>JAWZYU010000009.1:40766400-46431400 GCA_038380435.1 Ryuthela nishihirai
AATAAAACAATAATGTATAATTTTAAAATAGTTATATTAAGGTATACGCAATAAAACTATTAAAAATAATTATTCAAAAAATCTGCGATTCACCAGCATGACTTTTGAATTTTAACCTTCTTGGCCAACTTAATCAAATTTGGAGTATATTGAGAGCATTTGAAATCATCAGTACTTTCAAACTATCATCTGCAACCTGCTTTGGTGCATATATCTAATGAAAATCATTCAGAGAGATCAAAAAATTTTCAGAGTTGAATATTGAACCAAAATGCATCAAGAGCAATATTTAGTGCTCAGAACCACTGGTTCCCAACCACTGGATTATACGAATAGTGAAATCTGAAAAGAAACAAAGAGACCCCAGATCATCCAGAAAACAAACTGTGATTATTTTTTACTCTATGCAAACTAATATTCCCATTCCCTTCTGCTGTCATCTTTCAGCCCCACTCCACCCACTATACACAACACCCACATGGATTTCAGAGTGGTATATCATAAAACTATTAAGGCTTCATGACTGGCCTACATGTCCATGGCCAGACACATCTCTGAGTCTTCCACCCCTAAAACTTGAAAGTCCATTTTCTCAACTGCCAAGTTCCAACTGAAATACTTGTAACTTATTTATCTGGATGGGTTTATTAGATTCATTAGTAATAATCGATAGATCATCATCATAATCCTTCTCAAGCAGCCATAGGCTATGGAAGTGCAAACAAATTGTGAAATTTAGTTCTTCAAGCACATTTCTCCTAAGCTACATCTGCTGCATCTCGCCACTGCAGACCAATTCTAACAAGGTCCTGTTTGACACTGTCTGCCACAGCATCCTAGGTCTCTCCCTCTTTCTCAGGCCTTTAGGCCCACTGTTCATTAGGGTGGGCCAAAAAAATTCAAAATTTTTTTTTTCAAGTCGTAATACCATGGAAAAGTTGCGAATTGGGGAGACTAAAAAGGGGTTAAAAAAGAAATAAAATCGGTCTATATCTTCCGGTCGCGCATGTGCTCTAAAATTTGCCAAAATTTGGAAAAATTCACATTTTTACGATAATTTTTAACGTTTTTAAATTAGCCTCTTCCCGAATGTAATAGCTCAAATTCTTATGTATTAGAACCACAGAAAATAATGTTTAAATATTATTTAAATCCATCAACATCTTCCGGTCACGCATTGCCTTCAAAGTTAATGAAATTTTGAAAGAAATTTACAAATAAAGGTAGATCACAGTTCAAGGAAAAAAAAACACTAACAACTTACATGTTCTTTATATTTGTTCTTTATTGAATACAAGTTTAAATGTTTAAAAACAAATTATTTTAGACCATTAGTAATATTTATAAACAGATTTTTTTATTGAAAAAACTAAGTTTTTGTATGAGGAGTCGTAAGTCCAAGAAACTCATGTTGAACAATTGAACATCTCCGTTTTCACTCATTCTTAGCTGAAGGTACTTTGAAATCTGATTTATGGGCGAAGTTAGGCATGGTTGACCTTGACAGCAGAGTCGTTCTGATAAAACCATCCCTACACTCAGCTCCGCAAACTTTTCCTGAGGTTTCTGTCACGAGTTTCACACATCGTTCAACTGCCTGTGTGTGAACTGGGAATGTCTTGAATGTTATATCCCAATTAGGGACTGAGTCACTTTGAATATGTGATTTAATCTCATCGTCACTGATATCTTTTAATAATGGGGGAAATGCTAAGTGGCTGCGAAAAACGTCTAGTGATTGGCTTCAAGAGTAATGACTGTCAGATCCCCACAATAGACAGAAGTATACTACGTAAGAATCAGCAATATCTACTCGATATTTCCATGGCAATAAAGTCGGGAAACTGTAAAGAGGATTTGGCTGTACGAGATCCTGGTCCCTTGTCACACTCGAGGTGGTTGACAACAGCAAATCAAACTCTCAGATTGTACTTAAGTGAAGAAAGTCCCACACCTGAACTTCAAGAAATAGTTGTATTTATTTTGAAGTCATACATGCCAATGTGGTTTAGCATTAAAACAAGTAAATACTTTACAGAGGGACCAAAACTTGTGTACCAATCAATACAATCTTCAAGGTACCTGCCTGAAGATTTACGTAATATTGTCGACCCTGTGAACGAACGAAATGGCTTTTTCGCTCATCCGGAACATTTAATGTTAGCCATGACACAAGATAATACAAAACACATAAGAGAGCTCGGACTTCAATGAATTCTAAAGGCGAGACAGTTAGATCAAAAGAGAACAACTATTAGAACATTCATGCCGCCAAAACAATTTCAAGGCTCAAGACTACTCAGAAATAATTAACTGGATGGACTGTGATTTATCTTCTCCCCCATTATTAAAAGATATCAGTGACAATGAGATTAAATCACATATTCAAAGTGACTCAGTCTCTAATTGGGATACAACATTCAAGACATTCCCAGTTCACACACACAGGCAGTTGAACGATGTGTGAAACTCGTGACAGAAACCTCAGGAAAAGTTTGCAGAGCTGAGTCTAGGGATGGTTTTATCAGAACAACTCTGCTGTCAAGGTCAACCATGCCTAACTTCGCCCATAAATCAGATTTCAAAGTACCTTCAGCTAAGAATGAGTGAAAACGGAGATGTTCAATTGTGCAACATGAGTTTCTTGGACTTACGACTCCTCATACAAAAACTTAGTTTTTTCAATAAAAAAATCTGTTTATAAATATTACTAATGGTCTAAAATAATTTGTTTTTAAACATTTAAACTTGTATTCAATAAGGAACAAATATAAAGAACATGTAAGTTGTTAGTGTTTTTTTTTTTCCTTGAACTGTGATCTACCTTTATTTGTAAATTTCTTTCAAAATTTCATTAACTTTGAAGGCAATGCGCGACCGGAAGATGTTGATGGATTTAAATAATATTTAAACATTATTTTCTGTGGTTCTAATACATAAGAATTTGAGCTATTACATTCGGGAAGAGGCTAATTTAAAAATGTTAAAAATTATCGTAAAAATGTGAATTTTTCCAAATTTCGGCAAACTTTAGAGCACATGCGCGACCGGAAGATATAAACCGATTTTATTTCTTTTTTAACCCCTTTTTAGTCTCCCCAATTCGCAACTTTTCCGCGGTATTACGACTTGAAAAAAAATTTTTGAATTTTTTCGGCCCACTCTACTGTTCATAACCCTATTCACTAACCTATAATTATGCCTACAGGCAACATGGCCAAACCAACGGTCTCTCCTCTCTTTCTACACAATCTACTGCTCAAAGCTGGTTAGCAACTACTTTGCCTAACCTCATCATTACTTACAAAGTTGAACCACCTAATGCCAAGATACTGCATAAGCATCTAGAATCAAAAACATCAAGTTTTCTGTTATCTTGTTTACAAAAGGTCAAGTTTCACTACCATGACTAATTCTAAAAAAACACACTATTATAAACTCTAATTTCAGTCTTTAGAGTCCCAACAGCAATCCCTACTAGTCTGTTTATCTCATGTCACACATTGCCAATATCTGTTACATAACTCCCAAGATAATTAAACTGACACACTTGCTGAAGAATGCAACCATTCAGATTAACTGAATCACAACCTGCCTGACCTATTTTCATCACTTTAGTTTTCTCTCTGTTTATCATCAAACCTGCCTGACCTATTTTCATCACTTTAGTTTTCTCTCTGTTTATTATCAAACCTGCTCTATTGCCAGTCTCATCAACAGCTCTAATGAAAGATTTCATCTCAACAGAATCTGCTAAAAGGGATAAATCATCAGTATAATCTAATCAGAAATTTTCATATCTCTAGAACATTTAAGACAAAACTCTTTCCTTTGCAATGAATTCCACGTAACATAATCAATAACCAAACTAATGAGGAAAGGAGATAAAATGCATCCTTATCAAATACCAGAAGCAATAATAACCAATTGCTACAAGCTTTACCAACTCTACCACATGACTCAGTGTTATTATTGAGAGCTTTCATTATGTTAACTAACTTGTCTGGTACACCATAAGATCTCATGATCAACCACAAATTATGATGGTCAAGTCAAAAGCCTTTTTGAAATCAACAATGCTAGTAAACATAGGCTTCTGAAACTCTAAACATTTCTCAAGAAGTTGCCTAAGTGAAAAAATCTGATCTACACATAACCTTTGAATCCACACTGCTCATCACGCAATTATCCATCAACCAGATACTTAATCCTATTAAGCACAATCATGCAAAGAATTTTACCTGGAATAGAAAGCAGACTGATACCCCTATAGTTATTACAAGTACTACAATCAGCTTTTTCAAAAATAACAAGGATAATAATAGCTCTGGTAAAATCTTTAGGAACAATGCCTTTATCATAAAATATATTCAAAATTTCAGCCATGTGGTAACAAACATTTTCAACTCTAAGCATTTCAGCAAAATTTCCTCTACCTCTGGGGATTTGAGTAGTTTAAGTTTAGAAAGAGTCAAAATAACTTCAGATTGTGATATAGGGCTGACATTAAAGCTGGTAATGAACTTATCCTCATTACAAACAATGGAAGTAGAAATAATCATTGTTTAGAACATCTCTGAAATGCTCAGCCCACCTAGCCACAACAGAATCTTCATTTTCAGTAACCTTACATTATTTATCCTTCAAACCCTACATACTTGTCCATTTTTTTCCACATGAAAACTATCTGGTACAGCTCTCTGCGATCTAACTGCTTTCTTGGCTTTGTCAGCAAAGTCATCAAACCAAAAATTCCTATCAGCTGCTAACTGATCCTTTACATGTGTATTAAACTCTTCATAATGCTTTCTGTTAGGACTGGTAGGGTATTGATTAAGGACATTCCTACATTATTTCTTTCTAAAATAAGCTCCAATGCCTTATCACTCAAATAATTTTGCTTCCTTTGTTCTTTTTTACTCAAAAGAGTACTGTTAATTTCCAAAAAAAGCCTGTTTAAAATGGTCCAATTCTAGCTCAACTTCTGTAGTAAGCAAACCATGACTGTCATAACTAAGCAACCTATCATGGTAAGTTTTAGCTATAATTGGGTCTTTCAGAACTTCAGTGTTAAATACTGAAGAAAAATGAATTAAATACTAACTTCTGTGAGGAATACCAGGCCCTGTATGGCCTGCTATTCCTCACAGAAGTAGTCCATTTGCTGTTAATATATAATCAATCATATTCTTATGCAGCCTATCTGGTGAAACCCAAGTGTACTTATGTATGTCACAGTGTTTGTAATAAGTGTTGGTTATTCTCAAACCATTAAGTTTACTTACCTGTAGGAGACATGCCATTGCAGCTACCAATACCAAAGGGACCTATTCACCCCTCCCAAAAGATAAGTCAGTACCAATTTTAACAATGAGATCACCCAGAACAAGGGTAATATCTCCTTTTTTAACAGAATTCAAAATATCCTGAAGCTGTCCATAAAACCTATCTTTCTCAACATCATTAGCATACTCAGTATGGGGCATAACAACAGATAACATTTAATTCTTTAATGCTTGTCTGAAATTTAGCTGTATGAAACCTTTCATTAATATCCTAAAAGGAAAGATCCTAGAAGAAATTAATATCCTAGAAGAAATATACAAAAAGGCTCCTAGGATATGGGTGAATTCTAGGATTCACCCATATCCTAGAAGAGCATCACTAGTGCGTCTGCTGAGAAGTAAACCTATGCCTTGAAGATGCTTCCATTTTCTCTCTCTAAAAAGAGAAATTTATGTCAATTTTAAGTATCAGATCTTTATCTGCTCATCTGGTCTCTTGAAAGACGAGAAAATCTAAGTTATAACAGTGAAATTTTTTTCTGAGGACATCAAGATAATAATCTTTTTGCAGAGTCCTCATATTCCAATTACCTGTGAGAGGAAATGGTCAGTGGGATGTTTAAATAAACTATGTCTATTGAGAGAGGAAGTGCCGATAATATCAAACAGCCCCCTTAATCACAGGCAAGGGGAAAATACCTGTTTCCCCTGCTACTAAAAGCTGAAGCCATCTACACTGAAAGACTCCTCCAATGTAGGTTTGATAATACCATAGAAGCTAGAGTTTAGGTACCTGTGATGGCCTCTGATCAGAATTATCCACCAGCTGATAAAACTATCCTGTAAATCTATTCACTGGGGCTGTCAGTCCACAAACAAACAGTACACACTGTGGAAGATTTTCTCTCAACTGAAGCTCATCAGTGTTTTCAACATAACAAGTCATAGACTCAACTCTTACCAAAAACCTATCTTATTTATTACACATTTAATAAAGACAACAATCCTTTAAACCACAGATTCCCAACGGGGCGATACCGCCCCCCAATGGGCGCTGGAGCCTTCCATGGGGGCGGTAGAGGATCCAGAGGCGAATGGGGGACGTTGAGGCAATCATGAGGGGCGGTCAAATAAATAAATAAATTTAATGGAATTTTCTGTGACAACCTTTTTATCTCTTCTATTCTGTGGTGTCTTCCTGGTGACTCTGGTCATCCACTACCTCATCCGTCATGTACAGCTTTTCAACTGCAGCTTGGACAATAAGTTCCCTGCTACCGCCTACTAGCGTACTGGTACGTCTGAAGTCGACTGAGATGCTCTCAGAAGTTCTCTTCAAGATCACAGATTGGATATAAGTTCAATATGTTTTCCCACTCCAAGTCGCTTTGAGTATGCTTTATGGTACGTAGTTACAATACCATCCACGTCAGAACATAAGGTATAATATTAACATTACACTTGTGAATTAGGCTCAACTCATTAGCCAGCAGATCATACTTCCTCTTCTTTTCAACCTCTACTGTCTGCAGGTTATCCTGAGATGTTATTCCTACTTCAATAATTGTAATCTCATTCAATACCTTATAATGCACTACTATATCAGGTTTATTATGTTGGACATGTGTGTCCGTCCTGATAGGCAAATTAACCTTGATGCAATAATATAATAAAAATAAATTTATTATATTTAATATTTTTTACAAATATTTTTTAATATAATAAAATACTTTGAAAATACCTGTTTTCATGAATAAATATTTTATCTAGCTATGGAAATTATCTTATTGTTATCACGTTAATAAGCATTTTTAAATTAGCATTACGTATACCTATACCTAATTTGTTTTAGTTTAGAATAGATTGACGGTGACAAGTCCTTTCAAGTTGGTAGGCAAACACACGGTTCATGCAATTTAACATGTTTCGACAAGAATATGGGAGCTTGAAATGACTTGTTTACGGAGCAAGTGCGCCGGCATTGCAAACATACAAGTTAATGCGTGCACAAAATCAAATCTATAAAAGCGATAGCTCTAGGAATGTTTTATTATTTTTATGTGCTTCGCCGTGATAAATAGTCGTGAGTTGATAAGTGTTAGAAGTCATTATAAACATTATTTTTATAACTATCTATAAATCTGTTGAGAAGTTAATTTGTATTTGAAAATGTCTGAATCTACATCTAAAAAGAAATGCCACAGTACAGTATTGAGTATTTGAAATATGGATTTACATACTCTCCTACAAACCAATCATTACCTATGTGTTTAATTTGGCGAAAAGTTTTTTCAAATGAAGCTATGAAACCTTCTAGGCTACAAGAGCATTTAAATAAAATGCATGCTGATAAGAAGAACAAAGATTTATCCTATTTTCAAGAACTGGAAAAGCAATATTTAAAACAGCCAACTATGTCAAACCTTTTTGCGTCGTCTTCTAAACAAGATGATGATGGACTACGAGCCTCATATAACGTTTCATTGTTAATCGCAAAAGCAGGAAAACCACACACAATTGGCGAGGAATTAATTTTGCCGGCAGTCAAAGAGATATTAAAAACTGTTCTTCATCATAAGACACCGTCAGATATCATCAAAAAAATTCCTCTCAGTAATAATTCAGTGCAAAGAAGAATAGACGAAATGGCAAAAGACGTTGAAATATCATTATGTGATTACTTAAAGACTTGCAAATTTTCCATTCAACTCGATGAATCAACTCTACCAAATAACGAAGCTCTACTCTTATCATACGTACGATTTATAAAAGAAGAAAAAATTCTTGAAGAGTTATTATTTGCTAAAATTTTGGAATCTGATACAAAGGGAGAATCTATATTTAATACTATGCAAAAGCTTTTTCAAGAGAAAGAAATTCCTATTTGCAATATTTTGTCTGCTGCTACTGATGTTGCTCCAGCAATGACAGGGCGTCATAAGGGTTTCATAGCGCATTTGAAACAAGCAGTACCAAATATACTCGCTGTACATTGTATTATTCATCGTCAGCATTTGGTTGCAAAAAATTTGAATGAACGTCTGCATACGTCGCTCCATTACATTATTAAAGCAATCAATAAGATTAGAAGCAATTCATTGAATGACCGATTATTTGGTAAGCTTTGTAATGAAAATGATGAAGATTACAATCGCTTGCTGCTGCACACAGAAGTACATTGGCTCCCTAAAGGTGTTTGTCTGAATCGTGTTTTCAATCTATTTGACTCAGTACTGGACTTTCTTGAAGACTGAGACGAAAAATTGTGCGAAAACCTGATTACGTCAAAAAATGACATTGCTTATTTGACAGACCTGTTTAAAATATTTAATCAAGTTAATTTACAATTGCAAGGTGATGAGTTGAATTTAATTAAAACAAAAAACGTCATAGCTGCTTTTGCGGGAAAACTTCTTCTATTCAAACGAAATCTAGGTAGAGGTGAATACAACCACTTTCCCACATTATCAGCAGTCTCTGCAAAACCGGAAGATTTACTTACTTACTGCCAACACTTGGAAGTTCTTCATGTTGATTTTACGGAGCGTTTCCAAGATATTTTAAACATGAATATACAGAGTTCGGTTTTAGATCCTTTCGCAAACACAGATACTGAAGAATCATCAAATTTGGAAGAGGAACTCTTAGAACTCACGACTAACGAAGCACTCAAAGTAAAATTCAAACATGGATACCAAGAGTTCTGGCTTCAAAAATCAATACCAGTTCTCTACCCTGGATTGTGGGCAATAGTACAGAAGTTTTTAATCGCATTTCCTTTGTCCTATATGGCTGAGCGTGGATTCAGTGTAGTAGCTAATTTACTGCCAAAGAAGAGGAACAGACTACACATCACTGAACGTGGCGATCTGCGATTGATGTTAACGAAATTGAAACCCGACATTAACAAATTGTTAACACTCCACCAGCCTCAACCATCTCATTAACTTTTTTATTGATTATTAATTTTGTGTTTATCTCATTATTTTTTATTTCTTATTGATTCTGTGTTTATTTTTAAAATTTTAATAAACAATTTTATTGTACATTTGGTTGTCGTTTTATTAATTTCTGCTTTATGATTTTTAATAGATAAATAAACAGATAAATTGGGTACAGATAATATGTAACAATATTTTAATATTTCATATAAAATTAACTATTATGGACTAGGGAGCGTTGAAATTTTTGTTCTCTTCTAAAGGGGGCAATGGTCCAGAAAAGGTTGGGAATCACTGCTTTAAACAATCAAAGACACTCCAATTCTTCACAAACAGAAACTAACAAAAAATAATGACAATCTTAGCTGACACCCATACACAATGACTCAAATTACTACTTCTCTAAATTTCTGAAACTATTTTCAAACTAAAAACTGTTCCACTCCAAACATGATGCACTTACCCAGTATGTGTCGTATCTAATGACAATAATCACATTTTCAGTTGTTGCACATGAACATGCTGTTTCAATATTATTTGGAAAGAATTTTCTTTTCCGTTGATTATATATATATATTTTTTTCCCATCAAGTTTTTCAGAATTAATCTTTAATTCCTAGTCAGATTCTTTTTTTTTACTATATCACTCTGAAAAAAAGTCTTATTAAAATTTATATGTAAATTTATTTAAATAATTTATTTTAATACATTAAAGTGCAATTACCATCAGACAGGACCTCCAGAAGAGTTCTGCAGGAAATGTGCTGGATATTTGGCAAAAAAGAAAAATCTAAAAGTTCGAATTTTTATTTTGACAAAAAACTGGACATTTAAAGTATTACACTGAAAAAAAACTGCAGGAAAGAATAATTTTTCTGTTTAAAAATTTATTTTCCCATTATTATTCAGAAAGAAATTTTCTTTTTATTCATGCATTGTTTATTTTGGTCCATTAGTTTTTATATAAATTTTAATTTGCCTTGAGAAATCCTTTTTCAGCTTCTTTTCAGAAAAAAGGAAGCTAATGTTTTCACTTTGTCATCCATCCATTCATCTGTCTGTAGCATTCAACTTTGTTTTCAGAAATAGACTAAAAATTATTTTTCGGTTGGATAGGTGTTGATGAAATATTACGATTCACACTTTGATAATCTAATAGGTGCAACTGCCCCTATAATAGGGGAAAAAGATGAAATGGCAAAATGTTAAACGAATATTGCAAGCAATGTAATTATATAGGGTGTTTCAAAAAGGACACAACCCTCTATTGTATTTTTCTATTTAAACTTGACAAAAGACACAAATTTCGAAAGATGCAAATTAGACATATATCTACCTTTACAACAGATGTTGAAAGTCATTTCCTGCAACCTGGATGCAGGTTCATACCCATTTCATGACATTTGAAGCCACCTTTCACAGTGTTTGCTTTCTTATGTTTAAAATCTCTCAATGTTAGCCTTCAAGTCTTCAAGTGTATGAGGATTGTTTCAAAAAATTACACATTTGAGATATCCCCAAAGAAAAAAATCTGGAGGAGTAATATCTGGGGATCTTGGGGGCCATAATTTTTTTTAAATCAAATGATCACTGAAAAATTCCTGCAACATGACCATTGTGTCATTTGCAGTATGGGCAGTTGTGCCATCTTGTTGAAACCAACACTCTCGTTCATTCACATCCAATAGTGCAATAAACTGTTGGATGAGGTCACGATAAACTTCACCAATTACAGTTGAGTCAAAAAATAAAGGCCCTATCACATGATGATGGGAAATTGCACACCAAACACCAATTTTCTGTGCGTGTAATGGTCACTTGTGAAAAGTGTGAGAATTTTCACTGCTCCATATTCGATTGTTTTTACTGTTCACCTACCCAACCAAGTGAAACCAAGCCTCGTCACTGAAATAAACATGGTCCAACACCTCAATTCATTTCCATCAACAAGAAAAAGAAACCAATGACAGTACCATAAACGTTTTCTATGGTCTGGTTCTTTCAGTTCATGAACGACACCAATGCGGTAGGCATGAAATTTTAACTTCTTTATAGCCCTGAAAACAGTAGCTGGTGACAGTCCAACCTGTGAAGATAACTTTCTAAGAGATTTTCTGGGTGAGTGAGTTAAACGCTGAGACACATCATCAAGAACTTTGGCAGTTAACAGTGATGGCCGGCCTGGGCTCTTTCGATCCTGTACAGACCCAGTGTCACGAAATTTATCAATCGATATTGTCGACTTGTTGGGAACTGCAGACTTAGGAAACTTCAACTCAAACTCCTCTATCACACGTTTGTAAGATTTGTACACACAATAAGTCTCAACAATAAATTCACATTCATTTTTGAAAAATGACATAGCTGACACAACATAAAGGAATGAATGTTTGAGTGAGGTTAGCGCGTGCCAAGGTCATTTCAACTGATAAAGGCTGTTAAACTTGAGTACAGTAATGCCAACTGACTAAATTATGGCATAAAATGTACATGCATGTAAGTTCTACTCTCTTATATTTAGGGTTGTGTCCTTTTTGAAACACCCTGTATTAGAAAATTGAAAATTTGATGATGAAATGTTAAGCTGAAGTGCATTGACAGCAATGAATTTCAACTCTACACCAAAAGGGGGGTGGGTGCAATTTTTTTTAAAGGGATGATTGTTTGCTTTTAGAGATAAATTCTTTCGAATCTCCCCAAAAGTTTTAATTGCACCCTCTGATGGTCAAAAAAGTTTAAAGTTTGAAAATTTTACATGAATATTGCAAATGATCTATTTTGGCTAGAAATTTTATATCTTAGTGGTGGTGTGTGATGATCACAGGGTTTACAATGGCAACAACAATTTGTCCCTTCACACACTTCTGCTTGGGTGCAGATGATGGCTGCATCAGGGTTAGACATCACTGCAGAGAGTGGCAGGATCCTGTATTAGGGGCCTGTATGCATCAATGCCTCGATGTCAGGATGCATGACTTGCCATCAATGGGAGTCATACCCCATAATGAGAGCCCATATCAGGGACCCCTAATCACACCCTTAATATGCCTGCAGTTGATTGTGCAATTATTCATTACTACCTTGTAGCATGCTCTACCACTCTGCTTAGTTTCAGTGAAGTTTGCTTCATGGTATTGCAATTTTTTTGTCTGACACATCAATGACATAACAACAAAGTGTATAATATAACCTATTTTTCTTCATCAGTTACTTTGCAAAAGAATTCTACACTGTGAAAAATTGCTTGAGCCTATGGATCCATTCCAGTTTTTCAGGTTGAACACTGGAATGATTAATATCTTATTTTGTACAATAAAATACTGGATAATTTAAATCTTAAATAATTCAAAATAATTCTACGTCCTCTCTACTTTGAATTATTAAAGTTCCACTTTATAAATCTAAAAAAAATATCATGCCCTAAAAAAAGTATAAAAATATAATATACTGACAATGGTAAAAATTAATTTTTCAATTTCTATGAATTTCAAAGTAAGGGTGCCTAAACATATTTCTTTAACAGTTGCTGGCCCTTAAAACAGTTGCTGCACTTTATTTTTCCTTTGGAACTCATGTGAAATAAATAACTAATTTAATTACAAGCTATATTTTTAGGAATATTATAAGATAGTTTCTATTATTTTTATTTACATTTTTTTCTGCTCATTATTTAAAATTATTATAAGCATTTTTCATTTGTTGGGAATCTATACATACATTTTTTTTTCCAAAGATCAAATTTTAATTTTGATATTACTTATCGGGCGAATAATTACCTCTGTTTAGATCACCTGCAAGCAACATGCTATTAATTAAAAATAACATTAAGACTATGCATATATATATATATATAAAGAGTACCTTATGTTCAGCTCTCCAGTAGGTAACTCCAAATGCTTCCGTGTGTTTTCCTGGGAACTCAAAGAATCATCTTGAGAATAATCTGAAGCTACTTGTATATCAGTAGAGGCTGTAGTATCTGTGAAGCATAAAAATAATGAATCAAGAAAATAATGCATTTTATTACTTATTCTAATTTTTAAAAACTAAGTTCAAAAATATAAATAATATTAACCCTTTCAGGGTGCACATCAATCATACATATTGATGGAATCCAAAATGAGAAGGCCCAAAACATCTATGTCTGTTTTTAGTACAACACATGAAACTTCAATTTAAAAAAAAAATAAAAATTGCTGTTTGAAAATTTTCTTACATATATCTTATAAAAATGCATAATTCAAGCTTGAAAATATTTTCTTTTTTCATTTGATGCATAATTTATTAAAGCCATCTGATCACCAATTCTTAGAAGCAAACATGGGATTATTGTTGATTTATTTGTTGTTAAGTTTGATTTGAACTATTATAAACAATATTCTTTTTAAGTTTCAAAATTCTCCCAAAAATTAACCAAAAACTATTTTAAAATAGGAAGATTTTGGAAATAATTACTCAGTACATAACTTTTTTTATGCTCTCTTATCTGCCTTAAAACTATTTCAATACTTAAATATTTATTTATATAAATGATTTTACTGCTAAAACTACTGAATGCCTCATTAGTGCAAACTTATGAGTTAACTTATTGAGTTAAATACATTAATAACTCTATTGTTCTAATATATTAACACTTCTTTTTTGATGATTGAACATAGCATCACATTTTCATCTAGTAATAAGTAATGTAGTCCTAAATTGTTGGTACATAGCACAAAGAGTTGATTATATTACCCTTTTTTATGTCAATCTCATCTGGTACAGATATCAGTCTTCTTGATGTTAAAAGACGATACTGATGAAAAGTCCATTCAGAGTTGATATTAATATAAAGTTTTGGTTGAGAATAACTGGTTGTACTCTCAGCTGATTAGAAGAAACAGTATGTCTATGCAGCTGTTAACTAGACTTTTTATCTTTTTATATGACATCAGATGTACTTTCTTTTTACTGTTGCACTCATTACTAATGGTATAAATGGACTACCAATCCTTTTTTTAACTCAAATTTTTTACTTTATACTTGGTATAAATGACAACTTCTTTCCTGACAATACAACTCTTTAATTCTTCAGATGCAGGGTAAAATTTATTATAATCATTCTCAAAACTCTCTAAGTGACTTAAAGTCACAATAACACCAATACTACTTAAGCACTCAAACACATAAAATTAACTGTCATTAACTGAAATGATGAATTAAAATCATTATGATGATAGTGATGCATTTCGCCCCACACTTGAGGGGCTTCAACTGGCATTTTCATATGCAATACATACAATTACAAGTACTTCAATATGCCTAGAATTATTTTTATCATTTATAATAATCATAATCATAATTTATTCACATATGAGTATCATTACAAGTGATTATTCCAATAAAATACATTTATGCAATATGTGAAAAGGAAAAGAACAACTCAAAATAGGCAAAAATATTTTTCATTTAGAATCAAGGAGACTGTCCAAATTCTATTAGTAACTATTAGTATTAGTATCCCAGCATTCTATGTGTCATTACTGCTACTGAAATCAAAACTATAAATAAATTTAACTTGTTTGTGCAAAATTTCTGGTAACTAGGTAAGGGTCCAAAGGCACAAATGGCAGTAATTAGTAGCAAGTGTCAACTTGGGTAAATGGTGCACTACCTATATTGTCATCAACATTGGAAAACTTTTCAATTATATTAGTATTTTATTTGCACTTTCATAATTAAATCTTCATTTTTATTTCTATAGATCTATTTTGATTTTATTTCCATAGGTTTATATGTCATTATACATCTTTGGGAGTATGCTACATTTCTAGTTATGACTGGCTTACAAATTATTGTTTCATTATTACTTCTATCAATTTATTGTTTTTATTCCTATATGTTTAAATATTGATCTTTCATAGTTATGATACATTGCTGGCTATGACAATATTCAGCTCACAATTTTTGCTGCAGATATTTTTTGTTAACATCGAATTATGTTATATGTTTTCTGCTTTTGTTTTTTCGGTAAAAAACGGATCTTTTATAGTTTCCTTAAAATAAATGAGGTCTTGGATATGGATGCAAAAAGCCTCATAAAAATCAGTTCCCCTACAGTTGGAAAGGAAATTTCATCAGGGATGCTATAAATCCCCCAGCCCCACCCCTGCACAACTTCTCCACGGCTACACTGAGTGTGTTTACCTCAAAATAAACTATTTTAATATTCAATATAAACTTAAAAACTAATTGTTTTTATAAAATTAAGTTTTTCTAATAGGTGGAATGCCATCAATATAGCAGTGAAGAAGGGCAGAAGGGGAGGGGAGGAAGTTATATCACCCTTTACAAAATTACCCTCCCAACTGTAGGAGAATTGATTTCCATATCCAAGACTTCATTTTCAGGAAATGATAAAAAATTAATTTTCTGACTGGAAAACAAAGAAGTAATATAAAAATTGACACATACCTCTTTTCTTTCATTCACAGTGATCATCAGGTTTATTTGAAGCCTATCTTCACTGCCATATTCTGCTAGTACTGAGTACAGGGAAAAATTGTCTCATGCTAGGTGGGATCCGAACCCACAATCACATGGGAACAAACCTCCATTTATTTATTGGATAATAATGGGCACTCATGTTAATTTATTAATTTAACATGACCCCCTATTATGACTATGGGTTACTAACATAACATACTAACATGCATAATACATGGAAAGATGTTAAAATATGTTTTAAAAAAGCCAGTTGGATCACCTTGGTACGCTTCTGGTGTTGTTCATCAGCCTGAAATAGCTCTAATGAATGAAGGTTTTATCTGCAATCATAACATCTACTTGAAACTAGGATATGAGACTTAACAGCAGCAAAAGGGGAAATCTTGATCAGTGGCCAGTAGCTCAGCAGACAGAGCACCTGACATGTTATCAGGAGGTCGTAAGTTCGGATCCTACCTGGCATGAGACAATTTTCCCATATGCCCAGTATTAGCAGAATACAACAACAAAGATAGTGGTTTCATATAAAATTAACACATAACTTAATGTGATATTAAAGATATCTGCAGCAAAAAATTTTTTTAAACTAATTATAAATATTATACTCTCAGCTGATTATATGACAATAAAATAATACTTAATAACTTCAATAATGACATATAAATATTATTTCTTTTCTTTTTTAAATGGCAGAGATAACCTAAAAGCTCAATCACGTTTGTCCTGGTTTCTCATATAAATATATACACAAACAACAGAACCATGCCATCCCAGAACTCAAATCCAAACCCTGGCAGCTATAGTAAAACTGTGAGCCAATGTAATACCACTGAGCCCCTAAGGAGGCACATAAGGGAATAAAATCAATAACATTAATAGAAATAAAAATGAAACATTTTGCAACCATCATAACTAGTGATGTAGCCTAACTCCAAAAGATTGATAATGACATACATCTATGGAAATAAAATCAAAATAGATCTATAGAAAATAAACTGAAGATTCAATTATAAAAGTACAAATAAAATGATAACTGAATTCAAAAGTTATCCAATGTTGATGACCCTATATGCAGCATATCGTGTACATGTGCCAAAACTTACTACTAATTATTGACATCTGCATCTTGCTGGGCCATGACTTCATTTACCAGCATTTTTGCACAAACAAGTTACAGTTAGTTATGGTTTCGTTTTCAGTGGTGGGAGAGCACTGTTGAGTAAACGATAAAAAAAACTAGGCATATTTATAAAGCTTTAAGGCATAAAAAAGAGAGTAAAATGGGAGAAAAAAATAGAGGTGGGCATTTCATAATTACTTCCAAAATCGTCTGAATTTAAAAATAGCAGCTTTTGATTAATTTTTGGAGAGAACTTCAACACTTTAAGAAAAAATGAGTTTGCAATAGCTCAGATCAAACTAACGACTTAAATCAGGAGGTTGTTTCAATGTAGAAAAATAGAAACTAGCAAATCAGCTTTGCCATATATCAGGTCTAAAAAATAAAAATCAGATGTCTTTAGCATATTTTTTACATCACAGTTTAATAAAATATTTATCAAATGAAAAAGTATTATTTTTACAAATTTGAATTATGCATTTTTATATGGAAGAAATTTTTTTAATGGCAATTTCTGTTTGTTTTTTAAATTGAAGTAATAAAAACAGATATAGCCATCTTTGCCCTCTTATTTCAGATTCTGTTAATCTATATAATTTATGTGGACCCTGGAAGGATTAAATCTTGTTGATTTACCATTAATGTAATACTCAGGAGGATAACTACTGTGATGAACAAAGGTTTACTTATATCTCTAACATTAATCTTTCCATTTTACCTTCATTTTTATTTACAGAAGAATATTTAATTTGCAAATTTACAAATATTGCTAAAAAACAAATATTACAAAATTTGCAGACCTTAAACACAATCCGTAGTACTCTATTTTTCACAACTACTAAGCAAAAATTATGTTGCATTCTATTCTGGCATACCTTCGAATTATTTGCAGGATTTAAATGTCTTTATTCAGACACTACTGATCAAAAAGCTATCAACTTACTAGTAAATTTTCCAGAACAAAGAGCAAGGATATCATTAGAACTAGGCTGGGAACTATCGTTATACAGCTCAGAAACCTTTTCCAATGAGCATTCAGATTTTACAAGTTGACTGCAGTCACTGAAACAAAAAATAAATTACAGCAATTAAAATTTCATATCTTTAATTATTAAACAATTTGTTTTTTGTTTTCAACAGACCAACAAAACCAAATGTGTATTATTATTATTTACATTTTAATCATAATGCTAATAAGCTGTTTAGAATGCATCATATTCCTTCATTTGTTTACTAAAAACAACTTTCCTATTAGACAACAAAATTAGCATTTTTAAAATTTAACCCTTTATCTTGAATAGCTTTGGTTTAATTTAACAATATTTGGAGAATATTACTGTTACTTAAATGGTAGTAAAAAAAACCATAAAAATAATAAAAATAGAAAAATTATGCACAAAATAAAACAAATTAAAATTTTTAAAAAATTGTTATTGATTATAAATATATTGTAATTTTTTTTAATAATGAGAGCACTTTTTGAAAACATACATGGTACAGCATAAGTGTATGGTACAATTTCAGAGATTTATTCTATGGTCCAAAGGAAGAAAAAATTTCTAGCATATGACCAGAAAAGATTTATAATGGCATGCAAGTTATTTTACAACAATTGTTTAAGTAGTCTTACACCTATTGAACATCCCTGAGCTTAGCCATATATTTGATGCTTAGCCATATATTTGATGCATAGCCACATACATGTTTTAATACACTGCTCAAAGTGGAAATTGCAACTCTGCAAAGGAAGTGATGTATATGTCCAAAACTGACAGGATGGAAGCTATGAGAGAAGATGTGCAAATGATCAAAACATGGAATGTGAGAACGCAAGGTACATACATTTATTGCAGATTAATCAGTACAGAGTAGGCCGAACTTGGGTTCAGGTCATCATACAAGCCTGTAGATGTCTCAGCATTTCATCAATCAGATGGCTAATGGTGTCCTGAGGTATGGGTACCAAAGTGCATCCAATTGGGCACAAAACTGCACCAGTTTCACTGCCAAAGGCAGCAACCCATAAGGTCCCACACATGCTCAATGGGTGACAAGTTCAGAGAGTATGGCCATGGAAGAGAGTCCACACATTGGAGACTGTCCATCATTGCATATGCAGTGTGTAGGGTTGCACTGTGCTGCTGTAGAATCAGTCCATGCATGGTGGTAAGGGTTGTGACACAGGATTAACAATGTCATCAATGTAACATATCCCTGTTAGCATGCCACAAACATGGAGCAGAGATTTCAGCCACCATATGTGATGCCACCCCATACTATTGTACCTTAGTTGGGAGCCTTATGGTGGCTAATGGAATAGGCTTCCTCATTTCATTGACAATGCCATGCAGACAAATGGCCATCTGGCATGCCAAAACAGAATTGGGACTCATCTGTGAATAACACTTGTAGCCCAATGTTGATTTTCTCAACATTAGTGGAGACAGAGCAACTGGTAATGTCACTGCAATGGCAGTTGTTGGACTAGACATCTCACCCTCATTCCTTCATCATACAAACATTGTCTAATAGTTTGAGTGGAGACTTGGGTTGGGTTGTTTTACCTCAGAGCAGCACTTTTTTGCACACAATGGGCTAAATGGCCAGGTCACATGATCCCCGAAGGCTCAGAGAAGGTTCGGGGAGGGGACCCACTGGAACAGCTGTTGGGAGACAGATGGTAGCCTCCCGTCAAAGCCATCCAGCTTGTTCTTTAACGTGTACAGGGTATGGCTCTCCCACACACGAGGCCATTTGAGTGGAGACCATGGTACCCATAGCGGTCCGAAAATCACTGCAGCAGTCACTGTGGTGAAAAGGTCACAAATGACCCTCCTATGGAGAATGCGATCTTCACGTTCTGTGGTGCAGCGTGCTGGTCCTAAACCTGTCCTTCGTGTTATTGGTTCTCCATGACATTGTGTGAGATGCATCATTGCACTGTGCTCACATTGTGCCCCATGCATGCGACAATCACTTGAAGGCTCAATATGAGCTCTTGCATATAAATTATTCCCTTTCTGTCAGAAGCACATAAGTTCATTTGCACATAAGGATTCCACCAGCATCTTCAAGGCATGTTCTGAACATCCAATATGCACTCCAAACTCACTGTCGGTGATACTCTGATGAATTTGTGGGCACCCAGTATTTATCCATGGCTAAGCTGGGTGTCGCATGTCCATTCACTGCAGAACTTTGATCATTTGCATATCTCCAATTGCTGATTACCTCCTGCAGAAGGAATGGAAGTAGAGATATTTATATATCTCTACTTCCATTCCTTTTTGGTGTTGCAATTTCCATTTTGAGCAGTGTATCTCTAATTATATGACACGATCAAATAAGCTAAATCTGGGAATTAAGAACAATGTAAGACATTCAACAATCATTATTATGATGAGGTTAGACCTGCCTCCATGTTCATACATCACTTCAAGCAATTATTCTAAAATAACTTGTATGTCATACTTTCCAAATAAAGCATTTCCTGACATGTTTATATGTCTGGAAACGTATTTTATTGTCCCAGTTTTAGCTTGTTTGATTGTGTCATAGAGATATTAATCCTTCCAGGGTCCCACCTGAAAAACAGTTTGCATACATGAAAAACCAGTTTGCATACAGAGGCTCAGCTATTTTTCAATATGATCCCAAAAAGAAAAATTAACTTTAGAACTTTTTTGTCAAATAACAAATGAAAGAAATTATGGCATGTTATATGTCAATATTTAAATATCATTGTGAAAAACTCTTATTAAAATTAATACATTTGTAAATTTGTTGAAATATTTTTATTTTCATATAACTCAGAATTAAATTCAGATTAACTTGGTACATAACATGGTTTATTTCTGTCGACTAGTTATTTGTTAAAAATTCTAACGTTGCTTGACTAAGTACAGTTGGCAAAGACCTTGGGCTTTCTCCAAGTATGGTGCCATTAAAAAAAAATAATTGGTCAATTTCTCTCATTACCAAACTGAAAATCATTTCTACTCTATGATATTAATCACCAGTATCTCCATATTAACTTTAGGCTATTGATTAATGAGAAGTGCATTTCCATGCCTATGCAACAATTGGACACTTCTGATGCTACCTACAATAAAAAGTAGAGAAAGGGCTGTAAATGTCGTTTTCAAGCTCCTCAGACAAAAATTCAGTTTCATAAGTGTTAGAACTATTTTGGAGGCCTGGAATATATTGGAACTGAATGCACATTTAACATGTCCTATTTTGAATTGTTCCTTTTTGTGATATTAGGAAAGAAGTAACATATTTTTCTTTATATTATTACTTATATCTGTAATAAACATACCTTGAACTGAACTTTCCAGAACACAAATCTAATAATTCTTCCATATTTTCTTGGGAGCTTGGCTTAGCATTGAGAGGAAAGGCTTCTATTTCATTTACAGAAATTGATGTATCAGAAATTGCCACAGGGATATCTAAAAGATATAAAAGAATTAAATATATTCGAAAACAAAAAATATGTGGCAATGAAATAATTTCTGAAACAGAAAAAAACGCACTTACTTCAAAAAAAAATGGACAATCCCAAATTATGCTGAGGAGCAGTTACACAATAGACTGATTATATTCAATTCATAAGTTAGTTTGTTTTTTTCTGTTGCTTTTTTTTACCTCTCAGCAAAACTATTTTTTTTTCTCAGATACACACTGGGAAGGTGGCCATTCACAAAGAACTTAAGGTTCAGGGCAAAGATGGAGAATGAGATCCATTGAATAATTGTTAAAGTGATCATAGCCTCTAATCATGGCTATCCAACATTTATAATTAAGCTTTTTTTTATATACATGCTATGCAGAAGACAAAGGAAATACTAGCTATTATAACTATATATAAGAACAGGTTTCTTTTCTAATGGATTTGAGATAGTTTAATATCCCAGCTGACAAACAGTGGCCTTCCAAGTTCATTAATGTCTCTTTTTTCACTAAAGACATGATAAGAAAAATGTACAAAATCTTTAGCTGGCACAGTTAATACTCAAATCTTCAACCTTTAAAAGCCACTTTTTAAATGAAAATGACAATGTACAAAAATTAGAGACAAAGATTGTTCATTTAAATTGCTATTTAAAAATAAACAATTCCACAGTATAATATTAGGACAGACTTCATAGTGTAAATGCCTAAAAGAATATTTAATCTCAACAAATATCGCTAGTATTGAATAATTTCAAAAACAATTAATCAGTAGCCATGGGTTATTATTAGTGATGGTCCATCAATGTTATTATAGACAGCTTTCATTATGCTAACTTGTCAGGTATTCAATACGATCTAGCAATCAATCACAAATTATGATGATCAACATAGTCAAAAACCTTTTTGAAATATACAAAGCTAGTAACCACAGGTTTCTGAAACTCTAAACATTTCTGAAGAATCTGCCTAAGTGAAAATATTTGATCTATATGTACCCTACCAATCCTAAATCCATACTGTTCATCAAGCAGTTGTCCATCAACCAAATTCTTAATTCTATTAAGTATAATCATGAAAAGAACTTTACCTGGAACAGAAAGTAAACTAATTCCCCTATGAAATAATGAGCTGAAAAAAAAACTACTAATTCCCCTATAATTATCACAAGAATTATGATCACCTATTTTAAAAATAAGGATAATAACAACTCTAGTAAATTCTTAGGGACAACACTTTTATCATAAAAAATAATCAAAATTTCAGTCAGCCATGTGACAACACAAATATTCCCAGCTCTAATCATCTCAGTAGTGATTTGATTAATTTTAGAGTAGCCAAAGCAACTTCAGAATGTAATATAGGGCAACATTAAAGCCAGCAATACATCTATCTTCGTTGTAAACAATAGGAGTAGAAATAATCACGTTGTTTAGAACATCTCTGTTTTTTTTTCAGCCAACCTAGCCAGAGCATTCTAGATGGGAGAGGGCCCAGGCATTAAAATCATGTCACGTTAGGGGGTGACTGTTTAGCAGCATTTTGGGTTGAGTTGCAAGATATTATGCAGGCTTTTATCATTTTAAATACAACCATCACACTGAATTTTATGTTGACATATTCTGTTGAATATTTATCTTATGCATTATTATTTTATGTGTTATTATATTTTATTTTTTGTACAAAAACATTAATCAGCACAGATTTTTCTTTCAATGATAAAGCTGTGATCAGAATTTCAGGTGAACATTTGCACGCTTTTTTATTTTGGCAATATCAATTAAAAACACTTGCATGTCTTAGCTCAACATTTACATCTCATATTTATTTCACACTGTGACATACATAAGTACACATGGGTGTCACCATATGGACTGCATAATAATATGATTGATTATATATTAATTAACAGCAAATGGGCTAGTTCTGTTAGGAATACCAGATCATATAGGGGAGCTGAAATTGGATCTGACCATTACCTTGTTAAAAGTGGTCTTGCAACTTAAAATTAAAAAGTGTTGTGCCAAGGTTAAAAAAGTTACCTTTAATTCTGAAGCTCTGAAAGACCTAGTTATAGCTAAAGCTTACCATGATAAGTTACTTAGTCATTATGAGTCATGGTTTGCTTATTACTGAAGTTGAGGAAGAATGGGGCCATTTTAAATGGGTTTTTCTTGAAACTAAGAGTACTCTTTTAAGAAAAAAGGGGCAGAGGAGGCAGAATTATTTGAGTGATAAGGCACTTGCTTATTTCGGAAAGAAAGAACTGCAGGAATGTCCTTAATCAATACCCTACTAGTCCTAATAAAAAGCATTACAGAGAACTTAATAAAAGTGTAAAAGATCAGTTAGCTGCTGATAAGAATCTTTGGCTTGATGGTTTGGCTGACAAAGCTGAGGAAGCAGTTAAACAGTACAACAGCAGAGAGCTGTACCAGATAGTTAAGGTTTTGTGTGGTAGAAAATGGACAGGTATACAAGGATTGAAGGATAAACAAGGTGAGGTTATAGAAGGGGGGGGGGGGGATTCTGTCATGGCCAGGTGGGCTGAGCATTTCGGTGATGTTCTAAACAATGTAGTTAGTTCTACTCCCATTGTTTGCAATGATGATAGATGCATTGGTGGCTTTAATGTTGGCCCTATAACACAATCTGAAGTTATTTTGGCTGTTTCTAAACTTAAACTACATAAATCCCCAGGGGTAGATGAAATTACTACAGAAATGCTTAGAGCTGGAAATGTTTCAGTTACCACTTGGATGACTGAAATTCTGAATATCTTTTATGATAAAGGCATGGTTCCTAAAGATTTTACCAGAGCTATTATTATCCCTATTTTCAAAAAAGGTGATCGCAGTTCTTGTGATAACTATAGGGGTATCAGCCTACTCTCTGTTCCAGGTAAAGTTCTTTGTATGCTTGTGCCTAATAGAATTAAGAATCTGGTTGACAGTCAATTGCATGATGAGCAGTGTGGATTCCGAAGTGGTAGGGGGATGTGTAGATTTGATATTTTCACTCAGGCAGATTCTTGAGAAATGTTTAGAGTTTCAGAAACCTTTGGTTGCTAGCTTTGTTGATTTCAAAAAGGCTTTCGACTCTGTTGATCATCATAATTTGTGGTTCAATGTGGGATCATATGGTATACCAGACAAGTTAGTTAACATTATGATAGCTCTCTATAATAACATTGAGTCATGTGTGAGAGAGAGTTGGTAAGTCTTGTAGCAATTGGTTTAGCATTACTTCTGGTGTTCAACAAGGGTGCATTTTGTCTCCTTTTCTCTTTAGCTTGGTTATTGATTATGTTATGCGAAATTCACTTCAAGGGAAAGATTTTGGCCTTAAATGGTCTGGATATATGAAGATTTCTGATTTAGATTATGCTGATGATTTAGCTCTTTTGGCAAATGATGTTGATGAGATGAACTTTTTTATTTGAGCTGTTGATGAGACTGGTAGTAGAGTAGGTTTGGTTATAAACAGAGAAAAAACTAAAGTGATTAAATTGGTCAGGCAGGCTGTGGTTCAGTTAATCTGAATGGCTGCACTCTTGAGCAGGTGTCATTTAATTATATTGAGAGTTATGTAACAGATACTGGTGATGTGCAACATGAGATTAACAGACAAATAGGGATTGCTGCTGGTATTTTTAGGAATCTATGGAGAGTGTGCAGAAATGGGCGTATACACCTAAAGACTAAAATTAGATTGCATAATAGTTTGGTTCTTTCTAGGGATAGTTATGGTAGTGAAACGTGGATGCTTTGTAAACAAGATAGCAGGAAACTAGATGCTTACACAGTATCTTGGACATTAGGTGGTTCAACTTTGTAAGTAATGATGAGGTTAGGCAAAGGAGTCACAACCTCCTTTAAGCAGCATATTGTGCAGAGACACTCCGTTGGTTTGGCCATGTTGCACATATGGATGATTATAGATTAGCAAATAAAGTTATGAACAGTGTTCCTAAAGGCCTCAGAAAGAGGGGGAGAACAAGGATGCGGTAGGTAATGTCAAACAGGACCTTGTTAGAATTGGTGTGCAGTGGCCATATGCAGCAGATGTAGCTCAGGACAGATATGCTTGGAGAACTAAATCACACATTCTGGTTAGACCTCCGTAGCTCATTGTTGCACGAGGATGATGATGATGATTAAAAAACTTTCAAACTTTATCCTATGTATAATAGATCTTGGTGTTCAATTGTATCCCATGATAAATGACCAAACTCTGAATAAACTTTTGTAAACGAAGTAACGATCATTATTTAAAATGGAAATGTTTACCATGAAATTCTAAATTATTTGTAGGTCACCTATGGATAGATCATTTTTATAGTTGTGATATTCATTTGTTAAAAAATTTATTTGGTTTATTATTAGATTTGCTACAAAACTAAAATCTAATAGATTTAAAACAAATCAAAAACAATATTTTTTTTCTTATTTATAGTAACATAAACATCAATGTCTAATGCAGATCTGAGAGACTTTCAATATTCAACTTTGATAATAATTAATAAAAACAGAATTGAAAGGGCAAAAAAATAAGAGATACAACATTTATAAAGCCGAAGCACTAGGTTAATAATATCTACTCTTTTACAATACGTTATATCAATTTGCCAAATATTTAAATACAATTGATTTCTGTTTCAAATATTTTATATTATTTTTAAAGAATTCAGATTTTGCCTAATTTCCATGTTCTTTCCCAAGTAGTCCCAGACTTTTTATTTATTTTTTGTGAATATTTCTTCAGCAGTATATTCGTAATGCACTTTTGGCGATGTTTCAAAAGCCAGCAGAAGGCTTTATCACATATGCAGATTTTTCTTTTCAAATTCAAGTAAATCAGTGACAATAATATTAAAAATTACTTTTCATTTTTTTAAAAACTGCTCCTCATTTATCTGTGATACAGTTTCTCAGAATGCTAAATAACTTACAACAAGTCTTAAATAACTCATTCATGGGGTAAGTAAGATCACCCTTGTCAATCATTTTCATGTAAAAAATAGCTTTATATCCAATTCTAACTCTTTTTAACTCCTTATTATTTGTGATATGCATGCATTACAATCTGATAAGACTTTTCCTTGTAAGCAGCATAATCTGTCATGAAAACCAGCATCTTCTCATCATGAGTTAAAATCATTACTTTTATTTCATGATCTAACACAATTTTTTTTTCCTCCGAAAAGATTATACTGCTGTTAACTTCAAGATGAAAATCCGAAAGAAAATTCTTGGCTGATATATTGCCAAATTTACTGCTCCTCATTTTGAATAAATTCGTAACCCATATCTTTTTTTTTATAGTAACGTTGTAGTTCAACCAGGGCTCGACTTACACATAAGCTAACTAAGCTACAGCTTAAAGGCCTAAAAAAATGCTTTTCAAGTTTCACTATGCAGCAGTTGTGAATTTGCATTAGTAGTTACAAAATATTTTCACCATCCTAGTTTTATGTTCATTATTTAATGTTCCCTTCAGTCAGAATAAGAAATATATATTTCAACTTCTGAATTTCTAAGAGCTCTTAAACTTGACTTAACTTGAGGGCCTCAGAAGGTCAATGTCAGACACCGAGTTTGAGCCACTCATTTGACGATATCGTCCAAAACATAATATCATTGGATTTAAAATGTTACCCACAAACAACAGCTTTATTAGTTATTTACACTCTCTTAGAATTTTACTTATCTGAAGTAGTTTCTCTTTCTCATGTTTTGGAATTGCAACACTGCAACGTAAAGTATATTATAATTCGACTGACAATTTGGAACACAACACTTTCTCTTTATGTTTCAAAAAGAAATCAACACTACACAGTTAAAATACACACGGTTTAATCAGCATATACAACCACTTTCACAAAGGCAATAAAAATAACTGTTGTTCATTACTGTGTGTCCACTACATCCATTCAAACGAAAAGTGGTAATTTCATCCACACGAGGTTAAGTCACCCCCTCCTGTGGCATGGCACATGACTGCTGTCACAATGCCCAGGCCCTCTCCTATCTAGAACACCTGACCTAGCTATCAGAGAATATTTGCTTTCAACCACCTTACCATGTTCATCCCACAATCCCTATATACCTATCTCTTCCCTACAAAATATTTATTATCTGGTACAACCCCTTGCTGTGTTATCTAACTGCTTCCTCTGCTTTGTCAGCCAAGCTACCAAGCCAAAGATTCTTATTAGCTGTTAACTGATCCTTTACACATTTATTAAGTTCATTGTAATGCCATCTGTTAAGACTAGTAGGGTGTTGATTCCTATTATTCTGGCACTTCCTTCTTTCAGAAATAAATGCCATAGCCTATCACTCAAATAATTATGTTTCCTCTGTTCCCTTTTACCCAAAAGAAAGTTGTTGGTTTCAAGAAAAGTCTCTTTAAACTGATTCCATCCTTTTTCAACTTCAGCAGTAAGCAAACCACAATTATCATAATGACTGAGTAGACTATAACTATATGCTTTGGCTACATCTGGATCTTTCAGAACTTCAATGTTAAAGGTAATCCTCTTACCCTTAGCACAACATTTCTTAAGTTTCAGCTGTAAAACACTTTTGAGCAGGTAATGGTCAGATCCAATTTCAGCTCCCCTACATGATCTGGTATTCTTACCTGAATCAGTTTATTTTGCTGTTAATTAAAATATAATCGATCACATTCCTATGCAACCCATATGTATTCATAAATGTCCCAGTGTTTTCAGTATCTGCTATTCTGAAACTGTTAAATTTACTTACCTTAGGGATGTTCCCCATTGCCATTGGAACTACCAATGCCAAAGAGAACTAACACCCCTGACCAAAGAACATAATCAGTACCAACTATAACATTGAAGTCATCTAGTACAAGAGAAATAGCTCCTTTCTTGATAGAATTCAAAATATCCTGAAGTTGTCTGTAAAACTTATCTTTCTCGTCCTCATTCTAGAAGAGTATCATTGGTGTGCCTGCTGAGAAGTAAACCTACACCTTGGAGATGCTTTCCACCCTTCCTCCCTGAAAATCATTTTTAAATCTGGTCTCTTGTAAGCCTGGAATATCTAGGTTATAATGCTGGAATTCCTGTGTGAGGAATCAAGAGAATAATCTCTATGCAGTGTCCTCACATTCCATGTATTTGCAGAGAGAAAATGATTAGTAGGATTTTTAAAGAAACTAGGTTTATTGAGAGAGGTTCCACACATGCTAGTAGGAACTTCAGGAATCACCTTTCAAGAATGAGAATCTAGATAGAAATTGTTCTGCTGAGACACATTACTCCAGGGTAGGATTGGCGATCTGTATCAAATGGGTACCACACAAACCGGCCAAGCAGCAAAAAAGGGCTAGAGTCGATTAGTGCAAGAAGATGCTGGAAATGTTTGAACCTAGTGGCACCAAATGGTTAACAGACATTGTCACAAGTGATCAGAAATGGTTTTATTACTATATAACTCCCCAAAAGAGAAACAAATATGCTTGGATTGTGGAAGATAAACCACATCCCCAAATCCTCCAATAAGACTTTCGCTCAAGGAAGAGAATGTCACAAATTTTTTTCAACTCCCAAGCAGTGGTAGATGTGTATTACCTGAAAAAATGATTATAAATAGCCAATATTAAACCAACATTGTTTTGCCCAAAATGGTTGAGATGAATGAGCAGCATCTAACAACATGCATGTCAAGGATTCTACTTCTTCATGACAATGCCAGTGCTCACTAAACCAGCAAGTTACAGCCTATTTGGAGCAGGAAAAAATCAAACAGCTACCCCTTTCTGCTTATTCAACTGATCTTGCAACATGTGATTTTTGGTTTCAGAAATTAAAACATTCCAAAATTGGTATAGGTGTCTGCAATTTTGCATAGATGCTGAAGGGGAATACTTTGAAGGACAGTAAATTTTTTGTTAAGATATGTGCAATGGTTTTCATTCTGCAGATGCATGTCAACTTTTTGAACACCCCTCATAAGTCCAAATGTTACTGCAGTTAACAGTAGCATTAAATAATAATATTCTGTAGCATGTTTCATGTAATATCACTGTTAATTCCATCAACTATAGATTGCATTTATTAAGACCATAAAATTGAATATTAGACTTACTTGGTCTTATGTTTTGTTTATCAGAGGAACAATTTAAATTCAGGAAACACACTTCTTGATTTCAACAAAAAGTACAATAAACCTGAGAAACAGTATTTGTGGCTGTCTTAGATCAGTTATTATTGTCCCACTTAATAATTGAACACCTCATTTTATTCACATACTTTGCAACAAGAAAATAATAATGATGCTTTAAGTTTGCAACTTTTAAAAATTGGAAAGTACTAAATTATTAAAACAGTGAACTGAAATAATATCACTTTTGATTTACTTTTTTTTTCAATTTGTAATCAGATCTGCAAAGCTAATAGCTTATCTGCAAGTTATGGCAGAATAAACAAGCATGCCATCACTGGGACTCAAACCCAGACCCCACAGTTCCATTTTCACTGCATATCAATATACCACTGCACCGCCAAAGCAGCTGTTAATAAATGCAAACTCGTTTTTTATTCATGTTGTTTATCAGTGTTTTCTTTTTAAATCAATCCAAATATTCAATTGCATTGGAGTACAATGCAATTTTTAAACACCCTTACACTCATCTAAATTGTACTACATATATAAAACTAACACTACTATATAAGCTCACCAGATAAAAAATTAGTCACCCCTGGCTGAATGTCACCTAATAGAGCATAACGCCTCCGTGTGATCGAAGAACAGCCAAAATACTGTCTGGCATGAATGCCACCAGTATGCGGATGTACTGCACATCAATATTCATCGACTCTTCCAGCAGCAAATGCCGCAGTACGGCCAGATTGGCTGGATGGCTGGGATGGTGCTTCACTCATTGCCACAAATAGTCCCACAAGTTTTTTATGGGATTCAAATCTGGGGATTTGGTGGGCCAGTTGAGATGCTTGAAGGATTCAGAATGCTCGTCGTGCCAATCCGACACACTTTGAGACCTGTGCATGCAACAATCGTCGTCTTGGAATACTGGGGTATCCTTCTGGTGTGGAGATGCTGCACAAAAGGCAACATGTTGTGATGCCCCCTCATTCACTTTTACTTTACCTTAACCAGTTTTGCTTAATTTACATTATATTTATCATTTTGGGGTTTTTTATTTCCTTTTTGACATCACAGTGCTCGTTTCCAAGAGTTAGGAGTTGCGCATGCGCAGCTTCAAACTTTCGATTATCACCTGCTAAAGATCATGCACAAGGACACGCCCACTCCTGCGTCCCGTCATAGCTTCCGCCGCTCATCAATTTATGCAAATGTCTTTCCCGGCGTGCAACATGACACGTGCGGGCTTTGTACCTCTTGTTATAACCTGGTGATAGGTTGTCACAGTAGCACAGAAGATAGTAGGGTAGAGAGAGTAGTAGAGCACAGCACAGTTTAGAGATCAGTTTTAGTTTTGAGTTTGTTGAAGATGTTTGTAATAAGAAATGATGTAGTATCTTCTTTATTGAAGTTTTGGTGAATGCTTTTTGGAAATATATTGTTTGCTATTTAAACCTTTTGAATCTTTACTAATTTTTTTTCTCTTGAGCAACGTTAGTTTGTTTTGATTAGCATTAATATAAAATTGACAATCATTTAATATTTTTGAATTCTTACTCATTAATGCTCACTGGTATTTCGAACCCTAATTAAACTTTATTTTTGGCAATTTGTCAATTATTGCCTGGTGCCCGACTCAGCTATCCGGAGCATGAAAATAATTGGATCAGACAAAGGGTCCAAACTTTAAAGGTATTTCATTTCTTTGGCCCATTACGAGAGCAATTAAAAGAAGTGGCGCATCGAACAGGGACGTGCCAGTAGTAACAGATAGTGGTCCAAGAATAGGGACTGCATATTTGTGTATAAATTGTGTATGTTATTTAATGTGATTGTCAAAGATAGTAATTTTTGGGCTCATTAGTTGTATGTACTATTTATAGATTTAACTGCATCTTAAGCCAAAAAATTCTGTTGAGCAAGAAGCTTAACTTTTTGTGTATTAGTCAAAGGTAGTGAAGTTTCAGCGCAGTTATTGCTGATAGTTAAGATATTTATTGTATGTAAAGATTAGAAGTGTACGGGCACACACGTACATAGGCACGATAGAAAAACTTTTTTGATAAGCAAATTTATATTTTTGCAAGCTTAGTTGTAGCTTTAGAATTGTTGTATAGCAGTACCATTGAGTGCTGCTCAAGATTAAAAAAGATCTCAAAATTTCCAAAATTCAAAATTTTGGCAGACCATGTCTGCTAGCAATATGGCCGATTCTGCCAAAATTGACTCCCGACTTAGAAAGAGTAAAGGGTAGGTTGCAGGATGTAATGATGGAAGCAGAAGTGCTGATGAATCTGCTTTATGATCATCAGGAGAAAAGGGGAACGACAACAACCCCCAAAATTTGCTGACAGATTACGTCAGCTCACCAATGTAGAAACTTTGAACGTAAGGTTCCATTTTCTGTTCCGTCAGAAGCAAGTGATAGAGCAGAGTATTATCAACTGCCACAATGACGAGTTGCCAATCCATCTATTAACTATAGTCCTTATGTTAATTGGCCTTTACCTGAGATAAGGTTCAATGGTTCGAAACGTCCGTCATCGTGGACATTTGTTAAATCCATGGAGGCGCACTTCCTTTACATGAAGGAAGGCCGGCAACAAAAAGGTAGTTTTAGCAGTATCTTGTCTAATTGGATGTGCTAAGCAATGGTGGAATAACATAGGATGTCGTCATGGAATTGAATATTGGGAAGAGTTTAAAAATGAAATCATGGACATATATTCGGCTTATAATGATTTTACAGAACTATCTACAGAGTTGTTTTCATGAAGACAAAGGGAAAGAGATGACATAGAAAAATTTATCTGGGGTACAGTAGAGTTATACCAGCTGTATGATGCTCATGCCGCTGAAATTGATATTGTAAATTGCATATTGTCTCAATTGCTTTTGCACATTAGAGAATTCCTAGAAGTACGAAACGTGAACTCAATTTCAGATTTAGTCAAATTGGCTCGGCAATATACTGCAATAAGAGAATCTGCAGCAACTGCATTAAACCAACAATGGATGCAATCCCAGCCAAAGCAGCGCCATCAGGTTGAGTCTTGTAGAATGACTCCCGCACGACCGGAAATTACACGGTCCCGACAATTTGCGCCGAACATGCCTAGAATGATGCAGAATGAACGAAGCAGGAATTTGCTCCACGTCAAGCTTCGAACAATGACACTAGACCTAAAACTTTTTTAAGAACAATAGAGAAACTTTCAGATTTAATTTTTGTGGCCGACAAGGACACACGGAGGAATATTGTTATTGAAGGAATGGAAATTCAGGAAACTTGGATTAGGATCTTTGAAGCAAGAGGCCAAACTTCGTCACGAAAAGACCTCTCATGAGTTATGTCTTGCCACTATGGCTTTATCTTTTGTTAAGGCTTGTCACGAAGAAACTAAACTAATAGATCGTAACGATACAGAAGCCGATCTTCCGTTTTCAAAGGAACAAGTTTTAGATGATAATTATGACAATTGTCAATTGACAGTGCAGCCGCGGTCCCATGGACTTTTTGAATTACCTTATAGTCCAAAGCAGAATATTCAAGAAGCACCTACAAAATGTCCCATTAGTGCAATTAATGCAATTTTAGATAACAAAGTTTGTGAAGTAGAACAACCTTATGAGAAAGCCGTTTTAGTTGAAGAAAAGGTTTCTGAAGCAGATGTTTTAAGAGAAATTAGTAATGATGAAAATATTTTTGAGTCTGATTTAAGGGAAAATAATGAAGTAAAAAGCAACCAAGAAATTGTACCGACAGCAAATAATCCTGACGAATCTGGGAAGTTTGGAAGTCCTCAACTGTTGAAGCGTCATTTGGAGGCGGACACCAATAAGCCTAGAAAGTACAAGGTCAGGTTCTTCAAAAATCTGCATGTAGCGATGAAACAACCAGATCCTGCAGAGCGACAACCGGCAGCGAAGCAGTCAATGTAGTAGAGATGACATCACGAGCGAGATCTTCAGCAATGACTTCACTTGAAGCAAACCAACGACGAAGAAAAGACATCAACGGAACCCGACTGGATGATTTATCGCAACGGAGTGCCAATGATGAAAATTTAAGTATATTATTATTCTTCCACTTGGCACTTACTGATTTGTAAATGTTCTCTTTTCTCTGGAATAGATGAAGACAAAGAATGAAGAAGTTTTATTGTGATTTATATAATTAGCAATGTTTAATTTCTTGTTGAAACTTTGGAGTTTTGATATTTATTTTCGAAAAGTGAATTTACTGTAGTTCGAGTTTATACTTTGTGAATAGAATTTTTTTTGTATTCTTGTTCAACGAAGTTCTAGTTGTTATATTGTATTAACATGAGTTAAAGTGTATTTTTTTGTAGATTTTTTCATTTCAGCTGACTGACTGCTGAAAATTGTAAGTCGATATTGGAAAGTTTAGAAATTGTAAAATGTTTATGGATATGAATGAGGAGAGTGAAAGAGAATTAGTGATTTAATATTTTTTCGTTTTTAAGAAGAATTTTGTATAATAAAGTAACGTGCATTCCCAAGTGAATTTATGTATTAAAAAAATCTGATTCATGTAAAAAGTGATTGGCTGAAATGCTATCGTCATATATTATAAATTATTTACACATTTTTTTCTTTATTTTTAGATACGATGTTATGTATATGTGTTTAAATCTGTTGAGTGTCATCAGTGATATTTATGTGTCAATGATGAGTAATTTTTGGGATGACATTGGCAGCATTTATTTGTATATATATGAGCTGACCACGATGCTGACTGCAGAATTTTTTTTTTTTTTTTTTTTGGGGGGGGGGGGGGGGGTCTTTTTGGAGCTGTTCCCAAATGGCCAAGTCTGGTGACCAAGTTGTTACCAGCATAACTCCTTTGGGAGGGGGGCATTTAGCTCTGAAAGGGGAGGTATTTAATAAATGTTTTATTTCAGCTAGCTCGTGATTGCTGTGTATATGTGAAGAATTAGCGGATGATTACGATCCCGCTTGTTTGTAAAAATTTGAATTTTCTTAGCTTCGCGTGTTTGATGTAATTAGGAGGAGATAACGGTGTTTTCGAATACCCTTTTTTTATGTAATTTAGGAGAAGAATTAGCTTTCACATATATTTTTATTGTGGTTAGGGGATAAGCGGATGTTATCATCCCACTAGCAACGTATGTAATTCAACACTTTTTTTTATTTTCTTGTCTTTTCTAGAAGTTAAGCAGATAGGAGTGTATTAACCCGTTTTCTTACTGTAAAGTTCAAGTTATGCCAATTTCGAGTTTGTATTGTATCAGAATGTGATACTAGGTAGGCCAATAATGCTAGTATACAGTTAACTGCCATAGCCATTGGTATATTATTTACACTAGGTTAGCTGCATCACACTTTTGTTAGGAGATTTGGGAGGAGGTACCTTTGGTTGTGCTGGAAAATTGTGTCAAAGTGAGAAAAGATCGTCTTATCAAAATTTGTGTAAGCATACTTTTACTTATTTATGTTCAGCCATGTGTAAATGACGTGAGATGTGTCCTTTTATTCAAAATTTGCTCGTCAAAATCTGTTAGGTCAAATCTTTTGACTCCCTTTGGAAGGGGGAGTTGTGATGCCCCCTCATTCACTTTTACTTTACCTTAACCAGTTTTGCTTAATTTACATTATATTTATAATTTTGGGGATTTTTTATTTCATTTTTGGCATCACAGTGCTTGTTTGCAAGAGTCAGGAATTGAGGATGCACAACTCCAAACTTTTGATTGTCACCCGCTAAAGCGCGTGTACTAGGACACGCCCACTCTTGCGTCATAGTTTGCACCGCTCGTCAATTTATGCAAATGTCTTTCCCGGCATACAACATGACACTTGTGGGCTTTGTACCTTTTGTTATAACCTGGTGACATGTTGTCACAGTAGCACAGAAGATAGTAGAGTAGAGAGAGTAGTAGAGCACAGCACAGTTTAGAGATCAGTTTTAGTTTGGAGTTTGTTGAAGATGTTTGTAGTAAGAAATGATGTAGTATCTTCTTTATTGAAGTTTTGGCGAGTGCTTTTTGGAAATAAATTGTTTGTTATTTAAATCTTTTGAATCTTTACTGATTTTTTTCTCTTGAGCAACGTTAGTTTGTTTTGATTAGCATTAACATAAAATTTTGACAATCATTTAATACTTTTGAATTCTTACTCATTAACGCTCACTGGTATTTCGAACCCTAATTAAACTTTATTTTTGGCAATTGTCAATTATTGCCTGGCGCCTGACTCCGGAGCTATCCGGAGCATGAAAATAATTGGATCAGACAAAGGGTCCAAACTTTAAAAGTATTTAATTTCTTTTGAGCGTTACAATGTGATCGTCCAGTAGCTCCATAAAGCACTTCTGGTTCAAGTGTGACATCACTGTAACCAAAGGACCCATTTCCTCGTATGTGAAACACTCCCAGAATATCACAGAGCCTCCTCCAGCTTGAACAAAACCTTGCACACAGTCCACATGGAAGGCTTCATGAGGCTTACGAAGTACCCATCGCCTCGCTTCATTCGAGTACAAGCAAAAATGTGATTCATCCGAGCAGATCACATGCTTCCAAGAGTCGACAGTCCAGTCTTTGTGGCACCGTGCCCACTGTAGCCTTTTGCAGAGCTGTCAACATGGATCTCTGCTGCGGTACTCTGCTCCAGATATCCATTGCATGAAGTTCCCTTCGGAGCGTTCTTTCAGAAACAGCTTGTTGTAGGCCTGCATTGACTGACTGGAGCAATTCCTGCCTCGTTGCAAAGTGGTTTGCACTAACAGTGCGTGACACACTGCAACGGTCCCTATTGGTGAGCACAGTCTTTCTGCAGCAGTTCTGGCGACGATTAGCGGTGGACTGCAATGTACACCACTGCTGGAAGACCCTTTGGACAGTACATTTCGACACATCTGCAAAGGCAGAAACTTCTTGTACACTATGCCCTTTGGCTCGGCCAAACGCAATAACACCTTTTTGCCACTTATTCACATCTTTGACATAACCCATCTTGCACAGAGCGACAACACACAACCACTACTTGTCACTGTATGAACCCTGTGGTGCACGGCACAGCTATTTGTAGGTTGCATTTATTACTGGCATGTCATCTGTTGCTGTTGAATGGACATAACCCTCTAATGGTAGGAGATGACTAATTTTTTGTCTGGTGAGCTTATTATATAAAATATTAATATTATAACATATAGATATTATATTTAAATAGTATAATATATGTAATACTAATATTAAGTGTACATTATTTTTTATTTGTGATATTTTTTTTTTGCATTTTCATAAACCTTTCTAACCTGAAAACTTTCCAGAACACAGCTCAAGGATATTATCCATATCACTCTGAGAGGAACCACCACAAAATAATTTAGTTCTATCAGTAGCAGATCTCAAAATACTTTCTTTAGACCTGCAAAAATTTAAAAACACACTTAAATGAGAAGATAGCAAAAGAATAAAGGCAAATTACTAATCACAAAATTACTGTTCAATGTAATACTTATGCCCTTAAATGCATTTTTATTATTTTTAGTCATAAATGTACTCTTTCATACATGCTCTGAAAATGATAATACATTTTTACCAAATATCATCAATTTTGGTAATTTATTACAAACATTATCTATCATTAAAATATGCATCACCTACACTTAATGGATCTATATGTATATAAGTGGGCAGTGTATAAAAAACTTATTTCGTGTGTGATTTTATCTGTACAGTGACAAGAAATTACCCTTCCCAAGCTTGTACCAAGCTCTAAAAATGAAAATATATATCCCTTTACTTAGAATGAATAAAAAATTGTAAAATACATACATGACATTATAGTGAACAGAACTAATTACAATGAAGAATTATCATTGAAATCCTCCACTACTTTACCATGATGTACTGATCCTTAAATTTCAGCACACCATTCTGCTGTTTTCTCAACATAAAATACACTATATTACCAAAAGTATTCTGACACTTCCACATTATGTGAAGAGAAAATCACATTCAGAGTTCTCTAACTTTGAAAATAAGCTTTTTACAGGAAAATGTCACTGGTAATAAATTGAAGATGTGTACAAATTTCTTTAAACCTCAATTTTCAACACTTATTTAACATTTCAACAGTTATGAAAGTTGAAAAAATCTTAACAACACTTTGCTAGTCATAAGAATTTACCTCAAAAGTTACTTGAAACAAAAATAATAATTATTATAATAAATTGTTCATTCAAAAAATGTAATTTTAGAAGTTTTTTGCAATTATTCTTTCAGTTTTCCTTAATTAAAAAAGATTGCAGGATTCTCATTTGACTGGACTTATTTATATACTTAAAGCAGTGGTTCTCAACCTTTTATGCTTCACGTACCCCCTGGAAATGTGTATGTAACTGGCGTACATCTTGTATAGCTAGATAAAACTATAGTTATAGTATAACAATGGTTATTTTTACTTTGTTACTAGATCTAACGACTTTTGAGCTCTCACAGCGTACCCCAAAAACTTTTACTGCATACCCCACTTTGAGAACCCCTAACTTAAAGAATCACTGAGGCCTAGGATCTAAAGCTTTCCTGCCTTCTTGTGGTGCAAGCCATTAATACCTTTCAAAGAGATATTCTCTCATGAAGAGCTGCTAGATCAGATGGCCTACTAATTTTGACTTCTATGGTCTATTTCACTTTTTTTTTTTTATCCCTACACCAACAGGACTGTCTACTGACTATGATTTTGATTCCGGATCCTGGACTGTACTGGTGGTACTTCTGTTGAAGGAGAACTGCAAACAACATTGTTGCTGTTACAAAGAGAATCTGCTGCTTTCTATTATTGAGGTTGCCAGTTCCACCTGTAGAGATGCACAGGATACTTTATATCACCTGGCAGAGCTTATTGGTGCTCTAAAGAACTTAAGAGATGCTGATGGTAAAAGAACTCAATTGATTCTCAGAGTTTCTACCAGATTGGTGGCTTCAACTTCTGTCATATGGGGAACAGGTCTTTTCCAACATACGTAATTAAGGGGCTGTTTGATACCACCGTACATACCATATCAAACATGACCGTACATACCTCTATCAAAAATCATAATTTCTTTAACCTTTAACAGTTTAAGTGCCAGAATCTAATTAATCCATTTTCAAAAATCACTACAACTAAACTTGCAATTTTTTTATGCTTATCTACATTTTTTGTCCTTTAAATTTTTATACTTTTTGTTCAGAATTACTCTTTTTCTTAGTATGTAATGTGAACTATTTCATTCATTAGCTGTTTCATAATAAGGCTTAGAAGTTGTATTGCATTTTTTGAGAGAAAACAATTGGCACTGTAAGGGGTAAAGTGAAGGGTTTTAAAATTTAATTCCCTTTGGTGGCAGGGTTAATTTTGAAGTGTTTGCAGCATTAAAAAGAAACTAAAACCTAATCCCAAAATGACTATTGCAACTACCAATAACAAATGGACCTAACATCCCTTCCCATGTCTGAGTCAGTACTGACTTTAGCATGAAAGTTGCCTAGAACAATGGTAATATCTCATTTCTGGCAGAATTAAAACTATCCTGAAGTTGCCCATAAAACTTATTTTTCTCATCCTTATCAGAGTTCTCAGTGAGAACTAATGTTGTTGTCAATATTATGTGAGTCATAAGAACACATAACATTGAAGTCTTTAATGATTGTTTCAAATTTAGCTGAAAGAAACTTTTGATTAATACAGTCATATCCTAGAAGAGCATCACTAATGTGTCTGCTAAGAAGCAAACCTATGCATTGAAGATGCTTTCCATCCTCTCTCCCTAAAAACAGAAATTTAAATTATTTGTAAGTATCTGACCTTTACCTGTCCATCTGGTTTCTTGCAAACCGAGAATATCCAGATTATAATGGTGAAATTCTTGTGTGAGGACATCAAGAGAGTAATCTGTGTAGAGTCCCACATTCCAAATACCTGTGGAGAGAAATTGGTTAGTGGAATTAAAGATAATATGTTTATTGAGAGAGAAAGTGCCAATAATATCAAAGCCCCCTAATCATAGGCATGGGGCAAAGACTTGTTCCCACACTACTAAAGGTTGAAGTCATCTATGCTGGTAGATTTCCTCCAATGTAGGTTTGATGATGTTCGTAGAAGCAAGGATTCAGGAACATGCAATGATCTCTATTCAGGATTATCCAAACAGCTGATAAAACATATCCTGTACATTTAACTTTGGGCTATCAACTCACAAACAGAAAACATAGAAGATTTTTCCTAAACAGTAGCCCACCACTGCAACAAATTCAGAATCCATAATGAATCTCAGAGCCATTTATTTCATTCAAATTAGTATATATGGACACTGTGTGGTTGACTACTTCTCAGCAGGGTAGGAAAAAAAACAGCCATAGTAGTCAAGATCAGTAGGCCACACTGATTTGGCAGCCCTCCCCTTCTGTAACCTTCCACAAGAGTATCTTTTTTGAAAGGTACTCCACAAGAAGGCAAGGTCAGACTTTTCTTGCATCATCAGAGGGGACTGATGCATAGCTCTGTTCCAATTATGCCTAGCTACACTTTACAGCTTTTATATCAGATAAGAATTACTAAGAGTTTGCATTTTCAAAAATTCCAATTTTCTCCCTTCAGCTTTTTGTAATATGGGAAATGAACAAGAAAATTTCTCTCAAGAGCATATTAAACAGCTTATGTTTTATATAATAAAATTAATACAGACCTAAAATTGCCATTTTCCATAAATTTTAAATTTATTTAGAAAGGTTGTGATATATGACAAGACTAAATTGGAAGAAATTCATATGAAATGAGTTTCTCTTTATGAAGGTAACTTACAACAAGTGAAGAGTTAACTAAAAGAATTGAGTTGCAGTGGGAATTGGACTTAAATACACAACATCTTGTAATTATCTCGTGCTTTAATGAACTGAGCTATCCCAGCAGTATTCATTTTTATAGCCTCTTGTTAGCTAAGACTGAATAATGATATTTCAATAGATGATGTTACCTGACATCAGAGATGGAATTGGGCCACTCATGCCAAAATTCAAATTTCTCTGCTAACACTTCATGCTCTGTGACATCAAAATTCACATGTTCTTTTTGCAATATTTGTTGAAAGCAAAAAAACAATTACTAATTATCAACTTTCTACTCGCACTTTATCGAAGCCTATCGTTCTACAATATCAAAGAAGCCCTAAACAAATGGAATATATTTTTGACCTTTGTGAACATGCAGTTTCCATTAGCAAGTCACTACCCATCAACAAAGTCCATAAACGAACAAATTTAAGCAGTTTAAAATCTTCCCATACCTCTTAGCACAAGCAAATAAAGAACCAAGAAAAATACACAATAGCATTAGTACACATTAATAATTTCACTTACATAGTTAAAAATATCCTTAAACCATTTCATTATAAAGTTTCCATTAAAATATTACACAAATTCTCAGCTTATTTAAAACGATCAAAATCATATACTCAGTTCTGGAGGGTAAACTATATTCAGCTAAGGGGCCCACAGGAAAAAATCTTGCTCAAATATAAAAGCATAGAAAAAGATCATGTCCTTTTAAAAACCAATTCAAAATAAAACATCTTAAACTATAAAAGGCTGCTTTGTCCCAAAACATTACCAAAAACAGCTTAACCCTGATTTTGACTCTGTCAAAGTCATATTATCTTTCATTAAATTCCAACTTACCATCACAGAAAATCTCCCCATTAACCCTTTGACTTGCATTAATGTCTCTCAGATGGGGGAGGAAAGGAAGTAAAGCCCATTCATACATAAATGTCTCTGAGATGTTCGAGCAGCTGTGCTAATCTCTTCAAATATCCTCCTCTCTGTCAACAGATGTCATGAGGTGTCAGATACCATTCCACAAAAAATAAATAAGCCATTGCAGAGCACCCACCCACCCACCCACCCACACAAAAGACTGTACCAAGCAAGAAAAAAAGATGAGAACTAATAAGAATTTTCAAATACTGCAACTAAACTGTATATAAATAATTCTCTTTGGTTTAGAAAGCTTCTAACTTTTTGACTGTTTAAACAAGCACAAAATCCCAAATGGAATCAGTGATTAAAAGAAATTGCTATGTCATCAACCTACCATCAGATCCCAAAGTTATTCCATTTATCCCCATCTCTTCCAGTATAATAAAAAATAAATGCCTCCTCAAGCAGCTGCTTGCCAGAGATCTGACAGGAGCATGTCAGTTTATATGCTATAGTAGAAAGTCTGTGAGGAAGATGAGACCACATTAGATAAACAACACAAACAACCATGCCTTACCCTGGGCTCGAACCTGGGTTGGGTTGTTTTACCTCTGAGTGGCACTTTCCTGCATACAATGTACTAAATAATACAATGTACTAAATAGCCAGGTCACAAGGACTCTGAATGAATACAATGTACTAAATAGCCAGGTCACAAGGCATGCTATTACTGCATACAATGTACTAAATAGCCAGGTCACAAGGACTCTGAAGCTCAGAGAAGGTCGGGGTTGTTGGAAGACAGATGGTAGCCTCCCATCTAGGTCATCAGCCATATTCTTTAACATGAACAGAGTATGGCTCTTCCACACATGGACCATGGCTTAATGTCCCATCCAACAGATGGCAGCTATTGGTGTCCCCTACTGACCAAGAGCAGGATGGGGAGTTTTGTGGAGATAAATCTCAATGCTGGCCCAGCTAGGACTCGAACCTGGGAACTACAGATTGCAAGTCTGGCATGCTACCAAGTGAGCTACCCCCTCCCCTCAATACTGGTACCATAGATATTTAAGTTGAAGTGCTTTTAAATTACTTAACAGTAACATAGAGAATTTATTAAAAGAAATCCATTTAAATATCCATTATTAAAATAATACAATAAATCAAACCTCCACAATCTTCCAGATGTAGATGCTAATGAGGATGTCACAATGTTCTGAGTTGACCACAACTGCTGACTACCATCAATCTGCATTTCTGAGAGTTCTTCAGTCTGGGGAAAAAAAAGGGTTAAAAACCTAAAACAGTTTATTTACATATTAAAACTGCCTTTTTTTTTTCCAATGAAAAATGTTTGAATTCAATGAAACAAATTCAGAATACATACTGTTTCCAAAGTCTGGACTATAATTCTGGGGTATATAATCATTTAATGGTTCAGCCTAACTTCCACTCACACCACCTTAACTTAGAGCAACTCAATTACACTTGTAATATTTTTTTTTATTTTAGGTCTTGACATCGTCCAGAGGTGATGACAAAAATATTTAAAACAATTTATTTACACATTAAAACTTCCGTTTTTTCCCTCCTGAAAAATGTTTGAATTCAAAGAAACAAATTCAGAATACACACTGTTTCTAAAGTCTGAACAGTAATTCTGGGGGCAAATTCTGGATGCAATGATGTGGCAAAAGGTGGAATGACTGAAGGAGACCAGGCATATGGCCCAAGAGTACTTTTGTGTACACGAGGCCCTGGACTGGCCACCAACTCCAATTGGTTTATTGTTAATCCATGTATAGGTCCAGACAGAGGGCATCCATATGGGATCCCCACTATCTGGGCTCATGGCCGATGCTGTTATGAGACATGCCGAGCATACTGCACTTCAGAAAATGGTAAAAATACATACATAGGGAAAACGTATTATATGTATGAGCAACGTATGTACGAACATCAACAAGATATTAAAAATAAAAAGCCTAATACAGAATTAGCACTAACTGTAATAGACAATAATTTAGAAATAAATAATTGAACACACAAACCTATAATAGCACCACAAACCAAATTTCAACTTCAAAATGCAGAATCCGTTATTATTAATTTACACAGGTTAGGTTGTTTTACCTCTGAGCGGCACTTTTTTGCACACCATGGGCTAAATGGCCAGGTCACATGGACCCCAAAGGCTCAGAGAAGGTTGGGGGAGGGGACCCACTGGAACAGCTGTTGGGAGACAGACGGTAGCCTCCCGTCAAGGCCATCCAGCGTGTTCTTTAACGTGCACAGGGTATGGCTCTCCCAGACACGGGGTCATGGCTTAATGTCCCATCCGACGCACGGCGGCCTTTCCAAGCCCATCGGTGTCCCCTACTGACCGTGGGCAGGGCTGGGAATTTTGCGAATTTTACACAGGCATACGCTCTGCAACACGGAGATACCACACCTGCCAGCAGCATGGAATCTCCTGTTACACGAGCAGACACATACACCCGCTGCAAGGGCAGCTGATAACGTCATAGGGGAGACTCCTATATAACATCTTACCATCGTATCATACAGAGCCTGATGAAGCCACAAGATGGATGCAGTGGTGAAACGCGTTGCTGGAGGAACTATATTGGTGTTTGAGAAGGTTTTAAGAGTTTTAAAACTTTTAGTTCTGTAGTTTATGTGTATTAGCTTTTACTCCTTGTGGGTGTGCTTGTTACTGTCAACTTGCTCACTATATGTGAAACCATCCAAGAGCATAAGAACATGAAAAACGAATTACCAGCAGAAGTCAGTGTTTTTGTTAGCAACAGTGGTATTCATAAAAACCCAACGACTTCAACCTTCTTCAATTAAACCAGGACTGGTAACCACAGGTACGATGACACATACCACCAATGTCAACTCAACAACGAATACATTAGGCCAGCAGAAAAGGACAACCCTCATAATCAGCTGTCATCTGTACCAGCAAGGTATTTAACCTCAACAGACTGGTAATTATTCCTTTCTTACTTTTGAAAGCCTTTGTAGGAAAAGGCATGTGTACAAGATAGTGGAGTAATAGCAGAGGTAATATGCATATTATACCATCTGGCAATTTACACTTAATTTCTCTACATGAACAACTTAAGTTCTCCTCAAGAATTTTAATTCTTAAATGTAAATACAGCTAATATTGTGTATATTAAATTTTTACAATCTATAGCTGTGAGTCTAATTGATTTTAAAGGTGATGACAAAAATCATACAAAAGAAATAGAATACTGAATCATCAGAGAATCTTGTTAAAACTATTTACTGGTGAAAATACATAAATATGATCAAAACATAATGAACAATAAAGGGAAATATGGTATACTTAACATAACATCTTTAAACAATACCTATGCATACAACAAATCATAGCGATGGTACACTAACCTACTGCATTAACCAATATATTTCAACAAATGATACATGCAATACACAACATTCAATTTTATTACAATCTAAGATCTAGAATAATGCTCAAATATATTGTACCTGATGACAGTTTAAAAATGTTAACTGAAATCATGGTTCCACACAATTTGCACTATTAAGACTTTGTTACCATCTTCTCCAATGTGAAACTGTTACATAGTGCATCATTGTATTTTTAAATAAATAATATCTGCATGCACTACATATCTTGCATTTTTACTTATTTGAGATCTATAAAGATAGTTATTATGCAATCAATGACATTGATTTTTTTTTACACTTCTACTACTTTAATTTCCAATGTGCAAAACTACAGAACTTTTATTAACTTAATAAAATGACTGGACTAGGCAGAGTCATATAGATTTCCTTTAATTATCGCATGTAACTCAAACTAAGATTGAATTATCATTGCATATAAAGTCAGAATAATTCATGAATTTATATTCACAGACATGAAAATGGAACTACATACTAAAATAACAACATATTGACTCTGGTGGAAAACACATTTTCATTGAAAATGAAGTTTTTCTTCTTCCAAATTCTGCAACCTTCAACAGTAATAATTCGTACTAAGGGGTGATTAAAAAATGTAAACAGTAATATATTAGTAGGACCATGCAATGCAAAATGAATTTCTCATTAATCCATTAAAATGAAAATTTGTTTTCTCATCACCTAGAGTTATGGGGAAAATCGGTCAGTGTATATAAAATAAATTATTAATTACTACTCTATTAAAATGTTATTGATGTTTTAAAAATTAAGCATTATATTTTAAAAAATAATCAGCAACTGGTTGTATTTTAACCAAAATATAATTAAAACACAGAAGAATATAAATTATGCTTCTGCTTGTAAGTTATCTGGGTATCTGTTCTTGGTCAACACATTCTACCACCAGAATTTCTAATTTCTAGCATCAATATATCATTTGCAATATAACTTTCAGTTTTACATTTACTACATTTAGTGCCTACCAAATTATATAAATTAAAGCCTATTGGAAAATTTTAAAACTATGCATCATCTTATTTCATTAGTACCTATTCAACTCAAAAAGAATTTTTCATTGATCTCTTAAAACAAAAAGTTGCATCATCATCTCCCCCACCTCACCCTCCAGAGTGAAGGGATATATTGTTGGTGCCAATGCATAACACTTAATCATCACACTCCACTACTAAAATATTGAAATTTTCAACTTTTTCTACCATTAGAGGTAACAATTAAAACTTTTGAGAGATTCAAAAAGTGTGAGTCATAATAGTTTATCAATACCTATCCAACCCCAACAGAATTTTCAATTTGTCTCTAAACAAACAATTCTCTCTTAAAAAACAAAAAATAAATGCACTTTTCCACCCACCTACCACTGGGAGAACCAAAATTTCAAATTTCTAACATAATACATCACTTGCAATATTAGTTTGCAATTTTGCCATTCTACACTTTTCCCACCATTAGAAGCACAATTATAGCTATTAAAAGATTCCAAAAGCATTGGGGTCATACTCAATCGGTAAAGCATCAGGCTTGTAATCTCCAGTTCCCAGATTAAAGTCAGCCTGGGCAGTGTCGAAATTTATCTCCACTAAACTGCTCGCCCAGCCTTGGTTAGTAAGGAGACACGGATGGAATGTTAAGACATGGCCCCATGTGCGAGAGAGAGAGAGAGCAATACCCTGTGCATGCTAAAGAACATGCTGGATGGCCTTGATGGGAAGCTTGCACTGTCTCCAAACAGCTGTCCAATGGGTCCCCTTCCCCCAACCTTCTCTGAGCCCATGGGGTCCTTGCGATCTGGCCATTTAGCCTACTGTGTGCAAAAAAGTGACACTCAGAAGCGAAAAAAAAACAACCAATAGTAAGTATGGATACTGCATACTTCTGTGAAATGTTGCATTGGTGATTTTGTGAAAATGTTGCATTTCTGTGAAAAATTATGTGAAATGCTGCATTTCTGTGAAATTTTTTTCGCTTCTGAGTGTCAAAAAAGTGACACTCAGAAGCGAAAAAAAAAAAAAAAAACCAACCAATAGTAAGTATGGATACTGCATATTTCTGTGAAATGTTGCATTGGTGATTGATTGATTCACATCAATCAATCACCAATGCAACATTTCACATCAAATTCATCATGCCAAGATAGTGCAAGTTGTCTCAATGAAGATTCATCTCTCAAGGTATGTTTACAGGATGTTCTCAAATACTCACAAGACAATTGTAAATATTCCTACTTTTAGCCATCCTGAAAACATTTATTGGCAATACTGTCAGGTTTTTGGCTGCCTGTCATACAACTCCATATCAGAATTCTGAAAGCCAGCAAATAGATATCACAAACAGAATGCACATTCAGCCTGCCCATATGACACTTAACACACAGGACTATGTTCAAATAATTAAATTAGTGAATGCATCATAACTGAGCCATCTAAAGTGAAAAAAGAAACTTCCCATGCCACGTTAACCTTGTTTTTTTAATTTGTTTACTTTTTTTTATCATAATACAAATAAATTTTATCGTTACGAGTGGCCCTGCAAAGTTTAAAGCTTATCTACAGGATATAGAATAATTACATTTATAATTTGTTACAACAATGTGATTAGCTTTCTTTCATTTGATGTGACATTAACCCTTCCAGTGTCCAAGTCGTCTGTATATGCACAGAGAATCTGAATTGAGGGACTAATGACATATGTATATGTTTTTAGTACAACAAAAATATATCGATTTTTTAAAAATTACCATTGTAATTTTATATATATATATCTTATAAAAATATTTATTTCAGGCTTCAAAAATAATATTTTGTTTTTTAATTTGATGCATATTTTATTAAACTGCAATATAAATAATTCTATAAAGCCATTTGATTGCCATTTCTTAGAAACACTAAACGGTATTGCCGATTTGCTTGTTAACATTCCTATTTGCTGAAGCAACTTCCTGATTTAAGCTCACAAGTTTGACCTGAAATATTATCAACAAATATTTCCTTAAATTTTTGAAAATTTCCTAAAAATTAACAAAAAAAAACTTATTTTTAAAAACGATATATTTTGGAAGTAATTACAAAATACATACCACCGTATTTTGTTTTTTTTCCGTTTCACACACTTTTCTGTCATAAACTTATTTCAGTGTTCCCAAGTTATTTTTATCATTTTTCCCAGCATTCTACGCATCTTTCCCTTCTTCAAATCGAAACTGAAAGTAAACACATCCTTCTTAGAAATTCTGGTTGCACCTGCATTTAATTAGTTATGCTTCACTGAGTCAAATAAGATGCAGGTGGCTGACACATGCTACCTCCATTCCATGAGCTATAAGAGTTTTTTACAGTTTTGGTCCAGCATATTGGATACTCTTTGTAAAGTTAGTACTTTTTTTTTTATATTTAAACCTTAGTTAGTTTTCATTTCAGTAGATTTATTTTTGGAAATTAGCTATCTTTTTGCTGATCAATAAGTATTGATGTTTTCATAGTTATGCTACATCGTATGACCAACCTACAACTTGTTACTGTGGATATTTTAACATTGCATTAGGTTATACGTTAATTTTTTATTTTTTTATTACTTTTCCAGTAAAACTTTGATCTAGTATTATTTTCTGAAAATAAATGAGGTCTTGGATATGGAAGCAAATATATTTCTGTAGATTTACTTACATTAGTTAGCGACTTTTCGATCGGCTGATTTATCGATCTTTCCGAGTTATGCTATATCGGAGGCAGGCTTAAAAGTTGTTGCGGATATTTTAACATCCCATTAGGTTATATGTAATTTTTCTTTTATTATTTCTTTTTTTTTTATAAAAAAACTTTGAGCTTGTACCGTTTTCTAAAAATGAATGTCTTGATACAGAAGCAAAATGGACTTTTTTTCCACGGAAATCAGCCTTCATGTGGGAGGGCAATTTCAGGAAGCTGTCCCCTCTGCTAAACTCACAGTGAGTTTCACCCCCCCCCCCCTCTTTCTCTCTCTAGAAAAATATAATTTTTTTAAAGTTACAAGTTTTTATGTTTATATTGAACGATTTTAAAGGCAACTCCCCCCCTTCCATCCCACTCCCTCAGTACCTTGGCTGTGCCACACAGATGATATAATGCTGTTTTTTTTTGGCTTTGGAGCACAAACCTTTCTGCACTTAGCCAAGATCACCAAACTTCAATACCCAAAGAAAAAATTCCTGATGTTTAGCAAAAAAAAACAGCCAAGGAAGATTTTTTCCATTTCATAACCAGTTCAGAAAATCCTGTGAATGTGAGAAGGCCAAGTCACATTGTATAACACTGGCCATGTTTAAAATATACGATACTGAAAAGAATCGTATTTCAGGTTGAATATTATATTATTCGGGAGGAAATTTCCTTTTGATAAATATATAATTTAACTATTTTTATTCATCAGGTTTTCCAAAATGAAGCCTTAATTGTATAGTGCGATCTTTTTTTCCACCATATCACATTGAAAAAGGCGTATTAAAATCAATATGGTTGCAAAGTTTTTTATATCATTTATTTTCATAAACTTCGTAATTAAATTCTGTTTAATTTGGTATATAACATGACCTACTTCTGTTGATTGGTTATTTAAAAAAAAATTCTAAAGCTGACTTGTTTATGTGACAGCACAATTGGCTAAAAGCCTGGAATTTTCTCAAAGTATGGTACCGAGAAAAAAAATTACAAAATGAGAGAAATGTTTGCTTAAAACCAAAAAAAAAATTTCTGTTATTCAGAAATATATAGTCATTCTATTCATGTGCATTATAATCATTTCTGTCTATTAGTTTTTTTTTCCTTTAAATAAATTTTTATTTGTATTGCCAGGTGCATTTTTTTTACTACATAACTCTAAAAAAGTCATATTAAAATAAAATATATTATCTTTTTTTGCTAAATACTTTATTTTCAAAAAATCCAGAATTAAATGCTGATTAATTTGGCATAATTCCTTTCCTATTTGGCAAAAAAGTTTTAAAGTTAAAGTAAAACATAACTCTAAAAAAGTCATATTAAAATAAAATATATTATCTTTTTTTGCTAAATACTTTATTTTCAAAAAATCCAGAATTAAATGCTGATTAATTTGGCATAATTCCTTTCCTATTTGGCAAAAAAGTTTTAAGGTTAAAGTATTTTTTGGCTGAGCATAAGGAGAAAATAGCTTGGCCTCAGGATGGAAACCTGTTTTTCAGGCTGGACACTGGAAGGGTTAAGAGACTGTTTCATTTATGAAAAATTGAAATCACGAAAAATAATACCTACTCTCAAACATAAAGGAAAATATTTCTCAAAACATGGAAATGGACTTAGATCATACAATATCCTGGGTGACTGAGTGAACAGAACTCATTAAGCAGCCACCTCCTATTGGTAGCAATAGTTAAAATAATTCACCAGTCCTAATGGTGAGTTATGGGTCGATTGAGTGATTACAAAAAATATTTAAAAAAAAATAAATAAATACCCCCTCAAGCAGCTGCTTGCCACAGAGGTCTGACAGGAGCCCGTCAGTTTATATGCCATAGTAGAAGGTCTGTGAGGCTGGCAGGACCTCAGCAGAAAAACAACACGAACAGCCATGCCTTACCCGGGACTCGAACCCGGGTCCCTTAGATCAGTAGCCAAGCGTGCTAACCACTCGGCCATTTTACTCTGATCTAAAGTTTAACCAGGATGTAAAATACTCAGATTTGCATATGACACATTAAATATTTTATCTTCAAATTTCAGATCCATGTGCTTTATTTTATTTGTGAATATAGGACAGAGAAAAATCCTAGAAGCTACTCCTAGCTTTTACAGGTTTTCCCATACAAGGACATACCTTGCTAAGACTGAAGTCACTGCTGACCACTTGCCTCAGTTAGAGCTAACACAGCACACAAAGTTTGCCTTGCTGGAACAGTGGCTAGCTCCCTAACCCCTATGCCACTTAGAGCATAATAGTTCCAGAAATTAAAATAAATTATCATGAAATATTACAGAGTAAATTTTATTCATTGAATTTATTCAATCGAATTTAGAAATTAAAATATATTGCTCTGTGGGTTGGGTTGTTGTTGTTTTAGCTCTGAGTGGCACTTTTTTTCACACAATGGGCTAAATGGTCAAGTCACAAGGACCTGAAGGCTCAGAAAAGGTTGGAGAAGGGGACCCACTGGAACAGCTGTTGGGAGACAGATGGTAGCCTCCCGTCAAGGACATCCAGCATGTTCTTTAAGGTGCACAGGGTACGCCACTCTTGCACAGAGGGCCACAGCTTAACATCGAATCCGATGGACATCGGTCTTTCCAAGCCCATCAGTGTCCCGATGCAATAAAATTTGAGCAATAAAATTTTCAAATTATATGCATATTAAAAGTTTTTAGGACAAAACTCAGAAGCTTTTCAGAGCAAGGACAATGCTCTGTCTTCAATGAAGTGACACTATATGGTGATGTTATGGCTGTTTAGAGCAGCTTTCCACATGTCGTGAAGGACAATTCCAGTGTCTCGGTTGCAGGTGGGGATGGACAAGGTCATTATTTCAGTAGCCTTGCAAACTATGTTCCCATAGAAAGTGGATGCACATTAGAGCAGTGTAGCATGCTTCCAGTTTATGATTGCCGCATTTATACTGCTAGCTTGGCAACAGCTGTTGTTAGCTTGTTTTGGCTGACATCAGTTTGATGCTCTTCGAACCTCTTTTGTAGAGAACATATGGTTTTTCTGATGTAGTAGACAATCGAATTATCTGGCAAATGAAAGGGAAATATGCATATGCCTGATTTTTGAAGTAGGCTAAATTTGAAATAATGACCTTACCCAACTTCACCTGCAACTGAGACACTGGAATCATCCTTCATGACATGTGGAAAGAAGCTCTAAACAGCCCTAACATCACCATACAGTGTCACTTCACTGAATAAGGAGTGCAGTCTTGCTCCAAAAAGCTTCTGAGCTTTCTCCTAAAAACTTTTAACATATAAATAATTTGAAGGATAAACTTAAAAATTTTATTGCTCAATGACAGAAAATTTTAGGTTATTTTTAATTAATTTCTGAGCAAGAAGATCCTTTTAATTGTGTATTTAAAGACATACTTTGCTTCTCTGGAGCATTACTGGACAAAAACAGTGGACTCTAAGGTCCCTATCAATATGATGTCTAATATCCTTAGAAGCTGTGTAATACAGGTATTTGCCTCTTGCATAAAATTGGGGGATATTTGATAATGTTGAGTCTTACCTCTTTCAACACACTAACTTTCCTATAAAATATGATACTTTATCTCCTCAGCTACCTGAGATATGAGGATGCCAAATTAAGAGCACTCTCTTTATGTCTCTACAGAAGAATTCCAGAGGTATAAGCTGAATATTCTGAGCTTGTAAGAAATATGATGGAGAGGTAAGGTGATAATCATAGATTTCTTATTTCAGGTATGGATGACTAGCATAAGAAAGGTATAGGAGCACTAGCAAAGTTCCTGATACTGATCTCTGCTAAATGTGAAGAATACTAAAATGATAACTTGCCAAATGATTGTGAACGTTTTTTAGCTCTTTTGAATATATATTTTTAAAATTAAGTTTAATAATTTATAAATGTAAATATTTATTAAAATAAATCGAAAATTAAGCTTTAAAATGATTTGGTCAAGTTTTTATAGAGGTAAAAGTTAGATGTTGCATAACTTAAATAATTGAAGTATTTGTTGGTTTAATTTCATAAACAATGACAAATTTTGAAGGAATCACTAGCTATCTCTGAGCATTTTGTATATGGTGAAATTTAGTCAATTCATTCTTGTTTCTCTCATTCAGGATGAAAGATAAATAGAATTATAGGCAATATTTAAAAAAAAGTGGGGAAAAGTTGACTAACATGACATCAAGAAACACTTCTTTTACTTCAGTCACTACACAGGTTTCATAAGAGCACATCAATGTAAATTATCTCACAAATCTGTAGAGAAAACATGACATCAAACAAAAAAAACTACAAAAAGCACTTTGCCTTAACCAGGACTATTGAAGTCCCTTTCCTCCACAGACACACTGACTACCAGTGTGATGGTCCACATATTCACTTTTACTTAACCAGTTTTTACTTTATTTATGTAATATTTATTATTTTAGGGCTTTTATTTTCAGTTGGCATCATCATTTCTCCTCACCCAAAACTGCTAAAGTAGTTGTGCATGTGCAACTCCGACTTTTGATTGACGTCATTAATGTGCACATAAGGACACACACCCTCGTGTCATAGCTAGTGTGAGTGTAAGATTATGTAAATGTACTTCCCAGCATGCAACACACGTCAGTTGCACCCGTGTGTACAGTAAGTGATGTTAGGAACAGAGTTATCAGAATGTTAGTTGAGATGGAGGTAGTTGAGATGCAAGAAGTTTTTGAGGTAGTTGAGACTATGTTGAGAAGTTTGTCAGTTTTGGAGATGTAGTTTGGAGTGAGCTTTAATAGCTCAGAATATTTTGTATAAAAGTTCACTTGGTGAGTCTTGTTTTATTTTCTTTTGGAAATAAACTTGCTTTGTTTTATGAAATATTTTGACCTCTCTAATTTTTTTTCTCTTCAGCAGAATAATTGATTTTGATTAGATTTAAGTTTCATAATTTGACAATCTTTTGAATTCTTTCCATATTAACTAAGTAACGCATAACATACTTTATTTGACAAGATTAATTGCCTGGCACCCGAGGCTATTTGGCAAATTAGTTTAATTTGGATCGGTTACAAGGTCCAAAGTGAAGAAGTTAACATATATTTTGGAGCGGTACACCAGTCAATAGGACGCACTATCTAACAGAACTTTATTAAACTCAACCTTCAATATGAAAATGCTGTAATTAATGTTCAAAAGATTTGGGGAAAAAGCACAATTTCATTAAATAACTTTTACTTGATTATTTTATATGTCTGTCAGTGCTTTAATTATTGTGAATATAATTTGGATATAATTTGGACATATACTCTGTAACATTAAAATTGCACCACTCAGAAGTGACCCAATTTTTATGCAAATCAACAGGTGAGTACAGTAGGATATGCAGATGATTCATTTGTCAGACATTCAAGCAGAGAGGGTCAGTATCAAAAGCAAAGACATGACAGCCATGACTAAATACTCCACAAGTTTGTGGCCAGTTGAACTCTGAGAGATCCCCCAGAATGAAGCCTGTAGGAACAGCATCACATCAGAATCCCAAAACAATGCATACTTCAGCCACATCACCATTTTATGATGTGAGAGAACAGATCATCAGATTCAATGAGGCAGGGTAGTCAAATCAGTGTACAGCAGAATGTGTCAGCTGTAACCTTGACCAAATAAAACAGACATTGATATCAGTGGTTGTGAGAAGACACTAACAATCTCTAATCTTTATCCATTAATGCAGTTTTGTCTAGAAACAAATGACTGTCATATACACGTGGAGATAAAATGTTCAATGCTCCAATCCAACTGCCATCTCAATTGACACACTGATTGAGCAACAGCCGTTATGGTCTGGGTTGGAATAAATCATGATAACCAGTCTTTGGTGCATCTCCCAGACATTTTGGCCATGCATTTTGGACATTCTCCCAGATATTTTGGCCAGTATTATGTTGATGACATCATGAAACCTGAAGCATGCCCCTTTATCGTTTAATGGATAAAGATTAGAGATTGTTAGTGTCTTCTCACAACCACTGATGTCAATGTCAAATGACTGTTTTATTTGGTCAAGGTTACAGCTGACACATTCTGCTGTACACTAATTTGACTACCCTGCCTCATTGAATCTGATGATCTGTCCTCACTTAATACCCATTTCTGCAAGATGTCAGGTCACATATTGCTAAAATCATGCAGGAATATCTACAAACTTGTTGACACTCTTCCATGGCTAGCAGGTCCCCATTTTTTACCATTTGAACTTGATTTATTACCAATTGAACATGTTGAATTAAGAATTTGGTTGATGGGCAACTGTGTGACGAACAGTGTGGATTCAGAAGTGGTAGGGAATGTATTGATCAAGTATTTTCACTTAAGCAGATTCTTGAGAAATGTTTAGAGCAGGCGTCGGCAACCTATGACCCGCGGGTCACCAAGTGACCCATTTGATAATTTCAAGTGACCCACTTGAATTCCGCAAATAAAATATACTATATAAAAATAAATTATAAAACATAAACATGAAACAAACACTTTGAGAATGTATAAATCAGGCATGTCAAACTCGTTAACCACCGAGGGCCATATTAAGTATTATATATTAAATCGCAGGCCGCAAAACAAAAAAAAAAACAAATGGAAATAAAGATGAAGCATAGCTTTTATTCCCTTATATATAAATGGAAATGTTTTCTGAAATACGTTTATTTAATTCATGTACTGTGTACATACTTATAATTTTAATTAAAGAATCCAGTGTTGTCAAAAGTGAAATAAACGTATTGGTTATCAATCTTGGCGGGCCGCAGAACAGTTCCCGGTGGGCCTGTTATCTACTCTTGTCTACATTTACTTCGTCTTTAACGTGAATAAACAGTAGTTCAGATGCGCGAGAACAGTTACCTAAGCGAAATAATTATTATTTTTATTACCATGGACAAACAAAAAGCAAAAAAGAGATTATTTCAAGATGTGTGGACTGAAAAGTATGGATGTATGGAAAATGGTGACAAATTGATATGTACTTTATGTACAGATATAATTACCACCAGGACTTACTTGAGCGACACTTTTCTTCAAAACATAAAGATGTGAGTGAAATGCCAAATGACGAAAAATATGAATACATTGCTAAACGTGTATTAAATTATGGTAAACAAAATAAATTTTTCAAGAGATTTGTTACCAGCCACAATTACACTACATCTGCCAGCTTTATTGCAGCTCTTAGTATTGGTACCAACGGAAAACCGTTAAAAGACGGCGAATTTTTAAAAAATGTATTCATAAATTGTTCCAAACACTTATTCAATGACTTCGCAAATAAAAAACAAATAATTGAGAGAATTAAAGAAATGCCATTGTCGGCCAGAACAGTTCAACGTCGCATTGAAGATATGGCAAAAAATATTGATGCACAGGTCAAAAGTGATTTGTTATCTAGTGACGTAATTAGCATTGCACTCAATGAAAGTACCGATGTAAATAGCATGGCTAGGCTGGCAATTATTATTAGATTTGCATCAATAAATAGTTCAAACGTCAATGAAGAACTATGCGTTCTTGCTTCAATGAATGACACGACCAAAGGCATTGATATTTTCCGTCAAGTACAAGAGTTTACAAATTTCAAAAATGGGAAAATATTGGATTTAAAAAGTAAATTGTTTTCCATAACAACTGATGGTGCTCCAGCTATGAGAGGAAAAAATGTTGGATTTGTGAAACTAATGGAAAATGAACTTGGCCGCCCACTTTTATCGTTCCATTGCATCATACCTGAAGAAAATTTATTTGCAAAGGCATCTACACAACAACTTAAGGATGTAATGGAAAAGGTTGTTAAGATCGTAAACATAATAGTAGCTTAGATCTGCATTAACACACAGGCACTTCAAAGCTTTTTCGGAGGAAATTGAATCGAAATACGGAGATTTACTGTTACATGCTGAAGTACGATGGTTAAGTCGAGGCAAAGTTCTTAATAGATTTGTAGAGTGCTTTGATGATATACAAATATTTCTTTATGAAATCGGTGAAAATGATCTCGAGCTCAATGTTAAACAATGGTTTTTAGGACTTTTGTTCTTAACAGACATAATGAACCAATATAATGATTTCAACGTACGACTCCAAGGAAATAACCACACAATTTTGAAAATGTACGAGGAAATGGAAGTTTTTGTTCAAAATTAATATTATTTGAAACTGACATAAAAACTAAAATATTTCTTTTCTTTCCCTTACTAAAAAGCCAACATGAAAAAGAAAATATCGATGAAAGCAATCTAAATATGTTCGAAAGTTGTAATTTGAAGATTAAAAGTGAATTTGAAAGTAGATTTCAAAGTTTTAAGAAGCACGGCGAAATGTTTACATTTATAATAAAGCCCGACGAAATAGAGGAAAATGTTTTAGATTTGCAGTATTTTGAATATCTTAAAATTGACAATTTAAGTTTAGAAATGATTGATTTTAAAAGTTCAACGTTGTGGACGGACAAATTCAAGACGTTGCGGAAAGATTTAGAAAACACGGAAGATAATCATCTCTCATGATATCATCGTGTTGGGCATCACTTCCTACGAAGTTTTCATCTTTGAAAAAAATTGGTTTTGCCATTTTGTCTGCATTCGGTTCTACTTATAAATGTGAACAAATATTTTCACATGAAATTTATTTTAAGTAAGAACAGGAGCAGATTAACTACAAAAAATTCAGACGCTTGTATTCGCCTTAAGGTGACTAAGTATGAACCAGACTTGACTAAATTGACGTCACAAATTCAGCATCAGGGGAGCCATTGATAACGAAGAAAAAGCTTATAAATAAAGTTCATAAATTATTAATGAACTAAAACTTGACAATTATATTTGTTTTTATAATAATTAGAATTATCATTTTTTTATGTTTTGAGTTTAAAAGCATATTGTAATAGTTTTCTCAATAACATTTATCTTATTATTCACTAACAGACTGTTTTAAAATGAAAATATCCATTGACCCAAACTGTCTTCTTAATAGTCACATTTTGGTTGATTTTGATCCACAGCCAAAAAAGGTTGCCGACGTCTGGTTTAGAGTTTCAGAAACCTGTGGTTGTTAGCTTTATAGATTTCAAAAAGGCTTTTGACTCTGTTGATTGACATAATTTGTGGTTGATTGTTAGATCCTGATAAGTTAGTTAGTGTAATGAGACTTATAAAAGTCTCTATAATAGCACTAGTTAGTCTCTATAATAGCACTGAGTCATTTGTGAGAGTTGGTAGTCTTGCAGCGATTGGTTTAGCATTGCTAGTGGAGTTAGACAAGGATGCATTCTGTGTCTCCTTTTTTCTTTAGTTTGGTTATTGATTATGTAATGCAAAATTCTTTGCAAGTGAAAGATTTTGGCTTTAAATGGTCTAGAGATTTCAAACTTTCTGATTTAGATTATGCAGATGATTTAGCCCTTTTGGCTACTGATGTTGATGAGATGAATTCGTTCATTAGGGCTGCTGATGAGACTGGTAATAGAGTAAGTTTGGTGATAAACAGAGAAAAAACTAAAGTGATGAAAATTGGTCAGGCAGATGGTGCTTCAGTTGCTTTGAATGGCTGTACTATTGAGCAAGTGTCTCAGTTTAATTATCTTGGGAGCTATGTAACAAATATTGGTGATGTGCAGCATGAGATAAATGAAGAATAGGGATTGCCACTGAGACTTTTAAGAATCTATGGAGAGTATGGAAAAATAAGAGTATAAATCTAAAAGACTTAAATTAGGCTGTATAATAGTTTAGTTCTTTCTAAGGTTATTTATGTAGCAAAACATGGACCCTTTGTAAGCAGGATAACAAGAAACTTAATGCCTTTGATTCTAGATGCTTACGCAGTATCTTGGGCATTAGGTGGTTTGACTTTGTAAGTAATGATGAGGTTAGAAGAAGTAATCAACCTCCTTTGAGCATCATATTGTGCAGAGAGAGACTGCTTTGGTTTGGGCATGTTGTCCATATGCATAGCTGCAGATTGGCAAAGAGAATTATGAACAGTGTACCTAAGGGTATCAGAAAAAGGGGGAGACCTAGGAAGCGATGGGCAGACAATGTCAAACAGGACCTTGCTAGAATTGGCAATGCAGCAGCTGTAGCTTAAAAGAGATGTGTCTGGAGAGGAAAATTACAGTCTGGTTGGACCTCCGTAGTCCATGGCTGCATAAGAATTGTGTGTATGTGTATGAACATGGAAACTTCATTGGTACTGACTGCAACTGCTAAGAAAAACCAGCTGCAACAGGCATGGTGAGTCATGCTCAGGACACTGTTCAATGTTTCTACAACTCTATGCTGTGAAATGTAGCTGCATGTATTGCAAACCATGGGGGATTTACGAGATATTGATTACTGCCATGTAATCTGTCTGTTAAACGAGATATTGATAACTGCCATGTACGAGATATTGATTACTGCCATGTACGAGATATTGATTACTGCCATGTAATCTGTCTGTTTTGTCTGTGATTTTAAACTGATTCCAAACCACTTCTTCTAGGTAGTGCAATTTGGTGTGGGAGAGGTGTCACAGAGTGTATATTCAAAGATTTGAAATGAAAAAAGTTTTTAATTTAAAACTGAAGTTGCATTTTTGAAAATATAAAAAAAAAAATCAATAAATGTTTTATGGAAAACATTTCGCCAACATACGGGACTCGAACCTGCATCTCTGGCATTAGTTCAATGGTTTAGAATACTCTGGCATATTTCTGAAGAGATGCAGATTTGAGTCCCATATGTTGGCGAATTTCTTTCCACAAAACATTTATTGATTTATAGACATTAGAAAGTCAACAGGTAACTCTGTTATTGTCATTTACTGTTAATATAAAAATCAAAGTAGCAACCTGTTGCTCATCTTTCTCTTGACTTCTTAAGGAACTGTTTAGGTCATTATGTTCACTCTCACTATCTGATGACTCAGCATTCCCACTGTACTTCAATCCACCACCAGGTTGATAAGCTGGAATTATAGAACCAACCAATTCAAAGCTGCTATCTCTCTGAAGTGGAGCAGGGTCCATGGTGCAATCTATAACAAAGAAAATATGTGAATAAGTGGATGGAAAAGTACATCACAGCATACTTTTTGACCAACCATGTCTTAAATGCAGAAACAGCAGTAGAAGTAATTAATTATGTTATTATTAATTATGCCTACTTAAAGTTAATCAATTTTGATAAGTCAAAGTTTTAAAAAACTAAAGTGCATAATTTGAAATGCCCTGAAAACACTTTTCTTTTTGTACATTAAAATTCTAAAAGAGAACTACATTAGTTATAGTTTATGCCCAGTCCAAGCATTCTCTCACGTACATTTGTAGAAAAACAAAGTTTAAATTGGAATGATCTCATAGATCAGCAGTTGAGTGGCTAGTGAATGATACCTCAATCAGCCAATGATCTATGAAAATTGTTGATGCATCAACCTCACACTCACTATTTTTAATTGTTTCCAAAGTTGCCATACATGCTTTACCACTGACAATACACTGGTATCTAAAAGTTAAGCAAAATTAACAAACTGTTAATACTCGCAAACAACAAAATTATTAATATTACATTTTTTATGTCAATAAAATTGGATGTACACAAGGGGTCATGAAGCCTCTGGGTATCACTTCACCAGACAAAATTTTAATACAGAATTCGAAAAGTAACACCCTATTAAGTTTCAAACATGTTTGTTGGGTAATAAATCTGGAGACCTGGCTAGTCACAGAAGTTCGGCAAGTCAGAATACTATGTGGTGAAAGTGCCTGGAAGATGGACCACAGAAAACTGGTTTTATTAAATTAAGGATGCTATAAAAGCTGGCTCTGAATCCATACAATCAACAGATTTGCAACAACCACATCACCATACAATGGATACCCAGCCATGTGGGAATCACTGACAATGATATTGCAGATCAACTTGCTAATAATGCACGTCTCCTCCCAAATGAAACTAACATTCACAAATTTTATATTAACATCAAACATGAAATCGATGAACTTGAATATACTCTAACCAATAGATATTTCCAACTACATGCTTCCATAAACCACAACACCAGATACATTCTAAACCCACAAACTTCCCATATCTTAAACTACCCTTATCCTAGAAAACACATAAAAATACTTCACAGACTGAGAACCAATGCAACCACATTAAAATCCACATTACATAAATTAACTTATCCCCCAACCCAAAATGCAACCACTGCAATGTCCCAGAAACTGTGAATCACATTCTCTTAAATTGTGATAAATATCTCCTACAAAGAAAAATATTAATTCATTCTCTCTCCAAATTTCATATTCATGAACTACACATCAACACCTTATTAGATCCTCCTAACAATGACTTCAAATTTAAAATTTTTGATCTACACATCAACCTGGATCTAATAAGGCATGCAGTGGCCTTATTAGATCCACCTAACAATGACCTCAAATTTAAAATTTTTGATCTCCTTTTTGGATTTCTCATCTTTACACCCCTTTGGAATCGAATTTAGAGTGTCATCTCGTCTCTTCTCATTAATTTGACCATACTTCCCACATCCTTCATTTTAACTCCTTCATCATTCAACGTAGCCCCTCACTAGCTTTCTCGTCTCTCAGAGGAACGCCTCACAATTTTGTTATAACTCTCTCTATATATATAAAAAAATTAATAACAAAAAAAATTAAGTATCCATGCAGTGAATTGAAACCACCACCTTAAGGTCCAACAACATGCCTTCCCATCATACAAAATGGCTCTTCACAACTCACTATTTATGGGAAAATAAAAAAAAGAATTACTTTTAAGTAACCAAAAAAATAATAAAGAAAAAAACAAAAATTAAAAAAATTAAAAAAAAACTAAAATAAAAAAATACAAGAAAAAATAAAATATATATATAAAAAATGAAATAAAAAATTATAAAAAAAATAAAAATAAAGTTTAAAAAAAAATATAAAAAATAATAAAAAAGTATCAAAAAAATTTTAAAGAAAATAAAAAATAATAAAAAAATTTAATAAAATAAATTTAATTCAAAATTAAAAAAACTTTGAAAACTCATAAACCAACAACAACAAAGGGCACAAAATTATAATAAACTCTAAAACAATAAATATATAATTTATATATTTAAAAACACACTCTAATAAAAAATAAATAAAACAATAATTGCAAAATCTGTCACCACTAATCCAACAAAATTTATCTATTGAGTAAGCCTGAAGAAGGAACACTCATTGCACGTAACGTATACAAACAAACTCCACTCATTTCCTGTTGTGCAAGCACAATATTATGTTAATAGAGCTTTTGTGACAAGAATATAGCACAGATATCAATTTTAGCATAATTATAATATATAAAATGCAGTGGCCAGATGCAGTAGATGTAGCTCAGGATAGACTTGCTTGGAGAACTAAATTGCACGGTCTGGTTGGACCTCCGTAGCCCATGGCTGCTTTAGGATGATGATGATGATGACTAGCTAATAGCTAAGTTCATGTATGATGAGGTAGCCCTGTACACAAGTGTACTGGTATCAGCACTCATTATACATAGTGCTCAGAACTTAAGTAGGATTTTTACCTTCCAAAAGTCTAAGTTTATAAGCTGATGGAAAGCTCAAGAAAGTGTGATACACATTACCACTTCATCGCCAATTTCAGCAGTTGCTGGCTAACTTGGAGACAATAGGAAATTTCCAGTGCCACAGTGAAGATTGATATTGTTAAATTACAGATTACTGGAGTTTTTGTGAAGAAACATTGAATGGTCATGGTGCAGTTGCAGATTTTCAATGATGTATCCATTGAAGATATATCATGTCACTGTGAATGCAATTTGTAACTACAATTGTCTTAGTATTTTAAAATAGAGATTTTATATAGATGTTTTTATATGTGGTAGAGTAATCCAAGTCCAGCTGATTCCAGATCAATGCAGCTAGGACTGTAAATGTCCCTCAATCTGTGCTATCAAGACTTTGGAGATGGCTCCAACAAAGAGAAAACATTAGCCACATACAACAGCAAGGTCATCCAAGTGTGAAAACAGTGCAGATGTCCACTTGCTTGCACTAACAGCTGGCAGCCAGCCAACTCTCTCTGGAGATTTCTGCAGTCATTGGGAGGACAATTTCGAAGCAAACTATTTACAGAACTCACCAGAGGTCTCTATGACAGATGACTGATGGTTTGTATTTCCTTTAATCCTCTATGGGAAAGCCAAATTAACAAGGTTCAGACATCATGACTGTACCCAGACCAATGGAGCATGCAGGGCCAGATCTGGGGGGGGGAGGGGCAAGAGGGTCTATGCCCCCATCCTGCCCCCTTCAGCTAGTAATGGAGATGTAAATGATTAAGAAACACCTTTAAACACTAATATAGAATCATATTCGATGTAGATCAATTTTCTTGTATGCAAAAGTGCAGTACAAAAATCAAAGAAGATGATTATTTGCCAAAAATCCAATTTAATGCTATTAGAGATGCACTCACAGTTCTGAATAGTAGAAAATGAAGAGCATATACTTGACAAACAACTTGATGGTATTGTAAAATGTCAAAGAATAACACCTGGTTGTATCATGCACAATTTTATGAATAAAATTGGTAAGAATCACATCATAAAAAACTACAATAGTACAAATATATCACACACAAAATACAAACTATCTAGATTTCGAATGCACAACATATTGTCAAAAAATGGTGGTCAGTTATACATCAAATTCTATTATGAGAAGGATTATTTGAAAAACACTGAAGTATATCATTATTTAAACGTGTGTGTTTGATGTGTCATTATTGGGAGAATATTGGGAACATTATTGGGAGAACGTAACTTCAAGTATCTATTGTTGTGCTTGTTGTGAGAAAATTTGTGGTATTTGTTGTTGGTATCAAAATACTGGGATTAGGGTAGTTATTTAATAACAGTTCCAGTCTGTAGGTAAAGTTGGTAAGTCATCATTGCAGCAGAATTCTTGGTTAATATGGATAATAAATATTTTGCTGTATGAAAGTTTAAATTGAGAATCCGGACTGGTGATGATTCTAGCTTCTTCAAAAGAGGGGGAGTTGCACAATGTTGGATAAATTATTTTTTGCTTGGTATCATATTTGTGTTCTTCGATTTTTTCTTGTAAGCTGTTTGTGGTCATGCTGATGTATCCAAGTGATTTCATTTCTTAAAGGAATTAGATAGACACCTCATTTGGGGATGTAGTGATCTCTGTCTTTTAAAGCTGATCTTGATAAAGCTATGGAAGATTTAATTGGTAGTTGTAGGTTTTCACGTTGTTTTTAATGATATTGTTTTAGGGCAGGTTGGGTTTTATCTCTGAGTGGCACTTTTTTGCACACCATGGGCTAAATGGCCAGGTCACACCTATTTCTGTTGATTTTTTATTCCAAATTTTGCTTGTTGATATGATGCAGCATCATCATCCTCAAACAGCCATGGGCTTTGGGTTGTTTTACCTCTGAGCGGCACTTTTTTGAACACCATGGGCTAAATGGCCAGGTCACATGGACCCCGAAGGCTCAGAGAAGGTTGGGGGAGGGGATTCACTGGAACAGCTGTTGGGAGACAGAACGTAGCCTCCCATCAAGGCCATCCAGCGTGTTCTTTAATGTGCATATGGTATGGGCTCTCCCGCACACGGGGCCATGGCTTAATGTTCCATCTGAGGGACAGCGGCCTTTCCAAGCCCATCGGTGTCTTCTACTGACTGTGGGCAGGGCGGGGAATTTTGCAGATTTTAGACCAGGAATATATGATAGAGTTGGTCCATTTGAAGATGTTGTCAGTTATTTTGTTTGTGATTTGATGATTATTTCCTTAAATATTAATTGAATGGCATAGAAAGTCAACAGGTAACTCTGTTATTGTCATTTACTGTTAATATAAAAATCAAAGTAGCAACCTGTTGCTCATCTTTCTCTCGATTTCTTAAGGAACTGTTTAGGTCCTGGTCTAAAGGACCTGGGTTCGATTTTATGAAATTAAGTGAATAATCTGCATTTATTCCTAGGGAGCATATGAATTTTGATTTCCTTTTGTAGATGACAGTTGGTGTTGCATAATTTGAATGTTCTACTAAATAAACTTTAAACTTTTTTAAACTTTAATAAAACTTGAATATTGACATGGATGTGATGAATTATAAGGTATTAAGTTGTTTATAAAAGTTGGTTTGTGGTATATTAATGTTATGAGTTCATTATTACATTGTTGAAAAAGGATATCAAGGAATGTCTTTTTTATTGTTTTCAATTTCTGAAGTGAATTTGATTGTAGGGTATACATTGAGTTCTAATATTAAATCATTTAAGGATTGGTCAAAGTACTCCCATATGATGAAAATATCATCGACGTATCTCTTACATAGTAAAAGCTTTAGCATTCTGTTGTTTATTATTTCATTTTCAGTGTCTCTCATTATGACGTCAGTTAGAAGTTCAGATAGTGGTAATCCCATAGGAGTGCAAAAATTTTGTTTGTAGATTTTATTGTCAACTTGAAAGTAAGTACTATCTTTTATGATATCCAAACCTTCAACTACAGCAAAAATTTCATTTTATTATATACCACTCACAAAAATTACGAGACATTTTCATAATGAATATGAAGTGATGAAATATCCCCTAATTTTTGTGAGCAGTGTATTTAAGTTATCAAATGAGGAATTTGTTATATATTTGGTTTTTGGAAATATAGCTAATAATTCTTCAAATAATTTTCTTCCAAGTTGATAGTTTAGATTGGATTGTTTTTACCTCTGAGCAGCACTTTTTTTGCACACAATGGGCTAAATGCCCAGATCACAAGGACCCTGAAGGCTCAGACAAGGTTGGAGAAGGGGACCCACTGGAACAGCTGTTGGGAGACAGATGGCAGCCTCCCATCAAGGACATCCAGCATGTTCTTTAAGGTGCACAGGATAAGGCACTCTTGCACAGAGGGCCACAGGTTAACATCCCATCTGATGGACATCGGTCTTTCCAAGCCCACAGCTTAACATCCCATGTTAAGCTTAACATCCCATCACAGGGTAAGGCACTTTTGCCAGAGGGCCACAGCTTAACATCCCATCCGATGAACATCGGTCTTTCCAGTATCCCGTATGGACAGTGGGCAGGGAGGAGAATTTTGCTGAGATAAATCTCAATGCTGACCCAGCTGGAACTTGAACCTAGGAACTGCAGATTACAAGCCTGGTGCACTACTGACTGAGCCATCCCCACCCCAGATAGTTTGGTCTTTTCTGTTTTGAGACCAGGGATCGCAGTGCTGTTTTATTTATGTAGATTTATTTGAAGTAATAATCTTTGTAGTTACAGTTGATGTATGGTTTAAAACAATTCTTTAATGATTGTGGAAGATAAGTATTATTTTTTAAACTGTTTAATCTTTAATAATTTTGTTGGTAGGAATGTAATTAATCTCACTGCAGTTTAGGGTAGTTAAGATTTCATTCAGCTCAATATAACATTCATTTTTATTCAAGATTACTATTTGTTTATTCCTATTAGCTGAGCTGATAAAATCTTTCATTTCATCATTTCTTTTTAATTTGTTAAGTTTGTATATTCTTTATTGTGCTGTCCCGTGACCAAGTGATTAGCACACTTGGCTACTGATCTAAGGGACCTGTTTGTTTGCACCTGGGTTTGAGCCCCGGGTAAGGCATGGATGTGTGTGTCATTTTTCTCCTGAGGTCCTGCCATCCTCTCAGACCTTCTACTATGGCATATAAACTGACAGGCTCCTGTCAGACCTCTGTGTCAAGCTGCTGCTTGAGGAGGTATTTATTTTTATTTTTATTCTTTATTGGATAACTGTATTCTCTATTGGAACACTGCAGTAGGATCTGGTGTGCAATGATTACATCTCAGCAGACCATGGCCAATCCCACTGATGTGACAGACTTCAAGATAGACTTTATATCTATTGCAGTAGATATTGTTTATACACTGCTCAAAGTGGAAATCACAACACCAAGAAAGAATGGAAGTAGAGATATGTAAATCACAGGAGGCAATCAGCCATCTAGAGATATGCAAATGATCAAAGTTCCACAGCAAATGGACATGAGACACTCAGCCAAGCTGTGGATAAATACCAGGTGCCCATGAGCTCGTAATATAGCATGATCAACAGTGAGGTTGGAGTGCATGCTGCAAAACTGTTTGAAACATGCCTTAGAGATGCAGGTGGTTTGGTTTGGTTGTTTTGGGTTTAACGGCACATTAGCATCTAAGGCTATAATCTGCCAAACAAATGTCCAAATAAAAGATAAAAGTCATAAAACCTTCAACCAAGTATTAAATATAAACTACAAACTCATACACAAATTCTAAAACAATAAAAGAAAACAGTCAACAACAAGAAACAAATGTATAAATATGTTATAAATATAAAAGTAACCCAGGTGTAAGCGATCTGGGTTAAACATAGAAAAATAAACATTGGAGTAAAACTATAGCCAAGTAAAATATCCAGTATATTGTAAAAATTCAAATAGAGAGCTAAAACAACAATGATCAGATAACAAATGTCCGAGTGTAAGGGGCTCGGACATAAAATTATGAAAGTTAAAATACATGTCTTTCAAAGTTAAAAGCGGAACATGAGATTAAAATATGTTTGATTGTTAAAACAGTGTCACAAAACTCGCACTTAGGTTCATTGTCCACCCAAAGGAGAAACGAATGACCTAAGCGGAGCCGAGCAAGTACAACTTCCTCCCTGTGATTCCTGCAGTAACATGATTGCCATGGTTTGATGATAGGTTTGATTTCAAAGATGTTGGTAAGCTGTTCTGACCAAGATCTCTACCGCCGTGCCTGGAGCTCGATGGTAAAACATTGCTGGAAATCCAGATAGGGAACCGGCAACAGAGAGCCAGACAGGGGTGTGGCCGACTTGGCAGCAGCATCTGCCAAGTCATTGCCCCTGATCTGATGTGACTGGGCACACAACAGAAATGGATGATGGTTGTGGACGATTGTGGCTGCCAGACAATGTAGCCACTGGCAGATCTTAGACAGAACTGGGCGAGGCCGATGCCTCACCGAGATAAAAGCCTGTAGCGAACTGAGCGAGTCAGTGTAAAGCACACACCGATGATGATGCTTAGCTGCCACTTGATCCAAGGTGAGACTGATAGCATGCAACTCTGCAGTGAAGATGGAACACTGAAGTGGGATCTGGTCTGCAATGTACATCACAGAAGACCATGGCCAATCCCACTGATGTGACGGACTTTGAGCCATCTGTAAAGACAGGCAAGAAGTCTGGGTACTCAGCATGATGGCTGGCAAAGAATTGCCGATACACATAGTCTGGTGTAAAGGACTTCCCCATCCTGCACAGGGAAAAATCACAGGAAGGGGAAACAGCAAGCCACAGTGGAAGTGGCTTGGCTGTCGACTGTGTGATGCTATCAAGACTGGTGTTGATGCCTCTGAGGTGGCCTCGGACTCGCAAACCAAAAAAAGGACAAATGGCAATCAGCCGACTTGTGTAAAGAAATTTCCACTTCGGACTGAAAATGCAGTCCCAAGTAGGATGGCCAGGCAGATCTCGCAATTTTAGGGACAACTGCTGATGGTGAAGAGATAAAGATGGTTCATCAGTCTCAATGTAAAGACTCTGAACTGGTGGGATGCAGAAGGCTACTATGCAAACACAGAGGGCCTGGTGATGAAGGGAGTCCAGCACCTTCACCACCAAATCCCAGGTGGAGTCGTACCCCTGGTATCAGTAGTCCAATTTCAATTGGACAAGTGCACGGTACAGGCAGAGCAAAGAACATCGGTCCGCTCCCCAAGAAAGGGAGGAGAGAACCTTGATGATGTTCAAATGCCTGCATGCACTTGGACCTGAGATAACATATGTGTGGTAAAAAGGTCAATTACCGATCGAATATGAGACCGAGAAACTTGGTCTCCGCCACAACTGGAATGATGTTTCCTCTGAGCTGTAGCTCGGGATCCAGATGAAGATTATGCTTGTGGCAAAAGTGCACAGAAGTGATCTTCTATGGGAAGAACCAAAACCCATTTGCAGTCACCCAAACTGAAAGATTGTTCAGGGCAATTTGCAGTTGTCTTTCAATGACCCTCATGCTGGATGAAGAGCAAAAGATGATAAAATCGTCAACATAGAGGGCATTGCCAACAGATGGAGGAAGTTGTCTAGTAATAGAACTAATCTTGATAGCAAAAAGCGTAACACTCAGAACGCAGCCTTGTGGCACCCCCTGTTCATGGGGATACAGCCACTACAGAGTGTTGCCAACATGGACACGAAAAGAGTGTGACGATAAGAAGTTGGAGATGAAGATCGGCATGTGACCTCTCAGGTCAAAGCTATGGAGGTTACGAAGAATGCGGAATCTCCAAGCTGTGTCATACGCTTTTTTGATGGCGAAGAAAATTGACACCAGGTGCTCTCTACGTAAAAATGAATTTCTGATAGCCGATTTGAGGCGTATCAGATGGTCAAGAGTTAACAATTGCCTGTGAAAGCCACACTGGGTGTTGGAAAGAAGGTTGTGGTGTCCTAAATACCAGATGAGTCTGGCATTTACCATTCTTTCCAACACCTTACACACGCAGCTCGTCAACACAATGGGATGATAATTAGAAGGAATCTTGGAATCCTTTCCTGGCTTCAGGAAGACCAAGACGATGACCTCCCACAGTCTGGAAACTGCTCCTCGAGAAAAATGCAATTGAACAGATCCTTACTTGACGGTGAGAGATGCTGGAGCATAGCATAATGGACACTGTCTGGCCCGACAGCAGATGCACGAGAGGTGTGCAGAGCAAGGTAAAGCTCCTCCACTGTGAATGGCCTCTTGTAAGACTCCAGGCCATTCGAGTGGAAGGGCAGCGGAGAACCTTCAGTCCTGCACTTCTGGGTCAGAAACTCGGGGGAGTAAGAAGAGATGGAGGAGAAGGACTCCCCCAGAGTGTCGGCAATTGCTTTGGGATCAACAAAAAACAATTGTCTGTCCATTGTGCTCCAGGATCGATAACGAATGGGTCGTGTAGTTCCCACCCATCTTCCTGACTTTATCCCACATGACCTTAGAACTGGTCATGTGGGTGATAGAAGATGTATATTTGATCCAAGATTCCTTCTGGCACTGGTGCCGGACAAAACGAGCTTTCACCCTGGCGCATTTGAACATTTCTAGGTTGGGGGACATCGAATATCTCTGAAACACCCCCCAAGCCTTGTTCTGAGCCTTCAGAAATTGCCTGTCCATTATGCTCCAGGATCGATAACGAGTGGGACGTGTAGTTTCCACCCATCTTCTGGACTTTATCCCACACAACCTTAGAACTAGTCGTGCGGGTGATAGAAGATGTAACTTTATCCAAGATTCCTTCTGGCTCTGGCGTCGGACGAAACGAGCTTTCGCCCTGGCGCGTTTGAACTTGTCGAGGTTGGGGGTCGTCGGATATCTCCGAAACACCCCCCAATCCTTGTTCTGAGCCTTACGAGCTGCGGTGCATTCTGGATTCCACCACGGTTTCGAAAAACGAGGAAACCGTGTCGAAGTTTGAGGAATTGTTGATGCAGCTGCATCTACGATACAGTCCGTTATCTCCGCTACTGCCACATTGATGGGCTCCTGGCTGACAGAGTGGTCATCGAGCTCAGAGAGCAGCTCGAAACCACCCCAGTCAGCCCGATCGAGCCTCCACCGTGAAACGCGTGAAGGGCTGCAAGGCCCCCCACGGGAGATGGTGCACACCACGGGGAGGTGATCGCTTCCATACGGGTTGTCCTCGACCTCCCATGTAAAGAGTGGAAGGATCGAGGAGGAGCAGATGGTGAGGTCAATGGCAGTGAAAGTGCGGGTTGGGGAGCGAAAGTAAGTACTGACACCGGTGTTCAACAGGGAGAGAGAAGGATCCAGGAGCCACTGCTCTAGGACCCCACCCCTCCCGTTGGTGTCAGCACTGCCCCAAAGTGGACTGTGTCAGTTGAGGTCCCCCATAATGAGGAAGGGGGACAGCAGCTGCGAGACGAGATCATCGAGGTCTTCCTGGAAGACGATGCTCCCAGGTGGAAGATATACAGAGCAGACAGTCAGCGAGAACCCCACGAAGAGACGGATGGCTACCGCCTCCAAGTTGGTGGTGAGGGGTATGACCTGGAATGGAGAATGGTTGCTCACGAGGATGGCGACACCCCCGCGAGCTGGACCATCTCCATCCCAGTCCTGGCGAACCAGTGAAAAGTGCCGGATCGTGGGATCTGTGACTAGCTGCAAGTATGTCTCCTGCAAGCACACACAGATGGGCTGGTGTGCCTGAAGGAGGGCCTGATGATTTAGCCCTTTTGGCAAATGATGTTGATGAGATGAACTCTTTCATTCGAGCTGTTGATGAGACTGGTAGTAGAGTAGGTTTGGTTATAAACAGAGAGAAAACTAAAGTGATGAAAATTGGTCAGGCAGACTGTGATTCAGTTAATCTGAATGGTTGCAGTCTTGAGCAGATGTCACAGTTTAATTATCTTGGGAGCTATGTAACAGATACTGGTGATGTGCGGCATGAGATTAACAGACGAATAGGGATTGCTGCTGGGACTTTGAAGAATCTATGGAGATTGTGGAGAAATAGGCGTAAACACCTAAAGACTAAAATTAGACTGTATAATAGTTTGGTTCTTTCTAGGGTTAGTTATGGTAGTGAAACTTGGACATTTTGTAAACAAGATAACAGGAAACTAGATGCTTTTGATTCCAGATGCTTACGCAGTATCTTGGGCATTAGGTGGTTCAACTTTGTAACTAATGATGAGGTTAGGCAAAGGAGTTTGCAATCTCCTTTAAGCAGCATATTGTGCAGAGAGAGACTCCATTGGTTTGGCCATGTTGCCCGTATGAATAATTATAGATTGGCGAATAGGGTTATGAACAGTGTGCCTAAAGGCCTCAGAAAGAAGGGGAGACCTAGGATGCGGTGGGCAGACAATGTCAAACATGACCTTGTTAGAATTTGGTATGCAGTGGCCAGATGCAGTAGATGTAGCTCAGGATAGACTTGCTTGGAGAACTAAAGTGCATGGTCTGGTTGGACCTCCGTAGCCCATGGCTGCTTGATGATGATGATGATGAGTCTATTGTCCTGTGGTGGGTAGTATAATCCAGATATGTGTTCACTTATATTCTTTATTTTTTGTTCTCTGAGAGAATGCTGATGCCACTTTGACATCAATTTGGTGCACAAGTCAACCAATGTATTTTTAGATTCACAGCTTATGTCTCAACTTTTCCGGGAGTGTGAATATTATATGCTACTGCATACTAGCTAAGCATTCCACATTGTTGCTCCAATGCATCGTCAGGCAAAATAGTTATTTTGCAGCAGGCACAGATGTTAACGTGCTATGATCAGTGTTTGTTTACATTAGGCTCAGAGCACATTGGGTGGAGGGGTGGATGATACTACATGTGGTGCCCTCTATTGAAGGGTTGGGGGGAGTAGAATTTTAAAGTTGGGGATATAGAATTCTAGACCTTTGTTTTATTGTTGGGGCTTTATTTATACATAATTGTGGGAACTTTTATGTGGTGTTGTGTTTTTGTGTGCATGTAGGAAGTGTGGGAAATGGATGAGTGAGTGTATGTGTGTATGGGGGGAGTTGCTTAATTTAGTTTAATGTTTGGGTAATTATTGAAGAGTATTTTCAATGCTGAAGATGGTGGGGTTATGTCATTATTACATATTTCATTTCTGTTAAGTATATTACAAGGTTTTCAGCATAATTTAGTCAAAATTCCATAGGAAGGGGGAATTGAAAAATTTTCATATGAAAGAAAGGATTGAATAATTTTTGTAGGAAGGATTGAATAATTTTCATAAGGGAATTGAATTTTGGTGTTAGGTTGTGCACGATGGCAGCTTGAGTTAGAGCTGTCTTTTGGTTAGCTTTTTCTTAATCTTCTTGGTGTTCCAATTGTCTCAACTTTTCCACTAATTACAGTGATATAGAGAAAATTCAATAATCTTTGATCAACACTGTGACTTAAACATCCATCTTTTATTTCAGTAGTAATCCCATCTATGCTGAAGCCTCATGTAGTTTTAATTTACAGATAGCCAAAGTAACTTCTGATCATGAAATAGAGCCAGTGATACATCTGTCTTCAATCACTTTCACAAAATCAAACAATTTCACAGATGTTCAGAACATTTCTGAAATATTGAGTCTATCTAGCCATGATAGAAATTTCAACTTCAATAATCTTGCTATCCTTATTCCTGTATCCTATATGTGTTTTCCACACGCAGAATACTACTATCTGATCTAGCTTTCTGCTATTGGGTTCTTCAGCAGCTTTCTCAGCTTTGTCTGATTATCATGCCAAAAACTCCTATTAGCATTCAATTACATATTTATTAAACTCTCTATAATGATGTGTATATATATATATTTGCAATATTTAGGACAGAGAAGAATATTAGAACCTATTGCTAGCTTTTGCAGGTCTTCTCATGGTAGGATATACCCCACTAAGGCCAAAGTCACTGCCTCAAGCACACCAAGCTCATAATCTGCAGTTCCCTGGTTCGAATCCCACCTTTGCCAGCATTCAGATTTACCTCTGCAAAACCCCTGCCCTCAGCTTGACTAAGGCAGGTGTTTTGCACACCTTATCAAGCCCTACCAAGCTTGATAAGGTTGTCATCCATCAGATAAGACATTAAGCTGTGGCCCTGTGTGGGGAAGAACCATACCCCGTGCACGTTAAAGAATACACCGAGTGGCCTTGCCAGGAGACTACCATCTGTCCCCTATCAGCTGTCCAGTCTAACAGTGTCCTTTACCCCCAATTTTCTCTGATCCCTAGCAATTCTTGTGATCTGGTCATTTAGCCCATTGTGTGCAAAAAAAGTGCCACTCAGAGGTAAAACAATCCAACACTGACAAAATTCAAGCCAGTACAACACACAAAATTTGCCCTGCTGGAACAGCAGCTATCTCCCTAACCACTATGCCAGTTTAGGCTGTATACTAAGACCAATATAGTGTTCATTTAACTTAGCCCTGCACTCCTCTCTCTCACGCATAATATGCATAGCCTTACCACCCAAATAACTATTTCCTATGATCAACTTTACCCAAAACAGTACTGTTGATTTCAAGAAAAGTCTGTTCAAATAACCGCATCCACCCTCAACCTCAGTTGTAAGCAAACCATAATTGTCACAATGACTGAGTAACCTATCATGGTAAGCTATGGTAATATGTCTTTCAAAACTTCAGTATTAATGCAGCCATGGGCTGCAGACATCCAACCAGACTGCTTAATGTTCCTCTCCAGAGACATGTCTGTTATGAGCTGCTACTGCTGCATTTGGCTACTCTAGGCCAATTCTAGCAAAGTCCTGTTTGACATTGTCAGCCCATCACTTCCTAGGTCTCCCCCTTTTTCTGAAACCCTTAGGCACACTGTTCACAATCCTGTTTGCTAATCTGAAACTGTGCATACGGGCAACATGGCAAAACCAATGCAGTCTCTCTCTGCAGAATATGCTGCTCAAAGGAGGTTGATGACTCTTTTTAACCTCATCATTACTTACAAAGTCAAACCACCTAAAGATACTGTATAAGCAAGTAGAATCAAAGGCATCAAGTTCCTTGTTATCATTTTAATAAAGGATCCAAATTTCACTACCATAACTAACCTTAGAAAGAACCAAACTATTATAGAGTCTAATTTTAGTCTTTAGGTAAATACACCTATTTTTTTACACTCTCCATGGATTCTTAAAAGTCCCAACAGCAATCCCTATCCTTCTATTTACCTCATGCTGCACATCACCAGTATCTGTTACATAGTTCCCAAGAAAATTAAACTGAGACACTTGCTCAAGAGTGCAGTCATTTACAGCAACTGAAGCACTATCTGCCTGACCAATTTTCATCACTTTAGATTTTTCTCTATTTATCACCAAACCTACTCTATCACCATTCTCATGAACAGACCTAATGAAATAATTATCTCATCAACATCATTAGCAACAGGGCCAAATCACCTGCATAATCTAAATCAGAAATTTTGAAACCTCTAGACCAGTGATTCCAAACCTTTTCTGGACCATCGCCCCCTTTAGAAGAGAACAAAAATTTAAATGCCCCCTAGTCCATAATAGTTAATTTTATATGAAATATTAAAATATTGTTGCATATTATCTGTACCTAATTTATCTGTTTATTTATCTATTAAAAATCATAAAGCAGAAATTAATAAAACGACAACCAAATGTACAATAAAATTGTTTATTAAAATTTTAAAAATAAACACAGAATCAATAAGAAATAAAAAATAATGAGATAAACACAAAATTAATAATAAATTAAAAAAATTAATGAGATGGTTGAGGCTGGTGGAGTGTTAACAATTTGTTAATGTCGGGTTCCAATTTCGTTAACATCAATCGCAGATCGCCACGTTCAGTGATGTGTAGTCTGTTCCTCTTCTTTGACAGTAAATTAGCTACTGCACTGAATCCATGCTCAGTCATATAGGACGAAGGAAATGAGATTAAAAACTTCTGTACTATAGCCCACAATCCAGGGTAGAGAACTGGTATTGATTTTTGAAGCCAGAACTCTTGGTATCCATGTTTGAATTTTACTTTGAGTCCTTCGTTAGTCGTGAGTTCTAAGAGTTCCTCTTCCAAATTTGATGATTCTTCAGTATCTGTGTTTGCGAAAGGATCTAAAACCCAACTCGTATATTCATGTTTAAAATATCTCTGTAAAATCAACATGAAGAACTTCCAAGTGTTGGCAGTAAGTAAGTAAATTTTCCAGTTTGGCAGAGACTGCTGATAATGTGGGAAAGTGGTTGTATTCACCTCTACCTAGATTTCGTTTGAATAGAAGAAGTTTTCCTGCAAAAGCAGCAATGACGTTTTTTGTTTTAATTAAATTCAACTCATCACCTTGCAATTGTAAATTAACTTGATTAAATATTTTAAACAGGTCTGTCAAATAAGCGATGTCATTTTTTGACGTAATCAGGTTTTCGCGCAATTTTTCGTCTCTGTCTTCAAGTAAGTCCAGTACTGAGTCAAATAGATTGAAAACACGATTCAGACAAACACCTTTAGAGAGCCAATGTACTTCTGTGTGCAGCAGCAAGCGATTGTAATCTTTCATCATTTTCATTACAAAGCTTACCAAGTAATTGGTCATTCAATGAATTGCTTCTAATCTTATTGATTGCTTTAATAGCGTAATGGAGTGACGTATGCAGATGTTCATTCAAATTTTTTGCAACCAAATGCTGACGATGAATAATACAATGTACAGCGAGTACATTTGGTACTGCTTGTTTCAAATGCACTATGAAACCCTTACGATGCCCTGTCATTGCTGGAGCACCATCAGTAGCAGCAGACAAAATATTGCAAATAGGAATTTCTTTCTCTTGAAAAAACTTTTGCATGGTATTAAATATAGATTCTCCCTTTGTATCAGATTCCAAATTTTTAGCAAATAATAACTCTTCATGAATTTTTTTCTTCTTTTATAAATCGTACGTATGATAAGAGTAGAGCTTCGTTATTTGGTAGAGTTGATTCATCGAGTTGAATGGAAAATTTGCAAGTCTTTAAGTAATCACATAATGATATTTCAACGTCTTTTGCCATTTCATCTATTCTTCTTTGCACTGAATTATTACTGAGAGGAATTTTTTTTATGATATCTGACGGTGTCTTATGATGAAGAACAGTTTTTAATATCTCTTTGACTGCCGGCAAAATTAATTCCTCGCCAATTGTGTGTGGTTTTCCTGCTTTTGCGATTAACAATGAAACGTTGTATGAGGCTCGTAGTCCATCATCATCTTGTTTAGATGACGACGCAAAAAGGTTTGACATAGTTGGCTGTTTTAAATATTGCTTTTTCAGTTCTTGAAAATAGGATAAATCTTTGTTCTTCTTATCAGCATGCATTTTATTTAAATGCTCTTGTAGCCTAGAAGGTTTCATAGCTTCATTTGAAAAAACTTTTCGCCAAATTAAACACATAGGTAATGATTGGTTTGTAGGAGAGTACGTAAATCCATATTTCAAATACTCAATACTGTACTGCCGGCATTTCTTTTTAGATGTAGATTCAGACATTTTCAAATACAAATTAACTTCTCAACAGATTTATAGATAGTTATAAAAATAATGTTTATAATGACTTCTAACACTTATCACTCACGACTATTTATCACGGCGAAGCACATAAAAATAATAAAACATTCCTAGAGCTATCACTTTTATAGATTTGATTTTGTGCACACATTAATTTGTATGTTTGCGATGCAGGTGCACTTGCTCCGTAAACAAATCATTTCAAGCTCCCATATTCTTGTCAAAACATGTTAAATTGCATGAACCGCGTGTTTGCCTACCAACTTGCAAGGACTTGTCACCGTCAATCTGTTCTAAACTAAAACAAATTAGGTATAGGTATACCTAATGCAAATTTAAAAATGCTTATTAACGTGATAACAATAAGATAATTTACATAGCTAGATAAAATATTTATTCATGAAAACAGGTATTTTCAAAGTATTTTATTATATTAAAAAATAATTATAAAAAAAATATTAAATATAATAAATTTATTATTATTATATTATTATTGCATCTAGGTTGATTTGCCTATCAGGCAGACACACACATGTCTAACATAATAAGCCTGATATAGTAGTGCATGGTAAGGTATTGAATGAGATTACAATTATTGAAGTAGGAATAACATCTCAGGATAACCTGCAGACATTAGAGGTTGAAAAGAAGAGGAAGTATGATCTGCTGGCTAATGAGTTGAGCCTAATTCACAAATGTAATGTTAATATTATACCTTATGTTCTGACATGGTATTGTAACTATGTACCATAAAGCATACTCAAAGCGACTTGGAGTGGGAAAACATATTGAAGCTTATATCCAATCTGTGATCTTGAAGAGAACTTTTGAGAGCATCTCAGTCGACTTAGACGTACCAGTACACTAGTATGCGGTAGCAGGGAACTGCTGCTTTGTCCATGCTGCAGTTGAAAAGCTGTACATGACGGATGAGGTAGTGGATGCCAAGATCACAAGGAAGACACCACAGAATAGAAGAGATAAAAAGGTTGTCATAGAAAATTCCATTAAATTTATTTATTTATCTGACTGCCCCTCTTGACTGCCTCAACGCCCCCCATTTGCCTCTGGATCCGCTACCAGCGCCCACTGGGGGGTGGTATCGCCCCCGTTGGGAATCTATGCTCTAGACCAATTAAGACCAAAATCTTTCCCTTGCAGACTTTCAAATAACAAAATCAATAACCAAACAGAAAAGGAGACAAAATGCACCCTTGTCTAACTCCACTGGCAATGCTGAATCAATCACTGCAAGACGTACCAACTCTCACACAAGACTCAATGTTATTATAGAGAGCTTTCATTACACTAACTTATCAGGTATTCCATATGATCTAATAATCAACCACAAATTATGTCAATCAACAGAGTCAAAAGCCTTTTTGAAATCTATAAAGCTAGCAACTATAGGTTTCTGAAACTTTAAACAGTTTTCACGACTCTGCCTATGTGAAAATATTTGATCAATACATCCCCTACCACTTCTGAATCCACTGTTCATCATGCAGTTTGCATCAACCAAATTCTAAATTATATTAAGTATAATCATGCAAACAACTTTACCTAAAAAGGAAGTAAACTAATTCCCCTATAATTATCACAAAAATTGTGATCACTTTTCTTAAAAACTGGGACAATAATAGCTCTAATAAAATCCTTAGGAACAATGCCTTTATCATAAAAAATATTCAAAATTTCAGTCAGCCATGTGACAACACAAATGTTCCCAACTCTAAGCATTTCAGTGGTGATTTCATCCACCCCTGGAGATTTATGTTTAGAGATAGCCAAAGTGACTTTGAATGTCATATAGTGCCATCATTAAAGCAAGTAATGCATCTATCCATATTACAAACAATGGGAGTAGAAACAATCACATTATTTAGAAGTTCTCTGAAATGTTCAGCCCACCTAGCCATCACAGAAACCTCACCTTCAACCACCTTGCCATGTTCATCTCTCAATCCCTGTGTACCTGTCAGTTTCTTCCAGCATAAAATTTTAATAATCTGGTATAACTCCCTGGTGTTGTGCTGTCTAAATGCTTCCTCAGTTTCGTCAGCAAAGCTATCAAGCCATGATCATATCGAATCCTATTAGCTGTTAATTGATCCTTTACACCAGGCGTGTCCAACCCGCGGCCCTGGACAGCTGGTAATGCGGCCCACATAATTGTAAAGTTTATGTGTTTATGACATAAGCTTTCAACATGATTATGTGATTTTCCGCAAGTCAGTTCAGACACAATCAGTCGAATCGAATCCGAAGCATGCATCAGACGTGACATGCATTTGTAGTGACTTGGCAAATAATATAAAAGACCTTTGTTGGTATTAATACAGATATCAGGTAAGTTTCCTCATTTGATTACTAAACTTCCCTTTGGTTATTTGTCCACCTAATAATTTTCATAGCGTTATAACAAACAATTTATGATAGACTTATTGTGTTATTTCTTGAAATAATTTGAGAAGTTAAAATAGTTCTTTAGCAGCTGTGGTATATGAAATACAAAAGTATATCAAATGGAATCTTGCTCATTATATGGTTATAATTACGGTTATTATTATATGGTTACAACATCGCTAATACTAAAAAAATATGTGGTTGCTTATTTATCAATTTTTTTTTTATTCCAGCATGGTTTCAACATCGTCTCAAAAGAAAACAGAACACAAAAAAAGAAAAATCACAGATGAAGGAAGAGTGTTCAACGAAAAATGGGCAGATCAATTTTGTTTTACTGAGACAAATTTTAAGGCACTAGGCTTAATTTGTAGGGAAATTGTGTCAGTTTTAAAAGACTACAATTTGAAAAGGCATTATATGAAAAAACATGCTGCCAAATTTGATACGTATCAAGGAATGTGTCGTAAAGACAAAATAGCAGAAATGAAAAAAAGTCTGTCCTGTCAACAAAATGTTTTTAAGAAAGTAACAATTCAAATGGAATCTATTACATAAGCTAGTTATGTGGTAGCAAATCTGATTGCAAAAAAACGGATTTTTCTAAAATCAGTTTGTCCCACCAGACTATAGCAAGGCGAATTGAAGAAATAGGAAAATCTTTCAAAAGAGGTTTGGTGAGTAAAGCTACTAATTTCAAATTTTATGCTTTGGCGATAGATGAAAGTACTGATGCTACAGATATGGTTCAACTTGCCATTTTTATTAGAGGTGTTGGTAACGAATATAATGTCACTGAAGAAATGGCTTCTTTGGTGCCATTAAAAGACATGACTAAATCTCTTGATTTGTATGATGCAGTAAAAATTATATTAAAGCGATTTTCTTTAACCCTTATTGACATTTCTGGTACTACTACTGATGGCACCCCAGCAATGGTTGGTAAAAGAGTGGGACTTATAAAATTAATAGAAGGTGATGCAGTTGCCGCTGGGAACTCAGGTTTGATAAAGTATCACTGCATCGTACATCAAGAAAATTTATGGGTGACAGCTTTAAAAATGGGTAATGTCATACAAATTGTTGTCAAAGCTGTGAATTTCATAAAGCCCAAGGGATTGAATCATCGCCAATTCCAGGAGTTCCTTAAAAGTATGAATGCTGATTATGGCGACATCATTTACTTCACTGAAGTGAGGTGGTTAAGTCAAGGTAAAATGCTGAAAAGATTTTATGATTTGTAAAATGAAATTAAGTCATTTATGGAATCAAAAGGAAGATTTGTGCCAGAACTTGAAGATGAAAAATGGCTCACAGATTAAGCATTTTTGGTGGATTTGATAACTCATTTAAATGAATTATATATTCATCTTCAAGGTAAAAACCAACTCATTAATGCTATGTTTCAAACCATAACAGCTTTCGAAATAAAACTTAAGTTATGGCAAATAATTTTATGCATTTTGATACGTTGGCTAAACACAGCGAAAAATATGCTGCCTTGCTTTCCATTTTGATACAAGAATTTGAGAACAGGTTTCAAGATTTCTGAAAAAAATCATCAATATTTTGATATATTTGCAACTCCATTTTCAGTCAACATAAATACATTACCTGCAAATTTTCAAATGGAATGCATAGAGTTGCAATCAGACATTCAACTCAAAGAAAAATTTGATCACGTCTCTTTACTGGACTTTTGTAAGACCTATCTTCCATGTGAAAAATATCCCTATCTTCACAATCATACCTTATTCAGGTCATCGCTTTTTGGCAGCACTTACATTTGTGAGCAACTATTTTCAAGGATGAAGCACACTAAGAATAAAAGTAGGACAAAAAATTCAGACGAGCACCTTGAGAACTCACTGAGAATTGCGACCACTTTCATCGAACCAGACGATGCATTAGTTTCACAAAAACAGAGTCAAATATCCCACTAGTTTTATGTTGCCCTTTTTTTAATTTTATAATAAAAAGCATAAGAAAATAAATGAAGTTTTATTATTCATATACATTAATTATATTATATATTTTATGGCAACACAATGTGTTCGAATGCTGCATCATGATTACACAGTGAGGCATAATGAGGTTATTAAGTGCCTACACCTATTGCTGTGCAGAAAATACGGAATAACCATGAGAAAGAAGTTAAGAGCACATAGGGTTGAAAGCAGAGTGGAAAATAGTAATGTAGTAATACGAGTAGATAGTCCAATCAAGATGGATGTAAATGTCCAGCATAACAGGCCGGAACAAGATTGTAATCATAGAGGTTGGAGTATCCTCCCAGGACAATCTTATGACCGTGCTCAAAGATTAGAGGCAGTACAAACTTTAGCATTGAAGTCACCTAGCACAAGAGAAAAATCTCATTTCTTCACAGAATTCAAAATATCCTGAAGCTGGCTGTAAAACATATCCTTCTCGTTCTCATCAGGGTCTTCTGTGGAGGTATAATAACAATGACATTCAAGTCTTTAATTTTTGTTTTAAATATTACTGTAAGAAATCTTTCATTAATGTAGTCATATCCTAGAAGATCATCACTGGCATGTCTGCTGAGAAGCAAATCTACACTTGGAGATGCTTTCCATGCCTCCCAGTCTGAAAGATAGAATATAGCCAAAACATACCATGATAGACTACTTAATCATTATGACAATCATGATTTGCTTACTTTCTGAAAAGAGAAATTTAAAGTTATTTTTAAGTATATAGCCTTTACTTGTCCATCTGGTCTCTTGCAAGCCTAGAAATCTAGGTTACAACACTGGAATTCCTGCTTGAGGACATCAAGAGAATAATCTCTATATAACATCCTCACATTCCACTTACCTGCAGAGAGAAAATATTTAGTAGAACTTTTAAAGAAACTAGGTTTATTGAAAAAAGTAGGGCCAACAATATCAGCTCCTGATTGCAGGCATGGGGCAAAAACCTATCTCTCCTTCACTAAAGGATAAAGTCACCAATGCTGGTAGGAACTGCAGGCACCACCTTTTCAAGAGCAATATGGTCTGCCTGAGACACATTATTCCAGTTTAGGAGTGACAATGTCCAACTAGCTAAGTGAGGGTTCAGGTACCTGGGATGGCCTCTGATCAGGATTATCCACCAGCTGATATAAGGTATCCTCATGCCTCTGTTCACTTAGGGCTGGCAACCCACAAGCAAACAGAAAACACAGCAGCAGATTCTCCCTCAACAGAGGCCCACCAGTGCAGCAAGTCCAGGATCCATAATCAAGCTCAAATCCATAAACAAGTCCAGTCTAGTGGGTATAAATGGTCAGTACCTGGACCATAGATGGCCAGATCAGTAGGCCACACTGAGCTGGCAGCCACCCACCCCCCACCCCTTCTGTTCCCTTTCAAAAGAGAATATCTCTTTTGAAAGGTACTAACGGCCTGCACCATGAGAAGGTGATGTTGGACATTAGGTGCTAGACTTGGCCAAGTTCTGTGCATCATCACTAGGGATTGGTACACAGCTCTCCTTCCAATTTATGTCTAGTTACAATTTACAGACCTTCAGTGTTAAAGGATTATTTTTTTTTCTTACGAAAAGGGAAGAAGTACTTCCTTTTTAAAGGAGGCAGGTGAAGCTCTATTGGACTTGTTCTGATTTCTCATACAACACAAACAGATCCACATGGACATGCCCACTAGTTTAGTAGCCAGGTACACTAACCACTAGATTATAGCCTTCCTTAATTTTCAGTTGCTTGAAACTTTAACAAGTATCAGTTTTCCTAATCAGAGATTCCAAAACTTTTTGGCACAGTGAAATTTGAATACTTTCTATTTATTACACTGGATTTTTTTTTTTTAACTTTGGCATTAATACTTCTTCTATGAAGCATATGAGCTAATCTTATTTCATAAAAATGAGAGTTTGAATTCTGAGCCATTTTAAATTGGCATGGAATGACCCAGTAGTATTTTAGCATTACATGCCGCCATTTCCAACCTCTACCCTTCTTCTAAGTTACGGGTTCTCAATGTGGTAATGCGGTAAAATTTTTTGGGGTACGCCATGAGAGCTCAAAAGTCACTAGATCTAGTAATCAAGTAAAAATAACCATTGCTATAACTATAGTTTTATCTATCTATACAAGAGGTACGCCAGTTACATACATGTTTCCAAGGGGGTATGTGAAGCATACAAGGTTGAGAACCACTGTTCTAAGTAATGCAATGTAAAACAATATTTAACTTTCCTCTCACCTAGAGATTTTATGTAACTTATGAACAACTTTCTTATCAACAATCAGAGCTTCCAAAATATAAATTTTGATTCACCTGAGTAGCACATCAACACTACCTGTCATTTACTTTGTTTCATCTATTATCTGGGTACATCTCCATCAAACTGACTGCCAATGAAATTAGCACTTATCTACCATAGTTGTTGAGATGAACAACTGTGGTAGATTGGTACCATATATATATATAAATTTTTTTTACAAAGGCCTCTATAAAAAATAAGTTTCAAATACATACAAATATTAAATATAAAACTTTACCTTCACTATCACTATCCAAATAAAGCCTAATATTTGAAGAGCCTTTCTCTTCGCCTTGAAAAACATCTGTACTTGATATATTTTTTGAAAGACCTCTAGTTTCACTCCTATTTAACAACTTTCTATTATCAACTTTTTCTTTCTGTGTATTTTCATTTTCTAGCAGAAGATCATTATCATCTCTAATACTATTATTATTAGGATTGTCAGTATAGTTCTCATTTGCAATTTCAGAATAATGTCTTGAATCAATAGCACAAACATTTGGCAAATTATCACCTTCATCACTTTCTTCAGCTTCATCATCTATGAAAATGTTTTTTGTTCTTCTCTTTTCAACAAATGTTTCTTCCACTTCTTCATCTTCACAGGTAACACTTTCCTCTGACTGACTATCTTCTGTCATATCTTCTTCTTCATCCTCTATAAAGGGATCTTCAACTTCTTCATTATCTAACTGGTGTGTTTTCCTTCTTCTTTCAATTGCTTCTTCCCTCTTTTTCTCAATTTTTGCCCATAACTGTTCTTTTAGTTTAAGTAATTGAGAACCTGAAAGAAAATATGCATATTTATAAACGTATATTTTGACATAAATACATCAATAATCAATATGCAGCAGATCATTAAAAACTTGGTCATTTCAGCTAAATTATTGAGTTTTTGTATCAAATACAGTCGGACTCAGTTGTAACGAGCATGGAAATAATGAAATCACGGCTGTAATGGGCAAAAACCCATAATGATTTTAATTTATGTGTATTCCCACAAATTAAAATTTAATTTAATTTTTGATTTTAATTTATGTGTATTTCCACATACAACTGCTCACTTTTATAATGAGCTTACTACATGGATATACCATACAAATTTTGATAACTATGGAAACATGCAAACATTCCTAATTTCTCGGGTAGTTGGAAATAGTATCCAATTCTTGGAATAGACAAAAATGAAATCGGGGACTTAACTTTTATGACCACCCACATTGAATTATAATGGTTTATGACTTAACCTTGTTCTTGGGGACCATCTTACCTCTCCAGTGTCTAGACTCCGGCCCTGCTGCCCCACTTTACCCAAACACCACCACAACTGTAAAATCAGTTAGAAAGGAACCCTTCCACCAGAAACATGTCTACAAACAAAAGAAAGTCTCTCGGTTCATGAAAAAGTCGAAATTATTCGTGAGTTAGAATGTGGTGAAAAAAACAATGAAGTGAGTAAAAAAATTCCTTTGTCCTCTTCAACAGTATCGACATTGTGCAAGAATAAAGATATTTACATAATGGCACTGCAAAACAACATAACCAAAACAAAAAAATTTAGAAAGTGCTAGCTTACAAAGGCTGATGAAGCATTGCTTCAATGGTTCACTATAAATTTTAATTTACTACAAAAATTGCAAACAAATAAATTGTGCTTAATATTCATCATCATCGTCATCCTCCTCAAGCAGCCATGGGCTACGGAGGTCCAACCACACCGTGCAGTTTAGTTCTCCAAGCAAGTCTGCCCTGAGCTACATCTACTGCATCTGGCCACTGCATACCAAATTCTAACAAGGTCCTGTTTGACATTGTCTGCCCACCACATCCTAGGTCTCCCCCTCTTTCTGAGGTCTTTAGGCACACTGTTCATAACCCTATTCGCCAACTATAATTATTTATACAGGCAACATGGCCAAACCAATGGAGTCTCTCTCTGCACAATATGCTGCTTAAAGGAGGTTGCAAACTCCTTTGCCTAACCTCATCATTAGTTACAAAGTTGAACCACCTAATGCCCAAGATACTGCATAAGCATCTGGAATCAAAAGCACCTAGTTTCCTGTTATCTTGTTTACAAAGTGTCCAAGTTTCACTACCATAACTAACCCTAGAAAGAACCAAACTATTATACAGTCTAATTTTAGTCTCTAAGTGTATATGCCTATTTCTCCACACTCTCCATAGATTCTTAAAAGTCCCAGGAGCAATCGCAATTCGTCTGCTAATCTCATGCAGCACATCACCATTATCTGTTACATAGCTCCCAAGATAATTAAACTGACACCTGCTCAAGACTGCAACCATTCAGATTAACTGAATCACAGTCTGCCTGACCAATTTTCATCACTTTAGTTTTCTCTCTGTTTATAACCAAACCTACCTACTATCAGTTTCATCAACAGCTCGAATGAAAGAGTTCATCTCATCAACATCATTTGCCAAAAGGGCTAAATCATCAGCATAATCTAAATCAGAAATTTTCGTATCTCCAGTCCATTTAAGGACAAAATCTTTCCCTTGAAGTGAATTTCGCATAACATAATTAATAACCAAACTAAAGAGAAAAGAAGACAAAATGCACCCTTGTCGAACACCAGAAGTAATGCTAAACCAATTGCTAAAAGACTTACCAACTCTCACACACGACTCAGTGTTATTATAGAGAGCTTTCATCATGTTAACTAACTTGTCTGGTATATCATATGATCTCACAATCAACCACAAATTATGACGATCAACAGAGTTGAAAGCCTTTTTGAAATCAACAAAGCTAACAACCAAAGGTTTCTGAAAGTCCAAACATTTCTCAAGAATCTGCCGAAGTGAAAATATCTGATCCACATATTCCCTACCACTTCTGAATCCACATTGCTCATCACGCAATTGACTGTCAACCAGATTCTTAATTCTATTAAGTATAATCATAGAAAGAACTTTACCTGGAACAGAGAGTAGGCTGATACCCCTATAGTTATCACAAGAATTGCGATCACCTTTTTTGAAAATAGGGATAACAATAGCTCTGGTAAAATCCTTAGGAACTATACCTTTATCATAAAAGATATTCAGAATTTCAGTCATCCAAGTGGGAGCCGAAACATTCCCAGCTCTAAGCATTTCTGTAGTAATTTCATCTACCCCTGGGGATTTATGTACTTTAAGTTTAGAAACAGCCAAAATAACTTCAGATTGTGTTATAGGGCCAGCATTAAAGCCACCAATGCATCTATCATCATTGCAAACAATGGGAATAGAACTAACCACATTGTTTAGAACATCACTGAAATGCTCAGCCCACCTAGCCATGATAGAATCCTCACCTTCTATAACCTTACCTGTTTATCCTTCAATCCCTGTATACCTGTCCGTTTTCTACCACACAAAACATTAACTATCTGGTACAGCTCTCTGCTGTTGTGCTGTCTAACTGCTTCCTCGGCTTTGTCAGCCAAGTCATCAAGCCAGAGATTCTTATCAGCAGATAACTGATCTTTTACACAAACGTTTATTAAGTCCTCTGCAATGCTTTTTATTAGGACTAGTAAGGTATTGATTAAGGACATTCCTGCAGTTCTCAATTACAATACACTTAATATTAAGTGTATTGTAATTTAGACAAGCATATTAATACAAATAATATGTAGATATGTAATTAAATATCTTTTTATCAAGATATTGAGAACTAAAGAAATAGGAGGTAGATTTAACTCTTCACTGATATAATGAGTAATGGTTATAATGAAGAAATTTTGTCAGTCTCCTGATGCTCATTAAAATCAAGTTAGACTGTATATTAATACTGGATGTTCATTTTGCTTGGGAGACTTACAAATTTTCACATTGTTTATTTTGATACTAAAATAAAATGCAGAATGTTTCAATGCCATGACTCAAGTACATACAGTCAGTCCAGACATCTTCCCACTCAACTTTATTTGATAAGCAGCAGGTGCAATTCTGGGAATTTCTATTTCTGATACTTTATCGAGGATAGTGTACAGAATGGAAATGAATGGTTAACAGATAGTGGAACACAGGGGCGTAGCTATGGAGCGAGACTTGGGGGAGGAGTTTCTCCCCCCCAAAAAAATTGAGTTGGCAAAAATTCGATGCAATTTGGTAAATTCCAGGTGAGTTGTAAAAATTGATTTTTTTTTTTGCAAAATTAAGGAAGTTGGCAAAATTGGGGAAACTTGGTAAAATCTAGAGTAGATTGGCACAATTCAAAGCCACTCAATAAAATACAGGTGAGTTGTAAAAATTGGGATTATTTTTGAATGAGTTGGAAAATTTAAACAGCTTGGTAAAATTCAGGTGAGATGTAAAAATAGAGATTCTTTTGATAAAATTATGGCAAGGTAGCAAGATGGAGGCAAATTGGCAAAATCTATGGAAGCTCTGAACCCCCTCCCACCCATCCCCACCTACCTCACAAAATGAAATCCTGGTTACATCCCCGACAAAGACATGATTCGATTTTTGCAAACTACTTATTTTCTCAGTTGGCAAAATTTGATTTCGGATTTGGAAACTTTTCGTTCTCCTCCCCTCAACCACAGTCCCTTCGCTATGCTCCTGGTGGAACAAGTTAGAAAGATCCATTATGTTGTCATATGATGTAGGAATGAAGATAATAATGGAAAAGTCTAATTATAGTTGTTTGCCTAGTTCTCTCCAATATCATGTAACTGACTGAGGTTGAAGATGAATGTGAAGATTTTGCCATTGTGTAACATGTGAAAGCATTTCAAAGAACAGACTGCACCCCTTTCAAATGAAATATAGGCGTATGTCCCAGTGGCTGAGGAGCAAGGACTTCGATTTGAATCCCAGATAAGGTGTGAATGTTTTTCCACTAATGTATGTCTTTCTACTGAAGTCTAAACCTCCTCATAATGAATTATATACTGACAAGCTACTCTCAGGTAGACAGGCTGCTGGAAAATACTTTTATTTATTATCTTTATTACATATCTTATTATATATACTTTTTCTTATCTTACATGTGTAAAATAATTAGTACAACTATCAATGTAACAGGCAAAGCCACTTTAAAATAACTTGCATAATAAAAAATGACACACATTTAAAAAAAGATTCACCACCACTGGCATAATCAAAAACCATACTATACTTAGATTATTCAATGTTACTCAATTCTGTGGAAATTTTGAGAAATATTAATTGCTAAACTAATCTTACACTTTAAAGCTGATGTATGGTTTTGCTAATAAGTCTTCATTGAAGATTTTCAGACCTTACCAAAGGCTATCTTCAGCAAGTACAATTTTCATTAGAAGTCAAGCAAGTTGAATTAAACTTTCCCAATTCAATAATCACACAGACTAAAAGCAGTATCACTGTTTTTAGTCTGTGTGATTATTGATTGTTTAATGCAACTTGTGGTTGATATCTGATAAAGAATCTGTGGAAAATTCAAATTGCTGAAAATGGCCCATATTAGTAGATTGTTTTACCTCTGACTGACACTTTTGCACACAATGGACTAACTGATCAGGTCACAAGAACCCTAAACGCTCAGAGAAGGGTGGGGTAAATAAAGGGGACCCTCTGGATAGCTGTTAGAAGACAAATGGAAGCCATCCAGTATATTCTTTAACATGCATAGAGTATTGTAATGGTTCACCCATACTTTGGAGCATTATAGGATGAAAAGAGAAAGTAGCAAACCAAACAGGGACTGTATGTGTGTGTGTGTGTTATTTATTGTGCTTGTCCAAGTTTAACATATTTTTGAGCTCATTAGTTATAATAATCATAGATTTAACAGCAGCTTAAGACAAACTTACTGTTATGACTTTTACTGTTTAGTAAGAAGCTTAACAATAGCATTAGTCAAAGGTACTGAAGTTTTAGCTCTGTCATTGCTGATAGATAATTATTGTATTTCTGTAAAGATTAGAAGTGTCCAGACACAATAAATAAACTTTTTTGTAGGAAGGCTTAGTATACCTTTAGTATTGTATAATAGTACCTTTGAGCACTGCTCAAGATAAAATAAAGTATCAAAATTTCCTAAATTCAAACTTTTGGCAGATCGCTAAACATATCTGCTAGTAATATGGCTGACTCCCGACATAGTAAAAGAAAGATTGCAGGATGTGTTAAAAGAAGCAGAGGTGTTAATGAACCTCCTTAAAGATTCTTGGGATGAAAGGGGAACAACAACAGCCCCTAAATTAGCTGATAATGCTATATCAGCTCATAAATATTTGAACTTTGAATGAAGTGTTCCATTTTATGTCCTGTCAGAAGCAAGTGACAGAACAGAATATTACTGACCCCCACAATGACGAGTTGCCAATCCAGTTATTAGCTGTAGGCTGTCTTCATTGGCCTTTATCTAAGGTTTGAGGTTCAAAACGTCCATCATCATGGGCATTTGTGAAATTCAGGGAAGAACATTTCCATCCATATGAGGTGCCAGGCAACAAAAGGTTGTTTGCTCTGTAATCTTGTTTAAATGGGTGTGCTAAGCATGGTGGAACAACATCAGGTGTCATCATGGGATAGAAGACTGTGATAGAAGACAGAAATTTTGGAAATCTACCCTAATGATGATCTCACATGTCTAGCTACAGAACTTTTTTCATGAAGACAACAGGAAGGAGATGATATTGAAATATTCATCTGGGGGTACAGTAGAGCTTATACCAATTGTATAATGCCACTGAAATAGATGTAATAAATTATTTCAGTGGTCAGATTCAGCATTATGTCTCAGTTAGTACTGTCATTGAAATTTTTGGAAGTGAGAAATGTAAATTCGATTTCAACTTTAGTCAGATTGGCTCAGCAATATACTGCGAGAAGGGAAGCTGAAAAAACGGTGTTAAATCAACAATGGATGCAATCCTCGCCATGGAGGCGATATGAGGTAGAGTCATGCAAAACGACTCCCTATATGACTGGAAGTAATACAGTCCAGACAATTTGCACCAAACATGCCAATGACACAAAATGAAAGTTTAAAGCTTTGTTGACACACTTTTAACTTTGTTGACACAAGCTTTAAACAATGAAATTAAATTAAAAACGTCATTACAAAAAATTGAAAAACTTTAAGATGTAATTTTTGTGGCCAACTAGGACATATTGAATGACTCTACTACATAAAAAACTGTAAATCCGGAAACTTGAATTAGGATCTCTTAGGCAAGAAGCCAAAGTTTCTCAAGAAGAAATATCTCTTGTCTTACCACTGTTGACACACAGTGTTCTAAATCTGCCTTTTGTGAAGCTTTATCACGAAAAAACTGAATTCATAAGTGGAATCAACAAAGGAGCTGATATTTCATGTCTACATAAAAAGGTATGGAATCAAATTAACCAAAGCTGCAAATTGAAATTTCATGTGCAGTTCCATGGAACTTTGAACTTAGTTTATGATTTCAAGCAGTGTTTTCTGGAAGGAACTGTGGAATTGCATACCACTTTAAATAACATGGAGAAACCCTGGAACTGGTTATAATAAACGAATTATTACACGACTGTTTGATAGGTTTGGATGCAACATGAAAGCATTCTATTAAACAAAATTTTGTACAGAATTCTATTTTGCTGAAAGTAACCATCAAGGAGAAACTTAATATCACATAGATAAAATCAGAGATAATGACACATGTTGATAAAAAAAACACCTAGATTCTGAAGAAAAAATAAATTTAAAAGTTGTTTTGAATGCAAATAATCATCATGAACTTTTTAACAAATTAGGAAATTTTCAACCTTTGAAGCTTTGTGTTGGAATGGGCAGTAATAAACCTATAGAAGAAATAGTCAGATTCAGGTGTTCCCTCGACATCAAGAAACTGAGAAGACATCAGCAAGATAAACACAGCCTGCAAGAGCGGTAACTACCAGTGTAGCAGTCAACATCGAGTAGATGACATCATGAGAGGGATCTTCTGAAGTGCCTACAACTAGCCTTTCGATTGGCGTGGGAATGAAGTCTCTGGAACCTGATTGAATGATGATTTACTTCAATAGATTGCCAGAAATTGAAAATTTAAGTATATTATTATTTCACCACTCTGGCACTAATATTAGGTGACGTTTTGCTTCTTTTTTTTTCTGAAGTAGATGAAGACAGAGGATATCCAAGATTATTTATCATTGTTTACTTAGTGAAAGAAATATATTTTGAAATAGTTTTACATTCAAGTTGAAACCTCAGTGTTTCGGTCGAAACTTTAGTATTTTATATATTATTATATAATGTTTCAGTTCAATGTTTCATTCAAATTGAAACCTTAGTGCTTTATATATTATTATATAATGTTTATATTTTGATGATTTTATAATGTGAATAGATTATTTATATGTTCTGGTTCATCTGAAGTTCTAGTTGAATCATAATGTGATTTCAAGTGTATTTATATAGCTTTGTAGTGAATTATTTTTCATTTCAGCTGAGTGACAGCTGAATTGAGTATTGTGAGATACTCTGTAAGTGAAGTTAGAAATTATAAAAATGTTTATGGTTATATCTGATTGTACTAAATGATGAGAATGAAAGAAAATTTAGTATATTATTGTTATATAAATCATATATGAACTATATTTTTGTACTGGAAGTGAAGTTTTTTATCAAAATGTAAAGTTTTGATGTAAGAATAAGGTGAATTGTTAACATCATCTATGATCATTTATTCACACGAATTTTCTTTACTCTTAGATATGATGTATATGTATTTAAATCTGTTTGGTGTTATCAGTGATATAAATGCATCAGGATGTATAATCATCAGGATAATACTAGCAGCATTTGTTTGCATATTTGATCTGACGATGTCCTGAGCCTGCTGCTTTTATACTCTGTTGAGCTGTCCCCAGTGGCCTATCTAGTTGACTGAATCTGTCACTAGCAACTCCTCTGGGAGAAGGACATGAAGCTCAATAAGGAGAGGTAATTAATTGCATTTTTATTTCAGATAGATCACAAATGATTGCATTTAGGTAGATTTTTAGAAGATGATCACATGCCCGCTTTGCTGTAATTGAAATTTTATTAGCTTCAAGATGATTGTATGACAGAAGGATTTATGGTGGAGACCAATTTTCTTTTGTACAGGACTGATGATTAGAGTTCACACTTTGGATTGTTGTTAGGGGAATAAGCAGATGTCTGTACCCTGCTTGATTTAGCTGTTAATTGTATTCTTTAAAAAAAACATGAATTTGATGAATTTTCCTTTTTTTTTACCTTTTAGCAAATTAAGTAGGCTAGGAGTGATATTAACAACTATTTGTACAGTCAGGTGTATGCTCTTTTCTCCTTAACCAGTTTTACTTTGGATCATAATTATTATTTTGGGGTTTTACTTTAATTTGAATCATCATTCTCCCTGTCCATTCTGTTAGAAGAGTTGTGACTGTGTAACTGTGCATTTTGATTGATGGCTGCTAAATGCATGCAGAAGGACATGCTCATTATGTCATCTAGCATGCAATCATTGTATGCAAATGTGGCTTACCCATGTGATGATACATGCCACAGTTTTGCAAGCCAAGAGTGTATGGCAGAGTGACAGAAGGTCACGGAGTTAGTTGAGAGTTGGTGATGTGAAGTTAGCTGATGGTGAGTTGCTCAGTTGCTAGTGTGAGCAACATTTGACTGTTATTGTGAAGGAGGTTGGTGTTAATTTGTGAAGTGTTGCTTTTTGGTGCAATGTATTTTTGGCGAGTCAGTTAAGTTTTGAATAAACATATATTTATTTCATGAATGGATTCTTTTTTTTTCTCTTGAGCAGAGTTTTGGTTTAGAAGATTAATCTTACTAACTTTTATTTGAGACAATCACTTATTTAAGTTCTTTTTTTCATTTAACGCATTTAATAAAAGAACTCTCATTTAATTTCTTGGCAAGATTAATTGCCTGGTGCCCAACTTGAAGCTTTCCAGCAAAGTAAAGTTAACATACTTTGGAGTGTTACAGTATCTCTCTCCTGCACATATAATAAATAAATATCCCCTCAAGCAGCTGCTTGCCAAAAGTCTAACAGGAGCCTATCAGTTTATACACCATAGTAGAAATTCTGTGAGAATGACAGAACATCAGCAGAAAAACAACACAAACATCCATGCCTTACCTGGGGCTCAAACTCAGGTCCCCTTTGATCAGTAGCCAAGCATGCTAACCACTTAGCCACAGGAAGGTTCCTGCACATGGACCCACAGCTTAATGTCCCCTAAACAGACAGCAGCCTTTCCAAACCTATCAGTGTCCCCTTTCTCATTGGTGGCAGCGTGGGGGATAGTAGAGATAAATCTCAACACTAGCACAGTTTGAACTCAAACTTGGGACCTGCAGTTATAAGACTGGCACACTGCCTAATGAGAAAAACCCCAATGCCAACTGTCCATAAAATGGATTGAAAGATTTTCAATGAAGACAGGTTAGAAAAACCATACATCAGAACTGTAAATATTAGTTTGTTCAAAGTGTAAGTGTAATATTAGTTGTTTACATAATATACAGTGGTGATCAATGAGCTTCTAAGCAGATAGAACCAGTACACCAGAGTGAAAGTAACTTGGAGGGACAGAGAAAAGCATGTTCCATACTCATAACTGCAAACTAGGTCATGGCCCAGCAAGATACAGATGCCAATAATTACTTACATGGGAGAGTCGTGTTCGGTGGCTTGCCTGGAGGATTGTTTACACCATTGGCCACAACACATTGGATATTGTCTCCATTCATTCAGTATTCTATTTATAGTTTTATAATTAAACCTTAGTTTTTATTTCTGTAGATTTTGGCCATTATTGATCTTAATATGGGAGTTATGCTACATCACTGGTTATGATGAGGATGTCTTACAACTTGTTACACATATTTTTTTAACATCACATTACATTGTACATTAATTTTTTTATTAGTTCTTGGTTTTTCCAGTCATAAAACCTGGTTTCCATGCCTGAATATGCTACCAGGTTTTTAAAATTTTGCTCATTTTTCTTAAAATGAAAGGGGCCTTGGATATGGAAGCAAATGGGACTTCTTTGGCACAGAAGTTAAGCCTCCTACTGTTGGGAGGGCAATTTTATCAAGGGCATAAAACTCCCTCCCCCAACTTCTCTGCTATGCTGAGGGGATTTTAACCCCTGTTCCCTTGGAAAAATATTATTTCAAAGAAATTATTAATTATTAGTTTTTATTGAATGGTTTTAAAAATTCCACCCCCCCCCCACCTCCCCAAGCTCTTTACCATGCTTGTGTGTGTTTTTAACATCACATTACATTTTTCCAGTCAGAAAAATCTTTTCCATTTCATTAAAAACAAATGGTCCTGCATACAGAATTAAAAAAAGACCTAAAGTTCTATGTAAAACCTATTTCTTTTCAATCTCCTTGTTTTCATTTTTTTTTCTCATGTTTTTCTAACATGTTCTTGGCACAGAAACCAGGCCTCCTCTCTTGATAGTGCAATTTTTGTCAAGGGCATAAAACTCCCCCTTCTGCCACTATGCTGGGTTTTTTAACCCCCCCCCCCCACTTTCCTTGGAAAAACATTATTTCAAAAAGAAATTACTAGTTTTAATTGAACGGCTTAAAAAATTCCCTTCCCCAAAGTTGTTGGCTGTGACTCTCTGAGAAATCAAAATTTTTTATGCTTAATGCATTAACTTTTTGCCACAATCCTCAAAACATACCACCCAATGAAAAAAAATCATGGTCCCAGAAAAAAATACATCCAAGTATTTATCTACAGTCGACCCTCAACATTCGCGGGGGTTAGGGGCACAGGACCGTCGCGAATGTGGAAAAATCGCGAATGTCTCACCCCCCCTCCCCAACACACACACACACAAACCTTAACTCTTAATACTGTTAACCATATTTAACACACCCAAAAAAAAGTAAAACAATACACTGTACTGCAACAGTATATGTTTTATAAATTTAAAATTACAGTATGAACAATGTAAGCTAACACACACACACACACAGAGAGTGAGAGAGGTAATACAGTACATGTACACTAGGTGATGCAATACATGTACAGTATTTAGATAGCAGGAAAATTATTAAAGTTTATAAACACAGCTATATACAGTACAATATTGTGTTTTATAAACTTTAAAGATGCAAAAAGTTGTGAGAAATGCAAGATACACTGCACACTGAGAGACAAAACACAGGAGTGAGGCTAGCTAGCACTGAGACAAAGAGCATGGCATCCCCAAACAGAGTGCGTAGTAGGCAGTTCTTTTAGCGCACTGAAACTTTTTTCAAATTTTAACTTTTCATAATAATAATATATTTATGGTAGTAAATGATTAAATAGATTAGTAATGCATATATTTTATGCATTTATGACTTACTGAACTTTTTTAGTTTTCATTACATTTTCTACTCTAAGTGTGTTGTCTGCGATTTTCTGCAGTAGGCCGCAAAACTCCAAAAAAAAACCCATTTAATTATTGATGACAAACTCGCGAATAATCAAATCCACGAAAGTTAAACCCGCGAAAGTCAGGGGTGACTGTACTTCCATAAATAGGACAGAAAAATCCCATGAATTGTGAACAGTGTAAGGTCACCTTCTGCATTTCTAGTCCATGATTTAAAGCATTCCAATGAAAACAGTATATAAATAAATAACAGAAGTTTACTTTTTTTTCTCTTTTTTTCAACTTATTATTCTGAAACAAATTTTCTTTTAAATTGATATATAACTATTTTTATTCATTAGGTTTTCCAAAATTAAGCTTTACTTGCCCAGTCAGATCTGTTTTTTTTTCTCTATATCACTGTGAAAAAGTCATGTTAAAATTTATATTGAGAATTTGTTTAAACTTTTTATTTTCATAAAATTGAGAATAAAATTCTGTTTAATTTGGTACATATCATGACCTATTTCTATTGATTATTATTTGTTAAAAATGTTCTAAAGTTGGCTTGTTTATTTGACTCAACACAGTTGGCAAAAAAACCGGACTTTTCTCAAAGTACATTACTGAGAAAAAAATACAAAATGAGAGTAATTTTCTTGCTTTAAAGAAGAAAAAAATTTTTTTTGTTATTCAGATTGGGTTGTTTTACCTCTGAGTGGAACTTTTTTGCACACCATGAGCTAAAAGGCCAGATCACATGGACACCGAAGGCTTAGAAGAAGGTTGGGGGAGGGGACCCATTGGAACAGCTGTTGGGAGACAGATGGTAGCCTTCCGTCAAGGTCATCCAGTGTGTTCTTTAACATGCACAAAATATGGCTCTCCCACACACTAGGGTTAAAAATTTTACTTTTAATACTGAAGCTCTGAAAGATCCAGTTATAGCCAAAGCTTACCATGATAGGTTACTTAGTCATTATGACAGTCATGGTTTGATTACTACTGAAGTTGAGGAAGAATGGGATCATTTTAAACAGGCTTTTTTCGACACTAACAGTACTCTTTTAGGAAAAAAGGAGCAGAAGAGAGAGAATTATCTGAGTGATAAGGCACTTGTGCTTATTTCGGAAAGAAAGAACTGCAGGAATGTTCTTAATCAATACCCTACTAGTCCTAATAGAAAGCATTGTAGAGAACTTAATAAATGTGTAAAAGATCAGTTAGCTGCTGATAAGAATCTTTGGCTTGATGGTTTGGCAGACAAAGCCGAGGAAGCAGTTAGACAGCACAACAGCAGAGAGCTGTACCAGATAGTTAATGTTTTGTGTGGTAGAAAACGGACAGGTATACAAGGATTGAAGGATAAACAAGGTAAGGTTATAGAAGGGGAGGATTCTGTTATGGGTAGATGGGCTGAGCATTTCAGTGATGTTCTAAACAATGTAGTTAGTTCTACTCCCATTGTTTGCAATGATGATAGATGCATTGGTGGCTTTAATGTTGGCCCTATAACACAATCTGAAGTTATTTTGGCTGTTTCTAAACTTAAACTACATAAATTCTCAGGGGTAGATGAAATTACTACAGAAATAATGCTTAGAGCTGGTAATGTTCCAGTTACCACTTGGATGACGGAAATTTTGAATATCTTTTATGATAAAGGCATGGTTCCTAAGGATTTTACCAGAGCTATTATTATCCCTATTTTCAAAAAAGGTGATCGCAGTTCTTGTGATAACTATAGGGGTATCAGCCTACTCTCTGTTCCAGGTAAAGTTCTTTCCATTATTGTGCTTAATCGAATTAAGAATCTGGTTGACAGTCAATTGCGTGATGAGCAATGTGGATTCAGAAGTGGTAGGGGATGTGTGGATCAGATATTTTCACTTAGGCAGATTCTTGAGAAATGTTTAGAGTTTCAGAAACCTTTGGTTGCTAGCTTTGTTGATTTCAAAAAGGCTTTCGACTCTGTTGATCGTCATAATTTGTGGTTGATTGTGATATCATATGGTACCTGACAAGTTAGTTAACATAATGAAAGCTCTCTATAATAACACTGAGTCGTGTGTGAGAGTTGGTAAGGCTTGTAGCAATTGGTTTAGCATTACTCTGGTGTTTGACAAGGGTGCGTTTTGTCTCCTTTTCTCTTTAGCTTGGTTATTGATTATGTTATGCGAAATTCACTTCAAGGGAAAGATTTTGCCCTTAAATGGGCTGGAGATACGAAAATTTCTAATTTAGATTATGCTGATGATTTAGCCCTTTCGGCAAATGATGTTGATGAGATGAACTCTTTCATTCGAGCTGTTGATGAGACTAGTAGTAGAATAGGTTTGGTTATAAACAGATAGAAAATTAAAGTGATGAAAATTAGTTAGGCAGGCTGTGATTCAGTTAATCTGAATGGTTGCAGTCTTGAGCAGATGTCACAGTTTAATTATCTTGGGAGCTATGTAACAGATAATGGTGATGTGCGGCATGAGATTAACAGACGAATAGGGATTGCTGCCGGGACTTTTAAGAATCTATGGAGAGTGTGGAGAAATAGGTGCATACACCTAAAAACTAAAATTAGACTGTATAATAGTTTGATTCTTTCTAGGGTTAGTTATCGTAGTGAAACTTGGACATTTTGTAAGCAAGATAACAGGAAACTAGATGCTTTTGATTCCAGATGCTTATGCAGTATCTTGGGCATTAGGTGGTTCAACTTTGTAACTAATGATGAGGTTAGGCAAAGGAGTTTGCAATCTCCTTTAAGCAGCATATTGTGCAGAGAGAGACTCCGTTGGTTTGGCCATGTTGCCCATATGAATAATTATAGATTGGCGAATAGGGTTATGAACAGTGTGCCTAAAGGCCTCATAAAGAAGGGGAGACCTAGGATGCGGTGGGCAGACAATGTCAAACAGGACCTTGTTAGATTTGGTGTGTGCAGTGGTCAGATGCAGGATAGTAGATGCAGGTAGTAGATGTAGCTCAGGATAGACTTGCTTGGAGAACTAAGTTGCACGGTCTGGTTGGACCTCCATAGCCCATTGCTGCTTGAGGATGATGATGATTATTACTTCTTTGTTTTCCAGTCAAAAAACTTCTTTTATAATTTCCTGATAATGAATGAATTCTTGGATACAGAAACAAAAACTCTTGGCATGGAAATCAGTCCTCCTATGGTTGGGAAGGTAATTTCATCAAGGGTGTTATAAATCACCCTTCTCCTTGGCTATACTGATAACATTTTAACCCAAACTCCCCCCCAGAAAATTTTTATTTTTAAACATTTGTTAGTCTTCACATTTATACTGAATACTTTTTAAAGTAGTCCCCCCCCCCCTCTTTAAATCTGTGTCACTCTGAGGATATTAACGCTTATTTCAGCCTTTGTATTTGAACTTTCTGGCACTTTGGCAATATCTCTAACATTATACACCAGAGTAAAATGCAAATATCTGGTAAAAAAAGCCAAGAACTTCCTTCATTTCATATCCAGGGCATTAAAATCCTATAAATATGAGCAGTCCAAATTACACTGATTAACACTGGTCTGTGTTTTAAAATATACCATATTAAAAAAAACACCTCAAGCAGCTGTTTGCCACAGAGGTCTGACAGGAGCCCGTCAGAAGATCTGTGAGGATAGCGGGACCTCTGCAGAAAAATTGAAAGAATTATAAAAAAAAATCAGGTTTCCAATAAATATTATATTATTCAGGAAGAAATTTCCTTTTGATTAATATATAATTTAAATATTTTTATTCACCAAGATTTCCAAAATTAAGCTTTAATTGCAGAGTCAGATATATTTTTTCACTATATCACTGTGAAGAAGTCTTATTAAAATTAATATGCTTGTAAAATTTGTTAAAATATTTTATTTTCATAAAATGTGGGTTAAATTCTGTTTAATTTGGTATATATAACCTATTTCTGTTGTTTTTTATTCCAAATTTTGCTTGTTGATATGATGCAGCATCATCATCCTCAAACAGCCATGGGCTTTAGGTTGTTTTATCTCTGAGCGGCACTTTTTTGCACACCATGGGCTAAATGGCCAGGTCACATGGACCCCGAAGGCTCAGAGAAGGTTGGGGAGGGGATCCACTGGAACAGCTGTTGGGAGACAGATGGTAGCTTCCCGTCAAGGCCATCCAGCGTGTTCTTTAGCGTGCACAGGGTATGGCTCACCCGCACACGGGGCCACGGCTTAACGTCCCATCCGACGGACGGCGGCCTTTCCAAGCCCATCGGTGTCCCCTACTGACCGTGGGCAGGGCGGGGAATTTTTGCGGAGATAAATCTCAACGCTGACCCAGCTGGGACTCGAACCTGGGAACTACAGATTACGAGCCTGGCGCGCTACCGACTGAGCCACCCCCGCCCCACAGCCATGGGCTACAGAGGTCCAACCACACTATGTAATTTAGTTCTCCAAGCTAGTCTATCCTGAGCTACATCTACTGCATCTGGCCACTGCACACCAATTTTCACAAGGTCCTGTTTGACATTGTCTGCCCATTGCATCCTAGGTCTCCCCTTCTTTCTGAGGCCATTAGGCACACTGTTCATAACCCTATTCACCAATCTATAATTATTCATACGGGCAACATGGCCAAACCAACGGAGTCTGTCTCTGCACAATATGCTGCTTAAAGGAGGTTGCAAACTCCTTTGCCTAACCTCATCATTAGTTACAAAGTTGAACCACCTAATACCCAAGATACTGCGTAAGCATCTGGAATCAAAAGCATCTAGTTTCCTGTTATCTTGTTTACAAAGTGTCCAAGTTTCACTACGATAACTAACCCTAGAAAGAACCAAACTATTATACAGTCTAATTTTAGTCTTTAGGTCTCCACACTCTCCATAGATTCTTAAAAGTCCTGGCAGCAATCCCTATTTGTCTGTTAATCTCATGCCACACATCACCATTATCTATTACATAGCTCCCAAGATAATTAAACTGACACCTGCTCAAGACTACAACCATTCAGATGAACTGAATCACAGCCTGCCTAGCCAATTTTCATCACTTTAGTTTTCTCTCTGTTTATAACCAAACCTACTCTACTACCAGTTTCATCAATAGCTCGAATGAAAGAGTTCATCTTATCAACATCATTTGTCAAAAGGGCTAAATCATCAGCATAATCTAAATCAGAAATTTTCGTATCTCCAGTCCATTTAAGGCCAAAATCTTTCCCTTGAAGTGAATTATGCATAACATAATCAATAACCAAGCTAAAGAGAAGAGGAGACAAAATGCACCGTTGTCAAACACCAGAAGTAATGCTAAACCAATTGCTACAAGCCTTACCAACTCTCACACACAACTCAATGTCATGATAGAGAGCTTTCATTATGTTAACTAACTTGTCAGGTATACCATATGATCTCACAATCAACCACAAATTATGACGATCAACAGAGTGGAAAGCCTTTTTGAAATCAACAAAGCTAACAACCAAAGGTTTCTGAAAGTCCAAACATTTCTCAAGAATCTGCCTAAGTGAAATTATCTGATCCACACATCCCCTACCACTTCTGAATCCACATTGCTCATCACGCAATTGACTGTCAACCAGATTCTTAATTCTATTAAGTATAATCAAACAAGGAACTTCACCTGGAACAGAGAGTAGGCTGATACCCCTATAGTTATCACAAGAACTGTGATCACCTTTTTTGAAAATAGGGATAACAATAGCTCTGGTAAAATCCTTAGGAACTATACCTTTATTATAAAAGATATTCAGAATTTCAGTCATCCAAGTGGGAACCGAAACATTCCCAGCTCTAAGCATTTCTGTAGTAATTTCATCTACCCCTGGGGATTTATGCAGTTTAAGTTTAGAAACAGCCAAAATAACTTCAGATTGTGTTATAAGGCCAACATTAAAGCCACCAATGCATCTATCATCATTGCAAACAATGGGAATAGAACTAACCACATTGTTTAGAACATCACTGAAATGCTCAGCCCACCTAGCCATGATAGAATCCTCACCTTCTATAATCTTACCTTGTTTATCCTTCAATCCCTGTATAGCTGTCCATTTTCTACCACACAAAACATTAACTATCTGGTACAGCTCTCTGCTGTTGTGTTGTCTAACTGCTTCCTCGTGCTTTGTCAGCCAAGCCAAAGATTCTTTTCAGCAGCTAACTGATCTTTTACACGTTTATTAAGTTCTCTGTAATGATTTCTATTAGGACTAGTAGGATATTGATTAAGACAAGTGGCAAAAAGCCTCGAGTTTTCTCAAAGTATAGTATTGAGAAAAAATTAAAAGAGAAGTAAGTTTCTTGTTTCAAGTAAGAATTAATTTTTTTATTCAGAAATAAGTAGCCTTACTTTCATATGCATTATAATTATTTCTGTCTATTAGGTTTTTTTTTTAAATAAAACTTGTTAATTTTTTTTGTTAAACATTTTATTTTCAAAACATCCAAAATTAAATGTTAAGGCATATACCATAATTCAATTTATTAATTATTTGGCAAAAAAGCTCTAGTTAACTTTTTTTTTTCAGCTGAACATAGGGAGAAAATAACTTGGCCTCTGGATGTAAACCAGCTTTTCAGGCTGAACACTGAATGGGTTAGAATAAAACTAGTCATCATTTTTTGTCAAACATTTTATTTTCATAAAACAAAATTAGATGCTAATTAATTTGGCATATAACATGCCATAATTCCTTTCATTAGTTATTTGGCAAAAACATTCTTTTTTTTTTTGCTGAACACAATGAAACTAAAAGAAATGCATGTGTTGTTCCTGGTCAAATGGGAATCTTGTTTTCAAAGAGAATAAAGTTTTTTGTTTACCTACTGTTTCACTCCTTAAAAGTTTTAATTTGAGCTAATGGATAATGGGGGGGGGGGGGGGAATGCCAATAGTATTTTATTAGAAATAATATTAGAATAAATACAATTTGTCTTTACTAAATTTAAAAAGTTGTTTTGCTCACACCCCTCTGAGAAAAGAAACTGTTGCTGTCACTGGACTATCTCTTGACACTCTACCATCAAAACTTCAAATTTCTACCATAAACAGATCACTTGCAACATTCACTAAAAGTTTCACTGTTTCCATATTTAGTAATCTCTAATGATATGGAATTAAAACTAACTAAAGATTTGAAAAATGTGAATTATATTTCATTAGTAGCAATTCAACTAAAAAAAGAGCATTCCAATTATGTCTTAAAACAAAACAGTTGCATTTTTCATTCACCCTGGGCATAAGGGAGCAACTCATTTTTGCCAATGAAAACTTCGTGGCCTTCACATTTCAGTACTAAAATTTCTAGCATAAATACATCATTTGTAATATGCTCCCAAACCAATCCCAAAACTTTGAAATTTTCATCTTTTCCACTATTAGAAGAAGCAATTATAGCTTTGGGAAATTTTTAATTTATCTCTATAAACAAAAAAGTTTGATGTCAGACAGACAGATGACAAAGCATACACATTATCTCAGTTTTTTATTTTCAAATGAGATAAAAAAAAAAGCCGAGCCCCTGAATATAAACCAGCTTTTCAAGATCAACCCTGAAATTGTTAATAGGTTACACTGATAAGAGATAACACTTCCCTTCAATAAGCAATATCTATTTTGAAAGGTACTACTTAATTATGCAGTGTACTATACTTGTTACTTATAGTATTACTCTTCAATTTTATACCCTACCAATACTAGTAACCTGCACAATGAGGAGCAATCAGTTTTTAGGTGTTAGTCCTAGATTGTTCTGTGTGTTGTGTGAGTAGGGGAGCACAGCTCTCTGTTCAGTGTATGCCTAGTTGTCATAGATTGCAAATCAATCATCATCTTCATAGACATGCATTAATAATCTCATATAATTTGTTCTTGGAATAGTGCTTACTTTATCACCAGTGCCACAAGTTTCCACTTTTAACTTTTATTGTGCAAAATTATCCTTTAAACATTTGGATGATTATTATTTTGTCATTAGCAAATACTTGAAAAATTGAAACTTTACCAGGCTTTTTTGCTGTTGGTTCATCTTTCTCATTTCCAGGAACACTAACATTAATATGGGTAACTTCTAATGTCTCCTTTTTAGCCTCATCTTTATATACAATACTGAAAAGTAAGAAATATGATAGATTAAATTCTTTCACTCATAAATTTTAATATCTAACATACCATGGTTTAATCAGGGGGGATTGAAGGCTTAACCCCCTTTCAATTTGGGGAATATTTGTAAAAACTTATTAGTTCATAAATTTACAATGACAAAAATATTAACCTTTTTAACACATACATACTACTACTTTTAAAAATTTTGGCTAATCTTGGATATGTCACTGTTAAACTTAAAATTAAAATACAATGAAACCTCATACTTACTCTTTTCTGGGGATTGGGAAAATGTAAACTGAATGAAATAAAAAATTGATTATGACTTTTTTAAACTGGTTTCCATAAATTAAGGAAAACTCAGAAAAATTATGATGAAAAACTATATGTATGATTTTAATGAAATTTGATGGAAACATGAATTACAATGCTAGTTTCAGAACAGCATAAAATATTTTACATTAGAAACATTTTTCGTCAAAAAATAACACTTACAGGAACTTGTCCAAAAATGAGTTGGGTTGTTTTACCACTGAGCGGCAATTTTTTGCACACCATGGGCTAAATGGCCAAGTCACATGGACCCCAAAGGCTCAGAAGAAGGTTGGGGGAGGGGACCCATTGGAACAGCTATTGGGAGACAGATGGTAGCCTTCCGTCAAGGCCATCCAGTGTGTTCTTTAACATGCACAAGGTATGGCTCTCCCGCACACAGGGCCATGGCTTAACGTCCCATCCAATGGACATTGGCCTTTCCAAGCCCATCGGTGTCCCCTACTGACCGTGGGCAGGGCGAGGAATTTTGCGGAGATAAATCTCAATGCTGACCCAGCTAGGACTCGAATCTGAGAACTACAGATTACGAGCCTGGTGCACTACCGACTGAGTCACCCCTGCCCCCCAAAAATGAGTGTCAGAATACAATGGGCAAAGTTCTTTAATAAGGAGTGTGGTCACCCCTTACAGCAATGTTCCATGCTGTTTATGATGTTGTAAATCAGCTCAGTAGGGGAGTAATGACCATTGTTTCTTTAAAACAGTAAAAATAAGCTCCCCTTTGCTGCAGGTGGTAAGTTGAGGGAAAGCAACATGTCTCCCTAGAGCATCCCACACATGCTCAATCGGATTTAGGTCGGAAGATCAAGCTGGCCACTCCATATGCATAATGATCTTCTCTTGAAGCTCCACTAGTCAAGCTCTGTGTAGACGAGTGTTATCATCTTGTAAGATTAATGTTTCACCTATTGCATCAACTTAAGGATGTACATAAGGGTCCAGGATGTCATCTCTATGCCTTTGAGCATTGAGGTTCCCACTCATCAACACATAGAGATCTGTGTGTCCACCTAAGAAAATGCCACCTCAAACACACACACTCCCTCCGCTGTAACTGTCTCTTTGACAGATATTACGGGGATGATAGCGGGCCTCATTCTATCCATATCAAACAATGTCCAGGATCATTCTGTAAGCAATATCTGGACTCATCTGTGAAGAGTGCAGGCCTCCATTGCTTTTCTGTCCAGTTGACATGCGTGCAAGCCCAATTCAACCACTCTCTCCTGTGATGTGATGTGAGGGGTATACAAATTACTGGCCTTTTAGCATACAGACCTCCCTCATGAAGCCTTCTACGCACAGTAGAAGCTGATACAATCCTCCCAGTGGTTGCTGCAAGAGAGGATCGTAGCTGAGAGGGAGTAGATGTCTTGCTCCTTCATGCTGTTAATCACAGATATCGGTCTTGTATAGTGGTCTTAACTCTAGCCCTTCCTTGGCTAAACCTCTGAGATGTGGAATCCATGTAAGAAATTGATTTCACAGTCTATGGACCACAGAAGGGCTCACATTCTGCTATCTTGCCATGTCTGACTGACATTGGCCTGCTTCGAGCCAGCCAAATAGCTCTCCACCGCATTTCATTTGGCAAATGATGGCTATTTCGAATTTCTTTACTCATATTTACAACACAAAATAATGATCCACTCCAAAACACCCATTTTTATGCCACTGTCCGATTACGCAAATTGATGCAACCTAGACTAATTTGCATACAATATGCTCACTCGTCATTACTGGTTACATGAACAAGTTTGGTGAGAATCGCACAATTTTTTGGTGAATTATTGGGATTTTCTTATTTTTACTAAATTTATGGTAACCAGTGCATATAGAATTATATTATTATATACCTGCATATAGCCTAATAAATGGAAGCGTGATACAGCAGGATGAAATATAACAATGCTTGAATGAACTGTGAGAATCATACCTTTCAATTTTTCATTTTGATAGTTGTTTATTATTTTGAGGTATGAGTTTGATATCTCTGATACACACCTTTAGTTATTAAATAGAATTATCCCATTTATATGGCCATCAAAGCAAAAGTTGAGAAATATCTGTGGCCTACACCCCAGGTATGACCCATCTCACAATGAGAGATGTGGCAGTTAAGAAAGCATGGATTCTTAAACAAGGAACTTGTCCTCGCTGATTCACAGAGAACAGATGCAGTCAAGCATCAGTCTGGGCAGTTTGTCTTTTTTGTTTTCAGTGTGTCCACTGGGGCTTTATGTTACCAAGAATGATAAAAAAAAATGCTGAGGCACTTCAAGTGAGCTGTGTGAGGCCAAAATAGCACTCAATCAGGTATACTTCTGTAAATATTTAAGTCTAACTATTAAAACCTGTAAAAAGTCCACTACAGTGCTGTGCCAATTCTGCATACTACTCAGTCAGTCCAATCAGCCCTTCAATTTGTTATCCTAATACTTCTATTATATGCTCCAACCCACATCATTCATAAACAAAGCAATATTTGTTACATGGGGTCAGTCAATGATTCCCTACAATAGCTGAATTGGTTTTTCTCTTTGTCTTTAAGTACTTTTTTTTTATCAGCTTAGAAGTAAAAATTTAATTCTAAATCTATAACATATATAATCAATCAAAATTAGACAAGTGCAAAAAAAAAAATCCAGATGTCTCTTGGATATGACGGACATTTTCTGGTAATTATCCAAATGTTCTACCAGTTGAACTAGATAGCAACAATTCGCACACTTCCTCAGATAAGGTTATAAGCTCATCAGACAAAAAAAAAGTCACCTCTGTAATTTCTCACCTAATACTGTGTAACACCTCCCTTTGCATGAATAACAGCAGCAATCCTGTTGATATGGACTCCAACAGCCATTGGATATAGTTTACATCAATTCTAATCTGTTCCCTCAACAATAGTACTTGTAGTTCAGCAAGATTATGTGGGTGACAAATCCCAGTGTTTGGAACCCTTTGTTCCAAATAGTCCCAAAGGTTTTCAATGGGATTTACATCTGGTGACTTTGCAGGCCAGTGGAGATGTTCCAATGTTACCTCATGCCAGTCACAAACAGTTTTGGCCCTGTGAACCCTGCAGTTGTCATTCTGCAACAGTGGAGTGTCATGTTGTGTTCATCCTTCACATGAAACACAAAAGGTAACAATTAATCATCCAAATCTGTATTTAGCCTTCCTGATTTAAATGGGTCAATACCTCAACTAATGGGCCTACCTCATGATAGTAAAGGATCCCCAGAAATCACAGAACCATCTCCATCTTGAATAACACCTAGGACACAGTTCAGATGAAAGCTTCATTACTCTTGCATCATTGGAATACAGAAAGAAAATCATCTGACTGACCAGATAATGGTCTTTCAGTCATCTGTAGTCTAACGTATATAGTGCCTAGCCCATTGCAATGGGGGCTGCTTTATCATTAGTTAATCATGTGCTAATCTGTGTTAGCATGGATCTCTTCCGTGGAGCTCTGCTCCAGGAATGTACCCAGAGGGGGGACCAGGGAGTCCATTAGCTTATACTAGTTTCTCATACAGCATACAATACTTAAAAATAAAATTTTCATGTAAACATTCACCAATCCCCTGTGATGATGCATAGAACTGGCCAGGCCTAGCACCTAATGTCCAGCCCCACCTTCTCGTGGTGCAGACTGTTAATATCTTTCAAAAGAGATATTCTCTTGTGGAAGGGAAAGGAAGGGGAGGGATGCCAGATCAGTGTGGCCTATTGATCTGGGTTACTATGGCTACTTTTCTTTTTTTTCTATCATGCTGAGGAGTGGTAAACCACACAGGGTCCTAGTGTTGACCATATATATACCAATCTGAATGGAATAATGGCTCTGAGCTTGATTATGGATACTGATTTTGCTGCACTGGTGGGCTTCTGTTTTATGTTTGTGGGCTGACAACCCCAAGTGAATAGATTCACAGGATATGTTTTATCAGCTGGTGGATAGTCCTGAGCAGAGGTCATCAAAGGCACATGAACTCTTGCTTTCACAGGCATCATCAAATCCCACTTGGAGGAAGTCTTCCAGTGTAGATGGCTTCAGTCTTTAGTAGTGGAGGAAAGAGTCTACCCTATGCCTGCGATTAAGGGGACTGTTTGATATTGTTGACATTCCTTCTCTCAATAAACATAGTTTATTCCAACATCCCACTAACCATTTTCTCTCCATAAGTAGTTGGAATGTGAGGACTCTGCACAGAGCTTATTCTCTTGATATCCTCACACAAGAATTCCACCATTATAATTTAGATATTCTTGGCTTGCAAGAGACCAGATGGACAGAAAAGGTCAGAATCTTAAAAATAATCTTAAATTTATCTTTTCAAGGAGGAAAGATAATAAGAATCACCAAGGTATAGGTCTGCTTCTCAGCAGACACACCAGTGATTCTCTTCTAGGATATGAGTGCATTAATGCAAAGTTTCTTACAATAAAATTTCAAACAGGATTAAAGACTTGAATGTTATCAGATGTTATGCTCCCACTGAGGATGCCAATGCAGATGAGTACAAGAAAGATAGATTTTATGGACAACTTGATATTTTGAAGGATATTTTGAATTCGATCAAGAAAGGAGATATCATAAAACAATGAAACAAGCTCGACGTATTCCAAATCAACTATTAAATCAGCACTCTAGCGTCAATTTAAATATTAGAGGAAAATTTTTTTCCTCTAATATTTAAATCGACGCTAGAGTGCTGATTTAATAGTTGATTTGGAATAAGTCGAGCTAGTTTCATTGTTTATTGTCTGCATACTCGTTGTATATGCTTCCATCTAGTGGCAAATATAAATGCCGTTTGTGGCTAAAATTGCCTAAATAGCGCCAAATGAAACATGAAAGGAATGTTCATAGCGCTAATTAGAGGAGATCTTGATCAGCGGCCAGTAGCTCAGTGGTTTAGAGTACCTGACATGTTATCAGGAGGTCGTGGGATCATATCCCACCCGGCTCAAGACAATTTTTCCTTTAATATTTAAATCGACGCTAGAGTGCTGATTTAATAGTTGAAAGGAGATATCATTCTACGTGACTTCAATGCCAAAGTTGGTACTGACTCTGACCTTTGGGGAGGGGTGATAGACCCTTTTGGTATTGGTAGCTGCAATGGCCAACATCTCCTACAGGTAAGTAAACTCAATGGATTCAGAATAACTAACACTTATTACAAACACCGCAACATACATAAGTACACATGGGTGTCACCATATGGACTGCATAATAATATGATTATATATTAATTAACAGCAAATGGGCTAGTTCTGTTAGGAATACCAGGTCATATAGGGGAGCTGAAATTGGATCTGACCATTACCTTGTTAAAAGTGTCTTGCAACTTAAAATTAAAAAGTGTTCTGCTAAGGTTAAAAAAGTTACCTTTAATTCTGAAGCTCTGAAAGACCCAGTTATAGCTAAAGCTTACCATGATAGGTTACTTAGTCATTATGAGTCATGGTTTGCTTATTACTGAAGTTGAGGAAGAATGGGGCCATTTTAAATGGGTTTTTCTTGAAACTAAGAGTATTCTTTTAAGAAAAAAGGAGCAGAGGAGCAAAATTATTTGAGTGATAAGGCACTTGAGCTTATTTTGGAAAGAAAGAACTGCAGGAATGTTCTTAATCAATACCCTACTAGTTCTAATTGAAAGCATTACAGAGAGCTTAATAAACATGTAAAGGATCAGTTAGGAGCTTATAAGAATCTTTGGCTTGATGGCCTGGCTGACAAAGCTGAGGAAGCAGTTAGACAGCAGAGAGCTGTACCAGATAGTTAATGTTTTCTGTGGTAAAAAACAGATAGGTATACAGGGACTGAAGGATAAACAAGGTAATGTAGATATGGAAGGTGAGGCTTCTGTCATGGCTAAGTGGGCTGAGCATTTCAGTGATGTTCTAAACAATGCAGTTAGTTTTACTCCCATTGTTTGTAATGATGATAGATGTATTACTGGCTTTAATGTTGGCCCTATAACAGACTGAAATTATTTTGGCAATTTCTAAATTTAAACTACATAAATTCTCTGGGATAGGTGAAATTACTACTGAAATACTTTGAGCTGGGGATGTTTTGGTTACCACATGACTGATGGAAATTTTGAATATCTTTAATGAAAAAGGCATGGTTCTTAAGGATTTTACCAGTGCTATTATTATCGCTATTTTTAAAAAAAAGTTATCACAGTTCTTGTGATAACTATAAGGATATCGGCCTACTTTCTGTTACAGGCAAAATTCTTTGCATGATTATGCTTAATAGAATTAAGAATCTGGTTGTAGGCAATTGCGTGATGAGCAGAGATTCAGAAGTAGTAGGGGATGAGTGGATCAGATATTTTCACTTAGGCAGATTCTTGAGAAATGTTTAGAGTTTCAGAAACCTTTCTTTGCTAGCTTTGTTGATTTCAAAAAGGCTTTTGATTCTGTTGATTGTCATAATTTGTGGTTGATTGTTATATAATTATGGCATACCAGACAAGTTAGTTAAGATATTGAAAGCTCTCTATTATAACTGAGTCGTATGCGAGTTGGTAAGGATTGCAGCAATTGGTTTCGCATTACTTCTGATGTTCGACAAGGTGCATTTTGTCTCCTTTTCTCTTTAGTTTGGTTGTTGATTATGTTATGCAAAATTCACTTCAAGGGAAAGATTTTGGCCTTAAATGGTCTGGAGATACGAAAATTTATGATTCAGATTATGCTGATGATTTAGCCCTTTTGGTAAATGATGTTGATGAGATGAATTCTTTCATTCGAGCTATTGATGAAACTGGTAGTAGAGTAGGTTTGGTTATAAACAGAGAGAAAACTAAAGTGATGAAAACTGGTCAGGCAGGCTGTGATTCAGTTAACCTGAATGGTTGTAGTCTTGGGCAGGTGTCACAGTTAAATTATCTTGGGGGCTATGTAACAGATACTGGTTATGTGTGGCACGAGATTAACAGATGAATAGGGATTGCTGCTGGGACTTTTAAGAATCTATGGAGAGTGTGGTGAAATAGGCGTATACACCTAAAAACTAAGATTAGACTGTATAATAGTTTGGTTCTTTCTAGGGTTAGTTATGGTAGTGAAACTTGGACACTTTGTAAACAAGCTGGAAGGAAACTTGATGCTTTTGATTCTAGATGCTTATGCTTACTGCATAAGCATCTAGAATCAAAAGCATCTTGCGCATTAAGTGGTTCAACTTTTTAAGTAATGATGAGGTTAGGCAGAAGAGTCAGCAACATCCTTTGAGCAGCATATTGTGCAGAGAGAGAGAGACTGTTGGTTTGGTCATGTTGCCGTATGGATAATTATAGATTAGCAAATAAGGTTATGAACATAAAGTGTGTCTAAAGACATCAGAAAGAGGGGGAGACCTAGGAATGCAGTGGGAAGACAATGTCAAACAGGACCTTGTTAGAAATGGGGAGCAGTTGCCAGATGCAGTAGATGCTTGGAAATTAAATTGCATGGTCTGGTTGGACCTCCATAGCCCATGACTACTTGAGGATGAGAATTCAGGTTTGCTAACCATTATGCCAGAGAATAGCATGTTCAACCCTTCCAGTGTCCAGGCTGAAAAACAGATTTCCATCCAGGAATCAAGCTATTTTGTCACTATGCTCAGCCAAAAAAAACTTTAACTCTAGAACTTTTTGCCAAATAACTAATGAAAGGAATTATGGCATGTTGTATACCAAATTTATCAGCATTTAATTCTGAATTTTTTGAAAATCATGTATTTAACAAAAAAGATGATAAGTTTTATTTTAATGACTTTTTTAGAGTCATGTAGTAAAAAAATGCATCTGGCAACACAAATAAAAATTTATTTAAAAAACAATAATAGAAGAAATGATTACAATGCACATGAATAGAATGACTATTATATTTCTGAATAACAAAAAAATTACTTTTTTGGTTTTAAGTAAATATTTTTCTCATTTTGTAATTTTTTTCTCAGTACCAACTTTGAGAAAATTCCAGGCTTTTAGCCAACTGTGCTGAATCAAATAAACAAGTGAACTTTAGAATTTTTTTAAAAAAATGGCCAATCAACAAATAGGTCATGCTATATACAGAATTTAATTACGAATTTTATGAAAATAAATAATATTAATAAATTTTCACGCATATTGATTTTAATATGCCTTTTTCAATGTGATATGGTGAAAAAAAAGATTGCACTATAGAATTAAGGCTTCATTTTGGAAAACCTGAGGAATAAAAATAGTTAAATTATATATTTATCAAAAGGAAATTTCCTCCTAAATAATATAATATTCAACCTGAAATATGATTTTTATTTCTCCTAATTATTCTTTTCAGTATCGTATATTTTAAATACGGCCAGTGTTATACAACGTGACAGCCTTCTCACATTCACGGGATTTTCTGAAATGGTTATGAAATAGAAAATAAAAACTCCTTGGCTGCTTTTTTTTTACTATACATTATGAATTTTTTTGAGGGGTGTTGAAGTTTGGCAATCTTGGTTAAGTGCAGAAAGGTTTGTGCACCAAGGACCAGCCCTTCCCGAAATTGCCCTCCCAAATGATGGCCAATTTCCATAGCAAAGGAAGTCTATTTGCTTCCGTATCCAAGACATTCAATTTCAGAAAATGGTACAAGCTCAAAGTTTTTTTATTAAAAAAACAAGAAATAATATAGGAAAAATTACATATTGCCTTGGGATGTTAAATAAAATATTTGCAACAACTTTTAAACCAGTCTCCGATCTAGCACAACCCAGATAGATAAAAACAGCCGATTGAAGATCGCTAACTAACAGAAGTAAACATACAGAAATGAATTTGCTTTCATATCCAAGACCTCATTTATTTTCAGAAAATGATGCTATATAAAAGTTTTACTGCAAAAGTAATAAATAATAAAATAAAAATTAACATATAGCCTAATGCGATGTTAAAATATCCACAGCAACAAGTTGTAGGCGGGCCATTACGATATAACATAACTATGAAAAAAACAATACTTATCAATCAGCCAAAAGATTGCTAATTTCCGAAAATAATTCTATTGAAATGAAAACTAAGGTTTAAATATAAAAAAAATATAACTTTACAAAGAGTATCTAATATTCTCTACCAAAACTCTGAACAATGTGGGAGCCACTTATATAACACGGAACAGAGATAGTATGTGTCAGCCATCTGCATCTTGTTTGACTCAGTGAAGCATAAGTAATTAAATGCAGGTGCAACCAGAATTTCTAAGGATGTGTTTACTTTTAGTTTTGATTTGAAGGATGCTGGGAAAAATGATAAAAATAACTTGGGAATAGTGAAATAGATTTGACAGAAAAAGAGTGTGAAACAGAAAAAATAAATTGCAGCATGTATTTTGTAATTACTTTCAAAATCTATCGTTTTTAAAAAATAGCATTATTTTTTTTTGTTAATTTTTAGGAGATTTTCGAAAATTTAAGGAAAAAAATTTTGTTGATAATAGCTGAAATCAAACTTGTGAGCTTAAATCAGAAGGTTGCTTCAGCAAATAGGAACATTAACAAGCAAATTGGCAATACCATTTAATGCTTCTAAGAAATGGCAATCAGATGGCTTTTTAAAATTATTTATATTGTAGTTTAATAAAATATGCATCAAATTTAAAAACAAAATACTATTTTTGAAGCCTGAATTATATATTTTTATAAGACATGTATAAAAAAAATTACAACGGCAATTTTTTTTTAATTGATATATTTTTGTTGTACTAAATGTGTATACATATGTCATTGGCCTCTCAATTCAGATTCTCTGTACATATACAGAAGGCTTGGACACTGGAAGGGTTAAAATTTAGCCTTAAGAATAATATGAATATTAAAATCAAGCTCTGGTACTTGCAGAAAGTTCAAAATTTAGAACACAATTATCAGAAAAGTAAATAAAGTTAATAAATCTATGTTTTAAAAAGGTCAAAAATGGAATTAGATAAGAGATCTATCTTATACTGGTAACAAAAATAAGGGATAAGCTCAGGGGTAATTGATATAAATTTATTTTTATACAGCCACTTGCCATGTAGGTCTAATAAGAATCTATAGGTAAAATTTAAGATAAGGACTGATTTCATCCTTTTGCTCTGAAGTCAATCAATACAGACAATTAAAATGTGCTTGCAAAACTCACTTATGCATTGTCTGAATCAAAAAAAATATATATAACAAGTTAAAAATGTTTTATGCAGAGTTGAGCAAGAACAGCAATTTCTGAAAAAAACAAGACTACTATTTCTGTAGCAGGTTTGATTTGGAATTTGTTATCAGCATGTTCAGTTTCATAAAGCTTACTACTCAAGTGAAAAAGTGCTACTCGAACTCACTTATGGAAATTTGATAGTATAATGTACAGAAAAAATATCAAAAATCAGTTTCAGAATGCACAAATATCAATAACTTTATGCACTTTTATGTCCACAAAATATCTAATAATCATCACACTAATAATTTGCAGCCATATTTCAAAATTTACCCCTTTCAGTGCTATATTTTTTAATTCAAAAAGCAATTATATTAGAATTAACTTTTGAACAAGAATATACTTACTTTAATTTAATTTCTTGTGCTTCTCTTTTCTTGTTCACTACTTTTGTGTGATGTACAAACTTCTCAATAAATTTTTCTATATTACTTTTATCAGATTCACTAGAATAATCATTGCCAATTAAATCTATAACTGTATTAGGAGAACCAATTATACGAGGTGTAAATGATGTAGAACAGAAAATCTTAGCTTTTACAGAAGATAATTTACCACTGAATTTTTCCCCATCTGATACTGTATTTACACTGCCAATAATACTCTGGTTATTTTCAAAGTTGGAATCTTTGCAAAAATCATCAGCTTGAAGTAAAACTTTACTGTGATTTGTTTCTGTCATGGGACTAGATTCTTCAAACTTTTTTTTATAAAAATCAGTATCATGTTCAGCTTCTGAGTTGTTGCTGTACAATGAATTTTTAACAGTTGTATTTAAACAAGAATCAGATGATAAAGACAAAGGTTCTAAAGCACTCATTTTACATGCATCTTCCATTGAATATTTGTGATGAGTATCCTCCTGTGTACCACTTGGTAATAATTTATTTACTTCTCCTACCTTGGGACTACAACTATTAGAATTAATAGTATCATTTGGGTCACTGCATTTATTAGAATTATCAGTGATAGCTGAACAATACATCAAGTTTGTATTCTGGCTATTTTTTTCTACATGTGTATCAGATAGGTCATGCACACTTAATATATCTTTTTTTGAGAATATTTCAGTTTTCTTACTAAGATCTTCTGTAGGAATAATATTCTCAAGATTCTGTTCCACAATAAGTGTATCTTCATTATTACAGTCAAATGATTCCAGGCATCTGAAAAATTTATATGGATAAATTTATAGGCATTCTACATAGAAAAATAACTCAACAAAATCAGTCACAAAGCAGCATTAAACAATATGAGACAATGTAACACATTAAAGGAAGTTTTAAAGTTCATATCATTAGGAGATGTTCTGCATTTCATCATGTACCTGCAAAACTTATTTGTTCCATTGACTGTCTACTGGTGTATGGGACATTTAGAAGATAATCATATTTGTTTGTTGATATGCATCACAAAGTCTTGCAAACACTACAGTTGTTCAAAGCTATCATTATTAATTCACAAAGGAACACAATACTTAATCCTGTTTGAATATATCTGTTTAGTCAGAAAGCTAAATAAGTAATTACATCTTTGGTTAGAAATACAGCAAGTAACAGTTTAACTTGGTGATGCTTAGCAACAAGTGAACAGGACTATCTGCTTCATGTAAATGTTAAAAACAATGGAAGGATGAGGAAATAGAAAATATTGTAACTAGTTCCAGAAAAGTGCAATATCAATCTATAATGATGCAGAAAAGTTACAACTCATTTTATGTCAATAGGAAACTAACTTCAAAACTCTGTAATTTCTAAAATAAACTTTTTATGGTAAAATGTGTAAAGATAAATTAATGATCTCAATCAAAATATACAAATCTCAAATTTCAGCAATATTCATTATGTATTTAATGATTTATGCAAGTTTGGATTACAACAATAGCAATGACAATCATAAGATTTCACCTAAAAGTTAATTAAAACTTAAATAATAAGTACTGTTACTGATGTTATATATTCCAGCATCCATAACTCTTTAAATACCAGTTATTACTGCCAAAAATCGAGATTTATATAGATTTGATTGTGATCTCTATCTTCAGTCGCATTTACCATAAATCGAATTTTTTTTAAGTTAGAGTTTCAAAGTTAGTTTCCTACTGACATAAAATAGTTGTAACTTAACTTTTGCACATCAGTGTATATTATATGAAATTTTGACATTATAAAATAAATTCTATACACCAATGAACTATCATAGAAATTTAATTATAATAACAATCAAATGCTAGTAAATGTTGAATTACATACCTAAAAATGTTCATGCTACAAAGTTTTAAATCATAACTTTAATAAAAACTATCAACAACTTACACAGTAATGTCATTTTTGATATTTAATCTCAAACAATTATTTTGCTATTATTAAACTATATAATAACAAGAATAATTGCTAAACTATATAATTAACTAACTATATTATTAAACTATATAATAAAATTTATAATATAAAAATAATGCTATTTACTAGCAAAAATGTCAAAAAAAAAGAACATTCATAGTCATCATATCTATATTAAAAATAAAACAGATTTAATAATTTGAGCTAAAGATCTAAGTTATTAATTCTAAAACCACTGTTCTTGTCTTGCAACTGGCTGGTGCCGATTCAGCAGTCTGCCACTGATGTTGCTGTTTCATTAGCAACTTCAACACAAAAATGCAATAAGATATAATCCAAACTGAAAATATTAAATTAGTATCTAAAAACAAATAATTTCTTTGAAAAAAATGTTGACCTTATAAAGTAGACCTATAATTTTTGCTTTGTCACATAAATATGGTAAAAGAATTATTGCCATGACAATATTAAGCCAAGTTTTTCAATTAGGAACACATTTTAAGTGTCCCTAAATCCAAAATAGGATTTGCAATACTATATATTAGTTTTCACACATTTTACTATAAAAGGTTTTTTATGCTCTAGTGACTGTATGGTTCAAACAACTGAACTAAAGTTTTATATTTACACATATTTCTATCTATTCTAGTGACCCTACAGAAGATAATTATCTTTTAACACATACATAATTAAGGGTGTTGTCAAGATTTTTTTTTTAAATAGCAATTTTTGCAAAAATGGTTCTAACAATTTTCATCAAATTTGAAACATTTATAGCAGATATGTACAAACTCTAGCCCATGAAGCATTTTGTCCAGCCCACCAAGTTAATAAATATGAGTATTAACATTTTTATGTGGTTGAAAGTTGTCATTCAATTAAAGCACTTTTATGTTTATTCTCGATGAGAAACTTCAAGACTCTAAATACAATTAGCATAATAGATACATTGCACATGAGTTCATGATAATTGTACCTAAAAAAAGTTAAATTATTAAACCAAAATTCTTATATCACTTAATCAGATAGTGCATTAGTGTTCTGACTTGCAAGTTGTTCAATTATTGAAAAATTGCCCATTTGTTGTTTCACAACTGAGAATAGGTCCACCAATTAATAAGAATGAATGCCTGATTTATAGAGATTTCAATTACAAACACTACTGCATTGTCCTTATGATGCAAAAAATATTATGCATAGCTAGTAAAGTTTATCTACTTGGTAAACTTGTACATTGAAAATGCACATTTTGTTCCATCATGACATATACCCTCAGTAAGATATGACAGTGCATTTTGTACTAATTTAACAACCCACACACTAGAAAGTTTGCACAGTGCATGATGCACTTCTATTTTCTCTCTATTCATAAAACTGAAAAGATTTGATAAATTGTAAATTTTAAAATTAAAAAGATTGAAACAGTTGTTTTGTGCAACTTAAGATATTATATTCTTCTATCTCAATAATAATGTTGCATTTACACATTTCAAAAGCTAAATGGAAAGCATTTAATGCTCATTAAAGAAACTTTTTACTTTTAATCACAAATATATAGGGTAGAATGTCAGTTATATGCTTTTCAGGAGAGAAAGATACAGTCCATATTTCCTTAAATATAAGTGTATATTTTCTGTTTTTAATTCTTCCAGGATCCCCAACGAACATAGGCATTGATAGAATCTGAAATGAGAGGCCCAAGATGTCTATATTCCTTTTTAGTAAAATGAAAAAGCTTAGTTTTTTAAAAATCAGAAATTACTGTTTGAAAATTTTCTTACGTATATCTTATAAAAACACATGATTCAAGCTTGAAAAATAATATTTTCTTTTTTCATTTGATGTGTATTTTATTAAGCTACAATATAAATAATTAGTTCAATCATCTGATTACCATTTCTTAGAAGTACTACACTATGTTGAAAGAAGTCACCGGACACCAGAGTGTTTAACAAAATGTCACATTTATTGAAATTTCAGTAGGGTGTCAGCCCACTTTTGGCTGCAATTACACTCTGCACCTTCTACTATAGCATATAAACTGACAGGCTCCTGTCTGACCTCTGTGGCAAGCAGCTGCTTGAGGGGGTATTTATTATTTATTTACACTTTTGGGCATACCTTCAATCAGCTTTTGATAATGTGCGGCTGGTATTTTGTGCCATTCATCCTTCAACATGGTAGTTAGTGTCGACAGGGAAGTGAGATGTGTTGGTAAGGTTCGCAACTGATGTTAGAGTTCATCCCAAAGGGCCTCTATTGGATTCAGGTCAGGGCTCTGAGCAGGCCAGGGCATGTTCTCAACACCTGAGTCATGAAACCACTGCTAAATGGACCTTGTGGTATGACATGATGCATTATCACATTGATAGACATATGGCCCCTCTCCGTAGCACTGGAATAGTATTGGTAACACAGAATTGTCTAGAACGTCCAAATACATCTCGGCATTCATGCTACTGGCTATAGGAACCAACGGTCTAAGTCCATGCCATGATACACAGCTCCAAACCATTACACTACCACCACCAAAATTCACAGATGGGACGATACACTATGACAGATAATGTTCATCAGGCATTCACCATACCCAGCAGCAACCATTGGATCAGAACAGTGTGAAACATGATTCATTGCTCCCTAAAATTTGTTTCCATTGGTCCAGCAACCAATTCTGATGAACTTTGCACCAGGTTAGACACTGTTGTGGATATTTAGGAGTTATCAGTGGTTTGCATGCAGCTCCATATGAATTATCCTACTGCAAACACTAACACCTGTGGAATCTTGAACGTTTTGGCAATGGTAACAGCAGATGAATGACGAGAAGAATGTACCACGTTTCAGAGCTCTTCGATTCCTTTCCATCAGTTTTTGTGTCTGCCTGACCGTTTTTTGACTGTCTTGACATCTTCATGTTTCCATTTAGTAATCAAATCCTGCAGATTTGATCTAATTTGGCAGCAATCGCACACACAGATAAATTACTCAAATAGCATCCTATAATGACTCCTCTCTGGAAGTTCATTAACTCAGCACGTTCACTCGTTTACTGCAATACGGAATAATGCAATATGCAAGAAGCAACAACGAAATAACATACATTTTTGAACTCGCTGAACAGGGTGGATATACCTCACACAGCATCAACAAAATTCACAAACAAGTCAAATGCAAACAATCCCAAAACCCTCCATCACCTGTAAATAAAGAAACACCAAAATACACAATAGCCCTACCATACATAAACAATAATTTCACATAATCTGTTAAAAATAACCTAAAATCTTTCCATTATAAAGTCCCAATTAAAATGTCTCACAATATATCCAAACTCGTTCGAAACAATCATGAGCATATACCCAGCTCTGGAGGAGTTTTTTTACTACATTCAACTCAATGACCCCACAGGTAAAATCTTCACCAAAGACAAATACATAGGTAAAACTTCATGCCCATTTAACACTCGACTTAAAGAGCACAAATATCTTAAATAAACTACAAAAATCCGCACAATCTCAAGCAATCACTGAAAACAATCTGCCCACTGATTTTCACTCCGCTAAAATTTAGTATCCCCACCGACCAAATTCCAACTAGCCGTCGCGGAAAATATCCTCATTAACGTCAAACTGACCAAACTCTGCAACACAGATATTTTCCCCCTCCCCCCAGCGTGGCATCTGATACTTAGGGGATATAACATACACCTAGGAAATTCCACGCACGCCTAAACACTCTCCTCTCTCATCGTCGATCCCCATTTGCCACCTGCAATAATACACACCCACCTAACTCTTTAGGACACCTCCATAATACCTCCTAAAATCGGCGATCAATGTATCCCCCCCCCCTCACACACATACACACAAAAACTCCCTATAGTAATACCAATAAGAAAAGCATTATTCAGACCCTCAATAACATAATTATCTTAATCCTAATTTTCAGTTTACCAAATTTATTAATTCACTAAAAGTACCCCCACTCATTATAAAAATGAATTACTACCCAGAAACAGTGATGCTTCCCTCGATATACGCATAGCTTGGCGATTTCCCATAATCCCACACTCTCCAAATCTCCGTTACATGCAGATCACATTACCACCACCCGCACTTCCGCCGACCACTCCGATCCTTGGAGCTGAACCATTGACATGTCAATTTATGGCACCCCACCCCTCCCCCGCACTCACCAACCAACTTCCTCTCCTACATTAAGTGCCTCACTTCCCACCTGATGAAGTGGATAGGAATGGTGTGAAACGCGCGTCGTGGATCTAAAATTTTTAAGCATCCTATGCTATCAAAAAGTATAAATAATTATGTCATTGGCCAATGCGGGTAGACCATTGGCAGCAGTCATGATTATCTTAATCTCCACTGAGACGTCACTTGCCGGCAAGAACGTCGAATTTTAAATTTCTCACCAAAAGCATTCCAAGAAGCTCCTGTTACTTCCCATCTTCTATGGCATGGTAAGTAAATCTCTCTATAATAATTATTGATACTTGATAGCATAGTCCATGTGTTGAAGTGCTTAAAAACATTTAACAGTGTCATCATCATCATCCTCAAGCAGCCATGGGTTACGGAGGTCCAAACAGATCGTGCAATTTAGTTCTCCAAGCAAGTCTATCCTGAGCTACATCTACTGCATCTGGCCACTGCACACCAATTCTAACAAGGTCCTGTTTGATATTGTCTGCCCACCGCATCCTAGTTCTCCCCTTCTTTCTGAGGCCTTTAGGCACACTGTTCATAACCCTATTCGCCATTTATAATTATTCATACGGGAAACATGGCCAAACCAACGGAGTCTCTCTCTGCACAATATGCTGCTTAAAGGAGGTTGCAAACTCCTTTGCCTAACCTCATCATTAGTTACGAAGTTGAACCACCTAATGCCCAAAATACTATGTAAGCACCTGGAATCAAAAGCATCTAGTTTCCTGTTATCTTGTTTACAAAGTGTCCAAGTTTCACTACCATAACTAACCCTAGAAAGAACCAAACTATTATACAGTCTAATTTTAGTCTTTAGGTGTATACGCCTATTTCTCCACACTCTCCATAGATTTTTAAAAGTCCCGGCAGCAATCCCTATTCGTCTGTTAATCTCATGCCGCACATCACCATTATCTGTTACATAGCTCCCAAGATAATTAAACTGTGACACCTGCTCAAGACTGCAACCATTCAGATTAACTGAATCACAGCCTGCCTGACCAATTTTCATCACTTTAGTTTTCTCTCTGTTTATAACCAAACCTACTCTACTACCAGTCTCATCAACAGCTCGAATGAAAGAGTTCATCTCATCAACATCATTTGCCAAAAGGGCTAAATCATCAGCATAATCTGAATCAGAAATTTTCGTATCTCCAGTCCATTTAAGGCCAAAATCTTTCCCTTGAAGTGAATTTCGCATAACATAATCAATAACCAAGCTAAAGAGAAAAGGAGACAAAATGCACCCTTGTCGAACACCAGAAGTAATGCTAAACCAATTGCTACAAGCCTTACCAACTCTCACACACAACTCAGTGTTATTATAGAGAGCTTTCATTATGTTAACTAACTTGTCAGGTATACCATATGATCTCATAATCAACCACAAATTATGACGATCAATAGAGTCGAAAGCCTTTTTGAAATCAACAAAGCTAGCAACCAAAGGTTTCTGAAACTCTAAACATTTCTCAAGAATCTGCCTAAGTGAAAATATCTGATCCACACATCCCCTACCACTTCTGAATCCACATTGCTCATCACGCAATTGACTGTCAACCAGATTCTTAATTCTATTAAGCACAATCATGGAAAGAACTTTACCTGGAACAGAGAGTAGGCTGATACCCCTATAGTTATCACAAGAACTGCAATCACCTTTTTTGAAAATAGGGATAACAATAGCTCTGGTAAAATAATTAGTAACCATGCCTTTATCATAAAAGATATTCAGAATTTCAGTCATCCGAGTGGGAGCCGAAACATTCCCAGCTCTAAGCATTTCTGTAGTAATTTCATCTACCCCTGGGGATTTATGTAATTTAAGTTTAGAAACAGCCAAAATAACTTCAGATTGTGTTATAGGTCCAACATTAAAGCCATCAATGCATCTATCATCATTGCAAGCAATGGGAATAGAACTAACCACATTGTTTAGAACATCACTGAAATGCTCAGCCCACCTAGCCATGATAGAATCCTCACCTTCTATAACCTTACCTTGTTTATCCTTCAATCCCTGTATACCTGTCCGTTTTCTACCACACAAAACATTAACTATCTGGTACAGCTCTCTGCTGTTGTGCTGTCTAACTGTTTCCTCGGCTTCGTCAGCCAAGTCATCAAGCCAGAGATTCTTATCAGCAGCTAACTGATCTTTTACACGTTTATTAAGTTCTCTGCAATGTTTTCTATTAGGACTAGTAGGGTATTGATTAAGGACATTCCTGCAGTTCTTTCTTTCCGAAATAAGCTCAAGTGCCTTATCACTCAGATAATTCTGTCTCTTCTGCTCCTTTTTTCCTAAAAGAGTACTGTTAGTGTCCAAAAAAGCCTGTTTAAAATGATCCCATTCTTCCTCAACTTCAGTAGTAATCAAACCATGACTGTCATAATGACTAAGTAACCTATCATGGTAAGCTTTGGCTATAACTGGATCTTTCAGAGATTCAGTATTAAAAGTAAATTTTTTAACCCTAGCACAACACTTTTTAAGTTTAAGTTGCAACACACTTTTAACAAGGTAATGGTCAGATCCAATTTCAGCTCCCCTATATGCCCTGGTATTCCTAACAGAACTAGCCCATTTGCTGTTAATTAATATGTAATCAATCATATTCTTATGCAGCCCATCAGGTGAAACCCATGTGTACTTATGTATGTCACGGTGTTTGTAATAAGTGTTAGTTATTCTGAATCCATTGAGTTTACTCACCTGTAGGAGACGTTGCCCATTGCCATTGCAGCTACCAATACCAAAAGGGCCTATTACTCCTGCCCAAAGGTCAGAGTCAGTACCAACTTTGGCATTGAAGTCACCAAGAACAAGGGTAATATCTCCTTTCTTGACAGAATTCAAAATATCCTGCAGTTGTTCATAAAACCTATCCTTCTCATCCTCATCGGCATCCTCAGTGGGGGCATAACAGCAGATAACATTCTAGTCTTTAATGCTTGTCTGAAATTTTTCTGCAAGAAACCTTTCATTAATGCACTCATATCCTAGAAGAGCATCGCTAGCATGTCTGCTGAGAAGAAGACCCACGCCTTGGTGATGCTTATTGTCGTCCCTCCCTGAAAAGAGAAATTTACAATTATTTTTAAGAATCTGACCTTTATCTGTCCATCTGGTCTCTTGCAAGCCGAGAATATCTAAATTATAATGGTGGAATTCTTCTGAGAGGACATCAAGAGAAAAAGTTCTGTGCAGAGTCCTCACATTCCAACTACCTATGGAGAGAAAATGGTTAGTAGGATGTTTAAAGAAACTATGTTTATTGAGAGAGGGAATGCCGACAATATCAAACAGCCCCCTAATCGCAGACATGGGGCAAAGTTCCCCCACCACTAAAGGCTGAAGCCATCTACACTGGAAGACTTCCTCCAGTGTAGAATTTGACGATGCCAATAGAAGAAAAGAGTTCAGGTGCCTGCAATGACTTCTGCTCAGGATTATCCACCAGCTGATAAACATATCCTGTGAATCTATTCACTTGGGGCTGTCAACCCACAAACAAACAGAAAACACAGCGGAAGATTTTCCCTCCACAGAAGCCCACCAGTGCAGCAAAATCAGGATCCATAATCAATCTCAGAGCCATATATCTGTCCAGTCCAGTGGGACTGGAAAGATATATGATCAATTCAGGACCCTGTGTGGTTGACCACTCCTCAGCAAGGTACAAAAAAAAAGAAAAGTAGCCATAGTTGTCCAGATCAGTAGGCCACACTAATCTGGCAGCACTCCCCTTCCGTTCACTTCCACAAGAGAGTATCTCTTTTGAAAGGTACTAACGGTCTGCACCACAAGAAGGCGGGGTCGGACATTAGGTGCTAGGCCTGGCCGGTTCTATGCATCATCACAGGGGATTGGTGCATAGATCTCCTTCCAGTGACTACCTAGCTACCATTTACAGACCAACAGTGTCATAGAGAATTAAATTACTTTAATTATTGCACTATGTACCTCTACTGTAATTTTTATTAAGATGTCCTTCAATGGATATGAGAGGGGCTAATGTGTGCCAAGAAAACATTCCCCACATTGCCACCACTGCCCTATACCATTGACACCAGACAAGATGACTCCATGGCCTCATGTTGCTTGCACCAAATTCTGATCCTTCCATTAGCATGATGCAAAAGGAACATTGATTCGTACAACCAGGCTACCTTTCTCCAGTCCTCAATGGTCCAGTATCAATGCTCCTGTGCCCAATGGGAACGACACTTTCCTATTCTTCACTGACAACATTGGCACTCAACATGGTCAGCAGCTATTGTAGCTCATTTGCAACAAGATCCAATATGTGGTGTGTTCAGAGATGACCTTCTGTACACCAATGATCAATTCTGGTGTGATTTGCCTGGTTGTGGCCGTCTGTTTGCTTAAGCAATTCTCACCAGTCTTCTTTGATTCCTTTGATCCGCAAGTTGTTCTCATCCACAGAATCAGTGATCTCTGGATGATTCTTACAGTGATTCTCTGTAAACCCTTGAAACCGCTGCATGAAAAGCCCAGGAAGACAGCCATTTGGGAGAGGTTAGTACTGGCATACCAAGCACCAACTATCATGCCACATTCAAAGTCACTCATTTTGCCCATTCTGATGCTCAACCCAACTCTGATGCTTGAAGAATTGATCAGCCTGATTTATGCTGCTCACTGCAGTCACATGGTGTATTACATGTTGGAATGAACAATTTATGTAACGAGGGGTGATGTACCTAATAAACTGGGTTGGGTTGCTTTACCTCTGAGTGGCACTTTTTTGCACACAGTGGGTTAAAGGGCAGGGGCCACGAGGACTCCAAAGGCTCAGAGAAGTTGGGGGAGGAGACCTAGTGAAAGGGGGGGACCCCTTCTTTCAGAGTCATGTTTGAGGTAGCCCATGACATTGGCCATGTCACAAGCTTTAATTTGAAATATGACTCATTAAATTCTAACCCTGCAAAAATCCCCCCCCCTTCCCTCTGTTTATTGAGGAGGGGAGAATAGTGAGGCAAAATTCAAAATAGATTATGACAGTCATTATATGGGCTTTCATTTGACACTTAACTCATCACTGTAGGCTCTCATGTTCAAAAGACAGAATATAATGACTTTCACATTTCACATTTTTAGGGAGAAAGAAAGCACAGGTGTCAATGTTTAATAGCCTATGACACTCCGCACATCAGAAGCTTCATTCGACGTATAGCTTGTTACTTTTGGCATTTGCATTCTGGAGATATGGCAGAACAATAGTTTTCACATTTCTCCTTTTTTAGGGGGGAAGAATGCATGCGGGTCAATTTTGTATAACCTACAACACCCCCCACATCACAAGCTTTCATTAGACACAAAGCTTGTTACTTTCTTCACTCACATTCAGGAGATATTTGGGAACAATCATTTCATTTCTCCCCTCTTTTTTAGGGGTAAAGAAAGCAAGAGGGGTCAATTTTTCATAGCCTATGACATTCCCCACATCAGAAGTATTCATTTGATGTATCACTTGTTACTTTTGGCCTTCACGTTCTGGAGATATACCTTAAGAATAGGTTTCACATTTCTCCTTTTTCAGGAAGCATTGGGGGATTAATTTTTTATAGCCTACTAGCAGATTTACCTGGCATTGCTTGGGTCTGAAACTTTCCAAAATGTAGAGTAGATGGAACTCACCATGTTGCAAACTTTCATTTGGCATAAATATCATTACAATCAATCTCCTTCCCCTCCGGGGGAAGGGGGGGGGGGCTCAATCAATAGCACATCAGGCTCCTAATCTCTAGTTCCCAGTTTTGAGTCCCAGCTGTCAACATTAGAATTTATCTCCACAAAACTCCTCCAATCTGCCCACCATCAGTAAGGGGCACCAATGAGCTTGGAAAGGGATGGGAGGTTACCATCTGTCTCCCAACAGTGTTCCAGTGGGTCCCCTCTCCCAAACTTCCCTGAGCCTTCGGGGCCCTGGTGACCTGGCCATTTAACCCATTGTGTGTGAAAAAGTGTCACTCAGTGGTAAAACAATCCAACAACCCATCCTCCTCCTCTAGTTAAAATTTTCTCCCTCTCTTTCAGAGAATGAAAGAAAGGAACATAGTTCGAGGCATCCATAATCCTCCCCACATCAGAAGTTTTTAAAACAAAAACCAGAATTTCCTTGCTTGGATAATCGAACTTTTCAAATCACTTCATACCCACCAGTTCCTCAACTACAATTTGTCAGGCATATGTAACTTTACAGCAAAGGAAAATTAACTATGGTCTGAGGTGCATAAAAAATGTAAAGTTACTAAAGAATTATTATTATTAAACAAAATTATTTATTACTTAACATAATATTTAAAACATATATTAATTAAATGAAGTACAAACCACAGCTAGTTACTACTAATTTAATTTTCCACTATATTTAGCTATACATTAAAAATTCAAGTCACTAACTGTTTTTCCAGGCCAGAAATTACAAGTCACCTTTTACTCTATTCACAGGTGTATTGTGTCTAACACAATATTCCAGAAAGTAAGCTTTAAGTTCTTATTTCTGCTAGTCTATCTTGAAGTATAAAAGGAGACATAGTAAGAGAATAGTATATTACCAGCTCTATTGACTTTAATTCTGGTTCACACTGTTAATTCTTGGAACTGATGTTTCTGCCTTGATGTTACTATTTGGCAATGATGTTTCAGCCTTGATGCTACCAAAGTTGACACATACTGAATATGCTGTGTAATTCAGCAATGTTGATGCTGTATAGTTGATTCTATAATGGCTGGTACAGTCACTTAATAGCTTCTAAGTTGGGGCACTTTTCACCCTCTGCAGTCGTTATTTCCCTTAACGTCAACAATTTAAGGTTACCAGTCCGTCAATGATGTTAACTTTCAACTATTACACATTGAATTTGAAGGTTTCAACTTAATTCTCCATTTTGGTGATTACTATTTCAAGTTGGATAATAATTTCAAGCTAGTAATCACCAAAATGGAGAATTAAGTTGAAACCTTCAAATTCAATGTGCAATAGTTGAAAGTTAACATCATTGACGGACTGCTAACCTTAAATCGTTGACGTTAAGGGAAATAACGACTGCAGAGGGTGAAAAGTACTATTCTCTTACTATGTCTCCTTTATACTTCAAGATAGACTAGTAGAAATTAGAACTTAAAGCTTACTTTCTGGAATATTGTGTTAGACACAATACACCTGTAAATAGAGTAAAAGGCGACTTGTAATTTCCGGCCTGGAGAAACAGTTAATGACTTGTTTTTTTAATGTACAGCTAAATATAGTGGAAAATTAAATTATATATATTAATTATTTGTATATACTTTTATTAGCTTTGCATATTTTTCAATTAAGTTAATGATTTTAACTTCTGATACAATTTTAGTTTTTTAAGCTTTCACTTCTACAAAGATTCTAGTGTTCCATTCGTGCTTAATTAGAACGACTTCAATATCCATGGACGCTTGCACTCGTGACCCAATAAACTGAACAATGAGATTTATCACGCGAAATCAGAAAGAAATTAGTTTGATGAATTCATTATTTCAACTTCATTGGTGGCAACAGCAATTTTGAATAACTTTCAACTATTAATGTTTAATCACACAAAATCAAATATTACTTTAGTTTGATGTATTCCTTTTTGCAAATTTATTGGTGGCAAAGTTATTTTGAATAATTTCAACTGTTAATGTTAAGTTTATGGGGATTTTGAGAAATTCAAATCCACCCACCCCAATTTTGGTCGATGCCTATATTCTTCCCCTGCATGAAGGGAACATTAATGCAAAGTTTGAAGCCTCTAGCTCTTCAGGAGGCTGAGTGCATAAGCAGACACACACAAACGTTCTTCTTTATACACCGAAGAGCAAAAAACATTATGACCACCTGCCTAATATGTTTCGGTGACATGTCTCCATGTGCCACCAAAACAGCTCTTACCCAGCAGGGCATGGACACTACAAGATTTCTAAAGGTATCTTGTAGTATCTGGTACAAACATGTTAGCAGCAGATCCTTTAATTCTTGTAAACCACATGGTTGAGCTGCCACAGATCGGATATGATATTTCCAACAAAAACCACAGATGATCTATTGGATTGATGTCTGGGGGATTTGGAGACAAGGGCAATATCTAGAAGTTTTCCTTGTATTACACGAACCATTCTCGAACAATCCAGCCAGTGTGACATGGCACATTATCCTGCTGAAAGAAGGCATTACTAGAGGGGAATACTACTGTGATGAAAGGATGCACCTGGTCTGTAATTATGTTTAGGTACGTGGTAGACATAATAGTTTCCTGCACATGAATGTCTGTAACCCAGGGTTTGGTAGCAGAACATTGCCCAAAGCATTACACTTCCTCCAGTGACTTGTTTTTGTCCCATGATGCATCCTGGTACCAACACTTTCCCAGGTAAACAATGCACACGTACCCAGCTGTCCACAAGGTGCAACAGGAAATGAGATTCATTGAACCAGATGACCTTCTTCCAATCATTCAAGGTTCAGTTTTGTTGCTCACATGTCCACTGTAGGCACTTTCGATGATGAACCGAGGTTAGCATAAGCATTTGGAGTGGCATGGGGCTACCCAGCCCCTTTTCATCAAGGTGTAACGTACTGTGTGTTGTGGTACATTACTCCCGTCACCAACATTCAAATTACGAGCGAGATGCGTCACAATATCCCTTCTGTTGGCTCGTACCATACGGAATAGCCTTCACTCACCTCTATCATCAATGAGCCATTGTCGGACCACACCTTGCCAGTAGTTTGTGGGTTTTTTTCCCTCAGACCACTTTTTGAAGGTACTAACTATGGCTGGCTGACTGAGCACCCCACAAGCCTTGCCATCTCAGAATGCTCTAAACACAGTCGTTTGGCCATTACAATTTGGCCTTTGTCAAATTTACTTAAGTCCACTGCCTTTCCCATTTGAAAAACAAGAATAACACTGATTAACAGAGCTCAGTATCAGGTGTTATTTATACAGTTTCATGACCTTCACATGCACCATTGTTTACCTGCAGTTACTTCGATTTGCATAAAGATGTGCTGGTCATAATGTTTTGGTTCTTTGGTGTACATTAGATGACACTCCCCGTGTCACAAGCTTTCATTTGGCACATTAATCATTAAGTTTGTCCATTGCATTCAAAATATATAGTGGAACATACGTTTTGTCAAACCAACCAACCTACAAATGTCAAAGCCAAAAGCAATAGGAAGATAGGGGGAAAAAATGTTATTAGTGCTAGCTTCTTAGTATTGAAACAAGGAACATAAAAATTAAAATTATTAATCTTATGTAATTAATAAAATTGTGTAGTAACTTGCAAAAAAAAATTACAAATGAATTCCTTCTTACAGATAAAGATTAAATGTATATAATCCAATAAAAAGATTAATGTGCTAAAACACCATTAATAGACTTATTACATTTATCTTAGTGACAAAGACTTGCTTTTGCAAGTCAAATTTTCAATGTATGAAATACAAAAAATTCTGTGAAAATACAAATATGATACAATACAGTCTAGAGAGGTGCATATATTCCACAAAAAGCAGAAAATAAGGGAATATCTCCAATGATTTGCACAATTTAAGTATAAAAAGAGAACAATAAAAGCAGAAACATGCCAATAAAACTACATATTTTTCATTTTGTACTGAAAAAGGTGATGTATCAAAAAATATCACAAGTAGCTGCTTGCCACAGCCATAGAGAAAGTCTTAGTAAGGAAGACAAGACCTCAGCAGAAAGCAACACAAACATCCATCCCTTATCCAGGGTTCAAACTCAGGTTCCTTTGATCAGTGACCACATAAATGCTTTGTGCATAATTTAAAAATATAATACTCAAAACTAGTAAAATTTTTAAGATTAGTAAGATTTTTAAGATCGAGTATACAATTAATTAAATACTGAATAAACTCGACATTCTTGGTATATACAAATATTAACCACTCTGGGAGTCGATTTAATTTTTAGAGGAAAAATTGTCATGAGTTCATATCCCACCCAGCTCAAGACAATTTTTCCTCTAAAAAATTAAATTGACTTCCAGAGTAGTTAATATTTGTATATACCAAGAATGTCGAGTTTATTCACTATTTAATTAATTGTATACTCTTAAGATATATTATCCATCTTTAAGGCAGTTATTTGCCGTATTGTGGCTAAGATCGCCTGAACAGTGCCTATATGAGACATAATGGAATATGTACTATAGGTTGAGAATGTTCATATCATCAATTAGAGGAAATCTCAATTGGTGGCTGGTAGCTCAGTGGTTTGGAGCACCTGACATGTTATCAGGAGGTCGTGGGTTCATATCCCACCCGGCTCAAGACAATTTTTCCTCTAAAAATTAAATTGACTTCCAGAGTGGTTAATATTTGCATATACCAAGAATGTCGAGTTTATTCAATATTTAATTAATTGTATACTCTTAAGGTATACTTTCCATCTTTAAGGCATTTATTTCCCATATTGTGGCTAAGAACTCCTGAACAGCACCTATATGAGACATAATGGAATATGTACTATAGGCTGAGAATGTTCATATCATCAATTAGAGGAAATCTTGATCAGCGGCCAGTAGCTCAGTGGTTTAGACCACCTGACATGTTATCAGGAGGTCGTGGGATCATATCCCACCCGGCTCAAGACAATTTTGAAATTGAATTGACTTCCAGAGTGGTTAATATTTGTATATACACCAAGAATGTCAAGTTTATTCAATATTTAATAAATTTATGCATAACTGACAAGCTGTATATGCAACAGACATATAGCATGTAGCAACAAATGTCATTAAACACACCAATATATCAAGAATGGTTGATACTAGCTTTAAATATCTTGTGCATGTATACAGGAAACCTATAAGACGATTTCAATGCAAAAGTTGGTACTGATTCTAACTTTTGGGGAGAGGTGATAGGTCCTTTTAGTATTGGTAACTGCAATGGCACTGGCAACATCTCCTACAGGTAAGCAATGGTTTCTCAAACTTAATGGTTAGAGAATAAGTAACTTACTACAAACACTGAAACATGCATAAGTACACGTGTTTCATCAGATGGGCTGCATAAGAATATGATAGATTATATATTAATTAACAGCAAATGGCCTAATTCTGTTAGGAATACCAGATCATATAGGGGAGCTAAAATTGGATCTGATCATTACCTTGTTAAAAGTGTCTTGCAACTTAAACTTAAGAAGTATTGTGCTAAGGTTAAAAGATTTACCTTTAATTCTGAAGCTCTGAGAGACCCAGTTATAGCTAAAGGTTCCAATAAGTTATGACAGTAATGATTTGCTCACTATTGAAGTTGAGGAAGAATGGGGTCATTTTAAACAGCTTTTCTTGAAACTAACAGTACTCTTTTAGGTAAAAAGGAGCAGAGGAGGCAAAATTATTTGAATGATAAGGCACTTAAACTTATTTTGGAAAGAAAGAACTGCAGGAATGTCCTTAATCAATACCCTTAATAGTCTTAATAGAAAGCATTACAAAGAGTTTAATATACCTGAAAACGATCAATTAGCAGCTGATAAAAAAAAACTTTGACTTGATGGCTTGGTTGACAAAGCCGAGGAAGCCATTAGACAACACAAGAGCAGAGAACTGTAGCAGATAGTTAATGTTTTGTGTGGTAAAAAATTAACAGGTATACAGGGAATGAAGGATAAACAAGGTAAAGTTATAAAAGGTGAGGCTTCTGTCATGGCTAGGTTGGCTGAGCATTTCAGTAATGTTCTAAACAATGTGGTTAGTTTAACAACCATTACTAATATTAAATAGTCATATAGTGTATTCAATACCATTATTGTCAGCACTGTGAAAATTCTACACTTCTGCTACCATTGTTTGTAATAATGATAGATGCATTACTGGGTTTAATGTTGGCTCTATAACAGTCTGAAATTATTTATGGTAGCTAGGTAGTCACTGGAAGGAGAGCTATGAACCAATCCCCTGTGATGATGCATAAATCCGGCCAGGCCTAGCACCTAATGTCTGACCCCCACCTTCTTGTGGTGCAGGCCATTAGTACCTTTCAAAAGAGATGCTCTCTTGTAGAAATAAATGGAAGGGGAGGGCTGTCAGATTCGAGTGGCTACTGATCTGGACAACTGTGGTTGCTTTTTTTTCCTACCCTGCTGAGGCATGGTCAATCACAAAGGGTTCTGGTGCTGACCATATAAACTTACTGGACTGGATTAAGTCTCTGAGCCTGATTATGAATCCTGAATTTCCTGCACTGGTGGGCTTCTATAGAGGGAAAATCTGCCACTGTGCTTTTCATCTGCTTGTGGGTTGACAGCCCCAAGTGAATAGATTCACAGAATATATTTTATCAGTTGGTGAATAATCCTTAGCAGAGGTCATCAGAGGCACCTGAACTCTTGTTTATGCAAATATTAACCACTCTGGATGGGCATCGTCAAATTCTACATTGGAGGAAGTCTTTCCAGGCTTCCACCTTTAGTAGTGGAGTAATGGGTCTTTGTTCCAAGCCTGCGATTAGGGGGCTGTTTGATATTGTCGTCATTCTATCTCTCAATAAACATAGTTTATTTAAACATCCCACTAACCATTTTCTCTCCATAGGTAGTTGGAATGTGAGGACTCTGCACAGAGCTTATTCTCTTGATGTCATCACACAAGAATTCCACTGCTATAATTTAGATATTCTCGGCTTGCAAGAAACCAGATGGGCAGATACAGGTCAGATTCTTAAAAATAATCTTAAATTTCTCTTTTCAGGGAGGGAAGATAATGAACATCGCCAAGGCATATGTCTGCTTCTAAGCAGACACACCAGTGATGATATTCTAGGATATGAATTCATTAATGAAAGATTTCTTATAGCAAAATTTCAGACAAGCATTAAAAACTTGAACATTATCTGCTGTTATGCCACCACTGAGGATACCGATGAGGATGAGAATAGATTTTACAGACAACTTCAGGATATTTTGAATTTGGTCAAGAAAGGAGATATTGCCTTTGTTCTAGGTGACTTCAATGCCAAAGTTGGTACTGAGTCTCACCTTTGGAGAGGGATAATAGGCCCTTTTGGGAGTGGTAGCTGCATGGTGTAATGCTCCAAAGATTAATTTTTTTAAAGTTTGTACCTTTTGTCTGATCAAATTTATTCAAATTCTGGATAGCCCTATCGGGCACCAAGCAATAATAACTTGCCAAATAAAGTTAAAATAGGGTTCATTAATATATTTATCAAGAGTTACATATCGAGTAAGAATTCAAAAATGATTTTCCAGCTTAAATTTTAAATACAATCAAAAAATTTATTCACATTGCTCAAGAGAAAAAATAGCAAAGATACAAAAGTTTCTAAAACAAAGTTTATTTCCAAAAATTCAACTCACCAAACTCAAAGTGAAAATCTCGACTACATCTCGGACAAAAATTCTGTCTACATTAATTCACAAAAACTCCATTTCCACTCTCCTTCTAACTCTAACACAATCTCAATCACAATTACATCTCGATTACTTACTCTGTGACCTGTCACCAAGATATAACAAACAGTGCACAAAGCCGGCACGTGTCTATAGCATGCCGGGAAAAATAATTGCATAAAGTGAAATGTCAGTATCATGCTGTGGCTTCAAAACCAAAGTGGTGTAGTGGGGATATGTGAATAGATTTGATACATAGTAAACAGATTAGTAAAAAGGTAGAACCAATAAGGACATGTAATCCATGAAATTCGCGCAAGCTGTGACGCAAGAGAAGTCGTGTCCTGTCACGCACTTCAGCGGCTGTCAATCAAAAGGTCGGAGTTGCGTATGTGCAACTCCTGCAGCTCGGAACGAGGATTGAGAGTCCACAAAATTAACTAAAATCCCCAAAATGATAAATATAACCAAAAAAAGCAAAACTGGTTAAAGAAAAGTAAAAGTGAATGGATGTACCATCACAGCTCCCCCTCCCAAGGGGAGTCAAAATTTGACCTAATAGATTTTGACGAGCAAATTTAGAATAATTGGACACTTCTCACGCCATTATCACTGAACATAAAATAAAGTAAAAGTATGCTTACGCAAATTTTGATAAGATGATCTACTCTCACTTGGACACAATTTCCCATCACAATGGCAATGGGCAGCGTCTCCTACAGGTAAGTGAACTTAATGGTTTGAGAATAACTAACACTTATTACAAACACCACGACATACATAAGTAGACATGGGTTTTACCAGATGGGCTGCATAAGAATATGGCATATTATATATTAACAGCATATGGGCTAGTTCTGTTAGGAATACCAGGTCATATAGGGGAGCTGAAATTGGATCTGATCATTTACCTTGTTAATAATGTCTTGCAACTTAAACTTAAGAAGTGTTGTGCTAAGGTTAAAAAAATTACCTTTAATACTGAAGCTCTGAAAGACCCAGTTATAGCTAAAGCCTACCATGATAGGTTACTTAGTCATTGTGACAGTCATGGTTTGCTTACTACTGAAGTTGAGGAAGAATTGGACTGTTTTAAACAGGCTTTTTTTTGGAAACCAATAGTACTATTTTAGGTTGAAAGGAGCAGAGGAGGCAGGATTATTTGAGTGATAAGAAACTGAGCTTATTTCAGAAAGAAAGAACTTAGGAATGTCCTTAACCAGTACCCTACTAGTCCTAATACAAAGCATTATAGAGAGCTTAGTAAACGTGTAAAGGATCAGTTAGCTGCTGCTAAGAATCATTGGCTTGATGGCTGGTTGATAAAGCCGAGGAAGCAGTTAGAAAACACAACAGCAGAAAGCTAGATAACAGATAGCTAATGTTTTATGTGGTAGAAAATGGACAGATATACAGTGATTGAAGGATAAACAAGGTAAGGTTAGAAGGTGAGGATTCTGTCATGGCTAGGTGGGCTAAGCATTTCAGTGATATTCTAAACAATGTGGTTAGTTCTACTCCCATTGTTTGTAATGATGATAGATGCATTACTGGTATTAATGTTGGCTCTACAACACAGTCTGAAGTTATTTCAGCTGTTTCTAGGTTTAATCTTCATAAATCCCCAGGGGTAGATGAAATTACTACAGAAATGCTTAGAGCTGGGAATGTTTCAGTTACCACATGGATGACTAAAATTTTCCCCCCTTAATGATAAAGGCTTGGTTCGTAAGGATTTTACCAGAGTTATTATTATCCCTATTTTTAAAAAAAGGTGATTGTACTTCTTGTGATAACTATAGGGGTAATTAATAATTTGTTAATTTACTTCAAGACTCTAAAAATGATCTTATTAAAATAAAACTAGTTGTCTTTTTTGAAAAATATTTTATTTTCAAAAATGCCACAATTAAATACTGATTTATTTGGCATATAACAAGCCATAATTCCTTTCATTAGCCATTTGGCAAAAAACGCTATAATTTTTTTTTTTTTTTTTTTTTCTGGCTGAGCATAAGGAGAAAATAGCTTGACTTCTGGGTGAAAATCAGCTTTACAAGCTGGATACTGGAAGGGTTAAATGCAGTTTACATTTATTCCATTTGAAGCTGCGTCATGCTGTGGTTTAAACTGACTTTTCAGGGTTTCTGTCACTTTTATTAATGTCAAAGATAATATTTCCTATTTCTGTCATATTCTATAACTTTTATAACCTATCTGCAAAGGAGGCTGAAGTAACCCTCTGAAAAAGGGGGACAGAGTTTAAAATTATTTCATTGTTTAGTACTATAGTGGTTTCCTATACACATGTGCAAGACTTTAACACAAGTATTAACCATTCTTGAGAAATTGGCCTGATTAAAACTTTTGTTGCCACCCTAAAGGCTATACAAACATAATTTTGAAGCCCAGGACTCTTGGAGCCTAATTCATTTCTTTACTTAGTATTAAAACCTATTTTATGCTTTCAAAACAATAAACTTTTTTCATTGGCATATGTGTATAGATGATGTTTTGGTACAATGAGGTTCATCTAGATATTTTTCATTTTTTTAAAAAGGGAAAAATGTCCTCCCCTACAAAATGGACAGATAACCTAGAATCTCCATCCTGGTTTCTCAGACAACATACAAATGCATATTTGAACACACATACATGCCATCCCAGGACTCAAACTCAGAATCTGGCAGCTGCACTGTCACTGATCAAATGCAATGCTATTGTGCTACTGATGGAGCATGAAAAGTAAACTAATAAAATTTGGGCACAAATATGGTGTTTGTGTAGTGAAGTAAATAATGTACAGTTTTGAATCTTTGAAAACTACTTTTGATTTATCAAATACTACAGATAGCAATTGACATATGGTTTACAAATCAAAACTAGTTAAAAGTCAATAAATGTAGTCATGCCTCTTTATAATTTTTCAAATGAAAAATAATATATTTAAAATCAAAGAATGACCTGTGCAAAGAATGACCTATGCCATAAAAATAAATTGACAATTTTCATTTTGTCATTTACAGCAACAATACATGAATTTGAATTCTGTAGTTCACAGAAACATTTTAGCAGAAATTTCAAAAGCATTTTTAAACCTACTAATTTGCATCAAGATTGTTTTATTTATATAATCATAGTATATTAATAAAATTTCACACAAAATTTTCCCCCATTTATACAATATTTAAAATTTACAAAAATATGAAAAATATCACTTATGAATCTTAAAATTTTCTATGATTGAAAAACTAAGATTTCATTTTAATTCAGTGTCCTGTTTGCAAGACTAAGCAGTAGTAAAGTGAATGCATTTTTCAAATTGAGGCTCGTTTCAATCTTTCATGAACTGATTTTGACAGTCGAACTTGTTCAGTAATGACATTATAGTTATAATACAGCAAAGCCCATTTCCCTTCAATTTTAGTGCTAAAACTGTGTTATATATATTTTATTACTGGTATATTTTCCATTGTTTACTGATATAACAATCCTTTTCCATTCTCAAGTCTTAGTCAGAACATGCAGAATAGTCCAGTCAACCAATTTCCCCTGCTCCAACTTCCCCCCCCCCCCAAAAAAAAAAGTCGTCTTTTGTAGTAGAGCATTTTTTAAGGCCATCTGACCTATTCCTTTTGACCAGTCCCATTTGTCAGCAAAATTGAAGAACACACTCAGTCACTTTCTAGAGGTAGTGGAAACAAGTTTAATGTCGTAGAAGAGGTTTTAAGATTTCGAAAAGCATCACTGAAGCTATACATAACACCCTGACACTAGATTAACACAAAAATTCCAAGAAAAGGAATAAACTAGGGTCAACCAAGGTCAATTAAACAACAAAAATTTCCAGTCTGCATTACAGATTAAATGAGATATAATATTGGAAATGAAAATAAGCACATGGTTAGCACTACTATGAGAATTAAAGACAGCATTTTATATAATGTATTATGTAAACTGTTTCAAATATCATTATAAAGATCAGAAGCCTCAGCAAAAAATTTTTACTTGTAAATAATGTGATGCACAGCAGGTAGTCCCAATGATTACAATAAAGTTGCCTGAATTTTAATTTGCAGCAAACTGCATTCCACTGAAATATAAATTGCATATGCTTCTGCAAGTGTTGTTCTGATTTAAATTTTTCTGCAAATTAGATTCATCACTCTTAATACTCAACAAATTTGTTCCAATTGAAAATTTTGCAAAAATAAGTTTTTGATAACCTTAAATATTTTTTGACATGAATATTTATAACAAACTCTGAATGTATCATAAAACAGATTAAAAAGCTATAAAAAGCAACTTACAAAGCACTAACTGCATCACAACTTGGAGATTTCAATTCTGGCAGCAATAATGTCTTCCTTTTTCGATTTAAAAACTCTTTTAGAGTCATCTTGGGAGGTTTGTGATATGGCATGCTGGGGGCAGATTGTCTACGCAGCCTCTGGCTTTCACTGTATATCTCTAACAATTCTTTATCTCTCTCTTTCTTGCTTCTTCGTTTGTCAGTAATTTTAGATTCCTTCCTTGGCTTCTTACTACAATTTTTGTTTTCTGCATACTTTTCTGATGAATTACATTTTTCTTGATCATACTCTTTTGTACAATCTGTGCTGAAATTTTGCTGGCACTCAGATTCTTCATCTGAATCTTCTGGGTCAAAAAGTTCCTTATTAAATACCATAGGTTTCTGAAATTTTAAAATATTGTTAGAACAACAGTTTCAGAATAAAATTAATTTACACATTTAACTGCACTGAATAGAGTTAACACATCCAATTGTACATACATAAATGCAACTCTTTAAAAAGCTTTAAAATTCATTGGGTTGTGTTATGGCTGAGAGGTATCTTTTCAATGAATAATGGGATAACTGGCTAGACCACAAAGACATAAGGTTGTCAACAGACATCTGCGAAGGCAGTCTTTAAGCACACTGTCCTCATTTTTTCAGAAATCAAATTTAAAACATACTGCTGTTATTTTTTAAGCTTTTATTGCCAGGAGAACAAGCAGAGGCTATGAGTAGACTGAGAGGGAGACCAGTGCAGATGTCAAGTGCTCATAACAGAGAAAAACTGAATCATGCTAAAGATAGTATAGCTGTAGTGAATGAACTTCACCACCCGATGTTCCACTATACAAGACAGTACTACATCATAAAGGTGAGTACCATGTTTTACCTATCTGTATCCAGAGAATCCATTCTTATTCATTTCATCCATTTTCAATCGACTTACAAAGTGGAAATTCCTTGGTGAATCCATTCTGAAAAGTTGTCATTGCTGCAGGGCAGCAGAGAAAGGACCTCTAAAGAGAGTAAAAGAGAAAGTGTTAGCAACCACAAAAAATCTGATGATGAATTTTAGGAAAAGGGAAATTTTATTCTAGAAAGCATGATTGGTGACAGCCAGAACTCATGAAAAATTTAGAAGTAGGATGGGTGATCCTTGGGAGATATTAATAAAATCCTACAATAAACAGTTAATTCTGATCAATATGAAGGCTTATCAATAAATTACATTTTTTCATCAGAATATTTTTCTTGACTTTTTAAATGGGAAGTGAAATGGCCCACTTTTTTTGTTATTGTTGTTATTACGAAAAGTTGATCTAGAGTTAATATTTTGAAATATTAGTGCTTTTTTTTTAAGTTACCTACTGCAAGCATGTGCTTTATCTGGGAAAATATTAACCCTTCCCGGGTCACCATAAGATGTTGACAGAATTCTAAATGAGAGGTCAAGGACATCAATAGATGTCTTTTGAACAACACATGAAACTTCGATTTTTTTTTAATTGCCACCATTTGAAAATTTTCTTAGATATATCTTTTAAAAATATGCAATTCAAGTTTGAAAATTATTTTTTTTTTAACTTTCTCTATGCTGAAACAATCACCTGATTTAAGCTCACAAGTTTGATTTGAACTATTATCAACTAATTTTTTCTTAGAGTTTTGAAAATCTCCTATAAATTAACAAAAAAACAGTTGTTTTTAAAACTGAAGAATTTGGAAGTAATTGCAAAGTATATACCACCATTTTTCTTTCCCGTTTTACACTCCTTTCTGCCATAAACCAATTCAGTATTACCAGAATTATTTTTATTTATCTCAGCATTCTATGCATCTTTCCTGCTTTTCAGATTGAAACTGTGACTAAAAAAAAAGTTTTCTTAGAAAGAAGAAAGCAAGCCGAAGTTGTTGTTCTAAAGTTCAGTGCAGTATAAAGTATGCCACGGTAGCAAGTGCAGTTGAGTTTTTGGTTGAGTGCAGTGACCTAGTTATTGCTCACACGTACAGTACAGTGACTCTATAATGGATGTTTACAAGAGTCCCTCTTGGATATAGGATAATGTGACCATGAATCTATTCAGTATTAACCTTCCTTTTCATTTCTGTAGATTTATTTCATTTCCACAAATTGTTGCTTTTTTTTTTTGTCAGCTGATCCATCGATCTTTTGGGGTTATGCTACATCGGATAGTTGGCTTTACAAGTCATTGCAGATATTATTTAACATCGCATTAGGTTATATGTTAATATTTCTTTCTTGTAAAAAAAAGATTGATTTTGTATCATTTCTTGAAAATGAATAAGGTATTGGATATGGAAGCAAAAAGAACTTCCTTCACATGGCAAGTTGTATACATGGCTGATTTAAGTTAAAAACTTTCTCCCAACAAAATGGATTATAAACTCCTTGCATAAAGTAGGTATCTCATTTCCTTTTTTTTAATAATTAAACCTCAGTTTTCATTTCTGTAGATTTACTTTATTTCTGTAAATTATTGATCTTTACATGGATTGATTATTATTGATTTTTGCAGAGTTATGGTACAATAGTTGCATCTTAACTTGTTGCTGTGGATATTTTATTTAACATCATATTAGGTTATCTGTTAAATTTTCTTTCATTATTCATTACTTTTCCAGTAAAATAAATTTTGATCTGTTATTTTCTGAAAATGAATGAGATCTTAGATAATAATAAATAAAATAAATATTCTCTCAAATACCTGCTTGCCACAGAGTTCTGACAGGAGCCTGTTAGTTTATATGCCATAGTAGTTTATATGCCAATGTCTACGAGGAAGGCAAAACCTCAGCAGGAAAACAACACAAACATCCATGCCTTACTCAGGGCTCAAACCCTTTGATCAGTAGCCAATGCACTAACCACTTGACCATATATATATATGTATTGGGGAGAGGCAAAATACACTGGCAAAAATTGAAAAAAGAACACCCAGAAGAATTCCTTTAGGAACATCATATTATAATATGTTAATAATTAAGGGCAACAAAAACTATGATCCAAAATTGAAAGTCATTGGATGAAAAATGATGTCACTGAGGATGACAACATGCAAATGTATGCAGCACATATTTAAGGACTAGGGTGTGAAGAAAGAAGTTATTCGTCTTGTGTCGTGTTGTTCAGTGCTCTTTGAAGAAGTTACCATGCCTGGATGACACAAGCGCACAATATTTGTTCAGTTAGCGGAGTTTGAGTGAGGTCGTATAGTGGGTCTGTGGGAAGCAGATTGGTCTTTTCGGCAAATTGCACACCACGTTGGATGAGAGGTATCGGCAGTGGTACGATTGTAACATCGATGGTCAGAAGAGCATTCGCACACCCACAGATGTGATTCTGGGCAACACAGAGTTACAGACACACGAAAGGAGCATGAGAGGATTGGTGTATCAGGAGGGCGGCAGTGGCAGAGCAGACAGCTATGGCATCACAAATTCGATCCTCTGTCATACCAAGGTGTCTACAAGAACGATAAGCAATCGTCTTTTGGAAGTAGGACTACGGGCACACATGCCGCTGGCATGGTTACCACTGTCACCTCATGACTATTGAGCACATTTGCAGTGGTGTCAAGAATGAGTTCATTGGAGGGAAGAATGGCAGTCTGTGGTCTTCAGTGATGAAAGCCAATTCTGTTTAGGAGTGTCTGATGGTTGTTTACATGTCTGAAGGCGACAAGGTGAGAAGCTTCTTACATCGTGAATCCGCCAGCGACACACAGGACCCAAGCAGGGCATCATGATGTGGGGAGTGACTAGCTATCACTCTCGTACGTCTGGTGTTTGTACAAGGTACACTGAATAGCAATACGTACGTCAGCGACATCTTACAGCCGGTCATTCTGCCATATTTGAGTGTAATCCCAAATGCGATATTCCAGCAGGATAACGCCCACCCACACTCCGCCTGAGCAACTCAACATGCTCTTCAGGCAGTGCACCAACTGCCTTGGCCAGCACACTCTCTGGACTTGTCTCCAATTGAGCATGTCTGGAGCTGGATCTGACAAAGACTCTTCTGTGAACCGCAGTAGACAACGACCATCAATGAATAATGTGTTCAAGTTGAAAGTGCATGAAATTGTATCTCCCAGCATGATATCCAGCATTTGTACGACCATTTTCTCTCTGCAGGAACATAGAATGTGAGGACATTACAGAGATTATTCTCTTGATGTCCTCATGTAGGAATTCCGGCACTATTACCTAGATATTCTAGGCTTGCAAGAGACCAGATGGACAGATAAAGGTCAGATTCTTAAAAATAATCTTAAATTTCTCTTCTCAGGGAGGTAAGATAATAAGCATCACCAAGGCATGGGTCTGCTTCTCAGCAGACACGATAGTGATGCTCTACTAGGATATGAGTGCATTAATGAAAGATTTCTTAGAGCAAAAGTTCAGACAAGCATTAAAGACTTAAATGATCTGCTGTTATGCCCCCACTGAGAATGCTTATGAGGATGAGACGGATAAGTTTTATGGACAACTGTCACCTACGGCAATCTGGTAACAACATGTTACCAGCAGATCCTTTAATGCTTGTAAGTTACATGGTTGAGCTGCCACAGATCAACCATGCTGTTTCAAGACAAACCACAGATGCTCGATTGATGTCTGGGAAATTTGGTGGCCAGGGCATTACCTGGAAGTCTTCCTCATGTTCCGCCAACCATTCTCAAACAATCCGGGCAGTGTGGCATGGCACATTATCCTGCTGAAAGAAAGCACTACCAGAAGGGTATACCATTGCCATGAAAGGATGTACCTGGTCTGCAATGATGTTTAGGTGGTAGACGTCAGTTTCCTGTACATGAATGACTGGACCCAGGGTTTCCCAGCAGAACATTGTCAAAGGCATTGCATTTCCTCCACTGGCTTGTTTTTATCCCATGATGCATCCTGGTGCCAACACTTCTCCAGGAAATGATGCACATGTACCTGGCCATCCACATAGTGTAACAGGAAACAAATTTCATCAGATCAGACGACTTTCTTCCAGTGACTCAAGGTCCAGTTTTGATGCTCACTTGTCCATTGTAGGCACTTTCAACAGTGAACCAAGGCTAGTATGGGCACTCGGATGACCTGCGGCTATGCAGCCCCATTTTCAGCAGGTTTCGATGTACTGTGTGTTGTGACACATTACTCCTGTCACCAGCGAGTTGCGCCACAGTATCCCTTCTGCTGGTTTGTACTATACGGGATAACATTCACTCACCTCTAGCATCGATGAGCCATGGTTGGCCCACACCTTGCCAGCAGTTCAGGGTTTTTCCCTCCTCGGACCACTTTTTAAGGTACTAACCACAGCTGACCATTTGGGGTTCAGTGGTGCAATGGCAACTAGGGCCATATTGTGGCAAACATACAATAAACAGTAAAAGATACACAGATATAAGTCACATAATCCTCAATCAAAAGTTAAAAACTACACACAAATGGGAAAAAGAAACTAAACTGGAATGAAATGTGTATATCAAAAACTATGTATATAAACAACAAGTGTAAAAAGAGTCAACAAGTGTAAAACTGAAAAACAATGGGTGTAGAGAACCCAGAGAAGCAACAAATTTACACAGTAAAAGGGTTAATATATCATAGATGAGAAAAATAACTGGTAAAACATAAAAACTCGAAAACAGGTGTTAAAAATCAATCATCAGATAAAAGATAGTCGAGTGTAAGGGGTTCGGCTGTAAAATTATGGAAGTTAAAATATATATGACGCTCAAGGGTAAAAGCAGGACAAGCGATCAAAATATGTTTAATGGTTAAAATGGTGTCACAAAACTCACTTAGGTTCATTGTCTGCCCAAAGAAGAAAGGAATGAGTGATAAACGAATGACCTAAGTGGAGCGGAGCAAATACAACTTCCTCCTTGCAATTCCTGCGAAAACAAAACTGCCATGGTTTGACAACAGGCTTGATCTCAAAAAGCTTGTTACCAACCTGTTCAAACCAAGATCTCTGCCACTGTCAGAAGTCCCCATATGGAACTGGCAATGGAGAGTCGGATAGGGAAATGGCTGACTTGGCAGCAGCATCAGCCAAGTCATTGCCCCTGATTCTGATGTGACCGGGCACCCAATAGAAGAGAATGGTGGTAGTGACTGCCAGACGATGGAGCTGTTGGCGGATCTTGGAAAGAATAGGGTGAGGTCAATGCCTCACTAAGATTTAAGCTTGTAGTGAGCAAAGCGAGTCAGTGTAGATGACACACTAACAATGATGCTTAACTGTTATGTGGTCCAAGGCAATGCTAATAGCATGCAACTCTGCAGTGAAGATGGAACACTGCTGTGGAATCTGGTCTGCAATGATGACATCAAAGCAGACCATGGCTGCTCCCACAGATGTACCGGACTTCGAGCCATCTGTGAAGACAGGCAAGAAGTCTGGGTACACAACACAATGGCCACAAGGCGTTATCGATATACACAGTCAGGTGTAAAGGCCTTCCCCAACCTGCAAAGGGAAAAATCTCAGGAAGGGAAAACAGCAAGCACAGTGGAAGTGGCTCAGCTGTCAGCTGTGAGATGCTATCGAGACTGGTGTTTATGCAACATGTAACCTTGGACATGCAAATTGTAATTAATGAAGCAGGTAACCTTGGACATGTAAACCGAAAGGACAAATTGCAGTCAGCTGATTCTGGTATAACATTTCCCACTGGGGATGGAAAATGCAGTCGCGAGTGAGATTGCCTGGCAGGGATCACAATTTCACTGCATATTGCAGGGATAACTGCTGACGGTGAACAAATAATGAAGGCTCGTTGGTCTCAACATAGAGACTCTGGACCAGTGAAGTGCGGAAGGCCCCCGTGCAAACAGGGAGGGCCTGACAGTGTAGAGGGTCCAGCACCTTCACCACCGAATCCCTGGTGGATTCGTATACCTGGGATCCATAGTCCAGTTTTGACGGACAAGTGCACTATAGAGGTGGAGCAATGAACATTGGTCCACTCCCCCCAAGAGAGGGAGGAGAGGACCTTTAGGATGTTCAATGCCTGTGTACACTTAGAACTGAGATGTCATATATGGGGTGAAAAGGTCAATTTGTGGTCGAAAACGAGACTGAGAAACTTCATCTCCACCACAACTAGAAAGATATTACTCCCAAGCTGCAGCTTGGGGTCTAGATGAGATTATGCTTACGGCAAAAGTACACGCAAGTGGTCTTCTGTGGGGAGAACCAAAACTGAGAGATTGTTCAGGGCAGTTTGCAGTTGTCATTCAATGACCTTCATGCTGGAAACAAACAAAAGATGCTAAAGTTGTCAACATAGAGGGCATTGCCTATAGTCGGAAAAAGTTGCAGATTACAAGCCTGGACCACTACCGACTGAGCCGCCCCCAATGATGAGATGTTGGAGCATAGTATAATGGACATTGTCTGGCATGACAGGAGATGCACGAGAGGAGTGCAGAACAGGTCAAAGCTCTTCCGCTGTGAATAGCCTATTGTAAGGTTTCAGGCCATTCGAGCGGAAAGACAGCAGAGAGCGTAGAGGATAGGGTGGAGAGCGTTTGGCCTTGCTCTTTAGGGCCAGGAACTCAAGGGAGTTCCTGGCCCTAAAGACTTCATTACAATAGGATCACAGCCTATTGTAATGAAGAAGAGATGGAGGAGAAAGACTCCCCCAGAGTGTTGGCAATTGCTTGGGGACTGGCAGATGCCTGTCCATTGTGCTCCATGATCAATAATGAGTGGGACATGAACTTCCCACCAATCTTATGGACACGACTACACAACCTTATAGTCATACAGGTGATAGAAGACATAAATTTGATCCAAGATTCCTTCTGTCTCTGGTGCTGGACAAAACAGCTTTCACCCTGGCGCATTTGAAAGCTTCAAGGTTGGGGGATGTCAGATATCTCCAAAATACCTCCCAAGCTGTGTTCTGAGCCATACGTGCTGCGGTGCAGTCAGGATTTCACCATGGTTTTGGGAACCATGGAAACGGAGTCAAGGTCTGAGGAATGGAAGAGGTAGCTGCTTGGAAGATGGAGTCCGTCATCTCCGCCACTCTAACATTGATTGCCTCCTGGCCAAGTGTTCATCAAGCTCAGACAGGAGCTCAAAACCGCTCTAGTCAGCCTGATCAAGCCTCAAATGGGATACTCTGTAACGCTCTAAAGAAACGAAATACTTTTAAAGTTTGGACCCTTTGATCCAATTATTTTTATGCTCCAGATAGCTGTCGGGTGCCAGGCAATAATTGACAAATTGCCAAAAATAAAGTTTAGTGTTCGAAATACCAGCTAGCGTTAATGAGTAAGAATTCAAAAATATTAAATGATTGTCAAAATGTAAAGGTTAATTCTAATCAAACAATTAACGTTGCTCAAGAGAAAAAAAATTAGTAAAGATTCAAAAAGGTTTATCATCAATACACATCAAACTTTGAATATTCCTGCAAAGAGTTAAAACAATGCAGACTCATTCAGGCATAATTTTTGTGGATCCTTACGTATATATATATATGTTTTTTTAATTATTATTCATTTTATATTCATTCATTTTTTTTTATTTTTTTAATTATTATTCATTTATCTTTTTTATAGTATATCTAAGAGATTGAAGTTTTTGAGATAATTAATTAATAATTTATAAAAAGTTAGTTTTAATTTTTTTGATGTTGGTTCTAATATGTTTTTAAAATTAAATGTGTTTACATTATATTTTTGCAATTTATTAAAATATATTTTTCTCTCCTCTTCATATTTGTTACAACTGAATATTATATGCTCTAGTGTTTGTATGTTATTGCAGAAAAAACAATTTGGTGAGTTTATTTTTCTAAATTTAAATAGTGTGGAATTTGTAAGAGCTAGATTAGACTTTATTCTTAAAATCATAGAGATTTCTTTTTTCTTTAATCCAAAATTATTAAATTTACCAATGTTATTAGAGATTTCAAATCTATGTGTGTTCCTAGCTTTTGTCATGTACCAATTCTGTAATTCTGCCAATAATTTTATTTTATTTATTTTTTTATGTATAACAAAATGATAAGGAGAATTTATAGTGTGGTTTAGATCTTTTGCCTTTTTTGCTAAAGTGTCTACATGTTCATTATATGTTATATTAACATTGTAAAGTTATAATATTATTCTGATCTACGTGTTTGTAAGTTAAAGTAAATATATCATTAATAAATATTGAAAAATCATTTTTGAAAGGGTTATGCTGAAAAATGTCTAGTGATGATTTAGTCTGTAAATATGACAATTTTTTCATTTTTTATATTTTAAGGTCCAGTTGATTGCTATAATAATAGCAAACATCTCAGCTATAATTACTGGTTTAACTATATTAAATTTAAATTGGTGTTCATAGTTTTCATTTGGGCAATAGAAGGCTCCAGATGTGATAGTGGAGTCAGAGTTAAGAGATCCATCTGTGAATACATGTATATAATTTTTATAGTTATCACTAATAAATGTGTCAGTTAATGATTTTATAATTGATTTATCATATTGATTTTTAGATTCAATTCCTGGTATTTTATCAGAAATAATGGGTAATGTTGAAATCCAGCAGGGAAAGTTTGGAAGATAATCTCCGCTAAGTTTATTATTTATTAGTTCCAATATCTTTTCTTTTTCTGAAAAACCCTTCAAAGTTATATCTTGAAAGTTATTATTAAGTTTATTTATTATAGGGTGTTGTTGAATTTTAGTGATTATTCGAAATATTAAATTCGATAGTAAATATTTTTTTTTTATTTCAATTGTGGGAAATGCAGTTTCAGCGTATATATTTAAGTTGTTTGTCGATTGCAAAAGTCCAAGGCAAAATTTTTGTTTGAATTGTTTCTAGATTTTTTATTTTGTTTGAGAAATGTTATTTATGAGCTCAATTCCATATACACATTTAGGTAGGATTATAGAATTAAATATTAATAAAAGGTTTTTTGTGGAGCAGCCCCATTTAGAGCTTCCAAGGAATCTTAAAAAATTAAATAATTTAGTAACTTTTTCTTTTTCATTTTTAAGAAAATGATTCCATAATAATTTCGAGTCCACATGAAGTCCAAGAAATTTTATATTATCTGTAATTTTTAATTCTGTGTTATTTAAAGTTATTTTTATTTCATTTGTGATTTTCTGTCTTTTGTGAAAATATGTGATTTTTGATTTTTCTGATGATATTTTTAAATTCCATTTTTTACAATAATTTACTAATTTATTAAGAGTCTTTTGTATTTTTGTATTTATTATATTAAGATCTGTGTGAATGGTCCAGAAGATAAGGTCATCTGCATATGTACTATATGAAATATCTGAGGAAAAAATTTCTGAGATGTCATTTAGATATATATTAAAGAATATTGGAGAAAGTATGCCTCCTTGAATTATTCCATTTTTAAGTTCATATTTATTTGAGAAGTTATTTGCAATTTTAACTCTAAAGTTTTTATTTTGTATTATATGAGAGGTCTGTAAATGGTAGCTAGGTAGTCACTGGAAGGAGGGCTATGCACCAATCCCCTGTGATGATGCATAGAACCGGCCATGCCTAGCACCTAATGTCCGACCCCACCTTCTCGTGGTGCGGACCGTTAGTAACTTTCAAAAGAGATACTCTCTTGTGGAAGTGAACGGAAGGGGAGGGCTGCCAGATTAGTGTGGCCTACTGATCTGGACAACTATGGCTACTTTTCTTTTTTTTCTACCCTGCTGAGGAGTGGTCAACCACACAGGGTCCTGGTGCTGACCATATAAACCTACTGGACTGGACAGATATATGGCTCTGAGCTTGATTATGGATCCTGATTTTGTTGCACTGGTAGGCTTCTGTGGAGGGAAAATCTTCCGCTGTGTTTTCTGTTTGTTTGTGGGTTGACAGCCCCAAGTGAATAGATTCACAGGATATGTTTATCAGCTGGCGGATAATCCTGAGCAGAAGTCATCGCAGGCACCTGAACTCTTTGCTTCTATTGGCATCGTCAAATTCTACATTGGAGGAAGTCTTCCAGTGTAGATGGCTTCAGCCTTTAGTAGTGGGGGAACGGGTCTTTGCCCCATGTCTGCGATTAGGGGGCTGTTTGATATTGTCGGCATTCCCTCTCTCAATAAACATAGTTTCTTTAAACATCCCACTAACCATTTTCTCTCCATAGGTAGTTGGAATGTGAGGACTCTGCACAGAGCTTTTTCTCTTGATGTCCTCACACAAGAATTCCACCATTATAATTTAGATATTCCCGGCTTGCAAGAGACCAGATGGACAGATAAAGGTCAGATTCTTAAAAATAATCTTAAATTTCTCTTTTCAGGGAGGGACGACAATAAGCATCACCAAGGCGTGGGTCTGCTTCTCAGCAGACACGCTAGCAATGCTCTTCTAGGATATGAGTGCATTAATGAAAGGTTTCTTACAGCAAAATTTCAGACAAGTGTTAAAGACTTGAATGTTATCTGCTGTTATGCCCCCACTGAGGATGCCGATGAGGATGAGAAGGATAGGTTTTATGAACAACTACAGGATATTTTGAATTCTGTCAAGAAAGGAGATATTACCCTTGTTCTTGGTGACTTCAATGCCAAAGTTGGTACTGACTCTGACCTTTGGGCAGGAGTAATAGGCCCTTTTGGTATTGGTGGCTGCAATGGCAATGGGCAACGTCTCCTACAGGTGAGTAAACTCAATGGATTCAGAATAACTAACACTTATTACAAACACCGCGACATACATAAGTACACATGGGTTTCACCTGATGGGCTACATAAGAATATGATTGATTACATATTAATTAACAGCAAATGGGCTAGTTCTGTTAGGAATACCAGGGCATATAGGGGAGCTGAAATTGGATCTGATCATTACCTTGTTAAAAGTGTGTTGCAACTTAAACTTAAAAAGTGTTGTGCTAGAGTTAATAAATTTACTTTTAATACTGAATCTCTGATAGATCCAGTTATAGCCAAAGCTTACCATGATAGGTTACTTAGTCATTATGACAGTCATGGTATGTTTACTACTGAAGTTGAGGAAGAATGGGATCATTTTAAACAGGCATTTTATGGACACTAACAGTACTCTTTTAGGAAAAAAGGAGCAGAAGAGACAGAATTATCTGAGTGATAAGGAACTTGAGCTTATTTCGGAAAGAAAGAACTGCAGGAATGTCTTTAATCAATACCCTACTAGTCCTAATAGAAAGCATTACAGAGAACTTAATAAACGTGTAAAAGATCAGTAGCTGCTGATAAGAATCTTTGGCTTGATGGTTTGGCTGACAAAGCCGAAGAAGCAGTTAGACAGCACAACAGCAGAGAGTTGTACCAGATAGTTAATGTTTTGTGTGGTAGAAAACGGACAGGCATACAAGGATTGAAGGATAAACAAGGTAAGGTTATAGAAGGTGAGGATTATGTCATGGCTAGGTAGGCTGAGCATTTCGGTGATGTTCTAAACAATGTGGTTAGTTCTACTCCCATTGTTTGCAATGATGATAGATGCATTGGTGGCTTTAATGTTGGACCTATAACACAATCTGAAGTTATTTTGGCTGTTTCTAAACTTAAACTACATAAATCCCCAGGGGTAGATGAAATTACTACCGAAATGCTTAGAGCTGGGAATGTTTCAGTTACCACTTGGATGACTGAAATTCTGAATATCTTTTATGATAAAGGCATGGTTCCTAAGGATTTTACCAGAGCTATTGTTATCCCTATTTTCAAAAAAGGTGATCGCAGTTCTTGTGATAACTATAGGGGTATCAGCCTACTCTCTGTTCCAGGTAAAGTTCTTTCCATGATTGTGCTTAATAGAATTAAGAATCCGGTTGACAGTCAATTGCGTGATGAGCAATGTGGATTCAGAAGTGGTAGGGGATGTGTGAATCAGATATTTTCACTTAGGCAGATTCTTGAGAAATGTTTAGAGTTTCAGAAACCTTTCTTTGCTAGCTTTGTTGATTTCAAAAAGGCTTTCGACTCTGTTGATCGTCATAATTTGTGGTTGATTGTGACATCATATGGTATACCAGACAAGTTAGTTAACATAATGAAAGCTCTCTATAATAACACTGAGGCGTGTGTGAGAGTTGGTAAGGCTTGTAGCAATTGGTTTAGCATTACTTCTGGTGTTCGACAAGGGTGCATTTTGTCTCCTTTTCTCTTTAGCTTGGTTATTGATTATGTTATGCGAAATTCACTTCAAGGGAAAGATTTTGGCCTTAAATGGGCTGGAGATACGAAAATTTCTGATTTAGATTATGCTGATGATTTAGCCCTTTTGGTAAATGATGTTGATGAGATGAACTCTTTCATTCGAGCTGTTGATGAGACTGGTAGTAGAGTAGGTTTGGTTATAAACAGAAAGAAAACTAAAGTGATGAAAATTAGTCAGGCAGGCTGTGATTCAGTTAATCTGAATGGTTGCAGTCTTGAGCAGGTGTCACAGTTTAATTATCTTGGGAGCTATGTAACAGATACTGGTGATGTGCGGCATGAGATTAACAGACGAATAGGGATTGCTGCTGGGACTTTTAAGAATCTATGGAGAGTGTGGAGAAATAGGCATATACACCTAAAGACTAAAATTAGACTATATAATAGTTTGGGTCTTTCTAGGGTTAGTTATGGTAGTGAAACTTGGACACTTTGTAAACAAGATAACAGGAAACTAGATGCTTTTGATTCCAGATGCTTACACAGTATCTTGGGCATTAGATGGTTCAACTTTGTAACTAATGAGGTTAGGCAAAGGAGTTTGCAACCTCCTTTAAGCAGCATATTGTGCAGAGAGAGACTCCGTTGGTTTGGCCATGTTGCCTGTATGAATAATTATAGATTGGCGAATAGGGTTATGAACAGTGTGCCTAAAGGCCTCAGAAAGAAGGGGAGACCTAGGATGCGGTGGGCAGACAATGTCAAACAGGACCTTGTTAAAATTGGTGTGCAGTGGCCAGATGCAGTAGATGTAGCTCAGGATAGACTTGCTTGGAGAACTAAATTGCACGGTCTGGTTGGACCTCCGTAGCCCATGGCTGTTTGAGGATGATGATGATGATGATGATTATATGAGAGAAAAAGTGATACATATTGACATAAATTGTAAATTTTCTAATTTTAGCTAATAATCCTTGGTGTGAGATTGTATAAAAAGCCTTTTCTAAATCTATTACAACTGCAACAAGGAAAAAACCATTTTTAATTGCAAATTCAGCATCTGAGATAAGATTCAATAATAGATCCTTAGTGGAGCGTCCTGGTCTAAAACCAAAGAAGTTAAAATCAAATAAGTTATGATTTTCAAAATGCCAGTTAAGTCTATTAAAGACTAACTTTTCAAACAGTTTGAGTATGTTTGAGCTAAGACAAATGGGTCGATACGATTTTAGATCATCAGCAGGTTTATGTTCTTTTTTTATGAATATCATAAAATTGTCTAGCCATGATTCAGGGTAGCATTTTTGAGACCAAAATGTATTGAAGATTTCAAAAAGTTTAATTAACCATTTATGTGTTAAATTCTTAAGCAGTTATTAGTAATTTTGTCAGGGCCTGGTGTGGTATTTTGTTTGAGAGTTTTTATAGCAGTTTTCAATTCATGAAATGTAAAGGGAAGGTTTAAATAATTAGTTGAGTTACAATGAAAAAAATTGTGAAAGATATTTGAATTTTTAAAAATTTTATCTATTTCATTGTCATATTTGAAGTGTGAATTAATGTAAAATTGTGCTAAGTCTTCTGTTGTTTCTTTTAATGTTTTATTATTCTTAATTGCATATGTTTGAGAATTGGATTGCTTGGGGTAGTATTGTATAATTTTTTATAAATTTTCCAGAGGTTTGATGTGGTTGTATGAGGTGTTAAGTATTCGGTGAATTTTCTCCAATTAAGTTTCTCTAAATTCTTTATTTTTTTTGAGATAGCTTTATTTAGTCTGTTAAAGTTTTGGGAATCTTTAAATGTTTTTTTCCTGTTCATTCTCATCTCTGCCCTTCTACGAATGGCTATTAATTTATTGACAAATATTGTGTGTATATTATTTTTGGGTATTTTTTTAGTGATAGTGATAGTATTTTTATTTTTTTTGTTATTTAAAAATTCTGTTAATTTTATATAACCACATTTATCATTTATTAATTCATTATTTTGAATGTCTTGTTTGAAGTTCTTCCAATTTATTATTTTTATATTAGGTTTTGTGCTTTTATAATTTTTAAAATAAATAAAGATAGGTAAATGATCACTATCATAACTGTCTTCTAATATGTGCCATTGTAATTCTTTTAAGATTTTATTTGAGCAAATGGATAAATCAATTACAGAGTTGAAGTTATTTTTATTAATATGTGTTTATTATTTAAAATTATTAAATTATTATTTTCAATGAATTTTACCAAGCGGGTGCTTTTGTGTTCATTTCTGCATGAGAACTGCATTCTATTATGTGTGTTTAAATCACCACATATTATTATTTCATCATTTAAGTTTTCAATTAGTTTTAAATATTGACTATATTTTATGCATACTCCAGCATTGTAGATATTTATGATATAGGTAGTTATATTATTTATTTTAGTTTGTATAATAATGTCTTCTAATTTATTATGTACTATATCTATATTTATTCTGTTTTGAGGTAGGTTTTTATGTATATAAGTTAATATTCCGGTTAGTTCTATTCCCATTGTTTGCAATGATGATAGATGCATTGGTGGCTTTAATGTTGGCCCTATAACACAATCTGAAGTTATTTTGGCTGTTTCTAAACTTAAACTTCATAAATCCCCAGGGGTAGATGAAATTACTACCGAAATGCTTAGAGCTGGAAATGTTTCAGTTACCACTTGGATGACTGAAATTCTGAATATCTTTTATGATAAAGGCATGGTTCCTAAGGATTTTACCAGAGCTATTGTTATCCCTATTTTCAAAAACGGTGATCTCAGTTCTTGTGATAACTATAGGGGTATTAGCCTACTCTCTGTCCCAGGTAAAGTTCTTTCCATGATTCTGCTTAATAGAATTAAGAATCTGGTTGACAGTCAATTGCGTGATGAGCAATGTGGATTCAGAAGTGGTAGGGGATGTGTGGATCAGATATTTTCACTTAGGCAGATTCTTGAGAAATGTTTAGAGTTTCAGAAACCTTTGGTTGCTAGCTTTGTTGATTTCAAAAAGGCTTTCGACTCTATTGATCGTCATAATTTGTGGTTGATTATGAGATCATATGGTATACCTGACAAGTTAGTTAACATAATGAAAGCTCTCTATAATAACACTGAGTCGTGTGTGAGAGTTGTAAGGCTTGTAGCAATTGGTTTAGCATTACTTCTGGTGTTCGACAAGGGTGCATTTTGTCTCCTTTTCTCTTTAGTTTGTTGCCAGATCCCTCAAAAAGGTTTAAATAACAAAACAATTTATGTCACCAGGTTATAACAACAGGTACAAAGCCCGCACGTGTCATGTTGCACACCGGGAAAGACATTTGCATAAAGTGATGAGCACCGCAAGCTATGACGCAAGAGTGGGTGTGTCCTTGTGCATGAGCTTTAGCGGGTGACAATCAAAAGTTCAGAGTTGCGCATGTGCAACTCCTAACTCTTGGAAACGAGTGCTGTGATGCCAAAAAGGAAATAAAAATCCCCAAAATGATAAATATAACGTAAATAAAGCAAAACTAGTTAAGGTAAAGTAAAAGTGAATGAGGGGGCATCACAACATGTAAAGGGCTGCAAGGCCCCCCATGGGTGATGGTGCAGACCACGGGGAGGTGACTCTCATGCACAGAGTACGATTCTCATGCACGAAAGGCCACAGCTTTATATTCCATCCATTGGACAGCAGCCTTTCCGAAGCTCATTAGCACCCCTTTCTGAGGGCAGGGTGAAGCTTTAATGGATTCAATGTTCAAGGTATTATAAGATAATGGTGAAATCAGCCTCCAATGAGGGGCCAATGCTCTCAACACTGGCCACAAGTGGGACACTAACCTGGGAGCTACAGATTATGAGCCTGATGAGCTATTGACTGAACCAACCCTCACCTCACAAAATTTGATATTTTGAAATTTTTCAGAGCTTTATTGTTTGAAAGGGCCAATCATATTTCAGTAGAAATTTATTTTTGAGGTAACATAAAAAAAAAACATGTAAATTGTGATGAAATGTTAGCATTCCATCACAAAACAATTGGGCTCTTAAGAAAACATAATTTAGAAATAAAGTATACCTGTTGAATAAGGCTGTCTGGTTCACTAGTTCTTTCAGAATGGATACTGTGATCTTCGTGCACCTTGATATCTTTTAATTCCATTGTTGGATTTACATCATCTTCTAGTACACATAATTTCCTCTGCAAAAAATGTGAGTTTATAAAATAAAGGCCACATTCACAATCATATATTTAATAAATAATAATAATATCTAGAGTTTACATTGTATTTATATCAGGAAGGACATAATTTTAGTCACACCCTGTACTAAATTCCAACTTAATTATATGAAAATATACTGATAAATTTATGTAGAAATGCAATATGCAACACTGATGCAACACCCCTGCCTTCAGCATGGAACTTACTGCTGCAGACTGCCAATCCATTTGCATACATTCTTCCAGGTAACTGATAATGCCATTTAAGCAGCTCAGTCCTCCAGTTTGGTACACTTGATAAAGCTGACAAGAGGTTGGTGAAACACATCACCCAACCTTTTAATTCCTAAGTTAATTTTAACTTGTGATGTTAAACGTTTTGATGTTTAATTGATTAAAGCTAGTATAGTAAATGCAGTTGGAAGATAGCTTTATATCACAACCTTCATGCAACCTCAATCAGCATTAAATTCGAGAATTATAATAATCTTGTAATATCTTAACTATGCAAGTTTATGTGATTCTACTAATAGCCACAAACTGAGGATCACAAGTTATTAAAATTAACATCATAACGTAATGCAACTGGTTACCATCTGCCACCAATGATGTACAAGCCAACTGTGAATCCATGTACTAGTTGGTTCCATGTGACTGGAACAACGGACTTACAACTGGAGTTTCTGCTTTATTCTGATAATAAGGTAAACAGTAAACACAATATATAAGAAAATTATTAGATAGATCTATATGATGAATTTTGTCATTCAACATAAAATAATAATAAATATTTTGTGGAAAAAACTTCACCGACATATGGGAATTGAACCTGCATCTCTCCAGAAACATGCCAGAGTATTCTACCATTGAACTAACACCAGCTCTGTCTTTTTCACACTAATTTCAGACTTTAAACTTTTTGGCACCTACCATTGGTGCCATCTATGATCTCGGGTGGCAACTATTATTTTCAATTTGCACTGAGTAAGACGGGAATAAATAATAAAGTCTCTTCACGCTATTTAGCGCTATTAATGATTTAAAAATAAATAGATAGTGGCAATGGTAGGTACCAAAACCTTAGTGAAAAGTTAAAGTCTTAAATTAGTGTAAAAAAGACAGAGATGGAATTAGTTCAATGGTAGAATAGTAACCACAGGTTTATGAAACTCTAAACATTTCTCAAGAATCTGCCTAAGTGAAAACATTTGATCAACACATCCCCTACCATTTCTGAATCCACACTATTCATCACGCAGTTGTCCATCAGCCAAATTCTTAATTCTATTAAGAATAATCATGCAGAGAACTTTACCTGGAACAGAAAGTAAACTAATTCCCCTATAAATATCACAAGAACTGTGATCCCTTTTTTAAAAATTGGGACAATGATAGCTCTAGTAAAATCCTTAGAAACAACACCTTTACCATGAAAAATATTCAAAATTTCAGTCAGCCATGTGAAAACACAAATGTTCCCAGCTCTAAGTATTTCAGTGGTGATTTCATCCACTCCTGGGGATTTAGGCAGTTTTATTTTAGAGATAGCCAATTCGACTTTGGAATGTGATATAGGGCCATCATAAAAGTCAGTAATGCATCTATTCTCAATACAAACAATGGGAGTAGAAATAATCATTTCTACTCCCATTGTTTCTAAAATAATCATATTTATACTGTAGTTTAATAAAATATGCATCAAATGAAAATATATATATATTATTTTTGAAGCTTGAATTACATTTTTTTATATAAGATATATATCTTATAAGAAACTTTCAAACGGCAATTCCTATTTTTTAAAATAGGACGCTTTTTGTTATACTAAAAATGATCATTTCAAGGGGGTACTGGAAGGGTTAAAAATCCTACTAACCATTTTTTCTCCACAGGAACTTGAAATGTGAGGGCATTGCTTAGAGATTATTCTATTGATGTCCTCACACAAGAATTACAGCATTATAATCTAGATATTCTGGGTTTGCAAGAGTCAGATGGGCAGGTAAAGGTCAGACACTTAAAAATAATTTTCAATTTATCTTTTCATGTAAGGAAGATTGAAAACATCACCAAGGCATGGGTTTGTTCCTTTGCAGACACACCAATGATTCTCTTCTAGGATATGACTGCATTAATGAAATGTTTCTTATAACTATATTTAAAACTAAGAGTAAAGACTTGAATGTTATCTGTTGTTATGCCCCCACTAGGGACTCTGATGTGAATGTGATAACAGGGGGGGAGCAATACCTCTATGGATGTGTGGGTGTATATATATATAAAGAGAGAGAGGGGAATGTAATTACTTTCAAAATTTTCTGTTTTTAAAAAAATATCAGTATTTTGTTAATTTACCAGGAGAATTTGTTGATAATAGTTCAAATCAAACTTGTGAGTTAACTCAGAAAGTTGCTTCAGCAAAGACTAACGTTAACAAACAAATCGGCAATATCACATAGCCTTCTAAGAAATGGCAATTAGATGACTAAAACAAATTATTTACATTGTAGTTAATAAAATATGCATCAGACATTATTTTTCAAACTTGAATTAGGTATTTTTAAACGATACATGTACAAAAATTTTCCAACAGCAATTTCTATTTTTTTTTTAAATCAAAGTATTTTGTTGTACTAAAACTGAACAGATACCTTGGGCCTCTCATTTTGGATTGTGTCAACATCTATGTTCGTCTTGGACCCTGTAAGGGATCTGTAGAGAATGTAGAAAAATAGGCATATATATATATACATACCTAAACAGTAAAATTAGGCTATACAACAGTTTGGTCCTTTCTATAGTTATGGTAGTGAAATATGTACCTTTGCAAAAAAAAATAATAGGAAGCTCGATGCCTTTGATTCCAAATGTTTACACAATATCTTGGGCATTAGGTGATTTGAGCTTGTAAGTAATTATAAGGTTAGGCAAAGGAGTCAGCCAGCTCCTTTGAACAGCATATTATGTGAAGAGAAATTGTGTTGGTTTGACCACGTTGCCCATATGCTTAACTATAAATTAGCCTCAATTAACCTAACCAAAAAGCCTCAGAAAAAGGGGGAGACTAAAATGCAGTGAGAAATGTCTCGCAGGGCCTCATTAGAATTGGCCTACTGTGGCCAAATTCTGTAGCTGAAGCCGAGGACAGAAATTTAATGAACTAAATTGCACAGTCTGGTCAGGCCTCCAAAGCTGCTTCAGGATTTTATGAGTGTGTATGAATACATGCATGTATGTGGTCTTTCTGCTGAAACCTCTTCCACAGATCAGTATGGTGTATTATATAGACAGGTACCTGTCAGATCTCTGTGATAAGAAACTGTTTAAGGTGTAATTTTTTTCAATTTTATATTTACTTGTTTATTGATTATTTGGCATAATAGTTTCTTTATTGGGAGCTGAGTACAGAAAAAAAAATGCCTGGGCCTCCAGGTTCATTTCAATTTTTCAAACTGAGCATGGGATGCATTAACACTTCCCATGCTCAACATCAAATACTCTAGGCAAAGTTGCCATAACGTTTACAAAAGTATCCAAGATTAACATAAAATTTCCAAGTAGTCTCACTCTCTGCTCATCATTAATGTCTTTCATTGCTGTTTGTTTATTTTTGTAAGTTTAAATTAAGCATTTTCAAAATAATTCCAATTAAATAAAACCTATAAAATATTTACTTACTATATTTATTTATAAATAAGCCTTTAACACCCATAACAGCCAAAAAAGGCTGAAATTTGAAATGGATTAGTCTAAATAATGCCATTTCATTGTCTTTACTATCCTCTACCTCTTTCTGAAATTTCTTTGGTGTTAAAGGGTTAAAGAAAAACTACTGTAAACACTGCACTTAACCATTAGTAATTATGAATTTCACCTCACTACTTAGAAGTTAAACTACTTAGAAGTTAAAAAGAAGAAATTACCTTTTTCCTTGAAAATAACAATTCTTCTTCAGAATCAGATGAACATGGCATGCATTGTTGCAGCATTCCGGGATCTTTCAAAGTCGAATCAACTTTCTGTTCTTCTGTAACTCTTTCCACAATTGGTATCATTTTTAAATAAGTCTAAGAGAAAAAGAACTATTTCAATCATGACGAATACATATCAATACAATTTTGATATTAAAAAATTCACACAACTAGTAAAATTAAAAAAAAAATTAATAAAAGTTTCATTAGTTAGCAATTTTCTTTTGATCACAGAAAACGTAGAAAATTTTGTTTCCTAAAATGACCAAGTTTAAAGCAACAAAAAAGATTTAAAAAATGTCATTGCTTTAAAATCTATCCTCATATGTACAGACATCCTTTTAATTACTAATATTTGAAATAAAACATTTCCCTTCAGGCTTGCTGTAATATGGACAAGAGCCTGTCAATACGACACAAAGAACTGTAAGTGGGAAGCAAGACCTCAATATAAAATAGACTACATACATGCTTTACCAGAGATTATTATAAGCCATATTCCTTTGCTCCATGGCCAAGTACTCGATTACCTCAATCACTGAGATAACAACTGATTACCTGAATTTATGAATTTGTAGATATAACAGTCTGCAAAATTAATTATTCTGATGTTTTTTTCAACTTTTTGCTGAAAAATAAATTTTATTACAATCAAATTTCATCAATTCATAAGAAACTTTCCTGCTGATAGAATAACTTTCAGTTATTAAAGAAAACAGGCTGTTAAGCCAAGGTGGGATGCAAACCAATGAACGCCTGATAAAATACCATGTGCTTTTACCTACTACATTGTTAATCACTAACCTACCTTTGCTAACTTTGGCTATATAGAAACCTATGGAATTTAAAGTCAAGAGCCATATAAATTGTTAGGTAATATACATTACATGCACAGGGGTGGAAATATTCTGGGTGACTAGGCCTTTCCTACTGACTACTACTACAGAATCACCATGAATCCTAAAATCTACATGCTTGGCTTCCAAAATTTTTGGCCGACTTCTAGGATTTATAGAAATTTTTCTCAACCTGTATATGCCTAGTATGTGGGTATTGGATGAATTAGGATTGTTGTCATCTATAGCTCTATATACATAGTGATTGAAGGAATACTATTTTTATTCCTATTGTTAGGAATTCATTTTCTCTATACTGCCTGTTTTTACAATTGCCCTAAGCATAAGATACACTTTTTTTTTTAAGTTTTGTTTGTTAAACTGTGGCTAGAAGCATAATGTTTTGTAAGTATTTCTGACAACCCACATATTCTAGTAAGGATACATTATTTCATTTATTTTGTTTGCTTATACAGATTCCAAAAATGTTTATGGAAAGTTTGAATGTACCAAAGGATTATAAGTTAAAAAGAAACTGTCATTGTGGAGTATCTGACATTACTATCCATCAGTCAGGGGCTGATCCAAGAAATAAGCAGAAAGATATTAATGCTATACTCCTCAGTTCTTCCATTACATCATTACCTATTAAGTCTTGTACCCATTAAACTGAAACTACAACATTAACCAAATTAAATATCTAAGTTATTTTGCATTTTATAGTTGCTCATAGCACAAGAGAATGCCATGAGAGGAAAATGTAGGGAGCCAAAAATATGCATTAACACCAATCTAACATGGAGTCATACAGTCAGTAGATTGTGTGTCACTAAGCACTAATTTATTTTGATGAATTATTCTGTTAAGATTCCTAAAGCTGATATGTATGCAGTAAGCTTTTTTGTGTTAAATGGCATAACTTAAGGGTAATACAGGGTGTATACATACATACTCCCACAAAATCAAATATGTGTGTTAAAAGTATTGGATATGTAGTTTAGCAGAAAGTGTTTGTGCTGTGTGATAAAGCAACAAATAAAATATTTTTGTTTCTGCAGCAGATGGGACCCCTAGATATACGTTAAATTCTTTACTTCTATTAATAAATCAGCACTTGAGATCGATTGTAATTTTAGAGGAAAAATTGTCTTGAGCCGGGTAGGATACCAACCCATGACCTCCTGATAACAATTTTTCCTCTAAAATTAGAATCAACGTCAAAGTGCTGATTTATTAATGGATATTGAACGAGTTTATCTCATTATTTATCATTAAAAATAAAATAAATAAAAAACCCTCAAGCAGCTGCTTGCCACAGAGGGCTGACAGAAGCCTGCAAGTTTATATGCCATAGTAGAAGGTCTGAGAGGATGGCAGGACCCCAGCAGAAAGACAACACAAATATCCATGCCTTATCTGGGGCTCGAACCCAGGTCCCTTAGATCAGTAGCCAAGCATGCTAACTTCTAACAAATGTACCAAGCTTAAGGAAGAACAAACAATATTATTTCTCAGGCTAGAGTTTAATTACAACTTCAAGTGCAAAAGTTAAATTACAAACAAGACTGCTTGTTCAATCAAGTCTCTATGAATTTTAAAGAAAATTTGTCTCATGAAATAGTAAACTGAAAAAAAACTGGTTTTGCCAGGAGTAGGATTTAAACCCTCATCTCAGATATGAGCCAATGTAGCTGCCCATTTCCCAAAACAGATGGCACCACAAGCGAATCAAATAAAAACTATGGGAAAGTTTATATGTTACATTAGCTGAAGGAAAAATATTAGCTGTTGATGGTGTATGGTTAGCATACCTGGCATGCTACTAGGAGACGTGGATTCAAATCGCACTCGCGCAAAACCAATTTATTTCAGCTTACTATTTCATGAGTCCCATATCTACTACTCATCTCCTATAATACTTTACTACTGAAAATTTATGGGTTTGGTTGTTTTACCTCCGAGTGGCACTTTTTTTGCACACAATAGGCTAAATGACCAGGTCACAAGGATCCTGAAGCTTCAGAGAAGGTGGGGGAGGGGACCCACCAGAACAGCTGTTGTTGGGAGACAGTTGGTAGCCTCCCATCAAGGCCATCCAGTAGGTTCCTTAACATGCACAGGGTATGGCTCTTTGGCACATGGGCCACAGCTTAATGTCCCATCCTTTCCAAGCCCACTGGTGTCCCCTACTGACTATAGGCAGGGGGGAAGTTTTGCAGAGATAACTCTCAATGCTGACCTCAAACCTGAGAACTGCAGAATATGAGCTTGGTGCACTAGTGACTGACCCCCGTCCCTGAAACTTATGTATTGGTAAAGTGCAGTTGGCTATTTATCTAAAGGACCTGGGTTTGAGCCCCAGGTAAGGCATGAATGTTTATATTTTTCTGCTGAGGTCCTACCATCCTCACACACCTACTATGGCACATAAATTGACAGGCTCCTGTTAGACCACTGTGGCAAGCAGCTGCTCGATGGGTATTTATTTTTATTATTTAAAGTTGTAGTATGATTAATACATAAGAATAACGAATGCAAAATGACAGTTGTGCAATTCATTATCAAGTTTACATGAAAGCCAGAACTAGATAGTGTTCTAAAAATGAAAATGATTCTAAAATGAGTGACAGGACAAAATTCCAAATCTATGCCACCCCCCTACCACCACCATCTACCAGAAACAAAATTATCAATAGCAGGAAATGAGTTATAAAAAGAAAATCACAGATATTAGTGTGTAAAATAAAATTACATAATATTACACAACATAATGCAGTACATTTTTTAAATATTTTTTATAAAAATAACATTGCTTATTTCTGACTTAAGCATGAATCAAATCTAAGTTTTCTACTGCTACTTCCTTTATGCAGTTATTTAACTCCTTTCTTATTTTAGAGCTTCCTTCTCTCCCCTCCCCCCAACTTTACCCCTTGTTTCTCTCAATGTCAGACCGAGCTGAACAATCACAGACAAACTCAAGAGACAGATACTAAGGATCAATACAGTAAATTCTGACAAAGTCTATATTAAATACTAGCAAATTTACCCCATTTGGGTCTGAAACTCTCTGAAGTATATAGTGCTCCCCACATTGCAAGCTTTCATTTGGCATGAAACTCATTATGATCAATTTGCTCCCTCCCCACCAGTAAACTTTTTCTCCCTTCTTTTAGGGAAAGTCTGAAACTCTCTGAAGTATGTAGATGGCACTCCACACATATGTGGGTCCTCAAAGTTAAGTTGCCTAAATTTTAGGAAAATGATCCAATTATTTGTTACAGATTCTTATGAGAATCTTTACAAATCTAGCAATGACATTTTCTTAATTAAGTTTCAAACAGTGACTTTTGGGGCCCACAAAGAACTGTTGCACAGGAGGCCATGCCAGTGGCAAAATCAAGCTGGGACAGTTGGGGCCTGATAAAATCCAATTTGGAATGGTCAACCCGATCAGGGCCCAGTGAAAGGGCCTTACTGGACGTCAAAAAACATTTTTATTAACAGAAATTGTTTGAATAAGGTCAAACTGGACAGCAAATTGTTATTATTCATAGTACTTCCTCCCTTTCTTACGATTTCTAGAGTCGCCACCTCAATTCCCCATATTCTTCTTCTATCTGTATTCTTTTATACATTTAAATAGTGGGCAACATCATCTTCTTTTGCATTATTTATATGCATATGGTTTTTGATTGTATGAAATTATTTCGATTTTTTGAATGATACAAAAGTTGGTAGAATAAACAACATGAGTGTTATTTAGGACTTTCGACATTCAGTAAACCCTATAAGCAATATATTTTCCACTATTAAATCCTTAAAATTATATTTCATGGTACCTAATTCACATCATATTCTCAGTATTTTATTTAAGATTGTACTCAACAACTGCATCCAGAATTAAGAAATTTTGCCACATAATAAATATATGCCTGTGATAGTTAAACAAATATTGTCTTCGGATAAGAAAAAAAATATTTTTTTTAATTATTTGAAATAAGGAGTGTAATGTAAATTGACCAACTTAAAAGGAAAAAACACGGTTATTTTGCAATTTGGATTATGCTCTTTCCCAGTTAGCGAGCTTCACTACAATACTCTTCTGCTCTGTAGCCAATTTGCCTCCCGTATTATAAAAACACCACCATAAGGAAATAAAATATAAAATTTTGTGATTTTTTTTTATGTATGTAATGCCATGGGCTGTATCTCAGAAATGCAAAAATCGGTAGAAATATTTTTAAAAAAAAGCTTCAGATGCTGCCTGCTGATCACAGCCATTTTACATATTTTTGTAACTGTCAATTTATACATTTTTCAAGGCCTTCATTGATTTCAACAATTATCCAACTGCTGCATTATACGGCCTACTCTCTGTTCCAGGTAAAATTCTTTGCATGATTGTGCTTAATAGAATTAAGAATCTGGTTGACAGGCAATTGCCTGATGAGCAATATGGATTCAGAAGTGGTAGGGGAAGTGTGAATCAAATATTTTCACTTAGGCAGATTCTTGAGAAATGTTTAGAGTTTCAGAAACCTTTGGTTGCTAGCTTTGTTGATTTCAAAAAGACTTTCAACTCTATTGATCATCATAATTTGTGGTTGATTGTGAGATCATATGGAATATCAGACAAGTTAGTTAACATAATGAAAGCTCTCTATCATGACACTGAATCAAGTGTGAGAGTTGGTAAGACTTGTAGCAATTGGTTTAGCATCCCTTCTGGCATTCGACAAGGGTGCATTTTGTCTCCTTTTCTCTTTAGTTTTATTATTGATTATGTTATGCGAAATTCACTACAAGGGAAATATTTTGGCCTTAAAATGGGCTGGAGACACGAAAATTTCTGATTTAGATTATGCTGATGATTTAGCCCTTTTGGCAAATGATGCTGATGAGATGAAATCTTTCATTCGAGCTATTGATGAGACTAGTAGTAGAGTAGGTTTGGTTATAAACAGAGAGAAAATTAAAGTGATGAAAATTAGTCAGACAGGCTGTGATTCAGTTAATCTGAATGGTTGCAGTCTTGAGCAGGTGTCACAGTTTAATTATCTTGGGAGCTATGTAACAAATAATGGTGATGTGCAGCACGAGATTAACAGATGAATAAGGATTGCTGCCAGGACTTTTAAGAATCTATGAAGAGTGTGGAGAAATAGGTGTATACACCAAAAGGCTAAAATTAGACTATATAATAGTTTGGTTCTTCCTAGGGTTAGTTATGGTAGTGAAACTTGGACGCTGTGTAAACAAGATAACAGGAAACTAGATGCTTTTGACTCTAGATGCTTATGCAGTATCTTGGGCATTGGGTGGTTCAAATTTGTAACTAATGATGAGATTAGGCAAAGGATTCAGCAAACTCCTTTAAGCAGCATATTGTGCAGAGAGAGACTCTGCTGGTTTAGCCATGTTGCCTGTATGGATAATTATAGATTGGTGAATAGGATTATGAACAGTGTGCCTAAAGGACTCAGAAAGAGGGGGAGACCTAGGATGTGGTGAGCAGACAATGTCAAACAGGACCTTGTTAGAATTGGTGTGCAGTTGCCAGATGCAACAGATGTAGCTCAGGACAGATATGCTTGGAGAATTAAACTGCACGGTCTAGTTGGACCACTGTAGCCCATCTACTTGATGATGATGATGCATTATAAAAAAAAAGCTCCAGAAGATAATAAATCATTTGTTTCTGGAGAGGGTTTTATAATGAGGACACATAACTTTTAAAGCTTAGGTAAAAACATAAATATAAATAACAATTTAATCTCCAGAGAATAAACTTGAATCAATTTGAGAAAAAAAAAATCATTGGTTATTTTGTAGTTTGGGTTACTAGGAAAGGTTGTCCAGTATTACTGGAACCTATAATTTCCAAAGTAATCCAAACTACAAAATAACCAAAAAAATCCTCAAGTCACCAATTACCAGACAGGTGCCTTCCAGTTTAATACACCATAGAGATCTATGAGAAAGACGAGACCTCAATAGTAGGAAAACACAAGAAAACACGAGCTTTATTTGGGGCTTGAACCTGGGTACTTTAGATTAGCAGACAAGAATGCTAACTACTCAGCAAACACGATGGTCACTGGCAATTTAGCAGTATTAAAAATTACTATTAGTAGATTTGGGAAAAGTATCCTGACCCTGTGGTCATAGCCTACTTATTCCACCCCTGGCCCAAGCTGTTGATGATAACCAATGCCAATTATCTTTTCCTTTTAAAATTAGGCTTAGGCAACCTCATTTCAATTTAAATTTCAGTTATTATTCAGAATGAAATGCTCTTTCATTTGGTATATAATATGACTTATATACACTCAGTGGTCATTTAATTATAACTGCCCCATCCCATTCCAATTTATGTCAGTGGAAGCTCACTTTCTCACAACAGGCAGAATAGTGGTTAGTGGGGAAAATTCTCAATGCTGAGCATGATGAACTAGAACCTGGGAACATCAGATTATAAGCCTAGTGCATTATCGAAAGAGCTAACCCTCACCCTCAACTAAAAAGAAAAAGTATGATGTTTTACAAATAAAAACTGACATCAGGGATATTTTGCATAAGCAACCAATTTGTACATAATATGTGGGAGAAAATGTGCTGAAAACAATGCAATTTTTTGTTAAAATTAAATTTTCTGGTGTCATCCTCTCAGATCTTCTACTATGGCATATAAACAGACAGGCTCTGTCAGACCTCTGTGGCAAGCAGCTGGTTGAGGGGGTATTTATTTTTATAAGCCATCCCGTGGCCGAGTGGTTAGCGCGCTTGGCTACTGATCTAAGGGACCTGGGTTCGAGTCCCGGATAAGGCATGGACGTTTGTGTCGCTTTTCTGCTGAGGTCCTGCCATCCTCTCAGACCTACTATGGCATATAAACTGACAGGCTCCTGTCAGACATCTGTGGCAAGCAGCTGCTTGAGGGAGTATTTGAATAAAACATTACTGTCAGTATAAAATTTCCAAGTTTATTGGTTTTCTTTAATTTTAAGCTTTTTTCTAAAAAATTTTGAAAGCAACACTTTTCCCCTGTCGTGTATTTTTTTTTGGTTTCGAAATCCCCTATGACCGTGTAACTTATGGCGTTCGCATTTATGTTGTTCCCCTGGTAAGGCTGAGGGGTACGTAAACCTTAATTTTGCTTAATGAAGGAGTCCATGGCTCCTAAAAGGTTTATGAGTAATTGGCCATGTAAACTTTTAGAACCCATTGTCCCACATATATTGCTTTGCAACGTACTAACCAGATACAATCACACCAGCATATCACCAATTGCAAACTGGATAATATAAATAATATATATAATTATAATTTAGATTATAATCATATCATAGAGAAAATTTGCTTTTTTTGGCACTAACCGTATCACTCAGCTGCACTTTTGTCACGACTACGAAACATACAAAATTTCGGAGATAGTATAGTGTTCAGTAAAGGCAACTTAATTGTACTTACCTTTGTACAGTGCGGTTTACCACCATAATAATAGCAGCAAATCTCCCGCGAACTGCAGAAAATTTTGAGCAATATTTGGAGTTTGTGAATGGCATCATTACCTTGCCGGCCAAAAACAGTCGATGGTCGACAACCAACAACCCCAACAACATTCTCACCCATTGAGTGTTCTCACCTACGTTTATTGCTTCCATACTATAATAATCATCTACAAAATGATTTAAGTGAATTAGGTCTATGACTGCTTGTAGTGTTTTGTGAATGAAAGTGAGGTCGAAGTTTTGCTTAATTTCTCACTGTAATGGTAGTTAAGTAATCACTGAAAGGAGAGCTATGCACTGAACCTCTATGATGATGATGCACAGAACTGTCCACCCTAGTACCTAATGTGCAACATCTCCTTCTCATGGTGTGGACCGTAGTACCTTTCAAAAGAGATACTCACTTGTGGAAGGGAACGGAGGAGGAGGGCTGCCCAATCAGTGTGCCTATTGATCTGGACTACTATGTCTACTTTCCTTTTGTTTCTACCCTGCTGAGGAGTGATCAACCCCACAGGGTCCTGGTGCTGAACATATGTACCAACCGGAATGGAATAAGGACTCTGAATAAAAAATATAAACCCATACTAGCATTCTAAAATCCCCCTTTCCCCTCCCCCCTATACTGGCCCTGATACATATTATCTTAATTTCAAAATTTAGCTTCTATCCGATCCACTAAAATACCCCGAACACGATGAAATATATTCTGTGGCTTGTGTAAAATTTGAAAACTGCAATAACAAAATAAGTGTATTTACTTTCGAAAATGAACTATGACAAATGGGTGAAAATTGCGAAACATACTATGCAATGTTATTATTAATACATACACCGAAGAACCAAAACGTTATGACCACATGCCTAATATGATGTTGGTCTTCTACATTCATTATCCTGCTGAAGCATTATTATGCTGAAAGATTATATGGTGCATTATCCTGCTGAAAGATGGTATTACCCATACAACCACAATATCCACAAAATATCCATGATATATACATATATATCTGATATGACCGATGAATATCTAATGATCCTCTTAGATATCTAATAGATATTTCAGGAGATTGTTGTTGCGTAGGTACTAGAGGGATATACTGTTGCCATGAAAGGATATACCTGGTCTGAAATGATGTTTAGGTAGGTGGTAGACATCATAATTTCCTGCACATGAATGACTGGACCCTGGGTTTCCAAGCAGAACATTGCCCAAAGCATTACACTTCCTGCACCAGTTTGTTTTCATCTCCCAGTGCATCCTGGAACCAACACTTCCCTAGATAAACGACGCACACCTACCGGCCGTCCACATGGTGCAACAAAAAACGAGTTTCATCAGACCAGACAACCTTTTTCCAATCATTCAAGGTCCAGTTTTGAGGCTCGCGTGTCCATTGTAGGCGCTTTCGACTCTGAACCGAGAGTAGCATGGGCATTCAGAGTGGCCTGCGGCTACCCAACCCCTTTTCAGCAGGGTTTGATGTATTGTGTGTTGTGATACATTACTCCCGTCATCAGCATTCAAATTACGGGGTGTTGCTCTGCAGTATCCCTTCTGTTGTCTCATACCATACAGAAGAGACTTCGCTCACCTCTAGCATCGATGAGCCATGGTCAGCCCACACCTTCCTGGTGGTTCATGGATTTTCCCTCTTCGGACCACTTTTTGAAGGTACTAATGACGGCTGATCGTGACCTCCCCACAAGCCTTGCCATCTCAAAAATGCTCTGACCCAGTCACCTGTCTATTATAATTTGGTATTTGCCAAACTTACTTAAGTCCTCTGCCTTTCCCATCTGAGAACAAGAATAACACTGATTAACAGAGCGCAGTATCAGGTGTTATTTATACCATTTCATGACCTTCACACGTCCTGTAATTCATCTGTAATTGCTTCGATTTGCATAAAGACGCGCTGGTCCTAATATTTTAGCTCTTTAGTGTATGTAATTTTGCTATTAATTTGTTTCTGTATTCAAACCCAAAATAATTTGTTTCCTTTTATTATTGTTTTCCGTTATCATTTTATTTAACATTTGCCATACAAGGTGATTTTCCACAATAATACAATGTACATTAACCCCGTTTAACATGAGAGATGCTCTTCTGGAGATCGCCTTAAATGGGGGAATTTTTATTTGCTTGTGTTTTGCGTATCTTATTGATATTTTTGATATTTTTTCTCATATTATAATAGATGCTTTATTTCAGCAAAAATAATTATAATTCACATTAAAAAAATTTCATCAATGAATAATTCCATGAAATGTATATCGATATGATCCATTAGTTAATTTCACAATTTATTTTTTAATAACGAAACAATTTAGCATAATTTGCTTCTCTCCGTTTTGTGCATTATATTTGTGACATTCTGTATTAGAAAGAACAATTGACACAGTAATTACTTTTGCTAATCATGTAAGCATATAATTTTCTTATTGGTTTTGGGGGGGTTTTCAGTCGAGATTAACAGAATCACATCGGGGCATGCTCCAAGCTTATCAGCACCCTGTGCAAGATTTTTCGGTGCATCCCATTCAACTTCCCAATAAATTTAAAAATTAATTTTTTACTAGCAATTGAAATATAGTTACTTTTTTTTTACTCAAAAACTAATTAAAAAAAGACAAAGAAATACAAGTCACCTTAAGGATAGAACCTAAATATACGTTGTTTCATAAATAAATTAATTTGTTATAATAAAAATAGGAACATAATTAGTATTGCCAGATTTAGTTAAGAAAAATTTATTTTTCTCGCTTTTTTAGTTGCGAAATATTTATACTTCTGAGAAATCTATGGTATGTGCTAGGTCGCTTTCAATCGAAATTGTTGGTAGTGAAATCAAAAATCCTTAGGGCATAGTTGATCGCATATAGGTTTTGATGAATTTCATTTTTGAGAAACTACTTTCGCCACTAGCCACAGAAACTGGCATGGTTCACGACATTGTAACGATATATTGTGCTCGACAAAATCGCCCGTTTGCAAAGGCCTTTTTATAGCGGCAATATATTTTCTGGCATACATGTAGTACCTTAAATTGTTTCAAATGCACAAAATTCAAAATTTTGAATTACAATAATTCGATGATTTTCAGGCACATAATTGAACCCCATAAATTTGGCGATCTGTGCAGTCGTGGCGCTCGATCGTGCCATAGGCCGACGCTGAATCATATGAAACAAGATTCAACGTGCTACACAGTGCTTGACACCAAAACCTGTAAAAATTGTAAATTCTTTTAAATATAATATTTATACGAATACCAGTTAGATACACAAAATATTTAAGCATATTTATCTATGTAAAGATTTTGAAGAAGTTTCACTAAACAATGCAAAAGAAACCACGTTACAGCGAATGCACTTTAAATTATGGTTATCGCTATTACATTTAGGATGACTTAAGTAAGTTTAAAATTAATAACTTTTTATCAAATTTGTTTCATTGTTCAACTACCATATCCGAAGCAATATACTGAAACTAAAGAGTCTTAAATGTCTCACTGTGAGGTCTCTTTTGATGTAACAGATATATTTCTGTGATCTTCCAACTAAAAGTCATCAAAATACGCGAAATACTTCCACTCAGTTATAGCATCAGTTTTCTTTTCTTCTGCATCACATCAGTTTTCTTTTCTTCTGCCAGTATTCGGCTAGGGAAAATGTTTCATTGATAGATATCTGCTATAGATTGAATATTAAATTGAGGAATTTGTACCTTTTTTAATAATAATAATAATGCCTTTATTCAAGTGTGCGACACAATGATAATTAGTTAAAAACTAACAATGAAATAGTATATATAATTCCACAATTATGCATATTCTTACACATACAACCACAATGTCCGCAGAATATCTATAAGATATCTAAGATAATGAATTCATATCCATTGGGCCATCGTAGATATCTTATAAATATTATGTGGAGATTGTGGTTGTGTGGATATACATTATATGAGCCCTGGGTAACACATGGCTGTTTGTGTCGTTTTTCTGCTGAGGGCCTGCCATCCTCTCAGACCTCCTATGGCATATAAACTGACAGGCTTCTGTCAGACCTCTGTGCCAAGCAGCTGCTTGAGGGGGTATTTATTTATTTTTTATTTTTATTATTGCCAAGATTAGCTAGAATTCTTGGAAGTGCAGGGTTTTGAAACATTTTGTTAATGGAAATTGATGAATGCAAAATAATTTTGCCACCAAAGAAAACGGGGATTAAACCCTCAATCGCCCTTCTTGCACTATATATATATATACTACATAGGCTTATTATACGTTCGGTTTTGAGCTCTAGTCACTGTGTCTGGCATGTACAGTTTTTAATTATTTCCCTTCTCTCTACGATTTTCTTATTCAGCAGTAGTTGATATTGTTTCTAATTGCACATTAGCAAGAGTTGTAAACAGTTTTGGAAAAAGCAACTTGTGAAGCAATTTATATTTGGTTGGGATAGAAACACTTGGAGAAGGAAAAAACCAGAGGTGAAGAAAAATGGGTACAATTTTTAGTCGTTTTTGACAAAATAATATTTCTTTTTCATGTCATTAAATTTATCTTTTGTTTAATGGGAACATCAGCTCCTGTTGAATGACAGTTCTTAATCAAGAACAACGTTTGTTCACGGGACCTGAGTTTCATGTCAGTAAGTACTGTTTAAGATTTGCTTTTTTCTGCAAAAAAGCAAATCTTAATTTAACATGTCTGGAATTTTGTGAAAAAATTTAGCATAATAAAAAATATATGTAAAATATGAATTTTTCTTTCTGTCCTTCATAATAAACTAGTAGAATTGCTCCGCATCACTCCGACCTCGATATAATGGCAGAGCTGCAGGCATATACGTAACTGCTGCTTTCACTGCCAGGACGATGTCACCGGTGGCAGATCCCGTGCAATTCCTCAAGTAATCAACAGATCGATTCCAAATTTGGTATAGTGGTTCCTCTTAGTTCTGGGGCGGGGGTGGCTCAGTCGGTAGCACACCAGGCTCGTAATCTGTAGTTCCCAGGTTCGAGTCCCAGCTGGGTCAGCGTTGAGATTTATCTCCGCAAAATTCCCCGCCCTGCCCACGGTCAGTAGGGGACACCGATGGGCTTGGAAAGGCCGCCGTCCGTCGGATGGGACGTTAAGCCGTGGCCCCGTGTGCGGGAGAGCCATACCCTGTGCACGTTAAAGAACACGCTGGATGGCCTTGACGGGAGGCTACCATCTGTCTCTCAAAAGCTGTTCCAGTGGGTCCCCTCCCCCAACCTTCTCTGAGCCTTCGGGGTCCATGTGACCTGGCCATTTAGCCCATGGTGTGCACAAAAGTGCCGCTCAGAGGTAAAACAACCCAACCCAACCCAACCTCTTAGTTCTGGCATGTACAGTTTTAGGATATTTGATCCTGACGCAAGTGTCGGCAAGTGTCGGGAAAACAAATTGAAACTTGAAAGTTATGAATGGAGCAGAACATTATCGATCCTCGAAGATCATTGCAGAGAAGTTTCGCTTCAATCTTTGGGGGTGGGTCTATATTTCTGGGGTTGAAACATATATAGTGCATTAAGTTACCACCAGATGAAACTGTAGATAAAATTTGGGGGGCCTAGCTTTCAGCGTCTAAGACGAGATGTCGAACAAACAGACAAAGAGACAATCACTCTAAAATATATAATAGATTTAAATAAATCAGATGTTTTCTCATACACCCATATTTTTATACTGCTCGAAAGAAGCATGCAACATTCATGTTCAACTTTTCTCCTCAATGACCTGGTTTGATTTCACAGGGTGTTTCAAAAAGGACGTAATCCTCTATTGTATTTTTCTATTTAAACTTGACAAAAGAAACAAATTTTAAAAGATGCAAATTAGACATATATCTACCTTTACAATAGATGTTGAAAGTGATTTCCTGAAACTTGGATGCAGGTTCGTACCCGTTTCATGACATTTGCAGCCACCTTTCATAAAGTTTGTTTTCTTATGTTTAAAATCTCTCTTTCAATGTTAGTCTTCAAGTCTTGAAGTGTATGAGGATTGTTTTGAAACATTACACATTTGAGATATCCCCAAAGGAAAAGATCTGGAGGTGTAAGATCTGGGAATCTTGGTGGCCACAAATTTTGTTAAATCAAATGATCGGCAAAAAATTCCTACAAATGACCATTGTATCATTTGCAGTATGGGCGGTCGCACCATCTTATTGAAACCAACACTCTCGTTCATTCCATATTCGCCAGAGGCACTTTGTTATGCTTTTATTTTCTCAATAATAAAAAAATAATAAATACCCCCTCAAGAAGCTGCTTGCCACAGAGGTCTGACAGGAGCCTGTCAGTTTATATGCCTTAGTAGTAGGTCTGAGAGGATGGCAGGATTTCAACAGAAAAACAGCACACACATCCATGCTTTATCCGGGGCTCGAACCCAGGTCCCTTAGATCAGTAGTCAGGCGTGCTAACCACTCGGCCGTGAGTAATTGGGAAACCCTACTGAAGTCTCTCTCTAGCTTTTATTATTCTCAATGTTATTGAGACTTAAATGTGGCTTTCCATTCGTATAATATGAACGTGTCCCAATACATTTGATATATGCTATGTATCCTCACAATCCATATTTTATAAAAGTTCACTTTCGATTGGCAGGAGAGAGGGCGTTTTCGAACTGCTTTTTTGAATTACGAATATTTGGAACTAGCTTTTTATTCCACCTAAATATTGAAAGGGACATAATTTTGCTGATATCTAAACAAATTCTTATAAAAGTTTGTTTTTATATAAGTTTTATAAGGACATTAGGCACTTGCGCCAGTTGTTTGGGTTGTTTTACCTCTGAGTGGCACTTTTTTGCACACCATGGGCTAAATGGCCAGGTCACATGGACCCCGAAGGCTCAGAGAGGTTGGGGGAGGGGACCCACTGGAACAGCTGTTGGGAGACAGATGGTAGCCTCCCTCAAGGCCATCCAGCGTGTTCTTTAACGTGCACAGGGTATGGCTCTCCTGCACACGGGGCCACGACTTAACGTCCCATCCGACGGACGGCGGCCTTTCCAAAGCCCATCGGTGTCCCCTACTGACCGTGGGCAGGGCGGGGAATTTTTGCGGAGATAAATCTCAACGCTGACCCAGCTGGGACTCGAACCTGGGAACTACAGATTACGAGCCTGGCACGCTACCGACTGAGCCACCCCCGCCCCACTTGCGCCAGTATGAAATGCTGCCGCTCCTAGGCAAATGCCTAATGTTATGAGAAATCCGTCCCTGCATGTGGCTCTTCTATGTTCGTGACGTTATTAGTGACGGAACGTGAGGGAAATTTTCTTCTCCCAGTGATTTCTTAAGTACTTGACCGATTGGTCCCAAATTTCATGTGATATTTCCTCTTGTGTGCCTGTGTTGGGTTAACAGATCGGTTTCCTAGCTTTGCTGGCTCGTGATTAAACTTGCTGTAAATATCCGAAATCTTTCGAAGGCTTCTGGCTCCTCTGTTGAACGCTTTGAATGGAGTCGTCTATTAGCGATGGAGAAGGAGGTTATCGATGGGAAAAATTATCAATGGACAGATGTTTTGCGCCAAACATTTGGCGAGATATAACTAGTATTCCAATAATACTTCAATAAGGCTTAGTTATTGGCAGGCTCGGGTGTAACAAAAAACACACGGGGCAGGAGGGGCAAGTGACTCGATCGAGCAGGAAAAAAAGTACACGAGACAGGAATTCCATTGCAATATATCATTTTCCGCTCCAGTTTAGTGGTGTTTAAAATTTCTTGATAAGTGCGTTAAATATATGTATATTTAATACTTTTTTTTTTGCCTTATACTAACATTATCCATCCCCACCCGAAGATCTAGGCCTGGTGATTGGATTAGTCTTGGGATGTTTTTTTACGTGCGAAACGAAAGTGCCTTGTTCAGGAATTTGCATTATTTTAACAAGTTATCTCTAATTGGCTTATTGCAATGCAGCTCCGTTCTGCACTTAAACCCGTCAAAACTGAGTAATTCCTTAAACATCCTTTAGCTCTGAGTTCTTGTACTTCCCTTCTCAGTGCTAACAATGAGAAATCCAATATATTGAAGGTCGAATATTAATTTGTTTCCCGTTTCCTGATAAGAGAGATTTTATTTGTTTATATTGATTTAGTTGGCGATTCCATCAAAGTATTTTGATTGAGAGGTTTTCAGTCTCAAACAGAATACACCCAGCCACGTAGTTGGGAGAGAAGAAAAAGAGAAGTTTAAGATATAAGAAACAAATTATGCATTTGTTGATTCGTTCTTTAAAATATTTATAATTCTATCATATATGTATCAAATTTAGCGGAAATAAAAAACAAAAATATTATACCTATATTAAATTTCATTTCTTATATGACCCTCCTCCCCGGACTGGATTTTTAATTTATCCCATGTTTTGTAGCTAAGAGTTGGTTGCTATGTATATTTATTGTCTCCGTCAGTTTAGAAGCTCACGAACTGCCACTGTGGAAACCAATAGAAACTAAAACTTGCCAGTGAAATCCTACAGGTTACTTCGGGGGAGAAAGAGACGGAGATGAAACGCTCTGGCAGAGTTACTTCAAAATATGAAATTATCGAAAATCACATTGATGCGCAATTCAAGAGCAATGAAACTGATGCACAATGTAGAAAATATTTCAAAATGATTAAAATGATACTGACAGTCAGGGTTGGCTCATTAGGGACCGGGACTCACCAATGCAAATTTCTGAACAAGACACTTCCGTTTCGCACGTAAAGCAAAATCCCAAGGTCTAATGCTGCGTTTTTCAAACTTTTTTGATTGCGACGCACAATAAGAATTACGTTTTACATCGTGATCCTGATTCTGATATTTTCTATTCCATTTCATTTTATAAAATACTGGTCGTGACCAGGGGCGTAGCGAAGGAATATGGTTGGGGGAGAAGAAGTCCAAAATTTTCCAAGTCGAGCAAAATTTTGGCAAAATTTGCCAACTGAGCAAACTTGCAAACTTGCTTAGATTTTCGCTCCGTGTGTGTGGGGGGGGAGCCAATTTTTAAGTCTCTCCTACATTTTGCCATTTGACTTCCAATTTTGCCAACTAGCCATAATTTCTCAGAAATACTTCCAATATTTACATTTCGTCTGAATTGTAGCATATCAGTATGAATTTTTGCCTAGATTTGGTCAAATCTCCTTAATTTCACGAAACTAATCCCAATCTTTACATCTCTCCTAAATTTGCCAAATCACTTAAGGGGAGTTGTCAAAATCGAGGCAACTTGGCAAATCGGAGGCAGTTTGGAAAATGGAGAGACGGCAAAATTTAGAGCAGTTGGCAAAATTCGAAGCCACTTAGTAAAATACAGGTGAGTTGGCAAAATCTTAGGGAGTTGGCAAAATTCGGAGTGACTTGGTAAAACCTTGCGGATTGGGAAAATCGGGACAACTTGGCAAAATCTTGGGGAGTTGGCAAAATTCGAAGTGACTTGGCAAAATTCAAGTGAGATGTAAAAATTAGGATTTTTTTTTCTGTAAAATTATGGCGAGTTGGCAAAATCTAGTAGAGTTGGCAAAACTTAGGGAGTTGGCAAAAACTAGGGGCAGTTGGAAAAATTCGGAGTGACTTGGCAAAATCTTGGAGATTTGACAAAATTCAGGTAAGATGCAAAAATTGGAATCTTTTTTCTGTAAAATTATGGCGTGTTGGCAAAATCAAGGCAGCTTCGCAATATCTAGGAGAGTTGGAAAATCTTGGGGGAGTTGACAAAATTCGAATCCACTTGGTAAAATAAGGGCGATTTGTGAAAATTGGGATTGTTTTTGTGAAATTAAGGAGAGTTGATAAAATCGAGAAAACTTTGCAAAATCTAGGGAAGTTGGCAAAACTGGAAACCACTTGGTAAAGTACAGGTGAGTTGTAAAAATTGGGATTGGTTTTGTGAAATTAAGGAGAGTTGGAAAAACCAAGTACTCTTGGCAAAATCTAGGGGAGTTGGCAAAATTCGAAGCCACTTGGTAAAATACAGGGGAGTTGGGAAATTGTGCCTTTCTTGTGCAATTAAGGAGAGTTGATAAAATTCGAAGTGGCTTGGCAAATTCAGGGAAGATGTAAAAAAGTGCGATTTTTTCTGTAAAATTACGCAGAGTTGGCAAAATCTAGAGTAGGCAAAATTCGAATGCACTTGGTAAAATATAGGCGAGTTGTGAAAAATGAGATTTGTTTTGTGAAATGAAGGAGTGTTGGATAAATTGAGGAAACTTAACAGAATGTAGGGCAGTTGGCAAAATTCAAATCCACTTGGAAAATACGGGCGAGTTGTGATAATTGGGATTGGGTTTGTGAAATTCAGGATAGTTGACTAAAATCGAAGAAAGAATTTCACCTCCATATCTGAGCTGAATTTTGCCAACTCCCTACGATTTTGACAAGTCACTCCGAATTTTGTCAACTGTCCCTAGATTTTGACAACTTCCCTTAATTTTCCAAAAAAAAAAATCAGAAATTTTCACAACTCACCTAGATTTTACGAAGTCGCTTCGAATTTTGCCAACTCCGAGTTACTTTTGGGGGGGGGAGCCTCCCCCCATTTCCCCATGGCTACGCCCCTGGTCGTGAACAACTAAACTGATTTCACGACTCACTAATGGGTCGCAACCGGAAGTGTAAAAAACGCTGCTCTAATGCAGAAACATATTGATAGCCTCTGCAATTCCTGCGAAACGGGCGCGCCACGTTTAGGGGTGGGGGGGGGGGGCTACAAAAAATGCGAAATTTATGACGAAATTCGATGTAGCTTTGAATAAAGAGCAAACCGTAAATAATCAGCTTCGTTTTCCCTATTAGAAATTCATCTCCTTGCTACTTGTGGGGCAGAAATCATTTATATCAAAACTTGAGCTATGTCACGAGCTTCGTTAACATAAGATCATGCAGTCGTGTACGATGCCATTTTTTCCGTTCGACAAGCGATTTCTCGAGTTAGGTCCAAACTCCTGTTTTAACTCCTAAGACTAGAAATGTTTCCAATATCATCACTATTTTTCTTCGTTTTCCCCATTTCTTCGCTGCTCTTATATTTAGCTCGTTTTCAGAAAAAACGAACTGATGTTTTCGCTTTGTCATCTGTCTGCCGTCTGTAGATATCAAACTTTTTTGTTTTCAGAGATAAATTAAAAATTATTTTTGGGTTCGATAGGTATTGACAAAATATTACGATTCGCACTTTCGGAATCTTCCAAAAGCTAAAATTTTTCTTTCTACAGCTCGATATTTTTGATAATTGCAATGTTTTAAACTAATATTGCAAGCGATGTAATTACGTTAGAAATTTGAAATTTTGGTTGAGAAATGTGAATATCATGAAGAATGAAAATAATGATTTTCACCTTTACCCCAGAGGGGGTAGAAAAATGCAATTTTGTGTTTTATGGGATAATTGTTTTTTGAGACAAATTGGAAAATCCTTCTTGGTACGATAGGCATTGATAAATTATTATCATTCACACTTTTAAAATCTCCCATTAGCTTTAACTGCGCCCTCTGACGGTGAGAAATTTATAAAATTTCAAAATTTTAAATGAATATTGCAAACAATCTATTTGGGCTCCAAATCTGATATTTTAGTGGTTGAATGTAATGATCAAGTGGCTTACAATGGCAGCAACAATTTTTCACTTCACACACAAGGTGGGTGGGAAAAGCAATTTTTTGTTTTGGTAGTTTAATGAAAAATATTTTTTGATTTGAATAGAACGAAAATGATGATTCATAGTTTTCAAATCCTCCAAATTGCCTTAATTTATCATCATAAGAGAGCGGTAAATGTAGGAAAAATGCACGAAACATTTCCGAGTTTAATAAATTTTGGCCTCCGTTACACATACTAGTCTTCTCAAGGGGTGAAGGCATGGACCCTTGTCTCCCCCCCCCCCAATAGATTTAGCCCTGATTCATTCCGAAATGTCGAATTGCAAAATCCGAACTATGTGTCAGATATTTTTTATGTACTTTTTAAAAAAGTTAAAATTCAAGTATATGATGGTGAACATTGAATAAAACAGAAGGGCCCAGAGACATTTCTTGAGGAGTTGCATAAGCCAAATGAGAAGAAGTTAAATTCAACTATCTCCTTCGGACTGATGAATGCTGTCTTCCTGATGTTGTGAGGGTGCACAAGGACTTTCCAATATCCTGACACCATGTCCAGGGAACTGAAGAACTTAACATGAGCCAGCTGGTCGACAAATTCATCTGTAAGAGGCAGAGGGTATGAATTATGTATGTTAAATCCTTCTTCTTCATGTTAAATCCTTCTTCTTCATGTTAAATCCTTCTTCTTCATGTTAAATCCTTCTTCTTCATATTAAATCCTTCTTCATGTTAAATCCTTCTTCATGTTAAATTCTTCTTAATGTTAAATCCTTCTTCATGTTAAATCCTTCTTCTTCACCAGCACAATGGGTGAAGTGAAGGGGGAAAAGCTCTCGCGTATGATACCATTATCGAGTAATTCATCCATTAGTCAAATTCTTCAAGCAGTGCAAAAGGTACCCCATAAGCCCTCTGTTTCATTGGTTTCCTATCTATAAGGTGTATCTCATGGCATACTTGTGTCGTTCATGTCAATTTGCTCACTTCTCTAGCACATGTTTATTTTAAATCAATAACTTCCCTAGTTTTCCTCACTCTCTGGGCGCAAGACGGTCCAGATGAAAATCAGTAAAGACTGAGGTTGTGTGATCTAAACCTCTTTTCCAGGGGTTCGGATCTAATCGTGTCTAAGGTTTCAAAATGGCCTATTGTCATTTACTTGTTCAGCCAGATGGGGTTATTTGAAGGGTTGGCTATTCTGATTATTGATCAGAATGTTGATTATTCTTTATTCACTGATCTAGTCACTTGGATGGAATCTGCTTTAAGTTTACCATGAGGTTGAACAAATATGGTCTGGCCTTTCAAATGAGTGACTATCTGTTCAGTGCATGGGGGGGGGGGGGGCAGTTTACTGACCATACTTCATGTGGTCTCTATGAGTGGAATCGAGTCAGCTTGTGTGAGTGTGTTGGAAAAAGGGGAAGGTGGAATAGATTTATTGCTGTCATCTGTGTCGCCATCTTCCTCTCACCGTAACGTGTTTGAGTGAAAATCAATTATGAAACTGTCCTTTCAATATGTCATATCCTATAATCATATCGTAGTTCACACTATCAATATCCAGAAACACCACAGGATGTCAGAAAGTTGTGTTGTTTACCATCAAGTTTAACATAAATCTCCCCAGGACTGGGAGCATGCTTCCTCCAATAGCCTTTAGCCCATGGGATATGGGGACCATTTTCTTAGAATATTTGGTTTCAAGCATTGGAAGCAACTTTTTTCATGGTGGAGGTGGTGGCACCGTGTTCAAAAGAGCCAATATCATCATATCCTCCATGAAACTGGAAATGATGGTTGCCTGTTCATCATAGCCGAAAATGTTGCAAGAAGTGATCTGGATCTCAGGAGCTTCAATGGGATTCCAGGAAGTGCATCCAAGGCTTCCCTCCCATGCTAGTTTAAAGGATTGTGCAGAGGACAGGGTTGTGGTCTTCGGCCACCTTCATGCAGCTGCTGCACCGGCTGCCAATGATCATGGGCCATTGACTGAGTCGAATGTGGGCTATGGTCATTCCCTACTGGTTACAGATGTTGTCATCATGCTGCTCTAAAGAGCAGCATAATGTGACCAGTAGGGTGCGCTGTCAGTAGGGCCCACTGGGCATGTGGATAACTGATCGAGCATTGCTTTGAAATGTGGCCGAGTCTCCAGCAGCCGAAACGCGTGATCTCCCATGGCTTCGGCCAAGTACTGAACGATGGAAGTAAAACTGATCAATGGGATGGACCTGCTCTTGGATTCGCAACTTGATGGATTTAATTTTATCAGCAACATGGCTAGACTTTCCTGCATCTGTCTTATTAGGAGGACATGTAATGTAACTTCCAACTCCTCAGAGGTACGAAGTCCTGGGGTCGGCCTAATAGGTTCCAGGTCCAAAGCTCAAAGAAGGTGTCATTGGCTGACTACCTGTTCATTGCTTTCTGTTGCACCCAACTCCGAATTTATTGAAGAGGGAAGATGCCAGGGACTAATATTAAAAAATGGCCATGTGTTAACTTCCAGGCTCTCCTAAGGTTGTATTTTCCAGAGCCTCCTCAAAAGTCCAGGGTTTGTGGGATAATATTCAACTCTTCAGCTTGGGGAGCAATCCAGTCATGAATTGGTCATGTCGGATCTGATCCTCCACAGCAGTGTAAGTATTATCTCTCCCCTCTTTCAAACTTCCCATTTTTTTTATTTTTTATTTTTTATTTTTTTCATATTTTACAATTTTCTCTTGCTGGCTAATACCACAATAACCCAGCATGTGAGATCCTGAGCGCTCAGTACTATTTTGTGGAGAGATTCTCATTCATAAAATAAAACACAATGTCACTCTATTTCAATACCTCAATAACCCATCAGATGAGAAATATATAGATATTGAATTATGTGGAAAATTTTCTACTAATGTTCTGGGCACTCGGCACCAGTTTTCGTGCCCAACCCCGGTTGAGTGGAGTGGGTAGATGTCAGGCACAAATGATTAAAAAGGGGGACAGCGGCACTACGTTAGCCACAGGGGCAGCACTCAGTATTTCGCTGTAGATGGGCATGTAGCCACAATAATTCTTACTCTAAAACTAACACTTCTCCAACCTGATGAACCATTTCTCCCACCTTCCATCTTAGATTTTGTCAGAAACCTTATGCATAGGAAATATCACAATATACAACTTTCCATGTAAAAAGCTTTGTTGACTCAGAATTTACTCAAACAACTGTAGAGAAGGCAGTGATTCATGTAGTGTGGTTTAGGACAGTCTTAGCAAAAAATTTAAAATTAACCTACTTTATAAAGATAAATCCTCATCACCAACAATTAACAAAATACAGTATACTTTAACTGAAGACATTAAATTAGTTAGATTATTTGCACTATTCCATTGCACTATTCACAACATTGGCAGATTTGAAGCTGCCGCCCTCGGTAGTGACGTCACGGTTAAGAAAAGTCGTTTGGCTACTGCCCCTTTTTGAGACGGTTCTGGCCAGGACCCAGCCAGCTATGCAGACCTGAAAATGATGGGCCATGAATTCAGTCGGTCATTCTTAAACACCCTGGATCTCTCTTTTTTCCACCAAGAAGACTGTTGCCATGGTTTTCACCAACAAACGCTTCTCCCCATCTTCCCTGGCATCAAGGTTGGATCCGACATCATCAAGGTCGTCAAACAGCATAAGTTCCTCGGTGTTGTCCTTGACAACAAGGTGACCTGGGGTCCTCTTATTCAGCATCTCAAGTCTATTGCCACTGCCCAATGAAATGTCCTGACTTTCATTGCAGGCACCAAATAGGCTCTTGCAAGACCCCTCCTGGTGTTGCATAGCCACCTCATTCTCTCTCGCATCAATGAGAGTGGCCTTCTACTGTGCAAACAGGCCAGACTCTGCCATCACCATGTCCACCATGGAGTTCTTTAGCGAGTCCTTCCTGTTAGCTCTACAGCTGACAATACTCTCTTTCTGAACCTACTACCATCATGGAGGAGCAGTAGATTAAGATCAATGTTCAATCCCATCTTTAGGACGAAGGAGTGACTCTGATCCCTTAGTCATCAGACATATTTCAACCTCCTTTGTCACTATTTGCTATGACAGGTGTATTGAACACATCATACACAAATGGATCAGCTGATCTGGAGAGGTTATTTGCCCCCTCTGCATTCATCATTACCGAAATCCATTTCACCAGGGGTTTTAGACTTCCACACCTCACCTCCTCCACCAGTGCAGAAGTCCATGCTACCCTAGAAGCTTTACTTCACATCAACAGCAGCAGCAGCAGAGGTTTTCCTTCATCTGACCTATCTACTTCGTCTTAGAAAATCACATAAAGGAAAGAGACTGTTCAAGTGTTCTCAACGAGGGCTGCATTTACAAGGAAGAGTGACACATGTTATTAGTTATCCTACACTTCCAAGAAAATCTACAAATGCGAAGAATGTGCTGTAGAGGTGGGAAGAAAAAGCAATCTTTCGTGGCATCTAAGACACCCTAACAGTAATAAACGAAAACGTTCTGAAGACCAGGAAATTTTCCAGAAGAAGCAAAAAGAAGACCTGAAGATACCTGCCAGTTTACAGAAGAAATGAAAAATACGTTGTCAACACAAGGTTACAGTGACTAGCGAAATATTTTCCTCGAGTTCTCATGAGAGTCACTAGTAACACTTTTCAATGAACAATTGACCTCGAAAGATAGTATTTAATGGTATCTTGTGGTAAAAGAGCTCTTCAAGTGAAAATTTTACCTTCAACTTTCGAATACTATTCCTGTATTCCCGAAGCACTATGAAAACAATGCAGCAGGGCAAATTGGGCAGAAAGGACGATTGTAATGTATATTCAATGTAGTCAAAGCCTATTTTTATAGTGATTATAAAACATGGTTCAAACATGTTTTGCAGGATACACAAATCGTTATAACAAGGATTAATCTCTTAATTTCTTCAAGTATGTTTATTTAATCTTTTGTCTCAACTCAAATTAAGGTAGTATTAATGAATAGTGAATACACATATTACATGTAGTTTCGTTTAAAGTTTCAATTTATATGTTAGAAATAATCCTAAACAGTATTAATGATTATGTTCATAGATTTGCTATTAACCAGCCATTATTACGGCGATTGTTAACAAATATGAAATGTGTGCAGAAAGGGAAAAAAATGATGGATACCACAAACACACAATTTGTAGTACCTTTTTCAAACAAGACTGCTGCATTAGGTAAGATTTATCAAAATACATGGGTTGATTAATAGAAATTGCAAAAAGTAAATGCGTACTTTTTCTTTCAATGCACAAATAATATAGTGGTGCTTTATAATATTCAGTTCACATTATACACAGGACAAAGCTTTTAACGTTTTCTTTTTACCTAAGAAACACGTCTTTTTCAGTTTCTACCTATACGGAGCCAAAGAATTTATTATGCAATTTCCATATTATCTCAAAAGTTAAACTAATTTCGAAGCTTTATAATTTCTAAAAGCACTTTGTATGGAAAAATATTACTGAATGTGAATTAAAGGTCTCATGGTAAAAATTGCCCATGCCCTTAAAATGAAAATCTTTACCGAAGATTGAAGATTCGTCTGTATGCTATTCACAGATTACTGACAAAGAATAAAAGGAAAACTCTCATCATAATTGCACAATTTAAATCGAGGACCGACCAAGAAAAAGGGAAAATGAAAAAGACTAACCGGATCCCAACTGCATGTGCGGACTTGAATGCTATCGAATAACCGTTGCATTTGAATGAAAACTTAACTGAAATTAATAGAGAGCATTATTGGAAAGCGAGAACAACAGCTAAAAGAAAAAATTATAAATATGTTTGGTACAGAAACGGTAAAATTATGCTTTAGAAAGCTGATGGCGATAATATTATTAATATTAATGTGTATGCTGATTTTAATACTTTGTAATTTACTTTTCTTATAACTTAAATGATTATTAATGCTACTTCTTTAGACAATATACAACGGAGTTATGTTAATTACTATGCTGATAATATACTGAAGCAGAAAATTGGTTCTCGACAGAAACAAAACAATTACAAAAAACAGCCGTTTAGGAATAATTAATTCACGTTAACATCAGAAGCATTAAGAAATATTGGGATATTTTCAACATTAACATAAAAAAAACATACAACACGTGGACATAATCATACTAACCAAAACTAATATCTTGAACATTGAAGGACATTTGTACAAAATACACAACTTTGAACAAGTTTACAATGAAAATACAAAAAAGGTAGTCAAGGAATTTTAATATACTATCGAAATACAATGGTAGTACAAAATTTACACACAGAAATTACATCAGCGGAAACTTTGCATTTAAAGATTAAAAAAGAAGAGCTGACCTATAAGGTGCTAGCAATTTATAGATTCCTCAGCACAGATATAAATATATTTTTACAAAATATAGCTAATTGACTCATCCTTAATGATAGAACAAGAAATCAAATATTAATTGGAGACTTCAACATTGACACTATGAACAACAAAAAACAAGGTGGAGAGAAATATATAAATATATTAACAGAGTAAGGTTATGACCAACATATTACTGGCTTCACTCGAGAAAAAGTTGTTATGGATTGATTGTTTGTGCCAAATCTGTATTGATCATTTAAATGTTAAATTAGAAAAAAAGAATTTCATTTAATTTAATGATATTACACAGTAAAATAGCAGATCATTATATCATCACTGCCGCAATTGGACTTAAGGATCACAAAATACACAATACAAACACTGTTGAAATAGTTAATATAGTACAAACTGTCTGTACAAATAACCACAAAAACATTAACAAACATAACATTAATTGATTGGACACCAACTTATTGCAACATCAACAATGCTAATGACAATAATAGCTCTTACAAAATTTTCAAACTTAATTATGAAGAAATTTTAAATAAAAAAAAGGAATTTCCAAAATGGAGGCGGAAAAGCATCCGGGAAATGTAATAATAGTAAAGAAAGGATTAACTCAGAAATTTGTAACTTGATTAAACTTAGAGACAAAGCTTGGATCAATTATAAAAACAATAAGGTGAACGAAACTTACAAATACGTATATAAAAATCTATGAAACAAGTTACTGCTGGAATCATAGTTCAAAAACAAAACTTTTATAGAAAACAATTACTAATCAATAGAAAAGATATGCGACAAACCTGGGACTTAATTCACCAAATGTTAGAAGATAAGGAAACAAATACTATTGATGATATAATTACCAAATACTATTGATGATATAATTACCAAATACTATTGATGATATAATTACTAAAAATATGCCAAAATCTTTATTCGCATTACAAATTGTAAACAAATATAATACTGAATACAATGCTATGATATCAGAGATTAGAGAAAAAAACCAAGTACAAGATGAAAATTGCAGAACAAACTCTAAATTTACAGCACCAAATCGTTATTTGTATCCCCGTTGAAACAATAAATATAATAAAAATAATTAAATCGTTAGGATCTATTTTAGGGCCTTTACTCTTTTTGATATATATTAATGACCTGGTGGACACTAATATAAAAAGTCACTTATTTATGTATGCAGATGATATAGTAATCGCCACTTCAAATAAAAACAGAGAGAAAATGGTGAAAGTTTTACAAGAAGATTACAATACTGCTATACATTGGCTTAATTATAAAAAATTTATTGAAACATTAAAAAAAACAAATGGATGCTTTTACACTCTCTAGGAACTCACATCAAAAACCATATAGATATAAAAACACATAAAACCGACTGCATCTACAAGAGAAGCGTTCTTAATGCTACAGACTGTAACTGTACTGAAATAGAATGAGTAGAATCTATAAAATACTAGGTCTACATTTCGATAGCATATTAAGCTGGAAGACATACAAAAAAATTTGTATTTTTCTGCACTTTGAAACTGCATAAAATTAAGATATATTTTAAAAGCTGAAACATGTTTCATAGTCTATAAAGCTATATATGAATCGATCATAAACTATGGTATAGCAATTTACATCACAATAAACTTAAAAAACATTAAAAAATTTGAAGGAATTCAATCCTCAATTGCCAAAATCTTAATACCTGTCAATTTTCACACACATCTAACTACAGCTAAAGAAAGATTTAATTATTTAGATATCTTATCCTTTTCGAAATTTATATAAATACAACCTAACAGTAAATAATTTTTTGATGATAAACATAAAGTAAAAATCCAACATGAAAGAAATACTAGACTGAAACAAAAAAACTATATTCAGTTGCTAACATTTAGAAACAGCTTGGAAAACGTAAAAGCAATTACAAAATACTACATACTTTTAACCTCTTACCAAGAGAAATATTTTACCTAAACTCTTTTACTTTATTGAAACCCCAAAAACAGATGTCCTAAAAAATAGATTGAAAGAAAAAAACAATATACAGTATAACCAACTGCTGAACTCAAAGAAACTCAACATAACTGAAGTGAAAAAAAGCGAGATTTATTTTATTTTACCTGGAAAAGGTTTTCTATAGCGTAAAATAGATTTTTGTGATAATAGAAAATTTTGTAAAAATAGAATCTTGATAACTCTCTATTTTCAAAAGTATTCCTTTAAGATTTTAATATGGCCTCCTCTCTCTGCACGACTATTGTAATGACTTTATTCAGTACCTTCTTTTTAATGTTAGTTTTTTCTAATGGAGGCAGTTCCACTCATGCATTATTTCTGAACCTTAATGTATAATGTATATTTCACTTGTTTTGTAAAAAAATTATCGATATGTGTGGGCACTGATGGAAAGAGTTGTTTAACTCTACCCTATGTAGACTTGGAGAGATGACAGAGAATAATGATGTTTTATATCCTGTGACAATACCCACAGAATAAGCTTTCATTTGGCATAACTACCGTATATTTCCGCAGATAAGACGATAGTTGAATCATAAAAAAATGCCCCCAAATCCGGGTCGTCTTATAGGACAGATACCAAAAAAAAAATTAGATTGAAATTTATATAAATTGAAATCATTATTACTACAACTTATCGAAAAATCTATCATATTATTTAAATACGCTATATGATAATACATTACATTGTAATAGTAAATAATACATTACATTGTAATAGTAAAACAATACTAAAACAAAATAAATATTAAAAGTTATGTTTATTGAGCTACTGAGGAAAAAACGGACAAACCGTAATTATTTACTAGTACAGAGTAGGGTATGTCCACAAAATAGAATAGCCCATACGACGCTTTTGTGAATAGTCAAGGTCATTACCCGAATGCCCGAATCAGTGCGAATGTTTGCGAATAGGACATAATTCCGTATACGCTATACAGTATTATTATCCAGATGATGATCGCCAATCTAAACTAAATTCATAAGCCGTTGATAGTTTGGGGTCGTCTTATAGGACAGATATATGCTAAAACTATAAAACTTTGACGAAAATTTATACCTCGTCTTATCTGAAGGTCTTCTTATCTGCGGAAATATACGGTATTTACTATAATCAACCACTTACGGAAAACGTAAAAACAAAAAGTATTCATTTTTTGTATTGTAGTAGGCGGAGAGAAGATCGATTCCTATGTCAGGGAGCTGATCAAAGCATCTGCTTCGACAAATCAGTGTTAAAAGTAATTTGAAAATCACTAAAAACATGCTTTTTTTTTCACAGAAAGGTTTCTCAGCTGTAAAATATAATATTTCTGTATAAGAAATACCTATCTAGTATTACCTTGACACTTTGGGTTTTATTTTCGAAAAGCTATATATTCATATAATGCCTTCATAACATGCACTTCCAATAGGGGATTTAGAGGCTCAAGGGCCCTAAATGGGAACAACATTTAGAGGCTTTATGGAGTGTAGATGAAATGACCTCTACAATTATGAATGTTTCTCATTTTTCAAAGCTTATTACTGAAAAGTAAGCAGTTTACTTTGATAAAATACATAATCAAAAATACGATACTCGTATATTGATATTTACAAATTATTATCAAGCATTTAACTATTTAGTAATAATCACACATTTTTAAGAAACAATAATTCATAGAACAGTTTGGGGGCTTCTCAGTAGTCTGGCCGTGCCACTTAGTAAACTGATAACATTTGTAAACATAAGTAAACACATCAGCTGTAAGTCTGGTGTTTTGCCCAACGATTCGCCCATGACACTAGCATCTTATTTATCCATGGTGTGCATTAATATACGAGTATGTAGGGCATCCATACCTGCTCTACCTCTAATACATATAGAACTCTGTGTTTAGAACATACAGTATGTTTTGTCTTGTGTCATTCAGAGACTTTATCCAAAAGGCAATCACAATGATCGCTTCAGTACTCTACAATAGCAAATCACAAGGTTTGTTTTGATCGCACAATCATAAATGTTTTTCGTTTTACAAAAATATACTTGTTTAAGCTTTCTCTTTGGTTCACTAGTTCGTTTAAAATACCTATGTACAATGTGCATTTGAACAGCAGAGTCATTGTTTAAATACTTCTATATTTTAAAGAGCGTAATGTTAGCAAGAAAGGAAAGTCATGACCAGTAACTTCTACTGTGAGAGGACACTTTTTGGGCCTGATGCTATTAAGAGTTGACACCAAAGATATAGTAAAGTGGAACTAGATAGGTCATGACCAGCAAATGTTTGCTGGCAACAATGGGACCAAAGGTTATATCTGACAGTTCAATTTCAAAATAAAATCTAATTTTCGAAAGAGAACGAAATTTTTTCGTACTTTGTATCAGGAATCTTTTTTCCTTCACATTTAACTACTTTATTAAGCCGTTTTTAACACGATTCAATCATTCCAGATATGGAATGATACCTACTGTTTTAATCACTTTTAGTTTTATTCTGAAGAAAATCTTTTAAACGATTTTAATTGATGTAACTGCTTTAGGTTTTCTAGCACATATTTGGTAACTTATTTTCCTAATCTGTCGTTATATATATATATGCAAATAAAAAAAAGTATTGTGTTTATTTTTTCTTCAGATTTTGCAGAGAGCTATTAGATGTTAGTCCAAAAAGTATAACTTAAAAGAATTTTGGTTAGATTCGCCTATTAGTTATTTAACAGAACGTATTATTGTAATGAATGGATCTCATAGACCCAGCTTGCCATCTCCAGAAAATGCGGTCGTCTCATAGGAAATCTCAAAACTTGCGCACTTGCTTTGAAATTGAAATAGTTGTCTTTGTATAATTTTGTTTAATGTCCATATTTTATGTTACACTAAAAATAGATTAAAAAACTATAAAATCCTATTCCATATAGAATATTATTTTAACCTTTTATTGTTCAGCTGAATTATTTTAGCAGTTAGGAAACCCTGCTGAAGTCTTATTCTTTTACATCCTTCCCCCTTTACGAAACAAAATTCTCAGTCTCTCCGAAATTGAACCTAGCTCTTCAAAGTAAAATAATATTAATAATAATCATCTAAGGGGAATGGAGGGGGCTACCGAAGCTAAATCCTGGGTATTCTTGAGGACATCTGATATTAGTAGGACATTTGTTTTTAGTGATAAAAAAATTTTTAGTGCGTTGGATAGGTATTGATGAACTATTGCTTTTTATATTTTTCGAATATCTCAAAAGCTTAATACACCCTTTAATGGAGGAAAATGGCAAACGTTTAAACAAATATTTCAAACGATCTAATTGTGTCAGAAATTTCAAATTTTTATGGTAGAATGCAGGCCCAGATTAAAAAAAATCGAGTCGGAAGAATGAAAAAAAAAAAGGGGAGGATTTCCAATGAATTATAACGTTTTCCCCTCCGTTTTACAGGTTTATTATTTTAATTTCTTGATGAACGCTTGAAACACAAATAGTTTCAATATTTTTTCCTCTATTGACATTATTAGCATTCTAAAAGGGAAGAGTATGGCCCCTTGCCAGGGCTATCCCCACGAGAGATAGCCCTGGTAGAGGGGCAAGAGGTTTACATTTCCAGCAATAATTTTTTCATTTCAAGGAAAGTGAAAAAATCGTTGTTTGCTACAAGTACTACTAGTAAAATATTATTATTTTCATTCACGTCGAATTTTCACTTGTAGAGAATGTTAGAGGCTGAAAATATAAAATCTCAGTAATGCTCTCTAATGGTGGAAGTTGTAAAATGCCAAAACTTTAAATCAGGCATGTCAAACTCGTTAACCACTGAGGGCCATATTAAGTATTATATATTAAATCGCGGGCCGCAAAACAAAAAAAACAGATGAAAATTGTTATGTGCAAACTAGACTAGAACGCAATATTCGTTCACTGACTGCTAACGAATAGCTTCCGACTCTACTGGCATTTCGTGACTCATTGCCATGCGCAAAGTACGTACATTTGAATGACCTCGAGACATGTGTATACATGTCGGAGCCTTGCTCATATCATGAAATGCCACTATTTCATGAAATGATCGGGCATTTCATGATATGAGCAATTCTACGATTGGGCTCCGACATATACATTTATGCGCAATAGTTTCCCTTATATTAAATGCAAATGTTTTCTGAAATACGTTTATTTAATTCATGTACCGTGTACGTACTTATAATTTTAATTAAAGAATCCAGTGTTGTCAAAAGTTAAATAAACTTATTGGTTATCAATCTTGGTGGGCCGCAGAACAGTTCCCGGTGGGCCGCGTGTTTGACATGCCTGCTTTAAATGAATATTGCTAACTATCTGTTCACACTAGAAATTCGGGTGGTAGGATGGGCTAGTCAAGAGATCTATATCGCTAGCAATGATTTTCTCCCTTACCATAAGGTGGGGAAGGGAAATAATATATTTTGATTTAAGAGATTATTGTAAAATTATTTTCGTGTTATTTGAAGCTCTCATCGTATCTTACAGCTATGATGAAAGGAAGTTGTATGTCAAATTCGGTGATCATAGCTCTTACGATTTAGGAAAAATTATTTTCTCCTTATTATGTAGGGCTTTTCTTCTGGGGGAAGGTTGGGAGATGGAATCCTCATTGCTTAAAGTAAGGATAAGAGGAAGCGGGGTACCGAATTTGGTGACCCTTTAATGTTTAGGAGAAATTGCCTTGTGTTTGCGTGTGTGAATAGAGAGGGGTGCGCGTTTTTGGGGAGAGGGAAGAAATATGGGAGGCCTAATACTTACATTTCTTTAACATACTATGATTGAAAGTTGTATACCGATTTCGATAATCAAAGCTCTTATGTTTGGTTTTTAAAATACAGTGGACCTTCGTTATAGCGCTGCTCGCTATACCGCACACTCGGTTATAGCGCGAGCGATGTTCGCGATAAGTTCAAACATGCTTATACAGGTCCGTGCGGCGTTAGTGAGTATCGCATTTTATTGTTACTGCGTATTGAGTAATTGCGTATGTATTGAGTTCCTGCATGTATTTTGAATAGTGTTTAATTATTGTATGCATGATGAGTAAAAGAAAAGCTTACAGTGTGAAATTTATTGTGTCGCCACCGCGCCGCTCGGTATAACGCGGTTCACCTTATAACGCGGGTGTTGTTTCCCGCCAGACATGCGCGTTATATCGGGGGTCCACTGTATTTAAGAGAAATCCCCGTTTATCCTAAAGGAAAAAAAAAACTTTCAGGGATCTATTACATGAGAGGAGAAAATATATTGTTCACCAAACTTTTTCACTACTTTAAGTTGCGTTTCAGGAAACTGTATACTAAATTTGTTGTTGAAGTTCTTATCATTTAGAAGGATTTCCTTCCATTTTTTTAGCTACGACCATATTTGGGTAATTAAATTTTTTTTTGTCCTAGCTCTTATATTTTCTAAGTTACTATTAGAGGAAATTGTATACAAAATTTGGCTGTTCTTACTTCATCATCACATTTAGAAACAGTTTCTACCACTTTTTTTCGGAGAGGGTAATTTTTTTGGTGAAGAAATGTTTGAGGATTCTAAGCATTGATCTGAGTTGCAATTAGAGGAAACTGCATTCAGAAACAGTTCCTACCATTATTTAAAGGAGTGTGTGTTTTTTGGGGTAGGAAGAAACATTTGGGTGTCCAAACCACCTTACATTGATCTAGTTACGATTCTAGGAAGTAGGATACTGAATTTGGCGTGTCTAGATATTTCCATTTAGAAGCAGTTCTTATCACTTTTTAAGAGAGGAGGAATTTTTGGGGAGTGAGAAATTTCGTGAATCTCTAAAACAGAGAAACAGAAAAAACGAGAAAAGAGACAGGATATATAGTAGATTTTTTTCTTGTCTGGTATTTAGAAATGGATTGATGTCATTCACAAATAAGGCTGGACCTGGTCCCCACCCCACTTCAGAATGCTAAAAAGAGAAATAGAACCAAAATACACTACAGGAAATAAAAAATGCAACATTTGCAAGAAGTTATGCAAATGTTGCAAATTTTAGGGAGGTGGTAGTACTATATGGAAATGCATGGAAATTATTAGATTTGTAGGACGATCGAAATGATTGGACAGGTGCGAGCTGATATCACAGATGTGGAGCAGTCAAACACAGATAAAGGCAACCAAAGCTCCCTGCTTGACAAAACGTCGTGGGAATTGTTCTAAACCGCTAAAGATGCCCTTGCGCAGATGTCGACAGCCATTCCAACAGTTAACAGACTTTGTAATAAACATCATTGGCCTTAGAGAACCTTGTTTGTTATGCAGAGATGTGGTCAACTTTGTTGGCCGACTACGATGACCAGCCCCATCGTACACATAAGGCGCCAGTCGATTCAAGAAGGATCCAGCACATGCTGACAAGAATCAGGAAGACGATGTATGACCACGGAGCAATGGGACTGCCATTTACAATGCATGACATTTTTTGACAGTTTCGCGACTACAACGCAACTGCAAAGAGATTGGCATCAGGTAACACATTGAATACCAGCCAGGCGGACGGTACACAACAGGCTTTTACAGTTTTCATTGCCAACCTATCATCTGCCACTGCGTTTGCCCCCTCACATCTGCCCACGTGCAAGCACGTCTTCAGTTTTGTCGCTTCAGACAGAACTGGAACAAACAAGAGTGGAGTCCTTGGCATTTAGTTAAGAATCTCGTTTTTGTCTTGGTCAATACAATGGTAGACAACTAGTTCACCGTCATCTAGGGGAAAGGAACGCCGATTTCGATAATCATAGCCGCCCAGTGCATCATCACACAGCTACAGCATCTGGTATCTTTGTGTGGGTGCCATTAGTTGGACATTTCGGTCAGAACTGATCATCATAAGGGATCTCCAATTGCTCAATGATATGTTTTCAACATTTTGCAACCAGTGGCTGTCACATTTGTTCAGCAGCACGGAACCTTTTACCAGCAAGATAACCCACATCCCCACAGAGAATACATTAGTCTGCAGTATCTACATGAGCAAAAAGTTCAGGTACTATCATGGCCAGCACGCTCGCAAGACCTTTCAAATGTTGAACACATCCGGTACACGATGGACCGACAGCTCCAACAATACGCAAGAGGTGCGTCAACCACTATTGCTGGAATGAAATAGCGACTTCATGCTATTTCGCGTTTTATCACGGCCATTGTTCTATTTCTCAGGAGGACATCATAGAGCTGTTCCACAGCATTCCCCACCATGTTCATGAATTCATTGCTGTGCGGGGCTGTTCAACATCATAGTAATTATACCACTTTATCGAGTTACAAGGAAGTTACGCCGAACCCTAACACAACTAATGCTTCTGTCATTGCAGAGGCTGATGACATGCCTTTCCACCTGCACCAGAAGAGATATACTGTATCATCTCTTGAATCTCCATTCCCTCTAACCACGAGCTTCTCAGGAAGTTGCAAGAAAGGCCAGACTCTGCCATCGCCGTGTCTGCCACTGACTTCTACGACCGAGTCATCCCTGACAGCTCCACTGCTGGCAATACGCTCTTCTTTGACCTCCCACCCTGGAGGACAGTGATTTTATGATCAACGTTTCTATACGTTCTCTAGGTCGAAAGAATGACTCAGATCCAGTGGCCATCAGTCTTCTCTTCACCCTCTATATCATTTCATGATACGTGGTGAACCAAGGTCTACACTGACGGATCTATCGAACGAGAGAGACTACGTGCTGCCTCTGCTTTTGTCATCCCTGATACTGACATCACTAGAGGTTTCCGTCTTCAGCATATCACTTCCTCCACGTGTGCTGAACTCCATGCTTTCCTTGAAGCTGTAATTTTCATCCACAACCTCGTAGTGGCAACTTTGTCATCCTTTGCGACTCCAAGTGAGCCTTACAAGCTCTCCAGAAGCGAGACAGCAAGAGCTGCAACCCCCTCCTTAATCGGAAGATCACGGAAATATGCCTCAAGCTCACTTCTGTCTATATCACGATCCATTTCTAGTACAACCTGTCCCATGTAGGGATACCTGGCAATGACTTTGCTGATCAGACTGCGAAAGACGCGCTTGAGAATCAAAGGTACATTACTAATTTCTTACTCTCTCTCAGAGACTGCGATACTTTTGTCTCGTAGCGGCAACTTTGTCATCCTTTGCGACTCCAAGTGAGCCTTACAAGCTCTCCAGAAGCGAGGCAGCATGAGCTGTAACCCCCTCCTTAATCGGAAGATCACGGAAATATGCCTCAAGGTCACTTCTGTCTATATCACGATCCATTTCTAGTACAACCTCTCCCATGTAGGGATACCTGGCAATGACCTTGCTGATCAGACTGCGAAAGACGCGCTTGAGAATCAAAGGTACATTACTAATTTCTTACTCTCTCTCAGAGACTGCGATACTTTTGTCTCATAGCTGATGAGCTGGTATCGTCTTACCCAGAGGCAGAGGAACTCCAGTTGTTCCTCTTTTAGGTACCTGGTAGACCCTTTTCTCAGTGCTCCTTACCTCGGAGACCTTTGCAGATCTTAGGAGATCCTGCTCCATCATCTCTCAGTTGGTGTTTTCCACAGAAACTCTACACCTCACACTCTCGATACAGCATACAGTCCTAACTGTGCCACATGCAGCACACCTGAAATTTTATCTCACGTATTACTGAATTGTTCCCGGTACAATGCTGAAAGAGAAGTTTGTTTCAGGAGCTTCATGCTATCGGAACCACGTATTATTCAATTTCTCTCCTTCTTGGTACCCACCAGAACAAGAAGCTGCAGCGAACTTCTATGTTAACGAGTTTAGTATAGTTTATAGATTCGTGAGATAGCTGACAGGCAGTATCGTCTGCCTCTGTTATCTCGTCCTCTTGTTGTGACTGGTGTAGGAAGCCCTTATTGGAGGCTAATTCCACCATGATCTTACAACACCTAGAACTTTAAAAATTATTCCTTAATATCATGCATAATATAATATGTATTGTACTTCCGGGAAGAAAGAATATAAATTCTTTTTCATTTTTGTGACTAATCTGGCAATATTGCATTTGGCGTCCATTTCGATTTAATATTTTAGATTTTGTGTTGAATATTACACATGAAAGTTTGATTTTGTTTTCAGTCTTAGTTTTTATCTTATGTTATGCCATACGCATTTTGAAAATGGGAGAAGTGTTTTACAAGGAAGTTACGCCGTACCCTGAAATTTCCGAAAGATGGAAAGATATTACAATAAATGCTGGTAGGTTGTTTAAACATATAAGCTTTTATTCGATTAACTGTGTAATTAAAGACCAAAGGGTTGTAGGCTCCAGGTTTGTAAACTGCAGTATTTCTGTTGGATTTTTAAATGCACCATCATTCAAATCATTTTTAACTGCACCATCATTCAAAAATGGGACACCTATGGGCTTGGAAAGTCCACCACCTGATAGATAAACGTGACTCTGTGTGAGTGATTGGCATAGCATGTGCATGTTAATATACAGAAAAATTAATGCTGCACAAGGCGTTTTTTTTTGATGCAATGTAACAAAATGGACCTTTTAGATGATTCCCACAACCCCCAGATCCTAACCCAATCAAGGATTTCTAGGAAAAAAAACCATAGAAACTAAATAATCTCATTGGAAACAATAATATACAATATACCCCCACATCATATAGCTCAAAGAACCCTCCCCTAAATTGCTCATTAATCAACAGTAGTGCACATCACGGTCCTCAGCCACCATTTTTTTTTTGATGCAACATAAAATAGCCCTTTTCAATGATTCCCACAACTCCCCAGACCCTAACCCAAACAGAGGTTTCTAGAAAAAATATTATTTTTTTCATTACCATGTATGTACACTCTAGTTATCATTATCATGGTAATGATAACTAGAGTGCACATCAAATGCAAAGTACCACTACCATGGTAACCTTAATCTATGTTCTAAACAAATGCAACATAAAAAAAAAATCGCAGTTCCACTAAAAATAATTTCTTACAACCACGAATTACTAATAGAAATTAAAATTATTAAAAAAAAAACATAAAGAAACAACAGCAACACTTTTGCCTTCCCATATAGTACAAATTCTTGCAATCCCCCCCCCCCACACACACACATACACTTTTCCCAATAGTTAAAACACTCCACAAAATAAACTAATCAAGTCACACATACAAAAATTCACCTAAATAAATCACCAGAATTAATCATACAAAATTCAAAGCCAAGAACATTATGGACAATGCGCCGCCGACCACCCTTATAAAAAAAGCTCCCAAAACTAAATAATCTCATCGGAGACAACACATACCAAAAAACATGAAAATCAGAAATAGTGCACTGCCAACCGAATTGTAAAAAGCCTCTGAAACCAAACAATCTCATCAGAGACAACAACAAAAAAAAAAAGGAAAAAACATTATACCCCTCCCCCCATCTTATAGCTCAAATAACCCTCCCATAAATTGCTCACTAATCTTCCTGACTCCATCAAAAACTGCCATTTTTTCCACACCAATAATTCTACAAATACCCAAAAATAATAATATCCAAAATTTCTATATCAAAAAGCTGCCGAATGCTTCCACATATTAACAATATATCATATAAGTAACTTTAAAAGCCTCCTAAATATATAACAAAATTAATAAACCACTATAATACACTAATAATTACCATACTACACATAACAACTAATAATCACTCCATTCATCCCAAACTACTATAACATTATATACATGTTCGTTACTATTGCCATGTTCAATCCCACACAGAAAAACTTCCACCATTCTTTCCTCCAAGCATACTCCACACTCCCTCCCCCAAACTACATTAGAATCTTCTGAAAACTTACTTTATGTTTCACCAAAAACTTTTCTCTTAAAATTCTAACACCCCATAAAAACTCTAATCTTTAAAATTTAATTTCCCCACATTATGAACTTTTGCCATTTTCTTCCACTCTCACAACAAAACACATAGTACATCATGCTAAACACAAAAAGAAAGATTTAAAATAATTCTAACTGGTTCTAACTACTACTCCCTTCCTCTTCAAATGTCCCTCACTCCAAAGAACTTACAAAAAACATTCCCCCCACACATAGCCACAAAAAGCTACTGAACTCCCACTTCCAAAAGACATGACCATAACATTACAAAACAATTCACTAACACTTTCAACAGCAACCCTTCTAATATTAAATAATATCAATTCCAGAATATCTTAAATAACTTACCATTTACCATATCATAATGAAATTTCAAGAAAACAACAGGAACATATTAATTGTTCCTATTCTGGCTATCATTAAAAATCCTCATTAAATATATTATACATATGTACTTGCCTCTAGCTGTGTAGGCATGTTATCCCAAGGAGTTATCAAGCAAAAATGGGGAAAAAAATGAAATGTAACTTCATATTCTCATCAAATCACACACATGACTTCATGTTACCTACCCAAAAGAAACAAATCATAGAATCATAGGCCACCAACAACCAACAGTTATGTTTCTACAGCATGCTTTACATTTCAATGTCATACATTTCTTGAGCAATGCCATCTATTGGCTGATTACTGTGAATAACAAACTGACCCATTAATCTTCCTGAATTCATCAAAAACTGCCATTTTTCCACATCGACAATTCTACAGTACTCAAAATTTCTATATAAAAAAAACTACCAAATGCTTCCAGATATTAACAATAAATCATATTAGTAACTTCAAAAACTTGTATCTAACAAAATAGGGGATATTTATTTATTTTCATTATTATAATACACTATAATTATTGTACTATACATAACTACTAATAATCATTACATATGGATGTGAGAATCACTACACACACAGCCACAAAAAGCTATCAAACTCCTTGGTCATTCCATGTCAATTCAACCAGGTCAGTTTACCACCCATCACAGGGACGGGGGTGGCTCAGTCGGTAGTGCGCCAGGCTCGAAATCTGTAGTTCCCAGGTTCGAGTCCCAGATGGGTCAGCGTTGAGATTTATCTCCGCAAAATTGCCCGCCCTGCCCACAGTCAGTAGGGGACACCGATGGGCTTGGAAAGGCCGCCTCCGTCGGATGGGACGTTAAGCCATGGCCCCGTGTACGGGAGAGCCATACCCTGTGCACGTTAAACAACACGCTGGATGGCCTTGACGGGGAGCTACCATCTGTCTCCCAACAGCTGTTCCAGTGGGTCTCCTCCCCCAACCTTCTCTGAACCTTTGGGGTCCATGTGACCTGGCCATTTAGCCCATGGTGTGCAAAGAAGTGCCCCTCAGAGGTAAAACAACCCAACCGCCCATCACAGATTTCAATGATCTTTGGCATAAATATTAGTACACATAAGATGCCTAATTGTCCGAAATATTTTGAGTGAAAAAAAATTTTGTAAGGAGTTATAATCGCTTAATCTAAGGGGAAAATATACAAATTGCGATTGTGGCTAAAGGTTTTTTTCTTTGCTTCTACGTTAGATGAGTAGACCAAACTGTGACGGAATTTGAAAATGGTAAATTATGCTTTATTTTTGGTCAGCTGTTCTACAATAATTAAGGAAAAAAATAATCCAAAGTGTGAAAACTGATGGTGTAATCGTGATTACCTCCATTTTTTAATCTTTGAGAAAAATATTTCTTTGCTGATGTTATCTGGAGAACTGTGCAAGGCATAAGTGGGTACTGGATGGTTTAATCCAATAATAGAAACTGTAATTGTTTTCATTTACTAGACTTCACAAAAGTAATACACTTGGTACTTCTAAAATATAAAATCAGTTTCTTGATCACTATGTCAGTAACTTAGCCTTTTCAGTTTAAATGATTGTATATTCTAATTATTTATGACTGAATTTATTATTATTAACATTTTTTACAATAGCATTTATTTCATCAGCAAGAATATGACATCTTAAAATGAACTAAATTCAAACTTGCGTATGCACAATTTTTTCTACTAATTAAATTCAAAGGAGCATCTTTGCTTGTTTGGACTACATTAGCTCATTAAGCACTTCATTTATTATAGAACAATTGATCAAAAGTTGGATCATCAATCGGAACATTTAGTAACATATCCTCATTTTTACTGATCATAATCTGTCACCCTACGTATCATTCAACATCTTTATTGCTAAATTTGTTACCTCTAAATATTGGGCTTTTTCGTTTGTTCCTCTGTAAAAAAAGGATATATCAGTATTGGCATTATAGTTGTAAGTAGCAGCTGAATGCTAGTTGGAGTGGAGTGGTTGGAGTTACAAAGTTGTGCTTGAGTTCAAGCAGCAACGTCGGCATTAAACACATCAGTAGCCTCTCCATGTGCATGCACAAGAGCATCAGTGTGGCCCCCTGAAGCACACCATTAGTAATAACATTGGTACAAATTCAACATTTTTTTCTCAGTATCAAGAAATTACCATACTCCAAATTTCATACAACATTTCTATGGAGTATAATGTACAACATATATCAGTTTCAATTTTTTATAAATGTGCCACATCACATTTTTTTCACATTTTAAAATTTTCAATTTTTTAAATTTTTTCAAAACTATTAAATTTTTTAAATTCGATTTTTTTTTAATGAATTAATAAAGCAAATCTACATCAGTACACCAAGTTTGGTCTTCTCATCTACCATAGAAGCAAAGGAAAAAAAACAAAAAAACATTAGTCACAATTGCAATTTGTATATTTTCCCCTTATGTTAAATGATTATAACTCCTTGCAAAAAATTTCTTGACTCAAAATATTTTAGACAATTAGACATCTTATGTGTACTAACATATATGCTGAAGATAATTGAAATCTGTGATGGGTGGTGAACTTTTTACAAAATTTTGTTTTTTGAGGTGGAATGACTCTCCCACTTCCAAAGGACATGGCCATAACATTACAAAGCAGTTGACTAGCACTTTCAACAACAACCCTCCAAATATTAAATAATTTCAATTCCTAAATATCTTAAGTAACGTATTATTTACCATTTTTTAACCAAATTAAAAAAAAGGAAAATGAGGAAGATATTACCCCCATTCTCCAGATCACTGAAAATCCCTCATTAAATATATATTATACATATCCACTCACCTGTGACTGTGTTGGTATGTTATCCTTAAGGGTTATCCAGCAAAAATGGTGGAAAAAGCGAATGTAATGTGACATTCACGTCAAATCACACACGACACGTGACTTCACGTTACTTACCCAAAAGAAACAAATCATAGAACCATAGGCCACCAACGGTGACATTTCTATGTCATACTTTACACTTTGACGTCATACATTTCTTGAGCAGTGCAATGTATTGGCTGAGGACCATGAACAATACACTGACCCAGAACTGTTGTAGTTGGTGGTCTACTTAATTTGACCAAATTTCCTTACTTTACCTTACCAAGGTTTGGTTACTTGACCTATTACATTACTTTACTCATTTCCTGACGTGCTACCAATTTTTTTTTAATGTAACTAGAATATAGCTAGTTATGGAACTTATGTAGACATCATGTAATGTGTTAGATTATATGTCAGTTTTCTTTTATGGAATTTGATCTCATAGTAGTATTTTAAAGGATTTAATTATAAAAAATATTAAGCATTACCATTTTTTTGCTGGATATATCTGCTCTGAAGCAATTCAACATGTTTTGTGATCCAGTAGTTTGATGTTTTGGTTTTGCTTTATGCTTTGGTTTTCGGGAAATACAACCCCTGGTTAAATAGGGACTGTATGATTATTTTGTAATAATATAAACAGTGAAAAAAAAATATCAGTCATGTAAAATATCTGCTATCAGTATTATGCAACATTCAAGAGAGTATTATTTTAACAGTATGATTTTTACAAAATGTTTTGCTGTTTAATGTCTATGTCTGTCTTTATAGGAGCTTCTCAAAGTACTCTTCAAGATATTAAGTTGCCTGAAACAGCAGGATGTTTCACTTACAAGGAGAGTGGATTGCTCTCATCACCTGCAAGCAATCGATTCATATACTGGTGAGTTCAATGATTGAAATGAAATATTGAAAATTATTTGAATAAATTACATGTACATTTGCATAAACTGCAAAGAATTTTGCAAAAATATTGCAATAAGTTTTGGGAAAAAAAATAAAACATTATAAAAATTCATTACATTATTATCTACAATTATTCAAACAAAAATGACATAGGAAATATGGGAAGATATTAAAATAAGATCTTGATCAGTATGTTATCCCACAGGGTTATCCACCAAAAATGATCATTTCTGTTACATCTTTTTTTTTGCTCACATGAATTTTTTGAGGTTATTATTTCAGAGACTTTTTACAACCACATAATGTTATGTAAAGGTGAAATATAACTAAGTGGTAGATAGTATGATTACACCTGTGATTAACTCTTTAATGCCCAACAAATCTCGGAAAAAAATAGATGGTGATAAAGCAAAGTAATAGATTTATTTAGACTAGTCCATTTCAAATTTCGTCCATTTTGGGCTGTTATGGATATTTAACGGTTCATTTAACACTGATAAGGAAGTACATAGCAAATATAAAAGTTCCTTATGTATATTCATAATACTTCCTGTATGTAGGGGTGGATATAGAAAATCAGTCCTTCAAGGAAGGTGATATATGAGGTAGGGCACCTTTTTTTTAATAAAAATTCCTCTGGCAAAAGATGGATTTTTAAACTCTACTAGGCCTTTGGACCAAAAATATCCCTATTAAAATCTAAATTTCTTTTCTTTCTGACCTAAAGGAATGGCATAAAATAAGATTACACCCATCCCTCAATTTACATGCTTGATAGGTTAGTGATGGGGGGGGGGGGGGGGGGGGGGGCTATTTTGTTTAACTAAGCAGTTCCCTGGCAAAATTAAAATGTGGATTTTGCAACCTTACCTGGCCTTTTGGTCAAAAAGCAGCCTATTAACATTTAAATTGTTTTTCTTTCAGATACAAAGGAATTTAATAAGATTACACCCATCCCTCAATTCACATGGTAGGTAGTTAAGTTCCAGAAAATCTTGTATATTTCAAATAGAAAACATGGAGAAAGGTTGAAAAAAAAATCCTTGTTTTTTTACATTGGAAGTTTTATTTTTACCTATTTCTCTCAAATTTCTGTTCAGCAGTAATAATAATAAATGTCTGTGCTAGTTGAATAATTTCATACAACTACAGCAATTTTGGTTAAAATATTTAATCACATCAGAATTTTATGCTATATTTAAAATGAAAATTATAAGCATTCATGAGATTACTCTAAATATTATTGATATATACTCATTACATCTCTAGCAGTGTTTACAACTGGTTATCTAATTATTTACCAACTTAGGGAGACTAGCACTGTGAAGATTTCCTAAGTAATTAGTAGATGTTGAATTTATATGTTCATAAAAGTGCATATTGCCATTACTTACTGACTTACTCATTAACTCCGATGAGTGAGGTTAGCCCATTCAGTTGTGATGGTCCACTCATTCACTTTTACTTTTCCTTAACAAGTTTTACTTTATTTACATTATATTTATTATTTAGGGGATTTCATTTTTGGACTAGATCACAATTCTCTTTTCTGATCTGTAGGAGTTGCGCATGCGCAATTTTAACTTTTAATTGCCAGCCACTAATACACGCACGTAGGCCATGACCCCTCTTGCATCATAGCTAGCATGATTGTCAGATTATGCAAATGTTTTTCCTAGCGTGCAATAGACGTGCCGGATTGTATGCCGCATTTATAACTAAGTGATATTAGGTCACAGAGTCAGTGTATAGAGAATGATGTTAGGAGTCAGTATGAGAGTGTATAGAGTTAGTAGTAGTAGGAGAAGTCAGTAAAGAATGTGTTGTGTTGATAGAAGGAGTTGTTAATAGAAACTTAAGTACATGTGAGTTGTTAGTTACTCCAACTTTTTGTATATTCATCAACTGAATTGGTGAATTTTTGAATTTTTTGGAATAAACTTTGTTATAGAAATTTTTGACTTTTGCTATTTTTCTCTTAAGCAACATTAATTGATTTTTGATTAAATTTAAACTTCAACCCTTCCATTGTCCAGACTGAAAAACAGGTTTCCATTCAGAGGCTAAGCTATTTTCTCACTATGCTCAGCCATAAAAAATTTAGAACTTTTTTTGCCAAATAACTAATGAAAGGAATTATGGCATGTTGTATACCAAATTAATCAGCATTTAATTCTGGATTTTCTGAAAATCAAGTATTTAACAAAAAAGACGATATGTTTTATTTTAATAGGACTTTTTTAGAGTCATGTAGTAAAAAAAATGCATCTGGCAACACAAATAAAAATTTACTTAAGAAAAACTAATAGACAGAAATGATTACAATGCACGTGAATAGAATGGCTATATATTTCTGAATAACAAAAAAAATTTTTTTGGTTTTAAGTAAATATTTCTCTTTGTAAATTTTCTCTCGGTACCATACTTTGAGAAAATTCCAGGCTTTTAGCCAATTGTGCTGAGTCAAATAAACAACTTCAGAATTTTTAAAAAAATAACCAATCAACAGAAATAGGTCATCTTATATATCAAATTAAGCAGAATTTAATTAAGAATTTTTAAAAAATAATATAAATAAATTTTGAAACATGTTGATTTTAATAAGCCTTTTTCAATGTGATATGGTGAAAAAAAAATCGCATTATACAATTAAGGTTTCACTTTGAAAAACCTGCTGAATAAAAAGGGTTAAATTATATATTTATCAAAAGGAAATTTCCTCCCAAATAATATAATATTCAACTTGAAATATGATTTTATTTTTGATGATTCTTTTCAGTATCTTATATTTTAAACACGGCCCGTGTTATGCAACTTGACTTGGACTTCTCACTTTCACGGGATTTTCTGAACTGGTTACGAAATAGAGAAAACTTTCTTAGCTGCTATTTTTTATTAAACATTATGAATTTTTTCTTTGGGTGTTGAAGTTCGGCAATCTTGGCTAAGTGCAGAAAGGTTTGTTCACCAACGACCAGCCCTTCCCGAAATTGCCTTCCCACACGACTGTCGGTTTCCATAACAAGGAAGTCTATTTTGCTTTTGTATCCAAGATATTCATTTTCAGAAAACGGTACATGCTCAAAGTTTTTTTACTAAAAAAAATAATAAAATAAAAATTACATATGAGCTAATGGGATGTTAAATAAAATATCCGCAACAACCTAAGCTGGCCTCCGATCTAGCATAACTTGGAAAGATCGATAAATCAGCTGATTGAAGATTGCTAATTAACAGAAGTAAATATACAGAAATGAATTTGCTTTCTTATCCAAGATCTCATTTATTTTCAGAAAATGATACTATATCAGATTTTTACTGGAAAAGTAAGAAATAATAAAATAAAAATTAACATATAGCCTAATGTGATTTGAAAATATCCACAGCAACGAGTTGTAGGCCAGCCATACGATGTAGCATAACTATGAAAAAAATCAATACTTATCAATCTGCCAAAAAATCGCTAATTTACGAAAATAAATCTATTGAAATGAAAACTAAGGTTTAAATATAAAAAATATATATGAAAATTACAAAGGGTCTCCAATATGCTACACCAAAATTGTAAACAACACTTGATAGCACACGCAACGGAAATTGCATGTGTCAGCCATCTGTGTCTTGTTTGCCTCAGTGAAGCATTACTAATTAAATGCAGCTGCAACCCGAATTTCTAAGAAGGATGTGTTTACTTCCAGTTTTGATTTTGAAGGCGGGAAAGATGCATAGAATGCTGGGAAAAATTATAAAAAATACTTGGGAATACTGAAATAGGCTTATGACTGAAAAGAGTGTGAAATAGAAAAAAAAATAGCTGTACATATTTTGTAATGACTTCCAAAATCTATCGTTTTGAAAAATAGCAGTTTTTTTTTGTTAATTTTTAGGAGGTTTTCAAAAATTTAAGGATATATTTGTTGATAATAGTTCAAATCAAACTTGTGAGCTTAAATCAGAAAGTTGCTTCAGCAAATAGAAACGTTAACAAGCAAATCGGCAATACTGTTAGTGCTTCTAAGAAATGGCAATCAGATGGCTTTATAAAATTATTTATATTGTAGTTTAATAAAATATGCAACAAATTAAAAAACAAAATGTTATTTTTGAAGCCTGAATTATATATTTTTATAAGATATATATATATAAATTACAACGGCAATTTTTATTTCTAAAAAAAATCCATTTTTTTTTTGTTGTGCTGAAAACATATGCACACGTCCTTGGCACCTCAATTCAGATTCTCCGAACGTATACAGATGACATGAACACTGGAAGGGTTAATTAAACTTGACAATCCTTTTTGAATTCTTACTCAATAATGCTATAAATACAAAATGAACATTATTCCAACTTAATTTGGCAAGTTAATATTGCCTGGTGCCTGATAAGCTATCAGGAGTTTGAATCTAATTTGGATCAGACAAAATCTCCAACTTGAAAAGTTAATCTTTGGAGCATTACATGTTCACTTGATGTCATTCTGATATGCCGGAAGTCTCCATTGCAGGTAGCCCATTTTCTCTTGGTATGTACCAGTCCTTTTCTCATACGTTTTGCTGCACTATACTGAAGGTTGCTATTTGCATCCCTCATGTGAAGCATATGATAACTTTATTCACTGATGTCTTGTTGCAGGTACATAGGAGATTTAGGCACTAACTTGATGGCAAAGTTCAACTTGCTATTGCTTGCTGAGACAACCTTATATATTTGTTTTGCAATTCAGGAACTGCCAAAACTTTCCTTTCTACTGCCAACATTACAAAGTAATTCAACATTGGAATATTTAAAGCACACAACATATAACCCTTAAAACATAAAGTTTAAAAAAGTTTGTGATGGTCCACCCATTTACTTTTACTTTTCCTTAACCAGTTTTTCTTTATTTACGTTATATTTATCATTTTGGGGTTTATTCTTCAGTTGGACATCACTTTTTCCTCCTCTGATCTGCTAAAGGAGTTGTGCATGTGTAACAGACCAAAGAAATGCAAAATACTTTTAAGTTTGGACCTTTTTTCTGATCCAATTAGTTTTATGCTCCGGATAGCTGAGACGGGCGCCAGGCAATAATTAACAAATTGCCAAAAAATAGAATAAGTTAGGGTTTAAAATACCAGTGAGCGTTAATGAGTAAGAATCCAAAAATGATTGTCAAATTAATATAATCAAATCTTAATTCGCGTTGCTCAAGAGAAAAAATTAGTAAAGACTCAAAAGGTTTAAATAACAAACAAATTTATTTCCAAAAATCAACTCACTATGCTATGTGCTGCTCTAAGTGCCTCTGCGCTATCTGCTACTCTGACCACATGTCAGACTTTTACAAGAGCCGGGTGCGTCATGTTGCATGCCGGGAAAGACATTTACATAAAATGACGAGCGATGCAAGCTATGATGCAAGAGGGGGCGTGTCCTTGTGCACGCGCTTTAGCGGGTGACAGTCGAAAGATCGGAGTTGCACATGCGCAACTCCTAACTCTTGGAAACAAGCGCTGTGATGCCAAAAAGGAAATAAAAATCACCAAAATGATAAATATAACGTAAATTAAACAAAACTGGTTAAGGTAAAGCAAAAGTGAACGATGGGTAATCACACATGCACAACTCTTGACTTTTGATTGACAGCTGCTAATGCACACATTAAGGACATGCCCCTTCTTGTATCATAACTAGTGCGCCATTGTAAGATTATGCAAATGTTTTTCCCAGCCAGTAACACACGTGTCAGTTGCACACCACATGTATACTAAGTGACATTAGGTCACAAAGTTAGTAAGAGGAAGGAAGTCAGTAATGAGATAGTAGAAAGAGAGTCAGATAGCAGCAATGGGTTTGTAAGATGTACACACACTGGCCACTGAATTAGAAATCTTTTTTCATTACCGAGTTGGACCTCCTTTAGCCCCAATTACAGCTTGTTTGCAGTTTGGCCACAAGATGTTGGAGTATTTTTACATCTCCAGTATACCAGGCATTCACTAGATAGTTCTTTAACTGGCTCAAATTTAATGGTAGAGAACTTTTCTATCAAATCCGTTTTTCATGCATTCTCAATGGGGTTCAGATCTGGACTTTGTGGTGGCCAGGGAAGATGGTGGAAGTCGCTATCATGCTTGCTGAACCACTGCTGAACACATCTTGTGCGATGAACAGTAGTATTGTTGTCCATGAAACAGCCGTCATCTACTGGATAAAAAGTCAACATTGCAGGATGGACTTGATCGGCAACAATGTTCAGATAATCCTTGGTGGACACCCAACCTTCCAGCAATATCAGGGGACCTGTTCCGTACGAACAGAATGTGCCCCACACCATGACATTGCCTCCAGAACCTTGAGTTGTGTTTACGAGGCAAGTTGGGTCAATTGCTTCATAAGGTTCCAGCCAAACTTTCTGCCTACTGTCGGTACAGAACAAAGGTATACACAACTCGGCGGACCACATGACTTTTCCAGTGTCCAGTCACAGTGTTCCTGATACTACTGTAGACGAACTTTCTGGTTCTTCACAGAAATCAGTGGTTTCCATATAGGCAAGCAACTGCTAATACTGATCCTCTTTAATTCTCTGCACATAGTTCGCTGAAATATGGCTCGGGAACAGCCTTCATTGAATGCTTCAGTCAATTGCTGTGCACAGGAAGTCCTATTCTCCGTACAAGCCCTCTCAGATGACATCAATCTTGTTCCTGACAGATTGTCATCACACCACACTTATGCCTTGTAGACAAGCAATGTGGGTTATTTTTCCACTGATTAAAAACCCGAGATATCTCGCCTTTTGAGAAACCAATCAGCTTTGCTGTTTTTAAAATCGTCGCTCCAGCCAGACAGGCACCCACAATAAGCCCTTTATCGAACCCTGAAAGATCTTTTGTTTTTCCCATTGTGATCAACATTATTGATGATTACTGATGAGCAACAGTCATAAATAGTTGCCTAGGTCATTTGGTGATGCATGTGACCACGTATTTTGCATATACACTGTACAAGTGATGTTTACATCTGCAAAAAAGTTTCTATTTTAGTGGCTTGGTGTGTGTAGTATAGAGTTGTTAGTACAGATAGAGCTAGATATGAGCTTTTAGTTGCTCAGACTTTTGTATTCATCATTTTATTTAGTGAATCATGATTTTTTTGGGAATAAACTTTGTTATGTGAAATATTTTGACTTTGCTATTTTTTTCTCTTGAAGAACAATAACTGATTTTTATTAAGATTTAACTTTAATAATTTGGTAATCTTTAGATTTATTGCTCACTGCATAACACCCATATACTTAGTGAACCCTCATTTAACTTTATTTGGGAAGTTAATATTGCCTGGTAGTTTAGTTTACTTTGGGTCAGTCAAAAGGTTCAAAGAGAAGAAGTTTAATAATCTTTTGTAGCATTACAAGATCTTTATATAGCATTACAAGTTGTTGCATGCTTCATCTGGTACTTAGCTGTGAGATCTTAAGGCTTTATGTGAGAGATTCCCCTGGCAGAATGTTGCTATTTGGATGCTCACACAGCAGGATTTGCCACTGGAAGTAGTGGTATTGTATGCGCTGTCTTTATGCAAATTTATTAACATGTTTTCTGCATACCATAACTGAAATTTTGTGGGGGGTTCTAATAGTGGTTTATAAGTTAATTTTTCTACTTCTGTTTCTTTTCCAATTTGTTGTTTGAGTTAATGCTGTATTAGGTTTTTTTTCTTAAGCCTTGAACGCTCATAACAGCCTAAAACAGCCAATATATTGAAATGGACTTGTCAAAATAGTACTATTCCTTGTCTTTAATACCCTTTGTTCATAAGTGTTATATGATTTCCCTATATATATATTTAAGTACTAATTTATTAGCGGTCCAGTATTTCCATGTCATATACTACCTCAGTGGGTGGTAAATATCATAACCATTAATTACTAAATTTTAATATTATTTGTTACTGTTACTTCCAAATCATATCTATTTATTATATTTCATATAGTCTAAGATATTCCTGTAATGTTTGGAAAGCTACAGACACACTTTGGCTTTTTGATTTGCTTAGCCAGGTGTAGGTTGTGACTCTTGCCAATATTTAAATTTCTCAGCATTCATGATTTTATCTAACAATTTCTTAGAATATCCTGCTTGTCCTGCTACACTATAAATTAGTTTTATTTCTTTGTTTAATAATATTTTAGTAGGAACATACTGGTATGCCTTTGCAAAATATGTTATCAATGCTGATTTCTTATAGTTAATGAGGTGGGCAGAGTCATATACTTGGTATAAAGGTTGGTTTTCTGTACAATGTTGTGATACATTTAAGTATTTTTCTTTTTATCAGAATATCTAAGTAAGGTATTTCACCTTTGCTTTCTACCTCATGGGTAGAATTTATAGTGGGGAGTATATTATTCAATATGTCTGTTAACTTTTGAACTTTATGTACAGGATGATCCCAGAAAATGAGTATATCATCTATGTAATGCAAATATAAAATTGGCTTAAGTTCTGCTTGTTGTTGGAAAGGCCGCCCTCTGTCAGATGGGATGTTAAGTGTGGTTCCTAGTGCGGGAGAGCCATACCCTGTGCATGTTATAGAACACACTGGATGGCCTTGACGGGAGGCTACCATCTGTCTCCTAACAGCTGTACCATTGGGTCCCCTTCCCAACCTTCTTTGAGCCTTCGGGGTCCTTGTGATCTGGCCATTTAGCCCATTGTGTACAAAAAAGTGCCGCTCAGAGGTAAAACAACCCAACTCTGCTTGTTGTAGTGATCAGTGCTCTGCGTTTCGCATGAGCTCAGAGAGGGGTGATCCCATTGGTACCTCCTCCCTCTGGACTCATGTCCAACCATTGGCAACAAACCAGTTTGATTTGATGTCCTCATGCACTCTAAAGTACTCTTTGGCATGTTGGCCTCATGCACACTAAAGTACTCTTTGGCTGTGGGCCTGACTTCCTTTAACCACTGAACCTTGAGTCGCATCATTGTATCCAAAATTAATGTTTTGGGATACAGTGATATGACATCAAGGGAGTGGAAGGTTATTGTCTCTTGCACAGGCATTCATTGTATAATCTTAACCGCAGTATAACATGATTTTGTGATGTAACTGGTGGGTGGAAAATATGGGGCAAAGAAATTAAATAGTGCCTTTCCTAAGTGGTATGTAGGTGATTTCCTTTCAAATAATGAAATAAACTCGACATATTCCATATCCATTAATAAATCAGCACTTTAGTGTCGATTTAAATTTTAGAGGAAAAATTGTGTTGAGCCAGGTGGGATACGAACCCATGACCTCCTGATAACATGTCAGGTGCTCTGGACCACTGAACTACCAGCCACCGAACAAGATCTCCTCAGCCGCTTGTGGCTAAACTGCCCAGAATAGCGCATATATGTGACATAAAAGAAATGTTCATAGCGCTAATTAGAGGAGATCTTGATCGGCGGCCAGTAGATCAGTGGTCCCAGAGCACCTGACATGTTATCAGGAGGTCATGGATTCGTATCCCACCCCCCGGCTCAAGACAATTTTTCCTCTAAAATTTAAATTGACGCTAAAGTGCTGATTTATTAGTGGATATGGAATACGTCGAGTTTATTTCATTATTTATTATCTGCATACTTGTAATCATATGCTTCCATCTATTGACAAGTTGAAGACTGCTTGTGGCCAAACTGCCCATAATAGAGCATATATGTGACTTAAAAGAAATGTTCATAGCGCTAATTAGAGGAGATCTTGATCGGCGGTAGCTCAGTGGTCCAGAGTACCTGACATGTTATCAGGAGGTCATGGGTTCATTTCCCACCCAGCTCAAGACAATTTTTCCTCTAAAATTTAAATCTACACTAAAGTGCTGATTTTTTAGTGGATATGATTTCCTTTTGCTCTCCAATGGTCTAAAAGTGTTACTTTCCTTATGCAATTTAACCTTGACAAACTATTGCAGTACAGTAGGATAAATTGAGGGTATAGCTATTGCAGAAAGGTAAGGGTCATTTAATTTTTCAGTATATTAAGAAATCGGATTTTGGTCTAATGGTTCATATTTTAATTTGTGAAGTAAATCTAATATTTTTTTCATCATAATCCTTATCTAAAATAACTATATGTTCTGATTTATCTGCCAATAATATTTTAATGTCAGGATTTTTCTTTAGATTATTTAATATTTTCATTTCTTTCACTTTATTTTGGTCTTTGTCTCTTTGCTATTGATATTTTATACTACGATAAATTTTAAAATGTTCTTTATCTTTTATGGCTAGTAAGATTTTATTAATTGTTTGTCCTATTTGTGGGATCTGTTCTAAGATATTTGGCAGCGGGGTGGGGTATGCAAATTTTGCAACTTGTTGCAGGATGTGATCTTGTTCGTTGTCAATTTGGATTTTTAGATAAATTTACATATCTAGGTTTTATATTCTCATTAGGATTCGTTATAAAGTTATTCTTTCACGATAGGTTTCTAACACTCTGTTCTTTCATTTTTAAATTATCTAATTTATTCCTTTGTGCTTGTATTTTTTTGTCTGCTTCTGTTTCATAATAAATTCACCCCATTAGTTGATTAAAGATAATTGCTTTTACCTTAGTTAATTTTAGGCATAGGAATATGATTGATTATATATTAATTAACAGAAATGGGCTAATTCTGTTTCACCGGGGATAGGAAAAAGAGATGATGATATTAATATTTAATCCTCCCGCTCTGTATTTATTTTAGTCATGATCGTATCTTTTAAGCCATACACCATTCTTTCTCTAAAATAATTAACAGCCCAATATCATACTGGGGAACAGAGGTATCCTTCCACGCCGAAAAGGAGTAACCAAAGACAGGTAATGGTTTTTTCAACAAATAAAAAAACATTTATTTACAATACTATTACCATTTCACATTACATTCTTTCAATAGCAACTTACATATTGTTCGAAGGAGATATTTAGTTGCTGTGCTGACTACATTATTACTCTGACTCTCACTTTTCAGGCTACTAACAAAAAAAGTGCTAACATCGCTGACTGAGACTTTTCTATCCGAAGCGCATGACTGAAGTGTCGAGCACTTCGGATAGAACTGGACACGGTATGTCGAGTGTCCAAGTCAAGTAGAGTCCTTTGCTCTTTTGAACACACACACACAAAAAAAGACATCCAAAGAGTCTGATTTCCCACAATTCTCTTGCTTGGGAGGGGGGAGAAGTGGTAAGGGATAAAACCAGACAGTTCTCAAACTCTTGGTCAAAACCATGAGGCTGTCCATTCGTGAGAACCGTTGAGCAGTGGTTCAGAGAGAGGGGGTGGGGGGGGGGTCCTGGGCATCTGGTGTTGTAGGGCTGAGAGTCTCAGACATGGCACCATTCAACAGACTAAGGTTAAAAAATTTACCTTTAATTCTGAAGCTCTGAAAGACCCATTACAGCTGAAGCTTACCATGATAGGTTACTTAGTCATTATGACAGTCATGGTTTGCTTACTACTGAAGTTGAGGAAGAATGGGACCATTTTAAACAGGCTTTTTTGGAAACTAACAATATTCTTTTAGGAAAAAAGGAGCAGAGGAGGCAGAATTATTTGAGTGATAAGGCATTTGAGCTTATTTTGGAAAGAAAGAACTGCAGGAATGCCCCTAATCAATACCCTACTAGTTCTAATAGAAAGTATTACAGAGATCTTACTAAACGTGTAAAGGATCAGTTAACTGCTGATAAGAATCTGTGGCTGACAAAGCCGAACAAGCAGTTAGAAAGCACAACAGCAGAGAGCTGTACAGATAATGTTTTGTGTGGTAGAAAATAGACAAGCATACAGGGATTGAAGGATAAACAAGGTAAGGTTATAGAAGGTGAGGATTTTGTCATGGCTAGATGGGCTGAGCATTTCAGAGATATTCTAAACAATGGTTAGTTCTACTCCCATTGTTTGTAATGTTGGCCCTATAACACAGTCTGTAGTTATTTTGGCTATTTCTAAATTTAAAGTACATAAATCCCCTGGGCGTAGTAGATGAAATTACTACTTAAATGCTTAGAGCTGGAAATGTTTCTGTTACCATATAGACGACTGAAATTTTGAATATCTTTTATGATAAAGACATGGTTCCTAATGATTTTACCAGAGCTATTATTATCCCTATTTTTAAAAAAGGTGATCACAGTTCTAGTGATAACTATAGGGGCATCAGCCTACAATCTGTTCCAGGTAAAGTTCTTTGCATAATTGTGCTTAACAGAATTAAGAATCTGATTGACAGGCAAGTGCGTGATGAGTATTGTGGATTCAGAAGTGGTAAAGGATGTGTAGATCAAATATTTTCACTGAGGCAGATTCTTGAGAAATGTTTAGAGTTTCAGAAACTTTTGATTTTGTTGATTTCAAAAAGATTTTTGACTATGTTGGTTGTCATAATTGGTTTTGTGTGGTTTTCTGAAAAGATCTGAAATGTATTGTGTTTTAATTGAACAGTGGCGAAGCTTATCCTGTACTTCTTTGCAGCTCCTTTATTAAGAACAGACAGCATAAAGTTAAAAAAAAAAGTTAAATGTTTTCAATTTCTTTACTTATATTTATTCATTAGATTATTTTTATGTTATATTGAAATCTCCTTCAGCAAAAACTAGGTTAATTAATTTGCATGAGTACATTCAAAAGCACAGCAAATCTTTTCTACAGTAAAGCATTGATAAAAATAGTTCATTGTCACAAACAGCTCAATGAAATGATTTGCTGGAAATCTTATCTTGATGAAACTGAAAAATTGGAGGTGAAAGAAAATGAAATTTCAATTTTCTTAAATAAATTTGAGAGAATAAAGAGAATTTCTGCAAAAGAAAATATTTTTCACTACTGGAAAAATCAAGACAAAATACTGCAGACTTGCAATAATTCTTATAGCCATACCTTAGAAATTCGTATTAAATGTACAATGAAAGAAAAGTGATAAGACTGTAGACACAGTCTAATCATGCAATAATGATATTGATAATGATATAATAAATGAATAGATAATTGTAATAAATGATAGGGATAAGATTGTAGATACAGTCTTATCCCTATCATTAATTACAATTTGAGTGATCAGTTGAAATGGAGGCATTGCAGTTGGTACAGTTTAAACCTCATTTGTACCTGCAGTACATTGATGATGTGATCCTCTTTTGGGACCATGATTTAGATAAATTTAAAAATTTGCTGAATACTTTTAACAATATCCTTCCAACCATTAATTTTACACAGGAAAAGAGATGAATAAACCATTGCCTTATTTAGACATTTTTATTACATGTAACAATAATAAATGTGAAACAACAGTATATAGAAAACTGACTTATATACTTAATATAATTCTGGAAAATTCAACCCACCCAGGACATTATAAAAAAATCCATGTTCAACTCACATTTCCTTAGAGCATATTGATACTGTTCCACTAGAAAAGCATTAAATATAGAATTAAATTACATATACAAAATAAGAATACAAGCAGGTTACCATAAAAAATATTCGGAAAAAATTGAAAAACTATGTATATATATAAATACTATGCTAATTCACAAATTCAACCAGCTCAAATACCACAGTTGAATATGAAATATAAAATAGCCTTTCCTTACATTCCATGTTTCTCATATATATTACCTAAAATATTAAACGAATATGACATAAGATTACCATTGAAAAATAATAAGTAATGTTAAAACACTTGTAATTAATGATAGGGATAAGACTGTATCTACAGAGGGGCAGTGTATTTAATTGAAATTGAAAATAATGAAATAATTGACAATATAAAGCACATTGGAAAGACATATCGACAGATGGCACCACAAGTAACAGAGCATCAATATGATTTGACAAACTGGTTAGGTAAAACAGCATTAACGCAAACTATTTTACAAATAGATTTGCATAATTATATACTGAAACCTAAAATAATTGCAGCTACACAAAATCTCAATTAAACTACATGGAAAACCTAATCATTAATTTAAACCATAATAAATTATGCAACACTGAAAAATTAAATCTTTACTAGCTTCCTGGAAATTAATTTCAAACCATTTAACAGGATATGCACTGTGTGCCCGCTAGAGGGACTGCCTTATAAAAGTTCAGTGGCAAGGATCAAAAGAGCACACTGTCTGATGGCACCATGAGCGAAATGCACATAGCAGTGGTCATCTTGTTTTATGTTTGATTTTGATGTTTTTTATGTTGAGTATTGAAATGTAAAGTTTTTAGCAAGGGGGCAATTTCTCTTTAGTTATTTAATTTGGGTGTGTTAAAAAAGTCATCAGAGGCAACCCCATGGTTGAAGAAGAGGAGATATGATAAAGTACCACAGAAGTGACCGCACATACAACAGTGCTGAGCCATTAAAAAGGAGTGTAATCAGGACTGGCATCTCAAAATGAAAATAGACCACAACAACCATCAGTAGTGTGTCCAAAAATGAGTGTGTCAGCCTGTGATATTCCAAGCTTCAACATCAACTTCGATAACATAATATGAACCATCTCTCCATGGACTTATCAACGACTTAGATAAAGCAGTAAAATATTCTTCCTCTCTTATCACTTTTAATAATAACTGCAAAGTGTATTCAACCATGAAATAATTAACTGTCTCCTATCTCATGAGTATGAGAATGCAGGTTGAGAGTAATTTAAAGGGTTTATAGCCTAAGATTTTGGTACATTTACAATGTGCTGAGTCATTAAATGACTCGGCACATGATTATATTTTACAAATGTTGTTATACATACGATTATGTGTAACAACCAAATATAGCCATACCTACAGCTGAAGTATCTGAAAAGAATTTTTTTTATGCTCTCTGACAAAAGAAATAATTTGGATTCAAAATTATTAGAAGACATTTTGCTTATAGTGATGAATAAAATAGTAGAATAGCATTTATTGCATTATGATATCAATATTTTCGAATGACTTTTTTTTAAATTTTCCTTGACTATGCATTATAATGTTAATATTTCAAAGAAAATTTCACTTTTTAAAAATATAATTCAAGCACAAAAAACATTCTAGTAATAAGAATTATGAACACATACTTTGCTCAGGAATTTTTATTAATAATGCTCCATTTTATTACTAAAGAACCAAGAAGAATAAAATTTTAAGTTGTTCCTTTGTAATTATAAACAATTTCAACCAAATTCAAATAATGTGCTGAACAATTCATAGAAATCTGCTGTTAATCTCTTCAGTAGTTTCAATTGTATGACATACATATATTATTAGAATACATAGAATATCATCCTATTCATTCATAACTGGGTCTCCTAATTGCAATTTTTATTTCATTATTATTTTTAAATTGCAATTTTTAAGAATAAGTAACAGAAAAAGCAATTGCAACAATTCCATTTGCATGCATGCAATTATTTTGTTATTGATATTAATAATTTTCCTTTTCCAAATTTTTTATCTGTTTTTAAGTAGTGGATTGATTGAACTGGTGAAAACTGTTGGATGATGCTACTGCATACATATGTAAAAGAAAGACAGCATATATTTCAGTATTTTGCATTTGTACTAAAAATGTTTTGAAATAATGTTAACCTAATGTTATAACAAAATTTATATTTTGCTATAACGAAAAATGTAACCAAAAACGATATAAAATTTTTGGCTATGACGAAAAACATAACGAAACGTTTTTCATTTCATTTGCCAACACTGGCAATGAGTATATATCAGCAAAGTAATCTTTAGAGTAACCTCGGGAATGCTGATAACTTTCATTTTAAATACAGTGTAAAATTGTGATGTGAATAAATATTTTAACCAAAATTGCTGTAGTTGTATAAAATTATTCAATTTAGTATAAACATTTATTATTATTACTGCAGAACTGAAATTTGAGGTAAATAGATAGAAATAAATCTTCTATAGTATGTGCAAAGTCCAATAAAACTACGAAGTTGATGAACATCTTGTGGTGGAGGCCAGTCTGTTACAGCTTCTTTCTATCTTATTAGGATCAGTCTTAATCCCTGATGTAGTGATCACATGACCAAGGTAATGAACTTCTTGCTGGAACAGTTTACACTTTGTTGGTCCTAATTTTAGCTTTGCTGCCCTAAGTTTTTCAAACACTTGACGAAGATTTCTCAAATGTTTTTCAAAAGTTCTTCCAAGAATGATGTCCAAGTAAACCAGGCAGACCTCCCAAGACAAATCTTTGAGCACCGACTCCATTAGTCATTCAAACTTTGCAGGTGCATTGCAAAGTTCAAATGGCATTACTTTAACTGCCAAAGTCCATTTCCTGTAGTGAAAGCTGTTTTCTCACGGTCTTCAGGATGTATACCAACTTGCCAATAGCCGCTCTTTAAGTCTAATGTTGAGAACCATTCTGACCCAGATAGAGTTTCCAGTGTATCATCAATCCTGGGTAAATGAACGCAGTCTTTGTTACATCATTTAATCTGTGATAATATACACAAAATTGGGTAGATCCATCCTTTTTCTTGACGAGAACCACTGGTGATGTCCAGGGACTCTGTGATGGTTCTATAATGTCTTGAGCTTCCATGTCCCTTATGAGTTGTTCTGTTTCCTCTCATTTTGCCAATGGAAGCCTTCTTGCCGGTAGATGGACTGGAGGAGAATCACCAATGTTAATCTTATGTTCTGTCAGGTTAGTTCGTCCATAATCATTTGATGTAGCAGAAAAAATGTCGGAAAATTCTTACAGTAGGTTCTGTATCTTCAGTTAATATTCTTTCTTCTTGTTTCTTTCCATAAGTCAGTAAAATGAGATGGGATGTCTGTATCATGTTGATTCGAGTCAGTAACTTCTATTGTTTTTATACTTGTTACCCAAGTATAGGTTCACATATTGCTAATTCTTCACCCTTTTTTAATATTCTATTGGATTTGTTACAATTCATCACTCTGATAGGAATCTGTTCTTTATCTATTCTGACTACAGTCCTTGCAACCAGGATACCATGAGCCAAAGCACCTTTACCAGAGGCATCAGTGACTGCCAATCGGAAGGCCCCAGAAGTCTCCGCCCAATGTCCACAGACTATAATTTCTGTGTTGGGATCTCTATATTATTGTATTGGAGCGTATTGGAGTCACACTTGATAAAGAATCAGATGTTCAGCAAAGTAAAGGGATTTCTTCTGTCTTATAGATGAGTAGGTTGTCACGGGGTCTAATGTTGAATCCATGTTTCTTAAAGAAATCAAGGCCTAATATTCATTCATTGTAGATGTCAGTGATGTAAACAGGATGGCATACCAGACAACTGTCAACTCAGATGTTAAATTCTATCTTTCCATGGACTTTAGCATGATCTCCAGTGGCTGTAGGCTTATTTTAGACTGTGTAGTATTCAAGTTTGGATGTGGTATTTTTTTTTATTATATCCATTCTTAGTAAAGTTACATTTGCACCAGTGCCGACTATCATACGGCAAGGTATTCCATTTATGGTTCCATCAGACACTAATCCATTATTATCACCATGTAGTGTTGAAACGTGGGCGACTTCCCCTTTGGGGCCAACCAATCAACAGCCAGCCTTTGCCTTTCATGTTGCTTCTGCTGGTTCTGTGTTTGTTAGATGTGCTTGAACTTTGTACCCACCACTTTTTACAGTTGGCTTGAATGTGTCCAGTCTTGCCACAATTCCAACACTTTATGTTTGTAGAAGATCTTGGATAGGAACCTTTAATCTCTTTCAAAAGGATAATATGGCTTTGGTTAATTCTTTCATTTCACTATCCTTTTCTACAGTTTCTTCTGCATTCACAAATCTCGTTGTGCATTTGTTTGCTCAGGAGGAAAGCCTGGAGCATTCGTACTTCATGGCATGTACCACAGCTGACTTTAAGGTTTCACCTTCCAACATCCTCAGAGATTGTTGAGTCTCAGGGTCAGCAATAGCATCAATAAATTGTAATTGAGCTAAGTTGTTTTGAATTTCTGATGGACAGTTACTATAAGCTGATATAGCTAGATGCTCAATATCACTAGCAAGTTCTTGCAAAGTTTCACCACTCTTCTGCATACGATGTTTAAATTGAGTCATATAGCATTGTTTTAAGTAACTATCGCCAAACCTGAGTTCTAATGCAGAAACCAGACTTTGATAACACTGGGAAACATACAAAAAGGCTTTGAAATGAAAATAGCCAATCTTTACTAATTTTGAGGTGCTGAACACTAAAATGAGAATAGAATTTGTCGATTGGCTCTTGTTTTTGAGGGATTAATTAATTATTAATCATTATTAACACATAAGAATGGGTAATGTTTTTTTGTCGGTTAGATTTATTTACACAAGTGTTGCAATATGCTATTAACATGGGGCTAAGCGCTTTCAACTGTACTCAGCAGTCATCATCAGGGTGGCGTACAGTTCCTTGTATAGGCGGATTGTTGGTGACAGGTTAGGTTAAGCAAAAAATGTACTTTTTTTTTCTAGCAGACATTTTCACTGATGAGAGGAAGATTCAGCATGCTAGTGGAGTAAAAGTCGCTAGGTGGCAGCAGTTTGGTGCTTTGCCAGTATCATTAATTAAAATTAATATTTCATTTTTAAAATATAATGCTGTATTTTAAACTCCAGATTGCATCATCCCGTCATACATACAACCCCTGAAGGTATTGCATCATTCTCTGATGCAGTGTAGTTGTCATGACATCGCGGCTTTACGATCGCGAACAAAAGGTGACGTTGGTTGTAAGCAACATCTCGTATCGCAAGCAAGTCTTTCGAGTAACTCCCATTTACTCTTGAGTCATAAGTACAACACAAGTGATCCTTGCAGTTTTAATCCAGCAGCAGTGATGCCTCGTAACTGTGTTAACCTTAAATCTTTATTTTGAAAATTAGTATATTTATGTGATATTTTATGAAACGGTTTCTGCTGAGGTCCTGCCTTCCTCTCAGACCTTCTACTATGGCATATAAACTGACAGGCTCCTGTCAGACCTCTGTGGCAAGCAGCTGCTTGAGGGGGTATTTATTTTTTTTATTTTATTATTATATAATATTTATTCTGTATAATAGTCTACAGTTAAATTTGTTGCTGAAAATGAGATAAAATACAATTTTTAAATAAATAAAAAACCCACAAGCAGCTGCTTGCCACAGAGGTCTAGCAGGAGTCTGTCAGTTTATATGCCATGGAAAAAGATCTTTGAGGATGCAGGACCTCAGCAGAAAAACAACACAAATGTCCATGCCTTTCTGGGGCTCAAACCCAGGTCCCTTAGATCAGTAGACAAGCACGCTAACCACTCATTTTACTACCCCAAAAAATTCACTTTAGAAATACCAGATCTCACTACCGATCCAACACAGTCATTGTTTTATTATGTTGTCACAAGACTGATTGCATTACAATGACTTAAATGCAATAATAAAAGATTATAGCTTGTTACAGATGATGATTATTATATAGTAAAGAAATTTACTATTATATATTTATTCTCAAAAATAAAGGATAGCTAAAATCATTTAGTTGATTTTTACTTTTAAGATGACAGTCCAATAGCCTTGCTTGAGACTATGCCACTGCTACTTCATAATATGTATTACAGTACTGTGCGAATTAGTTGGGACAAGCGAAGCCTGGAGAACCTCTTCGATCCGGCCACATCCAGCAATCCCCCAAACACCCACCCAAGGTCATGTTTTATGGATGTTTCACAGCTTCTGGGCCACAGACACTTCACTTCATTGAAGGAATGATGGACAAGAAAAAGTACATAGGCGTTCTGGAGGCGAAAATGGTCCCAACACTGCAGAAGCTGTTTCCTAATGGCGATGGGGTATTTCAACAGTATCTGGCTCCATGCCACAATTCTAAGCTTGCTAAGAGCTTCTTTACCCAGCAACATTTGAAGGTATTGGAATTACCAGGAAATTCACCCGATCTAAACCCATTGAAAATTTGTGGGCCATTATTAAAGTACGCATATCTAAGATGGATTGCACGACGAAAACCAAAATGATAGAAAGTGTCATGAAAGTGTGGTACCACGACCCTGAAGTGAAGGAGATGTGTGGAAAGCTAGTGGCATCAATAGTTGAGAGGGTGAAAGAAGTAATTAAAGCTAAGGGGGGTCACATTCACTATTAACTACACTGTTAAACAAATAAATATTTTAGTTGTGTCTTTGTTACTGCATTTTCCTATTGTCCCAAATAATTTGCACAGTACTGTATATCTACATACATAAAGAAAATTAATCTGTACCATGTAAAACCGAATCCATAATCGTGTAAAATAAAACTGATTGCATTTTCTTGACTGTGTAATAAAGGGAGGGATGAGTGTATAATTAAATTGGAATTGGGTTTTGTAAATAAGAATTTGAAATATTGATTATTAATATATTAATTCATTTTCCTATTCAAAATTGCTATAGCAAAGCATCTTCATTTAACAAAGGCACAGAAAATATACTTCCTCAAAAACATACCTAAGCTATTTAATGTATGTATACATACCTGTCATAATAGAAGATCTAATTTTCAATTTGACCTTTAGAAAAGCATTTAATCACTTTGTTTATATCGACTTCAAATTTTGCGATGCGTGTGTGTAGAAGAGTATATAGCGAATTGTGTGTACATGATGTGTGTTTAGAACAAATAGATAAGGTTATCTCAGCAAGCAATAACAAGTTGAACTTTACCATCAAGTTAGTGCCAAAATCTTCTGTGTGCCTGCAACACATCAGTAAAGTTATATGCTTCACATGAGAGATGCCAATAGCAACCTTCTGCATAATAGTGCAATGAAATTTAAGAGAAAAGGACTGGTACAGATAAATACTAACAGAAAAGGGTTGGTTGTTTTACTTCTGAGTGGCACTTTTTTGTACTTAGAACTGTCAACCTTTCTTGGATCATTTGTTTTCTTAACTAGTTCTTTAAACATTTCAATGAAGAAAAGTTTCTCTAAGCAGACACAATTTATTATTGTTTATTGGCAAGGTGAAAAGAATTTTTAAAAGGCAGTTCACTAAAAATATTATCCTGATCACAGTTTTTAAGTGCTTTTATAATAGGTGCAGGAATTTCTACAGATCTTGTTGATCTAACCCACTTTCCTCACCAGAGCTTGACTTCTGCTGATAGCTGAAATTCAAGTGCAGGTTTATAACCACTTAGGAGATTGCCATAATGTGTCTCCTTTATCAAGGATAGGAATAATTATTAATTATTATATCTATATGTAATAATAAACAGCAATATAATCTAATGTACATAACAGTGGTAAATCACCCTTGGCAGATGGTTGTCATCTGCATGCTTCCCAAACAATGCACATTAATGTAGAATGAGATGGATGGGGGGTATCCAGTATTTTTTGATATGGAATGTATTGAGTTCTTTTTCTATAAAATTAATATTGCACCATGATACATCGTAGAAAATCGGAGCTGACAGAAAAAATGAGAATTTTTTTAATTATCTAAAAACAATAGTTAATTTTTATTTAAGCTTTTCTCTATGTATGAATAAAAATTATTTGTTGCTGCAATTTATGTTATTTATATCATATATTTAGAACTAATATTAAATAATAATTACACTTTGAATAGTAATGTTTGGCTGTAATTAGGTGTTCTATAATAATAATATATTCCATTATTTTCTTACCCAGGCGTACAAGTAATGATGTTCTTGAGCTGGTTGAAATATCATTAGACATAAATTTGCGAGGCAATCATATTCGTTTGCGTTTTCAGCACACTCCAGTTCTTGAAGGTTTGAGCATTCATGAAACTCGTGATCAAGTGGTAGTCCTTGTTGCCACTGTCTCCACTGTCCATAAACTATTGTTTCCACACCCTCACAAGTTACAAAGCAAAGTAAGTAAATACTATAATCTACATAAAAGAAACAGTTTCAAAAGTATGAAAATTTAGCTTTAGAAAAGTTAAATATTACTAGAGTTATTAAAATTTCATTTAAAAAATATGCAACTTGCAAACAGATTATGAACTGTAACATTTCTGCATGACTGTACCCAAACTATGTGAAAGTGGATGAGTAGTGAAAATTTGCCCTACTAAGATTTCAAATTAAAAATACTCTTGCAGATATCTATACATTTCTAAGGTAGTTTAAGGTAGATATCCAGACAACTAAATGACCTATGTAAACTCAATCTTCCATCTTCATGTGCATCTTTTGCTTACATAAGGAGTACTGGAAACATCATTTTATATGGAGCTGGACTATTTTATGTATACATACACATCTTGAAGTTATCTAGAACACCTTTAACCCTTACAGTGTCAGGTTTCTGAAACTGAATTCACTGTGGTGGCTGGATTTATTTTAAAGTGTTTTTCAGAAAATAAACAAATTTAAAACCTCATTCTGAAGTAACTAATGAATGGAAATATGTCATGTTATATACCAAAAGAAAGAGCATTTAATTATGTTTAATAAAATGGCAAAAATTGGAATAAAAAAAAGTAAGTTAAATTTTTTAAGCATTTGTTTTAAAACATTGCAAAATTTTATGTTATTTTTCCCACTTTATCTTTAGTAAAATTTCAAAAATTTAAATATTTTTCCCATTTTTTTCTGTTATTTTATTTTTCTAATATAAACAGTTCATAATATTTTGATTATTGCCTAAATCTTTCATTTATTTTGTTTTTTCTAAATTATTTAATCATTATGCATACAGGGTGATTCAGAATTCATCATCAATATTTAGTGGGGAGGAAGGGAATAAGAAAAGAAAGAGATTTCACATAGGAAAGTATGGGGGCAGACGAACGCATGGTGGTGTAGAGGGCGCTGTGTGTACACACCTCTCATACAGAAGCACAGCTGTTTGACGCGTGCAGTCAGTTGTCATTCGACAAGGTGAATTTGCAGAAGTAACATGAACCGGTATACGTGGAATGAATGTGCAGATATGCATGTAACTTACGGTGCGGCAGGAGAAAGATGTCTTCGAGCCAGGCAATTGTATGCAGCGCGCTTCCCAAACCGCCGTGTGCCACAGCATCAAATGTTTTCACGTATTCATCGCCAACTGCGTGAAACAGGATCGTTTGCTGCTAGTAATGTTAATCGAGGGAGACGCAGATCGGCACGGACAGTAGCAGTAGAGGAAGCTGTCCTACAGGAAATCGAGGAACAACCTGGTGCTAGCACACGAGGTATGGCTAGGCAGTTTGGAATTTCGCAAGCAACAGCGTGGCGGATATTACACGATGAAGGGTTACATCCGTTTCATCTGCAAAGAGTGCAATTATTGGCAGCAGACGACCATCCCAAGCGTGTTTTTTTTTGTCAGTGGTTCATGCAGAGAACAGCCGTTGATCCCAATTTCCCAACGTATGTTCTTTTCACCGATGAGGCGTTGTTCACTCGAGAGGGTGTCTTCAACACACACAATTGGCATGTGTGGGCTCATCAGAACCCACACGGTACAAGACCTGGAGCTGCGCAACAACGTTTTGCTATCAATGTGTGGACTGGGATTGTCGGTGACTGTTTGTTGGGCCCGTATTTACTACCATCCCGTTTGGACGGTGCCAAGTACCTAACATTTCTTCAGACTGTGTTACCGGATCTTCTGAACGAGGTTCCTGATGGTAGTCTCCGGCGAATGTGGTTCCAGCATGACGGCGCTCCTGCACATTTCGCAAATGCTGTGCGTGCTTACCTACGCAGACAGTTTGGTGGTCAATGGATTGGCCGCGGTGGACCGGTTTCTTGGCCACCACGTTCACCGGATTTATCTCCAATCGATTTCTTTGTATGGGGTGCTATGAAAAACATGGTGTACGAGACCCCTGTTGATAGTGCTATGGATCTTGTAGCACGCATATCAGTTGCTGCCTCAACATTCAAAAAAAAAGAAATGCCAGGCATCTTCCAAAGGGTCCGGCTGTCCATGCAACGCCGTTGTGAGTCATGCATTCTAGCACATGGTCGGCAGTTCGAGCACCTCTTGTAAGTCTGTACAACCAATGCAAAGAAATGTTACATGTAAGATAATAAATGTTTTTTCCTTACCACTTCCTTCTTATGTGTTCTTTCCATCATTGAACTGGGGTCATTTTGCCCTACTACATGGCATATGCGCCCATGCTTTCCTATGTGAAATCTCCTTCGTTTCTTATTACCTACCTCCCCACCAAATATTGATGATGAATTCTGAATCACCCTGTATAATGCATAATGCATATTCATAAACTTTTGACGATCGACAAATTGTAAGCCTAAGTAAAGCAGTGTCATAAAAAATAATTTTGCTTTAAAAACTAGATAATTTAAATAAAAAATGAAAAATATGTAAGCAAAGTGATAAAGAACTATGAAAAAAAATTAAGAGAAATGTTTCAAAGCATATAAAGTTTAATCGATGCACTGAACTTGAGAATGAGTCGCTTTATTATAAAGCTGCATAACTGCTATGGAAAAGTTTAATTCTAAAATTCTGGCAGAAATTTTGGTTAAAAAATGCAATTTCCTGATCTTAATTTTGTTTATATGCTTTAAATGTAATTTGAAATATTGATAAAGACTTACTGTTTAAAAATCGCGCTGAGTAATCCAAATGCTTGCTCTGATTGCTGCCATTTCAGATCGCCTGAGTTTCACTTTTAATTGTTTCTAATTAATTATCGTTTATAATCACAGTATCCATTTAAGAAGCAATAAAAAATAATTTTAGAAGCATTAAAGTAAATAAAAATGTCTAAAATTGAAAGTCTGCTAAAATATTGATTGAAAGCTGAAGTGCGTAGTTCCCGGATAACATAATTTCCGGTAGTAAAAAAAAAAATTGATATCCTTACATTAAAAGTTTGGAAAGCAGTTCAACTCTAGTCTCTATAAATAGCAGAAAAGAGTGAGAAACACATTCAATCGATAATCTAAGCATGGTACAGCAGAATAGAGGCATGAACTGAATCTGTGCTACTTGATGCCATTTATGGTGACTGAACATGTACATCCAACTCAAATAAATTTATTTTTTAAACTTTATCATGATTTTTTCAAGTGAAATCAACAGGTAAAAGATTTATATCACAGATTTAAATGTTATTTTTTATATTTAATTAGAAACAGTTAAAAAATTTCAGATTTCTATTCGAAAAAATTTCTTTTAACAACCTTATACTATGGTAGTGAAACTTAGATCTCCGACTACTAGAATGGGAAAGATGAAAACAATTCTTCAGGCTGCGACATGGTAAGGGTTAAAAGAGATTAATAAGTGTGCAGCAAAATGGGAAAAGTTTAGTACTTTTAATTAATTTTTTAATTAAATTTTTAATTAGTTTAATTATAAAGTTAGTGTTCTCTAACAATTATTCACAAATTTAACAAGTCACTGATATGCAACTATATCATGCTTTAATCTCATGAAAAGATCCAAGGAACTTAGACAACAGCAATGTTTGTATCACCCTCTCTGCTAATATTCTTAAGTGGTGTACTTAAATAAACAGTTTTTAAATGACTCCAAGCCAATTTACAGTTTAATACTTTTTATTCGCTCACCATTGGATAAGCCATAAACAACTTTACTGAATTGATGAGTGCTAACTTTGCTACTCTAGACTCTAGATGTCCACAAATACTTATACACAATGTTCTGTGCCAAGGTCTCATGTAGCACATGATATTCTTTAAGTAATGAAGAAGGTTTCGTCTGCTTGTTGTCATGCATGGGTCTAGTTCAATAGCTGAGGCTGTGAGGCAACCACCTCAGGGTCCCATTTATGAGAGGCAGCAAAATTCAGGATAATACCATTAAAATTTCAGTTTCATTATTATCAATATTTTGAAAAACAGTGCAGCAGTTTAATTATTATCAATATTATCAAAAATAGTGCAGTAGTTTTGCAAGAAAAACAGATGTAGTTGTTTTCAAAAGTACTTATAAGTTTTAGTACTAAATAACAGCATGCAGGATTGGCCCTACCAATATTTCTGTAATATATAGAAAATATTAATTGCTGAATTAGATTGAATAATAAAAATCACAATTTTTGTGAATAATTGTTTTTTAAAATATCTTACCCATTTTATTTCCATTTAATACAAATTTAGTGAAGAAATAAAACCAAAACTTTCTTGCATCACCTTAATTATAAGTGCAAATAAGTGCTGAATATTGCAGTTCAAGCTTCAAGTGTACCCAGAAATATACATGTTTACTATGCTGGTGTCAATCTTGCCACACTGTTTACTTAGTCCTTCAATGTCTTGGTGGCTGAGTGGTTAGCAAACTTGGCAACTAATCAAAGGGACTAGGTTTGAGATCTGGATAAGGTATGGATATTTCTGCTGAGGTCTCACCTTCCTCACAGATCTATATGGTGTATTAAACTGACATTCTCCTGTCAGACCACTATGGCAAGAAGCTGTTCAAGGGATAATATTTTTTCTAACCGTTTGCAAGTTAAGGCATGGTTTAGGCAACTGTAAAGCTGCCCACAACAATGCTTAGATAGATCATATCATTGATTACAATGTCACCACTAGGTGATGGTCGGAAACTCAACAGTTATAAGCATATATTGTTGTGGAGACTCCCTTCTGGTATCGTTTGGTCCCTTCGGTACTGTTGGATGAGCAGTATTTTATTATGTAGTAAAAATATATGTAAACAAATATAATTATATTAGTTTGTAATGTAATGTGTATATTATCAGCTAAATTAACATTAAAGTATTTCTATACAGTAAGAAATTTGAAGTTATTTTAATAACAACAATACAATATGAAGGCAGTCACCACAAAATGGCTTTCCAACTGCAAAGCTACTATTTAATATGCAGGTTTGTTTTTTTTTCAAGCAGCTAAACTTAATTGCAGCCACTTGTGATAAGAAGGCCTTTCAAAATATATTTTTTTCTTACAGAACAATATTTCAGAGTTAAAATTTAATGTGCTCTGGTCCTTTCCAAAGACTTTGCTGCCCATTGGAAGGCCATAATCCATACTTTGAATGAAATATCTGCTTTAAATAATAATTTCATTTAATTTCAACAAAGTATTCACTATTAATAGCCTGTTAAATATATTCACAATATTAACGAGTAAACATGCCCATGAAATAAAAGTGACACTGATTTGAACATTTGAATTAAAGTTAGTGTTAATATTGTAATAGATGTGGTGGTAAAATTGAAAAGTATTTATCAGGTAACCACAAAAGTTCTTGCCATTTGTGTGTCATGCTAAATAATCAGCACGTAATTAAAGAAATACACTGGTTTTCATAAATTAAGGAAAATCCCTATGTTAAGTCAATGGGAAGCCAATGTCAAAAGCTCTATTACTTCTAAAATAAGTTTTTTTGTTTTGAAAAATGTGATTGCAGATAAATATCTCAATCAAATAAATCAATATCTCGATTTTCAACAATATTCATTCAGTATTTTATGAGTTATGGAAGTTTGAATATTTAACAACAGCAGTGCCAGTCTTAAGAAACTTATACAAAACTGAAGAAAGTGAAAGAATTCTTTACACAAAGTTCTAAAATACAAATTTATTTTATTAAACACTTTGATCCAATATTTATTACTAAGTTTTAATTAACTTCTGAAGTCAATTTTTGTGGCTGGCATTGTTATTGCTAAATACTCATACTTCCATAACTTATTAAATATAAATACTGAATGAATATTGTTGAAAATCGAGATATTGATTTATTTGATTAAGACCTTTATCTGCAATCACATTTTTCAAAATAAAAAAAAAAACTTATTTTAGAGGTTATAGAGCTTTGATATTAACTTCTCATTGACTTAACATAGGGATTTTCCTTAATTTATGGAAACCAGTGTAGTTGATTGCATTACTGCCATGTCAGAACAACTACACAAATCTTAAAATTTTGTTATACCTTACTTAATAATAGCCAAATAGTAAACCCAATATGATATTGAAATGGAAGTGTTGTCAAAGCTCTTCCGATGTTGTTTACTTTATGAATTTAAACTTACTAACATTACTGCAGAAGCCACTAGAAGAATATGTTTTGCATTTGGGCAGGATGCTGTAAAGGAATGCATAGTCAGAAATTGGTTCCAAAATTTTAGAACCAGAGATGAGTCACTTGAAGATGCACTGTATAGTGGCCGTCTTGTGGCCATCGACAATGACGCTTTGAAATCAGCCTTTGAAGAGAGCCGTCGAGCATGCCAAGAGCTTACTTTGACGTTCAAGAGCTATTTCTTGATCGTTTGCTGATGTGATGAAAAGCAGGCAATCAATGTAAGGTGCTCCTTTGTATATGGTGTACAGGGTATTTAAATTCTAATTTAAAGATGGAAAAAGATGATTGAATCAAATGGAATCTACTTCACTGAATAAAATAGTTTTTAATGCGAATTGTGCTATTTTTTTTTATTAGTACCAAAAATGGCAAAAACGTTTGTGGTTGCCTGATATTATTATATTCATGTGAACATTCAGCTAGTTTTTTTTCTTCTGTTAGTTCTTTGCAGTTAAGTTATATATATACTCTTTAAAGAAAGTGGCTCACAAGTTAAGAAAATTTAAAAAATTGCATCTGCAGCCACTTGTGATATGAAGACTTTTTGAAATATAATTTTTTTTTCATACAAAACAAAAATTCAGAGTTAAAATTTAACATGCTGTGGCCCTTTCCAAAGATTTTGCTGCCCATTGGAAGGCCATGGTCCATACTTCGAATGAAATTTCTGCTTTGAATAATTTTATTTCTTTTGCTATATGATGTTTATCTGTTTTCAAGTTTTAACACTGTTTCAATATATCTTTCTTTGTTTTGTTTTTTTTAATTTTTTTTTTTAATTTTCTGAAAGTAGAGCAAGTTTTTTTAAAATAAATATGATAGAAAGATGTAGGTAAGGTATATACAGGGTGATTGTAAGCTCTTTGAACAAAAAAAGAGGGGTGATAGTACGCATCAAGATGGCTAATTTTTGCAATGGAACCTAGGGTCGCATTCCACTCCTTCCGTCAGAAAAGAATACTTTCGAAAAACTCCACGCTTGCACAAGTATTTACAACCGGTGCATGAAAATCACAATACGACGATTCGGAAATCTCTCACGGTACAATCTTTGTGTTTCACGTCCATTACCACCTGCTTGGCCATACATCAGATGCATATCCGCCAATTCCTTGTAGGTGTAGTCTTCCATGTCCTTCATGAATATATGTCACTTATCATGTGACGTTATCACAGTAATGTCGATGAACGGGTTCGGCTGCATTTTAAATGTTTGTTCTTAATCGTCTATGAACTTGCTCCGTGCACCTGATTTGCATCTTGTGATTTTCATGCACCGATTGTAAATACTTGTGCATGCGTGGCGTTTTGTAACGCTCCAAAGAAATGAAATACTTTTAAAGTTTGGACCCTTTGTCTGATCCAATTATTTTTATGCTCCGGATAGCTGAGTCGGGCGCCAGACAATAATTGACAAATTGCCAAAAATAAAGTTTAATTAGGGTTCGAAATACCAGCGAGCGTTAATGAGTAAGAATTCAAAAATATTAAATGATTGTCAAAATTTTATGTTAATGCTAATCAAAACAAACTAACGTTGCTCAAGAGAAAAAAATTAGTAAAGATTCGAAAGGTTTAAATAGCAAACAATTTATTTCCAAAAAGCACTCATCAAAACTTCAATAAAGAAGAAACTACATCATTTCTTACTACAAACATCATCAACAAACTCCAAACTAAAACTGATGCTGTGCTCTACTACTCTCTCTACTCTACTATCTTCTGTGCTATTGTGACAACATGTCACCAGGTTATAACAAGAGGTACAAAGCCCGCATGTGTCATGTTGCACGCCAGGAAAGACATTTGCATAAATTGACGAGCAGCACAAGTTATGATGCAAGAGTGGGCATGTCCTTGTACATGCGCTTTAGTGGGTGACAATCGAAAGTTCGGAGTTGCGCATGCGCAACTCCTATGCTTTTAGAAACGAGCGCTGTGATGCCAAAAATGAAATAAAAATCCCCAAAATGATAAATATAACGTGAATTAAGCAAAACAGGAAGGTAAAGTAAAAGTGAATGAGGGGGCATCACAGTTTTTCAAAAGTACTCTTTTCTGGCAGAAGGAGTGGAATGGCGACCCTAGTTTCCATTACAAAAATTGTGCGTCTTGATGTGTACTATCACCCCTCTTTTTTTGTTGAAAGAGTTTACAATCACCCTGTATATATAATAATTTTAATTTTTTAAGTTGCTTGGTTAGTGACTAAATTATACTTTTGATTTATTATTTCTCTCTATCCTTTTTCCAGGATTACTTGTTACGACAAACTCATATAATTCTGCCTTCCATTTTTTTTGATGCATCTGTGGCCAATCTCCGTGATCAATCCAGTTATTTTGTGCTGAACCATGCTTCTGTAGGTATCCCTTTGCCCCACACCTCTTGTTCTTGGCTAACTCAAGATGGTGATGCAGCATTTGTGCTTGCCAACAGTGTGGGTTCTCTTTCATTGGTTGTCCTATCTGAGGGTGATGGAGGTATGAATTTAATTTTAGTGTGTAGCTCTTAGCCCTGCAGTGTATTGTACTCCTTAAAATTTTCATTGTAGCTTTAAGAAAAATTGTTTTCATTATTTATAATTTGTTCATTATTATATAATATATATATATTTAATTATAAATAATTGTTCATTATTTATAATTAAAGAAGTTTATCAGTGAATTAGCAAAATATGTCGAAATGCTCATATGTCACATTGTTGAAGAAAAAAGTTAGACTCTAATGGTCTAGTGGTATGACACTTGTCATGCTTCTGGGAGATGTGGGTTTGAATCCCATTCTGGATGAAACCAAATTTTTTCAAGTGTTTCTTGTTAACAGGACCTTTTCTGTGATACTTTATTATTAAAGAAATATAGTATTCTAAGATGTATGTTGTCTGGCCATAAATACACCTATCCCTCAATTTACACAATATTCAGTTTACATGATCAAAAATATCATTTTGTGAATTTTAATTTACAGTAATAGACTCGGTTTTACATGGGGAAGAAATTACAACCTGTTTCATTTCATATGATTAAAAAACTGTTTACATGGTACAGATTGAAATTTTTTATGTATGTCGATAAAATACATACTTGAAGTGTATTTTTTTATTTGTTTATGAAGTAGCAATGGTATTTTGTCAAAGGAGATTATTAGACTGTCATCTCAAAGTCTAAATCAACTAGATGGTTTTAATTGATATATAGTTTCAAGAATAAATAGATACAATAAACTCCCTCTTATCCGACCCTTACGGGACTGGACCCCTGACCAGATGAATGAAAGGCCGGTTAATCCGAAAATAAATAAAAACAGCAAATGACAAAAATACCAACTGTTCTGTGTTTTAAGTAATAATTTGTTGCGCAATATTAACTATTTACTCACACTCACTTGAAAAAATCCTTGATTTTCTTTTGTTTCTTTGAACTTAACACTTTTTTTACCTGCAAAGTCTTGCCATTTTTTAATAAACATCACATGAATCGTAGGTGAGACCTGTTGTTGTTCAATGTATCTTACTGCAACATCAAAAGCTTCTTTTCCTTTAATATGGATAACTTCTTCTTCTTCATTTTCCACTTCTTCTCCGTCCCTTTCTTGGCAGACTGCATTGATAATTTCGTCATTATTCAGTATTTCATTTTCCAACTGTTCATCACCTTTTAACCATTTTTCAATGTCATCTTCTTCAAGTGTGTCACATTCAGGTAGCAGTTTAAAGTCATTAAGAAGTGAAATATTGTCATTCTTCAGCAGGCACAGGCTCATTTGATACTTTCGTGTTGTCGTCTTTGGTACTTTCTACACGGTTTTCAACTTTGGGCCAAAGTGTTCTCCATGACTTCACAGACGTTGTACAGGGCATTTCTTCGAAAGCTCTTGCCAACACGTAGATCACATCCTTGATATTTATTGTTTTCAAAACATTTAATAATCCTATTCTGTCATTTTAGGTTTGCTGTAGAATTTTTGAAAGAAGCTTTCTCCTGTATCACCTTTTTAAGCTTTCAAGCATTCCTTGATCCATTGGTTGCACTAAAGATGTTACATTAGGTGGCAAAAACATGGCTTTTATGTTGTCAGAAATGAGTTTGCTTGGGTGTGTTGGGGCATTGTCGAGAATGAGTAAGGCCTTTTTACAAGCATTTTAAGACTTGTCAAGTAGTTTTTTCCTCTTGGAACAAATTCTGTAAAGAAACACTCTTTAAACAAATATGAGTCTATCCAAGCAGACTTTTGAGCTTTGTAGTAAACTGGCAGAGTAGCTAAATATAAATGCTTGAATGCTCAGGGATTTGCTGATTTCCCAATTACAAAAAGAGGAAGTTTGTGCGTACCTGCAGCATTTGTACACACAGCCACAGTGATTCTTTTGTTGTTTGTTTTAAATGCTGATGCTTCTTGTGCTGTCACAAACATTTTCGTTGGAAGAAGTTTTAAATTTAACTCAGTCTCATCTACATTGTAGATTTGTTCTGTGCATAGGCCTTTTTCTTCAATAAGCACTAAAAGTTTTTCTGAAAATTCCTTTGCCGCTAAAGGATCAGCTGACAATTTCTCACCACAAACACCAAGGTAATGAATATCGTGCCATTTTTTCCAGCGAGAAAGCCATTCCTCGCTTGCTGAAAAATCTCCTTCATTATCGGTTTTAGAATGAATGATTAATGCTTTTTCATTCAAGATTGGCCTACTGATTGGCATTCATTTTCGACATTCTTGCATTAACCATAACTAAAGTGCATCATCAAAAATTTCATTTTTCGGCTTTTTAAGAGTGCACTGAGAAGAAAGTGTTTTTTCAGACTCAACTTGAGTGCAAAAATCTAGTAAAGATTTTCTATTCCTTCTCCAGTCATTTACCATGCTTTTACCACACCTAATTCATCACAAATATGCTTTACTGGATCACCTTTGTCAATATGTTCTAACACTTTTAATTTCATCTCCATCATAACATTATGCTTATGTTTGCACCCACTCATTTTGTACCACACAATAATTAATAGATCACAACACACACTCCTGTATATGCAATGTAATATTCATCTGAAGTGAAATAAAATGTTCAATGAAGTGAATTAGTGCAAATAATGTTACATTAATGTTTATTATTTGCTGCTGAGTTGACATTTGAGATAAATATATATCAATAAAACTTTCAATGTACATTATATTAATAAGCAAGGTTTTTTTTTTTGGAATCTATCCCCCGTTTTTTCTGTAAGTTGGTTTTGATTTACATGATAATTTCCTGAAACCTGTGTAAATCGAGGGATGGATGTATTGTTGTATAGTATATGAATAGTAATACATACAATGCATGCATACACTGCCATGCATATATATGTTACTACTCATATAGCTCAGGATAGACTTGCTTGGAGAACTAAATTGCACGGTCTGGTCGGACCTCCATTGCCCATGGCTGCTTGAGGATGATGATGATGATGACTCATATTCTATATTGACCTGCCTACATGCATTTAGGTGGGTTTTTTGATTGCTATTTAGACTTTTTTTTTATTCTTTTAAAAAAAGCTTAATACATTGAGACTATTTGTTGTGAAAAATGATTGATCAGATGTATATAAGTTTAAAAATTCTACAGTCAAGTTTTTAAACCCTTATGGATTTCCATAAGTTCCATTTGAAATATTTGTGCCCACTGGGATCAAGGAATGCAATCAAATGTATTATTATTATTAAGGAAATGAATATTGTATTGTATGCATACACACCATTAGCAAAGCATGACTTTTTCAACAGGGAAAGCATTTAGCAAAAATCAACACTAATATTGAGCTGGAACCCTGTTCCAATAGTTCTATTTTTTAAACCAAATATTCTTATGATGCTATTTTACATAATATACAACAACAACATTCTTAATTTGGACAAACATTCATAATTTGGTATTCTGTTATCCAGAAACTTCCTAATCTGACATTGTCCTTGAATTCATTATGATATCCATGAACTTCTTTTGGATATAACAATCAGTCATGAAATATAATATTCTGTGAAAATAAAAGAGCATTAAAAATAAACAATAGTTAAAGTATATCACTATATATATATCACTATGTATATATATATATACACACACATATATACGCTGAAAGCACAATTCATTATACACCACACTCATCTACAAACCTGCCCTACTCTACCACAATATTGTGTCCAGCTGAAATCCCTTGCAGGCTATAAATAGGTCAGATACCTACCCATAACTGTATGTTGGGTAAACATGGTGATCTGAGTTAGTTCAATTGTGGGCAAATAGTCAGTGTTAGGAAGATAGGGATATCCATATCTGCAACTGCAGAATGTCTGGGATTTCTGCATGCAACCATTACACGTGTATACCAGAACTACATGAAAAGTGGAAAAACTGCCAGGAAAAATGTGGCCATAACTGGTTCTGATGTTACAAAACTCCCATGTAAGAACAGAAGGCCACAGCGCAGATGATAATGTAACCATTTAACGATGAGGTATCTATGAAGGTTTGTGCAAAGACCATTTTATATATGATGACATACTGGGCTATGGCAGCTGACACCTACAGCGAATACCCTTGTTAATAGTACATCACTAGACCATACGGCTGCAGTGGGTGAAAGATGCCATGGACTGTGGAAGACTGGAAATGAGTATCTTTTTCTTGTATTGAGTTTACAAACTACAACACAATAGGAGGTGTGTGTGTGTGTGTCTGTGGCGTAGACCACAGGAGACAATGGACCCCAATTATCAAGCTGAGGTGTTACAGGCCGGTGGAGGCAGTGTAACATTTTGGGCATGTTTACATGGACCACCTTGGGGCCCCTTGTACCTATTGAGTTGAGCATCACTGCACAAGACTCGCCAACCACCTACTCATTGCTGTCCATTTCCCACAGCAGGATGCCTACTTTCAACAAGACAGTGCTCTGTCTCATTACTTCCTTTTGGCAAAGGACTGGTTGTATGAGCATTCCAATGGTTCACAACCTTCAAATTCCCTCTCAATCTCAGAATTTGAACCCTATTGATCATCTGTGGGACCAAATGGAGCATTGCATTTGTGCACGAAACCCGCCACTGGCAACTCTCAGTGTTTTATGAACAGCTGCCCTGGAATCATAGGCTGCAAACCACCTGAACATTTCCAGCACCTAGTAGAGTCCATCCACAATATGTTGATGCTGTTGTGAGGGTGGAAAGTGGACCCACATGTTATTAGGTGGGTGGGTGTAATAAAGTATTCTTTCAGTGTGTATAACTTCATCATCATCATCATCATCCTCAAGCAGCCATGGGCTATGGAGGTCCAACCAGACCGTGCAATTTAGTTCTCCAAGCAAGTCTGTCCTGAGCTACATCTGCTGCATCTGGCCACTGCACACCGATTCTAACAAGGTCTTGTTTGACATTGTCTGCCCACTGCATCCTAGGTCTCCCCCTCTTTCTGAGGCCTTTAGGCACACTGTTCATAACTTTATTCGCCAATCTATAATTATCCATATGGGCAACATGGCCAAACCAGCGGAGTCTCTCTCTGCACAATATGCTGCTTAAAGAAAGTTGCCAACTCCTTTGATTAACCTCATCATTAGTTACAAAGTTAAACCACCTAATGCCCAAGTAAACTGCATAAGCATCTAGAATCAAAAGCATCTAGTTTCTTGTTATCTTGTTTACAAAGTGTCCAAGTTTCACTACCATAACTAACCCTAGAAAAAACCAAACTATTATACAATCTAATTTTAGTCTTTAGGTGTATACGCCTATTTCTCCACACTCTCCATAGATTCTTAAAAGTCCCAGCAGCAATCCTATTCGTCTGTTAATCTCATGCCACACATCACCATTATCTGTTACATAGCTCCCAAGATAATTAAACTGTGGCACCTACTCAAGACTACAACCATTCAGGTTAACTGAATCACAGCCTGCCTGACCAATTTTCATCACTTTAGTTTTCTCTCTGTTTATAACCAAACCTACTCTACTACCAGTTTCATCAACAGCTCAAATGAAACAGTTCATCTCATCAACATCATTTACCAAAAGGGCTTAAATCATCAGTATAATCTAAATCAGAAATTTTTGTATCTCCAGCCCATTTAAGGCCAAAATCTTTCTATTGCAGTGAATTTCGCATAACATAATCAATAACCAAACTAAAGAGAAAAGGAGACAAAATGCACCCTTGTCGAACACCAGAAGTAATGTTAAACCAATTGCTACAAGCCTTACCAACTCTCACACACGACTCAGTGTTATTATAGAGAGCTTTCATTATGTTAACTAACTTGTCTGGTATACCGTATGATTTCACAATCAACCACAAATTATGAAGATCAACAGAGTCGAAAGCCTTTTTGAAATCAACAAAGCTAGCAACCAAAGGTTTCTGAAACTCTAAACATTTCTGAAGAATCTGCCTAAATGAAAATATCTGATCCACACATCCCCTACCACTTCTGAATCCACATTGCTCATCACGCAATTGACTGTCAACCAGATTCTTAATTATCATAAGCACAATCATGGAAAGAACTTTACCTGGAATAGAGAGTAGGCTGATACTCCTAAAGGTATCACAATAACTGCGATCACCTTTTTTGAAAATAGGGCAACAATAGCTCTGGTAAAATCCTTAGGAACCATGCCTTTATCATAAAAGTTATTAAAAATTTCAGTCATCGTAGTGGTAACTGAAACATTCCCAGCTCTAAGCATTTCCGTAGTAATTCCATCTACCCCTGGGGATTTATGAAGTTTAAGTTTAGAAATAGCCAAAATAACTTCAGATTGTGTTATAGGGCCAACATTAAAGCCACCAATGCATCTATCATCATTACAAACAATGGGAGTAGAACTAACCACATTGTTTAGAACATCACTGAAATGCTCAGCCCACCTAGCCATGACAGAATCCTCTCCATCTATAACCTTACCTCGTTTATCCTTCAATCCCTGTATACCTGTCCATTTTCTACCACATAAAACATTAATTGTCTGGTATAGCTATTTGCTGTTGTGCTGTCTAACTGATCCTTTACACATTTATTAAGCTCTCTGTAATACTTGCTATTAGGACTAGTAGGGTTTTGATTAAGGACATTCCTGCAGTTCTTTCTTTTTGAAATAAGCTCAAGTGCTTAAATAATCACTGAAATAATTCTGTCTCCTCTGCTCCTTTTTTCCTAAAAGAGTGGGGGCGGGGGTGGCTCAGTCGGTAGCGCATCAGGCTCGTAATCTGTAGTTCCCAGGTTCGAGTCCCAGCTGGGTCAGCGTTGAGATTTATCTCCGCAATAATTCCCCTCCCTGCCCACGGTCAGTAGGGGACACCGATGGGCTTGGAAAGACCGCCGTCCGTCGGATGGGACGTTAAGCCGTGGCCCCGTGTGTGGGAGAGCCATACCCTGTGCACGTTAAAGAACACGCTGGATGGCCTTGACGGGAGGCTACCATCTGTCTCCCAACAGCTGTTTCAGTGGGTCCCCTCCCCCAACCTTCTCTGAGCCTTCGGGGTCCATGTGACCTGGCCATTTAGCCCATGGTGTGCAAAAAAGTGCCGCTCAGAGGTAAAACAACCCAAATCCTAAAAGAGTACTGTTAAACCTGCTTAAAATGGTCCCATTCTTCCTCAACTTCAGTAGTAAGCAAACCATGACTGCCATAAATGATTAAGTAACCTATCATGGTAAGCTTTAGTTATAACTGGGTCTTTCGGAGCTTCAGTATTAAAGGTAAATTTTTTAACCCTAGCACAACACTTTTTAAGTTTAAGTTGCAAGACACTTTTAACAAAGTAATGGTCAGATCCAATTTCAGCTCCCCTATATGACCTGGTATTCCTAACAGAACTAGCCCATTTGCTGTTAATTAATATATAATCAATCATATTCTTATGCAACCCATCAGGTGAAACCCATGTGTACTTATGTATGTCGCAGTGTTTGTAATAAGTGTTAGTTATTCTGAAACCATTGGGGGGCGGGGGTGGCTCAGTCGGTAGCGCGCCAGGCTCGTAATCTGTAGTTCCCAGTTTCGAGTCCCAGCTGGGTCAGCATTGAGATTTATCTCCGCAAAAATTCCCCGCCCTGCCCACGGTCAGTAGGGGACACCGATGGGCTTGGAAAGGCCGCCGTCCGTCGGATGGGACGTTAAGCAGTGGCCCCGTGTGCGGGAGAGCCATACCCTGTGCACGTTAAAGAACACGCTGGATGGCCTTGACGGGAGGCTATCATCTATCTCCCAACAGCTGTTCCAGTGGGTCCCCTCCCCCAACCTTCTCTGAGCCTTCGGGGTCCATGTGACCTGGCCATTTAGCCATGGTGTGCAAAAAAGTGCCGCTCAGAGGTAAAACAACCCAACCCTGAAACCATTGAGTGTACTTACCTGTAGGAGACATTGCCCATTGCTATTGCAGCTACCAATACCAAAAGACCATCACTCCTCCCCAAAGTTCAGAGTCAGTACCAACTTTGGCATTGAAGTCACCTAGAACAAGGGTGTAATATTTCCTTTCTTGACAGAATTCAAAATATCCTGAAGTTGCCCGTAAAGCCTATCCTTCTCATCCTCATTGGCATCTTCAGTGGGGGCATAACAGCAGATAGCATTCAAGTCTTTAATGCTTGTCTGAAATTTTGCTGTAAGAAACCTTTCATTAATGCACTCATATCCTAGAAGAGCATCACTAGTGTGTCTATTGAGAAGCAGAGCCACACCTTGGTGATGTTCATTGTCTTCCCTCCCTGAAAAGAGAATTTTAAGATTATTTTTAAGAATCTGACCTTTATCTGCCCATCTGGTCTCTTGGAAGCCGAGAATATCTAAATTATATTGGTGGAATTATTTTGTGTGAGGACATCAAGGGAAAAAGCTCTGTGTATAATCCTCACATTCCAACTACCTATGAAGAGAAAATGATTAGTGAGATGTTTAAAGAAACTATGTTTATTGAGAGAGGGAATGCTGACAATATCAAACAGTCCCCTAATCGCAGACATGGGGCAGAGACTAGTTCCCTCACCACTAAAGGCTGAAGCCATCTACACTGGAAGACTTCTGCCAATGTAGAAGTTGATGATGCGAGTAGAAGCAAAGTGTTCAGGTGCCTGGATGACCTCTGCTCAGAATTATCCACCAGCTGATATACATATCCTATGAATCTATTCCCTTGGGGCTGTCAACCCACAAACAAACAGAAAACACAACGGAAGATTTTCCCTCCACCTTAGCCCACCAGTGCAAGGTGTTCAGGTGCCTGGATGACCTCTGCTCAGAATTATCCACCAGCTGATAAACATATCCTATGAATCTATTCCCTTGGGGCTGTCAACCCACAAACAAACAGAAAACACAACGGAAGATTTTCCCTCCACCTTAGCCCACCAGTGCAACAAATTCAGGATCCATAATCCAGTCCATTCAGGATCCATAATCCATATATCAGTCCAGTCCAAAAGGTTTATATGGTCAGCACCAGGACCCTGTGTGGTTGACCACTCCTCAGCAGGGTAGAAAAAAAAGAAAAGTAGTCATAGTTGTTCAGATCAGTAGGTCACATTAATCTGGTAGCCCTCCCCTTCCTTTCACTTACACAAGAGAGTATCTCTTTTGAAAGGTAGAACGGACTGGTTTGAACGGACTGCACCACGAGAAGGTGGGCTCGGACATTAGGTGCTAGGCCTGACTGGTTCTAAGCATCATCACAAGGGATTGGTGCATAGCTCTCCTTCCAGTGACTACCTATTTACCATTTACAGACAATGTATAAATTTCCTGAACTTTTATGTTTCTCCTATACTTTCAAATATATATAATTTACAACATAATATAATTTTTGATGCATATAATTGCAAAATTTGAAATGTACTGCAATACATTGGTTGTATTAATGTCGTTAATTAATTCTTTAAAATCTGACCTGCATAACAATGTTAAATGAAGTGTAATTTCCCACAGAAAACAACGTTAAAATTTGTAATCAATTCTGAAACATTTGGTCCACAGCTTCAAAATATCTATTTTAACTATGCTAGGGTTCACCCATACTGCTATAATTCATCTCTGAGCTTAAAAAAAAAAATGAAATACCTCTGAAACAGCTGCTTGCCACAAAAGTCTAGCAGGAACTTGTCATTGCAATATGCCACAGGGTACAAGGAAGACAAAAATACAGCACACTCCAATTCTTGAAGGCTTGTGGTTTTGGGAGAAAATATCCTCTCTCTCAGAGATATGTGAAAATTCTCATAGATACATCATTCAGAAAAAAATTCACATCCTATTAAAAAATTCAAAAACAATGCATGAAATTCAGTGGTTCCACTGCGTAAAAGGGGGATCATGTAAGCATTCATTTAACTTTTTACCCTGACAGTCAGTGGACTACAAACTATCTTCATTGTCATCATTACTCTTTAGCAACAGTTTCCAGCAGTTGTAACTCCTTCAACATCCTTTCCCGGAAGAATTTTAAAAAGAAAGTCAATATTTTGTGTTATGATGACAAGATGAACTTCTAACATCACTTAGTTCTTCCCTGAAAAGGAAGAGATTGAGCATCTAGTCATCCTTCCTTAGCAGCAGATACTCTGCTATTAAATGACGCACAGTTATTCCATTTTTAATAATTCAATTCCTCTTTTACTGTATTGTTTTTCTTTTTACTGCGGAAAAATATGTTCTTTGTAACCAAAATACTCTTAATTTATTATCTTATTTTAGCACTAAGTCATCTCCTTTAATTTTGTTTTTGATCCCCTTGGTAAGGGGACACTGATGGGCTTTTAAAGGCTGCTGTTGCTGTCCATTGGATGGGAATATTAAGACATGCCCAATGTGTAGGGTAGCCATACCCTGTGCACATTAAAGAACATGCTGAATGACGTTGACAAGAGGCTTCCATCATATCTGTCCAGTAGGTCTCCTTCCCCAATCTTCTCTGATTCCTTGTGACTTGGCCATTTAGCTGTGCAAAAAAGTGCTGCTTAGAGGAAAAGCAACACAACCCAATTTGTTTCTGATATTTAAATGTCAAATTTACTACACTTAATATTTTTTAAATATTTTCCAATAATTTTCTATAACAATTAAATTAAGAATTAGGTGCATATAATAAAGTCACAAAACATTTCCTATGGGTTAGGCAAAAATGAAGTTACATTCTTATAAAACTGATGTTGGTGAAATAGAAATAGCCATTGTAAAAGAGATGAGGAATGGCAGTGTATTTTATCATTGTTTCATGATCATATTAAAAAAATGTTCCATGCTTATAATGAAAAAATGCATGAATGTTAAAAGTTTTATGCATTAGACCTGAAAAGAAAATATTGAAAAAAAAAAATAAAGATTATAGCATCCCAAAGTAACACAAAAACAAAACTATTTGTCATTTCATATTATAAATGCATTGATTTCTATTCTACTCACTTCCTAAAATCTGCAGTTCTGATGGAAAACAGTGTGGTAAGACATACCTCTTTTATTTTTCTAGGAACTTTTTTTATTTCACAAACAGCAGGATGTATGTGACTTTTCAGTTCATACAAGTATGTGACTTTATTCACATACTTGTATGAACTTCATTTCATTTTTTCAGTCCATACAAGTATGTGAACTTTCAGTTCTTGCTTAATCCATGGATAATCTTCATGACATCATCATAGCTAAATGAAACTTGACCACTAATTTCTCTCATTTCCTTAACTCTGGGGTATATTGCATCTCTTATGGTTTTCACTCTTGCTTGTCAACTTATATACGTAGTAAGGTCCAAAAGTTTCCGGCCCAAGGGTATTAAAGAGGTAATAGAATCAAACAATAATTTTTATTTTTCAACATAATCACCCTTTATTTTAATACATTTTTTAGAATGGTTAATTAACTTTTCTATACCGCTGAAAAAATAATCTGAATTTTTGTCCTTAAAATGGTCTAAAACTTTAGAAATTACTTTTCCCATGCAGATCCAACTTCAATTTTGAAAACAAAATATAGCCATGAGGGGCTAGTTCGGGTCTGTATGGTGGGTGATTTAATTTCTGGAAACCACATTACTGAATAGCAGCCTTCACAGCAACTGAAGTGTGCACTGGCGCACTGTCGTGTGATAACCTCACTCCCTGGGACAGCTTTCCTCGGTGTTTCTCTTTGATGGTATCCTTCAATTTGTACATTAATGATGGATAATATTCATGAATAACTTAGTATTTCGTTCTTTAAAGTCGACTAGCAGAATCCCCTGAGAATCCCAAAAGATGGTGGCCATGATTTTTTTTTTTTTCCAGATTATGTCACTTTTGCTTTTTTTGGCTGTGGGGATCCAGGATGCCACCACTCTGTAGATTCCTTTTTTTTTTAACCGTCGAATATGATGTGGAAGATTTGCTATACATAGCATCTAAACATCATTTAATTTCTGCCGGGCTTTCGGCTTCTTTCATCAAAAATTTAATGACCGCGCAATACCAAGTTTAAACGTTTTAAAATATTGGGCAGCAGCACTTCTATCTGTGATGCTAGCTGGAGTGCTACGGATGCTAGAGCTGCAAAATTTTAACTGCAGTACAACAAAACAGGGTGGGGGGATTGACAGAGTTAGACCTGTCAATTCTTGTTCTAACATGTTTGGACCGGAAACTTTTGGACCTTATCAAGGTCTAAACATACAAAAGAAAAAATATATTCAGTATCATAAAAAGAATGGCTGAACTAATCTTAAAATTAGTTTATTTGCATAATAACTTTATAGCACATAATGCAACACCTACTGGAAAAACTTCTGAATAAGTGGGTGTGTGGTTCTTGAATTCCTTAGTTTTCCCTTGCTGCTATGTCATCTGGCAGCACAATCCTTTGATAAGATTCTAAATTGTTGCTACCAATGCTAAATTATACACATAAAAACCAACTTCTATCCTGTTTTCTTAAAATCTGACTGAAACTTGGCATAGTGGCTAGGATTACTGTTCCATCAGGCATACTTTCTGTGTTCTGTTTTCACTGGTGCTGTGGTCAGTGAATTTAACTTCAATTTTAGTGATCATGTTGTTTGAGAAAAAAAAAATCCCCTCAAGCAGCTGCTTGCCACAGAGGTCTGACAGGAGTCTGTCAGTTTAATATGCCATATTAGAAGGTCTATGAGGATAGCAGGACCTCAACAACAGAAAAAAATGACACGGACATCCATGCCTTATCTGGAGCTTGAACTCAAGGCCCTTAGATCAGTAGCCAAGTGTACTAACCACTCGGCCACAGAAGGGTTGTATAAACTAGGAATAGCATCTAGGATCCTTCTCTGACCCACATGTAGCAAGTAAAAAAAAAACTAGCAAAGTTTTTTTTTCACATGTTTCTTTAGGAACTGGATTGTGTAGCATATGTATATCAGGTAGCAAAAAGTCCTTTTTTCTCCACTGTTTTGTCCAGATATCAGGAATACCACTACTGAACTTTACAGCTAAAATGATTCACTAACCATATTTTGTAATGCTGGAAGTCACCAATGCATTTTTATTTGAACACCAGTGAAGAGATAACTTATATAATGTGAAGCATTTTCTCTACCATTTAAAAATTTCATCGAAAAATGCATTGGCAAAAATTCAAATCAAATTCATGAGCTGAAATTAGAGGATTGCTTCAAATTTTTATCAAGAAAACAGAATTTATTGTAATGACAAATATGAATACTAAGAGATAGCAATCCAAATGATAATATACATTATAAATACACATGGGTTTCACCTGGTGGATTGCACAGGAATGTGATAGATTATACACTGGTTTCCATACATTAAGGAAAATCCATATGTTAAGACAATGAGAAGTTAATATTAAAGCTCTATAACTTCTAAAATAAGTTTTTTTATTTTTAAAAATTTGGTTACAGATAAAGGTCTCAATCAAATAAATCAGTATCTCGATTTTCAACAATATTCTTTCGGTATTTAATGAGTTATGGAAGTTTGAATATTTAGCAATAACAATGCCAGCCACAAAAATTGACTTCAGAAGTTAATTAAACTTAGTAATAAGTATTGTATCAAAAAATTGTTTAAGCAGTGTTTAATAAAATAAGTTTGTATTTTAGAACTTTGTGTAAAGAATTCTTTCACTATTCTTCAGTTTTGTATAAGTTTCTTAAGACAGGCATTGCTGTTGTTAAATATTAAAACTTTCATAACTCCTTAAATACTGAACGAATATTGTTGAAAATCGAGATATTGATTTATTTGATTAAGATCTTTATCTGCAATCAAATTTTTCAAACCAAAACAAAAAAAAACAAACTAATTTTAGAAGTTATAGAGCTTTGACTTTAGCTTCCTACTGACTTAACATAGGGATTTTCCTTAATTTATGAAAACCAGTGTATTTTAATTAACAGCAAATGGGCTAGCTCAATTAGGAATATCATATACAGGGAGCCAAAATTGGATGTGACCATTACCTGGTCAAAAGTGTTTTGTAACTGAAGCTTAAGAAATGTTGTGCTCTAGTTAAGAAAATTACCTTTAACACTAAAGTTCAAAAATATCCAGATGTGGCCAAAACATATGATGATAGTCTACTTAGTTATTATGACAAATGTGGTTTGCTTACTGCTGAAGCTGAGGAAGAATGGAATCATTTTAAACAGGTTTTTTTTTTAAACCAACAGTACTCTTTTGGGTAAAAGGGAACAGAGGAAACAAAATTACTTGAGTGATAAGGCTATGGAACTTATTTCTGAAAGAAGGAAGTGCAGGATTAATATGAGTCAACACCCCATTAGTCCTAACAGAAGGTATTACAAAGAGCTTAATAAATGTGTAAAGGATCAATTAACAGGTGATAAGAATCTTTGGCTTGATACCTTGGCTGACAAAACAGAGGAAGCAGTTAGACTACACAACAGCAAAGGTTTATACCAGATTGTTAATGTTTTATGTGGGAAGAAATGCACAGGTACACAGGGATTGAAGGATAAACATGGCAAGGTGGTTGAAGGTGAGGATTCTGTGATGGCTAAGTGGGCTAAGTATTTCAGAGAAGTTCTAAATAATGTGATTATTTCTACCTCCATTGTTTGTAATAAGGATAGATGCATTACTGGCTTTAATGATGGTCCTATTTCACATTCCTAAGATGCTCTGGCTATCTTTAAATTGAAACTACATAAATCCCCAGGGGTGGATGAAATCACCACTGAAATGCTTAGAGCTGGGAACATTTGTGTTGTCACATGGCTGACTGAAATTTTGAATTTTTTTTTTATGATAAAGATGTTGTTCCTAAGGATTTTACTAGAGCTATTACTGTCCTGAATTTTAAAACAGGTGATAATTATAGGGGAATTAGTGTACTTTCTGTTCCAGGTAAAGCTCTTTGCATGATTATACTTAATAGAATGAAGAATTTGGTTGATGGACAACTGCGTGATGAACAGTGTGAATTCAGAGATGGTAGGACATGTACTGATAAAATATTTTCACTTAGGCAGATTTTTCAGAAATGTTTAGAGTTTCAGAAACCTGTGGTTACTAGCTTTATAGATTTCAAAAAGGCTTTTGACTGTTGATAAACATAATTTTTGGTTAGATTTGAATATTCTTGACATCTCTGGTTCACAAACAGATTGTTTTTAACGAGTACTCTGAATTAGTAAAACGTTTAGTTATATACCTAAAAATTGCTTGGACAAAAAAAAAGGAAGAAATTAATTAGCTTTACTTATAGATGATTTGTTTTATGAGCCACAAGTTCCTTTGTAATAAGCCATGATTTGGGTAGGCATGGTCTTAAATATCAATTGAATGCTGATCTTTGGTATTGTAGTCTGTGTGACAAAACAGCAAAATAGTGGCAGCACACTAACAGAGATTGGTATTAGATAGTAAATGTTTTATGTGAGAAAAGCAGAGTGACATACAGGAATTGAGAGAGTAAGCATTTTAAAGTTGCTGAAAGTAAGGATTCTATCATGGCAAAAGGGAGTTAAGCATTACAACAAGGTTAGTTCTACTTGCATTGTTTATGAAGAAAGTAGTTGCATTTCTGGCTTTAATGATCACAATCTGAAGTTACTGTGGCTACCTCAAAATTAAAACTACACAAATCCTCATGGATAGATGAAATTACTGTGGAAATACTTAAAGTTGAGAATGTTTCAGTTGTCATATCGCAGACTTAAATTGTGAATATTTCTTTTGATAAAAATTTTGCTCCTAAGGATTTTACATTATATTTTTGATATAATAAAAATAATGCATTTGGAATATTAAAGATATGTTTATGATTAGAACTTTCTCTTCCATGTAAAGTTCTTTGCATTATTATTACAGCAAAATAGGGGCAGCACAATAACAGAGATTGGTATTAGATAGTAAATGTTTTATGTGAGAAAAGCAGAGTGGCATACAGGCTCAGGAGCTAAATTTTTATCAAAAGAAATATTCAAAATTTAAGTCTGCAACAACTGAAACATTCTCAACTTTAAGCATTTCCACAGTAATTTTATCTATCCCTGAGGATTTGTGTAGTTTTAATTTTGAGGTAGCCAGAGTAACTTCATTTATGTTTAATAGGATTAAATATTTGATTGATTGACAACATTAACATGAACAGTGTAGATTCTTATGTTTTCACTTCAGCAGATTCTGGAGAATTCAGAATTTCAAAATACCCTGGTTAGTAGTTTTGAAGGTTTTGTAAAGATTTTTGTTGTTGTATATCACCATAATCATTTTATTGAGAATTCTATTCAGTTTGTAAGTAGGTTTAAGAAATTATCACTAGAGTAGCTAGAAAATTAAACTCATTTTCCAAGTGATTCTTCAAACAGCATTCCAATATTAATACAGTAAGGAATACATTTTTCCTTGATCATATTACAAATGCTAAGGTAAATGATATTATCCCATCTTTAGATTCACAGAAGGCCTCAGGATTTGATGGCATTTAACTGAATATTTTCCCCAATATTTCACTGATACTGAGTAAACTATTTAATATGTCACTAGGAAGCAGAATTGTTCCAAAAATTTTGAAAACTGCAGTAGTTATTCCTATTTTCAATGGAGAGGATAATCAGGATCTAGTGAATTACGGATCAATATCTATTTTGGTTAACATTTTTAGTTCAAAAGAAAATTATAGATTTCTTAATTAAAAAATAATTTCTCTCCCCGTAATCAATTTCAGAGGGCCAGATTACTAGCATACTCCTAAGTGAGATATTCTTAGATCTTTAGATCAAGTGAAGTTCCTCTCTCCCTCTCCCAGAGCTTTCTTCGTGACATAATTAATTGACTTAATTGGGATAATGAAAAAATTACAGCTTTTTCTAACTGTAGTTGTGTGTACAGAACCAACACTCGCACCAGGCTCAGTATTTATTTATCATATAGATTTTAGCATAAGGTAACAGAAGTTGCCTTAGTGGTGATGGATAACACATATTACAATAATTTAATGTGAGCATTATGATTTAGCCATTTTAATTCGCTTGTAACTAAATCTATAATAATAAAAGAAGGTATCTGTGTGTGTGTGTGTGTGTGTGTGTCTGAAACTACGAGTGGTTGACTGAAACTACGAGTGGCAGCCATAACTCGTAGTTTCAGTCAAAAGACCAAAAGGAGGCCTTGCTAAAAGCAAAAATATTTACAATGCTATTTCTATGGGAAATGATAATCTCTGTCAGATTTATTGCTGCCATTTACTGCTCCCTAACTGTGAATGTAAATCATAACATTTAAATCTTCCGCCTTTGCTAGATTCCCCATATTTCCAAAGGCATTATTTTAAGATGTCCATTGCAGCTATGGACTAGATTTTTGAACCCAGGACCACTCAGGGGGAAGAACTCACAAAACTATCCTTTAGTGCAGTAAAAAAGAATATACAGATTAAAAGTGAGATCCAGGAAGCTCTGTGTTTTGTTCAGCTAGTACAGATTAAATAAATTTACAATAAGCAACAGAACTGGCCAAGCCTAGCAACTAAAGTCCGACCCTGCCTTCTCATGGTGCACACTGTTAGTACCTTTCAAAACTGATATCCTCTTCTAAAAGCAAATTGAAGGGCTGCTGGATCAGTGTCCTACTGACCTGCTCATCTATGGCCACATGTTCTTTTCTGCCCTGCCGAGGAGTGGTCAATTTTATGGGTCCTGACCTTTTAAACCCACTGGACTGGCTTATGGCTTTGAGCCTGATTATGGATCCTGGATTTGCTGCACTGATGAGTCTCTGTTGAGGAAAACTGTCACTGTGTTTTCTGTTTACCTGTAGGTTGCTAGTCCTAAGTGAACATATGCACAGAACACCTTATATTAGCTGGTGGATAATCCTGATCAAAGGCCATTGCAGGCACCTAAATCCTTACTTCTGTGGACATCGCACCCTACCCTGGAGTAATGTGTCTCAGGCAAGTCAGTTCCCATAAGGATGGCTCTCTGTAATAACATTGAATCATATGTGAGAGTTGATAAGGCATATAGTAATTGGTTTAGCATTGCAAGTGGAGTCCGACAAGGGTGCATTTCATCTCCTTTTCTTTTAGTTTGGTTATTGATTATGTTATGAGGAATTCACTGCAAGTAAAAGATTTTAATCTTAAATGGTCTAGAGATTTGAAAATCTCTGATTTAGATTATACTGATGATTTGGCCCTTTTGGCAAATGACTGGTAATAGAGTAGGTTTGTTGATAAACAGAGACAAAGCTGAAGTGATGAAATTTGGTCAGGCAGATGATACTTCAGTTGTTTTGAATAGTGTGCTCTTGAGCAAGTGTCTTAAGTTTAATATTCTCAGGAGCTATTTAACAGATACTGATGATGTACAGTATGAGATAAGCAGAAGAATAGGGATTACTGCTGGGACTTTTAAGAACCTACAGAGAGTGCAAAAATAGGTGTATTCCAAGTTTTCTAAAGACTAAAATTTGGCTATACAATAGTTTGGTCCTTTCTAAGGTTAGTTATGGTAGTAAAACTTGGACCTTTGTAAACAAGATAACAGGAAACTTGATATCTCTGATTCCAGATGCTTAAACATCTGTGCAGAGAGATATTGTATTGGTTTGGCCATGTTGTCTGTATGCATAACTTTAGATTAGTAATAGATTTATGAACAATATGTCTAATGGCATAGAAAAGTGGGATACCTAGGAGTTGTGGGCAGACAATGTCAAACTTGACCTTGTTAGAATAGTCCTACTATTGCCAAATGCAGGAGCTGTAGCTCAGGACAGACATGCTTGGAGGCCTAAATTGCATAGTCAGTTGGACCTCCATAGCCCATATCTGCTTGAGAATTATGGGTATGTGTGTGTATATCTAGAGGTTGGTTGGTGGAATAGTGCTACACAGTAATATTAATTGGCTTTTTTAAATATGCTGTGAGGTAGTATATATTGTGTGCAATAAAATGTTAACTTTCAAAAATAAAATTAGTGAAATAATTGAATTACAATACATTCAAGTTTCCTTTTGCTTGTAATAAGAATGAAAAACTCCATAATGCTTCGAATAGTAAGTAGCCGCAAACCTTTTTTTCTCAAGTATATTTGGAACAAACTGGGAAAATTGAAATTTTTTCATTGTTTACACTGTTTCTTAGTTCACTGTTGCACATAGCTGCAAACATTTTTGTGATTAATTAATATATATATTATTGGAGTTGATTTTAGCATTTCAAGTTTTCTGATTTTTCATATGTATGTATATTAACTAGAAAAATATCAAGAATATTTTTATGCTCTTTGATAAAATTTTCAAAAATATATTTAAAGGGAAAATTGCAACAACTGAACTTAGAAGAATGTCAGTCATGTCTCGCTTATGGAGTGGCTTGGTACCATCAGTTATCAGGTTAGTTTTTACTACTATTGATACTACATATGATATCTCTAATATAGTAACATAAGTAACTAAAATTTATGGGATGAGTTTAAAAAAAAGATATTTATGTTTTATTCATTATTCACTTTTCATGTAGGTCAAGTAAGCCATATTGAATATACTTTCCAGTATAACAGTTAAATTTACACACAGTTACATGGTATTTCGCACACATTTAACACTTCTGAACTGTGCACTCATTAAGTAGTATCCTTCTACCCTCATGATTGTTTACTGACTAGGTTCTGATTACTTTTCACCTAAATAAGAACTATGAACAAAATTGCACCCAACTTGTTACCCCATGCTATGGGATTGTTAGGGTGAAGCTCTTTCAGTTGCAGTTTGCCTTCTTGCCACCATTCTTGCTGCTGTCTATGGCTGTTGGCAGAGTTGATCTCAGTTCTGATGGGCGAATCATTTTTTTTTCTGTCTGTTGGAACACACTTTGACACTTATATGAGATTCTGAGTTTTTTCTGTCTGTTGGAACACACTTTGACACGATATTCCGATAAATTGTGAACACAAACTCGCACAGAATACTGATTTACTTAAAATTCACTGTTTCCTTAAAAGCATTAGGGGCGGGGGTGGCTCAGTCGGTAGCGCGCCAGGCTCGTAATCTGTAGTTCCCAGGTTCGAGTCCCAGCTGGGTCAGCGTTGAGATTTATCTCCGCAAAATTCCCCGCCCTGCCCACGGTCAGTAGGGGACACCGATGGGTTTGGAAAGGCTGCCGTCCGTCGGATGGGACGTTAAGCCGTGGCCCCGTGTGCGGGAGAGCCATACCCTGTGCACGTTAAAGAACACGCTGGATGGCCTTGACGGGAGGCTACCATCTGCTGTTCCAGTGGGTCCCCTCCCCCAACCTTCTCTGAGCCTTCGGGGTCCATGTGACCTGGCCATTTAGCCCATGGTGTGCAAAAAAGTGCCACTCAGAGGTAAAACAACCCAACCTTAAAAGCACACTATTATATACAAATTGCATGCATTTGTTAAAACACAAACTTGTTTCAGCTCTCTGAAGAAGACTCTTACAGGCATTCTTCACTGTGAAAGTTTCAAAGTGGTATCAATAGAGAATTTCAGCTTGACACACACTGCTTCTCCCTCTGATTGGTTCTTACAGCTTATTATGTTTTTATGTGTAAGGTGTGCTTACTAGCTTGCTGCTAGTTCCCCTTTTTTATTTTCATCTTTAGAGAGCTTCCATGGATAATGTTGGAGTAGTTATGCCATCATCATCAGAATAGAGTAATAGGTATGACAGGTAATTCACAGTAGGTGGGAGGTGCAATAATTCATCTGCTTTAAGTGCATTTAGTAAAGATTTCAGTTATGCTCTGTACATTAATGGTAAGCCTATGTCATACAGAGGTGTGATTTTTCTTGTGGCACAGCTAATTCAAAGCCTGCACGTGTGCCAGTGGCACTTTGTACCTCAGACAAAAATTTTTTTTCAGTTAAATTAGAAAAAGATGTAAATACAGTGTCCACAAAAAAATAACAAAAATTGCCATAATAGAATGTACTTGTTATTTGAAAAACATGTTAATTAAATCCATGCAAATGGAGAGTGGGTTGTATATAATCACAAGAAACTGGGTCATTTGGACACCCCAAAAGTTTGTTTTAGGACAGTAGTTCTATAAAAATTGGGACTTCTGGTCACCCTAGTGATACTGAAATAAAACTAGAACTAACTAACTTTTCAGTAATGTGGTTTTCTTTTTGCATTGCTTCATTAAAACTAAATGCACATTTAAACTGTTGTTGTCATCATCACTGTGTTTCATCGGAAAATATTAACATAAATGTGTTTATTTACAAGCTTCTTCAGGAATGAATATAGCCAGGAAACATTTTTCAGAGAGGATTTGCATAAAATGCATAATTTATGTAGGTTTTGGTTGTTTTACTATGAACTTTTTTGGTATAAAAATGATATATAGGGTATAATATATAGGGCCGGTCCAATATCACAAGCGTGATCCACATGGATGTGAGCATAGTAATTTTGAAATCCTTACTAATGATTTAGCGGTATTTGATTTCAAATGTGTAGGCAGAAAAATTTGTTAAAATTTGTAATATCACAAGCGTGATCCACATGGATGTGAGCATAGTAATTTTGAAATCCTTACTAATGATTTAGAGGTATTTGGTTTCAAATGTGTAGGCAGAAAAATTTGTTGAGAGCCACATAAATTCCACAAATCATTTGAGGTGGCAAAAGATAACATCTAAGCAAAAAATGTTTATTCATGTGGGGTAGTAAAAAAATGCTTTTTTGAAGGTGACAAAAAGCAAATTTATTTGAGGGGTGGTGTGATGCCCCCTCGTTCACTTTTACTTTACCTTAACCAGTTTTGCTTAATTTACGTTATATTTATCATTTTTGGGATTTTTATTTCCTTTTTGGCATCACAGTGCTCGTTTCCAAGAGTTAGGAGTTGTGCATGCGCAACTCCGAACTTTCGACTGTCACCCGCTAAAGCGCATGCACAAGAACATGCCCCCTCTTGGGTCATAGCTTGCGCCACTCCTCAATTTATGCAAATGTCTTTTACGGCGTGCAACATGACACGTGCGAGCTTTGTACCTCTTGTTATAACCTGGTGACGTAGTCACAGTAGCACAGCACAGAGAGAAGCACAGAGTAGTGAGTAGCACAGTTAGTGCAGTGTGTATAGTCAGAGTTGAGAAATGATGTATCTTCTTCATTGAAGTTTTGGTGAGTGATTTTTGGAAATAAATTTGTTTGTTATTTAAACCTTTTGAATCTTTACTAATTTTTTCTCCTGAGCAATGTTAATTGTTTTGAATTAGAAATTACCTTTACATTTTGACAATCATTTAATATTTTTTGAATTCTTACTCATTAACGCTTGCTGGTATTTTGAACCCTAATTTAACTTTATTTTTTTGGCAATTTGTTAATTATTTTCTGGCGCACGACTCAACTATCCGGAGCATAAAAATAATTGGATCAGACAAAGGGTCCAAACTTTAAAAGTAATTCACTTCTTTGGAGCGTTACAGAGGTAGATAAAAGAAGTGGCGCAACGAACAGGGATGTGCCAGTAGTAAAAGATAGTGGTCCAAAAATAAGGACTGTATATTTGTGTATAAATTTTGTATGTTATTTAACATGATTGTCAGAGATAGTAATTTTTGAGCTCATTAGTTGTATGTACTATTTATAGATTTAACGGCAGCTTAAACTGAAATTTGTTGTTGAGCAAGAAGCTTAACTTTTTTGTGTATTTGTCAAAGGTACTGACGTTTCAGTGCAGTTATTGCTGATAGTTAAGATATTTGTTGTATATAAAGTGTCCAGACACACACAAATACACAGTCACGACAGAAAAAATTTTTTTGATAAGCAAATTTATATTTTTGCAAGCTTAGTTGTAGCTTTAGAATTGTATAGCAGTACCTTTGAGCACTGCTCAAGATTAAAAAAGGTTTCAAAATTTCCAAAATTCAAAATTTTGGCAGACCACTAAACATGTCTGCTAGCAATATCGCCGATTCTGCCATAATGACTCCTGACTTAGAAAGAGTAAAGGGTAGGTTGCAGGATGTAATGATGGAAGCAGAAGTGCTAATGAATCTGCTTTATGATCATCGGGAGAAAAGGGGAATGACAACAACCTCTAAATTTGCTGACAATGCTACGTCAGTTCACCAACGTAGAAACTTTGAACATAAGGTTCCATTTTCTCTTCCGTCAGAAGCAAGTGATAGAGCAGAGTATTATCAACTGCCACAACGACGATTTGCCAATCCATCTATTAACTATAGTCCTTATGTTAATTGGCCTTTACCTGAGATAAGGTTCAACCGTTCGAAACGTCCGTCATCGTGGACATTTGTTAAGTCCATGGAGGAGCACTTCTGTTTACATGAAGTGCCCAGCAAAAAAAAGATGGTTTTCGCAGTATCTTGTCTAATTGGATGTGCTAAGCAATGGTGGAATAACGTAGGATGTCGTCATGGAATTGAATATTGGGAAGAATTTAAACACGAAATCACGGACATATATCCGGCTTATAATGATTTTCCAGAACTAGCTACAGAGTTGTTTTCACGAAGACAAAAGGAAAGAGATGACATAGAAAAAATTATCTGGGGTACAGTAGAGTTATACCAGTTGTACGATGCTGATGCTGCCAAAATTGATATTGTAAATTGCATATTGTCTCAATTGCTTTTGCCCATTAGAGAATTCCTAGAAGTACGAAACATGAACTCAATCTCAGATATAGTCAAATTGGCTCGGCAATATACTGCGAGAAGAGAATCTGCAGCAACTGCATTAAACCAACAATGGATGCAATCCCCGCCAAAGCAACGCTAAGGTTGAGTCTCATAGAATGACTCCCGCACGACCGGAAGTTACACGGTCCCGAATTACACCATTTGCGCCGAACGCGCCTAGAACTATAGAGAACGAACGAAGCAGAGAATTTGTTCCACATCAAGCTTCGAACAATGATACTAGACCTAAAACTTTTTTTAAGAACAATAGAGAAACGTTCAGATGTGATTTTTGTGGCCGACTAGGACACATGGAGCAATATTGTTATCGAAGGAATGGAAATTCGGGAAACTTGTATTAGGATCTTTGAAGCGAGAGGCCAAAGTTCCTCATGAAAAGCCCTCTCATGAGTTATATCTTGCCACTATGGCTTTACCTTTTATTAATGCTTGTCACGAAAAAACTAAATAGATCATAATGATACAGAAGCCGATCTTCCATTTTCAAAGGAACAAGTTTTAGATGATAATTATGACAATTGTCAATTGAAAGTGCAGCTGCGGCCCCGTGGACTTTTTGAATTACCTTGTAGGCCAAAGCTGAATATTCAAGAAGCACCTACAAAATGTCCTATTAAAGCAATTGATGCAATTTTAGATAACGAAGTTTGTGAAGTAGAACAACCTTATGAGAAAGCCGTTTTAGTTGATGAAAAGGTTTCTGAAATAGAAGTTTTAACGAAAATTAATAATGATGAAAATATTTTTGAGTCTGATTTAAGGAAAACTAATTTTAATGAAGAAAAAAGCAACCAAGAAATTGTGCCAACCGCAAATAATCCTGACGAGTCTGGCAAGTTTGGAAGTCCTCAACTGTTGAAGCATCGTTTGGAGGCGGGCCACCAATAAGCCTAGAAAATACAACCAGACATTAACTAAGACCAGGTTCTTCAAAAATCTGCACGTAGCGACGAGATACCGACACAACAACCAGATCCTGCAGAGCGACAACCGGCAGTGAAGCAGTCAACATAGCAAAGATGATGTCACGAACGAGATCGTCAGCAATGATTTTACCTGAAGTAAGCCAACGACGAAGGAAATATGTCATCGGAACCCGACTGGATGATTTATCACAACGGGGTGCCAACAATGAAAATTTAAGTATATTATTATTCTTCCACTTGGCACTTATTGATTTATAAATGTTCTCTTTTCTCTGGAATAGATGAAGATGAAGAAGAAGCTTTATTGTGATTTATATAGTTAGCAATGTTTAAATTCTTGTTGAAACTTTGGAGTTTCGATATTTATTTTCGGAAAGTGAATTTACTGTAGTTCGAGTTTATACTTTGTGAATAGAAATTTTTTTTGTATTCTTGTTCTTCGAAGTTCTAGTTGTTATATTGTATTAATGTGATTTAAAGGATATTTTTGTAGATTTTTTCGTTTCAGCTGACTGATAGCTGATAATTTGTAAGTCAATATTGGGAAGTTTAGAAATTGTAAAATGTTTATGGATATGAATGAGGAGAGTGAAAGAGAATTAGTGATTTAACATTTTTTCGTTTTTAAGAAGAATTTTGTATTGTAAAGTAATGTGCATTCCCAAGTGAATTTATGTATTAAAAAAATCTGATTCATATAAAAAGTGATTGGCTGAAATGCTATTGTCATATATTATAAATTATTTACACATTTTTTACTTTATTCTTAGATACGATGTTATGTATATGTGTTTAAATCTGTTGAGTGTCATCAGTGATATTTATGTGTCAATGATGTGTAATTTTTGGGATGACATTGGCAGCATTTATTTGTATATATATGAGCTGACCATGATGATGACTGCAGAATCTTTTTTTTTTTGTGTACCTTTTTGGAGCTGTCCCCAAATGGTCAAGTCTGGTGACTGAGTTGTTACCAGCATAACTCCTTTGGGAGGGGGACGTTAGTTCTGAAGGGGGAGGTATCTAATAATTGTTTTATTTCAGCTAGCTCGTGATTGCTGTGTATAGGTGAAGAATTAGCAGATGATTACAATCCCGCTTGTTTGTAAAATTTGAATTTTCTTAGATTCGCGTGTTTGATGTAATTAGGAGGAGATAACGGTGTTCGAATACCCGTTTTTTTAATGTGATTTAGGAGAAGAATTTAGCTTTCACGTATTTTTTGATTGTGGTTAGGGGATAAGCGGAAGTTATCACCCCACTAGCAACGTATGTAATTGAATATTTTTTTTTCTTTTCATATCTTTAACCTTTCTAGAAGTTAAGAAAGCTAGGAGTGTATTAACCCGTTTTTCATTGTGAAGTTCAAGTTATGCCAATTTCGAGTTTGTATCAGAATGTGATACTAGGTAGGCCGATAATGCTAGTATACAATTAACTGCCACAGCAACGGTATATATTTACACTAGGATAGCTGCCACACTCTTTTGTTAGGAGATTTGGGAGGAGGTACCTTTGGTTGTGCTGGAAAATTGTGTCAAAGTGAGAATAGATCGTCTTATCAAAATTTGCATAAGCATGCTTTTACTTATTTATGTTCAGCCATGTGTAAATGACGTGAGATGTGTCCTTTATTCAAAATTTGCTCGTCAAAATCTCTTAGGTTAAATCTTTTGACTCCCTTTGGAAGGGGGAGTTGTGATGCCACCTCGTTCACTTTTACTTTACCTTAACCAGTTTTGCTTAATTTATGTTATATTTATCATTTTGGGGATTTTTATATCCTTTTTGGCATCAGCACTCATTTCCAGTGTTAGGAGTTGCATATGCGCAACTCTGAACTTTCGACTGTCACCCGCTAAAGCGCATGCACAAGGACACGCCCCCTCTTGCGTCATAGCTTGCGGCGCTCGTCAATTTATGCAAATGTCTTTCCCGGTGTGCAACATGACACGTGCGGGCACTGTAAGCCTCTTGTTATAACCAATGACATGTTGTCACGGTAGACAGTTAGTAGACAACCAGTAGTTAGATAGAGAGAGAAGCTCAATGAGTGTGGTAGTAAGCACGGAGCAGCATAGTTAGTGCAGTGTGTGTAGTCAAAGTTGAGAAATATTGTAACTTCTTCATTGAAGTTTTGGTGAGTGATTTTTGGAAATAAATTTGTTTGTTATTTAAACCTTTTGAATCTTTACTAATTTTTTCTCCTGAGCAACGTTAATTGTTTTGGATTAGAAATTACCTTTACATTTTGACAATCATTTAATATTTTTTGAATTAACGCTCGCTGGTAAACTCATTAAACTGATAAACTCATTAACGCTCGCTGGTATTTTGAACCCTAATTTAACTTTATATTTTTGGCAATTTGTTAATTATTGTCTGTCGCACGACTCAACTATCCGGAGCATAAAAATAATTGGATCAGACAAAGGGTCCAAACTTTAAAAGTAATTCACTTCTTTGGAGCGTTACAGTGGCAAAATAATAAGTTTGCTTGGGATGTCCTACCTGTGCTGGGTGTTGCTCCCCTGTACCTGCGCAACACAAAGAGGTTAGAGTGGGGGATTAAGCAGATTGCTACCACATTTTGCTACCTGAAACTGAACTACAGATTATGGACCTGAAGCAGAACTGAAATGGCCTACCTCCACAGAACTTGTGTGTGTATTTGTGGGGTTAGAGATCAGGCTCAATATTTTGAACCTGAACCACCTAAGCATGATTTGGTAAAAAAAAAAATTCTATATCGCATCATAAGATATATAAATAGAAATGCATATCACTCTCATTTATTTAAAACAATTTTATTACAAAATTAAAATATTGATGGTGTTTGGAATAAATAACATTACAGATACTAGTAATGATAGAAAATTTGTGGGTAACATCATTATAAACGCAAAGAGTAATTCATTCATTGAAAATAAGGAGCAATTAATTTCAATATTTTCTCAAGCAGCTGCTTGAAACAGTAGTCTGACAGATGCCTCTCAGAAGATCTGTGAGAATGGCAAAACCTCAGCAGGAAAACAACCCAAACATCTATGCCTTACTTGAGGTTCAAATCCAGGTCCCTCTGATCGGTAACCAAGCATGCTAACCACTTAGCCATGGGATGGCTCAAAAGATTGATTAAAAGGTTGAAATGATAAATCAAAAATATTTTTTTTTGTCACAACTGCAGCAAATTTTTGAAATTTCAATTATTCTGAGCTTGCTGGAAATCATCTGTACAATTTTAAGCCCAAACTCATCTCTGGGGGGCAGGGAGCAAATGTTGCAAAAAAGGGTTCAAGCAAATTTGTTGCTGATTGAAGTGATATTCAACTCTTCAATGGATTATCCAGGTGTATAAAATATAATACTAATCATTATGTTACTGCTCAATGTAAAGGTGCCAAAAAGCAATCTCAGTATATAAAAAATATTTAAATCTAGTGACCACTTACAGATAGGCTGATTAAACTAACAGACATCACAGCAAAGAATCTTCACAAAAATCAACTTTCTTACATCTCTGATTCTCACTATCCTCTTCCTTCCTTCCTATTAACTGTTGCTTAAACAAATGGCTTATGTAGCGATTTACATGTGACCTGATGGGAGAAACACATTAGCATTGTGCTGCAGGTGTAACATTTGCATGCATAATACACGTACTTGCAACATTAATGGGAAACAAGTAGGCAGTGAGCTCTGTATTGGTAACTTGTAGCTAAGGAAAAGGAATTATGCTGGTCCAAACATAACAGTTATATGAGATTAAATAAATAATTATAACACAAAAATAAATGATTAATTGGAAATAAAATTAAAAGCAAAGCATCATATCTCTCCTTCCCAAAGGGAATCAGAAATACCTAACCAATTTTGATTAGCTGATTTGGAATAAAGTCACAAGCAAATTGACAAATTACAGCAGTCACAAATGTGTATAACTTGCGAAGTTTAGCCAATTTAGACATATGGCCTTATTGACTTGTTTACGATCTTCTTATCACAATCAAAGGTAGCTCTACCTTCAGTCTCTGAGATGTTGATCTGTTTGTTAACATTACTTTATGCTGAAGCAACCACCTGATTTAAGCCCACAAATCTGATTTAAACTATTATAAACATTTTTTTTTAAATTAATTATTTAAAAATAGAAAAAAATTAACATTAAACATAGTTTTGAAATTCTGAAAATTAAAAACTATTGTTTTAAAATAGGAAGAATTTGAAAGTAATTACCAAGTACATGCTTCTTTTTTTATTTTTTATTTTTGGTTTATTCTCTCTTTTCTGCCTTAACCCTTCCCAGGTCACTGTCAAACATAGATGTCGATCTGAAATGAGAGGTTAAGGATGTCTTTTGTACAACACTTAAAACTTCAATTTATTTTTTAGAAGATTGACATTTGAAAATTTTCTTAGCTATATCTTTTAAAAATGCGCAATCAAGTTTGAAAAATAATATTTTCTTTTTTCATTTAATGCCTATTTATTAAACTATATTAATAATTTGTTAAAGACATCTGGTTGCCATTTCTTAGAAACGTCATACGGTATTGCCAATTTGTTTGTTAATGTTACTCTATGCTGAAGCAATCACCTGATTTAAGCTCACAAGTTTGATTTGAACTATTATCAACAAATTTTTAACTTAAGTTTTGAAAATCTATAACAAAAGTCTGGTATTTTTAAAAACTGAAGATGTTGGAAATAATTGCAAAGTATGTACCACAATTTTTTTCCGTTTTACACTCCTTTTACCACAAACCTATTTCACTATTACTAGAATTATTTTTATCATTTATCCCAGCATTCTATGCATCTTTCCTGCCTTTCAGATCGAAACTGTAACTAACAAAAGCTTCTTTAGAAAGCAAGCCGAGTTGCAGTCCCAAAGTTCCCTGCACCCTAAAGTAGGTCACATAGCAGGTGCAGTTGAGTGCATTGACCTTGTTATTGCTCACACTGCAGTAAAGTGACTCTATAGTGAATGTTTACAGAAAAAGTTCCTCTTGGATATAGGATAATGTGGCCATGCATCTATCAAGTTAGTATTAACCTTTGTTTTCATTTCTGTAGATTTATTTTATTTCGGCAAATTATCTGTTTTTTTTCATCAACTGATCTATTGATCTTTTGGGATTATGCTAAATCGGATGTCCAGCTTTACAAGTTGCAGATATTATTTAACATTGCATTTGGTTATATGTTAATATTTCTTTTATTTATTTCTTTTCATGTGAAAAAAAGCTTTGATCTTATATCGTTTCCTGAAATGAGGTATTAGATATGGAAGCAAAAAGGACTTCCTTCACACGGCATGTTGCTTACATAACTGATTTAAGTTAAAAACTTCCTCCCAACAAATTAGATTATAAACTCCCTGCATAAAGTTAACATTTAATTTCCTTTTTTTATAAATAAACCTTAATTTTCATTTCTGTAGATTTACTTTATTTCCATAAATTATCGATTTTTTCCATTGGTTGGTCTATCGATCTTTCTGAGTTATGCTACATTGGACGGCTGGCTTAAAAACTGATGTGGATATTTTATTTAACATTGCATAGGTTATGTTATTTTTAACTTTATTATTTCTTCATCTTCCAGTAAAAAAAATTCCTATTTTGTATTGTTTGCTGAAAATAAACAAGGTCTTGGATATGTAAGCAAAAAACTTCCTTGGCATGGAAATCAGTCCTCATGTGGGAGGGCAATTTCATGAAGGGTTTTATCCCCCCCACACTAAACTCACTGTGAAAATTTCACTCACCCCTATAAATATTTGATTAAAAAATTATGAGGTTTTATGTTTACATTGAATGATTTTTAAACCTCTCCCCCCATCTCAGTATCTTGGCTGTGCCACTCTGACAATATAACGTTTTTCTTTTTGCTTTGATGCATAAACTTTTCTGCATTTAGCCAAGATCATCAAACTTCAACATCCAAAGAAAAAATTCGTAATATTTAGTAAAAAAAAGCAGCAAAGAAAGTTTTTTCCATTTCATAACCAGTTCAGAAAATCCCATGAATGTGAGAAGTCCAAGTAACTTTGTATGTTTAAAATATGCGATACTGAAAAGAATCTTTAAAAGAAATAAAAATCATGTTTCAGGTTAAATATTTTATTGGGGAGGAAATTTTCTTTTGATTAATATATAATTTAACTATTTTTTCATCAAGTTTTCCAAAATTAAGCCTTCATTGTATAGTGTGATCTATTTTTTCACCATATCACATTGAAAAAGGCTTATTAAAATCAATATGCTTGTAAATTTGTTTAAATTATTTATTTTCATTAAATTCATAATTAAATTCTGTTTAATATAGTATGTAACATGACCTATTTCAGTTGATTGGTTATTAAAAAAAAATTCTAAAGTTGATTTGTTTTTCTGACTCGGAAACAATTAGCTAAAAGTCTGGAATTTTCTCAAATGTCTTTATACCAACAAAAAAATTACAAAATAGAGTACTTTTCTTGCTTCAAGTAAATATGAATTTTTTTTGTTATTCAGAAATAAATAGCCTTTCTATTCATATGCATTATAATTATTTCTGTCTATTAGTTTTTTTTTAAATAAATTTTTATTTGTGTTGCCAGATGCATTTTTATACTACTTTTAATAGGACTCTAAAAAAAAGTCCTAATAAAATAAAACTTTTTTTATTAAATATCATATTTTCAGAAAATCCTGAATTAAATGCTGATTAATTTGGCATGTAACATGCCATAATTCCTTTAATTAGTTATTTGGCAAAAAAGTTCTGAAATTAAATTTTTTTTGGCTGATCAGAGTGAAAAAAAAGCTGGACCTATGGATGTAAATCAGTTTTTTAGGCTGGACCTGGGAAGGATTAAAACTATTTCAATATACCTAGCATTATTTTTATAATCCACTCCCACTGCACCTGCTACAATGAGGGTGTTCCCCCCCCCCCTTTTCAATATCACTATCTTAGCTATGCCACTCTGATGATATTGATGTTTGTTTCCTTTTGCCTTGGTGCACTAACTTTCTAATACTTAGTCATAATCCCCAAAATGCAGCACCCAAGGAAAAAATGCATTATGTTCAATTGTGCATTTTTTGTTTTTTCATCCACTTCAAAAATGGGACATAAAATCCCATAAATATGAGCAGCCCAAGTCACATTGTATATCACTGGCTTGTGTTTTAAAGTATAACATACTGAATTTTTTTAAATAAAAATATATAAAAATCATGTTTCAAGTAAATATGATATTATTAAGGAATAAATTTCTCATTAATAAATTTACTTTATATCACTGTAATGGTCAGAAAAGCTGAGACATTTAGTTGGAATTATTATACATGAAATTACCTTGCTTGTTTCTTGGGATAATATCCGATAAATAGGTGAGTGTAATGTCCTGTAGTGGGTAGTACAGTATGTTTTTGATTTTGCCGTTTTCTTTTTGGGGCTTGTTGCAAGGTTAACATCAATTTGGAAGTGACACCGAGAGACAAAATGTGTTGTTGGAATCTATATAGATAATAATTCCAACTGATTGTCTCAGCTTTTCTTACCATTACAGTGATATAGAGTAAATTTATTAATTTTAAATCAGGACTGTGACTTGAATCACTGAAAGGGTTAATGCATTCACAAACAGCAGCAATGGTTCTCTTGTTCACAGCCTCCTTCGATCTACCTGCACAAGGGAGATCTTCAAAGCTCTGTCACCCTGCTTTGAATTAGTGTATCCATCAAGTAACAGTGCCATATAAACAAGTATGATCCCCATATACTTGTGATAAATATACAATTTTTTTTTGCTTCATCACTTTCAATGAAGTGATGTTTTGCAACATCACTTCTGAATTCATTCATTCAACATCACATCACTTCATTGAATCTAAAAATATTACATGAAGTACCTTTTAAGAAATTTCACTGATTAATATATAATTTAATTATTTTTATTCATTAGGTTTTCCAAAATTAAACTTTAATTGCATAGTCAGTTCTATTTTTTTCAGTATATCACTGTGAAAATGTCTTATTAAAATTAATGTGTTGATAAATTTGTTTACATATTTTATTTAAAATTAAGGTATCACACAGCTAAAATAGTAATAAGATTTATTCACGATTATGCTGTGGTACTTAGTTTAAAACATTTAAAGTACGGTTTTTTGGTTTTTTGGGAGCAAGTCTCAAAAGTGAGAGAGTGCTTTACATCTTATAACCCAGTTATAGGTTCTACCTTAAGATTACCCATTTTTCTATACAGCTTATCTATGTGGCTCTTTTCGCCTAAGAGCCGCTAGAACAAAATATATAGAATAAGACATATTTACCAATTTTGCTGGTACAATTGCACTTTGCAAACATTTGCAAGAGAGATCGTTAAGTATGCTACCAGTCCGGTTTAATGGAGTACTCAAACAGTTGTTGTTATGCTGGTATATTTGCTGTGAGACAGTCCCGGTTTCTTTTTTGTCCGTTCTTGTTTGTCCGTTCTTGAAGTTGTGTTCTGCACAAGTTCGTGTTACACCGGTTTCTTATTTCCGTTGGTAGAGTCCACAGCTATTTGCTTGCACATATTCAACTGTTGATTCACTATGCTTATCGGGTAAAGCAGTCAGTTCGTTTTTGCTACTAGCACATCTCCAAAGTTTGAGTAGGTATTAAGTCTGCTCCTTCCAAACCATTACCACTTCTATGTCAAAACTTTAAAAACTTTAAAAATGTTTTTTACGACAAACATTTAAAAACCTCACGAACCTCCCCGGTTCAGGTACTCCCTGCGACACGTTTCACCAACGATCTCATTTACGTGGCTTCATCAGGCGGATGAAGCCACGTAAATGAGATCATTGGCGAAACGCGTCGCAGGGAGTACCTGAACCGGGGAGGTTCGTGAGGTTTTTAAATGTTTGTCGTAAAAAACATTTTTAAAGTTTTTAAAGTTTTGACATAGAAGTGGTAATGGTTTGGAAGGAGCAGACTTAATACCTACTCAAACTTTGGAGATGTGCTAGTAGCAAAAACGAACTGACTGCTTTACCCGATAAGCATAGTGAATCAACAGTTGAATATGTGCAAGCAAATAGCTGTGGACTCTACCAACGGAAATAAGAAACCGGTGTAACACGAACTTGTGCAGAACACAACTTCAAGAACGGACAAACAAGAACGGACAAAAAAGAAACCGGGACTGTCTCACAGCAAATATACCAGCATAACAACAACTGTTTGAGTACTCCATTAAACCGGACTGGTAGCATACTTAACGATCTCTCTTGCAAATGTTTGCAAAGTGCAATTGTACCAGCAAAATTGGTAAATATGTCTTATTCTATATATTTTGTTCTAGCGGCTCTTAGGCGAAAAGAGCCACATAGATAAGCTGTATAGAAAAATGGGTAATCTTAAGGTAGAACCTATAACTGGGTTATAAGATGTAAAGCACTCTCTCACTTTTGAGACTTGCTCCCAAAAAACCAAAAAACCGTACTTTAAATGTTTTAAACTAATTACCACAGCATAATCGTGAATAAATCTTATTACATATTTTATTTTCATAAAATTCAAAGTTAGTTTGTTTATTTACCTGGACATTTCTCAAAGTATAGTACTCAGAAAATAATTTGGCATAGAGAATAATTTATTCTTATTCAGAAATAGTAGCCTTTTTGTTCATATATATACATATATACAAAATTCTCATGCAACCATGGGTTACAGAGGTCCAACCAGACTGCAATTCTGTTCTCCAAACGTATCTGTCCTGAACTACAGCTGCTGCATTTGGCAACTGTAGGCCATTCTAGCAAAGTCTGTTTGCATTGTCTGCCCATTGCATTCTAGATTTCCCCCTTTTCCTGAGGCCTTTAGGCATACTGTTCATAACCCTATTTGCCAATTTGCAGCTATGCATACAGGCAACAAGCCAAATTAATACATTCACTCTTTACCCAATCAGTTGTTCAAAGGAGGTTATCTTCCTAGCCCACCTAACCATGACAGAAACCTCACCTTTAACAACCTTACCATGTTTATTCCTATGTATCTATCTGTTTCTTTCCACACAAAACATTAGCTATCTGCTACAACTCCCTGTTATTGTGTTGTTTAGCAGACCATTAGGTGAAACCCATGTGTATTTTTAAATGTCCCACTATGGTTAGTTATTCTTAAAACATTAATTTACTTACCTGTAGGAGATGTTCCCCATTGTCATTGGCAAACACCCCTATCCAAAGGTCAGAGTCAGTAATAACTTTATCATTGAAATCACCTAGCACAAGAAAAATGTCTCCTTTCTTGACAGAGTACAAAATTCTTAAATTTGTATATAAAACCTACCTTTGGCATCCTCATCTGAGTCTTTTATGGGGGCATAACAATAGATAAGATAAAGATAACCTGGAAGAGCACCATTGGTGTGTGCTGAAAAGCAAACCTACACCTTCGGTACTCCCTGAAAAGAGAGAGAGAAAATTATTTTTAAGAATCTGACCTTTACCTATCCCTCTGGTCTCTTGCAGTCCTAGAATATCTTGGGGCAAGGGTGGCTCAGTCGGTAGCACACTAGGCTCGTAATCTGTAGTTCCCAGGTTCGAGTCCCAGCTGGGTCAGCGTTGAGATTTATCTCTGCAGAACTCCCCACCCTGCCCACAGTCAGCAGGGGACCTGTCTCCCAACAGCTGCTCCAGTGGGCCTCCTCCTCCAACTTTCTCAGCCTTCGGGGTCCATATGACCTGGCCATTTAACCTATGGTGTGCAAAAAAGTGCTGCTCAGAGGTAAAACAACCCAAACAACCTATAATATCTAGGTTATAACATTGGAATTGCTCTGCAAGGATATCGAGAATAATCTCTAAGCAACATCACCACATTCCATGTACCTGTGGAGAGAGAGATTTGGCCTATTGGAATGCATATCTATCAGAAAACCATACCTTGTGTATATCAGCAAAACAACATGTGAAATGGGTCATACCAAAACTGGATTTCTGTCATGTATACTGAATGATTTAGGAATGAAGCACATTTTTGTGTTAGTAGAAACTGTCACAGTGCCTTGTTTTATTGAATTGAACAAAAAGTTCGTTTGGATTTTCCCAAGAGATGCCACCAGATGTGATCTGCACAACCACATTAGCAGCTATAAATAATGTGATCTTTTTAGCAAGGAACAGTTGCTAGCATGTTCTGGAAAACAAATCATGCTGATTGAGCGAGTGACATTCACCTAGGGTCAATTGGAAAATGGAAGATATGAAGGTGCATTTTCGCCATCTTATGCTCTTTCTTTTTCAGAAGGGTAAAAATACAACACAAACCTAAAAAAAATAAGAAATTGTACAGTGTACAGAGATGGTTCTGTGAATGACTGAATGTGTCAGAAGTGTTTCGCAAAGTTCCGAACTGGGAATTTCTCTCTGGAAGATGTCCCATGCTCAGGAAGTCCCTCTATGATTAACAATGCTCAAATCACCACATTAATCCAAACTAACCAGCACAGCACCACAAGAGAGATTGCTGTGACACTAAAAATATTACTAACATCAGTTGTAAGGCATTTGGAGCAGCATGGATATGTGAATCAGTACAATGTGTGAGTACTGCATTGATAGGGTGAAAAAAAATTAATGGAACATCTTTCTGCTTGTGATTCGTTCCTGCAATTCAGCAGTAATAACCCATTTTTGAAGTGGTTAGTGATGGATGATGAAAAATGGCTTTACAATAACGTCCAACCAAAAAGATCCTAGAGCTAGTGAGGTGAGCCTCCATCATCACAACTCAAAGTCCTCCTGCATCCCAAGAAGGTCATGCTTTGTGTGTGATGGGATTGGAAGGGAATCCTTCACTATGAACTCTTGCCAAGCAATCAGACAATTAATTTAGATTAGTATTGCTTGCAGTTGAATTGGTTGAAAGCAGCAATTGATGAAAAGCATTGTAACGCTCCAAAGAAATGCAAAATACTTTTAAGTTTGGACCCTTTTTCTGATCCAATTAGTTTTATGCTCCGGATAGCTGAGACGGGTGCCCGGCAATAATTAACAAATTGCCAACAAAATAGAATAAGTTAAATTAGGGTTCAAAATACCAGCGAGCGTTAATGAGTAAGAATCCAAAAATGATTGTCAAGTTAAATATCTAATATAATCAAAACTTAATTCACGTTGCTCAAGAGAAAAAATTAGTAAAGACTCAAAAGGTTTAAATAACAAACAAATTTATTTCCAAAAATCAACTCACCAAAACTTCAATGAAGAAGATACATCATGCACTAACTGTGCTCTCAACTGAGCTCTCTTAGTGTGCTATGTGCACTTACTATGTGCTACTGTGAGTAGCATGTCACCGGTTTTAACAAGAGCCGAACATGTCATGTTGCACGCCAGGAAAGACATTTACATAAAATGACGAGCGATGCAAGCTATGATGCAAGAGTGGGCGTGTCCTTGTGCACGCGCTTTAGCGGTTGACAGTTGGAAGATCGGAGTTGCACATGCACAACTCCTAACTCTTGGAAACGAGTGCTGTGATGCCAAAAAGTAAATAAAAATCCCCAAAATGATAAATATAACATAAATTAAGCAAAACTGGTTAAGGTAAAGTAAAAGTGAATGATGGGGCATCACAACATCTGGAATTGGCAAATTGCAAAGAATTGTGTTCTACAATTATCCAAGACCACATGTATCTTTGACCTCCCATTACTGGCAAAAATTGTTGCAGTTGCAATGGGATGTTTTGTGCCACCCACCATATTTGCCTGATGTTGCACCCTTGGTTGTCATTTATTCTGGTCTCTGCAAAACTGTTCAAAAGGTAAGATTTCTAATCTTTGGAGGCCATCAAAAACTACCTTGATTGGTTCTTCAATGAAAAACCAACCAAGTTCTACACCAACAAAATAATGAAGCTGCCTGACAGATGGCTAAAGATAATCAAACAAAATGGTGTATATATTATTGTTAAAGATATTTTTTATTATTTAATATTTGAATTTGAATTTTTGTCTAAAATCTGAATGAACTTTTGGTTCAACCCAATACAGTTTTAAAATGAAAAATATTGACCTGAATGTTTCAGTCCATTTATGTTTGGAAAGATTGACTTTTGGGGTTGTTGGATTATTCCTTTCTCCTAATAATGCTATAATGCATAACAGTAATGGTTACATTGTCTCTGCAAAAATTTTTTCATCACTTTACATTTTTACTAAAATTAGCCAAATATCTTCCATCATTTTAATTGCCTAAGAAATAAGTACTTAAATTATTATGTACAGAGGGCATTCACAAAGTTCTTGACACATGTCTATATATTTGCGCTCATTCCTATGAAGTTAACAAGCAATGACCTGTTTTAAAGCTTGTCTAAACTTTCATTACCTGCTAAAAACAAAGGAAACATTATCATTTCTCTCTTCACTGGTGGCTCATAAAGTTCTGTCTGCAAAATCTCTGCATTATTGCTATGGAGCTTACTAAATAATGGGAAATAGTTTGCATTTTACAAGGATGCAGCTTGGGGATGACACAAAAAGAAAAAAAATTCATGGCGATTTGTCACAAGTATATGAGGATCGTGCTGTTCATATGGCACTGTTACCGGATGAATGGGCAAATTCGGACCAAAAAAAATTTGGGCAAGTTAAAAGAATCTTTGAAAGGTAAAGACTAAAATGAAATTTAAATGGAAATGATGTAAATGTTTCATTCAAATTATTTTTATTGTAATTGCAGGATATGATAGTTATCAAAAGAAACTATACATTTAAAGAATAGGGAAAAGAGGCTGAAACCATGGATAACACAAGCTCTTATAAATTCTATTAAAAAGAAAAATAAGTTATATAAATAAATAAATACCTCCTCAAGCAGCTGCTTGCTACAGAGGTCTGACAGGTGCCTGCCAGTTTATATGCCATAGTAGAAGGTCTGAGAGGATGGCAGGACCTCAGCAGAAAAACGATACATACATCCATGCCTTATCCGGGGCTCGAACCCAGGTCCCTTAGATCAGTAGCCAAGCGCGCTAACCACTCGGCCATGGAATGGCACTAAGTTATATAAGTTGAGTAAAAATCAACCCTTTAATACAAACCTTAATAATTATTTTAGAAAATACAGAAATTTAATATTAAATCTAATTAAAGAAGCAAAATCAAAGTACTTCCTTGAAAAATTTTTAGATAATGAAGGTAATATAAAACAATACTGGAAAATTATTAATTATTTGTCTGGTAGGCAACAAAAGAATTCAATGTCCCCTTCAGAAATAAAAATAATAATATTTATTCTTTTGATGAAAATTCAGTGTTGTTTATTGATAAAGTTAATACCTACTATACAGAAATTGTTGGTAATCTCGTAAAGGAAATTCCTGATTATGTTGATAATTAAATCTATAAATCGATTTCATCTCTAAATTCTATTTTTATTGATTATATATCAGAGGACGAAATTTTTGGAGTTATTGCATCATTAAAACTAGGAAAATACAGCTGGAAGTGATTAGATATCTGTTGAGATACTAAAAGAGATTAAAAGTTATATTGTAGATATATTATGTTACTTATTTAACTTATCATTATCATCAGGATGTTTCCCCTCAATTTTAAAAGATTCAACCTTTGTCCCAATATATAAAGGAGGTGAATATTTAGATATTGCAAATTATAGACCGATACCGATATCCTTGCTTTCAATTTTTTCAAAGGTTTTCATAAAGCTACTTAAAGCTAGAATTTTAAATTTTTTGAATAGAAATAATTATTTTTTTTACTCATCAGTATGGTTTTAGAAAAAATGTAGGTACTGAGGGTGCTATATTGCAGTTGTCTTCTGCAGTATACAGAGCTTTAAATGATAATTTGAAAGTTGTGCTATTTGTGGACATAAAAAAAGCGTTTGATTCGGTTTTCACATGATTTGCTGATAAAAAACTTAAAAATGGCTGGAATTCGAGGAAATGTTTTGAAATGGTTGGAAACATATTTGAAAAATAGAATTCAAAGAGTAAAAATGGCAAACATGTTTAGTAAAGGAATTGAACTAAAATATGGACTTCCACAGGGTTCTGTGTTGCAGCTAATATTATTTAATGTATTTATAAACGATATTTGCAATCTTGAACTAAAAGGAAAAATAATAACCTTTGCTGATGATAAAGCTTTGATATATGCAGCTGATAATGAGAATATTTTAATTGAAGAAATAAATGAAGACTTGGGTAATATTAGAAAATGGTTCTTAAAAAATAAATTGTTATTGAATATTAGTAAAACAAAATATTTATATTTTGGTTTAAAGCATAATAAAGTCGATAAAAAATAAATTATTTTATCATTCTGTAAACTGTATAGGACATCAGTGTGCATGTGAAGCTATTGAAAGTGTAGAATATTATAAATATTTGGGTCTGTATATAGATAGGCAGTTAAATTGGAATGAACATATTAAATATTTGACAAAAAAGATTAATCCAATAAATCCAAAGTTGTTTTATATTGGGAATTTTATGAACTGTACATTTTTAAAGCTTGTATACAGGGTGTCCCTGAGTTCATGGCCGAAACGTGAGGGGATGGTAGTACACACCGAATCCACCAATATTCGTCATAGAATAGGCGGCTGAAATGCAGTGAGGAGTCCGAAATAAAGGACAGACATAGAGGTTTCCAGAGTGACATTTATTTGAGATCATTACAACAAATGCTCAAACTTCCGCCCACCAACGTTGATACAGGTGGCACAATGGCAGAGTAGTGATCGGTGTACCTGCTCGTAAACACGGCTTGTTGCACATATCGGCAGCTGTGATGGACAGTCAGGCTACCAGATCCTCCGCGGACTGCACAGGCGTCTCGTACATGACACTCTTCAAATGTCCCCACAGAAAGAAATCGATACAAGAAAGATTGGGCGATCTGGGGGGCCAGGGGTGGGACCACTGTACCCAGGGCCGTGCTGTGCTATGATACAGAGAGGCGACCGCATCAGGCGACACCTTAAGGGGGCGGCATAAGCAGCGAAATCAAAATACAATTTGAACCATTCAATAATTAAAAATCTTTGCGCAACGCTTTTCTATATTGATCTATGTTATTCCGATATTGATGTATACGATTTATGATTTATCGTATGCCTCTGCCTAAGCGCTTTCGGTACCCTTTGATCTCGGTTTCTGGTGCAGGTGCATCGGGGGCGGGGAGGCTCAGTCGGTAGCACGCCAGGCTCGTAATCTGTAGTTCCCAGGTTCGAGTCCCAGCTGGGTGAGTGTTGAGTATTTATCTCCGCAAATAATTCCCCGTCCTGCCCACGGTCAGTAGGGGACACCGATGGGCTTTGGAAAGGCCGCCGTCCGTCGGATGGGAAGTTAAGCCGTGGCCCCGTGTGCGGGAGAGCCATACCCTGTGCACGTTAAACAACACGCTGGATGGCCTTGACGGGAGGCTACCATCCGTCTCCCAACAGCTGTTCCAGTGGGTCCCCTCCCCCAACCTTCTCTGAGCCTTCGGGGTCCATGTGACCTGGCCATTTAGCCCATGGTGTGCAAAAAAGTGCCGCTCAGAGGTAAAACAACCCAACAATGCAGGTGCATCGTTGGCGAGCGCTCGCCGAAAGACTTTTGATCTGACAGCGCGAAGCTATTATTTTTGTTTGTAATATACCGCGCGGCTGCTCCTGAAAGCTGAGGCGGCAATTATCATAAAAGACAATTGCACGTGTTACATGTTGATAGTTCTGCTTTGAGCTTACAATTATTGACAATATTTGATTTTAATGTTAGTTTGTCATGAGAAGTGGCAAGTGGCTGCACTGTATTTAAATCAGTAAATCAGATATATAATATATCTGTATCAGTATAATATTTGTGCATTTATACTAATTCAGTTTTTGTGTTTAAAAAGCAGATCAGGTAAGAGAATTATCGTTTTTTTACATCAATTGTAGTTACTTATTATCATTGAAAATGATTATGTTATGACAATAGGGACTCGAATTGAAAAGTAGCATTTGCATGAACTGGGTATATCTCAGGTGCGGAACGTGTGCCTCTGTGTGATAGATAGAGTTATTTAGGTAATATTGGGTTACTTTTGCGTTCTGTGTGTGATAGAGAGTTGCTTAGGAAATATTTGCATTTGCCTACTTTTGCGTTCGTTATTTATTGCTATATTTTTACCAAATTCCTATACGTTGAAGTGGAGACAATACAATAACAAATTAAAGAAAGGCATATGTCAAAACGGCTGCTAGCTGTCAATTTGACAGATATTCATTATCTATTTATTATGTTCTGTTACCTACAAATCTAACTAGCTTTGCAACTCATTTCTATCGTTATTTTATCTACCCTATTTTAATAGCATGATAAGCATCATCATATTTAATCATTTTCAATGACCCCCCCCTCCCCCCCGTTGCATCTTTGCGAAGGACTGTGAATTTTTATTTAATATTTTTATTACAGTATGGAACAGAAAAGGAAAAAGTTGTCTGGAAGTCAATATAAAAAGAAACGCTTAAAGAAAGAGGAACAAGGAAGAAAGCTAAGCTATGTTATGAAGGAATTCTTAGTACAAAAGTCCTGTTTAGATGAGCCGTCCACATCAATAGCGACTGCTTTGGATTTGGCAAATAAAAACTCGGTGCCACCCCAGTCACTTCCAGAAGAAGTTGTTGAAGAGAGCCAAAAAATAACACCATCAGAAGTTCATCAAGAGCCGGGTAGCAGTGACAGCCAGCAGATGTTAAACGAAATTCCTTCTGATCCTGCATTATGGAATGCTTTCTGCATGTCATCTGAAATTCGTCAAATACTGGTTGAGAGGAGTCCACATCAAATTAAAGAATTCCAGTTTCCTATTAATAAAGGAAGGTGTAGATTTTCGCCCTCGCATTATTTGAAAGCATTGAGCAATAGTGAAGTCGTTGAGAGAAGTTGGTTGATTTAATAATAATAAATAAATACCCCCTCAAGCAGCTGCTTGCCACAGAGGTCTGACAGGAATCTGTCAGTATATATGCCACAGTAGAAGTTCTGTGAGGATGGCGAGACCTCAGCAGAAAAACAACACGAACATTCATGCCTTACCCGGGTCTCGAACCCGGGTCCCTCAGATCAGTAGCCAAGAGCGCTAACCACTCGGCCTTTTACTCTGTTACAAATGATGCCGTTTTTTGCTTTTGTTGTATATTATTTGATAATTCGTCTGCTATTAATCACTGGCCCAAAAAAGGTTATTCTGACTGGGAAAATCTTATAAGAGCCCTCACAATGCACGAAAGGTCTGTAAATCACAGAAATGCTTTTAGAGCATGGAAAGAATTGGACATTCGATTAAAGCAGAAAAAAAAACTATTGACGCTGAATATCAACGAATTATGGATATGGAAATTCAGCATTGGAGAGGAGTTCTAAAAAGAATTATGTGTGTGATAGAGAGAGAGTTGCTTAGGAAATATTTGCATTTGCCTACTTTTGCGTTCTTTATTTATTCGCAATTGAGCTATATTTTTACCAAATTCATATACGTTGAAGTGGAGACTATTGGCCTCACGATGCTTAGCTTTTCGTGGAACAACTGAACATTTGTTTCAGCCTAATAACGGAAACTTCCTAAAGTTGGTAGAATTGCTTTCTGAGTTTGATCCAGTTATGGAAGAACATATCAGGAGAGTTCAACGCGAGTCTGATAAATGGTCTGTGACTTATCTAAGCAATAATATGCAAGATGAATTGATAAATTTGATGGAAAATGTAATTTTAAGCAAAATTGTCGAAATAACAAAAATTGCTAAATATTTTTCGATAATCGCCGATTGTACCCCAGACGTAAGTCATATTAAACAGCTCTCGTTAACAATAAGAGTTGTCGCTTTAAACTCCATTCAAAATAAATATGAAATTGAAGAATTCTTTATTGGTTTTTTTGAAGCTAGTGATTCAACCGGAGAGGGTTTGACAGAACTTATTATGACACATTTGGAAAAGTTAGGTTTTGAGTTAAAGTGGCTTAGAGGACAAGGCTATGACAACGGAGCTAATATGAAAGGAGTAAGAAAGGGTGTACAAAATAGAATACTTGAAAAATATCCAAGGGTGTACAAAATAGAATACTTGAAAAATATCCAAGGGCGTTTTATGTGCCCTGCGCATGTCATTCTTTAAACCTAGTTGTGAATGATGCAGCGTCTTCTTCTACAGAAACAGCAACTTTTTTTTCTATTGTACAAGAACTTTACACTTTTTTTTCTGGTTCTACAAAGCGTTGGGAAGTGCTAAAAAAATATGTTTCACAATTAACTCTAAAACCATTGAGTGTTACTAGGTGGTCAAGCTCAGTAGATGCGTTAAAACCTTTACGATTTGAACTTTGCGAAATCTATGATGTTAAAGCAAGAGGGTTAGCAAAAAATATTAAAAATTACAAGTTTATATGCAGTGTAATTCTTTGGTATGATATTTTATTTGAAATAAATTCAGTCTCGAAGCTATTGCAATCTGTAACTATAAATTTATCAGATGGTGTAAGGATGTTATCAGAAACCATACAAAAAGTGAAAAGTTATAGACAATCTGAATATAATCAGATGAAAATTGCTGCTAATGAGATTGCAGAGAATCTTAAATGCAGTGCAGAATTTCCTGCTGAAACTGAAGTTGGAGCCAGAAGGAAAAAGCGTCAATTTGACTATGAAGAAGCTGTCGATCAACCCTTAACAGAGGAGAATAAATTTAAAATTAACTTTTTCAATTATATTCTGGACATTACCCTTAATTCTCTGAATGAACAATTCACGCTTCTGGAAACCCATAGCAAAAATTTTCAGTTTTTATATGACATTTTAAAACTCAAGGATATAGATGACAAAATGCTAGAAAATTATTGTACCAGTCTCCAGTCAATACTTTCGGTCAAAAATGAATCAGATATAAATGCGAAAATGAATCACATATAAATGCAAATGATCTTCAAGAAGAATTACGTGATGTATCCCGAATGCTACCACATTCTATGAAACCTTTGGATGTTTTAAATTATTTGTGCCAAAATAACTTAATTACTTTGTATCCGAATACTGTTGTAGCTCTGAGAATTTTATTAACACTCCCTGTCTCTGAGGCTAGTGGGGAAAGAAGTTTTTCCAAATTAAAATTAATAAAACACTACTTAAGAAGTTCAATAAGCCAAACAAAACTTAGAAATCTGTCATTAATTTCTATTGAATCTACATTGGTTGCCACTCTAGACTACACATCCTTAATTAACGAATTTGTTAAAGTTAAAAGGGTAAAACTGTAGTAGATTGTTGTAGTTGATATCATTATTTTAAAGTAGTTTATATTTTCAAATTAAAAATAGTATCATACATTTTGTGCAGTTTTTTTTAAATAACAATCAAATGTTATTTTAAAGAAAAAACATTTAAGGGGCGGCATTTCGAAGACTTGCATCATAATGAGAAAATCTATCGCACGGCCCTGACTGTACCCAATCCATCAGTTCCAAAATGTGGTATGAGGATGCTGACACACGTACATGCTGAAATGGGCGGGTGTCCCATTGTGCTGGAATCATATACGGGCACGATTTGAAGCTGGAACGTCCTGAAGCAATTCCGGCAAAACCTGTTGCAGAAAAATACAGTAAGTTCGCCCATCGAGGCAGTAGGACAGTCCAATTAAGTAGTCATGCACGATCCCACCAGACATTGATGGCAAACCATTGCTGGTTCGAATTTGGATGTGTACCATGGGCGTTCTGGGCTGCCCACAATTTTGGACATTCACTATGCATTCATGTGAGAATGTTGATTCATCCGTAAAGAGCACATGCACGGGGAAATTGGGATGTGCGGCACTTTGCTGCAGGAACCACTGGGCGAAATCCATGCGCAGGGGATAATCAACAGCTGTCAATGCTTGCACTCACTGCAAGTGATAGGGGTGTAGCCCTTCATGCAGTACTCACCAGACACTGTTCCAATGCACACCCAGGCTCCGGGCAGCAGATTGTTTGCTTGTACCTGGTTATCTGTCACCATATGCAATATGTCCTCACTCATAGCTGGCGTTCTGACTGTCAGTGCTTGTCCGCATCATGTCGACAGACGTGGAAGGTGCCTGCCTCAGACATCTGGTGGTGCAGTCGCGCAAACATTTTATGATCAGGTACATGGTGCATAGAATGTCACTCACGGTAGAATCTTTGTGCCTCCCTACCATTGCCCTCAGCTACGCCGTACATCAGGTGCAGAAAACTGATGTTTTCTCTGTGTTTGTAAACTGATCCATCTTGTGTCTGGTCGATGCTGAAAATGCTGGGGTTTGGCCGATCCAGAGTTTTTAAGCCATTCCGCCTTGTCTGCGCCCCCTACTGGCACCGGACTGCATTTGCGGCCACATATTCTATGACAAATATTGGTGGGTTCAATGTGTACTACCATCCCCTCACGTTTGGGCCATGAATTCAGGGACATCCTGTATAATGCTTGGGTTAAGTCATATCTAAGTTATGGAATAACATCTTGGGGAGGAATGTTTTACAGTAATATTAAACACCTGGTTACTATCCAAAATAGAGTAATTAGATGTGTATTAAGAAAAAGAAAATATGACAGTATTAGATGTTTTTATAATGATCTACAAATCTTACCGTTAACAGAAAATTTATGTTTATAATATAATTTTATATCTAAAAAAAAGCATTATAGAGAAAGTGGCATTAAAAAAGTAATGCAGAATACCAGAACAAGTGCACATATTAATTTTATTGTACCACTTCTGAAGAAAATCATTATGCAAAAACATTATTTTTTTTGGCGCCAAAAACATTCAACTGATTATCTGAAATTATAAAAGATGAGCAAAATTTTCATACATTTTCTTGAAAACTAAGAGACTGGATTTGTGATATTGAAGATATAGAAAAATTTCTTTAAGATTGGAGGGACTGCCTCTATATTTCAGATTGTTAAATTCTTTTCATTCGTTCTTTTGTTTTGCTCTTCGGGATGTTAAAATTTTGAATAAAATTGGTGTATTTACAGTTTTATTTACTGATTTTGTTACTATGTTGTTGATGTGAGCATGACAGAAAGTATTAATATTGTAACATATTTAAAATGTTGTTTTTTAATGTTTGTATATGTGTTTTTTTTAACCTCATACTCCACATACGAGTCTTTGAACTCTTGTGGTGTGGTAAATTTCCAAAATTATTGTAAATAATTATACTGTATTATAAATAATATAAATGGAAATAAAGGCTACTACTATACTATTCAGAGGAGGATGGCAGAGCTTTGAAGACCTCCTTCATGCAAGAAGACTCAGTCTGCAAACAAGAGGACCGTCACTGCTGTTTGGAAGACATTAAGGAACACCTGCACATCACTGTTCAGATAATAAGTTTAGATGTCAATGTATCGATTGACAGTATGGAAACAATTATTCAGCAGCATTTAAAGTTTCAAAAGATCTGTGCCAAATGGGTACTCCACAAATTGAGAGAACAGCTAAAAGAGGCTATCAACTCATGCAAGGAGATGCTGCCAATATTTGAACGTAATGGCCCCAAACAGTTAAAAGACGTCACAGGTGATGAGATGTATTACTATATAACTCCCAGAAAGATGGTCAAGTGTGCTTGACCATCTTTTGGAGTGCGGAAGATGAACTGCATCCCCAAATTCTCTGACCAGACTTTCGCTCAAGGAAGAGGATGTTCATAATTTTTTTCAATTCCGAAGGAGTGGTAGCCATGGACAACTTACCTGAAAATATGACTATAAATGGCCAATACTACACAAACATTGTTTTGCCCAAAATGGTTAAGAAGATGAAGGAGCAGCATCCAACAACAGACGTACCAAGGGTTATCCTTCATGATAATGCCAGTGCTTATAAAACCTGGCAAATTTTATGGCCTATCTGGAGCAGGAAAAAAACAAACAGCTACCCCATCCTGAATATTCAACTGATTTTGCACTATGTGATTTTTGGCTGTTTCCAAAAATTAAAAAGTAATTTGCTGGAATGCCTTTTTCTCGAGCGCAATACATATTTTCTAAAATGCATTCATACAGTGGAGATTCCCCAACAGGAGTACCACCAAAATGTTCCAGAATTAGCATAGACGTCTGTAACTTTGCATAGATGCTGGAGGAGAGTACTTTGAAGGACAGTAAAAGTTTTGTTGAGGTAAGTGCAATGTTTGAACTCCCTCATAACTGTAGAAAACTAAAGAGAATCATAATTTAAAATGATCATTTTTTAAATTATTAATTTAAAAATTTAAATAGCATATAAACAATTCCGTATGTGTCTAATGCTATATATTGTTAAGCTTTTGTTTATTACCACATTGTTATATACCACATAGAGTTTATCTTTAATACTTTAAATTTCTAGCTTCAAATATGATATTGCTACTAAAAATAAATATATGAGGATGCTTAAAATTTTATCTGGAAGTTTAATTCTACAGTACCAGTAAATCATCATATCTGTTTCATTGTAGGTAGTCTTTAGGTATTCCCCCATGTACACAATTTTCTGACATAGGAATTCTAATATCCCTTCATATTAGAATTCTTTAGGATGATTCCTACCACTGCAGAACATATGCTTACACTGCCTTGTTACTGTCAAACTTCTGTTCTCCCAAAAGTTCTTTTAATTTTTCAGAGGAACTGGAAATTCAGAGACATGTCTGGACTCCAAGGGGGTGGTGTAGGATATTTCAATGCAAAGTGTTTTGTGAGGTCTTATTGTCAATATTGGGCCAAGAATTGTTGACAAAAAAATTAGCCCTTGACCTATTTGGGACATGGTATGACTAAATGCATAACAATATGGTTAATGTATGAAGGAAAGAAATATGAAATGACTGTGCAGAAATGCCACTGATCCACAATATTGTTTACAAAAAACAATGAAAATTTCAGGTAATGTTTAAACCACCTCATAATTTGCTGTAAACATAAAGTTTTTTAGTTGAAATGTAGCATAAAACCTTTTAAGCAATGTCTGAGAGTATTTTAATTTCAGGGGCAGCCAAGGTGGAGAAGACGTTGCTTTGAGTATTGTGTGCCAACAAGAAGAATCAGATTTTCTTATATTTTCACTTTGTCGAGATCTACGTATTAGGATGTGGTCATACAATGTAAGAAATGAAATTAATTTAGTTCTAATATGATTTATTGCTATACAAGTAAATATAGCAAAATAATAAATATATGAATTTCCTACATAATATAGTTACCACATAATATTGTAGTATGAATAATGTATGCAATGAATAGGATGAAATGAATATAACTACAAAAACCCATTGAAAATTTTTAATAATTAATATTGTGCATTGAGGATTCTCAATAAAATAAAAAGCTGTGGCCTCAAATGTGAACACTATCAAAATTAAAGAAGTTTAATTTGTTCTTGAAATATAACAAGGATTTTATAAAGTGTTTCTCAAGAAATGTATATTTATTTTTGGCAGTTTTAGGTGCCACAGCTTGCTTTTCACATTTTTTAATAGTGTACATATTTTGTACTAATTGGTTTGAGTTGCATCTAGCTAACAAGTTGATAACATTTGAAATATCAAAACTACAATTTCTGTGAGAAAATTATTTTTAGACATAATGTTAATTTATAATAAAAAATTAAAACCTATCTTCCTAATACATCCTAAAAAGTGGAAAATAAACCTAAAGCATGTTGATAACAATCAGTCACTGAATTTGTATTCACAAAAAAGGAAGATAGGGCACTGACAATCTTGTTGAGCAGGTAAATCAGCACCTGTCTTCCTCTGAAATGAATACAAATTCAGTGACTGATTGTACCATCGACATGTTTTAAGTTTATTTTCTACTTTTAGGGCACATATTGGATGATAGGTATTTTTAAAAATTTTAATTATTTATATTTTAATCTTTGTCACTAAAAATACACTTACCTTCAGAAACTTTCATTTGATATATGACTCATAAACATTGACCATAATTGTCCCCCCCACCCTTTTGTTTTAGGGAGGGCACTCATGTTTGAGGTAGCCCATGACATTGGAGACTTGAAAAAAAATAAAATAAAAAAAAATACCCCCTCAAGCAGCTGCTTGCCACAGAGGTCTGACAGGAGCCTGTCAGTTTATATGCCACAGTAGAAGATCTGAGAGGATGGCAGGACCTCAGCAGAAAAACGACACACACATCCATGCCTAATCCGGGGCTCGAACCTAGGTCCCTTAGATCAGTAGCCAAGCCTGCTAACCACTCGGTCACGGGACGGCTATGGAGACTTTACAAGCTTTAATTTGAGATATAACTTGTTAAAAGTCGATTCCTGCGAAATTTCTGCCACCCCTTTTCAGGGGGGCAGAAAGAGGGGGAGGGGGTGATAATTCAAAGTAATCATGATAGTCCCAGAGCTGCCAACTACTCTGATTTTTTTTTTTGGATTTTCTCTTAATTTTTATTTAGAACCCATTTTTTCTTAATTTTTATTTAGAATATGAACTAGTCATTGGAAATTTGATTTTTTTCCTTTAGTTTCTTTTTTTTTTTTCAGGTTTACTCTTGTGAAAATCTGCCCCCAAATTTTACAGTATTTTCGTCCTTTTCCCAAATGGAGATGCTGATGAATGTAGCTCTTTTACTGTACTGAAGATGCAACTGTGTCCCCATTCCCTAATCTGTACTTGCTTGTGAGCTTACATGCATACCAATTAGAGGGAATCTATGTCACTCATTAAAAAATTTTGGCCATTTTGATTATAAAATGCTTTATTTAGCCATATTAAAATATGGTTTTTCATAAGCAACCTGAGTGGAAGCTAAAAAGAGAAATTTGAAAAAAAAAATAAATAAATAAAACATCTTAAGTTCCTATTTAATAAAAAAATTATGAATTTCCTGGATGTAATCCATTACAATCTGAAAAAGAAATCTTAGAATATTTGTCACTGGCCTAAGGCAGATCCACAGCAAAATATTCAATCTGAATCCATCCTTGAAGTTTGTGAAGATATTATAGTGAAAATATTATATCCCAATATTCTGATATCTTATCGCAATCAGACCAATTTAATTAAACTAATAATTCATTGTTAAAAGATATTGACTTATGGCCTGAAACAATAACTTCAGCTACCCAAGATTTTTACCTTAAAAACAGACCAGAACAGTATTCTGAAAAGCCAATTCTTTAAATAGGTCTTTAAATAGAAGCACATTCACAACAATTACTAAACGTCAAAGGAAGTTTCAATGAGAATGGGGTGATGCAAACCAAACCTAAAAAGAAGGCATATTGCCATGCATGTAAATATATTTCCAGTAAAAAACACAATTGATTCAAGGACCAGTGACTGCAAAAACATTTCTAACAAACTATTCAAACATGAGAGGGTTCCGTACTATGTGTCATCTATATGCAATTTTATTACTAGAACCAAAATCATTGGTCTCATTGAGTGCTGTTATCATAGCACTGATGTTTCATGGGAGAAACAAACATTTGAAAAAGAATCCACCAGAAATTATATTGGTATTTTGGCATATTTGGCAGAAATACATCCATTTCTTCAAAGATAAAGAATGCTAAGTTAGGAAAAGGAAAGGTTCATTAGTGTCTTCTATTTGGAAATAATGTAATTGGTAACAAAATATGAAATGATGTTGTGAAAAAACTGAAAAAAAGAGTTAAAAAATTTCTCAATCATTGTAGATTCTACACTGATGTCAGTCATATTGATAAAATTGACTTATAATAGTTCGAATATCCAGCACAGCGAATTATGTGAAAGATTTCTATCTATTTTACTACTACCAGGAAAACTAAAAACCAGGAAAATTTTAGAAATTGTTGTACTGGAATATCTCCAAAATATATCGTAATAATTGTAGACCCTTCCCATCCTGTTTTGAAATCTAAAACAGTTTTTTTTTCGTATAATTATATTAGCCCCATAATTTATGCCAATACTAAAAATATATAAAAAGAACAATTAAAATCTTTTTTCCACAGAGAATATTATTTTAACCTTTCCAATTTGATGGAATAGTTTAGTAATTGGGAAACCCTACTCAAACCCCTCCTCCCCCATAAAACTAAATTTTCAAACCATTACTGAAAACTGAATTTTTGGTTCCCCCCCCCTAAGAAAACAACTAAATTCTGGTAACTCCAACCACTCCAATAAGCATTCGGTTGCTATTTACAGCTATAATGCTGCTATTGATAAAAGATGAGCAAACGATCCTTTTTTACAGATGAGCAGACGAAAAAGCCCAATATTTAGAGGGAACAAATTTAACAGTACAAATGTTGAGTGATACCTAGGGTGACCAGATTGTGATCAGTAAAATCTGGGACATGTTATTAAATGTTTCCACTTCAGTTCATATAACTTGAAAATGGTAAATTATGCTTTATTTTTGGTCAGCTGTTTAAAATAATTAAGGAAAAAAAATTATTCCAAAACATGAAAACTGATGGTGTAATCGTGATTACCTCCATTTTTTAATCTTTGAGGAAAAATATTTCTTTGCTGATGTTATCTGGAGAACTGTGTAAGGCATAAGTAGGTGCTGATGGTTTAATCCAATAATTGAAACTGTAATTGTTTTCATTTATTAGACTTCACAAAATTAATACACTTGGTACTTCTAAAATGTATTAAAATATAAAATCAATTTTCTTGATCACTATGTCAGTAACTTAGCCCTTTTCATTTATGACTAAATTCTTCGTTATCAATGTATTTTACAATGACATTTATTTCATCAGCAATGAATATGACTTCGTTAAAATAAACTAAATTCAAACTTGCGTATGCACAATTTTTTCTACTCATTAAATTCAAAGGAGTATTTACATTAACTCATTAAGTACTTAATTTTTATAGAACAATTGATAAAAAATAAAGCATAATTTATCGTTTTCAAGTTATATGAACTGAAGTCAGAACCTTCTATAACGTGTCCTGGTTTTTACCGATAGCAATCTGGTCACCCTATGTATCATTCAACATTTGTATTGCTAAATTTGTTCCCTCTAAATATTGGGCTTTTTTGTTTGCTCATCTGTAAAGAAGGATATGAACTTTTATCTATATAGCAGCATTATAGCTGTAATTATCAGCCGAATGCTTGTTGAAGTGGTTGGAGTTACAAAGTCATGCTTGAATGCAAGCAGCAGCGTTGGTAGCCTCTCTATGTGCCTGCACAAAAGCATCAGAGCGATCCCCTGAAGTGCATCATTCATCATTAATGATAATATTGGTACAAATTCAATATTGTTTTTCATGTTATCAAAGAAATGACCATACACCAAATTTCGTATATTTCTATGGAGTATAATGTACAACATTTGTCAGTTTTAATTTTTTATATATGGGAGCCACATCACTTTTTTTTTCACATTTTAAATTTTTCAGTTTTTTTGAATTTTTTTCAAAACTGTATTAAATTTTTAAAATTCGATTTTTTTAATGATTTAATAAGGTAAATCTACATCAGTACACCAAGTTTGGTCTTCTCGTCTACCATAGAGAAAAAAGAAAAACCTTCAGTCACAATATTTTCCCCTTAGGTTAAAGGATTATAACTCCTTACAAAAAATTTTTTGTTTCAAAATATTTTGGACAATCACACATCTTTTGTGTACTAACATTTATGCCAAAGATCATTGAAATCTGTGATGGGTGGTGAACTTTTTCGAAAATTTTGGTTTATTGAGATGGAATGACCGTCCTTAAATTTGGTTGGAAATGAATTTGCTGTGAGTTGTACAGAAGTGACAAGCTTTTTCAGTGTGGAAAGTGTGAAAAAAAGCATGGTTCAAGAATTTCACACTTTTTCTTTTCTGGAACAACTTTATCAAATACTAGATAGTCTTCATGTGTCAATGCAGTAAAGTCACTAAAAGAAAACTGTGTTCTCAATGATAAACTATATTGGTTTAAAAGAATGAATATGGTAAGTGTAGCACCAAAGAAAGTATCTTCCATGTATTACTCAGCTGCATAAAAAATGAAGACTGCAAAAAAATATATTTTGAAGAAATCGCAAAAAAAAATATAACAGAGTACACTCTACAAACCCTGCTGGCACATGAGGATAAAAAAATCAAGAAATTTTATCAACAAAAAACTACTAAAATTCCTCCTAATTGAGCAATTTTCTCCACACAATCTGAAATGTTCCTTGTTGTCGGCTGTTTCCCTGATCCTGTGTACTTGGATAAAGAACTTCATCATATTCTGCTTAGTTATTTAGGAAATATACTGTAAAAAAAAAAGAGTGTAGGCTTACACCAATATAATATACCTTACATCATAAATTGGTGTAATGTTACACATTTTTTTACAATGTAAGCCTAACCCTGGGATGCGTGGTGGACAGCTGCCTGTATTTCTTACTCTTCGAGCTACATTATTTTCTTGACCTCTCTGAACTTTCCTCTTTCCTACCTGTTGCTTTCCCCACCATTCCATCTTTCAGTAACACCTGTGGATTCCGAATACATTTATGGGCTTGTTAGCAGATTCAGATCGCTAGCTATAAATCTGAGGGTATGGCTTAAGAAATGAAAAAATGAGTTTTTTCTGATAATAACATGGGTTCGAATCCCACACATTGACAAAACTCATTTTTTCTACAAAAGTATCATTATTTCTTTTATTGTATTTCAACAGTAATCTGTCTATATATGATTGATTGATTGATAGATGAGTTTGAGCTTGTTTTATTAATGTGTACTTGAAATAAAAATTCAAATTGATTTGAAAAACCTCTGCAATTGTCTACAGGATCATATCATTGTCTTTTACCTGATAGTTTAATTTTGTTTATGCAAAATATCTGTGATAACTTCAACCACATTGAAAGTGAAGCTGAAAAAATATGCAATAAAACCAATAAAAATAAATATAATAGTCAAATTACTAAAATGCTAATTTTGATACGAATTTCTGAATGGTGTAGAATTTAAAAGATGGGGATTTCAAAGTAAATATTTTTTATTTTTGTTGTGGGGATACAATTATTTTTGATATCAGCAGAAGAAGACAAGTTTATAAGAACAAAAATAAGAATCTTAATGTGTTCTTTAATTATAATAGATAAATGTATAAATATTACATTAAAATATTGCAGAATCTTATAATAGTTATTTAAATGTCGATGAATTGGAATCAGAAATTGAATAATTTGATATTATGTCAAAATCAGATCTAAAAATTGCCTCATAGAAACTTGGACTTACTCATGATAACAAAATTATTTCTTCATTCACATATGTTGAAATCAAGATTATTTTTATCATAGTTCTGCCAATGAGTAATGCTGAAGTAGAGTGATCATTTTCTGTACTGAAAATTGCTAAATATTATTCGCGAAGTACACTTGTAGAGCAACAATTGAATGATCTGGCAATTTTGTACAAACAAAGGAAAATAATTAAAATTAAATTGTAATGAATTAATTATGATTTTAATGAGGGGAAATTTTAAAAGAAAATGTATTTTGTGCAAAAAAGTTTTAAATTTAATGAAAATATTTTGACATAAAAACATTACTACTGTTTTTAGCTTTTTGCAATTTTTATTTATGCAATTATGGGTTCTAAATTTTACATTTTTTTACCTTTACAGTAATTTGGGGTACAGGGGGCCCATGTATGACTTTGTGCCTAGGGCCCAAAAATGTCTAAAAGTAGCCCTGGATACAGAGTATAATTAAAGTGTAGAGTTATTTTGTGTGTGTTATTTAGTAGCACAGTTTGTTTAGTGTTTGTTTTTCTTGCATTATTTTCAATATTAGTTTTATGAAATAAGGCATATGGTTTATTTTTTAACAATATGCAGAGACAAGAATGTCTTATGGTATCATCAGTATTAGAATATTATGGAGAAAGTGGAAATACCAGTTCTTGGAATGTTACAGGTAAGATTGCATGTATACTTTGTGGTCTATTTATTTAAAACATTTGGCACTGAAATTTGTCATCATGCAAATCAGTTTAATATTTTCTTAGGAAATTAATATTTATTGTAAATTCTGATTAAAAACAGTTTAAATTATTTTTCTTGTGATAATGATGTAATATTTAAATACCATATGAGCCACAACTAACTCATAAATATGATTAGATGTATTAATGAGGATGTATTTAGCATAATACATTCCTCATTAATACATCTATCTAAATTATCTTCAAGATGCTTACACATTTCTTTTGTTGAAGTTATTTCTTTTTCAGAATTATGTGATAAGCATTTGGAAACTTTTTGAACTTGTAAGTAGAAAAATTTCACCTTAATACTGTGGTTTGGAATAAATGACCAGGTTTATGCATTTTAACTCTGAACCAGAAAATCATAGGGGGGCAAAGTTTTTTGCAAATGAATATACCAATGGTATATCTGCTATATTAATTTGTTATTGTCACAAAAAATGTACATTTTCCTCTGCTACTCTTATGTTTTATTAAATGTATAAAAATGTTGGTCTGTATAATCTGTTTTAATCAGTGATATTTCTTTTGACAATAGTTTTAAAGTTAAGATTGATCTTTCTGCACTGCAGATTGTCACAGGCAGGCTCAGATCTCGATTTTTTTTGGGGGTGGGTGGGTGGGTGAGAGGTGGGGGATGGCAAGAAGCACAATTGAGTCAGGGGGAAATGAAGGGGGGGGGGGCAAGAGACTGGATTTTCAATGCATCATAAAATTTCTCTCTCTGTTTTACAGGTCTTGAAGAAATTTCTTGAAAAAATGCATGAAATATAAATAAGTTTCATAATTTTTTAATTCCTATTACCCTTACTAGCATTCTGAAGGGGGAGGGGGGCATGGTCCCCTTATCCCCCACCCTCTTCTAAGTTCCAGCCCTAATCACAGGAAGCATTGCCAGTATTTTCAAAACTAAATGGAGTTTTGAAATACTGTATGTCGATGTTGGAAATAGTCATTTGTGGATTTTGGTGTTAAATCACCCAGTCCTTAAATTTCTATTGCCAAAAGTTGTATTCAGCAATCCAAAACATTTAAACTGCAGTTTTGTAAATTAAATGCATATTTTGACAATAAAAGTTCAAGTTTCCTTTCATAATTGGTATTTGTCAGGAATTAAAATATTCAGTGATATAAGCATTTTGTCTTTGATGAATATTTCCTGTAAGTGTAAAATCATAGAATCCAATCTAAGAGTAAACACAAAATGTCACAAAAGCTATAAAATATTAAACATTAATGTGCATTAATAAGTTTTTGGTGAGTTTATATTTTAATGTTACTGAGAGTCACAAATTTTAATAGTTCTGCTGTAAGAGATTCCATGCTGATGGGACTTTTTTTTTATCCATATTACATACTACATGACTTAATGTTTTTAAAAAAGTTTTCTAAATAATTTAATACTTGTGTTATTTTTGTCTAAGCTCATTTATCTAATAAGTTCTTCCTATATAATTATTTTGATTACTGAGTTAATTGTCAGGATCTTGCAATTTAATATCATATATTCCTCCGGGGGGGGGGGGGGGGGAGTTGTATACACCATCACAATCATTTAAAATTAAGTTTTGTATTTTATTTTCCATTGTTAATTGCCCTATTATATTACTCTAAGATATTTTGTATATTATTTGATATTGCTGGTATATAAGGAAATGCTATGGTGTACTTTTTTTGATCTCTTGATGTAACTTGTGCACCAGTAGATTGAGAATTTTATTTTATGCAATAGTATACTTTCTTATGTATTTCATTAATCAGATGGTATGTGTAACTCACCTCCTGCCCTATCTGATATATAATATATATAATTAATTTCTTGCTGTAGTGCCTTTTTGGCAGTATAGCAAGAACAGTGGTAGCATGGACCTGGTTAGTGATAGGTTTATAGCTTGATACCACTGACCATACCCTTGACCTGCTACCACTTCCAATTTTTTTAGGTCAACAGACAGGCAGAGATTCAGACCAAGGGTGTCTCTATGGGATCTCTGCAGTCTGGGCTCATGGCCGAGGTCAATGTGAGGCACGCAGAGGAAACAATATTAAATCAAGTAGTTTATAAACTGTGTCTTTATAAAATAAAGTTTACAATAACTCTATAAACATTGTAAGTGCTGGACTAGTGATGTGGTATTGGGAAAAACAACCAGCTCATTGACAACTAACACAGTTACTGATAATCGCATATCAGTGTGGTAAAGTTTAGGTGAATTAGTCATACATGCATTAGTTTTATTACTGCGTTCTTTTTTAGACAGCCTCTTCAGTTGTACAAGGAAGAAAAGTCTGTATTGTGTGCTGTTCTTCATGACAGCTGGTGTTTTCACAGGTCTGGTGTTGTTGCTTTTTGTTGTGAACTGAGAGTTCTTTTGTGCTGTGCTTCATATGCATTTATATCGATGGCATGTTGATTTTTTGGGATCATGGGGTTGATGAAATCGAGGAATTATTAAAAAAATATAACTCAGCAGTACCTACTATTAACTTCACTCATGGAAGTAAAATTAAGTGCCAAATTCCATTTTTAAATTTATGGTTCGAATGAGGTAAATGTAGCACCTATATTTAAGCTCACCTTCATCATCAACCTGATCCCATAATGATCATGTCAGCGTTGAGATTTATCTCCGCAAAATTTCCCCGCCCTGCCCATGGTCAGTAGGGGACACCGACGGGCTTGAAAAGGCCGTCGTCCGTCAGATGGGACGTTAAGCCATGGCCCCGTGTACGGGAGAGTCATACCCTGTGCACGTTAAAGAACACACTGGATGGCCTTGACGGGAGGCTATCATCTGTCTCCCAACAGCTGTTCCAGTGGGTCCCCTCCCCCAACCTTCTCTGAGCCTTCGGGGTCCTTGTGGCCTGGCCATTTAATTTAGCCCATGGTGTGCAAAAAAGTGCCGCTCAGAGGTAAAACAATCCAATCTAGTGATCATGTTGTCCAATCGCATATAAGATGTCTCTGCTTTTGATGAGTTAGTGGTTTACCCTCACTATTTCACCATTAAATGTAATCGCTGTACCTAATATTCCCTTAAGAATTAATTCCTCCTGGAAGTACAGAAAAGACTTCAACTGCTTCCTGTTCTGTGTCTTTTTTTCATTGGTGTAGATTCTGCACTATATTCCCCTTCACTGCATTATGTGGGTCACTTTCAGGATGTTTAACAGCTGCATGGCTGCTGGCATATCACAGGCAGTCTTGTATATGTTGTCTCCTATCACCATTTGTTGAAGATGCCTCTTAGCAACTCACAGAACACTCTTCAAATAAAGTACTTTTTACTTCTCTAAACAAATTTATTTATATTACATAACTTATGTTAGTACACATTAAAATTAAAGATTTAGAATTAAATCAGTAGACATGTTTCATTATAAGCATGATCACTATTAAACATCTTTATAATCCCAGTACCTTTATATCTTGTTCTGTGTGCGCAATTATGTTTGTGCACCTCTAAGTACTAGGAGGCGAGTCTTTTATGTCTGAGGTTTGTCAGTTTCTGTTGTTGGTGATATTCGGTCTTGTGTAGACTGCTTTACTTTGTTGTTCATTTTCCATCTGTTGTTTCCCATAGAGAAGCAGTTTCCAAGGATGTGGTAAGTCTTGCATGCAATGATAGCAAAACACAAGGATAATGTGCTTAATTGCAACATTTATCCTTGTGTTTTGCTATCATTAACTGTTCAGCTGTTGTTAATCTATATGCATTTTGAAGTGCTGTTAATATTGCCACTTCCTAAAAGGGTTTTATAACCTTCGTGTCTCCTTCTTAGAGAGAGCTGTGTTACATTTTTTATTTCTGATATCATTGATATTGCTTTTGAAATCGTGATTTTGTTGTTCTTTACGTTTTGCCAATATATGTTTCATTAATATTAGTAATGACAGATTTTGTATACACCTCCTACTCTCTTGCTTATATCCCAGTCTTACTTTACCAATTGCAGTGTTGTTTTGGAGGTTTGTATTACAGTTTTCAACTTGTTTTCAAGCATTTTTTCAGTTTTTTTTGCAGCCAAGGGATATCAGGTATGCTACCTATATATTTCCACTGCTCACTTTGCTGCTGTTCTGGTCCGGTTGAGTGGCCCTTTGGTGTTTATATCTTGCTTCATGCTCCAGTTTTCGGATGGTCTTCTGGGGATAACCTGATTTTACTTTTCCAAGTTTTTTCTTATTAGATGCATACCAGAATTCCTAACCTACAGGGCCCTACCTGTTTTTTTTGCTTGTTTAAAGTAATGTTATTTTTTATCACGTAAATCGACAATTTTATATAAAATAGTTTAATTTTCATTATTTTTCAGTTTAGAAGGATAAAGGAGCTCCATTAGAATAAAGCTCTAAGGCTCCCAATTAGAACTTTATTCCAGGACACTCATTTATTATAAAACTTTGTTCCAGGGCATTCATTTATTGTAGAACTTTGTTCTAGGGCACCCATTTATTGTACAAATTTGTTCCAGGGCACCCATTTATTTTAGAAATTTGTTTCAGGGTGCCCATTTAGAACATGGTCCCAGGACTTCCAATTTCTTAATCCTCCCTGGTTCATACATATATTTGCAGTGACATTAAGCTGACAAACTGTTATAAACTTCCGCATTCTATTAGTCATATACAGGACTGGTTTAAGGAGAGTGGGGGTGGGGGGGTGGACAAAAGTGTCTAAGTCCCAAGAAAATGAACGATATTTTTGATATTATACCTAAAAATAAATACCCCCTCAAGCAGCTCTTGCCACAGAAGTCTGATAGGAGCCTGTCAATTTATGCACCATAGTAGAAGGTCTGTTAGGATGACAAGCCCTCAGCAGAAAAGCAACACAAACATTCATACCTTACCTGGGGCTTGAAACCAAGTCCATTAGGTTTGAGCCCTGGGTAAAGCATAGCACTATTTTTTTTAAAGTAACATATTATTTGAAGTAGTGAAAAACTTAAATTGGTAACAACCATATTATGTTGAAACAAGTGGGTTTGAATCCCACTCACCACAAAACCAATTTTTTTTTCAGCTTATTTTTTCTATAGCATTATTTTTCCATGTTATGTCAATAGGAATCTAACTCCAAACTCTAAAATAAGCATTTAATGGAAAAATGTGATGAAGATTAAGATTGTAAACTCGTCAGGGCTTAGGTTCTTTTCAAGCTGTGAGTGTGTGCTGTGGATATTATATATGGTGTGTGCAGAAGGGTACTTGCCTCTACCTTGTCAGGATGTTGCTGCTACGTAAGTGGCAGCTAAACACAAACTCGGATTTTACATATACACACTTCATGCATTTAATAAAAAGTTGTGACTGAAGTTAAAGGTATTCAAATTTATTTAAATCTCAATTTATTAATATTCTTTCAGTATTTAAGGATCTATGGAAGCAGGAAAATTTAATAATAAATTGTTTTATAAAAATCATTTATAATATAATATAACCATTATGCAAACTTTTAAAATTTATATTTTATTAAATGATTTGGAATAATACTTATTATTTAGGTTTTAATTAATATTTGAGGTAAATTCTTATGACCCATTATGTTTTGAAATATCCTAGGTTCCATAATTCCTTAAATACTAGATGAATGCTGTTGAAATTCAGATTTAATAGATTTGATTATAATCTTTAATTTACTTTGGCCGAGTGGTTAGCACGCTTGGCTACTGATCTAAGGGACCTGGGTTCGAGCCCCGGATTAGGCATGGATGTGTGTGTCGTTTTTCTGCTGAGGTCCTGCCATCCTCTCAGATCTCCTACTCTGGCATATAAACTGACAGGCTCCTGTCAGACCTCTGTGGCAAGCAGCTGCTTGAGGGGGTATATATATATAATATTTTTCCATTAAATGAATATTTTATAACTTATAGATCTTCAAAGTTAGTTCCCATTCGCATAACACAGAAATTCTCTAATATTTTGTTAGGCAGTATAACTCGGTTCCATATATTGTAAAGATATTCATCGTTTTGAGCTAATGGGAATAACTTTCCCTTTGCTTACAATTCCTACGATTTCAAAATATTAATTATTCAAATGTGATCTCTGAAATTTTTTCCAATTACTCATGTCAACGTTATGTTGCTGACAAATTGATTTCAGCAACTTGTCTCGCAGATCCAGTTGGAAGGGATTCAATAAAAAGGAATTTTGTTTCATAAGTTTCGCTTCTGCAAAACATCACACAACACTGCATCATCATTCACACTTCTAGTTAAAAATGTCAGAAGGTAGACAGAACAGTAAATAAATCACATATGAAGAAATTCGTATCAGAATTCAATTTTAAAACCAGCGGTAACAGCGTATAACGAAGCTCACTATTCGATTAATTGTTACGAAGCAAATAGCAATCAAAGCAGTGGATCGCCAGCGCCATAACAGACAAAAATATAACTAGTGCTGCTGCCGCTTCACGTCTTAAAATCGACAGGCATTCCCATTATGTAGGCACCGGTATGACTTTCCCACACACGGGCCACGGCTTAACATCCCATCCGACAGACAATGCACTTTCCAAGCTCATTGGTATCCCCTACTGACCGTGGGCAGGGCGGGGAATTTTGTGGATAAATTAATATATAATTCTTATGAGAAAAAAGTTTTATACATTAAAATCTCTCAGATATTTCCAGTGCACAGGTAAATAGTTAATCAATGAAATGTTTATTACGACACAAGAGAATAAACTTCATTATAAAATAACTTCCTGTAAAACTTGCAAATGGGAGATTAATTTCTCAACTTGCATGCTGATCTGCATTACTTCTAATCTTACTCCCTGAATGTATGAATTCTAGTCCATTCTAGTCCATTGCAGGATTTTTTTTTTGTATAATGCCATCTGCATAACTATGAAGAACACAAAATACTTCAGTAATATCAAATGCTTTCAAAATGAATGAAGTTTACAATTTTGCAACTTCAGTACCCACTAATAACAGTAATTTCAATTAATAGATGGATCAGATAATGCAAATCACAATATATTATTTTATCTATAAACTACGGAAAAAATGTTTTTTATTTCTTAAAATGAGGCTAAGTGCCTGGATACAAACAGATGAAAAAGGAGAAATAATAACTTTTTGTAAAACTAGCTATAGCAAATAACCATATTTTATAAGACATTGAGTGTGTCCCTCATTGTCAGCATTTGCCAGCATCAACAGTGAACACAATCGTTTGCTATCAGTGTCAGTGATATTACAGTTTAATTCAAAAACTTTTAGCCAATTTTGGCGACCCCAGAACTTTTCAAAAAATTGTCTGATCTGTCCCATATTTTCTGTACAGTGTTTCTTTGGGTAATACTGTATTGCATTCGAAAATCAAGTCTGTGTCTTTAATAGAACCCTGAGATAGAATTTTAGAGAAAATTTTTTTACCATTCTCCTGTCTAAAGCTGTTATAGAAAACCCAAGTTCGATTTTGAGACTGCCAAATGACATATGCATTTCCATCACCTCTAAACATTGGGGAGGCTATCTTCTAATTAGATACCTAAATTAAAACTTTTTAAATAAATAAATAATCATTAACTTACTAGCTTCTGTTCTTTACATCACTTTCAGTGTCATGCATGTTAGAAGCCAAACTCATAGGAACATTCTGATTGACGAGAAACATTAAATTATCACATTACCATAATTTAGGTATGTAAACGTCATCTGTGCCAGTATTGGACACCCTAAATTTTTTTAACTTTCTTCTGCTCTTTTCGGAAAGAGCTTTGCACATTATTAAAAAAATAAGAATAATTGAACCAGATCACTGCCTATATTTTGTTTTTAAATATTTTGTTTATTTTGCACTTTGGATTACTTTTGAAATATAGGTTCCAATGTAAGCTACATCCTTTCCCAGTTAATGGGCTTTGCTGCAATACTCCTTGGTAGCCGATTCGCTGTCCATATTATAAAAAAAAACACAAGTAAATAAAGTATATAATTCTGGGATTTTTTTAATTTAATGCCATGGGCTGTATCTTAAAAATTCAAAAATTGGTAGGAATATAAAAAGGGCTTTAGACGCTACCTGCCGATCGCTGCCATTTTACATTTTTTTGTTACCATCAATTTATATGTTTTCAAGGCTGTCATTGATATAAACAAGTATCCGACAATTATCCGACATAAGAAAAAAAAGCTCCAGAAGAAAATAAATCATTTGTTTTTGGAAGTTTTTTTTTTATAATGTGGCAGGCAATTAACTTGGAAATCTGAATTGGTCAGGAGCCTGTCACAAGAACTGGGAATGGACATAGCTTAAACTGGAAACTATAGTTTCCAAAGTAACCCAGAGTGCAAACTAACTAATATTTTAATACGAATTCTATATAACTTTCCAGTTTCAAATTTTCGTTTATTTCTCTTATATTTTCAGAATTTTTTTAATGCATCTAATTATTTGTATATGAATGTATTGCAATACAGTAGATACCTGCTTAACGTCATTAAGTTGTTCTTTAAAACACGAAGTTAAGCGAAAAGCATTAAACTTATTGATGTGAGTAAAATGTATCGCAATATATATTTTTCACAATATCCTGACAGAATGTAGCCTTGACAAATTGTTGTATTAGTACTCGTAGGTTGCTTTATTCGCAAAATATTGTAATTATTTTGTATATCTTCTATTATTTATATATAGTAGTAATAACACTATCTTTAGTTATTGCAGTAATGAGAACAGTAACATGTAGTTTAAGAAGTTATCGGAGGAATTAAGCTGACAGATATCAGAATGCGATAGGACACAGTTTACATTTACATATGTTCAGTGGTAGAGTAATACTATTAATACATAAGAAATTCATGCAATTTGAAATGAGAAAGCTGGACGTAGGACAAAGGAGAATTCCACCTCGTTTTTAAAAAATTAATTTAAAAAATTATCCTTACTTTTGATGCCTCCTCATTAGGTGGTGCCATTTCTGATGACAGTGACAATGACTCTAACAGCCTCTAGTGGTTAGTAAGAAGAGGATGTGAAATATTATGCAAAGCAATGGGAAAAGTGCTTCCAACGAAAGAAATTTCTGCTCATTGAATTCTGTGAATGAATATGAAAGATGTAATTGCTGCTGTAAGATAAGATAACCAATGCAGTAGTGATGAAGTGAGATTCTTCATACACTCCTAGCTCAACTAGCCTGGCAAATTGGTGTTTCTGTTAATTTTGAAGTATAACAGAAAATTTGAAGAATATTATATAAATGTAAACTTATTAAAGTTATGAAAATATTTTTACTTTTGTGTCAAAACATTTAAATATATTTGTATTTCTTATTTTTTTAATAAGAATTTTAAGGGAATCATTGCTTCCCATGCTTTCATGGATGCTTCTCCACTGCTACTACTGCACAAATTATAGCAAGAGATCAGAAAATGTATACAATAGCATTTCCTTACATACCAGCAGTATCAAATAATATTATAAATAATGAAATAAACTCGACATATTCCATATCCACTAATAAATCAGCACTTCAGCATCGATTCAAATTTTAGAGGAAAAATTGTCTTGAGCCAGATGGGATATGAACCCACGATCTCCTGATAACATGTCAGGTGCTCTGGACCACTGAGCTACCGGCCACCGATCAAGATCTCCTCTAATTAGCACTATGAACATTTCTTTTATGTCTTATATAGGCGCTATTCAGGCAATGTTATCAGGAGGTCGTGGATTCGTATCCCACCCGGCTCAAGACAACTTTTCATCTAAAATTTGAATTAACGCTAAAGTGCTGATTTATTGGTGGATATCAAATAATATACAAAGTACCTGAAAGCAGTATAATCCACATTCACTTAATCAAGTTTCTTGCCTGACAATGTTAACACTAGTTACATTAATGAAATGTGCATTGCAAAGTTTACATGATTTTAAATTTTATGGGTTATAAAATAACCATTGTGAAGTTTTTGAAATTGAGATTTGAGGTTTCGTGAGTATTATGCCATATTGAAGGTACCATATGCCCAAGTTCCTTAGTGAAATATCTAAGCGTTGAAACCAGCTATAATGACAGACTGGTAGTCACATATATCATCATGTTCCATCAGATGATATTATCAACCGCATGTATGAATATGCCAGCATGATAACTACATGCTTACACTGCTACAAGTACAATGGCAAGCAGTGACCCTTGGAACACTGGGAATACAGCAAAAAAGCATGCACAAAATTATGACTACTTGCATTTCTTTGCCTACAAAAAGGAATTGTATAGTCTTTGTTGAGCTGACATCTAGAGGCAAAGATGGACTTTGTGCACTACATTAATAATGTCTTGCAATTCTTAATGCATGCTTAGCAGATTCTTAATGCATGCTTAGCAGGCACTGCTCATTCAGAGTTTTCACTTCTACTTTTTTAGCATGTAACTTTTAAACTACAGTGGAATTGTGAATTTAATTTTGGTTTAATATTATTACATTGTGATTAAACTTAATTTATTGAATGTTTTTTTTTTTAACACCCTGTTTGAAATCCACTGCCCAAATGTCAAATAATTTTATATCTCTAACAGGGAACATTCAGGATTAGATAAATAAATGGACACTTGCAGATACTGGCTATAGTTAATTCGTGGCCATCCAAAAATGCACAGACATCTAAAAGACCAATGCACACATATATCAGATTAAATAAATTTACTAAAAAATTTGTGCCTGTAAGGTAAGATTTCTTAAATTTAGTTGGTAATAAATATGTGGTGATCAGATAAGTGAGAAGTATGTTAGATACCAATGTTAATTTTATAACTATTTTCTGTTACTTTTATAAATATTTGTTTTTGCATTTGTATAATGATTAAATATTTTTGCTTCTTTTAGCCCAACAGTGCTGCCTTAGGAAAACCCTTGATACTGCTGAGTCAAACTTTTACTTAGGAGTATATATTTCTTTACCCGACCAAAATCAGTTCTGCATTTTTCAGCCTCTGTATATAACAGACCAGTATCGCTTATCTCACATTGCAACGTTATATGGTCCACAGGTATTTATATTTTTCTTTAATTTCCAAATTGTTGTGCATTCACTTGCATAGTTTTTAGTTTTATTTTCAGTTACTTTAGTTTCAAATTACTTTGTACATAATTCTTTGTTATTTATTATGAATGAATGCTGACAGTTTTGGTTATAATTTATTCTGAAGTCTTATTCTTATTCACAATCACATGAATCTTAGGGATGGAAAACTAAAAAAAAACTGTAATGAAATCAGTTCACTTAATTATACACTGCTGGCCATTAAAGGTGCAACACCAGGAAGAACTCGTCAGATTGTCCCAAAATATGCAAGATGGGTAGCCCATGGGACAACATGTAAATGATTCAAAGCCCAGCACATTTGCACATCGTGTGACAGTAACGCCCCCTGGAAGTGGTATAAGAGGAAATTACAAAGAGCCAGTATAAAGCACTGGAATTGTGTTTGCTTGCAGTTCTTGCACACTAAAAGATCAAATATGCCCCATCGAAGAATACAACATCCATAAGACCAGGTTTCTGACTTTGATAGAGGGAGAATTGTGGGATTATGGGAAGGCGGATTAGTGTACTGAGACATTGGTGCTCAAGTTGGACAGAATGCGGGGCGGGGGTGGCTCAGTCGGTAGCGCGCCAGACTCGTAATCTGTAGTTCCCAGGTTCGAGTCCCAGCTGGGTCAGCGTTTAGATTTATCTCTGCAAAAATCCCCGCCCTGCCCACGGTCAGTAGGGGACACCGATGGGCTTGGAAAGGCCGCCGTCCGTCGGATGGGACGTTAAGCCGTGGCCCCGTGTGTGGGAGAGCCATACCCTGTGCACGTTAAAGAACACGCTGGATGGCCTTGACGGGAGGCTACCATCTGCCTCCCAACAGCTGTTTCAGTGGGTCCCCTTCCCCAACCTTCTCTGAGCCTTCGGGGTCCATGTGACCTGGCCATTTAGCCCATGGTGTGCAAAAAAGTACCGCTCAGAGGTAAAACAAACCAACCCAACTCTGGACAGAATGCTGCTACAGTGACGAGAATATGGCGTCATTGGATAGAGGGGGAACAAACTCACCGACGTGAGGGATCTCAATGGCCCTGTCACAAACGAACGAGAGGACAGACATCTCGTGCACATGGCTTTGAATGATTGTATAGCCACATCAGACACCTTAGCTCAACAGTTAGAGTGTGTTAAACATCAACCAGTGTCCGCATGTACAGTTCAACGTCATCTGCAGCATTGGGGCATCTTTGCTAGGCATCCATTGCTTCGGCTACCATTCTCTACAACACAAGCTTAGCGACTGCAATGGTGCAAAGAATGTCGCACATTGATGTGCGAATGGCATTGCATCGTCTTTTCAGACGAATCCCCTCTTCAGTATGTAGCACCATGATGGACGAATCCATATCTGGCAGTACCGCGGTGACAGGCTCAGTGAGATATGCATGATGCAATGTCATACAGGTCCAGCCCTTGGTGTTATGGTATGGGGTACCATTGGACTCCACTCACACATTTGCCTCGTACGCATTACTGGTATACTTTGAACAGCCAGTGTTGCATCACTGAGGTGTTGGAGCCTGTGGTCGTACCTTATCTTCAGGGGCTCTCTGGTGCCATTTACCAACAGGACAATGCTCGACCACATGTGGCATGCATTGTCCAACAATTCCTGGATAGCCACCATATGACACTTCTGCCTTGGCCTGCGGGTTCATCAGATCTGTTCCCAGTTGAACATATCTGGTCCATGATCTCATGATGACTAGCACACCAGCACACAAACTGCTACAACAGATTAACTTTGGCAATGTATCAAAACTGCATGGACTGACATTCCCCAAACACATATCTGATGTCTCATCCTCTCAGTGCTGGACTGTGTAGCAGCAGTTATTGCCGTTCATGGTGGTTACACAAGATATTGATTTCTTTGTATTCCACAAGTCTAACCAAGTTGTATTTGTAATCATTTGATCCTTGTAACATAAGCTATGGTATTCAATAAATATGACTTTGATATCTATTGTCTTTCCTGGTGTTGCACTTTTAATGACCAGCAGTGTATTTATAGTAGAAATAACCTTTAGATGTTACCTACATGCACTGTATTAATATTGGTGTCAAAACAGTTAATGATGCAGAGCTGCCAATTACTATGGATTTTTGGTTTAAAATTAGAAAACCCAATTTTGTCCTTGAAATTCTGATAGGGTTTTTTTTAGTTTTACACTTCCAGAAAACTGCCTCCATATTGTACAATACTTTTGCCCTTTCCTAAAAGGAGAACGTTAATGAAACAGAAGAATTGTTTCCGATTTAGCTCTTTTTACTGTACTAAAGATAACTTTGATTATAATTTATTCCTAAGTCTTATTCATGTTCACAATCATATGAATCTTATGGATTGAAACTAGAAAAACTGTAATGAAATCAATTCATTTAAATATATTTATAGTAGAAATAACCTTTAGATGTTACCTACATGTACTATATTAGTATTGCTGTCAAAACAGTTAGTGATGCAGAGCTGCCAACAACTCCGATTTTTGGTTTAAAATCCCAAAATTCGATTTTGTCTTTGAAAATCTGATTTTTAGGATTTTTTTCGTTTTACACTTATGAAAATCTGCCTCCATATTGTACAGAACTTTTGCCCTTTCCTAAAAGGAGAATATTAATGAAAGAGTAGAAATGTTTCTGATTTAACTCTTTCAAACTGCACTAAAGGTGCAGCTGTATCACCACTTCCTGATCTATGCTTGTTTGTGGCCTCGCCTGCACCTAATCACAGGAAATCCATAAAGACTCCGGCTGACCATTTCCAGACAGAACACATGGCAAAGACCATACCTAAGTTCTTTTACAGAATTAAAGTTCATAGATTGAACCTATACCCAACTCTCCTGGCTTTCGCTAACTAAATGCTAATTGGATTACTTGGAATTGGAAACTTCAGAGTGAAAGAAATAATACAGATTAGAGAACTTCCCTGATCTGTGAGCCATGATTGACATTGCAACATGAAAGAGTCTCGTGCATATCTATTATTATCTGGATTGTGCTATTGGGTTGATAAGAAATTAAAGCTTTTTTTTTTCATTAGAAATGAGGCACTTTTAATTATAATCAGTTTTGCACTTTATGTTCCCTACTGTTATGGCATCACAAGAAGTATGTATTTGGATTGTTTTACAGAGGCTATTAGTCAACTGTGAATGAATTATTGATATTTACATATTGATTTTTAGTTATTAATTATTAGTTATTAAGTTAAATTTCATTAATATCGAAATTGTATGGATGCAGTAAGCTATTGCTTCCCATGCTGCATGACAAGCTGCCAATGTCGGCAATCCAAGTACTTTCAAAAAAAAAAAAAAAAAATTATCAAAGTCGCAATAACATGTTATTATTCTCAATGTATTGTAATGCTAAATTTCGAAATATATTAATTGATCTATTATTGATTAGGGAATGATGCCTATGTATTGAATATTAATTATTAGTGATTAAGTTTTCTTAAAAATTCTTCTGTTGATTCCATGGGATTATATCTGGATAAAATGTACAGATCTGGTTGAGTTGGCTGCGGTGAGCACCATTTCCCATGCTGCATATGAAGTTTGCCACTACACAAAAAAAAAAACATTGGAGAAGGGGTCATAATAATTGTTGCTATTCTCTCTGTGTTGTAAATCTTAACTTTTGCAATATATCTATTGTTAACCATTGGATGATGCCTACTACATATAGTTCATTATTAGCGATTAAGTTAAATTTTGTTAATATGAAGAAGTGCACATGCCAAAAATGTAGTAAAACCAATGTAAACTTTTTGTCTTGTATTTCCTATCTCATAAGATAGTAATTTTAATTCATGATCAGTTAATGGGCACCATAAAATGATCATCGCTAAACTGAGATTGTTTGAATGGGTAGACTAATTTGTTTTTATCCGATTGAGGTGGGGCGGGGGTGGCTCAGTCGGTAGCGCGCCAGGCTCGTAATCTGTAGTTCCCAGGTTCGAGTCCCAGCTGGGTCAGCGTTGAGATTTTTCTCCGCAAAATTCCCCGCCCTGCCCACGGTCAGTAGGGGACACCGATGGGCTTGGAAAGGCCGCCATCCGTCGGATGGGACGTTAAGCCGTGGCCCCGTGTGCGGGAGAGCCATACCCTGTGCACGTTAAAGAACACGCTGGATGGCCTTGACGGGAGGCTACCATCTGTCTCCCAACAGCTGTTCCAGTGGGTCCACTCCCCCAACCTTCTCTGAGCCTTCGGGGTCCATGTGACCTGGCCATTTAGCCCATGGTGTGCAAAAAAAAAGTGCCGCTCAGAGGTAAAACAACCCAAATCCGATCGAAGCTTACAAGGTACCAAGACTTTTTTTAATATTATATAAATATATTTCAATCGCTAAAAACACTGGGCAACAAATTTTCATAAAAGTCATGCCTCTTAGATAAAAGTAGCCATTTCTTAAAGATTTCAAGATGCTGAACACGAATATTATAATGAAAATTAAAAGTTGGCTACAATTTCTGAGAAATTGGCAATAGTTTCTTATAGAGTAATACGTACATATGACATGTATCGGTAAAACTCTGCTTCTACTTCTGACATTGCTTTGCCCATTGCTTGTGCAACTGCTCAGGATCACCTGTGTTGGTCACCAATGTTGGCTGACAGTAGTCAGCCAACATTGAAGTGGACCAGTTCCCCTGGTATTGTTTCCCCATCGTTGCAATGTCCTAGTGAAAACGTTCACCATGCTCATCACTAACCATGCTGCAGTTGTTGGGGAAGAAATCTAAGTGGGAATGGGGAAAGTGGATCTTTAAGGACATATTGCAGCCAAGTTTGTGATACAGAGGCAATATGTCCTTAACTAGTTTCTTGTAGTTGTCTGCCCTGACATTCCCGAGGAATTTAGTTGACACCAGACAAAACGCATCCCAAGCCTTTTTCTTGTCGCCCTGTAGCAGGTTGTTGAACATCTGGTCTCTGAATAGCTCTTGGATCTGAGGACCCACAAAAATACCCTCTTTAATTTTCGCTTCGCTGAGTCGAGGGAATTTGTCAGCCAACTACTTTAAAGCTGATGCACTCCGGTCCTTGGCTTTCACAAAGTTTTTCATCACACCAAATTTGAAGTAGTAGGGACGGTAGCAAGATTTTGTGTGTTTCTTCCAGTGCTGGATATTCCACATTCTTCTCTCCGACCTACAGAGATTTCCCCTGAGGCCAGTTTCTCTTCATTTAGTGCAAAGTCTTTGCTCGGCTGTCCCATTCACATAAACAGCAGTACTTCGTATATCCCAGCTGCAGACCCATCAACAGAGCCACGATCTTCAAGTCACAACAGAGATACTTGCTGTATTGAAGACAGTTCAGCAGCTGTTTTAGGTTGTCGTATGTTTCTTTCATGTAGATAGCGTGTCCACCGGAATGGATGGAAGTCAATTTCGATTATGCATCAACACCGCCTTGAGACTCAATTTTGAGGAGTCTACGAATAGATTCTTGAGGGACATGTTTGATTCCGAGTGTTCATCACGCCATCTGCATCAGAGCTGAATACAAGGTCATCTTCCTTTCTGAAGTAAGGTGCAAACTGCTCATGACGAGTTTGAAAAACGAAGTCACTCAGACATTTTCCTTGAGAAGATTTCATTGTTTAAGTCTTGATCCAAGTAACTCTACTTTGGCCTTGGACAGCTCCAGATCGCGAACAAGATCGTTCATTTCTTTTTCGGTGAGAATGTGTGGCATAGATGATGCACCATGGCAGATATGGATTATCATTAGACACTGAAGGCTGTGGATAATCTGACATCAGTTCACCTATCTCCTCATCATCTGAATTGATAGAAAATTCTTTTGGAGGTTCAGGAACAGGAAGGCCTTCGCCGTGCAGAACTGGTCGGAGAGTAGATTGTATATTCGGGTATGCTATTAAAAAAATAAAATAAATAAATACCCCCTCAAGCAGCTGCTTGCCACAGAGGTCTGACAGGAGCCTGTCAGTTTATATGCCATAGTAGAAGGTCTGTGAGGATGGCAGGACCTCAGCAGAAAAACAACACACACATCCATGCCTTACCGTCTGCTTCTTTTTCCTTGTGATGCCTCTAGAATCAGGTGGAACCATGCAGAAGTAGCAAACCATAGGAACAGCAAATGGCATCGCCACTTTTTCGCCTTTCAGCCATTTCGGGAGATTTCTTGCACACCTACTGCAGCATATGTGTGATACCCAGACCTTGTCCTGATCCCCAATCTTGCATCCAAAATAAAACTCATATGCTGCTTTGACTATTCGAGTGATGGCCCTTTTCTGGCTGTAAATGTCACTTCCCCGCAAATGTATCTGCACTATTAACACAGTTGTTACGAGGCATCATTACTGCTGGATTAAAATTGCAAGCAGGGCCGGGTTCCAAAATTGTGCACTTTTGCAGGGCTGGGTTCCAAAATTGTGCAGGGGGCCAAAAAAAAAATGCATTTTTATGTACTTCTAAATTTTATAATAATAAATTATTTTAAGTACCAAAGTGCAGTACATATCTACATACAACTTTAGGAACACTGAGTATATTATAATTTTTCTCGCCGTTTTCACAGCAAAATCTTTAATTACATCATCAAAATTGACCGATTTTGCTATTTTGGTCAATTTTGACTGAAATTTCGTTTTTTACATTGAGCTTTTCATGGACCGCGGAGCCTTTTAAAGCATGGGGCCAGGTTCCAGGGAACATGCTGAATCCAGCTTGTGCCGGCCCTGACTGCAAGGATCACTTGTGTTGTACTTATGACTCGGGTGAATGGGAGTCACTCAAAAGACTTGCTCACCCTACGGGACATGCTTACAACCAACATTGCATCATCTTTTGGCCGCGATGTCGTGACTCAACTACATTGCATCGGACAATAATGCAATACCTTCAGGGGTTGTGTGTATGGCAAGGCTGACGCAATACAATGCAATATATTGCAATCTAGAGTTTAAAATACAGCGTTGTGAAATGGTTAGCTACGTAGTCAATGCAAACTGAGTTGTTTATACATGACCATCTCTCTCTCTCCTAAAGAAGAGCCAATCGACAAATTTTATTGTCATTTTTGTGTTCAGCACCTCGAAATTAGTAAAAAATTAAAATTAGTAAAAATTAGAAAAAGGTTGGTTATTTTCTTTTCAAAGCCTTTTAGTGTGTTGCCCAGTGTAACTAGTAACTAATAAGCAATATGTAGGTACAATTGCAGTTATTAGCACTATGGAGCAGTAATTGAACATTCTTTAGGTGTGTAAAGTAAGTGAATAACATACCATATAATAGCTTTACATCGTATTGAATGATTTATTCGATTGTCTGTTGGTATGTTTCATGTAGCCTCTGGTTCTTTTTTTTCCAGGCCTAACCTTCTAAGGTGAATAAAAGTTATGAGTTTTATTTAATTGGAAGGGGTAGGCTATTGATATAATTGTATTTTTTAAATCCAATTTGTATTTAATACCTATATACAATAGATTCTGGTTAATTGGGACTAGAATGCTTTGGCCCAATTAAGTGGCTGCCCCAATTATGTGAAGTTCCACATGATGAATTAAAAAGGTATAAAACAAAAGGCTAACTACCATTTACAGAGAAACCAAATTACACTGAATGAATTCTGAAACAAATGGTGCAGATCAGAGAAAAATATTTATGCTTAAAACAATTTCAGTTTAATGTATAAATCAATCCTACATGTAGTTTTTAACAGTTAATGATGTTGGAGGCATTTATTGAGTGTATCCTACCTTGTTCTCGCGATTGACTGCAACTGAACAAAATCAGCGCAGGTATCTAGTGCAGATATAGTACTGCATTTATTGCCTTCCCGCATGAAGTAGCGTTGCAATCCAGCAATAAATTTCATGACGTTCTGGTTAGTTACTCCCTCAAGCTCAGGTGTGTCATCCTCATCACTTTCCTGGTCTTCTGATGTCTTTTGGTGTTTTGCTGGAATTTGTTCAACAATCGTGTCCTCACAATCTTCATTTTCTTAGTAACATTGAAGATTATTGTTTTGATGCATACAAACTCTTCATAGTTTCTGGCATGTCGCATTTTCAAAATGGCATCATTTTCATTATCGGTCATATTTGGCATCTTCAAGACTGAATGTTTAAAACCACAATGAATAAAGCAGTTTTGATGGTCTTGCTGCTTATTTCTCACCAGCTATTGGCGACTGTCCCAATTAAATGCCATGGTGTCCCAAATAAGTGGAAAAAATTCTGCCTATTTTCTCAATTTGTTTTTGTTCTTTAAGATTTGTTCCAAATAAACAGCTGCCCCAATTAACTGGAATATACTGTATACAGGGTGAATCTGAAGAAGTGGGCAAAACTTTACGGGGTGGTAGAACGCAGCTATACGAGCAATATTCGTCATAGAAAGTATGGGCGGAACGCAAACGGCGAGCCGCTAGGTGGCGTTGGAAATGGTATAAACAGGCCGGTCCTCGCACCCAACGGCATTTCTACCGTGGATTGCCGAGAGGATGGCTGGTTATACTAACCACGAAATGGCGGCCAAATCGTGAAAGCCTAATCTGCGAGTGCCCCATTGAAACCGATATGGATCTAGTTGCCAGAATCGCCGTTGTTGCCGGCGATATTCGGGAAATGCCTGGTGTCTTCGCAAATGTGCGTCGGTCCCTATCCCGCAGGTGTGAAGCCTGCATTACAGCTGGCGGCAGCTCTTTTGAGCAATTTCTTTGAGCATGTACCTCAATTACATTCCTGTTAATAAAATGTTTTCTGAAGTATCTCCTCTCCTTCTTGTGTTCATTCTTTAAATGTGACAGTGGAAAACTACCTTTTAACTTCTCACCGCTTGCGTTCCGACCATACATTCTATGACGAATATTGCTCGTATAGCTGCGTTCTACCACCCCGTAAAGTTTTGCCCACTTTTTCAGATTCACCTTGTATATATATATATGGCATAAGGGTAGAAAATTTTGCCTTGGCTAAGTACTAAACGTTGCAATGATTTATGATATTTAGTTAATGATTATTCCTTGTTATCGTGTTAAGTGAGAAAAGGGACAATTTCTTCTTTAGCAATATGCTCTGTTTAAAATGGTTGTCTCCAATGAGATTATACTGTTGTTGTTTTTATAAATAGTGTGGATGGCAGTGCATTGTTTATGATAATTCATGTTTTTTAGGCTTGTTGTCTGATGACATTATTTAGTTCCAGGAATTTTTTGTATTGCAAATTGGTGGTGAATTGTTTAAAATTTGTTTTTTAGGTTTGTTATAAGATTGGTTTGTTCTGGGTGGTGGGTAAAAAGGGTGAAATGGTTGTTCATTGTTTAGCTGTGTGTAGATTAAAATGGTTGACTCCAATAATTTGGTTCTGGGGTTTTCTTAAATTGCAGAATAGCAATTCATAGCATTGTCTGGTAGTATGCACTTGTTAGGTAGTCCAATCAGATTATTGATTTTTGCTAGTGTTTTAAATTATGGAATGAGTGGTTAATGAAAATAGGCTGTTGAAACAAGTAGCCTTGGATGGTACTGACAGGCATTTGTCATATAACAGTATGTGCAGTTAGGAAAATGTGCCTTAGATACTGTTACTTCTGGTGGTTTCTTTTATTTGTGAAACAAAATTTTATTCTAGAAATAAGTGTTTTTATTATATTCTTATCTCCGTATATTCACTGCTTGTAATACTATTGCTTAGGTTAGTGATTCTCAACCTTTTATGCTTCACGTATCCCCTGGAAATGTGTATGTAACTGGCGTACCCCTTGTATAGATAGATAAAACTATAGTTATAGTATAACAATGGTTATTTTTACTTTGTTACTAGATCTAGTGACTTTTTAGCTCACAGCATACTCCAAAAAATTTCACCATTTACCTCATGTTGAGAACCCCTAGTTTAGGTTATTATTTGTAGAAATTTCCAAGAAGTTGAATATTCTTTCTAATGTGATATTGAAACACATTTTTCATTAGTTTAAATTGCATATTTTAGTGGGTTTGTTTTTTTTAAGAAAGTAGTTTTAAGAAACTTGGTATTATAAAAAAAAATTCATTTTTTTCATTGCCACTAGTAGTCTGGAAGTCGAGCATTCGGTCAAGATACAATACGTTATTGCTTTGTGTTAAAAGAATGGCATACGAGTCCTGTAAACTGATTTCCTCTGAGTTTTCATTCTTCCAAATTGTAATTTTCATTGTGCACTGTTGGCAGCTCTGGTAATGCTGTTGTTTTTAAATAGTATTTCAAGTCATATATCTTTTAGAAGTGCTAGAGAGAAACCATTTTCTTGTTTTCTAGGCCATATGATAAATCACAAAAGCATCTTGTGAATGTCATATAAGTTCATTTTGTTACTACTTGATAATATATAATATTGTGTCAGAAGATAAAGGCCTGTGTGAACCTAATGGTTACAATAGCACGCATTGTATCGTTCAATTTGTAGTAGTGCCAAAATTTCTTGGAGGGAAGCTTGAAATGAGGGTGTGAATAGCCCCCCCCCCCCTCTCACAGTCCTGTAATATACATGTAATTTGCATTTCATAATTGTTTTATAACTTAACTACTGTTGGGCCTGTTTTTTTTTTGTAAAACTTAAATGAAAGATAATTAAATTTAATATATAAAGAAGAGCTTGGGTTCTTATCCATTTATGTACTAAGTACCCAGAAGAGCTAAAGGCACCAAACTTTGCATGAACTTTCATGCAGGAGAAGAGAAGAGGCTATGTGTAAACCACTGGTCCCAACCAAAACTAATGTGAGCCGGTTTGAATTTCTTGTAATTCTCATATTCAGTTTGGTTTTTTGTAGTCTGTTCCTACATTTGAAATTGTTCCACTTAGAACCAACAGAACAGGATAGAAATATAATAATTCACTTTATTGAAAGTTGGATTAGTAAGAATAATTGTAAATATCAGCTGTTTTGATTTCTTGCAATGAATTATCTTGATTTTAAGAGAAAAGAATTTTTTTAAAATTTGTTTTATTGAATGTCAGATATAGCTGTCAAGCTATATCCAACATTCAATAAAACACCTGATAGTCTTATACAGTTTTGTTTTCTGCAGTCCAATACTTTTATTTGAGATTTTTTCATTTACAACTAACAGAATGGGATAGAAATATAAGTCTATTTTAACAAAAGTTGTATTAGCAGGAATAATTGTAAACATTGTTGTTTTGATCCTGTAATGTATTCAATTGAGTTTTGGTTGTTTCTTTAAAAGAAAATGATTTTCAAAACATTCATTTTATTGAATGTCATTGAGAATAACAGCTGTTTTGATTTCCTGTAATGAATTCCATTTATTTCTGATTGCTTCTTTTAGAAGAAATTGACCTTTAAAAAATTCATTTTACTGAATGTCAGATTAGTGAAAATACTGATAGTCTTATACAATCTCTTCTCTTTTTATTCTTCCCCTTTTCAGAATTTTCTATATTTTCATAGTAGCTCATGGGTGAAACTTTTTTCTGTATGCAACTTCCTGTCTTGGCTGACCAATGCAAGAACTGGCCTGCTGAAAGAATTCTCACTCTAGGGTAGCCTACCATAAACTGTGCAGAAAAGAAAATGGGGAGGGAGGTGTCTTCCTTATGTTCAAAATCTGCAGTTACATAAGCAATCATAGTTGGCATATGATAAACTACCTAGAAACTAACTTTTGCTACTTTTACATTTAGTTGATATTTTATTTAGGATATCTAAGATAGTTTCTGCAGATGCTGTGACTTATAATGAACGCTACACAGAACAAAAAGCAAAATATTTTTGTGTCACATACCTCAGCTTTTCTTTAAAGTGTCTAATCACTTATCATCATCATCATCATCATCCTCAAGCAGACATGGGCTACGAAGGTCCAACCAGACCGTGCAATTTAGTTCTCCAAGCAAGTCTGTCCTGAGCTACATCTACTGCATCTGGCCACTGCACACCAATTCTAACAAGGTCCTGTTTGACATTGTCTGCCCACCGCATCCTAGGTCTCCCCCTCTTTCTGAGGCCTTTAGGCACACTGTTCATAACCCTATTCGCCAATCTATAATTATCCATATGGCAACATGGCCAAACCAGCAGAGACTCTCTCTGCACAATATGCTGCTTAAAGGAGGTTGCAAACTCCTTTGCCTAACCTCATCATTAGTTACAAAGTTGAACCACCTAATGCCCAAGTTGCTGCGTAAGCATCTAGAATCAAAAGCATCTAGTTTCTTGTTATCTTGTTTACAAAGTGTCCAAGTTTCACAATCATAACTAACCCTAGAAAGAACTAAACTATTATAGTCTAATTTTAGTCTTTAGGTGTATATGCCTATTTCTCCACACCATCCATAGATTCTTAAAAGTTCCAGCAGCAATCCCTATTCGTCTGTTAATCTCATGCCGCACATCACCATTATCTGTTAAATAGCTCCCAAGATAATTAAACTGTGACACCTGCTCAAGACTGCAACCATTCAGATTAACTGAATCACAGCCTGCCTGACCAATTTTCATCACTTTAGTTTTCTCTCTGTTTATAACCAAACCTACTGTACTACCAGTCTCATCAACAGCTCGAATGAAAGAGTTCATCTCATCAACATCATTTGCCAAAAGGGCTAAATCATCAGCATCATCTAAATCAGAAATTTTGGTATCTCCAGCCCATTTAAGGCCAAAATCTTTCCCTTGCTTGGAATTTCACATATCATAAGCAATAACTAAACTAAAGAGAAAAGGAGATAAAATGCAGCCTTGTCAAATACCAGAAACAATGTTAACCAATTACTACAAGCCTTACCAACTCTCACACTCACGTCTCCGTGTTATTAGAGAGAGATTTCATTATGTTAACTAACTTGTCTGGTATACCATACGATCTCACAATCAACCACAAATTATGACTATCAACAGAGTTGAAAGCCCTTTTGAAATAAACAAAGGTTTCTGAAACTCAAAACATTTCTCAAGAATCTGCCTAAGTGGAAATATCTGATCTACACATCCTCTACCACTTCTGAATCCACATTGCTCATACATGCAATTGCCTATCAACCAGATTCTTAATTATATTAAGCACAATCATACAAAGAACTTTCTCTGGAACAGAGAGTAGGTTTATACAAGAACCTATTCTCTGTTCCAGACTCTCTGTTCCAGACTCTCTGTTCCTACTCTCTGTTCCCTATAGTTATCACAAGAACTGCAATCACCTTTTTTGAAAATAGAGATAATAATAGCTCTGGTAAAATCTTTAGGAACCATGACTTTTAACATAAAAGATATTCAAAATTTCAGTCATCCAAGTGGTAACTGAAACATTCCCAGCTCTAAGCATTTAATCACTTACAGTTGTCATTTATAAAAAATAAAATAAATACCCCCTCAAGCAGCTGCTTGCCACAGAGGTCTGACAAGAGCCTGTCAGTTTATATGCCACAGTAGAAGATCTGAGAGGATGGCAGGACCTCAGCAGAAAAACGACACATACATCCATGCCTTACCCGGGGTTCGAACCCAGGTCCCTTAGGTCAGTAGCCAAGCGCGCTAACCACTCGGCCATGGGACGGCCTTGTCATTTATACCCACATTTTTTTTTATTAAGGTAGAAAATGCCACTGAAATTTAGTTATAGTATATTCATTATAATTGAATGAGTTAGTAGGTAGGGGAGGGGGATAATTCTAATTCTAACAGTGATGCAGAAATGATAGAGCTCAATAGTAAATTAGATTACCTGTTGATGTAGAATTCACAAAATAATTTTGCTAAAAATTTGTTTTGTTGTGAGTGGGACATGAACCCACATCTTCCATTTATATGGCAAAACTAATTTTTTCAGCAAAATTATTTCTTAAATTCTATGTTAACAGGTAATCTGTGTATTTGTTATTGATTATTTCACGAATGACACTTTAGTGTGTGTGACTTCCAATTTATATCTACTTCGGAAAAATATTGAAAAGTTTCCATTCTCAGTCATAGATGGTGCCACAACTACAAGATCTGGAAGATTTTAAGTCGAGTTATCTTATAGAATAGACTCGCTGTTAATAGTATAGTTGTAAGAATACTCGGCTTGTAACTGGGAGACATGGATTTGCATCCCACTCGTGGTGAAACTCCATTTTTTCAGCAAAATTATATCATGATAGATCTCTGGAAATTTGCACTTAGAGATAATTTGTCATAGATCTTAGAAAAAATTGCAAAATCTGAGCATTAAGGTCAAATAGAGATAACATTTTGATCTTAGTATGATCTTTGTGTGCTAGAAATGTGAATACTACTTTCTAGGAATACTTTATAATGTAGATATAAAAAAAGAGTGATGGAATAAAGTTTCTGTAATATTTTAAGGGCACAATTTGAGGTTGCTAATTATTTTTGGCATTTATTAGTAAGTAAAATAAGGTCATATATCAATATTACCATGATCTATACCTGCTAGATATGGAATTTGGTGTCTACGAATAATTTATAATTCAGATCAGTGCTTCTCATAGTGGTGGTTCGTGAACTGATACCAGTCTGAGCCATCAGTCAACAATCCACAGTGAGCTGCTTGGAGAGAAGTATGTTTTCAGAAGCATAATGTTGATACGCCATAGTGCTGTAGTTCATACATTCTAACTCTCCTGATGATGTCGTGTGGGGTGAGGAAAGTATCATATGCATAGATATACCTTGTTTCTTGATACAACATGTGGCCAGCAGCTCTAGATGTGTGCATGATCAGTAGATCTCAGAAGCAGAATTTTGTGCTGATCCACCACATCAGACACTTTGAGAAGCACTGATGTATAATCAGAAGACCAGTCACAGAAAAAGTGGTGGAATAAAGTTTCTGTAATAATTTGTGGTAAAAGAAATGGTAACAAATTCATATTAATTATAATATTCAATTTCAAATAGATGTTACATTTTAATCTAACCATTATTATTTAGCCATTATTGTATAAACATTATTATTTATGCAATAATGTGGTGAATTTAATATTAAACGAACTCTAGATGTATTAAATTTTAAAATAAATGATTCTTGAGGTGGTCACTGTTACCAACCTTTTTGCCTCCTGTGCAAACATTCCGATTAAAACTTATTCTATTTTCTAAAACCTTAAATCATTCTTTACGACAAAGGTGATGAAGGATAAGCATCTTATATTTTATGTGGTGAATATTGGTGTCTAGGGATAATTTATATTGTAGATCTCAGAAAAAGCAATAAATGAAGTTCCTGTAATATTTCAAAATCAAATAGGGGGAACATTGAAATTAATTATGAAGTAAATGCACCAGGCATCTGATTCTTGCTGCCTGGGGATAATCAGCATTATCAATCTGATAAACAAATGTTACCAATCTATACAAAAGTGAGTGTAAACCTCTGTTTTTAATCGAAGAATGCATCTGATCATACATCTTTCAAGTATATGAAATGTACAATTTCTTTTACCCTTATGTAAAAAAAAAATTGGAATTTTTGTGTTCTTCTAATGCAGTGAAACTGACATTAACCTTTGCTTTGTTTGACTTTACAGGCTTATTCCCATGATTTGTATGAGATGTACACTGAGTTGGCTTTGCATTAGCAACACCTACCTAATATATTGTGGGGCCACCTTTTGCCCATAATACAGCCCATACACCTCAGGGTATGGATCCGCAAGGTGTTGCAGTTTGTCCTGTGGTCCGTGTATTCTACAATGTGTCTTGTGATGCCTATACGTTGTAAGGTGGAGGATCAGAGTATCAAATTTCATTTTACAGTAGCTCCCAAACATGTTCCAGTGTGTTTTGAGCCATGGGAAGTCGGATAATTCATTGTCATGTTCTTGAAACCAGTTTGCAACCTGCTAGGCATGTGACATGTTATGTTATCTTGTTGATAGACACTGAAGTTGTCTGGATACACTGTCATCATGAAGGGGGTGTATTTAGTTGACGACAATAGAAAGGTAAGCAGTCCTGTTGAGCCTCTGATTCACTGTGATCAGTGGACCCAGGGCACAGTCCACAAACCATAATATCACTGCCTCCAACCTGCTGAACACCGATGATGTATCCTGGGTGCCATGGCTTCATGTTGTTTTCTCTAAATGTGAACTGCCCATCAGCATGATGAAGTAAAAAATGGGATTGCTCTGGCCAGGTTACAAATTTCCACATGGCAGTGATCTGGTGTTGGTGCTGACGTGCCCATGCAAGGTGCAGTTACTTGTGTCTTGTAGTTATCATGGGTATCCATGACTTATCGACTGCCATAACCCATACGAACTAATGTCCATTGCATTGTCCATGTGTGTATTGGTCTGGCCATTCCAACATTGTATTGGGTGGTTAGCTGGGCTACTGTGCTGCATTCCTGCCGTGTTACAAGATGGGGACACATGTTGCTCACCACGGCTGTTGCTTGTTTGGCGTAATATGGACTCATTGCTCTTGTGCCATTAAACCCAAAACAACCAACCATGGCCATCGACCACATGTGGCTGTCCAACGTGTGACCTTTGGCTGATTGTTTGACTCCTATTGATCCTGTTACAGTAGGCTCGTGACACCATAGAATGGGAGCAGTTCACCATAGTGGTGTAACGCTCCAAATAAATGCAATAATGCTTTAAAGTTGGACCCTTCTTTTGATCCAATTAGTTTTATGCTCTGGATAGCTGATACGGGCGCCAGGCAATAATTAACAAATTGCCAAAAAAGTAGACTAAGTTTAAAGTAGGGTTCAAAATGCCAGCGAGCGTTAATGAGTAAATAGTTAGAATCAAAATTGATTGTCAAAAAGTCTAGATGCTATAAATCTAAATTCGCGTTGCTCAAGAAAAAAAATTGTACAGACTCAAAAGGTTTAAAATAACAAACAGATTTATTCCCAGAATTCAACTCACCGAGACATCAATGAAGAAGATACATCAAACTCACTGTGCTACAACGCACTTTCCTCTCTACAACTCCACACTCTAACTCCACTACTCTCTCTCCTACTCTCACTGAGTGCCTCTGCACTCTACACTGCCTACACTCACTGAGTGCCTCTGCACTCTGCACTCTACACTAACTCTACTCTGACCACACGTCAGACTTTAACAAGAGCTGGCTGCATGCCGGGAAAGGCATTAGCATAAAGTGTTGAACGATGCAAGCTATGACACAAGAGGGGGCGTGTCCTTGTGCACGCTTTCTAGCGGGTGACAGTCAGAAGATCGGAGTTGCGCATGCGCAACTCCCAACTCTTGGAAATGAGCGCTGTGATGCCAAAAAGGAAATAAAAAATCCCCAAAATGATAAATATAATGTAAATTAAGCAAAACTGGTTAAGGTAAAGCAAAAGGGAACGATGGGGCATCACAGTGGCTGTTATATAGATATACTGGCACTTGAGCTGAGATATATATATAGATATACTGGCACTTTGAGCTGAGCACGAGATACTGGCACTTGAAAGCTGTGCCCCACAATCATACCACATTCGAAGTCAGAAAGATCATGACACTGACCCATTCTTCCTTGAAGTAATATGAAAACTGATTTCCATGTGTGTGCTCTGCAATCTTATAATGGGCCTTGAGCCATCACCATTGCCACAGACCAATCCATTCCTATACAATGGGGTGTTGCTAATGCAAAGTCAACTCAGTGTATAATACCAGCAAATTTACCCAATATTTGCTTAATCTTTAACTCTCTAACACATACAATAGATGACACTCCCCCATTGCAAGCTTTCATTTGACATTCAACTCCTTATGATCAACCCCATTGTATTTGCATTGCAAAACATTTGTAATTTGAATCAATTCATTTAAAAAAAATGTATATAACTGATAGTGACATAATTAAATCTTAAGATTTTCTATACATTATGGATGTAATGTGTGAAGATAATGATTTTTGTTCTATTGCATGATAGAAATCACAGAAAGAACCTAGGGCTTGGGGTTGGCTCAGTTGGTAGCATGCCAAAGTCATAATTGGATGTTCCAAGTGATTACCTGTTACACCTTCAGTGAGAAAGGGTACACTGTTGGACTTGAAAAGGCCACTGTCCAATACTGGCCCTGTTTGCAAAGAGCCACGCACTGTGCATATTGAACATGTTGGATGGCCTTAACAGAATTTTCATTTGTCTCTTAATAGCTTTCCATTGGATCCCCTCCCCAATTTTCTCTCAGCCCATGGGGTCCTTGTTACCTGGCCATTTAGCATACACATGTGCATAAAGAGATAAATAATCCAATTGAGAAAATTCCAATGCATTTGTTATTGAACACAAGGTTTGAACACAACTCTTATTTAATCTTTAGTAAGTTTCCTATTTCCAATGTGAAATGTTCATTTCTCTAAAAGTAATTAATATTTGATTCTCCATCTATTTTTGAATGTGAAATAATTCTATTTTTTATTTTAAAGACTCGTTTTTAAAGAACTATTCTCTGTTTTAAAGACTAACAAGTTTTGCATGAAATTATATGTTTATGTAGAAACAATGGGTACCTCATTATCTGCTGGTATTGTTGATGCTATTGAAAACTAATTTGAATAAATCAAATATTTTCCTTTCACAGCAATAAATGATATACACTTGTTGACAAAATTAAAAACATTTTTCATCAATACTTTATTTTTAATAACATCCTCAAAGGTAAAAGTACACTATTATAGGCAACATTATATGAAAATTTTGAATATGCTATCAGAATTTATCTATGACCCCACAATTCCATTGCAATGTAGCCACCATCACAAGAAATTATCTAAATTAAGATGTCAAGTCATCATAGTTAGTTGATTCTTTGTGATGACTGGCATGCTGATGACTATTGCTTCAATTCTTGAAGCAGGATATTCACAGGTGGAGGTGGAAATATGTTTGAATTGTGCCACCTGATGCTCCACTATACAGGACAGTACTACATTTGATGGGTGGCACCACAAGTCACATTTGTGTGCTAGTTTAAGCCTGAGAGAAAACTGATGATAATGCTGCGAAGCAATGGAGAAGGGACCTTTCAAGGAAAACTACATTATACTGAAGATATCTAACTGAGTTTGTTCATTCGTTTCTGGAACATTGAGGAACTGTTTCGAATTGAACCATGCCAAAGATTTGTTACTTCTATATCATTGGTAGCATTGTAGTCTAAAGTTATTCTGTAACTCTGTATATGAATTATGGCAGATTTCTACTGATTTTTAAAGGGCAATGTCAAACTTTAAAAAAAAAATGATTATCACTACCTAAGTATTAAATAGTTGGGATGAATGTCCAAGTTACAAGCTCTCGTAGAATTGGGGATGGTTGGGAAAAAGGACCCACTGGACAGTTGTTGGGAGACAGATGATTGCCTCCCATCAAGGCCATCCAGCATGTTCTTTAATGTGTGTGGGATATGGCTCTCCCACACACAGGGCCATGGCTTAATGTCCCATCTGACAGATGGGGGGGGGGTGGCTTTTCCAAGCCCAACAATGACCCCCTATTCACTGTGGTCAGGACGAGGAATTTGGCAGAGAAAAATCTCTGCACTTGCCCATCTGGAACTTAATAAACATGTACTTGTTCATATGGATTTCAAATGTTATACATGGGTATCTGGTGGAGGGTACCAAAGTAGTTATGACCACTCTTCAGGATACATGGATATCCAAGGGAGGTGGATATCTGATGACATACCCAAAGAAGCTGGTTATAAGCTATGTTCAGGACTAGATAACCCATTTTTTCTAGAGATTATTCAAGTGTTTTGAGAAAAGTGGTATTGACACTTTGGAAACAGTTCCAGGAGATGAGAATTATTACCAGAAGAGTAGGCCAAGATCACCCAAGAGTTACTTCAGCATAAAAAAACTGGCCATTATCTGGCTGTAATGATAAGATGGAAGAGTATAATAGTTTCACCTCAACTGTCTCTCAAGGTATCTGTGGCTGCAGATGAAAGGATTTCCAGCAGAAGAGTGTCACAAAGAATTAATGCAGAGCTGCCAACTACTCAGATTTCTCCGGTTTTTGGTTTAAAATCCGAAAATCCGAATCGGTCATTGAAAACCTGATTTTTTAGGGTTTTTGCTGTACTTAAGGTGCAGCTGTGTCCCCACTCCCTAATCTACGCTTGCATGTGGGGCTTACCTGCACATCAATCAGAAGAAATCTATAAGACTTTAACTGACCATTTTTCAGACAGAACACATGGCAAACCTAAATGGTCCACACCTAAATTCTTTTATAGTGTTGAAGGCTGTTTGTTTCTGAATGGAGGTTTATTGAACCTATACCCAATTCTCCCAGCTCTTGCCAACTCAGTGCCAATTGGATTTCTTAGAATTGGAAACTTCAGAGTTGAGATAATACAGATTAGAGAATTTCCCTGACCTGTGGGCTCTGATTGACATTACAACATGAATGATCTTGTGCATGTCTGTTGTTATCTGGATTGGGCTGATAGGTTGATAAGGGATTAAATTTTTTCTTTCACTATAGTTGAGGCAAGTTGACAGCTGGGCTATTCCTCTGACCTTTTGATTGACTGATCAAAGCTCCTCTCTTTGGTTTCAGCATTGTAGCAGTTAATTTGCCATTTGCTGTTGTGTGTAAACAGTTTCATTACTAGTTTTGTGTTAAATTTTTTTATTATACCTCTTAAATGTTTGCACAATCAAAATTTGTCCAGGATTTTGAATTTGTTAAATTATCATATGAAGGAGAAACTTTTGCTTCTTTAAAATTCTGTAACTGTGATATGAGCATCAGGTATGGAGGCCGGAAAGATATTTTACTGCACAGCAAGGTGGTGAAACACACTTTAAATTACACTGAGGCTAAGAATATGTGAAGTTTGGATCAGTTTTTAAAATGTAATAACAATCAGCAAATTAATGCCAAGGTCTTATTTACAACATTTTTGTTGGAGCACAACATCCTGTTATCAGCTAGCAAGCTATTTGTTGTGATGTTTCCGAATTTGCTCAGACCAAAACAAATTTTATTGTTCAAGAGCTTGCTACCAGTTACTCAGCAAAAGTTATAATTTATAGGACTTAGAAGTAACTTTTCTGTTTTCTATTGCAGCTGATGACAGCAATGATTCTGATGATAAATGTTTCCTCTGGTGGTAACTTATTATGATGAAAATGTCAAGCAAGTGAAATGTAGTATTTTATCATTGCCATGCTTGGAGGATTGTGCAACAGGGGAAAATATTGCCACCTCAATGTTTTCTGAGTTCAAGCGTATGGGCATTTCATGATCAGATTGTGTATCAGTGTTGTCTGACAATGCTACTGTCATGCTTGGTAAGAAGAAAGGAGTAATTACTTTTCTTAAAGCTTAGTGAACACATAATTGCCATTGGTTGTCTATGTCATCTTCTCGACTTGGCTGTGGAAAAGGCAGCCAAGAAATTGCCCATAGCGATTGATGAGTTGCTGATAGACATTTATTCCTATCTGTAAAAAGCATGAAAAGAAAACCTAAAACATTTTCAGTCATTATGTAATGTATATATATCAAAAGCTTCTAAAAAAAATTCAATACTCTGCCACTATCGGCAATCCAAGTGCTTTCTGAAAAAAGCACTGTATAAAAGGGCACAATAATTTTTGTTGTTATTCTCTCTGTATTGTAATGCTAACATTTACAATATATTGATCTATTATTGATCAGAAGATATGCCCACATTTTGATTAGTAATTATTAGTGATTAAGTTAATGTTCATTAATATCAAAAACTTTGGATGCCATTGAGTTGGCTGCAGTGAGCACCATTTCCCATTCCCAAGTTGCATATGAAGTTTACTACTGCAGGCAATCCAAGTGCTTCCTGAAAAAGAAAAACACACCATAGAAAGGGTGCAATAACATTTGTTATTATTCCCTCTGTATTGTAAGGTTGACTTTAGCAAAATATTGATTAATATATTATTGATCAGGGAATGATGCCATGTATTAATTACAAGATTTTTATAATATGAACAATTGTAGCTGCCTTTAACTATTTTTTAGGTGCTGATTTCAGATCTAGCCTTAAAATATGGCTAGCACATCATATTTTTATGTTATTGGTCATTTTGACTCCTATTAAGATCTTCCTATACCAACACCTCCAAGCAACTGGAGGATACTAGATATTTTACTTTTTGTGGCTGGCAACACTGATTGCCAAGTGGAAGAAAACATGTAACAGTAACCTGACCTCAGACCACCATTCTTGTTGTATTCATTATAGGAGGAACACATGCTGTATGTTGAAGAGTGAATTTTGGCATTTACGCACAGAGGCAGCGTCACGGATGTGTTAATGTGCCAGATAAGTTTTGTTATGTGTGTGTGTGTGTGGAAATTATATTTTAAAATCCCAGGGTTGTTCTTTGACAAAGATTGTGAAGAAAGTCTATAACTTGTATTTTGAATGTCATGTTGGAGATCAGGATGAAACATGGGCTCCACATGTGTGCTGCATTTCGTGCTTTGTTGGCCTGAGTGAATGGTTGAAATGTAAGATAAAATCCATGCCCTTTGCAGTTCCAATGGTTTGGTGTGAGCCAACTAGTCACTTGCATGATTGCTATTTTTGTTTAACTAGAGTGTCGGGCTTTTCAAAAAAGAGCAAAAGCAAAATGCAATATCCAAATGTGCCTTCAGTCATAAGGCCAGTTCCTCATGGAGAAGATCTTCCTATACCAACACCTCCAACCAACTGGGAAGAGATGGATTCACATTCATCAGAGGAAGACTTTGAGGCACATACATATTGTGATCCTACATACATCCTTGAAAAGTTAGAGAAGCCTCATCTGATTCAGCAAAATGAACTAAATAATCCTGTTCGAGACCTAGGACTTTCCAAACAACAAGCTGAGGTTTAGGTTCAAGACTTCAAGAGAGGAATCTTCCGGCCAAGGGTACTAGAGTTTCTCTGTTCAGAAAGAGAAATTTGGCTTTATCTGCTTATTACAAGATGCAAGATGGTTTTGTTTTTGCACAGATATTTCAGAGCTGATGGAAGAAATTGGAACAACTCACGACCCCAAGGAATGGCGTCTAATTATAGATTCATCAAAATTCAGCTTAAATGCTGTCCTTTTGCATAAAGGAAACCAAAAACCTTCCATTCCAGTGACACACGCTGTGGGAATGAAGGAAACTTATGAAAGCATGAAAAAAATACTCACTGCTATAAAATATGACCAGTTTAAGTGGACAATATATGGTGACCTAAAAGTCATCTCTCTCTTGCTCCAGGCTTCAAGGAGACTTGACAAAATGTTTCTGTTTTCTGTGTTTGTGGGACAATAGGACCAGAAAGGAACACTACAAAAGAATGGCCCAAAAGAGATATTTTTATTCCTGGAAAAGTAATATGAGGTGTAAGCCTCTAGTTGACCCCTCTAATGTTCTGCTCCCACCACTACACATCAAACTGGGGCTTATGAAATTTTTGTTAAGGCTATGGACAAAACTGGTAAAGAGTTTTTGCACTTGAAGGAAAAATGTCCAAAACTAAGTGATGCCAAACTCAAAGAAGGGATCTTTTTTGGTCTTCAGATCAGGAAGCTACTAAATGATACTGTCTTCGAAGAAAAACTGAATATGAAGGAGCGCACTGCATAGAAATCCTTCACATCTGTGGTCCAGGGTTTTCTGGGGAATCACAAAGAGGAAAACAACCATTAGCTCATTCAAGATCTTCTCAAAAGTTATGAAAATCTTGGCTGCCAAATGTCTTTGAAGATCCCTTTCTTTCCCAAGAACTTAGGAGCTGTCAGTGATGAGCAAGGGGAAATATTTCACCAGAATATCTGAACCATGGAGGAGAGATACCAAGGGAGGTGGGACCCAGCAATGATGGGTGACTACTGCTGGTTCTTGCAGAAGGAAGATACCTCAGCACATAAAAGACAAAAATGAACTTCTTGTAAGTATAAAAGATCCTTACCCATGTTTTGTTATTTTGCATTTGAATGTTATTTCATTTGTTACATTATATTCAGTGGTCTATAATTATGATGTTTCTAACTTTTTTCACTGTAATCATGCAGTTAATTAATGAGTTTTAAGTTGTAATTTAATAAAATAGTCACATTTATTTTCATTTCCCAGATATGCGCATTCATTAAAATTTGAAATACATCAATCCGTAATTTAAAAAAAAAAACTACTTGCTGCAGATTTTCCACAGCCATATTTCAATTCAACACCCCAAAATTAGTTAAAAACATCCTATTTGACCAGTGTTATATAAAAAAAAAGTTTGAATTTGTTGTCTGCTGTTATTAATTATTAGTGATTAAGTTAATATTCATTAATGCCAAAATCATACAGTTGCATTTGAGTTGGCTGTGGAAAGCACCAGTAAATGGTAGCTAGGCATAAACTAGAAGGAAAGCTGTGTACCAATCCCCAGTGATGATGCACAGAACCATCCAGGTCTAGCGCCTAATGTCCGACCCCTCCTTCTCATGGTGCAGGCCATTACTACCTTTCAAAAGAGATATTCTCTTTTTGATGGGAATGGAAGTGGAGGGCTGCCAATTCAGTATGGCCTACTGATCTGGTCATCTATGGCCACTTTTTTCTTTTTTTTTCTCTCAACCCTGCTGAGGAGTGGTCAACTTCACAGGTCCTGGTGCTGACCATTTATACCTTATTTATAGACTGGAATTATTTATGGATTTGAGCTTGATTATGGATTCTGGACTTGAAAAATTCCACTTGAAAAGGTGGTGCCTGAAATTCCTACCAGCATTGGTAACTTCAGCCTTTAGCGGAGGAGGAACAAGTCTTTGCCCCATGCCTGCGATCAGAGGGCTGTTTGATATTGTTGGCCCTACCTATCTCAATAAAACTAGTTTCTTTAAAAATCCTACTAATCATTTTCTCTCTGCAGGAATGTGAGGACATTACATAGGGATTATTCTCTTGATGTCCTCACGCAGGAATTCCAGTGCTATAACCTAGATGTTCTATGCTTGCAAGAGCCACATGGACAGGTAAAGATGGGATGCTTAAAAATAATTTTAAATTTCTCTTTTCAGGTAGGGAGGATGGAAAGCATCTCCAAGGTGTAGGTTTGCTGCTCAGCAGACACACCAGTATTGCTCTTCTAGGATATGACTGCATTAATGAAAGATTTCTTAAAGCAATATTTAAAACAAAAATTAAAGACTTGAATGTCATCTGTTGTTATGCTCCCACAGAGGACTATGATGAGAATGAGAAGGATATGTTTTACATCCAACTTCATGATATTTTAAATTCTATGAAGAAAAGAGATATTCACTTGTGCTAGTTGACTTCAAGTGCTAAAGTTGGTACTGACTGTGACCTTTGGGCAGGAGTTTTAGATCCCTTTGGCATTGGTAGTTCTAATGGCAATGGGGAACATCTCCTACAGGTAAGTAAACTTAATGGTTTACAAATAACTAATACATATTCAAACATCAGGACATTTATAAATATACATGGGTTTCACCTGATGGGTTACACAGGAATATGTTAGATTATATTTTAATTAATAGCAAATGGGCTAGTTCAGTTAGGAATACCAGATCATACAGGGGAGCTGAAATTGGGTCTGACCATTACCTGGTCAAATGGGTTTTGCAGCTAAAGGTTAAGAAAATTACCTTCAACACTGAATAGATCCTGATATAGCCAAAGCATACCATGATAGGCTACTTAGTCATTATAACAGTCGGGATTTGCTTACTGCTGAAGTTGAGAAACAATGGGAACAGTTTAAACAGGCTTTTCTTGAAACCAACAGTACTCTTTTGGGTAAAAGGGAACAAAGAAAACAACATTATTTGAGTGATAAGGCTATGGAACTTATTTCTGAAAGAAGGAGGTACAGGATTAATATGAATCTACATCCTACTAGTCCTAACAGAAGGCAATTCAATGAGCTTAATAAACATGTAAAAGATCAGTTAATAGCTAATAAGAATCTTTGGCTTAATGGCTTGGCTGACAAAGCAGAGGAAGCAGTTAGACAGCACAACAACAGCAGGGGGTTGTACCAGATTGTCAATATTTTATGTGGGAAGAAACAGACAGGTACACAGGGATTGAGGGATAAATATGGCAAGGTGGTTGAAGGTGAGGATTCTGTGATGGCTAGGTGGGCTGAGTATTTCAGAGAAGTTCTAAATAATGTGATTATTTCTACCCCCATTGTTTGTTATAAGGATAGATGCATTACTGGCTTTAATGATGGTCTTATTTCACATTCCTAAGACGCTCTGGCTATCTCTAAATTGAAACTGCATAAATCTCCAGGGGTGGATGAAATCACCACTGAAATGCTTAGAGTTGGGAACATTTGTGTTGTCACATGGCTGACTGAAATTTTGTATATTTTTTTATGATAAAGGTGTTGTTCCTAATGATTTTACTAGAGCTATCATTGTCCCAATTTAAAAAAAAGGTGATTGCAGTTCTTGTGATAATTATAGGGGAATTAGTTTACTCCCTGTTCCAGGTAAAGTTCTTTGCATGATTATACTTAATAGAATTAAGAATTTGGTTGATTTACAACTGCATGATGAACAGTGTGTATTCAGAAGTGGTAGGGGATGTATTGATCAAATATTTTCACTTAGGCAGATTCTTGAGAAATGTTTAGAATTTAAGAAACCGGTAGTTGCTAGCTTTAAAGATTTCAAAAAGGCTTTTGACTCTGTTGATCGACATAATTTGTGGTTGATTGTTAGATCATATGGAATACCTGATAAGTTGGTTAGTGTATTGAGAGCTCTATATAATAATATTGAGTCATGTGTGAGAGTTGGTACATCTTTGAGCAATTGGTTTAGCATTGCTAGTGGAGTTAGACAAGGGTGCATTTTGTCTCCTTTTCTCTTTAGTTTAGTTATTGATTACATAATGCGAAATTCTTTGCAAGGGAAAGATTTTGGCCTTAAATGGTCCAGAGATTTGAAAATTTCTGATTTAGATTATGCAGATGATTTGGCCTTGTTGATTACTGATGTTGATGAGATGAATTCATTCATTAGGGCTGTTGATGAGACTGGTAATAGAGTGGGTTTGGTGGTAAACAGAGAAAAAACTAAAGTGATGAAAATTGATGAGGCTGCACTCTTGAGCAAGCGTCTCAGTTTAATTATCTTGGGAGTTATATAACATATACTGGTGATGAGATAAGTAGAAGAATAGGGATTGCTGCTGCGACTTTTGAGAATCTCTGGAGAGTATGGAAAATTAGGTGTATACATCTAAAGCCTAAAATTAGGCTGTATAATAGTTTGGTTCTTTCTAAGGTTAGTTATGGTAGCAAAACATGGACCCTTTGTAAGCAGGATAACAAGAAACTTGATGCTTTCGATTCTAGATGCTTACACAGTAACTTGCGCATTAAGTAGTTTGACTTTGTGATAAAGATGAGGATAGAAGAAGGAGTCATCAACCTCTTTTGAGCAGCATATTGTGCAGAGAGAGACTGTGTTAGTTTTGCTTTGTTGCCTGTATGCATAGCTGCAGATTGGCAAAGAGGATTATGAAGAGTGTGCCTAAGGGTTTCAGAAAAATATGGAGACCTAGGATGTGATGGGCAGACAATGTCAAACAGGACTTTGCTAGACTTGGCCTATAGTGGCCAAATGCAGGAGTAGTTGCTCAGAACAGGCATGTCTGGAGAGGAAAATTACAGTCTGTTGGGACCTCCGTAGCTCATGGCTGCCGTAGGATTTTGTTTGTTTGTGTGTGTGTCTCAATAATCAACAATACATAGTAGGCATCATTGCATACGTACCTATGTATGTAATGATGTCTACTATGTATTGTTGATTATTATTGATTAAGTTAAATTACTGTAATATCAAAATTCTTTGTATGTATGAAATTCTTTGTATGCCATAGAATTTCTGCACTGCAAAAATGTAACTAAACTGATTTAAACTTTTTGTTATAAGATAGGAAATTTAATTCATAATCAGTTTATGGAATTCATAAAATAATCATCACTAAATACAGATTGTTTGAATGCAAAGGCCAATTTGTTGTCACCTGTAACTGATCAAGGCTCACAGCTGCCAAGACTTATTTTTTTAGTCGCTAATAACTTGTAACTAATAATCAATATCTATTGATGCATTGATTTAATAATTGATATATATGTTGCATAAATTCTGCAAAGTATAAGAATTTATTAATTTTCATAAAGACTCTGATTTCCTTCGATTTTTCTTCCAAATCGTAATTTTCATCATGCTTGCATGATAGCAGTTCTGCTTAATGTGAGTGGGCTCTCTGCCAGGAGTCCAGTAGTATGTGTCCTGATAACCCCCAACCACATGTCTAAACTAATGGCCTCAAACAAGGGGTAATTGTTCTGTTTTCTGATGAGTCTCAATTTAACTTATAGCCAGAATCTAGACTTTTAATCTGGAGAGGACGAGGAATGTGATACAGTTCCCCTAATATCATAGAAAGGGATGTGATGGTTGAGGTGGTGTGCTCATCTGGAGTGGCATAAATATTAACTACCATACTCTGCTTCATATGTTCGATTGTGCCTCCATAACTCCTCCAGGAGTACAGAAAAGATATCTTTGAACCCTAGTATGACATTTTAGTTGTGTGGTTGGCAGTGATTTCCATTTAGGGACAATGCCTGTCCACATAGTGCTAACTTGGTGCCAGGAGTACTTAGAAATGGAAGCTAGCCTATGAATGACCTGGCCAGCAAAGTCTCCAGACTAAGTTTGTTAGAACTTGTATGAGATGTCTTAAGGATAAGTATTACAAACTGTCAGCCACTTCCATGGTCACTTGGTGAGGTAAAGTTAACTCCTATGGAAGAATGGGAGTTATTACATCAGGTCCTTCTTTTGAACAACCTTACATTGAACATGGTATGACAATGTCCAACTTGTGTAGCTGTCAGAGGGGATAATATTCCATATTGACTATTGACATCATTTGTGCATGTTCCCGAGCATCTTAAATCAACTGCGATGCACAATATTTTCTTGTTTTTAAGAATACCATTGTAAAACTTTCATTTTTGGTGTGATAGTTCTCATTTTCTATAAATTTCATCATTATACTAAAATGCATTTCTGTACAATATTTTTTAATTACATTATATAATAAAAAGTGATGTCATATTTTGTAGTGTTACCTTTATTTTGTCAAGCAATTTAGATCACATATTGTTATCATCTCAAGACTGTTTTTACTCAACAACAGAAAAGCTAATATAATGTGATTCAATGATCTGGAAATCAATTTAGCAGTGGTTTCTTTTTAGATAATAATAAAGCTATTTTTTATGTGATAAAAGCTGTGATAAAACTGTCCTAAACACTATAGATATGTAAAAATTTGTCCAAAGGGCTGTCTTAATTGATTATAATAATAAAAAGGTATTTTAATCCATAAGATTTCAAATCTGGAAAGGAGAATGAGAAATGTAATAAATAACAATATTCTCAAAGTTGATTTTGGAAAGAAAATGTTATGTTTCTCCTTTTATGTTTTTACTCTTTTTTTTTTACCATTGAATGTATTGGGTTGTTCACTGTAGTAATTAAGAATATACATTTTAGTTTTTTTTGTTTGTTTATTATGAATAATTATGGAATTGTTCCATTTATGACTAATTAGGCAGAAAATAAATATTTTATTGTTATGATGATGACATAGATTTGGAGAGGGAGGAGAATAATCATATATAATAGCCTTAATTCTGGGCAGACATGTGACATTATCGGTGGCAGAAATTGGCAGTTTCCCTGTGGTTCCACAATTACTTGAGCAACTTAGTCCCAAATTTGGAGGGGTGATCCTGCTTAGTTCTAACCCTCTTGGGGTTACAGATGGGATTCCTAGCTGCCATGGATAGTGAGTAATCCCTCAAAAAGCATCCATGATTTCTAGGGTGCTGCCATTGCCTGCCTTGTGAATGTAGGGAGAGCATAAATGAAGTTATTGATCAACGTATGCTTGGTATGATTTAATTGTGAGTGGAAACCTGTGAATGAACTTTCAAAAAGTTATCAATCTGTTTTGTACCAAATGTTTGGCATGGGTATAACTAGTAAGCATGTAGTCTATAAATATATATAAAAAAATAATCAACATCATGTGAAGACTGAAAGATGTACCTTTTTTTAAATTTTTTTATATAATTTATGCAATTTGGAAGATGTGATATTTTGTGTGGGCTATTCTTGTATGTATATTTCATACATTAATACACTGTGCACCAATGAAATTGCATCACCTACACAAAGATACATCATGTCTGTTTCAATTTCACTGGTAGTCAGTGTATCTGAATGAATATATATATATATTTGTATTTATATTCAATATAAAATTATTGGATTAAAACTTTTAATCCAATAATTTGGACTTTTTTCATATATTTGAATTAGCACTTTATGCATTATGTAATTGAAAATTGCATTGTTTTAGTGTAGATTCTGATAAGTTTTGTATGTCATATGTTCAGTGGATTCATGTAGTTGCCATCAAATTGTATGTCTTTGCATATTTGTTTTTATGGCTTGAATCATGTTTATATCATATTTTTTTTAAAGTCAGTAATATATGTTTCATGTTTATTTTCAGCATGATTTAGTGGATTTTTGCTTAACTATGTCACATTTATGGACTTTGTGGCTAAATTCACAAAGTGAACCTGTGATTAAAATGACAACAATTGAAAGGTAATGATAAATTTTGTTTCTTTTTGTTGTAGTTTCCAGAATATCTTTTAAAATATCAAAGGCTCATTTGTTCTTTTCTTTAAAGTCTCAATAATCTTCTATTTTTAGGATTTACAATTATTTACATATTCAATAAGCAGTCACTCATTAGGGATAAATAAATAATAAATATGCTATGTTCAAAGTTTATAATTACAAACAGTTTAATTTACAGTATCACTGTGCGAATGTTATAACTGGCATCTGATGCAGTTCAAGTTCTCTTAATATTCAAGAGTTAGATTGCACATTGACTAGCATACATACCAGTGTAGTAGTTGTAGCATGGTATTACATCAGTTTATTCATTACATGTGTTGGTAGGTACTATTCTTTATAGAGGCAGGTTCTAAATAAGTGCAATGAAAATGTTCTCTTAGACAGCAGGAAACATCAGCATATGATGGCATTGTTGAGACTAAAAAGTTCATGAAAGTCATTCAGTTGGTTATCTCTGCATTCCACAATTGATGGTTTGTCCAGTTGGTAGTAAAGGGAGCAGTTGACAAGAGTGTAATTGCACTTAATTTTATTATGTATAAAAGATTTAAGTTACAGCAATCAGTGCATAACTATTTAAATAAAATCATTTAAAAAACTTTAAAAGCATTAAAAACTATCAATGCTCCTCTTCTGTTTCAAGTCAAAAGTGCTGCAATATATTTTGCAGCACATTTGTGTCTTCTTTGGTAACCAAAGAAGTGATTGACATACTTTCATGTTTAATAAAGTTGAATGCTTTCTTAATTAATTTTTTTAATTTATAAATATTATAATAATTAAATTAGTAAATTATTGATATAAAATATTGATTTTTATTGCTATCTGAAATTGCATCATCCAGCAACTGTGCACATTGCTTTCAATCAGTGATTCAATCATTTTTTATGCTTTTCATTTTAATAACTTTTTTTTGCTTTTCTTTTTCTATAATTCTTTTTATTGCTCCTCAAATATGCACTGTAATTAAAATGAATAATTGATTTGAAACTTCACCAAAAAGGAAACAACTATGTGATCTCAAATGATAGGGATGGAAACGGATTATGCAGTTAGACAAAATATGTGATTTTTTTAAAGATATCACTTGTTTTAGTTCTATTTTTAATTAAACCCAGAGTAATTTCATAACTAGAATTAAGAAATTTCAAATTTAAATTAATTTTTAACATTTTTTTTAAATTTAACATTTCCACTGCAGTTTTATACAGCTATGGAAAAGTTGAATGTAACTTGACCAGAAGTGATTTGATCTCAGTTTCAATGCTTAAACTTTGTGCTCAGAAATATTATTTAACCCTTCAGAGCTCATGCTGTTTTTCGGACAAGAATGCTCACCTTGGGTCTCACAGACCCAGTATATTTTTTTTTAATTAAATAAGGTTCTAAGTTTGAAAATGAATTTACAATGCTTTATAAAACATTTATTAGCCTGCCAAATCATGAAAAAAAGAAAACAAAAGGTTAAACCAAAGCATTTCACATTAAAAAATTATATAAAACTCAATTCCCATGAAAAATACAATAGCCCTATCAAAGCTTTCATTTCTTCTTTTGTGGTACATTTTGCATTTCCCTTCCAAAATGGCTCTTTTTACATCCTCAATGTATTTGTTGGTGTTCTAATTTATTATTGTGAGAATGTACTCACTGATGAAATCGCTCCAGCATTCTATTGGACTTTTGTTAGCCTTGGCTTCTCCTTTCACACCAGACGGTTGCGTTGCAATATTATGTGATCGAGTTCTTAGAGCTGAATTTGGTTTGATCTTTTTCCATCTATTTCTGTTTGTTCTACTTCTTTGTCACTAGAAATTTCCTATTCAGTATCTGTTTCTTCTAAACTGCTCACTAAGCAGTCTTCAAGCTCTTCCTCTTCAAAAGATTCATCTGATTCAACTTCAAGGGTTTCTAACGTGTGTCTGAGTTGTTCAGTGTCTCTTTCATTGGATGGATTCATGGTTAGGAATATTGGAAATTTTAATTAAAATATGCTAATAGAATCTGGAAAAAGATAAATATGATTTATGACTAATATTAATAAAATAGTCAATAGAAAAACAATAAAATTTTTAAACTCTTAAAAAATGTAGCATTAAATGTTCGTACTGGGTCTCTGAGACTTAGTTTTAACTTTTACCTTGTATGATCTTAGTATGCAGGAAAACATGTTTTCCATATTCATTTGATAGAAGATAGAATTTTGGGAAGATATTGGAAATTGTACTGTTGTCACAAAATTCTTTCACCAAGAAAAGCAAATGTAAAAATGGCATGGGTCTGTCAGACACAGTGCGAGCTCTGAAGGGTTAATTTTTTCACAGCTTTAACTCTTTTTCGTTATATATTTTTCAGTTTTTATTTAAATTCTCTTGTTTTTAAAGGAAATAAATTTTTGTGACTACTACTACTGTATTTTAGAATTTGGCAATTGCAATGAAATTCAAGCATATGCCATATGTTGTTTTCTTAAATAACTTAGAAAATACCAAATCAAATGAATATTTAAGTAATAATAGAAATATTAATTATTTAAGCAGGGTGTCCAAAGAATAATGGGATTTTGAGAACCAATACGTATGAAAATAGTATACATATTCAAGAAAGTAATATTTTAATTGAAAGCATACCTCATATAGTTGGAACATAATTAGAGAATTTCCACATGTGTGCAATTTATGACCTTGCATATGTTCAATTGGTATCCACCTCTTGCCATACACATTTCCTGACAGGTGGATTGGCGGGGTCTAATTCTGTTGTCACCAAAGAGTCCTGATTTGGCCTCCCCCCCCCCCTGATTTTTTTTTTCTTGTGAGTGTTTTGTAAAGAATTATGTTTACATGGACAAAATAAGAGAAGCAACTAAGCAAGTAACAAGAGATATGCTGCAGCATGTATGGCAAGATATGGAATATCAATTGGACATATGCAGGGTCACAAAGGGGTGCACATTTTGTTCAAAGCTATTTGAGGTATGCTTTCAATTAAAATATTATTTTCTTGAATATGTGTATTATTTTCCTACATACTAGTTCTCAAACTCCTATCATTATTTTTCAGATACCCTATGTTAAAATAATAAAATATTGTAAAAAAGTGACATAATTTTTTTAAAAATTTATTGAAGGTAAAATGGTAAAATATAGTAAAACCACATTTTTTTCAAATACCTAAAAAATTTACTTTCCTTTTTATTGGAATTTTCTTTGTTTTATAACCACAAATACTCTTTCTTTTGACCTATTTCTATTGATTGATTATTTGGAAAAATAATTGTACCCTTTTATTTGACTGAGCACAGCTGAAAAAAAAGTCTTGATATTCTTAAAGTATATCACTGAAACAAAATACAGAAAAGAATAAATTTCTTGTTTGAAGTAAAAAAAAACTATTTTTATGTTCAAAAATATGTAATCTTTCTATTCATATGCATTGTAGTTATTTTGATCTATTAGTTTTTGAAAAAATAAATTCTTATTTGCATTGCCAGATACTTTTTACTACATCACTCTAAAAAGCCTGTTAAATTAATATTATATTCATTGTTTTTTATATTTTCACAAAATCCAGAATTAAATGCTGTTTAATTTGGTATGAAACATGCTGTATTTCATTTTATTAGTTACTTGCCAAAAATACTTATAACCTTCTAATGTTTCCTTTCATTTTTTGGACTGAGCACAGTTCAAAAATTTCTTGCCACCTGGTACAATTTATTTTTCAGACCTGGCATTGTTAAAGAACACACTAGTTGTCCTTGGCAATAATTTTCCATCTGTTTCCTAACAGCTATCCAGTGGGTCTGCTTTCCCAACCTTGTAAGTGCCCTTGGGGGCCCAGATGATCTCAAATGCTGTTCATCACATTGTCCACAAAAAGGTGCTACTCAAAGGTAAAACAACATAGCCCTTTTAAGCTGTGAACGTTCTCTTCTCCTTAAGAGCCAGACACCTTATCTCCTTTTTGCCATAGTTCTTTATTTCAGTACGTGTGTTTTCTTGAAACAAAGCCCCAACAAATTGCATTGCTTTAAATGTTCTGTGGAATTTTGTTATTATATTTCAAAAAATTTTTCTTCAATCTATCTTACTAAGTCAATGCAGTGATTCTCCCCTCTGCAAAACACATAATATATAAAACAATAGTAACAGCAGTAAATCTGTACTGAATTGAAGTCACAGAGTTGTTTGTTCAACAAGCACACAGTGACAAACCCAGAGTAGCTGGAATAGGTTGTGAACTCATCCTGTGAAAACATCCTTGAAAAAGACAAGCAGGAAAGCAACAGATGCTCTAGTTTTTGTAGCTGTTTGCATGGACTAGTTGGGTAATTGTTTTTTATGTAATAGAACAGTTCTGTGCTTGAGCTGGATTTTTTTTCCATAATTCATAAATTGCCTTTATTTTCTATAACTTCTATAGTACAAAATTGTCCCACAAAGCTAAAAAGCTTGTCTGTAGGAATTCAAGTATAGTATGATCATTTAGACTTGGCCATTTAGCCCATTGTGTGAAAAAAAGTGCTTCTCAGAGGTAAAACAACAGTTATAATTTTATAAATAAATTTTATATTACACTTAAAAGGTGCTACAGAGTAAACAGTTTTTTAAATATTTTCCAGAAGCCATGCCCTGAAAACTTCTTTGACATCTAATTTTTTTTAAATTTAATAACTCTTCAGGGATACTGTTGAACACAGGAAATTTCATAATTTCTACAATTTTTCCCATAATTGTTCCTAAAAAGTGCTAAATTGTATTTACCTTTAGATTTATATCTAGTATTTTTATTATGATTAATCTTGAATTTATAAGTATTATCAAAATAATACATAAGTATTAATTTATATAGTTGAGTGATAGGTAATATATTTATAATAGCGAAGCCCTTATTGATATTCAGGAGTTTTTGTGTTGGTTGGTACAATTCTAATGATTGTATTTTGAATGTTTCTTATTTTAGCTATTTGTGAACAGTAAGTTTTCATAAAAAGTTAAACCATAGCTTATGACTTGATTCTCCAATTTCATGATAAACCATTTGACAGACATTTAATGATAAGATAGCACAGAGTCTGGACAAAATTACAGAACAGTATCTTAATTTGCCACAAACACAATTTAGATGTTTCTTCCACCTGAATAAATCATCAATAATCAGACCTAGATTTCACTGATGAAACTCTTTCAATAATACCATTACACTTACAATTATCTGAAATATTAGTGTCCACATTTGTTAGGCAACTTAGTGAATGGTGTAAAATTTGATTGTCATCAGGAATGGAAATATTAGGTAGATGAAAGTACATGGCCTTAGAGTTGTTTGTGTTTAAATATATACAATTGTTTTGTAACCATATTGAAATAATATTGAAATTTTTTGTAGGTCACTATTAACTGCGTGAAATTTTTTATCATTGCTGAATATCACAGTGTCATCAGCATATAAGTAGATAGAGGAGTTGATCTTTAGCCTGTTCATATCATTAATATAGATCATTTGTGTTGTCACATGGCTGACTGAAATTTTGTAAATTTTTTTATGATAAAGGTGTTGTTCCTAATGATTTTACTAGAGCTATCATTGTCCCAATTTAAAAAAAAAAGGTGATTGCAGTTCTTGTGATAATTATAGGGGAATTAGTTTACTCTCTGTTCCAGGTAAAGTTCTTCGCATGATTATACTTAATAGAATTAAGAATTTGTTTGATGGACAACTGCGTGATGAACAGTGTATATTCAGAAGTGGTAGGGGATGTAAATGATCAAATATTTTCACTTAGGCAGATTCTTGAGATATGTTTAGAGTTTCAGAAACAGTAGTTGCTAGCTTTATAGATTTCAAAAAGGCTTTTGACTCTGTTGATCGACATAATTTGTGGTTGATTGTTAGATCATATGGAATACCTGATAAGTTGGTTAGTGTATTGAGAACTCTATATAATAATATTGAGTCATGTGTGAGAGTTGGTACATCTTTGAGCAATTGATTTAGCATTGCTAGTGGAGTTAGACAAGGGTGCCTTGTCTAAATCCACTAGCAATGCTAAATCCACTAGCAAATGCAAAACACAAGGGTGTTTTGTCTCCTTTTCTCTTTAGTTTAGTTATTGATTACATAATGCGAAATTCTTTGCAAGGGAAAGATTTTGGCCTTAAATGGTCCAGAGATTTGAAAATTTCTGATTTAGATTATGCAGATTATTTTTCCTTGTTGATTACTGATGCTGATGAGAAATTCATTCATTAGGAATTCATTCATTAGGGCTGTTGATGAGACTGGTAATAGAGTGGGTTTGGTGGTGAACAGAGAAAAAACTAAAGTGATGGAAATTGATGAGGCAGATGGTGCTTCAGTTGCTTTGAATGGCTGCACTCTTGAGCAAGTGTCTCAGTTTAATTATCTTGAGAGCTATGTAAAAGATACAGGTGATGTGTGACATGAGATAAATAGAAGAATAGGGATTTTCACTGGGACTTTTAGGAATATATGAAGAGTATGGAAAAATAGGCATATACACCTAAAGACTAAAATTAGACTTTATAATAGTTTAGTTTTTTCTAAGGTTAGTTATGGTAGCAAAACATGGACCCTTTGTAAGTAGGATAACAAGAAACTTGATGCCTTCGATTCTAGATTCTTACACAATATCTTGGACATTAGGTGGTTTGACTTTGTAATAATGATGAGGTTAGAAGGAGGAGTCATCAACTTACTTTAAGTAGCATATTGTGCAGAGAGAGACTGTGTTGGTTTGGCCATGTTGCCCGTATGCATAGCTGCAGATGTGTAAATAGGATTATGAACACTATACCTAAGTGTTTCAGAAAAAGGGGGAGACTTAGGATGTGATGGGCAGACAATGTTGAACAGGACCTTGCTAGAATTGGCCTAGAGTGGCCAAATGTAGCAGCTGTAGCTCAAAAGAGACACATTTGGAGAGGAAAATTACACAGTCTGTTTGGACCTCTGTAGTCCATGGCTGCATGAGGATTTTGTATGTATATACTTGTAATATATACTTTCCATCTATAATGCATTTATCTGCCACTTGTGGCTAGATTGCCTGAACAATGCCTATATGTAAGATAATGGAATATATACTGTAGATAGAAAATGTTCATATCATCAATTAGAGGAGAACTTGATCAGTGGCCGGTAGCTCAGTGTTCCAGACCACCTGACATGTTATCAGGAGGTTGTGGGTTCATATCCCATCCAGCTCAAGACAATTTTTCCTCTAAAATTTTAATTGACTCAAAAGTGGTATTTACTTAGTGTATATTTCTGAATAGCAAAAATATATATATATATTTCTTGTTTAAACATTTCTTCCATTTTTAATTTTTTTCTACTTATGATACATTGGGAAAAGTCTAGGTTTGTTGCAGAGTCCAATAAACAAGTCAACTGGAATATTTTAATAAATAACTAAACAACAAATTTTTCCTTAATCAACAGAGATAGGTCAAGTTATATACCAAATTAAAGAGAATTTAATTCTGAATTTTATTGAAGTAAAAAATTTGAAAATTATAAATAAAAAATATATAAATACCCCCTCAAGCAGCTGCTTGCCACAGTGGTCTGACTGGAGCCTGTCAGTTTATATACCACAGTAGAAGATCTGTGAGGATGGCAGGACCTCAGCAGAAAAATGACACATACATTCATGCCATATCCGGGACTCGAACCCAGGTCCCTTAGATCAGTAGCCAAGCGTGCTAGCCACACAGTAACATATTAATTTTAATAACACTTTTTTTGCAATAGTATAACAAAGAAATAGGTACATATTTCATAATTACTTCCAAAATCTTCCATTTTTAAAAATAGTAATTTTTTGTTAATAATCAGGAGATTTTCAAAACTTTAAGGAAAAATTTGTTCATAATATTTCAAATCAAACTTCTGAGCTTATATCAGATGACTGCTTCAATACAGAGTAAGTTAACAAACAAATCGGCAGTATGTCGTATAGCACTTCTAAAATATGGCAATCAAATGGTTTTATCAAATTATTTATATCATAGTTTAATAAAATATGCACCAAATGAAAAAAGCAAATATTATTTGTCAAGCTTGAATTATATATTTTTAAAAGATATATGTAGAATAATTTTCAAACGGCAAATAAAAATAACTGACATTTCGTGTGTTGTACAAAAAAGTTTATAGATGTCCTTGACCCTGGACGGGTTAAAAATACTCAATATAAATTCAAAAACTAATGGTTGTGTAAAAAAAAAAAATCCCAGGGGGAGGGGGGGGTAGCATACCCTCACTATATATGTTATGGCACCCTTGATGAAATTACTCATCCAACTGTAGGAACAATTTCTGCCCAAGGCTTTTACCTTCCTTATCCAAAACCTCATTCATTTTCAGGAAATAATAAATATCAATTTTTCAGCTGGAAAATGAAGATGTTATAAAAATATCAACATGTAAATTAATTTAATGAAAAAATAATCTATAGCAGAGACATAAGTTATCCATTGTCACAATCAGTGATGTAGCATAACTCTGAAAGATCTGTGGGAATAAAGATTAAAATCAATAGAAGTAAAAATGCAACAATAAGTTGTAAGCAGCCATTGCCATACCCAGCTATATAGCATAACTCTGAAAGATTGATGAATATAAATCTATGGAAACAAAATCATATAGATCTATAAAAATTATATTTTAATTATAAAAGCACAAGTAAAATATTACCTGAACCGAAAGATTATCCAATGTTGATGATGCTATATGCATGCAGGCCACAGCCAACACTTGCTACTAGTCAGTGCCATCTGCATTTTACTTGGCCATGATATATTTGCCATCAGTTTTACACAGTTATGGCTTTGATTCAGTAGTAAGAGAGCACAGTTGAATGCTGGGATAAATGGTAAAAATAGTTTTTGGCATATTGAAATAGTTTTAAAAGGCAGAATAGAGAGCATAAAAAAAAGGCACATACTTCATAATTACTTTCAAAATCTTCCTATTTTAAAATAACAGTTTTTGGTTAATTTTCAGGAGAATTTCAAAACTTATTTAAAAAATTAATTATTAATTAAGAAAAAAATGATTTATAATAATAATTCAAAGCAAACTTGCGAGCTTAAATCACTTCATTGAACATTTTAGGGGTAAACTTCCTTTGGCAGAGCAGTACGCTAAGCCTCAGGATATCTGTAACTCAGTAGAACAAGTTAGTACTTCCCCCAGTATGGGGGAGAAACGATCGAGCCACAAGGGCTGACCTTGGCCCCGGAGGGTTGGTAGATCTCCAGGCAATCGAGAATCAGCAATACAGTATGACGCTTTTAAGAAATGGTGATCAAGTGGCTTTAACAAATTATTTATATGCTAGCTTAATAAAATATGCTTCAAATGAAAAGAAGAAAATAGTTATTATGCTTGATTTATGTATTTTTATAGGATATATGTAAGAAAATTTTCAAATAGCAATTTCTAGTTTTAAAAAACCAAACCTATTTTGTTGTAGTAAAAATGGACACAGATGGTTTGAGCCTCTCATTTCAGATTCTGTCAATGTGTATAATTGACAGGACCCAGATGCATTAAAAGTAGTTACAGGTACTAGACATGAGAAAAATATATAGATGTTCTTGAAAAATGCAGCTGATATATCTGATGTCAAACAAGCAGTAGCATCATTTGTATTTCACATAAAATGTTCAGTAAATGAAACAAAAGAATTACATAGATACATAGCTAAAAGTATATCACAATTTGTAATAGTTATAACATCATTTTCCATAGTCTGGTCCACTTTCTAGTTCCTGTCTGTAGAAGAAAAAAAAATGGTTTTAGAATATGTGTAAATAAAGGCATGATCCTATTATCACACAACATTCATGAATGCAGCAAGATAATCAGTTCCCACCACATATATTTTGTATTATCTTCTTAGTTATTTGAAAGATATAAAGTGTACATATAATAAAAAACTTATTGTTATAAAATTAAATAATGAGTGAAAGTTTATTTTTTTTAATCTTTATATGCATTTATGTTTTTGGGCTGTAAAAAAGGTACTGAAAAGAAGATTGTTTCCAACTATATAAAGTTAGAGAAACTGAGTTATATAGTAATTACAGGTAACAAAGTGTATCTTGCCAGTAATAGGTGAAGTGTGACATTAGTGAACAACTGTTGAAATGGTGACACCACACATAATTTCCCCTATCACTTACATTAAGAGGAAATGGAAGGAAAGCAGCTAATGTGCAGAAGTGGTATGGTATGTGCTACAATTGACTCACAAATTCCAGTACCAACTTTGATTCGACTGTTTTTTTTTTTCTTTTTTTGCCAATGATTGTATGTCTCCCTTTACCATTTATTTGTTGAGAAGAACAGACTTCCTTAAAATTGAATATAGCATTTGCACATTTGGTATGGTCTTGCTGTTTACTCTCACTGCTATGTCTGCTTTTCAGAGATTGAATAAATTTTTGTGTTTTTTCTAGTGTGTTTGTCTTTATGTGAATAATAAAGTGAATATGCATACTTTTACCAAATGTTCCTAAATATTGCCAGCCTTGAGGTTGAATGATGTAGCAAAAGATTGAAGCTCTTTCTCTTGAATAGTGATGGACAAAGTATGCCACATAATGGTTGGATATCAGTTGATCTTGAGCGCCCAGTTCCAAGAGATGTATATATTCCTTTTGGTGAATTAGATCCAAGAGAAGCATATCTCAAAGAAATATTTCAACAGGGAAGATTTTCTCCTTCAACAATATCGAAGGCAATTAGTGTAAGCATTATTCTTGTTCTAATGGTAGTTTGATAACTCTGAAGTTTCATATGATGGTTGCAGATGGTTTTGCTTTGATTTATTCTTTTTTCCTCTTACAGATTTATCGACGAATGGTTGATACTAGTTTTAGTGCTGAATTTTCTGTGGCACTCGAAACTCTAAAAGATGAAGTAGTCATGGTTGTGGAAAGTGAGGTAAGTTCTTTTTCATATCTGCAAAAAAAAAATGCTGTAACATAAGAATTAAATGCACAGTGATAGAATCGCTTAAATAAATTTAATCACAAATTCACGATAAATGTCTTTAAAGCCTTCAATCCAAGATTAATAGCTTTAGATATGAGATTAATATTTCTGACTCATTGTATTACAATATGGATCAAGCATATATATATAGGGTGATTCAAAACTTATTGTTCAAATTTCGTGGGGAGGTAGGGAATACGTCAGGAAACCGATTTCACATAGGAAAGTATGTCCGCAAATGTACGCATGCGTATGTAGAGGGCGCTGTGTGTACCCAACCAGTGTATAGCTCGCCCGACCACTGCCGCTGTCATCAGTTACGAGCTGACTTACTAGTGATAAGATGAATCGTTTTACGCATCAAGAGTTAGCGGATATGCATCTCGCATATGAGGCAGCTGTGGAAAGCGGCCCCCGAGCTAGGCAAGTTTACGAAGACCGATACCCCAACAGAAGAATACCGCAGCATCAAATGTTTGCACGTGTGCATCGCAATCTGCGCGAACGTGGTTCACTGTGCAGCAACATGCAGGATACGGGGAGAAGACGACTGACGCGGACTGTCAACGTCGCAGGACAAGTCCTACAGTCCATCGGGGCTCCAGCCCATAGCACAATTGTTGCGCATGATTACCTGAACCGAACATTTGGAGCTCGATGGATCGGTAGAGGTGGACCGATCGCTTGGCCACCCAAGTCACCTGATTTATCGCCCATGGATTTCTTTTTGTGGGGGGCCATGAAATACCACGTGTACGAGACCCCCGTCGACAGTGAAATGGACCTTGTTGCACGAATAGTGGCCGCCGCAGCCATTGTCCGTGATATGCCAGGCGTTTTTGAAAATGTTCGGCGGTCAATGCAACGGCGCTGTGAATCCTGTGTCCGTGTAAATGGTCGCAATTTTGAGCACCTACTGTGAACCTGTACTTTACCTTGGAATAAAAGTCACATTCGTTACCACTTAACTGTACTGTTTCCTTGTGTTCACTTTACTTGTCCATTTTGTTCATGTAGATGACGTTTGCGGACATACTTTCCTATGTGAAATCGGTTTCCTGACGTATTCCCTACCTCCCCACGAAATTTGAATGATAAGTTTTGAATCACCCTGTATATATAATTGCATCAGCTTTTAACATTGATTATAATATAGTATTACTTTAAATGAATGAAGTCCTAAATACTGATAGTACAGGATACATTTGTTTAGAAGAGAGGGTCATGCATATATTCACACTGTTTGAAGTATGGAGTGGTCTGTCAATGGCATGCTACAAGGAAGATTCACAATAATTTGTTGACTGTACTGTTGTTACTCTTTTAAGCTGGTACACTCTACACTAGGATTTGCTATTGATGTCATTAGTGCAGGAACACAGTCCTTTTTGATGTTTGGACATGTGAGATGCTTAAATACTGTGATAATAAGCATTTCAACATATGATGGTAGATACCCAGCTAAGTCAATTGCTTTGAGCATCTCCAATCTTAAACTTTAAGGCATTCACAAGTTTTAAAAATTTTAGTTCAGACAATATATTAAAATGATAAAATTTTAAGCTAAAACTTCTTGTGCTATGTGTTTTTACATCTTTCATTTGGTGTTGTCATCAGGCATATGTTAGAAAGTTGCCTTTCTTTTATTAGGCTGCCCCCCGGGGGGATGGTGTGAGGCAAATTTCGAAATAGTCTGTGGTAGTCCTCATAGGAGCTTTCATTTGACATCTAGCTTGTAATTGTTGGTCCTCACATTCAGAAGTTACAGCAGAACAATCCTTTTCATAATTCCCCTATTTAGTGGGGGGAGGAAGAAGGAAGGGGGTTGAATTATTTTAATCTGTAACATTTCCCATGACACAAACTTTCATTTGTGTTTTTTGTTACTTTCTACCTTTGCTTTCCAAATAGCAGAACAATTGTTGTTTTCACATTTCCCCCCTCTTTTTTTTGGGGGGGGGGGGAAGAAACCATGGAGGTTCAATTTTGTATAGTTACGACACTCCACATCACACGCTTTCGTTTGATGCATAGCTTGTTATTTTCAATGCTAACTTTCTGGAGATATAGAGGAACAATCGTTTTCCTATTTCTCCATTTTTTAGGGAGGGAACTTTTTTTTATAGCCTAGGTCACTACCTGCTTTCATTTGGCATATAGCTTGTTACTTTCAGCACTTACTTTCTAGTGAAAAAGTGGAACATTAATTTTCTTATTTTTCCTTTTTTAGGGGGAAAGAAAGCATGGGAAGGTTATTTTTTTTAAATATCATATCTTCATTATAGACACTCCCTCATTTGACACATAAATCTTTAAATTTCTCCACTGTGTTTGAAAGTTATAGTGGAACAGTTGGTGTCAAAACAGTTGGTTTTGACAAACTGACAAATGTGAAGCAAAAAGCAATAGGAAGACATGTAAGAATGCCACCTGGTGCCATCACACTTGTTGCATGTATAGAGGAACAATCGTTTTCCTATTTCTCCATTTTTTAGGGAGGGAACTTTTTTTTATAGCCTAGGTCACTACCTGCTTTCATTTGGCATATAGCTTGTTACTTTCAGCACTTACTTTCTAGTGAAAAAGTGGAACATTAATTTTCTTATTTTTCCTTTTTTAGGGGGAAAGAAAGCATGGGAAGGTTATTTTTTTAAAATATCATATCCTCATTATAGACACTCCCTCATTTGACACATAAATCTTTAAATTTCTCCACTGTGTTTGAAAGTTATAGTGGAACAGTTGGTGTCAAAACAGTTGGTTTTGACAAACTGACAAATGTGAAGCAAAAAGCAATAGGAAGACATGTAAGAATGCCACCTGGTGCCATCACACTTGTTGTATGTGTGGTAGCACTGCCCCCGTGGGGTCCGATAGCAGCAATGTGTGACTAAAGCTTGTGCCATTCAACAGGAAAAATCTAGCAATTCCCATCGAAAATAGGGGTAAGATAGGTGTTTCTTGGTAATAAATTATTCCCTATGTAATAAAAATCAAAAAAATTAAATAAAATTCAAAAAGTTAAAAATGCCTTTCTTTTTATATGTGTCACAAATAAAGGGACCAAATGAATTTATATAAATTTTACAAAAGGGTTATAAAAATATCTAATTATTTTTTACTTTATAAGAGAGCATTTTTTAGTATCGGCTAATGTTTCAGATTTACATGACACTTTTCAGATTCACTAATTTGAATTATGTAAGTAATACAGTTTTATTGCTGTTGGCGATATTATATAAAATATTTCAAATTTTTTTATAGAAATCAATTTACTTTAAAAACTGATATCAATCATATATGTATATAGAGTGCTTTTTATCTGCCAGAAGTTTTCATGCATAATAGATATAAAATCAAGAAACTTCTAAAAATTAGTGCATAAATGACAATTATCTGAACTTTGATCATATGTACTTCAGTACTAAATGAATTTTTCCTGCAGTGCAGTTTCAGTGAAGGTTAGCTTATTAGTTAGGAAACCTTATTTTTCAGGGAAAAAAGAAACAACAACAAAAAAAACAACAAAACACTATAAATATATATATCAATCAAACAAGGAATAAGAAGCAATAAATATATCTTTTAACATGAAATATTATTTATTTTCATTCCCATAAACATTTTTTGTTTTCAAATAGCAAATTCCTTTTGGTTTCCATTTTCTTTGGCAATTTCTTCACTATCTTCAAAGCTTTATCGAGTGTTTGGCAGATGTTTCTGGTTGAACAATGTCAGCAGCTAAAATCTGAGATATTTTCTTCCTGCTTACTTAATAGCACGTGAAGCTTTTTTCAGTCTGTTTAGTTATTATCTTTTTATTTTTTAATAGCATCAGGAATATACCATGGGTATCTTAGTGAAATATTGCTTATAGCTTTTGGAGTCAACAATCACTAGGATTGCAAATTACATGTAAAATTTATGTAATCTGAGCTAAATATTTTCTCAAAAAGTTATATTTCTCCCAATTTGTATTGTTTTTCGAATCAACCTCACATTAAAAGAAAAAAAAAATCACACTATTTGTTATTTGTGATGGCTGATTAACCCTGAATTCGAAAATAATATTTATGCTTTGTGGGTAGGAAACCAGATCTATCACTATTTAAATTTATACTGATAGTGTGCTGCTCGCAAACCAATGCAAAATTTTTTACATTATTGTAGATGACGGACATAACCTCTACCAAATCATCGTCACCAATCAACCCACAAGAACTTGTGCAAAGGAAAGGTTTACGTTATTTAGTTTTGAATAAAAATAACAATACAGTAGATAATCAAGGATGATGACACAAGACTTGTGATGGGTCAAAAGCAATGAAGTCGTTCTGTATCCAGTTTTGAAACTGAACATTGATTGCTTGCACTACCAATTGTCATAATCTTGCAACCAAAGCCAGGGCTCCAGGTGACCTTGTTGAGAGTCACTGAATACACAACTCACTGGAGTGTGTGAGTTCAGCTGGGGGAATGGTGACATATTTATTGCTTTGGTTGGGGGAACAGAGGCCTGAGGTGCCTGGGGCCACTAGGCAGCTGCTAGATCAGTGGACTGCCAATTGAACATAGCAGTGGTTGTACTATGCAACTTTTCGACCGCATATTTATATATATAAAGAAGCATATAATATAGACTATAGGTAATTAGGTTTATAGATAGAATGTAATGAACTTAACTGCAGTTCATTTTTTTTTTTAAAGTTATTTAAAAATAAATTATTTTTATAAAATATTGTGTCTTACAGTAATGAAATGCTACTAAAGGAAGAGTAGTGCGATCTAGTGTCTGTAAGGGGACATATTTTGTGTTTAAATAAAAAAAAAAGTGAGTAAAAAAAACGTATACAGGGTGAATCTGAAAAAGTGGGCAAAACTTTACGGGGTGGTAGAACGCAGCTATACGAGCAATATTTGTCATAGAATGTATGGTCGGAATGCAAGCGGTGAGAAGTTAAAAGGTAGTTTTCCACTGTCACATTTAAAGAATGAACACAAGAAGGAGAGGAGATACTTCAGAAAACATTTTATTAACAGGAATGTAACTTGTATTCCCGTACACAAAAAGTCATGAACCATACACAAAGTGCATATCCGCCATTTCGTGGTTAGTATAACCAGCCATCCTCTCGGCAATCCACGGTAGAAATGCCGTTGGGTGCGAGGACCGACCCTTTTATACCATTTCCAACGCCACCTAGTGGCTCGCCGTTTGCGTTCCGCCCATACTTTCTATAACGAATATTGCTCGTATAGCTGCGTTCTACCACCCCGTAAAGTTTTGCCCACTTTTTCAGATTCACCCTGTATATCTAAAAATATTTTCCCTTTTTTCTCTTTTTGACTCGGCCATAAATTTATTTTCAAGTTTCTGTAATCCATTACAATTTCTCTAACTCAAGCAATCTTTCATTTCTGTTTATTTGTGCCCAAAATATTTATCATTGCAAGTATATGGCTTTCACTTTCCCTTAATGGTGTTAAATATTGTACTGAGGGCTTTAAAATTGTTTCTTTAACCCTTCCAAGGTCCCCAACAATCATAGATGTTGACAGAATTGGAAATGAGAGGTAGAAGATGGACATAGATGTCTTTTGTACAGCACATAAAACTTCAATTAAAAAAAAATAGAAATTGTCATTTCAGAATTTTTTTTACATATCTTTTAAAAATCATATCATTACAATATTTTAAATGTGAATTATATTAATATAATAGAAGCTCAGAAATTATTTAATTTAGTTTACTGCTTTTTGCTCTTCTGTAATTACTGATCAAACATTTGACCTGTTTGAATCCTTATGCATAAATGAGGAGTAAAAATACTACCATAACAAATTAGAAATGATCCATTTAACATAAACTTTATATATCATTGCATTACTGAAATATACGAAGCAATTTGACCAACTAATACCTTCTAAGTTAAAAGAAAATTCAGCCTGCTATAAATAAAATATTTGCAAGATAGTAATGAAATGTATACACGTTTTTGACAATTGAAGTTGAATACATCTTATACTATATATATATACCTAGCATTAGATGCTTAATTTAAATATTCATCCTCATCTATTATAGAACTCAGTAATTATTTCCTGAACAGTAAACTCATTTTAAACTTTTAATACTCATAGAAATTCTGATTAGGTTGCTAACTGTACATCACATTCAATTCTCAGTGACAGTCTTATAGCGATTTGAGCACCATTTTTTCCTTCATGCCAAATCATTAAGAAGCAACCAACATGATTTTATTAGCAGCTGTTACCTGAAATGTTGATGCATAATTTTTTTAATACTAAAATCTCAGTGTTCATTTAGACTACACATAATACTGCACAATAATTGTAAAAAATAGAAGTTTCATTAATGTATATTACCTATTACTTTAGACAGCTCTTTTTGGGAAGCCATATTTGCTTTGACTCCTTCATACTGCACTGTCATTATTAAAATAATATCAGATTTCTCAATGCTTAGTAATACTTTCACTGTCAGCTGAGCTGGTAATATACTCATTGCTGTAAGCTAGGGGCGGGGTGGCTCAGTCGGTAGCGCACCAGGCTCGTAATCTGTAGTTCCCAGGTTCGAGTCCCAGCTGGGTCAGCGTTGAGATTTATCTCTGCAAAATTCCCCGCCCTGCCTACGGTCAGTAGGGGACACCGATGGGCTTGGAAAGGTCGCCGTCTGTCGGATGGGACGTTAAGGTGTGGCCCCGTGTGCAGGAGAGCCATACCCTGTGCACGTTAAAGAACACACTGTATGGCCTTGATGGGAGGCTACCATCTGTCTCCCAACAGCTGTTCCAGTGGGTCCCCTCCCCCAACCTACTCTGAGCCTTCGGGGTCCATGTGACCTGGCCATTTAGCCCATGGTGTGCAAAAAAGTGCCGCTCAGATGTAAAACAACCCAAAGCTGTAAGATAATAAAATTGTTTAACTACAGATATTTTTGCTAAACAATAAAATATTTCTTACTTGAAGGCACCAGAATGATGCATCCTCCATTATGCAGCAATAACTGCCAAATTTCCAGTAACCATAATCAGTGATATGATCTCTAGGTATTGTTGTGGGCTGCTTCACAGTTGCCAAGATCTCGCTTTAACTTGCAAATTGTTGTAGGTAGTCTGGTAAATGATTGACACTAGTATGGTAAATGATAGAAATTTCTGTGCACACTTGAAGCTTTCCCTGTAATATCCTATGCTTATGATTAAGGTGATGCAAGCATTTTAGAGTGTATTATTTCACTAAATGCTTATTAAAGGGAGAAAAATAAATAAGTGGCCAAGATGCCTTAGAAAATAAATATTCATTTAAATTATTATTTTGTTCATTTTAATGTGGAATTTAATATTTTAGCATATATTACAGAAATGTTGGTGGGGCCTGGTCCCTAATGAGAAGCTACCCCTGGCTATATTGAATCCTTTTTATTTCAGGTTCAGACAAAAGCCAGTGAATCAGAATTAAGTGATGAAGAGTATTTAGAACTACAGATTGAATGTTGGGACAGATTTTTTTCTTACTGCATTCAGTACCATGAGGTGAGTCTGTTTACAGAAATTTCTAACTTTGTTTCTGAACCACAGTCTAATATGCTCCTTTGGTATTCCTACTAACCATTTTGTTTCCATAGATACCTAGAATGTGAGGACTGAATAGAGGTTATTCTATGTATATCCTCACACAGAAATTCAAATAGTATCATCTGGACATTTTGGGCTTTCAAGAGACCAAATACACTGGTAAAGGTCAGGTACTTAAAAATAATCTTAAATTTCTTTTTCAGGATGAGAGCAGCAGGAATGCCAGTGATGCTCTTCTAGGTTTTTATTGTATTAATGAAAGCTTTTTCACAGCTAAATTTAAGCAGGGATTATAGACTTGAATGTTATGTGTTGTTATGCCCCAAGCAAGAACTATGATGATAATGAGAAATATCGGTTTTATGCACTGCTTCAGAATATTCTGAATTCTGTGAAGAAAGGAGATATTGTGCTAGGTGACTTCAATGCCAAAGTTGGTACTGAACTAACTTTTGGAAAGTAGTCATGAACCATTTGGCATCAGTCACCTGATGTTTTTACGGGAATATGATCAATTATGTATTAACAACAAATTTGGTGATAGAGCCTGTTTGTTCTTCAGATACTTGACCCATGGGTCCCAAAATTGTGTTTTTTTTTTTTTTTTTTTTTTTTTTTTTTTTTTTTTTGGGGGGGGGGGGTTGTAATCTGTAGTTGCCAGGTTAGAGTCCCAACTGGGTTAGCTTTGAAATTTATCTCCTCAAAACTCCCTGCGCTGCTTACTGTTAGTAGAGGACACTGATGGGCTTGGAAAGGTCACCCACCGTCCATTGGATAGAACATTAAGCCGTGTGTGTCCCTGTGTGTGGGAGAGACATACCATGTGCACATTAAAGAACATGCTGGATGGTCTTGACAGGAGGCTACATTCTGTGTCCCAACAGATGTTCCAGTGGGTCCCCTCCTCCCACCTTCTTTGAGCCTTCAGGGTCCTTGTGACTTGGCCATTTAGCCCATTGTGTGCAAAAAAAGTGCCATTCAGAGGAAAATAACCCATCCCAAATTTGGGTTTCCCTTATGTTGGGTTAAAAAATCAGGTTTCTACCTGTGATGAGAAAGGATTAATGCCTTTAACCCTTTCCATGTTGGAGCAGTGTTAATTGATTTCATCTTTTGAATTTTAGTGGCATGAGAAGTAAACTTCATTACAATAGTACAAAGTTGTAAAAATTTGTTTTCCAAATAAAAATCTGCTGTTATTTTAACTGTTTATAATCAAATATCAAAAATATATATTTACCTGTTGATTCCTCTTGAAAAATTTGTGATTAACGTTTAAAAGTAAATATATTTGAATCTGCAGTCAACATATCTGCATGTTCAGTCACTGTAAATAGAAATGATTTAGTTTATGCTTTCAATCTGCTTTCCCGTACTCAGATTATCGATCACTGATATTCTGACCTAGTTCCTCTTGAGCAAAGTTGTAATGGTAAATAATTTAAAACTTCCAACATAAAGACTGATTTTATTACTACAAGAAATTGCATCATCCGGGAACTATACACATTGGCTTTCAGTCAATATATTAACAGTCTTTCAATTTTAAAGAAAGTTTTTTTTAACTCGAATGCTTCTAAATTTATTTTTTTATTTTTTCTTAAATGTATACTACGATTATAAATAATGATTAATATGAAACAATCAAAAACGAAACCACTAGTGATCTCTGATGGTGGATATTGGGAGAACCATAGTATTAAGCTATTAGCCTCAAAGCACAATTTTTAAAAGTTAGGACTTAAGCAATACTATTACATTTCAACCAAATAAACTAATAACAAGGTTAAGGATTTCTGATTTTTTAACCAAAATGTCTGCCAGAATTTTAAAATTAAACTTTTTTGTAAGCAGTTATGCAGCTTTATACTAAAATGATTCTCACTTTCAGTGCTTCAGTTAAACTTTAAATTCTTCGGAATATTTTTATTGAAATTTTTTTCATAATTCTTTATTACATTTCAGATATATTTTTCAATTTTTATTAAAATTTTCATGTTTTTAGAACAAAATTGTTTTGTATGACACTGCTTTTGTTAGACTTAGAGTTTGCCAATTGTCAAAAGTATATGCATAAATGACAAAAATTTTAGAAAAGATTAAATGAAAGATTTAAGCATTAAAAGAAATATTACTGTTAGAATGCAAATTATTTATATTAGAATAATAAAATAATTTAGAAAAAATTAATTTTACTGAAGTTAAAATGGGAAAAAAAAAGAAAAAATTTTTCAATATTTATCAAAAATACTTAAAAATTTTAACTTACCATTTTTTTCTTCAAAATTTTGTCATTATTCACAGTTGAATCCTCTTTCTTTTGCTATGTAACATGTCATATATTTTCATTCATTAGTTACTTCAGGATGAGATTCTAAAGCTGTTTATTTTATTTTCTGAAAACACTAAAATAAATCTGGCCACCACAGTGAGTTCAGTTTCAAAAACACAACACTAAGAAAGTGGGGAATCTAGCAATAGATGGTGTGGCTGGCATTGCCACTGCTTTCTTGACCATAAATTGTGAATGAAAAAGTTATGAATAGAGAATGAAGGAAAAATTCATATCCCACCTGATGTTTAGTGGGCTGTATCTAGTACATAGATATTTTTATAAACTTGAAAGATTTATTTGGTACAAGTTATAAATATCTGGGATACAAATCAACATAAAATTCATGTGTTTCAGGAATGAAACTGTTGGATATATATATATGCATTCCTCTGAGGTTTCCAAAATGAAACTATAACCAATCTTATATTCTTTCTAAACATTATGTTGACAAATAGTTAAAAAAAAACACGACGGTTAATTTTGAGTTCTGTTCTATAGAAATCTTTGGTGATTACTATTGGTTAGCACAGCAGCCTATGAAAGTTTGCCCTCTTACTCTATGACTCGGTTGACTATCAGCATTTATTCACTTAATACATTTATTGTATGTTGAAACTCTGTACCACTGAATTAGTTAGCAGTTTATAATTTATATTTAATTCCCCATTATTTGGGGCAAGGGTGGCTCAGTCGGTAGCGGTCCAGACTCGTAATCTGTAGTTCCCAGGTTCGAGATACCACCTGAGTCAGCGTTGAGATTTATTTCCGCAAAAATTCCCTGCCCTGCCCACAGTCTGTAGGGGACACTGATGGGCTTGGAAAGGCTGTATGTCCGTTAGATGGGACGTTAAGCCGTGGTTCCGTGTGTGGGAGAGCCATACCCTGTGCACATTAAAGAACACGCTGGATGGCCTTGATGGGAGACTACCATCTGTCTCCCAACAGCTGTTCCAGTGGGTCCCCTCCCCCAACGTCCTCTAAGCATTCAGGGTCCTTGTGACCTAGCCATTTAGCCCTTGGTGTGCAAAAAAGTGCTGCTCAGAGGTAAAACAACCCAATCCCCATTATTTAGTAGTAATGGATAAGTGGTTATAGACACATTGTCCTTCAAATTTTTGATGGAAGGTTTGGGATTTGGCAGAGGTATGAAAATAAGTTATTCACCTGTGTTTTATATGTAGTGCTGATTTAAGAAATACACCGCTGTTCACAAAAATTAGAACACAGAGAAGGAATAGAGAAGGAATAGAGAACACAGAGAGAGAGTCCACGTCGTTGTCATGCAGCTAGTTTAGCACCTACTATTGAGGAAGTTATTTTCAAGGTCATCAATGCAGTTGTGTTAGCTACAGGCCAATGAGAACGTTCTGGAATGGGTATGAATGGACTCTCCCCATATGTATTTAAAGGTGCAGTAACCATGTTCAATTTATCAGTTGTGTAGGTGTTAAAGATATGACATGTGAGAATATGACTTGAATATGACCTGGAGATATGGTGCGAGCTCCATATCTCCAGGTTAGCGAGATTGATAGAGGGCATTGTAGCGATGAAAGAAGGTAATATTTCATATCAAGAAATTGAAGCTTGTGTGGTACAAGTGTATCTTTTGCACATCAAATATGCAGATAATGGTTTGAAGATGACTAATGAACATGTCAGGAAGATTCTGGATCTCATCCACAGATAATCCCATGGGAAAAATGCCATCTTCAGAGGCTGGCTGCAATAGATTGCTCTGCTCTATCTATTGCTGTGGCCCAACAGTGCAGATCAGTAACACATCTTCCAATGTTGGCAGTAACAGTTTGATACTTTTTGTTGCAATTCAGACTGCATTTCCGGCCACCATTGCTAAAACTGCCTCTAATGCCCCAATGCAAACAGCCAGACTACAGTGGTGAATCGAATTATGGTTGTGGTGCAACAAATGGTACATCATCTCTAGTGATGAATCCCACTTCTGTCTATTTGAATCCGATGCCACTTAGAGGAGTGTATTTAGAAGAGGCAAACAGCTTCAATGCATGGGATTATGGTGTCAGTGTGATCAGTAATCAGAAAGCAAATCCGTCCAAGTATGGATCCACACCACCATTACTAGTGCTTATTTAACAGCCATACAAATAGCTGTTGCATACTTGTAGACTGTCCCACATGCCATATTTCAGCAGGAATGCAGCAACTGCCACTGTTCAATACCTGAGGCAAAACAATGTGCGTATCCTTATGTGACCCACTACATCCGATGATTTCTCACCCATTAAAAATGTATGGGATATAGTCGGAGGTTGCGGCAAAACCAAAACATCCCAGCAAATGTAGATGAACTTTGGGCACTGGTGCATAGTGCTTGGACAGCTATTCCACAATCCAGCATCAAACATTTATTTGACTCCATGCCTTGCTTTGCACGGCAGATCTTACAAGCAAGGGGTGGACACAATCATTATTAAATAACTGTTTGTAACTCTCCAATTGCCTCTATATTATAATCATTTATGACCACAATAAGGCTACATTGAACCTCCAAATATGAGTATGTTTGGAATGGTCCTTCTTGGTGTTCTGATTTTCGTGAACACCAGTTCAGTACCAATAGTATAAAATATATAAGTTGATCATTTAATTCATAGACTACCATTAACAACAATTAGCAGCTTTCTGTACTAGCTAATTCATGATATGTGGCAACACAATGACTCTTCAAGGGAAGGGCTGGGCTGGATCATATGGTAGCCTGCCGGGCTTGTAATCTGCAGTTCCCAAGTTCAAGTCCCGACTTCACCAGCATTGAAATTTATCTCTGCAAAACTCTCTCCCCTGTCCTCAGTCAGTAGGGGACAGCGATGGGCTTGAAAAGGCTGCTGTCCTTCAGATGGAACATTAAGCTGTGGCCCCATGTGCCCAACCTTATCTTAGCCCTCGGGGTCCTTGAGATCTGACCATTTAGCTCATTGTGTGAAAAAAAAGTGCCACTCAGAGGTAAAAAACACAACTCTTAAAGAGCATGGAGCCATGGCTTCCACAAGCAGGTGTATGAGGTGTGTGTGGCACACTGACTGCCGATTTTATGGTTGGCCAGAAGACACCAGCTAAATTTTAAAACTTTAATGCAAAATATTAGGAAAAAATTACTTTTTTTTTATATACATGTAATTTATATATGTAAATGAATGCAATACTTTTGAAAGAATTTTTTTTTTTAGCCTATGAAAAATTCAAGACATTAAACATGTCATGTATGCTTGAATGTTCTATAAAAAAAACCTAGTGAAATTGGGTTTTTAAGACAATTTGTCCTCAAAAGTAACACTGTCATTTTCTGAATTTAAACTGACCCCATCATGAGCAGGCTAATTTGTCTGTGGGGGGAGTGTTAATCATGGTAACTTCTGAATGTCAGCAGCTTTGTCTCTCTTTGGTAATTATACATGAAATGACTATGGTCACTAGAAGTGATCATTTTCTGTTTTTGGGAAGGGGATTAGAATGCTTGAGGAATGAATCTGTTAAGTTTCTAAGAAGGAAGTTCAACCTTTGTTGTTGTCCCAAACTAACCTCATTTCTTCAGATACATCCAGAGATTCCTTCCTATGTTGGCAGTGTTCTTACTTCAATTACAACAGTCAATCTTCAGCTAACGGATCTGTAGATTAATAGTAACAAAAGCATAAGTGAAAGAGCAACATTCTGCATTAAGGTAAATAGCAATTAACACTCCCCTTTTTTGATTATATTTATTTTTGAAATTTAATTTCCATGCATAAAGTGTGTTGTTCTACTTTATTTGGTTTAGTTTTAGAGTCAGAAAATTTTACTCTTAAGTGAAAACTCGTTTTCTGACTGTTTCCAATTTCATTATAAAATAGTTAAATTTAAAAATCTGAAAATTTCTTTCATTGATACGTTTAACTTACTGTAATTATGATTTTTATTTTTTTGAAAGCAAGATAAAAAAATCTAAAAACACACTTTTCCACCCCGAACTTTATTAAAAGAGGTTAAACTTAAAAAAATATCAAAAATAATCATCTGATTACTTTATTTGGCATGTAATAAAATAGAAACAGGATAGATAGATCTCATAGTTTAAAATTAACCCTGAAGCAAACTAAAAATGCTAGCAAAAACTTCCTCACCCAAGTAGAGTATAAAATTATTTTTTTTAGTTAATTTTAATTAGTTAGCCTTTTAAAACACAATTCAACTGTTATCTGAAAATATACTTTCTTGAGTTCACTATAAAAAAAATCCTAGTGACATTGGGTTTGAAAATTTGCTTTTATTAATCATTTCCCTGTCGAACATTTTGGCATATTTAATTCTTTGGTAAGCCACTTAACAACATAAAATATCACAACCAGGTCCAGATTTAGAAGAGGATAGGGGAGGGGGGGGGGGTCAAGGGGCATATCCTCCCACCCACTGAGAATGCTATTAAGGGCAATGGATGCAAAAATTATTAAACTTGTGCATTTTTCATGCATTCTACAAGAAATTTTTAAAGACCTAAAATGGAGAGGAAAATGCTATACTGCAATAGGAATCCAGTCTCTGCTCCCCCATTCTCCACCTTGTAACGCTCCAAAGAAATGAAATACTTTTATAGTTTGGACCCTTTGATCCAATTATTTTTATGCTCCAGATAGCTGAGTCAGGTGCCAGGCAATAATTGACAAATTGCCAAAAATAAAGTTTAATTAGGGTTTGAAATACCAGCGAGCGTTAATGAGTAAGAATTCAAAAATATTAAATGATTGTCAAAATTTTATGTTAATGCTAATCAAAACAAACTAATGTTGCTCAAGAGAAAAAAAAATTAGTAAAGATTCAAAAGGTTTAAATAGCAAACAATTTTTTTCCAAAAAGCACTCGCCAAAACTTCAATAAAGAAGATACTACATCATTTCTTACTATAAACATCTTCAACAAACTCCCAACTAAAACTGATCTCTAAACTGTGCTGTGTTCTACTACTCTCTCTACTCTACTACCTTCTGTGCTACTGTGACAACATGTCACCAGGTTATAACAAGAGGTACAAAGCCCGCACGTGTCATGTTGCACGCTGGGAAAGACATTTGCATAAATTGACGAGCAGCTCAAGCTGTGACGTAAGAGGGGGCGTGTCCTTGTACACACACTTTGGCGGGTGACAATCGGAAGTTTGGAGTTGCGCAACTCCTTACTTTTGGAAACGAGCGCTGTGATGCCAAAAATGAAATAAAAATCCCCAAAATTATAAATATAACGTAAATTAAGCAAAACTGGTTAAGGTAAAGTAAAAGTAAATGAGGGGGCATCACAACCTCTTTTCTTTTTTCTGACTCAATGCAATATATCCGAATAAAGTCTGATAAGTAAGTAATAGAGTGTGGTGGTCAAGGGCTTCCTTTGAGAGCCCTGACTTACTCTTCCTCCAATGGCAAAAAAGGATAAATTCAAAATATTTTAGTTTTGAAGGTGACTAGTCTATATTTGCCAGACTACAGACATTTATAAAATTAGAAGGGTTAAAATATTTAAGTTTCAAGTGTTTGAGATCAGTGTCAGTCAGCACAGAGTCCTGTGCAGCTGTGATTAACCCTTCCAGTATCCAGGCTGAAAAACAGGTTTCCATGCAGGGGCCAAGCTATTTTCTCACTATGCTCAGCCAAAAAAACCTTTAACTTTAGAACTTTTTTGCAAAATAGCTAATGAAAGGAATTATGGCATGTTGTATACCAAATTAATCAGCATTTAATTCTGGATTTTCTGAAAATCAAGTATTTAACAAAAAAATTATGTTTTATTTTAATAGGACTTTTTTAGAGTCATGTAGTAAAAAAATGTATCTGGCAACACAAATAAAAATTTATTTAAAAAAACTAATAGACAGAAATGATAACAATACGCATGAATAGAATGGCTATATATTACTGAATAACAAAAAAAAAATTACTTTTTTGGTTTTAAGTAAATATTTTTATCATTTTGTAATTTTTTTCTTGGTACCATACTTTGAGAAAATTCCAGGCTTTTAGCCAACTGTGCTGAGTCACCTAAACAGGTCAACTTTAAAATTAAAAAAAAAACAATGGAAATATGTCATGTTATATATCAAATTAAGCAAAATTTAATTACAAATTTTATGAAATTAATATAAATAAATTTCGAAACATATTGATTTTAATAAGCCTTTTTCAATGTGATATGGTGAAAAAAAATCGCATTATACAATTAAGGCTTCACTTTGAAAAACCTGCTGAATAAAAATAATTAAATTATATATTTATCAAAAGGAAATTTCCTCCCGAATAAATAATATTCAACCTGAAATATGATTTTTATTTCTTTCGATGATTCTTTTCAGTATTTTATATTTTAAACATGGCCAGTGTTATACAACGTGACTTGGCCTTCTCACATTCGTGGGATTTTCTGAACTGGTTATGAAATAGAAAAAAAAAATTCCTTGGCTGCTTTTTTTACTAAACATTATAAATTTTTTCTTTGGGTGTTGAAGTTTGGTGATCTTGTCTAAGTGCAGAAAGGTTTGTGCCCCAAGGACCAGCCCCTTCCCAAAATTGCCCTCCCACATGACTGCCAATTTCCATAGCAAGGAAGTCTATTTTGCTTCCGTATCCAAGACATTCAATTTCAGAAAACGGTACAAGCTCAAAGTTTTTTTATTAAATAAAAAAAGAAATAATTAAAGAAAAATTACATATAACCTAATGGAATGTTGAATAAAATATCCACAACAACTTTTAAGCCAGCCTCTGATCTAGCATAACTAGGAAAGATCGATAAATCAGCTGAATGAAGATCGCTAACTAATGGAAGTCAATATACAGAAATGAATTTGCTTTCATATCCAAGATGTCATTTATTTTCAGAAAATGAAACTATATCAAAGTTTTATTGTAAAAGTAATAAATAATAAATTAAAAATTAACATATAGCCTAAAGTGATGTTAAAATATCCACAACAACAAGTTGTAGACTGGCTGTACAATATAACATAACTATGAAAAATTAATACTTATCGATTGGCCAAAAAAAGCTAATTTCCGAAAATAAATCTATTGAAATGAAAAGTAACTAAGGTTTAAATATTAAAAAAAAAATACTAACTTTATAAAGGGATCCAATATGCTGCACTAAAACTGTGAACAATGTGGGAGCCACATATATAACACGGAACGGAACGGAGATAGTATGTGTTAGCCATCTGCGTCTTGTTTGACTCAGTAAAGCATAACTAATTAAATGCAGGTGCAACCAAAATTTCTAAGAAGGATGCATTTACTTTCAGTTTCGATTTGAAGGATGCTGGGGAAAATGATAAAATAACTTGGGAATACTGAAATATATCCGAATAAAGTCTGATAAGTAAGTAATAGAGTGTGGTGATCAAGGGCTTCCTTTGAGAGCCCTGACTTACTCTTCCTCCAATGGCAAAAAAGGATAAATTCAAAATATTTTACTTTTGAAGTTGACCAGTCTGTATTTGCTAGTCTATTTATGACAGAAAAGAGTGTGAAATGGAAAAAATAAATTGTGGTACGTATTTTGTAATTACTTCCAAAATTGATCGTTTCTAAAAACAGCAGTTTTTTTGTTAATTTTCAGAAGATTTTCGAAAATTTAAGGAAAAATTTGTTGTAATAGCTCAAATCAAACTTGTGAGCTTAAATCAGAAGTTTGCTTCAGCAAATAGGAATGTTAACAAGCAAATCGGCAGTACCATTTAGTGCTTCTAAGAAATTGCAATCAGATGGCTTTATAAAATTATTTATATTGTAGTTTAATAAAATATGCATCAAATTAAAAAATATATATATATTGTTTTTGAAGCCTGAATTATATATTTTTATAAGATATATACACCTATCCCTCGATTTACACTGAAGATAGGTTCCACACAAAACAGTATAAGTCGAAATCCGTGTAACCGAAATCAAAACCGTGTAAAACGAAAAAAAAAAAAAAAAAAAAACACTAAAATGTTCATAATTCAGTTTCGATTTACACGGTTTTGATTTCGATTACACGGATTTTGATTTACACGGTTTTGTGCGGAACCTATCTTCAGTGTAAATCGAGGGATAGGTGTATATATAAAATTACAATGGCAATTTTTATTTTAAAAAAATTGGTATATTTTTGTTGTACTAAGTGCATATACATACATCATTGGCCCCTCAATTCAGATTCTCCTTACGTATACAGAAGGCTTGGACACTGGAAGGGTTAATAAAGCAATAAACTCAATTTGGCATGTATACATTGCATTCATGAAAGATACGCTGCTGTATATATGAAACCATTTACCAAAAGAAATTAACTTTTAAACGTTTAGGTTTTTTTCATTTCATTCAATTTTGAAGAACCTACCCAAAAATAAAGTAAGTTATTGTCAAATGGTTCAGCTTCCACCACTCTTTAAATATTAAATGATATTATTGAAATCAGGATTCAGATGGAATGGACTTACATATTTTCGATATTAACTTACGTTAATGATTTCGTAAGTGAATTAGTTTAGAAATTTTGAATTTGGCTTTCCATTCACGGATAGAAATTTCTTTTATTTCAATGGCATTTGAATGGTTGCTTTATGAAATGGGGAGAGGATTATAAAAAACTCCCCTGACACTTTGGGGGCTTAAATATTTAATATTTCTAAGATAGTTCCCATTCCAAACATTACTGGAATTTTCTAAATATATCACTGAATTTGAGTACTTTAGGTGTGTTTATGAGTATCTGTTTGATCACTGAATGGGACCATTTTTTAAACCCTGAATGTAATTGATTCAAACAGAATCAGGTAGTTTTCAGGAAGAAAGCAAGAAATAGTATTTTTTACCTATATATAGCTTTTCACTTGTGATTCGTTGTTTGTGGATTTGTCAAAATAGTTTTCTACCATATCTTTCGAATGTCGATGGACCAATTTAATGATTTGTGTGTCAAATGAAAACTTATGACGTGGAAGTATCATTGGTTGTTAAAAATTGACCCCCCAGAAAGGGGGGAAATTCGAAAATAATTATTCTGCTATATATTCCGAACACAAGGACATACAATTATGAGTTAGGTGTTGAATGAAAGCTCTTAATCAGGACCATCAAAGATTACTTAGAATTATCCCCCCCTCATCATTTTTGGATTATTGAGGGGGTGGACCTTAACAAGTTATATCTAAAATTAAAGTTTGTGATTTCTCCAATGTCATGGGACACCTTAAACATGACTTCAAAACAGGGGGAGGAAAACTGTGGTCGATGTTTATGAGTCACATATTAAATCCAAGTTTCCGAAGATATGTGTTTTTAGTAAGAAAATAGAAAAAATATAAATAAAAAAAAATTAAAAATTACCTGTCTTCCCATGTGTGCTCCAAAAAGCAGAAAATAAAACTAAAGCATATTATGGTGCAATCAGTCACTGAATTCGTATTCAGCATAATCAGCATAAAATAACATAAACCCTTAACCATAATCAGCAACATGGTTTGCACTTTCTTTTGCAATGATGATTGTGAGATATCAATTGTAATCACATAATCGCTAGATGAGTTTACAAGACATAAGTAATCGCTAAATACTTTCTAATGATTCTTTCATGTTCACAAATTTGTTTCTTCTGTGAAGTAATTTTCATCAACAACCTTATTTGAAAAATGTTACAAATCAATGTTACAATTACAATTGATGGTGCAATCAGTCACTGAATTCGTATTCACTTTAAAGGAAATATGGTGCCGATTTATCTACTCAACAATATTGTCATCACCCTATCTACTTTTGTAGTGAATACTAATTCAGTGACTGATTGCACTATTGATATGCTTCAGTTGTATTTTCTTCTTTTTAGAGTGCTTGGGAAAATATGTATTTTTAATATGTTTTAATATAGACACTTTTGAAGTGAATATGAATTCAGTAACTGATTGCACCTTTAATATGATTTACTGTAGTTCTATTTTTTAGGGTACTTATATGAAGATAGGTTTTTGTTTTTTGTTTTTTAACTTAGATTTTCATTTTTATGAAAACATAAAACTTTTTGTTTCCCTATAAAAAAATTGTCATTTTAGTGACTTTGTTTTCTATCTTGGAAACATTTTTCAAATAAGGTTGTTGATGAAAATTACTTCACAGAAGAAACAAATTTGTGAACATGAAAGAATCATTAGAAAGTATTTAGCGATTACTTATGTCTTCTAAACTCATCTAGCGATTATGTGATTACAATTGATATCTCACAATCATCATTGCAAAAGAAAGTGCAAACCATGTTGCTGATTATGGTTAAGGGTTTGTTATTTTATGCTGATTTAAATGCCATTTTTTATGTATTTTAATATACATTTGTGTATATTAAATAATTTTGAAAATATTATGAGTTAAATAATATTAGTACCAAATTTTCTTTAGTTTTCCGAATGAAAAATTAAACAGTTGTCTGGCTCCTAAAAATAGGAAAAGAAAGCTAGTAAAAGAAGAAAAAATTTATTTGTAGCATTGCCAATTCACAAATAAGAAAATAATTCAAACCAAGCTTTAATAATAGCATTTTGCCATGAAAAAAAAAAAAAAAAAACTAGGTTTGTTATTGTTTAAGAAACAACAAAATTTAATTTTTAAAAAAGAGGTTTAAAAATTTTTAAAATAAAATGAAGAATGCTAGTTTTTTGATAAAAAGGGAACCAAATTGAAAAATTCCAATCTAGACAGCTGCTGAAAAAAAACTCTAGAGTAATCTTGAAAACAAAAGTGAATTTTACAACACTGGTTATTTGGATCTTTGACAAAATATTTGAAAACCAAAGAGAGAGTGACGAGATTTTACACTGCAAAGAACTGTTGAAACCCAAAAGAATGTTTCTTAAAAATTAAATGATACTAAAAGCAGCATTCTGTACTCTTGTTCAGATGAGAATTTACCTGAAGTATTAGATGAGCAGGAAAATAAAGAAGGTAAGAAAGTGCAAACTTTACAAATGGATGGCCCAGGAACTTGGCCAGAGAAATTAACTAAATATAGAAAATTTAATTGAAATTTCCCGACTCAAATAAGTAGCATAAATTTCCCAAAGGACATTTCAGGAAGAAAATTTTGTGATACATATTATCAACACACTTTATCAAATGGAGAAAAAAAAATTCATAAGAATTTGCTTTTGTACTACATACTACATTTTGTGAGATTCTATATTTTGTTTTTGTTTTAAAGTATTTGGAGGTGGAAAAAACAAATTGAATAATGAGAATGGTTTCAAGGACTGGTAGCATTTGTCGCATATCTAATGTATAGAAAAGAAAGTTTGTTTGTGTGTGTGTCTGCTTAGGCACTTGGCCCCCAGAAGAGCTAGAGGCTCCAAACTTTGCATGAATGTTCCCTTCACTAAGGGGAAGAATATAGGCTATTTGAAAACCCGATGAATTCAACAAAAATTAGGATAGTCAGGTGTAAATTGCTCAAAATCCCCATAGACTTAACATTAATGGTTGAAAGTTATTCAAAATAACTGTTGCCACCAATAAATTTGAAATAATGAGTGCATAAAACTAATTTCTTTCTGATTTCGCATGATGAACTTATTGTTCGGTTTGTTAGGTCAAGAGCATGAATGCCTGTGGATATTGAAGTCATTCTAATTAAGCACAAGCAGAACACATGAATCTTTGTTAAAATGATAGCTTCAAAAACTAAATTCCTATCTGAAATTAAAATTATTAACTTAATTGTGCAAAAGTTAGGTTCTAATATGAGGAGGATTATGGGTACCTTGAATTATGCTCATTTCTTTCCTCCCCTAAAAGAGAGAGAAAAAATTTTATCCAGAGGGGAGGAAATCAATCATAATGATATTTATACCAAATGAACATTTGCAATGTGGGGAGTGCCATTGACTCCATATTCTAAAGAATTTCAGACCCAAGCAACGTCGGGTAAATCTGCTAGTTTGAAATAAACATGAAAAAAGTGTAGCTCATGTTTAATAGTCATGGAAAGTGGTCTGAGCTTTTGTGTGCTTTGAGAAATGAAACAAATGAACTATGAAGCTATATTTTGTGTTAACTAATGATGAAAGAAGCATATAGGAAAGTTTGCTTCAGTCCTAGTTCATATTTGCTTCATTTGGTGAAGTTAAAGATGTTCTCTTTTAAAAGGCTGTGATATTTACTAGCTGAGCAGCACCTTGCTCTCACTTTTAATCTGTATATTCTGTTTTTCACTGCATTAAATATTAGTTTTGTGACCTCCCAACCCTTTAGCACTCAGATTCGACACGAAGATTTGTCCGGCATTACTCAGGTTATTGCTGATGTCGAGCTTAATACTTGGAAAAAAATCTTGATTTAGAATTTTATCTTCAGTGAAATGTTTTCATAGAAGGTGTAGTGTGTGTGATTGAAATTAGTTCCCCATTAATATAGCATGAAAGTTATCTAATAATTTGGAGGGCTTCATACTAAAGGTATTGATTTTGCAATTGAAAACCACTTTCAAAACTCCTTAACATTGTAATAAGTTTTCTGTAGAAAAAATGTCTTTGATGAAAAAGTGAAAATCTGGATCAAATGTCGCTGAATATCGATTTATTATTTATTTTCATTTTAATAGTTAAGAGTTATTGAATCTGAAACATTTAACAGCAGATTGCTGTTATGGTCTTCCTCATTGATGGATTAAGGGAGGAAGGGATCAGAGAATTAGAAGTGGTCCCATATAACCTCGGATGCTAGATAATCTGGATATTCTTTTTAATTTGAATTCTTTCTATCTCACTTATAGAGGCATAATTCAATTATTTATCTATTGTTTAATAACTTTTAGATCAAACTAAATTTTTATTTAATTTTAATCATGCATCTCTCTGCATTGAAAAGGGAGCCCCATGACAATGAATCCGCAATGGTCTCGCCAGATATCCATAATTCGTCACTGCTTGTTCTTAAATACTTATCTTTTATAAAGATGAAATGTAAAGGAATCATTGCATGTAATTTCTACAAGTATATTTGCTTTAGTTAATGATATGCCATAAGATTTATTGTGTTACAATTGGCTTTTGAAGTACATTCTTTGACTAGCAATGTTGCTGTCAAAAGCTCCACCTTTAATTAATGTTGTGTATTAAAAGACATTGTTCGAAATCTTGAGTTCGGTAAATTTGATTAGGATCTTCATTTTATCCCCAGTGACATTTTACCATTAAAAACTTTCAAAGTTAAAGAGCTTTCGATTGTGGCTTTCCATTAAAATAACCAGTGCTTTTTATTTTGAAAATATAGTGTATATTTAATGTTGTTTGCACAACGTTTTCAAGAGATTGACTTTAAGAAAACAACATTGCCCCATTTAAAGCTCATTGGTTTCTTATAAGTGGTAGATATCATTTGCTGATCATTAAGAGACTTCTGATGATAGGGTGTTATTTACTCTCTTAAAACCATCCAGGAGGCCAAGTGATTAACACATTTGGCTACTAATCAAAGGGATCTGGGTTCGAGCCCAGATAAAGCATGAATATTTGTGTTGTCTTTCTTCTAAGTCTTGCTGTAACGCTCCAAAGATTTATAATACTTTTAAAGTTTTGGAGCCTTTGTCTGATCCAATATTTATTCAAGCTCCGGATAGCAAAATCGAGTGCCAGGCAATAATTAACAAATTGCCAAATAAAGTTCAATTAGAAATCTGAGTCATTTCCACAGTGTCTGAGTACCACTTACACCTCACCAAACACAGTAATGTATCACATAGTGCAACTCAGTCTCCAGATCAGACATAGTTTGCAAAAAATTGCACACAAGGACGAACACTAGTCCAAAGCAAAAAAACAAAAGATACTGCATATTGTTCTGCTATTACTTTTGATCCTATTGCAACAAGTCTGAACTTGCACACATTGCTCTGTTTGTAGAAGAGTTACTGTATTGCTGCTTATCACGTAGTAACTCATACCAAATAAAAACATGCTAATTGTTTTCAATGGCAGTTAATGATCCAGTCTTGGATCATGTTGGATTTTGTTGGCAATGGCAGTAAATTATCCATTCTTGTATATGAACTGGTGGACAATGTGGTCAAAATTTTAATCCAATAGAATATAATACAGTCATATCACATCAGATTGCAGCTGCATAAATCATTAATTGGTATTTCTATAAAGAGCTGAAGGTGGGTTTTTTTTAACTTTAAGGCCACATACACTGTAAAAATAGTTATTTAGACATAAAAGAAATATTTGTTACAGAATATTGCAAAATACGAGTTTAAAAAATGTGAGCAAAATATGATTTTATTTATTGTAGGTTGGAACAAAACCATTAGGACTTTCCCTTGATCCGTATACTGGATGTTTGATAGTAATAAAAAAGGTATTTATGAAATATGTTAATAACTAAAATAAGCATAATAAAAATAATTATGTTCAAATGTTGTAAAAAGTTATTTTTGTAGTTATGATTAATAACATCCGATATGTATAGTGAGTGATAGTGTTTTCAAATCTTCACGAAAATGAAGGATACAAAGGTTTCAGAAGATCAAATAAGAGGACATGGATCAAAAAGGAGGATAATTTTTTATATGTTGATTGTTAACAAATTACTGTGTTTTATAAAAAAATAAGATGTATAATCATGATCAACAAAGCAATACCATGTAGGGATCCCAATTGTGTTTAACAGTAAAATGAATGCTAAAATGAAAACAGAAAAATCCATAGAAGAATTAAGTAAATTTTAATATACACTGATTTTCATAAATTAAGGAAGAAATGAAAAAATCATAATATTGTAGAAGTTCGACAATAGAAATGCACATAACTCATGCTTAGTTTGTAAATGATTCAGGATTGAGGTATGGTATGAAAAGGAATGGCACTAGCTGTGTGCAACATGTTGCAATGTTGGTATAGGCAAATGTGTTTAGTGTTTAAAGTAGATGTTTTGAAGCTGTTCTTCTGAGAAGTGAGAGGTGGAGTTTTTGAGAGCACAGATTTCTTGGATATGTCTACCAGACATCATTTATTGGAAGAAATGCAGTGGTAAACTATAGTTCAGCTTGACACAGATAAATGTTGCCATATAATAATAATAATCTTTATTGACACAAAAAGCATTACATTTCATAGGTGTACTATATCCATCTAAGAAAACTGTTTACAGATATAAAAATTATAAATAAGTAACAGAAATTATGAATGATAATGTGGCTTAATTAAAAAGAGAAATATAGTTGTTCAGTTCATTCAACTACACAAAACTTTCTTTTTGAAAGTATGTGAGGAATTCGTGGTACATAAACTTTCAAAGAGATTGAAACAAGAACAGAGCACATCCAGATGATTCAGTAGTCAACAATAATGGGCAACAACCCCAAGGAAGGATTGCTATCTGGTGTTATGCATCTGGAGGAGCAGGATATCAACAAGTCAACTGTATTAGACTCACAGCAGCTAGTCGAACAACAATATTCATTACCACTCTAACAAGGACTTCATGAGATGTGCCTTTAGGCTATGTGGCAAGTAGTGTATCTGCCCCTTACTGATGCCACAGTAGAAACCATCTGAACTGGTGCAGACATCATGTCAACTGCACCCAGGGGAAATGGCAATCTGTTCTCTTCATGGATGAGTCCAGAGTTGTCCTCCACAGTAATTCATGTCTTCATAGATATGGAGGGAACCAGGAACACTTTATCACGCCACAAATATCTGTGAATGCAACACCTACCGTGGTGGTAGTGTCGTGGTTTGAGGAGGGATATCTTTGTATAGCAAGCAGCACAGATCTATATATACATCCAACAAACCACATCACCAGCTACAGATACAGAGATGAAATATTGAACCCTTTTGTATGATCATATGTGGGTGCAATAAGTGATATCTTCTTCCTTCTTGATGATAATGTCCACCCACACCACTGTTGCCTTTTTGATCACTATATGGAGAACAGCACTATTAATTGTATTGAGTGGCCAGCCCAGTCTGCTGACCTAAATCTGATAGAGCATGCATGGAATATGCTTGGGAGATAGGTTGCTCCCCTGAATCCCACTCCTGCAAGTCTCCCAGAGCTTCGATCTGTTTTGAAGGAGCAATGGAAATTACTACCCACAAAGTGGATGGACAAGAGTCAGACAACTTCAGAATATTCTAAATTTTGTCAAGAAAGGAGATATTTCTCTTGTACTAGTGACTTCAGTGCTAAAGGTGGTACTGACTCTAACCTTTGGGCAGGGGTGTTAGGTTTTTTGACATTGGTAGTTCCAGTGACAATGGGGAATGTCTCCTATACACAAGTAAGCTTAATGGTTTTAGAATAACCAACATGTACTATAAACACCAAGACATTTATAAATATACATGAGTTTCACCTGATGGATTGCATAAGAATATGGTTAATTATATATTAATTATATATTTAATAAATATGCTAGTTCAGATAGAAATACCAGATCCTATAGGGGAACTAAAATTGGGTATGAACATTATGTGGTCAAAAGTGTCAGGGCAGAAGCTTAAGAAATATGCTAAGGATAAATAATTACCTTTAACACTGAAGCTCTGAAAGATCCAGATATAGCCATAGCACACCATGATAGGCTACTCATTCATCATTATGACAATCATGGTTTATTTATTACTAAAGTTGAGAAAGAATGGGTTCAATTTAAACAGGTGTTTCTAGAAACAAACAGTACTATTTTGGGTAAAATGGAAGAGAGGAGACAAAGTTAATTTGTTGATAAGGCTATCAAACTTATTTCTGAAAGAAGGAAGTGCAGGAATAATAATGGATCTACAGGTTCTAATGTTCATCATAGTAAAGAGCTTAATAAGCATGTAAACGATCAGTTAATAGCTGATAAAAATCTTTGACAGGCAACCAGCTCTCCAGTGGGTTCCCTCACCCAACCATCCACGAAACCACAAGATCTTTGAAATTGGACATCTGTCCCAAATTAATGATATTTAAGTAGTGAATATCATATTTTAAAAATAAAAGAGTTTGAATTTACCCCTTAAAAATGGTAGACTTTCGGCACAATTCATGTACAGATTTGCGGTAAAAAATTATACCATAAAGTTACCTTACCATATTGGCAATAAATTCTTTGCACGGTTCAAAATTTGAAAGTTCCAATATTACAGATGTGAATGAATCGATAGATTTAGATAATATTATGGTAATGTAGATGTTAGGTACTTTCACCGCTGCTTCGCAGCCATAATGTCAACTTTCTATTAGTCCTCAACCAGCACACAAAGGTGCCTTTTGGTGCCATTCATAAAACATAGTACTGTCCTGTATAGTGGAGTGTCGGATGGCACTGCTTGTCCTGTGGCACTGCTACATGATAGCTGACTTGTACTTCTCCCCTTTATATACCTCACATAGCGGGTAATGTCGTCTCTGTGATAAGTATATGGTGCATTGCGTGTATTCAAGTCGCATTGGTGTTTCCATTATTTTGATAAACCCCTGTAGGTAGGACACCCTCCCTCCCTTCAAAGCTTTCATTTGGTACATAGAATACTCTGGTCCTCATGTAGTCTCCTTTCCATATGCATATAATTTGACATATTATAGCCTACAAACATTTTACAGAGACAATTTGTTTTAAGCAAAGTTTTTCAAGAAAGTAGAAATACTTAGAAACAAATTGAAATCATTTTAATGAAATAAACTTTTATTAAGTCAGCCTTGATTCTGACTTTCCTTGCTTTAATTTCTGTAAATGTTTTAACAGTCTTAATATTTAATTTTCATGCCTTTTTTTTTCTATGCATAAAATGGGAAGTCCTTGATAATCCTTCTGTCATTTTACTTATGTGATAATTTTTTTGCCAATTTTAATTTTTAAGATGAGCCATCTGATGTTAGTACCTTTTCCCTTTGCATTAGGAAAATACAGTGGAGCAAATGTTTGCAATCTTACCTTTTTGTGTGTTTTTTTTCTCTTTCATCTTCAGTAGTAGGCACAAAATTAATTTCATACGGGCATATTTTTCAAATGGATATACAGACCTGCACATCTTTCCAAATGGCTCTGTTACTGCCCTGCGGTACAGAGACAAGTTCCTGAACCCATACGTATGTTAGACCATTCCAGGCAGGCATCGGTTCAAATTTTATTCTTATGGATGATAACACCCATCCTCATCAAGCTCATGTGGTCAATAATTTTCTCAAAGAGGAGATATTTGCTGAATGGAGTGGCCATCCAGATCTTCTTACCTCAATCCCATTGTGCATGTATGGGATGCTCTAAGGAGATGCATAGGAGCTTGCCAGCCCTCTCCCAGAACACTCCACAAACTTCGAAAGCACATCGAGGAGTAGCCATTAATCCCTCAGGACCTCATCAATACCCTCATGGCTGTCAGGGGTGATCATATTCCATATTAACGTACCACAACATCATATGTAACAGACCTTAAGTATTGTTCCATGGATGGCTCTTTCATGCCAATTGCACGAGTATGATCTTAACGCATGCACATTATACAATTATGAATTTCTTCTACTTGATTTACATTTGTAATGTAATAATAATAAACCTCTTGACCAAATTTCATTGCATTCCCTAAAAAATACTTTGAGTTATGTACAAATTTATACATTATCCTTTACTTTTGAGCACCAGTGTATTATCAACAAATTTTTCCTTTAAATTTTCAAAAATCTCATGAAAATTGCTGTTTTTTTAAAAACAGAAGATTTTGTAAGTAATTATGAAGTACATACTTATATTGTTGTCTTTTTTTTTCATTTTACACTCTTTTCTTCCTTAAACCTATTTCAATATTCCTGGAATTATTATTATTATTTTTTTTTTTGGTGGTGGTGGTGGTGGGGGGGGGGCTCAGTCGGTAGTATGCCAGGCTCGTAATCTGTAGTTCCCAGGTTCGAGTCCCAGCTGGGTCAGCGTTGAGATTTATCTCCGCAAAATTCCCCGCCCTGCCCACGGTCAGTAGGGGACACCAGTGGGCTTGGAAAAGCCGCCGTCCGTCAGATGGGAGGTTAAGGCGTGGCCCTGTGTATGGGAGAGCCATACCCTGTGCACGTTAAAGAACACACTGGATGGCCTTAACGGGAGGCTACCATCTGTCTCCTAACAGCTGTTTCAGTGGGTCTTCTCCCTCAACCTTCTCTGAGCCTTTGGGGTCCACATGACCTGGCCATTTAGCCAATGGTGTGCAAAAAAGTGCCACTCAGAGGTAAAACAATCCAATACAATCTGGGACTGTAAATCTGGACCAAAACTAAGCCAAAGCAAGGCCAGATCTTGTTATTGTGAAACTCAGCAGTGTCACAGGAGATAGGAAAGTCAGGGGCTATGACCTAATTAATTTCTTGTGCGTATGACAGTCAAGTGGCAATAAAGTGGATTGTTAACAGCAAGCACTGTTCTCATACTTTGGATAAATTTACCCTGCATCTAGTTAATCTAGTTACATCCGAGGCATGGAAATCACTCCTCCTGTAGGAGGGCAATTTTGCAAAGAAGTTACCCCTCTCCAGTAGAAGTTTATCTTTGAAAAAAAATTATTAGTTTTTAATTCGTTTAAACTAATTTATTAGTTTATATTCGATGGTTTTAAATGATTTACTCCCTCCTCTCAATTTACTGACTGTGCCGCTCTGACTATTTAGACATATGTTTTTTACCCTTGGTGCACAAACCTTTCTGCACTTAGCTGAAATGACCAAACTTTAACACCCCCCCCCCAAAAAAAAAAAAAAAAAAAAAAAAAATCCTAATATTTTAAAACAAAGTGGCCAAGAAAGTGTTTTTCCGTTTCATAAACTGGATTGAAAATCCCATTAATGCGAGCAATCCAAATCACCTTATATAACACTGGCCATTGTTTTAAAATATACCACACTGAAAAGAATCATTAAAATAAAAGCAATGTTTTGGGAAGAAATTTAGTTTCAAGTACTTTATAATTTAACTGTTTTTATTCCTAAGGGTTACCAAAAATAAGACTTAATTGCATTGTCTGATGCATTTATTCGACATAGCAATGCGAAAATGTCTTATTAAAATTACATACATACATATGCATGCATGCACGCACACGCACGCACGCACTCACACACACACGCACGCACGCAGGCACACACACCCGCGCAGGCACACACGCACACACACGGACTACAGAGGTCCAACCAGATTGTGTAATTTTCCTCTCCAGCTGCTGCATTTGGCCACTCTAGGCCAATTCTAGCAAGGTCCTGTTTGACATTGTCTGCCCATTGCATCCTAGGTCTCCCTCTTTTTCTGATACCTTTAGGTACACTGTTTATAATCCTCTTTGCCACTCTGCAGCTATGCATACAGGAAACATGACCAAACCAATGCAGTCTCTCTTTGCACAATATGCTGTTAAGAGGAGGTTAATGACTCTTTCTTCTAAGCTCATCATTACTTACAAAGTCAAACCACCTAATGCCCAAGATACTGCATAAGCATCTAGAATCACAGGCATAAAGTTTCTTGTTATCCTGTTTACAAAGGGTCCATGTTTTGCAACCATAACTAACCTTAGAAAGAACTAAACTATTATACAGCCTAATTTAAGTCTTTTAGATGTATACTCTTATTTTTCCATACTCTCCATAGATTCTTAAAAGTCCCAGCGGCAATCCCTATTCTTCATTTATCTCATGCTGCATATGACTAATATTTGTTACATAGCTCCCAAGATAATTAAACTGAGACATTTGCTCAATAGTACAGTCATTCAAAGCAACTGAGGCACCATCTGCCTGACCAATTTTCATCACTTTAGTTTGTGCTCTGTTTATCACCAAACCTACTCTATTACCAGTCTCATCAACAGCCCTAATGAACGAATTCATCTCATCAACATCATTAACCAACAACATCAAATCATCTGCATAATCTAAATAAGAAATTTTGAAACCTCTAGACCATTTAAAGCCAAAATCTTTCCCTTGCAAAGAATTTCACATTACAAAATCAATAACTAAATAGAAAAGGAGACAAAATGCACCCTTGTCTAACTCCACTAGAAATGCTAAACCAATCGCTGCAAGATGTACCAACTCTCACACATGACTCAGTTTTATTATAGAGAGGTCTCATTACCCTAACTAGGGGCGTGGACGGCTCAGTCAGTTGCGCACCAAGCTGTAGTTCCCAGGTTCGAGTCCCAACTGGGTCAGCGTTGAGATATCTCTGCAAAATTCAAGGCCCTGCCCACAGTCAGTAGGGGACACCGATGGGCTTGTAAAGGTCGCCATCCGTCAGATGGGACATTAAGCCATGGCCCCGTGTGTGGGGCCTAGCCATACCCTATGCACATTAAAGAACATATTGGATGGCCTTGAGGGGAGGCTATCATCTGTCTCCTAACAGCTGTTTCAGTGGGTCCCCTCTCCCAACCTTCTCTGAGCCTTCGGGGTCAATGTGACCTGGCCATTTAGCCCATGGTGTGCAAAAAAAGTGCCGCTCAGAAGTAAAACAACCCAACCCTCTCCCCCAACCTTCTCTGAGACTTCAGGGTCCATGTGACCTGGCCATTTAGTCCATGGTGTGCAAAAAAGTGCTGCTCAGAGGTAAAAAAACCCAACTCAATCCATTACACTAACTAACTTATCAGATACTCCATATGATCTAACAATCAACCACAAATTATGTCGATCCACAGAGTCAAAAGCCTTTTTGAAATCTATAAAGCTAGCAACTCAAGAATCTGCCTAAGTGAAAATATTTAATCAATGATCCCCTACCACTTCTGAATCCAACACATTCATCACACAGTTGTCCATCAACCAAATTCTTAATTCTATTAAATATAATCATGCAAAGAACTTTACCTAGAATAGAAAGTAAACCAGTTCCCCTATAATTATCACATGAACTATGATCACCTTTTTTAAAAATAGAGATAATAATAGCTGTAGTAAGATTCTTATGAACAAAATGTTTCTCATAAAAAAATATTCAAAATTTCAGTCAGCCATGTGACAACACAAATGTTCCCAGCTCTAAGCATTTCAGTGGTGATTTCGTCCACCCCTGGGGATTTATGCAGTTTTAATTTAGAGATAGCCAATGCGACTTTGAAATGTGATATAGGGCCTTCATAAAAACCAGTAACCCAGCTATCCTCATTACAAACAATGGGAGTAGAAATAATCACATTATTTAGAACATTTCTGAAATGCTCAACCCACCTAGCCATCACAGAATCCTCACCTTCAACCACCTTGCCATGTTTATCCTTCAATCCCTGTGTACCTGTGCATTTCTACCCACACAATACGTTAACAATCTGGTACAACCCCTTGCTGTTGTGCTGTCTAACTGCTTCCTCTGCTTTGTCAGCCAGGCTATCAAACCAAAGATTCTTATCAGCTGTTAATTGATCCTTTACACATTTTTTAAATTCTTTGTAATACCTTCTGTTAGGGCTGTTAGGGTGTTGATTCATATTAATCCCACACTTCCTACTTTCAGAAATAAGTTCCATAGCCTTATCACTTGAGTACTTTTGTTTCGTCTGTTCCCTTTTACCCAAAAAAAGTACTGTTGGTTTCAGGAAAAGCCTGTTTAACCCTTTCATGATTAAGGGAAACATTTTTCTCATTTTAAAATTGGTGATTGTCGTATTTAATTATAACCTTATCTGCATTTTTTATACAGAATGTCAAAATAGAAAGTGTGCCGAATGCAATTACGTAAACAGGAACGTTTAGAAAACTATAACAGAACAGTCAGGATGCATAATATATGTACTATGTCCCTCTTTTCCTCACTACCAAAAGAAATTGCTTCACAGAATATCATAATTAGCACATCATTTTGTATAGTAATTTTATTTCATAATTTTGTATTATTTTAGTTAACATTTTGTTCTAATAAACCATTAAATAAAAGACATTGCATAATAAGCCTAACTATAATTTGTATTACCTTTATAGTCCATTGGGAAAAATATTTCCCATAAAATTCCAAAAAAACTACACATTGTTATGTATTTTTCTTATGATTTTTATTTATTTTACGTCTAAACAAACTAAAATAAACAGTTACATACTAATATTTACTCTTAGAAACCTTATGGTCCTGAAAGGGTTAAACTGTTCCTGTTCTTTCTCTACTTCAGCAGTAAGCAAACCACAATTGTCATAATGACTAATCAGCCTATCATGGTATGCTTTGGCTATATCAGGATGTTTCAGACCTTCAGTGTTGAAGGTAATTTTCTTAACCTTTAGCTGCAAAACACTTTTGACCAGGTAATGGTCAGACCCAATTTCGGCTCCCCTGTACGATCTAGTATTCCTAACTGAACTGGCCCATGTGCTGTTAATTAAAATATAATCTATCATATTCCTGTGCAACCCATCAGGTGAAACCCATATATATTTATAAATGTTCCAATGCTTGTAGTATGTGTTAGTTATTCGTAAACCATTAAGTTTACTTACCTGTAGGAGACATTCCCCATTGCCATTGGAACTACCAATGCCAAATGGACCTAAAACTCCTGCCCAAAGATCAGAGTCAGTACCAACTTTAGCATTGAAGTCACCTAGCACAAGAGAAATATCTCCTTTCTTTTTTTTATTTTATTTAAAATAATTTAAAAATTCTCTGTCATTGAGCAATAAAATTTCAGAGTTTATCCTTCAAACTATTTGGATGTTGAATGTTCTTAGGATACTTTCTTCACAGTATTCAAAATATCCTGAAGCTGGCTGTAAAACATATCCCTCTCGTTCTCATCAGAGTCCTCTGTGGGGGCATAACAACAGATGACATTCAAGTCTTTAATTTTTGTTTTAAATTTTGCGCTAAGAAATCTTTCATTACTGCAGTTATATCGTAGAAGAGCAATACTGGATGTCTGCTGAGAAGCAAACCTACACCTTGGAGATGCTTTCCATCTTCCCTCCCTGAAAAGAGAAATTCAAAGTTATTTTTAAGTATCTCACCTTTACCTGTCCATCTGGTCTCTTACAAGCCTAGAATATGTAGGTTATTGTGCTGGAATTCTTGCATGTGAACATCAAGAGAATAATCTCTATGTAATGTCCTCATGTTCCACATTCCTGCAGAGAGAAAATGATTAGTAGGATTTTTAAAGAAACTAGGTTTATTGAGATAGGTAGGGTCAGCAATATCAAACAGCCCCCTGATTGCAGGCATTGGGCAAAGACCTATTTCTCCTCTCCTATAGGCTGAAGTCACCGATGCTGGTATGAACTTCAGGCACCACCTTTTCAAGTGGACTTTTTCAAGAGCCATATGGCCTGCCTGAAACACATTACTCCAGTTTAGGCTTGATGATGCTCAACTAGCTAAGTAAGGTTCAGGTACCTGTGATGGCCTCTGATTATGATTATCCACCAGCTGATATAAGGTATCCCATGCCTCTGTTCAATTAGGGCTGGCAACACAGAAGCAAACAGAAAACACAGCGGCAGATTCTCCCTGAACAGAGGCCCACCATTGCAGCAAGTCTAGGATTCATAAACAAGTCCAGTCTAGTAGGTATAAATGGTCAGCACTAGGACCGTGTGAAATTTATCACTCGTCAGCAGGGTTGAAAAAAAAAAAAGAAAAAAGTGGCCATATGTGACCAGATCAGTAGGCCATACTGAACTGAGAAGGAAGGGTCGGACATTAGGTGCTAGACCTGGCTGGTTCTGTGCATCATCACTGGGGATTGGTTCACAGGTTTCCTTCCAGTTTATTCCTAGCTACCATATTAAAATTAATATATATGTAAATTTGTGTAAATTTTTAATTTTTATAAAGTTTGTTAAATTTTGTTTAATTTAGTGTATAACATTGCCCTATTGTTGGTTGATATGTTATTTTTTTGTTTTAAATTCTGAAGTTGTGACTTGTTGATATGACTTAGCACTCTTGGTAGAAAAACTGTACTTTTCTCAAAGTATGGTACCAAGAAAAAAGATAACAATGTGGAAGTGTTTTTCATGTTTCAAGTAAATATTTTTTTTTTTATTCAGAAATAAATAGCCTTTCTATTCATTCATGTGCATTATAATCACTGCTGTGTATTATGGTTTTTAAATAAATTTTTATTTGCATTGCCAAATGCATTTTTTTACTACATGCCTCTATAAAAATTCCATTTAAATAAAACTAGTTGATAAACAATTTAATAAATCACGATAAGTGCTGTTATATTTAATCCTGTTTAAAAGCTATCATATCCCAAGTTATGAGAAGTGCAATAGTTGTTATAACATGCAATTGAATTTATCATTAGTTATTATATATTAATTAATCACTAAGATTACTAATTAGTCATACATATATCTTGACATAACATGTTGAAGTATAATAGATCAACTAGTTATCAATGCTTGAAGGCTGGTACATCTGCAGTAAGAATTTTCATCATGAGATCAATTGATGCCAGTTGATATCACAATATATGGCTGTTGTTGTGTACAATTCTCAGCAGCAACCAGTCCTTGTGAAACACAAACGTATGTAGTTGTTAACTTGTAGTTGTCATATGCTGTTGATTCCAGCTCAGCTTGAAGTTGTTAATATATTACATAATGGTGCGATGACTCTACATTCCATAGTTGTTGTTGCAGTATATTGTTTTGGTAGTCACCTATTACTACCTCTGTCAATATTTGATTTTAGCAACAGTCCATTGGAGCAATACTCAAGTCATACAATAATTAGTGTTCTTAAATATTATGTTGAGCTAAATATTTAACATACTTTGATGTTATTTTTCCATAGACAGATTATATCTCATGCAGTCACCGGTACATAGTCTTGCAAATTTCACTGTTGCACTTTCTCAATTGTTAAGATTAGATTAATACTGATAAACATTTTAAAATAGGCATAAGAGGCCGACTTACAGTACTGTTAAAATACCTTTAAAACCAAAGTTAAGCCTGCGTCCAGATGTTATTTGAGCAATACGTTTCACTGTCTCTACCTTGCTCACGGCATCTTCAGGCTCTGTGTATGACAAACACAAGTTCCACTATATGCCCATCCCGCTTCTTACTTCACTGCTTGTCTATTGTTACCTATGTGTAGGAGTGCCTGTGTATTGATGCAGCAGGAGATTCCATGTTGATGGCAGGGGAGGAATCTCCATGTTGCATATATTATCTAGTTGTGCATGTATTATCATTTTTTCTGTGTATTGCAACTGAAATTTTGTTTTAGGGGCAGCTAATGGTTTATACTCAGTGTAGTTAATTTGTATGTTATTGTCAAGAATAGTCTGTGCAAATGCTGTATTATAATTTTGTTTTTGTATGTCTACTTGATGCTCCCACATTCTATCTGTATATTGTCTGAAAGTTTTGCCAATGTATTTATCTCTACTATTTAATGTATTTAATGGATCTGGTAAATTTATTTGATATACTCCCCCAGTGAGTGGTTTTATTATCGCGGTCATTGATTAATAAATTCTTTTTAGTGTGAGTTACGGTGGTTGGCAGCTTAATATTATATCTTTTAAGTGTGCATTCCAAAGTCATTGAAATATTTGTAATATATGGAAAACTATGAGCATAGTTATCAGGGGATTTAGCTTGATTAGGTTTTGGTTGCGAGTCTTTAATAACAGTGTATTTAGTGTTATTCTTCCACCTTTTTAATTGCTGTTGTGTATATCCCGCTTCCATTGCTGTTTGATTTATATAATTTATTTTGGTAAGAAATGCCGACTGATCCGAGCAATATCGATATGCTTTTATATAATGTGGTAAGATGTTAGCTTTTTTATACTTAAATGGTGGGCAGAGTTAGTGGGTATATATGTAGGTGTATGTATTTTTTTCCTATAAACTGTAGTTTCACAATAATTTTCTTTTCGGGTTATCATTATATCTAAATAAGGTATTTGCTGATTAGATTCTGATTCAAGTGTAAACTTTATACTTGGTAATATCCCATTATAGTGTTTATGAAATCATTTTTCTATTTTATGCGGCCAAAAATGTAAAATGTCATCCACGTACCTCATGTAGAGTGATGGTTTATTTTCAGCTGTTGCTAATGCTGTTTCCTCTACATGATGCATAACAACATCGGACATGAGTTCAGACAGAGGTGATCCCATTGGGATGCCCTCCATCTGGAGCCATGTACAATTGTTGATGTCAAAAAATTAGAGGAGGTGGCCAGATCCAAGGCCTTGTGCATACTAAAGTACTCTGAGGTGTTGGGCCTGGCCACTTTTAACCATTCAGCTGCATTGTTGCATGTTATGAATATATGTAACAGCACTTATCATGGTTTATTAAATTGTTTACCATGTTAGTTGTGTTATTTTAACTTAAAACTAGTTGTCTTTTTTTGTAAAAATTTCTTTTTCGGAAAATCCAGAATTAAATACAGTTGGCATATAACACATACCATGGTTCCTTTCATTGGTTATTTGACAAAAAATTTATAAAGTAATTTTTTTTTACTGATCATAGTGTAAAAAAAAGCTGTAGGGCCTCTGTATGGAAACCAGTTTTTCATGCAGTACCATGGAAGGGTTAAGTGTCTGACCTTTACCTGTCCATCTCATCTCTTGCAAGCCCAGATTATCATGATTGTAACATTGTAATCCCTGTGTGAGATGTCAAGAGAATAATCTCTATCTGGCCATCTTTTGGCATAGGCAAATGCTGAGGGCTTGCAATTTTTGGGGTCCATTTTCATTGCCACATTACCTTATAATAATTTTAAAGGGGGCCCCTTATTTTACTTTTGCCTAGGGGCCCAGGTAAAGCTTAAGATGGCCCTAATCTCTATGCAGTATCCTCACATTCCATATACCTGTGGGAAGTAATGGTAAATGGTATTTTCAAAGAAATGTTTATTGACAGAGGTAGTACTGACAACATCAAACATCTCACTAATCGCTGGCTTGGGGCAAAGACCTTATTCCCCCTCCCCGCACACTTCTAAAAGCTTAAGCCACTGCTTCAGGAACTTTCCCCAATGTAGGATATGCCTATACCCCTAGTAGCAAGGATTCAGGGTATGTGATGGCCTCTGATCAGGATTATCCAGCAGCTGATATAAGGTATCCTGTGCAACTCTTCACTTCGGGCTGTCAACCCACAAGCAGAAAACATAGCAGTAGATTTTTATTAAACAGAAGCCTGTCAGTTCAACAAGCAGGATCCATAATCAAGCTCAAAGGCATTATTTATCCAGCATTCTCATAAATATAAATAGTCAGCACCAAGACCCCTATGTTAACCATTCCTCAGTTACGTAGAAAAAAAAAACATTGCCATAGAAGTTCAGATAAATAGACTACATTGATCTGCAGTCCTCCCCTTCCATTCCCTTCTACAAGAGAATATCGCTTTTGAAAGGTACTAATGAGTACCACCATGAGAAGTTAGGGTTTTACTTTAGGTGCTGGAACTAATCAGTTCTTTTCATTATCATCACAGGGCACACAGCTCTCCTTCCAGTGTATTCTGACACCAACAATTATGCCAAATGAGATTAGAATATAAAGGTTAAGTTGTAGAAGACAGAAGTTAAAAGGTTACATGTGTAATATATTGCATCAAATAAATAAGGTTAAGACTAAAAAATAAATAAATATTTCCAAGTGATTAAATTGAAAGCAACACATTTTCATTTATTATTTTAAGTGTAGTTCTCGTCTTCTTCACAGACCTCTGTGGCAAGCAGGTGCTTGAGGGGCTTAATGATCAGTTGTATAACAATGTTATTTATTAGTGATAAAACAGTTTCTTCATGTACATAAATTTTTGTATGTTGCAGAATATTTATTCCCTTCTTCGCCCCTGTGATGCAGTTGAGCAGCTCATTTTGTCAGATATCCATCTCTGTAGTCCTTCTCTGTTTTCCTCAAATGCTATTGTGTCGGAAGGTAAATTTTAAAATTATTTATGAATATATGAATTGTTTTACTAAATTATTTATTTTACAAATTATTAAAGTTTATAGTTATGGATATAACTTTTCTTAATTAGTTTTTGAATTTTATTAACATTTTTGTTCATTTATACTGTTTATATTTGTATTTAAAGTAAACATTAGGTTTACTTACTACAATAATACTTTGGCATAAGTAAATTAACTTTATTTCATTAAATGTTAAATAGTACTAAAAACCACAGTATATTAGGTTCAATAGATACAAATTATGTGTGAAAATTGTATTTTATTATTACAATATATCCCAGAATAAAGTATACCTAAATGAAGATAAAGAAAAGTTTGTGGTTATAATTTAAAACATCCTAGGTTAAACAGACATAAAAGGGGGCGGGGGCGGCTCAGTCGGTAGCGCGCCAGGCTCGTAATCTGTAGTTCCCAGGTTCGAGTCCCAGCTGGGTCAGCGTTGAGATTTATCTCCGCAAAATTCCCCGCCCTGCCCACGGTCAGTAGGGGACACCGATGGGCTTGGAAAGGCCGCCGTCCATCGGATGGGACATTAAGCCGTGGCCCCGTGTGCGGGAGAGCCATACCCTGTGCACGTTAAAGAACACGCTGGATGGCCTTGACAGGAGGCTACCATCTGTCTCCCAACAGCTGTTCCAGTGGGTCCCCTCCCCCAACCTTCTCTGAGCCTTCGGGGTCCTTGTGGCCTGGCCATTTAGCCCATGGTGTGCAAAAAAGTGCCGCTCAGAGGTAAAACAACCCAACAGACATAAAAATACACTACTGCAATAGACTCTAAATGAAATAGATGACTTTCCACAAACATGCTCTAAATGTGAATGAATGAAATGTTCTAAACACATTTCATATCCGAGACAGAGATTATCAAACATTTCCTGAATGCACTGAAGTGGTATGGAGTACATGTCAGATGTTGATCTTAGTTGATCAATATCAAAAGGTAGTGGATCGTGAAATACCTTTCCTTGAAGCATTCTCCACAGATGAGCATTAGGCAAGATAAGGTCTAGTAAATTCATAGAGAATGGATATGTCCCCCCTGGAGATGAGATTAATTGGAAAGTGCTGCTGAAGGAAAGATCTGCAATGTATTCCTAGCCATGTGTGCTGTAGCTCATCTTGTCAGAACCATTTGGTACCAAAAAGCAAATTTTTTGCATGGTAGAAGTATTTCAGATTATGCAGAAGGGGTTTGATAATCTGTATAATCCTGAGCAGAGGTCATCGCAGGCACCTGAACTCTTTGCTTCTACTGGCATCATCAAATTCTACACTGGAGGAAGTCTTCCAGTGTACATGGCTTCAGCCTTTAGTGGTGTGGGAACTGCTATTTGCCCCATGTCAATTAGGGGACTGTTTGATATTGTCGGCATTCCCTCTCTCAATAAACATAGTTTCTTTAAAATCCCACTAACCATTTTCTCTCCATAGGTAGTTGGAATGTGAGGACTCTGCACAGAGCTTTTTCTCTTGATGTCCTCACACAATAATTCCACCGATAAAATTTAGATATTCTCGGCTTCCAAGAGACCAGATGGGCAGATAAAGGTCAGATTCTTAAAAATAATCTTAAAATTCTCTTTTCAGGGATAGAAGACAATGAACATCACCAAGGCGTGGGTCTGCTTCTCAGCAGACATGCTAGTGATGCTCTTCTAGTATATGAGTGCATCATGAAAGATTTCTTACAGCAAAATTTCAGACAAGCATTAAAGACTTGAATGTTATCTGCTGTTATGCCCCCACTGAGGATGAGGATGAGGATGAGAAGGATAGGTTTTACGGACAACTTCAGGATATTTTGAATTCTGTCAAGAAAGGAGATATTACCCTTGTTCTTGGTGACTTCAATGCCAAAGTTGGTACTGACTCTGACCTTTGAGGAGGGGTGATAGGCCCTTTTGCTATTAGTAGCTGCAATGGCAATGGGCAACGTCTCCTACAGGTAAGTAAACTCAATTGTTTCAGAATAACTAACACTTATTACAAACACTGTGACATAAATAAGTAATATGGGTTTCACCAGATGGCTGCATAAGAATATGATTGATTATATATTAATTAACAGCAAATGGGCTAGTTCTCTTAGTAATACCAGGTCATACAGGAGAGCTGAAATTGGATCTGATCATTACCTTGTTAAAAGTGTCCTGCAACTTAAACTTGAAAAGTGTTGTGCTAGGGTTAAAAAATTTACTTTTAATACTGATGCTCTGAAAGACCCAGTTATAGCCAAAGCTTACCATGATAGGTTATTTAGTCATTATGACAGTCATGGCATGCTTACTAATGAAGTTGAGGAAGAATGGGATCATTTTAAACAGGCTCTTTTGGACACTAACAGTACTCTTTTAGGAAAAAAGGAGCAGAGGAGGCAGAATTATCTGAGTGATAAGGCACTTGAGCTTATTTAAGAAAATAAGAATTTCAGGAACTACCTACTAGTCCTAATAGAAAGCACTACAGAGAATTTAATATATGTGCAAAGGATCAGTTAGCTGCTGATAAGAATCTTTGGCTTGATGGCTTGGCTGACAAAGCTGAGGAAGCAGTTAGACAGCACAACAGCAGAGAGCTATACCAGATAGTTAATGTTTTGTGTGGTAGAAAATGGACAGGTGCCAAGATACTTGCGCAGTATCTTGGGTATTAGGTGGTTCAACTTTGTAACTATTGATGAGGTTAGGCAAAGGAGTCGGCAACCTCCTTTAAGCTTCATATTGTGCAGAGAGAGAGACTGTTAGTTTGACCATGTTGCCCATATGGATAATTATAGATTGGCGAATAGGGTTAGGAACAGTGTGCCTAAAGGCTTCAGAAAGAGAGAACCTAGGATGCGGTGGGCAGACAATGTCAAACAGGACCTTGTTAGAATTGATGTGCAGTGGCTGAATGCAGCAGATGTAGCTCAGGACAGATATGCTTGGAGAACTAAATTGCACGGTCTGATTGGACCTCTGTAGCCCATGGCTGCTTGAGGAGGTGGAGGAGGAGGAGGATGATAGGTGTGTCAGATTCACCATGACATATTTGCCCTGATTTATCTTCAATAAATAAGGTCCAATAAGACCAATACCTGGAAATGACTCATCAAACTTTCTTACAGTGATGAGTATGATCCATGACCTCATCAGATCACTGGAAACTTAAGAACTTCTTTGTATGCTTGTTCTTGTATCCTTGCACAATGTAGCATTCATCAGAAAACCAGACATTACGAAGGAAACTCATCTTCACAAACATTAGCAAAAACCAAGCACAAAACACTTCTTTGTAACATATTCAATTCTTGCACCTTCTGCTTACTTACAAATGGTATGAAAAAAGTTACCAACTCATGAACCAATATTTGGACAATTGTTCTTTTCATAGCCATTTCTTTTGCTATTCACCATTGACTTTTCTTTGGTGATCTGATAATTTTGTTGCACATCTCTCCTATATGCTTATTGGCTGTGGTGGGCCATATCCTTCCCCAAAGAATGCTGCTTTTGTTGAGGTATCACTCTTCTAGTGTCTCAAAATGTCTTCACCAGTAACAACACAGTGTGCTTAGTTGGGGGTTGTTAAACTTTTCCTCAAAACACACATGTACCATTTTCACACTTGGGCCTCTTCATGCCTCTGTCCATATGTATGAAAATAATGCTCCACAATGAAAGCTTTTTCTTGATTACTGAGCATCTTTATGATGCAGCTGCTCACAACTTTCCTGTTCGGAGTCCAAAGCCACTCTACATCATCAATAGAATATCTCCCCACCCACACATGCAACATTCAGTGTTGCCCAACTTCAGTATACTTTATTCTGGGCTATTATATTATACCAAAATTCTAAATTTAGGGAACCCTAATTTAGACTTTTAATAACCCTTACTGTTGTAATAAGAAAATTTATTTTAATTTTTTTCCAATATTTGTTGGGTGAATGCTAACAGTATCTGGGAGGTATTAAACCTTTCTGTGTCAGAGCTCTAATAATTGCTTTCATTCTTTGGATTCTAGTGGTGGAAGATGTAAGTTTGTTTCCCATATTACAAAGTTGTAAAAAAAAAATTCTGAATAGCAGTCTGAATTTTTTTTAACTTTTTCTAATGAAATATTGAAAATAACCAACTCATAATAAATAGGCACTTTAGCGTCAATTTAAATTTTAGAGTAAAAATTGTCTTGAGCTGGGTGGGATACGAACCCACGACCTCCTGATAACATGTCAGGTGCTCTGGACCACTGAGCTACCACCTGCTGATCAAGATCTCCTCTAACAAGTGCTATGAACATTCCTTTATGTTTCACATAGGCACTATCCTGGCAATAATTTTAGCCACAAGTGGCATTTATATTAGCCAATAGATGGAAGCATGTACAACAAGTATGCAGATAATAAATAATTAATGAAATAGGCTCGATGTATTTCAAATCAACTCATAATAAATAGGCACTTTAGCGTCAATTTAAATTTTTGGCTAATATAAATGCTATTGGCTAATATAAATGCCACTTGTGGCTAAAAATATTGCCAGAATAATGCATATATGAAACATAAAGCAATGTTCATAGCGCTTGTTAGAGGAGATCTTGATCAGCTGCCGGTAGCTCAGTGGTCCAGAGCACCTGACATGTTATCAGGAGGTCATGGGTTCGTATCCCACCCGGCTCAAGACAGTTTTTCCTCTAAAATTTAAATCGACGCTAAAGTGCCTATTTGTTATGAGTTGATTTGAAATACGTCGAGCCTATTTCATTAATTATTTATTATATCTGTATACTTGTCGTACATGCTTCCATCTATTGGCTAATATAAATGCTGCTTGTGGCTAAAAAATATTGCCAGAATAGTGCCTATATGAAACATAAAGGAATGTTCATAGCGCTTGTTAGAGGAGATCTTGATCGGCAGCCGGTAGCTCAGTGGTCCAGAGCACCTGACATGTTATCAGGAGGTTGTGGGTTCGTATCCCACCCAGCTCAAGACAATTTTTTCCTCTAAAATTTAAATTGACACTAAAGTGCCTATTTATTATGAGTTGATTTGAAATACGTCGAGCCTATTTCATTAATTATTTATTGAAAATAACATTTAAATCTATGATATATATTTTTTACTTGTTGATCTGCTTGAAAAAATTATGGTAAAGTTTAAAAGTAAAACTATTTGAGTTTGCAGTGAACATATGCACATATTCAGTCATTGTAAATAGCATCAAGTATGGATGATTTAGTTTATGCTTTCATTCTGTTGCCCTGTACACAGATTATCGATTGGTTGTGATTCTCAGTAGGTTGGGCTATTTATAGCGCTACTAGAGTTGTAAAGCTTTTTAAGCTTTTAACATAGAGATATTGATTTTATTACTACTGGAAATTGCATCATCTGGGAACTACACACATTGGCTTTCAATTAATGTTTTAGCAGACTTTCGATTTTAAAGATTTTTTTTTACTCTAATGCTTCTAAAATTGTTTTTTGTTGCCTCTCAAATGGATACTGCAGTTATAAACAATAATTAACTTGAAACGATCAAAAATGAAACTGCTAGTGATCTATAATTGCGGCAGTTGGAAGAACATTAGGATTACTCAAAGTGCAATTTTTAAAAGGTAGGACAATATTTATCAATGCTTTTAATTACATTTCAACCAAATAAACTAATTAAAACCAGGAAATTGTGATTTTTAACCAAAATTTCTGCCAGAATTTTAGAATTAAACTTTTCTGTAGCAGTTATGCAGCTTTATAATAAAGTGACTCATTTTCAGTTTCAGTGCTTCAGTTAAACTTCAAATGCTTTGAAACATTTTATTGAACTTTTTTTCATAGTTCTTTATAATTTTTCTGATTTATTTTTCAATTTTTATTTAAATTATCTTGTTTTTAAAGCAAAATTATTTTTAATGATACTGCTTTTCTTAGGCTTAGAGTTTTGCTGAAACTATCTGAAAATTAATTGAGTCAAAGGCAGAGTTAATTGTTGGAAATGCAGTGCTTCAAAGGTTAAGGTACTTTATTGCCGCTGGAAAAATTATAACCTGCTGTCCCATATTTATCTTTTGCTAGAGTGAAACATGAATTTGTGTTTTTTATTGTCTACATGAGAAATTTTTATTACAATATGAATAATGAACCTTACTCAGTAAAATATAAACCATTAATTTCAGTAGTTGGTAGCCATCTGTCACAAGTTATTCAATTCCTTCTTGGCCCTTGGAAGTGAAAAACTCCCAACATCAGTTTTAAACTTCCTGCAATGTTTGAAACTACCTACCTCAAGAAAAAAGAGCCATGGAGTGAAAGAAGTGATAGTCAGAAGGAGCTAGGTCTGGACTATACACTAAGTGAGAAAGTAGCTGAAATGCCAATTCTCAAAGTTTTTCTTTGGTGGTGAAGTGTGGTGTGTGGTTTTGCTTTCTTTTTGGAGGAGTACCTGATGTCTGTTTACCAATCTTGGGACAGTATTAAAGCATCACAGAGTGCATGTGCTCCAGGTAGTGAGTAGAGGTTGGCATTGATGACATGTCCATCAGGAACCAGATCAAAGTGCACTACACCCTCAAAATTATACCAAAGACACTACATTGCCTTCATTTCAAATTATCAGCTCTTTGTGATATGAATGTGGTTTTCATAGTTCAGGACACTGCTTTTGGTTATTTGGATTGTTGAAGATAAATTTTTCATACTTGCAACATTTTCTCAATGAGATGGTCACATGGATTAATGAGGAGTTTCCTGCAGACCTTGATACGACAGTGTAACATTTTCTGCTTTTATAGTTTTTTTTTTAATTCTTTAAAAAATGTGTGAAATACACACGTTTAATAACTTTTGGACTCTGTTACCCCTATTAGCATTCTCAAAGGAGGGAACATTGTCCCCTTGCCCTTCACTTCCCCACCCTAGGTTCAGCCCTGGTTTAACCCCGATACCAAACTTTTTGAAAACCGCATTCTTGAGGCTCCATTTGTGCCAATGGAGTACCAAGGGCAAGTAAGTAGTGCATTCTTTCTTTAAAGGCAGTCACAAGTCTGAAATCTCTAGGGGACCATTTAGACACATAATGAAAGATTTTGAAGTCCAAATATGACACTCTTTACTAGCGCATCCTGAACTTGCCCACACAAGTTCAGCTTTTGTTTGTGCAACAGCAAATTGCATGCATTCATTGGAATTTTTCTTTTCGGGATATTTTTTTCACTGCATTCATGAAAGTGATGTCATGTTTTTATTGAATAAGACATAACTAGTTATTTTAATAGCTGTTCTCCGAAAGAAAGAACTGAAATGAAGGTAAAAGTGTGGATGAAATTCGAGCTTTAAAAGAGCAACAATTTTTTTTAATATTGATTTGTAAAAGCCGTCATTAATATTACTGTAGTACATGAAAAAAGAAACCTAAGTGATAACTTATGTTCAACATGACCCCAAGGTAAAAAATAAGTAAAACAAAACCATTTTCTTTCATTGTTTAAAGTTTGTTTTTTACTTGACCTTTATATTATTTACCTTTTTTTTTATTTGACATTATATTGTTCAAATAAATTTAAAGATTATATACATAATGATGATTTATTACAGTTTGGACAGATCACAATTGAATGATTAGAGCATATAAATGGGTTACACTGAAACCAATATGTTTTATATTTATTGTGGCAAGCATATTTTTTTTTGGTTGTTAAATTTTGATTTTTCTTTCCTTTAATTTTCGTGAATATTAACTGTACATTAAATCTACATGTTCTTTGCCACTATACACGGCAGGAGGGGGGGAAATTCACCCATCTCCCCAGGACGTGGGAGGGGAAAAAATTAACCAATATGCGAGTCTCACTGATGCGACTCTTACTTAGCCTTAACTTTTTACTATCTTGTAAAAGGCTAGCTGTAGTTCCCAGCTTTCTGCAGATTAATACAAATAAATATAATAGGGAAATGAAACATGTACTGCACACAGCAGAGAAAATAATGTTAAACAAGACTATCCGAAATTTACGAGATGAATTACAGAAGAAAAAAAAATAGTATATATAAATTATTTAAAACTTAAAAGTGAAAACTTAACACAATTAATGGGACGAGTAACATTTAAAATCGAAAAAGAAACAATTAAAATAGAGAAGCAACATAATAAAAAGTTACAAAATTTAGTAAAAAAGAAATATGGAAACTGCAAGAAATTACAGATGGGTAAAATGAAGGACAATCAATTTATAAACTAAGTAATGAACACAAACGAATATTACAGCAGGGAGCTAAATTTGCATACGATAATACGTCTACAGATACATTTACGCTAATTCCACAAATAGAACAATCTATTAATATGATTCCACACAGATACAAAGAAAAAGAAAGATTTAGAATATATAGGTCCATAAGAAGCTTACAGCATGAAAATAGTAATAAAACATATAAAGATGTAAAAATCCTACAAAATTAAAAAAACCAAAAGGAATTCAAAATATTGTTGGCAGATAAAACAAATCAAATTGTAATATTAGATAAAGAACAGTATGATTAAAAAAATTTAATTTAATTAATTTAAATACTACAAATCAAATTGTAGTATTAGATAAAGAACAGTATATGTTAAAACAACTAAAATGCAAGCCGATAGATAATAATCCCATTAATAGAATCCTAAGTAAATTACAAAAATTAAAGACTGACCCTTTTTTACCAGAGGAAATAGCGAAACATTGTAACCCCCCCCCCCCCCTATGTACCCTGATGTCCCACAACTCTTTGCTAAAATTAAGTTGCATAAGCAGGATCATCCATTACGATCATTAGTCACCCTAGAAAGAACCAAACTATTATACAGTCTAATTTTAGTCTTTAGGTGTATATGCCTATTTCTCCACACTCTCCATAGATTCTTAAAAGTCCTGGCAGCAATCCCTATTCATCTGTAAATCTCATGCCGCACATCACCAGTATCTGCTACATAGTTCCCAAGATAATTAAACTGTGACACCTGCTCAGGACTGCAACCATTCAGATTAACTGAATCACAGCCTGCCTGACCAATTTTCCTCACTTTAGTTTTCTCTCTGTTTATAACCAAACCTACTCTACTACCAGTCTCATCAACAGCTCGAATGAAAGAGTTCATCTCATCAACATCACTTGCCAAAAGGGCTAAATCGTCAGCATAATCTAAATCAGAAATTTTGGTATCTCCAGACCGTTTAAGGCCAAAATCTTTCCCTTGCTTGGAATTTCGCCTCTCATAAGTAATAACTAAACTAAAGAGAAAAGGAGATAAAATGCAGCCTTGTCAAATACCAGAAACAATGTTAACCAATTACTACAAGCCTTACCAACTCTCACACACATGTCTCAGTGTTATTAGAGAGAACTTTCATTATGTTAACTAACTTGTCTGGTATACCATAATGATCTCACAATCAACCACAAATTATGACTATCAACAGAGTCTAAAGCCTTTTTGAAATCAACAAAGATTTCTGAAACTCTAAACATTTCTGAAGAATCTGCCTAAGTGAAAATATCTGATCCACACATCCCCTACCACTTCTGAATCCACATTGCTCATCATGCAATTGACTGTCAATCAGATTCTTAATTCTATTAAGCACAATTATACAAAGAATTTTCCCTGGAACAGAGAGTAGGCTGATACCCCTATAGTTATCACGAGAACTGTGATCATCTTTTTTGAAAATAGGGATAACAAGAGCTCTGGTAAAATCCTTAGGAACCCCGCCTTTATCATAAAAGATATTCAAAATTTCAGTCATCCAAGTGGCAACCAAAACATTCCCAGCTCTAAGCATTTCCGTAGTAATTTCATCTACATCTGGGGATTTATGAAGTTTAAGTTTAGAAATAGCCAAAATAACTTCAGACTGTGTTATAAGACCAACATTAAAGCAACCAATGCATCTATCATCATTGAAAACAATGGGAGTAGAACTAACCACATTGTTTAGAACATCACTGAAATGCTCAGCCCACCTAGCCATGACAGAATCCTCCCCTTCTATAACCTTACCTTGTTTATCCTTCAATCCCTGTATACCTGTCCATTTTCTACCACACAAAACATCAACTATCTGGTATAGCTCTCTGCTGTTGTGCTGTCTAACTGCTTCCTCAGCTTTGTCAGCCAAGCCATCAAGCCAAAGATTCTTATCAGCAGCTAACTGATCCTTTGCATGTTTATTAAATTCTCTGTAGTGCTTTCTATTAGGACTAGTAGGTAGTTCCTGAAATTCTTATTTTCTTAAATAAGCTCAAGTGCCTTATCACTCAGATAATTCTGCCTCCTCTGCTCCTTTTTTCCTAAAAGAGTACTGTTAGTGTCCAAAAGAGCCTGTTTAAAATGATCCCATTCTTCCTCAACTTCATTAGTAAGCATGCCATGACTGTCATAATGACTAAATAACCTATCATGGTAAGCTTTGGCTATAACTGGGTCTTTCAGAGCATCAGTATTAAAAGTAAATTTTTTAACCCTAGCACAACACTTTTCAAGTTTAAGTTGCAGGACACTTTTAACAAGGTAATGATCAGATCCAATTTCAGCTCTCCTGTATGACCTGGTATTACTAAGAGAACTAGCCCATTTGCTGTTAATTAATATATAATCAATCATATTCTTATGCAGCCCATCTGGTGAAACCCATATTACTTATTTATGTCACAGTGTTTGTAATAAGTGTTAGTTATTCTGAAACAATTGAGTTTACTTACCTGTAGGAGACGTTGCCCATTGCCATTGCAGCTACTAATAGCAAAAGGGCCTATCACTCCTCCTCAAAGATCAGAGTCAGTAGCAACTTTGGCATTGAAATCACCAAGAACAAGGGTAATGTCTCCTTTCTTGACAGAACTCAAAATATCCTGAAGTTGTCCGTAAAACCTATCCTTCTCATCCTCATCGGCATCCTCAGTGGGGGCATAACAGCAGATAACATTCAAGTCTTTAATGCTTGTCTGAAATTTTGCTGTAAGAAATCTCTCATGATGCTCTCATATGCTAAAAGAGCATCACTAGCATGTCTGCTGAGAAGCAGACCCATGCCTTGGTGATGTTCATTGTCTTCTATCCCTGAAAAGAGAATTTTAAGATTATTTTTAAGAATCTGACCTTTATCTGTCCATCTGGTCTCTTGCAAGCCGAGAATATCTAAATTATAACTGTGGACTTATTGTGTGAGGACATCAAGAGAAAAAGCTCTGTGCAGAGTCCTCACATTCCAACTACCTATGGAGAGAAAATGGTTAGTGGGATGTTTAAAGAAACTATGTTTATTGAGAGAGAGAATGCCAACAATATCAAACAGCCCCCTAATCACAGACATGGGGCAAAGACCCGTTCCCCCACAACTAAAGGCTGAAGCCATCTACACTGGAAGACTTCCTCCAATGTAGAATTTGACAATGCCAATAGAAGCAGAGCTCAGGTGTCTGTGATGACCTCTGCTCAGGATTATCCACCTGTTGATAAACATATCCTGTGAATCTGTTCACTTGGGGCTGTCAACCCACAAACAAAGAGAAAACACAGTGGAAGATTTTGCCTCCACAGAAGCCCACCAGTGCAGCAAAATCAGGATCCATAATCAAGCTTAGAGCCATAATTCCATTCAGGTTGGTATATATGGTCATCACCAGGACCCTGTGTGGTTGACCACTCCTCAGCAGGGTAGAAAAAAAAAGAAAAGTAGCCATAGTTGTCCAGATCAGTAGGCCACACTAATCTGGCAGCCCTCCCCTTCCGTTCACTTCCACAAGAGAGTATCTCTTTTGAAAGGTACTAACGGTATGCACCATGAGAAGGCGTGGTCGGACATTATTTGCTAGGCCGGCTGGTTCTATGCATCATCACAGGAGATTGATGCATAACTCTCCTTCCAGTGACTACCTAGCTACCATTTACAGACCTTTAAAAGATATATCTAAGAAAATTTTCAAATGATTTTTTTTTAATGAAGTTTCATTTGTTGTACAAAAGATGTCTATTGACACCTTTTTGATGGTGACCCGGGAAGAGTTAATGGTGGAGTGGGATGATCTAGGATTTGCATTGGCAGCAACAATTTTCCCCTTCACACTAGGGATTCAGGGGAAACAGTTTTTTGCTTTGAGAGATTGATGAAAATTTTTTTGAGTTGAATTGGTATTAAGGAAATATCATGAGTTATTAAAAACTAAAAACTTAATCACTATTGTAGCTGTTTTATTATTGTTTTAGTAAATCAAAACAACATTTTGATCAGTGAATGCAGTATAGTAGGGATGTAAGTCACATCTTGTAGTAATATGTGAAGTATTTCCTGTTGCAAGGATCACACAATGATTCAATAAATGTTGAGAATACTTAGGAATTGTTAGAATACTCTGGCTTGTTTCTGGAGAGATGCGGGTTTGAATCCTGTATGTTGGTGAAATTTTTTCCACAAAAACATTTATTGAATTATTGACATTTAAATGTCTACAGGTAATGCTGAGATTGTCAATTATTATTTAAATCATTAATAGCACTATATAGCATGATGTTACTTCATTATTTATTACCATCTTACTCAGAGGGGGGGGGTTGCTCAGTCGGTAGCATGCCAGGCTCGTAATCTGCAGTTCCCAGGTTTGAGTCCCAGCTGGGTCAGCGTTGAGATTTATCTCTGCAAAACTCCCCACTCTGTCCACAGTCAGTAGGGGACACAGATGGGCTTGGAAAGAATGTCATCCGTCGGATGGGACATTAACCCATGGCTCTGTGTGTGGGAGAGCCATACCCTGTGCACGTTAAAGAACACACTGGTTGTCCTTGACGGAAGGCTACCGTCTGTCTCCCAATAGCTGTTCTAGTGGGTTCCCTCCCCCAACCTTCTCTGAGCCCTCAGAGTCCTTGTGACCTGGCCATTTAGCCAATGGTGTGCAAAAAGTGACTCTCTGAGGTAAAACAACCCAAAAACCATATTACTCAGATCACTAAAAAGAAATAGTTGCCACCCAAGGTCATAGATGATGCCAAAAGGAGGTGCCCAAACTTCATGGGAAGAGTGATAGTCATTATTAATGGGGAAAAAAGACTGAGCCAGTATTAGTTCAACAGGTTTAGAATACTCTGGCATGTTTCTGAAGAGATGCGGGTTCGAATTCCGTAAATTGGCGAAATTTTTTCCACAAAAACATTTATTGAATTATTAACATTTAAATGTCTACAGGTAAAGCTGAGATTGTCAATGATATTTGGACCACTGTAACTTGACATGTTTCGACTATTAATATCTCCTGGGTAAACAGTTCTACTTTGGAGATTGTATTCATGTGTGTTGTGTGGCTACATTGTATGGTTTATGGCAGGTGATGCTGTTGCGGTTTCGTGGTCCTGCCCATGTGCCTTGGGTAGGGGTGTGGATGCATTAGCAGCAGTGTGCTGATCCAGGAGTGGATGGTAAATTTCTTGGTTGCATCAAGCTTCACTGTTTTGGTATTTCTTCCAAAGGAAAATAATAATTCTTAAGAAATCCATTCAGGAAACTGAAAAAGCTCATATTATCATTTTTCTTTGATAATCCAACTCTGGTTAAAATAAATAATAAAGCCTTAACTGGCATAGGGGTTAGGGTGCTAGCTACTATTGCAGCAACTTTGTGTATTGTGTTAGCTCAAACTGAGGCAGTGGTCAGCAGTGACTTCGGTCTTAATAGGGCATGTCCTTGTATGAGAAAGCCTGTAAAAGCTAAGAGTAGCTTCTAGGATTTTCTCTGTCCTATGTGTCAAAAAAAAATGAAATAAAATTTTCATTTTTTACTCTTCTACAGGAAAAAACTGCAAACAAAAGGAACTCATACAAGAAACTGAAACAGCCCTTATTAACATTGGGCCTCGATAATCCGACTCTGAATAAAACTGATGTTTATGCATTTATTCAATTTTATTTATTCTACAGGAAACAGTCGGAAATCAACAGAACTCGTAGACGAAACTCAAACAGTCCATATTAACATATCATTACTATGACTCTGGTTATAACATATTTTTATATTGCTATTCATTAACTTTTTATATTGCTACTCCTACTAAAAGAAACAATCGGAAATCAATAGAACTTATCTGGGAAAATGAAAGAGCTGATATTTATAAATAATTTATATTTAATCAGACATTTTAATACAATGAATTTTTTTTTATCTGTTCTTTCTAAACAAAGTAACGGGAAACCAAAAGAAGGCACTGCCAGAGAAATTTAACTTATGTTCTCTTTAATCCAGTTTTCTTTAAAATAGATGAAATATTCATTAAAAATAATTTAAAATTATCTGTCGTTGAGCAATGAAATTTTAGAGTTTATCCTTCAAACTATTTGCATGTTAAAAGTTCTTAGGAGAAAACTCAGAAGCTTTTCAGAGTAAGGACTGCTCCATCTTCAGTGAAGTGATGCTATGTTGTCACACACTACATAGCATCACATCACTGAAAAGCTTCTTAGTTTTCTCCTAAGAACTTTTAACATGCAAAAAGTTTGAAGGATAAACTCTAAAATTTTATTGCTCAACGACAGAGAATTTTAAATTATTTTTAATTAATTTCTGAGCAAGAAGGTCTTTTTAATTGTAATTGAAATATTTATATTCCTCAAAGGGGAAAGCATTGCAAGAAAATGACAGAGAAAACGTTTACACCATTGTGATGGTCCACCCATTCACTTTTACTTTTCCTTAACCAGTTTTGCTTTATTTACATTATTTTTATCATTTTGGGGATTATTTAATTTTTTTGGATATTACAATTCTCATTTCCGAGCTGTAGGAATTGTGCATGTGCAACTCCGACCATTTTATTGTCAACCGCTAAAGCATGCATGTAGGACACAACCCCTCTTGTGTCATAGTTAGCATGATCATCATATGCAAATGTCATGCAATAGACACGTGCCAACTTCGTACACCGCTTGTTATAGTAGTGACGTTAGGTCACAGAGTTGGGGTGAGTGTGTTGTGAGTAGAGTGGTGGCATTGAGCCTCAGAGAGTGCTGTTAAGAAGTTGAGATGATGTTACTTTAGATAGAAGGAGTTGTTAGTACTCCAACTTTTGTATTGAATTGGGTGAGTCTTTGGATTTTTTGGAAATAAACTTTGTTTTAGTAACTTTTGCTATTTTTCTCTTGAGCAATGTTAATTGATTTTTGATTATATTTAAACTTTAATTAAACTTGACAATCCTTTTTGAATTCTTACTCAATAAGTAATGTTTTATATATACATGACGAACCCTATTTCAACTTTATTTGGCAAGTTATTATGTCTGGTGTCCGATACAACTTTCCGAAATTTGAATAAATTTGGATCAGACAAAAGGTCCAACTTTAAAAATTAATAATCTTTGGAGCATTACACCATCCAACAGTCAGTAAAACATTTATATATTTTTTAAATCAAACATTTCAGCATAATGAATTATTTTTAAATTCTATCCCCTCTAATGAATCCTGGCCATACTGTCATAAAAACCAGTTATTAATATACTTAATCTGGCTCATTCAATTACTTTGATCCAACATTTTTAGGTGCACAACCGAAATTTTTTTGTCAATTCATAATACTCATTAAAAATGTAAAGAAATAAAAAAAATATGCATCCTAAATAGTAGAAAATAAACCTAAAGCATATAAATGATGCAATCAGTCACTGTGTTTGTATCACTTCAAAGGAAGATAGGGCACCAGCAAACTTGTTGTATAGGTAAATCTGCACCCTGTCTTTCTTTGAAATGAATGTGAAATCAGTGACAATTGAAATGAATGTGAAATCAGTGAAATCAGTTATCAATGCTTGCACCATTGATAATCTTCAGGTTTATTTTCTACTTTTTAAGCCCATATAGAAAGACAGGTATTTAAAAAAATTTAATTTATTTATATTTTTTTGTAACAAAAAACAGAAACAAAAAAAAAACACCTACCTTGAGAACTTTCATTTGATATATGACTCAGAAATGACCACATTTTCCTCCCTTTTGGAGTCAGGTGTGAGATAGCCCATGATATTGGAAATGTCACAAGCTTTAATTTGAAATAAGATTCATTAAAGTGTAACCCTGCCAAAATCCCCCCTAATATATGGTGAGAGAATAGTGGGGGCTAAATTCAAAAGTTTATGTTGATCATTACATGAGCTTTCATTTGACACCTAAGTTGTAAATTGTACACCACGGTGTTCGAAAGATATAGCAGGATGGCTTTCACATTTCCTGTATTTTAGGAGGGAAGAAAGCAAGGGGGTTATATTTTTTTATTATACATTACCAAGCTTTCATTGGTATACAATATGCTACTTTTGGCACTCACATTCTGGAGATATAGCACAACAATCATTTTCACATTTCCCCTTTCTTAAGGTCGAAGAAAGCATTGTGGAATAATTTTTTTACAACCTATAATATTTCCCACATCACAGGCTTTCAATTCACACATGGTATCTCCTGCTGTATAATTGAAAGGAGGAGCCCCAGCAGCAACAACAGAGGGCTGACACTATAATTACTGTAACAGCACCACCTTTGGCAATTGCGATGATGCCATTGATTGACGAGAGAAACACATCTGGGAAAGTTCCTGTTTGTAACTTATGCTTTTTAAGTTATAGTTATTTTAAAGTAATAAAGTGAAGAGCAGGGAAATAGCAGTATGTTCTCAGACAACTTATATCATCAAATAATGTGCTTTGTAAATTGTGCTTCATTCAAATAAGTTTTAATAAACAAACAGAAAACTATTACAAGCAAAGATGGACTGGTACCCCCATGGGAAGAAATACCATCTGAGGTAAGCAAGACCATCACCTCCAGCAGTGGTAAACCTGTGCACAAAAGGAACTCCAGATGCCTAAATAATATACCCAAGAGGAGTGGGCCAATCATTATACAACAACCAAAAATAATGCTGAGACTTTGCTAGAAATAAGATCTATAGTATAAGAAACACTATAGGAAGTAAATACTTGGTGTAAAATATTAAAACCAATGTAATTGTAAAAGTAGCTGAGAACAGCTCTAACTTTTAATAGTGATTTTTGCCAAATTAAATGTATCTGTAAACAAATTTTTATAAAATTGGGACTGTTTTGGGATACTTTGAGTTGTTTCCCCATCCCTTCCCCCCCAACAGGCCAAAAATTTCTCATGGGTTTATCTCAACAAGTTTTATCTAAAAGCTTGGGAAATCTAGAATGTTGTGGCTTACCCTTCATCATTACAAGGAATACACAGCCCCCCCCACCCCCACCCCAAAAAAAAAAGAGGGAGAAGGAAATTTAATGAGGGTTGATGTATGTGCATTGTATGTCAAATGGAAGTGTCAGAAGTGCAGAGTAGCAATGTGACAGTTCTGTAGATAGGCATTTTTTAATTTATACTTTTTTGTCACTAAAAACACCTATCTTTTTATTTGTGCCCTAAAAAGTAAAAAAAAAATATTAAAGGGTACTGATGGTGAAATAACTTACTGAATTTGTGTTCACTTCATAGGACGATAGGGTGCCAAAATCGATTTACTTGATCAACAAAATTTCTTGGTTGTATCTTGCTTTGAAATGAGTACAAATTCAGTGTGTGATTTCACCATTGGTATACTTTCTTTTTATTTAGAGTGTAGATTGGAAGATAGCTATTTTTAAAAAGTTTTTATCAATCTTTAGCTCAGGTTATCAAATTCAGGTTGTTTTATAAAAAAATTTTTAAAGAAATAAACTTTTATTTTCAGATTCTTCACTGTGTTCCAATATGGTGGCCATATTACAGTCTGTTGACACTATACATAAGCACCTAAATGAAGATATGCTGGTATCATTTGAGCATGATATGTTTCATCTTCAATCACCAGAAGAAATTGCATTAGAGCTGTCAAGAGAACTTTCTATTCTACCAAGGTCAGATTTAAAATATTCTGTAATCTCTTATTTTTTATAGATAAATGTTGCATTAAACTGCATATTTAGCTAATTGAGGAATTTTTTAATAAGTGAAAGTTTTTAGCAGTGACAGAAATGCTTAGGAATAATACACTGAATGGACAAATTATTATATACGCCCCAATAACAATATGCAAAGCAGAATTGTTGTATCCAGTCACATGGGATGCTGAAACTGGCAATGTCTATAAATAGAGAAGGACTCTACACATTGAAAACCAGTCATGCAGAAGTAATCATGGGTAAAGGCAGTGATGTGAGTTTGACTGTGACCAAATAGTAGACCCGAGAAAAGACAGTTGCTCAATCATCATAACTGCTGAACTGTTGGGATTTCCACATCAGACTGTCATACACATGTATCAAGATTATGTGTCGTGCGGCAAAACTTCCATCCAGTAGGAGAAATGTGGACTTAAACGTGCAATTGACTCGAAGTGAGTGCAGACTGTCCCACATCATTACAAGTAATCACACAGCTAATGTGGAACAGATAACAGGAATTGAATGAGGGCACATCCACAAGCTTATGCACAAAGACTATCAGTTGTACCATGGAAAAAATAGGCAATGGCAGTCGATTTCCACATTGTTTACCTTTGTTGACTGCAAGACACTGAAGATTAGGCTGCAGTTTGCAAAAGGTCTATCGCAACTGGAGTATGGAGGATTGAAAATATGATTTCAACTCTACCACGTCAATGGGAGGGTGCATGTGTGGTGTAAACAATATGAAGCAATTGACTCAGTTTGCCAAGTCGGGGTCATGCAGGCAGGTGGAGTCAGTGTAACAGTTTGGGGTGCATTTACATGGGCTTCCTTGGGGCCCCTCGTGCATGTCAAGGCCTCTGTCACTGACATAAGGTATGTGAACATCATTACTGACCATCTATACCCATTCGTAATGATTCTTTCCACACCATGACACATCTTTCAATAGGACAATGCCACACCAACTTCCTGAGTGGCAACCAATTGGCTCCAGAAGCATTCAAGTGAGTTTACCACACACAAATGGCCCCCTCGATTGTTGACCTCAGTCCCATTGAGAATTTGTGGGACAAATGTAAAGATCTTTTTGAGCCTGCCAACCCCCATCCACAGTGGATGCTCTATGTATGACAGGTGATCCTCTCTTCATGGGTGGCAATATTTCCTCCATGTTTTTAATGCCTCATTGAGTCCTTACCAAAACTTCTGGTTGCTGTTGTGATGGCAAAATGTGGAGCAACAGGTTATTAGATAGGTGTGTATAATAATTTGTCCATTTGTATTATTATCCAAAGGTGTAGGTTTTTAAAACTAGAATTTTGTTTTCTAAAATAATTCTCTAATGACATGTCAAGAGAACTGTAGGATTAAGCTATTAATCTCAAAGCACAAATTTGAAAAGATAGTATTTTAGCAATACCTTAAATTGCATTTCAACCAAATTAATTAAAGTTAGGAAATTGCAATTTTTTTACCAAAATTTCTGCCAGAATTTTAAATTTGAATTTTCTGTAGTAATTACACAATTTCATACTAAAAGGATTCATTCTCAATTTCAATACTTCAGTTAAACTTGAAATGCTTTGGTGCATTTTTGTTGAATTTTTAATTTTTCATATTCTTTATCACATTTCAGATATATATTTTAAATTTTTATTAAAATTATCTTGATTTTGAAGGAAAATTATTTTTAATTTTTTATGATAATCCTTTTTTTTTGGGCTTAGAATTTGCCAATTGTCAAAAGTCTAAGAATATGCATTATGTGTTTTTATGTATGAATGACATAATAATGTAGAAAAAAAAAGTAATTGAAAGATTTCAGATTAATAGAAATATTATGAACTGTTTATTAAAATAATAAAATAATTTAGGAAAAGGAAGAATTTTTAAAATTTTATTATAGTCAAAATAAAAAAAAAGTAATATTTTTCAATATTTTCAAAAAAAATTAACTTAATATTTTTTTTTTTCAAATTTTTTTGCCATTAAGCACAATTTAAATGCTCTTTCTTTTGGTATATAACATGTCATAATTCTGTTCTTTACTTACTTCAAAATGAAGTTCTAAAGCTGTTTATTTTATTTGATGAAAAAACTTAAAAATCCAGCTGCCACAGTGAGTTCAGTTTCAGAAACCGAATTATCATAAGAGTTAAGAAAAAAATGTTTGATATGCTGGCCTGGATCAAGCCACTGCTTTTGGGTGTTTTGATTGTTGAAAAAGATTAATTTTTCATTCCATGTAACAATTTTTTCAATGAAATGGTGGTCATGTGGATTAGAGAGGAGTAATAAATAGGCACTTTGACATTGATTTCAATTTTAGAGGAAAAATTGTCTTGAGCTGGGTGGGATACGAACCCACGACCTCCTGATAACATACCAGGTGCTCTGGACCACTGAGCTACCGGCTGCCGATCAAGATCTCCTCTAATTAATGCTGTGAACATTCCCTTTATGTCACGTATAGGCGTTATTTTAGGTAATTTTGTGTAAAAAATTGTAAGACATGCTTTCCATCTTGTATCAACTTGTAAGACATGCTTTTCACCTATATAGCAAATAGAAAGCCACTTGTGGCTAAAATTGCCTGAATAGCACCTATATGTGACATAAAAGGAATGTTCATAGCGTTAATTAGAGGAGATCTTGATCGGCGGCCGGTAGCTGAGTGGTCCAGAGCACCTGACATGTTATCAGGAGGTCGTGGGTTCATATCCCACCCGGCTCAAGACAATTTTTCCTCTAAAATTAGAATTGATGTCAAAGTGCTGATTTATTAGTGGAGTTTATTTCAGTCAAGTTTATTTCATTATTTATCATCATTAGCATACTTGTAAGACATGCTTTCCATCTATATAGCAAATAGAAAGCCGCTGGTGGTTAAAATTGCCTGAATAGCGCCTATATGTGACATAAAAGGAATGTTCATAGCGTTAATTAGAGGAGATCTTGATCGGCGGCTGGTAGCTCAGTGGTCCAGAGCACCTGACATGTTATCAGGAGGTCGTGGGTTTGTATTCCACCCGGCACAAGACAATTTTTCCTCTAAAATTAGAATTGACGTCAAAGTGCTGATTTATTAATGGATGTTGAACAGTCAAGTTTATTTCATTATTTATCATCATTAGCATACTTGTAAAACATGCTTTCCATCTACAAAGCAAATAGAAAGCCGCTTGTGGCTAAATTGCCTGAATAGCAACTATATGTGACATAAAAGGAATGTTCATAGCGTTAATTAGAGATCTTGATCTGCGGCCGGTAGCTCAGTGGTCCAGAGCACAGTTACCGAGATCTGAATTTCACTCACTAGTGACACAACATAGATGTCTCTAATAAAGTAGCCACAGTGTGTTTTGGACAGGGATTTTTTTAACTGCATTATGTATATACATTTTAATGATGAAATATTTTGTATTTATCATGGCTTTAAAAATTTTATAAAGTATGAAATTACTGAAATTATTGAAAAAAGCTTATATAATTTAAAATTATAATTATTCACTTGTGCAAAGCAATAGACTTTACACAATTATATATATTTTTATGACAATTTCTGAGTATCTCTGTGCTATTATAACTATATGTTAATTTAAATTTTCATTCTAACTATATTTGCAATACAGCTCATAGTGTACAAAAGTTTAACTGTACAGTTATTATAGATTAATTATCCCTAAAATCTTGAAATTTAGCAGTTGAAATATTTATTTAAATATCAGTACAACATGTTATCAAGAGGTCATGGGTTCGTATCCCACCTGGCACAAGACAATTTTTCCTCTAAAATTGAAATCGATGTCAAAGTGCCTATTTATTACTGGATGTTGAACCATCGAGTTTATCTCAATATTTATTATTAGAGAGGAGTTTCCTGCAGAATTTGATATGATGGTTTGCTTCTCTAGTAAATCAGTTGTTGTTGAATGCTATGGTAACTTCTGGCTATCTTAGGGTTGGGCATCACTGCGTTACCCCACAAATCGCTGTGTTTCTTTCAGGGTGTTATCTCCAAGTGGGGCCTCCTCAGGGTTTCTGAGGAGGAAATCCTCTCGGAGATTTCCACTCAAGGAGTTGTAGTCCACCAGGTTTCGAAGCTAATGGTAAAGTTGGTATCTTCTCAAGTACTAATACTTAATTTCAACACACCATGCCTGCCACCAAGGTAGTATACCTTAGGTATGGCCATTTTCCAAACTCCTTGTGTTGTTTTCAATACCAGGGGTACAATCATGGCCCCACAGTTCAACAGGGTAAACTCATCTATGCTCATTCTGGTAGCAAGGATCACCTGGATCCTGACTGCACAGCAGAAATGTCAAGCTGTATGAATTGTAGAATGAACTGTGGTTGAACTGTAGTGGTGACCATCTGGTATTCTCCTGTGACTGTCCTAAGTGGAAGGAGGTACATCATCTCAAAACAATCAACAACATTTCCTATCCTGAGTTGAGAAAGCTCACTGCTCTGCTCATAAAGACTAGCAGCATTTTCTATGCTATTGCCATAAATTGGAAATTCTAACATTCCAGTGACCTCCGTGGCAGTGCAGACCAACATCAATATACCACCAACCAAATCTTTCTCACCTGCAGTGAAGTACCTTCTTATGCAGGTGAAACCGAAGTTGGTGTCAACTTGGACATCAGCACTGGTTTCTATTCCTGCTTTGGTGCCTTCCACATCTTCCTCTGAAGGTCGCCTCCTTCTTGACCTCAGATCTTCCAAAGGGGCCCCCACCATGGCCAAGGAAAACTGCACTACCCCTCCCACAAAAGGCAGTCTCTAATCTGTGTCCCTCAGATGATTCTGAGGAATGAATATGGACCACCCCCTATTCATAAAACCATCTCTGTGATGGTTAAATAGAATAGGAATTCATCATCCACCCATTCCTCTAAGTCCTCAGATGGTCATACTCCTACAATGGAATTGTCGGGTATTACAGAAGAATCTTGCTACATCAAGGTCTTCCTTTGGGCACATGAGCCCATCTGCCTGCAGTAGACATAATATTGTAAAAACCCAGTAGTTGTTTCAACTTAATTTCACACGATAATAATGCATGTGTAACCCCTACAGTGTCGGGTTTCTGAAACTGAACTCACTGTAGTGGCCTGATTTATTTTAGTGTTTTCAGAAAATAAAAGAAACAGTTTAAGAACTTCATCCTGAAGTGACTAATGAATGAAAATACGTACATAATATGGTACATAATGTGTAAACTTCAATACACATTATGTGCCATATTATGGTATGTACCACATTATTGTACCACATTTGGTACATAATAATTGGTATAAAATAATGTGTAAACTTCGTTACACATTATGTACCAAAAGAAAGAAAATTTAATTGTGCTTAATAAAATGGCAAAAATTTGAAGAAAAAAAATGGTAAATTAAATTTTTTAAGCATTTTTTTAAAGCATTGCAAAATTTTACTGTATTTTTTCCCACTTTATCTTTTAGCTAAAATTTAAAATATATATATATTTCCAGTTTTTTTTGTATTATTTTATTATTCTAATGTAAACAGTTAATAATATTTTGATTATTGCTTAAATCTTTTATTTATTTTGTTTTTTTTTCTAAATTATTTAGTCATGCATATAACACATAATGCAATATTCTTTAGATTTTTGACAATCGGCAAACTCTTAAGCATAAGTAAAGCAGTGTCATAAAAAATAATTTTGCTTTAAAAACTAGATAATTTAAATAAAAAATAAAAAATATATCAGAAAAGTGATAAAGAACTATGAAAAAAAAATTTTTAAAATAAGTTTTAAAGAATTTAAAGTTTAATTGATGCATTGAATTTGAGAATGAGTCGCTTTATTATAAAGCTGGATAACTGGTACAAAAAGTTTAATTCTAAAATTCCAGCAGAAATTTTGGTTAAAAATTGAAATTTCCTAATCTTAATTTGCCTATATGCTTTAAATTTAATTAAAAATATTTATAAATAAAGTCCTACCATTTAAAAATTGCACTCTGAGTAATCCTAATGCTTTATTCTGATTGCTGCTATTATAGATCACTGGCAATTCACTTTTTGTCGTTCCTAATTAATTACTGTTTGTAATCGCAGTATCCATTTGAGAAGCAATAAAAAATAATTTTAGAAGATTAAAGTTAATAAAAAAAGTCATTAAAATTGAACACCTGCTAAAATATTGATTGAAAGCCAATGTGTGTGTGTAGTTCCCAGATGATGCAATTTCCGCTAGTGAAAAAAAAACAGTATCCTTACTTTAAAAGTTTAGAAAGCATTACAACCCTAGTAGAGCTATAAATAGCACAAAATAGTGAGAAATGCAACTGATGTCTAAGCACAGTACGGCAGAATAAAGGCATGACTGAATAGGCACTACTTGATGCTGTTTATGGTGACTGAACATGTGCATTCGACTCAAATAGATTTTTGTTTCAAGTGGAATCAACAAGTAAAAAAATTATATCACAGATCTAAATGTTGTTTTAGATATCTGATTAGAAACAGTTGAAAAAAAAAATTCAGATTTCTATTAGGAAAATTTTTTTTTACAACCTTGTGATATGGGAGTGAAACTTCGTTCTCTGACCACTAGAATGGGAAAGTGAAAGCATTTCTTCGGGCACCAAAATGGAAAGGGTTAGAAAACTAAAGCCTTATGAGCAAGTATCCATGACTCTGGAGGGTTTAGTATTTCTTTGCCACTTCAACAACAGAAATAACCCTTGTTACCCTTCATGGTTCACTGTCGAACATAGACGGCAGAATCCGAAATGAGAGGTCAAGGACATCAATAGACGTCTTTTGTACAACACATGAAACTTCGATTTAAAAAAAACAAACTTGTCATTTGAAAATTTTTAGAGATCTTTTAAAAATATGCAATTCAAGTTTGAAAAATAATATTTTCTTTTTGCATTAACTATAATATAATATAAATAATTTGTTAAAGCCATCTGATTACCATTTCTTAGAAACGCTAAACTGTATTGTCGATTTGCTTTTTAACCTTCCTCTTTGCCAAGGCTACCTTCTGATTTAAGCTCGCAAGTTTGATTTGAACTATTATCAACAAATGTTTCCTTAAATTTTTGAAAATCTCCTAAAAATTAACAAAAAAAAAAATACTGCTATTTTGAAAAACGGTAAATTTTGAAAGTAATTACGAAATAAGTCCCACCATTTTTTTTTACACTTTTCTGCCATAAACCTATTTCAGTATTTCCATAAATATTTTATCATTTATCCCAGCATTCTGTGTGTCTTTTCTGCTTTTAAAATAAAAAATGTAAGTAAAGTGAGCTTTCTTAGAAAGAGGAAACAAGCCAAGTTGCTGTTCAAAAGTTCCCTTCAGTGTAAAGTATGTTGGCAGCAGGTGCAGTTGTGTGCAGTGTAAAGTGACTCTATAGTGGATGTGTATAGAAAGAGTTTTTCTGTAATATAGGATAATGACACCATGCTTCTGTCAGTATTAGCCTTCATTTCCATTTCTGTAGATTTTATTCTGTAAATTATTGATTTTCCCATCAGCTGAGCTATCAATCTTTTAGAGTTTTGCTACATCAGATGGCTGGCTTTACAAGTTGTTGCGGATATTATTTAACATTGCATTAGGTTATATGTTAATATTTATTTTATTTCTCTAAAAAAAGCTTGTATCGTTTCCTGAAAATGAATGAGGTATTCGATATAGAAGCAAAAAGGAATTCATTGACACAGCTAGTTGTTTACATGGATGATTTAATTCAAATACTTGCTCCCAACAAATTGAATTGTCAACTCTCTGTATAAAGTTATTTTTATTTCCTTTTTTTTTATTAAACTTAGTTTTCATTTCTGTAGATTTACTTTATTTCTGTAAATTATCGATCTTTCTGCCGATCAATAATTATCGATTTTTCAGAGTTATGCTGCATCAGGTGGCTGACTTACAACTAGTTTCTGTGGATAGTTTATTTAGCATCATATTAGGCTATATGTTTATTTTATTTTTTTATTAATTCTTTATTTTTCAGTTAAAAAAAACTTTGATCTTGCATCGTTTCCTGAAATTCCTGAAAATGATGAATTGTTTTTACCCCCCCCCCCTGAAATCACTGAGATGCTTGTTTTACTCCTCCCTCTTCAGCAAAATTTCATTTCTTTTTTAAATTACAAGTTTTTATGTTTATATTAAATGATTTTCAAAGTAGCAGCACCTCCCCCCTCCCTCTAGAGTTGTGACACTCTGACAGACAATACAGACAATTTTTTTTTTGCTTTGTTGGACTGACTTTTTGGCACTTAGCAAAGGTCAAAATTTAACAACCAAAGAGAAAATATGTATGTTTGGTTTTAAAAAAAAACAACCAAGAAACTGTTCCTCCATTCCTTAAACCGGACAGAAAATCCCATTAATGCGAGCAATCCATGTAACCTTGTGTAATGCTGGCCAATGTTTCAAAATATACCACACTGAAAAAAATCAGTAAAAGAAATAAATATCATGTTTCACACAAATATTATATTATTTTTTGTTCATCAGGTTTTCCAAAATTAAGCCTTAATTACATACTCGGATTTTTTTTACCTTAATACTGTAAAAAAAAGTCTTATTAAAATTTAAAAAAAGTCTTTTAAAATTTGCTTAAATTTTTTATTTTTATAAAATTCATAATTAAATTTTGTTTAATTTGGTGTATATTTCAGTTGATTAGTTATTTTTTTAAAAGAAATTTCAAGTTTTACTTGTTGCTGTGACTCAGCACAGTTGGCAAAAAGCCTGGATGGCAAAAAGTATGGTACCAAAAAAAAAAAAATTACAAAAACAGGAGTAATTTTCTTGCTTCAAGTAAATATCAATTCTTTTTTTACTATTCATAAATAAATAGCCTTTCCTATTCATGTGCATTATAATCATTTCTAGTTATTAGTTTGTTTTTTAAATAAATTTTTTTATGTATTGCCAGATGCAGTTTTTTACTGCATGCCTCTATAAAAGCTGCATTAAAATAATACTAGTCATCTTTTTTTTGTTAAATATTATATTTTCAGAAAATCCAGAATTAAATGCTGATTAATTTGGCATGGAATTATGGCATCTAACATGCCATAATTCCTTTCATTAGTAGTTGGCAAAAAAAGTTCCAAAATTAAGTTTTATTTGGCTGATAATAGGGAAAAAATAGTGGATCTGTGGATATGAATCAGATTTCCAGGTTGGGCCCTGGAAGGGTTAATTTACTGTAATAGTCTTCTACAACATAAAAGTTCATAGGTTTAAAAATGAATGATCAGCTACACTTTGCCCCAACAATGGCGATTTTTGCCAATTGACAGTTCTTGAATTTGAAGATGGAAGGTACCTGACCACTTCTGCGAAGACTTTCCATTGGCTAGCTTATCATCATCCATCATTAAACTTGCAAACTTTTATATTTTAAAAAACTTATAGTAAAGGACTCTAACAAGGGTTACTTCTGTTGCTGAAGTGGAGAAGAAAACTAAACCCTAGTCATGGATATTCAAACAACTAAAACTCATAAGGCTTTAGTTGTTTGAACTGTGTATTTACATTATTATGGATTTTGCTAATGATTATATGCAGTGCACAGTCATTATTAAAGAGGCTATAGTATTTAGTAAAATTGATATTTTCACTTAATTTGTTTTTACAGCTAAGGTTCTAATGGAATATAAGATTAAAATAAATTAAAATTCTCCCTCAACAGCAGAGAATTTTAATTTTAATTTATTTCTGAGCAAGAAGGTGATGAGAATGTGAAATGTGAATGTGAAATATATGTTATATAAAAACATTAGAGATAGCAAAATTAAACTTTGAAGTAACATAATTGCTGTGTTTTTATATATAATTTTTTATAATTGGAAAAACTGGGAAAGAAATTAGGTTGAAAGAAAATAAGGTTTACAATGAATATCGAAAATTAACTAGGAAAATGGAATTTAACCACCTGAAAACAATTAACCCTTCCAGTGTTCAACCCGCCTGTATACATATAGAGAATCTGAATTAAGGGGCCAATGACGTATGATATGCATTTAGTGCAACAAAAATATATCTTTTTTTTTAATAGAAATTGCCATTGTAATTTCTTTATATATATCTTATAAAAATATATAATTCAGGCTTCAAAAATAATATTTTGTTTTTTTAATTTGATTCATATTTTACTAAATTACAATATAAATAATTTTATAAAGCCATCTAATATTAATTTTTTAGAAGCACAAAGCGGTATTGCCGAATTGCTTGTGAATGTTCCTATTTGCTGAAGTAACCTTCTGTTTTAAGCTCACAAGTTTCATTTGAGCTATTATCAACAAATTTTTCCTTAAATTTTCGAAAATCACCTAAAAATTAGCAAAAAAACTGCTATTTTTAAAAACTGTAGATTTTGGAAGTAATTTCAAAATAGTACCACCATTTTTTTTTCCGTTTCACACTCTTTTCTGTCATAAACATATTTCAGTATTCCCAAGTTATTTTTATCATTTTTCCCAGCATTCTATGCATCTTTCCTGCCTTCAAAATCGAAACTGGAAGTAAACACATCCTTAGAAATTCTGGTTACAGCTGCATTTAATTAGTTATATGCTTTACTGAGTCAACAAGACTTAGTTGAATGATATCTCCATTGTTCCCATGTGCTGTGTTTTTTTTTTCAGTTTTGGTCCAACATATTGGATACTCTTTTTAAAGTTAGTATTTTTTTATATTTAAACCTTACTTAGTTTTTATTTCAGTAGATTTATTTTTGGAAATTAGCGATCTTTTTGTCGATTGATAAGTATTGATTTTTTTCATAGTTATATGTTATAACGTATGGCCGGCCTACAACTTGTGACTGTGGATATTTTAACATAGCATTAGACTATATGTTAATTTTTATTTTATTATTTATTACTTTTCCAGTAAAACTTTGATAATAGTATCATTTTCTGAAAATAAATGAGGTCTTGGATATGAAAGCAAATTCATTTCTGTATATATACTTCCATTAGTTGGCAATCTTCAATCAGCTGTTTTTATCAATCTTTCCGGGTTGGGCTTGATCGGAGGCTGGCTTAAAAGTTGTTCGGATATTTTATTTAGCATCCCATTAGGTTGTATATAATTTTTCCTTTATTATTTCTTGTTTTGTTAATAAAAAAAAAAACTTTGAGCTTGTACCATTTTCTGAAATTGAATGTCTTGGATATGGAAGCAAATAGACTTACTTGCTGCAGAAATCTGCCATCATTTGGGAGAGCAATTTTGGGAAGGGCTGGTCCTTGGTGCACAAACCTTTCTGCACTTAGGCCTTTGTTTTTAACAAATGCATGATATGGCCTTTGTTTTTAACATGTAATAACAAGTTTAGATAAGCTTGCTTTCAACAAGTCATAGCTCGTTAACTTCAGAAGGATGGGTGCAAATTTACAAATGCATCAAAAACTTTTTGAACACCTCCATATCAAGCAAATACAGGTAAGCATCTGTGGTGATGAACAATCTTGAGTATAGATTCAAAATTTTCATTACCTGGGCAGGATACAAACCCACAACTTCCTGATGTCTTGTCAAGAGGTTAGGAGTTCATATCACATCCAGTTCAAGATAATTTTTCTTCTGTACTCAAGATCATTATTGAATATGTCATTTAGTCAGGATTAAAAAGGGTGAATGTTCCATTGATATTTTAATCTTTAGATCTATAGTATCATTAGAATCTTTTAGTTTAATTCAGTAGACTCCACCTGAAAGAGTATTAAATATTGATTTTTCTGTACTACATCTAAAGTAGTATGAGGCCTTTTAATCAGTATAGTATATATAAATCCATATTTAGAAAAGGTAATTTTTAGGATTGAATAGGGATAAATGAGAATGAAGATGTTAATTTTAATGGATATTTATCATTGTATTGTATTTGAAAGATATATTTCAATTTAGTAAAGTGTGTGTGATGCTGTTATGTGTTAGGGCTCATCTAAAGTATAAATTAAAAGTAAACATTCTATATTTGAGGGTGTGTACAGAATTTAACAGAATCATTATGATTTAAGTAAATGTACAATATACCTGGGTTGTGATATAATTGGGATGTCACTGTATAAGTGCATTTAAATACGATAATGTTTTGTTAACTATAGGTTAGGTTACAATGTTGATTCATGTTTAAACTGATCTATGTTTAAAATTAATTGAAAATATCATGGTATTAAATTAATTAATTTTTTTATTACTGGTATTCTAAATTAAAAATTAACAAAAGAAATTTTTTTGGAGTGAGTATTGCTCTAAAACTGGTTTCTGTGTATCTCATAATTATTTCAAATAGTACCTATGGTGGGGAACTCCATAGGTACACTTTTCTCTGCATGTATAATTGCTGATTAACTGAAAACCAATTGATTTTGGTGGTCATGTCCAGGTCATTGTACACACTGAAGTACACTGGTACCACGGGCCTAGTACCTCTCAAGCATCTGACTTTCATTTGCATCCTTGTATCAAGTACTGGTGTACTTGATACAGTTTGCAACATCAAGTAAATATAAAGTATAATCGGTTTAAAAGTTATTTTTTAATGTTATCAGTTAATTCTGTTCTAGATTATATTTATATTGTTATGGAGGGAAATAATGTGTAAAAAAGTAGGGCCTTTTCTAGATAATAGATGGATGAATAACTTTTTTTATCACTGGGTTGAAAGGTTGATCAGCTTTATGCAACTTTAACAAAAAAATTGGGTGACATTAGGATAGATTGGGACTGTATAAATGTCATCTAATTCTTTTACTGTGAGATGAGAAATATGTTGAAGATAATAAAACAGGAAGTATACTAGTAGGTAATTAAAATGTATTAAAAATAAAACATTAAATTATTAGACACTCTAATATCCACAATACTCTGTATAAAAATGCATTTTGAAGTTTTTAATTTTTTGTTTTATCATGTTTTACTACATTCCATTTATTGAATTTGTTTTTTAAAACAAATTAGAATAATTTTATTTTTTAATGTGTTTTAGTGATGCACATGGTGCCTTACTGATGAAATTACAGATATATCTGCAAACTGCACCATCTCTCGTTCAAGCTTTTCATCAATTTCTTAGGTGGTTAGACATTGGGCAAAAGCAGGATGTTTGTGAAAATAATGGTGATTATATAGATAAATCTTGATTTTTATTTTAACCCTTTGTCAGTTAATAACTTATGGGTTATTTACAGATTCAAACAACTAGATAATGACTGTAGCTTGATGTGTGTTTCATGCTCGTTTTTCTGTATCACATTATTTCTACAAATAAACTATCATATGCATATTAATCATGTCTGATTTTATGTGCTCTGATCCTACAGATACTAATTTGGACTAGAGCTTTTAAATGATAGTACAATGAGTTAAATAACATTTTGTGAAAATCAAAAATATTTGTCATTCAAAACTAATACCTATATTATTCATTTGAGTAGTAAATTTTAAACTTCATTTGATTTTGATATGTTTTCATTTCAACTAATTTCTTGCCTGAAAAATTATGTGTATAGGCAAGGCAAGTGGACAGGCATCTTCACACGTTGCATGTGAGAGAACTAAATATGTTAAGAATGGATTTATTCTATGAAAAGGTAAATAATTATGTGCCTTGATACTTCCTTCAGATAGGTAAAAAAAGCCACCATTAAACACTGATATATTGTACTTAACGTAGATTAATAATCTTGTTCATATTATGAGCTATAACACAAATAGAGTCAATATAGAATAGAGAAAATTGTGGCAAAGTTCTGATTTAATTCCATAAGATGGTTGAATGCACTTACAGTTCATATATGTAAAGCACAATTGACAAACAGTTAACATATTTTCGAATTTGCCGAATTTCACATTGAAAGTTGTTTAGCTCATCATGATGTCTTGAAGACTCGCAAAAAATTTGTAGGAATTAATAGTAACAGAATAAAAAATGTGCACATTTAGAATCTAGATTTCAAATATATATATTTTTTTCATTGGCAATAGGGTGATTAGTAGAAAATATGTTATACTCAAGTTGTTATACTTGAGATCTGTTTTATTTGTACTCTTCATATGCAGTTGATATGTCTCTGTTGTGGAGATGAAATAGCTATAGCATGGTTCTATTGTTGGAGAGTGCTGCATATAATACCAGTATTTTTTGTTGTTGATCAATTGACATTAGGGAATTTTTTTCAATAAAATTTTCCAAGCAGCAGAAAAAGTAGGTATTTTATTGTTGCAACAGAAATATTTGCTGATGTGAATGATTACACTGGGCAACACACAAAAACGCTTTGAAATGAAAATAGCCAATCTTTACTAATTTCGAGGTGCTGAACATGAAAATGACAATAAAATTTGTCGATTGGCTCTTATTTAGGAGAGACATAGATGGTCATGTATAAATGATTCAGTCCGCATTGAGTACATAGGTAACCATTTTGCAACGCTGTATTTTAAACTCCAGATTGCAACATATTGCATTGTATTGCATCAGCCTGCCATACACACAACCCCCAGAGGTATTTCATCATTGTTTGATGTAATGTACATTGCAGCTTTACTGTCACAGCCAAAAAATGATGCAATTGTTAGTTGTAAGTGACGTCTCGTACGGTGAGCAAGTCTTTTGAGCGACTCCCATTTACCCCTGAGTCATAAGTACAACACAAGTGATCCTTGCAGTTTTATTCCAGCAGTAGTGATGCCTCTTAACTGTGTTAATAGTGCAGACACATTTTGTTACATGTGCGGAGAAGCGATGTAACGGGAGAAAAGACAGAAAAGGGCCATCACTCCAATAGTGAAAGTGATGTACGAGTTTTATTTTGGATGCAAGATTGGGGACCAGGACAAGGCCTGGGCAACATACATATGCTGCAGTACATGTGCAAGAAATCTTCCGAAGTGGCTGAAAGGCAAAAAAGTGGCGATGCCATTTGCTGTTCCTATGGTTTGGAGAGAGCCAAGCAATCACGCAAATGACTGCTACTTCTGCATGGTTCCACCTGTTTCTGGAGGCATCACAAGGAAAAAGAAGTGGACAATAGCGTACCGAAATATACAATCTGCTCTCTGAACAGTGCTGCACTGTGAATTCCTTTCCATTCCCAAACCTCCAAAAGAATTTTCCATCGATTGAGATGATGAGGAGGAAGGTGAACTGATGTTGGGTTCTCCACAGCCTTCAGTGTCTAATGACGATCCATACATCTGCCAGGCTGCATCATCTATGCCACACATTCTCACCGAAGAAGAAATGAACAATCTTGTTCAAGACTTAAACAATGGAATCTTCTCAAGGAAAATGTCTGAGTGACTTTGTTTCGAACTCGTCATGAGCAGTTTGTGACTTACTTCAGAAAGGAAGATGACCTTGTGTTCTGCTCCGATGTAGATGGCCTGATGAATGCCCTCAGAATCAAACATGACCCTCAAGAATGGTGACTATTCGTAGACTCTTCGAAATTGAGTCTTAAGGTGGTGTTGCTGCATAATGAAAATTTACTTCTATCCATTCCGGTCGGACACTGTCTACAGGAAAGAAATCTACGACAACCTAAAACAGTTGCTGAACTGTCTTCAGTACAGCAAGTATGGCTGGCATCTCTGTTGTGACATGAAGGTAGTGGCTCTGTTGATGGGTCTGCAGCTGGGATATAACTGGGATATAAAGTACTGCTGTTTCTTATGTGAATGGGACAGCTGAGCAAAGACTTTGCATTATGTGAAGAGAAACTGACCTCAGAGTAAATCTCTGAAGGTTGGAGAGAAGAATATGGAACACCCAGCACAAAATCCTGCTACCATCTCTACACATCAAACTGGGTGTGATGAAAAACTTCATGAAAGCCATGAACTGGACTGCATCAGCTTTCAAGTACTTGACTGACAAATTCCCTCGACTCAGTAAAGTGAAAATTAAAGAGGGAATTTTTGTGGGTCCTCAGATCCATGAACTGTTCAGAGACTGGATGTTCGACAACCTGCTTCAGGGTGACGAGAAAAAGGCTTGGGACGCATTTCTTCTGGTGTCAACTAAATTCCTTGGGAATGTCAGGGCAAACAACTACAAGAAACTGGTTAAGAACATGTTGTCTCTATATCACAAACTTGCCTGCAATGTGATGAAGATTCACTTTCTCCATTCCCACTTAGATTTCTTCCCCGACAACTGTGGCATGGTTAGTGATGAGCATGGTGAATATTTTCACCATGACATTGCAATGATGGGGAAATGATAACAGGGAAACTGGTCCACTTCTTTGTTGGATGCTCGCCAGAGATGATCCTGAGCAGCTGTACAAGCGACGGGCAAAGCAATGTCGGAAGAAGAAGTGGTTTTACCGATACATGTCATATGTACGTATTATGTAAGAAACTGTTGCGGATTTCTCAGAAATCATAGCCAATTTTGCATTTTCATTGTCATATTTGTGTTCAACACCTTGAAATCTTTAAGAAATGGTTACTTTTATCTCGGAGATCATGAAAATTTGTTGCCCAGTGTTATTTTATTCAGTATAAGAGAGTTTAAAATGAAAGTTGTGATTAGAAATGATGGTAACTTCCACCGAAATTGGTATTGCAATATGGTTAATTACTATATTTGATAATGCAGTTGCTGTTATCTTTTTTTAATGATGTTATACTTGTCATCACAAAATACCTATTAAATCTCGAAGACACTTAGCATGTTTTAGTTTAAAAGACAGAGATATCTACATTCCAATTGGTCCAGTGGGTCCCTTCGCCCAACTTTCTCTGAGCCTTCGGGGTCCATGTGACCTGGCCATTTAGCCCATGGTGTGCAAAAAAGTGCCGCTCAGAGGTAAAACAACCCAACCCATTCCAATTGGAAGAGTATATCTATCTTTAAAAGCAGCAAAATAAATCATCTACCAGTAATTCCTCACCATTTGGATACATATAGGTATGACATCAAGAAATTTATAATAAAGAATTTACAACTACAAGTATAATTAATCAGCTTCGCAATGTACATCTAGACTACATTCAATTCTGTGGCATGAAAACAAAACTATTATTAACCCTTACAGTGTCGAGTTTTTTTCCCTCTAAAAATGCAACTCAACTTCTGAGCCTCATTATGAAACAACTAATGAATAAAATAGTTTACATTATGTACTAAAAGAAAAAGCATTTAATTCTGAACACAAAATATGAAAATTAAAAGGGAAAAAAAAGGTTGGTAAACATAAAAAAAGTTGCAAGTTTATTATAGTGATTTTTGAACACTGATTAATCAGTTTCCGACACCTAATTGGTTAATAGAGACATAACAGAAAATTAGAGCAGCTATAATGACGATATTAAGAAGACAACCAATATTAACCATTCCAGTGCCAAGTTTGTTTGTTTTTTTCTAAAAATGCAACTCAGCTTCTGAGCCTTATTGTAAAACTTCTAATGAATGTAATAAAAGAAGGAGCATATAATTTTTTACAAAACATATAAAAATTAAAAGAGAGAAAAACAGTAGGTAAGCATTAAAAACATGCTGCAAGTTCATTTGTAGTGATTTTTGAAAACTGATTAATCAGCTTCCAACATTTTAAGAGATAAACCTGTTCCTTTCATCAAGAAATCAGATACCCATTTAAAAAGAGCTTTAGAAAGAGGTGCAAAATTTTGTTTTCCTAATAAATTACAATCTTTAGTAGATAAATTGATTCCAGAAATTGAAAACATCATCAAAGTACAACCAAATGACAGTCAAGATAAAAAATGTTTCTGATTATACAGAATTAGCAAGTCTCTACTGCAAAAAAGCTATCAAAAAAGAATGCACTGAAGAAATATATCTACTAAACAAATTAAAGAGAAATAATGATATAAAAGTTCGATCAACTGTAAAAGAGCAAACAGATCATGATTTTAAACAACAATGATTATTTTACAAAACTTAATGTCTTAACTACCCTCAAATGCAGTGAGATTAAGTATGATCCTGTAAATAAAATAATTAAAAATTTGAGAAATAATCCTCATCTACCGAAATCTTAAGAGAAATTTTGCAAACCACCAATCAACTATAATATACAAAAGCTATTTCTTCAAATAAAACTTCATAAAGAAAACAATACTGCTCATCCTCTTCTTTCCAAACAAAAAAATCCACATATCAACTTGAAAGAAAATTTTTTGAAGAATTATCTATTATTTTTCCAAGAAACAAACCATATAACCCACTCTTCAACTGATTTGATTGATTCTATTATAAATTTGCATATTCCAGATCAATACTCTTTGAATATAATATGCTTAAGCCTAATACACCTATATTTGAATCAGTTATGCTAATCAGAGAACAATTACTTGAATAAATAAAGTGTGATTTTTTTTGCAATAGTTGAAGCATTAAATTTCATAAAAGATAATAACTTTCCAAGTCATAAACGATGCTTTCCAAAGTCAACAATAAAATATAAGCTCACCAGACAAAAAATTAGTCACCCATGTCTGAATGTCACCTAATAGCCCATAATGCCTCCATGTGACCGAAGAACAGCCAAAATCCTGTCTGGCATGGATGCCACCAGTGTGTGGATGTAGTGCACATCAATATTCATCCACTCTTCCAGCAGCAAATGCCACAGTTTGGCCAGATTGACTGGATGGCGCTTCACTCATTCAAATAGTCCCACAACTTTTCTAGGGAATTTCGTGGGCCAGTCGAGATGTTTGAAGGCTTCAGAATGCTCATCATGCCAATCTGACATGTTTCGAGCCCTGTGCACATGACAATTGTCTTCTTGGAAGACTGGGGTATCCTTCTGGTGTTCACTGTAGAGATGCTGAACAAAAGGCAACATGTGGTCATCCAGTAGCTCTATATAGACCTACTGGTTCAAGTGTGACGTCACCGCAACCAAATGACCCATTTCCTCATACGTGAACCACCCCAGAACATCACAGAGCCTCCTCCAGCTTGAACAGAACCTTGCATACAGTGCACATGGAAGGCTTCATGCAGCTTAGGATGTACCTGTCTCCTCACATCATTTGAGTACACGCAAAAACCTGACTCATCTGACCAGGTGAGTCACGCTTTTGCGTGTAGACCAGGCTAGTTCTGTTAAGAATACCAAAGGAGTATTCTCTTGATGTCCTCATGCAGGAATTCCAGCACTATAACCTACATATTCTAGGCTTGCAAGAAACCAGATGGACAGGTAAAGGTGAGATACTTAAAAAGAACTTTAAATTTCTCTTTTCAGGGAGGGAAGATGGAAAGCATCTCCAAGGTGTAGGTTTACTTCTCAGCAGATACGCCAGTATTGCTCTTCTAGGATATGACTGCAGTAATGAAAGATTTCTTAAAGCAAAATTTAAAACAAAAATTAAAGACTTGAATGTCATCTGTTGTTATGCCCCCACAGAGGACTCTGATGAGAATGAGAAGGATACGTTTTACAGCCAGCTTCAGGATATTTTGAATTCTGTCAAGAAAGGAGATATTACACCCTTGTTTTAGGTGACTTCAATGCCAAAGTTGGTACTGACTCTGACCTTTTGGAAGGAGTGATAGGTCCTTTTGGTATTGGTAGCTGCAATAACAATGGGCAACGTGTCCTACAGGTAAGTAAACTCAATGATTTCAGAATAACTAACACTTATTACACTACAACATACATAAGTACACATGGGTTTCACCTGATGGGTTGCATAAGAATATGATTGATAATATATTAATTAACAGCAAATGGGCTAGTTCTGTTAGGAATACCAGGTCATATAGTGGAGCTGAAATCGGATCTGAACATTACTTTGTTAAAAGTGTTTTACAACTTAAACTTAAAAAGTGTTGTGCAAGGGTTAAAAAATTTACCTTTAATACTGAATCTCGAAAGATCCAGTTATAACCAAAGTTTACCATGATAGGTTACTTAGTCATTATGACAGTCATGTTTGCTTACTACTGAAGTTGAGGAAGAATGGGACCATTTTAAACAGGCTTTTTTCGAAACTTAACAGTACTGTTTTAGGAAAAAAGGAGCAGAGGAGGCAGAATTATTTGAGTGGTAAGGAACTTGAGCTTATTTCAGAAAGAAAGAATTGCAGGAATGTCCTTAATCAATACCCTACTAGTCCTAATAGAAAGCACTACAGAGAACTTAATAAACGTGTAAACCATCAGTTAGCTGCTGATAGAATCTTTGGCTTGATGGCTTAGCTGACAAAGCCGAGGAAGCAGTTAGACAGCAACACAGCCGAGAGCTATACCAGATAGTTAAGGTTTTGTGTGGTAGAAAATGGACAGGCATACAGGGATTGAAGGATAAACAAGGTAAGGTTATAGAAGGTGGGGATTCTGTCATGGCTAGGTGAGCTGAGCATTTCAGTTATGTTCTAAACAATGTGATTAGTTTTACTCCCATTGTTTGTAATGATGATAGATGCATTGGTGGCTTTAATGTTGGCCCTATAACACAATCTAAAGTTTTTTTGGCTATTTCTAAACTTAAACTTCATAAATCCCCAGGGGTAGATGAAATTACTGCAGAAATGCTTAGAACTTGGAATGTTTCGGTTATCACTTGGATGACTGAAATTTTGAATATCTTTTATGATAAAGGCATGGTTCCTAAGGTTTTTACCAGAGTTATTATTATCCCTATTTTCAAAAAAGGTGATTTCAGTTCTTGTGATAACCATAAGTGTATCAGCCTACTCTCTGTTCCAGGGAAAGTTCTTTGCATGATTGTGCTTAATATAATTAAGAATTTTGTTGACAGGCAATTATGTGATGAGCAATGTGGATTCAGAAGTGGTAGGGGATGTGTGGATCAAATATTTTCACTTAGACAGATTCTTGTTGAAATGTTTAGAGTTTCAGAAACCTTTGGTTGCTAGCTTTGTTTATTACAAAAGGGCTTTTGACTCTGTTGATAGTCATAATTTGTGGTTGATTGTGAGATCATATGGTATACCAGACAAATTAGTTAACATAATGAAAGCTCTCTTTAATAACACTGAGACGTGTGTGTGAGAGTTGGTAAGGCTTGTAGTAACTGGTTAACATTGTTTCTGGTATTGGACAAGGCTGCATTTTATCTCCTTTTCTCTTTAGTTATTGCTTACGATATGCAAAATTCCAAGCAAGGGTAGTTTTTGGCCTTAAATGGTCTGGAGATACCAAAATTTCTGATTTAGATTATGCTGATGATCTAAGCTCTTTTGGCAAATGATGTTGATGAGATGAACTCTTTCACTCGAGTTGTTGATGAGACTGGTAGTACAGTAGATTTGGTTAGATACAGAGAGAAAACAAAAGTGATGAAAATTGGTCAGGCAGGCTGTGATTCAGTTAATCTGAATGGTTGCAGTCTTGAGCAGGTGTCACAGTATAATTATCTTGGAAACTATGTAATTGGTACTGGTGATGTGCGGCATGAGATTAACAGACAAATAGGAATTACTGCCAGGACTTTTAAGAATCTATGTAGAGTGGAGAAATAGGCGTATACACATAAAGACTAAAATTAGACTGTATAATAGTTTGGTTCTTTCTAGGGTTAGTTATGGTAATGAAACTTGGAAGCTGTCTAAACAAGATAACCTGGAAACTAGATGCTTTTGATTCTTGATGCTTACGCAGTATCTTGGGCATTGGGTGGTTCAACTTTGTAACTAATGATGAGGTTAGGCAAAGAAGTCAGCAACCTCCTTTAAGCAGCATATTGTGCAGAGAGACTCCATTGGTTTGACCATGTTGCCTGTATGGATAATTATGAATTGGCGAATAAGGTTATGAACAGTATTCCTAAAGGCTTCAGAAAGAGGGAGAGACCTAGGATGCAATGGGCAGACAATGTCAAGACCTTGTTAGAATTGGTGTGCAGTGGCCAGATGTAGCAGATTTAGCTCAAGACAGATATGCTTGGAGAACTAAACTGCACAGTCTGGTTGGACATCTGTAGCCCATGGCTGCGTGAGGATGATGATGATGATGCTAGAACAGTAGCTAGCTCCTTAACCACTAAGCCAATTTAGCCTTTTGGTTTGGATAGGTATTAAAGTAACATTAGGTTTCATCTGTTCAAAATCGTTCCATGGTTTTAGTTTTGAACTTTAGAGGGAGCTAAATCTGAAAATTGCAAAATTTTAAATGGCGATTGGAAATTATTTATCTGTTTTGGAAATTCGAAATATTAATAATAGAGTTGTGGTAAATCTGTTTTCACTGACACCAGGAAATTTACACCTTATCTCCAGGGTCAAAAATTATCATTTAACAAAAACAGAAACTAAAAAAAAAAAGCATTAAATAATGCATATTTATTTATCTTTTGACTTTTTTCGAAATGTTTCTAGCATTTCTCATGGACAAACAAAAAATTTTTCAATGTAGACGATTTGAGTTATTTGTTAATGAGTGCAGTTGCATAGTGGGTGATGGGAAAACACTACTCTGAATTTTTAAGAGAAAAATGTACTTTTCCTGTTGGATGGCTATATGATGCTTATTTGTTATTACTAACAACTGATTTTTATTACTGAAATTTATGTTGAAATTGCTATCAGTTGGAATATTTATTTATTTATTTTTCCACAATTACTAAAATAAATAGATAAATAATAATTTAAATTATGACTGAGCTCAAAATTGTATATTCTATTTCGAGCCCTCCTGGGCCCAGGCTCAGTTGTCAAAGTCTCTGCCCCCGAACTCATCAGTAGTATATCCGTTACTAGTACAAAAACAATAGTTTTGTAACTCCCAAATGAGAATTCCATTGCATAATAAACAAACCTTTTATTTTTAATTAATGCTGCAAGTTAATAAAATGATTGATACTTTGAACTGAATCTTGCATATGTGTCATTTGGATGATGTACCTTATTGCAATGTTAGCAATTTTATTTGCTGACAATACCCTTAAAATTTCCTTGAAGAATATTGTACCCAAGTCATGGGCATTGGTGGGGGGCAAAAGGGAAAGTTCCTCTCCTGGAAAAAAATTATGGAAAAATTAGTATATGTTAACAATATTATATCAGTTGTACCAAATATCATTTCGAACATTTTTTTTCCTCAAAAACTTATGCTTTTTAATTCGATAAAACTACTTTTGCATTTATTTTTTGATAATAAGTTGATCGTATTTTGTTTTGGCTCATTCTTAATTGCATTATAATATGGTATATGCACGACTGCTGTATTTGCTACTACACTCATTAATGAATGAAACTTTCATTTCCTGCTGATGTTCATGGTCCCTATTATATTTTATTCTGCAAAAATTGTGTTCCCAGATTCTGGATCAATTTATTTTCGTAAATAGCATTGTTAAGGGTATTACCTAATACCTAATTTCCAAAACAATTATGGAAAATGTAGGACCTAATATCAAATACCACTTACGTTTAACGCTATCCCAAGGGAAATACTAAATATAAATACATATAGCCCTTTAAAATCTAAATTAAAAGATTTGGGAAAAACAAATTAGCTGAATATTATATGTGGTGTTTTGTGAAATATTTGTGATGTAAACCATTATTGTGGCTGAATGACCAACATTTTATTTAATTTATTCACTTTTGTGCAGATAAGCTATTTAGCTTTGTGGCTGAAATGGTAAATGTACTGTATTTTTTTATTTTAATGAATAAAAATCAGTTAAAAACATTTTTATAATCCATTTTATGTTGTTTGCTGAATCAGTTCAAAAAATAAGTAAAAAGTGTGAAAAATATTTTGATATTCTGATATGTTTCATGCACTTATATAAGTGTGTATTGATAAAGTTCCTAATAAATTAAGAAAATTTAAAAATACCGATCTTCCTATATGCGCCTAAAAAGTGTAAAATAAACCTAAAGCATATCAATGGTACAATCAGTCACCGAGTTTGTATTCATTCCAAAGGAAGATAGGGCAACTGCAATCTTGTAGAGTAGGTAAATTGGCACCTATCATCCTCTGAAATGAAACAAACTCAGTGACTGGTATAGTTATTTTTTTAACTTTTAATTTATTTCTACCTTTTTTCTTTGTCACTAAAAACACCTACCTTCAGAAACTCATTTGATATGGGACTCATAAATATTGAACCCATTTTTACCTGTCTTCCTATTACTTTTGGCTTCGACGTGTCAGTTTGGCAGCTTGTCAGTTGGTCAGTTTGTGGATTTGACAAAATGCTATTTCTCCATATCTTTTGAATAAGAAGAAATTTAATGATTTATGTCCCAAGCAATAGTTGTGATATGGAAATTGACCTCCATGCTTTCTTTCCCCCTAAAAAAATGTAAAATCTATTCTTAAGCTATATCTCCAGAACACAAAGGCCAAAAGTAACAAGCTATACGTCAAATGAAAGCTTCTGAAGTGGGGAATGCCCTGAGCTATGAAAAATAGGTCCCCATGCTTTCTTTCCCCTAAAAAAGGGGGAATATGTGAAAATGATAGTTCCCTTATATGTCCTGAACTCGAGTGCAGAAAGTAACGAGTTATGTGTTGAATGAAAGCTTGTGATGTGGGGAGTATCATAGCCTGTAAAAAATTGACCCCCTGTGCTTTCTTCCCCCCTAAGAAAGGGGAAATGCAAAACTATTGTTCCACTATATCTCCAGAATATGACTGCTGATAGTAACAAGCTATACGTCAAATGAAAGCTTCTAAATATTTTGTGGAAAAAATTTCGCCAACATAAGGGAATTGAACCCGCATCTCATTTTTTCCGCAAAATATTTATTGATATATTGACGTTAAAATGTCACCCAGGTAATGCTGTGATTGTCACCTATCTTGATAGCTTCTAAAGTGGGGAATGTCCTGAACTATGAAAAATTGACCCCTGTGCTTTCTTCCCCCCTAAAAAAAGTGGGAAATATGAAAATGATTGTTCTCCTATATCTCCTGAACACAAATGCATAAAGTAACGAGCTAGGTGTCGAATGAAAACTTGTGACACTTAGAGTGTCTTAGGTTATAAAAAAATTGACCCCACTAAAAAACAGGAAATGTGAAAGTCATTCTGCTATATCTTCTGAATGTGAGGACCAACAGTTATGAGTTAGGTCTCAGATGAAAGCTTGTATAATGACTCTCGTATACTATTTTGAATAATGTCCCACTAATAAATGGGAGGTGGGTTTTCACGGGGTTCGACTTTAACAAGTTGTATCTCAAATTAAAGCTTGTGACATCTCCAATGCTGTGGGCTATGTAAATCTCCAAAAGATTTTAAACTTCTTCTCTTTGGACCTTTTGACTGATCCAAATTTAACTAAACTTTCAGATAGTATCAGACGCCAGGCAATATTAACTTGCCAAATAAAGTTAAATGTAGGTTCGCTATGTGTTTGGGTGTTACTTATTCAGTAAGAAATCAAAAGATTGTCAAATTTTTAAAGTTAAATCTTTAATAAAAAAAATCAATTATCATTTCTCAAGAGAAAAAATAGCAAAGTCAAAATATTTCATATAACAAACAAAATTTATTTCCAAAAAATTCAAGACTCACCATATTAACTGATGAATATAAAAGTCTGAGCAACTAAAAGCTCGCATCTCTACTAACTTCCTTCGTACTATCTCATTACTATCTCCTTCTTACTGACTATATGACCTAACATCACTTAGTATGCATGCAGCATGCAACTGACATGTTTGTTACATGCTGAGAAAAAGATTTGCATAAACTTATGTTCACGCTATCTATGACGCAAGAGGAGGCATGTCCTTACCTATGCATTAGTAGCTATCAATCGAAAGACGGAGTTATGCATGCGCAATCCTTTACGGACCGGAAGAGAGAAAAGTGATAAGTCCAACTGAAGAAAATCCCCAAAATGATAAATATAAAGTAAATAAAGTAATAAATATTGAGGTAAACTCAGATAAACTTGACGGTTCAACATCCAGTAATAAATTGGCACTTTGACGTTGATTTCAATTTTAGAGAAAAAATTGTCTTGAGCCGGGTGGGATATGAACCCACGATCTCCTGATAACATGTCCGGTGCTCTGGACCACTGAGCTACCGGTACCACTAGCTACCGGCTACTCGGTGGTCCAGAGCACCTGACATGTTATCAGAAGATCGTGGGTTCTTATCCCACCTGACTCAAGACATTTTTTCCTCTAAAATTGAAATCGGCATCAAAGTGCCTATTTATTACTGGATGAAATAAAGTAAAACTGGTTAAGGAAAAGTAAAAGTGAATTGGTAGACAATCACAATTCCCCCTCCCAATGGGAGTCAAAATTTTACCTAACAGATTTTGATGAGAAATTTTGAATAGGACACTTCCTATATCATTTACATATCGTTGAACATAAAAAAAGTAATGAGTATGCAAATGCAAATTTGATAACACAATCTACTCTCACTTCAAACAATCTTCACAATCTCCAATCATAACCAAAGGAACCTCCTCCCATTCCTCCTACTAGAGTGTAAAGCTGCTTAGTGTAATTGCATTCCAATGGCTGTGTCAGTTAACTGCATACTAGTGTTATTGGTCTAACTAGTATCACATCTGATACAGTTCCAAAAGTTGCATACCATAGCCTTTACAAAGCTTGTTAATCTAACTCCTGTCCTACTTAACTTCTAAAAAGGTTAAAGAAATGAAAAAATACATCAATTCTGCTCTTCCACAGCATATAAATACAGGTGCATCAAGTGGGGCACAAAACTTCTGCTTATTCCCCTAACAACAATCAAATATACAAAATCTAATCTTTTGTGCCTACCATACATAAAAAATGGGTATTGGACTCCATTAAATCTTCCTAACTAAAATCAAATACATAAAGCTAATAATTTCATTTTACAAAATAGCAGGAGTGTAATCATCCACTAAAACTTCACCTAAACACAATAAATCACAAGCTAGCTGAAATAAAAATAGCATTAATTATCTCCTCATCAAGCTTTATGTCCCACTCCCAAAGGAGTTTTGCTACTGACTGTCTCAGTCAAACTAGGCTTTGCTGTTGGGGACAGCTCTAAACGGATAAAAACTTCAAGACATTATGGTCAGATCATATATAAGCAAACAAATGCTGCCAATATCCTGATAAACAATGAAATGAGCTCGACGTATTCCATATCAACTAATAAATCAGCACTCTAGCATCGATTTAAATTTTAGAGGAAAAATTGTCTTGAGCCGGGTGGGATACGAACCCACGACCTCCTGATAACATGTCAGGTGCTCTGGACCACAGGAGGTCATGGGTTCATATCCCACCCGGCTCAAGACAATTTTTCCTCTAAAATTTAAATCGACGCTAGGGTGCGGATTTATTAGTCAATATCCTGATAATTTTGCATCATTGACACATCAGTATCACTGATGACACTGAACAAATTTAGACACATATGCATTATATCTAAGAGTAAAGAAAAGCTGTATAATTTATTATATATGATGCTAACATTTTATTCAGTACAATTTCATCTATGTTTTAATAAAAAAACACTTTGAATACAAAATTCGCTTCAAATAAATTTATATAATCACTGTATACTAATTCTTTTTCATTCTTATCATTCACATCCATAAACATTTTGTAATTCCTAAATTTCTAAATCCTAACTTACAACACTCAATTCAGCTTTCAGTCAGCTGAAACAAAAAAAAGATCTATAATTCATAATTTCACTTGAAATCACATTAATACAATATATAACTCTTTATGGTTCAACTAGAACTACAGATGAACAAGAATACATAAAAAATCTAATCACATCTCATTATAAACTCAAACTGTAAACTATGAATAATAAATTCATTTTTCAAAAAATAAATATCGAAACTCCAAGGTTTTAACATGAAATTAAGCTTTTCAAAATCTCTAAATATGAACAACAATAAATAATCTTCCATTGTCTCTGTGTTCATCTATTCCAGAGAAAAAAAATAAGACATCATGAATAATTAGTGCCACAGGGAAGAATAATAATATACTTAAATTTTCATTGTTGGCACTCCATTGCGATGAAACATCAACCAGTCATTTCCCGGACACTTCATTCCTGCGTTGATCGATAAGCTAGGTGTTGGTGCTTCTGAATCTCATTGGTGATGTCATCTATTGCATGTTGAGAGCTACATTGCCGATTGGAGCTCTGCAGGCCATCCTCGTCTCGTTGACATCTCGCAATGTTCTTGATATCAGTGGAACATCTGAATCTGGCTTTACTATCTTTTTTCCTGTTGTATGCAATAGGTTATAATCTAATCTATTCTTCTCTCATCTGGTTGATAGTAGTGGTTCATCATCATCCTCATAGATATCATTTACCTGGTTTTGTTGTGGAGCATCCAGATCATTTGAGACTTCTAATCTGGAAAATTCCATAGAGCTTTTATAGGTTTAATGTTTGTAATATCCTATTGAGGCATTAGTGGTTATGTTGGCTAGCTCATAACAAATGTGAAAGTTTTTGCTTTACAGTATATGGTCCAGCATATAATGCTGCAGATTTCTTTCTGTATCCTCTTCCTTTATCACTTTTATGGTGCATTTTAATCAAGACCTTATCATCCATTTTAAATTCCATATGCTATTGTCTTTTGTTATAATCTTCTCGTTGCTTCTGTTGTGCTTGTAGGGAATTATCTTGTGCCTTTGAAATGGCTTGAATATACTGTTCCATTCTAAATTCAATGGCTTGGGGAGATGAGGTTGGCCAATAAGTCTGTCCTAGGGTAATGTCAGCTCTCTTCTTAAAAATATCCTTGAAGGCATGAATTTAGTTGTTTCATGTTTGAAGGGTGTAGAGCAAAGGAAAACAGTAGCAAGTATTTATCCCAGATACTATGTCTATTTTCAACTTATGCAGCTATCATTCTACCAATATTTTGATTAATTCTTTTGGTTAATTTGACTGTGGATGATATGGAGTTGTATATTTGTGCTTTATTTAAAATGTTTCACATACTTCAGAAAATACATTTGAAATGAATTGAGGCCCATTGTTCAAAACTATACTCTTGGGTACACTGTACCTGCACATAAATTTATTTATAAACTTCTTTGTTACAATTGTTAATGTTGCATTCCTAATGGGAAATATTTCAACCCATTTTGAAAAATAATCTACTAATACCAGAATATATTGGAATCCTGCTTGCATTTGTAGCTAGGGGCCTATTAAATCCATGCCTATTTCCATGGGTTCATTGGAGATGGCGCTTTTCATAAGACCACAAGGATGGTTCTGATCGAATTTTATGGTTTGACAAATTATACATGTTTCTACATAGGATTTTACGTCCTTTTTCAAAGCTGGCCAATATGCATTTTTGGCTACCTTTTTTTACATGTACCTAGATGTCCTACTGAGAGAGTAGTACATCATGCAATTCTTGGAGTACGTACTCTCTTTAAGTCTAGGACGGTCGTCTGCAGTAGTACAAAATGTCATTAATTGAAAATGTCTGGCTCTTCCAATAAAACTTGAAGCTATACTAGGATCTAGAAGTAATTCATCAGTTTTCAAGTAATGGTATACATTTATGTATTCTAAATCTTTTTGTTGTTCTTTAACTAAGTGTTCCTTATACTTTATTGGAACTATTGTGAGTGAGGGAGCAAAAGGTTTATCCTCCAGTTCTAGTGTAATTTCCGCTGTCCACACAGGTGCACGGGACAATGCATTAGATAGCTGACATGCATTTCCCTTTGGGTGCTTGACCTCGAAATTTAATTCTTGAAGTCACAATGCCCAATGCATTAGATGACTTGTTAAATAGTTCGATTGCCACTTTCTTTATTGGCTCTGTAATGCTCCAAAAGATTGTTAAGCTTCTTCTCTTTTGGACCTTTCGACTGATCCAAATTTAACTAAACTTCTGGATAGTATTGGACACCAGGCAATATTAACTTGCCAAATATAGTTAAACGAGGGTTCACTAAGTATATGGGCATTACTTATTGAGTAAGAAATCAAAATATTGTCAAATTTTTAAAGTTAAATCTTAATAAAAAAAAATTGGCAAAAAAATCAACAAATGTCAAGCGAAAAGCAATATGAAGGTAGGTAAAAAGTTTGTGATAAATTGCAAATTGTAGTGTCATAAGCTCTAAAAACTTAACTCCCCCTGCCTCAGAAGTTTTCATTTGGTGCATAGCTTGCTACTTTCACCATTTGCATTCTGAAGATATAAGAGAATAATCCTTTTTATATTTCCCTTTTTTAGGGGGGAAGAAATCATGGGGGTGACTTTTTATAGCCTATGACAATCCCTGCTTGACAGCTTTCATTTGATGTATGGCTTATTACTTTCAGCACTTACATTCTGCAGATATAGCAGAGTAATAATTTTGATATTTCCCCTTTTTAGGGAGGAAGAAAGAATGAGGGTCAATTTTATTTTAGCCTATGACACTCCCAACTTTATAAGCTTTTATTTGACACATAAAACATTAAGTTTCTCCATCACGTTCAAAAGATAGTGGAAACAACTGTTTTGACAAACACACAAACTGACAAATGTCAAGCAAAAAGTAATAGTAGATAGGTATTTTTTTTTAAATTTATTTATATTTTTTTACCATCCTAAAAAAGTAGAAAATAAACCTAAAGCATATTGATGGTGCAACCAGTCACTGAGTTTGTATTCATTTCAAAGGAAGATTAGGGTGCCAGCAATCTTGTGATTAGGTAAATTGATGCTCTCTCTTCTATTGAAGTGAATATGATATCAGTAACTGATTGCTCCATCTATATGTTTTAGGTTTATTTTCTACTTTTTAGAACATGTATAGGAAGATGATTTTTTTCTTTATCACTAAAAACATCTATCTTCAGAAACTTTCATTTGATATGACTCATAAACATCGAACCCATTTTCCCTCCTCCTGTTTTTGTAGTCTTATATAAGGCAGCCCATGACATTGGAGATGCCATAAGCTTTAATTTGAGATAAAACTTGTATTAAGGTAGACCTATGTGAAAATCAGGTCACCCATTTTATTGGGGAAAGGAAGGTAGGTGGCAAAACTCGAATTATTTTACGACAGTCATTATATGTGCTTTCATTTGACACCTAACTCATAACTATAGGCCCTTGTGTTTCAAAGACATAGTAGAAAAACAATGTTAATATTTCCCATTTTTTAGGGGGAAGAAAGCAAGTGGGGGTTTATTTTTATTACCTACAACACTCTCCATGTCACAAGCTTTCATTTGATATATACAACATTCGCTTTCAGCACTTGGCTTCTGGATATATGACAGAACGATCATTTTCAAATTTCTCCTTTTTTTACAGGGGAAGAAGGCATGGGGATCAATATTTTGTAACCTATAACACTCCTCTTTTCACAAACTTTCATTTGACATGTAGCTTGTTACTTTCCGTATTCACATTCCAAAGATATAGTGTAACAATTGTTTTCTTATTTCCTCTCTTTTAGGGGGAAGAATGATTATGGAGTCAATTTTTTATAGCTTATGACATTCCACATCACGAGCTTTCATTTGATGCATAACTTCTTACTTTCTGCACTCGTATTCTGTGGAGATACAGGGGTTAAATCGTTTTCACATTTCCCTCTATTTTTAGGGGAAAGAATGTATGGGTTGGTCACTTTTTTTATAGCCTAAAACATTTCCTATGCCACAAGCTTTCAATTAATGTATAGATTGTTACTTTCAGCACTTTCATTCTGGAGATATAGTGAAAGAATAGTTTTTATATTTCTCCTTTTTAGGGGGAAAGAAAGCATTAGGGAGTCATTATTTAATAGCCTACAAGTTTTCATTTGACACATAAATCATTAAGTTTCTTCATTGTGTTCAAAAGTTATGGTGGAACAACTGTTTTGACAAATGGCAAACGAAAAGCGATAAGTAAAAAGTTTGGGATAAATTGCAAATTATAGGAATGAGTTTTTAGCTTAAACTATCAATAATATAATGCTTTCAAACAGAAAGATATATTGTATAAAATGTCTATTTCTACATGTTAACCTATTATAGGCCATAAATTGGAAAACTTGACTGTGTTTTGTGTGGAAAAAATTGCAACTGAGAATATTGCAACTATTTATACAAAGTAACTGCCAACTATAAAAAATATAAAAGTTAGGGGAAATGAACATACAGCTTAAAGTGACCTTATTGATGCAATATGATATTTTGAAATTTATTTTCAATTTTTTTTTTTTTTTGAAAAGGGACAGAGATAAGCTGTAAGTTTTTTGGCTTGTGTTGGTTTCTCATACACTATACAAACAATGCAACATAACAACTTGAACAAGGACATGCCCATTGGATTAGTAGTCAGGATGCTAATAACCAGTACCCAGGTAGGGCTGGGATAGTGATATCCTATAACAATTGCAATATTTAAATTCTTTAAAGAGAAAGTAACCTTCCAGAAGGAGAGATTTAGGGAACTTGGGATATTGAGTTGTTTTATTTTTGAACAACACTTTTTTTGCACACAATAGGCTAAATGACCAGGTCACAAGGACCCCAAGGTCTGAGAGAAGGTTGGGAAAGGAAAGCCACTGCACAACTGGTAGGTGACAGGTGGAAATTTGCTGTCAGGAATATCCAATTTGTTCTCTAATCTGCACAAGTTATGACTCTCCTTCACACAAAGCCACAGCTTAACATTTCTTCCAACTTGAGAATATAATAACAAGATATCAATTCATTGAAGATTGCAATGTGCTAAAGTAGAAAACTATTATTCATATTTGTAAAAGTACATTTCAAGTAGAAATAACCTCTATTAATGGGAAGGTGATGAATATTTAATCAATAAAAGATACTTATTAATTTTGAAATAAGGTATTTTCTTGTAATTATTAAAAATTAACTAATCGTATTTAATAACTTGAATAGGCATGTTTTGCATTAATGGAGGATATGGCGCTACTTGTTATGTTGCCATCAACTATTTTTGTTTCAATAATACCAATGATTTAGCAACATTATATTTCAAAAATACTCTCTGCTGTAAAAGACAGTTAATTGGTAGTTTGACATAAGTAATCCTTCAAGTGCAGGGGCCCCTCTGACTACAGGGCCTGGTGCGACTGCTCCATTTGCACACCTTAATGCTAGCTCTGAACCAAACAATATGATCACTTCTGTGATTATTTGCTCAGCCTCCAACTTTCCAATGACTCTCCACCATTGAGTCATCTAAATGTTTGAGGTATTGTGGAGTAATTGGCTCTTTCAGTCTGGCAATGCAGCATTTCAATTTGAAGTGATGGAGCATCTGTAAAAGTACTCTTTAATGTAGTATCTAACAGTGTTTTCTTTATTCACATTTAGTGATCTATATTTAACTATCTATGAGCAGTGTATATAGCTGTAATAATCAAATAGTAATAAATCAAGCGTCACTCTGTCAGAGATAAGATATAACACTGTTAGAAGTTTGAGACTCCCATTGAAAGCTTCTTTGCCGAAAGTTCTGTTCTCCAGGAATGTATCCTAAGAAGCATTTTGTGGGGCATTATTGTATGCTGAATGTTGAAATATAAATAATTATATTTTATAATACTTCTTTTGTTACTGTATTATGATGTTTACATATAATTTAATAACATAATATATTTAATATTTTCTAGAATATGATCCACCGCATTATGCAGTTTTCCAGCATTTTCTTTGCAGTTCTTCTGGAATTAGTGTCTTATGTGAAGGGATCCGCCAGTTTGCAAGACAAAGATTTTCATTTTGCAGAGATTTACTTCTGTTAGAAATGCTAATTATTCAATTAGGAGAGAAGGTAATGTAAAACTGCACTATCCTGCTAGAAATTATTTCAAAATTAGTGATTTTTCTTTTTTAAATTACAAGGAGGTGTTCAAAACACTCTTGACACGTATCTGCAGAACGAAACTATTTCATTTACCTCAACTAAACTTTTACTGTCCTTCAAAGTACTCCCCTCCAACATTTATAAAAAGTTGCAGATGTCTACACTAATTGTGGAACACTTGGTGGTATTCCTGTTGGGGAATACTCAATTCTGAAGAACACATTTTGCAAGGTCTTGCACTCTTAAAAAAGGCTTCCTAGCAAGTTCTTTTTTAATTTTTGGAAATGACCAAAAATCGCATGGTGATGGTGCAAGATTTTGAGTACATATGCAAGATAATTGAGTACATATGAAAGATTACATTGAGTACATATGAGAGATTGAGTACATATGCATGATACCTATTTGATTTTTTCCTGCTTCTGATAGGCCGTAACTTGCCAGGTTTAGTGAGCACTGGTATTATCATGAGGAACAACCTGCTACACCTGTTGTTGGATACTGCTCCTTCATCTTCTTAACCATTTTAGGCAAAACAATTTTGGTGTAGTATTGGTCATTTTATAGTCATTTTTTTTTAGGTAAAATGTTCATGGCTACCATTCCTTGGGAATTTAAAAAAATTGTTAATATCCTCTTCTTTGAGCAAAAATCTTGTCAGAGGGTTTGGGAATGCAGTTCATCTTTCACAACCCAAACATGGTTGTCAATCTTTTTAGGAGTTGTATAATAATAAAACCATATCTCATCACCTGTGACAATGTCTGTTAAACATTGATAGACCTTTATTTTTAACCATAATCACAAGTTTAGACAAGCTTTTAAACAAGTTGTAGTTCATTAACTTCAGAGGAATGAGTGCGAATCTACAGACGTGTCAAGAACTTTTTGAATGCCCTCTGTATCTGATGATTAGAATATAATGAATATACACTGAACACAACCTTTATAATACACACTTCACCAATTCACAAACCTGCCCTACTCTGCCACAATAATGCAGCCAGCCAAAACTCCTTGCTGGCTATAAATAGGTCAGATATCTGCCTGCTGAGTAACGTATCTGCAACTGTTATGATGGGTAAGCACAGCAACATTGTAGGAGTTGCACATGTGCAACTCCTGCAGCTAGGAACAAGGATTGAGACAGTCCACAAAATGAATTAAATCCCCAAAATGATAAATATAATGTAAATAAAGCAAAACTGATTAAGGAAAAGGAAAAATGAATGGGTGGACTAACACAACTCCCCCTCCTAAAGGGAGTCAAAAAATGACCTAACAGATTTTGACAAGCAAATTTAGAAAAATTGGTCACTTCTCTCATCATTTACACATAGTTGAACATAAAATAAAGTAAAAGTATGCTTACGCAAATTTTGATAAGATGATCTACTCTCACTTTGACACAATTTTCCATCACAACCAAAGGTACCTTCCTCCCTTTCCTCCTATCAATGTGTACAGCTAACCTAATGTAAATATATACCAATGGCTGTGGCAGTTAACTGCATACTAACGTTATCAGACTACCTAGTATCACATTCTGATACAAACGTCAAAAGTTGCATAAAATAATGTACAAAAAGCTGGTTAATACCACTCCTATCCTGCTTAACTTCTAGAAAGGTTAAAGAAAAAAAATTCATTTACATACCTATCAAGTGGGGTACATAACTTCCACTTATCACCTAACCACAATCAAGATATGTGAAAGCTAAATCTTCTGTGCCTATCATACATAAAAAAGCAGGGTATTGGAACACCGTTAAATCCTCCTAACTACATCAAACACATGAATCTAAGAAATTTCAGAATTTACAAATAAGCGGGAGTGTAATCATCTGCTAATTCTTCACCTACACACAATAATCGCGAGCTAGCTGAAATAAAGAAATCATTAATTACCTCCCTTTACCCCCTCCCAAAGGAATTATGCTGGTGACTACTCGGTCACCAGACTATACAGTTGTGGACAGCTCCAAATGGGCACAATAAAAAACAAAAACAAAAGTCTTTCAGACATCATCATGGTCAGCTCAATATACATATAAATAAATGCTGCCAATATCATCCCAACAATTATGCATCATTGATGCATAAATATCACTGATGAAACTGAACAAATTTAAACACACATACATACATCGTATCTAAGAGTAAAGAAAAAGTTTTATCAGTAATTTATAATTTATGACAATAACATTTCATCCAATACAATTCCATTCACTTTTTTCATGAAACTCATTTTGCATACAAAAATTCACTTCAAAATGCACAATATTTTACAAAAGTACAAAATATTTAGTCACTGTACAAAATTCTCTTTCATTCTCATCATTCGTATCCATAAACATTTCACAATTTCTAAAATTCTTAATATAAACTTACAATCTTTTCAGCTTTCAGTCAGCTGAAATGAAAAAAATATACAAAAATGCACTTTCAATCACGTTAATACAATATAACAACTACAACTTCAGATGTACAAGAATACATAAAAAATTCTATTCACATCACAGTATAAACTCAAACTATGAAACTTGAAATGTAAATGCACTCTTCAAAAATAAATATTGAAACTCCAAAGTTTCAACAAGAAATTAAACATTTCAAAATCTCTAAGTACATAAATCACAATAATTCGACTTCACTCTCCTTCGTCTTCATCTATTCCAGAGAAAATAAATAAAACATAAATCATTAAGTGCCACAGTGGAAGAATAATAATATACTTAAATTTTCATTGTTGTCACTTCGTTGCGATAAATCATCCAGTCATTTCCCAGTGACATCCTTTCCTCGTCGATTGATACTTCAGGTGAAAGCACTGCTGAAAATCTCATTGATAATGTCATCTATGTTATGTTGACTGCTTTGCTGTTGGTTGTCGCTCTGCAGGCTGTGGTCGATTCGTTGACATCTTGTCGCTATGTGATGGTCTTAGAAGAGCCTGGCTTTGTACTTTCCAAGTTTATTGTCGTCCGCCTCTAAATGATGCTTCAGCAGTTGAAAATTTCTAAACTAGTTAGATTTATCAGGATTATTTGCACTGGGAACAATTTCAGGGTTGATTGGCTTAATATAATCCAGCAGATCATTTTCCTTTAATCCCTCAAATTCAAAACTTTTCTCATTATCAATTTCAGCACTATTTTCGTTTAAAACTTCTTCAAAAACTTTTTCATCAGCTAAATTTGTACCATTTTCCTCTACAACTATTTCAACAACTTGTTTCTCTAAATTTACATTAATTTCACTAATAGGGATTTTTATAGGTTCTTCTTGAACATTCTGCTTTGGACTACAAGGTAATTCAAAAAGTCCACTGGACTGCAATTTCAATTGACAATTGTCATAAATATCATCTAAAACTTGCTCATTTGAACATGAAAGATTGGCTTCTGTATCGTTGTGATTTATTAATTCAGCTTCTTTGTGACAAGCCTTAACAAAAGGTAAAACAACAGTGGCAAGACTTAACTAATGAGAGGCTTTTCTTGAGGAACTTTGGCCTCTCGCTTCAAATATCCTAATTTAAGTTTCCCAAATTGTCATTCATTCTAGAGCAATATTGCTTCGTGTGCCCTAGTCAGCCACAAAAATTACATCTGAAAGTTTCTCTATTATTCATAAAAAAAGTTAAGTCTAGTATCATTGTTCGAAGCTTGACACGAAACATAATCTCTGCTTCATTCATTCTGCACCGTTGTAAGCGCATTTGATGCAAATTGGTGGGACTGTGTTACTTCCGTTCGTGCGGGAGTCGTTTTGTGAGACTCAACCCAATAGCCCTGCTTTGGCAAGGATTGCATCCATTGTTGGTTTAATACAGTTTCTACAGATTCTCTTCTTGCAGTGTATTGCCGAGCCAATTTGACTAAAGTTGAAATTGAATTTAGGTTTCGTACTTCTAAGAATTCCCTAATGGGCTAAAGCAATTGGGACAATATGCAGTTTATAATGCCAATTTCGGTGGTGGGCAGCATTGTACAGCTGTTTAACTCTACTGTATCCCAGATAAATTTTTCGATATCATCTCCTTCCCTTTGTCTTTGTGAAAACAGTTCTGTATCTAACTATGTGAAATCATTATAAGCTGGATAGATTTCCAAGAGTTCACTTTTAAAATCTTCCCAAAACTCTATTCCATGACGACATCCTATGTTATTCCACCATTGATTAGCACATCCAATTAGACAAGATACTGCTAAAGCCACCTTTTTGTTGCCTGCCACTTCATGTAAATGGAAATGCTCTTCCATGGACTTGACAAATGTCCACGTTGATGGACGTTTTGAACCGTCGAACCTTATCTCAGGTAAAGGCCAATTAACATAAGGACTACAGTTAATAAATGGATTGGCAACTCGTCGTTGTGGTGATTGATAAATGCTCTGTTCTCTCACTTGATTCTGATGGAACAAAAAATGGAACCTTACGTTCAAAGTTTGTACGTTGGTGAACTGATGTAGCATTGTCAGCAAATTTAGGGGTTGTTGTCATTCCCCTTTTCTCCCGAGGCTCATTAAGCATATTCATTAGCACTTCTGCTTCTTTCATCACATCTTGCAACCTGTCTTTTACTTTTTCTAAGTTGGGAGTCATTATGGCAGAATTGGCCATATTACTAGCGGACATGTTTAGCAGTCTGCAAAAATTTTGAAACTTTTTTAATCTTGAGCAGCACTCAAAGGTACTGCTATACAACAATTCAATACTAAAGCTACACTAAGATTGCAAAAATAAACTTGCTTATCAAAAAGTTTATTTATCATGTGTGTGTGTCCAGACACTTCTAATCTTTACATACATACAATAAAGATCTTAACTATCAGTAGTAACTGCGCTGAAACTTCAGTACCTCTGACTAATACACAAAAGTTAAGCTTCTTGTTTAACAAAAATTTCAGCTTAAGCTACTGTTAAATCTATGAATAGTACTACTAACTAATGAGCTAAAAAATTTCTTATCTTTAACAATCACGTTAAATAACATACAATTTATACACATATATACAGTCCCTGTTCTCGGTGCACCACTTTCTTTTTCTGGCAGATCCCTGTTCGGGCGCCACTTTCTTTTTCTCACTCTGTAACGCTCCAAAGATTATTGACTTTTAAAGTTGGACCTTTCATCTGATCAAATTTTATTCAAATTCCGGATAGCTCTATCGGGCACCAGGCAATAATAATTTGCCAAATAACGTTGAAATAGGGTTCATTAATATATTTATCAAGCGTTAACTTATAGATTAAGAATTAAAAAATGATTGTCAAGTTTAATTAAAGCTTAAATATAATCAAAAATATCAACTAATGTTGCTCAAGAGAAAAAATAGCAACGATTCAAAAGTTTCTAAAACAAACAAAGTTTATTTCCAAAAAATTCCACTCACCAAGAGGAGTATTAGCACCTTTCATCTATCTAAAGTAACATCTTCTCAGACAAAAACTCTGTTTACACTGATTCACAATAACTCGGCTACTACATCTCCACTACTCAACTCCTTACTCTTAGCTCTTTTTCTCTCCACTAACTCTGTGACCCAGCATCACATAGTTATAACAAGCGGTAAACAAAGCCGGCATGTGTCTATTGCATGCTGGGAAAAACGTTTGCATAAACTGAGGATTGTGAAGCTATGATGCAAGAGAGGATGTGTCCTGCACGTGCTTTAACGGTTGTCAGTCAAAGTTCCGAGCTGCAGGAGTTGCACGTGCGCAACTCCTGCAGCTCGGAACGAGGATTGAGACAGTCCACAAAATGAATTAAATCCCCAAAATGATAAATATAACGTAAATAAAGCAAAACTGGTTAAGGAAAAGTAAAAGTGAATGGGTGGACCATCACACCCTGAGTCTGAACCCATGACTGATGATTAACTATGAACCAGTTTGAAGTGGTCACCAGGTCCAGGGCCTCATGTACACTAAAGCAGTGGTTCCCAACCTTTTTACACCAGAGGACCACATTCCCAAATCACATTTGAGTTATGGACACACCAATCGGCCTGGTTTTACATCTTTCATTGTCATCAACATGTTTTCTTTTTAAAATATCCAACAGTTTAATTTGCTTGCTCATTTTCAATGGAAGGGCTAAAAAATAACATGTAAAAAAGAGTCCCTACTAAAACCATCCACAATAACTAAAGTTTACTCATTTGCAAGACTAACTAGATGTTAACAAACATTATCGCGTGATAGATGTATTGTCATGTTGCGATTACTCTCCCCACTCTCACACATGCAGCAGTTCACCTTTCAGTTTCGGTCCCAACTTTATCTTCTCTATGCTCAGTAGGCGGCAGCAGTGGTTGAGAAATAAAGATGAAAAAATTTATATTATTGGTACCGCAGTCACGGACCACAGGTTGGGAAGCACTGCACTAAAGTACTCAGGGAGCATGGGTCTGGCCACCTTCAACCACTCTGCCTTCAGTGGCATCACTGCATCCAAGTATGGTGTGTTGGTATATAGTGATACAACATCTAAGAAATGAATGGTTGTGTTCTGCGAAACTGGCGCATTTCAGATAATTGAAAGTATTTCATGACATGAAGTAATAATATAGTTAGTTGGTGGAAAAAATGGCTTAAAAAATTCAAACAATGCTTGTTCGAAATTATATGTTGGTGATTTTCGTTTGCACATTAGTGGTCTAATGGTTTAGTATCTTTATGGAGTTTAACGAATAGCTGTGAAATATCTTGGTACATGGTGATATTACAATGCTTTGCTATTTGTTCAGGTAAGAACATATCGCTTTTAAGTTCTGCTAACTTATTTAAAGCATTTGGTATGGGGTCTTTCTATAGGTACACATTTTAGTTCCTCTATTATTTTACTAATCTTTTCATTATATTTGTTTTTATCTATTATCCCTATTTGTTCTGTTTTATCAGCTACTACTATTTTTAAATCCGGATTATTTTTCAAGTCTTGTGATATTTTAATATCTCTATTATTATCGTGAGTTTTAATGCTCTGTTGATATTTAATACTTATATATAATCTGAACCTTTGTTTATCTTTATGCATGTGGGGTATTTTGTTAATGATTGCTCTATTTGCAGTATTATCTGATTAATATTAATTCTATCATTAGTGTATGCAAATTTTGCCCCTTGTTGCAATATTCTATCCTGTTCACTCTTCATTTTATACTTAGAGAAGTTTAAATATTTTTTAACTGGGGTTGTATACTTTAGTTTATCTACCTGTTTATTACATCTATTCTGTAATTTCATTAGATTATCTAATTTTTTATTATGCCTTTCCAGAATTTTTGTTGTTTCCTTATTAATAGAATATTTCAACAAGGGGCAAAATTCGCATACATTAATGATAGAATTAATATTAATCAGGTGATACTGCAGATAGAGCAATCATTAAACAAAATACCCCACTTACATAAAGATTAAGAAAGGTTCAGATTATATAGAAGTATTAAATATCAACAGAGCATTAAAACTCACGATAATAATAGAGATATTAAAATATTACAAGACTTGAAAAATAATCCGGATTTAAAAATAGCATTAACTGATAAAACAGAACAAATAGTGAATATAGATAAAGATGAATATGATCAAAAGATTAGTAAAACAATAGAGAAACTAAAACGTGTACCTATAGAAAAAGACCCCATATGAAATGCTTTAAATAAGTTAGCAGAACTTAAAAACAATCTGTTCTTACCTGATCAAATAGCAAAGCGTTATATACCACTGATGTACCCAGATATTCCACAGCTATTCGTAACTCCATAAAGATACTAAACCATTTAGACCACTAATATGCAAATGGAAATCACCAATTTATAATTTGGAACAAGCATTGTTTGAATTTTTTAAGCCATTTTTTCCACCAACTAACTATATTATTATTTCATGTCATGAAGCAATTTCAATTATCCGAAATGTGCCAGTTTCGGAGAACACAACCATTCATAGTATGCATGAACACCATCAAGATATCAGGAACGAAAAATTTAAAACAACATTAGCTCAAACTGTCATAGAAAACAATTTAGAAACAGTAAAACCTTATATATAAACCATTGGCAGCACCAAAACCTAAATTTTAACTCAGCTATATAGAAAATATTCTAATTCATGCTAATCAACACACACTCTGCAACATGGAGATTCCACTCCTACCAGAGCATGGAATCTCCTTTTGTTCAAGCAGATGCACAAACAGAATGAGTAAGGAAATGATGACTTCATAGAGACATGTATATAAGGCACGTACAACTTGCATTTGTGAGCCTGAAGAAGCCACAGAGCATGGAAGTGTGGTGAAATGCATTGCTCCAGGAGGGGGTGAACATTTTTAAGAGTTTTTAGAAATGTTTGCTATAGTATTTAAATTACTTTGTTTTAAGTTTTGGGGATATGCTCAGAATATGTCAGTTATTACCATCAGTGAAATCCAACCAGTTGAGAGATGATATATAGTCATCAGTGAGAACTATAACATCTAATGGTCATCAAGATTTTCAACAACTGATTACATTTAAACGAGGACTGGTATTCAGCCATATGAGTGATAATAGCTTCTGTGTTACCATCTATGTCAAGGCTCATCAAACAGCTGAAAGGGCAAGATTGAGCATAACAAAATAATCAACCATTGGCCACACCTGTACCAGCAAATAGAAATCTCCTCGACTGGTAAATATTACTCCTCTTTTCTAAACTATAATAATATGAATACAGATTAGTAACAATTGGAAAAAAATGTACATTTAGGCTGTAGTTGCAGTCTCAGTGGTATAGTGTTGGCTCAATGGCAGTGCTCAGGTGCTGGGGACTGAGTCCCAGGTTAATGGTATAATTGTTTATTCTGTCATAACCTGCAAATAAACTGTTAGCTTTGTGGATGTCTGTGTGGGAAGCATTCTTGATACATTCGTTGAGTGGCTCATCCGTTGCCCTCAGCTATTCCATACACTAAGTGCATGTCTGCCAGCTCCCTGTTCGAATACCTTTGTATGCTCTTCGTCAGCCGACTACCGCTCGAATGAGGAAATCTGAAATTTCCCCTCTAGTGCACTGATGAACAGTGCCTCCTATTGATTTACGGTGACGTTTCTGGTTATGGGTTCCTATGCAATTCTCATTCCTTTAGATGTTATCTACCTCCCCTAAAAGTTTGTACCTATATTTTGAGACACCCTGTATATATATGAGGTATTATCGGTTATATGAGTAAATCAGTTAATCAGAGCAAAAGTAGTTCCAAGTGTATAAAAACTAACTAGATCGCCTTTGCAAAGGAAAAGGCTGACCTATAGGATATGTACCATCACCTGGTACAGAAAATAGGAAGGTAGTGTAGAAAATAGTAAACAGTTACCATGTTGACAATATGCTGTTGAATCTCTACATGAATTTTTTTAGCACTCTTCTGAACTTTTAATGTTTTAACTTTTTAATGCGCCAACAGTTAAACCTTCCAGTGTCCACGTCATCTGTATACATTTGCAGAATCTCCGAAGAAAGGCCGAGGATGTCTGTATGTGTTTTTAGTACAACAAAAAAAGTCTATTTTTAAAAATAAAAATTGCCATTGTAAAATTTTTTAATATACATCTTATAAAAAGATATGCAATTCAAGCTGTAAAAATAAAAATTTGTTTTTTCATTTGATGCATATTTTATTAAACTACAATATAAATCCTTTGTTAAAACCATCTAATTGCCATTTCTTAGAAGGGCTATACATTATTGCCGATATGTTTGTTAACGTTAACTTACACTGAAGCAATCACCTGATTTAAGCTTACAAGTTTGATTTAAATTATTATCTACAAATTTTTCCTTAAAGTTTTGAAAATCTGTAAATTAACCAAAAACAGTTGTTTTTAAAAACTGAAGAATTTGGGAGTAATTCAAAGTATATACCACCATTTTTCTTTCCCGTTTTACACTCCTTTCTGCCATAAACCAATTTCAGTATTCCCAGAATTATTTTTATCATTTATCCCAGCGTTCTATGCATCTTTCCCGCTTTTCAGATTGAAACTGTAACTAAAAAAAGTTTTCTTAGAAAGAAGGAAGCAAGCCGAAGTTATTGTTTCAAAGTTCAGTGCAGTATAAAGCATGTCACGGTAGCAGGTGCAGTTGAGTCTTTGGTTGAGTGAACTGACCTAGTTATTGCTTACACATGCAGTAAAGTGACTCTATAGTAGATGTTTACAGAAAGAGTTCCACTCGGATATAGGAAAATGTGACCATGAATCTAGTCAGTATTAACTTTCGTTTTCATTTCTGTAGATTGTTTTCTTAAAATTATCACTTTGTTTCATTAGTTGATCTATCGATCTTCTGGATTTATGCTGCATCGGATGGCCGGTGTTACAAGTTGTTGTGGATATTATTTAGCATTAGGTTATATGTTAATATTTCTTTTATTATTTCTTTCTTTTAAAAAGAAACTTTGATCTTGTATTCTTTCCTGAAAATGAATGAGGTATTGGATAAGCAACAAAAAGGACTTCCTTCACATAGCAAGTTGTTTACGAGGCTGATTTAAGTTAAAAACTTTCTCCCAACAAATTGGATTAAAAACTTCCTGTGTAATTTTTTATTTCCTTTTTTTAATAATTAAGCCTCAATTTTTAAGTTTTTATTTCTGTAGATTTGCTTTATTTCTGTAAATTATCAATCTTTTCATAGATCGATTCATATCGATTTTTGCAGAGTTATGCTAGATCAGGTCTTACAACTTGTTGCTGTGAATATTTTATTTAACATTGCATTAGGTTATCTGTTAAATTTTCTTTTATTATTTATTGCTTTTCCAGTAAAATTAATTTTGATATGGTATCATTTTCTGAAAAAAATGAGCTCTTGGATATGGAAGCAAAGTCATTTCTGTAAGTTAGCGATCTTATGGTTGCTGATTTATCGATCTGAGTTATGCTACATCGGGTGGCTGGCTTGAAAGTTGTTGCAAATATTTTATTTAACATCCCATTTGGTTATATGCAATATTTCTTTTATTATTTCTTGGTGTTTTAGTAAATACATTTTGTATTTATATCGTTTTCTGAAAATTAATGAGGTTTTGGATATGGGAGCAAAATGGACTTCCTTGGCACAGAAATCAACCCTCATGTGGGAGGGAAATTTTTCAATTTCCAGAAGAGTTTTTAACCCCACCCCCTGTAAACTCATGGTAAAGGTTTCACATTAAATGATTTTAAAAGCACCCCCTAGCATCTTGGCTGTGCCACTCTGACAATGTAATCTGTTTTTTTTTTGCTTTGGTGCTCAAACTTTTCTGCACTTAAACCAAGATCGCCAAACTTTAACACCCAAAGAAAAAATTTATCTTCATCATCATCACCCTCAAGCAGCATGGGCTATGGAGGTTCCAACCAGACTGTGCAATTTAGTTCTCCAAGCATATCTGTCCTGAGCTACATCTGCTACATTTGGCCACTGCACACCAATTCTAGCAAGTTGTTTGACATTGTCTGCCCACCACATCCCAGGGCTCCCCCTCTTTCTGAGGCCTTTAGGTACACTGTGGTCGCCAGTCTATAATTATCCATTCGAGCAACATGGCCAAACCAAAAGTCTGTCTCTGCACAATATGTTGCTTAAAAGAGGTTGACAACTCCTTTGCCTAACCTCATCATTACTTACAAAGTTGAACACCTAATGCCCAAGATATTGTGTAAGCATCTAGAATCAAAAGCACCTAGTTTCCTATTATCTTGTTTACAAAGCATCCAAGTTTCATACCATAACTAACCCTAGAAAGAACCAAACTATTACACAGTCTAATTTTAGTCCTTAGGTTTATATGCCTATTTCTCCACACTCCCCATAGATTTTTAAAAGTCCCAGCAGCAATCCCTATTCATCTGTTAATCTTATGCCGCACATCGCTAGTATCTGTTACAGAGCCCTCAAGCTAATTATACTGTGACACCTGCTCAAGATTACAACCATTCAAATTAACTGAATCACAACCTGCTTGACCAATTTTCATCACTTTTGTTTTCTCTCTGTATCTAACCAAATCTACTGTACTACCAGTCTCATCAACAACGCGAGTGAAAGAGTTCATCTCATCAACATCATTTGCCAAAAGAGCTTAGATCATCAGCATAATCTAAATCAGAAATTTTGGTATCTCCAGACTATTTAAGGCCAAAAACTTTCCCTTGCTTGGAATTTTGCATATCATAAACAATAACTAAAGAGAAAAGGAGATAAAATGCAGCCTTGTCCAATACCAGAAACAATGTTAACCAGTTACTACAAGCCTTACCAACTCTCACACACACGTCTCAGTGTTATTAGAGAGAGCTTTCATTATGTTAACTAATTTGTCTGGTATACCATATGATCTCAATATCAACCACAAATTATGACTATCAACAGAGTCAAAAGCCCTTTTGAAATAAACAAAGCTAGCAACCAAAGGTTTCTGAAACTCTAAACATTTCTCAAGAATCTGTAAGTGAAAATATCTGATCCACACATCCCCTACCACTTCTGAATCCACATTGCTCATCACATAATTGCCTGTCAACAAAATTCTTAATTATATTAAGCACAATCATGCAAAGAACTTTCCCTGGAACAGAGAGTAGGCTGATACACCTATAGTTATCACAAGAACTGATATCACCTTTTTTGAAAATAGGGATAATAATAACTCTGGTAAAAACCTTAGGAACCATGCCTTTATCATAAAAGATATTCAAAATTTCAGTCATCCAAGTGATAACCGAAACATTCCCAGCTCTAAGCATTTCTGCAGTAATTTCATCTACCCCTGGGGATTTATGAAGTTTAAGTTTAGAAATAGCCAAAAAAACTTTAGATTGTGTTATAGGGCCAACATTAAAGCCACCAATGCATCTATCATCATTGCAAACAATGGGAGTAGAACTAACTACATTGTTTAGAACATCACTGAAATGCTCAGCCCACCTAGCCATGACAGAATCCCCCTTCTATAACCTTACCTTGTTTATCCTGCAATCCTTGTATGCCTGTGCGTTTTCTACCACATAAAACATTAACTATCTGGTACAGCTCTCGGCTGTTATGCTGTCTAACTGCTTCCTCGGCTTTGTCAGCTAAGCCATCAAGCCAAAGATTCTATCAGCAGCTAACTGATCGTTTACATGTTTATTAAGTTCTCTGTAGTGCTTTCTATTAGGACTAGTAGGGTATTGATTAAGGACATTCCTGCAGTTCCTTCTTTCTGAAATAAGCTCAAGTGCCTTATCACTTACATAATTCTGCCTCCTCTGCTCCTTTTTTCCTAAAAGAGTACTGTTAAGTTTCCAAAAAAGCCTGTTTAAAATGGTCCCATTCTTCCTCAACTAATACTATAATGACTAAGTAACCTATCATGGTAAGCTTTAGCTATAACTGGGTCTTTCAGAACTTCAGAATTAAAGGTAATTTTTTTAACCTTAGTACAACACTTCTTAAGTTTAAGTTGCAAGACACTTTTAACAAGGTAATGGTCAGATCCAATTTCAGCTCCCCTATATGACCTGGTATTCTTAACAGAACTAGCCCATTTGCTGTTAATTAATATATAATCAATCATATACTTATGCAGCCCATCTGGTGAAACCCATATTACTTATTTATATCACAGTGTTTGTAATAAGTGTTAGTTATTCTGAATCCATTGAGTTTACTTACCTGTAGGAGACGTTGCCCATTGCCATTGCAGCTACCAATACCAAAAGGGCCTATTACTCCTCCCCAAAGGTCAGAGTCAGTACCAACTTTGGCATTGAAGTCACCTAGAACAAGGGTAATATCTCCTTTCTTGACAGAATTCAAAATATCCTGAAGTTGTCCGTAAAACCTATCCTTCTCATCCTCAGTGGGGGCATAACAGCAGATAACATTCAAGTCTTTAACGCTTGTCTGAAATTTTGCTGTAAGAAACCTTTCATTAATGAGCATCACTACTGTGTCTGCTGAGAAACAGACCCACGCCTTGGTGATGCTTATTGTCGTCCCTCCCTGAAAAGAGAAATTTAAGATTATTTTTAAGAATCTGACCTTTATCTGTCCATCTGGTCTCTTGCAAGCTGAGAATATCTAAATTATAACAGTGGAATTCTTGTGTGAGGACATCAAGAGAAAAAGCTCTGTTCAGAGTCCTCACATTCCAACTATCTATGGAGAGAAAATGGTTAGTGGGATATTTAAAGAAACTGTTTGTTGAGAGAGGGAATGCCGACAATATCAAATAGCACCCTAATCCCAGACAACGGGGCAAAGACTCGTTCCCCCCATCATTAAAGGCTGAAGCCATTTACACTGGAAGACTTCCTCCAATGTAGAATTTGACGATGCCAGTAGAAGCAAAGCGTTCAGGTGCCTGCGATGACCTCTGCTCAGGATTATCCACCAGCTGATAAACATATCCTGTGAATCTATTCACTTGGGGCTGTCAACCCACAAACAAACAGAAAACACAGCGGAAGATTTTCCCTCCACAGAAGCCCACCAGTGCAGCAAATTCAGGATCCATAATCAAACTCGGAGCCCTATTTCAGTCCAGTCTAGTAGGTTTTTTATGGTCAGCACCAGGACCCTGTGTGGTTGACCACTCCTCAGTAGGGTGGAAAAAAAAAAAGTAGCCATAGCTGTCCAGATCAGTAGGCCACACTAATCTGGCAGCCCTCCTCTTCCTTTCACTTCCACAAGAGAGTATCTTTTTGAAACTACTAACACCCTACACCACGAGAAGGTGGGATTGGACATTTAGATGCTAGGACTGACTGGTTCTATGCATCATCACAGGGGATTGGTGCATAGCTCTCCTTCCAGTGACTACCTAGCTACCATTTATAGGCCTTAATTCAAAACATTTAATTAAAAAGGCAGCCAAGAAAGTTTTTTACAATTTCATAACCAGTTTAGAAAATTCCATGAATGTGAGAAGTCCAAGTCACTTTGTTAATTGGAATAATACTGGCTATGTTTAAAATACACAAAACTGAAAGGAATTGTAAAAGTAAATAAAAATCATATTTCAGGTTAAATATTATATTTTTTCCCCAACACATTTCAGCTGTAAGCAGAAAATTGTTTCAGTTGTAAATTTAACTACTTAAAAATAAGCACTTTTAATCCAGATCTCATTATAATTGGGCTAGAGAAGAAGGCTTGCATTCCTGACAATCCAAATCAAGTCTTGTAAAGCAGCATAATTGTACTTCAAAGTAATTTAAATAATTGATCTGATTATCTCACAATTTATGATACAACTTATAAATCCAGAGACAGTTACATTCTGTCACCTAATTGTTAAATTGAAACTTCTTAGTGAAAGAACTTTGTTATGGGGGGCGGGGGTGGCTCAGTCGGTAGTGCGCCAGGCTCGTAATCTGTAGTTCCCAGGTTCGAGTCCCAGCTGGGTCAACGTTGAGATTTATCTCCGCAAAATTCCCCGCCCTGCCCACGGTCAGTAGGGGACACCGATGGGCTTGGAAAGGCCGCCGTCCGTCGGATGGGACGTTAAGCCATGGCCCCGTGTGCGGGAGAGTCATACCCTGTGCACGTTAAAGAACACACTGGATGGCCTTGACGGGAGGCTACCATCTGTCTCCCAACAGCTGTTCCAGTGGGTCCCCTCCCCCAACCTTCTCTGAGCCTTTGGGGTCCATGTGACCTGGCCATTTAGCCCATGGTGTGCAAAAAAGTGCCGCTCAGAGGTAAAACAACAACCCAATAACTTTGTTATGTGAACAACTTGAAACAACCCTTGACTTTTGACACTGAAAAGTAGGGTGCAGATCTTTTAAAAAAAACACATGAACCACAATTTTTATAAACTGCCAGATCAGTTTTTGTCTGCTGATATGACCATTTTTTTCAACTTCTCAGTGTCTCAATGGTGATCTCTTATACTAACCCAACTGTTTACCTGCCATAATCTAAGTGCACTATGATGTTTACTGTATTCAGAAATGTAAACAGCATCTTGCTATTACTCTTCATGTGTTACATCTTATTGTTGAACCATCTTGAAACTTAATAACATTGATGATAATATCTTGATACACAGCTTGCATAAGGCATGACTTCCTTCCACATCCATAACTATTTGTCCTACAGGAAAAATGAATAGCCATGCCAATAAGAATAAGAATAGCCATGCAACATAAACGAGCTCTCTGAAGACTCTATATTTCCTCTGTTTAGTAAACAAAACTTTTACATAACCTGGAACTCTCAAGAAATATTTTCATAGATTGAACTATCAGTGATGTATACCTTTTGAAAGCTGTTGTAGTAAACATCAAATTGCAATACAAAAGGGGAATTTTCTGAGTCAAACAATACTGGAAACTAAAGCATTCTGAACCCTTCCAGTGTCCAGGCTGAACAACAGGCTTCCATCCAGAGGCCAAGCTATTTTCTCACTATGCTCAGTCAAAAAAACTTTAACTTCAGAACTTTTTTGCAAAATGACTAATGAAAGGAATTGTGGCATGTTTTATACCAAATTAATCAGCATTTAATTCTGGATTTCCTGAAAATCAAGTATTTAACAAAAAAATTATATGTTTTATTTTAATAGGACTTTTTTAGAGTCATGTAGTAAAAAAATGCATCTGGCAACACAAATAAAAATTTATTTAAAAAAACTAATAGACAGAAATGATTACACTACACATGAATGACAAAAAAAATTACTTTTTTGGTTTTAAGTAAATATTTTTTCATTTTGTAATTTTTTTCTTGGTACCATACTTTGAGAAAATTCCAGGCTTTTAGCCAACTGTGCTGAGTCACCTAAACAGGTCAACTTTAAAATTAAAAAAAAAACAACGGAAATAGGTCATGTTATATATCAAATGAAGCAGAATTTAATTATGAATTTTATGAAATTAATATAAATAAATTTCGAAACATATTGATTTTAATAAGCCTTTTTCAATGTGATGTGGTGAAAAAAAATCGCATTATACAATTAAGGCTTCACTTTGAAAAACCTGCTGAATAAAAATAATTATATTATATATTTATCAAAAGGAAATTTCCTCCCGAATAATATAATATTCAACCTGAAATACGATTTTTATTTCTTTTGATGATTCTTTTCAGTATTTTGTATTTTAAACATGACCAGTGTTATACAACGTGACTTGGCCTTCTCACATTCACAGGATTTTCTGAACTGGTTATGAAATAGAAAAAACTTCCTTTGCTGCTTTTTTTGCTAAACATTATAAATTTTTTCTTTGTGTGTTAAAGTTTGGCGATCTTGAAATTTCTAGAAGGGGCTGGTCCTTGGTGCAGAAAGGTTTGTGCACCAAGGACCAGCCCCTTCCCAAAATTGCCCTCCCACATGACTGCCAATTTCCATAGCAAGAAAGTCTGTTTGCTTCCGTATCCAAGACATTCAATTTCAGAAAACGGTACAAGCTCAACATTTTTTCATTAAAGAAAAAACAAGAAACAATTAAAGAAAAATTACATATAACCTAATGGAATGTTAAATAAAATATCCACAACAAATTTAAAGCCGGCCTCCGATCTAGCATAACTAGGAAAGATCGATAAATCAGCCAACTGAAGATCACTAACTACGGAAGTCAATATACAGAAATGAATTTGCTTTCATATCCAAGACATCATTTATTTTCAGTAAATGATACTATATCAAAGTTTTACTGTAAAAGTAATAAATAATAAAATAAAAATTAACATATAGCCTAAAGTGATGTTAAAATATCCACAACAACAAGTTGTAGACTGGCTATACAATATAACATAACTATGAAAAATTAATGCTTATCGATCGGCCAAAAAAAAACTAATTTCCGAAAATAAATCTATTGAAATGAAAACTAACAAAGGTTTAAATATTAGAAAAAAATACTAACTTTACAAAGGGATCCAATATGCTGCACTAAAACTGTGAACAATGTGGGAGCCACTTATATAACACGGAACGGAGATAGTATGTGTCAGCCATCTGCGTCTTGTTTGACTCAGTGAAGCATAACTAATTAAATGCAGATGCAACCAGAATTTCTAAGAAGGATGTGTTTACTTTCAGTTTCGATTTGAAGAATGCTGGGGAAAATGATAAAAATAACTTGGGAATACTGAAATAGGTTTATGACAGAAAAGAGTGTGAAGCTGGAAAAAAAATGCAGTACGTATTCTGTGATTTCTTCCAAAATCTATGGTTTTTAAAAATAGCAGTTTTTTTGTTAATTTTTAGGAGATTTTCTAAAATTTAAGGAAAAATTTGTTGATAATAGCTAAAATCAAACTTGTGAGCTTAAATCACGAGGTTGCTTCAGCAGTACTGTTTAGTGCTTCTAAGAAATGGCAATCAGATGGCTTTATAAAATTATTTATATTGCAGTTTAATAAAATATATATCAAATTAAAAAACAAAATATTATTTTTAAACCCTGAATTATATATTTTTATAAGATATATATAAAAAAATTTATAATGGCAATTTTTATTTTTAAAAAATCGATTTTTTTATTTGTTGTACTAAATACGTATGTATACGTCCTTGACCTCTCAATTCAGATTCTCCGAACATATATAGACGACCTGGACACTAAGGGTTAATAGGTATAGCAGATTTTCTAAAGATTTTAATAATTATATTTCAAAGTTGTAGTACTTTAATGATATTTTCTTAAATGTGTAATTAAAATATTGTATTATGTTAATACATAATATTGTTTTTTCTCTTAGTGTTGTATTACATTAGAGAAGTCAGAGAAAATTAGATCAGAAATAGTTCCAGTTACATGCTCTTTTGTTCGAGCATATTACAGTGTGATGTGGTGTACCGAGTGTGTATGCATACCAGTTCAACCAGCAGTACTGTAAGTGTAGCAAAATTGGTATTATTATTCACATATAAATGACATTAATTTCTCTAAAAAATAAATCCTTATCGCAATGCATATATATATATTTAATGAATATTAAAATCCACAGTTTACATTGTATTCTATATTATAGGAGATATAATCCTTAATGCTATATCTGTTCCCCAAGCAACCAATGGATTTATGAACAATTATACCACTTTACCAACTATTATGATAAATTTTGGTTTACTGACTATACATATAATATTGCAAAGATCCCAACTACCATCTAAACTTTTATACAAGGTCAGTCGACATATCAAAATATGTTGAACACCAAGATCCATCATACTGATCTATCTAGTTCATTGGTAACATTTTTTGTTCATTGGTAACATTAACATTTATTGGTAACATCACTGGTTACCTTATTAGAAGAAATAAAGCAGAAACTCCATTGACAAGTTCTTAGTTCTGATCTCTTGGAATCAGCTGGTACAAGGTTTACAGTTGACAAATATGTAATTGTAGACCAGCCATTCGATGTAGCATAACTATGAAAAAAAATCAATATTTATCAATTGGCCCAAAAAATTGCTAATTTTTGAAAATAAATCTACTGAAATGGAAACTAAGGTTTAAATATAAAAAAATAGTAACTTTATAAAGGGTATCCAATATGCTGGACCAAAACTGTAAACAACACTTAGAGCACACATAATAGAGATTACAATGTGTCAGCCACTAGCAGTCTTACTTAGACACATCTTGTTGTAACTGTCAAGTTGCTTTGCTGCAGGCACATCTGGATAGTTTGATTGATGATTATTAGATACTATCACATATATATATCTAAAACATGATTTTTATCACTTTTAATGATTCTTTTCAGTGTGGTATATTTTAAAACACGGACCAATGTTATTCAAGGTGGCTTGGATTAATAATAATATGCCTTTATTCAAGTGCAAACACAATATCAATTAAACGAAAAATAACAATGAAATTTAGGAGTTGCACATAATTATTTCATATACAATCAGTGGCATAGCCAATATTAGCCAAAACATTTCTAATTATAGGTTTCTCAAAAAATTGGCTAACATTTTTATTAATGCAAGTTAATATGCAAAATATGTACATAGAAAACAATACACAGAGACTAACCACAATAAAATAAAAATTTACAATGACTCGAATTAAAAGTAACAGTTTTCTGAGGTATCCAATGTTTTTGCTGGTATACAAATAAAATAATTTTATAAAAATAAACTTGTCTAATTTTTGTGAAACATCTTATGTATAATTAAAATACCATTCTAAATACAGTTTTGAAAATTCTTTTATTATAAAATATAAATTATTAAATTATGTTGATAATCTCCACCAAGCTACATAGTAGGGTCCAAAAGTTTCCAGTTCAAATGTAGTAAAGAGGTATTAGAATCAAACAATAATTTTAATTTTTCAATATAATCGCCCTTTATTTCAACATTTTTTAGAACGGCTAATTAACTTTTCTATACCACCAAAAATAGATCTGAATTTTTGTCCTTAAAATGGTCTAAAACTGCAGAAATGACTTCTTCATAACTTGTAAATTTTTTCTCACACAGATCTCACTTTAATTTTCAAAACAAAAAATAATCACTAGGGGCTAGGTGAGGGCTGTATTCTGGGTGATTAATTCCTAGAAACCACATTGCTGAATAGCAGCCTTTGCAGCAACTGTGTACTGGCACATTATCATGCAATAACCTCACTCCCCAGGACAGCTTTCCTCGTCGTTTCTCTTTGATTATATCCTTCAATTTGTACATTAATGACACATAATATTCACCAGTAACTAATATTTTTTCCTTAAAGTAAACTAGCAGAATCCCCTAAGAATCCCAAAAGATGGTGGCCATAATCTTTTTTTGGGATTGTCTCACTTTTTCTTTTTTTGGCTTTGGGGATCCAGAATGCTGCCACTCCATAGATTCCCATTTAGACGGAGGATCATGGTATAGAACCATAGTTTCATCTCCTGTGACAATTGAATTAATCACTTCTTTATCTTGCCCCTCACAGAGTGCTAAAAATTCAGTACAGCATTCCATATGTCGTTGTTTTTGGACAATACTTAAAAGTTTTGGGACCCATATTGCACTCACTTTGTTCATACCAAGATGGTCATGTAAAATTCGAAGCACCATGGTTTTTGAACGTCCACACCTTGCTGATAATTCTTTAGTTTTGAATTTCCTATCCTTTAGCACCTCTTTTTGCACTTGCGCAATTGTTTCCAGAGTGAGTGTTTCTGCAGGTCTGCCTTGACAAGGTTCATCTTCAATCAAATCTCTCTCCGTAACTGCTTAGCCCATTCTTCAACCATCAAACATGACAGGGAAGTTTCCGCTGTTTTCTAAACGTCGTTTAATTTCTGCCAGGCTTTCGCCTTCTTTCATCAAAAATTTAATGACCACACAATACTGAAGTTTAAACGCTTTAAAGTATTATTACGTTTTAAAGTATATTAAGCTGTATCTAAACTGATTTGGTATATATATATAATTTCGGTTGCTTATGGCTGCAATAAGTTAGAGCTCTGCAAAAATATGAGTTGAATGTGAATACTTTATGTTTATGGGATGGGCAAATGTTAATGGTGTTAAGATAGGCATGTAAATGGATTTGTGGTAGACTTTGGTAGTAATGTAATTTTGTAACAATGTGTTAGAGCATCTAAATACAGCAAACTAATCTTAGATTCTGCTTCATAGCATAGGGGTGAACCCATTGGTACACCTTCTTTTTAGATGTATAGCTGATTGTTGGCAGAAAACGAATTTTAATTGGAAGGGAATTGTTGATGGTGGCGATGTCCAGTACCTCATGAATACTAAATTATTCTGGGGCCATGGACCTGATGATTACCAATCATTTATGTTTTAAGATTATGGAAACTTCAAAAATGGGGGTACTGGGATACGATACTGCATCTAATATCTAATGGATGTAAAGTGTTTTCGAGTTTAAATTCTATGTCTGTAAGTTTATTGATTAAGCTGGCTCCTGATTTTTATTGTCTATTGATCTGGAGAAAAAAAAGGGTTAAAGAATTTTAGTAATGCTTCTTCTAAAAACAGGCATGTTTACAGATTAGTGGTCTAAATGGTTGATTGTGTTTATATAATTTTATTTTTGTGAAAAAAATTGGAAGGTGTTAAGATAAATGCGGGTTTTGCAAGCTTTGGAAATGTCATTAGGGAGGAATGAATTTGCCTTAAGTGCATTTAATTTATTGATTACAGTAAGTAAAGGTTTTTTTTACTATAGTTTGACATTTTAGTTCCTATAGTGTGTTTTCTAACTTTTTGTTAAATTGGGCATTATTTAGCAGTAATATCTCTTTTCATCGTTTGAATGGCAGTTTACAACATTTTGATTTCTACCACTTGAAGATTGGGAAGCATTTCTTATTTCAATTTATGTTTGTTCATTTGTAAAAATATACAGGTTATATTTAATGATTTACATCTTAATAAGAAGTGGGCCAATAATCTATTGAAAGAGTACCATGCCTTAAAAAACATCTTAGCTATAAACATAACAACTATTACTGTACATTCCAAAAGATGGTTAAACTTCTTCTCTTTGGACCTTTTGACAGATCGAAATTTAACTAAACTTCCATATAGTATTGGGTGCCAGGCAATATTAGCTTGCCAAATAAAGTTTAATGAGGGTTCACTTAGTATATGGGTGTTACTTATTTAGTAAGAAATCAAAAGATTGCCAAATCATTAAAGTTAAATCTTAATAAAAAAAACAATTATCATTGCTCAAGAGAAAATATAGCAAAGTCAAAATATTTCATATAGCAAACATAGTTTATTTCCAAGAAATTCAGGACTCTCCATATAAACTGATGAATACAAAAGTCTGAGCAACTAAAAGCTCACATTTCTACTAACTTCCCTAATATTGTTATCTCTCATAAGGAATTTCATTCTATGTTAAAGAGATATCTCTTGTACCTGAAATATAGACAAATACATTTTATATGCCATTTTGCATTCATTTTGTAAAGTCTTGTTACCACAGATCCTGATATGCCATTATTACATATTACAACAGGGCACATTAATTGCCATTTGCTACTAATTAGGGCCATCTTTGTCTTGATGGGCCATGATATATTTACCACCAGTAATGCACAAAGAAGTTATTTTTGGTTTCTGTAACCAGAGAATGTAGTTGAATGCTGGGATGAATATTAAAACTTATTCTAGGCACATTGAAATAGTTTTAATACAAAAAATAGAGAATGAAAAGAAGAAAAAATAGAGGTATGTATTTCACAATTAATTCCAAAATCTTCCTATTTTAAAATAACAGCTGCTGATTAATTTTGGGTAGAATTATGAAGGTTTAAGAAAATATTTATTGATAAACAGTTCAAATCGAACTTGTTAACACAAATTAGGTTGTTGCTTCAGCACAGAGTAATGTTAACAAACAGATCGGCAAACCATTTATCGCTTCTAAGAAATGCAGATCAGATGGCTTTAACATTTTTTTTTATACAACAGCTTAATAAAATATTAAACAAATGAAACACATAAGTATTATTTTTCAAGCATGAATAATGCATTTTTATAAGATATATGTAAGAAAATTTTTAAAGAGCATTTTTTTTAATCGAAGTTTCATGTACTAAAAATAGATACGAGCATCTCTCATTTCTTATTTTATCAATCTGTATAATGATGGGGCCCTGGAAGGGAATTCATTCTATGTTAAGGAGATATCTCTGTATCTGAAATATAGACAAATGCATCTTATATGCTATTTTGCATTCATTCTGCAAACCATTTTTGAAACCTTTCAAAAAAACGGAACTACAACATGTCTGTATAATTTTAATCACTTTAATTATCCTTCTCTTTATCACCAAACCTACTCTACTACCAGTCTGATCAACATATGTTATGAAATTCATCTCATCTGTATCATTGGCCAAATTATCAGCATCATTTCATCAGAAATTTTCAAATCTCTAGACCATTTAAGACCAAAATCTTCCCCTTGCAATGAATTCCTCATAACATACTCAACAACCAAACTAAAGAAAACAGAAGACAAAATGCACCCTTGTCAAACTCAGCAGTGTCTTACCAACTGTTGCACAAGATTTTGTTACTATAGAGAGTCATTGTTATGCTAACTAATTTGCCAGATCTCAAAATAAACTACAAATCATTATGATCAACAGAATCTGCAGCCTTTTTGAAATCTACAAAGCTAGTAATCACAGGTTTCTGAAACTCTAAACATATCTCAACAATCTGTCTAAGTGAAAAAAGAAACTGATCTGCACATCCCCTACCACTTCTGAATCCACACTGCTCATCACACTGTTGTCCATCAAGAAAATTTTTAATTATGTTAAGCACAATCAAGCAAAGAACTTACCTGGAATATAAAGTAGACTAATACTCCTATATTATAGCAAGAACTGTGAACACTCTTTTTAAATGGGCATAACAGCTCTGATAAAATCTTTAGAAACAATGCCTTTATCATAAAAGATGTTCAAAATTTCAGTACGCCATGTGATAACAGAAACATTCCATCTAAATGTTTAGTAAAATCACGATAAGTGCTGTTACATTTAGTACTGTTTATTATAAGTTTTCCTATCTCAAGTTATGAGAAGTGCAATAGTTGTTTTTACATATAGTTGGATTGATCATTAGTTATGATGTATTAACTAACTATTAAACTTACAGATAAGTTGTAAATATAATTTTAAACAAGTTGTCAAAATATAATAGACCTATGAGTAAAGCAAAATCAGTTACCACTGCTTGAAGGCTGGTACATCTGCATTAAGAATGTTCATCGTGTAATCCACTGATGATAGTTGCTATCACATTGACGTTTACAGTTCTCTACAACCAGTCCTTATGAAACATAAAGCTGATGTAGATGTTAACATATACTTAGTTGTCTGCCAATATACTTAGTGTCTGCTACATGCACAACATAAGATTGGAAATATTGCTTAGATGCGATGACATTACATTCTGTTGATATTACCAATATGCCTGTTGTTGTCTATTACTAGGTAGACATTAATCACCACTGTAGACATTAGGTAGTATTAACAACAGTCCATTGGAGTAGTATCTTCATCATCTAATACAATTGATATTGATGGCAACCATTACATTAAGTTGAGTAGTTGGCTTATTTTGATGTTATAATCACTAAACAGCCCATATTTCAGACAGTCAATGGTACATAATCATGTTGAATCCACTGTTGCACTCTCTCAATTCTTAAGGTTAGAATATTACTATTAAACATTCTAAAATAGTCAAAAAAAAGCCAACTTACAGTTAAAACTCATTAAAAACATTGTCAGGCCTGCTTCCTGATGGCATAGGAGTTTCCTGTAAGCTTAGTAGTTAGTTAATACATCATAACTAATGATCAATCCAACTATATGTAATAACAACTATTGCACTTCTCATAACCTGAGATAGGAAAACTTATAAACAGTACTAAATGTAACAGCACTTATGGTGATTTTAGTAAACTACTTATTATGTTAGCTGTATTAATATAATTTAAAACATTCCATCGTCTAAGCATTTCAATACTAAACTACCCCTGGAATTTATGTAGGTTTAACTTAGAGTTAGCAAAATAACTCCAACTGTCATAAAAGACCAACATTGAAGTCAGTTATGCATCTATTCTTCTTACAAAGAATGGGAGTAGAACTAATCACATTGCTTAGATCAATGAAATGCTCAGCTCACCTTGCCAAAACAGAATCCGCACATTCAATAACTTTACCCCTCAATCCCTGTGTATCTATTTCTTCCCAGAAAAAATATTAACTATCTGGTATTATTTTCTTCTCTCTTGGTGTCTAGCTGCTTTCTCTGCTTTGTCAGTCAGTCTGTCAATTAAAGATTTTTATCAACTGTTAACTGACCTCTACGTTCTTATTAAGCTCAATGCTATATGTTGTCCATTAAGACAAGTAGGGTGTTGATTCATATTATTCCTGCAATATTTTCTTTGAGGAATAAGCTCCATAACTTTATCACTAAAATGGCTTCTATCCTCTACTCCTTTTCACCCAAAATAGTACTGTTATTTTGAAGAAATGGCTATTTAAACTGATCCCATTCTTCCTGAACTTCAGTAGTAACCAACTACAATTGTCATAATGGCTGAATAGCTATCATGGTGTGCTTTGGTTATATTTGGATCTTTTAGAACTCAATTGTTTAAGGTAATTCTTCTCTTAAGATTAAATTGTAAGACACCTTTGACCTGGTAATGGTCACACACAATTTCAGCTCCCCTCTATGATCTGGTTAATATTGATACCAAACTAGCCCATTTTGCTGTTAATTAATTTTCAATTGATCATATTCCTGTGTAACCCATCAGGTGAAATCCATGTTCATTATAAATGCCCCAATGCTTGTAAGTATGTGCTGGTTATTCTCAAACCATTAAGTTTACTTACCTGTAGGAGACATTTCCCATTGCCACTGAAATTACCAATGCCAAATGGCCTAACACCCCTGCCCAAAGGTCAGAGTCAGTACCAAATTTAGCATTAAAGTCACCTAGGACAAGAGAAATATCTCTTTTCTTGACAGAATTCAAAATATCCTGAAGTTGATTGTAAAGGCTATCTCTCATTATCATCAGAGTCCTCTGTGGGAGCATAACAACATACAGTCAACTCTCATTAACTCGAACCTCTACATCTCAAATTTCTTGATAACTCAATTTTTAAAAATTCCTAACTGAATCATTATACACTTATTGTATATCTTAATTTAACTTAAACTTTTTTTTTTCAATGTCATTCTAAAATTCTATGAAGAATATTTGAATGAAAATGCATTTCGATAACTTCCCCCCCCCCCCCCTTTTAAGTTACTTTTACATAAGTGTTTTGTTATGGGTCATGGTAAATTTTGTGCCAGGTGAAAAAGTGATTCTTGGTGGCTATGCATTGTTTGCAGATGGAGAGAGTGATTGTTAATTGCTATGCACTGTGTAACACTCCAAAGAATTATAATACTTTTAAAGTTTTGGTCCCTTTGTCTGATCCAATATTTATTCAAGCTCCAGATAGCTTAATTTCGGGCGCCAGGCAATAGTAATAAATTGCCAAATAAGTTGAAATTAGGGTTCAAATACCAGCAGGCGTTACTTAGTGAATAAGAATTCAAAAATAAATGATTGTCAATTCTAATTTAAATTACAATAAAAAAATCAACTAACGTTGCTCAAGAGAAAAAATAGCAAAGATTCAAAAAAGTTTCTATAACAAACAAATTTATTTCCAAAATTAAACACTCGCCAACGTCAATGAAAAAGTCGACTACATCATCACTATCTCACTACAAACTCATCTTTTACTACAACTCCACACTGTGAACTACCACCAACTTCCATCTTACTCCAACTCTACTCTGTGACTACATGTCACTGTTATATCATGTGTTATACAAAAGGCCTGCATGTGTCATGTTGGATGCCGGGAAAGGCATTTACATAAAGTGACGAGCGCGCAAGCTGTGACGCAAGAAAATTTTAATTTTCATTGTCTAACCTTTTACTGTCCATCTGGTTTCTTTCAAGCCCAGAATATCAAGGTTATACTGCTGAAAAATCAAGTGATAAACTGAGAGAATAATCTCTGTAGAGTCTTCATGTTCCATGAACCTGTGGAAAGAACATGGTTAGTGGAATATAAGGTGCATCTATTCACTCGTCTGTCCTGTGCATCTATTCACTTGGGGCTGTCCACCCACAAATAAACAAGCAGAAAACACAGCAGTAGAGTTTCCCTCAGTAGAAGCAAATTAGTGCATCAAGTTCAGGATCCATAATCAAATTTCAAGTCAGTTAAGTATAACTGGTTAAGTATAACCAATACCCTGTGTGGTGCCAGAGCAATGGGCCACAGTGTGATCTTTTGCTCTGGACTCCTTTTCCATTCCCTTTCAGAAGAGAATATCTCTTTTGAGAGATACTAATGGTCTGCACCAAAAGAAGAAAAGGGAAATTTTCTAAATATGATTGCATTTTACCGTTTCTTTTCATTTGCCCTATTATTCCTTAGAAATAAATCAGCTTTGGCTCCTTTGAATCCTTATTTGTATGTGAGAGAAGAGTACAATATGTACACACATATGCTTCAATAAGAAATTAGAAATGGTCATCTAGGAAAGATGACTTTATCTTAGCTTAGGCTTATCTCAGCACTTGATATTGTTGGTGTCTGACCTCACTATAAGGGAATAAATCGGGGTTCTGTTGGTCTTCTCCACCAGATGCTGGGTCAAATGTCTTAGTATTTATAAGATGGTGTTCCCTGGGTGTGATAAATTATCACTTTGTGTTGTTCATTTGCGATTACCTCTGTGAATTCCATGTCTTTCTCTCTTATTAATAGTTAATTTGTTTAAGTTAAAATTAATGTGGCACCCTGTTTGCCTGTCCCATGGGTATTGATTAAAATCCCATTCAAGTGAAAAAAAATCTTTATACCTGATGCAAATCAGAGCATAACAATAGAATACAATAAAATTGACAGTAGAATATGCTGAGATCTTGTTGATTGTATCCCAAATCAAGCAGAAGAATGATACTCATTTTTTTTTCTGATATTGTTCTTTAAAAAATAGAATATGACTATTACACAGTCAATATTTTAAAACTTGGTTTTGGTTCAACTTTTATGATAGAGCTGAAAGAAGTTGTGGTATCCTTAACACAAAAGGTAGAGATAATCTAGAAGTTTTATTTGAACTTGTCCTGGTTATGTATACCAGGGCTATGTAATGTGATGATGAATGAGAAATATGTTAAAATGATTAACAAAAATAATTATGCAAGGGAATTTTTCATTTGTGTGTGCTGCAAATTTTAAAAACAATATATTTTGCATTTATGGTATTTTTCAGAGAATCTGGATTGAGACAATTATCTCTACTAGATATCCCAGAAAGTATTACTTCTCCAAAATCAAAAATAGGTAAGTATTATATATGCAATATACAAAAGTGCAATAAACCCTCACTAGTCCGGACACAGCTAAATCCGAATTGAAGGATGTGCAGACGTTATTGCGCTCAACAATCTTGTTTGTTTGTAGTGGTCAGTGGCATTGGCTCTGTGACAGATGGATGTGCTTATAACACATGTGTTTTGCTATTTATTAAGTTAAAATATTAGATTAATTATAGGTTCTAAGTAGTTGAAAAGTAGTATAAAAGGAAAACATATTACTTTAACTATTGTTAACAAGTTGAAAGTGATAGAACAACTTGAGAAAGGTGTTTCTGAAAGAAATTTTTCTGAAGAATTTGGTATAGATTTCAGATTTGAGTGTCATTGTTCCTGAACTGCCTTATAATATTTTGAGCCATCTGTTGATAAATAAATGTGCTATCCTTTTTTTTATTTTTTAAATAAAGACTCAAAGGGGCAATGTCTGTTTGATTTTTTTGTTATTATTATTAAAGACTCAAATTTTAGCATTTGTGTGAGATAGAAGCTCAATATTATAAATAGAGAAAGTGACCCTACTTCTAAATACATATTTATTTATAAGATCAGTACTATAAATTTTCCACATATTTTCGTTTTTTAGGACCATCTTTTGCGTCACTAATTCAGATTATTCACTAATATGTACCCCTCCTTCCCCCAATTCATCTAGATTAATGAGGTTTTACTGTATTAAATTTAATACAAGGGTGGATTATTTAATTCGTGGACTGCTGTCATCATCAATTAGCAGCTTTTCATATGAATTAATATATGATATGTGACAACACAGCAACTCTTAACCATTTCAGTGTCCACTTCGTCTGTATACTTTTGGAGAATTTGAAATGAAAGGCCAAAGACATATGTATGTGTTTTTAGTATAACGAAACTAAAATCGATTTTTTAAAAATAAAAATTGCCATTGTAATTTATATATATATATCTTATAAAAATGTATAATTCAAACTTGAAAAATAATATTTTGTTTTTTAATTTGATGCATATTTTATTAAACTACAATGTAAATAATTTGATAAAGCCATCTGATTGCCATTTCTTAGAAGAACTAAACAGTATTGATGATTTGGTTCTTAACGTTCCTCTTTGCTGAAGCAACCTTCTGATTTAAGCTCACAAGTTTGATTTGAACTATTATCAACAAATTTTTCCTTAAATTTTAAAAAATTTCTTAAAAATTAACAAAAAAAACTGCTATTTTTAAAAACGGTAGGTTTTGAAAGTAATTGCAAAGTACATACCACCATTTTTTTCCCCGTTTCACATGCTTTTCTGTCATAAACCTATTTCTCTATTCCCAAAATTATTTCTGTCATTTTTCCCAGCATTCTATGCATCTTTTCCGCTCTTATAATCAAAACTGGAAGTAAGCATCCTTAAAAATTCTGGGTGCTGCTGCACTTAATTACATTATGGCTCAATGAAGCAAACAAGAGGCAGATGGCTGACACATGTTATCAGTATTCCGTGTGCTATAAGTAGCTCCCATATTATTAAGCTTTAGTCCAGCATATTGGATACCCTTTTTAAAGTTGGTATTTTTGTTTAATATTTAAACCTTAGTTTTCATTATTTCAGTAGCTTTATTTTCGTAAATTAGCTATCTATTGGACGATCAATAAGTATTAACTTATTACTTTTCCAGTAAAACTTTGATCTGGTATCATTTTCTGAAAATAAATGAAGTCTTGGATATGAAAGTAAATTCATTTCTGTAAGTTAGCAATCTTTCGATCGGCTGATTTATCGATCTTTCTGAGTTATACTACATTGGAGGCCAGCTTAAAAGTTGTTGTGGATATTTTATTTAACATCCCATTAGGCTATATCTAATTTTTCTTTTATTATTTCTTTTTCTTTTTGTAAAAGAACTTTGAGCTTGTACTGCTTTCAGAAAATGAATGTCTTGGGTACGGAAGCAAAATAGAACTTCCTTGCTGCAGAAATCAGCCATCATGTGAGAGGGCAATTTCAGGAAGGCTTCCCCTCCACTAAACTCACTGTGAATGTTTCACTCCCCTCCCCTCTAGAAAACTATAATTTTTTTTGAAATTACGAGTTTTTATGTTTATATTGAACAATACTTGGCTGTGTCACACAGATGATATAATGCTGTTTTTTTTTTTGTTTTGTTTTTTTGCTTTGGTGCACAAACCTTTCTGCACTTAGCCAAGATCACCAAACTTCAACACCTAAAGAAAAAAATCCATAATGTTTAGTAAAAAAAGCAGCCAAGAAAGTTTTTTTTTTCTATTTCATAACCAGTTCATAAAATCCCCCCGGGGCGGGGGTGGCTCAGTCGGTAGCGCGCCAGGCTCGTAATCTGTAGTTCCCATGTTCGAGTCCCAGCTGGGTCAGCGTTGAGATTTATCTCCGCAAAATTCCCCGCCCTGCCCACGGTCAGTAGGGGACACCGATGGGCTTGGAAAGGCCGCCGTCCATCGGATGGGACGTTAAGCCGTGGCCCCGTGTGCGGGAGAGCCATACCCTGTGCACGTTAAAGAACACGCTGGATGGCCTTGACGGGAGGCTACCATCTGTCTCCCAACAGCTGTTCCAGTGGGTCCCCTCCCCCAACCTTCTCTGAGCCTTCGGGGTCCATGTGACCTGGCCATTTAGCCCATGGTGTGCAAAAAAGTGCCGCTCAGAGGTAAAACAACTCAACTCATAAAATCCCGTGAAGTCCAAGTCATTTTGTATAACACTGGCTGTATTTAAAATATAAAAGTAATAAATAAATACCCCCTCAAGCAGCTGCTTCCCACAGAGGTCTGACAGGAGCCTGTCAGTTTATATGCTACAGTAGAAGAAGGTCTGAGAGGATGGCAGGACCTCAGCAGAAAAACGACACATACATCCATGCCTTACCCGGGGCTCGAACCCAGGTCCCTTAGATCACTGGCCAAGCGTGCTAACCACTCGGCCACGGGACAGCATTTAAAATATGTGATACTAAAAAGAATCATTAAAAGAAATAACAATCATATTTCAGGTTGAATATTATATTATTCAGGAGGAAATTTCCTTTCAATTAATATATAATTTAACTATTTTTATTCATCAAGTTTTCCAAAATGAAGCCTTAATTGTATAGTGTGATCTTTTTTTCACCATATCACATTGAAAAAGGCTTATTAAAAACAGTATACTTGCAAATTTGTTTATATTATTTATTTTCATAAAATTTGTAATTCTTTTTAATTTGGTATATAACATGACCTATTTCCTTTGATTGGTTATTTTAAAAAAAAATTCTAAAGTTGACTTGTTTATCTGACTTAGCACAATTGGCTAAAAGCCTGGAATTTTCTCAAAGTAATGGTACTGAGAAAAAAATTACAAAATGAGAGAAATATTTACTTGAAACCAAAAAAAATAATATTTTTGTTATTCAGAAATAAATAGCCTTTCTATTCAAGTGCACTCTAATCATTTCTGTCTATTAGTTTTTCTTAAATAAATTTTTTTTTATTCGTGTTACCAGATGCATTTTTTTACTACATGACTCTAAAAAAGTCCTATTAAAATAAAACTTGTTGTCTTTTTAGTTAAATATTTTATTTTCAGAAAATCAGAATTAAATGCTGATTAATTTGGCATATAACATACCATAATTCTTTTCATTAGTTATTTGGCAAAAAGTTTCTAAAGTTAATTTTTTTTGGCTGAGGAAAAATAGCTTGAGCTCTCGATGGAAGCTAGTTTTTCAGGCTGGATACTGGAAGGGTTAAAGGGCACATAGCGGTGTATGACAGTTGTAACACATTGCAATAGTACAATGGATTACAATTATAGCTGATTTGGAAACAGCAGCAGCAGTATTGTGATACATTACTGTGTTTTTTGGCTAGGCTTAAGCAGTACACAAACAATTGTAAAAATGACAAGCATATGGAGAACAGTTCTTGGTTACCCAGATCTTGGGTTGCCCTTCACAGAATCCAAGACATCTGTGAATCATTTGTGCAACTTGAAAATCTCACTTCCATAGAAGCACTGTTCTCCATACACTTGAGTCTTTTATGACTCTCTGTATCACTTAAGCCTCACTGATCACAGTCCCACCCGGCTCAAGACAATTTTTCCTCTAAAATTAAATCGACTTACAAAGTGGTGAATATTTAGTATATACCAAGAAAGTCGAGTTTATTCAATATTTAATCAATTGTATACTTGTATGCCAATGTGTGGCTAAGATCACCCGAACAGCACCTATATGTGACATAGTGGAATATGTACTGAGGTTGAGAATGTTCATATCATCTGTTAGAGGAAATCTTGATCGGCGGCCGGTAGCTCACTGATCCAGAGCACCTGACAAAGTTATCAGGAGGTCGTGGGTTCGTATCCCACCCGGCTCAAGATAATTTTTCCTCTAAAATTAAATCGACTTACAAAGTGGTGAATATTTAGTATATACCAAGAAAGTTGAGTTTATTCAATATTTAATCAATTGTATACTTGTATGATATACTTTCTGCCAATTGTGGCTAAGATCACCCGAACAGCACCTATATGTGACATAATGGAATATGTACTGAGGTTGAGAATGTTCATATCATCTGTTAGAGGAAATCTTGATCGGCGGCCGGTAGCTCAGTGATCCAGAGCACCTGACAAGTTATCAGGAGGTCGTGGGTTCATATCCCACCTGGCTCAAGACAATTTTTTCTCTAAAATTAAATCGACTTACAAAGTGGTGAATATTTAATAGCCACCAATACTGATAGGAACTTTAAAAGTTGACCTTTTCAAGAACTAAAATAAGAACGATACTGGCCAGTCTGATACATGATAGTTTAGTTTTGGCTGTGCCCTTAGAAGTGGGGCAGAGGTGGCTCAGTCTGTAGGCTCACCAAGCTTGTAATCTGCAGTTTCCAGGTTCTAGCTGCAGCTGGGCCAGTGTTGTGATTTATCACCACAAACTTCCTGCCCTGCCCTCAGTCAGTAGAGGGCATTGATGGGCTTGGGAAAGTCTGCAAACCATCACTTTGGAACGTTAAGCTGTGGCCCTGTGTGCAGGAGAGCCATACCCTATACATGTTAAAAGAACATACTGGATAGGCTTGTTGAGAGGCTACCATCTGCCTAACAGCTATCCAGTAGGTTCCCATCTCCCAACCTTCTCTGTCTGAGCCCTTGGAGTTTTTGTGATCTCGCAATTTTGCCCATTGTATGCAAAAAAAGTGCCATTCAGAGGTAAAACAACAATAACAAAAAAAAAAACCTCAAAGCAAGAGTTAAGGTAGCTTGTGCATCTGTCCTCTTGGGACTGACAACTCAGAAAACACAGGTGAATAATAGGCAATCACAGGTAAGCACCTGTTGGCTATATACATTAAATGAGTATAGAGGAAAAAAAACAATTGAAAAAAATTCAACACTAGCTCACCTGGATGTGCATTGGGGTATGGATTTATAATAACAAAGAGGTTCCTTCGATGAAAATTACAGGAATGTCCCATATATTGTTGGCTTGATTTGTGCTGTGGTCATTCATGGGGGCTAACTGAGCATGCACAACTCCTTTTTCACTTTTTATGATGCAGTTGGCCATTTACTATCTATACACCTATTTCTCATCTTTAATGCCTCATCATGGTCTTCTATTGTCCAATAGCTCCACTGTTCCAGATATAGGTGCATTTTGGACCATGAACCAATGTGTGTTACTCAACTAATTATACTTGTCATCCTCCATCACTACCATACTAATAATATGCTGCTTAATTACATGGTTCAGGGACTGTGTTAACCTATGGCTACAGCTCTCTATTGTCAAGGTGATATTTTGTTAATCTTGCTGCTTGTGTTTGCCATTTCCACTCTGTTGTTTTTTGTTTCTTGTAGTGAACTAGATGTTAATAATAACAGGGAGGCTAAATAGAGCAAGTGCAGGTAGTCCAGCATGGGAAAATGAGGAACATTATATAAATTTAGTTGCAAAAGATTGCAAAACCTGAATACCCCCCTCCCCCTTCATAATGTTATTAAGGGTAACACCTCCAAAAACACTTACACTTATGTATATTTCATGCATTTGAAAATAAATTTTTTTAAGACTTCTAAATTGGAAGAGAAAATGTTATATTGCAATAAAATTCCAGTCATTTACTCCCCACCCCCTACTTTCTGACATAAAACCATTGCTTAAATGCAGATTACTCTTTATATTTTGTAGAGCTCCATTTATGCAAGTGAAGTTAATGAATGATATGAAATTTAAGGGAAATTAGGATTGATGTTTCTTTTCTAATACTTTTGTTTTACAGGAACAGCATTAGGAAGTACCATTGTTCATTTATTTCTCAGTGAGCAAGGTGGAATTCAGGCACGCCATCATCTAGTTTTACAACATTCGTCAGAGCAACATCCTGGAAATTGTTGGACATTACTTCTTCCATCATTAATATCAAGTGCAGCACAATTGCTGTATCCTTTTATAAATTGAATAAGTAGAGTATATATATACGAAGCAATGATTTTTGAAATTTAAGAAAGCTAAACATGATGAAATGTAAACAGTCTTTCATTTTTGAATTTCAATCTTGATACTTTAACTGTTTAACTGGAAAGCATCCTTAAAGAACAATCTGTCATAAATTGTGTGAATTTTTTTCTGATATTCTGTTTTTGGGAAAACACATTAGTGAACAGCTAATTAATTTTTAATCATACATTTAGCAAGCGGGAAAAGTTCATATAGCCATCTACTGGAATTTTGAATATGATATTTTCTTCAATTTCTGGTTATGTTCCAGTTGTCTTAAACACTTTAGCAAAGACAGCATGATTCATACCTTTTTTAAATGTCAAAAGCCAGTTTTACCATTTGTATTGGAAACAACCCAAGTGACACATATAAGAAATGCAGACACTTCATACAAAACAACATGGCAAGTCTGCCAATCAAATTTTCATAAAGCACTATGAAACAATAAATAATTTTAATCAATAATTATAAAGCACTATATTATGTAGAGAAAGACTCTAGTTTGGCCATGTTGCCCGTAAGCATAACTACTGCAGATTAGCGAGTAGGATTATTAACATTATGCCTAAAGGCCTGAGGAAAAGGGAGGAGACCTACATGGTACCACATAGTGACAAAGTAGCATCTTTGCTGAACTCTGCATACTAAAAGCTTGTTCTCACATATGCACACATCCATTAATCCTTCTAGGATCTCCATCAACAATAAACACTGGCAGAATCTGAAATGAATGCCAAGAAACAGCTATGTCCATTTTTAGTATGTGAAATTTTGATAAAAAAAATTGCAGTTAGAAAATTTTCTTGCTTATATCTTATAGAAATATATAATTTAATTTTGAAAAATATTATTTACCTTTTCCATTTCATGCATATTATATTAGCATAAATTATAAATAATTTGGTAAATCGATCTGATAACCATTTCTTCTATTTGCTATATGCAATTATGTCTGTTAGTTTTTATTTATTTTTGTTAAAGTTCCCAGATTTAAGCTTAGAAGTTTTATTTGAACCATTAGGAACTCATTTTTCCCTCCCAAAAATTAACTAAAAACTTTTTATTTTAAATGAAGGATTTTGGAAGCAATTATTAAGTATTATATCTATTTTTTTCTTTTACTGTCATTTTATTGTCAGCATTCATCCCAGTATTCAATGTGTGGTATTAAATGTGTACATATGGTTTTGGCTCCACAACTGAAACCAAAACCACTTGTTCATGGAATTTTCTGGGTAAATTATCTCTCAGCCGAGTGCAAGAGTCACAGATATAACTAATTGGAAGCACGTGCTTCTAGTGGCTTGTTTACAGTGTTGGCCCAATTTCCTTCAATACTGGATATCATCTCCATTCTTTCATTTAGTATTTTGTATTTATACTACATGGTGGTTTTTTACAATGAGGAAGTCTTGCAACTAGTTGTGGATATTTTCCTTAAGATTGCTTTAGGCCATTTGTTAATTTTTTTAAATTATTATTTCTTAGTTTACCGTGAAAAAGCATTCGTTGTCTTTTTGTCATTTCCTAAGAGTAAGATATTGCATATGAAAACAAAAATGTTGCTTTTATACAGAAATCACCCCTTCTCAAGTCCTTGGCTGTGCCACTCTGATATTGAATTTCTTTGCCTTAGTGCTGATACTTTTAGGCATTTTGCCACAGTGTATTGAGAGGGGGGGGGGGGGGGCTGCCATAGTGCCCAGAAAAAAGAAACAACCAAGAAAGTGTTCCCCCACTTTTATAAACAGCACAGAAAATCCTATGAATGTGAACAATGCAAAGTCACCTTGTATAACAATGGCACATGTTTTAAAATATACCATACTGAAAAGAATTATATTAAGAAACAAAAAACATGTTTCAGGTAAATAATATATTATTCTGAAAGAAATTCCCATTAATGTTTAATTCAACTGTTTTTTTCATTGGGTTTTTCAAAATTATCCTTAATGCTTTTGCCAAATCCTTTTTTTACCTATCTTCCTATTGCTTTTTTGCTTGGCATTTGTCACTTTGTCAAAATAGTTGTTCCACCATAACTTTTGAACACGATGGAGAAACTTAATGATTTTTATGTCATTTGAAAGTTTGTAATGCAAGGAGTGTCATATGTAAAAAAAATGACCCTTCCCATGCTTCCTTCCTCCCTAAAAAAGGGAAAATGTGAGAACTATTGTTCCACTATATCCCCAGGTTGTGAGTGCCAAAAGTAACAAGCTATATGTCAAATGAAAGCTTATGACCCAGAGAGTCTCAAAGCTATAAAAAAGTGACCCCCCATGCTTTCCCTCTCCCTAGAAAGGGGTAAATATCAAATTGTTCCACTGTATCTCCAGAACGTGAGTGCAGAATGTAAGCAGCTATGCATCAAATTAAAGCTTGTAATGTAGGGAGTGTCATAAGCAATACAAAATTGATCCCCATGGTTTCTTCCATTCTAAAATAGGGGAAATGTGAAAACCATTGTTCTGTTACATCTCCAAAACACTAGTGCTGAAAGTAAAATGTTGTATATCAAATGAAAGCTTATGACATGGGGAGTGTTGTGGGTAATAAAAATATACCCCTTGCTTTCTTTCCCTCCAAAAAATGGGAAATATTAAAGTCCCGTTTTAGCACTATATTTCTGAATGTGAGGGCATACAGTTACAAGTTAAGTGTCAAATGAAAGCTCATATAATGATCGTCATAACCAGTTTTGAATGAATAACCTATTTTGACCCCTGCCTCATAAAGGGGAGTGGATTTTCATGGGGTCAACCTTAATGAGTTATATCTGAAATTAAAGTTTGTGATATCTTCAGTGTCTTGGCTACCTGAATATGACTCCAGAGAATGGGCAGAAAAATGTGGTTGATGCTTATGAGTCATATATCAAATGAAAGTTTCTGAAGGTAGGCATTTGTAATGCTCCAAAGATTTAAATGCTTTTAAAGTTTATTAAGTTTTGGACCCTTTGTCTGATCCAATTATTTTCATGCTCTGGATAGCTGAGTCAGGCGCCAGGCAATAATTAACAAATTGCCAAAAAATAAAGTTTAATTAGGGTTCGAAATACCAGCGAGCATTAATGAGTAAGAATTCAAAAATATTAAATGATTGTCAAAATTTAAAGATTAATTCTAATCAAAGTAATTAACTTGCTCAAGAGAAAAAATTAGTGAAGACTCAAAAAGGTTTAAATAACAAAACAAATTTATTTCCAAAAATCACTCACCAAAACTTCAATGAAGAAGATACTACATCATTTCAAACTCATTACAAACTCTTCAACAAAACTCCAACACTCAACACCAACTCCACTGACTGTGACTAACGTGTCACCAGGTTATAACAAGAGGCTACAGAGCCCGCACGTGTCATGTTACACGCTGCGAAAGACATTTGCATAAATTGACGAACGGTGAAAGCTCTGACGCAAGAGTGGGCGTGTCCTTGTACACGCCCTTTAGTGGGTGACAATCGAAAGTTCAGAGTTGCGCATGTGCAACTCCTATGCTCTTGGAAACGAGAGCTGTGATGCCAAAAAGGAAATAAAAATTCCCAAAATGATAAATATAATGTAAATTAAGCAAAACTGGTTAAGGTAAAGTAAAAGTGAATGAGGGGGCATCACACATTTTTAGTGACAAAAAAAAATATATAAATAAGTTAAAAATACCCATCTTCCTATATATACCCTGAATAGTAGAAATAAACCTAAAGCATATCAATGGTGCAATCAGTCACTGAGTTCGTGTTCACTTCAAAGGAAGATAGGGTGCCAATTTACTTATTGAACAACATTGCCAGTGCCCTATGTTCCTTTGAAGTGAATATGAACTCTGTGATTGATTGCACCATCAATATGCTATAGGTTTATTTTCTACTTTTTAGACCTCATATAGGAAGATATGTATTTTTTTTTACTATATCACTGTGAAAAAGTCGTATCAAAGTTAATATATTTGTAAATTTGTTTAAATATTTTATTGTCATAAAATTTTAAATTAAATTCTGTTTAATTTGACTGACCTATTTCTGTTGGTTGATTATTTGTTAAAAGGAATTCTGAAGTTGACTTGTTTTATTTGACTCGTTACAGTTGGCAAAGAGTCTGGACTTTTCTCAAAGCAAAGTATAGAAAGAAAAAAATATTAAAAAAAAATATTTTTATTATTTTGAGTAAAAATATAATTTTTAATTGTTCAGAAATAAATTTCCTTTCTACCCATATGTATTATAGTTATTTTGTTTGTTTTTTTCTACATTGCCAGATACTTTTTTATATTTCATTGCTCTAAAAGGCCTCATTACCCTTACCATGCTTGGCCTGAAAAACTCAATTGTACCCTGTGGCCAGGCTTGTTTTTTTCAACTGTGTTCAGTCAATAAAAAAGGTGAGGGGGTTGGGATGGCTCAGTTGGTAGCGTGCCAGGCTCATAATGTGTAGTTCCCAGGTATAGGCTCTTGTATATAGGTATGTCAAAAATTTTATTTTGTTATGGTACTAATGAAGGAGTCATACGTGCAGGCTTTGTGTACCTATTTTACCAGCTGTGGCATCTTAAAGTTTAATGAATGTCTTTAAGGAAAGAAAAATCTCAACAGCACATGACAAAAACTTCATAGCGTTAATTAGAGGAGATCTTAATCGGTGACCGGTAGCTCAGTGGTCCAGAGCACCTGACATGTTATCAGGAGGTCGTGGGTTCGTATCCCACCTGGCTCAAGACTATTTTTCCTCTAAAATTAGAATCGACGTCAAAGTGCTGATTTATTAGTGCTTGTAGTAAAATGATGCAAAAAATGGAAAATCCAAAATATCTCCCAAATCTAGATTTTGAGTAATATTTGCTTACTACTTAGTGTTCTGGAAACTGAAACATTTAATATCACTGTTGCTACTCATATGAATTTGCCATGAAATTATAAAATTCGTTTAATGAAATAAATGTAATTTTAGAAGTTTGAGTAATATTTTTCACTTTGCATCAATTTTGAAAGTCTTTATGACAAGCATAACAGTAGCAACTGCTAACAAATATTTCAACTTCAATAAGTCTTTAAATAATAAATATTATCTAAAATAGAAATTTGATTAACATTTGTAATTTAACTTCTGCAACATTTTTCTCTAAAAACCTTATTTCAAAGTTATGGAGTTTTGAAAGTGATTTTCCTAATATAGCATATAGGTCACAATCCATATTCTTTTAAAAGTTTGTATTCGATTGTCAGGAGACAGTTGAAATTAGGCAGAGTAATTGCTCTCCATGCATACTTTTTTTATTATTATTACTCCTTCTAAGAATTAAAAAAAGACATAATTTTGTTGTTAAATAAACTAATTGTAGCATTTAAATGATGTTGCTCCTATTATGTTGGCACCCCTAGGCTAGTATGTAATGTGCCTAATGGAAAATTCAGGCCTGGATATAATGTAATACTTCAAGAAAACTGTAGTTCTGACCTAAAGTTTTAGTATAAAGCTCAAGATCAAGCTGTTTGTTATAAAACTTTAGTAATTTGGTTAACTGCCAACCCCAGTATATATGGATACCACATATTTACAAATTATTTACATTACACAAATTTTACACAATTTAAATGCATATTTCTGTCAGTGATATAAGTATTAAATATATTATTGCCTTTACTTACATCTATAGCTGGCCACTTGGGCCTAATTTCTTGTTTCCAGAATTCCTTTTCACCCAATGTCAGTATTTACCATTACAGGTATGATTTGTCTCTCTGGGTATATATTTTTTATTACATTTTGTTTGCTTGAACTAAATTGCATAAATGATATATAAGAACAAATGCAAAAAAAAATATTTTCAATTTTATGGCCTAATTTGCTGTATATAAGCAAGTAATATTTACAAAATAAAATAGGTATAAGTAATCTGCTTCATTAGAGATTAAATGTGAAAATAAAATAATATTTAACCTTTAAAGTCAGGTTTCTGAAATTGACCTTTGGGGGGGGGGGGGGGGCAAGTTAATTTTGAAAAATTTTCAGAAAATAAACTATCTTTTTTATGAAATAACTAATTGACAAAAATGAATTCTGTGTATGTATCAAAAGAAAGATTATTTAATTATAGTTTAAGATAAAATTTTATTGTGTGTTTTTATTTTAATTTCAGTAAAGTACTTTTTGAAAACATTGCTGTTTTTTACTAAATTATTTTATGTTTCTTTTATTGCTTAAGCCTTTCTCTTTTTTCATTTTTAGATTTTCTTGTAAAAAATTTAGTCATGCAAATAAGTCATAGTCAGAATTTTTGTGATCAGCCAACTCTAAGGAGTACAGTCACAAAACAATTGTTTTAAGATCAAGATTATACTAATAAAAACTGAAAATTATACCTTGAAAAAAAGTGGTAAAGAAAATATATATATTTTTTTTTTAATTCAAGGCATACCTGAGTTGCTAGTTTATTAGGCACACTTACCTAGTAGTGCATGCTATGTCTCCTTTAGCCTTCAGAACAGCCTGAACTCATTGGGGATGGAACTTAAAAGATGCTGAATATGTTGTGCAGGAATGTTTAACCATGCAGAAATGATAGTTTTGTGCAGTTGTTGCAAATTGGGTGGTGTCACAGTCTCTCCTGCAAACAGTCTTACCAGCTCATCCCAAAGATGCTTGATAGGGTTTAGCTCTGGGACTCTGCAGGCCAATGAAGCAAGGAAAACTCATCATCGGCATGTTTCTGGAACCATTAGGTGATGATACATGCTTTGTGAGCAAGTGCATTATCATGCTGAAAGTGTCCATCCGAGTGAGGATAAACTGTAGCCATGGAGGAATGAACTTGGTCACCAATGATGTTCAAATACATTGTGGCGTTCAGATGCCTTTGATGGGTATTAGAGGGGGGGGGGCTAATGTGGCAGAAAAACATTCCCCACACCATCACACTGCCATCGCTAGTCTGTACTGTTGATACTAGACAAGATGGCCCCATGGTCTCATATTGCCTGTGCCAAAATCTGATGCCTCCATCAGCATGATGCAAAAGGAACCTTGGTTTGTCCGACCAGGCTACATTTTTCTAGTCCTCAATGGTTCAGTGTTGATGCCTCTTGCACCCACTGGAGGTGCTTTTCGTGATCTTCGCTGATAGCATTGACACTCGATGTGGTCAGTGACTGTTGTAGCCCATTCACAATGAGGTCCAATATGCGGTGTGTTCAGAGATGGCCTTCTGCACACCAATGTTTAATTCTGTTGTGATTTGCCTGATTGTGGCCCATCTGCTCCCTTGCACAATTCTTGCTAATCTCATTTGACCCTGCTTACCACAAGCTGTTTTAGTCCATAAAAGTCAGTAAATAGTCAGTAAATCCTTGAAATGGTTGTGTGCGAATGGAACAGGAGGATGGCTGTTTGGGAGATGCCAGACCAGCACACCTAGCACCAACTACACTCTGAATGGACAAATTATTATATACACCCCGATAACAATATGCAAAGCAGAATATTGCATCTAATCACGTGGGATGCTGAAACTGGCAATGCCTATAAATAGAGCAGGTCTCTACAAATTTAAAACCAGTCATGGAAAAGTAATCATGGGTAAAGGCAGCAATGTAATTGAGTTTGATCGTGGGCAGATAGTAGGTGCGAGAAAGGCCAGTTGTTCAATCACTGCAGCTGCTGACTGTTGGGATTTCCACATCAGACCATCGCACATGGTATACCAAGACTATGTGAAATATGACAAAACTTCCAACCAGTGGGAGAGATGTGAGCATAAACATGCAATTGACTCTTGAGGTGAGTGCAGACTGTCCCACATCATTACAAGGCATTACATGGCTATCATGGAGCAGATAATGTTGGAATTGAATGAGAGTGCATCCGCAAGCTTATGCACAAAGACTATCCATCGTACCATAGAAAAAATAGGCTATGACAGTCAATGTCCACATTGTATCCCCTTGTTGACTGCAGGGCACTGAAAGATTAGGCTGCAGTTTGCAAAGGCCTATCACAACTGGAGTGCGAAAGACTAGAAATATATCATCTGGTCTGACTATTTCAACTCTTATCACTCTGATGGGTGGGTGCGTGTGTGGCATAAACCACACAAAACGATGGACCCAGCTTGCCAATTGTGGTCATACAGGCAGGTGGAGGTAGTATAACAGTTGTGGATGGGGGCCCTCGTACCAGTTGAGACCTCTGTCACTGGCAACAAGATATGTGAACATCCTGCTGGGTTGGGTTGGATTGTTTTACCTCTGAGCGGCACTCTTTTGCACACCATGGGCTAAATGGCCAGGTCACATAGACCCCATAGGCTCAGAGAAGGTTGGGGGGAGGGGACCCACTGGAACAGTTGTTGGGAGACAGATGGTAGCCTCCCTTCAAGGCCATCCAGCGTGTTCTTTAACATGCACAGGGTATGGCTCTCCCGCACACAGGGCCACGGCTTAACGTCCCATCCGACGGACGGTGGCCTTTCCAAGCTCATCGGTGTCCCCTACTGACCGTGGGCAGGGCAGGAAATTTTGCGGAGATAAATCTCAATGCTGACCCAGCTGGGACTCGAACTGGGAACTACAGATTATGAGCCTGGCGTGCTACCAACTGAGCCACCCCTGCCCCACATCCTTGCTGACCACCTACATCCGTTTGTAATGATTCTCTTTTTGTACCATCTTTCAACAGGACAACGCCACTTTGCATACTTCCCGAGTGGGGACCAATTGGTTCCAGGAACAATCAAGTGAGTTTGCCACACTCAAATAGTCCCCTAGATTGCTGTACCTAAACCCCATTGAGATTTATGGAACAAATTATAAAGATCTGTTCAAGCCCATGTAAATGCTCCAAAAGTATGTTAAACTTCTTCACTTTGCACCTTTTGACTGATCCACATTTAAAACTAAACTTTCGGATAGCATCAGGCACCAGGCAATATTGACTTGCGAAATAAAGTTAAATGAAGGTTCGCTGAGTATATGGGTGTTACTTATTGAGTAAGAAATCCAAAGATTGTCAAATTATTAAAATTAAATCTTAATAAAAAATCAATTATTGCTGCTCAAGAGAAAAAATGACCGAGTCAAAATATTTCATATAACAAATAAAAGTTTATTTCAAAAAAATTCAAGACTCACCAAAAATACTGATGAATGCAAAAGTCTGAGCAACTAAAAGCTAAAGCTCCATCTCTAATAACTCAAAAAAACAAACAAATTGACTTCCTCTTACTGACTTGTTACTATCTCATTACTATATCATTACTGACTTGTTACTATCTCATTACTATATCATTACTGACTCATTTCTATCTCTGACTCTGCAACCTTATGTCACTTAGTATGCATGTGGCATGCAACTGACAAATGTGTGTTGCACACTGGGAGAAACATTTGCATAAACTTATGATTGCACTCTCATGCTAGCTATGACACAAGAGTGGGTGTGTCCTTATGTGCACATTAGTGGCTGTCAATCAAAAGTCAGGGTTATGCATGTACGACTCCTTTGGCACATTGGAAGAGGGAAAAGTGATGTCCAATTGAAGTATAAATCCCCAAAATGATAAATATAATGTAAATTAAGTAAAATTGGTTAAGGAAAAGTAAAAGTGAATGGGTGGACCATCACACCCACCAATCCCCATTGGCAACAATGAGTGCTCTATGACAGGCAATCCTCACTTCATGAGCGGCAATACCACCTCCGTGTTTTCAACACCTCATTGAGTCCTTACCAAGATGTCTGATCGCTGTTGTGATAACAAAAGGTGGAGCAACTGGTGGTGGAGTTATTAGGTAGGTGTATATAATAATTTGTCCATTGAGTGTATCATACTATATTCAAAGTCACTCAGATCCATCGTTTTGCCCATTCTGACACTCAATGGAACTTTAATTGATGCTCAAAGAGCTGGTCTGCTTGATTTATACTACACACCTTGGTCACGTGACGAATTACGTGTTGGAATGAATCATTTATGTGATGTGTACCTAATAAACTGGCATCTCAGTGTAAAGTTTAACTGAATCATTAAGATAAAAAATTTTAGGATCAAGCTTCATAACCATTACAGAAATGCAATTTTCTCATGTTGGTCAACTTAATTAAATTCCAATTTAGAAAGTCACTTATTGTGATATTTACTGTAAAGTAAACTGTAAGATTTAATTGACATTGTTTATTAACTTAAACCATTCTGAGAAATAATCTGATTTAAAATGCTATGTTGCTGGTTGATTGACATATCATACATAATACTATTCATTAGCAAATCTTAATATGTGATGTTTCAGTTAAAGATCCTTTGTTTGAAATAAAATTGTCATTAGCCGAGTGGGATCTGAACCCATGACCTCCTGATAGCATGTCAGGTGCTCTGGCCACTGAGCTTACTTTTGACTAAAGGTATGTCAGCTATAAAAAATGCCATACCTTTTGATGTGATGTGGGCTGGTTGTGTACACTAACCAGGAAGGTCCCTTCTAGACCAGAGTCTTCTATTACAGTCAGATACATTTCAAATGATGAACTCCATGGTACCATGCTTAAAACCACAAATAGAGAATTGTTCGACAGTTGGTAACTCATCATCCAGAGCACCTGACATGCTATGAGGAGGTTGTGAGTTCAGATCCCACCCAGCTAATGACAAATTTTCCTCTATATTTTTATAAATATCCTTTGATCTTTTAGTCATATCCCACTCTATCAGTCAATTAAAGAATAAAATGGTGTAGAAGGGAATCCCCTCTCTCTCTTCACATAAGCATGTTTATAAAATCTTCGCATCTGTTAACCTATTCCCCCTCCAGCACACCCCTGATTATAAACCTGTACACAAAAGAGCCATGCCTATGTTAAAGAGAACTTTATTGATTCTGGCATGAGGGTTCTTGACTTTTGAAGGTTCTTGACTTTATTGAATTCTGAGCATGAGGGTTCATACTGGTTATTTGACCCATATTGGGTAAAGCAACTTAATGCTACTGGAATAACAATATAAAACTAAGGATCTATGGAACATTTGCAATTTGCATCCTTAAATTAAGTCCAGTGACTTTTTTCCAGAAATAATTAGTTGTGGATCCTTTTTCTTTTGCACAAGATCATTCTTGATAAACTAGACGCTTCGACAAATTTAATCCTTCACGATATCTAGCTGTATTACATTTTAAAATAAATGATTCTTGAGGTGGTCATTTTTACAACCATTTTCATAATCCAAGTATATTGCGTGCTGTAATCCAAGTATACTGCTGGGCCATCCTGGATAATCATATCAAGCATGATTTGAAGGTTTGGACAAACATAGAAATCCATTTAGGCATTATTATAATTGACCTAACCAGGATCCATGTTAACTATATACTTTGAATTAGTACAACACATTAAACTTAGATTTTTCAAAATAAAAATTATCGTTTGAAATTTTTTACATGTATTCAAACTTGAAAAATAATACTTTTCCATTCGATGAACATTTTGTTAAGTAAAAAAATAGTAGAAAAAAAATTATAGTGAAAAAAAAAATAGCTTGGCCTTAGAATGTAAACCATTTTTTTAGGCTAGATCCTGGAATGGTTAAACTGTTGTGTGAAACTTTGTAAATAGAAATTTATTATATGTTTTGAACAGAGATAAAAATATATATACACTACAGGAAAAAAATTGCAACACCTGCATTTGATTGAAATGCAGGCAACTGTTAGGATGCACTGAGATGTGCGACTGATTACTTTATCAAAAAAAAACATGGAAAATTACCACTTTTTCCATCCGGTAAAGTGGTATAATTAGTATGAAATCGAACCTCCCCGTGGAACAATGCATTCATGAAAATGCGGGGAAGGCTATCATACAGCTCTGTAATGCCCGCCTGAGGGATAGAATGCCAAATAGCACGGTCACTGTTCCTTTTCACCAAAGTGGTTGGTGTACCTCTTAAGTGTTGTTGGAGCTGTCAGTCCAGCATATCCCAGACGTGTTCAATAGGTGAATGCTCCATCGAGTGTGCTGGCCATGGCAGTATCTGAATGTTTTGCTCATATAGATACTGCAGACTAATGGGGGCTGTGTGGGGATGGACATTATCTTGCTGGTAAAAGGTTCCATGCTGCAGAACAAATGGGACAGCCACTGGCTGTAAAGTGTTGGTAACATATCATTGGGCAGTTAGAGACCCCCTTATGATGACCAGTTCTGACAGAGATGTCTGCTAATCACACCCCAACCAAAACACCAGGTGCTGGAGCTGTGACGATGTCGCACCACACTGAGTGGTGTTCCTTTCCCATGGATGACGGCTAACACATTGTCTACCATCGTGCTGACCAAGACAAAAACGAGATTCATCACTAAACACAACAGTACTCCACTATTGTTCATTCCAGGTCTGCCTGAGGTGACACCCTTTTGTTTTCTTTTTTCCAGATAATCATAATTGCATTTGAAAACCTGAATGGCATTCCTTTTGCTAAAGACGTGCTTGCATAAGGGCAAATGCAATGCCGGATGATAGACTCGCAATTAAAACTGTAAAAGTCTGTTGTTTACCGTCCACCTGGTAGGTATTCGATATGTTACCTGTTGCCAGTTCCTTTGAAATTGCATTGTAGTCGTGAATCTGTCACACAATGCCATCCGTCGCAAATGGCGGTCCTTTCACTCTTTGGTCATACGTCTTCTTCCTGATCCTTATCAGTATGTGCTGGATCCTTCTTGAACCCACTGGCACCATATGTGTATGATGGTGATGTCTCTGTGACAAACCAGCTTCTCTAAGGCTGATGATTCTTCCATGCTCAAAGTCTGTTAACTGTTGGAATGGCTGTCAATGTCTGTGTAAGAGCATTTACCGATGGGCTTGGAAAGACCTCCATTTGTCAGATGGAATATTAAGCCATGGCCCTGTGTGCGGGAGAGCTATACCCTGTGCACGTTAAAGAACACGTTGGATGGCCTTGATGGGAGGCTACCATCTGTCTCCCAACAGCTGTTCCAGTGGGTCCTCTCCCCCAACCTTCTCTGAGCCTTTGGGGTCCTTGTGACCTGGCCATTTAGCCCATTGCATGCAAAAAAGTGCCACTCAAGGGTAAAACAACCAATCAACCAACCATGGGTTTGTAACCCACTTGCTCAGAAAAAATTTTCCTCTAAATTTGATATTATTAAGAGTGACTTCATACCTTTCAACTGAAGAAACATTGAGGAAGTTATTAAATAATTGAAAGTTAGTTGTATAATTAATAAATTGTTTGTATTAAATAGGGCTATGTTCGATTACTGCAGAAGTGGTGTGAATGGAATAGTTGTTCAAGACAGTTTTTATCAGCAAGCAGTCTGTTAACTCTTGGAGAACACCAGAAAGCACAAGACCTTTTCTGTCAAGCAGCAGAAGGAGTAGAAAAAGAAGAATTTTTGCGTACCAAGATTATGCAAGGGATAGATAACACAACAGCTTCTATCACAGCACAATTTTACCTAAAGGTTTGATTGCAATTTTTATTATTATTGTTTTTCTACTGCCGCAAGGGTGTGAATGAAATGAGCACATTTGTTTGACAAAACAGAAATACATTTGATATTTATGATTTTAAGTTATGTTTTCTGTTAATTATGAAGATGTCATTTGGATGTAATTTTGCTAAAAATTGGAAGAACGTTTTTCTCTGTGAGTGATGAAGAGTGCCTCACTGTTCAGCAGAAAGCGAAATTGATTCTTTTTTCATCAAAAGAAAGTGTAATCATAATTGGGAAGCAATGTTGTGTTTGTTTTGAAACATAATAGACTCCTGCCATAATGGCAGTACACAGTTTGAAAAGAAAATCTCTGTAAATGAGCAGAAATTAAAACGGTTCTCTTGTTGAGCATGTGTATCTACTGAAATAATAAGCTAACAAGAATGAATTTCAGTAGTGAGCAAAGTTGAAATGATCACACTAAGGCAACATGTAGTTATCAGATAGGATTCATTTTTATTCTGATGAAGTTGTTAAACAGAAGGCTTGATTTTAGGTTTCAGAACTTCTGCTTTGGTATAATTAGAAATACAGTTTTGGAAAGAAAATTACTGGGTGGATTGCTGTGAGAAGTTGTAGATTTGTTGGACCATTCATTCTTCACAGAATCAGTCAAATCTGTTTGTCAGAGAATGTTGCAGAATGACATCAGCCACAATCATATGTATTATGTTCATAAACCCAATGGTTTAAGCATGTTGTAGGTATTTTATACAGCAAATGTGGTTTTATATTTTTTACCCCTTTTTCCATTGCTTTTCACTCATCATTTGTCTGTTTATGGATTTGTCAAAACACTTGTTCCACCATATCTTTTTTTTGTACGACATGGTCAAACTTAACAATTTATGTGTCAAATGAAAGCTTTTGGCATGGGGAGTGTCATAAGCTATAAAAGATTTACACCTTCATGCTTTCTTCCACCCTGAAAAGGGGAAATTTGAAAACAATTGTTTCATGATATCTTTTGAATTTGAGGGCTGAAAGTAACAAGCTATGCATCAAATGAAATCTTTTGACACAGGGAGTGTCATGGGCTGTCAAAAATTTGGCCCCTCATACTTTCTTCCTACCTAAATAAAAGGGGGGGGGGAATGAAAACAATTGTTCTTCTATGTCTTCGGAACACAAGGGCTGAAAGTAATAAGCTATGCATCAAATGAAAACTTGTGAGATGGGGAATTACAGATCCACCCCTCGTTTCTTTCCCCCTAAAACAGGAAATATAAAAACAGTTGTTCCACTTGCATCTTCCAAATGCAAGGGCTTACAATTACAAGTTAGGTGTTAAATGAAAGCTCACATGAGGTCCATTTTAGATTTTCAAATTTTGCTCCCCAAAAAGGGGGTGAACCTTACTGAATTTCATCTCAAATTAAAGCTTGTGACTTCTCCAAATGACATGGGCTACCTTAAACACGACTCCAAAAACGGGGGCCAAAAATATGGTTGATGGTTTATGAGTTGTATGTGATATGAAAATTTCTGAAGTTAGATGTTTTTAGTAACAAAGAAAAAACGTAAATAAATTTAAAAATACCTATTTCTCATATGCAGAATACTAAAAAGTAGAAAATAAACCTAAAGTATATCAATGGTGTATGCAGTCTCTGAATTCGTATTCACTTCAAAGGAAGATAGGGTGCATATTTACCTCTCAACAAGATTGCTGGCACCTTGCCTTCCTTTCAAATGAATATGAATTCAGTGATTTATTGCACCATTGATAGGCTTTAGTTTTATTTTCTACTTTTTAGGGTGCATATTAGAAGATAGATGTTTTTAAAGATTTTTAATTTATTTTTGCATGTATCTTTTGGTCTATGTAATTTTAAATTAATATTGTAGTCATTATGATTGCATACAGAATTGGCTATCTATCTTTTAGTATATATATATTAATCTATGTAATTTATATGGAATTATGTGAGAGCAGTACCATTTTTGAAAAAACTGAAAAAATTATATATAAAACTCAGCTGAAGTCATCCAGTTGTATCAGATTTTTCAAGTTTTCAGTGTGTGACTATAATACTTTCCCCCTTGTACAATTTCTTTACTCCCATTTACACTGGAATTTCTTCTTCCGAATACAAATTTTTATTCAGTTTTCATAATAAATTTTGTTATATCTACCATTTCTTTGTATAATCATTTCTTCCATTACTGTGTTCTTTAATTATAATTGCATAAAAAGTTATAAATGTGTTTAAAAGAAGTTCTTCAAATATATCTTTTAGGCAAAGCTTAACAGCACTTAAAAGTAAGAATATCTGAAGTAAAAAGTTTCAATTATTTTAGAAGTGAATACTTGGTATGATGAATACTTAAGATAAAGTCTCTTAAGAAAATCTTTGAAATATCAAAGTACTTTATGATTTTAAGGGGTTTTTTTTCCATATATTTTTCTAGTGCTATTCACTTGAAATATGTGAATTTTCCTACTTTCTCAAAACAGTTCTTCCACCATATCTATCCATCTGGGGGCTTATTGTAATAAATCAAACATTGAAATGAAAGTTTAGTACTAGGGACATATGTAGGCCATAAAAAAAACTTTAATCTTCTTCCCCTTTTAAAGAATAGAAGGTGTAAATTTTGTGAAATATTAAGTAATATATAGGTTCTGATCAATTATTTTGTATTTCAAATGTACACTGGTTTCCATAAATTAAGGAAAACAGAAAAATTATGATAAACAAAAAACTATATAAATGATTTAATGAAATTTGATGGAACTAGCTTTTTGAAACGCATTGCAATTCATGCAATGCTAGTTTCAGAATAGCATAAAATATTTTACACTAGAAACATTTTTTGTCAAAAAATAACACAGGAGCTTGTCCAAAAATGAGATGTCAGAATGCAATGGGCAAAGTTCTTTAATATGGACCCCTTACAGCAATGCAGTCATGACAGCGATGTTCCATGCTGTTTATGATGTTATGAATCAGCTCAGTAAGGGAGTAATGACGATTGTTCCTTTAAAGCAGTAATAATCTCCCCCCTTTGTTGCAGGTGGCAGGTTGTGGGCAGCAACATGTCTTCCTAGAGCATCTCACACATGTTCAATCGGATTTAGGTCGGGAGATTGAGCTGGCCACTCATGCGCATAATGGTCTCCTCTTGAAGGTATTGTTCCATTAGCCAAGCTCTGTGTGGACAAGCATTATCATCTTTTAAGTTGAATGTTTCACCTATTGCATCAGCGTAAGGATGTACATAAGGGTCCAAGATGTTATCTCTATACCTTTGAGCATTGAGGTTCCCACCTATCAACACAAAGAGGTCTGTGTGTCCACCTGAGGAAATGCCATCCCAAACACACATGCTACCTCTGCTGTAACTGTCCCTGTAACGGATGCTACTGGGATGATAGCGGATACCTCGTTCTCTCCATATCAAAGAATGTCCGGAATCACTCTGCAAGCAATATCTGGTTTTATCTGGGAAGAGTACTGGCTTCCATTGCTCTTCTGTGCAGTTAACATGCATGTGTGCCCAATTCAACCGTTCTCTCCTGTGACATGAGGATTATACAAATTACTGGCCTTCTAGTGTACAGACCTCCCTCATTAAGCCTTCTACACACAGTAGAAACTGATACAATCCTCCCAATGGCTGCTGCAAGAGAGAATCGTAGTTAAGAGGGAGTAGATGTCCTGCTTCTTCATGCTGTTAATCATAGATATAAGGAGATCATATTCTGTGTGTTGGTCGTATTTATTATTCTGTGTGTTGGTAAACAGCGGTCGTAACTCTAGCCCTTCCTTGGCTAAACCTCCGAGATGCGGAATCTGTGCTAAGAAATTGATTCCACAGTCTATGGACCACAGAAGGACTCACATTTAGCCATCGTGACACATCTGACTGACTTTGACCTGCTTCGAGCTGGCCAGTAGCTCTCCACCTCAGTTCATTTGGCAAATGATCTCTCGAGGTCATTCCTACAAAATGGCTATTTCGAATTTCTTTACTCACATTTACAACACAAAATAACGATCCACTCCAAAACACCTGTTTTTATTTGCTATCTGATTATGTAAATTGGTCTGTAAATGGTAGCTAGGTAGTCACTGGAAGGAGAGCTATGCACCAATCCCCTGTGATGATGCATAGAACCGGCCAGGCCTAGCACCTAATGTTCGACCCCGCCTTCTCGTGGTGCGGACCATTAGTAACTTTCAAAAGAGATACTCTCTTATGGAAGTGAACTGGACAACTATGGCTACTTTTCTTTTTTTTCTACCCTGCTGAGGAGTGGTCAACCACACAGGGTCCTGGTGCTGACCATATAAACCTACTAGACTGGACAGAAATATGGCTCTGAGCTTGATTATGGATTCTGATTTTGCTCTGACTCTTTGCTTCTATTGGCATCGTCAAATTCTACATTGGAGGAAGTCTTCCAGTGTAGATGGCTTCAGCCTTTAGTAGTGGGGGAACGGGTCTTTGCCCCATGTCTGCGATTAGGGGCTGTTCGATATTGTCGGCATTCCCTCTCTCAATAAACATAGTTTCTTTAAACATCCCACTAACCATTTTCTCTCCATAGGTAGTTGGAATGTGAGGACTCTGCACAGAGCTTTTTCTCTTGATGTCCTCGCACAAGAATTCCACCGTTATAATTTAGATATTCTCGGCTTGCAAGAGACCAGATGGACAGATAAAGGTCAGATTCTTAAAAATAATCTTAAATTTCTCTTTTCAGGGAGGGACGACAATAAGCATCACCAAGGCGTGGGTCTGCTTCTCAGCAGACATGCTAGCGATGCTCTTCTAGGATATGAGTGCATTAATGAAAGGTTTCTTACAGCAAAATTTCAGACAAGCGTTAAAGACTTGAATGTTATCTGCTGTTATGCCCCCACTGAGGATGCCGATGAGGATGAGAAGGATAGGTTTTATGAACAACTTCAGGATATTTTGAATTCTGTCAAGAAAGGAGATATTACCCTTGTTCTTGGTGACTTCAATGCCAAAGTTGGTATTGACTCTGACCTTTGGGGAGGAGTAATAGGCCCTTTTGGTATTGGTAGTTGCAATGGCAATGGGCGACATCTCCTACAGGTAAGTAAACTCAATGGTTTCAGAATAACTAACACTTATTACAAACACTGTGACATAAATAAGTAATATGGGTTTCACCAGATGGGCTGCATAAGAATATGATTGATTATATATTAATTAACAGCAAATGGGCTAGTTCTCTTAGTAATACCAGGTCATACAGGAGAGCTGAAATTGGATCTGATCATTACCTTGTTAAAAGTGTCCTGCAACTTAAACTTAAAAAGTGTTGTGCTAGGGTTAAAAAATTTACTTTTAATACTGATGCTCTGAAAAAGACCCAGTTATAGCCAAAGCTTACCATGATAGGTTACTTAGTCATTATGACAGTCATGGTTTGCTTACTACTGAAGTTGAGGAAGAATGGGATCATTTTAAACAGGCTTTTTTGGACATTAACAGTACTCTTTTAGGAAAAAAGGAGCAGAAGAGGCAGAATTATCTGAGTGATAAGGCACTTGTGCTTATTTCGGAAAGAAAGAACTGCAGGGATGTCTTTAATCAATACCCTACTAGTCCTAATAGAAAGCATTACAGAGAACTTAATAAACGTGTAAAAGATCAGTTAGCTGCTGATAAGAATATTTGGCTTGATGGTTTGGCTGACAAAGCCGAGGAAGCAGTTAGACAGCACAACAGCAGAGAGCTGTACCAGATAGTTAATGTTTTGTGTGGTAGAAAACGGACAGGCATACAAGGATTGAAGGATAAACAAGGTAAGGTTATAGAAGGGGAGGATTCTGTCATGGCTAGGTGGGCTGAGCATTTCAGTGATGTTCTAAACAATGTAGTTAGTTCTACTCCCACTGTTTGCAATGATGATAGATGCATTGGTGGCTTTAATGTTGGCCCTATAACACAATCTGAAGTTATTTTGGCTGTTTCTAAACTTAAACTTCATAAATCCCCAGGGGTAGATGAAATTATGCTTAGAGCTGGGAATGTTTCGGTTACCACTTGGATGACTGAAATTCTGAATATCTTTTATGATAAAGGCATGGTTCCTAAGGATTTTACCAGAGCTATTGATATCCCTATTTTCAAAAAAGGTGATCGCAGTTCTTATGATAACTATAGGGGTATCAGCCTACTTTCTGTTCCAGGTAAAGTTCTTTCCATGATTGTGCTTAATAGAATTAAGAATCTGGTTGACAGTCAATTGCGTGATGAGCAATGTGGATTCAAAAGTGGTAGGGGATGTGTGGATCAGATATTTTCACTTAGGCAGATTCTTGAGAAATGTTTCGAGTTTCAGAAACCTTTGGTTGCTAGCTTTGTTGATTTCAAAAAGGCTTTCGACTCTGTTGATCGTCATAATTTGTGGTTGATTGTGAGATCATATGGTATACCAGACAAGTTAGTTAACATTATGAAAGCTCTCTATAATAACACTGAGTCGTGTGTGAGAGTTGGTAAGGCTTGTAGCAATTGGTTTAGCATTACTTCTGGTGTTCGACAAGGGTGCATTTTGTCTCCTTTTCTCTTTAGCTTGGTTATTGATTATGTTATGCGAAATTCACTTCAAGGGAAAGATTTTGGGCTTAAATGGGCTGGAGATACGAAAATTTCTGATTTAGATTATGCTGATGATTTAGCCCTTTTGGCAAATGATGTTGATGAGATGAACTCTTTCATTCGAGCTGTTGATGAGACTGGTAGTAGAGTAGGTTTGGTTATAAACAGAGAGAAAACTAAAGTGATGAAAATTGGTCAGGCAGGCTGTGATTCAGTTAATCTGAATGGTTGCAGTCTTGAGCAGGTGTCACAGTTTAATTATCTTGGGAGCTATGTAACAGATAATGGTGATGTGCGGCATGAGATTAACTGACGAATAGGGATTGCTGCCGGGACTTTTAAGAATCTAGGGAGAGTGTGGAGAAATAGGTGTATACACCTAAAGACTAAAATTAGACTGTATAATAGTTTGGTTCTTTCTAGGGTTAGTTATGGTAGTGAAACTTGGACACTTTGTAAACAAGATAACAGGAAACTAGATGCTTTTGATTCCAGATGCTTACGCAGTATCTTGGGCATTAGGTGGTTCAACTTTGTAACTAATGATGAGGTTAGGCAAAGGAGTTTTCAACCTCCTTTAAGCAGCATATTGTGCAGAGAGAGACTCCGTTGGTTTGGTCATGGTGCCTGTATGAATAATTATAGATTGGTGAATAGGGTTATGAACAGTGTGCCTAAAGGCCTCAGAAAGAAGGGGAGACCTAGGATGCAGTGGGCAGACAATGTCAAACTGGACCTTGTTAGAATTGGTGTGCAGTGGCCAGATGCAGTAGATGTAGCCCAGGATAGACTTGCTTGGAGAACTAAATTGCACGGTCTGGTTGGACCTCCGTAGTCCATGGCTGCTTGAGGATGATGATGATGATATGTAAATTGATTCAACCTAGACTAATTTGCATATGACATGCTCACTCAGCATTACTGGTTTCATGAACAAGTTTGGTGAGGATCACACAATTTTTTTGCGAATTATTGTGATTTTTCTCATTTCTCCTTAATTTATGGAAACCAGTGTATTTTTAGAATTATTATACTAAAGCAGCATAGGATTTGGCATGTTATCAAAAGGTTGTGAATTCATAGTCCATTTGTCTCTAGATAGTTTTTTCCCCTAATGTTAAAAATATTGCTTTTTGTGTATAGTAGACTGAACAGAACTATTAATTTTTAGTATAAATAAATTTTTAATGACATTTTGCCTTTTCAGTTATGAAAGCACTTAAAATGAGAATGTAGTACTCATATCAGATATTTCAAGCACTTCATTATAATACTTAGACCAGCTCTGCATACTAGGTGGATAATATTCTCTAATTTATTAATTTCCAACCCTTATTTTACATACTATCAATAGAGAAATATTCTGTTGGTAAATTGAGGCTTATGTCATACCTCTTTGGCAAGCAGCTTCTATATTTTTTTTATTAACAATACTCAGTAAAACTGCTTCAGAGATTCATGAAATGCTTAAAGAAGCATTCAGTGATGACACCACAGACTCAGACTTTTGAGTGGCTCTTGTGTTTTAACATGGACAAATGTTAGTGTAAGATTCCAAACGTTCTGGTTGGCCTTTAAGAACCCAAATAGAGAAGAATATGGAGGAAATGCATCAGCCATCCACGAGGATTGTTGAGGAACAATTACTGACATCTGTGGAATTGTTGGACTAACATACTGATCATGCCATTGGATCCCAGGAGGACCTCAACATGGGGTAGATTGCTGCCAAATGTTTCTTGACTGCTGACTCAATACCAAAGACAGTATTGGCTCATTGTGTGCAGGGACCTTCAGGAGTAAGTCAAAAAGGATCGAAACTTCCTTTCTAAAGTCATAACTGGTGATGAAAGTTGGGTTTATGGGTATGACCCTGAAACAAAGCAGCAATCATACCAGTGGAAGAATCCTTCATTGCAACCAAAGAACCTAGTGGTGTAGCAGGTGAAGAGCAATGTAAAGAGCGTGCTGATTTGTTTTCTGATGTGGAGGGAATTGTTCACAAGAAGTTTGTTACTACAGGGTAAACAGTGAATTAACATACTACATCGAGAGAGTGTGAGGCTGAAACATCCAGGGAAATAGCACACACACAAGACTGGGTTGTACGTTATGACAGTGTGCTGGCCCACACTGCTCTGTCTGTTCAGAAGTTTTTGGCCGAAAATAATGTAGCAATGGTCTTCTACTCACCAGACCTCATCCCCTGCAACTTCTTGCTGTTTCCTGAGATGAAATGCCATCAAGGTTCAATAATTTGACTGTGTCAAAGTGATTCAAGCAGAATTGAAGGAGGTGATGAAAAACATCTCAAACAGGAGTTTCAGGGGTGTTTCCAGCAGTGGGAAAAGCACTGGGCCCACTTTAATAGCTCCCAAGGGGAGTACTTTGAAGGGAATAACAGTGATTAAAACCTAAGGTAAGCCTACCTTTTTTAGCATTACAATCCGAGAACTTTTGGATTGCACCTCATTTGATCTTAAGATCTAAGAAGAATGAGCATCATGATGACAAAGCCACTCTAAGTTGATGTATCAATCCAGTGTAGATGAAGACTACTCTTATCAACCATTAACCCTTCCCAGGTCACCATGGAACAAAGACATTGAACAGAATCTGAAATGAGAAGTCAAGAACATTAATAGATGTCTTTTGTACAACACATGAAATTTCGATTTTTTTTTAAATTGCCATTTGAAAATTTTCTTAGATATATCTTTTAAAAATATTTAATTCAAGCTTGACAAATAAAATTTTCTTTTTTAATTTGACGATGCCATCTGATTGCCATTTCTCAGAAGCATTAAACGGTATTGCTAATTTGCTTGTTAATGTTCCTCTTTGCTGAAGCAACCTTCTGATTTAAGCTCACAAGTTTGATCTGAACTATTGCCAAAAAAAATTTTCCTTAAATTTTCTGAATCTCCGAAAAATTAACAAAAACTGCTATTTTTAAAAACGGCAGATTTTGGAAGTAATTACAAAGTACATATCGCCTTCCCCCCCCCCCCATTTTACACTCTTTTCTGCAATAAACCTATTTCAGTATTCCCAGAATTATTTTTTATAATTTTTCCCCCGTTCTATACATCTTTTCTGCTCTTAAAATCGAAACTGGAAGTGAAAAGATCCTTCTTGGGTGCAGCTGAACTTAATTACCTTATGGCTCACTGCATAAGAGGCAAGTAACTCGCACATGCTATCTCCATTCCTTGTATTATAAGTGACTCCATAATGGATTGCTTACAGCTTTGGACCAGCATATTGGTTACCCTTTGTAAAGTTAGTATTTACTTTTTTATATTTAAACCTTATTTTTCATTTCAGTAGATTTATTTTGTAAATTACCGATCTTTTTGCCAATCTATAAGTATTGATTTTTCATGGTTGTGCTACATCAGATGGCTGGCCTACAGTTGCTGTGGATGTTTTATTTAACATCACATTAGGTTATATGCTAATTTTTATTTTATTATTTATTACTTTTCCAGTAAAACTTTGATCTGGTATCATTTTCTGAAAATAAATGAGGCCTTTGATATGGAAGCAAATTTATTTTTGTAGATTTATTTCCGTAAGTTAGCAGTTTCTTACGGCTAGAGTTTCAGTCAGCTAGGTTAAATTGTTTTACCTCTGAGCAACAGTTTTTTGCAGACCATGAGCTAAATGGCCAGGTCACAAGGCCCTCAAAGACTCGGAAACGTTTGGGGGAGGGAACCCACTGGAACAGTTGTTACTGAAAGAGGTAGCCTCTCGTCTAAGCCATCCACGTGTTCTTTAACATGTACAGGGTATGGCTCTCCCACACATGGTGCCATGGCTTAACATCCTATCTGATGGATAGTGGCCTTTCCATTGGTGTCCCCTACTGACCATAAGCAGGGCAGGGAGTTGTACAGAGATAAATCTCAACGATGGCCCTGCTTTGACTTGAACCTGGGAACTGCAAATTACGAGCCTAGTGTGCTAACAACTGAGCCATCCCCGCCTCTTCAATCAGCTTATTTATCGATCTTTTTGAGTTATGCAATATCGGATGGCCAGCATAAAAGTGATTGTGGATATTATATTTAACGTACCATTAGTTTATATGTAATTATTGGGTTTTTAGTAAAAAAAACTTTGAACTTGTATTGTTTTTTGAAAATAATGAGGTCTTGGATACTGAAGCAAAATGGACTTCCTTGGCATGGAAATAAGTCTTCATATGGGAGGGCAATTTGGGGAATGGTTTTTACCCCTCTCCCCTGATAATCTCATTCTGAATGTCCCCCCTCCCCCTAGAAAAAATATATTAAAAAAATCACAAGTTTTTATGTTCATATTGAATGATATTAAAAGCAGCACCCCACTCCCATCTACTCTGCAGTATCTTGGCTATACCACACAGACTAATGCTGTTTTTTGCTTTGGTGCACAAACCTTCTGCTCTTAACCAAGAATGCCAAACTTCAACACCCAAAGAAAAAATTCGTAATGTTTAATAAAAAAGCAGCCAAGAAAGTTTTTTTTCTATTTTGTAACCAGTTCAGAAAATCCCATGAATGTGAGAAGTCCAAGTCACTTTGCATAACACGCCTTGTTTAAAATATAAGAAATTAAATGCTGATTAATTTGGCGTATGCCATAATTTCTTTCAATAGTTATTTGGCAAAAAAAAGTTCTCTTGTTGGGTGTAATGCTCCAAAGAAAATGAATTACTTTTAAAGTTTGGATCCTTTGTCTGATCCAATTATTCTTATGCTCCGGATAGCTGTGTTGGGCGCCAGGCAATAATTAACAAATTGCAAAAAAAAAAAAGTTAAATTAGGGTTCAAAAATACCAGCGAGCATTAATGAGTAAGAATTCAAAAAATATTAAATGATTGTCAAAATGTAAAGATAAATTCTAATCAAACAATAAATGTTGCTCAAGAAAAAAAATTAGTAAAGATTCAAAAGGTTTAAATAACAAACAAATTTATTTCCAAAAAACACTCACCAAAACTTCAATGAAGAAGATATATCATTTCTCAACTTTGACTACACACTGCACTAACTGTGCTCCTCCGTTCTTACTGCCACACTCATTGAGCTTCTCTCTCTATCTAACTACTGGTCTGCCTACTAACTGTCTACCGTGACAACATGTCATCGGTTATAACAAGAGGCTTACAGTGCCCGCACGTGTCATGTTGCACGCCGGGAAAGACATTTGCATAAATTGACGAGCGACGCAAGCTATGATGCAAGAGGGGGCGTGTCCTTGTGCATGCGCTTTAGCGGGTGACAGTCGGAAGTTCGGAGTTGCACATGCGCAACTTCTAATTATTGGAAATGAGCGCTGTGATGCCAAAAAGGAAATAAAAATCCCCAAAATGATAAATATAACGTAAATTAAGCAAAACTGGTTAAGGTAAAGTAAAAGTGAATGAGGGGGCATCACATGGGGAATACTCCTCAACTCTGAATGAATGCATTTTGCAAGGTCTTCTACTCATGGAAAAGGCTTACCAGCAAATTCCTTTTTAATTTTTGTAAATAACCAAATATCACATGTTGCAAGATCAAGTGCATATGCAGGATAGGATATATATTTGATTTTTTTCTGCTACAGATAAGCCATAACTTGCCGGGTGTTTGAGCACTGGCATTATAATGAAAAGGTAGAACCCTTGACACACCTCTCCTTAGCTATTTTGGACAAAATAATGTTGGTGTAGTATTGACCATTTATAGGTATTTTTTCAGGTAAAGATGTCCATGGCTACCACTCCTTGGGAATTAAAAAAAAATTATTTCACTTCATTGAACATTTTAGGGGTAAACTTCCTTTGGCAGAGCAGTATGCTAAGCCTCAGGATATCTAACTCAGTAGAACAAGTTAGTACTTCCCCCAGTATGGGGGAGAAACGATCGAGCCACAAGGGCTGACCTCGACCCCGGAGGGTCGGTAGATCTCCAGGCAGTCGAGAAGCAGGCTGTTGTGGTTAACATCCTCTTCATTAAGCAAAAGTCTTGTCAGAGGGTTTGGGAATGCTGTTCATCTTTCACAACCCAAACATAGTTGACAATCTTTCTGGGAGTTGTATAGTAATAAAACCATGTCTATCACCTGTGACAATGTCTATTAACCATTTGGGGCCACTGGGTTCAAACATTGCCAACATCTTTCTGCATGAGTTGACTCTAGCCCTTTTTTGCTGTTCTGTCAGTTTGTGGGGTACCCATTTGGCACAGATCTTTTGAAACTTTAAATATTGATGAATAATTGTTTCTACACTGCCAATCGATACATTGACATATAAACTCATTACCTGAATGGTGATGTGTGGGTTTTCCTTGATGATTTCACAAAGAGCAGTGATGGTTCTCTCGTTTATGGCCTCCTTTGGTCTTTCCTATACAAGGGAGTTGGTTTCCCCAGGCCTGGATTTAGAAAAAAATAAAGGGGTGAGAACAAGAAACTCAGCTGAGCTGAATAAAGGTAAAAAAGGGGGTTCCAGCTTGCATGAAACTGCATCCTCCACAAGCAACATATGAAGCAATTATTATACATACATTATGTTGATAATGTTCTAATTTAATAATGTTCTTTGAATTATAAAATTTTTAATTATTTATAAAATATTATAATTAAATAATAATGTAGTGTCCTGTAAACTTTAACCATGAGGCAGAACAGAATTGCATAATCTGTTTTTGGATATATTTTAGCACAGATATCCTATCCATACTTCATGATACACAGGAAGCCAACTTATATCTCTAATGCAATTCATAATATTTGAAACTTATAAGCATTCTGCATGCAATGCATATTTTTATTGACATATGAATGTTCATCCATAGAACACTTGTTAAAACAAGAAATTGTTTTTATTTATGTTATAGGTAAAGAATTAGTTATCCTACATCACAGACTGATAAAATCCATAAATGTCTAAGTTCACTTGCACATTCATAGCTACTTCCTTCATAAGTTGCAAAGGGGCAGAGGCGGCTCAGTCGGTAGCGTGCCAGGCTCTTAACCTGTAGTTCCCAGGTTCGAGTCCCAGCTGGGTCAGCATTGAGATTTATCTCTGCCAAATTCTCCCCCCCCCCCCTGCCCGTGGTCAGTAGGGGACACCGATGGGCTTGGAAAGGCCGCCGTCTGTCGGATGGGATGTTAAGACGTGGCCCCTGTGTGTGGGAGAGCCATACCCTGTGTATGTTAAAGAACATGCTGGATGACCTTGACCAGAGGCTTCCATCTATCTCCCAACAGCTGTTCCAGTGGGTCCCCTCCTCCAACGTTCTCTGAGCCTTCAGGGTTTATGTGACCTGGCCATTTAGCCCATTGTGTGCAAAAAAGTGCTGGTCAGAGGTAAAACAACCCAACTCATAAGTTGCAAATTTTCAAAAGAAATTTGTTATAACATTCCTTTTTGTAAATAACTTTATCTTACTTATCTATTAAACAGACTTTGCATAAATATAATTTGCAGGTACCTATATATATATATGACACATTCATTTTAAATTTAATTTAGAAGGATTGCAATAAGATCTTGCATACTGGGGGCCGGTAAAGCTTGACTTTTTAAATAGGGGAAATTAAAATTGGAACTTGTGTTTCCAAATCATTGAACCAGAATGTGGTTCTAGTACCTGATGTTTCCAAATCATTGGAACAGAACACTGTTTTGGCACATGATGTTCTCAAATCATAAATCACAACACATTCCAGTACTAGACGTTTCTGAATCAATGAATGCAGGTAGTTGGGCATTTTTAATTGAGGGTTTAATCTCTTTTTGGGAATTTATTTTCAAGAAACCATTTGTTCGTCAATTTTAATTAATAAAAATATTAAAAATTTTTAAACCACAACATTTCAAAAATTTTATTTAATCTTGGCTGTGCCACTGATTATATAATATGTAAGTTAGGATTAATTTTTAAATCATACCATTTCCTTGTTAGCTTGCATTAAACCCTGTTCTGCCCTTGGTGAGAAAGGAGACATTGTTGGGCTTGGAAAGACTGTCATCCATTGAATGAAATGTTAATCAAGGTCCCATGTAAGGAGAATCTCAATGAGAGTATTCCATCTGTCTACTAACTGCTGCCGTGGGTCTCCTTCCACAATCTTCTTTGAGTCCTTGGAGTCCTTGTGACATGACCATCTAGCTTATTGTGTGTGCAAAAGTGCCCAACCCTTGTTTCCATTTAAATGTCATTGTATTGTGCAATTGAATAAAAGCATTATATACTATTATTAAAAAAGATAAAGAACAGTACCTCCTTCCAATACTGAATTCTGTAATAGACATCTGTGGAAGATGCATAATTTTTTCTCAAACTGACATTGGCATATGAAAAGAAATCGTTTGTGTTCTATCATTGGTTAGTGAAAGTATAAAGCTATTTTGATAACTTGATTGACAGATCACAGAAACATATAACATTGAAAAAAATTGTAGTGTGAAGCTTACAACTGTTTTCTGTAGATATCACTTTGGGTGTGACAGTTTCAAAATTAAGTGTAATTCACAGAAAGTTATTAATTGAATCTCACTTAATTTAGTCCAGTTTAACTTCTAAGTTTAATGCATTGAACTATTATGGAAAAGCAATCTGTCACTAATGCTAAATGAAATTGTATTATGAGTAAGAGGAAGAGAGGAGAAAAATATAGGAGGAGAAAAATATAGTTTGAATACAGAAGCCAGAATTAATAATAAAATTATATGTAATATGTTTCATGAATATCACCCATATGTTTTTCATAATTTATTTTCAAAAATAAACCTGCTTCCTTGGTTTTTGTAATTTTATAAATTCTCCACAGGCTACGGAATATATTTCATTGCCTTCAAAGAATTATTTCAGTAGTTCTGATATAAGCTAATGTTTCCAAATTAAGAGAATAGGCACTCTCCATTTCCCATAGTCTAGAGATGAGAATGAACAATAAAAAATTCCTAATATTTTGCACAAACACTACACTACCAAAAATACATAGTTTTCTTGACATTCCAATAGTCAATAAGAGCCTTCACCTGCCTATAATTTTGTTTTATTTATACTACAGCATATTTTTATTTGAATCATACTAGTTCAATGCCTTTTGAGAGTAAAGTGAGAAATCTTAATAAAAAAAAATGTAATATTATTCTAAATAAACTTTTTTTAATGTAGCAGAATTTTTATATGAATTTTGAATTGATATGTAATAAATAACCTTACCTCTATCATTCCCGCCAGTTCAATCCCTTATTTCTCAATTTGTATTTAGAATTTGTAGTAGTAGTAAACTGCCAACCATGGAAAGATTTTGTTGACTACATGGCCACAAAATTTTTGTTAAATTTTTGTTTTCAGTTGGAACTTTGTTATATTCAGAGTTACCAATCTTAGAGAAAATTTTGTTTTCAGCTAGAGCAAAAACATTTAGACAAATATTTTTACTGACATTTTTACTTTAAAACTACCTTCTTCCAATCATTCAAGATCCAGTTTTGATGCTCACGTGCCCATCACAGGTGGTTTCGACAGGGAACGAAGGTTAACATTTGCACTCAAAGCTGCCTGCAGCTATGCAGCTCCATTTTCAGCATGGTTTGATGTACTGTGTGTTGTGACACATTACTCCTGTCACCAGCATTCAAATTACGGGTGAGTTGTGCCACAGAATTCCTTCTGTTGGCTTGTACCATATGGGATCGCCTTCGCTCACCTCTAGCATCGATGAATCGTGGCCGGCCCCCACCTTGCTGGCTGTTTGTGGTCTTTCCTTCCTCAGACCACTTTTCAAAGGTACTAACCACAGCTGACTGTGAGCACCCCACAAGCCTTGCTGTCTCAGAAATACTCTGACCCAGTCATCTGGCTGTTCACATAATAAAACTGGTGTGGAAAATCGCATAAAATAAATAAGCCTTTCCCATCTGCCCTAACTTGATAAAAGTGACAGTTTAAGATCCCGTTATCATTTCCAGAATAAATGATGTGACAGATATCCTTTGCCCAGATATATAACAGATATATACCCATTTATTAGAATTGCTTCAACTTTCATATCACTGATTTTCAGGGTTTTAATGGCCTCAAAAATTATGATGAAATTAATCCTGACAGTTCAGAGATTCACACCTAATGTATTGATAAATGATAGCATATCAAATGCCCCTTTGAGAATTTATTTTGTGGGAAGGTTGTGAAAAAAAAGAATGGTATAACATAAAACGCCCTCTGATAGACTTCTGCAAGCACTAGTGTCTACATCTAAATTCTACATTTATGTGTCATATATCAACTTATACCTGTATTATTAGATTTTCAAATAATATTAATTATTGGTTAAAAATAAAATATTACTGGCTAACTGACTAATTTTTGTACATTTTTAATAATATATATCTGAAAATATACTCCTATCTTTATAATTTTTTGCAAATTATGGGTGTAAAGTTTTAAATTTTTAATGCATCAATTAAATCAGTTCTATTTTTGATTAGACAGTTAAATGGTGTGTTATGAAACAATTAATATATATATAATATGACAGGTTATTCAACTTTTTGAATATTTTGGATTATCAGACAGCATCATATCATTAGCTTCAACTGCCATTGGTATTGTAGAAAAAGATGATTCTAGTATTGTAAGTATAGTAGGAATTTTTTTGCAAAATCTTAAATTATAGTTTAATTAAATCTTATTTTTAAAGACTTATTTAAAGTGTTTATATTTTAATGATGAACCTTGCCTGCTGACTATTTTTTATGCTTTTCTAACAAAAAAATGAATAGCAAGCTCTGAAACAACTAATTGAAAAAGGGAACATGTTATATACAAGAAGAAAGAGGATTAGCAACAAGATTTTGGTACATGTACAGTTTGTTGAATATTTATATACACCCAGTCACCAACTAACATGATAGATACTTTCAGTAAAAAAATTGTGTAAGGTGAACTCATGTTAGTTGAACATGAATTTTTCATAAGAAATAATGTAAATATTGTTGGTGTGTTCCAGAATCTAATATGACTGACATGTTTTTATTTTATTCCTGTAATTTACGATGTTTCATACATATAACTCATTTTTGCAGAAAAGAAACAATAATATAGAAACATAAAATAACTAAGTGCAGTTCTGTTTTAATACATGGTACATATAGATGATTGTAGAATAATTGAAGATGAGAAAATGGTTGTTGTGAAAATTATTTTGAGTAATGTTGATGACTAGCTGTTTGTTTGCAGGTGTTTCTACTCTATACATGACAAGTTGTAATTTTTAACCAATCAGCGAATTTGTATGTTTAAATTCACAGAGCGAGCAACAATTAAAATGTTCTTTATTAGTTACAAATATATTATATGTTATAACTCTATTAACCCTTCCAATGTCCACATGGTCTGTATACGTTCGGAGAATCTGAATTGAGAGGCCAAGGACGTATGTATATATTTTTAGTAGAGGAAAAAAAAAATCGTCTTTTTAAAAATATATAATTCAGGCTTCGAAAATAATATTTTGTTTTTTAATTTGATGCATATTTTATTAAACTACAATATAAATAATTTAATAAAGCCATCTGATTGCCATTTCTTAGAAGCACGAAACGGTATTGTCGATTTGCTTGTTAACGTTCCTATTTGCTGAAGTAACCTTCTGATTTAAGCTCACAAGTTTGATTTGAACTATTATCAACAAATTTTCGAAAAACTCCTAAAAATTAACAAAAAAAACTGCTATTTTTAAAAACGATAGATTTTTGGAAGTAATTACAAATATGTACTGCCATTTTTATTTCTGTTTCACACTCTTTTCTGTCATAAACCTATTTCAGTATTCCCAAGTTATTTTTATCATTTCTCCCAGCATTCTATGCATCTTTCCCACCTTCAAATCGAAACTGAAAGTAAACACATTCTTCTTAGAAATTCTGGTTGCACCTGCATTTAATTAGTTATGTTTCACTGAGTCAAACAAGATGCAGATGGCTGACACATGCTATCCCCGTTCCGTGTGCTATAAGTGTTTTTTACAGTTTTGGTCCAGCATCTTGGATACTCTTTGTAAAGTTAGTATTTTTTTCTATATTTAAACCTTTGTTTTCATTTCAGTAGATTTATTTTCGGAAATTAGCGATCTTTTGGTCGATCGATAAGTATTGATTTTTTTTCATAGTTATGTTATATTGTATGGCCGGCCTACAACTTGTTGCTGTGGATATTTTAACATCACATTTGGCTATATGTTAATTTTATTTGGTTTATTTATTACTTTTACAGTAAAACTTTGATATGGTATCATTTTCTGAAAATAAATGATGTCTTGGATATGAAAGCAAATTCATTTCTGTACATTGACTTCCGTTAGTTAGCGATCTTCAATTGGCTGATTTTATCGATCTTTCCTATTATGCTAGATCGGAGGCTGGCTTAAAAGTTGTTGTGGATATTTTATTTAACATTCCATTAGGTTATATGTAATTTTTCTTTAATTATTTCTTTTTTTTTAATGAAAAAACTTTGAGCTTGTACCGTTTTCCGAAAGTGAATGTCTTGGATACGGAAGCAAAATAGACTTTCTTGCTATGGAAATTGGCAGTCGTGTGGGAGGCCAATTTCAGGAAGGGACTGGTCCTTGGTGCACAAAACTTTCTGCACTTAGCCATTATTGCCAAACTTCAACACCCAAAGAAAAAATTCATAATGTTTAGTAAACAAAAGCAACCAAGGAAATTTTTTTCTATTTCATAACCAGTTCAGAAAATCCCATGAATGTGAGAAGGCCAAGTCACGTTGTATAACACTGGCTGTGTTTAAATATATGATACTAAAAAGAATCATTAAAAGTAATGAAAATCATATTTCAGGTTGAATATTATAATATTCAGGAAGAAATTTCCTTTTGATAAATATATAATTTTATTCAGCAGGTTTTCCAAAATGAAGCCTTAATTGTATAGTGCGATCTTTTTTTTTTCACCATATCACATTGAAAAAGGCTTATTAAAATCAATATGTTTCGAACATATTGATTTTCAAACCAGTCCTACCCTGCCATAATAATACGGGCTATAAATAAGTCCAATACCTCCCTGCTGTATAGCATATGTGGCTGTTATGATACACAGCTACTTGAATGAGTTCAATCACGAGCAGGTGATGTGAGGAAGATATGATGCTCCATATCCATGACTGCAAAATGTCTGGGATATCTGCAGACGACTCTTTCACATGTGTGGGCACTGTGTAGATGACAACAAATGGCATTCAAGATGTGGGGCAGCTATGAAAGTTTCTGCAAAGACCATTCAACATATGATGGCATTTAATGGGCTATGGCAGTCTTAGTACAGCATGTCACTGGGCTGTGAAGCTTCATTGGGTGAGAAGATTGGAAATGGGTAGCTTGGTTCAACAAATCAAGGTTTCAACTACAGTACATCAACAGGAGGTTGCATATGTGGCACACAGCACAGGAGACAACGACCCCAACTGTCAAGTCGGGGTGTTTCAAGGAGGGAGTATAACACTCCAAAGTATGTTATTTTAAACTGCCAGATAGCTTGTAATTAGGGACCGGGCAAATAATCTTACCAAAATAAATAAATAAATAAATAAATAAATAAATAAATTAGGGTTCTTTATTAGAATGAGCATAAGATCAGAAAAAAAAATAATAACTGTCAAAAAATAAAAGTCAAATGCAATTTCTTAAAATGTAAAATTTTTATTTGAATATTAATTCGACAAATAATTCCTTCTACAAAATGCTTACATATACTGACCTACAAACCATACTACTCTCCTCTAGTAATTCACTCACAAATCTCCTCCTCAAACTTCAAACTCTTCTTACATAGTCTCACACTGGCTTAAGTCAAATGTAGCACTCTAACATCACACCTGTCAGCCACATTTGCATCTGAGATCATGTGTTGATGATTGCCAGTTAGTAGGCGACAATAAAAAAGAGATGCACAATCAGCAACTTACTTATGGATGGAGAGAGGTGATGGTTCAAAGAAAATGAAAGTCCCCAAAATAAAATGCCACATTGAGCAGGTATCTTACCATTAAGCAGCTTATCTTAACTGACTTAACTTCCCAGGGGAAGTTAATCAGAAGAAACTGTTAGCCTAATTTCTCTCATGAGCATTCATGGCTCATTCCCCTTTCTCTGCCTATCATCCTAGCAAAGAAAGTCTCCTTTTGTCAACAGAATGTTAGCAATCTCCACAAGTCCACCACTCTCAACCACCAAAACTACAACTGCCTTTACTTTTCTGCACCCTGGTTCAGCTCCTCTCATCTTACTTCATCCTCTTTTCCACCACTACTCCCTGCTACAAGTGGGGAGATGTAACTGGAGCTTCAATAATTGTAGGACACCTGACCTTCAGTTGGACAATGGGAGCAGCATCCTCTCAGAGACTGTACTCCTTGACTGTACTGCTTGGTATAGTAATGCCAATGAATAGTGAACCTACATTGTTACAAGATATTTGCATAGGAAAGAAATATAGGAATATTTATAATGATATATGGAGATGGAGCAATGAGGTTATGGCCTCACATTCACCAGTGCTATATTCTCTATTTCTATTGACTACTAGAGAACCTAGCATAAGAAATAAGGTGTTAGCCCTTGTTATATCAACAGTGGACTGTTGAACTATCTCTCTCTTCCACTTGTATAAACTTGATTTCTATACCTCTTCAAAGGATTATAAGCTGCAAGAATTTTAAAGGATTATGAGCTGCAAGAAAAAAATCTCTATTTAAAAAAAATCATACATTTATAACGAGTATTGAATTTAAAAATATATATATATTTTTGAGGAATCAAGAAAATGTCTTGGTTAAAAACCAAACATATACATTTTTAATGAGTACTATGAATTGGCAAAATTGATTAGTTATGCTTCCAAAATGGTTGGTCTAGAAATTGGAAGAAATTAGCCAGACTCAGTGTATTGGCTATACACTTTATGAGCTGCAGTTTTTTTTTTGCAATGAGCTGCAGTTTTTTTTTTGCAATGAGCTGCAGGTTGGATGAGCCTGATCTAAATTATTCTCACAATAATCACCAAACTAAATAGGAAAACAGTTGTTTTAGGCTTTTTTGTTCAGACACAAAACTCAATGTTATATCAAGCTATTAAAATTTCAAATATTCTGCAGTATCCTATGATTACTCATATATATTGGCTTATCAATAATAGGTGCAGACTTGCTAATCACAGCAACCCAGGAAAAGACCATGACTTATCATTAGCAAAGGTAACTAGAAAGCCAAATCTGTGACAAATATGGGATTCTCATTTTCATATTCTTTTACCATTTTTCATCATTAGCACTTTCTAAATAGCTAATGGATGATTCAAAAAACATGAATAGTAATTTGCATATCTATGAAAGTGAAAAGGTTTTAAAAAATTTTATCCCCAGAGGTGAAATGGTTGGTGTCAATGTAAATCCATTAATCATCAATTTTTTCATTAAAATTTGTGCATTAATAGATTATTTACAATATTGAAATTTTGACATTTTCCAACTGTAAGGCTCTCTGAAGGTAGAAAATCAAACTATTGGAAGATTCAAAACATGCAAATATTAATATTTTATTAGTACTTATCCAACCCCAAAGGAATTTTTTGCTTCTCTCTAAAAGCAAAAAAAAAATAAATAGAATATCTACAAGCAGACAGGCAGACAGATGCAAAATGAAAATAATAACTTGCTTTGTGAAAATAAGTTCAAATATTGTCAAATCAGCCGCATTTTGAAATTTTGGAGCTGGCTCACCAGAAACTTTAGAGTGTTCCAACAGCAATGACAGTATAAGCCTTGATATAATAACAATATTATATTAAGTTCAAATTTTTCTGTGTAACTCTTAATTGCCCTACCACTTCTGAACCCACTTTTTTTTTTATCACACAGTGGCTAGTAATTTTACAAGTTATAATAAAAAATAAATACCCCCTCAAGCAGCTGCTTGCCACAGAGGTCTGACAGGAGCCTGTCAGTTTATATGCCAAAGTAGAAGGTCTGAGAGGATGGCAGGACCTCAGCAGAAAAACGACACACACATCCATGCCTAATCCGGGGCTCGAACCCAGGTCCCTTAGATTAGTAGCCAAGTGTGCTATCCAAGCCATCTTTCCTTATAAAATTTAAATATAGAATTAAAATGTAAACTGAAGCATATCTTCAATTAAGATATGCTCAACAACAAAATCTTTAATAAAGAGTAACTTGAGAAGAGTAACTTGTAAAGTTACTTGTAAAGCGGCCATGTCTTAGAGTAACTTGTAAAGCGGCCATGGGACAGCTTTACAAGTTACTCTAAGCAATTAAAGATTTTGTTGTTGAGCATATCTTAATTGAAGATATGCTTCAGTTTACATTTTAATTCTATATTTAAATTTTATAAGGAAAGATGGTTAAACGAAATCACCTCCAGCTTTACACAGCCACAGGCTAACCTATATATAAATCTTAAGTGTATGCCAAGTTTAAAAAAAAATAAATAAAAAATAATTATATCAACCAAATATTTAATTCCATTTATTACAATTTGTAAAGAATTTTACTAGGAATGAGAGAGAGCTGACCTTTTGACCTAACCAGTTAGCTCTTGTGAAACAGTTTTTGCTCATTCAAACAAGTGTGTAAGTCTTTTAATATGTATGTTCAGGAGTGAAATAACCCAAAAACTTATTCAACTTAACATTAAAATTATATGCCAAAGCTGTAAGGTACTAATTTTAAATATTTTTCTGTTATTATTTTTGTGTAGTTTGATTATTATAATTTATGTATTAATGTATTTCATTCTATAGCCTGTGTTTTGGTCACTAGTTTTCAAACATCATTTAGAATTGGGCCATAGTGAAGAAGCATATATTGCAATGACCAGAAATCCTGATAACTCAAGGTTAGAATACTTTTGTTTCCATATCTGGTATATAAAGAAAAAAGTTTTTTTCGTGTGTAGTGTTTGTTTGTGTCTGTCCACCTATGTACTCACTCCCGAGAAGAGCTAGAGGTATTGAACTTTCTATGAGCATTCCCTTTACCCAGGAGAAGAATATAGGCTATCTGTGACTGATGGAGTCAGCCAAAATTGGGGTTGGATGGGTCTGAATTTCTTGAAATCCCAATAGACTTTAATATTAGCATTAAACACCAGTGTCTCTCATAGACTTAGCATTAGCATTTATTACATAATGACAATATGTAATAAATACAGTATGACCAAAGTAGTACATTCAAGTATGACAATATTAAAATGACATGGAGAGTGCCACTACTACAACTTTAAAGAGTTTTCAGATTTCCCCTAAAGAGCAGTTTTTTTTTTTTGTTTCTTTGTAACTGTAAGCTGTGTTTATTAGAAATCATTATGTTAAAATGTGTAATTCTTCTATCTGTTGGTGAAAAAACATTTCCCTCCATAATTACAAGCACTGTTTTTTTTGCTGAGCAGAAAATAATTTTGAGCTTCAAAACATCTCCATTAGTATCACAGGATAGACAGATATGGAAAGAAAATTAGTATGAGAATTCCCATATAAATTTTGGATTATTAGACAAGAATTTTTCAAGGTATGGCACACAGCTCATCAATTATCCTTCTTTGAAAAAGGCTGCAGCACATAAAATTTTAACTTTAAATTTTTGTACTGTAAGTAAAAAATTAAAAATTTATATTTTAAAATGCATTCATGTCACAAGAAATGAAAAAACAATTTTTTAAATTAATTTTACTTCTGAGCATCTCTTTTTAAAAGGTATAAAATATATGTAATCTGACTGAATCTTAAAATTTTTTTGCGAAATAACTAATGAAAAGAAATGAGCATGTTATATAGCAAATGCCTGTAAATAATAGCTAGGCATAAACTGGAAGGAGAGCTATGCACCAATCCTTCAGTTCAAGACTTGAGAGTAGGGTTTGTTTCCTAATTACTAAATTATTGCACCAATATTCTATATGGAATAAATTTTATATTGTGCTTTAAATCTCTTTTTAGTTTAAATTTAATAAATAATGATAATATGCTGATGATAATGGCTGGAATCTCAGACCTGGAAAATTTACCCCCCCCCCCCCTTCCAGGGTCACCAATGAACATAGACATTGACAGAATCTGAACTGAGAAGCCCAAGACATCTACACTATATTTAAAAAGTGTCTGGACACCTGATTGGAAAAGGGAAAACATAATTTCCGGTCATGCTACTAGCAGGTTATAAGAAGAGAATTGGCACAGAACAGGCTTCAGTGGAGACATTGATATGAAACATGAGTGAACGTTCCGAGTTAGTGGACTTCCAGAGAGAGGTCATTATAGGATGCCATTTGAGTAACTTATCTGTGCATGTGATTGTGGCCAAATTAGAGCATCCTAGGTCAACTGTGCAGGATGTGATTACTAAATGGAAATGCGAAGATGTCATGACAGTCAAGAAATGGTCAGGCAGACCACAAAAACTGATGGAAAGGGATCAAAGAGCTCTCAAACGTGTGGTACATTCTCATCATTCTTCTGTTGCTACCATTACCAAAATGTTTCATGAGTCCACAGGTGTTAGTGCTTGAAGTAGGACAGTTCATATGGAGCTGCATACAAACCATTGATAACTCCTAAACATGCACAACAACATCTTGCCTGATGCAAAGCTCGTTTTAATTGGTCACTGGACTAATGAAAACAAGTTTAATGGAGCAATGAATCACGTTTCATGCTGTTCCAATCCGATGGTCGCTGCTGGGTATGGCGAATGTCTAGTGAATGTTACCTGCAGCAGTGTATCATCCTATCTGTAAAGTTCAGTGGTGTTAGCGTGATGGTTTGGAGCTGCATATCATGGCATGGATTTGGACCGTTGGTTCCTATTACTGGTAGCACGAATGCCAAGATGTAGTTAGATGTTTTAGACAATTCTGCACTACCAACACTGTTCCAGTACTATGGAGAGATGCCATACATCTATCAACATGATAATGCACCATGTCATATTGTAAGGTCCATTCAGCAGTGGTTTCATGACTCAGGTGTGAAGAACATGCCCTGGCCTGCTCAGAGCCCCAACCTGAATCCAATAGAGGCCCTTTGGAATGAACTCGAACATCTGTTGCGAGCCTTACCAACACGTCCCACTTCCCTGTTGACACTAACTACCATGTTGAAGGATGAATGGTGCAAAATACCAGCCGCACATTATCAAAAATTGATTGAAGGTATGCCAAAACCTCTCCATGGTACTGGAACAGTGTTGGTAGTGCAGAATTGTCTAGAACTTCCAAGTATATCTTGACATTCATGCTATCGGCAATAGGAAACAACGGTCCAAATCCATGCCACGATATGCAGCTCCAAACCATCGTGCTATACCACCGAACTTCACAGATGGGACGATACACTGTGGCAGGTAACGTTCACCAGGCATTCGCCATACCCAGCAGCGAACATCGGATCGGAACAGCGTGAAACACGATTCATTGCTCCATTAAATTTGTTTCCATTAGTCCAGCGACCAATTCCAATTAGCTTTGCATCTGACTAAATGTTGTTGTGCATGTTTAGGAGTTATCAGTGGTTTGTATGCAGCTCCATATGAACTGTCCTACTTCAAGCACTAACACCTGTGGACTCATGAAACATTTTGGTAATGGTAGCAACAGAAGAATGATGAGAATGTACCACACATTTCAGAGCTCTTTGATCCCTTTCCGTCAGTTTTTGTGGTCTGCCTGACCATTTCTTGACTGTCATGACATCTTCGCATTTTCATTTAGTAATCACATCCTGCACAGTTGACCTAGAATGCTCTAATTTGGCTGCAATTGCACACACAGTACAAACCTACACTTAGGAGATGCTTTCCATCGTTCCTCCTCTATTCTGATAAGTTACTCAAATGGCATCCTATAATGACCCCTCTCTGGAAGTCCACTAACTCAGCACATTCACTCATGTTTCGTATCAACGTCTCCAATGAAGCCTGTTCTGTGCCAATGCTCTTCTTATACCCCACCAGTAGCATGACAGGAAATTATGTGTTCCCTTTGCCAATCAGGTGTCCAGATGCTTTTTCAGTATAGTGTAGATGTCTTGGGATTCTCATTTCAGATTCTGTCAATGTCTATGTTCATTGGTGATCCTGGAAGGGAAGGGGGTAAAATTTTCCAGGGCTGACATTCCAGCTGTTATTTATTAAATTTAAACTAAAAAGAGATTTAAAGCACAGTGTAAAATGTATTCCATATAGAATATTGGTGCAATAATTTAGTAATTAGGAAACAAACCTTACTCTCAAGTCTGGAAGGAGAGCTATGTACCATGCACAGCAGCGAACATTGGATTGGAACAGCGTGAAACGTGATTCATACTACCCAGTGATGATGCACAGAACCACCCAGGTCTAGTGCCTGATGTCCGACCCCCACCTTCTCGTGCAGGCTGTTAGGACCTTTCAAAAGACATATTCTCTTTTGGAAGGTGAGGGTTGCTTCAGTATGGCCTACGGATCTGGTCATCTATAGCCACTTTTGCTTTTATTTGGTCAACTTCACAGGGTCCTAGTGCTGACCATTTATACCTACTAGACTGTACTTGTTTATGGATTTGAGCTTGATTATAGATCCAGGACTTGCTGCACTGGCGGGCCTCTGTTGAGGGAGAATCTGCCACTGTGTTTTCTGTTTGCTTCTGGGTTGTGAACAGAGGCATCGGAACAGAGGTGATGACATGGCATACCTTATATCAGCTGGCGGATAATCCTGATCAGAGGCCATCGCAAGTACCTGAACCCTCACTTAGCTAGTTGGCATCGTCAATCCTAAATTGGAATAATGTGTCTCAGAAGGCCATATGGCTCTTGAAAAGGTCCACTTCAAAAGGTGGCGCCTGAAGTTCCTAGCAGCGTCGGTGACTTCAGCTTGTAGCAGTGGGAGAACAGGTCTTTGCCCATGCCTGCAATCAGGGGTCTGTTTGATATTGTTGGCACTACCTATCTCAATAAACCTAGTTTCTTTAAAAATCCTACCAATAATTTTCTCTCTGCAGGTATGTGGAACGTTATATAGAAATTATTCGCTTGATGTCCTCACGCAGGAATTGCAGCGTTATAACCTAGATATTCTAGGCTTGCAAGAGACCAGATGGACAGGTAAAGGTGAGATACTTAAAAATAACTTTAAATTTCTCTTTTCAGAGAGGGAGGATGGGAAGCATCTCCAAGGTGTAAGTTTGTACTCAGCAGACATGCCAGTGATACTCTTCTAGGATATGACTATGTTAATGAAAGATTTCTTAGAGCAAAATTTAAAACAAAAATTAAAGGCTTGAATGTCATCTGTTGTTATGCCCCCACAGAGGACTGATGAGAACAAGAAGGATACGTTTTACAGCCAGCTTCAGGATATTTTGAATTCTGTGAAGAAAGGATATATTTCTCTAGTGCTAGGTGACTTCAGTGCTAAAGTTGATACTGACTATGACCTTTGGGCAGGAGTTTTAGGTCCCTTTGGCATTGGTAGTTCTAAGGGCAATGGAGAACATCTCCTACAAGCAAGTAAACTTAATGGTTTACGAATAACTAATACATACTACAAACACTGGGAGATTTATAATTATATGTAGGTTTCACCTGATGGGTTGCACAGGAATATGATATATTACATTTTAATTAACAGCAAATGTGCCAGTTCAGTTAGGAATACCAGATCATACAGGGGAGCCAAAATTTGGTCTGACCGTTACCTGGTCCAAAGTGTCTTGTAGCTGAATCTTAAAAAATGTTGTGCTAAGGTTAAGAAAATTACCTTCAACACTGAAGGTCTGAAAGATCCAGATATAGCCAAAGCATACCATGATAGGCTACTTAGTCATTATGACAATCGTGGTTTGCTTACTGCTGAAGTTGAGAAAGAACCTAGGGGTTCTCAATGTGGGGTATGCAGTGAAATTTTTTGGGCTATTCCGTGAGAGCTCAAAAGTCACGAGATATATGTTATACATATATGTGTGTGTTTTATTTTATTCCCATTGTTGTACTATAACTATAGTTTTATCTATCTATACAAGGGGTATGCCATTTACATACACATTTCCAGGGGGTATGTGAAGCATAAAAGATTGAGAACCACTGTCCTAACCACTATGCCAGTTAAGGCTAAAGGCTTTTGGGTAAAAGGAAACAGAGGAAACAAAATTATTTGAGTGATAAGGCTATGGAATGTATTTCTGAAAGAAGGAAGTGCAGGATTAATATGAATCAACACCCTACTGGTCATAACAGAAGGCATTACAACAAGCTCAATAAATGTGTAAAAGATAAGTTAACAGCTGATAAGTATCTTTGGCTTGATAGCTTGGCTGACAAAGCAGAGGAAGCAGTTAGACAGCACAACAGCAGGGGGTTGTACCAGATTATTAATGTTTTATGCAGGAAGAAACAGACAGGTACACAGGGATTGAAGGATAAACATGGCAAAGTGGTTGAAGGTGAGGATTCTGTGATGGCTAGGTGGGCTGAGCATTTCAGAAATGTTCTAAATAATATGATTATTTCTACTCCATTGTTTGTAATGAGGATAGATGCATTACTGGTTTTAATGATGGCTCTATATCACATTCCGAAGTCACATTGGCTATCTCTAAATTAAAACTACATAAAACCCCAGGGGTGGACGAAATCACCACTGAAATGTTTAGAGCTAGGAACATTTGTGTTGTCACATGGCTGACTGAAATTTTGAATATTTTTTATGATAAAGGTGTTGTTCGTAATGATTTTACTAGAGTTATCATTGTCCCAATTTTTAAAACGGGTGATTGCATTTCTTGTGATAATTATAGGGAAATTAGTTTACTTTCTGTTCCAGGGAAGGTTCTTTGCATGATTATACTTAATAGAATTGAGAAGTTGGTTGATGGACAACTGCATGATGAACAGTGTGGATTCAGAAGTGGTAGGGGATGTACAAATAAAATATTTTCACATAGGCAGATTCTTGTGGAATGTTTAGAGGTTCAGAAACCTACTAGCTTTAAGATTTCAAAAAGTCTTTTGACTCTATTGATCAATATAATTTGTGGTTGATTGTTAGATCATATGGAATATCTGATAGGTTAGTTAGTGTAATGAGAGCTCTCTATAATAATACTGAGTCGTGTGTGAGAGTTGGTACTTATTGCAGCGATCGATTCAGCATTGCTAGTGGAGTTAGACAAGTGTGCATTTTGTCATCTTTTCTCTTTCGTTGGTTATTGATTGTGTAATGCAAAATTCTTTGCAAGAAAAATTTTTTGGCCTTAAATGGTCTAGAGATTTCAAAATTTCTGATTTAGATCATGCAGATAATCTTGTTCATTAGGGCTGTTGATAATAGAGTAGTTTAGCTGGTAATAGAGTAGGTTTGGTGATAAACTGAGAGAAAACTAAAGTGATGAAAATTGGTCAGACTGATGGTGCTTCAGTTGCTTTGAATGGCTGTACTATTGAGCAAGTGTCTCAGTTTAATCATCTTGGGAGCTATGTAACAGATATTGGTGATGTGCAGCATGAGATAAATAGAAAATTGGGTTTGCCGCTGGGACTTTTAAGAATCTATGGAGAGTATGGAAAAATAGGTGTATACACCTAAAGACTAAAATTAGGCTATATAATAGTTTGTTAAGGTTAGTTATGGTACCTTAAACATAATAATTAATAATAATTAATTATAATAGTTTTCTAAGACCTTTTGTAAACAGGATTACAAGAAACTTTTGATGCCTTTGATTCTATATGCTTACGCAGCGTCTTGGGCATTATGTGGTTTGACCTTGTAAGTAATGTTAAGGTTAGAAGTAATCATCAACCTCATTTGAGCAGCATATTGTGCAGAGAGAGACTGCATTGGTTGGCCATGTTGCCTGTATGCATATCTGCAGATTGGCAAAGAGGATTATGAACACCTAAGAGTATCAGAAAAAGGGGAAGATCTAGGATGCAATGGACAGACAATGTCAAACAGGACCTTGCTAGAATTGGCCTAGAGTGGCCAAATGCAGCAGCTGCAGCTCAAGAGAGACACGTCTCGAAAGGAAAATTGCACAGTCTGGTTGGACCTCCATAGCCCATGGCCACATGAGGATTTTGTATATATGTATGTAATTTGCTGACCTTTTGGTCGATTGATTATTATCAATTTTTCACAGTTATGCTACATCAGAAGGCCAGCTTGCAACTTCTTGCTGCAGATATTTAACATCACTTTAGGTTATATGTTAATTTTTCTTTTATTATTTCTTCATTTTCCAGTTTTTAATAAATTGGCTTGGAAACCACGTATTGATAGAATTACCAGGAAAATAAATAATTATCTTGATAAGTTTTACTCTCTACGAAATCTTTGCCCTCTTTCCGTTTTTCACATGGCTTATTTCTCCTTGGTGCATTCCAGATTGAATTATGGTATTGTTAGCCATAATTCAATCTGGAATAGAATTTTTTTGCCAAATAACTAATGAAAAGGAATGATACCTACTCTACAGTTTTAAAACCTACATTACAGTGCAACCTACATTGGTGATACCTATGTTACAGTTTTTAAACTATTATTAATTGTTCAGAAACAGTTTTTAAGATAAATTATGTTTAAATCTAGAACTGAACCCTCATTCTCACTTTTTCAGAATTTATTCTGCTGATTAGACATTTGTATGTCTATACAGTATTAAAAATTTTTTTTTTACCAAACTGGTAATAAGTTTTTAAACTATTATGGAATATATGGAAATAGTTTAGAGAGAAGGTTGTCTCTCTACCAAGGGCAAATTTGACAAAGTTCTGGAAATTTTACCTTTACACAGCACCAAAGATTTTTAATTCTCTACCTTACGAAATTAAGATGGCTAGTAATTTTAAAAGTTACTCTAAGCAATTAAAGATTTGTTATTGAGCATATCTGATATTGAAGATATGCTTCAGATTACATTTTAATTCTATATTTAAATTTTATAGTGAAAGATGGTTAAATGAAATTACCTCCAGCTTGCATATCCACAGGCATCTATATATAAATCTAAGTGTGTTCAGCTGTGGTCTCTTGTGTCTTGTTATGTATTTGTACATCTAGTGTTTTTTTTTCCTACTCATATAAATTTTCTTTGTGAGTAGTAGTTTCAAAAATTTGTTATACATATTTTTGTATAATATATGAAGAAAAATAAATTATTCTTTAAATTATTATAGTTTCCTTGGCTTGGGAAACAAGCCTCCTATGACTGAGAGAGAGATAAAGATGCACTTTCTCCAAGGGCATTTGACCCTCCCCCTGCCTTTGCCATTATGCTGAGAGGGTTTTAACCTTCTTCATCCTGTCAAAATTTTATTTTAATTATTAGCTTTTAATTGTTTATATTGGGCAACCCCCCCCCCCCCCCCCCCCCCGAGAAGAATTCCCCACCTCACCCACGGTCAATAGGGGACACCGATGGGCTTGGAAAGGCTGCCATCTGTCAGATGGGACATTAGCTGTGGCCCCGTGTATGGGAGAGCCATACCCTGTGCACGTTAAAGAACACTCTGGATGGCCTTCACAGGAGGCTACCATCTGTCTCCCAACAGCTGTTCCAGTGGGTCCCCTCTCCCAACCTTCTCTGAGCCTTCGGGGTCCTTGTGACCTGGCCATTTAGCTCATGGTGTGCAAAAAAGTGCCACTCAGAGGTAAAACAACCAAACCCCCCAGAGAAAAAAAAAATTGGCACTGCCACACTGAGGATATTGGCATTTTTTTTAGCCTTGGTGCAATAACTTTTAGGCACTCTGCCAAGATCACCAAACTGCAGCACCCAAAGAAAAAATACACAGTGCCCTGAAAACAAAAAAAAAAGTGTTCCTCCACTTCATAAATAGGGCAAAAAATCTCTTGAATGCAAGCTGTCTAAGTCATCTTATGTAACACTGGCCAATATTTTAAAACATATCACATTTGGCATGGAAATCAGCCCTCCCATATGAAGACTGATTTCTGTGTGAAGGCGGTCACTTCCATATCCAAGATCTCATTCATTTTCAGGAAACAATGGATCAAATTGCGTTTTATTGGAAAATGAAGAAATAATAGAAAAATTAACATATAACCTAATGCAATGTTGAAACATCTGCAACAAGTTGTGCCACCTGCAGCATACCTGTGTAGCATAACTCCAAAAGATTGATAATATATGGAAATAAAATAAATCAACAGAAATGAAAGCTAAGGTTTAATCATAAATAAGTAAATAAAATGCTAATTTTACAAAGGGAGATGATATCCATTTATGTGGGGACAGTGCTCTAAACAATCTATGCAGCCACTTAACACATGGAGATCGCGTGTTGAGCCACCTACTTGTGTCTTCCTCTGCCATGAGCTGTGACCTAGTTAAACTGAAGCGAGTCTTGAACAATAAGCTCTTGCTAAGAAGGCTATCTTTTTAATTATAGTTTTGATTTCAATATTGGAAATAATGCATAGAATGCTGGTATAGATAATACAAATGATAAAAATAATTCTAGGGATATTGAAATGGGTTTAAGACAGAAAAGGGTGTAAAATAGAAGGAAAAAAACAGGAGGTATATACTTTGTAATTACTTCTAAAATCTTCCTCTTTTAAAAATTGTAAAAATAGCAATTTTTTTGTTAATTTTTAGTAGATTTCCAAAACTTTAAGGAAAAAATTGTTGGTAATGGTTGAAATCAAACTTGTGAGCTTAAATCAGAGGGTTGCTTAAGCATAGAGTAATGTTAACCAACAAATCTGCAATACTGTATAATGCTTCTAAGATATGGCAATCAAATGGCTCTAACAAATTTTATTGGTAGTTTAATAAAATATGTATCAAATTAAAAAATAAAGAAAATATTTTTTAAGCTTGAAGTACATATTTTTATATGATATGTGTAAGAAAATTTGCAATTGGCAATTTCTATTTGTAAAAGTACTAGTTGTACTAAAAACAAACAGATGTCTTGGGCCTCTCATTTCGAATTTTGTCAATGTATATAATTGTCCGTCCCATGGCCGAGTGGTTAGCACGCTTGGCTACAGATCTGAGGGACCTGGGTTCGAGTCCCGGGTAAGGCATGGATGTATGTGTCGTTTTTCTGCTGAGGTCCTGCCATCCTCTCAGATCTTCTACTCTGGCATGTAAACTGACAGGCTCCTGTCAAACCTCTGTGGCAAGCAGCTGCTTGAGGGTTTTTTTTATTTATATAATTGACCTGAACCCTGGAAGGGTTAAAGGTAAGGGCTTGATAGTTCTTAGCACAATATGGAAAATCATTGGGGAAGTGTGAAATTTGTGAACAAGCATTCAAGTATTTAATAAGTTATGAAATGTTCCAAAGTGTCAAATTAAAAATCAATGCATGCATACACACACACACACAAAATCCTTATTCAGCCATGGACTATGGAGGTTCAACCAGACTGTGTAATTTTCCTCTTCAGCATGTCTCTTTTGAGCTACAGCTGCTGCATTTGGTCACTCTAGGCCAATTCTAACAAGGTCCTGTTTGACATTGTCTGCCCATCGCAACCTAGGTCTCCACTTTTTTCTGATACCCTTAGGCACACTGTTCCTAATCCTCTTTGCCAATCTGCAGTTCTGCATATGAGCAACATGGCCAAACCAAAGCAGTCTCTCTCTGCACAATATTCTACTCAAAAGATGTTGATGACTCCTTCCAACTTTAGCATTGAATCACCTAGCACTAGAGAAATATATCCTTTCTTCACAGAATTCAAAATATCCTAAAGCTGGCTGTAAAACGTATCCTTCTCATTCTCATCAGAGTCCTCTGTGGGAGCATAACAACAGATGGCATTCAAGTCTTTAATTTTTGTTTTAAATTTTGCTCTAAGAAATCTTTCATTAACATAATCATATCCTAGAAGAGTATCACTGGCATGTCTGCTGAGTACAAACCTACACTTTGGAGATGCTTTCCATCCCCCCTCTCTGAAAAGAGAAATTTAAAGTTATTTTTAAGTGTCTCGCCTTTACCTGTCCATCTGGTCTCTTGCAAGCCTAGAATATCTAGGTTATAGTGCTGCAATTCCTGCGTGAGGACATCAAGAGAATAATCTCTATATAACGTTCCTCATACCTGCAGAGAGAAAATTATTGTTAGGATTTTTAAAGACACTAGGTTTATTGAGATAGGTAGGGCCAACAATATCAAACAGACCCCTGACTGCAGGCATGGGGCAAAGACCTGTTCTCCCACTGCTACAATCTGAAGTCACCTACGCTGTTAAGAACTTCAGGCACCACCTTTTGAAGTGGACTTTTTCAAGAGCCATATGGCCTCCTGAGACATATTACTCTAATTTAGGATTGACAATGCCCAACTAGCTAAGTGAGGGTTCAGGTATTTATGATGGCCTCTGATCAGGATTATCCACCAGCTGATATCCCAATGCCTCTGTTTACTTAGGGCTGGCAACCTACAAGCAAACAAAAGACACAGTGACAGATTCTCCCTCAACAGAGACCCACCAGTACAGCAAGTCCAGGGTCTATAATCAAGTTCAAATCCATAAACAAGTCCAGTCTAGTAGGTATAAATGGTCAGCACCAGGACCCTGTGAAGTTGACCACTCCTCAGCAGGTTTTAAAAAAAGAAATTAAAAAAGTGGCTATAAATGACCAGATCAGTTGACCATACTGAGCTGGCAGTCTTCCCCTTCCAAAAGAGAATATTTCTTTTGAAAGGTACTAATGGCCTGCACCACGAGAAGGCGGGGTCGTACATTAGGTGCTAGACCTGGCCAGTTCTGTTTATCATCACTGGGGATTGGTACACAGCTCTCCTTCCAGTTTATGCCTAGCTACCATTTACAGACCAACAATGTATAGAGGTGTATATTGCTATATATATATTTATCCATCCATTAAATGATTTCTTTATTGTATATTAGTACTTTATTGCTTTCTTTTCTTACCCTAATATTTTTAAACTCTATATGATTTTGATGGTTGCCATGTGCAAACAAAAATATGTAAAAAATTAACTGAATATTTTTAATCAAATATTTTTTGTCTATACTTTAAAAATTTTTTGTTTAAAGGCAAAAGGACTGCTTGCGGCAACTGATTGTTGTGCTCTGTGAAAGGCGACAACTTCGTACACTTGTGGAATTCCCTTACTTGCACATACAAGGTGATGTGGTCAACATTCTGGAATCTAGAGCTCGTTCAAGCGATCTGCTTCGACAAAATTACTATGATTTATTATATGCTTTTCATATGCATACCAGTAACTTTAGGAAAGGTAATATTTATATTTATTGAATATTAACACTATAGCAATTTGTTTTCTTGAATTCTACCTTCTACTATGGTGTCTAAACTGACAGGCTCCTGTGAGACCTCCATGGCAAGCAGCTGCTTGAGGGGTTATTTTTTTTATATATATGTCAACAGGTAATTATGTATTTACTACTGATTGATTATTTCATTAATCCTTAAAGTGTCAGTTTCTGAAACTGAACTCTCTGTTGGCCACGTTTATTTTGAAGTTCTTTCAGAAAATAAAATGCTTAACTTTAAAAAAATGTTCTGGAGTAACTAAATAAGTGAAATATCTCATGTTATGTGCCAAATCAAAGAGCATTTAATGCTGAATATTAATTAGTGGCTTCAAGCATTATACCATAGAATTAGTCATTGGAAATATACGTGACTTTATTGAAGATTGGTGCAGAAGGCACTTTCCAGTTTAGTGCACTCAGCCAGCCCACATCAAGCGTCAAGCAGTATGGTATTTTTTTCTTGTTTCGTTTTAAGCCAACACACCAAGTGTCGAGCTTTTGACACTTGATGTGGGCTGGCCATGTGCACTAAACTGGAAAGTGCCTTCTGGACCAGAGTCATCAATTACAGTCAACTACATTTCCAATGACTAATTCTATAGTATAATGCTTAAAGCCACTAATAGAGGATGATTATTCTGTGGCCAGTAGCTCAGTGGTCAGAACACCTAACATGTTATCAGGAGGTTGTGGTTCATGTTCCACCCAGTTAATGACAATTTTTTCTCTACATTATTCTAATAAATTATTCCCAGGTGTATGTATATCTGACAGATACTATTATTTCAAATGTGTGCTCTTTCAATTTTAATAGCATTTTTTTTAAATGCAGTAAAAAATATTTTTTTTATTTTTGACTTTTTTAAATAAAACTTTTAATGAAGAAACCTATAAATTATTTATACAGAATGAAAGAGCATTTAATTCTGAATAAAATAACTGACAAAATTACCTGAAACAAAAGCCATTCCTTTGGAAAATTTTGAAACCATTCCTTTTTTAGTGTAATATTCCACAAAGCAAAATCTTCTCACACAAAGTCACATTGCGTTCCTTGCACTCAAAAGAACTTAACATGGTGTGTATTTCGTGCTATGCACACTACACATTTTCTGCATGACTGTTTCTTCTGCTGAGTGTGGGAGATCATACTAGGAAAATGTCTAGCAGTTAATTGTACAAGTGGATGTTGAATACTGGGTCGACCTGATCTTAAAATCTGGTAAGGTAAAGCACCATCCTATAACAGTTGTCTTATGATAAGTTGTCTGATTTTGTAGATATATTTGCTTATATGTTTTGCTTCTGAAATATATATGCACTGACAACAGTTACATTTACAAGGTAGAAAAATATTTTTTCCACCATTTAAAGCTCTTGCAATTCAATAGATAATATTGTAAATATTGATTGGAATGATCAAGACCTCCCATTTCACTGTTGTATTTGACAACACACTTTGGTTTTGAAATTGTCCTGCTTCCGAACTGGAAGTACAAATTTTTCTGGCTTCCATGCTTTTGTGTAACATCTGCCATTTCAGCATTGGGAAAAGAGCTGAGCATCTCTCTTATCATGCCACTTTGAATCCAAGGGGGGGGGGGGAGACTTTTCTAAACGAAATTATGTCTCCATTTTTTAAGCTCTTTTTTATCTTGACTTTAGGCAAACCATTTCTGTTTGGCATTTCATGGAACACAGTGAAATCCTTTGCATGAGTTTCCATTTCATATAATGCCTAGTACAAGGCTGGAGAAAAATACCAGTGGTCCATATTCACATGGAAATCCTGTTGAGTAAACTGTCCATCAATATTAGAACAGCATGTGCATGTCCAATGTTGCTGGATTGTGGCTGAAGAGTACTTTTTCCAGTGTACACAATAACATTGCAGGCATATATTGTTTGTTGTCACATAAAACATATTTTTATGCCAAAATTTTCTGGCTTCTGTGGACTGTACACTCTAAAAAAAATTCTACCTTTGCAGCCAATTATTGCCTTATAAAAGCATATTTCTCTGCTTGGAATGTAGGCTTTCTGAAATGCTGTGTAATATCAGGAAGGGAATTTCCAAGTTTAGCTAAATAATTAAAGCCAGCTTCACCTCTTTTTTGCCTCACAATGCTGTTGTTGTCACTGAGATGCAAACATTGGAGCAACGCAGCAAATGTATTCCATTATGTGATGCTTGGAAAGAATGGAATGTATGCAAGAATATCAGTTGGCTGCTATAGACTGCATTTTAATAAGGCCCATGTTAAGTACTAGAGCCAAAAAACTTTTCATTTCAGCAACTGTTGTGAGTTTTCCACTGAATCCAATTCTTGCAGAGGAACTTCCAGAATCAGTTTCATGTTGCTGAAGCAAACCCTGACAATAAATATTAGTTTGTTCTACAATCTCTTTAAATGGTCCATCACTTAAAAATGTTTTGAAAAAATTTAAGGGTTTTTTTAGCTTTTCCAATGTTAGGATCAGTTTGGGCTGTAAACTCATGAAGTACTGGAAAAACCTAACATTCTTCTTCAGAAAGCTTTTTCCAGAATCCTAATCGAGTAGGGTCTAAATCATCTTTGCTCAATTCTTCTGATCCTAAATTATCAAGTAAACAGAAAAAAAAAAAACTTCATCCCATCAGAATTTTGAAAATATTCTTCTCTGTGATATTCTGACGAAGTTGAAGGCCCTATATGAAATTCCAACCTAGAAGATAAATTTTCGCTCTCTTTTGGTTGGAAAACAAATAATTCTTCATCATCAGAATCCATGAAGTGTTTCTCAAAAAAGTCCCGATTCTCTGGAGTAACTTGTGTGAACATTTGGCTTCAGGAACATGATGGTACATCCATTGTATATATATATATATAAATAATTATGTATTTAAAAACACTTAATTTATATAGATGCATTTGAAAAGCTAAGTAGCTATATAATTAAAAGTAAAAATGTAATTAAAAAAAGCCTTAATTTTTAAATTACTTTCTGATGTCAGAAGATGTAGTGTAACAATCTATAAATAGCGCATCACTTTAATTCCAGAATTAAAACTTCTTTTCAGCAGTTTTTTTAGATGGTTACGATTCCTAAGTTACATTTCTGTAAAGAACAATATAAATCTAATGAAATACTAATAAAAGAAATCAATAAATAACAAGTTAATTCTAAATGTAAAAGACTGTAATTTAAAGCAAATAACCAGATACATGCCTTCACAGTGACTTCGAATTTGAGTTTTAATGAATATAAATGTTCTGTTAAAATGAGTAAGGATCGATTAAATAAAAGAAGAAAAGAACAGCAAAAGTTCTGATAACAGCTCCCAGGTAAATTCTAATTTTAGAACAGCTGAATAAAGAAGTAAACAGCCAGGAAGCTGAAATATTCAACAAGTGACTAATGGTGTCTGATAATTGTAATGAGTTTGGGATATTTATTTAAACATTCTTCAGCTTTTTTAAGCAGAATCAACAAGTATAAAGGTAATTAAAGTTTTAAAAATACATGAAATTCCTATAAAAAGTTTGGAAGAAATGTCATCTTCTGTTTAAAAAAATTAATTTATGATCTTGCATTACAAAATGGTAGACTGACTCTGCACCCCCAGAATTGTAAAAGTGAAAATGGTATATCCAGCTGTGGCACATTTAAGGGTTAATAATGCCTTAGTGTAAGTGACTTCTAATTTACATCTACATCTGAGTAATACATTGAAGTGCCATTGAATTAGAGATAGGAGATGTTATTCAAATTCAGTACTGCATTTGCGTGCATGTGTGACTGAAACTCTGGTCATATACAGCTATCAGCTTGGTTCCCCAAGCATTCATCATGAGAAGTGTAATGGGAAAGGCAAGGGATTTGACACATTTGAAAGAGGGCAAATTATAGGTGCCTTACGGATGGGACATTTGATCTCTGAAATTGTCAACGAACTTGGATTTTCTCATACAACAGTTTCAAGAGTATTCCAGGAATATGAAAATTCCGGCAAAAAAAAAAACAAGCACCTGGACAAACTACAAAGGACAACTAGCCTTGAATGATTGTGGACTTTGCCGTGTGATCCGCATCATATGGACGGATAGGGGCCAGACATTATCTGAAATCACTTCCCATCTGAATGTTGGTTCCAGCCGGGAAGTCAGTGCACGGACCATAAAATGCTCACTTCATAGTCTCAGCTTCGGGAGCCGCTGACCTATGCTAGTCCCACTTCTAATGGCACTACACCAGGTTCAATTCCTTGCCTGGGCTAAAGAACATCAAAACTGGGCCATTGAAAATTGGCAATGGGTAGCCTGGAGTGATGAATCCTGATTTAAACTTCACCACGCTGATGGGATACTGAGGGTATGGTGCCAACCCCATGAAGCCATGGATCCTGCATGTCAGGTTGGAACAGTACAAGCTGGTGGTGGCTCAGTGATGACCTGGGATCTCTTCAGTTGGGTGTCTGTGGGATCTTTGGTACATGTACTGACGACTCTCAATGCATCCTGGTTACATACAACTCATGGCTGACCATTTACACCCATTTATTGCCATCGTGCATCCCAGTGGTGATGGCGTCTACCAGCAAGACAACTGTTCATCTCACAGGTCCAGGTTGGCTACTACATGGTTGCAGGAGCATTCTGCTGACTTCGAAAAAATGAATTGGCCACCTAGAAGCCCATATTTAAATCCCATTGAAAATCTTTGGGATACCGTCAAGCAATGTGTTCGAGCCTATGCCACGTCAGCAACGATGTTGAGAGAATTGTGGACAGCTCTGGAGGATGCATGGGTCGCCATGCCTGTAGAACAGTTACCCAAGCTTGTGTATCTGTTCCACAGGTATTGTGTATTAGCTTGCCTCGTTGTGTGGCGGCTGTTATCAGGGTCAGGGGGGTTCAACCCATTACTGGGTTGCTATCCCTAATTCAAAGGCACTTCAGGGTATTCAAAGGTTGCTGTTCCCAATCATAGATGGTGCCATGAGCAACAAGATTGGTGAAGATTTAAAATCGCATTTAACTGATAGAATGAACTAACCATTGATAGTTTAGTGGTAAGAATATCTATATGCAACTAGGAGACATAGTTCTATTCCTATCCATGGCAAAACTAATTTTTTCTGCAAAATTATTTCTTGAATTCCATGTCAGCAGGTAATCTGTGCATTCACTATTTATTGATACTGTAATATTATTTGAAACAATGTTTTCCACCATGTTATTTTAATTTGTCCAAGTCCACATATAGTAAATTAGTAAGTTTGTAATAATTTTACAGAATCATACCAGGTGATCCAAAAGTAACAGAAAAAGTAAAAATGCAATAATTCGAAAAGTGTAGACAGTAGCACAATGCGGTTTTCACAGAAATCACAGAAAGACACGGGATTTTTTTAATAATGAAAATTTTTATTGCCAGAATAGTTACATTTGTCACCGACAGGTGGCATTGTAGCAGTCCTGGAGCTGCTGCCTGTCGCTATTTAAACAGATCCGCCGGCTGCTCCTCTTCAAACAATGCGAGACTGTGAACATTGATCAATCTGTCTTTGCCGTGAGATACGTAAATTTCAGATGTGGTGAATACTGAAGTTAAACTTTCAGCATTTTACGTTTATTACCAAAGTTAAACATTCTGCCAAGATGAAGCATGTTATCATTACCAGATAAAGCACTTTTAGTTAAGCTGTATTATCAGAACTCCAAATGTGCAAGTGCGGCTTTGCACACCTATCGTTTGATGCGGGTATTAGAAGTGGAAAGGTGCCGATGTCTTGTTCCTCACTGATAGCTATGATCAAAAGGTTTGAGGATACTGGCAGTTTGGAAGCACGTGCAAGAAGCGGGAGACCCAAAAAAACTATTGCAGTTGTGCACGAGGTCGAACACGAGGCAGACACACAATCAGCAGCTTTTGCACGTGGGGAATGCAGTGCACATGAAATTTCAAGATGAACTGGCATTTCGTATGGGACTGTGGCGATAACTCGGGATCTTTCTCAAGAGGTATCCTTACAAAATCCAACACATAACAGGAACTGAAACCAACCGATTTCAAGAACCGTCATGAATTTGCAAATTGGGCTTTTCAACAGATGGGAAACAATGCGGACTGGCAGTCAAACGTCCTGTGGACTGACGAGATGCACTTTTCACTTAATGGAAGTGTAAATGCACACAATTGCTGCATCTGGGCGAGAGAGAACCCACATGTGATTGTGGAAACCCCTTTGCATCAGCCAAAGGTGACAGTGTGATGCAGGTTCACTGCGTCATTCATTATAGGCCCCTTTTTCTTTGAGGAAGTCCACAGCGGTGCATTTCGAACTGTTACTGTCACAGGTGAGCATTATGCAGCGCTTTTAAGAGACAGCATCATTCCCTCCTTGCAAGAGAGGCAAACGCTCCATAGTGTAACATTAGTGCAGAATGAAGCACCTCCGCACATCACAGGTCCTGTCCAGCACCTGCTGCGATTGACATATGCTGAGACTGTGTCCTCACTCGCTCTTTCCCGCACGAATGGCCACCAAGCTTTCCAGACCTTACACCTTGTGACTTTTGGTTATGGGGCTACTTAAAGTGACAGGTGTACAGAGGTCGACTGACATCATTGGCCATGTTGAAAGAAGCTATTCGCCATCATGGGACAAGAATTACAGCTGAAACCCTCTTCGATGCTGTGCAGTGTCGTGCCACGTCTGACAGCCATTCTCATGAATAATGGCCGTCACATTGAACATTTGTAATCCTAGCTGTGTTGCGAACTGTGCTGCGCCACTGTACAAACTACTGAGGCAACTTAAGTGTCACCTGTCAGTGGCAAATGTAACTATTCTGGCAATAAAATTTTTCATTATTAAAAAAAATCCCATGTCTTTCTGTGCATTTCTGTGAAAACTGCATAGTGCTACTGTCTATACTTTTCGAATTATTGCATTTTTACTTTTTTGTTATTTTTGGATCACCCTGTATATAATTACATATATTAGAATGTGATTGAACTTGATGATCTCAAATACATGGTTTAAGCTTCCAAACAGAAGGTCCAGTCATGGAAATTGCCAATGATCAAAATGTGAAAAGAAACCAAATTGACTACATCATCATTAACCAGCATTTTTGGAGTAGTGTCAAAAATACCTAGACACCCCAGTGGAGATATTGACTCAGATCATAACCCAATCATAGCTGAGCTCCAACTAAGATTGAAGACTATTTAAAAAAAGAGAACAAAAAAAATTGACTTTGAGGTTTTAAAGAACCCAAAGGGGGAAAAAAATTTGAGATCATAGTTTATAATGAAAGAATTAATTACGTAGAAAACATAGAAGAGAAGGGAATAGAAGAACTTTGGAAAGAGTGTTAAATCAGTTCTGATTAAAACAAATGCATATGTTTTAGGATATAAGAAACATAAAAAAAGGACTAGATAACAGATAAAATTATGCTATTAATGGACAAATGTTGAGCATTCAAAAACTTTGATGCATTGAAAGACAGTTAAATGTGTAAAGAAATTGAATTTTTGCAAGAAAAGCATGATGATATTAATTTGCATAAAAATATTAAAGCAATTCAGGAATGAGTAGAACAAAACATCCAGCTGCAATTAGGATGATAATGGATAAATAATAATGAGAGAATCTGAGAAAGTGGAAGCATGGGCTAAATGTATAGAAGCTCTTTTTTTCTGACAAATGAACAAGAATTAGATGAACAGTGCATTAATGGGATCTATGCTTTTTAAAATCCAAGCAGAGAAGGTAATTTACTGCAAAAAACATACCCAGCCGAAATAGTCAAGTTATTAAGCACTAAAAATATTGTCATACTAGTAGAATTATTTAACAAAATATATACAAGACAAATTTGAAGACTGGTTGAAACCAACTTTCATCACTATACCCCAAAAAAAAAAATAAAAAAACCTGTGGAGACTTTAAACTAATGAGTACAAGACTTAAATGTTCTAAAAATCACCCATAATCGAATATACCGAAATGTGAAGAGACAATTGATTATGCACAATTTGTGATGGTCCACCCATTTACTTTTACCTTCCCTTAACCAGTTTTACTTTATTTACATTATATGTATCATTTTGGGGATTATTTCATTTGGACTTAATCATATTTCTTTCTTCTGATCCTCTAAACGAGTTGCACATGCAGAACTCCAACTTTTGATTGACAGCAACTAATGGTGCACGTTTAAGACTCTTTGCATCATAGCTAGCATGATCATCAAATTATGCAAATGTTTTTCCCGGTGTGCAACAGACACATGCTGGATTCTATGCCGCATGTATCTAAGTGACGTGAAGTCATGAAGTTGAATTAGAGTAGTGCCAGTCTATAAATGGTAGCTAGGCATAAACTGGAAGGAGAGCTGTGTACCAATCCCCAGTAATGATGCACAGAACTGTCCAGGTCTAGTGCCTAATGTTTGACCCCGCCTTCTCTTGGTGAAGGCTGTTAGTACGTTTCAAAAGAGATATTCTCTTTTTGAAGGGAACAGAAGGGGAGGGCTGCCAATTCAGTATGGCCTACTGATCTGGTCTTCTATGACCGCTTTTTTCTTTTTTTTTTTTTTCCAACCCTGCTGAGGAGTGGTCAACTTTACAGGGTCCTGGTGCTGACCATTTATACTTATTAGACTGGATTTGTTTATGGATTTGAGCTTGATTATGGATCCTGGACATGCTGCACTGGTGGGCCTCTGTTGAGGGAGAATCTGCCACTGTGTTTTCTGTGTGCTTCTGGGTTGAGAGCCCTAAGGGAATGGAGGCAGGACCTTATATCAGCTGGTGGATAATCCTGATCAGAGGTCATCGCAGGTACCTGAACCTCACTTAGCCAGTTGGGCATCGTCAATCCTAAACTGGAGTAAGGTGTCTCAGGCAGGCTCCATATGGCTCTTGAAAAAGTCCACTTGAAAGTGTTTGAAATTACTAGCAGCATCAGTGACTTCAGCCTTTAGTGGAGGAGGAACAGATGTTTGCCCAATGCCTGCAAACAGGGATCTGTTTGATATTGTTGGCCCAACCTTTCTCAATAAACCTAGTTTCTTTAAAAATCCTACCAATAATTTTCTCTCTGAAGGCACATGGGATGTGAGGACATTACATAGAGATTATTCTGGTAATGTCCTCACACAGGAATTCCAGCATTATAATCTAGATATTCTAGGTTTGCAAGAAACCAGGTGGACAGGTAAAGGTGAGATACTTAAAAATAACTAAATTTTCCTTTTCAGGGAGGGAGGATGGAAAGCATTTCCAAGGTGTAGGTTGCTTCTCAGCAGACACACCAGTGATGCTCTTCTAGGATATGACTGCATTAATCAAAGATTTCTTACAGCAGAATTTAAAACAAATATTAAAGCCTTGAATGACATCTGTTGTTAGCCTCCACAGAGCACTCTGATGAGAATGAAAAGGATAAGTTTTACAGCCAGCTTCAAGATATTTTTAATTCTCTGAAGAAAGGAGATATTTCTCTTGTACTAGGTGACTTCAATCTTAAAGTTGGTAATGACTCTGACCTTTGGACCCCTTTGGCATTGGTAGTTCAAATGACAATGGGGAACATCTCCTCCAGGTAACTAAACTTAATAATTTGCGAATAACTAACACATACTACAAACACCGGAACATTTATAAATACACATGTATTTCACCTGATGGGTTGCACAGGAATATGATAGATTATATTTTAATTAACAGCAAATGGGCCAGTTCAGTTAGGAATACCAGATAATGCAGGGGAGCCAATATTGGTTCTGACCATTACCTAGTCTTGCAGCTGAAGCTTTAGAAAAGTTATGCTAAAGTTTAGAAAATTGCCTATAACACTGAAGGTCTGAAAGATCCAGATATAGCTAAAGCATACCATGATAGGCAACTTAGCCATTACAACAGTCGTGATTTGCTTACTGCTGAAGTTGAGAAAGAATGGGATCAGTTTAAACAGGCTTTTCTTGAAACCAACAATACTCTTTTGGGTAAAAGGGAACAGAGGAAACAAAATTACTCCAGTGATAAGGCTATGAAACTTATTGCTGAAAGAAGGAAGTGCAGGGTAAATATGAATCATCAATACCCTACTAGCCCTAACAGAAGGCATTACAATGAGCTTAATAAACATGTAAAGGGTCAGTTAACAGCTGATAAGAATCTTTGGCTTTATAGCTTGGCTGACAAAGCAGAGGAAGCAGTTAGACAGCACAACAGCAGGGGGTTGTACCAGCTTGTTTATGTTTTATGTGGGAAGAAACAGACAGGTACGCAGGGATTGGGGAATAAATATGGCAAGGTGGTTGAAGGTGAGGATTCTGTGATGGCTAGGTGGGCTGAGTATTTCAGAGAAGTTCTAAATAATGTGATTATTTCTACTCCCATTGTTTGTAATGAGGATAGATGGGTTACTGGTTTTTATGATGGCCCTATATCACATTTCAAAGTCGCATTAGCTATCTCTAAATTGAAACTGCATAAATCCCCAGGGGTCGACGAAATCACCACTGAAATGCTTAGAGCTGGGAACATTTGTGTTGTCACATGGCTGACTGAAATTTTGAATATTTTTTTATTGGAAACATGTTGTTCCTAAGAATCTTACTACAGCTACTGTTATCTCTATTTTTAAAAAAGGTGATCATAGTTCATGTGATAATTATAGGGGAACTGGTTTACTTTCTATTCCAGGTAAAGTTCTTTGCATGATTATATTTAATAGAATTAAGAATTTGGTTGATGGACAACTGCATGATGAATGTGTGGATTCAGAAGTGGTAGGGGATCATTGATCAAATATTTTCACTTAGGCAGATTCTTGAGAAATGTTTAGAGTTTCAGAAACCTGTGGTTGCTAGCTTTACAGATTTCAATTTCAGATTGTTATATCATATGGAATATCTGATAAGTTAGTTAGTGTAATGAGAGCTCTCTATAATAACACTGAGTTGTGTGTGAGAGTTGGTACTTCTTGCAGTGATTGATTCAGCATTGTTAGTGGAGTTAGACAAGGGTGCATTTTGTCTCCTTTTCTCTTTTGTTTGGTTATTGATTATGTAATGCGAAATTCTTTGCAAGGGAAAATTTTTGGCCTTAAATGGTCTAGAGATTTCAAAATTTCTGATTTAGATCATGCAGATAATCTTGTTCATTAGGGCTGTTGATAATAGAGTAGTATAGCTGATAATAGAGTAGGTTTGGTGATAAACTGAGAGAAAACTAAAGTGATGAAAATTGGTCAGGCTGATGGTGCTTCAGTTGCTTTGAATGGCTGTACTATTGAGCAAGTGTCTCAGTTTAATCATCTTGGGAGCTATGTAACAGATATTGGTGATGTGCAGCATGAGATAAATAGAAAATTGAGTTTGCTGCTGGGACTTTTAAGAATCTATGGAGACACTGATGGAATGGAGAGTATGGAAAATTAGGTGTATATACCTAAAGACTAAAATTAGGCTGTATAATAGTTTGGTTCTTTCTAAGGTTAGTTATGGTGGTGAAACATAGACCCTTTGTAAGCAGGATAACAATAAACTTGATGTCTTTGATTCCAGATGCTTGCACAGTATCTTTGACATTAGATGGTTTGACTTTTTAAGTATTGATGAGGTTAGAAGAAGGAGTCATCAACCTCTTTTGAGCTGCATATTGTGCAGAGAGAGACTGCGTTGGTTTGGCTATGTTGCCCGTATGCATATCTGCAGATTGGCAAAGAGGATTAGGAACAGTGTGCGTAAGGGTATCAGAAAAAAGTGGAGACCTTGGTTGCGATGGGCAGACAATGTCAAACAGGACCTTGCTAGAATTGGCCTAGAGTGGCCAAATGCAGCAGCTGTAGCTCAAAAGAGACATGTCTGGAGAGCAAAATTCCACACTCTGTTTGGACCTCCGTAGCCCATTGCTCCATGAGGATTTTGTATGTATGTAGTGTCAGAGTAGAGAGAGAGTAGAAGTCAGTATGGAGTTAGTAGGAAGGTGGTGAAGGAGGAAGATTTTAGTAGTCAGTTTTTTGTGAGTCATATTTAGAGATGGAGTTTTTTTAGTTACTCCGACTTTTGTATTCATCAACTGAATTGGTGAGTCTTTGAATTTTTTGGAAATAAACTTTGTTTGTTATATGAATATTTGACTTGCATTTTTTTAATCTTGGCAACGATTAGTGATTTTGATTTAGATATAACTTTAATTAAACTTGACATTCTTTCTTTTTGAATTCTTGCTCAATAAGTAATGCTATATACATAACAAACCCCATTTCAACTTTATTTGACAAGTTAAATTGCCTGGTACCCAATAAGCTATCTAGAGTTTGAATCTCTTTTGGATCAGACAAAAGGTCCAACTTGAGAAAGTTAATAATCTTTTGTAGCATTACAAATTCAGATTTAGAGAAGTATTAGGAACAAGAAAAGTGTACTTTTTGATCAATTTTTGATGCAGAGATGTAGAGAACAACAAATTGAGGTCTATATTTGTTTTATTGATTTTTAGAAGGTGTTTGATCAAGTTCAACATAATAAAATTCAAGTTCATAAAGATTCTTGAGGATATTGGAATTGATGATAAAGACAATTAGAATAATCAGAAATTTATACTGTAATTAAATGGCATCTGTCCTAATTAAAAATAATATGACATCAAGAGAGGAGTGAGGCAAGGATGTATGGAAGAGAACAAGGAATATTATTGGAAGGATCATAAATAATTTATGCTGATGACACTGCACTATTTACATCTAATATGTATGATCAGACTACTCTATTGGGTGAATAGGGAAACCAAGAGCATGGATCTTAAAATAAATGTCAGTAAAACAAAGCACATAATGCATCAATTCTCATGTTTAAGTGGAAAGCAAATAGAGAATTAATAAGTTTAGATATTTGGGTTGCTGGATAAATGACTCTAATATGGAAATGAAATAAAGATTGAAATGGCTAGACATTGTTTTGTTTAATAACCACAATAAATGCTGTTACAAGATTTTCAAAAACCTCAAGTCATGAGGACTGGCATGGTATTACTCGCTGTGCACATCCTCAAAATTGAAATTTTAAAAAACTTTTAAAAAACATTTCACACCAATATTAATATATTAAAAACATTTCAAACGACTGTGCAAGCTCCAAGTTGTCTACGGAGCAACACGTTTTGCCATTTCTCCATGTCTTAGGATTGTCAGGCTCGCTTCACAAACAACCGACTCCTCTGCCTATATACCTGTCTCACTTATTTTGTCATCAGCAGCGTAATCTTGCATATTTGTGCATGCACATTGTTGCTGATGTAATAAGAGATTCCACACAGAAGGAAGGGTTGGAATGTCTGTATTATACACTTTGTTTAAATTTGTGTGTATTAATAATTTCTCAGCGTAAAGAAATTGAAATGATGACTTTGGAGCTATTAAGAGTATGAAATCAATTATCTCTTTTTTTAAATTATTATTTAATATAGTTTGAGCAAATGCTATATTCAAGTTAACTTTTATTATATCTTTTTGATGATCCTGCATTCTAATATTATATTGTCTGTAAGTTTTTCCTATATACTTATCTTTTCCTTGTAATATTTTATGGGTCGTGGTTGGTAAACTCCTCCTGTAGGTGCATTTTTGTCTCTTTCATTTATTGTCAGATTTTTAATGGTATGAGTTACAGTAGTAGGTAGGCTAATATCATATTTTTTAAGGATATTTTTCATGGTTTTTGTTACGTTCTTAGTATACGGAAAACTAGATGCATATTTTTCTTTAGATTTTTTTCTTGATTTGGTATTGGTTGTGAACTTTTTTTATTTTAAATTTTGCATTTCTTTCCCATCTATTTAAACTTTGTTGGGGGTATCCCGCTTCACTTGCTTTTCTTTTAGTAATATTACTTTTTCAGAACAATATCTGTATGCTCGAATGAAATGAGGAAAAATACTCGCTTTTTTATATTTACTTGGATGTTCCGAGTTAGCAGGTATATAATTAGGTATATAAGCTGCTTTTCTGTAAACTGCCGTTTCACAAGAGTTGTTTTTTCTAGTGATTATTATATCTAAATAAGGCAATTGTCGATTTTCTTCTGACTCATGCGTAAACTTAATTGCTGAAAGTATACTATTAAATATGTTAATTAATTCATTTAGTTATTCCATTGAATAAGGCCAAAATATTAAAATGTCATCAATGTATCGTAAATTCAAGGATGCTTTAAAAGTAACTTTTGCTAGTGCTGTTTCCTCAATGTGTCACATAATGATGTCGGCCATGAGTCCAGACAGAGGTGATCCCATTGGGACCCCCTCGGTTTGGAGCCATGTCCAATTGTTAACATTGAAAAATTGGAGGAGGTAGCCAGATCCATGGCCTCATGCACACTAATGTACTCTGAGGCCAAGGGTTTGGCAAGCCGCATTGCTGCATCCAGGCAAGGCGTGCTGGGATACAGCAATATGACGTCTAGTGAGTGCATGGTAGTTTGTTCTTACAAACTACCATGTTTTTCATTATACATTCTATAATGTTTTTCTAAAATGAAGTCTGTTGTGCACTGGATCTTGATCTTAGGATTTGCATAATGAAGTACCATATATGATCAGCCCTGCTGTATGGTATTGACACTTGGACACTGAATTCTACAATCATCAAAAAAGATTGAAGCATTTGAGATGTGGACCTACGAATGAAGATCCCATGGACAGCAATGATGGCAAGCGAAAAAGTCCTGAAGACTTTTAATGGTGGAAAAAGTTGAAAATTGCAAAATTTTAAATTAATATTACAAGCAATGTAATTACATTAGAAATTATGGTTGTGAAATATAAATGTTGTGAAGATCACCTTACAAATACGATCACCTTTTTTAAAAATAAAGATAACAATAGCTGTAGTAAGATCCTTAGGGGGGCGGGGGTGGCTCAGTCGGTAGCGCGCCAGGCTCATAATCTGTAGTTCCCAGGTTCGAGTCCCAGATGGGTAAGCGTTGAGATTTATCTCCGCAAAATTCCCCGCTCTGCCCACAGTCAGTAGGGGACACCGATGGGCTTGGAAAGGCCGCCGTCCGTCGGATGGGACGTTAAGCCGTGGCGCCCGTGTGCGGGAGAGGCATACCCTGTGCACGTTAAAGAACACGCTAGATGGCCTTGACAGGAGGCTACCATCTGTCTTCCAACAGCTGTTCCAGTGGGTCCCCTCCCCCAACCTTCTCTGAGTCTTCGGGGTCCATGTGGCCTGGCCATTTAGCCCATGGTGTGCAAAAAAGTGCCGCTCAGAGGTAAAACAACCCAACTCAAAGATCCTTAGGAACAACACATTTATCATAAAAAAATATTCAAACTTTCAGTCATCCATGTGACAACACAAATGTTTCCAGCTCTAAGCATTTCAGTGGTGATTTCGTCCACCCCTGGGGATTTATGCAGTTTTAATTTAGAGATAGCCAATGCGACTTTTTTGAAATGTGATATAGGGCCATCATAAAAACCAGTAACCCATCTATCCTCATTACAAACAATGGGAGTAGAAATAATCACATTATTTAGAACTTCTCTGAAATACTCAGCCCACCTAGCCATCACAGAATCCTCACCTTCAACCACCTTGCCATATTTATTCCCCAATCCCTGCGTACCTGTCTGTTTCTGAAAAAATTTCCCTCCCAATCATAGGAGGACATTATGATTTCCATTCCAAAACTTTTGTTTCCATATTCAAGACCTCATTCATTATCAGGAAACAATGAAAGATCAATTTTCAGACTGGAAAATGACCAATTATCAGAAAAATTAACATATAACCTAATGCAATGTTTAAAAAAAAGTTGTAAAACATAGTTCTAAGCTGACCGTCATCATAACCAGCGATGTATCATAACTCCAAAAGTTTGATAATATAAGTATGCAGGAGTAAAATCAAGAAGTTGATAGAAGTAAAACAAAAAAGTTGAAAACCAGGCATTGTCACAATCAGCAATGTAGCATAATTCCAAAAGATCTACAGGAATAAAATCCATAAATCGATGAAAAAACTAACGTTTGTGTAAGCCAGCCATTGTCACAATCAGCAATGTAGCATAACTCTGAAAGATCTATGTCTTGATGAGCAGTGACCAGCAGTTTTGCACAAACAAGTTACGTTTAGTTATGGTTTTGATTTCAATAGTCAGTGAGCGCTGTTGAATGACTATTGATGCTGGGGTGAATGATAAAAATAGGTCTAGGAATACTGAAATAGGTTTAAGACAGAAAAGAGAGTAAAGCCCAGGGGGTAGGTATGTACCTCAGAATTACTTCCAAAATCTTGATTTTAAAAAATGGCAATTTTTGGTTAATTTTAAGAATTTTGAAACTTTAAAGGAAAATTTGTTAATAATAGTTCAAATCAAATTTGTGAGCTGAAATAAGGGGGTTTCTTCAGCAAAGAGTAATATTGACAAACAAATCAGCCATCCTTTATATCACGTCTAGCAAATGGCAATCAGAGGGCTTTAGCAAATTATTTATGTCGCAGTTTTATAAAATATATATCAAATGATGAAAAAAATATTATTTTTTAAGCTTGAATTACATATTTTTATCAGATATATGTAAGGAAATTTTCAAACAGCAATTTCTGTTTTTAAAAAAATAAATGTTTCACTAGTTGTACTAAAAACAGACAATATCTTAAGCCTCTCATTTCAGATTCTGTCAACACTTTAACTCTGGGAGGGTTAAAATGCCCACAATACAAATTGCATTATTATCCCCTTTCTAATCATTGGAGGACTGATTCCAAGCCAAGGAAATTCGCTTTTCTTCTGTATCCATGACCTCATTCTAGAGTGAAAATGATATTAAAGAAATTTATTGCAACAATTTCATTATTTAGTTAAAACAACAATTCTAAAGTGCTTATACCTGTCCGAGTTCACGAACTGATCCTACTGACCTAAAACTCCATGCAGTAGGATGTCATACCAAATTTCTTTTTTCACAGTGAAAAAAATATAGATTTGTAATCTTGTACTCTTCATTGGATCTAGGATCAATGTATCAGGCATACATGTATCAAATTGGATGCATCGTGGGCTCTTTCCAAATATGGTATATTCTCACAAGTACAACTCTTAGCCATTTTAGTTTCATTTTCAGAAAATTATGTGATGAATGATAAAAACATTTCTAGATATATTGTGTTAGATTTAAATCAAAAAAGAGAATAATTTTTTTGGAAGGGGGGGGGGAATAGAAATGCTTATTTTGTAATTACATCGAAAATCTTTTGGTTAAAATTTTTTTGCTCTTTTCCAATTTTCCAAAGCTTCCCAAAAATTAATAGGAAAAAGAGTTGGCCGTTGTTCAAATCAAACTCAAGAGTTAAAATCAGGTGATTGCTTCAATACTCTTGGTGAGAATTGGTATTAAGGAATGACTATCAGATCACTGTAAAAACTTCATTTTTTTATGTATAGCAAAAAAAAAGTGTTCCAAATGGAAAATATATTTTACAAGCTCAGTTTATGTACTTTTATATTATATATATATGATGAAAATTTTGAACAGAGATTTATATTTTTTTAAAACTAAAATTTCATAATTAGTAATACTGATGGGCAATCTTTGCTCTCAGCTGAAAAAAAAAATCATATGCTTGTGTAACACCAATGACTCTGGAAGATCTGAAGTAACTCTTGGTATTCTTCATGAACTTGTGTAGAATTTCCATTATATTCTATTGGTCATTCTTGTTTAATCATTTGTGTAACTTTTTCATGTATCTAATTCTTAAAAATTAATTATTTTAATATTTTTATAATAGGAATCTGTTTTATCTTTATTGTTATTGGTATTAGTTTTATAAATCTATCAATTTCAGCTGTTATATTCATCATGTTAATGGTCGCTTTATTGTAAACTTTGGTCTATTATATAATATTGTGGCTTCTTCTGAGAAATTATGTTTCATGTACAAAGCCTAACTTCTTCGGACGACAACCTTATTGAATGTAGGCCATAAGTTCATGCCAAAATTATAACATAATTATTATAAGTAATGCATTTTTGCCTATAGATGTGATATTTTATTTTATCCAGCTGCAACTGTTACATTTGAGTATGGTATGAGACTTAGTCAAGAGGTATGCAGTTTAGCAGGTCTTCAAAAACAAGCTTCCTGCTATCTAGCAACTATTAATTCACTTCATTTGGTAGATTCTACATATGCCTGGATTGTTAAACCTATTCCTAAAAGTCCTGATATGGTAAGTTAAATGCACTTTATTACAAATTACTTTAGGATAATACCAGAAATATATCCTCTTATTTATTGCCATATTCTTTAATGAATTATGTAAAGTCATAAATTGAATACAACAGACCTGGAAAAAAAAACAACTCTTATTTCAAACTTTATATACAACTTATTGTTTTTCTTGAGGTGGGGGGAACAAAAATCAAGCTTCCTAAAAACATATTTTGTCCCCAAAGGAAATCAAGATATTTTTTTTTTCTTAAAATTTCTTATTTTAATAAAATGTACCTTTGATATAATGATTGAGGGGGAAAGGCTAAGAAAAATTTTCAATTATATAAATAGATATTTATTAAAATTGGTTGGGAATGCGACATGATAAATCATCAGCTCATTATCATCCCCAAGTAGCTGAGGACTACGGAGGTCCAATTAGATTGTGCATTTTTGTTCTCCAAGCTTATCTGTCCTGAGCTTCATCTGTTGCATCTGGCTGCTCCACACCAATTCTAACAGTCTTGTTTGACAGTGTCTGCCCACCACATCCTAGGTCTCCCCTTCTTTCCAAAGCCTTTAGGCACACTGTTCATACATAACCTTATATGCTAATCTATAATCCATACGAGCAACATGACCAAACCAATAGTTTCTCTCTGCACAATATGCTGCTCCAAAGGAGGTTGATGACTCTTTTGCCTAACCTCATCATTATTTACACAGTTGAACCACATAATGCCCCAGATATTGCATATAAGCATCTAGAATCAAAAGCATCAAGTTTCCTGTTATCTTGTTTACAAAGCATCCAAGTTTCACTACCATAACTAACCCTAGAAAGGACCAAGCTATTTTACAGTCTAATTTTAGTCGTTAGGTGTATAACATGTATACACCTATTTCTCCACACACTTTATAGATTCATAAAAGTCCCAGCAGCAATCCTTATTTGTCTGTTAATCTCATGCTTCACATCACCAGTATCTGTTACATAGCACCCAAAAGCAATTAAACTGTAACACCTGCTCAAGACTGCAACCATTCAGATTAATTGGATCACAGCCTACCTGACCAAATTTCATCACTTTAGTTTTCTCTCTGTTTATAACCAAACTTCTTCTACTAAACATTCTCACCAACAGCTTGAATGAAAGAGTTCATACCAGTCTCATCAGATCAAAGAAAAGTTTATCTCATTTACATTGTTTGTCAAAAGGGCTAAATCATCAGCATAATCTAAATCAGACCATTAAGGGCCAAAATACTTGCCCTTGCAGTGAATTTTGCACAACATAATCAATAACAAACTAAAGAGCAAAGGAGACAAAATGCACCCTAGTCAAACACTAGAAACAATGCTAAACCAATTACTACAAGTCTTACCAACTCTCACACCATTACTCAGTGTTATTATAGAGAGCTTTCATTATGTTAACTAACTTGTCTGATATGCCATATGATCTCATAATGAATACCACAGTATATTTGAACATCATTGCTGATCAAGTTCATCCCTTCATGGCTATAGTTTATCCTCACTCAGATGGATGTTCAGATGATAATGCACCTGCTCATAAGCCACATTGTCACTGAATGGCTCCAGGAACATACCAACGAGTTTTCCTTGCTTCATTACCCTGTACAGTCACCAGATTTAAATTCTATCAACTATTTTTGGGATGAGGTGGTAATGGCTGTTTGCAGTGAGACTGTTCCACCATCCAGTTTGTATTCAACTGCATGGCACTATCTTTTCCACATGGTACAACAGTCTTGCACAATTCATCCAGCATCTTGTTTCCATGCCTTGATGAATTCAGGCTGTTCTGAAGGCCAAAGGAAACACATCACACTACTAAGTAGGTGCACCTAATAAACTGGCATTTCAGTGTGTAATTCATAATATTTCTCCCATTTAAATTTAAAAAAAAATTATTTGGTCATTTATGCAAACAACATATAAAGCCAATATTTTTTTCTGATCACCAAACACTAAAACTAACATAGTAGTGTTATAAAAATTTATTTTGCTTTAAAAGTAAAGTTAATTTATATAAAAGCTAAAATATATATAATTAAAATTACATATAAAAGAGCTATGAAGAAATTAAACAAAAAATATTTAAAACAAAAATAGTTTATTTTAATTTCTGAAATTGAGAATGAACCCTTCCAGATCAATTTGCAATATATACTGATTACTACAAAAAAAAGTTAAACTTTATGAAAGTGGCAGAAAAATTACAAATTCTGAATGCTAGTTATCAAATTGCTTAAGTTTAATCAAAATTAGTACTAAACTTAGTCCTGTCATTAAAAATTAAATTTTTCATTATGTCCAAATTAGATGACACCTAAAGTAATTACCATTTTAAATCTCATATCCTAATGATTTAATTTTTGGTCAAGTTTCAAATAATTATTCTTTGATTGCAGTATATATTTTGAGGAGCAATATAAATAACTGTAGATAAAAATTAATTTTGTTTGTTTACTACTGAAGTTAAGGAAGAATGGGACCATTTTAAACAAACTCTTTTGGGTACTAACAGTACTCTTAGGCAGTAGAATCAATATCGCTCTCCCGAATCTGAGAAAAGGCACAGCTGATCTGAATCACTATCAGAGTCAATGAAATAGTTTATGAAAAAACACTATATTCAACTTGATAATATCCATTGGAATATTTGGTGAACACTTATTTGTTCTTCAAAAACTATATTTCATCAACAAAACATAAGAAAACACCATGGTACTTTCTAAAAGCAGGTTAAATATCTCTGTGCAGCTTAAAATGCACACAATAAAAGTTTCAAAGCAAAACCGGATATTTTCCAATCACTATCACACTCTTATAATGTTGCCGATCACATGATCAAAGAAATATCTGTTTTTAAAATATATCAGTAATAGATAAAAAAAAAAAAACAAGCGCAAATACTGCTGTATTTTGATGCAAATTACTGAAATCCTCCAGTTGAAATTTTTCCTTGGCATCTGACTTCATTTTACTGAGAACACGGATGATTGGATGTTTAGTAAACATTTCATTTAACTTGCTGGAGCTCTCTGTCAGCTAGTGGGGGATTGGTAGGTGAGTAAATTTAGCTGATGGGGATACCATCTCCTGCAGGGTACTAATGGCAGTTTGAGCAAGAGAACAGGCTTTGATACAATCAAGTTGAGAAATAAATAATGAAAAAAAACACTATTTAAGAGCTCTGAAATGTCTGTTTTGTTTTAAATATTTATATGAGTAAAAAGTTAGTCCAAATTTTAATATTTAAACAAAAAATAATTTTTTTATGGTACTAATGACAGGGTGTATCATTTATGGCAATATATGTAGGCTTTGTAAATAGGATTTTCAATGTTATGGCAGCTTAAGGTTAAATGGCTGACATCCATCTGGGTTAAAGTCTAGTATAAAAAGTTGAATTTCCCAAAATTCCTGTAGACGTTATTAATATAGAGTGTCCTAAGACCAAAATCAATGGGGTTTTGAGATTCAATATGTAGGAAAAATATACATATTCAAAAAGTAATGTAATGCTTCAAATTTTCAATAAATCAAATGCTCTATATCTTATATTTTTGGACATCAGGCAATATTTTTATTTGCCAAAAACATGGGTTTGAATTTCAAAATTTAGTTAGGTTGTAAATAATGCCAAAATTTGGTTTTAATGGTGAGAGTATAGTATAAACACAAATTAAACTTAGTTAAATCTTAACTCTGTTCAAGAAGAAAAAACTTTCAGTCAATATAATACACAATTTATTGAAATCAAACTCACCAAAAATACAGCTCAGGAATACTGTAATCACTTCAGCAACAAATCAAATACAGATACATCGAGCTTCACTGCTAGCCTCTTCTAACCTCACTCTATACTAGCTTCAACTACTATACCTAAGACAAACACTGCCACATGTCTGCAAACCACATGTCAACGAACCACATCTGCATAATTGATCATATGTCAGAGACAATGTAAGCAATTGTGGTCTTGGTACTCGCTGTGCCTGGTGTTAACGGCAACAATCGAAATGTATTGATGATCAGAAGAAGAAAAGTACCGTATTTGCCAGCATATAGGACGCACTTTTCCCCCCTCAAAATACGCCTAAAATATGGGGTGCATCTTATGCGCTGGTAATCAAAATTATGAGTTGAAATTTCAGTCTAAAACTTTTGGTTTATATCAGTATACATATATAAGTATTCTTTTGCATTTTGTCCTTTTGTGAAAGAGTGGTTTCAAATAAATCGTTTCCATATTTTTTTTTTGTTCTGTAAAAATAATAAGTTGTGTGATGTATTTTATGCTTCACTACTGACAGAGGCAGCATTCCAGTAAAATAGAGTTCAGATCCACTGACATCTCAAGGTTACGATTCATCCAATGTGCACATGCGTGATCACATTTCACCGGCATATTTTTTCGAAAAGCGTGAGCATGGCGCGTCGTTACCAATTGCAGCGCCTCAAGGCAACAAAAACGTAAACTTTTAGTACCGAAGAAGCTTTCTCGTGTTTTTGCTGCAAAACATGGCTCAAAAACAACACAGATTCTGCTATGATTTTGCATTCAAGCTACGAGTGATTGAGTATGCCAAAGAACACGGAAACAGGGCAGCAGAGAGGAATTTCGGATCACCGCCAACAGAAAAGATAAGAACTTGGAGAAGACAGGAAGAAGACATAAAATAAGCTATGCGTAGTAAACATAATCTGCGACATGGAATTGCAAAATGGCCGGAACTAGAAGAAGAATTAAAAACTTGGATATTAGACCACCGAAGCTCGGAATTTTCAGTTTCCACAAAAATGACTATTCAACAAGCAAGAGTGATAGCTACTAACAGAGGCATCGCTGATTTTACAGGATCCAACGTCATGGTGTTCTAGATTCATGAAGAGAAATGACTTACGTATGCGGACTAAAACAAAAATAGCACAAAAGATGCCAACATAATATGAAGACAAGATTATCGAATTTCATAAATTTGTCATTAATGCAAGAAAAATAGGAAATTTTGAACTTTCACAAATAGCAAACATGGATGAAGTCCCACTGATGTTTGATGTACTCTCAAACAAAACAGTAGATTCCAAAGGTGCAAGAAGTGTTATTGTTAAAACTTGTGGACATGAGAAAACGCATTTTATACAGTCGTGTTGTCTTGTTGTGCTAATGGAACAAAATTGGTGCCTCTTTGGATTTTCAAAAGGAAAACCTTGCCCAAGGAAAAACTGCCTAAAGGTGTGTTTGTGCACGTTCATCCTAAGGGCTGGATGGATGAAGGGGGGATGAAGTTGTGGATAGACAATGTGTGGTCTAGGCGTCCTGGTGGACTGTTAAAGAAACCTGCCTTGCTAGTATGGGATCAGTTTCAGAGTCATAGAACAGAAGCTGTAAAAAATAAAATCAACCAATTGAAAACTCAGTTAACTGTAATTCCAGGTGGACTAACGAGCCAGCTTCAACCTTTAGATGTCTGCATTAATAAACCATTTAAAGGATTCATGAAGGAGAAATCCAACAGTTGGATGCAGTCTACAGATTTTGAAGTGACACCATCAGGAAGAAGGAAGAGACCTAGCATTTTGCAGATTTGTGAATGGGTCAAAACTTCATGGAATGCTGTGAAACATGAGACAGTTGTAAAGTCATTTAAGAAATGTGGTATTAGTAACTCACTTGATGGCACAGGGGATGATTTGTTATACAAAGACTCAGTTTCTGAAAAAGAGGCTTCAAATGGTTTTTCATTTAGTTCTGGAGATGAATTTCTGGGTTTTGAGAATGAACATTAAAATGGAGGGAACTAAATCAACCAATTGAAAACTCGGTTAACTGTAATTCCAGGTGGACTAACGAGCCAGCTTCAACCTTTAGATGTCTGCATTAATAAACCATTTAAAGGATTCATGAAGGATAATTCCATTTTCAATACTATTGATTAAAAGGTACCTAGCTACAATGTTCCCTAGTTAAATTTTTTGTATACATAAATAACTATAAAATGAATACAGTAAATCTTTATGGAAATTCATGAAACAATGTAGAAATTTTTTTTTCCCCTTAAAAATGTGTCTAAAAAAGGGGTGCGTCGTATACGCCGGTGCGTCCTATACGCCGGCAAATATGGTAATTGTTCAAAGAAAAGGGTTAAGGCCCCTAAGTAATAATGCAAATAAAATAACTGGTTAGGGAATGCAAAAGTGAATGATGAACCATCACAACCCTCTTCCCAAAGGGAGTCAAAATTTAACTTAACAGATTTTGACAAGCAAATTTCGAATAAGGTCAGATACTTAAACCATTTACAAATCTGTAGACACAAAAAAGTATTCAGTATGATATCTGGTTACAATTTAGACAGAAGAATTAACTCACTTTGATGATACAAGCTTCTTAGCACAACCAATGGTAGCTCCTCCCATAGTCCCAAACATGTGAACAGCTACTTACAGGGTGGCCATAGGCAAATATACATAATAAATGGTTTATTGATATTGCATTAAATACATGATATGTTCATTGTTTGTCCCTGATTAGCAATGAGTAGTTCAGTGCGTTGTGGAAATTGCAATGAATGCTGTGCATTAATGCAGCATTTCCATCAATCCATGCACATACATCTGTGGTGCATTGCCTCAGGTGATTTGTTTACTTGAATTGTTGAACCAGCTTTCCAACTGTGCTATGGGAGACTACTCTATCTTAATATTCCTATGTTAAAACTTATGAAATGAATAAATATGTCTCCCAGAAGCCCAGCATGATTCTGGGAGACCTGGGTTCGAATCCCAGTCAGGACCAATTTTTTTCAATTCATTTTTTTCAAGTGTTCCTTGTCTACAGGACTTTTCCTGTGATAATTTATTACTGAATAAATTATATCCTTTCTGTGATTCACAGAAAACCTTACAGCAGAAAAAAACTAGGTACAATACATGCGCTTACTCCCCTAGCAACATCTCAGCATGTGAAATCTAAAACTCGATCCTCTACAAAAAGCATGAATGTTGTTCTCCACTGCTCCTTCTAACTCACATTTAATACAAAGCTAAAAAAAATTAATAATTTCAAAATACACTTCTCCCTCAATTTACACAGTTTCAGTTTTGTGTGGTAAAAAATATTCAATCAGTTTCAATTTACATGATGGACAGTTTTTACATGGTCAAGAAAATGCAACCGGTTTTGTTTTACACATTATAGACTCATCTTTGTACTGTATGGATTGAGTTTTTTTTATATATATGTAGATATAATACATATCATGAAGTAGTAGTGATATAACATCAAGAGATATTATTAGATTGCCATTCCAAAGTAAAATTCAATTAAATGATTTTAAGTGATATCATTAATTCTCAAGAATAAATGGATAATAGGAAATTCCTATATTAATCAAATCTCAATTGTAACAAGTTATATTTACAGTATTTTACTGAAATTGTATTCTTATCATTGTAATGTAATCTGTCTCACAACATCTTAATGAAATGAAGCCTGTTTTGAACTGGTAGAGAGATTTGACTTTTCTAGACTGAATTTTTCGATTAGTAAAAACCATGTTTTTTCTCAGTTTTAGCAGCAGGTTTAACTTTATAGACTATTAAATAGGCTAAATATAGCTGATTTACGAGTAGTGTTTCATAAAATGTATAAATATAATTTTACAAAATAGAGCATTAAGTTTTGGTACTAATGTCTAATTTCTAATTTATATTTAGTTTATAAATATCCTTTCAAATTTTGTCTTCAAATTCGGTAGTGTACATTAACGATAAATATTTTTTGTGACCAAAAAGAAATGTATGAGAAATTTTTTAAAGTGTTTGCAGAAAAATGATTTGCTGATGAGTGGGATTAAAACCCACGCCTTCCAGTTACATGTCAGGTGCTCTAACCACTAAGCATCACCAACTAGAGAGATTTTTCCACTTAGAACCACCAATATTTCTCAATATTGGATGTTACCTTTCCTGATCAAAGATGGCCCCATGAGCGAGAAGGTCGGTGAGATTTAAAAGTCACCACTAAGTGGGAAAACGACAGAGCCGGCAATAGCTTAATGGTTAGAGCACCTGACATATAACTGTCCGTTGACTCATTTTTCCACAAAATTTTTTCTTGAATTATATATCAACAATTAATCTGTGAATTTATTATTAAGTATGAGAAATTGGTCTGAATTATGGCAAAATAATGTTATATTAATACGTATTACTGCTGAATTCAAATTTGACATAATATGTTTAAATGAAATTTTTCAATGTGTATTTCATTAATAAGAAAGATTTTTTCTTTTTTTTTTTTGGAACTTGAGCATCTTGTGGCCGAGTGGTTAGCATGCTTGACTTCTGATCTAAGGGACCTGGGTTTGAGCCCTTGTAAGGCATGGATGTTGGAGTTTTGGAGTTGTTTTTCTGCTGAAATCCTGACATCCTCACAGTCCTATTATAGGGTATAAACTGACATGCTCTGTTAGACCTCTGTGGCAAGCAGCTGTTTGAGGGGTATTTTATTTTTTTCCTCCTTTTTTCCATTTGGCTTTTGGTTTTGATTTGCATGGTTTTGATTTACACAATAATTTTTCTGAACTTATCTACCGTGTAAATTGAGCAATAAGTCTATATAAAAGCAGGCATATAATCATCTGCTGCAAATCCACTAACATACATATTTTTTGCGATCTAGCTGAAAATGAAAAACAAGATTAGTTACCTCCCCTTCCGAGTCTTAACGTCCCCCACCCAGAAGAGATGCTAGTGACAAACAGATAAGCTATGCCATTGGGGACAGCTCAAAAAGGTACAAAAAATGTGCTTTCTAGGATCCAATGAGGACATCAACAGCATCCTGTTGTCACACCACTTATTCAAGCAAATACTTCTAAAGTTATCCTGATAACTTTACGTCATTGATTCATTTATATCATTGATAACAAAAAGCAGATTTAGGTACACATATAAATGCTTGTCATCAGTTTTTTGAATGAAGAAAATCTGTGTGAGTAAATGGTCACATATGATATTTCCGTTTTCACCTAGCGATTCCTTATGTTTTACACATCGAGATATTACATAGAAGTTGCACAAAATATCACTTACAATACTCAATAGAGGTAAAAACTGCAATTGAAATAAGATTTTGCATAATTATATTAAACATGCTTTCGTACCTATCACTTAATACTGTTACAATTTAATTGGATGGGCACTGAGCATGAGTTCAAGTAAATATATGGCAATGATAATTACAAAACAATGCAATTTATTACAAAAGCATGGATGATATTATTTATACTAACTAAGTCAACCAGCACAAAAATCTATATCAATATAAAGATAAACTTTTAGAAGAATCCATTATCTTATTTCTATTCACACCCAAATCACAAAGCAAGGCTAATATCATTCGATGAACAGTAAAATCATGTTTGTAAACAAATATGCAATCTATTGAGATTAACCTTACCAATTCTTAAAAACAAACTAAATACTATCATCAAGTAATAATCTCTTCCTACAGAAAAGTTAAGAGTAGCTCTGTTTATTTGACTAACGCTTACCTCTTCATTTTTATTGTCAATGTCCCTTGTATAACTTTCACTTCAGGCGTAAACCATTCTTATTTTTCTTGTTAATTCACTAGTAGGATTTACACTAATAAACTGCTTAATTTCCCATGCACTCACCACCACATAAAATACTTCTTTTTTTTAAACTCTTTATCGTATACAGACTGAGACTAACTATGTCTCCTTTCACATATCAACAAGTCCAACATAACAATTCTATCTTTCTTATTTTTCAGTTAGGTTCTTCGTTCCAATTCATTGGTTACATAATTCTCACGCAGAAGCATGCACGAGCATTCATGACACGTTTATCATAAATTCATTGAAGCACATTCATCTGTCGTAACAATACCATTAGTTATAATTATACGAACTTTTATAACCTTTAACTATAATCACCACTTACAGAATACATAATTATACTCAACTCAGTTATCAATTAGCTGAAACAGAAATATTGTACAATATTCACTCTAATGTCATGAATACACTTCAAATAAGGTTATTGCACTACACCACTTGTAATTGTAACACCTGAGTATTGTAAGTGATACCTGTTATTTGGTTCAGCTAGGAACTCAGATGAACCAAGAACATATAAAACTCTTACCACCTCTTATTATAAATCTACCAATTTTAATATATTACATCAAATCTTTAAACTCAGTTCAGTTTAAAAATATCCATCTGAAATATGAAACGTTATATAAGCAAACATACAATTTCCCCAATAGCATAACACTTAGGGCGGGGGTGGCTCAATCGGTAGTGCTTTGAACTCTTCTTTGAGTTTGACCACCACTTTGTCAGCCAGGAGTCAATCAATGTTGCAGTGGTGGAGATAATGGACTGTATCTTTTATACAGCTGCCTCAACTCTTCCTCAAACTCAGATATAGTTTCTTCATTTTCCAAAACTGTGGTGAAATCCCAAATGCACCACAGCTTGTAAGGCTGGAATCAGAACAAGGCTTGGGGATTGTTCAGAGATATCTGATGTCCCTCAATCTTGAAGCATTCAAGGGCACCAGGATGAAAGCTCATTTTGTCCAGTGCCAGAGCAGAAAGAAACTAAGATCAAATATGCATCTTCTATCACCTGCATGACTAAATCTAAGGTAGTGTGGATAAAGTCTGAAAAATGGGTGAGAAATACACTTCCAACTCATAGAGCACAATGGACAGGAAATTGCTGAACCCCAAGCAATTGTCGACACTCTGGGGAATCATTTTCTTCCATTTCTTCATTGTCTTCTTATTTCCATGGGTTTCTAGCACAGAAGAGCAAGGCTAAGAGTAGCTCTCTGCGGTCCTTCCACTCAAAGGACAGCAGAGCCTTACAACAGGATGTTCACAAAAGGACAGCAGAGCCTTTCAACAGGATGTTCACTTGCTCTCTGCTGTCCTTCCACTCAAAGGACAGCAGAGCCTTACAACAGGATGTTCACAACAGAGGAGCTTTGCCTTGCTCTTCATCCCTCTTGCACATATGCTGTTGGACCAGATATGTGTGACATTGAAAAGCATAAAACACAGCATGGCAATCTGGCATTCTTCATGACTTCCAAGCCTTTGGTTAGCGAGGTCATATGCCATTATCATCACCAACTTTCTTTCTCCTCGTTCTTTTCGAGTCCACATCAGCAACACTGTCATGGCTTTACTCTGAAGAACAGGGGTACTATAAAGCTGTATCCTGAGTGTTATGCTTTTTGCTGCCAGTAATTAATCCTATTACTCGACAACTTCTTCTGACTGTAGGCAATGCCCTCTATGTTGATGACTTTAGCTCTTTGTTCCAGCATGAGGATCATTGAACGACAACTGCAGATTGCTTTGAATAAGCTTTTGGTTTCAGTTCTCCCCACAGAAGACCTCTTGCATGCACTGTTCCCACAAACATAATTTATATCTGAACCCCGAGCTTTAGCTCAGAGATACTATCATTTCAGTTGTGACAGAGACCAAGTTTCTCGGTCCAATCTTCGACCAGAAATTTACCTTCTTTTCACAAGTATGTGATCTCAGGTCCAAATGCACACAGGCATTGGATATTCTCAAGGTCCTCTCTTCTCTCTCCTAGGGAGCAGACAAATGTTTTTGATCTGCCTGCACTATGCATTTGTTTGGTCAAAACTGTACTATGGATTCCACCAGACCCCTTTAAAAACATCATAATGCATACTAAGAATTGGCAATTAGAATACCCTCCCCCAAAACACACACACACACAATTCCCAATACCTCCTATCCCTGCCAATATAAAATCCATTATTAATGTTCTCCCTAACATGTTTATTATTAACCCCACACTTTAGATTATGAAGTTTATAAAGTTAATAAAATTGCACTACTTGTTATAATCCCATTACAATGGTCAACAAAACAAAGGAATTTTTAATCTATTCACAAAATGAAGCCTCCCTTGAAACTCACTAATCTTGGAAAGTTCCCACTACTCTACACCTTCTTACCAACCTCCTTCACATGAAGATCGCATTACAGCCACCTGCACATATGCTGGCCACTCCAAACCTCACAGTTGAACCACTGGCAATGCAATTTATGGCACCCCACCCATCCCCCTGCCTGCACTCAACAACTGCCTCTCACTCAATGCCTAAAGCTTGCCACCTGACGATATGCCCAAAGTAAGGATGAAAAATGTGGGCCATGGACTTCAAAGTTTTTAACCACTCTATGCTACCAAAAGTATTATTGGTTTCTTCCGGTACTACTGCAGTCGTGAAACCTTGATCAAATAAATTATCAGCATCCCACATCACCTTTTAAAATTTTACTGAGTCAGCACTTGCAGTCAAAAAACTTTGAAAAATAAACTTGTCACTCAATAGCATCCCAGAAGCTCCTCTCACTACCCATCCTCTATGGTACATTATGTAAAATCTCATTAATAACTTTTTATAGTTGATAGCATAGAACATTTGTTGAAGTGCTTAAAAACATTTAACAGTGTCTTAATGAATTAAAGATTTTAATTTAATTTAATTACTGCACTGTGAAGCTCTACTGTAATTTTTACTCTTCACACTTTTGAAATATCTCAATAGCTATAACTAAACCCTCTAATTGTGGAAAGGATTTAAAATTGTAAAATTTTAAATGAATGTTAGAATGATGTATTTATGCTAGAAATTTGAAATTTTAACAGTAGAATGTGTGAAGATCACTAAGTTTACATTTGCAACAATAAGTTGCCTGCCCCTTACACTCAGGGGTTGGTAAACATAACTCTTTTTAAAGAGATAATTGGAAAAAAAATTTCCTAGCCCTGCCACTATCCAGCCTGAAAATTGGTTTACATCCAGAGGCCAAACTATTTTCTCCCTATGCTCAGCCAAATATCTAATGAAATGAATTATATCATATTATATGCCAAAATTAATGAGCATAATTCTGAATTTCTTTTAAAATAAAACATTTAACAAAAATGATGACTAGTTTTATTTTAATAGGACATTTTTAGTCATGTAAAAATGCATCTGGCAATGCAAAAAATGTTCATTTAAAAAAAAAAACTAATATATAGAAATAATTATAATGTATATGAATTGAACGGCTATTTCTTTTTGAATATCAAAAAAATTTTACTTCAAACAAGAAAATTACTGTCTTATAAATTTTCTTGGTATAACCTTTTTTCTCGGTACAAACCTGGACTTTGAGAAAAGTTCAGGTTTGTTACCAATCATGCTGAGTCATATATATAATAATGAAATTGATAAACAAGCCAAATTTAAATGCTATATACCAAATTAAACAGAATTTAACTCAAAATTTTTTGAAAATAAAAGGTTAAAACAAATTTACAAGCATATTAATTTTAATGACTTTTTTTCACAATAATCTAGTGAAAAAAATAAATAAGATTATGCAATTAAGTGATGGATAAAAACTGTTAAATTATATGTTAATTGAAAGTAACTTTTTTTCCAAATAATATATTTACTTGAAACAATTTTATTTCTTTTAATGATTCTTTTCAGTGTAGTGTATTTTAAAATATGGGCCAATGTTATACAAGGTGATTTGGATTGCTCATATTAATGGGATTTTCTGTCCTGTTATGAAATAGAGGAATACTTCCTTGGCTCTTTTTCTTTTTGCTAAACATTATGAATTTTTTTTTCTTTGGGTGTTGCATTTTGGAGATCTTGGTTAAGTGCAAAAAAGTTAGTACACAAAGCAAAAAAAAGCATCTATATCATTAGAGTAGCACAGCCAAGTTACTGGGGGGGGGGGTAAATCTTTTTAAAACTGTTGAATATAAACTTAAAACTCATAATTTTTTAATTTAACTTTCCTAGTATTTGTGAGAGAGAGAGAGGAGGAGGGATAAAATCCTATGTCGAAATTGCCCTCCCACAGAACTGATTTTCTTGTCAAGGAAGTCCTTTTTTTCTCCCATATCCAAGACCTCGTTCATTTTCAGGAATTGATACAAAATCAAAGTTTTGTTACCAGAAAATGAAGAAATAATAAAAGAAAAATTATTTCTTCTGTTTATATCTGTTATATGGAAACAACAGTGTAAACAATCTATTATGGAGCCACTTATAACACATGGAACAGGGATCACACATGTGAGCCACCTAAATCCTTGGCTGCAGTGAGCATGACCTAGTTTCGACGTATCTTGAACCCTAATAAAATGCTGGAATAAATGATATAAATGATAAAAATATTTCTAGGGATATTAAAATAGGTTTAATGCAAAAAACAATGTAAAACAAAAAGAAAGGAAAAAAACAAAATGAAATACATTTTGTAATTACTTCCAAAATTTTCCGTTTTTAAAAATTGCATTTTTTTTTAATTAATTTTCAGATTTTTGAAACTTTAAGGAAAAATTTGTTGATAACCAATAAATTGGCAATATCATGTATCAAGTCTAACAAATGGAAATCAGATGGCTTTAGCAAATTATTTATATCCTAGTTTTATAAAATATGCATCAAATGAAAAAAAATATTTTTCAAGCATAAATGATGTATTTTTTTATAAAATATATTATAAGAAAATTTCCAACCTACAATTTTTATTTTAAAATAAATCGATTTTTTTTTACTAAAAATGGATGCATACATCCATGGCCATTCATTTCAGATTCTGTCAATGTATACAAACGACCTTGATACTGGAAGAGTAGTTGGAATTGATACTAATGAAATATAATTCACATTTTTCAAATCCTTAGATGGCTTAAATTTACATCAATAGATGGCTACTAAATATGGAAAATTCAAAACTTTTAAAAATATTGCAAGTGATTAATTTTGGTAGAAATTCAAAAATTTGGTGTTACAGTGTCAAAAGATATTCCACTAACAGCAATAATCTGCCCCCTTTTCTCAGAGTCATGTGAGAAAAGCAACTTTTTAAATTTAAAGAATAAAAGACAAATGCATTTTTTATTGTATAAGTCCTGATAAAATACTACTACAGTAAAATGTCAGTATAATGAAATCAAGGGGTAACCAAATTTTTTGCATCCATTATACTGAAATGCAATAGAAAAAAAATGCTATGATATGATGCTGCAAAATAGTCATAATTAAAGAAATTTACCATGTATTAGAATTTACTTTTTAAAAATGTCAGTAATTTTTTTTAACTATTTGTTCTAACAGGTCGTGATTCTATAAAGTGTACACGGAGTTCTGTAGTTTAACTTCAAATAAATTTAAATGCTACTATCTCCATAATGCAAAACCTTGACTTGCAAACATATATATCATATAGTATCTTAAATAATGAAATAAACTTGACATATTCAATGTCTACTAATAAATCAGCACTTTGAAGTCGATTCAAATTTTAGAGGAAAAATTGTCTTGAGCCGGGTGGGATACAAACCCATGGGTTCGTATCCCACCTGGCTCAAGACAATTTTTCCTCTAAAATTCGAATAAATTTCAAAATGCTGATTTATTAGTAAATATAGTATCTTATATATACTATACCTTCTATATCTGCTTAGACGACTATGTTGGTGTGCCAGAAATTGCTTTTCTTTTGTCGCTACTGGCATTAAACTCCAGGTAGTTCTTTTAAGTTGGAATGGATGGTCATTCCTTTTCTTATGTTGCAAGTGAGAACACTTTCACATACATTCTGTGAGAGAGAAAATCTTTTTCTCACTTTTAGCTGAAAAGTGAAAATATAAAAATACATCAAAATGGGGGATGGGAGTGGCTCAGTCGGTAGCACACCATGCTTATAATCTGCAGTTTTCAGGTTCGAGTCCTACATGGGTCAGCATTGAGATTTATCGGTACAAAACTCCCCACCCTGCCCACAGTCAGTAGGGACACCAATCGGCTTGGAAAGGCTGCCATCATTTGAATGTTGCATTAAATCATGGCCCTGTGTGTGGGAGAGACCTGTGCACATTAAAGAACAAACTGGATGGCCTTGATGGGAGGCTATCATCTGTCTCCCAACAACTGTTCCAGTAGGTCCCATCCCCCAACTTTTTCTGAGCCTTCAGTGCCCATGTGACCTGGCCATCTAACCCATGATGTGCAAAAAAGCACTGCTCAGAGGTAAAATAACCCATCCAAATAGCTTCTTTATGCATTTTGTTTTAACATAAATCTTCTTCAGAAAAGACAAAATTCTATAGTACTATGAAAGTTTTTTTTATTAGGAATTGCTCACCCATCTGCAAGACTGCTGCTGCTTTTAGTTTTCACTATATATTGTGTAGTGTTTCCTGTATCTTTTTCATTTCCCAGAACCTCATATACACCTACAAGTGGTTTCATTTTATCCCAAACGTTTTTTTATTTCTTGAATCAGGGTTTGATTCATTCTTGTTACTACTCTTCTGTTAACTGGTGTAATATACTTATTTCTTTTTTTCAATCATGGGAAGTTTGGAATACTTGTAGCATATTTAATTTTAATACTCTGGTGCCTTGTGGGTGGTTGTGTGCTAAAATTTGTTTTTATCTTAGCTTCTTTTCCTAAATTTTTTATTAATGTTACTGGATATCTTGTTTGTTGTGATATGTCTTGTTTATGGCTGTTTCTTTATGATATAGTTTATATACATTGGCATAATTACAATTTCTGATAAATATAGATCTTAACGGTGCCTTTTTATGAATTAGTAGCTGGTCCGAATCAAAGGTCATCAGTATGGATGAAGCTGTTAGTTTGTTGTTTATATTTGTATGATACAAATTTTTATTTCTTTCTAGTAAAATATCTAGATACAGAAGTTGATCATCAATTTCTTTTTCACATGTTATCCAATAATAGAAAATACTACTAATGTTTTTTCTGATACTTTCAATATCAAGTTTACAGCTATCGTATGTAAGTATACAATTGTTATTGTACCTTTCATAATATAATACTCCTGCTGAGTTTGATTATGGATCCTGAATTTGCCGCACTGGTGGGCATCTGTGGAGGAAAAATCTTCCGCTGTGTTTTCAGTTTGTTTGTGGGTTGATAACCCCAAGTGAATAGATTCACAGAATATGTTTATCAGCTGGTGGATAATCCTGAGCAGAGGTCATCGCAGGCACCTGAACTCTTTGCTTCTGCTGGCATCATAAAATTCAACATTGGAGGAAGTCTTCCAGTGTAGATGACTTCAGCATTTAGTGGTGTGGGAATGGGTCTTTGCCCCATGTCTGCGATTAGGGTTCTGTTTGATATTGTCAGCATTCCCTCTCTCAATAAACATAGTTTCTTTAAACATCCCACTAACCATTTTCTCTCCATAGGTAGTTGGAATGTGAGTGACTCTGCACAGAGCTTATTCTCTTGATGTCCTCACACAAGAATTCCACCATTATAATTTAGATATTCTCGGCTTGCAAGAAACCAGATGGACGGATAAAGGTCAGATTCTTAAAAATAATCTTAAATTTCTCTTTTCAGGGAGGGACGACAATAAGCATCACCAAGGCGTGGGTCTGCTTCTCAGCAGACACAGTAGTAATGCTCATTAATGAAAGGTTTCTTACAGCAAAATTTCAGACAAGCGTTAAAGACGAATGTTATCTGCTGTTATGCCCCCACTGAGGATGAGGATGAGAAGGATAGGTTTTACGGACAACTTCAGGATATTTTGAATTCTGTCAAGAAAGGAGATATTACCCTTGTTCTTGGTGACTTCAATGCCAAAGTTGCTACTGACTCTGACCTTTGAGGAGGGGTGATAGGCCCTTTTGGTATTAGTAGCTGCAATGGCAATGGGCAACGTCTCCTACAGGTAAGTAAACTCAATTGTTTCAGAATAACGAACACTTATTACAAACACCTCGAAATACATAAGTGCACATGGGTTTCACCTGATGGGCTGCATAAGAATATGATTGATTATATATTAAATAACAGCAAATGGGCTAGTTCTGTTAGGAATACCAGGGCATATAGGGGAGCTGAAATTGGATCTGACCATTACCTTGTTAAAAGTGTCTTGCAACTTAAACTTAAAAAGTGTTGTGCTAAGGTTAAAATTTTTACCCTTAATACTGAAGGTCTGAAAGTTAGAGCTAAAGATTACCTTGATAGGTTACTGTGATGGTTCACCCATTCACTTTTACTTTTCCTTAACCAGTTTTTTCTTTATTTATGTTATATTTATCATTTTGAGAATTTTAATTCATTTTGTGGACTGTCTCAATCCTCATTCCGAGCTGCAGGAGTTGCGCATGCGCAACTCCGATCTTTTTACCTACAACCTCTAAAGTGCATGCAGGACATGCCCTCTCTTGCATCATAGCTTGCGTGATTGTCAGTTTATGCAAATGTCTTTCCCGGCATGCTATAGAGACACATGCTGGCTTTGTGCGTCACTTGTTATAAATTAGTGATGTTAGGTCACAGAGTTAGTGATGATAGTGATGAGATCGAAATGAAATTGTGATTGAGATTGTGTTGGAGTTAGAAGGAAAATGGAGTTTTTGTAATTTAGTGTAGACAGAATTTTTGTCCGAGATGTAGTCAAGATTTTCACTTTGAGTTTGGTGAGATGAATTTTTGAAAATAAACTTTGTTTGTTTTAGAATCTTTTGAACCTTTGCTATTTTTTCTCTTGGGCAACATAAATTGATATTGTGATTAGATATAAACTTTAATTAGACATGACAATCATTTTTGAATTCTTACTCGATAAGTAATGCCTGCTGGTATACATTAACGAACCCTATTTCAAATTTATTTGGCAAGTTATTATTGCCTGGTGCCCGATAGAACTATCCAGAATTTGAATGAATTGGATCAGATAAAAGGTCAAACTTTAAAAGTTAATAATCTTTGGAGCATTACATTACTTAGTCATTATAACAGTCATGGTTTGCTTACTACTGAAGTTGAAGGAAGTTGAGGAAGAATGGGACCATTTTAATCAGGCTTTTTTGGACACTAACAGTACTCTTTTAGGAAAAAAGGAGCAAAGGAGGCAGAATTATTTGAGTGATAAGGCACTTGAGCTTATTTCAGAAAGAAGGAACTGCAGGAATGCCCTTAATCAGTACCCTACTAGTCCTAAAAGTAGTACCCTTAGGTCTGTAAATGGTAGCTAGGTAGTCACTGGAAGGAGAGCTATGCACCAATCCCCTGTGATGATGCATAGAACCGGCCAGGCCTAGCACCTAATGTCCAACCCCGCCTTCTCGTGGTGCGGACCGTTAGTAACTTTCAAAAGAGATACTCTCTTGTGGAAGTGAACGGAAGGGGAGGGCTGCCAGATTAGTGTGGCCTACTGATCTGGACAACTATGGCTACTTTTCTTTTTTTTCTACCCTGCTGAGGAGTGGTCAACCACACAGGGTCCTGGTGCTGACCATATAAACCTACTGGACTGGACAGATATATGGCTCTGAGCTTGATTATGGATCCTGATTTTGCTGCACTGGTGGGCTTCTGTGGAGGGAAAATCTTCCGCTGTGTTTTCTTTTTGTTTGTGGGTTGACAGCCCCAAGTGAATAGATCCACAGGATATGTTTATCAGCTGGTGGATAATCCTGAGCAGAAGTCATCGCAGGCACCTGAACTCTTTGCTTCTATTGGCATCGTCAAATTCTACATTGGAGGAAGTCTTCCAGTGTAGATGGCTTCAGCCTTTAGTAGTGGGGGAACGGGTCTTTGCCCCATGTCTGCGATTAGGGGGCTGTTTGATATTGTCGGCATTCCCTCTCTCAATAAACATAGTTTCTTTAAACATCCCACTAACCATTTTCTCTCCATAGGTAGTTGGAATGTGAGGACTCTGCACAGAGCATTTTCTCTTGATGTCCTCACACAAGAATTCCACCGTTATAATTTAGATATTCTCGGCCTGCAAGAGACCAGATGGACAGATAAAGGTCAGATTCTTAAAAATAATCTTAAATTTCTCTTTTCAGGGAGGGACGACAAAAAGCATCACCAAGGCGTGGGTCTGCTTCTCAGCAGACACGCTAGTGATGCTCTTCTAGGATATGAGTGCATTAATGAAAGGTTTCTTACAGCAAAATTTCAGACAAGCGTTAAAGACTTGAATGTTATCTGCTGTTATGCCCCCACTGAGGATGCCGATGAGGATGAGAAGGATAGGTTTTATGAACAACTTCAGGATATTTTGAATTCTGTCAAGAAAGGAGATATTACCCTTGTTCTTGGTGACTTCAATGCCAAAGTTGGTACTGACTCTGACCTTTGGGGAGGAGTAATAGGCCCTTTTGGTATTGGTAGTTGCAATAGCAATGGGCAACGTCTCCTACAGGTAAGTAAACTCAATGGATTCAGAATAACTAACACTTATTACAAACACCGCGACATACATAAGTACACATGGGTTTCACCTGATGGGCTGCATAAGAATATGATTGATTACATATTAATTAACAGCAAATGGACTAGTTCTGTTAGGAATACCAGGGCATATAGAGGAGCTGAAATTGGATCCGACCATTACCTTGTTAAAAGTGTGTTGCAACTTAAACTTAAAAAGTGTTGTGCTAGGGTTAAAAAATTTATTTTTAATACTGAAGCTCTGAAAGATCCAGATATAGCCAAAGCTTACCATGATAGGTTACTTAGTCATTATGACAGTCATGGTTTGCTTACTACTGAAGTTGAGGAAGAATGGGATCATTTTAAACAGGCTTTTTTGGACACTAACAGTACTCTTTTAGGAAGAAAGGAGCAGAAGAGGCAGAATTATCTGAGTGATGAGGCACTTGAGCTTATTTCGGAAAGAAAGAACTGCAGGAATGCCCTTAATCAATACCCTACTAGTCCTAATAGAAAGCATTACAGAGACCTTAATAAACTTGTAAAGGATCAGTTAGCTGCTGATAAAAATTTTTGGCTTGATGGTTTGGCTGACAAAGCCGAGGAAGCAGTTAGACAGCACAACAGCAGAGAGCTGTACCAGATAGTTAATGTTTTGTGTGGTAGAAAACGGACAGGCATACAAGGATTGAAGGATAAACAAGGTAAGGTTATAGAAGGGGAGGATTCTGTCATGGCTAGGTGGGCTGAGCATTTCAGTGATGTTCTAAACAATGTAGTTAGTTCTACTCCCATTGTTTGCAATGATGATAGATGCATTGGTGGCTTTAATGTTGGACCTATAACACAATCTGAAGTTATTTTGGCTGTTTCTAAACTTAAACTTCATAAATCCCCAGGGGTAGATGAAATTACTACGGAAATGCTTAGAGCTGGGAATGTTTCGGTTACCACTTGGATGACTGAAATTCTGAATCTCTTTTATGATAAAGGCATAGTTCCTAAGGATTTTACCAGAGCTATTGTTATCCCTATTTTCAAAAAAGGTGATCGCAGTTCTTGTGATAACTATAGGGGTATCAGCCTACTCTCTGTTCCAGGTAAAGTTCTTTCCATGATTGTGCTTAATAGAATTAAGAATCTGGTTGACAGGCAATTGCGTGATGAGCAATGTGGATTCAGAAGTGGTAGGGGATGTGTAGATCAGATATTTTCACTTAGGCAGATTCTTGAGAAATGTTTAGAGTTTCAGAAACCTTTGGTTGCTAGCTTTGTTGATTTCAAAAAGGCTTTCGACTCTGTTGATCGTCATAATTTGTGGTTGATTGTGAGATCATATGGTATACCAGACAAGTTAGTTAACATTATGAAAGCTCTCTATAATAACACTGAGTCGTGTGTGAGAGTTGGTAAGGCTTGTAGCAATTGGTTTAGCATTACTTCTGGTGTTCGACAAGGGTGCATTTTGTCTCCTTTTCTCTTTAGCTTGGTTATTGATTATGTTATGCGAAATTCACTTCAAGGGAAAGATTTTGGCCTTAAATGGGCTGGAGATAGGAAAATTTCTGATTTAGATTATGCTGATGATTTAGCCCTTCTGGCAAATGATGTTGATGAGATGAACTCTTTCATTCGAGCCGTTGATGAGACTGGTAGTAGAGTAGGTTTGGTTATAAACAGAGAGAAAACTAAAGTGATGAAAATTGGTCAGGCAGGCTGTGATTCAGTTAATCTGAATGGTTGCAGTCTTGAGCAGGTGTCACAGTTTAATTATCTTGGGAGCTATGTAACAGATAATGGTGATGTGCGGCATGAGATTAACAGACGAATAGGGATTGCTGCTGGGACTTTTAAGAATCTATGGAGAGTGTGGAGAAATCGGCGTATACACCTAAAGACTAAAATTAGACTGTATAATAGTTTGGTTCTTTCTAGGGTTAGTTATGGTAGTGAAACTTGGACACTTTGTAAACAAGATAACAGGAAACTAGATGCTTTTGATTCCAGATGCTTACGCAGTATCTTGGGCATTAGGTGGTTCAACTTTGTAACTAATGATGAGATTAGGAAAAGGAGTTTGCAACCTCCTTTAAGCAGCATATTGTGCAGAGAGAGACTCCGTTGGTTTGGCCATGTTGCCCGTATGAATAATTATAGATTGGCGAATAGGGTTATGAACAGTGTGCCTAAAGGCCTCAGAAAGAAGGGGAGACCTAGGATGCGGTGGGCAGACAATGTCAAACAGGACCTTGTTAGAATTGGTGTGCAGTGGCCAGATGCAGTAGATGTAGCTCAGGATAGACTTGCTTGGAGAACTAAATTGCACGGTCTGGTTGGACCTCCGTAGCCCATGGCTGCTTGAGGATGATGATGATGATGATGATGATGACTAGTCCTAATAGAAAGCATTACAGAAAGCTTAGTAAATGTATAAAGGATCAGTTAGCTGCTGATAAGAATCTTTGGCTTGATGGCTTGGCTGACAAAGCTGAGGAAGCAGTTAGACAGCACAATAGCAGAGAGCTGTACCAGATAGTTAATGTTTTGTGTGGTAGAAAATGGACAGGTATACAGGGATTGAAGGATAAACAAGGTAAGGTTATAGAATGTGATGATTCTGTCATGGCTAGATGGGCTGAGCATTTCTGTGATGTTCTAAACCAGTGTCTCGCAAACTTTTTTACTCTGCGGCACACTGAATCTAATTTTTTTTTTACACGGCACACTGAATCTAATTTTTTTTTCCGCGCCACATCTAAAAAAGAATTTTTTATGGTTACGTAAAAAGAGGAAAATTGAAGTTTCGTTAAATGCATTTTTTTAAAATAAATATAATAATAAATATAATTAATCATAACTCGGTGTTTGTTTTAAATATTTGTCCATTCTATGGCTTGAAATAATCAAAAATTAATACCAAAATTTGGAAAAAGCTTGATAAATACTACAAGATCTCAGTTGATAAAATCTGAAAGATTTTTATTAAAGCACGTCAATAACACAAGTCAAGTCAAAATGAAATCTTTGGAATATCTAGTGTCAATTTGAAAATCTCTCGCGGCACACAGTTTGCGAGACACTGTTCTAAACAATGTGGTTAGTTCTACACTCATTGTTTGTAATGATGATAGATGCATTGGCAGCTTTAATGTTGGTCCTATAACACAATCTGAAGTTATTTTGGCTGTTTCTAAACTTAAACTTCATAAATCCCCAGGGGTAGATGAAATTACTACAGAAATGCTTAGAGCTGGGAATGTTTCGGAAACCACTTAGATGACTGAAATTTTGAGTATCTTTTATGATAAGGGCATGGTTCCTAAATATTTTACCGGATCTATTATTATCCCTATTTTCAAAAAAGGCAATCGCAGTTCTTGTAATAACTACAGGGGTATCAGCCTACTCTCTGTTCCAAGTAAAGTTCTTTCCATGATTGTGCTTAATAGAATTAAAAATCTGGTTGACAGTCATTTGTATGATGAGCATTGTGGATTCAGAAGTGGTAGGGGATGTGTGGATCAGATATTTTCCCTTAGGCAGATTCTTGAGAAATGTTTAGAGTTTCAGAAACCTCTGGTTGCTAGCTTTGTTGATTTCAAAAAGGCTTTCAACTCTGTTGATCGTCATAATTTGTGGTTGATTGTAAGATCATGTGGTATACCAGACAAGTTAGTTAACATAATAAACTCTCTCTATAATAACACTGAGTCGTGTGTGAGAGTTGGTAAGGCTTGTAGCAATTGGTTTAGCATTACTTCTGGTGTTCGACAAGGGTGCATTTTGTCTCCTATTCTCTTTAGTTTGGTTATTGATTATGTCATGCGAAATTCACTTCAAGGGAGAGATTTTGGCCTTAAATGGGCTGGAGATACGAAAATTTCTGATTTAGATTATGCTGATGATTTAGCCCTTTTGGCAAATGATGTTGATGAGATGAACTCTTTCATTCGAGCTGTTGATGAGACTGGTAGTAGAGTAGGTTTGGTTATAAACAGAGAGAACACTAAAGTGATGAAAATTGGTCAGGCAGGCTGTGATTCAGTTAATCTGAATGGTTGCAGTCTTGAGCAGGTGTCACAGTTTAATTATCTTGGGAGCTATGTAACAGATAATGGTGATGTGCGGCATGAGATTAACAGACGAATAGGGATTGCTGCCGGGACTCTTAAGAATCTATGGAGAGTGTGGAGAAATAGGCGTATACACCTAAAGACTAAAATTAGACTGTATAATAGTTTGGTTCTTTCTAGGGTTAGTTATGGTAGTGAAACTTGGACACTTTGTAAACAAGATAACAGGAAACTAGATGCTTTTGATTCTAGATGCTTATGTAGTATCTTGGGCATTAGGTGGTTCAACTTTGTAACTAATGATGAGGTTAGGCAAAGGAGTCGGTGTGCATAGAGAGACTCCATTGGTCCATATGGATAATTATGGATTGGCGAATAGGGATATGAACAGTGTGCCTAAAGGCCTCAGAAAGAGGGGGAGACCTAGGATGCAGTGGACAGACAATGTTAAACACGACCTTTTTAGAATTGGTGTGCAGTGGCCAGATGTAGCTCAGGACAGACTTGCTTGAAGAACTAAATTGCACAGTCTGGTTGGACCTCCGTAGCCCATGGCTGCTTGAGGATGATGATGATGATGATGATGTTATATTTTTATAATTTTTTCTTCTATATTGCATTGCAATATTAATTTACAAGGCAGAAAGTTATGAGCCTATTGCAACACTGCAAGTTTGTTGGTAGATTGTATTGCTAACTTTAAAATAGTTATGCACTTATGATATATACTTATATTAATATGATAAATGTTCTAATTACATTAGTCAAAAGGGTTTTGGTAATATGAATGAAAAATCATTTTACAATAATTCTGATAAGCTGATTCCAAGTCTGGGCTTAAAAGTTTTGCATCACATCACAAATATGGAAAAGACAGTAATGATCATTTATTATAAATACTTATAAACCTTGTTGGCAGTAAATAGTGACACTTTTTAATATGCTGCAGGAATTGTTTGTCATACAGGTATCAAAAATACCTCATATCATCATTTATTTGATGTGCGGACAGAGCACAGCAAATTTAATTAATATTATTACAGTATCAAGCTGTTGTTTAAGTGACAGCAGAAGATGGGTATAGAGGAAAAATTGTATTTAGCCGAGTGGGATCTGAACCCACAATTTCCTGATGACATGAGGTGCTTTGACAACTGAGCTACTGAGCAATCTCTCCTCAATAGCTGATATTATGCTATATTCCATCTAGTCAATCACTGTCTTTTGAATATATCTGGGAACTCTATCTTCAGAGCCATCCCAGGCATATGGACACAACCAGCCACAAGGGCCTCCTGGTTGTTGTTTTTTTTGTGAACAAATCTGAACTTGCCCTTTTTTGGGTTTGATCAGTAGTACCTTGTATTTAGACTAAGAATTCAAGCACATCATTGATTTAATAGAGGAAAAATTGTCTTGCGCCAGGTGGGATGTGAACCCATGACTGCGTGATGACATGTCAGATGTTGTGACCACTGAGCTACTGGTCACTGAGCAATCTCTCCTCTATAGCTGATGCTATAGAGCTGATACTATATAATCACTGTCTTTTGAGTACATGGGGACTCTTATTTCTTCAGAGGCATCCCGGTCATTTGCACACTACCAGCCACTAGGGCTCCCGGTTGCTATTTTTTTTTTGTGAACAAATCTGAATCTGCCTCACCTTTTTTTTATCAGTAGTACCTTGTATTTAGACATATGAATTCACAGCACATCATTGATTTAATGAATATTCATCTACTACTAAGCTGTTGTTTAAGTGACAAGAGAAGATAGGTGTAAAGGAAAAATTGTCTTGAGCCTGCTGGGATCTGAACCCATGATTGTTCAGTGGTGGTAGCTCACTGGCCAGAGCACCTGACATTTCATCAGGAAGTTGTGGGTTCAGATCTCACCTGGCTCAAGATATTTTTTCCTCTACACCCATCTCCTGTCACTTAAACAACATCTCCCTCCATGATAGGGGACCACCTTGACATGGTGGGGGGCCTATGGTGCCTTAGCGAAGTTGGGGTTCCAGCTCATTGGTCCCTGGTGTACACGAGAGCTTGCAGGTCAGATGGAGAAGTCTGTAGTGAAGGGTCCTGCTGACTGGAATGGGAGTCATTACTCAAGTGGGCTCATCGACTTATCTTCTGAGAAGTTGCGGGTCTGCGTCCCCGATGGAAGTCATGGGTTGGCAGACTGCTGCTGGGGGCTGTGGGTTCGTGGTCCTGATGGAGAGAACGAAGTTGAGAGCTTGCGACTGGGAGTGGGATCCCCGGTTGATAGGCTTATCGATGGAAAAGCCAAACTAAGAGTCTCCACCACGGGAGCCGACACAACTTGGGTTGTATATCCTTGTTTGTGGCTAACCGGGGCACAGATTAAATTTAGGTTTTGACCGATGGATGAACTTTCCTTCTATAGGACTGTTCGCCATAGGTAGTCATGGGATGAGCTGCATCTATATGGTGTTGTCTTGCCCTCGACGTAGGTAGTGGAGATTATGGCATTATCCCGATAGATGTAGTGCAGTTTTATATTGCAGAGCATCTGGGTTTTGCCTTCATTACTAATTTCCTGTCACTTAAACAATTCCCCCCAAATAGGAGCCACCTTGTCAAGGTGGGGGGGGGGGGGGGGCTTGAGGGCCTAAATGAAGTTGAAGGCGTTGCTGACCGGAGTGGCACTGGTTGGACAGGCTAAGATGGACGGCCTGGACTAAGAGCTCCCATCACGGAAGCCGAGGCAACTTGGATTGTATATCCTTGTTTGTGGCGATCCGGGACACAGATTAAAATTTAGGTTTTGACCGATGTATGTACTTTACATCTATAGTACTGTTCACCATAGGTAGTCATGGGGTGAGCTGTATCTATATGGTACTGTCTTGCCCTCGACTGTAGTTAGTGGAGATTTTGGCATTATCACTATAGATGGTGTGTAGTCCTTGAATTGCGATACATCTGGGTTTTGTCATTCAATTAAATTTCCTGTCACTTAAACAATAGCTTGATGGTGGATGAATATTCATTAAATCAGTGATGTGCTTTGAATTCATATATCAAAAAAGCATAGCAAACCCTGTTTTTCCAGACACCCCAACATATACAGACTACCTCTTTGGTGTTGCATGTCTTCATTCATCCAGTATGTGACTTCCCTTATAGATATCAGTTGCCATCTGTGTTTGGGTTGGTTGTTTTTTCTAAATGTGTTTGTTTTTCTGTGAATTTGTGATCTAAAGATGGGAAAAAGAGAGGTGTATCGTATCTGTATAAATGAAAATAATTTTTATGTTTATGGACAGTTTAGAGTAAAATCAAAAAGTCAATATATAGCAACTACAGTAAAACAAGCCTGTCATTTGCATTTGGATTGTCATCTGGCAGATCAAGACAAAAGTTGATCACCACATGTATGTCGCATAACATGCTATGTAAATTTGATGGAATGGATTACAAATGAATAGGATGCCATTTGCTGCTCCCATGATCTGGCATGAACCAATCAGTCAGTTTGAGGATTGCTATTTCTGTCTTATAAAAGTTTATTGGTATTGAAAAAAACATCCAGACATCCCATCTGCAATGAAACCAGTGCTACATGGTGATATCCCTATTTCTGTTCCACCATCTAACTAGGAAGATCTCATTATTCCTGGAGAAGAAAAGGAATACTTCTTGGAAGATCATTCTACTTCTTCTGATTCAAGTTGCACTCTGCAGCATAGTTGAGAACCTCATCTAATTCAGCAAAGTGGGCTTAATGATCTAGTATGTGACTTTAACCTGTCAAAGCAACAAGCAAAATATTTAGGATCCTGGCTGCAAGAATGGAATTTGCTGGCTACAGGTAGAAGGATTTATGTATTTAGAAAGAGAAATGAGGAACTTTCACCTTTTTATGGTATGCAGGATTCCCTCTGTGTATGCCTGAACATAAATGGACTGGTGGAAGAATTAGTATTTCTGCACAAAATGAAGAATGGAGGCTATTTATAGATTCTTGTAAAGTAAGCTTAAGTTTATTCTGCTGCACAGTGGAAACAAAAAACATCAATACCTATGGCTCATTCAGCTGATAAAGGAAACTTACAACAGCATATCTGCCACACTGAATGCAATAATTGTGCAAGGAACACTGTTGGCAGTTATGTGGTGATTTGAAGGTAATTGCACTGCTACTTGGATAACAAGGTGGATTCATGAAGTATTTGCTTTGTCCTTTGGTTATGGGATAGTTGAGCAACACAGCAACAATGTGTTATAAAGGATTGGCCAGCCAGAGAAAACTTTGTTCCTGGAATAATGTTAAATACACACCATTGTAAATCCTGAGTCAGTGCTTTTTCTGGACTGGGACTTATGAAGAACTTTGTGAAAGCTTTGGGTAAAAATATTGATGGTTTTGCATAATTAAGAGGACAATTTCCAAAACTGAGTAACACAGAACTTATAGATGGTATCTTTGTTAACTGTTCCCAATCTTTTTAGACTGGATAAAAATAAAATTTACTTTAATTCGACAAAGGTAACTGTTCATATTTGTTGTTCAAAAAATAGCAAAACCTTTGCATGATACCACTTTCGAAAGCAAATTAAATTCAATGAATTAGCAGTGTGGAAATCCTTTAAATCAGTAGTTCAAGGGTTTCTTGGGAATAAAAGAGAACTACTAATAATTAATAGAGGAACTGTTACATAGCTATCCATGTTTAGGATGCTGGATGTTACTCAAAATACACTCTATATATTCTCATCTAGCTTCTTCCCAGACAACTTGGGTGTTATTAACAATGAACAAGGTGAAAGATTCCACCAAGATACAAGTACAATGGAGCAGCACTACCAAGGAAGGTGGAATCCTGTGATGATTGACTACTGTTTGTTCTTAAAAAGGGATTGGTTAGTTATTTAGGGTTTTATGGTACATTAGTACTAAGGCTATAATGAGCCAAACTTTTACAAAGGGACGATGATACTATTCATAGGAGCAAAAGATAACTGTCTGTTAACAAATTTAGAGCCTTAGTGTTTTTTGTTATACTGTCAAGCATAATCTGTGCCTATGCTTGATATTACTCCAAGTGTATTTTCATGACCATTTTTTCAGGCTGATTGAAGATAATGCTATAAATTCATATATGTTGAATCCAAATACAAAATATGTAATAACAAAAAAATGTGTTAGAAATTTTTTACTGTCATTTTTCATGATCAGTGTGTATCTGATTTAGTGGAAAACTGCTTATTTCATTTATGTTATCAAAAAGAATTTAAAATTTGTTGACTAGTATTATTCCATGTGTCTCTAGAATTAAACCTTTGGCTAATTTTTCAAGTTTCTCTTGCATTTTTCAAGTTCCCCTTGTATTACCGGTGTTACTAGTTGTACCATTTTACTGGGATATAAACTTTGACATCACAGATATCTCCACCAATGTACTATTATCAGGCTACCAGCTTATCCCTGAAATTCAGGGTTGAGTTGTTTTACCTCTGAGCAGCACTTTTCTATACACAATGGGTTAAATTGCCAGGTCACAAAGACCCTGAGAGCCCAGAGAAGAGAAGGTTGGGGGAGGGGGACCTGCTTGACAGCTGTTAGGACACAGATTCCCTTTCCACCTTCAGGACACAGATCAAAGACCAAGTATTTCTAGGACACAGATCAACCTTCCATATCAGGGCCATCCAGTGTGTTCTTTAAAGTGCACAGGGTATGGCTCTCTAAGCCCATTGATGTTCCTACTGACTGAGGGCAGGGTGGAGAATTTTGTGGAGACAAATCTCAATGCTGGCCCAGCCAAGACAAACCAGGGATTGGCAGATTATGACCTGGCATGCTAATGATTGAGCCACTTCTGCCCCCCTGAAATTCATTGAATGCAACTTGCACCAAGTGTTCAAATGGCTTCTCTCAATGAAAAATGTTTTTCTGGTTTGTTAGCTGATATTGCAATGTAGTGTATAGAAGAAAAAATTATTAAAAATGCATTAACAGGAGTATTATATTACAAAAGGCACAATGACGATTGTATACTTATATACGATAGCTGGAAACTTGATATTGAAAGTGTCAGAAAAAATATGAGTAGTGTGTTCCACTATTGAATTAGCACGTGAAAAAGAAATTAATGATCAACTTCTGTATCTAGATATTTTACTAGAAAGAAAGAAAATTTTGTATCATACAAATATATATATATATAACAAGCTAACACTTCATCCATACTGATGCCCTTTGATTTGAACCAGCTACTAATTCATAAAAAAAAGCACTGTTAAGATCTATATTTATCAGAAATTGCAAGAAGATAAAAACAAATTTTAGCACCCAGACACCCACAAGGCAACAGAGTAATAAAATTAAATATGCTACAATATTCCAAACTTCCCATGATTGAAAAAAAAAGAAATAAATAAGGATATTACACCATATAACAGAAGAGTAGTAACAAGAATGAATCAAACCCTGATTCAAGAAATAAAAATGATTGGGATAAAGTGAAACCAGTTAGAAGTGTATGAGGTTCTGGGAAATGAAAAAGACAGAAAACACTACATAATATATATATAGTGAAAACCAAAAGGACCACCGAAGTATGAATGAACACAAACAAGTCATGAAATGAAATGTAATAAGGAAAATATGGCATTATCAAGAAAACCAGTTAAAGGGGGACTTTTATCCACCTTTTAAAAATGTTGAAATAATAGCAGCATGAACTACATATTATCAACTAAATATAGCAGAACAATTAGTGATTTACAAGAATAAGGAGAAATGCATTAATGATGAAATTATAATACCCCCTTACCATGAAGATTATTGATAGACGAAAAGATCAGAATGATTGTGAGATGTGAAGAAATTAGGAACTTCCTCAAATACCGAATGGATCATCCCAACGTAGAGGCTGTCTCGCAGACGAGCAAACAATTCCTACAAAGGAAACTTTCACATTATTATAGAATTTTATGTCTTTTTCTGAAGAAGTTTTATGTTAAAACGAACACATAAGGAAGCTATTTGGGTGTATTTTTATTTTTGAGCTAAAAGTGAGTAAAATATTGTTCCAACTTAAAAGGATTACCTGGAGTTTAATGCCAGTAGAGACAAAAGAAAAGCAATTCCTGACACACTGACAGAGTCATCTTAATAAGAAAAACCTTGGCACTATTGTCTTGGTGCAGAGCTGTCTAAGCACATATAGAAGGTATAGTATGCGTAGGATACTACATGATAGAGTTTTGCATTATGGAGATAATAGTGTTTAAAATTTTTTAAATTTGCCCCATGAATTCTTGATACTGCAAACTCTCCAACATTGTCCAGAAAGATTCCATGTTATTATGAAATAGCAAAGACTTCATGCTATATTGGCTGCTAATAACAAAACTAATTAACAAATGTAATTAAAACAATAATAATGAACAAATATAAGAATAACTTAAGTTTAACAAATGATAAAAGGAAATGTGTGGATTAGAAACTTCTTAGATAGAACTTTTCACTGATATTATCATTACTTGCAATGAAATTCAATCAGAATCTTGCAGATCTCAAAGTTTGAAAAATCCCCTTTTATTCTAGGAAAATGTTGCAATGCCATTTTAAAGCAATATGCCAGAATGTGTAGAGAGCTTATATGTGCCACATAATGAGATCACAAAAAGTGCATGCCATGCAATATATTATAACATATGATTCATAGCACTGTGATTGTTAGATATTTCACAGCATTTAAACCACTGTACTATTACAGATGCTAAAAACAAAAGCATGTAAAGATAGAAAAATGTTCGTTATACGTAATGTTTAAGGATTTTCTTTTTTTATAAAGTTCATTATATTGATAATTTTCTTTTGTATCAGGATAAATTTTTGTTTTGTTAAACTGATATTTTTGTTATGCTGTTATTCTAAAATGAAACATTTTTGCATAGAGATACATAATAAATTGGCCATTGTCAGGAAAATTTTTGTTTTACTGAATATTTTGCTATTGTGTTGTTCATTATACTGACATTTCACTATATTTGTATTTTCCCAACCATTAGTTCAATTAAAACTTTTAAAGTGTGCAAAAGTAGGTAAACAGAAAAAATTCATTCTCTTTGAAAACAAGATTCCTAAATTCACCAGAGGCAATATGTGTACTTCTGGTTGTATGATAAAACCATTGTTTCAGAAATGGATAAACAGATATTTTAAATCAAGGATGGAAAAAAAGAAAGAATTGGACACATGTTTTTAGGGAGGAGGGGGTTGTGTGGGGAAATGAAGGTGTTTGGAAACCCAAGCTATGCCAAATAAATCTGCTGGTATACTATATAAAATGGTGATTATATAATATATTCTTAATTTGTCATTTCTAATATTTTTAAGCCACTGAGTAAAATGTATTAACATCCTGGACTTAGTGTTTCCTACAACAGAACAGTATATTTTCCTACAGTTTGGGATACCCTGGCTTTAAAAATGTAGCAATTTTCTCCTTCAGAACAAGAAAAAGAGAATTGTTTTTAATGACACAGTTTTCTCTGAAGTTGTCACTGAAAAGTGAAATATACCAATAAAGAAATTGTTTACTGAATTCATATTCAAAGGAAGATAGGGTGCTAAACTGATTTCTCTTAGCAATCGAAAAAAAATTGTCAGTGGCCTATAATACAAGATATCAATTTAAGAAAACAAAAGTTTATCCAGATACAAAAAAACATCATTATTACACTGATCTTTTTTAATAATAATCCTTAAACGTTATGTGCAATGTACATTTTTCTGTCTTTGCATGCTTTAATATTTATGCAGTGATTTAAAAAAAAATGATTTAAATGTGTGAAATATCTAATCACAGCACTATGAATCACATGCTATTGTATGTTGCCTGGCAAACATTTTTGCTGGTCTCACTGCATGTAACATATGCTCTCTACACATTCTGGCATATTACTTTAAAGAGTCATTGCCATATTTTCCTGGCATAGAAAGGAATTTTCGGACTTTGAGATCTATTAGATTCTGATTGAATTGCATTACAAGTAACTGCAGCATCATTTAAAAGTTCTTTCAAAGCAGTTTCCATCCATGTGTTTCATTTTATCATTAGTTAAATTTAGTGTCCTATCTGCCTTTGAAGTTAAAATGAATTCAGTAAGTTATTCATCTTTGCTATATTTTACTTTTTTTTTTTTGCATTTTAGGATGCATATAAAAAGATAGGCATTTTAAAGTTTTAAACTTATATATTTTATTGTATATATATTTAGATATAAATTATACATTAAGTTATTAGTAAAATACCTTGTTCCATTTATTCTCAACATGTACAGTTTGTAATATCTAATGTCAATATTAAGTTGCATATCTTAGATGAAATAAATGTATTGTTTTGTTAACATTTATTATTAGTTTGTAAAGAACCAACTTATAATAACAGTAATACTAATCATTCATTATTGTTTTCTGTTGATTTTGCAGAATGATGACGATGATTGCTCTGTTAACATGTCACCAAAAAGAAACAGTGATGGTGAAGAGATTCAGAATACAGGTTGGTATTTATCTGAAATTAACAGATGGTTAATAATAATTTCCAAATTCATGCATTGTGATTCAGATCAGAAAACACTGCAAAACTCTAACCTATATTATAAATGTCATTTGGTAATTTATAATAATAGTGATAAAAGGAACCTGAAATTAATATTAATTCAGAAACTTTTTTTAAAAACATTTTGAATATGCCCATCATGATTGGTAGCCAAATGTAAAAGATGATGCATGATTAGCCAAGACAGGCCAAATAACGACATAGATTAGGGATTAATAAATTACATAGGCACATTGAAAAAAAATCATAAATTCAATAATCGTATTTTACAGAATAAAAATCTTAGTTTATTCTGAAATCACCAATGATGTGTGTAACATCAAAAATCAGATTATCCCATAATTGCAAAGAGTATATTCAATATTCCCAACAACTGTGGAAACTTTAAGTACTGCTAACATCATAGGCAAATCATAACATCCAAGACATCGCTAGAAAAGAACTTTGAAGATACATATTGAAAGTATTTAGATTGAATGAATCAATGGCTTATTAATCTTTTGTGAAGAATGGACTTACAATGGTAAACCTCTCATAACTTCCTAATTAAAGTTGTATTTGGCTAAGTTTAATTATAATTTGTCATCTTCCATGTGTTATAAGGTTATAGCTAGATAAAATATGGAATTGGTTCCCTAAATTAAGATTTTTATTCTGTGAAATACAGTTATTATGTAATTAATAAATTTAGATCAGGGATAGTGAAACATTTTTTACTGCTGTGCCAAACTGTACATGGAACAAAAAGTTGACTGATTACCCTACAATAATATATTCAAGAATTGAGATTGCCTTTTTTTTAAAAATTGGGATAATAATAGTCTGGCAAAATCCTTTGGAACAATATTCATGAAAATGTTCAAAATATGTCAGCCATGTAACAAAACAAATGTCAAAGCTCTAAGCGTTTTGGTAGTAATTTATTATGTAATTAATAAATTTAGATCAGGGATAGTGAAACATTTTTTACTGCTGTGCCAAACTGTACATGGAACAAAAAGTAGACTGATTACCCTACAATATATTCAAGAATTGAGATTGCCTTTTTTTAAAAATTGGGATAATAATAGTCTGGCAAAATCCTTTGGAACAATATTCATGAAAATGTTCAAAATATCAGTCAGCCATGTAACAAAACAAATGTCAAAGCTCTAAGCGTTTTGGTAGTAATTTTATCTACCCATGAAGATTTATGTAGTTTCAATATAGAGATAGCCAAAGTAACTTCAGATCGAGATATAGGGCCAACATTAAAGCCAGTAATAATATATTCAATCTTTTCAAAATAGATTTTTATTTGGTTTGAAGATAATAACCACTTCTTGTATTTGTATTGCATTATATTTTCTATATTTTTATCTATATATTTATGATATCTATATATCTTGCATTATATTATCTTGCATTAAATTAATTTTTATTTTGCATCATTTGGTCATCTGCGAAACCTAATTGTATTTTATGAGAGTCTCTGTAATAGTACTGTGGAGCAGGATTTTCATTTGTAACTGCCTTAGGAGTGTTGCTACAGATAACGGTAATATACAACATGAGATTCATTAGATAATAGGCATTGCTGTTGTAACCTCTGAGGATCTGTAGAGATTATGAGGGGGGGGGGGAAGTACATACATGTGAATATTAAAATTAGGCTGTGCAATCGATTTGTCCAAGCCCATCCAACCAACATCACCTACAACAGAAGGCCTGTGAACCAGGTGATGACATCAATATAAGTAGTCAGAATTGAGGTTTATCTCCACAAAATTCCTGCACTGCCCATGGTCAGTAGGGGACACCGATGGGTTCGGAATTTGTACAGAGAGTTTTGAAACACCCTGTAGAGAGCTTTCATTACATTAACTAACTTATCAGGTATTGCATATGATCTAACAATCAACCACAGATTATCTCAATTAACAGAGTCAAAAGCCTTTTTGAAATCTACAAAGCTAGTAGCCACAGGTTTCTGAAGCTCTAAACATTTCTTAAGAATCTGCCTAGTGAAAATATTTGATTAATACATCACCTACCACCTCTGAATTCACACTGCTCATCACGCAGTTGTCCATCAACCATTCTTAATTCTATTATGTATAATAATACAAAGAACTTTACCTGGAACAGAAAATGAACTAATTCCCTTATAATTATCACAAGAACTACAATCATCTTTTTAAAAAAAAAATAGGAATAATAATAGTTCTTATAAAATCCTTACCTTTATCATAAAAAATATTCAAAATTTCAGTCAGCCATGTGACAACACAAGTGTTCCCAGTTCCAAGCATTTCAGTGTTGATTTCATCCACCCCAGGAGATTTATGCAGTTTTAATTTAGAGAGAGAGAGCCAAAGTGACTTCAGAATACTTCTATCTTCATTACAAAATGCATTTTACAAAAATGCAAAATTTCAAACTAAATTAAGGACTTCAAGGTCATCTGTTGTTATGCTCCCACAGAGGACTTTGATGAGAACGAGAAGGATAAGTTTTATAGACAGTTTCATGATATTTTAAATTCTGTGAAAAAAGGAGATATCTCTCTTATATCATCATTACAAACAATAGGAGTAGAAATAATCACATTGCTTAGAACATCTCTGAAATGCTCAGCCCATCTAGCCATCACAAGATCCTCACCTTCAATCACCTTACCATGTTTATCTCTCAATCGCTGTGTACCTGTCTGTTTCTTCCCACACAGAGCACTAACTATCTGGTGATTTTCCACACAGAGCACTAACTATCCCATGAATTGCCCATGTACATCTGCAGATTGAGTACATAGCATTTCCTATGCTTCCTATCCCTCTACCCCACTGGAACTTCTGGCCTGACACAGTGTATTTACCAATGGCTAGTCAAATAGATAATTTATTTGAAGGATAACAACCTCTTTCTAAACAAAAAAGACTGCATGAAATACACTGCTGACCATTAAAAGTACAACAGCAGGAAAGACAAGAGATATCAAAGCCATATTTAGTGAATACATAGCTTATGTTACATGGATCAAATTATTACAAATACAATTCGGTTAGACTTGTGGAATACAAAGAAATCAATATCTTGTGTAGCCACCATGAGTGGCAATAATCACTGCTACACGGTCCAGATGTGTGTTTGGGGATTGTCAGTCCATGCAGTTTCGATTCGTAGCCAAAGTTCATTTGTTGTAGCAGCTACTGGTGTCTGGTGTGCTAGTCATCGTGAGATCATGGACCAGACATGTTCAATTGGGAACAGATCCGGTGAATACACATCCGACGCAGGCCAAGGCAGAAGAGTCACATGGTATGGGGTGCCATTGGACTCCATTAACTCACGTGCCTCGTATGCATTACTGGTACTTTGAACAGCCAGCATTACAACACCACAGCGACATCAGTGCTCATGTTGAATGAAATGCTGCCACAGTGATGAGAATATGGCATCAGTGCGTAGAGGAGGAATGAACTCACCGATGTGAAGGATCTCAACAGCCCTCTCACACAAACGAATGAGGACAGACATCTCTTGCGCATGGCATGAATGATCGTACAGCCACATCAAACACCTTAGCTCAACAGTTAGGGTGTGTTGCACATCAACAGTTTGACATCGTGTGCAGCATCGGGCATCTTTGCTAGGCAGCCATTGTTTCGGCTACCACTGATTCTACTGGATAGCCATTTGTTCCTGGATAGCCACATGGTGGCTATCCAGGAATTGTTGGACAATGCATGTCACATGTGGTCGGGCATTGTCCTGTTGGTGAGTGGCACCAGAGAGCCCTTGAAGATAAGTTATGACCACAGGCTCCAACACCTTGGTGTTGTAATGCTGGCTGTTCAAAGTACCAGTAATGCATACGAGGCACGTGAGTTAATGGAGTCCAATGGCACCCCATACCATAACACCAAGGGCCAGACCTGTATGGCACTGCATCATGCATGTCTCACTGAGCCTGTCACCCCAGTAGCACCAGATACGAATTCCTCCATCATGATGCTGCATACTGAATGGGATTCGTCTGAAAAGACAATGCGATGCCATTCACACATCCATGCATGACGTTCTTGACACTATTGCAGTCGCATACGCCTTTGTTGTAGAATCAATGGTAGCCGAAACAGTGGCTGCCTAGCAAAGATGCCCGATGCTGCACACGATGTCGAACTGTTGATGTGCAACACACCCTAACTGTTGAGCTAAGGTGTTTGATGTGGCTGTACGATCATTCATGCCATGCGCAAGAGATGTCTGTCCTCATTCGTTTGTGTGACAGGGCTGTTGAGATCCTTCACATCGGTGAGTTCATTCCTCCTCTACGCACTGATGCCATATTCTCATCACTGTGGCAGCATTTCATTCAACATGAGCACTGATGTCTCAGTACAATAATCCACCTTCCCGTAATCCTAGAATTCTCCCTCGATCAATGTCTGAGACCTGGTTGTATGGATGTTGTGTTCTTCGATGAGGCATACTTGATCCTTTAGTGCACAAGAGCTGCGGGCAAATGCAATTCCAGTGCTTTACACTGGTTCTTTGTAATCTCTTATACCACTTCCTGGGGGCGTTACTGTCACAATAATGTGCGTATATGCTGTGCTCTGAATCATTTACATGTTCTCCCATGGGTTACCCATTTTGCATATTTCGGGACAATCTGATGAGTTCTTCCTGGTGTTACACTTTTAATGGCCAGCAGTGTATTTACCAATGGATAGTCACAAGTATCTTTGTAAGCAAAGAGTTCATTTTACTAATAAGAGTGTGCAGTTCAAACCTTTTGGACATACTGATTATCAATGCTGTTGATCGCCTGTTCATTAAGTGTCTTGGGCAACATAGCTGAGAACCTTTTAATTGTGATGCAGCACAGTTAACTACTCTGATCACTAAGTTCATTATGGCAGTACATCAAAAACTACTGGATATCTCCAACACCTGAACTCTGCCATACATCATAGTTTGGCCATTTGAGTTTATCCCAATAAGCACACAAATATAGTATAGTAGAGGACATGACATATGACAAATTAATGTGGAACATCACTGCTCTGACCAAAATCTCTCAGAACATTCATTGCTTGTAAAATGAGCTGATTGTTTTCATTAATGCTTTGTAACTAGTATAGCACATATGGTATACTTAGAGTAATATTATTAAAACAAATTAAAATTCTTGTCATTGAGCAATAAAATTTTTAAGTTTATTCTTCAAACTATTCGTATTAAATGTTTTTAGGAGAAAACAAAAACTTTAATTAATTTCTGAATAAGAGGGTCTTTTTTAATTTGTGTATTTATAGTAATTTTTAATTAAATTATTCACTGTGTTTTTACTCTAGATTATTGTAGATAACATTCCTTTTATTTTTAATTTCAGCAACAACTCAGAAGGTTGAAGTTCTTGAACTAAATGACATTAGGCGTGAATATGACTTGATTCATGCTCGTCTGTTGTTGGTTCAAAGAGATCCTTCACCCAGTAATATAGCTGCTACTCCGCTCTCTCCATCTGATACTGTGACACTTCTAGTTAATGCAGGCCTTTTCGATGTAGCAGTTAGATTGTGTGTAGCTTTTTCCTTACCTTTCACTTCTGTCTTTGAAGGTCTGGCATGTAGGTGAGTAATGATAACATTTGTGTTTTGATACAAGAAGCCATTATATCATTAAGGAAGATATCATTCTGAATTTGTTGATCGATTTTAGAGGAAAAATTGTCGTGAGCTGGTGGGATATGAACCCATGGCCTCCTGATAATGTCAGTTGCTCTGGGCCACTGAGCTACTGGCCGCTGATCAAGATCTCTAATTGATGATATGAACTTTCTACCAACAGTACACAGTTCTATGTGTCTCATAAAAGTATGTCCCAGCTGCTCTCAGCCTCAAGAAACAATGACAAACATGTGAAGATGGCAAATATATTCTGCACATACAACAGAATTTTTCCTCTAAAACTGATCGACATTAAATTCATATGAAATCTTCCTTATACGAAAAAGAACGTAAAAAAACTCTTCAAAATAACCATTATATCACAATTAATATAATTCTGTGGCAAAAATATTTTCACTATTCACTATATTATTTATTGTAAGACCACTGTAAAAATGTTCTAAACACATGATTATTAATATTATATGGTAAATTATCAATTGTACACTGTAAAAATGGGCAATTTTGCAGATAATCCAAAAATTTAAATTTAGCATTGGGTTCATTTTTGTTTTACATTAAAATATGAGTGTGTATATATGTATTCCTGGGAATTCACTACATTTGAAATAAAATATAGTAGGTATTTAGTGAAATCTTGGATATTAAAAATAATCTTTATTAGAATTAAAATATGAAAACAAAATTTAACTGAAGCAATATATTTTCTGCAGTTTTTTTAATGAAATCATAATTTCCAGAAATAAAACATAACAATATTTACTTGCTCAGTAATAATGTCCAGATGTGCTGATAACATTTGAACACAGATTAATAGTTTTAACAGGAATGAATAGTTCATAATAGTAGAGTTGATCCTAGTTCACAATAGATGAAGTTTAATACTTGCATAAATGTCAATTTGAAAAACAAGTAATAAAGTTCAACATTCATCCTAGATGAAAATTTATTTCTTTATTCACTAAGTCTTAAACAAGTGCTTTGGAATTTAGCATTGCTTTGCTGAGAGGTAGAATTGCATAGTGGTAAACTCAGTAATAGATAGTTAGTACAACTATTTGATATAATAAAATGACCAAAATTTTAAAAATGCTAAATGTCATCAGATTTCAAATTCAGTGATCAGTTTATTAAGGTTATAATGTTTAAAGTTTTCATTTATTTTTAATTATCATTTATGTAATATATGCTTTTGCATGTATTGCTTCTGTACTGTTGCATATTCATATATGGTCACATGTTTTGCAGTTACTGTTGGATCGCTGAAACTGGTGTCATAGCCACATGGGTTCTGGTTAGGGTTGTTTATATTGTGGTATATAGGTTAGGGTCAGTGGCGAAGCATGACTTTTTAAGTAGGGGAAGCAATTACTAGAAGGAGTGCTACAGTTAAATTGGAGTGCCATTCCGGTAATTGATGTTTCCAAATCACAGCCAGAACACCATTCTGGTACTTGACATTTGCAAATCACTAAACCAGAACACTGTTCACATACTCTTACATTTTCAAATTACTGAACTGGAATGCCATTCTGGCATTGGATGTTTTCCAAATCATTGAACAGAATCAACAGTCCAGTTGTGGGTTGTGGGTAGTTTTACCTCTGAGCGGCAGTTTTTTGCACACCATGGGCTAAATGGCCAGGTCACATGGACCCCGAAGGTTGGGGGAGGGGACCCACTGGAACAGCTGTTGGGAGACAGATGGTAGCCTCCCATCAAGGCCATACAGCGTGTTCTCTAACGTGCACAGGGTATGGCTCTCCCGCACACAGGGCCACAGCTTAACATCCCATCCGACAGACGGCGGCCTTTTCAAGCCCATCGGTGTCCTCTACTGACCGTGGGCAGGGGGGGGGGGGGGGAATTTTGCGAAGATAAATCTCAACGCTGACCCAGCTGGGACTCGAACCTGGGAACTACAGATTACGAGCCTAGCACGCTACCGACTGAGCCACCCCCCCCCCCCCCCCAACAATCCAGTACTTGATGTTTTGTAATCTATGAGTGAAAATAGTCCTATTTTTTTTAAATCAAATATTGAAAATTAGTGTGTTATATATTGCATCTTTTCTAGGAAAAAATTGGGGATACTCTGGCCTTGCAACGATGTTATTTTGAGAGTTGAGGGGAGGTACAGAAAATAGCCCAACTGCATGAAGGAAATTAAACATGTATTTTAATATAATTTTATTTTATTTACTGGGAAGTTAGAATGAAAGTATTAATATTACAAAAAAAAAATAACAAAATCACCTTCAGAAAAGTTGTATAACAAACTCCAAATTTGAGTCATGCGTTCTGAGGAATATCTCAATTTTGCTCTTTACTTTTGGTGTCGACACTGTGGAATTGTAGTCCAGTCAAAAGTGGGATAAAGAAAAATATCAACAACTGTACATTAAAAATCTTTTCTTAACAAACTCTCAACTAAAAGATAATAATTAAATTTTATTTTTATGGATGAAAACAGAAAAATTCAGGAAAAAAAACCTTTGTATTATATACAGGTATTGGACAGAAAAATGGAAACAGTTCCATGTTATCTCAATGGAAAATCATAATCGGAACTCAATAACTTCTTCAACGTGATTTTTAAAGAAAAATATGTGTAAAGATAAAGATATCAATAAAATTTGTCTAAATCTCAATTTTAAACAATATTTATTCAGTATTCTTAAGTTTAATAAAATTAAGTTTATATTATTAAACTTATTATGAACTTAATATATTTAACAGGCTACAAAAAAATTGACCCCAAAATTTAATTAAAATGGGTTAAGAGATCAGAGATCATAGTTGACTCTAGTAGAGTGCAGGGTGCATTGTACTCATTACTGATCTCATAATCTCTTTTAAATGTGTTAATTTAAATTTTGGGTCAGTTTTTTTTTAGCCTGTTAAATATCAAACATCAGTAACTATTTGAATATTGAAAAAATGTTTAAAATCTGTATTTAGGCAAATTTGATTGAGGTCTTTAATTTATCTTAAAACACGAACACATTCATTTATACTGCTTGAAGACATAACATGAATTAAGTGTATTAAAATTTTTCTCTTTTATTTTTTTATGTTATATTTAATATATACAAGGTAAAAACCTTAACTGGCATCAACAATTGAATATTCCTTCAAGAACAACTCTCGTTTCCCCGAAGACTCATTCAAGCACTTTTGATAGTTTTCATTTGTTTTTATAAGGAATTTAAACAGTCAATGTTCTTTAGAAAATTAATTAGTAGATTATAGTATATGGGTTTAAGTGCTTTTTCTTTTGGTTCAAGGATTGATTGAAAGTTAAATTGATTAGTTTTATGTTTTCTGAGTTTTTGGAAGTATTTATTTCTTTCATCTGTAAATTCTTTGCATTGAAAAATTATGTGTTCTATTGTTTGTGATTCATTACATTTTAGACAATTTGGTGAATTTATTTTATTCATTTTAAAGAGCATGGTTTTTGTTAGTGCTAGGTTGGCTTTGATTCTTAATATTATGCTAATTTCTTTTTTTGTAATCCATAATTGTTGAATTTATTAATTTTATGTGAAATTAAGTATCTGTGTTGTGACTTGCATATGTGGAATACCAATTTTGAAGTGTACTGTTCATGTGTTTTTTAAGTTTTTATGTAGGAGAAAATGATATGGGGAATTCATAGAATGGTTCTGGTTTTTTGCATTTTTTGCTAAAGTGTCGCTTCTAGAATCATTCTTTAAATGTTGCAAATAAATAATTAAATAAAAAAAAAGAAAATTACACCTTTAATAATTGATTGGTCATAATTTTTTTATTAAATCAAATAGATTGATAGTGATAAAAAATTAAATAAATAATCCCCTCAAGCAGCTGCTTGCCATAAAAGTCTGAGAGGAACGTGTCAGTTTATATGCCAATGTAGGAGGTCTATGAGGATGGTGGGACCTGCAAAAAAGACAGCATAAACATCCATACCTTATCCGGAGCTCGAATCCAGGTTCCTTTGATCAACAGATTTTCATTCATAAGAATGGATACTGCTTTTTTTTTGCTGGTTAGTTTTATTTACAACAAGTATAAACAAGGCACTGCAATGTTCTTGTTACATGCACCTATAGGAACCAAGTGCTTTCGACTGCACTCAGCAGTCATCTTCAGGGCAGCATACAATTCTTTGTAGAAGCAGATTGTTGGTGTAAAATTAAGATAGGCAAAAGTAATACCTTTTTCTTCGAGATATTTTCACTGAAGAGAGTCCTGCAGTGGAAGGAAGTTTCAGCATGCTTATAGTGGAGCAAAAGTCACTGAGTATCAGAAATTTGGTGCTTTGTCTGTAGCACTTGGATGTAATCTCTTATCAGTAGTGAGGGGCACAGAGCAGTGAGCCATTTTCCCACATGCCAGTCACTAACTTCAAAGGAACAATGCTGGGACAGCTGAAGTGTTGAATTAGTCTTGTCTCTGAAGGAAAACATTTTGAGGGTTTCATTGAAAATAATTTGAGTTTTGGAGTGGCAGGTGGAGATGATGAATGCAGAGTCGAACTGGGGACTACCTTGCCATCCAGGATGGTCTGAGCAAGGGCAGTTCATAGAATTTTGTTTTTAATATCCCATTTATGCTTGCGTATCCTTTGTTTTAGGGTGCATGTAGTGCAGCCGATATAGAAAGAGTGGGTATATGTAGGTGAAATGAGAATTAGGGGAATGAAGTAGATTCCATCTTTGTCAGCTTGGTTAATCAGATCTCTGTCATGCTTAAGAATTTTAAATAGATTCGGTGGTGTTTTGAAAAGAACTTTTAGGCGGTTGCTAACAAGGGGTACAATATTGGAGAAGGTAATGGAGTAGGTGAAGTTACGCTGTGGTTAAAGGGGTGGTGGTGAGTGATTGTGAAATTTATGCTTAGCTCTGTGAAGAATTCTGTTGAAAAAGATATTAGTATATCCAAAATTGTGCCCGGAGGCAGAGATAAAGTTGATTTCATTTTGCAGGTTGGTTGGGGAACCACAGGTGCACAAAGCATGATAAAATGCAGAGTAGAATTCTATTGCCTTTATCAACAGAATTCTTCACAAAGCTAAGCATAAATTTTGCAATCAGTTTCAAAATATCTTCAAGAAAAAGCCTATTTAACGTTTAATGTTGCCTATCTTAACATTTCACCAACGATTCACTTTCCCAAGGAACTGTATGCCACCCTGAAGATGACTGCTGAATGCAGTTGAAAGTGTTGCCTCCTACAAGCATGGAACTAGCACATTTGCAATGCCTCATTTACACTTGTGTAAATAAATCTAACCAGCAGCAAAAAAAGCATTATCCATTCTTATGAGTTAATAATGATGCTGTGAAATTATTTAATGATTTACCACTACATTCTCTACAGTAGATTTTTCATATGTTTTATGGTTTAAAGAAGGCAAAAAAAATTAACATTTAAAATATTGGCAATTCCACGAACAAAATTTCAATGAAATTGTCTTTAAAATACACTGATTAATTTGAATAAAAATACAGATCTAACACCAATAATGGTTCCCCTTCCAGCAGCATGGAATTGCTATTGCATAAGCAAGAACCCAACTTATAAAAGACCAGATGTATATAATTTCAAGTAGCAAATGATCACATTGCCCATCAAAGCCCCACAGGTGTTGGTGGGGGGGGGGGGGATGTTTTGCCAAACACTAATAAATTTAGCTTATGTGGTGTTAAAACTTTTTAAACCTAAGTTATTAATTAAATGTTGGCCTGAATGTGCCATGAGGAAAAAAGATTCTGCAAAAATGCTCACAGTGCATTAAAAGAGGAGCAGCTAGAAGCCCCATATTGACTCAGTAGACAAGATGTCAGCTTGGCATAATTTGAGGGAACTTACAGGTTGCGATTGCAGCATACCCATGTAGTATTAGAAACATTTTAAGCCAACAAAGGGTCAAGATTCAAAGAAATCAACTGGGTAGCCAATACATAACATAGCTTGTCCATGTGCATTTAACCAAAACTGGTATCCATCAGAAATGCAACAGCTTCCTTCACAACAAGAGTGCCAACAGGTATTTAACACCTCTACAATTTAAAGTACTGTACAACAGTAGACTTGTTCACCTTTATAAGCTAGAACGGTATCGAATTAATCTCCCAGTCTAAGTAGCACAATAATTAGATAATATCCGAACTTATGGTTCTGAAATCTACCTTATGCAGAGTTCTGCATGTCCTTTAGGACAAAATGGTTCATTTAGATGTTTTGATATTTTAATTACAGCCTAATCATGAAGTTTTCATGTATTGTACTAAAAACTGATATATGCGTTGTCAGTCTCTCATTTTGTATCTTTTCAACATATATAATGGATGTGGGCCCTCTGGAAGGGTTAACTTTACCTATTGCACACAAAACAATTGCAAACTAAAAATTTAAATAATCGGCATGGGGAATTATAATTGTGCTATTTCAATCATTGTAGATAACACTGAAAGCTTTAACTATCATAGTGGTTAGGGACTAGCTACTGTTCCAACAGAGCAAACTTTGTATTGTGTTAGCTCTAATTGAGGCAGCTGTCAGCAATGACTTTGGTCTTAGTAGGGCATGTCCTTGTATGACTAAAAATTTAATATGAGAAGTATTGTATAAATACTTCTCATATTAAATTTTTAGTCATTATTCATATTCATCAGTATTGTATAAAGATCTATAAATGGTAGCTAGGTAGTCATTGGAAGGAAAGCTATGCACCAATCCCCTGTGATGATGCATAAAACTGACCAACTGTTAATACCTTCGAAAGAGATACTCTCTTGTGGAAGTGAACGGAAGGGGAGGGCTGCTTGATTAGTGTTGCCTACTGATCTGAACAGCTATGGCTACTTCCCCTTTTTTTTCTACTCTGCTGAGAAGTGGTCAACCACACAGGGTTCTGGTGCTGACCATATAAACTTACTGGACTGGATTAAGGCTCTGAACTAAATTATGAATCTTGAATTTCCTGCACTGGTGGTCTTCTGCAGAGGGAAAATCTGCCACTGTGTTTTTTTTTTCTGTTTGGGTTGGCAGTCCCTGGTGACTAGATTCACAGGATATGTTTTATCAACTGTTGGATAATCTTGAGCAGAGGTCATTGCAGGCACCTGAACTCTTACTTCTACAGGCATCGTAAAATTCTACATTGGAGGAAGTGTGCCAGTGTAGATGGCTTCAGTCTTTAGTAGTGGGGTAACAGGTCTTTGCCCCCATGCCTGCGATTAGGGGGCTGTTTGATATTGTCGGCATTCCCTCTTCCAATAAACATAGTTTCTTTAAACATTCCACTAACCATTTTCTCTCCATGGGTAATTGGAATGTGAGGACTCTGCATAGAGCTTTTTCTTTTGATGTCCTCACACAAAAATTTCACCATTATAATTTAGATATTCTTGGCTTGCAAGAGACCAGATGGACAGATAAAGGTCAGATTCTTTAAAAAAAATCTTAAATTTCTCTTTTCAGGGAGGGAAGACAATAAACATTACCAAGGTATGGGTCTGCTTTTCAGCAAACACGTTAGTGATGCTCTTCTAGGATATGAGTGCATTAATGAAAGGTTTCTTACAGCAAAATTTCAGATGTTAAAGACTTGCATGTTATCTGCTGTTATGCCCCCACTGAGATGCCGATGAGGATGAGAAGGATAGGTTTTATGGACAACTTCGGGATATTTTGAATTCTGTCAAGAAAGGAGATATTACCCTTGTTCTAGGTGACTTCAATGCCAAAGTTGGTACTGACTCTGACCTTTGGGGAGGGGTGATAGGCCCTTTTGGTATTGGTAGCTGCAATGGCAATGGGCAACATCTCCTACAGGTAAGTAAACTCAGTGTTTTCAGAATAAGTAACACTTATTACAAATGCCACGACATACATAAGTACACATGGGTTTCACCAGATGGGCTGCATAAGAATATGATTGATTATATATTAATTAACAGCAAATGGGCTAGTTATGTTAGGATACCAGATCATATAGGGGAGCTGAAATTGGATCTGATCATTATCTTGTTAAAAGTGTCTTGCAACTTAAATTTAAGAAGTGTGCTAAGATTAAAAATTTACCTTTAATTCTGAAGCTCTGAAAGACTTAGTTATAGCTAAAGCTTACCATGATAGGTTACTTTGTCATTATGACAGTCATGGTTTGCTTACTATTGAAGGTGAGAAAGAAGGACCATTTTAAACAGCTTTTTTTGGAAACTAACAGTACTCTGTTAGGAAAAAAGGAGCAGAGGAGGCAAAAATTATTAATTTTCCTAAAAAAAAAGTGTTAAATACATTACTTCTACTTCAAAGCTGCAATATATATATACTTGTGTTTATTAGAACCATCCAAATAATTTATAAATGTTTACTTTCAGATGTGCAAGTCTGATGCAACAATCTAAAAATCAGTGGGTTAAAGAAGATGAACTTGACATCTGGGATTGGCTTGGGCAAAATGATACCAGTGTGTTGCCCTCAAGTGGTTATATCAGGTATATTAAGATTCTGAACTAATTTCTTGTTGCAAAGATTAAATGGTTGTTTAACAATATTAGTCAATAATTAATAATCTATTAAAGAGGAACTTAAGAAAAATATTATGAAACTTATATTAAGAGCTCAATGAAAACCGATCTAAATTTTCATCAGTGTTTGTTTGACATTTTTAGAAGTTATGGGAGTAGACGATCAACATCTTAGCTCACTCGGCAAAATTCAAATTGGTAAAATTTAAATAATCATTACACAAACTACTATGTACAATAAAGTATTTTAGTGAAGTGCAACATAGTGCTATTTCTTTCATTATAACCTGTTTTAATTTTTTGGATCAGTTATTTTAACTGTCATTGTTGTTAAATATTACAGCTTTCATAACTCAATGAAATAAGACAGTTCTTTTTGAATAGTATAATTAAAAAAGCCTAAAACAGGACTGCTATTACTATGTTTATAATATTTTCACTGTAATACTTTAAAAAATGCACCACAATTCTTGTTTGTTCCACATCTATCAATTTATATCCGAGTGTTATGGTCAAGGAAAGTCCTTTGGATGCCTTGAGTTTTGTTGTACAAGGAATGCATATAGAAGCTCTATTTTATAAACAAGATAAATGACTTAAAGGAGGTAAAAAAAAAAAGTTCCAAAAACTTCTTAGAAAGCACCAAAAGTTAGAGACTTTTAGTGACCTGACTCGAGTTTCATTATCTCAGTTGTTCCTTTTTCAAGGGCATGTCAATTGCAGCACGCATGCAGCAGAGTTTATTGCCTCCCACTTGTATTATGGAATTATTCACTATGAAATGGAGGGGTTTGCTTTGTGGGCTTTTCATGTCATTTTATGTTTTTGCCCAGCAGTAAACTTCATTTTCAGGAGAATATTGAAACTTTAAGAAAAAAAAAATAGTTTGCAATAATTCAGATCAAACTTTTGAGCTTAAATCAGGAAGCTGCTTCAATGTACAATGTAAATAAATTAAAAATTAAAAACAAAACTGCACTCTAAATATGCACTCTAAAAAGTAGAAAATGAAAGTAAAGCATATCCATGGTGCAATCAGTCACTGAATTCATATTCACTGTAAAGGAAGATAGGGTGTCAGTAATGTTGAGTAGATCAATCGATGCCACATATTCCTTTGAAGCAAATAGAATACCCAGTGACTGATTGCACTATCAATATGCTTTAGTTTTATCTTCAACTTTTTAGGGCACATATGAGTATTTTTTTTAATTCATTTTTATTTTTTCTTTGTCACTAAAAACATCTTGTTCTTCCCCACTATTTTTTTTTGGCAAGGGGGAGGAGAGTGGTTGTGTATGAAGTAGCCCATGACATTGGAGACATCACAAGCTTTAATTTCAGTTATAACTCATTAATGTCAACCTCTACAAAATTTTTGTCCCCCTTTTTAGAACGGAATAAAGCAAAAGGGGTAAATTTTGATAACCCATAACACTCCCCACTTCAAGAGCTTTCATTTGCTATACAACTGTTGTGTTTGGCCTTCATATTAAAAAGATATAGTAGAACAATTCACATATTTTCCTTTGGGGGGTGGCAAAGTTTTATAACCCATGACTCCCAATGACTCCCAATGTCACAAGCTTTCATTTGACACATGGCCCGTTACTTTCTTCCTTCTCATTCCAAAGATGTAGTGGTACAATTATTTTCATATTATCACATTTTTCAGGAGTAAGAAAGCATGAGAAGAAATTTTTTATATCCTAGCAGGCTTTCATTTAGCATAAAAATCATTAAGTTTGTTCATTGCTTTCAAAAAATATGGTGGAACAACTGTTTTGGCAAACGAAGAAATGATGAGTGGAAAGCAATGGGAAGATAGGTAAAAATGGTAACAAGCAAATTGGATTAGCTATATATCACTTCTAGAAAATTATTTACATCATAACTTAATAAATATCCATCAAATGAAAAAAGTATGAATTTTTAATTTTGAATTATCTATTTTTATGAGATATTGGCAAAAATAATCTAATGGGAATTTCTGTTTTAAAAAAATATCAAATTTCTATTTGTTGTGATAGCATCACTGACCAGTGCCGATGGACCTAGAAGATTTAAACCATTCAATATAAACTCAACTAACAATTTCTTTGAAATTTTGCTATGGGAGGAAATTAAAACACCCTCAATATAACAGTGGAGAAGGGAGTTAAAAACACCTTGATGAAATTGCATCATCGTTCCAATTCCAAATGCAAGGAGATTAATATCCAAACAAACAAAACCATTTTTACTCCTGTATCATCCTTTACAAGCCATAAAAAAATCAAAATTTTTTTATTGGGAAGCCAAAAATAATAATAAAAGTAAATTGACAAATAAACCTAAAGCAACGTTAACTCTTCCAGTGTCCCGCCTAGAAATTTGGTTTGCATCCAGAAACCCAGCTATTTTTTCACTTATACTCAGCCAAAAAAATATTAACTGTATAATTTTTTTGACAAATAACTATGGAAAGGAATTATGGCATGTTATATGCCAAATTAATCAACATTTAATTCTGGATTTTTCTGAAAATAAAGTATATAATGGAAGAGATGACTAGTTTTATTTTAATGAGGCTTTTTTAGAGCCATGTAGTAAAAAAATGCAACTAAAAATTAAAAAAAACAATAGAAAAGATTATAATGCACATGAAGAGAAAGACTATTTATTTCTGAATAACAACATAAAAAATGTTTTACCTGAAACAAGAAATTAAGTCTGTTCTGCAATTTTTTTCTCAGTGACATACTTTGAGAAATGTCAAGACTTTAGTCAGCTCTGCTCAATCAAAGAGCCAACTTTGGAATTTTTTTACCAAATAACCAATCAACAGAAATAGGTCATATGTTATATACCTACAGAAAGAGCATTTAATTGGGATAAGAAAATGACGAAAATTAAAAAAGGTAAGTTTTAAAGAGATTATTTGAAAAAATTGCAATTTTGCTGCATTTTTCCCATTTTAATTTCAGTAAAACTGTGCCCCAGTTTTTAGCACGCTTGGTTACCGATCTAAGGGACCTGGGTTCGAGCCCCAGATAAGACATGGATGTATGTGTCGTTTTTCTGCTGAGGTCCTGCCATCCTCTCGGACCTTCTACTATGGCATATAAACTGACAGGCTCCTGTCAGACCTCTGTGGCAAGCAGCTGCTTGAGGGGGTATTTATTTATTATTAAAAATTTTCAAAACATTTTGATCTATTTTTCAAAGTATTTCATTACTGTAATATTAATAATTCATAATATTTCTATCATTAGTTGAGACCTTATAGACAGAAATTATTATAATGCACATGAATGGGAAAGGTTATTTATTTCTGAATAACAGAAAAATAAAGTTTTGCTCAAAACAACAAAATTTATCTTTTATAATTTTTTTCTTCATACTATGATTTGAGAAAAGTCCAGACTTTTCACCAACTGTGATGATTCAAATAACTAATCAACCAAAATAGGTAGAATTTAATGAAAATAAAAAAAAATTCATCAAATTTACAAACACATTGGTTTTAACCCTTCCAGTGTCCACATTGTCTGTATACATTCACAGAATCTGTATTGAGAGGCTGAGGATGTATGCATACGTTTTTAGTACAACAAAAAAAAAATCGCTATTTTAAAAATAAAAATTGCCATTGTAAAATTTTCTTATATAATATATCTTATAAAAATATATAATTCAGGCTTGAAAAATAATATTTCGTTTTTTCATTTGGTTCATATTTTATTAAACTGCAATATAAATGACTTGTTAAAGCCATCTGATCGCCATTCTTAGAAGTGCTATACGTTATTGCTGATTTGTTTGTTAATGTTACTTTTTGCTGAAGCAACCCCCTTATTTAAACTCGCAAGTTTAATTTGAACTATTAGCACCAAATTTTTCCTTAAAATTTTGGAAATCTCCTGAAAATTAACCAAAAAAACTTGTTTTTGAAAATAGCAGATTTTGGAAGTAATTACGAAGTACATACCACCATTTTTCCCCCCGTTTTACACTCTTTTGTGCCATAAACCTATTTCAACATTCCCAGAATTGTTTTTACCATTTATCCCAGCATTCTATATGCTTTTCCTGCTCTTAAAATCGAAACTGTAAGTAAAAACAGCTTTCTTAGACTTTTCATTACTGGCTTGCAGCTGCAACTAGGTCACAGCTCACTGTTTGCAGCTGAAAAGGCAGGTGGCTCACATATTCTATCTCCATCCACTCCGTGTGTTATAAGTGGATCCATAATAGATTGTTTACATTGTTTTTCCAATAAATCGGATAACCTTTGTAAAGTTAGTATTTACTTTTTTTATATTTAAATCGTAGTTGTATTTCTGTAAATTATCGATCTTGCTGTTGGTTGATCTGTTGATCAATTTTTCGGAGTCATGCTATAACAGTTGACCGGCGTACAACATGTTGTTATGGCTATTTTAACATCAAATTAGGTTATATATTAATTTTTATTTTATTATTTTTCCATTTTCAGTAAAAAAAAACATATCTTTTCCTGAAATTGAATGAGTTCTTGGATACAGAAGCAAAAAAACATCCTTGGCACAGAAATCAGCCCTTCTGTGGGAAGACCATTTCAGCATAGGATTTTATCCCCCTCTCCCCCCACACACTGGGAAAGTTCCATTAAAATAAATATAAGGTTTTAAGTTTATATTCAACAGTTTTAAAAAACGGACTTTGCTGTGCCACTCTGATGGTATAGACTCTTTTTTGCTTTGGTTATAATTATGATTTTTTTTAATGCTTTAGTTGCTCTAGATGTAAACCAGTTTTTCAGGCTAGACACTTAAAGAGTTAATAAGACTTTCACTCTGATAGAGTAAAAAACATAAATTGGACTATGCAATTAAGGCTTAATTTTGGAAAACCTGATGAATAAAAATAGTTAATTATATATTAATTGAAAGGAAATTTCTTCTCAAATAACATAATGATTCTTTTCAGTGTGGTATATTTTTAAACACTGGCCAATGTTATACAAGGTGACTTGGATTACTCACATTAATGGGATTTTCTATCCTGTTTTTGAAACAGAGAACACTTTCTTGGATGAATGTTTTCTTAGGGTGTTGAATTTTGGGGATCTTGGCTAAATTCAAAAAAGTTAATATACCATGGAAAAAAAAATGTCTGTACCATCAGAGTGGCACAATCAATATATTGAGGAGGAGGAGGGAACTCTTTTAAAACCTTCAGTATATGCTTGAAAACTCACAATTTCGGTAATAATTGCTTTCATGGTTGTCTTAGAATAGGTAGATTAATATCCATTGAACTTAAAACAAAGACTTACTTACCTGTGAATAAATATCCTAATATTTCAACCTAGTCAGGGGACAAAATATTAGGATATTTATTCACAAGTAAGTGAATCTCTTTCTCTTAGGTTCCAATGGATACTAATCTAACCAGTAATTCTTTTTATTAAATTTTGCCAGGAAGGGAGTAAAATGCCCTCAGTGTAGTTGGGGGATGGGGTAAAAACGTGCCAAAATTCCCTCCCACAAGAGGGCTGATTTCTGACCAAGGCAGTCCATCTTGCTTACATCTCCAAGATCTCATTTCAGGAAAGGGCAGGGAAGGCTCAGTCAATAGCACACCAGGCTTGTAATCTGCATTTCCCAGGTTTGAATCCTACCTGGGATTTAGATTTATCTCTGCAAAACTCCCATCTTGCCCTCAGTCAGAAGTCACTGATGGGTTTGGAAAGGCTGCTGTATGTCGAATGGAATGTAAAGTTGTGGTTCCATGTGTAGGAGAGCCATAGTCTATGCACATTAAACAACATGCTGGATGACTTGAAGTAAGGCTACCATCTGTCTCCCAACAGTTGTAAAGTGGGTCCCCCCCCCCCCAAACCTTCTGTGAGCACTCGGGATCCCTGTGACCTGGCCATTTTAGCCCATTGTGTGCAAAAAAGGAGCTGCCCAGAGGTAAAACAACCTAATCCAATTCACTTTTAGGAAACAATGAAAAATTAAAGTTTTGTATTTGAAAATGAATAAATAATAAAAGAAAAATTGGCAGCTAACATAATGTGATGTTAAAAAGAATCCAAACAAATTGTAAGTGTTGTGATAGACACCCATGTAGCATAAGTCAAAAAAGATCAGCAATTACCTCTAAATCTACATACATACAAAATCCTCATACAGCTATACAGCTAGACTTGTAATTTTACTCTCCAGATATGTCTGTTCTAACCAACAGCTGCTGAATTTGGCCACTGCAGGCCAATTCTAGCAAAGTCCTGTTTGACATTGTCTGCCATTTTTTTTGCTACCATAACTAACCTTAGATAGAACCAAACTATTATACAGCGTAATTTTAGTCTTTAGATTTATATGCCTATTTTTCCATTGTCTCCGTAGATTCCTAAAAGTCCAAGTGGCAATTCCTATTCTATTTATCTCATGCAACATATAACCAGTATCTGTTATATAGCTCCGAAGATAATTAAACTGAGACACTTGCTCAATAGTACAGCTATTCAAAGCAACTGAAGCACCATCTGCCTGACTATCATCACTTTAGTTTTTTCTCTGTTTATCATCAAACCTACTCTATTACCAGTCTCATCAACAGCCCTAATGAACGAATTCATCTCCTCAACATCAGTAGCCAACAAGGCCAAACCATCTGCGTAATCTAAATCAGAAGTTTTGAAACCTCTAGACCATTTAAGACCAAAATCTTTCCTTTGCAAAGAATTTCGCATTACATAATCAATAACCAAACTAAAGAGAAAAAGAGACGGAATGCACCCTTGTCTAACTAGCAATGCTAAACCAATGACTGCAAGACGTACCAACTCTCACACATGACTCAGTGTTATTATAGAGAGCTTTCATTACACTAACTAACTTGTCAGGTATTCCATATGATCTAACAATCAACCACAAATTATGTCAATCAACATGAGTAAAAAGCCTATTTGAACTCTACAATACTTACTCTTGTTACACAACTCTTGTTACACAAAGCTAGTAACCACAGGTTTTTGAAACTCTAAACCAGTGATTCCCAACCTTTTCTGGACCATCGCCCCCTTTAGAAGAGAACAAAAATTTCAACGCCCCCCTAGTCCATAATAGTTAATTTTATATGAAATATTAAAATATTGTTGCATATTATCTGTACCTAATTTATCTGTTTATTTATCTATTAAAAATCATAAAGCAGAAATTAATAAAACGACAACCAAATGTACAATAAAATTGTTTATTAAAATTTCAAAAATAAACACAGAATCAATAAGAAATAAAAAATAATGAGATAAACACAAAATTAATAATAACTAAAAAAAATTAATGAGATGGTTGAGGCTGGTGGAGTGTTAACAATTTGTTAATGTCGGGTTCCAATTTCGTTAACATCAATCGCAGATCACCACGTTCAGTGATGTGTAGTCTGTTCCTCTTCTTTGACAGTAAATTAGCTACTGCACTGAATCCATGCTCAGCCATATAGGACGAAGGAAATGCGATTAAAAACTTCTGTACTATTGCCCACAATCCAGGGTAGAGAACTGGTATTGATTTTTGAAGCCAGAACTCTTGGTATCCATGTTTGAATTTTACTTTGAGTCCTTCGTTAGTCGTGAGTTCTAAGAGTTTCTCTTCCAAATTTGATGATTCTTCAGTATCTGTGTTTGCGAAAGCATCTAAAACCCAACTCCGTATATTCATGTTTAAAATATCTTGGAAACGCTCCGTAAAATCAACATGAAGAACTTCCAAGTGTTGGCAGTAAGTAAATCTTCTGGTTTTGCAGAGACTGCTGATAATGTGGGAAAGAGGTTGTATTCACCTCTACCTAGATTTCTTTTGAATAGAAGAAGTTTTCCCACAAAAGCAGCTATGACATTTTTTGTTTTAATTAAATTCAACTCATCACCTTGCAATTGTAAATTAACTTGATTAAATATTTTAAACAGGTCTGTCAAATACCTGTCAAATAAGCGATGTCATTTTTTGACGTAATCAGGTTTCCGTGCAATTTTTTGTCTCTGTCTTCAAGAAAGTCCAGTACTGAGTCAAATAGATTGAAAAAACGATTCAGACAAACACCTTTAGAGAGCCAACGTACTTTTGTGTGCAGCAGCAAGCGATTGTAATCTTCATCATTTTCATTACAAAGCTTACCAAAAAATCGGTCATTCAATGAATTGCTTCTAATCTTATTGATTGCTTTAATAATGTAATGGAGCGACGTATGCAGACGTTCATTCAAATTTTTTGCAACCAAATGCTGACGATGAATAATACAATGTACAGCGAGTACATTTGGTACTGCTTGTTTCAAATGCGCTATGAAACCCTTATGACACCCTGTCATTGCTGGAGCACCATCAGTAGCAGCAGACAAAATATTGCAAATAGGAATTTCTTTCTCTTGAAAAAACTTTTGCATGGTATTAAATATAGATTCTCCCTTTGTATCAGATTCCAAATTTTTAGCAAATAACTCTTCGTGAATTTTTTCTTCTTTTATAAATCGTACGTATGATAAGAGTAGAGCTTCGTTATTTGGTAGAGTTGATTCATCGAGTTGAATGGAAAATTTGCAAGTCTTTAAGTAATCACATAATGATATTTCAACGTCTTTTGCCATTTCATCTATTCTTCTTTGCACTGAATTATTACTGAGAGGAATTTTTTTGATGATATCTGACGGTGTCTTATGATGAAGAACAGTTTTTAATATCTCTTTGACTGCCGGCAAAATTAATTCCTCGCCAATTGTGTGTGGTTTTCCTGCTTTTGCGATTAACAATGAAATGTTATATGAGGCTCGTAGTCCATCATCATCTTGTTTAGAAGACGACGCAAAAAGGTTTGACAGAGTTGACTGTTTTAAATATTGCTTTTCCAGTTCTTGAAAATAGGATAAATCTTTGTTCTTCTTATCAGCATGCATTTTATTTAAATGCTCTTGTAGCCTGGAAGGTTTCATAGCTTCATTTGAAAAAACTTTTCGGCAAATTAAACACATAGGTAATGATTGGTTTGTAGGAGAGTGCGTAAATCCATATTTCAAATACTCAATACTGTACTGCCGGCATTTCTTTTTAGATGTAGATTCAGACATTTTCAAATGCAAATTAACTTCTCAACAGATTTATAGATAGTTATAAAAATAGTGTTTATAATGACTTCTAACACTTATCACTCACGACTATTTATCACAGCGAAACACATAAAAATAATAAAACCTTCCTAGAGCTATCGTTTTTATAGATTTGATTTTGTGCACGCATTAACTTCTATGTTTGTGATGCCGGCGCACTTGCTCCGTAAACAAGTCATTTCAAGCTCCCATATTCTTGTCGAAACATGTTAAATTGCATGAACCGCGTGTTTGCCTACCAACTTGAAAGGACTTGTCACCGTCAATCTATTCTAAACTAAAACAAATTAGGTATAGGTATACCTAATGCTAATTTAAAAATGCTTATTAACGCGATAACAATAAGATAATTTACATAGCTAGATAAATATTTATTCATGAAAACAGGTATTTTCAAAGTATTTTATTATATTAAAAAAATTATAAAAAAATATTAAATATAATAAATTTATTATTATTTATTATTATTGCATCTAGGTTGATTTGCCTATCAGGACGGACACAGATGTCCAACATAATAAGCCTGATATAGTAGTGCATTATAAGGTATTGAATGAGATTACAATTATTGAAGTAGGAATAACATCTCAGGATAACCTGCAGACAGTAGAGGTTGAAAAGAAGAGGAAGTATGATCTGCTGGCTAATGAGTTGAGCTTAATTCACAAGTGTAATGTTAATATTATACCTTATGTTCTGACGTGGGATGGTATTGTAACTACGTACCATAAAGCATACTCAAAGCGAATTGGAGTGGGAAAACATATTGAAGCTTATATCCAATCTGTGATCTTGAAGAGAACTTTTGAGAGCATCTCTAGTCAACTTCAGACGTACCAGTACGCTAGTAGGCGGTAGCAGGGAACTTATTGTCCAAGCTGTACATGACAGATGAGGTAGTGGATGACCAGAATCACCAGGAAGACACCACAGAATAGAAGAGATAAAAAGGTTGTCACAGAAAATTCCATTAAATTTATTTATTTATTTGACCGCCCCTCTTGACTGCCTCAGCGCACTCCATTTGCCTCTGGATCCGCTACCGCCCCCATGGAAGGCTCCAGCGCCCACTGGGGGGGCAGTATCACCCCCGTTGGGAATCTATGCTCTAAGCATTTCTCAAGAATCTGCCTAAGTGAAAATATTTGATCAATGATCCCCTACCACTTCTGAATCCACACATTCATCATGCAGTTGTCCATCAACCAAATTCTTAATTCTATTAAATATAATTATGCAAAGAACTTTACCTGGAATAGAAAGTAAACCAGTTCCCCTATAATTATCACATGAACTATGATCACCTTTTTTAAAAATAGAGATAACAGTAGCTGTAGTAAGATTCTTAGGAACAACATGTTTCCAATAAAAAAAATATTCAAAATTTCAGTCAGCCATGTGACAACACAAATGTTTCCAGCTCTAAGCATTTCAGTGGTGATTTCGTCGACCCCTGGGGATTTATGCAGTTTCAATTTAGAGATAGCTAATGCAACTTTGAAATGTGATATAGGGCCATCATAAAAACCAGTAACCCATCTATCCTCATTACAAACAATGGGAGTAGAAATAATCACATTATTTAGAACTTCTCTGAAATACTCAGCCCACCTAGCCATCACAGAATCCTCACCTTCAACCACCTTGCCATATTTATTTCCCAATCCCTGCGTACCTGTCTGTTTCTTCCCATATAAAACATAAACAAGCTGGTACAACCCCCTGCTGTTGTGCTGTCTAACTGCTTCCTCTGCTTTGTCAGCCAAACTATCAAGCCAAAGATTCTTATCAGCTGTTAACTGACCCTTTCATGTTTATTTATGGTGCTGACCATTTATACCTACTAGACTGGACTAGTTTATTGATTTGAACTTGATTATAGATCCTGGACTTGCTGTACTGGTGGGCCTCTGTTGAGGGAGAATCTGCCACTGTGTTTTCTGTTTGCTTCTGGGTTGAGAGCCCTACGTGAACAGAGGTATGGGATACCTTATATCAGCTGGTAGATAATCCTAATCAGAGGCCATCGCAGGTACCTGAACCTTACTTAGCTAGTTGGGCATCATCAAGCCTAAACTGGAGTAATGTGTCTAGGCAGGCCATATGGCTCTTGAAAAAGTCCACTTGTTTTCGACATTTAGTGCCTGAAATTCCTACCAGCATCGGTGACTTCAGCCTTTAGCGGAGGAGGCACAGGTCTTTGCCCCATGCCTGCGATCAGGGGGCTGTTTGATTTTGTTGGCCCTACCTATCTCAATAAACCTAGTTTCTTTAAAAAACCTACTAATCATTTTCTCTCTGCAGGAACATGGAACGTGAGGACATTATATAGAGATTATTCTCTTGATGTCCTCATGCAGGAATTCCAGTGCTATAACCTTGATATTCTAGGCTTACAAGAGACCAGATGGACATGTAAAGGTGAGATACTTAAAAATAACTTTAAATTTCTCTTTACAGGGAGGGAGGATGAAAAGCATCACCAAGGCGTGGGTCTGCTGCTCAGCAGACATGCTAGTGATGCTCTTCTAGGATATGAGTGCATTAATGTTCAGTTTAATTATCTTGGATTTAATAATCACAGTTTAATTACCTTTGGAGCTATGTAACAGATACTGGTGATGTGCTGCATGAGATTAACAGATGAATAGGGATTGCTGCCGGGACTTTTAAGAATCTATGGAGATTGTGGAGAAATAGATGTATACACCTAAAGACTAAAATTAGACTGTATAATAGTTTGGTTCTTTCTTGGGTTAGTTATGGTAGTGAAACTTGGACACTTTGTAAACAAGATAACAGAAAACTAGATGCTTTTGATTCTAGATGCTTACACAGTATCTTGGGCATTAGGTGGTTCCAGTTTGTAACTAATGATGAGGTTTGGCAAAGGAGTCGGCAACTTCCTTTAAGCAGTATATTGTGCAGAGAAAGACTCCATTGGTTTGACCATGTTGCCCATATGGATAATTATGGATTGGCGAATAGGGATATGAACAGTGTGCCTAAAGGCCTCAGAAAGAGGGGGAGACCTAGGATGCAGTGGGCAGACAATGTTAAACACGACCTTTTTAGAATTGGTGTGCAGTGGCCAGATGTAGCTCAGGACAGACTTGCTTGAAGAACTAAATTGCACAGTCTGGTTGGACCTCCGTATCCCATGGCTGCTTGATGATGATACTTGGTAATTACTTCCAAAATCTTCTATTTTTAAAAATAGTAGTTTGTTTTATTTTAATTTTCAGGAGATTTTCAAAGCTTTAAGGAAAATTTTGTTGATAATAATTCAAATCAAAATTGTGAATTTAAATCAGGGGGTTTCTTTAGCAAAGACTGAATATAATGTTTCCAAAGAGATGTGGGTTCAATTACTGTATGTCGATGAAAAATTTTCCACAAAACGTTTATTAAAGACTGGGGTGATTGGCCCTTTTGGTATTGGTAGCTACAATGGCAATGGGCAACATCTCCTACAGGTAAGTAAACTCAATGGTTTCAGAATAACTAACACATATTACAAAAACCGCGACATACATAAGTACACATGGGTTTCACCTGATGGGCTGCATAGGAATATGATTGATTATATATTAATTAACAGCAAATGGGCTAGTTCTGTTAGAAATACCAGGGCATATAGGGGAGCTGAAATTGGATCTGACCATTACCTTGTTAAAAGTGTCTTGCAACTTAAACTTAAAAAGTGTTGTGCTAGGGTTAAAAAATTTGCTTTTAATACTGAAGCACTGAAAGACCCAGTTATAGCCAAAGCTTACCATGAAGCTTACTTAGTCATTATGACAGTCATGGTATGCTTACTACTGAAGTTGAGGAAGAATGGGATCATTTTAAACAGGCTTTTCTTGGACACTAACAGTACTCTTTTAGGAAAAAAGGAGCAGAATTATCTGAGTGATAAGGCACTTGAGCTTATTTCGGAAAGAAAGAACTGCAGGAATGTCCTTAATCAATACCCTACTAGTCATCATAGAAAGCATTACAGAGAACTTAATAAACATGTAAAAGATCAGTTAGCTGCTGATAAGAATCTTTGGCTTGATGGTTTGGCTGACAAAGCCGAGGAAGCAGTTAGACAGCACAACAGCAGAGAGCTGTACCAGATAGTTAATGTTTTGTGTGGTAGAAAACGGACAGGCATACAAGGATTGAAGGATAAACAAGGTAAGGTTATAGAAGGGGAGGATTCTGTCATGGCTAGGTGGGCTGAGCATTTCAGTGATGTTCTAAACAATGTAGTTAGTTCTACTCCCATTGTTTGCAATGATGATAGATGCATTGGTGGCTTTAATGTTGGACCTATAACACAATCTGAAGTTATTTTGGCTGTTTCTAAACTTAAACTTCATAAATCCCCAGGAGTAGATAAAATTACTACAGAAATGCTTAGAGCTGGGAATGTTTCGGTTACCACTCGGATGACTGAAATTCTGAATATCTTTTATGATAAAGGCATGGTTCCTAAGGATTTTACCAGAGCTATTGTTATCCCTATTTTCAAAAAAGGTGATCGCAGTTCTTATGATAACTATAGGGGTATCAGCCTACTCTCTGTTCCAGGTAAAGTTCTTTCCATGATTGTGCTTAATAGAATTAAGAATCTGGTTGACACTCAATTGCGTGATGAGCAATGTGGATTCAGAAGTGGTAGGGGATGTGTAGATCAGATATTTTCACTTAGGCAGATTCTTGAGAAATGTTTAGAGTTTCAGAAACCTTTGGTTGCTAGCTTTGTTGATTTCAAAAAGGCTTTCGACTCTGTTGATCGTCATAATTTGTGGTTGATTGTGAAATCATATGGTATACCAGACAAGTTAGTTAACATAATGAAAGCTCTCTATAATAACACTGAGTCGTGTGTGAGAGTTGGTAAGGCTTGTAGCAATTGGTTTAACATTACTTCTGGTGTTCGACAAAGGTGCATTTTGTCTCCTTTTCTCATTAGTTTGGTTATTGATTATGTTATGCGAAATTCATTTCAAGGGAAAGATTTTGGCCTTAAATGGGCTGGAGATACGAAAATTTCTGATTTAGATTATGCTGATGATTTAGCCCTTTTGGCAAATGATGTTGATGAGATGAACTCTTTCATTCGAGCTGTTGATGAGACTGGTAGTAGAGTAGGTTTGGTTATAAACAGAGAGAAAACTAAAGTGATGAAAATTGGTCATGCAGGCTGTGATTCAGTTCATCTGAATGGTTGCAGTCTTGAGCAGGTGTCACAGTTTAATTATCTTGGGAGCACATCACCATTATTAGATAATGGTGATGTGCGGCATGAGATTAACAGACGAATAGGTATTGCTGCTAGGACTTTTAAGAATCTAGGGAGAGTGTGGAGAAATAGGTGTATACACCTAAAGACTAAAATTAGACTGTATAATAGTTTGGTTCTTTCTAGGGTTAGTTATGGTAATGAAACTTGGACACTTTGTAAACATGATGGAAACTTGATGACATTAGGAAACTTGATGCTTTTGATTCCAGATGCTTACACAGTATCTTGGGCATTAGGTGGTTCAACTTTGTAACTAATGATGAGGTTAGGCAAAGGAGTTTGCAACCTCCTTTAAGCAGCATATTATGCAGAGAGAGACTCCGTTGGGTTGGCTATGTTGTCCGTATGAATAATTATAGATTGGCGAATAGGGTTATGAACAGTGTGCCTAAAGGCCTCAGAAAGAAGGGGAGACGTAGGATGCGGTGGGCAGACAATGTCAAACAGGACCTTGTTAGAATTGGTGTTCAGTAGCCAGATGCAGTAGATGTAGCTCAGGATAGACTTGCTTGGAGAACTAAATTGCACAGTCTGGTTGGACCTCCGTAGCCCATGGCTGCTTGAGGATGATGATGATGATGATGAATGTTAAATGTTAATAGATTCTGAAAAAAAATTCATTGCCGCCATGACAGGAATCGAACCCGCATCTCTCCAGATTCATGCCAGAGCGCGTTAACCATTGCACCATGCGTCGGACAACGAATATTTTCAGAATATGACCTTTTAAATCTTCTTCTTGAGACATGACTGAGACAGCGCCATCTATACTCAAGGAGATGCAATGTTTTCAGTCGTTGTATTTGATTATCAGGTGTTAATGAGAAGGTCGCTAATGCTACTGCGTTAAATATATAATTAAAATCAATCCAAAGTGAATGCACAGTATTCCCTGTTAAGAAACATTAATTAATAGTCACGTCTCATCAGTCTCAAGAAGAAGATTTAAAAGGTCATATTCTGAAAATATTTGGATCTGAATTTTTTCTGAGATCTGAATTTTTTTCAGAATCTATTAATTAATATTTCTTAACAGGGAATACTGTGCATTCACTTTGGATTGATTTTAATTATATATTTGACGCGGTAGCATTAGCGACCTTCTCATTAACATCTGATAATCAAATGCAACGACTGAAAACGTTGCATCTCCTTGAGTATAGATGGCGCTGTCTCAGTCACGTCTCAAGAAGAAGATTTAAAAGGTCATATTCTGAAAATATTCGTTGTCCGGTGCGTGGTGCAATTTTTAGCGCGCTCTGGCATGAATCTGGAGAGATGTGGGTTCGATTCCCGTTGTGGCGGCGATGAATTTTTTTCAGAATCTATTAATTAATGTTTCTTAACAGGGAATACTGTGCATTCACTTTGGATTGATTTTAATGTTAAATAAATCAGCACTTCCGCATAGCGCTTCTCAGATGGCAATCAGATGATTCTAACAAATTATTTTTCAAACTTGAATTATGTATTTTTGTAAGGTATATATAAGAATATTTTCAAACAGCAGTTTTTGTTTTTAAAAAATCGATTTTTTGTTTACTGAAAATGGATACAGTCATCTTGGCCTCTCATTTCAGACTTTGTAAACATTTATATTCATCAGGGACCCTCAAAGGGTTAAAAATAATACCTGCAGCAACAAGTTCCCATCAGAAGAAAAAAAATTGCAAAAATATAGCATAACTTCAAAAGATTGATAATGATATATAAATCTGTGGAGATGAAAATGTTTGATTAAAGTATAAATCAGCCATTCCATGGCCGAGTAGTTAGCACGCTTGGCTAGTGATCTAACGGACCTGGGTTCGAGCCCAGGGTAAGGCATGGATGTATGTGTTGTTTTTCTGCTGAGGTCCTGCCATCATCTCAGACCTTCTACTCTGGCATATAAATTGACAGGCTCCTGTCAGACCTCTGTGGCAAGCAGCTGCTTGATGTAGTATTTACTTTATTTTATAAAGTATAAATAATGTATTAACTGAAGAATCAGAGATGATATCCATTGTTAACAGGCCTGCCAACTCTATAGGGCAGCAACATGTATATCCAATTAATGACATCTGTGTCTTCTTCTCAAGTAGTTCTGAGATTTTAAGCTGTTGAAATTATTTTTTCCTTGTGAACCATTTTATTATCTCATTATTTAGTTTAGAAATACCTTCCCACTTAAATTGTTTTCATTCAATAAAAGTAAAACCTCAGTAAAAAAAAGTCACTCATGGAAAAACTAAACAAAAAGTGTAAAAAAACATTTCCAAACTGGATGTACACACAAACATACATAATCTTTAAGCAGCCATGGCTATGGAAGTCCAAACAGACTGCAATTTATTTCTCTATTTATATTTATCCTGATCTACTGCTGTCTCATTTGGCAACTACAAGCCAATTTTTAAAAAAAGACCTGTTAGGCATTATCCACTGCAAACCAATCCTAAAAAGGTGCTATTTGATATTGTTCATATTTTTCTGAGGCTCTTAGATACTCTTATTTTTTCACTAATTTGTATTTCACTAATCTAATTCTGCATTGATTTGGCCATGTTGCAAATCAATGCAAAACTGCATTGATTTGCAACATGGCCAAATCAATGCAGTTTTCTTCTTACACAAGATACTACTCCAAGATATTTCATCTCACCTCACCACTGCTTACACAGTGAAAACCACCTGATGCCCAAAATGGTGTGTAAGCACCTAGAGTCAAAGGCATCAAGTTAGCTGTGAACTTGCTTATATAAGGTCCAGGTTTTACTACTACAGCAAGCTTCAGAATGGAGTAAACCATTAGATAGCCTAATTTTAGTCTTTAAATGTATATGCCTTCACAATCTCCACCTAATCTTAAAATTTCCAGCAGTAATGGCTATTCTCTTGTGTATCTCATGTCATATATTACCAGCATCTGATATGCAACTCCTGAGATACTTGCTCAGGATTGCAGTCACTCAAGAAATAAACTAGAGCACCACCACCTGAACAATTTTTATCGCTTTAGTTTTCACTTCACCAGACCTATCCCATTTACAAGTCTCATCATGAATGAATACCATCACATGCCAATTGTGGCCCTTTTGATAAAAGTACCCAAACTGTGGCCTACATCCTTACAGTGTCAGATTTTTTCCCCCTAGTTTACATACTAAAAAAGAAAGAGCATTTATTCTGAACAAAAAATATTATATTTAAAAGGAAAAAAATGGTAGGTAAGCATAAAAAAAAGTTGCAAGTTCATTCAGTTTCTTCAAAAAGTTCAGATCACTGCTAATTTTTTTTCAGCCATTAATAGATTTCCTCATCATACATATTGTTTTATAATGTGCAGAAAACAAGTTTCATCAGTTGTCAAAAGACAGAATCATTTATCTGTCAATAATTTTGTAAGCATTGAAACAGTTTTTCTTTAGCACCTCCATCCATTAGATGTAATTTCATGCCCTTGTGATGCTAGCCGTGGTAAGCTCCCATCTCATCTTCTAAGAGCTGCATAGTAGATCTTTCCTTTATCTTGCTCTGAACCCCTGTGATTCTTGTGACCTAGCCATATAGCCTATTCTATGAACAAAAGTACCACTCAGAGGTAAGACAACCTAAAATTCAGTTCCTTCAACAAAACTACATTAGAAAAATCATTTTTAATGCAAAACTTTTTTTTCCCCATTTTGGTATTTCATCTGATAGAGCAATCGTAAAAGCAGTCTTTTAATTTTACTAAATAAAGGAATAAAGATTCCTTTGCAAATGCTAAAATTATGAAAAAGTTTCAAAAAGTAACAAATGTTCAAGGATTAAAATGTTATAATTAGCTTTTTTGTGGGGGGAGGGCTTTCTACACAGGAAAACAACAGATTTAATGTAAATAATGAACCAAAATCTCATGAGTGCTTACAAATTGCTGTTGTGTGAACAAAAAAAACTTACGTTTGAAAACTGAGCATTTTTAGCTGAGTTCTGTACACCCCTAAACTCCACTAACATGCCCAGTATGGCTCCAAACTGCATTATATATAATGGTAGCTTAATAGTTATTTAATTTGGCTAGTGATAAATTAAAATTTTTGAGTTGGAATAGTATCACACATTAATGACATATGAAGCAGATTGACATTTTCAGTTCTTGTAAATAAGAATTTTCACTTAGATAAAGATCACAATTGTGTCTAAATGTTTTTTAAATCTTTTTCTAATTTATATGAAACTTGTTATTTTACCTGAAATGTGTGTATTTATAATATTTTCCACAGTGGGCAAGAGCAGGTCTGGTATCTTCTGAAATGCTACTTAGAGCAATATGAAAAAGTAGGCCAAACTGTGTTCCACAGATGTGTGTCATCTAAATTACTGTCTGCAGGTGTGCAGCTTCCTGCTTGGCTGAAGAGATCATATCAAGTATGTATTGTATTTGTAATAAATATTCATAGTAAATGAAATTCGTTTTTTAACACAAAAGTACAAATTGACAGTCTTTTCTACAATTTAAATATTTAAGAACTACTGACTTTAAAGTATAAGGGTGAATGGATGGTATTCCCCACTTCCCATTAGCACTGTATTTTGAATTTCCTCACATTCCTTATCATTTCATTATCACAGTGATATATTTTCTGATTGATTTATAATTTAATACAGACTATCAATTTATATTTTATTATATACTACATACTGGTAATTAGTAATTTTGTATAGTTTACACAAACTTATGTTGCATAGTATCTTAAACATACTATACTTTCTACCTGTACTCAAATAACCTGGTGTTGGAACACTGTTGCCAGGGTTTTTCTCACTCAGATGACTCCATTGGCATGCTAAGTATTGCTTTTCTTTAGTTGCTACTAGCATTAAATTCCAGGAAGTTCCTTTTCATTTGTGAAAAACTGGACCGATCTGACTTAAGGGTTGAGTTAGAAGTTGATGTCCATTCCTTTCTTTGGATTGTAATTCAAATCATACACTCAGCACTCATCTTAGAAGGAAAATCTTTTACTCTTAATAAGAGAGATTTGAAATGAAAATTAATTTGTTATAATACATCTACTAATTTAATGAGTTTTGTTTTAGCATAAAACATCAGAATGACATAAAATTTTTGGAATTCTGTGGGTCCTTTATAGGATTTGCTCACCTGTCTGCAGGATTGCTGTTGCTGCTACTGGACTGGTCCATTCAGTGTTTGGGGTAGTTCCCTCTCTCTTGCTGTTAGACAGAAGCTTGCATTTCACTCTCTATTGAATCATTTCTCTTTATCAATAATCTTCATGGTAGGAGAGATAGTATGGTTTAATAGTTAATGCATTTTTTTCTTTATTCTTATGTTCTTATAAAGCATCAGTTGTTCAGCTATGTCTAGGTGATAATTTGAGGGTGGTGCAGCTATTAGTCTGGTGTTTTCAAAGAGTGAATAAAATTCCTACTTAATTACTTTTCTTGATAATACCATGTTGCTGCTGTTATATTTTGTCTCATTATTTTTGTTGATTATATGTACTTCATTAGTGCTGTAGTGTCCCTTGCACAACCTTTTAATTTTCCTATATACAGTATGTGATTTCCTGTTCTTTCTCAATTCCCAATACCTTTGTATACTCCTCCAACCAGTTTGTCTTATCCCGATCTCTTTTATTTGTTGAATCAGTGTTTGATTCATTCATATTACTACTACTCTATTTTATGGTGCAATAGCTTTGTTTATTTCTTTTTTTTCAACCATGGTATGTTTGGAATATTTGTATATTTAATTTTGTTACCTGCTGCCTTTCAGGTGGTTGAAAGCTAAGATTTGTTTTAAATTTAGCCTTTTTCTGAAAATTTTTCAGTTTTTTGGATATCCTTCCTGATATTCTATTTTTGTGATTAGAGCTTTTCTTTATGATATAGTAGTTGTCAAGGCATACTTACAGTTTCTTATAAACATAGATTGTAATGCTGCTCATTTTTGTGGATTAGCAATTGGTTTGAATCAAAGGGTGAGTATGGATGGAGCTGTTGTTTGTGATATACACACTTGTATTATATATTTTATAATACAATTTTTATAATGTATTTTTATTATTTATTTGCTTTGTAACAATATATCAAAAAATGGAAGTTGTTATTTTCTTTCTCACATGTTGGTTGATAGTGGAAAATATGCTACTCGTATCCTTTCTTACATATTCAAGATTATGACTATCATATATAATAATGCAATCATGGATGTATTTTTTATAGTACAATATTTCTGTTGATATGTTTTTAATGATTTTTTTTTTTTGCTCTATGTTGTTTATTTATCTTATGTTATTATTTTTTCCTCCTCTTTGCGATATCAGCTAACAAACCAAAAAGTGGTAACTTCACTGATTTCCATAAATTAAGGAAAATCCCTATGTTAAGAGTGGGAAGCTAACATCAAAGCTCAACTTCTAAATCATATTATGTGACATCTAATGAATGAAATAGTTCACATTACATACTAAGAGAAAGAGTAATTTTGAGCAAAAAACAAAAATTAAAATGGAAAAAAAAGTAGGTAAGCATTAAAAAATGCATTGCAAGGTCATTTGTAGTTATTTTTGAAAACTAACTGGCTTCCATAAATTAAGGAAAATCCCTGTTAAGTCAATGGGAAGCTAACGTCAAGGCTCTGTAACTTCAAAAATAAGTTTTTTGGTTTTGAAAAATTAGATTGCAGATTAAGATCTCAATCAAATAAATCAATATCTCTATTTTCAACAATATTTGTTCAGTATTTAATGAGTTATGAAGTTTGAATATTTAACATCAGCAATGCCAATCTTAAGAAATTTTTACAAAACTGAAGAATAGTGAAAGAATTCTTTACAAAAAGTTCTAAAATACAAACTTATTTTATTAACCACCTTGATACAATACTTATTACTAAATTTTAATTAACTTTTGAAGTCAATTTTTGTGGCTGGCATTGTTATCGCTAAATATTTAAACTTCCATGACTCATTAAATACTGAACAAATATTGTTGAAAATCAAGATTGATTTATTTGATTGAGATCTTTATATGCAATCACAATTTTCAAAACAAAAAAACTTATTTTTAGGAGTTAGATAGAGCTTTGATGTTAGCTTCCCAGTGATTTTTGATGTTAGCTTCCCATAGGGATTTTCCTTAATTTATGGAAACCAGTATAGTATATGTGGGTTTTAAAATCAATCATGTCTGCATATTAATGAACGTTAATTTTGGTTAATTCTTTCATTTATTTAATGATTCCTGTTTTTAAATCATTTTAACTGAATCCTGGGATTAACTAAGTTACAATCCCAGAGTACCAGGAAATTACAAGCACCGGTTGCAACTTACCAATACCAAAAGTTCTGTTACTCTTTCCCAAAGAATCAGTACCAATTTTGGCATGAAATCTCCCAACACAAGAGTTATATATCTTTTCTTGACAGAATTCAAAATAACACAAAATTGTCTGTTAAACCTTTCTCATTCTGATCTGAGTCTTCAGTGAGAGTATTAAAACAGATAACATTCAAGTCTTTAATCCACATTTAAATTTTGCTGTAAAAAATTTCTCATTAATCAAAATTTCGTAATCATTAATTTCATTTTCACAAAAAGTGTCACTAGCATTTTTTCTAAGAAACAAACCTTCATCTTGTAAATGTTTACTATCATCTCATCCTGGAAATAAAATTTTAACTTTTTTTAATGTTTGAATTTTACCTGTACATCTAGCTTCTTGCAAGCCAGAATGTCCAGGTTACAGCACGTTCATTTGCTAATTTGTGTATATTTACTACTAAAAATTAGAATGTCATGTATAATATTCAGATCTTGCATTTAAATATATGAAACTTGCAGACAAAATAAAAGAAGTTCAAAATCACACTTTTTGAATGTTGCCAACTTGAGAGTAATATTAGATAAAATGCTGAATAAGCCAAAGGTGTCACCTGATTGACTCACCTCAACATATGTAATTATTATTTGAGAGAACATTTTAAAATCACTTTCATTTTCTTTTTATATGGTGCCTAATCTTATTATCTCTGACACATGCCTATCCAACTCAACAAACTATATTGTGCAACATGGCATCCACAAGTGCAACATTGGGAACTGCTGTTGCACAGTATAGTATGTTCTTCAATGAAAAACTTAGTTTTAAGATCTAGGCTAAGGGGGACAAATCTATGGCATACGAGACAGTTTTGCTTGACATGCAAGTGCACTCTGCAAAATTTATTCTGATCTCCAAATTCATGAAAAATTAGATTAAAAACTTTATAAAACTGTTTTTAGATATCAGAACTGCAAATCTTGAAAAGTTTCATTAAAATTTTTGCAATTTAGGTAGTTTGAAAATATGGGAAAATTTATAAAGCATCTCAATAATGTTGGAAATTTTGGATTCAAAAATGATTGATGGCTGTAGATTTAACTGATTTTGAAATGCAATTGTTTTAGTTGCATTCTCCTTAAGGGTTGAGTTAGAAACTGTTGAGGAAAATACACTAATAGGATGATCACCAAGGAATGCTGAAAATGAAGTGCTAAAAGCATGTAATTTCAATTCTTGACATGTTCTTTTTTTTAAAAAAAAAAAAGCTGTCTGTATTTGCAATTTTGTCATTTATTTATACTTGTGAATCAGCATTTTCCACTCTGAACTTCATAAATTTAGTTATAAGAAGCTGAAGTAAGTGTCAAACATTAAAAGCAATAAAACATAGCCTTCCATGATAACAAAAATGTCATCCATGATACAACAACAAAAATCTCACTGAGAGTTTCAAGTAAAAAGCATGTTAGTTATTTTGTGTTCCTTTTTGATTTAGAATAAAATTTGATTTATATAAGTTGTATACTTTAATCCTTTTTTGAGAAAAAAAAACTGCTGTTGGTTTCCATAGTTTCTAGATTATCAGTGCTGCCAAGTACTTTGATATTATTGGATATTTCTCCCGATTTTTGGCTTAAAATCCGATTTTAATTTTAATTATCAATAGAATACTGACGATAAACTCTTGACACCATAGACCTGGGAAAACCAAATTCCTGCACAATCTCCGATATTGCATGACCGATCCTCCTGGCACTGACGATCAAGTCACGTTCAAAGTCAGACAACTCACGACATGCAGCCATGCTGTTAACAATTGATAAACTAATTTAATTTATCAATAGAATACTGACAATAAACTCTTGACACCATAGACCTGGGAAAACCAAATTCCTGCATGATCTCCGCTATTGCATGACCGATCCTTCTGGCATCTTCTATTGATAAATCTGGAAGATTCTTCTGGCGTCTTCTATTGATAAATTTTTTGAAAATCCGATTTTTAGGACTTTTTTCATTTTTAAACTTACAAAAAACTGCCTCCAAATTGTACAGTATTTTTTAATTTTTCCTAAAAGGAGAATGTTAATGAAATGGAAAAATTGTTTCCGATTTAGCTCTTTTTACTGTACTAAAGGTGCAGCTGTGTTCCCCCCCATCCTATTCTATGCTTGTTTGTGGGTCTCAACCTGCACATTAGTCAGAGGAAATCTATAAGGCTCCAGAACTATTTTCAGACAGAACACATAGCAAAGTCCACACCTAAATTCTTTTTCAGAGTTAAAGGTCATAGATTGTTTCTAAATAGTTCTTTATTTAACCTTATACTCAACTCTCCCAGCTCTGGCCAACTACACTGAGAGACCAAAAGTCATGGGAATAACAGTTAAAGTAGAACTTGCACACTGTACTCATAACTGATGCATTGGACATCAACTGCAGAATGACGCTGCAGTTGCTTATGAACCCAACATTCATTTCAGAGTAGTTGTTAACAGCATGGCTGCATGTCGTGAGTTGTCTGACTTTGAATGTGGCTTGATCGTCAGTGCCAGAAGGATCGGTCATGCAATATCAGAGATCGTGCAGGAATTTGGTTTTCCTAGGTCTATGGTGTCAAGAGTTTATCATCAGTTTTCTATTGATGGGATTTCCACACACGCAAACCAGTGAATGGGACGGCCACGTGCAATTGACAAACAGAACTCGCGTCGGCTGTCACAAATGGTAACGACCAACAGACAGGCTACAGTGCATGAAATCACTGCCAATTTGAATGCAGGCCAAACACAAAATGTTTCTGAAAGGACTGTCCATTGCCACCTGCACTCCATCGGATTTGGTAGCCAAAGACCCACTCGTGTCCCATTCTTACACATCGTCACAGAGCTCAACGACTGGAATTGGCCCAAACACATTGAAATTGAACAGTAGAACAGTGGTGTCGGGTAGCATGGTCCGATGAATCAAGATTCCAGTTGTTTTGTGATGACTGGTGCGTTAGAGTGTGGCATAGGCCCCATGAAACCATGGACCCTCCCTGTCTGCAAGGTACTGTTCAGGCTGGAGGTGGTGGTGTGTGGCATGTTCACTTGGTCTACATTGGGCTCTCGTCTGTTTGGAGCAATCGTTGACAGGTATGAGATACTTGGACATTCTCACAGATTACCTGCACCCCTTCATGACTCTCGAGCACCCTGGTGGTGAAAGGGTATTCCAACAAGATAATGCAACTTGTCACCAGTCTTTGGTTGCTAGGAGGTGGATCAAGGAACAGTCCTCAGACTTTACCACCATGAATTGGCACCCATGTCCCCGATATGAACCCCTTGCGACATCTGTGGGACCCAATGGAAACAATCTTGTGATCCATGAATCCAGCACCATCCAATACAACACAATTATGGTCTACACTGCAGGATATGTGGGCTGCCATCCCTGCAGAATGGTACTGGCAACTCATTGACTCCATGCCTCAATGTGTGGCTGCACTGCTGAGGGTTCAAGGAGGATCAATCTATTATTAGACACAATATGCTAATTGGATTATTTAGAATTGAAAACTTTGGAGTGAAGCAAGTATGCAAATTAGAGAACTTCCCAGATCTGTGGGCCATGATTGACATTGCAACTTGAATGGGTCTCATACATTTCTATTGTTATCTGATTTGGGCTACTTACCCCCTCAAGCAGCTGCTTGCCACAGAGGTCTGATAGGAGCCTCTCAGTTTATATGCCATAGTAGAAGATCTGTGAGGATGGCAGGACCTCAGAAGAAAAATGACACTTACATCCATGCCTTACCCCAGAGTTATGTACTTTATGTCCTCTACTGTTGTGTTGGAGCCGTCCCGTGGCCGAGTGGTTAGAGCACTTGGCTACTGATCTACGGGACCTGGGTTCGAGCCCCGGGTAAGGCATGGATGTTCGTGTTGTTTTCTGCTGAGGTCCTGCCATCCTCTCAGATCTTCTACTGTGGCATATAAACTGACAGGCTCCTGTCAGACCTCTGTGGCAAGCAGCTGCTTGAGGGGGTATTTATTTTATTATTTATTTATACTGTTGTGTTACTTATCTTTCTAGCCCATTTCACTTGTCATTTGTTGGCCAATGTTAGTTTTGTTTCACCATAACATGTAACTGGCAGCTGGTCACAAGAGATAAGTATTTGGATTGTTTTATGTCCAACTGCATGTAAATGCTGCTCAGAGGCTATTAGTCTATTTTTAATCAATTATTGATATTTACCTATTGATTCTTAGTTATTAATTATGAGCTGTTAGGTTAACTTTCAGTAATGTGAAAAGCATACAGATGGTGGTAAGCCACTGTTTTCCATGCTGTATGACAAGTTGCAACTGCTGTCAATCCAATCACTTTCAAAAACAATCAAGGGCACAATAACATTTGTTGCTATTTTTGATGTATTACCAAAGTAATGGGGGTGGGGGTGGCTCAGTCAGTAGTGCATCAGGCTCGTAATCTGCAGGTTTGAGTCCCAGCTGGATCAGCATTGAGATTTATCTTTGCAAAACTCCCTGCTCTGCCCACACTCAGTAGGGGACACCGATTGGCTTGGAAAGGCCACCATCTGTCACATGGGACGTTAAACCATAGCTTCATGTGCAGGAGAGCCATACCCTGTGCACGTAAAAGAACACACTGGATAGCCTTGATGAGAGGCTACCATCTGTCTCCTAACAGTTGTTCCACTGGGTCCCCACCCTCAAATTTCTCTGAGCCTTCAGGGTCCTTGTGACCTGGCTATTTAGCCCATTGTGTGCAAAACAGTGCTGTTCAGAGGTAAAACAACCCAACCTGAAGTAATGCTAACTGATATATTGAAATATATTGGTTGATCTATTATTGATCAGGTGGTGATGCATATGTATTGAATATTGATTATTAGCAATTAAGTTAATTTTCATTAACTCTCTTCTGCTGGTTCCATGGGATAATATCTGGGTAAAACGTATGGATGCAATTTAATTGGCTTTGGCGAGCACCATTTCCTGTGCTGCATATGAAGCTTCCAACTGCTGACAATCCAAGCACTGTGCAAAAAAAAATTGATGGGGAAAGGACTGCAATAATTGTTGCATATTTTATCTCCAACACTAAAAATAGATTTAAAAAAAAACTATAAAATCTTATTACATGTAGAATATTATTTTAATCATTTCTGTTTCGTGGAATATTTTAGTAATTGGGAATCTCAGATATCCTCTCCCCCCCCCCCCCCCTCAAACCCTCTGAAACAAAATTCTTGGAATTTTATTTGTGAAGGAATGACCATTTAGTGTGGGTTTGCAAAAAATTCATTATTGTTTTAGCTTGGCACACAAGCTGAAAAAGTTCATCATCCTCGATCAAGAAGGGTGGGGGTGACTCAGTCAGTAGCGCGCCAGGCTCATAATCTGCAGTTCCCAGATTTGAGTCCCAACTAGGTCAGCATTGAGATTTATCTCTTCAAAACTCCCCGCCCTATCCACGGTAGTCGGATGGGACATTAAGCCATGGCCCTGTTTGTGGGAGAACCATACCTTGTGCGCATTAAAGAACACACTGGATGACCTTGATGGGAGGCTACTACATATCTCCCAACAGCTATTACAGTGGGTCCCCTCCCCCCAACCTTCTCTGAGCCTTCGGGGGTCTTTACGATCTAGCCATTTAGCCCATTGTGTGCAAAAAAGTGCCGCTCAGAAGTGAAACAACCCAACCTTGATCAAGACCAATTAATTTTAGCTAAAGACTTCTTAACATGGTTTTAAATTGAGATAGGGTTTTATTAAAATTTAGGTGCACAAAGTGCTCAAATTATCATTCCTCAGAATATGATCATTTGATTACTTAATGCCAAGCAAATTTTATATTTCACATTTTCAGTGTTCCTCATGTCTATGAAACTCGATGCTTGACGCTTCATGTGCGAAAAAAAAATTGGAGAGTATACATGAACATTAATTTTTTTTTTTACAAATGAAAGACACATATTCTTCATTCATAAAACATGTCTCAGTTCTCAGCATTTCGTATAATTTTCTTTTTAGAAGTACAATTGTGCTGAACTTCTCTGGCTGTATATAAGCTATGGCCTGCTTGAAAATGCAACAGATTTGGCTCTTGACTATATTGATGCTGTTTTAGGACATGGAAAAGAAGATTTTGGCATAAAAGTAAGTAGCTTAATTGAAATTATGCATTCAAGACAAATGTATCAGTAACTAAATAGAAATTAATAAAAACTTTTATGTTCCACTGTGAATAGTTAAAATGTTTACATTTAGTCTACCATTATCACCTTTCAATAAATTGACACTTCAAGAACAGTAATCTAATGAAATTGTGAATTGCTCAAATAAATATGCCATGATTGTGAAATACATCCAAAATTTGTAGATGCAAATTCAGAATGCAGAGTTTGTTTTTAATCGGAATTTTTCACTTTTGCTCCCCTCCCTTTCTTTTTTTTAAGAAAATCTGCCTTTTCCTAAAAGAATAATGAATGGTTAAAAACAAGTGAGAATTATTTCAATTTTAGTTCTTTTTTACTGCACTAAAAATGCATCGCTTTCCCTTCTTTTAATCTGTACTTGACTAAGGCTCACTTACAAACTAATGCCTTGCAAGTCAGAGAGAATATATAGGACTTCACCGACTCTTTCCAGAGAAAACACAGGGCAAAAGTTGTACCTAAATTTCGTTCAAGATCACAGATTGTAACTAAATAAATGTATACAACTTGAACCTATTCTCTGCTCTCCCCACTCTATGCAATTTAATGTATTCTTGCCATTACAACAGAAATGGAACTCACACATTTCTATCATTATCTAAGTTGCCTTATATGCTGGTCATGCAATTTTCATTCAGTACTGTGTAATACATATATATAAAATCCTTGTATAGTCGTGGGTTATGGAGGTCCAACCAGACTATAATTTTGAGCTACAGTTGCTGCATTTGCCCATTCTAGACCAATTCTAGCAAAGTTCTGTTTGATATTGTCTGCCCACCCCATCCTATGTCTCCCCCTTTTCCTGAGGCCTTTATACACATTGATCATAACCCTGTTTACCAATCTGCAGCTATCTATATCCATATGGGCAACATGGCCAAATCAACACAGTATCTCTTTGCACAATATGCTTCTCAAAGGAGAATGTTGATTGCTTCTAACTTCATTACTTAGGAAATCAAACTACCCAATGTCCAAGATACTGCACAAGAATCTAGAATCAAATGCATCAAGTTTTCTGCTATCTCGTTTACAAAGGGCCCAGGTTTCACTACCATAATTAACTCTAAAAGGACCAAACTATTTTACAGTCTAATTTTAGTCTCTAGATGTATATGCCTATTCACCATACACTCCATAGATTCTTAAAATTCCCAGCAGCAATTCCTATTCTCCTGTTTATTTCATTAGGCACATCACCAGTCTTGCATAGCTACCAAGAAAATTAAACAAACTCTTGCTCAAGGATGCAACCATTCAGATTAACAGAACCACAACCTGCTTGACCAATTTTCATCACTTTACTATCTTCCTGTTATCACTGTCAAGTTCGGCACTTCCTTCCCTTTTCTATGTATATTTATTGATGTATCTTACAATGTGGCCTCAGGCTTCCTGATGTGGAAGCAGGTATAATCGGTTTCCAGCTTACTTATGTGACAAATGGTCAAGGTGAGGGTCAACTTAATGAGTGGAGGCTGTCTGGGGGAAATCAGGGCAGATTAAACTGCAGGATGAAAAATATTATGCTAATGTGTTTGAGCCCAGGGGGCTTGAGTGAAGCAAGTAGGAAAAGGAAACGAGAAAAAAACTGGCAGTGGAGGTGGGGTCGAGTCGTAGAGAAGAGGTCAATCTGCAGAGCAATGAGTTTAACTGTGAATTTCGATGTGGCAGCCTAGGTCGAGAGGGTGTGGCTGAGGTGTGCTTTGGAATTTCCGATGCTATGAGAGTCTTTGCAACTTGTCCAGGTTCCTTAGTATACCCATTATTGCCAACAGTGTCCAAATATTTTGGCATGTTGACCATCCAGCTTCTGGAAACACAATGATTTGACTGCTTTCAAATTTTGTGAATTGTATATAACTTCACCTTATGCTGATTTCAGGCATTGCACACTCTTTGTAGACTGTTTGCTCACCATTTTGGTATTTCTCTTTTTATAATCAATCAATCAATCAATTTTATTTCATCATCATATACAATTTACAAAGAAAAATATGAGGGAACCCAAAAACCACGTGGTTTCTCTGAGCCGATCACACGATGAACACAATCTTTGTCTGCCTTCTGTTGTAGCCAAAGCTGCATTAGCTTAACAAAGACCCTTTTTTTTTCACGAAGTACTAAGCTTTGAACATGATTTCACTACCAAAACCAACTCTAGAAAGAACCAAACTACTACACAGTTTAATTTTAGTCTTTAGTTGTATATGCTCATTTTTCACATTCTCCAAAGATTCTTAAAAGCCCCAACAGCAATCCCTATTCTTCTCTTTATCTAATGCTGCACAACACCAATATCTATTAAATACCTCCCAGGATAATTAAACTGAGACACTTGCTCAAGAGTGCAGCCATTCAAAGTAACTGAAGCACCATCTGTCTGTCCAATTTTTATCACTTTAGTTTTCACTCTGTTTTATCACCGAACTTACTCTATTACCAGTTACATCAACTCATTAGCCAACAGGACAAAATCATCAGCATAATCTATATCAGAAATTTTGAAATCTCTACACCAAGTAAGGCCAAAATCTTCCCATTGCAAAGAATTCCGTATAACATAATCAATATCAAACTAAAGAGAAAAGGAGAAGAATGCATACTTGTCTAACTCCACTAGCAATGCTGAACCAATCACTATGAACCTTACCAACTCACACTCACGACTCAGTGTTATTACAGAGAGCTTTCATTGTACTACCTAACTTGTCAAGTATTCCATATGATCTAACAATCAACCACAAATTATATCGATCAATAGAGTCAAAAGACTTTTTTAAATCTTAAAGCTAGTAGGTTTCTGAACCTCTAAACATTCCACAAGAATCTGCCTATGTGAAAATATTTTATCTGTACATCCCCTACCACTTCTGAATCCACACTGTTCATCACGCAGTTATCCATCAACCAAATTCTTAATTCTATTAAGTATAATCATGCAAAGAACTTTACCTGAAACAGAAAGTAGACTGATTTTTCTAAAATTATCACAAGAACTGCAATCACCTTTTTTTAAAAATAAAAATAGAGATAATAATAATAGCTGTAGTAAACTCTTAGGAACAACTTCAGTCTTATAGTGTTCCTTCATGTAATATATCTGTTAATTGATTATTAATCAATGAATGGTGTCTATGTATTGATTACACCAATAAAAACAGGTTTTGTGTACTGATGTGTAATACACAAAATCAATGTACTTTTTATTGCTAAAAACTATTCTTAGACTCAGAATATTGCTAACATCCTCTGGTTTTAAGAAATTCATGAAAAACTTTAAATTTAAGTGTCTTATTATAAATATATGGTGAGAAGTAGTCAATGAAATTTATGGCTGTTAAGCTTTAAATGTTTACTAAGAGGGATAATAATAGTTTTCTGACTAACAAATGATAACTTCATTCAGACTAAGGAATCTGCCAACAGAACAAATTTTGCACAGACTAAGCAGGTTTAGGATACCATAAATTGTGCATTGTTTGAGGTTTTTTTTTTCCATTCTGCAATTCTAAACTTGTTTAGTGATCAAGGTTTATGCATTTTGCTGTTCTTTGTACTATTGTTTAGAATATTGTTAACAATTGCCATGAATGTAATAACCTATCCAAAATGCCGTAGGTATGTGTTAATGACATGAATAATTTTTGCTATATATGTGAGGAGTTTACAATTATTAAGCCAAATTGGAAAACCCTAACAACTTGGGGGAGGGGGAGGCTCAGTTGGTAGCGCACAGGCTTGTAATCTGCAGTTCTCAGGTTCGAGTCCCAGCTGGGTCAGCATTGAGATTTATCTCCACAAAACTCCCTGCTCTGCCCATAGACAGTAGGGGATGGCGATGGGCTTGGAAAGGCTGCCATCCATCAGATGGGGCATTAAGCCGTGGCCCCATGTACAGGAGAGCCATACCCTTTGCACATTAAAGAACACGCTGGATGGCCTTGACAGGAGGCTACCATGTCTCCCAACAGCTGTTCCAGTGAGTTCCCTCCACTGACCTTCTCAGAGCCTTCAGGGTCCTTGTGACCTGGCCATTTAGCCCAATGTGTGCAAAAAAGAGCTGCTCAGAAGTAAAACAACCGAATCCAACCCTAACAACTTTGTTTAAAAAGCATATGATTTTATTATGGTTACTAAATAGGTGGCCAAAGCAAACCTTGGTCTCCTCATATTGTCTGTGCTAATTGTGCAGTATATCTAGGGGGGTGACTGAAAGTTACTTGTCAATATCATTTTCCATGCCTATGATGAAAATAGATACATTGCCTGGCCAAATTCTATGAACACTGTATCATGTGTGAAGTATCATGAAGCAAAAATCATGAAGCAACTGATGCAAAATATCTTACTGGCATTAGTATTCTACATCACTACAAAGTCCTATGAAAGCTGAAAAAACATGGTGTAAAGCAAAGCCAAGTGCGACATGGATAAAATAGGTGATCTGATTGGCTTTGAAAGGAGCCTCATAACTGGAGCATGATGGGCAGGAGCATCTGTAATAAAGGTGCTGGAACTTGGGGGAAAATCATGGGACACAATATCCCAGGTGTAAGGAGAATGGAAATGGTTTCAAAAAAAAACATCTGCCAAATGTAGCAAATGCAGGAGGAAAAAGGCTCTGATAGACTGAACTGGTGTTTGTTGGCATGAACTGTATATCAAAACAGGGTTGGTAGAGTTCATCAGCTGAGAGAGATAACCTAAAGCAGTATTTCAGAACCTATTTCAAAAAGAACTATGCTCAGAGAATTGAAAATTTGAAATTTGGGAACTACAATGATACATGCTATGAAGTATAAAGTAAGTGTTCGTACTAATTTGGCCAGGCAGTATAGACCATTTTTCATATTATTATTATTTCTATTTAACCAAAGTGTTAGGAATTTTAATAAGTCTAAACACAATATTCAGTACTCAGATGGCCATCATCCATGAGACAAATACCACACAGTGAAGTTTTGTCAATTCCTAAATCTCCAGAAATATGGTCCAACTGATACTGACAACAGTGATAATTTTATAGAACAAGACACTTTTAATCCAGAATTGAACTGATCACATCTGCTGAACTACATTTGATTTTTCAAGAACTCAGTGCCTTGGTTAGAGATTTGCATATATCAAAATCTCAAGCTGAATTGTTGGGGTCCAGGTTGCAAGGCTGAAATTTGCCACAGAGTAGTACAAATATTTCAATATATTTTAACCAAGTAAAATATATAATTACGTTTTTTGCTTCTCAATCATTTGATTTATTGTGCAGACGTTAATGGTATTATGGCTGCATTAGGACATGACTATAAAACAAATAAAGGCAATTTTTTATAATTAATTCAAACTTTAGTTTAATGGCAGTGTATTGTGTGAACATCCATACCAAGTTGTTCACATGGTATATATGAAGGAAATATGGAAATTTGCCTGAAAAAAATTCATTATAACTACTACTACTGGAGTATCTGTAGCAACCTAAAAGTAATAGCTATGTTAATAGGTATGCAATTAGGATATACTAAATATTACTGTTTCATCTGTGTGGGATAATAGATCTGAGGATAAATATTACTCAGTCAAGTACTAGAAGAAATACGAATTTATTTTTTTTTTGGACAAAAAAAAATGTTCATAATCATTCCTTGTTGATCCTAAAAAGGTCTACTACCACCACTTCATATTAAACTTGGCCTAAGTAAGAACTTTGTCAGAGCAATGAGCAAAAATGATGCTGGATCTCTGTATCTGAAACAGAAGTTTTGTAGCTTGAGCGAAGTAAGAAGTTTTTACTGGACTTCAAATTCAAGATGTTTTGAATGACAAAATTTCATAAAAAATTGGGCAATGTTTAATCAACAGCCTAAACAGTGTTCAAGGATGTATCTGTTAACTTTATGGGAAACCATAAATCAGAAACTACAAGGAAGTGGTGAAACAACTCTTGGAATTTTAAGAAATGGGCTATAAAATGTTTATGAACTATCTTCACTATAAAATTTAGATGAACTATCTTCACTCATGCTTGGATTTCTTCCCTGGGAACTTTGTGGCAGTAAGTAATGAACAAGGAGAACAATTCCACCAAGACATCATGGTTGTTGAAAAACCAATATCAGGGAAAGTGAAACCCTAACATGCTTGCTCTCCTGTGGTCTCATAGGGTTATACTCTACCAGAAGTAACATATATAAGAAGCCACGAGCACCAGTGGCCCACAAACACTTTTCAAGTGACTCACAAATATTGCAGTGCAAATTATTTAATTTCTTTTCCAATTTACCTTTACACTGTTTTTAAAAGTGTTCTTTAGTAGCCTAGATTTAATTTATGACAATATTGACCCACTTGACAGACTTTGCACATAAGGGTAGTCAGGTTTTCTGAATGTACTGTTCAGTTTCTAATTATAGAGCTCAGTTCTCACTCTAATGAACCATTACATCAGTAAACATTTTAATTACACAGAAAAGTAACATTTGAGAAACTTATGGCTGCATTAAGAAACATTTATTTACCCAAAGGTCTCAAGACTCCAATCTTATTGTGAATACAAGTTTTCATATAACTGGAAAAACTGCAAAATATTACAAAAATTATTCTGATGGTGAATTTATAAAGGAGTGCTTGCAAACAGTTTTTGGTATGTTTTGTCCAGAGAGAAAAGATAATGAGTTTATCCCACAGAATTGTAATCAGGTGTTTCAATAAACTTGCTGTCAAGGTAGAAAATACCTGAACCTGCATCAAAATTTTAATAACTTTCTTTGTCTCTTGATGAAAGTACTGATATTTCTAGCTCAGCTAATTAGTGGTATTTGTATGTGGAATCGATGTTAATTTCCATTATAACGCATTTCATTTTTATCTAATTATGCTGTTTACTTTCAATTTTTTTTTTATATTTAATCCTAATTTTAATTAGAAATAATATTTTTTCATTAAAATTCTAAAATGTGCATGTTTATTTTTTATGCATACTGTCTACTCAGGGCATTGGGCCAGGGGCGGGGGTTAGTTTAAAATGTTTAATGCAATGTGGCCAGTGACACTCTGAAAAATCCTCATCTGGCCTGCTGATGAGAAAAGGCATCCCTTATATAAATAGAAATCCTCTCCAAAACATTTTTAAAGCTCATCAGAACAAGTAAGTTAAAGAAAAATTATTGAATTGTTTAGTTTCTTTTTACCTTCAGGTGATAGAGATATTTTGTTGACAGATCCTTAACCCTTCCATGTTCCCCACAAATACAGACATTGACAAAATCCAAAATGAAAAGTCCAAGACATTTATGTTTATTTTTCGTAAAACAAAAAAAAATTGATTTTTTTTTAATAGAAATTGCTATTTAAAATTTTTCTTACATATGTCTTTATAAAAATTTATTAAAGTAATTCAAGCTTGAAAAATATTTTTTTTTTCATTTGATATATATTTTATTAAATTGCAATATAAATAATTTGTTAAATCCATCTGATTGCCATTTCTTAGAAGCACTATACAGTATTGCCAATTTGCTTGTTAACATGCTGAAGCAACCCCCCTATTTAAGCTCATATGTTTGATTTGAACTATTATCAACAAATTTTTCCTTAAAGTTTCAAAAAACTCATGAAAATTAACAAAAAAAATTATATTTTAAAAACAGAAATTTTGAAAGTAATTACAAAGTACATGCCTCTGTGTGTGTTTTGTGCTTTAACCATTTAACACCCCAAGAAAATTTCAGAAAAGGGTAGAGGGTATTAAAGACAATGGAATAGCATTATTTAGACAAGCCCATTTCAAAATGCTGGTCATTTTGGACCATTATGCATGTTAAAGGGTTAAGCAAATTTCAGTATTCCTAGAATTATTTTTATTATTTATCCCAGAATTCTATGTACTATTTGAAGAATGTCATTACCACTCTTCAAACTGAAACTTTAAGTAAAAAGAGCCTTCTTAACCAGAGCAAAGCCAAAGCTTGTTGTTCTGAAGACATAAGGGGTTTATCAAAATAATGGAAACAGCGACTGGAGTATGTGCAATGCACTGTATGCATGTCACAAGGACGATGTCGGCTATTACGTAGCAGTGCCACAGGCGAAGCAGCTGTTGTTGGTGTAATTGTCAACAATGTCAGATCTCAGTGAACTCCAAAAAGGCATGATCATTGGTGTGCATCTTGCAGGAGCTTCAGTAACCAGAACAGCAGAAATAGTAGGTGTAACACAAGGAACTGTATCAAAGATTATGACTACCTATCAAAATGGACAGGGTGTTGTGTCCAAACATGCAAATTGTGGGCACCATACAAAGTTGTCAGATAGGGATAGGCGAACATTGGCACAGATTGTACAACAGAAGCACAAGACCACAGTACTGCAAATAACAGCAGAGTTTAACACCAGTCAGAATGATCCTGTTTCTGTCATAACAGTTCATCAGGAACTTCATCGTGCTGGTATTTATGGCCAACATCAATGCAATGAAATGTGTAAGTTGGTGCAAAGCACATAAAAACTTAGATGCTAAAGACTGGCAACGTGCCATCTGGTCTGATGAATTGTGCTACGCATTGTTTCCCACCACTGGTAGAGTGTACATCTGGCAAAAACCTGCAGAAGCGTACCCCCCCCCCCCCCCCCCCACAACTGTTTGGTTCCGACTGTGAAGCATGGAGGTGTATTCCTGATGCTGTAGGGTGCTATATCATGGCATTCCTTAGGGCCATTAGTTATTCTGCAAGGTCGTGTCACATCCACAACGTACTAATCCATTCTCGGGGACCACCTGCTTCCAGTGTTGCGGACATTGTTCTACACATCCAGGCCATCCCTGGTTTCAAGTGGATAATTCACCCATGCATTGTGTGAAATATACTAAGTTATGGTTTGCAGAACATGAGGATGAGGTACAGCAGCTACTGTGACCACCTCAATCTCCAGGCCTCAATGTTATGGAACATTTGTGGGAATATCTGGAGCACAAGGTCAGATCACACATTCTTCCTCCAGCATCACTGGCACATTTGGGCCATATTTTACAGGAAGAATAGTCCCACATTCCATTACCATATGTGCATGACATATATATCTGTATTCCACATTGAATTGCATCTGTTCTGAATGCCTGAGGTGGGCCTGCAGCTTATTAATAAAATGTTCTCCACAAACATTTAGTGTTTCCATTATTTTGATAAACTCCTGTATCTTTCAGCAGAGGACACACAGCTGAGGCAGTGCTATGACCTAGTTAATTGCTCACACATGCAGTCAAGTGGCTGCATAGTGGATTGTTTACAGTGAGTGTTGATTGTTAACACTTTTTTGCATACAATGAGCTAAATGGCCAGGTCGTAAGGACCCAGAGGACTCAGAAAAGGTTAAGGGAAGGAGACCCACTGAACAGCTGTTGGAAGACAGATGGTGGGCTCATATCAAGGCCATCCATCATGTTCTTTAACATACACTGGGTATGGCTCTCCCACACATGGGGCCATGGCTTTACATCCCATCCGATGGACAGTGTCCTTTTCAAGTCCATCAGTGTCCCCTACTGGCTGAGGGCAGGGTGGGGAGTTTTGAAGAGATAAATCTCAATGCTGGTCCAGGTGGGACTCGAACCTGAGAAAGCAATTACAAGCCTGGCATTCTACCAACTGAGCCACCCCAGTGAGCATTGTTCTTCCACATTAGATAATGTCACAATGCATCCAGTTAGTATTTATACTTTTATAATTAAACCTCATTTTCATTTTTGTAGATTTATTTCTGTAAATTACTTATCTTTCAGTCAGCATGAAGAAATAATAAAAGAAAAATGAAGATATATATATAAATTAATGTGAAGTTATATAAAATATCCACAACTTGTAAGCCATCAATCCAATGTAGCATAACTCCAAAAGATTGATCTATTAATAGATTATTATCAGTCTTTTGGAGTTATGCTACATTGGATTGATGGCTTACAAGTTGTTGTGGATATTTTATTTAACTTCACATTAGTTTATACACAGTCATATCAGAATAATATGACCATTTACCATACATATACTCTGGTAGGTAGTCATATTATTCTGATACGACTGTGTAAATAATAAAAGAAAAAGGAATATGTATTCATTTTTCTTTTATTATTTCTTCATTTTCCAGTAAAAAACTTTGATCCTGTATCATTTCTTGAAAATGAATTCTGAATCAAAAAGGACTTCTTTGACACAAAAATCAATTCTCCTGTGAAAGGGCAATTTCGTCAAGGGTTTTACCCCCACCCCCATTCCACTCTACAGCTACACTGAGGGTGTTTTAATCCCCCGCCCCAGCAGAATTTTTTTTAATTATAAGTTTTTAAGTTTATATTCAACTGTTTTAAAAGACTGACCCTCTTCTCCTCCTCACTAAATATATTGGCTGTGCTACTCTGACGATATAGATGTTTTTGAATGATGAAACCCTTGGTGCACAAACTATTAGGCACCTAGCCAAGAGACCCAAACTTCAACACCCAAAGAGAAAAATTCGTGTTTAGTAAAAATGGCAGCCAAGAACGTTTTTCCCATTTTATAAACAGGACAGAAAATCCTGTTAATGTGAGCAATCCAAGTCACCTTGTATAACACTGGCCATTATTTTAAAATATACCAAACTGAAAAAAATCATTATACAGGGTGTCCATAAAGTCTCTTTACAATTTAAAAAAATTATTTAAAAAATCAAATGAAAAGATAAATATTTGGAAATTATTACAAAATGAGAAGTATACATTGAACAGAAGAAAGATTGAAGAAAAACTTGAAGAAAAAAAGAAAACATTGAAGTTTTTTTTCCATCATTTAATACACTTCTATATGGGCACCATTAGTTGCACGAAGCACATCAAGACAGTACTCAATTTCTTGCCATGTTCGCTGTAGCACAGCCTCATCAATGGTGGCAATGGCATCAGTGATCTTTTGCTTTAGGTCAGTGATGTCCCGTATTTTTGTTCGATACACAATATCTTTAACATAACCCCATAGAAAGAAGTCCAGGGGAGTGATATCTGGTGAACGAGGTGGCCAGGTAATTGGGCCATCCCTTCCAATCCACCGGTCTGGAAATTTTTGATTTAGGAACCCACGGTCTTGCAGTCCCCAATGTGATGGTGCACCATCTTGCTGGAAAATGATGGTTGGTTGAAAGTCATCTAGTTGTGGTGCCACATATTCAGTCAAAAGGTCAAAGTAAACATTTGCTGTAATTGATGCCTCGTTGAAGAAAAATGGACCAAGGATTCGATTGCACATGATCCCACACACACATTAACCTTTGGACTATCTGGGTGAAGTTCACTAGTCAGATGGGGGTGTTCTGATACCCAGATTCTCACATTATGTGTGTTCAGTTTCCCCGAGACATGAAAGGTTGCCTCATCACTAAAACAAACTCGGGTGAGGAACGTTTCATCCTCAGAAATTCATTCCAGCATGTTAACTGCAAACTCTTTTTGTCTTGGTTTATCATTTGGCTCGAGTGCCTGTAAGAGTTGCACTTTGTAAGCGTACAATCACAAGTTCTTGTATAGGACTTTGTGCACTGTTGAATGTGGTAGCTCTGTCTGGCAGAAGTACGGGTGGACGTTGTGGGAGATCGACTAAAGGCTTGTCTTACACGATCGATGTTTTCCTCAGATGTTCTTGGTCATCCACTCCTCCCTTTATCCAACACTGTCCCTGTCTCCATAAATTTCTTGTGCCATGCACGAATTGACGGACGTGACAGTGGATCTCTTCCATACTTAGTTCTGTAGTTTCGCTGAGTCTGCGTATCCGATTTCGTTTCAATAAGCCATGATACACATTGTGCCTTCTCTTGAGGAGTAGCCATTCTTTAGAGTTTCTTTAAAAAATACCTCTTTCATCAGCGTGGTACCTGAAATACATAAATGCAATGCAATTAAAATCTTTGATAACCACTTAGTACATAGAACAAATTTGATTAAGATATCTCATCAATTGCCTTTGTAATAATTTTTTTAAATTGTAAAGAGACTTTATGGACACCCTGTATTATTTGGGAAGAAATTTCCTTTCCATTAGTATATAATTTTTTATTAATCAGGTTTTACAAAATTAAGTGTTAATTACATAGTCCAATCTATTTTTTCACTATATCACTGTAAAAAAAGTTTTTATAATTTAAAAACTTTTTTAAGTTTTTTTTTAAGTTTTGAATTCTGTTTCATTTGATATAATAGTATTGCATATTTCAGTTGATTGGTTATTTTTTTTAATTCTAAAGTTGACTTGTTGATTTGATTCAGCACAATTGGAAAAAAGCCTGAACTTTTCTCAAAGTATGGTAATAATAAAAAAAATTGCAAAACAAGATAAATATTTACCTGAAACAATAAAATTCTTTTTTATTTCGTGTTGTTATTCAGAAATAAGTAGCATTTCTATCTATGTACATTATAATCATTTCTGTTAGTTTTTTTTTAATAGAATTTTATTTTCATTGCTAGATGCATTTTTTTTTTTACTACTTGCCTCTACAAAAGCCCTGTTAAAATAAAACCAGTTGTCTTTTTTGTAAAATATTTTATTTTCAGAAAAACCAGAATTATATGTTGATTAATTTGGTTTATAGCATGCCATAATTCCTTTCATTAGTTATTTGGCAGTTTAAAGTTAATTTTATTTTTCTGATCATAGTAAAAAAAAATAGCTTGACCTCTGGATGTAAGCCAGTTTTTCAGGCTGGACCGTTGAATGGTTAATCAACATTAAAAAACAGACCATGCACCAAAACAATCTTTTGATAAAAAGATGTAAACCATCGTTATTAGGTATTTATTATTAGCGATTAAATATTAAGTAATAATAAAAGCATATTGTAAACCAAGCCCCCCCCCCCCCATCAATTTTTAAGTTTCAAAAATTTGTTTGCACATTATGCTTTTGAAACATTTACAACTGTTAAACATTAATAGAAAATGTACTACTGGTTTTTATTTACTTATTGATTACCTATGTTTTAATCATGTGTGAAATCAACCCCCTCCCAAAACGTATTTTCAAAATATGCTACTGTTATGGACTTTGGTTGTGATTGTTGCGAATCACCACTTTCCATGTTGTGTGCTAAGGTTTGCAACTGCATTTATTGCTATCTCCTTTGAACTGCAACATTTACTTTTGTAATATATCAGTTAATCTATTAGTAATCAGTTAATGATGCCTACATATTGACTTTTAAAATGTATGATGCCATAATCACGAAAATGCACTTCACCAAGCCAGTATATATGACCAAAAACACTAAACAAAGCAATTAGTATCACAAAAGAATTTTAAATTTTAAAAAAATATATTATTTAGAGTTAATTTAAATATATATACATATATTTAAAATAAACTTTTCAGAGCTCCAAAATAATGCTAATCTTTTCAATTTATTATTTAACTTGATGCATCTTGATGTCACATTATGGTATTGCTTTCAAGATCATTCTAAATTTACCTATGAAACTCAGCCATCTATGCTAGACTGCAATGCATTAATTAATTTATTTATGTTAGATTCACCTATCTGCATTTTCAGTCAAAATCATATGTCATAGGAGTATATTTTTTTGTATTGGATGATTTCAAGATTTTTGCATGAAAGTACATCCTTGCATTTTGTTCATCATTTTAGTTTCTAAACTATTTTTGATCTTTTGCTGAATGGGAAAAATTTATATTTTTCTTAACAAGTGATTAGCATGGGACCATATACCAGGGACAAACATCTGGTTTTGTTTTGATATTTTTAATGCATACAGTCTGAAGGACATATCTTCACATTATGTTCACAAGTAATAAGTAGTTATTTTTGCATTTTTTATTAATTTCTTATTGATTATAAGCTTGAATAGATAAATATGTGTTCATGAAATCTAGCAGGTGTGTTCAATAAAGTAGATCCAGAAAGGCAAGCAAGATGGTCGTTCTCTGTCCAGTAGTTTATGATATAAACCATTTTTCAAATAGTTTATGATATAACCAAATCCTGAACATTTGTTGCATATTGCACATGTGCACCATTGATACGTCATTAGAACAGGAACAAACTGATGATATAAAGGTTCAACACATTTTCCAAAATGTCAAGAAAAGTCTGAGCATTCACATTCTTCTGAGAGAAAAATATGGACCAATGATCTTGAAGGGGCTGTTCCCGTATACAATATGGATTCTCATCAGACTAGTACCAGACACTGTGATGGTTTAGATGACCTGAGCAATGAAAAATTGTCTCATCTGAAACAGTCTGATGTCCAATATTCTGCTGAGCCAGTACCCATTCATAGAATTCCATTCTGCAGTCATAATCATCTGGATGGATTTCTTGGATAAATTGGAGTTTGCATAGATGGAACCTGGGTTTCTTCATAATGTGATGCACTGAAGTTTGGATGATATTTTATTCTTATACAGTAGAATACTCTCATGTTTCCAAAGTAGGGTAACAAGATTTTGATCATTTGTTCATACTTCCTATTTCTTCAAAGGGTTTTATTATTTTACTTAACTAATGACATTTTGATCCCTCTGCATTAAAAAGCGTCTCTTCAGCCTTGCTTGTGGCATTTAAATTGCGACCATGTTTAACATATAAATAATTTGCTTCTGAATATCTGTTGAAAAATATGTGTTCTATCCCTTCATCAAGTATACACAATGTCCAACATCCTCTGCAGCTACAGTTAAATACTGTATTAATACAAAGATTGGTGTGGGTATGATTTGCTGCTGCTATTCCATTATTGTTCTGCTATATAATTCGGTCTCTCCTTACACTAAGTGCTGAAACTTCATGAAACATGTTATAATTTTTATCTCCCACAGTATAATGGATTAGAAATTTCAATGTGAACCAAACAATTCATTGGTTTGTATACAAACCTCCAGGAAACAACAACAAGCCTATTAACTAATCATATTATCCTGTCTACAATCTCAACTGGGCTACTAATCTACTAAGTGGTGATTGTGATTTTCCCATATATCCAGTGGTTCATTTCAAACTCTAGACAGACAGACAGACGAGCGGACAGACGGACAGACCTCATGCAGCCATGGGCTATTGAGGTCCAACCAGACCGTGTAATTTTCCTCCCCAGACATGTCTGTTGTGAGCTAGTATTGCTGCATTTGACCCCTCTAGGCCAATTCTAACAAAGTCCTGTTTGACATTGTCTGCCCATCACTTCCTAGGTCTCCCCCGTTTTCTGAAACCCTTAGGCACACTGTTCATAATCCTGTTTGCTAATCTACAGATATGCATACAGGCAACATGGCCAAACCATGCAGTCTCTCTCTGCACAATATGATGCTCAAAGGAGGTTCATGACTCTTTCTAACTTCATCATTACCTACAAAATTGAACCATCTAATGTCCAAGATACTATGTAAGCATCTAGCATCAAAGGCATCAAGTTTCTTGTTATCCTGTTTACAAAGGGTACATGTTTCACTACCATAACTAACCTTAGGAAGAACCAAACTATTATACAACCTAATTTTAGTCTTTATGTGTATACTCCTATTTTTCCATACTCTCCATAGATTCTTAAAAGTCCCAGCAACAATCCTTATTCTTCTATTTATCTCATGCCGCACATCACCAATATCTGTTACATAGCTCTCAAGATAATTAAACTGAGACACTTGCTCAAGAGTGCAGCCATTCAAAGCAACTAAAGCACCATCTGTCTCACCAATTTTCATCACTTTAGTTTTTTCTCTGTTTATAACCAAACCTACTCTGTTATTACCAAACCTACTCTGCAAAAAAATGCTAATCTTTTCAATTTATTATTTAACTTGTAATAACTGCAAATAACCAAACCTACTCTGTTATTAGACTTATATATATACCAGTCTCATCAACAGCCCTAATGAAAGAATTCATCTCATCAACATCATTAGCCAACAGGGCCAAATCATCTGCATAATCTAAATCAGAAATTTTGAAATCTCGACCATTTAAGCCCAAAATCTTTCCCTTGCAGTGAATTTCACATAGCATAATCAATAACCAAACTAAAGAGAAAAGTACAAGAATGCACCCTTTCTAACTCCACTAACAATGCTGAACCAATCGCTATGAACCTTACCAACTCACACATGATTCACTGTTATTGTAGAGAGCTTTCATTATGTTAACTGGCATGTCTGGTATGCCATCTCACAATCAACCACAAATTACGATGATCAGCAGAGTTGAAAGCCTTTTTGAAATCAACAAAGCTAGCAACCACAGGTTTCTGAAACTGTAAACATTTCTCAAGAATCTGCCTAAGTGAAAATATTTGATCAATACATCCCCTACCACTTCTGAATACACACTGTTCATGCAGTTGTCCATCAACCAAATTCTTAATTCTATTAAGCATTATAGTATATTCTTAATTCTATCAAGTATAACCCCTATAATTGTCACAAGAACTGTGATCATCTTTTTTTAAAAATTCGGACAATAATAGCTCTAGTAGATTGATATAGATTATGATAAAGGTGTTGTTCCTTGGGAACAACACCTTTATCATAAAAAATATTCAAAATTTCACTCAGCCATTTGACAGCACAAATGTTCCCAACTCCAAGCATTTTAGTGATGATTTCATCCATCCCTGGGGATTTATGCAGTTTTAATTTAGAGATAACCAAAGTGACCTCGGAAGTGATATAGGGCCATCATTAAAGCCAGTAATACAACTGTCCTTATTACAAACAATGGGAGTAGAAATAATCACATTATTTAGAATTTCTCTAAAATGCTGAGCCCATCTAACCCTCACAGAATCCTCACCTTCAACCACATTGTCATGTTTATCTCTTAATCCCTGTGTGCTGTCTAACTGCTTCCTCAGCTTTGTCAGGCAAGCTATCAAGCCAAAGATTCTTATCAGCTGTTAACTTATCCTTTACACATTTATTAAGCTCATTATAATGCCTTCTGTTAGAACTAGTAGGTGTTGATTCATATTAATCCTGTACTTCCTTCTTTCAGAAATAAGTTGCATAGCCTTATCACTCAAATAATTTTGTTTCTTCTGTACCATTTTACTCAAAAGCCTTTAGCCTCAACTGGCATAGTGATTAGGCAGGTGGTTCTCAATCTTTTATGTCTCACTAACCCCCTGGAAATATGTATGTTACTGGCATACCCCTTGTATAGATAGATAAAAACTATAGTTTTAGTACACAACAATGTATATATGTAATAGTATCACAACAATGGGAATAAAATAAAACATACATATATAACATATATCCAGTAACTTTTGAGCTCTCACGGCATACCCCAAAAAATTTTACTGCATACCCCACATTGAGAACACCCTAGGTTAGGCATTAGCCACTAGGTTATGTTCCAGTAAGGCAAACTTTGTGTTCTGTGTTAGCTCTAACTGATGCAGTGGTCAGCAGTGACTTTGGTATTAGTAGGGCATGTCTTTGTATGAGAAGGCCTGTAAAAGCTAGTAGTAGCTTCTAGAATTCTTCTCTGTCCAATATGTCGCAAAAAAAAATGAAATAAAAAGTACTTTTGATTTCAAGAAAAGCCTGTTTAAACTGATCCCATTCTTTCTCAACTTCAGCAGTAAGCAAACCACGATTGTCATAATGACTAAGTAGCCTATCATGGTATGCTTTGGCTATATCTGGATCTTTCAGACCTTCAGTGTTGAAGGTAATTTTCTTAACCTTAGCAGAACATTTTTTAAGCTTCAGCTACAAGACACTTTGGACCAGGTAATGGTCAGACCCAATTTTGGTTCCCCTGTATGATCTGGTATTCCTAACTGAACTGGCACATTTGCTGTTAATTAAAATATAATCTATCATATTCCTGTGCAACCCATCAGGTGAAACCTACATATATTTATAAATGTCCTGGTGTTTGTAGTATGTATTAGTTATTCGTAAACCATTAAGTTTACTTACTTGTAGGAGTCTAGATTAAAGCTCTGAGCTTGATTATAGATCCTGATTTTGCTGCACTGGTGGAATTCTATGGAGGGAGAATCTTCCATTTTGTTTTCTGTTTGTGGGTTAGCACCAAGTACATAGATTCACATATGTTTTATCAGCTTGTAGATAATCTTTAGCATAGGTCATCACAGGCACCTGAACTCTTGCTTCTAAAAAAAAAATATAATAATAAATACCCCCTCAAGCAGCTGTTTGCCACAGAGGTCTGACAGGAGCCTGTCAGTTTATATGCCATAATAGAAGATCTGAGAGGATGGCAGGACCTCAGCAGAAAAACGACACAAACATCCATGCCTTACCCAGGTCTCGAACCCAGGTCCCTTAGATCACTAGCCAAACATGCTAACCACTCGGCCACTCTTGCCTCTACTGACATCAAATTCTACATTGGAGGAAGTCTTCCACTGTAGATGGCTTCAGCCTTTAGTGGTGGGAGAACGGGTCTTTGCCCCATGCCTGCGATTAGGGGGCTGTTTGATAGTCGGCATTCCCTCTCTCAATAAACATAGTTTCTTTAAACATCCCACTAACCATTTTCTCTCCATAGGTAGTTGGAATGTGAGGACTCTGCACAGAGCTTATTCGCTTGGTGTCCTCACACGAGAATTGCACCATTATAATTTAAATATTCTAGGCTTGCAAGAGACCAGATGGACAGATAAAGGTCAGATTCTTAAAAATAATCTTAAATTTCTCTTTTCAAGGGGGGTTAGGCCTCCACTGAGGATGCCGATGAGGATGAGAAGGATAGGTTTTAGAGACAACTTCAGGATATTTTTAATTCTGTCACGAAAGGAGATATTACTCTTGTTCTAGGTAACTTCAATGCCATAGTTGGTTCTGACTCTGACCTTTGGGGAGGGGTGATAGGCCCTTTTGGTATTGGTAGCTGCAATGGCAATGGGCAATATCTCCTACAGGTAAGTAAACTCAATGGTTTCAGAATAACTAACACTAATCACAAACACAGTGCCATACATAAGTACATATGAGTTTCACCTGATGGGCTGCATAAGAATATGATTGATTATATATTAATTAACAGCAAATGGGCTAGTTCTGTTAGGAATACCAGGTTATATAGGGGGCTGAAATTGGATCTGACCATTACCTTGTTAAAAGTGTCTTTCAACTTAAACTTAAGAAGTGTTGTGCTAAGGTTAAAAAAATTACCTTTAATACTGAAGCTCTGAAAGACCATTATAGCTAAAGCTTACCATGATTAGGTTACATAGTCATTTTGACCGTCATGGTTTGCTTACTACTGAAGTTGAGGAAGAATGGGACCATTTTAATCAGGCAGTTTTGGAAACTAACAGTACTCTTTAAGGAAAAAAGGAGCAGAGGAGGCAGAATTATTTGAGTGATAAGGCACTTGAGCTTATTTCAGAAAGAAAGAACTGCAGGAATGTCCTTAATCTATATCCTACTAGTCCTAATAGAAAGCATTACAGGGAGCTTAATAAACGTGTAAAGGATCAGTTAACTGCTGATAAAAAATCTTTCGCTTGATGGCTTGACTGACAAAGCCAAGGAAGCAAATAGAGAGCTGTACCAGATAGTTAATGTTTTGTGTGGTAGAAAACGGACAGGTATACAGGGATTGAAGGATAAACAAGGTAAGGTTATAGAAGGTGAGGATTATGTCATGGCTAGGTGGGCTGAGCATTTCGGTGATGTTCTAAACAATGCGGTTATTCCCATTGTTTGCAATGATGATAGATGCATTGGTGGCTTTAATGTTGGACCTATAACACAATCTGAAGTTATTTTGGCTATTTCTAAACTTAAACTTCATAAATCCCCAGGGGTAGATGAAATTACCACAGAAATGCTCAGAGCTGGGAATGTTTCGGTTACCACTTGGATGACTGAAATTTTGAATAACATTTATGATAAAGGCATGGTTCCTAAAGATTTTACCAGAGCTATTATCATCCCTATTTTCAAAAAAGGTGATCGCAGTTCTTGTGATAACTATAGGGGTATCAGCCTACTCTCTGTTCCAGGTAAAGTTCTTTGCATGATTGTATTTAATAGAATTAAGAATCTGATTGACAGTCAATTGCATGGGGCAGGGAGTGGCTCAATTGGTAGCACACCAGGCTCATAATCTGAAATTCCCAGGTTTGAGTCCCAGCTGTGTCAACATTGAGATTTATCTCTGCAAAACTCTCTGCGCTGCCCACAGGCAGTAGGGGACACCGATAAACTTGGAAAGGCCACTGTCCATTGGATGGGACATTAAGTCATTGCCCCGTGTGTGGGAGAGCCATACCCTGTACATGTTAAATAACACGCTGGATGGCCTTGACGGTGGGGGGGGGGCTATCATCTGTCTCCCAACAGCTGTTCCGGTGGGTCCCCTCCCCCTACCTTCTCTGAGCCTTCAGGGTCCTTGTTACCTTGCCATTTAGCCGATTGTATGCAAAAAAAGTGCCATTCATAAGTAAAACAATCATCAGATAGTCAATTGTGTGATGAGCAATGTGGATTCAGAAGTGGTAGGGGATGTGTAGATCAGATATTTTCTCTGAGACAGATTTTTGATAAATTTTTAGAGTTTCAGAAACCTTTGCTAGTTTTATTGATTTCAAAAAGGCTTTCGACTCTGTTGATCGTCATAATTTGTGGTTGATTGTGAGATGGCATACCAGATAAGCTAGTTAACATAATGAAAACTCTCTGTAATAACATTGAGTTGTGTGTGAGAGTTGGTAATGCTTGTAGCAATTGGTTTAGCATTGCTTCTGGTGTTCAACAAGGATGCATTTTGACCCCTTTTCTCTTTAGTTTGGTTACTGATTATGTTATACAAAATTCTTTGCAAGGGAAAGATTTTGGTCTTAAATGGCCTAGAGATTTCAAAATTTCCGATTTAGATTATGCAGGTGATTTGATTTGGCCTTGTTGGCCAATGATGCTGATGAGATGAATTCTTTCATTAGAGCTGTTGGTGAGACTGGTAATAGAATTGGTTTGGTTATAAACAGAGAGAAAACTAAAGTGATGAAAATTAGTCAGGCAGGCTGTGATTCAGCTAATTTAAATGGTTGCAGTCTTGAGCAGGTGTCACAATTTAATTATCTTGGTAGCTATGTAACAGATACTGGTGATGTATGGCATGAGATTAATAGATGAATAGGGATTGCTGCTGAGACTTTTAAGAACCTATGGAGAGTGTGAAGAAATAGGCGTATTAACCTAAAGACTAAAATTAGACTCTATAATAGTTTGGTTCTTTCTAGGGTTAGTTATGGTAGTGAAACTTGGACACTTTGTAAACAAGATAACAGGAAACTAGATACTTTCGATTCTAGATGCTTACACAGTATCTTGGGCATTAGGTGGTTCAACTTTGTAACTAATGATGAGGTTAGGCAAAGGAGTTAGCAACCTCCTTTAAGCGGCATATTGTGCAGAGAGAGACTCTCTGTTGGTATGGCCATGTTGCCCCTATGGATAATTATGTGTTAATTATTATATTTGATTATATATATATATGAGCTTTCATTATGTTAACTAACTTGTCTGGTATACCATATGATCTCACAATCAACCACAAATTATGATGATCAATAGTCAAAAGCCTTTTTGAAATTAACAAAGCTAGTAACCAAAGGTTTCTGAAACTCTAAACATTTCGCAAGAATCTGCCGAAGTGAAATTATCTGATCCACACATCCCCTACCACTTCTGAATCCATATTGCTCAACACACAATTGCCTGTCAATCAGATTCTTAATTCTATTAAGCACAATCATGCAAAGAACTTTACCTATAGTTATCGCAAGAACTGCGATCACCTTTTTTTTTTTTGAAAATAGAGATAATAATAGTTTTAGTAAAATCCTTAGGAACCATGCCTTTATCATAAAAGATATTCAAAATTTCAGTCATCAAAGTGATAACCGAAACATTCCTAACTATAAGTATTTCCATAGTAATTTCATCTACCCCTGGGGATTTATGAAGTTTAAGTTTAGAAATAGCCAAAAAAACTTCAGATTGTGTTTATAGGGCCAACATTAATGCCACCAGTGCATCTATCATCATTACAAACAATGAAAGTAGAACTAACCACATTTGTACATCACTGAAATGCGCAGCCCACCTAGATATTACAGAATCGTCACCTTCTACAACCTTACCTTGTTTATCCTTCAATCCCTGTATACCTGCCTGTTTTCTACCACACAAAACATTAACTATCTGGTACAGCTCTCTATTTGCTTCCTTGGCTTTGTCAGTCAAGCCATCAAGCGAAAGATTCTTATCAGCAGCTAACTGATCCTTTACACGTTTATTAAACTCCCTGTAATGCTTTCTATTAGGACTAGTAGGATATAGATTAAGGACATTCCTGCAGTTCTTTCTTTCTGAAATAAGCTCAAGTGCCTTATCACTCAAATAATTCTGCCTCCTCTGCTCCTTTTTTCCTTAAAGAGTACTGTTAGTTTCCAAAACTGTCTGTTTAAAATGGTCCCATTTTTTCTCAACTTCAGTAGTAAGCAAACCATGACTGTCAAAATGACTAAGTAACCTATCATGGTAAGCTTTAGTTATAACTGGGTCTTTCAGAGCTTCAGTATTAAAGGTAAATTTTTTAACCTTAGCACAACACTTCTTAAGTTTAAATTGCAAGACACTTTTAGCAAGGTAATGGTCAGATCCAATTTCAGCTCCCCTATATGACCTGGTATTCCTAACAGAACTAGCCCATTTGCTGTTAATTAATATATAATCAATCATATTCTTATGCAGCCCATCAGGTGAAACTCGTGTACTTATGTATGGCGCTGTGTTTGTGATAAGTGTTAGTTATTCTGAAACCATTGAGTTTACTTACCTGTAGGAGACATTGCCATTGCAGCTACCAATACCAAAAGGGCCTATCACCCCTCCCCAAAGGTCAGAGTCAGTACCAACTTTGGCATTGAAGTCACCTAGAACAAGAGTAATATCTCCTTTCGTGACAGAATTAAAAATATCCTGTAGTTGTCAGTAAATTCTATCCTTCTCATTCTCATCAGCATCCTCAGTGGGGGCATAACAGCAGATAACATTCAAGTCTTTAATGCTTGTCTGAAATTTTGTGATAAGAAACCTTTAATGCACTCATATCCCAGAAGAGCATCACTAGCATGTCTGCTGAGAAGCAGACCCACACCTTGGTGATGCTTATTATCTTTCCTCCCTGAAAAGAGAAATTTAAGGCCATTTTTAAGAAATTGATCTTTATCTGTCCATCTGGTCTCTTGCAGCAGAGAATATCAAAATTATAATGGTGGAATTCTTGTGTGAGGACATCAAGAGAATAAGATCTGTGCAGAGTCCTCATATTCGAATTATCTATAGAGAGAAAATTGTTAGTGGGATGTTTAAATAAACTATGTTAATTGAGAGAGGGAATGCCAACAATATCAAACAGTCCCCCAATCGCAGGCATGGGTCAAAGACCCGTTCCCCCACCACTAAAGGCTGAAGCCATCTACAGTGGAAGACTTCCTCCAATGTAGAATTTGACGATGCCAGTAGAAGCAAAGAGTTCAGGTGCCTGCGATGACTTCTGCTCAGGATTACCCACCTGCTGATAAACATATCCTGTGAATCTAACCCACAAACAGAAATCACAGTGGAAGATTTTTCCTCCACATAAGTCCACCAGTGCAGAAAATTCAGGATCCATAATCAATCTCAGAGCCAATATTTCAGTCAGGTAGGTTTATATGGTCAGCACCAGGACCCTGCGTGGTTGACCACTCCTCAGCAGGGCAGAAAAAAAAAAAGTAGTTGTAGTTGTCCAGATCAGTAGGCCATACTAATCTGTCAGCCCTTCTGTTCACTTCCACAAGAGAGTATCTCTTTTGAAAGGTACTAATCGCCTCACCACGAGAATGCAGGGTCAGACATCAGGTGCTAGGCCTGGCTGGTTCTATGCATCATCACAGGGGACTAATGCACAGCTCTCCTTCCAGTGACTACCTAGCTACCATTTACTTACCAGTCAAAAAGCCAGTGACTGAAAAGCTTCATTCTCTTTGAAAACAAGCAATCCATTGGAGGAAAGAGAATAAAAATTAACTTTATTGAAATACAAATTAGGAAGATGAGGAAATTCTTGTTGTTTCATTTTCCTACAGTTCATTTTTCTGAATTGTGATTGATCATTTAAAAGAAATGTAATTAAAACTAGAAGAATACATATCACCTCTTGGGTGTGACTCACAAAAGGAATTATTCATTTCTTTTAACCCTTCCAGGGTCCCACCTGAAAAGCTAATTTACATCCAGAGGCCTAGCTATTTTTACATTATGATCAGCCAAAAAAAAAACTTTAAATTGTTTTTTGCCACATAGCTAATGAAAGTAATTATGGCATATTATATGCCAAATTAATCAGAATTTAATGCTGGATTTTCTGAAAATAAAGTGTTTAGCAAAAAAACGACTATTTTTATTTTAATAGGGCTTTTGTAGAAGCATGTAGTAAAAAGATGCATCTGGTAATGGAAATAAAAATTTGTTTAAAAAAAATTTATAGGCAGAAATCATCATAATGCACATGAATAGAAAGGCTATTTATTTCTGAATAACAGAATAAAATATATTTATTTCAAGCAAGAAAATTATTCCCATTTTGCAATTTTTTCTTGATGCCACACTTTGGGAAAAGTGCAGGCCTTTTGCCAACTGTGCTGAGTCATACAACAAGTCAACTTTGATTATTTTTTAAAAAAATTACGATCAAATGAAATAGGTCATGTTATATCCAAATTAAACAGAATTTGCGAATTTTATGAAAAAAAAAATTTTACAAATTTTACAAACATATTAATTTTATTGGGACATTTTTCACATTGATATAGTGAAAAAATTGATCGGAATATGCAATAAGATTGGAAAACGTAATGAATGAAAACAGCTAAATTATAAATTAATCGAAGGTAAATTTCTTCCCAAATAATATAATATTTACTTGAAACATAAAATTCTTTTCAGTGTAGTTTATTTAAAACATAGGCCAGCATTATACAAGGTGATTTGGATTGATTGCATTTAATGGGATTTTAGTTCTCTGTAATGCTTTCTATTAGGACTGGTAGGGTATTGATTAGGGACATTCCTTTCTTTCCGAAATAAGCTCAAGTGCCTTACCACTCAGATAAGTCTGTCTCTTCTGCTCCTTTTTCCCTAAAAGAGTACTGTCAGTGTCCAAAAAAGCCTGTTTAAAATGATCCCATTCTTCCTCAACTTCAGTAGTAAGCATACCATGACTGTCATAATGACTAAGTAACCTATCATGGTAAACTTTGGCTATAACTGGGTCTTTCAGAGCTTCAGTATTAAAAGTAAAAATTTTAACCCTAGCACAACACTTTTTAAGTTTAAGTTGCAAGACACTTTTAACAAGGTAATGGTCAGATCCAGGACCTTGTTAGAATTGGTGTGCAGTGGCCAGATGCAGTAGATGTAGCTCAGGATAGACTTGCTTGGAGAACTAAATTGCACGGTCTGGTTGGACCTCCGTAGCCCATGGCTGCTTGAGGATGATGATGATGAATGGGATTTTCTGTCCTGTTTATGAAATGGAAAAAACGCTTTCTTGGCTGCCTTTTTTCTAAACATTATAAATTTTTTCTTTGGGTATTGATGTCTCACGATCTAGGCTGAGTGCAGAAAAGTTTGTGCACCAAGCATAAAAAAAACAATATTTATATCGTCAGAGTGGCAACAATCAAAAGAAATAATAAGAAAAAAAATTAATTATGCAATGTTAAATCAAATATCCACAGCATCAAGTTGTAAAGCTGACCATCTAATGTAGTGCAGCTGCAAAAAAAAAATAATAATTGGTCGACCGAATGATCAGTAATTTATGGCAATAAATGTACAGAAATGAATATAAAGATTTAAATATAAAAGTATAAATATACTTTTATAGTATACTAGATGTATGGCGAATTTATCCAAAGTATGAGAACAGTGCTTGCTGTAAACAATCCACTTTATAGCTACTTGATTGCCACACATGCAAACAATTAACTAGGCTCTCCCATCTCCCGGCAGACACTTTGAAATGGACTCAGTGCAAATAGTGCTATCCTTTGTCTGTGCATCCAAATGGTGCTGTTCCTTTGTCTTTAATACCCTCTACCCTTTTCTGAAATTTCCTTGGCATTAAAGGGTTAAATCAGGTGGTTGCTTCAATACATCGACATTAACAAACAAATTGGCAATACTGTGTTATGCAACTTTATGTATGCAATATGCAACTTAATGTACAAAAATTGCTTATTTTTAGAGAAAAATTAAAAATTCTCTTTGAATTGGATAGGTATTGATGAAATACCTATCCAATTCAATCAGCACTTCTAAAATATGGCAATCAGATGGCTTTATCAATTACTTAATAAAATATGCATCAAATAAAAGATATATGTAAAAAAAATTGTTTTACGAAAGATGTCTATGTTCATCAGGATCCTTGAAAGGGTTAAAACATAAAAAAAAAAATATTCCTCAGACCCCTAGGAATAAGGAGACAAATCATTGCTGCCAATGTAAACATTTTGACTATTGCACTCTATCACCAAAACTTCTAGGATAAATAGATTGTAATATTCATTTAAAACTTAGTGCCTCTAATAATGGAAATTAAAACCTTCTGGAGGATTTAAAAATGAGAATCACAATATTTCATTAGTTCCTATGCACTCCAAAAAGAAATTAAAACTCTTAAAGCATAAAACACACTTAACTCTTAAAACATATAATAAAAATAAAATAATAAATACCCCCTCAAGCAGCTGCTTGCCACAGAGGTCTGACAGGAGCCTGTCAGTTTATATGCCAAAGAAAACACTGATTAAACATAAAACATTGGCACTGATTGCAAATCATTGCTATCAGTGCAAACATCTTGACCCTCACACAGTACCATTGAAATTTCGAGCATAAATGCATCATTTGCAATATTCATTTAAAGTATTGCAGTTTTCCACCATTAAGGGTGCAATTTAAAACTGTTGAGAGATTTGGAAAGTACAAATTGTAATATTTCATCAATACCTATCCAATTCAAAGAGAATTTTTAATTTATCTCTAAAAATAAGCAATTATCTTTTTTTTTCCATAAAGTTGCATTTTTCCCATGGAATGGGGGAGGGGGGATTATTGCTCTCAGTGCAAACCTCTTGCCTTTCACATTCCACCATAGAAGATTCAAATTTCCAGCATAAATACATTATTTTTCAGTTTTCCACCATTGGAGGGTGCAATTTAAACTTTTGGATGATTTGATAAGTGCAAATTATAATATTTCATCAATACCTATCTGGGTTGAAAAGATTTTTATCTCTTAAAATTTTTAACAAATACAGAAAGCAGTAGGAAGAAGCAAACCAAGCAATAGGTAGCAAATAGTTATTTGAAAACAAGCTATTTGAAGCAAATTTTTGTAGATGGCTTTATATCTAGTTGGTATTTTTGACTTCTGTGTTACGTACATTACATTAAGTAAAGGCAAGTCCCAGATGCTCTGCAATATAAAACTGCACTACATCTATAGGGAGAATGCCATGAACACCACTACCTACACCGGGGCAAGACAGTGCCACAAGGACATAGCTCATCCACAGCTACCTATGGTGAACAGATGCTATAGAAGGAAGGTTCATCCATCGGTCAAAACCTAAATTTAATCTATTCCCCGGTTAGCCACAAAAATGGTATATAGAACCAAGTTGACTCGGCTCCCAGGATGGAGACCCTTTGTTTGGCTTTTCCATCGATAAGCCTGTCAACCAGTTAATGCTTTCAGATGCAAGCCCTCAACTTCATCCTCTCCATAGTGTCACGCACCAGCTGCCCCCCCCCCCCCCCCCCCAGAAGCAGTCTGTACCCCAACTTCACTGAGGCTGCACCAATGAGCCCACTGGACCGGTGCCCCCCAACACCAGTCTACAGAACTCTCAGCCACAGCCACTCCTTCAGGGCTGTGAACCTAAAGCTTCCCTGAGCAAGTGAATAAACCCATTAGACTGGCCCCTCTCAAACCAATCTGCAGACCCTCACAAGCCCTGCCACCAAAAGCAACATCCCATCATGCAAATGAGAAAACAACTAGCTGTGACCCTACTTCACAAAGGCACCATTAAGCCCCCCCCCACCACGTCAAGGTGGTCTCCTATCGGGGGAGTCTGTGTTATGTACAGGTAGTATTTTCAGAGCATTTTGCGTGGGTGGCATTTTGTTCTACAGCATTTTTGCTGACTACATTTTTTTATGTGCCATTTTATGCTGATGTAGAGTAGAATCAATATTTTTGTTGATGTCATATTGCACGGGTGGCATTTTTGTATGTGCCAGTTTGTCGTCACCATTTTTGTATTTGCTATTTTTGCTTCAGCAACACATTACTGAACAGCTGTTAGGAACCAATGGAACCTCCCCTCAAACCTATGGAACATTTTAATTTTGCATAGGGTATGACTCTCCAGCACACAGACCACAGCTTAACATCCAATATTAAGAATGGTATCTACTTGGTGTCTTATTTCTCACCAAAGATATAATGGGAGTAATGAAGAAAATCTGAACCCAATGAAGAACAGTAATCTGGGAACATCAGCTTATGAGTCAAGTAGCTTGAGACAGCTTCTGCCTTGCTTTCAAAAGGCACATTAATATCACTTAAATAGAGTAGTTATTTGAAGCATTACACTCAAAATAGTGTATTCGGATAGTTCATGGAGAATGAAAACTCTCCAGAGAATAAAAAATTACCATAATGGGAAATACAGAGAAATAAATATAAAGTTAAGATAGAAAAATTCATCTTGTTTTAGTTCTTTTTTTTTTTGTTTAAAATCATAATTTCTGATTTAGATTATGCTGATGATTTGGACCTTTTGGTAAACGATGTTGATGAGATAAACTCTTTCATTTAAGGTTGTTGATGAGTTGATAATAGAGTAAATTTGGTAATAAACAGAGTGGAAGTTAAAGTGAGGGAAAGTGGCCAGGCAAGTAGTGCTTCAGTTCTTTTGAAGGGTTACACTCCTGAGTAAGTTTCAGTTTAATTATCTCAAGAGTTGTGTAATGGATACTCGTGATGTACAACATGAAATAAACAGAAAAATATGGATTGTTGCTGGGACTTTTAAGAATTTGTTGATAGTATGGAAAAGTAGGCATATGGACCTAAAAACTATATTTGGGTTGTATAATAGTTTGGTCTTCTGAAATTTGCTACAATAATAAAACTAGACCATCTGTATGAAATGTAAAGGATACTTAAGGTATGCGCTCACTGGTCAGCAACAGGTACACCCACAGCGGGCATTATCCCCAACTGATAATATTCTCCACTGCATTCTCTATGAGACAGCACTCACTGGCAAACAACGAATGCATCAATCCCTTCATTGTCATTGCCCAAAGTGGTTTCTCACGTATTCAATTACTTTTCACTATTACCAAAAACTTAATTTTAATGTTCATGGCTGTCTTGGTGTTTTTGTTTGTTTTTTTCCCAAGTTCTGCTTCTGAAAACTAAAGAGATGAAAAATTCGTCACTAGCATCATCATCTAAAGATGGTCTTTGGATTGCTTTCATATATCATTAATACCCTAAGACAAGGGTGCTCAAACTGCGGCCTGGGGGCCACTTATGTCTCATTGGATCTTTAATTGTGGCCTGCTAACATGGCAAAGCTTTCAAAAAAGATGCACCAAGAAGAACTCATCAGATTGTCCCGAAATATGCAAGATGGGTAACCCATGGGAGAACATGTAAATGATTCAGAGCACAGCACATATGCACATCATGTGTGACATTAATGCTCCCTGGAAGTCGTATAGGAGGAGATTACAAAGAGCCGGTGTAAAGCACTGGAATTGTGTTTGATTGTAGTTCTTGCGCACTAAAAGATTAAGTATGCCCTATCGAAGAACACGGCATCCATACAACCAGGTTTCCGACTTTGATCGAGGGAGAATTACAGGAAGGCGGATTATTGTACCAAGACATCGGTGCTCATGTTGGACGGAATGCTGCCACAGTAATGAGAATATGGCATCAGTGGATAGAGGAGGAATGAACTCACCAACGTGAGGGATCTCAACAGCCCTGTCACAAACAAATGAGAGGAAAGACATCTCTTGTGCATGGCATGAATGATCGTACAGCCACTTCAAACACCTTAGCTCAATAGTTAGGGTGTGTTGCACATGAACCAGTGTCCACACATACAGTTTGACATTGTGTGCAGCATCAGGGCATCTTTTCTAGGCAGCCATTGCTATGGTTACCATTGAATCTACAACACAGGCATATGCAACTGCAATAGTGCCAAGAACGTCATGCATGGATGTGTGAATGGCATCACATAATCTTTTCAAACGAATCCCCCCTCAGTATGCAGCATCATGATGGATGAATCCATATCTGGGGTGCCATTGGACTCCACTCACTCACATGCCTTGTACGCATTACTAGTACTTTGAACAACCAACATTACATCACTGAAGTGTTGGAGCCTGTGACCACAGGCTCCTTATCTTCAAGGGCTCTGTGGTGCCATTTACCAACAGTACAATACCAACCACATCTGGCATGCATTGTCGAACAATTCATGGATAACCACCATGTGACACTTCTGCCTTGGCCTGCATGTTCACCAGATCTTTCCCCAATTGAACATTTCTGGGCCATGAGTTCACAATGACTAGCACACCAGATGCCAGCAGCTACTATAACAGATGAACTTTGGCTATGTATCAAAACTGCATGGACTGACATTCCCCAAACACACACCCAACGTCTCAACCTCTCAATGCTGGACCATGTAGCAGCGGTTATTGCTGTTCATGGTGGCTACACAAGATACTGATTTCTTTGTATTCCACAAGTCTAACCAAGTTGTATTTGTAATCATTTGATCCTTGTAACATAAGTTATTTATGCATTAAAATGGCTTTGATATCTCTTGTCTTTCCTGGTGTTGCACTTTTAATGGCCAACAGTGTATATATGTATATATATATAATAGTGCAACATGTACCAAATTTTCAAATTGGCCCACAATTTCCAAAAGGATGAGCCTAAGATAACAGTTTCAATCAACGTCTAAAGATCACCCCAATAAAGACTGAAGTACTAGGACATTTTAATCACAAGTGAATGATTTTTCATATAGTGATTTTTCTGAAGACAAGAATTCCCTATATTTAAATAGTAATGAATTTAACATTAATAAAATGCTTAATTTTTTCAAATGCATTTGATATTTAAGATTTACATTTTTCATTTATTTTCATTATTTTTTTTAAATACAAGTGAAGGAGAGTAAAACCTTTTTTTTTTGTTTACAATAGCAGAAAACCTTGCTATTTTTGCCTAAAAGAAATTTAGGTAAAAAGATCATTAGAACTATTCATTTTAAGTTAATTTTTTTTCATTCGATTATTATTTATTTCATGCATTCAATGCAAATGCATTTAAAGCATATGCACTTTAAACAAAACGGTGGAGTTGTAACTGCCACTCTACTACACAGGCAAGTAGGGAAATGTGAAAATTCTGCAGGCAAATCTGCATAAGTGAGCGAGGTAGCAGAGGAAACAGCAATTCCTAGTTGCAATGCTGTGCATCCGTTGCTGACTAGTGAGTGTGTATCTTTAGTGCTTTTGATTCCAGATGCTTATGCAGCATATTGGATAGTAAGTGGTTTGATTGTGTAAGTAATGATTAGTTTACACCAGTGGTTCTCAACCTTTTATGCTTCACATACCCCCTGGAAATGTGTATGTAACTGGTACAAACCCTTGTATAGATAAATAAAACTATAGTTATAGTATAACAATGGGAATAAAATAAAACACATATATATATACACATTAAATTTTGTATTCATAAATTACATATACAGGGTGATTCAGAATTCATCATCAATATTTAGTGGGGAGGAAGGGAATAAGAAAAGAAAGAGATTTCACATAGGAAAGTATGGGGGCAGACGAACGCATGGTGGTGTAGAGGGCGCTGTGTGTACACACCTCTCATACAGAAGCACAGCTGTTTGACGCGTGCAGTCAGTTGTCATTCGACAAGGTGAATTTGCATAAGTAACATGAACCGGTATACGTGGAATGAATGTGCAGATATGCATGTAACTTACGGTGCGGCAGGAGAAAGATGTCTTCCAGCCAGGCAATTGTATGCAGCGCGCTTCCCAAACCGCCGTGTGCCACAGCATCAAATGTTTTCACGTATTCATCGCCAACTGCGTGAAACAGGATCGTTTGCTGCTAGTAATGTTAATCGAGGGAGGCGCAGATCGGCACGGACAGTAGCAGTAGAGGAAGCTGTCCTACAGGAAATCGAGGAACAACCTGGTGTTAGCACACGAGGTATGGCTAGGCAGTTTGGAATTTCGCAAGCAACAGCGTGGCGGATATTACACGATGAAGAGTTACATCCGTTTCATCTGCAAAGAGTGCAATTATTGGCAGCAGACGACCATCCCAAGCGTGTTATTTTTTGTCAGTGGTTCATGCAGAGAACAGCCGTTGATCCCAATTTCCCAACATATGTTCTTTTCACCGATGAGGCGTTGTTCACTCAAGAGGGTGTCTTCAACACACACAATTGGCATGTGTGGGCTCATCAGAACCCACACGGTACAAGACCTGGAGCTGCGCAACAACGTTTTGCTGTCAATGTGTGGACTGGGATTGTCAGTGACTGTTTGTTGGGCCCGTATTTACTACCATCCCGTTTGGACGGTGCCAAGTACCTAACATTTCTTCAGACTGTGTTACCGGATCTTCTGAACGAGGTTCCTGATGGTAGTCTCCGGCGAATGTGGTTCCAGCATGACAGCGCTCCTGCACATTTCGCAAATGCTGTGCGTGCTTACCTACGCAGACAGTTTGGTGGTCAATGGATTGGCCGCGGTGGACCGGTTTCTTGGCCACCACGTTCACCGGATTTATCTCCAATCGATTTCTTTGTATGGGGTGCTATGAAAAACATGATGTACCCCTGTTGATAGTGCTATGGATCTTGTAGCACGCATATCAGTTGCTGCCTCAAACATCCGGGAAATGCCAGGCATCTTCCACAGGGTCCGGCTGTCCATGCAACGCCGTTGTGAGTCATGCATTCTAGCACATGGTCGGCAATTCGAGCACCTCTTGTAAGTCTGTACAACCAATGCAAAGAAATGTTACATGTAAGATAATAAATGTTTTTTCCTTACCACTTCCTTCTTATGTGTTCTTTCCATCATTGAACTGGGGTCATTTTGCCCTACTACATGGCATATGCGCCCATGCTTTCCTATGTGAAATCTCCTTCGTTTCTTATTACCTACCTCCCCACCAAATATTGATGATGAATTCTGAATCACCCTGTATTTATAAACACAAAAAAATGACATTTATGCACAGCAGTGTTGCCAACTTAGCGACTTTGTTACTAGATCTCGCGACTTTTGAGCTCTCATGGTATACCCAAAAAAATTTTACCACATACCCCACGTTGAGAACCTCTAGTTTAGACAAAAGAATTATCAACCTCTTTTACACAGTAACTTGTTTAGGGAGCTAGGTGTTTGTGCATGGGCAGAACTCTTTTCTTGAATCTGGAAACTTTCAAAATTGTTCTAATATAATTATATTTTTCTTTTTTTCACAGTGACATATGCACGTATAACAGTAAATATAATAGTTTCTTATGCATATTTCTGTCCTTCTAGCTTGCTCTCCATGCAAATGCTCCACCAGTGTGGCTGCCACATACTTATCTAGATGCACTTCTTGAGGCTCTTGAAGAACGGCAGAAAGACTCCAACTGCAGAATGGTAAAATTTAAATTTTATGTGACTGTTAATCCTAAAAATGTTAGGTTTCTAAAACTGAACCCACTCTGGTGAAGGAATTAATTTTGAAGTATTTTCAGAAAATAACTTTAGAATCAAACAAAAATAACTAAAAATAGGTAATGTTATATGTCAAAAGAAAGATTGTTTAATGTGAATAGTAAAGTAGAAAAGTTACAAAATATTGATTATAGTAAGTAGTTTCTTTAAAAAATAATTTTGCCTTTTAGCTATCTAATTATTCCAGTATAAATAGTTCATAATATTTACTGCTAGAATCTTTCATGTGCAAGAAACTATGTTGATCATCGGGGTTGATGCCTTTAAAGGTGCATTCAGCAAAATTAATTCACATGGCTTAATCCACATGCCAGGCATGTTAGACTGAATTAATATCAAGGTTTGGTGTGTTTTACCTCTGAACAGTATTTTTTTGCACACAATGGGCTAAATGGCCAGGTCACAAGAACCCCAAAGGCTCAGAGAAAGTTGGGGGAGGAGACCCACTGGAACAGCTGTTGGGAGACAGATGGTAGCCTCCCATCAAGGCCCTCCAGCGCATTCTTTAATGTACACAGGGTATGATTCTCCCACACATGGAACCACAGCTTAACATCCCATCCGATGGACAGCAGGCTTTCCGAGCCCATCAGTGTCCCCTACTGACAGTGGGCAGGGAGTTTTGTGGAGATAAATTTCAATGCTGAACCAGCTGGGATTTGAACCTGGGAAATGCGGATTACGAGCCTGGCGTGTTCCTAACTGAGCCACCCCCTCCCCAATATCATCAAGTTTGTTCATATAGAAGTCACCATTCCTTTCCATCTATTTAGAACTGTAAGTGTATGTATTACTTCATTAAATTGGACTTTGCTGAATTGTCTTCATCTTGGCTCATCTGTGCTTTTCTAATAACAAGTAACTTTTACACTGTACATCAATCTATACCAGTGTTTTAAGGTGATTTTATTCTTGTATTCTATGACGCTATTTATGGTGACTGAACAAATGCTTACAAACCCTATAGGCTGAAACATTTATTTCTAAACTTTATCATAATTTTTCAAGTGGAATCAATAGGTTAAAAATATATAGTAGCCTCTTAGCATGGTGGATTAAAGCATTGCATCTTTCAGCGGCACATGTCAACTTCCTCTAGTTCAGTCCCTGCCAAGGGAAGCCTCATCTTGCTTGATGCATTCTCTTTGAACTGAGCTGACTGATTTAGATGATAAGCAGTGATGTTCGAGATTCAGATGGATTTCTCTTATATGCCAATGTTAATTGAAAATTTGGAAATATTTTATTCAGCTCTATGCCTAGATGGCATTGGGCTCAAGGTAATAAAAGAAATTGAAAAGAAGATTGAGAAATAATAGACAAAGTCAATAGATGGCAGCAGAAGTAATTAGACTTAACATGATATGAGGTAAAGAAGAGAATAAAAATAATAGACATAGTTTACTAATAATCCAAAGACTCCCCTGTTCGAGGTGAAGTCATGGAGGCAGTTAGTGACCACAAGCATGCAAACTTAAATGAAAATATAATATAGTTATGGTCTTCCAATGGCTTTTCACCGTTTCACAGTTGTAGAATGTAGCCTCTGCCATGTTTGAAAATAAACTTGAGATTTGAGCCTACAAATATGAAAAATTAAAGTGGTAGTCCACAAAATTGGAGTTGTTTGGCTGTGAGGGCCAGAATGAGCATCACATAAGGTATGTATGTTATAGGCATTATGTACTATATCACTCAATAAATGTTTAAATTTTCAAATTTAACCAGCCTACTTCCTCTCTTATTTGCATGGGTTAATATATATTCTACTATGTTTTAATTCGGAAATATTTGAATTTTGAATTTAATTATTTACAGTCAAAAACTTATTTTTGCTTTTTTGCCTTTCAGTATTACAAGAATCTAACAGAAAAATTAAGCAAATATAACCAGACTGTGGAATCAGTGTCTAAAACTATGATAGCAATGCCCCGGCAGGAAAAAATGGTTTCCAGCTAGCACATTGTTAATATCTGCTAGTCATGCTGTTAAATCACTTTAATAAATTTTGTACCATTTTAATGGGTGGTGATGTTATTTTGTTTTTATAATTTATACTAATTTAATACACTAGCTAATTATTAAAAAAAGTTATTAGTTCATTCAGATCGTAAATGGGCTTTATTTTCTATGTACACGATAAAGTATGGTGCTTTTGTCCAAGGTAGTTCAAAATCTCATGATTGCTATAAGACGGTAGGATTACTGTGCTGTTATATTTTCACTGCACTTTCATTGGATAAGAAATTGTATTTTAAGCATTGTTGATAAAAACACTGATACTGGCCAACAGAAAATATTACACTGACCTAAAGATATAATTTAATATATTATCAATAAATAGTATCTACAGATTTACCTATTGACTTTGAAATCAATAAATAGTTTCATGGAAAAAAGTTCTGTCAACTTGTAATTCGATCCGCGTCTCTCCAGATACATGCAGAATGTTCTAAGACATTAAACTAACACTGGCTCTGTGTTGTTGTTTTTTCCACTAACGTGACCTATCAATCTCCCATCATTATTGCACTTGGCACCATCTAAGATCAGGAAGGTAACTATTTCTTTTTAGTAATGCACTGAGTAAGATGTAAATAAATAAGCAAATCACTCATGCTAATAATATTATTAATGATTTAATCAATAAGTAGCAACCACAAAGTTGACTTTGAAGTCAATAAATAGTTTTGTGGAAAAACAGATGTGGGAACCCTGATACAATTTTTAACCATTACAGTGCCACTCCTGAAAAACTGAATTGTACAAGATGGTGAGGCTTTTTTTTCCGACCGTGCACAGCCAAAAAAAGGGAACTTTTTTGCCAAATAACTAATGAGAGTAATATGGCATGTTATATGACAAGTAAATTAGCATTTAATTCTGGTTTGTATGAAAATGAAACATTTAACAAAAATGACAGCAATTTTACTTTAAATAGAATTTTTGTTTAGAAACATAGTAAAAAAAGCATCAGGCAATGCAAATAATTTTTTTCTAAAACAAACTGTTGGACTAAAATAATTGCACTAGCAGATTAACCTGGCATTGTTCAGGTCTGAAACTCGCTAAAATATATAGTAGATTGCATTTCCCATGTCAAAAGACTTCCTTATGGCACATTTTTACTTTGAGTACATAGTAAGTTTGCAGGGGTCGTAACACTATTTGTTACATTGAATATTTCATTATTCTGATGTTCGTTATACTGACATTTAACTGTACATATGCAAGAATTTATTATAATAAAATATACGGATATGCAAGAAGCTTAATAAAATAAAAAACGCAAATTTTGATAAGACGAACTACTCTCACTTCGATACAATTTTCCATCACAACCGAAGGTATATCTCCTCCCATTCCACCTATCAAAGTGTACAGCTACCTATTCTAATTATATATCAATGGCTGTGGCAGTTAACTGCATACTAGCATTAACGGTCTACCTAGTATCACATTTGGTACAAACTTCAAAATTTGCATACAATAACCTGTACAAAAAAACTGGTTAATATTACTCCTGCCCTGCTTAACTTCTAAAAAGGTTAAAGAAAAAAAATCAACATTAAATTCTGCTCTTTCACAAAATATAATTACAGATGTATCAAGCGGGGTACATAACTTCCACTTATTCCCCTAACAACAAGCAAAATATGTGAAAGCTAATCTTCCGTGCTTATCATACTTAAAAAAACTGGTATTGGAACATCGTTAAATCCTCATAACTACATCAAACACACGAATATAATTTCAAATTTTACAAACAAGCGGGATGTAATCATTCGCTAAATCTTCACATAAACACAATAATCGTGAGCTAGCTGAAATAAAAAAATGCATTAGTTACCTCCCCTAACGAAGCTTTACGTCTCCCTCCCAAAGGACTGGTGACCGTCTTCATCACCAGCCTTTGTCGTTGGCGACAGCTCTAAGAAGGTATAAAACTTCAAGACATTATGGTCAGCTCATATATATGTAAACAAATGCTGCCAATGTCATCCGATAATTACGCTTCAATATCACTGATGACACTAAACAGATTTAAACACATATGCATACATCGTATCTAAGAGTAAAGAAAACTATCGGTATTTATAATATATGACTAGGGACGTAGCTATGGGATGATGGGGGGGAGGCTCCCCCAAAAGTAATTCGGAGTTGGCAAATTCGAAGAGACTTCGTTAAATCTAGGTGAGTTATAAAAATTTGAAATCTTTTTTTTTGTAAAATTATGGGGAGTTGTCAAAATCGAGGCAACTTGGCAAATTAGGGCAGTTTGGAAAATGGAGAGACGGCAAAATTTAGAGCATTTGGCAAAATTCGAAGCCACTTAGGAAAATACAGGTCAGTTGGCAAAATCGTGACAACTTGGCAAAATCTTGGGGAGTTGGCAAAATTTAGGTGAGATGTAAAAATTGGGATTTTTTTTCTCTAAAATTATGGCGAGTTTGCAAAATCTAGGGGCAGTTGGCAAAATTCGGAATGTCTTGGGAAAATTGTGGAGAGTTGACAAAATTCAGGTGAGAGGTAACAATTGGAATCTTTTTTCTGTAAAATTATGGCGTGTTGGTAAAATCGAGGATAACTTCGCAATATCTAGGAGAGTTGGCAAATCTTGAGGGAGATGGCAAAATTCAGAGTAATAATAAATAAATATCCCCTCAAACAGCTGCTTGCCACAGAGGTCTGACAGGAGCCTGTCAGTTTATATGCCACAGTAGGAGATCTGAGAGGATGGCAGGACCTCAGCAGAAAAACGACACACACATCCATGCCTAATCCGGGGCTCGAACCCAGGTCCCTTAGATCAGTAGCCAGACTTTGGAAAAATCAGGTGAGATGTAAAAAATGGGATTTTGTATTCTGTAAAATTGTGGTGAGATCGAGGAAGCTTGGCAAAATTCGAATTCACTTGGAAAATACGGGCGAGTTTTGATAATTGGGATTGGGTTTTGAAATTAAGGAGTTAACAAAATCGAGAAAACTTGGCAAAACCTTGGGGAGTCTGAAAATTTTGAAGTGACCTGGCAAATTTAGGAGAAATGTAAAGATTAGGATTGGTTTTGTGAAAGTAAGGAGAGTTGGCCAAATCAAGGGAAAATTCACACTGACTTACTACAATTCAGACGAGATGTAAATATTGGGATTTTTTCCGTAAAATTATGGCTACTTGGCAAAATTGGTAGTCAAATGGCGAAATGCAGGATAGATGTGAAAATTGCCCCCCGACGGAGCGAAAATGTAGGGTAAAAACGTGACAGAGACATTATTTGCTCAGTTGGCAAAATTTGATTTTCGAGTCCGAAAATTTTTGATTTCTTCCCCCCCCACCCCCACCCCACCACCACCACCAACCATCATAGCCCTTCGCTACGCCACTGATCAAAAGCGTCAAGTTTCCTGGTATTTTGTTTACAAAGTGTACAAGTTTAAGTATGCTAACTATAGAAAAGACCAAAGAATTGTAGAGTCTAATTTTCGTCTTCAGGTGTATACGCCTACTTCTCCACACTCCATGGATTCTTAATTGTCCCGGAACCAATACCCTTTTATCTACATTTCGAGAACGTAAAATTGAAACAGCATCAATTACAAATAACCAATTAGATTTACAAGAATATGATAAAATGCTTTAACGATGAAATTGTAATCCCCCTCCCTGCCTTGGAGATTATTAATAGACTAAGAAGAAAACTCAACAGCATGATATCAGGGATTATCCAAACATCGAATGGATCAACACAGCAGCAGAGTCAGTGCAGTTCAATTATCTACCATGATTGTATCAGTGTAATTTTTTTAGAGTTAAGTTAGGTAGCGAAACTTGGTCGCTTTGTAAACAAGATAATAAGAAACTTGATGCTTTTGATTCTAGATGCTTACGCAGTATCTTTTTACACAGTTATCTGACTGTAAGTAGTGAGATTAGGCAAAGGAGTCGGCAACCTCCTTTGAGCAGCACATTGTGAAAAGAGAGACTCCGGAGTTAGACAAAGAAGTTGCCAACTCCTTTGTCTAACTCCGGAGTCATGCGAACTGTGGTCACGAATGAAAAACACTGTTGTGTTTAGTGATGAATCCCGTTTCTGCCTGGGTGTTGACATTCGATGGGTACATGTATGGCGACAACCTGGCGAGAGCAAGGATCCAGGGGGGCGGGGGAGGCTCAGTCGGCAGTGCGCCAGGCTCGTAATCTGTAGTTCCCAGGTTCGAGTCCCAGCTGGGTCAGCGTTGAGATTTATCTCCGCAAAATTCCCCGCCCTGCCCACGGTCAGTAGGGGACACCGATGGGCTAGGAAAGGCCTCCGTCCATTGGATGGGACGTTAAGCCGTTGCCCCATGTGCGGGAGAGCCATACCCTGTGCACGTTAAAGAACACGCTGGATGGCCTTGACGGGAAGCTACCATCTGTCTCCCAACAGCTGTTCCAGTGGGTCCCCTCCCCCAACCTTCTCTGAACTTTCGGGGTCCATGTGACCTGGCCATTTAGCCCATGGTGTGCAAAAAAGTACCGCTCAGAGGTAAAACAACCCAACGCAAGGATCCAGTTTTAGTTCTCAACCGGCACACCGTCCGTCAGACAGGCTTAATGATATAGGGTGCTATTGGATATGACAGCAGGTCACCTCTTGTCCGCATCACGGAAATACTGACAGCTGCACGATACGTTAGCACGGTTCTGCAGACCGTTTTGTTACCGTTGCTGGAGGGCATGCAGCAGCCCATTTTCTAGCATGACAACGCCCTTGTACACACTGCTAGGGTCTCCAGACAATGTTTGCAACACGTTCAAGTATTGCCATGGCCAGCACGATCTCCAGATTTATCCCCAATAGAAAATCTGTGGGACCACATCGGACGACATGTGCCATCCTCTCACCAGCTGGAACGGAATCTCGATGAATTATGGAAGCAAGTCAACGCTGCTTGGTGTGCAATTCCTCAGGACCATATCCGTCGACTGTATGACTCCATGCCACGCCGTATTGCTGCCTGTATTGCCGTTCACGGCGATACAACCGCCTACTGAGGTAGTCATATTGTGCTGCATTAGCTCATCTTCTAACCGCTGTAAGTGGCTGCAAATTAAATCATGGTATGCCAATATGTATTGCTGTGAGTGTGCTACACTCACCCCTATCCCCTCACTCCTTCTGGATGGGGCAATTTCAATGTCGTGCAGTGTATTAAAATTTTCGAATATCCTGCAGGTCAGAGGGCACCGAAGCGCACACTTTGAAAACCTCTGGATTAACGTATAGGATTATGAAAAGTGTGCCTAAAGGCCTCAGAAAGAGATGGAGGCCTAGGAAGCGGTGGGCAAACAGGACCTTGTTGGAATTGATGTGCAGATGTTACTCAGAACAGATATGCTTGGGGAACTAAACAGCACTGTCTGGTTGGACCTTCGTCCAGCTGCTTAAGGATGATGATGATTACATGACCAACACCTTAAAGATTACGATTTAGATGAAGAAAATTATGAGTGAATTCACCTGGTGCTCAAAAAGTGAATTTTACGATATACGGGAGAGCATTTCGGAGAGCATTTCGTATGAAGGAGAATGTCATAGTACTACACAATTTTATGTCTCTTCTGAAGACGTTTTATGAAATTGAAATTTTTATTAATTTGAAACGTGTTAAGAAGTTATTTGGATGTATTTTTATTTTTCAGTTAAAAGTGAGTAAAAGATTTTCTCTCTCAGACGAATGGTTCCAACTTTCAGCAACCTAAGGGAGTGACCAGCAAGAATACTTTTCCAATTTAATGGCGATAGTGAGGGAAAGAAAAGAAATTCCTGGCACATTGACGGAGTCGTCTCAGCGAGAAAATCCTTGGCAATGGTGTCTTGAAGCCCTGCTGTCTAGGCACACGCAGAAGGTTTAACATACGTAAAATACTCCATGATATACGATGCTAATCAAGGTTTCACGTTACGGAGGAAATAGTGTTTAAATTTATTTAGGGTTAATAGAAGTATATTCAGAGGCGACCAGAATCAGCTTAGGCCCTGATACATCTTCTCTGTGGGTTCACAACAGCGACTTTTTGAAGTTAATTAGGAAAATATGCATTGACGATTTAATTCTTGTTCGATTTTTGAAGACTTGTGACTTGAATATGCAACGAATAATTGGACGATTTCCCTACAGTTTAGCCTATTTCGCTTAAAAGTCCGAAGAAACGCTTTAATATTTCGTATTCTAGGAATCGGAGTTGGAAGTTTCGCTCACCTAGGACAAGGTTGTGAATATGAAAAATAGCATTTAAATCTATGACATGCATATTTTTACCAGTTAATTCCGCTTGAAAAAATTATGATGAAGTTTAAAAATAAATCTATTTGAGTGTGCAGTGAACGTCTGAGTCAGTCACCCTGAACAGCATCAAGTAGCACCGATTCAGTTGCCTTTATTCTGCCATCTCGTACTAGGATTATCGATCAGTTGAATTTCTGCATATTTTAGGCTATTTATAGCTCTACCAGAGTGGTAATGATTTCTAAACTTTTAACTCAATTGTTCTACTACCGGAAAATACATCATCCAGAATTATATTCCTTCTTGGAAAGCTTCGCTTACACCCCATCGTTACTGCTTATAATGTTTCTGAATGCAGGACGACGAAGTTGTCAGCGATCTCATTTAAACCCTTAAAACGCATTTTTTATACCACAATGGCTCTGTCGTAAGTAAAGTTGAATACCTCCATTTTGAAGCCATTTTGTTCATTCTTAAGCCTCTGGATCTCGCATAACTCACCACCTACATGCTTGATTTTTAGGCACCCGGAAAGTCTGCAATCTTGGTTCTACACCCCACAATAATGCCATTTCTTGTGCACTTTCATTGAATTTATTCAACTTGTTCCTCGATTCGTACAAACTTTATAATGCAATGTGCAGCAATTGAGAGGGTTTTGAAAAGTCATCATCTGAATATTGCAGAAATTTAGAGACGGTATCTGTGGATTGCAAAATGTTCGATAGTATTTCCAGGAGAAAACTGCGAGAAAATACCTGTTGGTATCTTTTTTCTTAAGTCCTGTTTTCTGGATACCTCGATCTTTGCTATTTCTTTTGCACAGTGGAAATGTGAAATGACTTCTTTTCCTTTTGCGAATGTTTCCCCTGTTCCAGAAACGGACATGTAAAAGACAGTTGCTCTCAGTGGTTGTAAATTTTTAATTGAAAGTAAGGGCCCCTCTTCGATTCGGGGCCCTACTGCAGTATTTACCTACCTGCACCATTGGATGAAACGCATCTGTGTATATTTATTTATTTCTATTCCCTTATTTAAATTGTTTCTTACTAGAAATACGTATCCGATTTCATATTACGTGAATTATCTGAAGAACGCATCTATCATGTTAGTGGGGGACACGGGTTTTTGTATGGAGCTGATTGTGATCGAGCGACTGAGAAGGGATCACCCTAATTCTACCTATGCTGCAAAAGTCGTACAGCTGTTTTAATTTGCACCTACGAGTAATTCAAGTCGTAGATTTTTGAAAAAAATCCAAATTTTGATATTTGACATGCTATTGAAGGCAAAATAAAACCCCAAACTTTTATCTATACATGCTAATAGCACGAAATTTAGTGCCTATGGGTATTTCGATTTCTACATCTTAGAAAACGTACGGAATTCCCAATTCTCTTGTTTTCTCTAGTTCATCTTCTGGCTCGGTGTGATCCCTTCTATAACCTTGTAATTTAAGTAAAAGACCATTAACTTCTTTAGTGGAATGCCCTTCCATAATCAACAGATTATAGGAAAGGTTCCGAGTGACGATTAATGTTTTCAGAAGACTGGATCCTTCGCTCTGTCTTCGAAGACCAATAACAACAAATGAGGACATGCATTTGCGACTTACAGCTCAAAGATTATAATCCAACGTAACTGGCTCCAATGCCTTCTCACCTACATGGAGATACTGAAACCTTTATTACAACCTCCTCCATTAGCAGGAGGCTTCATAAATGTGGTCTTTAATCTCGCCGACTTCTTTGCCCCTCATCCCACTTCACGGAAGGGAGGGACTGAAATGGGACCGGCAGAGGGCGTTCAGTACTCTACTGATGACTCCAGATTTGATCATCAAACGACTCAAGACGGATACAGATCTAGAGAGAACAAGAGCCATCATCTATCAAACATCATCGAAAAGATACACTTATAGAAGGGCAGGGAACATGTCTGTGCAGGTATTTCTATGGGTTATATATCTCTGGATCGTTCCTACTGGCACAATAATGGCTATCTGGTACAGATACGAAATCCTCGACCTTCATATGTGCGACCTTATGCACATGCAATAGATAGGTCTGAGAGAAATCGAGTCGCCAATGGCGAGTGATTCTTCTGCCGTGACTTGTTACATTTCAAGCTGGGTAAAATTACAACAGTGAAACATTTGCAAGAACAACTTTCACATTTGAATGAAATATCGTTAAAAACATAATCACTATCCGAGCTGTTTCAGTATTCTTTTAATAAATCAAAATAGCATTTAGATCGGTGAATACAGGATAGTAGAGATATAAGTCTTTTTCTGTTGCACGGATTACACAATGATATTCAGACCACCGTAACTTGACATGTTTCGACTATTAACGTCTTTAACTCAGCTGTTAAATCTGGTAGAGAAATATCGCTAATTTCGTTGCTTGTGCTTTTTTCCATGGCATACAAAAGTCGAAAAAAATGTTTTGTCTGGCCCGTCGCAGTCTTCTGCATTCTCTTTTCCCCTCCCCTCTGATACTCTCTACCACAGATCAAGTCCTAATATCTGCACAGCAAGAGATTTCTTCTGTCACCCTTGATCTGAGATTCTGTTATGGGACCTATTTATCTTTAATATTTATTTATATATATAAATTATTTTTTGTTCATTAAATTTAAATCAAGAAATGCATTTACTGATAAATTCTTCTTTCTTTATTAGTGCAGATTTTTAGCAGAACATTCTTGCAAAATAAAGACATGTAAATGTGATAAACCTGATAAAACCATATGGCCTATAAATAAGAAAAATAAAATAGATTTTTTTGTTTCAGCACTTTGTCATAAAGATGAAAAAGTTCAAAGTGCGTTTAATTTAATTATCTCTATTGATAATTGTTGAAGCTGGAAAAATATGCGTTGGAGCTTCACAACTTAATTAAGAGAAATTCTTTACATGTATTTTGTGAAACGGTTAAAATTAAAATGTTGAAAATGCTGTTAATGCATGAATGAACTCAGTTGTTCATTATGGAATCTCTTGTTGACATTGTACCTAACGTACTACATTAAGAAGTTTTGAAAAGGAAAAGGACTCAAAATAGATACGAACACCATCTGTAATTAAAATTATATTATTTTAGGAATTGCCACCATTAAAATATTTATTGTTTGTAAAATTTTGTATGTTTTAAGTAATAATTAACAATTTGGCAACAAAGAGTTCATAGGTAACAATTGAATGACAATAATTACGTTGTGGCAAGAATTCTTTAAAATATTTTTCAATTTAAAATTCACACTCTTTGGCTAACTTGGAGAAGGTATAACAGCGCTCCTAGGACCCAGATGTTAAAGGTGAATCTCGATTTCTACTCGTAAATGGAAGCAACGAAGGTCTACAAGTTTTGGACTTCAGGTGACGTGACGTCTTCAGCCGTGACGTGACGTCATCTTGGCAGATGTTTACTTCCGTGCAGAGATATTGACTGACGGGGATTTTCCTAAATCTGCAGGTATGATGTAAAAGATACGAAATTATTGTTTAGAAATGAATATTATGTAAATTTTATGCTATAAGACACAAGAAATGTAAATATTATATTGTATTCACATAACATAAAAATGCATCAATAATTTTGTTGATATTAACATAAACACGAAAAATTTTGAATATCACCATGTAGACAACACGATTGCCTAAACAGGGGCGTAACGAACATATTGTTGGCGGGAGGGGGAAGAAGACAACTAAATTTTCCAACTCGGAAATCGAATTTTGCGTACTTCGAATTTTGCCTAGTTTTGGCCAAGTCACTTCGAATTTTCCCAACTCTCTTTAATTTCACAAAAACAATCCCAATTTTCACAGCTCGCCTGCATTTTATCAAGTTGATTCCAATTTTTCCAATTGCCCTAGATTTTGCCAATGCGCCATAATTTTACAGAAAAATATCCCAATTTTTAAATCTCTTGAATTATGCCAAGTTACTCCGAATTTTGACAACTTCCAGAGATTTTGTTAAGTTGTCTTGATTTTCTGAACTCACCTATTTTACCGTGGCTTCGAATTTTATCAAATGTCCTATATTTTGCGAAGTTGTCTCGACTTTGCCAACTGCCCTAGATTTTCCCCAGTTGCGTCCATTTTGCCAACTCACTTGTATTTTAGAAAGTGGCTTCGAATTTTGCCAACTGTCCTAGATTTTGCCAAGTTGCCACGCTTTTTACAACTACCCTAGATTTTGCTAACTCCCCTTAATTTCATAAAAAAAAATTCAAATTTTCACAACTCACCTGTATTTTACAAAGTCGCTTCGAATTTTGCGAACTCCGATTTACTTTGGGGGGAGCGTCATCATCTTTACCAGTGAATTAAAGACAGCTTAATAGTGGTTAAAATACTTGATGAAATCAACCGAGAGCTGTGAAGTTCCCTGATCTATAGGTGTTTTCTTTATCAATTAGCTCATTTATAAGCTTCCGTTCCTTTTATTATTATCAATTCTTTTTCAAAATTTTGTTCTATAGAAAACATTCTATCGCAATAAGTTGATTTCTTACATTTTTATAGTTTGTACTTTTTAAACTTTTTAACTTTATATATAGTATAAACTATATATAAACTACTACATATATATAAACTAGTATAAACTTTTTAAACGGACAGGACAGTTCACTCACCACGCATTACTAGTGATACGAACTATCAATTTATCGATAGTTTTTTATTATCGGCAAAAAGCTATCGATAGTACTATCGGTCAGAAAACTTCTCTTTCAATCATCACAGACAGTTTTAAACATAACACAGAATCTTTTAAAACGTAAACTCCATCAAGAAAATTTTTTATTGTATGATAGAGAAATAAATGAAACATGCACGAAAGTATTAATTATTCAGGTCCCATAAAAGTTCACTTGCTTTTAAAGTAAATGCACCTAGCATACGATTCATTTGGTATAATTAGGGTGTCCATACGGCCCAATTTTTAGAGAACTCTCGGTGTCACAAAAAATGATTTCGAGACATCGAAATATCCCGAAATTTTGTAACGATATGTAATTGGTACTCAATTTACATAGGTTAAATGAACATGTTTTTGAAAATAACTCGCTCAAGGTATTTACGCCTTTTTTTTATTTGCATGAATAACATGTTTTTCTCTGAGCAACCAAAGAGTTGCCCATTCTATGGGAGAGAAACACCCTGTACACGTTATGGGAGAGAAACACTCTGTGTACGTTAAAGAACATGCTGGATGGCCTTGACAGGAGGCAACTTCTGTTTCCCAACAGCTGTTCCAGTGGGTCCCTTCCTCCAACCTTCTCTGAGCCTTCGGGGCGCAAGCAAAATATAATTTTCACAAAAATGATTAAAAATTTCTGTCTTCTTTGAAACACATGTGGTCCCTTTGTAATTCTAGCATCTGTTTCCCAAACCGTCTGCAAATCCCGCGTATATGCAAATGTTAACAATATCAAGCGTAGCAAAGTTGCGAAGTAAGGAAAGCCGAATAAGAAAGTTGTAGAATTAAAAACTGGACATGTTTACGAACCGGCTAGGACAAGAGCTGAAAACAAGGAATTTCGAAGTCACTGTAAAATACAGGTGAGCCTATGCGTACGTCAGGCGCATATTCAGAGGGGTGCTAATGCAATCTCAAATATTTGATAGCAATAAATTAGAAAATAAGAAAACTATCCATAGGCGAGTTTCAAGGGTTTGAAGAAAACGCTGCGATATCTGAAAATGAGTAAAAAGACACCAAAAGAGTTGCATTTTGTTAGGGTATAGAAATTGGGGATTTTTACCTCTTATTTTTAATCTGCAATCGTGAAAGACTATAAATATAGTAGTTATGTAAAATAGACAGACAGGCCACAGATTTAACCATGTCATCGATGTAACATCTGTAGCAATCATGAAAGGCTATAAGTATAATAGTCATAACTATTATTATATTATAATAATAGAGGGGAAAACTCTTATGCTACTTTTTATTTATTTGCGACATATAGGACAGAGAAGAATCCTAGAAGCTACTCCTAGTTTTACGGCTAGGAGTAGCTTCTAGGATACAAGGACATGCCCTACTACGACCGAAGTCACTGCTGACCACTGCGTTAGTTAGAGCTAACACAACACACAAAGTTTGGCTTGCTGGAACAGTCGCTAGCTGCCTAACCACCCTGCCAGTTAAGGCATTTGCCACTATATGCCAGTTAAGTAAGCCTGTAGACGTCTCGACATTCTATCGATGAGATGATTAATGGTGACTTGAAGTATGGCATTCCAAAAACAGCATCTGATTTGGCATGCAACCATAACATGTTGGTCACCGGAGGGAGCTGGCGAAGGAGGCGACAATTAATGTTCCACACATGATCAATGGGCAACAAGTCTGAGAAGTATGGTGGCCATGAGAGAATGTACACACCTTGGAGACTTTCCATCGTGGCACGTGCAGTGTGTGGGTGGTGTCGTTTCATATCATTCTCATTCTGTTCACTCATGCTGTTCATATCATTTCATGTTGTTTTTATTTTCATAACAGCCGGGCAAATGCCTGTATTTTTTATTTTATTTTTATTGTCATTCATGCCGGGCTCTAATGCCTTTTCATATCATTTCATTTTGCTTTTACTTTCATCACTGCCGGGCGACATGGCTGTAATTTTTATTTTATTTTTATTGTCATTCCTGCAGGGCTCTAATGCCTGTTCATATCATTTCATTTCATTTTTACTTTCATCACTGCCGGGCGACATGCCTGTATTTTTTATTTTATTTTTATTGTCATTCCTGCCGGGCTCTAATGCTTGTTCACATCATTTCATTTCATTTTTACTTTCATCACTGCCGGCCGATGTGCCTGTATTTTTTATTTCATTTTTATTGTCATTCTTGCCGGGCTCTAATGCCTGTTCATATCATTTCATTTTTACTTTCTTCACTGCCGGGTGACATGCCTGTATTTTTTATTTTATTTTTATTGTCATTCCTGCCGGGCTCTAATGCCTGTTCATATCAATTCATTTCATTTTTATTTTCATCGCTGCTGGGCAACATGCCTGTATTTTTTATTTCGTTTTTATTGTCATTCCTGCCGGGTTCTAATGCCTTTTCAGATCATTTCATTTTTACTTTCATCACTGCCGGGCAACATGCCTGTATGTTTTATTTTAATTGTCATTCCTGCCAGGCTCTAATGCCTGATCATATCATTTCATTTCATTTTTACTTTCATCACTGCCGGGCGACATGCCTGTATTTTTTATTTTATTTTTATTGTCATTCCTGCCGGGCTCTAATGCCTGTTCATATCATTTCATTTATTATTGTTTTCATCACAACTGTGTGACATGCCTGTATTTTTTATTTTATATTTATTTGTTATTCCTGCCCGGCTCTAATTCGTATTCTTATTATTGCACTTTATTAGCATTTTCATCACAGCCGGGCGAAACTTCTGTACTTTTTTTTTGTGTTTACTTGTTATATGAGCCAGGTTTCATTATCAGGCCTGTTCATATCAATTAAATTTATTATTTTTTTCGTCGAAGGCGTGCGACACGTGTGTTATTATTTTTTTACTTGTTATATCTGCGCTGCACTAATGCCTTATCATATCGTTTTATTGTATTGCTATTGAAAAACTACATAATTTTTACTAAAGAGAAAAAAACCCTTCAAACAGATGGTTGCCACGCAGGTCTGCCAGGAGGCTGTCACTTTATTATGTTTTAGAGAAGTTCGTTGAAAATTGTAAATATTTGAAATTCAGTGATGGACCATTAGCGAAATTTTTAATGTTGTGTATGCAAAAAAAAAAGCGATAACTGTAATATTATTCTACAGTAATATATTGCATGTCATAGCATGCTGCCGAAAATATACGGGGATTTGTGAGAAGTACTCCAATATTATGATTATTCTGCATATATATATCATAATAACCCTAAATCAAGATGGAGAGATCTTCACCTAATGGAAAGTAATGGACCAAAATAATATTACATTAAAGAGGTACTCTCCTGTGTGCTTTTAGTTTTTTTAGAATCTTTTTTAATTGTTTCCTTAGTTAATGTGCTGTACTATTCTGTGTACAGGGTAGGTTAACTCGTGAACAAACCCATGCATTCTAAAATTTTATTTACTTATATGACAACAACAAATCTAAGATCCAGTAATAGTAATTGTGTTTATATCATACACATACAAAATCCTCATGAAGCCATGGGCTACGGAGGTTCAACCAGACTATGTAATGTGTTTTCCTCTCCTGACGTGTCTTTCTGAGCTACAGCTGCTGCATTTGGTCATTCTAGGCCAATTCTAGCAAGGTCTTGTTTGACATTGTCTGCCCGTTGCTTCCTAGGTCTCCCCCTTTTCTGAAACCCTTCCCACTGTTCTTAATCCTGTTTGCTAATCTGCAGTATGCATATGGGCAACATGGCCAAACCTCTCAGCCCTCTCAGCACAATATGCTGCTCAAAGGAGGTTGACGACTCCTTCTTCTAACCTCATCATTACTTACAAAGTAAAATCACCTAATGCTCGAGATACTGTGTAAGCATCTAGAATTAAAGGCATCAAGTTTCCTGTTATCCTGCTTACAAAGAGTCCATGTTTTGATACAATAACTAACATTAAAAAGAACCAAACTATTATACAACCTGATTTTAGTTTTAGGTGTACATGCCTATTTCTCCACCCTCTCCATATATTCTTAAAAGTCCCAGCAGCAATCCCTATTCATCTATTAATGCCATGGCGCACAATACCTGTATCTGTTAAATAGCTCCCAAGATAATTAAACTGAGACACTTTCGCAAGTGTTCTCTGTTTATCACCAAACCTACTCTATTACCATTCTCATGAAAAGCCCTAATGAAACAATTCATCTCATCAACCTTATTAGCTAACAGGACCAAATCACCTGCATAATCTAAATCAGAAATTTTGAAATATCTAGACCATTTAAGGCCAAAAACTTTCCCTTGCATAGAATTTCGCATAACGTAATCAATAACCAAACAAAACAGAAAAGGAGACAAAACCCACCCTTATCTAATTCCATTAGCAATGCTAAACCAATCGCTGCAAGACGTACCAACTCTCACATACGACTCAGTGTTATTACAGAAAGTTTTCATTAGCCTAACAAACTTATCAGGCATTCCATATAATCTAACAATCAACCACAAATCATGTCGATCAACAGTCAAATTCCTTTTCGAAATCTATAAAGCCAGCAACCACAGGTTTCTGAAAGTCTAAACATTTCTCAAGAATCTGCCCGAGTGATAAATTTGATTTACACTTTCCCTATCCCTTCTTGTTGCTTATCACGCAATTGATTGTCAACCACATTCTTAATTCTATTAAGTATAATCATGCAAAAAAACGTTAACTGAAACAGAAAGTAAACTAATTCCCCTATAATTATCACAAGAACTGCGATCTTCTTTTTTAAGAAATTGGGACAATAATAGTTTGGAACACCCTTATAATAAAAAATATTCAAAATTTCTATCAGCCATGTGACAACACAAATGTTCTCAGCACTAAGCATTTCAGTGGTTAGAAATAGCCAAAGTGACTTTGAAATGTGATATAGGGCCATCATTAAAGCCAGTAATGCATCTATCCTTATTACAAACAATGAGAGTAGAAATTATCACATTATTTAGAACTTCTCTGAAATGCTCAGCCCACCTAGCCATCACAGAATCCTCACCTTCAACCACCTTGCCATGTTTATCCCTCAATCCCTGTGTACCTGTCTGTTTCTTCCCACATAAGGCATTAACAATCTGGTATCAAGCCTCTGCTGTGGTGCTGTCTAACTGCTTCCTCAGCTTTGTCAGCCAAGCTATCAATCCAAAGATTCTTATCAACTATTAACTGATCCTTTACACGTTTATTAAGCTCAATGTAATGCCTTATGTTAGGAAGAGTAGGTTGTTGATTCACATTAATTCTGCATTTCCTTCTCTCAGAAATAAGCTCCATAGCTTTATCATTCAAATAATTTTGTTTCTTTTTTCCCAAAAGACTATTCTTGGTTTCAAGAAAATCCTGTTTCAACTTCAGCAATAAGCAAACCACGATTGCTATAATGACTAAGTATCCTATCATGGTATGTTTTGGCTAAATATGGATCTTTCAGGCATTCAATGTTATAGCTAATTTTTTTAAACCGTAGCGTAACATTTCGTAAGTTTCAACAGCAAAATACTTGTGACTAGGTAATCAAGACCCAATTTCGGCTCCCCTGTATGATCTGGAATCCCTAATTGAACTAGCCCGTTTGCTATTATTTAAAGTATAATCTATCGAATTCCTGTGCAACCCATCAGGTGAAACTCATGTATGTTTATAAATGTCCGGGTGTTTATAGTATGTATTAGTTATTCGCAAACCATTAAGACCTGCAGGAGACGTTCCCCATTGCCATTGGAACAACCAATGCCAAAGGGACCTAAAACTCCTGCCCAAATATTAGAGTAAGTACCAACTTTAGCACTGAAGTCACCTAGCGCAAGATAAATATCTCCTTTCTTCACAGAATTCAAAATATCCTGAAGCTGGCTGTAAAACGTATCCTTCTCGTTCTCATCAGAGTCCTCTGTAGGGGCATTACAACAGATGACATTTTTCTTTTAAAATTTGCTGTAAGAATTCTTTCATTAATGTAGTCATATCCTAGAAGATTAATGAAGTCATATCCTATCACTGTCGTGTCTGCTGAGAAGCAAACCTACACCTTGGAGATGTTTTCCATCCTCCCTGCCTGAAAAGAGAAATTTAAAATGAATTTTAAGGATCCTCACCTTTACCTATCCATCTGGTCTCTTGCAAGCCTAGAATATCTAGGTTAAAATGCTGGAATTCCTCCGTGAGGACATGAACAGAATAATTTCTATATAACGTCCTCACGTTCCACGTACCTGCAGAGAAAGAAAATTATTAGTAGGATTTTTAAAGGAACTAGGTTTATTGACAGAGGTAGGGTCAACAATATCAAACAGCCCCCTGATCGCAGGCATGGAGCAAAGATCTGTCCCTCCTCCGCTAAAGGCTGAAGTCACCGATGCTGGTAGGAACTTCAAGCATCACCTTTTGAAGAGCCATATTGCCTGCCTGAGACCCATTACTCCAGTTTAGGATTGACGATGCCCAACTAGCTAAATGAGGGTTCAGGTACCTACAAGGGCCTCTGATCAGGATTATCCACCAGCTGATATGAGATATCCCGTGCCTCAGTTCACTTAGGGCGGGCAACCCAAAGCAAACAGGAAACAGCGGCAGATTCTCCATCAACAGAGGCCCACCAATGCAACAAGTCCAGGATCCGTAATAAAGTTCAAATCCATAAACCAGGTATAAATATGTAATACTCTAGTGAGGAGTGGTCAACTTCACAGCGTCCTGGTACTGACCCTTTATACCCACTAGACTGTTTTTATCAATTCTACGTATATAGAGATGATAGTGGTCAAACAATACATTGAACTTGTAAATGTTTCAAAACCTTGTGTGCTGAACCATAATAACGTTTAAAATGAGTGCAAAGACTAAAAAAAAGTTTTTTTTAACAATATGAATTTAATATAAAAGTATTTCTTTTATTTTCTAAAGTATAAATTTCAAACTTAATTTTGAAATTACTTCGAAAAATGTGACCATAAAAGCGGCATATTTATTATAAATGTAAATTCTAGGAATTTTTTCTGAAATAGAAATATTTTTTCAGAATTAAATTCAAATGGAGATTTTTAAAAAGGCACCGTTTGAACCGTGTTAGATCAAAATGAATCGGGTAAAAAGAGAATTAGAATTTTTTTTCTAAACCGTGTTAAATCAAAATCGTGTAAAAACAGAATTGGATGTATATGTATATATTTCTTTTAATAGTGCTCCTATACTGTCCACAAAACCGTAACAAGTTTTCCTCAAAAAATAAAAAGTTAACTCTTTACAAACTGTATGCTGAACTATAATAACACTTGCAATGAATGTAAAGACTAGAAAAAATGTTTTTTTAACAATATAAATTTAATATAAAAATATATATATTTTTTATTTTCTAAAGTATAAATTTCAAACTTAATTTTGATTTCCCAATAACATTTTCTTGGCTTAATATTTTGGATAGTATAGTTTTAATTCAGAAATAGGACAAGTTGTCACATAAACCTGAGGGACCATATATGATCCATCTTGTGATATAAATAATGAGTAAATCACATTATGATTCTAAGATTAAATATTTGCACAGTAAGCCGGCCTTTTTATAAAGTTAAATATATAATTTTTTTTTCTTTTAATAGTGCTCCTATACTGTCTACAAAACCGTGAGAAGTTTTCCTCAAAAAATAAAAAGTGAATTCTTCACAAACATTCCCCACCCCAAAAAATGCTGTTATAGTTTTTTCAATACCTACTGCTGCACTCCACTTGTTACCCTATAAACATATTTGACATCGGTTAGCATGGCTTTTTGTTAATGACTTTTTTAAACTTATTGGCACCTTATTTGCCCAACAGAAAATACGAAACTCATTCCTACAAAACATAAATCCACCATACACTACTCATAATTTTCATTTTAGTTAGTACTGATCAAAGGGACCTGGGTTCAAACTCCGGGTGGATGTTTGTACTTTTCTTTCTGCTGAGGTCTCGCCTTCCTCACAGATCTCCTCCATCGCATATTAAACTGGCAGACTCCTGTCAGATCTCTGTGGCAAGCAGCTACTTGAGGAGTTATTTTTATTTTTATGCAAGGCCAATCAAGTAAAAAGAACACAGATGTCAAAATCTTTTTTTTTTTTTTTTTTTGGGGGGGGGGGGGGCTAAACTATTAGCCCTGAGTTCAAAAATAGGGAAATATATGAATCTTCTCATAAATGATTTAAAATTATATTTTCATTAATTTCATTAAAATTTTTTAACCCTTTAACGCCCATAATGGCCCAAAACGTACGAAACGTTAAAATGGACTCGTCCAAATAGTGCTATTCCTTTGTCTTCAATACCCTCTTCTCTTTTCTGAAATTTGCTGGGCGTTAAAGTCAACAAATGACAGACAATGTTTTAAAATTTGAGGTCTTGGATGCCTTGCATCTTTACATTCTACTTCTTGGCTGGCCCTGTGTTATAGGACGTGGAAGAATATTGTACCTGATTAATGTTCCATGGTGGAATATTGTTCCATGTGAACCCATTTGGGTAACGAGCTGAACAGGTACCTCTTGGGTGGCATGGAAACCCTGTTAATAATTGTGCTAAGAAAAAAGATATAAATGAAAATGTTTATAGCAGTTTTATGGAGTATGCAATTTTTGGCTTTAAATTATGTTTTTTCAATTTCATGTCTTTTTCTTCTCGTCAACTGTTGCATGACATTGCCTGGGAGAAGTTTAAAGTTACCCAATTTGAAATCCATATTTAGGAGTTTTTGTTTACCGTTTTCATCATATTTCCCATTTGGAATATTAGAAACGGAAAAACACTTTTTTAAATAAATTTTTAGATATTTCAATCAATATTCTCAGTGCAATCTATTGAAGGAAACGTTGCATGTGAAAGGATCTGAAAGAATAAACTTGCTTACAATTTGTAACCTATTTAATGTACTGTATAAGTAAGAAAAGCAAAATCTGATTAATTCTTTGAAGTCCAACTAGGCAAAATACATTGTCCTTTTAACTACAAATCGATAATCGATAGCTTAAGAAAATTGGTCATAATAACAGCAAGACCTATATTATAGTATAAGATTAGGCAATACTGTTAATCCAGTTCGTAATCTGCAGTTCCAAGGTTTGAGTCATTGATATTTTTTTCTGCAATACTCCCTACCCTGCCCTCCAGTCATTCAGGGGAAACCAACAGGTTTGGGGAGGTTGCCGTCCGTTGGATGAATCACTAAGCCATGGCTCTTTGTGAGGGAAAGAGCCATTCCCTGTGCATGTCAAAGAATACACTGGATGGCCTTGACCATGTGTCCTGACATGTCCAATGGCCCCCCAATCTTCTTGAGATCTCTGTAACCTGTCTATTTAACCCATTGTCTACAAAAAAAAGTGCTTTAAAAAGGTAAAAAGAATTCGCTTTTAATTCAGTTTGCAAGAGACATTTGTCCTGCTTTTAATACAGCTGCAGTAATGTACTACAAATAATAAAGAATAGAAATGCACAAATCTTTGGTTCAGTCAAAAAAATTTACTAACGATAGCAAGAAATAGACACACGAGGTTTCATTCAAATGGACAGACATCTGAGGCATGTCAATGATAAGTTATATTAAAAGAGATATACCAAAAATGGGCTGCAAGTGAAAAGAGCAGGGCCGGATTTATAACAAGGCGCACTAGGCGATGGCTAGGGGCCACATCGAAAGGGGGCCTGAAAAGACATCAGTTACTTATTCATAAAGTTAATACTTTTCTTTAATTGCACTTTATCACTAAAACTAAATTTAAAATTTTGGATATATGCTAAATAGAAATTGCTACTATTAATACATATAGTACTTTTCTTTTGCCGCTGTAATAACCTCAATCAACATCAAGCGTTTACCATTGTACTCCACCTCACTGTTTTCCGCCGTTTGCAGTGGTCAACTCATTAGAGGGAATTAGGATGTGTCTAAGGTACTTAAGGAGTGAAACTGAAGCAAAAAGTGTGGGAGCAGCTAAAATCAGTTACTCCCAAAAAATTTCACTGGAAGCAACTCATCAAGCCACCCTTCTCACAGATAGTTAGATTCAAGGTTCTTTCTGTCTTCGATGTTGGCTACAGACTGATTCCAAGTCATATTCGGCTGGCTGTAAGAAAAAAAAAAAGTGTTTAACAGGACTGGCGTGACATCAAGACAATATAGAATGCTACTATAATATTACTATAGTAATTATATAATAGTAATATATTATAAATTAATATATTACTATAGTAATTATATTATTTTATCTCTCAAACGCAAAATAATTATCTATCGATAGTTAATTTGAGTACAGACGTAGAAAGTAAATAAAATCCTGTCTCTATCACTACTATGAACTAATGCGACACCATCTTCTATATTTTAAATTTTCTCCAGAAAATCAAAGGATTGTTATCATCTCATTGTGTGAAATATATAATTATAAGACCGAGAAGTGAAGCAGATCTTTGTCAGATATTCCACATTGTACTGCAACGTCAACTCCACAGTTGCCCGTCATCGAGTACTTGCAAGGTATTGTACGCTTAGATTTCCATAGGCATTCACTTTGCACACCCCTCGCAAGTTTGGTCGTCGACAGGTGATTTCACCTGTTTCGTGCTTTTGTTTAACATCTTAAATACTGTGGGCCGTGAAGAACGAACAAAGTATACCATTTCTGAGATTTTAGCACCCAATGGCCAAACTCCCAATTCTAAATGCCCTTTAGGAACTCCGTTATGTTTTCTTATGACTGCAACATTCACACTCTTGCTTGCACTACCACATCTCTCCGACTACACTGAACATTCTGGATACAGGTGGTCATAATTCAATGACCATTCATTGTATGTTTATTTTTTATCGCCTCCGTTCTAGTGTGATATCACATCATATTAAAGAGTAGTATTCTTAAAGGGCCTCTACCATATAGTGCTCTCCGTAGATCTGGCCCTGTTAAATTATATAAATTTTAATTCATTAAGTGAAAATAATGTCGCATTTTAAGTTATCTAACCATTTCGAAAATATCGAATCCGTTTTACACTGTCTGCAGGTTAATGGAGAAAATCTAAACATCACAGTTGGAACTGAAATCTGAGGCCATCCCTCACCTCACCGTTAAGCCCTTGGCTTCACTGGCCACAGCTGCTTAGAAGTTCGAGAGCAGGCCATAACAAAGGCGAGGCAGTTGCCTCAGGTGTTAAAGGGGTGCAATGTGTTTGCAAAAAATTTCTGAGGCATTCAAATCACTTATATTTAAGACAAATCGTCAAATTTAACTTCCATTTTAACAAGGAATCGCCTGAGAGAAAATCGAAATACGAAGGGTCGAATCCGAACGCATTTTTATATATGGATATTAATCCATATATAAAAATTAGTCATTGTACAATTTTATTACTCGATAAATCCATAATCATTGATTGTGAGTTGGGGTGGAGTGTAATTCAGAATTTTTACTATGGCTAGATCCGAACGCTAAATGAGAGCTCTTCGTATTTCGATTTTCTCTCAGGCGATTCCTTGTTAAAATTGAAGTTGTTAATGTTTAAAATTGGGGATTTGTCTTAAATATAAGTGATTTGAATGCCTCAGAAATTTCGTTCCAGATTCAGAGTTGCTAAACGTCTCATCTGAGACGTTTGGACTTTCCCAACTTAATTCATGAACCCATTGAAATCCAAAATCTAATCCAAATTTATTATGTGTATTTTTACACTAATTTACATACTACTATAAACATAAATTGAGGGAAGCACAATTTCATATTGCCTCTGGGACAAAATTCGCTAGTTAAGATCACTGCTGAGTGCCACCACCACAGCCATTTCACATTTTTTATCATACTTGTATTCTCTTTATTTCGTCTACTGATAGTAATTTTTGCAACGCAATTGTTTTTGTAATGTTTTATGTATACTACCTACAAAAACGTTATTTTTTTAGGACACAAATTTTCATAAACGTTCAATTTATTAGCAAACAAGCATTTTCATAATATACATTCGAACATTAACATTATATATTTTTTTTCAACATTTTTCCCTGAACAATATCTGCTTCAATACATCATTATATACAGTTTTTATTCCATTACAATGACACTATTCAGGCACTTTGTAATACAAATCTACATATGGCTTTTAATTAGCAATATTTAACTTTGCTAGGTTTCATAACGAAAATCATATTTTTCGGTACAATAAGTTGCTTAAAACTAGTGCTAAAAGTCGTACTGGAGTTTTCAGGTTGATTTGTCTCTGTTATAGCGCCCAGGTGTTTTTTCTGCACGTTTTTCCAGAAAATGTTAAGAGAATCTCCAATTGAATTTAAGCACAATAATACACTGAGTGGACAAATTGATATATATGTCGCAGGGAGATGATAAAAATAGTGATTTGATCAAATCCCTAAGGTATATGATCAATTCACGGAAGATGTTAAAATAACAACTCTGTGGGGTGATTTCCCTGAAGAAAGTGATTTGATCAAATCCCTTAACTGTTTTAGTGAAAAGGTGAAATAATATTGTTTAGATATTAAAAGTATTTATTTAGTAAACCATGCATTATTAAATGTAGAATAGTTAATACAACTATAGTCACTGAAACATAAATTATTTATTCGAAACTAATTAACAAAAGAAATAGGTACTTAAGCTGATATTTTTAAAAACAGCATTATTAAATGTAGAATAGTTAATACAACAATAGTCATTGAAACACAAATTATTTCGGCTATTACGGAATTGTAATAGCCGGTACATTGTACTTTTTTTGTTTTTTCCGAATCGCCTTTTTCACCTCTTATTATCTCCTTTCCGAATCGCCTTTTTAAGGTATTCTTAATGTATCTCGATCTACAATACACCGCCTGCCGAATTATTCAAAACGCCCTTCATGAGCGAAGGCCAAGTGAGAACGAATCTGTAAAGTGACGAATCTCTTGAGTATGAATCTTCGGGTCACGTGACTCCGTGGTCCGAATTATAATGAAACGCCCCGAATGAGCGGAGGCCAAGTGAGAACGAATCCGTCAAGTGGTGAATCTCTTGAGTATGAATCTTTAGCTCACGTGACACTACTTTGGACACCAGAAAGGGTCCTTTTTTTTTACCTTTCTGGGAAAAATGTTTAAGTAGTGGTGTTAATTTAAATTGTTCAATGATTGTGACAGCTTCTTCTATCCTTTCGCGAGTCCACAAAGGTTTTTCTTTTTCATGCCGCTTGTTCAAAAACGTCCTGATAGTTTCATTAAACTGTTCTTCAGATACAAATTCGGTCAGAGTTTGATTTTTTTTCTATATCTGAACTCATTTTTCTACGGTAGGTACTTGATAAAACTCGAAATATAGAAAACAATAATAAAAATGAGCGCAAACTTCCTCGCGTAATGTTTGGGCGCTGGCCGGCACGGACGCCAGAGGGGAACGGTGAGGTAAAGGGGAGTGGTAACAAGCGAAACATAGAGCTGTGCGAGTCCTGACTTGTTTATTTCATCTTTTCACTAAAACAGTTAAGGGATTTGATCAAATCACTTACTTTCTTCAGGGAAATCACCTCACAGAGTTGTTATTTTAACATCTTCCGTGAATTGATCATATACCTTAGGGATTTGATCAAATCCCTATTTTCATCATCTCCCTGAGACATATACACCCCGATAACAATATGCAAAGCAGAAGTATCGCATTCAGTCGTATGACGGACACTGGCAATACCTGTAAATAGGTCTCTATGCACTGAAAACCCTCCGTCACAGAAAAGTAATCATGGGTAAAGGCAGCGACGTAAGTTTGACTGTGGCCAATATACAGTTGTGGTGAACAACCGGCCAGGGAGGCCGGTTGTTCACCACAACTGCTCAACTATTGGGATTTCCACATCAGATCGTTGCACGTGTATACTAAGACTACGTGAAAATGGCAAAACTTCCAACCAGTGGGAGAAATGTGGACACAAACTTGCAATTGACTCTCAAGGTGAGCACAGACTGTCCCGCATTGTTACAAGGAATCACACAGCTACCGTGGAGCACATAACATCGGGATTGAATGAGGGCATGTCCACAAGCTTATGCCCAAAGACTATTCATTGTAACCAAGCAAAAAATAGACTATGGTAGTCGATGTCCACATCGTGTCCCCTTGTTGACTGGAAGATTAGGCTGCAGTTTGCAAAGGCCTATCCCAATTGGAGTGCGAAGGACTGGAAACTCATCATCTGGTCTGACGAATCACGGTCATCACGTTGATTGGAGAGTGCATGTGTGGTGTAAACCACGCGAAGCAATGGACCTAGCTTGCCGAGTTGGGGTCATACAGGCAGTGGAGGCTTATCCTCCTCCGTTCATCAAAATCGTTTCCAACATAGGAAAGTTACGTCATTTAAATGGGATTTTTTTTTTTCTTTACTGTTTTACATAAAACCTTATGTCAATCTGAAACCGATTAATTTTAATAAATGAATATACTTTTTTTTAACATTTTTTATATTAAAGATAAAGAAAACTATAAAAATGTTTATGCAGTTTTATAACATAGACAGTATTTCATATTCTCGTGCAACAAGATTTTATTTCGAGAGCGAGTAATCTGCAGCCGCGACTTTTAAATACTCCCGAACTCTAGGTTTATATTATCACGCAGAAAGAGTTTTGCCAGTGTCTAGCAATCATATGTGTGCCACAACACCCAAAAATCTGAGTTGAAGTGGCGCTCAATCTTTTTTTGTACCCTTCACCCTCTAAAATACAGCCTTCAAGTTCCAGAGTACTCCTATGTCTGAAAGAAGAAAAAACAAAGTAAGAGAGAAATCGTATGGAAGAGATGAAGAAAATGGCTTTGAGAAGCTGCTGCTGTCCAGATGCATTAACCCTAAAGAAAATGCGGCTAAAGTGAAAAAAAAGCAGTGGGGACTGTGTTGAAACTAACCGCTGAGGAATGGATCCCTGCCACGTTGTGATAGAAGAAATGCATTGTATGCTAAGTTCAAAATGACTCGATTCAAATTTTATAAACTGTTCCCCAAAATGCCTTAATATAGCTTCACAAATGAAATAATACCAGCAAAGCATTTAGCAAAACATACCGCAGTAAATCTTGTTTTTCTCGTAAATGTAAAGTTTTTGTGGAAAAACAGACAATAGTCGTTTGATTCGAGAACTACACAAAAAATTCCAAAGAAGCAAAAAAGTTGCAAAAATTAAAATAGATGCACTCTAAAGCAGCTGCTTGCCACAGAGGTCTGACAGCTCCAGCAGGCATAAGCCCGTAAAAGCTAGGAACGGCTTCTAGGATTATTCTCTATCTTAAGTGTTGCAAAATACAATCTGAACAAGTTTTGTTGTGATTTGTGTGTTGCAAATGAAATCTTTGAAGAAGAAAATATATTTTAATTTCGGCAACGTAATTTTAATTCAAAAATTTTAGTTGCAGAAAAAATTTACACTACGATGAAACAGAACAATTAACTCTGTCGTTCGGGTCTTATTTCACCCGAAATAAATTTCATTTTAACAATTATTTTATCGATATAATTATTTTATGACATTTATTGTTGCTACTGAATTATTGTTTCTACAGCTTTGTAATATCTTTATTTCTATTTTGCTCTATTTGCTTTTAAATTACAATTATGTTCGGGTATGATATATTTATATATATTTATGACCTAATACTTCAGGTATCTGTAATATACAAATTTATATCACATTTTTTGTCATATTTTGTTGCATGCTAAAAATTATTTTAACCTAGTACAATATTTTAGTCAGTTGTATTATTATTGAACGTGCATATGCAGGGTTCTGTGGGTTGAGGAAAATGCATGCACGGCTATAACTATAAAATGCCATAACCTCATATTGATCTATCTGAATTCATGTAGCAACGAATTAGTATGGCAATGCACTTATGGCGAATCGCAAACCTTTGCAAGACCGAATTACAAATGCATCAGAGAGTTAGGAAGTAGCTTAATTTGAAAATCATCGAAGCGACAATTCTAATGATAATGACAGTATAGCTGTGCAGTCTGCTGCTGTTACTCCATTTATTCAAAGTATGGAAATATAACCTGGATACGTGAATCAGTTCAACAGCACGAGAGGTTGATCAGCAATATTATAAAAAATACTGCAAACCCAATAAGATACATCAAGAATAACGAATGTGAAAACTGCATTTGAAGTCGTATTCAATTCTTTACTTGAAAACGTGATTATAAATTTGACAAATCTGAAGGTCAGCGAGGTTATGGTTATAAGTGGAAATTTTTAGATTGGGTCACTTTATAAACGTATATTGGATTATTACTATTAGCTGGGGTTACAAATCTTACGAAGAATCAACGAAAAGTTTATGGGATAAAGAAACGACGCAATATATTTAGAGCAACTTTTTCCCTTGAAATATTTTGTGTATATCTCGAGTGATCCACTTTCATAAGAGAGCTTTGATTGTCAAGAGATAAGACGCACAGATAAACTTTTTCCACAAGAAAAATTTGGTAGTCGGAAACTCACCCAAAATTATATTCTCCAGACCAGAATGTCACAGTACATGAACAATTCGTCGGGTTTCCTTTCAAACAGTATATGCAGAGTAAACCTGCTATTTATGGGTATACAGACACGTGACAGTCACAACTTATACAGGGAAACAACAGGAGCAACACCAAAAGAAGAATAAAGGCGTGACCTTACATATGAACTAGGAAGATACAATTTACGAGAAATAATTTTTTTCTCATACATTTATAACTTGGGACAACTGCTAATACAACAACTATACGAGTATACGTATATACAAAATATACGCCTGACAAATGAGCAATAAAGTATTTAACTCCACCTTTTCACTGAAAATACAACAGTTGTAAGTTACAATCCTAAGAAAAACATCCTTCTCGTGAGAATGCTGCACAACGGTAAAACTATAATAGGGTTCATAAGAAACCACAAATGATTCTTGATTACAACTAAGAGGGCAGTGGATATTCTAGATCTGCTTGTTGCTACATATACTTGTAAAAGTCAAATCGCTGGCTAATGGTAGTCTTGTATAATATACTTGACAATTTTGCATTTGTATAATAGCTTACAATGCAGTTGCTTTGTGGGAAAATAGATCTAAAGTGGAAGTTGATTAAAAGGAGATTATTATAACTAGGGAAATTGTTCCTCATATCAGTTCCATGAAGAAGCATGTTTTACCGTAAACATAATACTTTGAAGAAAACAAGAAGGAACATTCTAAGCGTAATAGTGATGTCAAAGGGTGTGCGATTCAAAATTTGTCCATCTAAAAATGACAATAAAGCAATAGTTTATTTGTAATAAACACATCTGCAAGCTGCATATTACTGTTGCAAAAGACAGCAATTGTATTGTAGACAGGGACGTACCTAAGGTATGTGTCTGTGTGGTAAGGGGGGGGGGGGGGAGTACGTACGACACCACTTGAAAATCCGGTCATCTTGTCTTATACGAAATCTAAAACTTGTCTATCTGCTCTGAAATCTAAATCAGTTGTCTTTGTATAATCTTATTTTAGCCCCATATTTTATGCTGGACGCTAAAATAGATTAAAAACACAACTATAAAAAAATCTTATTCCATATATCATTTTCGCCTATCATATTCGGTGGAATATTTTAATAATTGGGAGACCCTACCTACCCCCCCCCCCCCCCGAAAAAAAAAAAAAAAATCTCCAACCTTTCCCGAAACTAAATTTTGGTACATAGTGATTGTAGAGCAGCATTTTTCAGAGGTTTGTAAACATGGAATTTTTCCAAATTTATGTTGCTTTTTTTAATTGTATATTCTTTTTTTTACCTCTGAGTGGCAATTTTGTGCTATAATTTTTAAAAAGCGCATTCTTTTTCAGCTGTATCTAAAAATTCTAATATGCAATGGGTCATAATAACTCGAGCAGCAGGTGAAGTAAATCCAAACAGAACAGCACGGTTAAAAACAAGAGCAATAACGCTTTTCTAACAATTATTGTCAATAAAACAAAGTTCGTGGGTTGGGTTGTTTTGACCTCTGAGCGGCACTTTTTTGCACACCATGGGCTAAATGGCCAGGTCATATGAACCCCGAATTATCTTCTTTTATGCTGAAAAAAATTTGCCCCCCCCCCCTTCTCTCGAGTAATTCTTGCCGGCGCTCAATGCAAAGGCATCGATGATATATTGTGTCGGAAAACGAGGCACGTTACAGGGTTCCTATTTTTTTTTCTTTCTTGGCGGCTCCCAAAACAGAATAGCACATCCGAAGCCTTTACATCCGGAAAAATCCAGAATATCGAGAATACACTAAACATGATAAAAAAAATAATATTAATTACATTTTATCTAATTTAGGATATCTGTTACTTAATATCATTAGATTTAATTTCAAAAAGGCATTCGCAATGATGAGTGAATGGGAGAGCAGCGATCTATAATTGAAAAGAACTGCGTTAATAGCAAATTACATAGAACTAAGCTAATTTAAATCACAGAAACTACCGGATATTGTTATGTTTTGAAACGATGCGAAGCTTTCAAAAAAACTAACTCTGCAGAATCAATTAATTTTCTGTACTTTTACCATTTTTTCTTTTTGGCAGTTGCCTAATGAAAAATGCACTCTATGTTACCCTTTATAAAATCCATTCCACTTTACGATGGTCTCAAGGAAATCAAATGGGAGGACCTCCACTCTGGCAGCAATATTTCTGAAACAAGTGGCAAATTGGTAGAAAAAATTTAATTTTAAATCGAGTGAATCGATGTAATCGGCAGATTCCACGATTTTCCGATTACATGGTCAGGAGCTCTTTATCTCAGCCAATAATGTATTTGGACTCCTGGCGACCCAGGGAGAATGTTTAATATCGGACCTACTTTGCCATTAATAATAATAAGAGTTTAGATAAGTGATGTTTGTATTTTTACTCTTAAAATAGTTACAAATTTTGAATGTTTCATAACTCGTACCATAAGAACACGAAAAAACATGATTTCAATTTATTTCGGAGGTTGTGATTTTTTAAATTCTCGACCCCTTTGCTGTCTGGACTCAGGCACTGATCCGAACTATCGGTCAATTTTCTACTAAGGCTATTACGTTAATTAAGGGAAAGCGAATATTTAAATGCATTAAAATTAGCACCAAGTAGAGAGCCCAGGTAGCAAGGCACTTGACATGTAATCAAGAAGTCTATTAATTCTTTACTTATACAGTTTTATAGGACGTTTGAATATCATATTACAAAGGAAGTACATTTCTAGAGTATTATAATGAAAAGCTCCTATCAGACCTCTGTGGCAAGCAACTGCTTGAGTAATTTATTTTACAAAGATTTTTTTCTTCATATATACATATTATACATAAATTTGAATAATTCGTACAATAATAACTGTTTTTCAATTTGCTAATCTACCTTGATATTACTTATTATCATACAGAAGAGTCAATAATTCAATTTGATCTCCATTTTTTAGATCTCTGGCATTGTACATTTGATTCAAGACAGATCGCAGCTTTTTCAACAATTGTAAATATTCTGCACTTTCATAGCTGTGCTAGTAAAACGTTTTAACCTTTATTGGACTGCAGGTTACATTATCTAGTGGCGTACAGCGACTGCTATTCCACAAATTTAAACAATGAAAACTCTATACTAATTTTTCTTAACATTATCAGTTATGTATATTATCATCATTCAGTCGCTCAATTTACTTTGCAAGAAACCGCGCACTCAAAAGCGCCAACAAACCAGATGATGAATAACCAATAAAAGTCACAACTGTCTTATTTACTAAAATAACTAAATGTGCAGAATATATACTTACTAATACATTGTATATCTTTACTAAAAATTATATGCATCGAAGTGCAACGATAAAAACTAGGGTGATGTTTAAAAATATCCTTCATACAATATATTACAATTTAAAAATAATTTAATGTCTCTGAGAGTCAAACTCTCAAGATCATGCATGTGATCAGAGGCACTTTAAGGGTTCTGATCACAGGCATTATCTTGAGAGCAAAAAAACAATTTACACTCTCCATTCAGTAGTCACCATACATTATTAATGTTTAGATTAACTATAAAAATATTATTAACTAAATGTATTAGTGGTTGATTTGTAGTCATTGCGTTTCATTTTAAATAAAAAAATGTAAGCAATTTAAGAATGGTGCACATTTTAGTTGCTTTGTCGTTAGAACCAGTCTTTAGAGCTCTCAGATCCATCCGTGTGAAATTGCTTGATATGAGTAATCAGTGTACAATATTTGTGGGGGTATACGAAACGGAGATTTTAATGTCACCAACATATGCTTATAAACAACATTTTTATGCCTTTGACTTGAGATTAGTGCGTGGCTAAAAAAGTGACTGTTGAGTATCCCCAAATTTCAGTTCTAATTCTTACACTACATTACCTAGAAGGTACATGAAATTACACGTTACCTGCACCACCAAGAAAGATTTGAAATTTTTGACTGAGCATATTGCGTGTATACCACACCAAATTCAGGACCAATTGGGTCTAGCATATTCAAAATTATGAGGAGCCAAAAACTTCTGCCACCAGTGACATTATTCTGGATACAAAGGAGTGTCTGCGCATCCAATGGAATATGCTTGATACTCTTCATTACTACATCAAGGTCCAAGAAATGTCGGCAATTCTGTTAGCATATAGTAGTTTAGAATAGAAAATATACTGGGATCTTTATATATATGGTATACCTAATAATATTTTTACTTTTGCATGTCAACACTTTCATGTTTATATTCAAATATAGGTATATTCGAAAAAAAAATTATTGCCGACGGTGCGGCAATAATTTGCTGAATTATATATATATACAGGTAATGTGTGTATTTACTATGGATAGGTATATTCATTTATTTTTAGTTTCGCAATAAACACTGATTTGTCTTTTACATCTCATAGACAATTATTATTTATCACAAAACTTTGAAATTCTGAACCTGAAGAACTATACTCTTGATTTGGTACAAGGAAAGAAGAATGTTGCAGGTAATCTGCCGATTACTTAACTTTGGGTTTTAAGATCATTTTTAGATTAATTTACATTTCAATAAAAGGGTATAACTTTTTTTAAAACTTCGTATCATAAATAAAAACTGAGTTAAAACAAATCTATTTATGCGGTCACAAAAACAGGTAAATATATATTCATAAAATTCATTTTTATATTTCTTTAAAAATTGCTATCGGTAGATATTAAAAAAACCAAATAACAAAATATCATATATATTATACCCATTATATATATTTACATCATATACTAAACTGTCATATAATCTAAATAATATCCAAATCATAACAATCAAGAAAAATCTTATTATTGTGTATAGTTTCAAATTATGCCATATACAAATTACACACAATTTGCTAATATTAATTTTTACGCATTTAGGTAAAAGAAAAAAAATATATATTTTCCAGAAAATAATGTTATTTTAAAGTTAATAAATTCAGACATTTCATGATTCAATTAAATTTATAACAAATACTTAGAATTTATTAAAGTATATAACTTAATCAATATAGTTTAAAAACTAGAATGCAAACTTTAAAAAGGGTATATAATAATCCAGTTTTCTTTGTTAAAGCAAATTTCAACGAAATTTTGAAAGTAGTAATTATCGTATTTTTATTTTGTGAATTTCACTTTCATATTTAATATATTTTATGCAATATTAATCATTTCTAAAACTGATTTTACTGTAAAAGAAAAATATTTTATTTTTTACAACAAAATATCAGAGGATGGTAAATACTAAAAAAAAACATTTTTCTTTTAACTTTTCACCACATGCTCTGATATCAGGATACTTGCAACTTTTATATGCCACGATTTCTGTAAGTGACATAAAAAAGGGAGAAAATAACCACAATCTGTTTAGAAATGCACTGCAAAGCCACTTGAAATGTTGCTGATAACCCAAATAATTTAGGCATTCGGAGAATGCATCAGTACAACACAGTTTCCTTTAAATTTGTAGAGGCAAAATATAACTTTACACTGCCAATAACAAAATTAATATTATTTACACAAGCAGATTACAAATGCATTAAAGAATCCCTAAAAATTGAATATTTTAAGAACCGAAAAAAAGATTTACTGTATTTTTTTTGTAAGTGAAAATAGCAATAATCTTTGAATACACTGCTGGAGAACATTTGATAAACAAATAGGTCATTATAATTGTCCCAATATTAACGTATCTAAAAATATACAAAATATAACCAATGCATACAATGCTGCAATAGGATATTCAAATGATACTAGTGTGCTACATAATTGCTATTGAGGCTGATTGTCAGCTGAAGGTTAATAAATCAGACAAAATAAAAATTGGTTTTTCATTTGTAGGAGACTAGTTTTATTAAATTAATACTGATCAATATAAATCATTTTGTAATAAAACTGATACAAAAGTTTTGATTCTTTAAATACTGATAATAATCAAAATATAATCAAAAGGATTTTGGAAATTCATTTGCCCAAAGAGAACTTTTTCAGTTCCTAAAGTATCTGCAGCAAGAATCTTAAAGATTCAGTGACTGAGTAGTAGTTTTTGCATAAAAAAAATCCATACACTGATTTGTTGCAGCTAATGTTTGTAAAAGGTTCATCAGTAAATTGTAAAATATGTCAGTAAATTGTATCAGTAATAATTGAATTCATGGCTATCTTAAAATAAGTATTTAATTTCAATGTAGGATAAGCTTAAGACAAAAAAATCACTTACTTGTAAAAAACCACTCTTAGTAGTATTGAAAATGGCATATATTTTGAAAAAAAAAAGTGATAGTTCCTATAAAATCAGCAATGATGAGTGGTACAATAGTAAAGTCAATTTTTGTATTTCGTTGTTTTCTCATGCTGCACTGCCATTTCATTTCAAAAGCAATGGGGAATATGAGTTTTAAATATATGCAATAAAGTGTTTTTTTTCATTAACCCTCTGCAATTTAGGTGCATCTGACTGTCTGGAAAATATGGTGTTTACGAGTAATATACATTTAAAGAGTTAGGTATTGTTGTAGGTCTGATAAGATTGTTGTAGTGCACAATAAGTTCATTGGCTTAACTGAATATGCTGACATTAGGTTTAAAATAATGCGCTTCAAATATATATATAGAACACCAGTTTATCATCGAAAATTTTACTGCTATACAAGCATGGTCTATTACTGTACAGACATAAGTCATTAGTTATAGTCAACTAATAATAATTACTGCTATATCATGCTGCATTTTACTTGTTTAAAGTGTTAACAAAGTTTCTTTAAGTGCATCAAATAGAGTGTAGCACTCTTTGAAAAATGATAAACTAGCCAACGAAACCAGTCTTAAAAAATTATCTCGATCTCAAATATCAAGAAAATCCAGACTGTTAATTGACTTGAATATTTAAAATATACACATAAATAATGCTTCAGTTATGAAATATAAAGAAAATGTATATTTAAAAAGATTATATTTAATCCCAGTGTTAATTGCTTAAAATATTAATAACTACAATTTTACTGTTTCTAAAGACTTTCAGAACTTATTTACATAATTAACAGTCTGGAATATTAAAGTCTAATTACTTTCCATTAGTTGATATAATGGTGGTAATCTTATATTGGTGCTAATAAAGGTGCTAGTGGATTACAACTTACAAATTCTATTTAATTTCAGTAAATTTCACTGAAAACCTGATTATAAATGGTAAAATAAAATTTTTAATAGAGAAAGTACATCTTTATCATCCTTGTGGAATTTACTATTTAAATATTATCACATATATATGTACCCTAGAGGCCTACCTCATAAATACTTTGTTACTAAGAGTAACTAGTTAGCCATCCAAGACCAGGGAAATGCATTGTGGTAACAACTCTTAAAACTTGTAATTTTTATCTCTGTTTTTAATGTGTCAGTCTGGGATTTTAATATTAGTATGGTGAAAAGTGCTAAAAGTCACCAGAAAAAAGCAATGAGTTATCAATCATCATAGTGTTCCATCAAAAAGAAGTTAAAAGCTGTGTCATTTTTCACAATGAACTCATTTTTATGACAGGTAGTGATGGACTGGTATCCACACTGATATAATCTGATCCCATAAATCACCTCTGCAAAGCAGTAGCTGTGAAAGTAACATCAGTGTGAACTTTATAACATCAAATGAAAATCCGTGAGTGAGTTAGCAGTCACTATTTAAGGGTATTGCTGATATTTCTTGAAAGCATTGACAATTTTCTTGTGTTTCACTAACTGCTGTGAACTTTTCACCCATTTGCATAAGTGAAATGTGCAGAATGGTCCCTTTAGATGAATTTATCATTTCTTATGTTGTCTTGTTACACTTTTGGATGCAGGAAAATTTTAGGCAGCATTTTACAGAGGAAAAAGCTGAAGTGAATATATCCTCATGGAAGATAATGGGATTAAAAGTCAACAGTTAAGGGATTAATGACTGATGAGCTCGCAACCGAATGTAAAATACTACAATTTTAATCTTTATGTGACGCATTGCATACAAAATGCATAAAAAAAATCTGTAGTTGCCGAAAATTTCTATAGAGTGTGTATATCAAACTGCCAGACTGCAAGCTACACACAGCCCTTTTGATATGTTATGGCAACATGCAGGCAATTAGGGATAAGTTTCCATATACTGGCTATATGACCTGGATCTTGTTTTTCAGTTTGTTTCGATGTATTTTGAACTTCATCTCCATTGAAATCTTAATAATGCATTTTTCAGCAGCTACATTGTGTAGTCAACTTAATGGAAGTGCAGGTTGCAATTAAGTACACCTTATCAAATCTGAAAAAATTCTTTATAAATATTTTACTAGTTAACAGAACTCAATTTTAAAACAAAACTTGAGTGAAGATGATGCGATAAACTTTTATTCCTATTAATCTGCAGAATGATTTCTAATGATGATTCAATTTGCATGCCAAATATGTCAGAGGTCATATGACTATGATGGAGGACCAAGCTGATAATCAGCAATTCCATTATTATATAGTGAAAATATGGGCATGAGGAATTTTCTGATGCTGCTGTGGAAAGATGAACCATTTTAAATGTCTACAGAGAAGGAAATAATAAACTGATTGTCAATATTGATTTAAAAAAATAGGAATAATGAGTTACATCATTCCATTATATTAAATGAGAATCATTTTAAGACTTCTGAATTTCACTTTGACACAATGATGACACACACTGATAACCAAATATATTGTTTAGCAGTATTTAGTTAATGAAAAAAATATTCATTCATAAAAAGAAATGACACCTAAGATATATTAACACTCATTTCCCACCATAAATAAAAGTAATATCATACAAGAATTAAAACCTGACCTCTGTGAGGTGATATGTTTCTGGAAAAGCATTTGAGTTATAAGTTCACTAAGCTAATAAAAAATGTCCAAATTTGAATTAGTATCCATGCCAAAAATTTCAAAAATGTAATTTTAAGATAAAGTTTGAAATCAATCCAATATTCTTCATCTCTTTGTCAAATTCAAAGTTTTCAGATACCATACATGCTGAAAACAATTTATTCATATTTTGTGAATTAAAAATTAAAAAAATTTTGGGTTCAACTGAAATATTTATTATTTTAATGTGGCCTTAATTCATTAAGAGTTTGACAAGCCTGCTATATATTATATATAACTAAGAATTTCATTGAAAATAATGAAGATTTTAGCTCATCAATATGGGATTCTATATGCTAATTCTAAGGTGGCAAGGTAAAACAGTTATTTCTAAGCTTAATCTATTTAGACATCCTTTTCACCTTGAAATGACAAACAATAAACTATTAAAGCCTTTTTAATCAACTAGTGGTAGCAAAGTGAAATACAAATTTCCTTGATTAATGCATTGCTTTGACTGATTAAACTTTTGTTCTTAATGACATTTATGAGTTTACTTCTATTTGTGAAAATTATAGAATCAGACCCACTTTTTAAAAGTGGTGCTATTAGAACAGCTACAATGTAAAGCATGGATATATGTATGTCTGTTTCCAGTAGTTTTATTGCTGTTTATTTAAAAAACTTGCATTAAATGCTACTATAAGAATATTAAACCTTGGATACATAGCATAGGCATTTTGTACTAATAAACAATTTCAATATGCTACATTTTTGCTAACTTTTACAATAATTTTGTTTTTAGATATACTTTAATAATTACAGTATATATATATGCACTTACTACAAAATAATTCTTTAATTATATTTTTTGGGACTTATGAAAAAAAATTGTAACTTTAATGGATGCCATAAGTAAAAAATACACATCAATAAATATTAGGTACATTCCTTGGTTCTAAGATATGATATTGATGAGTTCCTTAAAAAAATTCTGCTGTATAATTAAGCACAATGCAATATTAATGCTGCAAAGAGCACCAAGCAAAAAACTTAAATAATTAACTTTTAAAATCAAAATTGATTGATCCTTTTAATCAACCTGATGGATTTGAATGCATTCTTTTCTTGACAAAATAACCTTTAAGTTGGCAAAATTAAAAGGAGACATGTATTTTTTTTTTGCACATAATTGGCTATACCTTACATGAAAAAAATCTAAAAATATAAACAAAAATGCAATTCAAAATGATATTTCCAAGTTTATTACATATTTGGAAACTAAATTGTCTCAGGAATATAGTGAAAAGGCACTCTCACATATATCCTACAGAAAAAGGTCTCAAAATATCAGTTATGTTCAAATGTAAAAATTCTATTTATAAAAATCATACACTTTCCATTTTAAACAAATACAGTGTGAAGTAAATAAGTTCCTTTCCAATATGCACAACTTAAATATATTTTTCATCTATGGTACGAAAATGTGCACATTCTAATAACTATGTGTCCTAGAGTCAGATAAATTTCCACTAATTACAGACTAGTTATTAATGATATAAATTTAAAAATACTAGAAAGAAACACTAAATAAGAATTAAACAATACATCACTGAGTATTAAAACAGTCATTCTGGCTACTCAATATCCAATGGCATGTTGTTAAATTCACTTTTCAATTTTTAATCACAAGTTATTCAATTCCACAAATCAACATTTTCAGCACTTGCTAACTTAAAACTTTGTATTTTTTTATATTCAACTTTGGTGTAATTAGTCTGTAATGGGAATAGTTACATAGGATTTGATTCCATACACAGTTTTTTATATATATCTTTGCATAATGTACAATCATTAATACTTTATAATATGCCTGAACTGTCATATAGAATTAATAGCATCTTTTGCTTTATAGTCAGTTGCAAATGTCCACAAATTTTTTGGGGGGTTGGTTACCAAGTGTGAAGTTTAATCCTACTTTCCATAGATATAAAGTACAATGAGAGCATTCTGTCATTAAAATTTTACAGTCACTATTGACATGCAGATGGATTTTGTTTGTGGATCCCTACCTTCTTATGACCCAGGTGAGACTGTACTCTCCAGCACTTATAACTGTATAACTGCAAATTTGTTGTACTTCTACAGACTGGATTTAATTTAATTGCATATTATGCCTAATAAAGCAGTTTAAAACTTCAGATTCCTTATTTCAAGTGTATAATTCAGGTACTATCTGATAACTTGAAATAAGGAATCTGAAGCTTTTAAATGCTTTATTAGGCATAACTATGCAATTAAATTACCATTCCAGTCTGTATACATTCGCAGAATCTGAAATCAGGGGCCAAGGGCATATGTATCCATTTTCAGCACAAAAAAAAAATCGATTTAAAAAAAAAATATAAATTGCCGTTGTAATTTTTTTAAAATATACATCTTATAAAAATATATAATTCAGGCTAGAAAAATAATATTTTGTTTTTTAATTTGATGCATATTTTATTAAACTACAATATAAATAATTTTATAAAGCCGGCTGATTGCCATTTCTTAGAAGCACTAAATGGTATTACTGATTTGCTTGTTAATGTTCTATTTGCTGAAGCAACCTTCTGATTTAAACTCACAAGTTTGATTTGAGCTATTATCAACAAATTTTTCCTTAAATTTTCAAAAATCTCCTAAAAATTAATAAAAAAAAACCCTACTATTTTTTAAAATGTTTGGAAGTAATTACAATGTACGTACCTTCATTTATTTTTCCATTTCACACTCTTTTCTGTCATAAACTTATTTAGGTATTTCCAAAATTATTTCAATCATTTTCCCCAGCATTCTATACATCTTTCCCCCTCTTAAAATCGAAACTGGAAGTAAATACATCCTTCTTAGAAATTCTGGGTGCAGCTGCATTAGTTATGATTCATTGAAATAAACAAGAGGCAGGTGGCTGACACATGCTATCTCCATTCCATGTGCAATAAGTGTTTTTTACAGTTTTGGTCCAGCATATTGGATACCCTATGCAAAGTTAGTATTTACATTTTTACATTCAAACCTTAGTTTTCATTTCCCACAGATTTATTTTCTGAAATTGGCAATCTTTTGGTTGATCGATAAATATTTTCTTTCATCGTTATGTTACATTGTATGGATGGTCTACAACTTGTTGCTGTGGATATTTTAACATTGAATTAGGCTATATGTTAATTTCTATTTTATTATTTATCACTTTCAAGTAAAACTTTGATCTGGTATCATTTTCTAGAAATAAATGTGGTCTTGGATATGGAAGCAAATTCATTTCTCTAGATTTCCATAAGTTAGCGATCTTTCGGTCAGCTGATTTATCAATCTTCTTGAGTTATGCTGTATTGGAGGCTGGCTTAAAAGTTGTTGCGGATATTTTATTTAACATCCTATTAGGTTATATGTATTTTTTTCTTTTATTATTTCTTGTTTTTTAAGTAAAGAAACTTTGAGCTTGTACCATTTTCTGAAAATGAAGGACTTGGATACGAAAGTAAAATAAACTGAAAGTATAAAAAACTAAATAAACTAAGAAATCAGCAGTCATGTGGGAGGGCAATTTCGGGAGGGCTTCCCCTCTGTTAAACTCATCCTTTAAAAGAATATTTTTTTTTCAAATTATGAGTTTTTATGTTTCTATTGAATGATTTTAAAGGCACCCCCCCCCCCTCTCAGTACCTTGGCTGTGCCACACAGATGATATAACGCTTTTTGTTTTCGCTTTGGTGCACAAACCTTTCTGCACGCAGCCAAGATCACCAAACTTCAACACCCAAAGAAAAAAATTCATAATGTTTAACAAAAAAAAAAAAGCAGCCAAGAAAGTTTTTTCCTATTTCATAACCAGTTCAGAAAATCCCATGAATGTGAGAAGTCCAAGTCACTTTGTATAACACTGGCTGTGTTTAAAATATACAATACTGAAAAGAAATTAAAAGAAATAAAAATCATATTTCAGGTTGAATATTATATCATTCGGGAGGAAATTTCCTTTGATAAATATATAATTTAACCATTTTTATTCAACAGGTTTTCCTAAATGAAATCTTAATTGTATAGTGTGATTTTTTATCACCATATCACATTGAAAAGGCTTATTAAAATCAATATGCTTATAAATTTGTTGATATTATTTTCATAAAATTCGTAATTAAATTATGTTTAATATGTTTTACAACATGACCTATTTCCATTGACTGGTTTCTTTTTTTAAATTCTAAAGTTGACTTATCGGACTCAGCACAATTGGCTAAAAGCTTGGAATTTTCTCAAAGTATGGTACCGAGAAAAAATTACAAAATGAGAGAAATATTTACTTGAAACCAAAAAATTTTTTTCCCGTTATTCAGAAATAAATAGCCTTGCTATTCATGTGCATTATAATAATTTCTGTCTATTAGTTTTTTTAAATAAATTTTTATTTTTGTTGCCTGATGCATTTTTTTACTACATGACTCTAAAAAAAGTTCTATTAAAATAAAACTTATATTTTTTGTTAAATACTTTATTTTCAGAGAATCCAGAATTAAATGCTGATTAATTTGGCATACAACATGTCATAATTCCTTTCATTAGTTATTTGACAAAAGAGTTTTAAAGTTAATTTTTTTTTGGATGAGCATAGGGAGAAAATAGCTTGGCCTCTGGATGGAAGCCAGTTTTTTAGACTGGACACTGGAAAGGTTAAAGCTCGAATATGATATTGAAACAGTTGCACCAGACTAGAGTACACACAGTATCCATCACCTTTTTGTTAAACATTACTTATACTTTTAGTGTTTTTCCCCACATTTAAATAAGCATACTTATTTGTTTAAAAAAGTCTATACAGTTCTTTATGCCATGAAATCCATATGATCTGGTGAAAACGGATCTCTGGATGACAGCATGGGATCACCAGTGACAGGGTGATCATCTTCCATCATGAGATCTTCAAACTGACCAAAAAGTGGTACTGGACTTCCACAGGGTGCAGAACTTAAACCAGAGCTTGGGCTTGATGAAGGTGTTATTTGAGGTTCTTGTTTAACTTTGAGAAACTGCATAATTGGATGACGAGTTGTACTATTGTTATTATTACATGGGGCACTGTTTGCAACTTGCATGCTAGATAGTTTGGTATCATGGGATTTATTTCCAAGTTCTTCTGATATCACTATTGGAGATAATGGATTTGTTGAATTACTAGGTGCACTACTTGTCCCACCAGGAGGCACCGGCTGATGCTGGATAAGGGCATGCAAGTCTGATCGACTGGATGGATACCAGGTTGATTTTGATACAGGGATACCATTTTCTTTTAACTGAAGCTCCAAAGCCTGTAATAATTAAAAATACACATTTTTAACCAAAGAATGGAAATAACCTATAAGATTTTTCTAGCTAGTCTTGGCATACAAGACAAACATTTATACAAGGACACACCCACCGAACAGTAGTCAGTTTCGCTATGATGATTGCTCATATTTATGGAATTTTGATCACTGTGCATCAATAAATTGCCTTACCTATTTCATATTAGATAGTCTTTGAGAGAGTGTTGTGAGTCACACTGACATGGGATTGCTAGTATCTCTGCAATATAGAATTCATTAGGATGGATTTGCAACCACTGAAGAACACTCACTGCATTATTGTCAAGCTTCTGTCCCCACAAAAATTCTTTTAATGATCCAAAGAAATAGAAATATGAAGGAAACAAGTCTAGTTAGTAAAGGGACTGGTTTAGTTTCTCGCAACCTAGAGTGTTGTGATGGACTTATTGACAGTATCAGCTGAGTTTTGGTGTGTAAAAGAATTATTCCTTTTTAGACCTTTACAGGATGTGGTATGACTAAATGGTTCATGTGTGGATGAAAATATGTAATGACTGCACAAAAATGTATACGATTCCTATTGTTTGAAATGGTAATTTCAAACAATAATTTTAAAAAAGAAGAAATGAAAGAATTTAGAAATGGTAAAAACAAACAATAGGAATTGTTTGAAACACACCTGAGACATGCAGCACACCTGAGACTGTTTCTTACATACTGCTGAACTGCTCCTACTACAATGCTAATAGAGAAGCTTTGTTTCAGGAGCTTCTTGCTATCAGAACCATGGATTATTTATTCCATTACCTCCCTTTTTGGAACTCATCAGAACAAGAAGCTGCAGCGAACATGCAAAGTCTAATGTCTCTTGTTTATCACTTCTAGGTTAACGAAATTAGTATAGTTAATAGTTTTGTGAAATAGCTGAGAGGCAGTATCTTCTGCCTCTGCTATCTTGTCCTCCTGTTGTGACTGGTGTAGGTAGCCCCTCATTGGAGGCTGATTTCATCATGATCTTACAACACCTCGAGCCTTTATTTCCCATACTGCACTCCCTCCAGAATCCCTTAATTACATTTCTATCAATCATCTATTAATATCAAGTCATTCAAAGGCTGTTAATGGAGATCTTAAAAGATATTTCATTAATTATATTATTAATTATAAGTATGTGGATATTTCATTAATTGCAACATGTCAAACTATTAAAATTAAAATACCTTTTCAAAATGCTTTTACATCTCCTATCAATGTCCAGTACTTTTTAAAATCTTTTTTAGTATTTATCATTTGTTTGCAATAAGGTAATCAAATGATTCTTCAATACCAAAAATTTTCTGCCCCCAGATCTTTTGAGAAAACTCCGAGTTCTTACCAAAAGCTTTAATATAATCAAATATTGTTAATACAATGACAAATTTGAAATTTTGCATTTGATTAACTTAAGTGTAGAAAGAAATAAAAAAAAAATATCAAGTTGTTTAGCCAATTCAATTTTGTGAGTTCTGCATAATCTTTACATTTTTTGACTTAAGAATAATTTTATATTTCTTCTCAACAATGAAACAAAATAATTCAGAACTAGATTACAACAGCTATCAGACAGCATTGTACATAAATTATCTAACACTTTTAAAAATTGTTGTCCATTAAAAGCATGAGAAACTACAAAATTTAAAAAAATCGTTCATCACAATGGAAATCACATTTTCAATGACTAAACTTGCTTTCACATTAAGAGCTTCTTGGTGACCCCAAAAAAATGAAATTCAGCTAAATAAGAGGTGTTGCATCACTTTTATAAGAAATTGCACAAATCCAATACTCTCTCTCTAATCATAACTGGAGAACCACTGGTCAAAACCAATATAATTAAGTTCCATAAGTTAATAACCACTTTTGTGCATTTGTCTTTAATTTGTTTTGGATAATTGTTCATAAGTGTTTTCCTGTTACTTTCTCTGATAGTACTATCAATGTAAGTGAATGAATGAGAGCCAGACAGGGGCATGGCCAAATAGGCAGCAGCATCTGCCAATCAATTCTTCTGAAATAGTTAAAATGTCTAAGAACCCAAAAGAAAAGAACAGACAGGGTCAAATAATGGAGCTGATGGCTAATTTCAGAAAGAACAGGGTGAATATAAAGCCTCACTAAGATCAAAGCCTGTAGTAAGCTAAGAGAATTTGTACAAAGTGTACACTGACAATGGTGTTTAATCACTACGTAGTTCAAGGCAAAACTGATAGTATGCAACTCTATAGTGAAGATGGAACATTGGATCTGGTCTGCTAAAATCAAGTCACAATGTACCACAGCTTATCCCATAGAATACCTGGACTTAAAGCCATCTGTAAAGCCAGGAACAAGATAAGAGTTACAAAGAACATATACAAAGACAGCGTGATGTCTGGCAAAGAGTTGCTAGAACAAGCAGTCAATCAAAAAGTTAAGTCAGTCTGTAAGGTTTCCCTGTTCAGCAAAAAGAAACTACAGGAAGGAAAAATAGTGAGCTTTAGTAGAAGCAGCTCATCTGGTGATTGAGCAATGCTATTAAGGCTGGTGTTCATGCCTCACAAGTAACCTTAGATGTGCAAACCAAAAGAATGACAGCAGTTAGGGAATTAGTGTAAATCATTTTCCACTTAGGATGAAATAAGCAATCCCAAATGGAATGGCCCAGCAGGGTATTCCAATTTACAAGTGTAATGTAGAGACAACTGCTGATGGAAAATATAATTTGTCTCAAAAAAGGCTCTGGACTGGTGAAGTGCAAAAGGTTCCCGTGCACATATGAAGAGCCTGATGGTGAAGAGGGTCAAATATCCTCATTACCAAATCCTGACCAATGTGTAAACTTGGGATCCATGTGCAGTTTTGATTGGATAAGTGCACAATACTAGCAAGGAACATAAATCCAGTGTAGAGGAGAGAGTACCTTAACAATATTCAGTGCTCACATGCACTTGAATCTGAGATGATGTACACATGGTTAAAAGGTCAACTTCTGGTCAAATATAAGACCAAGATACTTGGTTTCTGCCACAATGGGAAGAATGGAATCTCTGAGCTGCAAATCGAGGTCCAAAAATGAAGATTACAATTCCAACAACAGTGCATGCAGTCTTCTGTGGAAGAAAAGAAACCCATTTGCTGTTGTCTAAACAGAGAGAATGTTCAAGGCAGTTGCCATTTAATGACCTTTATGCTGGAAGAACGAAAAACAAAAACGCTAAAATCGTCAACATAGAGGCCATTGCCTACAGTCAGTGGAAACTGTTTAGTGATAGAAATTATCTTGACAGCAAAAAGCATAACCCAACCTAACCTTGAGAGAAACACTGCAGCAGTGTTGCCAACACAGATGTGAAAAGAATAAAAAAAAAAATTGGGATAAAATTTTGCATGTGACTTTGCAAACCAAAGACAGAGAAGTTCTGAAGAATGAAAATCATCAAGCCATGTGCTTTTTCAATGTTAAAGAATACTGACACCGAGTGCTCTTTATCAAGAATTAACTTTTACAACAAGATTTCATGGCAAATTAAGTGGTGCATGTGGGCATAAGTCTGGGTATTGGAAATAAGGTTGTTGGCTATTTTAATTATTGCATTGTGCTGTTCTGTTAAACACAATACATTTTCAAAATCAAAACATTGTTAGCAGTTTTAGTTTTGTGGCAATTAAAAACAATATCATTTTGAAAATTATCAATATCTAAAATATAATATAAATATCTAATAATCAATATATAAATTTAATGAATAAAAATAATCAGAGATTAAAAAAATAAAGTTTAAATCTTAAACATAGTGAAATGTAAAGGTAAAATCAAATGCAGTCGAACTTGGATGTAATGAGCAGGGAAATAACAAGATATGGCTTAACGAGCAAAAAGCCAAAATGATTTTAAATTATTGTTTACACGTATTCCTGTACAATTGCTCACTTTTATAATGAGTGTACTAATTACTAATATGGATATAGTGTACAAATTTTGGTAACTATGGAAACATGCGAACATTCTTGACTGGTCTCGTAGTCGGAAATAGTACCCAATTCTTGAAATAGACAAAAATGAAATGGTGGCTTAGCTTTTATGACCACTTGCATCGGATTACAGGGCAGTTTATGACCTATCCTATGGGACCATCCCTACTCTACCTACCTCTCGGTGTCTAGCCTCGGCCTTGCTCCCCCATTTACCCAAACACTGCCACGACTGTAAAATCAGTTAGAAAAAAAACCTTCTGTAGGAAGCATGTCTACTAACAAAAAAAAAAGTGTCTCTTGATTTGTGGAAAAGTCAAAATTATTCATGAGTCGATGACAATTTGTTAACTAGTGGTCTTCCTACATGACCTGATGTGAAAAATGTCGAAATGTGTAAAAAATTTTCTTTGTCTTCTTCAACAGTATCGACATTGTGGAAGAATAAAGATGTTTACATATTGGCACTGGAAAACGATATAACCAAAAAGTTTGGAAAGTGTGAACTTACAAACATCAATGAAACATTGCATCAATGGTTCTTCACTACACAAAGAAGTGCTGGATTTTCAATAGATAGTCCGATTTTGAAGGCTCAAGTGGAAAATTTGCTAAACAACTTGAATGCAACAATTTCGTGTGTAACAACAGCTGGCTGAACTGATTTAAAAACTGACATAACATCATTTATGCAAAAATTAGTGGAGAATCTTGATCTGCAGATCCAATAAATGGCAAATGAATGGATTGGCCATGTTTGGACAGAAATCAGAAAAGATTTCAATGATGAAGGCATCTACAATGCTGACAAAACAGGACTTTTTTATAATTTGACACCTAACAACACATTTAAATTCAAAGGGGAAAAATGTATTGGCAGAAAAAAATCAAAGACTCATTTGATGGTGCTTGCATGTGCAAATATGAAAGGAACTGATAAAAAAAAAACTTATCGGAAAATCATTAAAACCTTGGTGTTTCAAAAACATAAGGAAACTTCCTGTGGATTACACTGCGAACAAGAAAGCTTGGATGACTTCAGATATTTTTTGGCAGTACATAAATGATTGGAATAAGGAGTTATTCAAAAAAGAAGAAAAATATTTTATTGTTAGTTGATAACTGTCCCGCACATTCCCAGATTCAAAATTTGTCTAACATTAAGCCAGTGTTTCTGCCTCCCAGTGTGACATCAATTTTACAGCCAATGGACATGGGTGTAATCAAGAGTTTGAAAGAATTTTTATAAAAGATTTATAATTCTACATATAATCAGTCAAAGATAACAGAAATTTAACGAGTCTATATCGATATTGGATGCTATAAATTTATTGAATGATGCATGGAACAATGTTACTTCAACAACCATATTGAATTGCTTCAAGAAATTGAAATTAAATTCAAATGAAATTTCAGTCATAGATGAAGATGATGGAAATGAAGAAAACAACTTACCATTATCCGAATGGTTGCTACGTAACGAATGGTTGTCTTTAATAATGATATTGATGCATTTGTATGAGTCGATGACAATTTGTTAACTAGTGGTCTTCCTACAGAGAGTGGCATCATAGATGCTGTGCTCAACAAAGGCAATAAAGAAAATGTAAAGATGATGACTGTGACAATGATATAATGACAAGTGAAAGGGAATCAAAATCAGTGCCGACAATCTCCCAAGCTCAAGGTGCAATCAATGGACACATTAGTCAAATTCTTTGAAAGAACTGAGGCAAATAATGAGACTTTTAATGCGTTGAATGTTTTAAGGCGAAATTTGAAAAATATCAAAGTGAAATCTTTAAAGTAAGCATCAATTTCAAAATTCATAAATAAAATGACTAATTTAAATCATGTTTATTATTAATTAGTATTGTTTTTAATTATAGAGAAATAAATTGTGTTTAGTATTAAGTGTATGGTTTTAAAATTACGGACAAATAAATTGTTTCATATTAAGTGTATTGTAGTTTATACAAGCATATTACTACAAATAATATGTAGGAATGTAATTATATTATTTTTTTCTCTCTAATATTTCTTTTATTTTTTGAATCTAGCTTCTTATTAAGATATTGAGAATTAAAAAAAATAGAAGGTAGATTTAACACATCACTGATGTAGTGAGTAATAGTTATAATGAGGAAATTTTGTCAGTCCCCTGGTGCTCATTATAACAAAGTTCAACTGTATGTTGAACAATAATACAAAAACGTTTTTCTACATTAACAATTCTTAACATTTTTGCCAAAATTAATATCAACAATTTAGAAGCACTTTGTGATGGTCCACCCATTCATTTTACTTTTCCTTAACCAGTTTCGTTTTATTTACATTATATTTATCATTTTGGGGATTTTAATTCATTTTGTGGACTGTCTCAATCCTCGTTCCGAGCTGCAGGAGTTGTGCATGCATAACTCCGACCTTTTGACACAATCGCTAAAGCGTGTGCAGGACATGCCCTCTCGTGTCATAGCTTGCATGACTGTCAGTTTATGCAAATGTCTTTCCCAGCGTGCAACATGACATGTGCCGACTTTGTACCTGTTTTTATAACTTGGTGATGTTGGGTCACAGAGTTAGAATTGAGGTTGAGAAGTAGTAGCAATAGAGTAAGTGAGAAGAAGTGATGACTAGAGATGTAGTAGCAGAGATTTTGTGAATTAGTGTAGACAGAATTTTTGTTTGAGATGTAGTCGAGATTTTCACTTTGAGTTTGGTGAGTTGAATTTTTGGAAATAAACTTTGTTTTAGAAACTTTTGAATCTTTGCTATCTTTTCTCTTGAGCAACGTAAGTAGATATTTTGATTAGATTGCATTTAAACTTGACAATCATTTTTGAATTCTTACTTGATAAGTAATGCTTGGCAAATAAACGAACCCTATTTCAACTTTATTTGGCAAGTTATTATTGCCTGGCGCCCGGAATATATAATAAGAGCTATCCGGAATTTGAATAAATTGGATCAAACAAAAGGTCCAAACTTTGAAAAGTTAATAATCTTTGGAGCATTACAACTTCTAACTGATGATTTCATTCTGAAACATTTGAGATACATAGAAAATGTTTAGTATCATCAGTTCATTGAAATGGCTGCATTAACATTTCTCTTCTAAAGTTTCTTAATTTATAGTAGTTGAGGTGACACTAGCACCACTCACTATTGCTAGATTCTCCACATTTGGAAAGGTATTAATTCCATCTCATGACAGCCAGGGAGCATTTTTTAACCCAACACAAGGGGCAGCCAACATGAAATTTGGAATTAAAGTTATTTAATTCTCTATGACACTGTTAAATGTTTTTAAGCACTTCAATACATGGACTATGCTATCAAGTATCAACAGTTTTAAGGAGAGATTTACGAGATACATTTTTTTGAGGATGGGTAGTAATAGGAACTTCCAGGATGCATTTGGTGACAAATTAATAATCAACGTTCTTGCTGGCAAGTGATGTCTCAGTGGAGATTAAAAGAAGGATAACGGATGCCAATGGTCTACCCACCTTGGCAAAGGAAATAACCATTTATATCTTTGATAGCATAGAGTGCTTAAAAAAGTTTTTCATCCATGACGTGCATTTCACGCCCTTGCTTTCAGTGCTTCATCAGGTGGGATGTGAGGAGCTTAAGCTAATGCAGGAGAGGCAGTTGGTTGTTGAGTGTGGGGGAGGGGTGGGGGTGCCATAAATTGTATTGTCAGTGGCGCTCAGCTCCGAGTGGTCGGCGGATGTGCAGGTGGCCATAATGTTAATGAGCGTGAGTATTACCTATGTATTTGTCTTTGGGGAAAATTTTACCTGTGAGGTCTTTGAGTTGGATGTAGTAAACTCCTCCAGAGCTGGGTGTATGATAAAACCTCACGCCCATTTAATGCCCAACTTAAAGAGCATAAATACAACATCTTAAATAAACTACAAAAAACTGCACTATCTCAAGCAATGACCGAAAACAATTTGCCCACTGATTTTTCACTCCGCTAAAATTACAATATCCCCACCTACCAAATTCCAACGAGCCATCACAGAAAATATCCTCATAAATGTAAAATTGACCGAACTCTGCAACACATTGTCCCCTTCCCCCAGCTTGGTGTCTGACCCTTAGGGGATAAAACATACACATCAGAAATACCATGGCCCACTAAACACTCTCCTCTCTCTTCGCCAATCCCCATCTGCACTAATGTACACCCACCAAACCCTTTAGAACACTTTCATAATGCATCCTAAAATCGGTGATTAATGCATAATATATTTGTCATTCACTATCTTCTGATTTTTTCTTTTGGTTTTTGTTGGTTTCCATCCAAAAGTAATCTCCAGGGGGGGAGGGGATTTCAATAATTTCATCATTAAGCAACTAATGCAGTAAATGAAAAAAAGAATATACAGTTGCCATGTAACAAATATTCCATGACTAAGGAATACCATGAATAGAGTATTGGGACTCCATGGTGAGGAGGTACCATTAACAGCTATACAGACCACTTTGAGTCGACTTCCCACATGACGAAGTGCCGAAAGTAAGGGTACGAAATACGCGTCGTGGATCAAAAACTTTTGATACTTGATAGCATAGTCCATGTGTTGAAGTGCTTAAAAATATTTAACAGTGCCATAGAGAATTAAATAACTTTAATTTTAATTACCGCACTGTGTTCCTCTACTCTAATTTTTATGAAATTTGGAACCAATAGATCAAAAATATGGGGTTATAGGGGACCCAAATATTGTGAAAAAAATACTTTTGTAAAAGTTAGCATTGTGTCTAGTGAACATTCTGACATTAGCATGAAATAGAAGAAACAAATGCATTTCTTTATCAGTGTTTGCATGCTTATTTAATTGCCTATTCAGATATGATTATTGTTATAATTATGATATTTCATGAATAAATTAGATAAATTAAGAGATAATTTTTTCATATGAAATTCGATTTGTTAGTTTTCCAGGCATTATGTGCAAAAATATAAGGGATGATTTTACTCTGTATTTTTTTTTGCCCACAACATAGTACTAGGTAGCAATTTTTCCTCTACTGGCCATTGTAGTGAATCTGGCTCCAGTGGAAACTCACCTATCATACCATATAAGGGTTAAACATAATCCACTTTTTTTAAGTATAAATCAGAAACCTAAAAGGAATAATTTTGTTTTTACAAACCATATTTTCCATAAAAGACAGACAAAAAAAAACAATGAAAATTTCATATTGAGGAACTTAATTTTTCAGCTAAGATGAAATAACCATTTCAACTGACAAACCAAATAATTTTTCACATCAACATTTCAGATGAGTAGAAAAAATTTTCTGGCTGCAGCATGTTAATTCCCTAGTTCTGGCTTATGTGCCATGTGCTCAATTCCTTTCTCTTTGGTCAAAATACTTATATAATGAGCATGCTGCATTCAATATTGAAAATCAAGCTGTATATATATATATTTTTCTGATATTTGTTATAATTAAATACCTCAAATCATTCACTAATGACTATAATTCTTCTCTTGAACTGCCAAGATTAAAACAAAATTAAAGGAAGTCCCATTTTGATATTCTAGACACTACATCAGTGTTTCTCGATTGGGTGAAATGAAAATTTAAATATATATATTTAATTATAGAGGAATTGGGCAATGTTATATTAGCCAAAACAGTTTGGCATTTATTTTGCTATTCAAGCTATGCTCATATATGTGAGCTTCTGAATATATTAATTTTTGAATTTTTATTTAGGCATGTGCTGCGAATCTCACTTTTTGTAAAGGCAATATAAAGATAAAAAATATGATGCAAATAACATATAAAACCTTGAAAATCACTTGTTTAAAAGCTGAGAACCTTTTAACTATTAGGAACTTAAGCCTATGGCTGCTGTGAAATTCAAACACTACATTTAGGGATGCTGTGGAATTTGAAGACCATGATTAGGGGTGCTAGGCAAACTGCAGCTCATGTGACAGGTGTGGTGAGTAGGAAAAGGTTGAGAAACACTATTCTAAATAAGTTAAATAATTAAGTGGTTTGCAGCACTTCACCTGTTGCCTAATGATTGGTTTACTTGCTGCAAAACTTTGTAATGCCTTGTTCAATATAAAGCAATTTAAAAGTTCAACAAACTGCTACCTTATTATTTTAAGAAATTTGAAAAAAGCAGGTGGTTGGTACACATCCCTTGAATTATACTCCTATACGCTTTTGTCTTTGTCTCTTGCAAATGAAAGCAACTGCAAAAGAGCATGAACATTTGTGCTATGTGCAGTGTAACAAAGTAGTGTTTTTCACTTTCTGCTCTGTTGTCAGCTGTTCAGTAAACAGTATACAAGGCATAATGGCTAGCAAAAGAAAAACATCAAAAATTATAAATTCTAAAGGAAATTTAAGGTAGGAGTAGTTAAGCACATTTTTCTGTAAGAACTCAAAACAAAAATCTATTGGTTCAACATAAAAGAACTATGACAAAATATGAAATGTTAAAAGAAAAACAGAAAAAGTCAGTTCACAATGCAGTAATTAATTATGTAGAAAAAACTATCTATGGGAGAAATAGCAAACAATTACAATACATTTATAATACACTAATTCTACAGATATGTGATACAAATCACCAAGATGATGTAAATTACGTTTGAACACAAGACAAATAAACTTGACTCTATATAACTGAAATTAATGTGAAACAAACAGATGAAATAATTGCAACATTAGATACAAATAAATCAGTTGGTTATGATAATGTATACATTAAGCATATAAAATGTAATAAATACTAGATATTATATCAAAAATTATAAATCAGATTAACTAGGAATATGTCTACAGAACTCAAAACAGGTATTTTAAGATCCATTTAAAAAGGAAGCATTAAAACAGGCTTTACTAATTATAGACTAATAACTATCCATAAGGAATTCCTTTTTTATTGCCATTAGGGTTTGACAAAAATGATATGGCTTCTTTTCAACCCTTATTACTGGATGTAGTCTGCCAAGGAACTAAAAGAAAAATGCAGCATACATAGAAAATAAAGTTTAAAAGTACCTATTTTGAGTTTATTTTCTGCTCACAAAATAAGTACAATTTTCTATGTATGCTGCATTTTTCTTTTAGTTCCTTGGTGGACTATGCCAGTAATAAGGGTTGAAAAGAAGCCAAACTATTTTTGCTGAACCCCAATGGCAATGAAAAAGAACGCCTTATGAACAGTGAAAATAGTGAATTACCTTTTGTAATGGTATGAAATTTCTGAGAAATTGTATTTTGTAATTTTATTAAATATAATTTTCTGATAAATCAGTCAATAACTATCCTTCCTATATTTAAAAAAAAATGGAAAAAATACATTTATAATACTCTATATAATTTTTTACTTAAGCATAACTTAATGGAAATCAATTTTGCTTTCCAAAAGGAAAAAAATATAATCAACTGATTTCTAAAACTGCATATAACATTAACAAATAATTAAATTATAGAGAAATATCATAACATGTTCTTGGATTTACAGAAAGCCTTCAATACAATAGATCATAACATTTTATTGAATAAACTGGAAAATTACATATTTGAGGCATAATTTTGGATTGGTTTCAGATTTATTTATCCAACAGATACCCAATACATACAAAAAACAAAATATTCATGCAGCCATGGACTATGGAGGTCCAGCAAGACTGTGCAATTTTGTTCTTCAAACATGTCTGTCCTGAGCCACAGTTGCGGCATTTGGTCGCAGTAGGCCGATCCCAGCAAGGTCCTGTTTGACATTGTCTGCTCATAACAGCCTAGGTCACCTATTTCCTAAGACCTTTGCACTTGTGGTTCATAACCCTATTTGCAAATCTACAGTTATGCATACAGGCAACATGGCCAAACCAACACAGTCTCTCTTTTCACAATAAGCGGCTCAACAGAGATTACCTACTCCTTTGCCTAACTCATCATTATTTGTAAAGTGAAACCACCTACTGCCAAAGATATTGATTAAGCATCCAAAATAAAAGGCATTTCCTATTACCTTGCTTACAAATCACCCAGGTTTCACTATCATAACTACCCTAGAAAGAAAACTATTATAGAGTCTAATTTTGGTCTTTAAGTGTTTATGGCTATTTTTCCACATTCTCCAAAGATTCTTAAAGGTCCCAGCTGCAATCCATAGTCTTCTATTTATCTCATGCTGCACATCACCAGTATATGTTACATAGCTTCCAAGATAATTAAACTGAGATACTTGCTCTCTACTATTCATAGCACAACTATTCTGCTTGACCAGTTTTCAGCACTTTAGTTTTTCTCTGTTTATCACCAAACCTACTCTATTATCAGTCTCATCAACAACCCTAATGAAAGAATTCATCTCATCAATATCATTAGCCAACAGAGCCAAATCATCTATATAATCAAAATCAGAATTTTTTTAATATCTAAACCATTTAAGGCCAAAATCTTCCTGTTGCAAAGAATTTCACATAACATAATCAACAACCAAAGAGAAAAGGGGACAAAATGCACCCTTGTCGAACACCAGAAGAACACAATGAATCAATGTTGTTATATAGAGATTTCATTATGCTAACTAACTTGTCAGGTATTCCATATGATCTAAGCAATCAACCACAAAGTATGCCAATCAAGAGAGTCAAAAGCCTATTTGAAATCTATAGAGCTAATAACCACAGGTTTCTGAAAAGCTAAACATTTCCTAATAATCTGCCTGTGAAAATATTTGATCTATATATCCCCTCAACATCATCTTCAAGCAGCCATGGGCTACACAAGTCCAACCACAACATGTAATTTTCCTCTTCAGACATGTCTGTTCTGAGCTACAATTGTTGCATTTTGCCACTCTAGGCCAATTCTACAAGGTCCTGTTTGCCATTGTCTGCCCATCACATCATAAGTTTCCCCCTTTTTCTTACCCTTAGGCACACTGCTCATAATCCTATTTGCCAATCTGCAGCTCAGCTCTGCATACAGGCAACATGACCAAACCAACAGTCTCTCTCTGTGCAATATGCTGCTCAAAAGAGGTTGATGACTCCTTTTTCTAACCTCATCATTACTTACAAGGTCAAACCACCATATGCCCAAGATACTGTGTAAGCATCTAGAAACAAAAGCATCGTTTCTTGTTATCTTGTTTACAAAGTGTCCAAGTTTCACTACCATAACTAACACCTACCACTTCTAAATCCACACTGTTCATTAAGTAGCTGTCCATCAACCAAATCCTTAATTCTATTAAGCACAATAATGCAAAGGAACATAAAATAGACCGATTCCTCCATAATTATCACAAGAACTGCAATCACCCTTTTTAAAAATAGAGATAATAATAGCTCTAGTATAATCTCTAGTATAATCTAGGAACAACATCTTATCATAAAAAATATTCAAAATTTCAGTCAGCCATGTGACAACACAACCGTTTTCCCAGCTCTAAGCATTTCAGTAGTAAGTTCCTCTACACCTGGGAATTTATGCAGTTTTAATTTAGAGATAGTTGGGTTGTTTCACCTCTGAGCAGCACTTTTTTGCACACCATGGGCTAAATGGCCAGGTCACATGGACCCCGAAGGCTCAGAGAAGGTTAGGGGAGGGGACCCACTGGAACAGCTGTTGGGAGACAGATGGTAGCCTCCCGTCAAGGCCATCCAGCGTGTTCTTTAACATGCACAGGGTATGGCTCTCCCGCACACGGGGCCAGGGCTTAACGTCCCATCTGATGGACGGCGGCCTTCCCAAGCCCATCGGTGTCCCCTACTGACCGTGGGCAGGGCGGGGAATTTTGCGGAGATAAATCTCAACACTGACCCAACCGGGACTCGAACCTGGGAACTACAGATTACGAGCCTGGCGTGCTACCGACTGAGCCACCCCCGCCCCATTTAGAGATAGTCAAAGTAATTCTAGAATGTTACATAGGGCCAATATTAAAGCCTGTAATGCATCTACCCTCATTACAAACAATAGTAGTAGAACTAACATTGTTTAGAATAACTCTGTAATGCTCGCCCATACATAAAATTGCGCATAATAAAAAAAACTGTTAGAGTAGAAAAGTAATTACTTCATATGGAATTCCCTATGATTCAATTTTATGTCCTTTATTATTCCTGGTATAAATGATTTGCAAAACGTAAACTTAAAAAGTGTTATTTATTCATTTGCTAATGACACTGTTTTAATATATAATAACAAATAGTTAAATGATAGCATTTCAGATATTAAAACAGATTACAATAATATAAATGGTTAAATCATAATAAAATCTACTTAAATGAGAAAAAAAAAATCTATGATTACACATTCATCGGGATTTAATATTCACGGAAGCATCTTTATCAAAACCACAAAAAAAAATTACAAAAAAAGAATGCTTCTAATTGTGAATTGGTATATAGTTGTCCATATGTTGAAAAGGTATATCAAATAAAATACCTAGGAATTGTTTTTGATGATTTTTTAGGTGGAACATTCATATATATTATATTTGTGAATGCCTTAGAATATCAGTGATAAAAATTCCAAAATTAAAATATGTAAACAAGGAAACTTGTACAAAATTTTACAAAGCAAAATGGGAATTGATTTTAAATTATGGAATAATTGTACACAAAACAACAAATTTATCTAATGTAAATAAAATTGAAAAACTGCACTTTATAATAGCTAAATATATTATTCCTTCATATTTACAAAAAAATTATAAAATAACCAATAGATTGAAATTCTTAAACCTTTTATCCTACAGTAATTTGTAGAACTTAATAATTTTGTTTTTTGACAATACATATAAAACAAAGCTTTAACACAATAAAAACACAAGATTTGAAAACCAATTGGTAAAAACAAATAATTAACTTAAATAATTTCAAACACAGCTACTTGTATAACAATTTAATTCCATGATAGTGCTGTGATACAGTTGAAAAAACCTTTTGCTGTTAGTTACTTTCCAAGTTTGGAGTGCTTTATAATAACCACTGACCTTAACAGGGCATACTTAGAAAACATCCTTATACCATAAAATTACCTTATAGTATCATAACCCTATTTGCAAATCCGCCCTATTTCAAATTGTCCTCCCCACTTGGAAAAGGTCTTTAGCAACTCACTACTGACTTTCAAAAAAGGTAACACAACTGCTTATAAAAACCTTTAAAAAACATTTAAAAACGAGAACCAGCCTTGATGGCTCACGCTATGCATTTCGCCATGAGTCACATACGTGGTATCTTCAGGAGTGTAAGATGATAACTGTGACAATGTTGATTTAAATAGTCGCCTCCCATCCAGATCCAGCCAAACGCCGCAATTAGTTATGCGTACGCATTCTCGACTGTTGCAACAGGAGATTCCATGTGGAAGGAAGGGGTGGAATCTCCATATTGCACACATCGTTGAGGTATTTATGAATTAACAGTGTCTCGGCGAGTTGTAGTTGAAACTTTGTTTTTGGAGCTATACAGGGTTTGAAATCAATTTCATCTATTTGGATGTTATTTTCTACTATTGCTTTTGATAATGCTGTAGTTGGATTCTTGTTAATTGTATCTGTGTAATGTTCATACATACGAGTCTCATATTGCCGATAAGTTTTGCCTACATATTTATTTTTACCTCCAAATAAATTGGTAGGGTCGGGGATATTAATTTCATAAACTCCTCCCGTGGGTAGTTTTTGATCTCTATCATTTATCACAAGATTTTTTTATGGAGTGCGTGATAGTACTAGGTAGCATTATATTTACTCAATGTGTTTTCCATAGCTTTTGTTATGTTTTTCATACATGGAAAGCTGATGGCATATTGGATTTTATTTTGAATTTGCTGTGGTTGTGGATCTCTATTTATAATAATAAAATAATTCAATAGAGATACACAACCGCAATCACAGGAAATTCAAAATAAAAACCAATATGCCATCAGCTTTCCATATATGAAAAACATAACAAAAGCTATGGAAAACACATTGAGTAAATATAATATAACGCTACCTAGTACTATCACGCACTCCATAAAAAATCTTGTGATAAATGATAGAGATCAAAAACTACCCATGGGAGGAGTTTATGAAATTAATATCCCCGACCCTACCAATTTATTGGGAGGTAAAAATAAATATATAGGCAAAACTTATCGGCAATATGAGACTCGTATGCATGAACATTCATCATCCTCAAGCAGCCATGGGCTACGGAGGTCCAATCAGACCATGCAATTTAGTTCTCCAAGCAAGTCTATCCTGAGCTACATCTGCTGCATCTGGCCACTGCACACCAATTCTAACAAGGCCCTGTTTGACATTGTCTGCCCACCGCATCTCCTAGGTCTCCCCCTCTTTCTGAAGCCTTTAAGCACACTGTTCGTAACCCTATTCGCCAATCTATAATTATCCATACGGGCAACATGGTCAAACCAACAGTCTCTCTCTCTGCACAATATGCAGTTTAAAGGAGGTTGCTGACTCCTTTGCCTAACCTCATCATTAGTTACAAAGTTGAACCACCTAATGCCCAAGATACTGCGCAAGTAACTAGAATACCTACAACAGCAAAGTGGTAGCAGCTGTCAATGCAATTGTACCAGCAGGTAAATATATTCACTTAATTTTTGTAACTCTAGTTGGTCTTTGATCGCAAAGATTTAATTTAGAGTTAGTATGTATACTATAAGCTGTCCCATAGCCGAGTGGTTAGCACATTTGCCTACTGACCCAAGGGACCTGGATTCGAACCCTGGGTAAGGCATGGATGTGTGTGTCGTTTTTCTGCTGAGGTCCTGCCATCCTCTCAGACCTTCTACTACGGCATATAAACTGACAGGTTCCTGTCAGACCTCTGTGGCAAGCAGCTGCTTGAGGGGGTATTTTTTTATGTATACTATAAAGTAATTTATGGTATAAGGGTGTTTTCTAAGTATGCCCTGTTAAGGTCAATGGTTATTGTAAAGCACTCCTCCAAACTTGGAAAGTAACTAACAGCAAAAGGTTTTTTCAACTGTATCACAGCACTATTGTAGAATTAAATTGTTAGACAAATAATTAGCTGAATATCATATGTGGTGTTCTCTGAACTATTTATGATGTAAACCATTATCATAGCTGAATAACCTATGTTTCATTGAATTTATTCACTTTCCTGCAGATAAGCTATTTAGCTTTCTGGGTCAAATAGTAAATGTATTGTATTCTTTACTTTTATGAATAAAAATCAGTTTTAAAAAAAATTTCAAAAGCTTAGTTCCACATATATTTTCTATTTGGTGGTTTTCCAAATAATGCTTTTAAACTTCAATAAGAGTAATATTTCTAAGTCATTCTCTTCTATGAGCCTTATATATAAAAATATATTTCTGAAATCCCACCAGTTGGCTATAACTGTATTTGACTGTAGGTTCATTCCATGTCAATTCAACCAGGCCAGTTCACCACCCATCACAAATTTCAATGATCTTTGGCATAAATGTTAGTAAATAACTGATTTATTTCACAATTATCACTGTTTGGAGATTTATGTCTCCTGTGTTGCAGCTAGAGATGCTAAACAATTCGATGGTTATAGTTTGTTTAGGTGTTGTGTAGTTAAAAGCTTATGTCTATTTACTGCTACAGAAGGATAATCTTTGGCTGGTACACTCGCTGTATTTGCTGCTGAGGTTTTACGCTTGGTCATGTCAGTCATAGGAGAGAGCGGTTGAATTGGGCACGCACGCATGTTAACTGGACAGAAGAGCAATGGAGGTTCATACTCTTCACAGATGAGTCCAGATATTGCTTGCAGAGTGATTCCGAACATTGTTTGATATGGAAAGAACAAGGTACCTGCTATCATCCCAGTAACATCTGTCAAAGAGACAGTTGCGGTGGGCCTCTATGTGTTGATGAGTGGGAACCTCAATGCTCAAAGGTATAGAGATGACATCCTGGATCCTTATGTCCTTATGCTGGTGCAATAGGTGAAACATTAATCTTACAAGATGATAACGCTCGTCCACACAGAACTCGACTAGTGGAACACAGAGCTCGACTAGTGCATAATGGTCTCCTCTTGAAGGTATTGACTTTCAAGAGGAGGATATTATGCACATGAAGTGGCCAGCTCAATCTTCCTACCTAAATCCAATTGAGCATGTGTGGGGTGCTCTAGGTGACAATATGTCTCCTAGAGCATCCACACATGCTCAATCGGATTTAAGTTGGGCGCTGCCCTCAACCCACCACCTGAAACAAAGGGGGAACTTATTATTGCTTTAAAAGAGCAATGGTTGTTACTCTCTACTGAGCTGATTCACATAATAAACAGCATAGGACATCGCTGTCGTGCCTGCATTGCTGTAAGAGGTGACCACACTCCTTATTAAAGAACTTTGCCCATTGCATTCTGATACCTCATTTTTGGACAAGTTCCTGTAAGTGTTATTTTTTGATGAAAAATGTTTCTAACATAAAATATTTTATGCCATTCTGAAACTAACATTGTAATTCATGTTTCCATCAAATTTCATTAAAATCATTCATATGGTTTTTTTTTTATCATAAAATTTCTGAGTTTTCCTTAATTTATGGAAACCAGTGTAAATGTTCAGACTTCAGTTCGTATAACTTGAAAACGGTAAATTATGCTTTATTTTTGGTCAACTGTTCTATAATAATTAAGGAAAAAAATTTATTCTGAAACGTGAAAACTGAAAAAATGATTACCTCCATTTTTTTAATTTTTTTTTCAATCATGATATCCTCCATTTTTTAATTTCGCATCTTTGAGCAAAAATATTTCTTTGCTGTTATTATCTTAAGAACAGTGCAAGGCAGTAAGCGGGTGCCAGATGGTTTAATCCAATAATAGAAACTGTAATTGTTTTCATTTACTAGACTTCACAAAATTAATTCAAATTACATAGTACTCATACTTTTTACATATTTTTAAAATATGTTAAAATATAAAATCAATTCTCTAGATCACTATGTTGGTAACTTAGCCCTTTTCAGTTTAAATGATTATATATTCTAATTATTTATGACTAAATTCTTTATTATCAACATATTTTATGATAGATTTATTTCATCAGCAATGAATATAACTTCGTTAAAATGAACTAAATTCAAACTTGTGTATGTGCAATTTTTTCTACTCATTAAATTCAAAGGAGCATCTTTTTCCTTGCCCAGGGTGTCAAAAGAGCTACAAATGGCACTGCTTTGTTCTTTGCTTATTTGGACTACACTAGCTCATTAAGCACTTCCTTAATTATTATAGAATTGATAAAAAAAAAAAGCATAATTTACCGTTTTCAAGTTATACGAACTGAAGTCGAAACATTTAATAACCTGTCCCAGTTTTTACTATCATAATCTAGTCATCCTATGTATCACTCAACATTTGCACTGCTAAATTTTCTCCCTCTAAATATTGGGCTTTTTCATTTGCTCATCTGTAAAAAAGGATATGAACTTTTATCAATAGCAGCAGCCACATGCTAATTGGAGTGGATGGAATTACAAAGTTGTGCTTGAGTGTAAGCAGTAAACACATCGGTAGCCTCACCGTGCGTCTCCTCCAGTATGCATGTGCAAGAGCATCCAGGGGGTCATCTGAAGTGCATTGTTAGTGATAACATTGGTACAAATTCAATGTTTTTTTTTCTTGTTATCAAAGAAGTGACCATACTCCATATTTTGCACGTTTCTATGGAGTATAATGTACAACATATGTCAGTTTTAATTTTTTATCTATAGGCCACATCACTTTTTTTTTCACATCTTAAAATTTCCAGTTTTTTTTTCCATTTTTTTTAAACTGTATTAAATTTTTAAAATTTTTTTTAAAATTTGATTTTTTATTGAATAGCCGTCCCGTGGCCGAGTGGTTAGCGTGCTTGGCTACTGATCTACGGGACCTGGGTTCGAGCCCCGGGTAAGGCATGGATGTATGTGTCGTTTTTCTGCTGAGGTCCTGCCATCCTCTCAGACCTTCTACTTTGGCATATAAACTGACAGGCTCCTGTCAGACCTCTGTGCTAAGCAGCTGCTTGAGGGGGTATTTATGTATTTTTTTTATTTATTGAATTAATAAGGAAACTCTACATCAGTACAACAAGTTTGGTCTTCTCATCTACCATAGAAGCAAAAAAAAAAGAAAAAAACCTTTAGTCACAATAGCAATTTGTATATTTTCCCTTTAGGTTAAATGATTAGAACCCCTTACAAAAAAACTTTTTGACTCAAAATATTTCAGACAATTGGACATCTTATGTGTACTAACATTTATGTCAAAGATAATTGAAATCTTTGATGGGTGAACTTTTTCCAAAATTTTAGTTGATTCATGGAATGATCCTGAAAAGCATTCTTGAATGTGTACTATTTTTAGTGTTGAAAAAAAAACTTTCCTTACCACTGAAATATTTACAGCAAAACTGCTGAAGTCTTGAGTGATAATAAAGACTGGAGAAGCTCTTAATGACAGTTAATAAAACAATTTACTGACATTTGTGTAGTCATCAAGAAAATTAAGATCTTTTATATACACAAGCACATGGCCGAGTGGTTAGAATGCTTGTCTACTGATCAAAGGTACCTTGGTTCAAGCCCTGGGTAAGGCATGTCTGTGGCAAGCAGCTGCTTGAGAGGGTATTTATTTTTATCATAATTATCAACCTCAAGCAACTATGGGCTACAGAGGTCCAACCAGACCATGCAATTTTGTTCTCCAAGCATATCTGTCCTGAGCTACATCTGGCCACTGCACACTAATTCTAACAAGGTCCTGTTTGACATTGTCTGCCCACTGCATCCTAGGTCTCCCCCTCTTTCTGAGGTCTTTAGGCATATTGTTCATGACACTATTCATTAAACTATAATTATCCATATGGGCAACATGGTCAAACCAACAGTCTCTCTCTGCACAATATACTGCTCAGAGGAGGTTGCTGACTCCTTTGCCTATCCTCTTCATTACTTGCAAAGCTAAATCACCTAATGCCCAAGATACTGTGCAAGCAACTAGAATCAAAAGCATCAAGTTTCCTGTTATCTTGTTTACACAGCACCCAGTTTCACTACCATAACTAACCCTAGAAAGTACCAAACTATTATGGAGTCTAATTTTAGTCTTTAGGTGTATATGCCTATTTCTCCACTCTCTTCATAGATTCCTAAAAGTCCCATAGGCAATCCCTGGGACATTATTCACCTGTTAATTTCATGCCACACATCACCATTATCTGTTACATAACTCCCAAGATAATTAAATTGAGACACCTGTTCAAGATTGCAACCATTCAGATTAACTGAATCACTGTCTGCATGACCAATTTTCATCACTTTAGTTTTCTCTCTGTTTATAACCAAACCTACTCTAGTACTACTTTCTTCAACAGCTCAAATGAAAGAGTTCATCTCATCAACATCATCTGCCAAAAGGGCTAAATCATCAGCATAATCTAAATCAGAAATTTTGAACTCTACACCATTTACGGCCAAAAACTTTCCCTTGCAAAGAATTTCAAATAACATAATCAATAACCAAACTAAAGAGAAAAGCAGAAAAAATGCACCCGTGTCGAACACCAGAAGTAATGCTAAACCAACTGCTACAAGTCTCACCAACTCTCACACATGACTCAGTGTTATAATAGAGAGCTTTCATTATGTTAACTAGCTTGTCTGCTATGCCATTTCACAATCAACCACAAATTATGACACTCAACCGAGTCAAAAGCCTTTTTGAAATCAACAAAGCTAGTAACCAAAGGTTTCTGAAACTCTAAAAATTTCTCAGGAATCTGCCTGAGTGAAAATATCTGATCTACACATCCCCTACCACTTCGGAATCCACATTGATCATCACACAATTGACTGTCAGCCAGATTCTTATTTCTATTAAGCACAACCATACAAGGAACTTTACCTGCAACAGAAAGTAGACTGATACCAATATAGTTATCACAAGAACTGAGATCACCTTTTTTAAAAATAGGGATAATAATAGCTCTGGTAAAATCCTCAGAAACCATGCCTTTATCATAAAAGATATTCAAAATTTCTGTCATTCAAGTTGTAACTGAAACATTCCCAGCTCTAAGAATTTCTGTAGTAAGTTCATCTATCACTGGGGATTTATGAAGTTTAAGTTTAGAAATAGCCGAAATAACTTCAGACTGTGTTATAGGGCCAACATTAAAACAGTAAGGCAACTATCATCATTACAAACAATGGGAGTAAAACTAACCACATTGTTTAGGACATCACTGAAATGCTCAGCCCACTTAGCCACAACAGAATCATCACATTTTATAACCTTACCTCACTTATCCTTCAATCCTTGTATACCTGACCGTTTTCTACCACACAAAACATTAACTATCTGATAGAGCTCTCTGCTGTTATGCTGTCTAACTGTTTCCTCGGCTTTGTCAGCCAAGCCATCAAGCCAATGATTCTTATCAGCACTAACTGATCCATTATACATTTAGTAAGCTCTCTGTAATGCTTTCTGATTAGGGCTAGTAGGGTATTGATTAAGGACATTCCTGCAATTATTTCTTTCTGAAATAAGCTCAATTTCCTTATCACTTAAAAATTTCTGCCTCCTCTGCTCCTTTTTTCCTAAAAGAGTACTGATAGTTTCCTAAAAAGCCTGTTTAAAACTGTCCCATTCTTTCTAAACTTCAGTAAGTAAGCGAACAATGACTGTCATAACGACTAAGTAACCTATCATGGTAAGCTTTAGCTATAACAGGGTCTTTCAGAGGTTCAAAATTAAAGATAAACTTTTTTTTTACCTTAAAAAAAATTTAATTTTTTTGACCACAATACTTCTTAAGTTGCAAGACACTTTTAACAAGGTAATGGTAAGATCCAATTTCAGCTCCCCTATATGACCTGGTATCCTAACAGAACTAGCCCATTTGCTGTTAATTAATATATAATCTATCATATTCTTATGCAGCCCATCTGGTGAAACTCACGTGTACTTATGTATGTCGCAGTGTTTGTAATAAGTGTGTTATTCTGAAACCATTGAGTTTACTTACCTATAGGAGACGTTGCCCATTGCCATTGCAACTACCAATACCAAAAGAGCCTATCACCCCTCCCCAAAGGTCAGAGTCAGTACCAACCTTGGCATTGAAGTCACCTAGAACAAGAGTAATACTCCTTTTTCGATAGAATTCAAAATATCCTGAAGTTGTCCGTAAAACCTATCCTTCTCATCCTCATTGGCATCCTCAGTGGGGGCATAACAGCAGATAACATTAAAGTCCTTAATGCTTTTCTGAAATTTTGCTGTAAGAAACCTTTCATTAATGCTCTCATATCCTAGAAGGGCATCACTGGTGTGTCTGCTGAGAAGTAGGCCTATGCATTGGAGATGCTTATTATCTTCCCACTCTGAAAAGAGAAATTTAATATTATTTTTAAGAATCTGACCTTTATTTGTCCATCTGGTCTCTTGCAAGCCGAGAACATTTAAGTTATAATGGTGGAATTCTTGTGTGAAGACATCAAGAGAATAAGCTCTGTGTAGAGTTCTCACATTCAAGGGAAATCAAATACGAAATTCTAATTTCCTATGATCCATAAAATATAGAACTGCAACCAAGAGTTTGTAAGTAAAAATATTCGATTTACTGATTTTATCATAAAGCAATACATAATTAGAAAATAATTGTGATGCATAAATTCAGTGATGAAAAACTTTCAATATATATAAATATTTACAAACCTGTATTTGAAGTAATAATTTTCTGTTAATCTGTTCTATTTGTCGACATCTGTTTTCTAAAGCAGGAATTTTGCTCACTTCCTTTTTCAAGCATTTCACATAATCGACAGATGCCTTTAAAATCGTACCTTTATTTTGTCTAAGGTCTTTAACTAAATCAAAATAGCTGTTGTGGAAAAGTAGCAAGAAATCAGCAATAAGTACACAAAACAAATTTTTATCTGCAGTCGCAAACTTATAAAAAATTCAAGTGCATTTTTAGAACACCATATAAATAAAAGTATTTCAGGAGATAATATTAAACTTATAAATAAATGCTTTTGCCACAGCTGAAAGAAATTCAAAACATAAAAAAAAGTTTTGCCTTCCTCAAAAATATTTTTTTTCTATGGTGCCATAATGGCAATTCTTGAGAAACTTCCATGGCAAGTGGGCCATTTGCTTATTTTTCCCCCTGGAAATGTTGAGAATTTATGTTTCGTGTAACCCCCACCCCCCTGCCTTGACACTATTTTCTGTTTATCCTGCAAGGCCATTAATTTACTATCACACTTCAATGACTGAAGACAAATATGAAACTCCTATACAACTTTGTCAATTTGATGTGAGCCACACAGCAGCTTCTACTATTTTATACTTCAAGGGCAATCATTCCAAGAATTTCACCATCAATCCTATGATTTAAAATGCTATTTGGACAAGCAATGAGTTTTCTGTGATAAAGACTAAAGATTTAAATGTATTAGTGTACATTCTAATAAGATTTACACCACTATATTTAAATTTTTCCAAGTCATTGGTACTGTATTGTATGTCAAATCTCCACAAATTAGGAGCATAGGCACTGATCAGCATTATTAGTACAAGAAATGAAAATTCAATTTTTTAACAACAGAAATTCCCATTTGACTTTTTTTTTTAAATTTATCTTATAAAAGTAGATAATTCCACTTCATAAATAACAATTACCTTTTCCATTTGGTGGACATTTTATTAAGATACAATATAATTTCTTCCAGAGCTGTAATTGCCATTCCAAGATAAAATATACTGGTCCGTTTCTTTCTGTTCTTTCTTACGTTGAAGCAACTCTCTATTAAGCTCATGAGTTTCAGCTGAACTATTGGAAAAACAATTTTTCTTAACACATTAAATTCCCAATATCCTCTTTTGAGGCCACTGGATATATTTTTTCTTTAAAATTTTGGTGTGTTACTTTTGTATTATATTGCTGTTCCATCTTAAAGAATAAAGTGTTTTTGCTATGAAATTTCCTATGGATGCCTTTAAAAATAAAAAAAATTATAATTTTTTTACACTTTATGGTGATCCATATTAAATACGACACACCAGCATTTTGCACATTCTTGTTTTGTGTCATCTGTCTTATGTTTATAGCAATAAATGTATTTTTCATCAGTAACTAAACTCCATAGTCTGCCCATTCAGCTTCACATGCAATTATTTCCATGATATGAATATTTTTTGTACTTATATTGATTGGAGTATTCATATCCTCAAAATAGGATGTGGAACTTAGTAACAACAAAGAATGCTCTTTGTGGAACAAGTGGGTACTGTTTCAAGTTCAATTACTATTGTGGAAAGGATTCAACAAATACTGAAAAAATGGCCCATTGCTGGGGTCCATAGTACTTCTGAACATGCCAGAGTGTATTCATCACCCATATAGTCATCATGTATTTTTTGATAATTTCTTCACGAGTCATGATCTTCTGATTCATCTGCAATGTCTTGGATACCACACAACTAGTACTATAAGATAGAATCATGTTAGAGATTCTCCACTCAAATGCAAAGAGCTGTAAAAAGATAGCTCAAGGACCTTCAACTACCAGTATGAAAGTAAATGGAGAAGTGCTTGGCATTTGATGGAATGGCAATAAAATGTATCATGAATGGTACAAATTTTGACACCATCAATGGCTACCAGATGGAGCCATTGACATACAACATAGCATCAAACCAGAATATGCACATCACAACCCATGGTTCTGAAACTTTAAATTCACATATGGGAGAAGTTGACCACCATTATTGGTTAGTAGGGAAATATGCAACTGGAGTCAAAGTGAAATAATGGTACTGGGTCATTTATATGCATGATTTCCCTTGTTCTCACCATCCAGCCAAATACAAGTAGTTCTTGGTGTTAGATCCAATAGTATTTATCATGTAATTACACGAATATGCAGAGAAAATGCACAAGAATTGGCTGCAAAGGAAAACCTAGATCTGCACCAAGTGTAATGTCACTTTGTGCATTCAGTGTTTTACTCTTTTTCACAATAAGTAAGCTTAGAACTGCAAAAATGCATATCCATCTTAAAGCACTTCAGCCACTAGCCATGTTGTTAACCCTAGTTACCATGGTCCTATTTTGAGGACACATTATTTTTGAAATTACACATGGAATTAATTTTTCACTTCAAATAAGTAATTTGTACGCTATTCTCACATGTTTTCAACAAAAAGAACTATGACATTCAGAAAAATACTAATCGGGGATTTAGTGGGATAAAGTTTCAAAACTTTTCCTGAAAATTTACCAAACTCTTTTTGCTTGAAATTGGAGGATTTTGGAAGAAATTACCAAGTACATCTATTTCTATTTTTTTTCTTTTACTCTGTTTTCTGCTTCAAATCCATTTCTAGAATTTTTTTAACCATTCATTCCAGCATTCAGTGCATAATTCCCCACAATAAAACCAAAACCATTTTACTTCCTTGAACATAATATGCAATCTATGAAAACTAGGTCACAGCCACAGCAAAACTAAGGTGTCACTCATTAGTTACATGTGCATCACATATGCAGCAGTTTGTTTACAGTGTTGGCCTGGTTTCTTTGGATATCATCTCCATTTGTTCAGTTAGCATTTTGTTCATAGTTTTATAATAAATTTTGTTTTTATTTCTATAGATACATTTTTAATTACAATGAAACAATGTTATATGATTTGGATGATTTGTCTGGCAAAGTTTTGGTGTATGTAGTAAACTTTCTGTTTTACATTTAAATATTAGAAGTTTAAAGAAAAACGTTGACACTTTTTGATTCGATTGCAGCAGTTACTTAATAAACAAACAATCATTATATTAACTGAAATATGGGCTAAACCAGAGGAAACAAATTTGTATTCTTTGGAAGGTTATACAGGGTATTGGAACTATAGACTAACTAATAAATCTGGTGGTGGTGGTGTGTTGTTTATATTAGATAGCTACAAAGTTGAGTTGATTAAATTTAATTTTCAGTCAGCTGAATCAGTTGTGATTGAGATAAACTAGCAAGGTAACTCTAAATGGTCAGTTTTAGCTATGTATAGGTCAGTATACTTTAAGGTACAGGATTTTGTTGACACTTTGATGCAATACATTGTTACTGGTAAGAATATGATTGTTGTTGGTGACGTAAATGTTGACACTTTAAAAAGGACCCACAATTCTGAAATACATACTGATTTACTTGAAAGTTTTGGTTTTGTGTCTTGTATAACTGAAGTGACAAGACCTTAAAATTCTTGTATAGACCACATATATGTTAGATCAGATTATCAGATTAACTCATTACAATTCAACAGCTATGTAATTCAAACAGATATTAGTGACATAACCTAAATTGCTTTGAACTTGCTTGGCAACAATATACTTAAACTGATAAACCAAAAAATAAAACTGTCATTAATTACAATGAAATGATAAAGAGAGTTGCAAACTTAAACTGCACTGATATTTACAATAAATTCAAATATTAATGTGGCATTTAATATTTTCATTAACAAGTTTAAGCAATGTCAAGATCTCTCTAAAAGCACCTTTAGGATAAAGAGCAGAAACAGAAAGATAAAACCTTGGATTGCAAATGCTTTACTTCAAGCAACTAAAGAGAGAAAAACAATGTATATTAAATTACAGAAAGGTGAATGTAATATTAATGAGTATAAGAAATTTAGGAATTCTTTAACAGATCAAATAAAAAAACAAACAAGAGTATTATCGTGGTAGACTTTTAATAGCAGGAAATGATATGAGAAAAAAAAAGTAATATAGTAAATGAATTGACATATAACAGCAGAGTTGAAACTAAATTACCCACTTTAGAGTGTGTTAATACAATAAGTTCTCTACTTGTGCAATCGATTTGTTGAAAGATATAGATAGTGCCCCTATACAAAATAATGATCATATTTCTACCTCTATTCAAAATAGTAAGGTACTTACACCTACAACTGCACAAGAGATGCATGCACAAATATTATCATTGAGGAACACTAGTGCTAATGGCTTTGATACTGTGAAGGCTTTCATTTTGAAAGCCATTAGTCCTTATACAGGGTGTCTCAAAAATATAGGTACAAATTTTAGGGGAGGTAGATAACATCTAAAGGAATGAGAATTGCATAGGAACCCATAACCAGAAATGTCACTGTACGTCAATAGGCAGCACTGTTCATCAGTGCGCTAGAGGGGAAATTTTGGATTTCCTCATTCGAGCGGTAGTCGGCTGACGAAGAGCATGCAAAGGTATTCGAACAGGGAGCTGGCAGACATGCACTTAGTGTATGGAATAGCTGAGGGAAACGGACGAGCTGCTCAACAAATGTATCAAGAACGCTTCCCACACAGACATGTACCAGGCCACCGTTTATTTGAGCATGCGCATCAAAATTTGTGCGTCTCATGGTGGAAACTTCCGAGCATCTGCTGTAACATTATGAAATGTATCATCTAGTACACCATTTGTAATAATTATGTCCAATAAATGTTTTCCCATTAATCACTGTCATGTGTCCTTTCAGATCTTGTACCTCTGCTACCACTTTCCCATGACGTTTCCGGTTATGGGTTCCTATGCAATTCTCACTCCTTTAGATGTTATCTACCTCCCCTAAAAGTTTGTACCTATATTTTTGAGACACCCTGTATATTGGAATTGTTAGCTTACTTATGCAATTTATCTTTTACTACTGGCAATTTCCTGATATTCTAAAAACTTCAATAATTACACCAATATATGCAAAAATGGAAGCAAAAATAAAATGGATAATTATAGACCAATATCAAACTTCTCAGTTTTTACAAAGGTAGTTGAAAAATTATTTAAAAACAGATTTGTTGACATTCTGAATAGATATAAAATCATAAATAAAACACAGTTTGGATTTCAAGCACAAAAAGGAACCTTGGACGCTCTTGTCTATTTAACTGATAAGATACATAATGCACTAAATACAAGCAAGAAAGTAAATGCTATTTTTTTTTGGATTTAAAAAAGGCATTTGATTTGGTAAATCACAAGATTTTATTGAATAAACTTTTTAATATGGGAATCAGAGGTATTTGTCATTCATGGATTTCATCTTATCTATCAGACAGAAGGCAAATGGTTAGTGATATTTTACCCATTGATATTGGTGTGCCTCAGGGGTCAGTATTGGGCCCAATTTTATTTAACTGTTTTATCAATAATATTTTTGATATTAATTTTCATGGTGAAATAATTGCATTTGCAGATGATACTGTCTTATTTATGTGTTATGATGTTACTGATAATGATTTACAGATGTCTCAATATATATAGTGATATGCACTGACTTTATAAATGGTTATCAAATAATAAACTGCTTTTAAATTTAAATAAGAAAAGTATATGAATTTTTCACTTAGTAATAGGTTATCTGAAAATTATGAAATTAAATTCCATTCTTGTGGATCAATAGGTGAATCAAATTGTAGTATTTGTCCAGCAATTCAAAGGGTTTCTGAAATTAAATATCTTGGTGTAATTTTTGTCAGTCAACAACATGGGAAAGCCATATAAATTATATTAAAAATAAGCTAAAATTTGCTATAAATAGATTTTATATATTACAAGATGTTTTAAATAGGCAAATTTAGTAATGTATTACTTTTCATGTGTCCAGTCTCACTTAAATTATGCCCTTCGAATATGGGGGAGGTACAAGTAAAATGTAACTGAGGAGATTGGAAGTATCACAGAAATATATTAAAAGAGTGATGTTTAAAAAATCAAAAGACTTGTTCTGCACCTTTATTTCAAGAATTAGGAATATTACCATTAAAAAAATTATACATGTACAGGCTATTAATTCATATTTATAAAAATCTGTCAAATTTCCAAATGAAAGCATCTGAATACTTGATCAGAGATAATGAAAATAAATTATTAATTCCAAGAATACATGAAGCAAAGTTTAAACAAAATGTTCTGGTATATTGGTCCCAAATTATATAATACATTAAGTAGTAATATCAGATCTTTAAATAGTTAAGTATTGTTTAAAAAATACACTGGTGGAAATTGGAAAAAGAACACCATTAATTGAAGCGTAATCTATGAGATTTATTTAGTAGAAACAACTTGTTGAGAAAGGACAGTGATCACACATGTGAAGTGATTCAATGTTTATTTTACTTTTTAATGAGTATTACATTTTACAGAAGGCACATTTTAATAAGATGTTGAATTTCCCCAAGCAGCAATACAAACTTCTAATCTGGCATGCAGTGGGTCGTACAAATCCTGAGTATCACCCTGGGGGATACCATTCCATGTGTTTTCAAACTTGGATGCATAATTCAACAATGGTTGTTGCCTGACACGGCCTGCAGAACAGTCTTTGACCGATCCAGTCCCAGACACGCTCAATTGGAGACAAGTCCAAAGAGCATACTGGCCAAGGGAGTTGGTGCACTGCCTGAAGAGCATGTTTAGTTGCCCGGGTGGAGAGTGGGCAGGCATTATCCTGCTGGAATATCGCATTTGGGATTACACTCAAATATGGCAGGATGACCGGCAGTATGATGTCGCTGACGTAGATATTCCATTCAGTGTACCCTGTACAAATACCAGACACATACGAGAGTGATAGCTAATCATTCCCCACACCATGATGCCCGGCGTGGGCCTTGTGTTCGCTGGTGAATGCACGATGGAAGAAGCTACTCACCTTGTCACTTTGGACACGTAAACGACCAACACAAGCTCCTAGGCAGAACTGGATTTCATCACTGAAAACCATAGACTGCCTTTTTTTCCTCCAATGAACTCGTTCTTAACACCACTGCAAACGTGCTTGACAGTGATGAGGTGACAGTGGTAACTCTGCCAGCGTCAGGTGTGCCTGTAGTCCTGATTCCAAAAGACAATTGCACATCATTCTTGTAGACACCCTTGGTACAACAGAGGATAGAATTTGTGATGGCTTAACCATCTGCTCTGCCACTGCTGCCCTCCCGATAAGCCGATCCTCTCGTGCATCCATAACTCTGTATTGCCTGGAACCATGTCTGCGAATGTTCTTCTGATTATCAATGCCACCATCATACCACTGCTGATACCTCTCGTCCAATGTGGTGTGCAATTTGATGAAAAGACCAACCTGCTTCCTGAAGACACTATATGACCTCGCTCAAACTCCACTAACTGAACAAATGTTGCGCGCCTGCATCATCCAGGCATGGTAGCGTCTTCAAAGAGCACCGAACATGACACAAGATGAATAACTTCTTCATGCCCTAGCCCTTAAATAAGCACTGTGTACAGTGACGTCATTATTTCATCCAATGGCTGTCAATCTTGGATCACGATTTCTGCTGCCCTTAACTATTAACATTTTAAAATATGACATTCCTAAAGGAATTCCTTCCTGGTGTTCTTTTTCCAATTTCTGCCAGTGTACATCTTTGAATGTCTTATGAAGTTGGAAAGTACTGATTATTTACTTGTGTAAGCTATGTTGTCAGTCATTTTTGTTTGAAAATTTTTGTATAATTTTGCAACCTCAAACAAGTTTCCTTAAGAGGTTGCAGAGTTTAAATACATAAAAACTGTATTATATGGTTGAAATAAATTTGAATTTGAATTTAATACATTTATATATCATTATCAATCTTTTGGAATTATGCTACATTGCCAGTTTTTATAATGAGGAAGTCTTACAACTTGTTGCTACAGATATTGTTCTTAACATTAGTTTATAGGTAATTTTTTGGTTTTCCAGTCAAAAACCTTTGGCTTGCTATCATTATCATAGATCATTTCCCAAAAATGAATAAGTCTTGGATATGGAAGCAAAAAGGATTTCTTTGACCCAGAAATCAGTACTCCTACAATTGGGAAGTCAATTGTGTTGTCAAAGGCATCTTTCAAGTCAAGTTCATCTTTCATTTGTAAAAGGCATCTTTCCCCCACCACCACCCCTATGGGTGGTGGTGGTGGGGAAGGGGTTAAAATCGGCCATCACACTCTACTACCAAAATTTTGAACCTGTAGCATGACAAATTGCTTACAGTATTCATTTAAAAATTTTCATTTTCCAACTTTACATTCCTCTAACAGAGGATTAAAAGAGCTAGAATTCTCTGAAAATGCTAATTCTAGTATTTCATTAATACATATCTAACCCTAAAAGTGTACATTTATCTCTAAAAACAAAAAAAAGTTTAATGTCTGCAAACAAACAATGTGAAAACAACAGTTTTTTTTAACAAGCTACAAGAAAGAGGGTGGGTGGGTTAAATCTCTTGTTTGATGGACTCAAATTTAAACAATTTCCTGAATTTCTTTCCAAAAGTAGCAATATTTTTAATAAGAATTCCATTTTTCCAGAAAGGTAGACATTTTGTATACTTTTAGCAAAACCATCATTAACAGCATCTCTATTAAAGTTATATGCAACAGCATTTCAACAGTGATTTCATCCATATCAACAATTCACAACCTTAGCAAATTGTATCTTTTAATTTTGAGAGCACCAAATCATCTCAGATTGCAATATTAGGTCAATACTAAAGTCAAAAACAAACTTTCCTTTATATAAACTATGGGAATAGAACTACTAACATTATTAAAAATATTGTTAAAATGCTCATCTGATCTTGCCGCAAATCTGATTACCAAGCCATCTTTATCCTTCAAATTCTTCACACCAGATAAAGTAAACTGTTGTAGTGGAACAAGAGTAAACTATAATTTATTTGTATAGGAAAAAAAAATAAAATAAATACCCCCTCAAGCAGCTGCTTGCCACAGAGGTCTGACAGGAGCCTGTCAGTTTATATGCCACAGTAGAAGGTCTGAGAGGATGGCAGGACCTCAGCAGAAAAACGACACATACATCCATGCCTTGATCTGGGGCTCGAACCCAGGTCCCTTAGATCGATAGCAGAGTTTCTTAATTTACCTGCCAAACTTTCATGATCAAATTCTCATAGGATTAACTAATCCTTTAAAATTTATACATTCTTGGTACTATGTAAGAGTTGTAAAGATGTTGATCCTGTTATTCAAATAAACCTGTCTCCTTTTTTTTTTCAAAAGAAAAAAAAAATCACTATTTGGTTTAAAGTACAGCTTTGCTTAAAATGGCTTAATTCTCCAAATTCAGTAGTAAGCAATCTTTCTAGAAAGCAAAGATTATTTGCTTGCAGATACTCTTTGTTGGAAACTCTTTTTTTTTCATTCAGTAGCAAACATAAAAATAGCAACATAGCGAAACCTGTATTGCCCATTTATTGTTCCATGGTATGCACATACAAACATCCTTTAGGAGATTTCATAAAAACATTGGAATTGTGTTGTTTTACCTCTGAGTAGCACTTTTGTGTACATTATGGGCTAAATGGCCAGGTCATAAGAACCCCAAGGCTCAGAGAAAGGGCCCATTGGACAGATGTTAGGAGACAGAAGTCTCCTGTCAAAGCCATCCAGTGAGTTTTTTAGTGTGTACAGGGTATGACTCTCCTGCACATGGAACCATGGTTTAACATCCCATCTGACAGACAGCAGCCTTTCCAAGCTCATTAGGTTATCTTTCTCATCAAGAACTGAGTAGAGGTTAGTGGAGAAAAATCTTAACAATGGTACAGTTGCAACTCAACCCTGGGAACTGCAGATTACAAGCCTGGCATTACAGAGACAAAAAATGTAGCAAACTTAGGCAGATGGCTGATTTACACATATGACCAAATTATTATCATTTCACTGTATCATCTTTTGTAAGATAAAAGTAATTTAAATTACCCATAAAAAAGATAAATCAAAAAAGCAAAAAATTATTTTACACATTTAAAAAAAAAAGCAATTAAAACTTTTTTTGATATAAGTTACTTACGGGTCACTACTCCTAGGTAGCAAAGTCCCCAGTTCCTTAATTCTGTCATTAATATTGTACCTTCGTCTCCTCTCAACTATAGGTTAAAATTATATAATCAGAATATTGTACAAAATTTCACATAGCAACAGAATATTTTGCAGCAAACAGAATTTTACAAAAAAAAAAATTATTAAAACAGAGCACATATTAAATTTAACCTTCCTATGTCCAGTTTGAGCAACTGCAAAAATCTAGAGGCCCAGCTATTTTTTAAGTGTTTAGAAAAAACTTGAGAATCTTATCCTCAAAATGACTAGCAAACAGAGATGTGTCGTATTATGTACCAAAATAAAGAGTTCTTTTTTTGCACAATAAAATAACAGAAATTTTAAAGTAGAGAAAGTTAAGTAAAATTTTATTCACATTTTTTTCTAAGTAAAAATATTACTATTTTTTTTGTTTTAATTTCAGTAAATATTTTTTTACTTTTACAATTTGTTTCTAATTATTTCATTATTCCACCATAAATACTCCATGATATTTCTAATATTACTGAAATATTTCATTTAGTTCTTTACAATTTTTAACAAAATATATTTATTTCACTTTATAATTTTTAACAAAATATCCATAAAATCCATAAGGTCTGAATATTGTAATTTACCCATGATCAATCCAATGCTATAACAAGTTAGTACTGCAAAGTATAATTTTTTTTTTCCAAAATAAGATTTTTTTTTTAATTATAACACTCCCAAGACCAAATGGCTAGCGTGCTTGGCTACTGATCTAAGGGCCCTGGGTTCAAGTCCTGAGTAAAGCATGGATGTTTGTGTTGTCTTTCTGCTGAGTTCTCACCATTCTCACAGACCTTCTACTATGGGGACAGGTTCATGTCAGACTTTTGTGGCAAGTAGCCGCTTGAGGGGTTATTTATTTTTATTACTTATATATTCAAAAAAGAGCTAAATAACTGGAAAAAAAATTAAATATATTTATATTTTGTAATATATTAAATTTTTTGAAAGCTTAGTATTTCTTTAATACAGTGAGAGAATCAAATCTACTTCTGATAAAATTAAAAAAAAACTATGAAAATATTTACATTAAAATTACAATTTGCTTTGTGTAAACTACTAAATAATATTAATATATTTATATTGTAATAAAAATATCTGTAATACTAACTAATCATACCTCACAGTTTAAAATAAAAACTTCCATGAAACTATGAAGACACTATCAATTGTTTTGCTGCATAACTATGATGTTAGATTGACTTCAGATAGAATAAAAAAAGAATGATTCTTTGAAATTAATTATGTCTAATAAAGGATAAAATAATTCTAGAAATAGCAAATGTAATTTTAAAATAATACAGAACAGTAAAATAAGAAAAACTGAATCAACTAGTCACTGTGATTTTTGTTGACTTGTCTAAATACTTCAATTTTCATCATAGAAAAATTCATAAATATTTTGCAGAAAAAATTTCACTGACATACAGGACTTGAATCTGCATCTCTCCAGAAATATGCCAGAGTATTCTACCATTGAACTAATGCCAGCTATGTCTTTTTCCAGTATGCAGGTTCAAGTTCTGTATGCCAGCAAAATTTTTTCCACAAAATATTTATTGATTTATAGACGTTAAAAAGTCAACAGGTGATGCTGTGATTGTGATTTATGCTTAAGAAAAATTCATTTAATTTTATCTACAAAAATATTAAATATTAAAAGTTACTTTTGGTAATGATAACTAATCCTTTTGACCCATGCTCTTTTCTAAACCTCTCTAAATTGATCTTTCTAAACTCTCTTAATTGATCCACTACTACTTTTTTTTATCATCCTATAACTTTAATTTTACACCATTATCTTCTGAAACCCGTACTGGTAGTACCAATTTCTTCTTAATTTAAAAAACGAAAATTGGTATCTCATGGGTTTCTTCTTTTCTACAATTTTCATTTTAATTCTACATGAAATCACATATGATTTTTTTAATTTTTACTTTTTCAAGTCATCTTATGACATTACTCCTAAATTTTCTCTATTTGAGCTTCTAGTATTCCCATAAATATCTTGATGAAACCTAACAATACTACTTGCTCATTTGGGTTTCTTAAAGGACTCCTATATTTTTCTCCATCTTCATTGCAATAATTGAACAAACTAGAAATTTTACATGATTCATGCATGATTACCTAATTTTACTTGCTAGCTCCCAGTAGGAAGTACCTAGCAAACAAAATTTCCGGGTATTTACTACTCTTTATCATTAAAAGAACCACAGATTTTAGGCCTGAAATTTTCTTAATTTGTGCTTTTTTTCAATTACTTATTTAACTCAAAAACTGACATTGCTTTCATTCATGCCTCTGAATTTTCTATTCTATTATACACTACTGAATAAATAATTCAAAAATCATTATCGCCTTTCACATAGTTGATCAAAGTCTCTAACCAGTTTCTGATGCTGTAAGAGCTCTCTTATAATGGAACAGTAAAATGATTTCATCTCAAACACTTAATAATATTAATATTTAAAATAAAAAATAAAACTTTAATAAAAGTCATTATCCTCAAAAGATGTTTGCAAGGCTAAAATACAGAAGTAGTAATAAAAACAAATTAGTAGTAAATACAATGAGGAATAATCCTTTTATTACTTCAGAAATCCCATTCATCATCATCCTCCTCCTCAAGCAGCCATGGACCACAAAGGTCCAACCAGATTGTGCAATTTAGCTCTGACTACATCTGGCCACTGTACACCAATTCTAAGAAGGTCTTGATACCAAATATTCACCACTTTGTAAGTCAATTTAATTTTAGAGGAAAAATTGTCTTGAGCCGGGTGGGATATGAACCCATGACCTCCTGATAACATGTCAGATGCTCTGGACCACTGAGCTACCAGCCGCCAATCAAGATCTCCTCTAATTGATGATATGAACATTCTCAACCTACAGTACATATTCCATTATGTCACATATAGGCGCTGTTCAGGCAATTCAATATTGGCGCTGATACAATTCATATAGGCGCACAATTCATAGGCTGCTCTTACAAGTATACAATTGATTCAATATTGAATCAATTGTATACTTGTAAGATATACTTTCCATCTATAAGGCATTTATCTGCCGATTGGGGCTTTGGTTCAATGCCTGCATGACCTGAAATGACGTATGTGAAGTAAAAAGGTCAATTTCCGATTGAAGATGAGACAGAGAAACTTGGTCTTCACCACAACTGGAATGATGTTACCCCTGAGCCACAGCTCAGGGCCCAGATGAAGATTATGCTTGCGGCAAAAGTGCATGCAAGCAGTCTTCTGTGGGGAGAACCGAAATCCATTGGTCGTCGCCCAAACTGAAAGATTGTTTAGGGCAATTTGCAGTTGTCTTTCAATGACCCTCATGCTGGACAAAGAACAAAAGATGCTAAAATCGTCAACATAGAGGACATTGCCTACAGATGGAGGAAGTTGTCTAGTAATAGAATTAATCTTGACAGCAAAAAAGCGTAACACTCAAAATGCAGACTTGTGACACACCCTGTTCTTGGGGGAAAGGTTACGACAGAGTATTGCCAACACGAACTCAAAAATTACGAGATGATAAAAAATTTGCAATAAAGATCGGCAAGTGACCTTGCAAGGTGAAGCTATGGAGGTCACAAAAAATGCCGAATCTCTATCCCATGTCGTATGCTTTTTCGATGTCGAAGAAAATTGACACCAGATGCTCTCTACGTAAAAATGAATTCCTGATCCCCGATTCGAGGCGGATCAGGTGGTCTAAAGTAGACCTGTGTTCTGTGAAAGCCACACTGGGTGTTGGAAAGAAGGCCGTTATGTTCCAAATACCAGGACAACCTGGTATTTACCATTCTTTCCAACACCTTGCAGACACAACTCAATGCAATTGGACAATAATTCGAAGGAATCTTAGGATCTTTGCCTGGCTTAGGAAAGGTCAAGACAATGGCCTCCCACCAGGAGTCCAGAAAACTGTTCCTCGATGAAAATGTGGTTGAAGAGTTGGAGCGGCCGATCCTTACTCGATGGTGAGAGACGTTGGAGCATAGCATAATGGACATTGTCTGGCCCAATGGCAGATGCACAAGAAATGTACAGAGCAAGGTGAAGCTCCTCTGCTGTTAATGGCCTGTTGTAAGACTCCAGGCCATTCGAATGGAAAGACAACAGAGAGTGCTCAGCCCTGCTCTTCTCTGCCGAAACTCAGGGGAGTAGGAGGATAAAGAAGAGATGGAGGAGAATGACACCCCCAGTGTCAGCAATTGCATGTCATTGTGCTCCAGGATCGATAATGAGTGGAACGTGTACTTCCCACTCATCTTCAGGACCTTATCCCACACAACCTTAGAACTGGTCATGCTGGTGATAGAAGACATATAGTTGATCCAAGATTCCTTCTGGCTCTGGCACCAGATGAAATGGGCTTTCGCCCTGGTGCGTTTGAATGCTTCAAGGTTGGGGTATGTCTGATATCTCCAAAACACACCCAAGCCTTGTTCTGAGCCTTACGAGCTGCGGTGCAATCAGGATTTCACCACAGTTTTGGGAACAGTGGAAACAGAGTCAAGGTTTGAGGAATTGTAGAGGCAGCTGCATGGACGATGCAGTCTGTCATCTCTGCCACTGCAACATTGATTGGTTCCTGGCTGACAGAATGTTCCTCGAGCTCAGACAAAAGCTCGAAGCCACTCCAGTCAGCCAGATCAAGCCTCCACTGGGATACACATGAAGGGCTGCAAGGGCCCCCAAGGGAGATGGTGCACACCATGGGGAGGTGATCACTTCCATATGGATTGTCCTCGACCTCCCATGTAAAAAATGGAAGGATCGAGGAGGAGCAGAAGGTGAGATCAATGACAGTGAATGTGCGGGTTAGGGTGTGGAAGTATGTACTGACCCCAATGTTCAACAGGGAGAGCAAAGGATCCAGGAGCCACTGCTCCAGGACTCTACCCCTTCCGCTGGTGTCAGCACTGCCCCAGAGTGGACTGTGTCCATTGAAGTCCCCCATGATGAGGAAGGGGGATGGCAGCTGCGAGATGAGGTCATTCCGGAAACGATGCTTCTGGGTAGTAGATAGACAGAACAGACAGTCAATGAAAAACTCACAAAGAAAAAACCCACTACCTCTAAGTCAGTGGTGAGGGGTATGACCTGGAAAGGAGAATGATTGCTCACTAGGATGATGACACTCCTGCAAGCTGGACCATCTTCATCCCGGTCCCGGCGAATGAAGAGAAATGCCGGAGAATGGGATCATTGGCTGTCTGCAAGAATGTCTCCTGTAGGCACACGCAGATGGGTTCGTGTGCCCTCAGGAGGACCTTGATGTCATCAACATTCCTTTGGAATCCACAACAGTTTCATTGTAGGAGTGTGGCCATCTCAGGTCTTAAAAGAATTGGCAGATGACTTTTGATTTATTTTAACTGTCACCAGTGACAGTTTTGGAAAAATGGGCAGTCTGTGCTGAATGAGAAGGTCCTAAAATTTTCTTTTTGGGCCCCGGTGGGGGCCCTTGGGCTTGGAAGGTTTTGCTGTCTGTGGGCAGGTTGGAGGGAGCCTTCCAGAGGTGGAAGTGGAAGGCAGAGACACAGGAATAGAAACCAGAGTAGATGTCGAGATCGACACCGACGTCAGTTTCACCTGCACCAAGAGGTACTTAGCAGCAGGCGAGAAAGATTCAGCAGGTGGAATGCTGATATCAGTCTTCACCACCACGGAAGCCATCCTGACGATGGGCTTTCCGATGACCTAACACTTGCTTGCCACTTGCACACCTTATCTTGCCAGGTGGTTGGGGGGGGGGGGGGGGGGGGGGCAGTGCAGCGAGCTTCCTCACCTCTGGATAACTAATGTTCTGGAGGGTCTTTAGGCGCTGTACCTCTTTCTCCTCCAGTCACTCTGGGGCCAGATGAGGATTCTTCACACTGCCGCAAGCCAGAACCTTACCGCATTGAACACTCTAAACCTACCCACCACCATCATCATCTCCAATGCCCTTGGTAGACAACACATGCAAACCATTATGCGATATTCCTATTTATTTCAAAAAAGGACATGTACTTTTTACAATTTTAATGAAAAAACTATATTTTTAATTAAAATTTGAATTAACTATACAAGAAATTGAAAGCAAAAAGCATAATTAGACAAAAATGAAAAGCATTTTAATGGAAATTAACATCGATTTTTACATATAAATATCACTAATTATCATCATCATCCTCAAGCAGCCATGGCTATGGAGGTCCAACTAGATCATGCAGTTTAATTCTCCAAGCATATCTGTCCTGAGCTACATCTGCTGCATCCGGCCACTGCACACCAATTTTAACAAGGTCCTGTTTGACATTGTCTGCCCACCGCATCCTAGGTCTCCCCTTCTTTCTGAGACCTTTAGGCACACTGTTCATAACCCTATTTGCCAATCTACTAATTATCCATATGGGGCAACATGGCGAAACCAGTGGAGTCTCTCTCTGCACAATATGCTGCTTAAAGGAGGTTGCAGACTCCTTTGCCTAACCTCATCATTAGTTACAAAGTTAAACAACCTAATACCCAAGATACTGCGTAAGCATCTAGAATCAAAAGCATATAGTTTCCTGTTATCTTGTTTACAAAGAGTCCAAGTTTCACTATCATAACTAACCCTAGAAAGAACCAAACTATTATACAGTCTAATTTTAGTCTTTAGGTGTATATGCCTATTTCTCCACTCTCTCCATAGATTCTTAAAAGTCCTGGCAACAATCCCTATTCATCTGTTAATCTCATGCTGTACATCACCAGTATCTGTTACATAGCTCCCAAGGTAATTAAACTGTGACACCTGCTCAAGACTACAACCATTCAGATTGACCGAATCACAGCCTGCCTGACCAATTTTCATCACTTTAGCTTTCTCTCTGTTTATAACCAAACCTACTCTACTACCAGTCTCATCAACAGGTCAAATGAAACAGTTCATCTCATCAACATCATTTGCCAAAAGGGTTAAATCATCAGCATAATCTAAATCAGAAATTTTCATATCTCCAGATCATTTAAGGCCAAAATCTTTCCCTTGTAATGAATTTCGCATAACATAATCAATAACCAAACTAAACAGAAAAGGAGACAAAATGCACCCTTGTCAAACACCAGAAGTAATGCTAAACCAATTGCTACACAAGCCTTACCAACTCTCACACACGACTCAGTGTTATTATAGACAGCTTTCATTATGTTAACTAACTTGCCTGGTATACCATATGATCTCACAATCAACAACAAAATATGACGATCAACAGAATCGAAAGTCTTTTCAAAATCAATAAAGCTAGCAACCAAAGGTTTCTGAAACTAAAAATTTCTCAGGAATCTGCCTGAGTGAAAATATCTGATCTACACATCCCCTACCACTTTGGAATCCACATTGATCATCACGCAATTGACTGTCAGCCAGATTCTTATTTCTATTAAGCACAACCATACAAGGAACTTTACCTGCAACAGAAAGTAGACTGATACCCAATAGTTATTATAAGAACTACAATTGCCTTTTTTGAAAATAGGGATAATAATAGCTCTGGTAAAATCCTTAGGAACCATGCCTTTATCATAAAAGATATTCAAAATTTCTGTCATCCAAGTTGTAACTGAAACATTCCCAGCTCTAAGAATTTCTGTAGTAAGTTCATCTACCGCTGGGGATTTATGAAGTTTAAGTTTAGAAATAGCCGAAATAACTTCAGATTGTGTTATAGGGCCAACATTAAAGCCAGTAAAGCATCTATCATCATTACAAACAACGGGAGTAAAACTAACCACATTGTTTAGGACATCACTGAAATGCTCAGCCCACCTAGCCACAACAGAATCATCACATTTTATAACCTTAACTCATTTATCCTTCAATCCTTGTATACCTGACCGTTTTCTACCACAGAAAATATTAACTATCTGGTACAGCTTCTTATCAGTAGCTAACTGATCCTTTACATGTTTATTAAGCTCTCTGTAATCCTTTCTATTAGGACTAGTAGGGTACTGATTAAGGGCATTCCTGCAGTTCCTTCTTTCTGAAATAAGCTCAAGTGCCGTATCACTCAAATAATTCTGCCTCATCTGCTCCTTTTTTCCTAAAAGAGTACTGTTAGTGTTCAAAAAAGCCTGTTTAAAATGATCCCATTCTTCCTCAACTTCAGTAGTAAACTGACCATGACTGTCATAATGACTAAGTAACCTATCATGGTAAGTTTTAGCTATAATTGGGTTTTTCAGAGTGTCAGTATTAAAAGCAAATTTTTTAACCCTAGCACAACACTTTTTAAGTTTAAGTTGCAAGACACTTTTAACAAGGTAATGGTCAGATCCAATTTCAGCTCCCCTATAAGGCCTGGTATTCCTAACAGAACTAGCCCATTTGCTGTTAATTAATATATAATCAATCATATTCTTATGCAGCCCATCAGGTGAAACCCATGTGTACTTATGTATATCATGGTATTTGTAATAAGTGTTACTTATTCTGAAAACACTGAGTTTACTTACTGTAGGAGACACTGCCTATTGTCATTGCAGCTACCAATACTAAAAGGGCCTATTACTCCTCCCCAAAGGTCAGAGTCAGTACCAACTTTGGCATTGAAGTCACCTAGAACAAGGGTAATATCTCCTTTCTTGACAGAATTCAAAATATCCTGAAGTTCTCCATAAACCTATCCTTTTCATCCTCATCAGCATCCTCAGTGGGAGCATAACAGCAGATAACATTCAAGTCTTTAATGCTTGTCTGAAATTTTGCTGTAAGAAACCTTTCATTAATGCACTCATGTCCTAGAAGAGCATCACTAGCATGTCTGCTGAGCAGCAGACCTACACCTTGGTGATGCTTTCCATCCTCCCTTCCTGTAAAGAGAAATTTAAAGTTATTTTTAAGTATCTCACCTTTACCTGTCCATCTGGTCTCTTGCAAGCCTAGAATATCTAGGTTATAGCGCTGGAATTCCTGCATGTCCTCACATTCCACATTCCTGCAGAGAGAAAATAATTAGTAGGATTTTTAAAGAAACTAGGTTTATTGAGATAGGTAGGGCAAACAATATTAAACAGCCCCCTGATTGCAGACATGGGGCAAAGACCTATTCCCCCTCTGCTAAAGGCTGAAGTCACCGATGCTGGTAGGAACTTCAGGCACCACCCTTTTCAAGTGGGCTTTTTCAAGAGCCATATGGCCTGCCTGAGACACATTAATTACTTCAGTTTAGGCTCGACGATGCCCAACTAGCTAAGTGAGATTCAGGTACCTGTGATTGCCTCTGATTAGGATTGTCCACCAGCTGATATAAGGTATCCCATGCCTCTGCTCACTTAGGGCTGGCAACCCAGAAGCAAACAGAAAACATAGTAGCAGATTCTCCCTCAACAGAAGCCCACCAGTGCAGAAAGTCCAGGATCCATAATCAAGCTCAAATCCATAAACAAGTCCAGTATAGTAGGTATAAATGGTCAGCACCAGGACGCTGTGAAGTTGACTACTCCTCAGCAAGGTTGAAAAAAAAAAGAAAAAAGTGGCCATAGATAACCAGATGGGGAGGGCTGCCATACTGAACTGGCAGCCCTCCCCTTCCGTTCCCTTCCAAAAGAGAATATCTCTTTTGAAAGGTACTAATGGCCTGGCCTGCACCACAAGAAGGCAGGGTCGGACATTAGGTGTTAGACCTGGTCGGTTCTGTGCATCATCACTGGGGATTGGTACACAGCTCTCCTTCCAGTGTATGCCTAGCTACCATTTACAGACCATCACTAATTAAGCTATGTCAAAATATTGGTACTTTCATCAAAAGCCAGAGAAATATATTCAAATTTCAATGCAAGCTCTGCAAAGGTATTTTCTACATTGCCACCAGGTCCTTTAAAAATTCACCATCAGAATAATTTTGCAATATTTTGCAATTTTCTCACTAATAACAAAACTTGCATGCACAATAGCATTGGACTCTTGAGACCTTTGTGTAAATAAATATTTTTTCGTGTTTAATGCAGCCATAAGTTTCTTAAATGTTCCTTTTCTATGTTGGCCTTGATAACTTTCATAATTAGAATGTTTACTGATGTAATGTCTATTTGAGTGAGAATTGAGCTCCTTAATCAGGAGCTGAACAGTACATTCAGAAAAATCGATCTACTCCAATGCACAAAGCCAGTCGCGTGGGTCGATGTCATCGTAAATTAAATTTAGGCTACTAAAGAATACTTTTGAAAACAGTGTAAAGATAAATTGGAAAAAAAAGAAAAATTTGTATTCCACAAAATACTTCAAGAATAAGAGATAAAAAATTTAATTTGCTTGCAACATTTGTGGGCTACTTGAAAAGAATCTATGAGCCATGGGTTGACCATAGCTGCTCTAAGCCTAAGTAAGAAAAAAGGTGTCATAAAAAATAATTTTGCTTTAAAAACAAGATAATTTAAATAAAACTGAAAAATATATCTGAAATGTGATCTATAAAAAAAAATCAATAAAAATGTTCCAAATATTTAAAGTTTAACTGAAGCACTAAAATTGAGAATGAATCGTTTTAGTATGAAGCTGCATATGCTATGCATAACTGCTACAGAAAAGTTTCATTTTAAAATTCTGGCAGAGAATTTGGTTAAAAATCACAATTTCCTAATCTTAATTAATTTGATTGAAATGTAATTAAAAGTAATGATTAAGTCCTACCTTTTAAAAATCGCACTTTGAGGCTAATTCAGTGTCTCGCAAACTTTTTTACTCTGCGGCACACTGAATCTAATTTTTTTTCCGCGGCACACTCAATCTATTTTTTTTTTCCCGCGGCACACCTAAAGAAGAATAAAAGCAAACTCTATATAATCGTCATTATATTTGCGCTTTGTTGAAGTCATCAGCCTGGTTTTACTTGAAGATTTGCTCTCGTTCTTTAATTCATAACTCGGTGTTTGTTTTAAATATTTGTCCATTCTATGGCTTGAAATAATCAAAAATTAATACCAAAATTTGGAAAAAGCTTGATAAATACTTACAAGATCCCAGTTGATAAAATCTGAAAGATTTTTATTAAAGCATGTCGATATTAAAGCACGTCGATAACACAAGTCAAGTCAAAATGAAATCTTTTCAATATCTAGTGTCAATTTGAAAATCTCTCGCGGCACACAGTTTGCGAGACACTGGGCTAATTGCTTAATCCTATTGTTCTCCCGATATTCTACATTAGAGTTCACTAGCAGTTTTATTTTGATCGTTTCAAAATAATTATTTTTATAATTTCAGTATACATTTGAGAAGCAATAAAAATAATTTTAGAAGCATTGAAGTAAAAAAAAAAGGCTTTAAAATCGAAAGTCTGCTAAAATATTAACTGAAAGCTGATGTACATAGTTCCTGGATGATGCACTTTCTGATAGTACTAAAATCAATAACTTTACATTAAAAGTTTAGAAAGCATTACAACTCTGCTGGAGTGGGAACTAGGCCAGAAGACCAGAAATCACAACCAATTGATAATTTGCATAGAGGACAGCAGAATGAAAGGATAAACTTAATCGTCACTACTGATGCTATTTACAGTGATTGAACATGGTCATGAGGACCTGCCATTCTCACAGATCTTCTACTATGGCATATAAACTGACAGGCTCCTGTCAGACCTCTGTGGCAAGCAGCTGCTTGAGGGGGTATTTATATTATTTATACATAACTTGAGGGTATATTATTACATAAGTTCTTGAGGGTATATTATTACATAACTTGAGGGTATATTATTACATAAGTTCATTGCAGACTCAAATAGATTTATTTTTAAACTTTATCGTAATTTTTTCTTGAAGAATCAATGGTTATCAAATATCAAAAACGTTATTTTTGATATTTGAAACATTTAAAAAAACTGCAGATTTCTATTCAGAATTTTTTTTACAACCTTGTACTATGGTAATGAAGTATACTTCTCACATCATTAGAATTCGAAAGATGAAACCAATTAACACTGATTTGGTACAGAAAGGTTAATGGCAAGAGCTACAAACACCAAATTCCATATATCATTCCTCATCACAAATTAAAATGTTTCCCTCCCAAATTTATTCCCCCCACCCCCATCAAAAAAAGGCAAATACATAAATGATGGCTGTGCACAACTATTTATGTCAAATCAAAATTTTGAAAATTAATATTTAGAGAGTATACTAAGAGCTGTTCAATAAATAACATCCAAGGGTGTATTGTGTCATGTTGGCATACCCAGAAGCCCTGCCCCTTCCCCATTTATACCATAGAGTGGTATGCCACAGTAAGTCATGAGTGCCCAGTCATGTCATGAGTCTCTGATTTTCCGAGACTTTTAGACAATAAGCATTATTCATCCTGAAGGTGAGCAGGGATTATAACTCCAAAACCCTCCTTTTTGGGGGTATGCCACTGTCAACCATCAAGCTGTATGTGTAACTAGAAAGACTGCCTCTAATGCTTTTCTAGTGTAAAAGTGAGAATTGGGGTATTGCATAGTTTCTCTGAGCTCTGGAAACAAAGCAAGTCTGTTCTACTTGTTAGTGTATGAAGAATCTTTTTTTTTAATATCAAAATTGCTTGTGGTAAAATTAATTTTGGGGAAAAGCTGTATTGCCTATGGCTGCACCAATCACTGGAAACAAGATTATAAGGAAATAAGATTTCATAAGAAGTAAAAAAAAATTCTTGAAAAAGAAATGTAGCAGTGCTAACAAAAATGATGCTCTCAGAATTATTACAAATTAGATTGGAAACAAGGAAAAATGACAGAAAGCCTTAAATGCATTAGTATTTGGAATACTAGATTTTCTTCAATTTTGGTTCAAAATATTCCTCAAAACATTAATTCAAAATAGCCTAGTTTTCAATAATTAAAAATATTGAATCTTATCCTTAACCATAAAATCATAAAGTGTAATTGCAATTTGTGTATATCTATAAAAATAAAAGGATGTGTGTATCTGTGTCTATGATTGCCATAACTCTTTACATAATATGGCTGGGATCTTGGAATTTTGACAAGGGCTTAAGAGTACCATGAGAATGTGCAGTGTACATCATCTTGATTGACAGATTGAATAGGTGGTTAGAAATATTTTATAGAAAAATATTGAAAGATCATTAACACTACCATTATTCCTTTCTGGCTTGATTTTCTAACAATGCATGATGATATAACACTTATGCCCATATAAAATGTAACATACCCATTTCTGACGTTTGATTTGACTGTTTAAAAATTACTGTCTTAAAATAGATAGCTGTTAATATATACAGTTGACCATTAGGAAAAATAAAATAATATGGTTGCTTGCGGTTATACTGCATTACTTTAACACTCCTTCAATATACATTATTTGTGACTAGCACAGCCAATAATTTAAGTACATTTTCAGTTCACATTCAGATTTTATGCAGAATTATTCTTTCAAGGAATGATTCTTAAATTTAAAATTATTATTTGGCACACAAAATTGTCATTACATGTCACTTCAAAAATGCTCTCCCTCCCACTCCAAAACACAGGATACTTTGACTAGCTAAACGTATTTTATTATAAATTTGGTACAAGTGTAACTTTAGAATAAGTTACACTTAGAATTTTTTCAACTTTAGAATTTTTTTTTACAAGTAACAAATAAAATGAATTATGGCATGTTATATGCCAAAATTAATCAGCATAATTCTGCATTTTTTTTTTCTTAAATAAAATATTTAACGAGTAAGATGACTAGTTTTATTTAATAGGACATTTTTAGACTATTCGCCCATACACAAATGACCATTGTGTCGTTTGCAGTATGGGCGGTTGCACAATCTTGTTGAAACCAACACTCATTCATTCACATCCAATAGTGCAATAAACTGTTGGATGAGGTCACAATAAACTTTACCAGTTACAATCGAGTCAAAAAATAAAGGCCTTATCACACGATGACAGGAAATTGCACACCAAACACCAATTTTCCGTGCGTGTAATGATCGTTCGTGAAAAGTGTGAGGATTTTCACTGCTCCATATTCAACTGTTTCAACTGTTCACATACCCATCGAAATGAAACCAAGCCTCATCACTGAAATAAACAAGGTCCAACACCTCAATTCCATTTTTATCAACAAAAGAACGAAACCAACATCATAAGCGTTTTTCATGGTCTGGTTCTTTCAGTTCATGAATGACACCAATGCTGTAGGCATGAAATTTTAATCGCTTTGCAGCCCTGAAAACAGTAGCTGGTGAGAGTCCAACCTGTGAAGATAACTTTCTAAGAGATTTTCTGGGTGAGTGAGTAGTTAGAATGTAGTTGATAAGCAACCTCACTCAACTCCATAAAATAATCTCTCCAGTTTTCGATATAGCTCAATGCTGTCAACCTATATCCCCACAACAACAAAAAGTACTAGAAACCATTTATTTATTTGCATAATTTCAAGAGTGATTGAAACATGTGTCCTAGAATACACTAAATGATCAATTTCTGTTCACTTAACAGTGCACCTAAGTTGTCACCTCATCATCACATTGAAAATGTTCCTGGTGATGTTTCAATGGCCTACAGAAAGAAATCACTAGGTAAAAGTTCTGGGCTGTATGAAAGACAGTTCCAATATTCCCATCAAAACTGCTCTAGAAATTGCCTTATTATATGATCTTAAGGGGCTGGATGTTGTCCTGAAGAAGGCTGGATCCTGTCCTAAGAATCCCGTATGTCGGCGAAAAACTTTTTCCGCAAAATATTTATTGATTTATCAACGTCAAAAGAGCAGCAGGTAACACTATGATTATCATCTATGTTTAAGATCTTTCCTTTTTTGAGCACAACAGGGTTTTCTTTGACCTCCTGGAGGAGTATAATATATCCATCTCAAAGAACCCACAGGTAAAATCTTCCTTAAAGACAATACATAGTAAAAACCACAAGCCTATTTAACACCCGACTTAAAGAACATAAATACACCTTAAATAAACTCAAAAAATGCACTATCCCAAGTAATCACTGAAAACAATCTACCCACCAATTTTCACTCAGCAAAAAACATAAAATCCTTGCCTACCAAATTCCAACTTGCTGTCACAGAAAACATCGTCATTAATATAAAATTAACCGAATTCTGCAACACAGACATCATCCCACTTCCCCCAGTTTGGCATTTGATCCTTAGGGGATATCAGCTACCCCTCAAAAATACAATGCTCCCCTAAACATGCTTCTCCATACTCACCTCTGATCACCATTTCCACCTCCAATCAAATACATATCCCTAGAGCTCCTTAAAAACAATCTATCACAAATTCATACTAGGAATCGGCGATTAGAATAAGATAAACTCTCCCACACAAACTTTCTAACACAACCCCCTATTCCCTCCGATATGATAACCAATATTAATGTCCTCCTTAACATATTTAATATAAATCCCACACAAAGTTTAAGAAGGTTATAAAGTTAATAAAATTATCACATTCACTATAATCTCAATGCAATGGATAATAATGCAAAAATTTGTTAGTTTATTCATAAAAATCAAGAATGAAACTTTTCTTGAAATTCTTGACTCTCAGAGAGTTACCAGAACTCCACACCCTCTTATTTAACTCCTTCACATGCAGATCACATTACAGCCATCTGAACATCTACTGGCCACTCCAAACCTCAGAGCTGAGCCACTGACATTGCAATTTATTGCACCCCATCCCTCCCCCCATGCTCAACAAACTTTTCATGTTTATAAGCACTCTATGCTACCATAAGTATCATTAGTTATTATTGCACTACTGCAGTCATGAAACTTCAGAAGAAAATTTCACTATAAGCAACTAATGCATTAGCATACCGCATCACCTTTTCCACTTTGAACCTGTTGTGAGTCATTTCCTGCTAGCAAGGACTCTACAAAATAAACTTATCACTTGCTATCAACTTTCATTCATGAAGTTCCTCTCACTTCTCACCTCTACAGTACATATTGTAAAATTTCATTCATTATTTTTGATACTAGGTAGTATAGAATTTTTGTTAAAGTGCTTTAAAACATTTAAACAGTGTCAAAGAGTATTAAAGACATTAATTTAATTTTAATTACTACACAGTGAAGCTCTACCTTAATTTTTGTTATTGGAACACTGCAAAAGACTTACAAAATGGCAATGAGGTGGTCACTCAGTCATGCTAAGCAGTGCACCCTGATTTCCTAAGTGCAAGAATCATACATTGCTGTTATGGACATTATATCAAAGTGAATTACTCATCCTCAGATGATATTCATAGAACACTCTTGTATATTCAGAATTATACACATGCACTTACTTCTGTTATGGTTATCTTTCTTTTGCCTATCTTTTACAAAAGCTTGAACTGCTTCTTCATGCATACCCTCTCCTTCTTCTGACACATCTGCCAATACTGCAGGGCAAGAGGTTGATACATTTCCCAATGCGGGAATTAATGAATTAGATAATATATCTAAAAAACTTGTTTCAGATGCCTGAAAGTAAACCAAAGTAATTTTAGTTTGTATGAAATACTCTAGGAAAATTTTTTAATAACAAATAAACACAAGTAAAAAATATTTTCCTTTGTGAACATTAAACAAGATTAAATAGCTGTTTCGCAAAGTATCAATCACACTGCTATTTAAGCAGACTTATTGCTCATATCAACTGCTATTAACCCTTCCAGTATCCAGCCTGAAAAAATGGTTTCCATTCAGAGGCCAAGCTATCTGTCTATGATTGAAAATGTTCCTGGTGATGTTTCAATGGTCTACAGAAGACATTGAAAATGTTCCTAGTGATGTTTCAATGGTCTACAGAAAGAAATCACTAGGCAAAAGTTCTGGGCTGTATGAAAGACAGTTCCAATATTCCCATCAAAACTGCTCTAGAAATTGCCTTATTATATGATCTTAAGGGACTGGATGTTGTCCTAAAGAAGGCTCAGCCAAAAAAAAAATTAATTTTAAAACTTTTTTGCCAAAAACTAATGAAATGAATTATGGCATGTTATATGCCAAATTAATCACCATTTAATTCTGGATTTTCTAAAAAATATAATATTTAACAAAAAAGACAACTAGTTCATTTTAATAGGGATTTTTTAGTCATGTAGTAAAAAGAAAATCTCGCTTTGTAATTTTTTTCTTGGTGCCATACTTTGAGAAAATTCCTGGTTTTTAGCCAATTGTGCCGAGTCAGAAAAACAACTCAACTTTAGAATTTTTAAAAAAAATAATCAATCAACAGAAATAGGTCATGTTATATACCAAATTAAACAGAATTTAATTACAAATTTTACAAAAATGAATAATGAAACAAATGTACAAGCATATTGATTTTAATAAACTTTTTCCAATGTAATATGATGAAAAAAGATCGCACTATACAATTAAGGCTTCATTTTGGAAAACCCGATGAATAAAAATAGTTAAAATATATATTAATCAAAAGGAAATTTCCTCCCAAATAATATAACATTCAACCTGAAATATTATTTTTACTTTTTTTAATGATTCTTTTTAGTATTGTATATTTTAAACATGGTCAGTGTTATACAAAGTGACTTGGACTTCTCACATTCATGTGATTTTCTGAACTGGTTAATGAAATAGAAAAAAAAAGTTTCTTGGCTATTTTTTTGCTAAATATGATGATTTTTTTTCTTTGGGTGTTGAAGTTTGGTGATCTTAGCAAAGTGCAGAAAGGTTTTGCATCGAAGCAAAAAAAAAAACAACAGCATTATATCGTCTGTGTGACATGGCCAAGGTACTAAGGGAGTGTGTGTGTGGGGGGGGAGGAGTTGCCTTTAAAATTATTCAATATAAACATAAAAACTCGTAATTTTAAAAAATATTATATTTTTCTAGAGGGAGGGGGAATGTTCGTAGTGAGTTCACTGTTCGGACGATCTTAGCCACAATCGGCAGATAAATGCCTAACAGATGGAAAGTATATCATCTTACAAGTATACAATTGATACTTGTAAGTCAATACTTGATAGTCAATTGTATACTTATAAGATATACTTTCCATATATTAGGCATTTATCTGCCGATTGTGGCTAAGATCGCCCAAACAGCACTTATATGCGACATAATTGAATATGTACTGTAGGTTAAGAATGTTCATATCATCAATTAGAGGTGATCTTGATCGGTGGCCGGTAGCTCAGTGGTCCAGAGCACCTGACATGTTATTAGGAGGTCGTGAGTTCATATCCCACCCAGCTCAAGACAATTTTTCCTCTAAAAATTAAAATCGACATACAAAGCAGTAATTATATGTAAGTTACTAGATATCGAATCATTGGAAAGTATATATGCCTTGATAAACTTTGGATAAATTGGACAATAAATTTGGACACCTTAATTTATCAATTTCAAAATAAATTATGTAAGATAATGAGATGGCAATAAAAACTTGGCAATATAAATCGAAATATAAACTTGGAGTATAAAAGAAATTTATACTCCAAGTTTATATTTCGATTTATATTGCCAAGTTTGGAGCAAATTTATAAAATTAACCCTTCCAGTATCGATGTCATCTGTATATGTTCTCAGAATCCATAATGAGAGGCCAACAATGGCTGTATAGTTTTTAGTACAACAAAAAAAAATTGCTTTTTTAAAAAATAAAAACTGCCATTTTAAATTTTATATAAGCTCACCAGATAAAAAATTAGTCACCCTAATAGTATGTAACACCTCCATGCAACCAAAGAACAGCTGAAATTCTGTCTGGCATGGATGCCACCAGTGTGTGGATGTAGTGCACATCAATATTCATCCACTTTTTCAGCAGCAAATGCCACACAGTTCTGCCAGATTGGTCAGATGGCTGGGACAGCATGCTCCAAATAGTCCTTCAAATTTTCTATGAGATTCAAATCCAGGGATTTGGCGGGCCAGTCGAGATGTTTGAATGCTTGTTGTGCCAATCCAACACACTTTGAGCCTTGTGCATGTGGCAATTGTCATCTTGGAAGACTGGGGTATCCTTCTGGTGTTCACTGCAGAGATGCTGCACAAAACGCAACATGTGGTTATCCAGTAGCTCCATATAGCCCTTCTGGTTCAGGTGTGACATCACCTCGAAAGGAACCCTTTCCTCGTAATGAAACACTCCCAGATCATCACAGAGCCTACTCCAGCTTGAACAAAACCTTGCACACAGTCTGCATGGAAAGCTTCATGCAGTTTATAATGTACCCCTCGCATCATTCGAGTACAAGCAAAAACGTGACTCATCCGATCAGAGCACGTGTTTTCAAGGGTCAACAGTCCAGTCTTTGTGGTGCAGCAGCCACGCAGCCTTGTACAGAGCTTTTAACATGTGTCTCTTCTGTGGTACTCTGCTCCAGATATCCATGGCATGCAGTTCCCTTCGGAGTGTTCATTCGGAAACAGCTTGTTGTAGGCCTGCATTGACTGACTGGAGCAATTCCTGCCTAGTTGCAAAGTGGTTTGCCCTAACAGTGTGTGACACATTGCGGCAGTTCCTATTGGTGAGCAGTCTTTCTGCTGCTATTCTGGTGACGATTAGCAGTGGACTGCTGGAAGACCCTTTGGACAGTACGTTTCAACACACTTGTAAAGGCAGCAACTTCTTGTACACTATGCCTTTGGCTCAACCAAACACAATAACACCTTTTTTTCCACTTATTCACATCTTTGGCATGACCCATGTTTCATAGAGCGACTAACACACATGTGGCAGACAACCACTTCTTGTCACTGTATGAACCCTTTAGTGCATGACACAGCTATTTGTAGGATGCATTTTTTACTGGTGCACCCTCTGTTGCTGTTGAACAAATGTAATCCTCTTACAGTGGGTTGTTGTTGAGTTGTTTTACCTCTTAGCGGCACTTTTTTGCGCACCATGGGCTAAATGGCCAGGTCACATGGACCCCAAAGGCTCAGAGAAGGTTGGGGGAGGGGACCCATTGGAACAGCTATTGGGAGACAGATGGTAGCCTCCCGTCAAGGCCATCCAGCGTGTTCTTTAACGTGCACAGGGTGGCTCTCCTGCACACGGGGCCACAGCTTAACATCCCATCAGATGGATGACGGCGTTTCCAAGCCCATCGGTGTCCCCTACTGACCGTGGGCAGGGCGGGGAATTTTGGCGGAGATAAATCTCAACGCTGACCCAGCTGAGACTCGAACCTGGGAACTGCAGATTACGAGCGTGGCGCGCTACCGACTGAGCCACCCCTGCCCCTCTTACAGTGGGAGATGACTAATTTTTTGTCCAGTGAGCTTATATATATCTTATAAAAATATATAATCAGGCTTGAAAAATAATATTTTGTTGTTTTATTTGATGCATATTTTAGTAAACTACAATATAATTCACTTGTTAAAGCCATTTAATTGCCATTTCTTAGAACCGCTATACGGTATTGCCGATTTGTTTGGTAACATTACAATGAAGTAATTACCCGATTTAAGCTCACAAGTTTGATTTGAACAATTATCAACAAATTTTTCCTTCAAGTTTTGAAAAACGCCTGTAAATTAAGAAAAAACTGCTATTTTTAAAAATGGAAGATTCTGGAAGTAATTGCAGAGTACTAACCACCATCCCCCCCCCCCCCCCCCATCTCACACTCCTTTCTGCCATAAACCTATTTCAGTAGTCCCAGAATTATTTTTATCATTTATCCCAGCATTCTATGCATCTTTCCCACTTTCAGCTTAAAACTGTAACTAAAAAAAATAACGTTTTCTTAGAAAGAAGTAAGTAAGCTGAAGTTGTTCGAAAGCTCAGGAAAATATAAAATATGTCACGGTAACAGATGCAGTTGAGTCTTTGGTTAAGTGCAGTGACCTAGCTATTGCTCACATGTGCAGTAAAGTGACTCTATAGTGGATGTTTACAGAAAGAGTTACTCTCGGATATAGGATAATGTGACCATGAATCTAGTAAATATTAATTTTCGTTTTCATTTCTGTAGATTTATTTCATTTCTGCAGATTTCCAAAGTTTTTTGTCAGCTGATCTATTGATCTTTTGGGGTTATGCAACATTGGATGGCAGGCTTTACAAGTCATTGCAGATATTATTTAACATCACATTGGGTTATATATTAATATTTCTTTTATTATTTCTTTTCTTGTAAAAAAAAAGGAATTTTATATTGTTTCCTGAAAATGAATGAGGTATTGGATATTGAAGCAAAAAGGACTTCCTTGACAGAGCAAGTTGTTTACTTAGATGATTTAAGCCAAATACTTCCTTCCAATAAATTGAATTATAAACTCCCAAAAATTAGTATTTTTTTTTATAATTAAACCTTAGTTTTCATTTCTGTAAATTTTACTTTATTTCTGTAAATTATCAATCTTTCCTCCAATCAATAATTATCGATTTTTCAGAGTTATGTTACATCAGGTACCCAGCTTACAACTTGTTGCTGTGGATATTTAATTTAGCATCACATTTGATTATCTGTTAAATTTTCTTTTATTACTTTTTCAGTAAAATAACCTTTGATCTGGTATCATTTTCTAAAAATGAATGAGGCCTTGGATACTGAAACAAATTTATTTCTGTCGATTTATTTCCGTAAATTTAAAAACAGATTGCAATCTTTTGGTAGGCTGATTTATCTATCTTTCTGAGTTATGCTACACTGGATGGCCAGTTTAAAGGTTGTTGCAATATTTTATTTAATTTCCCATTAGGTTATATGTAATTTTTCTTTTATTATTTCTTGGGTTTTTAGTAAAAAAATTAATTTTGAAAGTGTACCATTTTCTGAAAATGAATGAAGTCTTGGATATGGAAGCAAAATGGACTTCCTTGGCACGGAAATCAGTTCTTGTGTGGGAGGGCAATTTTGAAAAGGGTTTTTACTCCCCCCCCCACTAAACTCACTGTGAACATTTCCCACCCTTTCCCCTTAAAAAATTACATTAAAAAGAATTCAGTTTTTATGTTTACATTGAATAATTTTAAAAGCCACAGCACTCCCCTCCAGTATCTTGGCTGTGCCACTCAGACGATTTAACGATTTTTTTTTTGCTTTGGTGCACAAACCATTCAGCCAAGATTGCCAAACTTCAACACCCAAAGAAAAAATTCATAATGCTTAATAAAAAATGCAGCCAAGTAATTTTATTCCATTTCATAACCAGTTCAGAAAATCCAGTGAATGTGAGAAGTCAGAGTCACTTTGAATAACACTGAATATGTTTAAAATATACAATACTAAAAACAATCATTAAAAGATAATAAATATTATATTTCAGGTTGAATATTATCTGGGAGGAAATTTCCTTTCGTTTTATATGTGATTAACTATTGCTATTTATCAGGTTTTCCAAAATTAAGCCTTAATTGTATAGTCTGATCTTTTTTTCACCATATCATATAGAAAAAGGCTTATTAAAATCAATATGCTTTCAAATTAGTTTATATTATTTATTTTCATAAAATTCATTATTAAATTCTGTTTAATTTGGTATATAACACAACCTATTGCTGTTGATTGTTTTTTTTTTAATTCTAAAGTCGACGTTTATCTGACTCAGAACAATTGGCTAAAAGCCTAGAATTTTCTCAAAGTATGGTACCAAGAAAAAATTTACGAAACGAAAGAAATATTTACTTGAAACAAAAAAAAATAATTTTTCTGTTATTCAGAAATAAACAGCCTTTCTATTCATGTGCATTATAATCATTTCTGTCTATTAGTTTTTTTTATATAAATTCTTATTTGTATTATTAGATGCATTTTTTTACTATGCCTCTAAAAGAACTCCTATTAAAATAAAACTAGTTGTCTTTTTTGTTAAATATTATATTTTCAGAAAATCCAGAATTAAATGGAGATTAATTTGGCATATAATATGCCATATTAAATTTTTCATTAGTTATTTGGCTTTCATTAGTTATTTGGCAAAAAATTTCCAAAGTTAAATTTTTTTTTGGCTGAGCATAGGGTGAAAATAGTTTGGCCTCTGGATGGAAACCAATTTTTCAGGATGGACACTGGAAGGATTAAAGTTATTATAATTATACATATACGATCAAGCCTCAATTTATATTTCTAGGTTCCCCAACTCCAGGCCCATGCAACAAGAGTGACTCCTTCTGCTCTCTGTCATTTTTTTTAACTTTCTATAAAAATATATTAATAATTTGTTTTATTTATTTTGCAACTATAAATAAAGAACAAATAAAAATAGAATTGACATGGATGTGTGGATTTCAATGAATAATACCATTTCAGTACTAATACTTAAAAATGAATCTAATTAATATTATACATATACAGTATATATATATAATTTAAAACATTCAATATAAAGTAACATACACAAATTGAATTGTTCATTTTTAAATAAAAATATTTTCTACATCATTTTTTGCTTTGTTAATGAATAAATTATATTTTCACAATCCATATCCATTAAAAGTTCACCTTAGCCTGTCGAGAGAGAGTGCATTTAACTGTTCTCAAAATATGGATACTTGAAAGCGGTTTTTTTACTCTTGAAAAGGATATAATTTTTTTTGCATTCAAATAAGAAAAATAGAATTTTGGCATCTCTTTTAGGTAGATTTGTTGGTTGCTTGCCTGGTTGTTTAGAGTTTTATGGCTTATTAGCAGGTAAGACTATAATGCACAAAACAAAAGATTAAAAATGCTAAAAGATGTAGAACTCTCAACCAAAAGTTAAAAAAAAAAGCATACAAAAGCCACAAAAGTGCAAATCAACAATTAATAAAATACAGAAAAATCAACAAAATATAAGCATCATGTAAAAAACATCAGATACATAGGAAAATAAAAGCAACCCAGGTATAAAAGGCCCCGGTGAAATGTATAGTATAAGAAGGATGCAGAATTAAAGTTGAGAAAAAATAGCCCGTATAATACCAAAAAGCAAAACTAGGTGGTAAAAGCGAATGATCAAAGATATCTGAATCCAAGAGGTTTGGTAGTAAAATGAAAGATAAAAAAATATATATGTTGTTCCAGGCTAAAAGCGATACAATAAATTAAAATATGCTTGTTAGTTAAAATGGTGTCACAAAAATTGCACCTAGGTTTGTTATCTGCACGTAAAAGAAACAAACAGCAATAAACAAATGACCTAAGCAGAGCTGAGCAAGTACAACTTCCTCCTGGGATTCCTGCAAAAACATGACTGCCAGTATTTGATAATAGGTTTAATCTCAAAATGTTTGTTAGCAAATCTGTTCTCACCAAGATCTTTACAACTATGTAAAGATCTTGGTGACAGACTCCTGGTGGGAAGTTATTGTTTTGGCCTTCTCCAAGCCAGGAAAGGATCACACAATTCCTTCGAATTATCATCCAATAGCATTGAAGAGCTATGTGTGAAAGGTGTTGGAAAGAATGTTAAATTCCAGACTTTATCATCAAGAATGGTAAACATTACCAGAAATCCAGATACGGAACCAGTAGTGGAGAGCCAGCCCTGATGCCGGCTAAGAGTCATTGCCCCTGATGTCAACATCACCAAGCACCCAACAGAAAAGGATGGTCAAGGTGGTTGCCAGATGATGGAACTGCTGGCAATCTCGGAGAGAACAGGGTGAGGCCTAGGCCACATTGAGATCAAAGCCTGTAACAATCTAAGCGAGTCAGTGTAAAGCACACACCAACGATGATGCTTAGTCACTATGTGGACTATCCTAGACTATGTGGTCCAAGACAAGGCTGATAGCATGCAACTCTGCAGTGGGATCTGGTCTGCAATGATTATATCACAGCAAACCATAGCTGATTCCACTGATGTGTCAGACTGCGACCATCTGTGAAGACAGGCAAGAAGTCTGGGTACTCAGCATGGTGGCAGGCAAAGAGTTACTGGTACACATGGTCAGGTGTAAAGGGCTTCCTTGTCCTGAAAGGAAATCACAGGAAGAGGAAACAGCAAGTCACAGTTGAAGTGATTTTGCTGTCAACTGTGTGACATTATTGTGACTGGTGTTAATATCTCTGAGGTAATCTCAGGCATGCAAATCAAAATCAAAAGGATAAATGACAGTTTGGTGATTAGTGTAAAGCCAGGAAAGCCTCTTTGATCTGAAAATGCAGTTCCAAATGAAATGGCCAGCAGGGATCACAATTTCAATGCATACTGTAGGGACAACTAATGACAGCAAATAGAAAAGATGGTTCATAGGCCTCAACATATGGATTCTGGACTGATGAGATGTGGAAGGGCCCTGTGCAAACACGAGGAGGGACTGATGGTGGAAAAGGTTCAGCACCTTTACCACCGAATCCTGGATGGAATCATACATCTGGGATCCATTGTTTAGTTGCGACCAGACAAGTGCATGGTACAGGTGGAGCAAGGAACATCAGCCTGCTCCCCAGAAGAGAGAGGAGAACATCGTGCAGTGATGACCTTGACGATGTTGACACTTGGACCTGAGATAATGTACATGTGGTAAAAAGATCAATTTCCAGTTGAAGATGACTGAGAAACTTGGTCTCTGCCATAACTGGAATGATGTTACCCTAAGTCATAAGCTTGGGGTCAAGATGAAGATTACGCTATGGCAAAAGTGCACACAAGCAGTCTTCTGTGGGGAGAACTGAAACTCATTGGCCATTGCCCAAACTGAAAATTGTTCAGAACAATTTGCAGTTGTCATTCAATGACCCTAATCTGGAAGAAAAGAAAATGCTAAAAATATCCACATAGAGGCATTGCCTAAAGTCAGAAGAAGTTGTCCAGTAATAGAATTAATCTTACAGCAAAAAACATAACACTCAAGATGCAGCATTGTGTTACCTTCTGTTCTTGAGGGTAAGGTGACAGAGTGTTGCTTACCTCAAGAAAAGAACGAGGAGAAAGAAGTTGGCAATGAAAATTGTGACTTCACAAGCCAAAGGCATGGAGGTCATGAAGAATGCCAATCACTATCAAAAAAGCATGTCATATACTCTTTCGATGTCTAGGAAAATGGCTCTCATTTTAAAAATAAATTTCTTATAGTCATTTCGAGCCATATGAGATGGTCAAGAGTTGACCATTGCCTGCCAAAACCATACTGTGTGTTGGAAAGAAGGTTGTGGTATTCTAAATACCAGATGAGTCTGGCATTTACCATTCTTTCTAACACCTTTCACACACAGCTCTTCAATGTTGGATAATTCTAAGGAATCGTGTGATCCTTTCCTGGCTTGGAGAAGGCCAAAACAATAACTTTCCACCAGGAGTCCAGAAACTGCTGCTTGAGTAAAATGTGGTTGAAAAGTCAACAGTTCATCCTTACTTGATGGTGAGAAATGTTGGAGCATAGCATACTGAGCATTGTCTGACCAGATAGCAGATACTCGAGAAGAGTGCAGAGCAAGGTGGAACTCCTTCACTGTGAATGGCCTGTTGTAAGACTTTAGGCCAAGCATGTCAAACACACAGCCCACTGATATAAAGGCTGCGGCCCTGCCAAGACTTCTGCTCCATCTTTAGTTAAAAAAAATATTTTTAACTAAAAGATGGAAAAAATATTAGTTATTTTGAAATAAATAAGCAACACTGACTGGTTGGGGGAGGGGACCCACTGGAACAGCTGTTGGGAAACAGATGGTAGCCTCCTGTCAAGGCCATCCAGCGTGTTTAACGTGCACAGGGTATGGCTCTCCCACACACGGGGCCACGGCTGAATGTCCCATCCGACGGATGGCGGCCTTTCCAAACCCATCAGTATCTCCTACTGACCGTAGGCAGGGCGAGGAATTTTGCGGAGATAAATCTCAACGCTGACCCAGCTGGGACTCGAACCTGGGAACTGCAGATTACGAGCCTGGTGCGCTATCGACTGAGCCATCCCCGCCCCTCCCTTAAACAGACAAGGGAAATATCATTCTATAGTTGATATCCAATTTTAGAGGAAAAATTGTCTTGAGCAGGGTGGGATACAAACTTATGCCCTCCTGATGACATGTCAGGTGTTCTGACTGCTGATCAAGATCTCCTCTAATTGATGGTATGAATTAGTCTTGACCTAGGCTAAAGACACTTTTTCCCCTAAAATTGGATATTGACAATAGAGCGATATTTCCCATGTCTAAACATAGATGATAATTGCAGCATGACCTGATGCTCTTTTGGCATTGATAAATCAATAAATATGTCTGTTGAACAGAGACATCGACATATTCAAATAATAAAAATTCAAAACCCCTTTTACTGAAACTGAGTTTTACTGATTTTTCATTCAGTTTTTTCACACACATATACACCCAAACAACAACAACAAGAGAGCCACTGAAGCTAAATATCAACATTATTCTCAAATGTATTAGTAATGCTGCATTTCAACATCTATCTCACACAACTGTTGCCTGAGGGTAATATGTTTTAACATAAATAACACAAAATATTTTCAGTTTAATAACAACTTAATAATTACTCTGAATGCACATATTATTATATACACCCCAAAAACAATATGCAAAGCACAAGTATCCTGTCCAGTCACGTGGGACACTGAAACTGGCAACGCCTAACAGTGTCTCTGCATTTGAAACCAGACACAGAAAAGTAATCATGGGTAAAGGCAGCGACATGAGTTAGACTGTGGCCAGATAGTAGGTCCGAGGAGGGCCAGTTGTACAATCACTGCAACTGCTGAACTATTCCACATCAGACAGCTGCACGTGTATACCAAGACTATGTGAAATATGGCAAAACTTTCAACCAGCGGGAGAAATGTGGATGTAAATATGCAATTGACTCTTGAGGTGAGCACAAACTGTCCCGCATTGAACACAGTAGCCAAGCGAACAAGGAATTGCATGGCTACTGTGGAGGAGATAACATCGGAATTGAATGAGGGTGTGTGTCCACAAACTTATACACAAAGACTATCTATTGTACCATGGAAAGAATATGCTATGGCAGTTGACATCCACAACATGTCCCCTTGTTACTGAAGGCACCAAAAGATTAGACTGCAATTTGCAAAGGCCCATCACAACTGGAGTGCGAAGGACTGGAAACATGTCATCTGGTCTGTTGAATCACAGTTTCAACTCTATCATGCTGATGGGAGGGTGTGTGTGTGTGGCATAAACCACACAAAGCAATGGACACAGCTTGACCGGTCATACAGGCAGGTGGAGGAGGTGTAATAGTTTGGGGTGCATTTACATGGGCTCCCTTGGGGTCTCTCATACCCTTGAGACATCTGTCACCAGCACAAAGTATGTGAACATCCTCGCCGACCATCTACACCTCTTCATAACAATTCTTTTTCTGTGTCATGATGCCATCTTTCAACAGGACAACACCACACTGCATACTTCCCGAGTGGCAACCAATTGGCTCCAGGAGTATTCATGTGAGTTTACCACACTCAAATGGCACCCTCGGTCACCAGACGTCAACCCCATTGACAATTTATTGGTTGAACTGGAAGTCCTGTTGTTCTCATTTTGGAAAAGTTTTTTTTTTGTGTGAGTGTGTTTTTTTGCAGGCTATGGCTGATCTGGAAACTGAGGAGTGGTATATGATATGTTACTCTGTTGGGTGAAACTTAAATGGTGCGCAGTCAGTTGCAGAAATTAATCAAGTGTAAGGAGATCAGTGCTTGAAACAAACTATTTTCAAGTGGCACAAACACTTCTCAGATGGGTGTGTTCTATGGAACCAATGGAGGGAATCCAAGGTTCTAAGGAACCGATAAGGGAACTATGGAGGATGATCCAAGATCTGGGCAGCCAAGCACTTCCATCAATGTGCAAACAAATCATTCAAGACCAGAATATTCTCAATGAAGACCGCAGAATAAACCTGCATGCACCAGCAGCAAGGATGGCCTTTCTTATAGCAGTGTTCATGCAATTGTGACAGAGAACTTGAAAATGTCAAGAATTCGTGCTCATTGGATCAAGTACAATCTGAGCCCTGAATGAAAGCAAAAACATACTGTTTGGTGTCAGAACTGGTCAGCAAGGTTTCAGTCGAAAAGTGAAAGTTTCTTGCAATGTATTGTGACCAGAGAAGAGACTTGGGTTTTCCACTACAATCTGGAAACAAAACATCATTGCAGCAAATAGAATCAAGTTCATCAGGGGCCTATAAAATTTTGAGCTATGAGGTCACAGCTCAACCAGGATACAAATGGTTCTGATGATTTTTAATTGCTATGGCATTTTTGTAACACATTTTATGCCAAAGGGGTCGGGGTCAACAATGAATAAGGAAGCTTATGCAGAAGTCCTTCAGACAAAACTTTGTCAGGAAAAATTACCAGAATTTCAAGGGAGAAAATGGTTTCTGCACCATGACAATACAAGGCCCCATATTGCTGCTTTGTTTCAAACTGTTGCCATTAGTATTGGTGCTGAGATGCTAGAGCATTCTCCTTACTCCCTGATCTAGCACTTTGCAATTTTCACCTGTTTCCAAAGCTGAAAAAAAAAAGCATCAATCAGTAATGATTTCATAAATTCATTTTATCATTACCAATTCCAAAGATTGCATAAGTTGGGAAAAAATATTAATTCACATTTAAATCCCACTGGGCCTTAGCAGATAAGGGGCCCTCTCTTGCTTGGGATTGGGAGAGGATGGCTCAGTTGGTAGTGCATCAGGCTTGTGATCTGCAGTTCCCAGGTTCGAGTCTAACCTGGGCCAGTGTTGAGATTAATATCCGCAAAACTGCCCACTCTGCCTTAGGTTAATAGGGGATACCGATGGGCTTAGACTTCCACAGGGAACACTTTGAGAAAGAGAAAATACCTGCAGAATCTGGTGATAAAGATTAAAGGTAAGACTTTCAATCCACAAATTAAATGATCTAACCTTGTGTGTGAAGACTTGATTCATTGGTATAACTTTCATGTTTTGGAATCACTGCTTGCAAAATATTGAAGTGGGCCTTATATACATTGGTTGTTCTTGTCAATAAGCACAATTTCAGTTGCATACTTTAGTTTCATAATAGCATGGCAAATTAGAGTTGCATATTTTAGTTCCATAATAGCAAGTTTTGCTTGAGTAGGTGAACAGTTTCATTGTTTTTATGTCCTGACATTACACTAATTATCTTTTTAAAAAAAATGAGAAATATTTTAGTAGAATCTAGTAATCTAATACTAGACTGTTGCTATTTGAAGTTGCAAATAACAGAATTCTACAGAGCAATTCAATGTACTTTCACACAAATCGATTACAATTAGCATTTATAAATGCAACACTAATTATCCAGCAGTAATTCTATTAACTCTTTAAGATGCATTAAAAAAATTAAAATTTACAAGACTGCAATATCAGAAGCACTGAGTATTAAATACAAGTTCACTAAAAAATATGGAGTCATAAAACAGTTTTTAGTAAAGTTTTTAACTTACTGTAGTAGGCAAGCTAATACCAGGATCTAGAACACTATCAGCATCATTGACTGATCCTAAATTTCTGAAATCTTGCCAAAATTCTTCTAACTGAAAAATAAACAAAGTCTATGTGATAAAATTAAACTCTAAGGCAATGAGATATCTCAAAAATGAAAAAATAAATTACTCTTCAAGAAGCTGCTTGCCACAGAAGTATGATCACTACTGTAGCAAGCTTTTAAAAAGATCACGGTATTATAAAACCTATTTTTCCATGTGGTCTACATATTCGTAAATGTTCGTGCAGCAATGTCTTTTTGTGTCTGTAGCATTGCATAAATATGCTTGAGCACCATAAGTAATGCTAGTTGATGAAGTGTGTGTGTGTTTATTAAATTCTTCTCTTCCATACATATATTATCAACCAGCAGTTTCAAGGACGTTGATGTCATTTTACATCTAGTAAAGTAGCAATGCTTTCTAAACTTTTGACATCAGATATTGATTTTTATTACCAGCAGAAGTTGCATCATTTAGGAAAAATCAAAACTCAATGAAAAATCAAATATTCAAAAATTCAAGAATGTCTTATGTGTTGTTTGCATAAATGCTTAAAATTTTAGAAAATTAAGTAGTAATAAAAACATTATGAACTATTTATATCAAAATAATGAAATGACTTAAAAAAGATAGCAAAGAGTAAAATTAATATTTAAAAGAATGGCAAGAAAATTTCCTCCAAAGAAAAAATTATGCAAAAAAAATCTTGGATGGAGAGAAGCACGCACGCACACACACACATACATACATACATAGATTGGTTTCACAGCACTAAATTAGCAGATATTAAAGGTACTATGTGGCTGTTAAGCACAAAAATTAAGTATTTTTTTCCATGTTTTATCCTTTCGTATCAAATCTTGCCACAAATTACAATTCACGTGTCTTAACAGTATATGGTTGTTAACTGGCACTTGAAGGCTATGAAATGAACTTATGTTAGTCATTCAGGTCAACATCAACATCTATGCTCATTTCACATTAAGCATGGACTGTTAACCACTGCACTTCTGGGTGTTATGGCCAGGGTAAATCCTTCCAGATGTCTTGATTCTGCAGAAGGCACACACACAAAGCAGCTTTTCCTTTGTATATCAGATAGGTGAAATACAAAAGGGTAAAAGGTTCAAAATATTTTTATTAAAAAGTTTCAAAAATTGAAAGGCCTTACTCAAGCTTTGCAATTTTGTCACATTTTTAAAGGGTTTGTCACATTGTGGCAGGCACAAGGCAAAGTTACATGCACTTTGGAGTCGTTCGTATAAGGTGATGGGGTTCACTAATGCAGCTTGTTCATTGGGGGTGCATCCTTTTCATGTGGTCATCTGTTTTGGTCCAGAATTAAACACCATAGTAGTGGTGGGTTGTAAATTTCTTCATTTATACATTTTTCTCTACATTGGTGAATAACCACTTGTTAGAGTATGCCCAATTTGTATTGAGTTGAGAGTGAATAGATAATTTTGGCTTTGGCAAAAGTTATCCATTTTTTATGGTTCATTCTTTATTTTCTTTGCCAAAGTGGTGTTAGTTTTACCCTTATTAATATAGTTTTGATGTCCTTTCATCCTTGCGGAAAGAGTTTGCTTAGTTTTGTCATAAAAATCTTCACCTTCAGTATGCTGATTGATGGCATTTGTAACCAGTTTTCTTTATATTCCACCAGTCAGAGGGATGTAGTCACATAAAAGCAAAAAATCCCGTTAAACCTCTAGTTATAAAACCATCAGGGCCAACGATCAGAATTTAGTGGGCAGTACACCACAGTCATATAACGTACTGAGAAATTGAAAAAATTAAAATGCAGCTTGATATATGCATGTTATTCTTTGACATAGTATTACTCTAACCCAACACACCTGTTAAAGATGTACTCCACATTACTGAAGAGGCACTTATAAACAAAGACAAGGCTAAGTAGTACAGAATGTGCACTCAAGTTCGTCACACAGAATACATTCTTTCAAAGTAATGCAACAGTCTACTACCAAACTGAAGAAATACCAATAGGATCACCACTATCTGGATTGCTCAGTGATATAGCTGTTTGACATATTGAGGTTAGTGTCCTTAGTAAATATGTCTTTCCACCATTACTATGGATGAGGTTTGTGGATGACATACTTGTCATAATTAACAAACAGAACATATTAAAGGTTTACAAAATGAGCTCAACTGGATTTTTGCACTATTCAATTCACAACTGAAAGAGCAATAAAATGCCAGTTATTATTCTTGAATTAGTAAATGACATAGTAGTGGTTTTTGAGCTCTGGCTCCTAGAACCATTGGAAAAAAGAGCTTCAAAATCAGGGTATCATAGAGACCTAATATTTTTTCTTGAAGAAGTGTCTCTTGATTTTGCAAGCTCTGCCAATCTTTGCTATTTAGTTCTTAAAACTAAAGAACTTGGAATTTCCATACTCTTGGCAATACCAGCTTTTTTTTGCCATTTCTAATATTTTCTTATGGTTGGTTGGGGTTTTTTGGCACATGGGCAATTAGGCCATAATGTGCCAAATGAAAGACAATATAAAAGATAAAAGATGTGTGTACCCCAACCAATAGTTAAAACAAAAATACTACATTATAAAATTGCAGACCAAAAAGAACAAGGGTATAAGGTAACACAACTTAAAAAATACAAGTTATAACAACCCCAGGTGTAAAAGACCTGGGCTATACAAAATACAAGGTAAAATCATAATCTATTAAAATAACCACAATTTTTAAAAAGGAAAAAACGGCACTAAAATGCAATGATCAGATAAAAGATGTCTAAGTTTAAGAGGCTCGGACATAAAATTATGAAAGCTAAAATATATAGGACGTTTGATATTAAAACATGGACATTCAATTAAAATATGTTTCGTAATTAAAATGGTGTCACAAAACTCACACTTAGATTCATCGTCCGCCCGAAGAAGCAACGAGTGTGTAAAAAACAAATGACCTAAGCAGAGCCGAGCAAGTACAACTTCCTCCTTGCGATTCCTGTGGTAACAAGACTGCCATGGTTTGATGATAGGTTTGATCTCAAAGAGCTTGTTGGTAAGCTGTTCTGACCAAGATCTCTGCCACTGTGCCCGGAGCTCGATGGTAAAATGCTGCCGGAAATCCAGATATGGAACCCACAATGGAGAGCTGGACAGGGGCACGGCCAACTTGGCAGCAGCATCTGCCAAGTCATTGACATAACCAACATGAGTGGACATCCAACAGAAATGGATGGTGGTTGTGGCTACCAGACGATGTAGTTGCTGGCAGTTCTTAGAAAGAACTGGAGGAGGCCGATGCCTTGCCAAGATCAGAGTCTGTAGCGAACTAAGTGAGTCAGTGTAAACATTTATACAGTGCAGAAAAAAAAAATGTCCCAAGGACATCAAAAATAGCTTATAATAGTGCTCATTTAACTACAATCAAATCTGCTTATAATAAATTTGAAGTAGTAAATGGCTTAGTAGTGGTTTTTGAGCTCTGGCTCAAAAATTTTTTTTTTTGATTTTGAGGCCAGTCCTGGCAAACTAGTGAAAAGTGCCGGATTGTGGGATCTGTGAGTGGCTGCAAGTATGCCTCCTGCAGGCACACACATATGGGCTGGTGTGTCTGAAGGAGAGCCTTGACGTCCGTATTCTTCTGGAATCCTGGATGGCACACCAACAATGATGCTTAGCAGCCAGGTGGTCCAAGGCGAGACTGATAGCGTGCAACTCTGCAGTGAAGATGGAACACTGCAGTGGGATCTGGTCTGCAATGATTACATTACAGCACACCATGGCTGATCCCACTGATGTGCCGGACTTTGAGCCATCTGTGAAGATAGGCAAGAAGAAGCTATCTGTGAAGGCTTCCGACTGCCTATCTGTGAAGATAGGCAGTCGGACAATTAAGCGTAAAGCATTTTCCACTTTGGACTGAAAGCACAGTCCCAAGTGGGATGGCAGGCAGGGATCGCAATTTAGATGCATATTGTAGGGACAACTGTGGATGGTGAAGAGAAAAAGATGGTTTGTCAGTCTCAATGTAAAGACTCTGGACTGGTGATGTGCAGAAGGCTCCCATGCAAACATAGAGGGCCTGATGATGGAGGAGGTCCAGCACCTTCACCACTGAATCCCGGGTGGAGTCATACACCTGGGATTCGTAGTCCAGTTTCGACTGGACAACTGCAGGTACAGGCAGAACAGAGAACATCGGTCAGCTCCCCAGGAGAGAGAGAGAGAGAGGAGAGGATCTTGATGACGTTCAATGCCCACATGACCTGAGATGATGTATGTGCGGTAAAAAGGTCAATTTCCGATTGAAGATGAGACAGAGAAACTTGGTCTTCACCACAACTGGAATGATGTTACCCCCAAGCCATAGCTCGGGATTCAGATGAAGATTATGCTTGTGGCAAAAGTGCATGCAAGCAGTCTTCTGTGGGGAGAACCAAAACCCATTTGCCACAGCCCAAACTGAAAGATTGTTTAGGGTAATTTGCAGTTGTCTTTCAATGACCCTTGTGCTGGACGAAGAACAAAAGATGCTAAAATCGTCAACATAGTGGACATTGCCTACAGATGGAGGAAGTTGTCTAGTAATAGAATTAATCTTGACAGCAAAAAATGTAACACTCAGAATGCAGACTTGTGGCACCTCCTGTTCTTGGGGGTAAGGCCACGACAGAGTGTTGCCGACATGGACATGAAAAGAATGTGGCGATAAGAAGTTGGAGATGAAGATCAGCATGGTACCTCTCAAGCCGAAGTTATGGAGGTCACGAAGAATGCCGAATCTCCAAGCCATGTCATATTCTTTTCAATGCTGAAGAAAATTGACACCAAGTGCTCTCTACATAAAAATGAATTTCTGATAGCCAATTCAAGGTGCATCAGACGGTCAAGAGTTGACCGTTGCCTGCAAAAGCCACCAAGCTCCCAAGGAAATTAAACTGAGACAGGGTGTTGAAAAGAAGGTTGTGGTGTTCTAAATACCAGATAAGTCTGGCATTAACTATTCTTTCCAACACCTTGCACATGCAGCTCATCAACGCAATGGGACGATAATTGGAAGGAATCTTGGAATCCTTTCCTGGCTTCAGGAAGGTCAAGACGATCCAGAAACTGCTCCTTGAGAAAAATGCGATTGAAAAGATGGAGCAGCCGATCCTTACTTGATGGTGAGAGATGTTGGAGCATGGCATTATGGACATTTCCGGCTTGATAGCAGATGCACGAGAAGTGTGCAGAGCAAAATGAAGCTCCTCCACTGTGAATGGCCTGATGTAAGGCTCCAGGCCATTCGAGTGGAAGGACAGCAGAGAGAGTTCCACTCTGATCTTTTGGGCCAGAAACTTGGGGGAGTAAGAAGATGAAGAAGAGATGGAGGAGAATGACTTCCCCAGAGTGTTGGCAATTGTCTGTCCATTGTGCTCCAGGATTGATAACAAGTGGGATAAGTAGTTCCCACCCATCTCCCAGATTTTATCCCACATGATCTTAGAACTGGTTGTGCGGGTGATAGAAGACATATATTTAATCCAAGATTCCTTCTGGCTCTGATGCTGGACAAAACGGGCTTTCGCCCTGGCACATTTAAACATTTCAAGGTTGGGGGACATCGGATGTCTCCGAAACAACCCCCAAGACTTGTTCTGAGCCTTATGAGCTGCGGTGCAATCTGGATTCCACCACGGTTTCGAAAAACAAGGAAACAGTGTTGAAGTTTGAGGAATTGTTAATGCAGCTGCATCTAAGATACAGTCCGTTATCTCCGCTACTGCCACATTGATGGGCCCCTGGCTGACAGAGCAGTCATCAAGCTCAGAGAGCAGCTTGAAAACACTCCAGTCAGCCTGATCAAGCCTCCACCATGAGGCTCGGGAAGGGCTGCAAGGTCCCTCACGAGAGATGGTGCACACCACAGGAAGATGATCACTACCGTAAGGGTTATCCTCGACCTCCCATGTAAAGAGTAGAAGGATCGAGGAGGAGCAAATGGTGAGGTCAATGGCAGTGAATGTGCGAGTTGGGGAGTGAAAGTACCTACTGACACCGGTGTTCAATAGGGAGAGAGAAGGATCCAGGAGCCACTGCTCCAGGACCCTGCCCCTCCCGTTAGTGTCAGCACTGCCCCATAGTGGACTGTGTCCATTGAAGTCCCCCATGATAAGGAAGGGGGACGGCAGCTGTGAGACGAGGTCATCAAGGTCTTCCAACAGACCTCAAAGCATTCATCTGGTACCCACCTGGGTGCCAGATGAAATGTGTAGAAATAAACTTTCCAGGTATGAACATGATGTTCCCAGGTGGAAGATATACAGAGCAGACAGTCGCGAGAACCCCACGAATAGGTGGATGGCTACCGCCTCTAAGTTGGTGGTGAGGAGTATGACCTGGAATGGAGAATGGTTGCTCACGAGGATGGCGACACACCAGCGAGCTGGACCATCTCCATCACGGTCCTGGCAAACTAGTGAAAAGTGCCGGATTGTGGGATCTGTGATTGGCTGCAAGTATGTCTCCTGCAGGCACACACAGATGGGCTGGTGTGTCTGAAGGAGAGCCTTAATGTCCATATTCCTCTGAAATCCACAACAATTCCATTGTAGGAGTATGGCCATCTCAGGACTTAGAAGAGTGGGCGAATGACGAATTCCTATTCAACTTAACTGCCACGGAGGACGGTTTAGTGAATAGGGGCAGTCTGTATCCATGTCCTCAGAATTGTCTGAGGGACATGGATCTGTGACCGCCCTTTGCGGAGGAGTGATAATTTTCTTTTTTGGCCCCGATGGGGGCCCCTTCAGTTTGGAAGGTCTAGCTGTCTGAGGACAGGATGGAGGAGGCCTTCCGGTGGAAGGTTGAGTTGCAGGAATGGAAACCGGGGTTGATGTCAAAGTCGACACCAATATTGGTTTCGCCAGGTGAGAAAGATTCAGTAGGTGGTACACTGATGTCAGTCTGCACCACCACCAAAGTCATTGGAACGATGGGCTTTCCAATGACTGTACTAGCATAGGATATTTTGCCAGGTGGGGCAGGCGGTGCAGCGAGTTTTCTCGCCTCAGTGTAAGAGATGTTAATCATTACTTTCAAGCATTGAACCTCCTTTTCCTCCTTTCACTTGGGACAGTCGTGGGAGTACACCGGATGCATGCCACTACAGTTCACGCAGCTCGTCTTTTCGACTAATAAATCAGCACTTTGAAATCAATTCAAATTTTAGAGGAAAAATTGTCTTGAGCCAGGTGGGATACAAACCCACAACCTCCTGATAACATGTCAGGTGCTCTGGACCACTGAGCTACCAGCCGCCGATCAAGATCTTCTCTAACTAATGCTATGAACATTCCTATTATGTCACTTATAGGTGTTATTCAGGCAATCTAGCCACAAGCGGCTTTCTATTTGCCATATAGATGGAAAGCATGTCTTACAAGTATGCTAGTGATCAATAATGGAATGAACTCGATCTATTCAATATCTACCAATAAATCAGCACTTTGAAGTCGATACAAATATTAGAGGAAAAATTGTCTTGAATTGACTTCAAAGCATTGATTTATTAGTAGATATTGAATAGGTCAAGTTTATTCCATTATTTGTCTTTTCTGCTGTGCAATCAGGATCAAGGTAATCCTTTACTGCCACAGCAAGCAAGGTGGGTTTTCCCCGGCAAGCTGTGCGGGCATAACCGTATATCTGGCTGTACCTCGCAATGTAAATAACTTGCCTTGATGGAAGAAGGCAGGCGTGGTGTGTTAAATGTCACAATCAGTACCCAGGTGGGTACCAATTTCCCATCACGGCATGTCAAAACCAGATGAACCACTGCTACTCCTTGAGGCATGAGCTCTGAAAGGATTTCCTCCTCGGTGACTTTGAGGAGGCCCCATTCAGTGATCACACCCCAAGAGGAATTCAAAGTTTTATGGAGAGTGACCTCAACAGCCACCCTACCAATCTCTCTGAATTTCAGGAGCAGTTCCAAGTGTTTGGAACAAATGGTCTCAACCAGCAAATTGCCAGATCATAAGCACTTGACAGATTTTGGCTCTCCCGCAAGACCTTTCAAACCTTTGTTGACAAAAAATTGGGACATGTCCCGAAGTACCTGATCACCCGTGGAGTGGATGATCAGGAATCTTTGGAATGAAGAGACAGATGAAGAAGACGACAGCATAGATGACAAAGACAACAAAGATGGGGGTTATGTCGAGCCCTCTTAGTGGCATTGATCAAATCAGTTTCATCCTAAACTCTCATATTTGTTTTTGTGTGGTTTAGTGTCCGCTGTCCCCACCCTCCACGGAGCACAACAATAGGATGCCCAGTTAGGCGCCAGGGCTACGCAGGCACTATACCCACACAGACAGTGAGCCAAGCCCTCACAAATACATAAAAGGAAAATGAAAAGAGAAATGTGTAGAAATAAACTTTCTACACAAAAGGAACTAAGCAAAAAATAACCAAATTGTGATCGACCAAACTAGCCTCACAAAGAAAGAATAACTACAAAAGGAAAATAAGTTGTGAGGAAACTCGCAAACCTGTACCCAGACGTGGGCAAGGTCACCCACCATTCTGCAAGGTTGACCCTAGCAGGACCTGCCTACCAGTCGATAGCTCCTGGGGGGGGGGGGGGGGGGGGGCACCACAGGAGTTCCAGTTTAACAGAAGCAGAGGCCAAAGCAGTGTATAACAGAGGCCCCGGAATCTGCTGCCCAGCCCTCCGGTGACAGTTCCCCAATGGCAAGGTGGCCAAAGGGGACCCTGCCAGTCATGAGCTGAGGAGAGAAGACAGGGACCCCCGAGCAACTATCAGGATCCTCCTTTCCTGGGACATGGGTCTCTGTGGACGGCAAACATGTGGGCGAGTGTTCAGGACCTTGCAAAGGTGCCCAAGCCAGCGGAACCTTCACAGGGTGGTCCCCTCATCGCAGATAGGAGCTCGCACCAAGGGGTATTTTCTTATGATTTGCCATTTCTATGTCAAATAAAATTTTTAATTCTTTGAAAACTTGATGCCTTTCTGTGTCAAGCAGAATGTTTCATTCTTAGAACATCTTAATGCAAAACTACATATAGTCTATCATCAGATTGTTCACTTGGGTAAGGAATGAAAAACAGAATACTTTGCTTAACATGCTTTAGAATTCGCATAAGACAAAGTGAATAAGAAATGCCCTATGATTTATTGTTTCTATGTTCTGTCAGTCATCTTCACAAAATAATTCCTCAGTGAGTTTGGCCTCTTACCCCCTGGCTATTCACTGATCCTCCAGGAATGCACCAAGGCTGAGTGACAATTATTGAACTCAGAGATTTCATTGTTTGACACTGGATGACCCTAGTTTATTACTTTTCTTGAAATGTTTGTGTTAATCCAGCATCTTAGGTGTTACATAGAGCTTCAGTGATTCAGTTAAAAATCTTAACAACCTTCCATAGGTCAGTAACAAGTTCCACTACCTAGCAATGGTGACAGAACAAGTTCTGTTTTATGAAACAATTGAAACCCACAGATGTCAGAAAGTCTTGAAGAGTGCATTATTGTAAAAGGATTAATCTTCAGGAGGAACTACCCCATTATTCACCTTATCTGAAAATATGGCTATATATTAAGAGATAAGAAAAAGCAAAAGTGGACTGTCATCAGCTTGCTCAATTATTGGATTCCAGCAAAGACTCCATAGCACCAGCAAGGCAATCACACTGCCATACTAAAATGTTTGAGAAATTCCATCTTATGTTAATAGTAATCTAACTTCAATGCTCTATAATTTCTGAAATATGCATTTAATGGCAGAAATATGACAGAAGACAAATTAAAGATAATAATAAAATCTATTCAAAAATCTATTTAAATCTCGATTTTCAACAATATTTGTTCAGTATTTAAAGTTATGGACTATTTCACAACAGTAGTGCATAAAGATTTTACCCCCAAAATTAATTAAAAGTTTAATAATAAGCATTGTTTCCAACCATTTAATAAAGTAAATATACATTTTACAAGTTTGCATAATGATTATTTTAATATTATATAATAGTGAATGATTTTTATGAAACAGATAATTTATTGTCAAATATTCCAGCTTCCATAACTTTTATTGTCAAATATTCCAGCTTCCATAACTTTTATTGTCAAATATTCCAGCTTCCATAACTTTAATTGTCAAATATTCCAGCTTCCATAACTTTTATTGTCAAATATTCCAGTTTCCATAACTCTTTAAATACTGAATAAATATTGTTGAAAATTGAGATTTAAAGAGATTTGATTATGAAAAATTGATCTTTATTTTAAATCACATTTTTTTTACCATTGAATGCATATTTTAGACATTATACAGCTTTGAAGCCATCCCATGGCCGAGTGGTTAGCACGCTTGGCTACTGATCTAAGGGACCTGGGTTCGAGCCCCGGATAAGGCATGGCTGTTTGTGTTGTTTTTCTGCTGAGGTCCTGCCATCCTCTCAGACCTTCTATTGTGGCATATAAACTGACAGGCTCCTGTCAGACCCCTGTGGCAAGCAGCTGCTTGAGGGGGTATTTATATTTTTTTATTTATTACAGCTTTGAAATTTGCTTCCAATTGACATAACATGGAAATTCTCTGTAACATTTTGGTAGGGTAGTCAGTGTATGTGAAGTTATTTGTCTTTTTTATGTTGTTGTAACTAGCAACATCTTATATAAAGGACATTTTTAACTGTTTGTATTATTACACAGCATCAGTGAAATATAACAGTGCAACTGCATCTAGGCCCAAGCAGGATAGGAGCTCGTGCACAGCCCCACATCCTTGTTACCTTTTTATCAGTCTACAAGACATTTAAAGTGATTTCAAACTTTACAAAGTTTTCTGTATAACTGATTCATGATTCAGCAAATTCACTTGTGAATGTTGCATTAGAATTTTACTAAAGTTGGATTGTTTTACCTCTGAGCAGCATGTTTCACACACAAAGAGCTAAATAGCCAGGTCACAAGGACCCCAAAGGCAAGAGAAGGTTGAGGGAAGGGGACCTACCAGACAGGAGATTGATTATAGCATCTTGTCAAGTCCATCCAGCAGATTCTTTAACACTTACAGTGCCGAGTTTCTGAAACTGAACTCATTGTAGTGGCCAGCTTTATTTTAAAGTGTTTTCAGGAAATAAACAGCCTTAGAACCTCATCCTGAAGTAACTAATGAATGGAAATATCTCATGTTATATACCAAAAGAAAAGGCATTTAATTGTGCTTAATAAAATGGCAAAAATTCGAAGAAGAAAATGGTAAGTTAAATTTTTTAAGTATTTTATTTTTAAAACACTACAAAATTTTACTCTGTTTTTTCCACTTTATCTTTAGTAAAATTAAAATATATATTTTTCCATTTTTTTCTATATTATTTTATTATTCCAATATAAGCAGTTCATAATATTTTTTATTAATGCTTGAATCTTTCATTTATTTAGTTTTTCCTAAAATAATTACTCATTTATGGATATAACATATAATGCATATTCTTACACTTTTGATGATCGGTAAACTCTAAGCCTAGGCTAAGAAAAGAAGTGTCATAAAAAATCATTTTATTTTAAAAACAAGATAATTTAAATAAAAATTGAAAAATATATCCAAAAAGTGATAAAAAAATCATGAAAAAAATTAAAGAAAATATTTCAAAGAATTTAAAGTTTAACTGAAGCACTGAATTTGAGAATGAATTCCTTTATTATAAAGCTGCATAACTGCTACAGAAAAGTTTAATTCTAAAATTCCAGCAGAAATATTGGTTAAAAATTGCAATTTCCTGAAGTTAGTTTATTTGGTTGAAGTGTAATTAAAAGGACTGCTACAGTAAGTCCTACCTTTTAAAAATCGCACTTTGAGGCTAATTGCTTAACCCCATTGTTCTCTTGATTACTGCATATCAGAGATCATTATTGGTTTCATTTTCAATAATTTCAAATTAATTACTGTTTATAATCACAGTATACATTTGAGAAGCGATAAAAAATAATTTTAGAAGCATTAGAGTAAGAAAATGTGTCTTTAAAATATAGACCACAAGCCGAAGCGCACAGTTCCTGGATGAAGCAATTTCCAGTAGTAATAAAATCAATATCTTTACATTAAAAATTTAGAAAGCATTACAACTCTACTAGAGCTATAAACAGGTCAAAGTATCAGAACCACAAACTATCAATAATCTATGTATGGTATGGAAGAATAGAGACACAAATAGCATTGCTACTTGATCCTATTTAAAGGGACTAAACATATGCAATGCTCAAATAGATTTATTTCTATACTTGATCATAATTTTTTCAAGCAGAATCAACAGGAAAAAATACATATAAAAAAAAATAAATACCCCTTCAAGCAGCTGCTTGCCACAGAGATCTGACAGGAGCTTGTCAGTTTATATGCCATAGTAGAATATATTTAAAAGTTATTTTCGATATCTGATTAGAAACAGTTAAAAAAAAACTGCAAATTTTTATTTGAAAACAATTTCTTTACAACCTTGTACTGTGGCACTGGGGGTGGCCCAGTCAGTAGTGCACCAGGCTCATAATCTGCAGTTCCCAGGTTCGAGTCCCCGCTGGCCAGTGTTGAGATTTATCTCCACAAAACTCCCCACCCTGCCCACTGTCAGTAGGGGACATCGACAGGCTTGGAAAGGCCACTGTCAGTCAGATGGGATGTTATGCTATGGCCAGTGTGGAGGAGAGCCATACCCTGTGCACATTAAAGAACATGCTGTGTGTCCTTCAAGGGAGACTACCATCTGTCTCCCAATAGCTGCTCCAGTGGGTCCCCAATCTTCTCTGAGCCTTCAGGTTCCTTGTGACCTGGCCATTTAGCCCACTGTGTGAAAAAAAGTGCTGCTCAGAAGTAAAACAACCCAACCCAACTGTGGCACCAAAGTTTACTTTCTATGTGACTAGAATTTGAAAGATGAAACCAATTAATACTGCTCTGACATGGAAAGAGTTAATGTGTACAGGGTATGGCTCTCCTGTACATATGGGGTCATTATTTTACATCCCATCCATAGGACAGTGACTTTCCAAGCCCATCAGTGTCTGCTTTCTAACTGAGGACAGTGTGTGGGTTTAGGCATGATAAATCTCAATGCTGGCACAGGTGGAATTTGAATCTAGGAACTACAGATTATGAGTCAGGTGCATTATTGACTGACTCCACCCCATTTAATATATATAAATAGAAGAATGTTTGTGCATGAGTTTATGTACTCAACCCCTTAAAAAGCTAGAGGCATTAAATTTTTTATGAACTTTTCCTTCATCCAAGGAAAGATTATAGGCTACTAGCAGGTTTACCCAGCATTGCTCAGGTCTAAAACTTTCTAAAATGTATAGTAGATGGCACTCTGCCACTCTCCATGTTGCAAGCTTTTCACATAAAACTCATTATGACAGATTCGACTTTCTCCCCCCCCCCCTTCCGAAAAGCTTCTGTCCCTCTTTTAAAGCAGATCTAAAATTATCTAAAGTACCTCTGTGGCAAGCAGCTGCTTGAGGGGGTATTTATTTATTTATTTATAGAGTAGATTGCACCCAAGGAAGCCCCAATAAAGGAGGGGGGGGGGGCCAAACACGCCGTGAAGTTATTGTGTTGTTTTTAAAATGTTTTAACGTTTCAATGTTAATTTCAATTAAATGAGCATTAAACTCTTTGGAGTTAGTTTAAAATTTTAAATGTTCCTGAGTGTGAACAAAGTCACCTTAGCTCAACCTTTCTGAAATGGACTTAGAATTAAATAAGTGCACAAGTCAACAACAATGATCATCAAGTGCAACAATCAGGTAACCAGCAAACCACCAGAGAAACAAATTAAAGTGCACAAGGACTGGTAAACCTAATGCCGGGACATCAACTTCTGATGGTGAAAAGTAATATCACCAAACCAAGAAGATTAACATCCAAAGGCATCTAGCATCTATGCCAGCCATCTACCATATTCAGAACCCATAATAACTTTTTCTTATACTTCATCTTTGTGGGTAAAGGTAGATTTAAAGTACGAAAGAATCATAATGCAAAAATTGGGGATATTGCACAGGAGGCAATATACCTTTGATAATGAAGTCCTCCATCACCAGCACAAGGTATGTATGTGAACATCCTTGCCAACCATCTACACCCATTTGTAATGATTCTCTTTCTGCACCATGGCACCATCTTTCAACAGGACAATGCCACACCACATACTTCCCGAGTGGTGACCAATTGGCTCCAGGAGCATTCAAGTGAGTTTATCACACTCGAATGGCCTTCTCAATTGCTGGACCTCAACCTCATTGAGGATTTGTGGGATGAATTGAAAAGGACTGATCAAGCACACCAACCCTTCACAGGCAACTGTGGATGCTCTATGACAGGTGATCCTCGCTTCATGGGTGGCAATACCACCTCTGTGTTTTCAATGCCTCATTGAGTTCTTACCAAGATGTATGACTGCTGTTGTAGGGCAAAAGGTGGAGAAACAGGTTATTAGACAGGTGTATATAATAATTTGTGCATTCAGTTTAATGTGCATATAGCAGTAGATGCAGTTGAAGTTCTTGGAGAACTGTGTTTTCCACATGAAGGACAGCTTCTGCCATTAATTTGGAGGGAGGGGGAGGGAAATGGGATACCTTGGTTCTCGATGAATGTACTGCAGCTGGCTTGAAATCACTGATGGCAATCTTAGTGGTGAGGTCTAGGCTTTCATATACTAAAGTACTCTGGTGCCATAAGTCAAATTAAATATGCTCTAATCTTGTTTAATTCACCACCTTCTCCACCTCAACTTTTCTGTGTTTCTGAACTCAATATTTACCTCAAGGAACATTCTACAAAACGAACTTTTGACTAACTATCCCTTTTCAAATTCTTCTGGCAATTCATACCATGGTATGTAAAACCTCAGTCATTTATAACTCTTGATACTAGGTAGCATAAATATTTTAGTAGTAGTGCTTTTAAAGTCAACAATAACATTGAGAATTAAATATATCAATTTAATTACTGCACTGAATTTATGCTTATTAATTTGATTATTAATTTATTAATTTATATTTAACAAATTTATAAATACAATTTTATATTATACAATAGCCAGATCACAATATAATTTATTAATTTAATCTTAATTATTAATTTGATTTGAATTATTTGACGTAAATATCTTACAATTAGAAACATACATTTTACCACTTTGAAGCATTTTAAAGATTAAGAAAAAGTCAAATGGCAACAGTTCAAACTCTGTGAATTTTAAATTTGGAAACATTACAAGGAAGAAGAAAACAAGTAATAATAAGTATATACTAATGATCAGCTATCTAATAATATTCACTCTGGCACAAAATAAAGTTATAATGGCTATCATAGTAATGTAATAGCTTCTTTTATTATTTTTGAGTCTTTATTAGATATCTAAATTATCAGGTATATACTTATTATCAAATTTAGAGATATATGTAAATAGTCGTAGCATTTAGGTGATTAGACCTCAAAAAGTTCTTAAATTTTCACCACTGATTTAAAAAAAAATTTAAAATGACTAATATCTATGGGAAAAAAGAAAACTTATAGCATATTATCTTGGGAATTGATTTCCAATAGATGACACTGCATTTAACTTTGGGAACTACAGTTACCTCTGGTTGTATAAGGGTTAATAACAATTAACTAAAACTGATTCTTACTGAACTATTAAACTATTATTATATAATTACCTCTGAAGGACTGGTTGCAGTGCTACTGAGTGCAGCTGACAAAGGACTGCTTGGACTAGGGTCTAAACTACTACTAACAGGAGGTGGAGATGTAGGCAAACTCAGAGCTCTTACATTGTGATGAGACTGTGATAAATATTGTCGCACTTGCCGCTGTTGACTTTCTCGGACATGATAAGGAGTTGGATTTTCTAATCCAGTCTTAACCTGAAATAAAATCCCAATTATATGTATATAAAGCTAAAAAATGTTTGACAATATTTATGAAAATAGGATTAAGAATAAAATATAATCCAAAGTTTACACTAAATGTTTGTAAAATGTTTAACACTGATAATATGATACAAGGAAATTAAGTTTATTTTTGTACAAAGAGATGATGAACACAGCACCTTAAATAATGAATTTTCACAGAAACATTAAAGCTTACAGAAACATTAAAGCTTGTAGAAACATTCACTAATTTTATTCAAATAATTTAATACATGAAGTCAGAATAGACAGTAGAATAAAATACTAAAACACATAATGAGGCAACACTCACTGGCCTCTTTAGTAGGATCAGACCCATGTAATGTTGTAGTCAGATTCAGAGCTTAATAACTTCTTGAATAAGCTTTTAATGGAAAAATGTGACTAAAGATAAAATACTAATTTTTTAAAATGTTTAGTGTTTAGAAAGTTATAGAAGCTAAAAAGATTTAAGAGTAACAGTTGCAATAATCTAGAAAGTTAATTCAAAAACAAATAAAGTGAAGTTTGGGTTGTTTCATCTCTGAATGGCACTTTTTTGCACACAATGGGCTAAATGGCCAGATCACAAGAACCCCGAGGGCTCAGAGAAGGTTGGGGGAGGGGACCCACTGGAACAACTGTTGGAACAGATGGTAATCTCCTGTCAAGGCCATCCAGAGTGTTCTTTAACATACACAGGGTATGGCTCCCATACACACGGGGACATGGCTTAATGTTCCATCCAAGAGACGGCGGCCTTTCCAAGTCCATCAGTGTTCCCTACTCACTGTGGGCAGGGTGGGGAATTTTGAGGAGATAAATCTGAATGCTGGACCAGCTGGGATTCTAACCTGGGAACTGCAGAAAAGAGTTGGGTAGGATGTGTTTTACACACCAGTGATGTGATGGAAGAAGCAACCTAGAAGACTAACATATTGTCTCTGGCAAATACAGGATGATTGTTTTCAAACAAAATTAAGTTTTGCATTTTACAGATTCTGTGTCCTTTAACAGTAGTAATTCATACTAATGGGTGACTGGAAAATGTAAATAGTAAATATTATTAGCCCTATACAATATAAAAAGAATTTCTCATTTATCCCTTAAAATGGAAAAACTGTTTTGTCATCCCTTATTGTTAAGGGACATATCAGTCAGTGTATATTAAATTTTTTTTATTATTACTACATAAAAATATTATTGAAAATTTTTTAATCTAATTACTAACATTTTAAACATAAAGAGCAAATGGTTGAATACAAGTTGACCTCCTTTATCAGGTAGCAAATTAAAGTAAAACAAATCAATTTTACAGAACCACAAAACCTTAAATTGCCGATTTTAAAAAAAAAATATCATTTTATATTAAATTTTCACGTTCTCCCAAAAAAATTATTATTATTTGGGAAGGTGTGGCAACAAGCACTAGTTGATCTGACATATGAAAATAGAGCAAAAACTAACCTATTACTAATACTGATTATATGTTTGGAATTTATGAATAATGAACTAAAAAACTGAACCAGATAACAGTCCAATTGCAGTTATATGACTATAACTAAAGATCCATAAACCTGTCAGAATGTATGTGATTGGGTACTGCTCAAAGAAATCTAGATTAGTGGTTATGGGTTTTTATGAACCCAGTCAAGCAAATATTTTAAATTTTGGTGGCTAAAATACTTGTTGTTATTGCATCATTTTATATCTTGACAAATTACTCAATGGAACTGGATACACAGCATAATCAAGCCAAGACACAGTTTATGAATTCTGTCTGACAATTTAAATCAATTTTACTACCTACTTTAAGAATTTCCCTTGGTACTTGTACAGATCCTGGAGATGAATACAGGGGAACTTTAATAGCAGATGAAGTGTGTGTGGGAGCAGATGAGGAGAGCCTTTTCTCCGAAGCTTCTTTCTTTTCCAATTGTTGGAGTTGCTCTCGCATCAGCTGTTGTTTCAAATTCGTACGACTCAACATGGTCGGATATTTTAATGCATGTAATCTGAAAAAAAATATATACTGTACATCACTCTAATGGAATATCTGGACTTTCTATTAAAAACTTCATTCTGTTTCTGCACTATTGTTTCAAGTGACATCAATAATCAGCAAAGGAAAATTATTCAGTCCAAAAAAAAATACTTTATAATTAAAAGAGTATTTTAAGCTAAAGTACCATTTTCAATATTCTTTTGCTTCAAGAAAAGTAACATTACTTGAACTACACTTCCTAACTTGAAATCAAACCGAAAATCATAAATGAATAAAATTTGGGTTGTTTAGTCCCAGAGTGGCTTATTTTTTTTCTGCACACAATAGGCTGAATGGCCAGGACATTAGGAGCACATCTGGATATAGAAAGGGTGGGGTGGAAAGATTGAGCTGGAACTGTTCCAATATAAATTGCTTCCCTCTGTTTTAAGTTCTCTTTAACAAAAATCTTTTAAAATATGGGTAATATATGTATTATGTTAATTTTTATTTTTCGCTCCCATTCTGGTTTCGTTATATTCTCAAGAGAGTGGAGGGAGGATGCCCCCTCCCTAGAATTGATCATATGGGGGAAGGAGATCCACTGGGCTGTTAAGAGGTGGAGAGATGTCATCAAGGCCATCTAGCATATTTTTTAACATGCACAGAATATTCTACTGCATATGAGCTATAGGCAACAGTTGGTGGCCTTCCCAAGCCCATCAGTGTCCCCCTTCTGAAGAGGGCATTTAGCAAATATAAATCTCAATGTAGGGAGAATTGGGAACTTGAACCTGGGATTACAGGGTACAATTGAACTGCAGATTACAAGACTGGCATGATACTGACTGAGTCAAAACTCACTTTTAAATGAGTAAAAAAATTATATTTTGTTCTCACCATTTGTACAAAACATTTTGATTAATAAAAATATAGCATTCACTTGCAACAGTAGTTCTCAACTTACACAGATTTATAGAGCAATAAGAGTTTGCTTCTTAACAATGGTGTTAGCTCATTACCCAAAAATCCTAAAATTTCTACCTCCAAGAACTTTCAATTTTAGAGGTTGAGTAATAGTTGGTAACCAAAGAGAATAATTTCTCCATAATATTCGAAATGCTTTGGCAATTATTTATTTAGTCACATTTTCATTAATAATCAAAGATTCATTTAAAATTAAATATTTTTATGCATATGTGTAATTTGCATTGTTTTTCTTCAAAATTAGACTCTGAAACTTGTATATCATTTTGAAATACTAACTTTTTTTTTATATTTGCACTCTACGTATTGTAGAATTTAAATTGCCTCTTGCGAAAACATGTTTTTCTACAGAACTTTTTTTCTGTACCGAATATTTTAGAAATCATTTCTCCCTCACAGTAATTACTAAAAGGGTTTGCCATTATCATTTATCACTGGTTGTAGCCAACATATATAAGTATTGCAACTCCCTCCAGTGTTGGGGTGGGGGTGGCTCAGTAGGTAGCATGCCAGGCTCGCAATGTGTAGTTCCCAGGTTCAAGTCCCAGCTGGGTCAGTATTGAGATTTATCTCCGCAAAATTCCCCGCCCTGCCCACAGTCAATAGGGGACACTGATGGGCTTGGAAAGGCCACCATCCGTCGGATGGGACATTAAGCCGTGGCCCCGTGTATGGGAGAGCCATACCCTGTGCATGTTAAAGAACACACTGGATTACCTTGACGGGATGCTACCATCTGTTTCCCAACAGCTATCCAGTGGGTCCCCTCCCCCAACCTTCTCTGAGCCTTCGGGGTCCTTGTGACCTGGCCATTTAGCCTATGATATGCAAAAAAGTGCCGCTCAGAGGTAACACAACCCAACCCTCCAGTGTTAGTTTTAATTAAATTTACCAATAAAACACAAAAAGAATTTTTTTCATTTTAAAGAAAGTTTTGTATCTATCTCAAAGTAGGGGCAAAGCATTGCTGCCAGTGTAAACCTAATGGCATTCTACCACAAAATTTAAAATTTTTAACATACTCACAGTACTGGCGGAAATTGAAAACAGAACATCGAGAAGAAATTCCGTTAGGAACGTCATATTATATGTTAATAGTTAAGGGCAGCAGAAACCATGATCTAAGACTGAAAATCATTGGGTGAAATAATGATGTCACTGAGGACGACAACATGCAAATGTATGCAGTGCATATTTAAGGGCTAGGGCATGAAGAAAGAAGTTATTCATCTTGTGTCATGTTGTTCAGTGCTCATTGAAGAAGCTACCATGCCTGGACAATGCAGATGTGCAACATTTGTTCAGTTAGTGAAGTTCGAGCAAGGTCGTATATATAGTGAGTCTTCAGGAAGCAGGTTGGTCTTTTCGTCAAATTGCACACTGCATTGGATGAGAGATATCGGCAGTGGTACGATGGTGGCATCGATGGTCAGAAGAACATTCACAGACGTGGTTCCAGGCAACACAGAGTTAAGGATGCACGAGAGGATTGGCTTATCAGGAGGGCAGCGGTGGCAGAGCAGATGGCTACAGTGTCACAAATTCTATCCTCTGTTGTGCTAAAGCTGTCTACATGAATGATCCGCAGTGGTCTTTTGGAAGCAGGACTACGGGCATGCGTGACGCTGGCACAGTTACCACTGTCACCTCATCACTGTTGAGCATGTTTGCAGTGGTATCAAGAAAGAGTTCATTGGAGGAAAGAATGGCAATCTGTGGTCTTCAGTGATGAAAGCCGATTCTGCTTAGCAGGTGATGGTCGTTTATGCATCTGAAGGCGATAAGGTGAGCGGCTTCTTCCAACATGCATCTGCCAGCGAAACACAGGGCCCATGCGGGGGAAAATGGTGTGGGGAGCAATTAGCCATCACTCTTGTACATGTCTGGTATTTTTAAAGGGTACACTGAATAGCAATACGTACATCAGCGACATCGTACAGCCAGTCGTCCTGCCATATTTGAATGTAATCCCAAACATGATATTCCAGCAAGATAGCGCCCACTCACACTCTGCCTGAACAACTCAATATGCTCTTCAGGCAGTGCACCAACTCCCTTGGCCAGCATGCTCTCCAGACTTGTCTCCAATCGAGCATGTCTGGGACTGGATTGGACAAACTCTTCCATGGACCACGGAAGGCAACAACCATCACTGAATTACGCATCCAAGTTGGAAGCACATGGAATGGTATCCCTCCAAGATGATTTCCAGCATTTGTACTACCGATTGCATGCCAGATTGGAAGCTTGTATTCCTGCTGGAGGAGGTTCAACACCTTATTAAAATGTGCCTTCTGTAAAATGTCATACTCATTTAAAAGTAAATAAACATTGAATCACTTCACATGTATGATCATTGTCCTTTCTCAACAAGTTGTTTCTACTAAATAAATCTCATAATTACGCTTCAATTGGTAACGGTGTTCTTTTTTCAATTTCCAGCAGTGTATTTATATAGGTCATTTGCCATATTCATTTAAAATTTTGGATTTTCCCACCATTTCTAAATATATTACACAACACAAAAATCATTTTTGATTAATTGCTTAAAACAAAATAATTGTGTTTTACCACTACCTTGGGAGTAAGAAAAATCATTATTGCCAATGTAAATCTCTTGACCATCACATCTACTATATCATCAAAACTTCAAATTTCGAGCATTCATCATCATCATCCTCAAGCAGCCATGGGCTACGGAGGTCCAACCAGACTGTGCAATTTAGTTCTCCAAGCAAGTCTATCCTGAGCTACATCTACTGCATCTGGCCACTGCACACCAATTCTAACAAGGTCCTGTTTGATATTGTCAGCCCACCGCAACCTAGGTCTCCCCTTCTTTCCGAGGCCTTTAGGCACACAGTTCATAACCCTATTCGCCAATCTATAATTATTCATACGGACAACATAGCCAAACCAACAGAGTCTCTCTCTGCATAATATGCTGCTTAAAGGAGTTTGCAAACTCCTTTGCCTAACCTCATCATTAGTTACAAAGTTGAACCACCTAATGCCCAAGATACTGCGTAAGCATCTGGAATCAAAAGCATCAAGTTTCCATCATGTTTATAAAGTGTCCAAGTTTCATTACCATAACTAACCCTAGAAAGAACCATACAGTCTAATTTTAGTCTTTAGGTGTATACACCTATTTCTCCACACTCTCCCTAGATTCTTAAAAGTCCCGGCAGCAATACCTATTCGTTAATCTCATGCCGCACATCACCATTATCTGTTACATAGCTCCCAAGATAATTAAACAGTGACACCTGCTCAAGACTGCAACCATTCAGAGTAACTGAATCACAGCCTGCCTGATAAATTTTCATCACTTTAGTTTTCTCTCTGTTTATAACCACACCTATTCTACTACCAGTTTCATCAACAGCTCGAATGAAAGAGTTCATCTCATCAACATCATTTGCCAAAAGGGATAAATCATCAGCATAATCTAAATCAGAAATTTTCGCATCTCCAGCCCATTTAAGGCCAAAATCTTTCCCTTGAAGTGAATTTCTCATAACATAATCAATAACCAAGCTAAAGAGAAAAGAAGACAAAATGCACCCTTATCGAACACCAGAAGTAATGCTAAACCAATTGCTACAAGCCTTACCAACTCTCACACATGACTCAGTGTTTATTATAGAGAGCTTTCATTATGTTAACTAACTTGTCTGGTATACCATATGATTTCACAATCAACCACAAATTATGACGATCAACAGAGTCGAAAGCCTTTTTGAAATCAACAAAGCTAGCAACCAAAGGTTTCTGAAACTCTAAACATTTCTCAAAAATCTGCCTAAGTGAAAATATCTGATCCACACATCCCCTACCACTTCTGAATCCACATTGCTCATCACACAATTGACTGTCAACCAGATTATTAATTCTATTAAGCACAATCATGGAAAGAACTTTACCTGGAACAGAGAGTAGGCTGATACTCCTATAGTAATCACAAGAACTGTGATCACCTTTTTTGAAAATAGGGATAACAATAGCTCTGGTAAAATCCTTAGGAACCATGCCTTTATCATAAAAGATATTCAGAATTTCAGTCATCCAAGTGGTAACTGAAACATTCCCAGCTCTAAGCATTTCCGTAGTAATTTCGTCTACCCCGGGGATTTATGAAGTTTAAGTTTAGAAACAGCCAAAATAACTTCAAATTGTGTTATAGGGTCAACATTAAAGCCACCAATGCATCTATCATCATTGCAACCAATGGGAATATAACTAACCACATTGTTTAGAATATCACTGAAATGCTCAGCCCACCTAGCCATGACAGAATCCTCCCCTACTATAACCTTACCTTGTTTATCCTTCAATCCCTGTATACCTGTCCGTTTTCTACCACACAAAACATTAACTATCTGGTACAGCTCTCTGCTGTTGTGCTGTTTAACTGCTTCCTCGGCTTTGTCAGCTAAACCATCAAGCCAAAGATTCTTATCAGCAGCTAACTGATCTTTTACACGTTTATTAAGTTCTCTGTAATGCTTTCTATTAGTACTACTAGGGTATTGATTAAGGACATTCCTGCAGTTCTTTCTTTCCAAAATAAGCTCAAGTGCCTTATCACTCAGATAATTCTGCCTCTTCTGCTCCTTTTTTCCTAAAAGAGTACTGTTAGTGTCCAAAAATGCCTGTTTAAAATGATCCCATTCTTCCTCAACTTCAGTAGTAAGCATACCATGACTGTCATAATGACTAAGTAACCTATCATGGTAAGCTTTGGCTATAACTGGATCTCTCAGAGCTTCAGTATTAAAAGTAAATTTTTTAACCCTAGCACAACACTTTTTAAGTTTAAGTTGCAAGACACTTTTAACAAGGTAATGGTCAGATCCAATTTCAGCTCCCCTATATGACCTGGTATTCCTAACAGAACTAGCCCATTTGCTGTTAATTAATATATAATCAATAATATTCTTATGTAGCCCATCAGGTGAAACCCATGTGTACTTATGTATGTCACGGTGTTTGTAATAAGTGTTAGTTATTCTGAATCCATTGAGTTTACTTACCTGTAGGAGACGTTGCCATTGCAGCTACCAATACCAAAAGGGCCTATTACTCTCCCCAAAGGTCAGAGTCAGTACCAACTTTGGCATTGAAGTCACCAAGAACAAGGGTAATATCTCCTTTCTTGACAGAATTCAATATATCCTGAAGTTGTCCGTAAAACCTATCCTTCTCATCCTCAACAGCATCCTCAGTGGGGGCATAACAGCAGATAACATTCAAGTCTTTAACACTTGTCTGAAATTTTGCTGTAAGAAACCTTTCATTAATGCACTCATATCCTAGAAGAGCATCACTAGCGTGTCTGCTGAGAAGCAGACCCACGCCTTGGTGATGCTTATTGTCCTCCCTCCCTGAAAAGAGAAATTTAAGATTATTTTTAAGAATCTGACCTTTATCTGTCCATATGGTCCCTTGTAAGCCGAGAATATCTAAATTATAATGGTGGAATTCTTGTGTGAGGACATCAAGAGAAAAAGCTCTGTGCAGAGTCCTCACATTCCAACTACCTATGGAGAGAAAATGGTTAGTAGGATGTTTAAAGAAACTATGTTTATTGAGAGAGGAAATGCCGACAATATCAAACAGCCCCCTAATTGCAGACATGGGGCAAAGACCCGTTCCCCCACCACTAAAGGCTGAAGCCATCTACACTGGAAGACTTCCTCCAATGTAGAATTTGACGATGCCAATAGAAGCAAAGAGGTCAGGTGCCTGCGATGACCTCTGCTCAGGATTATACAGATTTATCCCAACTAATTTGCACAGTACTGTATGCATTATCTGTTACCATCAGTGACATTTTATATCACAGTTCTTCATAGTTACAAAGTTTTGAACACTATTATGCTGTGACATGGGTACAGAGGGAAATTCTCTCTCCAGCCTGGATTCCACTGAGAAAATTTTTCCTCTACACCCACATTGAATTACAGCATAAACATGTTCAAAACTTTGTAACTCTGAAGAGCTGTGATATAAAATGTTACTAAGAATTAAAAAAATGTAAATATATTACTAATGCATTTAATATGCTAACTAATAAACAACCTTTATGCTAACACAATTGCATTTCAATTACTTTTGATTTTATGCTGTGAAAATAGAAATGATACAAAAAAAATTGTAACCACATTCAATTTTATCAGTAAGTATGGAGCATAAAGATCAATTTCAGCTTCTTTGAAGAAGTTTGTTGTGGTTGCTTGCCTCGACTTCTGGTAAAGGTCTTTATAAACTTCTCTGTAGAATGATACATCATCCTCTACTGCCCTCTTAGATGCAATGGTTTGGTTCATTAAACATAAAGTGTCAGCAGATGCACCTTCACCTACAATCTTATGCAAAATACTTTTGAGTTTGAATTTTGGAGCCTGCCTTCTGAGGCTTTGAGTGATTTAGGTCTTATCTTGGATGGTGCCTGCACATAAATGATCACATAGACATCTGGTTTTTTCAGCAAATAACAGAGCTACTGATCTTGGGTAGGAAGGTGATATTGGGACATGGTGCGAGATTCCTTTAAAAGCTCCCCCCTCCCCTTTAAAAACAGTTTTTTGGGAAAAAAGTAAGAAGATAAATGAGTGCAAGGCTTGTGCCCTTTTTTGTTGAATGGCTACCAAAGTTCACCTGCAATAAGCAATAAAGAGACTTCTAAAACAAGGAACTTTCTTCTGATCATGGTCTTTTATCCAGATACTCAAGGCATTCTCCATTTTTCAGATTCCCAAGTCTCTGACTATCTTACTAACTTCTGATGTCTCTCCAAACAACTGGAAGCTATACCAATTCATCTGTTGCTCTGATTTCTTGATAGACCTAAGATTGATATAAGATAGAATAGGTTGACTCATCATCCTCCTCCTCCTCAAGCAGCCATGGGCTACAGAGACCCAACCAGATTGTTCAATTTAGTTCTCCAAGCATATATGTCCTGAGGTACATCTGCCCATTTGCACACCAATTCTAACAAGGTCCTGTCTGGCATTGTCTGCCCACCACATCCTAGGTCTCCTCCCTCTTTCTGAGGCCTTTAGGCACACTGTTCATAACCCTATTTGCTAATCTATAAATATCCGTATGGACAACATGATGAAACCAACAGTCTCTCTTTCTGCACAATATGCAGCTCAAAGGAGGCTGTCAACTACTTTGCCTAACACCTCATCATTACTTATAAACTTGAACCACCTAATGCCCAAGATACATAAGAATATAGATCAAAAAGCATCACATTTCCTGTTACCTTGTTTACAAAGCATCCAAGTTTCACTACCATAACTAATCCTAAAAAGAACAAAAGTATTATATAGTCTAATTTTAGTCTTTATATGCCTATTTCTCCCCACTCTCCATAGATTCTTAAATGTCCCGAGAGCCTACCTCACTAATTCCAAAATGGCAGCAATAAAAACTGCAAACCAGTGGTGCTACCAGAAAATCTCAGGGGCACTTTCGTGAAAATCCATTAGCTTTCAATTATTAAATTTTCATATTAATACCTTTGTTATAAGAATTTCTGTAGTTCTTAATTTAAATTTTTAAAACCCACATATAATTTATGTAAACTATTACTTTTAAAAATATTTACTTAGACACAGCAAATATTTACTATATTTCAATTCCACAAAATCACTGCTATAATTGTCACTGTCAAATATTGTTGAATCACCTGATTCATAAAACACTGAATATCAGTTAGAGAGAGACATCCTTATATAACTGCAATGTAACACCTTGAAATAGGGTTGTCTGAGCATCTCTTTTTAAAGAGAACACGTTCTCTTTTTTTTGGTGGGATTTTTTTTCTCTTTTTTTTGTATCGAAATGTCTTCTCTGGTTCTCTTTTATCAAAAATATTTATGAAATATGATGTGGCAACTCAATCGACATGCTGACAATCTAGAAACAATGTCTGGAAAGGAAAGACCACCACAAGACAAGAGGCAGTCAGACTTCAAACTTCACAACAACAGATCAAATATTGAAAGGTATATAATTTATCTTATTCACACTAGTTTCCATAAATTAAGGAAAACTCAGAAAAATTATGATAAACAAAAAACTATACATATACATACAACATACATACAAAATCCTCATGCAGCCATGGGCTATGAAGGTCCAACCAGACTGTGTAATTTTCCTCTCCAAACGAGTCTCTTTAAGCTACAGCTGCTGCACTTGGCCACTTTAGCAAGATCCTGTTTGACATTGTCTGCCCATCGCATCCCAGGTCTCCCCCTTTTTCTGATACCCTTAGGTACACTGTTCATAATCCTCTTTGCCAATCTGCAGCTATGCATATGGGCAACATAGCCAAACCAATGCAATCTCTCTCTGCACAATATGATGCTCAAAGGAGATTGATGACTCTTTCTAACTTTATCATTACCTACAAAGTTGAACCACCTAATGCCCAAGATACTATGTAAGCATCTAGTATCAAAGGCATCAAGTTTCTTGTTATCCTGCTTACAAACGGTACATGTTTCACTAACATAACTAACCTTAGGAAGAACCAAACTATTATACAACCTAATTTTAGTCTTTAGGTGTATATGCCCATTTTTCCATACTCTCCATAGATTCTTAAAGTCCCAGCAGTAATACCTATTCTTCTATTTATCTCATGCCGCACATCACCAGTATCTGTTACATAGCTCCCAAGATAATTAAACTGCGACACTTGCTCAACAGTACAGCCATTCAAAGCAACTGAAGCACCATCTGCCTGACCAATTTTCATCACTTTAGTTTTTTCTCTGTTTATCACCAAACCTACTCAACAGACCTAATGAATGAATTCATCTCATCAACATCAGTAGCCAACAGGGTCAAATCATCTGCATAATCTAAATCAGAAATTTTGAAATCTCTAGGCCATTTAAGACCAAAATCTTTTCCTTGCAAAGAATTTCGCATTACATAATCAATAACCAAACAGAAAAGAAGACAAAATGCATCCTTGTCTAACTCCACTAGCAATGCGAAACCAATCACTTCAAGACACACCAACTCGCACATGACTCAGTGTTATTATAGAGAGCTCTCATTACACTAACTTATCAGGTATTCCATATGATCTAACAATCAACCATAAAATATGTCGATCAACAGAGCCAAAAGCCTTTTTGAAATCTATAAAGCTAGCAACCACAGGTTTCTGAAACTCTAAACATTTCTCAAGAATCTGCCTAAGTGAAAATATTTGATCAATACATCCCCTACCACTTCTGAATTCACATTGTTCACCAGGCAGTTGTCCATCAACCAGATTCTTAATTCTATTAAGTATAATCATGCAAAGAACTTTACCTGGAACAGAAAGTAAACTAATTCCCCTATAATTATCACAAGAAGTGCGATCATCTTTTTTAAAATTTAGGAAAATAATAGCTGTAGTAAGATCCTTAGGAACAACACATTTATCATAAAAAAAATTCAAACTTTCAGTCAGCTATGTGACAACACAAATGTTTCCAGCACTAAGCATTTCAGTGGTGATTTCATCTACCCCTGGGGATTTATGCAGTTTTAATTTAGAGATAGCCAATGTGATTTTGGAATGTGATATAAGGCCATCATAAAATCCAGCAATACATCTATCTCCATTACAAACATTACAATGGGAGTAGAAATAATTACATTATTTAAAACTTCTCTGAAATACTAAACCACCTAGCCATCACAGAATCCTCACCTTCAACCACCTTGCCATATTTATCCCACAATCCCTGTGTACCTGTCTGTTTCTTCCCACATAAAACATAAACAATCTGGTACAACCCCCTGCTGTTGTGCTGTCTAACAGCTTCCTCTGCTTTGTCAGCCAAGCTATCAAGCCAAAGATTCTTATTAACTGCTAACTGATCTTTTACATGTTTATTAAGCTCGTTGTAATGTCTTCTGTTAGAACTAGTAGGGTGTTGATTCATATTAATCGTGCACTTCCTTCTTTCAGAAATAAGTTTCATAGCCTTATCATTCAAATAATTTTGTTTCTTCTGTACCCTTAAGAGTACTGTTGGTTTCAAGAAAAGCCTGTTTAAACTGATCCCATTCTTTCTCAACTTTAGCAGTAAGCAAACCATGATTGTCATAATGACTAAGTAACCTACCATGGTATGCTTTGGCTATATCTGGATCTTTCAGAACTTCAGTGTTGAAGATAATTTTCTTAACCTTAGCACATTTCTTAAGCTTCAGCTGAAAGACACTATTGACCATGTAATGGTCAGACCCAATTTTGGCTCCCCTGTATGATCTGGTATTCCTAACTGAACTAGCCCATTTGCTGTTAATTAAAATATAATCTATCATATTACTGTGCAACCCATCAGGTGAAACTTATGTGTATACTTATGTATGTCACGGTGTTTCTAATAAGTGTTAGTTATTCTGAAACCATTGAGTTTACTTACCTGTAGGACAAAAATTACAGTAGAGGTATACAGTGCAGTAATTAAAGAAAAGTAATTTAATTATCTATGACACTGTTAAATGTTTTTAAGCACTTCGACACATGGACTATGCTATCAAGTATCAATAATTATTAAAAAGAGATTTACGTACCATGCTGTAGAGGATGGGAAGTAACAGGAGCTTCTTGGAATGCTTTTTGGTGAGAAATTTCAAATTTGTCATCGTTGCTGGCAAGTGACGTCTCAGTGGAGATTAAAATAATGATGACGGCTGCCAATGGTCTACCTGCATTGGCGAATGAAATAACCATTTATACTTTCGATAGCCTAGAGTGCTTAAAAAAGTTTTAGATCCATGATGCACGTTTCGTGCCATTCCTATCGGCGCCACATCAGGTGGGAAGTGAGGAACTTAATGCAGGAGAGGCAGTTGGTTGGTGAGTGCAGGGGAGGGGTGGGGTGCCATAAATTCACATGTCAGTGGTTCAGCTCCGAGGATCAGAGTGGTCGGCAGAAATGTGGGTGGCAGTAATGTGATCTGCATGTAACGGAGGTTGGGAAAGGGTGTGGGATTATGGGAAATCACCAAGATCTACGTATGTCGAGGGAAGCATCACTATTTGTGGGTAGTAATTCATATTTATAATGAGTGGGGTACTTTTAGTGAATTAATAAATTTCGTAAACTGAAATTTGGGGTTAAGATAATTATGTTATTGAGGGTTTGAATAACTGTTTTCACTATTGGGAGTTTTTGTGGGGGGGGGGGGGGGGGGGTAATTAATCGCCTATTTTAGGAGGGGAATTAGTGGAAAGATTGTTTTCGGTGATTGCTTGAGATAGCGATCTCAAGCAAAGCTATCTCAAGCAATCACCAAAAACAATCTTCCCAGTGATTTTCACTCCAATAAAATTACAATATCCCCACCTGCGAAATTCCAACTAGCCGTCACAGAAAATAACCTCATTAACGTAAAACTGACTGAACTCTGCAACACAGATCTCATTAACGTAAAACTGACTGAACTCTGCAACAGATATCTCCCCCCCCACCCCGTGTGACGTCTGATACTTAGGGGATATAACACACACACCTTGGAAATTCCACGCCCTGCTAAACATTCTCCTCTCTCATCGACGATCCCTTTAGAACACCTCCACAATACCTCCTAAAATTGGCGATTAATGTACCCCCCCCCCAACACAAAAACTCCCAATAGTAATACCAATAAGAAAACCATTATTCATACCCTCAATAACATAATTATCTTAACCCCAAATTTCAGTTTACGAAATTCATTAATTCACTAAAAGTACCCCACTCATGTGTCATGTCTGTGGTTCAGCTCCGAGGATCAGAGTGGTCGGCGAAATGCGGGTGGCAGTAATGCGATCTGCATGTAACGGAGGTTGGGAGAGGGTGTGGGATTATGGGAAATCGCCAAGATCTGCATATGTCGAGGGAAGCATCACTATTTGTGGGTAGTATATATAATATGAATTACTACCCACAAATAGTGATGATTCCCTCGACATACGTAGATCTTGGCGATTTCCCATAATCCCACACCCTTTCCCAACCTCCGTTACATGCAGATCGCATTACTGCCACCCACATTTCTGCCGACCACTCTGATCCTCGGAGCTGAACCACTGACATGTGAATTTATGGCACCCCACCCCTCCCCTGCACTCATCAACCAACTGCCTCTCCTGCATTAAGTTCCTCACTTTCCACCTGATGTGGCGCCGATAGGAATGGCGCGAAATGTGCATCATGGATCTAAAACTTTTTTAAGCACTCTATGCTATCAAAAGTATAAATGGTTATTTCATTCGTCAATGCAGGTAGACCATTGGCAGCCGTCATCATTATTTTAATCTCCACTGAGATGTCACTTGCCAGCAACAATGACAAATTTGAAATTTCTCACCAAAAAGCATTCCAAGACGCTCCTGTTACTTCCCGTCCTCTACAGCATGGTACGTAAATCTCTTTTTAATAATTATTGATACTTGTTAGCATACTCCATGTGTCAAAGTGCTTAAATAATTTAACAGTGTCATAGAGAATTAAATTACTTTACTTAGCTGTAGGAGATGTTCCCCATTGCCATTGGAACTACCAATGCCAAAGGGACTTAAAACTCCTGCCCAAAGGTCAGAGTCAGTACCAATTTTAGCATTGAAGTCACCTAACACAAGAGCAATATCTCCTTTCTTCAGAGAATTCAAAATATCCTCAAGCTGGCTGTAAAACTTATACTTCTCATTCTCCAGCCCTCTGTGGGGACATAACAATAGATGACATTCAAGTCTTTAATTTTTGTTTTAAATTTTGCTGTCAGAAATCTTTCAATAACCTAGTCATATCCTAGAAGAGCATCACTGTCATGTCTTCTGAGTACAAACCTACATCTTGGAGTGTTTTACATCCTCCCTGCCTGAAAAGAGAAATTTAAAGTTATTTTTAAGTATCTCACCTTTACCTGTCCATCTGGTCTCTTGCAAGCCCAGAACACGTAGGTTATAACACTGGAATTCCAGTGTAAGGAAATCAAGAGAATAACCTCTATATAACATTCCATATACTTACAGAGAGAAAATTATTGGTAGGATTTTTAAAGAAACTAGGTTTATTGAGAAAGGTAGGGCCGACGATATCAAACAGACCCCTGATTGCAGGCATGGAGCAAAGACCTGTTCCCCCACTGCTAAAGGCTGAAGTCGCCAATGTTGCTAGTAACTTCAGGCACCACCTTTTCAAGTGGACTTTTTTAAGAGCCATATGGCACCTGACTGAGACACATTACTCCAGTTTAGGATTGACGATGCCCAACTAGCTAAGTGAGGTTAAGGTATCTGTGATGGCCTCTGATCAGGATTATCCACCAGCTGATATAAGGTATCCCATGCCTCTATTCACTTAGGGGTGGCAACCCAGAAGCAAACAGAAAACACAACGGCAGATTCTCCTTCAACAGAGATCCACCAATGTAGCAAGTCCAGGATCCATAATCAAGCTCAAATCCATAAAAAAAGTCCAGTCTAGTAGGTATAAATGGTCAGCACCAGGACCCTGTGAAGTTGACCACTCCTCAGGAGGGTTGAAAAAAAAAAGTGGTTATAGATGACCAGATCAGTAGGCCATACTTAACTGGCAGCCCAACGCTTCCCTTCCAAAAGAGAATATCTCTTTTGAAAGTACCAACGGTCTGCACAAGAAGGCGGGGTCGGACATTAGGCGCTAAACCTGACTGGTTCTGTGCATCATCACTGGGGATTGTTACACAATTATGGGAAATCGCCTTCCAGTTTATGCCCATCTACCATTTACAGAACCCCCCCCCCAAAAAAAAAAAAAACTATATGAATGATTTTAATGAAATTTGATGGAAACATGAATTACAATGCTAGTTTCAGAATGGCATAAAATATTTTACACTTACTTTTAGAAACATTTTTCATCAAAAAATAACACTTACAGGAACTTGTCCAAAATTGAGGTGTCAAAATGCAACGGGGAAAGTTTTTTAATAAGGAGTATGGTCACCCCTTACAGCAATGTTCTATGCTGCTTATGATGTTGTGAATCAGCTCAGTAGGGAGTAATGACCATTGTTCCTTTAAAGCAGTAATAAGTTCCCCCTTTATGCAAGTGGTGCATTGAGGGTAGCAAAATCATCATCATCATCCTCAAGCAGCCATGGGCTACGGAGGTCCAACCAGACCACGCAGTTTACTTCTCCAAGCATATCTGTCCTGAGCTACATCTGCTGCATCCGGCCACTGCACACCAATTCTAACAAGGTCTTGTTTGACATTGTCTGCCCACCGCATCCTAGGTCTCCCCCTCCTTCTGAAGCCTCTAGGCACACTGTTCATAACCCTATTCGCCAATCTATAATTATCCATACGGGCAACATGGCCAAACCAGCGGAGTCTCTCTCTGCAAAATATGCTGCTTAAAGGAGGTTGCAGACTCCTTTGCCTAACCTCATCATTAGTTACAAAGTTAAACCACCTAATACCCAAGATACTGCGTAAGCATCTAGAATCAAAAGCATCTAGTTTCCTGTTATCATGTTTACACAGCGTCCAAGTTTCACTACCATAACTAACCCTAGAAAGAACCAAACTATTATACAGTCTAATTTTAGTCTTTAGGTGTATACGCCTATTTCTCCACAATCTCCATAGATTCTTAAAAGTCCCGGCAGCAATACCTATTCGTCTGTTAATCTCATGCCGCACATCACCAGTATCAGTTACATAGCTCCCAAGATAATTAAACTGTGACACCTGCTCAAGACTGCAACCATTCAGATTAACTGAATCACAACCTGCCTGACCAATTTTCATCATTAGATTATGCTGATGATTTAGCCCTTTTGGCAAATGATGTTGATGAGATGAACTCTTTCATTCGAACTGTTGATGAGACTGGGAGTACAGTAGGTTTGGTTATAAACAGAGAGAAAACTAAAGTGAAAACTAAAGTAGCAACATGTCACCCTAAAGCATCCCACACATACTCAGATTAGGTTTAATCAGATTTAGGTTGGGAGATCAAGCTGGCCACTCCATGCGCATAATGGTCTCCTCTTGAAGGTATTGTTTCACCAGTCGAGCTCTGTGTGGATGAGTGTTATTGTCTTGTAAGATAATGTTTCACATATTGCACCAGCATAAGGACATGCATAAGGGTCCAGGATGTCATCTCTATACCTCTGAGCATTGAGGTTCCCACTCATCAACACATAGAGGTCTGTACGTCCACCTAAGGAAATGACACCCCAAACACACACTACTTCTGCAGTAACTGTCTCTTTCACGAATGTTACTGGGATGATAGCGGGTACCTCGCTCACTGGGTAAGAACTGCTTTGGCAGCATATCAAACTATGTCCAGAATCACTCTGCAAGCAACGTCTGGATTCATCTGTGAAGAGTACGGACCTCCATTGCTCTTCTGTCCAAATAACATGTGTGCATGCCTAATTCAACCACTTTCTCCTCTGACGTAGGCTGCTTCGACTGCCCATGCTAACCTCAGTTCACCATTGAAAGCACCAACAATGGCACACGAACATCAAAGCTGGAACTTGAATGATTGGAAGAAGGTCATCTGATCCAATGAATCTTATTTCCTATTGCACCATGTGGACAGTCAGGTATGTGTGCATCTACTTTGTCCATCACCATGGGATGAAAACAAGCTGGTGGAGGAAGTATAATGCTTTGGGCAATGTTCTGCTGGGAAATTCTGGGTTCAGTCATTCATGTGCAGGAAACTACGACATCTACCACCTACCTAAACATCATTGTAGACCAGGTACATCCTTTCATGGCAATGGTATACCCCTCTAGTAGTGCCTTCTTTCAGCAGGATAATGTGCCATGCCACACTGCCTGGATTGTTCGAGAATGGTTCACAGAACATGAGGAAGACTTCCAGGTATTGCCCTGGCCTCCAAATTCCCCAGATATCAATCCAATCAAGCATCTGTGGTTTGTGTTGGAAAAGAATATCCTATCTTCGGCGGCTCAACAATGTAACTTACAACAGTTAAAGGATCTACTGGTAATGTATCGGTACCAGATACCACAAAACACTTTTAGAAATCTTGTAGCGTCCATGCCTCACAGGGTAAGAACTGTTTTGGCAGCATATTAGGCATGTGGTCATAATGTTTTTGGCTCTTTGGTGTTACTACAAGAGAAATATCTTTCTTCACAGAATTCAAAATATCCCTAAGCTGTCTGAAAAACTTATCCCTCTAATTCTCATCAGAGTCCTCTGTAGGGGGTAACAACAGATGACATTGAAGTCTAATTTTTGTTGCAAATTTGTTATATTGTGCCTATAAGAAATCTTTCATTAATACACCCATATCCTAGAAGAGTATCACTGACGTGTCTGTTAAGAAGCAAACCAACACCTTGGAGATGCTTTCCATCTTCCCACCCTGAAAAGAGAAATTTAAAGTTATTTATCTCACCTTTACCTATACATCTGGTCTCTTGCAAGCCCAAAAAATTTAGGTTATAATGCTGGAATTCCTGCATGAGGACATCAAGTGAATAATCTCTATATAACATCCTCAAATTCCATGTATCTGCAAAGAGAAAATGATCAGTAGGATTTTTAAAGAAACTAGGTTTATTGAGAGGTAGGGTCAACAATATGAATAAAACTTCAGGCACCATCTTTTCAAGAGCCATATGGTTTACCTGAGACACATTACTCCAGTTTAGGACTGGTGATGCCCAACTAGCTAAGTGAGAGTTTAGGCAACTGCGATGGCCTCTGATCAGGATTATTCACCAACTAATATAAGGTATCCCTTGCCTCTGTTAACTTAGGGCTGGTAACCCACAACAAACAGAAAACATCAGCAGATTTTCCCTCAAAAGAAGCCTACCAGTGCAGCAAGTCTAGCATCCACATTCAAGTTCAAAGCCATAAATATTCAATTATAATTATAAATATTCATAAAGATTTTCCCTCAAAAGAAGCCTACCAGTGCAGCAAGTCTAGCATCCATATTCAAGTTCAAAGCCTAATCAGCTCAGTCTAGTGGTATGAATGGTCAGCACCAGGGGCCTGTGAAGCTGACCACTCCTCAGCAGGACAGAAAAAAAAGTGGCCATAGATGAACAGTTTAGTAGGCCACACTGATATTCAGCCTCCTCTTCCATTCCATTCCCTTCCAAAATAATGATACAGATTTGATAGATGAACAGTTTAGTAGGCCACACTGATGGCCACCCTCCCCTTCCATTCCATTCCCTTCCAAAAGAGAATATCTAATTTGGAAGATTATCCAAATCTTCCAAAAGAAGTTTCTCGAAGAAAGATCTTTATCTCTTTCTCCAAAAAGGCAGGGTCGGACATTAGGTGCTAGGCCTGACCGGTTCTATGCATCATCACTGGGGATTGGTACACAGCTTTCCTTCCAGTTTAACCTACCTACCATTTACAGGAACTACCATAAATTTGTATAATAAATAAATAAATACCCCCTCAAGCAGCTGCTTGCCACAGAGGTCTGACAGGAGCCTGTCAGTTTATATGCCACAGTAGAAGATCTGAGAGGATGGCAGGACCTCAGCAGAAAACAACACGAACATCCATGCCTTACCCGGGGCTCGAACCCAGGTCCCGTAGATCAGTAGCCAAGCGCGCTAACCACTCGGCCACGGGACGGCTACATAAATTTGTAGATGAAAATAAATCCAACTGTCTTGAGTTTTTTAGGCATTACAATGATTTAGAGTAATTCTGTTAATTTTAAATTCACACTGTAACTTAAACCACTTCCTTTGAAAGTTATAAACTTGTTTTACTTTGTAATCATAAAGAAAGAAAAGTAAATGAAATGGGTGTGACACTTTAACAAATAGTACATTTCATAGCAACTTCCATAAAAAATTAATATAATAATAGCAGATACTTTTTTCTATGGTACCCCTAGGAAACCACCTGTTTGCCTATTTCCGAGATCTGCCTGTGGTCACATCAATTTCATCAGATCTACTTGTGGTCACATCAGTTTCATCAGATCTATCTGTGGCCATCATCTAAGGGAGTTAGGTATTGCTTTCGAGTCCTTTACCTTCAGAGCCACTTGTAATCAGAAGTCTTTCAATTTTTTTTTTTGTTAAATATTTTTACCTGATCTTTTTTACCCAATTACATTGGTGTGTCAAGCCACAATATGAGAACTATTAGCTTAAAATGTACTTCTCTGCTATTGTTTTCATTTCAATTTTCTTTACTTGCATGCTGGAGGATTCTGACAAGATACCAACTATTATGGAGCTGCTTTCAAATAATATTTATTTTGCATACATCTGCCATTGTTTCTTTTTCAATCTCTGACATCCAATACATTTGACATTCTTTAAGGATCAATCATGCCATTCCTCCGAAGTATGCACACAATGGGACAAATGACCAAGTCACAAGGGATTCAAAGTTGATTAGGAGAAGGGGACACAACAGACAGCTGTTACTTACTATTAAGGCCATCCAGTAAGTTCTTTAACATGGACAGATGAAAGTCTTTCCAAGCCCATCAGTGTTCCCTTTCTCACTAAGATCAGGGTGGGGGTTTAGCAGAGATAAATTTTAATGCTAGCACATTTGAGATCAAACGTCTGGGTTGGTTGGGTTGTTTTACCTCTGAGCAGCACTTTTTTGCACACCATGGGCTAAATGGCCAGGTCATACAGACCCTAAAGGCTCAGAGAAGGTTGGGGGAGGGGGACCCACTGGAACAGCTGTTGGGAGACAGATGTTAGCCTCCCGTCAAGGCCATCCAGCATGTTCTTTAACATGCACAGAGTATGGCTCTCCCACACACAGGACCATGGCTTAACATCCCATCCAATGGACAGCAGCCTTTCCAAGCTCATCGGTGTCTGTGGGGGGGGGGGGTACTGACTGTGGGTAGGGCGGGGAATTTTGCGGAGATAAATCTCAACGCTGATCCAGCTGGGACTCAAACCAAACATCTGGATGCTGATTGAGTTAATCTCTGGGATGTTATTCAAAAAATTTAGGGAGGTCTCTAATTAACATAGTCCTAATGAAACGAAAAAAAAAAACAGACGCATTCTTTACCTATGAAAATTTTAATTATTTACCAAAAAATTACATGTATTCATTTGAATTTGGGGAAAATATTTTGTACCAAACATGTTTTGATATCCAAATGCGGTACATTTATAGAATAAGAAACAACAACCAAGTTTAACAAAATCTTAATAAATAATTAAAGCCTACATGTAGTAAATACTTTAGACATGGGTCTTACCAGAATATTTAACTACGCTCCACTTCTTTAGTTGCTGCTTTATATTTCCATTCGAAGGAACATGACGTCATTGATTTACTTGTGCACTGTATTTATATTAATTCGAACTCAAAACTCTTGTTTTAGTCACATCAGTTTTTTATTGCAAGTTGCGTTTTCACGGAAAGTTCTCAGATTTACCGTGATGCAATATTGTGAAATTATATTTAAAACGGTTGCGGTTTCTTAAACTTACAAACACACAATCATCAACTTATTAAGTGTGGCCTAACGGACAGTGGTAACACTTCGATAGACCCAATAGCAAATAATAGCTAGAGGCCCTGTATAGGTAGAGGTTGGCCATCTCAAAATTGGACGCCATGTATTTTTTTTGTCGCTCGGATTGTTTATCGTGCAATAGATGAATGGTATTGCACGGTCTTAGGATTCAGGAAAAGGGTAGGGTAATATTTCATACAGATTTCAGTGTTCATGATTGGAAGCACTTTAGGAAACGGCTAAAAAAGGAAAAGTAAATTTTAGGGCTTATTTCTTTTAAAAAAAAGATATAATTTTACTTTGTTGTCTGTCCGTCTGTAGACATCGAACTTTTTTTGTTTATGCAGATAAATAAAAATTCTTTTTCTGTTAGATAGGTATTAATGATATATTACGATTTGCATTTTTCGAATCTCCCAAAAGTTATAACTGCGCCCTCGGTGGAAAAAGTTAAAAATTACAAAATATCAAACGAATATTACAAACCATGTAGTTATGTTAGAAGTTTAAATTTTGGTGTTGAAATGTGAAGGTTACGAAGTCAAAATTGGCAACAATCACTTGACCCTTTAAACCAAGGGGGAGATGGATGCAACTTTTTTTTGTTTTAACAGAAAAGTGTATGTTTTTAGAGATAAATTAAAAATTCTTTTTGGGTTGGACAGGTATTGATGAAATATTACAATTTGCATTTTGCAAATTTCCCAAAAGCTATAAATGCGCCCTCTAACGGTCGAAAAAATCGAAAAGTCCCAAAAATTTAAAATGAATATTGCAAACGATGTAGTTATGCTAGAAATTTTGGTCATGGAATGTGGCAGTCTTGAAAATTCCATTTACAACAATGAGTTGACTCTAAGCCAAAGTTAGGTAAGAAACGGAACGGTTTTGTTTTAAGAGATAATCGGAAATCTCTTTTTTAGTTGGTTACTAATGAAATGTAATTCGCATTTTCAAAGGTAATTTTAATTTATATCATCAGAGATCATGTTTATGGTAGAAATTTCGGCGTGTAGAGTTCTGTTATGGTAGAAATACCACTGATATCAATGATCTGCCCACTATTTTCAGAGAAGCGAGAGAAAATCAACTTTTTATGTTTAAGAACTAAAAGACAAATACTCTTTATGTTTTATAATTAGTAATAAAATGCTATTATGGCATTTCCTCCATCATACATTAAAAATAAATAAATACCCCCTCAAGTAGCTGCTTGTACAGAGGTCTGACAGGAGACTCTCAGTTTATGTGCCATAGTAGAAAGTCCATGAGGATGGCAGGACCTCAGAAGAAAAACAACACGAACATCCATAATTAAAACTTTTAAGAAGTGAAAAAGTAAGCAAAGCAAGAACTTCATTCTCTGAAAATAAGATTCCCATATGCATCAGAGGCAATATGCATTTTTCTAGTTATTTTACACTTTCAGTACCCTCTGACAGTGGAAATTCGAACTACTCTATAATTGAGAAAACAAACTATTAATATTTTATTAGTAATGTGAAAAAAAAATTTTTTCATTTATCTCTTAAAGCAGAAAATTTGCATTTTACCAACGGGACAAATCATTACTATTAGGGTAAACCACTTAATCATTACACTCTGTGACCAAAAAATTTAAGTTTCTAGCAAAAACAGATTGTTTTCAATATTTATTTAAAGATTTGTTATTTTACAGCTTTTTTCCACACACTAGAGGTCGCCTTTTCGAGTTTTTATTTACCGCCTTTAGCACTCTTGAACACTGGAAATTCAAATTGATGGGTATTCGAAAAATGTAAATGTAAATATTTTTGTGAAAAAAAATTTTGCTGGCATTCAGTATTCGAACCTGCATCTCTTCAGAAACATGCCAGAGTATTCTAACTTGTTGAACTAACACCGGCTTCTTCTTCTTAAACATCCAATCATTTTTCTGGTCCTATTTGTAAAGAGGGCCTCGGCCCTCTTATCATCAGGACCACAAGCTGATTTCGTCGGTGATTGCAAAAGTGATTAACACCGGCTGTTTTCACAAAAAACATTTATTGGTTTTATATACGTTTAAACGTCTACAGGTAACGCCGAGATTATCAAATATTGTTTAAATCAGGGATGGGCAAATAGCGGCCCGCTAAGAGTTTTTTGTGGCCCGCCAAGACAGTCAGAAAAATCCGTCTTGAACCGAGATTTCCTTCCCGTGCGCGAATGAAGATTCGTCTCGTATTTTCCACTAGGACGGCCACATCAATACGCATGCGCAGTGTGGATACGATGCGCAGTGCTTTTCCGGTTGATCTGGTTAATTTCCATTTTGTCTTTGCAAGAGTAAATATATAAATTTCCAACTTTAGTGAAACCATGAACCCCCCGAAAAAACGTAAAATCGGTGATGAATGTCGTGTGTTGAATGAAGAATGGACAAACAAATATTTCTTTGGTAATACAGGGAATAAAGCAATGTTTTTATTGTATCATGAAACGATAGCCATATTTAAGGAGTACAATCTGAAACGACATTATCAAACAAAACATAGCGAATTTGGTTGCAAACATTCCAAGGAAGAATGCAAAATGAAAGCTGCGGAGTGTGTGAAAAGGCTGAAGAAGCAACAAATATTATTTACAAAGCAATCAACACTTCAAAATAGCGCTACAGAAGCAAGTTTCATGGTAGCCTACAACCTTGCTAAACGCAACAAGCCTTTTTCGGATGGCGAGTTTATTAAGCAGTGTATGGTAGAGTGTGCAAGCGTATTGTGTCCTGATGTTAGAAGCAAATATGAAAGCATTTCATTGTCAAAAAGGACTATAGTGCGGAGCATTGACTCAATTAGTGACGAACTCACAGAACAGTTGAAGACTGCGAGCAAAGATTTTGTTTGATTTTCTTTGGCACTGGATGAGCACAGATAACGAAGACACTGCACAATTACTCATCTTTATCCGTGGAATTAATGAAAATTTCGTCATCACAGAGGAATTACTTGGCCTAGAATTAATGAAAGATAGAACCACTGGTCAGGACTTGCTTGAGTGTGCTGTGAATTGTGTGGAGAAAAGTGGCTTGTCCTGAAAAGCTTCACAGAGCTTTCACTGGAAAAAATGTAGGTATGGTTAAGCTTTTAAAAAACAAGTTACAAGCACAAGACAGAGACAGTGATATCTTGTCTTTTCATTGCATTTTGCATCAGGAGAGCCTTTGTAAAGCTGCACTGGACTTAAAGCATGTGGTAGATCCTATTGTTAGTGTGAACACAATCAGAGCAAGGGCATTCTACCATCGACAGTTCAAATCTTTTCTTGAGGATGTGTAGGCAGAGTGTGAAGACGTAATTTATCGCAACAGTGTGAGGTGGTTGAGCCTGGGCAAAGTGATAAAAAGAGTCTGGGCATTGCAGAATGAAATCCTCCTATTTCTGGACACGAAGGAGATATCTCATGATTTTGTTACAAAAATAGGATGTGAGGAGTGGAGATATGAGATGATGTTTGCAGCTGATGTATTTGAGAAATTGAATGAACTGAATGTGACATTGCAGGGAAAGGGGTTGTTTGCACATGAAATGTGGAAGCATGTAAAAATCATTCAAAGCAAAACTAGGTCTATTTGCAAGGCAAGCAGGTGAAGGTAATTTTTGTCATTTCCCTTTATTAGGAAAACAGAAAGTGCCTGAAAGTGTTTCTGCTAAGATCAGGGATCATCTGCAGAGTTTGGAGGACGAGGTTACAAGATTTCAGGACTTTAAGAAAATTGAGCCTAAATTCAATTTGTTCTCTTATCCCATCACTGCTGATATTGACACAGCACCTGAGGAGCTGCAGCTTGAACTTATTGACATGCAGTCAGATCACACTGTGAAAGAAATGTTTAATGCTGTGACATTAGTTGACTTTTACAAATCTTTGTCTGCTGAAAAATTTCCATGTATAAAGAAATTTGCTGGGAAAATGTTCTCTATATTTGGGTCTACATATATTTGTGAGCAAAGTTTTTCTTGCTTGAAGATCAACAAGAGTAAATATAGATGCTCTTTGACAAACATTAACTTGCAGGCTGTGATAAGAATCTCAACAAGCAATCTCCTGATTTCAAAAAAATTGTAGAAAAGTGTGATAGGATACATTTGTCTCATTAAACTGATTCTAAAATTAAATGTGTTTGCAGCTATAGATGATATGAAATTAGCACAATAAATAAATTGAATAAAACTGCCACTATTTTATTTAATTTATATTTATTGATTTTTATGGTATAATTTATACCTTTTCTGAAATGCAAAGTTAACTAATGAATGCAATCATTTTAAAAGGTGCTGCCCTCCGCTAACCTCCGCTTCCACAAAGTGCCCCCCCCCGAGCCAAAACAATTGCCCACCCCTGGTTTAAATCATTAATAACGCTAAATAGCGTGATGTGACTTCATTATTTATATCAATCTTATTCAGAGCATTAAAAAAGAAATAGTTGTCACCCGAGATCATAGATGTCTTATGGAGGCGCCCAAAATTCACGGGAAGAGTAATAGTCATTATTAGTGGAAAAAAGACAGATGGTATTAGTTCAACAGGTTAGAATACTCTGGCATGTTTCTGGAGAGATGTGCGTTCGAATCCCGTATATCGGATAAATTTTTTCCACAAAAACATTTATTGATTTATACATGTTTAAACGTCTACAGGTAACACTGAGATTACGAAATATTATTAAAAAAATTATCAATATTTTGTTAGTGCCTGTAAAACAAATATATATATATATAGTTTCGTTTATCTCTCTAAGAAAAAGTTTCATTTTGGCACCCCCTTTTGTCCAAGAGGGCAATGCCTTGTTGCCATTGTAAACCTTCTCACCATAACTCTCTACTACCAAAATTTCAGATTTCCAGTGTAAATAGTTTGTGTGCAATATTCGTTTAAAATTTTAGCATTTTTCGTCTTTTCTCACCGCTAGATGGCGCTATTAAAGTTATTGAAATTTTTAAAAATTGCGAATCGCAATATTTGTTCGACACCTATCCAACCCAAAAAAGAATTTTTCATTTAGCTCTAAAAGTAAAAAAAACTGATAAAAGTGAACTTTGTCTATAGACAGAGAGACAGATGGACAGAAAACAGAGAGACAGACAGACAGACGAACAAATACTGGCATAGGCAGACGACAAAGTGAAAAAATTAGCTCGTTTTTCAAATGAACTCTTAAAAGAAATTATTTGTAGGTTTTCAGTTAGCTCGTTTCACTTTTGCAACCGATTGCCATCTTCTGATGGAGTTTCTCGGGAAAAAAAATATTCATTAAATTATTTCTTAGAGTGAAATTTTTACACCCAAATGCAGCACAGTGAGGCATTCATAAAATATAACAGCTTTTATAGACAAAAACAGTGGTAGAAATATATAAACTGCAACAACTGAGAAGTTTTAACTTGGTACACACACTAACTCATAGGCTTTCGTCTCACAATACGACAAAACATGGCGCCCATAAACCACGTGACTCAATCAACCAATGACAGTGAATCACCGAGATAGCCAGCCTTTGATTCCAACCCCGGACTTCAAGCAAGTAAGACGTGTTCTCTTGTGCTCTCAGTTTACCACGTGTTTTTGTGATCTCAGCTAATAATGGATATCAACATGGACACTCGTTTAAACCGTTGCTTCAAGTTTTTACATCGTGATCTCAGCTACGAGACTTTTGTGACATATCTAGCCAACAACAAGGACCCAGCCACTATAGAAGTCGCTCAAAGCATTTCTAAAGATATCACTATTGTTACTTTCGCCTCTGAAGACGCTGCGGATGAGTTTGCCGCTGATCCGAACCTGGACTTTCCCACGGACCAGCCCATCGCATTCAAGCACCTCGGATTCCCTCGCAAAAAGGTCACCATCACAAAACTTCCATTTTTCATCTCAAACAGCGACATCGTGGACGTCCTCATGCCACACAGCAATATAACAAGCATCGCAGACGAGTTCCTGAATCTCCCGGGATTGGAATCGATCCGGACGGGAACGAGGGTAGTCCACATGGAGATGAAGAAAATGGTTCCGAACTTCCTCCACATTTCTACTTTTTCGGCCACAATAACCTACTCCGGCATGATCAGATTTTGCAAGTGGTGCAGGCTTCCTGGTCATCTCATAAAGGACTGTGCTGCCTTCGTCAGGAAGAATCTACCACTTCTGACCCCACCTGCACCAAAATCGGTCACCATTTCGGACTCTACCTCGACCATCAACTCTTCGCAACAGCTGCCACCAACCTCCACTCAAAGAGAAGAAGTACCGGTCCCTTCAACTGAAATTTCCGCTACTGCAGAGTCAGCACTTTCCACCCCCAGCCAACAAAAAAGAAAGCACCTTTCCTCTCCATTGGATTCACCTTCTGCCTCTGAGTCTACTGTTCCTGCTCATCAGAAGAGAAAACTGCCAGCTCCTGACTCGCCCTCCTCTTTAATTGGTAATATACAAAATTTCATTATCGATCGATCCACCTCTCCCTCCATTACTCTAAATTCCGACCCCCCTGATTTTACTGAGACATTTGAGAACCTCCTTGATTTTCTTAAATTTCTTTCCAACCCTAAGTTAGCCTCCTCCGAATGGGAAATTCCCCCCCCCCCACCTTAAAGCACTTAAAAAAACGCTACCAAAGACGGTTTCATTTTGCCGAAGTTCCGAGACCTCTACCTCTCTGCTTTAGGCAAATGCCCGCAGAGAAATTGCTTTTCTATTTGGGACTTCCTCCAATTAGTTAAGAATCTCCTCCATTTATTTAAATAATTCACTTTTCTTCTGATATTTATTATTTCTTATTCAAAATTAGTCCATTTCCCCCCTTTTTTTACTCATTTTGCGATCAAAATTCTTCTTGCACATCCCTCATAAACTGGTCCTATTTGCAAAGCAAGCCTCGGCCTGCTTATCATCAGGACCACGAGCCAATGTCTTCTGTGGGTGAAAGAGTGAGGGAGAAGGTGTTTAAAGTTGGTAATTTTAAATTATTAGAGGCAATAGAGGAAGGAAAGGCCGAAAGTTAGCGCAGATCTAATTTTGCTCCAAAGATGGTAAGTGTCGTGTAGATCGTGGAAAGAGAGAGAAAAAGGGGGAAAGGGGTATAATTTAGTGAGAAATTAGTGTTAAGGAGAATAAACTTTAAAAATTTTGATCGGGGGAGCCATAATTAAAGGGGGAGGGGGAGAAATTAAGCCAAAAAGTAGCGTCAGAGTAACGAGACGGTGCTTAAACATAAACCTATTCCATCATATCTGGACCACTTTGTACCACATTCCAGTGGAATTAGGATCATCTGGTCCATATGCAAGGGTCGTCAGAGGAGGCTAAATGGAATGCAAGACAGAAGCTAGCGTAGCGTAGCACAGTGTACTTACATTTTGGCGAAGGCGTTTGACCACAGGCCGCCTTTTGATGAGAGAGGGAAAGGCAACAATGATGGGCTGTAGTGACTCAGGTCCAATGAAAAGAGGTGGAGAGGAAAGAGTGTTCACAATCTCCCAGAAACAGGTCAAAAGAGCGTGTGTTCAGTGTGGGCATTCAGGGGAGGGAGAAAGAAAAAAACAAAAAAAAAATTAAAAAATTAGCAACAACAAAAAAAAAATTTCCATCTCATAGGAGAGAAATAATTTGGGGTTGCAAAAGGGAGGGGGGAGGAGGGGGCAGGTGGAGTAAGGAGAGGGCAACAAGGAGAGAACCAAAAGGTTCAGCAATGGGGGACAAAGTTAATAAAAAAAAATATATATTTTTTTTTAATTGTAAAAAAAATTTTTTTTTAATTGTAAAAAAAATTTTTTTTTTTCCATGAAAATAATAAAAATCAAAATAAACCAAGTTTCAACCTCCTCAGGCAGGGCTTGCCCAAGGGGTGAATCTTGGTGGGTAGGGGGAAGGGGGGGAGGTGGCAGTCCCAAAGTAATGAGGGAATAATCAGGAAAAAATAGGAGGAGAAGGCTCAAAATTGTGCTTAAACATAAACCTATTCCATCATATCTGGACCACTTTGTACCACATTCCAGTGGAATTAGGATCATCTGGTCCATATGCAAGGGTCGTCAGAGGAGGCTGAATGGAATGCAAGACAGAAGCTAGCGTAGCGTAGCAAACGAGACGGTGGATATCGATCGCAGAGGGCCTCAGCCAATGGGAATGAAGAAATTTTAGCATTGGCTAAGAGCGGGAGCTGGAAGTTAGTTAGGTTTTGACGCTAACGAAGACGAGAGGGCAAGAGGGGACTCAGCCAATGAGAGGGAAGGAATTTTGGGATTGGCTGAGAGTGAGGAAAGGAGAGGAGATGATCCTAATTCCTCTGGAATATGGTACAGAGTGGTCCAGATATGAATGAAGAGATTTATGTTTATGCTGAAATTTTGATCGCTGAAAGAGAAAAGGGTATGAAAATGACGAATTTTGAATAGAAATTATTATAAAAAACGGAGGAAAATGAATTATTTAAATAAAGGGAGGAGATTCTTAACTACTTGGAGAAAGTCCCAAATAGAAAAGCAGTCTCTCTGCGGGCATTTGCCTAAAGCAGAGAGGTAGAGGTCTCGAAACTTCGGCAAAATGAAACCGTCTTTTGAAAGCGTTTTTTTAAGTGCTTTAAGGTGGGGGGGGGGGAATTTCCCATTCAGAGGAAGCTAATTTAGAGTTGGAAAGGAATTTAAGAAAATCAAGGAGGTCCTCAAATGTTTCAGTAAAATCAGGGGGGTCTGAATTTAGAATAATGGAGGGAGAGGTGGATCTATCGATAATGAAATTTTGAATATTACCAATTAAAGAGGAAGGCGAGTCAGGAGCTGGCTGTTTTCTCTTCTGATGAGCAGGAACAGTAGACTCAGAGGCAGAAGGTGAATCCAATGGAGAGGAAAGGTGCTTTCTTTTTTGTTGAATCGGGGTAGGAGGTGCTGACTCTGCAGGAGCGGAAATTTCGGTTGACGGGACCGGTACTTCTTCTGTTTGAGTGGAGGTTGGTGCCAGCTGTTGCGAAGAGACGATGATCGAGGTAGAGTCCGAAATGGTGGTCGATTTTGGTGCAGGTGGCGTCAGAAGAGAAAGGTTCTTCTTGGCGAAGGCAGCACAGTCCTTAATGAGATGACCAGGAAGCCTGCACCACTTGCAAAGTCTGATCATGCCGGAGTAGGTAATTGTGGCCGAAAAGGTAGAAATGTGGAGGAAGTTTGGTACCATTTTCTTCATCTCCATGTGGACTACCCTCGTTCCCGTCCAGATCGATTCCAATCCCGGGAGATTCAGGAACTCGTCTGCAATGCTTGAAATGTTGCCGTATGGCTTGAGGGCGTCCACGATTTCGCTGTTGGAGATGAAAAATGGAAGTTTTGTGATGGTGACCTTTTTGCGGGGGAATCCTAGGCACTTGAATGCGATGGGCTGGTCCGTGGGAAAGTCCAGGTTCGGATCAGCGGCAAACTCATCCGCAGCGTCTTCAGAGGCGAAAGTAACAATGGTGAGATCTTTAGAAATGCTTTGGGCGACTTCTATATTAGCTGGGTCCATGTTGTTGGCAAGTGATGTCACAAAAGTCTCGTAACTCAGATCACGATGTAAAAACTTGAAGCAACGGTTTAAACGAGTGACCATGTTGATATCCATAACTAGCTGAGATCACAAAGAAACACGTGGGAAACTGGGAGCACAAGAGAACACATCTTACTTGCTTGAAGTCCGGGGTTGGAATCATCAAAATTCTGCCTCCTCTCCATTCCTCACTCTCAGCCAATCCCAAAATTCCTTTATCCTCATTGGCTGAGACCCCTCTTGCCCACTTGACTCCGTTTAGCGCCAAACCTAATAAACCTCCTGCTCACGCTCTCAGCCAATACCAAAATTTCTTCATCCCCATTGGCTGAGACTACTGCGACCAATTTCCAACGTCTCGCTACTCTGACGATATTTTTTGGCTTAATTCTTCCCCCCCCTTCAAATTAATGCACCCCCGTCCACAATATTAATGTTTATTCGCCGTATTTCTAAATTATCAATAAATCATACCCTTTTCCCCCTTTTATTCACTCTCCTTCCACGATTTCTACGGCGCTTACCAACTCTGGAGCTAAATAAGATCAGTGCTAACTTTCGGCCTTTCCTTCCTCCCATGCCTCTAAAAATTTAAAATACCTATTTTTAACACCTTCTCCCTCACTCTATCACCCACAGAAGACATTGGCTCGTGGTTCTGATGATAAGCAGGCCGAGGCTTGCTTTACAAATAGGACCAGCATAAAGAGGGATGTGCAAGAAGAAGAAGAAGAAGAAGCCAGCCTTTAATCGGCGATCGCTAGCAACAAGAAAGGACGTGTTTTCTGTTGCTCTCGGTTTTTAACAGTCTTTTTTAAGACTAGTAAGCTTTTTTTATTTACTAATGATGAATACTAAGTCTTCTAAGGACCAAAGGATCATTCAAGATCGTCCCAAGACGCCAGCAGACGACGCTACTGCCACCACCACGTGCGGAAATCGCCAGATGAAGCAGACAAAGGCACAGGTCAGTATGTCTACAGGGAAGACGGCTGGCACTAGCGATAGTGCTAGCGATCAAGCAGACACTTCAGCACAACTGAAATTAACTGGTAGATGCTTTTCCCACCCTAATTTATCATCAGCACACCCTACACAATTAACTGCAGCCTCCACTAGCCACACTCACACCACCCAACACAGCCTAGAATTACTCAAACAATCACAAATGGATACAAATGAAAACACAATAGCAACCGACTCAGAGGACACATGGACCTTAATTCAAAAGAGAAAAAGATCCAGGAGGCAATCTGCATCATCTGATACAGATAAAATTTGTGATTTTACCATCAGCCACGATTATACACCAGTCCTCTTATTCTCCACCCCCACAACACTGCTAAAAAATTTGAACATCAATATTTTAACGAAACAAATTAACACAACAGTAGAAAAACCCACGGTAGCACGTTTTACACACAGAGGAGAGTTCCTAGTCCATGTCAAAAATCAAGCACAAGCACAAAAACTCATGGCCCTCACACACATACATAACATAGCAATCAAAACCAAATACCCCGAATCTTACAATAAGCCCTATGGCTCGATCGAAGGAGTCGATAAGCATCTCAGCGACCAAAGCATCCTGGAAGCCCTAACGGAATATGATGTTCATAAAATAAAGAGAATCACATATGCACACCACATCATGGATGGCAGCACCATACGCAGAAACATGGATAAAGTAATCTTATATTTCAACTCCCTCCCCCTCCCACCAACTGTTGAACTTGGCTTCTCTAAACACATTGTCACCCCTTACACTAATCCACCCCCACAATGCATCAAATGTCAAAGACATGGTCATATAATTAAAATTTGCAGAAGTGCAGCAAGATGTAAGTATTGCGCTCAGCCACATATGTCTTCAGATTGTAAAAGAAATCAACCTCTTCTCTGCTGCAACTGTGGAGGACCCCATGTTGCAACATTTGGCAAATGCCCTGTCAGACTAAGGGCAATTAAAATTAAAACAGCTGCAACCACTACCAACTCAGTCACTAAACAAGTAAACACACCACACAACACTTCCTCATCTTCCCTACCTCCACAGTTGCATACACTCACACCCCTCCTTCCCCCACCTACACCCTCTGCCCAAACACAGAGCACAACAAATACACATCCACCTACCATACCCACTGATCAAATCCAAGCTCCAATAATAGATATTACCTCTACAACCATTTTTCCTCAATTACCCACTAGAAATGTTCCCACTGCCCCCCCACATCTGATGAAGAATCACCAAACCACTCAGATCAACAGCCAGTTGCTCCCTAATCACCAAAATTCTCTATTAAACGAGCTAAAACAAATTACATCAGAAGAACCAGGACCAGGAGCACACCGGCACCAAGGAACCAACATACACCTCCTCAACAACCAAACCTTACACAACAACTATTACACCTCATTGTCCCACTTATAGATGCCCTCCTTCCACCACAAAATAGAACCCCCGCAACTCAACCAAACTATTCAGGCCATTGTGGCCCTTCTCCAACAGCTTCACTAACTTCCCCCTCTTTCTTTACTCTTGCTGTAGTTCCCCCCTATACTCTCCACAACCCCCCCTCCCCCCTTGCACTTGTATCCAATGGAACTGCAGATCCCTCCCTAACAAAATCCTTGAACTCAAGACTCTCACAAATCTACATATCATCCCTATTTTGGCTCTAAATGAAACAAGAATACCTAACAACTTTAACTTCAAACCATACATTATACACAGAGCAATTTCTTCACGCCCACATTCTAACTCCACCACATTGATTCACAAAAAATTCCCCCATTGTCTAATACCCAACACAAAAACATATTCCTACATGGACATCGTGGGCATTAACATTAAAATACACGACACCACATTCAATATCTACAATGTTTACTTCTACAATAACACACAAATTAAAACAAACATCTTAATTAAAGATTTTACACACATTTTCTCCCTCTCACCTGGACCCAACATCATCCTAGGAGACTTTAATGCCCACAACATACTATGGGGAAGTAACTTCACAAACAACAGAGGTACCACAATTGAAACCCTTATACAACACTTCAAATTGGCCATACACAATGATGTTTCACCCACCTTCACCAAACCCCCATATGAGTCAGTTCTAGACCTCACACTCACCACACCTGACATTTCACCCATTATAAACTGGCAAGTACACCATTCAACATGGGCTAGTGACCACTACCCAATCTTCATCACATTACAAGGCATCAAACCCACAGCTTACACAACAAAAACACACATCAACTGGCATAATTTCTCCGCAAACTGTGAAACCAGCATCAACACAATAACACCAAACAACCTAAACTCTTTCTACACATGTGTCAACCAGAGCATTCAACAAAATAAATTCACCACCAAACACATGACTGGTTTCACCAAAAATCACCCCGAAATTACAAATCAACTCCAAATAAGGAGAAAAACAGAAGACACAGTCAGAAAACATCCCACAGTACTTGCCATCACCACTTTCAACAAAGAAAATGCTAAACTCCGAAGAATCAGACTACACACAAAACGAAAAGAATGGAAAAACTTCTGCAACAACATTAACCCGAGAACTGACTCTTCCCTCATTTGGTCTATCATAAGAAATCTTAAGACCCAGGCTCAACCCTTAGCTCCTTGGCACACAATTCTTTGGACTAACAACCTTTCTGCCAAACAAGGGGCAGATCTCTTCGCCACACATTATCACCACCAATCCCTTGGCAAACTCACATACATACCAACAATACTGCCAACACATGACCCAGAATTTAACACAGGATTACCCTTGCACATTACCAGCCATCAATCAACCATTCCAACATTATGAACTACAAATGGCAATCCATCAGGCTAACAAAAAAAGCTCACCAGGACCTAATCCCATTACATACAGTACACTCAAACACCTAGGACCACAAGCACTTGACACTCTACGGCAATTATTTAATGACTGTTGGCAAAATCACACCTTCCCCGCCCAATGGGAAGATATACACATCATTCCACTCCTTAAGCCTAACAAGCCTGCATCTCAAGTAAGCTCATACAGACCCATTGCACTCACATCATGCATACTCAAAATACTAGAAAGAATGGTGCTCTCTAGAGTAAAATATTTCCTAGCTGTCAAAAAAACATTCCCCATTTGCCAAACTGGCTTCAGAGAGCACATGTCAACCACGGATAATTTCTTTGACCTTATCACCTCACCTGAAATGGCCATACAAAACAAAGAAATTCTTTGCTGTGTCTTTCTAGACCTCACCTCTGCTTTTGATACTGCCTCACACACCAGTATACTATTCAAAATACAACAACTAGGACTAACAGGAAACATTTTCCACTTCACTAAAATTTTCCTCACCCAGAGAAAGGTTAAAGTCAAACTGGGGACTACTCTCTCTGACCCCCACATACTAACTAGGGGACTACCACAGGGCAGTGTAGTATCTCCCACTTTATTTAACATCCTACTATATGACCTCCCCACAAAACTACAAAAAGACACGAATTGCTCCATCTTTGCTGATGCCATAGTTCTCTGGACCAAAGGAAAGGATCTCACTATACAAACCACCCTACAATCAGCAGTCAACCAGGTCCTTGACTTCACCAATAAATGGGGATTAGCCATCTCTGCACCTAAATCTGCGGTCTTACCAATATCACAAACACCCCTCCCTGCTAACCAACTCAACATAAACATAAATAATCAACCTATACCCACAACTAAACAATACAAATACTTAGGGCTAACTATAGACCGGCAGCTAACATGGCATCAACACATCAAAAATACTCAATCCACATGTAATGGAGCACTCAACATTCTCACATCCATCACCAGAGCTAGCTGGGGAGCAAGTGACCAATCAATGATCACACTTGTTAAAGCATTCATAAACAGTAGACTTGAATATGGCCTGCTAGCTCTTAACACAGCCTCACCCACTAACTTCAAAAAATTAGAGACTATCCAAACACGAGCCATCAGACTAGCCCTGGGTCTTAAAACTGGCTGCCCAAACTTGGCCACATGGGCAGAAGCCAACATGCCCCCTCTCGAACACATCAGACATAAACTCACATGCAAGCATTATATAAAACTCAAACACTTACAACCCACTCACCCCTTCATAAACAGAATAGAGTCTCCTGTTAACATATCCCCCACTGCTCAGGTCATAAAACTACACCCTCTTTACCACATCTGGAAAAATATCACACCTTTTAAACCCAGATACACACTCCCCTACTGGACTATCAAAAAACCCACTATTTCACTCACTCTACCACACATAACACAAAAACATAATCACCTACAACAGGAATTGAAATTTGCTGCAGAACAACTTTTAGACTCCATCCCAAACACTGCCCTCACAATTTTTACTGATGGATCCCACCACCCCAATACTACAAATGGCTCTGCAGCCTTTCACTCTCCACACCTCAATTTCTCCCACATAATCAAGATGAATCACGCAACAAACAGCACAGCCACAGAACTAGCTGCCATCCACATGGCCCTTGAGTGGTCCTTCACACAATCCATACACAACATTCATATTATTACAGACTCTAAATCTGCTCTTCTCAGCATCAACAAACACACATACAACCATACACAAAACTATTCACTATTTCACATACACAGACTTGCACACAATATACGTGGCACAAATAAAACACTCACTTTTCATTGGATCCCCTCACACTGTGACATCACACACAATGACACAGCAGATCTCCTTGCTAAAGAAGGGCACAACTTACCAATACCAAATTATCACACACCTGTCTCATACAAATTTCACTCGAATGAACTGAAAAATCTTTTCGCACCATATGGATAAACAACTGGACACAACAAACCACACTTAAAAACACATTCAGAGCCACCATTTCTGCCACTCCACACACACTACACTTAAACTACTTACCACGAAAGGCCCAAACAGTCATACACCAATTGCGTACTGGCAGGACTAGCCTTAACAAAGATCTGTTTATCATCAATGTCTGCTCTCTGCACCACCTGCCAGGTAATTGAAGATATTCCCCATTTTCTCTTACACTGCCCTAAATACACAGCACATAGACTCACCCTTTTCCAAACACTCACCACACTTGGAACCACACTATTCACTACACAAACTCTCCTCAATCCCACACACAAAAACAGCAAGGCCCATTTTAAGGCCTTGGCAAAATTCCTACACAGCTCTGGGAGATTTCCCTAATTGTTTCTCCCCCACTTCTGAGCCCTACCTCTTCCCTTCCACTCAATTTGGTTCCCCCTTCCCTTCTGTTACATATGGCAATTGTACTATAAGATCCAGATGCCACCAAAAGATCCAATTGGACAACAAAAAGAAGCATTATGGACAATTTCAGGATCATTGATAGAAATATTATCAAAAAAAATATATACTCTGAAAAAAAAAATTCTAACATCTTCAAAAAAAAATAAATAATAACTTTTCATTTATACTTATTTACCTAATAAAAAAATAAATAAATATTAACATATGGGAACTACCCATATCAACCAAATTATCTGTCTCAAAAAAAAATATAATAATTTTTTTTATTACTTTATGCCCTCTTTTTTTACATTGAAAAAACCAAATTGTTCCTTTGACTTAAAAAAAAATAAAAAACACACCATTTTCAAAAAAAATAAACCCCACCTCTACCCCATCTCATATCCCCCCCAAAAAAATTATTTTATTTTCATAATTTTTTTTTTATCACAATTTTTCTCTCTCCACCCTACAAAGGATACTTGAAAATGACTGTCTGAAAAAAAATAATAATAAATTTTAAAATAAATCACACTTTATGTTAAAATATCCTATTCAACCTTATACCTTATCTCCTCATTTCAAAAAAAAAAAACAACATATAACAGAACTTACACTTTAACTCCACCAGATCTCTCTACCCATGACACCTCCCATAACCTACGACTTGCTACGGCTATTATCACTCCCCTGCATCTACCTTTCAACCACTGGGTGGCCTGCGGCCAAATACCCTCTGCCAATTTGTACGGTTGCTGGCCTTTCCACTGTGCCAGTCCACTTTCCTGTTTGACATCTGCACCCACAGCAAATTTAGCACATGGACCTGATGATAAGAGGGCCGAGGCCCACTTTACAAAGAGGTCCAGGTTATGATGAGAAATGTTAATGAAGAAAGAAGAAGCCAGCCTTTAGCCCTCTTTACAAAGAGGTCCAGAACTATTGATGGATGTGCAAGAAGAAGAAGAGGTTGGCCATCTCAAAATTGGACGCTATGTTTTGTCGTCGCTCGGATTGTTTAGCGTGCATAGCTGAATAGTATTGCACGTTACTTATGGATTCCGGAAAAGGGTAGGGTAATATCTGATACAGATTTCAATATTCATGATTGGAAGCACTTTAGAAAACGGCTAAAAAAGAAAAGTAAATTTTAGGGCTTTTTTTTAAAAAAAAGATATAATTTTGCTTTGTTGTCTGAAAATTAAAAAAATACTTGAAAATGACTGTCTGAAAAAAAATAATAATAAATTTTAAAATAAATCACACTTTATGTTAAAATATCCTATTCAACCTTATACCTTATCTCCTCATTTCAAAAAAAAACAACAACATATAACAGAACTTACACTTTAACTCCACCAGATCTCTCTACCCATGACACCTCCCATAACCTACGACTTGCTACGGCTATTATCACTCCCCTGCATCTACCTTTCAACCACTGGGTGGCCTGCGGCCAAATACCCTCTGCCAATTTGTACGGTTGCTGGCCTTTCCACTGTGCCAGTCCACTTTCCTGTTTGACATCTGCACCCACAGCAAATTTAGCACATGGACCTGATGATAAGAGGGCCGAGGCCCACTTTACAAAGAGGTCCAGGTTATGATGAGAAATGTTAATGAAGAAAGAAGAAGCCAGCCTTTAGCCCTCTTTACAAAGAGGTCCAGAACTATTGATGGATGTGCAAGAAGAAGAAGAGGTTGGCCATCTCAAAATTGGACGCTATGTTTTGTCGTCGCTCGGATTGTTTAGCGTGCATAGCTGAATAGTATTGCACGTTACTTATGGATTCCGGAAAAGGGTAGGGTAATATCTGATACAGATTTCAATGTTCATGATTGGAAGCACTTTAGAAAACGGCTAAAAAAGGAAAAGTAAATTTTAGGGCTTTTTTTTAAAAAAAAGATATAATTTTGCTTTGTTGTCTGTCTTCAGTAGACATCGAACTTTTTTTGTTTATGCAGATAAATAAAAAAAAATTTTGTGTTAGAGAGGTATTAATGATATATTACGATATGTATTTTTCAAATCTCCCAAAAGTTATAGCTGCGCTCTCTAATGGTGGAAAATTTTGAAAACTGCAAAACATCAAACGAATATTCCAAACGATGTAGAAGCTTGAAACGTTCAGAAGCTTGAAATTTTGGTGTTAAAATGCGAAGGTTACGAAGTTACCATTGGCAACAATCACTTGACCCTTTAGACCCAGGGGGGGAGGTGAATGCAACTTTCTTGTTTTAACAGAGAAGTGCATGTTTTTTAAGATAAATTTAAAATTATTTTTGGGTTGGACAGATATTGATGAAATATTACAATTTGCATTTTGCAAATTTCCCAAAGCAGTAATTGCGCCCTCTAACGGTGGAAAAAAAATTTAAAATCCGAAAATTTAAAACGAATATTGCAAACGATATAGTTATGCTAGAAATTTAAAATTTTGGTGGTGGAATGTGACAATCATGAAAATTCTATTGACAACAATGAATTGACCCTAAGCCCAGGGTAGTAAGGAACGGAACGGTTTTGTTTTAAGAGATAATTGAAAATCTCTTTTTCAGTTGGTTACTAATGAAATATAATTCGCATTTTCAAAAGTTGTTTTAATTTATATCATTAGAGATTACTAAATATTGAAACTGCAAAACTTTTAACGAATATTTCAAGTGATCTGTTCATGGTAGAAATTGCACTGACAACAATGATATGCCCACTATTTTCAGAGGAGTGAGAGATAAGCAACTTTTTAAATTTAAGAACTAAAAGTCAAATACTCTTTATGTTTTAAAATTACTAATGAAATACTACTATGTGAATTTCCCCCATCATATGTTAAAAAAATAAATAAATACCCCTGAAGCAGCTGCTTGTACAGAGGTCTGACAGGAGTCTGTCAATTTATACGCCATAGTAGTCAATGAGGATGGCGGGACCTCAGCAGAAAAACAACACGAACATCCATATTTAAAACTTTTAAGAAGTGAAATAGTAGGCAAAGGAAGAACTTCCTTCTCTTTGATGAGATTCCCATTTGCGCCAGAGAGAGAGATGAGATTTCCATGTGCATTCTTCTAGTTATTTTACACTTTCAGTACCCTCTGACAGTGGAAATTGGAACTACTGTATAATTGAAAAAATAAGCTATTAATATTTTATTAGTAACTGTAATGTGCAAGAAAAGTTTTTCATTTATCTCTTAAAGCAGACAAGTTGCGTTTTACCAACAGGACAAATCATTACTATTAGGGTAAACCACTTGATCATTACACTCTATGATCAAAAATTTGAGTTTCTAGCAAAAACAGATCGTTTGCAATATTTATTTAAAGATTTGGTATTTTGCAGCTCTTTCCGCCGCTAGAGGTCGCCTTTCAAGTTTTTATATACCGCCTTTAGCATCTCTAACACTGGAAATTCCACTGATGGGGATTCGAAAAAATTAATATTATTATTTTTGGCGGAAAAAAATTTCTCCGACATACGAATCCGCATCGCCCTAGAAATGTGTCATAGTAGTCTAACCTGTTGAACTAACGCCAGCTTTTGTTAGTGACTGTAGAACAAATATATATATATTGTTTCGCTTTTCTATTAAAATAAGTTTCATTGTAGCCCCCCCCCCCTCTTTGGCTAAGACTGCAAAGCCTTGTTGTCATTGTAAACCTTCTGACTAACTACAACCAAAATTTCAGATCTCCAGTGAAAATTATTTGTAATATTCGTTTTAAATTTTATAATTTTCCATCTTTTTCCATTGCTAGAGGGCGCTATTAAAGCTATTGAAATTTTTCAAAATGCTAATCGAAATATTTGTTTGAAACCTATCCAACCAAAAAAGAATTTTTCATTTAGCTCTAAAAGTAAAAAAATTGATTGTCTATAAACGGGCAGACAGGTGGAAAGACAAAATGAAGAGACAACAGTTAACAGAGAGATAGACAGACAGACGACAAAATGAAAACATTAGCTCGTTTTTCAAACGAACCTTAAAAGAAATTATTTGTTAGTTTTCAGTTAGCTCATTTCACTTTGAAACCGATTGCCGTCTTCTGATAGAGATTATTGGAACAAAATATTCACCAATTTATTTTTTGAGTGAAATTTTTACATCGAAATGCAGCGCATTGAGGCATTCAGAAAATAGGACAGCTTTTATAGCAAAAAAGTGGTAGAGATTGAGAAGTAAACAACTAAGAGTTTTTAAAAAGTTTTTTACTGAGAGTTTTACAACTGAGAAGTTTTAACTTGGTACATACACTAAATCACAGGCTTTCGTCTCACGGTACGACAAAACATGGTTCACATAAACCACGTGACTCAATCAACCAATGGCAGTGAATCACCGAGATCACACACACTACATCTCAACTACCTATCAAGAAGAGCCCAAACAGCAATTCATCAACTACGCACTGGCAGAACAAATCTCAACAAGGACCTTTTCATGATACAAAAGGTACCATCTGCTCTTTGAACTACATGCCAAGTGATAGAAGACATTCCACACTACCTTCTACACTGCACCAAATACACAATACATAGAATTACCCTCTTCCAGACACTCACCACACTGGGAACCACTTATTTCTCAGCCCAAACAATTCTTGGTCCTACTCATAATAATATAAAAATCCACTCTAGGGCCTTGGCCCAATATATCAACAGCACTGGGAGATTCCCCTAAAGCCTCTCTGCCTCTCCAAAGGCCTTTACCTCACTTTTAAAAGATCCTTGGGACACTAAAAGATCCAGATGCCAATAAAAGATCCCCATAGGACATCAAAAGACGCATTTTGGACAACTTATTCCATAGAAACTAAATAAAAATAAATATATAGTATAAAATCATCAAAAAAATCAATCTAACTATCAAAAATAAAGTCACATAAAGGAAAATTTTATTTCTATATTGGAAACTTTTATATTTCTCTTTAACCCAATAACTTATATGGAATCTCTCCCAGAACATAACATCTCTATACACATTATCATACCTAATATACATATGGAATCTCACCACATCTCCCGCTACCTTGATGGGAGCCCTAAACTGCACTCCTGCCACACACCCCAAGCTCATGGCTGACCTTCCACTGGCTCTACAAAATAACACTGACCACCACACACTGAACACATAAATTTGATTTCCAACTCATAACGTAGCTATATCATTTTCCTCCCTTCTCCTCCAAAAAAAAAATTACATTTATCATACTCCTTCCCATATATAAGGCTGTCACTGAACGTAGACTTTTCCCAGATCCACCCCTGCGCAACATTTCACTGCATGGCAGGGCAACCCAATGCTAACCTTTGGAGTTATATAAGCTACCATAAATATTTCCTCCTCCATCTTCCTGACACAGGAGTATTACCTATCCCACCGTCTCAGCTCCCCCCACCAAATATTTCATCCCCCTTTGATTGACTCAAATCTACCATACTGGCAACCAACCATGGCCACAACTTCAAAAATAACATAACATTCGCCACTCGGAAAATTATTAAAAAAATATATATACACTACTTCTCCCTCTATCTCTCTCCACCCCCTTCCCCGCTTCACATGACATGCAACTGGTATTTATTCTCCTTCACCCTTCAACATCAGCCTCTCCACCACTGGGCGGCCTGCGGCCTAAAGCCCAATTGCCAAAATGTACGATTGCCAGCCTTCACTGTGCTGGCCAGTCTTTGCCGTTTTCATCTGCACCCACTGCCCTTTATGCCTATGGACCTGATGATAAGGGGGCCGAGGCCCCCTTTACAAATAGGTCCAGCTTAGAAAGAAGGATGTATAAGAAGAAGAAGAAGGCCAGCCTCTAACTATACAGGACCTCTAATTTTAGCCTCTCGACAGCGCCATCAGCGTTCAATTAAAGAACTATCAGTGGGCGAGTGCGCAAATTAGACCGCAAATTAGACATCATGATAATGCTTTTCAGCATAGTTGTGGACAAAGAAATGTAAGGAGAAGAATGAAATGCTTCTTATATCCGGAGCTCATTTGCTACTACCGCCTCTCAGCTACAGATACAAGCTCTGTTCTGAAATATGCTCAACAGGGGCAATGCAGCAAACCTGTTGATGGTAGTTTAGGATTATTGCTGCGCGATCTGTGGCTTTTTAGCACGCTGCTCCTGAACGACAGCGGATATGATCTCGAATTTCATGTACGTTGAACTTTTTTTTTCTCCTTCAGCACTTTTATTTAATACATTTGCTATTCCAAAATTAAGTTTACCGCCAAATTGGCAGTTACGGCCGGCAATGATTTGTAACGTGTCACGCAGTACTTGTTGCTATTCCCTCTATAATTGTAAGGTTAATTCCAGAAGTAAATCTAGCATTAATAAGTGATTGATGCTTGCAGATTCATTGCCACCTTTATATTTTCCTTTATATTTATTCTTTGCCACCTCCCACCGGCAGCGAACCTGATAAAGTTGCGTGCTCCAATTGGATGCTGTTTGGAACGCCATACCCCCATTGAGTAGTAAACTAGAGACAGGACTCCGATTCCCCTAGCATTGACCGCCATGATCACAGACGCCTGTGTCTGCCGACTGCTTTGTGAGGCAAGAATACCAATGATGCCTTGCGAATTGGCTGCGAACAACGATGAAGGCTATTTAAAAATGCTTAACAAATTATTTAAATGAGGCAGAACTTTGCTGTTTTTTGTTTTTTATTTCAATGAGGTTATTCCAGTGTAGTAATTAAAGCACAATAGATTTAATTAATACTTATTGATTTATATCGGATGAAAAGCGAACACTCTGGAAACTGCTTCTCTTTCAAATCGAAGTTTTGTATGAAAATTTTTGAAAAATTCGATATGCTCTTAATATGTGATTAAAGCTGAACTAAATTGACTGTAAACTTAGCAGACTTTAATTTGAGCCCGTTTAAAACAGGAACAATGGTAAACATATTTTAAAATCTAATACATGATCAAACCTTTCAGCTTAAGCGAAAGCACTCAAAATTTATAGATCTTAATAGTGCAAATCCGCGCCTCATTTAAAAAACATGAAAAGTCACATTTATTTTCTTTCATTAAAAAATATTACTTTTTATAAAACATTGAAAGAAATAATCAGATAGTGTAAACTTTTTTTAATTCAGCTGAGGCAAGAAATGAAATCTCCTCCCAATAAATGACACAATTTAATTTCATGCTATAAAAAAACTCAAATATTGTAAGCTTGTTATTCAGCTTAAGTATAAAGAAATTCAAGCCCCCCTCCCACACAAACACAAATGACATAATTGAAATTTGATGCTATATATATATAAAAACAATAATTTACACTTTCTCTCATTTCAACTAAGGAAGAAGGAAAGGCAAGCACTCCCCTCCCCCCACAAATGGAATTATTGAAATTTCATGCAACAAAAACCACATATTGTAAACTTTTATATCAGCTGAGGCAGAAGGAAATCCAAGGTCATACACACACACGAATGACATAATTGAAATTGCATGCAATACATATAAAAAACAACAATTTACACTTTCTGTCATTTCAAATGCCACCCCTCCCCCCACACAAATGACATGATTGAAATTTAATGGAACAAAAACCAAATATTGTAAACTTTTATATCAGCTAAGGCAGAAAAACATCCAAGGTCACACACACAAACACAAATGACATAATTGAAATTGCATGCTATATGAAGTTGAGAAAGAATGGGATCAGTTTTGGGTAAAAGGGAAGAGAGGAAACAAAATTATTTGAATGATAAGGCTATGGAACTTATTTCTGAAAGACGGAAATGCACGATTAATATGAATCAACACCCTAATCTTCCTGACAGAAGGCATTACAATGAGCTTAATAAACGTGTAAAGGATCAGTTAACAGCTGATAAAAATCCATGGCTTGATAGCTTGTCTGATAAAGCTGAGGAAGCAGTTAGACAGCAAAACAGCAGAGGGTTGTACCAGATTCTTAATGTTTTATGTGGGAAGAAAGAGAGGTACATAGGTATTAAGCGATAAACATGGCAAGGGGTTGAAAGTGAGGATTCTATGATGGCTAAGTGGGGTGGGTATTTCAGAGAAGTTCTAAGTAATGTGATTATTCTACTCCCATTAGTCCACCTGCTTCACGGCAGTCATGTGATTCCTTGTAACGATGCAGAACAGTGTGAACTCACCTAGAGAATCAATTACACATTTACCTCAACATTTTTCCCATTGGTTGGAAATTTCGTCATAGTCTTGGTATACACATTCGACGGTCTGACCTGGAAATCCCAATAGTTCAGCAGTTGCGGTTATTGAACAACCGACCTTCCTCGCACCTACTAATCTGGCCACAGTCAAACTCACTTATGTAGTTGCCTTTACCCATGATTACTTCACCGTGACTGGTTTCCAATGCGTAGAGACTTGCTCTATTTATAGTAATTGTCAGTTTCAGTGTCCCATGTGATTGGACACGATACTTCTTTGCATATCCTAATTTTTACATCTCACCTGAATTTTGCCAACTCCCCAAGATTTTGTCAAGTTACTCCGAATTTTGCCAACTCCCCAAGATTTTACCAAGTCACTCCGAATTTTGCCAACTCACCTGCATTTTAGTAAGTAGCATCGAATTTTGCCAACTGCTCTATATTTTGCCGTCTCTCCATTTTACAAATTGCCTTAGATTTGCCAAGTTGCCTCGATTTTGTCAACTTCCCTTAATTTTCCAAAAAAAATTACAAATTTTCACAACTCACCTAGATTTTACGAAGTCGCTTCGAATTTTGCCAACTCCCGAGTTACTTTGGGGGGACCCCCCATTACCCATCGCTACGCCCCTGATGACACATTTACAAGTATGTTGACGTAGTTGAAAGCAGATTCTTATCACGAAAATATTCCCTAGACGCATTTCGTGTTTATCTATGTTACAAGAATAGTACAATAGGTTATTACATTTGTACAACCTGGTTGTCAGCAAATTTGTGTCAGAGCACTGACTGTAGGTCGTTTTCAAATATTTCAAAGATTATTAACATAAGTTCGAGTTTTAAATTTCCTTTCATATGCTTTCATTTCATAATTTATATTAGTAATGTTGAAATTACACTTTCAACACTTTTCAATGCATCTCCAGCCATTAATTAGTTAATTAAGTTCAGCCAGCGCCGGATCTAGGGAGTGGGAAGGGATCATTCTCCCCCCCCCCTCCCTTCAGAATACTAATAAGGGTAATAGAGGAAAAAATTATGAAACTTTTGCATATTTCATGCATTTTTGAGGAAATTTTTTAGACTTGTAAAATGGAGGAGGAAATGTTATACTGCAATAAACATCCAATCTCTTGCCCCCTCTTTTACATTTTCCCGACTCAAGTATGTGTCTTGTGCCCCCCCCCCCCCCTGCAACGCTCTCGAATTTTTTTCTACATCTGGGCCTGAGCTTAGCAATGATAATACATATTAATCTTGATGTGAGTGAAATGTTTCACAACTTATTATTTTTCATTTTATACTGAGCATAACCTTGACGAATTGTAGTGTTAAGTAAGTTACTCTACTTTGTCCACAAAAAGTTGTTTTAACATTTTTTGTGTTTTATATTATACCTATAGTAGATATAAAAATATTCAAGTGAAGTTCACAGGGTTCTTGTGCTGACCATCAGTAATGATGAGAACAGTAAAACGTAGTACTAAAGCTAATCTTCTCAGCAAATGTGCACCGATATAATTAGGCTTAGGTGGTATCTGAACGGGGAAAAGCACGATTAACTTTCACCGGCAAAGTATTACTATTTGAAAAATTCTTTTATAATTTTCAATAAGGGAAAGCTGGACATAGGCCAATGAAGGATAAAGGAGGGTGCCCTTCATTTTTTATAAAAAAAAATGGTTAAAAATAATTACACTCTTGCAGAGCCGTCGCCAGATTAGATCGCGCCCTGTGGCAAACGATTAAATATCGTCCCTGATGGATTATAAGACAAAAACATAAGAAAATCTCCAATTGCTATTTTGTTTTTATTACAAGAGAAACATTAATGCAAAAGAATTGTATAATAATATTAATTAAATGTTTGCTCTACGGGGATATCGCACAATAAAACAGTTTATAAGCTCTTCTAAATTTAAATTATAAGCTATGTCCGTCTCTATCGATATCGTTGCTAGACCAACCAATCTTTCTTTGGTCATTTTCCGGAAAATGAAATAATAATCCCCAAAATGATAAATATAACGTAAATTAAGCAAAACTGATTAAGTAAAAGTGAATGGGTGGACCATCACAGGCGCCGTGAGGCAGGCTGCCTCTATGCTACACCCTGTAGATGGTACTGCACTCTCGTGGTGCAGACCGTTAGTACCTTTCATAAGGGATATTCTCTTTTGAAAGGGAACGGAAGCGGAGGGCGGCCAAATCAGTGTGGCCTATTGATCTGGTCATCTATGGCCACCTTTTTTCTTTTTTCTGTCCTGCTGAGAAGTGGTCGACTTCACAGGGTTCTTGTGCTGACCATTTATACCTACTAGATAACATTAGTTTACGGCTTTGAGCTTTGTCGACGGCACTCTTATTCTGCCTGTCTGGGCTGAGTTCTTTTTCTAACTCTGTGTGTGAGAGTTTTTGCAGAAGGGTACTACCTCGTCAGGATGATAACTTAGATGGCCGAACACACAGACTCATGTATTTCAACTATGTACATTTATTTATATTTAATTATATACATACAGTGACTACCCACCGGGTGCAGTCACTGGCCAAATTCAACACAGGCTATAACGAGCCTCAGCGGTCCCACCGCTAGATACAGACAAAGCTTAAAACGAACTGTAAACGAACAGTCTCACATCCGGACAGTCTCGTAGTCTTCGCGCAAGTCTTAGTTCAAACCACCCCGCCGGATGATGTCACTTGTCCTTCGGGGACGTTAGGGTGTCTCGGCCAATAGTGTTCGAACACGATCGCCGTGCCAGGATGACCCTTGTCGCTTTTCTTCATTGTGCTCTCAAAACTGGCCCTGCCGCTGGCGCTATGTCGCCAGGCGGGTAGGCACTGCCGCCAAAATGGCGATCCTGACCCTTCACTCCCGCCGAGTCCCTACAAGCTTGATTATGGATCCTGGACTTGCTACACTAGTGGGCCTCTGTTGAGGGAGAATCTGCCGCTGTGTTTTCTGTTTGCTTGTGGGCTACCAGCTCTACGTGAACAGAGTCACGGGATACCTTACATCAGCTGGTAGATAATCCTGATCAGAGGCCATCGCTGATACCTGAATCCTCATTTAGCTAGTTGAGCATTGCCAATCCAAAGCTGGAATAATGTCTCAAGCAGGTCATATGGCTCTTGAAAAGGTGGTGCCTGAAGTTCCTAACAGCGTGGGTGATTTCAGTCTTTAGCGGAGGAGGGACAGGTCTTTGTCCCATGCCTGCGATCAGGGGTCTGTTTGATATTGTTGGCCCTACTTATCTCAATAAACCTAGTTTCTTTAAAAATCCTACTAATCGTTTTCTCTCTGCAGGAACGTGGAACGTGAGGATATTATATAGAGATTATTCTCTTGATGTCCTCACGCAGGAATTCCAGCACTATAACCTAGATATTCTAGGCTTGCAAAAGACCAGATGGACAGGTAAAGGTGAAACACTTAAAAATAATTTTAAATTTGTCTTTTCAGGGAGGGAGGATGGAAAGCATCTCCAAGGTGTAGGTTTGCTTCTCAGCAGACACGCCAGTGATGCTCTTCTAGGATATGACTGCATTAATGAAAGATTTCTTAGAGCAAAATTTAAAACAGCAATTAAAGACTTGAATGCTATCTGTTGTTATGCTCCCAAAAGAGGACTCGATGAGAACGAGAAGGATACGTGTTACAGCCGGCTTCAGGATATTTTGAATTCTGTGAAGAAAGGAGTTATTTCTCTTATGCTAGGTGACTTCAATGCTAAAGTTGATACTGACTGTGACCTTTGAGCAGAAGGTTTTGGTCCCTTTGACATTGGTTGTTCCAATGGAGCTGAACTTATCAAGGAAGCCAGTTCTTTCCGGAAAGTGCAGACTAGGACTGCTACTTCGTAGTTGTTCTAAACCTCACATAAAGTACATCTGCCAAAGCGAATAACCAACTCTCTGATTAGATGTTATCTTCTAAAATTTCAACGGACTTTGGTTTTCCCTTTATCTTTCTTTGTTTTCCCCTCACAGAAATTACATCGCTCTTTCTGCTTCGTCAGGAAATCGCAACTGAAATGGAACTCTTCACTAATAAAAGATAAAAGAAGAATTCCTGTCCTCTTAAAGGTTTTTAATAGACGATAAATAATAAGTAGCTTGAACCTTCAATATTCATGGATCAATTCTTCACTAAGAAAATGAGACTGTTTTTTACTCTAAGTATACTTTAAAAACATTTACACATTTTAAGTCCTTGTTTGACTTTATTTTGTCTCAATTACTCAAAATGCTACTGAAATAGAAACAGCGAAACATTATGACAATGAGAAGCGAAATTTGAGACGACTTATTTCTAAAATATGCTTTCTATGAATATTCTAAAAATACTCAAAGGTCAAAATCAAAACCTTATTTTCAGAGAGTCTGTTCTAAAGATTTAAAATGTTTGGAATGTTTAACGTTGGAGATGCAAGAATTATGATATTGCATGAATTAATTTCAATATTAATCGTCAGTGGTGATTAATCCTCCATGAATGCAGAACATTCTGTAATTTTATTCGCTTTATTAAGCAGATTTTTTTAAACATTGCAATAAAATATTTTTATCGTTAACTATTCAATCATGTTCCATTTTTCCAATTACAAAAGTTTTTTACCGCGAAAATTGCTTTTAAAATATGTAATATTTTAATTTCGAAGCCTTGTTTGTGCAGTATATTGGGAATCTATTTTTAGTTGCTTTAATCTTCTTTTGAAAGCTATTCAAATATATTTTAAAGTATCATTCAAATTATAAGAAATAACGTCTCTTTCCGCATTTTGAAAGCTGCAACTGCATGGTTATTTTTTCAAAATTTGATAAGAAATAAGCCACGCTATTTTACTATGCTATTGATGTTTCTGAATATTTAAATTCCGTAGATCTACATTTTTGAAGCAGACATTATTGTGATGTTTAGTTTGGCCTAATACAGTTGAATTTCCATAACCGGCATTTCGTATTCCGGCAACTGCTTTTATCCGGTTCAGCCCCAATTTCGTTATAATTCCCCTGAACAGTGTTCGGAGATAACCGTCGATCATAAAGTTTAATGCATTACGTTGCAATCTAACTTAGAAGAATTCCTCAATTTTGAAAGAACCAAATAAGACTTACTTCATAATTTAAATCAGTCTTCCCAAAGGGAGCATTCACCTCCCATTAGGCGATGTTTCTGGAGTTTTTTTTTTTTCGTTTTTATCGAAATAAATTAAAAAGCATATCGAATACCTTTTAAATTAACATAATTGTGCATGTTTCATTTCGACAAAAAAAATAACTTTGAAATTTCCGATCAAAATATTCACTTTTTTGTGTACGAAGTAAATATTTCATTAATTAGGTTCTTATGGGAAAAATTATTCATTTTCCATGAAAGGGGCTTTAGGAAAAAGTAATACATGGCAAATTTGATTTCCGCGTAGAGAAATCTCCTTCTCTCCCCTCCCAACCCTAGTCCTTCGCTACGCCCCTGTTTAGGGAATCTCTTCGTCTCTCAGAGCTCAGGTGGCGAAACAGGTCTGCTCTACGGATCAACGCAGGCAAAATCGCATTTTATATTAGAATTGTTTGAAGTGAAATTGAATTACGTAAAATGGTTTGTTGATTTTTCGCTACGCCCCTGTTTAGGGAATCTCTTCGTCTCTCAGAGCTCAGGTGGCGAAACAGGTCTGCTCTACGGATCAACGCAGGCAAAATCGCATTTTATATTAGAATTGTTTGAAGTGAAATTGAATTACGTAAAATGGTTTGTTGATTTTTCGCTACGCCCCTGTTTAGGGAATCTCTTCGTCTCTCAGAGCTCAGGTGGCGAAACAGGTCTGCTCTACGGATCAACGCAGGCAAAATCGCATTTTATATTAGAATTGTTTGAAGTGAAATTGAATTACGTAAAATGGTTTGTTGATTTTTGGCTATATATATATACTCATTGCAAGAAACACTAAGTAATAAGACTTCGAAGGAACAAAATATAATTTTTTCGTCAAAAGGAAAATCTAGCAGTGCTAGTGAAAATGTTCTCAAAATTATTGCAAATTAGATCGGAGACTAAGGAAAGCAGGAGAAAGCCTTAATTGTGTTATAAGGAGGGGGTTCAAAAAGTTCTTGACACGGATCTGCAGATTTGCAGTCGTTCCTTCGTAGTTAACGAGCTACGACTTGTCTGAAAGGCTGTCGAAACTTGTCATTACGTATTGAAAACAAAGGCAGTATCATCATTTGCCTCTTCGCTGGGAGCGCGTAAAGTTCGGTATGCAAAATCTATGCTTTGTCACTAAGGAGCATACTAAAGATGGGGAAAGAATTTAATCTTTCACAAGGATGTGATTTGGGGACGACGTGAAAAAAAATTCATGCCGATTTATCACAAGTATACGGGGTCATGCCTCTTATGGGATGGATGCACAAATTCACAGGAGGACAGTAGAGCTTCGAAGACTTCCTCGTGCAGGAAGATCGAAGGAGACCGTGAACGAGGGAATCATCGCTGCTATTCCCGAACTCATTAAGGAAGACGCACACATCATCATTCAGGCAATAAGTTTAGATGTCAGTGTATCAATTGGCAATGTGCAAACAATTATTTATCAACATTTAAAGTTCCGAAAGATATGGGCCAAATGGGTGCTTCACAAATTGATAGAGCATCAAAAAAGGGCTAGAGTCGACTCGTACAAGAGCATACTGGCAATATTCGAACTTAGTGGCCCCAAACGGTTAATAGACATTGTCACTGGTAACGAGACGTGGTTTTATTACTATGCAACACCCAGGAAGATCGACAACTATTTGGGTTGCGGAAGATGAACCGTGTCCCCATATCCTCCGGCAAGTTTTTCGCTCAAGGAAAAGAATATTCATAGTTTTTTTCAATTCCCAAGGTGTGGTAGCCGTGGACATCTTACCGTAAAAAAATGACTATAATTGCTCAATATTTCTCCACACTGTTTTTCCAAAAATGGCTAAGGAGATGAAGGAGCAGCGGCCAACAACAGGCGTGCCAAAGGCTTTCCTTCTTCATGGCAATACCAACGCTCACGAAACCCGGAAAGTTACGGACTACCTGGAGCAGGAAAAGAGAAACAAATAGCTAACCCATCGTGCTAATTCACCCGATCTTGCACCATTCGATTTTTGGTTGTTTCCAAAAATTAAAAAGGAACTTGCTGAGGAGACGTTTTCAAGGGTTCACCTTGCAAAATGCGTTCATTCAGAGTTGCGGAGTATTCCCCAACAGGAGTACCACCAAGCGTTCCAAAACTGGCGTAGACGTCAACAACTTTGCATAGATGCTGGAGGGATGTATTTCAAGGACAGTAAAAGTTTTGTTGAAGTAAGTGCAATGGTTTTTGTTCTGCAGATGCATGTCAAGACTTTTTGAACTCCCCTCGTATTCCAAATATACACTCTTGTACAAAAAAATCGGGGCGGGGGTGGCTCAGTCGGAAGCGCGCCAGGCTCGTAATCTGTAGTTCCCAGGTTCGAGTCCCAGCTGGGTCAGCGTTGATATTTATCTCCGCAAAATTCCCCGCCCTGCCCACGGTCAGTAGGGGACACCGATGGACTTGGAAAGGCCGCCGTCCGTCGGATGGGACGTTAAGCCGTGACCCCGTGTGTGGGAGAGCCATACCCTGTGCACGTTAAAGAACACGCTGGATGGCCTTGACGGGAGGCTACCATCTGTCTCCCAACAGCTGTTCCAGTGGGTCCCCTCCCCCAACCTTCTCTGAGCCTTCGGGGTCCATGTGACCTGGCCATTTAGCCCATGGTGTGCAAAAAAGTGCCGCTCAGAGGTAAAACAACCCAACAAAAAAATCGACGCACCTCAAAGCAAGCGTCCCATCGTAATGAAACGTAGCACGTGCAATGTGGAGAAAAAGATTGGTTGCACTAGGAAAAACTGTGGAGAAAAAGAAGTGATTACACTATCACAGAAAAATTACTCTTTATTTAAGAAGAGTCGTAGCATAATTGTTAGAGATTAGTACCTGTAAAGCCACCTCTGTCTGCGATGCACACTGATATACAGCATGGCTGTTTATTTGGGTTGCGTCAGTTTTATTGGGTTGCGTCGAATTTTTTTGTCTAAAAGTGTAATTCTAGAATTTAGTTTCTGTTCAAAGTGTTCAATATACTATGAATCAACGGAGAAACATTGCATTGAAATCTTCCGGTTTCCAAGTGCGAAAAAACATTGAGTCTGGTGCTTAACTGCATAAAACTATAGGAAAAATACTCTAAAGTTATTTAAAGGTGCAATTGCAATTTATCTCTACATATATGAAGTTAAATAATGTTTTTAATGCATTTAATATACATAAAATAGTTACAAAAACGACGCTACGTGATTGTTAATCCAACTAATCCCCTTATTAGCAATTTAGCTAGATAGAAACAGAATATACTTTTTGTAATTTTTTGTAACAATATACTACTAGAAATCAAACAGTGCCTTTGACACCTCTTTAGTTCTAGCCCGTTACTCCGACCCTTATTTGACCTCGAATGCGACATCTTATCTTCTGTTTGCTCTCTTTTTTGAGCGCTGCTGCAGGAAATAGTCCTCTTCATCGATTTGTAGCTCTCCAGCTCCGGTATACCTCGAAGCACTCATCGCATTCATAATTTGACATAATTTCTGAGATCTGCGGCTCAAAATATCCCCAGGCGCCAATTGTTAGAATTCTAAGCCTTGGTAGATGGATATTTGAACCTTGACCTCGAAGGACACATCGCATTCAAAATTTCCGATATCTACCGATCTAAGGAACCTGGGTTCGAGCCCCGAATTAGGCATGGATGTGTTTGTCGTTTTTCTGCTGAGGTCCTGCCATCCTCTCAGATCTCCTACTATGGCATATAAACTGACAGGTTCCTGTTAGACCTCTGTGGCAAACAGCTGCTTGAGGGGGTATTTATTTATTTTATTTTTTTACTATCCAAAATGCCCTAGACACCTTTTTCACGTTACCAACAATTGTAGATCATGATTTGACCTCTATGTGACCACCATTTGACCTTGAATGATGTGTCGGGGGCTAAATTTCGATTTTTTTACGAGCTCTACCATTTCTACATCGTAGTTAGAATTAGCGTGATCCCTTTTCAGCCGTCAGTCCATTACTCATAATCGTATATATCCTAGCAGATTTACTCAGCGTTTGCTCGGGTCTGAAACTTTCTCAAATGTAGAGTGGATGGCCCTCCCACGTCATACGCTCTCATTTGGCATAAATATCATTACACTCGATCTCCACCCCCTCCACGGGGCGGAGGTGGCTCAGTCGGTAGCGTGCCAGACACGTAATCTGCAGTTACCAGGTTCGAGTCCCAGCTGGGTCAGCGTTGAGATTTAGCTCCACAAAACTCTCCACCCTGCCCATGGTCAGTAGGGGACACCGATGGGTTTGGAAAGGCCGCCGTCCGTCGGATGCGAGGTTAAGCCATGGCTCCGTGTGCGGAAGAGCCATACCCGGTGCACGTTAAAGAACACCTGAATGGCCTTGACGGAAGACTACCATATGTCTCCCAACAACTGTTCCAATGGGTTCTCTCCCCGACCTTCTCTAAGCCTGGCCATTTTACCCATTATGTGCAAAAAAGTGCCGCTCAGAGGTAAAACAACCTAATCACCCCCTCCAGTTAAAAGTTTCTCCCTTTTTTTTGGGGGGGGGGGGAGTAAAGAAATGGTCATAGTTCGAGGTACCCATTATCCTCCCCATGTCAAAGTTTGCAAATACAATTCTTTGTCAAGTCACGCAAATAGCCTATATTCTTCCCCTGGGTGAAGGGAACGTTCTCATGCAAAGTTTGGAGCCTCTAACTCTTCTGGGGGCTGAGTGCATAAGAGGACAGATACACAAACAAACAAACAAACTTTCTTCTTTATATATTAGATTAGAGGCAGGTAGGAACCTGATTTTCTCACCCAACATGGAGTCAGAGTGGAGGAACCCGCGTAAACAATTTGGGTCCATTCGATCAAGTATCTCGGGAATTACAGAGGACCGAAATCTGTCGAAACGGAAATGTAACTTAATCATTTGCGTCGAGGCAAAGCCTTATGGGCTATGAGAGCACCGTTGATTGTCAGGAAAGACTGAGCAACATCAGGAAATTCTTTCAGTCCCTAATACACCACTGCAAAAGAAATTATGCTTCATTGAATACTTTGCGAGGTTGACCAGATTTATAGAAGATCGGGAACTTTTTCAAATTTAATTTGAATTCAGTTGCGAGCTGTCAACAGGATGGCCAGACGTCCTCATTATCCGGGAATGTCTGGTCACCTTAGTTGAACAGCTTGCAATTAACGACTTTCGTTTAAAAAGTTTAGCCTCAAATTTTCAGTCACTTCATTACTGACCGATTTTTTTTTATAAAAGTATCGCCACTACTATTCTATTAGTATACGTTTTGCCCATGCAGGGTAGTAGACCATGCCAGTAGGGAGACCAGATTTAAAGAAAAAGATCCGGGGACTTCTGAAAATTCATTCTGAACGACGACTTTTCCTGAAATCATTATATTAAAAAGTAAAATACCCCTCAAGCAGCTGCTTGCCATAGAGGTCTGACAGGAGCCTGTCAGTTTATATGCCAAAGTAGGTCTGAGAGGATGGCAGGGCCTCAGCAGAAAAACGATACATACATCCATGCCTTACCCGGGGCTCGAACCCAGGTCCCTTAGGTCAGTAGCCAAACGCGCTAACCACAACTCTTTTTCACTTAGAACATATTTTATACATTGCTGCGCATAATAATAACTTAATACCTAGCACAAAAGAATTCTATAGATATAATAAATTAATAGTAGCACAAAATAAAACTTGAAAAACCGTAGGTTAAATAACAAAAATCACCGTTATTTTGTGTATTTATCACACAAATGGGTTTTTCTATAAAAAAACTTTCATTTTCGACATGTGCTCCACTAAAAATTTCACGAGAGCCACGAAAATTTGTTTCACTTGCAAAGAAAGCCTTCACGTTGCCAAATTTCATATGCAATTTCTCATCCGCCCATATTAAATTCATGTTTGAAAAAGTTATTTCGATTGGATGGGTTTCTTCTTAAGGCGGACGCAGAACCTAAGTGCGAGTTTTGTGACACCATTTTAACTGTGAAGCATATTTTAATTAAATGTCAAGCTTTTAATTTCGAACGAAAAATGTATTTTAACTTTCATAATTTTATGTCCGAGCCTCTTACACTCGGACATCTTTTATCTGATCATTGTGTTTTACCGCCAGTTTTTTCCTTTTTAAAGCATTGTGGCTATTTTAATAGGCTTTGACTTTACCTTGTACTTTTTATATCTATAACCCAGGCTTTATACCTGGGTTGTTTTTTACTATATACATCTTGTTGTTTTTGTTATATTTACATCTTGTTTTTATTGTTTTTCTGTTAAATCTTTATACATCTTGTTGGTTTTATCTTTTGCCTTTTACAGCACTTGGTTTTAACTTTGGTTCAGGGGTACTTGACTTTTAGCTTCTATTTACCTCGTTTGGCACATTATAGCCTCAGTAGCTCATGCGCCAAAAAACCCCAAACAACCAACCAACCAATCGATTGGATGGGAAGGAAAATTCTCCGACCGTTGCCAGATCTCTTACATTCGTATAGCCGTCCCATTATAGGTCGGGACTCAATTTTTTAACCCAATTTAAGATTATAAAATTATAAAGGTACATACGAGATACCTGTGTTCCGAATTTGGGATCTATGGGTCAAGTATCTGGGTACCGAAATCTGTTAAAATGAGATATAAAACTTAACATCTTGCTTAGTAATTAAGACAAGCGATGGTTCCAGCAGTTGAAGAAAGACTCGCGATGGCTGCACGGATGGCCTTAGTGTTCCAGTCACCTGCATTGCGACAGAAATTTTTTATGACAATGTTGGGTAAAAATTTCGGTAAAAAAATGTTATTCTATTACTAAAGATTTGTTTAAGCTTGACAATCAATTTAATAATTAAAAAATATCTATAACCGAATTGTGTGGACAGATTCGTCGGGGACACATCCGGGGACTGTCCCTGGAAAACGGAGACCTATAGTCACCCTACACTTTGCAGTATTTCGAAATTAAAAACAGCATTTTAATTGTTCACTTCCATGAAATATGCATACATAATAATGTACGAGTACATTAGAAAAAAATACTTATTTCTTGCATAAGGTGTGGAACTATTTGTTGTGGCGGAATTACATCTGCGAGTTTTTTTGGAAGAATACTTTGTGGGTGTAGCCTCTTTTCATTGGTTGATCGCTTTCTTTGATCATCAGAACTATAGAAATATCTTCGGACTATTGATGGGAACAACTGATTCGGGGTGCTGCATCCCAATTTCTTGCTTTTCCAATTGCTTCGTTTCCAGGATACATCAAAGTTAATCATTCATCTTGGAGTGCATTTCCTGTGTTGTTGTTAAATGTTACAGCTTCCACTATTCTTTAAATATTGAATGAATGTCGTTGAAAATCAATTATCATACAGATTCGATCCAGATCTCACCTAACAGTTAATAGCTAATAATAATTGTTAACAGTAGATTTTATCCAAAAGGAAGTGGGAGGCAGGCTTGATTTTGCAACTCACAGCTGATTTTTTTACTTTTTGATACACTACATTGAATGATTTCGATTTCACGAGAAAGGCAATGGCAAATAAAGGAAACCAACAGAACCTCAAAGAGATCTAATTTTTTTTCCATCAATGATATTCAAGCATCGATTTCGGATTCTTTCACTTTTATGTGCGAAAGGTTTGCGAGTTCAACAAGGAATTAAAACACTGAGACAAAAATATCGTGTTGTGTAAACAAAGCATTTCTTAAACCCCTTTAGGAAGGCATTCGTGGGAGTGCTGAAAGATGCTCTTGTTTCTCAGGCGAAATACATCTGTCTGCTGCTTTACTTTCATGCCCACACACTGTTAAAGAGACTTGCACGTGTAGAAGCTGATGGGAAGAATTCCAAAAAGAAGCTGAGTGGAAGCTTGATCAACGCATTTTGTGTGTACTGTGGTTAGCGGAGGTTATAGGTCGAATCCATAAGGGATCAATTGTCTTTGTGTATTGTGAGGAAGAGGCATGTTCAGCGAACTTAAATATGAAACTGATCTTTCGTTTGCTCTCGAATGTTTATCGCTAAACCAATGGTGGCTGATGGGATACAGGTTCGGATGCATTCCCGAGGAGAGAAAACTTGTTAATTTGTAAAAACTGAAATATTACTAAAAGCAGAATATATCTAAATTTGCTCTATTCTTTGAATTCAGGTTCATTAGCCCGTTTATATATTCGTTGCCTTGATTTTTCCCCGTGACAAAAATTCCTCAAGTCCTGGGGTCCACTATAAATAAAAATAAAATAAATACTCCCTCAAGCAGCTGTTTGCCACAGAGGTCTGACAGGAGCCTATCAGTTTAATACGCCATAGCAGAAGGTCTGTGAGGATGGCAGGACCTCAGCAGAAAAACAACACAAACGGCAATGCCTTACCCGGGGCTCGAACTCAGGTCCCTTTGGTCAGAAGCCAAGCGCGCTAAGCACTCGGTCACGGGATGGAAAAATTAATTCACAGCCGGGAATCGAACCTGGGCCTCCTGGGTGAAAGCCAGGTATGCTAACCACTAGACAAAAGTTATGGGTAATGCAACATTGCTGTTGTCTACACTAATTAATATATATAATACTAATGATTAATAATTTAATTGGCATAACAATAAATAGACACACTCGCAAAGTTCAAAAGTTGCCAAATCGTATGATAACCCAATCAGATGTGTTTTTTTGGCGGTGGAAGAAGAGTGGAGGGCAAAATTAGAGGTAGTCTACGATAATCCGCACATGAAAAGTTTTCATGTGACACCTAATTCGTTTCTTCGGGAAGATATATAGTGGAAAAACGATTTTCACTTTTCTTCTTTCTTGGGGGTGAAGAAACACGGGGTTAAATCTTTAAAGCCTATAACACTCCCAGTGCCACAATATTTCATTTCGCACATCATTTATGTGCGAATGACGAAATCAAGCAAAGAGTTGGGCGGATATTGATGCAACAACAGTTCTGACAAACACAGAATCGAATCCGTATGTCGGCGAAATTTTTTACACAAAACACTTGTTGATTTATAGGCGTTAAAAAGTCAACAAGTAATTCTGTGATTGTAATTTATTGTTAAAAATATCCACATTTTTACTTATTATAATTGCATTATAATGATGAGAACTCATGCCGAGGACAATCTGTGTGTAAGAAAAACTGCACAGAAACATTTTCTTATATGTTCACTGGTTTTTAATGACCATGTGTCCTGTTTCCAGCAAACTAAAATCGGCATACTTCCTGAAAAATCCCGGTTTTCATTTCTACAAAACTGAGAGCCATAATTAATGGCAACTTATAGATCAAAGCCAAACCTCAAACTTTTGGAATTGTTTACAATATGCACTGCGCAAGTTTCGCATCACAATGAAGCGAATCACTCGGCTCCTTTCCCCACTTCAACTCTCTTACACTGGATGGATTCTTTAAGAGTTGGTACATTTCCAAGCCAAAGATTGGTGTTTGATGTTGAACACGATACCTGGAAATGTGAGTCATCTGGTGCAATGCAGAAGGACTCCAGCCGTCCTCCACCTGTAGTGCTCACAGGGCGAAAAGCATCCACGTGAACAAGGTCAGGCAGAGCGGACATTTGATACCAGTGGCAGGGAAGTGCTCTTGAGGGCGGCGGCACGGCAGCTGCGGGAAGATGCGAAACTGTGCCCAAGTCACTTTAAGAAAATAAAGTGAATTAAGAAATATTTATCCACTAAAAAGGCAAAAATATAGGTGGACCCTGTCTTACAAACGTAACGCACATGTTCATAAGCTGAAGGAAAGTTCACAAGTTGAGTTGTTTTTTTCCCCACGACAAATCCGTTAAGGCGTTCCTTCATCACTACCAATGATTAACGTTTCTATAAAATAGAATGTATAATGGTAATATAAAGTATAAACTATAACTATAACACCCCCTCAAGCAGCTGCTTGCCAGTGAGGTCTGGCAGGAGCCTGTCAGTTTATATGCCATAGTAGAAGATCTGTGAGGATGGCAGGACCTCAGCAGAGAAACGACATACATCCATGCCTTACCCAGGGCTCGAACCCGGTTCCTTAGATCAATAGCCAAGCGAGCTAACCACTCGGCCACGGGACGGCTAAAAATAAATAAATACCCCCACAAGCAGCTGCTTGCCACAGAGGTCTGACAGGAGTCTGTCAGTTTATATGCCATAGTAGAAGATCTTGAGAGGATGGCAGGACCTCAGCAGAAAAACGACACACACAACCATGCCTTACCCGAGGCTCGAATCCAGGTCCCTTGAATAAAATAAAAGTTAGAAAAAAACTATCTTCCTATATGTGCCGTAAAAGTGACTAAAAAGTGCAACGTGCCGAAGATAAGATCATTCAATTCGAATATAACTGTAAATGAAAGTAAGGAAGAATCGGCACTTTCTGTTCAAGAGAAATTGAATTCAGCGCTTCATAATTTTTTTCACCTTCCTTGACTTCCTCTTTACCCTACCACTGGTATCAAGCATTAATACGAATTACGAAATCATTTCATCGCATTGGAATGTCTGAAAACAGGATTATGAAATTGTGTTGAAGGGAATTGGATGGACGAGACTAAGAGGAGGTGACAATTGAGTCTATACGACCATAGATTGGGTGGGGACATGAAATTGATAGGAATAACTGATGATTAATACGCTTAATGACAAAAGAAACAATATCTGCGGTTGGTCAAAGAAAACTCTACACTTGACAGAATGTAATCCGGCATTCTCTAAAACGGATTCGCTTTTGAAGTTCATTTCTTATGAACAAAATGGTCGGAAATAAACATATTCGAAGAAATTTTGTTGAGAACCAACGAGAAACCAGCTGGCTTATTGATCCCCTCTCTAATCCGAAATTGAATAAAGCAAACCTTCCTCAAATCTACTTCTTACAAATGAACAGGGCCAGTCAGATATGTGGGACTCTGCGAGTCGAATGCCACAGGGCGCCATTTTTGAGAGACGCTAAATTTCTGGATGAAGTACCGTTAATATTTCAGTTGCATTATTATCACTATTACCAAAACAATTATAACAGTAAACAGATAGTAATATTTTCCGAATCTTATACACTCATGGGCCAGATCATTATGGCCATCCCTGCCTCCAGGAGTGGACGCGTCCCACAGCTCAGAGAAGTGATGTAACTGATCGGCACAGAATATACGTATATTGACAGCATGGGCAGTGCGTGTCATTTCTGCAACGAAGAAAGGGAAATACTTGGAGGAGTTTGAACGGAGAATAATTATCGGGTTGGGTTGTTTTACCTCCAAGCGGCACTTTTTTGCACGCAATGGGCTAAATGGTCAGGTCACAAGGACCCGAGGTCTCAGAGAAGGTTGGGAGAGACCCCTGGACAGCTGTTAGGAAAGAGATGGTAGCCTCCCACCAAAACATCCAGCGTCTTCTTTAACGTGCACAGGGCATGGCTCTCACGCACATGGGATCTCAACGCTAGCCCAGGAGGTACTCAACGATTTCGGTGCAAGGAAGGCGGGGGGGGGGGGGAGAAACCGCAGACATTGTTGGCTCTTCGAGGGACTCTCTAATGAAGGTATGTGGGGAATGGTGTGAAGAGGGACACACTTCCACTCGACATAGTACAACTCAATATTTGTGTCGGAAAGTGGAGATCATCACTTGAGTCGAGGTAAACCCAGTCGGTACATGAAGTCTGGGGCAACAGATTGCTCACCCTCTCTCAAATAATGTCAGACTACAGCCAGGGCACACAGAGAAACGTTTCTAAGCACACAATCCAGTGGATGTTCTTGCAGATGGGCTACGGAATAGGTGGCCCGTTCATGTGCCCATTATGATTGACTTCATCGACAGCTCTGCCTGCAGTGGGACAGGAGAACTGTTACTGGACATTAGACGACTGGAAAAGAGTCCAATGAGTCCAGGTTCCAGCTCCACCATAAAGATGAATGACGATGAATGGACACCGTGCAGGCGAACAACTGCAACCAGACTCATTAATGGGCAGAAATAGGACAATGGTATCATTGTATGCGATTTTTTTCATGGACATCATTGGGTATTCGTTGAATCCCTTACAGCCAGATCCTACCTAGGCATTGTTTCATTGTTTCAGACCAAATAGTGCCCTACATGGTGATGGGCTTGGAAAAGCAGCCGTCAGTCGGATGAGACATTAAGCTGTGGCGCTGTTTGCGGAAGAGCCATACTCTGTGCACGTTAAAGAACATGCTGGATGGCTTTGACAGGAGGCTACCATTTGTCTCCTAAAAGCCGTCCAGTGGGTCCCCTCCCCCCACCTTAGCCCATTATGTGCAGAAAAGTGCCGCTTCAGAAGTAAAACAACCTAGTCCAACCCTACACGGTGACCCTGTCTCTAGATGGCACTGGACTCTTTGAGCACGACAACACCCTATGACAAAAGGCTCATATTCTGCGGGAATGATTAGTTGGAAGAATTAATGAACAATTGGAAGATCCGGAAAATGTGACTCCTAATTTCTTTTGGATGATCCCTTTTGAAATCAAGAGAGCTCCACCCTCGACCTCTACGATTTCGAAATTTGATATATTTAAAATACTCAAAGGTAAACAAAAAGATCTGATTTATTTTGGTTTTATTATTTTTTCACAGTTTAAAGAAGAATTTTGAAATTTAAATTGTGTCTGAGCACAAGACCGCCCAAGTCCGAAGTCCTTGGCAATGAGAGGAAATCGAGGAGAAACATTTTAATGTTGCTTGGAATTGAAAATACAACAAACAATTTGTACAAACAGAAATTCTTCAGTAACTTCATTATGAATGCAAAAAGCGATTCATTAATCATATAAAGAGCATTTCTAAAAAGAATCCAACGGCTGGAATGGAATTTATTTTTATTACTAACGACTGAACTTTCAAAAGTGACTAAAAAATCTTCAAAATTTGAACGACTTAGTTTTTTTTTAATGTTTATAATTCACATTCTAATTATGATAAAATATTAAAATTGGTCTCGTTTTAAAGAACTGTTAATATGCTTTCAAATGAAGTAACTGCATGCTTACTAGGAGTAAATTAAAATTTCAAGGTTTTCATTCAAATCTTTTGAATTTGAATATAATATTTGTTTTTAAATTGCCTTAATTCTTTTTTTTTTTAAATTGTGATAAGCCATTTATTAACCAACAGTATCTCAGCAAATTAGATATTAAGACAGTCAAGGACATACCCAGAGTGGGGGGGGGGGGGGGGGTTTGAAGCATTACAAAACTATTAAACAGAAATGAATGCCCCTATTCAATTATTATATTATTAATTATAATCATTTTATTACAAAATTAAAATATTAATGCTCTTTGGAACAAAAATGATTAGGAATGCCAGCAGAAAGTGAAATTTCTTGGGTAACATCATTATAAATGAAAAGAGCGATTCTTTTATTGAAGAAAGGGAATGAGTAAAAAATAATAAAAAACCTCATAGTGCTTATTTTTAATTACTACAGACTGATTAAAAGGTTGAAACTATAATCAAAATCTATTTTATATTTTTATTTATTTTTTCAAAATTCAGGAAATATTTGAAATTTGAATTATTCTGAACCCGAGGCCGAACTTATTTCTAGTATTGATTATAAGTATGAAGGGGATGCAATGGAAGAGAAGTTGCAGTGGAGAGAAGGGGGAATCGATAACATGGCTCATTTGGAAATCGCCAAATGAAAAGAAATTCAAGCTCCCATTCTTCCATCATATAATTGTTCGAAACCAATAAAGTTACGGCTAAAGTCTTCCTTAACGAATTTTGGATAAGCTCCTGTGACTCTTTTCGATGGATTTGAATTATATTACACTCTCGTCCTGTGGTGACAGGTAAGCGTTGTCTGCTCAGAGTGTTGACCTGTTTCACCAGAGTTCTTTATCAGTAGAGTTTTTGCCTCGTACTCTTCAGTTCGCCGCTGAATTCAACGCACCTGAACGCTTCAATATGGCGATACACGATAATTCGGACGAGCTGCAGTGCCTTGCTATCAGGACAAACCCTTTATCTCGGCTGATTCGCTCAGTATCATCATTCTGGGTATTTTCGTTTGGCACGTACAACGAACTGCATTTATAGAGGTACGGAAACGAAACGAAGCCAATCTAGCGTTATTGTATAGGTTTACCCTTAAATTGTGCTGTTTTCTTCACCAAAGAATCATAAATATTTTGGGTGAATGATGTCTCGTCCCAAAAGGTTATATTTTCATACCGTCTTCCGAATATTTTGAACGTTCAATAAAGTTTTCCTATTTTACATAAACTGAATGGACAAATTATTATATCCGCCCCGATAACAATACGTATCGCGTCCAGTCAAGTGGGATGTTGAAACTGGCAATGCCTATAAATAGAGCAGGTCTCGACGAATTCGAAACCAGTCACTATAATCATGGAATCTCAGAATTGGAAACCAGTCTACAGTTATCATGGCAAATAAAGGCAGCGACTTTACCCATGATTACTGGTTTAGTTTTCAGTTAAAGGTTCAAACCAGGTTTCGTGGTACACTATGCTGTTCAGTTGGTTGTTTTACTTCTGAGCTGCACTTTTTTTGTAAACAATGAGCTAAATGATCAAGTCACAACGACCCCGAGAGCTCAGAGAAGGTTTGAGAGAGGGGACCCACTGGACAGTTGCTGAGAGACAGATGGTATCCTCCCATCAAGACTATCCAGCGTGTTTTTTAACGTTCACAGGGTATGGATCTCCCGCACGTGGGGTCATGGGTTAAAGTCCCATCCGACGGACGGCGGGCTTTCCACGCTCATTGGTGTTCCCCTACTAATCGTGGACAGGACGGGGAGATAAATCTCAACGCTGGCCCAGGCGGGACTCGAATCGAGGAACTGCAGGCTACGAGCCAGATGTGCTACCGACTGAGTCAACCCCGCCTCATACAGTGCTGTTTTCCACCTAAATTAAAAAATGCATATTTTCCTCCATGTTTCGTAAAAAGTCAAGAAAAAAATAAGGCATATTGCCAATGATGAGATTACTCATAATTCCTATTATTCTAAAAGTAGATAAGGCTCGAGTAATGTTTTCAGATGGTTAAAAAACTGTTTCTAAGCAAACTAAATATCTGAGAGCGTTTCCAGTTCTGTGAAACTTTAGACACCTTTAAGCGTTTTTAAACAATATAAGAAGGAGTTTGTTTTCTGCTGAGGTCCTGCCATCCTCTCAGATCTTCTACTGTGGCATATAAACTGACAGGCTCCTGTCAGACCTCTGTGGCAAGCAGCTGCTTGAGGGGGTATTTATTTTTTTTTTATTTTTTCAGTAGCTTAATTAGAAGACGAATATTTAAGATTCAAATGAAAAGAGTTCCGACTTGGATTCTCAAAAATTCTTTAAACCATTCGCAGTTCCTAACAGATTTCTATTTGTTGGAACTATAAAAGCAGTTATGATAGATTTTTAAACCTTGCCTGATAAATTTTCTGATTAATTTCTAAATTTTCACACAGGAAATTCAATAACGATGAAAAAAAAATGTATATTTCCTTGATCGCCGGCGCATAAAGAGAAACATTTGATTAAAAAATTATAAAGTGGATTAGAGAATAGGAAAACATGAATGCCGGAATGAAAAGTCCAGTCTGCTTATTCAAATCCAAATATTGCATTTTTTAGCACATATATATACAGGGTGATTCAGTTAAGCGTGTACAAACTTCTGGGAGGGGTAGGTTGCACAAAGACGAATCGGAATCACATAGCAATGCAGGGTCGGTAACGGCATCAACATGTGCTAGTGTACAGAGAGGACGTGAATGAAAGAGCAGCAAGTAAGTGAACAAAATGTTTTTTATTAACCACAATAGGTACATTTGCGAAATGCACAGAGGTCACAGAAGGTGTTCGAAGTTGCGACCACGAGCTGTAACACAGGCCTGACATCGTCGGCGCATGGAATCACGTACATTCTGGAAGATTCCTGGTGTGTCTCGGACTTCCGATGCAGCTACGGAGATGCGTGCGATAAGGTCCTCAGCACTTTCAACGGGGGTGTCGAACACCAGTCCTTTGATGTAACCCCAGAAGAAGCAATCAAGGCATGATAGGTCCGGCGATCTTGCAGGCCAATGAACGGAACCACCACGTCCGATCCACTGTTGTCCAAATGTCACGTTTAAGTGTTGACGAACTTCATGGCTGAAATGGGCGGGGGCCCCATCGTGCTGGAACCATATTGCACGGCGCAGTGACTGAGGGGCCTGTTGTTCATCCAAAAGTTCTGGTAAGACGTCCTCGAGAAATATCCGGTAACTCCTTCCGTCCAGACGAACAGGCATGAGGTATGAGCCTATTAAGTGGTCCCCGACAATGCCGTACCAAACACTTACAGCAAAACGGTTTTGTGCTGCACGTGTTCGTGTAGCATGGGGGTTCTCCACCACCCAAGCATGCGCGTTATGTGCATTGAAGCTACCTTCCTGTGTAAAGCATGCCTCGTCTGTGAACAGCATAGAAGCAGGAAATTGGGGTTCTGCTGCACTCTTCTGCAGGTACCATTGCACAAATGCAATGCGCTGTCGGTAATCCTCAGGCTTCAGTATCTGGAAGCTCTGCACATGATGTGGATGCAATTGGTTATCGTGCATAATGCTCCATACGGTGGATTGGGAAAGGCCGACCAGGTGGGCGATTGCTCGAGTACTGGCACTTGGAGTGTCTTCTGTATGACGTAGCACATTCTCCTCCATGCAAAGGATCCGTGCCCATCGTTCCCGACTCCTGGCAGGTCTCTGGAAGAAACCAGTATCACATAACCTCTGATCAGCCGAGCAAACATCTGGTAGTTAGGAGTACGCCTCATCGGGTACCATTCCTGGTACACGCGCACAGTGGCTCGCCCGTTGCAGTCCGCAGTCTCGTATGCGAGATGTTTATCTGCCAACTCCGCGTTTGTATAATCGGTCATCCTACTTTCTGCGAACAAAGCCATCTACCACGTGAAGATGCCGTTACCGACCCTGCATTGCTATATGATTCCGATTCGTCTTTGTGCAACCTACCCCTCCCAGAAGTTTGTACACGCTTAACTGAATCACCCTGTATAGCGTTGACATAAATAATTATCTCACTCTAATACTTTAAATTCTATGGGGTTTTTTTTCTTCAAATGTTTCCTCGGCAACGTTTTTGCTTCGTCTGCTTCGTGAAGATCTCCTAAAGCAACTTGCAAAAGAAGTGACAGCTGTTCGACTTCATTGTTTCTCAATGGATGACTACAAATAAATTTCCATGGGGATTTTCCATTTTATCCATTAGGGTGAGAAAACTTCGCTTTTTTTACAAATTGTGAAAAAAATCGGAGTGTGCTAATAAAAAGCATATATATATATACATTTTAAAGAATTAGCTGTAAAAGTTCATTTTTTGTTAGGAATGGGAAACGAACCCACATCCTCTTGAAAACATGTCAGATGCTAAATCCTAATGAGTTATCGAAGCCTAGTTCTTGCTAACCGAGACTATCAACTTGATTCCACGATCTTTTGATCTTGGCATCATCTCTTCATAGGGTCCGGTGCGCAGCAATTGTCCAAGGAAAAATATTATTTTTAGAGTCAAACATTTCATATATTTTTATATAAAGTCAAGTCCGCAACAGCATCCTCAAAACTTTATCAGCATCCGCGTATATAAATTATTTAATGACCTTCGAAGTTTTTGCAAATGTTTAAGGTCTGATGTATGTTTGCGAATAAAAGAAATCACTCTAATGATTTATTAATGACTAATCATTAACTGAAAAAATATACTGTCGTGAGAAAAAGCCTCTATTTCAGAAAAATATGCCTTACGAAATATTAGATAAAATTTTACCAGAATATAATTTTGCAAACTTTTTGAGTAAAGTTTATTCTTTTAAATGCAGTTATTCGCGATTATGGGAAGACACTCCTTTTCATTGCCCAGTATCGCCCTCTACATTTCACTCTGCAAACATCATGATCTCCACGATGGAAATTTTCACAGATTTAATTCCAGCTTTCTATGCAATACTCGAGTGTTTATTTTCTAACTTATGTTTGCTTAGTCAGTATAAAGATCGTTTCTTTCATATAACTTTTTTTTTTTACTTTTGATTCTATCCCAATTCATTTTTTTTTTCTTTTGAGGTGAATATTATCCTTAAAATTTCAAATCAGTTTTTAGATTTTATCCAAAAACAATGTTCCTATTCATGTCAGCCATTAATAATGCAATAATGTTTGTCGTGCTCCTACAGATTTTATCCGCTATCCGTGTTCGCTTTAACATTTTATGCGCGGAGCTCTTTTCAATGCGAATATTCGCATCGGCGCATAACTCGAGTCATCAGCGAGAAACTCGACAACAGTTACTGACAGGTCGCCTTCCAACAATTAAAGAGTTGAATGAAAAATTAGTTTTCGCAGGAGTAGGAAACGAACCCAAACCTCCTGAAAACATTTTAGCTGCTCTGCTTATTGAGCTGTCTCTAGCCTAGTTTGGCTCTCACTGCCGCTGAAACTAATTTTATATCTCGTTTTCAAAATAAAAAAAACGAGATAATACTCAACAATAATACTTAAAACTTTCCACTTTATCGTATATCGGTCTGTAGACATCGAAGATTTTGATTTTTTTGATTTGCGACATATAGGACAGAGAAGAATCCTGGAAGCTACTCCTAGCTTAATACAGGACTTCTCATACAAGGACATGCCCTACTAAGACCGAAGTCACTGCTGACCACTGCCTTAGTTAGAGCTAACACAACACACAGAGTTTGCCTTGCTGGAACAGTCGCTAGCGGCCTAACCACTATGCCAGTTAAGGCATAATTTTTTGTTTATAAATTAAAAATTCTTTTTACGGTTGGATAGGAATTGATGAAATCTTAACGATTTGCACTTTCTGAATCTCCCAAAAGCTATAACTGCTCCTTGTAACAGTGCAAAAAATCGAAAATTCTAAAATTTTAAGGAAAATAGCAAATGATACATTTATGCTAGAAATTTGGGTGGTGGAATATGAAGGTTATGAAATTTTCATTAGCAGCAATGAGTTGACCCTTACACCCGGATTGGGTGGGAAACACAATTATTCTGCTTTAAGAGATAATTAGAAAACTGTTTTTTAGTTGGATTGGTACTAATGAAATATTATAATTCGCATTTTTTAAATTCTTAGTTTTAATTTTTATAGTTAGAGATCACTAAATATGGAAACTGCGAAACTTTTAACGAATGTCACAAATGTTCTCTTTATGGTAAAAATTTGAAATTTCGATGGTCGGGTGTCCAGAGATATTCCACTGACAGCAACAATCTGCCCCCTTTTCTCAGAGGGGTGCGAGAAAGGAATAGATTTAAATTTTAGGAATAAAAGACAAATGCTTTTTATATTGTATAATTACTAATACAATACTACTATTTGAATTTTCTTCACCGTCCATTAGTTCGAATTAAAACTTTTAAAGAGTGCAAAGGCAGGTAAACGAAAAATTTCTGTTTGAAGAAAAAAATTCTGTTTGAAATGAGATTTCTATATGCACCAGAGGCGACGTGTTTTTTTAACTGTTGACTTGCTATAAGGCAACAAGATATCACATTGCTTGTGTGTTACTGTTGGTGAATTTACACACTCTAGTCATCTATTTCTGAGACTGAAAAATATTCAGAAATGAGTCCTTGTTGTGGAATTTACATTACTACATCAAATGATTAAAATGCCCATCATGGTTGAAGCATGTTGTTGGTGGAACAGCACTAAATTGCATCTCACACTCAGCCTCTCGAAAATTTTATTATTTTTTTTTTTTTTGGGGGGGGGGGGGGTCGCGACCTAGTGTACGGTGTAGTTTTAGTTGTCCAGAAATCCTCATAAGCAGAAATCTAATGATATTAGGTCAAGAAAACGATCGGCTACTCCACACTTGACAATTTTGAAGGAATCACGTGATTTAAACATCCAAGAATAATAATTTTTTTTTCTTTTAATTCTCATTACAAAAGTTTATGGTGGTAAATACAGAATTAAGTTGCACAAAAACTTATTAAGTTCCAATTTGCCATGTGGCCAGATCATAAATATGGCATCAATATATTCAAAATAGGACACAGGTAAGCGAACATTTCTAAAACTCCTCCCATATTATTGTTGTGATAATGTGATAGTTCACCATCGTCATATCTTCATTTCAGTATTTCATTCCTCTATTTGTATATTTACATTTCTTACGAAGTTCACATTATACATTTTTAAGGACACTTTAGTTTGGAAGCCATGTTTCCATTGTAACACTACGAGTTTACCGACTCTGAACCATTCCCTTGGAAGGGTGATTTTTACTCTTATCCACAAGCCTATATAATTTCCTGTTTGGCCCACCAGTCGGAAAGAAATAAGATGTGTAATGATGGAAATAAAATATTAAAAAAAAATACCTTTTTATTAAAGAAAATTATTAAATCTCTTGTAAGTTTCAAGACAAATCAGTTTAAAACTAGTCACAGAATTTTGAATATCATGTATAAAACTTGCAGAAAATCTTAAAATTATAAAAAATATGAATTATGAACCTACATAAGGCGCAATCATTTTATTGGCGTAAATTAACCGCAGTGTTCCCTTACCATATTAGTGACATCAATATATTGACATTGTACAATATTTTCACTACTATGGAGAAGTACTATTTTCATAAAACTGAATAACGCTAATGATTATTCTAACATATGAGAGAGATTTATAATTTAGCAAAATGCCTGAATTCTTCGCTGATTATAAAAAATTGTCAACGTCTAAGAGCAGTTGAAATATTCCTTGCTTTTAAGATTATTCGTTATCTATTGGGGACGGGGGTGGCTCAGTCGGTAGCGCGCCAGACTCGTAATCTGTAGTTCCCAGGTTCGAGTCCTAGCTGGGTCAGCGTTGAGATTTATCTCCGCAAAATTCCCCGCCCTGCCCACGGTCAGTAGGGGACACCGATGGGCTTGGAAAGGCCGCCGTCCGTCGGATGGGACGTTAAGCCGTGGCCCCGTGTGCGGGAGAGACATACCCTGTGCACGTTAAAGAACACGCTGGATGGCCTTGACGTGAGGCTACCATCTGTCTCCCAACAGCTGTTCCAATGGGTCCCCTTCCCCAACTTTCTCTGAGCCTTCGGGGTCCCTGTGACCTGGCCATTTAGCCCATGGTGTGCAAAAAAGTGCCGCTCAGAAGTAAAACAACCCAAAGTTATCTATTGGTGAACACATGAGCATTAGCTGCATCTTGAAATGCACTGTTGAAATGGATATTTCGGAGGTATGTTTTTAACGAAACTGATCATCTTTAAGGGTTATTCTGCATGGGATTGCTGATAACATACTCTCACCATTGCAGGGCGATTTCTTGTTAATATAAATTACTAGCAGATGTGCTAGGCATTATTCTGGTCTTAAATTCAATTAAACTTCCAACACTATGTAGATAATATGGATATTCGTGTCTGAGGTCCTGCCATCCTCTCAGATCTTCTACTGTGGCATATAAACTGACAGGCTCCTGTCAGACCTCTGTGACAAGCAGCTGCTTGAGGGGGTATTTATTTATTATTATTATTACTCCCCAAGAAGTAAGCTTTCATTTAATATGTATAAAGCGTTGAAATCAACCTCGCTCAGACCCTAAAACAAGATCTATTTTGATGTTTTGGTAACAAGAGTATTGTCAATATGTATTACATCAGATAAATTACTAATAAAATGGGCAATGCATACGAATGAGGAAAAGCTGAATCTCGCAAGTCTCGAGTCCCCTCTCTTAACTCTTGGAGAAATGAATCTTCATCGAGTGTGTTGGATTTTTGATGAAACACTGAAATCTCCAGAGACAGAAGAAAGACAATTGCAAAAAAAAAAGTCAACTCTTTACTTCAGCTTAAGAGAAAAATAGTTTATTCATCATTCTTAATAAATGTGATAATCCGCTGCAAGAGATAGCGAATGGCAACCTTAAATATTAGACTGCAATTTAAATTAACATCCATTCACGAACCTCCGAAAAAAAGGCAGTACAGTCGCTCAAAAAAGTATCCGAACACTACGGTTGATTACAGAATTCAGAAAAAAATATCTGGCAACGATTTTTTTAGAAATTTTTTTAGCAACCTTCGTGTCACGTGACACGAAGGTTGCTAAAAAAATTTCTAAAAAAAATCGTTGCCAGATATTTTTTTCTGAATTCTGTAATCAACCGTAGTGTTCGGATACTTTTTTGAGCGACTGTACCATAAAGGCGACCGAAAAAGCAGGCACGACTCGACCCTTTGCAGTGAGATATTTCCCCTTCACCTTTATAGGTTTTAAAAAAGTTCAAGAAAAATGCGAGAAGTATGCAAAAGTTTAATAATAATTTTTTGCCTCCGTTACTAGAATTTTCAAAGAGCCTCAATGAACCACTTGCCCCCCCCCCCCCCCCCCACACACACACACACGCATATCCAGCCGTGGGAAAAAGACTCTTTCAAACTGATGAACAATGCTATATATTTCAAATGTTTAGAAAATAAGAGAAAGAGAATAAAATGCCACATTGTGAATACTGAAGAAAAGCTTAAAAAATTAATTGCAAATCCTAGGTTCGTTTTTTGTGTTAAACTTGCAGAAGATTTTGTAATTCTCCATATGAAAAAGAAAAATATTATATTAGATAAACCATATTACATTGGTGTAACGATTTTAGAGTTGAGTAAATTACACATGTATATATATGGATTTTCACAGAATTCTCTGGCCCCATTTACTGGCCCAGAACTCTCATTTATGCTACCACTCGTGGGCCCGACTAAAATACAATGGTGTTGAGGGAGTCTAAATGTTCGGGAGGATGAAATTGTGATATGCTTTGACATTCATGACTGTTGTTGTCAGAAGCAAAATGTAATCATCATATCAATAAGTTGCACTGATATGTTAATCCAAGTTTCAATTATGAATACAGGGTGATTCAAAACTTATCGTTCAAATTTCGTGGGGAGGTAGGGAATACGTCAGGAAACCGATTTCGCATAGGAAAGTATGTCCGCAAACGTCATCTACATGATCAAAATGGACAAGTAAAGTGAACACAAGGAAACAGTACAGTTAAGTGGTAACGAATGTGACTTTTATTCCAACAAGGTAAAGTACAGGTTCACAGTAGGTGCTCAAAATTGCGACCATTTACACGGACACAGGATTCACAGCGCCATTGCATTGACCGCCGAACATTTTCAAAAACGCCTGGCATATCACGGACAATGCCTGCGGCAGCCACTATTCGTGCAACAAGGTCCATTTCACTGTCGACGGGGGTCTCGTACACATGGTCTTTCATGGCCCCCACAAAAAGAAATCAATTGGCGATACATTAGGTGACCTGGGTGGCCAAGCGATCGGTCCACCTCTACCGATCCATCGAGCTCCGAATGTTCGGTTCAGGTAATCACGCGCAACAATTGTGCTATGGGCTGGAGCCCCGTCATGTTGATACCACATATCTCGGCGGATATGCGCAGGAACAGCGCCCAGAAAAGTCGGTAACACTGTCTCGAGAAATATTAGGTATTTCCGGCCGTCCAATCGGGGCGGTAGCAAGTAAGGTCCCAACAAACAGTCACCAATGATTCCAGCCCACACATTTACGGCAAAACGATGTTGCGCAGCGTGACTTCTCGTACCATGCGGGTTGTCGTAAGCCCACACATGTGAATTGTGTGTATTGAACACACCTTCACGAGTGAATGAAGCTTCATCTGTAAAAAGGACAGAAGCTGGAAAACTGGGGTCAACCTTTCTGCATGAACCATTGTGCAAATTCCACATGCTTCGGATAATCGTCAGGATGCAGTAACTGCACCCTTTGCAGATGGTAAGGATGCACACGTTCCTCGTGCAGTATCCGCCACACTGCTGAATGAGAGACCCCAAGCTGCTGAGAAAAAGCTCGTGTGCTGGTATTCGGATTATCTTCGATGGACTGTAGGACTTGTTCTGCAACGTTGACAGTCCGCGTCAGTCGTCATCTCCCCGTATCCTGCATGTTGCTGCGCAGTGAGCCACGTTCGCGCAGATTGCGATGCACACGTGCAAACATTTGATGCTGCGGTATTCTTCTGTTGGGGTATCGATCTTCGTAAACTTGCCTAGCTCGGCGGCAGCTTTCGCCAGCTGCCCCATATGCGAGATGCATATCCCCTAGCTCTTGATGCGTAAAACGATTTATCTTTTCACTAGTAAGTCAGCTCGTACACTGATGACAGCGGGAGTGGTCGGGCGAGCTTTACACTGGTTGGGTACACACAGCGCCCTCTACATACGCATGCGTACATTTGCGGACATTCTTTCCTATGTGAAATCGGTTTCCTGACGTATTCCCTAACCTCCCCACGAAATTTGAACGATAAGTTTTGAATCACCCTGTATATCACAAGACAAATGCGTTTTCAATTTGCTGTATGCGTAATAAAATTGTGTATGTTTTAAAACAAAATGTTGTGTTGATTTGGTTTTGCTTTTTTATTTTTGTTCTTTATTTTTGTGAGAATGAATTTTTGGAATATTTAAAAAATATATAAAAATGAAATTTTAATGGTAGTGTAGTGTGGATTAAGAAAAATAAACAAAGGTCGAAACTCATGCTTAATTACAATGTACTCAGAAAATTCAACACCTAAATTTAAATAGCTGAAATTCGGTATAAAGGCATTTTAGCAATAAATGGAAATCCGTTCACAGTAAAAGTTTACGACTACAATCAAAAATTATTTCCAACGTCCAAAATTTTTAAATATTGCAATTGCGAGAAATGTACCAGAGCATATTCAGTATTTTATGTATTTGATTAACTAATATTATTAAGAGAAATTATACTAAGAGAGTTGGGTTGTTGGGTTGTTTTACCTCTGAGCGGCACTTTTTTGCACACCATGGGCTAAATGGCCAGGTCACATGGACCCCGAAGGCTCAGAAAAGGTTGGGGGAGGGGACCCACTGGAACAGCTGTTGGGAGACAGATGGTAGCCTCCTGTCAAGGCCATCCAGCGTGTTCTTTAACGTGCACAGAGTATGACTCTCCTGTACACGGGGGCACGGCTTAACGTCCCATCCGACGGACGGCGGCCTTTCCAAGCCCATCGGTGTCCCCTATTGACCGTGGGCGGGGATTATACTAAAAGAATTTAAAGAAATAAAAGTGACACTAAAAACTTCCTTCAAAATACTAAAACTGATATAAATGAATCGCTACAATGTGACTTTCACATCGACATGTCTGTACTTTTCGAACCACTGCTTCATCTGTACAATTCCAAAATTTCTTTTCCATTTCCTCCTTATTTTTCTACTTTTAGCTGAAAACCCGCGGATCAATTTCTTATCAACATTTCATGCCGTAAGGTCAAATTTCAAAAGTTTGCTTTGCGAGTCATCTCATCAACTGCTAAGGCAAAATCTCACCAAGGATCACGCCAACCGATCCGGTCTTTCCACTTTTTCAAGAAGAACTTTCGAAAGACATGCAAAGCAGAAAATTTTTTGCTCTCAATTGGAATTAGAGAATAATGATTCCCACTTTTCAGGTTTTAAGAATTACATCGCTTTTTTAGTAACCGTCGACCGTAAAAAACACAACAGAAAAAGAGACTAGATGATCTTAATGAAATTTCCCAGTAACTGTTCGTCTGATAAAAAATAAAAATAAATAAATACCCCCTCAAGCAGCTGCTTGCCACAGAGGTCTGACAGGAGCCTGTCAGTTTATATGCCAAAGTAGAAGATCTGATAACATTACCGAAATATTTCCTCATCCTCGGGGTCCTTCTAACCTGGTTGTTTAACCTATTGTGCGATGAAAGAGAGAGATTCGGGAATAAAACAACCGACTGTTGATGACCATCGCTATTCTGGATTCATTATCTCCGTCTGAATAATTGGTCACAAACTTTCTTTTGGTTATCTTCTTCCCTTAATGTTTTCCTTCAAAGCTTTGTGGAAACTAAAAGAACACATTTTTCTCCGTGTTTTGAACAAATTCGATGTGGAAGATGACGAATGTTCCTGCATTCCCGAAACGGACAAAAACGACACAATTCTTCGAGTAGCTGATCTGTAACTATTAAGAATGCTAAAGTATCGTGCACGTTTTTGCAAATATTATTTATTCATGCATTCTATTTCGAAGTAAATAAATGGGAAGTCTAATCAGTAAAGAAGCTAACCGACTAAAGGTAACCCCAACATTAAAGAAAAAAAAAAACCCAGAAAATTCAGTTTTAATGACTATTTATCGAATCAATATCTATTAAGAAACTGAACTGAAGAGTTCAACTAAAATGTGCATGTGGCCGAGTGGTTAGCACGCTTGGTTACTGATCTAAGGGACCTGGGTTCGAGCCCGGAATTAGGCATGGATGTGTGTGTCGTTTTGCTGCTGAGGTCCTGCAATCCTCTCAGATCTCCTACTGTGGCATATAAACTGACAGGCTCCTGTCAGACCTCTGTGGCAAGCAGCTGCTTGAGGGGGTATTTATAAAATTTTTAATGTAAGCCGTGAAGTTTCCTGAGAATAAAGGAATTGCAAATGACAACATAATATCTCCCATCTCCTTTAAGTTTGCCTATTGATTTGGGCAATTCTCAAATCTAGTTTCCTTTTATCATGTTACCATTATGTTTGTGATCACCGATTCTGTGATCTAGAGTTTAATGATTCTGTTCGTCAATCCACACATCCGTTGATTTATCCCTCCTCCACTTTCATGGATCCATCCTCCGTCATTTCGTTGAATTACGATCTCGGATTTTCACCTTTTATTTCATTCCGGCAATTATCACAGTCCCTTGTTTGCTTCATTCGTTATCTGCAGACTCGTTGCGAAATCGGTTGGCCGGCCAGATAGAAGTTTTTAGGCCATTTTCCATTGGCCATCTGGGAAGTTCTCGTCTCATTTCTCATTGTCGCAGCTACTTTGCAACAAAATATAAACGTCGTGTTACCTGCTATTGTTGCTAACAATGCTTTAAATAGTATTGACAGTGACTGATCTCTAACAGAATGATTGCCCATGCGCCAGAAAACCCCAATCAACTAACAGAAAGAAGTCTTACCTTTTCTCCTGGCTGTCGCTCGTGTCGGCAAGCACTTCGACCACCCTCGGGTCGTCGTCAGCTGCTGCGCGTTTGTTGTTGTTTTGTTTCAAAAGTTTAATAATGCACGTGACGAGAGGTTTCTCCTCGCTGACCGCAGCAGCTGCAGAGCGCGCCGTCACCAGTCTTTTCACCACCGTCACTCTGGGCAGGCGCTGGTTGGGGAGCGCATGGGGCGACACCAGCACCACCGCTCTCCTAGGAGATGGCAGCGAACCGGAAGGTTCTCGAGTTGGCATGGCGTCACACTGATGTCATGGAGATGTCAATTTCCGGTTCTGCGTCATGGTATAAAAATTAATCATTGACAGTGCTGCGGAGAAAAAAATATATTCAAATGAAAATATTAAAATTAGATCTATCTTTATAATAGTTTCCTTTTATCTGTTACGAATTCAATCTGAAAATGAAATGGTTTGGTATAAACTAGGTTTTGCCTTCTTCTAAGACACTTTTCGCCCAAAAAACATAAGATCGCGTTTGCCTCATAAGAAATGAATACAAAATCGCATCTCTTAAAAATGTAAAAGAACCGATGAAATAATGCTAATTCTATAAATCTTATTCCCAATTCCATCACCGATGGCCTTGGAAAGGCCGCCGTCCGTCGGATGGGACGTTAAGCCGTGGCCCCGTGTGCGGGAGAGCCATACCCTGTGCACGTTAAAGAACACGCTGGATGGCCTTGACGGGAGGCTACCATCTGTCTCCCAACAGCTGTTCCAGTGGGTCCCCTCCCCCAACCTTCTCTGAGCCTTCGGGGTCCTTGTGACCTGGCCATTTAGCCCATGGTGTGCAAAAAAGTGCCGCTCAGAGGTAAAACAACCCAACCCAACCCCAATTCCATAAAAATCTTTTCCCCCATTATTACGATGGTTATTCAGTTTATTCAGTTATATCATCATAGTTTCTTCAGGTGAATGATCCTTTAAAAGATCACTTTCAAGGTTCTAGGTTGAACTTTGAGAATAGAATTTAAGACACAGCAAAAGACAAGTGATAATAAAATTCAGTTTTTTCTTTTTGAAACTGATCGGATCGACTTCCAGTCACGAAAAGCATTTCATGTGACATTCGAGAACTGTTTTGACCTTGAAGAATTCTTCCTGGCATCTTCATAATTTTTCCGCCCTGTCAATCCGACGAAGGTCGAACTCATCAGTTCACAAGAATTCGCATTCAAGATCACAAAGCGGAGAAATTCGGAAGTTTCTTGGCGCATGAATCTCTAAAAAGAGATAAAAATGATTCGTTGGCATAAACATCGAATTGTTTGTTATCAATGACTATCGATTGACGATGAATTCTTATTTGTCTCTCTGAACATCTAAAAATGACTGAAAAGTGATGGGGATCTATTTCTGTGATTTTTGGAAGAAAGGTTTTGGACTGCTGTAGTCAAAGAAAATGAAAAAGATCTGCTTCAGATTGATCGAGCCAAACGTTTCACTGAATTTATTTTCCCAACGCTTTCTGAAAAAGTGCTGACAATGGTAACCAAGTAAATGAAAAGGTTCGCTCAGAGATAAGAGCAAATTGAGAATAAAACTCCATCACGTTACGTTCAGATTTAGGGACCAGTTTGATCTTCGATGTGAGCCTTGAGTCAGCAAAAGTTCCTAATTTCAAAAGATAATTAATTATCAGCAATGTTTATTGATTGATATGTTTCTTCGTATATATGTTGAACTTGAACGTAATCTGTAGTCCCAGCTGGGTCAGCGTTGAGATTTATCTCCGCAAAATTCTCCGCCCAGCCCACGGTCAGTAGGGGACACCGATGGGCTTGGAAAGGCCGCCGTCCGTCGGATGGGACGTTAAGCCGTGGCCCGTGTGCGGGAGAGTCATACCCTGTGCACGTTAAAGAACACGCTGGATGGCCTTGACGGGAGGCTACCATCTGTCTCCCCAACAGCTGTTCCAGTGGGTCCCCTCCCCCAACCTTCTCTGAGCCTTCGGGGTCCATGTGACCTGACCATTTAGCCCATGGTGTGCAAAAAAGTGCCGCTCAGAGGTAAAACAACACAACCCAATGAACTTGAACGACAAAAGAAGTAATTAAACGTCACCGATTTAGTTGCGCGAATAGCGAAAGAATCCGTAGCACTTGCATATTAACGATATCTACCGTACACGATAAATCATTCTTTAGGTGAATGACTAATGTTTCAAACAGCCATCGCGTATCTTATTTTATATTCCAGCCCGTGAGCATATACAGAACCATCTTGTTGGGTTATTAACCTCTCTTTCTCAGGAATGTTATCTAATGTTGTAGCCGTTCACTTCCTTCGAAGAAAGTAATTGATAACTGAAATGAGCATTTGTAATTTTCACTTACCGTCTGCCCCATCCAATGGAAGTTCCTTTCGTCTCCAGTCCAGAGAAAATGATCTCCAAGGGGGGAAAAAGAAAAAGGGGAAGTCGTCAGTTCAACATTCCCAATTGGTTGACCAGAAATGGAACGAAATCTGACCGAGTGCATTCGCTGCGCTTCCTCCCTGCCAGCCCTGCAGCAGATAACATCGAGTGGCCACTATGCTATCTGGAAGATAACATTGTTGGGATAACCGCGTTATCTATCCCGCGATACGTGATGGCTGTCTGTAGTTCCTTTATTGTTGTTGTTGGGTTGGGATTTCCTAAAGAGGAGATATAAACTCCCGATCAACTAACGAATTTGTTCTTTAAACATGTTTTAAACACAAATTAATCTTGTACAAATTCAAAAATCGAAACTATGAAGTTACTTAGCTGATAAACTTAGCAGATTATTTATTTATTGAATACATCTGCACAAAATTGCTTAAAAAACAACAAAGAATTCGAATGCAGGTTTCATTTCATTTTTTTCGCGTGAAGATCACTATTTCGTTTTCTCCCCAATAAGTTTAATGGCCGGATCACAAGCATGCATATTCAACAGGAGCTTTTCCTATGTGTGTGTGTGGAGGGGGGAGGGGGCAAGAATTGTTCCAGGGAGAAGTAGAAATTTTTTCGAGTGGGAGGGGCAGAAAAGCAAATCGGTGTTCTAAGATAGAAATATTTAAGTCGAGCACAGTAACGCAACTAGAGGATGTGGACCTCAAAGCAAACATATATCAAGGGCCTTTATTTATACGTCATAACTATACCACTTTATAAAAAAAATCAATTAACTTGTTTATCGTAATTTTTCCTTCTTTATCAAGAGGCACTACTAAAGATAAAAAATAAGAAAGTCGAAATTAAATTATGCCTTTAATAATGCAGATAAAATACAGTATCTTTGAACATGTAGTAGAAATACAATATGCTTAACGGCGTGAAATTTCTGCTGCTTAAAAGCATTTACACAAGTTCCAACTTGGGCACCAACACCACAAGCGCGCGGAGCACAGTTGATTGTTTTCAAAGAATCATGATGACAATCATCGCTATACTAGACCAGCAGAGAGAGTAATCCTCTAGAGCAGGTGTTTTCAACGTGGGGGTACGCGGTAAAATTTTTTGGGGTACGCCGTGAGAGCTTAAAAGGAGTTAGATATATGTTATAATAAAAAATAAAATAAATACCCCCTCAAGCAGCTCCTTGCCAGTGAGGTCTGGCAGGAGCCTGTCAGTTTATATGCCATAGTAGAAGGTCTGTGAGGATGGCAGGACCTCACAGCAGCAGAAAAGCAACACACACAACCATGCCTTAACCTGGAGCTCGAACCCAGATCCCTTAGATCAGTAGCCAAGCGTGCTAACCCCTCGGCCACGGGACGGTTGCATGTTATACATATAAGTTTTCTTTTATCCCCATTGTTATACTATAACTATAGATTTATCTATCTATACAAGGGGTACGCCAGTTACATACACATTTCCAGGGGGTATGTGAAGCATAAAAGGTTGAGAACCACTGATATATATGTTTTATTTTATTGCCATTGTCATACTATAACTATAGTTTTATCTATCTATACAAGGGGTACGCCAGTTGCATACATATTTCCAGGGGGTATGTGAAGCATAAAAGGTTGAGAACCACTGATATATTTGTTTTATTTTATTCCCATTGTTATACTATAACTATAGATTTATCTATCTATACAAGGGGTACGCCAGTTGCATACACATTTCCAGGGGGTATGTGAAGCATAAAAGGTTGAGAACCACTGATATATATGTTTTATTTTATTCCCATTGTTATACTATAACTATAGATTTATCTATCTATACAAGGGGTACGCCAGTTGCATACACATTTCCAGGGGGTATGTGAAGCATAAAAGGTTGAGAACCACTGATATATATGTTTTATTTTATTCCCATTGTTATAGTATAACTATAGATTTATCTATCTATACAAGGGGTACGCCAGTTGCATACACATTTCCAGGGGGTATGTGAAGCATAAAAGGTTGAGAACCACTGATATATATGTTTTATTTTATTGCCATTGTCATACTATAATTATAGTTTTATCTATCTATACAAGCGGTACGCCAGTTGCATACATATTTCCAGGGGGTATGTGAAGCATAAAAGGTTGAGAACCACTGATATATTTGTTTTATTTTATTCCCATTGTTATACTATAACTATAGATTTATCTATCTATACAAGGGGTACGCCAGTTGCATACACATTTCCAGGGGGTATGTGAAGCATAAAAGGTTGAGAACCACTGATATATATGTTTTATTTTATTCCCATTGTTATACTATAACTATAGATTTATCTATCTATACAAGGGGTACGCCAGTTGCATACATATTTCCAGGGGATATGTGAAGCATAAAAGGTTGAGAACCACTGATATATTTGTTTCATTTTATTCCCATTGTTATACTATAACTATAGATTTATCTATCTATACAAGGGGTACGCCAGTTGCATACACATTTCCAGGGGGTATGTGAAGCATAAAAGGTTGAGAACCACTGATATATATGTTTTATTTTATTGCCATTGTCATACTATAACTATAGTTTTATCTATCTATACAAGGGGTACGCCAGTTGCATACATATTTCCAGGGGGTATGTGAAGCATAAAAGGTTGAGAACCACTGATATATTTGTTTTATTTTATTCCCATTGTTATAATATAACTATAGATTTATCTATCTATACAAGGGGTACGCCAGTTGCATACACATTTCCAGGGGGTATGTGAAGCATAAAAGGTTGAGAACCACTGATATATATGTTTTATTTTATTCCCATTGTTATACTATAACTATAGATTTATCTATCTATACAAGGGGTACGCCAGTTGCATACACATTTCCAGGGGGTATGTGAAGCATAAAAGGTTGAGAACCACTGATATATATGTTTTATTTTATTGCCATTGTCATACTATAACTATAGTTTTATCTATCTATACAAGGGGTACGCCAGTTGCATACATATTTCCAGGGGGTATGTGAAGCATAAAAGGTTGAGAACCACTGATATATTTGTTTTATTTTATTCCCATTGTTATACTATAACTATAGATTTATCTATCTATACAAGGGGTACGCCAGTTGCATACACATTTCCAGGGGGTATGTGAAGCATAAAAGGTTGAGAACCACTGATATTTATGTTTTATTTTATTCCCATTGTCATACTATAACTATAGTTTTATCTATCTATACAAGGGGTACGCCAGTTGCATACATATTTCCAGGGGGTATGTGAAGCAAAGAAGGTTGAGAACCACTGATATATATGTTTTATTTTATTCCCATTGTTATACTCTAACTATAGATTTATCTATCTTTACAAGGGGTACGCCAGTTGCATACACATTTCCAGGGGGTATGTGAAGCATAAAAGGTTGAGAACCACTGATATTTATGTTTTATTTTATTCCCATTGTTATACTATAACTATAGATTTATGTATGTATACAAGGTGTACGCCAGTTGCATACACATTTCCAGGGGGTATGTGAAGCATAAAAGGTTGAGAACCACTGATATATATGTTTTATTTTATTGCCATTGTCATACTATAACTATAGTTTTATCCATCTATACAAGGGGTACGCCAGTTGCATACAGATTTCCAGGGAGTATGTGAAGCATAAAATGTTGAGAACCACTGATATATTTGTTTTATTTTATTCCCATTGTTATACTATAACTATAGATTTATCTATCTATACAAGGGGTACGCCAGTTGCATACACATTTCCAGGGGGTATGTGAATCATAAAAGTTTGAGAACCACTGATATATATGTTTTATTTTATTCCCATTGTTATACTATAACTATAGATTTATCTATCTATACAAGGGGTACGCCAGTTGCATACACATTTCCAGGGGGTATGTGAAGCATAAAAGGTTGAGAACCACTGATATATATGTTTTATTTTATTGCCATTGTCATACTATAATTATAGTTTTATCTATCTATACAAGGGGTACGCCAGTTGCATACATATTTCCAGGGGGTATGTGAAGCATAAAAGGTTGAGAACCACTGATATATATGTTTTATTTTATTCCCATTGTTATACTATAACTATAGATTTATCTATCTATACAAGGGGTACGCCAGTTGCATACACATTTCCAGGGGGTATGTGAAGCATAAAAGGTTGAGAACCACTGATATTTATGTTTTATTTTATTCCCATTGTTATACTATAACTATAGATTTTTCTATCTATACAAGGGGTACGCCAGTTGCATACAAATTTCCAGGGGGTATGTGAAGCATAAAAGGTTGAGAACCACTAATATATATGTTTTATTGTATTGCCATTGTCATACTATAACTATAGTTTTATCTATCTATACAAGGGGTACGCCAGTTGCATAGATATTTTCAGGTGGTATGTGAAGCATAAAAGGTTGAGAACCACTGATATATTTGTTTTATTTTATTCCCATTGTTATACTATAACTATAGATTTATCTATCTATACAAGGGGTACGCCAGTTGCATACACATTTCCAGGGGGTATGTGAAGCATAAAAGGTTGAGAACCACTGATATATATGTTTTATTTTATTGCCATTGTCATACTATAATTATAGTTTTATCTATCTATACAAGGGGTACGCCAGTTGCATACATATTTCCAGGGGGTATGTGAAGCATAAAAGGTTGAGAACCACTGATATATATGTTTTATTTTATTCCCATTGTTATACTATAACTATAGCTTTATCTATCTATACAAGGGGTACGCCAGTTGCATACACATTTCCAGGGGGTATGTGAAGCATAAAAGGTTGAGAACCACTGATATATATGTTTTATTTTATTCCCATTGTTATACTATAACTATAGATTTGTCTATCTATACAAGGGGTACGCCAGTTGCATACACATTTCCAGGGGGTATGTGAAGCATAAAAGGTTGAGAACCACTGATATATATGTTTTATTTTATTCCCATTGTTATACTATAACTATAGATTTATCTATCTATACAAGGGGTACGCCAGTTGCATACACATTTCCAGGGGGTATGTGAAGCATAAAAGGTTGAGACCCACTGATATATATGTTTTATTTTATTGCCATTGTCATACTATACCTATAGTTTTATCTATCTATACAAGGGGTACGCCAGTTGCATACATATTTCCAGGGGGTATGTGAAGCATAAAAGGTTGAGAACCACTGATATATATGTTTTATTTTATTCCCATTGTTATACTATAACTATAGATTTATCTATCTATACAAGGGGTACGCCAGTTGCATACACATTTCCAGGGGGTATGTGAAGCATAAAAGGTTGAGAACCACTGATATATATGTTTTATTTTATTCCCATTGTTATACTATAACTATAGATTTATCTATCTATACAAGGGGTACGCCAGTTGCATACACATTTCCAGGGGGTATGTGAAGCATAAAAGGTTGAGAACCACTGATATATATGTTTTATTTTATTCCCATTGTTATAGTATAACTATAGATTTATCTATCTATACAAGCGGTACGCCAGTTACATACATATTTCCAGGGGGTATGTGAAGCATAAAAGGTTGAGAACCACTGATATATTTGTTTTATTTTATTCCCATTGTTATACTATAACTATAGATTTATCTATCTATACAAGGGGTACGCCAGTTGCATACACATTTCCAGGGGGTATGTGAAGCATAAAAGGTTGAGAACCACTGATATATATGTTTTATTTTATTCCCATTGTTATACTATAACTATAGATTTATCTATCTATACAAGGGGTACGCCAGTTGCATACATATTTCCAGGGGATATGTGAAGCATAAAAGGTTGAGAACCACTGATATATTTGTTTTATTTTATTCCCATTGTTATACTATAACTATAGATTTATCTATCTATACAAGGGGTACGCCAGTTGCATACACATTTGCAGGGGGTATGTGAAGCATAAAAGGTTGAGAACCACTGATATATATGTTTCATTTTATTGCCATTGTCATACTATAACTATAGTTTTATCTATCTATACAAGGGATACGCCAGTTGCATACATATTTCCAGGGGGTATGTGAAGCATAAAAGGTTGAGAACCACTGATATATTTGTTTTATTTTATTCCCATTGTTATAATATAACTATAGATTTATACAAGGGGTACGCCAGTTGCATACACATTTCCAGGGGGTATGTGAAGCATAAAAGGTTGAGAACCACTGATATATATGTTTTATTTTATTGCCATTGTCATACTATAACTATAGTTTTATCTATCTATACAAGGGGTACGCCAGTTGCATACATATTTCCAGGGGGTATGTGAAGCATAAAAGGTTGAGAACCACTGATATATTTGTTTTATTTTATTCCCATTGTTATACTATAACTATAGATTTATCTATCTATACAAGGGGTACGCCAGTTGCATACACATTTCCAGGGGGTATGTGAAGCATAAAAGGTTGAGAACCACTGATATATATGTTTTATTTTATTGCCATTGTCATACTATAATTATAGTTTTATCTATCTATACAAGGGGTACGCCAGTTGCATACACATTTCCAGGGGGTATGTGAAGCATAAAAGGTTGAGAACCACTGATATATATGTTTTATTTTATTCCCATTGTTATACTATAACTATAGATTTATCTATCTATACAAGGGGTACGCCAGTTGCATACATATTTCCAGGGGATATGTGAAGCATAAAAGGTTGAGAACCACTGATATATTTGTTTTATTTTATTCCCATTGTTATACTATAACTATAGATTTATCTATCTATACAAGGGGTACGCCAGTTGCATACACATTTCCAGGGGGTATGTGAAGCATAAAAGGTTGAGAACCACTGATATATATGTTTCATTTTATTGCCATTGTCATACTATAACTATAGTTTTATCTATCTATACAAGGGGTACGCCAGTTGCATACATATTTCCAGGGGGTATGTGAAGCATAAAAGGTTGAGAACCACTGATATATTTGTTTTATTTTATTCCCATTGTTATACTATAACTATAGATTTATCTATCTATACAAGGGGTACGCCAGTTGCATACACATTTCCAGGGGGTATGTGAAGCATAAAAGGTTGAGAACCACTGATATATATGTTTCATTTTATTGCCATTGTCATACTATAACTATAGTTTTATCTATCTATACAAGGGGTACGCCAGTTGCATACATATTTCCAGGGGGTATGTGAAGCATAAAAGGTTGAGAACCACTGATATATTTGTTTTATTTTATTCCCATTGTTATAATATAACTATAGATTTATACAAGGGGTACGCCAGTTGCATACACATTTCCAGGGGGTATGTGAAGCATAAAAGGTTGAGAACCACTGATATATATGTTTCATTTTATTGCCATTGTCATACTATAACTATAGTTTTATCTATCTATACAAGGGGTACGCCAGTTGCATACATATTTCCAGGGGGTATGTGAAGCATAAAAGGTTGAGAACCACTGATATATTTGTTTTATTTTATTCCCATTGTTATAATATAACTATAGATTTATACAAGGGGTACGCCAGTTGCATACACATTTCCAGGGGGTATGTGAAGCATAAAAGGTTGAGAACCACTGATATATATGTTTCATTTTATTGCCATTGTCATACTATAACTATAGTTTTATCTATCTATACAAGGGGTACGCCAGTTGCATACATATTTCCAGGGGGTATGTGAAGCATAAAAGGTTGAGAACCACTGATATATTTGTTTTATTTTATTCCCATTGTTATAATATAACTATAGATTTATACAAGGGGTACGCCAGTTGCATACACATTTCCAGGGGGTATGTGAAGCATAAAAGGTTGAGAACCACTGATATATATGTTTCATTTTATTGCCATTGTCATACTATAACTATAGTTTTATCTATCTATACAAGGGGTACGCCAGTTGCATACATATTTCCAGGGGGTATGTGAAGCATAAAAGGTTGAGAACCACTGATATATTTGTTTTATTTTATTCCCATTGTTATAATATAACTATAGATTTATACAAGGGGTACGCCAGTTGCATACACATTTCCAGGGGGTATGTGAAGCATAAAAGGTTGAGAACCACTGATATATATGTTTCATTTTATTGCCATTGTCATACTATAACTATAGTTTTATCTATCTATACAAGGGGTACGCCAGTTGCATACATATTTCCAGGGGGTATGTGAAGCATAAAAGGTTGAGAACCACTGATATATTTGTTTTATTTTATTCCCATTGTTATAATATAACTATAGATTTATACAAGGGGTACGCCAGTTGCATACACATTTCCAGGGGGTATGTGAAGCATAAAATGTTGAGAACCACTGATATATTTGTTTTATTTTATTCCCATTGTTATACTATAACTATAGATTTATCTATCTATACAAGGGGTACGCCAGTTGCATACACATTTCCAGGGGGTATGTGAATCATAAAAGTTTGAGAACCACTGATATATATGTTTTATTTTATTCCCATTGTTATACTATAACTATAGATTTATCTATCTATACAAGGGGTACGCCAGTTGCATACACATTTCCAGGGGGTATGTGAAGCATAAAAGGTTGAGAACCACTGATATATATGTTTTATTTTATTGCCATTGTCATACTATAATTATAGTTTTATCTATCTATACAAGGGGTACGCCAGTTGCATACATATTTCCAGGGGGTATGTGAAGCATAAAAGGTTGAGAACCACTGATATATATGTTTTATTTTATTCCCATTGTTATACTATAACTATAGATTTATCTATCTATACAAGGGGTACGCCAGTTGCATACACATTTCCAGGGGGTATGTGAAGCATAAAAGGTTGAGAACCACTGATATTTATGTTTTATTTTATTCCCATTGTTATACTATAACTATAGATTTATCTATCTATACAAGGGGTACGCCAGTTGCATACAGATTTCCAGGGGGTATGTGAAGCATAAAAGGTTGAGAACCACTAATATATATGTTTTATTGTATTGCCATTGTCATACTATAACTATAGTTTTATCTATCTATACAAGGGGTACGCCAGTTGCATACATATTTCCAGGGGGTATGTGAAGCATAAAAGGTTGAGAACCACTGATATATTTGTTTTATTTTATTCCCATTGTTATAATATAACTATAGATTTATACAAGGGGTACGCCAGTTGCATACATATTTCCAGGTGGTATGTGAAGCATAAAAGGTTGAGAACCACTGATATATTTGTTTTATTTTATTCCCATTGTTATACTATAACTATAGATTTATCTATCTATACAAGGGGTACGCCAGTTGCATACACATTTCCAGGGGGTATGTGAAGCATAAAAGGTTGAGAACCACTGATATATATGTTTTATTTTATTCCCATTGTTATACTATAACTATAGTTTTATCTATCTATACAAGGGGTACGCCAGTTGCATACATATTTCCAGGGGGTATGTGAAGCATAAAAGGTTGAGAACCACTGATATATATGTTTTATTTTATTGCCATTGTTATACTATAACTATAGATTTATCTATCTATACAAGGGGTACGCCAGTTGCATACACATTTCCAGGGGGTATGTGAAGCATAAAAGGTTGAGAACCACTGATATATATGTTTTATTTTATTGCCATTGTCATACTATAATTATAGTTTTATCTATCTATACAAGGGGTACGCCAGTTGCATACATATTTCCAGGGGGTATGTGAAGCATAAAAGGTTGAGAACCACTGATATTTATGTTTTATTTTATTCCCATTGTTATAATATAACTATAGATTTATACAAGGGGTACGCCAGTTGCATACACATTTCCAGGGGGTATGTGAAGCATAAAAGGTTGAGAACCACTGATATATATGTTTCATTTTATTGCCATTGTCATACTATAACTATAGTTTTATCTATCTATACAAGGGGTACGCCAGTTGCATACATATTTCCAGGGGGTATGTGAAGCATAAAAGGTTGAGAACCACTGATATATTTGTTTTATTTTATTCCCATTGTTATAATATAACTATAGATTTATACAAGGGGTACGCCAGTTGCATACACATTTCCAGGGGGTATGTGAAGCATAAAAGTTTGAGAACCACTGATATATATGTTTCATTTTATTGCCATTGTCATACTATAACTATAGTTTTATCTATCTATACAAGGGGTACGCCAGTTGCATACATATTTCCAGGGGGTATGTGAAGCATAAAAGGTTGAGAACCACTGATATATTTGTTTTATTTTATTCCCATTGTTATAATATAACTATAGATTTATACAAGGGGTACGCCAGTTGCATACACATTTCCAGGGGGTATGTGAAGCATAAAAGGTTGAGAACCACTGATATATATGTTTCATTTTATTGCCATTGTCATACTATAACTATAGTTTTATCTATCTATACAAGGGGTACGCCAGTTGCATACATATTTCCAGGGGGTATGTGAAGCATAAAAGGTTGAGAACCACTGATATATTTGTTTTATTTTATTCCCATTGTTATAATATAACTATAGATTTATACAAGGGGTACGCCAGTTGCATTCACATTTCCAGGGGGTATGTGAAGCATAAAAGGTTGAGAACCACTGATATATATGTTTCATTTTATTGCCATTGTCATACTATAACTATAGATTTATCTATCTATACAAGGGGTACGCCAGTTGCATACACATTTCCAGGGGGTATGTGAAGCATAAAAGGTTGAGAACCACTGATATATATGTTTTATTTTATTGCCATTGTCATACTATAATTATAGTTTTATCTATCTATACAAGGGGTACGCCAGTTGCATACATATTTCCAGGGGGTATGTAAAGCATAAAAGGTTGAGAACCACTGATATTTATGTTTTATTTTATTCCCATTGTTATACTATAACTATAGATTTATCTATGTATACAAGGGGTACGCCAGTTGCATACACATTTCCAGGGGGTATGTGAAGCATAAAAGGTTGAGAACCACTGATATATATGTTTCATTTTATTGCCATTGTCATACTATAACTATAGTTTTATCTATCTATACAAGGGGTATGCCAGTTGCATACATATTTCCAGGGGGTATGTGAAGCATAAAAGGTTGAGAACCACTGATATATTTGTTTTATTTTATTCCCATTGTTATAATATAACTATAGATTTATACAAGGGGTACGCCAGTTGCATACACATTTCCAGGGGGTATGTGAAGCATAAAAGGTTGAGAACCACTGATATATATGTTTCATTTTATTGCCATTTTCATACTATAACTATAGTTTTATCTATCTATACAAGGGGTACGCCAGTTGCATACATATTTCCAGGGGGTATGTGAAGCATAAAAGGTTGAGAACCACTGATATATTTGTTTTATTTTATTCCCATTGTTATAATATAACTATAGATTTATACAAGGGGTACGCCAGTTGCATACACATTTCCAGGGGGTATGTGAAGCATAAAATGTTGAGAACCACTGATATATTTGTTTTATTTTATTCCCATTGTTATACTATAACTATAGATTTATCTATCTATACAAGGGGTACGCCAGTTGCATACACATTTCCAGGGGGTATGTGAATCATAAAAGTTTGAGAACCACTGATATATATGTTTTATTTTATTCCCATTGTTATACTATAACTATAGATTTATCTATCTATACAAGGGGTACGCCAGTTGCATACACATTTCCAGGGGGTATGTGAAGCATAAAAGGTTGAGAACCACTGATATATATGTTTTATTTTATTGCCATTGTCATACTATAATTATAGTTTTATCTATCTATACAAGGGGTACGCCAGTTGCATACATATTTCCAGGGGGTATGTGAAGCATAAAAGGTTGAGAACCACTGATATATATGTTTTATTTTATTCCCATTGTTATACTATAACTATAGATTTATCTATCTATACAAGGGGTACGCCAGTTGCATACACATTTCCAGGGGGTATGTGAAGCATAAAAGGTTGAGAACCACTGATATTTATGTTTTATTTTATTCCCATTGTTATACTATAACTATAGATTTATCTATCTATACAAGGGGTACGCCAGTTGCATACAGATTTCCAGGGGGTATGTGAAGCATAAAAGGTTGAGAACCACTAATATATATGTTTTATTGTATTGCCATTGTCATACTATAACTATAGTTTTATCTATCTATACAAGGGGTACGCCAGTTGCATACATATTTCCAGGTGGTATGTGAAGCATAAAAGGTTGAGAACCACTGATATATTTGTTTTATTTTATTCCCATTGTTATACTATAACTATAGATTTATCTATCTATACAAGGGGTACGCCAGTTGCATACACATTTCCAGGGGGTATGTGAAGCATAAAAGGTTGAGAACCACTGATATATATGTTTTATTTTATTCCCATTGTTATACTATAACTATAGTTTTATCTATCTATACAAGGGGTACGCCAGTTGCATACATATTTCCAGGGGGTATGTGAAGCATAAAAGGTTGAGAACCACTGATATATATGTTTTATTTTATTGCCATTGTTATACTATAACTATAGATTTATCTATCTATACAAGGGGTACGCCAGTTGCATACACATTTCCAGGGGGTATGTGAAGCATAAAAGGTTGAGAACCACTGATATATATGTTTTATTTTATTGCCATTGTCATACTATAATTATAGTTTTATCTATCTATACAAGGGGTACGCCAGTTGCATACATATTTCCAGGGGGTATGTGAAGCATAAAGGGTTGAGAACCACTAATATATATGTTTTATTTTATTCCCATTGTCATACTATAACTATAGTTTTATCTATCTATACAAGGGGTACGCCAGTTGCATACATATTTCCAGGTGGTATGTGAAGCATAAAAGGTTGAGAACCACTGATATATTTGTTTTATTTTATTCCCATTGTTATACTATAACTATAGATTTATCTATCTATACAAGGGGTACGCCAGTTGCATACACATTTCCAGGGGGTATGTGAAGCATAAAAGGTTGAGAACCACTGATATATATGTTTTATTTTATTCCCATTGTTATACTATAACTATAGATTTATCTATCTATACAAGGGGTAAGCCAGTTGCATACACATTTCCAGGGGGTATGTGAAGCATAAAAGGTTGAGAACCACTGATATATATGTTTTATTTTATTCCCATTGTTATACTATAACTATAGATTTATCTATCCATACAAGGGGTACGCCAGTTGCATACACATTTCCAGGGGGTATGTAAAGCATAAAAGGTTGAGAACCACTGATATATATGTTTTATTTTATTCCCATTGTTATACTATAACTCTAGATTTATCTATCTATACAAGGGGTACGCCAGTTGCATACACATTTCCAGGGGGTATGTGAAGCATACAAGGTTGAGAACCACTGATATATATGTTTTATTTTATTGCCATTGTCATACTATAACTATAGTTTTATCTATCTATACAAGGGGTACGCCAGTTGCATACATATTTCCAGGGGGTATGTGAAGCATAAAAGGTTGAGAACCACTGATATATTTGTTTTATTTTATTCCCATTGTTATACTATAACTATAGATTTATCTATCTATACAAGGGGTACGCCAGTTGCATACACATTTCCAGGGGGTATGTGAAGCATAAAAGGTTGAGAACCACTGATATATATGTTTTATTTTATTCCCATTGTTATACTATAACTATAGCTTTATCTATCTATACAAGGGGTACGCCAGTTGCATACACATTTCCAGGGGGTATGTGAAGCATAAAAGGTTGAGAACCACTGATATATATGTTTTATTTTATTCCCATTGTTATACTATAACTATAGATTTGTCTATCTATACAAGGGGTACGCCAGTTGCATACACATTTCCAGGGGGTATGTGAAGCATAAAAGGTTGAGAACCACTGATATATATGTTTTATTTTATTCCCATTGTTATACTATAACTATAGATTTATCTATCTATACAAGGGGTACGCCAGTTGCATACACATTTCCAGGGGGTATGTGAAGCATAAAAGGTTGAGAACCACTGATATATATGTTTTATTTTATTGCCATTGTCATACTATACCTATAGTTTTATCTATCTATACAAGGGGTACGCCAGTTGCATACATATTTCCAGGGGGTATGTGAAGCATAAAAGGTTGAGAACCACTGATATATATGTTTTATTTTATTCCCATTGTTATACTATAACTATAGATTTATCTATCTATACAAGGGGTACGCCAGTTGCATACACATTTCCAGGGGGTATGTGAAGCATAAAAGGTTGAGAACCACTGATATATATGTTTTATTTTATTCCCATTGTTATACTATAACTATAGATTTATCTATCTATACAAGGGGTACGCCAGTTGCATACACATTTCCAGGGGGTATGTGAAGCATAAAAGGTTGAGAACCACTGATATATATGTTTTATTTTATTCCCATTGTTATAGTATAACTATAGATTTATCTATCTATACAAGGGGTACGCGAGTTGCATACACATTTCCAGGGGGTATGTGAAGCATAAAAGGTTGAGAACCACTGATATATATGTTTTATTTTATTGCCATTGTCATACTATAATTATAGTTTTATCTATCTATACAAGCGGTACGCCAGTTGCATACATATTTCCAGGGGGTATGTGAAGCATAAAAGGTTGAGAACCACTGATATATTTGTTTTATTTTATTCCCATTGTTATACTATAACTATAGATTTATCTATCTATACAAGGGGTACGCCAGTTGCATACACATTTCCAGGGGGTATGTGAAGCATAAAAGGTTGAGAACCACTGATATATATGTTTTATTTTATTCCCATTGTTATACTATAACTATAGATTTATCTATCTATACAAGGGGTACGCCAGTTGCATACATATTTCCAGGGGATATGTGAAGCATAAAAGTTTGAGAACCACTGATATATTTGTTTTATTTTATTCCCATTGTTATACTATAACTATAGATTTATCTATCTATACAAGGGGTACGCCAGTTGCATACACATTTCCAGGGGGTATGTGAAGCATAAAAGGTTGAGAACCACTGATATATATGTTTCATTTTATTGCCATTGTCATACTATAACTATAGTTTTATCTATCTATACAAGGGGTACGCCAGTTGCATACATATTTCCAGGGGGTATGTGAAGCATAAAAGGTTGAGAACCACTGATATATTTGTTTTATTTTATTCCCATTGTTATAATATAACTATAGATTTATACAAGGGGTACGCCAGTTGCATACACATTTCCAGGGGGTATGTGAAGCATAAAAGGTTGAGAACCACTGATATATATGTTTTATTTTATTGCCATTGTCATACTATAACTATAGTTTTATCTATCTATACAAGGGGTACGCCAGTTGCATACATATTTCCAGGGGGTATGTGAAGCATAAAAGGTTGAGAACCACTGATATATTTGTTTTATTTTATTCCCATTGTTATACTATAACTATAGATTTATCTATCTATACAAGGGGTACGCCAGTTGCATACACATTTCCAGGGGGTATGTGAAGCATAAAAGGTTGAGAACCACTGATATATATGTTTTATTTTATTCCCATTGTTATACTATAACTATAGATTTATCTATCTATACAAGGGGTACGCCAGTTGCATACATATTTCCAGGGGGTATGTGAAGCATAAAAGGTTGAGAACCACTGATATATTTGTTTTATTTTATTCCCATTGTTATAATATAACTATAGATTTATACAAGGGGTACGCCAGTTGCATACACATTTCCAGGGGGTATGTGAAGCATAAAAGGTTGAGAACCACTGATATATATGTTTTATTTTATTGCCATTGTCATACTATAACTATAGTTTTATCTATCTATACAAGGGGTACGCCAGTTGCATACATATTTCCAGGGGGTATGTGAAGCATAAAAGGTTGAGAACCACTGATATATTTGTTTTATTTTATTCCCATTGTTATACTATAACTATAGATTTATCTATCTATACAAGGGGTACGCCAGTTGCATACACATTTCCAGGGGGTATGTGAAGCATAAAAGGTTGAGAACCACTGATATATATGTTTTATTTTATTCCCATTGTTATACTATAACTATAGATTTATCTATCTATACAAGGGGTACGCCAGTTGCATACATATTTCCAGGGGGTATGTGAAGCATAAAAGGTTGAGAACCACTGATATATTTGTTTTATTTTATTCCCATTGTTATAATATAACTATAGATTTATACAAGGGGTACGCCAGTTGCATACACATTTCCAGGGGGTATGTGAAGCATAAAAGGTTGAGAACCACTGATATATATGTTTTATTTTATTGCCATTGTCATACTATAACTATAGTTTTATCTATCTATACAAGGGGTACGCCAGTTGCATACATATTTCCAGGGGGTATGTGAAGCATAAAAGGTTGAGAACCACTGATATATTTGTTTTATTTTATTCCCATTGTTATACTATAACTATAGATTTATCTATCTATACAAGGGGTACGCCAGTTGCATACACATTTCCAGGGGGTATGTGAAGCATAAAAGGTTGAGAACCACTGATATATATGTTTTATTTTATTCCCATTGTTATACTATAACTATAGATTTATCTATCTATACAAGGGGTACGCCAGTTGCATACACATTTCCAGGGGGTATGTGAAGCATAAAAGGTTGAGAACCACTGATATATATGTTTTATTTTATTGCCATTGTCATACTATAATTATAGTTTTATCTATCTATACAAGGGGTACGCCAGTTGCATACATATTTCCAGGGGGTATGTAAAGCATAAAAGGTTGAGAACCACTGATATATATGTTTTATTTTATTCCCATTGTTATACTATAACTATAGATTTATCTATCTATACAAGGGGTACGCCAGTTGCATACACATTTCCAGGGGGTATGTGAAGCATAAAAGGTTGAGAACCACTGATATTTATGTTTTATTTTATTCCCATTGTTATACTATAACTATAGATTTATCTATGTATACAAGGGGTACGCCAGTTGCATACACATTTCCAGGGGGTATGTGAAGCATAAAAGGTTGAGAACCACTGATATATATGTTTTATTTTATTGCCATTGTCATACTATAACTATAGTTTTATCTATCTATACAAGGGGTACGCCAGTTGCATACATATTTCCAGGGGGTATGTGAAGCAAAGAAGGTTGAGAACCACTGATATATATGTTTTATTTTATTCCCATTGTTATACTCTAACTATAGATTTATCTATCTATACAAGGGGTACGCCAGTTGCATACACATTTCCAGGGGGTATGTGAAGCATAAAAGGTTGAGAACCACTGATATTTATGTTTTATTTTATTCCCATTGTTATACTATAACTATAGATTTATGTATGTATACAAGGTGTACGCCAGTTGCATACACATTTCCAGGGGGTATGTGAAGCATAAAAGGTTGAGAACCACTGATATATATGTTTTATTTTATTGCCATTGTCATACTATAACTATAGTTTTATCCATCTATACAAGGGGTACGCCAGTTGCATACAGATTTCCAGGGGGTATGTGAAGCATAAAATGTTGAGAACCACTGATATATTTGTTTTATTTTATTCCCATTGTTATACTATAACTATAGATTTATCTATCTATACAAGGGGTACGCCAGTTGCATACACATTTCCAGGGGGTATGTGAATCATAAAAGTTTGAGAACCACTGATATATATGTTTTATTTTATTCCCATTGTTATACTATAACTATAGATTTATCTATCTATACAAGGGGTACGCCAGTTGCATACACATTTCCAGGGGGTATGTGAAGCATAAAAGGTTGAGAACCACTGATATATATGTTTTATTTTATTGCCATTGTCATACTATAATTATAGTTTTATCTATCTATACAAGGGGTACGCCAGTTGCATACATATTTCCAGGGGGTATGTGAAGCATAAAAGGTTGAGAACCACTGATATATATGTTTTATTTTATTCCCATTGTTATACTATAACTATAGATTTATCTATCTATACAAGGGGTACGCCAGTTGCATACACATTTCCAGGGGGTATGTGAAGCATAAAAGTTTGAGAACCACTGATATATATGTTTTATTTTATTGCCATTGTCATACTATAACTATAGTTTTATCCATCTATACAAGGGGTACGCCAGTTGCATACAGATTTCCAGGGGGTATGTGAAGCATAAAATGTTGAGAACCACTGATATATTTGTTTTATTTTATTCCCATTGTTATACTATAACTATAGATTTATCTATCTATACAAGGGGTACGCCAGTTGCATACACATTTCCAGGGGGTATGTGAATCATAAAAGTTTGAGAACCACTGATATATATGTTTTATTTTATTCCCATTGTTATACTATAACTATAGATTTATCTATCTATACAAGGGGTACGCCAGTTGCATACACATTTCCAGGGGGTATGTGAAGCATAAAAGGTTGAGAACCACTGATATATATGTTTTATTTTATTGCCATTGTCATACTATAATTATAGTTTTATCTATCTATACAAGGGGTACGCCAGTTGCATACATATTTCCAGGGGGTATGTGAAGCATAAAAGGTTGAGAACCACTGATATATATGTTTTATTTTATTCCCATTGTTATACTATAACTATAGATTTATCTATCTATACAAGGGGTACGCCAGTTGCATACACATTTCCAGGGGGTATGTGAAGCATAAAAGGTTGAGAACCACTGATATTTATGTTTTATTTTATTCCCATTGTTATACTATAACTATAGATTTATCTATCTATACAAGGGGTACGCCAGTTGCATACAGATTTCCAGGGGGTATGTGAAGCATAAAAGGTTGAGAACCACTGATATAGAGATTAAAATAGGAAGAGAAAAAAATCGATCGCTCTATGCATCTGCGTAGCTCTTATAGCAAGCTAATGCACTAATTTAAACTATTTGTATACAGGGACGGCTCGTCATTAGGGGCCAGAGGGGCAAGGACACACCAGCGTTTCTGTATTATATACTAAAATATTAAACTCCGAAGTAGAATAAATAATATTTTGCATGGATATTTTTTTCCTAAAACATCTTTCTTTTAACTTTCACATTCATGTTTATTCACATTTTTCGAATAGAGTGTATTGTGATATTTTTACATTTCACATTTACAATTTGCTTACAAGAATCATTGTAATATTTTCACATTTCACATTAACAATATATTTACAGGAATGTAATGTACAATCTATGTAATTATAATGTAGTACAACCTGCGGGAGTAATGGAAATTTTTATGCTTAGTGCAGCAATCGTGGTGTAAAATTATCTAAGTTTATTTTAAAATATTGAAAATTTTCGAGATTTAGATCAATTGTTATCCAACTTGGGATCAAATTATAAATTTTATATATAAATAAATGTAATGTCTGGTGACAATATTTTTTCTTAATCATAAACTCTTCTATTAATAGATTTTAAGATAGCCTGCTATCAATACAAACTGTCTAACTTTTTTTTGTTTGTTCCAAGATTTCTGCAAGTGTTTCATTGAGTTCAATATATATTACATAATTCTCTTAATTTCCTAATTTCTAAAGACTGGTAACATTGATTTATATTGTCTTCTGTTTTTCATAATACATCGAATTATATGATTTTGAACCCCTCCTAGTGGCATTATGTGTCTGTCATATAAGCTCCCCCTGAGGACAGAAGTCCGTAGCGTAAATAAGATTTTATCCAGGCATTGTAAATAACTTTGAGAAGAGAAAAATCCGCCCGTTTCCTGACATGATAAATTTTAGCAATGATTGCATTAACTTTTTTGCATACCTTATCAATTTGAAAATTCCATGTCAATTTTCTATCTATCACTATTTCCAAATAACAATGGTTTTCCACTCCTTCAGTATACTTCGAATTAAATAGTCTGAGTCAGCTATTTCTTACATAATACAGAATTTTTCCTTTAAAATTATGCGGTTCATTTTCTCTAATTCTAATATTCGCATACTTTGTCTTTTTATCTCGTTTTCAAAGAAAACGAAATAATAATTTTTATGACAATCTTTTATTGTTGTGTATATTACTATTTGTTTTTATTAGAAATGAAGGTTCCATTAATTTTTATTTTAACTGCTTTAACTCTAAATATATTAAATGAGCACTTTGGGTTATATATAACATTCGGTAAAATATGAGAAGCTATATTGTCAACCAAATTTTATCATTGTTGATATACTGGAATTTTAAATGCATAATATTTCAGTTATTGCTCTCTGAATTTAAGGTTATTTATCAGTATTCTGAAATTAAGGTTATTTATCATATATTATTCGAACTGTTAGCATAATATTAATAATGTTGTAATCACATTAATATCCTTACTATATGTCTGTTACAATATTTAAATGAGCAAATTATCATTGTTGAATTTTTCTTTTACAAAGTGTCTGCATTGTTTTTTTATTATAAATACATTAAGACTGGTAGAATTGAAAGTTCAGATATCTTTTCAAGCATTGTTTTGAAATACTTCTTATCTTGGAACTTTTTAAGTCATTGGTGCACCATAGTCTTTTTGTCAATATAAACTTCGGTAAAATGTTTTGTTAAAAAATTTGGTCATTCTAAACTGACAGTTGTAAAATAGAGACCAAGGTTTAAAAATTTGAAGCAACTGTATTATGAATTCTCTAGAGCCATAATTTTTGGTCCTGAGTTTCTAAATTAATATTGCTTGATGATTAGATATTAAGAAACATTTATCACATTTTAAAAACTAAATGTTTATTAAAATTGTCCGATATTTATTTTATAAACACTAAAATGATTTTATCCATTTTAATAAAAGTATTTAATTTGTGCTTTTATCAGTTTTCTGCTTTTCTTAAGTTATTTTTTTATTATATATGATAAATAGTTCTCATGTTGTAATATTAGTTGTGTTCAGGCCCGGATCTGGAGCAAGAGTAGCCAAGTTACTCGATGCGAGCTGGGGAAAAGACTGGAATTCCTTTGCAGTAGAAAATTTTCCCCTTCGTTTTGAAGAGTCTCAAAAATTTCTTGAAAAAATATGCATGAAATATACATAAACCTAATAAAATTTTGTCTCCATTACCCTTACTAGCATTCTCAAAGGGGGAGGGCTTGGCTCCCCTTATCTAGCCCTGGTTGAGTTCAACAGTGTTTTCAAATGTAACGTTCAGTTGTTTCATATGTAACACCTAAGTTGGCTTACCAAGATCCAGCAATAAACAGAATGTGGATAAAAAATGTGAGCTGTTAGACATAGATATTAGTCATATGTCTTATACATTTAGCATATTTACTGAGTATTATACTAGAATAACTCTCTTCAGGGTGCACAAAAATCTTGGCTCCCTTCTCAGCTTGTGCCTTAATGCACTCAGAATTCCTTTGTTGATGTCTTTATTGGTTGCTGGTTTAGTACAAAGTTTCTTCAGATTACCGTCTAGAAGTCATGGCAGATCTTTTGTAGGTCCCATTTTCACGATTAGTCCCAGCTGGGTCAGCGTTGAGATTTATCTCCGCAAAATTCTCCGCCCTGCCCACGGTCAGTAGGGGACACCGATGGGCTTGGAAAGGCCGCCGTCCGTCGGATGGGACGTTAAGCCGTGGCCCCGTGTGCGGGAGAGACATACCCTGTGCACGTTAAAGAACACGCTGGATGTCCTTGACGGGAAGCTACCATCTGTCTCCCAACAGCTGTTCCAGTGGGTCCCCTCCCCCCAACCTTCTCTGAGCCTTCGGGGTCCATGTGACCTGGCCATTTAGCCCATGGTGTGCAAAAAAGTGCCGCTCAGAGGTAAAACAACCCAACAACCCAAATTTTCACGATTAGTGTTACTATGAATGATCCTAGGTAATTTTATTATCTTCGAGAAAGCCAATCTCCCGTCCTCTAGAAGCAGTTCACTAGAGCAAGAGTTACCAACTAGTTTGACCCATGGGCAGTATTTGAAAGATAATCCTGTTTACATGTTTGTGAAAGTAAAAATCAAAACCAATCATTCGAAATATATTACAGGGGCTTGTTGTACGTAATGTTTATTTAATTACAGCATTTGTTATAGTGCAGATTTTATAGTACAAAAATGACAGATTCACAAAACGACAAGGATTTACTAAATTTATTTACTTTATCAAAGTGGGGACAACTTTAAGTATGAAACTTAACTAACAATTCCAGCTTGCATGAATAATTTATTGTTGCCTGCTTCAACCTAAGGTTTTTATAAGCTTCTATGTAGCACTATCCTTGCCATTGCACTATTAAATTCTTTTTAAAAATTTTCAACAAATTCCCCAAGGTGCGCATGTTACAAGTACTTACTTAATTTATGAAAAAAAAAATATATTCCAATGGTTTACAGGCGTTTCAGAAGCTACGTTGTTACCAGTTTCGTAGTAAGTAAATTGTGAATATCTCTGAACATTAAATGTGCCTATGTTGAAATCGACGTTCATATGACCTCCGTGTGTTTCATATTATATGTGAAACTTGCTTGTATTGTTTGTTAAAAGCTTTATGACCACGTTTAAAAAATTTTTTATCTTGTAATTATAAAAATAGAAGTCAGTTTATGATGAGAAAAAATCTCTTTGTAAAGCGTTCGTAAAACACTTAGGCAAACGTTGTAACTTTTCTCACATTAGTTTCACATTTAGCATATTACTTCAAATTCAAAACTTTATACTGGATTTTTCAAATATAGTAGGTAGTTTAGGAGAAAAATACTACAGAAGCTTTCTGTAGACAATTCTTACATTCTGTCTAAATATACTTGATTACTGTAAATTTAAAAATAATTTCAATATATTGGTAAATTAGCTTGATGTCTGATATCTTGGAATCGAAATCAAACGAAAGCGAACATTTGTTTCTTAATTTTTAAATGGCAATATACTTTGGACTGTGAAATCTCGTTAAAGTAGATTTCCTTTAAAGTTTTTAACTTTTGCTGATTTGTGATGGAGATTTATAAATAATTACTATTCAGTACTTTATATAAAAAAAAAGTACCAGCTTTTAACCAGGAGTAAAAAGTTCTTTTTATCATATTTTAGTTAAGTGATAAATAAATGTTAATGAGGAATAGTTATAATGAAAATAATAATTTTATCTTAGTTTCCAGTTGAAAATTAGTCATTATTAGTTTTACATCTATTGCATATCAATGAATATACTACACATAAATATTTATATCCTTTCTGTCAGCCATTTCAGGGGAATGATTCGAGGAATTGATCATAGGAGTTATTCGGCATGCTGCAACTCCTTAGCGAGTGTGTGTAACAAATCATTATAAACAGCTGTTTGTATTAAAAGGTGTGTTCCATGTCCTTTTCTGAAATTGTTTACTGTCACCCAGGAATTTAAGAATGGGCCAATAAAAATTCCATATGTTGAAAGTATTCATTAATTTTTTTAATGAATTCTTATTAAAGTGACATAAATCTCTAGATAAAAAAGACAATATATCTTCAGGCCTCGATAAAGCTTTTATTCAGATTATTTTTGATCATGTGGGAGGGAAATACTCAGTTGCCATCACCATTTAGTTGCACAAGTTCTATCACCACTTACATTGCACCAACGTGACTAATATATTCGGTACCCTCACTTTCTTAGGTTCGATAGCCTAGTTCTTTTGGGCCTCGATAGCAATGGCCGCCTGTGTAACGATATACACAGACAGCGGATGCATTACTCTATTAGGTAATGAAAGTATGGATTGTGTATTCAATAGTGCCAAAACATTCGATTTTCAGATCTTGGTTAAAAACAAAGGCTTCAAAAAATGTTTAAAAAAAAAAAGGATGGAATCGGATTATGCCATGAAGTTTATGAAAATTCGATCTTGTCAATTTTTGGGGAAAATATTATATTGGCATATTTGCACTCATTTACCAAAAATTAACTTAAAAAATTAAAGCAAGTGTCACTGGTGCATCATTAAAAAGTGGTAAACCAGCAAAAAATTTGGTGTGAAAAATATTTTTTTTTACTTTCTCAGTTTATTCTACACAATGTAACAGAACATATCGTATTCTAAATTTCCCATCCGTATCTGATGCCTCTTACCATTAATATCTTAATGACCTAAAGCGGTTCCATCTTTTTATATTTAGTCCTAATATATGTCGCATAGGAAGATTAGATTAATGTTTTCACTAGCCATCAATCTATTAGTAGCTAATGCTGGAGGATAATTTCAAAAATTGTACTTGACTCATCTAGACCTTAAAGAGAATTCGATAAGAAACTGTCTTTAAAGTTTATATTGAGCGATTTAATTTATATGTAGAATGGCACATTTTTAGTTCTATTGATCAAAATAATAATGAAAAAATTTCTTAAAGTTACAGTACTTTGTGTTTAATAAATAAACGTCAAACAATTGGAAAAAGATGATTATAAGATATTACTCTTATGAATGAAGTGATAATTGCCAAAATTTGTGAAAGACAGTCATCTGAAACATTACATAGTATGCACATTGACTATTGTGCATTCGGACAGTATAATTAAAATCTCGTTTGTTTCTGCTAAAAATTGCTAAAAAACACTTTTCGTGAAAATAGCACTTCATCATTAACCTGATATATGAATGTAACAAATTGTATTAGCAAAGAAACTCTACAATATCATAAGTTCTTAATAGACATAAACTACTCTTTAATTCTCAAAGTAATCTGAGAAAATAAGAAACATATCCCCCTCTTCCCAAAGCTGCAGCTCTCCAACCCCATAGGGGCGGGGGTGGCTCAGTCGGTAGCGCGCCAGGTTCGTAATCTGTAGTTCCCAGGTTCGAGTCCCAGCTGGGTCAGCGTTGAGATTTATCTCCGCAAAATTCCCCGCCCTGCCTACGGTCAGTAGGGGACACCGATGGGCTTAGAAAGTCTGCCGTCTATCGGATGGGACGTTAAGCCGTGGCCCGTGTGCGGGAGAGCCATACCTTGTGCCCGTTAAAGAACACGCTGGATGGCCTTGACGGGTGGCTACCATCTGTCTCCCAACGGCTGTTCCAGTGGGTCCCCTCCCCCAACCTTCTCTGAGCCTTCGGGGTCCATGTGACCTGGCCATTTAGCCCATGGTGTGCAAAAAAGTGCCGCTCAGTGCAACCCAACCCAACTCCAACCCCATACATTGGACTAGATAAAAGCAAATATGTGTTTATATGAAGCTAAACTGTTGTGATGACATGGAATGGTAGGCAGTGGTGCCTTTAATGTAGTTAACTATAGAATAAGGTTTCGATGTTATACCTCCTGAGAAAAATGCCTGTGAATGGACCAATCCAGATTGTTATTGTCTGTTATGTATTAGTTGCTACTTATGTTGCGTGTACAAAGAACTTGTCTCCCTCTTTTCCTTAATTTGCCTCCAGCCACCGAAAATAAAATTGTATTTTTAGTATTTCTTGGAATTCTGTTTTTCTCTCCATATCACAAAATATACATTTATAACTAGAATGTTCAGTCGTATTCGACGAATATGAAGCAAATTTAGCATCCACTAACAGTAGATATTCAAACGAATGGATTATTTTGAAAATGCGTGTATGGGACCACGGTTTTTCCATTTCTTAAAAAAAAGATTGTTCCACCCTTGATTAAAAGGTTGCTGGGATATTAAAGCCAATCCCCTGCGTTGAGTAGTTTGTACTTCTCGTGCTGTTCCAAGAGACTGACTTTCGTGTTAGGCAAAACATTTTCGTTGTTGCGTAAGCATTGACGATGACGACTGATAATGTGTTGGTAGTAAATGAACAATGTATAGTGGCGTCTCGTCAGTATATCATTTCACCAACCAACCAGTGATACTTCTATACTCAGTGCTCAAGGTTTTGACAGCCATTTAGCAAATGGCTGTCAAAACCTTGAGCAGTTAGAAGTGGATCCACTGACAGGAGATTTCGCGTGTTCTTTAACATGCACAGGATAATGTAACGCCTGCACACGAGTCACAATTTAATATTCATAGGCGGTGATCCAACACCTATAACAGAAAGCCAGAGGACCAAATTTATGACCACCATATAGACATTTCTTATATTTTTGATTTTAATATTATTACTGATGGATTCTGTGCTAATGTTTATAAATATATTATGTTTGAGAGAAAATTTATTTATATTAATTAGCATAATTATATTTGATAATACGAATAATTTCCTTTCTAAATAAAATATATTTATATATATAAAGATTAGCACAAGAGTCCACAAGTAATATTAGAATCAAAAATATAAGTCATTATATCAGCGCTGTCCAACTAGCGGGCCTAGCGGGATTTTTGTGGCCCGCGAACAAAATCAAGTTTTTATTTGAAATTTTAAATAAATATTTATAATTCACCTTATAATTTTTTACTAACTCATTTTTCTTGATATGCAATCTTCAACTTACTCATTCTATTTGCAATTATTATTGCATTATTTCAACTTACTCATTCTATTCTTATTGCCCAACAACTATGGCCACAATGCTCCCATTAAATTTATGAAATATTTGATATGGTTTAGAAAATTTATATTGGTTTATTATTACTTATTATTTTTCGTATAATTAAAATAATTTTTTGAGTGAGTGAATGAACTGACTTTTCAATTACCCATCCTGTCCTATTCTTTTTTTTTTGGCCCGCGAAATATTGGCGAAAAGAAAATGTGGCCCTCGAAATATTGGCGAAAGAAAAAATGGCCCGCGGTCTCAGACAAGTTGAACAGCACTGGTCTTTATAGTAGGACTACTTAGTTACGTCAAAAAATTTGTTACATTGGCCTTCTGTTACAGGAGGTGTTAATCTCCCCCTTTCACATTGAGAGTATAGTGGGATTAGTGGAGAAAATACTGGTCACAGTGGGAGTATCCTGGGAATATAAAATTAAGAGCTGCCCACTATCGACCTGAGTTACTCTCTACCTCAATTACCTGAACTTTGAAGCAAATTGAAATTACCAGCAGAGTTAAAATATTTAAAGTAACGTAAAAAAAATTCAGAAAATATTAATTTATTTTCATTAACCCCTGCTAAATGCATCTTGGTGTTATGCATTTATTTTTTAAATGATAATCTTTTAAAACTTTCGAATTTTAATATCTGTCACACTAAAGGCATACATTGGTATGAATTACTTGCACTAATAAGCGACTGACGAACTGTTGGCTCAATGTAAATGTTAAATCAATCTATACATGCACGAAAATTTAAAAGTTTGAAAGTCCCAACTTATTGGCGCCAATAATCCATACCAGTGAAAACTAGTCACAAGGTGTAACAACTATTTGTTTTTACTACATTAGGTATTTTTGCGTACTATCGTACCATGGACATGAAATTACTAAAAATTATGAAAATACATATTAAAATTTATGACAAATGTTCATGAAAGCAATGCTTCCCTTAAAATTCTCATGAAAAATATAAATTTCTATATTTACATACAAAATTTATGAAAAATATAAATTTTGTATGTAAATATAGCCGTCCCATGGCCAAGTGGTTAGCGCGCTTGGCTACTGATCTAAGGGACCTTGGTTCGAGCCCCGGGTAAAGCATAGCTGTTTGTGTCGTTTTTCTGATGAGGGTCTGCCATCCTCAGACCTACTATGGCATATAAACTGACAGGCTCCTGTCAGACCTCTGTGCCAAGCAGCTGCTTGAGGGGGTATTTATTTTTATTATTTTTTTATGTAAATATAAATATTTTGATATAGAATAATTCGAAATTTATGAAAATGCTAACAAATTTAACACTGCATTAAAGCGAATGGCTGAACGGGTTGCTGGGCATGTGTTTTATGTCGTGCTGCCTTCAAACCGTGTACTAGCCATTGAGGTAATATTACTAGAAACAGGACTGGCAACGGAAGCCATGAACATGTACAAAAACTGAAGCCTACTCCTCAATGAGGCAGAGAGAGAGAGGCGTGTTTGATTAACGTAAACAAACATTTCACGACGCTCTTATATTTACATGAATTGTGTATTAACTACTGAAAAGTACTATAAAAGCAGCAATTCGACATTTCATAGGTTAGTAATTTAGCTTTTAAATTGTTAAAGCAGAGAGGCCTAAAAATAAATAAAGCATTTTAAAATACCGTTCTGTCCTGTATAATAGATGTAGTTCACGATATTTTTCATAAATGAAACTAATAATAAGAAGGCGATTTACAGATTGAAACTGCATTAATTTTTTTATAGAATATTTTCGTGAATTTTGTTTCTAAAAAGAAATTGTCATCAATTTTATGATGCTTCTGCTTTGCATTTTTATTTTGCCAAAATAACACAAATAGTTTTTTTTTCTCAAACGAAACGCCTGAAATAGGGATTTTATAATTTTGCATGTGATAAATGAAGCCTAAAAATTTGCTCTTCATAATTGATAAAAAAATTTATGAGTTGCAATGCTAAGGCTTGTCAATTGTGGTTGAAGCTCCACTGTCTCACTTTAAACAGTAGCTAGAACTATCTGTTTCCAGCACTTTATTGTTTTAAAACTAACGCTCCAGAAAATGGCACAGTAGGATTAATTAATGATGCTGTGCCAACTTTATTCACTTTTGTAACAAATGCCTGTATTGAGAGACACTTGTAGAAGATATGATAGAAATTGCAATGAGAACAGATATTGGCTATAAAAATGATCACTCATGCTGTGTAATCAAGGAAGAGTCCTAGAAAATTTGAGAGAAAGTTGATGTCAGTGCAAAATGAAATCCAGAGCTTAAAGAAAATGCTATGGTGAAATTATTGCCAGCTAAGAACCAAGCAATCAGACTCTTCTATTTTAAAAGAAATATTAGATTTGTTTAAGGCTCAAAAGCTCATCAAGATGACAATGAGACTCCAAAGCCTGTGTTTCTAGATATAACTTTAAACCTGTTCAGAAATTCACAGCAATATGCTGAAAGAAGCAATGGCATATTTTATTGCCAAGAGGTAAATAGGTTTACCATGAGATTTTCATTCTCCAAAGGCTTATTTAAACTTGAGGTTCTATTTTTTTATTTTTAAAAAGGCTTATGAATTTGTAAGAGAAAATTTTCTCTCCCAATAGCTCCACAATTTTAACTTGGTGCAGATCTGTAGATGGCCTTCCTGGATTTATTGAAGTTTTCTGAATGGAAAATTTTACTAATAGTAAGTAGAAGCATATGATATTCACTTTATAATAATAATAATAAAAATTTTATAATAAAAGGAGACGTCAATTAGGAAACAAATACTGTTCAATGGCAAATGCTATTGTGGATATGTAGATTATGGAAATAATGCTAATGATAAAAATTCAGATATAGCTTCTGAAGCTCTAATTTTTATGTTTGTTTCAGTTTTACATAGCTAGAAAACCCCCATAGGTTATTTTTTTAACAGTTGTTTTGTCTGGCTCAAAATATATTTTAAAAAAATATATTTAAATATATATTTTTACTTAAAAATATTTTTTTTTAATATATTTTTTTACTTATAAATTCAGCCAGGACAATATTTATTTTTTAAGCTATAAAAGCAAAAGAGATAAACTATAATAACCTAATGATCTTTAGTTCCAAAGTGCACACATGCAGTTAATAATTAACCGGCTGATAATTAATATGAAAAATGGCAATATGTTTAACTTTCAATGAAATTAAAATCATTGGCAGCAATCATGAAATGCCCAGTGACATTTTAGGTGTTTCTCACATGTGGAAAATATCATGCAATCACAGTAAAGCAAGAAGGTCATTGTGTCTCTTTTCTCTGAAATTGAAAAATGTTATTATAAGCTGTCTTTATAGAGAAAAAATTATGAAAAATTTCTTGCATAGAACGCAAATTAGCATTAATTGACTCTGACGTAATGCAGTCTTCTGTGTCTGCACTTATTAACCCTTACAAAGACAATTTTTTTTTCTTTAAGAAACTACTTTTGAGTCCTATTATGAAAAATGAATGAATGAAATAGTCCATATTACATATCAAAAGAAAAAGCATTTAATTCTGGAAATAAATGGTAGGGAAGCATAAAAATGCATGTTGCAGGTTCTTTTGTAGGGATTTTTGGAAACTGATTAATCAACTTCTGTCATTTTAAAGGTTAATATTAAAAATTGAGGTTTTCTCGCCCTTCTCACAGTATGTGTGTGCAATTGCAAAAATTGCTGAACAGTGTCCAGGAGAAAACTTTATGTTCTCAACAACAACCATTTCCTACCTAGTTAAAAAATTCAGGTTAATGTCCTACATAGGCTTCAATGCATGTTGGTGCTCATATCACTAGATAGTCATATCAGTAATAGGGAATTGGATGTGGAAGTTGACAATATCATGCTTATAATATGAAAAAGAAACATTACAAAAGAATATGCTAAAATTAGACTTCACCATTTAGAGACACAAATGACAGAAATTTTAAAAACCATCATATTAGAGCAAACATTTAAATTTCCACAAAACGCAGTGACAAAATTATGCTTTGCAGTAACTTCATTTCTTATATTATGTGTGTGTGTGATATGAATTTCCTACTGCCTCAGCTGAAATTAAAATAGTTTGCATTTTTTTATAGCATGAAATTTTAATTATGTCATTTGTTTGTGTGTGACCTTGGATTTTCTTCTACCTTATCTGATATAAAAGTTTACAATATTTGTATTTTGTTGCATGAAATTTCAATCATGTCATTTGTGTGTGTGAGAGAGAGGGGGGCTTGCCTTTAATTCTGCCTTAGTTGAAATGAGAGAAAGTGTAAATTGTTGCTTTTTATATGTATAGCATGCAATTTCAAATATGTCATTTGTGTGTGTGTATGACCTTGGACTTTCTTCTGCCTCAGCTGATATAAAAGTTTACAATATGTGGTTTTTGTTGCATGAAATTTCAATCATGTCATTTGTGTGGGGGAGGGGGGGGGTTGCCTTTCCTTCCGCCTTAGTTGAAATGAGAGAAAGTGTAAATTATTTTATATATATAGATAGCATACAATTTCAATTATGTCATTTGTGTTTGTGTGTGTGACCTGGCTTTTCTTCTGCTTGGTTTAGTTGTTTGAGGTTTATTGGTGCATCGGCAACTGAGGCCATAATGCGCCAGACAAAGACAAATAGTAAATAAGAGATAAAAATCGTGTAAACCTGCAACCAAAGTTAAAAGCAATATCTAAATGTGATAAAATACAACACAAAAAGAGCAACAAGTGTAAAACAGGGAAAGACAAAGCCAACAATATATATATAACAAGAACAACAATAAAAATTTGTGTAAAATGCTTTTATTCTTCCTTAGCTGAGATATAAAATATTAGAATATTTGGTTTTTGTTCCATTAAATTTCAATCATGTCATTTGTGTGTGTGTGTTGGGGGGGGGGGGATCTTGCCTTTCCTTCTGCCTTAGTTGAAATGAGAGAAAGTGTAAATTATTTTGTTTTTTATATATATTGCATGCAATTTCAATTATGTCATTTGTGTGTGGGTGATCTTGGATTTCCTTCTGCCTTAGCTGATATAAAAGTTTACAATATTTGTATTTTGTTGCATGAAATTTCAATGATGCTATTTGTGTGGGAGGGGTGCTTGAATTTCTTTATGCTTCAGCTGAATAACAAGCTTATAATATTTGAGTTTCTTTATAACATGAAATTAAATTATGTCATTTACTGGGAGGAGATTTGATTTCCTGCCTCAGTTGAATTAAAAAAAAGTTTACACTCTCTGATTATTTCTTTCAATTTTTAATAAAAATTAATGTTTTTAATGAAAGAAGAAAATAAATGTGACTTTTCATGTTTTTTTAAATGAGGCACGGATTTGCACTATTAAGGTCTATAAATTTTGAGGACTTTGGCTTAAGCTGAATGATTTGATCATGTATTAGATTTTAAAATATGTTTACCATTGTTCCTGTTTTAAACGGGCTCAAATTAAAGTCTGCTAAGTTTACAGTCAATATAGTTCAGCTTTAATCACATATTGAAGAACATATCGATTTTTTTTAATTTTCATATAAAACCTCGATTTGAAAAAGAAGCAGTTTCTAGCATCTTCGTTTTCATCCGATATAAATCAATAAGTGTCTATTAATTAAATCTGCTGTGCTTTAATTACTACACTGGAATAACCTCACTGAAATAAAAAACAAAAACAGCAAAGTTCTGCCTCATTTAAATCATTTGTTGTTAAGCATTTTTAAATAGCCTTCATCGTTGTTCGTAGCCAATTCGCAAGGCATCATGGGTATCTTTCCTCACTAAACAATCGACAGACACAGCCGTCTGTGATCATGGCGGTCAATGCTAGGGGAATCGGAGTCCTGTCTCTAGTATTATTACCTCAATGGTACGAGCTTAATTAGCTTGCAAGTTAGAGTTGCCAGATTTGGGTCCTCTGTAATTCCACAGATACTCGACAAAAACGTCCTAAATGTCGTACATGGGTTCCTCCCCCCCCTTATTGGATTAAAAAAAATTTGAAACCCTACCTGTAATGGGACATGATTAAGGCCTTTGCGAATGTGGGAGGGGGGAAGGGAAAATAGTGTTGAAGTGGGATGCAGGGAATGGAATGTTGAAGCGGGATACTGGATGACACAATAGGATGCGAGTGAGGAGCTCGAGGAAGTGTTTTGGCTTCTCAGCGTAGAACGGGAAACACTAATTCGAACACCTTAAATTTAGAAATTATTTTACGTATTTTTTATTTTAGTATTGGCGATTCAAAAATAGTTTGATACCTTGTTCAACCTTTATTTTGAAAAGCTGCCATTCAGGACTTTATACTTCAACACCTCTCTTCATCATTGCTGTAAATAATTTATGTTTTGTAGTGAATCATGCGTTTCAAAACATAAATCCATTATAATTTATGTTTTGAAGCGCATGAATGAACTATAAATAAAAAAAATACCTCCTCAAGCAGCTGCTTGCCACAGAGGTCTGACAGAAGTCTGTCAGTTTATATGCCCATAGTAGAAGGTCTGTGAGGATGGCAGGACCTCAGCAGATAATCAGCACGAACATCCATGCCCTGGGGCTCGAATCCAGGTCCCTTAGATCAGTAGCCAAGCGTGGTAACCACTCGGCCACGGGACTACAAAACAAATTATTTGCAGAAATTTAATGTGCTTGTTACTCTTTTCAAGACTTCATGACCCATAATTTGAAAACCCTTGCGATACATTCATGACCCATAATTTGAAAACCCTTGCGATACACTGAGATGCCAGTTCATTTGGTATTTGGTACACCACCCCTCGTAACATAAATGGTTCAATGTAGTACGTTATGTGACCGCGATCACATAACCTACTACATGGTGCAGTATAAATCATGCACCTCTCTGAGCATCAGTTGTGTTGGGTTGTTTTACCTCTGAGCGGCACTTTTTTGCACACCATTAGCTAAATGGCCAGGTCACATGGACCCCGAAAGCTCAGAGAAGGTTGGGGGAGGGGACCCACTGGAACAGCTGTTGGGAGACAGATGGTAAGTCTCCCGTCAAGGCCATCCAGCGTGTTCTTTAACGTGCACAGGGTATGTCTCTCCCGCACACGGGGCAACGGCTTAACGTCCCATCCGACGGACGGCGGCCTTTCCAAGCCCATCGGTGTCCCCTACTGACCGTGGGCAGGGCGGGGAATTTTGCGGAGATAAATCTCAACGCTGACCCAGCTGGGACTCGAACCTGGGAACTACAGATTATGAGCCTGGCGCGCTACCGACTGAGCCACCCCCGCCCCCTGAGCATCAGAGTTCAAATGAATGTAAGAATGGGCAAACGGGAGACCTGAATGACTTTGGACGTGGCATGATAGTTGGTGTTTGGCTTGCCAGTTCTAGTATCTTCCAAACTGCTATGCTCCTGGGCTTTCACACAACCGTTTCAAGGATTTACTGAGAATGGCACAAAAGACTACCAGTTATCGTCGATGTTGGACGAAAATAGCCTGTGGATCAGATGAGTCAAAGGATACTGGCAAGAATTGTTCAAGTGAACAGACAAGCCACAATCAGGCAAATCACAGCAGAATTAAACATTGGTTTGCAGAAGGTCAACTCTAAATGCACCATGTATCAGACCTTGTCATGAATAGGCTACAACAGTCGCCAATGTTGTTAGCGAAGAAGAACATGAAAGCGGATCGCCAATGGGCACAGGAACATCGAGAGTGGACTGTCGAGGACTGGAAAAAGCCTGGTAGGAAAATTCAAGATTCCTTTTGCATCATGATGATGGAAGAATCGGAATTTGGCGCAAGCAATATGCCATGGAGCCATCTTGTCTGGTGTCAACTGTACATGCCATTGGTGGTGGTGTGGGGAATGCTTTCCTGGCACACTTCGGCCCTCTGATATTCATTGAAGGGCATTTGAATGCCACATTGTATTTGAACATCTTTGCTGACCAAGTTCAGCCATTCATGGCTGCAATTTACCCTCACTCGAATGGGCATGTTCAGCATGATAATGCATCTGCTCGCAAAACACATATCATGACCGAATGGTTTCAGGAAGCCGACAAGTTTTTCTTGCTTCATTGGCCTGTCCAGTCCCCAGATCTAAACCTTATTGAACATTTTTGGAATGAGGTGGTAAAGGTTGCTTGCAGCGAGACTTTGCCACCATCCGATTTGAAGCAACTGTGCAACACAATCCTTTCTGCATGGTACAACATTCCTACACAATGCATTCAGAATCTTGTAAGTTCCCAGCCCTGACGAATTCGAGCTGTTCTGAAGACCAAAAGTGGTGAAACATGCTACTAGGTAGAATATTTCAATGCATTTTTCAAGAAATTTTTAAAGACTTGTAAAACAAAGGGAAAATCTTATACTGCATTAGAAAACCAACCTCCTGCTCCCTCTTTACGTTTGTCTGACTCGATTGTATTTCCTGCTCCCCCCCCCCCACCTTTTCTAGATCAGAGCCCGTATGTGCGTATTTCACACATTTTCCAAGAAATTTTAAAGACCTCTAAAGCGGAGGGGAAAATGTTATACTTCAATGCAAAGCCAGTCTCTTGCCTTCCCCTTTTTGACTTTTTTTCGGCCCCGTTGAGTCACTTGCACTCGCCCCCCCCCCCCCATTTTTTTCCCATCCTCTTTATATTTTTTCAGATCCTGGCCTGAATGATACTGATATGATATCTCGTGATTTATATGTGTACACTGCAAAATTAGATTAAGAAAACAATAAAACGAAGGTGTTTCTATTTCATTAAAAAATGCTTTCCTATTTTTTTTTCTAAAATATGTTTTTAAGGAGGGGGAAGGGGCTCAAAAAATAAGTATCGCGAGAAGGCCCAGTCACCTTGCTGCGTCAATGTTACGAACCCTGTCACTGAGTTAGGATACAATAATAACGGAATAAGAAATATTATCAAGGATTTAGAAACCATTGCGCGGAATATGCATTAAAAAGATTTTAAGTCAGAATGTATCATTTGTTTAGTCCAAAAATTTTTAAGGATATTTAGTTTATGGTGTAGTCTTTCATCTCGAACAGTTGTATTTAATTTTAACGATAAACAACGTAGGTAGATCAAAATAAAAATAACACGGAATTAGGTAACCTTGCCTCCAATTCCTTTAGGACTGCCAAGCATTGTTTTAGTTGTGACTGAGGCAGTAGTCAAACAAACTCTCATGTTTGATGAACATAGTCAGTATGCTTTGTATACACTTGAAAGTATGCTTTGTATATTTTGAACAGTATATACAGTACTGTGCGAATTAGTTGGGACAAGCGAAGGAATGCTAAGTCCCTTCCGCTGCAGAGTCTAAACTGCTGCAAGTCTAAACTTGTTCGTAACCTTCAGCTGCAAGTCTAGAATTGTCTGTCGTGTTACTCTGCTATTATTTACACTTCCACTTTAGCCGGAATTGATATTTCATAGGCTGAGGATGTGATTATGTAAGTAGTTCACAATTTTCATTGGAAACTTTTTTTATTAAATGCATCATGGACATCACGCCTCGTAAACGAGCTAAAATAATCGCTTTTGGCGAAAACACTTCACTTACTGCTAGGCAGATAGCAAAAGCAGTTGGCGTCGAGAAATCCAACTTTTCACGGATCATGAAGCTGCATAAGGAGACAGGGTCCGTGGACACGTCCCGTAAAGGACATTGTGTAAGAAAAAGAAAAACCACCCCTAGAGATGATAGTCTAATTCGAAGAATTAGTATCATAGACCCGAAGAAGACCAGTGCAGACATCAAAAGGGAGATTGGTCTCATGGAGTTAATACAGATGCTTCCACCGTACGTCGTCGCCTTCTGGAGTGTGGCCGCCGGGCTCGACGCCCCTCTAAAAAGCAGATTTTGACACCCGCTGTGAAGCAAAAAAGGGGGCAAAGAAACATCGAGACTGGACTGTGGAGAATTGGGAAAAAGTGATATTTTCCGACGAAATCCACTTTGAGGTACATGGCTACAGGTCAAATTTCGTCCGCCATTCGCCTGGAGAACCTCTTCGATCCGGCCAAATCCAGCAATCCCCCAAACACCCATCCAAGGTCATGTTTAGGGGATGTTTCACAGCTTCCGGGCCACAGACACTTCACCCCATTGAAGGAATGATGGACAGCAAAAAGTACATAGTCGTTCTGGAGGCTAAAATGGTCCCAACATTGCAGAAGCTATTTCCTAGCAGCGATGGGGTATTTCAACAGGATCTGGCTCCATGCCACAATTCTAAGCTTGATAAGAGCTTCTTTACCCAGCAACATTTGAAGACTTGGAGTGGCCAGAAAATTCACCCAATCTAAACCCCATTGAAAATTTGTGGGCCATTATTAAAGCGCGCATATCTAAGATGGATTGCACGACGAAAACCAAAATGATAGAAAGTGTCATGAAAGTGTGGTACCACGACCCTGAAGTGAAGGAGATGTGTGGAAAGCTAGTGGCATCAATGGTTGATATGGTGAAAGAAGTAATTAAAGCTAAGTGGGGGGGTCACATTCATTATTAACTATGACACTATTAAACAAATAAATATTTTAGTTGTATCTTTGTTGCTGCATTTTCCTATTGTCCCAACTAATTTGCACAGTACTATAGTTAATGATAGGGCATGTCGTTGTACGGGAAGTACTGTAAAATCTAGGAGTAGGATTCTTTGCTCGAAGTGTTGCGAATTATTAGAAAACCAAAGTCGGCAATCCGATGAAGCTTTTTGCAAAATTTAATTACCAGAATTAACGTCCAAGAGCAAAAAGAAAGTTCTCTAATGCGTTGTTTTTAATAATGCTCCTGATAGCTATTGCAGACTACTGTTCAAATGGAATTAGCGAAAAATAAAGCAATGTTAGAAATAGTTCGCTTTACCCAATAATATGGAAAGATGATAGTATGTAGCACACAAAAACTATAATATAGACCAGTGATTCTCAACCTTTTGTGCTTCACGTACCCTCTGGAAATGTGTATGTAACTGGCGTACCCCTTGTATAGATAGATAAAACTATAGCTATAGTTTACCAATGGGAATAACATAAAACATATATAACATATATCTAGCGACTTTTGAGCTCTCACGGCATACCCCAAAAAATTTTACCGCATACCCCACATTGAGAACCCATACTTTAAAGTGAACTAGTTGGCATCTGTCGGACGAATAGAAAATGTGAAATTTATTTTAATATTTTTTTGCAAACTTTGCTGCCTTACTGGTTCACTGACCTCGATTTCTACGATATTCTGTTAAAAATCGAGTCCAACCCAAACTTAGTGAAGAGACACTAGGAAAAAAAAACTATATTCTGAAACAGACGCAGGAAAAATTATCTCTCTAAAAATGAAAAATTACAATTATGATGAGTAATGAAATGGAAAAAAACACTCTATTTTTTAGCAATTATTAAAATATTTTGATTAAGAACCAAAAATATACATTTTTGATGAGTGCTATGAACTGATTATTATGCATCTAAAAGTATTGGTCAAAACATTTTCTAGAAACGGATCAGAATCGTCATTTTCATTGTTTGTATTATGTGTCTAGGTTTGGTATGAAAACTATTGGGATATTCGAAAAATACGAATCGTAACATTTCATCAATATCTATCCAACTCAAAAAGAACTATTTCTAAAAACAAAAGAGTGAATATCTACAAACGACAAAGTGAAAACATTGGTGGCTTTTTTTTTTTGAAAATGTGTGAGCTGTAATGAATTATGTTTCTATTCTTCCGCCAATATCGTATTCCACTGTTGTCTGTCTTGAGACACTTTAATAAACTAACAATGGTTATGGATCTGGAAGAGGAATTCAAAGAATTCTTTGCTCATAAAAATTTATACAAAGCGTGAACAACTCATCCCATTCCGCTTGAAACGTTCTTACGTTCGTCACATTAAATCTCTCATTGGTATAGTTGCAATCAGTACCGGCGACAGGTGTAGCCTAGAGGCAGCCTGTCTCACCGGCGCCTGCAATAACCCAAGAAAGATTGGTTGGTCTAGCAACTATATCGATAGAGACGGACATAGCTTATAACTTAAATTTAGAAGAGCTTATAAACTGTTTTATTGTGCGATATCCCTGTAGAGCAAACATTTAATTAATATTATTATATAATTGTTTTGCATTAACGTTTCTCTTGTAATAAAAACAAAATAGCAATTCGAGATTTTCTTAAGTTTTTGTCTTATAATCCATCAGGGACGATATTTAATTGTTTGTCTCAGGGCGCGTTCTAATCTGGCGACGGCCCTGCTTGCAATGAAGCTTAGCAGAAACGAGTTCAGGACGGAATCAATTTTACGAGCCCGAGCTCAAAGCTGTTGAATCCGAGACCGTCCGAGCCTGAACCATTTCTTCAATTATTGAGCCCGGGTCAGTCTGATCATGAATAAATTTTGTCAATTATTGAGCCAGGAGTTCATTTCGGCAATTATTTGAGCCCGAGACCGATTTGGAGAAAACATTCTCTGACGCATCATAAGACCTATATAGAGAAATGCATGTCGCTAATCATTTATTTTATTCTTATTAATTATAATCATTTTATAATAAAATTAAAATGTTAATGCTATTTGGAACAAAAAAATGGAAATACTAGTAGAGACTGAAAATTCGTAGGCCTCCTGCTAAACGCAAAGAGCTATTCATTTAATAACCCTAGAGAATATGTAAAAAAAAATCGAAACCCACATGGTGCTTATTTTAAATTACAATATATTTGAAACTTAAATTATTCTAAGCCCAAGCCCGCTCGAGCTCGAACTCACCTCCCAGAGCCTAAGTTCAATATATATAGTTAGGAATCTGAAAAAAAAAAAAAAATTATATATTTGAGCACTTGAATTTCATTTGCTCATTTATAAAAACAAATTTCACGTAAAAATTTAAAATTCAACAAAAGAATGGTATTTAGAAAAATGCTAATAATCGGTGTTACATTTCTTACGATATTCAAAAGCATTCAGAGATTATTTTGTACAGTTCTTTTCGCATACGTTAGATATCAAATTGGTGTAAAACCATTTCGAATTAGGTCAAGGAAACGCACTAAATATTTCAGCTAGAAACTTTCAATGGGCATTAGGAAAGACTTTTTCAGAGGGTGGTGGGAGGTGGATCTCTCAAGGGCTGCAAAGGCTTCCAGGAGGGGGGGGGGGAATAAACAAATCAATGTTTCAAGAGTGAAATATTTAAGCCATTTACTAATGAGCGCAGTTACAAATACAGCAATTATGCCTACATCTTACTCTAACGCAACTACGGATAGCCGAAAACGAAAAAATAGGATCGTCAATGGCTTTACCTCTGAGTTACACTTTTTTGACCAAAATGGGCTAAATGGCCAGGTCACAAGAACCCCGAGGGCTCAAAGACGGTTGAGGGAAGAGAATTCACTGGACAGATTGTAGCTCCCGTCAAGGCCATCCAGCATGTTTTTAAGGTGCACAGGGTCTCCCACAGACGGGGCCACGATTTTACGTCCCATCCGACGGACGTTGACTTTTCGAAGCCCATCGGTGTCCCCTACTGACTGAGAGTTTTGCGGATATAAATCCCAACGTTGGCCGAGGCGGGACTCGAACCTGGGATCTACAGATTACGAGCCTGGCGCGCTACCGATTGAGCCATATAAGCAGCTAGCATGGGAGGAAAAAGATACTACAAAGTTGCATTAAAGTGTCAATCAGCATTTTCTGTTACATAGAAGTATGTCTGCCAGATGGTTTAGTGAAAAGCTCTGACGCCACGTCAAGGCACCATCCATGTCAGAGTGTTTTGCTCTAACCAGGAGAAAACCCCTCCACACATAGGCAGCTAGTGTGGAAGGAAAAAGAGGGAGCAAGAACCACAAAGTTGCATTAAATCGTCAAACAGCATTCCCTGTTGAGCGCATTTAATGGAATATTTTGCAGCATCTTGTGCAAGATCTAATTAAAAAAAAGAAAAAAATTAGACCTTGCCCCCATCCCTTCCAGTGGCAGAATCCTTCTATGATGCACCTTCCCTGATCTGCAGGCGACTGTCCACTAGGGCTTTCACCACTAGTGGCCGGTGATCAGAAAGTACTGCTAAGTCACCGGAATGAATGGTTCCTGTGACCATTTAGTCACTTTGGAATTTTAAAAAATAAATAAATAAAATATACTTACCTATACTTACCCAGAAGAGCTTGCTGATGAAGAGTGTCTTTACTTGCCTATTCCATCCCCATGCTGAGAAAAGAGCGACTGATAGTCTTAAAAAAAAATCACTTTTCGTTGAATACTTAAATTTGTGGCCCTGTATGCAGGAAAGCCACACGTTTGAAAGCATTTTGAATGGCATAAATGGCAGCAAATATCTTCCCCTAACAACTCTGCATAAAAGTTATTAGATGAACATATTTGCTTCCTATTATTCCACTCCCAAACCTTTTCTGAGACTTATGAGGGTCCTTGTGACCTAAATATTTAGCTCGTTACGGAGCAAAGAAATGATGCTCAGATTTAAAAAAAAACAACCCAACAGCTCCAAACGCTAAAGCTATCTGATCAACAAAGACCGAAAAATATTAATCCATTCTAACAATCCTGTTATTGTTTAAAACTAAAAGTGACTTCAAATAATTGACAAGAATCTCCTAGTGTTGCGTTGGTAATTGTTTAATTACTTGTGCTCTGTTTCGTTTGGTTTATTTCAGCGGTTAATAAAAATTTTTAACCCCAAAATATTTCTCCAGGTAATATTTTACTAACCCCACTTCTTGGAAATCAAAATAATTTTTTCCTGTATAAAACTAATTGAAAATGTATTTACCTTGCGTAAAAATTTACGAATATTTGCTTAAGAATACTAAAAGAAGATGATTATTAGGTAGCCAGTAGCTCAGTGGTCAGAGTACCTGACATGTTATCTGGAGATCACATATTCAAATCCCACCTGGCTAATGACAATTTTTCCTCTATATGTATCTAATAAATCACTACCAGGTTGTATCTGAGAAATTCTAATATTGTAAATACATGCTTAGTCCTGAATTTGAGGCTTGTTGGCTTATTAAAAAATACCGACATTTGACGCTTGATGTCATCTGGCCATGTACTCTAAACTGGAAGGGTGCCATCAGGAGCAGAGTCTTCAATTAAAGGCAATTACATTTCCATTGACTATTCAATGGTATAATGCTTAAAGCCACTAAAAGAGGATGATTGTTCGGCAGACGGTAGCTCAGTGATCAGAGCACCTGACAAGTTATCAGGAGATTGTGGGTTCAGATTCCACCCAGCTAATGACAATTTTTCCTCTGTCTGTATCTAATAAATCACTACCAAGTTGTATCTGAGAAATTCTAATATTGTAAATGCATGCTTACACCAGATTTTGTGGGGTGTGTTTGCTTAAAAAAATACCTTGACATTTGATGCTTGATGGCCAGGTGCAGTAAATTGGAAGGTGCCATTAGGACCAGAGTCTTCAATTAAGGTCAATTACATTTCCAATGACTATTCTGTGGTATAATGCTTAAAGCCACTAAAAGAGGATGATTGTTTATCAGCTGGTAGCTCAGTGGTCAGAGCACCTGACATGTTATCAGGAGATCATGGGTTCAGATCCCACCCGGTTAATGACAAATTTTTCTCTCTATGTATCGAATTGTGGAATATCTTCTACTGAAAAAGAATTTTTCAAAGTGTCATTCCATAATTTTACAACGATTCTTCATTTCCTAAATGCCATGTTGGAAATTATTTTTTTAAATAAAATACCTTATGGTACACACCAGCAACAATCACAACTTGCTGAGTTCCAAATATTAAATACCGACAATGAGAAACTATAAATACCATTCAAACCAGACACTTCTACACATTATGAGCCTATGACTCATCTCCTCTTCTTCAATCATTAACTGACCAGCTTCTTCATTGATGGCAGCTTCTGCAGGGAACAGGTGATGCTTGCAATACTGCTGAGTATGATGGTTGTAGACAGGCTCCTTCTCTGCCTTTCTGATCTGGGTTGTTTTTTAACGATGTGTGTGAGAGCGTTTGCAGAAGGGTACCTGTCCCTATCTCGTCAGAGGATGATTTGCTCAGGTGGCTGAATACACAAACTCAGGTTATTTCATGTACTTACATTTATTTACCCTTGAAACTATATATACATACAGTGACTGCCCACCCGGTACAGTCACTGGCCGAATACAACACAGGCTATACTAAGCCTCAGCGGTCTCACCGCTAGATAGAGAACAAAGCAAGTCACAGACAATCCGGAAGGTCTCGTGGTCCGCGCGCAAGTCCCAGTTTGAACAACTCTGGATGAGGTCATGTGTCCTTCAGGGATGTTAGGTATCTCGGCCAAAAGGGTAGAGACACGGTTGCCATGCCATGTCGACTCTTGTCTCCTTTCTTCACCTTGCTCCCAAAACTGGATCCGCCACCTGCACTCTGTTGTTAGGGGAAATGCCCCGCCACCTGCACTCTGTTGTTAGGGAAAATGCCCTGCCATCTGCATTCTGTTGTTAGGGGAAATGCCCTGCCACCTGCACTCTGTTGTTAGGGGAAATGCCCTGCCACCTGCACTCTGTTGTTAGGGGAAATGCCCCGCCACCTGCACTCTGTTGTTAGGGGAAATGCCCTGCCATCTGCACTCTGTTGTTAGGGGAAATGTCCTGCCACCTGCACTCTGTTGTTAGGGGAAATGCCCTACCATCTGCACTCTGTTGTTAGGGGAAATGTCCTGCCACCTGCACTCTGTTGTTAGGGGAAATGCCCTGCCACCTGCACTCTGTTGTTAGGGGAAATGTCCTGCCACCTGCACTCTGTTGTTAGGGGAAATGCCCTGCCACCTGCACTCTGTTGTTAGGGGAAATGTCCTGCCACCTGCACTCTGTTGTTAGGGGAAATGCCCTGCCACCTGCACTCTGTTGTTAGGGGAAATGCCCTGCCACCTGCACTCTGTTGTTAGGGGAAATGCCCTGCCATCTGCACTCTGTTGTTAGGGGAAATGCCCTGCCACCTGCACTCTGTTGTTAGGGGAAATGCCCTGCCACCTGCACTCTGTTGTTAGGGGAAATGCCCTGCCACCTGCACTCTGTTGTTAGGGGAAATGCCCTGCCATCTGCACTCTGTTGTTAGGGGAAATGTCCTGCCACCTGCACTCTGTTGTTAGGGGAAATGCCCTACCATCTGCACTCTGTTGTTAGGGCAAATGCCCTGCCACCTGCACTCTGTTGTTAGGGGAAATGCCCTGCCACCTGCACTCTGTTGTTAGGGGAAATGCCCTGCCACCTGCACTCTGTTGTTAGGGGAAATGCCCCGCCACCTGCACTCTGTTGTTAGGGGAAATGCCCTGCCATCTGCACTCTGTTGTTAGGGGAAATGTCCTGCCACCTGCACTCTGTTGTTAGGGGAAATGCCCTACCATCTGCACTCTGTTGTTAGGGGAAATGCCCTGCCACCTGCACTCTGTTGTTAGGGGAAATGCCCTGCCACCTGCACTCTGTTGTTAGGGGAAATGCCCTGCCACCTGCACTCTGTTGTTAGGGGAAATGCCCTGCCACCTGCACTCTGTTGTTAGGGGAAATGCCCCGCCATCTGCACTCTGTTGTTAGGGGAAATGCCCTACCATCTGCACTCTGTTGTTAGGGGAAATACCCTGCCACCTGCACTCTGTTGTTAGGGGAAATGCCCTGCCACCTGCACTCTGTTGTTAGGGGAAATGCCCTGCCACCAAAAGGGTGATCCTGGCCCTCACTCCTCCCTCCCTAGCTACTGAGTCCCTACAATGGTAAAGCACTAAATTTCAAGTGTCTGATTCATTGATATGCTGGCACCTTTGATTCCATTCAATGAATTATAATTACATTGGCAGCAAATTTTTTAAACTACAAAAATATTTTTAGAAAGCGTAACATATGTGAATAGAATTTTTCTACATTAGCCAAAAGATTCAAAAGCCATATTTAATGTAAGTGCAAGTCAGTGATCATGGGCCACACAAAATCCATGCCCAGGCCACTGGTTGTCAACCCCTGGTCTTGAGCAGTGATGGTGAAACTTTTCTAGTTCACATGCCAAAATTAAAAGAAAATTTTTAACTACTCTATGTCAGCTAAATTTACATTTCTGTTTATCATACAACATAAAATGATACAAAATACCAAGAATTTAAATATACTGGTGGAAACTGAAAAAAGAACACCCAGAAGGAATTCCTTCAGGAACGTCATATTATAATATGTTAATAAGTAAGGGCAGCAGAAACCGTGATTCAAGATTGAAAGTCATTGGATGAAATAATGGCATCACTGAGGATGACAACATGCAAATGTATGCAGCATGTATTTAAGGACTAGGGCATGAAGAAAGAGGTTTTACATCCTGTGTCATGGTGTTCAGTGCTCTTTGAAGAAGCTATTGTGCCTGGATGACACAGGCACGCAACATTTGTTCAGTTAGCGGAGTTTGAGTGAGATCATATAGTGGGTCTTCGGGAAGCAGGTCTTTTCATCAAATTGCCCACCATGTTGAATGAGAGTTATTGGCAGTGGTACGATGGTGGTGTCAATGGTCAGAAGAGCGTTCGCACACTCACAGATGTGTTTCCAGACAACACAGAGTTACAGATTCACAAGATCATCAATCTATCAGGAGGGTGGGGATGGCAGAGCAGATGGCTATGGCGTCACAAATTCGATCCTCTGTCATACAAAGGCTTTACTTGGTATGTCTACCTGCACATGCTGCGCTTCCCCACTGATTTTTTCCCACTCTACGATGACGAATGGCACCTGCACCTTCTACCTCTGCCGCTGCTCAACTCTTTGAACAGAACCTCTCAACAGGAAGAACAGAATCACAAGATGCACTGGACGGGCAGCTGGTGAGAGTACATCACGGACAAAACGTCATTTGATTGTCAGCCCTCGCTCGTGCAAGAGCCTTCTCTGCTGTGCCTGAAGGGGGGGGGGGGGGGTTGCCTGCTGCATCAGTGTCACTGTTCGGATTCAGGTCAGTAAAACCTCTTTATTTTTCGGCCATATGCTTTTCTAATGCTCTGATTGCTCTGTTTTTGCTCCATGTCAGAGCGCATACTGAATTCTGGCAGTGTAATAGATGAAAAGTCACTGAGATCTGTCGTTACATCCTGTTCTTCTGATGTTCATCCCGAGTGTTCGATGGACATACAAATAACCTTCTTTTCAACGACAGGAGTCAATTGACGTTATAGCTTCGCCCTGTTGGTATCTTCCTTCAACACTGAAAACTCCACCAGCTGCGAAAATGGCGAGGGGCAAATATGGAGGGCCAGTAATGGCTATGATCATGGCCAGAAGAATCGTACCCTGCACACCAAACTATGCCAGTTAGTGTGCAACATTCTGAGCGGCACTTTTTTGCATACAATGGGCTAAATGGCCATGCCAGAAGGACCCTGAGGGCTCAGATATAATTGGGTAGGAAATCCACTGGTCAACTGTTAGGAGACAGATGGCAGCCTCCGTCGGGGCCATCCAGTGCGTTCTTTAACTTGCACAGGGTATGGCTGGCCCGCACATGGGGCCACAGCTTAATGTCCCATCCGACGGACGGCGGCCTTTTCAAGCCCATTGGTGTCAGCTACTGACCGAGGCAGGGGATTTTACGTAGATAAATCTCAATGCCGGAAAAAGACTAATGTAAAATAGTAGTTCAATCTATTCACTGAACGCAAAAGCTGAAAAGATCTTCTAGAAAGCCTTTCTAACTTCTAAATGTTGTTTTGTAGCAATGCAAATGATAAAAACCTTCAACCAGTTGATAGAAAAGGAAATAAAAACGCAAACTTTCTCAATCGGTGGCACCAGCTAACCCTAATTAATCCTTCTGACCACATTCTTTTGCCATTGATTTAAAAAGAAAAGTCACGAACCTTCGATTTTCTGCAGCCAATATCCGATTCCTAGGTTCGAATCCTTGTCTCCTATCACAAAGGAGATCATGAGACATGTATAAAAATTGTGCCGTGGTTCGGTGTGCTAAAGTATTTAGCAATGACCTTGGCTCTTCAAAACTTCCGACTCTGCCCATGGCCAATAGGGGAGACCGATGGGCTTGGAAAGGCCGCCGCCCATCGGATGGAAGGTTAAGCCCGTTAAGCACCTGGGAGAGCCATATATTTTTTAAACGTAATGTACGTTAAAGAACACGCTGGATGGCCTTGACGGGAGGCTACCGTCTGTCTTTTAACAGCTGTTAAAAGTTGGGAGTCTCCTCCCCAATCTTCTCTGAGCCCTCGGGGTCCTTGTGGCCATTTAGCCCATTGTGTGCAAAAAGGCCACTCAGAGGTTAAACAACCCAACGCTTGGCTCGTATTCACCCACTCAGATGTCTCCTTCAGATTCTTTGTCACGTGGCCAAATAACTTCAGCTGCAGCAAACGAAACAAATGTCCCCCCCCCCCCCCCTCCCATTCTCAGTTAAGCAAACGGATTGCCATCCACTTTCTTCTCAGTTAGTGCAAACATTTTTTACTGATTTTAACTCTGAGTGGCACTTTTTTAATGGGTTACATGGTGGGGTCACAAGGACCCCAAGGGTTCAGGGAAGGTTGGTGAAGGGGATCCACTGAATAGCTGTTAGGAGACAGATGGAAGCCTCCCGTCAAGGTCATCCAGTGTGTTCTTTAACGTGCACAGGATAGAACTCACTTGCACACAGGGTCAAGTCTTAAGATCCCATCAGACGAACGGCAGCCTTTCCCAGCCCATCATCGGTGTCTCCTTTCTCACCGAGGTCAGAATGGATTTAGAGGAGATAAATCTCTAAGCTGGCCCAGCTGGGACTCGAACCTGGGAACTGCAGATTACCAGCCTGACACGTGAGGAAAAAAGACATCTTGTTCTTGCTCCGAATAATTTTAATAACTTCAACGGAAGTTTAAAAAATATATGGAAAAACCTATATATTGTTACGACAGATGAACGAGCAACAATGAAACCGTGAAGTGTTGTTCGTTTTGATGCTCGCGTGTGTTTTAGCATGTGGATTTCGTCACTAGTCGATTGGAACAATAAGAACTCAAACTGCAATGATGTTTAAGAGGAATGAAAATGTTGGTAGTGCTTCAATGTGTGTATTCCTTTTGTACTAAGTGAATTAGCAGAAAAAATAATGTTAGGAAAGTTTCTCAAGATACTTGAAGATTAGGCCAAGGACGTGAACTGTTAGTCGAGCAACCTCAACTTCTCTGTAGGAAGCGTTCACTGTCTGATGCGTGGTGATCAACGTCTGAAAAGAATTGGTTCTGAAAGCCAGTTTACTTAGTTGCAGTTTTGGAATACTTGATGGCTGAAATTCTGGAAGAAAATCATTTGATGCGTGGTTATTTTTGTTTGCTTAATGGATTGGTAAGATTATTCTTGTTAGTTTACAGGTTTATTCGTAAATATGATTGTGCCACTTACTGAGTTTTGTAAAACGTCTTATTTCATGTTTTTGACTGGGGACTGTAAGAATCGTAAAGAAGCGATTATTTGTAATAATAGTGATAAGGCGAAATATTCTTTTCGGTGGTTTATTTTCATACTGATGAAGATGAAGTTTTGTGTTTAGTTGAATTTATTTTATAATTGTGTATTTATTCATACTTTTGTAATAAATTAGTTCATTTATAAAATTTTGTCGCTAAATATTCTTTTGAACTCACGCTCAAGAATTTCCTATTACAACTTATAACAATATATATATTATACATGTTTTGCGAAATATACTTTTAAATAACCACAGAATGGAGAGGAAAAGTGCTGGAAACCCATCCTGGTCTGTTTTTAATTCAGTTCCTCTTCCCCCTAAATGTTTTGCAATGATCCATTCCTGATCCCTTTCTTTCCTTTCCTTTCCTTAAAGCCAGTGAGAGCCGATGCCCGCTTCAGTCTTTGAATAAAGATCTGCATTATTCGGTTCCTCATTATTTGGAACTACATTAAGTGGGATGTCCGCATCTAATGAAGTTACGGGCCATTAACTGAATCTGAACAACTTGTGTTTGCTCTGCTCGAGAGTTTTTTCATTTCTTCATTTTGGTGTTTGCTATTCTTTTCTACCAGGACCATTTTTAGGGCGAGGCTGGGCCTTTCCTACAATCTTGGTTGGATGTAAATTTGAGTCACCTTTCTCGCAAAATAACCAAAACAAGAAATGCTAGGATTTCATTTGGAGTAAACACTCAAGTAACGGCGGGGTGGGGGTAGCTCAGTCGGTAGCGCGCCAGGCTCGTAATCTGCAGTTCCCAGGTTCGAGTCCCAGCTGGGTCAGCGTTGAGATTTATCTCCGCAAAAATTCCCCGCCCTGCCCACGGTCAGTAGGACTGGAGGCTGTTTGGGTTAAGGAGGGCCGCAAGGCAACCTTCCACCAATTTTAATAACTTAACTTGAAGATGTATCCTCTTTCACACGGAATGTCACGGGCCAATACCTGTCCCATCTGTTTGACAACACAGTGCACTGTTTCTTTTCTCTTCATTTTATCATCGTATATATTTGGGTTAGGTTGTTTTACCTCTGAGCGGCACTTTTTTGCACACAATGGGCTAAATGGCCAGGTCACATGGACCCCGAAGGCTCAGAGAAGGTTGGGGGAGGGGACCCATTGGAACAGCTGTTGGGAGACAGATGGTAGCCTCCCGTCAAGGCCATCCAGCGTGTTCTTTAACGTGCACAGGGTATGGCTCTCCCACACACGGGGCCACGGCTTAACGTCCCATCCGACGGACGGCAGCTTTTCCAAGCCCATCGGTGTCCCCTACTGACCGTGGGCAAGGCGGGAAATTTTTCGGAGATAAATCTCAACGCTGACCCAGCTGGGACTCGAACCTGGGAACTACAGATTACGAGCCTGGCGCGCTACCGACTGAGCCACCCCCGCCCCCCATCGTGTATATTGTTTCTTAAGAAATATGCAAAAGCATTGAATAAATAATCTCATTCACACAGGCCGCGGGTTCTGCGTCGCTCTGATTTACATGAAACTAAAAACGTCCCGAAATTCTGAGTTGATGTACCGGAAGTTGTCTCAGAGTGTTCAGCGCTAGGCTCGCAATCTGCAGTTCCCAGGTTCGAGTCCCATACGTGCCAGTGCTGATATTTATCTCCGCTTAACCCTTACCCTGCCGTCGGCGGAACCGATGGGATTGGAAATGGCAGCCGTCCTTCGAATGGGGGCGTAAATCAGTGTCCCGTGTGCAGGACAGCGTACCCTGTGCCTTTAAAGAGCACATTGGATGAGCCTCAAGGGATGTTTCCCAAGAGCTGTTCAGTGGATCCCCACCCTTCTCTGAGTCTTTGGGGTCCGTGTGACCTGGCCATTTAGGTAACTGTGTGCAAAAAAAAAAGTTCTGCTCAGAGGTGAAACAACTCAACCAATATTTGGAGTTGCATCAACAGCAACAACAACTGTCGATTTTAATGGCGATAATTTGGGAATCTGAAGATATGTTCCTTTCTTCAAGGAGCTGCAAATGATGAATCTTTCCACGAGGTGCTTTTACTTGAGCCACTTGCGACGCGCGCGACTCTTCATTGGAGCGACAAGGAAGGAAGTGCAAGAGCAAACGAAAGTGCAGAACCAACGATTTCCGCCGGCAATAAAACAAGAGCGATGACGTAGTTTGGAAAAACCATCTTCTGCTTCTTGACTTCAACTGAAGGTGATAGGAAGGTCACCCTGTTAACACTCTGTAGCGATTGGGAAGTTTCACTTTCGTTTCAGAAGTATTGCTTTGTTCAGAACAGATACGTTTCGTCACTTTCATTATAAAAGTAAATCTTGCAACTCTCTGATACACGACTTCTTGCGGACGGACGGCGGCCTTTCCGATCCCGTCGGTGTCCTCTACTCACCGAGGAGAGGACGGAGAGTTTTGCGGAGATGAATCTCATCGCTGGTCAAGGTGGGACTCGAGCCTGGGAACTGCAGATTACAAGCCTGGTGGCTACCGAAGCTCGTACCCACCCCCCCTCCCCCGGAAATTATTACGAAAGATTAAATAATGTCTTAAATGAGATATGAGCTTTAGAAAGCAATCTGCAATCATTTTTGCGCACATTATTGTGGCATACCCTGAAAAAGAAAGCAAGGCATGCATTTAAAAAAAAGGCAACGAAAAAAAAAAGCAAGGCATGCATTTAAAAAAAAGGCAACAAGCATGCATTTAAAAAAAAGGTCGATCCTGCATTTACTTACCGGAAATTAATCTAAGATGGAATTATCCGGAACGGCGTTCCGATGTCTCTTTTGCCGAGAAGGAAACGAATTTTACCTAGAAAACTAGAATTTTGTTTTTGAAGGGCATCTGTAATTACTAATGATAGAACAATTAATTTTTTTTCACAAATTTAATTTGTAATTTTTAATTTAAAAATTTCTGCGTTGCTTCATTCGTATATCAAAAAGGATCATTCGATTCCCGAGTGTGTTCAGTTCAGTCTCCAACGCCTTTAGGCATTGGCAATGAAGGTTCGGATCGATTAATTTAATGCTCTATAATAAGAAGGATTGTTTGGAGAATGAAACTTTTGCAGATAAAGAAACTTGACCGAGACAATTTTCCTGAGTAACAGAAACAATAAAAAACGTCACAGAACTTCTGCTCAGATAAGTCTTAGCCATCGCCTGTAATCAGGCCAGGATACCTCTGAGCGGCACTTTTTTTGCACACCATGGGCTAAATGGCCAGGTCACATGGACCCCGAAGGCTCAGAGAAGGTTGGGGGAGGGGACCCACTGGAACAGCTGCCGGGAGACAGATGGTAGCCTCCCGTCAAGGCCATCCAGCGTGTTCTTTAACGTGCACAGGGTATGGCTCTTCCGCACACGGGGCCACGGCTTAACGTCCCATCCGATGGACGGCGGCCTTTCCAAGCAAATCGGTGTCCCCTACTGACCGTGGGCAGGGCGGGTGAATTTTGGGGAGATAAATCTCAACGCTGACCCAGCTGGGACTCGAACCTGGGAACTACAGATTACGAGCCTGGCGCGCTACCGACTGAGCTACCCCCGCCCCAGGGGGCGGGAGGAAGAAACTGGATTGAGGCAGAACAAAGAAACTTTTTTCTTCATTTTAGAGATCTGTAAAAATGATCTTGAAAAATACACACATACTCTGCCTGGGCAAATTATTGTGGACATCTGATATATATAATACCTACAACGTCAGAGACTTTTTTTCCTCCCTTATTTGGCACGATTGGCGAACGTTTTTTGTTACACCTTAGAGTTACCAGTTTTGCTACACCTTAGGGAGTGTGCCCGTGATTTTCCGCGAGTTCCATCACGCTCCTGCCCAACGACAAGTCCCCCTTCGAAGTCAGATCAGCCTTTTTAACCACGTTGCATCAGAGCCGGATTTAAACTTTTGAGATTCTAGGCGCACGTAAGACTCGATGTCCTTTACTTGTTTTTTTTTTTAATATTTGTGAGTTTGGTTCAAGCAAAATATTTAAAAATTTTAATTATTTTTATTAAAGATTTGTAAAAGAAATCGCATAAATATAACTCAGTCATAAAGTCATAATCAGTAAACAGTAACATCAGTCATCAGTAAACAAAAAGTACAGACACTTTACCAATAAACATTTAAAATAGTTTTTTTGTGAATAGCAGTTTACATCAAATTTAAATATTGAACATTGCTTGACAAGCATTTAATTAAAAACTTTTTGATCAAAAGCCATCAAAGGGTTCCAAAACCATTCAGTTCATTCAAAAAACATTAAAGGTGAAGTTGACTTTTAGTTTGCACTAGTGAATTTCTTAAATAATTTTTATACACTTTAGAACCGAAAATGAAAAGAATCTTTGCACGCAAAATTGCATCATTTTCCGTTATATCGTTAAACAAAATTTTGCGTTTTTTCATTCGGCATTGATCGTTTTTATATCGTTTTTTTTTCTTTGTGTTAACGATGTGGTTTGTTAACGATGTGACTTCAGTTGATAACGATGTGACTTCAATTGATAACGATGTGACTTCAATTGATTCAAAATCATTTCTCATGCTTAGAATAAATTCTATTAACGATTTCAGAAAGCTAACGCCTTTTAATAGATTTATTTTTGGGTCCTGCAAATATTTACTTGTAGCATTTAGCGTGTCAGAAAAATAACTCTAAAAAAACACATAGAGGGCATAATTATAGCTTTAGAGAGATTCTGAAAGTTTCATTTTTATTCTTCAACCACGAAAGAATAAACCCGATTAAGACAATAATCAGCAGGTGATGATTTCATTGGCGAATACTTTACCCCGATGGAGGAGTGAACATAGTGCACTTCAAAATAGGGTGCTTAAAACTTAAAGTTTGTGTTCATGGATTGATTCTTATTCTCTAGAGGAGATTGTTGATTTTTGATGTAATATTAATCCACGTGTTCAATATGTTATCAAAGCCTCTAAAAAAAATGTTCATTTTCTAGTATTTGAGATTTTTTATCCGAACAAACCATTTATCTCCCATTTCATAACCGGACAAAAATAAATTAAGGGCCGTTGAAAAGATTTTTAATTGAAGTGGGACTCGAACCCACCTCTCCGAGTAAAATGCATAATATGCTAATCTCTAAACCATCGTCAACTCTTTCCTTCCACTAGTCTCACTATTACTTGCTTTCATCATATGATCTCATTTTATTATTGTTTTCATAACAGTCGGCGTCATATCATTTCGTTTCATTAATATTTTCATCACAGCCGGGTGACATGTCTGTATATTTTTATTTTAATTTTACTTGTTATTCCTGCTGGCTGTAATGTCTGTTCAAGCCATTTCATTTTATTACTAAATGAAAGCGAAGCATGTTGCCTTGCTGTTTCATCACAGCAAGACAAAATGCCGGTATTTTTTATTTTATTTTCACTTGTTTTTCCTGCCGGGCTCTAATGCCTGTTCATGTAATAAAATATTGTCATAAAAAAATAGTTGGAAGATTCGTGGAATGCCTTCTGTATAAGTATTTGCAATTGCTCCTTAAATTTAATTGTCCCAGAGAACATGCCCCTCTACTCCTCCCCCTCCCGGCACCTTCCTTGGAAGAGCCCTGACTCAGATATCCCCCCCCCCCACCCCTCTCGAAGAAGAATTCTGTTTCAGGTCCTGCACCCAACTCCATATATGAATGTTCAATCGCACATGAGCCACAGCTCTTCTCATCTCCCGGAAGTGGCAAAACCTCAAAAGCGTAAAGGTAGAGGCAACTCCAATCTCAGATCACATGCTAGACATAACTAGGAGGTGTTTTTAAGCTGCTAATCATTCTTCTTTCTAAGATTCTCTTGCTGTGAAGAAATGTTATCCAGTGTTAGAAAACTCTCACTCTTTCGGAATTTTAATAGAAAATAAATAAGAAGAGGGGGTGGGGGGACGAAACTTTATTAATCCGTGGATTTCAGATAAGCACTCGGAAACGACTCAGTGGAGCGAATCAGAAACGGTAACCATTCTTCAGCACCATGTTAGAGAGGACAGAAAAAATATGACTTAAAAACAGGGGTATAGCATAAAGTCTCGACATCCCCCCCGCTTCCTCCCTCCGAAAGAAATTCTTTTGTGAAAATCCATTAGCTATCAATTATGGAAATTTTACAATTAGATTTTACACCAATATCTTAGTTTTAAACTTTTCTGCAGTTTTTAATATTTAAATTTTTACAACCCACACTGCTTTATGTAAAACCGAAATTATTACAATTTGCTGCATAAATTATAAACGTGTGCTTTTTGATTCAATGATTATCATAGCTTTATATCTATATTATTTATCCATAAAACTGTTATCCAAACGTTAATCATATCGTGTAAATTTGATTCCTTAAAGAACTGAGGAAAGGCTTTGAGACAATGAGTCATGGCCCACAGGGAGCAAGAAGGGGAATTTTTAGGGGGAAAAACGATGCTGAATATTCACGATCTTTAATTATTCGTTCAAAAAAATAAACGAATAAAATACCCCCTCAAGCAGCTGCTTGCCACAGAGGTCTGACAGGAGCTTGTCAGTTTATATGCCAAAGTAGACGGTCTGAGAGGATGGCAGGACCTCAGCAGAAAAACGACACACACATCCATGCCTAAACCCGGGGTTCGAATCCAGAGTCTCTTAGATCAGTAGCCAAGCGTGCTAATCCCTCGGTCACAGCTATCAAAAAAATTCCAGTCTACTTCTTTAAATAGTTATATATCAAGTTTGGCTATAAACTTTGTAAAAATATTTTACAGAAGTTCCCTCCCCCCCTCTCCCGCAGTACAGGGGGGGGGGAGTTGATGGGGATTCTACTAATAGGCCATTGCCTGGAAACATCCGTGAGTCTGAATCTCTGGAACTTGTCTTGTCTTGATAGTATTCATGAGATTTTAGCATGAGATGTTTTATATCCTAATTTGTAGAGTACCTAGAAGCTGGCAAAAATGGCAAAGGATTATTACAAGTACCGTATTTAGGTTGGGTTGTTTTACCTCTGAGCGGCACTTTTTTGCACACCATGGGCTAAATGGCCAGGTCACATGGACCCCGAAGGCTCAGAGAAGGTTGGGGAAGGGGACCCACTGGAACAGCTGTTGGGAGACAGATGGTAGCCTCCCGTCAAGGCCATCCAGCGTGTTCTTTATCGTGCACAGGGTATGGCTCTCCCGCACACGGGGTCACGGCTTAACGTCCCATCCGACGGACTACAAGTACCGTAAAGACAGATAATGAATGGATTTCATGCTGCAATTGTGAGCGTTCTGAGCAAAATCGAAGTGAAAGTCTGATGACGTTTTCTAGCTTGGAAATGCAGATATTTTTAGGTAGGGAGAAAATGTCCAGGCATGTATAAGGGGCATATATTTTCAGTCCATTGAGTTTGAAGAATCTGATCATTGAAGTTCTTATCCAGGCTTGGGGAATGCAGAATAAAGTGATCTGTAGTTTCGCGTTATTGGCTAGATGGCATCTGTGGAGAAATGCTTGGAGTGGTGCCACGTTGAGACTTAAGCGAGGTATTAAGGTTTTCATATTTCTTGAAGTGTATACATGGGTTGTTTTTGTAGGGAATCGATTTAGATGTGGGAACATATTTGGCAGAGAAGAAGATCCCATTCCATCCTTACGAAATATAGTGATGATATCTTCTGCATACAACATTGATTCAGGGTGCAAATTTGGAAGAGTTTTTGCTTTTTTTCCCAGAGAATCTGCTGACTCGTTGATTTCAAGATTACGATGTCCGCGAACCCAAAGTAAAGTAATTCAACAAGCAACAGTTGGAGCGGGTGCCTTTAATCTCGATGAAATCGTTTGAAGACAGGTAACTAACTTTATTTCATTAAATGGCAAATAGATGGCGCCACTATTCAGATGTAAATATTAAGGAATGAGAGCTGTCCCATGGCCTAGCAGTTGGAGTGCTTGGCTACTGCAGTGTGTCACCCATTGCGGAAATGCTGTCACCAGCCGGTTTCCACCGGTTTCCGGAAACCGGTTGTTAAAATTTACGTCGGTTTCCGGAAACTGGAAGATGCTCATATAAAAAAGAGCAAATGTATATATATCTTTTAGTATCTATTGATTTGAATCGGTTTATGTAGAAGAAACTTGTTCTCTCCTATTAACCAGTAAAAATGGTTTGCCTTGTTCCAGCTGATTAAGATCCGTTTTCAGTGGGTTGGATTGTTCTACCTCTGAGTAAACTTTTTTGCAAACAATGGAATAAATGTCCAGGTCATAAGGACCCAGAAAGTTCATGGAAAGATTCCGAGGAAGGGACCCACTGGACAGATATTAGGAGACTGATGGTAGCCTCCCTCAGGGAACTCCAGCGTTCTTTAACGTGCACAGAGTATGGCTGTCTCACATATGGAGCCACGGCTTAATGTCCCATCAGATGAAGGGCGGACTTTACCAGGCCGCCGTTCAGTGTTGTCCCCTGTTGGATCAGTGTCCCCAATTGACCGAGGGCAGGGCGGAAAGGTTTGTGAGGATAAATCCCATAATGTCCCCTATTGACCAGGGGCAGAGCGGAAAGGTTTGTGGAGATAAATCCCATAATGTCCCCTATTGGATCAGTGTCCCATATTGACCGAGGGCAGGGCGGAAAGGTTTGTGGAGATAAATCCCATAATGTCCCCTATTGGATCAGTGTCCCCTATTGACTGAGCGCAGGGCGTACAGGTTTGTGGACATAAATCCCATAATGTCCCCTATTGCATCAGTGTCCCCTATTGAACAGGGGCAGGGCAGAAAAGTTTGTGGAGATAAATCCCATCATGTCCCCTATTGGATCAGTGTCCCCTATTGACCGAGAGCAAGGCAGAAATGTTTTTGGAGATAAATCCAATAATGTCCCCCTATTGGATCAGTGTCCACTATTGATAGAGAGCAGGGCAGAAATGTTTTTGGAGATAAATCCCATAATGTCCCCCTATTGGAGCAGTGTCCCCTATTGACCGAGGGCAGGGCAGAAAGGTTTGTGGAGATATATCCCATAATGTCCCCTATTGGATCAGTGTCCCCTATTCACCGTGAGCAGGGCGGAAATGTTTTTGGAGATAAATTCCATAATGTCCCCTATTGGATCAGTGTCCCCTATTGACCGAGGGCAGGGCGGAAAGGTTTGGGAGATAAATCCCATAATGTCCCCTATTGGATCAGTGTCCCCTATTCACCGAGGGCAGGGCGGAAAGGTTTGTGGAGATAAATCCCATAATGTCCCCTATTGGATCAGTGTCCCCTATTGACCGGGGGCAGGGCGGAAAGGTTTGTGCAGATAAATCCCATAATGTCCCCTATTGGAACAATGTCCCCTATTGACCGTGGGCAGGGCGGAAATCTTTGTGGAGATAAATCACATAATGTCCCCTATTGGATCGATGTCCCCTATTGACCGGGGGCAGGGCAGAAATGTTTGTGGAGATAAATCCCATAATGTCCCCCTATTGGATCGATGTCCCCTATTGACCGGGGGCAGGGCAGAAATGTTTGTGGAGATAAATCCCATAATGTCCCCCTATTGGATCAGTGTTCACTATTGACCGAGAGCAGGGCAGAAAGGTTTTTGGAGATAAATCCCATAATGTCCCCCTATTGCATCAGTGTCCCCTATTGACCGAGGGCAGGGCGGAAAGGTTTGTGGAGATAAATCCCATAATGTTCCCTATTGGATCGATGTCCCCCTATTGACCGAAAGCAGGGCGGAAATGTTTTTGGAGATAAATCCCATAATATCCCCTATTGGATCAATGTCCCCTATTGACCGAGGGCAGGGCGGAAAGGTTTGTGGAGATAAATCCCACAATGTCCCCTATTGGATCAGTGTCCCCTATTGACCGTGGGCAGGAAGGAAAGGTTTGTGGAGATAAATCCCATAATGTCCCCTATTGGATCAGTGTCCCCTATTGAACGGGGGCAGGGCGGAAATGTTTGTGGAGATAAATCACATAATGTCCTCTATTGGATCAGTGTCCCCTATTGACCGGGGGCAGGGCGGAAATGTTTGTGGAGATAAATCCCATAATGTCCCCTATTGGATCAGTGTCACCTATTGACCGGGGGCAGGGCGGAAAGGTTTGTGGACATAAATCCCATAATGTCCCCTATTGGATCAGTTTCCCCAATTGACCGAGAACAGGGCAGAAAGGTGTTTGGAGATAAATCCCATAATGTCCCCCTTTTGCATCAGTGTCCCCTATTGACCGAGGGCAGGGCGGAAAGGTTTGTGGAGATAAATCCCATAATGTCCCCTATTGGATCGGTGTCCCCCTATTGACCGAGAGCAGGGCGGAAATGTTTTTGGAGATAAATTCCATAATGTCCCCTATTGGATCTGTGTCCCCTATTGACCGAGAGCAGGGCGGAAAGGTTTGTGGAGATAAATCCCATAATGTCCCCTATTGCATCAGTGTGCCCTATTGACCGAGAGCAAGGCAGAAATGTTTTTGGAGATAAATCCCATAATGTCCCCCTATTGGATCAGTGTCCACTATTGACCGAGAGCAGGGCAGAAATGTTTTTGGAGATAAATCCCATAATGTCCCCTATTGGATCAGTGTCCCCTATTGAGTGAAGGCAGGGCGGAAAGGTTTGTGGAGATAAATCCCATAATATCCCGTATTGACCGAGGGCAGGGCGGAAAGGTTTGTGGAGATAAATCCCATAATGTTCCCTATTGCATCAGTGTCCCCTATTGATCGGGGGCAGGGCGGAAAGGTTTGTGGAGATAAATCCCATAATATCCCCTATTGACCGAGGGCAGGGTGGAAAGATTTGTGGAGATAAATCCCATAATGTCCCCTATTGGATCAGTGTCCCCTATTGACCGGGGGCAGGGCAGAAATGTTTGTGGAGATGAATCCCATAGTGTCCCCTATTGGATCAGTGTCCCCTATTGACCGAGAGCAGGGCAGAAATGTTTTTGGAGATAAATCCCATAACGTCCCCCTATTGGATCAGTGTCCCCTATTGACCGATAGCAGGGCAGAAATATTTTTGGAGATAAATCCCATAATGTCCCCCTATTGGAGCAGTGTCCCCTAGTGACCGAGGACAGGGCGGAAAAGTTTGTGGAGATAAATCCCATAATGTCCCCTATTGGATCAGTGTCCCCTATTGACCAAGGGCAGGGCGGAAATGTTTGTGGACATAAATCCCATGATGTCCCCTATTAGATCAGTGTCCCCTACTGACCGAGAGCAGGGCAGAAATGTTTTTCGAGATAAATCGCATAATGTCCCCTATTGGATCAGTGTCCCCTATTGACTGAGGGCAGGGTGGAAAGTTTTGTGGACATAAATCCCATAATGTCCCCTATTGCATCAGTGTCCCCTATTGAACGGGGGCAGGGCAGAAAGGTTTGTGGAGATAAATCCCATCATGTCCCCTATTGGATCAGTGTCCCCTATTGACCGAGAGCAAGGCAGAAATGTTTTTGCAGATAAATCCCATAATGACCCCCTATTGGATCAGTGTCCACTATTGACCGAGAGCAGGGCAGAAATGTTTTTGGAGATAAATCCCATAATGTCCCCCTATAGGAGCAGTGTCCCCTATTGACCGAGGGCAGGGCAGAAAGGTTTGTGGAGATATATCCCATAATGTCCCCTATTGGATCAGTGTCCCCTATTCACCGAGAGCAGGGCGGAAATGTTTTTGGAGATAAATTCCTTAATGTCCCCTATTGGATCAGTGTCCCCTATTGACCGAGGGCAGGGCGGAAAGGTTTGGGAGATAAATCCCATAATGTCCCCTATTGGATCAGTGTCCCCTATTCACCGAGGGCAGGGCGGAAAGGATTGTGGAGATAAATCCCATAATGCCCCCTATTGGATCAGTGTCCCCTATTGACCGGGGGCAGGGCGGAAAGGTTTGTGGAGATAAATCCCATAATGTCCCCTATTGGATCAATGTCCCCTATTGACCGTGGGCAGGGCGGAAAGGTTTGTGGAGATAAATACCATAATGTCCCCTATTGGATCAGTGTCCCCTATTGACCGGGGGCAGGGCGGAAATGTTTGTGGAGATAAATCCCATAATGTCCCCTATTGGATCCATGTCCCCTATTGACCGGGGGCAGGGCAGAAATGTTTTTGGAGATAAATTCCATAATGTCCCCTATTGGATCAGTGTCACCTATTGACCGAGGGCAGGGCGGAAAGGTTTGTGGATATAAATCCCATAATGTCCCCTATTGGATCAGTGTCCCCAATTGACCGAGAGCAGGGCAGAAAGGTTTTCGGAGATAAATCCCATAATGTCCCCCTATTGCATCAGTGTCCCCTATTGACCGAGGGCAGGGCGGAAAGGTTTGTGGAGATAAATCCCATAATGTCCCCTATTGGATCGGTGTCCCCCTATTGACCGAGAGCAGGGCAGAAAGGTTTGTGGAGATATATCCCATAATGTCCCCTATTGGATCAGTGTCCCCTATTCACCGAGAGCACGGCGGAAATGTTTTTGGAGATAAATTCCATAATGTCCCCTATTGGATCAGTGTCCCCTATTGACCGAGGGCAGGGCGGAAAGGTTTGGGAGATAAATCCCATAATGTCCCCTATTGGATCAGTGTCCCCTATTCACCGAGGGCAGGGCGGAAAGGTTTGTGGAGATAAATCCCATAATGTCCCCTATTGGATTAGTGTCCCCTATTGACCGGGGGCAGGGCGAAAGGTTTGTGGAGATAAATCCCATAATGTCCCCTATTGGATCAGTGTCCCCTATTCACCGAGGGCAGGGCGGAAAGGTTTGTGGAGATAAATACCATAATGTCCCCTATTGGATCAGTGTCCCCTATTGACCGGGGGCAGGGCGGAAATGTTTGTGGAGATAAATCACATAATGTCCCCTATTGGATCGATGTCCCCTATTGACCGAGGGCAGGGCGGATAGGTTTGTGGATATAAATCCCATAATGTCCCCTATTGGATCAGTGTCCCCAATTGACCGAGAGCAGGGCAGAAAGGTTTTTGGAGATAAATCCCATAATGTCCCCCTATTGCATCAGTGTCCCGTATTGACCGAGAGCAGGGCGGAAAGGTTTGTGGAGATAAATCCCATAATATTCCCTATTGGATCAGTGTCCCCTATTCACCGAGAGCAGGGCAGAAATGATTTTGGAGATAAATCCCCAATGTCCCCTATTGGATCAATGTCCCCTATTGACCGAGGGCAGGGCGGAAAGGTTTGTGGAGATAAATCCCGCAATGTCCCCTATTGGATCAGTGTCCCCTATTGACCGTGGGCAGGAAGGAAAGGTTTGTGCAGATAAATCCTATAATGTCCCCTATTGGATCAGTGTCCCCTATTGACCGGGGGCAGGGTGGAAATGTTTTTGGAGATAAATTCCATAATGTCCCCTATTGGATCAGTTTCCCCAATTGACCGAGAGCAGGGCAGAAAGGTTTTTGGAGATAAATCCCATGATGTCCCCCTACTGCATCAGTGTCCCCCATTGACCGAGGGCAGGGCGGAAAGGTTTGTGGAGATAAATCTCATAATGTCCCCTATTGGATCGGTGTCCCCCTATTGACCGAGAGCAGGGCGGAAATGTTTTTGGAGATAAATCTCATAATGTCCCCTATTGGATCGGTGTCCCCCTATTGACCGAGAGCAGGGCGGAAATGTTTTTGGAGATAAATTCCATAATGTCCCCTATTGGATCAGTGTCCCCTATTGACCGAGAGCAGGGCGGAAAGGTTTGTGGAGATAAATCCCATAATGTCCCCTGTTGCATCAGTGTCCCCTATTGACCAGGGGCAAGGCGGAAAGGTTTGTGGAGATAAATCCCATAATATCTCCTATTGGATCAGTGTCCCCTATTGACCGAGAGCAGGGCAGAAATGTTTTTGGAGATAAATACCATAATGTCCCCTGTTGGATCAGTGTCCCCTATTGACCGAGGGCAGGGCGGAAAGGTTTGTGGAGATAAATCCCATAATGTCCCCTGTTGACCGGGGCAGGGCGGAAAGGTTTGTGGAGATAAAAACCCATAATGTCCCCTATTGGATCAGTGTCCCCTATTGACCGAGGACAGGGCCGAAAGGTTTCTGGATATAAATTCCATAATGTCCCCTATTGGATCAGTGTCCCCTATTGACTGAAGGCAGGGCGGAAAGGTTTGTGGAGATAAATCCCATAATATCCCGTATTGACCGAAGGCAGGGCGGAAAGGTTTGGGGAGATAAATCCCATAATGTTCCCTATTGCATCAGTGTCCCCTATTGATCGGGGGCAGGGCGGAAAGGTTTGTGGAGATAAATCCCATAATATCCCCTATTGACCGAGGGCAGGGTGGAAAGGTTTGTGGAGATAAATCCCATAATGTCCCCTATTGGATCAGTGTCCCCTATTGACCGAGAGCAGGGCAGAAATGTTTTTGGAGATAAATCCTATAATGTCCCCCTATTGGATCAGTGTCCCCTATTGACCGATAGCAGGGCAGAAATATTTTTGGAGATAAATCCCATAATGTCCCCCTATTGGAGCAGTGTCCCCTAGTGACCGAGGGCAGGGCGGAAAGGTTTGTGGAGATAAATCCCATAATGTCCCCTATTGGATCAGTGTCCCCTATTGACCGAGAGCAGGGTGGAAAGGTTTGTGGAGATAAATCCCATAATGTCCCCTATTCGATCAGTGTCCCCTATTGACCAAGGGCAGGGCGGAAATGTTTGTGGAGATAAATCCCATAATGTCCCCTATTGGATCAGTGCCCCTATTGACCGAGAGCAGGGCAGAAAGGTTTCTCGAGATAAATCCCATAATGTCCCCCTATTGCATCCGTGTCCGCTATTGACCGGGGGCAGGGCGAAAATGTTTGTGGACATAAATCCCATAATGTCCCCTATTGGATCAGTGTCCCCTATTGACCGAGGGCAGGGTGTAAAGGTTTGTGGACATAAATCCCATGATGTCCCCTATTAGATCAGTGTCCCCTACTGACCGAGAGCAGGGCAGAAATGTTTTTGGAGATAAATCCCATAATGTCCCCTATTGGATCAGTGTCCCCTATTGACTGAGGGCAGGGTGGAAAGTTTTGTGGAGATAAATCCCATAATGTCCCCTATTAGATCAGTGTCCCCTACTGACCGAGGGCAGGGCGGAAAGGTTTGTGGAGATAAATCCCATAATGTCCCCTATTGGATCGGTGTCCCCTATTGACCGTGGGCAGGGCGGAAAGGTTTGTGGAGATAAATCCCATAATGTCCCCTATTGGATCAGTGTCCCCTATTGACCGAGGACAGGGCCGAAAGGTTTCTGGATATAAATTCCATAATGTCCCCTATTGACCGAGGACAGGGCCGAAAAGTTTCTGGATATAAATTCCATAATGTCCCCTATTAGATCAGTGTCTCCTATTGACTGAAGGCAGGGCGGAAAGGTTTGTGGAGATAAATCCCATAATATCCCCTATTGACCGAGGGCAGGGCGGAAAGGTTTGTGGAGATAAATCCCATAATGTCCCCTACTGGATCAGTGTCCCCTATTGACCGAGAGCAGGGCAGAAATGTTTTTGGAGATAAATACCATAATGTCCCGCTATTGGATCAGTGTCCCCTATTGACTGATAGCAGGGCAGAAATATTTTTGGAGATAAATCCCATGATGTCCCCCTATTGGATCAGTGTCCCCTATTGACCGAGGGCAGGGTGGAAAGGTTTGTGGAGATAAATCCCATAATGTCCCCTATTGGATCAGTGTCCCCTATTGACCAAGGGCAGGGCGGAAAGGTTTGTGGAGATAAATCCCATAATGTCCCCTATTGGATCAGTGTCCCCTATTGACCGAAGGCAGGGCGGAAAAGTTTGTGGAGATAAATCCCATAATATCCCCTATTGGATCAGTGTCCCCTATTGACCGAGAGCAGGGCAGAAAGGTTTCTCGAGATAAATCCCATAATGTCCCCCTATTGCATCAGTGTCCCCTATTGACCGGGGGCAGGGCGAAAATGTTTGTGGAGATAAATCCCATAATGTTCCCTATTGGATCAGTGTCCCCTATTGACCGAGAGCAGGGCAGAAATGTTTTTGGAGGTAAATCCAATAATATCGCCTATTGGATCAGTGTCCCGTATTGACCGAGGGCAGGGCAGAAATGTTTGTGGAGATAAATCCTATAATGTCCCCCTATTGGATCAGTGTCCCCTATTGACCGATAGCAGGGCAGAAATATTTTTGGAGATAAATCCCATAATGTCCCCCTATTGGAGCAGTGTCCCCTAGTGACCGAGGGCAGGGCGGAAAGGTTTGTGGAGATAAATCCCATAATGTCCCCTATTGACCGAGGGCAGGGCGGAAATGTTTGTGGGCATAAATCCCATAATGTCTCCTATTTTATCAGTGTTCCCTATTGACTGAGGGCAGGGCGGAAAGGTTTGTGGACATAAATCCCATAATGTCCCCTATTGGATCAGTGTCCCCTATTGACCGAGGGCAGGGCGGAAAGGTTTGTAGAGATTAATCCCATAATGTCCTCTATTGGATCAGTGTCCCCAATTAACCGGGGGCAGGGCGGAAAGGTTTGTGGAGACAAATCCCGTAATGTCCCCTATTGACCGAGGACAGGGCGGAAAGTTTTCTGGATATAAATTCCATAATGTCCCCTATTGTATCAGTGTCCCCTATTGACCGAGAGCAGGGCGGAAATGTTTTTGGAGATAAATCACATAATGTCCGCTATTGGATCAGTGTCCCCTATTGACCGGGGGCAGGGCAGAAAGGTTTGTGGAGAAAAATCCCATAATGTCCGCTATTGGATCAGTGTCACCTATTGACCGGGGCAGGGCGAAAATATTTGTGGAGATAAATCCCATAATGTCCCCTATTGGATCAGTGTCCCCTGCCCACGGTCAGTCAGGGGACACCAATGGGCTTGGAAAGGCCGCCGTCCGTCGGATGGGACGTTAAGCCGTGGCCCCGTGTGCGGGAGAGCCATACCTGTGCACGTTAAAAAACACGCTGGATGGCCTTGACGGGAGGCTACTATCTGTCTCCCAACAGCTGTTCCAGTGGGTCCCCTCCCCCAACCTTCTCTGAGCCTTCGGAGTCCATGTGACCTGGCCATTTAGCCCATGGTGTGCAAAAAAGTGCCGCTCAGAGGTAAAACAACCCAACCCACTCAATTGGATTAACTAAGTCTGCTAAAAACAGATTCTGCTGCTGATAAATCGAATGACACTCGTCCTCTTAGTAAACGAATCAACCCAAAAGGGACGAGGTTTCTTTCAGCTCGCAACCTTTGCGCAATCAATTGAATGAGTCTGCCTTCGGAATCGCTCCGAGTTCTGACCTAATTGTCTTCTTTTACTTTGCACGTCACCCTGATTGAGGTTAATAAGACTTCTTTCGCAATTGCTCTTTGGATTCGGCCAATGCGTCAGTTACACTTCTTATTCTTTCCGAGGAACCAAATTTGACGTTTAGGATCGAAACTAGATGGCGCTGCCGTTCGATAGCATTATCAGCCGTTTCGTTGTTTTTCGCTCTGAAATGTCGGGTGGATAAAGGAGAAAAGGAATTTGGAACTGCGAGTGCCCGTGGCGATCCGAAACACTTCGCTATCGGTCATTGCGGAGGCGACCGTCCTCTTGTTGCCCTTGTCAGCTCGGCTGCTCTAAATCGCCTCGTGCAGTCATGACGATCGAAAGATTCTTGAAAGAAGTGGAAGGCCTCTTCGTGCCGAAGTTTTTCTCGACGCAGTGCTTCCTGTCTGCCCTTCACTTCGAGCCGAAGCCAGGCGAGCTCTTCATCGTCACTTATCCGAAGTGCGGCACCACCTGGATGCAGAATATCGTGATCAGCATCTTGAGAAAAGGAGAGCCCCTCGCGGAACCACGAGACTTTTTCCTAGCGAGCCCTTTCCTCGATCAGCTGGGAGGCGAAGACCTCGATCGCCTCAGGATTCAACCCGGAGCCCTTAAGACGCATCTGCCGTTCAATCGAGTAAGTCAACCTCACCTGAAACCTCGAGAAACAAATTTTCGCTTTAAGGTATCCTTTTGTCAAAATTAGCTTTTAAAAAAAAATCAAAACTAAATGTTTTTAGTGCAGTTTTGATTGGAGACGAATAAGTAGTTCAGTGATCAAATACGTCTGCCATTTGGAAATCAAAGAATTGTATCACACACGGCAGAAATCGAAATTTTCGTTTTTTGCGAATGAAACAAGCGAAGATTATCGTATCATTCGCAATCAAATAATTTCTCTTGCATTGACTGAACTAACAATATTGCGCATGCCCATCCGTTATCAATACTTGTTTTTAAATGAAGACGAAAGTTTCTTGTGTTTAATCGTAATCTATCGAGATCATCCTTAACTGACGCAAGAGAATTTGAGAAAAATGTAAAGTCGCCATCAGAGGGAAATGTGGAACGATTTCCTGGGGTGCGGAAGTTCTTTATAAAATATGTGCAAGTATATAATATAGATGCTTTATAAAATAGGTGCAAATATATTTATTTCTAAGAGAAATCTTTTTTTTTTATAGTGATAAGGCAAATATTGTATCGAAACAACTGATTGTCAACTCAAACTTCACACTGTTTTGATCATAAAAGTAAGGCCGGATCTAGTGGTGGGAAAGGGGACATGCCTCCACATTTGAGAATGACCTTTAAGAGTAATGGAGGTCAAAAATTATTAAATTTATTTATATTTCATGCATTTTTCAAGATTTATTTTAAAGACCTGTAAAACGAAGGGAAATATTACACGACAATGAAAACCGAGTCTCTCGGTCTCCCCTTTGACCTGGGGCGGGGGTGGCTCAGTCGGTAGCGCGCCAGGCTCGTAATCTGTAGTTCCCAGGTTCGAGTCCCAGCTGGGTCAGCGTTGAGATTTATCTCCGCAAAATTCCCCACCCTGCCCACGGTCAGTAGGGGACACCGATGGGCTTGGAAAGGCCGCCATCCGTTGGATGGGATGTTAAGCCGTGGCCCCGTGTGCGGGAGAGCCATACCCTGTGCACGTTAAAGAACACACTGGATGGCCTTGACGGGAGGCTACCATCTGTCTCCCAACAGCTGTTCCAGTGGGTCCCCTCCCCCAACCTTCTCTGAGCCTTCGGGGTCCATATGACCAGGCCATTTAGCCCATGGTGTGCAAAAAAGTGCCGCTCAGAGGTGAAACAACCCAATCCCCTTTGACCTGTTCCAGTTTTATTGCATGTCTTCCCCCCTCCTCCTGCTTCTTTTTTTTTTAAATTCTAGATTCGACTGTGATAAAAAGTATCACTTCTTCCAGTGAAGTGTTGCAGAGTGATTTGCAGATCACTCTGGATACCGTGATCTCCATGCAAACACTAGACAATGTTTGCATGAAGCAGAAATGATGGCGAGACTTCGAGTCTGCCATCGCAGCAACATCATTGGTGATGCCATCTCCACTGGGGTCGAGTGAGGCAACATGGGACTTTGGAATCGAGGAGAGGGTTTAAAAGATTAGTACTGATTCACAGATTGTGAACCGGGACTAATTTTTTAAACTCGCTGTTCACCGATGAACAGTGTGTTTAATTTTGATTCTGTTTATAATTTATTTTGATTTAACCCTGATTCTGTTTAGGCATGCCAGATGGCTAAATATTATATATTACTTTATTCATAGTTATGTTTTGGCGATTTCTTGATTGAGTAGATCGTTTACAACGCTTGAAATGTTTCCATTTTCCAACTTTAACATCGCAAACGGTGGAAATGAAAAGAAAGGTATATTCGGGAAACAGACATTCTAATGTTTCGTTAATTCCTTCCAAAAAACTGTCATTTATCTCTAAAAGCAAAAATGCCGACGGACGACAAAACGGACGCTACAGATCGTTTCTGAAAACGATCTACTCATGTAGACAGCAATAAAAATGTTATTAACATCAAGGAAGGTATCACTCTTAATTTAATGTCGATATCAATTTTAGAGAAGAAATTGTCTTGAGCCGGATGGGATCCGAACCCACTAACTCCTCAATTTAGAGAAGAAATTGTCTTGAACCGGATGGGATCCGAACCCACTATCTCCTCAATTTTAGAGAAGAAATTATCTTGAACCGGATGGGATCCGAACCCACTATCTCCTCAATTTTAGAGAAGAAATTGTCTTGAGCCGGATGGGATCCGAACCCACTAACTCCTCAATTTAGAGAAGAAATTGTCTTGAGCCGGATGGGATCCGAACCCACTAACTCCTCAATTTTAGAGAAGAAATTGTCTTGAACCGGATGGGATCCGAACCCACTATCTCCTCAATTTTAGAGAAGAAATTATCTTGAACCGGATGGGATCCGAACCCACTATCTACTCAATTTTAAAGAAGAAATAGTCTTGAACCGGATGGGATCCGAACCCCCTGTCTACTCAATTTTAAAGAAGAAATTGTCTTGAACCGGATGGGATCCGAACCCACTATCTCCTGATGGCAAGTCAGGTGCTCTGACCGCTGAGCTACCGGCCGCCGATCAAGATCTCCTCTAATTGATGCTCTGAACTCTCTGCTTACCGAACAGAGCACCTGACATGTCATCAGGAGGTCGTATCCACCCCCGCTCAAGACAGTTTTTCCTCTAAAATTGATATCGATGTTAAACTAAGAAATGATATTTTCCTTGGCAGTTGGGGGCTGGGGTGGCTCAGTCGGTAGCGCGCCAGTCTCGTAATCTGTAGTTCCCAGGTTCGAGTCCCAGCTTGGTCAGCGTTGAGATTTATCTCCGCAAAATTCCCCGCCCTGCCCACGGTCAGTAGGGGACACCGATGGGCTTGGAAAGGCCGCCGTCCGTCGGATGGGACGTTAAGCCGTGGCTCCGTGTGCGGGATGCTCTGTGCACATTAAAGAACACGCTGGATGGCCTTGATGGGGGGGGGGGTTACCATTTGTCTCCCAACAGCTGTTCCAGTGAGTCCCCTCCCCCAACCTTCTCTGAGCCTTCGGGGTCCTTGTGACCTCGCCAATTAGCCCATGGTGTGCAAAAAAGTGCCGCTCAGACCCAACCTTGGCAGTTGAGCGGAAACGTCGAGGAACTACTTCAATTCATTCAATTGTACACTCGTAACACACTTGTCATCTTCATCAGATACTTGTCACCTGCTTCTTGTGACTGTGAGCAGCTGGGACAATGCCTTCACCAGACACAGAAAATTGTGTACTGCACGAAGGCCGGGCGCAAGAAGCGGCAATCGCCCACAGCGCCAAGGCATAGAGGGGCGCCAAAAGCACTTAGATGGGTTTAAAAATTATGTGCTAGAAATTTGAAATTTTGGTGGTGGAATGTGAAGGTCACCTCTGGGTGTAAGGGATCAATTCATTGCCAACAATGAGTTGACCCCTTACACCCAGAGGGGGTGGGAAAACACGCCATTTTAGTTTAGCAAATAATTGTTTGTTTTTAGAGATAAATGAAAAATTCTTTTTGGGTTAGATATGAATTGATAAAATGTTATGATTCGCACTTTTTAAATCTGCTGAAAACTATAATTGCGCCCTCTAATTGTAGAAAAATTTTCGAATTCCAAAATTTCAAACAAATATTGCAAACGACGTATTTAACTAGAAATTTTTAATTTTGCTGGTGGAATGTGAAGGCCATGATGTTTTTATTGGCAACAATGAATTGACTGACCACTTAAACCCAAGGAGGTGGGTTGGGTTGAATTGGGTTGTTTTACCTGTGAGCGGCACTTTTTGCACACCATGGGCTAAATGGCCAGGTCACAAGGACCCCGAAGTCTCAAAGAAGGTTGAGGGAGGGGACCCACTGGAACAGCTGTTGGGAGACAGATTGTAGTCTCCCGTCAAGGCCATCCAGTGTGTTCTTTAACGTGCACAGGCTATGGTTCTCCCGCACATGGGGCCACGGCTTAACATCCCATCCGACGGACGGCTACCTTTCCAAGCCCATCGGTGTCCCCTACTGACTGTGGGCAGGGCGGGGAGTTTTGTGGAGATAAGTCTCAACGCTGACCCAGCTGGAACTCGAACTGGGAACTGCAGATTGCGAGCCTGCGCACTACTGACAGAATCCCAGGGGGGGGGAAGACAATTTTTTGTTTTAGCAGATAATTGTTTGCATTTAGGGATAAATGAAAAAATCATTTTAGGGTTAGATAGGAACTGATAAAATATGATTTGCACTTTCGGAATCTTTTGAACGCTGTAATTGCGCCCTCTAACGGTGAAAAAGATTGAAAATTCCAAAATTTCAAACAAATATTGCAAAAATTTTGGTGGTGAAATGTGAACGTCGTGAAGTTTCCATTGGGAACAATGAAAATGATGATTAGAAAACTCTTATTTAATTAGATTGGTACTAATGAAATATTATAATACGCATTTTTCAAATGCTTAGTAATCTTAATGTATCTTTACAGATCACTGAAATGATGAAACAGCAGAGTGTTTTCGAGGTTTATAAATATGTATAGAGTAGAAATTTGAAAAATTAGTGGTAGTTTGTAAAAGATATTCCACTGACAACAATAATGTACCCACTTTTCTGAAAGAGGTGTGGGAAATGCAACTTTTTAGACTTAAGAATTAAAAGACGAATACTTTTATGTTGTATAATTACAAATGAAATACTATTTGCATTTTTCCCAACATCCGCTAGCTCAAATTAAAACTTTTAAGGAATGAAACAGTAGATAAAGGAAAAACTCCTTTCTCTTTGAAAACGAGATTCTCATATGCACCAGAAGCGATATGTGTCCTTCTAGTTTTTATCGTTTTTGTGAATAGAAAACCTCATTTAAAGATATCTAACCTTGAAAATAAGATTTTTTACAGAGATGCAACGAAAGATAAATAACCGATCTCATTAAAATTCATCCAAATCTTAATTTTAAGCACTATTCCTTTAATAGCTATTGAAACTGAATTCTTTGACAGCAATGGCTGCTTGCCGTACGCATTTTTAAAATTGATGGAAGTTAAAAAATCCAATTCAGATAAACTTTTAAAATGACATTTATTTTAGCAAACGATTTATTATAAGGTTTAAGGTAAATTCTTACGAATAATTCTCACTGTTGTGAAATCAGCCGCGAAAACCCTTTAATTGGTAAATATCGTTCAAAATCGTGACTGGGTGAATATTTTTAATTTCCTGCCACATTTTCCTGAAAACGACTTTGCCTCATGGTAAGGGAACTTTCAATATCGCTTTCCATTCACATAAGGGGCGGGGGTGGCTCAGTCGGTAGCGCGCCAGGCTCGTAATCTGTAGTTCCCAGGTTCGAGTCCCAGCTTGGTCAGCGTTGAGATTTATCTCCGCAAAATTCCCCGCCCTGCCCACGGTCAGTAGGGGACACCGATGGGCTTGGAAAGGCCGCCGTCCGTCGGATGGGATGTTAAGCCGTGGCTCCGTGAGCGGGAGAGCCATACCCTGTGCACGTTAAAGAACACGCTGGATGACCTTGACGGGAGGCTACCATCTGTCTCCCAACAGCTGTTCCAGTGGGTCCCCTCCCCCAACCTTCTCTGAGCCTTCGAGGTCCATGTGACCTGGCCATTTAGCCCATGGTGTGCAAAAAAGTGCCGCTCAGAGGTAAAACAACCCAACCCATTCACATAATATGAAAGTGTCCCGATACTTTGGATTATTTTGTTAAATTTGTTTATTCTCAGAGCAAAAGAAAAGTTGCGAAGGAGGAAAATATCTGAATTTTAATAATTTGATTTTTAAATCTTCGTCTGTTGTAGTCGCTCAAAAAATATCCGAACACTATGGTTGATTACAGAATTCAGAAAAAATATCTGGCAACGCTTTTTTTTTTAGAAATTAGTGATCTGGTAACCTTCGTGTCACGTGACCCCAATTTGAAGCGACTTCGTAAAATCTAGGTGAGTTGTGAAAATTTGTAACTGTTTTTTTGGAAAATTATGCGGAGTTGCCAAAATCGAGGGAACTTGGCAAATCTAGGGCAGTTTCGAAAATGGAAAGATGGCAAAATTTAGAGCAGTTGGCAAAATTCGAAGCCACTTAGTAAAATACAGGTGAGTTGGAAAAATTGGGACAACTTGGCAAAATCTTGAGGAGTTGGCAAAATTTAGGTGAGATGTAAAAATTGGGATTTTTTTCTGTAAAACTATGGCGAGTTGGCAAAACTTAGGGAGTTGCCAAAATCTAGGGGAAGTTGGCAAAATTCGGAGTGACTTGGCAAAATCGTGGGGAGTTCGCAAAATTCAGGTGAGATGTAAAACTTTTGATTTTTTTTCTGTAAAATTATGGAGGAGAGGCTTCTCTTCTCCTGTGATGATACATAGAACCGGCTACGCCTAGCACCTAATGTCCGACCCCGCCTTCTCATGGTGCAGACCGTTAGTACCTTTCAAAAGCGATACTCTCTTGTGGAAGTGAACGGAAGGGGAGAGCTGCCAGATTAGTGTTACCTACTGATCTGGATATCTGTGGCTACTTTTCTTTTATTTCTACCCTGCTGAGGAGTGGTCAACCACACAGGGTCCTGGTGCTGACCATATGTAGCAACGTGAACGGAATTATGGCTCTGAGCTTGATTATGGATCTTGATTTTGCTGCACTGGTGGGCTTCTGTGGAGGGAAAATCTTCCGGTGTGTTTTCTGTTTGTTTGTGGGTTGACAGCCCCAAGTGAATGGATTCACAGGATATGTTTATCAGCTAGTGGATAATCCTGAGCAGAGGTCATCGCAGGCACCTGAACTCTTTGCGTCTATTGGCATCGTCAAATTTTACTTTGGAGGAAGTCTTCCAGTGTAGATGGCTTCAGCCTTTAGTAGTGGGGGAACGGGTCGGCATTCCCTCTCTCAATAAACATAGTTTCTTTAAACATCCCACTAACCATTTTCTCTCCATAGGTAGTTGGAATGTGAGGACTCTGCACAGAGCTTTTTCTCTTGATGTCCTCACACAAGAATTCCACAGTTATAAATTAGATATTCTCAGCTTGCAAGAGACCAGATGGACAGATAACGGTCAGATTCTTAAAAATAATCTTAAATTTCACTTTTCAGGGAGGGACGACAAAAAAGCATCACCAAGGCGTGGGTCTGCTTCTCAGCAGACGTGCTAGTGATGCTCTTCTAGAATATGAGTGCATTAATGAAAGGTTTCTTACAGCAAAATTTCAGACAAGCGTTAAAGACTTGAATGTTATCTGCTGTTATGCTCCCACTGAAGATGCCGGTGAAGATGAGAAGGGGTTTTATGGACAACTTCAGGATATTTTGGATTCTGTCAAGAAAGGAGATATTACCCTTGTTCTAGGTGACTTCAGTGCCAAAGTTGGTACTGACTCTGACCTTTGGGGAGGAGTGATAGGCCCTTTTGGTATTGGTAGCTGCAATGGCAATGGGCAACGTCTCCTACAGTAAGTAAACTCAATGGATTCAGAATAACTAACACTTATTACAAACACCGCGACATACATAAGTACACATGGGTTTCACCCGATGGGTTTATCTCCGCAAAAATTCCCCCCGCCCTGCCCACGGTCAGTAGGGGACACCGATGGGCTTGGAAAGGCCGCCGTCCGTCGGATGGGACGTTAAGCCGTGGCCCCGTGTGCGGGAGAGCCATACCCTGTGCACGTTAAAGAACACGCTGGATGGCCTTGACGGGAGGCTACCATCTGTGTCCCAACAGCTGTTCCAGTGGGTCCCCTCTCCCAACCTTCTCTGAGCCTTCGGGGTCCATGTGACCTGGCCATTTAGCCCATGGTGTGCAAAAAAGTGCCGCTCAGAGGTAAAACAACCCAACCCAACACCCGATGGGCTGCATAAGAATATGATTGATTACATATTAATTAACAGCAAATGGGCTAGTTCTGTTAGGAATAAATAAAAAAAATACCCCCTCAAGCAGCTGCTTGCCACAGAGGTCTGACAGGAGCCTGTCAGTTTATATGCCACACCAGGGCATATAGGGGAGCTGAAATTGGATCCGACCATTCTCTTGTTAAAAGTGTGTTGCAACTTAAACTCAAAAAGTGTTGTGCTAGGGTTAAAAAATTTACTTTTAATACTAAAGCTCTGAAAGATCCAGTTTATAGCCAAAGCTTACCGTGATAGGTTACTTGTTCATTATGACAGTCATGGTTTGCTTACTACTGAAGTTGAGGAAGAATGGGGCCGTTTCAAACAGGCTTTTTTGGACCCTAATAGTACTCTTTTAGGAAAAAAGGAGCAGAGGAGACAGAATTATTTAAGTGATAAGGCACTTGAGTTTATTTCAGAAAGAAGGAACTGCAGGAATGTCCTTAATCAGTGTCCTACTAGTCCTAATAGAAAGGATTACAGAGAACTTAATAAACGTGTAAAAGATCAGTTAGCTGCTGATAAGAATCTTTGGCTTGATGGTTTGGCTGACAAAGCCGAGGAAGCAGTTAGGCAGCACAACAGCAGAGAGCTGTACCAGATAGTTAATGTTTTATGTGGTAGAAAACGGACAGGCATACAAGGATTGCAGGATAAACAAGGTAAGGTTATAGAAGGGGAGGATTCTGTCATGGCTAGGTGGGCTGAGCATTTTAGTGATGTTCTAAACCATATGGTTAGTTCTACTCTCATTGTTTGTAATGATGACAGATGCATTGGTGGCTTTAATGTTGGACCTATAACACAATCTGAAGTTATTTTGGCTGTTTCTAAAAATGTTTTTTTCATAAATCCCCAGGGGTAGATGAAATTACTACCGAAATGCTTACAGCTGGGAATGTTTCGGTTACCACTTGGATGACTAAAATTCTGAATCTCTTTCATGATAAAGGCATGGTTCCTAAGGATTTTACCAGAGCTATTATTATCCCTATTTTCAAAAGAGGTGATCGCAGTTCTAGTGATAACTATAGGGGTATCAGCCTACTCTCTGTTCCAGGTAAAGTGCTTTCCATGATTGTGCTTAACAGAATTAAGAATCTGGTTGACAGTCAATTGCGTGATGAGCAATGTGGATTCAGAAGTGGTAGGGGATGTGTGGATCAGATATTTTCACTTAGGCAGATTCTTGAGAAATGTTTAGAGTTTCAGAAACCTTTGGTTGCTAGCTTTGTTGATTTCAAAAAGGCTTTCGACTCTGTTGATTGTCATAATTTGTGGTTGATTGTGAGGTCATATGGTATACGAGACAAGTTAGTTAACATTATGAAAACTCTCTTTAATAACACTGAGTCGTGTGTCAGAGTTGGTAAGGCTTGTAGCAATTGGTTTAGCATTACTTCTGGTGTTCGACAAGGGTGCATTTTGTCTCCTTTTCTCTTTAGCTTGGTTATTGATTATGTAATGCGAAATTTACTTCAAGGGAAAGATTTTGGCCTTAAATGGACTGGAGATACAAAAATTTCTGATTTAGATTATGCTGATGATTTAGCCCTTTTGGCAAATGATGTTGATGAGATGAACTCTTTCATTTGAGCTGTTGATGAGACTGGTAGTAGAGTAGGTTTGGTTATAAACAGAGAGAAAGCTAAAGTGATGAAAATTGGTCAGGCAGGCTGTGATTCAATTAATCTGAATTACTGCTGTCTTGAGCAGGTGTCACAGTTTAATTTTCTTGGGAGGTATGTAATAGTTAATGGTGATGTGCGGCATGAGATTAACAGACGAATAGGGATTGCTACCGGGACTTTTAAGAATCTATGGAGATTGTGGAGAAATAGGCGTATACACCTAAAGACTAAAATTAGACTGTATAATAGTTTGGTTCTTTCTAGGGTTAGTTATGGCAGTGAAACTTTTACACTTTGTAAACAAGATAACAGGAAACTAGATGCTTTTGATTCCAGATGCTTACGCAGTATCTTGGGCATTAGGTGGTTCAACTTTGTAACTAATGATGAGGTTAGGCAAAGGAGTTTGCAACCTCCTTTAAGCAGCATATTGTGCAGAGAGAGTCTCCGTTGGTTTGGCCATGTTGCCCGTATGAATAATTATAGATTGGCGAATAGGGTTATGAACAGTGTGCCTAAAGGCCTCAGAAAGAAGGGGAGACCTAGGATGCGGTGGGCAGACAATGTCAAACAGGACCTTGTTAGAATTGGTGTGCAGTGGCCAGATGCAGTAGATGTAGCTCAGGATAGACTTGCTTGGAGAACTAAATTGCACGGTCTGGTTGGACCTCCGTAGCCCTTGGCTGCTTGAGGATGATGACGATGATGCTAATTATGGCGAGTTGGCAAAATCTGTGGGCAGTTCGCAAAATTCGGAGTGACTTCGCAAAATCGTGGAGAGTTGACAAAATTCAGATGAGATGTAAAAATTGCAATCTTTTTTCTGTAAAATTGTGGCGAGTTGGCAAAATCGAGGCAGCTTCGCAATATTTAGAAGAGTTGGCAAATCTGAGGGAGTTGGCAAAATTCAGAGTTACTTTGAAAAAATCAGGTGAGATCAAAAAATTTGGATTTTTTTTTCTGTAAAATAGTGGCGAGATGGCAAAATCGAGGAAACTACGCAAAATTTAGGACAGTTGACAAAATTCGAATCCACTTGGTAAAATACGAGCGATTTGTGAAAATTGGGATTGTTTTTGTGAAATTAAGGAGAATTGACAAAATCGAGAAAACTTGGAAAAATTTTGGGGAGTTTGAAAAATTTGAAGTGACTTGGCAAATTCAGGAGAGATGTAAAAATTGGGATTGTTTTGCGAAATTAAGGAGAGATGGTAAAATCGAGGGAACGTGGCAAAATCTAAGGAAGTTGGCAAAATTGGAAACCACTTGGTAAAGTACAGGCGAGTTGCAAAAATTGGGATTGGTTTTGTGAAACTAAGGAGAGTTGGAAAAACCGAGAACTCTTGGCAAAATTCGAATCCACTTGGTAAAATATAGGCGATTTGTGTACATTGGGATTTATTTTGTGAAATTAAGGAGTGTTGGACATATCGAGGAAACTTAACAAAATGTAGGGCAGTTGGCAAAATTCGAAGCCACTTGGTAAAATATAGACTAGGTACGATAATTATAATTGGGTTTGTGAAATTAAGAAGAGAGGACAAAATGTAGAAAAGTTGTCAAAATATTGTGGAGTTTGAAAATTTTGTAGTGACTTGACAAATAAGGAGAGATGTAAAGATTGTACTGGGATTAGTTTTGTGAAATTAAGGAGAGTTGGCCAAACCATGGGAAAATTCACACTGACTTGCTACAATTCAGGCAAGATGTAAATAATTGGATAATTTCTGTGAAATTATGGCTAGTTGGCAACTTGGAAGTCAAATGGCAAAATGCAAGAGAGTTACGATAAAATTGCCTCAACTCCTCCCCCCCCCCCCACCTCCCCACGGAGCGAAAACTAGACATTATTTGGTCAGTTGGCAAAATTTGATTTTCGAGTTGGAAAATTTTTAGATATCCACTTTCCCCCAACCACAGTCCTTCGCTACGTCCCTGATTCTAGCGCATGTTCGAGCGCATACCAATTAGAAGCAAGCTCAGTACACCGCTTCATCTAATCGTAACTTATAAGGTAAGGGTTCGGACATAAAAATGTTTTCTCCCCCCAACTCCCATTGAAAAAGTGGTAGGAACTACTTCTAAACGGTGAAAGCTAAAACCGACAAATTCAGTACACTGCTTCCTCTAACCGTAGCTCATAAGATAAGGTTAATTAAGTTCGGCCTCCAAATTTTTCCTCCCCCCAAAAAAATGCCTCCCTTCCACAAAAACTGGTAGGAACTGCTTCTAAACGGTGAGAGTCAGAACTGTCAAACTTAGTACGCTACTTACTCTAAATATAACATAAATCACCGATAGAGTTAGGATCCCCCAAAAGTTCACTTCCCTACGAAAATAGCCTCCCCCCGCCTTCGAAAAGTGGTACGGACTGCTACTAAATGATAAGAGCTAGAACCGCTAAATTAAGAGAACTTTTTTTCTAATCGTAACTTAGAGCAATGTCAGGGTTAGAATCCTTAAAGATTTTTTCTTACAGAAAAAAATCTCCTCCCCTCCCCCTTAAAAAGGGGGTACGAACCGCTTTTAAATAAAAAGAAAGTTTTAAGAGGTTGAACCACCAAATTCAGTAGATTTCCTCAAACCGCAACTCAAAATAGTGAAACAGTTTCACTCTCAAGATTTCTTTCCTCCTCAAAAAAATGGCTCCCTGGAAGTTAGGATTTTTTCTTTAGAAAATATTCACGCATGTCGTTGGAAATCGAGATTTAAACATTTTTAATTGAGATCTTTAAATTATCTTCATAGTGATATTTTTCCATAAAAAAGCTTATTTAAGAAGTTAGAGTTTTGTGTCTAAGTTGCTCTTGACGTTTATTAAAAGGCAGGTGAGAGTATGTAATTTCAATTTATTTTAAGTAAAGATAAAAATTATTTTATTGACTTTAATAAAAGTTCGAAAATATAAACACCTATTTATGACAAATGGTGGACACGTGTTAGGTAGGTACTTCCCTACCAAAGGATGGAGATATTAGGTAGGTACTTCCCTACCAAAGGGTGAAGATAAGATATTAGGTAGGTACTTCCCTACCAAAGGATGGAGATAAGATATTAGGTAGGTACTTCCCTACCAAAAGATGGAGATATTAGGTAGGTACTTCCCTACCAAAGGATGGAGATATTAGGTAGGTACTTCCCTACCAAAGGATGGAGATATTAGGTAGATACTTCCCTACCAAAGGGTGGAGATATTAGGTAGGTACTTCCCTATCAAAGGATGGAGATATTAGGTAGGTACTTCCCTACCAAAGGATGGAGATATTAGGTAGATACTTCCCTACCAAAAGATGGAGATATTTGGTAGGTACTTCCCTACCAAAGGATGGAGATATTAGGTAGGTACTTCCCTACCAAAGGATGGAGATATTAGGTAGATACTTCCCTACCAAAAGATGGAGATATTAGGTAGGTACTTCCCTACCAAAGGATGGAGATATTAGGTAGGTACTTCCCTACCAAAGGATGGAGATATTAGGTAGGTACTTCCCTATCAAAGGATGGAGATATTAGGTAGATACTTCCCTACCAAAAGATGGAGATATTAGGTAGGTACTTCCCTACCAAAGGATGGAGATATTAGGTAGGTACTTCCCTACCAAAGGATGGAGATATTAGGTAGATACTTCCCTACCAAAAGATGGAGATATTAGGTAGGTACTTCCCTACCAAAGGATGGAGATATTAGGTAGGTACTTCCCTACCAAAGGATGGAGATATTAGGTAGGTACTTCCCTACCAAAGGATGGAGATATTAGGTAGATACTTCCCTACCAAAAGATGGAGATATTAGGTAGGTACTTCCCTACCAAAGGATGGAGATATTAGGTAGGTACTTCCCTACCAAAGGATGGAGATATTAGGTAGATACTTCCCTACCAAAAGATGGAGATATTAGGTAGGTACTTCCCTACCAAAGGATGGAGATATTAGGTAGGTACTTCCCTACCAAAGGATGGAGATATTAGGTAGATACTTCCCTACCAAAAGATGGAGATATTAGGTAGGTACTTCCCTACCAAAGGATGGAGATATTAGGTAGGTACTTCCCTACCAAAGGATGGAGATATTAGGTAGATACTTCCCTACCAAAAGATGGAGATATTAGGTAGGTACTTCCCTACCAAAGGATGGAGATATTAGGTAGGTACTTCCCTACCAAAGGATGGAGATATTAGGTAGATACTTCCCTACCAAAAGATGGAGATATTAGGTAGGTACTTCCCTACCAAAGGATGGAGATATTAGGTAGGTACTTCCCTACCAAAGGATGGAGATATTAGGTAGGTACTTCCCTACCAAAGGATGGAGATATTAGGTAGATACTTCCCTACCAAAAGATGGAGATATTAGGTAGGTACTTCCCTACCAAAGGATGGAGATATTAGATAGGTACTTCCCTACCAAAGGATGGAGATATTAGGTAGATACTTCCCTACCAAAAGATGGAGATATTAGGTAGGTACTTCCCTACCAAAGGATGGAGATATTAGGTAGGTACTTCCCTACCAAAGGATGGAGATATTAGGTAGATACTTCCCTACCAAAAGATGGAGATATTAGGTAGGTACTTCCCTACCAAAGGATGGAGATATTAGGTAGGTACTTCCCTACCAAAGGATGGAGATATTAGGTAGGTACTTCCCTACCAAAGGATGGAGATATTAGGTAGATACTTCCCTACCAAAAGATGGAGATATTAGGTAGGTACTTCCCTACCAAAGGATGGAGATATTAGGTAGATACTTCCCTACCAAAAGATGGAGATATTAGGTAGGTACTTCCCTACCAAAGGATGGAGATATTAGGTAGGTACTTCCCTACCAAAGGATGGAGATATTAGGTAGATACTTCCCTACCAAAAGATGGAGATATTAGGTAGGTACTTCCCTACCAAAGGATGGAGATATTAGGTAGGTACTTCCCTACCAAAGGATGGAGATATTAGGTAGGTACTTCCCTACCAAAGGATGGAGATATTAGGTAGATACTTCCCTACCAAAAGATGGAGATATTAGGTAGGTACTTCCCTACCAAAGGATGGAGATATTAGGTAGGTACTTCCCTACCAAAGGATGGAGATATTAGGTAGATACTTCCCTACCAAAAGATGGAGATATTAGGTAGGTACTTCCCTACCAAAGGATGGAGATATTAGGTAGGTACTTCCCTACCAAAATATGGAGATATTAGGTAGATACTTCCCTACCAAAAGATGGAGATATTAGGTAGGTACTTCCCTACCAAAGGATGGAGATATTAGGTAGGTACTTCCCTACCAAAGGATGGAGATATTAGGTAGGTACTTCCCTACCAAAGGATGGAGATATTAGGTAGATACTTCCCTACCAAAAGATGGAGATATTAGGTAGGTACTTCCCTACCAAAGGATGGAGATATTAGGTAGATACTTTCCTACCAAAAGATGGAGATATTAGGTAGGTACTTCCCTACCAAAGGATGGAGATATTAGGTAGGTACTTCCCTACCAAAGGATGGAGATATTAGGTAGGTACTTCCCTACCAAAGGATGGAGATATTAGGTAGATACTTCCCTACCAAAAGATGGAGATATTAGGTAGGTACTTCCCTACCAAAGGATGGAGATATTAGGTAGGTACTTCCCTACCAAAGGATGGAGATATTAGGTAGATACTTCCCTACCAAAAGATGGAGATATTAGGTAGGTACTTCCCTACCAAAGGATGGAGATATTAGGTAGGTACTTCCCTACCAAAGGATGGAGATAACATATTAGGTAGGTACTTCCCTACCAAAGGATGGAGATATTAGGTAGGTACCTCCCTACCAAAGGGTGGAGATATTAGGTAGGTACTTCCCTACAAAGGATGGAGATAAGATATGAGGTAGGTACTTCCCTACCAAAGGATGGAGATAAGATATTAGGTAGGTACTTCCCTATCAAAGGACGGAGATAACCAAGAAGCCATATTAGCCTTGTCTTGGTTTCTCATGCAACGTACAAACACTTACACCACTGGCCGGCTGGTCTTCGCAGTCAGGTAGGCTAACCACTAACCCAGGTGGGGATTTACGATATTTCGGGATATCTTTAGGTCAGATCGTTCGAAAACCTTTCCTTCAAGTTTGCATTAATGTGCTGAAGGGAAATTAACTAATTGTATATAAGAGAAAAAGAAGGTTCATCTATCTTTGATCTAAGGTTTCGTAATATTAATCTAGGTTCTTAAGCATCATTCGGTACCAGAGCCTCATCAGCCATCACCAGCTGATCTCCGAGCTTCTGTTGGTGAGATAGCACCAAAATGAAATTGGTCAGCTGATGACGTTGCCCACCTCTCACGAACTGGGACGTCGAGGTTGGATTTTGAGAGGCACCACTCCCCCCACTACTCCGCTAAATTTGGAATAAGCCATTCGCTATTTCATTTTAGGAAAGGTGGAGTAGTAGAAAAAAAATGCAAAAAAAAACGCGGAAAAATCCATCAGGCTTTAATTCAGCCTCGGAGAGAATCGCCGCTTACATACAACTGATGGGTGGGCGAATGAGTCCCTTCAGTGGCAACTCGCCTCGAATTGGGGAGTGCGACACACAATAAAAGATGAGAAAATCATGTAAAATAAAACAAATTGCATAAAAAACTATTTTTTGTTAAAATAAACGAAAAGTAAGCAAGTGAAAAATGAAAACAACCATAGAATGCTTTCTACGGCTATTCTTTAAAAACAAACTATATAAAAAACTCTTTTTTGATTAAAAAAACAAGACATGAAAAGAAAAAAACTCATAAAAAAACTCCTTTTATTATTGAAAAAAACGAAAGGAAAAGACGCACAAACGATAAAAAAACTAATGAAAAAAACCAAATACACCAAAAAGTGATGCACCAGGAAGCACCCTGGCCAAGATTGGTTAGGGAGCCTGCCGCAAAGAACTTGCCTTCCCCTCGTTATTGAGAAGCTGAGGGAGGATCCCACCTGCATAGACTAAACAGATAAGAGAGGAACCTTGTTCAGGTTTTCTCTCGACAAGGGACAAGGCCCCCCGGAAAGTAGCCAGGTTCTCCAATCCAGCCTCTATCCGGTTAAGCTGACACGATGGCCCGGTTCTTCAACCCGACCACTGTCTCAGTCAGGACGTTTACATGTACAACAGACAAGACATCCCCCACTCGATACAGTGGCCCTGTCCTCCAACCTGACCCCTGTAACAGCGGGGGCGAAATGACACCATGAGACTAAGGAACCAGCATTGCCTGGATTTCCTGGAAAAGAGAAAGAAAAGGAAAAACTCCTCAAACCTCTTAAAGAAACTCCTAAACTGAAAACACATAAACAACTAGTTTCATATTTAACTTTTATATTGTATGTATTATGTTTATGATCAAAGCCGAACCAAATATAGTTAGTCTTCTATATCATATTTTATTAAAAAAATTCGCCACATGTTTAATGTAAAAAAACTCGAATAACAACGTAATTTTATCTGCTTAAAGTAGAAATTTCAACTTACGACTTTCTTTTCATTATGAAAGAGAAGTAATGATTCAACACTTGATATAATGAAACTCAGAGAATTTCCATTTATGCCAATACGAATCTAAATTCAAAGATCTATAATTTTTAAAATATCAATTTAATGCAAAAATATGACTGAATATAAATAAAAGATTATAATCAAATGCATTTAAATCTCGATTTTCAACTATATTCACTCACTATTTAAAGAGTTATGTAAGCTGGAATATATTCGTAACAGTAATGTGTCGTAATAATTTTCCGCAGTAATTAATTAAAATTATTGTTCCAAACTATTTAAATAAAATAAATATACATTATAGACTTTTGGGGTAATGACTATTTCAATATTAGACAATTATATTGATAATATATACATAATTGATTGATAACTATCCCATCTTCCAGAAGTATTTTAGTACTGAATGAACATTATTGCAAAATCGAGATTTAAATGCATTTGATTGTGATCTTTATCTTCAGTCACATTTTTCCATTAAATTTAATATTTTAGAAGGTATAGAGCTTCAAAGTTCGATTGCCATTGGCATTAACATCGAAATTCTCTAATATTTTGGTAGCTCTGTGCAATAACTGAATAACAATTTCTTGGACACTAATCCACTTAATTCAGAAAAATCGCCCCAACAAGTAAGAATCGTTTACTTCACTAAAAGAAAATTGCTGCTCCGAATTTAACTGTACTAATTAAGAATTGTTTCTAAAAAAACACCTTTCAACTCAAAGGTCCTTCCATATTAGTCGTTTATATATGATATATAAAACAGCAAAATGCTGTTCTGCTTGTGTCCTAAAAAATAGAGTGTCTTGAAAAAATGCCAAAAAAAAAGAGTGTTATCGCGACTTGAATCTCTGTGTGAGTGACTCTTAGAATGCCTAGACACATACCACACGGTATTCGCTATACTAACGGAAAAGAATTTAGTTTTGAAAACGAAATTAATTGTACAAAAAGATAAATATGACCTTTCCAACAACCTATAAGAGATAATAAAATGAATTTTTATTGCTAAAGAAAAAAGCTCATAAAAGTGTACTTTTTTTTTTTAAATTACTAGTAAGTTTATACATAAGAGCGAATACCATGTGGGCCATATGGCGAACACAGTGCCTTTAAGGGATCGTGCTTCCTCCCCTCTTTAAGAATGATTGCAACCAGAACGTAAATAAAATAATAATAACATGAATATTAGAAGCATTTTTCGATAGCTTTTTTAAAGAGCACTCAAACAGCGAAATTTTTTTTATACTGAAACGGCGTTCCGGCTCGTTCTTGGTCTCACATTATTTTTTCTAGATCCGGGAGACGTATGCGTCTTAAGTTACGTAACAGATTAAACATTGCTTCAACAGATTTACGTCATTTTTGTGACGATTATTGCCAACAGAAGCAACTTCTAAACAATGTGTCGTTGAAAGAAAATACGAAACTAAAAGCATTTCATTCAATAAATACCTTTAGTTTCGTATTTCCTTTTAACATTTTGCAATTTCTTATGATGAAAGCATTTGAGATTTCTTACAAAATACAAGGCTTTCAAAAAGTCTCTGTGCAATTAACCACATACCACATAATACAGCATACAGTTACTTTACGAACACATTTGTACAAGATATAAAATTCAACATCAATGCATTCCAATACTGCTATATGTCAGAGGCAAAAGAATTTTGATTGACATTGTGCAAACAGCCGATTTTTCAGTCTAAGTTTTAAAATGAAAAGTTTTTCTTTTTACCATGAGCTCTTTGCATTAAAACCTAAAAAATTCATTCTTAACCTTTCTAAGTAGTTTAAAATTCGAAATTACCCACGAACGAAACAAGTACCTTGTAAATGGTTGTCATTCCACAAAACCATCCCCTCCTATCCCTGCACAATTAATGCATAAAACAAAGCTTTTTGCTAATCGTAAATCGTCACATTATAATGGCACAAGACACAATTACAAGAACAGCAACTAGGCTAAAAGTTGAATTTCTAAGACACTGAACTTAAACTTAAGACTTAACTAAATTCAAGCCTAGGTGAGATTTGCTTAAGCCCCAATGATGCATAGAACAAAGTTATTTTTAGCGCTAAATCATGACATTAGATTGACACAAACACACAATTACAAAAATGATATAAACTATACTAAGAAATGAATTCCTAAGACTTGCAAAGCGTAAATTTATGATACTAAAATTCAAACTGAAATGAGATTATGTTTGACTGAAGATCATCCTATCCCTGTAATTTATGCATAGAACAAAGTTACTTCTAAATCGTAAATCATAACATTAGATTGGCATTTCAGATTATTATTAATTAGAAAAGCAGCAACTACGTTAAAAGTTAAATTCCTAAGACACTGAACCTAAACTTAAGAAATCTGAATTCAAACATAAAATGAGATTGTGCTTAACTGAAGAACGTAACTTAATTGATGCATCGAAGAGAATTCTTTCTGAAGGTTTAATCGCATTCGATTGACACAATATGCAATTATTAGAGCAGGAACTCTGCTAAAAGTGAAAATACCTCAGACAATGAACTTAATTCAAGTGTAGATGAGGTTGTACATGGGAATCGAGATACAAATTCTTACCTATCTTTTTGCATGCAGCAGGCTCGACCCGGCGGCCCAAGGGATGCGGCCTCCATCTCGGCAAGGTTTCCTGGCGACTAAAGAATCGCCGAAGGGAACAAACGTTAAACAGACGGGGAGGATTTTGATTTTATTGTGACGATTTCGTTTCTATTGTTATGAACAGAAAAGGATTTTTGAAAAGAAATACGGCATTTCATTGTTCCGTCTCGCCTTGTGACGTTGATTTCGCATTATGAAAATTTTTAATTTGAATAAAATGTTCCGTAAATCAACGTTCTAATTCTTTATAGAGAATTTAAATTTTGCATTCAGTCACATGTTAAATTGACAGAAAGCTACATTCGAAGTTTCATAACTTTGGCAATAAATGTTTCAGAAGAAAATGTCACTAGATCTCAATCAAATTTCTCTAAATCTCGAATTTCAATAATATTCGATTAGTATTTAAAGAATTAAGAAAGTTATTAACCAGTAGTAACCAGTATTGACATTTTTAATATTTTATCGCAAAGTTAATCTAAACATGAATCAATGGTTTACTTAAACCGGAGGGGGGTTAGTTACCTTTCTCCTTTTGGAGCCGTAAATAATATTTTCTAAGGACGGCATAAACCTCCTGTCCTCATTCTTTGGGTCCTTATGACGAGGTCATTTAGCCCATTATGTGCAAAGATTTCCTCTAAGGGGTAAAACAATTCATTAAATACAAACACGGCAAAATATGAACATGAATCTCTTAGGAGCTAAGGATTTCATTTCTTTGCAATTTAAGTGGTACTTGTAGGAGAAATGTTGAGAAGAAATATCGTTTCACCAATTTGTAAGAAAGCTCTCGGGAAAGCGCAATGCAGACGTGTTGAATCGATATTTAAAGTGGAATAAAAGTTTCATAATATTACAGATGAAAGAGTCAAAATCGGGATTGACATTCTGGTTGGGACACAAATTGAGGACTAATGAGGAGTATGATCACTTCTTTCAGCTGCTTAAGCCTCACAACGTTGCCTTATACTGTGTATGAGGTTATTCATGTGGAACTATTCACATATAAAGAATACCTGCAGCTCTTGCCGGGTCTAGGGAGTTAATCAAGGTAATGCAAGAGCCAAACGTGCTCTATGGAATTGAGATTGGTAGATGGCGCTACCACTCCATACGGTTGATGATGCTGACCTCCATCAGTCGAGCTGTGTTAGAATGGAATAATCATGCTGTAAAATGAAATTGTACCCTTCTTGCACCTGCATAAGGTCACACATAGGGGTCGAAGCAGGACTGACTCAAGGTATGTTTGCAACATGATGCAATCTCCCTTTTCAGGGGGTGGCAGTGGGAGTGGCTAAGTAGCTACCATTTGCACCTGCATAAGGTCACACATAGGGGTCGAGGCAGGACTGACTCAAGGTATGTTTGCAACATGATGCAATCTCCCTTTTCAGGCGGTGGCAGTGGGAGTGGTTAAGTAGTTACCACACCAAGCTCGTAATCTGATGATGCTGACCTCCATCAGTCGAGCTGTGTGAGAGCTGAAATAAACATGCTGTAAAATGAAATTGTACCCTTCTTGCACCTGCATAAGGTCACACATAGGGGTCGAGGCAGGACTGACTCAAGGTATGTTTGCAACATGATGCAATCTCCTTTTTCAGGGGGTGGCAGTGGGAGTAGCTACCATTTGCACCTGCATAAGGTCACACATAGGGGTCGAGGCAGGACTGACTCAAGGTATGTTTGCAACATGATGCAATCTCCCTTTTCAGGCGGTGGCAGTGGGAGTGGCTAAGTAGTTACCACACCAAGCTCGTAATCTGATGATGCTGACCTCCATCAGTCGAGCTGTGTGAGAGCTGAAATAAACATGCTGTAAAATGAAATTGTACCCTTCTTGCACCTGCATAAGGTCACACATAGGGGTCGAGGCAGGACTGACTCAAGGTATGTTTGCAACATGATGCAATCTCCTTTTTCAGGGGGTGGCAGTGGGAGTAGCTACCATTTGCACCTGCATAAGGTCACACATAGGGGTCGAGGCAGGACTGACTCAAGGTATGTTTGCAACATGATGCAATCTCCCTTTTCAGAGGGTGGCAGTGGGAGTGGCTAAGTAGCTACCACACCAAGCTCGTAATCTGCAGTTCTCAGGTTCGAGTCCCGCCTGGGTAAGTGTTGAGATTTATCTCCGCAAAACTCCCCACTCTGCCCACGGCCAATAGGGGACACTGATGGGGGGGGGAAAGGGCACCGTCCATCGGATGGAATGCTAAGCCGTGACCGCGTGTGCTGGAGTGCCATATCTGTGCATGCTAAAGAACATAACGGATGGCCTTGAAGGGAGGTCACCATCTGTCTCCCAACAGCTGTTCAGTGCCCCCCTCCCCAACCTTCTCTGAGCCCTCGGGGTCCTTGTGACCTGGCAATTTAGCCCACTGTGTTAAAAAAAAGTTTTTTCAGATATTTTAGCAGTGACAGGTTTGCCAATAAGCGGACTAAGCAGCAGCATAGGTCCACAGCCACCGAGTTGCAGCCGAATTGTTCTGTGAATTGCTTTCATAACTATAGAGGTAATTTTAATTACCCAACATAGGGCCCCAAAATGTTCTTTCGCTTAGGGCATCTGGAGCTCTAAATCCGCTACTGCAGTGCCATGTTTTTGAAGATGCCCTTTTATTTAACTCACCCCTATGCATTGCTACTTTGCTTACCGACACTGATGGGCTTGGGGGCGGGGGTGGCTCAGTCGGTAGCGCGCCAAGCTCGCAATCTGCATTTCCCAGGTTCGAGTCCCAGCTGGGTCAGCGTTGAGATTTATCTCCGCAAAATTCCCCGCCCTGCCCACGGCCAGTAGGGGACACCGATGGGCTTGGAAAGGTCGCCGTCCGTCGGATGGGACGTTAAGCCGTGGCCCCGTGTGCGGCAGAGTCATACCCTGTGCACGTTAAAGAACACGTTGGATGGCCTTGACGGGAGATTACCATCTGTCTCCCAACAGCTGTTCCAGTGGGTCCCCTCCCCCAACCTTCACTGAGCCTTCGGGGTCCATGTGACCTGGCCATTTAGCCCATGGTGTGCAAAAAAGTGCCGCTCAGAGGTAAAACAACAACCCAACTGATGGGTTTGTCCCTGGGTCGAGGCCCTCATCGTGCTGAAAGGAATCATATAGAGCTCTCTGACCACCCAGAGAAATGCCTGCCCAGACCATTACACTGGTTCCCCTATTCACTCCAGGTCAATATACCTCATGCATCATTCTTCTGGGCAACTCTGGACTCATCAGTGAAGATTACTGGAGTCATTACCCCCAGTTATCTTCAGTGATCACGATTTATCATCATGATCCCCAGTATCACGATGTTGTCTCCCCCATTTCCCTTCTGTGGCGTGGAGAGAAGGGACACAACATCTGGTCGGCGACTATAAAGACCAGCTTCCTGAAGGCTCTTGCTAATGGTGGAGGTTGAAACACGGATTCCAGTTAGTTCATAGTGGTGAGAATCCAGTTGAGCAAATATTGTGCGATTATGTCCCCGAGATAGATAAAAACAGGTTTCTTCTACTTTTATCTTCCTATGGCTTCCACATTTGTTCGGTTGGTCGGTTTGTGGATTTGACAAAACATTGTCCCACCATATCTTTCGAATGCGATAGAGAAACTTAATCATTTATGTGCCAACTGAAAGCTTGTGACGCGGGGAGTGTCAGAGAGTATAAAAAATTGTTCCCCCGTTCTTCCTTCCCTCCTAAACAAGAAATGTGAAAAACTATTCTTAAGCTTGAAAGAACTCTCTAGAATTCGAAGCAGAAAGCAACAATCTCTACTTCTTAACTTAAAATTGACATCCCATGCTTTCTTCGCCCCTCAAAAAGGGATAGAAATTAAAATGATTCTTCCCCTATATCTCCTGAATTAGTAAAAAAAAAATGACAAGCTACGTGTCGAATGAAAGCTTGCGACGCGGAGAGTGTACAAGGCTATAAAAAATTGCCCACCCCCATGCTTTCATCTCCCTAAAAAGGGGGGGCAATGTGAAAATGATTGTTCCTCTATATCTCCTGAACGCGAGTGCGGAAAGTAACGAGCTATACGTCAAATGAAAGCTTGTGACTCGGGGAGTGTCACAGGCTGTAAAAGAATGACCCCCCCCCAAGCTTTCTCCCCCCTTAAAAACGGGAAATAATTAAAGTCGTTCTACTATATCATCGGAATGCGAGAACCGAGAGTTTACGAGTTAGGTGTCAAATGAAAATTCGCAAATGACGGTCGTAAACTATTTCGAATTTTGCCCCTTCTATTTCCCCTGATAAAATGTGAGTGGGGGGGGGGCGATTTTCGCGGAGATCGACTTTAAAGACTTGTATCTCAAATTGCAACTTGTGACCTCTCCATGTAATGGGCTACCTCAGTCCTGAATCCAAAAAGGTGGCAAATGTGCTCGATGTTTACGAGTGATATATCAAATGAAAGTTTTTGAAATGACAACAAAAAAATATAAAATACAAAATAAAAAATTTAAAAATTCCTTTCTTCTTATTGGACCCTAAAAATTAGAAAATTGACCTAAAGCATATCAATGGTGCAACCAGTCACTGAGTTCATATTCGCTTCAAAAGAAGATATGGCGCCGATTTATTTCATCATCATCATCCTCAAGCAGCCATGGGCTATAGAGGTCCAATCAGACCATGCAGTTTAATTCTCCAAGCATAACTGTCCTGAACTACATCTGCTGCATCTGGCCACTGCACATCAATTCCCCCTCTTTCTGAGGGCTTTAAGCACACTGTTCATAACTCTATTCGCCAATCTATAATTATCCATACGGGCAACATGGCCAAACCAACGGAGTCTCTCTCTGCACAATATGCTGCTTAAAGGAGGTTGCAAACTCCTTTGCCTAACCTCATCATTAGTTACAAAGTTGAACCACCTAATGCCCAAGATGCGTAAGCATCTATAATCAAAAGCATCTAGTTTCCTGTTATCTTGTTTACAAAGTGTCCAAGTTTCACTACCATAACTAACCCTGGAAAGAACCAAACTATTATACAGTCTAATTTTAGTCTTTAGGTGTATACGCCTATTTCTCCACAATATCCATAGATTCTTAAAAGTCCCGGCAGCAATCCCTATCCGTCTGTTAATCTCATGCAGCACATCACCATTATCTGTTACATAGCTCCCAAGATAATTAAACTGTGACACCTGCTCAAGATTGCAACCATTCAGATTAACTGAATCACAGCCTGCCTGACCAATTTTCATCACTTTAGTTCTCTCTGTTTATAACCAAACCTACTCTATTACGAGTCTCATCAACAGCTCGAATGAAAGAGTTCATCTCATCAACATCATTTACCAAAAGGGCTAAATCATCAGCATAATCTAAATCAGAAATTTTCAGACCTCTAGACCATTTAAAGCCAAAATCTTTCCCTAGCAGTGAATTTCGCATAACATAATCAATAAGCAAACCAAAGAGAAAAGTAGACAAAATGCAACCTAGGTAAATACCAGAAGCAATGCTAAACCAATTGCTACAGGTCTTACCAACTCTCACACATCTCTCTGTGTTATTATAGAGAACTTTCATTAGGTTAACTAACTTGTCTGGTATACCATATGATTTCACAATCAACCACAAATTATGACGATCAACAGAGTCGAAAGCCTTTTTGAAATCAACAAAGCTAGCCACCAAAGATTTCTGAAACTCTAAACATTTCTCAAGAATCTGCCTAAGTGAAAATATTTGATCCACACATCCCCTACCACTTCTGAATCCACATTGCTCATCACGCAATTGCCTGTCAACCAGATTCTTAACTTTATTAAGCACAATCATGGAAAGCACTTTACCTGGAACAGAGAGTAGGCTGATACCCCTATAGTTATCACTAGAACTACGATCACCTTTTTTGAAAATAGGGATAATAATAGCTCTGGTAAAATCCTTAGGAACCATGCCTTTATCATAAAAGAGATTCAGAATTTCAGTCATCCAAGTGGTAACCGAAATATTCCCAGCTTTAACCATTTCGGTAGTAACTTCATCTACCCCTGGGGATTTATGTAGTTTAAGTTTAGAAATGGCCAAAATAACTTCAGATTGTGTTATAGGGCCAACATTAAAGCCACCAATGCATCTGTCATCATTACAAACAAGGGAGTAGAACTAACCACATTGTTCAGAACGTCATCTGAAATGCTCAGCCCACCTAGCCATGACAGAATCCTAACCTTCTATAACCTTACCTTGTTTATCCTTCAATCCCTGTATACCTGTTCGTTTTCCACCACACAAAACATTAACTATCTGGTACAGCTCTCTGCTGTTGTGTTGTCTAACTGCTTCCTCGGCTTTGTCAGCCAAGCCATCAAGCCAGAGATTCTTATCAGCAGCTAACTGATCTTTTACACGTTTATTAAGTTCTCTGTAATGCTTTTTATTAGGACTAGTAGGGTATTGATTAAGGACATTCCTGCAGTTCCTTCTTTCTGAAATAAGCTCAAGTGCCTTATCACTCAAATAATTCTGTCTCCTCTGCTCCTTTTTTCCTAAAAGAGTACTGTTAGTGTCCAAAAAAGCATGTTTAAAATAATTCCATTCTTCCTCAACTTGAGCTTCCCGTGGCCGAGTGGTTAGCGCGCTTGGCTACTGATCTACGGGACCTGGGTTCGAGCCCTGGGTAAGGCATGGATGTTCGTGTTGTTTTCTGCTGAGGTCCTGCCATCCTCTCAGATCTTCTACTGTGGCATATAAACTGACAGGCTCCTGTCAGACCTCTGTGGCAAGCAGCTGCTTGAGGGGGTATTTATTTATTTTATTTTCCTCAACTTGAGTAGTAAGCATACCATGAGTGTCATAATGACTAAGTAACCTATCATGGTAAGACGTACCAGACGCGATTTCTACTTAACAGAAACGTCAAGATTCGCTGAATTAAAAAACAGTTATTATTTCGTAGAAGATGAGGGACCCCTATTCTAGTGCAGGGGCCTCGCAAAAATTGAAGATGTTTCTGAATGTAGTTTCAAATTCTGTAACATTGCGATAATTAGATATTTTGTTTGAATTTCTTCATCGCTACAAAATGGAAACAAATTCCAGCATCAGTGGCGAATGGTGTCAGTGTTATTATTGGAACAAATGTTAAAAGCCATAGCATTTTTTCTTGTTATCTCCTTTAAAGACATTGCAGAATATTATTTTCTTTCCTTTACAGGTCCCGTGGTCACCAGAGGCGAAATACATCTACGTTGCCAGGAATGTCAAAGATTGTTGCGCATCTTTCTATCATCACGTGCGCGATATTCCTGGTTACCAGTTTGCAGACGGAACCTTCGATGAGTTTTTCGACTTGTTCATCCAGGGAGAATTAGAATTCGGCGATTACTTTGATCACTTGATGTCCTGGTATGAGCATCGCCACGATCCGAACGTTTTCTTCATCACTTATGAAGAAATGAAATCCAATCCCTCTGCTTCCATCCTCCGAGTGGCGAATTTCCTTGGCAAAGAGTACGGCGATCTCTTAATAAACGATGCCGCCATTTTGGAGAAAGTTCTGCGCTACAGCAGTTTCGACTACATGAAAATATTCATTAACAAAGCCCTTGAAGCGATGTACCAAATAAGTGCGGAGAAATTGCTTTCTGATCCGAACATACCTGAAGGTCGGAAGCACATAGTGGCTTACAATGCTTCTCTGCCACCCCAACAGGGCGGGAAAATAGATTTTGTCCGGAAAGGAGAAATCGGAGACTGGGTCAATTATCTGAACCCAGAGCAATGTAGGAGATTGGAAGAAAGAGCTCTTGAGAAAACAGCTGGAAGTGACGTCATGAAACTGTGGGAGAAAAATTGTCCTTCATGCTAATGAAGGAGAAGAGACCCGAAGCCTTCTCTCTGATTGGTCAGTCTGTGATGATCACCTCCCTGTGATTGCTGAAGAAAAGGAAGTGCATGAATCCTCCGAGAAAATGAAATCAGTAATTTATGTTCATTATTTATTCGAATGTATTTGTGCAGATGATGAAATAAAAATCAATTCGAGATAGTCATAAACAAGAAAATAACTTGAATAATCATAGGAAAATATATTTTTGTTTTTATTTGAGTTCAAACTTTGTGAAGAATTGGATTTCCTAACTGTAATATTTCACATAACATTTTCATATTGTTCTTGTGAGAATTGAATTTTACAAATGATATGATTTCTTCTTTGTATCTTTTTTAATATTACTTTTGCAATGGAAATTAAATCACGTTTCGTTCCTTAAAGTAGCAAGAAGAACGTATTTGCCTGAATTCAGTGGCTGCTGGTGAACGAAACCATCTAAGTCCCTCCCCGGGTTATGCAGCACTCGACTTGCACACATCCTTTCCCGTAGCCTCCATTATAATTTTTTAGAGTTGCGCGAAGGCTTTCGTTAGAATAGGTAACAGAGTTAACTATCATAGGCTGTTTATCAGGGGGTGGCTCAGTTGGTAGCGCGCTAGGCTTGTAATCTGCAGTTCCCAGGTTCGAGTCCCAGCTGGGTCAGCGTTGAGATTTATCTCGGCAAAATTCCCCGCTCTGCCCACGGTCAATAGGGGACAACGATGGCCTTGGAACGATGGCCTCCGTCAGATGGGACGTTAAGCCGTGGCCCCGTGTGCGGGAGAGCCATACCCTGTGCACGTTAAAGAACACGCTGGATAGCCTTGACGGGAGACTACCATCTGTCTCCCAACAGCTGTTCCAGTGGGTCCCCTCCCCAACTTTCTCTGAGCCTTCGGGGTCCTTGTGACCTTTCCATTTAGCCCACTGTGTGCAAAAAAGTGCCGCCCAGAGGTAAAACAACCCAACGCTGCTTATCAGGTGACTATTCAAGAAGAGCTGGGGATTGCTACAGCACCTCCCTTAAATTTATTAGAAATATGGATAACGAAATTATGTTTCTTTTAAAACTCGAAATTTAAAAATGGTAAGATTATTTACAGAACGCAATTGAAAGGTTTGAGGAAAAAGAATATTAAATTAAGTAAAACGATTAATATTAAATCAGCTGCAGCTTGTCAGGATATACGGAGACAAAACATGGCTTACTATTTTTTTTGTAATCAGCAGCTACGAAAGAATAAAGGTAAAATAAGATGCTTATGAGCAAGAAGTGATTAAATTCTCAAAGTATGAGATGTTTTATTTTCTGAGATCGATAACTTTGTTTTCAACATGGCAAATCACCTTTTGCACTTAAAAGAGAAGTTCTTCGTCCATGATACGCTACATAAACTGCATCGAATGCATATTTGTAAAGAGAGGCAACTTTTTTTTTATGCCTTTTATCTGGAATGGAATTTCAGTTTCGAATGTGTTCGTTGAATTTATTAAGAGTAAAAAAAACAGATTTATCAGTTCCCTCCGAATGTTCTAATTATCTTGGAGATGTTGTACAGAAAAAAAGTCGCTTTGCGATAAATTCAATAGCGACAAATATAACCGAGAAAGTAGCCTTTATCAGGTTATACAATTGGGACACGATACAATTTGGGACCAAGTATTTATAAGCCTTTTTATTTTTAATTTATATTGTCGTTTTTTTTTTCATTTTTATTTTACGAAGTTTTGGGGGAGGGGGGAAATGACACAAAGCTCGTGAAATATTTAAAATATACGATTGCTCTGAAAGAATGAAAATCGGAAAAATTATTTTTCTTGAAAAGTTACACAAAATTTAAAGTTTTTAATTCTAGTTAGAGAATAATAACGTATCTACAGCAGCGACGCGTGCGTGGAAGCAATTGAGACATTGAAACTGCGCAGTTGAGGTATCTGTGGCTCTCGCAGGCTTTTACTTTATTGGATTAAAAATCGCCTATCAATCAGCCAATGTCTATTATATCGTTGGTTGGACTATAATACCATTGGTTTGTTGAGAAGAAATTTATAGATCAGTTTTCTTGTCTAGTTCTATGCCAGTGACCTATGAGAATGATCATTAATAGCTCAGTGCCATTGTCTTAATTGCTTACACTCCTGTTCCTTCGCTGGTTGAAAACGTTTAGAAAAAAAAAACCGGGGGTCCCCCCACCACTTCCTGAAATGCACCGTGGTTGGAAAGATTAAGGTCCAATTGAAAATAGGAGGTTAGGGGAAAAGATATAATATGGCAATAGAATATACACAGTTGTATCAGAATAATATCACCATGCATTATGGTAGGTGGTCATATTATTCTGATACGACTATGTATATTAAAAAAAGTAGCTTTATTTCCCATTTACCTAATATGAAAACGATGATAGATAATAAAATGAGAAAAAAGGATAAAAACAGGGTGATGGAAGAAGATAGTAATAAAAGAAATCTGAAAATGTCGTGATATCCTCTTATAACATCGGTTTTGGAGAGGATGAATCTGAAACGAATTTCCTCCCTCTAAACCCGCTCCTTTGATCTAAAGGAGATGAAGCATTAAATGTCGTGTTCTTTCCTTTTCATGCACTTCCAGTTCAGGACGAACACTTCGCTACACCTTAATTCGACGCCGGAAGTTCGAAAATTACTTGGTCTGGAACTGGTGACTCTGAGCAATCTAAACAATTTCTCTTCACGAAGGATTCCTCTCTCTTCACGCTTTTTGGTTTACATTTAACTCTGAAATTTCGTTTTCCTATTAATTTCCATTAATAACAGCGCAAGAGCAGGCAGACGATAATTCGAAAGCACTGATGCAATTCAAATGCTCTATACACTGCAAATTTGAATAAATTTGCAGAGAAGACTCAAAAGTCACACGTGTTTTAATAATTCTTTTCAGTAGCTTTATTAAATATATTTGAATATATCAATTTCCAAAGGGGCGGGGGTGGCTCAGTCGGTAGCGCGCCAGGCTCGTAATCTGTAGTTCCCAGGTTCGAGTCCCAGCTGGGTCAGCGTTGAGATTTATCTCCGCAAAATTCCCCGCCCGGTCTACGGCCAGTAGGGGACACCGATGGGCTTGGAAAGGCCGCCGTCCGTCGGATGGGACGTTAAGCCGTGGCCCCGTGTGCGGGAGAGCCATACCCTGTGCACATTAAAGAACACGCTGGATGACCTTGACGGGAGGCTACCATCTGTCTCCCAACAGCTGTTCCAGTGGGTCCCCTTCCCCAACCTTCTCTGAGCCTTCGGGGTCCATGTGACCTGGCCATTTAGCCCATGGTGTGCAAAAAAGTGCCGCTCAGAAGTAAAACAACCCAAAACAAATCAATTTCCAAATTTCACATTATGGTTTTATGCTGTTAACAAAATAATCGCGGTTCGTTTTTCTTCCCTGTTGTCTTGGCAGAGCAAAAATGATAAATTGTGGCTCCCTAAATTTCAAAATTGTTGATTTGCGTTTTTTTTTTTTGCTGTTTTGTCTCCACCTAATAAAGGTTCCTGACCCCTGGTGTGGTTACAGACAGGCATTCTAAGTCGTTAGTTTTACGATACTAAAGCACAGAGACAATAGCAGTTAAGAATTGCTAACACTTCCCTCACTTCTCAAGCGCACAAAACTGAAGGAGCATTTTCACACTGAACGGCGTATTGGTAAAAAACGGACTGTAAATTTTTGCTGCACAAATATGAAACCTCATTATCTTAGATTGCGGTTGATGAAGATGATATAACTGACCTTTGCTCATTTGTTTTTTGTATTATACCCAATTATTAGTGTAAACGTATCAGCAGTAAATGAAACGCATTGCACCTATCTCGACTTTCCATCACCTATTTCTTTTTAAATCTTGGACTCCGCCCCCGATATTTTTTGCTACGTTTTATTTAACCCTTTAACTACCACAGACCTTGGAAAACGAAGTACCTCAGAATACCAAACCGGCCGACTTTTGAAATGGACTCTTCCTAGTTTGTCGTCCCCCCTTCCTTCACCCGAAGGGCGAAGGAGTTAACCGCAGCCAAGCCAGGCAGAGCTCCCTTCCACTCCGTAAATTGCCTCTCATTAAGCTGAGCATCCCTTCACCTCGAAACCCATATGGTCATGAGCTACTACCCATTGAACACGAGATATCAGACTCCTGTGACATTTACTCTTAACTCCTTTCCCAAAACAGTTTTTAAAACGCATGCATGTTTGTCGATATTTGAAAAGTTTTTTCATTATTATTTTTTAATAATAACTTTTAAAAGCTATTTAAATTTGTTTTTCTACTTAAAAACTGGCATAAGGTTGTAATTACTTGGATTACATCTTTTTACATAAAATAGATGTCATGATTTGAAATTTTTCAAAGAAAAAAGTTTCCAATGTTTCCATTTTTTGGATTCTGATGTCAGTTTTCTAACACCCAGCAAAGAGAAAGCTGTTATTAATAGTCGAATGTATGATGAAAAAAAATTAAAGAAAGATTATTAAAATAGAAGACCAAAAATAGAAAGCAGTAAGAGTGCTGAATTGATTTTTAAAGAATAGATTTTAATACAATTGTAGATAGTACTCTAACATAAGAATCAAAAATAATTTTGTGTGAAAGGTTTGCATCTGAGATAAAAGTAATCGAAGTGGATATTGCAAAAGATATCCGAGGAAGCAAAGACTAGATAAAATGGGAAATAAAGAAACTAAAGCAATCAGAGATTACATAAAAATATTGGAGGTGTAAAAAATATTATCAAAATGAGAAAGACTTATGAATATGATGGATAAAGGAAGAGGGCTAAATTTAATATGGAAATTAGAACCCGCTAGAAGAAGACGGTGAAAGAGATGGAAAAATGGTATGAAAAAAAGAATGCCGAAAAGAGGACTTCAAGAGCAAGATTGCAAAGATAAAAATAAGTGGATAGAGAGAGATGACTGGGACCACACAGCTTAAACTTGGGAGGGTGAAAAGAATAAAATTTTCTATCATTATACTTTTTATAGAATACATTGTTAAGTAATTGAGTAAGTGATTCAATTCAGCAAATGATTAAATCAAAAGTAGTCTGTTCTATTTTACATTTCAGATATCAGTAATGTGCCTAAAAAGTCTTATGGGTGGACATACTCGAGTCCATGAACAAGATCTAGGGAGGGGGGGGGCATCTCCTATTCCTTTCAGAATCATAGTAAGGGTAATAGAAATAAATGTTACTAAACTTATTTATGTTTCATGGATTTTTCAAAAAAATTTAAAAATTTAAAAAACAAGGGGGAAATGATATATTGCATTGGAAATACAGCCTCTTGTCCCCCCCCCCCCACCTTTCCGTTTTTTCTGCTCGATTGTGTTTCTTGTTTCCCTCTCTTCTCGATTTTTTTTTTCAGATCCGGGTCTGCTCATGTCTATTGGGGTGAGGAGGATGGAATGATGCTTGAGTTAACATATTTCATCTGAGCGGCTCTGTTTTCTGCATAATGGGCTAAATGTCCTGGTCACAGCAAAGACCCATGTACAGCTGTTAGGAGAAAGATGGAAGCCTGCCTCAATCTTACTGTTTTAATGGCACAGGCTATAGTTATCCTGCACACAAGGCTAAAATTTTACTTCCCATTTAACTGACGTCGGCCTTCCCAATCCCCTCAGTGTCACATTTTCTCCCCGAGGGCAGGGTAGATATTATCTATATACCCTCGTCAAACAGCTGCTTGTCACAGAAGTCTGACAGGAGTCTTTCAGTTTAATAAGCCATAGTAGAAGGGATTTGTGAGGATGGCTGGTCCTCAGCAGAAGAACAACACAAACATCCATGCCTTATCCGGGGCTTTAAACCTAGGTCCCTTTGATTAGTAGACAAACATGCTAATAAATAATAATAAATTTTTTTTAGTTTATTTTTAATCTACTTTTAGTGTTCCAAATGCAACTCTATCTATTTTTAGTTCCAAATACAAATGTTTTGGATTTCAAAGCAGGTAGAGAAGTCTGAGATATGAATAATACAAGACCAAGATTGCAAAGATAAATATAAGTGGAGAGAGAGAGAGTTGATCTGGACCACACAACCTGAACTTGGGAGGGTGAAAAGCCTCCAAGAAATGAAAAAATTCAAAGAATGAAATTGTGTATCATTATTTTTGAATTACATTGGAAAGTAATTCAGTAAGTGATTCAATTAAGCAAATGACTAAAACAAGCAGAGAGGATGGAAAAGGACAAGAGCATGGCCCATGCCTAAAGCCAGTAACCATGGCAGAGTGTGTGTAGGGGAGGGGGAGAGTCAGCGTGTACCAACCTAAGACCAGGGACCACGGAAAACGGAATGGGTGGATAACAATACAAATTTGTACGCACAAAACAATACAATATTCCGAGCCCCCTGGGTATGTCCCTGTCTCTCTCGTTACACAAGAAGCTAGTCAAAAGTTGTTGATGTCTCCTTCTTCTAACCACATCATTATTTGCTTAGTCAAACCACCGACACTTCAGCATCTATAGTAGTAGTCAAGAGGAGATATTTTCTCGTTGTCGCATTACAGCGCGAACAAATGAGCTGAAGCAGCATTAAGAGGCAAGGGTGTGGACCAGGACGAACAGGCAAGGGTGTGGCTCCGGGTAGAGGCTGGTGACCTGTTGCAAAAAGCAATATGGAAGACGTCGCACTTACCGTTGCAGAAATCCAGTCACAATCGGAACTATCCGTAGTTTGTGCAAGACAGGTATCCCGGCAACTGCAACTTCCGTGGTCAACTGTCTGTAAAGTTATACGGTTCATCTTGAAATGGTATCCTTTAAAAATGTATAGGGTGCAGCAGCTGCAACCACGTGACAAAAAACAAGGCGCCGACTTCGCTTTGCGATTTCTGGCGAGGATGCAGGTGGATGAAATGTGCCCTTCGAAAGTCTTATGGACCGATGAGGCGCATTTTTTCGCACATGGAACAGTGAATACGCACAACTTTCGAATATGGGGACCTACACATCCGCATGCTGTGTATGATGTGTCCCTATATTCCGACTATGTAACTGTATGGTTCAGGTTTACCGCAAAATTTATAATCGAGTCATTTTTCGTTGAGGAGATCACGCCTTAAGCCTCCGTGCGTCGATCGGTGAGTGGATCACGTGACACAGACCTTCTCCACCGCAAGATTATTCCGGCTTTGTAAGAAAGAAATTCACCCATAGAAAAGCCACCCCATACTGCACTTATGGCAACGCAATTGTTGCGTACCACATTTGGTGAAGACTTCCGTGGTCTTCACCAAATGAAATAATTTTTCGAACTTTTTCCAATGCTTGGCCACCACATTCCTCCGACATAAACACATGCGATTTTTGGTTATGGGGTTATTTGAAAAGACGAATTTACTAAAGCAATGTTGAATCGCTTGCTGAAATTAACGCAAGAATAGCAAAGCATGCTGCAGCCAATGTTTCAAGCAACTGTGGATCATGCCGTATAACGTTTCCAGCACATGTTGCATACGAAGGGTTCACATTATGAGAAAAATTGAAAATTTTTAAAAAAGGTTATGTTTGTTCAACTTCGTATGTTCTTTATTTTAGCACACCCACGCCACCTGGTGGCATTAAAAATAACTATTTTTTATTCGAAAATTCTCTACTCTATGTTTTTATTAAGGTATCCACCACTTTTCGCTGTGATCAGCCGAGTAGATCCTTCTCTACATCGCTCTGAGTAATACCAGTTTAATTATAATCACCCTGTACATTGCTATAACCCATTTAGAGAAGAAAACATGATGTAAGAAATTGTTTAAAACCTGACTTACAATGGATGGTGTATCTGACCAAAAACAACAATACGAAATCTATGACAAGTGACACTGTTGAACAATAAGTGGAATACAAAAACTTCAATTTGGCAAAGAAATGGAGCATAAGATAAATTCAAGAAGAGTTTGGAACGTCCAGTAAGAATAATTCTTATCTGGAAACGTCCAGATAAGAAATGCCAAAGATTGTGAAAGAGAAATGATTATGTCATGAAAATAAAGGGGCTGGTTGGCTCATTCAATAGCACGTGAGGCTCGTAATCTACAGTTTCCAGGTTCGAGTGCCACCTGGGCCAGCGTTACCCCCCCCCCTTTCCCTAAGTCAGAAAGAGTACACCGATGGGCTTGGAAAGGCCGCCCTCCTTTGATGAGACCCAAAGATGTGGCAGGAGATTCATTCACTGTGTGCGCTAGAGAGCACGGTGAATGACATTGACAGCGCTTCCATCTGTCTCTTAACAGCCGTCTAGTGAGCTCCTTTCCAACATTCGTTGAACCCTTGCGGTCCTTTTGACCTGCCATTTAACCATTGTGTGCAAAACAGTTCTAAGGGTAGCTTTAAAGGTAAAAGCAACCCAACAACCATGAATGAAGAAACTCCTTTGTATTTATTAGAAAGGAAGGTAAAATACAGCATGTTTAGAAAAGCTTGCTTTAAATAACTATATGCATTCTTTAAATTTGTTTTTTTTTACCTCTGAGGGGCACTTTTTTTTTACACACAATTGGTTAAATGGCCAAGTCACAAGGACCCCGAAGGTTCAGAGAAGGTTGGGGGAAGGGGACCTACTGGACAGCTGTTAGGAGACAGATGGTAGCCTCCCGTTAAGACAATACTTTGTTTATCGTGCACAAGGTATGGCTATCCTGCACACGGAGCCAAGGTTTAACGTCCATCCGATGGATGGCGGCCTTTCCAAGCCCATCGGTGGATCTTACTGATTGTGGGCATGGCGGTGATAAATCTAAACGCTGGTCTGTTGGGACTTGAACATGGGAACTGCAGTTTACGACCCTGATGCACTTTCAACTGAGCCATCCCTGCCTTCTGACCACTCTTTAGAAAGAATAATCCATATCTCTCTGTTGGATTTAAATTCAATATAGGTAACACTTAGCAAATAACTTTATTCACTTGTGAACAATTACTCCTTATATTCCTATCCCCGACTGGCATCGCTTTCCGAGGAATTTCAGTCTTGTTGGAAGAAAGAAGAGAGTTCCAACAGGACTGTAACTTCCTCGGAGAACGATCACTGTCAGGGATAGAAATCACAAGTAAATAAAGTTATATTTTTCCTGTATTGAATTTAAATACTTATTCTAAGAGTGTTATGAATTCAACTGTTATTTCTATTGGATTTTCGAAGTTTGCTGAGTTGCAGTAAAAAAAAAAACTATTTCAGCTCGGGAAATGGAACACATAGCGTTTGCGGTTTTTCTAATCCATTAAATATCTGCTCATTGCATCTAAACTGCCAGTAATGATAGTTACGGCTGACTATCCAAGGATCTCATATATGACCCTTTTCACCTAAGATGCCTTCTTGAAGAATGTTTACTGTGCCCAAGACTTACAGATAATTTTAATTGAATGCATTCAACGTATAACGTACAACAGTCGACAGATCAACGCTTAAAACCATTAACCAAAGATATCGAAAAATTTTTCAAAATCAAGGAAAAATTATCAACTCTGATAGGTCATTCATTTATTGCCATCGAACAATCATTATTTCAAGCAGAACAGAGAAATGCATTTCAGGTAAACGATCATTATTTTAAATAGCATCATAATTTGCGACTTCTTAAAATTCCTCATTCATATTATGAGACAAAAAGGAATCCTCTGGAATAATGCACAGGCCACAATGCACCTTTTCGTAGTTTACTATTAGTAGGAACTAAGAACATTTGTCATGAAAGCTTTGTTATACTATCCCATTATTTTCATCATAATCATTCACAACAGTTCATTAACATTTAATTGATTTTTTAAACGAAGAAGTTCAAATTAAACCTGAGTAATTGTATACTTTTCGGACAGGTCAGAAAGACAATATGTATAAAAGTTGCAAACAAAGCAACAAAACATTAATCCATTTCTCCAAGCTCAAAAGCAGAAATCATTACATGGTATGATGATTTGGAACTTTAAATGATGCGAGTTTTGAATATAGAAAGCAGTGGTGGATAGAGAGTATTGTTACGACAGATGAACGAGCAATAGTGACTTCACGAGTTAACGTGATTGTAACCCTCGTGTGTGCTTCTACGTGAGATTCAATTAGCCAACGATTTGGAACTTAGAACAGTTCAGAAGAAGAAGAATGAAACTATAGCAGTGTGCAGTGTGTTAAAGTTCTGAGATCTGAAAGGTTGTTCAGATGGTTTGAGTCTGTGCGCGATAAGTAAAAGTCAAGAAGTATCTTGTATTGGTGTGTGCACGGGCGGTAGTTATGTTTTGCTAGAGGATACGTCTAGTGATCTAACAAGAAGAAGGATTCTTTATACCTGGTATATAAGGTATTCAAGAGACACGACAGACAGTATAGAGGTAAAAGTTTAGTAGTATAGACTGAGCTGTGTTGTGTACTCTGTGCAGGAATGTTAATGACTTTTGCATGTTAGTAGTCGATTTGTTTATGAAAAACTACATCCATATTTTCTTTGTAACGATTTGCATTGTATTACATTTGGCTTTAAAATATAGTTATTATTACTCACGTCCAGTGCATATCCGTATTTTGTAATTCGCAACAGTATTTTAAACACCAATGATGATACAGAACAAGTAAAAATAAGCATTTTACGCACCGGTTATAAACCATAAAGGCCATCTGCTTCTTGCTGTTCCTTGGCAGCACCGGATATTTCACTGATACATAGAAGAGAAGGGTCTCTCAGTCGGAAGCGTGTAAGCCTCGTTATCTGCACTTCGTAGTTTCGACTATGAGAGCATTCAGAATTATCTTTGCTAATCCTCCCCCTCCCCAAGGTGAGAAAGGGGACATCGATGGGGTTGGAAAAGCCGCCGTTCGATGGGTCGGATCTAAAGTTACGCATTAGAAGTTAAACCACGCATAGAAGCTAATAATCTTCCAAGATTTATCCAGGTCTCCTCTATAGGTCTTAAGGACCCCAATGGTTCCGAGAAGGACACCGGACAGCTCTTAGGAGACATATGGAAGCCCCCCGTCAAGACGGCGTGTTCCTTAACATGCACAGGAGATGGCTCTCTTGCTCACAGGGCCACCATATGTCTTCTAAGAGCTGTCTGGTGTCCTTCTCGGAGACTTTGGGATCCTTAAGACCTATAGAGGAGAGCTGGATAAATCCTGGAAGATCATTAGCTTCTAATGCGTGGTTTAACGGTAGAGCGCTCTGGCATGTATGTATCTAGAAAGTTACGGGTTAAATCCCCCCCCCCCCGCGTGACCGATAATTTTTTTTTTCAGATGAAAAATTACTGAAGTTTATTTCTACAGGCAATCTATGGTGTGTACTAATGTTGCCTATCATTATTTCAATACGCTGCTCTATCAATCAGTAGCAAATGCAGAGATTTCCTGTTGCAATAGAATTCAAGGAATATTTTTGCGGAAGAAATGACTTCTGAGGATGCATAGGACCCGTACCAATCATTAGCAAAATATATTTGGCCGATGGCAATGGTTATACCATCATGCTTCATAACTATTGCATGAGATATCTGCAGGCTCAACGTCCGATAAATCAGATGATCTTTGATGGGTGTACACACGTCAATACATTTTTCAACTGATAACGAACATAATGATGTTCGTTATCAGTTGAAAAATGATAGGTCGGAACGTTGTGAAGGGTTTTATAGTTAAATCCATGTTGCGCGCAACTCCGCGAGCTGTGAAATTACATCACCAGAATAACCTGTGTGGCCATTTGCATATTGTTATGTACAGGGGCGTAGCCACGGGGGGGATGGGGGGAGGCTCCACCCAAAATAACTCGGAGTTGGTAAAATTCGAAGCGACTTCGTAAAATCTAGATGAGTTGTGAAAATTTGTGATCTTTTTTTGCAAAATTAAGGGGACTTGTCAAAATCGAGGCAATTTGGCAAATCTAGGGAGTTTGGAAAATGGAGAGACGTCAAAATTTAGAGCAGTTGGCAAAATTCGAAGCCACTTCGCAAAATACAGGTGAGTTGGAAAAATTGGGACAACTTGACAAAATCTTAAGGAGTTGGCAAAATTCGGAGTGACTTGGCAAAATCGTGGGGAGTTGGGTTGGTGGGTTGTTTTACCCCTGAGCGGCACTTTTTTGCACACCATGGGCTAAATGGCCAGGTCACATGGATCCCGAAGGCTCAGAGAAGGTTGGGAGAGGGGACCCACTGGAACAGTTGTGGGAGACAGATGATAGCCTCCCGTCAAGGCCATCGAGCGTGTTCTTTAACGTGCACAGGGTATAGCTCTCCCGCACACTGGGCCACGGCTTAACGTCCCCTCCGACGGACGGCGGCCTTTCCAAGCCCATCGGTGTCCCCTACTGACCGTGGGCAGGGCGGGGAATTTTGCGGAGATAAATCTCAACGCTGACCCAGCTGGGACTCGAACCTGGGAAGTACAGATTACGAGCCTGGCGCGCTACCGACTGAGCCACCCCCGCCCACAAAATCGTGGGAAGTTGGCAAAATTCAGGTGAGATGTAAAATTGGGATTTTTTTCTGTAAAATTATGGCGAGTTGAGAAAACTTAGGAAGTTGGCAAAAATCTATGAAAAGTTGGCAAAATTCGGAGCGACTTGGCAAAATCGTGGGGAGTTGGCAAAATTCAGGTGAGATGTAAAAATTGGGATGTTTTATGTAAAATTATGACGAGTTGACAAAACTTAGGGAGTTGACAAAATCTAGGGGAAGCTGGCAAAATTCAGAGTGATTTGGTAAAATCGTGGGGAGTTGTCAAAATTTGGAGTAACTTTTCAAAATCGTAGGGAGTTGGCAAAATTCAGGTGAGCTATAAAAATAGGGATTTTTTTCTGTAAAATTATTGCTAGTTGGCAAAACGTAGGGAGTTGGCAAAATCTAGGGGCAGTTAGCAAAATTCGGAGTGACTTGGCAAAATCGTGGGGGGTTGGCAAAATTCAGATGAGATAAAAATTGGGATTTTTTTTGTAAAATTATGGAAAGTTGGCAAAATTCGGAGTGACTTGACAAAATCGTGGAGACGACAAAATTCAGGTGAGATGTAAAAATTGCAATCTTTTTTCTATAAAATTATGTCGTGTTGGCAAAATCGAGGCAACTTCGCAATATTTAGGAGAGTTGGCAAATCTTTGGGAATGACTTTGCAAAAATCAGGTGAGATGTAAAAATTTGAATTTTGTTTTCTGTACATTTGTGGCGAGATGGTAAAATCGAGGAAACTTGGCAAAATCTAGGGCAGTTGACAAAATTCGAATCCACTTGGTAAAATACGGGCGAGTTCCGAAAATTGGGATTGTTTTTATGAAACTTAGGAAAGTTGACAAAATCGAGAAAACTTGGAAAAATTTTGGGGAGTTTGAAAAATTTGAAATGATTTGGCAAATTCAGGAGAGATGTAAAATTGGGATTGTTTTGTGAAATTAAGGAGAGGTGCTAAAACCTAGAACTCTTGGCAAAATTCGAATCCACTTGGTAAAGTACAGGTGAGTGGTAAAAATTGGGATTGGTTTTGTGAAATTAAGGAGAGTTGGCAAAATCGAGAACTCTTGGCAAAATTTAGGGGAGTTGGCAAAATTCGAAGCCAACTTGGTAAAATACAAGGGATTTGTGAAAATTGTGCCTTTCTTGTGCAATTAAGGAGAGTTGATAAAATTCGAAGTGACTTGGCAAATACAGGGTAGATGTAAAAATTGCGATTTTTTTCTGTAAAATTATGGCGAATTAGGGGAGTTGGCGAAATTCGAATCCACTGGGTAAAATATAGGCAAGTTGGCAAAATCTAGGGTAGTTGGCAAAATGCGAATCCACTTGATGAAATATAGGCGAGGTATGAAAATTGGGATTGGGTTTGTGAAATTAAAAAGAGTTGACAAAATAGAGAAAACTTAGCAAAATATTGGGAACTTTGAAAATGTTGAAGTCACTTGACAAAGAAGGAGAGATACAAAGATAGGACTGGTATTAGGTTTGTGAAATTAAGGAGATTTGGCCAAATCAGGCAAAATTCACACTGGCTTGCTACAATTCCGACGAGATATGAATATTGGGATAATTTCCGTGAAATTATGGCTAGTTGGCAAAATTCAATAGAGACGTGAAAATTTCCCCCCCCCCCCCCGAGCGAAAATCTATACATTATTTGCTCAGTTGGCAAAATTTGATTTCCGAGTTGGAATTTTTTTTATTTCCATCCCCTCCCTACAACCATAGTCCTTCGCTATGCCCCTGCACAATAACACTGAGAGAAAATCAAAACAGTCAATAAAACTAAGCTTAACTAGTCTCGCCCAAACTTTCGACCGAGGTGATGCACTGCAACAGCTGACGCTGATTGCTGTCGTCTATCCAAGTTGTCTTCCGCTCCAAGGCGAGGTCATGATTCTTGCAGAATGAACTGTTCAATTTGCCGAAAGCCTCTTAGTTCCGGTCCTTTTTTTCCCCCATACTATAATTTAGGGAAGAATTGGCGGTTGGTGTCCCCCTTCGACTATATGTTCACTCATAGTAGAATTTTTTTTATGATTACAGCTCTCACTGCAACATTTATCTGCCGGATGGTTTAGTGAAAAGCTCTGACGCCACGTCAAGGCACCATCCATGTCAGAGTGTTTTGCTCTAACCCAGGAGAAAACCCCTCCACACATAGGCAGCTAATGTGGAAGGAAAAAGAGGGATCCGGTTCCATTAAATTTCATTACTGACATGTCAGAGTGTTTTGCTCTAACCCAGGAGAAAACCCCTCCACACATAGGCAGCTAATGTGGAAGGAAAAAGAGGGAACCGGCTCCATTAAATGTCATTACTGATATGTCAGAGTGTTTTGCTCTAACCCAGGAGAAAACCCCTCCACACATAGGCAGCTAATGTGGAAGGAAAAAGAGGGAACCGGCTCCATTAAATGTCATTACTGATATGTCAGAGTGTTTTGCTCTAACCCAGGAGAAAACCCCTCCACACATAGGCAGCTAATGTGGAAGGAAAAAGAGGGAACCGGCTCCATTAAATGTCATTACTGATATGTCAGAGTGTTTTGCTCTAACCCAGGAGAAAACCCCTCCACACATAGGCAGCTAATGTGGAAGGAAAAAGAGGGAACCGGCTCCATTAAATGTTATTATAGATATGTCAGAGTGTTTTGCTCTAACCCAGGAGAAAACCCCTCCACACATAGGCAGCTAATGTGGAAGGAAAAAGAGGGAACCGGCTCCATTAAATGTCATTACTGATATGTCAGAGTGTTTTGGTCCTGCCATCCTCTCAGATCTCCTACTGTAGCATATAAACTGACAGGCTCCTGTCAGACCTCTGTGGCAAGCAGCAGTTTGAGGGGGTATTTTTTATTTTTTTGCTCTAACCCAGGAGAAAACCCCTCCACACATAGGCAGCTAATGTGGAAGGAAAAAGAGGGATCATAAATAAGCTTTCTTAACAGTTTTCTTTCCTTTCTCCATCCCATTTATTCGATGTCTTCATCATGGAGTCAACCGCCTTAACTGGAGCAAAGAGAGTTTCCTTCTTTTTTAATCTAGGAACCTGCTGGGACTTTCCTTTCAAGGGCACTGGGACGAATATCGACTTATAGAGTGCATTATAGTCCATTTCACTCATCTTACTTGGCCGTTTGACCTGTCCTCTAGTATAATTGTCTGAACTTTCCTGTCCTCCCTTTCCCCACATATTCATAATTTTCTCCTTGGCACTCATTCTGCTGTATTCTGGGGTAGGAACTTCTATCATACCAGAAGGTACCTTTGGGAACTGTTGTGGAGGCGATTTAATAGATCTCTTCGCAGAAGGGATTTCTTGGCAATGTTTCTCCGCTCCAGCTCTTTAAGATCTTCTCCTTGGCACTCATTCCTTTGTTATCACGGCAGGAACTTTTATCGTACCAGGATACACTTTTCCAAGCTTTGGAGGAGGCTGTTTAAGAACTCTCTTAGTAGAAGGATCTGTTGACAATATCTCACTTTTCCAACTCATCATAATCTTATCTTTTTCACTGTTTACACTGTTCTATGTTGCAGGATTTTGAATACTACCAAGATGTCCTATTTCCAAATGTGGTGGTTTAAGAAATGTCTTGGTAGAAGGATCTGGCGACAATTGCTGTAATCTCCAAGTGTTCATTATATTCTTCTTGTTTGAGTTTTCAAAAGGGCGGTGTTGAAAAGGTTCGATAGTGAGGCGCCATTAGCCACCCGCCTACACAAATTCACAAGCTGTCAGCAAACGGAGAATGAGAGTGTCCGGGAGTATGCTGCCCGCATTCGGACCTGGGCCTATCAGTTTTTGGGAACAGCAGGAAGAAACATGGACAGCGAGGATCAGGGAATCGGCGATCAGATGCGCCTTGCCCAGTTTTTGGCGGGCCTGGACCCGCGGCTCAAGCGGTTCGTACTGTCTCATAACCCCCGCACATTTGAGGAGGCTTTAGCAAAAGCTACACTGGAGGAGAGCAATGAGCGTGCCTCCGGACGAACGCCAGCCATACGAGCACTTGACGAGGAAACCCCTGCTAGGAACACAGAGTCGAACCCTCTGCCCCAGCTACAGGATCTGTTGGCAGCCTTTCCGCTGTGCCAGATCCAGGCAGATCTAGTACGTTTGGGGGAGCGCCTCCACCAGATTGAGGGACAGCGAGAGAGGAGCCATACCAGTCAGCCCCAACAACAGCGGCACCCCTGGGCGGATCGCCAGGGTGTCACGTGCTTTGCGTGCGGTGGAGTGGGCCATTACGCCTGTCAGTGTGCGTCGCCCCCGACCCTACGCCCACGTGACCCGCAATACCAAACAGGACGAAACCGGCAGCAAAATCGAGACTGAGCAACTCCACGGATTCCAACCTCGGACTTCAAGATAGTAAGACGTGTTCGCTAGTGCTCTCTGTTTTCCACGTGTTTGTGAATTCAGCTAACAATGGATATCAATAAGGACTCCAGATTAAATCGTTGTTTCAAGTTTTTACATCGTGATCTCAGCTATGAGACTTTCGTGACTATATTGGCCAACAATAAGGACCCAGCTGCTATTGAAGTCGCACAAAGTATTTCCAAAGATATCACTATTATTACTTTTGCCTCTGAAGACGCTGCGGATGATTTTGCCGCTGATCCGAACCTGGTGTTTCCCACGGACCATTCAAGCGCCTAGGATATCCCCAGAAAAAGTTTTCATCTCTAAACTACCATTCTTCATCCCTAACTGTGACATCGTGGACGCCCTCAAGCCATATGGCATTGTAAAAAGCATTGCAGAAGAGTTCCTGAACCTCCCGGGATTGGAATCCATCCGGACGGGTACGAGGGTAGTCCACATGGAGATGAAGAAAATGGTACCCAATTTCCTCCACATCTCTACCTTTTCGGCTACAATTAAATACTCTGGCATGATCCGGCTTTGCAAGTGGTGCAGACTCCCAGGCCACATCATAAAGGACTGCGAAGCCTTCGCCAAGAAGAACCTGCCACCTCCCGCATCAAAATCGGTCATAATTTCGGACTCTATCTCGACCACCAACTCTTCGCAACTGCTGGCACCAACCTCCATTCAAAGAGAAGAAGTTCAGGATGCTCCAAAAGAAATTCCCGCTCCTGAAGAGTCAGCTCCTTCTACTCCCCTTCAACAAAAAAGAAAGCACCTTCCCTCTCCATCGGATTCACCTTCTGCCTCTGAGTCTACTGCCCATCAGAAGAAAAAACAGCCAGCTCCTGACTCGCCTTCCTCATTAATAGGTAATATTCAAAATTTCATCATAGATCGATCCACCTCCCCCTCTATTACTCTAAATTCTGACCCCCCTGATTTTCTTGAAAACTTTGAGGACCTCCTTGATTTTCTAAAATTTCTTATTAACCCTAAATTAGCCTCCTCCGAATGGGAAATCCCTCCCCACCTTAAAGCTCTTAAAATAACGCTATCCAAGGACGGTTGCATTTTGCCGAAGTTTCGAGACCTTTACCTCTCTGCTTTAGGCAAATGCCCGCAGAGAGAGTGCTTTTCTATTTGGGACTTCCTCCAATTAGTAAAGAATCTCCTCCCTCTTCTTAAATAATTCACTATTCTTCCGTTTTTAAATTATTTTCCGTTCAAAATTAGCCCTTTTCCATCTTTTTTACTCATTTAGCGATCAAAATTCTGCTTAAACATAAACCTATTCCATCATATCTGGACCACTTTGTACCACATTCCAGTGGAATTAGGATCATCTGGTCCATATGCAAGGGTCGTCAGAGGAGGCTGAATGGAATGCAAGACAGAAGCTAGCGTCTCAAAATTCTGCTTAAACATAAACCTATTCCATCATATCTGGACCACTTTGTACCACATTCCAGTGGAATTAGGATCATCTGGTCCATATGCAAGGGTCGTCAGAGGAGGCTGAATGGAATGCAAGACAGAAGCTAGCGTAGCGTAGCACAGTGTACTTACATTTTGGCGAAGGCGTTTGGCCACAGGCCGCCTTTTGATGAGAGAGGGAAAGGCAACAATGATGGGCTGTAGTGACTCAGGTCCAATGAAAAGAGGTGGAGAGGAAAGAGTGTTCACAATCTCCCAGAAACAGGTCAAAAGAGCGTGTGTTCAGTGTGGGCTTTCAGGGGAGGGAGAAAGAAAAAAACAAAAAAAAAAAAATTAAAAAATTAGCAACAACAAAAAAAAATTTCCATCTCATAGGAGAGAAATAATATGGGGTTGTAAAAGGGAGGGGGGAGGAGGGGGCAGGTGGAGTAAGGAGAGGGCAACAAGGAGAGAACCAAAAGGTTCAGCAATGGGGGACAAAGTTAATAAAAAAAATATTTTTTTTTAATTGTAAAAAAAATTTTTTTTTCCATAAAAATAATAAAAATCAAAATAAACCAAGTTTCAACCTCCTCAGGCAGGGCTTGCCCAAGGGGTGAATCTTGGTGGGTAGGGGGAAGGGGGGGAGGTGGCAGTCCCAAAGTAATGAGGGAATAATCAGGAAAAAATAGGAGGAGAAGGGGAAATTAACATTTGGGAACAAAGCAAAACCACGTGCACCGTAGTGCAGAGAAAACTAAGCATAGGGGTAGGGTGAAGAAAGGCCAGACCAAGGACCTTACTAAAATCATTAGGAAAAGTAGCAAAATGAATAAGAAAGTGAGGAAATGGGGAAAAGGTGGGTATTGTGTCAGTAAAATGGGGGTGAGTGGGAGATGGGTGTTCAGCAAAATGGGAAATAAAAAGAAAGTGGGGTGGAAAGGCAAAGGGGCAGTGAGGTGTGTGAGTGGCTCAAAATTCTGCCTCCTCTCCATTCCTCACTCTCAGCCAATCCCAAAATTCCTTTATCCTCATTGGCTGAGACCCCTCTTGCCCACTCGTCTCCGCTAGCGTCAAACCTAACCAACTTCCAGCTCCCGCTCTCAGCCAATGCCAAAATTCCTTCAATCCCATTGGCTGTGACGTCAGCGATCGATTTCCATCATCTCGCTGCTCTGACGCTACTTTTGGCTTTATTTCTCCCCCCCCCCTTCAAATTATTGCTCCCCCGTCCACAATTTTAATGTTTAGCCTACTTAACACTAAATTATCACTAAATTATACCCTTCTCCCCCTTTTTTCTCTCTCATTCCACGATTTTCGCGACACTTACCAACTTTGGAGCAAAATAAGATCTGTGCAAACTTTCGGCCTTTCCTTCCACCCTTGCCTCTAAAAATTAAAATTCCAATTTTTAACATCTTCTCCCTCACTCTATCACCCACAGAAGACATTGGCTCGTGGTCCTGATGATAAGCAGGCCGAGGCTTGCTTTACAAATAGGACCAGCATTTAGAGGGATGTGAAAGAAGAAGAGCAACTCCACGGAGTACCCGCTGGACGAGAGAGAATGGATTACCCTTTACCCCCCCTCAGCGAACTCGAGATCAAGGTAGAGAAGAGTTACGACAAGCCAACCACCATACGGCTCCTTTAAACTAGAACGGGAGGGAAGCCCCGGATGCACTTCCCAGAGTCCCTTCGAAGCGTCAGCCGTCCGCATTGCCCCGTGTGCCATACTATGCAGTGATGAAAATTCACCTATTGTGTCTGGCCGCATGGAGGACACGGAGGTGTCGGCCCTTGTCAATACCGGCGCCACTCTGTCCGTCACGAATAGCCAGTGTTTTCAGCGCTTGAGAGGCCGAATCCTGCACCAAACGGTCCCCCTCCAACATAATTTGAAAACTGTAGATGGCCACCCCCTTCCAGTGATAGGCAGATACATGGTGACCATACATTTGACGCGCTAACGCTACCGCGTTAAATATATAATTGAAATCCAAAGTGAATGCACAGTATTCCCTGTTAAGAAACAATAATTAATAGATTCTGAAAAAAATTCATCGCCGCCACGGCGGGAATCGAACCCGCATCTCTCCAGATTCATGCCAGAGCGTGCTAACCATTTGCACCACGCGTCGGACAACGAATATTTTCAGAATTTGACCTTTTAAGTTTTTCTTCTTGAGACGTGACTGAGACAGCGTGTTTCCGGGGGCTTCAATTTCCGACTGGCGTAAGCTACCGGATGACGGAAACCGTCGTCCGTCTCCTGCTCGAGTACGCCGGCTACCGCAATATCCGACGCACCAGTTGACAGGAAAAATTTCCGTCCAAAGTCGGGGTACAGGAGAAGGGGCTCGGTCATTAATTTCCTCTTCAGTACTTCGAACGCTTCCTCCGCTTCTGGAGACCATCTAAAAGGGGTGTCCTTCTTCACTAAATGGACCAAGGGGGCTGTAAGATCGGCGTAGCGATCGATAAAACGCCGGTAGTAGCCGGTTAGGCCTAGGAAGGCTCGAACGTTCCGGACACTATGGGGGCGAGGAAATTCTTCAATGGCCTGGACGTTCCACGGGTCCGGCTGGACCCCTTCTGCGGAAATAAAATGTCCCAAGTAAGTGAGGGATTCCTTCGTGAATTGGCACTTTGCTGGCTTCAACTTTAAATTGTAGGCCCTTAGGCGGTCAAATACCCTCTGTAACCGTTCTGTGTGTTGTTCAAATGTCTGGGAGGCCACCATTATGTCGTCGAGGTAGACGAGAACTTGCTCTTGTCGCATTCCCATTAATACGTGGTCCAATAAATGCTGGAACGTAGCGGGACTGTTCTTCAGTCCAAATGGTAAGTAGTTAAATTCAAATAACCCTTTCCTGCTGATGAACGCAGTTTTCTCCACGTCACGTGGGTGAACGGGAACCTGCCAATAACCGGATACCATATCCAGTGAGCTAAAATATTTGGCGTGAGCTAGTTGGTCGATAATTTCGTTTATGAGGGGGAGGGGGTACGAATCTGGGACTGTTTTCGCATTTAGGGCCCTGTAGTCGACGCAGAATCTGTAGGTGGAGTCTTTTTTCTTCACTAAGACGATGGGTGACGCAAAAGGAGAGGCGCTTTCTCTTATTATTCCTTGCTCTAACAACTCATCCACTTGTCGGTCCAATTCGCCCTGCAGCGCGAACGGCACCCTGTATGCCCGCTGCCTCATCCTTTTTCTTGTGCAGTGTGCCTGAATGACAATCTATGATGAATCGATGCTTTTTGAGGATATCGTGTCCCATTATCATGTCGTATCGTGGAGTGTCTATGTCAAGGGCTACTATGGGGTGTTCAAATCTAATCCCGTCAAATGTGAGGGTCACCATGTATCTGCCTATCACTGGAAGGGGGTGGCCATCTACAGTTTTCAAATTATGTTGGAGGGGGACCGTTTTGTGCAGGATTCGGCCTCTCAAGCGCTGAAAACACTGGCTATTCATGACGGACACAATGGCGCCGGTATCGACAAGGGCCGACACCTCCGTGTCCTCCATGATTGGTAGGGTCCATGATTGGTAGGGCCAACAATATTGCCCTTGTTCTTGGTGACTTCAATGCCAAAGTTGGTACTGACTCTGATCTTTGGGGAGGGGTGATAGGCCCTTTTGTTATTGGTAGCTGCAATGGCAATGGGCAACGTCTCCTACAGGTAAGTAAACTCAATGGTTTCAGAATAACTAACACATATTACAAACACCGCGACATTCTTTTATAATTGTGGAGTCATGTGATTTTTTATTAGAGAAACCTGGGATTTTATTAAACATTGGCGGAAAAGATGTTGTCCAGTAAGGAATGGATCAGGGTAGAGAAGAGTTACGACAAGCCAACCACCATACGGCTCCTTTAAACTAGAACGGGAGGGAAGCCCCGGATGCACTTCCCAGAGTCCCCTCGAAGCGTCAGCCGTCCGCATTGCCCCGTGTGCCATACTATGCAGTGATGAAAATTCACCTATCCATAAACAAGTCCAGTCTGGTAGGTATAAATGGTCAGCACCAGGACCCTGTGAAGTTGACCACACCTCAGCAGGGTACTATACCATCATTAATACTATACCATCTATTTAACTTAATTCAGATTCAAAAAGCCTCTGAATGAGTTTGCTTTTATAAAGCAAGAATATTCAATTTATGTTATGTGTTCTACTACTACTACCCTGATCTCGAGTTTCGCTGAGGGGGTGTAAAGGGGAATCCATTCTCTCTCGTCCAGCGGGTCCTCCGTGAAACAACGATTTAATCTGGAGTCCTTATTGATATCCATTGTTAGCTGAATTCACAAACACGTGGAAAACAGAGAGCACTAGCGAACACGTCTTACTATCTTGAAGTCCGAGGTTGGAATCCGTGGAGTTGCTCGGTCTCGATTTTGCTGCCGGTTTCGTCCTGTTTGGTATCGCGGGTCACGTGGGCGTAGGGTCGGGGGCGACGCACACTGACAGGCGTAATGGCCCACTCCACCGCACGTAAAGCACGAGACACCCTGGTGATCCGCCAAGGGGTGCCGCTGTTGCTGGGGCTGACTGGAATGGCTCCTCTCTCGCTGTCCCTCAATCTGGTGGAGGCGCTCCCCCAAACGTACTAGATCTGCCTGGATCTGACACAGCGGAAAGGCTGCCAACAGATCCTGTAGCTGGGGCAGAGGGTTCGACTCTGTGTTCCTAGCAGGGGTTTCCTCGTCAAGTGCTCGTATGGCTGGCGTTCGTCCGGAGGCACGCTCATTGCTCTCCTCCAGTGGCAAGTCCTTTTCGCCCCGGACTGCTCGGGGTGTTCGTGCTGCTTCTTCACATCATACCTACATAAAACAGAGAAAGAGAATGAAATGTTGCTCAATCTGTCAGAATTTAATAGTAAATAATAATGAGTCTCACATTCGGCAACAACTGAATATAAATCGCAAACAGAACTAATAAGATTATAATTGCTTGCCGTATGTTACTAATTAAAGAAAAATCATTCATCATAAGATATAAACTTTAAAAGAAGACATGATACACGAGAAGAAATCTCAAGTATTTCCTCAAACGAACACCAGGGTTATTTTTGAAATAATTATTTTTCCTAAAATGTAAACATAGAAATGTTCGATTTTTTTTACCTCCTAAAGACACTTTTTCTCCTACAATGTGTTAAATGAACAGAGACCTAAAGGACACAAAAGACCTAAAGGATTCAGAGAAGGTTGGTGAAAGAGATCCTTTGGACAGCTCTTAAGAAATAGATGGAAGTCTCCCTGTTCTTCAACGTGCACAGAATATTGTTCTCCTGCATACGGGGCCTTGCATTAACGTCCTATCTGATGGATGACAGTCTTTCTAGGCCCATAAGCATCATCATTATTTTAGGGAATAATCATTGTAGTTTCGATAGATGTCGATGATTTGTAACAAATATCTAATCTCGGCTATCCCTTGCAAAACATCCCCGATCTGTTAAAAGTATTTTTTAAAAAGTCGAATCGATGAAGCAAGTGTAAACCAATCTGACTTATAAGTGTCATTTGAATACACAATGTGTATTCAAATGACACTTACCTAGTCATGCACACAACCCCTAGTACGAAAACATTTATTCAAATAATTAATATCCCATTAAAGCATCAGGAGAAAGACCCATCCTGGCTCTGTGATCACGCTTTTTCAAGCGAAGGGTTGAATCGTTTGCATATCTCTTACAATAGGTAAAGATAATTAATGTGATTTTGTAAGCAATGTGATGATTCTGCAGATAGATTATGAGGACGAAAGAGATGCAATGACCACCAATGATATCATTCTAATATTGTTGCACAAAATCTTTCCTATCTGAGCCCACATTTAAATATTGTAAGAGAAGAAATGATTTCGCCATCTCCAAAGTGAATGAAGTTCTCGCCGTGGATTTACCGTAAAGAGCTCACTTAGATAAGGAACTAGGCAACCGTTTGCAGTGGGCTGCGAATTTCTTTAGTAAATTGCTTTAAATCCCTTCAAGTGACCAATTGATTGCATGCAGCGTTGTTAATTCAGCCATTATCACTTCTCATTTCAAATTCTCATAATGGAAAAAAAATCTCATAAAGAACGTCCAAAGTGTGTTGCAGATGAAGTGAAGCATCGCTCGGATTGTTTCAATCCCAAACCTCTGGCTGATGGTAGGGATATTATAGCATGGGAAGTTTCTATTGGAATCCATTGTATCTGTGGACAAAATGGCAGTTATTAAGGACTGAGATCGACGTGGTTCCCTTTCAAATGGTAGTCATGATCACGTCCATATTTCAACTGGTCATGAGTGATTTCGGGAGCATCCCAGTGATCTGCTGTATCTATCTTGGCAGTTTCAATCCTTGATTCCAGTCTTATGGAATATATTTCAGATTGTTCTGAAGAAATTTAACCTACACAGAATGCCATTCCTATCAACCCTTGTGGATCTGTAAGTGATAATTGTAAAACGAAAACAGGTAACTCATCCCAAGATATAAATTCTAAGATTTTATTGTCTCCATATGGTAACGTGTTGGTAGAGTACGCAAGGATTAGGATACAAGTTGTAATTCTCTATTACCCACTTAAATATATACTTTATGCATATTAAGAGAAGTATTTATGGAATATGGTAGCTCCTAGTCGCCAAAGTATCAAAACCCCTCAACTTTTCTTACATGAGAAGATGTTGAGTACGCACTACAGTGTATAAACAGTCGTGAGGTAAACTAACTTGTTATTAAACGCATTCTCTAAAAAATTAATCACATGGAATTTGTGTATTAAATCATATTTGAAAATCATCTTAACACTGTATTGTACTAAAGCTGTTAAAGTTTGCACGCAATAAAAAGTAAATAAAAATAACGTATTCTTTATGTGAAACACAAAGGCAGTTTGCATGATAACTTGGAATTGCACCGTGTTCTCGGATTGCAAAGAAATGGCCAGCTCCATGTCTTTCGAAATATATCTTTTACACTTGAGAATGACCACCTTCCGGAACTGCCAAAACATATCGCCATGTTTTATCTGAGTTACGTCATTATTCATTATTTATCAGGTGTTAATGGGTTTTTAATCGGTAACCTGGTACTTGATGTTACTTTTTTTGTCTCTTATAACTAGTAAGCTATATAAATACTGCTTTGAATTTTATCATGTAATTTTCATAAATCTCGGTACCCTGTAGGTAAAAAGAGTAAAGTCATAGCACTGCGATCAGCTTAAAGATCATCAGTGTATTCTCTGACATTCGATGTCAATTTAACCAAACTCAGCTCAAGGAGCGATCTAGAGAGTTTAAACTCTCAAAATGAAAGACAATTTCGGTGTGTTGAATGGGCCAATCAGAGAGCAGATAACGCTGATTATCTAGCTAACCCGATTGAAGGGAACAAGCTATTTTGAAGTCTCCTGAACAGAAGCATAAACTGAAACTTTGGTACTTGAGGTAGCCACCATGTCTTGCCTGAATCATAATCACCAGCACCAGACTAGTAATGCGATATTCCCAATTTCGAGTTCCCACTGTATCAGCGTTGAGATTTATCTCTCATAAGCTCCACCCTACTCTCGGTGTGAAAGGGAACACCGATGAGATTACAAAGGTCGCGGTCATTCTGATGGGTTGTTGAGCCCTGACCATGTATGAAGGAGAGCCATACCCTGTGCACGTTACAGAACATGCTGGAAGGCCCAGACAGAAAGCTCTCATCTGTCTGCCAAGTGTAATCCAGTGGGTCCCCTTCCCCAACCTCCTCTGAACCTTTGTGGTCCTTATGACCTGGCGGTTTAGCCCATTGAATGCACAAAAGTGTCACTTAGAGGTAAACAACCCAAACCACAACAAAATTCAGCTTCAGTTAATTCTTTCAGTTTCTCTGTCAGCGAGGTAAAACTCTGGCTGGACTTTAAGGCTATTCATTTTTTTCACCTAATTGACGGGAAAAAAATTAATACTGTAGTCTTGTCCCTAATAGCAGTTGAACATTAGACCGAATGACTCCAGCACATATCAATTACCGTCACTAATAAGATCATTTCAGTGAAAATGAAACGATGTAAATTAAAGCCTTTTGAAGGGTTTGAAAAATATGAATCATCATATTTCGTTAGTACCTGTTCAACTCAAAAAGAACTTTAATTAATCTCTTAAAACAAAACGTTTCGTCACTCCCTGCACCCCCCCCCCCCCTCCCGAAGTGAAGGGACAAATCGTTGCTGCACGTGTTAAGTCCTTGATTGTGATATTTTATCAGTAAAACATCATATCTTTAGCAATATATGTTAAATGTTTGAAATTTTGGAATTATTCCACCGTCAGAGATTGCAATTAAAACTTTTGGGAGATTCAAAAACTATGAATCATAATAGTTTATCAAATACCTATTCAACGAAAAAATAATTCTTTGCTTTTGGAAATAAATATTATCACTAAAAACAAGAAAAATTGTGCTTGTGCTGATGGTGAAATGTTACCATTAATATTAAAAATTTCTAATATAATTACATCGATTACAATATTGAAATGTTTGCCATTTTCAACTTTTTTCACTGTTTGATGGCGCAATTAGTTGCATGGAGATTTCGCAAGTACGAATCGTACTATTTCACAATACCTAACCAACACAAAAGAATTTTTGATCCGTTTCTAAAAACAAAGAATTTGACAGACTGACGACAAAGTGAAGCATTCGCTCTTTTGTTTCTGAAAAGGAACAAAAAAAGTCTCCCAGAGGAAGCCTTTCGCTTATGACTCTATCAAAAGCAAATTATCCTTTGGACGCTACTATAACCTTTCAGTCTGGGCCAGATGACTCTTACTTGAAACCCAAAGCTAGGATATCTTTAGGTCCTCTGACTTATTTATATATAATCTTTTGTTTATTGTAGAACTTCACATTTTCGTGCATTATGATTAACAAGCAAATTTATCTTCTGTTGCTCGGGTTTTTCTCTTTCTTTAAAGCAGTGATACTCAAACTTTTTTTTTGCGCACGGCACATCGTATATTTCGCCGTGAATACTGCTGGCACTAAAAATTTGGTGGTAATACTACGGGAAATTCGCACATGTGCAATTTGTCTTCAATAATAGCCATTTTTGTGGAGTCGTTTGTAAACGCAGAGAACTTTTTTTTAAGTTCTGACGTGTATTAAGGTTAGTACTACGCTGTGTGTATTAACGGTATGCTTTGTGTAAGGCCCGTATCTAGAAAAAAATCGAGGCAGGCCCCAAGGAACAAAATCGAGTCAAAAAAAGAAATGTCAAAGGGGTGGCCAAGAGACTTCATTTCCAATGCACTCTAACATTTCATCCTCTACTTGAAGGTTTTTAAAAAAAATCTTCAAAAATGCATAAAATATAAATAAATTTAATAAGTTTTCCCTCTTTTACCCTTATTGTATTCTGAAAGGAAGGGGGGGGGTTCCCTTTGCACCCCCTAGATCCGTCCCCGCTTTGTGCCCTGCATGTTATCCCATTTTCATATAGATAAGTTTTTTATTAAACGGAAAAAAGTTAAATGAAGAATCAGTTTCAGGAAGGAGCAACAAAATGGTTTCTAAATTTCCTTTTATCTACAATTCCATCCCAAATTTCTCGGCACATCCTTTGAGAACCACTGCTCTAAAGTATATGGGATTTCACTCTCCACGTCGCAAGCTTTCATTTCGCATAAAACGCTTACGATTGATTCTCCTCTACTAATAAAATTTTGCCTCCCCTCTTTTTGGGGAGGAAATAAGTGGATGTATTTTGGGATTCCGAACATAGTCTCCACGTCAGAAGTTTCTAAACCCGAAAAAACAATATTGTCTCATTCACAAAATGGAATTTTTCAAATAATTTCGTATTTCAATTCAAGTTCCAGCACTTGGATACAATTTGTCAGTCATAGAAAATTCTATAACGAAATAAAATTAAATATGGGCAAATTGTGCTATGGTGGGTTTAAGTTGTGCAGAAAATTTGTACGTACTCGACCTCTGTGGCAAGCAGCTGCTTGAGGGGGTATTTATTATTTATTATATTTAATAATGTAATATACAATGAAAAGGAAAAGCATTATTTACAGGTTAATGCAATTTTATTAATATTAATGTAAATATTATTAATACTAATATAATTAATGCAATTGTTATTAATGTAATTTGCCATAATTGAATATATTTCGAAACATTTGGTAAAAAATAATTGGGCATTTTTATCTGTTGTTAAATGATAAAGAACAGAAAGATGTTTAAAATAATTGAAACCCGATTTCCAGACCAGATGTAATGAAATATCGATTTCTGTGAATGGAGGGTATAAATCAGATCCACCTGGGTTACTACAAATCGAATCGAATATATTTACTTACTATTTAGTATATTGAACGTCTTGTTAACCGGCTAAACGAAGGTTTGATTACCAAGGGTGTAAGCCTTGCACGTCTCCGTCTACTCGGTTAACACATAGATATAACATGTAACTGAACACATAACAAATAACTCCTGAGCTAAAGTATACTTAAACAATAACAGAAATATTATTCCCCATTTAACTCCCAATATATTACCATTTCTTACCACCGCGATTTTACAGACGTCCGCACTTAATGCGGTGCAACCAATCTTCTGAGCGTCCAACGCTCGACAAACAGCAAGGATATTGGCTAAAAGAAATACAACAAGTATGCACTAACATAAATTCACTACTGCATAAACACATAAGTTCCCTAACTAGATAAATGGTATATTGAAGTTCAGACCTACTTTGATTAGATGAGGATGCGAAGGAGAACGACCTCGACGACGACGAGTTGTAGGCAATTCTAACAGAGAGACATGGCCTCTTCTCCAACGTTAACGTATTTTTCATTGTTTCGTAATGAATTATTCTGTTGCGTACAACACTATTCTACGACTTGGTTTGTTACGTATAACAATAGTGAAGTCAACGCAATTGATGTCTTAGTTATTTACAAAGTCTTATCTGCGTTGCCAAAGGTATACTCAGAAACTTTCAATGAGAGTTAACATGTTTTGGTCTAGTTGTAATTTCTTTTATTGTATGCTTGAGTGTTTCATTTCTGGAGACTCCATTAAAAAACGTATGATACTCAGATCCACAACCTTAACACCCCCCAACATAAGCACACTTGGGTACGCCTAGTGTTGCCAACTGTCCCGCATCATCAATATTTATCCTGCTTGTCGTACCAAAGCCATATGGGACACCGCATTGACTGATCCGAGAATACTGTCGATCACATGACGTGCATTAGATCTAATATGAGAAATGAGCCTTAGGGACAGTTCAAACTCCACTTATCTGTGCAACCCCACTCTTTAAATAGCTGAGACTCTCTCGAAATTCAGATGAAGAATCATCTAACTAATTTTGGTCAACTGCTCAAAGAGTGATTTTTGCTGTTTATTCATAAGTAGCATGTGCCGACGCAAACTTCTCATCACAAAGATACGATGTTCTGACCTGGAAATTATAATTGATATATTGAATTTGAATGGAAAAATTGAATGATAAGCCATTTGTGGAATGTTGCATTTTTGAGAATAATATTCAACATACTATTGATATGGATTGGAAAATATTAATGGAAAATGAAGGTCTTTGCTATTTTTTGAAATTTGTGGTAAAAATATGTTCTAAACCATTTTACATTATTATTATTTTATATTAAGTATAACGGGCCCCAGGCAGGATCTATGGGACGGCGGAGGAGGGAGGGGAGAGATGTATAGTCCAACCAGGCAGGTGCGCAAGATTAAGTTTCGGTAGGGGGGTCCGAGAATTCTGTTTGGGGGAGACTCCGGGAATTTAACTTCAGTGGAACAGAAATGTTTAGATTAAAGTTTATGGTTAAATTCTACCTTAACTGTGTATTACCGTATTTCTTCGATTCTAAGACGCACTTTAATTTCAGCACCACCAACAGACAAAAAGTTTTGCTTCTAAGAAATAAAAAATAAATAAATTGCTAAAATATATCTAACAAATATTTTTATTATAATAGAATTCAATTTACTAACAACAATAGTACTTATTTATCAGTAAGTATTCTATTCATCACTTCCTTCTGAATCAATATCAGAGTCTGATTCTTCTGAGCCGTCTTTTCTGCGATTCTAAGACGCCATCGATTCTAAGACGCACCCCGTTTTTAGAGACGTTTATGTGGGAAAAAAGTGCGTGTTAGAATCGAAGAAATATGGTACTCTCTTGGGATAGGAGGAGCATATCGAAATAACATAAAGCCTTTGATATTGTTACAAAGTCATATAATTAAACGAATTAATAAAAACAAAAACATGCACGTTTAATAAGCAAATGTCATGATGCAAATATTTTGCTTATAAGGAATTAAAAAAATTAATTGCTTATAATGTACCTATGACGTAAGCGGATGTGTGACGTCATAGATGACGTCTTACGATTTTATACGTCGTCTGCATCTTTGCCATGATGTATTTTCCATAGTTTTCTGATGCGAAATACAGGGGTGCCCTCTGCGTCGCCCAAATCCGATAAGGAAGTACCAAGTCGCGTCCATAGGTCAGATAATAAGGGGATTCTTTGGTGGAAGTATGAGCTGCGCTCCGATAAGCCAATAATATAAAGGGTATAAACTCATCCCAGTGTACTTGCGCGGAATCTAATCATAATGCGATATTATGTTGAGAATGTTTGCATTCATCTGTTCGCATAATCTATTGCTTTGGGACCGATATGGAATTGCTCGGCACTTGCAAATGCCTAGCTTTTCATAAACGGAAGTCATTACTTTTCCAGTGAAATTTCTTGCATTGTCACTGATGACAAACTGCGAGATGCTTTTGACGACGTAATCTTCCACGAATATTTTCGCTACCCCTTTTGCTGTCTGAGCCGGCATAGGACAGACTTCGGGCCATTTCGTAAAATAATCAGTAATTACCAGTATGTATTTATTACCCTTTTCCGTCATGGGTAACGGCACTAGGAAATCCATTGCAACTCTTTCGAATGGACGGGAAGCAAGTGGAACTCTTTCTAGATTCGACTTTCGCCTGGCCACGTAGCCTCGTCGCTCGAAGCAGGAGGCACAAGTCTTCCGTACATCTGCATACATTCCCCGCCAGAAATATTGAGATCGAATGTGTTGTAGCGTCTTCAGTTCCCCCAAATGACCAGAGCATGGCAGGTCGTGGCAGAGTTCTAAAATCTGTCCAGCTAAACTCTTGGATATAACTAGTTGTTGTGCGAGCTCATTTCTGACATCCTTCCTGTGTGGCCTGAATAATGGAAAAGCATCCCGTCTTCCAGGTAAATCAGGCATCTTTTGCTGAAGCTTGCTGCTAGCTCCCTCTAAAAATTCTGTTAAATCCCTTATCTGGGTGTCTTCCTTCTGTAGATCCCGAAGCTGTTGCTTGTCTGCGAACTTGTTAGACAAAATTACATTCTCCTCATTGGTATTTTTATTACGAGGTAATATATCATCGGGGATATTATGTTTCCCAGGCCTATAAATAATATAGAAGTCATAGCCCTGAAGGGCTAAATTCTACTTTGCGAACCTGCTTGACGTGTCCTTTAGTTTCAAGAGGTATGACAGTGGGGCGTGGTCACTGATGATTGTAAACTTCTTCCCATATAAATAAGTTTAAAATAATTTATGCCGAATTTAACTGCCAGAGCGTCCTTTTCAATGGTGGAATATCGGGTTTCTGCTGCCTTTAATTTCTGACTAGCATAGGAAACTGCTTGTCTAACTCCGCTTTTTCATTCCTGCTCAATTACTGCAGCCCCAGCTTCTCCGCTGGCATCAATGGATAAAAAAAATCTTTTCGAAGTTGAGATAGATCAACACGGGTTCCGTCATCAGTTTTAATTTCAGTTCTTAAAAAGTCCTCTCTGCGTCAGCGGTCCACACAAAGGATCTATCTTTCTTTATCAAGCTTATCAAAGGTAGGGCGATCTCAGCATACTTGTCAATAAACCTGCGGTAGTAGCCCGTCAAACCCAGGAAGGAAGGCTCTCACCTTCTTCACTGACTTCGGAATGGCGAAGTTTTTGATTGCATCAAGATTTCGCGCATTGGGTTTAACTCCCTGGGAGGTAATCAGGTGTCCCATATAGGATACAGATTCTCTTAAGAATTGACATTTTTGAGGCTTGAGCTTGAGCTTAAATTTTCGCAACGTATCAAAGACGGTCTGTAATTTAGACAAATGTTGCTCGAATGTTTTTGATGCCACGATGATATCGTCAAGGTATATCAAAATCTGATCACTTTTCAGTCCAAGAACATCGCATTGATAAGCACTGAAAGCTGGTGGGTGCACATTTAAAGCCAAACGGAAGTCGTGTAAATTCATACAGACCATTTTACTGATGAATGCTGTTTTTTCCATATCCCTTGGATGTACAGGCACTTTATAATAGCCAGATGTCATGTCTAATGAGCTGAAATAGCTCGCATCTGCTATAAATCAATGCCCTCATTGATCAAAGGTAAGGGGTAGGAGTCTGGGATGATTTTGGCATTGTGGACTCTATAATCAAACGCAAAATCAGTAGCTTCCATCACGTTTCTTTACTAGCAGGATAGGCGCAGCATATGGCGAGACACTTTCACGAATTATGCCATTGTCGAGGAGTTCCTTTATTTGTTCATCCAATACTGAATGCATGGCATAGTGCACTCGATATGCAGAGCGTCTAACAGGTCTATCATCCTCTAAATGTATCTCATGATAGATAACGTCTGTGCTACTAAGCTCACTTATATCTCCAGCGAAAACATCTCTATTTCTCATTAGAAGGGCTCCCAAGGGTTTGCGCATCTTGTGTGAGACATGTGTTAAATCAAAGTCATCAATGAACAGGGGCTCAGACTTAGTTTTCTCAATTGCATTTACATATTTCACCTGCATCGCCTGCAGGGTTTCTGAAGTTGCCAGTTTCATACCCCTGTTTATCCACACTGGCTGCTGCGAGACATTCGCGACTCTAATGTTTAGTAGTCCATTGTTATCCACAACATTTAAGGACCTTGCTAATCTTATTGTTTCGTTTCTTATTCCTTCCCATTGCTGTGCTAAGACTGTTTTGGAAGCGAGGTCTCCTTGAGTGCTCCTCACCAAAACAATCCTTTCAGTAGGAGGGGTTATCATTATCTTATTTACAGCTCTTTCCATCGTGGCCGAAATGGCTTCACTATTAATTCCGTGACTCATTTTCCAAATTATGACAGGGTAGATCTCCCTTGGGCTCAGGGGCATAGCGAAGGGGGCATGACTCGCTCTCTCTTTCTAACATTTGATTCTTCAAATCCCACACAAAACCTTGAGCTCTCAACAAATCATAACCAAATATGGCTTCATATTTTCCACTAAATTCCTTGTCTACTGCTATGAGAGAGTATACAAATTTTGCTCCTATCACTTAGATTGCCAATTCAAACTTGTCCAAGATGGGTAGATTTACTCCATTGATCCCTTTCAATCCGACATTAACTGATACCATCGCAATTTTGCGCTTATTTTCTTAACCTTTTGAAAGCCATTCCGTATATTTGCCGGCCGTCATGCAAAACGCCGGTCCGGCCGACTGCCGCCTCAACTCTCTCCTGCTTGTTTCCCTGCCCCCGATCATAGGCAGCCGCTAATTGAACCAACCGCAACGCCACTCCTTGTGTCCGACCTTCAGGCAGAAATCTTCCCGTCTCCCCTTCCCATCCTTTTCGATATACAGAGAAGAGCAGTGTCACCTCTAGTCTTCAAAACTGCTCTGATGTGTTCAATAGTTTTCTGTTTTAAAACCTTTGCTTGCTATGGTAGATCTCAGTGCTTATTTCAAAATTATTTTCATATTTAAATTATTATTTGACGAAATCAAATAAGTGATTATCGCTTTGTTATGACTTTTAAAACGAAAAACAGGTTTATTAGAAGTTCAGATTCATAATTTATTTTTAGTCATTCTCATATGTCAGATTCTGAAACTATGCTAGATAAATCTCAAACATATATCCAAAGACCTTAGTGGCTGAAATAGAAGGCAAATATTTTCCCTGCAATTCTGTAAAGATTCACACATATCAGAATAAAATGCTCTGATGTATCGTTAAACGATATCTAAATTCGCAGACTCATCTGCTAGTTTGAAAACACAAATGTAATCTTACTCTCCTTAAAACCTACCTTACAATAACATGATAATGGGTGTCTGTTTTCTTTTTTCGTTACTAGAAGATTGTCTATAAAATAAAAATATTTTTAACTCTCAAAAGTTTTGCTACGTTGAGGAGATTAAAATTATTGTTCTTACTCTAATAACGAAAAAAAAAATCATAGAAATCTTAAAAAAACACTAAGTTAATAAGTATACTTAGTATGTATAAAATAAGCTTAATAGAGCAACTGAAAAATTACTCTGATTCAGGTGGGAGCAAACTACAGTAATGTGTTCGATATATGGCCATATCTTCACCCTTTGAGAATGAGTATGTGTAATGGATGCAAAAAAATTATTAAACTTATTTATATTTCATTGCATTTTTTACGAAATTTTTAAAGACTTGTAAAATAAGAGAAAAATCTTATGCTGCATTAGAAAACCAGCTTCCTGCTCCCTCTTTACGTTTGTCTGACTCGATTGTATTTCCTGCTCCTTCCCCCTTTTCTAGATCAGAGCCCGTATGAGCATATTTCACACATTTTTCAAAAAATTTTAAAGACCTCTAAAGCGGAGGGGAAAATGTTATACTTCAATGCAAAGCCAGTCTCTTGTCTTCCCCCCTTTTTTTTTTTTTACCTTTTTCGGCTCCGTTGAGTCACTTGCACTCGCTCCCCCCCCATTTTTTTCCATCCTTATTATATTTTTTCAGATCCTGGCTTGAATGATACTGATATGATATCTCGTGATTTATATGTGTACACTGCAAAATTAAATTAAGAAAACTATAAAACAAAAGTGTTTCTATTTCATTAAAAAAAATGATTTCCTAATTTTTTTTTCCAAAATATGTTTTTAAGGAGGGGGAAGGGGCTCAAAAAATAAGTATCGCGAGAAGGCCCAGTCACCTTGCAACGTCACTGTTAGGAACGCTGTCACTGAGTTAAGACACCATTATAACGGAATACGAAATACTATCAAGGATTTAGAAACCATTGCGCGGAATATGCATTAAAAAGATTTTAAGTCAGGATGTATCATTTGCTTAGTCAAAAACCTTTCACGGATATTTAGTTCATGGTGTAGTCTTTCATCTCGAACAATTGTATTTAATTTTAACAATAAACAACGTAGGTAAAGCAAAATAACACGGAATTAGGTAACCTTGCCTCCAATTCCTTTACACTGCCAAGCATTGTTTTAGTTGTGATTGATGCAGTGGTCAAACAAACTCTAAAGTTTGATGAGCATAGTCAGTATGCTTTGTATACACTTGAAAGTATGCTTTGTATATTTTGAACAGTATATAGTTAATGTCCTTGTACTGGACGTCCTAGAAAATCTAGGAGTAGGATTCTTTGTCCGAAGTGTTGCGAATTATTAGAAAACCAAAGTCGGCAATCCAATGAAGCTTTTTGCAAAATTTAATTACCAGAATTAACGTCCAAGAGCAAAAAGGAAGTTCTATAATACGTTGTTTTTAATAACGCTCTAGACAGCCATTGCAAACTACCGTTCAAATGGAATTAGCGAAAAATAAAGCAAGATTAGAAATAGTTCGCCTTACGTAATAACGTGGAAAGATGATACTATGTGGCACACAAAAACCATAATATTGACCAGTGGTTCTCAACCTTGTATGCTTCACTTACCCCCTGTAAATGTGTATATAACTGGCGTACAGTCGGTCAAAAAAGTATCCGAACACTGTGGTTGATTACAGAATTCAGAAAAAATATCTGGCAACGATTTTTTTAGAAATTATTGATCTGGCAACCTTCGTGTCACGTGATACGAAGGTTGCCAGATCACTAATTTCTAAAAAGTCGTTGCCAGATATTTTTTCTGAATTCTGTAATCAACCACAATGTTCGGATAGTTTTTTGACCGACTGTACCTCTTGCATAGAAAGATAAAACTATAGTTATAGTATAACAATGGGAATAACGTAAAACATATATACAGGGTGTCCCTGAATTCATGGCCCAAACGAGAGGGGATGGTAGTACACACCGAACTCACCAATATTTGTCATGGAATATGCGGCTGCAAATGCAGCCCAGTGCTGGTAGTGGGCGCAGACAAGGCGGCATGGCTTAAAAGCGCTGGATCGGCCAAACCCCAGCATTCTCAGCCGCCGATGTGCGCGGCAAGCCCGGTGTTTACAAGCAGGTACGCCGATCACTACTCCGCCATTGTGCCGCCTGTATCAACGTTGGTGGGCGGACATTTGAGCATTTGTTGTAATGATCTCCAATAAATGTCACACTGGAAACCTCTGTGTCTGTCCTTCATTTCTGACTCCTCACTGCGTTTGCGGCCGCATATTCTATGGCGAATATTGGTGGGTTCGGTGTGTATTACCATCCCTTCACATTTGGGCCATGAATTCAGGGACACCCTGTATATATAACATATATCTAGCAACTTTTGAGCTCTCACGGCGTACCCCAAAAAATTTTACCGCGTACCCCACATTGAGAACCCCTACTTTAAGTAAAAGAAAGTAATTCTTCTAATTCTTTTAGCAATGAAACTGAAAAAAAATTACTTTAACGATTCTCTTCTTGAAGTAACTTTCTTTATTGAGAAGTTTTCAATTATTATTCTCTTTCCACTGCTTGACAAAAGGAGCAAGGGGACACTCCTCTCTTTTTACTTCCCCTTTGCGTAGAAAGGGGCTCATCTGTTTCTTTTCTTTCTCCATGCTCTCCCTCTATTGATGACTTTCCATCCTCCTCCTTGAGACTATCATTGCAGAAAGTCAAATGTCAACATTACACATGGCTTATCGCTCCTTCTTTTATCTCGTCTTTCAACATGATGTCTCATCGTCATCAGCTTAGTTTTTCCGCACCACGTCGATACCTTCGTAAATTTTCAATGCTCATGCAGGAAGCCCAAAGGTTTGAAACCCTCCAACACCACTTTTAGTATTTGCAGAATCGATGAGTTGTTCGCATTTCAACTGAAGGTTATAATAGTATGGAATCAAGATGACTCTAATTAAAGATATAATGATTAAATGTTATTAAACAAGCACTGATCTAGAAAAAAATCAAGCGCGGGGGGGAGTTACGCAATGGGGCCGCGAAGCAGTAAATGGAGGTCAATAGCTTGGTTTTCCATTGCAGTATGCATAGAATCGGCCAGGCCAAGCACTCAAACTCTTACCTCGCCAACCCGTGGTGCAGACCGTTAGTACCTTTCAAAAGAGATACTCTCTTGAGGAAGGGGAGGGCTGCTAGATCAGTGTGGCCTATTATCTCCAGACTATTGTGGTTACTTTTCTTTTTTTTCTACCCTACTGAGGAGTGGTCAACCACACAGGGTCCTGGTGCTGACCATATACACTAACCGAAAAGGACTCGAAGCTTGATTATGGATCCTGATTTTGCTGCACTTGTGGGCTTCTGTGGAGAGAAAATCTTCCGCTGTGTTTTCTGTTTGTTTGTGGGTTGACAGCCCCAAGTGAATAGATTCACAGGATATGTTTATCAGCTGGTGGATAATCCTGAGCAGAGGTCATCGCAGGCACCTGAACTCTTTGCTTCTATTGGCATCGTCAAATTCTACATTGGAGGAAGTCTTCCAGTGTAGATGGCTTCACCTTTTGTGGTGGGGGAACGGGTCTTTGCCCCATGTCTGCGATTAGGGGGCTGTTTGATATTGTCGGCATTCCCTCTCTCAATAAACATAGTTTCTTTAAACATCCCACTAACCATTTTCTCTCCATAGGTAGTTGGAATGTGAGGACTCTGCACAGAGCTTTTTCTCTTGATGTCCTCACACAAGAATTACATCGTTACAATTTTGATATTCTTGGCTTGCAAGAAACAAGAAAATAAAGGTTATCCTAAAATTCCTAAAAATAATCTTAAATTTCTATTTCCAGGAGGGAAGATAATACGCATCTCCAAGGCGTAGGTTTGCTTCTTAGCAGACGTGCTAGCGATGCTCTTCTAGGATATGATTGCATTAATGAAAGGTTTCTTACAGCTAAATTTCAGACAAGCATTAAAAATTGAAAAAAAAAACAGCGAAACAAAAATGGAACAAATTCACAGCCACACTAAATGCATTCACTCCAACAATCAAAATCTGGAAGTTAATAGTCTACAAAAGTGAAAAAACCGTATCAAGGAATGGCAAAAGATTGCCCTACAATTAAATGAGGAACCAAATATACTAGCAGGCAAATTTCTTGAGCACATATTCACTTCAAAAACCCAACAGTATACTGAAGGAGACAAAAAATCAGTATCCGAGTAAAACAACACTATAACCGAATAATCACAAATCCTGTAGCACAGATGAAGAATTCTTTGACTTTGAATTAATGAATGTTATCAAAACATTAAAAAATAAAACAGCACCAGGACTAGACAATATCACTAACCAAATGATAAAAATTTTGAGGGGAAAAATATTGACATGTTCCTAAAGATAATTAACAATATTTGGAGAATTCACAAATATCCTGATGATCGAAATTAGCACATAAAAAAGCCAACAAAAAACCAATAATTTGAGTTCTTAGAGACCTATTTTCCTCTCGTCTTGTATATCAAAGTAGTGGAGAAAATGGACAAATACGGAATGAACTGGTTTATAGAAAATAATCATATTCCTGATGAGAGGTCACCTGGATTCCGCAATAAAAGAAGCACGGAGCACAAGACTTATGGCTTTCAATCTTGAGGCTCAAAAATGGGCAAGATGAAGCAAGTATGATCTGGAAAGGTGATCATTTACAAAAATGAGGCCCGTGGCGCCACCTAGTGTATATCATGAGTACTGTTTTACACCCCACCAGATCTAGTTGATGGGGAGGGAATAAGAATTAGGGGCAACCGATAGGTTAGACCCCAAAATAATGGCTGATTATTGCGTTGTGTTTTCAATGCTGTTTGCGGGGGAAACTTTCGTTCTCATCAATAAGCACTCATTCGAACAGGAAGGTACATTATAAACAATTTATTATTCAGAAGATACACGACCGCTTATCTGGAGTCGGATCGCAATTTAAATACTATAGTACACGCCAGGCAACTGGACCTTATTGGCGAGATATTCTGGGAGACGCAGAGAGAAAAAGGGGACATTCAGGGACTATTACTTTAGGAGTAAATGCTAAAGAATCTCAGGAAAACGGCTGCTGACCTTTTTAGCTTAGTTTGCTCCATCGTTGAGCTCATTCTCGTCCGTTATGCTGGGGCTCGGCCAAGGGGAGATCTTCCGCGGTCCGGGAGTTGTCGTTCAGACTCTATTAGTGGCACGAATAGTTCATCAGCGAAAAACACCTCATAAGTCTCCTGTTGACAAGACTGGAAGCGCTTGCAGGTGGCTCCGGCCGGTAGCTTGACAGGGGCTTCGTCTCTCCCTACACGCAGGTCGCTCCAGGGGCTGGGTCGCTCGCTGTATTCTGCGTTGTTGCCTGCTGCTCGTCAATCTTTTCTATCCGTGAAGGGGTCTCGACGATGGATTGCAAGATTTTGTAAGTCGGCTACATCTAGTGGGTGGGGCATGCTCTTTCTTCACCATTTCTTTCCTTTTCATCTGCCTCGGCCTACAGCATCTTCGACCACTGCTTAGCTGCTTCACTTTCCTTTTGGGGGTCTATTGTCCTTTTGTGCTCGGAGCTCACTTCTTGTGACACGTCCACACTCCAGCACACGCACTACTCTTCTTTGTTGCGTTTCAGAATTCAAAAAGGGCCCCGCAGTCACCTCTCATTGGACAGCAGAGTTCGTCTGGTGACAGCGGTGGCTAAAGTTCATTGGCGCGGTCCGATTTTTATTGGACGTCCCAGCATCTGGCATGATCCTGAGTCATCTTTGAGCAGCTCTTGGTGACCATTGTTGCGCGTATTCGAAAAAACTCCCTTTCCCTTTTTTATGGCCTTGTTTTTCTCTTTTCTTGGATGGGGTGCCATCCTTAACATGGCAGCTCAAGTTTTCTTGTTTCTAGCCGTTTTACTGAGGGAAAGTCGGGTGGCTGGAAGAAAAATAGCGACAGATAGTTGCGTCGAACTCGGGATTGCAAACTTTCGAGTATGACAGTACTATACTTTAGAAAAGCCCTCTATTTTAAATGAAATTATTCCCAATTTTTGACTCCCCTTTATTAAAAATTCTTCCCCTTTATTAAAAACCCGTGGCGCCATCTAGTGTATATCATAAGTACTATACTTTAGAAAAGCCTTCTATTTTAAACGAAATTTTTCCAATTTTGGACTCCTCCTCATTAAAAACCCCCTTATCAAAAATCCCTCCCCCTTTATTAAAAACCCTATCAAAACTGCTCCCTGGTTGACCCACCTGTATTTTTTAAGCACCCCCTCTTTATAGATCCCCTGGTTGACCAACCTGTATTTTTTAATCCCCTCTCATTAAAGACCCCCTGGTTGACCCACCTGTATTTTAAGTCCCCCCTCTTTTGGTTGACAAATCTGTATTTTTCAACCCCCCTCTTTAAAGACCCCCTGGTTGACACACTTGTATTTTTTAAGCCCCCCTGAAAAGTCACCTGAAAAAAAGTCTTCGATTTTTGGTGGCACCATATACTTTAGCAAGATTTTAACTGCAAGTCCCAATTTTTTTACTCCCCCTTATGAAAACTACCGCCCCCCTCTATTAAACTCCCCCTCACCGATCACAAACTGCTGAATAAGTCCCTTGGTTTCTACCCTCATCTGAAATTTACAAAGTCCAACTGAACTTTCAGTGGCAATGTTCAGATCATCCCCTCTCAGAATGGCTGATGCAATCCTCAAAAATAATTACAAAGTCCCAATTTTTGACTCCTCCTCATTAAAAAAAAACCCCTTATCAAAAATCCCTCCCTTTTATTAGAAACCTTATCAAAACTGTCACACTCTAGTTAATTAATCCGTTATCAAAAGTTTCGCCCCCTTTACTAAAAAACTCCCCTCGCGATTTTTATTTCCTCGTAAATTAAATCCACTCACACTCTTGATCGTAGTTTCCGGACACATCTCGAAATTTTTCTAAGTCCAGAGATGTCACTCGTTGACAACCCTTCTGACTAAACCGCATTGAACCAATGAAACAAACTTTTTAAATTCCCGTATATCCGTTACGCAATCACAAGTTCAAACTTTTTATTCCTAATACTTATTACCGGTGTATCCTCAGTACATGATGCAAAATATTACTCTTTCCTAGGAAGTAACTCAGTAACAACCGATAACATTATTTCTTCCTCCGAAGAAAAATCAGCTAATTGTTTGAAAGTAAGATATCATTTTTTAAGAAATCTACAATTCTAAACGCTCTCACAGTTTTTAAAAATCGTCTTTCCCACGGTTTACCGGCGAAGGTGTGATCCAATGACTCATCACACTGATAAAATTTTATATTGCGTTGCGACCTCTCGTTAGTACATGTGTGTGCATTATGCTTTACAAGGTCAGTTGTTTTCATTGGGTAAAAAATAATTCTGTAAAGAATTTTGTCTGCCATAGAAAGTAAGCAATGCTAAAAGTAGAAAACAATTCATACGTTGCGGGTACTCTTGCGTTTCTGCTTACGGAGCGTAAAACATCTAACTTTAGCTCTACGTCCAAGTTAATGAATAAGAATGTTAAAGAACGAATGTTAATGGTGTAGGGGATATTAGTTTTAACAAATACTATTAAATACACTAAGCTACTATAAAAATAATACACTTAATAAGTCTCACTCGATCGATATACTGATAACAACTCTCAACTTACCTGAGCTAATCCACCGAAATTTTATTTGCAACTGGACTGATAGTGAAAATGTAGCAAATACTTCAGTGATTATATCAGTATATCTATGGAACAAGCTACATGAGAAAGCTTCGTCGATTCGGCAACATAAAAATCCGCCTAACTAAAAATTTTCAGGAAAAATTTAAAGAGGGGGGTTAAAAAATAAAGGTGGATCAACCAGGGGATCTTTAAAGAGAGGGGGCTTAAAAAATACAGGTGGGTCAACCAGGGGGGCAGTTTTGATAGGGTTTTAATAAAGGGGAGGGATTTTTGATAAGGGTGTTTTCAATGAGAAGTCAAAAATTGGAAAATTTTCGTTTAGAATAGAGGGCTTTTCTGAAGTATAGTACTTATGATATACACTACATGGCGCCACGGTTTTTTAATAAAGGGGGAAGAATTTTTAATAAAGGGGAGGAATTTTTAATGAGGGGGAGTCAAAAATTCGGAATAATTTCGGTTAAAATAGAGAGCTTTTCTAAAGTATAGTACCCATGATATATATTAGATGGTGCCACGGGTTTTTAATAAAGGGGGCAGAACTTTTGATAAGGGGGTTTTTAATGAGGGTTGCGTAACTTTTGATAAGGGGGTTATTATTAATTATGAATTATGAATATTAATAAGGGCATGGTCGGTTACGTAAGGGGGCGTGGCGTGTGGCGTCATATGGGGGAAATCAATGTGCAAAGGGGGATTCGTATAATGGGACTACACTACTGTACTCACAGTTCGTTTTAAACATGCTTTTCTTGAAACTAACAGTATTCTTTTAAATAAAAGGGAGCAGACGAGGCAAAATTACTTCAGTGATAAGGCACTGGAGCATATTTTCCAAAGAAGGAACCCCAAATGTCCTTAATTAATACCCTACTAGTCCTAATAGAAAGCTTTACAGAGAGCTTAATAAACGTGTAAAGGATCAGTTAGCTGCTGATAAGAATCTTTGGCTTGATGGCTTTGCTGACAAAGCTAAGGAAGCAATTAGACAGCAGAGAGCAGTACCAGACAATTAATGTTTTGTCTGATAGAAAATGGACAGGTATACAGGGATTGAAGGATAAACAAGGTAAGGCTATAGAATATGAGGATTCTGTTGTTCTAAACAATGTGGTTAGTTCTACTCCCATTGTTTGTAATGATGATAGATGCATTACTGGCTTTAATGTTGGCTCTATAACACAGTCTAAAGTTATTTTGGCTATTTCTAAATTCAAAGTTCATAAATCCCCAGAGCTATTGTTGTCCCTATTTTCAAAAAAGGTGATCGCAGTTCTTGTGATAACTATAGGGGTATTAGCCTACTCTCTGTTCCACGGAAAGTTCTTTGTTTAAGTGTGCTTAACCCTTCAAGTGTCCAGCCTGAAAAATTGGCTTACATCCAGAGGCCAAATTTAACTTAAGAACTTTTTTTTTCAAATAATTAGTGAAAGGAATTATGGAATGTTATATGACAAATTAATAAACATTTAATTATGAATTTTCTGAAAATAAAATATTTAACAAAAAAAACCATATGTTTCATTTTAATAAGACTTTTTTAGAGTCATGTAGTAAAAAATGCATCTGGCAACACAAATAAAAATTTATTTAAAAAAAAGCTAATAGACAGAAATGATTATAATGCGCATGAATAGAAAGGCTATTCATTTCTAAATAACAAAAAAAATTCTTGTTTAAAGTAAACATTTCTTCCATTTTGAAATTTTTTTCTCTTTACTATACTTTGAGAAAATGTCCAGGCTTGTTGCAGTCCAATAAACAAGTCACATGTAGAATACTTTTAATAAATAACTTATCAACAGAAATAGCTCATATTATATACCAAATTAAAAAGAATTTAATTCTGAATTTTATTGTAGTAAAAAATTTGAACTCTGTAGTAACATATTAATTTTAATAACAATTTTTACAGTAATATATCAAAAAACAGGTACACATTTCATAATTACTTCCAAAATCTTCCATTTTTAAAAAGTAGCAGTTCTTTGTTAATTATCGGGTGATTTTAAAGACTTTAATTAAAAATTTGTTGATAATAGTTCAAATCAAACTTCTGAACTTAAATTAGGGGATTGATTCAGTACAGAGTAATGTTAACAAACAAAATGGCAATACCTATAACTTCTAAGAAATGGCAAACAGATGGATTTAACAAATTATTTATATCATAGTTTAATAAAATATGCATCAAATAAAAAAAGAATATATTATTTATCAAGGTTAAATTACATATTTTTATAAGATATCTATTAAAAAAATTTAAAATGGCAAATTTTATTTTTTTTTTAAATTGTTTTCTTTTATTGTACTAAAAACGGATATATACGTTCTGGACACTGGAAGGGTTAATAGAATTAAAAATTTGGTTGACAGTCAATTGCGTGATGAGCAATGTGGATTCAGAAGTGGTAGGGGATGTGTAGATCAGATATTTTCACTCAGGCAGATTCTTGAGAAACGTTTAGAGTTTCAGAAACCTTTGGTTGCTAGCTTTGTTGATTTCAGAAAGGCTTTTGATTCTGTTGATCGCCATAATTTGTGGTTGATCATGAGATCGTATGACATACCGAACAAGTTCGTTAACATAATGAAAGGTTTCTATAATAACACTGAGCCATATGTGAGCGTTGGTAAGCTTTTAGCAATTGGTTTAGCATTGCTTCTGGTATTTACCTAGGTTGCATTTTGTCTCCTTTTCTCTTTGGTTTGCTTATTGATTATGTTATGCGAAATTCAATGCTAGGGAAAGATTTTGGCTTTAAATGGTCTAGAGGTCTGAAATTTTCTGATTTAGATTATGCTGATGATTTATTCCTTTCGGCAAATGATGTTAATGAGATGAACTCTTTCATTCGAGCTGTTGGTGAAACTGGTAGAGTAGGTTGTTTAGACTGGTTGGGTTGTTGGGTTGTTTTACCTCTGAGCGGCACTTTTTTGCACACCATGGACTAAATTGCCATTTCACAAGGACCCCGAAGTCCCGGAGAAGGTTGTGGGAGGGGACCCACTGGAACAGCTGTTGGGAGACAGATGGTATTTTTCCATCGTGTTGTTTAACGTGCACAGCGTGTTGTTTAACGTGCACAGGTATGGATCTTCCGTACCATGGCTTAACGTCCCATCCGACGGACGGCGGTCTTTCTAAGCCCATCGGTGGACCCTACTGACCGTGGGCAGAGCGGGAAGTTTTGTGGAGATAAATCTCAACGCTGACCCAGCTGGGACTCGAACCTGGGAACTTCAGATTACAAGCCTGGCGCACTAACGACTGAGACTCCCCGCCACCGTTTTAAGACTGGTATTAGAGTAGTTAGTCCAATTATCTGAATGGTTGCACCCTTGAGAAAGAGTCTCAGTTTAATTATCTTGTCAGTTATGTAACAGACATTGATGATGTGCAACATAAGATTAATAGATGAATGGGGATTGCTGCTGGAACTTTTAGGAATCTATGGAGAATGTGAAGAAATAGGCACCTAAAGACTAAAATTAGACTGTATAATAGTTTAGTTCTTTTTGGACTTAGTTATAGTAGTGAAACCTGGATCCTTTGTAAACATGATAGCAGGAAAAGTTTTTGATTCTAGATGCTTATGCAAAAACTTGGGAAGTAATGATGAGATTAGGCAGAGGAGTCAGCAATCTCCTTTGAGTAGCATATTGTGCAGAGAGACTCTATTGGTTTGGTCATGTTGCCCGTACGCATAACTATAGATTAACAAATAGGGTTATGAACAGTGTGCGTAAAGAGAAATAAAACAAAGAGCTTTTTTCGAGATTTTTCTGATGCCTTTTTTAAAGGTCTCAGAAAGAGCGGGAGATCTAAGAAGCGGTGGACAGACAATGTCAAACAGAACCTTGTTGGAGTTGGTCTACAGTGGAGAGATGTAGCAGATGCAGCTCAGGAGAGATGTGTTTGGAGAACTGAATTGCGCAATCTGATTGGACCTCCGCAGCCCATGGCTATTTGAAGATAATGATGATGATAACATTTCCCCCACCGTTTCAGAGGTCTTTAAAAATTTCCTGAAAAAATAAATAAAATATACCCAAGGTTAAAACTCTTTGGCCTCCATTACCCTTACTAGCATCCTCAAGGTCTCCCCCCAACTCTTAGGTCCGGCCCTATTATTAAGCATGAGCTAAGAGTAAAATGTTAGCCGTCCCATGGCTGAGTGGTTAGCGCGCTTGGCTACTGATCTAAGGGACCTGGGTTCGAGCCCCGGGTAAGGCATGGCTGTTTGTGTCATTTTTCTGCTGAGGGTCTGCCATCCTCTCAGACCTTTTACTATGGCATATAAACTGACAGTCTCTTGTCAGACCTCTGTGGCAAGCAGCTGCTTGAGGGGGTATTTATTTATTTTATTAAGAGTAAAATGAATGCTTGGGAGTAGATCCGAAACGAATAATGAAATACTATTAGACGGGAAAGAGCAATGAAACCATTAAATTTCTTCTGGGATGAGGAAAGTCCAAAAATATTGTCAAGGAGTGCAGAGAGATCGCATTAATGGGAAATTCAGCATCTGCAGCGTTTTGTACAAACACAAAGGCTTATGACACGTCAAGTCGTGAAGGAAACATCTCATAACAGATATTTTCAGTCTCGAAACACTGACAATCCTAGAAACCGAGCATGGATTGAGATCTTGAAAAAGAATGCGAAGAGAAATTTGTTATTCGCCATGTTCTTAAATCAGGGATATTAAAAAAAAATCAGTATATATTGTTAACGTTAAAATGATTATTAAAATGAGGTAGCCAAAAACGTAATATATATACTGTATATATTAAATTAGCTGTTTGTTACAAATAAAAATCATGTTAATATCAAAGATTTTTAAGTTCTAGGGTGAAAGGAGGAAGAATTATGAAAATCCCTTTGCTTTCTCTCCCTAGGTTAGGTTGCTTGAGACTCCCTCTCTAAAAGGGAGATTCCTAGTACTTATTTTTTTTCTGAAAAATACATGATTAAATAGATCGTATTCCTTACTTAGCATTTCTTGAAACATTTGGATTTTAACACCTTTTATGTTTTATTGAGGTATCTAATGAAAAAAATGTTTAGTGATTTACGAAGGAGCAATGTAAAGTCGCTCAAAAAAGTATCCGAACGCCATGGTTGATAACAGAATTCAGAAAAAATATCTGGCAACGAATTTTTTAGAAATTAGTGATCTGGCAACCTTCGTGTCACGTGATTACAGAATTCAGGAAAAATATCTGGAGCATGTACAGCAACTGTACACGCTCCAGTTACCGTTCACAGCAAACTGGAGCGTGTGCAGTAACTGCACACGCAACTGCACAGCAAACTGCACACGTAACTGCACAGCAAACTGGAGCGTGTGCAGTAACTGCACACGCTCCAGTTTGCTGTGAACGGTAACTGCGCACGCTCAATAATTCCGTGAGTGAGCACACACGATCCAGGTCTTTGTGAGCTCACACGATCCAATGTGCTGTGAACATTAACGCAACTGCTCCAGTTTGCTGTGAACGGTAACTGCACACTCTCCATATTCATTGCATTATATATTCATACGCATTATATATATTAAAAAAGTATCCGAACACTATAGTTATTACAGAATTCAAAAAAAATATCTGGCAACGATTTTTTTAGAAATTAGTGATCTGGCAACCTTCGTGTCACGTGATTACAGAATTCAGGAAAAATATCTGGAGCGTGTACAGCAACTGTACACGCTCCAGTTACCGTACACGCTCAATATTTCCGTGAGTGAGCCCACACGATCTAAGTCTTTGTGAGCTCGCGATCTGGCAACCTTCGTGTCACGTGACACGAAGGTTGCCAGATCACTAATTTCTAAAAAAATCGTTGCCAGATATTTTTTTCTGAATTCTTTTTTGATACGGATGTTTGGATACTTTTTTGAGCAACTGTACACGTCATAGGGCGATGTCAGTCAAACAACTCTCTCTGGAGCTTTCTGTAGTCCTTGGGAGGACACTTTCGAGGCAAACTGCTCGCAGAAAGTTTTATCAGAGAAGGATCTATGTAAGTCAGACGACCATCGGCTTGCATTCCCGTGAATCCCTCCCACAGGAGGGCCCGACTAACATGATGCAGACAACATCTTGACTGGATCCCAGAGCAATGGACGCATGTGCTCTTCATCCATGAACTCCTAAATAGAATTTCACATCCCATGGAAATCATGTGATTGGTTTGCTCTCTGTCTCACTGTTTACTGCGTTTTATAACAATGCGTTGTTACTCCAGATCTCAAAGCCTTTCATTGCCGTCTATTTTTGAAATCTTCCAGAATTTATATCTTATGTTTAACTTTTGGGCAACAGTTCAAAGAATCGCGATTCAGTCGTCAACGGTTTCTCGATTGCTTTGATTTAAAGAGGGCAAAGAACTCGTTATCAACCACTTCCTTGTTGTTATCACGTTACTTGAACTCTGGATTATATATCTAGTATATATGTCACCGGCAAAGTTTGAAATCCGGCATTCTATAGAATGCCTAGGCATTGTATATAATGCCTAAAACTAGCCGGCAATGTATGAAACGATTCATACTTCACACATTTTCTAGGCATTCTGTAGAATGCCAAAAGGCAAATCGGCAAAGTATAAAATACTCCCGGCAGTGATGTTTAATGTCGCAATGCGAGTCACGTGACTCTCGACGCTCGCCTCAAACAGAGAGCCAGAGCACTCAGTCCAATTCGAATTGACCAGTAAATGTTCCCCTGGGTCCCCTATAGGCTCACCCTGATTGCCAGATCCGCCTGATTACCGATAGCTTCTGTAAAAAAGAGCGCCGTAGTTGGTCACTTTGGACACCAAAAAGACACCCTTCCATTCGGAAAAGCGCCCCCTAGCGTTGTAAGAGTGTAAAAGAGGGTTGCCTCAATAGGGATCCCAAAGTTTGAGAACCCTAGCTTCCATAGAAAGAGTTAAGGTCAAAAAACAGATTAAAAAAAGTCATCAAAAAACGACATATCACAAGCAATCTCGGAACTCCACAGAAATAGATTTGACAAGTAGTAAAGTGAAATACGAGTATCCTAACTCGAATTGCAAACTTCGAATATTCAACACTTTACTGATTCGTTCTCACTTGGCTTTACCTCATTTGGAGCGTTTTTTATAATGCGGACGACAGATTCATTACAGGTTATATGTTAATATTTCTGGCGGTAGTTCAGCAATGGTATTTTTCTCTTTTTGTAGAAAAATCCCGTATCTTATATTTTGTACTTCTTACATTTTCACATGCATCTTTTCAATAAAAGCCTTTTTCATACTTTGCCGAAATAGTATTTGTCATTCTATAAAATGCCTAGGTATTCTATACAATGCCTAGGGAAAGTATGTAATAATTTTCATATTTCATACATTGCCTAAAAACGCCGGGTATTCTATAGAATGCCGGCTTTTCATACATTGCCGGTAACATATATATACGTAGAGACAACACCGTACGTAAATAGAGTCTTTCTCTGCTGTCAGAGGGAGAGCAGAGAACGACGCCACTGTGCATAATCTGGTAGGACATTATGTCAAATGGACACAAAACGCTCCATGTCTTTGCCAGATGCAATCTGATTGGTTGGAAGTATAGGGACGATATCCTTCAGCTTATGTGAGGCTTTTCGGGGGCACTTGTGGCCAATATTCTCCCTCATACGATTCAGACAGTAGGTGAATTCCTCGAAAGTGAGGATATTCAGCAGATAGATTGGCCAGCCTATTCTCCTGACCAAAACCTATAAAGCATATTTAGAATGTTGTAGAAAGATTAATTGTGGAGGTCGCAACCTCATTCTAAAATCCCTCCTCGAGTTCCTATTTGCTCTCTGGGAAGAATGCGATGTACTGCCACCCATACCTCCTGATCAGCTTGGTAAACAGTACGAAAAGTAGTTGTGATTTTTGTGTAGAGGTTCAGGAAGATTATATTCTGCATTAAACTCTCTGTTCTGCTGAAACATGTCTCTTAAACATGGAAACTCCTAAATACATTTACAAAACCGTGGAAATCATGTGATTGGTTTGCTGTCTGCCTCACTGTTTACGTCATTTTATAATAATGCATTGTCACTCCAGATCTCAGCCTTTCATTGCCGCCTATTTGAAATCTTCCAGAATTTGCATGTTATGCTTAACTTTTGGACACCAGTACGTAAAAAAAGTTTTAAAAAAATGTTCTAATAAAGAATTTCTTATTCTACACCGCACACATAAAAATAACTATTGTTATGGCTCCTTCTTTTGTTGTCTCTTAAAAATATGATTCTCCTAAATGCATTTCGTATCATTTATTTCATTAAAAAATGGTGAAATAAAAGATACAATTCGAGCGAACTTGTTGTTAATAAATTGAATAAATACCATTGAGCATTTCACGCATGTAGAGTTATTTACTATTTATTTGTAGTTGCGATGATCAGTTGGGTTGGGTTGTTTTACCTCTGAGCGGCACTTTTTTGCACACCATGGGGTAAATGGCCAGGTCACATGGACCCCGAAGGCTCAGAGAAGGTTGGGGGAGGGGACCCACTGGAACAGCTGTTGGGAAACAGATGGTAGCCTCCCATCAAGGCCATCCAGCGTGTTCTTTAACGTGCACAGGGTATGGCTCTCCTGCACACGGGGCCACGGCTTAACGTCTCATCCGACGGACGGCGGCCTTTCCAAGCCCATCGGTGTCCCCTACTGACCGTGGGCAAGGCGGTGAATTTTTGCGGAGATAAATGTCAACACTGACCCAGCTGGGACTCGAACCTGGGAACTACAGATTACGAGTCTGGCGCGATACCGACTGAACCCCCCCCCCCCCCCCCTGCGATGATCAGACTTATAGGCAATGTGTTTTGTAATCAAATATGAAGTTATTTACTTTCTGCTTTAATTGGGATAACTAGGAGTCCCCTTTTTCTGGGGACTCTCCTTCGGTGAAAAGATCTGTCCTTGATGCTGTTACCGCAAATATCCCCAGAATATGTTTTCAGATTTTTTTTTCAATGTCAAAATAACTGTACAACACAAGCAGGTCTTTTACTGATAGAATAGTATTGCCACTATCATTCCTAAGAAAACGGGAACGTCTAGTTTTCCTTAAGCGACGTCATTTCTTTCTATCTTGTCAATCTTTCAAAATGAATTTTCAAAAGTTCTCGGATCTTATTCTTTAAATCTGGTCACCATAGCTTAAAGGAATGTAGATCTTTTGCCTTTCTTTCTTATCTCATCCACATAGAACTCTTTGACTGCTGATATCACCTCCAGTTATCAGCCATACCTCTTTAGCATTACGATGCGATTTTAAGATTTCAGGATCTCGCTAATTTTGCCATCCGTCTGCTTTGCACTAATACCGTTACCTGAATTCTTTATATCAATAGATTGTGAAGTTGCAGTAGATGAGAAAGCCAAATTACAAAGTTCGAAATGACTCGACAGATAGGCGTCGCAGTGACGCAATATGTAAGGGATTCTTCCATTGGCGGAAACTGTCATCGTAACTGATATCGTTTGACTGACGATGCTTTGATAAGAGAAACCAAATGTTTATGGATTGATCATAACTTACTTCGCTGCAAAAAGGAAGAGTCATAAACATTGGCTAGTTCACTGCGCAATCAGAGAGAGAGTCAGTCGTGCCTGTTCTTGCTCTTCCAGACGACTGTAGTAGGAGCAGGCTTCATGTCTAACAATCTGCTTTTGAAAGAGGTGGATGGCGTCCCTTTGGCAGTATTCTTCTCGACGGAATGCTTTCAGTCTGCTCTCCGCTATCGACCGAAGGCTAGAGACATCTTTGTTGCTTCTTATCCCAAATGTGGCACTACGTGGATGCAGAATATCGTCATCAACATACTGAGAAAGGGAAAACCTCTCGAATGCGGAGAAGACTTTTTTCTCGCTAGTCCGTTCATTGACATGCTGGGGGCGGAGGATTCCGAGCAACTGATGATCCGACCTGGGGCTTTCAAAACTCACCTCCCGTTTCACAAGGTAAGCCGGTAGCATAAAAAATATATTTTTAGTAAAAGCTTAAAAACAAGTTTCAAAGCAAATTTTTCATCTTCCCCGTGTATTGCATACAGCTCAATAGTGCAAAATAGAAAGGAAATCATTCTGGCTTGGCGCAACAGCTCTCCTACCAAGTAGTGAAGTTGACATATGCAGAAACTTCTCTCAAAAGCCATCAAGAAACATGAAGTCTGCTAAATAATCTGCCCAGTCATCTGATAAAAGTTGAATACGATGTCACTTACACAGAGTCTTGCCCAGATAATTTTTCGCCCTAGGTGACAAATTTATTCCGCCCTATAATAGTTTAATTTTTGCCTTACTAATAAATTGAAATGTGTTCCAAGTGTGATTTACACCAGAGCATATACCCACTCGCACTGCGGATGCACTTACATAGGACCAGATCTAGAAAAAATAAAAGAGGGCCAAGAAACTCAATCCAGACAGAAAGAAGTAGGGTGGGTGGTTGCTAGGTTGTCTGACCTTTGAGCGGCTCTTTTTTTGCACACAATGAACTAAATGGCCAGGTCACAAGGACCCCGAAGTCTCGGAGAAGGTTGGAAGATAGGAACCACTGGAACAGCTGTTAGGAGACAGATGGTAGCCTCCCACCAAGGCCATCCAGCATGTTCTTTGACGTGTACAGGATATGACTTCACGTCCCATCCGACGGGATTCGCAAGAGATTTTATTCCCAGTATAACATTTCCCCTTTGTTTCGGAGGTCTTTAAAGCATTTCTTCAAAAATACATGAAATATACATGTTTAACAATTTTTTTGCGTGTATTAGCCTTATTAGCCTTATCAAAAGGGGAAGGAGCATGGCCCCTTTGCCTAGAGCCGCTCTTGCACTTACACAGTATAAATTATCCACAACAAGTAAAAGTTGAAATCGATTCACTCCACTGACTATCAGAGTCAGTCCAATACCTAGGCATTCAGCGATGGCGAGGTTTAAGCAGATGTAGTAGTAGTTATTCCGCATTTATAATTGTTATTGCCTGGCTTCCTTTTGCTTTTCGCTCCTCATTTGTCTGTTTGTTGGTTCGTTTGCCAAACGGATGCTCCACCATATCTACGCAACCCGTTGATCGTTCGCAGCGAATAATGTACAAAATGGAAGCTCCTGATGCTCGAAATGTTACACCAGGAGAGTAACTAGCATTGAGCAAAGTGTTTCTTCAGTGTTGGCTCATTGTATAAACATCGTTAGCAAGGAGTTGTCGTTTCGGGATCTGCTCTTTGGATTTGGGTTGGGTTGTTTTACCTCTAAGCGGCACTTTTTTTGCACACAGTAGATTAAATGGCCAAGTCACATAGACCCCGAAACCTCAGAGAAGATTGGGGGAGCTGTTGGGAGACAGACAGTAGTCTCCCCCTCCTGTTCTTAACGTGCACAGGGTATGGCTCTCCCGAACACGGGCCACGGCTTAACGTCCCATCCAACATATGGCATCTTTCCAAGCCCATCGGTGTCCCCTACTAAGCAAGGCGGGAATTTTGCAGAGATAAATCTCAATGCTAGCCCATATGGGATTCGAACCTAGGAACTACAGAGTGCTCTTTGGAACAGATGAAGTAAAATAACGACGAATTGATGTATGTTCCGCTCTTCGTGGACGGTATGAGTGGAAGAATATGCCTTCTTAAAACGTATAGTAACCGGTGATGAATCCTGGGTTCACTATATTTTCACCAGAAAGAAAAGGCTCGAGTTCAGAGTGGCTTCATACAAACTCACCTCGACGGGAAAAAATGTCGCAACCAAGCATCAGCAGGAATAATGTTACTCACTTCTGGGATCACAAAGGGGCAATTCTGGAAGACTACTGGAGAAACGAGAAACCGTGACAAAGGGGAAATTCTGTGATGTGCTTCTGAATCATCTGATCAATCGGAAGAAATATTGCCGTTTGTTATCCTCAGGTGTATAGCTGCACTCATACCGCAGACTCTACAATGGAAAAGATACAGGAGATGAAGTTGGAGGTGTTACTTCACCTTTCGTATTAATCAGACCTAGCGCCATGTAATTATTACCTTTTTGGCCACATAAAGACACACTAAGGGAAATCACATCTCAGATGACGAAATCAAAACCACTGTGCACACCAATGTCTCTACCTCCAACCATAAAAATTCTTCTCTTGAGAAATCAAATTATTAGTTCATCGTTACAGAAAGCCTTAACTGGCATTATGGTTAGGGAGCTATTATGGTTAGGGAGCTATATTATGGTTAGGGACTATTCCAGTAGGACAAACTTTGTGTGCTGTGTTAGCTCTAACTGAGACAGTGACTTCGGTCTTAGTAGGGTATGTCCTTGTATGCCCTTTGCGACATGTAGGACAGAGAAGAATCCTAGAAGCTAACACATAAGACAGAGAAGAATTCTTATCTGTTCTATATGTTAGCTATAGGATTTTATATAACGCAAATCAAAAAAGTATAGAAAGTGATGGAGACTATATTGAAGGACGGCATTCATATTTTCATTTTTGTTTTAATAAAGCATCTTTCATTTAACTTTCGATGTTTTCACTTGAACGAACTTTGTGTAAGTAAAAACTTGGAGAATTTAAACAAAAATGCTTTGGTCAATTTATTTTTCTGTCGACAATTCCAGTGTAAAACAATTTGGTATTCCACTGCCCAGTCAGAAAATAGCGCTCAACATCCCAACTAATTTAAGAAAATGTTTAATCGTGCTTAACAATTAGAGGAATCAATTTCCTAATATTCTAGATTAGCAAATTTCTGGAAAATATTTCAGTAAAATTCAACGGGTGACTGAAGTGAAAAACTAAAATCTGTTTCAAATTTGGCTCGAGTTCCATCACAGAAAGAGACTCGATTTTTGAATGCAAATCGGTTGGCAATGGGGAAACTCGCATCGGAAATTGCGGACTAATTGATATTTTGGGGATCGTAGGAAGATGGTTCAGATCAGATTTGAAAAAAGAAAACTCTCGAACACTGAATACACGTGAGTGTTGGAAGACTGCCAAGTTATATGTATTGTCACGGGAAGATGGAAGTCTTGTGGAATGCATACACCTGAAAATGACCCCGAAACGATCGACGGCTGTTATTTATTTGATTATGTTTCTCTTATTATATTATTTAATACACATCATTATTGTTGCATATTATTTCTAGCTTATTGGCTGCAGAATCGCATAAAATATTTGACTTTTATTCGTTTCAGGTTCCATGGTCATCTGATGCGAAGTACATCTATGTCGCCCGAAACCCGAGTGATTGTTGTGTGTCATTCTACCACCACACTCGCAACTTTCCTATTTATCGTTTTGCGGATGGATCCTTCGATGATTTCTTTGAAAGGTTCATCAACGGAGAAATGGAATACGGCGATTATTTTGATCATCTCCTCTCTTGGTACGAGCACAGGACAGATGATAACGTCTTCTTCATCACCTACGAGGAGCTGAAGAGAAGCACGCGGGACTCTGTACTGAGAGTGGCGCATTTCTTAGGCGAAGAATACGGCAGACTCTTGGAAAGCGACCCAGATGTTTTCGAGAAGGTTCTACATTACTCTAGCTTCGGCTACATGAAAGACTTTTTAAATGCAGCCATGGGAGAAGAGACGAAGTTGCCTCGTGATCAATTGCTGGCTAGTCCCGATGTCCCGAAAGGAAGGAAACATGTCTTATCTTATTACCCTGACGAGGTTAAAAAGGAAGTTGAATTCGTCAGGAAAGGAGTAATCGGAGATTGGAAGAATCACTTCTCTACAGAACAGAGCACAAAAATGAGAGCAAAGATAGCGGAGAAAACTTCGGGAAGTGATGTCATGAGTTTGTGGAATGATTGCGCTTAAGCTTATAGACAATTAGGATAAAGTGAAATTCAATGGGTTTCACATATAAATGCGTATTTGCATTCAAAGTGTATCTAATATTATTTTGCCCACATTTAAAAGCTTGATGATGCAAATATATAGTTTAGGGACCCCATTGGCATAAGATTATTTTTTGATAATGTGAGGCAAGCCAAAGGGATGTTGACATGATGCTTTGAAGGGGGAAGCGAATGACATGAACTTCATTATTACAGTTAAGCAAGTGTTGTGTTCAGAACGTGCCGTGACTTCTAAAAGCAGACATGAGGTTCAGAACCTGATCTAACTGTAGTGTGTGTGTGTGGGGGGGGGGAATTTAAAATGGCAGCCCATCTGAAGAATTTCATACCAGCAAAGGAGGCTAAAACAAATATTGAGTCATTAGAACCTTCTCCTGTTCAATCCAGTCACTTGTTTCCTTTCCAAATTCTTACTGAGCTCTTGGCCTGATTCTGTCTCGAAAAGAATGCCACCATTGTCATGCAGAGTCCTGACTCGAAACTCGCAAAAAAAAAAAAGAATTACGAAATTTTATTTATACCTAAATTCTCGTCTGGGTTTTCACCTATTTGGCTCAGGTCCTTTTCAAAAATGTTGTCTTTCCTAGAAGAGGAAGATCGTCTGCTGTCTCTGTGTGATCTTGGCTTCTGTGTTCTCCTTCCTCTTGCACGCCCATGCAGTTGCTACAATCGGACCAAAAAAGGAAAGCAAAAATTTTCTCCTACATTATTTTTCGTGTTACACCATATTTTTCTACTCTGTCACGGTAGCGCGCCAGGCTCGTAATCTGTAGTTCCCAGGTTCGAGTCCCAGCTGGGTCAGCGTTGAGATTTATCTCCGCAAAATTCCCCGCCCTGCTCACGGTCAGTAGGAGACACCGATGGGCTTGGAAAGGCCGCCGTCCGTCGGATGGGACGTTAAGCCGTGGTCCCGTATGCGGGAGAGCCATACCCTGTGCACATTAAAGAACACGCTGGATGGCCTTGACGGGAGGCTATTATCTGTCTCCCAACAGCTGTTCCAGTGGGTCCCCTGCCCCAACCTTCTCTGAGCCTTCGGGGTCCATGTGACCTGGCCATTTAGTCCATGGTGTGCAAAAAAGTGCCGCTCAGAGGTAAAACAACCCAACCCAACTCTACTCTGTCAAGTTTCAGTCACGATTTCACATGTATATTGAAATTATAATTTAAAAACTATGAATAATGATTCAATGGGAATCATTATTCATATTTTTTTAAATTATATGAATGATGTGAATTATATGATTATAAGATTTCAAATTATAAGAATGATGTGAATTTTTGTAACGGTGATATCATGGATACCAAAATCTATGTTGTGCAAATGAAATATTTATTTCACAGGAAAATAAATTCAGTATATAAATATAAAAAAAAAATCTGTAAATGATAATTTAAAAATTGTTTCGTACACAGGGAAAAGGTTAGAAATCACTTATTATGATATTTAAAAATACTTATACACTGCTCGTCTTTGAAATTGATAGATCTGAAGAATATGCATGCCAAGGAGGAATATCCACATCACATGTGTTGGGATGTGAGAGCTGTATGTGGATGGGCATTATCCTGCTGAAAAAAAGCGTTTGTGATAGAGCATAGAAAGAGCAGAATCACTGGTCCTAGAATGATTTCAGCATAATGTCTTGCCATAATCATGCCATCAATAACAACCAGACGTGAATGGCTATTGCCCCATGGGTCCTCATACCATGATGTGAGCAGCTTTTGTAACTGATGGCTCCCCATATCAAATGATGGTCGAGTATGACACTCTCTGATGCAGGCTGAATGACTTCCTCTGCCCCAAGCCCATCAGTTGGGTTGTTGCTTTACCTCTGAGCAGCACTTTATTGCACACAATAGGCTAAATGGCCAGGTCACATGGACCCCGAAGGCTCAGAGAAGGTTGGGGGAGGGAACCCACTGGAACAGCTGTTGGGAGACAGATGGTAGCCTCCTGTCAAGGCCATCCAACGTGTTCTTTAACGTGCACAGGGTATGACTCTCCCACACATGGGACCATGGCTTAATGTCCCATCTGACGGACGCAGCTTTTCCAAGTCCATCAGTGTCCCCTACTGACCGTGGGCAGGGCGGGGAATTTTGCGGAGATAAATCTCAATGCTGACCCAGCTGGGACTCGAACCTGGGAACTACAGATTACGAGCCTGGCGCGCTACCGACTGAGTCACCCCCGTCCCCGATACCAAAAGTAGTTTAAATTTATATGTTTTAGACAGTTATAAAACATTAATTTTTTGTGAAAATTTTGTGAAAACGAAAAACGAATGTGAAAATAAAAGAATTAAAATTATTAAATGCTTTGCTTGTACCAAAAAACAAGCATTTAAAAAATCCTCTGCAAGGTGCATCAAAGAGTCTAAATCCGATTCTGCAGTGCAGCCTAGCAGATAGAGTAAATATATGAGCAGACAAAGAGTTGTATCAGTTGGGCAAGCCTTATATGGGTAGCGGGCCTCGCACCCTTCTAACAGGGAACAGCGTCAGTGTGCAAGAATTTTCCTGCGAGGAACAATATAATTCTAATAAACTGTAATGCTTAAAATGTATTGAAATAAAACATTTAATTTTTTAAATAGATTTATCAGCGCCCTATGCAAGATTTTCTGTTGCGCCCCATTCAACATAAAAAAAAATCTCCTCAAGCAGTTGCTTACCACAGAGGTCTAACAGGAGCCTATTAGTTTAATACGCCACAGTAAAAGGTCTGAGAGAATGGCGAGACTTCAGTAGAAAGACAACACAAGCATCCATGCCTTACCAAGGGGCTCGAACCCAGGTCCCGTTGATCAGTAGCCAAGATCGTTAACCACTTAGGATTACAATAAATCGATGAATTTGGGGCGCATAAACTAATTATTTTATTCAAATTATATTCAGTTTCTAACAGAGATAGTATTCGTTATATTTTTATGTGTTTGCTCTTTATATATTGTTGTATAGGTGGGGACAAAATATTTTTTGTAGGGGAGATCGATCTCCCTGCAATTTTAAAATAAAATGTAGATCCAAAGTTCATAAAGGTTGATGACCCTTTATAATGTCTCAATCTCCCCCATGCAGTGAGTTCCACAACATATTCGATAACTAAACTCAAGAGAAAAGGAGAAAAATGTGAAAAAATTTAAAAAATTGAAAAAGTCCTGTCTTCTTACATTGAAAGGACAGTTTATTAAACATATCCACCTAAAAACGTATGGGTCCACCTTTAGCCCTCATGACAGTAGTAACATGTCATAGCATGGACTCTACCACGTAATGGAAAGGGTTGGTGATATTGCGGCCCGTGATTCTGGAACAGCCGTCTGTAAAGCACCGATAGTTGGAGGTGATGAATTTCGGGCTCGAATGCATCTGACATTCCAGTGAGCAAACTCACTGGAATTTTCTTCAAACCGCCAAACAGGAGCAATGAGATGTTTCGCCAAACAGGAGCAATGAGATGAGGCATTGTCTCGTTGAAAGAAGGTATCCTGCTGTAGGAAATGGATATCCATGAATAGGTGTAGGTAGTCAGCAAGTACATCAATATAGCCTTGTGCGATGATGGTAGTTTAAGCAGGTACAACGGAGAGTGACCCACGTAAACATGCCCCAGAACATTGCCCCAACTCCACTGACCTGTAACACCCAGACTTCATAGTTGGGATCCATTGCCTACACCATACACACAACTCCCGTTGGTGTGTTGTAGTTTGAACCTTGATTCATCTGACCAAGCTACCCATTTCTAGTCTTCCGTGATACGTTGGAGACTAGAAATGTGCCACTGTAGCCTCATAGCCTCGTGATGTGCTGTTAGCAAGGGTACTTGATGGGGACTTTGGCTGCCACAGCCCAGTCATGCATCGTAAGTTGAATGGTCTTTACAGAAACTTCGTAGTTACCTCTTCATTGAATGCCAACATCATCATCTGCATTGTGGTCCTCCATTCCGACACTACAATACAAAGGGGCAGTGCTCACCTCGAACATCAATGGCCAGGCTAGAGCCTAATTTTCCCAGGATGCTACAGGTTTTGTCGGTTTTGATGTAGTCCTGGTACACATGAAATGGTTGCAAGCAGAAATCTGAGATATTTGCACTCACAGATATGAAGCACCCTATCTTCGTCACACTGACTATTTGCCTACGATCGAACTCGCTCAGATCGCCATGCTTTCCCATCATATAATGTAGCCATATTACCTGCAGATATGCTATACAGCAGGGTAGGTAAGTATCTGCCCTATTTATAGCCTGCAAGGGGTTTCAGCTGGCTGAATTATCATGGTGGAATAGGGCAGGTTTGTGGATGGGTGCAATGTGTATAATATCTTATACTTCATTGTATTTCCGCCCTAAAAAGAAGAAGATAAACCTAAAACATATCGATGGTGGAATCAGTCACTGAATTCGTATTCATTTCAAAGGAAGATAGGGCAGCGGCAATCTTGTCGATCAGGTAAATCGGCGCCCTATCTCCCTTCAAAGTGAATACTAATTCAGTGACTTGATTGATATTTTAGGTTTATTTTCCACTTTTTGGGAGGCACATAAGAAGATAGTCATGTTTATCCCTTTTCAATTTTATTTCAGAAGCTTTCAGTCAGCCATGTTTATCGCTTTTTAATTTTATTTATTGATATTTTATTTCCTTTGTCACTAAAAGCACCTACTGTTAGAAATTTTCATTTCCAAGTTATGTGTGCGAGTTTGTAAGGCTTGTATCAATTTGTTTAGCATTGCTTCTGGTGTTGGACAAGGGTGCTTTACTTGTCCTTCCTACAGAGAAGCTTAAATGTAAATACTCGGACATTTCCAAATTCTTTCAATAGATCCAGTCTTCTACAGGTTTTGGTTCTTCATATTTAATTTTTTGCTTAGATATTTTTTATTTAAAAAATGCAGCGATAATCACAAATTAAGGGTGAAAAATATTTCGTATGATAGCATAAATTGGGATCAGAGTTTTGGGGAAAAAAACTGCTTTTGCAAAGACAAAAGAGCACATAATTAAATCTATTGAAAGAAATCGGAAAAGTCCGAGAATTTACCTTTAAACTTCTCTGTAGGAAAGGAGAAGAAAGGCACCCTTGTCGAACACCAGAAGTAATTCTAAACCAATTACTATAAGCTTTACCAACTCTCACACATAACTTGGTGCTATTACAGAGAACTTTCGTTATGTTAAATGACATCTCTTGCATGCCATACAATCTGATGATCAAATGCAAATATGGCGATCTGAAGAGTCAGAATCCTTTTTGGAATCTACAAAGCTAGTAACCACAAGTTTGTAAAATACTATGTATTTCTCAAGAATCTGCCTAAGTGAAAAAATCATATCTATACATCCCCTACCACTTTGGAATTCATTCTGGTCATCACGCAGTTGTCCGTCAACGGAAATCTCAATTCTATTAAGCATAATCATGCAAGGAACTTTACCTGGAACATAAACTACGCAGGAGTTATCAAAATAACTCTGATCACCTCGTTTTGAAAATAAGGATATTAATAGCTCTATGAAAATCCTTTGGAACAACATCTTTGTCATAAAAGACATTCAAAATTTCAGTCAACCATGTAATAAGAGAAACATTTCCAGCTTTAAGCTTTTCACTAGTAATTTCATCTACCTCTGGTGATTTATGTGGTTTAAGTTTAGAAATTGCCAAAATAACTTCAACCTTAGTAATAGGGCGAACTTTAAAGAAAGTAATGCTTAACAACATTACAAACAATGGGTGTAAAACTAATTACATTGTTTAGAAAATTACTGAAGGGGCGGAGGTGGCTCAGTCGGTAGCGCGCTAGGCTCGTAATCTGTAGTCCCAGGTTCGAGTCCCAGCTGGGTCAGCGTTGAGATTTATCTCCACAAAATTCCCCACTCTGCCCACGGTCAGTAGGGGATACCGATGGGCTTGGAAAAGTCGCCGTCCATCGGATGGGACGTTAAGCCGTGGCCCCATGTGCGGGAGAGCCATACCCTGTGTACGTTAAAGAACACACTGGATAGCCTTGACGGGAGGCTACCATCTGTCTCCCAACAGCTGTTCCAGTGGGTCCCCTCCCCCAACCTTCACTGAGCCTTCTGGGTTCTTGTGACCTGGCCATTTAGCCCATGGTATGCAAAAAAGTGCCGCTCAGAGGTAAAACAACCCAACATTACTGATAATACTCAACCCATCTAGTCATTACAGAATCCTCACATTCAATAACTTTACCATGTATATAGACAGGTATACAGGCATTGAGGAATGCCTCTATACTGTCTCTTTCTTCAACACAAAACATTAACTTTGTGGTACAGCTCTCTGCTGCACATAGTCTATCTACTTCATCTACTTTATTAGCCAAGTTATCAAGCAGGGCCAGACTTACGCATAAGCTAACCAAGCTACAGCTTAGGGTCCCCACAATATGGGTGACTGAAAATTTGAACATCTTTTGTGATAAAGATGTTCCAAAGGATTTTCCCAGAGCTATTAATATTCTAATTTTCAAAAAGAGGTGATAACAGTTATTTTGATAACTTTAACAAAGAAATACATTTCAAGTTTTACTGTTACGAAAAATTTTTTAGATTTAATCTATTGTTCAATTGTGCAAACACTCTTCGTCTTAACTTACCATTGCTAGAATAATGTTTTCACAACACCAATTTCCTGTTTATTTTTTAATGTTATCTTCAATCATAATAATTTATATATATATTTCGTCTTTCGAATTTTTGAGTCCTCTTAAATTTGTATAGCTGGCACCCCTTAAATATTCCAAAGCTTGGGGCCTTAGAAGGTTAAAGTCCGTTTCTGTTATCAAGTCAAATATTCGAACTTTCAGCTCGTCATTTACATATTTATTTAGATTTTTTTAATGTCACCTGTTAGGATTCGTAGGGTGTTGTTTATGGTTCTTCCTGCACTTTCTACTTTCAAAAATAAGCTCCAGTGCTTTATCAGCCAGATAACTTCATCTCCTCTGCTCTTTTTTACCGAAAAGAGTATTGTTATTTTCAAAAACAGCCGAACTGAATAATGCTGTATATTAGCATCTTTCACCCTTATATTTTTATATTTAAAGCCAATCTAATGTTATAAGCGAAGCCTATTTACCGATATGCCAAAAGCAATATGTCATTTATCATTTCTTTAGTTATATCAATTCAAAAATTAATTTTTTTTTACTTTTTCCATATCGATTAATTATTGAATAATCAAACTTACATATTTTTATTCACGAAAAATCACTACCACTTAAGTTGTTTACAAATAAAAAAGCTCATTAAGTATTCATACTCTGCTTCGTACAAAACCTTCTCCAGAATTTTTGACATCAAATTCAGAATAAAAAAAAGAATAATGAATAATTAATGGGGAAAACATTTCTTCCCATTGTGGTGTTTTGCTACATCCCCAAAAGTGGTCTTTTACTAAAATAATGTATCAAGAAGTTTTCCCTCAATTACCTAATTAGCACTTGAAAATATGTGATTTCATTATTTTCACGAATCTTTAAAGAGTATATATCTTCCTATAGTTCGAGTAATATTTTTACATCCTTTTCAAATCTGCCTTAAACATTTTTTTTTACAATACAAAATTTGATAAAATTTAGACTACATCAGTAACATTTTTTAGAGTGCAACAGTCGTCTTATAAGGAGAATATAAAAAAGGAAATTAAATGTAATTTTTCTTAACATATCTATCATTGTTTGGGGAATTAAATGTAATTTTTCTTAACATATCTATCATTGTTTGTGCAAAAAAAGTGGGAACTCTTTCCTTAGATCTGACATGCACACTCTCTTGTACATGGGGCCATAGCTTATTATCTGATCTGATGGGCCTTTCCAAGCCCATTGGTTTTCCCTTTCTGAACCAGAACGCTGGAACATCAAGGATTCGAACTAGAGAACTATAAGATAATAATATTTTACGATAAATGAATTTTTCCTTATTTTTTATATCACATGAGTAGGCCAGGCAGATAAAACTTATACCTAAAATTGAGTAATATAGTGGTGAAAAAGCAGATTTTTTGATTTACACATTTTTTTGTTTGCTTTTTTAATAAAATAATAATAATTTTAGTAAAATTTTCAAAGGAATTAAATGTAATTTTTCTTAACATATTTTCGTTATCATGAAATAAAGGTTACTAAGTTTGTCGTAAAAATAAATTAAAATAGAATCTGTATAAAGACTACTTGTGGAATGAAACGAAACTTTTTTTTAATTAAGCTACAATTAGGTTCTTATTAACAATAATTAAGAAATTTTCGTCTCAATCCCCAGTAGCTCAAAATAGCAAACCCAAATTCACAAACTATCCCAACCATGACTCGTAAGAACACTGCAAGCAATTATGAAACAGTACAACTATAAATTTCCAAAACAAGCAGGCAAACCATCCTGATAATAATTAAAAATTTCAGAGATTTTATTCTGGTGGTATATACTAAATTCTAGCCAAAATGCAAGTTAATAACGAAAGCAAAATGTGTGATTACTATAGAAAAACCAAGAGACCCTTCAGGCAAAGACTAAAAGAACACAAAAGAGATATGCATTACCAGAAACAGAACTGAACCCTGGTAAAAGATATCTACTTCGGTAAAGTAATATACCCTTTATTTTTATACCCTTTATCTAGATCCGAATTTTAATGAAGACAAAATTATTTGTGCACCACCAATCAGTACTAACCGACTACGCCGAACATCTTACAATGTATATAAATACAAGCCATATAATAAGCAAAGAAATTTGCACTCTTCCATTAGCCAGGAAAACTTCTTCTCAGTGATCTTATGAAAAAAAAATCATATTTCTCCCATAATATAGCCATAATGAACTGGTCCTAGGTACCAACCACCGAACCATGTGGATCAGAAATACTCTGTATGCATGTAGTGCCGTTGGACCTTTAACAACTCCCACGTGCACCGAACTTTATACTTGATAAAGCTGCTGCCGGATAAGCAGCGAAACTTCTCCTGTGCCTCCCGTGCATAAGACAGCCACCCCGTTGAAGGAAGAGGAAGACCAAAACTATAGCCAGACCACAACGTCGATGCTTTGAAATCAACTATCAGTAAGTGCTTCTTTTATTCCCCCTCTAAAAATCGTTTTGACACTTTAACAGCACCAACGGCTGCCGTATATACTTACTTTTACCTACAGCAGTATAGTGAACTTTTAAGAATTCTTAAACAGAAGCAAATTCTTTTTCTTTTGAAGATAATTTTTTGTTTTTTTGGGTAGGAAATTTGAACCTGTTTCATCAGTACATTTCCTTTATGTTGTGGAAGAACTGTCATCCTTCATATGGGATGTCAAACCATGGCGCTGTGTGTAAAACAGCCACAGACTCTGCATATTAGATGAAATGCTGAATGACTTTGATGGAAAGCTTTCATTTGTCTCCTAACAACTATCCAGTAGTCCACCTCAGCCAATCTTCTCTGAGCCCTTGGGGTCCTTGTGACTAAAGAATATTTAAGGAGAAAAACGAAAGGCTTCTTATATCCGGAGTTGAGTTGCTATTACCGCCTCTCAGCTACAGATACAACCTCTCCTGTGAAATGTGTTTACAGGGGCAATGTAGCAAACCGGTTGTTGGTAGTCTAGGATTCAATTATTTCTGCACATACGCGAGATGTGGCTTTTTAGCACGTTGCTCCTGAAGTCCTTCAGCACTTTTATTTGATATATTTGCTACTCCAAAGAGAAATGTTAGTAACACATTGATTTGTAATAATGCAGACGTAGTTTTCCAAATGCAATCTTCCTTACCAGGTGCATGTGGTTTACCTTAAGCCTTGCCGCCATATTGGTAGTTACGGCTGGCGATGATTTGCAACTTGTCAAGCAGAACTTGTGGCTATTCCTTGTACTTATAATTGAAGGGTTAATTCCAAAAGTATATCTAGCATTAATAAATGACTGATGCTTACAGATTAATTATCAGTTTTCCATAATTACCTATTGAGTAAATTTTCATTATCATAAAACTACACTTGTTGTGGATTTCGGTCCTGTTTATACTACATACTTCGGTCCTGCACCTGACGCAGAAGAGTGGCACAATAGGGGCCTGCATGATGTGATTCAAGCTGTCTTCCTCACCGCAACCGCAAAGCAGCAGGGAATATGGATTATATTTTCAGCATATTTGAAAGTCACATGAAAATTGCATGATTTTACTATCTTGTAATATCTTTATAATTACAAAATTTCAAAGAGAGGTTTGATATTTTGCAAACGTTCAAAATAAAATTTTTACCCATTGGCATAATCTGTTGTAATCAACGTCTCATGCTGCCACCTTGGTCGAAAATATATGTTATTAAATAAATTTTATTAGCTCATTTCTTTAATTTTTTGCTTTTTCATTTTAATTACATTCATTGCATATGTAAATAATTTATAAAAACTTCGTGATGTTAAAATTCTAAAGAAGAGAAAGATTTACATGCACATTTTACAGTGTTCAGCTTGTTATATGGAATGAAAATTTAGGAAATAAATATAAAACAAATTCGGGAAGGATTGTATGACACAACAAAAAAATTAAATAATCGCCATGTCAAAAAAGCTTATCAGATAAATTTGTTGAACGTAGCAAAAAAAAAAAGTCGAGTGAGGGAGCTGGAGGGGTTAGTAAGGAGTGCTATGCATTTGAAAACTATATATATTATTAAAAATTGTATCAATCAAGAATTTACTAATATTTCAGGAACATACGTAAAAGTCCTGAAGGAGAAAAAAAAAGATGTTTCATGCAATGCAAAAACATTCTCAAATGTTTATATTAAAAAAATTATAAAAGTTACGACACTAACAACACCACTTGCGAACCTAAAACTTCTCACAGAAACAAACACGCAGGTAACTTAGCCCCTGAAATCACGAATAGCAACTTCCCTGTAGCACAACACACACACAGTGTATGTGTAGCCTTTTGGCGTTGCAGTCAAAAGTGTCTTACATTATGCCTATGGAAGCTTTCATACTTCTTCTTACACATTCTTTGCTTGTGACTTAGCCATTGCTCAGTGGTAAAATAAAACAACGAAAAACTTTTATAATAAATAAGAGAAATAAGTAGAAATCGCATTCAATAATTGTTACAAACATCTGAAAAATTTTATCGCTTCCACGGAGGGAATCCAACCTGCAACTCTCTAGATACATGCAATAACGCTCTCCCGTTAAACCAGGAGGAAGATGCTAAAATTCGGTTCGATTCCCGCCGTGGCAGCGATAATTTTTTTCAGATGTTTGTGAAAAAAACTTCTGTTAATTTATTCCCACAAAACCACAATCCACATAACATCCATAAGATATATAAGCTGACCATTAGATACCTGCTAATCTTAGATATCTTATGGATATATTCTGGAGATTGTGGGTGAATAAGAATGCCCTCTGAAATTCCAAAATAAAATGAAAATATCTAATTAAATATAATTGCTTGCTTAAAGCAAATATATCTTCTGTAATCAAGAAGCTGAAAATCATTCTTCAGTTATAAAACAAACATATTTAACAAGGTATTTCTAGACCAACAACGTTGATCATGGAGAAAGAGACATATTTATTCTCAACATGAAGCATCTCCTTAAATTTAAAATCAAAACGAATATTAATATCATAGCCTTACGTTCATATTTAATCACTCTATTCATTAGTGCATTAAACCTAAAGAAATGGGGAATTCTGCTTAAGTTCATGAAGGTTTGTAAACCGAATTAAAACTCAGTTTTTATAATTGCATAAATGCAGCAGAGATGTTTGCACGTTATATTATTTCCTTTACATTCATTAAACTGATAAATTTACTAATGAAATGTAATTTTGGGTGTTTAGTTTGAAGAATGATTCGTGTAGCCTAATGCTGAACAGGCCGCAGTAATATAAAAATTGCAAATATTTGTGTTGAGATAAATCTCAACGCCAAGAAAGTTCAATGGTTTCTTGATCAGAAATCGTTCTATTAATGCAGTTATAACTAATATTTTGAATAAAGCAACATGACTGCCACGCAGTAGCTCTAACATTAACTTCCTAGGCTTAGTGTGTCTTCTATTAGTGCAGTTAGAACTAACGTTTGAATAGAGCAACATGACTGCCAGGCAATCGCTCTAGCATGAACTTCACGGGCTTAGTGCGTCTCGTCTTCCGCAGCGGCAAAGCTTTTACTTTCGTTTCAATAAATGGCAAATTGTTTGTTCGTTTCTTTCATCGAGGTGGTTTCTTTCACCTTGGAATATTCTACCCATTGCAATATTAGCCTGATGAAATTTAGTTCTTTGAAAAATACAAATTGGAAAATGAAAATTTCTCAGAGCAATTAATCTATCCAGCATAATATTTCGATTAAATTAATTTTTAGCCTGTGAAATTCGCTAAACAAATAACCAAAAAAGAATGGAAAAATACAAAATCAAGAGGTTTAGCGTTTCACAATTGGCAGCACTTCCATTGCTTGAGTTTTCAATGTGTTTTTGTTATGATATATATCCTGGTAAGTCTGTGGTTTAAAGAATGTGTAGAAGGTAAGTTTTTCCTTTTTTTAATATTCAATCATTTTGAAAAGTATAAATTACTGGAAAACGTGTGTTAAGTATTGAGACCAAAGACAAATGTGTTAAATATCCCAAATACAGTTAAAAAAAAAAATTGCGTTCATGAGTTGATTCCTAAATAGCACTTGCTCCCAGATTTCGTTTTATTGGTTATTATATTTTCTTACACTAAAGCCGACCAAACACATTTTTAGCTCCCGTTTCACTCCTGAAATTCAGGTAATCCCCACAGTGATATCAGGGCTGGGGTTGCTCAGTTGGTAGCATACCAGGCTCATAATATACAGTTCCCAGGTTTGAGTCCAGCGTTGAGATTTATCTCCACACAACTCCTCCACCCTTGTTCAGTATGGACACCCATGTGTATCGAAATGCTGCCATCGGTTGGATTGGATGTTAAACCTGGCCATCTCCCAGCAGCTGTCCAGTGGGTTCCGTCCCCCAACCTTCTCTGAGTCCTCAGGTCATAGTGACCTGGCCATTTAGCAAAAAAAGAATCACCAAAGAAGGGGATGCCCCATGGAACTAATGTAAAAAACACAATGCTTCCCCAAGTGCATATCCAAGTTTTTTTGTTGTTTTTTTTCAGGAGAGTGCTGAACTGAAGATTTCACTTCCACTAGCCTTGAAGAAAAATCTTGGAGCATCCCATATAATAGGCATATTCAAAACAGTTGTGCCTTATATACATGCATTTGAAACAGTATATAGAAAATAAACTTGTTATCTTTTAACCACAAATGGCTTGCCTTGTTAAAAACAACTACTCTATGGCGTGCTGGTTTTTTTGAGGCTGTGAAAAAAATATTGCAGGTTCAGCACACATATGCACACATCCCAAAAAAATCCTGGACACGCACCTAATCATACAGTATTAATATTAACATCAGTATATATATATATAGTAGTGATGGGCAAAATTACTCTTCAAAAATTCGATTCTTTTGAATTGGCTCGCTTAAAAGATTTGTTCATTTAATTCTCTGAGTGATTCGAATCAGTTGCTGTTTAGTGTAATCTAGTAGGTGAACTATTTTAAAAATAAACACTAATTAGTATAGAAATATTCAATTTTTTTAATTTCAAGAATTAAATTTTCTTATTTCACCACAATTTGAAAAAAATTACTTTTTTGATAAATTTTCAAAATTTTAGACAAATAACTTTTAATCTTTGCACATTACTAAATCTTTCGCTTTGTGTTTGAAAGGTTTCCATAAACAGTCTTATCTTTGATTGTTATTAATTTTTGAGTTAGCATGTGGAAACTGAAACACAACAAAAGATTTGTCTGAAATAATTTCATTTACCAGTTGTTAAAATATCGCCTGAAAAAATCTAGCAATCTATAGACAAATAAATATAAAAAAATTCTTGAAAGCCTAAAATTATGAAAACAGCCTTTTTCAACTGCTTTATTTGAAGAAATTACTGAAATATAATTACTAAATATTTAGCTGTAGTTTCTAAATGATATGGGTATGTCAGCATGACTTTTTTGGGGATGGGGAGAATAGATTATATATTATATATATTCAAGATGGCAAAATATTTAGGTCAAGTCATTATAATATGAGTGCAATTTTTGCAAATACAGCAATATGGAGGAATGTCATGTACGTATATCTAAGGATGTCGAAAATAAAAATACATGTGTTGAAAGGTGTAAAAATGGTTTCTAATATTAATAAATAGAATTAAATGATATGCTTCTTGTTTCACATATTCATAAAAAATTTATGTTGGGATAGCAAATTTAACTCACAATGAAGGCTTTTGCTGTGGGAAATGAAACTGTTCACAGCCAACTCAAAGAACTCTGACAGTTCATGCATAGTGTGCCTTGGATGTGTTCCTTCAGTACACAAAATCACGACGATATTTGGTCGCCCTAGTTTGCGAGTCTTACCTTCTTTACCCTTAATATTCTTTGACATACAATCTACGATTGTTTTAGTATTAATTTAAAACAATTTCAGTTAACACATTTTCCCCAAACCTTTGAATTGCAAAAGTTCATGTCTTTACAAAATGAAATGCACTATTTAATACAGTAAATAATGCATTGCCTTTTGTAATGGTATGAACTTTGGGAGCAACTGTTTGGTGGTTATATTTTATTAAACATAATCTGTCAATAAATTTGTCCTTGAACTGCACATGTGTAATAGTTTTATGATTTTGAGCTTTCAAAGCTATAAGAAAATGTAGCACCATAAGCATTTACCCTGAATACGCTTCTGCACGCCTGGTTAACAGTATGTAATGCTCCAAAGTATGTTATTTTTAAACTGCCAGATAGTTGGCAATTCGGGCACCAGGCAATAAATCTTGCCAAAAAAATTAGGGTTTGTTATTAGAATGAGTGTAAGATCAGAAAAAATTTAGTGATTATTCAAAAATAATATAAATCCTATATCCTATCTCTGCTCAAGATAAAAAAATGAAGTCAAAATACATTATCATAAAATTTCAAAGTTTTATTTGAGCATAAACTCACCAATAATTCCTTCTACAAAAACAATTCATATACTGACTTCCACAAACTAAATCATCAACTACTCCTTCCTACTCCTCATCCTTTCTAAACCTGTCCTCAACACAAGTGATTGTGGCTTTGATGTCAGCAGTTAGTGGCTATTAATTAAGGAGTTGTTCAATCAGCAACGTTACTAACAGATGGAGAGAGGCAATGGTTTGAGGAAATTGAAAAGCCCAAAATTAAAACGTAAATAAATTAAACTGATTAGGGAACATAAAAGTGAGGGGTGAACCATCACAAATATTGAATACTGTGCTTAAACCTTAACATGCCAGAAGACTGTTTCAAATATACTGTTTCAAATGCATGTAAGTTAAATATACAGTTTGTTTAACCCTTAACACGCCACAGAAGAAATGTATATTAGAGTCAAATTCAGTCTCGTATCTAGTAGAAACTATAGTTCCCAAGACAATATGCCCAAGTTCAATATGTGCCCCCCCCCCCTCCAAAGAAATCTTGCATTTTCAAAAATTTTTTAATCAATTCTTAAAATTTATTAATTAGATTTAATAATAAAACAGATACCTGATATTTTAGATGTTCTGTAAGGTTGAATAAAAAGAAGAAATATGCTGCTGTGGCAGCTATTTGACCTCATTTTGCACCGAAGTATTTTAGTTGTTTTTTCTTTCTGGTAATGTTTCCAAACTAAAGTGGGGTGGGTGAGGCTCAGTCAGGATCATAATATGCAGTTCCCAGATTCAAGCCTAGCAGGGCCAGCATTGAAATTTATCTTCACAAAACTCGCTGCCTTTGGACCCTGATGATTTATAATATAGTAGGTAACACTGATGGGCCTAGAAAGGGTGTCATCCATTGGATGGGACATTATACAGTGACCTCTTGTGTTGGAGAACCATACCTTATGCACATTAAAGAACACACTGGATGGCCTTGACAGGATGCATCCATCTGTCTCCTAACAGCTGTTCAGTGCATCCTCTCCACAACCTTCTCTGAGCCCTCAGGGTCTTTTTGACCTAGCCATTTAGCCCATTGTGTGAAAAAGATTGCTACTCAGAAGTAAAACAACCCAATCCCATGATATGTACTTAAACATTTAGCATACAATGTAATATCTGTCATGCGGAGCCCAGGCCCCCACTCGCCATACTCTACGGTAGACTATCTTTTTGGTGATGTATTCTTAAAGTAAAATTGAATTATTTTTAAATGCATATAATTTTTACAAAAATTAGGGAACATAAATTTTTATAAATTGTTACAAAATATTCATAATTCTTTAATTTTTACAAAAATTATAAAGAAAAGCACATGAAAATACATGATTATAAATATATTCTGTAAGTATTGTAGAATAATATAAATCATTATACTGCTGAACATTTTGGTGTAAAAAAGCAAAACTTTATAGTAATAATCACTCAGCATAAGAATTTGCAGATTCCAAGGCAGCATACTGACAGTGGGACCTGACCATTGGGTGATACAGTATAAGTTAAATCCAGTGAGAGGTTATAGACTTCAAGCCAAGAAGCAACTGCAACCTATCACTTGCATATATTAAAGAACAATTTTTGAGCCCTTTTTTTTTCCTTAACATTTTTGTTAAATATATGAGAATATACAGTTTAGGAATAACAAAGGGCTTTGGCACTGTGACTAATTTCAAATAAAGGTTTTAGGGGTTATTAAGTAATAATGCATAAAATTTATTACAATCTTTAGGTAGAAAAAAAAAATAATTACAAAATTAGTCTTATATAATTTTGTTAATCCATGTATTGTTTAATATTACAAACCTAATCTTGATCTCTCTACCTGTGACAAAATATGCTATAACTTCATGGAAGTACAATTAACTAGAAATATCAATCTCAAACTACAAAATAATCAAGTTGCTAAGCCATTCTTGAAGTTTTGTTGAAGAAGATACTTCCCTACACAAAGGATGGAGATAACTTAGAAGTTATATTAGGCTTGTCCTGGTTTCTCATACAACATACAAACACACAAAAACATGCCCTGCTGGTCTTACGCTGACCATTACACCAGGTAGGACTATTTTGATGATGAGCAATCTACATCTTTATATTTCAACTTCAGAAAGCTTTTGTCTGCTACATTGACAGTAACAGTCAGATGGATTACCAATGTATGCCTTAGAAAAGTCATATCACTTGTTTGCAGGAAATTGTAAAATTTTAGCAGGAACCTTATAAAGCATCATTGGAATGATAGGTTTCAAAGCTTCCAGTTCTTTTGCAAGCATGAAGCCATCAAATTCCAAATTTTCACCCAATACAATAGCAACTATCAAGATGCATCTGCACTTTAGTAAGTGAGACTTTTGCAACCTGCAAAGTGTATATAGAAAATCAAGTGATTCGTGATGAATTTTTACTCTAAATGGATGTCCTTAGATGCAATTACTGTGTCAGAGATATGGTTAGAATAATTTATGTGTAATACATCCTGTATATTCCTTCCGTTGGAACTTGGCAGTTCAAAAAAATGGACTTTCCCAGTTTAAAGTTAGGCAGGCTTAATGTGTGTTGTCTGTGGGCTTCCCGTAGGCATAGCGTTAATTGCCTTGTTGTCATTAGGTGGGGGAATCACTCTGAGGGGGAGTGAATGTGGGGAATGGAGAGAGCCAAAGGATAGTTTAGGCAGAATAAAATGTAATCACTGCTTGTTCCACGCAAACATTTATTTCTTTTCAGATTTCACTATTCTTATTAGCTGTAGTCAAAGTCTTTTAGAAGAGGGATTATTTTCGAAATTTAAAACTGGAATATTTTCCAAAACTATTGTTCTATGTAATTTTTTTTTTTGTTAATATTGATGCTACGCTGTATTAAAAAAAATACCATATAAATAAAAACTTTTGGGAGAGTGATAAACCAGAATATCATTCCTGTATATTAATTCTGGATTTATCTTTTATTTTATTACTCTATCAAAACTTTATGGATAATATGTATATATAAAGACAACCTGTAAAGACATAAGATAAACATTCTTGTAGTATGTAAATACAAAACTGAACATTTTTAAGCTTATATAGATAGAGAGTCAATGATTTTTGTTTGTTTTCTTTGTAGCATTATTTTTTGTTTTATTTTTCTTATACCTCCACGAATTTGTAAAACTTTTAATGTAATCAATATCATCTTGACTTTCCATGAATTTAAGTAATGTTTCTGCTGCTGTTAGGACTTCAGTACAACTTTGTCAGCTGGTTGTAGTTCCTCATCCTTGTCAAGAGAAACACTTGATCTTGCCATCAGCATCAGTTCTTGCACACTTTGGATTAAGTCATCATCAGTCATTTTTTCATATCCGACTTTATTTTTGTCTATATTTAACCACTTGTTAATATTTTCCTCATCTAAGTCTTCGCACCCATCAATATTTTAAATTGATTTTAAAATATTGGGGTTGATTTCTGCCCAATAGATTCTGCCCCTTTTGAGTCTTCTACTTCCAAATTATTTTCAGTGATCACAAAGTTATCAGGCAATATGTTTTTTAATGATTTTTTCAATTGTTTCACTTTTAGCTTCTGTCCAGGCTGTAGAAATGTTATAGGTAGCATCTTTAATTGTTAGGGACTTCCAAAACAAAAGAGGATTTTTCTCTTCCATAATAAAGTTCAACATCAGAGTTTTTCTATACGATCGTTTCATAGTCTCATTCACACCTTAGTCCATAGGTTGAACTAGTGATGCTACATTTAGCAGAAGATAAATGTTGACAACATCACCATTTTCTGCAGAACGTTTTTCTTCTGGAGGATGGGATGTCATCATCATCATCCTCAAGCAGCCATGGTCTACGGAGGTCCAACCAGACCACGCAGTTTAATTCTCCAAGCATATCTGTCCTGAGCTACATCTGCTGCATCCGGCCACTGCACACCAATTCTAACAAGGTCCTGTTTGACATTGTCTTCCCACCGCATCCTAGGTCTCCCCCTCCTTCTGAGGCCTCTAGGCACACTGTTCATAACCCTATTCGCCAATCTATAATTATCCATACGGGCAACATGGCGAAACCAGCGGAGTCTCTCTCTGCACAATATGCTGCTTAAAGGAGGTTGCAGACTCCTTTGCCTAACCTCATCATTAGTTACAAAGTTAAACCACCTAATACCCAAGATACTGCGTAAGCATCTAGAATCAAAAGCATCTAGTTTCCTGTTATCCGGTGTTTCCTGTTTACACAGCGTCCAAGTTTCACTACCATAACTAACCTTAGAAAGAACCAAACTATTATACAGTCTAATTTTAGTCTTTAGGTGTATACGCCTGTTTCTCCACATCTCCATAGATTCTTAAAAGTTCCGGCAGCAATACCTATTCGTCTGTTAATCTCATGCCGCACATCACCAGTATCAGTTACATAGCTCCCAAGGTAATTAAACTGTGACCCCTGCTCAAGACTGCAACCATTCAGATTAACTGAATCACAACCTGCCTGACCAATTTTCATCACTTTAGTTTTCTCTCTGTTTATAACCAAACCTACTCTACTACCAGTCTCATCAACAGCTCGAATAAAAGAGTTCATCTCATCAACATCATTTGCAAAAAGGGCTAAATTGTCAGCATAATCTAAATCAGAAATTTTCGTATCTCCAGCCCATTTAAGGCCAAAATGTTTCCCTTGAAGTGAATTTTGCATAACATAATCAACAACCAAACTAAAGAGAAAAGGAGACAAAATGCACCCTTGTTGAACACCAGACGTAATGCTAAACCAATTGCTACAAGACTTACCAATTCTCACACATGACTCAGGGTTATTATAGAGAGCTTTCATTATGTTAACTAACTTGTCTGGTATACCATATGATCTCACAATCAACCACAAATTATGACGATCAACAGAGTCGAAAGCCTTTTTGAAATCAACAAAGCTAGCAACCAAAGGTTTCTGAAACTCTAAACATTTCTCAAGAATCTGCCTAAGTGAGAATATCTGATCTACACATCCCCTAAAACTTCTGAATCCACATTGCTCATCACGCAATTGACGGTCAACCAGATTCTTAATTCTATTAAGCACAATCATGGAAAGAACTTTACCTGGTACAGAGAGTAGGCTGATACCCCTATAGTTATCACAAGAATTGGGATCACCTTTTTTGAAAATAGGGATAACAATAGCTCTGGTAAAATCCTTAGGAATCATGGCTTTATCATAAAAGATATTCAAAATTTCAGTCATCCAAGTGGTAACCGAAACATTCTCAGCTCTAAGCATTTTCGTAGTAATTTCATCTACCTCTGGGGAATTATGAAGTTTAAATTTAGAAATAGCCAAAATAACTTCAGAATGTGCTATAGGGCCAGCATTAAAGCCAGTAATGCACCTATCATCATTGCAAACAATGGGAGTAGAACTAACCACATTGTTTAGAACATCACTGAAATGCTCAGCCCACCTAGCCATGACAGAATCCTCACCTTCTATAACCTTACCTTGTTTATACTTCAATACTTGTATGCCTGTCACAAAACATTAATTATCTGGTACAGGTCTCTGCTGTTGTGCTGTCTAACTGCTTCCTCGGCATTGTCAGCCAAACCATCAAGCCATAGATTCTTATCAGCAGCTAACTGATCTTTTACGCGTTTATTAAGTTCTCTGTAATCCTTTCTATTGGGACTAGTAGGGTACTGATTAAGGACATTCCTGCAGTTCCTTCTTTCTGAAATTCTGTTGCAGTGTTTGTAATAAGTATTAGTTATTCTGAAACCATTGAGTTTACTTACCTGTAGGAGACATTGCCCATTGCAATTGCAGCTACCAATACCAAAAGGGCCTATCACTATTCCCCAAAGTTCAGAGTCAGTATCAACTTTGGCATTGAAGTCACCTAGAACAAGGGTAATATCTTCTTTTTTGACAGAATTCAAAATATCCTGGAGTTGTCCGTAAAAACTATCCTTCTCATCCTCATCGGCATCCTCAGTGGGGGCATAACAGCAGATAACATTCAAGTCTTTAATGCTTGTCTGAAATTTTGCTGTAAGAAACCTTTCATTAATGCACTCATATCCTAGAAGAGCATCACTAGCATGTCTGCTGAGAAGCAGACCCACGCCTTGGTGATGCCTTCCATCCTCCCTCCCTGAAAAGAGAAATTTAAAGTTATTTTTAAGAATCTGATCTTTATCTGTCCATCTGATCTCTTGCAAGCCTACAATATCTAGGTTATAGCACTGGAATTCCTGTATGAAAACATCAAGAGAATAATCTCTATATAATGGCCTCACGTTCCATGTTCCTGCAGAGAGAAAATGATTAGTAGGATTTTTAAAGAAACTGGGTTTATTGAGATAGGTAGGGCCAACAAAATCAAACAGCCCCCTGATCGCAGGCATGGGGCAAAGACCTGTTCCTCCTCCACTAAAGGCTGAAGTCACCGATGCTGGTAGGAACTTCAGGCACCACCTTTTAGAGTGGACTTTTTCAAGAGCCATATGGCCTGCGCATGACACATTACTCCAGTTTAGGCTTAACGATGCCCAGCTAGCTAAGTAAGACTCAGGTACCTGCGATGGCCTCTGATTAGGATTATCCACCAGCTGATATAAAGGTATCCCATGCCTCTGTTCACTTAGGGCTGGTAACCCAGAAGCAAATAGAAAACACAGCGGCAGATTCTCCCTCAACAGAGGCCCACCAGTGCAGCAAGTCCATGATCCATAGACAAGCTCAAATCCATAAACAAGTCCAGTCTAGTAGGTATAAATGGTCAGCACCAGGACCCTGTGAAGTTGACCACTCCTCAGCAGGGTTGAAAAAAAAAATAAAAAAGTGGCCACAGATGACCAGATCAGATGACCTGAACTGGCAGCCCTCCCCTTCCATTCCCTTCCAAAAGAGAATATCTCTTTTGAAAGGTACTAACGGCCTGCACCACGAGAAGACGGGGTCGGACATTAGGTTCTAGACCTGGCTGGTTCTGTGCATCATCACTAGGGATTGGTACACAGCTCTCCTTCCAGTTTACGCCTAGCTACCATTTACAGGCTGGATGGGATGTAGCATTATCTAATAACAGAATTGCTTTGTGGGGAAGACCTTTCTGAGAGAGAAATGTTTTAATGTGAGGAACAAATTTGTCTTTCCACCATTTTTCGAAATATCCCTAGTCATCCATGCAGATCTATGATTATAATAATCTGCTGGGATATTTGTTGTGCCCTTCAAATTTCTAGGAGATTTCGCTTTTCCCACTGTGGCTAATTTTAATTTTTTTTTTTCTGAAGCATTTGAGCACCACAGAATTGTTATTCTGTCTTTGCTTATCTTGTATCCTGGTGCATTTTTTTTTTCTTATGCAGACTCTAACGTGCAAGTAGGCATTGCTTGCCAATAAAGTCCTGTTTCATCATTGTAAATTTGTGATTGTACAAGAGCCTTCTTTTTGATAATTGTTGCTATTTCATCACAGAATAATGTTGCACCTAGGTTATCCACACTGAGCTGTTCTCCCTGTGTTTCTAACTCCCTTATACCATGCCGCTCAACCAAATGGTGGAAAGACAATCATTTTAAACAACCAGAAGAAAATTTGAATGTCCCAGGCATGTCTAATTTTCAAAAAAAAAAAAAAATCACTTTACCTAAATTCAGTAATCCTGATATTGGAGTTCCTTCAGCTCTTTGTTTTAAAAATCACTTTATCATTACACCTTCTAGTTGTTCCCTGTAGCACCTTTGAATGATTTTTCTTTGTGAAGTGAAGCAAATGTATCACATTTAGAAGCAAATTTATCTATCTTGCATTGGTTTTTAATTATGTCCCATACAGTTTGCTGGCCAGTACAAAATTCAGCTGCAATTGATGAAACACTTTCACCTTTTACATGTCTTTTAATAATCTCCAATTTATTTTCCACTGTTAAAACAACTTTTTCTTTTTCCCAACACTTTAGGTGTTGAAATGCTAGTTAAACACAAGAGGAGCACATGAACAAACTTTCATAATGTTTAACAGACAAAGAGACTAGATTAAATTCATAATACACTTGATTGTGTGCTCTGGCAGCAGAATGGGAAACCGCAACAGTAATGACAAATAAGTTCTGCTAGTAGGCTGATGCAATGTTATTTCAAGTATGCAGTAATGACTTCTGTTATTTTATGAATCCACTTGCATAGAGAATTAAAAAAATAAAATTTGTATGTACTATAGAGGACCATGGTTAATCTGACCCCATGGATAATTGTGTTTTACTTTTGTACATAGAAGACTGTCTTTTACTAGTAGTCTGGCAGCGTAATCTTTTTTGTGCAGCTTGACTTGCAAGATAGTTTAGGAGCACTGTAATACATTGGTGGATTAAAAAATAAAACATAAATTAAAATAAAAATTAAAAATTTTTCTTTCTTAGAAGGAAACTAAATAGATATTTTCCGAACTTGAATTTTCTGATCGCTTGCAAAAACTAGAATCTTGTTTCTAACTTCATCAAAATTAACTACAATAGGCATATCTCTTCTAACCAATCTGAAATTATTCACATAGCTGAAACGAAAATATTAAAATATCTCATTAGAAAACAAAGATGCAAGATAGTACCATCAGAAAGAAATTATTGAACATATGAAATTTACCAATGGAAACTTTATCCCTTATCAATATACAAAGTTAATTGTTGAATTTATGGATGTCTGTGTCATTTTTCTGCTGAGATCCTGCCATCCTCTCAGATCTACTGTGACATATAAACTGACAGGCTCCTGTCAGACCTCTGTGGCAAGCTTGAGGGGGTATTTATTTATTTTATTTTTTTACTTTCAGTTTGCCAAAAACTAACAGTCCAATTAAAAGGGTATTTAGCATTGTAAACAATATATTGTGTTAAATTTAAAGGAAGGAGGTAATCCTTACACAAAGGACAGAGATAATCTAGAAGCTATAAATCTATAATATTTTTTAAATATTTGGACGGAAGATAAAAACAGAATGAATGTGAATACTATAAAAGCAATAATTTCAATAAAAGTTAACTCTAAAGGTAAATGTTGTTTAGACTTTTATAACAGAGTGTAAAAGAATAAAACTTTTCTCAAAAAAAATCATAACTCAGAAAATTATGTGCAAAAGAATGGTGCTCACAGGTAAATAACCCAATTTACCCGGGAGCAGATTCTTCATATAAAACGAGGGCTATCTGTCTTTCCATATTCTTTCATTGAAATAAAATTAATCTTTTTGCTTACAGCATTTTTATTACATAAACAAGCTAAAGCAAATTCAAATGTATTTGAACTCATTGTTCTGTTTTATACTTAGACACATTATTGCAAACAAAACATGAAGTTATTTATTATCAACTCAACAACAAAAGCTGTTTTTCAAAACAGCCAGTAAAAATAGTGAGTCTGCAATTACATAATTTTTTATGCAGTTATTTCAGTTACTCTATATTTTCATTAAAAATATCACATCTAACTACAATGTAAACATAATAATTATGAAGAGTAGTTATGAGTTATTTTCATTTGAAAAGTAATTACTAAATATCTGTACTTTCTATGGGATTAGACTTTTTGAAATAATGCAGATTACTAGTTTTTCCATGTGATAGCTGAAGGTACTGAAAAGGACAGCACTGTTATAGTAATGAAAGGTGAATATTCTGTATTTTTGACAACTTAAGTTATAATATTTGCAACTTTATCTTCCCATGGTTAAAACAATCACTAACAACATTACACTAATCACAGTCACTGCAATATAGGTGCTAAGATTGTTAGACAGTGCTACACAGTTTATACAGGTTTAGAAGTACACAAAAGAGAACATTAAATAATACACAAAATAAGATAAATTGTATAGATGACTATTTTTAAACTTCAGTTTATACATTTAAAAACAAAAATCGCCTATATTTAGTTTTGGCCAATATATACACCGAAGAGCCAAAATATTATGGCCAGTGTGACTTTATGCAAATCGAAGCAACTGCAGGTTAACAACGGTGCATGTGAAGGTCATGAAGCGATATAAATAACACCTGATACTGAGCTCTGTTAATTAGTGTTATTCTTTTCTTCAGATGGGAAAGACAGTGGACTTAAGTGAGTTTGACAAATGCCAAATTGTAATGGCCAAACGACTGGGTCAGAGCATTTCTGAGATGGCAAGGTTTGTGGGGTGCTCATGGTCAGCTGTGGTTAGTACCTTCAAAAAGTGGTCCAAGGAGGAAAAAACCGCCAGCAGGGTGTTGGCCGACCATGGCTTATCGATGCTAGAGGTGAGCGAAGGCTATCCCATATGGTATGAGCCAACAGAAGGGATACTGACTGTGGTGCAACTCACCTTTAATTTGAATGCTGGTGATTGGAGTAATGTGTCACAACACACAGTACATTGAACCCTGCTGAAAATGAAGCTGCTCTGAGTGCCCATTTTCATTTGCAACTTTGATGGTTCACCATCAAAAGTGCCTACTTTTAATGATTGGAGAAGGTTGTCTTGTCTGAAAAATCTCGTTTCATGTAGCACCAGGATGCATCGTGGGACAAAAACAAGCCATTGGAGGAAGTGTAATGCTTTGAGCAATAATCTTCTGGAAAACCCTGTGTCCATTCATTCATGTTCAAAAAACTATGATATCTACCACTTACCTAAACATCATTGTACACCAGGTACATCCTTTCATGGCAACAGTATTCCCCTCTAGTAGTGCTTTCTTTCGGCAGGATAATGTGCAATGTCACATTACCCGAATTTTTCAAGAATGGATCATGGAACATGGGGAAGACTTCCAGTTATTGCCCTGACCTCCGAATTCCCCAGACATCAATCCAATTGAGCATCTGTGGTTTGTGTTGGAACAGCATATCCAATCTGCAGTGGCTCAACCACATAACTTACAAGAGTTAAAAAATCTGCTGGTAGTGTGTTGGTACCAGATACCACAAGACACCTTTAGAAATCTTGTAGTGTCCATGCCTTGCTGGGTAAGAGCTGTTTTGGTGCCATGTGGAGGACCAACATCATATTTGGCAGGTGGTCGTAATGTTTTGGCTCTTCGATGTATAGTGAAACAATAGATCATACTATTCAATTAAAATGTAATGTTGGAAAATGTGATGAATTAAAACAGTTAAATGAATTTTTTGCCTTTAGGTATTGAAGTTTGGTGATCTTTGTTGAGTGCAGAAAATTTTGTGCACCAAGGGTAAAAAGCAGTATTGTCAGAGTGGCACATCCAATATATTGAGGAAAGGGGATAAAATCTTTTAAATAAAAAATAAAATAAATAAATACCCCCTCAAGCAGCTGCTTGCCACAGAGGTCTGACAGGAGCCTGCCAGTTTATATGCCATAATAGAAGGTCTGTGAGGATGGCAGGATCTCAGCAGAAAAACGACACACACATCCATGCCTTACCTGGGGCTCGAACCCAGGTCCCTTAGATCAGTAGCCAAGTGCGCTAACCACTCGGCCATAGGGGACGGCTTAAAATCTTTTAAAACCATTAAATATAAACTTAAAAACTCATAATTAAAAATAATTAAATTTTTTCCCAGGGGAGGGGAGATAAAAACCCTTGCCGAAATTGCCCTCCCACAGGAGGACTAATTTATGTGCCAAGGAAATCCTTTTTGCTTGCTTGTCCAAGACATTCATTTTTAGGAAATAATACAAGATAAAATTTTTTTGCTGGAGAAATGAAAGAAAATTAAAATATAACCTAATGTAATGTTAAATCAAATACCCACATACCAAGTTGTAAGGTGACCATCCAATATAGCGTAACTGCAAAAAGAAAAAAATTGATAATAATTGCAAATTCTATTTTTAAAAAATCGAATTTTTTTTGTTGTACTAAAACTGAATCATAGACATTTCGGATTCTGTCATCATTTATGTTCATCAAGGACCTTGGAAGGGTTAATACCTAATGAATTCATCACCCCATGCATTATAAAAAAAACTATATCACAGCATCTTTCTAAGGGTCAATCATTTGACAATACAATCCTCAGATGTGCCAACTTGTGTTCTGTAAAATATCACCTAAAAGTGGAAATGCAAGCTTCAGAACATAATTATGCATATTTAACCCTATGAACACTCACTTGCAAAACTGAACTGATGCTTGTAATCATGTTATTTTTAATTGTTTTCAGCACAAAATAAACCTGAGCTTTTGAAAATTATCATGAAGTAATTACAACATAAATGTTAAGTTATGTTGCATACCAACATAAAGAGCACTGACTTCTGCACAATGAAACAGAAAATCTAAAACAAAGGTAGATTAATGTTTTAAAGGTAAAATTTTATTGTATTTTTGTTTTAACTTAAATTCTTGATATTTTCTGTTTTTAAATTTTATCACATTATTCCAATCTAAATATTTCTATTACTTAAATCGTTTATTTAGTTGTTTTTTTTTCTGTACCAAATTATGTATCACAAGGTATCTAGATTGTTCGAGATTCAGGGTGAAATTAGCCTCCAAAGAGGGCTCCTTACACCAGTCGCAACCAAAAGGGCGAGATAGTAGAGGCAGAAAATACTGCCTCTCAGCTATCTCTCGAAACTATTAAGTATACTAATCTCGAACGAGAAAAAGGAAAATATTAGACCTTGCAGGAGAGGCTAATGTTCTGAAAAAAATCAGTAACCAATCGGAGGCACGTTCGCAGCAGCTTCAGATTGTGGTGGTTACCAAGAAGGGAGGTGAGGGAGTAGTCTGTGGTTCCAATAGCGTGAAGCTCCCAGAACAAAGATTCTCTTTCAGCATTGTAGCAGGAGATACAGTCTCAGGTGTGCTGCATATGGCACAGTTAGGACTGTACTCTGCCGAGAGTGTGAAGCGTGGAGTTGCTGTAGATGACACCAACTCTGAGACGATGCAGGAGAGTCTTCCTCTCTCTCATATCTGCGAAGATCTCCGAGGTTAGGAGCAGTGAGAGAAGGGTCTACCAGATACCTGAAAGAGGAACAACTGGAGTCCCTCTGCCATTGGATAAGACGATATTGGCTCATCACTTGTGAGACAAAATTCTTGCAGTTGCTGAGAGACACCTACATAACACTGAGTACAGCTACTTGCAAAAGTCTGGCAATACTTTTACACATGAGTTTGTTTGTTTTTTTTGGCATTTCAGAGCTTTGCGAATTATAAAACAAAATTCTAAAACTGTATATACATTTTGAATGAAAATTTATTGCTGAATTAAATTTTTTTATGTAAATTACTGATTTTACAGGTAGATTTTGAATTATGTCAGAGAGAATGAAAATGTGTAAAATAATAAACTTGAATAAATAAGAGGTAACACTAGAATTCTGGCAGCCCAAGGCCTAATGTGCCTTATGAGAAATCTGTCCCTGTCTTCGATAAAAAAAACTAACCTTTATCAAACTACCTTGGACACTGTAACGCATATAATAAGAGAAAAACTCATTATTGAAGTTAATTAACAGTATCACTATATACAAAGCATAATTAAAGCACATCAAAAGATATAATAGGTTGTACTGAGTTTAACTTCTATCTGCACTTGGAGATCATACATACTGTGATTCACAACAAGGTAATCACAATCCAGTAACAAAATTTATATCTGTATTTAAAACATTGCCTTCAGCCATTAAGCAGTGCTTGTATCACAGATATAAATCCATCTAGTAATTTATGTTATTGGATAGCTATATTCCAATTCTGAGTCATGTTATGTATATTCTTCATATGAAGATAGTCGTCAGACTCAAAATGACATTTTAGACATTTTGATGGCATTTAAAACCTTTTCTATACAGTCAAACTATGGATTAAATGAGATTCAATTTATTATAGTTAAGTTTTTCATTACTTATTTATTATATATGCTTAATATTCTATGTGATAATTTATGGCTTGTTAGGCCTTCTGTTCACTGCTCATTTCTTTTGAGATGTTTTCCTGTACTCGTAGGTGAAAAAACAATAAAGCTATGTATTGCACAAAATTATGTAACTTCAGCTATTCACATGTTTTGAATGCTTATAAACAGTTTTGTCTTTTTAAAACATCTTGTACTTTTATGCATGTAGCAAGGGGTGTTTAAAAAGTTCTTGATATGCATCTGCAGAACAAAAACTATTGCACTTATTTCAACAAACTTTTGTTGTTCTTCAAAATACTCCCATCCAGCATCCATGCAAAGTTATAGACATCTATGTCAATTCTGGAGTGCTTGGTGGTACTCCAGTTGGGGAATACATGAATGAACTCATTTTGCAAGGTATTGCACCCTTGAAAAAGACTTCCCAGCAAATTCCTTTTTAATTTTTGGAAACAACCAAAATTTGCCTGGTGTAAGATCAGGTGAATATGAAGGATGGGGTGGCTGTTTGAATTTTTCCTACTTCGAATTGGCCTAATTTGTTGGGTTTTGTGACCACTGGCATTCTCATGAAGGCAAACCCTTGACACACCTGTTGTTGGACACTGCTTCTTCATCTCCTTAACCATTTTGGGCAAAACAATGTTGGTGTAGTATTTACCATTTACAGTCATTTTTTCAGGTAGGGTGTCCACAGCTACTACTCCTTGTGAATTGAAAATAATTCAGAACATCCTCTTCGAGTCTTGTCAGAGGATTTGGGAATGTGGTTCATCTTCTGCAACCCAAATATAGTTCTCAATCTTTCTGAGAGTTGTAATAAAACCACATCTCATCACCAGTGACAATGTCTGTTAATCGTTTGGGGCCACTAAGTTAAAACATTGCCAGCATCACCTTGCACGAGTCATCTCTAGCCTTTTTTGCTGTTCTGCCAGTTTGTAGAGTACCCATTTGGCACAGTGCTTTGGGAACTTTAAATGTGATGAATAATTGTTTCCACACTGACATAAAAACTTTTTACCTGAACGTTGATGTAATCCACAAGCAGAAGTGATGGATCTCTTGTTCACGACCTCCTATCTTTCTACATGAGGGGGTCTTTCAAGCTCTGCCGGCCTTCTCTGAATTTGCACATCCATCCTGTAGCAGTGCTATATGATCCTGTAGCAGTCCCCATATACTTGTGATAAACTCGACGTGAATTTTTTTCGCATTGTTCCCAAACTGCATCCTTGTAAAAATGTAAAATCTTTCTCCATCTTTTGTAGGCTCCATAGCAACAACTCACAGATTTCGCAGACTGAACTTTATGTGCCACCAGCAAAGTGAGAAATGATGATGTGGCCTTTGTTATTCCCCGCCCTGCCCGCGGTCAGTAGGGGACACCGATGGGCTTGGAAAGGCTGCCGTCCGTCGGATGGGACGTTAAGCCATGGCTCCGTGTGCAGGAGAGCCATACCCTGTGCACATTAAAGAACATGCTGGATGGCCTTGACGGGAGGCTACCATCTGTCTCCCAACAGCTGTTCCAGTGGGTCCCCTCCCCCAACCTTCTCTGAGCCTTCGGGGTCCATGTGACTGGCCATTTAGCCCATGGTGTGCAAAAAAGTGCCGCTCAGAGGTAAAACAACCCAACCAACGCGGCCTTTGTTTTTAACACATAATGACAAGTTTAGACAAGCTTTCAAACAAGTAATAGCTCGTTAACTTCAGGAGAACGAGTGCAAATCTACAGACATGTCAAGAACCTTTTGAACACCCTTCATAAAACGTTTTGCATTTCTAATATTTTTGTGTAATTCACAAAGAATTTCTTCTTAACATTTAAAAATTTGGATACAAATATATAACTCAGTTGTTTGTTAAACAGCCCCCTCCCCCTCAAATAAAAATAAAACTTTTTTATATATATATATATACTGCTTTACCGAAATTGATTTTGCTTTTTTATATTATGCAGGTGAACAAGCATAAAGTTCAAAGAAAAGTTCTTGTTTAAGCCAGCAGAATTTACAATAAAAGTATAAAAAAATGTTGATGTTTTGCCCTACCTGTGCAAATGTGTTGGTTGTTGAAGAAAGTTCAGGATATCGTTTTGCCTGTAGCACTTGTCCATATATTTATTATGTGAAGAAGTGTATTGCCAACCGGAAGTATCCTAAACTGAAGGAGGTGGATGATGTTCTTGGAGGTGCAGCTGCTTGGGATAATGTGGATTCCACCGCTGAATCTTGTCCTACATGTGAGCATCCTCGAGCTTATTTCATGCAGCTGCAAACGAGATCTGCTGATGAACCTATGACAACATTTTATAAGTGTTGCAATCCTCAGTGTGGTTTCCAATGGAGGGAATAACCTATAAAGTATTGTAAAAATGTTATTTAATATCTGCCAAATAAAGATTTATATTTTAAGTCATCATTAAAATATTGTCTGTGTTAGGAATACTAGTATAATTTTAAATTAAATTTCATTGCATTCATGGGCACAAAGAAATGTGAACCCATAAAGAAAAAATGCAGTGACATCAAATTATTACCACACATAGTAACAGAGGCCCTATGCAAATAATTCCAGTGATGACAGCATGATGTCACGTAGAACTAGAAATGGGGCAAGCTCAGTCTGTTCCGAGACCATTAAAAGCCACCATAGTAGACAGCAGGTAACTCGGTGAAAGTGCATGTGTATTTCAGTTATGTCAAGGCAATGAACATGAGAGCATTACCAGCAAATAGGCCCATTCAAATGGGGCCATATCATCATGGAGTTGCATGCGACAGGTTGGTCTACCCATCATATAGCCAACCATCTGAGTCCTACAGTGAGCACTGTAATGAGCTGTTTAGAGCAGTGGATGAGCATGTGTCATGGGAGGGAAAATGACACCAAATTTTCTTTTCTGGTGAATCGTGCTTCTGTTTGGGTGCACGTGATGGTCGCAATGGAATTTGGCATCGTAATGGCCAGTGGCAGAATCCTGACACCTGCCATTCTGGTATGGGGTGCCATCAGTTATGACTCCAGAACACATTTAGTGTTTGTCCAGGGAACTTTGACAGCTCAGTAATAAGTTGACATTCTGGTGCCCCATTGGCTACTTTTTCTGCGGAGCTCTCCTGGTTCCATTTTCCAGCATGATAATGTATGTCCCCATACAGCCACACATTGTTCAACAGTATCTATGGAATGTCCACACCTACTCTGCTATGTCCTCGGATTTCTCCTCTATAGAGCGCATATAAATATGCTGGGTTAATGTGTCCACACCTACTCTGCTATGTCCTCGGATTTCTCCTCTATAGAGCGCATATAAATATGCTGGGTTAATGTGTCCACACCTACTCTGCTATGTCCTCGGATTTCTCCTCTATAGAGCGCATATAAATATGCTGGGTTAATGTGTCCACAGCCAGCCCATACTGAACACCCTGTATCTCCATTTGTAGGAAGTATGGCAGATGCCACCTTAGGAATACTATTAGGGACCTATATGCTTTGATACCTCCATTCTGACTATCGCCACCAACAGAGTCATACTGAGACTTCATATTGTAGACCCCTAAGCTCACTCTTAATATGCATGCAGGTGATTGTGTGATTAATCATTATTATCTTGTATTACTCAGTTGAAACTGAGCAGAGTGGTAGAGCCTCAGTTTCAGTGAACAAAGGTTCGAAGCTTGCTTCATGGTGTTGCAATTTTTGTGTCCATGGGTGTATATATCCCATTAGTGGAATGGCACTAACAGGAAAAGTGCCATATGTTGGCTGAAAAAGAATATATAGCAGCCATTCCCAATTGCAGGGATGAAGATGTTATGAATTGTAGATCCACAAGACTAAAAGGCCTCTGAATAAGGGTTAAGGACCAGTAACATTGCCTAATCTCAATACTGTATAGCAGGTGTGTGCAAACCTTCTTAGCATGAGGCTGAACAGAAAAGTTTGCTGTGAGCCAATAGTTGTGTGTGGAGGGGGGGGTGCAATAAAAGAAGTGGAATTTTTTGCTTTTCATTATGTATAGATACAAAATAGTAAGAAAAAAATATTAATATAAAGTTTTAACATCAAAACTGAAATTGACTTGTTGAAGCAGTATGTGAGAAGGATGGTGCTGATCCCAGAAATTAACTACTAAACATTCAGTTTCAATGGTATTCTGTCTGATGTTATGTGATATTCAAATTTTCATTATCTGTTACAACACCATTCACTTTAGTAGAGTTGGATTTAAAAAATTATTTTTTATTTTCCAGTTTCATGTGGGCTGGATGAAATTGTTAAATTGGCCTGCAGGCCAGTCGCTCAGCACCCCTGCTGTAGAGCATGGGCAGCCCGTGGCTCATTATTTTCTTTTATATGAATAGCACTTTTGATTTCTTGTGTAATTTAAATGTTATGAACTTGTTCTGCAGCGATAATAGCACATTGCTAGTCCAGTATAACCAGACTTACAAAGTTGTACCAACACCACACCATCTTCAGACATTTAAAATCCATTATGTTCTGTTTATCCTCAAATGCAGATCAGATAGCTATGTTTTGCTTCAATTGGAATCAAATTTCCATACTAGAGAATGGGGAAAATTCTTCTGGCTCTTTAAGAATACTTTTCATAATAGTATATATATTCATAATAGTATCTATAGCTCTGCTATAGAGATAAGAGAGAGTAAGGACCTGGGTTCAAGCCCCGGGTAAGGCATGAATGTATGTGTTGTTTTTCTGCTGTTCCATCCTCTCAAGACCTACTATGGCATATAAACTGACAAGCTACTGTCAGACCTCTGTGGCAAGCAGGTGCTTGAGGGGGTATTTTTTTTATATTTATTGCACTGTAAAATTTAGTTTACTATACACTAAAAGTTTCTAACTAAATACATTAGGTTAAGAAATTGGGAGGACTAGGTACCTAGTCTTCCAATTCTGTCAACGTCTATATTTATCAGTGAACCATCCAGGGCCCCCAATGAATAAATTTTCGTCTATTTGTTAGCGTTTAAGTTTGACTTTTTTACGTTACAATTTACGTTGACAGAATCCTAAATGAGAGGCCCAAGATGTCATGTTCATTTTTAGTGCAACAAAAAAAAAATCGTTTCTTAAAAAATGGAAGATTTTAGAAGTAAATATGAAGTATGGACCTCTACTGTTTGTTTTTTTTATCATTTTACACTTTTCTGCTTTAAACCTATTTCAGTATTCCTAGAATTATTTTTTATCATTTATCCCTGCATTATATGCATTTTTCCTGCTCTACAAATCGAAACAATGTGTAAAAAGAGCACCTTAGGCAGAGTTTGTTATTGTGAAAACTGCCTCCAGTGTAAAGTATGTAGATCAAGTGCTGTGACCTAGTTAATTAATTGCTGGGGCATGTTTGTGCGAGTCAAGTGTCTACAGAGTTGGTGGCAGACGTCCCTGCCTGAATTTCTATTCAGATCAATCGGGGCCTCGATCCAGTCCCTCCTAGATGTCATTTGACATTGTTGCTAAAATGTCAAAATTCACTATATAGTTCGCAATACAAAATATTCAACTGGAGGCAGTGTATTTAGTCACAACGCAAAGTCCATAACAGTCAGGCACACTCCAGCACTGTCAGCCTACAGTCTGGCGTAAACAATGTCATGTGACTTCGGAGACCTACCGGAGGAGTTAAGTGCTACCCAGAGAGAAGAGGTGGGTATAGTTCACCCCAGCCCGAGACAGTTTCTCATACTCTGTCCAGTGCTGTGCAATTCACCCCCAACAGCCCATGAAGGCAAACTTGTGAACCTCCAAGTTTGCCTTCATGGAAGCACAAGTTCTGGGATGGCCAAGTGTTCTGCATTGTGCGCTACACTTTGCAGCCAAACTCTCATACTGATTTTCTACTACTCTTATGCCACTTCATAAAACTCTTTTCTACTCCTCTCCCAGCACGTTGCTGCCTATATGTACCTTTACTTACCAATTTCTCATCATTTAACACATTACTCAGGCTAATCTTAATATTACCTTTTCTCCATTGGAGCTTGTTTCAATCATTCCGTCTTTTCCAACTACACCCTTGAGTCTCTTTACACTTTGCCATGGAAAGTACACTGTTAGCCTTGTATCTGCTAACTTTATAATATCTCAGCTTTATTTTTAATCAAATACACATCTATTTATGTGTTTTTAACTTTACCGAAGGAGTAACTCCCTTCGACTTGCCTCTTCCTGTCTATCCTGTACTTTTCAGACATACACAGGGCTGAAATTCGCCTCTTTCTTACTATACGTCCAAGGCCAGACTCTCCAAACGTATCCACAACTGGCTCAGACTCACCAAACATATTCACTACGTATCATCCTGCATCTGACTTCTGATAATTCCCATTTCATCAATTTCGTTACCGTACCCGCAGATATTAACTTCTTAACTATTTTCACCTTCCTCGGTTACATCTGGTTGGTTTCTCTCTCTAACCTCAACCTAATCATCAGTTGCATAATCATAAAACTGAATAATAATTTTTAATTTTACATTGATTATTACCTGTCCTCAAATCGCAAACACTATCAGCCTTCAATGAGAATTTAGTAGTTTCAATTTTCTTTTTCTCTACCTCAGTGACCTATAGTAATTTCATACTTTACCCTTCTCACTTTTCTTAATATGTAATATCTCATTCAGAGACTCATTCTCATCTCTAGGTAAATTCAGTTCCTCGCCATAACCACTAACCAGTTTGTCACCATCTTTCTCTAGTGGAATTTCCATTCTCATATCTCCGTGAGTTACAAACTCCTTAGAATGTAATTTCCCTTCTTGACATCCATCTCTAAAGTCTGCCACATAACATTTCTTATCTCTGGCTTTCATCTCCCTCTGTCTCATTGCATCATTGCCATTTACCAGGTCTCCCTGGGCGGGGGTGGCTCAGTCGGTAGCGCGCCAGGCTCGTAATCTGTAGTTCCCAGGTTCGAGTCCCAGCTGGGTCAGCTTTCAGATTTATCTCCGCAAAATTCCCTGCCCTGCCCACAGTCAGTAGGGGACACCGATGGGCTTGGAAAGGTCGCCGTCCGTCGGATGGGACGTTAATCCGTGGTCCCGTGTACGGGAGAGCCATACCCTGTGCACGTTAAAGAACACGCTGGATGGCCTTGACTGGAGGCTACCACTGTCTCCCAACAGCTGTTCCAGTGGGTCCCCTCCCCCAACCTTCTCTGAGCCTTCGGGGTCATTGTGACCTGGCCATTTAGCCCATGGTGTGCAAAAAAGTGCCTCTCAGAGGTAAAACAACCAACCCAGGTCTCCCTGCTCGTTATTAATATCAGCTAACTAAATACTTATTTTCTAATTGTTTATCAACAAGATACTTCTCATTCTCTAAATTTTCATATTCATTGGGAATACCAACCGCTTACACGACTACTTACTGCATCGTCATGCTCGTAACCACATCGTTTAACAATAACATGATCAGCTACTAAAATTTCATTATCTATAGGCTTATTTACTAGGGATCCCAAAAAGTTTAACATTAAACTTCAACTGGTGTATTCACTAAAGAACATACACCTAAGTTTAAATGCTCATTCGCAATGCTGGCTAATGACATGACCAGATATAGATTTTTATCCTCTTCTGTTTTATTCACTAAGAACCACATTTCTTTCTTAAACAATACATCATGTTGAAACTTGTTTATTTGGCAAGAGGTTCCTGCAAACTAGCGGTTTCCCACTTTTGGCATACATCTGCCAAATCAGATCTCCCTAGCCTCCATGTTTTTCTCTGATGCCCAAATATTCTGTCGCGATGTGACTTAATATTACTCTCATGTGTCTTGCATATTGTGTCGAATACCACAGAACAAGAATCAAGCGAAACTTGTCTACAGGCTAGCACTCACACTGGATTTTGAGGGAGCATATATTTCATCATCATTATTGATGACTCGTCTTTCAGGCAGCAGTATAAACTGCTTTTAAAATGTCTCCATCTTTTTTTATTTTCCTCGCCGTCTGCGAAGGAAATGAAAGACGCGTTGTAGCGACGTTTCTCGCGTACCATTTACACTTTCTGCCATTGTGCAGAATATCCAACTAAAATAAGTCGCTAATTAATAAATAAGTGGCTAATAAGTCGCTAAACCGATCAAAATGCTATTTTGATCTACTGGAAACAATAATAAAACAGCTTGGATAGTGATTAGGTTTTTTTAATTTAACCCAGCTGTGTTATATTGAATTGATTTCATTAACGGAAGGGAAGGTGTGTTCTGAGCAGGGGGTTAGCCAGGAAAGTTTCTTTAGGGGGGGGGGGGGAACAGGTTGTTGACAAACAATGCGACCTCGATTAACCGACTATAGATTATCGGATTATTGTTTTAATCGGTGAGTCTGCTGAGTGTAGAAATTTGTACAGCTGCCACACAGTGATAGAGCTGCTTTTCCTAGCCCTCCTCCCCCAAACTCCATGATAGTGTTAATAACATCTTAGAGGAAAAACAGTAGATTATAATCAATAAATTTTCATTTTTAGCATTAATTTTTTCAGTAAAATTTATATAAGTTATTTACTTTCGCAATGATGCCCTCCTTCTTTTTCCTGTTTAATTGTACTCTAAAAAGTTTCTTAAAAGTTTTCATCATGGACAGAAAAATTATTCCGATTATTTAGAGCTGAAATCACTGTTATGCAAAAAGGAGAACATTGAATTGCACTTCATTGTAGCAGCCTCTCTACAGTGTTAAGATGATGTTAATTCTCTTTGACAGCTATTCACTATGAGGAGCAATTCTCTCGATATAGTTTTATATTTATGCCTTATTAACATAGTTTTTTTGTTTACATTTCCTTTAATTATTTCAGGATTAAACTGTATTTTCATTTTTCCCCCCAGACTTTCTTAATTATTCACATTTTCTGTCAAATATTCGATATTTCGATGTTCCCGAGCCATATACAGGTAGATTAATCGTAGTTCTACTGTACTCGGATACCAATATTATCAGTAAACACATGGGAGATATTATCGCCCTAGCAATGATGCCAAATCATACTCTTTTTTTTTTAAGGGAAAGAAGTTACTCCCCATACACAAAGGACGGAGATAACCTGAAAGCTTTAATGGAGTTGTCATTGTTTCTCATACAACAGTGGTTCCCATTTGGTGGTTCACGAAGCCCAAGGTGTTCGCGCTAAAAATTCTGCAATGGCGCCTTAAGCAATAAAGAATTGTCCATTGGATTGGATTGTTTTACCTCTGAGCGGCACTTTTTTGCACACCATGGGCTAAATGGCCAGGCCACAAGGACCCCGAAGGCTCAGAGAAGGTTGGGGGAGGGGACCCACTGGAACAGCTGTTGGGAGACAGATGGTAGCCTCCCGTCAAGGCCATCCAGCGTGTTCTTTAACGTGCACAGGGTATGGCTCTCCCGCACACGGGGCCACGGCTTAACGTCCCATCCGACGGACGGCGGCCTTTTCAAGCCCATCGGTGTCCCCTACTGACCGTGGGCAAGGCGGGGAAATTTTGCGGAGATAAATCTCAACGCTGACCCAACTGGGACTCGAACCTGGGAACTACAGATTACGAGCCGGGCGCGCTACCGACTGAGCCACCCCCGCCCCAAAGAATTGTCCAATTATGTTACAAATATATGCATGTGCTTGTTGTGACAACAAGCATGTGCATGTTTGAAACATTATAGGTTTGTTTCTGCATCGATCCTAAATTTTAGAAGTTTCATAATTATAGGTAGTAAAATTCTATATTTTATAATCATAATTATAATGTATATCTTTATTTGGTTGAAAGGGGTTCACGGAACAAAAATCTTTGGGAACCATGTATGCATGTATGTATGTTAAATGTATGATATATATATATGTGAAATGTATAAATGTATGTAACATATATGATATGTGGTATGTATTTATGATATGCATGATATATGTGTTATATGTATCATATACATGTTATGTATGATATTTATGTTATGATATGTATATTATTATATGCATGATATCCATGCTATGGTATGTGTGTATGTAGAGTTGTACCAGAGCCTCATGTTAGCCATCCATTATCTGAGGTTTTCCCTAAAGAAGAAATGAACTCTTGGGGAAATCAACAGATAATGAATGTTGCCCGTCTCCCACGATCTGGGATATCTGAGGATGGCTTTTAGAGGAGACATTTTTTTTTTAATTTTTTTCTTTTAATCTTTTCAACTTATTATTTGACTTTTTATTTCATTTTTTCCATTTCTTTCACTTTTTTGATAGTTTTTAATCCTTTTTTTTTTATCATTTGATTATTTCTGTTGTGTTTTCCAGATCTTTATTTCAGGTTATTTACAGTCATACATGGAGTTTCATACAAGCAAATATCTATTTCTGTGGTGAGGATTATATTGAAGGAAAAGAGAAGAAAGAGACAACAGATCTGTAGATATCAGTAGCAATATAATCGAGCATCAGGAATAAAATGGTCATCCAAATTAAAATTATTTCCATTAGAGACTCCTCTTCAGGGATGTTGATTGAGGTATTTGATGAGAACTCAGGACTGCTCACTATGGCAGAGTGAATCGTTGCTTCCATTTCATCCAATGAACTTCCCTCCTCATCCGTTGAGTTGTATGGAGAAACTCGTTTCACCAGCTGAGCTGGGAGGAGAGGAGTCTTCCTCAGGAGCTATTTCTCTGCCTTCGGGTGGAATATCTCTGCTATCCACGGATGGAGAGGTATCGAGGGATCCGACATCACTGCTGCGGCGATAGAAGATGCTGCGTGTGTGTGATGACGTCGGCATGTACACTTCACTCTCCTCTCCACTGCAGTTCGTACAGCAAACGGAAGTCTTTTTCAGAAGCTTCCAGAACTTACGGAGGCCTTCTCGGCGCCTCCTTACAAATCGCAGAGTGCGCTCGCGTACAGACAACGCTTAGCACTCAGAATGTGCAGCGTTTAGCATCATGCGATAATCCATTAAGTATACAATAAAACCAATCGATAACTAACAATAAATCAGCGCTACTCAAATACAATATCAGCGCTAATACAAAATAAGCGGAACCTATAATATAAACTCGACAATAAGTACAAATACAATTCGTACCAAATATCTACTTTATGCGCTAAAGTACGCTTGACTCTCTTACTAAACAAAATTCCGTTGAATGATTCTTAGGAAACATTCTTTCAACTCTTCAATTGTTCTTCACTTACATTGTTCAGAATTTTGAATATTTAAGATCTTCACTTGTTGCGTTTGCGAAACATTTCTGATGCCAGATGCAGGAAACAATGAGATTTGTTTCCACATATTAATATACCAGAAATATTCGAATAATATAAACCCGGGGCTACAATTGATGATTTCTTGCTTGTATCTGGCTACTATTTAGACTTCGACAGTGTTCAATTTAACTCCATATTCGTTATAGGACATATTAAACGTCTGGATCTAAATAAATAGCAGCCTGAAGGGCTGGATTAAGGAGGGGGGGGGGGTAGAAGAGAGGAGGGAATCCCTACATCCCAGATCCATCTATTTTAGCGCATATTTACTCAAAAAATCTTGAAAGAAAAAGGGGGATAATATATGGATATGTTTCATTTTTCCCCTCCTACGCTTACTGACATTCTCCATTGACATTCCCCCCCCCCCTTCCTCCTAAATCCAGCCTTTCAGGCTAATATTTATTTAGGCCCCCGACGTTTAATATGTCATATACGGTGTACGGAGGTAGATTGAACAGCGAAGTTTACTGCTTTTTCAATGATGTTTTAGGGTCTGTAAGAGAAAAATATATGATGGAAAGATGGATTTTAAAACGATATCTGTGAATGCATAAATATACTTTGATTCAATGAGGATGAGTGAATTGCAGATGAAAAATGTAATGCTTGTAAGTAATGAAGAAAACCAGGAAATATTCGAAGAAACATTTTTTTTTGCACTGAGGATTTTCTTAATGATTTTTCTAAATGAATTTCGGGGTCCGCTCTACAATAAAAAATTGCAAATTTCAGCAGGTCAATGGGTTTGGTGGGTGAGTCATAATTGACAAAGAAACTTGATGTTATCGAGAACACAAAAAGGGAGGGAGACCTTCCCCTCTATTAACACACGTTCGATTGCAATCATTACACATTAATCACACTCCTTCAATCAGACAACCGCCTGCTCTCCCGCCACGGATTTGTCCACCTTATAAAATTCTTGCTGACTCTCAGCTTTCAGCAGCTGTTTTCACAGCCTACTGCCATTATTGGATCACATTTACTCTGAATTAAAATTGAAATGGCCAGAAGCTGTCTGGATCGGAATTGATGTTTGGGTATCTAAAAAACAAACTGGAATTGGGATCAGCTGCCTTTTATGCACAATCTTCTTAGGTGAAAAACTCAACAGGAAGATTCACATTCTCAGATGAAGCTACAGCATTGATCAGGTGGGGTTGGGTTGTTTTACCTCTGAGCGGCACTTTTTTGCACACCATGGGCTAAATGGCCAGGTCACATGGACCCCGAAGGCTCAGAAAAGGTTGGGGGAGGGGACCCACTGGAACAGCTGTTGGGAGACAGATGGTAGCCTCCCGTCAAGGCCATCCAGCGTGTTCTTTAACGTGCACAGGGTATGGCTCTCCCACACACGGAGCCACGGCTTAACGTCCCATCCGACGGACGGCGGCCTTTCCAAGCCCATCGGTGTCCCCTACTGACCGTGGGCAGGGCGGGGAATTTTGCGGAGATAAATCTCAACGCTGACCCAGCTGGGACTCGAACCTGGGAACTACAGATTACGAGCCTGGCGCGCTACCGACTGAGCCATCCCCGCATTGATCAGGATCTTTACCACTATTATTCCAGAAACTAATCATTTACTCATTAGCTGATTCCAAATCGGTTCACTTAATGACATCACGACTAAATCACATTCTTGATCTTCATTATTCTCTTCAACTACTAACGCTCAGCGCTTCTTCAATTATTTTGCTTTGGGTTCCCGGACATTACAATTTGAGATCAATGAGTCAGACGACTCCGTCGCAAAAAGAGCAGCAACTCTTCCAAATTTGCATCCTGAATCAGCATTGTATGCCGATGATATCATCACTATGTTTCGTAAGGAATTATATAACAACCTGATGATAGAATGGAAATGTTCAAGCCAAAGATATTCTCACATCTAAATCGATTCCCTCTAAAAGCAACCAAAGTATACAATTCAAGAAATATGAAAACTTTAATAACTGGGTTACGTCTCGACGTGGCACCCAGTATTCCTCCACAGATTCCATCTAGCCGATAACACTGATTGTCTCAACTGTGGACAATGTGAAACTACACATCACTTCATTCTCTATTGCCCAAGCTTGGATAACCTAAGAACTTCAAAGATAACATTCTTAAACTCCATGGACTGAAAATATATGCCCCTTATACATGCCGGGACATTTTCTTCCTACCTGAAAATATCTATCCTCCCAAGCTATAAGACTTCATCACACATTCATTTAGATTTTGCTAAAAACTCTCAATAACTAACAGCATGCAATCCAATCATTAGCTGTCTTTATAATACTTATAATATGACAGACAAAGACATTTATTCCCATTGAATAGACAAGTTATACATTTCATATAAAGAATTTTGTATAACTTCTAAAGTTTTGTATAATTTTCTAAAATTATGTGTTCAATTTTAGGAACATTAAGAATAACCACAAGAGTTCAAATAACTGGCATGTGGGTTTGTACAACATTTTGAAATAGGCAAAAAATTTAATACAAATTTTGTAGATGTGATATAATTTCCATTCTATTTTAAAATAATGAAAGACAGAAATTTAAATACACAAAACGTATACCTATCAAAATAATGATTATTAAAAATTTTAAAGAAGTTTTCAGTATGGGTATATTCAAAATCCAGATTTTAAACTTCTTTTTAAAACAGTGAAAGTTTGTTCATCTTTAAGATTTCTGGGTAAAATATTAAATATTTTTGGTTCTAAATATATATAATGTTTTTGTACAATGTTTTTTTTTTTAGGAAGAGGTAAAGTAAGATTTATGTGTTTAGTTATTGTTGTATTATAATTTATATGCCTAATATTACTTTCAATCCAGTTATTTTTAAGGTATATAATGATATGGGTTCTTAAAGGTAATATATGCAATTCACTATAAAAGTGCTTAACACTATCATATCTTCTTTTCCTTAAAATGCATCTAATTATTCTATTTTGAATTTTAATTAATGTTTTAATATTGCTGTGATACACTCCACCCAAGAAAGTAATCCATATGTTAAATGAGATTTAACCCATGCATTATAAATTAGTTTTAAAAATGCAATATTGAAAAAATTTCGGATATAAAATAATTGTGGTATTATTGTATTAAGTTTGTTTATTAAAGAATCAATGTGTTTATTTCCAGTTAGTTTACTATCAATATGTACTCCTAAGTATTTATGGCACTCAACACTTTCCAGTGGCTTGCAAGAACAACCAGGATTTCATTTTCAAATTATCTCTCTTACTTTTTCTCAATCGAAAATATATATATTTTGTTTTTTTTCTACATTTAGAAACAACTTATTTTTTATAAACCAATTTCTGATATACCATAAATTTTGATTTATTTTTTCAATCAAAATATTTTCAGTAGTTGCTGTATATGTCAGAGCAGTATCATCAGCAAATGCTATTAATTCTCCTTTCAGTTCAGGGTTACAAAGATCATTTATAAAAATGTTAAATATCGGACCTAATACTGACCCTTTCGGAATCATCATCATCATCAAGCAGCCATGGGCTACGGAGTTCTAACCAGACCGTACAATTTAGTTTTCCAAGCAAGTCTGTCCTGAGCTACATCTGCTGCATCTGGCCACAGCACACCAATTATAACTAGGTCCTGTTTGACATTGTCTGCTCACCACATCCTAGGTCTCACCCCTCTCTCTGAGGCCTTTAGGCACACTGTTCATAACCCTATTTGTCAATCTATAATTATCCATACAGGCAACAGGGCAAAACCAGCGAAGTCTCTCTCTGCACAATATGCTGCTTAAAGGAGGTTGCCAACTCCTTTGACTAACCTCATCATTACTTACAAAATTAAACCACCTAATACCCAAGATACTGCGTAAGAATCTAGAATCAAAAGCTTCTAGTTTCCTGTTAGCTTGTTTACAAAGTGTCCAAGTTTCACTACCATAACACTAGAAAGAACCAAACTATAATACAGTCTAATTTTAGTCTTTAGGTGTATACGCATATTTCTCCACACTCTCCGTAGATTCTTAAAAGTCCCGGCAGCAATCCCTATCTGTCTGTTAATCTCATGCCGCACATCACCATTATCTGTTACATAGCTCCCAAGATAATTAAACTGTGACACCTGCTCAAGACTGCAACCATTCAGGTTAACAGAATCACAGCCTGCTTGACCAATTTTCTCTCTGTTTATAACCAAACCTACTCTACTACCAGTGTCATCAACGGCTCGAATGAAAGAGTTCATCTCATCAACATCATTTGCCAAAAGGGCTAAATCATCAGCATAATCTAAATCAGAAATTTTCGTATCTCCAGTCCATTTAAGGCCAAAATCTTTCCCTTGAAGTGAATTTCGCATAACATAATCAATAACCAAGCTAAAGAGAAAAGGAGACAAAATGCACCCTTGTCGAACACCAGAAGTAATGTTAAACCAATTGCTACAAGCCTTACCAACTCTCACACACGACTCAGTGTTATTATAGAGAGCTTTCATTATGTTAAATAACTTGTCAGGTATACCATATGATCTCACAATCAACCACAAATTATGACGATCAGCAGAGTCGAAAGCCTTTTTGAAATCAACAAAGCTAGCAACCAAAGGTTTCTGAAACCCTAAACATTTCTCAAGAATCTGCCTAAGTGAAAATATCTGATCCACACATCCCCTACCACTTCTGAATCCACATTGCTCATCACGCAATTGACTGTCAACCAGATTCTTAATTCTATTAAGCACAATCATGGAAAGAACTTTACCTAGAACAGAGAGTAGGCTGATACCCCTATAGTTATCAGAAGAACTGTGATCACGTTTTTTGAAAATAGGGATAATAATAGCTCTGGTAAAATCTTTAGGAACCATGCCTTTATCATAAAAGTTATTCAAAATTTCAGTCATCCAAGTGGTAACCGAAACATTTCCAGCTCTAAGCATTTCCGTAGTAATTTAATCTACCCCTGGGGATTTATGAAGTTTAAGTTTAGAAATAGCCAAAATAACTTTAGATTGTGTTATAGGGCCAACATTAAAGCCACCAATGCATCTATCATCATTGCAAACAATGGGAGTATAACTAACCACATTGTTTAGAATATCACTGAAATGCTCAGCCCACCTAGCCATGACAGAATCCTCACCTTCTGTAACATTACCTTTTTTATACTTCAATACTTGTATGCCTGTGCGTTTTCTACCACACAAAACATTAATTATCTGGTACAGCTCTCTGCTGTTGTGCTGTCTAACTGCTCCCTCGGCTTTGTCAGCTAAGCCATCAAACCAAAGTTTTTGTCAGCAGCTAACTCTGATCCTTTACACGTTTATTAAGCTCCCTGTAATGTTTTCTATTACAACTAATTGGGTTTTGATTAAGGACATTCCAGCAGTTCTTTCTGAAATAAGCTCAAATGCCTTGTCACTCAAATAATTCTGTCTCTGCTCCATTTTACCTTACAAAAAGCCTGTTTAAAACTGTCCCATTCTTCCTCAACTTCAGCAGTAAGGAAACCATGACTATCATAATGACTATGTAACCTATTATGATAAACTTTAGGTACAACTGAGTATTTCAGAGCTTCTGAATTTAAAGATAAGTTTTTAATCTTAGCAGAACCCTTCTTAAGTTTAAGTTGCAAGACATTTTTAACAAGGCAATGGTCAGGTCCAATTTCAACTCCCCTAAATAACTTGGTATTCTTAACAGAACTAGTTCATTTGCTGTTAATCAATATACTGCATAATCAATCATATTCTTATGCAGCCCATCTGGTGAAACCCATATGTACTTATGTATGTCGCGGTGTTTGCAATACGTGTTAGTTATTCTCAAACCATTAAGTTCATTTACCTGTAGGAGACATTTCCCATTGCAGCTACCTATTCCAAAAGGGCCTATTACCCCTCCCCAAAGATCAGATTCAGTACCAACTTTGGTATTGAAGTCACCTAGAACAAGGGTAACATCTCCTTTCTTGACGAAATTCAAAATATCCTGAAGTTATCGTTAAAACCTATCCTTCTATCCTCGTCGGCATCCTCAGTGGGGGCATAACAGCAGATAGTATTCAAGTCTTTAATGCTTGTCTAAAATATTGCTATAAGAAACCTTTCATTAATGCACTCATATCCTAGAAGAGCATCATTGGCGTGTCTGCTGAGAAGTAGACCTATGCCTATTATCTTCCCTCCCTGAAAAGAGAAATTTAAGATTATTTTGAAGAATCTGACATTTAGTCCATTTTGTCTGACATTTACAGAAATCTGACATTTAGTCCATTTTGTCCATCTGGTCTCTTGCAAGCCGAGAATATCTAAATTTTAATGGTGGAATTCTTGTGTGAGGACATCAAGAGAATAAGCTCTATCCAATGTCCTCACATTCCACCTATGGAGAAATAATGGTTAGTGGGATGTTTAAAGAAACTATGCTTATTTAGAGAACAAATGCCGACAATATCAAACAGCCCCCTAATCGCAGGCATGGGGCAAAGACCCGTTCCCCCACCACTAAAGGCTGAAGCCATCTACACTGGAAGACTTCCTCCAATATAGAATTTGACGATGCGCGTAGAAGCAAGAGTTCAGGTATCTGCAATGACCTCAGATCAGGATTATCCACCAGCTGATAAAACATATCGTGTGAATGTATTCACTTGGAGACTATCAACCCACAAACAAACAGAAAACATATCGGAAGATTTTCCTTCTAGAGGTTCAGTGCAGAAAATGCAGGATCCATAATCAAGCTCAGAACCATTAGTCCATTCAGGTTTCCATATATGGTTAGCACTAGAACCCTGTGTGGTTGACAACTCCTCAGCTGGGTACAAACAAGAAAAGTAGCCTTAGTCGTCCAGATCAGTAAGCCACACTGAACTGGCAGCCCTCCTCTTCCGCAAGAGTCCACAAAGCAAGTCTTTCCACAAGAGTAAATGCATCTTTAAAAAGTTCCCCACCAGGATAAGGTGGGGTCAGACAATCTAGTTATTATTATTTCGTAGCGGTTTCGGTTCTGTTTTATTTTAAAATGGGAACGATAACCATTAAGGAAGACTCCCATCATAACTTAACGGTTGTCCAGTAGATATGCTTCTTTAACCTTTTCCTGAGCTCTGGAGTCCATGTCACTCGGAAAATTAGACCATTGTGAGGAAAAATGTCCCATTGAAATATTAAGCAACCTTTAACGTACCAAGTCCATACATGTTGCACATGAGCATTTCGATATTCGAAGCATGCACCATCCCCATTCGTCTATATTAGTGGTTCTCAACGTGGGGTACGCGGTAAAAGTTTTTGGGATACTCCGTGAGAGCTCAAAAGTTGCTAGATCTAGTAACACGTCCATTTCACTGGTTACCCAGTAAAATGTTTATAATTTTATAAGATTTGTTAAATTGTTTATGTAATTTTTTGTGTTTATCGATATATGTAATTTACTAATACAAAATTTAATGTGTGTATATCTATGTTTTATTAACCGCTGAAGTAGACCAAACGAAACAAAGTACAAGTAATTAAACAATTACCAACGCAACACTAGGAGATTCTTGTCAATTATATGAAGTCACTTTTAGTTTTAAACAATAACAGGATTTGTTAGAATGGATTAATATTTTTCGGTCTTTGTTGATCACATAGCTTTATCCTTTGGAGCTGTTGGGTGGTTTTTTTTTTTGAATCTGAGCATCATTTCTTTGCTCCGTAACGAGCTGAATATTTAGGTCACAAGGACCCTCATAAGTCTCAGAAAAGGTTTGGGAGTGGAATAATAGGAAGCAAATATGTTCCTCTAATAACTTTTATGCAGAGTTGTTAGGGGAAGATATTTGCCGCCCATTTATGCCATTCAAAATGCTTTCAAACGTGTCGCTTTCCTGCATACAGGGCCACAACTTTAAGTATTCAACGAAAAGTGAATTTTTTTAAGACTATCAGTCGCTCTTTTCTCAGCATGGGGAGGGAATAGGCAAGTAAAGACACTCTTCATCAGCAAGCTCTTCTGGGTAAGTATAGGTAAGTATATTTTATTTATTTATTTTTTTAAATTCCAAAGTGGCTAAATGGTCACAGGAACCATTCATTCCGGTGACTTAGCAGTACTTTCTGATCACCGGCCACTAGTGGTGAAAGCCCTAGTGGACAGTCGCCTGCAGATCAGGGAAGGTGCATCATAGAAGGATTCTGCCACTGGAAGGGATGGGGGCAAGGTCTAATTTTTTTTCTTTTTTTTAATTAGATCTTGCACAAGATGCTGCAAAATATTCCATTAAATGCGCTCAACAGGGAATGCTGTTTGACGATTTAATGCAACTTTGTGGTTCTTGCTCCCTCTTTTTCCTTCCACACTAGCTGCCTATGTGTGGAGGGGTTTTCTCCTGGTTAGAGCAAAACACTCTGACATGGATGGTGCCTTGACGTGGCGTCAGAGCTTTTCACTAAACCATCTGGCAGACATACTTCTATGTAACAGAAAATGCTGATTGACATTTTAATGCAACTTTGTAGTATCTTTTTCCTCCCATGCTAGCTGCTTATATGGCTCAATCGGTAGCGCGCCAGGCTCGTAATCTGTAGATCCCAGGTTCGAGTCCCGCCTCGGCCAACGTTGAGATTTATATCCGCAAAACTCTCAGTCAGTAGGGGACACCGATGGGCTTCGAAAAGTCAACGTCCGTCGGATAGGACGTAAAATCGTGGCCCCGTCTGTGGGAGACCCTGTGCACCTTAAAAACATGCTGGATGGCCTTGACGGGAGCTACAATCTGTCCAGTGAATTCTCTTCCCTCAACCGTCTTTGAGCCCTCGGGGTTCTTGTGACCTGGCCATTTAGCCCATTTTGAACAAAAAAGTGTAACTCAGAGGTAAAACCATTGACGATCCTATTTTTTCGTTTTCGGCTATCCGTAGTTGCGTTAGAGTAAGATGTAGGCATAATTGCTGTATTTGTAACTGCGCTCATTAGTAAATGGCTTAAATATTTCACTCTTGAAACATTGATTTGTTTATTTCCCCCCCCCCCCCAACCTCCTGGAAGCCTTTTGGAGCCCTTGAGAGATCCACCTCCCACCACCCTCTGAAAAAGTCTTTCCTAATGCCCATTGAAAGTTTCTAGCTGAAATATTTAGTGCGTTGCCTTGACCTAATTCGAAATGGTTTTACACCAATTTGATATCTAACGTATGTGAAAAGAACTGTACAAAATAATCTCTGAATGCTTTTGAATATCGTAAGAAATGTAATACCGATTATTAACATTTTTCTAAATACCATTCCTTTGTTGAATTTTAAATTTTTACGTGAAATTTGTTTTTATAAATGAGCAAATGAAATTCAAGTTTTCAAATATATAATTATTTTTTTTTTCAGATTCTTAAATATATATATATTGAACTTAGGCTCTGGGAGGTGAGTTCGAGCTCGAGCTGGCTTGGGCTTAGAATAATTTAAGTTTCAAATATATTGTAATTTAAAATAAGCACCATGTGGGTTTCGATTTTTTTTTACATATTCTCTAGGGTTATTAAATGAATGGCTCTTTGCGTTTAGCAGGAGGCCTACGAATTTTCAGTCTCTACTAGTATTTCCATTTTTTTGTTCCAAGTAGCATTAACATTTTAATTTTATTATAAAATGATTATAATTAATAAGAATAAAATAAATGATTAGCGACATGCATTTCTCTGTATAGGTCTTATGATGCGTCAGAGAATGTTTTCTCCAAATCGGTCTCGGGCTCAAATAATTGCCGAAATGAACTCCTGGCTCAATAATTGACAAAATTTATTCATGATCAGACTGACCCGGGCTCAATAATTGAAGAAATGGTTCAGGCTCGGACGGTCTCGGATTCAACAGCTTTGAGCTCGGGCTTGTAAAATTGATTCCGTCCTGAACTCGTTTCTGCTAAGCTTCATTGCAAGCAGGGCCGTCGCCAGATTAGAACGCGCCCTGAGGCAAACAATTAAATATCGTCCCTGATGGATTATAAGACAAAAACTTAAGAAAATCTCGAATTGCTATTTTGTTTTTATTACAAGAGAAACATTAATGCAAAACAATTATATAATAATATTAATTAAATGTTTGCTCTACGGGGATATCGCACAATAAAACAGTTTATAAGCTCTTCTAAATTTAAGTTATAAGCTATGTCCGTCTCTATCGATATAGTTGCTAGACCAACCAATCTTTCTTGGGTCATTGCAGGCGCCGTGAGACAGGCTGCCTCTAGGCTACACCTGTCGCCGGTACTGATTGCAACTATACCAATGAGAGATTTAATGTGACGAACGTAAGAACGTCTCAAGCGGAATGGAATGAGTTGTTCACACTCTGTATAAATTTTTATGAGCAAAGAATTCTCTAAATTCCTCTTCCAGATCCATAACCATTGTTAGTTTATTAAAGTGTCTCGAGACAGACAACAGTGGAATACGATATTGGCGGAAGAATAGAAACATAATTCATTACAGCTCACACATTTTCAAAAAAAAAAAAGCCACCAATGTTTTCACTTTGTCGTTTGTAGATATTCACTCTTTTGTTTTTACAGATAGTTCGATAGATATTGATGAAATGTTACGATTCGTATTTTTCGAATATCCCATAGTTTTCATACCAAACCTAGGCACATAATACAAACAATGAAAATGACGATTCTGATCCGTTTCTAGAAAATGTTTCGACCAATACTTTTAGATGCATAATAATCAGTTCATAGCACTCATCAAAAATGTATATTTTTGGTTCTTAATCAAAATATTTTAATAATTGCTAAAAAATAGAGTGTTTTTTTTTTTCCAATTCATTACTCATTAGAATTGTAATTTTTCAATTTTCAGAGAGATAATTTTTCCTGCGTCTGTTTCAGAATATAGTTTTTTTTTTCCTAGTGGCTCTTCACTAAGTTTGAGTTGGACTCGATTTTTAACAGAATACGTAAAAATCGAGGTCAGTGAACCAGTAAGGCCGCAAAGTTTGCAAAAAAATATTAAAATAAATTTCACATTTTCTATTCGTCCGACAGATGCCACTAGTTCACTTTAAAGTATGGGTTCTCAATGTTGGGTATGCGGTAAAATTTTTTGGGGTATGCCGTGAGAGCTCAAAAGTCGCTAGATATATGTTATATATGTTTTATGTTATTCCCATTGGTAAACTATAGCTATAGTTTTATCTATCTATACAAGGGGTACGCCAGTTACATACACATTTCCAGAGGGTACGTGAAGCACAAAAGGTTGAGAATCACTGGTTTATATTATAGTTTTTGTGTGCTACATACTATCATCTTTTCATATTATTGGGTAAAGCGAACTATTTCTAATCTTGCTTTATTTTTCGCTAATTCCATTTGAACAGTAGTCTGCAATATCTGTCAGGAGCATTATTAAAAACAACGCATTAGAGAACTTTCTTTTTGCTCTTGGACGTTAATTCTGGTAATTAAATTTTGCAAAAAGCTTCATCGGATTGCCGACTTTGGTTTTCTAATAATTCGCAACACTTCGAACAAAGAATCCTACTCCTAGATTTTACAGGACTTCCCGTACAAGGACATGCCCTATCATTAACTATATACTGTTCAAAATATACAAAGCATACTTTCAAGTGTATACAAAGCATACTTACTATGCTCATCAAACTTGAGAGTTTGTTAGACCACTATCTCAGTCACAACTAAAACAATGCTTAGCAGTCCTAAAGGAATTGGAGGCAAGGTTACCTAATTCCGTGTTATTTTTATTTTGATCTACCTACGTTGTTTATTGTTAAAATTAAATACAACAGTTCGAGATGAAAGACTACACCATGAATTAAATATCCGTAAAAAGTTTTCGACTAAACAAATGATGCATTCTGACTTAAAATCTTTTTAATGCATATTCCGCGCAATGGTTTCTAAATCCTTGATAGCATTTCTTATTCCGTTATTATTGTATCCTAACTCAGTGACATGGTTCCTAACAGTGACGCAGCAAGGTGACTGGTCCTTCTCGCGATACTTATTTTTTGAGCCCCTTCCCCCTCCTTAAAAACATATTTTAGAAAAAAAAAAATAGGAAAGCAATTTTTAATGAAATAGAAACACCTTTGTTTTATTGTTTTCTTAATTTAATTTTGCAGTGTACACATATAAATCACTAGATATCATATCAGTATCATTCAGGCCAGGATCTGAAAAAATATAAAGAGGGGAAAAAATGGGGGGAGGGACGAGTGCAAGTGACTCAACGGGGCCGAAAAAAAGTCAAAAAGGGGAAGGCAAGAGACTGGCTTTGCATTGAAGTATATCATTTTCCCCTCCGCTTTAGAGGTCTTTAAAATTTCTTGGAAAATGTGTGAAATATGGACATACGGACTCTGATCTAGAAAAGGTGAGGGGGGGGGGAGCAGGAAATACAATCGAGTCAGACAAACGTAAAGAGGGAGCAGGAGGCTGGTTTTCTAATGCAGTATAAGATTTTCCCTTTGTTTTACAAGTCTTTAAAAATTTCTTGAAAAATGCATTGAAATATAAATAAGTTTAATAATTTTTTTGCTTCCATTACACATACTCATTCTACGCCATATGTCGAACACATTACTGTAGTTTGCTCCCACCCGAATCAGTAATTTTTCATTAGTTGCGCTATTAATGCGATTTTTTTAAAAATTAGTGATCTGGCAACCTTCGTGTCACGTGACACAAAAAGGTTGGCAGATCACTAATTTCTAAAAAAATCGTTGCCAGATATTTTTTCTGAATTCTGTAATCAACCATAGTGTTCGAATACTTTTTTGAGCGACTGTACCACAACAAATAAACAGTGTTTCATTATATTCTACTCAAAAGCTTTTCCGAGAAATGCGGAACTACGGTGCTGGTTTTTATGAAACTGACTAAAAGTTGTGATATATTTCGGAAAGGTTAACACCGACACTTCATTTCTTCATTCAATATATCAAAAATCATTATTCTATGGCTGTCGAGTTTATAAAAAAAATTTCAGCCCTGATATAAAAATAGTTTCTGTTTTCCAAAAAATTAAATCATGTACATTTTATTCATATTAATCAGCATTATATATACATGAATAAAAAAAGAGAAAACGACAACAGATTTATTGATCTCTAGCCTAATAACTATTTAAAAATCGGTGCACATATTTTTATAAAACTTTTCACTCGTTTTAAAATTATTTCACGGTTTCCTGCTGCATTTTTAAATATTGCGAAAAACTAAGATTGAAGATTCGACGAATTGATAATTACAATAATCACCCTTTTTGTTATTGAGGAAATGAAAACTTAGCTTAAAAATTAATTTACAATTCGGAAGTGATGTGAAGAGGCTGCAGCATAGCTTGACCGAGCTGGGCACATGGTACCAAAAATGGAAGATAAAGATTAACTCTGACAAGAGTTCTGCCATCTTTTTTACAGGAAAGCGCATTACGAATCCCACTTGGCTCCATTTACAAGATATTCCCATTGATTGGAGTGATTCAGTCAAATATCTTGGGGTTTGTTATACATAAGAAGTTAAAGTGGGACTACCACATAAATAATATAATCTCCAAAGTCAATTAATTGAGGGGCCAGCTAGGCCCACTCCTTAGGAGAAATTCCATTTTAATGATTGATCATAAGCTTTTACTCTATTATATGATCATCAGACCGGTGTGCTTCACCCATATGGGCGAATACTACACCCACCAATATTCGTACAGAACAAGATTTTCAGAACTGCGGTCGATGCCCCCTGGCTTGTCACTAACAGACAACTCCATAAAGACCTGGGCATCGACCATACACATACACATATAAAACGCACCTCAAAAAGATTTTTTGAGGCTGTAAGCAATAATCCCAATGAGATTATTTCTTCTCTGATTCTTTACGATCATACTGTTTTGAACAAATACAAAAGGTCTAAAACGATAGCGTTCTCTGAGGAGACCTACCTGTTTTAGGTTTCTTATACAATTTTACTACTATTTTTAGCTTTTCTTATGTTTGCCCTTGGGGGTGGTTTACTTATATATTTTGTTCTTACTCATGCCAAATAGGCATATCTTTATGATGGAGATGGTTAGGGGTAAAATTATTAAAAGGTACATCGAATGTGATTATACGAACTACGATCTACGATTTCCATTGCAGTGTGAAATTTCTCCCTCCGTTTTAAAGGTCTTTATAAATTCATGAAGTAAAAAAATTTAATCATTATTTTTTTCTCTCTTATGCACTTAATTTTGCCTCTGTTACCCTTCTGAAAGGGGAGGATTGCACACTTTCCCCCTACCTCATGGATATTAATTAGTTTTAAGAAGTTTATTATTATTATTCCACTGCAAGTCATTATACATAGGATTAATATATTTTATTTATTTTAGGTAGGTTTATATTATATTTTTATTCCTATCCCCATCTCGATATTAATCTCTAAGTCCTTCATAAACGATTTCCTGGTGCATTTCCAGTTCCTTACGGTAATGTGAAAAATAATGATAATTACGATTCCTTTTTTCAAAGCATTTTTTATTATGGAATTCGAAACGAATGGATTATATTTTTACTCTTTGTGAATAAGATATTAAAATAATTTTTCAAATATAGCCAGAAATGACTGATTTAAAAAATGTGTACATATGACTATAACATTTTAAAATAAATTATAAATAAGGTAAATAATTTTAATCGTACTATCTCGTTGAAATTGTAGTTAATGAATATACCGGTAACTGACTAAATTACCAAAATCTTTGGATATATTTTTGAGATTTATCTAGTACATTTTCAGAATCTCATATATGAGAATGAATAAAAATAATTTATGAATCTGAACTTCTGGATGTGGCCGGAACTTCGATCCGGCCACATCCAGCAATCCCCTAAACATCCACCCAAGGTCATGTTTTGGGGATGTTTCACAGCTTCCGGGCCACAGACGCTTCACCACTTTAAGGAATGATGGACAGCAAAAAGTACATAGGCGTTCTGGAGGCGAAAATGGTCCCAACACTGCAGAAACTGTTTCCTAACAACGATGGGGTATTTCAACATTATCTGGCTCCATGCCACAATTCTAAGCTTGCTAAGAGCTTCTTTACCCAGCAACATTTGAAGGTATTGGAGTGGCCAGGAAATTAACCCGATCTAAACCCCATTGAGAATTTGTGGGTCATTATTAAAGCGCGCATATCTAAGATTGATTGCACGACGAAAACGAAAATGATAGAAAGTGTCATGAAAGTGTGGTACCACGACCCTAAAGTGAAGGAGATGTGTGGAAAGCTAGTGACATCAATGGTTGAGAGGGTGAAAGAAGTAATTAAAGCTAAGGGGGGTCACATTCACTATTAACTACACTATTAAACAAATAAATATTTTAGTTGTCTTTGTTACTGCATTTTCCTATTGTCCCAACTAATTTGCACAGTACTGTAAACTGACAGGCTCCTGTCAGACTTCTGTGGCAAGCAGCTGCTTGAGGGGGTATTTATTTTTATTTTTATTTTTTATCTTTTGTTTGTTTACAAGAATTGGTAAGGTTATTCTTGGTAGGTTTGTTCACAAATATGATGGTGTAACTTACTGAATGTTGTACAAGCCTTATTTTATATTTTGAGTAGAGATAGTAAAAATTTTTTGAGAAACAACTTGTAGTAATAGCGAAATAATGTTATGTTCTTCTGAAAAATTTATTTTCATACTGATATAGATTTATATTAGTTGAGTTTATATAAATGTTTTCATTCATATTTTTATAATGAATTACATTATTTTAGAATTATAATTGTTAAATGTTATTTTTGAACTCACGCTCAGTTTCCATCTGTTTAATTCATAATATTTGGTGCCAGGATCGCGATTATTTATTGATTGCCTTTCACTAGAAGTATGGGTGAGTTAGGAAAACTGATAACTGATATGAGAGCTGACATAGCCGCTCCAAAATGATAACTTGAGAACTGAAATGGCCTCTCAAAAAGATGACTTGAAAGCTGAAATAACCAGTCAAAAAAATGACTTGAAAGCTGAAATAGCCAGTCAAATTGATGACTTGAAAGCCGAAGTTGCTACACAAAATAATGAATTGAGAAATGAGTTGAGAGCTGAAGTGGCTTCTCAAATTCGTAAAGTTACCGACCAGTACAAAAACAATGACCGAACTCAACAGACAATGTGATAATTTAAAGTAGTGGTTCTCAAACTTTTATGCTTCACGTACCCCCTGGAAATGTATATGTAACTGGCATACCCCTTATATAGATAGATTAAACTATAGTTGTTTTATAATAATACCAACTTAGCGACTTTGATAACATCAATGATCATTTTGGATCCAAGACCAAGGACAAGGCCTGGGTCCCACACATATGATACAGTACGTGTGCAAGAAATCTTCCAAAGTGACTGATAGGTGAAAAAGTGGTGATGCCGTTTGCTGTCCCTAAGTTTGGAGAGAGCCAAGCAATCACGCAAATGACTGCTACTTCTGCATGGTTCCACCTGTTTCTGGAGGCATCACAAGGAAAAAGAAGTGGACAATAGCATACCCGAGTATGCAATCTGCTCTCCGACCAGTTCTGCACATCGAAGGCCTTCCTGTTCCCGAACCTCCAAAAGAATTATCCATCGATTCAGACGATGAGGAGGGAAGAGAACTGATGTCGGGTTCTCCTCAGCATTCAGTGTCTAATGATGATCCATATGTCTGCCATGGCGTGTCATCTGCACCAAACATTCTCACCGAAGAAGAAATGAACGATCTTGTTCGAGATCTGGAGCTGTCCAAGGTCAAAGCAGAGTTACTTGAATCAAGACTTAAGCAATGGAATCTTCTCAAGGAAAATGTCCAGTGACTTCATTTTGAACTCGTGACGACCAGTTTGTGCTATACTTCAGAAAGGAAGATGAACATGTTTTCTGCTTCGATGTACATGACCTGGTGAATGCCCTCAGAATCAAACATGACCCTCAAGAATGGCGACTATTCATAGACTTCTCGAAATTGAGTCTCAAGGTGGTGTTGCTGCAAAATGGAAATCGATTTCCATCCATTCTGGTCGGACACGCTGTTTACATGAAAGAAACCTACGACAACCTAAAATAGCTGTTGAACTGTCTTCAATACAGCAAGTATGGCTGGAATTTCTGTTGTGACTTGAAGGTAGTGGCTCTGTTGATGGGTCTGCAGCTGGGAATATACGAAGTACTGCTGTTTCTTATGTGAATGGGACAGCTGAGCAAAGATTTTGCACTACGTGAAGATAAACTGGCATCAGAGGAAATCTCTGATGGTCGAATAGAAGAATGTGGAACACCCAGCACAAGCAGAAACGCACAAAATCCTGCTACCGTCCCTACACATTAAACTCGGTGTGATGAAAAACTTCGTAAATGCCATGGACTGGTCTGCATAAGCTTTCAAGTATTTGGCTGACAAATTCCCTCGACTCAATGAAGCGAAAATTAAAGAGGGAATTTTTTGGGGTGCTCAGATCAATGGCTGTTCAGAAATCAGATGTTTGACAACCTGCTTCAGGTTGATGAGAAAAAGGTTTGGGATGCGTTTTGTCAGGTGTCAACTAAATTCTTCAGAAATGTCAGGGCAGACAACTACAAGAAAGTGGTTAAGGACATGCGGTCTCTGTATCAGAAACTTAGCTGCAATATGTCCTTAAAATCCACTTTCTCCATTCCCATTAGATTTCTTCACTGACAACTGCGTCATGGTTAGTAATGAGCACAGTGAACGTTTTCACCATGCTCATCACTAACCATGCTGATAAGAAACTAACTATGCTAACTATGGTTAACCAATAAGAAACTAACTCTAACGATGGAGAAACGAAACCAGGAAAACTTGTCCACTTCAGTGTTGGCCACAGATGATCCTGAGCACTGTACAAGCGACATCAAAAGCAGAAGCAGAGTTTTATCGTTACAAGTCATATGTACCTATTACTCTATTATATAAGAAACTGTTGCGGATTTCTCAGAAATCGTAGCCAATTTTGCGTTTTCATTGTCATATTCGTGTTCAGCACCTTGAAATCTTTAAGAAATGGCTACTTTTATCTGAGGCATGACTTTTATGAAAATTTGTTGCCTAGTGTAATGGCAATTTTAGTGACAATAATGTTTTTTCACATATCGATAGAAATACAACTAAACCTTCCACAAATGATGGTCAATCATCTTGGACAGTTTTTAAAACATAATTTGAAGTCATCGCTAGAGCTAATGAGTGGAATGAATTTCAGAAAGCCAGTTTTCTTGCAGCTTCCTTTGAGAAATTCTGCTGTGGAAGTTTTGCAGTCTGTTCCACAAGAGAAAAGACTTGATTTTCAAAGTTTGGTATCTGCATTAGAACTCAGATTTGGTGATATTTATTTAAAACAATACTATATGACTCAATTTAAACATCGTATGCAGAAGAGTGGTGAAACTTTGCAAGAACTTACTAGTGATATTGAACATCTAGCTAGATTGGCTTATAATAATTTCCACCAGATATTCAAGATAACTTAGCTCAAGTACAATTTATTGATGCTATTGCCGGCCCTGAGACTCAACAATACCTGAGGATGTTGGAAAGTGAATCCTTGAATTCAGCTGCGGTACATGCCATCAAGTACGAGCGCTTCAGGCTTTCCTCCCAAGCAAACAAACGGATAGTGAGATTTCTGAATGCAAAAGAAACTGTGGAAAAGAATAGTGAAATGCAAGAAAGGACCAAAGCTATACTATCCGTTTTGAAAGATAAAAAGTTCTTCCTCAAAGACTTCCACAGATCTTCAATATTGGAATTGTGGCAAGACGACACATTTGTGCCAACTGTAACAAGAAATGAATGAGGAGTCAAAGTCCATCTACTAGACAACAGGATCAAGGAAACAGAAATTAGTCTTGCAGGGCAAATTGATTGGTTGGCACTAGAGGAAGTCGCCCACGTTTCAGCACTGCATGGTGCAGACAACAGGTTGATAGCTCATGGAATCATGAAATGAGTACTATGCCATATGACAGTAGACACTGGTGTAAATGTAACTTTACTCAGAACAGACATAATAAAGCAGATAATACCTCATCCAAACTGGAATACTACACAGTCTTATATAACCTTACAGTCACTGGAGATCGTGATAAAGTCCATGGAAGGATGAAACTCAACATCAGAGTTGGTAGCTCTCTGGTACGCCATCCTGTCTGCATTCCTGACATCTACAATGAATGTATACCAGGCCTTGATTTCCTAAAGAAACATGGATTCATTATTAGACATAATGACAGCATACTCATCTATAAGACAGAAGAGATCCCTCTGCTTAGCCGAACATATGATTATTTATCAACTGTGAGCACAGTATTAGTGACGGAAGACACCAATATCCCAGCACAAAGTGAAGATATAGTCTGTGGACATTGGGCAGAGGCTTCCACCAGATATGATTTCGGCAGAGACTTTCACCATATTCCGTGGACTGGGGCCTTCCGATTGGCGGTCACTGATGCCCCTGGAAAAGGAGCTTTAGCTTTTGGTATCCTGGTTGCATGGACTCTAGTCAGAGTAAATAAAGAGCAGATTCCTATCAGAGTGATGAACTGTAACAAATCCAATAGATTATTGAAAAAGGGAAATTTATTGAAATAAAAAAGAAAAGAATTAGCAATATGTGAACATGTTACATGGGTAACAAGTATAAGAACAATAAAAGTTACTGAATAAAACCATCACCATTACAGACATCCCTTCTTATCTTGCTGAATTGTGGAAAGATGCAAAGAAGGTATTAACTGAAGACCAAGCTGCTAAAAACAAGAACCTACTTAAAGAGTTTTCTGACATTTTTTCTGTTACATCAAATGATTATGGCCATACTTACCTGACAGAACACAAGATCAACACTGGTGATTCTCCTCCAATCCATTTACCAGCAAGAAGTCTTCCATTAGCAAAACGGGAGGAGACAGAACAACTCATAAGGGGCATGGATGCTCAAGACATTATAGAACTGCCATCGAGTCCCTGAACATCACCGGTGGTGCCTGTCAAGAAAAAGGCTGTATCTACCCAATTTTGTGTGAATTACCGCAGATTTAATCGTATAACAAAGAAAGACTGCTTTCCATTACCCAGGATTGATGATACACTTGACACAGACTACCATCGCTGTCTTCTTCAACATTCAGAAGGCATTTGACTCCCTGTACCATTCGAATATTCTCTGTATGCTCCAAGACCTTGTTTTCAGAGGCAATATTATTCATTGGATCACAGCGTACTTCTCCAACAGAAAGGTTTGTGTCAAGCTCAGTACTTCTCACACTATCAATCATTGAGTACCTAAAGGGGGTGCCCTCAGTCAGATGTTTCTGAACAGCTTGTTGTCAGGCCTACCCTCTCGACTCGACAATAGAGTGGGTATTTCCATCTACGTAGACGATATCTGTGTCTGGGTCTCTAACCAGGATCCCTCGTATGCTCAGATCAAGATGAAACGAGCTGTGGCCATGTCTTGAAGTTCTTGGACAACCTCAGACTCACTCGTTCCATCGATAAGATTGTGGCCATGGTTCTCACCAAGAAACGACTTCCGCCCACCTTCCCTGACATCATGCTTGGACGATACCACATCAAAGTCATCAAGCAACATAAGTTCCTTGGTGTAGTCCCTACAACAGGCTGACCTGGGGACCTCACATCCAGCATCTTAAGACAGTCGCCACTGCACAGAGAAATATACTGTCTTTCCTTGCTGGTACCCACTGGGGGAAGTTCCTGCAAGACCCTCCTGGTTTTGTACCAGCATTTGATGCTGTTCTGCATCAACACTGTGGTCACTTTCTGAGCAATTCTTCTGCTTCACTGCTGAGGAAGTTGGCCACTGACCATACTATATCTCTGCACTTCTGTCTCGGACTCTCCTCTAACACACCTAATGCATCTGTCATTGCAGAGGTTGACGATATGCTTTTTTGCCTGCAGTGGAAGAGAGATAATTTGTGCCATCTCTCGAGGCTCCACTACCTCCACTTTAACCATGAGCTTCTCTGGATTTTGCAAGACAGGCCGGATTCTGCCATCGCCATGTCTACCACTGACTTCTATGACTGAATCCTCCCTGCTTGCTCCACAGCTGGCAATACGCTCCTGACTTTATACCCTGGAGGAACAGTGACCTTATGATCAATGTCACTGTCCCTTCCCTAAGTCGAAAGAGCGACTCCGATTCAATGGCCATCAGGCTTCTCTCCTCCTCCTATGCCACTGCACGATATGAGAGGTGTGCTGAGGCCCATGCTAAAGGATCTGCTCACCAGAGGTTTCCATCTTCCGTATCTCACTTCCTCCACATGTGCTGAGCTTCATGCTATCCTTGAAGCTGTACTTTTCATCCACAGCATCAGGAGTAATAAATTTTTCATCCTTTGCGACGCAAAGTTAGCCTTGCAGGCTCTCCACAAGTGAAACAGCAAGAGCTGCAACCCCTTCCTTGTTCAGAAGATCATGGAGACCTGTTCCAAGATCACTTATGCCGTTATCACGATCCATTCCCAATGGATCCCATCCCGTGTAGGGATATTTGGCAATTAGCTTGCTGATCACACTGCGAAGGAGGCGATTGAGAATCGGAGGTATTTAACTAATTACTCTCTCTTTCTCAGCAACTGCAAGAGTTTTGTCTCACAACTGATGAGCCAATATCGTCTTGCACAGTGGCAGAGTGACTCCAGTTGTTCCTCTTTAAGGTATTTGGTACACCCTTCTCTCACTGCTCCTAACCTCGGAGACCTGTGCAGATCTGAGGAGTTCCTCCTGTATCGTCTCCGAGTTGTTGTCATCTACAGAAACTCTATGCTTCACACAGTCGGTGGAGAGTACAGGTCTAACTGTGTCACATGCAGCACACCTCAGACTGTATCTCACGTCACGTACTGCTCAATTGCTCCCGCTACAATGCTAAAAGAGTAGCTTTGTTCCGGAAGCATCATGCTATCAGAATCAACCACTATTCCATCACTTTCCTTCTTGGTAACCACCAGAATATGAAACTGCAGTGACCATGCCTGCATCTTTTCACAGATTTCTTTTAGTACACTGGCCTCTTCTGCAAGGTCTAATGTCTTTTTTGCTTTAACGAGATTAGTGCAGTTAATAATTTCATGAGATAACTGAGTTAGTATCTTCTGTCGCTAACGAACGCAGGAATTCCCAGGCGATCAATGAGGTAGCAGGCGGGGTGGTCATGGTGTCCATCGAGAGTGCCCGAGTCAGGGAACAACATCTGAGGGACATGGGCTGGCTCGTCTGCCGGCTCCGGCACTCTCTACTATGAGACTGGAGCTGCTTTCGCTCTCTATCTTATTTTCCACTTTCAACCCGGGCTGCACTCTGCACTCCCTTTAATACCACCCATACTACAAGTCCCTACTGGTCTCCTCTGACACAAACTTCATCTTCTATTTCCAGGCTTCTCTTCCAAGTACGTGTAGTGTCGTGAGACGGAATACGAGCTTTCCCCATGGGGGATGGGTCCTTCGGGACCCCCCACCCCGAAATAAAGAGAGGTGTGCTTCTGTTATCTCGACCTCCTGTTGTGACTGGTGTAGGCAGCCCTCATTGGAAGGTAATTTCACCATGAACTTACAAGACTTTGAAACTTGAATCTTGGTAAGCACACTTACGAATATTGTTGAAAAAAAGCCAGTTAAGAAGAGCTACTGTGAACACCAACAGTAAACTTTAGTCTAAAAACTTAAATCAATAGTGAATATAAAAAGACTGCTCTGATACTTTAAAAACTGCATGGTGCATAACAAAACATCGTATCCTCGGACATTTAATGGCAAATAATAAAAAATGGAAGCTCCAATCACGCAACACGACTGTATTTGAAAAAAGTGAATTTATAATACACATGAATCAACAAATTGAAAAGTGCTGTGATAAATCTGCAAAAAGAAACCGAAATCAAGCAACTCCCAACTCCATATTTGGAAACAACTCTCTCTGAACAACTGGATTTTGGCAATATCCCAAAACAGCGTCTAAAGGTATTTATAATCTTGCATAACTACCCTACAGTTTTAATAGTGCATTAGCGCAAAACTTGCCTAAATATTAAGTAAGAAGCTATGAAATCATTTCTGCTTAAACACAGTTTGTTTAAACAACAATTATCTTTCTTTAGAGTTCCTTTGTGCAAAAATAATGCATTGAAAAATTATGCTACTCTCAGATATTCTCATTTATATAATATATTATCGCATAATCTTGATTTTTTTTAGATGAGTGAAAAAGAATTTAGATTGGATTGTTCAACTTTGTTAATGAATTAATTACTTCCTTGTATTTTTAAATTTTTGCATACGTGCATTAGAAGGTTATGGTTGGTTCTCTTTATTTTAACTTCTTTTCTTTTGTGTTTGACTTTATGTATATGTATTGTAAGTGTCTGCTATAATTGGATCTAGACAGAGACGATCTAGATTAGAGACCCTATATAGGAAGAGGGTGACCATCTCAAAATTGGACGCCATGTTTTGCCGTCGCTTGGATTGTTTGGCTGCAAAGCTGAATGGTATTCCACAGATACTAATGGATTCCGGAAAAGGGTAGGGTAATATTTGATACAGATTTCAGTGCTCACGATTGGAAGCACCTTAGAAAACGGCTAAAAACGATAGGTAAATTTTACGGCTTTTTTTTTTTAAAAGGAGATAATAATTTCGCTTTGCTGTCTGTCTGTCCGTAGACATCGAACGTTTTTGTTTATACACAAAAATAAAAAATATTTTTTGTGTTGGATAGGTATTCATGAAAAATTACGTTTGCCATTTTTCGAACCTCCCAAAAGTTATAATTGTGCCCTCTAACGGTGGAAAAAGTTGAAAATTCCAAAATATCAAATGAATATTCCAAACGAATGTAAAGGTTACAAAGTTACCATTGACAACAATCAGTTGACCCTTTAGAACCAGGAGAGGATGCAACTTTTTTTGTTTTAACAGATAATTATATGCTTTTAGAGATAAATTAAAAGTTAATTTTGGATTGAACAGGTATAGATGGAATACTACAATACGCATTTTCCGAATCTCCCAAAAGTTATAATTGCACCCTCTAACGATGGAAAAAAATTGAAAAATCTCAAAATTTAAAACGAATATTGTAAACGATATAGTTATGCTAGAAATTTGAAATTTTGGTCATGGAATGTGACAGTCTCGAAGATTCCATTCACAACAATGAATTGACCCCTACGCCCAAGGTAAGTAGCAAACAGAACGGTTTTGTTTTAAGAGATAATTGGAAATTTCTTTTTCAGTTTGTACTAATGAAATATAATTCGCATTTTCAAGGGTAGTTTAAATTTATATCATTGAATTAATTACTATTCATTAATTACTATTCATTAATTAATTACATTGAATTAATTAAATAGCCAAATGGCAAACGTTTAACGAATGTTTCAAGTGATCTGTTTGTGGTAGAAATTTCGGCAGTAGAGTTCTGTTATGGTAGAAATTCCGGTGGTAGAGTTCTGTTATGGTAGAAATTCCACTGAGAGCAATGATGTGCCCACTATTTTCAGAGGGGTGGGAGAAAAGCAACTTTTTAATTTTAAGAACTTAAAGACAAATACTTTTTATGTTGCATAATTACTAATAAAATATTACTATTTGTAATTTCCTTATCATACATTAAAAAAATAAAAATAAATAACCCCTCAGGCAGCTGCTTCCCATAGAGGTCTGACAGGAGTCTGTCAGTTTATATGCCATAGTAGAAGGTCATGAAGATGGGGGAACCTCATAATTAAAACTTTTAAAGAGTGAAAAAGTAGGAAAAGGTAGAACATTATCTTTGAAAACGAGAATCTCCTATGTGCCGGAGGTGATATGCATTCTTCCAGTCATTTTACACATTCAGTACCCTCTGACAGTAAAAATTCTAACTACTGCAGAATTGGTGAATAAACTATTAATATTTTATTAGTACCTGTAAAATACAAAAAATATTTTTCATTTATCTCTTAAAGCAGAAAAGCCTAATCATTACTATTCGTGTAAATCACTTGACCATTACACTCTATGAACAAAAATTTAAGTTTCTAGCATAAATAGGTTGTTTACAATATTAGTTTAAAGATTTAGTATTTTCCAGCTTTTTTTCCTCCGCTAGAGGCTGCACTTCGAGTTTTTATTTACAGCCTTTAGAACTTTCTAACAGTGGAAATTTCAATTGATGGGGATTCGAAAAATGTAAACATTAACAGTTATAATTAAGTTAAGCAGTACCTGTTGTTAGTACCTGTAAAACCAAAAAAAAGATTGTTTCGTTTATCTTTTAAAATAAAAAGTTTAATTTTGGTATCCCTTTTGGCTAAGAGGGCAAAGCCTTGTTGCCATTATAAACCTTTTGACTCTACTACCAAAATTTCAGATTTCCAATGTAAATAGTTTGTTCCCAATATTCGTTCGAATTTTTAACATATTCCATCTGTTTCAACCACTAAAGGGCGCTGTTAAAGCTATTGGAAGATTTCAAAATTGCGAATCGCAATATTTCTTCGACACCTACCAACCCAAAAAGAATTTTTCATTTATCTCTCTAAGTAATAAAGTTTGGTTTATAGACGGCCAGACAGATGGACAGACAACAATTAACAGAGAGACGGATAGACAGACGAACAAATATTGGCATAGGCAGACGACAAAGTGGAAACATTAGCTCATATTTCAAACGAACCTTAAAAGAAATTATTTGTTGGTTTTCAGTTATCTTGTTTCACTTTTGCAGCCGATTGCCGTCTTCTAATGGAGTTTCTTGGAAAAATATTCATTTATTTATTTCTATGAGTGAAATATTTACACCAAATGCAGCGGAGTGAGGCAGCGATAAAATATGGAAGCTTTTATAGACATCCTTCCTTCATCGGCTTATTAACATCAACGTCTAAAGGTTGCAATAGACGGGTCATGCCGCCTGGAATAATAACCAGATCAGATTTCATTTTCTTTAGTTCTTTCTGGATAGAAGGCATCCGATGACACCGAAACGAGTCGAGCACCAACATGAAGTCTGTTTTCGTAGACCACCTGGACGTGCTGCCCAAACACATTTTAACCAGTCAATGGTTAGTGCTTCATCCATCCATCCCTTTTAAAAACTACCAAAAGGAGCTAAAGACTCCTTTTGGTAGTTTTTCTCTTAAAAATTACTAAAGGCGTCAACTTTCCTCCATCTGCAGTACACGCTAAAATAACGATGAAGTGAGACTTCTCGTTTCCAGTTGTACATATAGACACAGTTTTTATGTCTTTCGTGTCTACAGCCCTGTCGTAGGGCATATCAAAATTCAGGGGCGTTTGATCGGCTTTTCCAATTGTGCAAGGTCATAGATATGTTCCTTTCTCAATTTGTTTATGAACTTTTGGAACTCCAGATGCTTTTTTTCGTGGTCGTCGGGAAGATGCTACGTGATGGTAGTTCTATGAACCGAAAGACAATGTCGCTTCATAAAACGACCCGCCCACCCATAAGACGCTTTAAATTTCTTTTCTGCCCGCAACAGATTTTTTAAGTTCCAGAGCTTTAAGTCTGATTTCAATGCATGAAACACCGATGGCCTGCTACCCCCTATCTACCACCCACTCCATTAATATTTTTTCTAGATCTGGAAAACTTTGTGGCAGCCCACGTTTCGCTTTTTTCTTACTAAGCAACACTTGCAGTGCCTCTTTGTTTTTTCGCCATATCGGATGTTTGACTCGTTAATGGAAAAATAACGACTTGCTGCCCGACTGCTGTCAGATTATGCATATTTTACTACTAACAGCTTTTCTGCTGCAGTATAACATTTCCTCAAATTCATTATTAGTTTTCCTCACTACTCATAAGGACAAGAGGAGGGGACGCGGTCAAGGACCACTGTTGCGAAGAGTGCAAAATGCGTTTTGTAACAATATCTCACAGCTGTACGTGCGACTGTTCATTATTGAAAATAACGTATTTTTTTGTACGCGAGTATAATACGCACCTCCGTTTTAGCGGGCTAAAATGAGTAAAAATTGTGCATATTATCCTCGAGATTTTACGGTATATTAAAAAAATAAATAAATAAATTATATCTGTCAAATAACCGTACACTTTTCGGGAATTCATATGATTTCGTGAGTTGGCAACATTTTTTTTATAAACAGATGTCACGTGACCAATAACTGGTCATGTGGTATCATCGCAGCATTGGCAATGGTATACATAGTCGGACAATGCTGATAGTTGTGATTTAAGTTTTTTTGTAGTCTAATATTAAATGAGAAAAGTCACTAAAAATGATAACTTTTGTTATTTTTCTTATATGCACAAATATACTAGGAATTGTTCATCCATTAAAGCATAATAAACTACCGAATTTTGTTTTCGTATTAACGGATGATCAAGACGTTACCCTTGGAGGCATGGTAAGAACCACTGAACTCGCAAAAAAACTAAAGTAACTGTATGATAAAAAAAAAATACCCCCTCAAGCAGCTGCTTGCCACAGAGGTCTGACAGGAGCCTGTCAGTTTATGTGCCATATTAGAAGTAAGTTTGAATAATAATCTTTGTAGCATTTGGCAACATATGGACATCAAGAGCAGAAGAGAAGCATTACAATAGGAAGGACGATGTTAGTAATTGTTTTTTTTAGGAAATTTAAAAAAAATATGGCCGGGGATAAGTAAAGTGCGACTTTGTGCTCACAGCTGTTATATAACATAATCCTCAAATAGCCATAAACTACGGAGGTTTAACCAGATTATGTGATTTCAAATACATCTAGCATGGGTAGGACTAAATTTTTCATGGAAAAAATAGGCGAAAATCATCTGAAAAACAAATTGCGAAATCGAGCATCATTTGAGTTCAGTGGAGCGCACATCAACACGTTAATGATTATCATATCCATACAACTACTTAAAAACAAAAAATATTAAGAATGTTAACATTATTGAAATTTAACTCGAATGTTTCATATCAATAATCAACAATTCTGATACATTATATTACACCTAGATAAATTGCCCTCTTTTATACTTCAGCAATCATCTTGTTCTCGCACAATGCCTCTGCATTTAAAAATAGATTGTTCTGAATTAATACTGTTCATTGAGACAAAAATATATGAGAGACTGGGAAATAGTTCTTTTTGAAATAACCATAAAAGAATTGTTAATGTTATTCAATTATTTGGCAGTTTTTTTTCACAGCATCGTTATGCATTTTTCAATCTTTTGCCACTATCAAGCATGGACATAATATTAAAAATTGCATTATCAACATCATTCACAGAAATATTTAAGCACTTTAGTTAATTGTGATTGAAAAATCAACAAGCTATAAAAAAGACTTTACAGGTTGAAGAAACCAGTGGTTTTGCATTGCTGAAATATTACCCATTGGTTTTCAAAATTTTTTTTGCAAGTGTTAGATCATACTATTGGCTTTTGCTGAGTAATTTTATTGCCAAATTGTTCATTATAGACTTTATGTGCTGATGTATGAGGAATCAAACTGCAGCAGTTTAGAAATGTTCAGTGCATATCTTTTCAATTTGATTCAAATGACTTCTATGGAATCATTTTAACACATTTTAACAATGTCTTAATACATGACTGCAACTATTTCCCATTTCCTGCTTACCAATTCCTGCTCAAATATGGCTTCTATATAATCGTGGTGATAAGAGTATAGCTTGGAACCAAATGTTCCATGTTGTTTGAAAAGGAACTGGTGGTTTATTAGTTCTATTTCTTGAAGAAACACCTTAAAACGAGCTTTACATGCAGGGTCTGTAAATGGTAGCTAGGTAGTCACTGGAAGGAGAGCTATGCGCCAATCCCCTGTGATGATGCATAGAACTGGCCAGGCCTAGCACCTAATGTCCAACCCCGCCTTCTCATGGTGCAGACTGTTAGTACCTTTCAGAAGAGATACTCTCTTGTGAAAATGAACAGAAGAGGAGGGCTGTCAGATTAGTGTGGCCTATTGATCTGGACAACTATGGCTACTTTTCTTTTTTTTCTACCCTGCTGAGGAGTGGTCAACCACACAGGTCTTGGTGCTGACCATATAAACCCACTGGACTGGACAGATATATGGCATTGAGCTTGATTATGGATCCTGATTTTGCTGCACTGGTGGGCTTCTGTGGAGGGAAAATCTTCCGCTTTGTTTTCTGTTTGTTTGTGGGTTGATAGCCCCAAGTGAATAGATTCACAGGATATGTTTATCAGCTGGTGGATAATCCTGAGCAGAGGTCATCACAGGCACCTGAACTCTTTGCTTCTATTGGCATCATCAAATTCTACATTGGAGGAAGTCTTCCAGTGTAGATGGCTTCAGCCTTTAGTGGTGGGGGAACGGGTCTTTGCCCCATGTCTGCAATTAGGGGGCTGTTTGATATTGTTGGCATTCCCTCAATAAACATAGTTTCTTTAAACATCCCACTAACCATTTTCTCTCCATAGGTAGTTGGAATGTGAGGACTCTGCACAGAGCTTATTCTCTTGATGTCCTCACACAAGAATTCCACCATTAAAATTTAGATATTCTCAGCTTGCAAGAGACCAGATGGACAGATAAAGGTCAGATTCTTAAAAATAATCTTAAATTTCTCTTTTCAGGGAGGGACGACAATAAGCATCACCAAGGCGTGGGTCTGCTTCTCAGCAGACATGCTAGAGATGCTCTTCTAGGATATGAGTGCATTAATGAAAGGTTTCTTACAGCAAAATTTCAGACCAGTGTTAAAGACCTGAATGTTATCTGCTGTTATGCCCCCACTGAGGATGCCAATGAGGATGAGAAGGATAGGTTTTATGAACAACTTCAGGATATTTTGAATTCTGTCAAGAAAGGAAATATTACCCTTGTTCTTGGTGACTTCAATGCCAAAGTTGGTACTGACTCTGACCTTTGGGGAGGGGTGATTGGCCATTTTTGTATTGGTAGCTGCAATGGCTTTGTTGTTGGGTTGTTTTACCTCTGAGCGGCACTTTTTTGCACACCATGAGCTAAATGGCCAGGTCACATGGACCCCGAAGGCTCAGAGAAGGTTGGGGGAGAGGACCCACTGGAACAGCTGTTGGGAGACAGATGGTAGTCTCCCGTCAAGGCCATCCAGCGTGTTCTTTAACGTGCACAGAGTATGACTCTCCCGCACACGGGGCCACGGCTTAACGTCCCATCCGACGGACGGCGGCCTTTCCAAGCCCATCGGTGTCCCCTACTGACCGTGGGCAGGGCGGGGAAATTTTGCGGAGATAAATCTCAACGCTGACCCAGCTGGGACTCGAACCTGGGAACTACAGATTACGAGCCTGGCGCGCTACCGACTGAGCCACCCCCGCCCCTGCTGCAATGGGCAACGTCTCCTACAGGTAAGTAAACTCAATGGATTCAGAATAACTAACACTTATTACAAACTGCGACATATATAAGTACACATGGGTTTCACCTGATGGGTTGCATAAGAATATGATTGATTATATATTAATTAACAGCAAATGGGCTAGTTCTGTTAGAAATACCAGGGCATATAGGGAAGCTGAAATTTGATTTGACCATTACCTTTTTAAAAGTGTCTTGCAACTTAAACTTAAAAGTGTTGTGCTAAAATATAAGTACACATGGGTTTCACATGGGTTATAAAGTGTTGTGCTAAAATATAAGTACACATGGGTTTAAAAAATTTACCTTTAATATTGAAGCTCTGAAAGACCCAGTTATAGCTAAAGCTTACCATGATAGGTTACTTAGTCATTATGACAGTCATGGTATGCTTACTACTGAAGTTGAGGAAGAATGGGGCCATTTTAAACAGGTTTTTTGGACACTAACAATACTCTTTTAGGAAAAAAGGAGCAGAAGAGACAGAATTATCTGAGTGATAAGGCACTTGAGCTTATTTCGGAAAGAAAGAACTGCAGGAATGTCCTTAATCAATACCCTACTTGTCCTAATAGAAAGCATTACCGAGAACTTAATAAACGTGTAAAAAATCAGTTAGCTGCTGATAAGAATCTTTGGCTTGATGGTTTGGCTGACAAAGCCGAGGAAGCAGTTAGACAGCACAACAGCAGAGAGCTGTACCAGATAGTTAATGTTTTGTGTGGTAGAAAACGGACAGGTATACAGGGATTGAAGGATAAACAAGGTAAGGTTATAGAAGGTGAGGATTCTGTCATGTCTAGGTGGGCTGAGCATTTCAGTGATAATTTAAACAATGTGGTTAGTTCTATTCCCATTGCTTGCAATGATGATAGATGCATTGGTGGCTTTAATGTTGGCCCTATAACACAATATGAAGTAATTTTGGCTGTTTCTAAACTTAAACTACATAAATCCTCAGGGGTAGATGAAATTACTACGGAAATGCTTGGAACTGGTAATGTTTCGGTTACCACTTGGATGACTGAAATTTTGAATATCTTTTATGATAAAGGCATGGTTCCTAATGATTTTACCAGAGCTATTATTATCCCTATTTTCAAAAAACGTGATCACAGTTCTTCTGATAACTATAGGGGTATCAGCCTACTCTCTGTTCCAGGTAAAGTTCTTTCCATGATTGTGCTTAATAGAATTAAGAATCTGGTTGACAGTCAATTGCGTGATGAGCAATGTGGATTCAGAGTGGTAGGGGATGTGTGGATCAGATATTTTCACTTAGGCAGATTCTTGAGAAATATTTAGAGTTTCAGAAATCTTTGGTTCCTAGCTTTGTTGATTTCAAAAAGGCTTTCAACTCTGTTGATCATCATAATTTGTGGTTGATTGTGAGATCATATGGTATACCTGACAAGTTATTTAACATAATGAAAGCTCTCTATAATAACACTGAGTCGTGTGTGAGAGTTGGTAATGCTTGTAGCAATTGGTTAGCATTACTTCTGGTGTTCGACAAGGGTGCATTTTGTCTTCTTTTTAGTTTGGTTATTGATTATGTTATGCGAAATTCACTTCAAGGGAAAGATTTTGGCCTTAAATGGACTGGAGATGCAAAAATTTCTGATTTAGATTATGCTGATGATTTAGCCTTTTTGGCAAATGATGTTGATGAGATGAACTCTTTCATTCGAGCTGTTGAAGAAATTGGTACTAGAGTAGGTTTGGTTATAAAGAGAGAGAAAAACTAAAGTGATGAAAATTGGTCAGGCAGGCTGTGATTCAGTTAATCTGAATGGTTGCAGTCTTGAGCAGGTGTCACAGTTTAATTATCTTGGGAGCTATGTAATAGATAATGGTGATGTGCGGCATGAGATTAACAGACGAATAGGGATTGCTGCCGGGACTTTTAAGAATCTATGGAGAGTGTGGAGAAATAGGCGTATACACCTAAAGACTAAAATTAGACTGTATAATAGTTTGGTTCTTTCTAGGGTTAGTTATGGTAGTGAAACTTGGACACTTTGTAAATAAGATAACAGGAAACTAGATAGTTTTGATTCCAGCTGCTTATGCAGTATCTTGGGCATTAGGTGGTTCAACTTTGTAACTAATGATGACGTTAGGCAAAGGAGTTTGCAACCTCCTTTAAGCAGCATATTGTGCAGAGAGAGACTCCATTGGTTTGGCCATGTTACCCTTATGGATAATTATAGATTGGCGAACAGGACCTTGTTAGAATTCGTGTGCAGTGGCCAGATGCAGTAGATGTAGCTCAGGATAGACTCGCTTGGAGAACTAAATTGCACGGTCTGATTGGACCTCCATAGCCCATGGCTGCTTGAGGATGATGATGATGACATGCAGCAAAAGTGGGGAATCCACTTTTAACCACTGCAACCAAAATATTAACAGTTTTGAAATCTTATCAAAATTTATAACATGAGCATTACATGTCACATGAATTGCATTTAAAAAATTGCTATGGTTTTTATTCCCATGCTTTGAGCATGTATGAAGTATTGTCGGTAACAAAAGCTGTGAGAACAGAATATGATAATTTGAATTTATTTGTACATTGAATAATTGCTACAATGAACAGCAGTGTGTTGGAGAAATGTAGAGGTCCAACACTGAATTCTATATTTCTCTCAAAGCATTACTCCAGTAATGAAAGTAAAATCGTATAGAGGTGATTTGTAGGGGATTGTTTTGCCCACCTAAAGAGTGAAATGTAGGGAGAAGTTCACAGTTTAGTCATGTAGATACTAGTTACTAAAGAAATATAAATTTCATTAAAGCAAAAGTCTTATTTCCACATCAGTTTCTCAAAACATATTTTTCTTGCATTTTAGAAAAAATTGTATAAATAAAAAACAGGAAAGTAGGAAATTTACCTTAACTGACTATTCCCTTTTGTGGCATCAGAATTTTTCTATATTCAAACTGTTAAGTTGCAAAATTTCAGAAAAAAATGAGAAAGACGTCAAAATTTGCAAAATTGTGGGGGGGGGGGGGAAATCAAAAATTGCCGCATCTTTTAAAAGCACTATAATTTGTGAAAATTGTCATGGATATTTGCATGGAGAGAAACTTACAACCCTAATCATGAGCTACAGCTGTTGCATTTGGTCACTATATGGAATAATGCAGGGTTCCATAAACTGTCCTGTGACAGTAATTTTGATGTGCCATGAAAATGCACAAAAATGATTTCCATGCATCATCATTGATATCCAAAATTAAAATAATATTTGTGATTCAAAATTGACTGATTGGGTCAATATGGTCTGAGCCAGACCTTTGAGTTAAAAAAAAAGTCAAGGGAAAATAGTTCTATCAGAATATAGTTGGGTTGGGTTGTTTTACCTCTGAGCGGCACTTTTTTGCACACCATGAGCTAAATAGCCAGGATACATGGACCCCGAAGGCTCAGAGAAGGTTGCGGGAGGGGACCCACTGGAACAGCTGTTGGGAGACAGATCGTAGCCTCCCGTCAAGGCCATCCAGCGTGTTCTTTAACGTGCACAGGGTATGGCTCTCCCGCACATGGAGCCATGGCTTAACGTCCCATCCGACGGACAGCGGCCTTTCCAAACCCATCGGTGTCCCCTACTGACCGTGGGCAGGGCGGGGAATTTTGCAGAGATAAATCTCAATGCTGACCCAGCTGGGACTCGAACCTGGGAACTACAGATTACAAGCCTGGCACACTACCGACTGAGCCGCCCCCCGCCCCTCAGAATATAGTCTCCATAACTTAAGCTTTTTATGTAAAAATGTGACTCAAGATAAATGACAGGTTAAAATTTTCTTGAATTTTAACAACATTCAATATTTACACTTATGGGAGGTGAAATATTTAGCAACATAGATTGTTCTGCAATAAAGAATTATTGAAAATTGTGGAAAACTAAAATATGCATTACACAAATTTTTGAGAATACACCTTGCAACCTTGCATAGCAAAGAATTATGCATTGCCACTCTTTAATATATATAAATGATTTGGAAGCTGTTTCTAACGTTTGTAATTATTTTTCATCATATATGCATTTCTCAATGGGGTTTTCTTATCAGTAACCTTGGTTTAAACACAAATCAACTCCTAATTAAAAAAAAGTGTTTTTCTATTGAGTTATTTGAATGAGTGGTTAGAGGGCTTGGCTACTGATCTAAGGTACCTGGGTTCAAGTCCCGGATATGGCATGGATGTATGTGTTATTTTTCTGCTGAGGTCCTGCCATCCTCTCAAATCTACTATGGTGTATAAACTAACAGGCTCCTTTCAGATCTCTGTGCAAACAGCTGCTTGAGAGGTTTTTTTTTTTATATATATTCCCTGGAGTTAGTGTAATATGAACTCAAAATTGTTTCCGTAAGATAATGTTGGCCATAGTTTAGTATATTAAGATATATATTTATTCTGTGTTTATTTTGCAATGTTGATCACAAATACTGAATTGAATATTAAAAGAAACTTGCATCTTTTAAATATCTCCTTTGACACTTGTTTAAGTTATTGAGAAAAGTTAGATTTGTTTGTGCTATTGAAATTTATTTCTTTATCAGTCAAGATATCTGGTCAAGTGGTTCAGTTGTGCTTCAAAATAATCTCTCAGCTTAATTACTCTTGAGTAATTTTAATTACTCTGGAGTTGACAGATAAAGAGGAATATGCAATTTGAAGCAAATTAAAACAAATTGGAACTGCTGTTGAAACTTTTGAGAATTTATGGAGTGGAAAAATAGATGAATGCCTACAGTCAGATGGATGTGGGCTACAAAGGTCTAGCAAAATGGTATAAATTGGGATTTATATAAATAGGATATTTGATGCTTCTCAGTCCAACTATATGTATATAATATCAAGGTGGGCTGACTTAATAAAAGCTGACCTTAAAACAATGGCTTGTATATGGACAAATTTAGTTTGGCCATTTTGCCACAATTAGAATTCTAGTGTAGCAAATAGAGTTTAAACATTTTGCATTGTTCAGATTTCTCTTTACCTTTAAAAGCACCAAAATCGAACAGTGGCATATTCAAGAAATTTAAAGGTTAAAACCCCTTTGAATAATGTATGTTTTTAAATTTTAATGATGTCATTTAAAATAAGGGACTGAAGCATCCCCCCCCCCCCACACACACACACAGTTAGATATTAGATTCAAACATCAATAATAAATAAAACCATTGGAAGTTTTTGACCACTGAAATCCAATACATTTTTTTTTCATTAAGGCTAAGTAACTTTTTTCTTTGAATTACTAAAATTTTATTATCATTAAATGCTCTTTTATTTGGTCTATAACTTAATTTATTTTCCCTTATAATTCCTTGGAAGCCATCCCATGGCCGAGTGGTTAGCGCGCTTGGTTTCTGATCTATGCGACCTGGGTTCGAGCCCCGGGATAGGCATGGATGTGTGTGTTGTTTTTCTGCTGAGGTCCTGCCATACTCACAGACCTTCTTCTATGGCATATTAAACTGACAGGCTCCTGTCAGACCTCTGTGGCAAGCAGCTGCTTGAGGGGGTATTTATTTCTATAATTCCTTCAGGATAAAGTTGTAAAGTTCATTTATTCTGCTGACAAAAGTTAATAATTAACTCTTTCATAAATGCCTTAATTGTTACGTGCTGGACAATATAAATGTTATACAACTTTTTTTTTAGAGTTTTCACAAGTTTTCTTAAATAGTTTTTATTCCAGGCTTATTTTATAACAGTAAGATTTTACCATAACTAGAGATTTTATTTTTCTACCCACTGTAGAAAGTAGTTTTTCTCTAAAGAGAAAACTCTTGGAAGTCTCTTATAAATTTACTACAACAGAATGAATAAACACGTGCTTTTTTATTTTGTGGAAAAAAGTCTCAAAATATTGTTCTGGTGCATTCTTCTGGAATAAAAAGATCATGGTATTATTATTATTTATATATATATAAAGGAAACCTCTTTCTCTCTCATGACTAATATTTATTTTCACCGGGTACACCCTGACTCCTAGATGGCATTCAAACGAAATCAATTTATTTTTAATTCTAATTAACTGTTAGAATCAATTAACTTTCTACAATACATCTGCTATTTTGTGACTGTTTACAGAAAATCTTTGCTATAAACATTTATCTTGGAAATTATTTTAATGCTCAAAAGATATTATTGGCTTTCTCAAAGTTTCAGCAGTTTTTCTGAATGGATTGCAGTGAATGTCAGTGTTGAGCAGTTATTGCACTGGCAGACTGATAAAAACTATGAAAATGATTTGTTCTAATGTAGACTGTGGAAATTTTTATTGTTATTTTGTTGAGCATTTTAGCCCTTTAAGTTGATGACATTAGAAACAGAAAGCATCAATCTACACAATCACAAAACTTCATCAACTTCATTATTGCCTGTATTTTCATAAGAAACTAAAAAAAAAATGTAGTTTCAAAGGAATGTTTATTTAATACACTATACAGTGGAGACCCAACATCAAATAGTAATTCATTCCACAAAGCCTATTGTGTTGAAAATATTGTAAGCTGAAACCAATAATGCATTGATTTCCTGTAATTCATTCCAAACCCTTGACAGCAGGCCCCATCAACACATAAAATAGGTTATACTTATTTTATGTGTTATTATTCATGTTATGCTTGATTTTTATATTAAAAATGACTTTAGTAAATATTATTTAATTAATAGCTATAAAACATCTCAAAACAAAACAAAAAAACAATAAATTTAGCATTTATCTTAGATTTCAAGTACAGGAGTAATGAAATTTATGGTGGTGTAATAGTGTTGGGTAGGTGGTAATTCAAAAATAACCATAATTTACTATAATTCACAAAAGTGCACTCTGTTTACACTGAACAATCACATCTAACAGAAAATAAACAAAGAATAACAATGCCCCTTATGTATTTCAAAGGAAAGTGAGGAAGTTGTACTGAACAATAACAAAGATGCTGATTGGCTGAGAATAATCGTACAAGAAAGTACGAGTGATGTTCCATGCACTGATTGGCTAAAATTCCACTGTATCTGGAAATTTCCACCCATTCTTTGTTCTCAACTGTATCGAAAAGCCATCGGTTCCTGCAAATATCATTGGTCTTTAAAATGAAAGCTCTTATGGAAGATAAATCAGTTCCTGAGAATATCAGATGCCAATTATAATGGAAGTCAAGGCCCCACTGTATTTATCACAAAATTGAAGAAATTTATTATTTTGAACAATTAATAGAGTGGTTTGCTTGGTTAAAATAGGAAAAATGATAAACAAGAGAGAGGACTGCTGACATACATCTATCCACACTTACATCACCAAGGAATTAGGGCCAAAATCTTATATATGTTGAAACACTGTCTATGCTTGCATCATTGAAACACAAGTTCCAAAATATATAATAACATTATGCACTCTACATTGGAATATGCAGTAACTTTGCTTAAGTAACAAGTGTGCATTGTGTTTCTTCTCCACTTTGCTCAACTGTAGCTTATTAACCCATTGGCTTATGAATATTTTTACATTAAATATGTCCTGAATTACTATTTTGTGAAGTGACCTTTTGTCTAATAGGTATAAGCAATTTCATTTAATTGAGCTGGGAATGTTTCTGTTATCACTTGGATGACTGAAATTCTGAATATCTTTTATGATAAAGGCATGGTTCCTAAGAATTTTACCAGAGCTATTGTTATCCCTATTTTCAAAAAAGGTGATTGCAGTTCTTGTGATAACTATAGGGGTATCAGCCAACTCTCTGTTCCAGGTAAAGTTCTTTCCATGATTGTGCTTAATAGAATTAAGAATCTGGTTGACAGTCAATTGCGTGATGAGCAATGTGGATTCAGAAGTGGTAGGGGATGTGTGGATCAGATATTTTCACTTAGGCAGATTCTTGAGAAATGTTTAGAGTTTCAGAAATCTTTGGCTCCTAGCTTTGTTGATTTCAAAAAAGCTTTCGACTCTGTTGATCGTCATAATTTGTGGTTGATTGTGAGATCATATGGTATACCTGACAAGTTATTTAACATAATGAAAGCTCTCTATAATAACACTGAGTCATGTGTGAGAGTTGGTAATGCTTGTAGCAATTGGTTAGTATTACTTCTGGTGTTCGACAAGGGTGCATTTTGTCTTCTTTTTAGTTTGGTTATTGATTATGTTATGCGAAATTCACTTCAAGGGAAAGATTTTGGCCTTAAATGGACTGGAGATACAAAAATTTCTGATTTAGATTATGCTGATGATTTAGCCCTTTTGGCAAATGATGTTGATGAGATGAACTCTTTCATTCGAGCTGTTGATGAAATTGGTACTAGAGTGGGTTTGGTTATAAAGAGAGAGAAAACTAAAGTGATGAAAATTGGTCAGGCAGGCTGTGATTCAGTTAATCTGAATGGCTGCAGTCTTGAGCAGGTGTCACAGTTTAATTTCCTTGGGAACTATGTAACAGATAATGGTGATGTGATTAACAGATGAATAGGGATTGCTGCCGGGACTTTTAAGAATCTATGGAGAGTGTGGAGAAATAGGCATATACACCTAGAGACTAAAATTAGACTGTATAATAGTTTGGTTCTTTCTAGGGTTAGTTATGGTAGTGAAACTTGGACACTTTGTAAACAAGATAACAGGAAACTAGATGCTTTTGATTCCAGCTGCTTACGCAGTATCTTGGGCATTAGGTGGTTCAACTTTGTAACTAATGATGAGGTTAGGCAAAGGAGTTTGCAACCTCCTTTAAGCAGCATATTGTGCAGAGAGAGACTCCATTGGTTTGGCCATGTTGCCCGTATGAATAATTACAGATTGGTGAATAGGGTTATGAACAGTGTGCCTAAAGGCCTCAGAAAGAAGGGGAGACCTAGGATGCGGTGGGCAGACAATGTCAAACAGGACCTTGTTAGAATTGGTGTGCAATGGCCAGATGCAGTAGATGTAGCTCAGGATAGACTTGCTTGGAGAACTAAATTGCATGGTCTGGTTGAAACTCCGTCACCCATGGCTGCTTGAGGATGATGATGATGATATCCAGTTTGATGAAATTTTTATAATATGCAATTTTGACTAATTTTTATAATATCTATTTCAATCAGAGCTGAACTGTTGAATAAGATATATATAAGAAAATGTATAAAGCTATTAATTAATAGATTCTGAAAAAAATTCATCGCCGCCATGGCAGGAATCGAACCCGCATCTCTCCAGATTCTTGCCAGAGCGTGCTACCATTGCACCACGTGCCGGACAACGAATATTTTCAGAATATGACCTTATAAATCTTCTTCCTGAGACATGACTGAGACAGTGCCATCTATACTCAAGGAGATGCAACCTTTTCAGTCGTTGCATTTGATTATCAAATGTTAATGAGAAGGTCGCTAACGCTAAGACATTAATATATAATTAAAAATCAATCCAAAGTGAATGCACAGTATTCCTGTTAAGATAGACATCAAACATTAATTAATCATCATCATCATCATCATCCTCATCCTCAAGCAGCCATGGACTACGGAGGTCCAACCAGACCGTGCAGTTTAATTCTCCAAGCATATTTGTCCTGAGCTACATCTGCTGCATCCGGCCACTGTACACCAATTCTAACAAGGTCCTGTTTGACATTGTCTGCCCACCGCATCATAGGTCTCCCCCTCCTTCTGAGGCCTCTAGGCACACTGTTCATAACCCTATTCACCAATCTATAATTATCCATACAGGCAACATGGCCAAACCAGCAGAGTCTCTCTCTGCACAATGTGCTGCTTAAAGGAAGTTGCAGACTCCTTTGCCTAACCTCATTATTAGTTACAAAGTTAAACCACCTAATACCCAAGATACTGCGTAAGCATCTAGAATCAAAAGCATCTAGTTTCCTGATATCTTGCTTACACAGCGTCCAAGTTTCACTACCATAACTAACCCTAGAAAGAACCAAACTATTATACAGTCTAATTTTAGTCTTTAGGTGTATACGCCTATTTCTCCACAATCTCCATAGATTCTTAAAAGTCCCAGCAGTAATACCTATTCGTCTGTTAATCTCATGCCGCACATCACCAGTATCAGTTACGCAGCTCCCAAGGTAATTAAACTGTGACACCTGCTCAAGACTGCAACCATTCAGATTAACTGAATCACAACCTGCCTGACCAATTTTCATCACTTTAGTTTTCTCTCTGTTTATAACCAAACCTACTCTACTCCAGTCTCATCAACAGTTCGAATGAAAGAGTTCATCTCATCAACATCATTTGCCAAAAGGGCTAAATCATCAGCATAATCTAAATCAGAAATTTTCGTATCTCCAGCCCATTTAAGGCCAAAAGCTTTACCTTGAAGTGAATTTCGCATAAACATAATCAACAACCAAACTAAAGAGAAAAGGGGACAAAATGCACCCTTGTCGAACACCAGAAGTAATGCTAAACCAATTGCTACAAGACTTACCAACTCTCACACATGACTCAGTGTTATTATAGAGAGCTTTCATTATGTTAACTAACTTGTCTGGTATACCATATGATCTCACAATCAACCACAAATTATGACGATCAACAGAGTCGAAAGCCTTTTTGAAATCAACAAAGCTAGCAACCAAAGGTTTCTGAAACTCTAAACATTTCTCAAGAATCTGCCTAAGTGAAAATATCTGATCTACACATCCCCTACCACTTCTGAATCCACATTGCTCGTCATGCAATTGCCTGTTAACCAGATTCTTAATTCTATTAAGCACAATCATGGAAAGAACTTTACCTGGAACGGAGAGTAGGCTGATACCCCTATAGTTATCGCAAGAACTGCGATCATCTTTTTTGAAAATAGGGATAATAATAGCTCTGGTAAAATCTTTAGGAACCATGCCTTTATCATAAAAGTTATTCAAAATTTCAGTCATCCAAATGGTAACTGAAACATTCCCAGCTCTAAGCATTTCCGTAGTAATTTCATCCACCCCTGGGGATTTATGAAGTTTAAGTTTAGAAATAGCCAAACTAACTTCAGATTGTGTTATAGGGCCAACATTGAAGCCAACAATGCATCTATCATCATTGCAAACAATGGGAGTAGAACTAGCTACATTGTTTAGAACATCACTGAAATGCTCAGCCCACCTAGCCATGACAGAATCCTCACCTTCTATAACCTTGCCTTGTTTATCCTTCAATCCCTGTATACCTGTTCGTTTTCTACCACACAAAACATTAACTATCTGGTACAGCTCTCTGCTGTTGTGCTGTCTAACTGCTTCCTCAGCTTTGTCAGCAAGGCCATCAAGCCAAAGATTCTTATCAGTAGCTAACTGACCCTTTACACGTTTATTAAGTTCTTTGTAATGCTTTCTATTAGGACTAGTAGGGTACTGATTAAGGACATTCCTGCAGTTCCTTCTTTCTGAAATAAGCTCAAGTGCCTTATCACTTAAATAATTCTGCTTCCTCTGCTCCTTTTTCCCTAAAAGAGTACTGTTAGTTTCCAAAAAAGCCTGTTTAAAATGGCCCCATTCTTCCTCAACTTCAGTATTAAGCAAACCATGATTGTCATAATGACTAAGTAACCTATCATGGTAAGCTTTAGCTATAACTGGGTCTTTCAGAGCTTCAGTATTAAAGGTAAATTTTTTAACCCTAGCACAACACTTTTTAAGTTTAAGTTGCAAGACACTTTTAACAAGGTAATGGTCAGATCCAATTTCAGCTCCCCTATATGCCCTGGTATTTCTAACACAACTAGCCCATTTGCTGTTAATTAATATATAATCAATCATATTCTTATGCAGCCCATCAGGTGAAACCCATGTGTGTTTATGTATGTCGCGGTGTTTGTAATATGTGTTAGTTATTCTGAAACCATTTAGTTTACTTACCTGTAGGAGACGTTGCCCATTGCCATTGCAGCTACCAATACCAAAAGGGCCTATTACTCCTCCCCAAAGGTCAGAGTCGGTACCAACTTTGGCATTGAAGTCACCAAGAACAAGGGTAATATCTCCTTTCTTGACAGAATTCAAAATATCCTGAAGTTGTCTGTAAAACCTATCCTTCTCATCCTCATCAGAATCCTCAGTGGGGGCATAACAGCAGATAACATTCAAGTCTTTAATGCTTGTCTGAAATTTTGCTGTAAGAAACCTTTCATTAATGCACTCATATCCTAGAATAGCATCACTAGCATGTCTGCTGAGCAGCAGACCCACGCCTTGGTGATGCTTTCCATCCTCCCTCCCTATAAAGAGAAATTTAAAGTTATTTTTAAGTATCTCACCTTTACCTGTCCATCTGGTCTCTTGCAAGCCTAGAATATCTAGGTTATAGCGCTGGAATTCCTGCATGAGGACATCAAGAGAATAATCTCTATGTAATGTCCTCACGTTCCACGTTCCTGCAGAGAGAAAATGATTAGTAGGATTTTTAAAGAAATTAGGTTTATTGAGATTGATAGGGCCAACAATATCAAACAGCCCCCTGATTGCAGGCATGGGGCAAAGACCTGTTCCTCCTCCGCTAAAGGCTGAAGTCACCGATGCTGGTAGGAACTTCAGGCACCACCTTTTCAAGTGGACTTTTTCAAGAACCATATGGCCTGCCTGAGACACATTACTCCAGTTTAGGCTTGACGATGCCCAACTAGCTAAGTAAGGTTCAGGTACCTGCGATGGCCTCTGATTAGGATTATCCACCAGCTGATATAAGGTATCCCATGCCTCTGTTCACTTAGAGCTGGCAACCCAGAAGCAAACAGAAAACACAGCGGAAGACTCTCCCTCAACAGAGGCCCACCAGTGCAGCAAGTCCAGGATCCATAAACAAGTCCAGTCTAGTAGGTATAAATGGTCAGCACCATTACCCTGTGAAGTTGACCACTCCTCAGTAGGGTTGAAAAAAAAGAAAAAAGTGGCCATAGATGACCAGATCAGTAGGCCATACTGAACTGGCAGCCCTCCCCTTCCGTTCCCTTCCAAAAGAGAATATCTCTTTTGAAAGGTACTAACGGCCTGCACCACGAGAAGGCGAGGTCGGACATTAGGTGCTAGACCTGGCCGGTTCTGTGCATCATCACTAGGGATTGGTACACAGCTCTCCTTCCAGTTTACGCCTAGCTACCATTTACAAGCCCCTACCATAGATTCTGAAAAACATTCATCACTGCCACGGCGGGAATCGAACCCGTATCTCTCCAGATTCATTCCAGAGCGCGCTACCATTGCACCACACGTCGGACAACGAATATTTTCAGAATATGACCTTATAAATCTTCCTGAGACGTGACTGAGACAACGCCATCTATACTCAAGAAGATGCAACTTTTTCAGTCGTTGCATTTGGTTATCAGATGTTAATGAGAAGGTCGCTAATGCTAAGATGTTAATATATAATATTATATTAATAATATTATGTATAATATATAATATTAATGTTTGACAGGAAATACTGTGCATTCACTTTGGATTGATTTTTAATTATATATAATATTATATTAATAATATTATATATAATATATAATATTAATGTTCGACAGGGAATACTGTGCATTCACTTTGGATTGATTTTTAATTATATATTAACGTCTTAGCATTAGCGACCTTCTCATTAACATCTGATAATCAAATGCAACGACTGAAAAAGTTGCATCTCCTTGAGTATAGATGGCGCTGTCTCAGTCACATCTCAGGAAGAAGATTTATAAGGTCATATTCTGAAAATAATCGTTGTCCGACGCGTGGTGCAATGGTAGCGTGCTCTGGCATGAATCTGGAGAGATGCGGGTTCAATTCCCGCCGTGGCGATGATGAATTTTTTTCAGAATCTATCAATTAATATTTGATGTCTGTCTTAACAGGGAATACTGTGCATTCACTTTGGATTGATTTTTAATTATAAAGCTATTGAACTTTTATTTGTAATATACTGAAATGATGAACAGTATCATGTGGCTTTGAAAAGTTTTCCCGTGTTTAAGATCTTGAAATGCTCAGAATAGTGGAAAGCAACAGATCACTTCTCAAATTCATACTGGCTTTTTTTTCTTGCTTCACTACAGTCTTAAGATGGGCCCACTGTAGTTTTGCTTGTGATATTCTGGATTTCACTGATTTTTATAAAGCAGCTGCATCTGATAATTGCAACTGATACATAAAACTAATCTCTATAAGAACTCTGCAATCATTTATCTATCATCTACAGAATAGTATTTGACACCTCACACCATCTATTCACAGAGAGGCTGATATTAGAAAAAATGACTATAGCTGCTCGAATGTCTGAGAGATGTTTGTGTATGAATGGGCTTCATTTCCTTGCATATCTGAGAGATATCAGTGTAAGCCAAGGGTCAACCAATGAGGATTCGTATAAGTAATCCAGTCCCTTTCCTTGGTCTGAGCACCCAATGTATATCAGACACCCTCTATACTTGATATTATATTGATTTAATCAGCAGTGACACTGTAATAAAGCTTTTAAATAAACACCATCCGAAGTAAAATATAATTAGAATTCTAAAAGTATGGTTGTACAAGGATCATTATGCATGCTAGATAATATGCAGCAATATAGTGCAATCCATTAAGGAGATTGCAGTAAATAATGCAGTAGCTTCTCCCCCCAGCACAAATATCTTGACCATTCTACTATGTGTGATGTGCCAAGATTTTTTTCAAGGTTATTAAAAAATTTTGGGTTTAGCATCCCCTTTTCTCCAAATAAATGAATAAATGAAATAAAAATAAATTAATTTAAAAAAAAACTTAAAAGAATTCAAGATAGATAGAGTCTACAGCTGTCACAGCAGGTATCAGATTGTCACAAGACAACTTAATGGTTGTGAACTGATTTTAAATATCATCATACATAAGATGGTATTAAGTAATGCAATCAAATGTGCAATGTTAATCAAGAATTAAACCTTGATCATTAAGACTTCAAAACCAGTAGTTTGGGTAGTGCATTTCACAGCAGACATGTTTGTTTCTCAGGTTATGTGAAAACATAGTTTTAGAACTTGAACCACATTTTATCTTTGGATGGTTCTTATTTTAGGCTTTATTATAGTGTTACTATTGATTAAAGCTTGCTTGGTGCTTTTTGTAATATACTTAAACACTTGGATTCTAGTGATATTACCATCTTCCTTTGTTGGATAAAGTATGATGCAAATAACTATTTCTCTTGAAGAAAGCAATATATGGGGGGGGGGGGGGGGAATGCACACTTTCTCTTTGTAAGTGATAAAGTAACTGAAAAGATTGCAAACATCAAGCAAAAAGTAACCAGCAGATATATAATTTTATAAAATGCATAATCATTTCAAACTTTTTGATTTAGGTTTAGTAGAAATTTGCTGTTTAAAAATTAATGTACTTTTAATTTTAGCTGCCAATGATTAATACTAGGCATCTGCTGCAAAATGAAGGAGCAGAATTTCAGAATATGGTAAGTTTCCCATATTGTTCTTTTTCCTATTTTAAAAGAAAAATATTCTGTTCATGAAACAATATAAACACTACTTATTTTCTTATTAGTTCTGATGCAATACAACATTTTGGTGATACTGAAGATTTCTTTTTTAAACTTATTATGATTTGATTTATTAAAATTCACAGAAAGTAAATTATGGTTTTATATATAATTATTAGGAACTGAACCTTAAAATAGGTTATTAAGGTCCCAAGAAATTACAATGCAACAAATTTGAAAAATAGAAATATCAGTTAAGAGAAATACAATTAATATAAACATGACATATTGCTATAACAAAGCTATATGCACATAACATTACATACAGGTAATTTCGATTGAGCAAATCCAAAACTGATGATAATCTAATTAGATATTCTACATTTAAGAAGGTACAATTTAATATTACTAATTAGTAATTTTATTAGATATTAATTTCAACTTTTTGGTAATCCATAATGAGACAGCAGTATATGTAACAAAGATTTGAGAAACAGCTTTTTTAATTTTGATACAGATGGTAGCTAGGCGTAAACTGGAAGGAGAGCTGTGTACCAATCCCCAGTGATGATGCACAGAACCGGCCAGGTCTAGCACCTAATGTCCGACCCCGCCTTCTCGTGGTGCAGGCCGTTAGTACCTTTCAAAAGAGATATTCTCTTTTGGAAGGGAACGGAAGGGGAGGGCTGCCAGTTCAGTATGGCCTACTGATCTGGTCATCTATGGCCACTTTTTTCTTTTTTTTCAACCCTGCTGAGGAGTGGTCAACTTCACAGGGTCCTGGTGCTGACCATTTATACCTACCAGACTGGACTTGTTTATGGATCCTGGACTTGCTGCACTGCTGGGCCTCTGTTGAGGGAGAGTCTTCCGCTGTGTTTTCTGTTTGCTTCTGGGTTGCCAGCTCTAAGTGAACAGAGGCATGGGATACCTTATATCAGCTGGTGGATAATCCTAATCAGAGGCCATCGCAGGTACCTGAACCTTACTTAGCTAGTTGGGCATCGTCAAGCCTAAACTGGAGTAATGTGTCTCAGGCAGGCCATATGGTTCTTGAAAAAGTCCACTTGAAAAGGTGGTGCCTGAAGTTCCTACCAGCATCGGTGACTTCAGCCTTTAGCGGAGGAGGAACAGGTCTTTGCCCCATGCCTGCGATCAGGGGGCTGTTTGATATTGTTGGCCCTACCAATCTCAATAAAACTAATTTCTTTAAAAATCCTACTAATCATTTTCTCTCTGCAGGAACGTGGAACGTGAGGACATTACATAGAGATTATTCTCTTGATGTCCTCATGCAGGAATTCCAGCGGTATAACCTAGATATTGTAGGCTTGCAAGAGACCAGATGGACAGGTAAAGGTGAGATACTTAAAAATAACTTTAAATTTCTCTTTACAGGGAGGGAGGATGGAAAGCATCATCAAGGCGTGGGTCTGCTGCTCAGCAGACCATGCTAGTGATGCTCTTCTAGGATATGAGTGCATTAATGAAAGGTTTCTTACAGCAAAATTTCAGACAAGCATTAAAGACTTGAATGTTATCTGCTGTTATGCCCCCACTGAGGATTCTGATGAGGATGAGAAGGATAGGTTTTACAGACAACTTCAGGATATTTTGAATTCTGTCACGAAAGGAGATATTACCCTTGTTCTTGGTGACTTCAATGCCAAAGTTGGTACTGACTCTGACCTTTGGGGAGGGGTGATTGGCCCTTTTAGTATTGGTAGCTGCAATGGCAATGGGCAACGTCTCCTACAGGTAAGTAAACTCAATGGTTTCAGAATAACTAACACATATTACAAACACCGCGGCATGCATAAATACACATGGGTTTCACCTGATGGGCTGCATAGGAATATGATTGATTATATATTAATTAACAGCAAATGGGGTAGTTCTGTTAGAAATACCAGGGCATATAGGGGTGCTGAAATTGGATCTGACCATTACCTTGTTAAAAGTGTCTTGCAACTTAAACTTAAAAAGTGTTGTGCTAGGGTTAAAAAATTTACCTTTAATACTGAAGCTCTGAAAGACCCAGTTATAGCTAATGCTTACCATGATAGGTTACTTAGTCATTATGACAGTCATGGTTTGCTTAATACTGAAGTTGAGGAAGAATGGGGCCGTTTTAAACAGGCTTTTTTGAAAACTAACAGTACTCTTTTAGGGAAAAAGGAGCAGAGGAGGCAGAATTATTTAAGTGATAAGGTACTTGAGCTTATTTCAGAAAGAAGGAACTGCAGAAATGTCTTTAATCAGTACCCTACTAGTCCTAATAGAAAGGATTACAGAGAGCTTAATAAACGTGTAAAGGATCAGTTAGCTACTGATAAGAATCTTTGGCTTGATGGCCTTGCTGACAAAGCTGAGGAAGCAGTTAGACAGCACAACAGCAGAGAGCTCTACCAGATAGTTAATGTTTTGTGTGGTAGAAAACGAACAGGTATACAGGGATTGAAGGATAAACAAGGCAAGGTTATAGAAGGTGAGGATTCTGTCATGGCTAGGTGGGCTGAGCATTTCAGTGATGTTCTAAACAATGTGGTTAGTTCTACTCCCATTGTTTGCGAATATGATAGAAGCATTGGTGGCTTTAATGTTGGCCCTATAACACAATCTGAAGTTAGTTTGGCTATTTCTAAACTTAAACTTCATAAATCCCCAGGGGTGGATGAAATTACTACGGAAATGCTCAGAGCTGGGAATATTTCAGTTACCATTTGGATGACTGAAATTTTGAATAACTTTTATGATAAAGGCATGGTTCCTAAAGATTTTACCAGAGCTATTATTATCCCTATTTTCAAAAAAGATGATCGCAGTTCTTGTGATAAGTATACGGGTATCAGCCTACTCTCCGTTCCAGGTAAAGTTCTTTCCATGATTGTGCTTAATAGCATTAAGAATCTGGTTGACCGGCAATTGCGTGATGAGCAATGTGGATTCAGAAGTGGTAGGGGATGTGTAGATCAGATATTTTCACTTAGGCAGATTCTTGAGAAATGTTTAGAGTTTCAGAAACCTTTGGTTGCTAGCTTTGTTGATTTCAAAAAGGCTTTCGACTCTGTTGATCGTCATAATTTGTGGTTGATTGTGAGATCATATGGTATACCAGACAAGTTAGTTAACATAATGAAAGCTCTCTATAATAACACTGAGTCATGTGTGAGGGTTGGTAAGTCTTGTAGCAATTGGTTTAGCATTACTTCTGGTGTTCGACAAGGGTGCATTTTGTCTCCTTTTCTCTTTAGTTTGGTTGTTGATTATGTTATGCGAAATTCACTTCAAGGGAAAGATTTTGGCCTTAAATGGGCTGGAGATACGAAAATTTCTGATTTAGATTATGCTGATGATTTAGCCCTTTTGGCAAATGATGTTGATGAGATGAACTCTTTCATTCGAACTGTTGATGAGACTGGTAGTACAGTAGGTTTGGTTATAAACAGAGAGAAAACTAAAGTGATGAAAATTGGTCAGGCAGGTTGTGATTCAGTTAATCTGAATGGTTGCAGTCTTGAGCAGGTGTCACAGTTTAATTACCTTGGGAGCTGCGTAACTGATACTGGTGATGTGCGGCATGAGATTAACAGACTAATAGGTATTGCTGCCGGGACTTTTAAGAATCTATGGAGATTGTGGAGAAATAGGCGTATACACCTAAAGACTAAAATTAGACTGTATAATAGTTTGGTTCTTTCTAGGGTTAGTTATGGTAGTGAAACTTGGACGCTGTGTAAGCAAGATAACAGGAAACTAGATGCATTTGATTCTAGATGCTTACGCAGTATCTTGGGTATTAAGTGGTTTAACTTTGTAACTAATGATGAGGTTAGGCAAAGGAGTCTGCAACCTCCTTTAAGCAGCATATTGTGCAGAGAGAGACTCTGCTGGTTTGGCCATGTTGCCCGTATGGATAATTATAGATTGGCGAATAGGGTTATGAACAGTGTGCCTAGAGGCCTCAGAAGGAGGGGGAGACCTAGGATGCGGTGGGCAGACAATGTCAAACAGGACCTTGTTAGAATTGGTGTACAGTGGCCGGATGCAGCAGATGTAGCTCAGGACAGATATGCTTGGAGAATTAAACTGCGCGGTCTGGTTGGACCTCCGTAGCCCATGGCTGCTTGAGGATGATGATGATCAGAAAATGAATTTCCTCTTCTTGAAATAAGGATCAGATATTGATGATAATAATTTTTATTCCCATAAAAATGCAAAACTTATAAATATTCAGATCTTGCATCTGAAAAATACTTGTAATTTTTAATTCTCTGAAGAATGAAGTTACTGGTGCTCTATACTGCAAATTTAAAATTAAGGGAACATGTCACTTTTGTAATAAAAAAAATAAAAAATAAATACCCCCTCAAGCAGCTGTTTACCACAGAGGTCTGACAGGGGCCTGTCAGTTTATATGCCACAGTAGAAGGTCTGAGAGGATGGCAGGACCTCAGCAGAAAAACGACACAAACAGCCATGCCTTACCCGGGGCTCGAACCCAGGTCCCGCAGATCAGTAGCCAAGCGCGCTAACACTCAGCCACGGGTAGAAGATAATTTAAATTTTCTTTTGATGTGCTTGACCATAACAATATTGCCATGTAACAAAGTCATCATCCTCAAGCAGCCATGGGCTACAGAGGTCCCACCAGACCGTGCAGTTTAATTCTCCAAGCATATCTGTCCTGAACTACATCTGCTGCATCCGGCCACTACACACCAATTCTAACAAGGTCCTGTTTGACATTGTCTGCCCACTGCATCCTAGGTCTCCTCCTCCTTCTTAGGCCTCTAGGCACACTGTTCATAACCCTATTCGCCAATCTATAATTATCCATACGGGCAACATGGCCAAACCAACGGAGTCTCTCTCTGCAAAATATGCTGCTTAAAGGAGGTTGCAAACTCCTTTGCCTAACCTCATCATTAGTTACAAAGTTAAACTGTGCTCCTTTTTTCCTAAAAGAGTACTGTTAGTTTCCAAAAAAGCCTGTTTAAAATGGCCCCATTCTTCCCCAACTTCAGTATCAAGCAAACCATGACTGTCATAATGACTAAGTAACCTATCATGGTAAGCTTTAGCTATAACTGGGTCTTTCAGAGCTTCAGTATTAAAGGTAAATTTTTTAAATTTAGCACAACACTTTTTAAGTTTAAGTTGCAAGACACTTTTAACAAGGTAATGGTCAAATCAAATTTCAACTCCCCTATATGCCCTGGTATTTCTAACAGAACTAGCCCATTTGCTGTTAATTAATGTATAATCAATCATATTTCTATGCAGCCCATCAGGTGAAACCCATGTGTATTTATGTATGTCGCGATGTTTGTAATATGTGTTAGTTATTCTGAAACCATCGAGTTTACTTACCTGTAGGAGACGTTACCCATTGCCATTGCAGCTACCAATACCAAAAGGACCTATCACCCCTCCCCAAAGGTCAGAGTCAGTAACAATATTTGGCATTGAAGTCACCTAGAACAAGGGTAATATCTCCTTTCTTTACAGAATTCAAAATAAATAAGCGTAATAAATAAATAAGCGTAAATAAAAGCGTAATAGAGCAGTTGTAAATTTTTTTGGCTAATAAAGTTCCAAATTGTGTAGATTTTGCTGATAGCACTAATGATCTGGGTATGAGTGTAAGTTATGTGGGCATTCCATTAAGTTGTTTGTCTAACATGATTCCTATGAAATTAAACTTTTAACTCTAGTAATGTCAAAGCTATCTATATTTACCTTAATAATATCATTGATCTGCAATGTGTGAAACATCATAAATTTTGTTTTTAAGTAGTTTATGTGTAATTTGTTTACCTTAAACCACTTTGAATTTTTTTTTTTTAATTCTCTGTTCATTTGTGTTTGTACATCTGTTATAGAATTTGAAGACGTAGAAGACTGTGTCATCTGCATACAAATATGATTTCATTTTTTTTTCTAAACATTTGGTAAATCATTTATGTATAAAAGGAAAAGCAATGTCCTTATAATTGATCTTTGGGGTACTCTCTTATGAATGAAAGATGGCTTTGAGCTCACCATTTAAATGTACTATCTTAACCTATTTGCTAAGTGCTTTTTAGCCATTTTATGATATACCCTCTTAGTCTATACAAATTTAATTTTTGAAAGAGTATTACATGATCAACTGAGTTAAAGGCTTTGCTAATATCAATGAACATACTTAAAACTTTTTGGTCACATTGAAAGTTTTTCAGGATATTTTCTTCAGGATAAGCTTTTCAGGATATTTTCTTTAAGATTTACTATTGCTAGTTCTGTTGAGTGATTTTTTGAATGCCAAACTGATATTTTCAAATCACTTTATTTTTCAGTAGAAAACTTTGTAATTAACTATATACCATTTTTTCAATAACCTTGGAAAAATATTGTCAAAAGTGAAATCAGTATAATTTTCCATCTTTTTTTTTTTAATTTCCATTCTTATCAATGGATTCAGAATAACTAACACTTATTACAAACACCGCAACATAAATAAGTACACATGGGTTTCACCCAATGGGCTGCATAAGAATATGATTGATTATATATTAATTAACAGCAAATGGGCTAGTTCTGTTAGGAATACCAGGTTATATAGGGCAGCTGAAATTGGATCTTACCATTACCTTGTTAAAAGTGTGTTGCAACTTAAACTTAAAAAGTGTTGTGCTAGGGTTAAAAAATTTACTTTTAATACTGAAGCTCTGAAAGATCCAGTTATTGCCAAAGCTTACCGTGATAGGTTACTTGTTCATTATGACAGTCATGGTTTGCTTACTTCTGAAGTTGAGGAAGAATGGGGCCGTTTCAAACAGGTTTTTTGGACACTAACAATACTCTTTTAGGAAAAAAGGAGCAGAAGAGACAGAATTATCTGAGTGATAAGGCACTTGAGCTTATTTCGGAAAGAAAGAACTGCAGGAATGTCCTTAATCAATACCCTACTTGTCCTAATAGAAAGCATTACAGAGAACTTAATAAACGCGTAAAAGATCAGTTAGCTGCTGATAAGAATCTTTGGCTTGATAGTTTGGCTGACAAAGCCGAGGAAGCAGTTAGACAGCACAACAGCAGAGAGCTGTACCAGATAATTAATGTTTTGTGTGATAGAAAACGCACAGGCATACAAGTATTGAAGTATAAACAAGGTAAGGTTATAGAAGGTGAGGATTCTGTCATGGCTAGGTGGGCTGAGCATTTCAGTGATGTTCTAAACAATGTGGTTAGTTTTACTCCCATTGTTTGCAATGATGATAGATGCATTGGTGGCTTTAATGTTGGCCCTATAACACAATCTGAAGTTATTTTGGCTGTTTCTAAACTTAAACTACATAAATCCGCAGGGGTAGATGAAATTACTACGGAAATGTTTAGAGCTGGGAATGTTTCGGCTACCACTTGGATGACTGTAATTTTGAATATCTTTTATGATAAAGGCATGATCCCTAAGAATTTTGCTAGAGCTATTATTATCCCTATTTTCAAAAAAGGTGATCGCAGTTCTTGTGATAACTATAGGGGTATCAGCCTACTCTCTGTTCCAGGTAAAGTTCTTTCCATGATTGTGCTTAATAGAATTAAGAATCTGGTTGACAGTCAATTGTGTGATGAGCAATGTGGATTCAGAAGTGGTAGGGGATGTGTGGATCAGATATTTTCACTTGGACAGATTCTTGAGAAATGTTTAGAGTTTCAGAAACCTTTGGTTGCTAGCTTTGATGATTTTAAAAAGGCTTTCGACTCTGTTGATTGTCATAATTTGTGGTTGATTGTGAGATCATATGGTATACCTGACAAGTTAGTTAACATAATGAAAGCTCTCTATAATAACACTGAGTCATGTGTGAGAGTTGGTAAGGCTTGTAGCAATTGGTTTAGCATTACTTCTGGTGTTCGACAAGGATGCATTTTGTCTGCTTTGCTCTTTAGCATGGTTATTGATTATGTTATGCAAAATTCACTTCAAGGGAAAGATTTTGGCCTTAAATGGACTGGAGATACAAAAATTTCTGATTTAGATTATGCTGATGATTTAGCTCTTTTGGCAAATGATGTTGATGAGATGAACTCTTGCATTCGAGCTGTTGATGAAACTGGTAGTAGAGTAGGTTTGGTTATAAACAGAGAGAGAACTAAAGTGATGAAAATTGGTCAGGCAGGCTGTGATTCAGTTAATCTGAATGGTTGCAGTCTTGAGCAGGTGTCACAGTTTAATTATCTTGGGAGCTATGTAACAGATAATTATGATGTGCGGTATGAGATTAACAGATGAATAGGTATTGCTGCCAGGACTTTTAAGAATCTATGGAGAGTGTGGAGAAATAGGCGTATACACCTAAAGACTAGAATTAGACTGTATAATAGTTTGGTTCTTTCTAGGGTTAGTTATGGTAGGGAAACGGACACTTTGTAAACAAGATAACAGGAAATTAGATGCTTTTGATTCCAGATGCTTACGCAGTATCTTGGGCATTAGGTGGTTCAACTTTGTAACTAATGATGAGGTTAGGCAAAGGAGTTTGCAACCTCCTTTAAGCAGCATATTGTGCAGAGAGAGACTCCGTTGGTTTGGCCATGTTGCCCTTATGAATAATTATAGATTGGCGAATAGGGTTATGAACAGTGTGCCTAAAGGCCTCAGAAAGAAGGGGAGACCTAGGATGCAGTGGGCAGACAATATCAAACAGGACCTTGTTAGAATTGGTGTGCAGTGGCCAGATGCAGTAGATGTAGCTCAGGACAGACTTGCTTGGAGAACTAAATTGCACGGTCTGGTTGGACCTCCGTAGCCCATGACTGTTTGAGGATGATGATAGAGTGAATTGCTTTATTTTTTGTGGAAAAATATCTTTATTAACAGAGATGTTGCAAATATGTGTTACTGAGATGCAATTGTATTTGAAATCGTTTTGATTGGTTTAACAATTATACCAGCTTTACCACAACTTTTGTTTTTATCAGACAATGTCTTTATCACATTTTCAACTTCTTTTTGATTTACTGGTGAAATGAAGAATGAGTTACAAAGAAATGGAAGTCAATAGAGTCATCTACTCCTTGATCATTTTCTGTTGTGTTGAAAGTGAGTTGTGAAAATTGGGATTTTTTTTTTTGTAAAATTAAGGGGAGTTGGCAAAATCTTGAGGAGTTGGGAAAATAGAGACAATTTGGCAAAATTTGAAGCCACCTGGATTTGGTAAAATGCAGGTGTGTTGTGAAAATTAGGATTTTATTTTGAAATTTAGGAGAGTTGGCAAAATCAAGACAGCTTGTCAAAGTCTTGGAGAGTTGGTGAAATTCAAAGTGACTTGGTAAAATTCAGGTGAGATGTAAAAATTTGTATTTTTTTTTTTTGCAAAATTATGGTGAGTTGGCAAAATCTTGGGGAGCTGCCCCCTTGCTCCCCAAGAACTAAATAACTAAATCCAGGGTAAATCCTGACAGAAACATAATTAAATTTATGTAAAGTACTTATTTTCTCAGTGGGCAAAATTTGATTTCTGGGTTGAAAACTTTTGTTCTCTCCCCCCCCCCCCACTCAACCATAGTCACTTCACTATGTCCCTGCTTCCCACCTTTCAAGCTTTCATTTGTCATAAAACTTATTATCATTGACCCACCACACGTGAAACTTCCCTCCTCAACTTTTAGAGGAGGAAAGGGGTGGGCCTAATTTTAGGTAGGTCATAATACTCCCCATATCAGAAGCTTCTAAACTAAAAAACAATATTACTTCACCCAGAAAATAAAATTTTTCAAATCATGTTGCTCAGATGCAATTTTTTATGCACAGGTATTTATAGCAAAAGAGTCTAGTTGTGGAAAAATGTTTACATATGAGGGGCATTAGTAATAAAACCACATCTCATCACCTGTGACAATGTTTGCTAACCATTTGGGACCATAAGTTTCGAAAATTAGTTCAAAACGTTCACCTCCTTGCAGAAGTCAGCTCTAGCCCTTTTTTGCTGTTCTGTCTGTTTATGGGGTATCCACTTGGCACAGATCTTTTAGAACTTTAAATGTTGATGAATAATGTTTCCACACTGCCAATTGATACATTGACATCTTAAACTTGTTACTGGAATGGTGATGTGTGGGTTTTCTTTAACAAGTTCACAACAGCAGTGATGGTTCTCATATTCATGGCCTCATTTGGTCTTCCTGTATGAGGGAGGTCTTCAAAGCTGTGCTGTCCTCTGAATTTGTACATACATCCTATAACAGTGCTATATGAACAGACATGATCCCCATATACTTGTGATAAATTTACATGATTTTTTTTCACATCGTCCCCAAGCTGCATCTTTGCAAAAATGCGAAATCTTTCTCTGTCTTTAGTAGACTCCATAGCAACAATGCACAGAATTTTCAGACTGAACTTTACGTGCCACCAACAAAGAGAGAAATGATGATATGGCCTATGTTTTTAACATGTAATGACAAGTTTAAGCAAACTTTCAAATAAGTCATAACTCAACTACACAGGAATGATTCAACTTTTCAAACTCTCTCTGTACAATGAATTTAATGTATAATGAAAAATAAAAACAATATGTCCACAAGAAGCCCATGTCCCACTTGTGCTATTTACCCATTTCTGAAACAACGGCTTTATCATGCTAAAGAAGAAAGAAATTAACTGAACTATTCCTTATTTAAATTTATTGATTGTAATAATTAATCACAACAACCAGTAATATTAAGTCTATTGGGCATACTGTTTGGGTCTGTGACACCCACCTAGTGTTAATACCTTAAATGTGAATTTTAATTCATTAAATATTACACTGGAATTATTAATACCTTATAAATTGTATTATAGTAAAAAAATCAAGAATGAGTTGAAAGTGTTGGTACCTGGATATAGTTGCTTTCATAAAAGTGGGATCCCAAAAATGTAGCCCATTCACTCATGCAACAATTTTTTACTCATGGGTTAACTGTTAATGTTAAATCTGTGGGAATTTCTACAAATTTAACCTGTTCGATACTAGTTTTAGTTGATCCTAGTATATTTGCATGTAGCCTGTAAATCTCACCCCTGGATGAAGAGAAAGTTCTTGCAAAATTTATTGTCTTCTTTAAGGGGCTTAATGCATAAGCAGACAGACAGTTTTTGGAATAAATTTTATAAGATTTTGCTCATCCTTATTAATTTTGTACATTAATAATTCACTGTATGTTGTAGGTAGTTCATCACATTTGAGTACATAAGCATCCACTTGACTGACTTGATTGTTATGTGAGTTTTGACTGGGGCTGGATCTGGTGGGGGATATGCCCCCTTCCTCCCTTTTGAATGTTAGTAAGGGTAATAGAGGCAAAAGGTTATTAAACTTATGTTAATTTCATGAATTTTTCAAGAAATTTTGTAAAAGCCTTTGAAACAGAAGAGGGAAATGTTATACCACAATGGAATAATTTTTATAAGATTTTGCTCATATATGAATATTTGCTCAACTATGAAGGAGACCTTTACTATGTTTTTCTAGATCCAGTTTTTAACGGTGGTTGATATGTTCAAAATAAAATTCGCGTGTTTTATTATCTGATCTCAGTTTTCTCTGATCTCAGTTTTCTCTATCATGAGTTACACTGGCAGGTAGGGTTTCTAACTGGCTTTTATTAGGATGAATAGTCCTTTTCAGTATATTTCCTCTGTATTCTTCCCAAAGATGCAAAAGTCCTTTTATAATGTTTAAAAACAAAAGTGAAATATATAAAATATATACAGTAGTTTTTGAATCAGGTTTAATCATTAACTCAAAACATGACTAAATTAAATAGCACTATGAGACTAATAGTCAAGTAACCTTTTGAAATAAGCATTATGCATCTGCATCTACTTATATGCAGTCTTAGAGGGTTTTTTTAATTCCCAATTTTATATTCAGTCAAAGAATGCACTCTAATCATTTTCTTTAGTAAATTTATTAAGCTTCATATTATTCTTTTATTGGAAAAGTTTGCTGTGTTTTCAGTATTCATTCTTTAACTTCAAAAACCAGTGATTCAGTTGCTGGTGTTTGTGATTTAATGAGCAGTGATTAATGTTTAACTATTTGTGAAGTTTCTAGTATTTCAGCCAAGTTTGTGCCTCACATCCTCACTGATGATCAAAGACAGAGACACTAGTTCTCACTTGAATCATGACAACTCCCCTACACACTCACAACTTCAAATTCAATAATTTATTGTGAGGCACTCCACTGTGATCCCCCATTTTTCATACTCATTGGATTTAGCTACCTGTGATATTTTCCCCCAAGCTTAAACCCCCACTTAAAAGGCCATTATTCAGAATGCAATACAGAAACTATTAGCAATTCAAAAAACCATTCAAGAATGCTTCTAGAAATTGTAGAAGTGTTGGTATCAGTGTATACAGTGTCAAGGAGACTAATATCACAATTCAGAATCTATATTGTACTTTCAGCTACAATATGTTAATTCTTTGATTATGCAGCATGCTCAACTGGCTCATATTTGACCGCTTCTGTTCCAACATTTCCATTAAATTTGGAAAGGAAGATTCTATTAATTGGCTCTCACAGAAGAAGCAAAACATGTGAGAAGCAAAACATATCACCTCTCAGTTTTAGCATTTGAATCTTAAGTTTGCTTAAATGTTGAATAAGTTTATCTATTTAGAAAATTCTGTTGCAGGAGACTTTAACATCTGTTGCAGGAGACTTTGAGCTGCGATTCCATGCTCAGGAGAAGCCTACACTGTGTACATTGAAGAACATGCTGGATGGTCTTAATGGTAGATTTCTATCTGTCTTATATAACAATTGTTCAGTGGATCCCCTTCCCTACTTAACTCTGAGTCCTTGGGGGCCCTTGTGACTTCGACCTTTAGCCTATTGTATGCACACAAATACTGTTCAGAAGTAAAACGATATAATGATGGTGAAATAATTTCTTAAGCAATGATGGTGAAATAATTTCTCATCATCAATACATGTGTGTTTATAGAATTCAGCATTGGAAGGAGAAATTGTACTGTATTTTTAATAATGTTTTTATTCAAGTGCACACACAATGACAATTAAATAGCAAAAATTAGAGTAGAGGTACACAGTGTGATAATTAAAATTAAATATATTTAATTCTCTATGACACTGTTAAATGTTTTTAAGCACTTCAACACATGGACTATGCTATCAAATATCAACAATTATTAAGGAGAGATTTACGTACCATGCTGTAGAGGATGGGTAGTAACAGGAAACTTCCAAGATGCTTTCAGTGACAAATTTAATAATTGATGTTCTTGCTGGCAAGTGACATCTCAGTGGAGATTAAAAGAATATATCAGGTGCCAATGGTCTACCTACCTTAGCGAAGGAAATAATTATTTATACCTTTGATAGCATAGAGTGCTTAAAAAAGTTAGATCCATGACGCTAAAACTTTATTCTGATAAATAAATTATTCTTATTCTATCTAAAACTTTTTTAAGTACTCTATATTATCCAAGGTATAAATAATTACAGTATTTGCCGGCGTGTAGGACGCACCGGCGTATAAGATGCACCCCCTTTTTTAGACACATTTTTAAGGGAAAAAAAATTTCCACATTGTTTCATGAATTTCCATAAAGATTTACTGTACTCATTTTATTCCCCCCGATAAGGGACCACCTTGTCGTGGTGGGGGGGCCTAGGGCCCAGCAAACCGGCTGAAGCCTTTGCCGGCCGGATTGGGTCCCCGGCTGGAGCATTGCCAAAGCCAACCGAGGTCGAAGATGCTGCCGACCGGTTCTCTGGCCGGTTGGTTGGGCCAGCGTCTGAGACCCACCTATCAGGAGCTCTGGGTCAGCTGTTCGAGGGCTCGGCAGAACGGGATTGGCTCCTAGTAAGCCAGAGCCCTCACAAAAGTCTGGGTCCTACTAAGAGTCTCCACCCTGGACGCCGATTGAACTTGGATCTATATATCCTTGTTCATGGCTAACCGGGGAATAGATTAAAGTGAGGTTTCTTCCGGTGGTCAGCTTTCCTTTTATAGGACTGCTGCCATGTGAGGTTGGGGTTGAGGTGCGCCTATAGGGCGTATTCCTTGCCTCCGTCTCTAGATAAGCACAGCTCTTCATAACCAGGTAGTGCTGTACAAGCGGAACTGGGAATTGCCGTGGTTGCATAAGATCGCAACAAAAGAGATTCATTGTACTCATTTTATAGTTATTTATGTATAAAAAAAATGTAACTAGGGAACATTGTAGTTAGGTACCTTTTAATGTTCATCCTCAAAACCCAGAAATCCATCTCCAGAACTAAATGAAAAATCACTTGAAGCCTCTTTTTCAGAAACTGAGTCTTCGTATAACAAATCATCCCCTGTGCCATCAAGTGAGTTACTAATACCACATTTCTTAAATGACTTTACAACTGTCTCATGTTTCACAGCATTCCATGAAGTTTTGACTCATTCACAAATCTGCAAAATGCTAGGTCTCTTCCTTCTTTCTGATGGTGTCACTTCAAAATCTGTAGACTGCATCCAACTGTTCCATTCCTCCTTCATGAATACTTTAAATGGTTTATTAATGCAGACATCTAAAGGTTGAAGCTGGCTCGTTAGTCCACCTGGAATTACAGCTAACTGAATTTTCAATTGGTTGATTTTATTTTTTAATGCTTCTGTTCTATGACTCCGAAACTGATCCCATACTAGCAAGGCAGGTTTCTTTAACAGTCCACCAGGACGCCTAGACCACACATTGTCTATCCACAACTTCATCCCCCCTTCATCCATCCAGCCCTTAGGATGAACGTGCACAAACACTAGCAAGGCAGGTTTCTTTAACAGTCCACCAGGACGCCTAGACCACACATTGTCTATCCACAACTTCATCCCCCCTTCATCCATCCAGCCTTTAGGATGAACGTGCACAAACACACCTTTAGGCAGTTTTTCCTTGGGCAAGGTTTTCCTTTTAAAAATCAAAAGAGGCGGCAATTTTGTTCCATTGGCACAACAAGACAACATGACAGTGTATTGCATTTTTTCATGTCCACAAGTTTTAACAATAACACTTCTTGCACCTTTGGAATCTACTGTTTCATTTAAGGGTATATCGAACGTCAGTGGGACCTCATCCATGTTTCCTATTTGTGAAAGTTCAAAATTTCCACTTTTTCTTGCATTAATGACAATTTTATGAAACTCGATAATCTTGTCTTCATATTCTGTTGGCATCTTTTGTGCTATTTTTGTTTTAGTCTGCATACATAAGTCATTTCTCTTCATGAATCTAGAACACCATGACGTTGATCCTGTAAAATCAGAGATGCCTCTGTTAGTAGCTATCACTCTTGCTTGTTGAATAGTCATTTTTGTGGAAACTGAAAATCCCAAGCTTCGGTGGACTAATAACCAAGTTTTTAATTCTTCTTCTAGTTCCAGCCATTTTGCAATTCCGTGTCGCAGATTATGTTTACTACGCATAGCTTTTTTTAGGTCTTCTTCCTGTCTTCTCCAAGTTCTTATCATCTTTTCTGTTGGCGGTGATCCGAAATTCCTCTCTGCTGCCCTGTTTCTGTGTTCTTTAGCATACTCAATCACTCGTAGCTTGAATGCAATATCATAGCAGAATCTGCGTTGTTTTTGAACCATGTTTCGCAGCAAAAACATGAGAAAGCTTCTTCGGACTAAAAGTTTACGTTTTGGTTGCCTTGAGGGGCTGTAATCGGTAACGACGCACCATGCTCGCGCTTTTCTAAAACATATGCCGGTGAAATGTGATCACACATGCGCACATTGGATGAATCGTAACCTTGAGGTGTCAGTGGATCTGAACTCTATTTTACTGGAATGCTCCCTCTATCAGTAGTGAAACATAAAATACATCACGCAACTTGTTATTTTTACAGAACAAAAAAAATATCGAAACGATTTATTTGAAACCACTCTTTCACAAAAGGACAAAATGCAAAAGAATACTTATATATGTATATTGATATAAACCAAAAGTTTTAGACTGAAATTTCAACTCATAATTTTGATTACCGGCGCATAAGACACACCCCATATTTTAGGCGTATTTTGAGGTGAAAAAAGTGCGTCCTATACGCCGGCAAATACGGTATTTCTTTCGCCAAGGTGAGTAGACCATTGGCAGCCATCAACCTTCTTATAATCTCCACTGAGACATCACTTGCTGGCAAGAACGTCGATTATTAAATTTGTCACTGAAAGCATCTGGAAGTTTCCTGTTACTACCCATCCTCTACAGCATGGTACATAAATCTCTCCTTAATAATTGTTGATACTTGATAGCATAGTCCATGTGTTGAAGTGCTTAAAAACATTTAACAGTGTCATAGAGAATTAAATATATTTAATTTTAATTAAATAGAAAATAACAAGACTAAAATTTAGGAATTTTGCATGTATAATTCAGCATAGCAAAGATTGGCCAAAAAAATTGAAATTCTGAAGTATTTAAAAAAATTTGTTAACATTTTCATTAATACCAGTTAATGAACAAATAAATAAACAAATTTCCCCTCAAATTGTTGCTTGCCATAGAAATATGACAGGAGCTTTGAGTATAATATGTCACAGAGAAGGTTTGTGAGGAAGATGAGACCTGAATAGAAAGAAGACATTCATGCCTTTTATCCTGGACTTGAACCCAGTGTGATAATTCACTCATTCACTTTTATTTTTCCTTAATCAGTTTTACTTTATTTACATTATATTTATTATTTTGGGGCTTTTCTTTCAGTTGATCATCATTTCCTCTATCCCATTTGCAAAAGGAGTTGTGCATGCACAACTCCAATTTTTATTGACAGCCATTAATGTGTGTGTAAGGACACAGCCTCTCTTGCATCACAGCTAGTGTAATCATAAAATTATGAAAATGTACTTTCCCAGCATACAACAACACATGTCAGTTATATGCCACATGTATAGTAAGTGATGTTAGGTCATGGAGTTGTTAGTTTTGGAGTTAGTAGTGAGTCTTAGTGTGGAGTAGAGAGACAGAATGTAGAATGTTGGTGAGATTTTTTTAGAGCTCAGTGGAGCGTTTTTGTTAAGTGAACTGTTAATTGTTTAGATTTTGTGTAGAAGAATTTTCACTTCGGTGAGTCTAGATTTTTAGAAATAAACTTTATTTTTTATTAAATAGTTTTTGACTTACTAATTTTTTCTCTTGAGCAGATAATTTGAATTTTTACTAGAATTAAACTTTAATAATTGACAATCTTTTTGATTTGAATTCATTTCTGCTAAAGTTAGGTTTATTATGCACAGAAGAAAACCCTTATTTGACTTTATTGGCAAGATTAATTGCCTGGCACCTGAGCTATCTGGTAATTTAACATATATTTTGGATCAGTCACAAGGTCCATGGTAAAGAATTTAACATACATTTGTAGCATTACACCAGGTTACTAGAATTAGTAGCCAATAACCAAGCAGTTCGACATTGGAATGGTGATGAACAAATAATTTGTTAAAAATAACTTTCCTCAAAGACTGCAAGAATCTCTACATCCTTCATTACTAGATTGTATATTATAGTACCAGACCCAGATATCAAGAAAAAATCTGGAAGAAGGGGGGACAAGTGCTGCAATCGAGCCAGAGAAAGGTAAAAGGGGATGGTCCAAGAGACTGGATTTCCATTGCAATGTAACATTTTCCACTTTTAGAAATATTTAAAAAAAATCTTGAAAAATGCTTAAAATATGCACAAGTTTAGTAATTTTTGGCTTTCATTACCCTTACTACCAATCTCAAAGAATGGCACAGCCTCCATAAAAAGTATATAACTACTTTTACTCAATGATTTTGAAATATCAGGTACTTATACCACATTCTAGTTCAGTGATTTGGAAACAATGAGTACCAGGACATCATTCCAGTTTAGTTGCAGCACTGCTTTTGATAATTGCTTCACCTACCCGAAAATTCATTCTTCATCACTGAAACATATAGTATTATATTTGTGTGTTCTTTGAAATTAAATATTTTATTTCAAAGTATAGAATTATGAAAAATAAAAAAAGCCCAAAAACGATTACATAGAGCTTAACTTTTTAAATTTTTCAGGGCATCAGTGCTGCATTACATTTTGAATTTCTGCAGGTATGAAGCATAGGTGCTGATCAGCATCCACTAGCATAACAAATGAAACTTCCATTTAAAAAAAAAGAACTTTCCATTTTGAAAATTTTTTACATATATCTCAAAAAAGTAGATAACTTGTAAAATAATGCTTATCTTTTTCATTTTGTGCAGATTTTATTAAGCTACATTGTAAATAATTTCTTCCATTGTCCTGATCGCCCTTCCATAGACATGATTGATGGAATTACTGGTCTGTTTCTTTTTGTTTCTGCATGTTGAAGCAAACCTCTGATTTAAGGTAATGAGTTTAATTTGGGCTACTGATAACACATTTTGTCTTCAAGTTTCAAAAATTGACCAGAAACTTTTTTAAAATCAGAGGATTTTGGAACCAATTATGAAGTACTTATGTCTATTTTTTTTTTCCTGTTTTACTCTCTTTCCTGCCATAAACCTATTTCAGTATTCTTAGAATTATTTTTATCATTCCTCCCAGTATTCAACATGTAATTTCACATTACTGAAACAAAACCACTTTTTGAGCAATTATACTATGTAAACTAGATGGGCTCAGCAAGATGTAGATGTCTGTAATTGAAAATACATGTGTGGTGTGGGCAGTGTGCTTGCATACAGCATCATCCCAATTTCTGCAATAATGGATAGCTTTTCAGTTAATATTTTATTTGAACTCTTATAAGAAAACCTTCATTTTTATTTTTGTAGATTTATTTTGATTTTATTTTTGTAGATTTATGTGTCATCAGTCTTTCAATTGTTAGTTATGATAATTGTCTGCCTATAACTTTTTGCTGCAAATTTTTTTATCATTTCTTAATTTTCCAGCCAAAAAAACATATTATTTATTGTTACCTGAGAATGAATGAGTCTTGGGTGCAGAAGCAAAAAGGATTTCCTTGACACAGGATTTTTAGAGTGATTTAAAAAAATCTGACAATGCAGATAAAAATTTATTAAAAAACCTAATAGACTAAAATAATTGTAATACATATAAATAGAAAGAAATTTCTGAATAATAAAAAAATAATTTTTTACTTCAAACAAGAAAATTACTCTTAAAAAAATAACTTAAAATTCTTTTAATTTTTTAAAATTTTTGTGAAATTTGGCTTTTCACTAATTGTGCTGATTCAAATAAACAAATCATCTTTAGAATTTTTTAACAAATAACCAATTAACAGAAATAGATCATGTTATGTACCAAATTAAACAGAATTTAATTCTGAATTTTATAAAAATAAAATATTTAAATTTAAAAATATTTAAAATTAACATTTAAGAATTTTTTATTAGTATATGCATTATAACTCCCCCCCCCCCTCCTTTGCCACTATGCTGAGAGTGTTTTAACCCCTTCCCCCTAGCAAAATTTTATTCAAGTAAAGAATATTAGTTTTTGAATTTATACTGAATGTTTTTTAAAGCATCTAACCCTTCCCTCCATCCCTCACTCAGTGTCTTGGTTGCCACTCTGAGGATATTTATGTTTTACATTGTTTTAGCCTTGGTGCACTAACTTTTTGGATCTTTGTCAAGATCTCTAAAATGCAACACCCAAGGGAAAAAAATGCATATTCTTCAGTAACAAAAAGCATCCAAGTAAGTGTTACTCCACTTCATAAACAGGACATAAAACCCCATGTATGTGTACTGTGTAAGTCACTTTTTGAGTAACATTGGCCATGATTTTAAAAGATTACTGAAAAGAATTATGAAAATAAAACAAAAATATTATGTTTCAGGTAAATATATTATTCAGGAAGAAATTTCCTTAACATTAATATATATAATTTAACTGCTTTTATTCATCAAGTTTTCCAAAATTGACCCATAATTGCCTTTCCAAATTCCTTTTTTCACTATCACTGAAAAACAGTATGTTTGTATATATTTTTAAATATTTTATTTTCATAAAATTGTGTTTAGTTTGGTATATAACATGACCTATTTCTGTTGATTGGTTATTTGTTAAATTTTTTTAAAGTATTTGTTTGTTTAAATCAGTGCAGTTGGTAAAAAGCCTGGAATTACAAAAAAAGATTAATTTTCTTGTTTGAAATCGAAAATTATTTTCTTATTATTCAGAAATTCCTTTCTATTCATACGTATTACAATTATTTTAGTCTATTAGGTTTTTTAATAAATTTTTATTTGCATTGCCAGTTTTTTTTACAACACTAAAAACCCTATTAAAATTAAAATTATAATCATTTATGTTTAATATTTTATTTTTATAAAATGCTGATTAATTTGGTATGTAAATTGTAAAAATGTCCTTACTTTAGTTATTTGACAAAAAAAGTTTTAAAGCAAATCTTTTTGGCTGATCACAAATGATAAAACAACTCTATGGTTACATTCCAGTTTCTCAGATTGGGCACTGGAATTGTGAAAGAGAGCTTTCAGTTGAAGACACTTAGTAGACTAAACCCACTAATTGATATGACAAAAAGAAGTGCACTTACTTCCACATTAAATGGTACAGTAAATCATGGAGAAAATTTTATTTCTGCTATAACTTAATTTTTTCATTTATGTAAAGTCAAATTGCACAAAGATATTTCCTTTATTGAATGAAATATGTCTTTTTTTTTTAACAAATGTTAAACAAAATCAGCCTTTTGGATTTGAGCACAGGTTTTGCAGATATTTCTAGAAATTTGTAAGCAGATTGAAGCTGATTATAGATGGTGCAAAGAGACTTTGTGTACTTTCTCAGTTTTGGGCAGCCTAGGGTACAGGTATCACATTTTTTCTAATAGTTCTTCTTGGGCTTCATATAATCGTTTCTTTATCAGGAATTCCTAATATTTTTTGAATGTTTAACTTTAGTTCTCTATAAATATTTGTGTTGGTAATTCTTTTGTTCATCCAATGATTCTGTTAAACTTAAGAAATTTAGATGCATCATATCTGGTGAATCTTTGACATGCCTTGAGAGCATGAAAGTCAGATCATCTGATTCCCCTGTTACCTTTCTCAACATCTACTTTTATCCTGGGGCTGGGGTGGCTCAGTCAGTAGCGCGCCAGGCTCATAATCTGTAGTTTCCAGGTTCAAGTCCCAGCTGGGTCAGCGTTGAGATTTATCTCTGCAAAACTCCCCACCCTGCCCACAGTCAGTAGGGGACACCAATGAGCTTGGAAAGGCCACCATCCATCGGACGGGATGTTAAGCCATGGCTCCATGTGCAGGAGAGCCACACCCTGTGTAAATTAAAGAACATGCTGGATGGCCTTGATGGGAGACTATCATCTGTGTCCCAACGGCTATTTCAGCGGGTCCCTTCCCCCAACCTTCTCTGAGTCTTCGGGGTCCTTGTGACCTGGCCATTTAGCCCATTGTGTGCAAAAAAGTGCCGCTCAGAGGTAAAACAACCCAACCTACTTCTGTCCATGGTCTTTTTATTGAATTATAATTTAAATTTTGCTAATAATAGAAATAATTTGATCTCAACTGAAGCTATACTTCTGTTATCTTGTTTAGCTTGCAGATACCTCCTGATGAAGAATTCATGCTAATGCAATTGCAACCTAACAGTGATATTAAAAAAACACTTTTGAATTTGTTTCAAATTCTGCAAATATCAGATACTACTCATTACAATGATCATAGTCAGCTTTCTCTTATCAAGTGAGCACCTGGTTATATCTGTCACTTAAAAGACAATTAATCTTTTCCTGAGACAGGTTAGCATTTTAAAATTCTTGAATGAAATGATGAAATATATGAGATTTATTGAAAGTTATTGACGCCATATATAAGTAAGATATATAATATATAAAAAATATAGTAATATATTAGTAACAGAGCTTATATATATATATAAGTAATTTAAGCTTATGTAATAAAGTAATGGTAAATATACACTGAGTGATCATTGCATTATGACCACCCCACCCCATGTTATGTCAATGGGATGCTAACTTCAAAGCTCTACAACTTTTAAAGTAAGAGTTTTATGAGAAAATGTGACTAAAGGTAAATTAAAGATCTCAGTCAATTCTATCTAAACATTGTTTTCAACAATATTCTTTCAGTATTTAAACAGGTGTAGAAGTTTAAACATTTCAGGGTAGCAATGTGTTCTAAGAAATTTATCAATATATTAAATGGATAGTAAGGAATTATTTACATACACACTTTAAAATATACACAATTTAAAATTGACTTCAAAGATAAATTCTTTTGTGTAGCATTGTTGTGTTAAATATTTAAACTTTCAAAACTCTTTAAATACTAAAGGAATATTGTTGAAAAGTGATATTTAGATAGAATTGAAGTCATTAATTTACCTTTAGTCACATTTTCCCATAAAACGCTTATTTTAAAAGCTATAGAGCTTCAAAGTTAGCATCCTATTGACATAACATAGAGTGGGATGGCCATAATTCAATATCACTCAGTGTATGTATTCATGAATTTACCTTGTCAGTAAGAATAATTATTGTAGGTCTATGTTCAGATTGAAATAAACTATTCAATTTAATCATTTTAAAAGTATTATAATATTATTATCAGGTAGTGCATGTAATGTTTTTTTTTCTTTGATTGAGGAGATATTGTATATTAAATATATACACTACTGGCCATTAAAAGTGCAACACCAGACAAGAGATATCAAAGCCATATTTAGTGAAAACATAACTTATGTTACAAGGATCAAATGATTACAAATACAACTTGGTTAGACTTGTGGAATACAACGAAATCAGTATCTTGTGTAGCCACCATGAGTGGCAATATGCTACACAGTCCGGCATTGAGAGAATGTGATGTTGGTTGTGTGTTTGGGGAATGTCAGTCCATGCAGTTTCGATACATAGCCAAAGTTCATCTGTTGTAGCAACTGCTGGTGTCTAGTGTGCTAGTCATCGTGAGATCATGGACCAGACATGTTCAATTGGGGACAGATCCGGTGAACATGCAGACCAAGGCAGAAGTGTCACATGGTGTCTATCCAGGAATTGTTGGACGATGCATGCCACATGTGGTAGGGCATTGTCCTGTTGGTAAATGGCACCAGAGATCCCCTGAAGATAAGGTACGATCACAGGCTCCAACACCTCAAGTGATGTAATGCTGGCCGTTCAAAGTACCGGTAATGTGTATGAGGTGTGTGAGTGGAGTCTAATGGTACCCCATACCATAACACCAAGGACTAGATCTGTATGGTGCTGCATCATGCATGTCTCACTGAGCCTGTCACTGTGGTACTGCCAGATATGGATTCATCCATCATGGTGCTGCATACTGAAGCAGTATTTGTCTGAAAAGATGATGCGATGCCATTCACACATCCATGTGTGATGTTTTTTGCACCATTGCAGTTGCATACACCTGTGTGTAGAGTCAATGGTAGCTGAAGCAATAGCTGCCTAGCAAAGATGTCCCAATTCTGAAGACGACATCAAACCATACGTGCTGACACTGGTTGATGTGCAACACACCCTAACTGTTCAGCTAAGGTGTTTGATGTGGCTGTACGATCATTGAAAGCCATGTGCCCAAGATGTCTGTCCTCTTGTTTGTTTGTGTGACAGGGCCATTGAGATCTCTCGTGTCGGTGAGTTCGTTATTCCTCTACCCACTGATGCCATATTCTCATCACTGTGACAGCATTCCATCCAACATGAGCACTGATGTATATGATACAAATGTCTTGGTACAATAATCCGCCTTCCCGTAATCCCACAATTATCCCTCAATCAAAGTTGGGAACCTGGTCGTATGGATGCTGTGTTCTTTGACAAGGCATACTTGATCCTTTAGTGTGCAAGAACTGCAAGCAAACACAATTCCAGTGCTTTTCAACGGCTTTTTGTAATCTCCTCTTATACCACTTCCAGGGGGCGTTACTGTCACACATGATGTGCATATGTGCTACTCTTTGATTCATTTACATGTTCTCCCATGGGCATTAAAGCAAAAAAATCAGATATAGAGAGTTGGTATGCATCTTGCATATTTTGGGACAATCTGATGAGTTTCTTCCTGGTGTGGCACTTTTAATGGCCAGCTGTGTATAATTACATGTATTTTTCCAAGAAGTATTTTAATGAATGCTAAAACAAAGAGGGAATAAATTTTATATTGAAGAGGTGTTCCAGCCCCATCTTTTCCCTTCCCCATTCCCTTTTCATTTGGATCACTTTCCTCCTCCCCTTTAATTTTTTCTAGATCCAGGACCATATTGCATAACATAAGTACTCTTTAACATGTATTAAAACACTTCCATATTATATGAATGGAAAAGACAGTTAAAGTTTCCTAACTTTGAAAATAGGCTTTTTGTGGAAAATTGTAACTAGCAATAAAAAAAGGTTTTTGAATGCAGTTTGAAAATCTTACTACAACTCTCTATATCTGATTTTTTTGCTTTATTCATTTATTATATAAAATGTATTAAAGCTGGAGCATTTAGGAGCTTCAAAATTGATAAAAACTCAAATAATCATTGCACAAACCTCTTAAAATTACATTTATTTTAGCATATACACTACAGGAAATAAAAAATACAACACTTGAAGATATATTACTTGAGGTTATGCAAAGTGACAAAATTTAGGTAGGTGGTAGATATGGAAATGCATGGAAATGATAAAGTTTGGTGGATGATCGAAATGATTGGACAGGTTTGGAGCAGTCAGACACAGATAAAGGCAACCAAAGCTCCCTGGTTGACAAAACGTTGTGGAAATTGTTCTAAATTGCTAAAGATGTCCTTTATGCAGACATGACAGCTGTTCCAACAGTTAACAGACTTTGAGTGTGGGGGAATCATCAGCCTTAAAGAACCTGGCTTGTCATACAGAGATGTGGCCAACAAGGTTGGCCACAATCCCAACATCATCATACACATATGGTGCCAGTGTGTTCAAGAAGGATCCAGCATACGCCAACAAGGATCAGGAAGACAACATATGACCACTGAGTGACAGTACCGCCATTTGCGACACATGGCATTGCGTGACAGATTCGTGACTACAACTCAAGTCAAGGGGGCAGGCAACAGGTAACACATCAAAACCTACTAGGCAGATGGTAAACAACAGGCTTTTACAGTTTTCATTGCAAGCCTATTGTCCAGCACTGTGTTTGCCCCTCACAACTGCCTACATCTGTCTTCAGTGTGTCGCCTTAAACACAACTGGAATGAACAAGAGTGGAGTATTGTGGTGTTTAGTGACAAATCTTGTTTTTATCTTGGTCAGCACGATGGTAGGCAATGTGTTCGCCATCATCCAAGGGAAAGGAATGCCACCCAGTGCATGCAACATCATCACACAGCTTCAGCACCTAGTGTCTTGGTGTAGGGTGCCATTAGTTCGACATCTCAGTCAGAACTGGCTATCATAAGGGGATCTCTAACTGCCCAGTAATATTTTACAAACATTTTGCAGCCAGTGGATGTTCTATTTGTTCAGCAGCATGGAATCTTTTACTGGCAAGATAATACCCATCCTTACACAGTCCACATTAATCTGCAGTGTCTACATGAGCAAAAGCTTCAGGTACTATCATAACCAGCACACTTGCCAGACCTTTCATCTTTTTTACACATGTCTGGGAGATGATGGGCTGACAGCTGCAACAACACCCAAGAGGTGCGCCAACCACTGTTGCTGAAATGGAACAGCTACTTTGCACTATTTGGTTTTCTATCCCTCAGGAGGACATTACAAAGTTGTATGATAGCCTTCCCCACTGTGTTCATGAATGCATTGCTGTGCAGGGCGGTTCAACATCCTACTAATTATATCAATTTACTGGGTAGATAAAGTGGTAATTTTCCTTTTTTTTTTGATAATGTAATCAATCACACATCTTAGTGTATCTCTGCCTGCATTTCAATAAAATGGCATTAATCCTTCCAGGTGTTGCAATTTTTTTTTCCAGGAGTGAGGGAGAGAGTATATACTCTCCCTCCCTCCCTCCCACTGTCCAGCCAGTTTGTGCAATCAAATGTCCTCATCTGTACTGAGCTACATCTGTCCACTGTAGACCAATTCTAACAAAGTCCTGTTTGACATTATCTGCCCACTGCATCTTAGGTCACCCCCTCTTTCTGATGCCTTTAGGCATACTCTTTATAACCCTATTCATTAATCTATAGTTATGCATACAGGCAACATGGCTAAACCAATAGATTTTGTGCAGAGTCTCCTCTCTCTGCACAAAATGCTGCAAAAGGAGGTTACTGAATCCTATGTCTAACCTCATCATTACTTACAAAGTTGAACCACCTAATGCCCAAGACATATGCAAGCATCTAGAATCAAAGACATCAAGTTTCCTGTTATCATGTTTAGAAAGGATCCAAGTTTCACCTTATAACTAACCCTGAAAGAACCAAGTTATTATACAACCTAATTTTAGTCTTTAGGTGCTTATTTCCCCACACTCTCCACAGATTCTTAAAATTCCCAGCAGCAATCCCTATTCTGTTTATCTCATGCCACATATCATCAGTATCTGTTACACAGCTCCCAAAATTTGCTCAAGGATGCAACCATTCAGATTAATGGAACCACAACCTGCCTGGCCAATTTTCGTCATTTTAGTTTTCTCTCTGTTTATCACCAAACTTACTCTACTACCAGTCTCATCCGCAGCTCTAATGAAAGAGTTCATCTCATCAGCATCATTTGCCAAAAGGGCCAAATCATTAGCATAATCTATATCTGAAATTTTCAAATCTCTAGACCATTTAAGCCCAAAATCTTTCCCTTGAAGTGAATTTTGCATACCATAATCAAAAACCAAAGAGAAAGGAGACAAAATGTACCCCTTGTAACGCTCCAAGAAATGCAAAATACTTTTAAGTTTGGACCCTTTTTCTGATCCAATTAGTTTTATGCTCCAGATAGCTGAGACGGGTGCCAGGCAATAATTAACAAATTGCCAAAAAAATAAATAAAGTTTAAATTAGGGTTCAAAATACCAGCGAGCGTTAATGAGTAAGAATCCAAAAATGATTGTCAAAACATAAATATTAAATACTAATCAAACAACGTTGCTCAAGAGAAAAAATTTGTAAAGATTCAAAAGGTTTAAATAACAAACAAATTTATTTCCAAAAATCACTCACCAAAACTTCAATGAAGTAGATACATTAACTGAGTACTCTTCTGTGCTACATGCTTATGCTCTATTGAGCTCACTCACTTCTACATTACTGCTGTCTTACTGACTCTCTACTCATTGTGTGCTATGTGCACTTACTGTCTGCTACTGTGACAACATGTCATCAGGTTTTTAACAAGAGATACAAAGGCCCGCACGTGTCATGTTGCATGCCGGGAAAGACATTTACATAAAATGACGAGCGACGCAAGCTATGATGCAAGAGGGGGCGTGTCCTTGTGCACGCGCTTTAGCAGGTGACAGTTGGAAGATCGAAGTTGTGCATGCGCAACTCCTAACTCTTGGAAACGAGCGCTGTGATGCCAAAAAGGAAATAAAAATCCCCAAAATGATAAATATAACGTAAATTAAGCAAAACTGGTTAAGGTAAAGTAAAAGTGAACGATGGGGCATCACACCCTGTCAAACACCAGAAGCAATGTCAAACCAACTGAGCCTTCCCAACTCTCACACACTACTCAGTGTTGTTATAGAGAACTTTCATTATGTTAACTAACTGTCTGGTATGCCATAAGATCTCATGATCAACCACAAATTTTGAAGATCAATAGAGTCAAAAGTATTTTTGAAATCAACAAAGCTAGTAATCAAAGATTTCTAAAACTCTATACTAGGGGTTCTCAACGTGGGGTATGCGGTAAAATTGTTTGAGGTATGCTGTCAGAGCTCAAAAGTTGTTAGATCTAGTAACAAAGTTGCAAAGTTGGCAACTCTGCTACTGATTAATATCTGAGAACTGAGTGATGAAGCGTGGCACTGTAGTTCATGTCTGTACACATTTGTCAATCCTCTCTTCCCTATCTGAGAGCTGAACCTATCCAAACAGCTGATCGCCCAGTCAAAACATCCATTCTAAGTGAGTGAATGTGCCTTCTTACTGCTATATATATGTATTTGTTGTGATTTATTTCACTTGCTGTGCTTAAAGTTATTTTTAGTCTTCAGTTTACTGTGAAGTTAAATGAACGTGTTTCTAAAGTGCCTTGAAACATGGATAGATCGATAATTAAGAAGAAAAGTAATGTGGAGCTGGAGCCAATTACTTCTACATCTATGACTACGTCATCATCCCATGTGAATAAAGAGGTGGATTCAGCAGTAACTAAAAGAACATTAAATGTTAAACAATCAAGTGATAAAAAAATTAAAAAACGTAAATATCATGAATCATATTTACAATTTGGCTTTACATGGATAGGAAATTTAGTAGAATCAAATGAAGTCCTGTCACAAAATTTTATAAAACCATCTCTTTTATGGTGACACTTTGAAACAAAACATAAACATTTAAAAAATAAACCCTTAAGCTGTTTTGAACATCTTTTGGAAGACTTAAGTAGTAGAAAAATCATAATTAAGCATTTTTCTGGTGTAGAAGAAAATGAACACTTAAAATTAACACTTAAAAAAAAAACACTTAAAAACTAATTTAATAAATTAATAACTAATTAACACTTAAAGCGTCTTGCAAAGTAAGCCTTCAAATTGCCAAAGCCGGAAAGGCTCACACAATAGGCGAGTCACTCATTCTTCCAGCAGTGGAAGAAATAGCTTCTTATATGTTTGGTCAAAATGAGGCAAACCATTCCTTTGTCAAACGACACAATTTCCAGGAGAATTAAAGATATGGCCTGTAATATTAAGGATCAACTCATTCAAGGTATTCAGTGTAGCCTGTGGTTTGCCATACAAGTGGATGAGTCGACAGACGGAGCTCAGCTAGCTCAATTACTTCTTTTTGTGTGTGGAAAATTCCAGGATGAAATATTTGAAGATATTTTATTTTGTAAGTCTCTCAAAACTTCTACTAATGGGTGAGGTACTTTTAATGTGATTGATTCATTTTTTGCCAAAAACAACATTGAATGGAAAAATTGTATTTCTGTATGTACTGATGGAGCAAAAGCAATGAGTGGTTATATCACAGGACTAGCAGTTCATATAAAACAAGTTGCACCAGAATGTAAGTTCACTCATTGTTGTCTTCACCATGAAGTGCAGATAGCTGAATTTCTCCCTAATGATTTGAAAAGAGTTCTGGATGAAAGTGTACAAATGGTTAATTTCATCAAAACCCACCCATTGAAGTCTCGACTTTTTTCAATTATGTGTGAAGAAATGGGTAGGCTGCATAAGAGATTGCTGCTTCACACAGAAGTATGTTGGTTGTCACAAGGAACTGTTCTTTGCTGTTTATTTGAACTCCACATTGAAGTATGCCTTTTTTTCATGGACCACGAGTTTTGACTTTCTTTGAGACTACAAGACTTAGAATGGCTTCTATGGTTAGCATATTTAGCTGATGTTTTTGAAAAAAATGAATATTTTGAACTTATCATTGCAAGGAGACATAGTTGATGTGTTCTATGTTGAGAAGAAAACAGAGGCCATGATAAAAAAAAATTCTCTCTGGGAAAACAGAATTAAAAAGAACAGCTGTGAACAATTTCAGCAACTAGATTCATTTCTTAAAGAAAATGAGCAAATTATTGCAGACTTTGAAGACATCAGACAACAAATAATCATTCACTTAAACACTCTTGAAACTCTTATAAGGCAGTATTTTCCACTCCCAAAGAAATGCAAGAATGGATTCGTGACCCCTTCAGATTTGATTTGGAAAAATGTAAGCTTCCATTGTCCAAATAAAAAAGAGTTGATTGAGATATCTTGTGACAATAGTTTAAAAAGCATTCATTCCAAAAAGCCATTGATTGGTTTTTGGATTGGAGAAGGAATATCCCATTTTGTCAAGAATTGCAGTCAAATATTTGTTACCTTTCACAACAACTTATTTATGTGAAACTGGTTTTTCATCTTTAACTACTTTAAAAAATAAATATAGGAACAGGCTGGATGTTGAAGATGACTTGCGACTCTACCTTAGCTATGTAACCCCAACCATTGATGAACTGTGCAAGCATAAACAAGTGCAACCATTTCACTGATTACCCAGTAAAATGTTTATAATTTTATAAGATTTGTTAAATTATTTGTCATTTTTGTGTTTATCGATATATGTAATTTATGAATACAAAATTTAATGTGCATTTCCCATTGCTACTATAACTATAGTTTTATCTGTCTATACAAGGGGTAACCCAGTTACATACACATTTCCAGGGGGTATGTGAAGCATAAAAGGTTGAGAACCACTGCTCTAAACAGTTCTCAAGAATCTGCCTAAGTGAAAAAATCTGATCCATACATCCCCTACCACTTCTGAATCCACACTGCTCATCAAGCAATTTCCATCAACTGGATTCTTAATTCTATTAAGCACAATAATGCAAAGAACTTTACCTGGAACAGAAAGTAGGCTGATACCCCCCACCTTGAGGAAATAAATTACTATTGATTTACATTAGTGAAAAGTTAAGAAAATTTTTAACACTACCCCTCATCCAAAAAACCTGACTATTCTACTGATTATAAGTTATTATTTGTATTTTAATTTTTGGGGTAAATTTTTATGACTAACAATGATGTTGAATGTTTTCAGCTTCCACAACTTTTTAAATGTTAAAGGAATATTGCTGAAAATTGAGATTTAGGGAGAGATAGATTTTCAAATATTATCAGTAATATTTTCCAGTGAAACATTTATTTATCAAATTAGGTACCAGTGAATGTAATTTACATAACATGGAAACATTTCAATACATATTGGAGGATAGTGTATATTGTTGATTACTATGATATACAGTTTCAAGTCATTAATAAAATACTTTAGTTATTTGTTCAAGGTGCATTGATTGTAGTAGAAATTTTCATTTTTATCAGCTAATTAAATTAACTAAAATGCATTGTAAGCTTTCCCTAATAAATTCACAGATTACCTGTAGAAATAAACTTCAATAATTGTTAAAAACATCTGTTGAAGTCTGTTTCTACAAGTAATCTGTGAATTTACTATAGATTGATTTTTAATAATAAATACTTGAACGTGATTGGCCTGCTCATTAACATCTAAATCATTAGCAACAATTGGAAAAGTTGCCTCTCCTGAAGTATAGATGGTGCAAGATCTGCCACATCTCAGCGAAAGATTTATAGGTCTTATTCTGGAAGATTTTAGTGTGTGATGTGTGGTTTAATGGTTAGAGGACTCTGGCATGCATATAGAGAGTTGGGGGTTCATTTCCCGCCATTCAGCAATAATTTTTTTCAGATTTTTTTGAGCATTGTAAACTTTTTGTAATTTATTTTCATATACATTTGGTGCTTTTTTTTGTTTCAGTTTGCTAGCAGTCCTTTGTGTTGTCCCAGTCGGGCAAGTATTCTCACTGGCTGTTATGCACATAATCATGGTGTTGTTAATAACTCTTTAAGTGGACACTGCAGTTCTCTATTGTGGCAGCAAACTACAGAAAAGAAAACATTCATAACATATCTAAAAGAAGCAGGCTATTCAACATTTTATGGTGGAAAATACCTTAATCAAGTATGTATTTATCTAAGCTATAGAAAAAAATAAAAAAAATAATAATAAAAAACTGAAATACTAAAATGTATTAATAAATATTTATTCAAGGTATAAATATTCTTCGGTTTCATCTTATGGGTCATGTAGAAATATGCTTAATTATCTATTAATAGTAAAATATACTAGTTCCTTTAAAAAAAAAACAGTCATACGGGGGTGGGGGGGGAGCTGAGATTGGATCCATTCTGTTCTTTGGTCTTAATATTTATCACTGTAGAAATACCAGTGTCACAATAGTATATTGTGGCAAATGGGACTTCAACTTTGAGAGATCATGTAGTGCTCCAAAGAAATGAATTACTTTTAAAGTTTGGACTCTTTGTCTGATCCAATTATTTTCATGCTCCAGATAGCTGCGTCGGGCACCAGGCAATAATTATCAAATTGCCAAAAAATAAAGTTTAATTAGGGTTCGAAATGCCAACAAGCGTTAATGAGTAAGAATTCAAAAATATTAAATGATTATCAAAATTTTGTGTTAATGCTAATCAAAACAAACTAACGTTGCTCAAGAGAAAAAAATTAGTAAAGATTCAAAAGATTTAAATAACAAACAATTTATTTCCAAAAAGGCAAAAAGCACTCACCAAAACTTCAATAAAGAAGATACTACATCATTTCTTACTACAAACATCTTCAACAAACTAAAACTGATCTCTAAACTGTGCTATGCTCTACTACTCTCTCTACTCTACTATCTTCTGTGCTACTGTGACAATATGTCACCAGGTTATAACAAGAGGTACAAAGCCCACACATGTCATGTTGCACTCCGGGAAAGACATTGCATAAATTGACGAGTGGCGCAAGCTATGACGCAAGAGTGGGTGTGTCCTTGTGCACGCGCTTTAGCGGGTGACAATCAGAAGTTCAGAGTTGCACATGTGCAACTCCTAACTCTTGGAAACGAGCGCTGTGATGCCAAAAATGAAATAAAAATCCCCAAAATGATAAATATAACGTAAATTAAGCAAAACTGGTTAAGGTAAAGTAAAAGTGAATGTGGGGGCATCACAACTCCCCCTTCCAAAGGGAGTCAAAAGACCTAACAGATTTTGACGAGCAAATTTTGAAAAAAGGACACGTCTCATGTCATTTACACATGGCTGAACATAAATAAGTAAAAGTATGCTTACGCAAATTTTGATAAGATGATCTATTCTCACTTTGACTCAATTTTCCAGCACAACCAAAGGTACCTCCTCCCAAATCTCCTAACAAAATTGTGTTGCAGCTAACCTAGTGTAAATATATACCAATGTCTGTGACAGTTAACTGTATACTAGCATTATCGGTCTACCTAGTATCACATTCTGATACAAACTCGAAATTGGCATAACTTGAACTTTACAGTAAAAAAAAAAATGGGTTAATACACTCCTATCTTTCTTAACTTCTAGAAAGATTAAAGACAAGAAAAAATATTCAATTACATATGTTGCTAGCGGGGTGTTAACTTCCGCTTATCCCCTAACCACAATGAAAAAAATGTGAAAGCTAATTCTTCTCCTAAATTACATAAAAAAAAATGTATTTGAACACCGTTATCTCTTCCTAATTACATCAAATACGCAAAGCTAAGAAAATTCAAATTTCACAAACAAGCGGGATTGTAATCATCCGCTAATTCTTCACTTATACACAGCAATCACGAGCTAGCTGAAATAAAACATTTATTAATTACCTCCCCCTTCAGAGCTAACATCCCCCTCCCAAAGGAGTTATGCTGGTTACAACTCGGTCACCAGACTTGGCCATTTGGGGACAGCTCCAAAAAGGTACACAAAAAAAAAAATTCTGCAGTCATCATCACGGTCAGCTCATATATATATACAAATAAATGCTGCCAATGTCATCCCAAAAATTACGCATCATTGACACATAAATATCACTGATGACACTGAACAGATTTAAACACATAAACATAAATCGTATCTAAGAATGAAGAGAAAAAAAATGTGTAAATAATTTATAATATATGACGATAGCATTTCAGCCAATCACTTTTTACATGAATCATTTTATTCATACATAAATTCACTTGGGAATGCACGTTATTTTACAATACAAAATTCTTCTTAAAAATGAAAAAATATTAAATCACTAATTTTCTTTCACTCTCCTCATTCATATCCATAAACATTTTACAATTTCTAAACTTCCCAATATCGACTTACAAATTTTCAGCTATCAGTCAGCTGAAACGAAAAAAATCTACAAAAATACCTTTTAAATCACGTTAATACAATATAACAACTAGAACTTCGATGAACAAGAATACAAAAAAAAATTCTATTTCACAGTATAAACTCGGACTACAGTAAATTCACTTTCTGAAAATAAATATTGAAACTCCAAAGTTTCAACAAGAATTTAAACATTGCTAACTATATAAATCACAATAAAGCTTCTTCATTCTTCTTTGTCTTCATCTACTCCAGAAAAAAGAGAACATTTATAAATCATTAAGTGCCAAGTGGAAGAATAATAATATACTCAAATTTTCATTGTTGGCACTCCATTGGGATAAATCATCCAGTCGGGTTCCATTGACATCTTTCCTTCGTTGTTGGCTTGCTTCAAGTAAAAGTGTTGCCGAAGATCTTGCTCATGACGTCATCTCGGCTATGTTAACTGCTTCGCTGCCGGTTGTCACTCTGCAGGATCTGGTTGTTTCGTCGGCTTCTTGTCAGTACGTACGGATTTTTGAAGAACCTGGCCTTGTACTTTCTAGATTTATTGGTGTCCGCCTCCAAATGACACTTCAACAGTTGAGGACTTCCAACTTTGCCAGACTCATCAGGTTTATTTGCAGTCGGCATAATATCTTGGTTGCTTTCTACTTTGTTAGTGTTGTCTTCCCTTAAATCAGACTCAAAAATATTTTCATGATTATTAATTTCCGTTAAAACTTCTACTTCAGAAACCTTTTCATCAACTAAAACGGCTTTCTCATAAGGTTGTTCTACTTCACAAACTTCGTTGTCTAAAATTGCATTAATTGCACTAATGGGACATTTTGTAGGTGCTTCTTGAATATTCTGCTTTGGACTACAAGGTAATTCAAAAAGTCCACAGGACCACGGCTGCACTGTCAATTGACAATTGTCATAATTATCATCTAAAACTTGTTCCTTTGAAAATGGAAGATCGGCTTCTGTATCGTTACGATCTATTAGTTTAGTTTCTTCGTGACAAGCCTTAACAAAAGGTAAAGCCATAGTGGCAAGACATAACTCATGAGAGGGCTTTTCGTGAGGAACTTTGGCCTCTCGCTTCAAAGATCCTAATTCAAGTTTCCCGAATTTCCATTCCTTTGATAACAATATTGCTCCATGTGTCCTAGTCGGCCACAAAAATTACATCTGAAAGTTTCTCTATTGTTCTTAAAAAAAGTTTTAGGTCTAGTGTCATTGTTCGAAGCTTGACGTGGAGCAAATTCTCTGCTTCGTTCTAGGTGCGTTCGGCGCAAATTGTCGAGACCGTGTAACTTCCGGTCGTGCGGGAGTCATTCTACGAGACTCAACCTGATAGCGCTGCTTTTGCAGGGATTGCATCCATTGTTGGTTTAATGCAGTTGCTGCAGATTCTCTTCTTGCAATATATTGCCGAGCCAATTTGACTAAATCTGAAATTGAGTTCACGTTTCGTACTTCTAGGAATTCTCTAATGGGCAAAAGCAATTGAGACAATATGCAATTTACAATATCAATTTCAGCAGCATCAGCATCATACAGCTGGTATAACTCTACTGTACCGCAGATAAATTTTTCTATATCATCTCTTTCCCTCTGTCTTCGTGAAAACAACTCTGTAGCTAGTTCTGTAAAATCATAAGCCAGATATATGTCCATGATTTCATGTTTAAATTCTTCCCAATATTCAATTCCATGACGACATCCTACATTATTTCACCATTGCTTAGCACATCCAATTAGACAAGATACTACTAAAACCACCTTTTTGTTGCCGGGCACTTCATGTAAACGGAAGTGCTCCTCCATGGACTTGACAAATGTCCACGATGATGGACGTTTTGAACCGTCAAACATTATCTCAGGTAAAGGCCAATTAACATAAGGACTATAGTTAATAGATGGATTGGCAAATCGTCGTTGTGGTGGTTGATAATACTCTGCTCTATCACTTGCTTCTGACAGAACAGAAAATGGAACCTTAAGTAACAAATCAGCACTTTAGCGTCGATTTAAATGTTAGAGGAAAGATTGTCTTGAGCCGGGTGGGATACGAACCCACGACCTCCTGATAACATGTCAGGTGCTCTGGACCACTGAGTTACTGGCCGCAGATCAGATCTCTAATTAGCGCTATGAACATTTATTTTATGTTTCATATAGGCTCAGCGGTCTTCCACTCAGTGGTCCAGAGCACCTGACATGTTATCAGGAGATCGTGGGTTTGTATCCCACCCGGCTCAAGACAATCTTTCCTTTAAGATTTAAATTGACGCTAAAGTGCTGTTTTGTTACTTTATTGAATAAGTCAAGCTTATTTCATTATTTATTATCTGCATACTTGTAATACATGCTTCCATCTATTGGCAAATATAAATGCGGCTTGTGGCTAAAAGTGCCTGACTAGCGCCTATATGAAACATAAAAGAAATGTTCATAGCACTAATTAGAGGAGATCTTGATCGGCGGCCAGTAACTCAGTGGTCCAGAGCACCTGATATGTTATCAGGAGGTCGTGGGTTCGTATCCCACCTGGCTCAAGACAATCTTTCCTCCAAGATTTAAATCGATGCTAAAGTGCTGATTTGTTACTTGATTGAATACGTCGAGCTTATTTCATTATTTATTGTCTGCATACTTGTAATACATGCTTCCATCTATTGGCAAATATTAATGCCGCTTGTGGCTAAAAGTGCCTGACTAGCGCCTATATGAAACATAAAGGAAATGTTCATAGCGCTAATTAGAGGAGATCTTGATCGGCGGCTGGTAGCTCAGTGGTCCAGAGCACCTGACATGTTATCAGGAGGTCGTGGGTTCGTATCCCACCCGGCTCAAAACAATCTTTCCTCTAAGATTTAAATCGACGCTAAAGTGCTGATTTGTTACTTGATTGAATACGTCGAGCTTATTTCATTATTTAAATGGAACCTTACTTTCAAAGTTTCTAAGTTGGTGAGCTGACGTAGCATTGTCAGCAAATTTAGGGGTTGTTGTCGTTCCCCTTTTCTCCCGATGATCATCAAGCAGATTCATTAGCACTTCTGCTTCCATCATTACATCCTGCAACCTACCCTTTACTCTTTCTAAGTCGGGAGTCATTATGGCAGAATCGGCCATATTGCTAGCAGACATGTTTAGCAGTCTGCCAAAATTTTGAATTTTGTAAATTTTGAAACCTTTTTTTTAATGTTGAGCAGCGCTCAAAGGTACTGCTATACAACAGTTCTAAAGCTACAACTAAGCTTGCAAAAATATAAATTTGCTTATCAAAAAAGTTTTTCTATCATGCCTATGTACATGTGTGTCCGGACACTTCTAATCTTCACATACAATAAATATCTTAACTATCAGTAATAACTGCGCTGAAACTTCAGTACCTTTGACTAATACACAAAAAAGTTAAGCTTCTTGCTCAACAAAAATTTTCGGCTTAAGCTGCCATTAAATCTATAAATAGTGCATACAACTAATGAGCTCAAAAATTGCTATCTTTGACAATCAAATTAAATAACATACACAATTTATACACAAATATACAGTCCCTAGTCTTGGACCACTATCTTTTACTACTGGCACATCCCTATTCATTGTGCCACTTCTTTTAATGACCTCTGTAACACTCCAAAGAAATGAATTACTTTTAAAGTTTGGACCCTTTGTCTGATCCAGTTATTTTCATGCTCCGGATAGCTGAGTTGGGCGCTAGGCAATAATTAACAAATTGCCAAAAAATAAAGTTTAATTAGGGTTCGAAATGTCAACAAGTGTTAATGAGTAAGAATCCAAAAATATTAAATGATTGTCAAAATTTTATGTTAATGCTAATCAAAACAAACTAACGTTGCTCAAGAGAAAAAAATTAGTAAATATTCAAAAGATTTAAATAACAAACAATTTATTTTCAAAAAGCACTCACCAAAACTTCAATAAAGAAGATACTACATCATTTCTTACTACAAACATCTTCAACAAACTAAAACTGATCTCTAAACTGTGCTATGCTCTACTACTCTCTCTACTATCTTCTGTGCTACTGTGACAACGTCACCAGGTTATAACAAGAGGTACAAAATCCGCACGTGTCATGTTGCACGCCAGGAAAGACATTTGCATAAATTGACGAGCGGCGCAAGCTATGATGCAAGAGTGGGTGTGTCCTTGCACACACGTGCTTTAGCGGGTAACAATTGAAAGTTCGGAGTTGCGCAACTCCTATGCTCTTGGAAACAAGCGCTGTGATGCCAAAAATGAAATAAAAATCCCCAAAATGATAAATATAACTTAAATTAAGCAAAACTGGTTACGGTAAAATAAAAGTGAATGAGGGGGCATCACAACTCCCCCTTCCAAAGGGAGTCAAAAATTTGACCTAACAGATTTTGACTATCTAACATCAACTTAGAAGAAATAATGTGAAACTTCTACCCAAAAGCTTTAACAGCTACTTGGAAGAAAGAAATGGTAAAACTTCTCTCACAAAGTAAAGTTAGAAACACAGCATGAGGTTCAATAGTTTGTAAATGTTCACTATATTGCTGTATGTACGGCACCATTGGTGTTGTTAGAGTGTGCAAAGGATTTGTTTCAGAGGGATGAAAGAAGTACTTACTCAGAGTTAACTTCAATGTGTTGGCATTGCGGTTAAGTCAGCTTCCGGTTCTCCTCTTCCTTCGATGACTTTCATATGTATACAACCAGTTTCACTGCAGCAGCTTTTTCAAGTATAAGGTCAAAGTTTGGGACATGTGGAAGTGGTTAACGGTCCAGAGGCGGTGCATGCGCACTGGTGTATTTCTGACCCAGATGCTTTGGAGGTGGGTTCCTAGGTTGGTTCATTATGGCTGTAGTATGGTATAATATGGGTTTCTCCATGTGATTATCAAGAAGTTTCCAGGCTGATGGGATGGCGTAAATTTTGTCGTTGATGCTATGTCTTCTATTCTTATATATTGCAAGCTGTTCGGCGTAATCTAGTTGGTATTGTGTTGGTGGAGCACAAATAATTTTAGCTTCATTAAATTTTGGTATTGCATTACCGCAGTAGACGGCTTTGGCCAGTGCTGTGTTTTGTTTCTGATTGTGTGTATCTCTTTTGTGTTCTTTTAATCTTTGCCTGAAGGGTATTTTGGTTTTTCTGTGGTAATCTCACATTTTAATTTCTTCATTCACTCATTTCGACTGGAATTTGATATATGCCACCTGGTTGTGATAAAATCTCTGTCATTTTTAATTATTTTATTTAAATTTTTTAATAATTTTTATTAAAGTCCCAATAAAAGCAGACAAAACCATTCTGAAAATAATTTAAAATGACAGATTTTATCCCAACCTCAGGTGGCATATATCAAATTCCAGTCGAAATGCAAGTGAATGAAGAAATTAAAATGTGCGATTACTATGGAAAAGCCAAAAGACCCTTCAGGCAAAGATTAAAAGAACACAAAAGAGATACACACACCCGGAAACAAAACACAGCACTGGCCAAAGCCATCTACCACAGTATGCAATACCAAAATTTAAAGGAGCTAAAATTATTTGTGCTCCACCAACACAATACCAACTCGATTACACTGAACGGCTTGCAATGTAAAAGAATAGAAGACATAGCATCAACAAAGAAATTTACGCCATCCCATCAGCCTGGAAACTTCTTCTTGATAATCACATGAAGAAACCCATATTACCCCATACTACAGCCATAATGAGCCAGCCTAGGAACCCACCTCCGAAGCATCTGGGTCAGAAATACACCAGTGCGCTTGCACTGCCTTTGGACCATTAACCACTTCCATGTGCCCCAAACTTTGACCTTACACTTGAAAAAACTGCTGCTGATGAAGTAGCAAAACTGGTCTTGTGCCTCCCATGCATATGACAGCCATCAAAGGAAGAGAAGAACTGGAAGCTGACTTGACTGCAACGGCAACACATTGAAGTCAACTCTGAGTAAGTGTTTCTTTCATCCCTCTGCAACAAATCCTTTGGACACTCTAACAACACCAACAGCTGCTGTATATACATACTTTTACCTACAGCAATATAGTGAACATTTACGAACTCTTAAAACTTCTCTCTTCTCTCTTTAGTAATTATAAAGTGTATGCCACCATAAGATAATTAACTGTCTCATGAAAATGAGTACTTAGGTGTAGAGTAATTATGAATGGTTAAAGCCTAAGACTTTAGGCATATTTACAATGACTATGTATAACAATCAAATGTCTCTACTCCTAAAACTACATACTCTACTGCAAAACTACTTCAAAAACTACTAGCATCTCATCTAGCTTCTTCCTATTAATTTCATGACATCCCTTACTATTCATGTGGCATGCAGCTGACGTGTTTGCATGCTGAGAAAGTACATTTGCATAAACTTACGATAGTGCTCGCACTAGCTTATGGTACAAGAGGGGGCATGTTTTTCCACACAGATTAGCAGCTGTCAATCAAAAAACAGAGTTGCACATGTGCAACTCCTTTTGTGATCTTGGGTGAGGAAAAGTGATGATGCCAACATAAAAAAATCCCCAAAATAATGAACATAATGTAAATAAAGTAAAAACTGGTTAAAGAAAAGTAAAAGTGAATGGGTGGACCATCACAACTCCCCCTACCAAAGGAAGTCAAAATTTGACCTAACAGATTTTGATGAGCAATTTTGAGTACAAGGACACTTCATCATTTACAAATCGCTGACCATAAATAAAGTAATGAATATGTATATACAAATTTTAATGATACTAACTACTCTCACTTCGACACAATCTTCCATCATAATTAAAGGTACCTCCTCCCTTCCCCTAACAAAGTGTATAAGCTTCCTAGTGTAAATGCATACCAAAGCTGTGGCAGTTAACTGCATACTAGCATTAATTGGTCTAACTAGTATCACATTCTGATACAATTCCAAAAGTTACATAATGCTAACTGTACACAAAGCTTGTTAATTTCACTCCTTGACTACTTTCTAAAAGGCTAAAGAAAAAAAAATCAAATACATCAAATTCTGTTCTTTCACAGAATACAAATACAGGTGCATCAAATGGAGTACATACCTTCTGCCTTATTCCTCTAATAACAATCAAATGCAGGAAATCTAATCTTCTTGCATATATACATGGAAAAAAAAATGTGTATTAGCTCTTTGTTAAATCCTCCAAATATGCAAAGCTAACAGTTTCATTTTACAAACAAGCAGATGTGTAATTATCTGCTAAAACTTAACCTAAATACAGTAAATTGTGATCTAGCTGAAATATAAATAAAATTAACTACCTTCCCTCATATTGAGCTCTATATCCCCCTCCCAGAGCAGTTTTGCTAGTGACAATTTCAGTCAAACTAGGCTTTGTCACTTAGGCAGCTCAAAAAGGGTAGAAACTTCAAGACATCATGGTCAGCTCATATATGTGCAAACAAATGCTGGCAATGTCATCCCGATAATTACCCATCATGCGATATATCAATATCACTGATGATGCCAAACAGATTTAAATACATATACATCGTATCTAAGAGTAAAGAAAAGCTGTATCAATAATTTATCATATATGACACTAACATTTCATCCAATATAATTCCATCTACGTTTTACATAAGAATCACTTTTAAATACAAAAATATACTTCAAATGCAAAATATACTTCAAATACAAAAAATATTCTTCAAAAAAAACTTCAAAATACAATTTATATAATCATTCTATAATAAATTCTCTTTCATTCACATCCATAAACATTTCTATAATTCTAAATTCCTTAATTTTAACCTAAAACACTCAATTCAGCCATCAGTCAGCTGAAACAAAAAAGTCCACAACAAATTCATAAATGTTCTTGAAATCACATTAATATGATATTTAACTTCTGATGGTTCAACTAGAACTTCAGATGAACTGGAATACCTAAAAAAAAAACTATTCACTTCACATTATAAACTCAAACTGTAAACCTTGAATAATTAATTCACTTTTCCAAAAATAAATATCGAAAATCCAAAGTTTCAACATAAAATTAAAGCATTTCAAAATCTCTAAGTATGAACAACAATAAATAATCTTCAATCGTCTCCATTCTCATGTGTTCCAGAAAAAAGAAATAAAACATCACAAAAACAATTAGTGCCACAGTAGAAGAATAATAATATACTTAAATTTTCATTATTGGTACTCTGTTGAGATAAATCATCATCCAGTTGTTTCCCAGAGACTTCATTCCCACACCGATCGATAAACTAGGTGTAGGTGCTTCTGACAATCTCGTTGGTGACATCATCTACCGTATATTGACTGCTACATTGCCGGTTGTCACTCTGCAGCCATAATCATCTCGTTGACATCTCCTTGCTACATGCTTGTCTTTGAATAGCCTGGTTTTGTGCTTTTCAGGTTTATTGCTGCCTGCTTCTAAATGATACTTCAACAGTTGGAAATTTCTTAACTTGTTAGCTTCATCAGGATAATTTACACTCAAAACAATTTCTGGGATGCTTAGCTTATTTTCATCTAAAAATTCTTCATTAGCATTATTTTCCTTTAAAACCTCTACTTCAAAACTTTTCTCATTAACTAATTTGGCACTATTTTCCTTTAAAACTCCTACTTCAACAACTTTCTTATTATCAACTTGCTTTGCATCATCAACTTGTTCCTCTAAATTCACATTAATTAAACTGATAGGACATTTTACAATTTCTTCTTAAACATTCTGCTTTGAACTACAAGATAAATTAGAAAGTTCACTGGACACCAGCTGCAATTTCAATTCACAATTGTGGTTAATTTCATCTAAAATTTTCTCATGTGGACATGAAAGATCAGCTTCTGTATTGTTGCGATCTATTAATTCAGTTTTTTCATGAAAAGGCTTCACAAAAGGTAAATCTAAAACATTATGTGTACCAATAGTAGCAAGACATAACTTATGAGAGGGCTTTCTTGAGGAACTTTGGCCTCTCACTTCAAAGATCCTAATTTAAGTTTCCCGAATTGCCATTTTTTCTGTAGCAATATTGCTCCGTGTGCCCTAGTCGGCCACAAAAATTACATCTCAAAGTTCTCTATTATTCATAGCAAAAGTTTTTTTTAATGTCATTGTTCAAAGCTTGATGCGGAACATAATCTCTGGTTTGTTCATTCTGCATTGCTGTAAGCGCATTTAGCGCAAATTATCAGGACTGTGTAACTTCCGGTCATGCGGGAGTCATTTTGCGAGACAACCTGATAGCACTGCTTTGGCGAGGATTGCATCCATTATTGGCTTAATGCAGTTTCTGCAAATTCTCTTCTTCCAGTATATTGCCAAGCCAATTTGACTAAAGTTGAAATTGAATTTACGTTTTGTACTTCAAAGAATTCCCTAATGGGCAAAATTAATTGGGACAATATGCAGTTTATAATGTCAATTTTGGCAGAATAAGCATCATACAGCTGGTATGATGCTTATTCCACCGTACTGTACCCAGATGAATTTTTCTATATCATCTCCTTTTTGTCTTTGTGAAAACAGTTCTGTAGCTAACTGTGTAGTCATTGTAAGGAGTATATATTTCCAAAAGTTTGCTTTTAAAATCTTCCCAAAACTCTATTCCATGACAACATCTTATGTTATTCCACTATTGCTTAGCACATCCAATTAGACAGGTTACTGCTAAAACCACCTTTTTGTTGCTAGGCACTTCATATAAACAGAAATGCTCTTCCATGGACTTGACAAATGTTCACGATGATGGATGTTTCAAACTGTTGAACCTTATCTCAGGTAAAGGCCAATTAACATAAGAGCTACAGTTAATAATTGGATTGACAACTCATCGTTGAGGTGGTTGATAATACTTTGTTCTATCACTTGCTTCTGACAGAACAAAAAATGGAACTTTACATTCAAAATTTATATGTTTGTGAACTGACATAACATTGTCAGCAAATTGAGGTGTTGTTGTTGTTATTCCCCTTTTCTCCTGAGGATCTTTAAGCAGATTCATTAACATTTCTGCTTCATTCATCATATCCTGCAACCTATCTTTTACTAAGTCAGGAGTCATAATGACAGAATCGGCCATATTACTAGCAGACATGCTTAGTGATCTGCCAAAATTTTGAAACTTTTTACCTTGAGCAGCGCTCAAAGGTACTGCTATACAAAAAAAAAGCTATACTAAGCTTGCAATAAACTTTCTATTCAAAAAGTTTATCTGTCGTGTGTGTGTCTGGACACTTCTAATCTTTACATAAATACAATAAAGATCTTAATTATCCACAGTAACTGCACTGAACTTCAATACCTTTGACTAATACAAAAATTAAGCTTCTTGCTCAACAAAAATTTAGGCTTAAGCTGCCATTAAATCTATAATTAATATAACTAATGAGCTCAAAAATTTGTTAAATTTGACAATCATGTTAAATAATTAATTGACAGTCATGTTAATTAAATAACTTATAATTTCTAGATATATATTACAGTCCCTGTGTTCAGTGTGTCACTTTCTTTTTGCACCTTTGTAATGCTCCAAAAGTTTGGACCATGTAACTGATCCAAATTATACTAAATTTCTGGATAGCTTTGGGCACCAGGCAATTAATCTTGCCAAATAAAGTTCAATAAGGGTTTGCTAAGTATATTATGCATTACTTAGTCAATATGAAAACAATTCAGAAGATTGTCAAATTATTAAAGTTTAAATCTAATCAAAATCAATTATCCTGCCCAAAAGAAAAAAAATTAGAAAAGTCAAAACTATTTCATAAAACAAAGTTTATTTCCAAATAAATGGTGTCTGGCGAAGTAAAAAATTCTTCTACATTAAGAAATCTCAATTTGTTGAGATTTTTTGGTTGTTTTGAGTGAGCAACTAAAAGCTCACTGGAAACAACTCCACCTATTCAAATCACAACTCCAAACATCTCCAAAATTGATAAACATCTCAACTAATATTCTCTACTCTACTCCTAAAACTACTCTGCTGCAAAAGTACTTCAAGAACTACCAGAATCTCAACTAGCTTCTTCCTACTAACTTTGTGATCTAAATCACTAACTATACATGTGGCATATAGCTGACATTTGTATTTTGCACCCTGGAAAAGTACATTTGCATAAACTTACACTTGTGCTAGCTATGATGCAAGAGGGGGCATGTCCTTCCTCGCAAATTAGTGGCTGCAAAAGGAGTTGCAAATGCACAATTCCAATTTTTGATTGACAGTCTTGGGTGAGGAAAAGTATGATGCCAACTTAAGAAAATCTCCAAAATAATAAATATAATGTAAATAAAGTAAAAACTGGTTAAGGAAAAGTAAAAGTGAATAGGTGAACCATTTGCATTTTATATGCAATTTTTAGAAGGCAAATAGTGATCTTTTTTTTAGACCTTTTTTTTTGTCAGAGAAACCATTAATCCACAATGCTACATCAGTCTGATGCTTGAAGAATTTGTTCAGCAGCTGGATGAAGAACTGACTCCAGGTCATTTTCAAAAACATGGAGCAACTGCTTACACAGCTAAAAAGACATTGGGATATTTATGTGAATATTGTGATAACAGATTGAACCCTAAAAGAGTGTGACCATGCAATTTTTATTTTAACCATTTTTTAATTAACTGCAAATATATGTAGATGAATAGCCCTCCTATTAATAAGTATTTGTTATTACAGGATGTTTTCTTCAGATGCAATATGTGTCACATAAATAATCTCAATAAAATATTAATGTAATACAAGGGTGCAAATAAGCTCACATTGCTCAGAATCATATAGAGAGGTTGATTTTCAAGTGGGAAATCCATGCAATTGCTAATCACCATAATTTAGAGAGCTTTCCAAAACATGTTAGAAATAAGATTTTGAACAGAAGATAAATTTTCAAATTATTTTTGTATAGTAATTTTCTAAAATAACTGTCTAAAAATACATTACCTTAATGTACAAATAATGAAGGAGAAATTTAGCTTGATAAGAGTTGAGAGATTCATTCCTGAAATAATAGATCTAAGATATATTATTCTTACCTGTTATTATTATTATGTTAGCATAAATATAGAGGAAGAGCTGGAGGTGTTCTGAAGATTCGTGAATAATTTTTTCAAACAGCTTATAAATATTATTGAAAATAACAAGAAATTTGCTTTGAAAAATATTTTTATTCATGAAAAAAGATATTATGAAAGATTGTGAAAATGAATAGCCTTATACTTCTTTAGGTTAGGGGCCTGTTAATTAATTCTCTGTTAATAGTAGTTCAATTTAATCTTTAACAATGAATTGCCCCTATTTAGTTTTATTAAAATAAATTAATAAATCCCTGATTCAACTCAAAGCTGAACTAGAAACTTATTTGCTGAGGATCTGTAAAGTGATTTTTTGATTCAATTCAAATTTAAAGCTAATTTCTCTTCTAACATCAGTTTAGAGCAGCATTTTTCTTTAGATTCCAAATAGACCTATTATAGTAAGATAAGAATTTAAAGGGGAAATATCAAAACTAAAGTGTAAGAATTTTGTCACTAAAGGAGCAGGCAAAATTAATGCAATTTCTGCATGAAAATTTTTGAAAAATAACTGCTACTATAAAAAAAAAAGTGAGAGATATATATATACTCAGGGAGTTGAATTTGGATCAAAACCATTCTCACATGGTGAGGACTAGAATCAGCAAGGTGCTTTTGTTTTAGAATAATTTTACTAGGAGACTGATTTTAGATAAAGGCAAAATATTATATTTGTTGTTTTCTGTTCAATGCATTTTAAATTTAAAACATTTTTTCTGGTATTTTCTTCCTTGCAGCCCCCTTATATTTGTGATGTTTTTCTTTTCAATATTTTCTATTTTTAAAAAATGCAGAGAAATTTAAATTAATTGTTCACTAAAAAAAATACCCCCTCAAGCAGCTGCTTGCCACAGAGGTCTGACAGGAGCCTGTCAGTTTATATGCCATAGTAGAAGGTCTGTGAGGATGGCAGGCCCTCAGCAGAAAAGCAACACACACAACCATGCCTTACCCGGAGCTCGAACCCAGGCCCCTTAGATCAGTAGCCAAGAGTGCTAACCACTCAGCCATGGGACTGCTAATTGTTCACTAATTTAGTAAAATGTTAGACTGAACCTTTTTGCAATATTTCAGCAAATTAGTTCACTTACAGAAAAGGTCTTTTGTCTCCAAATAGTTGTTAGTAGAAGCACTTTTCTGCTGGGATGGAGCCAGGGAAAGGAAACATGGGTAATAGAAAGCAGAGACTAAGAGGGTTAGAATCACCACAGACAGTGATGTCATCCCAATTTAATAACCAGTTCTCTTTTATTGTAATTTTTATTTTACTCCATCCCAGAGATTGGATGGTTAGTGTACTTGTCTGCACAGGCCAATATTTTTCCTGGATAAGACATGGATGTTTCTTTTCACATGTTTTTTTCCTCACAATCTTCTCTATGACGTATCATTCTGGCAGGCTTCTGTCAGATCACTGTGGAAAACAGCAACTTGAGACATAATTTATTTAAACAATTAGTTGAAAAAAATTTGTTGTCCTGACTGGAATTTGAACTCGGGTCTCCCAGATGCATGCCTGGTGTCTTAACCGCTGGAGCATCAAGAGCTAACCATTTTCCCAATAAAGTGACTTATAAACATTCCTGCAATTTTTGTTGATTTGGCAGTGGTGCCATCTGTTATCAGGGATTGGGCAGCCAAACTGCCACATTTGATAGTAGAAATATTTGTCACTCATGCTCACAACATTATATGAATAATTCAGTAATAAATTATCACAGGAAAACTTCTTGTAGACAAGAAACGCTTGAAACAAATAGTTGAAAAAAAATTGTTTGTCCTGAACTGAGGTTTGCTTTTTGTTGATTCACTACTGGCGAGTATTGGATATCTACACTATATTTCCCTATTTTAGAATTCATTTTTTTTTTCACTAGAATTTCGAATTACATATTTAATGGACACAGCATAAAGCAAAATAATGTCCTGTGTGTAGGGAGAGTTTACAAACAGTGAAACTTCAATTAACTGACCTTTTGTTATCTATCAGTTTAATGCCATAAACCATTCATTAGGAGTAAAGCTTTCACTTATGCTCTACACATAAAAGTGCAAGTTACAGTTCATGTAAAATTTTAAGACCAATGGAATTGATATTGGGTTTGACCATTAGCATTAATTACAGCTGTTCTACCTAGAGTGGTGTTATCCAGCCAGTTGACACTGGTTGCTTGCACCAGTTGTTAAAAATATAATGGTAATTTAATTTTTGTGCACTGTAATACTGTAAGATATTATCTTTTTGCAACAGTTCTTATCTCTGGAATCAGTTATAAGCTATGATACATCTGTGATGAGAAGTTGATACTTAGGTGTCTTCAGCATAAGCCATGTTGTCACCTCCTCTGCTTCTTATTAGTTCCAGGTGCCACTTGCTGCTTGATAAACTCTGCAGTGGCTGTGTGCTGGTTGCAAACCTCAATGTCTTTGCTTGTCTCCACTGTTGTATTGGCCATTGTCTGGTGTGTAACAGCACTGAAAGTCTACCTATATACCCTCCATCATATACACGGACTCATGGATCCCATGGGCCTACAAAATTGCAGCCTTCTATTCTCTCATTCCATAGGGCCTTCGTTGTATCATTAAACAAGTTTTTACTCAAAAAAGAAATTGCAGCAAAAAAAAAACAATAGAAAAACTAATTAATAAGTATAGAAATGACAACAAAATGGATTTGGCTCTCCTCCCAATCACTGACTGAGTGGGCAACCTTTGCCAGATCCATATCTTACATTTCTGTTTTGGTGTGAATCAGTCCACAAATTATTCAGAGCCAATAAAAAATGAATACTGTTTTCAGTCCTGCTCCAAATCTGAAGAAAATTATGAAAAGGAACAGAGACAAATTTAAGTTCCTTCAACAATTGGGCATATACAGATTTCCCCTACATTTGCCAGATAATTCTTTTGTTTATTATATCATAAAAACCATACATTCTTTACATGAGAGGTTCACAGAGAACATCAAAGAGATGTCAGTAAAAGCCAGCTAATGACTGCTGAGCTGGTAATACAATATGCAGCTACCATAGACTGGGCCACACTGCTATCACATGCATCCACTTACTATGGAACCATCATCCACAAGACTATTGAAATAATGACCTCACTCATCCCCATGTGCAACCAAACACTGGAATCACCCTTCACAATATGTGGAAAGAAATTCTTAACAGCTTTAATATCATCACATAGTGTCACTTCACTGGAAATGGAGTGCTATCCTTGCTCTGAAAAGCTTCTGAGTTTGCTCCTGAAAACTTTTTAACATGCAAATAGTTTCAAGAACAAGCTTCAAAAAATTTTATTGCTCAACAACAGAGAACGTTATTTTGATTATTTCCTGAGCAAGAAGGTCTTATTATTGTTGTGTTTCTTATAGCTTGGTAGCGCATATGTTGTGTTTGTTTTCTAAGTAGTTTACATATTTTATTTCCACAGTATGTAAATAGTCTATGTATTTCAGTTTCATAGTATGCAAATAATTTATATATTTCATCTTGAGGAAAATGTATAATATTTAGTGAAAAAAATTTTGTTTAGTTTTACTGAGTAAAATTTTGTATTATTTAGAGCAATGATTCCCAAACTGTGGTACATGAGTTTGTTGCCATCATTTATTCACATGGATTTGCACAGCACTGTAGTATGATAAATGCAAGAAACTAAATAATTTTTCAATATTACCTATTTTTTAAAATACTTTTTTCATTAGTAAAGTTAAGTTTTGTAATATTTACCTAGTACAGTACAAAAAAAAATTCTAGGTGTTTGGTGGTAAGCAAAGAAATGTTTGGAACTGCTGCTTTAGCACATTGAATTAAACTTTATACTGTCACTTATTTAGCTCTCTTTAATTTAGTATGGAGATCCAAAAGTGGGTGGTGTGAAGCATATACCCCCTGGATGGAACTGGTGGATAGCTTTGGTAAATATTTAAGTTTTATTTAAGTTTAAATAAATAATACATTATTTTCTAAACATATATTCTGCCCCACCAAATTATAATTCAATAGTTGCTGCCATACCAAAGAAAAGTACTTAATGTAATGGCAGCAATCCAATTACTACAGTATACTAATAGAAATTTAAAACCTCTATTTCACTGTTGAAATTTTACTAAAACTTATCAAATTTTATTCTATATTTGCACTATAATTTTATCCTACTTTTTATTCAATATTGTACACTATAACTATAATGACAACCTTTAGATTCATTGCACTTTGTAAAATTACAGAAAATTTTTGTTATAAAACTTCCCAAAAGTTCAGGTGTCATTTCATTGCAGCATTATCAAGATTGTCCAGCAATATTACAGTTCTGTATTGCATGTTGTTTCTTCCTCATGACAATAGGGTTGTGTTTAGATATTTTCAATCCCTAGACTCAAAGGCATATTCAGACCTTACCACAGCAGAGGTGGCTCAGTTGGTGGCATGCCAGGCTCATAATCTGCAGTTCTCAAGTTTGAGTCCTGCCTGGGCCAGCATTGAGATTTTTATCTCTGTAAGATATGTGCTTAGTTTGCCGAGTGGTTAGCGCGCTTGGCTACTGATCTAAGGGACCTGGGTTCGAGCCCCGGGTAAGGCATGGCTGTTTGTGTTGTTTTTCTGCTGAGGGCCTACCATCCTCTCAGACCTTCTACTATGGCATATAAACTGATAGGCTCCTGTCAGACCTCTGTGGCAAGCAGCTGCTTGAGGGGATATATATTATTATATATATATTTATTTATAAGCACATATCTCTGCCAAGACACACCCATAAGATATTGATTATATTTCTACAATAAAATCCTTATTACATTTGAAATCTTTATCAGACTGGATATAATTTTGCTAGGACTTGAACAATAAAGTATAAAAGAAAACTTTCATTTGTTCATTGTAAAAAGATATAATACTTATCAAGGTTGTCTTTACAGTAATGTCTTGAATACCACATGTTCCATGTAAACTCAAGGGGCGGGGGTGGCTCAGTTGGTAGCACACTAGGCTCGTAATCTGAAGCTCCCAGGTTCGAGTCCCATCTGGGTGAGCATTGAGATTTATCTCTGCAAAACTCCCCGCCCTGCCCATGGTCAGTAGGGGACATCGATGGGCTTGGAAAGGCTGTCGTCCGTCGGATGGCCTCAACCTTCTCTGAGCCTTTGGGGTCCTTGTGGCTTGGCCATTTAACCCATGGTGTGCAAAAAAGTGCTGCTCAGAGGTAAAACAACCCAGCCCAATCTGTGTAAACTAAAAAAAAAATTTTTTTTTTAACCCTTTCATTACTAACGGGACATATATATCCCAGTGAAAGTTTGAAAAATCCTAATGGGTCAGATTTACAGTATAAATGACGTTTATGCTGTCCCAGCAGTTTGCATACCTTCCTACTACTAATCTACAGTTGGCAGCACTGCATGTCTGCAGCCAATGTCAGTCAGTTTGTTTATTTACCTGCTGCCACTGCTTGATAATGTTATTTTTAAGTTGAATTACAAATTTTAGCTAGAAATGAGTGGGTAAGTTGTTTTAAATTATTATAATTTTGATTCAGTGATTCAGTAAAATAGTATTGAAATTTAGAATGATTACCCTCATTAGTAAAAGTAATTAATTATCAAATCTCTCCGGGACATATTTGTCCCACTAGGTTTATTCAGTGGGTTACATGTGTCCCATTCATGTTATTTTTAGATCGTCATAATTTCTCTAACATTTCAGAATGCATCGAAGATCACGTTCCATGACTGAAGAGGAGATGATTGCATTATTGAATCAGTTGGATGACTCTGACCCTGAGCCACTCTTGGCTGACTCCGAGTACACTCCTAGCGACTTCGACCAAGCAAGGTTTGCCAATTAGCTCTTCCGACTCTGAGCCTGAGGGCGAGCAACCAGCAGTAGTTTTTGTATCTTCTCTTCAGCATGAAGTGCTTGAATGGAACAATATCAATGTCGACACCTTTGTGCCCAGATTCATACCTGCCCAAGATAGTAAACCAGTCGTTCTACTCAATCTTGATAGAAGAGCAAGCGAAATGGATGGGTTTTTGAAGCTTTTCCCTAAATCATTATTCATGCATATTGCTACATGCACAAACGAACGGCTAGAAATGTTACAATCAGAGATGGGTAAATTCTATATGAAGACTGATCAGTATGAAATTATGGTAGTAATCGGCTGTATTTTTATTATGGCATACAATAGAGTTCCAGCAACACCAGTGTATTGGTCTCAAAACAAGTCTTTAGGCAATGAAACAATTAAATCGGCGATTAGTAGGGATAGACATCTACTGTTGATGTCAAAATTATATTTCAATAGTCCAAATAAACCTAACGATTGTAGCAAATCTTACTATGTTGACGAAATTGTAGCTTGCGTGAAGCACACATTTAAAAAGGCTCGGACAGATTCAGCATTCCAAAGCATTGATGAGTCAATGGTAAAATTCAAAGGGTGCTCATCGCTAAAACAATATTTACCCTTGAAGCCAATAAAAGGCAGAATAAAATTGTGGGCATGATGTTGTGCCGAAACAGGGTATACCTATGATTTCAATGTGTACACCGGAAATGACACCGGCACTGTGGAGGGTACTTTAGGAGAGAGAGTGGTAAAGGCTTTGGTTCAAGCGATTTCTGCAAGTGATGTGACACTTTGTTTTGACAGATTTTTTATGTCAGTCAATTTAGTAAATAATTAGCCTTATCCTTGCATTGGTACAATAATGAAAACAAGAAAACAATTACCCAAGATGGAGGGAGGGCAAATGAGAAAGAGGAGATATAAAAATCATGGCCAATAATAAGGGAAGTGCAATTTTCAAATGGCAAGACATGAAAAAAGTGCTTCTTATCATAAGATATTGATTATATGATTCTTATCATAAGATATTCATATCATAAGATATTGATATATATATTCTTCTTATCATAAGATATTGATATATATATATCAATATTCTATGTCATAGTAATGACATTACCAAAGTCAAATGCACAGCAAAAGATGGCACCACGAAAGAGGTCCTATGCCCAGTGGCTATAGTTTTCTACAATCAGTACATGGGTGGCGTAGATTCAGCCGACCAATTTGCTGCTCTCTATGATCAAAACCGAAAGTCAAACAAGTGGTGGAAGAGAGTGTTTCAGAAATTGCTTATGATCACAGCAGTCAACGAATGGATTCTTCATCAAGCGATATGACGAAAGAAGACTCCATTTATAGACTTTTTGGTCAGTCTTGCTGAAGACCTCGTTGGATTTGGGAAAGAGAGTGCTGGCATCAAGAGGAAGCCTCATAGTGGATGCCCATCTAAACGCTTCAAAGCCATGTCTAACATTGGGGATTACATGCTTTTACAAGGAAGTACTCGTCGGCGTTGCCATTTGTGTGCAACGAAAAAGAAAGAAATGCGCACAAAGACTATTTGCATTGCTTGCAACATTCTACTGTGCAAAGACTGTTTTGCAGTATATCACACCAATTAACCTATTGGGACAATAGTATCCTGTCTAAATTACCCGGGGCGGGAGTAGCTCAGTCAGTAGCTCGCCAGGCTCGTAATCCGTAGTTCCCAGGTTCGAGTCCCAGCTGGGTTAGCATTGATATTTATCTCTGCAAAACTCCCTGCCCTGCCCAAGGTCAGTAGGGGACACCGATGGGCTTGGAAAAGCTGTGTCCGTCAGATGGGACATTAAGCCATGGTCCCATGTGTGGGAGAGTCATACCCTGTGCACGTTAAAGAACACGTTGGATGGCCTTGACAGGAGGCTACCATCTGTCTCCCAACAGCTGTTCCAGTGGGTTCCCTCCCCCAACCTTCTCTGAGCTTCAGGGTCCATGTGACCTGGCCATTTAGCCTATTGTGTGCAAAAAAGTGCCACTCAGAGATAAAACAACCGAAAAACTCTAAATTACCTACTGGTATGTCCCAGGTCATTTTTTCGAAAACCATATGCCTGAAAAGTAAAATTTCTTATTATAATTATTATGAAACCTCTTTTTGTACATATAACCTATTTAAAGTGTCAGATATAAAAAAAAAACGAAATCCATAATGAAAGGGTTAAATACTGTTCAGGATAAAAATTCATCACACCTTAAAAATACACTACATACTTTCTGGTATGTAGTGTAAAAATTAATTTAAAGCAATGATTCTTGTTTGGTTTTTCTGATTTTGTGTTCTTTATGAATGGAAATTAAAAAAAAATGCAAACTTAAAAACCTTATTTTGAATAATATAATGGTGTTTTATTCTAATTATGATATTCAATATAAAATTACTATATGTATACTACTTGCTTGCTTTAGGGACAGGGGTGGCTCAGTCAGTAGTGTGCAAGGCCCTAGATAATAAGATTGTAATCTGAATTTCCCAGGTTTAGGTCCCACCTGGGCCAGTGTTGAGATTTATATTTGCAAAACTCCCTATCATGCCCTTGGTCAGCAGGGTACACAGTGGGCTTGGAAAGCCATTTTCCATCAGATGGGACATAAATAAGCCATGTAAAGCACATGCCTGTGTGTGAGAGAGCTATACCCTGTGCACATTAGAGAACACACTGAATGGGCTTGACAGGAGGTAACCATCTGTTTCATAATAGTTGTCCATTGGGTTCCTTTCCCCTAACCTTGTCTGAGTCCTTGGGGTTCTTCTGATCTGGCCATTTAGCCCATTGTGTGCAAAAAAGTGATGCTCAGAGGTAAAATAACCCACCCCAAAGCCTGCTTGTTTTGGTATGCATAGGCTATTATTATATGACTGACCCATAATCTGCCCAGTTGTTTACTGTAGTAAATCAATGTACCTTTAGAGCAATGGTTTTTTTAACAATAATGATGGTATAGTTTTCAATAGGGGTTTCTCAAATGTTCCACATAATTTCTAGTTAATTTGAAACTTCCTGAACTTTGTATAAAATGCTAAAGTATGATAATTATACTATGCTAACAATAAGCAGTCCATAATAATATATTAAGTTGTATTAATACTTGTAAATAGTATTTTGACTCTTACTTCCACTGCTAAGTTAGACGAAAATATACAGTAGGGAAATGTAGCAATATAAGTCGTAATGCAGGTTCTGAGAGAAAAGTTTGTGTTTGTTTTATGCATATTATGTAGGTATTTTTTTAATTTTTTATTTGTATTATTTCTTGTATTTAAAACTGATGTTTAATTTTAATTATATAAAATATTTTAAAAATTTGCCTAATTAGTAGAATTGAGCCAGATTTTGTGTTTGCTAGAACATATTTCTATACAGTCAAAAGCACTTAACATGAAAATGGATAGGACAAATTAATGCTAAAGTTTGGTCTATTCCAACAACAACATTCATATGTAAAAATATTCTTTCAACACAAAATGGATAACATGAAAAACTTGCTTAACACAAAAATTTTCTAAGGCACAACAAATAAAATTCCTTTTATTCTTTGTTGGATAACTTCTTTGCATTTAGTGCTTTCCCACAACCATTGTTCTGCCATATAATTTTTTTTTCTTCTGTTGTCTCTTCAAAAATGATAAATCATGGTTTCACTGTATATTAATTTTTATATTTATATGTGACAGCTGGGCAGGACTGTATTTATACCTTAAGCACCTCTAAGCACATGATATGGTAGTGAACTTTTACAGAAATTTTGCACTTTGCATTGAAAATATTAATTTTTTTCTTTACTTCCATAACTAAAATGAAAAGAATTTAATCGAAATGAATGTAGGAATTTTAATGATAAATCGCACTTTTTTTGTTAATAATCAGTAAAGTTAATGTAATAAATCAATATTTAATATCATAAGGTAATATTCAATACACAGTAACATTTAAAATTCAAATTATTGATTTGAAGTTTAAATATTTTTCTTCCTCTCTTTTTCCCCTCTAAGAGTAAACAAATTACTCTAAATTACCAAAAATATTGGGACATTTCCATGTTGCATCAGTGAAAAACTGTATTCAAAGTCCCCTAACTTTAAATTAAGTGTTTTGCAGCAAAAATGTCACAAGAATGGAAAATCTCAAAAAATTCCCCAAATCTAGATTTTGAGAAACATTTGCTTACTCTTTAAAGAAACTGAAACATTTAACATTATTGTTACTTGTAAGAATTTACCTTTAAATTGTAACAAATCGTTTACTGAAATAAATGTAATTTTAGAAGTTTGGGTAATGGTTTTCACTTTGCATCAATTTTGAACTGTTCATGATGAATGTAACAATGACATCTGCTGTCAAATATTTCAGCTTTAATAGCTCTTTAAATATTAAGCAAATATTTTCTAAAATTGAAATATGGATAAAGTTTAGTGAGATCTATAATTTATCTTTTACATATATTTCCACAAAAAAAACCTTATTTCCAAAGTTAGGAAGCTTTGAAGGTTGATTTCTTTTGGCATACCATGGAAGTATTCCAATACATTTGGTAATATAGTGTTTGCCTCAAAATCCATTTCCTTTTAAAAGTTCATTTTCATTTGCCAAAAGAGATTGTACTATAAAAAGAGTAATCACTCTCCACAGATTCACAGATACTCCACAGCTTTCCATTAAACTAAAAATTATAAAAAGACTTTTTTTGTTATTTAAATTAGCAAATTGTAGCATTTAAATGATGGTGCCCAGATTATATGGGTGCCCCTAGTCTAGTGCCTAACTTGTCTAATGAAAAATCTAGGCTTGCAGCTGGAATTTTTTTCTTATAAAGAAAACTGACTATAATGAAAAATTGGGGACTTACTGACCAATGATTGCTAGAATATGAAATATTTTGCTTTCTACAACCACTATTTATAAATGAATAAACATATTTAAATATGAAACCTATTAATGTGGAAATGGCTGTTATAGAGATTGAGTGACTAGCATGCTGGGTTACATATAAAAAATCTGAGTTTAAATTTTTGGCAAATAATGGATGTTTTGCCTTTTGACATCATAAGGGCTGCAGAATATTCACCTTTATTTTAGGTGTGCTCTATGGCATTTTCACTGGTAGGCTTCTGTCAAATCTCTAGGAAGTAGCTGCCTCAAGAAATTTTTCATTTAATAATCTCTTATCAGTTGAGATGTGGAACCTTGTCTTTTCTTCTGTCATGTTTAATGAACAATCTGAGATATTTGAAATGCAAATAAATTTCTGCAAGGAACTTCCCCCCCCCCCCCTATATTTTAATCAAAATTGGGATTTTGGTTTGCTTAATACAAAAGATCTAGCTTTTTTTTAGCATCCTATAATTTCAGGCAGGGAATCCCATTTCTATGCTGCCCCCTGACTCCCTACTTGTTAATGCCCATATTTGGTAATCAGTTTACAGAAGTGTAATGAGACAGTGGAGCTAATTTGTGAGAAAAGAAGTGCAGAGATAAACTGAATCAACACCTTCCTAAACAATTCATGTGAAAAAAAATGAGTTTGCCAATTTGCGGGACTCAAACCCATATCTCTCCAGATTCATGTCATGTATTCTAACCACTGAACAATATTAAGTAAAGGTGAGACACCTGAAAATAACTTTGTCATCATTCCACATGTGTCACTGATGGTGTCATCTATGATCAGGGTGGCAATTTCATTTTCCAATGATGTTATTGGAAGGAGAGCTATGTACCAATCCCCAGTGATGATGTATAGAACTGGCCAGGTCTAGCACCTAATGTTCAACCCTGCCTTCTCATGGTGCAGGCCTTTAGTGCCTTTCAAAAGAGGGATTCTCTTTTGGAAGGGAATGGAAAGGGGGGGCTGCCAGTTCAGTGTGGCTTACTAATCTGGTCATTTATGGCCACTTTTTTTCTTTTTTCAATCCTGCTGAGTAGTCGTCAACTTCACACGGTCCTGGTGCTGACCTCTTATACTTACTAGACTGGACTGGTTTATGGATTTGAGCTTGATTATAGATCCTGGACTTGCTGCACTGGTGGGCCACTGTTGAGGGATAATCTGCCTCTGTATTTTCTGTTTGCTTGTGGATTGCCAGCTCTAAGTGAACAGAGGCACAGGAATACCTTATATCAGCTGGTGGATAATCCTGATCAAAGCCCATTACAGGTACACGACCCTCACTTGGCTAGTTGGACATTGTCAATCCTAAACTGGAGTAATGTGTCTCAGGCAGGTCTGACAGCTTCAGCCTTTAGCAGTGGGAGAACCTCAACCCTCATTTAGCTAGTTGGACCTCGCCAATCCTAAACAAGAGTAATGTGTCTCAGGCAAGTCATATGGCTCTTGAAAAGGTCCACATGAAAAAGTGGTGCCTGAAGTTCCTAGCTCCAGTGTGTAGATTACAAACTGTAATTATTAGCTGACCATTGGCTTGGAAATATGCTTTGGATAGATGAGGCCCATTCCACACCTACTAGTGGTATCAGTACACACAGTTGTATCATTTGAGTGGAGGTAAACTACCATTCGACTACAAGGAATTCACTACATGATGCTAAAGTGACTATCTAGTTATTCTTCACAGTAAGATATTTCATTGGACTATTTTTCTTTGAAGAGAGAATAGCATCAGGATTTCAGATGTGCATTCATGATAGTTGACCAAACTTGTAACTGGGAGAGATATATAAAAAAACAATCAATAGCAATTACACAGATTACCTGTTGACATAGATTTCAAGAAATACTTTTTGCAGAAAAAATGAGTTTTGTCAATGCATGTCACTTGAACCCACACCTTCCAGTTACATGCCAGGTATTCTAAGCAATTAACTAGCACCTGTTCCATCATTTATCTGCTAATGTGACTTATAGATCTTCCTGACTATGCCACTCATGGGGACATATATGTTCAGGAGAGACAATTTTATCCAATATTGCTCTCAATAATATATAAATTAGGAAGTCATTCATGCTGAAGTGTTATTAATGCAAGAATCAATCAATCAATCAATCAATAGCAAATACACAGATCGCTTGTTGACATAGAATTCAGAAATATTTTTTGTGGAAAAATGATTTCTGCATAACTCATTTTTTCCACAAAGAGTATTTCTTAAATTCTGTGTCAATAGATAATCTGTGTATTTTCTTTTAACTGATTCTTGCAATAATAACACTTTAGCATGAATGACTTCCTAATTTATTCCTTATTCAGAGTAATGTTGAGTAAAATTGCTTCTCTGAGTCACAGTTAGTGCATGAGTAACAAGGTTGGGAAATTTATAAACTGCATTAGTGGATAAATGATGGAGCTGGTGCTAGTTTAGTGGTTAGAATATCCAGCATATAACTGGGAGATATGGGTTTAAGTCCCATGCATCAGCAAAACTCATTTTTTCTGCAAAAAGTATTTCTTGTCCCATATTCACAATCGTATCAGAATAATGTGACCACCTACCATACATATACTATGGTAGGTGGTCATATTATTCTGATATGACTGTATATATTATGGTATACATTACTACAGGTGAGGGAGTTTTTGCATATTACATTCTGCAAATCACATTTTGAAACTTCCAAATGGAATTACTGTATAGTTCCTAGATCTCATCCTAACAGATTTTTTGAACTACCTGAAAGCATCTGTGCATCATCTCAACCTCAATATACTCCCACAGGTAGAGAATGATTATGTGAGAGATATGAGAAAAATACCAGATGAGTTATATCTATATTGTCAGATCCATCATTTTAGGGAATGTAATATATTGTAAATATTAAAAGTCACATTATGAACATACACATGGTGATATTTCTGAGTGCATGGTAACATAACCTATATGCAACATTCCAGAATTGTTGGATCAGCTGTTGTCCATACTGTTTGCAATGTTTGCAGTATTTGACTCTGAAGTAAAAATGAACTACAATACACTTAGTTTATTAGTATTCATCCTCCTCCTCCTCCTCCTCAAGCAGCCATGGGCTATGGAGGTCCAACCAGACTGTGCAATTTAGTTTTCCAAGCATATCTGTCCTGAGCTACATCTGCTGCATCTGTCCACTCTACACCAATTCTAACAAGGTCCTGTTTGGCATTGTCTGCCCACTGCATCCTAGGACTCCCCCTCTTTCTGAGGCCTTTAAGCCACTATTCATAATCCTATTTGCTAATCTATGATTATCCATATGGGCAACATGACCAAACCAACACAGTCTCTGCATAATATACTGCTCAAAAGAGATTGATGGCTCCTTCTAACCTCATCATTACTTACAAAGTCAAACCACCTAATGCCCAAGATACTGTGTAAGCATCTAGAATCAAAGGCATCAAGTTTCTTCTTATCCTGCTTATGAAGGGTCATGTTTTGCTACCATAACTAACCTTAGAAAGAACCAAACTATTATACAGCCTAATTTTAGTCTTTAGGTGTACACGCCTATTTTGTACAATCTCCATAGATTCTTAAAAGCCCCAGCGGCAATCCCAATTCTTCTATTTATCTCATACTGCACATTGGCAGTGCATACATAGCTCTCAAGATAATTAAACTGAGACATTTGCTCAAGGGCACAACCATTCAAAGCGACTGAAGCACCAACTGTCTGATCAATTTTCATCACTTTTCTTTTATCTCTGTTTATCACCAACTCTATTAACAGTCTCATGAACATCATTAACCAACAAGGCCAAATCATCTGCATAATCTAAATCAGAAATGTTATAACTTTTATAAAACATGTAATTGTACTCAAACTTGTTTATTACACTTATATCTCCAGTAACTTGAAAAATATATGGTACGCAATAGAGATGAGTTTGGTCTCAATCTCTCGGACAAGCAGCTGTATGAGCACGAACCATTTCGATAATTGTTGAACTCCAGTCGTTTTGAGAAAAAATCACTTCTCTGATGCATCGTAAGTTACCATACACGAAATTGCATGTCACTAATCATTTATTTTATTCTTATATTATTAATTATAATAACTTCATGACAAAATTAAATGTTAATGCTAGTTGGAAAGAAACGTGTTAGAATTACTAGTAGAAACCCAATGTTCATAAAGTAACATCATTATAAATGCAAAAAAAAAATATTTATTAAAGATAGAGAAAGCGTAAAAAAACAAATGTCGCATGATGTTTATTTTTAATTGCTAAAGATTGATTCAAAGATTGAAAATTATAATCAGAAAATATTTTATACTTTTACTCATTTTTTTTCCACAATTACAAGAAATATCTGAAATTTAAATTATTTTAAGCTCGCTCCAGTTCATCTGTAAGTGTACTGTTGCGTCTAAAATGGCGTAAAAGAAAATTTCTTCTTGGAATTAAAAAAATATATTTAAGTGTCGTTTTGATTCGCAATGACACTGTAACACTCCGGGTTCGAATCCTCGGGATGACATGGATGTTTTTCTTGTGTGCTGTTACCTCTAAGTGAGACAGTGGTTAGTTGGGTTGTTTTACCTCTGAGTGGCACTTTTTTTGCACACCATGGGCTAAATGGCCAGGTCACAGGGACCCCGAAGGCTCAGAGAAGGTTGGGGGAGGGGACCCACTGAAACAGCTGTTAGGAAACAGATGATAGCCTCCCGTCAAGGCCATCCAGCGTGTTCTTTAACGTGCACAGGGTATGGCTCTCCCGCACATGGAGCCACGGCTTAACGTCCCATCCGACGGACGGACGGCCTTTCCAAGCCCATCGGTGTCCCCTACTGACCGTGGGCAGGGTGGGGAATTTTTGCGGATATAAATCTCAACGCTGACCCAGCTGGGAATCGAACCTGGGAACTACAGATTACGAGCCTGGCGCGCTACCGACTGAGCCAACCCCGCCCCTAGGCAGTGGTCAGCAAAGACATCTTAGTAGGTCATATCCTTGTATGATAAGGTCTGTACAAACCAGGAGCAGTTTCTAGGAACCTTTTCTGTCTTACATGCTGAAATACAAATTAAAAATCAATCAATTAATGTAGAGATATTACTTTATGAAAAATGTACGTTTTTATTCATAAATACCTATTGACTCACCCACCCCTCAAAACGTTTAGAGACTTTCGATTTTGTGTTAATGGGATGTTAACTTCAAAGCTTTACAATTTCTAAAATATATTTATTTTTTATTTTTAAACAACATTGATAATTGTACTGAGCAAAAACTTAAAATTACCTGTTGATATAGAGAAAGCAATAAATATTTATGCGGAAGAAATGAATTTTTTGGAACTTGAACCTACGTCTTTCCACATTCAGGCCAGACTGTTTTAATGACTAAACTAACGCCGGCTGTGACATTTATTCGTTAATGTGACATAGTTTTTTTTTTCCTATTTTTATTAGTTGTTATAATATTTCGTTTTTATATGCATTTAATAGTCACATCAGAGGGGTAAATGACAAAGTACGTGCTAGTTTAGTGGCTAGAACACTCTGGCATGAATGTAAACAGACGAGGTTCGAGTTTCGGCCATCAGTAATGCTCATTTTTTGCGCCATATGTATTTATTAGTAACGAAATAAATTAGACATCAAGTATCTGTTTGCGAAAAAGATCTGACATAGTCCTATCGGTATAATTCCGCCATAGAGAATATCTGTGAGGTAGTCGAGACAGCAGAAACACGAGAGAAAAAGCATCCATACCTGATCCGTAGATTGAATCCAGGTCACTTCGAGCAGTAGCCAACGCTCTAACCATTTGGGTAACGCGTTGGGTTGTTTTACTCCTGAGCGGCACTTGTTTTGCACAGAATGGGCTAAATGGCCAGATCACAAGATCTAATGGCACAGAGAAAGTTGGGGAGAGGGAGAGCTGTTAGAAGACAGATGGTAGCCTCCCGTTAAGGCCATCCAGCGTGTTCTTCAACGTGCATAGGATATGGATCTCTCCTGCACAGGGGCGGGGGTGGCTCAGTCGGTAGCGCGCCAGGCTCGTAATCTGTAGTTCCCAGGTTCGAGTCCCAGCTGGGTCAGCATTGAGATTTATCTCCGCAAAATTCCCCGCCCTGCCCACGGTCAGTAGGGGACACCGATGGGCTTGAAAAGGCCGCCGTCCGTCGGATGGGACGTTAAGCCGTGGCCCCGTGTATGGTAGAGAGCCATACCCTGTGCACATTAAAGAACACGCTGGATGGCCTTGACAGGAGGCTACCATCTGTCTCCCAACAGCTGTTCCAGTGGGTCCCCTCCCCCAACCTTCTCTGAGCCTTCGGGGTCCATGTGACCTGGCCATTTAGCCCATGGTGTGCAAAAAAGTGCCGCTCAGAGGTAAAACAACCCAACTCTCCTGCACACGGGGCCAAGGCTTAATGTTCAATCCGATGGAAGGCAGCCTTTCCTAGACCATCAGTGTCCCCTATCGGACGAAAAGCAGGGTGGGGAGTTTTCGGAGATAAATATCAACGCTGGCCAAACCGGGACTCGAACCTAGGAACTGGAAATTACGACCTGGTGCGATACCAATTGAGCCACCCCCGCTCCTCTCTGCCAACTCCTGCCCAAGCAGTAGAAGCTACTGAAAGGGAATTAAAGATCTATATCAGATTAATTTAAATATTGCATTTCGACAATGATAGTTCCCCCCCCCCCCCAACATTTTCATCTAGTTGTTCCTCTTAGTTCGGGTAATCCCTCTTGTCAATGGAAGATGAAACACTGGACAAAAACAATGCCAGTTATAAGCATTTACCGCTGAGGTTAATTACAACTAAAAAAGTAGATGAAAAATACATCGCCTGTGGTGAATATGGGATGCTCGTTTTCAGAGAAAATGAAGTTTTCGTTTTCCGAATTTTTTACACATTAATGGTAGTAATTTGGACTAATTGGTGATTGGAAAATGTAAATAGCATTATAATATTATCCCTACACAGAGCTTAAAGAATTTGTCATTTATCCCTTAAAATGAAAAAGTTAGATTTTCGCAATCCCTAGGGTTAAGTTGTAAATCAGTCACTGTATATAAAATAAAATAATTCATTTATTATGATATTTTTAGGAGTTGGGTGGAATTTCAGCAAATATAATTTGATTGAAACATGTATGAATGTAAAATATACTTATGTTAGTAAGTAGTCTGGGTATGAGTTCTTGATCAACAGATTTTACCACCAGAAAACCTAATCTTCTAGCATAAATTTATCTTTTCCAATATTACTTCAGATTTTACCATTTCTACCTAACTAAACTTTTACACCCCATTGTATATTTTATAGGTTATTTTATATTATTCATTTACTTCACTTCATCGAACATTTAGGGGTAAACTTCCTTTGGCAAAGCCGCAGGATATCTGTAACTCAGTAGAACAGTAGTACAGTCGCTCAAAAAATATCCGAACACTATGGTTGATTACAGAATTCAGAAAAAATATCTGGCAACGATTTTTTTTTTAGAAATTAGTGATCGGGCAACCCAACAGACGTCATGTGACGTCTGTTCGTGATTTCTGTGCAGGTTAACTGCACAGAAGAGCAATGGAGATCCGTACTATTTAAAAATGAGTCCAGATATTGCTTCAGAGTGATTCTGGACATTATCTGATATGGAGGGTACCCGCTATCATCCCAGTAACATCCGTCAAAGAGACAGTTACGGTGGAGGTAGCGTGTTTGTTTGGGGTGGCATTTTCTAGGTGGACCCACAGACCTCTATGTGTTGATGAGTGGGAACCTCAATGCTTAAAGGTATAGAGATGACATCCTGGACCCTTATGTAAGTTCTTACTCTGGTGCAATATGTGAAACATTCATCTTACAAGACGATAACGCTCGTCCACACAGAATTCGACTAGTCCTTCAAGGTCAAATTGAGGTCACCTAAAAGTAAAACTTTGATCTACGAGTACTAGAAATGAGAAAATTGATGTCAGGGAATGAACCCTGACATGTCAGAATAGTCAGAATAGGTAGGACATGTCAGAATAGGTAGTTAAAGTTCATTGCAGATCCCTGATAGGGATCGTTATTACGAGTATTTGTTCACAAATGAGTAAATTTCTGTCTTATCCCACAGTGAAATTTAGATTCCGAGGTAGATTTTTATGAGTAGCAAAACTATCGTTAAATGTTTCAGTTCCCATAACTATTTTATTATTAAAGGAATATTGTCGAAAATCAAAATCTGAATAAATGTGGTTGAGATTTTTTATCTGTAGTGGCATGTTTTCATATAAAGATTATTTTGAAAGTCAGGATGATGTTTTTAATTCATATAACATGCGCATTTAAGCTGCGCATTCTTCTATCGTTCATTAGTAGCTTGCTTCTCTGTACTCTTTATTTATGAAGCATTTATGAAGCATGGACGTATATAAATATCTCAAATGCTCTGAGTTTTAGTTCTTTAATTCCTCTCAAGATTGTCAAAGGATCATTTATCTGTAGTCTGTTCTTACATGTGATGCTGTACATAATCATTCTATTCATTTTATGTTTGTAATGTTATTCTGTTTTTTTATTCTTCCAAATGGTGCCAGTGTAAACAATATTTACCTTCCAATTATTGCTATCAAATTAATAATATGCTGTTTGTGATCGCGCATCTAGTTAGGTAACTCGCTAGTCAACCTCAGTTTGCCAGAATGGAAATACGCTTTATTTTTTCTTATTTGGCGAATTAAAACCAATTAAGAATGGTCGTAAAAATGATGCAAAGTGTTTAAAAGGAATGCTATCAGCTTGGAGGTGAAGAAAAATGTCACCGCTTATGTGGGGAACGAAGTTCACAATATGGAGATAGCGAGCTGGTTGAATTTGGCTCAGAGTTCAGTTGCAATTATTGTTACAGGATTAAATTCTTAGTGAAATTCCGAACGCTACTGTCGAGACATCGAGGAGAATAAAGAATCTTAATTCACATATTACTGCCATCGAAAAGCGTTTGTTTTTCTGGTATCAAAATCAGACTCAGAAGCTGTTCTTTTGAGCCTCGAAGTGATTAAGGCTAAAGTTTAAAACTTAACCACAAGAGCTCAGAGATGGGTTGGGGAAGATGATCCATCTGACACCCGTCAGAAGGCATTCACCACGTGATTTAATGTCACAGTTTCCTCTGCGCTAAACGGAATCGCAGCTTAAAATCACATCCTAAGGCACCAAAGCACTTCTAAGTGAATCATCTGCTTTTTCTTCAACGAAGAAAATCTCTGCAATAGGAACAGTGTGCATTCGGACCTGGGAAAATCTGGTTGCGATACTGAATGCGCCAATGCAATGCTCACTGAAATAGATGCAGCTTTGTGTATCGAAACAGATTTTATCCTTTTGCAATTATATAAAAATAAGACTAACAGAGTTAGTTTATTATAGATCTAACAGGATTATTTGATATTATCTTAATACTAACCTAACCAAATTATTTTAAGTGAACTCTAATGGAAACTGAGGCAGAACTTTATGAATTGAAATCATGAGGAGCTTTTTGTTTTTAAAAAAAAGGTAATTTCTCCAAATATCTACCAAAATGTGAACATGCAATCAAATAGGCAGACACATATTGCAAAGAATTAAAATGTATATTTCAAAATGCAGTCGAACTTCAACTATTTTTCCATCAAGACAAGAATATAAAGGAGTAGAAGCACTTTATGTAATAACTAATTATAAAACTGTATAAAAATATATCTAACTAAAAAAGTTCTCATATATATTATATCTGAAAATAAATTGTCCATATTCTTAATACTATAGATCAAAATCCTGATAATGTCCTTCGTGTTTTTACAAGAATTTGGAAGAATATGGAAGATGGTCGGTGCAGACTTCGTGATGTTTACCTGCCTCCCCTTTTGCGGCTTCGGCGTCGACGGCTTTTCCCTCTTTTGGCCTTACCCTTTTCCTTGCCTCCTTTCTTCGCCTTCTTTCCACCTTTCGTCGCCTTTCGAATTCGACTGTACAAAGAGATAAAGGTGGAAACCTTTGCTGGTCCGTCGACTTCCACTTCTCTTCCTTCCTTTACTCTTGGATTTGCGTCGGCGTCCAACTTTGAACTTTCCTTTTTCCCGGCTCAGAATACCCTTGGCCATTGATTTCTTCAAGTAGTTTTTGATGTGCTGAGTCTCAGCAGCGGTATTTATTTTCAGCTTTGATGACATATATTTCTTGATCTTGGCGAGACCACATCCTTGAGGTTGCTTCAGTGCTTTTATAGCTTTCATTACCGAGGCGCCTATCTTGCTGGTTGATTTGGAGGATTCAGATTCAGGCTGGCTGGAGCTCCATCTGTGTTCGCTGGCTTCTCTGGATTGGTGCAGAAAGGGGGACTTCAATCTAGTAGCCATGGTTCTGCCGAAAGGTCTACCTTTATCACAATTATGTTTAAAGTAGATTAGAAGCAGGACATCTGGTTATTATGTTCTTAACAAACAGAGACCGAACTGAGCACTGACCGAAAGAGAGAAAGACAGTGATCGAATATTCCCTTTTCTTCGAATTTATAGATAAAATCGAATTTACAGATGTAACAGTTTGATGTCATATTTCCGTGCTTCATTATTAACTCCCTCGTGATTTCACGTGCCAGTCTTCAACCAATGAAAGATGTCATTGCGCATTCTTGAGAACGGCTTGCTGATTCTTCCTTCACTTGATGGCTGCTTTCGCGTGACCATTCATATGACGGGGATTAGAAATTTTGTTATGAATTGTGCGGTGAAACGTCTTTTTATCCCGAGATTAATATTCTTTTGATATGCGTGTGAAGTTCTTTAAGAAAAATATTCTTCTAATTCCGACTCAACTGTAATTCGATGCTTAATGAATAAAACTTGAAATAAAGAAGTGAACGATGAACGAAATATTTTAATCATTGCAGGGAGAAACGAAAACCTGTTCCATATTATTTTCTAATTTGCGTAAATTTGGTTTTAATTTTGTCATACTTGAATACGATTTTGAGCTTAAGACTTCTACCAGATTTTTTATTTTAATATTTCATTTCAATAGGTTTTTTTTTTTTAATGTTTTAAACCAAGTCTCAGAATGAAATATGAGCTCAGAAATAAACTGCGGTTTTAATTTTAATTTGTAATCATTTTAATTTTCATAAAAAAAAAACCTCAAAATGCACATCAAATGACAAGAGAACATAGTTTGCGTTGGGCGGATTTTCCACCTGAGTATTATTTAATAGTTCACATGTTATGTGGTATAGTTTTAGAATTTCTTTGTAACGAAATGATTAACTGTAATTTTATTATACTATCTATTTTGTGAAATATAGGTTACTTTTGACTTGATAGGTTACTTTTGACTTGATAGGTTACTTTTTGCTTTTGAGTGATCTGGCAACCTTCATGTCACGTGACACGAAGGTTGCCAGCAGATCACTAATTTCTAAAAAAAACGTTACCAGATATTTTTTCTGGATTCTGTAATCAACCATATTGTTCGGATACTTTTTTGAGCGACTGTAAGTAATTGGCTCTAATTAGGAGCAAGTATTTATTTTTTTTACTTTTTCTTAATTAAAGAATACTTTTGTTTATCAGTTAGGTATTTTCTTAGGATGCATTTTTTATTACTTTGAATAAAGATTTTTTTTTTTGAAGAAAAAAAGTGTTTTTTAATTAAATTATCGTAAAATAAACAAAAACAGAAATTTATTTCAAATTCATTTATTATTTATTTATTACAGTATAAACCTTTGGAGAAAATATTTGCATAATTGGTCTGGGAGACACGTCACCTCTTTATTTCTATCATTCCATGCTTCATCTGGAGAGTTAAGGATTATAAAATGATGATTTTTATTTCCTAAGATGTGCCGGATTATAAAGAATTCTGAACTGTAAAGTGCCAAGTACTACAGAATTTTCTATATGTATCCCCTAAAAGGAATTTATTTACTTCTGCAAAATTCTCTGGGGTTGGGTTGTTTTACCTCTGAGCGGCACTTTTTTGCACACCTTGGGCTAAATGGCCAGGTCACATGGACCACGAAGCCTCAGAGATGGTTGGGGGAGGAGACCCACTGGAACAGCTGTTGAAAGACAGATGGTAGCCTCCCATCAAGGCCATCCAGCGTGTTCTTTAACGTGCACAGGGTATGGCTCTCACGCACACGGGGCCACTGCTTAACGTCCCATCCGACGGATGGCGTCGTTTTAAAGCCCATCGGTGTCCCCTACTGACTGTGGGCAGGGCGGAGAATTTTGCGGAAAAAAACTCAATGCTGACCCAGCTGGGACTCGAACCTGGGAACTACATATTACGAGTCTGGGGTGCTACCAACTGAGCCACCCCCCGCCAGGTTGGGAGGGGTGGAAGGTATGAAGAGAGATAAATTATGAATTCGTAGAATTAATAAGACAGAAAAAAATGACAATCATCTTTGATTTTTAATTTTTGACTAAAACGTTTAACTTAAAGTTAGAAACATCAATATCTGCTAAGCATTAAAGTCAGTTCTAACAAGGTCCTGTTTGACATTGTCTGAACACCATATCCTAGGTCTCCCTCTTTTCTTGAAACCTTTAGGTACACTGTTCGTAACCCTATTCACTTTCGCAAGTTCGAGTTCCACCTGTTAAAATATATTTCAAACGAAAAAATGTTAAATTATGGTTTAAAGTACAATGGAAACATTTCTTAAATACAGCTTTTTTTTAGATTGCCTCTAATGGCTATATAATATGTCTCAAACACAAATGATCCAGAGCTTTGGAAGGATCACATTTTTTCACAAGTTAGTCCATTCACATTGACAAACACTGAATGATTTAAACTATTTCGGGGTGGGGGTGGCTCAGTCGGTAGCACACCAGGCTCGTAATCTGTAGTTTCCAGGTTCGAGTCCCAGCTGGGTCAGAGTTAAGATTTATCTCCGCAAAATTCCCCGTCCTGCCCAAGGTCAGTAAGGGACACCGATGGGCTTCGAAAGGCCACCGTCCGTCGGATGGGACGTTAAGCCGTGGCCCCGTGTGCGGGAGAGCCATACCCTGTGCACGTTAAAGAACATGCTGGATGGCCTTGACGGGAGGCTACCAATCTGTCTCCCAACAGCTGTTCCAGTGGGTCCCCTCCCCCAACCTTCTCTGAGCCTTCGGGGTCCATGTGACCTGGCCATTTAGCCCATGGTGTGCAAAAAAGTGCCGCTCAGAGGTCAAACAATCCAATTTAAACTATTTTGACGATGATGAATTAAATTTGATTTCCATGAGTTTCAGAGAAAACAGTTGAAACAGGCAGAACTGCTATAATAGGCAACAATTTATTTACAATAGGAAACTTTATTTATAAGCTCAATGAAATTCATTCCTTTCCTGATAATTTTTAATTCCTACTTTTCAATAGATAGTTAATTATCAACATCTTCCCACATATTTGAAACTGAAAATTGTTCATAGAATTGTTTATACAATGTATATATCTATTCCTTGCAGAATTTACCTATTAGCCAAGTATGAATATCGAAAATTGAGGTATAACTTTCGATACTATCAATGTTGTTTAAAAATATCTCTTTCAAGTATTGTATTTCATCTTGCACTAGCTTTTCTTTGTTAGCTTGAATACATGAATTTTCATAATTCATTTAGTTGAGCTTCTTGGAAAATGCCACTTACAAAGTGTTGATAAGAAAGTTATTTTCGTGTTAATCTAGCGTAGCCTTCTATGATATTTGAATGAAAACAGACATTTGTATTTGTAGTGAAACGATACTTAAGAAGATATTTCATTTTTGAAACAGGAATGCAAATCTCTTTACAGGCCAACAAAAAATGTGTAATGTTCGTAAACCTGAAATCTCTCATTTTCTTAAGTTCCTTCGCAACTACAGACTAGTTACCATTTCTGTAGTACAGTCGCTCAAAAAAGTATCCGAACACTACGGTTGATTACTGAATTGAGAAAAAATATCTGGCAACGATTTTTTTAGAAATTAGTGATCTGGCAACCTTTGTGTCACGTGACACGAAGGTTGCCAGATCGCTAATTTCTAAAAAAAAATCTATCCTGTAAAATTTAAATCGATACTAAGTGTTGATTTATAAGTTGATATGGAATACGTCAAGTTTATTTCGTTATTTAGGTATACTCTTTCTCACTGAGGGAAAAATGAGAGTTAGTGGAAAAAATTTTCAGCACAAACACATTTGGGACTTGAAACTGGTAACATCAGATTAAGAACCTGGTGCACGACTGATTTAATTAGGTATATACCTTTCGATATAGTATTATTGCATTAGATAATGCTAATTTAGAGGAATATGCCAAATGACCACAGCAGTACTAAAGAGTATTAAACATATTTTTAAAAGTGAAAAATCTAATGAAAGGAGATTTAAATACTTTTCATTCAAACATTTGAACTATACCATAGTATTTTGTATAATTTGTAGCATTTTAATGTATTATTTTCCTGTTATCTTTTAACCTATAATATACCTTACATTAAAATATCTTGCAGGTTGGCAATTCTCAATACTACAATTATACATTATCTGTGAATGGAAAAGAAGAGAAACATGACAGCAACCCATTTAAGGATTATCTGACCGATGTGATAGTATGTTTAATTTGTTCTCCAGTACTGAGTAAAGTTGTTTAACTCTCAAACAATGGAAGTAAGTTTGTGATGCAACATCGAATATTAGTCATTTTTTTGTCCCATAATGATTTTTAACCTTTTAAAATTATATTTAATGTTACTAGTAGGTTTTAAACAAAACGTTATTGCTTTTTAACTCATATTTTGTTTCTTGGTACATAGTTTACTTAAAAGAAAAATCAAATTAACAATAAACCTCAAAAATTGAAAAAATCAAAACTCTATTTCACTTTCCTTTTTTACATCCCTATTAGACTACTGAATTGCAATTCCATGAATTTTGAAATTAAATTTATTACAGTTGTCACAGTTTTTGAGTATTTATTGTGATTACCAGTACAAATGAAACACTGTGGTATCTACTGCCACCAGATTCTCCAGTTGCTCTCTTTTCAATTTGCCTGCATCATACTTTTATGCTCTCACAGCATTTTATTGTAATCTTCCATAATTTTATATTTTTACAGCTTGTCATTTAATGAGAGGTCCAATTAACATTTTTTCACATTCTTCTAAAAACATCTTCATTTTTTCCTTCGTAGATGAACTTTCATTCCAATTTGTATTCTTTATGTATCAAACAACTAATTCATTGATGCAGCTAAATCTATAAGATTCATAAGCATCTATAAAGCCAGCATCTGCTTGTTCTTTTGCATAAGTATTCTCTTACCAGTTTGTCTACAGTATCAGTACCACTTTTTGTTTTGTAATATGTGATTGTTTCATTTTTTAAACTTTCATCTTCTCTTGAAATGCTGTACTTATTTTGCATACTTGGAAGTAGAATACACATGTGGCTTTGATATATATATCATATTAGAGTGAAGGTTTTAGCAAAAACTAGAAGAACATGTATCACTTCTTGGAATCTTGTATTAAAAAAATTAAGTTTTTCTTTTGCACTTTTTTAAAGTTTTATTCAAACTAATGGATGATAGAAAAATGCAGATAACCATATTTTATTAGTACTTATACAACATAGAAAATATTTCTCTTTTACTCTTTAAAATAAAAGTTACCTTTTTTAACCCCGCTGAGAAAAGTGGGACAGATTGTTGCTGTCAGTGGAATATTTTTTAACACTCTACCACTGAAATCTCAAATTTCTACCATAAACAGATTACTTGCAGTATTTTCTAAAAGTTTTGTATTTTCTGTATTTTAGTGTCCTCTAACAATGTAAAACTACCCAAGGATTTGAAAAATGTGACTCATAATGTTTCATTAGTACCTATCTAACTAAAAAATTATTTTTCAATTATCTCTATAAAAAGAAATGCCCCCCACCCTCTTATGGATAAAGGGACAATTCATTGTTGCCAATGGAAACTTTGTAACCTTTACATTCCACCACCAAAATTTCAAATTTTTAGCATGAATACATCATTTGCAATATTTATTTGAAATTTTGCAAATTTCTACTTTTTTCCACTGTAGAGGGTGCAATTTAAAATTTTCGGAGATTCAAAATTTGTGAATCATATTTCATCAGTCAAACCAAACCATTCATCCAATCATAATAAAAAAGGTTTTTAATTTATCTTTAAAAATTAGAAAGTTAAATTCTACAGATAGGCAACAAAGTGAAAACATGATCTCATTTTAAAAAAAAGACAAAACAAAATGAGAAGAAAAGTACTTTGATTGAAAGCATAAAGAAGTGTTTAGGCAGATTTTTTTTTTCATTGTTCCAACAAAGGGATATTTATTTTTAGAAGTTCCTCAGCAAAGAGAAATATCAATGAAGTTATCAGTACCCAATATTTTTCCCAAAAATTATAAAATTGTTTTACACTCACTTTCCTTGATTTCTTTCTGGAACATTACCAATAAACATTGAAGTTTTAGCAGTTGAATGTTTCATCATCACATAGTGCCCATATTTTAATACCATATTTTTCCCTGGTTTATTTGGCATGCAAACTTTGAATGGGCAACATTTTCAAAATGTCACTAATTGTTTGTGTATAGTGCCACAGCAAGATTATTCTAGACCAGCACTTACCAATCTTTTTGAGCCCAACATATTACATTTTGCCAAGCATTATTTTCTAATGCCCTTTTAAAAATAATTATTTTCCTTGGAAATAAAACTAATGTTTTCTGTAATAAATCTAGTTGAAAACTAGATGGCAGTAGCATCCCTATTATCATTTTGACAAACTAAATGCCCCACCAAATTTTTAAAATACCTCCTGGGGGGGGGGGATTCTCCTGTTTGGCAATTACTGCTTTAGACAAACTGGTAAGAGAATATTCACCATAATATTGTCAACAATTAGAAGCAAAAATTTCTGAAACTTTTTAGAGGTTCTAATATAACTTTTCTCTTTTCTCTGGGGTCTTATTGTTGAGTAATCAAAAGAATAAGTTTTATGAATTTTCAAAACCTGTTTCAACTCACTGCAGCAGAATTAAGGTGTCTAAAGAGCATCAGTTTCCATAAATTTTTCTTTACCTTTCCTGTATTATCTAAACTGACCCATTAATTACAAAATTCCAATAAGTGTTTTTCAGTTTTATTACTATTAAAAGTTAATCTACTCTACGATCATTCATCATTCAGTTAATCTCTTCAAAGTTTCCATTTTTGTGGGCCTGTTATTGTAGAATTTCTGAAAATTTAGTGTTTTTTTGATAAATCATTTATTTCCTCAGAAATCAACAATGAAAAATGTTTCTTCACTTCTCTCTATGTTTTTACTTTTATTAGTAAGGCTTCTTCTTTTTCAGAAAGTGCTGTGATTTCTTGTTTTACCTGCTACATTGTGTATTTCCAGGTCCAATTACCAACAATTTGGCATTTTAGATTCACTTCTTTTAGTCTCAGCTTTTAGCTTCTCCATTTTCCTCATTACTGTATTTTTTTTTTTTCATTTCCTTCATGGTACTATTAAAAACTTTTTGGCACCATGAAGGTATTTTTACCTTCATGGTGCCAAAAAATCTTACTAAACTTGTAACTTCATATTTATATTCACTGTTCAAACTGCTACCATCATTAGAAAAAGTGTAATTTTCCTCATCATGATATCTTGCTTGTAATTCTGTTTAAAATTTGCTTGTAATTCTGTTTCTGTTAATTTTTGTGTTTCTGTTAATTTTCAAATTGTTTTGGGCAATAAGTTAATAAAAAATGTCTTATCACATCAGCATATAACACAAGATTGTGACATAAGCTGATCTTTAACAAGTAAATGTGGACATGCACATAATGAGGTGCAATCCAAAAGTTCCAGACTGTACTGATAAAAAAATGTTGGCTTACCTTAGATTTTAATCACTGTTATTCCCTTCAAAGTATTCCCCTTGGAGCTAATACAGTGAGCCCAGTGCTTTTCCCACTGCTGAAAACCCCTCCAAATCCCCTGTTTTGAGATGATGTTCAGTACCTCCTTCGATTCTGCCAAAATCACTCTGACACAACAAATTGATCATTCTTAAGGGGAAATCTTATCTTGAAGGATAGGAAGAAATCACAGGGGCAAGGTCTGGTGAGTGGGTGGGGTGGGGGTGGATGGCTACTGCCATGTTATATTTGGCCAAAAACAACAGACACAGCAGTGTGGGCTGTCATGTTGCACCATCCAGTCCTGTGCATGCCATTTTTCTGAACATTTCAGCCTCACACTCTCCCTCAAACACTTGAGGACCTCGATGTAGTAGTGTTGATTCACTGTCTGGCTTGCAGGAACAAACTCCTTGTACACGATTCCCTCCACATCAAAAAACAAATAAGCATGCTCTCACGTTGCTCTTTACTTTCCTCGCTTTCTTTGGTCATGGTGGACTCTTCCACTGGGATGATTGCTGCTTTGTTTCTGGGTCATACTCATAAACCCAGTTTTCATCATCCAGTAATGAATATCATTTGAAATCACCAATTATGACTTTAAAAAGACATTTCAATCTTTTTTGACTTGTTCCTGAAGGTCCTTGCACACAGTGAGCCAATGTTGCCTTTGGCCTGAGTCAGCAGTTGAGGCACAAATTTGATAGCTATCTGCCTCGTGTTGAGTTCCTTCATTAGGATCCAATGTCATGATCTGTGCATTAGTCCAACAATTCCACAAATGTCATTAATTGTTCATTGATGGTCCTCATGGATTTCCTGATGTATTTTCTCCACATTCTCATCAGTTCAGCTTCATGAGGGCCCATTGAATGTTTGCCCACATTTAAAACATGAGAACCACTCAAAAGTTTGAGTTCGATCCATAACATGGCCACCAAATGCTTGTTTGAGCATTCAGTGAATCTCTGAAGTGGTTTTTACTGAGTTTCAAACAAAACTTGATACAACCATGCTATTTTTTCAGGTCTTCCATTTTTCTATTAAAAAAAATCATGAAGCAGGGCAAACACAAATGCATTAAAATGCCCATAATAAAGTCTTGGCTCCAAATGTCAGAGTGAAACTTGCCAGACTACTTGACAAAGGAGTGGTGTGCTACCTAGTGGCAGAAGTTGAAACTGCACCTAGGTAGCATTACACACAGTGAGACCTGGAACTTTTGGATTGTACCACATATACTGATAGTCAAGGGCATGGTAATGGCAACTGAGAAAACTTGTTAAAACTTGATCTTGATTAAATATTTATGGGAAGAACTTTTATTTTTGCCTACCAACAAAGTATTTATAAAATAAATACTAGTTAAAATAATGCCTAAATGGATAATCGAATTTCTAAATTATCATAAAAATGCTTTAAAAATAAGCAGGCATATATCATTTTTGACACAATTTCCACTGTCTGAGAGTTAATAGTAGTTACTGCTTACAACTATACACTGTTATGCAAATATGTGAATTTTGGTTTAAAATAATAAAATAAAATCTATAATAATGAAGACAGTTATTTGTGGTAAAATAACAATATGAAGAAAGCAAAAGAAAAAAAAAATATTTTAATTTTTTTACACCACTAAGCATGCATTATATATAAAAATAAAAATAAAATAAATACCCCCTCAAGTAGCTGCTTGCCACAGAAGTCTGACAGGAGCCTGTCAGTTTATATGCCACAGTAGGAGATCTGAGAGGATGGCAGGACCTCAGTAGAAAAACGACACACACATCCATGCCTAATCCGGGGCTCGAACCAAGGTCCCTTAGATCAGTAGCCAAGCGTGCTAACCACTTGGCCACGGGACGGCAGGATTATATATACATTATATTAATATAATACACACCAGAACTGCTTTCAAGAACTTATTTGAATTTATTTTATAGATGTATACACCTAAAGACTAAAATTGACTGTATAATAGTTTGGTTCTTTCTAGAGTTAGCTATGGTAGTAAAACTTTGTAAACAAGACAGGAAACTTGATGCTTTTGATTCTAGATGCTTACGTAGTATCTTGGGCATTAGGTGGTTCAATTTTGTAAGTAATGATGAGGTTAGTCAAAGGAGTTAGCAACCTCCTTTAAGCAGCATATTGTGCAGAGAGAGACTTTGCTGGTTTTGCCCTGTTGCCTGTATGGATAATTATAGATTGGCGAATAGGGTTATGAACAATGTGCCTAAAAGCCTCATAAAAAGGGGGAGACCTAGGATATATTGGGTAGACAATGTCAAACAGGACCTTGTTAGAATTGGTGTACAATGCACAGGTACAGCAGATATAGCTCAGAACAGATATGCCTGGGGAACTAAATTGCACAATATGGCTGCTTGAGGATGAGGATAATGATGATGATGAACATAAGTTTAACATTCTGATTTATTGTACAAACACATAACAAATGTGTTCTGCTAACTTCTGTCAGTATATACATCATCTTGGCCTCATAATAAATTTTGAAAATCCTATTTTAACACATTGTTGATTACTAGGTTCCAAGTAATGTCAGTGGCCATGTGTAAGCATTTTGCTCACAATGATTAATTTGACATATTGCATGAACTAAATAACTTTTGTGATTTTTTTTTTCCTAAAAATTTAAAATAAAATACAAGTTTATTTCTGTTGATTACAATCAAAAGAAGAAATGTTTGATACTATTTTATACACAAATGAAAAAGTAACCAAAAACATAACAAAAATTATATTTAAATTATATTAGCAAAAAAGAAAGAAGACACAAGCAATAAATCATCATGGCCTAATTTCTAGTATGTATTAACTTAATTTCCAAAGTAATCACAATGACTACCTATACTCAGTACATTATCACTATTATGCTGTATTTAGAGTATAGATGATAAAAATGTGGTTACCAATACACCTTTGACTCACTTTTGCATAATTTTTAAAGGATGTAATCCCACACCAGTAGTCCTTATGATTTTCCGCTGTTGTCCACACATATGTCCACAGTTTGGGTTTCATCTTTCTTCTAGTGGTAGTTAGCAGTGCTGTCTTCAGTTGTGATGACACTGCACCAGTTAAAAAGGGCATTGTAGATCTTTTCCACGGTCTTGGGATATGTGTATATCCAATGAAAAAAAACAAAAAGTAATGCGCTTGGCTACTGATCTAAGGGACCTGGGTTCGAGCCCCAGGTAAGGCATGGATGTTTGTGTCGTTTTTCTGCTGAGGGCCTGCCATCCTCTCAGACCTTCTACTATGGCATATAAACTGACAGGCTCCTGTCAGACCTCTGTGGCAAGCAGCTACTTGAGAGGGTATTTATTTATTTATATATTATTACTTAACACATTTCAGCTGCTGGGCAGCCTTCAGGAGTGTTAGATTTTCGAGTGTTGTGTAGGTTATACCCGCATGCTTGTAACGGTGCATACATTTCTTCTCCCTCACTCTGCATCATGTTTGTGTCATGGTGGGTGGATGCCAAAATAGAGAACATTGGTTGCAATAGCAAAATATATCACCCCACAACACCATGGAAATTATTACTAAACCAGCAAAGAGAAAAATTCTCCAAGCAAAAAATTAAAAGGCATTATGATGGCACAAGTCCACAACCTCTCCCCCTCCAAAACATCAACAAACTGTGAACAACAAGATCGCAGACCCAAACTGCTGCCAACCAACTAAGCATTAACTTCACTTTCAGTTGTTCTATTAAATGTTAATAATCTTTGCTAATCCTGCAGCAATGTATATGAGATTTCCTCTGTGGAGATTCAAGGCTTACTTAAAGACCCCTCCAATTTCTTTTTTTCACATGGTAAAATATTTTATGGTATTTTTTTACTATGTTACTTTCTGAAAGTTACTGTATTAGCTTAGTGGTATCCAATAAAGACATTTTCAGTACACAAATTTCATTTATATTAGAGATAAGGATTGTAAAGTTTCCTCTGCTGGAAAACAGGTTTCATCCAACTAGTTTGCAAAGAATTCACTTTCATATTTAATTTTCCAAATAACAATTGCCAGATAGTGCTTTTCTTGGTTGTTAAATCGAACTTGGGCTTGCATTGAAACAAAAAAGCTGTAAAATGTATTCTAAGTAATATCTTAATTATATCAGTTTAATCAATAAAATTTCCAACACAGCAATGAATCCAATCAGTTTAATCATCACGTTTATGCTGTAGTTTAATTGCTATTGAACAAGCTATGCACTCTGTGGTTTAACTATTTGTTGCCCTTAGGCAACTGTAGAAAATACTGGTAAGTTTTTACAAATTGCACTCTTATATCTCTTACAAATAATAGAAAGGTCTTAGCATGTTAAGTAAATTAAGATAATATATCATATTGGTGGTGTTAGTTACCACTTTTAACTTCTTAACTTATAATAACAATAAATATAAGGGTTATTTTGTAGTTTGGGTTACTGTGGAAACTGTAGGTCCCAGTTTAGGCTATGTCATTTCCCAGTTAACAGACCTCATTGCAGTACTCCTCTGCACTGTAGCCACTCTCAACTTCTTTTCCCTTCTACTACTAGTCTGGTTCATAGATTTAGTTATACTAGTAACCATCTTTGGTTACTAGCTTTGTTGATTACAAAAATGCTTCCGACTCTATTGATCTTCATACTTTGTGGTTGATTGTGAGATCTTATGGCATCTCAGACAAGTTAGTTAACATAATGAAAGCTCTCTATAATAACACTGAGTCATGTGTGAGAGTTGGTAAGGCTTGTAGCAGTTGGTTTGGCATTGCTACCAGAAGCAATGCCAAACCAACTGAACACCAAAGTTCAACAGGGGTACATTTTGTCTCTTTTTCTCTTTGATTTTTGATTATGCTCTGTGAAATTCACTTCAAAGGAAAATTTTGGGAAATGGTCTAGAGATTTGAAAATTTCAGATATAAATTATGCTGATGATTTGGCCCTTTTGGCAAATGATATTGATGAGATGAACTCTATAGTGTTGATAAGACTGGTAAGTAGAGTAGGTTTGGTGATAAATAGAGAGAAAACTAAAGTGATGAAAATTGGTCAGGCAGGCTGTGATTCAGTTAATCTGAATGGTTGCAGTCTTGAGCAGGTGTCACAGTTTAATTAACTTGGGAGCTATGTAACAGATAATGGTGATGTGCGGCATGAGATTAACAGATGAATAGGGATTGCTGCCGGGACTTTTAAGAATCTATGGAGAGTGTGGAGAAATAGGCGTATACACCTAAAGACTAAAATTAGACTGTATAATAGTGTGGTTCTTTCTGGAGTTAGCTATGGTAATGAAACTTGGACACTGTAAACAAGATAACAGGAAACTTGATGCTTTTGATTCCAGATGCTGTATCTTGGCCATTAGGTGGTTCAACTTTGTAAGTAATGATGAGGTTAGGCAAAGGAGTCGGCAGCCTCCTTTGAGCAGCATATTGTGCAGAGAGAGACTCCATTGGTTTGGCCATGTTGTCTATCTACATAATTATAGATTGGTGAATAGAGTTATTGAACAGTGTGCCTAAAGGCCTCATAAAGAGGGGGATATCTAGGATGCATTGGGCAGACAATGTCACACAGGACCTTATTGTACAGTGGCCAGATCTGTGGTCAGCAGATGTTGCTCAGGACAGAGCTGTTTGGAGAATTCAGTTGCGCAATCTGGTTGGATCTCCGTAGCCCATGACTGCATGATGATGATGATTAAACCTGATTTAATGCTCAATTTACACATATAAAATTTATAACTCAATGTGACTAGTTCTTATGTAAAATCCACAAACTTTGCCTTAAAATGAATAAGTCACGGTTTTTCAAAATCATATGTTGTCTCTAGATTACATCAAGAGAACTTTTATAAGATTTTATTCTAAATAGAGTGCACCTAATTAAATTTCACCTATCCCCAAGGACTATGCAGTAAAAACTATTTACTGAACACTTTCAAATTTGTAAACTGTACCAAGCAGACAATGGAGAAAGGAATTATGCAAGAAGAAAAATAAATTCCAAAACCCACCTCCAGGTGACAAAGGGCACTGTATTCATCAGAAAGTTTGAAACTTACACAATTCAGTAGTTTGCTATGTACAGGATATCAAACACATTTGTGGAAGAACAATCATAGTTGTGACAGTTACTATGAGCAGGGCTGCTATTGTTACATAAAACTTTTCAATCATGCAGATTTCTTACTAGTAATCATGTGGCCTGCATATGCAAATGTAATTTGTTCACTGGCATTACCATATAAGAACATACTTCACTCTGTCATCAAGTTGAATTACAATATCAGATACATAATGTCATTAGCAGACCATAAATTACTCATGAAATTGTTTTATCAGAAAGGAAGCTGTGCACAAGTTGTATTAAGTGAGTTTCATAGGTTAAAGGGACTTTCAAAAAGTCCACTGACTGCATAATGGTCGCATAAAATCATTCAGAAATTTGAAGAAACTGGTGTTACGCTAAACTTTATGCCAGCATAAATGCAAAAAAATGTTAATGCTATATATTAATAACACTGGATGGAAGGAAACTTGTCTCTAAGCAAATGGTGGAGGACATTGCAGCAGGGGGCGGGGGTGGCTCAGTCGGTAGCGCGCCAGGCTCGTAATCTGTAGTTCCCAGGTTCGAGTCCCAGCTGGGTCAGCGTTGAGATTTATCTCCGCAAAATTCCCCGCCCTGCCTATGGTCAGTAGGGGACACCGATGGGCTTGGAAAGGCCGCCGTCCGTCGGATGGGACGTTAAGCTGTGGCCCTGTGTGCGGGAGAGCCATACCCTGTGCACATTAAAGAACACACTGGATGGCCTTGACAGGAGGCTACCATCTGTCTCCCAACAGCTGTTCCAGTGGGTCCCCTCCCCCAACCTTCTCTGAGCCTTTGGGGTCCATGTGACCTGGCCATTTAGCCCATGGTGTGCAAAAAAGTGCCGCTCAGAGGTAAAACAACCCAACCCAACATTGCAGCAGCAATGGAGGAGGATGGAATGCTTGCCTTCAACCACTGTCCAGAAGGTCACATAAAAGAGTTACATACAGCAATTTTTTTATTGGAATGGGGATGGACAACAGGTGACCTTGGAACATTTGTGCAGACAAAGCCCCTTGTTCCATTTGCATTGGTAGCTTGTGATGAGACATTTTAGTGGAGCAGTTTGACTAGTGCATGCAGGACCTGGACATTGGAAATTATTTGAGGAGATTCCTGATATTGAAATGAATCAGATTGAACAGACATTTCATAATGCATATATTCCTCTCTTTTTTTTAAGCTATTCTCAAAATATTTAGCAAAAATTCTTAGAAAAACAAGGACCCCAATGCTGAGAGAAGGTTAGGGGAAGGGGACCCAATGGAAAGCTATTAGGACACAGATGGTAGCCTCCCATCAAGGCAATCCAATGCATTCTTTAATGTGCACAGGATATGGCTCTTTCACATATGGGGCTATAGCTTAACATCCCATCCAATGGACAACGGCCTTTCCAAGCCCACTGGTGTTATGTACTGACCGAGGGCATGATGGGGAGTTTTGCAAATAAAAATCTCAATGCTGGCCCAGGTTGGACTCGAAACTGGGAACCAGAGATTTATGAGCCTGGTGCGGTACTGAGCTAGCCATCCCTGCCCCACAAATGTATGACAGTAGTGCACATGAGCACACTATGTGCTATCATATATGGCAGTGTTTTTCAACCTTTTTTATCTCACGGCACACCTTGTCAAATCGCGCCATCTATGGACGTGTCACGAAACCTCATTTTTCAATGCTACACCCCACCCACTTTAGAAATAAGCTGGTGTTATGCACATATATTTTTGCTTATGCATATATATTTTTTACTATATTATGTATATGTTTATTATAACAATGATATACTTGTATAATCAATTTAAAGAGGTTTTAATTTTGATATTTACACTTATTGTGCTTTGGACTTCTTTCAAAAATAATTTAATTAATGATCTTTAAAAAATTTTGCGACACATCTAAGATCCTCTCACGGCACACCAGTTGAAAATCACTGATATATGTATGGGGTGGGAGTGACTCAGTTGGTAGCTTGCCAAGCTCGTAATTTGTAGTTCCACCTGGACCAGTGTTGAGATTTATCTTCGCAAAACTCCCTCACCCTGCTTGCTCTCAGTCGGTTGGGGACACTGATGGACTTGGAAAGCTCGCCGTCTGTTAGATGGGATGTTAAGCATGTGCAGGAGAGCCATTCCCTGTGTAAGCTAAAGAACATGCTGGATGACCTTGATGGGAGGCTACCATCTGTTTCCCAACAGGAATGGATAGCTGTTGGGTCATTGTATGCAAAAAAAGTGCTGCTCAGAGGTAAAACAACCCAACCCAGGCTATCATACACCATATATAACAGCATTCAATGTGTTAACCAGCAACACATAATATGTTTAGCTCCAAGAAATAGCACATTGGCTTTTGCATAATTGCACTTTGGTTTTTATTTCACTGAAGGAAGTCTTTGTTTCCATTCCCAGCTGGACTGCCATTGACTGGGGAACTTCTGTTTTTAATTTTTTATTTATAGTGTACTAAATAAACTAGTTGTTTTGTTCCTTGGAATCACCCCATCTCTCAGCAATCTGTCAGATTAACACATGGCTGTTCTTTTAGGTTTTTTTTTCTGTTCTCCAAAACCATAGGCTGTGTCAATATACCTTTTGCAAACAGTGAATACATACAGATATACATAATCATCAAGAAACTGTGGGCTAGAATCCAATAATCCAATCATACTGTGCAATTTAGTTCTCCAGAGATGTCTATTCTGAGATATAGCTTTGCATTTGGTCTCTGTAGTGGCCAAAGGTCCAGTTTGACATAGTTTGCCAAAGACATCTAAATATCCCCCCCCCCCTCTTTTTTTCTACATACTTTAATCTGTAGTTCTGCACACTGCCACATGGCCAAATCAATGTAGTCTCTCCCTGCACAACATTCTGTACAAAGGTAGTTGCTGACTCCTTTGTTCAGGTCCAAAATCTAGAAACAAATAGGAAGGAGGGAGGGAGTGACTCATTATAGCTGGGTGGGTTGTATTACCTCTGAGCAACCCTTTTTTGCACGCAATGGGCTAAATGTTCAGGTCATAAGGACCCCAGATGCACAGAGGAAGTTGGAGAAGAAGACCTACTGGACAGCTTTCAGGAGAGAGATGGTAGCCTCCTGTAAAGACCATGCAGTATTTTTTAATGTGCACAGAGTATGACTCCTACACATGGGGCCATGGCTCTATATCTCATCTAACAGATGCTAGCTTTTCTAAGTCCACCAGTTACAACAGGGCAGATGGGGGTTTAGTGGAGATAAATCTCAATGGACAGGTGTAACTCGAATCTGGGAACTACAGATCTTTATCATGCTCAAAAAAAAAAGTAAAAAGGGAGGGTGGGGGGCAAGAAGTTAGATTTCCATTGCACATTTCCCCTTTTTTTAGATGTCTATAAAAATTTCTTGAAAAATATGTGAAATATGCAAAAGTTTAATGCACTCATATCCTAGAAGAGCATTACTAGTGTGTCTGCTGAGAAGTAACATATGCCTTGGAGATTTTTTTTATCTTCCCTCCCTGAAAATAGAAATTTAAGATTATTTTTAAAAATCTGACCTTTATCTGTCCATCTGGTCTCTTGCAAGCCAAAAATATCTAAATTATAATGGTGGAATTCCTGTGTGAAGACATCAAGAGAATAATCTCTGTGCAGAGTTCTCATATTCCAACTACCTTTGGAGAAAAAATGGTTAGTGGGATGTTAAAGAAACTATGTTTATTGAGAGAGGGAATGCCAACAATATCAAACAGCCCCCTAATTGCAGGCCTAGGGCAAAGACCCATTTCTCCACTACAAAAGGCTGAAGCCATTTACACTGGAAGATTTCCTCCAATGTAGGATTTGATGGTGCCCATAAAAGCAAGAGTTCAGGTGCCTGCAAGACCTGCTCAGGCGATGACCTCTGCTCAATCCACCAGCTGATAAAACATATCCTGTGAATCTATTCACTTTGGTATGTCAACCCACAAACGGAAAACACAGCAGAAGATTTTCCTCTACAGAAGCCAATCAGTGCAACAAATTCAGGATCCATAATCAAACTCGGAGCCTTATTTCAGTCCAGTTTGGTAGATTTATATGGTCAGCACCAGGACCTTGTGTGGTTGACCATTTCTCAGCAGGGTAGAAAAAAAAAGAAAAGTAGCCATAGTAGTTGAGATCAGTAGGCTACACTGATCTGGCAGCCCTCCCCTTCCATTCACTTCCAAAAGAGAATACCTCTTTTGAAAGGTACTAATGACCTACACCACAAGAAGTCAGGTTCGGACATTAGGTGTTAGGCCTGGCCATTTCTCTGCATCATCACAGGGGATTGGTGCATAGCTCTCCTTCCAGTGACTATTTAGCTACCATATATCGACCGTAATATACATTCTGAATCATTAATCTAGCTAAATTATAACCAAAGATGGGATATTTTAAGTTTATTATACTTAATGTGTTTTCATATCCAAGTTAATCCTTTTAAGACTTGACCATTCTTAAAAAGCTGATAACAGATAAAAAAAAAAGAAGCAGCAACTGTGATTTACATTTACATTGAATTAGTTAAGGTTATTGAAAAAATTGGTTCTGCAATTCTGAGGTCTTGATGTATACACAGTCATATCAGAATAATATGACCACCTACTAGGTATTATCTATTGTAGGTGGTCATATTATTCTTATATGACTGTGTACATTATTTGTTTATATAATGTGGAATAACCCACATATATATATATTTTCAAACGTGTAATATGAAGTTTGTTTAGATAAATTGTGTTCATTGAGCATCATTTGCTATCACATAGGTTCAGAGAGCTCTAAGATTTTTGTACAATCAGAAAAGTTCAAAAGATCCATTTTTTCTAATGCTAGCCCCTCCAGCACCTCATTCACCATTCACACCTGCTCCTTGGCATAAAAGAAGATTCCCATGTGTGAAAGCTCCAAGAACACCAAATTTTAATATTCCTGGTGGAGAGGTAAATCAAATTTTCTCTGTTATTATTTCTTCATGTGTGTGCATTAGTAAATTAATAATTTTACATACCTGTACTAAAAATGGCAAATTTTTCATTATCAGAATGGAAAAAAAAACCTAATCCATGATAAACATAGCTTTATATATTCCTCACTGATCTCTTTACTGTCATTATTGCCCATTATTTGTTAACGAACTTCAAACTTCATTACATATAATTGGGGCTATCAATTGTATGCACTTAAAAATGAAATATGCACATATATAGTTGAACCCACTCTGTGAATTCACTGTAAGAATAGTGATTGAAAAGTAATCTAGGAAAGGAAATATATTGTATATTTAAGCACATATTGTAAATGCTAAAATGTAAAAATAATAAGACTATTAAACATAGATGATAAAGAATTTACTTATTTTTTTAATAATAATTATTATTATTATTATTATGCAGGAATAATATGAATGAAGACCCTACTAGTCCTAACAGATGGCATTATAATTAGCTTAATAAATGTGTAAAAGATCAGTTAACAGCTGATAAGAATCTTTGGCTTGTTAGCTTGGCTGATAAAGTAGAGGAAGCAGTTAGGCAGCACAATAATGGGGGTTGTACCAGATTGTGTTTTTAATGGGAAGAAATGGCGAGGTACACAGCGATTGAGAGATAAACATGGTAAGGTTATTGAAGGTGAGGATATTATAATGGCTAGTGGGCTGAGCATTTCAGAGATGTTCTAAACAATATGATTATTTCTACTCCCATTGTTTTTAATGAGGATAGGTGCATTATTGGCTTTAATGTTGGCCCTATATCATATTCTGAAGTCGCTTTGGCCATCTCTAAATTACAACTGCATAAATCCCCAGGGGTGGATGAAAACACCACTGAAATGCTTAGAGCTGGGAACACTTGTATTGTCTCATGGCTGACTGAAATTTAAAAACTTTTTATGATAAAAGTGTTGTTCCTAAGGATTTTACTAGTTATTAATATCCCAATTTTTAACAAAATGATTGTAGTTCTTTGTGATAATTATAGGGGAATTAGTTTACTTTCTGTCTTGTGTAAAGTTCTTTGCATGATTATACTTAATAGAATTAAGAATTTGGTTGATGGAAACACCACTGAAATGCTTAGAGCTGGGAACACTTGTATTGTCTCATGGCTGACTGAAATTTAAAAACTTTTTATGATAAAGGTGCATAGAGATGATATCATTAGCATAGAGATTTGACTCTGTTGAGACTAAAACCATACTATAAATGGCAAATTTTCCAAAAAATTCCATGTAAAAATGGCAAATTTTCCAAAAAAAAAGAAGCAGCAACTGTGATTTACATTTACATTGAATTAGTTAAGATTATTGAAAAAATTGGTTCTGCAATTCTGAGGTCTTGATGCATACACAGTCATATCAGAATAATATGACCACCTAGTACCTACCAACGTGTAATATGAAGTTTGTTTAGTTTTGTACAGTAGCCATAGTAGTTGTAGATCAGTAGGCTACACTGATCTGGCAGCCCTCCCCTTCCACGTCAAGTATTTCATAAGTTACAGTAACCTAAAATTTTCATAAGTTACAGGTAAACCTAATTTGTGGTTGATTGTTAGTTCATGTAGAATACCTGACAAGTTAGTGTAATGAAAGCTCTCTATAATAATACTGAGTCTTGTATGAGAGTTGGTAAGACTTAGCAATTGGTTTAGCATTGCTAGTGTGGTTAGACAAGGGTCCATTTTGTTCCCTTTTCTCTTTAGTTTGGTTATTGATTATGTTATGTGAAATTCTTTGGAATGAAAAGATTTTGGCCTTAAACAGTCTAGAGGTTTCAAAATTTGATTTAGATTATGCAGATAATGATAAATAATGAGATAAACTCAACCATTCAACATTCACTAATAAATCAGCACTTTGACGTCGATTCTAATTTTAGAGGAAAAATTGTCTTGAGCCGGGTGGGATATGAACCCACGATCTTCTGATAACATGTCAGGTTTTCTGAACCACTGAGCTGCTGGCTGCCGATCAAGATCTCCTCTATTTAATGTTAAGAACATTCCTTTTATGTCACATATAGGCACTATTCAGGCAATTTTAGCCACAAGCGGCTTTCTATTTGCCATATAGATGGAAAGCATGTCTTACAAGTATGCTAATGATAATAAATAATGAGATAAACTCGACTGTTCAACATCCACTAATAAATCAGCACTTTGACATCGATTCTAATTTTAGAGGAAAAATTGTATTGAGCCGGGTGGGATGCAAACCCACGACCTCCTGATAACATGTCAGGTTTTCTGAACCACTGAGCTACCGGCTGCTGATTGAGATCTCCTCTATTATTTATTAGTGGATGTTTAACAGTCGAGTTTATCTCATTATTTATCATCATTAGCATACTTGTAAGACATGCTTTCCATCTATATGGCAAATAGAAAGCAGCTTGTGGCTAAATTGCCTGAATACCGCCTATATGTGACGTAAAAGGAATGTTCATAGCGTTAATTAGAGGAGATCTTGATCGGCGGCCGGTGCAGTGGTCCAGAGCACCTGACATGTTATCAGGAGGTCGTGGGTTCATATCCCATCCGGCTCAAGACAAATTTTCTTCTAAAATTAGAATCGACATCAAAGTGCTGATTTATTAGTGGATAATTTATGCAGATGATTTGGTCCAGTTGGCTAATGATGTTGATGAGATGAATTCTTTCATTAGGGCTTTTGTTGAGACTGCTAATAGAGTAGGTTTGGTGATAAACAGAGAAATAAAAACTAAAGTGATGAAAATTGGTCAGGCAGATGGTGCTTCAGTTGCTTTGAATGGCTGCTCTGTTGAGCAAGTGTCAGTTTAATTATCTTGGGAGATAGCTCCAGTAGTTACAGGTGATGGGAAGCATAAGGTAAGGAGAAGAATAGGGATTGCTGCTGGGACTTTTAAGAATCTATGGGGAGTGTGGAAAAGTAGGCATGTAACCTGAAGGTTAAAATTAGGCTGTATAATTGTGTGGTTCTTTCTAAGGTTAGTTAAGGTAGTAAAACATATACCCTTTGTAAGCAGGATAACAGGAAACTTGATGCATTTGATTCTAGATGCTTGCACAGTATCTTGGACATTAGGTGGTTTAACTTTGTAAGTAATGATGAGGTTAGAAGGAGTCAGCAATCTCCTTTGAGCAGCATTTTGTGCAGAAAGAGACTGTGCATTGGTTTGGCCATGTTGCCCATAAGCATAACTGCAGATCGGCAAATAGGATTATGAGCAGGGTGCCCAAATGTTCCAGAAAAAGTGGGGGGGACCAAGAATGTGATGAGCAGACAATGTCAAACAGGGCCTTGCTAGAATTTGCCTATAATGACCAAATGCAGCAGCTGTAGCTCAGAACACACATGTCGAGAGAATAATTACACAGTTTGGTAGGACATCCATAACCTGTGGCTGAATGAGAATTTTGCATATTTGTATATATGTAGGTAGATGGGTGGGTGAGCAGGAGGACATGCATGCACAGCTACATATGAACGAATGTATGTATGTATGTATGTATGTTTGATTGTTTGTTTGTTCATTCGTTCGTGGCACTCAACTGTAATAGCTTTAACACTTCATTGCTTTTGCCACAAAACCAAATTGAGGCATGAAAATTACTACCATTTTCTTTGAGTGCATCTAAAGTGACCGGCCAAAGTCTCTATGGCTTGATTTTCATGGAAAATAATTTATTGACGTCTTTTTTTTTTCAGTTAAAAAAAAATGGCCGAGTGGTTAGCACGCTTGGCTACTGATCTAAGGGACCTGGGTTCGAGCCCCGGATTAGGCATGGATGTGTGTGTCGTTTTTCTGCTGAGGTCCTGCCATCCTCTCAGATCTCCTACTGTGGCATATAAACTGACAGGCTCCTGTCAGACCTCTGTGGCAAGCAGCTGCTTGAGGGGGTATTATTATTATTTTATTATTATTTACATTAGCTAGTTCTCAACATTTTTTGACACTGTGTATATGATGCTGACAATTTTCATATTCAGAGAAATGTTCAGTCACATCTTTCCAATTGTTAAATTTCATTCTATGAAACTTCCTAGAGGTTGTTTGCTAATTCCAACGCTGCTAGGAGCAAACAGTGCATACATCTTGCAGAATGCAGTATTTTCAGCTTTGGAATATTTTAGCCATTTCCAGCATTAGAGCTGCTGTAGTTGAAATCTGAGCTATCTTGCACCTAATTGTAAAAATATAAACGTAGTATTAGGTATCCATACTTTCTCCAAAAGTTCTAATATCCTTTCATTATTTATGTTCTTGCCAAAAATAGCCCTATGTCGATGGAGTGAACCTCTGCATTTACAAAAAATTTCTCCGAGTTGATGAACTCATCAGTACAGTGCAAACTGGAAATTTTGTTTCCTGCAGCAAAAGTTGGCGTGGAAGTATATTTTTAGGTTGCACTGGATTCCATCTTCATTTCTACCTTTTTTTTTTGCAAAATAATTAAAAATTAAATAAGTATTTGTGGAATATAATATGTGGGAATAAAACAAATAAGGAATTTTTTATTCCCCCAGGGTATGCTGAAATACTCCATTCTTGTTATTGTCACAGCACATGTCATTTTCCCCCATATTCTTAGGGCTTGACATCAGGAATTTAACTTAAGATTCAGCTGAGAGAAACAGAAATATACTGCCATGACATAACTACTTCTGAATAACTACTATTAAACAAAGATACAATCATCAGCTTTAGAAAACATGCTTTGCAAAAGAGTTCATATCCTTATGTCACTAGCTAATTTGGTGTAGATGCTCTCTGATTGGTTCATTTAAGGTTAGGCTTAGTTTCTTTGAACAACACCAGATGCATTATTCTCTTTAGTCATGCTTTGGTGCAAGTGTTTCATTCATACTTTTGGTTTCCATTTCAGACCTTCACTGCAGTATTTTAGGTTACCTGTAACTTATGAAATACTTGACTACTTGGTCTCAAATTTGTGCTACAAGTTTATCCCTAGCCACCACATGTTGCATTAAAAAAATCGAGTCTCTATCTCTCAGGAAAAGAAATATAATTTCTGCAGTGTAGAGATCATATAAAATCAAGTATTGAGCCTTATGTTTAGGGTGTAATCAGCTTTATAGGTGATGGAATACAGTATCATACTCACTTTACAGGTGATGGATACACCATAATACTTATATGCATGGATCTAGAAAATGTAAAATGGAGGGGGGGACAAGAGACTGGATTTCCATTGCAGTATAACATTTCCTCTTCTGCTTTAGAAATGCATGAAATATGCGTAAGTTAAACAATTTTTTTGCCTCTATTATTACCCTTAGTAAATATTCTATTAATTACTTATTAATACTTAGTAGTATTCTCAAAGTCAGCCCCATTAGATTCAGCTTTGCTCATATGCAGCAGCAGCCTTTAGGTGAAATGATAGCTTTGCAAAGCTATTTTTACACTATTAAAGGGATATAACATTCCATTCTATTACATTATGTACAAATGGACATTGTTCAGCATATATCCAAAGTGTGCATAACTCTATGAAACAGTGAAAAACATTAGCTAAAGAACATAATAATAATTCAAGCCTGAAATGCTCATCTGCTTTAAGCACATATGGATACTATTCTTTTGATAACATTTACCTATATTCTTCTCTAGGAATATTGAAATAGATTTAAGGCTAAAAAGAGTGTAAAAATGGGGAAAAAACCCCAAAGGTACGTACTTCGTAATTTCTTCCAAAACCTTCTGTTTTTAAAAATAGCAGTTTTTAATTTTGTTAATTTTCCTGAGAAGTTTGAAATAATAGTTGTTGATAATAGTTCAAATCAGACTTGTGAGCTTAAATCAGGGGATTGCTGCAATGTAGAGTAACATTAACAATTTGGAGGTACCTTATATTGGACTAAGAAATGGCAATCAGATGGCTTTAATGAAATATTTATATCACAACTTAATAAAATATTCATCAAATGAAAAATGTAAGTATTATTTTAAGCACAAATATTGTATTTTTATGAGATATATGTAAGAAAATTTTAATTTTTTTAATCGAAATTTTATGTGTGCTAAGAAAACTGATATAGCTTTCATAGGTCTCTCATTTTCGATTTTGTCAACTTGTATACAAGATGTGGGCCCTAAAAGGATTAAAGTGTGTTTTTAATTTTTTATTTTTTGTTTATTTTTAAGTTTTATACTGAATAAAGACAATTTTTATTTTGCTTTCTAGCAAACATGCCAAACAAGTTGTAGAATTCTTTTACGAATGAAAACAGGATAATTTTACTTATTAGGTTGTGGTGAATTTGTTATAGGTTCAAAAACCTTTTTCTTTCTAATGAAAACAAAAACTTTTAATTTCATAAATAATTAACATGAAACAAATCATAAATTCAAATTGCCTCAGGCTTTGAAAAATGCTGACTTTACCAAGGATTACCTAAATTCATATTTGTGCAAGTAAATTTATAATCCCAAGCCAAAAAGCAGAAAAAAGAAATGAAAAATGAAGCATTTTACAGGAATAAATAAGTTGTTGTACAAACATTGAAATGTTGGACATCTAGTAAAATCAAGTCACTTTACTTTTCCATAGTATTAGAAAATAATAAATTCTCTCTCAAGCAGCTGCTTCCAACAGAGATATAACAGCAGCCTAGCCTGTCAGTACAATATGCCATAGAAGATATCTGTGAGGAAGACAATACTTCAATGGTAGAAAAACAGAAGAAAGAAAACATCCATGCCTTATCTGAGGTCCAAACCTGGGTCCCTTTGATCAGTAGCCAAGCACACTAACCACTGGGCTATCAAATTGGGTTTCTTTAAATTTTCATGTCTGTTGTAATTGATGCAGCTAGATTGACATAAATCACTTAAGCATTCATACTGCTACTGAAGCCTTGATTTTAGTGCTTTTAAGGTACTTTACATTCATTAAATAGTGGCATAATAAAGTATTTTATTTTATTGAAATATGATGCCATAAACTCACTCAAGAGTAATTCAAACTATTCTTTGATTTACCCTAATAATAACTTTATAAACAAATAAAATTTGGTTATGGTTTTACAAACATTGTCTTAGGGGATTTTATTTGATGTTCTGTAAAAAATATGTATGTTAAAAAATTTTCTATACTAAATAGTTTATTGGTAATAGTACAAAACTATTTGTCTTTAATTCCAGGGAAAGCATTGGCTATTAAGACAAGCTCCCAGCCCACTACCAAAATATCTAATACATGACATTGATACAGTTTTTAGGAACAGGTATTGAATGCATGATTTGATTAATTTATTTTTCATTAAGTGTAATTTTTTTTGTGTATGCATTTTTGTGAAGACTTCAAGCTGTTTGATCATTGTCCATTTCAATATTTCTCTTTTTTAATGTGCTTTAGCATTTTTTTTTTGGTTAATATATATATGTGCGCATGCACACTCATTAAATGAAGATTACAGAGGGCCAATTAAACTTCTTTTTGTTTGTTCATCAATATCTTTTCGTGATGAAGATTTGAAATTTCTGCTGGATAATATCGGTCTATGTTAACACATATTATTAATATGTGAAGTACTTTACAGGTGTAAGTTTCCATACACTTTACATTTTAACTGGATAATTGTACAATAGAGTGACATAAACAAAATCAGTGTGATTATTATTTGTGCACATTCATAGCCTGATCTGGATAAAAATTAAGGGGGGCATGAAACAAGTGACTGGATCAAGCTAAATGAAATAAAATGGGGACCAAGAGACTGGATTGCCATTCTGCTATAAAATTTTCCTCCATTTTAGTGGTCTTTTAAATATTTGTTTAAAAATGCTTGAAATAAATATTTTTTTAATAATAATAATAATAAATAAATTTCACCTTAATTTAGACCACTAGCATTCTCAAAGAAGGGGCATGGCTCCCTTGCCCCCCTCCCCTAGATTTGCACTTGTGAATGTTTAAGGAATTTTTTTTTGCCAGTGTGCATAATTTTTGTTTTCTAAAAATAACAGATATTTAAGTGCATTATTATACCAAATTTTTAACAATGAACTTTCTTGTAGCTCAGTTGATTTTTAACCCTTCCTGGGTCCAGTTGATTATGCACATGGACACGTCTTTGGCTAGGCACTCTAGACACATGCTTGGAGCCCATAAATCTGAGGTCCCAGAATGGATTCAGAGCAGCTCAAAGAATAATAGTTGTTTTTATTTTGTGACAAGTGAATTTGGGGACTCTGATACTTAAATATGTCGATGTGAGACCTGACTTGGTTACAATCCCTTATCATACAATATAATGTACCTAATGTATCCATGTACCCTTTAAACACTAGATGTGTGTACTGTAGTAGCTAAGATGAGAATAAATAAAAATTTAGTTGACACAGATATGCTGCTTCATGGAGAGATGCCACTGATAGTTTAAAATGATTGCTTTATAAGAATCTTTCATACTTATGGAAAAAATGGCAATTGTGCATCTCTCTATGTTAGACATTGCTTATCAGCCCTAATATTTTCGTGATTTACTACCCTGCTCTCAAGGAGGTGGAGTAAAGTGGCATTCTCAAAATCATTTTATAATCAAATCTACCCAATCGATTTGTCAACTGTGATTTTTTTACCTTGTGTCTCTTTTTATATAGAGTAGAAGTGAGTTCAAAATCATCGTATTCTTTCAATTTGTCCAACTAAATTCTATCAAATGAGTAGCAACTAAAATATTCTGCTTATGTTGGTTTCACTTTAGAGGTTCAGGTAGTAAGTCTCATTGATGAAACAGCAAATTAATGGATGTAAAAAAGATTTGCATCAATTCAGTAATTTTTTTATTTATACATGCTATTATTTTTTAACTAATTATTTCAAATACATCTGTTGTATTTAAATGGTGTGAAATAATACTTCTTATTCAAATTATAATTAACTTCTGAGTTATATTCTAACATTAGGCATTGTTGTTGTTAAATATTCAAACTTCCATAACTCTTTAAATATTAAGGGAATATTGTTGAAAAATCGGGAATTAGATAGATTTAATTGAGATCTTTATCTTCAGTCTCATTCTGTCACAAAAACGTTTTTTGGAAGTTATAGACCTTCAAAGTTAGCTTCCACAGACATGACATGGAGGGAGATGGTCATAGTTTAGTGAGTGTAGATTTGCTATGTTACAACTTTTACCTTCTGGCTTAAGAATTTCCTTGATAACTTTGATAACTTTTGAAAAACACCAGTGGGGATATAATGGAAAAGTAATGACCGCATTTTCTCAATAAAAATATTTTTAATTTCAACTTAACCTAATAGGTACCTGCTCTTAATTTTATAATAATTTTAATAATTAATGAATAGAAGAATGGAAACACCTAATGAAAAATGAACAAAGTAAATTTTTTTTTTATCTGTAACTCAGGTTGTGGATTCTTATGATGTATGAATATGTGAATGTCACTCTTCTCTGAATGAATGATACTCTTCTCTTCCTGAAAATGGGGACTGCAATGTATCCTGAAACATTGATTAACATTGTCATTTCACATGGTATAACATCCCACAAACCAACTAACCTATTCAAGTTTATTCTTTATTACCTATCTAAATATTACTTTTTGCTCATCATTTTTCAGTGTGTGTGTTTGTCAAAACAGTTGTTCCAAATTTCGTCTGAGCACTGTGTCAAATCTAAGCTTATGAAATAGAGAGTGTCATAGGCTATAAAAAAATTGACTGCCCATGTTTTCTTCCCCCCTAAAGATGGGAATATGAAAGCGATTGTTCCACTTGTATCTTCAGAACCTTATGCTTAGTGTGGAAAGTAAAAGCTATGCATCAAATGAAAGCTTGTGATGCAGGGTGTGTCACAGTCTATACAAAATGGACCCCCCGTGCATTCTTCCACCTAAAAAGGGAAATATGAAAGCCATTGTTCTGCTACAATTACGAGTAAAGTGTGAAATGAAAGCTAATATGAGGACCATCATAGATTGTTTCAAATTCCCTCCCTCCATCATCCTCCCCCAAAAAGGGAACTGATTTTTGTGAGGGTGCACCTAATGAGTTATATCTCAAATCTTGTGATGTCTCCAATGTCATGGGCTACCTTAAACACGACTCCAAAAACAGGTAGGAAAACTGTGGTCGACATTTATGAGTTATATATGTATATGAAATAAAAGTTTCTGAAGGTAGGTGTTTTTAGTGGCAAAAGAAAAAACATAAGTAAATTTAAAACAATTTTCAAAAAAATACCTATCTTCCTTTTTCACACCCCAAACAGTAGAAAATAAACCTAAAATATATCTATAGTGCAATCAGTCACCGAATTCATATTCGCTTCAAGGGAAGATAAGGTGAAAATTTACCTCTTAAACAAGCCTGCTGGTGCCCTTTCTTCCTTTGAAGTGAATACGAATTCAGTGATTGATTTCACTATCAATATGCTTTAGTTTTATTTTCTACATTTTAAGGAGCATATGGGAAAATAGGCATTTTTTAAATTTTTTAATTTACACTACTCCAGCACTATTACTGTATAATCTGTCATCATATAAATGAGCATAAGGTGTCATGTCTAATCTGAATATAAAATGTCTAATATACTGACTTTTATATTTTGCATTTATTTAAACATATTAAAATGTGGCTTTTTATCAAAACTTGAGCAGAAATGGAAAAACAAAAAGATGACAGAAAAATAGCTCTTAAAAAAGAAACTGAAAGCATATTTAAGTTCCTATTTAATAAAAAATTCAAATTTCCTGGACATATTACACTGAAATCTGACAAAAAAAAAACTAACAATATTTGTCACTGGCCTAAGGCAGTTCTGCTGCAAATATTTTATTAGAATCCATCTTTGAAGTACATGAAGATGTTTCTCAAACTAAATCACAGATTCAGTTTAATGAAAATATTCAAACTTAATAGTCCCTGTCTTCTCAATCATGCAAATTCAATGAAACTAATGATTCATTGTCAATAGATATTGCTTTAAGCCCTGACACAATTACTTTAGCTATCCAAAGTTTTTTACCTTGAAAATAGACCTGAGTCAGTTTTTGGAATTGTGTATTGTAAAAAATAATATTTTGTTCTATCTCAAAAATAGAATTTATATAAGGGTCAAGGACAATAAATTGGTCTCTAAATCCAAGTGCAGTCACAAGAATTAATGAACATAAAGAGAAGTTGCAATGAGAATGGTTCATGTATACCACAACTAACAAGAATGCATATTGCTAACATGTACTATAATATGCACAATTGACTCAAAAGACCAGTGACTGGAAAAATATTTTTAACGAACTATCGAAACATGAGACCTTGTTGGACCATATGTCATCTATAAGCATTTTTATTGCTAGAACTATGTCTTGGTCTATTGTAATAGCAGTTGACAGTGAACATCAGTAGTGGAGGGAAATACCAAAAAAGAGTATCACCACAATTATATGCGGTATCCCAATAAGACTTATACATGATTAATTGATGTATATTTTAACAAGTACAGTTGACATACATCAACCAATACCTGTTTTGGTTACCTTGAAGTAATAAATTTTCAAAATGTCCACCACCAGTGCTAATGCATCCTTGACAATGATGTACAACAGAGTGGGCAAAATAACCATATAATTTCTCTGGTGGACAAACTGCACACACTGATATACATGGTAAATTAACTGCTTGCTCTACCATTATGTGTGGATTTTTGCTGGCCCAGTACACACAGTTGCGTCAATTAATAATGCCATTAAGTTTGAAAGTCAGTCATCAGGCCAAACAGTTATATCTAAACGTTTCTCTTTCTCACATGCAAAAAACACAAAATTCAATTTGATGATCTAGATCGTCCTCGTTCTTTGCAGGAAGCAGTCTGGGTATGTATGGTTTTCACTTCAGACATCACAAAATGCAATGAACACTGGACTTTACATATATCACACTCAGTGAACATTGCCTTGGACATCTTTGGAAATTGTATGAAGGTCTGTAAAACTTTTGCAGCACTTCCATCATCAGTTGAATACCTCAGCATTCCAAAGCACCTCTTGTTTATATTTTGCACTGTTCCATCAGCCTCAAAATCATCAATTATCCTTGCAATTGTTACCCATGTGATGGTAATCAAAATTCATTTTGCCAGTGTCTTTTCACCTCGATCACATTCTGTTCCAGTAGTTCTTAAAAATCCACTTACATTGTCAAATGTCAGTTTCTCTGCCATTTTGCTTTGCACTGGGTAGTCGCTCTAGCAACATGTTGAATATTCTTATAATATTTCCAGATGCTAACACTCTGCCTCTATTGATATATGTATTATTAACATCTGAAAGTTGTATACATTTTATTGGGATACCTTGTATATTTGGCTCATAATGCATTGGCTTTCATGAGAAAAAAAAAATCGTAAAGAACCCTGAGAGAATTATAACATTTTGGAGTATATGATAGAATTTAACTTATTTCTGTGAACACATTTAAATAATAATTCTACTTAGGGAACGGAAAGGCCCAGCATTTGTCTTTTTTAGCAACAAATTTATTATTCTAATTAGTGACAAATAAGGAATAATATCATAAAAGAACTGAAAAAAAAAATTAAAGTGTTTCTCAATAATTGTAGATACTACATCCAATTTCATAAAATGTAATGTAATAGTTTGCTATACACTGCACAATAAAGTATACAAAAGATTTCTATCCATTTTACCAATAACTATGCATACTTGAGAAAATTTATGAACCGTTATATTGGAATATCTTCAAAATTAATATAAAAAAATTATAGAAGTCAAAGTTATGATAATGGGTCGAACATACCATTGTTTATGAAGGAAATGCCTTGACCATAAGCTGATGATTACGGAAGTAAGTAGTTTCATGTGTACTGTCCACATTGTGTTAATGTAGCCCATCGACAGAATTTATTTCTTTTGCAAGCCATTCCAGAAATTTAGTTGGAATCAAAATTGTCAAAAGTTGTATAGAGATGACAAACTTATTCAGTGTGTTTCAAGAACTTCACTTTTTTTTTTCTAGATCAACTCATTGGTGGTTTGTTTTGGAAAGTTATTATTTGGAAAAAAATATTTTGCTATAAAACAACTATAAGATACTAGCAGTATTCATTGGTGGTATGCATTTATGCTGTAGAAGCATTGAATGAAAATTACAGTGAGATTAAAGAAGCTTTAAAGTCACTCCTGTCAAATTACTTGTAGAAGCCTGTAACTGGAGTAGAAACTGCATGACATTTTAAAAGAATAATTGAGTTTTGAGTTTGTTTAATTAATATGTACTTAGAATAAAATGTTAAAATAAACGCTGTCAATAAATCTCTGCAATTGTCTACAGGAGTGATTCCCAATGGGGGCGTTTTCTTGAGTTTTTTTGTTGAAATAGATTGAATAGAATATCGAGTACTTCTTATATTAACATTATTTTGAAGATGGGGCTTTCGACCCAAAGCATTTTTAATCACTATTTGTTTAATGCCTCTACAGATATAAGTGCATACCACCTGCTGCATACCATTAGTATCTGATATTGGGTTATAGGATCATTAGTAAGAGCTCTGTCAGGTGCATAATAGTTTAATTGTGTTTATTCAAAATATCCTTAATAACTTTGACTACATTGAAAGCAAAGCTGAAAAAACTATCAAATAAAACCTGTAAAAATAAATCAAAGAGATAAATTACTAGAAAGCTATATTTTGATACAAATTTGGTAAATTATGTAGAATTAGAAGATAAAGATTTCAAAGTGCATATTTCTTTCGTTGTAGTGATAGAATAATTTTTAATATTAGCAGAAGAAGCGAAGTTTGTAAGGACGAAAACAAGAAATTTGATCAGTTTTTTAATTATAATAAAGAAAAGTACAACAAATATATTAGAAATATTCCAGAATCATATAATAGTGAGTAAATGTCAACGAATTGGAAGCAGAAATTGAACAATTTGATATTTTGTCAAAAATCAGATTTAAAATCTGCCCCATAAAACTTATTCATGATATAAAAAAACTTCTTCATTCTCAAATGTTAAAATCAAGATTATATTTAGTTTTACCCATATGTTGAAGGAGAGCATTCATTTTCCATGCTGAAAATTGTTAAAAGTTATTTGTGAAGTATACTCCTAGAGCAAAAATTAAATGCTCTGGCAATTTTGTATGTAGAAAACGAAAGTATATTGAAATTAAATTATAATAAAATTGATTAATGATTTTAGTGAGCCAAAATTTTGAAAGAAAATGTATTTGTGCAAGGAAAAGTTTCAAGTTTAATTGAAGTATTTTGACATAAAAAATGCTAAATGCTTTTTTTTTTATTTTGGATTTTTTTGTAATTTTATAAAGTTATGGATTCTAAATTATATATATTTACATAATAATTTAAAGTGTTGGAAGCCTGTATATAACTTTGTGCTAGGGCCTGACAATGTCTAAATGCGGCCCTGCATTGACAGAATCCTAAATGAGAGGCCCAAGATGTCTATGGCTGTTTTCAGTATAACCCAAGAAACTTTGTTTTTTTTTAAATTGAAATTGCTGCTTGAAAATTTTTTTACATGTATTTTATAAAAATGCATAATTCAGGCTTGAAAAATAATACTTTCTTCTTTCATTTGATGCATATTTTATTAAGCTATGATGTAAATAATTTGCTAAAGCCATCTGACTTAAGTCACAAATTTGATTTAAGCTATTATCAACAAATGTTTCCTTAGAGTTTTAAAATTCTCCAAAAAATTAACCAAAAACTATTGTTTTAAATCAGAAGACTTTGTAAATAATTATGAAGTACTTACTGCAGTTTTTTTTTATTATTTTGCTCACTTTTCTGCCTTAAACCAATTTTAATATTCATAGAATTATTTTTATCATTTATCCCACCATTCTATGAGTCATTCCTGCTACTGAAATCAAAACTATAACTATAAAGAGCCGTAGCCAGAGCTTATTATTCAAGCCTTCAGCATAAACTAAATCACCACAAGCAAGACACAGGTGCTACTGATTGCTGACATGGGCAAGGCGTATCTTTATTAACCACATGGTGGATTGTTTACACCATTGCCCCCCACACATTGGATATCATCTCCATTTGTTCAATTAGTATTTTATTTATACTTTTATAATAAAACCTTCATTTTATTTCTGTAGATTTATTTTGATTTTATTTCTGCGGATATTTATGTCATTATTTATCTTTTGGAATTACTCTACATTGCTGGCTATGATGATGGCCAGCTTACAACATGTTGCTATGGATAATTAATTTATTTTTAATTATTATGTGACATCCACATATAGTCACCATTTAAGGCACCACTTAGTCCAAAGTAATGCCTATATATAAGATCTGGTGGGAGGGTGGAAATAATATTGAATGATGCCATCAGATGTTCCACTATACAGGACAATACTACATCTGATGAAGGGCACCACATGTCACATTTGCATGCTAATTTAAGCCTAAAAGAAAGCTATATTAATGCTGCGAATCAGCAGAGAAGGAACCCATTGAAGTGATCTACATTCATCATCATCCTCAAGCAGCCATGGGCTACGGAGGTCCAACCAGACCGTGCAATTTAGTTCTCCAAGCAAGTCTATCCTGAGCTACATCTACTGCATCTGGACACTGCACACCAATTCTAACAAGGTCCTCTTTGACATTGTCGGCCCACCGCATCCTAGGTCTCCCCCTCTTTCTGAGGCCTTTAGGCACACTGTTCATAACCCTATTCGCCAATCTATAATTATTCATACGGGCAACATGGCCAAACCAACGGAGTCTCTCTCTGCACAATATGCTGCTTAAAGGAGGTTGCAAACTCCTTTGCCTAACCTCATCATTAGTTACAAAGTTGAACCACCTAATGCACAAGATACTGCGTAAGCATCTGGAATCAAAAGCATCTAGTTTCCTGTTATCTTGTTTACAAAGTGTCCAAGTTTCACTACCATAGCTAACTCTAGAAAGAACCACACTATAACACAGTCTAATTTTAGTCTTTAGGTGTATATGCCTATTTCTCCACACTCTCCATAGATTCTTAAAAGTCCCAGCAGCAATCCCTATTCATCTGTTAATCTCACGCCGCACATCACCATTATCCGTTACATAGCTCCCAAGATAATTAAACTGTGACACCTGCTCAAGACTGCAACCATTCAGATTAACTGAATCACAGCCTGCCTGACCAATTTTCATCACTTTAGTTTTCTCTCTGTTTATAACCAAACCTATTCTACTACCAGTCTCATCAACAGCTCGAATGAAAGAGTTCATCTCATCAACATCATTTGCCAAAAGGGCTAAATCATCAGCATAATCTAAATCAGAAATTTTCGTATCTCCAGTCCATTTAAGACCAAAATCTTTCCCTTGAAGTGAATTTCGCATAACATAATCAATAACCAAGCTAAAGAGAAAAGGAGACAAAATGCACCCTTGTTGAACACCAGAAGTAATGCTAAACCAATTGCTACAAGCCTTACCAACTCTCACACACGACTCAGTGTTATTATAGAGAGCTTTCATAATGTTAACTAACTTGTCAGGTACACCATATGATCTCACAATCAACCACAAATTATGACAATCAACAGAGTCGAAAGCCTTTTCGAAATCAACAAAGCTAGCAACCAAAGGTTTCTGAAACTCTAAACATTTCTCAAGAATCTGCCTAAGTGAAAATATCTGATCCACACATCCCCTACCACTTCTGAATCCACATTGCTCATCACGCAATTGACTGTCAACCAGATTCTTAATTCTATTAAGCACAATCATGGAAAGAACTTTACCTGGAACAGAGAGTAGGCTGATACCCCTATAGTTATCACAAGAACTGCGATCACCTTTTTTGAAAATAGGGATAACAATAGCTCTGGTAAAATCCATATGCTCATAAAAGATATTCAGAATTTCAGTCATTCAAGTGGTAACCGGAACATTCCCAGCTCTAAGCATTTTGGTAGTAATTTCGTCTACCCCTGGGGATTTATGTAGTTTAAGTTTAGAAACAGCCAAAATAACTTCAGATTGTGTTATAGGGCCAACATTAAAGCCACCAATGCATCTATCATCATTGCAAACAATGGGAGTAGAACTAACTACATTGTTTAGAACATCACTGAAATGCTCAGCCCACCTTCCCTCATTGAATAGGACCCATGCATTGACACAGTGAAGTTGGAACCTGGACTTATTGGACCAGGTGACTTTTCCAGTCATCCTACATCCATGCACGATACTCCCATGCCCACTGCAGGCAGAGCTGTTGATAAGTCAGTCAACATAGGGATATGAACAGGTCACTGACTCTGTAGGCCCATCTACAAGAGCATCCACTGGATTGTGACCTTGGAAATGTTTCTCTGTGCACCCTAGTTGTAATCTGCCATTAATTAAGGGATCGTGAGCCATCTGTTGTTCCAGATGGTACGTGCCAATTGGCATTCATCTCATCTGTCAACAAATGAAGGTCTCCCCTCTCTGGTATGTTGGGTGGATGTGTGTCCCTCTTCAGACCATTCTTGCCACACCTTCACTACAGCAGCTCTTGAACAACTAACAATGTCTGTGGTTGCTGAGATGCTGATCACTGCCTTCCTTGCACTGATAATCATTCCCCATTCAAACTCCAACAAGTATTTCCCTTTCCCCATTGCTCCATCTTCATACTGTTGAACTGACATACCCTGATCATGCTGTTTATATATATATATTCCACATGGGTTTGTGATCTCACTGCTATGTGATGTGGGACGCATGTACTCATGGAGATGGCTGATCATAATGATCTTGCTCATAAGTATAGAGCACCAAGAAAAATATTACAAAAGAATGTAATTTTCTTATTTCAAGTTTTTTTTTTATAGAAATAAATAGCCTTTTCTTTTCATATACATCATAATTATTTCTAGATAAATATATGCACTTTTGCACTGATAATAGCACAGAAGTTGTTAAATGTTTATGTGAAAATGAGGTTCATAAGGATAAACATAATACATTAGGAAATTCAAAATGTCCTTAGGAGCATAAGAAAATGAATTTATTTCTTGATGTTCTTGATGAAAAGTTTACAGAAGAAAACATCAGTTCTTGAACATAAAACAGGATGGCATAAATTAATTAGGACACAACTTACTGTGTATATTCATAATTGTTTATCAATTATGATTTCAGATATATTTTTATACCCGTCATCAGATTGAAGTTTATGTTTAGTAGGTTAATTAAGAAATCATATTTCTTAAAATGCTGAATAGTGTGATGTGATAAAAATTAGGGTAGAGGTACACAGCATAGTAATTAAAATTAAAATTTTTTAATTCTTTATGACACTGTTAAATGTTTTTAAGCACTTCAACACGTGGACAATGCTATCAAGTATTAACAGTTATTAAGGAGAGATTTACATACCATAGAGGATCGGTAGTAACAGGAACTTCTGGGATGCTTTTGGTGACAAATTTAATAATCGACGTTTTTGCTGGAAAGTGACATCTCAGTGGTAATTAAAAGAAGGATAACAGATGCCAGTGGTCTACCTGCTTTGGCGAAGGAAATAATCATTTATACCTTTTTTAGCATAGAGTGCTTAAAAAAGTTTTTGATCCACGACACGCGTTTTGCACCCTTACTTTCACTGCTTTGTCAGGAGGAGTGAGGAGCTTAAGCTAATGCAGGAGAGGCAGTTGGTTGTTGAGTGTGTGGGAGGGGTGGGGTGCAATAAATTGAATTGTCAGTGGCTCAACTCCAAGGATAGGAGTGGTCGGCAGATGTGCAGGTGGCTGTAGTGCGATCTGCATGTGACGGAGGTTGGGAGAGGATGTGGGATTATGGGAAATCACCAAGATCAGTGAGTATCGAGGGAAGCTTCACTATTTGTGGCTAGTAATTCATAATTATAATGAGTTGAGTACTTTTAGTGAATTTATAAATTTTGTAAACTGAATTTTGGAGTTAAGATAATTATGTTAGTGAGGGCCTGAATAATGGTTTTCATATCAGTATTGCTATTGTGAGTTGTGTGCGTGGAGGGGTACATTAATTGCCGATTTTAGGGTGCATTATGGAAGTGTTCTAAAGGGTTTGGTGGGTGTACATTAGTACAGGTGGCAGATGGGGATCAGCGATGAGAGAAGAGAATGTTTAGGGGGCTGTAGTATTTCCGAGGTGTATGTTATATCCCCTAAGGATCAGACGCCATGCTGAGGGGAGAATGACAATGTCTGTGTTGCAGAGTTCGGTCAGTTTTATGTTAATGAGAATATTTTCTGTGACGGCTAGTTGGAAATTGGTAGGTGGGGATATTATAATTTTTGCAAAGTGAAAATCTGGGTAGATCGTTTTTGGTGATTGCTTGAGATAGTGCATTTTTTTTTTAGATATCATAAGCTGTTGATACTTGATAGCATAGTCCATGTGTTGAAGTGCTTAAAAACCTTTAACAGTGTCATAGAGAATTAAAAAACTTTAATTTTAATGTATGATGCAATTAAAAATTTACTAATTTAATACTATATATCAATGTTGTCAAAATGCTGGATATCCTGTTCCTATAGTAAACAAAATCAAAAATGATGATTCCAAAAAATAGAAAGATTAATAAAAACCAACTAAAATGTACTAATAGTATCATCCCAAAATAAACTATCTTTTAAACCATATAATGAAAAAAATGCCAATATAAGGTTTCTATTAAATCTACTACCAATACACTAAATTTAATTGAGAAAAAACAAAGATTTGGACTCTATTAAAGGTGGAGTTTACCTTATACCAATAAATTATAACAATACTAACAATGCATCCTCAAGCTAAATAGGTATGAAAACAAGATCTTTACAAGAAAGAATAAAGGAACATCAAAATGACATCAAATTATATAAACCTTCTACTGCACTTGCCATTGAAGTACTAAATAATAAAACAAATCCCAATTTTGGTAAAGCTTTCATCTTTACTTCACCAAATACAATATTGAAACTAAAATATACTGAAAACTTAATAATCTATATTAATAGCAAATATTGTTGCAATATTGACATCCCTAATATTCCTGCAGCATGGAAAATTTTATTTCAACTATTTCCGCAATTTAATGCTTATTTAAAAATCAACAAGATTATGATTAAATCAAGTTTTATAAATTTAATTACTACCCATTCAAATATATTGGATCTTTTTAATAACATAAATTAGTTTCAAACACAGATGATAATTTAATTTCATGATAGTACTGTGATACAGTTAAAACCCTTACTAGTAGCTACGTTCCAAGCCTGGAGGAGCACTTTACAATAACCATTGATATTATTGGGGTTTATCTAGCAAACACCCTTTTATATTGTAAAATTACCCTATAATGTGTATACTTAGCTCTAGGTTAAATCTTTACAATCAAAGATCAATTAGAGTTACAAAGTGAACATATTTATCATTTTTCTTATTCGCTGGTACAATTGCATTAACAGCTGCTATCTTTTGCTGTTACGATGTTTCTAAATGCTACCAGTCCTTATTGGTTATCTTGTTGTTTGTACAGTCTCTGTACATATAAGGTGAACTGCCTTTCACACTCAAGTCCAGAATTCTTTAACATTGATGCCTGAACTTTTATTTGTGCTATGTCCGCACTCCATTAACTTCAGATGTTCTTGACTTTGTCAGTTCATTCTTAAATGCTAGTTGTTACTACTGTTATGCTGTTTAATATAACTTCACGTATTGATACACACACAGACCAACAAGAATTGATGTTTATCAGTTCACAATTGGATGATTTAAGGCAATTAGTACTGTCCTCCCCACTTTGAAAAGATCTTTAGCCACTCAATATTAAAGTTCATAAAGTGTCACCTTTGACTTCCAAACACAGATAACTGCTTATAAAACTTTAAAAAGGTTTAAAAAACTTAAAATGAGAACCAGCCTTGGTGGCCTACACTATGCATTTCCCCACAATTCATGTACGTGGCATCTTCAGGTGTGTACGATGCTAACTGTGATGCTTTTGATTTAAATAGCCACCTCCCTCCGAATCTAGCCAATAGCCAAGATTAGTGATGCAAGCGCATTCTCGACGGCTGTTGCAACAGGAGACTCCACGCCAAAGGAAGGGGTGGAATCTCCGTATTGCATACGCCATCGAGGTGCTTATGAATTAAAAGTGTCTCAGCATATCGTAGCTGAAACCTTGTTCTTGGAGCTATACAAGGCTTAAAATTAATTTCTTCTATTTGGATGTTATTTTCTACTATTGTCTTTGCTAATGCTGTGGTCGAATTCTTTTTAATTATATCAGTTTTTTTTTTATATGGGTCTTGTATTGCCTATAAGTTTTACCTATATATTTAGTTTTACCTTCTAATAAATTAGTAGGATCAGGGATATCAATTTCATAAACTCCTCCCCCTGTTGGTAATTTTTGATCTCCATCATTTATCACTAGATTTTTTATGGAGTGCGTGATATTACTCGGTAACATTATGTTATATTTACTCAATGTATTTTCCATAGCTTTTGTTATGTTTTTCATATATGGAAAACTATTGGCATGTTGATTTTTGTTTCGAATTTGTTGTAGTTGTGGTTGGGTATCTCTATTTATGATGTATTTTGTGGCCCTTTCCCATTTTTGCAGTTATTCTATTGCATAACCTGCTTTATTTGCAGTTTCTCGAATATATTGCATTTCCTCTTTAAATGTTTTTCTTTCGGAGCAGTATCTATGCCTTCTGATGTAATGGGGCATAATACTCGCTTTTTTATATTTCATGGGGTGCGCTGAATCTGCTGGAATGTAATTGGGTACATAGGTTGATTTCCTATATACAGTTGTTTCACAGAAATGTTGTTTTCGTGTTATTTTAATATCCAGATACGGTATTTGTTGATTTATTTCAGATTCATATGTAAATTTAATTGACGGTATTATATTGTTAAATGTATTAATTAACTCAGGTAGTTTTTCTATGGGGTGTGGCCAAAAAAATTAGAACATCATCGATATAACGTATATATAGGTCTGGTTTTAAGGTACTTGTAGCTAATGCCTTTTCCTCAACATGTCACATGACTGTGTCGGCCATGAGTCCAGACAGAAGAGAACCCATTGGGACACTCTCGGTCTGGAGCCATGTCCAACCGCCAATATCAAAAAAATTAGATTTTATAGCCAACTCCATGGCTTCATGTATAGCAAAATATTGTATATATGTAGGTTGTGCAACTCGCAACCATTCGGCTTTTAGTCGCATCACTGCATGCAATACCGGAGTATTAGGACACAGCGATACGACATCTAGTGAATATATTGTTACATTTGGTGTGATGGGAGTATTCTGAATTTGAAGGAGGGCTTCATGACAAGATGTTACAATATTTTTTGTAGGTGGAAAGTATTTTTTTTTAAATTTAAATGAAGCTGTTTCCAAGTTATATGTTGGTGATTTGCACTTATTAACTAAGGCCCGGAAAGGCTTATCCGCCTTATGCATTTTAATTTTGAGAAACATTTAGGGAATATCTGGGTACATCAGGCATTATACACTGTTTTGCTATTTCTTCAGGTAAAAATGGATTATTTTTCAAATTACTTAGTTTAGTTATTATATTTGGAATAGGGTTCTTTTTTACTAATTGACATTTTAATGCCTTTTAAGTATCGATTACTTTCTCATCATACTGCTCTTTATCCATGATAACGATTTGCCCTGTTTTATCAGCCAGTACTATTTTAATTTTCTTATTTTGTTTTAAGTCCTTTAATATTTTAATATCACCTCGACAGCATATGCAATATGGAGATTCCACCCCTTCCTTCGGCATGGAGTCTCCTGTTGCAACAGCCGTCGAGAATGCACACGCATCACTAATCTTGGCGATTGGCTAGATTCGGAGGGAGGCGTCTATTTAAATCAAAAGTGTCACAGTTAGCATCGTACACACATGAAGATGCCATGTACATGAATCGTGGGGAAACGCATAGTGTAGGCCACCAAGGCTGGTTCTCATTTTAAGTTTTTTAAACCTTTTTAAAGTTTTATAAGCAGTTATGTTATCTGTGTTTGGAAGTCAAAGGTGACACTTTATGAACTTTAATATTGAGTGGCTAAAGATCTTTTCCAAGTGGGGAGGACAGTACTAATTGCCTTAAATCATCCAATTGTGAACCGACAAACATCAATTCTTGTTGGTCTGTGTGTGTATCAATACGTGAAGTTATATTAAACAGCATAACAGTAGTAACAACTAGCATTTAAGAATGAACTGACAAAGTCAAGAACATCTGAAGTTAATGGAATGCGGACATAGCACAAATAAAAGTTCAGGCATTAATGTTAAAGAATTCTGGACTTTAGTGTGAAAGGCAGTTCACCTTATATGTACAGAGACTGTACAAACAACAAAATAACCAATAAGGACTGGTAGCATTTAGAAACATCGTAACAGCAAAAGATAGCAGCTGTTAATGCAATTGTACCAGCAAATAAGAAAAATGATAAATATGTTCACTTTGTAACTCTAATTGATCTTTGATTGTAAAGATTTAACCTAGAGCTAAGTATGCATACTATAGGGTAATTTTACGATATAAAAGGGTGTTTGCTAGATAAACCCCAATAATATCAATGGTTATTATAAAGTGCTCCTCCAGGCTTGGAAAGTAGCTACTAGTAAGGGTTTTAACTGTATCATAGCACTATTGTGAAATTAAATTATCATTTTTAATAACAACAATGGCATAGCAACAATCAGCATTAAATGCATGCATCTGCTAAATGATATATTATATTTGCCATATGACACTTCAACTCCTGCATGTATCATACTGTTATACAATTTAAAAGATATAATTTCTTAATTAAGCTTCTAAACATCAACTTCAATCTGATGATGGATATAAAAATATATCCAAAATCATGATAATTGATCAACAATTATGAATGTATACAGTAAATTGTGTTCTAATTAATTTATGCCATCCTGTTGTATGTTCATGAACTGATGTTTTCTTCTGTAACCTTTGTCATCAAGAACAGCAAGAATTCATCTTTTTATGTTCCTAAGGACATTTTGAATTTCTTGGTGTATTATACTTATGAATATCATTTTCACATAAACATTTGGCAACTACTGTGCTATTATCAGTGAAAAAGTGTATATTTGTATATAATTATTTCTGACTATTAGTTTTTAAATAAATTTTTATTACCAGATGCTTTATTCTTTTTACTATATGACTCTAAAAAAAACCCTATTAAAATAAAACTAGTCGTCTTTTTTGTTAAATATTTTCAGAAAATAATTTGGCATATAACATGCTATAATTCCTTTCATTAGTTATTCAGTAAAAAGAAAGTTCTAAAGTAAATGTTTTTTTTTTTTTTTTTTTTTTTGGGGGGGGGGGGGGTCTGAACATTGTAAAAAAATAGCTGTGCCTATGGATGTAAACCAGTTTTTCAGGCTGTACCTAGAAGGGTTAAGTGATTTCAGCAGGAAGAGAAATAACTATGGAACCTCATCCTGAAATAATTATGTTAGGTACTAAAAGAAAGACCATTTAATTGTGAATAGTAATAAGCAAAATATTTCCTGAAATTTAAAGTGCATTAATTTAAATTTTTTTAAAGTATGTAATAAAAAATATAAATAAAAATTAAAAAAAAAACTATCTGTCTTCCTATCAATTCTGTTCACTTCAAAGATAGGGCACTGGCAATCTTGTTGAGTAGGTAAATCAATGCCCTGTCTTCTTTTGAGGTAAATACAAATTCAATGACTGATTGCATCATCAATGAATTTTGGGTTTATTTTCTACTTTTTAGAGTGCATATAGGAAGATAGGTAGTTTTTAATTTTTTTAATTTATATTATTTGTCATTGAAAGAAAATTATTTTTGTTTCTAAAAGCACATAGCTTTAGAAGCTTTCATTTATATATAACTCATAAACATTGACCATATTTTTCCTCATATTTGGAGTCATGTTTGAGGTAGCCCATGACATTGTAGATGTCATAAGCTTTAATTTGTGATATAACTCATTAAGGTCACCCTCTTGAAAATCCATCCCCTTTTTGGGGAGAATGGTGGGGGGGGGGGGGACAAAATTTCAAACAGTCAATGACAGTTTTCATGTGATCTTTCATTTGACATTTGTAATTGTACATCCTTGTGTTGGAGTTTATAGCAGAACAATAGTTTTCATAGTTCCCCATTTTTTAGGATGGGAGGAACAGGGAGTAAAATTCCAGACTATGAAAAAGAAATATCAAATCAACAAAATATGTATAAAAAAATTATGAAAAAAGAAAAAGATTTTACCATCTTCCTATTGCTTTTCACTCATCATTTGTCAGTTTGTGGATTTGTCAAAACAGTTGTTTCACCGTATATTTTAAAATTGACCCCCCATGTATTCTTCCCCCATAAATAATGGGGAAATATGAAAACAATTTTTCCACTATATCTTTGGAATATGAGGGGCAAAAGTAACATTCTATGCACCAAATGAAAGCTTGTGGAATGTGACGAGTTAAAAAGAATTCCACCCCTTTGTTTTTTCCGCAGTGAAAAAAAGGTGAAACTATGAAAACTATTATTCCAAAGATATAACAAAACAATTGTTTTCGTATTTCCCCATTTTTAGGGAGGGAAGAAAGCATGGAGAATCAATTTTGTATAGTCTGTGACACTCCCTACATTAGACACATTCATTTGACACATAGCTTGTTATTTTCGGCACCTTCGTTCTGGAGATACAGAGGAATAACTTAATATTTCCCCAATTTTTAGAGGGGAAGAAAGCATAGGAGTCATTTTTTTATAGCCTATAGTACTCCCCACACCATAAGCTTTCATTTGACACATAAATCATTAAGTTTGTCTGTTGCATTCAAAAGATATGGTGGAACAACTGTGTTGACAAATGATGAGTGAAAGCAGTAGGAAGATAGGTAAAAAAAATAGTCTTTTTCTTCAATTTGAATAATTTTCTGAAATAATGAACTGATATGTCTTGTGACATCAAAAGAAAGACATTTAATTCTGAATTAAAATATCACAACAGATTTGCTTGAGACAGACTGGTATATGTGAAATGCTCTGTGAATGTGCAGGTACATTTGACAATCTGCATTGATAGGCAACTAACAACCGTTTTTGCTTTTGTAATAAAATCCACACATTTTATGTTGGGTTATTGCAATTTGGAGATCGTCCCGGCAAAGTGCTTACTATTTAGGTATACTAAGGCATAAAATCATTAACAATTAGAATGCCAGACCTAAAAAGGTTCAATTCCCACCTGGGCTAGCATTAAGATTTATTTCCACAAAACTCCCTGTCTTGAATGAGGGCAAGGCTGGGAGAGCAGTAGAGAGCAGGAAGGGATCACCAAGATGGGCTTGGAAAGGCCACCGTCCATCAGATGGGGCCTTAAGACATGGCCCATGTGTGGGAGAGCGATACCCTGTGCATGTTAAAGAACACAGTGAATGGCCTTGATGATAAGCTACCATCTGTCTCCTATAACAGCCATCCAGTGCATCTCCTCCCCCCCCAACCTTCTCTGAGCCCTCTGGGTCCTTGTGACCTTGTCATTTAGCGCATTGTGTGCAAAAAAGAAATCACTCAGAGGTAAAACAACCCTGTACTTGATGGCCAGACTTTTTTCCATCTGTGTTCAGTCAAACAAAAAAGTGAACTTTTGAATGTTTGCCAAATAACTAATGAGAGGAAATAGTGTATGACCTTTGTTTTTAACATGTAATGACAAGTAGGCCATCTTGTCACTGAGTGGTTAGTGTGCTTGGCTACTGATCTAAGGAACCTGGGTTCAAGCCCCAGGTAAGGCATGGAGGTTTGTGTTGTTTTTCTGCTGAGGTTCCGCCATCCTCACAGACCTACTATGGAGTATAAACTGAGGCTCCTGTCAGACCTCTGTGAAAAGCAGCTGCTTGAGGGGGTATTTATTTTTTTATTTTAATGACAAGTTTAGATAAGCTTCCAAACAAGTTGTATCTCATTAACTTCGGAGGAACGAGTGCAAATCTGCAGACAAATGTCAAGAACTTTGTCTGAACTTTGTCTGAACTTTGTCAGAATCTGCAGACACATGTCAAGAAAGATGTTCAACATCCTCCTTATATGTATTCCAAGCATATGTCCTATTTTAAATATTTACACTCGTTGATTAATTAGTATTCAGCATATATTTCCTGAATGGCAAGTTGGCTTTAAAACTTCTGTTGGATTCATGGAAATTACAATTAGGTAGCTGTACACATCAGATTGAATTCTCATCAATAGCCATTACAATTCAAATGCTATTTTCTCCTTCATGCCAATATATTAACAAGCAGCAATGTATTATTAGTAGCTGTTACCTGGAATGTTAATCTGTTATTTTCCGAATACTAAAATATTACTGTTCATTAACCTACATAAAACAACATAATATTTATTAAAAAAATGTAAACTTCATTAACATAATGCATATTTCTGTAGACAGCTCTTGTCATAAAGCCATATTTCTGATGACTTCATCACACTTCATTGTCACTATTAAAGTAACTTCAGATTTCTTACTTCATAATAATACTGTCAGTAATATCAATTGAGCTAATAGTATACCCATTACATAAACTAATATACTATGCTAAATATATTTTTACTCCATCATTTTTATTATGTAATAAATATTACTTACCTAAATGCATCTTCCACGATATATTTATAATTGCTGAGTTTCCAGCAATCATACAATAATGGTGTTGTAATGAGTTAAAATTAATGTTTAATTCTCTATGATACAGTTTATTTTCAAAGCACTTGCATAAAATATCTATGTTACCTAATAGTAACAGAAATAAATTACTGAGATTTTAGTTACTATTGAATGACTAGTTGGTAGATCTTGAAAGTTGATATTGTAGCAAGTTCATATTGTAGAGTGGACATGATGGTAAGTACAAAGACACAGAACATTCAAAATGTAAAAGATGGTTAGAGATATTGATAAGGTTCTATCTCATTGCTTAAAATAAATTTGTCTTCTGCTGCTGACACATCGATGATTCATGACTGCAATATATATGAAGCTGAATGATATATGTACATACATAGTGTTTATAAACATTAAAATCAATTTTTTTATATATATTTGAGTGGTGCCTATGTAATGGGAATGCCTGCTGATTTCGGGACGTGAAGCAACAGCAGTGCTAGTTCGTCTGCTGTGGTGCTGGCGATCTGCTGTTATGCTTGCTACTTGCTCCATAGCAGTATATGCTATTATGCTGTTTACTGCTAGTTTCAAAATTGGATTCTGATGCAGAGTAGTTCATAAGTGATTTATTTACTCTTCTGTCTACTTTCTGCTGTTTTTAACCTGAAGAATCTATTCTCAAAGAGTGAACGAATCTAATTCTATCGATCCCTTCCAAACTGAATCTGTGAGACAAAGTGGCTGCAGCAATATGTCAGCAACGTAAACGTTGAAATGAGTAATTGGAAAAATTTTCAGAAATCGCTTTTGAATAAATGATATTTTGGAATTGTAAACAAGGGAAAGTTATTCCCATTAGCTCAAAATGAAGAATATCTTTACAATATATGGAACTGAGTTACACTGCCCAGCAAAATATTAGAGAATTTCCATGTTATGTAAATGGGATTCTAACTTCGAAGCTCTATAATTTTTAAAACATACATTTAATAAAAAAAAGTTACTGGAAATAAATTAATCATAATCTTATCTATTTAAATCTCATTTTTCAACAACATTCATATAGTGTTTAAAGAATTATGAAACCTAGGATATTTCACAACAGTAATGGGCCATAAGAATTTACCTAGAGATATTTATTGAAACCTAAATAATAAGTATTGTTTCAAATCATTTAATAAAATTTTAATTTTAAAAGTTTGCATAATGTTTTTTTTTATATTAGATAATTATGAATGATTTTTTTATAAAACAAGATAATTTATTATTAAATATTCCAATTTCCTTAACTCTTTAAGTACTCAATGAATATTGATGATAAATCAAGATTTCAATAAATTTTATCTTTAACTTCATCACAGTTTTTCATTAAATGCATCAAGAGAGTATACGTAAAATCTGAGTTTGTGTTTATTGGCCACCTAGATAGCAGCAACATCCTGACTAGGTAGAGACAAGTACCCTTCTGCACACATTCACACACAAGCATCTCTAAAAGAACCTAGCCCTGATGGGTCTACAAATACCAGTCTATAAGTACCAACTTCATCACATTTTGCCATGAAATGCATATTTTATGTTTTAGAGCTTAGGAGTTAAATTCCCATTGACATAACATGGAAAGATAATGCTACAGTTACTCTGAGCTATTAAATACTGCCACCATCAAATGACTAGAGCCCTACGTGAATGCAGATATCCAAGGTTCTCTCTGCTGATAAAAAATGAACCTTGTCATGGATAGCTGATAAAACTGGTGACAAAAAAAATTAGTTAATGCAGAGGCAAATAAATTCTAATATTTGATAAGATAGGCAGAAACATGAGCAAAGATTATTGCATCATCGATGTCTGACATGAGTGAAAAAAACTACTTGAGATAATGTTAAAAAAACCTGATTTGAAAATTCAATGATATTTACTCTAAAAAAAGAAATCTATTGGGATAAAGCCACAATTTAAAAAACTTATCCTATATGAAAGAAGAAATCTTTTTGTTGCCAAAACAGAATATAAATTCAAAAAATTATTAAACAGATTTAAAAAATATATCTTTGCAAAATAATAATAATCGAATTTTTAAAACTATTTTGGACAAATTATGAAAGTAAATGTACTGAAGAAGCTGTATAACTGAGCAGGCTAAATTCTAAACCTTTTTCAAGAAAAATGCATAAATTTTAAATATTTCAGCTGTCAAATTTGACAGCATTTGTGGACCCCCATGTTATCATAAATGAAAGAAAAATAACTGATAAAATAAGTAAAAGCACCCATCTGACATCACCTTTCTTTGAGCATAATATTGTTGTTTTCAATTAAAAACTTTTTGCATATTCAAGTAATATGTTACTTTAAAAAAATAGTGCTAGATATAATAGTAAAAATGTTCATTTTCTTGGAACCTGGACACTCTTGTCCCCTCCCCATCTTTCCTTAAACCACTCATGTATATACTAATGGAATATGTTTATAACAGTTTATCACTTGAAACATCTCTGGGATGGCTGCAACATGCTGTTATTCTTGCATTCAGTTCAGCAAGCAATTCAACATTGCCTTGGTAAACTCTGCCTTCCAAATAACCCCATAACCAAAAATCGTATGGATTGAGGTCGGGGGAACATGGTGGACAAGTATCGGAAAATGTCTGAGAAATTATTCTATCCTCACCAAATGTGATATGCAATAATTGTGTATCAAGTGTTTTGAATGGCACAAATATATGTGTGAACCAGGGTGGATTAAGCAATTGGGAGCCCTGGAGCCAAGTTCTAAATGGGTGCCCTGGAACAAAGTTCTAAATAGGAGAGCTATATTATAAATGGAGCCCCTTTATCCTTCTAAACTGAAAAATAATGAAAATTGAACTACTTTAGGTAAAATCGTTGATTGAGATGATAAAAAATAACATAATTTAAACAAGCAAAAAAACAGGAGGAGCCCTATAGGTTGGGAGAAGTAACACAAATAAAAAAAATTAACATATAGAGTCAATTCTGTGCAGCAGCATAAACTCTGTGTCTATTGTATTTGTGTTTATTGCAAACTCTTACTTTTAATCATTAAACTTTTTAGCAAATTTTCCACTTCTTGTTTATTTTAAAATCGAGTATTAATATCAAAATGATCTTGCTTAAATCTATTGCTTATGCATTTCCCTTAACAAGAGCTCTATTGCAATAGTAATTAAAATTATTATGTAAAGAATTGCTTTGGAAAAAAATATAATATTGTTCTTTAAAGAATTACCATTGAATAATATTATTGAGTAAACACTTGAAAATTTTGGATTTTCATGGATAATAACTTTAAATTGTAACACAATTTTTTTAAACATATTTTTCATTATAGAGAGTTTAAATCATTATTCCTGTTGTATCTCTAAGAAAGATTCTAGTTTATTGTATTTGATTAGCCATCTGTCTGATTCTTTACCATATAACTTCAATCAAATCGCTATATACTTACTATTAGCATAGGTTAGCTTACTATGGAACAGTACTGCCCTCATGTGTCAATTTCTGAAGCTTTCTATGCGCGCTTGTTAATATGGGATTCACAGAAATCAACAGGCATTCCCATTATGTAGGCACCAGTTTGAGTCCCAACTATGCCAACATTGAAATTTATCTCTGCTAACCCCCCTGCTCTTGGGAAGAAAGGGGGCACTGATGGGCTTGGAAAACCCACCATCCATTGGATGGGATATTAAGCTGTGACTCGGAAGTTCAGGAGAACCATGCCCTGTGTCCATTAAAGAACGCACTGGATGGCCTTGATAGGAGGCCTACCATCTGCCTCTTAACAGTTGTCCAGTGGGTCCCCTTCCCCCAACCTTCTCTGAACCCTTTGGTGTCTTTGTGATCTAATCGTTTAGCCTATATTGTGCAAAAAAAGGGCTACTTGGAGGTAAAACAACTGAACAATAGCATTGTTTTGAATCCAAAAATCTTTGCTCTGCAGCCAAGCCCAATCACTCAGCCATTTGAACAACAGTTTTATATATTAAAGCCATGTCACAAAGCAGGACGACTTACTCTGTATTATCTGGTTTCTGTAGGACAAAGTACCTGGTAATTCTTTCAAATGAAGCATTATTCATAGCTAATAATTAATATTGGAAAATAGTCATTTTGGTTTTGATATATTTCATGGAGTTTTATATTTATATATTTAATATATAGGGGTTGGGTTGTTTTACCTCTGAGCAGCATGTTTTGCACACAATGACCTAAATGGCCGGGTCACAAGGACCCTGAAGGCTCAGAGAAGGTTGGGGGAGGGGACCCATTGAAACAGTTGTTGGGAGATAAATGGTAGCCTCTGATCAAGGCCATCCAGTGTGTTCTTTATCATGCACGAGTATGGCTCTCCCACACAGGGGGGACCACTATGTATAGGGAAAACTTGGCTAATTCTGTTATAGTTTAAATAAAGATTCAGAAAATTAAACCAGCATCTGGAAGCAGTTTGGTTCATAATACTTGTAGGCTAGGTATATAGGAAATTAATTTCATGACAATGCATCCTACCCTGGCAAAAAATAAAGGGTAATTTAATAGTCTAAGTTTCTGTTGACTTGTGAGAACATATAAACAAAAATTATTTTTCTTCCATATAAAATAAGATAATTTAATAAAAATATTATGGACACATGGTAAGCTTTGCTTCTCTTGTGACATAAGCTCACCCATATCTATTTTCATTTTGAACTCAAAGTATTAGAAATTATTCTTAATATCATTGAATTAGCTGAGTTTCCCCTATATTTCACTCTAGTAATTTGAATTAATATAAGTAATATGTGGGAATTGAAGTTTGGCAGTTATCGTGTTAAAGCTATTGAAAAAATTTATTGTATTGCTTAACTGGTGAGTCAGAAATGAGAAATTTGTTGTTTACTTAGTTATCAACACTGTGCAAAAATTAGTTTCCTTAACTTTTGCACTTTCCATTAGCCCTCTAGGTAAAAATACCAGTGGTAGAAGAATATTCCTGCCAAGTATAATTTTTGTTTTCGCTTCCATAATATATTGTGTTTTAGTTTTGTTGTAACACTTCAAAATATATGTTAAATACCAGATAGATGATTAGGCACCAGGCAATTAATCTTGACAATAAAGTTAAATGAGGGTTCTTCTCATAGTACAATTAGCATTATGTTTCAGAAAAGAACTTAAAAGATTGTTAATCATTAAAGTTAATTCTAGTCAAATTCTCAACTTGGCTCAAGAGAAAAAATAAAGTCGAAAACTATTTCATAAAATAAATAAAGTTTATTTGAGAATCTAGACTTACCAAAATGCAACTTTCTTCTACAAAAATATCTGAGCAACTAACTGCTCACTTTAACAAAACTGCTCCTCACTGAGCTCCAACAACACTGCTCCACTGAGCATCACATTCTAACTGGCTTCGTGACCTATGTTATAGGCAATTAACATGTGGCATTACACATACATTACACATGGCATGCAGTTGATATGTGTGTGTGTTGTATTCTGGGAAAGTCGCATATGTATAAATTGATGAATGTGCACTCACACTAGCTATGACACAAAGGGGGGGGGGGGGTCCTTCTGCATGCATTAGCGGCTGTCAATCAAAAATCGGAGTTGTGCATGTGCAATTCCTCTTGCAATATGGGCTAGGAGAAATGATGATTCAACTAAAATATAATGCCTCAATATAATAATTATAATGTAAATAAAGCAAAGCAGGTTATGGAAAAGGAAAAGGAAAAGTGAATGGATGAACCATCACAATGCCTTAGTTTTTTAAATAAATATTTTGTGGAAAAAAATTTGCTGACATACGGTGGCACCAATGGTAGGTGCTGAAAATCATTGGTGAAGAGTTTAGTCTTAAATTAGTGGAAAAAAGATGAGCCAGCATTAGTTCAATCATTAAGAATACTCTGGCATGTTTCTGGAGAGATGCAGGTTCATGTCCTGTATGTCGGTGAAATTTTTTCCACAAAATATTTATTGATATATTGATGTTAAAATGTCAACCAGGTAATGCTGTGATTGTCACCTATGTTTGTTTTTTTATCTGCTTCACCATTCTCACAAGAAATAAATGTCTTTGTATGTAATACATGGGAAACTGACTTTTTTTTTGGCAATCTTATAGTTGACTGATTCACTATATATATAGCAATTCCCAAATGTCCGGTCCAACTTTACACTACTGTTAGTGTTATATTTGTATATTTTTTCAAGAAGTGTAAAACTTTTGAAAATAAAATGAAGTCCTAAACTGAGTGTTTAGAGCAAAATATGTTAAAGAGCTTAGCTTTTAATCAGTGATAGCCAAAAGACCAAAATGCACCCCTGAACAAGTCAAAACATTCTTACTGCTGGATTAAGTCTCCAAAATGTTCAAAGCCATGCAATGCTCTTGCTAGTTATTATATAATATGTAAATAATAAACATTTATTATTATTACATAGTCAAATACTTTGATAGTTAAATAATTTAAAGCTAACTTTTTCTTATCTCTTTAGGTGGCGTACTTTACTCTCTGTTGATGATGCTGTAAGAAAAATTTTTTATGCTGTTCAAGAGAACAAAATGTTGGAAAACACTTTTTTTATTTTCTCTTCTGACAATGGTTTTCATATGGGTAAGCAGAATGAATTTTGACAATGTATAATATTTTATTTAAGAAAAAATCTTCATCGTAATTAAACTTTGCACTGCAAATTGCTTTTAAAAAGCCATGGAGTGCCTAAGCTATGGTAAAAAAGACTACAATAATTATCCACTAACCACTGAAAATTTGTATGATTGCAATATTCATCATGAAATGGGAACACTCAGTTCACATTTGTTACTGATGTGCAGTTCTTTTTCTGTTAATCATAACTTAGTTAAAGTTTCCAAATTTGGTAAGTCCACAGATATGTACAGAGTAGTTTTTCAAATCTGTGGTTCCCTCTCTCTGAAGTTAAGAACATTGACTTTTTGTTGCATCTTCCTATATTATAGCATAAAATATGCCTTATATAATTTACTCTCAAATTGTTAAGTTTTCTCAGAGGAACAAAAACGTTTTTCAAGTCTTTAAATATGATAAAATCTGATTTTTTTTCTAATTGCAATTTCCAATTCTAATATTGTATAGACTCTTTGTGTTTCAAATTGCTGTTTCTGACATACTGGTTTTCACTGGTTTTAACACTGTAGAAAGAATTTGTAGATGTGTATTAATGTCAGAACTTTATCACATGCAACAGGGATTTTGTGAAACAGGCAGTGGCAGCTCATGGCTAAAATTTTTGGTTGGGCACTTTGCCAACTACAGGCAGGGCCTGGATATAGGGGAAAAAATTGGGGAAATGCTTGATATTCAATTGAACTGAAAAGGATTGAAAAGACACATCATAATGTTTTTTTTTTTTTTTTAGGGGGGGGGGGGGGAGTTGGCTATTCTCAAAATGCATTATTTAGCAAAAAATTTCTGGAAAAGATTGGACCCTTTTTCTGATCCAATTAGTTTTATGCTCCGGATAGCTGAGACGGGCGCCAGGCAATAATTAACAAATTACCAAAAAAAATAAATAAAGTTAAATTAGGGTTCAAAATACCAGCGAGCGTTAATGAGTAAGAATTCAAAAAATATTTAATGATTGTCAAAATGTAAAGATAAATTCTAATCAAGCAATTAATTCTCATCATTTCCCATTACACACACTGCACTAACTGTGCTCCTCCGTGCTTACTACCACACTCTCTTCTCCTACTCACTTCTGTGCTACTGAGCTTCTGAGCTATTGTGACAACAAGTCACCAGGTATATAACAAGAGGTACAAAGCTTGCAAGTGTCATGTTGCACGCCGGGAAAGACATTTGCATAAATTGACAAGCGGTGCAAGCTATGACGCAAGAGTGGGCATGTCCTTGTATATGCAGAAACTATGTTAATTAATGCTAATAAACACGCACTCTGCAACACGGAGATCCCACCCCTGCCAGCGGCATGAAATCTCCTGTTGCGTGAACAGAATGTGCGAGTAGATGATGACATTGAGGAGGAGACACATATATAATAGATGAAATAACCAACATTAGTGAGCCTGATGAAGCCATGGGTTATTGGGTGGTGACGAAACAAGTAGCTTAAAATGGGTGAAGGTGAATTCTTTTTACGACTTTTAGGAAGTTTCGATTTTAGTTAAAGAGTTTTACTGTTTTAAGCTTCGAGGATGTGCAGAAAATATAGTTATATGAACCATCAGTATAATCAGCTAACAGTGAGAAAATATAATTTTATTGATGAGAGAGATAACTAATGGTCGACGAGAACATCGACGATTGTACTCACCTATAAAGCAGGACTGGTGTGCAACTATAGTAGTGACAACACCATCCATGTTAACAATGTAACAACAAGCTGGAAAAGCAAGACTAAGCATAAAACAACAACATGCAAGAGACTTCACCTTTGCCAGCAGATATATCTCACCTGAACTGGTAAATATCATTTCTTTTTTCTCTCTTGACCATCTTTACAGAGAAAAGGCTGACCTACAAGATATGTACTGTCAAAGGTACAGAAATTAAGGAATTAATATAGATGTCATTGAGCAGCAGCCATGTTGGCAGATTGCAAGCTAAATTCTCTGCATGAATATTTAAGCATTCTTCGAGATTATCAATATTTTAACTTGTAATGTACAGCTGATAATCATGTTGATTAAATAATATGTTCGTTTTGTAATCATTATGTGATGCCCCATCGTTCACTTTTACTTCACCTTAACCAGTTTTACTTAATTTACGTTATATTTATCATTTTGGAGGATTTTTATTTCCTTTTTGGCATCACAGCGCTCGTTTCCAAGAGTTAGGAGTTGAGCATGCGCAACTCCAATCTTCCGACTGTCACCCGCTAAAGCGCGTGCACAAGGACATGCCCCCTCTTGCGTCATAGCTTGCGTTGCTCGTCGATTTATGTAAATGTCTTTCCCAGCATGCAACATGACACGTGCGGGCCTCTGTAAGCCTCTTGTTAAAGTCTGATAACATGTTGTCACAGTAGCACAGCTAAGACAGCACGTAGCACATAGTGAGTGCATGTAGAGCACAGCATAGAGTAGCACAGTGAGTTGTCAGAGCACATAGTGATGTAGCAGAGTAGCATAAGCATGTAGCACGGAAGAGTGCTCAGTTGATGTATCTTCTTCATTGAAGTTTTGGTGAGTGATTTTTGGAAATAAATTTGTTTGTTATTTACACCTTTTGAGTCTTTACTAATTTTTTCTCTTGAGCAACGTGAATTAAGTTTTGATTATATTTAGATATTTAACTTGACAATCATTTTTGGATTCTTACTCATTAACGCTCACTGGTATTTTGAACCCTAATTTAACTTATTCTATTTTGTTGGCAATTTGTTAATTATTGTCTGGCGCCCGTCTCAGCTATCCGGAGCATTAAACTAATTGGATCAGAAAAAGGGTCCAAACTTAAAAGTATTTTGCATTTCTTTGGAGCATTACAGAAGTCAAATAAAAGAAGTGGCGCAACGAACAGGGACGTGCCAGTAGTAAAAGATAGTAGTCCAAGAATAGGGACTGTATATTTGTGTATAAATTTTGTATGTTATTAAACGTGATTGTCAAAGATAGTAATTTTTGAGCTTATTAGTTGTATGTACTATTTATAGATTTAACGGTAGCGTAGGCCGAAAATTTTTGTTGAGCAAGAAGCTTAACTTTTTTGTATATTAGTCAAAGGTACTGAAGTTTCAGCGTAGTTATTGCTGATAATTAAGATATTTATTGTATGTAAAGATTAGAAGTGTCCGAGCACACACGTACATAGGCACGATAGAAAAACTTTTTTGATAAGCAAATTTATATTTTTGCAAGCTTTGTTGTAGCTTTAGTATTGTTGTATAGCAGTACCTTTGAGCACTGCTCAAGATTAAAAAAAGGTTTTCAAAATTTCCAAAATTCAAAATTTTGGCAGACAGCTAAACATGTCTGCTAGCAATATGGCCGATTGTGCCATAATGACTCCTGACTTAGAAAGAGTAAAGGGTAGGTTGCAGGATGTAATGATGGAAGCAGAAGTGCTAATGAATCTGCCTGATGATCCTCGGGAGAAAAGGGGAACGACAACAACCCCTAAATTTGCTGACAATGCTACGTCAGCTCACCAATGTAGAAACTTTGAACGTAAGGTTCCATTTTCTGTTCCGTCAGAAGCAAGTGATAGAGCAGAGTATTTTCAACCACCACAACGACAATTTGCCAATCCATCTATTAACTATAGTCCTTATGTTAATTGGCCTTTACCTGAGATAAGGTTCGATAGTTCAAAACGTCCCTCATCGTGGACATTTGTCAAGTCCATGGAGGAGCACTTCCGTTTACATGAAGTGCCAAGCAACAAAAAAGTTGTTTTAGCAGTATCTTGTCTAATTGGATGTGCTAAGCATTGGTGGAATAGCGTAGGATGTCGTCATAGAATCGAATATCGGGAAGATTTTAAAAATGAAATCATGGACATATATCTGGCTTATAATGATTTTACAGAACTAGCTACAGAGTTGTTTTCACAAAGACAAAGGGAAAGAGATGACATAGAAAAATTTATCTGGGGTACAGTAGAGTTATACCAGCTGTACGATGCTGATGCCGCTGAAATTGATATTATAAATTGCATATTGTCTCAATTGCTTTTGCCCATTAGAGAATTCCTAGAAGTATGAAACGTGAATTCAATTGCAGATTTAGTCAAATTGGCTCAGCAGTATACTGCAAGAAGAGAATCTGCAGCAAATGCATTTAACCAACAATGGATGCAATCCCCACCAAAGCAACGCTATCAGCTTGAGTCCCGTAGAATGACTCCCGCATGACCAGAAATTACATGGTCCCGACAATTTGCAACGAACGCGCCTAGAATCATGCAGAATGAACGAAGTAGAGATTTTATTCCACGTCAAGCTTCGAACAATGACACTAGACCTAAAACTTTTTTTAAGAAAAATAGAGAAACTTTCAGATGTAATTTTTGTGACCGACTAGGACACACGGAACAATATTGTTATCGAAGGAATAAAAATTTGGGAAACTTGAATTAGGATCTTTGAAATGAGAGGCCAAAGTTCCTCAAGAAAAGCCCTCTCATGAGTTAAGTCTTGCTACTGTGGGTATACATAATGTCCTATATTTACCTTTTGTGAAGCTTTATCACGATAAGACTGAATTCATAGCTCGCATTGATACAGGAGCTGATATTACATGTCTACATAAGAAAGTATGGGATAAAATTCAGAAAAATTGTAAACTGAAATTGCAGCCGTGTTCCGGTGGACCTTTGAACTTAGCTTGTGCTTCCAAGCAGTGTTTTCTGCAAGGAACTGTTGAGCTCTTCTCAATGCTAATTACGAACTTTTTAACAACAAGCCTGGCAGATGTCAGATTTTAGAACATCATATCGACACAGGCAATAATAGACCTGTTTATAGCAAACCATATAATTATCCTCCCAGTAAAGAAATAGTTTCAACACAAATTAAAGAAATGTTAAAGGATGGAATAATAGAACCAAGTTTTAACCCTTGGGCTTCACCGGTCATTCTTGTTAAAAAGAAAACTGGTGATTTGAGATTTTGCGTGGACTATCGAAAATTAAATGTTGTTACAGTCCCCGACAGATATCCACTACCTATTATTCAGAATCTACTAACACAACTGGCTGGCAAGAAATTTATTAGCACACTATATTTGTCTTCAGGGTATTGGCAGGTGTCCGTATATCCACCAGATCGGCCCAAAACAGCTTTCCTCACAAAAGATGGATTATTCCAATTTTGTTGCTTACCATTTGGCTTATCAGGAGCACCCGCCATATTTCAACGTCTTATGTCCGTAGTTCTGGGTGACCTAAAAGGAAAAATTTGTAAAGTATACTTAGACGACATAGTTATTTTTTCTACTAATTTTTCAGAGCATCTACGTGATTTAAATTTGGTATTTGCAAGGTTAAGAGAAGCCGGACTCACCATAAAATTGCCTCAATGCACATTTCTCCGAGAAGACGTTCAATACCTCGGTTTCAATGTTAATACAGATGGAGTAAGAACATTACCTAATAAGGTCAAAGCCATAGAACAATTTCCCACACCGTGCAATTCGAAACAACTTAGTAGATTTTTAGGAATGTGTGGTTGGTACCGACAATTTGTACCTAATTTTGCTAATTTGGCCGAACCTTTATGTGAATTACACCGAAAGCGAAAACGGTTCCACTGGATACTTGTTTGCGATACAGCATTTCAGACCTTAAAAGATGCATTGTGTCATGCTCCCGTGTTGGCCTTGCTGCAGTTAGGCAAACCTTTTAACATCTACACCAATGCTTCTGATGTTGGTCTCGGTGCCGTGCTGAGCCAAGTACAGAATGACAATTGTGAACACGTTATCATGTATGCCAGTCGTAGTTTGAGTCACACTGAAAGAAACTATACAGTGACTGAAAAAGAATGTCTAAGCATAATATGGGCTCTAGAAAAATTTAAAGTACAATTAGACATGTCCAACATTACTATTTTTACCGACCATGCTGCTTTACAATGGTTGCAGACATCCACCAATCTAACGGGTCGTCTAATGTGCTGGGCATTATGCCTACAAGAATTCAATTTCAAGGTTGAGCACTGAAAGGGAAGTGCACATCAGCTACCAGATGCATTATCCCGTGCTCCCGTGTGGCCGGCAGAAGTTACACCAGAGCTCGAAGATAAGCCTTTTGCTCCCTCACTCGCCACAATAGTTCCCATCGAATACAAGGAACACTTAAATAAGGAACAACAAAGAGATTTAGAATATGGAAACATGTATCATTATTTGAAAACTGATTAATTACCTCTAGATCGTAGTATTAGCTTCAAGTATTGTTGGAAGAGCCAGACATTTCAGATTAATTAATGATATTTTGTCCTACTGCAGATGACGGAGTCAAACAGGCAGTTATCGCCCATTTATTCCCGGGAATTTAAGAGAGTACGTACTCCGAGAATTACAAGATGTACCTTCAGCTGGACATTTAGGTACACGGAAAACATATCAGAAAGTGGCCAAAAGATCATATTGGCCAGCTTTGGAAAAAGACATAAAAACCTATGTAGAAACATGCTTAATTTGTCAAACCACAAAATTCGATCAGAATCGTCCTTGTGGTCTTATGAAAAGCACGACCTCCAATGAACCCATGGAATTAGTTGGCATGGATTTAATGGGCCCGTATCCACAAACACAAGCAGGATCCCAATATATTCTAGTGTTAGTAGATTATTTTTCGAAATGGGTCGAAATATTTCCCATTAGAAATGCAGCAACAGCAACAATCGTAGCAAAGAAATTTATAAACGAGTTTATATGCAGATACGAGGTAACCAAGAGTATAGTTTTGGACAATGGGCCCCAATTCATTTCAAATGTGCTTGCTGAAGTATGTGAAACGTTTCAAATAAAACACATATATACAACTCCATATCATCCACAGTGAAATTTGACCGAAAGAATAAATCGAAATATTGGTAGGATGATAGCTGCTTACGTTAAAAATAGACATAGTACCTGGGATAAATATTTGCAACAGTTTTCCTTTGCTTTACACACTTTATTACATGAAACCACCAAATTCACGCCTTCAAGGATATTTCTTAGAAGAGAGCTGACATTACCCTGGGATAGACTCATTGGCCAACCTTCATCTCCACAATCCATTGAGTTTAGAACGGAACAGCATATTCGAGCCATTTCAAAGGCATGAGATAATTCCCTACAAGCACAACAAAAGCAACGAGAAGATTATAATCAAAGACGACGACATACTGAATTTAAAGTAGGTGATAAGGTCTTGGTTAAAACACATCATAAGAGTGATAAAGAAAGAGGATTCGTAAAGAAATTTCCACCATTATATGCTGGACCATATATTAAAAGGAAGAAACTTTCTCCTCTTCTGTATGAATTGGCCAATATGACCACTAATGCCTCAGTGGGATACTTTAATATTGTAAATATCAAAAGATATAACCATTCTATAGAATTTTCCAGATCAAAAGTAGATGCTCCACAACAAACCCAGGAGAATGATGGCTCTGATGCTGATGATGATGTTGAACCAAGCAGAAGAGACAAGAATGGGTTAGATTATCACCTATTACATACGACAGGACAAAGACTGACAAAGCCAGATTCAGCTGTTCCATCGACGTCAAGAGCGTGACGAGATACTGACACAACAACCAGATCTTGCAGAGCGACAACCGGCAGCGTAGCAGTCAACATAGCCGAGATGACGTCACGAGCGAGATCTTCAGCAACGATTTTACTTGAAGCAAGCCAATGACGAAGGAAAGATGTCATCGGAACCTGACTGGATGATTTATCGCAACGGAGTGCCAACAATGAAAATTTAAGTATATTATTATTCTTCCACTTGGCACTTATTGATTTATAAATGTTCTCTTTTTCTCTGGAATAGATGAAGATGAAGAAGAAGCTTTATTGTGATTTATATAGTTAACAATGTTTAAATTCTTGTTGAAACTTTGGAGTTTCGATATTTATTTTCGAAAAGTGAATTTACTGTAGTTCGAGTTTATACTGTGTGAATAGAATTTTTTTGTATTCTTGCTCATCGAAGTTCTAATTATTATATTGTATTAACGTGAATTAAAGAGTATTATTGTAGATTTTTTTGTTTCAGCAAACTGAGAGCTGAAAATTTGTAAGTCAATATTGGGAAGTTTAGAAATTGTAACATGTTTATGGATATGAATGAGGAGAGTGAAAGAGAATTAGTGATTTTTTTTTTTATTTATATAAAGAATTTGTATTGTAAAGTAACGTGCATTCCCAAGTGAATTTATGTATGAAAAAAAAAAGAGATTCATGTAAAAAAGTGATTGGCTGAAATGCTATTGCCATATATTATAAATTATTTACACATTTTTTTCTTTATTCTTAGATACGATTTATGTATATGTGTTTAAATCTGTTCAGTGTCATCAGTGATATTTATGTGTCAATGATGCTTAATTTTTGGGATGACATTGGCAGTATTTATTTGTATATGTATATGAGATGACCATGATGATGACTGCAGAATTTTTTTTTGTGTACCTTTTTGGAGCTGTCCCCAAATGGCATAGTCTGGTGACCGAGTTGTCACCAGCATAACTCCTTTGAGAGGGGGACGTTAGCTCTGAAGGGGAGGTAGCTAATTATTGTTTTATTTCAGCTAGCTCGTGATTGCTGTGTATAGGAGAAGAATTAGTGGATGATTACATTCCCGCTTGTTTGTAAAAATTTGAATTTTCTTAGCTTCACGTATTTGATGTAATTAGGAGGAGATAACTCCTTTGGGAGGGGGACGTTAGCTCTGAAGGGGGAGGTAGCTAATTATTGTTTTATTTCAGCTAGCTCGTGATTGCTGTGTATAGGAGAAGAATTAGCGGATGATTACATTCCCGCTTGTTTGTAAAAATTTGAATTTTCTTAGCTTCGCGTATTTGATGTAATTAGGAGGAGATAACGGTGTTCGAATACCATTTTTTTTTTATGTGATTTAGGAGAAGAATTTAGCTTTTACATATTTTTGTTTGTGGTTAAGGGATAAGCGGAAGTTATCACCCCACTAGCAATGTACGTAATCGAATTTTTTTCTTTTCGTGTCTTTAACCTTTCTAGAAGTTAAGGAAGCTAGGAGTGTATTAACCTTTTTCACTGTACAGTTCAAGTTATGCCAATTTCGAGTTTGTATCAGAATGTGATACTAGGTAGGCCGATAATGCTAGTATGCAGTTAACTGCCACAGCCACTGGTATAAATTACAATAGGATAGCTGTCACACACTTTTGATAGGAGAATTGGGAGGAGGTACCTTTGGTTGTGCTGGAAAATTGTGTCAAAGTTAGAATAGATCGTCTTATCAAAATTTGCATAAGCATACTTTTACTTATTTATGTTCAGCCATGTGTAAATGACGTGAGATGTGTCCTTTATTCAAAATTTGCTCGTCAAAATCTGTTTGGTCAAATCTTTTGACTCCCTTTGGAAGGGGGAGTTGTGATGCCCCCTCGTTCACTTTTACTTTACCTTAACCAGTTTTGCTTAATTTATGTTATATTTATCATTTTGGGGATTTTTATTTCCTTTTGACATCACAGTGCTCGTTTCCAAGAGTTAGGAGTTGCGCATGCGTAACTCCGATCTTCCGACTGTCACCCGCTAAAGCGCATGCACAAGGACATGCCCACTCTTGCGTCATAGCTTGCGCCTCTTGTCAATTTATGCAAATGTCTTTCCCTGCGTGCAACATGACACATGCGGGCTTTGTACCTCTTGTTATATACCTGGTGACATGTTGTCACAATAGCTCAGAAACTCAGTAGCACAGAAGCGAGTAGGAGAAGAGAGTGTGGTAGTAAGCACGGAGGAGCACAGTTAGTGCAGTGTGTGTAATGAGAAATGATGTATCTTCTTCATTGAAGTTTTGGTGAGTGTTTTTTGGAAATAAATTGTTTGTTATTTAAACCTTTTGAATCTTTACTAATTTTTTTCTCTTGAGCAACGTTAATTGTTTGATTAGAATTTATCGTTACATTTTGACAATCATTAAATATTTTTTGAATTCTAACTCATTAATGCTTGCTGGTATTTTGAACCTAATTTAACTTTATTTAATTTTTTTGGCAATTTGTTAATTAAGGCCTGGCGCCCGTCTCAGCTATCTGGAGCATAAAACTAATTGGATCAGAAAAAGGGTCCAAACTTAAAAGTATTTTGCATTTTCTTTGGAGCATTACACTAGGACAGAACAGTATTTTGAAACGTTTTATTTATTTTCAGGCCTCTCTGCCTCTAACAATTTCAATTTAAAAGCATTTCACACTTTTCTTAAATTACTAACCCATGAGATATCGAATTGCTGCTTTTACAATACTTTTCAGTAGTTAGTGCACAATTCAAGTAAGTCTAAGTTGTGAAAGATTTGTTTAAGCTATTCAAACACGCTTTTCTCTCTGCCTCTCTGAGGAGTTCTCGTGTTGTAGCTTTCATTGGCATAAAACTTGTTATGATTGTTTTGTTCCTCTGGTAAAAATTTAATCCCCTCTTCTAGGAGAGGTCTGAAATTTTCTAAAGTATATAGCAGATGGCATTCCCCACTTTACAAGTTTTCATTAGCATAAAACTGATTGTGATTATTTTATCCCCCTTCTCCACTATCCCTCCTTGGTAAACATTTTATCCCCCTCTTTTAATTGAGGTCTAAAATTCTCAAAAATATATAGTGTATGGCACTCCCCATGTCACAAGCTTTCATTTGGACTAACTCCTGATAGACCCCACCCCCACCCCATGGTAAAAAGTTTATCTCCCTCTTTTTAGGGGAGGTTTGAAATTCTCTAAGTTATGTAGTAGATGGCAATCCCACTCAGGGAGCTTTCATTTGACCTAAATCTCATTATGATCATTTTGCACCCCTGCTCCCCTCCTGTAAAAATTTTATCCCCCTCATCCAGGGGAGGTCTGAAACTCTCTAAAATATATAGTAGGTAAACTCTCTATGTTGCAAGCTTTCGTTTAGCATAAAACTTATTACGATGGTTTTGTATCTCCCCCCCCCCCTGTAAAAATTTTATTATACTCTTTTAGGGTAAATCTGAAATTCTCTAGAATGTATACTAAATGTCACTCCTGAACTTGAATAACTTCTGATGCTGTCTCTGAATGACACCAGTTTTTTTACCACAAATGTTGTATATAGGGATTTTGAGAAATTCAAACCCACCCACCTCAATTTTGGTTGACCCCAGCAGATTTGCCTGTAGCCGATATTCTTTCCATGGGTGAAATGAACATTCATGTAAAGTTTGGTTCTTGTAACTCTTCTGGGGAGGGGGGAGTGCATAAGCAGAGACAGACAAACACACACACACAAATTAATAAACTAACTAACTAACAAGCAAGCAAACCCCATCTCTATATATTAGATAAGAAGGCTTGAATAATTTTTTACACAAATTACAAACATTTCCCATTTTTTGAACTCCATAATAAAATATTAAATATTGGCAATAAGATGCATTACAAATGTGAAAATGTGTACAAAATTTCCCTGCACAAAAATATAGGAATTTCACTTGAATATTATGATCAAATGAATATTCATAATTGTTATCAAACCAGGTATATCACATTATTCCCTTCCAAAAAATAAAGAGAAGAAACTAATAATTCTAAGATACTTTATAATTCAAATGTGATTATCTTTATTGTTCTGAGTGAGATGCAGTATAATTGAGCTGTAGTTGAATTGGCACTACTTGGAACCATAACCTCTAAAATTAAACACTTCTTTTCTGCTATGTATCTTTATCGATATTTTATTATCAATAGAAAAAATTGCATTAAATTTGAAATTGATTATGAATTTTGTTTCAATGGTGTTTAGCTTTATATGAATTTGTGGTGGGGATTAGCTCAGTCAGTAGTGTGTCAGGTTCATAATCTGATATCAGATTTGAGTCTCAACTGTTCCAGCATTGAGATTTATCTCTGATAACTCCACCCTACCCTTAGTGAGAAAGGGTAAACCAGTGGTTTTGGAAAGGCTACTCTCTGTCTCATGAGATATTAAGCCATAATCGCCCATGTGCAGGAGAGCCATCCCCTGTACACAATAAAGAACATCTGGATGATCATGATGAGAGGCATCCATCAATTAATAGCTGTTCTTCTTCTACTCAATTCTGGGGTAGGAGATCCAATGGGGTACCTTTTCTCCTACCCAATTCTGAGCCCTAAATGTCCTTGTGACTGACCATTTAGCTCATTGTGTTCACAAAAGTAAAACACTTAGAAAAACTTCTCAGAAGTTAAACAACTCAATTTATGTGAATTCATATTATTGATAATATAATGCCAATGAATTCAAAAGTGTAACAATCATCATAATAAATAATAACACTATCCAAATGGTAGAGAATTTTTGTGTGTGTTCTATTATGACATGCATATTCTATCAGCAGCATTATCTATTTTTTAACAGATTTTGATGCTGTGGCTCCCCACTAAATTTGATATATTGATATATATATATATATTCTGTTTTGGGACACCCAAATGTGCAATTTTGTTTTCTGCTGCCTAATATGACATTCTTAATACAAGCACTAGACCAGGGTGTAATTGCCACATTTAAAACTTACTATGTAAGACAAACATTCCAATACATTTTGGATAAACTAGATAAGGATAAAACTCAAATAGTTATTGATGTGTGGAAGAAATTTTCTATTTTAGATTGTATCAGACATGCTGGATTGATGTTACCAGAATTAAAACCATCAACTTTAAATGCATGCTGGAAAGCTATTTGGCCAGAATGTGTAAAAAGTAAAGATCCTGTACCCCCAAATACAACTGAATATCCTAATATCATCACTTTAGCACATGCAGTTGGTGGAGAAGGAGTCGATGATTTATCATTTGCAGATATTGATGAATTGCTGGTTGACAAAGCTCTGAGCAAAGATGAAATAATAGTTGTCCTTGAGACTCCTGATTAAAAAGTGATGGTGATGAAGAGGTTACACTCACTGCAGGTTTAATTAAAGAAGGGCTTCAAATAGCTAGTAAATTGGAAAGTAATTTTCTTATACATGATCCCATTGTCGAATGAGCTGAGCAGTTTAAACGTGAAGTCATGTATGGTGTGTTATCAAGAATTATACGAAGATCTAGTCAAAGCAGGATCTCAACAATTGATTACAGAGTTCATTGTCAAAACTAATCAAACTTCAGAAATCAAAACTGGAAACAAGTGATAATTTGGTTCCCTATGCCACAGAGAGCATTTCATCATTGGAGTATGAAATGTTTCAAGCGATTGAAATGATTTAATTCCAGTCTTACGCAAACGAATGCGTCTGTTGTCAGAAAGTGACAATGAATAAAATCTTGTTAATAAGCATATATAAATCATATTTTTTTTCACTTTTGTATTCTTGAATTAGTGACATTTATTTTCTTTATGAAAAATAATTTACTTTATGATGTACATATAATTATCTTTATAAGTTTATAAAATAAAAATCAAATAAAGATTTAATCAAAGATTTTGATATGATTTGTTTGAAAGCAACTTATTATTTGTACTGGGTTTTCACATCTGGAACCAATCTTCTATTTTTTCATATGCATTGTATTTTTTTTTACATGGTTTTTTTTTTTTGCACAGTTTTTTTTGGGAACCTATCTACCATATAAAAGCAGAATTGGGTGTATTTTTATGTAATTTTAGGAATTAAAATATTATTCCATTTTTCAACTGTTATTCTGATGCACAGTGTTTATATACACCTAGCTTCCAATTCAAATGTATCAGATTCAACTTGTTTTCAGGTTGTTCCAAATTTATGAAAACCGGTGTTTATACACTATCTGGTCAAAAGTATCTGGACACCCCTTCTGTGTAGTGGATTCACCCATATACACCACAGCCATGACCCAAACAGGTTATTAAAGGACAAATGCGGCCTTTAATTATTCTCGTATATCAGGAAACTCTCACAGACCTTTTTCGAGGCAGTGGGAGACCACCCTTATGAAATTGTAAATACTTTACTGAATTATGATCCTTTGGTGCTGAACAAGTTCAAACACCCAAAGTTAATAGTTTTTGAGGTCCATGTATTTGCACTATGATGTAATCTACACTTTTGTTATGTTGGTTGTTTTTAACCTTCATACTTTTTCTGTTGTGCTTTAAGTAACACCTTGCTTTTGCCCATTGGACCCCTTCGGAGTTATTTTCTTATACTGTCATTACCATTGGCGCTATATATAATGATTTTAAGGTTAAAGCCTAAGGCCAGAAACTTAATAAATGTTAATTAAGATATCAGATATCAGATTGATTATTCTCTTCATAGATACCTATGAACAGAAGAATGGCCATACAGCAGAGCTCAGTGACTTTTAACGTGGCACAGTCGTAGGATGCCACCTTAGCAATAAGTCATTTTAGGATATTTCGGCCCTGCTGCAGCTGCCCCAATTAACTGTAGTGATGTTATTGCAAAGTGGACAACAGTGCAATCATAGCCCAGTGTGCCATGTGAAATGACAGAGCAGGATCGTCAAGTGCTGAAACTGGTGGTGCAACAAAATTGCCTGTCTTCAGTTGAACACTCACCACCAAGTTCTGAAATGCCTCTGGAAGCAATGCCAGCACCATAACAGTTTGTCACAAGATGCAGGAAATGTGTTCCCATGGCCGAGCAACCACACACAAGCCTACCATCAACAAGATGAAATCCAATCATCGGTTGAAGCACGGTGCCATTGGACTCTTGAGCAGTGGAACTGCATTTATCTGGAGTGATGAATCACACTTCACTCTCTGGCAGTCTGATGGATGAGTCTTGGTGGGGAGGATGCCAGGTGAATGCTACCTGCCTGACTCTGTTGTGCCAACTGTGAAGTTTGGTGGAAGAGGCATCATGCTCTTGGGCTGTTTTTCATGGTTCAGGCTGGTCCCCTAGTTCCAGTGAATGGGACTCTGAATGTCGTGGCCTATAATGACATTCTCGACAATTCTGTGCTCCCAACTTTATGGCAGCAATTCAGTGAAGACCTTTTCCTGTAACAACTTGACAATACCCCTGTCCACAAAGTGAGGACCATGCAGAAATGATTTGGTGATATGGGTGTGGAAGAACTTGATTGTCCTGCACAGAGCTCTGATCTCAATCCCATGGAACACCTTTGGGATGAATTGGAATGCCGACTGCAAGCCAGTCCAAGCTGCCTAACATCAGTGACTGTCCTCACTACTGCCTTGTGGCAGAATGACTGGCAATTCCCACAGCAACATACCAAAATCTAGTGGAAAGCCTTCCTCACAGAGTGGAGGCTGTGATAGCAGCAAAGAGTAGACCAATGCGATATCAATTCCTTTACTATTACCAGGAGATTATGGATGAACGAATGCCTGGATACTTTTGATCATGTAGTGTATTTACATATTTTGTTGCTGTGAATTAAATTTAATTGTATGTATTCAATGTGTGTTTGTGGAGGATGTAATTACCCTAGTGTGAATATCACAGAAGAGTTATTGAGTGTTGTTACTTTAAAGATTACAGATAATTTTAACTTGGATTTACTTTTGAAAATAAAATCCTTTATGCCATTAGCAAATTTAAAAGTACATTTTATCAGAAATTTTTTCTGTTCAACTTCTTTTCCATTCTAATCCATTTATCTCAAATTTTAATTTTTGTCCCTCTGGATTTAAAATGAATGAGGATTTTCTAGATCCACAGAAATATAGCAAGTAAACGAAGCCATTTTGGAAAACTGTCTGTGTTTACTTGTTAGTTGAATGGTAAGATAATCATCAGCTGCAATGAGACTGGCACATGTTTAAGTTTTATTCCCTAATGCTGATATAGTGGTTTTTTATATTTCTACTTAGAGGGCAGAAAAAGCCATAGAAACTACTTCAAGCTTGTACTAGACTTCTCATACAAGAACATACACTGCTAAGACCAAAATCAGGTTTGTAAAATCACTGTCTGAAAACTAATGCAATACACAAAGGATGATCTCTGAAATTATAGCTAGCTCCCTAACCACTGTACCAGTTAAAGCTCATTTATTTATTTTTTCAATTTATTTCTATTTGTTAACTTTGAATTTATTTAGTAAAAGCCATTAAAAAAAATCAATGTTAGCAGTTTTAACATTGTGTAATCAAGCAGTTCTGAACCTTGTATTTTGCATTTTTGTTTAAAAATAGTCTGATGATGAATCATTCATTAATTCGTGTTCATGATTTTAATTTACAGATTTTTTTTTCTTTCTGAAATTAGGTCAATTTTCCCTACCTTGGGACAAACGCCAACTGTATGAGTTTGATATTAGGGTACCACTTGTTATAAGAGGACCAGGAATTGTGCCTGGTATCAAAATAGAGGTATTTGCTTTAATATAATATTATATGCTATTTTAGTACTTTGTTTTAGTTAAATAAAGTTTAAAGAAATGTGAATAATTTGTTGAATGAATAAATAAGAAATTGTTAATTGATTGCAGCATTAGAACATTGAAACCTACCTTTAAGTATTTATTATTTAATTTTTTTTTGCCAGCTCTTTTCCCAGAGTAATAAACTTACAACATACTTCCTGGTGAGTTCTGCAATGGTTGCCTCTTCATGGGTGCAGGGCAGTTTTCTTGTTCTTGTTTGTTAATGGTTGGACTTTTTTGATCTGTCATTAACCATGGTTAGACCAGCCATTAACAAATGAGTTGATACAAGGAGATAACTACCTGCACCCAAGAAGAGAAGCAACCATTGGAGAACTCATCAGGAGATATTCTGTAAATGTATTACTCTGGGGAAAAGAGTTTGCAAAAAACATCTAAAGAGTGAATACTTAAATGTAATAAATGACAGTTGTGAATTTTAATTCAGTTTTATTGTAGAATATGCCTACATTCTTTGAGAAATATTAAAAGAGTGTATCACCAGTAATTTCTCACCTAATGCTGTATAACACCTCCCTTCACATGAATTAACAGCAGCAATCCTGTTAGCTATGGACTCCACCAGTTGTCAAATATAGGTTACATCAATTCTAGTCCTCTCCTCCAGCAATAGCCTTTGTAGTTCAGCTAGATCATATGGATACCTATTCAGTGTTTCACTATATGTTCCAAATAGTCCCAAATGTTTTCAATGAGATATACATCCAGTGACTTTGCAGGCCAGTAGAGGTGCCTTGTGCCAGTCACAAACAGTTTTGCCCTGTGCACCCTGCAGTTGTCATCCTGAACACCTGTGTCTATGTTGTGTTCATCTTTCACATGAAGCACAAAAGGCAACACCTGGTCATTCAGAATCTGTGTATAGCAGTCTTGATTTAAACTGATTGATACCTCAACTAATGGCCCTATCTCATGGTAGGTAAAGCATCCCCAGAACATCACAGAACCAACTCCAGCATGAATAACACCTTGGACACAGTCTTGATAGAAGGCTTCCTTATTCCTGTGATGCACTCTCTGCCTTGCATTGTTGGAATACAGACAGAAATGTGACTCATGTCATCAGACAATGGTTTTCCAGTCATCTGCAATCCAATGTGTATAGTGTCTAACTCATTGCAACCAGGCTGTTTTATGTACAGCTGTTCACGAGTCACTTCCAAGGTGCTCTGCTCCAAATATTCATGGAATGCAGTTCCCTTCACAATGTTCTTTCTGAAAAAGGCTGATGTTATCCTTCATTGATTGTTTGTAGCAAATCCTGTCTGATTTGAAATCAGTTTGCAGTCACTAGTCCTGATGCTTGTCAGCAGTCCCTGGCTGTGAGCACTACTGACATGCAGCCACAGTAATGTCTATGATTAGTGGTCGAATTAGATGTACACAACCTTTTATACACTCTTTGGACTGCTCATTTCAAATCACCAACAAATTCAGCTACTTCCTTCACAGCATGTCCTTTAGCCCTACCAAATGCAATAACACCCTTTTGCCACATCTTTCTTCCTGCACATGATTTACATCAGAAACAATGTGTAACTGGCACTCCTCTGGATCTGACAACACTACAGAGCATAGGGAGGGGCACATGCCTCTATATAGTGCTGCATCATCTATGGTGAGGATGACTAATCATTTTGTCGAGTATGCTTAACAGGGGCTAATAATAATTCAGTACATGAAATGGTGTTTATTGTGAAAAATCCATGAGTTAAATACTTGTTATTAACCAGAAATTAATTGCATGTTGATCATATGTGCATTTTTAATGGCCACAAATTCTTTGGTTGAGGCACATGCCCACACATCTAGCTGTCCTTGAATGTTCCTTCTGGGAGAAAGATTTTGCCATTTGAAGATCACATTTTGCTGGTTTGAAGAAACTCATGGGCAATCCAGAGGACTATATTGCAATTAATGATTCCCATTTTTCAGCATATTTTGTATGTTTTCCCAATGATATTTTTTTTTTCTTTCGAAAGAACCTTCAGAGTATGTCTCAGTAAATTATGGATGCAAAAGTCAATTTAAGCATTGCATATGAAATAAAAATAATAAAGAAAATTAATTTTGATGCTTTTTACGTACTTTCTCCTAACTATAGAGCATATAATATTTATGGACTTTTAAAAAAATATAATTTGTATATTAGAAAAAATAAAATTAAAGTATTAAAATAAGACCTGGTAGAGAATTAGCATGTAGTTGGAATCAGGAGGCAGCTAAATGCATGAACGTAAGTAATAATGGGGCAAAAAGGCTGTGACTACTTCTGGGTTAATCATAGAAACGAATATTAGTAAAACAAAAGAAATCGAAATAGCATTTAGAAAACTGCAACATAATGCAAGACTATAACTGGTGAAAAATTGTGCATTATAACCTGGACATTTTTGGCTTGCTAGACATCAAATGGACAATTAAAGGTATGATACTAAAAAATAATTTTTGATTTCTCTTTTCAGAATGAAAAAATAGCAAACAACTGTAGGGTGTTTGACATCATTGGCATTCCTGCTAAGAAGCAAACCTTTTGCTTCTTAGTAGGAATGCCAATGATGCTTTTCTCAGATATGATTGCATCAATTAAAGATATACAGCTAAATTTGAAACAAAGATTAAAGACTTGAATGTTATCTGTTGTCATGCTCCCACTAAGGACTCAGATGAGAAAGATAGGTTTTACCAACAACATCAAGATATTTTGATTTCTGTTAAGAAAGGAGATGTCTTGTTGCTGGCAGACTTCAATACTAAAGCTGGTACTGACTCTGACTTTGGGCAGGAGCAGGCCAAAATTTAGAAAAAAAAAAGTTTGAGATGCTGTCCTTGAATGTTCATACTAAGAGAAAGATTTTGCCATTTGAAGATTGCATTTTGCTGTTTCAAAGAAACTCATGGGTAGAGGGGAAATGGCACTGGATCAAGCAAGAATAAATCAAAATGCTGTTTTAGTATTTATGTATTACTGGCTTTAATATTATATCGCAATCTAACATTTTCAAAGGTTGTGAGAGGGAATGGCTCCCATAAGTGAAATTACTACCGAAATGCTTTGAGCTGGAAATATTTTTATTGACCTATGCATGGACATTGGCAGGAATGTTTTCAAGTAGGTGTGTATGTGAGGGGGACTCTTTTTTTTTTTCATGATGGTGAAAAAATTTCCAGGGAATGGCAAGAAAGAAATCACCGTTTCAAGATACCAAGATAGAAATATTTAGGTTAAGGCATTCATTAATGTGCACAGTTGTAAATACAGCAACCACGAATACATCACACCATATATTAACTAAGGATGCCTGAAAACAAAGTGAAAAAGAGATAATTATCATATATATTAACTAGAAAAATGCATATTGTCTCTGGCACAAATGAGAACCATGTTTTCAAAGAGAATGAAGTTTTTTTGTGTACCTACTTTTTCAATCCTAAATGTTTTAATTCTAGATAATAGATGATAGGGGAAATGTAAATAGTAGTATTTTATTAGTAATTATACAACAAAAAAGTACTTGTCTTTTATTCCTTAAATTTAAAAAGTTGCTTTTCTCATACCTCTCTGAGAAAACTGACAGATTGTTGCTATCATTGGAGTATCTCTTGACATTCTACCAGAAAAATTTGAAATTTTTACCATAAGCAGATCACTTGCAGCATTCGTTAAAAGTTTCACCATTTCCATGTTTAGTGATCTCTAATGATATAAATTAAAATTACTTAAGGATTTGAAAAATGCAAATTATTAAATTTCATTAGTACTAATCCAACTAAAAAAAAGAGTTTTCCAATTATCTTTTGAGGAAAAAAAGACTGTTTCTCACCCACCCTTGGCATAAAGGGTCATCTCATTGCTGCCAATGGTAACTTCATGACTTTAACATTCCACCACCAAAACTTCAAATTTTTAGTATACATGGTTCATTTGCAATATTTGTTAAAATTTTTGAAATTTTCTATTTTCTTCACTATTAGATGGTGCAATTATAACTTTTGGGTGATTCAAAAAGTTTGACTCAAAGTATTTCATCAATACTCCAACCCAAAAAGAATTTTTAATTTATCTCTTAAAATAAATAATTTCTCTTAAACCAAAAAACCACTTGTTGTCTATGAAAGAGTCAATCCAATGTTGTCTATGGAAACTTCATGACCTTCACATTCCACTACCAAAAATTTATATTTGTAGCATAAATACATCATTTACAATATTGATTTGATTCTCCAGAAGTGTCTCTTTTGAGCTACATCTGCTGCATCTGGCCATTGCACACCAATTCTAACAAGGTCCTGTTTGACATTGTCTGCCCACCGCATCCTAGGTCTCCACATCTTTCTGAGGTCTCTAGGCACACTGTTCATAACCCTATTCGCCAATCTATAATTATTCATACGGGCAACATGACCAACCAGCAGAGTCTTTCTATGCACAATATGCTGTTTAAAGGAGGTTGCCGACTCCTTTGCCTAACCTCATCATTAGTCACAAAGTTGAACCACCTAATGCCAGAGATACTGCGTATGCATTTAGAATCAAAAGCATCTAGTTTCCTGTTATCGTGTTTACAAAGTGTCCAAGTTTCACTATCATAACTAACCCTGGAAAGAACCAAACTGTTATACAGTCTAATTTTAGTCTTTAGGTGTATTTGCCTATTTCTCCACTCTCCATAGATTCTTAAAAGTCCCGGCAGCAATCCCTATTCTTCTATTTATCTCATCCCGCATATCACCAGTATCTGTTACATAGCTCCCAAGATAATTAAACTGAGATACTTACTCGATAGTACAGCCATTCAAAGCAACTGAAGCACCATTTGCCTGAACAATTTTCATCACTTTAGTTTTTTCTCTGTTTATAACCAAACCTACTCTATTACCAGTCTCATCAACAGCCCAAATGAAAGAATTCATTTAATCAACATCATGAGCCAACAGGGCCAAATCATCTGCATAATCTAAATCAGAAATTTTTAAATCTCTAGATCATTTAAAGGCCAAAATCTTTCCCTTGCAAAAAATTTTGCATAAATCTTTTGCAAAAAAATTTGCATAATCAATAACCAAACTACAGAGAAAAGGTGACAAAATGCACCAGAAGCAATGCTAAACTAACTGCTACAAGCCTTACCAACTCTCACATATGACTCAACTAACTTGTATGCCATACGATCTCACTCTGTCTTGTATGCCATACGATCTCACAATCAACCACAAATTATGAAAAACAGAGTGAAAAGCCTTTTTGAAAATCAACAAAACTAGCAACCAAAGGTTTTTGAAACTCTAAACATTTCTCAAGAATCTGCCTGATAGAAAATATCTGATCTACACATCCCCTCTACTTCTGAATCCACATTGCTCATCATGCAATTGACTGTCAACCAGATTCTTAATTCTATTAAGCACAATCGTGCAAAAAACTTTACCTGGAACAGAGAGTAGGCTGATACCCCTATAGTTATCACAAGAACTGCGATCACCTTTTTTAAAAATAGGGATAGTAATAGCTCTGGTAGAATCCTTAGGAATCATGCCTTTATCATAAAAGATATTCGAAATTTCAGCCATTCACATGGTAACCGAAATATTCCCAGCTATACACATTTCCATAGTAATTTCATCTACCCCCTGGGGATTTATGTAGTTTAAGTTTAGAAATAGCCAAATTAACTTCAGACTGTGTTACATGGCCAGCATTTAAGCCAGTAATGCATCTATCATCATTACAAACAATGGGAGTAGAACTAACCACATTGTTTAGAACATCACTGAAATGCTCAGCCCACCTAGCCATGATGGAATCCTCACCTTCTATAACTTTACCTTGTTTATCCTTCAATCCCTGTATACCTGTCTGTTTTCTACCACACAAAACATTAACTATTTGGTACAACTCTCTGTTGTTGTGCCATCTAACTGCTTCTTCTGTTTTGTCAGCCAAGCTATCAAGCCAAAGACTCTTATCAGCTGTTAACTGATCCTTTGCATGTTTATTAAGCTCATTGTAATGCCTTCTGTTAGGGCTAGTAGGGTGTTGATTCATATTAATCTTGCACTTCCTTCTTTCAGAAATAAGTTTCATAGCCTAATCACTCAAATAATTTTGTTTGTTCTCTTTTACCCAAAAGAGTATTGTTGGTTTCAAGAAAAGCCTGTTTAAACTGATCCCATTCTTTCTCAACTTCAGCAGTAAGCAAACCACGATTGTCATAATGACTAAATAGGCTGTCATGGTATGCTTTGTCTATATCTGGAACTTTCAGACCTTCAGTGTTGAAGGTAATTTTCTGAACCTTAGCACAACATTTCTTAAGCTTCAGCTGCAAGACACTTTTGATAAGATAATGGTCAGACCCAGTTTCAGCTCCTCTGTATTATCTGGTATTCCTAACCGAACTAATCCATTAATTAAAATATAATCTATCATATTCCTGTGCAACCCATCAGGTGAAACCCATGTATATTTATAAATGTCCAGGTGTTTGTAGTATGTGTTAGTTATTCGTAAACCATTAAGTTTACTTACCTGCAGGTGACATTGCCATTGCAGCTACCAATACCAAAAGGGCCTATAACCCCTCCCCAAAGGTCAGAGTCAGTACCAACTTTGGCATTGAAGTCACTTAGAACAAGAGTAATATCTCCTTTCTTGACAGATTCCAAAATATCCTGAAGTTGTCTGTAAAACCTATCCTCATCGGCATCCTCAGTGGGGGCATAACAGCAGATAACACTCAAGTCTTTAATGCTTGTCTGAAATTTTGCTCTAAGAAACCTTTCATTAATGCACTCATATCCTAGAAGAGCATCACTAGCATGCCTGGTGATGCTTTCCATCCTCCCTCCCTGAAAAGAGAAATTTAAAGTTATATTTAAGTGTCTCACCTTTACCTATCCATCTGGTCTCTTGCAAGCCTAGAATATCTAGGTTATAGCGCTGGAATTCCTGCATGAGGACATCAAGAGAATAATCTCTATGTAATGTCCTCACATTCCACGTTCCTGCAGAGAGAAAATGATTAGTAGGATTTTTGAAGAAAGTAGGTTTATTGAGATAGGTTGGGCCAACAATATCAAACAGCCCCCTGATCGCAGGCATGGGGAAAAGACCTGTTCCTCCTCCACTAAAGGCTGAAGTCTCCGATGCTGGTAGGAACTTCAGGCACCACCTTTTCAAGTGGATCTTTTCAAGAGCCATATGGCCTGCCTGAGACACATTACTCCAGTTTAGGATTGACGATGCCCAACTAGCTAAGTGAGGTTCAGGTACCTGCGATGGCCTCTGATCAGGATTATCCACCAGCTAATATAAGGTATCCCATGCCTCTATTCACTTAGGGCTGGCAACCCAGAAAGCAAACAGAAAACACTGTGGCAGATTCTCCCTCAACACAGGCCCACCAGTGCAGCAAGTCCAGGATCCATAATCAAGCTCAAATTCATAAACAAGTCCGGTCTTGTATATTTCATCAATACCTATCCAACAGAAAAGGAATTTTTGACAAAGTAAAATTTTTATCTCGGGGTTTTTTTTTTTTGAAAACAAGATAAAAAAAAATATGTAAATAAAATTTTCTATGTTAATAAATAAAAATGAAATGCTTCTGAATACAAAAGAAAATGTAAAAAAAAATCAAGATTTTATTTTGGTTAATGAAAAAGTGACATTAATTTTTGGTACACCTGATATTTTTGAACAATTTTTTGATCAACTTTTTCAAGGGAGACTGATCCCAAGGTTATACAACTGACTAAAAGTTTAAATATTTTCTATAACAGTGCTGTTCCTAAGGATGAAACCATGGGCACTGAACCCCCCCCCCCCCCCAAAAAAAAAAAAAAAAAAAAAAATAATATTTTGCGAATTTCTAATGATTTTGCCTCAGCTGCCAAAAAGGCTCTGCACGAGCCTCCGTCATCTTTGTCCCCACAATTCCTGATCATCCATTCCACAGGTGATTGGGAAATTGGGAATGCCCCCCTTTTTCATAAGCAAAGGTTTGGATGTCTTGCAGGAGTTCCAAAATCAGTCAAGCATCTAAGAACCAGCGACATTGTAATGAAATCTTCTTACTCTAAACATTCAGAGCTACTGTTGAAAGTGACAGCAGTTGGTGGGGTGTGATCTCCTTTACACCCCACAAATTGCTTAATTCTTCCCAGGTTGTGATCTCCAAGTAAGTCACCTCAAGGTTTCTGAGGAAGAAATCCTCTTAGAGCTCTCCTCCCAGGGAGTGACAGCAGTCCACTGTATTTTGCTTCACTGTGATGGGAAGTTAGTACCCACTCAAGAACTAATGCTAATATTCAATATACTATGCCTGCCTACTGCCATCAAATGGGATACATTCACTGTGAGGTACTGCCATACATCCTAAACCCTCTGCATTGTTTTCATTCCCAGAGATATGACCATGCTCCCACAGCTCTGGGGTAAGCCCACCTGTGCTTATTGTGGCAACCAGGATCACCTCGATCCTGACTGTACAGTAGAAAAGGCAACCAGCCAACATTCTCCTGAGACTGCCCAAAGTTGTTGCAGGGAAAGGATATACAACACCTGAAAACAGAGAACACATCTATCCAGAGGCAAGAAAGCTTACTTCACCTCCTGCTCCATTGGCCAAGGTTTCCTATGCCAGTGCAGTGATTGGAAAACCCATCATTGCAATAGCTTCTGTGGCAGTGCAAACCAATATTAACATTCTACCTACTGAATCTTTTTCCCCTGCAGTGAAATACCTTTTACAATAGGCAAAATTGAAGTTGGTGTTGGCATTGACATCAACACCTGTCGCTGTTTCTGCTTAAACGCCTTCCTCTACCACTTCTGAAAGGCCACTTACTTCACAACCACAAACAGTCAGATCTTCCAAACTAAGGGGCCCCACCAGAGCTGAAGAAAAAGACAATGATGCCTCCTTGAGTGGGGATATCAGATCCATGCCTTGAGGACATTGACACAGACTACTCTTAATTCCCAAAACTATCATCTTTATTGGTTAAAATTAATAAGAAATCGTTTTCCACCCATTCCCCTAAGACCTAAGATGGCCACACTCCTACAACATAATTGCCATTGATTCCAGAGGAACACAACAAACTCATGGTCATCCTTCAGGCACATGAGCTCATCTGCATTTGCCTGCAGGAGACGTACAGGGATTTATCGAAATAATGGAAACATGTCTATTTGTGGAGAACATTTTATTAATAAGCTGTTGGTCCACCTCAGCATTCAGAACAGATGTAATTCTATGTGGAATAGACATATACAAGTTATGCATATAGGGTAATGGAATGTGGGACCATTCTTGTAAAATATGGCCTAACTGTACCAGTGATGCTGTAGGTGGAAAGGTCCACCTTCCACTCCAGATATTCCCACAAATGTTCAATATTGAGGTCTAGTGACTGAGATGGCCAGGGTAGCTGCTGTACCCCATCTGCATGCTCTGCAAACTACAACTTGACACATTTCACACAATGCACGTGTGCATTTTCTGCTTTAAACCAGGGATGGTCATTAGGGAACAATTGGTGCACACAACATTGGGTGCAGGTGACACAGACAACTCTCTCGAGAATGTATTCATACATTGTGGATGTGACCTGACCCTGCAGAATAACTAATGACCCTATGGAAAGCCATGACATGATACCACACAGCATCAGGGATCCACCTCCAAGCTTCACATTCAGAACCAAACAGTTGGGGTGGTATGTTTCTGCAGGTTTTCACCAGATATACACTCTGCTAGTGGTGGGAAACAATGTGTAGCACATCAGAATATGCATAATGTCATCAGACCAGATGACACGTTGCCAGTCTTTAGTATCCCTGTTTTTAAGTGCTTTGCACCACCTTACATATTTTGTTGCATTGATGTTGGTAATTAGAGGTTTATGGATTGCAGCACAGCCATAAATATTGGCATGATGAAGTTCCTGATGAACTGTTATGACAGAAACAGGATCATTCCGACTGGTGTTCAACTCTGCTGCTATTTGCGGTGCTGTGGCCTTGTGCTTCCTTTGTACAATCCATGCAAACATTCACATATCCCTATCTGACAACTTCGATGTCGTCTACAATTTGCGTGTTTGGAGGCAACACCCTATTCTTTTTGATAGGTAGTTATAATCTTCGATACATATCCTCATGTTACACCCTCTATTTCTGCCATTCTGGTTACTGAAGCTCCTGCAAGATGCACACCAATGATCATGCCTTTTTGGAGGTCACTGAGATCTGTTTTGTCAAAATTTACACCAGAATATCTGTTTCGCTTGTGGCACTGCTACATGATAGCCGACATCGTACTTCTCCCCTTTATATACCTCACATTATGGGTGATATTATCCTTGTAATATGCATATGATGCATTGCATGTACTCCAGTCACTGTCGATGTTTCAATTATTTTGATAATTGAAACATATATAGATATTGCAGACAATCACTGATCCCATGATCCAGCAGTCTTCACTCTTTCACTGAGACCAGAATGGAGATGGTCCAGCTCACTGTAGTGTCACCATTCTTGTGAGCCACTATTCTCCATCTAGGTCATACGCCTCACCACCAACTTAAAGTCAGTTACCATCTGCCTCTTCATGGGATTTTTGTTGACTGGAAAGCATTATCTTCTTTGACCTAGAATCTTTTGCCTGGAAGCATTATCTCCTGGGAAAACCTCATCATGTGGCTGCCATCCCTCTTCCTCATTGTAAGGGACATCAATGGACACAGCCCTCTTTGGGGCACAAATGGGGGGTAGGGTGCTTAAGAAATGGCTACTGGATCAGTCACTCTCCCTGTGGAATATGGTGTCTGTACCTACTTTCATTCCCCAACCTGCACATTCACTGCCATTGATCTCACCATCTGCTCCTCCTCGTGCAGACTTTACATGGGAGGTTGAGGACAACTCTTATTGGAGCAATCACCTCCATGTGGTATGTATCATCTCTCACAGGGGGGTGGGGAGAGGCCTTGTGGCCCTTCAAGAGTATCGCAGTGGAGGATTGGTTTTGCCAACTGGAGTGGTTTTCAACTCCTTTGTGAGTTCAACCAATGTTCTCTTAGCCAGGTACCAATCAATGTTGCAGTGGCATAAGTGATGGACTGTATCATCCAAGCAGCTCCCTCAACTATTCCTCAGACTTAGACACAGTTTCCATGATTTCCGAAACTGTGGGAGAACTTGTTCCGAGCCTTATGACTGCACCACAGTTTGTAAGGCTCAGAATAAGGCTTGGGGTTCGTTTTGGAGATATCTGACATCTTGCAACCTTGAAGCTTTCAAGTGCATCAGGGAGAAAGTGAGTTTCATTCAGTGCCAGAGAGAGAAGAAATCTGTGGGCAAATATACATCTTCTATCACCTACATCATCAGTTCTGAAATAGTGTGGAATAAAGTCTGGAAGATGTGTGGGAAGTGCATGTCCCACTCACTATTGATCTTGGAGCACAATGGACAGGTATTTGCTGAATCTCAGGGAATTTGCAACACTCTGTGGAAATTATTTCCTTCCATCTCTTCTTCTTCATCCTATTTCCCCCGAAGTTTTTGGCCCTGAAGAGCAAGGCCATACTCTCTCTGCTATCTTTTCACTCGAATGGCCAGAGCCTTATAACAGGTCATTCACAGTGGAGGTGCTGCACCTTGTTCAGCACACTTCTCATGTATCTGCTGTTGGCCAGTTAATTATGCCATGCTCCAACATCTCTCACCATCATGTAAAGATCAGCTACTCCGACTTTTTAACCACATTTTTCTCAAATAACAGTTTTCAACATTCTTGCAGAAGGTATCATCTTGGCTTTCTCTAAACCAGAAAAGGATCCCAAAATTCCTACTGACTGATTGTCCCACCGCATTGACTAGCTGCGTGTTCAAGATGCTGGAAAGAATGGTTAATGCCAGACTCATCCGGTATTTGGAACACCACAACTTTCCAACCCCAGTGTTGCTTTTGCAGGCAACAGTGTACCTTAGACCCCCCCCCCCCCTGACTTACCTCAAATCGGCAATCAGGAATTCCTTTTTTACATAGAGAGCACTTAACATCAATATTCTTCGACATCAAAAAAGCTTATGACAGTTTGGAGAATTGGCATTCTTCGTGCCCTCTATGCCTTTGGTTTGAAAGGTCGCATGCCGATCGTCATTTCCAACTTTTTATATCCTTGTCAGGACCACTCTTTCACAGCCTTTCCCCCAAGAACAGGGTACCACAAGACATATCTCGACTATTACACTTTTCACTATCAAGATCAATTCCATTACTCAGCAACTTCCTCTGATTGTTGGCAATGTCCTCTATGTTGATGATTTTAGCATTTTGCTCTTTATTCAGCATGAGTGTCATTGAATGACAACTGCAAGCTGCCCTGAACAATCATACAGTTTGGATGATGGCCAATGGATTTTGAGTCTCCCCACAGAAGACTGCTTGTGTGCACTTTTGCCAAAAGCATAATCTTTATCTGGACTCTGAGCCTTGGCTCAGTGACACCATCATTCCAGTTGCACAGACCAAGTTTCTTGGTCTCATCTTCGACTGGAAATTGACCTTTTTACTTCACATCTGTCATCTCAGGTCCAAGTGCACCCAACATTGAAGATCCTCAATGTCCTCTCTTAGGAAGAGGTCTTTGCTCTGCCTCTTCCATGCACTTGTCTGGTCAAAACTGGAGTACAGATCTCACATGTATGACTCTGCCCAGGATTTGGTGGTAAAGGTGGTGAATCACTTTCACTATCAGGCCCAGGGTGAATGTATATAGGGTGGCACCACAAGACTCTGTTTTACCAAGTCATTCAAGTGTCGTTTAGGAGGCTTGCCCCATGACATCACAGTAGGGGAGAGCTCAGCTAAAGTATATGCATAATTATCCATTCTTTTATTCTTTCTTTGGTCTTCACTTGGTCGATCTCTCTCTCTAGAAGTCTTTCTGGTTTTTTATCATGCCAAACTGTGCAGTAGCAAACTACATGAGTAATCTGTCAAAGAATAAGAAAAGCACTGTTTCTTATATATTTCATTAGAAGCAAAAATTAGTATGAAGTGGGTTTTGCCATGTTGGTTTAAATATAAATTCGATGCACACATGCTAAGTTATGAGGTAAACATTTTTCAGATGCCTGTTAAGATTCCAGATTTTAAAAAAAACTTGTCACATGCCAATTTCAGTCTCGTTACTATGACTGATTATACTCCAACCAAATGATTATTATCTCGGAAAACAACGAAATGATTGTTGGAATAAGAAACCGATCACTCTGAAAACTATGACAGTATACCCAGTAAAAAAGTAGCATTATCTCACGTAACTAAAAATTTAAATACCTTGGCTTATACTGTGCTGATTCATGGGAATAAAAACTTATCTCAGTGCATCATATTCTACGCATTAGAAAATTACAGCAACAGTTTCAAATTGCTATTAAAAACTAAATGATGCTGAAGGGGAAAATTCTTAGTAAATTGAAAACTGCACCAGTCATTAAATTTTTTTTGGAAGGGACAAAATTTAAACCCACTACTCATGGTGACAATTTTTTTTTTATTTTTTTCATTACGATTATTAAAATAGTTGGTATAAAGATCAGTTGAAATAAAGATCTATTGTTCTAATTCGATCGAATTTAATTATAAACGCAAGATCAGAATATTTTCTAAGAATCATCTAATAGACATTCTATAGTAATGCAGTAAAAAAATATTCAGACAGAATTACATTACTCTATACGTGATCAAATCGGAAATCTTTAAAATAGGATTCCTACTTGTAAACTTATACACGTTTGTGAAATCATATAAAGCAATTGGAGAGTATTCAGAAAAGCTTTTCAATTATAAGCAAAGCATACCAAAAACGTAAAATTAACTGTACTCAGTTAGAAAATAATCTAGCTGTAAAATTGTTTAATTCATTAATTGTTAATTCATTAAAGGAAAAAGATATTTATTTGAATCATTCTGAACGAATGGGAAACAAAATAATTTCTACAGCAAAATAAAGCCCAATTTAAATCAAAAATAACATTTGCTAAACTATTCGAAAGTTCTGGGCATTATGAGAATATATGAATAGATGGAATTTTGCGTATTGGCAAATTTGAAGTAAAAAAAAAGTCTTTCATGAACATTTCCGAAATCATAACAAAAAAAATGTCAACACGTGAGATGATTAATGAAGGTTCATCTTTTTACTAACACTTGATATTGAAATATTTTACACTCATCTAGTAGTCAGTGTTTATTTCATTAGCAAAATTACTTTAAAAATTCCTATCACAATCATATAAATTTTAATAAGTTGTTGCATGCTTTACTGAAAGTAAACTTTGCAGTCGAAACGAAAGTGATACTAGTACCATATTCTTCTCATGCTACAAAACAACAGCTGCCATGATAGTTTTATTAGTAGTTGTTATCCAAAATATTAAAACTTAATCTCCCAAATATTAAAATAGCAGCTTTCATTTCAACTAAGCACAATACTGTTTAATAATCACAATTCATATTGTACGAGTATATAATATATACCATATTATACAGCTTGTGAACTAGCCATATTAGCATTATTAAATGGCTACACTATGGCTTGCCACCATTATTGCAAATTTCAAATCATTTAACTGCGCCGTCCCATTGGCGAGTGGTTAGAACGCTTGGTTACTAATCTACGGGACCTGGATTCGAGCCCCGGATTATGGCATGGATGTATGTGTCGTTTTTCTGCTGAGGTCCTGCCATCCTCACAGACCTTCTACTATGGCATATAAACTGACAGGCTCCTGTCAGACCTCTGTGGCAAGCAGCTGCTTGAGGGGGTATTTATTTTATTTTTTTATAGTAGTAATAACTTATATAAACTGAGCAGAAATATATGCCATATAGATTATCTGTTGGTATGCTAGTGTAATTCTGTAACATATTAATCACTGCATAATCAGTGATTAATTACCAGACTCCACAGTTTTAATACAAATGGAATCCATATTGGATGTTCGCCAAGATTAGCTGATATCATGATCAAGATTTGGTGCTTTTAAATAAGAAAAATTTATATTCCTAGAAAATATATCCCAGGAGATTCACACAATTATCTTGTTAGCGATTAGTATAGGGTAATAAATGATGAAATAAAACTTGCAGAATAATCCAAGACCGCAAACAAAATAGGAGGATGACACATGACTGCTTTGTTCCATAACATATTGCTCAAATCATTTGCAACAACACTCTGAAGAAGTTGCCAGTGCAAATAACAAGAATCGTCGCATTGCTGTTACAAATTGTGGAGGTGTATGCTCCCCCTAACAATAAATATTTCCCTGATAGCTAGATAAACCTCAAACAGTTACAAAAAACGCTTTTTTACGCTTTTTCTGCCAACAGAAATCTATCTTAGCATACGCTTCTTATAAGCTTTGTTTATCGTCGTCTCCGCCAAGGTCTCCCCATTATCACATCAAAATGCCTAGCCAGTGACCATCAAGAAACGCTTCATCATGGAGTGGCACCACCCTTCCTTCATTCACTCTGATCAGGTCCTCCATGTTTGCATAGGTGCCTTCCACAATTCAACAGTCCAGAATCTTTACATTGAGATCAATAAACCATCCTTATTCGCCATCGGCAGTTGTCCCTAAAGTAGGTGTCTAAATTGTGATCTCTGCCAGCCCATCCTACTTGGGACTGCATTTTAAGTCCTCATTGGGAGGTGCTTTACACAATCACCCAATTGTCATATGTCCAAGACTATCCCAGAGACATCAACATCAATCAATAGCATTGCCCAGTTGACAGCCAAGCCATTTCCACTATGGTTTGCTGTTTCCCCTTCCTGTGACTTTTCCCTTTGCAGGATGTGGAAGGCCTTTACACCCAACTGTGTATACCAGCAACTCTTTCCAGTCACTGTGCTGAGCACCCAAACTTCTTGCCCATCTTCACCTGTGGCTCAAAGTCCAGCACATCTGTGGGATCAGCCATGGTCTGCTGTGATACTATCATTACAGACTAGATCCACCCACAATTTTCCATCTTCACAGCATAGTTACATGCTATCAATCTTGCCTTGGACCACATAGCAGATAAGCGTCATCTTTAGTGTGTACTTTACACTGATTTGCTACTGGCTTTGATCTCAGTGGTGAGGGTGAGGCCAAGGCCTCATCACTGAGATCAAAGATTCACTGAGATCAAAGATTCTTTCCAAAATTCATCAGCAGCTCCATTGTCTGGCAGCCACAACCACTGTCTTTTCTGTTGGGTTCCTAGTCACTTCAGTATCAGGGCAAATGACTTGGCAGATGCCATTTCCAAGTCGGCCACTCGCATCCAACTCTGACCACTGCCAGTTCCATTCCTGGACTTCTGGCAGTGTTTCTCTATCAAGGCACAACTCTGGGCACAGTAGCAGAGATATTGGCCTGATCAGATCGGTAACAAACTTTTCGAGATCAAACCTTTTGTCAAACCATGACAGTCATGTTTTTGCAAGAATCACAAAAAGGAAGTTGTACTCACTCAGCTCTACTTAAGTCATTTGTTTATCACACATTCTTCTGCAGGTGAACAATGAACCTAAGTGCAAGTTTTATGATACCATTTTATCTATAAAACATATTTTAACTTCATGTCCTGCTTTTAACCTTAAACATTGTATTTATTTTAACTCCCATGATTTTACTTCTCAGCCCCTTACACTCAGACACCTTTAAGTTGATGACTCTTTTTTTTTACCTCCTGTTTTTGCCTTTTTGTCCATCTCATGGCCAAGTGGTTAGTGCACTTGGCTACTTGTTTGAGCCCTTGGTAAAGCATTGATGTTTGTGTTTTTTTTTTTTGCTGAGGCCCCCACCATCCTCACAAACTTTTTGTTACCTGTCAGACCTCTATCACAAGTAGTTGCCTGAGGATGTATCTGTTTATATATTAATTAATTTTTTTGGCCTTTAATGTTTTACAGGATATTTTAACCATCTGTGTTTTTTTTACCTTTATGCTTTGTATTTTTATACTTGTGTTTGGTTTCTACATTTTACTCTTATTATTTTTTGTATTTTACACTGGTCTTTTATTCCCTTTGTTGCTATACTCTTTACATTATATGTCATTTATTATTTTATTGTCTGACTCTTGTATATAATATATCTTGTATATACATGACTCTTGTATATCTTTACTTTTGTCCCTTCACCATGATTGGCACATCATGGCCTGGCAGCCTTGCACCGTAGAATCTCAAACAAACAGCCAACCAACAAGTCCACAGGATACTGACAGAACACTTTCTGATTAAATAACCATATTTTTTCTATCGGGTTGATGCAAGAGTAATGGGGAAAAAATGTGAACCACACATTTGCCATTGTCAGAAAATGTGCAGCAGTCTTGCAAACAATGTAAAAGACAGTGCATGCATAATTCCAGTATCTAATGACGTTCTGTACCTATATTTTTTCTGTAAAAGTGGCAACAGGCATTTCCCTATGACAATGCAAGATATGTGTATTTGTTCCATCATGATGCATGAATTCAAAAATGGTGTCAGTGTCCAAGAGTGTTTGCTTAAACTTTGCAAATCTTATGAAGACAAAGTCATCTCTAAGAGCACCTGTTGCCAGTGGTATGAAAAGTTCTAGTCAGATAATTTTCAGCCTGGAAATGGACCTCGAAGCAGATGGCCTGTGAAGTTGAATAATGACTGTTTAAAGGCTCTACTGAACGAAAATCCACATCCAAGGAATTGGCACAGCTACTGAACACTGGTTCTCTGTCATTTCACATCTGCAAAAGCTAACATATTTCTCAAAGCTGAACATGGTAGCTCACTTGCTTGGCAAAAGGCCGATGGTGTTTCTTGACAGAGTGATTACAGGGAATTAAAAGTGGATCGTTTATGATATTGTTGTCTTTAAAAGATCATGGTGTTGAGCAGGAAAATCATCCCAGGATATGGCAAAACTGGAACTTCTTTCTCATAAGGTAATGCTCTGTTGTTGGTAGGATTGCAGAGATATCATCTACTATGAGCTTTTAAACAGGTCCCAAACCATCAACTCAGATGTCTACTATGAGCTGTTGGACCACTTAAGGCAGCACTGAAGACAAATGCCCAGTATTGGTAAACAGAAAAGGTGTATTCCACTAGGATAATACAAGACCCCATGTTGCATTATGAACACAGCAGGAGCTGCAGCAATTGAGCTGGAAAATACCGTATTTCTTCAATTCTAAGACGCCATCGATTCTAAGATGCACCTCGTTTTTAGAGATGTTTATATGGGGAAAAAAGTGCATCTTAGAATCGAAGAAATACCCATATTTCTTCGATTCTAAGACGTCATCGATTCTAAGATATACCCCATTTTTAGAGACGTTTATTTGGGGTAAAAAGTGTGTCTTAGAATCGAAGAAATACGGTAATAACTCATCCCCAATATTCAGCAGACCTAACTTCCTCAAATTTCCATCTGTTCCTATCCCTGAGCAATTTAATTTCTGATAGGAAGTTTTAAAATGATGATGAGGCGAAAGAGTACATTGCCCACTTCATTTCTACGAAGGACAGGTTTCTACAGGAATAGCATCTACAAACTTGTAGATCATTGGAATGTTCATATCTACTAATGGCAATTGCATTCTTGGTTAAATAATACATTTTAATCTAAATACAATCAAAATCACACATTGGTTAATCATAGGAACAATTATTCTTCCATATCTCATGTTTTTTCATTACTTTTGCATCAATCCAATGCATTTAACAACCTAATGAAGTCATTGATTGGTGGAAGAAATGCGTTGCAGAACAATAGAACAGTTTTTAATGTTCAATTTTAGCTTTATTAAGTTAATGTTTGGTGTTAGTCGATGTCCTCAGACTGCAACAAATTAAGCTCACCGAACAAAAAATTAGTCACCCCTGGCTGAATGTCACCTAATAGCACATAACACCTCCATGCAACTGAAGAATAGCCAAAATCCTGTCTGGCATGGATGTTCTGGGGCACCAATGTGCGGATGTAATGCACATCAAATTCATCCACTCTTGTAGTAGCAAATGTCACAGTTTGGCCAGATGCTGGGACAGTGCACACTCGTTGCCCCAAATAGTCCCACAAGTTTTCTATGGGATTCAAATTCAGGGATTTGGCAGGCCAGTCAAGATGTTCAAAGGTTTCAGAATGTTTATCGTGCCAATCCAACACACTTCAAGCCCTGTGCACGCGACAATTGTCGTCTTGGAAGACTGGGGTATCCTTCTGGTGTTCACTGTGGAGATGCTGCACAAAAGGCAACATGCAGTTGTCCAGTTTCTCCATATAGCCCTTTTGGTTCAAGTGTGACATCACCACAACCAAAGAACCCATTTCTTCATACGTGAAACACTCCCAGAACATAACAGAGCCTCCTCCAGTTTTTAATAGAACCTTGCGCACAGTCCACATGGAAGGCTTTGTGGCTTACGATGTTCCCTGTTGCCTCGCATCATTCGAGTACAAGCAAAAACGTGACTCATCCGACCAGATCACACACTTCCAAGAGTCGACAGTCCAGTCTATGTGGTGCTGTGCCCACTGTAGCCAGGTAGCCTTGTGCAGAGCTGTTAACATGGGTCTCTTCTGCAGTACTCTGCTCCAGTTATTCATGGCATGCAGTTCCCTTCGAAGGTTCATTTGGAAACAGCTGGTTGTAGGCCTGCATTGACTGACTGGAGCAATTCTTGCCTCGTTGCAAAGCGGTTTGCCCTAACAGTGTGTGACACACTGCAGGGGTCCTATTGGTAAGCAGGGTCTTTCTGCCACAGTTCTGGCAACAATTAGTGGTGGACTGGGCTGTATGCCACTGCTGGAAGACCCTTTGGACAATATGTTTCGACACACCTGCAAAGACAGCAACTTCTTGTACACTATGCCCTTTGGCTCAGCCAAATGCAATAACACATCTTTGGCATGGCCCATGTTTCACGGAGCAACTAATGCACATGTGGCACACAACCACTTCTTGTCACTGTATGAACCCTGTAGTGCATGGCACAGCTATTTATAGGACGTGTTTATTACTGGTGTACCTTCTGTTGCTGTTGAATGGACATAACCCTCTTACAGCGGGAGATGACTAATTTTTTTTCTGGTGAGCTTATATAAACTATGCTAAATGTAACATCTAAATAAAAGTTAAACGTAACATCTAAATAAAAGATTCCAATTGTGTCTTTTTACAATTTTTCAACAATATCAAGTTCTGTCTTCTTGCAGCCAACTAACAATAACAACAGACATGGAAAGGTTTCTCAAGGAGTAACTAATTCAAGGTTACTGCATACCATCAATATTCCACTTAGAAATGAACATCTGCTAAAACTCCATGAATATATTGGAGACAACATTGATGTCTCAGAGACTTCCAAATGTACCAGCTGCAGAAGCAAGAAATGCAGAGAAAAAGCTGCACCCTGAAACTTTCTAGTTAGTAAATCTAAGAAAATAAAAGCTTAATTTTCCTAAAGCAATCAAAGTGAAAATATGCACATTAAGAGCTCAGTTAATTTGCATTTGCAAATTTTGTACATTGTGCCAGATAATAATGCTGTAGTACTTTCTATTAAAAATATACTTGGAGAACATATTTGTACTTTATTACAGTGAATTTTGTGAAATTAAAGATTATTTAAGCTCAATTTCTTTAGGATGTCTGCCTCTGGTGACAATATTCAGCATATAAAACTTTAAGTATATCTCTTCGTTGTCATGTCATTTGTTTCCCTTTCATGTGACAAATAAAGCATCTATAAAGCTTGAATTTGCAAGGCTGCTTTGTAATTATTGTACATATATAAAGGCTGTTGTATTATTCTAGTGATTATGAAAATTATTGACTTTTTCAAAGTATGTAAAGAATAATATTATGATTAACATTTGTTTATTGCAAAGAATATGCGAAGGGTGATCATTTAATTCATGGACTGATGCCGTGTGTACTCATACATAGTGCTTTTTCCAAAGTAACGCTGGATGGCTCTGTGCATGACCACTGCGAAGGAGGCTCCATGTGCCAAGGTCATTTAGCGTCGACTGCTGTTGTGTTAAGACTGTGATTCAAGTTGCTCCTTGGACGTTCCTTCAGAATGTTGGAAATTCAGAAGGAACAGTGGTATGTCATTTGTTATTGTGTTAGGCCAGGCCTAAGTGCTGCTGTGACTGTTGAAGAGATGAGTGAAGCCTATGGTAATTACTGTCTTCGTAGGTCTGTTATTTTTAAGTGACATAAGCGATTCAAAGATGAATGTGAATCTGTTGCTGATGACCCAAGACCTGGCCAGCCTTCTTCCTCAATAACTCATGAGCAAATCGAAAGAGCCCTGGAAATCCTGAATGAAGATGGACGATTCTGTTTTTTTGACATCAAAGGTGTTCTCGTTACTTACACTGTGACTCATGGAACAACCATAAATAAGGAAGCCTACTCAAAGGTTCTCAGAACCAAACTTTGGTGCGCCACTCATGAAAAATGTCCAAAACTTTCTGGTGTGACTTGGTTTCTCCATCACGACAATGCCAGGCCCCATGCAGCTAATAATGTGCAGCCAGTGATCACTGCCATAGGTGCTGAAGTTCTGCCACATCCTCCATATTCTCCAGACTTAGCACCCTGCAATTTTTTCCTCTTTCTTCGACTGAAGAAAACTTTGAAAGGGAAACATTTCACATCCAATGACCAAGCTTGCAGAGCCACAATGACAACACTTTGCCCGCTTTTGAAAAATTGCTTCAAAGACTCTTTTAATGCAGGGTACAACGATGGCAAAAATGTGTTAAGTTCAAGGGAGAGTATTTTGAGAAAGACTTCAAAGACAGGAAGATTCAGAGGATGATATTTAATGTAACTTTTTGCTTCTGTCCACGAATTAAATGATCACCTCTTGTACACTGAGAGGATAATTTATTATACACCCCTACCTAATAATGTGTGGGTACAGCTTTCACCCTCACAACAGCAACAACACTAAATGGACTCTACCAGGTGTTGAAAATGTTACGGTGGTATTGCAACCCATTATTCCATGACAGTCATTCATAAAGTGCTGAGAGTTGGTGGGTTTTGGGCTTGAATACATTGCTCCACTTAGTCCCACAGATGCTCAACAGGTTCAAATCCAGACAGTGAGTGCCATTCAAAGGTTGTGAACTCACTAGAATTCTCCTCCAACCAGTCCTTTACCAAATGGGAATGATGAGATGAGGCATTGTCTTGTTGAAAGAAGGCATCCTGCAATGGGAAATGGATAGCTGTGAATGGGTGTAAATGTAGGTGAGTACGTCAACATAGCCTTGTGTGGTGATGGTGGTCTCAATAGGTACAAGGAGCCCCAGAATATTGCATAGTTTCCACTGGCCTATAACACCCTGACTTGACAGTTGGGGTGTTATAGGCCACACCTTGACTTGACAGTTGGGGTGTTATATGACACAAGCAACCTCCTGTAGGTGTGTTGTAGTTGGAACCCCAATTCGTCCAACCTAGATACTCGTTTCCATAGTTCCATGTCCATTGGTGATGATACTTCACCCACTGCAGCCTCATAGCCCCTGTGACATGCTGTTAACAAGGATTCTCAATATGGGTGTCAGCTGCCATAACCATCATGTCACTGTATGTTAAATGGTCACTGCACAAACCTTTGTAGCTTTCCTGTCATTGAATGTCGAGATTATCATCTGCACTGTGTCCCTCCATTCCCATATTATGATACAGGAAAGGCAATGTTACCTTAAACCTTGAACAGCTTGGTTGTGACCACATTTTTCCCAGTGGCTTCAGGTTTTGCTGGTTTTGATGTAGTATTAGTATACAAATGCAATAGTTGCAGGCAGAAATGCCAGACTTTCTGCAGTCATGGATATGGATTACCCCATCTTCCTTGCACCAACTCTCTGCCCACAGTCAAACTTGCTTAGGTCTTAGTGTTTACCCAATATAAAAGTCTCAGATATACTATACAGCAAGTAGGTCTCTGACATATTTATAGCCTGCAAGGATTTTTGGCTGACTGCATTAGTGTGGCAGAGTAGAGCAGGTTTGTGGATGGATGCAATGTGTATCGGTGTGTATAATAAATTGTTCTTTCAGTGTCTGTATATTGTGCATTATAAAATATAGCTGTATCAAGATTGAAAACTGTTAAGTTTGTGCATCAGAAAGTAGAGCAATGATATTGTAAAATATATTTCTGCCACTGTTGGAAAAAAAATATATATTTTTTTCTTTTATGGTAATAGAAACCAGTTATGAATATAGATTTAGCTCCAACGATTTTAGAACTTGCTGGTATCAAGCCTCCACATAAAATGGATGGAATGTCATTAATTCCTTTGCTAAATTTGTCAAGAAAATCTGTGGTCTGGAGAGAAAATTTCATAATTGAGCATCAAGGTGAATTTTCAAATGGCCCCATTCCCAGGTGTCCTCAGTACAAACCTGAGGAGGTTCATGTAAGTTATATTAATTAAGTTATATTGTTATAATAATAATAAATAAATTACTCCTCATGCAGCTATTTGCCATAGAGGTTTGACAGGAGCCTGCCAGTGTAATGCACCATATAGAGAAGATCTGAAGGAAGGATCAGTAGAAGGACGACACAAGAGAAAACAGCCATGCCTTATCCTCTGATCATTAGCCAAACACACTAACCATTCGGCCACAGGATGGTCATTAAATGTATTATGACGTAACAACCCTAATTACTTTATATTGTTTTAACTCAAGTGAGTATATTATGTCAACAAGATGGTATCTGGCTATTATCTTTTCCTCTACTATAGCAGAACTTTGTATTGCATATATCCCCCCCCCCAAAAAAAAAACAGACACACACCCCTTTTAATATGTACACACGCCCCTTATAATTAGTTTTTGATTGATAGTCTCCTATTCATCTAGTTTAACCAGTGGCACAAAGCAACATATTTTTTCAACTCATTATTTGTTGCTGACAATAGTTATTATCGCTTATGAAGAAATAATCTGGTGGTTATGAAGAAATAATACTGTTTTTAATTAGATTGATGTGGAAGATGAAGCTGTTGTGACAATTGGATATATGTCTTGCTGTTTGCATGCAATTTATATCTCTATCATCTCCCTAGTAAATAAATGGATAATAGCTGCATTTGCCAAGTTAGAATTTTATAATTTTGTTAAATTTTCATTTTTATATCCATAGATTTATTTTGATTTTATTTTCATAGACTTATATATCATTGTTGATTTTTTTTGTGTGTGTATCATGACTACTTCACCAGATTTTTTTATGAGGAAGTATTGCAACTTGTTGCTTTGAATAAATTTTTTCTGCTTTTCTCTAGGTAATTTTTATTGTTCATTATTTCTTGGTTTCCCACTGTTGTTGATCTTTTATCATTTTGAGAGAATACATGAGATCTTAGATACAGAAATAAAGAGTCACTTGAAATAATTAGCTGAAAAAAAATTGGTTTTGCCCTGAGAGGGATTCAAACCCATGACTCCCAGAAAGGTGAGGCATCGGCCTCACCCAGTTCTTACTAAGATCCGCCAGCAACTACATCGTCTGGCAGCCACCACCACCATCCATTTCTGTTGGGTGCCCGGTCACGTCGGGATCAGGGGCAACGACTTGGCAGATGCTGCTTCCAAGTCAGCTATGCCCCTGTCCGACTCTCCGTTGCCGGTTCCCTATCTGGATTTCCGGCAGCGTTTTTCCACCGAGCTCCGGGCACAGTGGCAGAGATCTTGGTCAGAACAGCTTACAAACAAGTTTTTTGAGATCAAACCAATCATCAAACCATGGCAGTCTTGTTACCGCAGGAATCGCAAGGAGGAAGTAGTACTTGCTCGGCTCCACTTGGGTCACTCGTTTATTACTCATTCGTTTCTTCTACGGGCGGACAACATACCCAAGTGCGAGTTTTGTGACACCATTTTAACCATTAAACATATTTTAATTGACTGTGTAGCTTTTAATCTTGAACGAAAATTGCATTTTACCTTTCATGATTTTGCGTCCGAGCCTCTTACACTCAGACATCTTTTAACTGATCATTGTTTTTTACCCTCAGTTTTTTCCTTTTTAAAATATTGTGGTTATTTTAATAGATTTTGATTTTACCTAATATTTTGTATAGCCCAGGTCTTTTCCACCTGGAGTTGTTTTAACTTCTCTTTTTCAAGTGGATATTTTACTGGATTTTGATTTTTACCACCTTATACATAGTTTGTATATCCCAGGTCACTTACACCTGGTATTCTATTGTTTTACTTTGTATTTGTACACTTGTTCTTTGTTGTTTTACCTTTTTACAATTTTGCTAATTTCTTTTAAATGCGGTTGCGGGTTTACACGTCTTTTATCTTTTATATTGTCTTTTGTTTGGCGCATTATGGCCTAGTGGCCCATGCGCCATAAAACCCAAAACAACCAAACCAGACTCCCAGAAATATGCCAGGTAGATGACCACTGCACCATAAGAAACTAACTGTTTTCTTCAACAATGTGACATATAATCATTCCTGAATATTTTGTTGATTCACCACTGGCACCATCTAACCAATTTTTTTTTCAGCTAATTATTTCAAGTGTTTCTTGTTGACAAGACATTTTCCTGGGATATTTTATTACTGAACAGAAACAAAGAGGATTTTTCTTAGCACATAAATCATTCCTCCTATGGATGGGAGCAATTGAGGTAATTGCATCAAAGGGGTTTTGATCCTCTCCCTCATCCTCTCATCGTCTCCTCACTGAGAGGATTACCCCCCCCCCCCCTCATTCCCACCCTGGAAGAATTTTATTTTAAAGAAATTATTATTTCTCTTTTTATTATTTTACTTTGTTTTTTCACCCCTACTAAGGAGTGATCAACTTCACAGGATCTCAATGAATATAGATGGTGCAATGATGTTCAAAAGTTATGCATAGTTGCAAAAAAAATAAAATGAAAAATACAAGATAATGAATCATACAAGCGATATAGTGCAGATTAAATATGGAAGAAATAAGCAAATGCGTGATAAAACTGGCATAAAATTGAGGATAAACTGGAACAAAGCACTCTAGTTTAGTAGGGTGGCAATTGAAGAAATTACCTGGAGGTGCATTCACTCATGCATGAGAGTTCAGTAAGTTGTCTGATGACCCTTTACAGTGATAAAAGTGTTACACCAATACTGCATGCTGCTGACGAGGGCAGTAAGAAGGTCCTGCAACATTGAATCCTATTCCTGTGCAAGAGCAGATCAGAGCTCCAGGAGAGTTCTGGGATGAGGTTGATGGGCTGAAATCCATCTCCCCAATGCATCCCATGTATGCTCTATAGGGTTGAGTTTGGTATATATGTTGGTCATGACATACACTGGATGCCTTCCTTTTCAAAGAAATCGTCCATTAAAGAAGCTGTGTGTGGATACATATTCAGAGCTTGAATAGCAGAGCTCATCCATAAACAGGAATTGTGGGCCAACATCATCCCAAAAAAGCCTCATATAAGGTTTGAGGATTTCATCTCTATATCTGAAGTCTGTCAAAGTTTCTCCAGGAAAGAAATGAAGCAGTGTTGTGACCATTGTGACATAATATAACTCCAGACCAGTAACCATTGACTCTATAATGGTGATTTCTCTGATGTGCGAGGAGTGATAACAGGTTCCCAGTTCTTTCTAGATGACAATGCAATGAATATCATTCTGTAAACTGAATCTCAATATATCACAGAAGAGAACATTAGTTCACAATCTAGTCCCGATGATGTCTGCATTGTGACAACCTGCCTCTTCTCCCTGATAGAGTGAGTGGAATGCAAACTGTATGTTGTCTCGCATATAGTCCTTGTTCATGAAGTTTTCTGTATGTTGTTTTCTTGAAACTGTTTCTGTTACGTCTTGTTGTTAGTGCCACATAGTGGTCATTCTGAGCCATTGTAGGTTGTTATCAACTCTGCACATATGGACGACTAATGTTTACTGTCTCTTGGTACTTTCTCCACAGCCTTGATGCCATGGATTAGTGCACACCTATTGTGCTGACAGCATCACTCTGTGTTTGACCTAATTCCAACTTCCCGATAGCCCATGGGGGTGGGGGGTGGTTCAGTTGGTAGCATGCCAGGCTCTGTAGTTCTAGGTTCAGCTCCCACCTGATCCAGCTTTGAGATTTATCTCTGCAAAACTCCCTGCTCTCCTTGGTCAGTAGAGGACACTGATGGGCTTGGAAAGGCCACCTTCTGTCCAGATGGAACTTTAAGCCATGATTCAGTGTGCAGGAGAGCCATACCCTGTGCATGTTAGAGAACACACTGGAGGCCTTGATGGGAGATTTTCATCTGTTGCCTAACAGCTGTCCAATGGGTCCCCTTTCCCATCTTTCTCTGAGCACTCAGGTTTTATGACTTGGCTATTTAGCCATTATGTGCAAAAAAAGTACCACTCAGAGGTAAAATAACCCAACAACTTGCACACTTGTAAAGACATCCATATGCTGTCTGTGTGATGTATTGTTACAGCAATAAAACAATTTAAACACAAACAGAATGTACTGGTGATTAAAAATGAGGTTTTCCACATTTATCCTATTATTTTACCATTACAGATTTGCAATTCTTGTTGCATACAAATTATATATGGTCACTTGCTATTGCATCATTACTCTCACATTTGCACATGCACTCTGTTATCTGCCAATATAGCCCATTTTGTCAACTATTCTTAACTTTTGGACATCAGTGCATGTGCTTGAGCTTAGGTTCATTTCTCAGTTCTTCAGTAGTAAGCATTGGCAAAAGGATTTTATTTAATTTTAAAATATTTGGTTGTTGCCACCACTTCCACTAGCATGAAATCTCCTACTACTGTTTTAACCTCTAATAGCACTTGTTAAAGAACACACTGGAGGCCTTGATGGGAGATTTCCATCTGTTGCCTAACAGCTGTCCAATGGTTCCCCTTTCCCAACCTTCTCTGAGCACTTGGGTTTTATGACTTGGCTATTTAGCCATTATGTGCAAAAAAAATACCACTCAGAGGTAAAATAACCCAACAACTTGCAATGTATTAAAATCCTTGATGACATGAACTTTGAAGAAAATTCCTGTCATCCATCATTCTCTTACAAAATATCATCATTTAATGCATATTTTTATAGAGCATATTGATGTTGCTCTGTTAGCAAAAGTGAGTGAAATCAGAACCAGCAAACATGAACATTATATCCAAAAACAAATTCAGAATACAGTGTCTATATTGCAAAAATAAATTGCCATCCACCTTATTAAATGTTAAATAATTGCTACACTGAATACCTATTTTAAAAATAATTATTTAGAGAATTTACTCATGAATAATCATTACGTAGGCTAAGTGGTTAGCATGCATGGCTACTGTTCAAAGGACAATTTCCAGATAAGCACAGGTATTTATTTTGTCTATCTGCTGAGGTCTTGCCTTCTTCACATGCCTTCTCTATGGCATATTAATACCAACAGGCTCTTGTTTGTGTTTCTCTATGTGACAAGCAGCTGCTTGAGGGGTAATTTATTTTTTATGGGGCACCAATTAAAAACCCCTTCCACTAGCATGGAATGTTCTACTATTGCTATAACTTTAAACCTCTGAGAGCAACACAAGAGGGCCATCAACATAAATTGTTCATCAACCTCCAATGCATCTGGTCACCTGATCCTGACATAACACTTTCACGGATGGAAACAATCTTTAAATGTATATAATTTTAATAATTTTAAGTGGTAGAAGCATTTTATTTAAAAATTTAAATTTAAAACATTTGGCTGCCACATTTACTTGTAACAATGGCTTGCTAAAATCCTTGAAGACTTGAACTTTGAAAAGAATTCCTGTCATCCATTCTCTTACAAAATGTCATCATTTAATACATATTTTTATAGAGCATATTGATGTTGCTCTGCTAACAAAGCTCTAAAGCAGGAAATTATTATTGTTTAACAAATTGGAAAGGATGAAACACATTGTGATGGCAACATTCTTTATATGTATATAATTTTAACAATTTTAACCCAAATAATAAGTTTATGCTTGTATAGTGAACTGAGATAAATTATGGTAAGCCAATGCTCCTTGGTGTCACATCAAATGTTCATCAGTATTACATTTACTGTTAATCTGGTGTACTCATTATACAGACTGATAGTCACTATAAATCATTTTCATCAAAACTCCTCAAAGTTGACATCATCAAAAACTTTAGCAAGCCTTTGCTGCAAGTCAATGTGCAGACAAATGCTTCTGCCAACATTTACAACTTGAAGAACAGAGCACTCATGCGTGTATCATCTGTATTATGAGTAACCATTTGAATCTGCCACATACTATTAGACTTTTCCACCAGTATTTCAGCCAGCCTTCAGTTTCAGACTTTTTTAAACATATGTTGACTTTGCCCATTATTATTAGAATAAGATATATTTAAGACACTATAAACTTGTAATAATAAGTGTATTGATTTTTTTTTTTTCTTATTTGGATAATATTTTTGACATTCTTGTTTAATTGTCAAGAAAGTAATTGCTCTTAGTTTAATATCGATATCAAACATAGGGGAAAACTAACTTGAGCCAGGAGGGATTTGAATCCATGACCCCTGATAACATGTCAGGGGCTCTGGCCACTGAGTTACCAGCCCCCAATCTAGATCTCCTCCAACTGACATTATGAATTTTCCCACCCACATTTTACAACACTATTTCTTTAAGGGAGTGTCTTCACTGTTTTCAAACAGCCTCTTAAAGTTGGGCACAATACATGTCATGAGTATACAGCTATTCACTTAATAAATTGAAGAAATTTTTTGACATTTTTCTTCAATTGTCAGGGAAGTAATCACTTTTAGTTTAATGCCAATATCAGATGTAACACAATACTGAATACCAGTTTCGTAAAGTTATGTATTGTCATCTTCTAGGCAACTTCTGGTGAAAACTTTTTCTATATATTTTTTTAAAATGTAATTGACCTACAAATACAGTGACATTATGAAGTAAACATTAATTAAAGTTTCTTTGACTAAAGGTGTTTATTTCCAATGACATTAGCATACTGTAACACTCCAAAGTACATTATTTTAACTGCCAGATAGCTTGTAATTTGGGCACCATGCAAATAATCTTGCAAAAAATTAATTAGGGTTCTCTAAATGAACGAGTGCAAGATCAGAAAAAAAAATTAATGACTGTTCAAAAATATTGTTAATTCAATAACACTAAACTTATCTCTGCTCAAGGGAAAAAAAAAGTCAAATGCAATTTCTTAAAATATAAAAGTTTTATTTGAGTATTGACTCGCCAAACAATTCTTTCTGCAAAACACGTCATCATATACTGGCTCTTCCACAAACTAAACCATCAACTACTCATTCACCACCAACTCTACTTCCCTCCACTCTACTAACTCTCTTTAGCCCAGCACTGGTTTAAATCAAAGGTGGTATGTGTCTAATATCATACCTGTGAACCACATTTGAATAGGAGATCATGCATTGATGATAACACAAGTGGTTGTGCCACCTTTGGCAGTTAGTGACTGTCAAAAAATAGTTGCACAATCATCAGCTACTAACAAACTGAGAGAGACAATGGTTCAAAGAAAATAGAAAGCCCAAAGTAATAATTATGACATATAAAAGTCAGTGATGAACCATCAAAATACATATTTATCAATTTATTAACAGAAGGGGAATTTTATGCTGAAATAGTGAGCAAGTTATTTGCCTCCCCCTCCCTCATTTATTTATTTATTTATTTATTTGTTTGAAGAAAGTTTTACAATTTTACACAAGCAGCATGTTCTATCACAATCATGGTTACTTGCTAGCTTGGCTTGACTGCAATGATCTCACATGAATATGGAGAATATGGTTGTGTTCAGGCAAAGATGAAGCCACTACAAATGAGATTTAGGTTTATATTTTGGTATCGGAAGTATGTAACATTTCAATAATAAAACAATAATATAATAGGTATATTTTGCTTAATATTGCTTGAAATATAATGCAATCTACCACATATTGAGATATACTAAATATTAACCACTTTGTAAGTCGATTTAATTTTAGAGGAAAAATTGTCTTGAGCCGGGTGGGATATGAACCCACGACCTCCTGATAACATGTCAGGTGCTCTAAATCACTGAGCTACCGGCTGCAATCAAGATTTCTTCTAATTGATGATATGAACATTCTCAACCTATAGTACACATTCCATTATGTCACATATAGGCGCCATTCGGGAGATCTTAGCCACAATTCGGCAAATAAATGCCATATAGATGGAAAGTATATCTTACAAGTATACAATTGATTAAATATTGAATAAACTCGACTTTCTTGGTATATACTAAATATTAACCACTTTGTAAGTCAATTTAATTTTAGAGGAAAAAATTGCCTTGAGCCGGGTGGGATATGAACCCATGACCTCCTAATAACATGTCAGGTGCTCTAAATCACTGAGCTACCAGTCGCCGATAAAGATTTCCTCTAATTGATGATATGAACATTCTCAACATATAGTACATATTCCATTATGTCACATGTAGGTGCTGTTCGGGTGATCTTAGCCACAATTCAGCAAATAAATGCCATATAGATGGAAAGTATATCGTACAAGTATACAATTGATTAAATATTGAATAAACTCGACTTTCTTGGTATATACTAAATATTAACCACTTTATAGGCACTTTTGCTCCAGCATCAATGTCTTCACCTCTTCTGGGAAAGTCTGGAAGTTTATCAGGAACTTGATGGGGAAGCCACAGCCTGCCCTCCCTTTCCATAACCTTGCCCTGTCTTGTGAGGAGGACTTAGTCACCACTGCTAATACCTTCTTGCAGCACCTCACCTTCTGCCCCACCGGTGAATGATCACGATACGGCTCATCAGCCCTGCTCTGGGACTGAGCCTTGCTATAATGATCCTTTCACCTTGCAGGAACTCACCTCTGCTATTGGGGCTTCGAAGCGCTCATCGGCTCCAGGCCCTGATGGTGTCAGCTATACTCGGTTAGCTAACCTGTCACATGAGACTCTGCTTGTGCTTCTTAAAGCTTTCAATCACTCCTGGACCACCTTACAGTACCTGAGTCATGGGAGGCAACATACATCATGCCTATCTTGAAGCAGGGAAAACCTGCCACTGAGCTCTCCTCTTACAGGCCCATTGCTCTATCATCTTGCCTATGCAAGATCCTAGAGAGACTGGTCCTTGGATGACTGGAATGGTATGTAGAGTCCAATGGCCTCCTCCCTGACAGCCTCCCGGGTTTCTGGAAAGGGAGGTGCACATCTGATAATCTCGTCGATTTCACCTCTGCTGCTGATCAGGCACTGTCCGTGGGACAGACTACTGTCGCTGTCTTCTTTGACATTCAGAAGGCATTCGATTCCATGTCCCTCTCGAATATTCTCTGCAGGCTCCAGGATCTTGGCCTAAGAGGCAGTATCATCCACTGGATCACAGTGTACCTCTCCAACAGAACAGTTCACGTGAAGCTGGGCAACATGCTCAGCGTCTCCCACACCATTAATCAAGGGGGTGTCCTCAGCCCGATGTTACTGAACATCTTGCTGTCAGACCTACACTCTTGACTCGAGAATAGAGTGGGCATTTCCATTTACGAAGACTATATATAGCTTCCTAGCCAGGACCCCCTACTATGCTCAGCTCATGATGAAATGAGCTGTGGCCACAGTCGTCAAGTTCTTCAACAACCTAAGCCTCACTCTTTCCACTGATAAGACTGTGGCTATGGTTCTCATGAGGAGACACCTTCCACCCACCTTCCCTGGCCTCATGCTTGGGCCAGACCACATCAAGGGCGTCAGCTTTGAGAGATAGCTGAGAGGCAGTTTCTTCTACTTCCACATCAGCATATGTTCCTTGGTGTGGTCCTGGACAGCAGGATGAGCTGGGAATCTCACATCCAGCATCTTAAGACAATTTCCACTGTGCAGAGAAATATACTGTTTTTCCTTGCTGGTACCCACTGGGGAAATTCCTGCTTCACTGCTGAGCAAGTTGGCCACTGTCCACACTGCTCTGCGCCTCTGTCTCGGACTCTGCCCTAACACACCTAATGCGTCTACCATTGCAGAGGCTGATGACATGCCTTTCCACCTGCACTAGAAGAGAGATATACTGTGTCATCTCTCGAGGCTCCATTCCCTCCACTCTAACCATGAGCTTCTCAGGAAGTTGCATGACAGAACATTGCTGTGACTGCCAAGGATTTTTATGACTGAGTCATTCCTGCCAGCTCCAGACACTCAAGCTGGCAGGAACGGATGCTGGATGCTGGCAATACGCTCTTCCCTGACCTTCCACCCTGGAGGAACAGTGATCTTATGATCAATGTCACTATCCCTTCTCTAGGTCGGAAGAGTGACTCTGATCCAGTCAGAAGAGTGACTCTGGTCATCAAACTTCTCTCCACCTCCTATGTCACTGAACAATATGAGAGATGCACTGAGGTCTACACTGATGGATCTGTGGACCGGGAGAGGCAACGTGCTGCCTCTGCCTTTGCCATCCCCGATGTGGTCCTGGACAGCAGGATGAGCTGGGAACCTCACATCCAGCATCTTAAGACATGGCAGGCATCCAGCATCAAGCATAAAATCCAGCAGGCATCCAGCATCAGCATGGCATCCAGCATCTTAAGTCAGGCAGGCCTTTGGCATTGGACTTTGTCTAATGATTTCCATGTGGACCATGGTACCCACAGTAGTCTGCAAATCACTCTGCAGCACAGTCACTATGAAGCATGGCATCCAGCACCTTAAGACATTCAGCATCTTAAGTCAGGCAGGCCTTTGGCATCGTCAGAGGTTTCTGTCTCCCGCATCTCACCTCCTCCACCTGTGCAGAGCTTCATGCTATACTTGAGGCTGCACTTTTCATCCTTAGACTCAAGAGTGGCAGCTTTGTCATCCTCTGTGACACAGAGGATGACAAGACATAGAGGACGTCAGTGGCAGCTTTGTCATCCTCTGTTCTGGAGGCTTGGAAGCTCTCCAGAAGCTAGACAGCAAGAGCTGCAACCCCTTCCTCATCCAGAAGATCATGGAGACTTGCTCCAAGTTCACTTCTGCCGGAATCATGGTACATTTCCAGTGGATCCCTTCCCATGTAGGGATACCTGGCAATGAGCTCACTGATCACACCACAAGGCCCTGTCCCTGAGGCCCCTTGTGATGCAGTTACCTCCATGGTGCAGGATTCTGCTGCAATCTCTGCAGCAGAATCCTGCAACATGGAAAGTCAGAGGAGTGTAACTAATTACCCTCTCTCTCTCTCAGCAACTGCAAGAGTTCTGTCTCACAACTGATGAGCCAGCATCTTCTTGCCTAATGGCAGAAGGACAACAGCTGTTCCTCATTCAGGTACATGGTTGACCCTTCTCTCACTGCTCCTAACCTTGGTAATCTCCGCAGATCTGAGGAGACCCTCTTTCATTGTCTCTGAGTTGGTGTCATCTACTGCAACTCTATGCTTCACACTCTTGGCAGAGCTTAGTCCAAACTGTGCCACTTGCAGCACACCAGAGACTGCATCCCACATTCTGCTCAACTGCTCCCACTACAATGCTGAAAGAGAAGCTTTGTTCTGGGAGCTGCATGCTATCGGAACCACCGACTACTCCATCACCTCCCTTCTTGGCAATCACCACAATGCGAAGCTGCAGCGAACGTGCTTCCAACTGGTCACTGATTTCTTTTAGAACATTGGCCTCCTCTGCGAGGTCTAATGTTTCCTTCTTTTTTTCTTTCTCCTGATTAGTACTCTTATTAGCTTCAAGAGATAGCTGAGAGGCAATTTCTCTACTTCCACTATCTCGCCTTTCTGTTTTGGCTGGTGTAAGGAGCCCCTTATTGGAGGCTAATTTCACCAAAAAAACTTACAACTTACAACAACAATAAGGTCTTACACATGCTCAATGGGCGATAAGTCCAGGGAGTGTTGTGGTCATGGGAGAATATCCATTGTTGCATGTGCAGTGTGTAGGGTGATGTCCTGCTGCAGAATCAGTCCAGGCATGGTGGTAAGGAGGGGTCATGCCACAGGATTAATGATGTCATCAATGTAACATCTTATCAATAGTACGCAAGAAACAGAGCAGAGTGTCTGGATGCCACCCCATACCATTGTACCATAGTAGGGAGCTGCATGGTTGCTAATGGAATAGACTTCCTCATGTCATTGACAATGCCAACACCATGCAGACAAATGGTCGTCTAGTATGTCAAAACATGGTTGGGACTCGTCTGTGAACACCACACTCTCCTCCAATCCATAGTCCAATGTTACCTCGCTCGACACCAGTAGAGACGATATAACTGCTGATGTTGCTGCAAAGACTGAACATCATGCCTCATTCCTGCATCTAGCAAACTTTGTCTAATGGTTTCCATGTGGACCATGGTACCCATAGTAGTCTGCAAATCACTCTGCAGCACAGTCACTATGAAGCATGGCATCTTCAAGTTCTGTGGTGTAGCATGCTGGTCCCATACCTGTCCATGTCATTTGATGCTCCATGATGTTGTGTGAGATGCACCATTGTACTGTGCTCACATTTTGTCGCATGTGTGCAGCAAACACTCAAAGTCCCAATCTGAGCTCTCGCATATCAACGATTCACTCTCTCTCTCTCTCAGAAGGAGTCAATTGTGCATAAGGGTCCCGTGGACATCTCCAATGCATGTTCTGAACATTTTTGCAGCATGCACTCCAACCTCACTGTCAGTCGTGCTATGATACTATCTCATGAGCACTCGGCATTTATCCATGGCTCGGATAGGTGTCATGTATCTATTTGCTATGGAGCTTTTATAATTCACAGATTTCCTGTTGATATGTAATTAAGAAATAATTTTGTGCAAAAAATTAGTTTCACTGATGAGTGGGATTTGAACCCACACCTTCCAGTTACATGCCATTGTCTGTAAATGGTCTCTAGGCATAAACTGGAAGGAGAGCTGTGTACCAATCCCCAGTGAGGGTGCACAAAACTGGCCTGGTTTAGCACATAATGTCCGACCCTGCCTTCTCATGGTGCAGACCATTAGTACCTTTCAAAAGAGATATTCTCTTTTGGAATGGAATGGAAGGGGAGAGCTGCCAGCTCAGTGTGGCCTACTGATCTGGTCATCTATGGCCACTTTTTCATCTTTTTTTTTTCAGCCCTGCTGGGGAGTGGTCAACTTCACAGGGTCCTGGTGCTGACCATTTATACCCACTAGACTGGACTGGTTTTTGGATTTGAGCTTGATTACGGATCCTGGATTTGCTGCACTGGTGGGCCTCTATTGAGGAAGAATCTGCTGCTGTGTTTTCTGTTTTCTTGTGGGTTGCCAGCCCTAAATGAACAGAGGCACGGGATACCTTATATCAGCTAGTGGATAATCCTGATCCGAGGCCATCGCAGGTACCCGAACCCTCACTTGGCTAGTTGGGCATCGTCAATCCTAAACTGGAGTAATGTGTCTCAGGCAGGCCATATGGCTCTTGAAAAGATGGTGCCTGAAGTTCCTATCAGCATGGGTGGCAAATCTTGGCAGACATTGCTGCCAAGTCAGCCATGCCCCTATCCGGCTCTCCATTGTTGATTCCAATGCTGATGTAAATCCATATCTGGATTTCCGGCAGCATTTCACACATACATCATCTCCAGGTCCTAGTGCACAGGGGCATTTAGTGTTGTCCTCTCCTTTTTCTCCTGGAGAGCAGACTGATGTTTTATGCTTCACCTGTACTGTGCATTTGTCCAGTCAAAATGGACTATGGATCCCAGGTGTATGATTCCACCCAGGATTCAGTGGAAAAGGTGTTGGACCCTCACCATCATCAGGCTCTCTGTGTCTGCATGGGGGCCTTCTGCACCTCACCTGTCTGGAGTCTTTATGTTGAGACCAGCAACCCAACTTTATCTCTTTGCCATCAGCAGTTGTCCCTACAATATGCATCTAAATTGTAATCCCTGTTGTGCCATCCCACTTGGGACTGCATTTTCAGTCGAAAGTGGGAGATGCTTTACACTAATCACCTGACTGCCATTTGTCCTTTCAGTTTGTGAGTCCAAGGCTACCTCCGAGACATCAACACCCGTTTCAATAGTGTCACACAGTTGACAGCTGAGTCACTCCCACCATGGCTCGCTGTTTCCCCTTTCTGTGATTTTACCCTTTGCAGGATGGGGAAGGCCTTTACACCTGACTATGTGTATTGGAAACTCTTTGCCAGCCGTCATGATGAGTACCTGGACTTTTTTCCTGTCTTCACAGATGGATCGAAGTCCGGCACGTCAGTAGGATCTGCCATGGTCTGCTGAGATATAATCATTGCACACCATATCCCACTGCAGTGTTACATCTTCACTGAAGAGTTGCATGCTATCAGCCTTGCCATGGACTACCTGGCAGCTAAGCATCATTGTCACTGTGTGCTTTACACTGACTCATTTAACTCGCTACAGACTTTAATCTGTGAGGCATCGGCCTCACTCTGTCCTCGCCAATATCCACCAGCAGCTCCATCGTCTGGCAGCCACAACCACCATCCTCTTCTGTTGGGTGCCTGGTCGTGTCGGAATCAGGGGCAATGGCTGACTTGGCAGGCACTGCTTCCAAGTTGGCCATGCCCCTATCTGAATTTCCAGCAATGTTTTACCATCGAGCTCCGGGCACAGTGGCAGAGATCTTGGTCGTAACAGGTTATAAACAAGCTCTTTGAGATCAAACTATGGCAGTCATATTTCTGCAGGATCACAAGGAGGAAGTTGTACTTGCTCAGCTCAGCTTCGTTCATTCATTTATTACTCATTCTTTTCCTCTAAAGGCAGACGAACCGAAATGTGAGATTTGTGACACTGTTTTAACTATCGAGCATATTTTAATTGAATGTCCTTGTTTTAATCTTGAACGTCTATGTATTTTAAGTTTCATAATTTTATGTCTGAGCCTCTTACACCTATACATCTTATATCAGATAATTCCCTTTTAGCTCCTGTCTTTGCCATTTTGCATTTTACTGGATATTTTAATCGACAGTTTTACCTTTGATCTTGTTTTTCTTACACTTTTTTTATTTTTGTGAGTCATCTACACCCATTGTTGTTTTTGTATTTTACATTGACCTTTTTATGCCCATTTTACTGGTTTTTATAATTGTATAGCATTTTCACTTTATTTTTAATTAACTTTATAGTTAATTTTATTTTTAATTATGGTCTTATGTTTATGTGATTTTTATTGATTTATTTTACAGATTTGTCTTGTTTGGTGCAATATGGCCTAGTTGCCCTTGCACCATAACAACCAACCCCGTGTGGCCTAATGGACAAATTGCCCCTGCCCACAGCTGTGAAGCCAGAATACTAATTAGTACTATGCAAGTGTGGAAATAAAACACACCTTACTGAAACTGAAAATCTGGTTTTTTCACACTCAACTATTTTTGATTATTTTTAACTTTATATCAGTGTCAAGAAAGTGACTATTATTGACTTTTTATCAGTGTGAAGACAGAGAAAATTATTAGTTTTTTATCAGAGAAAAAGAGAAAGAACAAGAAACTATTATTCTTTTATACAGGGTTCATAAAAAAGTCTTGCAACACCTAATCAAGTGATGGAAAGTGTTAAGATTAAAAGAGTAACAGATACCTACAGGTAAAGGACTGCTTGATCAAATGAGCATGACTGCAGCACCTCTAATAATGAATATAGGGAATTAATGACTAACTCAGAAACTATTAGAGATAGTGAAACAAGTGAATTGCATTGTTGTATAGCAGCACTGAAATAGGTAATGGCATATCATAAATAAATATAAATAAGATATGTATGAAACGAATTGATCTTTTGAGATCATAGGTTCAACATGGGCAAATGATGGTGGTGATTTTCCACTCAGGCTGTATGATAAAAGTCTGTTGCAGGAAATCAGGATATAACACTTCTAGGTGAACCAATCGAAGACTATTATGGGGTGATATTCTACATAACAGCATTATAAGATGGTGTTGCTGTATAGCAAATGGCAATGCAATGCAAGATGATACACAATGCAGTTTCTGACACAACCACATCTAAAAAGGCCCACCATCAGCCTCGCTATTCGATGTTTCAGACATATGTTGGTAACATATGTCTCCTCTATACCTGAACAAACCTGCAGCATTTGGTATATGAATCCTACTGGAGCACATTCTGGGCTTATACCCTTGTCTGCCCACACTGAAGTAAACAAAAAGAGGCAAACAGAAATCGGGAGCCATGCAGCTTAAAAGTAAGTTGTGTGTGGCAAATCCTGCACACTCGTGGCATTCATTCATACCATGCTTTGATTTTCATATGCTCTGAGTAAATGAGGTAGAGAGTGATGTTTAGAATGGTGAAATTTCATAATGATCACTTTAGATAATAATCCATCCTTTTTTGTGCAGCATCCTGTGGACAGATGAAGCACACATAGATCACACAGGACAGTGAGGTCAACAGACTGAAAGCCCATCACTTGGTGCTTGGCAACTTCTCCTAGAGACAAATGGTGAAACATCAGGTGTGTTAGACAATGAATGTGTAGTCCAGTATTTGCAAAGAGAGAATATTTGTAGCATTGTAGAAGATAACACTGACAGGATAGTGGTACCTCCAACTTTTATAAGATATATTATCTGATGTTCCTCTGAGGGAGGTACAGTGTATGTGGTACTAGCTTGATGGCACACTACCACACCAGCCAGTAGCTGTGTGTGCTTACCTAACAACATGTCATTAAGTCATCAACTATTGTGGTCATGTGTAGTCACCTGCTTGGTCACTAGATTTTACTCCATGGACTTCTTCCTGTTGATTATCTCAAATCAAAAGTGTATACCACTGGGCCAAGAATCTTCAAGTCTATGACATCAGATCATCAATGTCTGTGACAGCATGATTCATATTGTCACAAGCATGGCTGCTGTTGGTAGGACTCTGTTTGCATCTAGTTGTACATTGTGGCACATGGCAGGCACATAGAGTATGTTCTGCAGTAGCATCACACATTTCTTTGTTATTCTGCAGTTTCTTGCAGTGGAATTTGCCTCATAATCATGGGTGCATGAAATAAATAATTTTTTCGAGGCTCTTCTCTCTCCTGTGTATACTTCCATGCATCACAATGTGCAATTGGTGTATGTATATGAACAGTCACGAGATTGAATATACTAGTTGTACAATTACCATCATTGCCATTGACATGTATTCACTCTACTAACTTTCCTCCTATCTGACAATGGAGCATAATATTTTATGTTTGCCTGTAGCATCTAAGCTCCCTACATTGTTGTTCAAAGATCCTCCTAATGTGCTCTTGAAGAATTGGTGTTTACAGCCCTAGATTCCACATATTTTGTACATATGATATGCTGTTACCTACTACTTCAATTTTGTTGTTCAGTTTTCTATTCATTTCATTTTGCTATCTTTCATAGTTTGTAAATTACAATTGCTAACATCCTATATTCGCCACCAGAGACACTACTGTCAGGCTCATTCAGTCAGACACAGTCTTTTTGCTATATGTATCGGTCATAGCATTTCAGTCATGGTATTCTCTATTCACCACTTATTTGGGTGTTGCAAGATTTTCCTATGAACCCTATATACACTGGCAGAAAATGAAAAAAGAACACACAGAAGAAATTCCTTTAGGAACGTCATATTATAATATGTTAATAGTTAAGGGCAGCAGAAACCATGATCCAAGATTGAAAGTCATTAGGATGAAATAATGACATCACTGAGGACAACAACATGCAAATGTACGCAGCGCATATTTAAGGACTAGGGCATGAAAAAAGAAGTTATTCATCATGTGTTGTGTTGTTCAGTGCTCTTTGAAGAAGCTATGATGTAGGCACACAACATTTGTTCAGTTAGCAGAGTTTGAGCAAGGTTGTATAGTGGGTCTTGGGGAAGCAGGTTGGTCTATTCATCAAATTGCACACCACGTTGGATGAGAGGTATTGGCAGTGGTACGATGGTGGCATTGATGCTTAGCAGAGCATTCGCACACTCACAGACATGGTTCTGGGCATACAGAGTTACAGACGCATGAGAGGATCGGCATATCAGGAGGGCAGCGATGGCAGAGCTACGACATCACAAATTCGATCCTATGTCATATCAAGGATGTCTACAAGAACCATATGCAATCGTCTTTTGGAAGCAGGACTACAGGCATGCATGCCACTGGCACAGTTACCACTGTCACCTTGTCATTGTCGCACACGTTTGCAGTGGTGTCAAGAACGAGTTCATTGGAGGGAAGAATAGCAGTCTGTGGTCTTCAGTGATGAAAGCTTATTCTGCTTTGGAGCATCTGATGGTCATTTACGCATCCATAGGTGACATGGTGAGCTGCTTCTTCCATCATGCATCTGCCAGTGGCATACAGGGCCCACGCCGGACATCATGGTGTGGGGAGCGATTAGCTATCATTCTCATATGTCATTATATCATTCTCGTGTTTGGTGTTTGTACAGGGTACACTGAATAGGAATACGTACGTCAGTGATATCATACTGCTGGTCGTTCTGCCATATTTGAGTGTAATCCCAAATGTGATATTCCAGTAGGATAAAGCCCACCCACATTCCACCCGGGCAACTCAACATGCTCTTCAGGTAGTACACCAACTCCCTTGGTCAGCACGCTTTCTGGACTTGTCTCCAATCGAGCATGTCTGGGACTGGATCGGACAAAGACTCTTCCATATACCACGCGGGCAACGACCATCTCTAAATTACACATCCAAGTTGAAAGCGCATGGAAAGATATTCCCCAGTGTGATATCCAGCATTTGTACGACCAATTGCATGCAAGATTGGAGCTTGTATTGCTGCTCAAGGAGGTTCAACACCTTATTAAAATGTGCCTTCTGTAAAATGTAATCCTCATTAAAAAGTAAAATATACATTGAATCACTTCCCACATATGATCACTGCCCTTTCTCAACAAGTTGTCTCTGCTAAATAAGTCTCATAGATTATGCTTCAATTGTTAATGGTGTTCTTTTTTCAATTTCCACCAGTTCGTCCTTGTCCACCATCTTTGTTATACATAGTAAGGTTTAAAAGTTATTCATCTTGTGTCATGTTGTTCAGTGTTCTTTGAAGAAGCTACCATGCCTGGATGATGCAGGCACACAACATTTGTTCGGTTAGCGGAGTTTGAACAAGGTTGTATAGTGGGTCTTGGGGAAGCAGGTTGGTCTATTCGTCAAATTGCAGGGTATTAAAGAGGTATAGAATCAAACAATAATTTTTATTTTTCAATATAATCACCCTTTATTTCAATACATTTTTTAGAATGGCTAATTAACTTTTCTATACCACTGAAAAAAAAAATCTGAATTTTTGTCTTTAAAATGGTTTAAAACTGCAGAAATGACTTCATAATTTGTAAATTTTTTCTCTCGCAGATACGACTTCAATTTTGAAAACAAAAAATAGTCACTAGGGGCTAGGTTGGGGCTTTACAGTGGGTGATTTAATTCCTGAAAACCACATTGCTGAATAGCAGCCTTCGCAGCAACTGAAGTGTGCACTGGCGCATTGTCGTGCAATAACCTCACTCCCCAGGACAGCTTTCCTTGACGTTTCTCTTTGATGGTATCCTTCAATTTGTACATTAATGACGCATAATATTCACCAATAACTGTAGTATTTTGTTCCTTAAAGTCGACTAGCAGAATCTCCTGAGAATCCCAAAAGATGGTGGCCATGATCTTTTTTTGGGATTGTGTCACTTTTGTTTTTTTTGGCCATGGGGATCCAGGATGCCAACACACCATTGATTCCCATTTAGACAGGGAATCATAGTACAGAACCATAGTTTCATCTTCTGTGACAACTGAATCAATCACTTCTTTTTCTTACCCTTCACAGAGTGCTAAAAATTCAGTACAGCATTCCACACATCATTGTTTTTGAACAACACTCAAAGGTTTTTGGAACCCATCTTGCACTCACTTTGTTCATACCAAGAGGGTCGGTGTAAAATTCGAAGCACCATGGTTTTTGAAAGTCCACACCTTGCTGATAATTCTTTAGTTTTCATTTGCTTATCCTTTAGTACCTCTTCTTGCACCAGTGCAATTGTTTCCGGAGTGAGTGTTTCTGCAGTTCTGCCTTGACAAGGTTCATCTTCAATCGAATCTCTCCCTAAGTGAAACTGCTTAGCCCATTCTTTAATCATTGTATATGATGGGGAAGATCACTGTGCACAGCATCTAAACATCGTTTAATTTCTTCCAGGCTTTCACCTTCTTTCGTCAAAAATTTAATGACCACACAATACTCAAGTTTAAACATTTTAAAATATTGGGCAACACCACTTCTATCTGTGATGCTAGCTGGAATGCTACTGATGCTAGAGCTGCAAAATTTTAACTGCAGTGCAACAAAACAGGGTGGGGTGTTTACAGAGTTAGACCTGTCAATTCTTGTTCTAACATGTTCGGCTGGAAACTTTTGGACCTTACTACATATCTCCACTGAGCTTTACTTTTTGAAAATGTTATATTTATGTTCCAATTTTACTGTATTTGAGAAAAAAAATTCGTATTTCATTAAGTGTATGTCATTGTGTTTTAATAATATCCAGTGTTATACCGGATAAAAAGAAAAGTTTTTTACCTTAGTGGTCAGCGTCATAATGTTCAAATGTCCAACTGATTGTATACCATAGCAACTTTGAGTGGTAATCGATATTGTGGGAGTAGTCTGTTTGATGATAGTTATATAACATTTTCCAAATTTTATGTTTTATCCATTCCATTGGTATTAGTTCTGACATTGTCCTTATTTCTTTAGACATGTGAAATTGATTGCATCTGTGAAGATTCTAAGAATAATACTTACCTTTGCTTGAGAACAATTTCATCTGTAGATAATTCTATTCATTGCCTTTTTCAGGACCATGAGGTTAGTAATATATTTGATGCATGGCTGTTTTTATATATGTATTGAATATATATATTATGTAAGAGGGGGTATACAAGTTGGATCAAAAGTCAAACAATTTTAAAAGATCATACTCTAGAGATAATGCAGTATGCTGCATTTAATAATTCAACTCAATAAACATAATATTTTTTCGAGTTTTTGCTGTAACCCCATAGAGGGACTAGTGCTGTGAAAATGGATCAGATTTTAAAATGGTGAGGTCACAGGAGAATACTATCTGCATAGGTTGGTTTTTTAAAATCAAATCAGATATTCAAATTCAGAAAAATTTCTACACACAGGTCAACAAGAATCCACCAACTCATATAAGCATCCAAGCATAAGAAGATTCCTGGAAACTGGCAGTGTCCTTGATAAAAAAAAAGAAGAAATGGGCAGAACAAATTCATCTGACATAGCTTGAACTTGAGCATTGGTTAGGTGGGCTCTAGATTACAAAGGGTGTACATTGAAGTGTATTAAATTTGCATAAAAAACTCCTTGAGTTGGACTGTCGACATATTACGTCTCTGCAGGACATATTACATTTCTGCAGTAAGTAGTTTTTTTTTATTACAATTTTCGAATTGGCTAAGGACTTTTGACCCACCCTGTATTATTTATAACTAAAATTAGGGATATTATCCACAATCACTATTTTACAATTGTTTCTGGGATAAAAACGTTTTCATAACAAGAATCATTCTACCAGCATACATAAAGAACTGAGCACCAAGCAAGAACTATTGTTATTTTTGACTTTATTTTCGAACAGAATATAGCCATTATATCAGTTATTTACTCCCCATATTACTTTGTTTGAAGTGTATTAACTATCATTAATATAACTCTTTCCCCTTGGTGTGAGCTCCTCTCCATGTTAAGGGACCGTCCTATGGAGGTCTGCTGTTTTGGATATCTTCATAGGTTCTTGAATTGCATGTTTGCTGTGTGCTGCAACCCACGACCCTGTAAAAGAGGATCCTGGGAGTTGCTCAGGTGCCCTTTTCTGTTCTCCTCAGCTCATGACTAGAGAGGTCCCCTTTGGGAAGCCTGTTAGTTATAGGGCTGTGCAGCACTTTTGAGGTCTGTTGCTACATGATGCATAGAACCGGAGAGGCCTAGCACCTAATGTCCAACCCCGCCTTCTCGTGGTGCAGACCGTTAGTACCTTTCAAAAGAGATACTCTCTTGTGGAAGTGAACGGAAGGGGAGGGCTGCCAGATTAGTGTGGCCTACTGATCTGGACAACTATGGCTACTTTTCTTTTTTTTTCTACCCTGCTGAGAAGTGGTCAACCACACAGGGTCCTGGTGCTGACCATATAAACCCACTGGACTGGACAGATATATGGCTCTGAGCTTGATTGTAGATCCTGATTTTGCTGCACTGGTGGGCTTCTGTGGAGGGAAAATCTTCCGCTGTGTTTTCTGTTTGTTTGTGGGTTGACAGCCCCAAGTGAATAGATTCACAGGATATGTTTATCAGCTGGTGGCTAATCCTGAGCAGAGGTCATCACAGGCACCTGAACTCTTTGCTTCTATTGGCATCGTCAAATTCTACATTGGAGGAAGTCTTCCAGTGTAGATGGCTTCAGCCTTTAGTGGTGGGGGAACGGGTCTTTGCCCCATGTCTGCGATTAGGGGGCTGTTTGATATTGTCGGCATTCCCTCTCTCAATAAACATAGTTTCTTTAAACATCCCACTAACCATTTTCTCTCCATAGGTAGTTGGAATGTGAGGACTCTGCACAGAGCTTTTTCTCTTGATGCCCTCACACAAGAATTCCACCATTATAGTTTAGATATTCTCAGCTTGCAAGAGACCAGATGGACTGATAAAAGTTAGATTCTTAAAAATAATCTTACATTTCTCTTTTCAGGGAGGGACGACAATAAACATCACCAAGGCGTGGGTCTGCTTCTCAGCAGACACGCTAGTGATGCTCTTCTAGGATATGAGTGCATTAATGAAAGGTTTCTTACAGCAAAATATCTGACAAGCGTTAAAAACTTGAATGTTATCTGCTGTTATGCCCCCACTGAGGATGCCGATGAGGATGAGAAGGATAGGTTTTATGGACAACTTCAGGATATTTTGAATTCTGTCAAGAAAGGAGATATTACTCTTGTTCTAAGTGACTTCAATGCCAAAGTTGGTACTGACTCTGACTTTGGGAAGGGGTGATAGGCTCTTTTGGTATTGGTAGCTGCAATGGGCAACGTCACCTACAGGTAAGCAAACTCAATGGTTTCAGAATAACTAACACATATTATAAACAATGCGACATACATAAGTACACATGGGTTTCACTTGATGGGCTGCATAAAAATATGATTGATTATATATTAATTAACAGCAAATGGGCTAGTTCTGTTAGGAATACCAGGTCATACAGGGGAGCTGAAATTGGATCTGACCATTACCTTGTTAAAAGTGTCTTGCAACTTAAACTTAAAAAGTGTTGTGCTAAAGTTTAAAAATTTACCTTTAATACTGAAGCTCTGAAAGACCCAGTTATAGCTAAAGCTTACAATGATAGGTTACCTAGTCATTATAACAGTCATGGTTTGCTTACTACTGAAGTTGAGGAAGAATGGGACCATTTTAAAACAGGCTTTTTTGGAAACCAGCAGTATTCTTTTAGAAAAAAGAGCAGGGGAGGAAGAATTATTTGAGTGATAAGGCACTTCAGCTTATTTCAGAAAGGAGGAACTGCAGGAATGTCCTTAATCAGTACCCTACTAGTCCCAATAGAAAGGATTACAGAGAGCTTAATCAACGTGTAAAGGATCAGTTAGCTGCTGATAAGAATCTAGGCTTGATGGCTTGGCTGATAAAGCCGAGGAAGCAGTTAGACAGCACAACAGCAGAGAGCTGTACGAGATAGTTAATGATTTATGTGGTAGAAAACGGACAGGCATACAAGGATTGAAGAATAAACAAGGTAAGGTTATAGAAGGGGAGGATTCTGTCATGGCTAGGTGGGCTGAGCATTTCAGTGATGTTCTAAACAATGTGGTTAGTTCTACTCCCATTGTTTGCAATGATGATAGGTGCATTACTGGCTTTAATGTTGGCCCTATAGCACATTCTGAAGTTATTTTGGCTATTTCTAAATTTAAACTTCATAATTCCCCAGGGGTAGATGAAATTACTACGGAAATGCTTAGAGCTGGGTTACCACTTGGATGACTGAAATTTTGAATATCTTTTATGATAAAGGCATGGTTCCTAAGGATTTTACCAGAGCTATTGTTATCCCTATTTTCAAAAAAGGTGATCGCAATTCTTGTGATAACTATAGGGGTATCAGCCTACTCTCTGTTCCAGGTAAAGTTCTTTCCATGATTGTGCTTAATAGAATTAAGAATCTGGTTGACAGTCAATTGTGTGATGAGCAATGTGGATTTAGAAATGGTAGGAGATGTGTGGATCAAATATCTTCACTTAGGCAGATTCTTGAGAAATGTTTAGAGTTTCAGAAACCTCTGGTTGCTAGCTTTGTTGATTTCAAAATGGCTTTCGACTCTGTTGATCATCATAATTTGTGGTTGATTGTGAGATCGTGTGGTATACCAGACAAGTTAGTTAACATAATGAAAGCTCTCTATAATAACACTGAGTCGTGTGTGAGAGTTGACAAGGCTTGTAGCAATTGGTTTAGCATTACTTCTGGTGTTCGACAAGGGTGCATTTTGTCTCCTTTTCTCTTTAGCTTGGTTATTGATGATGTTATGCGAAATTCATTTCAAGGGAAAGATTTTGGCCTTAAATGGACTGGAGATACGAAAATTTCTGATTTGGATTATGCTGATGATTTAGCCCTTTTTTTTGCAAATGATGTTGATGAGATGAACTCTTTCATTCAAGCTGTTGATGAGACTGGTAGTAGAGTAGGTTTGGTTACAAACAGAGAGAAAACTAAAGTGATGAAAATTGGTCAGGCAGGCTGTGATTCAGTTAATCTGAATGGTTGCAGTCTTGAGCAGGTGTCGCAGTTTAATTATCATGAGAGCTAAGTAACAGATAATGGTGATATGCGGCATGAGATTAACAGACGAATAGGGATTGCTGCCGGGACTTTTAAGAATCTATGGAGAGTGTGGAGAAATAGCCGTATACACCTAAAGACTAAAATTAGACTGTATAATAGTTTGGTTCTTACTAGGGTTAGTTATGGTAGTGAAACTTGGACACTTTGTAAACAAGATAACAGGAAACTAGATGCTTTTGATTCCAGATGCTTACACAGTATCTTGGGCATTAGGTGGTTCAACTTTGTATCCAATAATGAGGTTAGGCAAAGGAGTTTGCAACCTCCTTTAAGCAGCATATTGTGCAGAAAGAGACTCCATTGGTTTGGCCATGTTGCCCGTATGAATAATTATAGATTGGTGAATAGGGTTATGAACAGTGTGCCTAAAGGCCTCAGGAAGAAGGGGAGATCTAGGATGCGGTGGGCAGACAATGTCAAACAGGACCTTGTTAGAATTGGTGTGCAGTGGCCTGATGCAGTAGATGTAGCTCAGGATAGACTTGTTTGGAGAACTAAATTGCACGGTCTGGTTGGACCTCCGTAGCCCACGGCTTCTTGAGGATGATGGTGATGCTACATGCTGTTTTGGACTCTTCAGGTAAATGGGAGCTTCTGGGATGACTCTCCCAGGATAAATCAGCTGGTAGGATTAACCTATATTCTAAGTGCCAATTGTGCAGTGAGTACCTTGCACATGTCTGGGTACAGGTTTGCAAGTTTCCTTGCACTTTTATTTTTATTCCTTTTAGTTTTTGTGAGTGGCTTGTTCTCATTGATAGTGTGGATATCTATTTGGGTATATCCCCTTGTTGGGTTCCATGGTGGGTGAGGATCATGGGCACTGAATCCTTTGTAATTTAATTGTGAGTATGCCAAACTCAGTTTCTTCAATCTCTTCAGCTAAGTGGTTGGAACATGCCTCTCCTGTCCCAGCTTTTGTGTCTCCTTCCTGCTCCCTTGTTTCTTATCATCCATTCTACTGATGAGCAGGTGATAGGAGAAATGTCTCACTTCTTTATACAAAAAGGCATAGAAAGCTGTGCTGGTGCTCCAAAATCTGTTAATGTTTGCACTCTGAGTTGCTCCTTTAAAACCATGATGATTAATGGGGTGCTGTCAGGTTCTCCCCACAGTTCTTCTCATGGGATCATTTTTGAGAATGGGGCCTCCTCTACTTCTCTGATAAGGATATCCTCTCTAGGCTGACTTGTCAAGGAGTAACTGCCTTTTTGATCACATGGGTGGGAACTAAGTCAGAATTTAAAACTTTAAAGGACAGTGCTAACTACAGTAATGATTTAAATCAACAATATTGCTGTATAATTAAATTTACTAACACTTTATAAATGTATCATTCACTTGACATAGATTTACAAGTTATACATAAGTGAGGAACTCAGAGATTAGATACAGCAAGGAAGGATTTTAAGATCCACATTTCAGTTTAAAGTACTGTCTTGGCATAGTTTAATTGAAAAGTTCCAGAAGAAACATTCAATTCAGCTATAAAGTTGCAGTAAGAGTTCTTTGTATAAGTATTATACTCGGTCATTATCAATCCATTCAGCAACAATTTAATGTAAATGAAGTAGATGTGATAAATGGATGGCTCACTTACTGTAGACCCTGATAACAAGATGACCCTTGAGTGATTATTGATGATGTTTTCCATTAATTACCAGTCTAAATTATATTATGCTGTTCCAGTAGAATACTTTGATAACAAGCTGAAACATATTAGGAAAGTTCATAGTTTCTACTATGAACTTTCTTGTCCATCAGAAGCTGGAACACTGCAGAGGAGTATAACTTGCCAATATCCATTATCATGCTGATGTTCAATATAATAATCATCATTGGGATTCTCATGACAAGGGAGTAAAATTAGTTTTGTCAAATTATGAGTAAACCCATTTAAAAACATTGAGTATAAAGTAAAGGGGGACAATGCATTTTGCTTTGTGTAATTTCAGATGCTTTTAAATGGTTTTAATTTGAAAAAAAAATAATTTATTATCATCCCTTGTCATAGATTTCCAACATTAATGGCTATTGCAAATTATACTCCTCTTCATCAGTGTTCCAATTCTGTTAATAGAAACTAAATTCCTAATATGATTCAGCTGTGTTATCAAAGTATTCTACTGGAGCAGCATAATCTGATATGGACTGGCATTACTGGAGTATCATAACATCATCGGCTATCACTCAAGGATCATCTTCTTATCAGGTGGCTACAGTAAGTGAGCCAGACATTTAGCTATCTTTTTAATTTATGTTGAACTGTTGCTGAATGAGTTATCAATGACTGAGTACAATTTTTATACATAGAACTCTTACTGAAAATATATATCTGGATTGAGTGCTATTTCTGGAACTTTAATATTTAGTAAACTCATAGCAAATTTGATACAGTGAAATTTAATTTCATGATTAGGCTGTAATTAAAAAACATAAAACATCTGAATGCACCATTTTGTCCTAAGCTACATGCAGAAATCTGCTTATGATAATATCAGAACTTAGGTTCTGAAACCTAAATTTACTTTCTTAATTGCTATATACATCTTAATACATCTTAATTGCTATGCTCCTTTTACTGATAGATTTAATTCAATACTTTTCTAGCCTATAAAGGTGAAAAGGTCTACTGTTTCACAGTACTTTAAATTGTAGAGATATTAAATACCTCCTGGCATACTCATCATTGCTGCAGCTGTTGTTTCCTATGGATGCAAGTCCTGGTTAAACACATATAGAGAAGCTGTGTTATTCCTTCATTGCCTTGATTTTCTCTTTGAATCTTGACCCTGTGTTAGCTTGGAGATTTTTCAATGTCCCACAGACAAGTTGCACTCTTGGCAGATCTGTTGTAGTGGCACAGTCACCACAACCAAGTCGAATTTGGTGCTTTCAGTATCAACAGTATGGCCATTCTAAGACAACTTGCTGTGATTTTCCCACCTGCGCCCACTGTGAGGGGAAGGACCACACTGATGCATCATGTTCTGTAGAAGATGCAAGCTGTGTGAACTGCAATGGAGCTCATCTGCTTTCTCTCAAGAGTGCTCTCCAGTGGTATGCTCTAACTATGCCAAGCTCGTCATGTTCGTTGAATTGATATGGAGCTTCCAATTGCTTCTCTTTTAATGTATTCTGAGCATTTTTTTAGATTCTTTTGCTCATGGTACATTCAGCTCAAAGTTCAACTGATAAATCTGAAGTTTAAAAGTTTTAACAACAATAAACCAAAAGTTAAAAGTGTTCGGTAATGCATTTTATCCCGACACTTGTGGACTTTTGTGATGCCAGTTGTACTGAGTGTACCATGAGTAAAAAATCTGCAGAAATGCTCAGAATGCATTAAAAGATGATCAATAGGAAGCCCCATATCGATGAATGTATCATGAGCAAAAGAATCTTCAAAAATGCTCAGAATGCATTGAAAGAGAAGCATTTGAAAGACCCATATCGACTCAGTGGACATGATGTCAGTTTGGCATAGTTAGAGGGGACTTGCCCCCACTGCAACAGATCTACCAAGGGTGTGGTCTGCTTGTGAGACATTGAAAACATCTTCAAGCCAACACAGAGTAAAGATTCAAAGAGAAAATCAGGACACCCAAGGAATAATGTTGTTTTTCCATGTGCATTTAACCAGGACTGGTATCCATCAGAAATATAGCAGCATGCAGGATGAGTGTGCCAGGAGGTAATTAGCATCACTGCAATTTAAAGTGCTGTAAATTTAAGTACTTTTTTCAACTTTATAGGCCAGAAAGATATTGAATTTATAAATCTTTCAGTAAAAGGAGCTTAGTATTAGATAGGTTTCAGAACTCTAAGCTCTGATGTTATCAAGAGCAGATATTTCTGAATATCTCTTAGGACAAAATGGTACATTCAGAAGTTTTATGTTTTTTAATCTCAGTAAAAGGAACATAGTAATTAGATAGGTTTCAGAACTCTAAACTCTGATGTTATCAAGAGCAGATTTCTGAATATCTCTTAGGACAATATGGTGCATTCAGATGTTTATGTTTTCAATTAGAGCCTAATCATGAAATTAAATTTTATTTCTTCTGGAACTTTTTAAACAAAATATGTCATCACAGTACTTAAACTGAAACATGGATCTTAGAATCTTTTATTGCTGCATGTAATATCATTGATTTCCTTTCTATGTGCATCTTGTAAATCTATGATGAGTGACTTGCACATTTATAAAGTGTTAGTAATTTTGTTATACAGTGAAATTGTTGATGTGGATTATCTCTCCCGTGCAGTTCGACCATATATACCAAACCCACTTTGGTACTTGCAGTGTCCATAGTATGGCTATTCTAAGACTACTTGCTGTGGTTCTCCCACTTGTACCAGGGGCAGGAAGGGTGGGGGCTCAGTCAGTAGCATGCCAGGCCTGTAATCTGCAGTTCCCAGTTCCAAGTCCCAGCTGGGTCAGCATTGAGATTTATCTTCACAAAACTCCCCATCCTGCCCTCAGTCAATAGGGACACCAATGGGCTTGAAAAGGCCACCATCTGTCAGATGGGACATTAAGCTATGTGCAAAGAACACACTGTATGGCCTTGACGGGAGGCTACCATCTGTCTCCCAGCAGCTGTCCAGTGAATCTCCTCCGCCCAACCTTCTCTGAGCCTCAAAGTCCTTGTGACTTGCCAATTTAGCCCATTGTGTGCAAAAAAGTGCTGCTAAGAGGTAAAACAACCCAACCCATCTGCACCCACAGTGAGGGGAAAGACCACGCTGATATTAGAAGTGTTCTACAGAAGATGCAAGCTTTGTGAACTGCAATGGAGTACATCCTACTTTCTCTCAAGAGTACCTTAAATGGAGGAGGGGTACAGCAGATAAAAACTGTTAATAATATCTCATACCTAGAGGCGAAGAAGGTTGCTGCACCTCCATCCCACCTGGCAAGCTCTCTTATGCTAGTGTGATTGGCAAAACATCAGTGCATTACAGGCAGATATCAACATTTCACTTGCTGAATCATCCCCCCCCCCCTACAGCAAAGGGCCTTCCTTATTCAACAGCCCACAATGCAATCACCATTGGCTGTGACATCGACCCCCTGTAACTATATCTGTCAACTGTTCTCCATTGTCCACCTCTGAAAAGTCTTCAAAACCTCAAACTGCTTGGTCCTCTAAACCTAAGAGACCTCTCTCCACAGTCCAAAACAAGATTTGTTGCTTATTATGAGGGTCTCTAATCCTAGGTTGTTCAGATGATCCTGACCCCTGGATATTAATCACTCCAATTTTTCTAAACCTTATGTGGTGATTTAAAAAAGAAAATCCTAATCATTCTTCTACAACCTGAGATGGCCATACTCCTACAATGGAATTGTCATGGATTCCACAGGAATCTTGACAACATCGGGTCTTCCTTCAGGCAAATGAGCCCCTCTGTCTGTGCCTACGGAAGACATGCAGCCAGTTGATGATCTGGCACTTTTCTTTAGTTTGCCAGGATGGAGATAGTCCAGCTCACAAGAGTATTACTATCCTCATGAGCCTCCAGTATCCATTCCCTCGCCAAATCTTGAGGTGATAGCCATATGCTTCATTTTTTTATTTGAAGCCATTAGCTTTACTATTGTATTCTGCTAATACTGGATATAGGGAGGAAATTGTCTTGTGCCAGGTGGGATCCCACCTGGCATTATACAAATTTCTCCCCTATACTCAGTATTAGCAGAATACAACAGCAAAGATAGTGACTTCAAATAAATCTAATGATCACTTATGAATGCAAAAGAAGATAGCAATATGCTTCTTCGTGGGATTTTCATTGACTGTCTGCTCTCTTTATCTTCTGCCTGGAATTTTATAATTCAGGCATACCTTGATGATCTCATTTCACAGCTGCCACTCCTCTTTCTTCTCATGGGGGACTTTAATGGATACATCCTTTTTGGGCAGTATTGACAGGGAATAGGAGGGGTGGGTCCTCAAGCAATGGCTTGCAGCTCCCTTGCTCTCCTGTTGAATAATGTTGTCAATACTTATTTTCATTCACTAACCTGCACTTTCACTGCTATTGAGCTTTCCATCTGCTCCTCCTTGATCCTCACTCTTTAACATGGGAGGTCAAGGACAATCTGTATGGAAGTGATTACCTCCCCATGGTGTCTAAAATCTCTTGTAATGGCCTTTACGACCCCTCACATTTGTCATGATTGGGGATTTCATGAGCTGACTAGAGTAGTTTTAAACTCCTGTGAGTTTGACCAACACTCAGTCAATCAGGAGCCAATCATTGTTGCAGTGGCAGAGATCACAGATTGTATCATCTAAGCAGCAGCCTCTACCATCCCTCAAACTTCAACACAGTTTCTTCAATTTCCGAAGTGAAGGTGGAATTCCTACTGCACTACAGCTCATAAGGCTCAAAACTAGGCTTGGAGTTGTTCACAGATTCCTATATCTTCCATCCTTGAAGCATTTAACCCTTCCAGTGTCCAGCCTGAAAAACAGGTTTCCATCCATAGGCCAAGTTATTTTCTCTCTGTGCTCAGCCAAAAAAATATTAACTTTAAAACTTTTTTGCCAAATAACTAACGAAAGGAATTATGACATGTTATATGCCAAATTAATCAGCATTTAATTCTGGATTTTCTGAAAATAAAATGTTTAACGAAAAAAGAATATATGTTTTATTATAATAGGACTTATTTAGAGTCATGTAGTAAAAAAGTTCATCTGACAACACAAAAGATTATTTTAAAAAAACTAATAGACAGAAATGATTTTAATGCACATGAATAGAAAGGCTATTTACTTCTGAATAACGAAAAAATTTTTTTTTGGTTTTAAGTAAATATTTCTCTTGTTTTGTAATTTTTTCTTAGTACCATATTTTGAGAAAATTCCAGGCTTTTAGCCAATTGTGCTGAGTCAGATAAACAAGTCAACATTAGAATTTTTTTTTTAAAATAACCAATCAACGAAAATAGATCATGTTATATACCAAATTAACAGAATTTAGTTATGAATTTTATGAAAATAATAATATAAACAGTTTTATAAGCATATTGATTTTAATAAGCCTTTTTTTTTTCAATGTAATATGGTAAAAAAAAAAGATGCACTATACAATTAGCACTTCATTTTGGAAAAACCTATGAATAAAAATAGTTAATTATATATTTATCGAAAGGAAATTTCCTCCCAAATAATATACAATTCAACCTGAAATATGATTTTTATTTCTTTTAATGATTCTTCTCAGTATCATATATTTTACACATTGGCCAGTGTTATACAAAGTGACTTGGACTTCTCACATTCACGGGATTTTCTGAACTGGTTATGACACAGAAAAAAAACTTTGTTGGTTGCCTTTTTTACTAAACATTATAAGTTTTTTCGTTAGGTGTTGAAGTTTGGTGATCTTGGCTAAGTGAAGAAAAGTTTGCTCACCAAAGCAAAAAAAATGCGTTATATCGTCTGTGGGCACAGCCAAGGTACTGGAGGAGCAGGGGGGGGGGGGGGGGGGTGCCTTTAAAATTATTCAATATAAAAATAAAAACTATTAATTTTAAAAACTATTAATTAGAAAAAATTTCTAGAAGTGGAGGGTTAAACTTTCACCATGAGTTTAGTGGAGGGGACGCCTTCCAAAATTGCCCTCCCACATGGCTGATTTCTGTAGCAAAGAAGTCTGTTTTGCTTCTGTATCCAAGACATTCATTTTCATAATTACAATAATACAAGCTCAAAGCTGTTTTTACTAAAAAGCAAGAAATAAAAGAAAAATTACATATAACCTAATGGGATATTAAATGAAATATCTGCAACAACTTTTAAGCCAGCCTCCAATCTAGCATAACTCAGAAAGATCAATAAATCATCCAATCAAAAGATCACTAACTAACAGAAATAAATCTATGGAAATGAATTTGCTTCCATATCCAAGACCTCATTTATTTTCAGAAAATGATACCAGATCAAAGTTTTACTAGAAAAGTAATAAATAATAAAATAAAAATTAACATATAGCCTAATGCGATGTTAAAATATCCACAGCAACAAGTTGTAGGCCAGCCATACGATGTAGCTTAACTATGGAAAAAAATCAATACTTATTGATGGGCCAAAAGATAGCTAATTTCCGAAAATAAATCTACTGAAATGAAAATTAAGGTTTAAATATAAAAAATTAAATACTAACTTTACAAAGGTTATCCAATATGCTGAACCCAAACTGTAGAAAACATTTATAGCACATGGAACGGAGATAGTGTGTGTCAGCCATCTGCCTCTTGTTTGCTTCAGTGAAGCGTAACAAATTAAATGCAGCTGCAACTAGAATTTCTAAGAAGGATGTATTTACTTCCAGTTTCTATTTTAAGAGTGGCAAAGATGCATGGAATGCTGGGAAAATTGATAAAAAATAATTTTGGGAATACTGAAATTAGTTTATGACAGAAAAGAGTATGAAATGGCAGTACGTACTTTGTAATTACTTCCGAAATCTACCGTTTTTAAAAATATCAATTTTTTTTGTTAATTTTTGGGAGATTTTCGAAAATTTAAGGAAAAATTTGTAGATAATAGTTCAAATCAAACTTGTGAACTTAAATCTGAAGGTTGCTTCAGCAAATAGGAACGTTAACAAGCAAACTGGCAATACAGTTTTGTGCTTCTAAGAAATGGCAATCAGATGGCTTTATAAAATTATTTATATTGTAGTTTAATAAAATATGCATCAAATTAAAAAACAAAATATTATTTTTGAAGCCTGAATGATTTTTTTTTTACTAAAATAGTATACATACATCCTTAGCTCCTGATTTCAGATTCTGCAAATGTATACAGATGACGACACTGGAAGGGTTAAGCATGCCATGGTGAAAGTCCGTATCATTCATCTCCAGATATATAAGGAATCTTGGATCAAATACACTTATCACCTGCACAACTAATTCTAAGGTCATGTGGTATAGTCTGATGTTGGGTGGGAACTATACATTTCACTCATTATTAATCCTGGAGCAGAATATGTGTAAACAATTAAATTTTCACATATGCCTATTTATTACAAAAGGAACATAATTTTTTCATTAAAAAATATTATTATTAATTAAAATTAGGATTAACTGTGCAAGAAATTGAAAGTAAATAGCATAATTAGAAAAAAATTAAACTCATTTTAATAGAAATTAACATTGACTTTACATGCAAATATCACTAGACTGTGAAGAAAAATAGGCAGATTTCAATGTAAGCTCTGTAAAGATATTTACTATGTTGCCTCCAGGTTCATTGATCCACCTGATTACAGATCTGTGGGATAAATTTATGTTATCTTTTCTCTTTGGACACAATGTACCAAAAACTGTTTGCAGACACTCCTTTAGAAATTTGCCATCAGAATAATTTTAATAGAAATTAACATCAACTCCACATACAAATTCATCATCAAAATAATTTTTGTAATATTTTGCATTTTTCTCACTAATAACCAAATCATCAGTCTTTGAGACCAATGGGAAGATAATTTTTTTTGCATGTTTAACAAAGCCATAAAGTTCTCAAATGTTTTTTTTTTTCATGTTGGCCTTGATAACTTTCATAATTAGAATATTTACTAATGTAGTGTCTATTTGAGTGATAGCTGAAGTCTTTAATTGCAAACTGAGCTGTTTGTCAATAATACATGAATTAATGTGTATTACTACTGCTTGATGCTGATATTTGACCAGTATATATTATAAATATGAATAATAAAATAATACCTGATGAAACTTATTGTCAATAATACAGAAAATCCGATCTACACCTATGCGCAAAATCTGTTGTGTGGGTCAATGTCGTCGGAAAGTCGATTTAGGCTACTAAGGAACACTTTCAAACATAATGTGAAGGTAAACTGGGAAAGAAATAAAAATTGTTATTCCACAAAGTATTTCAAGAATAATATAAAAAAATTTAATAATGTGCATGGCAATTTTCACGAGCCAAAGAAAAGATTACGCTGGCTAGATGTGACCCAATGGCCATGGGTCACCCATGGCTGCTCTAGACCATTTAACCCTTCTAGGGTCCCCATCAATTATATACATTGAGAGAATCTGAAATGATAATCCAGAGAATTTACATCTGATTTTAATGCAACATTTGAAACTTCAAATTTTTAAAAATAGGAATTGCTGTTTGAAAATTTTCTTATGTGTAAAAATACATAATTCAAGCATGAAAAATAATACTTGTTTTTTTTTTTTTCATTTGATGCATGTTTTATTATACTATGATATAGATAATTTGTTAAAGTCATCTGATTGCCAGTTTTTAAACCTCATATATGACAAAGCCAATTTGCTCTTTTCCATTTTTCAACATTCAAGCAACCTCCTGATTTAAGCTCACAAGTTTGATCAGAACTACTGCAAAATAATTTTTTCTTAAAATTTGAGAATTCTCCTTAAAATTAAACAAATGGAAATATGTGTTGTATTTGGTTATTTTAATGGAAGTATGTGTTATTCATGCTACTGAAATCAAAACCAATTGCTTACGCTGAGCAATGCATTCCTGGAAATCGTTATAAGTGAAATCATGTTGAATAGGAAAAAGGTGATACACTCCAGCCTTTCAATTATATTTATATGTTTAGAAAGATTATAAATAAATCACTATCATGACATGCAATATGTTCACTCAATAATAATCTTCAGTGCTGAAGAAGGCAAAATGATGCACAAATCTGCCTTATAAAATTATTGTTATGAGCAAAAGTTTCTACGTAAACCTAATATCTGGCAATCACTTCCTTTATCAGCTAGTGGCAAAAACTAGAGCTTGACATATTTCATTCACAAAAACTATGCCACACTAGATGAATTCTGAGTTGAATGAACAAAAAGTTAGGCTCTAAAAGTTATTCCCCTAGATGCATTTCACATCTTTGTATGTTAAAAATAATAGTAAAATAAAAGAATGGCAATCATAGAGCTCCAGTTGTTAATAAATTTGAATAGACTTCTGCCTTTTTCAAATATTTTAATATATATATATACATAATATTCCAGTTTTTAATTTTCTAAATTTTCATATGCTTCTCTTACATTCAAAAATTTCCAATGTATCTAATTATACATATTGAATATAGTGCAATACAATGGGCTAAAATATACTGGAGATAAAACGGAACTGGGTGAGCATATCTTCTAATGTTTGAAACCATTCATTGATTTAAAGAAAATGCAACACATGGACTGCATGCCAGCTCAAAGGTAACTCATGTGACTTGTGTCAGGAGCTGCAAACATTAGGATTTGAGGTCACCCAGTCCCATTTTATCTCAATATCTGATAAATTTTGGATCACCCCTCATATACATACAACACCTCGGACATTTGTTGCTGCAAATGTGCCCCATCAAACATCAAAAATATGTCCATCATGTGCTCACCACCAAGGGAGCAGAAAAAAATACATACTTAAAGTACTTTCAAGATAAAGTGAAATTGATTGCAGCATGTGCTAATTTTATTTATCTGCTGGACGAAATTACAAGATCATGTTTACATCTTATACAACATTTGAAAACAACAATACTATCATCTGTGCCTGAAAGACATAAATGGGCTTTCACTCTCTCTACAACAGCAATTTGAACAGATCTTGAGCTCTTGCACCAAAAAACCCCAAATAACCAACCAACCAACAGATCTTGAGCATTGGTAAAGTGTCCATGGAAGCAGTTCTTCAAAATTTGAATAACCCTTAAAAAATGATAAATGTAAAAAAAAAATTGACATAAAAGTATTTTTATTAGTTTAATAAGTTTATTTTAGAATAAGTTTTACATTTATATAATGTTTTTCGAATTTCCTTTACATTACACTATATAAAAAATAGAAGCACCAATTTGTCAGGCCCTTAACACACTTTCCGGGAACATCCGATAATAAGGACCTTTTACCTTTCAAGAGAAGGGGCCATTTTGACTGGGCCTAAGACTCAAAAGGTAGACACTAGTAAAACTTAATTTGTAAATACTTAAATATAGACATGTTATTTTTTTTACATTAGAGTTAGGTTGGGTTGCTTTACCTCTGAGCGGCATTTTTTTCACACAATGGGCTAAATGGCCAGGTCACTAGACTCAAGGGCTCAGAGGTTGGGGGAGGGGATCCACTGGACATCTGTTAGGAGACATATGGAAACTGCCCATCAAGCTGATGCTGAACATGTAGAAGAACATTCTGGATAGCCATCAAGCATGTTCTTCTAAATGTGGTGGTATGGCTCTCCTGCATATGAGACCATGGTTTTATGTCCCATCTGATGAATTGCAGCCTGTCCAAGCCCATTGATGCCCTCTTTCTGACTGAGATCAGGTGGGGATTTAGCTGAAATAAATCTGTGCTGGTCCAGGTGGTACCTGAACCTAGGACTATGGATTACGAGCATGGCCTAATACTGACTTAGCCAACCTCTGCCCCTTTGATATTTTGGTACAAAAGTAAAAGGTGTAATTTTTAACAGACGAGTTCAGATGTGGCATAGATATTGCTTTTCCTGGTGGTGTCTTTCTGCTGAGGTCTTGTTTTACTCACAGACCTCTACGGTATATTAAACTAACAAACTACTATCGGACCTCTGCTTTTTTGAGCGGTAAATTTTTATACAGATTTTGCCAAATTGGAATTTAAAACTTTGGTAAATATAGATGACAATCAGTTCTAATATTGTCCAGCGACCTAAAAAGTTAGAAGTGGCCTAGTCTCTATATAACTGTGAGAAGGATAATGGAATTTATCGATTCACCCAACAGAGCACAAATTTTAGCCGACCACGAGCTGAAATTGGAAAGCTTTGGGAGTGAAAGAATTGTAGGAAATTGAAATCAAAGTAACCAGGAAGCCCTTGTAGGTCTTGAAGTAGTAGTTATCCTCTCTAGCAGATGGACTTGGTAGTGGTACAGCTTTGCTGGCATAGGAGTATAAAAGACTGAGCTTCATCAGTCATTTTAGCTCGTTTTTAGTTTCGTTTCGGAAAAACGAGCAAATGTTTTGCTGTCTGTCTCTAGACATCAAACTTTTTTTGTTGTGTTTAGAGATAAATTAAAAATTCTTTTTACATCGGATAGGTATTAATGAAATATTACGATTCTCACTTTATACTACATAGCTATAATTGCACCATCTAACGGGGGAAAATTTTGAAAATTGCAAATTTTCAATGTTTTCCCCCGTTAATTACATTAAAAATTCGAAATTTTGGTTATGAAATGGGAATTTCATGAAGTTTGTAATGACAAAAATTATTTGATCTTCATTCCCAGAGAAGGCAGTTTTCTTAGAAGATAAATGTTTGTTTTTAGAGATAAACTGAAAATTCCTTTTGGGTCGATAGGTATTATCCAGAGGCTTAAATTGCACCCTCTGACAGTGAAAAGTTGGAAAATTTCAAAATTTTAAACGAATATTACCAATTTTGTTACCATTGTGCACATCTAAGTGCGAATTGTTACCATTGTGCACATCTCAGTGCGAATACATATCAGTGATTATGCTGATTATTAAGTCATGGCGTTAAAATAATCATACTTTTGTTTGCAAGAGTGTTGAATGCTGAAATTGAGATGGAAATATGCGGTGGTGAGTTGCTGAGGGAGAAGAGGTCGAAAGCTTGTACGTTGTAAATAAATGCATCATTAGTGTAAAATACTAAATCAGTAAAACTTGCTTCATGTGCTGAAATCAACAAGTAGTTGGAAACTGTGAAAGTAGAATAATGATATAGTGCGCATTGTTGTGCTGAACTTTTAGCACTTGAAGTATTCCAGTCGATTCCATTTAGATTAAAGTCACCTCCCATAACAATTGAAGCTTCAGTTGCCAGAATAGAGCTAATATTGTGGAAGAAATTAGAGATGTATTCATACTTATTGGACTGATTTGGTGGAATATAAACGGTTATTAATCTGCATTTGAGAGATTTTTTTTCTCAAAGATGTCAATTGCAACAACTTTTTAACGACAAATGACATCTAAATGTCAATGAATATTGAATAAAATTTGTTACTATACCTTTTCTGTTCTCACAGCGATCTTTTCTGAAGGCAATATATTTGTTAGGTCAAATAACCTAATTCTCAATATTTTCCTCAATCCTTGTTTCAGCAATACATAGAATATCAGTGTCATGGAATTCGATGTAGAAATGTAAAAGCTTAAATTTATTGCAGATACTGCGTGGGTTAATGAATACAACAAGATATTCTGTAGTTTGTGATCATCAATCACTGTTCCTCAGGCGTAGTATATGAATTGACTTGATACAATATTTTTATGGGTTCGCCTATTACCAGTTTTGGGAGGCCATTAAATTCACGTAAGCATGACTCTTTTGGCCATTAATTTGGACAAGAAATAGTGGCATAATTTTCTTCATTACTTATAAGATCGAAAAATGCATAATAATTCATATTGCGAGTTTTAATTTTGACACATTCATAGTTAAAGCGCACTGACCCAATTAATTTCGCTATTGCTCCTATGTCTGAGTTCTACTGCCTGAAATAATCCTGTTGACCAAATTTTCTCTCTCCAGGACTGGTATATCAAAATTTGACCTCCAAAAAGATCTATCACATTCATATTTTGACGTTTCTGAGATATATGAAAAAAAAGCTAAAATTGGAAAATGTAGTTATCATAATCTACGGTTTTTCGTCTAAGAAGTTTTTAACACTCTCTTGAGGTGGGATGCTAAGAAGTGCAGCTCTATTACTCAGTGATACCCATACAAAATTCGAATCTCAATAGTCGTTATTGGTTAAACCAATAGTTGAATTATCAAAAGTAAGTTAATCGAGGTTACACTATATATCTGCAATTTATGCCCCCTCCCCCCAAATAAACTTTTCTGGCAAGGTTCCTGGTGTAGAATTCCAGTTAAACCAGCAAACAATTGAAACGAAAGAAATGGATTTGGGGGAGAAAGAACCTTTTAGCATTGTCTTTGTTGTCGGTCGGTCTACCTGTAGACATCGAACTTTTTTTTTTACAGAGATAAGTTCAAAATTCTTTTGTGTTAGATTGTCCCACTGATAAGCTTCGGCTTAGTGGGATTTTTTATGTAATATAATTATAGATAATACTTATTGAAAATAAATTTGAATTTGAAATTGAATTTGGTATTGATGAAATATTACGATATTCACTTTCCGAATTTCTCTAAAGCTATAATTACGCCCTCTAGCGGCGGAAAAATGTTGAAAATTTCAAATCAATATTGCTAACGATGTATTTATGCTAGAAATTTTGGTGATGGAATGTTAAAGTCACGAAGTTTCCATTACCAACAATGAGTTTATGAACCCTTAGACCCAGAGGGAGTGGGGAAAACACACCTTTTTAATTTTAGCAGGTAATCGTTTGTTTTTAGAGATAAATGAAAAATTCTATTTGGGTTAAATAGGAAGATAAAATACGATTCATGCTTTTAAAACTTCTGAAAAATGTAATTGCGTTCTCTAACGGTGGAAAAATTTACAAATTTCAAACAAATATTGTGAATGACGTATTTAAGCTAGAAATTTTAAATTTTGGTGGTGGAATATGAAGACATGATATTTCCATTGGGAACAGTGAATTGATCTCTTAGACCCAGAGGGGTAACACTTTTTTTGTTTTTAGCAGACAATTGTTTGTATTTAGAGATAAACGAAAAAAATCTTTTTAAAATCATATTGGAATTAATAAAATATTATGATTTGCACTTTTGGAATCTTTGTTTTGGAACACTATAATTGTGCCCTCTAATGATGAAAAGATTGAAAATTTCAAACAAATATTACAACAATGTATTAATTTGTTGAGAAATTTTGGTGGTGGAATGTGAACGTCACCAAGTTTTTATTGGAAACAATGAAAATGATAATTAGAAAACGCTTTTATAATTTGTTTGCTACTAATGAAATAAAAATAAATACCCCTCAAGCAGCTGCTTGCCACAGAGGTCTGACAGGAGCCTGTCAGTTTAATATGCCACAGTAGAAGATCTGAGAGGATGGCAGGACCTCAGCAGAAAAACAACACAAACATCCATGCCTTACCCGGGGCTCGAACCCAGGTCCCGTAGATCAGTAGCCAAGCGCGCTAACCACTTGGCCACGGGACGGCACTAATGCCCTACAGAAAATAAAGAAATGTAACATTTGTGAGAAGTTATGCAAATGTGACGAAATTTAGGGAGGCAGTAGTATATGTAAATGCATGGAAATTTTTAGGTTTGCAGGACGATCAAAACAATTGGACAGGCGCAAGCTGATGTCACAGGTGCAGAGCAGTCAAACACATATAACGGCAACCAAAGCTTCCTCATTGGCAAAACGCTGTGGAAATTGTTTTAAATTGCTAAAGAAGTCTTTACACAGATGTCAACAGCTGTTCGAACAGTTAACAGATTTTGAGTGTGGAATGATCATCGGCCTTAGAGGAACTGGTTGCCATATAGAAATATATGACAACCAATTCCTCTAAGGCGGATGTGGCCGCAATCCCAGCACCATACACATATGGTACCAGTGGTTTCAAGAAGGATCCAACACATGCTGACAACGATCAGGAAGACGATGTATGACCACTGAGCAACAGGACTGCCATTTGCGATGCATGGCATTGTGTGACAGATTCATGACTACAATGCAACAGCAAAGGGACAGGCAACAAGTAACACGTCAAATACCTACAGGTGGACAGTAAACAACGGACTTTTACAGTTTTCATTGTGAGCCTATTGTCCGATACTGCATTTGCCCCTTACATCTCCCACATGCAAGCATATCTTCAGTGGTGTCGCCTCAAACAGAACTGGAGCGAACAAGAGTGAAATATCATGGTGTTAATGATGATCTCGTTTTTGTCTTGGTCAGCATGATGGTAGATAATGTGTTCGCCATCATCCAAGGGAAAGGAACGCTACCCAGTGCTTGCAACATCGTCACACAGCTCCATCACTTGGTGTGGGGTGTCATTAGTCAAACATCTCGGTCAGAACTGGTCATCATAAGGGAATCTCTAACTGCCCAACGATATGTTACCAACATTTTGCAGCAAGTAGCTGTCCCATTTGTTCAGCATCACATAACCTTTTACTAGCAAGATAATGGGCATATCTACACAGCCCACATTAGTCTGCAGTATCTACACGAGCAAAATGTTCAAGTACTACCATGACCAGCACACTCACGGGATCTTTCACATATTGAACATGTCTAGGACATGATGGGCCAACATCTCCAACAACGCCCAAAAGGTGCACCACCCACTGTCTCTGAAATGGAACAACGACTTTGCACTATTTGGCTTTCTATCTCTTAGCAGGACATTATAGAGTTGTACGATAGCCTTCCCCACCTATTCATGAATGCATTGTTGCTTGGGGCAGTTCAACATCATACTAATTATACCACTTTACTGGATAGATAAAGTGGTAATTTTCCATATTTTTTTGATAATGTAATCAATCTCACATCTCAGTGTATGCTAACAGCTGCCTGCATTTCAATAAAATGGCATTAATCCTTGTGTTGCAATTTTTTTTCCTGTAGTGTATTATAATTCGCATTTTTGAAATTCTTAGTAGTTGTAATAGATATATATATCTTTACAGATCATTAAAATGAAATGGGAGAGCTGGTATTGAATTTTACAAATAACATGTATAGAATAGAAATTTGAAAAACTGGTGGTAGCTTTTAAGAGATATTCCACTGACAGCTTTTAAGAGATACCCACTTTTCTGAGAGAAGTGTGGGAAATCTAACTTTTTAGATTTTAGAATGAAAAGACGAATACTTTTATGTTGTATAATTACTAATAAAATACTCTTTGCATTTTTCCCATCATCCACAAGCTCAAATTAAAACTTTTAAGGAATGAAACAGTAGATAAAGGGAAAACTTCTTTCTCTTTGAAAACGAGATTCTCATATGCGCCAGAGGTGATATGCGTCCTTCTAGTTATGTTTTTTAACGAAATTTAGGCATAAATATATTTGATTATTGTTTCTAATTTGATAGTATTTCTAAAGAGAAAGTTTTCAATAGTGTCCATTTACTGAAACTTAGATAATTATGTCATATTTATTTTTTGCATTATATACGTATATATATATATACTTTATAAAAGAAATTTATAATCAATCAAAAACAAATATGGTTTTAGGTGTTTTGTGTTTGGAAATTATGGGAATTAAATTCAGTCCTTTTTTGTGCTTGACCAATTCGGAAATGCTACAGCAGATATTTGCAGTAGATCTCATCGACACAAGAATCATCACTTGCAAACTACCTAACTTCTCTAAGTTAAAAGAATTGTATGATAGGCATTGGACACCATATTATTTAAATAACTGCCTTACATACACAGATACATATTAAGTAAATGCACATTATATTCTTTTTTGTATATTTCAGGCTTTCATTGAAGTGTATAATCTCACTGCAGATCCATTTCAACTGCAAAATCTATATCCTTTCATTAGAAAATCTAATTTGGAACAAAAAATTAATAAGCTTAAGCAACTGAAGGATTGTCGTGGATCAGAATGTAGAGGTACCGAGGTCAACAAAAATATTTAATTTTTAAAAAATGTAAATGAAAATAGAATGTCGACATACTTGAGATTTTTTTTTGTATAAATAATCCTTTTATACTTTTGCTTTTACTTATTTAGCATTTAATTATTTTTCCTGCCAGTGTAATGTTGGCTGTGTGAGCAATTGGTCCCATTCTTATAGAAAATATCCTAGCATCAGCTCCTCATCATCCAGCTGCTGAATAAATTCTCCAAAGATCAGACTGGTCATAGTTCTGTGAATTAATGGTTTCTTTGAAAAAAAGAAATGCTCCAGTAATGTGTTTTTTAAAATTGCACACTAAACACAATTTTTTATTACGTAATTTCATCAATTGCATCATGTTTCTCAGCTGACTATTATTAATTGTTCTGTGACTTCACGTATCCTGATAACTAAAATCACACTTCGTCAGTAAAGAAACTTAAATTTTTAAACTTGGTTGTCATAGTCCTTTGAAACCAATGACAAAAAGCAATGTGCTTTTCGAAATCAGGAAGGAGCAGTGCCAAAACTAGACAGATACAAGTGAAGATAGGTGCAAAATTCAATATAAATATCAAACAGTGTTTTTTAAAAATTAAGTAATTTGAAAGAGCAAAAATTACATGATTTGTGATAACAAATTTACCGTGAATACACAAAATTCAAAAAAGTGTTTAATTTTTTCTCAGAAATTTAAGACCAATTCTCACTACAGAGACGTTCTACTGTCATGAAAGCTGCATGGCTTGTGCTTACTCATAACTGGGAACACATACATGTATTGAACTATATGTAACAATTATGAATTTTTTTGTATTTGCAATAGCAATAAATTTTTTTGATATATGATTCCTTACATTATTTTCGTAAAAATATCGGGATGCTAAAAGAAAATCTTGCACAGAGTGCAACAATGGCTAGCTACGGTACTGGAAGGAGTAACCGATGAATAACTTTGCTTGTAAGCATTCGAAGATAAGAAATGGGAAGCTTTTCCACGTGACTCTCTGCCAAAATTCAATCCCATAGCTAAGCAATGATCAGAGGCTTTTCTATTGCAATTAATTCATTACTTACTCAACCTTTGCAATACAGATAATGGACAGAAAAAAAGGTAGCAGCATAAAGTCATTGATACAATGTTGAACCGACAAGTAAGTCCAGTACAGCCTGTATACATCATAGCATTGTGTATACCAGTGTCTGAAAGTCAGCAGGAGGAATATGACTCTATTCGTCTACAAGAAATGTGATCATTATGTTCGATGTAGCTTGAAAGTGCTGCCTGAGACATTATTTCATAAGTTCCCATAGGTTTTCCAGTGGGTTGATATCTGATGAAATACAGTGGCCATGACATGTGAAAAAGTGCAGTCTCATGCTTCTCAAATCACTAGGTAATTACATGTGCTCTGTGGATGGGAGCATTGTCATCCTGAAAGACAGCTCTCTCTTCATGAAAGAAATTCTATACCATTGGACGAAGATGAGCACTCAGAATTGTCAAATAGCGATTGGCTATTATAATCTTGCTGCCCCATGGCCGAATGGTTAGCGCGCTTGGCTACTGATCTAAGGGATCTGGGTTCGAGCCCCGGGTAAGGCATGGATGTTGTGTCGTTTTTCTGCTGAGGTCCTGTCATCCTCTCAGACCTTCTACTATGGCATACAAACTGACAGGCTCCTGTCAGATCTCTGTGGCAAGCAGCTGCTTGAGGGGTATTTATTTTATTTATTATATTCTTGCCTTCTAACGGAATGAGTGCACCCAAACCATATCATGAGAAAGTACCCTACGCATTACAGAACTGTAAAGGGCTCCCATCCTCTTATCAGAATGCATGTCAAGTAAGGCAAGGACAGTTGCTCACGATAGATAGTTAACCCGAAGCGCTCCTGGATCTAACTAGTGACCTGCGCAAACTATAATCGTCTCTGATCTGTTGTATACATCGATAGCTCGTGGCGCTGTATTTGAAAATATGTCGAAAAGTTTCTTAAACGCTTATATTTTCTTGTTGTGTCTGTGGAAAATAGAATCTGCTGATTACAGCAATCGGGGAAAAGAAGAATATGTGTTGTACCAAACTGTTAGATAGGTGCCTCGAAGTCGAACCCAAAGCGACAAGAGATTTTATAGTGAAAAAAAAAATTAGTTCCGTACTATCTTCGGAACGAAAAAAGTAAGAAAACAAAAAACACAAAAAAGTTACCGATACAAAGAAAACTGGTACTGGAACAGATGATATTTATACTCCCGATATATACTGCAGTAGAGAAATTCGGGGTATAACGGCTGCCATTTTATATTTGACACAACGTAATGCTATATTCCGCTTTTGCGTAACCTCTCGACCCCTACTGGATACCGATGAAAACGGGAAAATTTTTCACACTAAACAAAAAGAAACTATCTAATTTTACTTCTATAACGAAAATTAATGCTAAATATACAACATAATAATAAACCTCACAGAAATACGGCATTATCAAGAATAATCAACCAAGTTGTGCAGATAATGGTTTAAACTTGCATTGCGAGGCACATAACAACGAGTATACACTAAAAAGAATTTAATGATCAATGCTTATTTACAAACGTAAAATTTTGCTTAGCATATTTACTATTTAGCCAAAAGAATATCGGCCAAAATTAATTCTATCTAGTGTATGTCGCCAACGATAAACTTTCGTTCCGCACTCGAAAAAAGGCCTCAAAATCTCGTAGGAGACAATTTTAATCTGCACTTTTTTTTTTAATCGCTTAGCAAAGAATTTTCGTTCCTGACATATAAAAAAGCCTCCCAAAAAATCGCATCGGAATCAACTATTTGAACCACAACTTATCCCTAAAGGACAAATATTTGCGTTCCCACTTAAAATAGTAAATAGCCTCCCCACCAAAGTAAATATTTTTATCAAAGACACTATTTCGACTGCAGCATATCACTAAACAGACTTGCATAGTTTGAAACAATGTGGAATCAAAGAATATATCTGTAAATGGCTAAATAACTAGGAATTTTGGTTCCTAGGAGGTATTCTACATAGATACTCTGCATTACTAAAAACATTTTTAATTTGCAGCATTCGTAAAATTCAGGAACCCCTCCCTCTACATGATAGTTAAAAAAAACATCGGATTCATTTCAGATCATACCCTAATCGCTTTATAAATCTAAAAAAAATATCCGAAATGTGATACATGCCACCGCTAATCTCGGCAGCATACGATATTTTCCGTTCAATTCTGTTAGAACCTCTAATCGGAGTGTCGTACTTGCGTTATATTTTGTAATATATATGTCACCGGCAAAGTTTGAAATCCGGCATTCTATAGAATGCCTAGGCATTTTATATAATGCCTAAAACTAGCCGGCAATGTATGAAACGATTCATATTTCACACATTTCCTAGGCATTCTATAGAATGCCAAAAGGCAAATCGGCAAAGTATAAAATACTCCCGGCAGTGATGTTTAATGTCGCAATGCGAGTCGCGTGACTCTCGACGTTCGCCTCAGAGAGCCAGAGCACTCAGTCCAATTCGAATTGACCAGTAAATGTTCCCCTGGGTCCCCTATAGGCTCACCCTGATTGCCAGATCCGCCAGTCCCTAGTTTCGGTAAAAAAGAGCGCCGTAGTTGGTCACTTTGGACACCAAAAAGACACCCTTCCATTCGGAAAAGCGCCCCCTAGCGTTGTAAGAGTGTAAAAGAGGGTTGCCTCAATGGGGATCCCAAAGTTTGAGAACCCTAGCTTCCATAGAAAGAGAGTTAAGGTCAAAAAACAGATTAAAAAAAGTCATCAAAAAACGACATATCACAAGCATCTCGGAACTCCACTGAAATAGATTTGACAAGTAGTAAAGTGAAATACGAGTATCCTAACTCGAATTGCAAACTTCGAATATTCAACACTTTACTGATTCGTTCTCACTTGGCTTTACCTCATTTGGGGCGTTTTTTATAATGCGGACGACAGATTCATTACAGGTTATGATGTTAATATTTCTGGCGGTAGTTCAGCAATGGTATTTTTCTCTTTTTGTAGAAAAATCCCGTATCTTATATTTTGTACTTCTTACATTTTCACATGCATCTTTTCAATAAAAGCCATTCTATATAATGCCTAAGTATTCTATACAATGCTTAGGGTAAGTATGTAATTATTCTCATATTTCATACATTGCCTAAAAACGCCGGGTATTCTATAGAATGCCGGTTTTTCATACACTGCCGGTAACATATATATATAAAAATATATATATTATATTTTTTATAACGTACGTTCCCACTTACGTTATATTTTTTGAGTAGTGCCATGTTGCACAGTGGCTCTTTTAATGTATTATACGTTTCTTCACTCATTTGCGATAGTTGTGTGAATCATTAAAAAGTTCATTTAACAGATTCATAAGTGAATATAATTGCTTCTCTTGTAGCCATTTCCGACACCAAAATCTGTGTTGTCTCTTTTTTTTTCATACAATAGGACAAAATAATTCCTTTAACGCAATTCTATTCTTATTAGAAAAAGGAACTATTTTCTTTTAATAAACTAATTGCCCACCAGATGACAGCAATTTCTCGTGCTAGAAAACTGACTGATGGGCGATTCATTACAAACTTCGAACTACTGTAGAAGCTTTGTGGGACGGTCGCACAAACAGCAGGCAAGGATGCATGCCCCTCATTGGAGACTAATTTCACCATGTTCTACAACACCTTAAACTTCATCTTTAAAAAAACTTAAATTAGTTTTTCACATGCTAAAAAATACCCCCGTTTTTTCTAATTTTCACACATATTTTCATAAAAACCCACAAAAAACATACTTTTTTCCTCATCCCCATAACTTTTCCCATGGATTTTCACAGAATTCTCTGGACCCATTTACTGGCTCAGAACACTCATTTATGCTACTACTATCAGGAGCCAAACGTGATGACCGCTTGGCTACAAAGAAATCCAAAGGACAAGCTTTCCAGAAATGAGGTTTCCCATATTTCCTCCTCTGAATTTTCGTTTAACAAGACCAAGATACTAGAGATGTTTCAAAAGGTTTCACATGTGAGGTAACGCATCTGTGTCTACTTTAAATTCTTAGTAAAACAATTTTTTTGTGATTCAAAGTAGCAAATCAGTACTCTCTAGAGCTACATTAAACCATACCAGTTCTTACAGTAATCTACAATAAATATGGGAGTAAAAATAGACCTAATTGCAAGACAGTAAGAAATATTTCCATGGGTTTCCCTTATTAGTGCTTTATAAGAAATTTCTACCTTTAGAATCATTATAAAATTATTTTGAAACTATTTGTAAAAATTCAGTAGATAATATTTGTTTCTCTATGACCACTACCAAATCGTGTCTGGATAGAAATTGTAAAGGAATGCGTCTAGATGTAAAGAAAAATCACCAGAACACCTTTTCGAAATATTTTTTCAGAAAACTTTGTTCTGCATCGGTACTTTCATGTTGCCTCTCCGATGTATGCTCTATAAGGCGAGAATGTTGTGTGACCCAGATGATCTGCGGAACTCTGACGGCGCATCGTGTAACACAGTGATGCGGGATTTGCTGCGTGCTTACAGCGGAAAGTAAATGGGGAGTGCAGCACATTTAAAAAAAAAGCAACTTCTTTCCTGACCATTGAAAGAGTCGGAAGTAAAATGGTTTACTATGCTCTTGGAGCTAGAACATTTGATAGACTTTTCAATATAGTCGGGTCAACGCTCTTGGAGCGTGTCACAGGATATTATTGGTGGGGCAGTGGATTAAAGCTGCGCCCTTATTAAATATGTATGTAGATAACGTAAAATGCTATTCATTAAACGTATTATTTAACCAAGAGATACCGAGTTGATGGGTTTATTGAGTACCTGAACTACTGTGTGATTAAGATCGAGAAAAGACATTTGGCTAACAGATCTCTCAAATAAATAAAATCAATCTTGACAGAGATCTTTAAAATATTACTGAAAAAATGCACGAGAAATTCATAATAATAATAATAATATTTCTTCTCTCAATTAACATTAAAAGCATTCTCAAATGGTTGGTGGATGACACCCCTTGGACCCCTTGGATTCACAGCTGGAAAAAAATGAATTTTAATTTATTTTCTTACGTGATTTTAGTCTAATGAAATAAGAAAAGTCATAAATTTTTAGAGTCGCATTGTTTTCAGACAGACAAATAATATCTAATACCGAAACAAAACACGTAACCATGGAAACCATAAGCTTCCTTGTTTAGAAAGGTGACCATTACTATTATACGTTGATTTTAAAGATTCACATTCACTGAAGGTTCTCGAAATAAAATTTCCCTTACTTTCATTTTTGATTTGTTAATTAACAAGCCCATGGTCTTTAGCTATCGATATTTTAAAAATATCTGTACGGTGGATATAACCAACATCTTGCCAGTCAGTAGAATGCCAGTTCTACTGAATGGTAAGAAAAGATAAACATGAAGCAAAAACTAATCAGAGAACAAATAAAATATCAGTTATTTTCTACAATATTTGTTTTCTGAGCCACCTGCGGAGCTAGCGTTGTTTAAGCATAAACCCCTTAGGTTCAGCATCCCTCATTCATAAAAGAACTTAGGTTCAGCATCCCTCACCCATAAAAGAACTTAGGTTCAGCATCCCTCACCCATAAGAGAACGTAGGTTCAGCATCCCTCACCCATAAAAGAACTTAGGTTCAGCATCCCTCACCCATAAAAGAACTTAGGTTCAGCATCCCTCACAGTAGTGGGTTCTCACTTCAGTCCCCCCACGCACAGTGCTTTCCCCCTACGACGTCACAAGCCACGCCCACTTCCGGTCACGCCCCTGTGACATACCATGACGTAATCGTGACTTAACATGCCACGCCCTTTTATTAATAATAATTTCTTCCCCCTTATTAAACACCCCTTCCCCCTCAGTGTCGCCATCTGGTGCCTATGAAGCGTACTATTTTCCCTAAAGCCTTAATTCTAATTCTTCGATTTTTGATTCCCCCTTTATAAAAAAATTCCTCCCCCTTATGAAAAAAGCCCTGGTGCCATCTGTTGACAGTGAGACGTACTAATTTCGGAAAAGCCCCTTATTTTTACTCCAATTCCCCCGATTTCTCTTTATTTCCCAATGGTTGACCTATATTTTAAGCCCTCCTGCAGACCCCCCGGTTGACCTTTTAAGCCCAACCTATAGTTTAAGCCCTCGGATCGGCTGATGGAAGACTCAGAATAATTGCATAGAAAGGGATGATACAATTGTAACGTCTCACAGAAAATCAGGTCCCTAGTAATTAAACACTTACCAAAATTCTCTTCCCTTAAAAATTTAACAGGCTGCGTACAATCGGGAGAGTGCAACTGTGTATTCAACTGAAATTTTACAAATCCGTTCAACTCTTTTTGAATGTCTAATGCAGATCTCAAATTGTAAATCAACTCGCAGAGTTGTATTTATTCCTTAGTAATTAAAACCCTTTGCTATTCATTTAGCCAGGACGACTAAACGATTCCTTTATAATTATTAAAAGTCCCTGCTATTAAACTTCCTAGTAATTAAACACTCGTTTTTACTTTTTTTTTCTCGTCTATTTTCTAGTAATTAAACAAAATCGGCTGATGCAAGGCTCAGAATAATTCCACAGAAAGAGATGTTACAAGTCTCAATTGTAAAAACACCTCCTCACATAAAATCAAGCCTCCCCTTAAAAATTTAATCGACGATGGCCATTGCGTATTTTAGTACATCTCTTGTATTTAAAAACTCGCTAGGTATTCATCGGAAATTTTACAAGGCCACTCAACTCTTTTTGAATGACGACTGTCAGAATGCAGTTCTCTAAATAAAACTTTCGTTAACAGAAAATCAACTTTCAAAGTTGTATTCTTATTAATTAAACACTCATCACACCCCTTCTATTAAAAGTTTCCTCTATTAAAACTTCACAAACTCCCTAAACATGTTGTATATTCTCTGTATTTATTCCTTATAATTAAACACTCATCAACACTCGCTCACCTTTATTAAAAATCACTCCACGGTTGTAATAAAAATCAGTTTTCTGTAGATGCGTTTAAACGGAAAAAAAAAATCCTTCCCCCCGCGAACGCAATACCTCAGTGTCCACGTTCATCTTAAATTTGCCAAGTCGAGTAAACTTTGGAATGGCAACTCTCAGAATGGGTGATGCATTTTTGGAATTCGTCCTTTATCGAGTCATGCGTGTAGCAACAAGCAAGTCAGCGTATGTGTCAGGTCTCTTCTTATCGGAGGTGAAGGGTCAAGAGGAATGTCACCACACGCTGTCTGCAGCACCGTATTTGCATCTGTTCCTGATAAGATCGGATTAATATCTACAAGCTTTATTCACGCCTGAGTGAGTGACGGCACTTATCGCTACACCGTCAAAGAGTGAATGCCGATGGTATGCTATCTGTTTACATTTGTTAATGATAAACGAAAATATTTCGGATGACGCTTTAGCTCACGTGTTTACCTCTAGAACGTATCTCACGAAGGGAGCTTATCGGAGGAAGGTTGGCCTTGAGCGTGTCGAGAGATGTATCAAGGTCGTTTATGAGATAACATTTCCCTGTATATAAGCTCGCACCCTGCTTTCTTCGTCATTCCGTGCTTGCTGGTTAGAAAGCTGTCATAAGTTTTTGCTCCTAGTTTGCTTAGTTTTTGCAAGATGTCTACAATCCGTGAGTTTGAAGATCTTCCTGCCGTGGTACGTGTATTGGACGGTGCGTTCAAGCGTCCTTCATCACCTGAGACTGAAACATCGAAACGTGTTCGTCGTCGCACTACGAAACTCTCATTAACCGCACGCCGCCGTGCTTCATCCACCGCTGGGCAGGCTCGTCCCTACGTTCCTGCAAGCCCGTTAGATGGATCACTTCCGGGTTCTTCAAGCGCTCGTGATGTCACATCTGCATTCTCTGTTCCAAGTGTGAGTTCACCAGTGCCTCACTACACCATCAATAACGTGAGGTGTTTTAATTCAAAGAAGTTCAAGACGCAATTCATTTCAAAGAGCGTCTGACTCGGTGGAATGGAAAACATTGAAGCACACGATTTCCTTCCGGTACTACACTCCCTGCAGGAGAAAATGCTAAGTGATGTGGTTCCTGAAGGCGATTATAGTCACGTGCATCTGTGCTTCAGATCGCCAGATTTGAAAAATGCTGTGAATTTAAGTTTGATCCGCCGTAATGATTTAACTGCTGAGCGATTCATGGCTGCGCTGGACCGTGTAATTCAATCTAATGAAGGAATCGGCCCCCATAGTCAATTGGAATTTGATTTTGTGTGCGCCGATTTGGAGCGTGTCGGTCGCGGAGGTAAACGGCGTGCACCTGAAAACCGTAATCTCCGTGCACCTGAAAACCGTAATCTCGTTGATATGGATAGCTTTTTAAAAAATAAAAGAGCTATCGTAATGATCCAGAACAACGACGATACTTGTTTGGCTCGAGCTCTAGTGGTGGCTAGAGAATTGAATTTGAAAAAACGTGACTTGCCTAACAAATATGAAGGTGTGAGAAGAAGCCATCTTAAGCTACAAAGCATCGAAGCGCTTCAGTTACATCAAGAGGCAGGTGTTCCTCTCGGTCCGTGTGGGATACCGGAAGTCAGGCTGTTCCAACAGCATTTGTCACCGGCTCTCCGCATTCTGGTTTATTCGGTTGAAGACTGTTTCCTGCCTGTGTTTGTAGGCCCTGAGGCTCCCCAGAGTCTCTTTCTGCTTTACCGTAATCATCATTTCGACGTGATCGCTAACCCTGCAGGACTTTTCGGTACGCAAAAATTCTGCACTACCTGTTTAAAGGCGTACAACCGTGAAGGTCACGTTTGTCAAGGTACCTGCAACCGGTGTCTGACACCGAACGTCGTGCATAGTGGAGACCCTCTTCTATGCCCTAACTGTAGTATGTATTTGAGAGGCCCTGATTGCTTTCAAGCGCATCTACAGTTATCCTGCCAGCAACGTCATCGCTGCATAAAGTGTCTGGACATTTACGATCCAAAGAAGAAACATATCTGCCGTGAAAACAAGCCTCAGTTTGTGGAACCCTTGAAATTAAAGCCAATGGAACAAAATTACATTTATTTCGATGTGGAAACGGTTCAACTGACGGACGGCGTCTTAAAACCTATCCTATGTGTGGCCACTTACAAAGTAGAAGACGAGTGGCGTGTAATATCGTTTCCCGATGTGAATGAATTTATGGACTGGCTTCTCGGTGAAATAAAACCAGGCAAACAACGCTTTTCTAACACGACCGTCATAGCTCACAATTTCCGTGGCTTTGACGGAATGTTTGTCGTCGATTATCTTTATCGGCATCTACTGAAACCCGACCTTGTGTTTCAAGGTTCCAAAATTTTAAGAATTTTCCTCAACGGACTGAAAATTCGTTTCATCGACAGTTTTTCATTTATCCAGGCACCGTTGAGGACATTTTCCAAAACCTTTGACGTAGAAACCGTGAAAGGATTTTTCCCGTTCGACTTCGTCAGGGAAGAAAATTTGCAGTATGCGGGGTCGATTCCGGACGCCAGTTACTTTCGCCCTGAGGATATGAATGTTACTATAAGGGCCGAATTTGATGCTTGGTATGCTTCTGCTTCCTCAAAGAATGGGACTTTAAGCGCGAACTTCTCTTTTATTGCGAAGCCGATACAGTGTTACTGCAAAAGAGCTGTGAAAAATTTCGGCTCGATTTCATAGCCCTTACCAAAGTCGACCCATTCGCCCAAGACCTCACCAGTGCCGGCGCCTGTCAAAGGGTATTTTGAGGAAAATTTTTACAGAAGAATGTGCTGGGTGTGTGTCCCCCATGAGGCTACTCAGCCAGCAATGACCGACAGTCGCTGAAAGCACTGGCCTGGCTGCAGTACGAAGCACAGAAAAACAACCTTCAGATTCAAACGGCTCGTTCGCCTCAGGGTGAATTTAAAATCTCCAAATTTAAATTAGATGGTATTTGCCATGACACCCGTACCATCTACGAAGCGATGGGTTGCTGGCATCATGGATGCGTCCAGTGTTTTCGCCCCGAGGCCATCCAGTCTGCAAAGAAACCCTTTTCAGCTCTTTACAACCGAACTCTGGATCGTCTTGGAGCTATAAAACTCTTGATGCCCCAGTATAACATCAAGGTCATGTGGGAGCACGAATTTGATCGTTTACTCCGTACGGATCCTGCAATGGCAACCGTCTATAAAAATATTGAGCCCATCAGAAGGATCTGCGCTAGGGATTTTCTGTTCGGCGGCAGGACCGAGTGTTTCACGTGCTACGCTTCCGAGGACCAGGGCGTGGCCCTCGACTATTACGATGTGAATAGTTTATATCCTGCCGTATGCAAAAAATCACCCTACAGAAAAGGACACCCCCAAAGGATCACGCAGGACTTCATCTATGACGTGGATTTTTATTTCGGGGTGATGCATGCCACCGTCCTTCCACCTGGCGATCTCTTCATCCCTGTGCTCCCGTTCAAGGCCAACAGGAAGCTACTGTTCCCACTCTGTAGGGCCTGCTCTGAAGGACAACTGGCGCCACCGTGTACCCATACTGTGAATCAGCGTGTGTTGACCGGATCGTGGTGCACCTTCGAAATATACACCACTGTGAGAGCAGGGAATAAACTTCAGAAGATACACGATGTCTGGCACTTCGACACTGTAGTGCAATACGATCCTGTGAGCAAAAAAGGGGGTATCTATGCTGGTTATATAGATACCTTCCTGGGTGTTAAACAGAAGTACACCAGTTTCCCTCCAGACGTCAAAACAGACGCAGAAAAAGAGGCATTCTGTGAAGCTTTTTTTCAGGCGGAAGGGGTACGAATCCTTCCGTCTGAAGTGAAGAACAACCCCATCTCGAGGCAAGTCTCCAAGATTTTTCTTAACTCCGCTTGGGGCAAGAATGCGGAGAATCTCACCCGGACCAACACCACCATAGTGAGCTGCCCTGTCCAATATATGGAGCTCTTATCAGACGCATCCAAAGTCATTACGGACATAGCACCGATCAACGCGGATGCCGTTCTGGTGACTCATCGACCCATCGAGGAGGCAACTCCGGCGAATTTGAAAGGTAGCCTTATTTTGGCCGCCATGGTGACAAGCCATGCACGGCTGGAATTATATGCCCTGCTCTCCAAACTAGGCCGGCGTGCGCTCTATTCCAATACGGACTCTGTCATCTTCAGCACAAGCCCGTCCGACACCTTCATTCCTCCAGAAGGACAGTTTCTGGGTTCGTGGGTGTCTGAAATCAGAGCGAAATATGGTGCCAGTGTGAGAATCACTGATTACGTGGGAGCGGCCGCTAAGAGCTATGCGCTGAGACTTAGCAATGGAGACGAGATTCTTCGTGCAAAAGGGCTGAGTCTCACTCAGAAAAACCGGGACAAATATAATTTTCAGCTCCTGAAAGCCATGGTTCTAGAACAGTCTCCGGTCAGTGAGTGCTTCACAGTACCCTTTAACGTAGTGAGAAACAAAGTGGATGCGACAGTCATTAACAGGCCTATGATCAAGAAATTCCAGGTGAACTTGGACAAACGCTATCTCCCACCTGGCGAAACTGTTTCGGTTCCTTACGGTTATATGGATACACAACTTGACATCTTGCTAGATTTATTGTAAGTTAAATTTTTTTATTGTAGATATCAATTTTATAAAAGTATTTTTAAATGTGTATCTAGCATATTGCAGAAAAGGTATAAAAATTTGTGTATAAAATGTTAATAGCATATTGCAGAAAAGGTATAAAAATTTGTGTATAAAATGTTAATAGCATATTGCAGAAAGGGTATTATAAAAGGTGTCCTTAAAAATGTTAGTGGCATATTACAGAAAAAGTATTTAAAATGTGTCTTTAAAATGTTAATGGCATATTGCAGAAAAAGTATTTTTAATTGTGTGTATTTAGCATATTTCAGAAAAAAGTGTATATTGCAGAAAAAGTATTTTTAATTGTGTGTATTTAGCATATTACAAGAGTTGTAAATTGTGTTTTCAAAAAGCTGCAAATCTACCATACTTCAGAAGAAGAAAAATAGTATTTTTAAATGTGTGTTTTTAAAAAAGGTGAAAATCTAGCATATTGCAGAAAAAAATGTGTGTATTTAGCATACTTCAGAAAAAAAAGTGCATATTGCAGAAAAAGTATTTTTAATTGTGTGTATTTAGCATACTTCAGAAAGAAATGTGTCTTTAAAATGTTAATAGCATATTGCAGAAAAATATGTCACGCTGTCAATCTAACCCGCAGCCAGGTATGCGAAGCTATCGCAGCTACATTTTCATTGGCTCACCACTGTGCGCCCTCTGCCTACACTAGCGCCCCCTATCGCACTTCCGGTTTTTGAGCCGGCTGCACTAGCCAGCTATGCTGTCGGCGCGCGCGTCTGCATTAGCGGAAGGCGGAGGAGCTCTCTGTACTGGAGCCATCTATCTCATGGCTCATTTGCTGTAGAATTGTTAATATTGTGAAACGTTTGTAAATCCAGTATAATTACCAAACTATTGTCTGCAATGAAATATACTGTGCTATTTAGCTTAATAAATGTTTTTTTTAAAAACCAGTCTCTTTATTTTCCAATCTTCAACACTATATTTATGTGAGTAAAAAAGATGGGTCAGCAAGATGATGTTTCTATGGATAACATTTATAAAACCAAAGAATGAACAAAAGGCGTATATCAGTTTTAATTTCTTTTATTGGATATCTTTTTAATACAATGTTTTACATTTTCAATACTAATACAAAATTTTAACACAAGTCTTCAGGTACACAAGTCTTGGAAAGTATTTTACAGAAGTCTTCAGATATCTTCAATATGAAGTCCATTCAAATAACTTCCTTTTCTTACGACGGACGGGAACAAAGTCGCTCATTGGAGGGGGAGCAAAAGTCTCTGCTATGGCTTGTCTGGGAATGTTTAGCTTTACTTCGTGGGGGATGTTGACCTTTACTTCGTGGGGGGTTTCCAATTGTCGATTAAATAACAGGTAATTTTTCAATACAGCCAGGTACTTTTCGGATTTATCATCAACGTCAGATTCAAGTATTTTCTTCATCTCCGTGTCTAAATCACACACTTTTTTTCTTATGTTTTTCCTCTGCACTGCTTTCACAGAAATCATTTTTTTCTAAATAACGAGACCAGCAGGGGTAGGGCAGCTGTTAGCAGTTGTATGATAAACCCTGAACCACGCTGTAGGAGACGTTTCTTGTGACGAACAGATGTACGTTTGGACGCTAGACTCCTTATGACCGTCTTGTGCTGGCGTAAATTCTTTAATACTTGCTGAGAGACAGGTATATTGCCTTTTAAGAAATTAGTACACACTTCACATAGAGCATACATCTGGGGATCGGAGATATGTTTCAACAGCACTGTACGCTGCTTTCCCCCTAGCTTTGGCAAGCACTGAAGGAACGGACCTTGAGATTTAACTTTCATTTGGAACGTAAAGTATTTCAGGATCTTCAGATGGAAGAATCTTGGCACGGAGCCTTTCAGTATCTAACGTTCTAGGATGGAGGTCAACGCACAAATAGCCACAGGTCGCTTGTGTGGCTAGCCTATAAGCATCTGTCAGGAGTTTGGATTGATGTGGAAATACTTGTCTTGCAAGGTGCGTTATTTGTGAAGCATCCCGACAGTTGCGAAATAAAAACATATAGTGAGCATTGAGTGATATAGTCCTCGAATGTCTTCCCTTTAAAAACAGATTTTGCAAGATCAGGACAATCGTGATATTTTTATGATGACCTCCACGAATAAACAATTGAGATATGCGTTCGCTGGCTACAGACTGTTCCATCAAGTCATCCAGTACCAGAAGTGTAGGTCTGTGAGGATCAAATTCCAGATCCGTAGGTAGTCCTTCATAAAATTCTACCATTTTCTTGAATGGCTCGAAGGCAGGTTGCCATTCTCCGTAACAGTAAACGACACGTTGGGGTGGGGGTTCGAACACTTGATCGGCTTCTTTGATGAGTTTCAGAGTGAAAGTCGTCTTTCCACACTGTGAAGGAGCAGCAATTATAATATTTGAAGGAGTGCGGAGAGCCATCTCACCACCATGCAGTCGTTAAAGTCTACTCGACACGTGTAATCCCGATGCAGTACTGTGGGAAGAGTCGAACCACACGCTCTTTTAAACAGGAAATACAGACAGTGAGCTCCGCAAGTGTCTCCCAGGGGGTCCTGCAGAGGTATCGAGGGATGTAACACATGACGTATGCCTAGGCAACTGTAGTATTCTTGCATGGAGATATCGGGACTCGTCCCCAGGGGGTCAAAATGATCCACGTGCATTCCTTTCTTGTAAACTGCTATGCAGTGGGTTCCAGGCATGGAGGACGGATCGGTATTGTAGATAAACAAGGCTTCTGATTGGGCGATTCTGCGAGGTAGTCTGTCACGGGGGAACACTCCGAGACTTGTGGGTAACATCGAAAGGATGGATTCTAACTGATAGGAATTCATGAGCTTAGTCAAACAGGACTTTGCGGTCCAATGGGATTTCCAACAAATTCTGATAGTCGGCATACAGGATCACAGTGACCGATGCGGGTAGCGGCTTGGCAAACTTTAATTCGACTCTCACACTCCCACTCTTTATTAAAGAAAATACTTGATTGCATTCACGTTGCTCGGGGGGTCAATTGGAATCCAAACAATGTAAAACCTTCTCCATAGGCTTTTCGCGATAAGTTAATACCACTATCGGATTTCCAGGCATCCACAGCTTCAAATAATCCTTGGTAACAGCGGAGATAGCGCCCATTCGCAAAGTCGGGGGTGTAGGACTGATGATCACTGTCTATGTGAAGACTGATGTAGTTTAAGTCGAAATGTTGGAAGTTGAAGGGATTTTTTTCGTACGATCCATTCAGGCTGGTACTTTCCAGCATACCCAGTACCAGACGTACGGGGAGCTGGCCGAGAAATAAATTGTCACGGTTCACACTCGTCAGGCCCGAAGCGATGGAAAACATACGTAAATCCGTTCTTCGCAGAGGGTACTTGGCACTCTCCGAACCCAGCAGGAGAGCGTGTGCAAGGATGACACCCGAAGTGGGTTTGACTATACGCACAAAAAATTCAGCTTCGTGTATCTGTACTTTGTAAGAGGGGTCTGCTTCACCTGTCATGAGGCAGAATTCGGGTTTGGATCTCAGCAAACACAGTCTCAGGTCGACTTGATTGAGTAGGTAACGATCTTGATTAAACAGGTCGGCGTGGATCCACAAGATGAGTTCGATACCTGTTGACTTGACGTACCCCTTGCGTTGATGCCATCCATCGTTCTCCCTGCTGGTCAGTTCCATTTTACCTGGGGTGTCGAGGTACCAGAGCGAGGTGCCTAGCTGACTTCGTGTGGCATCGGTCCCGTAATTCAATAGAGTCTCTAGATACGCCCTGTAGGGATACAGGGTGTGAGAAGCACTCACGAGATGATCATTGAGGAAGACGTCCACCTGACTGAAGAGGGCATGGAAGAAATGGTTGCAGGGAGCAATCACTTCCGACAGTGCTGTACCATCGGATTTTACAATTTTCAAGACGAGACGTAGGTGACATCGAGATAGATCAATGTAATCGTCTGTCCCCTTCACGATGAATTCGAGTGGTGCATTACCTTCCAAGGAAGCCACAGGTAAATAATTGACATAACAGCCTCTTTCTAATTGTGAGACAGTGGGTGGGACCAGAAACAGATCCAGTTCTGAATTGGCACAGTCGCCAGAATCAGCGTGAATTTTCTGAATGCTCATGATGAAAACACGTCCTGCACAGTACAGTGTCTCTTCACTTTATGAACCTTGGGATGCTGACGACGGCGTTTTATTCCTTTCCCTCCCTGCAGCTTTGAACTGGCACGTTGTAAGAGGTCGGCATCCGCTTCACGGAGCCCCGCTTTGGCTGCAGATTTGAAGTTTTGCCCCTGGGACATCTCTGAAACGAACCGTAGCCCGCCCTTACGCAGGGTAGACAGTGCAGGTCGTACGAGAGGGCTGATGAAACGTCCGATCCTAGCAAAGATGCTTCCTAGCCCGTCGCCTCTCTCATAACGAGGACCACGGAACACACCCTTCCCTGTCTGGCTCTTGTAGTAGCTCACGTAGGCGTCTGCGGAAGTGGGGACGAATTTAACCCTCATGACAGAAATGTAACTTGACCAAAACTTTACCGAATTTAAAATGCAGTGGTTCTCCGGTGTCGGTACGAAGGAAGATTCTCACACTCTCGAAACTGTTCCTTGCAAGGGGGTAGTAATCAGGCTGTTGATATACGGCAACAATGGCTTCGTTATTACTGGTTCTGACGGCAGGATTCACGACACGCAACAGTTCACCGTGAGTATCACCTAACAACTGAGGAGCAATCAGATCTGAATACAAATAAATACCATACATTCCTCTGTTCATATCGATGGGATTGTCACCCAGGACTTTATTCAGCGGTATATCTAATTTAGCAATTCCTAGCATGTCACCTAATCCGGGGTTCGATTGAGGAAATTTAATGTAATGCGACTTGTCTGTATCCATCAATACGGTATGGTCTGCCTGTTGCTTGAAACGGTAAGCTTTTCTCAGCCTATAGGGTAGCATCTGGTTCATTGCATCGAAAAACGATTCGGCAGTTTCGTATCGTCCATGGGGTACCTTTCGTTCTTGGAAACTACCTGGGGGGATCACGTAGAAATAACACTCGTCATCTATGTTGAAAGTTGGTGTATTGCAAAGTTTGCTGGCAAATCGTTGATGGAAGGGTTTGTCAACTTCTCCCTCTCCGATACACAGAAGTTTACCGAAATTCGTTTTAGGGAACATCAAACCGTACCCCTCACTCGGTTTGAATACCCAGTAACCACCGTTATAGGAAACTATTATTTCTTTGGGGAGCTGTGTGGTGAGGAGAGACAACAGCTCCATTCAAGTTATTTTACCCGGTTTAAGTTTGATTTTCCTGTATTCTTCAGGGATGGCAGGGGCGTAATATTCATATGTGTCATTAGAACCGTCCACATTGTACCAGCTCACAGGTAAGTGAACTTCAGCTAGTCCCACTTTCCATTTTCCGCTCAGTCTTAGGGGTTGTGCCAGACGGACTGTGAAATCGGTCTGCGAATTGTTCGGATAAATATTCTGACTAGCCGTGGAGGGGAGAGTCAGGTAGAAACTATCCATTTTTTTAGGGATCCAGGAAGGTTTGGGATATCCGCGAAATTTGACCAGTGCCTTTTGACCTTTTCTCTCGATTATTTTCTCAACCGTGTAAAGTTCGGGTTCTGTCACTTTTTGAAGCTCCGATTTATAGAATGTGCCTTTCAACACTTCTCCCTCGGAATCCCTTACGACATACACAGGGGGCTGCCGTTGTAATACCATGTCGACTATAAATATTTCTTCGGTCCACAAATGTGTACCTGCCTTCTTGAAGGGCGCTTTTACACTGGCTAGTCGAACTGTGTCACCTACTTTAAATGCTGGTTTTTCTTTTACTACACTCGGATTGCGATAGAGTCGAACCCACACGACGTCTTTGTTGCGTAAGGTCACGTCCTTGGGGGCCATATCGTGTGCGCTGTGAACGGTGGTATTGTATCCCCTTACAACACGCTGCAGCACGTCCAGGTAGCGGTAGGTATTGTTGCGTGTATAATATCTCCCCAGTCTCTCGCGTAGGGTACGATTCCATCTCTCCACCAAAGCTGCTTTTTTGTCGGAGTATGTAGCAAAGAACCGAATACCTTTCTTTTTCAGGAATTTCTGGAACACTCTGTTGGTAAATTCCGTACCCTGATCAGTATTTAAATTCATTGGGGATCGACCCTTGGAAAGGATTTTTTTGAAAGCTGAGACCATTTCTTTCCCCGTTTTAGCCTTCATGGCCACCGCCCACCCGTATCTCGAGAACACATCGATGACTGTTAATATGTAGCGATACCCGTCATTGAAGCGAGTTAGATTTTTCACGACCATGAGATCGGCTTGCCATTGTTCGTCTAACCCTGTGACGTAAACTTTGTTACGAGGGAACTTTCTGCGAACAGGTTTATGTAACGTGTAGGCAGGCTGCTTTTCTAACCATTCTCGGACGAGTTTGAGTGGCAGTCCCGTATTCTGTGCCAACTTTTTTACACTACCGAATCCTCTTTCGGGGTCGAAATAATGGGACTCCAAAGTTTTGTTTTCTGCTGCACCCAGACGTCGTACCCCACCAGGTTTTGCCATTGATGTAGTGAAAGTGTAACACCTGTCACTGTAGGAACGTCACCTATAAACTGTCTGATATCCACTGTTAAGTTACACACACGAATTTTGTATTCTCCGTCTAAGGCTTTTGACTCCCCACACTGAATATTTTTACTAGGAGCTACAAGTTCTAATACAAGTAAGGCTATTGTTAACAATGTCAAGATTACACTACTCACACTAGCTAACACCTTCTTTCTCCTATCCATACCAAGACTAAAATGACATAGGATGAAAAGACAGACACATTATATAAGGTTACAATTATTTATTTAATTTATACATTTCATTTTTTGCCTCGTCGACAATAGCATTATATTTTAGATTGCAAACAAAACCAGAATCTACAAAATTCAATAGACCTCTCTTCCAGGCCGTATCCACAAATACCTGTGCTAGACCATTAATGTCCAAGTCACCAGACCACCCTACGATGGTCGGTATTTTTTCTTCGGGTTGCAGTCCATCTAACGGTATCACACGTATAAGTTCTTGCTGGAAAATATACACCAACAGCTGATGTACACACTCGGGGCCCCCGAAAACAGGTCCCAACAGGAAAGGTCGAACTGCTTCGCAATGTTCTATAATGGCACTGCGGAGATGGTGATCTTTGGGAGTTCCACACACGTTTCGCACGACCCTCATCACTTCGTCTACATGGATAGCCAGTGTAAACCACTGCGACGCGTTCAGAGTTATACTGCGACTCAGAATGCGAAACTGTAGAGTTCTTTGGTCGGCCGATTCTTTGATGAACTCGATACAGCGTTCGCCACCTTCGTTGCGAAACATGAACACACGTACACCGGGCATCACGTACCATGTCTGCTGATCCGGACCGATTTTCACTTGGTCCTCTATGTGGGGGACAACAGCGCACAAAGCCTCCCATTCAGGTATGGAGAGGCTAACTCCTGCTGGTGTAGGGTAGATGAGTTCACCATTTTCATATTTCTTGTAGCGGCGTACGTGCACAGAAAACTTATTTTTGAACAGTGAGGGCACGACGTACACATCTTCGTCATAGGGGCGTGGCCGGAAGTGGGCGTGGCTTGCGACGTCATAGGGCGTGACCGGAAGTGGGCGTGGCTTGCGACATCATATGGGCGTGACCGGAAGTGGGCGTGGCTTGCGACGTCATAGGGGGAAAACACTGTGTGTGGGGGGACTGAAGTGAGAACCCACTACTCCTCACCCATAAAAGAACTTAGGTTCAGCATCCCTCACCCATAAAAGAACTTTGGTTCATCATCCCTCACCCATAAAAGAACTTAGGTTCAGCATCCCTCACCCATAAAAGAACTTAGGTTCAGCATCCCTCACCCATAAAAGAACTTAGGTTCAGCATCCCTCACCCATAAAAGAACTTGGGTTCAGCATCCCTCACCATAAAAGAACTTGGTTCAGCATCCCTCACCCATAAAAGAACTTAGGTTCAGCATCCCTCACCCATAAAAGAACTTAGGTTCAGCATCCCTCACCCATAAAAGAACTTAGGTTCAGCATCCCCCACCCATAATAGAACTTAGGTTCAGCATCCCCCACCCATAAAAGAACTTAGGTTCAGAATCCCTCACCCATAAAAGAACTTAGGTTCAGCATCCCTCACCAATAAAAAAGCTTAGGTTCAGCATCCCTCACCCATAAAAGAACTTAGGTTCAGAAACCCACTAAAAAAATTTGGGTTCAGCAACCTCCTAAAAATAATCCTTCATGGGGCCATGCCAAACGTTACGATTATTGCTGAATGTACAACTGCCTTTGTTAATTTTTTTTCTGTGCGTTTACAACTTCCAAGGGAAAATGACACTAATTCATTTAAATTAAATAGGAATCATAACTAAACTGTACTAGTTTAAGCTTTCTAATGTTTGGATATTTACTTAAATATCCTGGTTGATATTAATAATAATAATAATACCCCCTCAAGCAGCTGCTTGCCACAGAGATCTGACAGGAGCCTGTCAGTTTATATGCCATAGTAGAAGGTCTGTGAGGATGGCAGGACCTCAGCAGAAAAAACGACACATACAACCAAGCCTTACCCGGGGCTCGAACCCAGGTCCCTCAGATCAGTAGCCAAGTGCGCTAACCACTCGGCTACGGGATTATTATGCTTAAATATCCTGGCTTTTATTACTAACTTAAATATCCTGGTTTTTATTAAGTGAAATCTGGACACCCTAGGTATAACAGAATATTAGTTACTCATGCTATAATAGATTAAGATATGCAGTATATTTCAGTGAACCATTATTATGTGATGTAGAAATTGCATTTTCGTAAAACCCTTTCTCTCCATTTGCACCATCTTCAACAAATATGTAACAAACTGTAATCCTCATCATCCTCAATCAGACATGGGGTACGAAGGTTCAACCAGAACGTGCAATTTAGTTCTCCAAGCATATCTGTCCTGAGCTACAGATGTTGCATCTGGCCACCCTAGGTATAACAGAATATTAGTTACTCATGCTATAATAGATTAAGATATGCAGTATATTTCAGTGAACCATTATTATGTGATTTAGAAATTGCATTTTCGTAAAACCCTTTCTCTCCATTTGCACCATCTTCAACAAATATGTAACAAACTGTAATCCTCATCATCCTCAATCAGCCATGGGGTACGAAGGTTCAACCAGAACGTGCAATTTAGTTCTCCAAGCATATCTGTCCTGAGCTACAGCTGTTGCATCTGGCCACAACACAACAATTCTAATAAGGTCCTGTTTGACATTGTCTGCCCACAGCATCCTAGGTCTCACTCTCTTTCTGAGGCCTTTAGTTACACTGTTCATAACCTTATTCACCAATCTATAATTATTCATACGGGCAACATGGACAAACCAACGGAGTCTCTCGCTGCACAATATGCTGCTCAAAGGAGGTTGCAAACTCCTTTGCCTAACCTCATCATTAGTTACAAAGTTGAACCACCTAATGCCCAAAATACTGCGAAAGCATCTAGTTTCTTGTGATTTTGTTTACAAAGCGTCCACGGTCACTACCATAATTAACCCTAGAAAGAACCAAACTATTATACAGTCTAATTTTAGTCTTTAGATGTATACGCCTATTTCTCCACACTCTCCATAGATTCTTAAAAGTCGCGACAACATTCCCTATTCGTCTGTTTATCTCATGCCGCACATCACCAATATCTGTTACATAGCTCCCAAGATAATTAAACTGTGATACCTGCTCAAGACTACAACCATTCAGAATAACTAAATCACAGCCTGCCTGACCAATTTTCATCACTTTAGTTTTCTCTCTGTTTGTAACCAAACCTACTCTACTACCAGTCTCATCAACAGCTTGAATGAAAGAGTTCATCTCATCAACATGATTTGCAAAAAAAGGGCTAAATCATCAGCATAATCCAAATCAGAAATTTTCGTATCTCCAGTCCATTTAAGGCCAAAATCTTTTCCTTGTAGTGAATTTCACATAACATAATCAATAACCAAGCTAAAGAGAAAAGGAGACAAAATTCACCCTTGTCGAACACCAGAAGTAATGCTAAACCAATTGCTGCAAGCCTTACCAACTCTCACACACGACTCGGTGTTATTATAGAGAGCTTTCATTATGTTAACTAACTTACCATATGATCTCACAATCAACCACAAATTATGACGATCAACAGAGTCGAAAGCCTTTTTGAAGTCAACAAAGCTAGCAACCAAAGGTTTCTGAAACTCTAAGCATTTCTCAAGAATCTGCCTAAGTGAAAATATCTGACCTACACATCCCCTACCACTTCTGAATCCACATTAGTCTTTATGCAATTGCCTGTCAACCAGATTCTTCGTTCTATTAAATAGAATCATGCAGAGAACTTTACCTGGAACAGAGAGTAGGCTGATACCCCTATAGTTATCACAAGAACTACGATCACCTTTTTTGCAGATAGGGATAATGATAGCTCTGAAAAAATCCTAAGGAAACATGCCTTTATCATAAAAAACAAATAAATAAATATATAAATACCCCCTCAAGCAGTTGCTTGTTACAGAGATCTGACAGAAGCTTGTCAGTTTATATTGCATTGTAGATGGTCTGAGAGGATGGCAGGACCTCAGCAGAAAAACAACACAAACAGCCATGCCTTACCCGGGGCTCGAACCCAGGTCCCTTAGATCAGTAGCAAAGCACTGTTACCACTCGGCAGACTGTTATGGGTGCCTATTCGGCAGCCTATTCGTGGGGAGGGTGCTAAAGCATTTCCCCTAAAAAATCTCTGAAAGCTCAATTCATTTGAAAAGCTCAATTCATTGAAAAATGATAAAATTATTTATAGGCACAGTTCATTGTTTTGGGAAAAACTCTATGTTATTTGAAAGTGCGTATGAAAGAAAACAAAGAAGTTGCAGCTTGTCAGCTGGGGCGGCGTTGTTCCACGGGTTGCACTTTTTAGGGGCGGCAAATTTGCATGCAAATTAATGACCATAGCTGTAGTAAGATTAAACAGAATGAGTAAGACCTATTTTTTAGAAAAAATTTTCAGTCTGTTAAAAAATCACATTAAAATTAATTAAATTAAACTTTCATGTCTAAGATGAGATCTGGAGAAAGGGGCGGCAGAGTCCAAGCAAGAGAATTGATTTCCATTGCAATATAAAGTTTTCCCATCCCCATTTGATTAGAGGATTTGAAAAACTTTCTTGAAATACATGTGAAATATGCACGATTTTAATAATATTTTGCTTCCATCAGACTTACTACATTTTAAAGGGGGAGGCATGCCCCCTACACTCGACCCTGATTGATCACAATGTCAGTTGTTTTCCCCAAACCCTTCAGTTCAATATTTTACTACCACAAGGCAGGACATAACTCGATTTGGAATATCAAACAGATAAGCATTATACATGGAACTGATATTCGTAAGCAATGACCGAAACTGCTTTTATATATAAGCAATCAAATTTACATTTTAGTCATAATTTTTAATATCTTCAAGACGTTGCAATCCAAATTATGTGTAAAAACAAATTGTTTGAGAAAGATCCACTTGAGTATTAAAAAGTTCAAAGTTTAAATACTGGAAATTCTACCTCAGTTGCATTTTAATTCGAAGTACCAAATTTATTACTTTTCCAGTAATCTTTGCTCCTTATTAGTTTTTGTGGAAGGCATGGGGATTAGCAAAGGAACTGCTTCATAATGCCATTCAAAGACGCAGGTCGCTTGTGTATTAAAATTTATTATTTGAAGTTTTGCAATTATCAGTAAGTAATTATCAGTATTTAGGAGTGCAGTGGCTAAGAAAGTTTAATAAACTTTCTTAGCCACTGCACTCCTAAATGCATTATCTGAGCAATAACTAACATTTTACCATTTAGTCCTTTGTGCATTATGCTTCATTCGGATCTATAAAAACTAATAATTTCGGAAACTGGCTTTAATGCTGTTTTTCGTAGCAAGTGCAAATGTACATTAAAAAAATCACGATGTATTTAAATGTAAAAGTGCTACTTTTTAAAAAGTACACGATTATTTACTTCTCATAAAGTTTAATCTAAACACTATTTTAGTTTAAAATATATTAAGGAGAAAGGTTAACCAAGCGAAGTACAAAGAAAGGAACGAAAGAACAGACGATAATGTAAATCCTTTAGCTCAGCTGTCCCCCGCTGGCCATGGGTAGCTCCGGGTGACGTTAAGGTAATATTATTTCCTCGTTCATGGTTGGGCGCATGGGCAGCGGCCTGAAGTAGGTTGCCCAACAGTGCATGGTTTTCCCACATGGTGATGTAACTTTTTGAAGTTTTCCAACGTGCACTAGCTTCGAATATTATCAGTGAGAGGTCAATAACTATACAATATATATATATATTTACCTTTTTTAAACAGAATTCGGCCCTTCCAATACCTAAAATACTTGATCTCTTGTCCGCAATTTTGCAATTTTTTTTCCTTCTTCCACCCCGTGTTGAATTAATATTCTTTGTCTTTATCTGTAGCAGTATGCGATTTAGATTCAATAATACTTTTTTTTTACCCCTTTTGTACATTTGTTTGATTAAACATTTTAATTCGCTCTTTTCCTAACCTGGTAGCTACACATAGACTTGTCTGTGCCTCCCCCAAATTCCTTCTATGATATCCTCTCTGCCATCCCATATTGCATTATAACAATTGTGCATCTATCATAAAACCCGAGTTCAAGACAGCTAATAGTTCTGCAATTCAAGAATGTGTTGTACAGTCGCTGAAAAAAATATCCGAACACTATGGTTGATTACAGAATTCAGGAAAAATATGTAGCAACGTTTTTTTAGAAATTAGTGATCTGACAACCTTCGTGTATTGTACACGAAGGTTGCCAGATCACTAATTTCTAAATAAAATAGTTGCCAGATACTTTTCCTGAATTCTGTAATCAACTATAATGTTCGGATATTTTTTTGTGCGACTGTACTTCAATGGAAGAGATCCTAGTATGTATCCAACCCTGAGATACATTGAGGAAATGAAAAGGCTACATTTTAATCAATGAAATATACATTTATTTCAAAATATCGTATTGTACAACACTATTACACTTAATAAGTTGTCGGTGTCGGTTCGTTGAGGTATCCGCTTGCTTCAAATGTGGAAAATACAGAAGATTCACATGAAATTGAGTGTTGAAACAAATGTACGCAGGGTTAGGTCGAGAGATGGATTCAGAAATGCTGAATTATCTCTTTGGCATCAGGACACTAAAGGATCTCTTCAAAGATATAGAAAAGGCTTCCTCTGCTTTATTTTCTAGCTTCATTGCGAATTCATTGTTGCCGATGGAATAAAGGTCCAAGTCACAAGACTCCAATGCTCAGAAAAGAATATGGAAATGGAAGAATTACATTGAAATTAATTATATGCTTATAATTTACTAAACTATGTTAGTTATTATTATGGTTATGAAAACAAAGGCTATTGAAATACTTTGCTTATTACAGTTTAAGCATAAATCCCTGGATAGAAAAAATGAGAAAAGTTTTATGATAACAGTGGGAACGAAGAAAAGTCTATTATGTCGCGTATGCCTCAGCTTTGGAGTATGTTGAAGCACTTTAAGTGATTTGATGTGGAAGCATAATAGAAGTTATCAATAAAATTGAAAGCGAGGTTTATAGTTAGAGAAAACTACAAACAAGGAAATTACCATTAAAACACTTGCATAAAAGAATGAAAAGCGACAATGCATAGCTGTTATAGTACTTTTAGTGTAAAAAGAATATTTACGATAAACGACTTTTCATCGCGATGTTGCTTTGTAACGGGTGGTGTCTTCAAAGACGTAAAGAGAATCCATTGTATATAGGTTTTGTTTTTGAAATATATTATTTTCGTGTTTACACATCAATAATTTGATGTTTAAATCGGAGATAACCTTTATATTCATTGCAAACACATATTATATATAATATTCTCCAAATCAATTATTTTGTTATCTCAAACAGCTGAATATATATTTTTATCACCTTCACCTAAAAAGTATATAGACATTAAGAGTGTTAGTTCGAATTAACCTACCTATAGTCACATCATAGGGAAAAGGAAACGGTCGTCACGGCATCTGATTTTGGCCATTATTTGACTACACTAACCTACTTAAACCCTACACACATTTATTTTAGACAATGAGTGCCTTATCCTATCTAAACAATGTTAATTGCAATAGCAGTTACCCATAGACCCTCGCTAATACAGGTCCGAAAGGAAACTTGTTAAACCAGATACCGTGCTTCCTAACGATTCATTACCTTTTATTTCTAAAGTGAAATACACGGAGAACGACTCCCAATCAATTATTTTGTTATCGTAACAGCTGAATATATATTTTTATCACCTTTACCTAAAAGGTATATAGATATTAAGAGTGTTAGTTCGAATTAACCTACCTATAGTCACATCATAGGGAAAAGGAAACGGTCGTCACGGCATCTGATTTTGGCCATCATTTGACTACACTAACCTATTAAAACCTACACTCATTTATTTTAGACAATGAGTGCCTTATCCTATCTAAACAATGTTAATTGCAATAGCAGTTACCCATAGACCCTCGCTAATACAGGTCCGAAACAAAACTTGTTAAACCAGATACCGTGCTTCCTAACGATTCATTACCTTTTATTTCTAAAGTCACATACACGGAGAACGACTCCCAATCAATTATTTTGTTATCGTAACAGCTGAATATATATTTTTATCACCTTCACCTAAAAGGTATATAGACATGAAGAGTGTTAGTTCGAATTAACCTACCTATAGTCACATCATAGGGAAAAGGAAACGGTCGTCACGGCATCTGATTTTGGCCATCATTTGACTACACTAACCTACCTAAACCCTCCACTCATTTATTTTAGACAATGAGTGCCTTATCTATATCTAAGCAATGTTAATTGCAATAGCAGTTACCCATAGACCCTCGCTAATACAGGTCCGAAACGAAACTTGTTAAACCAGATGCTGTGCTACCTAACGATTCATTACCTTTTATTTCTAAAGTGACATACACGGAGAACGACTCCCAATCAAATATTTTGTTATCGTAACAGCTGAATATATATTTTTATCACCTTCACCTAAAAGGTATATAGACATTAAGAGTGTTAGTTCGAATTAACCTACCTATATCTACTAAATGAGTGCCTTATCTATAGGAATATCATAGGGAAAAGGAATATAAGAAAATATATATAAAAAATAAAAGGATCATAGGGAAAAGGATACGGTGATCACGGCATCTGATTTTGGCCATCATTTGACTACACTAACCTACTTAAACCTTACACTCATTTATTTTAGACAATGAGTGCCTTATCCTACCTAAGCAATGTTAATTACAATAGCAGTTACCCATAGGCCCTCGCTAATACTGGTCCGAAACGAAACTTGTTAAACCAGATGCTGTGCTACCTAACGATTCATTATCTTTTATTTCTAAAGTGACATACACGGAGGACGACTCCCAATCAATTAGTTTGTTATCGTAACAGCTGAATATATATTTTTATCACCTTCACCTAAAAGGTATATAGACATTAAGAGTGTTAGTTCGAATTAACCTACCTATAGTCACATCATAGGGAAAAGGAAACGATCGTCACGGCATCTGATTTTGGCCATCATTTGACTACACTAACCTACCTAAACCCTCCACTCATTTATTTTAGACAATGAGTGCCTTATCCTATCTAAACAATGTTAATTGCATTAGCAGTTACCCATAGACCCTCGCTAATACAGGTCCGAAACGAAACTTGTTAAACCAGATGCTGTGCTACCTAACGATTCATTATCTTTTATTTCTAAAGTGACATACACGGAGAACGACTCCCAATCAATTATTTTGTTATCGCAAACAGCTGAATATATATTTCTATCACATTCACCTAAAAAGTATATAGACATTAAGAGTGTTAGTTCGAATTAACCTACCTATATCTACTAAATGAGTGCCTTATATATAGGAATATCATAGGGAAAAGGAATGTAAAAAAATAAATATATAAAAAATAAAAGGATCATAGGGAAAAGGATACGGTGATCACGGCATCTGATTTTGGCCATCATTTGACTACACTAACCTACTTAAACCTTACACTCATTTATTTTAGACAATGAGTGCCTTATCCTATCTAAGCAATGTTAATTACAATAGCAGTTACCCATAGGCCCTCGCTAATACTGGTCCGAAACGAAACTTGTTAAACCAGATGCTGTGCTACCTAACGATTCATTATCTTTTATTTCTAAAGTGACATACACGGAGAACGACTCCCAATCAATTAGTTTGTTATCGTAACAGCTGAATATATATTTTTATCACCTTCACCTAAAAGGTATATAGACATTAAGAGTGTTAGTTCGAATTAACCTACCTATAGTCACATCATAGGGAAAAGGAAACGGTCGTCACGGCATCTGATTTTGGCCATCATTTGACTACACTAACCTACCTAAACCCTCCACTCATTTATTTTAGACAATGAGTGCCTTATCCTATCTAAACAATGTTAATTGCAATAGCAGTTACCCATAGACCCTCGCTAATACAGGTCCGAAACAAAACTTGTTAAACCAGATACTGTGCTTCCTAACGATTCATTACCTTTTATTTCTAAAGTGACATACACGGAGAACGACTCCCAATCAATTATTTTGTTATCGTAACAGCTGAATATATATTTTTATCACCTTCACCTAAAAGGTATATAGACATGAAGAGTGTTATTTCGAATTAACCTACCTATAGTCACATCATAGGGAAAAGAAAACGGTCGTCACGGCATCTGATTTTGGCCATCATTTGACTGCACTAACCTACTTAAAACCTACACTCATTTATTTTAGACAATGAGTGCCTTATCTATATCTAAGCAATGTTAATTGCAATAGCAGTTACCCATAGACCCTCGCTAATACAGGTCCGAACCGAAACTTGTTAAACCAGATGCTGTGCTACCTAACGATTCATTACCTTTTATTTCTAAAGTGACATACACGGAGAACGACTCCCAATCAATTTTTTTGTTATCGCAAACAGCTGAATATATATTTTTATCACCGTCACCTAAAAGGTATATAGACATGAAGAGTGTTATTTCGAATTAACCTACCTATAGTCACATCATAGGGAAAAGGAAACGGTCGTCACGGCATCTGATTTTGGCCATCATTTGACTGCACTAACCTACTTAAAACCTACACTCATTTATTTTAGACAATGAGTGCCTTATCTATATCTAAGCAATGTTAATTGCAATAGCAGTTACCCATAGGCCCTCGCTAATACAGGTCCGAACCGAAACTTGTTAAACCAGATGCTGTGCTACCTAACGATTCATTACCTTTTATTTCTAAAGTGACATACACGGAGAACGACTCCCAATCAATTATTTTGTTATCGCAAACAGCTGAATATATATTTTTATCACTGTCACCTAAAACGTATATAGACATTAAGAGTGGTAGTTCGAATTAACCTACCTATAGTCACATCGTAGGGAAAAGGAAACGGTGGTCACGGCATCTGATTTTGGCCATCATTTGACTACACTAACCTACTTAAACCCTACACTCATTTATTTTAGACAATGAGTGCCTTATCCTATCTAAACAATGTTAATTGCAATAGCAGTTACCCATAGACCCTCGCTAATACAGGTCCGAAACGAAACTTGTTAAACCAGATGCTGTGCTACCTTACGATTCATTATCTTTTATTTCTAAAGTGACAGAACGTCTCCGAATCAATTATTTTGTTATCGCAAACAGCTGAATATATATTTTTATCACCTTCACCTAAAACGTATATAGACATTAAGAGTGTTAGTTCGAATTAACCTACCTATAGTCACATCATACGGTAAAGGAAACGGTCGTCACGACATCTGATCTTGGCCATCATTTGACTACACTAACCTACCTAAACCCTCCACTCATTTATTTTAGACAATGAGTGCCTTATGTATATCTAAGCAATGTTAATTGCAATACGAGTTACCCATAGACCCTCGCTAATACAGGTCCGAAACGAAACTTGTTAAACCAGATGCTGTGCTACCTAACGATTCATTACCTTTTATTTCTAAAGTGACATACACGGAGAACGACTCCCAATCAATTATTTTGTTATCGTAACAGCTGAATATATATTTTTATCACCTTCACCTAAAAGGTATATGGCACCATGAAGAGTGTTAGTTCGAATTAACCTACCTATAGTCACATCATAGGAAAAAGGAAACGGTGCTCACGGCATCTGAATTTGGCCATCGTTTGACTACACTAACCTACTTAAACCCTACACTCATTTATTTTAGACAATGAGTGCCTTATTCTATCTAAGCAGTGTTAATTGCAATAGCAGTTACCCATAGAACCTCTCTAATACAGGTCCGAAAGGAAACTTGTTAAACCAGATGCTGTGCTACCTGACGATTCATTATCTTTTATTTCTAAAGTGATATACACGGAGAACGACTCCGAATCAAAGTGGGATTTCAGATTAATACGTATTTTAATCTGTTAACATATATCTGGGGAGTCACTGGTTGAAAAAATGACTGCGTTCAGCCCTTTCGACGAACACCAATCACCCTCAACAGAAGATATAGAACGCGTGCAGCCATTATAGCGCACAACGTAATAATTAATTTACTCTATTAATTGGCGATTTAGTGTCTTGTTTTGTACGTTGTGGAGAAGGTTAAAACTGTTAATCAAAGTGTGAAATCAGACAAATACGTATTTTAATCTGTTAATATCTATCTGGGGTTCACTGGTGGAATACGTGACTGCGTTCAACCCTTTGGACGAACAGCAATCACCCTCAACAGAAAATATAGAACGCGTGCAGCCATTACCAGCGCACAGCGGAATAATTAATTTTTCCCTATTGATTGGCCTTTAAATGTGTTGATGTGTACCTAATGGAAAAAGTTAAAGCTGATAATCATAGTGTGAAATCAGACAAATGCGTATTTTAATCTGTTAATATGTTCCTGGGGGTCACTGGTTGAATAAGTGACTGCGTTCAGCCTTTTGGAAGAACAGCAATCACCCTCAGCAGAAGATATAGAACGCGTGCAGCCATTATAGCGCACAGCGGAATAATTAAATTATCCCAATTAATTGGCGTTTTAGTGTGTTGTTATGTACCTAGTGGAGAAGGTTAAAGCTCTTAATCAAAGTGTGAAATCAGACAAATACCTATTTTAATCTTTTAATATGTACCTGGGGGTCACTGGTTGAATAAGTGACTGCGTTCAGCCCTTTGGACGAACAGCAATCACCCTCAACAGAACATACAGAACGCGTGCAGCCATTATAGCGCACAGGGGAATAATTAAGTTACTCTATTAATTGGCGTTTTAGTGTGATGTTATGTACCTTTTGGAGAAGGTTAAAGCTGTTAATCAAAGTGTGAAATCAGAAAAATACCTATTTTATTCTGTTAATGTGTTCCTGGGTTATTGGTTGAATAAGTGACTGCGTTCAGCCTTTTGGACACACAGCAATCATACTCAACAGAAGATATAGAACGCGTGCAGCCATTATATCGCACAGCAGAATAATTAATTTACTCTATTAATTGGCGTTTTAGTGTGTTTTTATGTACCTAGGGGATAAGGTTAAAGCTGTTAATCAAAATGAAATCAGACAAATACGTATTCTAATCTGTTAATATGTACCTGGGGGTCACTGGTTGAAAAAGTGACTGCGTTCAGCGCTTTGGACGAACAGCAATCTCCCACAACAGAAGATATAGAAAGCGTGCAGCCATTAGAGCGCACAGCGGAATAATTAAGTTATCCCTATTAATTGGCGTTTTAGTGTGATGTTATGTACCTAGTGGAGAAGGTTAAAGCTGTTAATCAAAGTGTGAAATCAGACAAATACGTATTTTATTCTGTTAATATGTGCCTGGGGTTACTGGTTGAATAAGTGACTGCGTTCAGCCTTTTGGACGAACAGCAACCAACCTCAACAGAAGATATAGAACGCGTGCAGCCATTATATCGCACAGCGGAATAATTAAATTACTCTATTAATTGGCGTTTTAGTATGTTGTTATGTACCTATTGGACAAGTTTAAAGCTGTTAATCAAAGTGCGAAATCCGACAAATAGTTATTTTAATCTTTAAATATGTACCTGGGGCTCACTGGTTGAATAAGTGACTGCGTTCAGCCCTTTAGACGAAGAGCAATCACGCTCAACAGAAGATATAGAACGCGTGCAGCAATTATAAAGCACAGGGGAATAATTAAGTTATCCTTATTAATTGGTGGTTTAGTGTATTGATATGTACCTACTGGAAAAGTTTAAAGCTGTTAATGAAAGTGTGAAAACAGACAAATATATATTTTAATCTGTTAACACATATCTGGGGGTCACTGGTTGAATAAGTGACTGCGTTCAGCCCTTTGGACGAACAGCAATCGCCATCAACAGAAGATATAAAACGCGTGTAGCCATTATAACGCACAACGGAATGATTAAGTTATCCCTATTAATTGGCGGTTTAGTGTGTTGTTGTGTAACTAATAGAAAAAGTTAAAGCTGTTAATCAAAATTTTAAATCAGACAAATACGTATTTTGTTCTGTTAATATATATCTGGGGGTCACTGGTTGAATAAGTGACTGCGTTCAGCCTTTTGGACGAACAGCACTAACCTTCAAAAGAATATATAGAACGCGTGGAGCCATTATAGCGCACAGCGGAATAATTAAGTTATCCCTATTAATTGGCGGTTTAGTGTATTGTTGTGTCCTTAGTGGAAAAGGTTAAAGCTTTTAATCAAAGTGTGAAATCAGCCAAATACGTATTTTATTCTGTTAACGTATATCTGGTGGTCACTGCTTGAATAAGTGACTGAGTTCAGCTCTTTTGGACGAACAGCAATCACCCTCAACAGAAGATATAGAACGCGTGCAGCCATTATAACGCACAGCAGAATAATTAAGTTATCCCTATTAATTGGCGTTTAAGTGTGTTGTTGTGTACCTAATGCAAAAGGTTAAAGCTGATAATCAAAGTGTGAAATCAGACAAATACATATTTTATTCTGTTAATATGTACCTGGGGGTCACTGGTTGAAAAATGACTGCGTTCAGCCCTTTGGACGAACAGTAATCACCTTCAAGTGAATATATAGAACGCGTGCAGCCTTTACAGCGCACAGCGGAATAATTAAGTTATCCCTATTAATTGGCGTTTTAGTGTGTTGTTACGTATGTAGTGGAAAAGGTTAAAACTGATAATCAAAGTGTGAAATCAGACAAATACGTATTTTAATCTGTTAATATGTACCTAGGGGTTACTGGTTGAATAAGTGACAGCGTTCAGCCCTTTGGACGAACAGCAATCACCCTCAACAGAAGATATAGAACGCGTGCAGCCATTAAAACGCACAGCGGAATAACTAAATTATCCCTATTAATTGTCGGTTTAGTGTGTTTTTATGTACCTAGTGGAGAAGGTTAAAGCTGTTAATCAATGTGTGAAATCAGACAAATACGTATTTTAATCTGTTAATATATATCTTGGGTTCAATGTTTGAATAAGTGACTGCGTTCAGCCCTTTGGACGAACAGCAATCATCTTCAACAGAATATATAGAACGCGTGCAGACATTATAGCACACAGCGGAATAATTAAATTATCCCTATTAGTTGGCGGTTTAGTCTGTTGTTGTGTACCTAGGGGAAAAGGATAAAGCTGTTAATCAAAATGTGAAATCAGAGAAATACGTATTTTAAACTCTTAACAGATATCTGGGGTCACTGGTTGAATAAGTGACTGTGTTCAGCCCTTTGGACGAACAGCAATCACCCTCAACAGAAGATATAGAACGCGTGCAGCCATCATAGAGCACAGCGGAATTATTACTTTATCCCTATTCATTTGAGTTTAAGTGTTTGATGTGTACCTTGTGAAAAGGGTTAAAAGCAGTTAATCAAAATGTGAAATCAGACAAATAGGTATTTTAATCTGCTAATGTGTGCCTGAGGGTCTCTGGTTGAATAAGTGACTGTGTTGAGCCGTTTGGACGAACAGCAATCACCCTCAACAGAAGATATAAGACGCGTGCAGCCATTATAGCGCATATCGGAAAAATTAAGTTATCTCTTATTATTATAGCGCATATCGGAAAAATAAGTTCAGACAAATACGAAATCTGTTAATATGTGTCTGAGGGTCACTGGTTGAATAAGTGACTGCATTCAGCCCTGTGGACGAACAGCAATCACCCTCAACAGAAGATATAGAACGCGTGCAGCCATTACGCGCACAGCGGAATAATTAAGTTTTCCCTATTCTTTGGCGTTTAAATGTGTTGTTGTGTACCTAGTGGAAAGCGTTAAAGCAGTTAATCAAAATGTGAAATCAGACAAATACGTATTTTAATCTGTCAATGTGTATCTGAGGGTCTCTGGTTGAATAAGTGACTGCGTTCAGCCCTTTGGACGAACAGCAATCTCTCTCAACAGAAGATATAGAACGCATGCAGCCATTACAGCGCACAGCGGAATAATTACGTTATCCCTATTCATTGGCGTTTAACCGTGTTGTTGTGTATCTAGTGGAAAATGTTAGATCTGTTAATCAAAGGGTGAAAGCAGACAAATACATATTTTAAACTGTTAATACGTAGGTGAGGGTCACTGGTTGAATAGGTGACTGCGTTCAGCCCTTTGGGCGAACAGCAATCTCCTACCGCAAATCTTATAGAAAACGTGCAGTAATAAGAGCGCACAAAGGAGTAGTTATTTTGTCCGTTTGGATTAGCGTCGGAAGTGTGTTGTTTTGCATATAGTGCAAAGTGTGAGAGGTTATTAATAGGAAAGTGAAATGAGTCAAATACCTATTTGAGTCTGTGAATGGATTTGTTATTCGAGAGACACTGGTTGAATAGTTGTCTGCATTCAGCCATTTCAGCAAATGGCAATCACTCTCATCAGAAGCAATAGATCACATTCAGTCATTAGATCACAGAGCGGATTAATTACTCTGCTTCTCTCGATTACGTCATCTATTGTGTTTAGTGTGTGCAGAGTGTAGAGTGTTAAAAGTTGTGTATTTAGAAAGCTGAAACGGTCGGAATATGTACTTGAATATATTCTCCCTCCACTTCTCTAGGTTGGACCCTCAGCCGTAGTGGTGCAGTGTGATATTTGTGTCAGTGCCGAATTATTGTGTATTATCCGTTGTATTTGAGTGTGTTTCTTGTCTCAGTGTGTAGAGCTACATCTTGGATCGCCCTATACGTCTTTTGGAGTTTTCCTGATATTTTACAATAAAATGTTGAAATTTTAATCAATCATGTTTTGAAACGTAGGCCTAAAAGGCAAAGGAATAGATTGAAATGTAAAATAGAATTAGAATTAATTGAAAATTTAGAACCAATAGATCCGCTGGACGTGTTTGTAAATACGCCTGGTTACGTAAATACATAATTAATTACTTTGAACTCACTATTTCGAATAATATTATCAAATATAAGTAGTAAATGTTTATTATTCTGATTTGTATAGAATTCAGAAAAAATATCTGACAACGAGTTTTTAGAAATTAGTATTCTGGCAACCTTCGTGAACTGTACACGAAGGTTGCCAGATCACTAATTTCTAAAAAAAACTCGTTGCAGATATTTTTTCTGAATTCTCTAATCAACCATAGTGTTCGGATACTTTTTTGAGCGACTGTACATGGTCACTTTTGTTATTGGTGATGTTTTTAATTTAGAGTAAAAAACTAATGCGCAGACATTTCACTAATATATTATGCATGCTTTAATAGGAAAATATGTGTTTAGCTAAAGATTTAATTGCAGTAATAAACTACTTAAATCTTGATTTTATAGAAGTTTTTGTTCAGTATTTAAAGAGTCTTTGAAACTGAAACGTTTAGCAAGTTATCTCGTTCTGCAAAAAAAATTCTAAATTGGAGAAAATTTAACTAATCAGTACTCGATCTACTGAAAATACAGCTACATATCTAGGTAAGGTTTCTATACCGCTTATTTCTTTCGTTTAACCTGTTTAAATTCTCTCTCCAAATGAATTATTTGCGTACAATAGCTCAAAAAAATATCCGAACACTATGGTTGATTACAGAATTCAGAAAAATATCTGACAGCGATTTTTTTAGAATAGTGATCTGGCAACCGTCGTGTCACGTGACACGACGGTTGCCAGATCACACGACAAAAACAGACGTATTATAATACGTCTGTTTTTGATGCAGCTTTTTGAGAAATGTGTAACCAGTTATTTGGCGAGATATTTTAAACATATGGATGCACAATTCAAATTCGTAATGAATAAGTAGCTAATTATAACAACCTAGTCGTCATCTTGCTACCAATGATTAATCCATAAACATATATTGAATTGCTGTGGTTATTGTTTCTAATTCTCTATACTAGCCGTATTCACTATTTCTCTTCACCTGTCAAGGGAGTGCCAACTCAAATCATCGTGCATGTTACCTTTGGCACGCGTGTCATAAAATCGCCATCACTGCTATGAAGGCACCAACCTGAGTTTTGTTGTTAAAGGTATTGGGTTGGTGGTGGCTCAGTCGGTGAAGTGCCATGCTCATAATCTTATGGTCTCAGGTTCGAGTCCTACCTGGGTCAGTGTTGAGATTTTTCTCCCCAAAACTCCCCGCCGTGCCCTCTGTCAACAGGGGGACACCGATCGGCTTGGAAAGGCCGCCGTCCGTCAAATGACATAACAAATGTTATAGACCATGTTGGATGACCTTGACGGGAGCTACCATCTGTATCCTAACAGCTACCCGGTGGTTTCCCTTCATACAACCTTCTCTGAACCTTTGCGGTCCTTATGATCTGATCACTAAGTACATTGTATGTAAAAAAGGTACAGATCCTAGGTAAAACAGTTTGTACTTATTTACATACCTGTAATAAGCATCGGAAGGAACTTCAGGTCATGGTCGCACATCAGAGGACACGTCAAGGCACGGTCGCACGTCAGAGGACACGTCAAGGCACGGTCGCACGTCAGAGGACACGTCAAGGCACGGTCGCACGTCAGAGGATACGTCAAGGCATGGTCGCACGTCAGAGGACACGTCAAGGCACGGTCGCACGTCAGAGGACACGTCAAGGCACGGTCGCACGTCAGAGGACACGTCAAGGCACGGTCGCACGTCAGAGGACACGTCAAGGTACGGTCGCACGTCAGAGGACACGTCAAGGTACGGTCGCACGTCAGAGGACACGTCAAGGCACGGTCGCACGTCAGAGGATACGTCAAGGCACCGTCCCCCCAGATCCAGCCCTGAGTCTTCTGACCTGATCATTTAGCTCATTACGCGAACTAAAATGCCATTGACAGGTAAAACAACCAAAGTAGACCAACGGCTCGGGTCACGTTAGAGTGGGAGGGGGGGGGGGGGGCGAAGATTGCTCAGTTAACGTCTTGAAAATTCTCATAGGTCATATAGGTCGGCACGATCGCTTTTCCTATTAGTGAACCAATGATCTACGAGAATTTTCGAAAGCATCAACTGCGCAGTCTCATCTTAGGCTGAATGATTGCCGCCACTCTGTAAACGGATATTCTGATTGTAATTCTTACGTTACAACAGAGTGTGATCGCATTCTAATAATGGATCTGTTGGCTGTTACGTGTCATTGTTCTACACTGATATTGCTGGTCAATTGCGTGAATTAGAATATCCGTGTTTTTGAATTATTCGGGCTTCCGTATGATTTGAAGAAATCAATTGAAATATTTTGATTAACGTTGGAATAAAAATAATAAATAAAAAAAACACTTTTTCGAAATTTTTTTCTAAAAGCTTTCAAAATGGAAACAAATTGTTAAATTATTATTATATCATTCATATCCTATTGATTTCAAAATGAAAGGTCTTAATTATTATTTTTTGGTTGGGTTGTATTAATTGTCAGCATGATTTTTTTTTTTACCTTCACTGGCCAAATGAAGTCACTAGGACTTAATGGCTCAGATGTAGATACAGGAAAGGGTTGAATTGTTTTATCTCTGAGCGGCACTTTTTTTGCTCACAATGGTCCAAATGGTCAGGTCGCAAGGACTCCGAGGGTTCAGAGCAGGTTTGGAGGGAGGGGAATCATTGGACAGTTGTTACGAGACAGATGGTCGTTTCTCGTAAAGTTCACCTAACGTGCTCTTTAACGTGCACAGGTTATGGCTCTCAGGTTCACTTGGCTACGGCTTAACGTCCCATCCGACGGACAGTTGCTTTTCCAAGCCCATCAGTGTCCCCTCCTGACCGAGGGAAGTGTGGGAAGTTTTGCAGACATAAGTCTCAATATTCGCCCAGCTGGGACTCCAATTTGGGAACTGCAGATTACGATCCAGGCGGGATATTCACCATCAACACCACCTCCGAGTGGCACTATTTTTTTTGGCTCACAACTGAAATTCTAGGTCCCAAAAAACCAGTGTTTTAGAATTGAACAGTGGAAAAGTAGGCCCATGACGCTGTTTAGGGGACATTAAAACGGACTTTTCTTTTTGGTTTAATTAGGATCACAGGAATTTCTTTCCAAATAAGAAAAGGATCGCAGAAATTCGCTAGATTTTGCCTTATTTTCAGCGATCATTCTCGATCGGAATACTTTAATAGGATATGTTTTTACCTATATATTTTCTTATAGACATCTATTTCGTGAATTTCAGTTGACAATTAAAAATTAGCTGATTGTGAGTTAGTGCGTGACAAAGGATGACGCTAATTAAGACCATCATGCAGAAGTTGTAAAGCTCTGAAAATCTGCACTTACGGGTAATTCAGCCCGTAGTTCTCGGGAGGAAAAATCCGAAATTCGATCTTCGACCTGTCCTTCAAAGTCAGAGAGAGGTGAAGCACAGATCAAAGCTTGACGTAAAAGTGCTAGAAATGTGAATATTGGTATATAGGAGTACTTCGGATCACAGATCCCAGAAGCTTTAAAAATCTCGGATTCTTTGTGTGTTGGGGCTTCGAGATCAAAAATTAAATTTTAATTTACCACTTTTAGAGAGTTAATTTGATGCCTACGGGCAAGGACGTACCTAGAATTTAGTTCGGGGCGGTCTGAGAATAAGCCTTGAGTAGTGTTTCCCAGTTACTAAAACATTCCACCGAACAGGAAAGATTAAAATGATATTCTATATGAGATTTTATAATTGTTGTTTTAATATATTTTTAGTGTCAGAATAACATATGGGGCTAAGATAAAGTTGTATAAAACTTCCAACTGTTATTATTCAATTTCTTTTTAATATTTTTAAACTGAACGAAATAAAGACAATTGTTTTGGAGTTCAAAGCAGATAGACGAGTTCGATATTTAGTAGAAGACGACAGGGTTCTCAGCGGACTTATTTTTATTGAGGGAGGGTGGGTTAATGAAAACCCAGAGAAAATGAAAAAGGAAATTCTACACAATTCATTATTAATATTATTTCACAAATATTTTTGCAATTTTTTTTTTGTAGTTTGTTTTTCAAACGAGCTAATGTCATCATTTTGTTTGTTTTATCTGTCTGTACACTTTCATCTTTTTAGTTTTAACAGATTAATTTAAAATTCCTGTTGAATTGGATGGGTATTGATGACACCCCGTAGGCAGGGACGTACAGTCGCTCAAAAAAGTATCCGAACGCTATGGTTGATTACAGAATTCAGAAAAAATATCTGGCAACAATTTTTTTTAGAAATTAGTGGTCTGGCAACTTTCGTGTACGTACAAGAAGGTTGCCAGATATTTAATTTCGAAAAAAATCGTTGCCAGATATTCTTTCTAAATTCTGTAATCAAACAGAGTGTTCGGATATTTTTTGAGCGACTGTACCTCCCCTGCCTACGAGGATATTTCTTGTCGTAGATCTTAGAAAGCTTATGAAAAATTGGATCCGACGTCTCCATTTAGAGGTCATATTTCAGTCAAACTGTAATAATAATAATAACTACACCTAACAGAAACGTGGAACATCATGTACAGGGGTATTCGAGTCCTGCATCTCTGAAGAGTTGCGAAATTCTGGATACACCAATCCGTTGAAGTCGACCAGAGGTCGAATTTCGATCCACGTGGGAGTTTGAAATTCCAAATGATGTCTGCTGGTTTCTACATCTTGGAAACGGCACTGTATTTCTGATCCTTCGAATACCTCGAGTTTGTCTATGTATCTATCTGCTAGTAAGTGAATTGGTGTGTCGAGTTATTTATATTCGTAGAACTCAGGAAGGTTAAGAAATTTCCGTTACGGTTTTGTGTTCAAGGTCACATAAGGGTCGATTGGGTTGTTTTACCTATGATCGGAACTTTCGCGCGGCCTATTTAACGGCCTCTAACGATAGAAATTCAAACTACGAAAATTCAAAAACTTTTCACAGTTCGCGGGCACTATTAACACCTTTGGAAGATTCTGAAAGGCGAATCGTATGATTTACCTATCCAATTCAAAAAGAATTTTAAATTTATGTCTTAAAACAAAAAAGTTGAATGTCTACAGACGGAGAAAACAAACAACAAAATGATGACATGAGCTCGTTTTTTAAAAGAACTACAAAAAAATTGTGAAATTTTTTTTAAATAATATTTTTACTGAATTGTAGAATTTTCTATTTCATTTTCTCAGTTTTTATTAACCCACCCTCCCCCAACAAAAATAAGTTCCCATTCTTATTGTAATAATCTAGTTCCAATTTTCTCCTTATTTTTATTATAGATATATTAAAATAGTAAAATAATATTATATAAAAATGTATAAAAATATATTTTATTACATATATATATATATATATATTATTTTGGCAGGGCAGTGTATATCAAAGAATTTCCAGGTTATGTCAATGGGAATCTAACTGCGAAGTTCTGTAACTTCTAAAATGTGTATTTGATGGAAAAAATGTGACTGAGAATAAAATAAAGAACATGATCAAATCTGCATATTTTAATCTCGATTTTCAACACTATTCGTTCATTACTTAAATAGCAGATGTAATATTTCAAAACAGTAATAAATAAAAACTAAACTAATAAATATTGTTCCAAACCAAGGAATAAAATAAATCTTCATTTTTAAAAGTTTGCGTAATGATTTAATTAATATTTAATTCTTTTATAGGGCAGTATAATATCCTTATTAAACTGCACCGAATTGGTTGCTTCATTTTCTCTGGACTTCCCAAATAAAAACAAACCCCTTCTTATCCTAAGACCTAGTTCCCATTTTACCCTTACACATGTTCGCTTTCAAAAATGCAGCACTTGTGCTGCAAATGCTTTTTTGGTTTATATATATAATAAACCAAAAAACCGCAACCGTATCTTCCAACCCACTATCCTTTCAGAAGTAGATGACACCCAATAATAAGTTGGTCCTCTGGTTCACTTTCAGCCGTATTGCGTCTGGCCGTCTTCTCCATAGCTGGCCAAGTTCGGGCAGGGCAATCTCATTTCCTTTCTCGTAATAGAGACCTACGTTATTTCCGCTTCTGGCGCAGTCTATTTTTAAGTCAATTCTTACCGGGATTTTTCAGTGTTCCAATGACTTGCGGCTGCAAACAAGCAGTAGAAATGGTTTAATGTAATGTTACAATAGGAGCACAAATAAGAATGTACAAGGAAAAAAATGGATGTGAGGATTGGAAAAGTAGCAGCTGGAAAAAAATATCCACAGGCGATATGTTATCCTTCTATAGTTTTCAAAGAGAAAGCAGTTCGTAATTGTTCGATTTTAGTTTTCTTCAAAAGCGAATGGACATTTCAACTAATGTGAGGGAGGGATTGACTCAGTGGGTAGAGAGCCGTAATCGGCAGTTCGCAGGTTCGACTCCCACCTGGGTCAGCGTTGATATTTATCTCCGCAAAATTCCCCCCGCCCTGTCCAAGGTCAGTAGGGAACACCGATGGCCTTGGAAAGGAATTCAGCTATCTGTTAGGTGTAGTTATTATTATTATTACAGTTCAGCTATCTGTTAGGTGTAGTTATTATTATTATTACAGTTACATACATTCCCCCCGCCCTGTCCAAGGTCAGTAGGGAACACCGATGGCCTTGGAAAGGAATGAGCTAAACAGACCGTCGGGTAGGACGTTAAGCCGTGGCCCCATCTGCGGGAGATCTGTGGCTGGCCATGACGGGGGCTACCATCTGTGGCTGGGTCTACGGGGCCATCTGTGGCCATCACGGCTTAACGGCATTCACGGCATCTACCATCTGTGGCCATCACGGCTTAACGGCATTCACGGCATCTACCATCTGTAGCCATCACGGGGTCTACCCCATCTGTGGCTGGCCATCACGGGGGCTACCATCTATCTCCCAAAACAGCTGTTCCAATGGGTCCCCCCATTTAGCCCATCGCGTGCAAAAAAAGTGGCGCTCAGTTGCAATAAGATCAAACCAACCATTTCTTCCAACTAGTGAGAGCTTTTAACCCCTGGGTTTTACTAATATCAGAAGGGCAATGCCTGTCGCTGGATTTCACGGGACTCAACTCATATTATGGAGCACCCATTTCTGATCGACACTTTTTTGCACACAATGAGCTAAACAGCCAGATCACAAGGACCCTAAAGGCTCAGGGAAGGTTGGGGGAAGGGCGTGCACTAAACAGCTGTTAGGAGGCAGGTGGAAGCCTCCCGTCATGACCATCCAGTGTGTTGTTTCACGTGCACAAGGTATGGATCTCCCGCATGCGATGCCATGGCTTAACGTCCCATCCGACGGACGGTTGCCTTTCTTTGACTATCGGTGTCCGCTACTGACCAGGAAAGGGAGGAGAGTTTCGAGGCTGTAAATCTCAACGCTTGACCAAGGTAGAGCTCGAACCGGGAACTGACGATTAGGAGCTTGGTGCGCTACCGACTCAGCACCCCCCCCCCCCGGCCCTCGTAACTAAAATAAAAGTATTCTATGACACTTTCATATTACATTTCCTGACACTTCCATATTATTATGTGAATAGAAAGTAACATTCAGAGCTCCCTAAATTTGAAAATGATTTTTTTTACGGAAACGTCACTCGAAATAAATTGAAGATTCCCTCAAATCTTTCTAATTCTCGATTTTCAACAATTTTCCTCAAATTTTTACAGTTATTAAGATGGATACGTTTAACAGCAAACTCTGCTCTTAAATTCGTTCTAAAAATTTTCGTATGAAGGTAATCATACCCTCTACACGTTAAAGAACACGCTGGATGGCCTTGACAGGAGACTACGTCCTATCTCCGAACTATACAGTGGTCCCCTCCTCTAACCTTCTCGGGGCAAGGGAAGGGGATCCGCTGAATATTAATTACTGGACCGATAATTAATTAACTGCAAGAATCATTACACCAACATCTAAATTTGCATTTATTTCAGTAAGCGGCTTGTTGTAACATATATAATTTGTGTTTTAATGGGCTTTTGGAAGTAAATTGTTATGTTCGGTGACGCTGATTTTAAATGCTTTGGGCTCCAAAACTCTTTAAATATCAAAAGAATATTGCTGAAAATTGAGCTTTAGAGAGATTTGAATGAGATCCTTAATTTGTACTCAGTGACATTTTCCAGAAAAAATATTATTTTTACATTTAGGGATCTCTGAATATGACTCTCCATTCGCATAACATGCAAATATCGGAAAACGTTTTGTAATATCGCATATATCGATTGGGAGTTATTTTAATTTCTAGATATGCGTATGCATATACACTGCTCGACATTGAAAGTGCCCCACCCAGAAGAACATGTACAAACATGCAAATAAAAGGGTGGGTGTGAGCAGTTGAGATGTGCAAATGGTGATAATTCAGAGCCAATGATATGTGTGGCTCAAGAGAAAAGGTGCAAGAAGAAACAGGGATGGTATTGTGTTTATGCAGGTGGAAGTTGTGCGAAAGGTTGAGATTCGGTGCTGGAACGGTTGAGATTAGAATTCTGCTTAGAAATTGTTCAGCGAAGGCCGAAAATGCCTGGTACACGCCATCATCATGTTTATTAACATTTAGATGCGTTTGAGAGAGATGAATTATAAGCCTATGTGAAGCTGGATGGACTACAGGTTGTGTCGCTGTCCATGTTCATCGGGATGCACGAACTGTTGAATGCCGTTGGCAACAGTGGCGAAATGAAGGTTCTAGCATGTGTCACAGAGGGAGTGGTACCATCCGACAGACGTCCGCCCTGCTTAATAGGCACATTGTTCGACATGCTCGTTCGTCACCACAAAGCACTGCAGGCGATATTCGACGGACTGTGTCAGCAACCATGGATGTCCCCACAACCACCTGAATGGTAAACCGAAGGTTACATTTTTTTTTTTGCTCTGGGCAACCGTTACGTCCACTGCCATTGACTGTAAACCATCGCAGCGCTCGTCTGGCTTGGTGTCGAAGTCGTGCGAAATGGGCCATGAATTGAACACTGTTGTGTTTAGTGAAGAATCCCATTTTTGTCTGGGAGCTGACTATCGATGGGTCCATGTATGGCAAGAGGATGGATCCAGCTTTTGTTCGTGACTGGCACACCACCCGTCAGCCAGACATAATGGCATGGGATGCTGTTGGATATGACAGCAGGTCACCTCTTATCCGCGTCACGGGAACACTGACAGCTGCACGATATGTTATCACGGTTCTGCAGGTCGTTTTGTTATCGTTCCTGGGAGCATGCAGCAGCGCGTTTTGTTACCGTTCTTGGGAGGCAGGCAGCAGCCCATTTTCCAGCATGACAAAGCCTGTGTACACTGCTACGATCTCCAGACAATGTTTACAACATGTTCAAATATTACCGTGGCCAACACGATCTCCAGATATATCCCCAAGTGAAAATCTGTGGGACCACATTGGACAACGTTTGCAAACCTCTCAGCAGCTGGCACAAAATCTCGATGAATTATGGGAGCAAGTCAACGCTGTTTGGTGTGCAATTCCTCAGGACCATATCCGTCGACTGTATGACTCCATGCCACGTCGTATTGTTGCCTGTATTGCCGTTCACGGCGTGCAACCACCTACTGAGGCAGTCACATTGTGTTGCATGATCTCATCTTCTAACCACTGTAAGTGGTTGCAAATTAGATCATGGTATGCCAATATATATTGCTATGTGTGTGCTACATTTCACCCCTATTCCCTCACTCCTTCTGGTTAGAGCAATTTCAATATCGTGCAGTGTATGTATGTATAAGTTCCTTACGCATTGTTTCTGTTAAATATTCCAGCATACGAAACTCCTTAAATAATAAGAGAATATTATTGAATTTTAAGAATTAGCTCTGCTAAATGTAGATCTTCTTTTTTGTTTTGTTGTAGCATTTTACCATAAAGTTTAATATTTCAAGTTAGAAAGCTTCAAAAGTTAGCATTCTGTTAATAAAATGTGGTAATTCTTTTATATTGTTGTCTAAACATTATATCTATAGGTAGGTACTGAACAGAAAAAACGTTCATGTTATTTGAATATGGAGTCATATTCAGATATCAGTAACATCTTAAGTAATATTAATATGGACAAAATATGACTATAGTTATACTTGAGGTCTCTATCAAATCTCTTTAAATGTAGAATTATTCACAAATAATTGTTCAGTATCCAAATAATTTTGTAAGCTGGAAAATGTACTCAATTAAAACCTGAAAAATTATTGCAACATATTAAAATGAAAAAGAAACATTCTGTAAAAAATAATACCCCCTCAAGCAGCTGCTTGCCACAGAGGTCTGACAGGAGCCTGTCAGTTTATATGCCATAGTAGAAAATCTAATGATTGAATAGTATATGAATTTTGAATGATTTTTGGTTAACAAGATAAGTAAATGTTAAATATTCCAGATTCTATAACTCATTAAATATTAAAAATATCAAAAGCAGGTATTTAGGCAGACCGCAGTCAGATCTTCAAATATGATTGCCAATAATCACATTTTTCTATAAAAAGCGCTTTTAAGAAATTGTAGAGTTGTGAATTTGATTCCCTCTTGATCAAACATTTAATATTTCAACTGTTTCTACTTTCTGTTGAGAAACTATTAATGCATGAATTTATTATTCAGTCCTAAGACTTTTTGATCTCCCCTTCAAATCCAAAAGAATTATTCCATGTTTCCTTTGCTTTTTGCTGAAATACAAGTTTCAAAAAGGAAATGAACACACCACATTCTGCAGTCGACTCCTGTTGCCTGGAGAGTTGTCCTGTTGCCTGGTTGCCTTTAGAGTCCCCCTGTTGCCTGGAGGGATGCAGGCAGTTTGTCATTTAAACGTTAATTGATGGTCGTTTGAACCCTCTGAGCGGGAGAGGCACAAAGAGGGGAGGAAGAGTTCACCCGTTCAACCTACCTTCTCCCGGCCGACGGGCCGGTACGGTAGCGAAAGGGATTCGGCCGGTACGGCCGGAATGGTAGCGAAAGGGATTCGGCCGGTACGTCCGGAATGGTAGCGAAAGGGTTAAATCTTCTGATAAGTGAATGATGCCCTTAACAGGAAATTTATCAGAGTTGTAAGGTACCTTTGTTGGTGCTATACGTACATTCGGAAACAAAGTGTAGGGGAATTCGTCAGACAATATCACATTCCTCTACTAATGCTGTTCTTTGCACCACTAGAACGACGTGCTTTGAAAAGTGTGATGAGTGGCTTTATGAAATGCAAGTCAACCCGTGATATCCAGCTCTATGGAATTGACCTAGTTTTCTACAAAACTGGTCTCTCGCATCCCATGTTGAAATCCGTGCACAACTGCCGAGCTGTTGCTCGCCTGATTTCCTTTGCATATCGCACTAACGCATGAATATCCCGATTCTGGGGCTGCACTTTGCAGATGATGTCTTCTCTTTAGAATCCTTGCGTTGGTTCACCCATTCACTTTTACACTTCCTTAACCAGTTTATTTACATTACTTTTTTTGAGGCATTTCTTTGAATCATCATTTTCTCAACACCCGTATTGTTGCTAATATGAGCAGATCAGTTTTGATTGACAGTCGCTAACTGCCACAGGAGCAAGGTTACGGCCACATAGTCGTCATCGCCGTATGCAAATATGGCTTCTCAGCGTGATGTTGCATATGTCATACACCAAAGAGCCAAAACATGATCAGGGCATCTTTATGCAAATCGAAACAACTGCAGATAAACGACGGCATGTCTGAAGGCCATGAAACGGTACTGAGCTCTGTTAATCAGTGTTATTCTTGTTCTTCAGATGGGAAAGGCAGCAGACTTAAGCGAGTTTCACAAAGGCCAAATTGTAATAGCTCTGAGCATTTCCAAGATTCAAGACCTGTGGGTAGTCACAGTCAGCTGTGTTTAGTATCTTTAAAAAGTGATCTGAGGAGGGAGAAACTACGAACCGCCGGCAAGCTGTGAGCCGACCATGGCTCATCGATACTATAGGTGAGGGAAGGCTATGCCGTATGGTGTGAGCCAAGATAATGGATATTGTGGTGCAACTCTCCTGTAATTTGAATGCTGGAGACAGGAGTAATGTGTCACAACACACAGTACATCAAACCCTGCTGGAAATGAGGCTGTAGGCTGCTCCGACTACCTATGCTAACCTTGGATCACCGTCGAAAGTGCTTACAATGGCACATGAGTATCAAAACTGGAGCTTGAATGATAGGTAGAAGGTCGTCTGGTCCGATGAATCTCATTTCCTGTTGCATCATATGGGCTGCTGGGAACGTGTGTGACATTTACCTGGGGAAGTGTTGGCACCAGGATGCACTGTGGACTAAATCGAGCTGATGGAGGAAGTTTAATGCTTTGGGCAATGTTCTGCTGGGAAACCCTGGGTACAGTCACTTCTGTGCAGGAAACTATGACGTCTACCACCTACCTAAATAACATGGCAGATCAGGTAAATCCTTTCAGAGCAACAGTATATCCCTCTAGTAGTGCCTTCTTTCAGTAGGGTAATGTGCGATGCTACACTGCCTGGATTGTTCGAGAATGGTTTGCAGAACGTGAGGAAGACTTCCAGGTATTGCCCTGGCCTCCAAATTTCACAGACATCAATCCAATTGAGCATCTGTGGTTTGTGTTGGAACAGTATATCCGATCTGCTGCAGCTCAACCATGTAATTTACAAGAGTTAAAGGATCTGCTGGTAACTTGTTGGTACCAGATACCAAAAAAACCTATAGAAATCTTGTAGTGTCCATGCCTCTCCGGTAACAGCTGTTTTGGTGGCACATGGAGGACCAACATTATATTAAACAAGTGTTCATAATGTTTTGGCTTTTCAGTGTATTAGCTTGAGCCAGAGTGAGGCTAAATGACTGGAGCAAAGCTGGGTAAAGAGTAAAGCGGGATAACTGTGTAGTAAAATTAATTACATGCAGCATCAGCAGTGATACCTGCCACAGTAGTAGCAATGAATACTTAACGTAGAAGTTTTTCCTCTTGTGGAACCAAGCATTTAAAAATATTACTAATATACTACATTTCATAGATATACTTAACCTATTGCTCCTCATCCATCAGAAATCTATTCATCCTTTTATTTATAATAGCAGAAGTTGTCTCGCAACCAAGAAACATATTTCTTCACACAGTACTTTGCCATGCTGCTAACACTACCCAAAGCGGGTGATCTGTTTTGCATAACTTTACAATTGACCATAGAAACAGGGATCACGTGACTTTTAGTTCATCTCTTATGGTTGGTGCCACTTCTGTACGTCGCTCGACTCTTATTGGGCATGTTTCGCTTATCCTTTACTCAGCTTTTTGCCAGAATGAGAAATGTGTAGCATGACGCATCATCGCAGTAAGGATGTGTGTGTGTGTATATATAGTGACTAGTCACAGATACTTTGGCGCATCACTTTGATATTCATCATCAGGAGGAATCAGTAAAATACCTCTTGATGCTGGTGAAATGACAGTGTCAACCTTGACATCAACCCCAGTTTCCATACCTACTACAGACTTCCACCACTGGAACGCCTAGACTTTCCAAACCAAAGGAGCCTCCACTAGGGCCAAAGAAGCAAATTTTACTTCATAAAAGACTGTAACAAATTCATGTCCTTCAGATGATTCCGAGGATGTGGATGTAGACCACCCCCTAGAAACCCATCAACAGCGGTCAACAACCCATCAACAGGAATTTGTAATCTGCCCATCTTCTAACTCTTCAGATGGCTACACTCCTACAATGGAATTGTGGATTCCACAAGAATCTTGATGACATCAAGATCCTCCTTCAGAAACACCAGCCCATCTGTGTGTGCCTGCGGCAGACATATTTGCAGACAGTCACAGATTCCATAATCTGGCACTTTTCACTTTTTTTTTTCAGTAGATAGAAATGGTTCAAGTCATGGGGATGTAGTTATCCTCATCAGCAATCATTCTCCAATCCAGGTCGTACGCCTCACCACCACCTTAGAGACGGTAACCTGCCTCTTCAGGGGATTTCACTGAGTCTCTACTTTGTATATCTTCCACCTGGAAGCATCATCTGTAGGGAAGACGTTGTCTCGCAGCTGCCATCCCTCTCTCTCATCGTGAGGGATTTCAACTGACACTGTTCACCCTGGGGCAGTTCTAACACCAATGGGAGTGGTGGGCACTAGAGCAGTTGCTCCTGAATTTTTCACTCTCCCTGCTGAACACAGATGTCAGTACTTTCACTCCCTGACCCACATATTTACTGCCATAGACCTCACCATCTGCTCCTCCTCGATCCTTACCCACTTTATGTGGAAGGTCGAGGACAACCCTTATGGAAGTGATCACCTCCTTGTTTCATGTACCATCCGTCATGGGGAGGGCCTTGTGACCACGCATATCACGATGGATGCCTCATCAGGCTGACTGTAGTGGGTTCGAACTCTGAGTTGACCACCATTCTGTCAGCCAGGAGCTTATCAAGGTAGCAGTGGCGGAGATGACGCAGTCAGTATCGTCCAAGCAGCTGCCTCTACAATTCCTCAAACTTCAACCCGCTTTCGTCGTTTTACAAAATCATAGTGGAATCCAGATTGCACTGCAGCTCATAAGGCTGAGAACAAGGCTTGTGGGTGTTTAAAAGATATCTAACAACCCCCAACCTTGAAGCATTTAAATACGTGAGGGTGATAGCCTGTTTCATTTGGCACTAACGAATCACGGATTAAACGGAAGATGGGGGGGGGGGGGAGATCTACATCTCCCACTCATTATCGATCCTGGAGTACAATGGACAGGCAATTGCTAACATTCCTCAATCTCTTCTTCCTATTCCCCCAAATTTCTGGCCCAGAAGAGCAAGGCCAAATGCTCTCCGCTCTTCTTCCACTCGAATGGACTGGTGCCTTACAATAAACCATTCACAGTGGAAGGGATTTGCCTTGCTCTGCGTTTCTCTCGTACATCAGCTGTCGGGCCAGCATTTCTCACCATCAACTAAGGATCAGATGCTCCATCTTTTCAACCACATTTTTCTTCAAGAGTGGATCAGACTTCTGATTCTCCAAGGCAGGAAAAGATCCCAAGATTCCTTGCAATTATCATCCAATAGCATTGACGAGCTGCCTGTGCAAGGTGTTGGAAAGAATGGTAAATGCTAGACTCATCTGGTATTTAGAACATCACAACCATCTTTCCATCACTAAGTATGGCTTTTGCAGTCAATGGTCAAATCTTGACCACCTGATAAACCTCGTCAGCTATCAGAAATTTATTTTTACATAGCATCTGCCTTCAATTTTCCTCAATCAAAAAAGCATACCACACAGCTTGGAGATTCGCATTCTTCGGCTTGAGGAGTCACATGCCGATCTTCATTTCCAACTTCTTATCGTCACGTTCTTTTTGTTCCATGTCAGCAACACTTTGATGTGGTCTTACACCCAAGAACAGGGGGTACCACAAGGCTGCGCCCTGAGTGTTATGCATTTCATTGTCAAGATTAATTCTATTACTAAACAGCTTCCTCTGTCTGTAGGCAATGCCTTAACAATCAGTTTGGATGACAGCCAACATGTTTCAGCTCTCCCACAGACGATTGCTTGCATGCGATTTTACCACAAGCTTTGGTCTGGAACCCGAGCTATGGCTATGGGATAGCATCATTGATAATTGAAATTGATCTCTTTGCCACATACATCATCTCAGGTCCAAGTGCACATGGGGATTGAACACCATCAAGGTTCTCTCCTCGCTCTGCTGTGGAATGGACTGACGTTCTTTGCTTCGCCTGTATCATGCACTTTTCTGGCCAATCCTGGACTACTGATCCCAGGTGTACGACTCCACCCAGATTCTGTAATGAAGGTGCTGGACCCTCTCCACCATTAAGCCCTCTGCATTTGCATGAGGGCCTTCTGCAACTCACTGGTCCAGAGCCTTTATATTAAGACTGATGAACCATCTTTATCTCTTTGCCGTCAGCAGTTGTACCTGCAGTATGCATCTAAATTGCGATCTATGCCAGGCCATCCAACTTGGGACTGTGTTTTCACTTCAAAGTGGGAAATGCCTTATACTAATCGCCTGACAGCCATTCGTTCTTTTGGTCGAAGTCCAGCATATCAGTGGAATCGGCCATGGTCTGCTGTGATGTAATCATTGCAGACCAGATCCCACTGCTGTTCCATCTTCACTGCAGAGTTGTATGCTATCAGCCTTGTCTTTGACCACGTCGCGGCTACGTATCGTCGGTGTGTGCTTTACACTGACTCACTTAGCTTGTTACAGGCTTTTATCTTGATGAGCCATCGGCCTCACCCTGTTCTCTCCAAGATCCACCAGCAACTCCATCATCAGGCAGCCACAACAAGGATTCTTTTTTGTAATGCTCTGTCATGTTGGCATCAGGGGCAATGACTTGGCAAATGTTGCTGCCAGGTCAGCCATGTTCCTGTCCTACTCTCTGTTGTTTGTTCCTTATCTTGATTTCTAGCAGCGTTTTACCATCGCACGGAGCACAGTGGCAGAGATCTTCATCAGAACAGCTTGCAAACAAGCTCTTACAGATCAAACTTATTAACTAACCATGGCAGTCATGTTTTCTGAGAAATCACAAGAATTTGGGCCTGCTTGGATCCACTTAGGTCATTTGTTCATTATGCATTATTTTCTTCTACGGGCAGACGATGAACTTAATCGCGAGTTTTGGGACACCATTTTCACTATTAAACATATTTTATTTGAATGTCCTTGTTTTAAACATGAACGTCTTATATTTTAACTCTAATAAATTTATGTACGAGATTCTTACACTTGGACATGTTATATCAGATAATTCCATTTTAGGTCCTGTCTTTACCTTTTTGCGTTTTATTGGATATTTTAATAAACAGTTTTACCTATTGTCTTGTTTTTTTTTTACACCTTTTGATTTTTTTTGTGGATTCTCTACGTCCATTGATTATTTATATGACTGTAAAATTGTGAAATTGGTTTGCATTTTAACTTTCACAATTTTATGTCCAAGCTGCTTACACTCCAACACCTTATATTGAATAATAAATTTTTACCCCCAGGTTTTACCGTTTTGGGGCGTTATAGCCTTAGTCACTAATGCACCATAAATCCCCAAACAAACAGCCATCCTTCTAATTAATAGAGGCTATTTCTAATTATTTTTATTTTTTGCAATGCATAGTAGTATCCTATTTTAGCGCTATATTTAAGATTCATTTAGCATCCTCTTTAGCTTGTTACCCACAATTAATTGACATCTTTTTGTTAGTTCTCTAAGCCTTTCCTTAAGGAGGGCTTATACACACCTCATATGCTTATACATTATGTTCGAGGAATTTTTGCAGCCAGATAACGAATCTAGAAAAACATATGGGGAGGGGAGAACCTATGAACAGTCAAATAACTAACCTTTCTAGTCAAAAATTTTCTTTTCGTTTTAGAGTTCTTTAAAAAAATTTTCAAAACTTTTTGTAATGTATATTTATAAATTTTATTAAATTTATAAATTTAATAGCTTTTTAACTGCATTCCAGTTACTAGCATTCTCAAAGGAAGAGGGGGCATGGTCCCTACCCCTATAGAACTGGGCCTATTTCCTTTAAGTTAAAAGATATTACATTACATTAAACTGTTAACTTTAATCTCCCTGTTTTTTTTTCCTCTAGATTTTTTAATTGTCATATTAATACGAGGGCATATCAAAAAGCAAGTAGCACTCATAAATGCATAACAAATTATTATATATGAGCAAACAAGTAATATAAGAAAAACATCCTTTGTATATTTGCCGCAAATATACAAAGAATGGTAAATAAGTAATGCACAATTAGTCACAAACGCGCTTGTGTAAGATAGGGAGGGAAGAATTAATGGTGATTATTTTTGCTGACTAAATACCTAATATCAAACTGATAATAATTTTTCTTTTACTCATAGGTAGGAAGATATGGATGTACAAAGTGACAGCCATATCTGTCAACAGTCGGTGATTGAATACGTTGTCAAAACAGGTAATCAGTCGGCCACATCAATCCGTTGAAAACTCTTTGCAGTCTATGAAAACCAGACAATTGATCGAAGTAGTGTCCAGAGTTCGAGTAATGGCTCCAAAATTTCCAGAATATGATTTCGACATCAAGGATAAACAAAGAGCCAGAAGACCAACTTATGTGACAAACAGTGAAAACGAACATATCACGACCATCTCATTCAAAACAAGTTCATAACCATATGACAACTGATAGACACTGTGTAAATGGCAAATGGTAGTGTTGTGACCGCCATCCACATTGTAATGCAAAAAAAACGGTGGGTGCGTAAGCTGTTCACACGAGAGATGATGGCTATGAGGAAAGCGATCTGTGATCATGTTCTGGAGATGTTTGATGCTGCCAGTCCTCAGTGCTTTAACGAGGTCATCGCATGAGATGACACATGACTCTTTCGTTATGACCCACAATCCAAATGTCAAAATGTGGAATGGAAACAGCGGGCATCACTTGCAAAGAAAGAGTTAAAACTTTCCAAATTTTCAAATTCATGGGCACTTTCTTCTGGGATAACAAATTTTTGACTGACAAATCCCGGACCATATATTATTCGTATTGTATGTAGTTATATTTTAAATATTAATTATTATCTCGGATCATATTTGGCACCTATTCCTGTATCAGTATTATATATAACTGTTGTAGATATGAAATGTTGACCCGAAGGCCAGGATATTCGTAATTTTCTTTGACACTCTAAGCCTACATCCAAAGTTTTTACAACTTTTATACCTTAAGTTTTGGCAAATACTTCTAACCGTAAACCGTGCCGTAAGCTGCCTGGTCATTGTTGTAGTGGAAACTAGTGTGAAGCTATTTGCATTGAAGTTTTAAAGTTTTAATTTACTGTCAGAATGCCAGTTGAAAATCTTGAAGCAGAGAGTTTAGAAAAAAACCCTAATTTAGAACTTGCACAGTTGAAGTTTCTGCTATCGACCAGAGAACTGAAAGACGATGTAAAACTTCGAAATGATCTCTTAGCAGCAATTAAAGAAAACGGTATGTTGGAATTATTTCAAAAGACGTAAACTAGTACTTAAATAAAATGCATTAACCTAAGTAAAGTAAGTGTTATATCCATATTTAGATAGTAAAATATTTAATCGTCATGTTATATTTCTAATAAAACAAGTAGGTAAATCGGGCATATTGTTTTTCCGAGAATTGTTTCGTTAAATTATTAACAGGACTTGAATTCCCCGTTTTTCATCCACTTTTTTAATTGCTTTTCAAATATAATGCTTGTTTTTGGAGAATATTCAAAAATGATATATATGCTGTTAATCGATAGTGTTAGGTAACCACTTCATAATTTAGCTTAATATATGTGATCAGTTGCAAATCAGGAAATTTTTGTGTGGAAAGGGAGAGAGAACAAAAACTTAAAGCTGCATATTGCAAATGATTGGAATGTAATCTCCATGACATTAAACGTTCGCAGATTCAATACCAGTTTTCTGGGGTGGGGGTGGCTCAGTCGGTAGCGCGCCAGGCTCGTAATCTGTAGTTCCCAGGTTCGAGTCCCAGCTGGGTCAGCGTTGAGATTTATCTCCGCAAAATTCCCCGCCCTGCTCACGGTCAGTAGGGGACACCGATGGGCTTGGAAAGGCCGCCGTCCGTCGGATGGGACGTTAAGCCGTGGCCCCGTGTGCGGGAGAGCCATACCCTGTGCACGTTAAAGAACACGCTGGATGGCCTTGACGGGAGGCTACCATCTGTCTCCCAACAGCTATTCCAGTGGGTCCCCTGCCCCAACCTTCTCTGAGCCTTCGGGGTCCATGTGACCTGGCCATTTAGCCCATGGTGTGCAAAAAAGTGCCGCTCAGAGGTTAAACAACCCAATACCAGTTTTCTATGTAACACTAGTACTTTTTTGCAAAACATGTCATCATGGAATGCTTGAGAGGTAATTTAATTTGGATACTTATGGTATGTTATAGAGCATGTTATTGGTCCCTATTTGGGTGCCAAAACATGTTCCCATTCCCTATTAAAAGAAATTTCGAATCTGGAAGGTACTAATGGACTGCACCAAGACTCAGTGTATGTCTAGGACCATTTCCAGATCAGTTGTAGTGCAGTACAATGTTCGACAGCCCTGCAGTTTTGATTGCTTAGCCGCCATATTGTTTCGATGCAATGTAATGATATATTCTGTTATCTTTCCTAAGCAGCACTGAGGACCATGAACAGCCAACTGACTTAGTGTACCGTGATAGCCGTAATTTGCGTTCTAAACAAATGCAATGTAACAAAAAGAAACATGAATTTTCCCCCCTAAAAAACATCTCTCACAACCACAAATTACTAAAAAATATCAAAATTATCAAAAAAAAAAAAACGACAACCCAACAATTGCCTTCCCACAGTACAAATTCCACCAATCCCCCCCCCCCCCTTCTTTTTCCAATACTTAAACCTTTAGTATTTCCACAAACTAAACGCTAAAACAAGTCGTACATACAGAAATTAATGGTAATTCTCCCAAATTGTTAGGGGCAGGGGTTGCTCAGTCGGTATCACGCCAGGCTCGTAATCTGCAGTTTCCAACTTTGAGTCCCAGCTGGGTCGTCAGCATTGAGATTTATCATCGCAAAATTCCCTGCCCTGCCCACAGCCAGTAGTGTACACTGATGGGCTTGGAAAGGCCACTGTCCGTCGGATGAGACATTAAGCCATGGCCCCACGTGTGGGAGAGCCAGACCCTGTACACATTAAAAAACAAACTGGATAGCCTTGATGGGAGTTGTTAATTGTTACTTCAGGTTGCTTAAAACACCCATCTTAACAAACCTGAAACGCTTTTAGCCACCATTTTGTTTACTCCTTCAATGCAACTGGGAAGAAATATCTGTCGCAAAGAACATATTAACGATTTTTTTTTTTCTTGAGTTGAGAAGTTTATATTCTGGAGATTAAATCTTTATTTTCTATTCGTGTTTTTGTGTAAGTGTTAAAAGTTATGTGTCCTTTAACTGTCTCCTTTGCGTAACTGAAAACTTGGATGTCGCATAACTCTGCTAGGACACTACCGATTCAGTTTTCTGAATAAATTGCCTGCCACATTAAAAAAAAAATGATTTATTATCTTCTGAGTTTTTCTTTATGATGCAGCAGTCTGATAATGGTTGAAATTAATGAACGTTTAGAAAACATAAATTGATGGTTGTGAAAATATATAAAATGGCTGCCATCAGCAGTAGCATCTGAAGAGTTTCATATTCCTACTAATTTTTTGCATTTCTAAGATACAGCCCATCCATCCATCCATCCATCCTAATCCTCAAACAGCCATGGGCTACAGAGGTCCAACCACACCGCACAATTTATTTCTCCAAGCATATCTGTCCTGAGCTATGCTGCATTTGGCCACTGCACACCAATTCTAACTAGGTCCTGGTTGACATGTCTGCCCACCGCATCCTAGATCTCCCCCACTTTCTGAGGTCTTTAGGCACACTGTTCATAAACCTATTCGCTAATCTATAATTATGCTTATGGGCAACATGGCCAAACCAAGTCTCTCTCTGTATGCAATATGCTGCTTAAAGGAGTTTGCTGACTCCTTTGCCTAACCTCATCATTACTACAAAGTTGAACCACCTAATGTCCAAGATACTATGTAAGCATCTAGAATCAAAAGCATAAAGTTCCTGTTATCTTGTTTACAAAGCATCCAAGTTTCATTACCATAATTAACTCTGGAAAAAACCAAACTATTATACAATCTAATTTTTGTCTTTAGTTGTATTCACCTATTTCTCCACACTCTCCATAGATTCTTAAAATTCCCAGCAGCAATCCCTATTCTTCTGTTAATCTCATGCCACACATCACCAGTGTCTGTTACATATCTCCCAAGGTAATCAAACTTGGACATCTCCTCAAGAGTGGAACTATTCAGATCATCCAAACAACAGCCTGCCTGACCAATTTTCATCACTTTAGTTTTCTCTCTGTTTATAACCAAACCTACTACTACCAGTCTCATCAACAGCTCGAATGAAAGAGTTCATCTCGTCAACATCATTTGCCAAAAGGACTAAATCATCAGCATAATCTAAATCAAAAATTTTAGTAGCTCTAGACCATTTAAGGCCAAAATCTTTTCCTTGAAGTTAATTTCGCATAACATAATCAATAACCAAACTAAAGAGAAAAAACAACAAAATGCACCCTTGTCGAACACCAGAAGCAATGCTAAACCAATTGCTACAAGTCTTACCAACTCTCACACAAGACTCAGTGTTATTATAGTTTGGGTTGGGTTGTTTTACCTCTGAGCGACACTTTTTTTGCACACCATGGGCTAAATGGCCAGGTCACATGGACCCCAAAGGCTCAGAGAAGGTTGGGGGGGGGGGACCCACTGAAACAGCTGTTGGGAGACAGATGGTAGCCTCCCGTCAAGGCCATTCAGCGTGTTTTTTAACGTGCACAGGGTATGGCTCTCCCACACACGGGGCCACGGCTTAACGTCCCATCCGACGGACGGTGGCCTTTCCAAGCCCATCGGTGTCCCCTACTGACCGTGGGCAGGGAATTCAGTGTTATTATAGAGAGCTTCCATTATGTTAACTAACTTTTCCAGTATGCCATATAATCTCACAATCAACCATAAATTATGGCAATCAACAGAGTCAAAAGCCTTTTTGAAATCAACAAATCTAGTAACCAAAGGTTTCTGAAACTCTAAACATTTCTCAAGAATCTGCCTGAGTGAAAATATCTGATCATGGCCCATGACATTGTATAAAAAAAAACAGAATTATATACGTTATTTCCTTATGGTGGTATTTTATGATATGGAATGAACAGTGAACAGGCATAAATGATAAAGTAGCGATTAGGGAGAATTACCAAATTAACCTGAATTACCAAAATTAATCTACTCAAATGCAAATCTTAGGGAAAAATAATAAAAAAAATTATAAAAAAGCCCCAGAACTAAATCTAATCGGGGACAACACATCACATAAAAAAAGAAAAATCGAAAACAATGCACTGCCGAACTGCATTGTACAAAAGCCCCAAAACTAAATAATCTCATTGGAGAAACATATTTCACAAAAATATGAAAATTGGAAACAATACACGACCAATTCAAATTATAAAGAACCCCCCAAAACTAGAAAATCTTATAGGAGACAACATATCTCACAAAAATAAAATCGGAAACAATACATTGCCGATCCGAATTATAAAAAAAGCTCCCAAAACTAAATAATCTTACCAAAGGCAACACATCACACAAAAACATGATGATCAGAAAAAGTTCACCACTGATCTTAATTGTAAAAAAAAAAACTCCCCGAACTAAATAATACCATCAATGACAACAAAAATTCCAAATACCCAACATTACTCCAACCTGCAATATCTATCATAACACTAATTACATTTCTGTACCCATTAATATATTACCCATAATTTGCAGCAATTAAATATCCACAAACAGTAATAAAAAATGAATTTTTAATTACATAACCAAATATATTAATACTATCACTATCAACATTCATAACCAGAAATATTAATTAAAACATGCATAAGCACACTGAATTAAGCTATAAAGAAAAACTACAGACTGCCCTCCATTCATTAAAAAACATTTTTCAAAGAAGAAACCTCCCCTGAAATAACTCTTTAATCTTCCTGCCTCCATTTTGAACTGTGATTTTTCTACACTGATAATTCTACATCCAAAATTTCTATGTAAAAAAAGTCACCAAACCCTTCCAGATATTCCCAGTAAATCATATTAATAGCATTAAAATGTAATAAACATCTAACAAAATTAATATATCACTATAATAATAATACTGTATATTATAATTAAGCCGTACCATGGCTGAGTGGTTAGCGCCCTTGGCTACTGATCTAGGGGACCTGGGTTCGAGTCCCGGGTAAAGCATGGATGTTTGTGTCGTTTTTCTGCTAAGGTCCTGCCATCCTCTCAGATCTCCTACTGTGGCATATAAACTGACAGGCTCCTGTCAGACCTCTGTGGCAAGCAGCTGCTTGATGGGGTATTTATTTATTTATAATTACTAACAAGCACTCAGTTTATCTCAAACTACTATAGCTAGATATACATGCTTGTTACAACTGTCATGTTCACTCCCACACACACAAAAACTCCATTCACTATACTCCACCCCCACTATATTAGAATTCTCTGAAAACCCACTGTACACATTTCCCTGAAAACCATTCTCCTAAAATGCTAACACACCATTAAAAACTTTCTACTATTTACCACTTCATTTCCCCATATCCAAACTTCTGCCATTGTCTTCCATACTCAGAACAAAACATACCTCACTCCAAAGAACTTATTTGAAACATCCCCCCTACACACCCACACACCATCATCCTCAAGCAGCCATGAGCTACAGAGGTCCAACCAGACCGTGCAGTTTAATTCTCCAAGCATATCTGTCCTGAGTTGCATCTGCTGCATCCGGCCACTGCACACCAATTCTACCAAGGTCCTGTTTGACATAGTCAGCCCAGTGCATCCTAGGTCTCCCCCTCTTTCTGAGGCCTCTAGGCACACTGTTCATAACCCTATTCGCCAATCTATAATTATCCATACAGGTAACATGGCCAAACCATAAGCATCTAGTTTCCTGTTATCTTGTTTACACAGCGTCCAAGTCTCACTACCATAACTAACCCTAGAAAGAACCAAACTATTATACAGTCTAATTTTAGTCTTTAGGTGTATACGCCTATTTCTCCACAATCTCCATAGATTCTCAAAAGTCCCGGGAGCAATCTCTATTCGTTTGTTAATCTCATGCCGCACATCACCAGTATCATAGCTAGCAAGGTAATTAAAATGTGACACCTGCTCAAGACTGCAACCATTCAGATTAACTGAATCACAGCCTGCCTGACCAATTTTCATCACTTTCGTTTTCTCTCTGTTTATAACCAAACATACTCTACTACCAGTCTCATCAACAGCTCGAATGAAAGAGTCTAAAAAAGAGCCATCCGCATAATCTAAATCAGAAATTTTAGTATCTCCAGTCATTTAAGGCCAAAATCTTTCCCTTGAATTTCGTATAACATAATCAATAACCAAACTAAAGAGAAAAGGAGACAAAATGCACCCTTGTCGAACACCAGAAGTAATGCTAAACCAATTGCTACAAGCCTTACCAACTCACACACGACTCAGTGTTGTTATAGAGAGCTTTCATTATGTTAACTAACTTGTCAGGTATACCATATGATTTCACAATCAACCACAAATTATGACGATCAACAGAGTCGAAAGCCTTTTTGAAATCAACGTTAGCAACCAAAGGTTTCTGAAACTCTAAACATTTTACATGAATCTGCCTAAGTGAAAAAATCTGATCCACACATCCCCTAACACTTCTGAATCCACATTGCTCATCACGCAATTGACTGTCAACCAGATTCTTAATTCTATTAAGCACAATCATAGAAAGAACTTTACCTGGAACAGAGAGTAAGCTGATACCCCTATAGTTATCACAAGAATTACGATCACCTTTTTTGAAAATAGGGATAACAATAGCTCTGGTAAAATCCTTAGGAATCATGCCTTTATCATAAAAGATATTCAAAATTTCAGTCATCCAAGTGGTAACCGAAACATTCTCAGCTCTAAGCATTTCCGTAGTAATTTCATCTACCCCTGGGGAATTATGAAGTTTAAATTTAGAAACAGCCAAAATAACTTCAGAATGTGCTATAGGGCCAACATTAAAGCCAGTAATGCACCTAGCATTATTGCAAACAATGGGAGTAGAACTAACCACATTGTTTAGAACATCACTGAAATTCTCAGCCCACCTAGCCATGACAGAATCCTCCCCTTCTGTAACCTTACCTTGTTTATCCTTCAATTCTTGTATGTCTGTCCGTTTTCTACCACATAAAACATTAACTATATGGTACAGCTCTCTGCTGTTGTGCTAACTGCTTCCTTGGCTTTATCAGCCAAGCCATCAAGCCTAGATTCTTATCAGCAGTTAACTGATCCTTTACACGTTTATTAAGCTCTCTGTAATCCTTTCTATTGGGACTAGTAGGGTAACTTGATTAAGGACATTCCTGCAGTTCCTCCTTTCTGAAATAAGCTGAAGTGCCTTATCACTCAAATAATTCTGCCTCCTCTTCTTCTTTTTTCCTAAAAGAATATTGTTAGTTTCCAAAAAAGCCTGTTTAAAATGGTCCCATTCTTCCTCAACTTCAGTAGTAAGCAAACCATGACTGTTATAATGACTAAGTAACCTATCATTGTACGCTTTAGCTATAACTGGGTCTTTCAGAGCTTCAGTATTAAAAGCAAATTTTTTAACCCTAGCACAACACTTTTTAAGTTGCAAGACACTTTTAACAAAGGTAATGGTCAGGTCCAATTTCAGCTCCCCTATAAGCCCTTGTATTCCTAACAGAACTAGCCCATTTGTCATTAATTAATATATAATCAATCACATGCTTATGCAGCCCATCAGGTGAAACCCATGTGTACTTATGTATGTTGAGCGTTTGTAATAAGTATTAGTTATTCTGAAACCATTGAGTTTACTTACCTGTAGGAGACATTGCCCATTGCCATTGCAGCTACCAATACCAAAAGAGCCTATCACTATTCCCCAAAGTTCAGAGTCAGTATCAACTTTGGCATTAAAGTCACCTAGAACAAGGGTAATATCTTCTTTCTTGACAGAATTCAAAATATCCTGGAGTTGTCCGTAAAAACTATCCTTCTCATCCTCATCGGCATCCTCAGTGGGGGCATAACAGCAGATAACATTCAAGTCTTTAATGCTTGTCTGAAATTTTGCTGTAAGAAACCTTTCATTAATGCACTCATATCCTAGAAGAGCATCACTATCATGTCTGCTGAGAAGCAGACCCACACCTTGGTGATGCCTTCCATCCTCCCTCCCTGAAAAGAGAAATTTAAAGTTATTTTTAAGAATCTGATCTTTATCTGTCCATCTGGTCTCTTGCAAGCCTACAATATCTAGGTTATAGCACTGGAATTCCTGCATGAGGACATCAAGAGAATAATCTCTATATAATGGCCTCACGTTCCTGCAGAGAGAAAATGATTAGTAGGATTTTTAAAGAAACTGGGTTTATTGAGATAGGTAGGGCCAACAAAATCAAACAGCCCCCTGATCGCAGGCATGGGGCAAAGACCTGTTCCTCCTCCACTAAAGGCTGAAGTCACCGATGCTGGTAGGAACTTCAGGCACCGCCTTTTAGAGTGGACTTTTTCAAGAGCCATATGGCCTGCCCAAGACACATTACTCTAGTTTAGGCTTAACGATGCGCAGCTAGCTAAGTAAGGCTCAGGTACCTGTGATGGCCTCTGATTAGGATTATCCACCAGCTGATGTAAAGGTATCCCATGCCTCTGTTCACTTAGGGCTGGCAACCCAGAAGCAAAAAGAAAACACAGCGGCAGATTCTCCCTCAACAGAGGCCCACCAGTGAAGCAAGTCCATGATCCATAAACAAGTCCAGTCTAGTAGGTATAAATGGTCAGCATCAGGACCCTGTGAAGTTGACCACTCCTCAGCAGGGTTGAAAAAAAAAAAGAAAAAAGTGGCCATAGATGACCAGATCAGTAGGCCATACTGAATTGGCAGCCCTCCTCTTCCATTCCCTTTCAAAAGAGAATATCTGTTTTGAAAGGTACTAACGGCCTGCACCACGAGATGGCAGGGTCGAACATTAGGGTTTAGACCTGGCCGGTTCTGTGCATTCATTCTGTGCCGGTTCACTGGGGATTGGTACACAGCTCTCCTTCCAGTTTATGCCTAGCTACCATTTACAGACCAACACACAGTCACAAAAACTACCAAACCCCCAAGTTTGAATAACCTGATTATAACATTGCAAAAGATTTTTACTAAACTTCCAATAACAACCCTCCTAATATTAAATAATTTTAATTCTTAAATATCTTAAATAACTCATTATTTACCATATTTTAACAAAATTTCAAAATTACCTCTTTTCTGCTTAGCAATTAAAATTCCTCATAAAATATGTATTATGCATATCCATTTACCTGTTGTGATGGTTCACTCATTCACTTTTATATTTCCTTAACCAGTTTTACTTTATTTACATTATAATTATGATTTTGGGGCCTTATATTTTAGTTGAGTCATCATTTCTCCTTGCCCATACTGCAATTGGAGATGTGCATGCACAACTCCGTTTTTTGATTGGCAGCTGCTAATGTGTGGAAGGACACGCCCCTTTTGTGTCATAACTGGTGCATGCGTATTCATCAAATTATGCAAATGTGACTTTGCCAGCATGCAACATGTGTCAGTTGCAACCATATGTTGGAATGTTAGGAATCAGTGGAGCAGTGTGATGGAGCTCAGTAAGGAGCAGTTTTATTAGAGTGAGCAGTTAGTTGCTCAGATAATTTTGTAGAAGGAAGTTGCATTTGGTGAGTCTAGATTCTTGAAATAAACTTATATATTTTGACTTTCTTATTTTTTTCTCTTAAGCACAGTTAAATATTTTTTTTGTATAGAATGAAGTTTAATAATTGACAGTCTTTCGATTTAAGTTCTTTTCTGAAATGTAATGCAAATCATACTAAGAGAAGAACCCTCATTTAACTTTATTGGCAAGATTGCCTGGCACCTGATCAGCTGTCCGGTATTTAACATACATTTTGGAGAATTACTGTGACCCTCTCGGGCAAGTAATCCAAACAGGGACAAATATCCAACAATAACGTCACATTCACATCGGATCACACATGACATGTGACTTCACATTTCTTACTCAAAAGAAACAAATCATAGAACATAGGCCACCAGCAATCCACAGTTACTCTTAACATTATGTTTCTATGTCATACTTTATGCTACGACTGTAAAGCCCTCCAAAAGTATGTTAAACTTCTTCTCTTTGGACCTTTTGACTGATTCAAATTAAACTAAACTTCCAGATAGCATCAGGTGCGAGGCAATATTAACTTGCCAAATAAAGTTAAAATTAGGGTTTGCTAAGTATATTATTGTGAGAAAGAATTTAATTCAAAAAGATTGCCAAATTATTAAAGTTAAATCTGATCAAATCAATTGTTCTGCTAAAGAGAAAAAAATAGAAAGTCAAAATATTTCATAAAACAAAGTTTATTTTCAAAAAATCAAGACTCGCCAAATAAACTGTGAATACAATATTCTGAGCAACTAAAAGCTCACATTCTCTCAACTATTAGCACTCTCCAACTCCATCTCTACTAAACAACAAAACTTTAACTACTCCTCAGCAACTACATCTACTAACATTCTCCTACCAGCAACTACTAACTATTTTGTCCTAATGTCACTTACCATACATGTGCTGTGCAGCTGACACATGAGTTGCACTCTGGGAAAAGCATTTGCATAAACTTACGATCAAGCGCGAGTGCTTTAGCCACATAATGTGCTTATGCGCATTAGCCGCTGTCAGTCAAAAGTCTGAGATGCACATGGCGCAACTCCTTAAGCAGTCTTGGGTGAGAGAAATGATGCCCAACTGAAAATAATCCCCAAAATGATATATATATAATGTAACATAAAAAAGTTAATGGGTGGACTGTTGCATGATGTAATACATTTCTTGAGCACTGCCATTTGTTGGCTGTGGACCATGAAAAGTCCTAGTGTCAACTTCCAATAAAAGTTCTGTCAATACCTAAAAAATTTCATTAACAGCAGTGCAAACAATGGAAAACAAGAATATCAAATAAAACAAAATGAGAACATGTGAAATAAAACATTTAATCATAAACACTTATTTCTAAATATAAAAGTTTGATTCCACACAATAAATCAGCAGGAATAATCACCTAAGCTAATTTTACCTAACTGCGTATATTGCTATACAAAGAATGCTGGCCAATCTAAAACAAATGTTATCTAACAAATGTTCATGTACATCACATGAAACTTCAATTTAAAAAAAATTGAAGTTCAATATAAAAAATTCTCGGTTGCATAACAAAAAAACCAAACAAAATAATCACATCCAAGACAAGTCTAAGAAACAATATATCACTGATCTCCAGTATAAAAAGCTCCTGGAAATAAATATTCCCATTGGAGACAACCTAAAAAACAAGAATATTGCAAACAATTCACCTCTGTTCTGTATTATTAAAAAGCCCTCGAACTAAATAATCCCATTAGAAACAAATCTAAAAAAAAAACACATATCATAAACAATGCACTACTGTTCCTCATTATAAAGAAACCTCCACAACTAAATAATCCCATCAGAAACAGATCTAAAAAACACGAATATCTTTAGCGATGCACAGCATTTGGCATTATAAAAAAACCCTAGAACTAAATCCCATCAGAAACAACATCTAAAAAATACAAATATCATAAACAATGACCTGCCTTTCTGCATTATAAAAAAGCCCCCAAAACTTAATACCCCCTTAATATAAATCAAACAGACCTTCAGTTTTGATTGCTTGGTTGCCATATTGTTTTGATGCAAAGTTCTCAATACTGCATACATACGGCCAAATTTAAATTGCTTAAATTCCAAAATTTCACTTTTCACCTTAAAAAATAGTGAAAAATAACTAGGCCTTATAAAAACAACCCATTAAATCATCCATACCAGAGAAGCACACATGCAGCTGACAGACAGTACTCTTTTTACTTATGTTACTTTATGTGCCTTACATTCCTTTTGACCACAATTGATAACTCACACCACCATCTAGTGAGCTGAGTGATTTAAACTGTAGAAGAGCCCAGTGTTGTAATATGGTGGTTGTGATATAATACCTTTAAGTTATTCTGTGCATACATGATAAGAATATGTACCCTTTTTCATGAATCCTCATGTTGACAGGTGTGCATATAGTTAGCTTCAAAACTTATCCCTTGAGGGCAGCATATTCTGCAGTTAGCAGTAAGTATAGGAATCTGTTCAGTCAGATGATAAACAACAGTTAATCAAATGCATAAACTATAATCTCTTTCTTGGAGTACAGGAATATTAAACTCTGCATGAGGAAAAAAGATATTTAAAAATAATTTGTCAAAGAAGTATTACAATTTAAAATTATTATCCATGAAAATCAAATGTTTTCAAGTGTTAACTTGATGGTATCATTTAATGGTAATTCTCTGAATAACAAAATTTCAATTTTATCTGAAGCAATTCCTTTCCTTATTTAGTAACTTTATTTGCTATTGCAACAGAGCATTATGTATTAGCATAATGCATAAACAATAGATTAAATCCAGTTCTTATTAATACCCATTTAAGAAAAAAATTAAGCATTAATTGGAAAATTTACTGAAGAAATTAATGATTAAAAGTAATAATTTTTAAACCACTTTACCTTTAGTTGAGGTTAAATATATGACTTATTTTTATAATATTTATGCAAAATTCTCTATTTACTATATAATGCTGTTACCATAAACACTGGAACTTTTTCATGCTGGAGTTCTGCAGACACCCTGCTGGACAATTTTCTGAAAACATTCAGCCATGAGAATGTCTGGGTAGTAATGGTCGCCATATTTATAGCTCATTAATTTTTGGAATGGCATTTTTTTACTGATTCACTCCCACTCTGACCTTATATTTTTTGGTGGCTTCTTTTGTAATGTGGCCAGCAGATTCATTTAAAATGAGAATTTCTAATTGTACTTTTGAATATTTATCATAAAAAGTTATTAATCTGCTTGCTTACACGAGCTAGTAACTGTCGCCATTTTTATTGGTGTCGATAATGACAATCTTGAATATGCACTGCATGTATTATACGATTATATTAAAATTTTATAAATGTTTAAATGTGTAGTCATGAATTCTCATTTCTTATAATTTTGAATATTTATTATGAAATTGTAGAAAATTCATTAAGCTGCTTGCTTGCCCTGGCAATAAGTCACCATTTTTATTTTATTTTTTTATAATGGGGATGTGGAATATTCACCGTGTTAAGTTTATGTTAAAATTTTATGAATATTTAATGCTACAGTCATGAAGTTTCATTTCATATGAATCTTGACTGCATTATGGAAAACACCAAAAAGTAGTCACAAGAAATGAATCAGTAAAGTATAGATTTAGAAACTCGCTCATAATCTTTTTACCAAAAGTTTTTGGAAAATCACAAAAATCATCCATCAGGGTAGGGTATCCGGAACTGTAGCACTTTTCCAACAAAGCAAAGTTTATGCTGCAGCTCAGAATTCACTCTTTATCTGTTAACTTTTTTTATTTCAATGTTGCTATGTTATAATTTGTTGTTGAAAAGCTTCAGTTTAATGTATTCCACATTTGGTCTTAAATATCTTGCATTAGAAAATATTCATGCACAATTTTAGATTAAAGGCAGAGCCATGGTCTTATCCCCACCCCACCCACCCCTCCTGTTCTTTTAATCGATTAATCTTTTTTTATTCCCATTTGCTCTATCCAGCCTTGTTCATACATGTATTTGTGCAATTCAAAAACTGACTTTTAAATTTCTACATTATTATTAATCATATACAAGGCCAAATTAAAGGGGAGGGGACCAAAGTCTTTGTTTTGGGCTTTAGAATTGCTTAATCCAGCCCTGGTTATGACCAGGGCTGGATTAAGCAATTCTGAAGAAATGGCTTCAGTTATAAATATTTTTGCTGTCAAGTTTGACAGCTGAAATGTTTATAATTGAAGTATTTTGCTTGAGAGGGATTTAGCCTGTTCAGTTCTACAATACAACTACTGCTATAATTTGTTAAATGTGTTTTAAAACTATTATTATTTTGGAAGTTTTTTTGTGGCTTTGATCATTAAAAGAACCATGAATTATATATTTTTGCATAACCTTGGCAGAAATGTAGATATTAACAGGGTTAACAATTTTCTTTTCAAGCTCAAATTTGGCATTCACTCTTTTCACAGCCATTTCCATAACAGCTAAAAACATTAACAAATTCAAGTTTTGTATATTTCAAACCACCACTATCAAGATTTCAAATGTCATTTCATGATGGCAGGTTATGTAGCCATGTTATGTCAATAAGAATCTAACTTTGAAACTCCATAACTTCTACATATATGCATTTAATGAAAATTTTTGACTGAAGGTAAAGGTCATAATCAAATCTGTTTAATCGATAATTATGTTTCCAATCATATAATGAATTCATGATCATAGATGGCACCAGATGCATAGACCTAGGATGTGGTGGGCAGACAGTATCAAACAGGATCTTGTTAAATTTGGTCTACAGTCGCAAAATGATGCAGATGTAGCTCAGGTGAGATGTGTTTGGAGAATTAAATTGCATAATCTGGTTGGATCTCCATAACCCATGGCTGCTTTAGGATGATGACAACAGCTAAACAATGTGGTTAGTTCTACACCTGTTATTTGTAATGAGGATAGATGCATTATTGGCTTTAATGTAGGCCCTATATCAGTCTGAAAAATTGTTATGGCTATATCCACTGGTGTGCTGGTAAATGTTTAACAACTAACTTGCTAAAAAAGACCAAGAATATATATGTGTGTGTGTATTTATATATATTTATTGTATGTTTTACTGATTCACAACAATTTGGAATACAAACATTTCAAACAATAAAATATTAATTTTTTTTATTGTAATGTTACATTGACTTTTGCTGAGCTCTTTTATCCGTAGCCAATCTATGATTTCGATTCAACCATGATTTGACAAATGGAGTTTCATCTGCTACCTCTTTTCCCGACAAATTTATCATCATTAAATCCAATATGTGATCTATCTATCTATTTCTCACCCTCGTACAAATTTTGTTCATTAAACTGAAATCTTCTTCAGCTTCAGCACTACTGATTGTATGTAATAGTGCTGCTATCTTTTTAGCAATTTCATATTTTAAAAATTTGAGACTTAAATGGTACAATTTTTTTTCCCAGGTATCTAGGGTGAAGTTAGTTCTTCATCATTATTTCTGTTTGATAAAAGACATAAATTTGTGTGTTGAATTATATTTTCTAGTAAAGTATTCCTAGGAAGAGCATTGAATTTATTATTTTTATTAAATGAAATATCTTTAAACTTCTCTGATTTAATCAAGTATTCAACTCAGATTCATGTTTTCCAGGAACAACCTTTAAATTTTCCAAAGTTCTTATTTGGAAGTATAATTAATTTTGTGATTTCTGAATGTTAGTTGATCTTGACTGAAGTGCAGTTGAAAGTAATGAAAAGTCTTCAAGGATGTCTGTCATTAAAGCAAGGTCTTGCAAAAAATTTATGCTAGTTAATCTTTTTGCTAGACCAGAAAAAGAACTTGAAAAATGCTTATATAATGCAGGATATGTGTGCCTGCACCTACAGAAGTAGCAACTCATCATGGTCCCAGTACTCAAACAATTTTAATAATTTCAATTTCTTTAGCTACAGTTTCTAACTCTATTTGATTTTTATTAGATTGGTGATAAAAGGAATAAATTTTATCTCAAAATATTTTAAATTAGCGCTGTCCAACTAGCGACCCGCACAAGGAGTTTTGTGGCCTGTGAACAAAATCAAGTTTTTACTTGAAATTTTAAATAAATATCTGTAATCCACCTTTTAATTTTTTGTCAACTTATATTACTTTACTTGATATGCAATCTTCAACTTACTCATTCTATAAAGTATACAAAACATTCTTAAGCCGATTGGCAAATTTCTGAAACCTTTTAAGAGCAGTGCGGCATTATCAAACAAATATTTTTATGAAGCTGTAGTAATAAGAAGCATCTAACGACAGCATGAATCGTTCTCATTGCGCATGCATATTGTCAAATACTGTATTGTGCACCAGGAGACGTGTGGCATTTTGCTGAGACAAAATAACGTAATGGAAAAGGTCAAAATTACCAATTTAATTCGTGGCGGAAATCGTTCTCTTACACACAGAAAATTTAAAGCTTTTTTGGGCAAACTGCATGCTGAGTATAGTGATCTGCTTTTGCATAGCAATATTCGCCGGTTAAATACCAGAAAATGCCTCAGTGGATTTTTTACACTTCGAAAAGAAATTCGTCTTTTTCTCACAGAATTGGGCATCAATGAAGATTTAATAGCAAGTTTTGTCGATGAAAATTTTCTATGTTCACTTGCTTTCCTAACAGACATTACAGATTATTTAAATGTCTTAAATAAATCCTTACAAGGAAAAGATCAAAATGTGTGCTGTCTTTATAATCATGTTACTGGGTTTAGAAACAAACTACAATTGTTGAAGTCAAATTTGCAGCAAAACAATTTAATTCATTTTGAAACTTGTAAAGAGTTCTACGAAGAAATGAAGCAACTTAGTTCAACAGTTAATTTTGAAAACTTTGTTCCTAAATTAGATATCCTAATTGAAGATTTTAATAGAAGACTTTCTCAATTTGATGACCTTAAGCAAAGTTGAAATTTATTCAGTAATCCATTAAATATTGATATTAGCACCGTAGATACTAAATATCAAATGGAATTATGTGACCTTCAGGCCGACCCAATTATTGCATCTAATAGAGAAACTGAAATAGCATTGTTCAAACTTTTGCCTAAGGAAAAATGTCCAAAAATGAAAGATTTTGGACTCCAAATAATTTCTATGTTCAGAAGTACATATATCTGCGAGCATGCATTTTCTGATATGAAATATATAAAATCAAGATGCAGAAACTGCTTGAAAGACTCTACACTTGAACATATACTTCGGCTCACAACAACAAATATCAATATGGGCATAAAACAAATTATTGCCCAACAACTAGGGCCACAATGCTCCCATTAAATTTATTAAATATTTGATAAGGTTTAGAAAATTTATATTGGTTTATTATTACTTATTATTTTTTGTATAAATAAAATAATTTTTTTAGGTTTATTATTACTTAATATATTTCTTTAATAATTAATAATAATAATTTTTATTTAATTATAATTTTTAATTATTTATAAGAGGTTTATTATTTATTATTTTTTATATGAATAAAATAATTTTGTGTTTTTTGACATTTATTATTTCTTATTATTTTTCTTATAAATAAAATAATTTTTTGAAGTTTATTATTGCGTATTATTTTTCGTGTAAATAAAATAATTTTTGTGGTTTATTATTACTTATTATTTTTCATAAAATTTTTTTCAAAAATCCTTTTATTTAAAAGGATTTTTTGAGGTGACATGAACTGACTTTTCAATTACCTATCCTATTCTTTTTTTTGGCCTGCAAAATATTGGCAAAGGAAAAAATGCCCCGCAGTCTTAGAGAAGTTGGACAGCACTGTTTTTAAATGATTAACTTGTTTTATTTCAGATATTGCATTGTTGAGTGTTAATTACAATAGATGATTTAAACAATGCCAAATGATGATTTTAGAAAAATTTTCTAACAACTTAATAGCTACTCCAGACTTTCTTCCCAATATTGTATTAGCATCATCAGAGCAAAATGCTATTAAATTCGCTTTCAAATGTTCATTATTAAAGCCACAATCATTTAAAGTAGATAATAATGTATTAAAAATACATTGCTGTAGTAGACACTAATTCTTTTAAGGTGAAAAATAACTTATCAGTGTGGGAGTAGATTGAATTGCACACTGGAGATAAATCACTAGAATGCTTTTTTCAAAATTGTAGATGCTTCATCAATTATTATACAGATTTTGGAATTTTCTTCTATAATCTTAAATATCTTCATTTTAATTTCTTTTGTGACATGTTCTATTTTTGTTGTACTCTATTGTGTATGCAAACAATTGCCTATAACTACACCATTTTTTCTTGTAATTACAATGCTGCCTCAATATCGAATAAAGGCCTATTATGTTTTATCAAACTATAAACAGTATTGAAATCTTTTACAATAGCATCAATATTTTTATTTAATTTGTGTTCTAAATTTGAAATTGAATCATTAGCCAATTCTTTTAACAAATCTTGAATTTTAATGTGGGCTTTAGAAACATCGTGGTCCCTAATATATTTTTTTCCCATAGAGAAGCTTGCCTAGTAATTTTATTAATGCCATTTGTGGTTATTAAACATATGCACCATTCCTTGAACACATGGACATGTTTTTCTGTTACTCCTAAATAACTTAACTTTTGAACAATTCTTACATCCTAATTTACCTTCTTTAATTCAAGCTGTTTGTATTGTTCTGTAAACACACTTGCTTCTTTTTTGTTCCAACAATTCAGGAAGGGTAGATTATCTATTTCTTTCAGTGACAAATGTGAGGGTTTTTCTTCACTGATTGCTTGTTCAGCAGATTCAAAATTTTATTCTGTTGATTTTGATGCTCCCCAATGATTTTCGATATTATCATTATTTTCTATGTTTGTTTTCATTGTTTTCACATTTAAAAAACTTAATAGATCACTCTGGCTTTTTGACATTTTTAGCCTCTGGTGCACTTTCCATGTTACCATAGATCCTTAAGAAATGTTTCGGAAACCTGTGGTTATTACAGGGGTTTATCAAAATAATGGAAACACCGACGGTGACTGGAGTACACGCAATGCACCATATGCATATCACAGGAATGAAGTCACCCGCAATGTGAGGTAGTGTGATGAAGTCACCTGCAATGTAAGGGAGAAATACAATGTCCGACTATCACTAGCTGTTCCACAGGCACAGGTGAAATAACTGTTATGATGTAATTGTCAACAATTTCAGATCTCAGTGACTTCCCAAATGGTATGATTTTTGGTGCAGATCTTGCAGGAACTTCAGTAACCAGAATGGCAGAATTAGTAGGTGTAACACGAGGAACTGTATCGATGATTATGACTACCTATCAAAAAGGACAGTGCAAATTGTGGACTCCATACAAAGTTATCAGATAGGGATAGGTGAACATTGGCACGGATTGTACAATGGAAGCACAAGACTATGGCACTGCAAATAACAGTGTAGTTGAACACCAGTCAGAATGATCCTGTTTCTGTCATAACAGTTTATCGTGAACTTCATCGTGCTGGTATTTATGGCCATGCTGCAATCCACAAACCTCTGATTACCAACATCAATGCAACAAAACATGTAAAGTGGTTCAAAGCAAATAAAAACTGAGATGCTAAATTCCGACTGTGAAGCATGGAGGTGGATCCCTGATGCTGTGGGGTGCCATATGATGGCATTGCTTAGGGCCATTAGTTATTCTGCATGGTCGTGTCACATCCACAACCTACGAATCCATTCTTAGCGACCACCACTACATTCCAATTATTATTATTTTAAGTATCCACATTCAATTTTTTTTTATTTTAGCAGTTCACATTCCAGTTATTTTTATTTTAACCCAATGTTTGCAGGCATTGTTTCATAATGACCATCCCTGGTTTCAAGTGGATAATGCACCCATGCATTGTGCGAAACATGTCTAGTTGTGGTTTGCAGAGGATGAGGTACAGCAGCTACCGAGGCCATCTCAATCCTCAATATTATTGAACATTTGTGGGAATATCTGGAGTGGAAGGTCAGATCACACTTTCCACCTCCAGCATCACTGGCACAGTTGGGCCATATTTTGCAGGAAGAATTGTCCCACATTCCATTACCTTATGTGCATGACTTGTATAAGTCTGTTCTGAACACCTGAAGCAGGCCTTCAGCTTATTAATAAAATGTTCTCTGCAAACAATGTCATTCCATTATTTTGATAAACCCCTGTAGCTTTGTAGATGTCAAAAAGGCTATTGACTGTCGATCGTCATAATTTGTGGTTGATTGTGAGGTTGTATGGCATACTTGACAAGTTAGTTAACATAATGGCTCTCTGTAATAACATTGTGTGTGACAGTTGGTAAGGGTACATTTTGTCTCTCTCCCTCTTTAGTTTGGTTATTGATTATTTTATATGAAATTCACTGCAAGGGAAATATTTTTGGGCTTAAATGGTCTAGAGATATGAAAATTTCTGATTTAGATTATGCTTATGATTTAGCCCTTTTTGGCAAATGATGATGATGAAATGAACTCGTTCATTTGAGCTGTTAATGAGACTGGTAGTAGAGTAGGTTTGGTGATAAACAGACAGATAACTAAAGTGATGAAAATTGGTCAGGCAGGCTGTGATTCAGTTAATCTGAATAGTTGCAGTCTTGAGCAGGTGTCACAGTTTAATTACCTTGGGAGCTATGTAACAGATACTGGTGATATGCAGCATGAGATTAACAGACAAAATGAGATTAACAGACAAATGGGGATTGCTGCCGGGACTTTTAAGAATCTACAGAGAGTGGAGAAATAGGCGAATACACCTAAAGACTAAAATTAGACTGTATAACAGTTTGGTTCTTTCCAGGGTTAGTTATGACAGTGAAACTTGGACACTTTGTAAACACGATAACAGGAAACTAGATGCTTTTGATTCTAAATGCATACGCAGTATCTCTGGCATTAGGTGGTTCAACTTTGTGACTAATGATGAGGTTAGGCAAAGGAGTCGGCAACCTCCTTTAAGCAGCATATTGTGCATAGAGAGACTCTGCTGGTTTGGTCATGTTGCCCGTATGAATAATTACAGATTGGTGAATAGGGTTATGAACAGTGTGCCTATAGGCCTCAGAAAGATGTGGAGACCTAGGATGCGGTGGGCAGACAATGTCAAACAGGACCTTGTTAGAATTGGTGTGCAGTGGCCGGATGCAGCAAATGTAGCTCAGGACAGACATGCTTGGAGAACTAAATTGCATGGTCTGGTTGGACTTCCGTAGCCCATGGCTGCTTGAAGATGATGATGATCACACCATGAAACCATGAGTTTCATAACAGACTCTTTCTTTAATGATGGTAGGATGAAATCAGGTAACATGTTCTCTCATACGCAGTATCTCTGGCATGAGGTGGTTCAACTTTGTAACTAATGATGAGGTTAGGCAAGGAGTTTGCAACCTCCTTTAAGCAGCATATTGTGCAGAGAGAGACTCCGTTGGTTTGGCCATGTTGTCCGTATGGATAATTATAGACTGGCGAATAGGATTATGAACAGTGTGCCCAAAGGCCTCAGAAAGAGGGGGAGACTTAGGATGCATGGGCAGACAATGTGTACAGTGGAATTGAAGTTAGATGTATAATAGCAGTTATAATAAATAAGCTGGAATAGCAGTTAGAATTGGTCTACAGTGGTGAGATGCAGCAGTTGTAGCTCAGGAGAGTAATGTTTGGAGAACTAAATTGCATAATCTAGTTGGACCTCCATAGTCATGGCTGCTTGAGGAGGAGGAGGATTTCTGTTGATTGGTTATTTTCTAAAGAAATTCTAAATTTTACTTGTTTATCCGACTCAGCACAATTAGTGAAAAGCCTGGACTTTTCTCAAAGTATGGTACCAAGAAATATTTAAGTGAGAGAAATATTTGCTTGAAACAAGAAAATTATTATTTTTATAGCAATAAATAACCTTTCTGTTCATGCACATTTTCCTGTCTATTAGTTTTTTTTAAAATAAATATTTGTGTTGTTAGTTGCATTTTTTTACTGCATGACTCTAAAAAAAGTCCCATTAAAATAAAACTGGTCATCTTTTTTTTTACTAAATATTTAATATTCAGAAAATCAAGAATTAAATACTGATTAATTTGGCATATAACATGCCATAATTCCTTTCATTAGTTATTTGGCAAAAAAGTTCTAAAGTTAAAAATTTGTTTTGCTCAGCATAGTGAGAAAATAACTTGGCCTCTGGATATAAATCAGTTTTTTAGGCTGGACACTCGAAGGGTTAATTTATCTTCAGTCACATTTTCCATTAAGCACATAATTTTGATGTTATAGAGCTTTGAAGTTAGATTCCCATTAATGTAACTTGGAAATTATCTATTTTGCTACTGCAGTGTAATTCAGGTCAATATATTGCAAGGATATTCATCATTTTTACCTAATGGGAATAACTTTCACTTGCATACAATTCCTGAAACTTCAAAATATTACATATTCAAAAGTGATATCCAAAACTTTTACCAGTTACTCATATCAACGATACTTTGCTGACATATTGCTTCCCAGCCTCTTGTCTTGCAGATTGAGCTTGCAAAGGATTTGATAAAACTTTTTTGTTTTACAAGTTTTGCTTCTGCAAAATGGCACATAGCATTACACCAGTGTTCAACAATATTCTTATTAATCTTCAAACAGAAAAATTATGTAATACCGACATTACATCCTTCCCTCCATCATGTAACCTTCTCCTATGCCAAAGTAAGAGGAGTCTGCAGCACCAATAGAAGGCAGCACCACTATAAATATGATGAACCTAACATCAGTATTTACTTCTTATGAAGCTCTTGGATTCATTACTATTCTCTATATTTCTCAGTGGATGAAATTCTTCTGATCAAATGCCTTTTTAACTGTTTTCAAAGAGTAATATTTTAAATAAGTTAAATTTTTAGTTAAGGATGCAAGTTCTCAGAAAATGACAACAGCAATTAAGATCTTCAAAATCATTTTTGCTGCTGGAAATTGCAACATCAGAAATGCAAAACTGTATTGTGAAAGCTCACCAATTACCTTGCAGTCATCATAAGAAAATATGTCAGCATGGACTGTATTCCCCAAAGATATTGACTACATAATATGCTCTTAGGTCACCTATGATGGGTCAATTTATGGACTGCAAGTCAACACTGGACACAACCCAGAATATTGTGAGTGTACCAGCCATTAAACAGCAAAGGGAGTCTAAAAACAAAAACTAATTATGATGGGAATTTGATAAATATTCCATCTTTTGCAAATAGCAGTATCTGTATTGAATTATTGCAGAGACTATGAAAGTTTGACTAAAAGATGCTCAGTTATTTTGCTAAATGTAAAATTATTTAACTGGTGCTACTTAAGATTATCATAGTCTGAGAACTTCTAATGATTTAATAACAGTGACTTTTATGAATTAAAATGATTATTACTCATTCTACTAGTCAAAAACTGCAGTAAATAGAACAGTAAATAAATTGCATGATAAAATCCGTATCAGAAGCCAATTTTGAAACTAGTAAACAATATAATAATGTACAAAATAGCAAAAAAAACATCAGATCATCAGTGCCACAGCAAATGAAAATGTAACTGTCAGCTTCATAAGAAGTAAATTCAAGATGTGAAGGGACAGCAGGACAGTTACATTTTCATTTGCTGTGGCACTGATGATCTGATGTTTTTTTTGCTATTTTGTACATTATTATATTGTTTACTAGTTTCAAAATTGGCTTCTGATACGGATTTTATCATGCAATTTATTTACTGTTCTATTTATTGCAGTTTTTGACTAGTAGAATGAGTAATAATCATTTTAATTCATAAAAGTCACTGTTATTAAATCATTAGAAGTTCTCAGACTATGATAATCTTAAGTAGCACCAGTTAAATAATTTTAATAATAACAGGCATTCTTATTACTTAGACTCCGGTTAAACGTGAGAGTAATAATCATCATCATCATCATCCTCAAGCAGCCATGGGCTACGGAGGTCCAAATAGACCGCGCAATTTAGTTCTCCAAGCAAGTCTATCCTGAGCTACATCTACTGCATCTGGCCACTGCACACCAATTCTAACAAGGTCCTGTTTGACATTGTCTGCCCACCGCATCCTAGGTCTCCCCTTCTTTCTGAGGCCTTTAGGCACACTGTTCATAACCCTATTCGCCAATCTATAATTATTCATACGGGCAACATGGCCAAACCAACGGAGTCTCTCTCTGCACAATATGCTGCTTAAAGGAAGTTGTAGACTCCTTTGCCTAACCTACCTCATCATTAGTTGCTAAGTTGAACCACCTAATGCCCAAGATACTGCGTAAGCATCTGGAATCAAAAGCATCTAGTTTCCTGTTATCTTGTTTACAAAGTGTCCAAGTTTCACTACCATAACTAACCCTAGAAAGAACCAAACTATTATACAGTCTAATTTTAGTCTTTAGGTGTATACGCCTATTTCTCCACACTCTCCATAGATTCTTAAAACTCCTGGCAGCAATCCCTATTCGTCTGTTAATCTCATGCCGCACATCACCATTATTTGTTACATAGCTCCCAAGATAATTAAACTGTGACACCTGCTCAAGACTGCAACCATTCAGATTAACTGAATCACAGCCTGCCTGGCCAATTTTCATCACTTTAGTTTTCTCTCTGTTTATAACCAAACCTACTCTACTACCAGTCTCATCAAGAGCTCGAAATGAAAGGTTCATCTCATCAACATCACTTGCCAAAAGGGCTAAATCATCAGCCTAATCTAAATTAGAAATTTTTGTATCTCCAGTCATTTAAGGCCAAAATCTTTCCCTTGAAGTGAATTTCGCATTACATAATCAATAACCAAACTAAAGAGAAAAGGAGACAAAATGCACCCTTGTCGAACACCAGAAGTAATGCTAAACCAATTGCTACAAGCCTTGTCAACTCTCACACACGACTCAGTGTTATTATAGAGAGCTTTCATTATGTTAACTAACTTGTCTGGTATACCACACGATCTCACAATCAACCACAAATTATGATGATCAGCAGAGTCAAAAGCCATTTTGAAATCAACAAAGCTAGCAACCAAAGGTTTCTGAAACTCTAAACATTTCTCAAGAATCTGCCTAAGTGAAAATATTTGATCCACACATCTCCTACCATTTCTAAATCCACATTGCTCATCACGCAATTGACTGTCAACCAGATTCTTAATTCTATTAAGCACCATCATGGAAAGAACTTTACCTGGAACAGAGAGTAGGCTGATACCCCTATAGTTATCACAAGAATTGCGATCACCGTTTTTGAAAATAGGGATAACAATAGCTCTGGTAAAATCCTTAGGAACCATGCCTTTATCATAAAAGATATTCAGAATTTCAGTCATCCAAGTGGTAACCGAAACATTTCCAGCTCTAAGCATTTCTGTAGTAATTTCATCTACCCCTGGGGATTAATGAAGTTTAAGTTTAGAAACAGCCAAAATAACTTCAGATTGTGTTATAGGGCCAACATAAAAGCCACCAATGCATCTATCATCATTGCAAACAACGGGAATAGAACTTACCACATTGTTTAGAATATCACTGAAATGCTCAGCCCACCTAGCCATGACAGAATCCTCATCTTCTATAACCTTACCTTGTTTATACTTCAATACTTGTATGCCTGTGCGTTTTCTACCACACAAAACATTAATTATCTGGTACAGCTCTCTGCTGTTGTGCTGTCTAACTGCTTCCTCAGCTTTGTCAGCCAAACCATCAAGCCAAAGATTCTTATCAGCAGCTAACTGATCTTTTACACATTTATTAAGTTCTCTGTAATGCTTTTTATTAGGACTAGTAGGATATTGATTAAGGACATTCCTGCAGTTCTTTCTTTCCGAAATAAGCTCAAGTGCCTTATCACTTAGATAATTCTGTCTCTTCTGCTCCTTTTTTCGTAAAAGAGTACTGTTAGTGTCCAAAAAAGCCTATTTAAAATGATCCCATTCTTCCTCAACTTCAGCAGTAATCATACCATGACTGTCATAATGACAAAGTTAACCTATCATGGTAAGCTTTAGCTATAACTGCAGTATTAAGGGTAAATTTTTTAACCTTAGCACAGCACTTTTTAAGGTTAAGTTGCAAGACACTTTTAATCAGGTAATGGTCAGATCCAATTTCAGCTCCCCTATATGCCCTGGTTTTTCTAACAGAACTAGCCCATTTGCTGTTAATTAATATATAATCAACCATATTCCTATGCAGCCCATCAGGTGAAACCCATGTGTACTTATGTATGTCGCGGTGTTTGTAATATGTGTTGGTTATTCTGAAACCATTGAGTTTACTTACCTATAGGAGACGTTGCCCATTGCCATTGCAGCTACCAATAATACCAAAAGGGCCTATTGCTCATCCCCAAAGGTCAGAGTCAGTACCAACTTTGGCATTGAAGTCACCAAGAACAAGGGTACTATCTCCTTTCTTGACAGAATTCAAAATATTCTGAAGTTGTTTGTAAAACCTATCCTTCTCATCCTCATCAACATTCTTAGTGGGGGCATAACAGCAGATAACATTCAAGTCTTTAATGCTTTTCTGAAATTTTGCTGTAAGAAACCTTCATTAATGCTCTCATATCCTAGAAGGGCATCACTGGTGTGTCTGTTGAGAAGTAGGCCTATGCCTTGGTGATGTTTATTATCTACCCTCCCTGAAAAGAGAAATTTCAGATTATTTTTAAGAATCTGACCATTATCTGTTCATCTGGTCTCTTGCAAGCCGAGAATATCTAAATTATAATGGTGGAATTCTTGTGTGAGGACATCAAGAGAAAAAGCTCTGTGCAGAGTCCTCACATTCCAACTACCTATGGAGAGAAAATGGTTAGTGGGATGTTTAAAGAAACTATGTTTATTGAGAGAGGGAATGCTGACAATATCAAACAGCCCCCTAATCGCAGACATGGGGCAAAGATCCGTTCCCCCACCACTAAAGGCTGAAGCCATCTACATTGGAAGACTTCCTCCAATGTAGAATTTGACGATGCCAATAGAAGCAAAGAGTTCAGGTGCCTGCAATGACCTCTGCTCAGGATTATCCACCAGCTGATAAACATATCCTGTGAATCTATATTCACTTGGGGCTGTAAACCCACAAACAAACAGAAAACACAGCGGAAGATTTTCCCTCCACAGAAGCCCACCAGTGCAGCAAAATCAGGATCCATAATCAAGCTCAGAGCCATATATCTGTCCAGTCCAGTGGGTTTATATGGTCAGCACCAGGACCCTGTGTGGTTGACCACTTCTCAGCAGGGTAGAAAAAAAAAGAAAAATAGCCATAGTTGTCCAGATCAGTAGGCCACACTAATCTGGCAGCCCTCCCCTTCCATTCACTTCCACAAGAGAGTATCTCTTTTGAAAGGTACTAACGGTCTGCACCATGAGAAGGCGGGGTCGGACATTAGGTGCTAGGCCTGGCCGGTTCTATGCATCATCACAGGGGATTGGTGCATAGCTCTCCTTCCAGTCTTTAATGTCACATCCTGATGCTTGCGAGTGTTTTGTTTCATATGGAATGATTTCAAATACAGGTTACTTGTTATGTGCCCAGATTTTTCTTATTTTATTAGTTTAAAATGATTTAAATCTAAACTTTTAATATATAGACAACCTTAATTATAAACTTTTTGTTCTAGATATGACACCATTTTATGAAGAAGTTTGTAAAGATCTTGCATGGAATATTGATCCAACTTTGCGGACACAGATGAAAACTGCTAATACAGAACAGCTCAGCAAACTTGATGCAGCAATTGAAGATGCAGAAAAGAACTTGGGAGAAATGGAAGTTAGAGAAGCTTATTTGACAAAAGCAGAATATCTGAGTCGAATTGGAGCTAAGGTAAGCAATTGAAATCATCTGATTCAAGAGCTTTAAGTACAGTCATTAGAAAATAAAAAGTAAATATTAATATTGTAAAACAATTTCACTGCATATAGCAACAAGTACAATATTTATTGAATAGTTCTTTTTATAATGCAAACTGATAAGTTGCATGTTAAATTAGTGTAATTCTACTAGACAATTCACATTCATTTAATCCTTCTAAAGTCCTACCTGAAAAACTGATTTATATCCAGAGGCTCAGCTGTTTTTTTCTCTATGATCTGCCAAAAAAAATTTAGAACATTTTTGCTAAATAATTAATGAAAGGAATTATGGCATATAATATATGAAATTAATCAGCATTTAATTCTGGATTTTCTGAAAATGAAATATGCTACCAAAAAGAAAGCTAGTTTTATTTTAATATGGCTTTTTTTTAGAGTCATGCAGTAAAAAAAAACATTTGGCAATACAAAAATTGAAAAAAAGACTAATAGACAGAAATGACTATAATGCACATGTATAGAAAACTTATTTATTTCTGAATAACACAAAAATTGTCCTAGTCTTGAACACAGTACATTTTCTAAATGGTTGTTTCGTTTGATGCAGTTGTGAGATTTTTCTTGAAAAGTGGCAATCAGTTAACCACATAATTGGGGGCATAATGCTTTGGATTTTGCTTTCAGCAATGGGAAAGCCTTCAAACTCATCAGAGTCTGTTTCCCCAAAATATTATGAAAAAAAAAATCCTAATTATCTTAATGTACTTTTCGCAGTTCTTCATCGATGACTTTCGATGATGATGCAGGCATTTCCATTTTTAAAAATATATATAATGGATATAAAATTTAAAAATTAATATTTACATATCACAAGTAAAAATATCAAAGATAAACTTTCAAAATATTAAAGCATTCAACCATTATCCTATGTGCAGCCATCAAGAACGATTCCTTAACTAAACCCACTTTGAACTGCCTGCCACGGAAACTTTGATGATAATGATAACCATCAAAGTTTCCGTTAAATTACACAAAAAATATAAATTTTTCTGCATTGTAATATATTCAGTAAGTGATAAAAAAAAAAGCATCATCGTCATCATCAAGCAGCCATGGGCTACGGAGGTCCAACCAGACCGTGCAATTTAGTTCTCCAAGCAAGTCTATCCTGAGCTACATCTACTGCATCTGGCCACTGCACACCAATTCTAACAAGGTCCTGTTTGACATTGTCTGCCCACTGCATCCTAGGTCTCCCCCTCTTTTTGAGACCTTTAGGCACACTGTTCATAACCCTATTCGCCAATCTATAATTATTCATATGGGCAACATGGCCAAACCAACGGAGTCTCTCTCTGCACAATATGCTGCTTAAAGGAAGTTGTAGACTCCTTTGCCTAACCTACCTCATCATTAGTTGCTAAGTTGAACCACCTAATGCCCAAGATACTGCGTAAGCATCTGGAATCAAAAGCATCTAGTTTCCTGTTATCTTGTTTACAAAGTGTCCAAGTTTCACTACCATAACTAACCCTAGAAAGAACCACACTATTATACAGTCTAATTTTAGTCTTTAGGTGTATACGCCTATTTCTCCACACTCTCCATAGATTCTTAAAAGTCCCGGCAGCAATCCCTATTCGTCTGTTAATCTCATGTCGCACATCACCATTGTGTGTTACATAGCTCCCAAGATAATTAAACTGTGACACCTGCTCAAGACTGCAACCTTCAGATTAACTGAATCACAGCCTGCCTGACCAATTTTCATCACTTTAGCTTTCTCTCTGTTTATAACCAAACCTACTCTATTACCAGTCTCATCAACAGCTCGAATGAAAGAGTTCATCTCATCAACATCATTTGCCAAAAGGGCTAAATCATCAGCCTAATCTAAATTAGAAATTTTTGTATCTCCAATCCATTTAAGGCCAAAATCTTTCCCTTGAAGTGTATTTCGCATAACATAATCAATAACCAAGCTAAAGAGAAAAGGAGACAAAATGCACCCTTGTCGAACACCAGAAGTAATGCTAAACCAATTGCTACAAGCCTTACCAACTCTCACACGCGACTCAATGTTATTATAGAGAGCTTTCATTATGTTAACTAACTTGTCAGGTATACCATATGATCTCACAATCAACCACAAATTATGACAATCAACAGAGTCGAAAGCCTTTTTGACATCAACAAAGCTAGCAACTAAAGGTTTCTGAAACTCTAAACATTTCTCAAGAATCTGCCTAAGTGAAAATATCTGATTCACACATCCCCTACCACTTCTGAATCCACATTGCTCATCACACAATTGACTGTCAACCAGATTCTTAATTCTATTAAGCCCAATCATGGAAAGAACTTTACCTGGAGCAGAGAGTAGGCTGATACCCCTATAGTTATCACAAGAACTGCGATCACCTTTTTTGAAAATAGGGATAACAATAGCTCTGGTAAAATCCTTAGGAACAATGCCTTTATCATAAAAGATATTCAGAATTTCAGTCATCCAAGTGGTAACCAAAACATTCCCAGCTCTAAGCATTTCCGTAGTAATTTCATCTACCCCTGGGGATTTATGTAGTTTAAGTTTAGAAACAGCCAAAATAACTTCAGATTGTGTTATAGGGCCAACATTAAAGCCAGTAATGCATGTATCATCATTACAACCAATGGGAGTAGAACAAACCACATTGTTTAGAACATCACTGAAATGCTCAGCCCACCTAGCCATGACAGAATCCTCCGCTTCTATAACCTTACCTTGTTTATTCTTCAATCCTTGTATGCCTGTCCGTTTTCTACCACATAAAACATTAACTATCTGGTACAGCTCTCTGCTGTTGTGCTGTCTAACTGCTTCCTCGGCTTTATCAGCCAAACCATCAAGCCAAAGATTCTTATCAGCAGCTAACTGATCTTTTACACATTTTTTAAGTTCTCTGTAATGCTTTCTATTAGGACTAGTAGGGTATTGATTAAGGACATTCCTGCAGTTCTTTCCGAAATAAGCTAAAGTGCCTTATCACTCAGATAATTCTGTCTCTTCTGCTCCTTTTTTCCTAAAAGAGTACTGTTAGTGTCCAAAAAAGCCTGTTTAAAATGATCCCATTCTTCCTCAACTTCAGCAGTAATCATACCATGACTGTCATAATGACAAAGTTAACCTATCATGGTAAGCTTTAGCTATAACTGCAGTATTAAGGGTAAATTTTTTAACCTTAGCACAGCACTTTTTAAGGTTAAGTTGCAAGACACTTTTAATCAGGTAATGGTCAGATCCAATTTCAGCTCCCCTATATGCCCTGGTTTTTCTAACAGAACTAGCCCATTTGCTGTTAATTAATATATAATCAACCATATTCCTATGCAGCCCATCAGGTGAAACCCATGTGTACTTATGTATGTCGCGGTGTTTGTAATATGTGTTAGTTATTCTGAAACCATTCAGTTTACTTACTTGTAGGAGACGTTGCCCATTGCCATTGCAGCTACCAATAATACCAAAAGGGCCTATTACTCCTCCCCAAAGGTCAGAGTCAGTACCAACTTTGGCATTGAAGTCACCAAGAACAAGGGTAATATCTCCTTTCTTGACAGAATTCAAAATATTCTGAAGTTGTTTGTAAAACCTATCCTTCTCATCCTCATCAACATTCTTAGTGGGGGCATAACAGCAGATAACATTCAAGTCTTTAATGCTTTTCTGAAATTTTGCTGTAAGAAACCTTCATTAATGCTCTCATATCCTAGAAGGGCATCACTGGTGTGTCTGTTGAGAAGTAGGCCTATGCCTTGGTGATGTTTATTGTCTACCCTCCCTGAAAAGAGAAATTTCAGATTATTTTTAAGAATCTGACCTTTATTCATCTGGTCTCTTGCAAGCCGAGAATATCTAAATTATAATGGTGGAATTCTTGTGTGAGGACATCAAGAGAAAAAGCTCTGTGCAGAGTCCTCACATTCCAACTACCTATGGAGAGAAAATGGTTAGTGGGATGTTTAAAGAAACTATGTTTATTGAGAGAGGGAATGCTGACAATATCAAACAGCCCCCTAATCGCAGACATGGGGCAAAGACCCGTTCCCCTACCACTAAAGGCTGAAGCCATCTACATTGGAAGACTTCCTCCAATGTAGAATTTGACGATGCTAATAGAAGCAAATAGTTCAGGTGCCTGCGATGACCTCTGCTCAGGATTATCCACCAGCTGATAAACATATCCTGTGAATCTATTCACTTGGGGCTGTCAACCCACAAACAAACAGAAAATACAGTGGAAGATTTTCCCTCCACAGAAGCCCACCAGTGCAGCAAAATCAGAATCCATAATCAAGCTCAGAGCCATATATCTGTCCAGTGGGTTTATATGGTCAGCACCAGGACCCTGTGTGGTTGACCACTTCTCAGCAGGTTAGAAAAAAAAAAAGAAAAGTGGCCATAGTTGTCCAGATCAGTAGGCCACACTAATCTGGCAGCCCTCCCCTTCCGTTCACTTCCACAAGAGAGTATCTCTTTTGAAAGTTACTAACGGTCTGCACCACGAGTAGGTGGGGTCGGACATTAGGTGCTAGACCTGGCTGGTTCTATGCATCATCATAGGGGATTGGTGCATAGCTATCATTTACAAGAAAAAGTATAGAAATATTAAAATAAATTTAAAGTATTAAAAGGAAGTAAAATAAAAACCAAGAGTAAAAGTGCTTGATTGATAAACACTTCTGGATTGCTCTGCAAAAAAATTATGATTTATTTTTGGAAGTTTTTCAAACTTTTAAGGAAAATGTGATTGGGAACAATTCAAACTGTAACCTAAACTGCAAATTTAGTAGGGAAAGCTACATTTCAATGGGAAGAGTAAGTGCAGCAATACTGTGATTTGAGCTATTTGAATGGCAACTGGAAGTGTCCCAAGGATATTTTATGCCACTTTTGGATAAAAAAAAAACATTGCAAAATAAAAAGGTATTACTTTGAAAAAAATTGGTTTTGCCAGGAATGGGATTCAAAATCACATCTGACTATTACACCATCAATGGCTAACATTTTCTTCTTCGTCTAGTGTGGCCCACAAACCTTCACGCATTTCCACTTGATTTGCACAGTAACGCTATCGTTCAGGAAGTGGACAACTATGTTGTCTCTTAGAGATGTAATTTAATACCTGTCACTCACACTCATGGTGTTATATCAATAATTTAGTGGTAAAGTATCGCAGATGTCCTGTAGACATGGGACACATGAAATAATAAACTGAAAATATTGGTTTTGCTGTGAGTGGGATTACTGGGAGATGTGGGTTCGCAGCCCACTCATGGCAAAACCAATTTTTTCAGTTTATTATTTCACGTGTTCTATGTCTACAGGACATACTCCTGTGATACTTTAACAAGGTATTTTTAACACCTTTAAGATATATGTTTTCAGAGTGTATATATATATATTAAAAATTTTAAATATCTTTATATTTTTAAAATATTGAAGTTTCATGTGTTGTACAAAAGATGTCTATTGATGAGCTCTCATTGCAGATTCTCTCTGCATCTGTGTTCAACAGTAACCCTAGAAGGATTAAAATTGTTTCTTTGACTGATAATGGTTACACAGAAATGTGTGAAAACAAGCTTTCACAATATACAGGCAAAAATATCAAGATATTTACATTTAATGTTGGTAGCTATTTGATTTCACCATGTCACAAAGATGACATGCATGGACAATTGTGTACAGTGAAAAATGATGGATAGGATGTAAACTGGTCAATCCCAGACTGTGGTATCTAAGGTATAAAACTTACACTATCAAAGCTGCAAAAATACAGTTCACCAAGCCTGCATATTTCACTGAAAAAGCATAAAAGGGCAGTGGTATGACAAAAGAAATTTTAAAAAATGTCATGGTAACCTTTATATTTATATGCATATTAAAAATAGACACTTCAGAGTTCCTAAATAAGGGCTGATATTTTCATTTTATTTATCAGTTTGATTTATTAGAAAGTAATAAATGTTTTAGATCTCTCAAGCTGCCATTAGCACAGTCCAAATTATATCTTTGCTGTAACTCATGTCCTATTTCTAACTGCTGCCCCAGCCACTTGCACCAGCTTGAAAAGCATTAATTGTTTACATTAGGTTCACCCATGCATGTTTTCAGCAATATGATGTCAATTGCTGAGGGAAGCTTTATTTTTGCATATTGTAGGTTTTCTGGTCTTTCGTACAAGTGCAACTGTCTATTGTTTTCTCTTTATTATATTTTGATGTTTACAAAGGGAATATAAAGATAAATTATTTTGTTTTTTAATGCGATCAGCATACAATGGTGACGAATGTTTGGTTTTGATTTGAAACTTAGTGCATGTATGAATGTGCAGTCTGATGGATACTGTGATCATAACATAGTGTTAGAGAAGTGTTGACTTTTTTTTGGTTAATGATTTATCTTTTAGAAACTACTTAAAATATGTTCTTGAAGTCTTCCAACAGATATGCTGGATAAAGTGATCCAGAAAAATAATTTTTTCCAGCAGTATTTAGTTACTTCAGATAGTAAAGCAAATTTTTAGGCATCTCCGATTCAGAAATGGAATATCGATTCCAAAAAGAGAACAGTACTAATGATGTAATTTTTCTTCACTTTAAAGTTTATTTTACTTAAAAAAGTTATATAAATTCTTTGAAAAAAATTCTTAATTTTATGCTTAACAGCCATATTGTGCCTTTAATATCTATATTTAGCACCATGAAACCTGTATATGTGAATAGTAACTGTCAAGGAAGGAGATATTACCCTTGTTCTAGGAGACTTCAATGCCAAAGTTGGTACTGACTCTGACCTTTGGAGAGGTGTGATAGGCCCTTTTGGTATTGGTAGCTGCAATGGGTAATGTCTCCTACAGGTAAGTAAACTCAATGGTTTCAGAATAACTAATACTTATTACAAACGCTGCAACATACATAAGTACACATGGGTTTCACCTGATGGGCTGCATAAGCATGTGATTGATTATATATTAATTAATGACAAATGGGCTAGTTCTGTTAGGAATACAAGGGCTTATAGGGGAGCTGAAATTGGACCTGACCATTACCTTTGTTAAAAGTGTCTTGCAACTTAAAAAGTGTTGTGCTAGGGTTAAAAAATTTACCTTTAATACTGAAGCTCTGAAAGACCCAGTTATAGCTAAAGCATACAATGATAGGTTACTTAGTCATTATAACAGTCATGGTTTGCTTACTACTTAAGTTGAGGAAGAATGGGACCATTTTAAACAGGCTTTTTTGGAAATTAATAGTATTCTTTTAGGAAAAAAGAAGCAGAGGAGGAAGAATTATTTGAGTGATAAGGCACTTCAGCTTATTTCAGAAAGGAGGAACTGCAGGAATGTCCTTAATCAAGTTACCCTACTAGTCCCAATAGAAAGGATTACAGAGAGCTTAATAAACGTGTAAAGGATCAGTTAGCTGCTGATAAGAATCTAGGCTTGATGGCTTGGCTGATAAAGCCAAGGAAGCAGTTAGCACAACAGCAGAGAGCTGTACCAGATAGTTAATGTATGTGGTAGAAAACGGACAGACATACAAGGATTGAAGGATACACAAGGTAAGGTTATAGAAGGGGAGGATTCTGTCATGGCTAGGTGGGCTGAGCATTTCAGTGATGTTCTAAACAATGTGGTTAGTTCTACTCCCATTGTTTGCAATGATGACAGGTGCATTACTGGCTTTAATGTTGGCCCTATAACACATTCTGAAGTTATTTTGGCTATTTCTAAATTTAAACTTCATAATTCCCCAGGGGTAGATGAAATTACTACGGAAATGCTTAGAGCTGGGAATGTTTCAGTTACCACTTGGATGACTGAAAATTTGAATATCTTTTATGATAAAGGCATGATCCCTAAGAATTTTGCTAGAGCTATTATTATCCCTATTTTCAAAAAAGGTGATCACAGTTCTTGTTATAACTTTAGGGGTATCAGCCTACTCTCTGTTCCAGGTAAAGTTCTTTCCATGATTGTGCTTAATAGAATTAAGAATCTGGTTGACAGTCAATTGCGTGATGCGCAATATGGATTCAGAAGTGTGGATCAGATATTTTCACTTAGGCAGATTCTTGAGAAATGTTTAGAGTTTAAGAAACCTTTAGTTGCTAGTTTTGTTGATTTCAAAATGGCTTTCGACTCTGTTGATCATCGTAATTTGTGGTTGATTGTGAGATCATATGGTATACCAGACAAGTAGTTAACATAATGAAAGCTCTCTATAATAACACTGAGTCGTGTGTGAGAGTTGGTAAGGCTTGTAGCAATTGGTTTAGCATTACTTCTGGTGTTCGACAAGGGTGCATTTTGTCTCCTTTTCTCTTTAGCTTGGTTATTGATTATGTAATGCGAAATTCACTTCAAGGGAAAGCTTTTGGCCTTAAATGACTGGAGATACAAAAATTTCTAATTTAGATTATGCTGATGATTTAGCCCTTTTGGCAAATGATGTTGATGAGATGAACTCTTTCATTCGAGCTGTTGATGAGACTGGTAGTAGAGTAGGTTTGGTTATAAACAGAGAGAAAACTAAAGTGATGAAAATTAGTCAGGCAGGCTGTGATTCAGTTAATCTGAATGGTTGCAGTCTTGAGCAGGTGTCACAGTTTAATTACCTTGGGAGCTATGTAACAGATACTGGTGATATGCGGCATGAGATTAACAGACAAATGGGGATTGCTGCCGGGACTTTTAAGAATATATGGAGAGTGTGGAGAAATAGGCGAATACACCTAAAGACTAAAATTAGACTGTATAACAGTTTGGTTCTTTCCAGGGTTAGTTATGATAGTGAAACTTGGACACTTTGTAAACACAATAACAGGAAACTAGATGCTTTTGATTCTAAATGCATACGCAGTATCTCTGGCATTAGGTGGTTCAACTTTGTGACTAATGATGAGGTTAGGCAAAGGAGTTGGCAACCTCCTTTAAGCAGCATATTGTGCATAGAGAGACTCTGCTGGTTTGATCATGTTGCCCGTATGAATAATTATAGATTGGCGAATAGGGTTATGAACAGTGTGCCTAGAGGCCTTAGAAAGAGGTGGAGACCTAGGATGTGGTGGGCAGACAATGTCAAACAGGACCTTGTTAGAATTGGTGTGCAGTGGCCGGATGCAGCAGATGTAGCTCAGGACAGATATGCTTGGAGAATTAAACTGCACAGTCTGATTGGACCTCCGTAGCCCATAGCTGTTTGAGGATGATGAACTATGAATAGTAATGCACAAAAAAAGAATATTTTACTTTAAAAACAAGCTAATTTAAATAAAAACTGAAAAATGTATAACTGAAATGAGGTTAAAGAGCTGTGAAAAAATGAAATAAAAATAATTTGAAGCACAAAGTTTAATTGAATCATTTCCAGATCAATTTGCATTAAGTATGTCTACAAAAAAAGTTCAATTTTATAACACTGGCAAACATTTAGTTTAAAAATAACAATTTCTAAATTCTAGTTAAAAAATTATTTCAGTTTAATTAAAAATGGTATTGAAATAATTCCTGCATTTTGGAAATTGATTTTTCATTATAATGCTTTATTCAGATATCTTCTAAGGTAACTGCCATTTGAGGTCACATGTACCTAATGATTTAATTTTCTAATTTCAAATTAATTATTGTTTCTATTTACAATATTTGAAAAGCAATATGAATAGTTCTAGAAATAGCAAGGCAAAAATTATGCCACTAATATCATGCTTTTGATTCATAGAAGTCTAAAAATTTCTCTAATTATCTATCTGAATCAGCAAAACATTTCTTGAAAAAATTGCAATTTTTCAGATATACTTCATCCATCTACCAGAAGTACATCTACCAGAATATATTATAGTTATACATATGTGAGTGAATATGTTATAGTTTTTACAAAAATAGGTGAATGATTAGTTTAAAAAAACAGCAAAAATAACTTCAGTACTCAAGGAACACAATGTAAAGTCAATACATATCCTTCAGACTTAACACAAAAGTTTAAAAACAAAATCCATATGTTGAAATAATATATATGACTTTTCCCCTTTGTATTCATGTTGTAAAATATGTGTAATAATATGTAAAAGTTATTTAGAAACATTGAAACAGTTTTAATTAGAAATTATACTAAAATGAAAAAAAAAAGAAGCATATGGCTATACTTTCAGGCAAATGCAATTAAAAAAGTTCCCTCAGTGTCTGACTTCATTTGACTGAAAGCACAGATGGGTAAATGAAAAATTTCTAAACTAGTTAACCCTTTGCATGCTAGTGCAGATGGGTTAGATAGGTTTTAGCTAAATTTAGGACATGACTCATGGCAAGTAGCATAATGTGAACTGTGCTAATGGCAGTTTGAAGGATCACAACAATTTCTTTCTGACATATCAAGTTGAGGAATGATACGAATAGATAAGCATTATTTATGAGCTCTGAAATGTTTATTTTTTAAATATATATATATCAAAATGGAAATTTTATATTATAAAACAACTTAAATTTCTTTTTGTTGCTCCTATTATTTCGTTTAGTGTTTTTCAGCCATATATATATATGCAAGCTTGGTGACCCACATTTTTGAGGTTTTGACAGCATAAATTTTAATATGGTATGTGACATGACTTGCACTGTTTAAGTGAAAATAACAACACCACAAAGGAAGTGATGCATACACCTGAAACTGACAGAACAAAAGTTATGAGGGTAGATGTGCAAATAATTAAAAAACAGAAGCGAGAACATAATGTATGTGCGGGGGAACAAACAATTCTGAAGCAGGACAAGGAACTATACAGTTCTGCAAGGAAATATACATTGGAGTTGCATTTAACTCACACAGCCCCAGTGTGCAAGAGTGCATTTGATTGGCATGACAATCAACATGTTAATTTGGTATATATTATGACCTAGAGATAATGGTCAGAAAAATGAAAACACCAAAGTGTGCAGAAAACCTTTGGTTTCTGTTAAATAGGACATCCTTGCCACTGATGAAGGCATGAAATATGCAAATGACATCCCAGCATGCTTAGTGTCATGTCACTAGGCAAACCCAACTTAACTGCATGTAATTATTGGTACCATGTCATTGAGAGAAGACCTGAGCAATTTCAAGAGACACATGATTGTTGGAGTGTGTTTGACAGGAGCTTTAGTCACTAAAACAACTGAGCTCACTAATGTTTCTTGAACAATTTCCAAGGTCATGCCTCCATGGGAATTGAAATGGAAAACTTCATCTTCAAAAGAATAACAGTGGACAAAAGTGCATACTGTGAATAGTGCAAAGCGAAACCTGCAAGCTATGGTGATCAGTTGTGCATGGATTTCAATGCAGGATGCGAGAGGCCAGTTTCATCATAAACAGTAAATGGAGAACTTCGTATAACTGGTTATCACAGTCAAGTTGCACTTCACAAGCCATTCATCACATTGGTCAACACATATCATCATGCCAGTGGTACAAAGGGCATGGGCATGGGCAATGTGATATGATCTGACAAATGGGTGAGTGAACTTGTGGTGCCAACCAAAGGAAGCTTACAAGTCTGATTGCTTTTTTCCTACTGTTTAGAGTTCTGTAATGGTGGGTGCTTTCTTGTGGCATGATTTGGGTTCACTCATTTTGTTAGAAGGTAAAATCAATGCCAATCACTATTTGACAGTCCTGAGTGATCATCTTCCTCCAGTGGTACAGCATTTCTTTCATGAAGAGAGAGCTGTCATTCAGGATGATAATGCTACCCATCCACAGAGCACACGTAGTCACCTAGTGGTTTGAGGTGCATGTGACTGAACTTTTTCACTTACCATAACCACTGCAGTCATCAGATATCAACACATTAGAAAGCCGATGGGAACTTCTGAATAATATCTTAGGCAGCATTTTCCAATTCCATTGAACAAGCAGAAATTGATCATGTTTCTTGTGGACGAATAGTGTCGTATCCCTCCTGCTGACTTTCAGATACTGGTAGACTCTATACCATGATGTATACAGGCTGTACTGGACTTGTGGTGCCCAACACTATATTAGTGATTTTACATTGTTTCAGTTTTTTTTTTACCTGTATTTTATAAAAATAAATATTTCCTTTTTGTATTTGATGCATATTTTAATAAGCTATGACATAAATAATTTGTTAAAGCCATCTGATCACCATTTTTTGAATAAAACATTTCATTTGACACACATTTCATTTGTCTGTTGCATTTGAAAGGTATGGGGGAACAACAGTTTTGACAAACACACAAACTGACATTACTAGTGAAATGCAAAGGTAAAAAGTTAAAGTTCAAACACAGAAACTTAAATAACATTTTAATGAATTTAAACAATAAATCCAAATTTAGATATGAAATAAGTTTTATACAATTTTGTGAACCAATTTATATGAAACCATATCATGCATGCAAATCATTGAAGGAGATAAAAATAACACATTATGGGATTATGTGTTATTTTTATTATATATAGTATTATTATGGGATTATGTTTTATATTTACATTAGTGAGCTCAGCTGTTTTAGTGACTAAATTATAATGACTATATAAATAACTCTTATTTCATTTTTGATCGTGAAGTGGTGAATCCAAGGTACTCATTCTGATAATATCACAAAGAAATTGTGTGATTCTTTGAAGTTAAATGCAATAGGGAGAATGGAAATATACTAAAGTCATGTTGAAGTGGCCAGGTGGATAAATGTTCTAATTGTAAGCAGACTGTGGAACTAATTTCAAAATACCCAAAAGGTTTTTTGACGACCCATTCAAAGTCGCTGAAATAACTTCCACACAAGATGATTATTATGTGACCCTATTATGAAAACTATAGATATTCCACAGCATATGAACTTGTTTGAAGTTTGTTGCATAGACAAATAGGTTTGTATCAAGCTGTACTGTCTATTGGAGGTTTCACGAGAGGATTTTATGTGTAATGGCCTGCTTTCTGTATTCCTTTGACCCTTTTACAATAAGGATCCATTTTCAATTGATGTCAACTGCATCTCAGCTGGACCAAGAGTAATATTCTAGTGGATGTATTGTTAAGTAATTTCAAACAGTTTTTTGATTAACATTCATCTAGAGAGAACATGTTACCTGATTTCATCCTACCATCATTAAAGAAAGAGTCCGTTATGAAACTCGTGGTTTCATGGTGTGATCATCATCATCTTCAAGCAGCCATGGGCTACGGAAGTCCAACCAGACCATGCAATTTAGTTCTCCAAGCATGTCTGTTCTGAGCTACATTTGCTGCATCCGGCCACTGCACACCAATTCTAACAAGGTCCTGTTTGACATTGTCTGCCCACCGCATCCTAGGTCTCCACATCTTTCTGAGGCCTCTAGGCACACTGTTCATAACCCTATTCACCAATCTGTAATTATTCATACGGGCAACATGACCAAACCAGCAGAGTCTCTCTATGCACAATATGCTGCTTAAAGGAGGTTGCAGACTCCTTTGCCTAACCTCATCATTAGTCACAAAGTTGAACCACCTAATGCCAGAGATACTGCGTATGCATTTAGAATCAAAAGCATCTAGTTTCCTGTTATCGTGTTTACAAAGTGTCCAAGTTTCACTATCATAACTAACCCTGGAAAGAACCAAACTGTTATACAGTCTAATTTTAGTCTTTAAGTGTATTTGCCTATTTCTCCACTCTCCGTAGATTCTTAAAAGTCCCGGCAGCAATCCCCATTTGTCTGTTAATCTCATGCCGCATATCACCAGTACCTGTTACATAGCTCCCAAGGTAATTAAACTGTGACACCTGCTCAAGACTGCAACCATTCAGATTAACTGAATCACAGCCTGCCTGACCAATTTTCATCACTTTAGTTTTCTCTCTGTTTATAACCAAACCTACTCTACTACCAGTCTTATCAACAGCTCAAATGAAAGAGTTCATCTCATCAACATCATTTGCTAAAAGGACTAAATCATCAACATAATCTAAGTCAGAAATTTTCGTATCTCCAGTCCATTTAAGGCCAAAATCTTTCCCTCGAAGTGAATTTCACATAACATAATCAATAACCAACCTAAAGAGAAAAGGAAACAAAATGCACCCTTGTCGAACTCCAGAAGTAATGCTAAACCAATTGCTACAAGCCCTACCAACTCTCACACATGACTAAATGTTATTATAGGAAGCTTTCATTATGTTAACTAACTTGTCTGGTATACCATATGATCTCACAATCAACCACAAATTATGATGATCAACAGAGTCGAAACCCTTTTTGTCAACCAGATTCTTAATTCTATTAAGCACAATCATGCAAAGAACTTTCCCTGGAACAGAGAGTAGACTGATACCCCTATAGTTATCACAAGAACTGCGATCACCTTTTCTGAAAATAGGGATAATAATAGCTCTAGTAAAATCCTTAAGGACCGTGCCTTTATCATAAAAGATATTCAAAAATTCAATCATCCAGATGGTAACCGAAACATTCCCAGCTCTAAGCATTTCCGTAGTAATTTCATCTACCCCTGGGGAATTATGAAGTTTAAATTTAGAAATAGCCAAAATAACTTCAGAATGTGTTATAGGGCCAACATTAAAGCCAGTAATGCACCTGTCATCATTGCAAACAATGGGAGTAGAACTAACCACATTGTTTAGAACATCACTGAAATGCTCAGCCCACCTAGCCATGACAGAATCCTCCCCTTCTATAACCTTACCTTGTGTATCCTTCAATCCTTGTATGCCTGTCCGTTTTCTACCACATAAAACATTAACTATGTGGTACAGCTCTCTTACTGTGCTAACTGCTTCCTCGGCTTTATCAGCCAAACCATCAAGCCTGGATTCTTATCAGCAGCTAACTGATCCTTTACACATTTATTAAGCTCTCTGTAATCCTTTCTATTATGACTAGTAGGATACTGATTAAGAACATTCCTGCAGTTCCTTCTTTCTGAAATAAGCTCAAGTGCCTTATCACTCAAATAATTCTGCCTCCTCTGCTCCTTTTTTCCTAAAAGAATACTGTTAGTTTCCAAAAAAGCCTGTTTAAAATGGACCCACTCTTCCTCAATTTCAGTGGTAAGCAAACCATGGCTGTCATAATGACTAAGTAACCTATCATGGTAAGCTTTAGCTATAACTGGGTCTTTCAGCGCTTCAGTATTAAAGTTAAATTTTTAAACTTTAGCACAACACTTTTTAAGTTTAAGTCACTTTTAACAAGGTAATGGTCAGATCCAATTTTAGCTCCTCCATATGACTGGTATTCCTAACAGAAGTAGCCCATTTGCTGTTAATTAATATGTAATCAATCAATATTCTTATGCAGCCTATCAGGTGAAACCCATGTGTACTTATGTATGTCGTGGTGTTTGTAATAAGTGTTAGTTATTCTGAATTCATTGAGTTTACTTACCTGTAGGAGACGTTGCCCATTGCCATTGCAGCTACCAATACCAAAAGGGCCTATTACTCCTCCCCAAAGGTCAGAGTCAGTACCAACTTTGGCATTGAAGTCACCAAGAACAAGGGTAATGTCTCCTTTCTTGACAGAATTCAAAATATTCTGAAGTTGTTTGTAAAACCTATCCTTCTCATCCTCATCAACATTCTTAGTGGGTCCATAACAGCAGATAACATTCAAGTCTTTAATGCTTTTCTGAAATTTTGCTGTAAGAAACCTTCATTAATGCTCTCATATCCTAGAAGGGCATCACTGGTGTGTCTGTTGAGAAGTAGGCCTATGCCTTGGTGATGTTTATTGTCTACCCTCCCTGAAAAGAGAAATTTCAGATTATTTTTAAGAATCTGACCTTTATTCATCTGGTCTCTTGCAAGCCGAGAATATCTAAATTATAATGGTGGAATTCTTGTGTGAGGACATCAAGAGAAAAAGCTCTGTGCAGAGTCCTCACATTCCAACTACCTATGGAGAGAAAATGGTTAGTGGGATGTTTAAAGAAACTATGTTTATTGAGAGAGGGAATGCCGATAATATCAAACAGCCCCCTAATTGCAGACATGGGGCAAAGACCCGTTCCCCCACCACTAAAGGCTGAAGCCATCTACACTGGAAGACTTGCTACTATGTAGAATTTGACGATGCCAGTAGAAGCAAATAGTTCAGGTGCCTGCAATGACCTCTGCTCAGGATTATCCACAAGCTGATAAGCATATCCTGTGAATCTATTCACTTGGGGCTGTCAACCCACAAACAGAAAACACAGTTGAAGATTTTCCCTCCACAGAAGCCCACCAGTGCAGCAAAATCAGGATCCATAATCAAGCTCAGAGCTGTAATTCCATTCAGGTTGGTATGTATGGTCAGCACCAGGACCCTGTGTGGTTGACCACTCCTCAGCAGGATAGAAAAAAGAAAGCCATAGTTGCCTCTCAGTGTATATCCTGCTGTATTTCATCAAAATGTAGGGTTTCTATGTAATTCAAATTCTTGTGTTTGTGAATGATGACTGAATCTTTATTAGAACAAATTAGTTACAGATGTAATTTAGAAATAGTATTCAGTACATACTACATATTACGTTTATTCAATGAACAATTATGAAGTAAACTTCTATTGCAAATAACCAGATCACTATTACAAATTATTGCCATTATATACTATGCTACTGCAAAAAATAATAAAAATTCCTTGCTGCATTGTTCACAGAAAATAAAGAATAGTAATTGTAAATTTCAATTTCACTTTTCCTCCCAATATTTACAATGTATAAGAAGAAAGACTAATTATTTTCCAACAAATACATTGCCAAGAAAAGGGTAAATGAAATATACAAAATACTTCTTATGAATGATTTTAGAAGTAGGTTGTAAATAAGAAAGTAAGGTGCTTCACAGAAATAAAAACCTACTACATATGACTCATTTGTGGATATAATTATGTATAATAATACAATTTTCCATAGAATATTTTTACTCCTAACACATGATGTACAAAATATTAAGTGTTTACACTAAAATCTTTCATGTTAATGCTATATGCTTATACAGTATACCTTTCTCCAGTAGTACAATCATTATGGGCAGAGGTTTTTAAACACAACGTCAAAGGCTTAATTATTTCAATTTTAATTTTGAGCCAATTGGAAAGATTCAATATTGTCAAAAATTAATAACCATAATTTTACCATTTAAAAAAATGTTTATTCTTTATGGTTTTAATTTCATTTGGCAAAGCATTGAATAATTTCCTTGACAAATGAACATATAATGTTTAGTAATGATATTTTTATTAACTCTGATTTTAACCAATTGCAAATTATGTGAAGAATAGGTATTCCTAACACGTACTCTGATTAAGTTGTTATTTCAATTTTGTCTAACATGTTTTATTACTTGATATACATATAGTTTCTGGAGCTGTAAATTTTCCATTTTAGCATATTCTTGGATGACATGATTATATTTTCTTAATTTTAGCATGCATCTAATACTAATAACATTATTTTGCACATAGTCTAATGGTTTTATAGTAGTTGCATGAGTTCCTTCCCAAGATAGTCTGTAAAGTAGATAAGATTTTACCCAGGCATTATAAATTAATTTTAATGTAGATAACTCTACAAAATTCCTTATGAAATAATATTTTGATATTACACTATTAATTTTGTTTACTAAGTTATTTAGGTGAATTTTCCAAGGTAATTATAATTTTCCACACCTTTTATTACTTCACAAGAATTCTACATCTAAACAATTTGCCTTGTGGTAAATAAGCTGGTTCTTGTAAGAATCCTCCCTATTTTCCCTCAGTCTGAAATACATATATTTAGTTACATTTAAATGTAACCTGTTTCCATCAAACCACTTTTGTAATTGCCTAAGTCCCTATTTATCATTTGTAATAGGTTATTACTTCTTAAATAGATCAAAACAGTGCCATCAGCAAAGGCTACTAATGCACCATTGTACTTGTAATTACAAAAGTCATTTATATATACTAAGAACAATAGTAGTCCTAAGTCCAATCCCTGTGATACTTCATATTTAATTGGTAACTTACTGCTCATAATATTGCCTACTTTAACCATTTGTTTCCTATCTTCTATACAGCTTTTTAACCAAGAAATTGAATATTTTGCCTCTTATTCTTGATCCATTTAATTTTTACAAGTCATGTGAAACCAAATCAAAAGCTTTTTATATCTAAAAATAGTGCAACTGTTTTCTGATCTGTGACAATATTTTTATAGATTTCTGAAGTTAATTTCAGAATGGCGTCCTCTGATCCCTTCCCCTTCCTGAAGCCAAATTGATTGGATGAAAAATATCTGATAGAGTCGTAAAAATGCACCATTTTTTCCTTCACAATCTTTTCAATTAATTTTTATAAAACTGTCAACAATAAAATAGGACAATGATTTTCTAACGTATTTTAATTTCCTTTCTTGTAAACTGGAACAACAATGGCAGTCTTCATGACCTCAAGAAAAATACTATCTTGAAATGATTTATTTATGAGGTTTAAATAAATTTTCTCATTGTCTTAATTTTCTCATGCACATTTTATGAAATGCCATCTGTACCAGCAGCTTTACTAATATCAAGTTGTCTTACTTTGCCATGAATTTTCATATTCATGAACATAAGGCATAAAAAAGGAATTTATTTTTTGTTTATATTTCTTAAAATAGGATTTATGTCACATGACTGATACAACTCTTGTGATCTCCCACTATTTTTTTTATGAAATATTCATTTAGCTTGTTAGCATGTGCACTTGCATTCTCCAAGATAATTTGCAATAATCACTTTTTCCACTGTCCTTTCCACATATTTCATTTATAGTACACCAATTCTTTTTATTATTGATTCCATTTCTTATAAATTTTCCTTTGCAGTACTCATTTTTAGATTTTATAATTTTGTTAATATATTTTTATACCTCTTGATAAATCTTATCTTGGCTCACTCCATTTGTTTTGTACTTTTTAAATAGCTCACTTCTGTGGTTAATTGAAATTACCAAAGCATCTATAATCCATGGTTTGATATGTTTTGGTTTAGGAAAATATGCTGTAATCATTGTTAGTCTTTAGCATCCCAGTTTTTATGTGCTTTGCACCACCTTACATTTTGTTGCATTGGTGTTGGTAATCAGAGGTGTGCGAATTGTAGCACAGCCGTAAATACCAGCATGATGAAGTTCCTGGTGAACTGTTATGACGAAACGGGATCATTCGAACTGGTGTTCAACTCTGCTGCTGCCGTGGTGGTATGCTTCCATTGTACTATCTGTGCCAACTTTCACCTATCCCTATCTGACAACTTCATATGGTGTTGACAATTTGCACGTTTGGAGGCAATGTCCTGTCCTTTTCGATAGGTAGTCATAATCTTTGATACAGTTCCTCGTGTTACACCTACTATTTCTGTTCTGATTGCTGAAGCTCCTGCAAGATGTGCATTAATGATCATACCTTTTTGGAAATCACCGAGTCGACAATTACACCACAACAGCTGTTTCACCTGCACCTGTGGCACTGTTACGTGATAGCTGACATCATACTTCTCCCATTATATACCTCACCTCATGGGTGACATAGTCCTTGTGATATGCATATGTTGCATTGTGTGTACTCTACTTGCCATCAGTCTTTCCATTATTTTGATAAACCCCTGTATGAATGAAGTTATTGATCAAAGTACGTTGGATGGGATTTAATTGTAATGGAAACCTGTAAATGAACTTATTGATGACAAGAGTTATCAATCCATTTGGCATGAGTATAACTAGTATTGTAATAATTTTTGCTATTCAAGCATCTGTGCTTTATCCAAGTAAGTAATGTCAATTATTTTGTTATTATAATTATATGTCTACATTAATGTGCATATTAAATCTTAGGTTGAAAATGGACAGCCAACATTTAATGGCTAAATTGAGCATTAAGTTATTTATACATTTAGTTAATTTGCATATCTTACTAATTATTTTTTAATGTTTTTTTTTTTATTTTCTGCAGCAATCAGTATAATTAGTACTAAAGAATTTTATTTGCAGGAAGCTGCCTTGTCTGTGTTCCGCAAGACACAAGATAAAACTGTATCATTAGGCCATCGACTTGACTTGTTGTTTCATATAATTAGGATTGGCTTATTTTATGTGGATCATGATCTTATTACTCGCAACATTGAGAAAGCAAAGAGGCAAGTTTTATAATTTTGTTGGTAGTGATGATTGCTTTTTTAAATTCTGTAGTATTCAATTATGTTTATTAATGTAATACAGGCCATTATAAAAGGATACCCATAAAGTGGATATGAATAAATATTTATTAAATAATTAAGTAACATTCTAGAATTAATTGAATTTGAAAACAGTGTTGTGTGGGAGGAGAGAAAAATTGCAGAATTAAATCTAAAGCTAGAAAAAATATTGTGTATCAGTGATAAATGTGAGAATCAAAAGTTGAACATTATTTATTTGATTGGAACTCTACCTAATTCATTTATATGTATGAAAAGAAATGAAGAAAAGCTCTGTTAATAATGTTCAAATCAACATAAGTTTGCAAGAATTATTTTACTTCATAGAATTTTGCCAAATCTAAAACCAAAAGTGCTGCATTTCTGGATTTATTAACCACGAATAGATAATTTAGCATCAGCCAAACAACAAGTTTCTCATTAAATATATTTTTAAATTTTTATCTGCATTTTTTTGTATGTAATTATGTTTGGATCTGTATTTTGCCATTTGTCTGATAGGTTGTATCCCTTGACAGATCGTATGAACCACATTTAGAGCCTATATTGTATTAAAACTGTAGAATAAAAGATATTTAATATTATTTATTTTTTTACCTATATGGCACACAAATTTTGTAAAATTGCTGGATGTATTTTGACACATTTGCAGAAAAAGATTTGCCTTCACTGCACTATGGCTGACCTCAATGGTCATAATTGATGGCTGACCTCAATGAGTATAATTGATGAAGCAGAGCCATCGTTCTTCTAATTAAGGAAAATATTTGTTTTACTTATAGTTGATGACATATTTATAGTGGAATTTTCTGATATTATTATTACTTCAGAACAAATTGGTGAAAAGAGAGGCAAATCAGTCCAGAGAAAGGAGAACCCATTCGGACTCTACCACCCACGTTCATCCATTAATTTTAAACTAGTTTATAAAGGTGTCCTTGGCCTTAGGCACACTAAAGTACTGTGGGCCAGGTGACTTCAGCCATATTGATTTAAGTTCCATTTCTGCATGTCGAAGGAATGTAAATTATACTTTACTTTTAACCACTTGAAACATGATATATTTCTTATTAAACAATCAAAAGATATAAAAATTAAGATATATGTAAAAGCATCCTGAATTGTAAATTGTCATAGCAGACAAAACTTGCTGAAATAGTTTTACGCAGTAGCAAAATTAATTTTATGTTAATCCAATTTAAAGTGTGTAAAAATAAAAGACAACCCATCCTTAACCTTATCAAAATTAAGCAAACTACAAAATGACACTCTCTTAACTAAAGCTTGTATCTCTTCCATGTACTCAGCAATACTATAACTTTTTATCAAAACCAAATTGCACAGTTATCCCCTTTAAACCATTAATGTGTAAAAAAAATAACCCACCTAGAATGGATGCTTTTCAATTTTTTCCCTCATTCTTTCCTGCCAAGAATATACAGTTAAATCTATGTACAAGTAATTGAATTAAATCAGAAACTTTCAGTATTGCCAATTAAACTTGATTCTCCTTTGGCCATATCACTATATCAAAATACATCAATTTTGGATGCAGCAATATGACTTACATACTGTAGCTTGAGGTCACCAGGCCCACAACCCCCAGTACTTTAGTGTACATGAGACCCTGAGCTTAGCCTGGCAGTATCAGACTTCATCACATTGACCTGTGAATAGGTACACAGCACTCCTTCAAGTGTACTCCAACTTTTTCATGAATGCCATGAAAATTTTCTATAGGTGTGCCACTGATCTGTAATATGCTACATATTTTAAAATAAAAATTAATTTGTAACGAACTATTTTAATACATTTGTAATCGTGTTTTATAACATTTTTCTCCAGTTTGATTGAAGAAGGTGGAGACTGGGATAGAAGAAATAGACTTAAAGTATATCAAGGTGTTTACTGCATGGCAGTGCGTGACTTTAAGAATGCTGCCAATTACTTTCTGGATACAGTATCAACATTTACAAGTTATGAACTCATGGATTACCGCACATTTGTTACTTATACTGTTATATGCAGTATGATATCTCTGCCTCGTGTGGATCTTCGAGAAAAGGTTGAGTTAAAACTTACTCTTTTTTACTTATCTTTCAGTTGCTTTTGACTTCATTTATTAGTCAATTTTCTGGTTTTGTCTAACAGTTGTTCTATCATATTTTCACAGTCTAGTGGCTAATTGTATTAGGTTATATACTAAATGGAAGCATGTGATATGTAGTGTCATAGGCTACAGCAAGAATTACCCTCATTCCCCCTTGCCCCAAAAAGAGGAAATGTTTAAATGATTGCCCCACTCTATCTTGTCAACACGAGGGTCAAGTGTAATGAGTTATGCATCAAGTGAAAGCTTATGATGTGTTGTGTCAAAGCTCTAAAAGTGTCCCCCGAAAAAAAAATTTTTTTTTAAACGTACAAGTTATGTCAAATGTAAGCTTGTGGTGTGGGGAGTCCTAGGCTGTAAAACATTGGCCACATCCTTCCTCATAAAAATGTGGAAATTATTCTTCCACTATATCTTCCATGTAAACGAGCCAAGTGTAATGAGCTATATGTCAAAAGGAGCTATATGTCATTGGTAATGAGCTATATGTCATTGGCTACATCAAATGATGTTTCCTCCTTTCCACAAAAAAGAGAAGGAACTTTAATGGGCTTATCATAAAAGGTTATTTATCAACTGAAAGCTTATGATCTGCAGAGTAACATAGGGAACATAGTGATTCCCTCTGAAACAGGTAAGAAGAGGTTTTCATTAATCCCCTGCATAGTTGAAAAACAAAAGTTTAAATAGCATTATTTAATTTAAATATTTAGTTTAAAATTTATATAATGAAAAGCCTATCATTAATGTGTCATGAAAAGTAAAAATATCAAGTTAAAACAGGTCATTGATGAGATCACTTACTCAGTTTATATTAAATTCGAAAGGAAAATTGGGTACCAACTTCCTTTCCAATCAATAATTCAAAGGACAGTTGGGTACCAACTTTCCTTTGAATTTCAGATTTACCATTTGAGAAAAAAGATTGTGGTGATCTATTTTCTTTTGAAGTTAATATGAATTGAACATCAAACTTTCTGACACCATAACCTCTAAACTATAGTGCACAACATGAAGGACTAGTGTAAAATTTTCTGTTACCAGAATTTTTTTTTTTTTTGTTAACATTATATTAATGACTTCTAATGCTATTCATAGCCGTCCCATGGTCGAGTGGTTAGCGCGCTTGGCTAAGGGACCTGGGTTCAAGCCCTGGGTAAGGCATGGATGGATGTGTCGTTTTTCTGCTGAGGTCCTGCCTCTCAGATCTTCTACTGTGGCATATAAACTGACAGGCTCCTGTCAGACCTCTGTGGCAAGCAGCTGCTTGAGGGGGTATTTATTATTTATTTTTATTTTTTTAATGCTATTCATCATCATCATCATCATCATCCTCAAGCAGCCATGGGCTACGGAGGTCCAACCAAACCGTGCAATTTAGTTCTCCAAGCAAGTCTATCCTGAGCTACATCTACTGCATCTGGCCACTGCACACCAATTCTAACAAGGTCTTGTTTGACATTGTCAGCCCACCGCATCCTAGGTCTCCCTTTCCTTCTGAGGCCTTTAGGCACACTGTTCATAACCCTATTCGCCAATCTATAATTATTCATACGGGCAACATGGCCAAACCAACGGAGTCTCTCTCTGCACAATATGCTGCTTAAAGGAGGTTGCAAACTCCTTTGCCTAATCTCATCATTAGTTACAAAGTTGAACCACCTAATGCCCAAGATACTACGTAAGCATCTGGAATCAAAAGCATCTAGTTTCCTGTTATCTTGTTTACAAAGTGTCCAAGTTTCACTACCATAACTAACCCTAGAAAGAACCAAACTATTATACAGTCTAATTTTAGTCTTTAGGTGTATACGCCTATTTCTCCACACTCTCCATAGGTTCTTAAAAGTCCCAGCAGCAATCCCTATTCGTCTGTTAATCTCATGCCGCACATCACCATTATCTGTTACATAGCTCCCAAGATAATTAAACTGTGACACCTGCTCAAGACTGCAACCCTTCAGATTAACTGAATCACAGCCTGCCTGACCAGTTTTCATCACTTTAGTTTTCTCTCTGTTTATAACCAAACCTACTCTACTACCAGTCTCATCAACAGCTCGAATGAAAGAGTTCATCTCATCAACATCATTTGCCAAAAGGGCTAAATCATCAGCATAATCTAAATCAGAAATTTTCGTATCTCCAGCCCATTTAAGGCCAAAATCTTTCCCTTGAAGTGAATTTCGCATAACATAATCAATAACCAAGCTAAAAAGAAAAGGAGACAAAATGCACCCTTGTCGAACACCAGAAGTAATGCTAAACCAATTGCTACAAGCCTTACCAACTCTCACACACGACTCAGTGTTATTATAGAGAGCTTTCATAATGTTAACTAACTTGTCTGGTATACCATATGATCTCACAATCAACCACAAATTATGACGATCAACAGAGTCAAAAGCCTTTTTGAAATCAACAAAGCTAGCAACCAAAGGTTTCTGAAACTCTAAACATTTCTCAAGAATCTGCCTAAGTGAAAATATCTGATCCACACATCCCCTACCACTTCTGAATCCACATTGCTCATCACGCAATTGACTGTCAACCAGATTCTTAATTCTATTAAGCACAATCATGGAAAGAACTTTACCTGGAACAGAGAGTAGGCTGATACCCCTATAGTTATCACAAGAACTGCGATCACCTTTTTTGAAAATAGGGATAACAATAGCTCTGGTAAAATCCTTAGGAACCATGCCTTTATCATAAAAGATATTCAGAATTTCAGTCATCCAAGTGGTAACCGAAACATTCCCAGCTCTAAGCATTTCCGTAGTAATTTCATCTACCCCTGGGGATTTATGAAGTTTAAGTTTAGAAATAGCCAAAATAACTTCAGATTGTGTTATAGGACCAACATTAAAGCCACCAATGCATCTATCATCATTGCAAACAATGGGAGTAGAACTAACTACATTGTTTAGAACATCACTGAAATGCTCAGCCCACCTAGCCATGACAGAATCCTCCCCTTCTATAACCTTACCTTGTTTATCCTTCAATCCTTGTATGCCTGTCCGTTTTCTACCACACAAAACATTAACTATCTGGTACAGCTCTCTGCTGTTGTGCTGTCTAACTGCTTCCTCGGCTTTGTCAGCCAAACCATCAAGCCAAAGATTCTTATCAGCAGCTAACTGATCCTTTACAAGTTTATTAAGGTCTCTGTAATGCTTTCTATTAGGACTAGTAGGATATTGATTAAGGACATTCCTGCAGTTCTTTCTTTCCGAAATAAGCTCAAGTGCCTTATCACTCAGATAATTCTGTCTCTTCTGCTCCTTTTTTCGTAAAAGAGTACTGTTAGTGTCCAAAAAAGCCTATTTAAAATGATCCCATTCTTCCTCAACTTCAGCAGTAATCATACCATGACTGTCATAATGACTAAGTAACCTATCATGGTAAGCTTTGGCTATAACTGGATCTTTCAGAGCTTCAGTATTAAAAGTAAATTTTTTAACCCTAGCACAACACTTTTTAAGTTTAAGTTGCAACACACTTTTAAAAAGGTAATGGTCAGATCCAATTTCAGCTCCCCTATATGCCCTGGTATTCCTAACAGAACTAGCCCATTTGCTGTTAATTAATATGTAATCAATCATATTTTTATGCAGCCCATCAGGTGAAACCCATGTGTACTTATGTATGTCGCAGTGTTTGTAATATGTGTTAGTTATTCTGAATCCATTGAGTTTACTTACCTGTAGGAGACGTTGCCCATTGCAGCTACCAATACCAAAAGGGCCTATTACTCCTCCCCAAAGGTCAGAGTCAGTACCAACTTTGGCATTGAAGTCACCAAGAACAAGGGTAATGTCTCCTTTCTTGACAGAATTCAAAATATCCTGAAGTTGTTCATAAAACCTATCCTTCTCATCCTCATCGGCATCCTCAGTGGGGGCATAACAGCAGATAACATTCAAGTCTTTAATGCTTGTCTGAAATTTTGTTGTAATAAACCTTTCATTAATGCACTCATATCCTAGAAGAGCATCGCTAGCGTGTCTGCTGAGAAGCAGACCCACGCCTTGGTGATGCTTATTGTCGTCCCTACCTGAAAAGAGAAATTTAAGATTATTTTTAAGAATCTGACCTTTATCTGTCCATCTGGTCTCTTGCAAGCCAAGAATATCTAAATTGTAACGGTGGAATTCTTGTGTGAGGACATCAAGAGAAAAAGCTCTATGCAGAGTCCTCACATTCCAACTACCTATGGAGAGAAAATGGTTAGTGGGATGTTTAAAGAAACTATGTTTATTGAGAGAGGGAATGCCGACAATATCAAACAGCCCCCTAATCGCAGACATGGGGCAAAGACCCGTTCCCCCACTACTAAAGGCTGAAGCCATCTACACTGGAAGACTTCCTCCAATGTAGAATTTGACGATGCCAATAGAAGCAAAGAGTTCAGGTGCCTGCGATGACTTCTGCTCAGGATTATCCACCAGCTGATAAACATATCCTGTGAATCTATTCACTTGGGGCTGTCAACCCACAAACAAAAAGAAAACACAGCGGAAGATTTTCCCTCCACAGAAGCCCACCAGTGCAGCAAAATCAGGATCCATAATCAAGCTCAGAGCCATATATCTGTCCAGTAGGTTTATATGGTCAGCACCAGGACCCTGTGTGGTTGACCACTCCTCAGCAGGGTAGAAAAAAAAAGAAAAGTAGCCATAGTTGTCCAGATCAGTAGGCCACACTAATCTGGCAGCCCTCCCCTTCCGTTCACTTCCACAAGAGAGTATCTCTTTTGAAAGTTACTAACGGTCCGCACCACGAGAAGGCGGGGTTGGACATTAGGTGCTAGGCCTGGCCGGTTCTATGCATCATAGCTTACATCATATTTTCAGAGTGAAGGTAGACAAAGATTGAATGAGACCTCTCTTTAATGATTAAAGAACTAGGGTTGGATTGTTTTATCTTTGAGCAGTGCTTTTTTTTTTGCACACAATGGCTAACTGGCTAAGTGGTGGGAGACATATGGTAGCCTGCCATCAAGACCATCCAGTGTGTTCTTGAATATGCACCAAGTATGGCTCTCCCACTAACAGGGACCATGGCTTACATCCCATCTGATGGACGGCAACCTTTCCAGCCCCATTGGTGTCCTCTACTGACCAAGGGCAGGGAGTTTTGCAGAGATAAATCTCAATGCTGACCCAGCTGGGAATTACAGATTATGAGCCTGGCACACTACCAACTGAGCCTCCCCCCACCCTTTCCAATAGTTTGTTCATCAGAACCATTCCAATAGTTTGTTCATATGAATGTTATTCCCAATCAAGGGTTAACAAGATGAACAATATGAATGGAGTGCAGGAAGCTATCATCATAATCAGCAGACTAAACTATTTACCGCGTCCCAGGTGTTAAGTCTACTATTTACAGTAGGGTGACCAGATGTCACAATTTTCCAGGAACAATCCTTGGATAAAAAACTGTGCTCAGAAATATTTCCCGGAATTTTTTTAGATTTTTTTAAATTTTAAATTAACTATACAACAGGAGATCTTTTACTAATAGAATAGTGTGGTGACACTGTTATAAAAATTTTGGTTGGTAATACAAATAACTGAAAAATTGAGACTAGAATTTTATAATGAAAGTCATGAATTGTAATCTGTCAAATTTTGGGCTTTTTTTAGAATTTCAAAATTATATATATATATTTAAGGAAGAATTAAAAAATATATAAGTACTAAACTTTCAGATGTGTCCTCTGATTGTTTTATATCCTTTAGTCAAGTATATTTTAATTATTATTACGAGTGTTACCTGGAATATGATTCCTTGAAGGTGAGTGCAAAGATTGGAGACTTCCAATGATGCTTCCTGAACTTGCCTCTTCATTTTATTCACCTGGCCATGTCTAGAGCATGGAGATTGCCACTGATGATAGAATCTAAATGAGATTGAAAGGTCTTTGGCCTTACTGTAAGATAGCAAGTAAAGCATCCAGCTTAGTGTTAGAACAGCTTACTTTTAGTTTTAGCATACTTGATTTATTAAATTTTTTATATATAAAAATAAAATACCCCTTCAAGTAGCTGCTTTCCACAGAGGTCTGACAGGAGCCTGTCAATTTATATGTCATGGTAGAAGGTCTGTGAAGATGACAGGACCTCAGCAGAAAAACAATTCAAAAGTCCATGCCTAAACCAGGTCCCTTTTATCATGCTTACCATTTAGCTACAGAACAGCTTACATAATTTTAATTTATAAGAATTTTAAATTTAGATATGCTTTTATTTTTTTCAACTATAGTTAAATGTTTTTAATATATTTAATAATTTTTTTTCAGGTAGTCAAAGGTTCAGAAATTTTGGAAGTTTTACACAGTGCACCAGACATAAGAGAATATTTGTTTTCCCTTTATAACTGCCAGTATGGACAATTTTTTCGAAAATTGGGTATGTATGAGCTAATATATGAATATTTCACGTGTGCTGAATACCAATCAGTTTTTTTTTCTTTGAAAAAACAAAAAAAAAATCAATAATTTTATGACAAAAATCATTGATTAATATATATATAAATATAACATCTATATATTAGAGCAAGATTGTGGTGTGAGGTGAGACAATGAGGCAGCTGCATCAAAGCAGTGAAATTTCATAAAATTTAAGAATTTGTTTCCAAAATAGGGTTTTAAGGAAGAATTAAAAAATATACAAGTACTAAACTTTCAGATATGTCCTCTGATTGTTTTATATCCTTTAGTCAAGTATATTTTAATAAAATTCTGTACATCCAAATATATGTGATTGCTTTATGCTACATGCTTCAGGAAGTGAAATCATTAAGATTTGCATTGTTTTTGTTTATTGACAATCAGTGTCATAATTAGGCAGTTCCAAGAAGTGACACAACAGCAAAAGTATTCCAAGTGATTTGGGGAGCACATTGTTCAGATTATGAAATTTTTGTTTATATATCATGCAAATATATTTTTATTTTGTATAAGAACTGATATCAAATCTGCACTAATTTTGTTAGATGCCTGATTTTAAGTTTACTTTCATCAAGCTAAGAATGCTGCATTCTCAGCTCCTTTCAATACAAGTCACCCTTCTGGTAATTATAATTCAAATAAATAATGAATTTTTCTCTATTTTTTTCTTCACCTTGAACAATTTTCACATTTTTCGGAATCCAATTCTTGTTTTCCTTGCATAGCAATTGAAAGATATTTTAAGTGGTGCAGAAATAGAAGGCACCAAAAACAGAATACTGACTGCTATATTTTCAACCTACATGTGTGGGTTTAAGATCTTGGCCAGATAACAAAAGAGGATTTATTTCTCCATTCAAGAACAAATGATAGGGTTCATCAGGAGTGAAGCTGTCTTTGACAAGAACTCCAGTAGACCATCCAATCTATCCAATCTGTAGTACCATTCTATGTACCATTCTGAGAAATCTGCATGAAAAGCCGTTTTCGGTGGCTATGGGCCACTGAAACCACTTGGTCGAGATTTCCGGTTGTGTTATTTTCTGCATTTTGTGAAAAGTTGGAACAGTTGCCCTGAACTTCAGAAGGTAGAACTACGTACCCAAAGCTAAGAGAAAAGAAAAACGAAAACCATATAAAGGTAATTAAGCTCTGAATCTTTTCCTTTTCTTTGGTTATATTTATGTTTTTGATTTATTTTTTGTGCTACTTTAAATCTATATCCAAAAAAGAAAAGATTTTTACATAGGTATTATATTTGCTGTTATTCTTTTTTGTAACACTTTCCAACAATTATTTATAACAAACCTTAACTATCACAAACTGGATCATTTTATTTTGGGTTATTTTAATGAGATGTAGATTTCTAATAAATTTATTACAGTGAAATTGTTTCCTATATTTTTCCCCCTCAAGGAGAGGCATTATTTGGCCATTAGGTTGGAGTGTTTTACCTCTCAAGAGTGCTTTTTGAACAAAATAGGCTAATGGCCAGGCCATGAGGATCCCAAGTGCCGAAAACTGGATAGGATATCCAGTGGGCAGCTGTCAGGAGATAACACTCATGCCAAGGCCATCCAAGTGTGTTCTTTAACATGTCTAGAGCATGGATTAATGTCCTACTTGTAGATAACCTTTAGAAACCCATCAGCATCATATTTCTCATTGAGGGCAAAGCTGGGGTTAACATAGAAAATGCAAATGCAGGTGGGGACAGAATCTGGGAGTAACAGATTACAAGCTTGGTACACTTCTGATTAAGTCAATCCCACCCTAAGAAAATGCAATGTTTCTTTTCAATTTAAATGATTTAATTGTAATCAGATTATATTTATTAAAATGTATTAAATCTGTAATAGTTTAGCTTTTCCTTGCCCAGATCTTTAAAAGCCACACTTCTATACACATATACTTTTCAAAACCTGTTTAAGGAAAGTTTTTAAAGGGCAAATACAAATATCAGAACTCCCTTCAGCTGTACAAAACTTTTATATTTTTTTTCTCCCCCTCCTTCCCTGGTCAAAATCCCATTAAACTCCATTAATTTTCATATATTCAATTCACTTTAGAAAATGCAACACTATCACATTTTTCAATCAATGCAAACAAGAATGTTATTTTTTTTTGTATAATGAAATTGTAGAAATTTATCTCCAGGGAGCACAGACAATTCACTGTACAACCAAATGAAAAGAAAGGAAATTTCATTTGTATAAGGGAGGCAGCATTTTCAAAGCAATGCAAAATTTGCCACAGAGTGACAATTCTCAAACATGTATCAGTGTATATTCAAATTCAAAGGTATTCATTTCTGTACTTTTATTAGAGTTGAAATATGTTACATAAGAATTGTATATTTTTTTACGATTTTTGGCATCAAATATGTAGTTACATAATTTTTGTGAAACCTTCTGCTCTTCCACATATTACTTCTTTTTTTTCTAATGAAGAGAACTTTGAAAAAAGATAAAATTTAAGAAAGACTGTAAACCAGGGATTGGCAGCCATATGTAGTCTGTAAAACATTTGGGCTTTATAATGTAAAACTGTTCCTACTAGCAATATTGGAAATGAATAAATTTTTGTATAACAGTGTAAAATAATTTTATTTTCCAACAAATTTGATTTGCAGGCGAATGGCACTTTGATGACAAAAATATTTTTAAAAAATATCAAGCCTCGTTAATATTTTTCGATAAAATCTTTTTTTTTTGTGCATATGCAAGAGTTTTTTTAGTTATTTTTATTTGAGATATAAAAAATAAAAGATATAATATAAATATTTTGTAATAATAAATTGACATATGAAAAATAATTAAGTGCTTATATTTGTAAATATTATACCCCTTTTAATTCTTCGAGTGTGGCCCACTTACAAATTCTGTAGTTCTAATATGTCCCACATTAATAAAAAGTTGTTGACATCTGCTATAGATTAAGAAAGAGAATACTGGTGCTTGAGGTAAAACATTGGTGTAATATTTTGGCAATAATACAATTGTTAGCTTCTCAATCCTTAGAATTTTGAGGGTCTTAAAATCATATGTTATGAATTGCAAAAAAAATTTTTTTAGTGATTCAAACACTGACTAAATTTGTTTCTGTTATGAGCAATCAGTTAAGGAGTACAGATCAAAATAGAGCGTAAACTTTATGAATAATCAAATGCAAAAAAAAGATTTCTCTGTTGGCCAATAACTATGAAAGTATATTACTCAAGGAATTGCAGAAGCTAAATATTGTAGCATAATTGTTAATTTAAGATATTTACACAATATTAGTAGAATAGAACAGTTATCTCTAATTATAAGAATGCCTAACTTTCATGTTATGCTCCAAATAAATATTTTTTGGACTTCCTTCCTGTGTTAGACACAACAAGAGTAGGGCTAAATGAAACAATTCTGAACGAGCTTAAAAAATATGAACTTGAAATAAATATTAGAGGACTAGGAATGATAATGGTGCCAACATGAAAGACATACCATTAGATATCAGTTATGCAAAGTTATATGCTTTGATTAAAATTGCACTAGATATGCACATACAAAAAATAAAACAAATTTGCCAGAAAGGGAAATATTGGAATTTAAATTTATTTCAGGCGGATTATATGGTGTGAAGTCATTTCAAGGCCAAGTGGTTAGCATGTTTGGCTAATGATCAAAGAGACCCATGTTTGTGCTCTGGGTGATTTCTTGTGTTGCCCATCTTTTGAGCATATACAAATGTTAGGATCTCAATCATTAACTTCATATCTTAGCCATATACTGGCAGTCTGCTGTCAGACCACTATAGCAAGTATCTGCTTGAGAGGTTATTTTTTTTTATATAGTATGACATAAGCTAATGCAAAGTCCAAAAATGATCATATCAGGGTGTTTGAAATTTTCAAGAAATGTATTAGAATGCTTAAAAACATATAGTGTCTTTGGATTTGACCACCGGTACATTTCTGCCAGGATAGTAACAGCTAAAATGAAGATACTGCCATTGTTTCAATCTCAAAGTCCTGTCAGGTGACGAAGGAAGAAAAGAAAACAGTAAATATATTTGTTTTTGGAAAACAGATATTAAAAACACACAAGTTAAAAGTATGTTTTTAAATGTAACTGAAGGTCTTTTTTACCTGTTTTCTTATTGCTTTTTGCTCGTCATTTATTAGTTTGTGGATTTGTCAAAATAGTTGTTCCACCATATCTTTCCAATATTATGGTCAAACTTAATGATTTGTGTCAAGTGAAAGCTTATGATTTGGGGAGTGTCATAGGCTATACAAAATTGACCCTCCCCATGCTTTCTCCCCTCCTAAAAAAGGGAAAATATAAAAATGATTGTTCCTCTATATCTTCGGAATATGATGGCCAAAAGTAGCAAGCTATGCATCAAATGAAAGCTTGTGAGATGGGAAATGTTACAGGTTAAAATAAAAAATCCCCCTACCATTCCTTTCCCCCTAAAAAGGGGGGCAATATGAAAACAAATGTTTCACTATATCTTCTGAATTTGAGATCCTCCAATTATGAGTTAGGTGTCAAATGAAAGCTCATATGAGGGCCATGTAGACTATTTTGGATTCCCACACACACACACATACACACCATTCTCTTCCCCAAAAATGGTGATGAAAGAGTTATATTTCAAATTAAAGCATGTGATGCTCCCAGTGTAATGGGTTACTTTAAACACGACTTAACAGGGAGAGGAAATATATGGCTGATGTTTTTGAGTCATATATCATTGAAGGTTTCTGAACGTAGGTGTTTTTAGTGACGAAAGAAAAAATATAAATTAAAAAATTAAAACCAGTCTTCCCATATGTGCCCCAAAAAGTAGAATTTAAACTAAAGCATATGAATGGTGCAATCAGTCACTGAATCCATATTCACTTCAAAGGAAAGGTGTCAGCAATCTTATTGAGTAGGTAAATCAGCACCCATCTTCCTTTGAAGTGAATACAGATTCAGTGACTGATTGCAATATCAATATGCTTTAGTTTTACTTTCTGCTTTTTAGGTGCATATGGGAAGATAGTGTTTTTCAATTTTTTTTACTTATATATATTTTCACCTTTAGTCTAAAAAATTAAAATATCTTGACCATTCAAAATAATTATTAGATAGCTCTGTACTATCTGGTAATGCATTTAATCATTATGGAGAATAAATGGTATTTATTTTGTATTTTACACTTTATAACTAGAGTAGAACCCCCTAATATATGACATTCTGTGTTATCTGGCTTGAGCACCCAGGAAAAACAGTGATGTAAGTCACACTTCTCTGTACTACAGCGTAGTAATGCGTGACAATCCCGGTGCACCGCAATACGAGGACTGCATATCACCATGAGGAAGTTGTCACTGAAATCACCATTGACTAACTAGGATCCTGCTTCTTAGTCTGCCTTCATTTGTTCTGCCTGCTGCGGGAGAAGACCTCGTGAAGAGAGAAACACTGTTTGGGATTTTTAGCCTGTCTGGAGAAATAATCATTGAGGTGCAGCGAGAGTGGGATCTTTTAGGAATTTAGATACAGAGCCAAGGAATATGCCCATCACTCACTGGATTTTGTCCAGATATCTGCCAAATATAATAAAGATGGTATCTTTTGAATTTTGATGCCAAACATGTAAACTTCCTTGTCTTTTTGGGTCCTTTGCAGCAGAGGAACCCGGGCTGTCCTGCCGATGAGCCACACCTAATAGACCAGTGACAGAGCATTTCAGCATGACCCTCAGCATCGGCCTCTCCATAGTGCCGATGAAGGCCCCCAGCGAAGCGGACGCCACCCACTTCGGGGCTGTAACCACACCCATCGTTAGTGCGGGATAGGTCTGCCTAATCAGGTTGACCAAGTCCTTTCAGCAGACCCTCCCTGTCTAGGCACCTCCAGGTAGCTACAGGCTGTGCAAACGCTAGAGGGACCCCCCCCCCCCCCCCCCCGCCAACACCACTTCAGAGCACCTAAGTGCCCCCACTACGAAAGCCTTTGAGTCTAAGTCAGTTCATGTGGGACTCTTAGTTTGGCTTTTCCATCGATAAATCAACTTTATGATTTTACCATGTACATAAGACTTTTTTAATTTATACAAGTGTAATTTTTCATTTTTTTGATATTGTTGCCAACTAAATATTTATATGCTATTGTTTCATAATACAGTTTGTAACAAACAGAGGCTGTGTAGATATTTGCTCAGTGTTTTTAATGTTATTCATATAATTCAGTGTTTTCGGGTATCTGACCACAAGATTAATCCAGATTAATTGGATAATTGGGATTCTACTGTATATTATATAGAAATGCTATTATGCAGATCATTTTCAGAATAGGAATCATTAATGTTCAGTTCATTATTGTAATCAACTACAAATTAGCCCAGGTGCAAAAAAACACGTCATAGAAAAAGTATCACTTTTGGAAGGAAAAAACCCAGCTTGATGAAAAAACTGGCTTGCAACTGCTGAATATACCCTTCCAGTGTCCATGTCGTCTGTATACATTCGCAGAATCCAAAATGAGGGGCTAAGGACATATGTATCCGTTTTTAGTACAGAAAAAAACAAATCGATTTTTTATAAAAATTTCCATTGTAAATTTATAAATTTTTCCTTAAATTTTCGAAAATCTCTCAAAAAATAACAAATAAAACTGCAATTTTTAAAAACGATAGATTTTGGAAGTAATTACAAAATTACATACCACCATTTTTTTCCCCATTTCACACTCTTTTCTGTCATAAACCTATTTCAGTATTCCCAAAATTATTTTTATAATTTTTTCCAGCATTCTATACATCTTTTCCACTCTTAAAATCGAAACTGGAAGTAAATACATCCTTCTTAGAAATTCTGGTTGCAGGCTGCATTTAATTAGTTATGCTTCACTGAGACAGATGGCTGACACACTATCTCTGTTCCATGTACTATCAGTGTTTTTTGCAGCATATTGGATACCCTTTGTAAAGTTAGTATTTACTTTTTTTTATATTTAAACCTTAGTTTTCATTTCAGTAAATTTATTTTCGGAAATTAGCAATCTTTAGGCTGATCAATAAGTATTAATCTTTCATAGTTATGCTACATCAAATGGTCAGCCTACAACTTGTTGCTCTGATATTTTAACGTTGCATTAGCTATATGTTAATTATTATTTTATTATTTATTGCTTTTCCAGTAAAACTTTGATCTGATATCATTTTTTGAAAATAAATGAGGTCTTGGATATGGAAGCAAATTCATTTCTGCAGATTTATTACCATTAGTTAGTGGTCTTTCCGAGTTACGCCAGATCGGAGGCCAGCTTAAAAGTTGTTGCGGATATTTTATATAACATCCCATTAGGTTATATGTAATTTTTCTTTTATTATTTCTTGTTTTTTAGTAAAAAAAAATTTGAGCTTTTACGGTTTTCTGAAAATGAATGTCTTGATACTGAAGCAAAATAGACTTCCTTGCTATGGAAATCAGCCATCATGTGGGAGGGCAATTTCAAGAAGGCATCCCATCCCCTCCACTAAACTCACAGTGAAAGTTTACCCCCCCCCCCCCCCCTAGAAAAATATATATATATTATTAAAATTACGAGTTTTTATATTTATATTGAATAATTTTAAAGGCACCCCCCTTCAGTACCTTGACTGTGCCACACAGACGATATAACACTTTTTTTTTTGTTTTTTTTTTTTTGCTTTGGTGCACAAACCTTTCTGCACTTAGCCAAGATCACCAAACTTCAACACCAAGAGAAAAAAATTCATAATGTTTAACAAAAAAAAAGCAGCCAAGGAAGTTTTTTTTTTTTCTATTTCATAACCAGTTCAGAAAATCCTGTGAATGTGAGAAGTCCAAGTCACTTTGTATAACACTGGCCATGTTTAAAATATACAATACTGAAAAGAATCATTAAAAGAAATAAAAATCATATTTCAGGTTGAATGTTATATTATTTGGGAGGAAATTTCTTTTCAATTAATATATAATTTAACTATTTTTATTCATCAGGTTTTCCAAAATGAAGCCTTAATTGTATAGTGCGATCTTTTTTTTCCCCATATCACTTTGAAAAAGGCTCATTAAATTCATAATTAATTTCTGCATGCCAAAAGGGACATTTTTTTACTTTAATGAACAGAATTTCTTAAGAGTTGTCAAACTAAGTTCAGTCTGATCAACTCTTGTGTAAATGTGTGTATGTGTGTATGTATGTATGTGTGTGTGTGTGGGGGGGGGGGGGGGGGGGCAAGATAAAAATTTCCTTAAATGTTGTTAGTTAATTTATGTTTCAGCACAATATTTTTCAAAACTATATATATGTATGGAAATATGTTTTGAGATATTCAAAGTCAAACATTTCAGATAGTAGTTACCTTAAAGATTTAATTTATCCCTAAACAATGTAATACCTCATTTTAAAATTTTTTTAAGACCATTGAAAAAAATCAATTTTATAAATTTAACATAAATAGAATGAGAGTTATAAACATATATATTAAAAAAGATCAGTAAATAGTCAAAGTTTTGAAATTTTATGGCATTTTTGAATGCTTAAAGCATGAAAACTAATAGACAGAAGACAAATTAGCTTTTTCTGTTTGGCTATGAGTACTACAGTTATAAAGGTGAGGGTTGGCTCAGTAGTGCATCTGGCTCATAATCTGTAGTTCCCAGGTTTGAGTCCCACTTGGGCTAGTGTTGAGATTTATTTCTGTTAAACCCCTACCCTATCCTCAGTCAGAAAGGGGATACAGTGGGCTTGGAAATGCCACTGTCTATTAGGTGGGATGTTAAGCCCTGGCCCCATGTGCAGGAGTCCTGTGCATGTTAAAGAACACACTGGATGGCCTTAACAGGAGGCTACCATCTGTCTCCTAACAGCTGCCAAGTGGGGTTTCTTCCTCCAACCTTTGCTGAGCCCTTGGGGTCCTTGTGACCTGCTCATTTTGTGCAAAAAAATTAATTCTATAATTATACCAAATTTCATTGGTATTTCATTCAAATTTCATTTTTTATGGAGAAGTATAAGTCCACAGCTGTGTTGATTTAACATAGAATGATACCTTATAGTGTACTGAACTCTTTTTTTTTTCATATGTTTGATGGGAGAGAGAATGTTTTTTCTCCAGAGCATGCTAAATCCATTTCAAAAAGTTTTTGAAAAGTTTTTCATGTTTACACATAAATTTAAATCGACTCTAAAGGGCTGATTTATTACTTGATTGGAATGCGTCGAACTTATTTTATTATTCATTATTTAATATGTTTACAGTGCTAGGATATTTTCAACCTTATTAAAAGTGGGCAATACAGCAACATGTTCTTGGATAATTGTTTCTCTGGTCACTTACTGGTCTACAGTTCACCTGACCTGATTAGCTAAAGGTAGAGCTGTGCAGAACTCTAAGCAAATTAATGTTAATTTCGTTTCAGGCCCTTCTAAACCAATGGTAACAGCATGAGTTTGTATGAAATTAGTGTAATGTTCATTTACTACAAGAATTTGCTGATAATAGTGTCGCAAAATTAGAGATATGTTTCAGTTTTTCATTAGTTAAAATTTATCTACTAACATGGTGATGAAAATTATGTGTTTGCAAATGTTATTTTTAAATTTAATTTATTAACAAATTAAATCTTGTAAATAATAAATGCTTTGGTATAATTTTTTTAATCATATTTGCAGCTTTAGTGGAAAACATGTTAAAGAAGGATCGTCTGTTAGCTCCACATTTCCGTTATTATGTGAGAGAGATGAGAATTTTAGCATATACACAACTTCTTGAATCATACCGCAGTTTGACTTTGCAGTACATGGCTGATGCATTTGGTGTTACTGTTGAATTTATTGACAGGTATCTTCTAACCTTATTTTTATGTAGAATAAATTTTTTCTGTCTAAAGTAATTATACAATATGTTATCATATGAATGTTCCTGCTTTAGTAGTAACAAATTATGGTTGGGCTGATACATTCACCGATTATTTTCTAGTCATTGCTGTGATATCAGTTGACCTGCATGTTCCCCATGGCATAATTTAGAAGCAGTGTCTGTAGTAACAACAACATTGATAGTAATTTATCTGAATATTTCCCAAGAATAAATAAACCATTGAAAATATTATTATTGTACTTAGCAAAAAATAGAAGCTACCATATAAAGGAATAATGAGAAAAGAGGGTAAAAAACTTCTACTAATGCATGAATGTTCTCTTTATGCTGAAGTCCTCCTTTCTGACAAACCTTCTCTATGGCATATTGTACTGAAAGGCTCCTGTCAGATTCCTGGGGGCAAGCAGCTGTTTGAGGGAAAATTTGTTTATTCATTAACTGTCATTAATAAAATTGTTAACAAAATTTTTGAAAAACTCCATACTTCCCAAAAGTAGATGACAGAGAATTTAATTCTCATTTAATTCAACCAAAATTAAATTTCATAAATTTAATTAATTGAACTACTGTGCAAAAGCACTATTATGTTGATAATGTTGAATAAACTTGTATTTATGTAAATAGTGAAAAAGCCAAGCAATTTTTGTGTATTTGAAAAACCAGCATTATTCATAAAATTATAGTATTTAATGTTTTATAACTTTCACCCATTTGCTTTTTGCCCCATAGCCGAGTGGTTAGTGTGCTTGGCTATTGTTCGAAAGGACCTGGGTTCAAGGCCCGGTTAAACATGGATGTTTGTGTTGTGTTTCTTTTGAGGTGCGGCATCCTTCTGTCTGTCCTCTGTGACAAGCAGCTGCTTGACGGGGGAGGGGTCTTTTTTTAGATAGGGTCGAATTTACACCTTATGCATCTCTAAACACGCGAATGGTAGTCTGCCGTTATCAAAAATACTTCTTTCAATTTCATATAAAACTATTTTCTTTCACAACCATGAATAATGTAAATAATGTATCAAGATAAATGAATGTAGAAAGTGTAGTGATAATAAAGTTTTGTTATTAAATAGCAAAATTAATGTAATAAATTAATATTATGCATTCTTGCATTCAATATGGAGTAATATTACACAGTCAAATCATCAATTTAAATTTCAAAAAATATTTCTTCGATTTAGCACTCTGAGAATGATTAAATTACACTTAATTATCAAAAATATTAATACACTTAAACATGAATGACAATCACGGTGTTACCTGTTGACTTTTTAATGTCAACACTAAATCAATAAATATTTAGTGGAAAAAAATTCGACGACATGTGACTTGAACTCGCATCTTTCCAGAAACATGCCAGAGTATTCTACCATTAAACTAATGCAGAAATCTCAGTGAAGTGTTTAAAGTCTTAAATTAGTGGAAAAAAGACAGAGCCGGCATTAGTTCAATGGTAGAATACTTTGGCATATTTCTGTAGAGATGCGGATTCAAGTCCCATATGTTGGCAAAAAATTTTTCCACAAAATATTTTTTGATATTAAGACACTTTCATGTTATGTGGAAACGTGTATTCGAAAAATCCCTAACTTTGAATTAAGCTTTTGTAGCAAAATGTTAGAAGAAATGGAAAATTTACTCGTAAGAATTTACCTTAAAATTATAACAAATTGTTTACTGAAATAAATGCAATTTTAAAAGTTTGGGTAATGTTATTATTATTATTCACTTTGCATCAGTTTTGAAATAGTGTTTAGGATGAATATAACAGCAGTATTGGTTATCAAATATTTCAGCTTCAACTATTTTAAATAATACATTAATATTTTCTAAAATATAAATTTTGATAAATTTGAGATTGCAATTTATTTTCTGCAATATTTTTCTCTAAAAAAAGCTTGTTTTCAAAGTTAAGGAGCTTTGAATATGGTTTTGTTTTTAGGTAAATGTAGAAGTATCCCAATATGTTTGGAAGCAGTGTATAGCCTCGCAATCTGAATCATTTTAAGAATTTTCGATTATCAGGAGAGAAAGAGTACTTTGAAAAGAGAGTACTTGTTCTCCATGGATACTTGAAGGTAGTTGAAATTGAAAAGACACAATTTAATTTTTACCTAAATGAAAATGTAGCATTTAAAAGGTGGCACCCGTGTGCTAGGAAATCCAGGCCTGGCTGCTGTCAGCTACTTTAGTAGCCTTAACATAAAAAACTAGTTTAAAGATTAATATATTAGCATTCTTGTTACCTATGTTCACGAGATGAGAGTGCACAATACTTTATTTATCATTGCAATGGTCAATGAGGGCCTCTATCCCTGACTAAGTTTTTAGTTCATTATTATTATTTTTTTCAAATTTGAATCATATTAGTTGAAGCTGTAGAAAATTCTGACAAACATTAATAAAATTATATAATTTTATTTATTTATTTATTTATTCTAAACAATCATTTCGAAACATGTCAGAATTTTTCATAGGAACTTTTTAAAAAATTTTCTCAATTTCAATATTCACATTCTTTATTTCTCAATTTGTATATAGAATTTGCAGCATAATTTAAATTAATTTTGAGTTCGAACATGTATTCTATTACAGGTAGAGTTGAATTTTTAAGACAATACGATGTGGGTTATGTTGAGAGATGTGTTATTGGAAAACATCGGTATAAGCAAGCCTTGTTTGAATGGGAAATGTGGGATAATCCAGATCCCCCATTTCTTATATGTGTATTAAAAAAATTGTTAATTAAATTCCTATCGCAACCTTCAATATGTTCACTCAACATATAAATTCACGAATACTGAAGAAAGCTAATAATAAAATAAATAAATACCCCCTCAAGCAGCTGCTTGCCACAGAGGTCTGACAGGAGACTGTCAGTTTATATGCCACAGTAGGAGATCTGAGAGGATGGCAGGACCTCAGCAGAAAAACGACACACACATCCATGCCTAATTCCGGGGCTCGAACCCAGGTCCCTTAGATCAGTAGCCAAGCGTGCTAACCACTCGGCCACGGGACGACCGAAGAAAGCTAAACGATTCACAATTCTGCTTTATAGATTTGTTAAGGGCTCTTCAAATGTTAGTTTTGTCATTAGGTCTAACAAAGTTTCAGGATTGAACAGTTTGGCATGCAAGTTAGCTTGTGTCTGCTATGTGAATGGTACTAGGTCTGGTGAACCTTGATGAATTGTTGTGTTTCACTGTCAGTTACGGAGAGTAAAATATATAGTTTATTAATGATTTGTGTTATAATTAATATCTGGTGTGCCTGCATGAGATGTAAACTAGGCCTGATCTAAAAAAACAGTATATACTCCCCCCCCCCCCTCTCAAGCAGTGTTTACCACGGAGGTCAGGCACGAGGATGGTGGAACCTCAGCAGAAAAATAACAAATATCCATGCCTTACCCGGGGCTCGAGCCCAGGTCCCTTTGATCAGTAGCTAAGCATGCTAACCACTCAGCTACAGGGTAAGAAATATATTCTGCAACTCTTGAAAAATTCTGAAATTTACAAAAACAGAACTATATTTTAAAAAACATTTAAAAACAACATTCATAAATATAGTTCTGTTTTTGTTTGTAAGAACTATATTTGCTGTAACACGCACTGAGATTTTTTGGACTGTCCAAAAAATAGTCCCAAAAACGACTGTTTTTTTTTTTGAGTCCAGTAAATTGAGTGAACTCAAAATTCTTCCAGTCAATTTTGAGACTGCCAAATAACATGCATTTCCATCCCCTCTAAATGTTGACAGGCTACCTGCTAATTAGATACCTAAATTTAAACTTTTTAAATAAATAAATAACAAACTATGAAATGCAAATGGGCAAAAGTGGTAGAACTTTAAATACATGTAATTTTATGAATATTGCTGGTTTTTTCATTCACACACAAATTCGTTTGGCTTTTTTGCTATTACTGCAGTTTGTGCTATACACGAAAATAAGAAATTGAAAAACGAAAATTAATGCAAGCCTAGGGATACATTATTAAAAATGAAATTTAATCAGAAACCACTGTTTTAGAAAGGGGGTTATTCAAGTGCTCTTATTTCTTAATAGCTCGTACTTATATACCTCATTGCAAACTACAATATGTGCTAGCTTATTATCAAAACACATGGAGTTCTACAGAAGAAGCACAAAGTATTGTCCTTTGCTACTAGTTCGAGTATTTTATAAATTCTTATATATACTCATATAGGTTGCACTTGCATGTTATACTTGACTCGTTTTCATATCCTGTGCAGTAGATATTTTGTAGACTTGGTTAGTACACTCAACACTTTCATGAAGAAACTCAGTCCCAATAGTTTACAATACACTTGAAGCTGTTGACTTTCATATTGCAGCTGAGTCTTGTTCTTATCACAGGATCTTACAAGTTATTGCTACCATAGATATTTTTTCCACTTTACAGAATCTTGTTGTTGCTTTATATCTGAATCTGGCATGAAACTTTTCCTTTTAATGTTGCTAGTAGCAAATCTTAATTTATGAGCACAGCCGATGATGTTAAAGGCATTTGAAAGTTAAAAAATACATAAATCTTTCAACTGAATACACTTAAACTTTAGTGTAAAATATATTGACAGTTAAAATATCACCCGTAGTGCAAAACGTTTCAACATCTTTCAGTTAATGTTGTCGTCAGGCAGTGGACTGGTTGATATGAGCTGAGTATATATATAAGGCTGGCCCTGTAGGGGTGAGTGATGTGTTCTAGTCAATAATTATGCATGAGGATGTTCCATGCCGCCAGCAGGGAGGTTAGGTTGGTGTTGCATAACTTTTCTTTATGCAAGTATGAGATTTTCCATGTTTAATTGATATTTAGTGGGTGGAGAGGCTATTATTTTGTACTCTAATTTATTTATAGGTAATTGATGTATTATCATTTGAGATAATGCTCTATGGCCTTTTTGGTGTTGAATATCGTATTCACGTTCAGATATCCATTTCTCTATTTTCGATATGTTCTACCTATGTATTTTTATTATCGAGTATATTAGAAAGGTCATCTATTTTTATTACGTATATTCCCCCAGAAGGGTGCAATTTATCTCAATCATTTATCATTAATTTTTAGTGGGTGGAGAGGCTATTATTTTGTAGTCTAATTTATTTATAGGTGATGGATGTATTATCATTTGATATAATGCTCTATGGCCTTTTTGGTGATGATGATGATTAAACCTTCCAACTTTCCTGGCCTTACTGTAAGGCCTCCCCATGCCGGGGGGCCTATTCAAACAGGCCATAACACTGGATAACCCAAGAAATCACACTGGATATGTTGTTCACAAATCAGTTACCTTATTAATTTATATACCTTTGAATTTAAAAGAAATATCAAAATAAGTACCTTAGAATTGTAGAAGAGGAGTTTCCCCAGTTACTCTACAAAAAATTATATTTGATGCATTTTAAGAAAAATAACAAAATCCGAAAAAAAACATGAAAATGATGCAGTACTAAACAAAATTTACAAAATGTAAACATCCGGTGTGAACAGCAAGCAGCCAATGAGAATTCTGGGATCGACTGAATTTCCATTGGCCAGCCATTCACAACCGGAAGTACATGACAATCTGCAGAAATTCCATCACTGAGAGAGTTGAGCCTTCCAAACATTGAAGAGCAATTCGAAACTGAATTAACCCGAAGAAAGCTAACAAAATAAGGACATTTTAATAATAATTAATAAATTAAGAACTCGGAAGTCGAATTCAAGAAACACTATTAGAACTAAACGAGTTCTAATAAGGACGAAAGTAGGCCTAACGAAACGCTAGGAAAAAAATTTTTTTAAACCGCAAAATTTCGGTACTAAACTTCAGCCTTGAAAATTACATCAGAATTAAAAATCAGTTAAAGGAATAAGGAAAAAACGCATAGTTAAGGAGGGAAAACCCACCGAAGGCAAGTTAGAAACTTTCCAACGCGAGAACTCACAGCCAATGAGAATTCGAAAATAGCGAATTCTCATTGGTCGAGAACGGCAACCGAGGCGAGAAGACAAGTGAGGAATTTCGAGTGATCGATGAATGCTCTGCTTTTAAGTGTTGTCCGAAGAAAACACTCAAATTTCAGAGAATATAATCAAAGCAATAAACAAAAAGATAAATGAGAAAGGAACGTTCTGAAAAGAACGTTCCCAACTGAGAAAACAATATAAAACAAAAGCTCAAACAGTTAATCAAAGTTAGAAAATTGCACTGAAAAGTGTATGGTTAAGTAAGATAATCACAACAAGGGTGAAAAACAGTAAAACACAGTTAAAATAATACAGACAAAGGTCATACTATTTAAAATATTGCTACCCAGTCATGTACTGAAAAGTACGTGACAACAGAGCCAAAAAAAAAACTGAAAAGAATTTCATCAAATACTGAAAAGTACATGATATCATTAGAGAAAGGGCAGATGGTACAGAATAAATTAAGATCAAGGAAATTAGTGTTGTGTAGAGCTGTCTTGTACTGAAAAGTACAAGGCAGGAGATAATAAGTAGCAAAACCAGATGAAAAAATTATTAAAGCATACAGTCTTAATGACTACTAGGTAAAACAAATTTGGCAGAACTCAGAATTAAAACTGAATATTAAGAATTTGAGGTAGAAGTGTGAAATTGTGCAGATCGAAAGTAATGATACTCTGAATAATGAAAGATCAAAAGAGTGTGGGACAATGATTACAAATTGTAAACAGTTAAAATTAAATTAGAATAGTTAATTAGACCTGTACTGAAAAGTACATGGAAAATTGCATAGAATAAGTCTAATTTGTGGTTCATTGAATAATGAGAATTTTAAATCAGAGGGTGTAAACAAGAAATCAACCCTGCACTGAAAAGTGCATTGTTGAGTTCATAAAAGCAGAACTGAAGATCTGTGAGAGAGAAAAAATAAAAAATTTGCAATGAGAAATGTGAAAGCTTAATGAAGGAAGAGTGAAGTGAGTGTCAATTAGGAAAATGACAATCATTGAGATCAAGTCAGAAAATTGTGAATAATGGTGAATGATGAGAGGAAGACTCCAAACCAATCCAAGAAGGAAAAACAAACCAAACAACAGGACAAGGCCAGGAACAAGAGGGCCCACAATGGAACCACAGAAATCTATAAAAATCTCCCAGTGGAAGAAAGGAAGCCATCAAGGGCAAGGTAATGCTCTTTAATCAAGGAATGGGGGGGAGAAAGAATAATACTCAAGGTGAAAGGAGGATTGTAGTGAAGTGAAAGAAATTGAAACAAAATGATTCTCTCCCGATCATATTTTGTACAGTGCAGGAGGAAATGCTCAATGTCCTCTGGAACCCTACAAACCACACAGTCAGGAGAATTAACCAGTTGAGAATGAAAAAGATAATAATTAAGATTAACTTTCCCAGTTCTCAGTCTATGTATCATGGATTGGGATCTCTTGGTTAAAAAATGAAGGAATAATTCTCTAAATTCTTTGTCAATGTTAAATCTGTGTAGATTAACATTAGAAGCTTTTAAGGCCCAAATGTCCTTGTAGTGAGAATAGACGTAGGTGTCAAATTGTTTAAAATGAACCTTGAGTGTAGTGTAAGCTGGAAGATTAGGTCTAGGCAAACTTAATGAATTTTTCGCAATAGTGTCTGCCAATTCATTGCCTGTGATTCCCACGTGAGAAGGAATCCAGATAAACTGAATATCAGATCCCCTAGCTAAAAGGTTGTGGCAAAGTCTAGTGATTTGATAATGGTAGAACCTGTCAAACCAATCAATTTGAGCTGAATTAAGATACGAAATTGCAGCTCTGGAATCAGTGATAATATTCAAATTTCTAACAGGAGTGTCCATCGCCCACTTGAGGGCTTCCAAAATAGCTGAGAGTTCGGCATGTGTACTAGAATGAGCGGAGGATAATCTGAACCCTCGTTCCACTCGTGATTCAGGAATAACGAAGGCAGCTGCTGCCAAATTGTTTGACTTGTGAAAAGATCCATCTGTGTAAATATTAACATCGCCTGGTTTCAAAATGGTGTCAAGATAGGACAGCGAAGTTTGCAATAATACCTGTGTGGAGCAATCTCTTTTCCTTCCCTGCAAGGGAATAGTTGTGTGAAAGCGTGGTGAAAGTCTAGTCCAAAAAGGAGTAGGAACGGGGTTGAAAATGTTCAATTTAAGTGCAGTGTTAAAAAAAGGGTGATTTCTTAAAACATTGATTGTGGGTGAAACATTGTTGGTGTCAAGGATCCTTATGATATAAGGATGAGTGGGACAGGAAGCAAGGAGTTTTGTGAAATGTTTATATAAGAGCCTCTGTTGTCTAACCGCAGAGGGAAGACTACCCGCTTCGGCTTGAACTGCCAGAGAGTTGGTGCATTTCTTTAAGCCCAAAATGTGTCCATTAACCTTATTAAGGATGGAGTCTAATATCTTAAGATTAGAAGGTGCAGCTGTATTAAGTATGGCCAATCCATATTCCAATCTAGTGGAGACAAAAGCTCTAGCAAAATGAGCAAGAACTTTGTCGTTAGATCCTTTCGAATAGTGTGAGAGTGTGAGAATGAGATTAATCCATTTAGTCGATTTATTTTTGAGATTCAAGATGTGTGGTTTCCAAGTGAGTCTCTTGTCGATAGTAATCCCCAAGAATTTGAAAGTATTCACAATAGGCAGGGAAGTGTTATTAATAGTGAGTAGTGGCAAACCATTTGGGATAATTTTCCGAGTGATTGGAAGGACAGCAGACTTAGGTATGGAGATAGTTAGTCCCCAGTGCTGTGTATAGTCATAAAAGATGTCCAGAGCCTCTTGAAGTTTAGAGGTTAGAAATTTCAAATCCTTTCCTGTGATCCAAAAGCATATATCATCAGCAAAGATAGAAAATTGAACTCCGTTTGGAATGTAAGGTGGCAAATCAGAGAGCATGATATTGAATAACAGTGGTGAAAGACAAGAACCCTGTGGGGTGCCCACCTTAAGTGGTTTGGAGGAGGAAAAGTCCTTTCCTAATTTAACTCTGACCTGCCTCAGAGTTAAAAAATTCCTAAGAAAGTGGAAGATGTGGCCATTTAGTCCAATTTTAGCAAGTTTGAATAAGAGTCCTGTGTGTGACACAGAGTCAAAGGCAGATTTTAGATCAATAAAGACACAGATGCAGAAGCCCTTTTGAAAAAAGCTAATCTCTGCTGAGGAAATGAGGTCACAGATGTTATCTAGACATGAGTGACGTTTACGAAAACCTGTTTGGCAATCATGTAGTATGCCATGTTTTCCCAGGTAATAATTGAGCCTGTTCTGTACAAGTCTCTCAAACACCTTTAAAACACAAGAAGAGAGAGAAATCGGTCTATATGAATCTAGTTCAATAGGTGATTTGCCCTGTTTGAGTAAGGGGAGAACATGTATCTCTCTCCATTCCCTTGGAAAGGTCTGAGTTTTCCACAAGTAGTTGTAATGTTTCAATAATGTAATGTGAGCTTTAGAGGAAAGAGCCTTCAGGTGCCTATATGAAATTTGGTCAGGACCAGGTGTAGAATTCTTTTTGAATGAATTAAGAGCAAGAACAAATTCCTCAAAAGTGAAAGGAAGATTTAAAAGAGGATCCTTACAAGGTGCATAAGGATCAAATCTTCTAACAAGCACCTGGATATGCTGATTATAAGTTGTTGAGTTAGAAAATGGAGAAGGAGGAAAAAATTTATCAAGAAAAGCTTCAGCTCCATCAACAGGAGGAAGATTATTTTTAATAAGATAGGCCTGCCAAGGCTGAGTGGACTGAGTGAACAATTTGATGTTCCTGACCTGAGCCCAGACAAGTCTGGAGTCTATCCTGGGGTCAAGGTTCCTAACATAACAATGCCATTTGTTTCTAGTGAATTTGTAAAGAAGTCGTCGTAATTTCGCACCACTGCGTTGGATGTCGACAGCGTCCGAAAGTTTCCTCGATCTTTTGAATTTATTTGTAGCCCTTTTGTGAACAGCCAACTGCTGGTTGACTTCGGGAGAAAATCTAACATTTCCTTTCAATGTTTTCTTAGTGAAAGTGGCCTTGGTAGTGGATTCAGTGAGTTTTTGAGAGAATTTGGAAAAATCAGGGGAGTTAAAATCAATTTGGTTGCACAGGGCCGAAAAGGCATCCCAATTTACAAAGTTCCTATCGGTGTACCTAGACGAGGTACATCTATTGGAAAATAAGAAAATAGGAAAGTGGTCACTTAACCATAAATCCCCTCCCACTCTCCACTGAAAAAGGTGAATCAGCGAGGGTGAGAGAAAAGTGAGATCTATGGTAGTTTGAGAGAGATAATTCGAGTAGGTAGGTGAACCATCATTCAGACAAGTGACGTCGAGTGAGTCGAAAACCTGTTCGAACAGGCGGCCCCTGTGATCGAGTGTATTGCCGCCCCAAATAGGATTATGAGAGTTGAAGTCCCCCAGGAAGATCTTGGGGTTAGAGTCCAATTGATCCAGCTGGGCAAAGTCAACCAGCAGGGTGTTAATATCCAGGTCAGCATAGTGATACAAGTATAAATTAAAGATTGTAATTTGCACACTTAACCATCTAACAGTAACAGCAGAAATGGACATATAATCATATGTTTTAGGTAGCAATACTGGATATTGGGGAACATTCTTTTTCACCAGCAAGACAGATAAGTGTGGATTAATATTAGAGTTATCACGAAAGACAACATAAGGAGAAAACTTAAAGCTAGGCCTAATTCTGGCCTCCTGCAAAGCAATCACCGGTGGCAGATAGCCACCCAGTTGGTTCTGCATGAGACTCTTCTTGCCCGGAAAACTACGACAGTTCCACTGGAGACAGAAGAGGGAAGAAAAACTAGCCATTATAACTTTGTAGAACCAGGGTTATCATGCTGAGAAGAAATTTAACTTCCATTCCTTGTTTTTTCTTAGGAATCAAATTTGTGACCACTCTAGAGCACAGTTCCAAGAGTTGTAGCAAAGGTTTTAGATGCGAGTTGTTTTTGGCAGTGTTTGAAGATTTCTTAGGGATTGGGTTGCTTCTCCTGAGATAGTTCAATCTTGCCTTCCTGGTACTGAATTTTGGTGAATATTTGGCACTGGTAATAGGCGTACTCTGGATATCGTCCTCGGTGGTGGACAGTCGGGATTTAGAAGAGGGAAGTGACTTCTTCCTAGACCTGGTAAGCTTCTTCGGTGTGCTGGCAGGTGGAGAGGGAGAAAGCAGCTTGTCAAGCTGAACAGACAAGGCAGCAGATGCATTTTCCACCTCCGTAGAAGAAGGCATGGAAGGAGGAGTCTCTTTTGATGGTTTGCTCTTCTTAGCCGCAGAGGAAACAGAGGAGCTAATCTTGCTAGTTGATGGAGTAGGTTCAGTAGCTTGGTTATGCGTAGCCTGTTGTGTTGCCGAAGCCGTGGGAACCCTGCTAGATCTGTCAAGGTTTTCCTTCTTTCTATTGAAAGCCTTCAACCTGGCCGGACACTGCCCGTAGGTGGCGACGTGTTCGCCTCCACAATTACAGCAGAGTAGTGGTCGATCTTTGGGGCATTCTTTAGAATGGTGGTTTTCAGCACAATATTTACAGCGTGTCTTACTGTGACACACTTGTTGCACATGACCGTGACGTTGACAGTTGAAACACTGAGGTGGCGGTTGAGTGTATGGCTCCACATTGTGAATGCAGAAACCAACTTTCACTTTCTCGGGCAATGGGAAAGATTTAAACTGCAGAACAACACTAGAAGAATCTCTTCTAATGAAACCATGTTTATCATTTTTGACTGCATACGTTAAACGTTTAACCTTACTAACCTTATAAGATTCTAAAGCAAGTAAAATAGCATCATTAGAGTGAAATCTATCAACATTATTAATAATGCCGTAAGGGCTCTTAAATGAGGAAGGATACATGCTTGACACTGGTACATCAGAGATAAATTTGGTAGACAAGAGTTTATCAGCTAAGCTTTGCGATTTAACTTTAACCAAAAGTTCCTCTTTGAGGGTGAATCGGTGCTCGATGTGTGAGCCGACGATACTTTCCACTTCGCTAGCCAGAACATTAGGATTCAGATCCTTAAGTCTGGAAGTAGGCTTAGAAAACACTAATACAGGTATGTAACTGTTAATTGGTGGGTCAGAACACACACTAAGATCAGATGAACTAGAAATTTTAGTTTTGCGCTTTTTTTTATTGTAACCAGGTACTATGAATCCGGCACTCTCATAGAGAGAATCCACAGAGTCGGAGACTGGAGCCTGATCTGAAATGAGAATATCATCATGCATATCAATATTATTATCTACACTAGAAACATTAATTTCAGCATTTGAGGTAGACTGATTTGTGAATTTACAACAGGTGCTCAGATTTCCAGGACTACCCAGTGCAGATGCGTATGTTTTGGCCTGCGATGAAATGCTGGCCTGTGAGGTCTTCTTAGCAGCTGCCGATTTCACTTTAGCACTACCTACCTTTTCCTGCTTCAACAAATTATCCTCTGAAGAGGATATGGTCGACATTGCACTGAAGAAAAACCACTGTAGCACTTATTTCCGATGAACAATTGAAGAAATTTCGAAGAAATCCAATATGGCGGCCAAGATGGCCGTCACTCCCGCCTTTACTTGACTTGAATCGCTGGAGCACTTGCGGTTGCGACCGCACACTATGAGAACCAGAGAGAGAGTCGGCCTTTTTGGTGTTGAATATCGTATTCATGTTCAGATATTCATTTTTCTATTGTTGATATGTTCTACCTATGTATTTATTTTTATTATCAAGTATATTAGAAAGGTCATCTATTTGTATTATGTATATTCCCCCAGAAGGGTGCAATTTATCTCGATCATTTATCATTAATATTTTTATGGTATTATTAATAGTACTAGGTGTCTTTACAGGGTTGAAGAATCTTATTAATGGTTTGTTAAAATCCTTTTTTGTATGGGAAACTTAAAGCATATTTATTTAATCTACTTCTATATTTTGTGGTGGGTTAATTTGTGTATTATAATATTTAAAAAAATTTAATTAGTCATCTAAATTTATCATATCCTGGTTGGATGCCTATTTCATATATGAATTTAATTTGTCAGCTAACAATTATGTTGTGGAACAATATCTATAAGCTCTTAGGAAATACATATTAAATGCTGCTTTTTATATTTATTAGGATGAGCAGAATCTTCAGGAATTAAGTTAGGAATGAATATATGTAAGTTTCCTATAATCTAGTATAGCATTTATCTTTTTTATCTATTAAAGTTATATCTAAATATGCTAATGTACCTTGTTTTTCAGATTCCTGAGTGAATTGAATGGGAGGAAGTTTATTATTAAAAGTTGTAATGAGGGTTTCTACTTCTTTAATTTCATAGTTGCAGAAAATTAAAATATCATTAATGTAACGTATTATATAAAGCTAGTAATTATATAAAGCTAGTTTCAGTGGACATTTTTCTAAGGCCTGAGTTTCTACATGTCTCATAACTGCCTCAGCCATGAGGCCATTGAAAAGGGAGCCCATAAGGACACCCTCTCTCTGAATCCATGACCGATTATTTATTTGAAACCTATTGGATGATGTGGCCAGGTCCAGAGCCTCATGTACATTAAAGTACTCTTCATCCACGGTCCTGGCGACCTTCGATATTTGGTATACAAAAACAAATATGATATTGTTCTGATATTCATATAGAAAAACGAATATTGGATCATAAACACGATATTCAACACCAAAAAAGGCCATACAGTATTATCTCAAACGATAATACAACATAAATTTCCTATAAATAAATTAGACTACAAAATAATAGCCTCCCCACTCACTAAAGACAATTAATCAACATGGAAAATCTCATAATATCCTTGCATAAAGAAATGCTAGGCAGCACTTATGTAACTTCCCTGCCTGCGGCATGGAACATCCTCATGCATAATTACAGACTAGAACACATCACTCACCCCTAGAGGGCCAGCCTTATATATACTCAGCTCATATCAGCCAGTCTGCTGCCTGACGACATTAACTGAAAGATGTTGAAATGCGTTGCACTTCAGGTGATATTTTAACTGTCAATATATTTTATACGAAAGTTTAAATGTATTCAGTTGAAAGATTTATGTGTTTTTTAAGTTTCAAATGCTTTCAAAATCTACGACTGTGCTCATAAATTAAGGCCTGCTACTAGCGACATTAAAGGGAAAAGTTTCATGCCAGATTCGAATGCAATGATCAGACTAAAAGCCAAATGGCTGGAGGTCGCCAGGCCCACAGCCCAAGAGTATTGTACACTATGCCCTAGATTTGGTCACATCATCCAGTTGGTTTCAAATAAATAATCGGTTATGTATCCAGAGAGAGGTTATCCCTATGGGTAAAGTAGTTATGATCCCTCATGGATAAAGTAGTTATGAGACATGTAGAAACTCAGGCCTTGGGAAAATGTCCACTGAAACCATCTTTATGCATATGTTACATTGATGATGTTTGAATTTTCTGCAACTATGAAATTAAAGAAGTACAAACCCTCATTACAACTTTTAATAATAAACTTCCATTCGATTCACTCAGAGATCTGAAAAACTAGGTACATTAGCATATTTAGATATAACTTTAATACGTAAAAAAATAAATGCTATACTACAGTTTATAGGAAACCTATGTATATTCATTCCTAACTTTTCCTGAAGATTCTGCCCATCCTAATAAATATAAAAAGTGGCATTTAATATGTATTTCCTAAGAGCTTATAGATACTTTTCCGCACCACAATTGTTAACTGACAAATTAAAATTTATATATGAAATAGGCATCCAAGGAGGATATGATGATAAATTTATATGACTAAAAAAAATTAAATATTATAATACACAAATTAACCCAGCACAAATATAGAAAGTAGATTAAATAAATATACTATAAGTTTCCCATATATAAAATGGTTTTCACAAACCATGGCTGAGTGGTTAGCGCGCTTGGCTACTGATCTAAGGGATCTGGGTTCGAGCCCCGGGTAAGGCATGGATGTATGTGCCGTTTTCTGCTCAGGTCCTGCCATCCTCACAGACCTTCTACTCTGGCATATAAACTGACAGGCTCCTGTCAGACCTCTGTGGCAAGCAGCTGCTTGATGGGGTATTTTTTTTATTTTATTAATAAGAATCTTCAACCCTATAAAGACACCTAGTATTATTAATAATACCATAAAAATATTAATGATAAATGATCAAGATAAATTGCACCCTTCTGGGGGAATATACATAATACAAATAGATGACCTTTCTAATATACTAGTTAATAAAAATAAATACATGGGTAGAACATATTGAACAATAGAAGAATGAATATCTGAACATGAATACGATATTCAAAACTAAAAAGGCCATAGAGCATTATCTCAAACAATAGTACAACATCAATTACCTATAAATAAATTAGATTACAAAATAATAGCCTCTCCACCCACTGCTAAATACTAATTAAACATCATGGAAAATCTCATAATATACTTGCATAAAGAAACTCTATGCAACATCGACGTAACCTCCCTGCTAGCGGCATGGAACATCCTCATGCATAATTATTCATTAGAACACATCACTCACCCCTAGAGAGCCAGCCTTATATATATATTCAGCTCATATCAACCAGTCCACTGCCTGATGACAACATTAACTGAAGGATGTTGAAATGTGTTGCTCTACAGGTGATATTTTAACTGTCAATATATTTTACACGAAAGTTTAAGTGTATTCAGTTGAAAGATTTATGTGTTTTTTAACTTTCAAATGCCTTTAAAATCATTGGCTGTGCTCATAAATTAAGACCTGCTACTATCAACATTAAAGGGAAAAGTTTCATGACAGATTCTGATATAAAGTAACAATAAGAATCTGTAAAGTGGAAAAAAATATCTATGATAGCAATAACTTGTTAGATCCTGTGATAAGAACAAGACTCAGCTACAATATGAGTCAACAGCTTCAAGTGTATTGGGACTGAGTTTCTCCACGAAAGTGTTGAGTGTCACATCATCCAACCAAGTCTACAAAATACCTACTGCACAGGATAGGAAAACGAGCAAGTTGGAGCAACTATGTGACCTCTAAGAATTTGTAAAATACTCAAACTAGTAGCAAAGGAAAAACTTTGTGCTTCCTCTGTAGAAGTCCATGTGTGTCTCGATAATAAGCTAGTACTAGTACACTTTTTGGTTTGCAACGGCGTATATAAGGATGAGCTATTGAGCAATAAGGTCATTTGAGTAACCACCTTTTTAAAACAGTGTAGTTTGTGATTACATTTTATTTTTAATAACGTATCACTGTGTATTTAACTTCAATTAACTAATCATACATAAAAATCAAGCACCAAATGTACCTTATTAATGTGTAATTCTTAACTTATGAGAAACTAGTTTTATACATTAAAATCTCTGATATTTACAGTATGCAAGTAAACAGTTAATGAAATGTTTATTACAACACAAGAGAATAAACTTCATTGTAAAATAATTTTCTGTAAAGCTTACAAATGGGAGATTAGTTTCTCAACTTGCACTCTGACATGCATTACTTGAAATCTTATTCCCTGAATATATGGATTCTAGTCCATTTTTTACTTTGTAATGCCATCTACATAATTATTAAGAACACAGAATATTTCAGCGATATCGAATGCTTTCAAAGAGAATGAAATTTGTAGTTTTACTACTCGAATAATCACTAATAACAGTAATTTCAATTATTGGATGAATCAGATAATGCAAATTGCAATATGTTATTTTTATCTATAGCCATAAAAAAGTTTTATTTCTTAAAACAAAATGAAGCTAAATATCTGCATACAAACAGATGGAAAAGGGGAAATAATAAGTTTTTGTGTAAAACTTGCTATAGCATATAGCCATATTTTATAAGACATTGAGTGTGTCCTTCATTGTCATTCTCAACAGTGAACAATGTTTTTGCTATCAGCACCAGTGATATTACAGTTTAACAAAATTTAGCAAATTATTGGTGACCCCAGAACTTTTCAGAAAATTGAAAATTTTCTTTACATGGTTTCCTTGGGTAATATTGTATTGCATTCGAAATTCAAATAACTATCTTTAATAGAACTAGAGATAGAATTTTAGAGTACTTTTTTTTACATTCTCCTTTCTAAAGCTGTAATAGAAAACCCATGATCGATTTTGAGATTGCTGAATGACATATGCATTTCCATCCCCTCTTAATGTTGACAGACTATCGCCTAATTAGATACTAAATTAAAACCTTTTAAATGAGTAAATAACTATTAACTTATTCATTAACTTATTAGCTTCTGTTTTTACTTTGCTATCACTGTCATGCAATATTAGAGGACGAACTCATAGGAACATTCTGATCGATGAGAAACATTAAATTATCATATTACCGTAATTTAGGTATGTAAACGTCATCTGTACCAGTATTACCCTACATTTCATAACTTTCTTCTACTCTTTTTGGAAAGAACCTCTCATGTTATTTTTTTTAAATTAAATAATAATTGAACCAGATCACTGCCTATATTTTCAAATATTTTAATATGTATATACAAAACTTCCCAATTTCAAATTTTCTGAATTTTTCTATATTTTCTTAACTTTTCAAAAAAAATCTTAATTCCCCATGATTACATATATATGAATGTTGTGCAATACAGTAGGTACTACTTAATGTCATTAATTTGTTCTTTAAGACACTAAGTTAAGCAAAAAACATTAAACTTATGCATGTGAGTGAAATCTATCACAATAAACACTGCTCGACATTGAAAGTGCCCCCACCCAGAAGGACATGTCATACAAACATGCAAATAGAAGGGTAGGTGTATGCAGTTGAGATATGCAAATGATGATAATCCTGAGCCAATGACGTGTGTGGCCCAAGAGATAAAAGGTGCAAGAAGGAATAGGGATGGTATTGTGTTTATGCAGATGGAAGTCGTGCAAACAGTTGAGATTAGATGGTTCCGCTTGGCTGAAGGCAGAAAATACCAAATACACACCATCGGCAGGTTTATTGCCATTTGGATGTTTTTGAGAGAGGAAGAATTATAGGCCTATGTGAAGCTGGATGGACTACATGTCATGTCACTGCTCGTATTCATCTGGATGCATACTGTTGACAACGTGGCAAAATGAAGGTTCTAGCATGAGTTGCAGAGGGAGTGGTGCTGTCCGACAGTTGTCAGCATGACTTGATTGGCTCAATGTTTGACATGCTTGCTCGTCACCACAGAGCACTGCATGCAATAGTCAATGGGTTGTGTCAGCAGCCATGGACGTCCCCGTAACGACTTGAATGGTAAACCGAAGATTGCATGAGGTACACCTGTGCTATTGGCAACTATTACATTTACTGCAAACCATCGCAGCACTCGCCTGACTTGGTGCCAAAGTCGTGCAAACTGGGGTCATGAATGGAACACTTGTGTTTAGTGATGAATGTCGTTTCTGTTTGTGTACTGACAATCGATGGGTCCGTTATGGCGACAACCTGGCGAAAGGACTGATCCAGCTTTTGTTTGCAAGCATAATGGTATGGGGTACTATTGAATATGACAGCAGGTCACCTCTTGTCCACATCACGGGAACACTGATAGCTTCATGATATGTTAGCACGGTTCTGCAGCCTGCTTTGTTACTATTCCTGGGAGGCATGCAGCAACCCATTTTCCAGTATGACAACGCCCATGTACGCACTGCTAGGGTCTCCAGACAATGTTTGCCACATGTTCAAGTATTGCCATGGCCAGCACGATCTCCAGATTTATCCCAAATAAAAAATTTGTGGAACCATATTGGACGACGTGTTCAATCCTCTCACCAGTCGGCACAAAATCTCATGAATTATGGGAGCAAGTCAATGCTGTTTGGTGTGCAATTCCTCAGGACCATATCCATCAACTGTATGACTCCATGCCACACCGTATTGCTGCCTGTATTGCCGTTCACGGCAGTGCAACCACCTATTGAGGCATTCACATTGTGCTGCATTATCTCGTCTAACTGCTGTAAATGTCTGCAAATTAAATCATGGTATGCCAGTATGATTGCTATGTGTGTGCTACATTTCATCCCTATCCCTTCACACCTTCTGGGTGGAGCAATTTCAATGTCAGGCAGTGTATATTTTTCACAGTATACTGACTGAATGTAGCCTCAACTAATTGTAATATTAGTACTCATAGGTTACTTTATTTACAAAATGTTTTAACTATTTTATATTATACCTGTAATAGTAATAACATTATCTTTAGTTATTACAGTAATGAGAATAGTAACATGTAGTAAGAAGTTATAAACCACTTCAGTAAATGTGAATGGGAGGAATTAAGTTGACAGATATTGAAACAAGATAGACACAGTTTACGTTTACATACATTCAACAGTACAGCAATACTAACAATACATATGAAATTCATATAATTTGGAATGAGAAAGCTGGACATAGGACAATAAATGAGAATTCAACCTCGTTTTAAAAAAATGATTTAAATAATTACATTTACTTTCGACAACTGCTCATGAGTTAGCAACATTGTTGATGATGGTGGCAATGACTCTAGCGGCCTCTAGTGGTTAGTAAGAAGGATATGAAATGTTATGTGTGGACAAAGCAATCAACAAATTGCTTCCAACGAAAGAAATTTCTGCTCTTTGAATTCTGTGGTTTGAATATGGAAGATGTAATTGCCACTGTAAGATACGGTAACCAATGCAGTATCGAATCTTACAGCGGCAGTTATATGCAAAATAATTTAAATAATTACACTTAAATTTGACAACTGCTCCATGAGTCAGCGACATTGCTGATGATAGTGGCAATGACTCTGGCGGCCTCTAGTGGTTAGTAAGAAGGATGTGAAATATGTGTGTACAAAGCAATCAACAAATGCTTCCAAACAAAATAAATTTCTGCTCATTGAATATGGAAGATGTAACTGCCGCTGTAAGATATGATAACCAATGCAGTAGCAATGAAGCGAGATTCTTCATACACTCCTAGCTCGACTAGCCTGGCAAATTGATGCTATTGTTATTTATACAATATAATATAACAGAAATTTTTGAAAAATATTATGTAAATCTAAACTTTATGTTAGAATAAACTTATTAAAGTTACAAAAATACTTTTATGTCAAAACATTTGATAAATTTAATTTGTTTCTTATTTTTTAATGAGAATTTTAAGGGAACCATTGCTTCCATGGACGATTCATCACTGTCATTAACACATTTCTCTTTTTAGCTCATTTTTTCTGAAAATGAGCTAAATTGTTTTCACTTTGTTGTCTGTAAACATCGATTTTTTTTTTTTGTTCTTTAGAGGTAAATTAAAAAAATTTTTTGAATTGGATAGATATTGATGAAATATTACAATTTGCACCTTTGAAATCTTCCTATAGGTATAATTGTGCCCTCTAACAGTGGAAAATTTGAAAAATGCAAAATTTTAAACTAATATTTCAAGCGATGTATTTATGTTAGGAATTTTACATTTTGGGTGTGAATATCATGACATTTGCATTGCCAACAATGATTTTTACATTTACTCCGAGAGGGGGTGGGAAAAGGCAGTTTTTGTGATTTAAGTGAAAATTGTTTTTAAAGATAAATTGAAAATTCTTTTTGTAATGGATAGGTATTGATAAACTATTATGATTCACACTTTTAGAATCTCCCAAAAGCTTTAATTGTGCCTTCTGACAGTGCAAATTTTTAAAATCTTTAACCAATATTGCAAACAATCTTTTTTGGGGTGAAACTTTTTATTTGTAAAACAGTTTTTATTTCTGCTTTACTATTTTTGTTATTATATATCATTCCTCAGATATATACCTCTAAGTTCGAGCTCCTGTCATGGTGAGGGGACCACCCTGTGAAGGTTCCGCTGGCTCAGGTACCTTCACTGGGTCCTGAATGCTCGCCTGCGTATTTGCCATGTGTGGAGATCCATGTCCCTGGAAAGAAGTGTGGGGGGGGGGGGGTCACTGCTTTCTCTGCTCAGCTCATGACTGGTGATGCCTCCTTTGGCTGTTTTGCCATTGGGGAGGGGAGCCTGTTGAGGCTGGGCAGCAAATTCTGGGGCCATGCTATACACTACTTTGGCCTCTGCTTCAGGTAAACGCAAGGTTCTGGGGTGGCCCCCTCAGGAGCAATTGGCTGGTGGGCTGGTCCTGTTAGGGTCAACTATGCAGAGTGGTGAGTAACCTTGCCCATGTCCGGGCAACGGTTTGCGAGTTTTCCCACACATTTTCTAATTTTATAGTTTTCTTTCATTTGTGAGGAAGACTTGTTTCTCACATTTCACTTTTACTTTTCTTTAGTTGTGAGGGCTTGGCTCACTGGCTGTGTGGGTTATGGTGCCGGGGCAGCCCTGGCACTCAGTCGGATGTCCCCTTGTTGAACTCTGTGTTGGGTGGGGACAATGGACACTGAACCACAAAAACCAACCATGAGTCCCAAAAATGAAACTAGATTGACAAATGCAGATAAAAAAAGCTCTGTATGAGCCCCTATCTTCTGTGTCTTCATTATCATTGTTGCCGTCATCTTCCTGTGTTTCTCTGTCTCCAAGATTCCTGGTCATCCACTCTATGGGTGATCAGGTTATTGGGGACATGCTCTCCTTTTTTTATCAACAAAGGTTTGAAAGTGGGAGAACTGCTTTCGGGAGTTGCTTGCAGGAGAACCAAAATCTGTCAAGTACCTAAGATCTAGTGACTTGCTGGTGGAGACTGCATGCTCAAAACATTCAGAGTTCCTTTTGAATGTTACAGCGATTGGTGGAGTGGCAGTCACTCCACACAAGTGCTTAATTCCTCCCAGGGCCTGAGTGGGACCTCCTCAAAGTTTCTGAGGAGGAAATCCTTTCAGAGCTTTCATCCAAGGGAATGACAGCAGTCCACCAGGTTTTGCAATGCTGTGATGGAAAGTTAGTACCCACCAGGATACTAATAATTACATTCAGCATGCCACACCTGCCTACTTCCATCAAGGCAGGGTACTTACACTGCGAGGTATGGCCATATATCCCAAACTCTCTGCATTGTTTTCAATGCCAGAGGTTCGCCTATGCCTGCACAGCATTCCAGGGCAAGCCCACCTGTGCTTGTTGTGGCAGTTAGCATCATCTCAAACCTGACTGCATCGCAGAAGAGGTATGCTGTGTAAACTGCAGTAGCAAACACGACTATCCAAAGTGACTGGAGGAGAAAGAGGTTCAGGGCCTCAAAATGCTGAATAACATCTCCTATCCAGAGGTGAGAAAGCTCGCTGCCCCGCCTGGCAAGGTCTATGCCGGGGCGGTGCTCAGAAGCCCATCGTTAAGATGGCTTCGGTGGCTGTGCAGACGGTTATCAACATACCACCATCTGAATCTTTCTCGCCCACAGTGAAATACTTCCTTATGCAAGCGAAGCCGAAGTCAGTGTCCATTGTGACATGAACTCCAGTTTCCATTCCTGCCTTCCAGAGGTGGCTTCTACCTCTGGAAGGCCCCCTCCATCCTGACCCCAGGCAGTCAGACCTTCAAAACCTAGGAGGCTCCTGCCAGGGCCTAAAAAATTTTTTTCACCACCTCCGCATTCGGCAGTCTCTGATTCGTATCTTCAGATGATTCTGAGGACATGAACACAGACCACCCCATTTTTCCTAAAATGTCTCTGGTGACAGTTAAAATAAATCGTAAGTCATCTGCCAGTTCTTCTAAGACCTGAGATGGCCACACTCCTACGATGGAATTGTCGTGGATTCCAGAGGAATATTGATGACATCCAGGTCCTCCTGAGGGCACATGAGCCCATCTGCTTGTGCCTTCAGGAGATTTACTTTCAGATAGCCGATGATCCCACTATCCAGCACTTCTCTCTTATTCTCCGGGATCGGGATGGAGATGGTCCAGCTCAAGGGGGTGTTGCCATCCTCATGAGCAACCATTCTCCATTCCAGGTCATGCCCCTCTGCCGCCTACTTTGAGACAGTTGCCATCTGCCTCTTTGTGTGATTTTTGTTGACTGTCTGCTCCATCAACCTACCACACAGAAGTCTCATATTCCGGGATGATCTTAATACCTAGTCTCGCAACTGCCGTCCCCCTTCCTCATCATGGGGGACTTCAACGGACACAGTCCACTTTCAGGAAGTCCTGACACCAATGGGATGGTTGGGGTCCTGAAGCAGTGGCTCTTCACTCTCCCTGTTGAACACAGGTGTCAGCACTTCTGCTCCCCTACCCTCACTTTCGCTGCCATTGATCTGACCATCTGCTCCTCCTCAATCCTTCCACTCTTTACATGGGAGGTTGAGGACATCCTTTATGGAAGTTATCACCTCCCCATGGTGTGCACCATCTCCTGTGGAGGACCTTGCAGCCCTTCATATGTATCCCGGTGGAGGCTCAATCCGGGTGATTGGAGTGGCTTTGAGCTCCTCTCTGAGTTTGATGCCCCACTCTGTCGGCCAGGAGCCTATCAATGTTGCAGTGACAGAGATGACATACTACATCGTCCATGCAGCTGCCTCTACTATTCCTCAGACCTTGACTCGGTTTCCACTGTTCCCAAAACCATGGTGGAATCCTGACTGCACCACAGCTTGTAAGACTCAGAACAAGGCGTGAGGGGTGTTTCAGAGATATCCGACATCCCCAAATGAAGCATTCAAATGCACCAGAGCAAAAGCCTTTTTAGTCCAGTGCCAGAGCACCTGAAGGAATCTTGGATCAAATATACATCTTCTATCACCCACACGACCAGTTCTAAGGTTGTGTGGGATAAAGTCCAGAAGATGGGTGGGAAATACACATCACACTCATTATCAATCCTGGAGCACAATGGACAGGGGATCACATGACCTATTTCTATTGATTAGTTAATTATTAAAAATATTCAAAAGTTGACTTGTTTATTGGACTCTGCAACAAGCCTGAACTTTTCTCAAAGTATGGTATGGAGGGGAAAAAATTACAAAATCGAAGAAATGTTTACTTTGAACAAGAAAATTCTTTTTTTTTTTTTGGTTATTCAGAAATAGCTTTTCTATTCATGTGCATTATAATCATTTCTGTCTATCTATGTTTTTTAAATAAATTTTTATTTGTGTTGCTAGATGCATTTTTTTTTACTACATGACTCTAAAAAAAAAAGGTCCTATTAAAATAAAACTTGTCTTTTTTTTGTTAAATATTTTATTTTCAGAAAATCCAGAATTAAATGCTGATTAATTTAGCATATAACATGCCATAATTTCTTTCTTTAATTATTTGGCCAAAAAGTTCTAAAGTTAAATTTGACCTCTGGATGTAAACCAGTTTTTCAGGCTGGACACTGGAAGGGTTAAGAATCTCTGAAGAGTGTGTAAAAAATAGGCTTTACACTTAAACACTAAATTAGGCTAAAATTAATAATTTGGTTATTTATAAGGTTAATATGGTATTGAAACATGGACCTTTTGTAAACAGGATAACAGGAAACATTGCCTTTGATTTTAGATGCTTATTCAGTATCTTGGGCATTAGGTGGTTTAACTTTGTAAATAATGATGAGGTTAGAAGAAGGATTCAGCAACTTCCTCTGAGCAACATTTTGTGCAGAGAGAAACTTTGTTGGTTTGGTCATGTTGCCCTTATTCATAGCTGCAGATGGTGAATAAGTTTATAAACAGTGTGCTCAAAGGCTTCAGGAAAAGAGGGAGACCTAGGATGCAATGGGTGTACAATGTCAAACAGGACCTTGCTAGAATTGGCCTACTGTGGCCAAATGTAGCAGATCTAGCTCTAGACGTACAGATCTTTAGAGCAAAATTACAGTTTGGTAGGACATGAGGATTTTGTATGTATGTATTATTAGGAATTTATCAAAGCAGGAAAGCTAAATGAACTTAGATGACTATCACTGAGCATATAGCACAAATTATCCTTGAATCATGTCATAGTCTTTAACAATTAACTATTATTTAAATATACAAATTAGTTAAAATGCAAATTCACTAAATTACTAACTTGCTGGACACTCAACTGATCACATGCTATAATAGAACAGGAGCTCATTTTAGACTGATTTGTGTATTGTTACGTCGCATGTTTTTCTGGAATATGAATTATTTTTTTAGTTTCAAAAATTTACAAAAATAGTGTTCACACAATTTAAAGCACACTGCTATCAATCAGTAATAATACTTTTATTAATTCTGCCAGTAATGGCCTTGTAACAATATATACATGTATTAGTTTTACTTTTTCCCTATAACAAGTTTTTTACACCTTGTCCCTTGGACAAATTATCTTTGCTTCACTGTGTGTGCAGAGCATTCTTTCAAATCCTGCATGTGTGTGTGTATGTGTTTTTATGCATGGGGATGAAATATTCCATTTGTTCTGAATGTCTTAAATGATAGTATTAAACTTTGACATGGGTCAGTTGTTTCCAGATCCCATTGAATTTCAACAATTATTGAGCTAGCATACTTATATTATGAAATCTCCTTTAGGGAACTGGCAAGGTTTATTGCAGCTGGAAGGCTTCACTGCAAAATTGATAAAGTTGGTGGTATTGTTGAAACTAACAGGCCAGATAGCAAGAACTATCAATATCAGGTAGGTAATTCATATCTATAAGAAAAAATTTACAGTGTATATTTCATGCTAAAATACAATTATTTAGTACTTTCTGTCAGCTGTTCAACATTTTCTTTATATGGGAATACTAGCATGACAAACCTTTAGCATTTTTACACTCCCCCAATAACATATTTGCCAATTCCATTTTTTATTAAAAACACTTCTAAAATTCTGTATAGTGAACATGAAAGATAATATCAAAACAATATTTGATTAATTCTCAACATTATATGATTACCATATATAATTTTCATGTTGATAAAATGGTGTTTTCTCACCCTTTGCTTATATAGATGCTATCCTTTGTCTTTTTCCGAACAATAGCATCAGCCAGGGAATCATTATTACTGTTTCTATACCTTCAAAATTCACCCCTACTGGTTTCATTGTAGTATAATATCTTAAAGCATTGAAATATGAAAGTTATAAAGCCCTTACTATTATAATAGTTTAAAATGGCATCTCTTAATGTATTGTTGGGCTACATGTAACCTTTTGAATATGAAAAAGCAGCAGTAAAACCAGCTGTGTATCCCATTCAGTTGCATATATCCAAGAGATAAAGGTGATACTGTAAATTAGGGGTTCTTAACATGAGGTACGCAGTAAAATTTTTTGGGGTATGCTGTGAGAGCTCAAAAGTTGCTAGATCTAGTAATAAATTAAAAATAACCATTGTTATACTATAAATATGTTTTATTTATCTATACAAAGGGTACACCAGTTACATACACATTTCCAGGGCCTATTAGCAGCATGAAAGGTTGAGAACCACTGCTGCAAATGTATCGTTAAAACTGGATGAGATGGTGAGTTCCAACTAAAAAAATGTGTATGTGTGGGGGCTCAGTCACAAGAGTGCCAGGCTCGTAATCTTTAGTTCTATGGTTTGAGTCTCAACTGTGTCTGCATTCAGAATTTTCTTCACTACTCCTGTTCTATCTTCAGTGAAAAATGGGACACTTTTGGGATTGGAAAGGCAGCCATCTTGCAGATGGAACATTAAGCCATGTCCTTGTGTGCAGAACAAACATACTAGATGGTGTTGTGAGAGGCTTCCAAGTTTCTCCTGACAGCTGTTTACTGGATCTTATTCCTGAACCATGTGTCTTTGAGGTCCTTGTGATCTGGCTATTTTTAGCCCATTGTATGCAAAAACGTCCAGCTCTGAGGTAAAACAACCCAACTAAAAATTGTGGTAGGCAGATGATCAAAAAGAAAGAATGGGAACATGGGTAAAAAAGAGTACTTCATTGCTTATTTTGTTTTTTCAAGTACAGAGTGCATATAATTAAAGTTCACCTATCCCAAGACCTCTGCAGTAAAAAAAATTATGCAGGAAAAAATAGTTCCAAAACTCAACACCAAGTGACAAAAGGCACTGTATTCATCAGAATAGTAAAAAAAATACAGAATTCAGTCTTACTGACTTTATACAGAAGAAAGGTAACAAATCATAGTGTCCTACGGAACAAAATTTTCATTGTGGTGTCTTTAGTTCATGTTTTATGGTAGACCATAGCATTTCACATGAGCTGTTGTTGATATGGTGTGTTATACTAGCCTTGAGGTCTGCTATATGGTGTGTGTTATACTAGCCTTGAGGTCTGCTAAGATACCGATGTTATTGTAGTAGACATTGTTCTTAAGCCCAAAGCCGAAAGTGACAAGTTCAAATCTTGGCAAATTTGGTGGCCACACTGAGGAAATTGCCAGCTAATAATCCTGTCATCCGGGAAATATGCCTGAAGCAGCTGTTTCGCCCATGTGCTATGTGTGGAGGAGCATCATCCTGCATGAACACTATCTATTGAGGCATAGATGCTACGTAAGAGCTGGAATGATGGAGTTTGCCAAAAGAGATTCATAACACTGGCCAATGACAGCACACATAATGGTATGTTTAGGGAGGAGCACTTCAAAAAAGGGAAGGGGCCAATAATGAAAGCCAGTCCTTTGTCATATTTTCTTTTATTGTGATATAGGCACTCTAGATCTGTCCACAAGATGTTCTATGGCCAGTTCATTTTGAATTTCAGTTGTCCAGTTCCATTTGAGCAAGAAACTGCCTGTAACTGTCTTTCAAAGAGGCAGATTTAGCAGGGAAGAGTTGCTGAGGTTTAATCCTATAGGGATAATAGTAGAATCTTTCAATGACCTTCTGGACAGTGGTTGGAAGCAAGCTCAAACGTGCAACACCTCATAATGCTACTGCTTCCTTATGCATTGTCATTTCAATCCTCCTCCATCGCTGTTGCAGTGTCCTCCACCATTTGGTTAAAGAGGTTTTTGTCTATCCAGGCTTAACATTTAGTATATTGGTTCCACAAATTTCTGAATCACTTTATCCAAACCATTTACAGTCCTTTTCAAAGCCCCTTTAACCCCACAAAACTCTCTTAATACAACTGGTGCAACTTTCTTTCTGATAAAACAATATCATGAGAAATGCACCATCTGTTAATGACAGACTCACTGTATATCTAATATTGTGACTCAACTAATGGCAGTATTTGAGTGAAGCATGCTGTTATAACATTGGTGAATGTATTATATTTATATGTGTGCACCACATTATTACTGGTAAGAAATTGCATGATTGAAAAGTTTTGTGTAGCAATAGTGATCTTGCTAGTGGTGACTATAAAAACTATGATTAGTCTTCTAGTATAATTTCATATCCTGTTCACAGCATACTGCCGAATTCTGTATAATTTTTTTTCAACTATTCTGATGAATACAGAGTCCATTGTTGCCTTATGGGAAGCTCCAAAGCTAATTTTTTTCCTTTTATACTTCCTTTCCCCATTGTGTGGTCTAATTATCAAATTTGAAAGCTGTCTAATAACTGGTTTTCGCTGCAGAAGCCTTGGGGTAAGTGAACTTTAATTATGTTTGCCCTGTATATTGTGAGAATAATTTATTAATGCAGAAGTCCCTCTCAATAGCAGCTGGTGTGTTTGAAACTATTCCAAGTTCCCCATCAGCTGTACATTTTGACAGATTCTGAAATGAGAGACCAGAAATGGATATATCTGTTTCTGTAAATGATACAGTAGTCATTGGAAGGAGAGCTATTCACCAATCCCCTGTGATGATGAATAGAACTGACCAGGCCTAACACCTAATGTCTGACCCTGCCTTCTCGTGGTGCAGGCCGTTAGTACCTTTCAAAAGAGAATACTCTCTTGTGAAAGGGAATGGAAGGGGAGGGCTGCCAGATCAGTGTGGCCCACTGATCTAGACAACTATGGTTACTTTTAGTTTTATTTTTTCTACCCTGCTGACCATATATACCAACCTGAATGGAATTACGGCTCTGAGCTTGATTATGGATCCTGAATTTGCTGCACTGGTGGGCTTCTGTGGAGGGAAAATCTTCCACTGTGTTTTCTGTTTGTTTGTGGGTTGACAGCCCCAAGTGAATAGATTCACAGGATATGCTTATCAGCTGGTGCATAATCCTGAGCAGAGGTCATCGCAAGCACCTGAACTCTTTGCTTCTACTGGCATCATCAAATTCTACATTGGAGGAAGTCTTCCAGTGTAGATGGCTTCAGCCTTTAGTGGTGGGGGAATGGGTCTTTGCCCCATGCCTGTGATTAGAGGGCTGTTTGATATTGTTGACATTCCCTCTCTCAATAAATATAGTTTCCTTAAACATCCCACTAACCATTTTCTCTCCATAGGTATGTGAGGACTCGGCACAGAGCTTTTTCTCTTAATGTCCTCACACAAGAATTCCGCCATTATAATTTAGATGTTCTCAGCTTGCAAGAGACCAGATGGACAGATAAAGGTCAGATTCTTAAAAATAATCTTAAATTTCTCTTTTCAGGGAGGGACGACAATAAGCATCACTAAGGCATGGGTCTGCTTCTCAGCAGACACGCTAGTGATGCTCTAGTAGGATATGAGTGCATTAATGAAAGGTTTCTTACAGCAAACTTTCAGACAAGTGTTAAAGATTTGAATGTTATCTGCTGTTGTGCCCCCACTGAGGATGCCAATGAGGATGAGAATAGGTTTTATGGACAACTTCAGGATATTACATGCACAGGTAATTTTGTTTCCATTGATACCTGCATTGAGCTCAGTGCAGTCAGAGATATGGGGAGTTCCTAAAAGGTGTGGAAGTTTGGGTGTCTGTCATAAAACAGCATCTTTTTTATTTGGATTTTCACAAAATGATTCCAAACAGGCGAAGTGCCTCCCACCAACAAAACTGTCATCCTTGACAGTTATCTGATAACTAGTTTTTGGTACACAAAGTGTTCTCATGGGAGGCAAAGGGTGTAATGCCTCATGAATTCAGCAACAGGTCACAGTGACACAGTTGACATCATAGTACAGTCTGGGGAGTGCAAGCAGAATATCCCAGATGATGCACCACTCTCTCATAGAGATGGAATTCCAGAGCTGGAAGCCTGCAAGACACCCACTCCTTGCTAGAGGTCATTGCCCCAGTAGCATGCCAGTTGGACAGTCAAGGAGTGGAAAAAGTGTTTTTTCAATAAGTCAGAATATTAAATACATTATGTGGACAGATGCTTTTGTGTATGGTATGAGCAACAGGAGTTAATGGATCCTCCATGTAATATGTCCACTATTCAGGCTGGTGTTATTATTTTGGGGTATGTATTGCTAGTCTGAATTAAGACCTCTGTTGCATATAGATCCAAGTATGACAGGTCTGGTTACCAGCAGCTCTTAGACTACATTTCACCCGTTCTCAGACAGGGATGGAATCATCCAAGATGATAATGTGCTTTCACCAGGCTTGGACTAGACAGGAGTGGGCCAAGAAATACACAACAGATATCACCCATCTTTCCTGGCCACTGAATTCGGTGGATATCAATTCCATCAAACACTTGGGGGGGGGGGGGGGGGGGGGGGGGGGGGGGCTCAGGTGATAGGTTCCAGGCTTGTAATCACAGTTATGTCAATGTTCCTGGCTTTGAGTCCCAGCTGAGCCAGCATTGAGATTTATCTCCACAAAACTCCTCACCCTGCACATAATCAGTAAGGGACACTGATGGGCTTGGAAAGGCCACTGCCCATCAGATAGGATGTTAAGCCATGAAGAGCCACACCCTGTTAAATGAAGCCATGAAGAGCCACACCAGATGTTAAAGAACATGCTGGATGCCCTTGATGGGAGGCTACCATCTGTTTCCTAGCAGCTGCCCAGTGGGTCCCCTCCCCCCAACTTCTCTGAACCCTTGTGGTTTTTGTGACCTTGACATTTAGTCCATTGTGTGCAAAAAAGTGCTGCTCAGAGGTAAAACAACCCAACCCATTACTCCATATTGAAGCAACCCCCTAATTTAAGCTCACAAATTTGATTTGAACTATTATAAACAATTTTTTTCTTAGTTTTTAAATTCTCCTGAAAATTAACCAAAAATTGCCATTTTAAAATGGGAAGATTTTTTTCAAGTAATTACAAGTATGTACCTCTATATTTTATTTATTTTTCTTTTCTTTTTTTTATTTTATTCTCTTTTTTTATGCCTTAAAACTATTTCAATATACCTAGAATTGTTTTAGCATTTATTTCAGCATTCTATGTGTGGTTCCTGCTACAGAAACCAAATGTAATGCTCCAAAATGCCACTTTCTTTTCTATGGACCTTGTAACTGATCCAAAATATATGTTAGTTTCCAGATAGCTTTGGTGCCAGGCAATTAATCTTGCTGATAATGTTAAATGAGGGCTTTTAGTATGATTTGCGTTATTTAGCAGAAAATTTTTAAATCGAAAGATTGTCAATCATTAAAGTTAATTCTATTGAAAATCTCAAAACTCTGTTCAAGAAAAAAAATTAGAAAGTCAAAAACTATTTCATAAAACAAAATGTTTATTTTGAAAAATCTAGACTCACCAAAGTGAAGCTTCCTTCTACAAAATTATCTGAGCAACTCTACTCAGTCTAGCAAAACTGCTCCACATTGAGCTCCAAAATACTCTTCTCCAACTGAGCTCTCACACTCTCTAATCTAACATTTTCTAGCTACTCTCTCTATACTGACTACTGTCTGACTACTCCACTACGTGACTTAACATACTTGCATTACATGTGGCGTGCAACTGACACCTGTGTGTTGCATGCTGGGAAAAACATTTGCCTAATGAGGATTGTGTGCTCACATTAGTTATGACCAACAGGGAGCATGTCCTTCCGCGCGCATTAGCGGTGGCCAATCAAAAATTGGAGTTGCGCACATGCAACTCCTCTTGTGATATGGGTGAAGGAAAAATGATGATTCAACTGAAATATAATGCATCAAAATAATAATTGTAATGTAAATAAAATAAAGCTGATTAAGAAATAGTAAAAGTGAATGGGTGAACCATCACACGAAACTATAAACAGCTTGTTTGTGCAAAACTGCTGGTAAATTAGGTCACAGTCCAGAAGACGCATATGGCAATAAATAGCCGGAAGGTTCAGCACTTGTGCACAGGGTACTGCAAATAACATCATCAACATCATTGGATAGCTTTTCAGTTGAGTTAGTACTTTATTTGTACTTTTATAATTAAAACTTCATTTTTAATTCTATAGATCTGTATTATTTTATTTCCATTGATTTATATGTATCAATCTTTGGGAGTTAAAATCTTTGCTATTTCACTTTGATATGACAGTGGCTGCTTTACAACTTGTTTCATTTTTACTTCTATGGATTTATTGATTTTTATACCCATTTATCTTTCAGTTGTTTTTGCTTCAATTGATATATTAATTTCATTCCTGTATATTTATTGATTGGAGATCATATGGAATACCTGATGAGTTAGTTAGTATAATGAAAGCTCTCTATAATAACACTAAGTCATGTGTTGGTACGTCTTGCAGCAGTTGGTTTAGCATTACTAGTGGAGTTAGATAAGGGTGAATTTTATCTCCTTTTCTCTTTCGTTTGGTTATTGATTGTTATGCGAAATTCTTTGCAAAGGAAATATTTTGGCCTTAAATGGTCTAGAGATTTCAAAATTTCTGATTTAGATTATGCAGATGATTTGACCCTGTTGGCTACTGATGTTGATGAGATGAATTGGTTGATTAGGACTGTTGATGAGACTGGTAATAGAGTAGGTTTGGTAATAAACAGAAAAAAGTCAGCCAACTGCCTAAGTTGGTCGTATTTTTATGGAATCAACAAACATCATACACTATACAACTTTATGTCCGTGGTCAACCCTCTATAACTTGCCCACATTTTGAAAAACCATAAGTGGTCAACTTGATTAGTTTTGCATTATAAAAGAAACTTGTTTTATAGCAGATATAACATTTCTGATTTAGATTATATAGATGATTTGGCCTTGTTAGCTAATGATGTTGATGAGACTGGTAATAGAGTTGATTTGGTGATAAACAGTGATGAAAATTGGTCAGGCAGAGGGTGCTTCAGTTGCTTTGAATGATTGCGCCCTTGAGCAAATATTTCAGTTTAATTATCATGGGAGTTATGTAACAGATACTGGTGATGAGATAAATAGAAGAATAGGGATTGCCACTGGGACTTTTGAGAGTATGAAAAAATAGGCATATACACCTAAAGACTAAAATTAGGCTGTATAATAGTTTGGTTTTTTCTAAGGTTAGTTATGGTAGTGAAACGTGAACCCTTTGTAAGCATGATAACAAGAAACTTGATACCTGTGATTCTAAATGCTTGCGCAGTATCTTGGGCATTAGGTGGTTTGACTTTGTAAGTAATGATGAGGTTAGAAAAAGGAGTCATCAACCTCTTTTGAGCAGCATATTGTGCAGAGAGAGACTGCCTTGGTTTGGCCATGTTGCCTGTAAGCGCAGCTGCAGATTGGCAAACAGGATTATGAACAATGTGCCTAAGGGTTTCAGAAAAAGGGGGAGACCTAGGATGCAATGGGCAGACATTGTCAAACAGAACCTTGCTATAATTGGCCTAGAGTGGCCAAATGCAGCAGCTGTAGCTCAGAAGAGACACCTGAAAAGGAAAATTGCAGTCTGGTCGTACCTCCGTAGCGCATGGCTGTATGAGGATTTTGTATGTGTGTGGGTATGTATGTATATTATTTATCTTTCGGAGCCATGATACATCACTAGCAATAACAATAAACAACTTACAATTTTTTCCCGTATATTTTTTTTATTACTTTGTTTTCTAGTAATATGAGCAATATAATCTACATATTTCTGGCAATATAGATGTTCAAATTTATTTTTGTGTGGGTATGTTGTTGTTTTTCACCTTGGTGCACTAATTTTTCAGCACCTAGCAAAGATCCCAAAAATTCAATTCCCAAAGAAAAAATTTGTAATGTTTAGTAAAAGATCAACCAAGAAAGTGTTCCTTCATTTCATAATCAGGACAGAAAATCCTGTTACTCTGAGCAGTCCAAGTCATCTTGTATAACGTTGGGCATGTTTTAAAATATATCACACTGTGACGAATTATTAAAAGAAATAAAAATCATGTTTCAGATAAATGTTGTATTATTCAGGAGGAAATTTTCATTAGGCTTTTCAAAATAAACTTAATTGCATAATCTGATCAATTTTTTTTCACAATATCGCTGTTGAAAAGTCTTATTAAATTCAATATGTAACTTCGTTTTAATTTCTTCATGGTATGTACTGTCATCATTCTGGGATATTTAAAATGATGCAACTTCTGGTAGTAATAAAATCAAAATCTTATGCTAAAAGTTTAGGAAGCATTGCAACTCTGCTGGAGCAATAAGTAGATCAGAATGCTGAAAATTACAACTGATCTACATACAGTATGATAGAATAAAAGTGTAAACTAAAGCATCACTACCTGATGCTATTTAAGGTGGCTGAACATTCTCATACGAATACTACAGACCCAAATAGATTTATTTTTAAACTTTATCGTTATTTTTCCAAATGGAATCAATAGATAAAAATTCATAGATTTAAATCTTAGATTATATACATATAATATAAATACAGGGTGATTCAGAATTCATCATCAATATTTGGTGGGGAGGTAGGTAATAAGAAACGAAGGAGATTTCACATAGGAAAGCATGGGTGCATATGCCATGTAGTAGGGCAAAATGACCCCAGTTCAATGATGGAAAGAACACATAAGAAGGAAGTGGTAAGGAAAAAACATTTATTATCTTACATGTAACATTTCTTTGCATTGGTTGTACAGACTTACAAGAGGTGCTCGAACTGCCGACCATGTGCTAGAACTCACAACGGCGTTGCATGGACAGCCGGACCCTGTGGAAGATGCCTGGCATTTCCCGGATGTTTGAGGCAGCAACTGATATGCGTGCTACAAGATCCATAGCACTATCAACAGGGGTCTCGTACACCATGTTTTTCATAGCACCCCATACAAAGAAATCGATTGGAGATAAATCCGGTGAACATGGTGGCCAAGAAACCGGTCCACCGCGGCCAATCCATTGACCACCAAACTGTCTGCGTAGGTAAGCACGCACAGCATTTGCGAAATGTGCAGGAGCGCCGTCATGCTGGAACCACATTCGCCGGAGACTACCATCAGGAACCTCGTTCAGAAGATCTGGTAACACAGTCTGAAGAAATGTTAGGTACTTGGCACCGTCCAAACGGGATGGTAGTAAATACGGGCCCAACAAACAATCACCGACAATCCCAGTCCACACATTGACAGCAAAACGTTGTTGCGCAGCTCCAGGTCTTGTACCGTGTGGGTTCTGATGAGCCCACACATGCCAATTGTGTGTGTTGAAGACACCCTCTCGAGTGAACAACGCCTCATCGGTGAAAAGAACATACGTTGGGAAATTGGGATCAACGGCTGTTCTCTGCATGAACCACTGACAAAAAATAACACGCTTGGGATGGTCGTCTGCTGCCAATAATTGCACTCTTTGCAGATGAAACGGATGTAACCCTTCATCGTGTAATATCCGCCATGCTGTTGCTTGCGAAATTCCAAACTGCCTAGCCATACCTCGTGTGCTAGCACCAGGTTGTTCCTCGATTTCCTGTAGGACAGCTTCCTCTACTGCTACTGTCCGTGCCGATCTGCGCCTCCCTCGATTAACATTACTAGCAGCAAACGATCCTGTTTCACGCAGTTGGCGATGAATACGTGAAAACATTTGATGCTGTGGCACACGGCGGTTTGGGAAGCGCGCTGCATACAATTGCCTGGCTCGAAGACATCTTTCTCCTGCCGCACCGTAAGTTACATGCATATCTGCACATTCATTCCACGTATACCGGTTCATGTTACTTCTGCAAATTCACCTTGTCGAATGACAACTGACTGCACGCGTTCAACAGCTGTGCTTCTGTATGAGAGGTGTGTACACACAGCGCCCTCTACACCACCATGCGTTCGTCTGCCCCCATACTTTCCTATGTGAAATCTCTTTCTTTTCTTATTCCCTTCCTCCCCACTAAATATTGATGATGAATTCTGAATCAACCTGTATATCTACTCTGAAATGCCATTGAAATAGGGATAGCAACCTAGTAACATGTTTATTACCCCCTCTGGCTCTGATAATGGCCACTACACAATGAGGCAAGACTCCACAAGCTTGTGTAAATGTTCCACAGGTATAGCGACCCATGCATCCTCCATAACTGTCCACAATTCTCTCAAGGTCATCGCTGATGGGACATGGGCCCGAACACTGCTCGATGGTATCGCAAAGATTTTAGATGGTATTTAAATCTGGGCTTCTAGGTTGCCAATTTGTTATTTCAAAGTCAGGAGAATGCTCTTGCAACCATGCAGTAGCCAACCTGGACCTGTGAGATGAACAGTTGTCTTGATGGTAGACGCCATCTCCATTGGGATGCACGATGGCCATAAATGGGTGTAAACGGGTCACCCATGAGTTTTATGTACCGGGATGCATTGAGAGTCGTCAGTACACATACCAAAGGTCCCATAGACGTCCAACTGAAGATACCACAGGCCATCACTGAGCACCACCAGCTTGTACTGTTCTGACCTGACATGCAGAATCCATGGCTTCATGGTGTTGACGCCATACCTTCAGTCTCCCATCGGCGTGATTAAGTTTAAATCGGGATTCGTCATTCCAGGCTATTCATTGCCAAATTTCAATGATCCAATTTCAATGTTCTTTAGTCCAGCAAAGTGTTGAGCCCAGTGTCGAGCCATTAGAAGTGGGACTCTTGTAGGGCAGCAGCTCCTGAAGCCAAGATGATGAAGTGAGCGTTGCACAGTTTCCATGCACTGACTTCCTGGCTGGAACCAGCATTCAGATGAGAGGTGATTTCAGGTAATGTCTGGCCCGTATCAATTTGTGCGATGCAGGTCAGACAGTGAAGCCCACAATCATTCCAGGCTGGTTGTCCTTTGCAGTTTGTCCGGGTGCTTTTTTTTTTGCCAGAATTTTCATATTCATAGAACACTTTTGAAACTGTCGTACAAGAAAATCCAAGTTCATTGACAATTTTGGAGATCAAGTGTCCCATCCGTCGGGCACCTACAATCTGCCCTCTGTCAAATGCATCTAAATCCCGCGTCTTTCCCATTATGCTTCTCACTGCGAATGCTTGGGGGAACCAAAGCTGACAGTTATATATGACCAGAGTTTCAGCCACACATGCAAGCATATGCGGAACTTGTGGTAATGAATCTGGATAATGTCTCCTATCCCTAATTCAATGTATAATGTACATACAAAATATATATCATAGATTTTAATGTTATTTTCGATATTTGATTAGAAACAGTTTAAAAAACTGCTTATTTCTATTTGGAAAAATGTTTTTACAACCTTGTACTACAGTAACAATATTTATTTCTCAGGTCACTACAATTTGAAAGGTGAAATTGATTAATACTGTGCCAACACAGAAAGGGTTAAATGATTAGTTTGTGCTCAGAATGCCTACCTCTATACAGAAAATTTGGAGTTCAGATTTAATTTGACAAACATTTAAATAAATTCAAAGGGTGGTTTAATGATTAATGTTAAAATGGATACAACATAAACTTTAAATAAAATTTAAGCTATTGTGGCAAAACTAGAGAAGCAGTAATCCTAAACTACTCAATCTTCAGTGAATGTGTGACTAATAAACACACAACTTGAGACACTTCTAGTGAAATCAGATTTTTCATGATTTTGAATATTTGTGCTTCAGTGAGGTACTGTATCACATTTTAATATAATTTTATTTTCAGTCATTTGTCAGAAGCTAATCAGTAATCTACTGTTTCAAATAAAAATATTGATCTTGGTGTTTTAAAGTCACTTTTCTTATTGTTTCCTTTCAGGCTTGCATTAAACAAGGAGATATACTGCTGAACAGAGTTCAAAAATTGAGCCGTGTGATTAACATTTAACTTAGTTATGCTTTATTCACAGAATTCCATCTTGTGTAAATGAAACCTATCAACATTCAGTGTATGCAAGTAATCCTCATGGCAATGAATGACCATTTACTTTTGTGTACAACAGGAAGTATATATCACAAATTGAGTACTTTAAGAATCTGCATTTTCAATACAGCTGATGGATTATTGCTGTACAAAATGTGTATTTATGTTTTATTTAAACGTTTTCATTTTTGCTCACGTATTTGGAATTATTAATTTGTTTGATATGAACAATACATAAACTTTAGATTTTTAAATGTTGTCATTGGTCCTTTCTTAATGTGAAACCATTACTTGCTACATAGGAGAGCAATTTCAGGTTTTAAGATGAAATTATTTTAGTTGTAAATAATAATCTTTCTAATTTTGCAGTACTTGTGCAACTTCTGAGTAGTCTGGGTGGTACATCAAACTAGAGTGTGCAAAGAGGATTGAGGGAGCAAACATTTGTATATGTGGGGAGGTAACTTCTACACAGCAATGCATGTGTGACAACATTGCTTATAAGCAAATTACCAGTTGCAAAATTTAGTTTCACAATTGATGATTTACAACTATGATTTAATAATTTAATGACAGTGTTCAACTTATTGTTTCTACAGCTGGGTTTGGTTGTGAGTTAAAGTGTGAAAACCAGTTTGCCTGAACCATCTTTTGCAACCCCTGCAACTAACTTCATACTTTAAAATTTTTAATGAACTGAAATATATACATGAGCATGTTTGTTACAGAGGCCTGATAGGATCCTACCAGTGTAGTAAGGCATATTTGAAGATCTGTGAAGAAGGCAAGACTGCATAAAGACATTGCAATGAAAGGGATATCCATATTTTACTTGTGGCTCGAACAAAGATGACTGATCACTAGCCATGCATTGATCAGCAAGGCCATGTTAAGGTTCAAAGAAGTGCAATTTTGAAACATCTCACATGTACAAGGTGTTTATAAAATGTTTCCCTATTCCATAGTCTGGAGTAGTGCGGAATGGAAATAGCAGGGAGAAAATTGGTAGGTAGCTTAATGAGAACATGCAGGAGTGATTTAACAAAAAAAAATTAGTTCCAACTGTCTCGATTAGTGGGGGGGGGGGGGGAGGGACAGGTGCTTCAGGTAGGCTAATTACATTTGTTTGTATAATAGCACATTTGCAATGCAAAAGACAAAAGTGTGAATGATGCCAACACTTCAAGAAAATGGTCTTGCGGCTCTTCAAGAAAATTGTCTAGAAGGAACCCCTACTGTTAATCAAGTTATTCTACCAGAATTGGAGCAATGGAAATGCGGCATTGTGAGAATATTGATGTCTATGAAGAAGACTCCTGACATCAGTGGCATTAAGGAAGATAATGAAGTTTGAGGTAACCAGTGAGTTTGGAGTGGCACCAAAAAGTCGACTTGATAATTGCCATAATAGCATTACTGGAAGTGACATGCAGTCAGAGTGGTGTTATGAATGACAATGGTTCTACAAAGTGCTACTGCATGTTTTGTGATGGTACCCTTACTGTTACAGGATCCATATGGTGCAGGATCTTCAACCATGTGACTCACAGCATTGCACCAACTTCGTTCTACAATTTGTGGTGCAAATGGAGGTGGATGACACATGGTCGTGGGCGGTCCTGTGGCTGACAAGGTGCACTTCACCATCACTGGTGCTGTCAACACACACAGCTTACTTATGGGAGGAGTCACCATCATCTGCTGTGCGTGAATGGCCTCCAGCCCCTATACATGATGATGTGGCTTCAGTGCATACTTCATCACTGGACCATATCCCTTTGAGGAGACTGCACTGAATGGTCCAGTGTGTGTTGTAACAGGTGCCTATTACTGTGGAGGGTGGCTCAATCAATAGCACACCAGACTTGTAATCTGCAGTTCCAAGGTTAAGCATCCTGCACCAGCGTTGAGATTTATATCTGCAAAACTGCCCTGCCTTTGGTCAGTAGTAGGGGACACCGAAGGGCTAGAAAAGATCGATATCCATCAGATGGGGCTTTAAGCCATGACCCCATGTGCAGGACAGCCACCCTGTGCATGTTAAAGAACACACTAAAGGGCCTTGACAGGAGGTTATCTGTGTCCCAACAACTGTCCATTAAGTCCTCCCAACCTTTTCTAGCCCTCAGGTCCTTGTGACCTGATCGTTTAGCCCATTGTGTGCAAAAAAAGTGCCTCTCAGAGGTAAAACATTCCAACACGTTACTATGCTCTTGTGTATTACAGTGTTCATACAAGTTGGTGCACACCCACATATTAGTCAGGTAAAGCAGTTACTGTATACATTTGCCGATGAGCACTTAGTTTCTCGAGATCTTTTTCTCTTCGCCTGACCACCACACTCACCGAACCTGAAATTTTTGGCTCTGGGGATATCTCGAGGACCGGGTTTATTATGGGTTTATTATAGCACTGTCGCTTGCTGATCTGAAGGCCAGCATCCATAGGAACATTATTCAAGCAACTATGTCCTATGCAGTCCTTCACTTCCAGCACATTCCTTGCACTGATGGAGAACATATTGAGCAGTTTCTGTAACAGAAGTGCTTGAAACCAATAAGCGTAGTTTTCTCATCTGCCTTGTTTGCAGCGCCAGTTTTCCCGCTGTTGGCGACAATCGGAGCTAATTTTTTTTCTTCGCTAAATTACTTCTACATGTTCTCATTAAGCTACCTACCGATTTTTGAGCAGCTGTCTCCATTTGTCACTACTCCAGATACTCTGGAATAGGGAAACTTATAACACCCTGCAGTGTAGTGTGAGGAAAACTATTTCTTCTGAACAAGGGCGTAGCGAAGGACTATGGTTGGGGGAGGTGAAATCAAACATTTTCCAACTCGTAAATCAAATTTTACCAACTGAGCAAATAATGTCTAGATTTTTCGCTCGTGGTGGTGTTGGGGGGAGGGGGTTAGTGGCAATTGTTTTCACAACTCTTTTGCCATTTGACTTCCAATTTTGTCAACTTGCCATAATTTCACAGAAATTATCCCAATATTTTACATCTCGTCTGAATTGTAGCAAATCAGTGTGAATTTTCCCTTGATTTGGCCAACTGTCCTTAATTTCACGAAACCAATCCAATCTTTACATCTCTCCATATTTGTCAAGTCACTTCAAAATTTTCAAACTCTCCAATATTTTGTCAAGTTTTCTCGATTTTGTCAACTGTCTTTAATTTCACAAATCCAATCCCAGTTATCACACCACGCCTACATTTCACCAAGTGCATTCGAATTTTGTCAACTACCCTAGATTTTGCCAACTCTCCTATATTTTTCCCAGTGGATTCGAATTTTGCCAACTCGCCATAATTTTACAGAAAAAATTTCAATTTTTACAGTCTTCCCTGTATTTGCCAAGTCACTTCGAATTTTATCAACTCTCATTAATTGCACAAGAAAGGCACAATTTTCACAACTCCCCTGTATTTTACCAAGTGGCTTCGAATTTTGCCAACTGCCCTACATTTTGTTAAGTTTCCTCGATATGTCCAACACTCCTTAATTTCATAAAATAAATCCCAATGTACACAAATCGCCTATATTTTACCAAGTGGATTCGAATTTTGCCAAGAGTTCTCGGTTTTTCCAACTCCTTAGTTTCACAAAACCAATCCCAATTTTTGCAACTCGCCTGTACTTTACCAAGTGGTTTCCAATTTTGTCAACTGCCCTAGATTTTGCCACGCTCCCTCGATTTTTTACCATCTCTCTTTAATTTCGCAAAACAATCCCAATTTTTACATCTCTCCTGAATTTGCCAAGTCACTTCAAATTTTTCAAACTCCCCAAAATTTTTCCAAGTTTTCTCGATTTTGTCAATTTCCTTAATTTCACAAAAACAATCCCAATTTTCACAAATCGCCCGTATTTTACCAAGTGGATTCGAATTTTGTCAACTGCCCTAGATTTTGCCTAGTTTCCTCGATTTTGCCATCTCGCCACAATTTTACAGAAAAAAAAATCCAAATTTTTACATCTCACCTGATTTTTGCAAAGTCACTCTGAATTTTGCCAACTCCCCCAAGATTTTCCAACTCTCCTAGATATTGCGAAGTTGCCTCGATTTTGCCAGCACCACGACATAATTTTAAAGAAAAAAGATTGCAATTTTTACATCTCACCTGAATTTCGTCAACTCTCCACGATTTTGCCAACTCACCATAAATTAAATAATAAATACCCCCTCCAACAGCTGCTTGCCACAGAGGCCTGACAGGAGCCTGTCAGTTTATATGCCATAGCCCCTAGATTTTGCCAACTCGCTATAATTTTACAGAAAAAAATCCAAATTTTTACATCTCGCCTGAATTTTGCCAAGTCACTCCGAATTTTGTCAACTCCCCAAGATTTTGCCAAGTTGCCCCGATTTTGACAACTCCCCTTAATTTTCCAAAAAAAAAAACGATTACAAATTTTCACAACTCCTCTAGATTTTACGAAGTCGCTTCGAATTTTGCCAATTCCGAGTTACTTGGCTACGTCCCCCATGTCTACGCCCCTGCCCTCAGGGCTAGATTCTTTTCGAGTCGCTCGTGTGTGCAGAAGGGTACTTGTCTCTACCATGTCATTTGAGGCATTTAATAAAAAGTTAAAGATAATCAAATTTGTTTAAATCTCGATTTATCATCAATATTCCTTCAGCATTTAAAGAGTTATGGAAATTGGAATATTTAATAATAAATGATCTTGTTTTATAAAAGTCATTCATAATTATCTAACATCGAAATAATCATTATGCAATTTTTAAAATTTATATTTCATTAAATGATTTGAAAAAATACTTAAGTTTTCTTATGACCCATTACTGTAGCGAAATATTCTAATCCGTAATTCCTAAAATACTAGACGAATGCTGTTGAAAATCGAGATTTAAATAAATAAGATCATGATCTTGAATTTATTTTCAGATGTATTTTTCCATTAAATGAATATTTTAGAAGTTACAGAGCTTCGAAATTAGATTCTCTTCACATAACACGGAAATTCTCTTAATATTTTGTTAGGGCAGTGTAACTCAGTTCCGTATATTGTAAAGATTTCTGCGATTCCAAAATATTTATTCAAAAGTGATCAAAGAATTATTTTTCTAATTGGTCATATCAACGTTACATTGCCAACATATTGCTACAACCACCTGTCTTGCAGATCTAGTTTGCAAGAGATTCAATAGAAACTGAGTTTTGTTTCGTTTCTGCAAAACATCGCACAATACTGCATCATCGTTCAGACTTCTAGTTAAAGACAGCAGAAAGTAGACCGAACAGTAAATAAATTACATATGAACAAATCCGTATCAGAATCCAATTTTGAAGCAAGCGGTAAACAGGGTAATATACTGCAACGAAGCAAGTAGCAAGCAAAACAGCGGTTCGCCAACGCCACAGCGGACGAAAATGTAACTAGCGCTACTGTCGCTTCACGTCTTGAAATCGGTAGGCATTTCTATTACGTAGGCACCGATCGTACACAATAAAGAGAAGTGTTATTTACAATTCCTCTTGTTTCTCTTTTCAGTATGTGCACTTTATATGGAACATTGAAATTTCCATTTTTTTATGCAATTAAAAATTATGAATGTTTCTGCCATTCATAAGTTGTAAAAATGTTTTTAATAAGTATGAACCCCCCCCTCCCCACCAATTCCCTGCCTTTGGATAGCTGAGAGCTTCCCGAAGTTTTCGCTGATATGCCTTCAAATTACTCTGATATACAAAAAAAATTTAAAACATGGTTGTGGCCGAGTGGTTAGCGCTCTTGGCTACTGATCTAAGGGACCTGGGTAAGGCAAGGACGTTTATGTTTTTCTGCTTAGGTCTTGCCATCCTCTCAGACTTCCTACTATATTGTATAAACTGACAGGCTCCTGTCAAACCTCTGTGGCAAGCAGCTGCTTGTTCAGAAAATTATAAAAAGGAATTAAGTGCTTATAAACTACCAAAAATGGCAATGACTTTAATGGAGGAATTTGGAATTAAAAGACCTGTTTTAAAAATTGATAAATTATTTATACAAAATCGAAGAATCTAATGAGTGTATTCAAAGAGAATTGGCAGCAGTGATGAAGAGCGCCATACAAAAAAAAACTCCGTAAAGATAAGCTCATCGGACAAAAAATTAGTCGCCCCTGGCTGAATGCCACCTAATAGTACATAACGCCTCCGTGCGACCGAAGAACAGCCGAAATCCTATCTGGCATGGATGCCACGAGTATGCGGATATAGTGACATCAATATTCATGCACTGTTCCAGCAGCAGTTCAGCCAGATTGCCTGGATGGCTGGGACGGTGCTTCACTAGTTTCCACAAATAGTCCCACAAGTTTTCTATGTGATTCAAATCGGGATTTGGCAGGCCAGTCGATGCTCGCCATGCCAATCCAACACACTTCAAGCTCTGTGAACGCGACAATTCTTGTCTTGAACGACTGGGATATCCGTCTGGTGTTGACTGTGGAGATCCTATACAAGAGGCGACATCTGGTCGTCCAATAGCTCCATATAACCCTTCTGGTTCAAGTGTGACATCACCGCAACCAAAGGACTCATTTCCTCGTACAGAAAACACCCCCAGAACATCACACAGCCTCATCCAGCTTGAACAGAACCTTGCACACAGTCTGCATGGATGGCTTCATGCGGCTTACGATGTTCCATCGCCTCGCATCATCGAGTACAAGCAAAAACGTGACTCATCCGATCAGATCACACGCTTTCAAGAGTCGACAGCCCAGTCTATGTGACGCCATACCCACTTTAAGCAGTGTAGCCTTGTGCAAAGCTGTTAACATATGTCTCTTCCGCAGTACTCTGCTCCAAATATCCATGGCATGCAGTTCCTTTCAGAGTGTTTGTTTGGAAACAGCTAGTTGTAGGCCTGCATTGACTGACTGGAGCAATTCTTCCCTCTGCAAAGCGGTTTGCCCTAACAGTGCGTGACACTGCATGGGTCCTATTGGTGAGCACGGTCTTTCTGTCGCAGTTCTGGCGACGATTAGTGGTGGACTGCGATGCGCGCCACTGCTGGAAGACCCTTTGGACAGTACATTTTGACACACCTGCAAAGGCAGCAACTTCTTGTACACTATACCCTTTGGCTCGGCTAAACACAATCTATGGCGTGACCCATGTTTCATGGAGTGACTAACAAACACTTTGCATACAACCACTTCTTGTCACTGTATGAACCCTGTAGTGCTCCAAGTCCATCGTCCCTACTGACCATGGGCAGGGCGGGGAATTTTTCAGAGATCGTCAATCCAGCATGTCTGATACAATCTAAAATAGAAAATTTCTTCCACGCATCAATAACTTAGTGTTTTACCCTTACCTAGTTTATCCAAAATGTATTCGAATGTTCGTCTTACGTATTAAGTTATAAATGTGGCAACTGCTGGTCTAGTGGTTGTATTAAGGATGTATTAGGCGGCAGAAAACAAAATTGCACATTTTTTTCTTCAAATAGCGTTTAACTTCTGGAACGAAACTTGTATGGACCCATTCATTAAAAACTTCTTTTCTAGCTCAGGTTTTTTTGTTTACCATCCAATATAGTGGCAATTTATTCAAATCTACACCTTTCATTTACCGTGGTCTTAGGGATCGATTGATAAGCAGCGGTTTTAACATAGATCTCCTGAGCGTTGCTGCAAAATAGAAAGGTCACACGATCCTTAACTGCTTTAAAGCCACCAACAGTTTTGTGATTTTGCTACTTAAGTTCTAGTCGGAATTTTTTTCCAAAAAAAGACCAGTTTCATCTGCGTTCGAAACTCGATCAGGAGTGTCTCCACCATTTTCAATGATTTGGACCAAATTCTTTAGCAGCTGGCTCATCTGCAGATGCAACTTCACCTTTTACCTTTACATTATGAAAGGCATCTTTGAATAAATCCTGCAAGCCAACATGTACTTGCAAAAAAATTCATAATTTTTGTTTAACTGAGCTGATGTGGTTGATTCCATTTCTTGTATCTTTTTATAAACTCACCGGACAAAAAGTTATATCCCGCCTAAGAGGGTTACATCCATTCGCAGCAACAGAGGGTGCACCAATAATAAACGTGTCCTAGAAATAGCTCTGCTGTGAGCTATGGGATTCATATAGTGAGAAGTGGTTGGTGCCACATGTGTGTTAGTCGCTCCATGAAACGGGTCACGCCAAAAAATGTGAATAAGTGGGAAAAAGGTATTGCGTTTGGCCGAGCCAAAGGGTATAGTGTACAAGTTGCTGCCTTTGCAGGTGTGTCAAAATGTACTATCAAAAGGGTCTTCCAGCAGTGGCGTACATTGCAGTCCACCACTAATCGTCGTCAGAACTACGGCAGAAAGACCATGCTTACCAATAGGACCCCTGCAGTGTGTCACACACTGTTAGGGCAAACCGCTTTGCAACGAGGGAGGAATTGCTCCAGTCAGTCAATGCAGGCCTACAACTAGCTGTTTCCAAACAAACACTCCGAAAGGAACTGCATGCCATGGATATTTGGAGCAGAGTACTGCGGAAGAGACCTATGTTAACAGCTTTGCACAAGGCTACACTGCTTAAAGTGGGTATGGCGCCACATAGACTGGACTGTCGACTCTTGGAAGCGTGTGATCTGATCGGATGAGTCACATTTTCGCTTGTACTCGATGATGCGAGGCGACAGGGAACATCGTAAGCCGCATGAAGCCATCCATGCAGACTATGTGGAAGATTCTGTTCAAGCTGGAGAAGGTTCTGTGATGTTTTGGGGGTGATTCACATACAAGGAAATGGGTCCTTTGATTACGGTGACGTCACACTTAAACCAGAAGAGCTATATGGAGCTACTGGACGACCACATGTTGCCTTTTGTGCAGCTAGTGAACACTAGAAGGATATCCGTCTTCCAAGACAATTGTCGCGTGCACAGGGCTCGAAGTGTGTCGGATTGGCATGGCGAGCATTCTGAAGACTTTGAACATCTCGACTAGCCCGCCAAATCCCCGGATTTGAATCACATAGAAACTTGTGGGACTATTTGTGGAAACGAGTGTAGCACCGTCCAGGGCAATCTGGCCAGAATGCGGCATTTGCTGCTCGAAGAGTAGATGAATATTGGTGTGCACTACATCTGCACACTGGTGGCATCCATGCCAGACAGAATTTCACCTGTTCTTCGGTCGCACGGAGGTGTTACGCACTTTTAGGTGACATTCAGCCAGGGGTGACTAATTTTTTGTCTGGTGAGCTTATATTCGTAATGCCATCGGTTTCATGGTATTTCCGTCTAGAGGCTTTTTTTTGAGAGTTATCTTCTATCCACATTACTAGTGCCTTTTCCATCTTCACTTTTACAATATCTCTCGTGTACGATGACGACTTAGCGCTCAATTTTGTTCCAGAAAGCAGATTTTCTAATAGCATCTCCACTTTTCTTGATGCTTCTTACGGTAGCTTCGTTCAATATGGATGTTGAACCTTCTCCAGTTGCAAGACGATCTAAAATTTGGATCTTAGCATCCAAAGAAATTATGGTAAGACACGAAAAATATTTGAATTGTAGTTAATAAACCAGATGACGAAAAATGGTAGGTTACCTATCAACAAAGTTTAATAAATTTATATTGAGCACACTAAACAAAAATTGTTTCGATTTCTTCTATTAAACATCTAAACACTTCAACTTTAAACATGAAATGAGAGACCAAAACTAACGTATGTATTGAAGATAAAAATTTAGAGGATTCCCGGAACTCAATGTTGCCACTTTATTCCAAATGAAGTAGGTTTTGTACAAATTTTCCATAAAATGAACAAAATGTGTATCTATGGTATATTATTTGAAAAGTTAAAACTACTTCGAAAAATGTGACCATAAAAGCGGCATTTTTGTTATAAATGTAAATTCTAGGAATTTTTTCTTGAATAGGAATATTTTTTCAGAAATTCAAATGGAGATTTTTAAAAAGTAGCCGTTTGAACCGTGTTGGATCAAAATAAATCGTATAAAAAGAGATTTGGAATTTTTTTTATAAACCGTGTTAAATCAAAATCGTGTAAAATTGGGTGTACTTTCTTTTCCCGTTCTTATATTTCTCGTGTTCTTTCAGCGGTATTTTGCTTTGTGTAGTAGGGTTTATTTTGCGGCACATTATTGGGTTGTTTTACCTCTGAGCGGCACTTTTTTTGCACACCATGCGCTAAATGGCCAGGTCACATGGACCCCGAAGGCTCAGAGAAGGTTGGGGGAGGGGACCCACTGGAACAGCTGTAGGGAGACAGATGGTAGCCTCCCGTCAAGGCCATCCAACGTGTTCTTTAACGTGCACGGCTTAACGTCCCATTCGACGGACAGCGGCCTTTCCAAGCCCATCGGTGTCCCCTACTGACCGTGGCCAGGGCGGGGAGTTTTGCGGAGATAAATCTCAACACTGACCAAGCTGGGACTCCAACCTGGGAACTGCAGATTACGAGCCTGGCGCGCTACCGACTGAGCCACCCCCGCCCCGAGGCACATTGTTACCATTGAAATTTTGTAAACACATTCATTTGTATTTTTATTTTTGGATCTCTGTCGGTTTTGCCTCAGGATGGTATTGCTGCTGGTGACAGGTACTCACTCGTAAGCTGGCTTGAATTATATGGTACTAATGCTAGTGACGCTGTAGATTTGTGATAGACCTGGGAATGAAATTTATGCTTCTGGCGCTTTATTAATATGTCTAGTCCTCAGTCATTGGCAAACTCTACCCAAGTTTTATTCTCTGGCCTGTCTGGAAACAGTGTGATGGTGCGGGGAGCATTTTCTTGGTCTGGATTGGGGCCTCTAGTTCTCATGCAGGATCACATCACTTTCCGGATGTTGGGTTGTTTTACCTCTGAGCGGCGCTTTTTTGCACAGCATGGGATAAATGGCCAGGTCACATGGACCCCAAAAGCTCAGAGAAAGTTGGGGGAGGGGACTCACTGGAACAGCTGTTGGGAGACAGATGGTAGCCTACCATCAAGCGTATTCTTTATCGTGCACAGGGTATGGCTGTACCATATACAGAGCCATGGCTTAACGTCCCATCCGACGGACCCACTTTCTGAATGTATAAAAACACCTTGGATGATTTGGTGTCGATTCCTCATTCTTACCACAGTGAAGATGGCAAATTCCAGGATGAAAACGCATAGATTCATTGCTCGCATCATATAGTAGTGGTTTGAGGACCATGGGTTGTTTCAACTTTGAGCTGCACTTTTTTGCGCAAATGGGCAGGTAAAAAAACCTTAAGATTGGGAGAGGGAACACAATAGAACAGCTATCAGGAGACAGATGGTAGCCTCCCATCCAGTGTGTTCTTTAACATGCACAGGATATGGCTCTCCTACACATGGTGCCACACTTAACATCCCATCTGACGGATGATGGCCTTTCCAAGTCCATTTGGTGCCCCCTACTGACCAGGGGCAGGGAAGGACTCGAACATGGGAACTGCAGATTACAAGCCTGGTGTGCTACCAACTGAGCTACCCCCATAAGTCAAGGACCCCGAGAGCTGAGAATGTTGGGTGGACTCCTGTACAGCTGTTAGGAGACAGGTGGTAGCCTCCCATCAAGCATGTTCTTAGCGTACACACAGGGCCTTGGTTTAATGTCCCATACGACAGACGGCAGCAATCCCAAGCCCATCAGTGTCTCCAACTTACAGAGTTCAAGGCTGGCGAGTTTTGTGGAGTCAAATCTCTCTCCCAGGTTGACCTAACTGCACGCTACCAACTGTCATCCCCACCCCCCTTGAGGCCCATGAAACTGGCCTTTATCACCTTTCGTGTAATTCGCATGATCTTAATCCAATCGAAAGCATATGGTCCAATTTGGAATGCACACACCTCTTCACTTCGAGATCTTAAAGACCTTTTGCATAAAGAGTTAATCAAACTTCCTGCTGCTGTATTTCTAAGGTATGAAACATCGAGTCTAAGCTGTCATATCTGCCCGCAGATGCCCGATGAAGTATTAGGTAAATGTTTGTAATAATTTGGCCAGGAAGTGAATATTACATGCATTTTTCAAGAGATTTCTTAAAGATTACTAAAAACAGAGTAATATATAATCACTGGCATATAAACTGACAGGCTCCTGTCATACCTCTGTGGCAAGCAGCTGCTTGAGGGGGTATTTATTTATTTTTATTTTATATAATTCTGAAGAGGTTTTGAAAAAAAATTACTTTTTGTTGATATAAATATACGAACTTATAATTTTGTATAGTTAATTTTTTTAAAAAGGGGAAGGTAAATCATTAATTCTATCCCCTCGACTATGCCAGTGAATATACTAATGCAGTAAAAAAAATTAGAAACAAAATACCCGAATGATATTCTAATTCAATTTTTGCGCTGCTTTCTGATAATCACTTTCCTACTTAAAAAGAAAAAAAAAACACATTTTACTACTTATTCATAGTTTGTTTTAATACAATATAATAAAAATGAATAAAAATATATCTTCAAATATAGCATTTCATATAATCAAATGAAGAAAAAATATTTTTTAAGAGGAGATGCAATGTGCTGTACAATCAACCAGAAGCATTATGCTCACACTGGTGCAAAAGAGCTTCTAATTTAGGAAGTACCTATAAAAAAATAAAAATTTTACTATTAATTATCAGCAACTTTTTCATTAGAATATTTTAAAGTCTGAAACGTTTTGTTAAATATAAGCAAGTGTATATTTTTTACACAAAGAAATACCAGAGACTTGAAGCGATATGAATTATCAGTTTGGAGAAAATTAAAATTGTTGATATTCAATGGCTTAAAAAAAATGTTTAGGTCTGGTTACTGGTTTTGTAAGCATTTTTTTGCATCATCAATGAAAATATCGATGCTCGGGTATTAATACATTCATCGCAACAAATTCAAAATTAATTGACCATATGAAGTAAGGTCTCTGACCGTACTATTCAGCATTTCGTGTTTCAATCTTTATATATGAGTTCATGTTTTTTCCTTCATTTTTATTATGCTTTTTTATTTTTTTCAAACTTAGGGGAAGTAAACTGAAAAATTACGTAAGTCTTCAGTGTAGTCAATTTCTAGATATACTGTTTTTCAGTATGAAAATAAATCTTCAGAAGAACATTGCACTATATCACAATTACTACAAGGAGTTTTTTCTCTATAAATTCTTACTATCTCTATTCAAAGTATAAAATAAGGCTTGTACAACACTCAATAAGTTACACCATCATATTTGTGAACAAATCTGTAATTTACCAAGAATAACCCTACCAATTATTGTAAACAAACTAAAGATAACTATGCATCAAATGATGAACTCATCCTACAGAAAAGTTAAGATCTGCTCTGCTTGTCCGACTAACATATAACCTCCTCAGCCACATCTTTAAAGTGTAATAAGCATCCTTTTTCTTACCAGTCCATTAACAGGATCTACATTAATAAACTTATTTACCCTCCCTCGAACACACGAAATAAAATCATTTTTTTAAATATTTTAGTGTAGGGGTTCTCAACTTGGGGTATGCGGTAGAATAATTTGGGGTACACCATGAGAGCTCAAAAGTAGCTAGATATATGTTATATATCTTTTATTTTATTCCCATTGTTATGCTATAACTATAGTTTTATCTATCTATACAAGGGGTACGCCAGTTACATACAGATTTCCAGGAGGTACGTGAAGCAATAAAAGGTTGGGAACCACTGCTTTAGTGCACAGACAAAGACAAACTAGATTTTCCTTCACACTCTAATTCCTCTTAATACAACTCTTATTCTTTGTTTTTAAGTTCGTTCGAAGTGGTTGGTGACATAATTCTCACGCTGTAATACACGCGAGCATCAATACGAACATCACAGGTTCATTGTAGCACGTTCATTTGTCGTAACAATAGGTAAAAATACGCTTAAAAATTTTAACATCATCAGCAAACATTAAACAATCTGAACAATTCAAGAAATTGATAAATCTTTAACAAAAAAAAAAATAAACAGTGGCCCCAAACTAGATTCTTGAGGTACTCCAGAATACTGTAAAAAACCATATGAAGAACTACATAGAATCCTTTATGTAGATTACGCCGTTTATCATTAAAAAAGATTACAGAAAACCAACTAGACTGAAACCAATTCTCACCAGTTTTTTTCATTAATATTTCATTATAATGCATCGTATTAAATACCATATCATCTTTATTATTCTAACAACAAAATGACCAAAACCTATTTGGATTTGCAGTTAATTCACCTTCAACCTGAGAAGTATAATTTCTGTAAGCTACTTTTGTTTTATTTTTAACTAGTTTTCTGTAATATTTAAAGTTATCTATACAGGGTGTCCCTGAATTCATGGCCCAAACGTGAGGGGATGGTAGTACACACCGAACCCACCAATATTCGTCACAGAACATGCGGCCACAAACGCAGCCCGGTGCCGGTAAGGGACACAGATGAGCAGCACGGCTTAAAAGCGCTGAATCGGCCAAACCCCAGCATTCTCAACGTCAACCGGACATGAGATGGAGCAGTTTACGAATGTAGAGAAAGCCGATATGTACCTGATGTATGGAGTAGCCGAGGGTAATGGTAGAGAGACGCAAAGACTCTACCGTGAGTGTATCCTATGCGCCTGATCATAAAATGTTTGCGCAACTGCACCGCCAGCTGTTTGAGACAGGCACCTTCCACGTCAGTTGACATGATGCCAGACAAGCACGGACAGTCAGAACGCCAGCTATGAGCGAGGACATCTTGCGTATGGTTACAGATAACCCAAGTACAAGCACGTGATCCGCTGCCAGGAGCCTGGGTGTGCACTGGAAGTGTCTGGCGAGTACTGCATGAAGGGCTACACCTCTATCACTTGCAGCGAGTGCAGACATTGACAGCTGTTGATTATCTCCTGCGCATGGATTTCGCACAGTGGTTCCTGCAGCAAAGTGCCGCACATCTCGATTTCCCAGCACACATGCTTTTTACGGATGAATAAACATTCTCACGCGAAGGCGCAGTGAATGTCCATAATGCTCATTTGTGGGCGGCCAAAAACCCCCATGGTACACGTCCAAATTCGAACCAGCAACGGTTCACCGTCAATGTCTGGGCATGGATCGTGCACGACTACTTAATTGGACCCTACCTACTGCCAGCCCGTCTTGATGGGTGAACATACGGTATTTTTCTGCAACAGGTTTTGCCGGAATTCCTTCAGGATGTTCCAGTCGCAATCTGCGCCCGTATGTGGTTCCAGCACGATGGGGTACCCGCCCATTTCAGCATGGACGTGCGTCAGCATCTTCATGCCACATTTGGGAACCGATGGATTGGGCACGGTGGTCCCATCCCGTGGCCCCCCCAGATCACCCGATCTTTCTTGTATCGATTTCTTTCTGTGGGGACATTTGAAGAGTGTCATGTACGAGACGCCCGTGTAATGCGCAGAGGATCTGGTAGCCCGCCTGTTCATCACAGCCGCCAATGTGCGCGACAAGCCCGGTGTTTATGAGCAGGTATGCCGATCACTACTCCGCTGTTGTGCCGCCTGTATCCACGTTGGTGGGCGATCGTTTGTTGTAATGATATCCAATAAATGTCACTCTGCAAACCTGTGTCTGTCCTTCATTTCCAACTCCTCACTGCATTTGCAGCTGCATATTCTATGACGAATATTGGTGGGTTCGGTGTGTACTACCATCCCCTCATGTTTGGACCATGAATTCAGGAACACCCTGTATATGTTTTCGTATCACATTTTTTCATTTTCCTGTAAAACTTATATTTTAATATTGTAAAAATATCACTTGTAAACCAAGGGAATAGTGTTTTTTTACTCTTCTAGATAGAGGCACACAAAAACTAATTATATCATAAAGTTACTATAAAAACGTGAAACTGCGTTATCTACATCGTCATATAGTTTCAAATCATTCCAGTCAGCTGTTTAAGGAGATTGTACAATAAAATATAATCACCTTTTCTGAAGTTTTATTTTATCGAAACTCCATTTACATTTGCATATTTAATCCTACAATCCCGAAAAATAATATGCAATGCAGGATAAGAATCCTCAGACAAAAGAATATCATTAGCATGCTGCTCTAATAACTGATTATGATTTATATTTGACAGCATGAGACCTGTTATAGTAAACTAGCAGATTTGCCCGGTGTTGCTTTGGTCTGAAACTTTCTAAAATGTACAGTTTTTTGTAAAATTTTTTGTTTTTCCGCAATCAAATAATGCTTTGTTTTCAGATCCGGGATCAGACTAAAACAATCAATAGAAGAAACTGCTTCAAAATTTTCGAAGCTTGAACTACCAGTAAAATATGCATTTTTTTTTTGTGAGAAATCAAAAATATAAAAGACTGATATATAGATATTTATACCTTTTGAAAGGTTAATTTTAGACACTTTTATTCTGTCTTTTTCATCTGAAGGCTTTTTTTTTATATATTAACAAATTTCTTGATTCATTCTAATGACATTTTTTTTTTCATATTTTATCTAAGGGATCTGGGTTCGAGCCCCGGGTAAGGCATGGATGTGTCGTTTTTCTGCTTAGGTCCTGTCATCCTCCTGTCAGACCTCTGTGGCAAGCAGCTGCTTGAGTAAGTATTTATTTTTTTCATTTTTTTTATATACTAAATTTTTTGTATAGCCAAATACAAATAAAATATTTTTAATGTTGAATTTTAATTCGCTAATAAATGGATTAATTTGATCAAAAATCGCCTAATACCATTTTTTAAAACAATTTTATGTATTTTAAATATAGTAAAAAATTCATTTTATGTAGACATTATAATTTATTTTAATTGCACTTTATTGCTTTATAGCACTGCTATAAATTAAAATGGATAAGTACTGAGCGTTGGTTGGTTGTTTTGGGTTTTATGGCGCATGGGCAACTAGGCCATAATGCGCCAAACAAAAGACAATATAAAAGATAAAAGACGTGCAACCCGCAACCAAATTTAAAACAAATGAGCTAATTGTAAAAAGGTAAAACAACAAAGAACAAGTGTAAAAATACAAAGTAAAACAATAGAATACCAGGTGTAAGTGACCTGGAATATATATACAATGTATAAGGTGGTAAAATCAAAATCCAGTAAAATATCCACGTCAAAAATATAAGTTAAATCAATCCCAGGTGTAAAAGACCTGGGCTATACAAAATATTAGGTAAAATCAAAATCTATTAAAATAACCACAATATTTTAAAAAGGAAAAAACTTAGGGTAAAAAGCTATGATCGGTTAAAAGATGTCCGAGTGTAAGAGGCTCGGACGCAAAATCATGAAAGGTAAAATACAATTTTCGTTCAGTATTAAAAGCTTCGCATTCGACTAAAATGTGTTTAATAGTTAAAATGGTGTCATAAAACTCACACTTAGGTTCGTCGTCCGCCCGAAGAAGAAACGCATGAGTAATATACGAGTGACCTAAGCAGAGCCGAGCAAGTACAACTTCCTCCTTGCGATTCCTGCGGTAACAAGACTGCCATGGTTTGATGATAAGCTTGATCTCAAAGAGCTTGTTCGTAAGCTGTTCCGACCAAGATCTCTGCCACTGTGCCCATAGCTCGGTAGTAAAACGTTGCCGGAAATCCAGATAGGGAACCGGCAACGGAGAGTCGGACAGGGGCGTGGCTGACCTGGCAGCAGAATCTGCCAGATCATTACCCCTGATTCTGACGTGACCGGGCACCCAACAAAAATGGATGGTGGTGGTGGCTGCCAGACGATGTAGCTGCTGGCGGATCTTAGTAAGAACAGGGTGCACCGAGATCAAAGCCAGTAGCGAGCAAAGCGAGTCGGTGTAAAGCACACACCGACGATGATGCTTAGTGATGCTTAGTCGCCACATGGTCCAAGGCGAGGCTGATAGCGTGCAACTCTGCAGTGAAGATGGAACACTGCAGTGGGATCTGGTCTGCAATGATTACATCACAGCAGACCATAGCCGATCCCACCGATGTGCCGGACTTCGATCCATCTGTGAAGACAGGCAAGAAGTCCGGGTACTCAGCACGATGGCTGGCAAAGAGTTGCCGGTACACACAGTCGGGTGTAAAGGCCTTCCCCGTCCTACACAAGGAAAAATCACAGGAAGGGGAAACAGCGAGCCATGGTGGAAGTGGCTCAGCTGTCGACTGTGCAACGCTATCGAGACTGGTGTTGATGTCTCTGAGGTAGCCTCGGACTCGCAAACCAAAAGGACGAATGGCAGTCGGCCGATTATTGTAAAGTATTTCCCACTTCGGACGGAAAACGCAGTTCCAAGTGGGATGGCCAGGCAGGGATTGCAATTTAGAAGCATATTGTAGGGACAACTGCTGACGGCGAAGAGATAAAGAAGGTTCGTCGGTCTCAAAATAAAGACTCTGGACCGGTGAGGTACGGAAGGCTCCCGTGCAAACACGGAGGGCCTGGTGATGGAGGGGGGGTCCAGCACCTTCACCACCGAATCCCGGGCCGAGTCGTACACCTGGGATCCGTAGTCCAGTTTCGATCAGACAAGTGCACGGTACAGGCGGAGCAAAGAACATCGGTCCGCCCCCCAAGAGAGGGAGGAGAGGACCTTGACGATGTTCAATGCCCGCGTGCACTTGGACCTGAGACGACGTATGTGTGGTAAAAAGGTCAATTTCCAATCGAATATGAGACCGAGAAACTTGGTCTCCGCCACAACTGGAATGATGTAACCCCCGAGCCGCAGCTTGGGATCCAGGTGAAGATTACGCTTGTGGCAAAAGTGCACACAAGCGGTCTTCTGTGGGGAGAACCGAAACCCGTTTGCCGTCGCCCAAACCAAAAGATTGTTCAGGGCAATTTGCAGTTGTCTTTCAATGACCCTCATGCTGGACGATGAGCAAAAGATGCTAAAGTCATCAACATAGAGGGCATTGCCTACTGATGGAGGAAGTTGTCTAGTTATAGAATTAATCTTGACAGCGAAAAGCGTAACACTCAGAACGCAGCCTTGTGGCACCCCCTGTTCTTGGGGGTACGGCCGCGACAGAGTGTTACCGACATGGACACGAAAAGAGCGTGTCGATAAAAAGTTGGAGATGAAGATCGGCATGTGACCTCTCAAGCTGAAGCTGTGGAGGTCACGAAGAATGCCGAATCTCCAAGCAGTGTCGTACGCTTTTTCGATGTCAAAGAAAATTGACACCAGGTGCTCTCTACGTAAAAAGGAATTTCTGATAGCCGATTCGAGGCGTATCAGATGGTCAAGAGTTGACCGTTGCCTGCGAAAGCCACACTGGGTGTTGGAAAGAAGGTTGTGATGTTCTAAATACCAGATGAGTCTGGCATTTACCATTCTTTCCAACACCTTGCACACGCAGCTCGTCAATGCGATGGGACGATAATTGGAAGGAATCTTGGGATCTTTGCCTGGCTTGGGGAAGGCCAAGACGATGGCCTCCCGCCAGGAGTCCGGAAACTGCTCCTCGAGAAAAATGCGATTGAAGAGATGGAGCAGCCGATCCTTACTCGATGGTGAAAGATGTTGGAGCATGGCATAATGGACATTGTCCGGCCCTACAGTAGAGGCATGAGAAGAGTGCAGAGCAAGGCGAAGCTCCTCCGCTGTGAATGGCCTGTTGTAAGGCTCCAGGCCATTCGAGTGGAAAGACAGCGGAGAGAGCTCCGCCCTGCCCTTCTGGGCCAGAAACTCGGGGGAGTAAGAGGAAGACGAAGAGATGGAAGAGAATGACTCCCCCAGAGTGTCGGCAATTGCTTTGGGATCAGCAATTGCCTGTCCATTGTGCTCCAGGATCGATAACGAGTGGGACGTGTAGTTCCCACTCATCTTCCGGACTTTATCCCACACGACCTTAGAAGTAGTCGTGCGGGTGATAGAAGATGTATACTTGATCCAAGATTCCTTCTGGCGTCAGACGAAACGAGCTTTCGCCCTGGCACGGTTGAAATTTTCGAGGTTGGGGGTCGTCGGATATCTCCAAAACACCCCCCAAGCCTTGCTCTGAGCCTTACAAGCTGCGGTGCAATCTGGATTCCACCACGGTTTCGGAAAGCGAGGAAACCGTGTAGAAAGTTGAGGAATTGTTGATGCAGCTGCATCTACAATACAGTCCGTTATCTCCGCTATTGCCACATTGATTGGCTCCTGGCTGACAGAGTGGTCATCGAGCTCAGAGAGCAGCTCGAAACCACCCCAGTCAGCCCGATCCAGCCTCCACCGTGAGACGCGTGAAGGGCTGCAAGGTCCCCCAAGGGAGATGGTGCACACTACGGAGAGGTGATCGCTTCCGTAGGGTTGTCCTTGACCTCCCATGTAAAAAGCGGAAGGATCGAGGAGGAGCAGATGGAAAGGTCAATGGCAGTGAAAGTAAGTACTGACACCGGTGTTCAACAGGGGGAGAGAAGGATCCAGGAGCCACTGCTCTAGGACCCCACCCCTCCCGTTGGTGTCAGCACTGCCCCAAAGTGGACTGTGTCCGTTGAGGTCCCCCATAATGAGGAAGGGGGACGGCAGCTGCGAGACGAGATCATCAAGGTCATCCTGGAAGACGATGCTCCCAGGTGGAAGATATACAGAGCAGACAGTCAGTGAGAACCCCACGAAGAGACGGATGGCTACCGCCTCCAAGTTGGTGATGAGGGGTACGACCTGGAATGGAGATTGGTTGCTCACGAGAATGGCGACACCCCCGCGAGCTGGACCATCTCCATCCCGGTCCTGGCGAACTAATGAAAAGTGCCGGATCGTGGGATCTGTGACTGGCTGCAAGTATGTCTCCTGCAGGCACACACAGATGGGCTGGTGTGCCTGAAGGAAGGCCTTGATGTCAAGATTCCTCTGGAATCCACGACAATTCCATTGTAGGAGTGTGGCCATCTCAGGACTTAGAAGAGTGGGCGGACGACAAATTCCTATTCAACTTAACCTCCGCGGAGGACGGTTTAGTGAATAGGGGGCGGGCGGTATCCATGTCCTCGGAATCGTCCGAGGTGCATGGATCGGTGACCGCCCTTTGTGGTGCTGTTATTTTCTTTTTTGGCCCCGGTGGGGGCCCCTTCAGTTTTGAAGATCTTGCTGTCTGAGGACGGGGAGGAGGAGGCCTTCCGGTGGAGGTGGAAGGCTGAGCTGCTGGAATGGAGACCGGGGTTGATGTCGAAGTCGACACCACCCTCGGTCTCGCCTGCGTGAGGAGGTACTTTGCAGCTGGCGAGAAAGACTCAGTAGGTGGTACACTGATGTCAGTCTGCACCGCAACTGAAGTCATTGGAACGATGGGCTTTCCAATGACTGCACTGGCATAGGAAACCTTGCCAGGTGGGGGCGGGCGGTGCAGCAAGCTTTCTCGCCTCAGCATAAGAGATGTTATTTATGACTTTGAGGCGTTGTACCTCCTTTTCCTCCTTCCACTTCGGACAGTCGCGGGAGTATGCCGGATGTTCGCCACTGCAGTTCACACAGCATGCCTTTTCTGCTGGCAGTCAGGATCGAGATGATCCTTACTGCCACAGCGAGCACAGGTGGGCTTGCCCCTGCATGCTGTGCGGGCATGACCGTATATCTGACACTGAAAACAGCGCAGAGGGTTTGGGATATACGGCCGAACCTCACAATGCAAGTAGCCTGCCTTGATGGAAGAAGGCAGGCGTGGCGTGTTAAATGTGACAATCAACACCCGGGTGGGTGTCAATTTCCCATCACGGCGTGTCGAAACCCGGTGGACCGCTGTTACTCCTTGAGGTGTGAGCTCCGAGAGGATTTCCTCCTCAGTGACTTTGAGGAGGCCCCACTCGGTGTTCACACCCCGAGAGGAATTCAAAGTTTTATGGGGAGTGACTTCGACTGCCACCCCACCAATATCTTTTACTTTCAGGAGTAGTTCGGAGTGTTTTGAACAAGCGGTCTCAACCTGCAAGTCGCCAGATCGTAAGCGCTTGACAGATTTCGGCTCTCCCGCAAGACCTTTTAAACCTTTGTTGACAAAAAAAGGGGACATGTCCCCAAGCACCTGATCACCCGTGGAGTGGATGATCAGGAACTTCGGGAACGAAGACACAGACACAGTAGACGACGGCAGAGATAACGGAGACAAGGACGAAGATGGGGGCTCATGTCGAGCCCTCTTGTTGGCGGCGATCGCATTATTTTCTTCATTCACTCTCATGTTTGTTTTTGTGTGGTTCAGTGCCCGCTGTCCCCACCCTCCACGGAGCCCAACAAGGGGACACCCAGTCGGACGCCAGGGCTACGCAGGCACTATACCCACACAGACAGTGAGCCAAGCCCTCACAAATAAATAGAAGGAAAATAAAAAGAGAAATGTGCAGAACAAAAACGTTCTACACAAATGAAACAAAGTGCAAAAATAAGAATATTGTGGCTGCCAAACTGGCTGCACAAAGAAAGGATAACGACAAAAGGAAAATAATTTGTGAGGAAACTTGTAAACCTGTACCCGGACCGTGGGCAAGGTTACTCACCGCTCTGCACGGTTGACCCTAGCAGGACCTGCCCACCAGCCGATTGCTCCTGGGGGGGGGCCACCCCAGGAGCTCCCGTTTACCGGAAGCAGAGGCCAAAGCAGTGTATAGCAGAGGCCCCGGAATCCGCTGCCCAGCCCCGCGACAGACAGGCTCCCCAATGGCAAGATGGCCAATGGGGACCACGCCAGTCATGAGCTGAGGAGAGAAGACGGGGACCCCCGAGGAACTACCAGGATCCTCCTTTCCCCGGACACAGGTCTCCGCGCACGGCAAACATGCGGGCGAGCGTTTAGGACCCTGCGAAGGTAACCGAGCCAGCGAAACCTTCACAGGGTGGTCCCCCTCACCGCGTACAGGCGCTCACACCGAGGGGGAAGTACTGAGCGTGAGTTTAAGTAAAAAATAAATCAATGAAATTTACAAAACAATACAATTTATTACAAAAGCATGGATTAAAAAACACTTATACAAACTAAATTTTACCAATGCATATATGTGAACAAATCTACAATGTATCGATAATAACCTTACCAAAACTTACACACAACTAAATACAACTATATAACAATTGATAAACTCTTCTTACAGAAAAGTTAAGACCAGCTCTGTCTACTCGAATAACATATTACCTCTTCATTTTGATTACCAGGTCTCTTGTATGACCTTCACTTCAGAGTAAACAATCCTTTGTTTTTTTTACTAATTTTACTAACATATTCTACTCTAATAAACGGTTTTAACCTCCCGCGCACATACCAAATAAAATCATTTGTTCTCTAAACTTTAGTGCACAAAGACAAACCACATCCCTCTTCATACTCCAATTCCTCTCTATTCCAACAACTAATTTTTCTTCTTGAAGTCAAGTTCGTTCCATATCGTTTGAAACGTAACTCTCATGCTGAAGCCCACGCAAGCGTCCATGACGCGTTTTTCATAAACTCATTGTAGCTCGTTCATCTGTCGTAACAGTATGTTCCTATAATTTCATGAGGTTAAGCATAAGATTCAACATATTTTCGCATTTGGAAACCGTAAGATTTCGAATTAATGTTTCTCTGTTAATAAATATTTTGAATTAAAAATAAAGACATTCTAGGATTATAATCTTAATACTAATAAATCAAGACTTTCTGTCGTTTTTTAAACTCCTATCTTATTTGAAATACTTCTGTGAATATCATTTTGGTTAACATTGATATATTTCCTTATTGACAAAAATATATATATATTGTGATTATCAGTGAAATATTAATTCACGATCTTTTTCGGAATGATTGTACCAATCAACAAAATCTTCTCCCATAATTAAATTTTACTACAAATATATCGAATATAAAATACGACGATTTTGCGTAGGTTAACACGTAGAACAGATCTGTTTTGCCACCTGGGCTCGAAGAAACTAAGCGATATCCTAAGCCATACTTTTACACCGGCAAAGCATTAGAGGCAGTCTCTCCAGCCACTCGTGAGCTGAGTGCCGTAAACTGTAGAGTTACTGCCAACCCATTCAAATTGCAATATCAATCATGGCCCACTGATCTACTGGTCAATCAAAAAACCCACTATTTCTCTCACACTACCACACATAACACATAAACACAAACACCTCCAACAGGAACTGAAATTTGCTGCGGAACAACTCTTAGACTCCCTCCCTAACACAGCCCTCACAATTTTTACTGATGGTTCTCACCTACCCAACACAACAAACGGCTCTGCTGCCTTCCACTCCCCACACCTCAACTTCTCCCACATAATCAAGATGAATCACGCAACAAACAGCACAGACACTGAGCTTGCAGCTATCCACATGGCCCTTGAATGGTCAATCACACAAACCTTACACAACATCCATATTATAACAGACTCCAAATCTGCACTCCTCAGCATCAACAAACATAAATATAACCTTACACAAAACTATACACTTTTTCACATACACAGACTTGCACACAATATTATTGCCACTAACAAAACACTCACATTTCATTGGATCCCCTCACACTGTGCCATCACACACAATGACACTGCTGACCTCCTAGCTAAACAAGGGCACAACTTACCTATCCCAAATTATCACACACCTGTGACCTACAACTTTCATGCAAATGAACTGGATAATTCATTTCGCTCCATATGGTTACAAAACTGGACACAACAAACAACACTCAAAAACACATTCCGTGCCACCATTGCTGCCACTCCACACACACTATACCTTAATTACCTACCACGAAGGGCCCAAACAGCCATCCACCAATTGCGCACTGGCAGGACATGTCTTAATAAAGACCTGTTCATGATTAATGTTATCCCCTCTGCTCTCTGCTCCACCTGCCAGGTTATAGAGGATATACCCCATTTTCTCCTACACTGTCCAAAATACACTGCACATAGACTCACTCTTTTCCAAACACTCACAACACTTGGAACTACATATTTCACTATACAAACTCTCCTCAATCCCACACACAAAAACAACAAGGCCCATTTTAGGGCATTGGCCAAATTCCTTCACTGCTCTGGGAGGTTTCCTTAATTGCTCCTCCTCTCCTTCTGTGCCCTATCTATACCCTTCCCTCCCTTTGGTTCTCCCTTATTGTTCCAGGAGACTTTAGTATTAAAAGATCCAGGTGCCACCAAAAGATCCAATAGGACAACTAAAAGAAGCACTTTGGACATTTTTCAGGATCAATAATAGTAACATTATCAAAATAATATATTCAAAAAAAAATTTTTTTTCTAACACCTTCAAAAAAAAAATAACAAATAACTATTATTGTACTTCAGTTATACTTATTTTCTACAATAAAAATAATATAATAACAATTGGGATATACCCTTTTCTTCTGTATTTTCAGTCTCAAAAAAAAAAACTTATTTTATTTATTTTCATCCCCCTCTTTATTCTCAAAACAAATACAAACATTTTGACTATTTGTCTCACTCCGAATATTAAATTTAATGTGCACATTAAACATAAATATCCCCTCCTCTTCCACATTTCATATCTCAAAAAAAAAGAAATAAAATATTTTTATTTTTTTAGTTCTTATTGTTTCACACATTTTATCACATTTTCTCTCTCTATCCTATTAATGGATTACTTCAATGACTCAAAAAAAAAAACATCTCACCCTTATGATATAATTTCCTTTATCATACTTACAACATATCCCCTCATTTCTTAATAAAAAATTAATCACAAAACTTACTCACACTTCAACCTCACATGTTCTCCCTCACCTGTTCCCCCCCCCCCCCCCCCTGCATCTTCCCTTCAACCACTGGGCGGCCTGCGGCCAATTGCCCTCTGCCACTATGTAAGGTTGCTGGCCTTTCACTATGCCAGCCCAATTTTTTCTGTTGTTCTACTGCACCCACAGCCAACTTAGCACATGGACCTGATGATAAGAGGGCCGAGGTCCACTTTACAAAGAGGTCCAGGGAAAGATGAGTTTTGTTTGAAGAAGAAGAATGGCCCACTGATAAGGAAGTTCTGTAATCTGGATTATTTCCTTCACTCTGAAGTTTCCGATTCTAAGTAATCCAATTAGCATTTAGTTGGCCAGAGCTCCTCTGGACTTAAATTTTCATTATCTGTATAGTAATTAATCGCAGAATTAAATCGTATTCTTATTACGTGTGATTTGCAATTTAATTTATCTTGATACTGGTAGAATAGTAATAATAGCAATTTAATATTTTGAAGTGAATTATTAACACATGATCTGTGCTGAAAAAGCCCTACATGGTCTAGTGGTTAGCACACATAACTACTAAGACCAATAGGCATGTCCTTTTGTGTTTGTCTGTATGTTGTATGAGAAACCAAGATAAGCTTAATATAGCTTCTAGGTTATCTCTATCCTTTGGGTATGAAAGTACTTTCTTCCTTTTTAAAAATTTAATTTTTTTTAAATGCTCAGATCTTCCCAAACCATATTGCAGAACTGTTGCACAATACTAACCCGACAACCAATTTGTCACACTCAGTTTTCAGACATTAAATAATGAAAAGAAATAAGCAAATTTGGTAATTCAAATTTGGTTATATGCTGGATATTCTCACCACTAAATTATCAATGGCTACTTCATTTGCCAGCTAATTGTGACTATAGATCTTCCTACCATGTCGCTTGTGGTGCCATCTATGAATGGAAATGGCAACCATTTCAATATTGCTCAGAAGTAGGCATAAAATGGTTTGTCACACACACTAAAGCATTAATAAAATAATCAATCAAGGCAAATCCACAGATTACCCGTTGAACTAACCCTTGATAGTTTAGTGGTGAGAGTACTTGGCATGTAACTGGGAGACATGAGTTCAAGCCCCAAAGTCATCAGCAAAATTATTTATTGAATTCCATATCAATAGGTAATCTGTGCATCTACTATTGATTGTTTGTTGTGTTGATGCAGCTCAGAGCTATGTGCCAGACTTACAAGTTATTTTCATGACTTCTTAAAAACTTTCATACTGCATTGTTTACAAAATGGACCCTAAAAGAGAAAAGTAAAAGAGGAATAGAACTGAAAACTAATGACTTTTGGGAAAACTTTCACTGGCGTGTGGGATTCAAACCCACATCTCTCTAGAACATATCTATTGAAAATAGGTAACTTATCTATTGAATCAACAGGTAACTTATCTATTGAAAACTAAATAAAAAATCATTGAAAAACATGACAAGGGTAGCAAAACAAATGAATTTGTGAAGGAAAAGACATGGCCTATTCCAATGTGTCTGTCATATTACAGATGGGCCAAACTTGGAGATCTGAGAGTAACAGATGCTTTCACGTAAAACTGTTATTTTATTGTTTTTATGCATTATCATTTCTATTTTATTTTATATTTGAGAGTTTATGTTTCTGTCTCTATGCTGTATTGCTTTTAGAATAGGTTTATCTACAAAAACGTAAGGTTTAAATGATATAAAATATGTTTTTAGGTATATAAAGGTCACATTCTTGTGTTCTGGAATGAAGACTTTAACATGTGATTCCTATACCCACTATAGGAATTGCATGATTCCACTATATAGTGACTGATCTGCATATAACAACTTTCATTATGTGAGAGTCTGTAGTTCAGAGAAGGAGGGGGGGGGCAGTTAAGAACAACCACCTTTGTCCCAGATTCATCCAATAAATGGCTTTGGATGATTTGGCAATAATGACCACCAAATGGGGTTGAAGTCTGGAGAGCATGGTGACTAGGCAATTCAATACCTGGATCTTGATATTATTAGTTGGTTAGTTGCACTCAGTGTGAACATATGTAACCATCAGAACAAATTTATGACCCACTGCATAGAGTTTAATATACGCATTCAGAACCTCATCCTTACATCTGTGAGCATTAACAGTACCTCTTTGAAACACAGAAGATTTATATGGCCTTTTACTGAAAAAAAAAGCATACTCAGATTCGTAACATCATAAGTGCTACTCTCCAATGTTATGGGGCTAGTTGTTATGGCCACACCTCTCTCTGGATGAATACATGTAACAAGTTTATATGCAAGCTTTAAAATCTCTTGCACTTTGGTAACCTCTATATACACCGAGAGGCCAAAAGTCAAGGGATACATGCCTAATAGCGAGTTAATCCTCCTTGAGCCATCAGCAGTGCAGCCACACATCGAGGTATGGAGTCAACGAGTTGCCAGTACAGTTCTGCAGGGATGGCAGCCCACACATCCTGCAGTGTAGACCATAATTGTGTTGCATTGGATGGTACTGGATTCATGGGTCGTAAGCTTGTTTCCATTGTGTCTTATAGATGCTCCAAGGAGTTCATATTGGGGGACCATGGGGGCCAATTCATAATGGTAAAATCTGTGGAGTGTCCTTCGATCCACCTCCTAACAACCAAAGACTGGTGACATGTTTCATATCTTGTTGGAATACCCCTTCACCATCAGGGTCTCGAGAGTCATGAAGGGGTGCAGGTGATCTGTGAGAATGTCGACGTATCTCATACCTGTCAACGATTGCTCAAAACGGATGAGAGAACCCAATGTAGACCACCCGAACATGCCCCACACCATCACAGTACCGCCTCCAGCTGAACAGTACCTTGCAGACAGGAAGGGTCCATGGCTTCACAGGGCCTATGCCACACTCTAATGTCCCATCAGCGCAAAACAACTGGAACCTTGATTCATTGGACCATGCTACCCAATGCCACTGCTCTACTGTCCAATTTCAATGCTTTTGGGCCCATTTCAGTTGTTGAGCTCTGTGACAATGTGTAAGCAATGGGACATGAGTGGAGCTTTGGCTGCCAAATCCGATGGAGTGCAGGTGGCGACAGACAATTCTTTCAGAAACGTTTTGCGTTTAGCCCGTATTCAAATTCGTAGTGATTTCATGCAATGTAGCCCATCTGTTGGTCATTATCATTCATGACAGCCAACACGAGTTCCATTTGTCAATTGTACGTGGCTGTCCCATTCGCTGGTTATGTGTGTGGAAATGCAATTAATAGAATACTGATGATAAACTCTTGACAGTGTAGACCTGGGAAAACCAAATTCCTGCACAAGCTCCAATATTGGATGACCCATCCTTCTGGCACCGCTGATCATGCCACGTTCAAATTCAGACAACTTATGTCATGACGTGCATCCATGCTGAATTAACAGCTACTCTGAAATGAATGTTGGGTTTGTAGGTTACTGCAGAGCCATTCTGCAGTTGACATCCAAAGCATCAGTTATGAGTACAGTGCACTAGTTCTACTTTAACTGCTATTCCCATGACTTTTGGTCTCTCAGTGTACATGATACACAGGGACGACTTGTCATTAGGAGCTGGAGGGGTCAGGCTCATCAACATTTCTGTAATATATATAGCCATCCTGTGGCTGAGTGGTTAGCAAGTTTGGCTACTGATCATAGGGGTCTGGATTTGAGCCACGGGTAAGGCATGGATGCTTGTATTGTCTTTCTGCTGAAGTCTCACTTTCCTCACAGACCTTCTCTATGGCATAAAAACAAAGGCTTCTGCCAGACCTCTGTGGCAAGCAGTTGCTTGAGGGGACACTAAAATATTTAACTCCAATTAGAACGAATAAAAATAATATTTTTCATGGATATTTGTTTTCTAAGACATCTTGCCAGTTTTATTTCATTTCAATAAGCATTTGGTGAAGTAATGCACTCGAAACTGCTTTGCATTGCCTTAATTATACATACAAATAAATGCAGGAATTACAGGGCAAACTTCAAGTGTGCCCAATCACCTGTCAAATCACCTGCCACACTGCCTACTAAAATTTGCAAGTTGAAGCTTTGTTTGGGCAGCTGTGAAGTAGGCCTGCAACAATACCTAGAGATTGTATTACTGATAACAGTGCCGATTTCTGAGAACAGTGCTAGGTGATTTATTAGAAATTCAGTAGTCATGGAGGAAGCACCATTACCAGTGCCTTTGGCTAAGTAATATTTTATGATGTAGTTAATATATATGTAGTTTTATAAATTAGTAACATGTATATCAATTCAGTTTACAGTGGGTTTACTATGCAATAGGAAATTTGAAGCTATTTTAATAGTGACAATGCAGTGTGAAGGAGTCACTGCCAATATGGCTTCCCAACAAGCAATTTATACGATATTAATGAAGCTTCCTTTACTTAATATTTATTGTGTGAGTTTTTTTTTAGCAATTTAAATGAACATTGCGATCTTAGTGTTCGGGAAAATTGTATTAACATTTCAGACAATGTCTACAAATGTAAATGAATATTTACTAATAGCTACTAATAATATCATTTTGGCTTCTAATTAAAATGTTTTAATGAAGGAGAAAATGGCACTCCAATTGGTAACATATTGGCTATTGATAAGAATTTGAGCACAACTACCTAATTGGAATGTCTATGAATGTAGAAATTTTAAAGTGAATTTGTCATTCAGAAAATAAACGGTGAATACTGAGTTAAGCAACAGAAGAGTCTAAATATTTAAATTAGGCATCTAATGCTAGATTCAGATATTTACATATATGCAATAAGATGAACCCAATGTTGAATGTGTATATGTATCACACAATGTTGTACATATTTATAGCTTTTTTTAAACTTAAATAGCACTAGTTGGTCAAATTCCTTTGTATATTTTAGTAATGCACTAACATGCAAGCATATGTTAAATTGATTAATTTAATTTTGTTGTGAAAAGTATTTTTTTTCTCATTATTAATTTATTGCTTTAATGTTACACTCCTCTGGGCTAGTAAATTACACACTTCTGACCAAAGCAATTAAGAAAAACTTAGGATAAATCTATAAAAATACCACTGAATATTTACATTAAGATAGACAAAATACATAAATTTCACACATACACATATATAAATACAGTTAAATTAAGGAAAATATTTAAACACTTTTCATTGGCTGAAAAAGCAGAAAGCTCTCTCAGATGTTACAAATTGAAACTATAACCTTAATCCTTAACTATACTCTTCGATATAGCTTCCAGTCTTTAAAGAAATCAATTTCATTCATGCTTAAGAATTCAAACAAGTTAGATGCCATAATATTTTTTCAGTAATTGTAAAAAAGTTCATATACAGGGTGTCCCTGAATTCATGGCCCAAATGTGAGAAGATGGTTGTACACACCGAATCCACCAATATTCGTCATAGAACATGCGGCCGCAAATGCAGTGAGGAGTCGGAAATGAAGGACAGACACAGAGGTTTCCAGAGTGACATTTATTGGAGATCATTACAACAATGCTCAAGCATCTGCCCACCAACATTGATACAGGCGACACCACAATGGCGGAGTAGTGATCAGCGTACCTGCTCGTAAACACCGGGCTTGGTAGCGCACATTGGCTGCTGCGACGGACAGTCGGGCTACCAGATCCTCTGGGGAATGCACGAGCACCTCATACACGACATTCTTCAAATGTCCGCACATAAAGAAATCGATACAAGAAACATTGGGCGATCTGGCGGGCCACGGGATGGGACCACTGCGCCCAATCCATCGGTTCCCAAATGTGGTATGAAGATGCTGACGCACATCCATGCTGAAATGGGTGGGTGCCCCATTGTGCTGGAACCACATATGGGTGCAGATTGCGGCTGGAACATCCTGAAGCAATTCCGGCAAAACTTGTTGTAGAAAAATACGGTATGTTTGCCCATTGAGGCGGTCCGCCAGTAGGTAGGGTCCAATTAAGTAGTCATGCACGATTCCCGCCCAGACATTGATGGTGAACCATTGCTGGTTTGAATTTGGATGTGTACCATGGGGGTTTTTGGCCGCCCACAAATCGCATTATGGACATTCACTGCGCCTTCACGTGAGAATGTTGATTCATCCGTAAAGAGCACATGTGCGAGGAAATCGGAATGTGCGGCATTTTGCTGCAGGAACCAGTGGGTGAAATCCATGTGCAGGGGATAATCAACAGCTGTCAACGCCTGCACTCGCTGCAAGTGATAGGGGTGTAGCCCTTCTTCATGCAGTACTTGTCAGATACTGTTCTGATGCACACCCAGGCTCCGGGAGTGGATCGTGTGCTTGTACCTGGGTTTTCTGTCACCATACACGAGATGTCCTCACTCATAGCTGGTGTTCTGACGGTCAGTGCTCGTCTGGTATCATGTCGACTGACGTGGAAGGTGCCTGCCTCAGATAGCTGGTGGTGCAATAGCACAAACATTTAATGATCAGGCACATGGCGCATAGGTTATCGCTCAGAGTAGAGTCTCTGTGCCTCTCTACCATTGCCTTAAGCTACGCTGTACATCAGGTGCATATCGGCTTTCTCTGCATTCGTAAACTGCTCCATCTCGTGTCTGGTCGATGCTGAGAATGTTGGGGTTTGGCCGATCCAGTACTTTTAAGTCATGCTGCCTCGTCTGCACCCCCTACCGGCACTCGGCTGCGTTTGCAGCCGCATATTCTATGACGAATATTGGTTGGTTCAGTGTGTACTACCATCCCCTCATGTTTGGGCAATGAATTCAGGGACACCCTGTATAGTAAAATTCAAATTAGTATTTAAATAACTTTCAGCTTCTATTATACCAATAAAATTCATTTAAAATATTATAACAAAAGTCAGTTTTGTAATTTGTTTAGAAGCTTACTGATGTTTTCAATGGGGTTTGGTAAATTTGAATTGTAAATGTGAACAAAAAAGATCTTGTATAGGTTATCATTACTTATGGAATTGGGAAAATTTTTGCGATGATTTCATTATCGTGGTAGAATACCATTAATCTGATACCTAGTCTATGGATTTGTGTGCTGTTGGGAGTTGATGTAGGTGCATGGATAAGATATAGTATTGTGCACTGATACAGTTGCTTGAATTATTATGTTCTAATGATACTCTGTAAATTTGCATTCTTGTCTGCACTGACATTGAACAATATTTTTAGTTAAAACAATTAATAAGGCTTGGTGATGGATTATTTAGTCTCAGTGGTTTCTTTAACTGAGAAAACATTTTGATCATGAATTTGCATTGCTTGGATGAGCTATCTCTGATTGGATTATTCTGATGTAATGACTTTCATTGTCGTGGTAGAATACCATTAATTTGATACCTAGTCTATGGATTTGTGTGCTGTTGGGAGTTGATGTAGGTGCATGGATAAGATATAGTATTGTGCACTGATACAGTTGCTTGAATTATTATGTTCTAATGATACTCTGTAAATTTGCATTCTTGTCTGCACTGACATTGAACAATATTTTTAGTTAAAACAGTTAATAAGGCTTGGTGATGGATTATTTAGTCTCAGTGGTTTCTTTAACTGAGAAAACATTTTGATCATGAATTTGCATTGCTTGGATGAGCTATCTCTGATTGGATTATTCTGATGTGATGAGTCACAATGCAGCTCCATTTGATACTTAAAACCACTGATGTTAAACAATTAAATCTCTAGGGCATAAACGATTTTCTGAAAAACATTATAGTCACATGTAAATGCTCTTCATGTCATTACAGACAATCAATGCAAATTTACAGACTTTCATTAGTAATATTATTAAGTGAACCAAATGTATAACTATGCAATCCTGTGTGAATCACATCCATGCACCTACACCAACTCAGATCCCAAGCAGTAGCAGTGTTTGATTTCTTAAAATTTCGGTGTTATATCTAAACAGGTTACTTTTAGAACAATAAAAATGATTGACAAAAAATGAGGTGGTAGAAGTAAAAAAGAGCTATACAAGAGGGCCAATCCAGGTTTACCATCCCTCTTGTGCAGAAGTTTACACTATAGTATTAAAAGCAAATTTCCTGTTCAAGTTCAATAGGTCCCATGAATATCCTTCCCACCATGCAACTAAACAAATGTAAGAATGGTTTTAAATTCGAACTGATTTTTGTTATTGGTAGAGACTTGAAGTTTTAGTGCAACACAGGATGCACGGTAGAAAACTTAAGAGAAATTTGGATAAAATCGGTAAATAAATTATATAATAAATATTATAAATGAATCATATATATATATACACACCAAGTGAAAGTTTGGTGTATGCAGTCCTTTCTGCTTCTGAACATAAATATTTATAAACTCACATAAACGACAATATACACTAGAGGAAATAAAAAATGTTTGCAAGAAGTTATGCAAATGTGACAAAATTTAGGGAGGTGGTAATATATGTAAATGAATGGAAATTATTAGGTTTGCAGGATGATCTAAACGATTGGACAGGCATGAGCTGATGTCAGGTACGAACTGATGTCACAGGTGCAGAGCAGTCAAACACAGATAAAGGCAACCAAAGCTATCCAGTTGACAAAATGTGGAAATTATTCTAAACTGCTAAAGATACCCTTATGCAGATGTCGACAGCTGATTCAACAGTTAACAGACTTTGAGTGTGGAAGAATAATTGGCCTTAGAGAAGCTGGTTTATCATATAGAGATGTGGCAAACCTTGTTGGCTGCAATCCCAGCACCATTGTACACATATGGTGCCAGTGGACTCAAGAAGGATCCATCATACGGTGACAAAGATCAGGAAGATGACATATGACCACAAAGCAACAGGACCGCCATTTGTAAAACATGGCATTGCGCGACAGATTCACGACTACAATGCAACTGGAAAGGGACTGGCAACAGGTAACACATTGAATATCTACCAAGCAGATGGTAAACAACGGGCTTTTACAATTTTCATTGTGAACCTATCATGCGGCATTGCATTTTCCCCTCACACCTGCCCACATGCAAGCACTTCTTCAGTGGTATTGCTTCAGTCAGAACTGGAATGAACAAGAATGGAGTACTGTGGTATTTAGTGATGAACCTCGTTTTTGTCTTGGTCAGTGCGATGGCAGACATGTTTATCATCATCTAGGGGATAGAAACTGCACCCAGTGCATGTAACATCATCACACAGCTCTAGCACCTGGTGTTTTGGTGTGGGGTGCCATTAGTCGAACATCTCATCATAAGGGGATCTCTTACTGCCCAACAATATGTTACCAACATTTTGCAGCCAGTGGCTGTCCCATTTCTTCAACATCACAGAACAATTTACCAGTGAGATAATGCCCATCCCCACACAGTCCCCATTAGTCTGCAGTATCTATATGAGCAAAACATTCAGGTACTACCTGGCCAGCACACTTGCTGGACCTTTCACCTGTTGAACACATCTGAGACCTGATGTGCCGACAGCCCCAACACCATCCAAGAGGTGCGCCAACCACTGTCACTGAAATGAAACAGTGACTTCATACTATTTGGCATTCTATCCATCAGAAGGACATTAGAGCTGTATGATAGATTTCTCCACTGTGTTCACGAATGCATTGCTGAGCGAAGCGGTTCCATATCATACTAATTATATCACTTTACCGGGTAAGTAAAGTGGCAATTTTCCGTATTTTTTTTGATAATGTAATCAATCAGACATCTCAGTGTATGCTAACAGCTGCCTGCATTTCAATAAAATGGCATTAATCCTTCCAGGTATTGCAATTTTTTCCCTGTAGTGTATACAGTACTGTGCGAATTAGTTGGGACAGGCGAAAGGAACGCTAAGTCCCTTCTGCTGCAGAGTATAAACTGCTGCAAGTCTAAACTTGTTCGTAACCTTCTGCTGCAAGTCTAAACTTGTATGTGTCCCTGCAATGGACACACGAAAGTTTAGACTTGCAGCAGAGCGATATCTGCAAGTCTAGAATTGTCTGTTGTGTTACTCTGCTATTATTTACACTTCCACTTTAGTTGGAATTGATATTTCATAGGCTGAGGACGTGATTATGTAAGTAGTTCACAATTTTTATTGGAAACTTTTTTTATTAAATACATCATGGACATCACACCTCATAAACGAGCTAAAATAATAGCTTTAGGCAAAAACACTTCACTTACTGCAAAAGCAGTTGGCATCAGGAAATCCAGCATTTCACAGATCATGAAGCTGCATAAGGAGACAGGGTCCGTGGACATGTCCCATAAAGGACATTGTGGAAGAAAAAGAAAAACCACCCCTAGAGATGATAGTCTAATTCGAAGAATTAGTATCATAGACCCAAAGAAGACCAGTGGACCATCAAAAGGGAGATTGCGTCTCATGGGGTTAATATAGATGCTACCACCGTACGTCATCATCTTCTGGAGTGTGGCCGCTGGGCTCGACACCCCTCCAAAAAGCAGCTTTTGACACCCGCTATGAAGCAAAAAAGGCTATCCTGGGCAAAGATACATCGAGACTGGACTGTGGAGAATTTGGAAAAAGTGATATTTTCCGACAAAACCCACTTTGAGGTGCATGGCTACCGGTCAAATATCGTCTGCCACTCACCTGGAGAACCTCTTCGATCTGGCCACATCCAGCAATCCCCCAAACACCCACCCAAGGTAATGTTTTGGGAATATTTCACAGCTTCCGGGCCACAGATGCTTCACCCCATTGAAGGAATGATGGACAGCAAAAAGTACATAGGTGTTCTGGAGGCAAAAATGGTCCCAACACTGCAGAAGCTGTTTCCTAACAGCAATGGGGTATTTCAACAGGATCTGGCTCCATGCCACAATTCTAAGCTTGCTAAAAGCTTCTTTACCCAGCAACATTTGAAGGTATTGGAGTGGCCAGGAAATTTACCTGATCTAAACCCCACTGAAAATTTGTGGGCCATTATTAAAGCGCGCATATCTAAGATGGATTGCACGACGAAAACCAAAATGATAGAAAGTGTGGTACCACGACCCTGTGATATGAAGGAAATGTGTGGAAAGCTAGTGGCATCAATGGTTGAGAGGGTGAAAGAAATAATTAAAGCTAAGGGGGGTCACATTCACTATTAACTATGTACACTATTAAACAAATAAATATTTTAGTTGTGTCTTTGTTACTGCATTTTCCTATTGTCCCAACTAATTTGCACAGTACTGTATATGTGAAACAAAATTTAATAAAATTCTATAACAGTGTATATATAAATAAAACATAGATTATTTATATATATAGATTGTTACAGTTTTATTAGTTATTTTAGTACATTGTGAAAATGGTATTACACATAATGGTTGTTAAAAATGGGAACATAAATTACTTGTTCTTAAAAAAAATTACTCAATTTAGTTTAATCTTACTTTGTCCTTTGATTATTTTTATCATAAAAAAATACTTTGAATTGCTCATTTATTTAGAATAAATTCTGTACTTTTTAAAGAAATTGTGAAACTAAATGCATGACGGCCTTTTCCAAAAATTTATGCTTTAAAATTTTTTACCTCCACAAATGAATTTTAATTCTCATAGAATTTCAATTTATTGTCAAAGTTCATTACTACATGAACTATATGAAACTATATGAACATTCAAAATTGTTAACAACCTCAAGTACTGAAATCGTATTGTTTTACTACTAATGGTGGTAAAAAATGAAATTTTATATCAGTAAAACGATGGCAATAACAATAAATAATTCATTCATTATATATTCCTTTCCAAACAAATAGATGCTCCTTTTCTGACCAAGGGCAGAATTGGAGTTAGTGGAGAATATTGCATTTCAAGTTGGGAATCAAACCTGCAAGCCTGAGATTGTGATTTGGCACACTACCATCTTAGCATCATTGTCCATGCATAGTTGGTTTCTTTAAAAAAATATACTGGCCCCACCTATTTAGAAACCCATTAGCCACCATGGTGGTACACATGAAGTATTACCTTCCTGTTGTGCTACTCAGGATACTTGTAACTGTTAGTCTCTGTTTTTCATTCTTCATACAATGTCAGCCTCTGTGGCAAGCAGCTGCTTGAGGGGGTATTTAATTTTTACAATGTCAGTAGATATTCTTTCCATACATTGGATCCTCCAATACTGTATGGCTGTGACACTTTCCTGGCAGTTCTCGTTTATGCCAGTGGATTGTGGCATATGGCAGTACACTTTAATAAAATTGAGAACTAAAAACTAAACACATATAAACTAATTTTTATTCCTAAAAGATGTTTATTTCACACTTCACTATAATTAAACTTTTAAACATTAAAATTAAAAATAACTAGACTAGTTTTGCATGGTTGACCTGGAATATTCCCTGGTAACATAAAAAGAGAAAAGTTACAATAAATGTTTTTTCTTTCACACATTAATAGATGCATTTTTCAATACATCTCTTTGCACATGCTGTTACAGAGAAGTTCATTTCAAAATCCCAGTAGTAAGGAAATATCTTTGTTGTGCATTCCTGTGGCTATCTATCTATTTGCATATTTCCTTTGCTTAATTTTTTTCTTGAGGGGGGGGGGGGACAAATCCATTACTATGATCTCGTAGTAGTAAAATTTTTTTGGATGTGTAATTTGGTTATTTCACTGTGTTTGACTTTTTTTGGTTTAACAAATTCCATTGATATAGTAATTCTGTAGCATCTTTTTATAACAAGGATCTTTTTGTTTTTGTATTACAATTTGTTCTGCTATTTCTAAGCAAAATTTATTCCTTGGGGTGTAATTATGGTTGACTTATGAATACCAGCATAAAGCTTTCATTTTATTGCCCTTTTTGTAAGGGCTGTGATTAATTTTTTTTATATCTCTCAAATGTTTTTAGAATCTAATTGCTGTTGTTCTTTTCATTTTATCTATACACTAATGGGCCAGATCATTATGCCCACCTATCTCCACAAGTGAATGTGTCTCACAGCATATAGCAGTGACAACATCAACCAGCATGGTATACATATATACAGACAGTATGGCAGGGTCTGTTAGTCCATCAGTATAAAGCAGGTGAAATGGAGGAAAGGGAAGGAGTTGGAGTTTGAATAGGGAATGATTATTGGTGTAAGGAATGCGGGGGCCAGCATCTGAGCAACTATGGGCACTGTTGGCTGTTCAAGGGTAACGGTAGTGAAAGTGTGGTGGGACACACATTCACCCAACATGCTGAAAAGGGGAGACTGCAATTGTTGACAGCTGAGGTGAAAAATAGGTGGGACACACTGTCCAGGAAAACAGGTAGCTCACGATCCCTCATTAATAGTACACTACAACCAGGACACACAAAGAAATGTTTCCAAGCACACAATCCAGTGGATAAGGTCCTAAGGAGTTGATAACCCCTTCATGTACCCATGTTGATTGACCATCATTGACAGCTCTGCCTGCAGTAGGCATGGGAGTATTGTGACTGGGCATTGGACTGGAAAAGAGTTGCCTGGTTCAACCAGTCCAGGTTCCGGCTACACCATGCTGACGGATGGGCCCATATTCAACACTATGCAGGTTAAGAGCCTGCAACCACACTGCACAGTTGGATGAAAACTGGATGGCAGTATCATGGCATGGAAATTGTTCACATGGATATCGCTGGGTCCCCTCATCCCTGTTGAACACACACTCACCACCATATCCTACCTTGGCATTGTTTTGGACCAAGTGGTGCCCTACATGGTGACCATGCATCTGGATGGCACTGGACACTTTCAGCAAGACAACACCCATGTCACAAGACCTGCATTGTGCAGGAATGATTCCTGCACAATGCAGCTATACATCACACAATGCAGCTATACTTCACAAGCTATACATCACACCTGTCAATGCATATTGTTGTGTCCAGTGGTGCAAAGAACATAAGCAGTGGAAACTTGATCAGTGAAAAATGTGATGTGGTTTGATGAATTATCCTAAAGTTTGTTTCCAACAAATGAATGAGTGCACATGTGGCACCGACCGAAGGAAGCTTATAACTCTGATTGCTTGTTTTTTTTACTGTTAAGAATTCTGGCAGTTCTGTAATAGTGCGGGGTGCATTCTCATGGTATGGTTTGGGTACACTCATTCTGCTAGAAGGGAAGATTAATGCCAATCACTATATGACAGTTCTGAGTGATCATCTTCATCCAATGGTACAGCATTTCTTTCATGAAGAGAGAGTTGTCTTTCAGGATGAAAATGTTCTCATTCACAGAGCATATGTGTTCACCCAGTGGTTTGAGGAGTATGACAATGCTTTCATATACCATGGCCACCACAGTCACTAGATATAACCTGCTGGAAAATCTGTGAGAATATGCCAGAATCCAATGGTATAAATTAGAACTGCCAACAGCCATACAACAGTATTGGAGGATCCAATGTTTAGAAGGATATAGTAACATTCTACAAAGAGCTACCATTTGCACACTGTGTCATTCTTAGTATAAAATTTGTTGCATTGTTATATATTATTTTTACCAACTATTTATAGTTTTATAGTAAGTTTGCAAATGCTCACAAATGAGCTATTACAAATAAATTTTTGTTAATGATTGAAGAAAAATGTTACATTTAAAAAAATAATTTATAGCTTAAAATTAAGTGAGGAAACTACCTGGGCTATGGTTGGTCGGTTCCTTTTTCGCTCCTCTATGCACAATTTTGCTATTTCATAAAGAGCAACTGCAATATTTTTATCCCAAATCCCAGCTTCAGAATCCAGCATAGGCAATATATTATTACACTTTTCCTCCATATATGAAACCTAAAGAAATATATTTTTCTAATCATAACTTCAGTAATAAAGTCAATTAAAAATACTTCTGATAGTGTATACAGAGGACCAAAGCATTACATAAGTAATGAATTGCAACCACTGTACACAGTTCCACTTTTGAGTTTAAAACAAATGGTGCAAGTTAGCATCATTTGCATTGATTATCATACAGTACAAGTAGTATAAAACAATTCAATATTAAAAATGCTTAAAGCAAGAAATAAGCACTAATAAATGAACAATTTATTCAATAACTATGATATATAAAATATATATTTTAATACTATTTAACCTTCAGATAACTTATGTTTTAATAAAAGTACTCTGAAAACTGTGGATGACTAATTCAGCTATCTCCCAAATGATGAGAAGAGCTTGCAAGTCATGATTCCTTCCCAGACCCAGCCATCACTCAAAAGAGGTGAAAAGAGTTTGACAGTAGGAATTTACTTCCAGAGGTGTAAATCCCTTTTTTACCTCATTTAAAGCCATCCCGTGGCCGAGTGGTTAGCACGCTTGGCTACTGATCTAAGGGACCTGGGTTCGAGCCCCGGATTTAGGCTATGGATGTGTGTGTCGTTTTTCTGCTGAGGTCCTGCCATCCTCTCAGATCTCCTACTGTGGCATATAAACTGACAGGCTCCTGTCAGACCTCTGTGACAAGCAGCTGCTTGAGGGGGTATTTATTTTTTATTTTATTTAGAGTAGGCCTAGCCAGCCCATGGTTTATTAACCCTCTCTGTGTTGGAGCCTAAAAAACGCTTTAATCTTTTGAAGTCTAGTGATCAGAAATACAAGTTTCGCTCCCACAGTTGGTTTGGGTTGTTTTAACTCTGAGTGGCACTTTTTTGCACACAATGGGCTAAGTGACAAGGTCACTAAGACCCCAATGGCTCAGAGAAGGTTGTGGGGAGGGGACCCATTGGACAGCTGTTAGGAGACAGATGGATCCTCCTGTCAAAGCTATCCAGTGTGTTACATGACACATAACATGCATAGGGTATGGCTCTCCCACACACAAGGTCACTGCTTAATATTCCATCCTACAGACGGTGGCCTTTTCAAGCCCACTGGTGTCCTCTACTGACCATGGGCAGGGTGGGAGTTTTGCAGAGATAAATCTCAATGCTGACCCAGCTGGGACTCAAACCTGGTAACTGCATATTATCAGCCTAGCATGCTACCAACTGAGCCATCCCCACTCCTACTCCCATAGTACAAGGTTGTAAAAAAATATTTTTCCAAATAGAAAACCGATTTTTTTTTTCAATTGCTAATCAAATATTGAAAATAACATTTAAATCTAAGATATATATTTTTTACCTGTTGATTCTGCTTGAAAAAAATTACAATAAAGTTTAAAAATAAATTTGAGTCTGCAGTGAACCTATGCCCAAGTTCAATTACCATAAATAGCATTAAATAGCAATGATCTAAATTTATTCCTTTATTATACTGTACTATGCTTAGATTATTGATCAGTTGTGTTTCCTTGTATTTTGCACTATTTATAGCTCTACTAGAGTTTTAATGCTTTTGAAACTTTTGACATAAAGATATTGATTTTATTACTACCAGAAATTGCATCATCTGGAACAATCAATATTTTAGCAGACTTCTCATTTAATTTTTGTTTTATTTACTTTAATGCTTCTAAAATTATTTTTATTGCATCTCAAATGGACATTGCAATTATAAAAAAAAATTAATTTAAATCAATTGAAAACAAATCCACTAGTGATTTGCAATGGCGGAAGTCAAATGAGCATTAGGATTACTCAAAATGTGATTGTTAAATGGGAGGACTTTATTTATCAGCACTTCAACCAAATAAACTGATCACACAATAAAACACTTCACCAAATAAACTGATACACTTCAACCAAATAAACTGGTCAAGGTCAGGAAATTGTGATTTTTTAGCCAAAATTTCTGTGGGAATTTTAGAATTAAACTTTTTTGTAGCAGTTAGGCAACTTCATAATAAAGTGACTAATTCTATTTATTTTACTAATTCATTAATTCAATGACTAATTCATTTTACTGAATTTTTTTTCGTAATTCTTTAGAAATTTACGATATATTTTTCATTTTTTATTTAAATTATCTTGTTTTTATGACTTAATTTTGTTTTTATCTTAATTTTTTATGACACTGCTTTTTTTAGACTTAGAGTTTGCTGATCATCAAAAGTCTAAGAATATGCATTATGAGTTATATGCATAAATGGCTAAATAATTTATAAAAAAACAAAATAAATGAAAAAACATGAAATATATATTTGAAATTTCACTAAAAATAAAGTGGAAAAACAGTAAAATTTTGCAATAAATTTTGTAAAATTTTTTTAAAAAAAATGCTTAAAACATTTAACTTACCCCCCCCCCCCTAATTTTTTCTATTTTATTAAAACAATTAAATGCTTTTTCTTTTAGTATATAACATGACATTTTTCTGTTCATTCATTACTTCAGGACGAGCTCCTAAAGCTGTTTATTTTCTGAAAACACCTTGAAATAAATCCAGCCACCACAGTGAGTTCAGTTTCAGAAACCCAACAGTAAGGGTTAAATGAAACAACTTGTGGCTCATAAAAGAAACGATCAATATATTGAATCTTTTATTTATTCAATTCGTTTATTTTTTCATTTATTTTTTATCATTATTTAATTGTTTATTTCTTCCAATTCTTTTACCCAAACATGTTTAGGTGCATAAATAAATGATTTTGCTAGCTCAAAGTACTCATTAATAATGTCATATTTTTTGCTTTTTATTCATGATATTTCCTTGACTCCTTAAAAAAAGTTTTTTTTTTCCAATTAATTACTTATTAGAAATGAGTATTTTCATTTTTAAAGAATTTTTTTCCTGTGGCTCTTTAAGGATATAGCCTTTTTCCTAATCATAGCTCTTTGCTAAATTTGGTTGGTAATCCAAGGCTAAATGAAATTTTTACGAGTTAATTTTTTCAATGTTTTTCAAAAGAACATCTTTATCCTGAATTAAAAGAGAAATAGCCATTTTTATATACCAAAACAAAAGATTATTTAACCCACTGGCCTGGATCTAAGATGGTCTCATGACTATATTTCGTTTTAATCATGTGCACAAAGTTCGTGATTTGCTTCAGAGATGTTGCTAGCAGAATGTTTTGCAATATTATAAGATGCTAAAGAAAATTTCTCATGAGAACAAAAGTAAAAACATTTTTTAAAAACATCTGGCCATATTAGTACTATTCCAAGTGAAAAATCTTAATAATGAAATGCCATTTAAAAAAATTATATATCGTTTCTGGCACTTTAAAGGGGTCACTGAAGTTTCTGCTATTTTATGATTCAACAGCCTTACCCATGATTACCCTTTTTTGCTGCACAATGTGTTAAATGGACAGGTCACAAGAAATCCAAGATTGAAAATCATACAGCCACTAAACAGATGTTATAAATGAGGAAGAAAACCTTCTATCATGCACTCAGAATGCTTTTTAACACACACACATATATATATATAAGGTATGGACAAAGGCATACTGATAGCCCCGCAAACCTCAGAATGGAGGAGCTCCTGAAAAAAATGCAAAATTTATGGTGAGACTTGATATACAATTATTTATAGGAATAGCTGGGAATTTATTTCTATAGCTTTGATTAAATAACAGACTGTGAAACAATCAACTTCATTTTCCCTATTATAAATTCCTCTCTTTGCTACTTGTGAGCCAAACTCATTATCTTGAAGCCTGAGCTTGCCCATGAACTTTGTTAACATAAGGCCATGACAGTCAGGTGTGACATCATTTTTCCATCTGACTAGTGATTTCTTGCAATAAGTCCAACCTCCTATTTAACTCTTAATATTCGAAATATTTCTAGTCTTATTTCTTTTTTTGTAATTTTTTCTATTCCTTTGCTGCTTATTTATTACTTTTAGCTAATTAAAAAAAAACAAGTTAATGTTTTTGCTTTGTCACTTGTTTCCTCTGTCTGTAAAGATTAAAAAAAATTGTTTTAGAGATAAATTAAAAATTCTTTTTATATTCAATAGGTATTGTCAAAATATTACAATTCATACTTTCAGAATCTCCCAAAAACTAAAATTGCATCCTCTAATGGAAGAAAATTTTAAAAATTGCAAAATTTCAAACTAATAAGCGATGTAATTATGTCAGAAATTAAAATTTTGGTTGTGAAATGTTAATATCATGAAGTTTAGATTGACAATGATTTTCACTTTTACTCCCAGAGGGTATAGGAAAACTAAAACACGATTCATAGTTTTTAAATCCACCAAATGGCTTTATCATAATTAGAGGGTAGTAAATATAGAATATGTAAAACTTGAAGTAATATTGCAAACAATATATTTATGGTAGAAATTAGAAATTTTGGTAAATCGTATATTGATAAAGAATGGAATATTTGAGTCATATGTTTCAATTAAATTAAATTGGTTAAAATTTGATCAGTTGCTCCTTATTGTTATCAAATTATCATTTAAATTTAAAATTTTAAATAATATTTCAATATAGAAATAATTTTATTTTATATGCACTTTGGTAGATAGGTAGTCACTGGAAGGAGAGCTATGCACCAATCCCCTGTGATGATGCATAGAGCCGGCGAGGCTTAGCACCTAATGTCTGACCCCGCCTTCTCGTGATGCAGTACCATTCTAAAGAGATGCTCTCTTGTGGAAGTGAAGAGAAGGGGAGGGCTACCAGATTAGTGTGGCCTACTGCTCTGGACAACTATGGCTACTTTTCTTTTTTTCTACCCTGCTAAGGAGTGGTCAACCACACAGGGTCCTGGTGCTGACCATATATACCAACTTGAATGGAATTATGGCTCTGAGCTTGATTATGGATCCTGATTTTGCTGAACTGGTGGGCTTCTGTGGAGGGAAAATCTTCTGCTGAGTTTTCTGTTTGTTTGTGGGTTGAAAGGCCCAAGTGAATAGATTCAGAGGATATGCTTATCAGCTGGTGGATATTCCTGAGCAGAGGTCATCGCAGGCACCTGAACTCTTTGCTTCTAACGCTAGAGATTCAATTTGACTCTGTTGATCGTCATAATTTGTGGTTGATTGTGAAATCATATGGTATACCAGATAAGTTAGTTAACATAATGAAAGCTCTCTATAATAACACTGAGTCGTGTGTGAGAGTTGGTAAGGCTTGTAGCAATTGGTTTAGCATTACTTCTGGTATTCGACAAGGGTGCATTTTGTCTCCTTTTCTCTTTAGCTTGGTTCTTTATTATGTTATGCAAAATTCACTTCAAAGGAAAGATTTTGGCCTTAAATGGACTGGAGATACGAAAATTTCTGATTCAGATTATGCTGATGATTTAGCCCTTTTGGCAAATGATGTTGATGAGATGAACTCTTTCATTCGAGCTGTTGATGAAACTGGTAGTAGAGTAGGTTTGGTTATAAACGGAGAGAAAACTAAAGTGATGAAAATTGGTCAGGCAGGCTGTGATTCAGTTAATCTGAATGGCTGCAATCTCAAGCAGGTGTCACAGTTTAATTATCTTGGGAGCTATGTAACAGATAATGGTGATGTGAGGCATGAGATTAACAGATGAATAGGGATTGCTGCCCGGGACTTTTAAGAACCTATGGAGAGTGTGGAGAAATAGGTGTATAGACCTAAAGACTAAAATTAGACTGTATAATAGTTTGGTTCTTTCCAGGGTTAGTTACGATAGTGAAACTTGGACATTTTGTAAACATGATAACAGGAAACTAGATGCTTTTGATTCTAAATGCGTACGCAGTATCTCTAGCATTAGGTGGTTCAACTTTGTAAGTAATGATGAGGTTAGGCAAAGGAGTATATTGTGCACAGAGAGAAACCATTGGTTTGGCCATGTTGCCCGTATGGATAATTATAGATTGGCAAATAGGGTTATGAACAGTGTGCCTAAAGGCCTCAGAAAGAGGGGGAGACCTAGGATGCGGTGGGCAGACAATGTCAAACAGGACCTTTTTAGAATTGGTGTGCAGTGGCCAGATGCAGCAGATGTAGCTCAGGACAGACATGCTTGGAGAACTAAATTGCATGGTTTGGTTGGACCTCTGTAGCCCATGGCTGCTTGAGGAGGGATGATGATGATGATGATGATGATGGCGGCGGCGGCGGCGGCGACGACGACAATGATCATTTTGACCCAAAAGCTAAGAAAACCAAAATTTTCATTTTAAGAGATAAATGAGATATGCTTTTGATGCTTTATATAAATAATAATAAATACCCCCTCAAGCAGCTGCTTGCCACAGAGGTCTGACAGGAGCCTGTCAGTTTATATGCCATAGTAGAAGGTCTGAAAGGATGGCAGGTATTCAGCAGAAAAACGACACATACATCCATGCCTTACCCGGGGCTTGATATAGTGCTAATAATTTATTACTATTTACATTTTTCCAATCACCCATTAGTATGAATTACTATTAGTATGAATTATTATTTGCCAAAGGCAATATGTTTACCCTTCTAGTATTTCAATAGAAGAGAAAAATGAATCATATTCAAAATAATCAAGTTAAAATTATGTAAACGTTTTAATACAAATTTTGTTTATGACTGACTGAACACAGCTGAGGCAATATTTTATGAAGTGGCATAATTTATATACTCCAGGCTCAGATCTAGAAAAAAATTAGGGGAGGGGGCAAGTGATGCATACAAGCCACGAAAAGGAAAAGATGTGGGGGGAAGAGACTGGATTTCCATAGCAGTGTAACATTTTCCCCTTTGTTACAGTTTTTTTTTTTTAATCATGAAAAATGCAGGAAATATAAAAAATAAATAATAAATAAATAAATACCCCCTCAAGCAGCTGCTTGCCACAGAGGTCTGACAAGAGCCTGTCAGTTTATATGCCACAGTAGGAGATCTGAGAGGATGGCAGGACCTCAGCAGAAAAACGACACACACATCCATGCCTAATTCCGGGGGCCTCCATTATATATACTAGCATTCTCAAGGGAGTGGGAGCATGTCTCCCCCCCCCCACCAGCCCTGATTCATTCCAAAACGTTGAATTACAAAATCAGAAATATATGTCAGATATTCATTATGTACATTTTCAAAAAGTTAAAACAAGTATATGATGGTGCATATTAAATGGAACAAATGGGTCCCTGAGATTTTCCGGTAGGTCACCATATATGGATCACAACTTAACATCTCCATCTGAGGATAGTGGATAATACAAATATATAGATATCTCCTTCCTGTTCAGTAAAAAATTTTGGAATATTGTGGTTTGGTTAACTCTGGTGTTAAACAGCATCATGAAGGTGGCATACTTTACCAGATCAAGGGTTTTCTTGTATTACATTAGTGTAATGAATGCAGCTACCATCCAGAGGTCCAGATCTATCCAGATCAATTGCAGTAGAATTGATCAGACCATCCAGATCAATTCTACTGCAATACACACTGTGACATACACTTGTGACTGTTCCCTCTGTATTTCAGTGTAAATTCATGAGAAATATTGTTTATTATCTATTAATTGTTAGTGGTAATGTACAATTTCATTAATATAATAAAGTATGCATATCACAGACTTTGGTTATTGTTGCCACAAACCTTTGTTTCCCATGATGCACAACAAGAGGTCCTACTGCAGGCAGTCCAAACACACCTCAAAAAAGCACAATGAAAGGGAACACAAAGCATTTTTTGCAATCGATATTTTGTATGAATTTATGGTGAAATACAGAGGGAACAGTCAGAAGTATGTCACAAGGCATATACATTTGAAAGGGTATTAATTTTTTATTAACTTGTCCTGATGTTCATAAATCCATCTGAATCTCTGAACATCAACTGCTTGCATCCAAATCACACTTAGGCAATTCTGTTTGTAAAGAAGGCATTTTGCTGAGATCAGATTTCGTCTGCTTGGGATCGATGACCCAAAGAAGTTGGCAAACATTGCTGAAAGAGGCAATACACTTGCCTCTTTTAGCAATGTTTGTAAAACAATAGTTTTAAAGTAACAGTAGTTGTTCAGTAAAAATTTTTGGAATATTGTGGTTTGGTTAACTCCGGTGTTAAACAGCCTCATGAAGGTGGCACACTTTACCAGATCAAGGGCTTTCTTGTATTACATTAGTGTAATGAATGCAGCTGAACACAACAAAGTGAATGCACAGTATTCCCTATTAAGATAGACATCAAACATTAATTAATAGATTCTGAAAAAATTCACTTTGGATTGATTTTTAATTATATATTAACACTTTAGCGTTAGCGACATTCTCATTAACATCTGATAATCAATAGCAATGACTGAAAAATTTGCATCTCCTTGAGTATAGATGGCGCTGTCTCAGCCACGTCTCAGTAAAGAAGATTTATTAGGTCTTATTCTGAAAAATTTCATTGTCCGACGTGTGATACAATGGTAGTGCACTCTGGCATGAATCTGGAGAGATTCGGGTTCGATTCCCACCATGTCAGCGATGAATTTTTTTCAGAATCTATTAATTAATAATACTTTCTTCTATAGCACAATAGCTTAACAGGTGTTAATAGGTTATAAACATCAATCTCTATTTAGCTCAGTTAAAATATTTGGATGGTATTGTAATTCAACTCTGGTCACACAATAAGGCTAATGAACCAAAAGGAAAATAAGAACAGATTTAATATGCTGTGAAAATATAAATAAGCTGCTGTAGGGAAGAATATAACAAATATCATTAACCAATATAGATTGTAAAAGGTGATTATGTAGCAAAGGAATATCAATAAATATATCACAATTATAGTACATCTGCTCAAAATAAAATATAATTAAATTAAGACTTCAATAAAAGAGAAAAGAATCACACAAGAAAAACTATTAGTCAAAATAAAATATTCAACTAATAGTGGTAACTCCAGCATCAAGATCACACTGGATAAAAGAGAACTGTAATCACAGAAAAGCAATAACTTCCCTCCATCTCATAACAGCAAAATATAATAAATCAGCTGCAAGTGATGTACTTAAATGTTCCCTCTCTGCGACACTTTCTGCATGCTCTCACTATAGGCATCTGTTACATCAAATGTCTAACGAACACAGATGTGTGGCATTTCTACACGATAATATCAATTTATCGTCAGTTGATAATTTTAGATAAATTAGCATGAAGCTGAACATATATGCAATAATGCATCATAAAAGCATGATGCTGGGTTATTCCTGAACAGGCTTCAAGAACTGCAATTCAGAGATTGGAAGGTCAGCAATGGTCTTATGCAAGTTATAGATTATGGTTTATAATTGATTAGCTAAAATAAAGGTAATTATAAGCAAACTGTTAAAATAAGGATATGATCTTCCTCAATCTGATTTGTGTATTACAAAACATGATTCATGGTATTCAAGTTTAATTATTATCAAAGTATTTCTTAGAAGACTCACCAAATCTTTCTCCTCTCGAGAATCATCATAGGGTGGTAGACCTGTAAGCAGTTCCATCAACACAACTCCAAAACTGAAAGTGTCCAATTTTACTGAAACATCTCCTCTAAATGCTTCTCTGGCCATATACACTGATGTGCCATATATATTTTTGGTGACAAGAACTGTTGATGTAGCATTACTATTGCCTATTCTTGCTAAGCCAAAATCACCTACTTTTGGTATCAGCTTCTCATCTAGCAGTACATTGGCACTGAAAAAGTCAAAACCTTTCTATTTAACTAAATACAAAGATTAATATTTCAATAAATATACTTTTTAACTGCTACAGTGTATAAAAAGAGAAATTTTAATATTTTAATTAAGAAATTTGGATAAGTAAGGAAATTAGTGATTCACAGTGCAGTAATTAAAATTAAATGAGTATAATTCTCTATGACACTGTTTATTTTAAAAGCACTTCCATGAAACATCAATGCTGCCTAGTATTAACAATAGTAAACGAGATTTTTACATACTAATGAGTGACAAGTTGGACGATCTTCATATGTGAAAGTTGATAAATCCCATGCAACAGGACAATAAGAAAATAAAACTAAAATGATAAAGAAAAGTAGCTTTAACATCTACCAAATATTACCAAGGGGTTTAATAAACCAGTCCAGATAATCATATAAATTACATACAGAGAAGAAAGCCAGCATACTGCATGGAATAACTAAAGTTTACTATGTAATTATGTTGAACAAATTTCATACCATCTCCTTTATTTAAATATGCCTGTAGTTTATGCTTAAAATGTTTTTCCCAAAAATTCTTAAATCTCGGATGGTTAAAACAACTATGTGCATTCCTATTTCTCCTTTGTCACATGTGGATTGAACTTATGGCCACCCACATATTACCTGACCACTCTAAACCTCAGATATGAGCTGGTGAAAATTAAATTTATTGCACTCCTCATGCAACAAACAACTGGCCCTAGTGCCAAGTCAAAAGATGTTTGCTCGCCCCTGACGATGCACTGTCAGGGTGTGAAACATGCAGAGTGGATTCTTTATAACTAAAAGCACTCTATGTATGTTCCTATAAGTATCAGCAACAGTCACTGACCCCACTGCAAGCAAGAACCATCGATATGTCAACAACTCAATTTAAGCAATCAGCTCAAACTGTGTCAGTCAACATATCTCACCACAAGTATTCTGCATTGCTCTGCTCACCTATTATGGTCTGCTTTACAATAAGAACTTGCCACTATCAACTTTCATATACAAAGATCATCTGTCCAACTAGTCAGTCATTGGTATGTAAAAATCTAACTATTGTGAGATACTAGATAGTATAGATATTTTGTGGAAGTACTTTTAAAATAAACAGTGTCATAGAAATTTATACTCATTTAATTTTTTATATACATAGTTATAAATATATCTTTTTTCACATCAGGATGAATTTATTGATTTACAAAGAGTTTCAACAATTTACAATGGTTTTCAGGGGTGCATTTTTTTTTTGGGGGGGGGGGGGGCTTGAATTCTCTTCCTCCAAGATTTTAACTATATTAAAAGCTAAACATAAATTTACTAAAATTTACAGTTTTTAAATAAAATAAAAATAAATACCCCCTCAAGCAGCTGCTTGCCACAGAGGTCTACTTTACACATTATAACTACAACCATACACCCCCATTTTAACGATGATATGGCACTAGTGTTATTGGGAGTATGACATGAGTATTATTCACCTATTGGCTTACAAATGTTTTTACATTAAACATGCACAGAATTACTATTTTATGAAGTGTAATTTCATTTTTATATGCAATATGCAATTTCACCTTTATGTACAATATGCATTTCACCTAATTTTAATAATATGTTAGGTGGTTGTTGTTTGGGTTGTTTTACCTCTGAGCTGTGCTTTTTTGCACACAATGAGCTAAATGGCCAGGTCACAAGGCACAAGGAACCCGAGAAGGTTTGGGGGAGGGGATCCACTAGACAACTGTTGGGAAACAGATGGTAGACTCCCATCAAGGCTGTCCAGCAACACGCTTTATATGCACAGGGTATGGCTCTATTTGCACACAGGACCACAGCTCCCATTCAACAGACAGCAACCTTTCCAAGCTCATCAGTGTCACCTACTGACCAAGGGCAGGACGTGGGAGTTCAGTGGAGATAAATCTTAGTGCTGGCCCAGCTGGGACTTGAATCTGGGAACTGTTGATTATGAGCCTGATGCACTACTAACTGAGCCATCCACACCTCTATAATATGCTGTTTTACCTAAATTTTACAATATGCAGTTTTACCTAATCTTTATAATATGTAATTTTACCTAATTTTATATAACATTTAATTTTATTCAATCAGATCTCAAGTGCTCAATAATAAAAAAATTACATTTAGAAAGACCTTGCTCAGAAAATATTTAAAGTAACTTAAAGTTCTCTGTCTTTGGACAATAAAATTTTGTAGTTTATCCTTCAAACTTTGCACAAAAATCTAAATATTATATATAAACATAGAAAACAGAGAAGTAACTCACAGTTCTTTATGATCACATAAATGATCAGTTACTGTAAAGGTTGGGTTTTTCACCTCTGAGCAGCACTTTTTACATACAATGGGTTATATGGCCAGGTCACAAGGACCACAGAGAAGGATTGGGGGGGGGGGGGGGGTACCACTGGACAGCTGTTACGAGAGATGGAAGCATTAAAGAACATCCTTCTAGCATGTTCTTTAATGTGCACTGGGTATGGCCTTCCTGCATATGGGGCTGCAGCTTTAAGTCACATCCTATGGCACTATCTTTCCAAGCCCATCAATGCCACCTGCTGATCAAGGGCAGGGCAGTGAGTTTTGTGGAAAAAATCTCAATGATTGCCCTGGCAGGAGTCGGACCTGGGAACTGCAGATTACAAGCCTGATGCGCTACTGACTGAGCCATGCCTACCTCACAGTTACTGTAACAAGAATCTAGAAAAAGTAGAGGACATAAATATGACATATTTCAGGCAAATTTAAGCTTAATGTGATGCCCATTTAATTGAAATTTTTATTAAATATTCCAATGCTGCTGATTTTGATACTGTAAAATTTTATTTCTTGCCAATTGTAAAGTATATGTGTCTGCAATTGAAAGGTAAAAAAAAATCTTTAACCCTTAAAGTGTCAGGTTTCTGAAACTGGTCTCACTCTGGTGGTCAAGTTAATTTTGAAGTGTTTTTAGAAAATAAAGTACACAACTTTAGAACCTCATTCTGAAGTAAATAATGAAGGGAAAATTCATGTTACATACCAAAGAGCATTTGTGTTAATAAAACGGCAAAAAATCTAAGAAAAAATAAAATAGCCGTTAAAGTTTTTAAACATTTTTTTTTAAACATTGCAAAATTTTACTGCATTTTTTTTTCTATTTTTAATTCAGTAAAAATTTAAAAAAATGTATTTTTTGCACTTTTTCCAAATTATTTTATTATTCTAATATAAAATAAGTTAATAATATTTCCATTAATGCTTAAATCTTTCATTTATTTAGTGTTTTATAAATTTTTGAGTGATTTATGCAAATAATGCGCATGCTTAGATTTTTGGTGATCGGCAAACTCTAAGGCTAAGGAGAGTGGTGTCAATAAAAAAATTCATTTCAATTTAAAAACAAGATAATTTAAATAAGAACTGATCGATAATCTACTATGGTGAGGCAGAATAAAAGCATAAACTAAATCATTACTACTTGATGCTATTACTATGATTCAACTTGTGTGCATGTTCAAATAAGTTAATTTTTTAAAAACTTTTTCATGTTTTCAAGCAGAAGCAAACAAAAAAAAATATTTATCATAGACTGAAATTTTATATTCAAGATTTGATAAGAAACAGTTAAAAAAAACGATTTCTGTTTGAAAAAAAAAATTACAAAACTTGCACTACAAAACAGTAGACTGACTGATGGCTCTCAGAATTGGAAAAATGAAAAACGCTACATCCAGCTGCAGCCTTGTTAAGGGTTAAATGTCATCATTTCTGTTCCAAATACAACTTTGAACATTACGTGGAAAACCACACATTCTCCTGTCTGGTGCTGATAGAATTTAACTGAAGCAATAGGAGAGAGCACTTAAGTCAGTTCTACAAATTGAGTGTTTTATCAATAGTGTTCTCAGGATTTCTTCTATTGGGCTTTGAGGGTTTGTTCCAAACTGTGTAAATTTTTGAACCACGCAAATTAAGAACATGCTTAAATTGAAAAACCATGTAAATACAAATTGTGAACTATTTGTACCTATCTAACCTAGGATTTTTCATTTATCCCTAAAAATAAAGCCCTAGTCTCATGTTTAGATGATAGATGCAAAATAAAAACAGTAGCTTGCTTTTAAAAATGCAATACAAGGGAAATTACACATAAATATCTAATGTATTTGGCCCCTAAAACCATTAACTATTTCCAATATAAAATAAGGAACTTAGTTGATAGTATTTTCAGATATAAAAAAAGGCAAAAGTTTAATTTTTGGAATATAAGGATAGAGAATTTATGTTTAATACAAGTAATTTTAATTGTTCTTTTTGTTGAATATGCATATAATTTATGTATATAAATTATATATACAATGTATCATTTATATATTAAGTGCAATTTACTATATATATTACATTTAAAAATGAGAATACGGTTTACATATAGAAGTTTCAGTTACATGGCTATGTATTTAGCATATTTCTCTACATACAAGATATATTTACTTAATACCTTTTAATATCTCTGTGAACTAATGGTTCATCTCCAAAAGTATGCAAATAGTTTATTCCTTGTGCAGTACCACAAGCAATCCTTATACGAGACAGCCAGTGAATAGGAGCTGTACTTTCCTACAATTTAATAATTTTAGTTGAGTTAGTTTATACAAATCTTTAAAAAATTCTGCGTAACATGAAAATCTGTTCTGAAACTTTATTGTCTATATAAATTAACTAAAATATTTTAAAACATTCTATAACATTTCTTCAAAGCAATTGCAAAAAAAAATCAATTAAATGAAAGACAGTAATGTTAAGCTTGAGATAAAATCAAATATAATTTTTTTATGTATAACGGTATTTTTTATTTTATAGTATTAATTAATTTTATATATCTTATAATGATATATTACATAGTTCATATGCAACTCACATTAAAAGGGCATATACCATAATTTTGGGTCAACAAAAATTTATTTTGAAAAATAAGAACTTGAGCACCCTCATATAGCATATTATTCAGTAAAGTGGCATATCCAAGGATTATATCCCCCCCTCCTCCATTGAGAGCTTCATCAACATATAGTTTTTAAGGAAATCTTTGACAGAGACTCAAAATGTAATAAATCTTTCACTCAGATGTGGTGGACCTTGAGCCATCTATACTTCAGGAGAGGCAACTTTTCCAATTGTTACTAATGATTTAGATGTTAATGAACAGGTCAATTACACTTAAGCATGACTGGAAGACTTTAGCGTCATGTGTGGTTTAATGGTTAGAGAACTCTGGCACGTATCTAGAGAGTTGCGGATTTGATTCCCACATCAACAATAATTTTTTTCAGATATTTTTAACTAATGTTTACCTTTTTGATTTGGTGCTGATTTTGATATGCTAGCCGAGTGGTTAGCGCGCTTGGCTACTGATCTAAGGGACCTGGGTTCGAGCCCCGGGTAAGGCATGGATGTTCGTGTTGTTTTCTGCTGAGGTCCTGCCAGCCTCACAGACCTTCTACTATGGCATATAAACTGACAGGCTCCTGTCAGACCTCTGTGGCAAGCAGCTGCTTGAGGGGGTATTTATTTTTATTTATAAAATAAAGAATCCCTGTCATCTTTCTGATTGCAATTCAGTACTCATATTTCAGCATCACCATCAATTCTACTTATACCTATTCAAACAATCACCTGATTTTAGATCACAAGTTTGATTTGAACTGTTGCCAATGTATTTTCCATAAAGTTTTCAGATGCCCCTGAAAATTAACCAAAAACTATTTTTTTTTAATTGAAGGATTTCTAAAGGAAATATGAAGTAAGTAGTTCTATTATTATTTTGTTTTACAATCTCTTTTCTGCTTTAAACCTATTTCTATAATTATCTTTGTCATTCATTGTCTGAATCATTGGGTTATTTCCAAAAGTGACCACAACTGTTTGGTTCTTTGGTTCCAGGACCTATGAGGATTACTAAACTGTACCAATGAATATATTATGTATTCAATAGAGCAGAAATGCAACTGCTGATTGTGTCTTTGCAGTACTGGCATGTCAGTCTCAGTCAGGTATCACTTTAAATTTTCATTAAACTTTTACTTGCATAAATTTCTTAATCATTATCGATCTTTCAGAGTTATGGCTACATTTTTGCTGATTTTTTCTGATGAGGGGAGCCTTACAACTTGTTGCTGTAGATACTTTTATTTTAACAAGATTTAAGTTATTTCTTAATTTCATTATTAACTCTTGAGTTTTGAATTAAAAAATACAATCTTTTCTATTATTTCTTGGGAGTAAATAAGATTTTAGATATGGAAACAAAATTTTCTTTGGCTTGAAAATTAGTTCCACTCCAAGTAATAAGACATAGATGAAAACACAATTTTGTCAAAGGAGTTTCATCTCCCATCTCCACCATTGCATTGAGGTGGTTAACCCAAGGTGGTGGTGGTGGTGGTGTGTGTGTGGGGGAGGGGTTGCAGTATCAGTTCAGGAATTTACACTGAATGCTTTAAAATATATTTAACATTTTTTCAGCCTTAATGTACCTAACTTACAAGCACTTTGCCAGGACATGCAATAACAGCCAAACAGAAAATGCATGGTGTGCAATGCAAAAAAGAATATCAGTCAAGAAAAAATTGTTTTGTTCTCCCTATCACAAACAGGATTAAAAGCTTTCATGAGTGTGAACAGTGCAAAGTCAATTTGTGAAATTCTGGTCCTTGTTTTAAACTGTACCACACATAAAAAAAAAGCACAAAACAATGTCAGTTTTGGTTCAGGATTTTTTTTCTTCATCTTCTTTTGTTTCTGAATAATAATATGATGAAGGAAAAAAAAATCCTAAACCAAAACTGTCATTGTTTTGTTACATTACATAAAGAAAACTCGTTTCTGAATAATAATGTTTTCTTTATGTAACTATTTTTGTTCATTAGGTTTTCTAGTATTTAAGCTTTAATTGTCTTGCCAGATCTTTTTTTAGCTATATTACTCTGAGAAAGTCATTTACATCTTTCAGGTCCATTGGTGCTGTAGGGTGTATCAAATTTCCACTTGAGGTGGAGGTGGCTCGTTAGTAGTGAGCCAGGCTCGTAATCTGTAGTTCCCAGATTTGAGTCCCAGTTGGGTCAGCATTCAGATTTATTTCTGCAAAACTCCTAACCCTGCCCATGGTCAGTAGGGGACACCAATGGGCTTGATGGGATGTTAAGCCATGGTCCTGTGTGTGGAAGAGCCATATGCTGTGAATGTTAAAGAACACTCTGGATGGTCTTGATGAGAGGCTGCCATTTGTCTCCCAACAGCTGTTCTAATGGGTCCCCTCCACCAATCTTCTTTGAGTCTTCAGGGTCCTTGTGACCTGGCCATTTAGTCAATTGTGTGCAAAAAAAAAGTACTGCTCAGAGGTAAAAAACCCAACCTAATTTCCACATATTGAGAGCACAAGTGTTGGTCAGAAATGTTAGCACAACAAATGAAACTTTGATTTTTAAAACACAGAAATTCCAATTTGAAATTTTTTTACCTACACAGGTAACCCTGTTTAATGCAGGAGATGTGTTCTGGGGAGACCAGTGTTAAACGAATTTCTGATTTAAAAGATTTCTTATTTGCTTGTTTTTTTGCAATTCTTTTTGATCTTTTAGATATTTTTTCTTTATATTATGTTTAATTTTACAAAATTAATTATAATTCTATTTTTATTAAAAAATTACATATATGCATAAATAAGTGCATAAATGTGTAGTATATATATATGATAGATTAGTTAATTTTGAATTTTATTTCTTAATAAGGAAAAAAATCTAATGTGATTTCTTTTTATAACCTTCTATTAATTGATCACAATATTGTCTCCCTTTTCTCTAAGCTGGAAGTGGGTTGATCTGGGAACCAACCTGATGCAACTTTGATGGGGCTGTTTTTTTTCTCTGGGTGAGAGAAGGAAGAGATGTAGAACTAAAAAGATTGAAGTTACTGCCTCTTTGGTGAACTAAACAGAATTATAACTTCTATAAAGTCATTTCTATAAAGTTTTCTAAAGATCACTTTTATAAAAATTGTAATCTTGTAAATATTTATTTACAACTCACAAAACTTGGGTGAACTGATAGATAAATGTGAATATTTAGTGTATGTACATGATTTGAAGATTTTTTTCAAAGACATTTTGCTAAAAAAAGGGGGAAAAGAAACAGTTATAGTGAATCTGCATTAAAAGAGTCCACATTAAATGGGACTACCATTTAACATAACTATGTATCTCATAAAGTCATTGGCTATGCATCTCATAAAAGTAGATAATTCAAACTTGTGAAATAATATTTACCTTTTCTATTTCACAAAGATTTTGTTAAGATATAAATAATTTCTTCCAGCACTTTCATCATCTTTTCATAGATGCAATATATGGAATGCCATGCTACATTTGTTTACCATACTGCATATTGGAGCAATTCTTCGATTTAAGATCACAGGTTCGATTTGAACTCTTGTGAACATTTTGTCTTAAAGTTTTAAAATGCTCACAAAAATTAACCAAAAACTTCTTTCTAAAAATTGGAGGATTTTGGAAGCAATTACCAAGTAAGTACATATATTTTTTCCTGCTTTACACTATTTCAATATTTCTAGAATTTTTTTATCATCAATAAACATTTGATGCATCATTGCCTGGGATTGAAACCAAAATCAACATTTTTACTTCTACATGCAACATAGGTCATGGCAGAGTGCAAGGCAAAAATCTTACCAATTACTTACATGTGTGAGTTGTGTATTTGGTAGCTTGCATGGTGGGTTGTTTATAGCATTATTAGCTTGATACATTTGATATTATCACCATTTATTAAGTATTTTAATTTTACTTTTAAAATGAAAACTTTATTTCTGTATATTTATTTTGATTTTATTTCCATAGATTTATATGTTATTATTGACTTTTAGAGTTATGCTTTATATTGCTGGTTATGACAAAGGCAGTGCTAAGGATTTTTTTTTTCAGCATTGCATTAAGTTAGCTGCTTTTTTTTCTCTCATTATTTCTTCATTTTGCAATCAAAAATTTTGCTACTCCTAGCTTGTTCAAACACACACAAAAACATGCTCCACTAAGATTTGCAATGCAACTCTTTGTTTGCTATTTTTTTACTTGTCCCATAGAGGTCAGAAAAGTATTTTAGAAGCTATTCTTGGCTTGTAGAGCCTTCTGATATGATGATGTACACCAACAAGAAAAAGATTTGCTGACCACTGCCTCAAAGCTAACACAACATAACAAAATAAAATAAGCCTTACTGGCAGGGCTTCCTGGTTAGGCATCTATGATCTTTCTCTGATCTATATATATAAGCAAGTAAAAAAAAAAGGAGAGAGTTACATCAAGAATGTCAGAACTGCAAACTTTTCTAACAATGTGCTAATGGTAAAAAATTCAAGGGTTGCATGAAATCCTAAATCGTTTTTTTTTAATTATGCATGCTTTTTCAGGACTATCGTGAATTAATGGAAAATGAAAGAAAAAACTTTTTTTTCACTCCAGTCTAGTGTGGGTTTTTCAATGCCCAAGAATGCTGATTAAGTCTACTGAACCATCATGAGTAACTCCCTATGCCCATACTATGCTGGAGATGACTGATGCATCATTCTCCAGCATGTTCCATAAAGAATTGTAGAAATTTAGTCATCAAACTTTCTGTAAAGTGCAGACCTTGTTCTTGAAAGCAATGGAGCAAGTGGATGGTGTTTCAGTGCAGGATTCTCAAGTGATTAATATCACAATTTGCACCAACTTATGAACTTCAGTGGGATTGGGCAAGAATTTAGTGATTGATATAGAATTAGCATCTATATCAATCACTGCATGGCTAATCTGCTATAAATTTTGTTTCATATAGACATGATACAAAATTCAATATTTTAATATGTATTGAAGGCTGAGAAAGCAGAAATTATTCTGGAAGCATTATGGTTAGATTTCCCATACACGATATCCATCTCATATAGTTCAGTATTTGAAGACATCCAGTTTTTCGACAACATCCAGACTGTTTATTCATCCAATAAGTTCAAGGATTTGTAGCTTCTTATACTCCTAATGCACATGCAGTCCATTTTGATTTGCAAACTTCCTACTGTAGAATCAAGAACATCACATGCAAATAAAAATATTTGCACCTTCTTGTCATAGAGAACCATAATTATTTTTCTGCTATTTTAATGCTACATTCTTTTTTCATAGCTAATGAGCTTCATTTCTAACTAAATGAATGACTTAACCAAAACTTTGTACCAGACTCCTTTTGCTGTTATAGTTTCAAAATAGTCAGGACTTGGAAACTTTTCAAATATCCCTTCAGGGGTTGGGTAGTTTTATTTCTGAGTGGCACTTTTTGCACACCATGGCTAAATGGCCAGGTCACAAGGATCCCAATGGCTCAGAGAAGGTTGGGAAATGGGGACCCACTGAATAGCTGTTGGGAGACAGATAGTAGCCTCCTGTCAAGGCCATTCAGTGTGTTCTTTAACGTTTGCAGGGTATGGCTCTCCTGCACATGGGGCCACACAATGTCCCATCCGATTGATGGCAGTCTTTTCAAGTCCACTGGTGTACTCTACTGACAAAGGGCAGGGCGGGGAGTTTCGCAGAGATAAATCTCAGTGCTTGCTCAGCTGCAACTCAAACATGGGAACTATAGATTACGAGCCTGGCATGCTACTGGCTGAGCCACCCCAGCCATCAGGGGCATTGCGCTATCACATCAGACTTAACAGTCATTACAAATTTTCCAAGGCTAACCATCATTATTCCTATAGAATATATATAACAAATGTAATTCTATGGGAATAATAATGAATTCCATAGAATAATAACCACATAAATAATATACATACATTTATGAGATATTCTCCTGGATATAACTTTTCCTCCAACTATATAAAAACACCATACTTACTTCAATTGAAGACAAGTTTTATTCCTACTTCAGTATTTAAATATAAATGATTATATTAAAATCTTATACTAAAAAATGTTCATCATCATCCTCAAGCAGCCATGGGCTACAGAGATCCAACCAGACTGTGCAATTTAGTTCTCCAAGCATATCTGTCCTGAGCTACATCTAGCCACTGTACACCAATTCTAACAAGGTCCTGTTTGACATTGTCTGCCCACCGCATCCTAGATCTCTCCCTCTTTCTGAAGACTTTAGACAAACTGTTCATAACCCTATTTGCTAATCTATAATTATCCATACGGGCAACATGGCCAAACCAATGGAGACTCTCTGTGCACAATGTGCTTCCCTGACTCCTTTGCCTAACCTCAACATTACTTACAAAGTTGAACCACTTAATGCCCAAGATACTCGTTTCCTGTTATCTTGTTCACAAAGTGTCCAAGTTTCGTAACCATAACTAACCCTAGAGAGAACCAAATTATTATAATCTAATTTTAGTCTTTAGGTGTGTATTCCTATTTCTCCGCACTCTCCATAGATTCTTAAAAGTCCCAGTGGCAATCCCTATTCTTCTATTTATCTCATGCCTACATCACCAGTATCTGTTACATAGCTCCCAAGATAATTAAACTGAGACATTTGCTCAAGGGTGCAACCATTCAAAGCGACTGAAGCACCCTCTGCCTGACACATTTTCATCACTTTTGCTTTATCTCTGTTTATCACCAAACCATCTCTATTACCAGTCTCATCAACATTAGTCAACAAGGCCAAATCATCAGCATAATCTAAATCAGAAATGTTATATCTGCTATAAAACAACAAGTTTGTTTTATAATGCAAAACTAATCAAGTTGACCACTTATGGTTTTTCAAAATGTAGGCATGTTATAGAGGGTTGACCATGGACATGAAGTTGTATAGTGTATGATGTTTGTTGATTCCATAAAAATGCGACCAACTTATGCAGTTGGCCGTTTTTTTTCTCTGTTTATTACCAAACCTACTCTATTATCAGTCTCATCAACAGCCCTAATGAACGAATTCATCTCATCGACATCAGTAACTAACAGGGTCAAATCATCTGCATAATCTAAATTAGAAATTTTGAAATCTCTAAACCATTTTAAGGCCAAAATTTTTCCTTTGCAAAAAATTTTGCATAACATAATCAATAACCAAACGAAAGAGAAAAGGAGGCAAAATGCACCCTTGTCTAACTTCACTAGTAATGCTAAACCAATCGCTGCAAGACGTACCAACTCTCACACCTGACTCAGTGTTATTATAGAGAGCTTCCATTATTACTAACTAACTCATCAGGTATTCCATATGATCTACAATCAATAAATATACAGGAATGAAATTAATATATCAATTGAAGTAAAAATAACTGAAAGATAAATGGGTATAAAAAACAATAAATCTATAGAAGTAAAAATGAAACAAGTTGTAAAGCAGCCACTGTCATATCAAAGTGAAATAGCAAAGATTTTAACTCCCAAAGATTGATACATATAAATCAATGGAAATAAAATAATACAGATCTATAGAATTAAAAATGAAGTTTTAATTATAAAAGTACAAATAAAGTACTAACTCAACTGAAAAGCTATCCAATGATGTTGATGATGTTATTTGCAGTACCCTGTGCACAAGTGCTGAACCCTCTGGCTATTTACTGCCATATGAGTCTTATGTGCTGTGACCTAATTTACCAGCAGTTTTGCACAAATAAGCTGTTTATAGTTTCATATGATGGTTCACCCATTCACTTTTACTATTTCTTAACCAGTTTTACTTTATTTACATTATAATTATTATTTTTGATGCATTATATTTCAGTTGAATCATCATTTTTCTTTCACCCATATCGCTAGAGGAATTGCACGTGTGCAACTCCAATTTTTGATTGACCACTGCTAATGCGTGCGGAAGGACATGCTCCCTGTTTCATCATAACTAATGTGAGCACACAATCCTCATTACGCAAATGTGTTTTTCCAAGCATGCAATGGACAGGTTATTATTCTATTCACCTGGTAATATCATGCCGCAAATCACCAGTATCTCTTACATAACTCCCAAGATAAACTCAGACACCTTCTCAAAAGTGCAGCCATTAAGATTAACTGAACCACAGCCTGCCTGGCCAATTTTCATCACTTTAATTTTCTCTCTGTTTATAACTAAAACTACTCTACTACCAGTCTCATCAATAGCATGAATGGAAGAGTTCATCTCATACATTATTTGCCAAACATGCCAAATCATCAGCATAATCTAAATCAGAAATTTTCAGATCTCCAGACCATTTAAGACCAAAATCTTTCCCTTGCAGAAAATTTTGCATAATGTATTCAATAACCAAACTAAAGAGAAAAGGAGACAAAATGCACCCTTTCAAACACCAGAAGAAATGCTAAACCAACTGCTACAAACCTTACCAACTCTCGCACATGACTCAGTGTTATTATACAGAGCTTTCATTATGTTAATTAACTTATCTGGTACGACATATGATCTCACACTCAACAACAAATTATGATGATCAACAGAGTCGAAGAACCTTTTTGAAATCAATGAAGCTAGCAAACAACCAAAGGTTTCTGAAATTCTAAACGTTTCTCAAGAATCTGCCTGAGTGAAAACATCTGATCTACACATCCCCTACCACTTCAGAATCCATATTGCTCATCACTCAATTGACTGTCATCAAATTCTTAATTCTATTAAGCATAATCATGCAAAGAACTTGGAACAGAAAATAGGCTGATACCCCTCTAGAGTTTGTCACAAGAAATGCGATCACCTTTTTTATAAATAGGGTGATAATAGCTCTGGTAAAATCCTTAGGAACCATGCCTTTATCATAAAAGATATTCAAAATTTCAGTCATCCATGTGGTAACTGAAACATTCCCAGCTCTAAGCATTTCTGTAGTAATTTCATCTACCCCTGGAGATTTATGAAATTTAAGTTTAGAAATAGCCAAAATAACTTCAGATTGTGTTATAGAACCAACATTAAATCCCCCAATACATTTATCATCATTACAATGGGAGTAGAACTAACCACATTGTTTAGAATATCACTGAAATGCTCAGCCCACCTAGCCTTACAAGAATCTTAATCTTGTATAACCTTATCTTGTATATCCTTCAACTCCTATACACCAGTCTGTTTTCTACTACACAAAACATTAACTATCTGTTATAGCTCTCTGCTGTTCTGCTATGTAACAGCTTTCTCAGCAAAGCCATAAAGCCAAAGATTCTTAGCAGCTAACTGATCCTTTGCATGTTTATTAAGCTCTCTGTAATTCTTTCTATTAGGACTAATAGGTATTGATTAAGGACATTCCTGCAGTTCTTCCTTTCTGAAATAATCTCAAGTGCCTTATCACTCAAATAATTCTACCTCCTCTGCTGCTTTTTTCCTAAAAGAGTACTGTTAGTTCCAAGAAAAGCCTGTTTAAAATGGTCCCCTTCTTCCTCAACTTTAGTAGTAAGCAAACCATGACTGTCATAACGACTAAGTAACCCATCATGGTAAATCAATAAATATTTTTGAGAAAAAATTTTCACCGACATACGGAATGTGAACGTGCATCTCTCCAGAAACAAGCCAGAGTATTCTTCCAGTTGAACTAATGCCAGCTCATCTTTTTTCCACTAATTTTGTTGGCGAAAATTTTTTCCGCTAAATATTTATTGATTTATCAATGCCAAAAGAGCATCAGGTAATGCTGTCATTATCATCTATGTCTATCATTGTAAGCTTTAGCTATAACTGGGTCTTTCAGAACTTCAGAATTAAAGGTAAATGTTTTAACCTTAGCATAACACTTCTTAAGTTTCAGCTGCAAGACACTTTTAACATGGTAATGGTCAGATCCAATTTCAGCTCCCCTATATGACCTGGTATTCCTAACAGAACTAGCCCATTTGCTGTTAATTAATATATAATCAATCGTATTCTTATGCAGCCCATCTGGTGAAACCCATGTATACATATGTATGTCAGTGTTTGTAATAAGTGTGTTATTCTCAAATCATTATGTTTACTTACCTGTAGGAGATGTTGCCCATTGCAGCTACCAATACTAAAAAGGGCCTATCACCCCTCCTGAAAGGTGAGAATCAGTACCAACTTTGGCATTAAAGTCACCTAGAACAAGGGTAATATCTCCCTTTTTGAGAGAATTCAAAATATCCTATCCGTAAAATCTATCCTTCTCATCCTCATTGGCATCCTCATTGGGTGCATAACAGCAAATAACATTCAAGTCTTTAATGCTTGTCTGAAATTTTGCTGTAAGAAACCTTTCATTAATGCACTCCTATCCTAGAAGAACATCAATGGTGTGCCTGTTGAGAAACAGACCTATACCTTGGTGATGCTTATTATCTTCCCTTCCTGAAAAGAGAAATTTGAGATTATTTTTTAAGAACCTGACCTTTATCTGCCAGTCTGGTTTCTTGCAAGCTGAGAATATCTAAATTATAATAGTAAAATTCTTGTGTGAGGAAATCAAAAGAATAATCTCTGTACAGAGTCCTCACATTCCAACTACCTATGGAGAGAAAATGGTTAGTAGGATGTTTAAAGAAACTATGTTTATTGAGAGAGGGAATGCTGACAATATCGAACTGCCCTCTAATCGCAGGCATGGGGCAAAAACCCGTTTCCCCACCACTAAAGGCTGAAGCCATCTACATTGGAAGACTTCCTCCGATGTAAAATTTGATGATGGCCACAGTAGCAAGGTGTCTGCGATGATCTCTGCTCAGGATTATCCACCAGCTGATAAAATATATCCTGTAAATCTACTCACTTTGGGCTGTCAACCGATAAACTAACAAAAAAACACAGTGGCAGATTTTCCCTCCACAAAAGTCCACCAGTACAGAAAAATCAGGATCCATACTCTTCAGCAGGGTAGAAAAAAAAGTAGCCATAGTTGTCCATATCAGTAGGCCACACTAATCTGGCAGCCCTTCTCTTCTGTTCACTTCCACAAGAGAGTATCTCTTTTGAAGGTACTCAGCCTGTACCATGAGAAGGCAGGGTCAGACATTAGGTGCTAGGCCTGGCCAGTTCTATGCATCATCACAGGAGATTGATGCATAGCTCTCCTTCATTCATATAATATTTTTTACACAACTCTGGCTTAATAAAATTGTTACAAATGTAAGAACCACTTCCAAAAGCTAGTCACCAGAATAGAGATAGGATAGAAAAGTTAAAATGAAAAAAAAAAGGAGATTGTTACTTATTAGGATATAGGAAATTTGTAAGAGTTTGGAAACCTCTTCTTCCTATCTAAAAACGACATTGCTGATAAGTTTTGCAATATATATATAATAATGTTGAGACTGTAGTGGATCTTTCCCAATCCTGATGTTACTGCACCATTTTATGCATTGATCCTTCTCAGCTCTTATCCTTGCTATTGCACCAATCCTTAATTTTTTCCCCTTTTTTCTCTATTTCCACAGCTCTTTTACATGGAATACAGACTTAATTGTTAAAGTATGATTTTATATTTAATATACCATATCTAGTGTGGTTTCTATTTAAATACTCCCAAAGGGATATTGGAATTCTTCAGGGAGTTTATCTGATTTCACGATAGAGACCCTTGCTTTCTTGGGAACAACTGACATCACAAAGAAACCTTAAGCTATAATATATATAAACCTTAAGCAATACACCTTAAGCTATTGTTGTTCCGACTTGCAATCATTATAATCTACATCATAGAAAAAATTACTTTAGTAATTACACATATCCCATATTTCTTCACCCAACAGTTTCCTTTCTCAGTCTTCCCTTGAAGTACTGCCTCTTTGTAGACCATTATAGAACCTTGGCCAATTACTTTAGCCCATGCATCTTTCCCTTTCCTGGGCCACCAATTTCACAAAAGGCTTTCTCTCATTCTTCAGCATTCACCTTTATACAACCCCTCCATTAAAAAACAAACCTCAACTCTTTTGTTTCTTGATCTAGATACCACCATTTTTTCTCCTAACTTTACTCAAATCTTCTAATTATTTTCTTCTTCTAAATTATTTTACTGCTCTCTTCCTCTCATGGATTTATTACACTCTATGGGCCTTCTGCAAAATTCATATATACTGAAGAGCCAAAATTTATGACCACCTGCCTAATAAGATGTTGGTCCTCCACATGCCCCAAACAGCTCTTAACCAGCAAGGCATGGACGCTACAAGATTTCTAAAGGTGTCTTGTAGTATCTGTTACCAACACATTACCAGCAGATCCTTTAACTCTTGTAAGTTACATTGTTGAGCCACAGCAGATTGGATATGCTGTTCCAACACAAACCACAGATGCTCGATTGATGTCTGGGGAATATGGAGGCCAGGGAAATACCTGGAAGTCTTCCATATGTTCCACAAACCATTCTCGAACAATCCAGGCAGTGTGGCATTGCACATTATCCTGCTGAAAGAAGGCACTACTAGAGGGATAAACCGTTGCTATGAAAGGATGTACCTGGTCTGCAATGATGTTTAGGTAGATGTAGTAGTTTCCTGCACATGACTGACTGGACCCAGGTTTACAAGCAGAACATTGGCCAAAGTATTACACTTCCTCCATCTGGCTTGTTTTCGTCCCATGGTGCATCCTGGTGCCAACACTTCCCCAGATAAACAACATACAGGTACCCGGCTGTCAACATAGTGCAACAGGAAATGAGATCCATCAGACCAGATGACCTTCTTCTAATCATTCAAGGTCCAGTTTTGATGCTTACGTGCCCATTGTAGGTGCTTTCGACAGTGAACCGAGTTAGCATGGGCACTCGGAGCAGCCTGCGGCTACCAGCCTCATTTTCAGTAGGGTTCAATGTACTGCGTGTTGTGACACATTACTCCCATCACTAACATTCAAATTACGGGCAAGTTGCACCACAGTATTCCTTCTGTTGGCTCGTACCATATGGGATAGCCTTTGTTCACCTCTAGCATCGATGAGCTGTGGTTGGCTCAAACTTTGCTGCAGTTCGTGGTTTTTCCTATCTCGGACCACTTTTTCAAAGTACTAATCCACAATTAATAGATTCTGAAAAAAATTCATCGCCGCCGTGGCGGCGATGAATTTTTTTCAGAATCTATTAATTATTGTTTCTTAACAGGGAATACTGTGCATTCACTTTGGATTTCAATACTAATCCACAGCTGACTGTGAACACCCTACAAGCCTTGCCGTCTTGGAAATGCTCTGACCCAGTCATCTGGCCATAACTATTTGGCCTTTGTTAAACTCACTTAAGTCCGCTGCCTTTCCCACCTGAAGAACAAGAATAACATTGATTAACAGAGTTCAGTATCAGCTGTTATTTATACCATTTAATGACCTTCACATGCTGTTGTTTACCTGCAGTCGTTTTGATCTGCATAAAAATGCACCAACCATAATGTTTTGGCTCTTTGGTGTAACTGGTGTCCACCTTATTCCTGAAAATATAGGTCAGAGGCAAAAACTTCTGCAAGCCAGCAGCAGTCATCTAAATAATGAATCTTAGACTTCAGAAAGTTAATAGAAAAATACATAAAAAAATAAATACCCCCTGAAGAGGCTGCTTGCCACAAAGATTTTTTGAGGAGCCTGTTACCTGTGAGGTTTTTGACAGGAGCCTGTCAGTTTATATGCCACAGTAGAAGACCTGAGAGGATGGAAGGACCTCAGCAGAAAACAACACGAACATCCATGCCTTACTCGGGGCTTGAACCCAGGTCCCTTAGATCAGTAGCCAAGCACACTAACCACTCAGCCATTACTATTTTATTTTTTCATTTGATGCATATTTTATTAAACTACAATATAAGTAATTTGTTAAAGCCTTCTGACTGCCATTTCTTAGAAGTATTTCTTATATGTAATTTTTTTATATATGTAATTTTTTTATATATGTAATTTTCTTATATGCAATTTTTAACTATTGCCGATTTTTTTGTTAATGTTACTCTTTGCTGAAGCAACCACCTTGATTAAAGCTCACAAGTTTGATTTGAATTATCAACCAATTTTTCCTTAACCCTTCCAGTGTCCACGTCATCTGTATATGTTTGCAGAATCTGAAATAAGAGGCCAAGGACGTATGTATATGATTTTAGTACAACAAAAAAAAAAGATTTAAAAATTAAAATTGCTGTTGTAATTGATATATACAGGGTGAATCTGAAAAAGTGGGCAAAACTTTACGGGGTGGTAGAACGCAGCTATACAAGCAATATTCGTCATAGAATGTATGGTCGGAACGCAAGCAGTGAGAAGTTAAAAGGTAGTTTTCCACTGTCACATTTAAAGAATGAACACAAGAAGGAGAGGAGATACTTCAGAAAACATTTTATTAACAGGAATGTAATTGAGGTACATGCTCAAAGAAATTGCTCAAAAGAGCTGCCGCCATCTGTAATGCAGGCTTCACACCTGCGGGATAGGGACCGACGCACATTTGCGAAGACACCAGGCATTTCCCGAATATCGCCGGCAACAACGGCAATCCTGGCGACTAGATCCATATCGGTTTCAATGGATATATTATTATCGGTTCAATGGTAGATTAGGCTGACACTCCTTTCACGCCCTGCGTCTTGCTTGGCCGCGGCGAAGGATCCCGTTTCACACAGCCACCGATGCAAACGCTCGAAGGTTTTCCGATCTGGAGTGCATCTCATCAGAAACCAGTTGCGGTAACGTCTCTGTGCCTCACTTAAATTCCCGTCCGCCGCACCATACATAAAGTGCATATCCGCCATTTCATGGTTAGTATAACCAGCCATCCTCTCGGCAATCCACAGTAGAAATGCTGTTGGGTGCGAGGACCGACCCTTTTATACCATTTCCAACGCCACCTAGCGGCTCGCCGTTTGTGTTCCGCCCATACTTTCTATGACGAATATTGCTCGTATAGCTGCGTCCTACCACCCCGTAAAGTTTTGCCCACTTTTTCAGATTCACCCTGTATCTTTCACATGTGTGAATACCATGTTCTAAAAATCCACAAATTACATGAACACATCAGTGAGCCTGAAGTGAGCCCAAGTAGCCTGAAGAAGCCCCAAGATGGTATGGAGCCAGACTACTTGCAACAAAGGAAGTATTTTAACTTTGTAAATATTTCACTTAGAAAATTTTTAAGTTGTTAAAATCAAAGAGGAAACTTGAGTACTGAGCCTGAATAGCAATTTCACATTGATATTGTTAACATTACATTGTTCTAAATAATAAAGTGATTACTCATGCTACTTCAAAATTCTACCAAGTAGTGTGTGTGAAACAAAAGTGATCACAATGCAATCTACCTTCACAAGCAAGCTTTGCAGTAAAAACAGGTATACGAAGCAGCAATAACATTGGACTGTTCCCAACCTGTAAAATAGTTTCAATACCGGTGAAGGAAAAAAGATATCACCTAGAACCAAGAATGCAACGAATGAATAACACCATCAAAGTTAACCATCAATTAAGGCCTTACTCAAGTAAAACCCTTTATTGTAAATAGAGCAAAAATCATGGAAAATAAAACATTCTACATTGCTGTGAATAAATATATTTTAACTTTTAATTGTTACAAGCTTTATCAACTCTCACACATGACTCAGTGTTATAGAGAGAGCTTTCATTATGTTAACTAACCTGTATGGTATGCCATAAGATCTCACACGATCAATCACAAATTATGATGATCAACAGAGTCAAAAGCCTTTTTGAAATCTAGAAAGCTAGTAATCACAGATTTCTGAAACTCCAAATATTTCTCATTCTTTTTATTATTAGTTCCTAAATTTCAACAATAAAAGTATTACATACTACACAAGCTAGTCTCTCTTGCAAAGATCCATTTGCCATATAAGCATACACTAAACACCAATTTGGCCCATCATTAGAGTAACCTAGTAGAGGAAGTAAATTTTCATGCCTGTATCTGAAAAAAAAAAAATATAACATATTACATTTTAAAATTATACAACATACAAGAGAGAATTTTTATCATATGAAATATATTTCTACAATATATAGGGTGTCCACAAAATCTTTTTCCAGTTTAAAAAATTTATTACAAAAAAATGGCAAATGGCAAAAGGCTGGACGTTTTTGAATTTTGTTGCTTAGCTAAAAAAATTATATCTGTTTCAGTCCACCTTAAATGGCATACTTCTGGTGAATCTGAGCACATCCAATCAATACTTTACTTCAGTCCACGATTGTTACTCTTCTGATGGCAGCTGTTATCCCACTGCTGTCAATATCTGGTAAACATAATCCTTGACATATACTAGAAGACATCCAAGGACATAAAATTGGGATAGTGAGAGGAGGGGCAAAGGATTTACCCCCAATGCCTAATCCATCTACCAAGAACAGGAATTACCCTCAAGAAACTTCTCGTCAAGAACGTTATACACAAACTTCAATACAAAAGCACTGCAGTCTTAAGGGGGCATAGGAGTTTCTCGGGCTGAAAAAATTTCGAAATTTTTTTTTTGCATTTTCTGATAGTTTTTTACCCCTAAGAATGAGAATCCAAAATCGTTTTTAAAATATTGAAATATTACAGAAGATATAACACTTTATGTCGGAGAGCCCCTATTCACAGCAGCGGGGTAGGAACGTTGGACCCATAGAATAATGGTTTCTTTTGTCCTTATTCGAAGAGCAGGTTATCCGTGGGTAAAGCATTCGTATTTTTCTCAACAGATGGCATTGTAATCGTTTTACTTTCGTGAATGCAGTTTCTAAACTAAGTTCAAAACAGCAATTTCTTATACAGGCTACCCAATTTCTTCGAACTTTCAAATGTGTTTTTCTCGAAACTATGTTTTCAAAGTCGGTACCGGTGATAACTCAATAACTAATCACTCAATTGACTTGTTTCTTTTTTCTACTTATAGATTATAAAATTCCCTAGTCCTTATCAGATGCTTTTTTGAAAATTTTAATTTTTTATATTTTTTTTCATAGTTTAAACTGGAAATAAAGAGCTAAAAATTGACACTTTCTTTTTTTCGAAAGGTCGCCATTTTGTTAAAAATTCGAAATTTAAATATCCCATTCGATACGGACTTCAAAATTTAATGTACTTTAAGAATTTCTTTGTTTGTTTCAGATGAACATGCAGGGCAATTTTACTGGTACCGCAGACCTCTGTACGGTGTGCAGGCCAGTATTGGCGGAGCTGTAATGGAGGTTTTTTTTCGAAAATTTGACTGAATAAAAATTTTTTTTATAACTACATGAGATGTACTTTCATTTAAAAAAAAAAGTCGTTATTTTTACCTTTTTTATTTGCGCTGAAAAAAAATTATGAAAATTGCCTGAAAAAATTATGAGTTGCCCCCCTTAATGAAAAATAGGAAATATCTGCAACTCTTCTATTTGTGAGGCCACATAACTCCCCATCATATATTACATATATAAAAATGTAAAGTCCATACACAGTTACTGATGGACTTTACAGTGAAGATAACTGGTCCTATCACCCTATTATGAATTAGTCCACTCCAAACATTATGGGGTATCACTGATGTGTTCATGCAACTCATGTGGATTTTTAGAACATGGTATTCACCCATGTGAAAGATATATTACTATAAAACTCCCAGAAAGATCAAAAACCATGTTTGGGTTGCAGAAGATGAACCCCATCCCCAAATCCTTGGACAAGACTTTCACTCAAGGAGTGGAGTTGTGAACACCTTACCTGAAAAAATGACTATAAATGGCCAATACTACACCAACACTGTTTTGTCCAAGCTTTTATTTCCCCAGAAAATAACACTTATTTTCAGTAGGTATTCATTGTCTGCATCGAATGAGTTCATCATGGAACATGAAAATTCAAAATGCTGGGATCTGTTGTTGTGCTTGAATCTTGTGTGTATAAAGTGAAGAAAAAGTTTACACACTATCTTCATTTTATACACACATGGTTACAACTTCTTGAATAAGATTATATGTCCATTCTTAGAAATGACTGCAGTTCTCATGCTTGATAAATAGACTTTCAAGAATTGTATTAGAATGTAGTACATATGTTAATAGTTTCTTCAGAGACATTTGAATGTCCACATTGGGACAAATCTATAACATTTCTTGTCTCTCGATATTTATTGAATGGGTCCTACTGCTGGGTTTAGATAGTGGATATTTTCTGTACTGATGGCAGTAATTCAGTTGAGTTATCACCGATTTTAACTCTGTAAACCAAATGATGCATTGGGATCTCCTGAACATCTGACATTTTCATTCAACCTTTTGCTGACCTCACATAAATAATTCTATTACATTCTGTAAATCAGAAATAAAACTTCACTAATTAAGCAACAAGATTCAGAATTCTGTCCTTTTACATTTTCTTGCAATACATTTTTTAAAAGCATAAATGCACTTTGTGTACACCCTATTATATATATTTCTTCTTTACAAGAGAACAAAAAATATATTCTCTCTTGTAAAGATCTGTTGAATACATGAAGACAGGCACACACATATATTTATACTCATTGGTTGGTTGGTTGTTTGGGATTTATTGGCGCAACAGCAACTAAGGCTATATTGCGCCAAACAAACGATAAAAAGGGATAAAAGTCTCGTAACCCACAACCAAAGTTAAAATGAACACAAACAAAACGGCACAAAAAGACTAAAAAGTAACAACAAGTATAGAAGTTAACAATAAAAATGGGTGTATAGGACCTATTGAAAACCACAAAACAAGAGTAAAAACTAGGAAATAGGGTAAAAATCAAATACGTGTAAAATAACCAGTAAAACGTAAAAAGTTGAAAACAAGAGTTAAAAACAATTCATCAGATAAAAGATGGCTGAGTGTAAGAGGCTCAGCCATAAAATTGTGGAAGCTAAAATACATTTTGCGTTCAAGGTTAAAAGCTGGTATTTATACTCATCCAGCAGCCAAAAGCTAAAGAGGTCTAGTCAAACTGTGCAATTTATTTTCTAAACACAACAATCCTGAGCTACAGCAGCTGTGTTTTACTACAAGACGAATGTAAATAAGGTTTTGACACAAGCTGAAAGGCACCTGATGCTGCCCAGGTCTCCCTTTTAATCTGTATATTCTGTGTTTTAATGCACTAAAAGTTAGTTTTGTGAGGCAAATTTATGCAAGTGTGGAAAACTCCACTAATCTGCTAATCCTAGGTTTGGATTTTACCTCTGAGTGGCACTTTTGTGCATACAAGGGGCTAAATGGTCAAGAGTTGGAGTTGGTAGAAGAGTTAGGGGTCTGGAGTTGGTAGAAGAAAAAAAAAAAAGTCGGAGTTGGTAGAAGAGTTAGGGGAGTTCCATAGTCCCCTAATAGCTGTCCAGTAACACTTAAGCAACACAGAAAACAGCATATAACAGACAGGCTACCTTGAAAATACAATAATTGGAGAGATTGGTTATAGGGCATCAACAGTCCTTAGAAAAAAGTGATAGGTTCTCACCCAGTTCAACCAAGACAACTTTCTTTTCCCTTTGTTTTAATGCAGCCAAATAATGAATCCATTCAATACACTACATTTAACATATTTGATAATCTAATGTAACAGATAAGTTAGACAATTATTATCTAAATTATTATCTATTTTGTTGCATAGATTCTCATTACTTGGCCAATGGTATCTAAATTACCTTTTTAAATTACAATCAAGTATGATCTAGAATTTATTACTTGAGATCATTTTATTTCCATTAAAAAAATTGTTTTTACATTAATAATCTTTATTAGTATTAACACTATTCACAAAATATGTTTCTCGCAAAACATACAAACAGAAAATAAAATGGCAGATTGTAAATAAGATAAAAAAAAGCCTCATAATAAGAAACTGAACATAATGCAATCATACTTACATATGTACAACATGTATTATATACTAAAATAATATATATTTAAACAATAATTGACAATCTCAGCATTACCTGTAGACATTTAAATGCCTATAAATCAGTAAATGTTTTTGCGGAAAAAATTTCGATGACTTAAGCCCCTGTCCTCTCAATTGTCTGAAGGACATGGATCAGAGACCGCCTTTCATGGGGGTGCTGGTGAACGAGGTGGGGGTCAGTGTTTTCTTATTGGATTCTGGTGTGTGGGGAGGGAGGAGGATATTTCAGTTTGGAAGTCTGGCTGTCATGGTCATGACAGAGATGGATTTCCTGAGGTGGAAGTGAACGGTACAGATGCAGGAATAAAAACTGGTGTTGATGTTGATGATGACACCAACCATGGTTTCACCTGCATCTGGTGGTACTTGGCAGCAGGCAAGATTCAGATGGTGTAATGCTGATATCTGTGTGCAAAGCCATGGAAGCCACCACAGTGATGGGTTTCAATTACACAAAAGCATAGGAAACCTTGCCAGACAATGCAGGGAGCTTCTTCATCTCTGGAAAGGAAATTACATTGATAGTCTTGAGGTGTTGTACCTTCTTTCCTCCAACCATTTAGGACAGTCACAAAAGAATGCTGGATGGTTATGACCACAATTCACACAGCTTGCCTTTTCTGCTAGGATCAATAATATTCTGGCTGCCACAACAAACCCAGGGATGCTCTGGCATTGAAAACAGCACAGGGTTTGGAATGTATGGCTATACCTTGCAGTGAAGGCAACCTGCTTTGATGGAAGTTGGCAAGCATGGTGTATTGAATGTAAGGTTAGTACCAGGTGGGTAATACTTACCATCACAGCATTGCAAACCAGGTGGACTGCTATCACTCCCTGGGAGGAGAGCTCCGAGAAGATCTCCTCCTCAGAAATCTTCAGGAGGCCCCACTTAGAGACCACACCCTGGGAGGAATTATGCGATTTGTAGGGAGTCATAGTGGCAGACACCCCACCAATTGCTGTCACTTTCAGCAGTAGCTCTGAATGCTTACAGCAAGAAGTTTCCACCAGCAAGTTACCAGATCTTAGCCACTTGACTGATTTCGGAACTCCTGCAAGATACTTAGAAATTAATATTAAAAGCTTAATGACAACTTGCTACATTTCGTTGTTACACATGATCATTGTAAATGTACCTAAATCTTAGGCTATAAACACTTTAAATTACTCTCAACCTGAATTCTCATACTCATGAGATAGGAGAGAGTTAATTATTTCATGTTGAATACATTTTACACTTATTATTGAATTGGTAAGAGAGGAAGAATATTTTACTGCTTTATCCAAGTCGTTGACAAGTCCTTGGAGAGATGGTACATATTATGTTTTCCAAGTTGATGTTGATGCTTGAAATATTGCAGACTGATGCACTCATTTTTGGACACACTACTGATGGTTGTTGTGGTCTATTTTCGCTTTGAGATGCCAGTCTTAATTACTCTCTTTTTTAAGGACTCAGCACTATTGTTGTATGTGCAGAGAATTATTCTACAGTACTTTATCACCTCTCCTCTTCCCTTCTTCATCCATAGGGTTGCCTCTGATGACTTTTTTAACACACCCAAATTAAATAACTAAACAGAAACTGCCCCCCTTGCTAAAAACTTTACATTTCCTACTCAACATTCTTAATTCTTTAAGCACAATAAAGCAAAGAACTTTACCTGGAACAGAAAGCATGCTGATATCCCTGTAGTTACAAAAACTGCAATCACCTTTTTTAAAAATAGGAAAAATAATAGCTCTGGTAAAATCCTTAGGGACCATGCCTTTATCAAGAAAGATATTCAACATTTGTCATCCATGTGGTAACTGAAACATTCCCAGCTCCACGCATTTTCATAGTAATTTCATCTACCCCTGAGGATTTACGCAGTTTAAGTTTAGAAACAGCCAAACTAACTTCAGACTGTGTTATAGGGCCAACATTAAAGCCAGTAATGCATCTATCATCATTACAAACAATCGGAGTAGAACTAACCACATTGTTTAGAACATCACTGAAATGCTCAGCCCACCTAGCCATGACAGAATCCTCACCTTCTATAACCTTACCATGTTTATTTTCAATCCCTGTATACCTGTCCGTTTTCTACCATGCAAAACATTAACTATCTGGTACAGCTCTCTGCTGTTGTGCTGCCTAACTGCTTCCTCAGCTTTGTCAGCCAAGCCATCAAGCCAAAGATTCTTATCAGTAGCTAACTGATCCTTTACATGTTTATTAAGCTCTCTGTAATCCTTTCTATTAGGACTAGTAGGGTACTAATTAAGGGCATTCCTGCAGTTCTTTCTTTCTTAAATAAGCTCAAGTGCCTCACCAGTCAAATAATTTTGCCCCCTCTTTTCCCTTTTTCCTAAAAGAATACTATTAGTTTCCAAAAAAAAAAAGCCTGTTTAAAAAGGTCCATTCTTCCTCCACTTCTGTAGTAAGCAAACCATGACTGTAATAATGACTAGGTAACCTATCATGGTAAGCTTTACCTATAACTGGGTCTTTCATCATCCTCATCCTCAAGCAGCCATGGGCTACGGAGGTCCAACCAGACCGCGCAGTTTAATTCTCCAAGCATATCTATCCTGAGCTACATCTGCTGAATCCGGCCACTGCACACCAATTTTAACAAGGTCCTGTTTGACATTGTCTGCCCACTGCATCCTAGGTCTCCCCTACTTTCTGAGGCCTTTAGGCACACTGTTCATAACCCTATTAGCCAATCTATAATTATTCATACAGGCAACATGGCCAAACCAATGGAGTCTCTCTCTGCACAATATGCTGCTTAAAAGAGGTTGCAAACTCCTTTGCCTAACCTCATCATTAGTTACAAAGTTAAACCACCTAATACCCAAGATACTACGTAAGCATCTAGAATCAAAAGCATCTAGTTTCCTGTTATCCTGTTTACACAGCGTCCAAGTTTCACTACCATAACTAACCCTAGAAAGAACCAAACTATTATACAGTCTAATTTTAGTCTTTAGGTGTATACGCCTATTTCTCCACAATCTCCATAGATTCTTAAAAGTTGCGGCAGCAATCCCTATTCGTCTGTTAATCTCATGCCGCACATCACCAGTATCTGTTACATAGCTACCAAGGTAATTAAACTGTGACACCTGCTCAAGACTGCAACTATTCAGATTGACTGAATCACAGTCTGCCTGACCAATTTTCATCACTTTAGTTTTCTCTCTGTTTATAACCAAACCTACTCTACTACCAGTTTCATAAACAGCTCGAATGAAAGAGTTCATCTCATCAACATCATTTGCCAAAAGGGCTAAATCATCAGCATAATCTAAATCAGAAATTTTCGTATCTCCAGCCCATTTAAGGCCAAAATCTTTCTCTTGAAGTGAATTTCGCATAACATAATCAATAACCAAACTAAAGAGAAAAGGGGACAAGATGCACCCTTGTCGAACACCAGATGTAATGCTAAACCAATTGCTACAAGGCTTACCAACTCTCACACACAACTCAGTGTTATTATAGAGAGCTTTCATTATGTTAACTAACTTGTCTGGTATACCATATGATCTCACAATCAACCACAAATTATGACGATCAACAGAGTCGAAAGCCTTTTTGAAATCAACAGAACTAGCAACCAAAGGTTTCTGAAACCCTAAACATTTCTCAAGAATCTGCCTAAGTGAAAATATCTGATCCACACATCCCCTACCACTTCTGAATCCACATTGCTCATCACGCAATTGACTGTCAACCAGATTCTTAATTCTATTAAGCACAATCATGGAAAGAACTTTACCTGGAACAGAGAGTAGGCTGATACCCCTATAGTTATCACAAGAACTGCGATCACCTTTTTGAAAATAGGGATAATAATTGCTCTGGTAAAATCTTTAGGAACCATGCCTTTATCATAAAAGTTATTCAAAATTTCAGTCATTCAAGTGGTAACTGAAACATTCGCAGCTCTGAGCATTTCTGTAGTAATTTCATCTACCCCTGGGGATTTATGAAGCTTAAGTTTAGAAATAGCCAAAATAACTTCAGATTGTGTTACAGGGCCAACATTACAGCCGCCAATGCATCTATCATCATTACAAACAATGGGAGTAGAACTAACCACATTATTTAGAACATCACTGAAATGCTCAGCCCACCTAGCCATGACAGAATCCTCCCCTTCTATAACCTTACCATGTTTATTCTTCAATCCCTGTATACCTGTCCGTTTTCTACCACATAAAACATTAGCTATCTGGTACAGCTCTCTGCTGTTGTGCTGCCTAACTGCTTCCTCAGCTTTGTCAGCCAAGCCATCAAGCCAAAGATTCTTATCAGTAGCTAACTGATCCTTTACATGTTTATTAAGCTCTCTGTAATCCTTTCTATTAGGACTAGTAGGGTACTGATTAAGGACATTCCTGCAGTTCTTTCTTTCTGAAATAAGCTGAAGTGCCTTATCATTTAAATAATTCTGCCTCCTCTGCTCCTTTTTTCCTAAAAGAGTACTGTTAGTTTCCAAAAAAACCTGTTTAAAATGGTCCCATTTTTCCTCAACTTCAGTAGTAAGCAGACCATGACTGTCATAACGACTAAGTAACCTATTGTGGTAAGCTTTAGCTATAACTGGGTCTTTCAGAGCTTCAGTATTAAAGTTAAATTTTTAAACTTTAGCACAACACTTTTTAAGTTTAAGTTGCAACTCACTTTTAACAAGGTAATGGTCAGATCCAATTTCAGCTCCCCTATATGCCATGGTATTCCTAACAGAACTAGCCCATTTGCTGTTCATTAATATATAATCAATCATATTCTTATGCAGCCCATCAGGCGAAACCCATATGTATTTATGTATGTCACGGTGTTTGTAATATGTGTTAGTTATTCTGAAACCACTGAGTTTACTTACCTGTAGGAGATGTTGCCCATTGCCATTGCAGCTACCAATACCAAAAGGGCCTATCACCCCTCCCCAAAGGTCAGAGTCAGTACCAACTTTGGCATTGAAATCACCTAGAACAAGGGTAATATCTCCTTTCTTGACAGAATTCAAAATATCCTGAAGTTGTCCGTAAAACCTATCCTCATCCTCATCAGCATCCTCAGGGGGGGGGGGAATAACAGCAGATAACATTCAAGTCTTAAGTCTTTAATGCTTGTCTGAAATTTTGCTGTAAGAAACCTTTCATTAATGCACTCATATCCTAGAAAAGCATCACTAGCATGTCTGCTGAGCAGCAGACCCAAGCCTTGGCGATGCTTTCCATCCTCCCTCCCTGTAAAGAGAAATTTCAAGTTATTTTTAAGTATCTCATCTTTACCTGTCCATCTGGTCTCTTGCAAGCCTAGAATATCTAGGTTATAGCACTGGAATTCCTGCATGAGGACATCAAGAGAATAATCTCTATGTAATGTCCTCACGTTCCTGCAGAGAGAAAATGATTAGTAGGATCTTTAAAGAAATTAGGTTTATTGAGAGAGGGTTGGGTTGTTTTACCTCTGAGCGGCACTTTTTTGCACACCATGGGCTAAATGGCCAGGTCACATGGACCCCGAAGGCTCAGAGAAGGTTGGGGGAGGGGACCCACTGAAACAGCTGTTGGGAGACAGATGGTAGCCTCCCGTCAAGGCCATCCAGTGTGTTCTTTAACGTGCACAGGGTATGGCTCTCCCGCACACGGGGACACGGCTTAACGTCCCATCCGACGGACGGCGACCTTTCCAAGCCCATCGGTGTCCCCTACTGACCGCGGGCAGGGCGGGGAATTTTGCGGATATAAATCTCAACACTGACCCAGCTGGGACTCGAACCTGGGAACTACAGATTACGAGCCTGGTGCGCTACCGACTGAGCCACCCCCGCCCCATTGAGAGAGGGAATACCGACAATATCAAACAGCCCCCTAATCACAGTCATGGGGCAAAAACCTGTTTCCCCACTACTAAAGGTTGAAGCCATCTACACTGGAAGATTTCCTCCAATTTAGAATTTGACGATGCCAGTAGAAGCAAGAGTTCAGGTGCCTGCAATGAATTCTGCTCAGGATTATCGAACAGCTGTCGAACCACAAACAGAAAACACAGCAGAAGATTCTCCCTCCACAGAAGAAGCCCACCAGTGCAGCAAATTCAGGATCCATAATCAAGCTCAGAGCCATAATTCCATTCAGTTGGTACATATGGTCAGCAGCAGGACCCTATGTGGTTGACCACTCCTCACCAGGGTAGAAAAAAAAAATGAAAAGTAGCCCTAGTTGTCGAGATCAGTAGGCCTCACTGATATGGTAGCCCTCCCTTTCCTTTCCCTTTCACAAGAGAGTATCTCTTTAGAAAGGTACTAATGGCCTGCATCATAGGTGCTAGGCCTGGCCAGTTCTATCCGTCATCACAAGGGATTGGTGCATAGCTCTCCTTCCAGTGACTACATAGCTACCATTTACAGACCTTTGGCATAGTATTTATATTTTATTTTTTCTTCAATTCTTTTCAAATATTTTTTATGGTAACCTACTTGTATTCCTATTTTTAATATGTAATTTAATTCTACATTTAACACTTTTCTAGTGGAACAGTATTGATATGCTCTAAGGAAATGTAAGTTGAACACAGATTTTTATAATGTCCTGAGTGGTTGAATTTTCCAGAATTATATTTGGTATAAAAATCGGTTTTCCATATATTGTTGTTTTACATTTATTATTGTTACATGTAATTAAATACAGAAGTTGTTTATTCATCTCTGTTTCATGTGCAAAATTAATGGTTGGAAGGATATTGTTAAAAGTATCCAGCAAATTTTTTTAATTTATTTAAATCATGGTCCCAAAGGAGTAGCACATCATCGATGTACTACAGGTACAAACGAGGTTTAAATTGTACCAACTGTAATGCCTCCGTTTCAACATGGCAGAGGACCACATCGGCCATGAGCCCAGGCAGGTGATTCCATTGACACCCCCTCGGTCTGGACCCATGTGTGATCATTGACCTGGAACCAGTTGGATATGGTGGTCAGGTCTAGGGCATTGTGCATGCTAAAGTACTCTTTGCTGAGGGGGTGCCAATGGGATCACCTCTGTCTGGACTCATGGCTGATATGGTCCTTTGCCACATTGAAATGGAGGCATTGTGGTTGGTACAATTTAAACCTCTTTTGTACCTGTTGTACATCGATGATGTGCTCCTCTTTTGGGACCATGATTAAAATAAATTAAAAAATTTGCTGGATACTTTTAACAGTATTCTTCCACCATTAATTTTGCACATGAAACAGAGATGAATAAACAACTGCCATATTTAATTACATGTAACAATAATAAACGTGAAACAACAATATATGGAAAACCGATTTATACACCAAATATAATTCTGGAAAATTCAACCACCCAGGACACTATAAAAATCTGTGTTCAATTTACATTTCCTTAGAGCATATCGATACTGTTCCACTAGAAAAGTGTTAAATATAGAATTAAATTTCATATACAAAATAGGAATACAAGCAGGTTACCATAAAAAATATTTGGAAAGAATTGAGAAAAAAAATTATAAATACTATGCTAATTCACAAATTCAACCAGCTCAAATACTGCAGTCAAATGTGAAATATACAATAGCCTTTCTTTACATTCTGGGTTTCTCGGATGTATTAGCTAAAATATTGAACAAATATGACATAAGATTACCATTGAATATAATAAGTAATGTTAAAACACTTGTAATTAATGATGGGGATAAGACTGCATATACAGAGATGGGGTGGGGTATTTAATTGAAAATGAAAATAATAAAATAATTGACAATATAAAGTACATTGGAAAGACATATCGACAGATAGCAGCATAAGTAGCAGAGCATCAATACGATTTGACAAACCAGTTAAGTAAAACAGCATTAACGCAAACTATTTTACAAACAGATTTGCATAATTATATACTGAAACCTAAAATAATTGCAGCTACACAAACAAAATCTCAATTAAACTACATGGAAAACCTAATCATTAATTTAAACCAGAATTATGCAACACTGATAAAATTAAATCTTTACTATCTGCCTGGAAATTAATTTCAAACCATTTAACAGGATATGCACTGGGTGCCTGCTAGAGGGACTGCCTTATAAAAGTTCAGTGGCAAGGATGAAAAGAGCACACTGCCTGATGAAACTATGAGTGAAATGCGTGTAGCAGAGGTCATCTGTTTTATGTTCGATTTTGATGTTTTTTATGTTGAGTATGAAATGTAAAGTTTTTAGCAAGGGGAGCAGTTTCTCTTTAGTTATTTAATTTGGGTGTGTTAAAAAAGTCATCAGAGGCAACCCTATGGTTGAAGAAGGGAAGAGGAGAGGTGATAAAGTACTGCAGAAGTGACCACACATAAACAACAGTGCTGAGTCATTAAAAAAGAGTGTAATCAGGACTGGCATTTCAAAATGAAAGTAGACCACAACAACCACCAGCAGAGTGTCCAAAAATGAGTGCATCAGTCTGCAATATTCCAAGCATCAACATCAACTTGGAAAACATAATATGTATCTCATCTCTCCAAGGACTTGTCAATGACTTGGATAAAGCAGTAAAATATTCTTCCTCTCTTACCAATTCAATAATAAGTGTAAAATGTATTCAACATGAAATAATTAACTCTCTCCTATCTCATGAGTATGAGAATTCAGGTTGAGAGTAATTTAAAGTGTTTATAGCCTAAGATTTAGGTACATTTACAATGATTATGTGTAACAACCAAATGTAATCCTGCAAAAAATTCCGAACTTTTGCTTTTTAAAAATGGGCACACATCCCCAATCACCTGATCAACTGTGAAATGATCAGGAATCTTGGGGATGAAGAGACAAAGATGACAGCAACAATAACAAAGAAGATGGGGGCTTATGCTGAGTCCTCTTTAGACTCTGACAGAAGAATTTCCACTAATGGAACTCATGTTCATCTTTAGGTGGTTCAATGCCCATGATCCCCTACCCACCACAGAGCCCAACAAGGGGATGCCCAATTGGGCACTATACCTACACAGCCAGTGCACCAACAAGTCCTCACAAATAAAATGGAAATAAAAAGAACTGTGAGAAACTAAACTGTCTTCACAAAATGAAATAAGCAAAAAATAACCAGGACATGGACAAGGCACTCACTTACTCTATAGTTGGCTCTAGTAGGTCAGGCCCACCAGCAGACTGATCCTGAGTGGGTCACCTCACACCTCCCATTTACCTGAAGCAGAGGTCAAAGCAGTGTCTAGCATCAGCTCTCAAAATCGCTGCCCAGCCCGACAAACAGGCTCCCCAATGGCAAAATGGACCAAAGGGGACCCTGCTAGTCATGAGCTGAGGGAGAAGATGAGGACTCCTTAGCAACTACCAGGATCCTCCTTTCCAGGGACATGGGTCATCACACATGGTAAATACATGGGCGAGCATTTAGAACCCTATGAAGGTACCTGAACCAGCAGAACATTCACAGGTTTCCACATACTACCACATACAAGAGCTCACACCAAGGGTTCTAAAATTCTCACAAAGCATCTATCATATTTAAGCTAATACACTCTCCAAAGTGGAAATCACAACATGTAGGAATGGAAGTAGAGATATATAAATTGCAGAAGGCAATTTGTCATTGGAAATATGCAAATGATCAAAGTTCCGCAGATGGACACACGACATCCAGCTGAGCAGTGGATAAATACCGGGCACCCATGAACTCATATCATAGCACAACTGACAGTGAGTGGAGTGCATGCTGCAAAAATGTTCAGAACATGCCTTGGAGACACCAACAGGAACCTTATGCATAACTGATGCCTGAGAAAGAGCAAATTGTTTACATGCAAGAATTCAGACTCAGCCTTCGAGTGATTGCCGCATGCATAGGGTACAATGTGAGCACAGTGCAACATCATGGAGCATCAAATGCATGAAGGATAGGTACAGGGCCAGCATGCTGCCCCATAGGATGTGAAGATCGCATGCTCTGTAGGAGGGAGATCACTTTCATCAGAGAGACTACTGCAGAGTGATTTGGGGACCACTATGGGTACTGTGGTCTTCACGCAAACCATTAAACAACGTTTGCACAATGCAGGAATGAAGGCAAGTGTTCAGTCCAGCAGGCCATTGCAACGACATCACTGGTTACACTGTCTCGTCAAGTGAGGCAACATTGGACTATGGAATGGAGGAGAATGTTGTTCACAGATGAGTCCCAATTCTGTTTTGGCATGCCAGATGACCATTTGTCTGCATGGTGATGGCAACAACATGAGGAAGCCAATTCAATTAACCACCATATGACTCCCCATCATGGCACAATGGTATGGGGTGTCTTTCACATATGGTGGCCAGATACCTCTGCTCCATGTTTCTGGAGTGATAATAGCAAGATGTTACATCTATGACATTTAATCCTGTAGCATGACCCTTCCTTACCACCATGCCTGGACTGATTCTGCAGCAGGACAGTGCCACCTCACACTTATGGGTAGCAGCCTTTGTTAGCTCCCTCCAGCAGTGAATCTGGTACAGTTGTATGCCCACTTGGATGCTGTTTGGAATGCCATACCTCAGGACACCATTAACAATCTGATTGATGGAATGGTGAGACATCTACAAGATTGTATAATCGCCTGAGGTGGGCTTACTATGTACTGATAAATCTGCAATAAATGCACATACCTTGCATTCTCACATTCCATTTTTTTTTATCATAGATTTCGTCCTGTCAGTTTCAGGGGCATACATCACTTCCTTTGCGGTGTTGTGGTTTCCTCTTTGAGCAGTGTACTTGCCACTGATTCTGGTGAGTTCCTTATGTATATATATATATACAGCTGTTCCCCCTGCATATGGGCACAAATATCACTTACTCCATTACCCAGATATTGGGATTGACCACTTTTCATTTGAATGATACTTATAAACTGAACAGGTAAAATATTCATTAATTTAAAATAAAACATTTCATTAGCTGTTTGATTTCCAGCATTAGTAGTTTTGATAAATGATTTTTTAATATTGAGTATCTTTCTCATGAAGCTGCAACATATATGAGCATTAATTACGATACCATATTGATTCAAGTGATTCTAGTGACAAGTAAACAAGTTTATGGTATTTAATGAAACATAATTAATTATAGAACTGATGAACAATACTGCAATTTGTTACAATGAAGCTATGTTTTTTCCACCTAAACTGTTCACAAACTATTCGAATTACAATTTGATAGTAAATTAAGAAAGTTAACCTTATTTGTAGTATTTATATTTGTCTAGGAGGGGGTTCAATTAGAAACTCTCAAAAGCACCACAAAAACATTAGATAACATTAAACTTTTGCTTTCCAATGTGTAGACACAGTGGAAAGTGAGAGTAAATAGGGAAATTTTCATGAATTTGAAGATACAAAGTGTGGAGGTACATCACTTTGGATGTGAGTAAATAGGGAAATTTTCATGGATTTGAAGATAAAAGTGTGGAGGTACATCACTTTGGATTTTTCAAAATTTATATACATTTTAATGTTATGAAGCCATTTAGTTTTTCATTACTATCCAGATTGAGTTTAAGATTGTTTTGGTTGACATCAAATTCACTGAAGAGAAAAAAACAGTATCATCATAAAAGATTTAATCCTCAAGTTTGTCATAACATTTCTATAAATTAAATAAAATACAGGTCCTAACATTGAACATTGGAGCACACTGAAAGGTAACAATATATGACTGAAGTCTGCCAATTTAGGTATTGATTTTTTTTAGTACAATGTAATAATCAAAAGCAGGCCCAGCCAACCTGCAGTTCCACACGAGCTACACATGGTTTACTGTAAAAGAACATGAAGCTCAAAAAACAAATAATCAATATACTGAATCTAGCTCATTACTTCCAACTTTTTGGTCAAACATTTATAGGCACATATCTAAACAATTTTACCAACTCATAGTGTCAAACATTTATAGGCACATATCTAAACAATTTTACCAACTCATAGTGCTCATTAAATATGTATAAATTTTTATTTTTTAATCATGGCATTTATTTGATTCCTTAAAAATAGTTTTTTTTCCCTTTTCAATACTTATTAGAAATGTATGTTATCATTTTAAGTAGAGAATTTTTCTTCTGGATCTTTATTTTTTTTTTTTTTTTCATAGAGGCTCTTCAGTACGTTTGGGTTAGATGGGCCTGATCTCAAGCATCAAAAGCTTTTTGGAAATCTAAAAATAAAACTGTTTTACTTTCATTAGATTATGATTAATCTCTTCAGAAAGTATTCCAGAATATATGTATTCTGACTCTTTTGAAAATCATATTATTTTCCTGGAATAGTGTATTTTGCAAAGCAGTTCACTAACATTTTTTCCCATGATTTTATCAAATGCAAGCAAGATAGCAATGGAAGTACTTAAGAAATTTGCTCTTCTTACTGTTTTTGTACATAGGTCACAATTAGGAGCTTTGAGAACAGCAAGAATTTTGTAAGATATATATATATAAATTCCAGCAATAAGGACATTCTCTGGGCTTGAAAGGACAAGGTGGACAGGTAAAGTTCAGATACTATAAATAATCTTAAATATTTCTTTTCAGGATAAGAGGATAGAAAGTATCTGCAGGCTGTAGATTTGCAAGTGAAGCTCTTTTAGGACAACGTATCAATGAAAGATTTCTTAGAGTTATATTTGAAACAAGAATTAAAGACTTGAATGTTGTTACTAATTGCTAGGCATCACTAAGAACTCTGATGAGAATATGAAAGACAGGTGGTTGCAGAGGAATAATTCCTTGATGTTTCTTGTTCAATTGTCAAGGAAGGCATCACTCTTAGTTTAATGTTGAATCAATTTTAGAGGAAAAATTGTCTGGAGAAAAGTGGGATATGAACCCATGACCTCCTAATAACATGTCAGGTGCTCTAACTGCTGAGTACCAGATGCCAATCTACATCTCCTCTAATTGATGTTGTGAACTTTCTACCTACAGTACACAATTTTCTGTGTCTCATGAAGCTATTGTCCCAGCTGCTCATAAACAGCCTCAAGAAGTAGATAGCAAGTATATAATGAAGATAAGTATGTTATGAGTATGCAATTGAATAAATTAAAGAAATTTCTCGACATTTCTGTTCAACTCTCAAGGAAGGAATCACTCTTAGTTTAATGTTCATATCAATTTTAGAAGAAAAATTGTCTTGAGCTGGGTGGAATACAAACCCATGATCTTCTGCTAATATGTTGGTTGCTTCATGACATACTTGTCATCTGCTTCTTGAGGCTGTTTGTGAGCAGCTGGGACAATGTCTTCATGAGACACAAAATTGTGTACTGTAGGTCAAAAGTTCATAACATCAGAGATCCTGATTAGTGGTCAGAGCACCTGACATTTATCAGGAGGTCATAGGTTCATATCCCACTGGCTCTGGACAATTTTTCCTCTAAAACTGATAATAACATTAAACTAAAAGTGATACCTTCCTTGACATTACTACATATTAACAGTAAAGGGTTAGAAACACCATATTGTATAGGGTAGAGCTAATAGTGATTAATTTAGCATTATTAATGGAGTTCAAGAAATCTGCATTTTGTCACCTTTACTTTTTTTCAGTTATGTTATGAGGAATTCATTACTTAATTAAAACATAAAATAGCATTGATAAAATTAAATTTAAACATAAAAGGGAAAAATTAAGACTTATATGCTCTACAGATTTGAAAATACATTGATAAATGAAAACACTGGAGTGATGCTGTGTTATTTATACAGTATAAAATGCAATAGATGTTTACTATAAGAAAAAACTTATGATTAAATTATACCCTCATGTGATCATGGATGATTATTCATTCCTAATGATTTCTTATTACAATATAATCTTCATTTGTATCATCACATTTATGTAAAAAAAGTTGGCTTTTGTGGAAAATGATAGGGATTGTAAAAAAAAATAAAATATGGCATTTTTTGAAAGGTTTCCTAATTTTTACACTAAGATATTATAGGACAAATTTCTATTACAAATGGCTTACTAGGAATGCATGCATTACATTATGTATAAATTAAAATTGTGATACTTCAAAACATGCCAATATATTTTAATGTATAAGAGATTTAAAGAAATATTGCTTCTTTTACAAGAATTTCAGGACTCGGGGTAGATGCTTTATTTGCCATGTCCTGTTCTGCACCTTTTCCCATTTTACATTATCCATGCAAACACACATATTAGAAAACTGCCTTGCAATAATTTATCATATTCTATATCAATAGAGTCAATCATCCTCTTTGATTTCCGCAATTCATAAAAAAATGTGCACCTCAAGTGCAAAAGTAGTAAAATGTGGGCTTAAGCAGCTGTGCTTACAGCTTACTCTGTTCCTGGGAATTATATTCTGAAAATAAAAAAAGCTCATGCTTGGTACTATATTTATAGAATACAGAGATTCATCTCATTTATTCTAATTTCTCTAATTGTGCAAACATCAAAATGTTGCATTTACATATTTTATGTCTGTTAAATCATGACATTTTTTTTTACTCTAAAGAAAATGTTAAGGCCAATATAACAAACTTTCTTACCTGGTTAGAACCTGTAGTTCTGTTTCAAACTGTCTATCAACACAGTCTTTCAGTTTCTTGACTGCCAACCACTGGTCCTTAACACAACCTCGATAGACAGTACCAAATGCACCTTCACCTAGTTTAGAGCCTCCATGGCAAACAGGAACATTAGAAAATTGTCTTGTAATTATTTCTAATATCCTATACTGATACACAGTCAATCCTTCCCTTTCTTGATTTTCACAATTCATAGAAAACTGTGCCACAGCAGTATCATCAACTGGAATTTCTAATTTTGAAATTAAGGTGCCAGTTGTATATAGTTCACTTATACTGTCTCCAGTAGCATGCTTTAATAAAGCTTCAAATTCTTCAGATAATACATTTCTATCTTCTGGTGGAACTAAGGGTACTATATATATATAAAATTAATTAAAATCAAAACAGAAAAACCAAAGATCTTATATTAACATCTTCATTTACGAAAGTCTAAAAAATGTTTAAAACATAGCAACAGCACCATCCAAAGATGGCAAGAACAATAAGACTTGGAATCCATCCAGTCGGCAAAACATTTTGCACAAGTTTTCTAACATTTTGAACCATAGAATATTTTATTAACAATAAAATGGTCAAGCACACGTGACTGTATAAAATTCCAAATATTTTCCAAACAAAGCTTTCAAAGAGGCAATTGAGAGCTAACATAAATTCTTGGCTTGAAAAATTGGCATATAAAGCAGAAAAAGCTGTTGAGCACAGAATTAGAGAATTATATGACGTAATAAAGTTTTTGTGTTTTAAAAAAGAGAACAGTCTATAGAGTTTGAAAGATAAAGAAGCCAAGAAAATTGAAGGTCAAGGTACTATTATGATAGTGTATTATTATGATAAGGTGGGCCAATATTTTTAACCATTTTAGTTAGGATTCACTGATTCTTGCATACAAAGTTCAGTGCACACTCTCATAGAAATGCAGTCAAGCAAGAAGAACCAAGAGGAGTGTAATAAAAACCTGGAAACACTGTTTGGTAATATCCCATATCCAGAAGAACAAAATCAGATGTGAGTATATGTTGAAAGTGTCCAGAGATACAAACTATTAATGTGAGTATATATTGACAGTCAACAAGGGGCTAAAGATATTCCATTGATGTTGCTACTGTCATCATCTGCAATGACAAGTATCCACTTGACTTAAATATTAGCCGTACATTATGATATCTAATTACTATGGTGATCTCCAAGTTAAAGCTATATGGATCACCTAATATAGATGAAACTTATAGTATATGCCTTTAACCCTTTCACTACCATACCAGCCCAAAATGGCAGAATTTAAATGGACTTGTCCATTCAGTGCTATTCCATCCTCTTCACTATCTCCTACCTGCAGTTTGAACTATTTTGGGCTGGTATGGTAAGAGAATGTCCTTGCATGTTTATATGCTACATGAGAAACCAGGACAAGCCCAAATGAGCTTCTAAGTTATCTCTGTTCTTTGTATTTTTTTTAAGTGTCTACATCAACTATGGAAACGTTTACTAAAGATTCCATTAATTATACAATTAAGTTAATGGCATATTCACTGATTGGCTAGTTTTTTTTTTCTTCCAAACTGCATTTCACCACTCTCTATAACCTTTAAATCTTTCCTAATATGCATTTCTCATTGATACTAGGTCTAACAGTTGTTGTATTCCACAATAAACCAATTCCTATTGCTATATATGTAACTGGAAGACTTTGAAAGTTAAAGATGACACCAACAGCTTGTACAAATATTATCTGCTTTAATTATTCATACGGGCAACATGGCTAAACCAACAGAGTCTATCTCTGCAAATTATGCTGCTTAAAGGAGGTTGCCAACTCCTTTACCAAACCTCATCATTAGTTACAAAGCTGAACCACTTAATGCCCAAGATACTGCATAAGCATCTAGAATCAAAAGCATCTGTTTCCTGTAATCTTGTTTACAAAGAATTTCAAGTTTCACTACCATAACTAACCCTAGAAAGAACCAAACTATTGAGTCTAATTTTAGTCTTTAGGTGTATACACCTATTTCTCCACACTCTCCATAGATTCCTAAAAGTCCCAGAGGCAATCCCTATTCGTCTGTTAATCTCATGCCGCACATCACCAGTATCCATTGCATAACTCCAAAGATAATTAAACAGATACTTGCTCAAGACTGCAACCATTCAGATTAACAGAATCACAGCCTGCCTGACCAATTTTCATCACTTTAGTTTTCTCTGTTTATAACCAAACCTACTCTACTACCAGCCTCATCAACAACTTGAATGAAAGAGTTCATCTCATCAACATCATTTGCCAAAAGGGCTAAATCATCAGCATAATCTAAATCAGAAACTTTTGTATCTCCAGACCATTTAAGGCCAAAATCTTTCCCTTGAAGTGACTTTTGCATAACATATTCAATAACCAAACTAAAGATAAAAGGAGCTAAAATGCACCCTTGCCAACACCAGAAGTAATGTTAAAACCAATTGCTACAAGCCTTACCAACTCAGTATTATTTTAGATAGCTTTCATTATGTTAACTAACTTGTCAGGTATACCATGTGATCTCACAATCAACCACAAATTATGACGATCAATAGAGTAGAAAGAGTTTTTGAAATCAACAAAGCTAGCAACCAAAGGTTTCTGAAACTCTAAACATTTCTCAAGAATCTGCCTAAGTGAAAATATCTGATCCATACATCCCCTACCACTTCTGAATCCACATTGCTCATCACGCAATTGCCTGTCAACCAGATTCTTAATTCTATTAAGCACAATCATGGGAAGAATTTTACCTGGAACAGAGAGTAGGCTGATACCCCTATAGTTATCAGAAGAACTGAGATCACCTTTTTTGAAAATAGGTATAATAATAGCTCTGGTAAAATCCTTAGGAACCATGCCTTTATCATAAAAGACATTCAAAATTTCAGTCATCCAAGTGGTAACTGAAACATTCCCAGCTCTAAGCTAAATCTCTACTTTAAATATATATTATAACAGATTAAACACAGCTGAGTTAAATTAAAATCTTAATCACTATCCAAGCTGTTTTATTATTGTTCCAGTAGATCAAAATAGCATTTTGATCAGTGAATACAGGATAGTAGTGATGTTATTCACTTCTTGTCGAAATATTTGAAGTAAGTCCTTTCCTGTTGCACGGATCATTGTGCTCTAAATATCATTGTGTGATCCGTACAACTGGAAAGGACTTACTTCAAATATTTCGACAAGAAGTGAATAACATCACTACTATCCTGTATTCACTGATCAAAATGCTATTTTGATCTACTGGAACAATAATAAAACAGCTTGGATAGTGATTAAGATTTTAATTTATTATATTATTTATTTTAATTTTTTTAAAAAAAGGACAAAGATAACCTCAAAACTTTAACAGGCTTGTTCTGGTTTCTCATACAATATACAAATATATACATGAACACACAACCATGATGCCATCCATGGACTCAAGCCCAGACACAAGCAGTTACATTGCAATAGCTAACAAAAAAATATATTCAGATAAAGCCACAATTTTAAAAAGTACATAGTAGTTCCTTTTTTTTTTTGACTAAGCAAAATATAAGTTCATAAATAATCTCAAGTGTTGCACATAAAACTGGAATTAAATATGTGAAACTTTCAGTCATAGAGATCTTGAAGTTTATATAGTAAAATATATAGAGGGAAGTTACTGACTAATAAAAATGTGTCTTCCTGTAGTCAAGGAACTGCATTTGAAATAGCAAAATTAAACTCGGAAAAATTTGCAAAATTACATTTAGGTAAATTCTTTTCTAATGTTTAGTAAGGTATATTTTTCTGAAATACAAGCTTTTTTTATCGTAAATATTTTCGTTATTTATTAGTCATTAATAAACCATTACAATGATTTCTGTTATTCACAAATATACATCAGACCTCAAGCATTTGCAAAACCTAGTTAAATAACCAATATAAATGGATGCTGATAAAATTTGTGGATGTCGATAAAACATGGATATGGTGAGAACTCTTGTCATCCATGCAGAACTCTAATAATTGACTCTCTTGTTGCTGAAATTGTTTAAGTGTATGGATTCAAGAGGTAAGAAGAATATCCTGCAATTACAAAAAATTTATTAATCTTTTACTTCAATTTTCAAGCACAAAGTTATGTGAAACAGCTTTTTCATCTCTGAAGTTAAAAGAATGTTAAAGAACTGAGAGTTTCTTTATTAAAATTTGCCCCAAGAATTCATGACTTGGATTAGAAAAATAGTACAGGTTTCATATTGATTAATTAATAATAAAAAATGCCTTTGAATAATTCTATAGTACAGAAATTAATTACGATAAATACGAAAAAACATTCTTTAAAAATAACTTTTCTGGTAGAAAGGATTGACAATAAAAATAAATTAAAAAAAAAGGTTGGGATTTTTTTTTTTGCATTATGTTGGGGTTCTGCTGTAGGAATTGAAAATATCTTTCAGGGGTTCCATCACTTTTAAAAGGTTGAGAAACAACGATGTAGATGCTAATTAGTAATATTTTAACTTCTACATTCTGAGTTACTTTATGCAATTATTATTTTTTTTTAAATATTTTTATGTATATTATTATTATTTTTTATTAAAAAGTAATTTAAAACAGTAAATTTAAAAAAGATTGATCAATAAGGTAAAAAAAAATGAGTGAATGAGATGTGAAAAACCATTAGGAAGAATTGAAAGGTAAAAACTCATTTTTACCTATCTTCCTATTGCTTTTCATTTAATATTCGCAATGCTGTCAGTTTTCTGATTTGTTGAAACAACTGTTCCATTGTATCTTTACAACCCAGTGGCTGAATGTAACAAGTTATATACCAAATAAAAGTTATGACATGGGAAGTGTCATAGGCTATAAAAACATTACCACCTTTTCTCCCTCCCCACCTGAAAAATGAAAAATGTGTAAAGAATTGTTCTACTGTACCTTGCAAAAGCAAAGACCACATATAATGAGTTACAAGAAATCCTTGCCAATCTCATGGTTAGATTCCATAAAAAGGCTGCAATTGACAAAACTGTGAACTGCATATCGCTATCTTGTGAGAAAAAAAAATAAAATGGAAGATATACAACCACTGGATGTAGAATACGGAAACATAAGAAGGTATTTTTGCAATAAAAGCCTTGAGTAAATACTTATACATATAATTTAAAAAACAAATTTGCTAAAAAATGAGTTTTGCCTTGAGTGGGACTGGACTCTAACCCATATCTCCAATTACTTGCTGGGTATTGACAGCTAATTCATTCTATCAGATAATAGTGACTTTAAATCTTCCAGATCTCGTAACTTGTAGCACCATTCTGGTTCACTAGACAGGTTCAAGTCCCACTCAGAGCAAAACTCATTTTTTCAGCAAAATTATCTCTTGACTTCTTTGTCAATATGTAATCTGTGTATTTACTATTGATTATTTCATTAATAATGCTTCAGTGAGATTGACTACCAATATTGAAAAGTTGTCATTCCCAATCATAAATGGTACTATAAGCAACAAAATCTGGAAGATTTAAAATCACAATTAGCTGACAGAATGACTAGCCATTGATAGTTTGATGTTGAAAATACCTGGCACATAACTGGGAAATGTGGGTTTGAGTCCCACTCACAGCAAAACTAAATTTTTCTGAAAAATTCTTGAATTCTGTATATTTATTATTGATTTCTTACACTTGTATGGGGTAAAGTAATAAAAAAGTAAAATTCATATACAGTATTCTGCTGTAAAACAGTAAAAACAAGAAAGCAACCATGTTTAATTATACACTTTACCCATCAACAGATAACTTAATACCATTGTACTGCAGAGATGTCCACATGCTAGAATGAATTTGTTCTTCTTGTGCACAAATAATTTTGTATGGTCAAATTGCATAATGTTCTGCATAAGCCAAATGAAAGCTTTTAATGTTGAGAGTGGCATAATCATCTCAAGTTACGCCCCTCATTATTTTCTGCAAAAGGAGGAGCAAAATTTAGGGAGGGGGGGGGGGGGGAATGTATGGAATAATATTTCAAATGAAAGCTTATGGAGGAAAGGGAAAATGAAATCTTTACCTGAATCTTATTTCAAATTATGATTATCTCCTTTAATTCTCCCATAGGTGAGAGGGAATATTCTAAATATTACGAGGCACAGTAGGATCAAACTCTTTAATAAAACACAAATAAATACTGTACAATAAGTCTCGATGCCCAATTCCGCTACAATTCACCAGTGCATCGCATTGAGTATTACATTTGACGTACACATAACTCTAAGCATGACAATATGTCGCTCGCCAAATCTAGGGTGCAGACATTTTATGTATTATCATAAATCTCAGATGTCACTATACCTTCGTTATATAATACCATATACTTAGTACTATCAATTAAATACTTTCTTTAACCTATCTTAAAGAGTACTAGTTAGAAAATACAAAAGGCAATATTACCACAGACTTGCAAAAGGCTGGAACAACTGCATCATTTGATGTTAATCTGTTAGTCTCGACACTGCTGTCGTGGTTTCTAACGCATGCTACCAGTCCTATTACATCAGAGATATCAGCAATTATGGATAAACATACATCAGATTTCCACTATAGATTACTGTTGTCAGTCCTGTTATCTTAATGACGATGACAATAGCAGATTTCCACTAGCTCTTAATAGGGGATTCCTTGGACTTGAGTTGTTAATGTCTGTTGCAATAATGTTACAATCGTATTGCTATTATCTGTTTATTTCATAGTGGATTACATTTAAACTGTTGTACATGCTGGTATCACACTTTTTCTCTGAATTTCGGTGCTCACTGCCCTGCACTGGCCACTGCGGCACTATCATACGCAGACTTATAACTTCCAACAACAGCCATTAAAACTTTAAAAACCATTAAAAACTACCATCCATTAAAAACTATCGTATTTGGCTCAATTGAACTCCACACCTAGAAGTTATATTCACAATCCCCATCATCTTACAGAGTGACGCATTTTGCATGCCTCCCGTGTGGTGGCTTCCTCAGGCTCTGAGCACATACTGTGGTATGTTACCTTATTCAAAAAGAACAACTTAATACAGCTTTAGCACAAACGATAATAGAAAATAACATTAAAATGGGAAAAATTAACTACAAAGCATTAGCTGCCCCACAAAATAAGTTCCGATTAGCTTATGCAGAAAAATTATACATTCATAATTATAGTAACACAATATGTAATAATGATATCACCCCGATACCATCTGCATGGAATCTTCTGTTACGGCAGAAGAAAAGTGCAGAAACCCTTGCGCATAAGGATGTAAATGATGACGCAATGGAGGACCACACATATAAGGTAACATACCACAGTATGTGCTCAGAGCCTGAGGAAGTCGCCACACGGGAGGCGTGCGAAACACGTCACTCTGCAAGATGATAGGGATTGTGAGTATAACTCCTAGGTGTGGAGTTCAATTGAGCCAAATACGATAGTTTTTGATGGATGGTAGTTTTTAATGGTTTTTAAAGTTTTAATGGCTGTTGTTGGAAGTTATAAGTCTGCGTATGATAGTGCCGCAGAGGCCAGTGCAGGGCAGTGAGCACCGAAATTCAGAGAAAAAGTGTGATACCAGCATGTACAACAGTTTAAATGTAATCCACTATGAAATAAGCAGATAATAGCAATACGATTGTAACATTATTGCAACGGACATTAACAACTCAAGTACAAGGAATCCCCTATTAAGAGCTAGTGGAAATCTGCTATTGTCACCGTCATTAAGATAACAGGACTGACAACAGTAATCTACAGTGGAAATCTGATGTATGTTTATCCATCATTGCTGATATCTCCAATGTAACAGGACTGGTAGCATTGTAATCAGACTGGTAGAAACCACGCCAGCAGTGTCGAGACTAACAGATTAACATCAAACGAATCAGTTGTTCCAGCCTTTTGCAAGTCTGTGGTAATATTGCCTTTTGTATTTTCTAACTAGTACTCTTTAAGATAGGTTAAAGAAAGTATTTAATTGATAGTACTAAGTATATGGTATTATTTAACGAAGGTATAATGACATCTGAGATTTATGATAATACATAAAATGTCCGTACCCTAGATTTGGCGAGTGACATATTGTCATGCTCAGAGTTAAGTGTACGTCAAATGTAATACACCTATCCCTCGATTTACATTGAAGATAGGTTCCGCACAAAACCGTGTAAATCAAAATCAAAACTGTGTAAAACGAAAAAAACACTAAAATGTTCATAATTCAGTTTCGATTTACACGGTTTTGATTTCGATTACATGGATTTCGATTTACACAGTTTTGTGCGGAACCTATCTTCAGTGTAAATCGAGGGATAGGTGTACTCAATGCGATGCACTGGTGAATCGTATCGGAATTGGGCATCGAGTACTTATTGTACAGTATTTGCATTTTATTAAAGAGAGAGGGAATATTAATAGTGATCGACTGTAAAAAGTTGTATGTGAAATGAAAGCTTATGATGTACAGAGTAACATAGATAATAAAACAATTTTCTCTTCTGAAGCTGGGAGAAAGATATGTGTTTAGTGCATCTCCTGTCAGTGAAAACCAAAAAATATTTAAATTAACAATATTAAAAAACTTTCTACATGTGACCTAAGAAATAAACAATAAAACTAAAACATGTCAATGATGAAATCACTTTTACTGCATTCATAGTAACTTCCAAAGATGATAGAGTGCCAAAATTTGTTTTTCTTGCCTAATGAACAAAATTCACTAAGAGATTTCATCTTTTGCATATTTTACTTTTATATTTTAAATTTTTTTCAATCTATATTTCTGATGATTCTTCACTTGTTACATGATATACAGAGACTTTTTGTAATCATATTTCACATCTAATGGAAGCATGCATATTGCATGAAACTTTTAAATCTTAGATATGTTCAATAAATTGTTCAATTAACCCTTCCAGGGTCCCAACTAAAAAACTGGTTTACATCCAGAGGCCCAGCTATTTTTTCACTCTGATCACCCTAAAAGAAAATTAACTTAGAATTTTTTTGCCAAGTAACTAATGAAAGGAATTATGGCATGTTATATGCCAAATTAATCAGCATTCAATTCTGGATTTTCTAAAAATAAAATATTTTACAAAAAAAAGACAGTGCTGGCATTAGTTCAACAATAGAATACTCTGGCATGTTTCTGGAGAAATGCGGGTTTGAGTCCAATATGTCGGTGGAATTTTCCTCACAAAACATTTATAATACTTTTTTGCCTACAAATGGGCTAAATGGCCAGGTCACAAGGACCCAGAGGACTCAGAGAAGGTTGGATTAAGGGGATCCACTGGACAGCTGTTAGGACAGCTTATAGGAAACAGAGGAGAGCTTCCCATCTAGGTCATTAACATGCAGTGTATGGCTCTCTCACACACAGGACCACGGTTTTATTTCCCAGATGGTGGGACTTGAACTTGCAGACTGCAGATTACGAGGCTTGCCAGCCTAATTCTCAAATTAGGTACAATGACTGACCCCCTCCCCCCGAAAAAGGGGGTACAATGAGTGCCCCCCTCCCCAATTAGCTGGAAGCTATGAATTTAAGAAAAACAAAAATTGATTTTGCAATATCTGGTACACAAGATTATTCTTTGCAAGTGAAGAAATAATATTTTACACTGAGTTACATGACTTACAACTAATAACAAAAAGAAAATAATGCAGCCAAAATATTCAAAAACTAGAGTGCTGAAAAACAGCAGGGCAACTCGTCATTGTATTAAGACAAATTGACGCACACAATGGCAGAATTCTACCTCAAAATAGAACAGATACCTTCCCACAAAAGGAGAAGCTCTCTTTGTTATTCCTAATCCTTCATATCTAAGCTGATGATGGGAATTAAGTAAAATGGTGCTACACCTTTAAACGCAAGAGTTGGACAGGTAGTGGACCTCGCTGTGGACTTTCAATATGTGAAGTGACCTCAATAAACAGCTGTGACTCTAGGCAGGATCAGCTTTGGAGAAGAAGAGGGTAGAGGGTACTATTGTTTAAAATGGCTTAGGGAACAGGCTTCCATCATTAGAATAACCCATTTATGCTACCAGGAACGTTAATCACCAGCAGATACTACTGATCTTGAATGAATGAATACAATTCAGGTTTATGGAAATGAGTTCTCTACATTTAATAAATGGAAAATATAATATAAAAGGTTAAAATGAAATGTTATATAAAACTGAAATTTGTAAAGAAAGGAAACAAGAAAAGATTTTTTTTAAATTAATAGGACATAGCTTCATAGCTTTCTCTGATTAAAAAATGGGATATAAATATTAAATATAGCAAATATGGGAATCTCATTTTCAAAGAAATGAAGTTTTTCATTTATCTACTTTTGCACTTCTTAAAAGTTTTAATTAGAACTAATGGATGATGGGGGAAAATGAAAATAGTTCTATTCTATTAGCACTTATAAACATAAAAAGTATTTGCCTATTATTCTTTGATATTAAAATGTTGCTTTTCTCATTCTCCTCTGATAAAATGAGATACATTGACTGCACAATCTAATATCCTTTGATACTGATATTTTAAATTTCTATCCTGAACAGATCACTTGCATTATTCGTTAAGAACTTTACTTTTTCCATATTTAGTGACCACTAACAATATGTATTCAAACTACAAAAGGATTTGAAAAAACGCAATAATAATGTTTCATTAGTAACAACATTAGTAAATAAAAATAAATACCCCCTCAAGCAGCTGCTTGCCACAGAGGTCTGACAGGAGCCTGTCAGTTTATATGCCACAGTAGAAGATCTGAGAGGATGGCAGGACCTCAGCAGAAAACAACACAAACATCCATGCCTTACCCGGAGCTCGAACCCAAGTCCCGTAGATCAGTAGCCAAGTGCACTAACCACTCGGCCATGTAACCAATTAAAAATAATTTTTGAATTATCTCTTAAAACAAAAAAGTTGTATTTTTCTACCTGCCTTGGGATAACAGCTGAACTCATTGTTGCCAGTGTAAACCTCACTGATGACCACACATTCCCTCATCAAAATTTAAAATTTTTAATAAATACATTGTTTGCAATATTTATTTAAAATTTTGTAATTTCCAAATTTTCCATGGTTAAGAGGGTGCAATTAAAATTTTCAGGAGATTCAGTAGATGCAAATCATAATATTTCATACTACCCATCCAACCCAAAAAGAATTTTTATCTCTTGAAATATTTTATTACATGAATAAAAGAGCAAAAAGCAATAGGAAGATCGGGGAGCAAGCTAGTCGAAGCAAATTAATGGGCGCTGTTTTTGCTCTTAGTGTTATGTACAGTTGTTGCTTTTTCATGCAGCATTTTTTTAGTATTTTGTTCAGACAGTGTTAGTTCGTGGTGTGTTTTTTACAGGTGGCATTTTGGTTCATGGTGCTTTGTAAAGTTGGCATTTTGATTCACACCATTTTTTAAAGGGGCGTTTTAATCCCCCCCCACCCCGTTTTGTAGAGACAGTGTTTCTGTTCACAGCATTCTGTGCTTAGGTGGCATTTTGTTGTACAGTGTTTTTATTAGCGGCATTAAGTAGAGTCGGCGTATTGCACAGGCAGCATTTTTTCATTCGCCGCTTTATTTCCAGCTTTTGTGCATTTGCCATTTTTTCATTGCCTTTCTGTTATGGAACCATTTCAGAGTTAAAGGAAATTCCTTTAATGTTAGCACACATTTCATAAGCTTCAGTTGCAAGAGCTTCAGTTTCATAAGACTTCAGCTGACTTGTTTTCATAAACTGAAGCTTATGCTTCAGTTGCATAACAAGGTAATGGCCATATTCAATTTCAGTTCTGCTACATGGCCAGTTGTTTCTAACAGAGCTAGCCCATTTGATGTTAAATGCATATTCAATTATATGTGACCAAAATCTTTCATTAATGCATTCATATCCTAAAAAAGCATCACTGATTTTCTGCTGAGAAACACTCTGAGCTATAGTTTGTGCTTGCTTATCAAAGTCCTGAGTAGAGAATTTATGATTATTTTTAAATATCTGACCTTTACCTATCTGGTGTATTTAAAATGTCCACGTTATACCACAGGAATTCCTGTGTGAGGGCATCAAGAGAACAGTTTCTGCTGAGTCTTCATATTCCAGGTATTTGTGGAAAGAAAATGATTAATAGGATTTTTAAAGAACTAGGTTTACTTGGCAGTATGGCTACTATCAAACAGCCCCTAATCACAAGCATGGTGTAATGACCTATTCCCAAGCTGACAGAAACTCAAAGAAACAATGGGATTCTTTACAGAGGCAATCAGAACTTTTCATGCACATGCAAGCTGGTATCTGAGACACATTATTCCAGTTTAGAATTGCTGGTGCTAAAACTAATTTTAAAAGATCTTTTTAAGGTACTTGCGACATCTTCTGATCATCTGCCAGATAATTTAAAATACCCTGTGTATAAGATAAAACAAGAATTGATGTTTTAAACTTAGAATTTACATAGTCTTAATGCAAGAGTACAGAATATTACCTTTTAATAAATCTGATGAAATGTAATTAGCAGCCCTCAAAAGTTTGGCTTCCACCAGAAGATCCAAAAGATCTTGTAAAGTTGGTTGTTTTTCTCCCATTGTACTCCAGTGTTCTAGCAATGCTTGGGCAGGGCTTGTCCCATACTTCCATTGCTGCTCTAATACACTATGACAAACATAAATAGACATTTTTAGCACTTCAGTGGTATTTCTGAATTGTCAGCAAAAAGGTAATATTCAGAGGGTAAAAGTTAATACATTTACTAAAACAACTATATGTTTATTGTTTAAACTAGCACTCAGATATGAGCTTAAGAGCAAAAATATGATAGAAACAGATGAAAAGATGTTGCACTGTAAAAGTTAAAGAAGATTTAGGGATAGTGAAAAAAATTTTGAAATAAGCTCATACTTAAAGGTCTTACTGGTAGTGCATAGCATATCCTGATTAAATGAATAAATCCTACAGTATACTCACTACTATTTGGTGCAAGAGTTGCTGCAGAGTTGCACTGGAGAAGCCCAAGATAAGGTAAGTTTACTCAAAGGTGGATGAGAAATGGTGGACATAGAAAATATAATGTAGCAGAAGTATGTGAGAAAAAGTTCACATGAATAGAACTACAAATAAAAAAAAAACTCCACAGACAACAAGTGAAAAACTGCTTGTCTTTTGTCCAGTGGGAGACTTCAGATGATGTAAATGCAGGAATATGGATTGGCTAAATTATGTATGCCTTTCAAAAGAAACTAAATTGCTGCTAATAACTCATGCTATGAAGAGGCATTATGCATTTCAAATTAGTATCCTTGTAGGCCTTTGTCAGGTAAATAGAGCATGGTTGTAAAGTTTCTTAAACATACATCATAGTGGGTTGATAAGATTATATGTTATGACTACATTAACATAAAAGTTATATAAATTAGCATAGGAATGTGGGTATTGCAATAAGTCTAATTTGCAAACAGACAGTGGATTAAGATATCATTTTACAAATGGCATTTCTATTGCTATAATTTAACTAGTTTTCAGTATAATTAAATTGAAATTAAAATCTGAGATAAAATTTAAATGCTGTTAAGTTGTTTTACCTCTGAGTAACATTTTTGTGCACACAGTGTGCTAAGTGGCCATGTCAAAAGATCCTCAATGAATTACAGATGAGTTAGGGAGCCCACTGGGCAGCTGTTAGGAGACAGAATCCTCCCATCTAAGCCATCCAGTGTGCTCCTTAAGCCTTGAACACAGTCACTTAGGTGTATCATAACCAGAGGATTTTTAAAATATGGTATTTTAAAAATGCTCTGGTTATGATACACTTACTTTTCTGAAATGCTGATAATTTCATTTGATTAGAGGTATATTTTGAAATGTTTTGAGGGATTTGTGACAAGATTACAGTGTGACTGCAACTTTCAAACAATTTTTTTCTTGCTAGAGCTCTGGATGTATTAGAACCAGCAGTCATTCTTGTGAAATAATTTTTGCTAAAAATAAGATTAGGCAGCTTTCAATCATAATTCTTCGGATCCTTGCACAATTGGTTGGAATTTATGTTGCATAATGTTTATGGTGTTTTCTGATTCAGTTAAAATATAGATACGTATCTCTATATCAACAACAGAGATCAAGTGAAATAAAGTAACCACAACGCTAACACTGATCAAGATATGTCACTGATGAGTGAAATAATAAATTAGGCAATGAAGATGGTCAATTGTTTCATTGAAAGATCGATACACATTGTGGCACAAAAAATTATTTTGCATAAGAACATCTGCAACGATTGATTTAAAAAAAATTATGTCTATTATGCATCATGATAATAACATATTGGAAGGAAATGACAGGCAGCCAGAAATATAGTCTAATTCCACTAAAGGAGATGTTGATACAACTGATGAATTATGCTCAAAATTCATGTGCCTATAAAATACTGATGGCCTCTTGGTAATTTATGAATAGGAATAAATGACAAATTATTTTGCTTTCAATAAAATATCCACCTACAAAGTATAAATCCAGAAAGCTATTTTTGAAAAAGTTAGCTATTGAACAACAATTTATTATTTATGCTGATACTCAGAACCTTTCTGCACATCTTTTATACATGTCTATGTTTGCAATATCAAATGATAATAGTGAAGAAAACAAAGGATGATAATAAACTCAAAACATAAAAGAAGAGAAAGATGTCTCACAAACATTTCTGATACCAATCATGGAAAGGATCATAAAACTGAAATCAATCTGCTTACAATGCTACGATAAATTTGCCAAGAAGATTGCAGCTTCTTTAATAACTGCCAGAAGATGGAAGATGTCCGAGGTCTTCATATGCACAGTGATTGAAATTTTCTGCTACTTCTTATCTTTGCAAATTTTTCACCTACAAAGTATAAATCCAGAAAGCTATTTTTGAAAAAGTTAGTCTTATTGAACAACAATTTATTATTTATGCTGATACTCAGAACCTTTCTGCACATCTTTTATACATCTGTCTATGTTTGCAATATCAAATGATAATAGTGAAGAAAACAAAGGATGATAATAAACTCAAAACATAAAAGAAGAGAAAGATGTCTCACAAACATTTCTGATACCAATCATGGAAAGGATCATAAAACTGAAATCAATCTGCTTACAATGCTACGATAAATTTGCCAAGAAGATTGCAGCTTCTTTAATAACTGCCAGAAGATGGAAGATGTCCGAGGTCTTCATATGCACAGTGATTGAAATTTTCTGCTACTTCTTATCTTTGCAAATTTTTCACCTACAAAGTATAAATCCAGAAAGCTATTTTTGAAAAAGTTAGTCTTATTGAACAACAATTTATTATTTATGCTGATACTCAGAACCTTTCTGCACATCTTTTATACATCTGTCTATGTTTGCAATATCAAATGATAATAGTGAAGAAAACAAAGGATGATAATAAACTCAAAACATAAAAGAAGAGAAAGATGTCTCACAAACATTTCTGATACCAATCATGGAAAGGATCATAAAACTGAAATCAATCTGCTTACAATGCTACGATAAATTTGCCAAGAAGATTGCAGCTTCTTTAATAACTGCCAGAAGATGGAAGATGTCCGAGGTCTTCATATGCACAGTGATTGAAATTTTCTGCTACTTCTTATCTTTGTAAATTTTTCAATAAAGAAGCATGAATGATAGAAGAATACTAGTGACATAATAACTATTAAGTTAATTTAATAAACATATTACTGTATATATAATACTTAAATGCTTTGAATTAATGATTTAAAAATTCTTATATGTTAACTAATTCCATTGCTTGTGTGGCATTAGTACAACATTGTGATTGAGCAATGCTTATTAATTTCAAATGAATCCTTCACATGATAAAAGACTGTTTCGATTGATGGTAATTTAGAAAAGGAGGTTATGCATTTTACCTCTTGATGTCTAATGTTTACTTGTTACTGGCCTATGCAGAAGGGTAGGGCTATTCATCACATTGATGATGCCATAAATTTTTGGGATCATCATGTATATGAATTAACTAATTTAACAGTATCTACTATTCATTTTACCCCTGAGTCATGATATAAATAGACAACTACTTTATCTTGATGTACTGATTACAAATATAAAACTGTGAATATATAATCACAGCTTAACAAAACCAACATTTATTCCCAATATTATCCCAGAAAAATCTGCTCACCTAATTATAAAAAAAATCAGCAATAAATACATATTTCATATGTGCCTATAGGTATTGTTTTAATAGGACCACCCTTAAAAAAATTAAATTTATATATGAAATATGCCAGTCAGCAGAATATTCCACTAAATTCAAATTACAATTAAATTTAAACTAAACATTGAATCTCAACCCAATCTTAATCCACACCAGCTCAAAGAAATAAAAGTCAATAATATATTAACAGCTTATCATATATTCAAGGATTATCTCATAATATTTTAGCAAAAAAAGATCTTACTTCACCCTATATGATAACCAAGAATATAAAAAAAATGTAATAAATGATAGATACAAACTTAAACCTACAGGAGATGTTTATAGTGCACAATAGCAAACCCCAAAAGACAAATTACAAGGTAAAGATAGATACATATGTAAAACTTAAAGAATAGTGGAGCAAAGATTAAACAAACACTAAAAATAAAATACCTCCTCAAGCAGCTGCTTGCCACATAGGTCTGGCAGGAGCCTGTCAGTTTAATATGAAAAGAGATAATAAAAAACAAACACCGACAGTTGCTTCATCACAAACAATTCTATTCAATTAATTATTTACCAGTTACATAACTATCAATCTCCAACAAAATTTTAGCTTAATTATCTTGAAAACATTCTGATAAATTTGCATAAACCACCTGAAATACAGAATAAACATCCCTCTCCATTGCATGGAACCTGATCCTATATGAGCAAAACTTTAATGATTGACATCACTGCTAGGGGAAAGTCTCATAAATCTTGATCACCAATTTTGCCAGTTGAAGACTAGAAGTAAAATGCTTCACCTCCTTTTATTTTTAAAGGTCAAACCTTTAAATGCTAATTTTATCTAAGTTAAAGTGTAGAAGTTTAAGTGCTGCCTCAGCATGACTATTGTGATTCTTTTCTAAGTGACACTGAAAGTTGCCATATACTCACCACTTACCATATAATATCAACTGTTGGTTGCTCCAAGAAGAATGTGACATCTTTCTTATTGAGACATAGCTCCATAGTCAGCAAAGGTAGTCAGTCATATGATTTCTTCAACTATAACCTACACGTTCAATGTTCCTACTTATAAAGACTTGTATCTGGAATTTAAACAACTATACTCCACTCCACCTAAGTTGAGACCTAACATTAACTGTATGACAGAAGGAAGCATTCCCTAATATCAGTTTACACAGACGTAACTGCTATTGGTTACATTTTGAGGCCTCATTTTTAAGCACATGATAAACATGTAGATATAAAACACAGTACCAGAAATGTATGACTTTGTAACTCCATTGCTATATAAACATCCACATCAATTTATCTAGATGCTTGTGAAAAAAATATGAAATAAATATATTATTGATAGAAACATTTGAATCAATTTAACCTTAAAATAAAAATGCTATTTCATTCCATAATTGTCTGAAAATCGTTATCCTATAATATATTACTATAGTATCATCACTACTATTTCAAATATATTTGAAAAAAAATTGTTCACTTATTACATCAGCCCATACACTTCAAAAAATGCATGGCCTGAATTTGACCAAGTTTCTTCTATATATAAAATTTATTTTACTTCCAAGATACACTTTAACTTGTCATATATAATTTTGTCTTCATGTCATTATATTTTATTTTTTAGTTAAAGCAGCTTAACATTTGCAAATAGGAAATCTAAAGCCATATATACATAATGCTGAACTGATTAGAGTAAAAGTTTAACGACATTAATATTTTGTTTAAATTCAGCAGTTCATTTCTGATGAATTCTTGAATCTTTTTCCTGATAGCTGTCAAGGTAAATTTATCACACTTTCATAAACTATTAATTACTTGTTGTTACTTACTTGTACAGAATATCCGACTTCAATTATATACTTGCAGAGACAGATATATTTTCAAACATTTCACTTGCAATCCCCTTTATTACAATTTCACACATTTCATCATTAGATTGAAGCTTTCATCATCATCTTGAAGCAGCCATGGGCTACAGAAGTTCAACCAGATGGTGCAATCTAATTTTCCTAGTTTCATCTGTCCTGAGCTACAGTTGCTGCATCTGGCCACCAATTATAACAAGGTCCTGTTTGACATTGTCGGCCCACCACATCCTAAATCTCCCCCTCTTTCTTTCTGAGGCCTTTAGGCACACTGTTCATAACCCTATCTGCTAAACTATAGTTATTCATACATGCATGGCCAAACCAACAGTCTCTCTCTCTCTCTGCACAATATGCTGCTCAAAAGAGACTCGACTCCTTTGCCTAACATCTTCATTACTTACAAAGTTGAGTCACATAAAGCCCAAGATATTGTGTAAGCATCTAAAATCTAGGGCATCAAGTTTCCTGCTTTCTTGTATACAAAGGGTCCAAGTTTCGCTACCATAACTAACCATAGAAAGAACCAAACAATTATACAGCTTAATTTTACTCTTTAGGTGTATTCTATTTCTGCACACTCTCCATATTGCACATATTTTAGGTGTATCTATTTCTGCACACTCTCCATAGATTCTTAAAAGTCACAGCAACAACCACTATTATTTTGTTTATCTCACACTGGATATCACCAATATATGTTACAAAGTTCTCAAGATAATACTAATTTATAGCTCCAAATGAGACACTTGCTCAAGGATACAACCATTCAAATTTACTGAACCACAACTTGCCTGTCCAATTTTCATCACTAGTTTTCTCTCTGTGTATCACAAAACTTACTCTAATACCAGTCTCATCAACAGCTCTAATGAAAGAGTTCATCTCATCATTTACCAAAAGAGTCGAATCATCAGCATAATCTAAATCAGAAATTTTCAGACCTCCAGACCATTTAAGGCCAAAATCTTTCCCTTGCAGTGAATTTCACATAACATAATCAATAACCAACCTAAAGAGAAAAGGTGAAAAAATTGTCAAACACCAGAAGCAATGCTAATTCAATTGCTAAAGTTTTCCAATTCTCACACATGACTCAGTGTTAGTATACAGAGTTTTCATTATGTTAACTAACTTGGCTGGTATGCCATATGATTTCATGATCAACCACAAATTATGATAGTCAGCAGAGTCAAAAGCCTCTTTGAAACCTAGAAAGTTAGTAACCACAGGTTTCTGAAAATCTAAACATTTCTCAAGAATCTGCCCAAGTGAAAAAATCTGATCAACCATTCCTTTCCACTTCTGAATCCATACTGTGCATTGCACAACTGTCCATCAACCAGATTCTTAATTCATTAAGCACTATCATACAAAGAACTTTGAAATAGAAGAGACCTATACCTGGAACAAAAAGTAGGCTGATACCCCTATAAGTTATCACAAGAACTCCAATCACTTTAAAAAAATAGGGATGACTGGTAAAATCTTTAGGAACAATGCCTTTTTCATAAAAGATATTAAAAATTTCAGTCAGTCATATAACAGAAACATTCCCAGCTCTAAGCATTTTCATAGTAATTTGATCTACCCCTGAGGATTATGTAGTTTAAGTTTAGAAATAGCCAAACTTCAGACTGTTATATGGCCAACATTAAAGCCACCAATGCATCTATCATCATTGCAAACAATGGGAGTAGAACTAACCACATTGTTTAGAATATCACTGAAATGCTCAGCCCACCTAGCCATGACGGAATCCTCACCTTCTATAACCTTTACCTTGCTTATCCTTCAATCCCTGTATACCTGTCCGTTTTCTACCACACAAAACATTAACTATATGGTACAGTTCTCTGCTGTTGTGCTGTCTAACTGCTTCCTCAGCTTTGTCCACCAAGCCATCAAGCCAAAGATTCTTATCAACAGCTAACTGATCCTTTACACGTTTATTAAGCACTCTGTAATGCTTTCTATTAGAACTAGTAGGATATTGATTAAGGACATTCCTGCAGTTCTTTCTTCTGAAATAAGCTCAAGTGCCTTATCACTTAAATAATTCTGCCTCCTCTGCTCCTTTTTTCCTAAAAGAGTACTGTTAGTTTCCAAAAAAGCCTGTTTAAAACATTCCATTCTTCTCAACTTCAGCAGTAAGTAAACCATGACTGTTATAATGACTAAGTAACCTATCATAATAAGCTTTAGCTATAACTGAGTTATTCAGAGCTACAGAATTAAAAGGTAAATTTTTTAACCTTAACACAACACTTCTTCACCCTAAGTTGAAGTTGTAAGACTCTTTTAACAAGGTAATAGTCAGATCTAATTTCTGCTCCCCTAAATGATCTGGTATTCCTAACAGACATAGCTCATTTGATGTTAATTAATATATAATTCGAGCCCTGGGTAAGGCATGGATGTTTGTGTTGTTTTTCTGCTGAAGTTCCACCATCCTCACAGATCTACTGTGGCGTATAAACAAGACAGACTCCTGTCAGACCACAGCTTCTGTCAGCTGCATGAGATGGTATTTATTTTATTTCTATCATATTCTTATGCAGCCCATCTGGTGAAACCCAGGTGTACTTATGATGTTGCAGTGTTTGTAATAAGTGTCAGTTATTCTCAAACCACCTAACACTTCACTTAAAATTAAGTTTACTTACCTATATGAGACATTGGCCATTGCAGCTACCAATACCAAAGGGACCTATTACCCCTCCCAAAAGGTAAGAATCAGCATCAACTTTAGCACTGAAGTTGCCTAGAAGAAAGCTAATATCTCCTTGACTGAATTCAAAATATCCTGAAGTTCTTTCTCATCATAAATGATTTTATCATGATAATGCTGTGGTACAAAGTTAAAACAAAGACTTCCAGGGAGTAATTCTCAAACTAGGAAAGTGCTGTACACACCATTGCCATATAGGGGATCTACTTAACTAACACCTTAGAAATTACCCAAAACTTTATACATTAATTCAAAATTAACTCTTCCTACAAGAGACCAATTAGAACCATATATAAAGCAAAAACATATTTACCACTTATGCTGGTAAAATTGCATATTTTGCAGCATTGTCATGCTGTAGATAGTATTTTTATATGCTACCAGTCCTAATAGTAGATATTCTTCTTGTAGTTTACAATGCTGGCAATAGATGTTATGAAATTGACAATACTTCCTTTAGTTTCTTCATTCAGATGTTGCAACTTCCTTTCATTTTTGCTGCACAAACAGGTGGTAGTATAAGTTCAATTTCTTATTGCATAAGTTGTTAGATACAGCTATGCTTTTGTCGCACATCGAAAACCTCAAGGTGATGTTATTTTTACGTAGGGTAATACATGGGCATTTTTCATGCGGTGAAAAGCACTTTTCCCTGCTTGAAATGATTTTAGTAACTCTCCTTACTGGAAGATAGCTAATGTTCTGATGACCATTAATTTAATATTGGCCAAAAGCCATTGCTTTTACAACGTTAAAACTTTTAAAAAACATCTTAAAAACACGAACTCTCCAGGTTCACTACGCAACGCGTTTCACCACGATCTCTTACTACGTGGCATCCTCAAGCGAATACAATGGTAGCTAGTTGATGCTTAAGAAGCCGCCGTTAGTCCAGCCCAGCCCCTTGCGTGTTGAGTGTTGCATGCGCAAACTTGTGTGTTGATTGCGCACGCAACACTCAACACACAAGGGGCTGGGCTGGACTAACGGCGGCTTCTTAAACATCAACTAGCTACCATCGTATTCTCCTGAGGATGCCAAGTAGTAAGAGATCGTGGTGAAACATGTCGCATAGTGAACCTGGAGAGTTCGTGTTTTTAAGATGTTTTTTAAAAGTTTTAACGTTGTAAAAGAATGGCTTTTGGCCACTATTAAATTAATGGTCATCAGAACATTAGCTATCTTTCAGTAAGGAGAGTTACTAAAATCATTTCAAGCAAGGAAAAGTGCTTTTCACCGCATGAAAAATGCCCATGTATTACCCTATGTAAAAATAACATCACCTTGAGGTTTTCAATGTGCAACAAAAGCATAGCTGTATCTAACAACTTAAGCAATAAGAAATTGAACTTATACTACCACCTGTTTGTGCAGCAGAAAGGAAGTTGCAACATCTGAATGAAGAAACCAAAGAAAGTATTGTCAATTTCATAACATCTATCGCCATCATTGTAAACTACAAGAAGAATATCTACTATTAGGACTGGTAGCATATAAAAATATCATCTACAGCATGACAATGCTGCAAAATATGCAATTGTACCAGCATAAGTGGTAAATATGTTTTTCGCTTTATATGTGGTTCTAATTGGTCTCTTGTAGGAAGAGTTAATTTTGAATTAATGTATAAAGTTTTGGGTAATTTCTAAGGTGTTAGTTAAGTAGATCCCATATATGGCAATGGTATGTACAGCACTTTCCTTGTTTGAGAATTACTCCCTGGAAGTCTTTGTTTTAACTTTGAACCACAGCATTATCATGATAAAATCATTTATAAAGTATAGCTGTGTTTTAACTTATTAGTATTTTTTCTCATCCTTATCCTTGTTGAGGGCATAATAACAGATAACATTCAAATCTTTAATGCTTGTCTGAAATTTAGCTGTAAGAAACCTTTCTTTAATGCACTCATATCTTAGAAAAGTATCATTAGAAATCTTATCCCAGAAAAGTATTCTTCAAAGCGTAGGAAAACCTACGCTTTGAAGATGCTTTCCATCTTCCTTCCCTGAAAAGAGAAATTTGAGGTTATTTTTAAGTATCTAACTATCTGTCCATCTGGTCTCATGCAAGCCAAGAATATCTAGATTACAATGGTGGAATTCTTGTACAAGGACATCAAGAGAATAATCTCTGTGCAGAGTGCCTCACATTCCAACAACCTGTGGAGAGAAAAAGATTAGTGGGATGTTTAACAACTATGTTTATTGAGAGAGGAAGTGCTGACAATATCAAACAGTCCCCTAATCACAGGCATGGGGCAAAGACCTGTTCCCCCACTACTAAGGCTGAAGCCATCTACACTTGTAGGACTTCCTCCAATGTAGGTTTGACAATGCCCATAGAAGCTAGAGTTCAGGTACTTGCGATGACTTCTGATCAAGATTATCCACCAGCTGATAAAACTTATCTTGCTAATCACAGGCACTTGGATACATGAATGTATACATGAACTGCCACTGACCATCATCTTGTGATATCAGAACTTTCTGTAAAACTACTTTTTTAGAATATTATCTCTGCCTCTTCTTACTCCCCTATCAGTACTAGGAATTATATTCCCATTTTTTAAACGTATATGAATATAAAAACTGAGACATGACCATCAATCAAAGGTGACTCAACCATTAGGCCACCTAAGGCAATGTCCCATGAAAAATAAACAAAATAATAAAAATGAATTTAAAATTTAGTGTTCGTATTTTAGCTAAAAATCCATACAGCAGTTTTACCTATCTTCCTATTGCTTTTTGCTTGACATTTGTTGGTTTGCCGGTTTGTCAAAACAGTTGTTCCACCATATCTTTTGAATGCGATGGTGAAAACAATTTATATGTCAAATGAAAGCTTATGGGATGGGGAGTGTCATATGCTATAAAAAATGACTCCCCCATGCTTTCTTCCCCATTAAAAATGTGGAAATATGAAAACTATTCTTTCACTATATTTCCAGAATGCGATAGCCAAAAGCTATATGTCAAATGAAAGCTTCTGATGTGGGAGTGTCATAAGCTATAAAAAACTGACCACCCACCCATGCATTCTTCCTCCCTAAAAAGGGGTGGGTGAGTGGGGAATATGAAAACAACTGTCCCCCTGTATCTCCTGAATATGAGTGTGAAAAATAACAAGCTATGTGTCAAATGAAAGGACACAAGGAGTGTCATAAGCTATAAAAAATTGACCCCCATGCTTTCTTCCCTCTAAAAGAAGAGAAATATGAAAAATATTCTTGTTGTATCTCCACAGTGTAAATGTCAAAGCTAAACATCAAATGAAAACTTCTGATGTGGGTAGTGTCATAGGCTATTAAAAACTGAATCCCCATGCTTTCTTCCCCCTAAAAAAAGGGAAATGTGCAAGTTGTTCTACTATATTTTCTGAACGTGAGAACCTACAGTTATGAGTTGGGTGTCAAATGAAAGCTTATATAATGATTGTCGTAAATTATTTCGAATTTTGTCCCCACCTATTCTCCCCCTCCCCCTGATAAGCGGGGAGGGTGGATTTTTGCAGGGTTAGACTTTAACAAACCGTATCTCAAATTAAAGCTTGTGATGTCTCTAATATCATGGGCTACCTCAAACATGACTCCAAATGGGAGAGAAAACGTGGTCGATGTTTATGAATCGTATATCAAATGCAAGTTTTTGAAGGTGTTTTTAATGACAAAAATATATAAATTAAAATTTTTAAAAATACCTATCTTCCTATATGGGGCCCTATCAAGAGCATATCAAAGGTGCAATTAGCCACTGAATCAGTATTCACTTCAAAGGAAGTAAGGATGCTGATTTATCTACCCAACAAGATTGCTGGCACCCTATCTTCCTTTGAAGTGAATAGAAACTCAGTTACTGATGGTACTATCAATATGGTTTAGGCTTATTTTCTACTTTTTAGGGCCCATATAGGAAGATAGTTTTTTTTTAATTTTTTATTATATTCAATTTTTAATAATTATTTACCATGTTGTGTGAATAATTACAGCCTTCACTTTGGAAATCAGCATTCCATTTTCTTTTTCAGATTATACTTTTTTTATACAATACTAACTTATCCATTATGGGCAACTACAGAATCTTAACATTGCCTATTATGGCAATCACACAAATTGGCATTCACTGAAATAAAATTAACTCAATAACTATCTTTTCAAAATTAAAAAAAAAATTGCTTACAGCACTTTACACAATTTGTAATGGAGACAATTCCTTATATTTTATTGAATTGCACAAAATAGGCAAATGAAACTTTTTGAAGCCTTCAACAAAGATTATCTGCATTGCAGTTTCCACTTCCATGAAATATTTCAGTATGACTTATAGATAATAATCTTGACTTTGGGCTTCACATTAAAAAAAGCCATCACTTCAACTTCTAAAAGAATTTATATACAGAAGAACGTTCAAAACTATTTTACTCCTATGACTTAATGTTCTGTGAAATTAAACAATGAAATAAACTCGACATATTCAATATCTACTAATAAATCAGCACTTTGAAGTTGATTCAAATTTTAGAGGAAAAATTGTCTTGAGCTGGGTGGGATACAAACCCACGACCTCCTGGTAACATGTCAGGTGCTCTGGACCACTGAGCTACCGGCTGCCAATCAAGATCTCCTCTAACTAACGCTATGAACATTTCTATTATATCACATATAGGTGCTATTCAGGCAAATGAATCGACTTCAAAGCAATTTGATTGAATAGGCGCTATTCAGGCAATTTGAATCGACTTTAAAGTGCTGATTTATTACTAGATATTGAATATGTCTAGTTTATTTCATTGTTTATCACTAGCATACTTGTAAGACATGCTTTCCATCTATATGGCAAATAGACAAGCAGCAATCAAGCCACTTGTGGCTAGATTGCCTGAATAGCACCTATATGTGTAATGATCCATAGTGTAATGTGAGCACAATGGGCAGAGGTATTGATTTGATGGACATTCACAAACGAATGATCATCAGCTACCACACCAAGGGTGGAAGCATCTCGGAAACAGCAGACTTCATGGGCTGTTCACGAGGTGTTGTAGTAAGGGGGTACCAAGAATGGACTGCTAGCACACCGAGTATCTCAGACGTCATAACCGTGGAGCCCCAAAGGCCTTCAACCCAAGAGGAGAACATCATCTCCGTTGACTGGTAAAGGGCAATTGACATGCAACAGTGCAGCAATTGACCACTCAAATGAATGCTGGGGCACCCAGGTATGTGTCTCTGATAACAGTAAGGTGAACCCTGTTACTCATGGGTCTCCAGAGTCGACGCTGCGTAAAAGGCACCCATGTTTGCTAAGGTCCATCAGCAATGATGCCTGCAGTTCACAAGGGACTACTGTCATTGGACAGTGGAAAAAGGTTGCCTTCTCCAATGAATCGAGGTTTCTACTCCACAGAAGTGAGAGGTGATGCATATATGACATCATACACATGAGAACCAACACCCAGACACACCTGTTGGTCAAGTACAGGCCGGCGGTGGCAGTATGCATGTCTGGGGGATGCTTTCCTGGTATGACCTGGAACTGCCGATACCACTGGATGGGTCCCTGAATGCCAATAGCTACCTGTCCATCCTCGCTGACCACATGCATCCCTTCATGTTGGACATTTTCCCTGGTGATGATGGTGTCTACCAACAGGACAATGCACCCTGCCATGTCGCTAAGGTAGTGCACGACTGGTTCCAGGAACATGACAGCGATGTCTCTGTTCTCCCTTGGCTGGTGAAATCACCTGACCTCAACCCCATAGAGCACTTGTGGGACCATTTGGATCGACAGGTTCGGCGTGTGGACCCACAACCACATCATCTCCAGAACCTCCGTGCTCTGCTGGAGTCCGAATGGCACATGTGCCTCTGGCAACCTTCCAAGGCCTCATTGAGTCCATGCCACGCCATCTCACCGCTGTCATCCGGGACAAGGGTGGTTATTCCCATTATTAGGTAGGTGGCCATATTATTCTGATACGACTGGGTATATAACACATATATATATAAAAAAAACAACGAACTAAGTAATATAGGGCATTGAGAGTGGCCAGTCACACAACTGGCTGATTCAACCACTAGTCGAAGACCTTATTATTTAGCCAAAATTCTCATTTGACTGTACCAGTAAAGTGACAAATATTAGAACAAAGATTTATTAATTCTAAAAAAAAAAAATTGTATTGAAACTTTTAAATTTCATTTTACATAAAAAAAATATAGCTATGGAAACTAAATAAATTCCTACTCTAAAGCAAAGGTGATCATTGACTGGCTGTGCTATGCATATGGACATGGCCAAAAAGTTGATGTTTTCAAGAAAGAAGTTTGATAAGTAATACTCGAAATTTTATCTGTCAGATTAACTCTTTTTAAATACATATATTATATTAGGTGAAATTGTAACACTCCAAAGAAATGCAAAATACTTTTAAGTTTGGACCCTTTTTCTGATCCAATTATTGCTCCGGATAGCTGAGACGGGCGCCAGGCAATAATTAACAAATTGCCAAAAAAAATAAATAAAGTTAAATTAGGGTTCAAAATGCCAGCGAGCATTAATGAGTAAGAATTCAAAAATGATTGTCAAGTTTAAATACCTAAATACAATCAAAACTTAATTCACGCTGCTCAAGAGAAAAAAATTAGTAAAGATTCAAAAGGTTTAAATAACAAACAAATTTATTTTCAAAAATCACTCACCAAAACTTCAGTAAAGAAGATACATTAATTCTGATTACACATTGCACTAACTGTGCTCCTCCATGCTTACTACCACACTCTCTTCAACTATCTATTGTGCTACAGTGCTTATGCTTCTACTATGTGCTATCGAGCCTGTGACAACATGTCACCAGTTTTTAAAAAGAGGTACAAAGCCGCACGTGTCATGTTGCACGCCGGGAAAGACATTTACATAAATTGAAGAGCGATGCAAGCTATGATGCAAGAAGGGGCGTGTCCTTGTGCATGCGCTTCAGCGGGTGACAGTCGGAAGATCGGAGTTGCGCATGCGCAACTCCTAACTCTTGGAAACGAGCGTTGTGATGCCAAAAAGGAAATAAAAATCCCCAAAATGATAAATATAACGTAAATTAAGCAAAACTGGTTAAGGTAAAGTAAAAAATAAAATGATGGGGCATCACAAAATGCAATGAACCCTGAATGATGGGCATCACAAAATGCAATGAACCTTGAGCTTTAAATGTTTGGGGAATTTGAATTAACATTTAAAATAAGATCTAATGAACTGTCATGTTATTAATGCTTTTGCATTGAGAGAAAATGGAAAATGAATCTGTAAGCATTATATGCTATGTATTGACATAGAAAATTTTATTCAAATTAGGATTGTCAACCTTTTATACTGCTCACAAAAATTAGGGGATATTTCAAAATGAATATGAAGCGATAAAAATATCCCCTAATTTTTGCGAGCAGTATATTTTACCAAGGAAGAACAATTAGATAGGAACAGTTTAGGAAGACATTAGTTTCAAATATATAACAATATTGAACATCTGGTCTATAATGGAATATTAATTGCACATTTTAACAAACTGTGCCTGCAGCAGTTCAATGTTATTAATATGTCAAGCAATTCTATCACTGGCAAATCAAATATAAATTCAAAATATTACTTGAGTGTTGTGTAAAAAACTGGAATGAAATTTGTGAAAATTTCATTGTGGAGATTGAGGATGAACTGTAGAGGGGTGGTGCTGGGTAATAAATATGAGTGTCTTCCCATGATCATGGATAACTACAATTAAAAGAGCACAATTTACTATGAAGAATTTGCAAAATTCTGATAAATTCTAAAGTACATGCTTTTTTTTTAACACAGTATATTTTTTCAGTTAATTACTAGTCATTACTAAACCTTTAGACAGGTTTCTTTTACTCATAAATCATACACTGGATCTCAAGCATTTGCAAAACCTAAATGACCTAAGTAGCATTGGCTACTTAATAATCATTGCAGTAATTATTGTTGCAATAATTATGCAGATGCTTTTAAAGTGATATGGTTGCAAATAAGACCTCATAGATATGGGCATGGATATTGTAGGACTCTATACCACAATATTTATACAAAAAATTTGCTCATAAGTAAACTTCTACTTTTTGATTTAATAGTATCCTTATAATTCTCAATCATCATCATCCTCAAGCAGCCATGGGCTACAAAGGTCCAACCAGATTGTGCAAATTAGTTCTCCAAACACATGTCCTGAGTTAAATCTCCTGCATCAGGACCCTGTAGACCCAATTCTAACAAGGTCCTGTTTGACACTGTCTGCTCATCACATCCCAGGTCTACCCCTCTTTCTGAGGCCTTTATGAACACTGTTTCATAATCCTATTCACTAATCTATAGTTATGTATATAAGCAACATGGCCAAACCAACAGTCTCTCTCTGCACAATATGCTGCTCAAAAGAGGTTGCCAACTCCTTTGCCTAATGCCATCATTACTTACAAGTTAAGCCACGTAAAGCCCAAGATATTGTGTTAAGTATCTAGAATCAAAGGCATCATGTTTCCTGTATCCTGTTCACAAAGGGTTCAAGTTTCACTACATAACTAACCCTAGAAAGAACCAAACTATTATACAGCCTAATTTTAGTCTTTAAGTTTACACCAATTTCTCCACCCTCTCTATAGATTCTTAAAAGTCCCAGCAGCAATCCCTATTCTTCCATTTATCTCACAATGCACATCATTAGTATTTGTTAATTAGCTCCCAAGATAATTAAATGAGATACTTTTTCAAAGGTGCAGCTTTCAGATTAACTGAACCACAACCTGCCTGTCCAATTTTTATCACTTTAGTTTTGTCTCTATCTCTAAATGTACTATACTATCCCACTTCAGATTATTTCTTAAGCTCTAGTGTTGGAAAACGTTACTGTAATGTAACAAAAAAAACAGAATAACTAAATGATTTCTGAATAACGTTATGAATAACTTTATTGGAATTTCAAAATGTTTATAATGCTAAAAAGCAACAAATAACGGAAAAATTAATTTTGTTATTTTCACTGATTTTGTGTTTTGATAAATTTCAGATTTTTCCTTTATAAGATATACTTAGAAATTTGTGTGAAACAGACAGATGCATTGGCACTGAGTACAGAGGAGGGAGTTTATAGTTATTTTCTTTATATCTACTTTTAGTGTCAGGCATAAGAAAATATGAGGTTAAAATAAAAACGATACAAAGACACCTTTTTCAGATTTCACACCTGGATTCTTGGGGGGTGGAGGGTCCCCCCCTGAGAATCCAGGTTTGAAATCTAAAAAAGGTGTCTTCATATCATTTTTATTATGCCCGACACTAAAATTAGATATAAAGAAAATAACTATAAAATTTTATTCCATATATCAGAGAATATCATGCTAACCTTTCATGTCCGGTGGAATATTTTAGGATTTTCAGTTTTGATTTTCCCACCAAACCTTCCACTTCCCCTGAAAATTTTCTATTATATATCTAACAGACAAAATAAATATGTCTGGTATCCTGTTATTGTATGTGTCCCCCCAGAGAATTTAAAAACCCGGCGCTTGTGGACAAATGTACAATTAACTTTTATGATCAATGAGCAAAGCCCTTCATTGACCCATTCCAAAAGAATTTGGGAAGAACCTGTCTTATCCACTTTCATCACAATTGGCCCTCAGAGAAAGTGCTTTGTGATAGTCAGATAACAACTGCAGTGGAAAAGGGAGAATCTCCATTCATGCAGAAGGTAAACAGGACAATTACAATAGGATGAAAATATCAGTATATTGCAATTCTCTGTGATCGGCTTAGACATTTAGAAAATGAACTATGTAGGTGGGATAATTTGGATATAAAATAGAGGAAGAAACCATTAATTTATTGACAATAGTCGAAATTTTCAGTTTTGATCTTCCCACCAAACCTTCCACTTCCCCCTTCAAAACATTTTCATTGTGAATATTTGCAAATCTGTTAACAATAAACCTTATTTTTGTCGTATGTTGAGAAAAAGGAGGTAATTCTCATGTTTCAATTGAGCAGTGATGACACGTATCTTGTACTTCTCTGCAGCTCCTTTACAAAGAGACTGCGCAAAGTTAAATAGATAACATTTTCAATTTCTTTACTTATATTTATTCAATATATTATTTTTTATTCTATTTGAAGTCTATTTCAGAGAAAACTCGATTATTTTGCATGAGCCCCTCTACAGGAAAGCATCGATAAAAAACAGTTCAGTGTCATCAAACGACTCAACAAACGATTTGCTGGAAATCTATTTTGATAAAAATGAAAACTGGAGGCAAAAGAAACTAAAATTTTAATTTCATAAAATGAATTTGAGACAGCAGAGTTTTTACAAAGGAAATATTTTTTGCTACTGGAAAAATCAAGACAAAGTATTGCAAAGAATCATACTAGTAGTACTCAGGTATCTACAGGAAGAGTTTTTTCCTACGCTTAAATGGATTCTCTGACAAAAATAATATTGGATTCAAAATTATTAGAAGACATTTTGCATATATAATGAATAAATAGTAGAATAACATTGATTGCATGAAAGTAGTGATGAGAAAACCATTACTACTGTTCATGAACTCATAATGGAAAATTCACATATCATTCATGTAATAAGTTTAAATGTCAGAGTATCAATTGGCAGTGTGGAAATAATTATTCATCAACATTAAAGTTCTAAAAGATCTGTTCCAAATGGGTACCCCACAAACTGACAGAACAGCAAAAAAAGGGCTAGTCAACTTGTGAAGGGGAGATGCTGGTAATGTTTGAACTTAGTGGCCCCAAACGTTTAACACACATTGTTACATAGTGGTTCTTCGTAACAATTCCAGTGCTCACAAAACTTGGCAAGTTAGAACCTATCTGGAGCAGGAAAAAATCAAACAGCTATCCCATCCTGCATATTCACTTGATCTTGCATCATGAGATTTTTGGTTGTTTACAAAAATTAAAAAGGAACATGATGGGAAGTTTTTTCAAAGGGTGCAAGACCTTACAAAAGTGTTAATTCAGAGTTGCAAAGTATTCCTCAATAGAAGTACCACTAAGAATTCCAGAATTTGCATAGATGTCTGCAACTTTGCCCAGATGCTGGCGGAGAATACCTTGAAGGAAAATAAAAGTGTTGAAATCATTCAAGGTGGAATGATTTTTGTTCTGCAGATGCATATCAAGAACTTTTTGAATGGCCTTCACATTTTCAAATACATTTACATTGGAAATTGTTCTTATCCAGTTATATCTAGTACATGCAATAACAGGCTGCAGCTTGCAGCAAAATGGTATTTAGTCTGACTCTGGTGACACATGTTCAGACTTATTGCTTTTCCAGTTCTCTCTCATAACCCATCATCTCTCCAACAATTGATGAGCATTCTCTTGATTTTGACAATCCCTAGTCTACAGTTGGCATATAGTCAAGAGGTGAGAAAACATTTCACAGCATGGGCCATACTAAAAAGGTTCTATCTTGTTCCTGACTGCATTAAGAAACTTTTATCTTGTGAAAGCCACAGACCAAGTAGTAATATTAAACAATTAATGATAAGAAGAGACTAGCAATTTCATTACAATGAATAAGTGTTAATTATATGAATGCACAATACTAAAAATTTCAGTTAGCCCCAAAAAACATATCTTGGTAGCCAAATGTGGCATATGAATCTTAATTTTTCTATGTAGAAGAAAAAAAAAACAAATAAATTTACAATTTAAATTAGCTGCAGAAATTATTGATTACACTTCTAAAAATTTCATAAATAATTATATTCAGTTATGCAAATTATTTAATATTTCTTATTTTATCTGAAGCAAAATGTCACCCTTACCAGATATCACTAGCAGAAAAAAGATTACTTCCATCTTTATTAGGTTTGGGAATAACCAATGCCAGTTCTTGCCAGCCATTTCCCACATTCAGAATCTGAATAAGTTTGTTTCTTAACTTAGGTTTTAAATGTCTTAATTGTGTTGATGGCAATAACGGTTGTTCTTTCATTCTTGAGCAGTTTGTTGCCATTTTTTACCTAACAAAGAAAAGGAAGCAAGAGGCTATGAGCTTATTTTAATTGTTCGAATAACAGTCTGACCAAATAATATGTATTAAATAAAGAAGAACTAAAAAATTGCTATATGCTCATTAACCATGCACTTATCTACAATTAAAATAATAAATTATTTTTCAATGAACTTGCACTGCTTTAGTTTTGCTTTTAAGTTTTTTTAAAACCCTTAGAGGTACCTTTTCTTGAAACAAAAAACAAACAAAAAAACAGTGTACCTAGTGTAATAAACCATGTAATATGCCAAAACATAGAGTACAGAATTTTGGAAAATAATTTCTTTCATAATCATACCAATATTGTCTCAAATGAACATCAATTTTTACACATTCTGAGTTAAGAAGCAACACTTAAGAAATGCTGCTCCAGAGATATTATAAATACACAAGAAATGTCTCCTACAGTATAAACAATTTTTAGTAAACTAGAAGATAATCTATTAATTCAAACCCACAATTCTTGACTAAATGTTTGATGCTCTCAGAATGTGATTTAGCAAGCACAATTCTCAGGCAAGATTTTGGCTACAAGTAACACCATATATAGTCATCAAAAGGCATCTTGCCTATATTCCTTTAATTGATCCAAGTCATTAACTGAGATAGTAAAAATAATGATTCCTTTTAAAAGTTACTATTATTAATTCTTTTTAAGTTACCATTATTATGGTTACCATTCTCTAAATTCATTAAAACATTTAGCCACAGGAATGGAGAGAAAATGTTCTATCAGTGAATAATTTACCTAAAACCTCGAACAAAATTGGTATTAATACATGGCATGCTATATCTCACAGCAAGTCAGTTATCACAAAAGAAATATGCAACATCAGAATCGTCCACGCAAAAGAAAGATTTTCTTTCCCTAACCATTTATTAGCTTCTCATCTGTTTACTACAGAAAGGTACAACTTGTACGATTCACAATTTCCCATTAGAGAACTGAACTATGTTATAGAGACCTACTCTTCTCTTCAAAAAAGCAAGATCAGTACAGAACCAGCTACACTGTACAGCAGAAAAGAATTTGCCAAAGGTATTCTACCACTACTTAAAATTTTCATCGAAAACAATCTTTTAAATATTTTTTTCTGAAACTGTCAAGTTATTGAAATTTTCAGCAGCAATCCCAATGAACACTGCAGAAGCTGAAAGATGCTTTTCGATATTAAAGAGAGAGAAATCTTTTCTACGGTCCACAATGAAAAAGATTAAATGCATTGGGTACATTAGCAATAGAAAAGGAACTAGCACAAAACATCCTGGATTTTAATAAGCAAACAAAAAAAAATTAATTTGCACAACTAAAAAAAAATAGAATTTTTGTGCAAATAATTTTCAGTTTCAAATTTTCTGTTACTGTGAACCAAGTAGTCAAAATCAGTTTCGTTTTTTACCTTATTTGACTTATTGTAAATGCACTTATTGAAAAGTAAAATATTAACATATTGATTCCTTAACAATACCTATGATTCAATAGTCTGCAACTTTGGTAATATCAATATAGCCCTTAGCAACTACTGATAATTTTATTAAGTACATCTTTCACCATTAACTGGCAAATTACTAAACTTGACCAAATGTTCCGTTTTTGAACCATAGTTTATATTTAGTATTATTCTTTAGGAATTTTTTAAGTGTTTTAAATTTCAGTACATATTTTTACAGTATCGATTAATAGTATGCGTTGTAAATATACTCAGCTGTGTACAGACAAGCAATACTTATTTATGCTTCCATATTTTAAATTTCAGAAAGAACCTTATTAAAAATAAAACGATATAAACTTCAAAAAAATTATGGAAAACATCTAGTTTCATAACAAGTGTTCTATTTTTCCATGTCTCAGAAGTTTCAAATAAGGATTGTATGCATTATCACTAGAATTGGGCAAATTTCTGATATTACTTTTCGAAAATATTGAACGAAGATGAAAAATAGAGTGTCACTCGATTTATCCTTTTAGGATTATTGAAAATAATTAGCCCTTTTGGTTTAAATTTCATGTACAATTTCAAAATTAACACTTAAAATTCAACTTAATTCCTTTTAGTGAAATTTCCATTTGGTTAGAATTTGCTTTCTCATACAATGATTTAAATTGTAATTATGAAATATTAAGCTGAATTTTAATTACAAAAATTCTAAAAAGAGTATTTTTGAAAAGTGTGCAGAGGAATAGAGTAACCAACTGAAGTTGGGTATCTCTGCAAAAAAGTACTGAGAGATGCAAAGGAATCATGCCTCTTTATTCCCCCCCCCCCCCCCTCTTTTCAGAATTTTATAATAAGAATAGCATTGGGGAAAAAAGGTAAAGCTAAATATTACACATATATTTCACAGGAATAATTTAATCTCCCAATTGAAATAATTTTTCTCCCCATTTGAATTGTAAAAAAATACAATTCAAATGGGGAGAAAAATGACTATACACTGATATGTCACTTTATTACGTACACCTACCTGGTAGCATGTTGTGTCTCCTTTGGTCTTCTGAACAGCCTGGTTTTGCCGAGACATGGAACTTACAAGATGCTGAATATGTTGTGCAGGAATGTTATACCATGCAGAAATGATTGTCACACAGTAGCTGTAAATTGGACAGGAGTAGTCTTGCTATGAAGAGCACTTACTACCTCATCTCAAAGATGCTCGATAGGGGCTGCTCTATAATAGTCCAAAGACACATCTGGAGACTGTGCAAGCCAATGAAGCAAGCATTATCATGCTGAACGTGTCCATCCGAGTGAGGATAAACTGTAGCCATGAAGGATCAACTTAGTCAGCAACTATGTGAAAAATAAGCCATGGCATTCAGATATTCTTCGATGGGTATAAGGGAGCCTAATGTGTGCAGGGAAAACATTCCCCACACAATCACAATGCCACCACCAGCCTGTACTTGTGACACCAGACAAGATGGCTTTATCGCCTCATGTTACTTCACCAAATTATGATCTTTCTGTCAGCATAATGCAAAAAGAACCTTGATTCATCCGGCCAGACTTTTTTCCAGTGTCAATGCTCCTCTGCCCACGGGAGATGCACTTTCATGTTCTTCTCTGACAACATCAGCACTTGACATGGTCAGCGGCTGCGTAGCACATTCAAACAAGGTCTGATATGTTGTGAATTTGGAGACGACCTTCTGCACACCAATGCTTAGTTCTGCTGTGATTTGCCTGACCGTGGTCCATCTTTTCACTTGCACAATTCTGTCTTCTTTGACCCCTCTGATCCACAAGCTGCTTTAATCCACAGGATCAGTGATCACTGATAGTTTTTTGCTTTTCACACCATTCTTGGTAAACTTTTGAAAAACTCGGGAAGAAGGGCATTTGGAAGATGCTAAAACTGACATACCTAGCACCAACTATCATGTTCAAAGTCACTTAAGTGCTTGTTTTGCCCATTCTGATGCTCATTCTAACTAACTGATGCTCAAAGAGCTGGTCTGCCTGATTTATACTGCAACCATGATCATGCGACATATTATGTGTTGGAATGAACCATTTATGTGACGAAGGTGGTGTACCTAATAAACCAGCATCACTACTTTGTATACAGAGGAAAGAAAAAACTACTATAGGGAGGAGCAAGATACTGAATTGAACAGGAAGAACCAGAATGCCTCTCTGATTTTGTTTGGTTTTTGCTGAAAAATTTTGCTAAATAGTGCATTTGAAGAATAATTTAAAAAAATATATAGAGAGAGATTGTGGCCGAGTGGTTAGCGCACTTGACTACTGATCTACGGGACCTGGGTTCGAGTCCCGGATAAGGCATAGATGTATGTGTCGTTTTTCTGCTGAGGTCCTGCCATCCTCTCAGACCTTCTACTATGGCATATAAACTGACAGGCTCCTGTCAGACCTCTGTGGCAAGCAGCTGCTTGAGGGGGTATTTATTTATTTATTTATTTATTTTTTTATAGAATGTCACTCCAGCCTGATACACTTCAATTCAGTTTCAACCTACCTTCCTACACCGGGGCCTACATTTGATGGACTGTAAAATGCCCCACCAAACATTTCAGGCACAAGCTGTCATTGATATGGAAATTTTATTATCAGAAATTGAAAACAAATAATGTTTCACAAATTATTAGATTTGCCCTGAACATTCCATCATTGTGAAATGTAAGATTAAATAAATTGTGCCAGTTTAAATCTAATCAATGATGAATTATTGGTTAAATAATAGCAATTGGATTGAATCTATTAAAAATAATATTTACCTGAAGTAGCAAAAACAAAATCAATTATATAAGTTCAATTTAAATTGAACTTTACTTAGTTGACATTTTTCTTATTGTAATAAAAGTAATACTTAATGTTACATATTTATGTTGATTTACATTTAATATTCCTTCTTGTCCTCTTTTTAGTAAAATACAGTTGGCAATCCTAAGTGGCACTTCTTATAGTTACTGATCATACAAACATCAATTTGTTAACCAAAAATGAATCATTCTTTTTAATTTTCTACTTCTCCTATGCCATTTTTTTCTGGCCCACTATACTCATCTACACCTTCCTTTCTGCTACAGTAGATTTGGCAATCCTAGCTGAAACTGAGAAAGAATAATACCACTTACCTAAAAGAATGCATCTTTCTGTGTAGAAAGTTAAGGGGAGGAGATTTAAATACAATATTAAAAAAAGTTGAAACACTGAAAGAAAAATTTTGATTCCCTTTACATAGAACCCAATCTTAGGATGTATTGGCTCCATACTAAAGAAATACAATGTAATAGCTCCAGCCAGCCTTATATAGTGGTCAGTACAACAGAAATGTATTTAGACTACATTTACAATGTAGTAACATTGTAATAAAATAAATAAATACCCCCTCAAGCAGCTGTTTGCCACAGAGGTCTGACAGGAGCTTGTCAGTTTATATGCCACAGTAGATCTGTGAGGATGACAGGAATATCAGTTATTATTTGCTTTATATTATTTTTAAACATTTTAAATTTGTGTACAATGTCAACTAAACATAAATAGAATGGAATTTCGATATCTGTTTGGTCAATATGGAAATACCTGCAAGATTTTGGCTAGAAGGGGATGAAATCTAAATGACATATTTGCACATGGTTGTATTTTATACACTTCATCCATATAATTAACATTAAATTTAAAGTAGGATATACTTAGCTGTCCCATGGCTGAGTGGTTAGCATGCTTGGCCACTGATCTACGGGACCTGGGTTCGAGCCCCGTATAAGGCATGGATGTGTGTGTGTCGTTTTTCTGCTGAGGTCCTGCCATCCTCTCAGACCTTCTACTATGGCATATAAACTGATAGGCTCCTGTCAGACCTCTGTGGCAAGCAGCTGCTTGAGGGGGTATTTATTTTATTTATTTATTTAGGATATACTTGTTAAGAAGTTACTGAGCTCTGAATCTGACTCCCTATTGACATAACACGTTTCCAGTAAAGTGGTCATTAGTGTTTGTGTATATACCTTATACATCATGGTTATGAGCAAGTGTCCAATATCATATCTTGTCCTCTTTCTGTTGTGCAATATTCACACATATTTGCTGTGACTACTGCATTTTCATATTAATGTCTTTTTAGTAAAGTTGTTCTATCAAAATGACAGATATACATTGACTGCTTTTATTGCATTGCTGCTGACCGAAGTAATACAGCTATGGCACTCTCTCATAAAGTATAAAAGTGTTACTAGGATTATGAGGTCAGTGAAGGTGAAATGCAGACATGGACAAAAAAAAAGTACAGAGAACAGACCACAGAGATACTGCACATGTTGGCTTCAATGCATATGCCAGTGGACAACAGTTGGGCAAACAGATTGACACAAAAAAATTATGCAAGAAATTTTCCAGTCTTATATGTACAAAATTCATCACCCCCAACAGCTTCCTCCCACAAATAATAATATACCACTGTAATGTTTTCACATTTGAAGGTTAATGATGACTGTCCATGAAACATTCCACAGAGTTGGGTTGTTTTACCTCTGAGCGGCACTTTTTTGCACACCATGGGCTAAATTGCCAGGTCACATGGACCCCAAAGTTGCTCAGAGAAGGTTGGGAGGGGGACTCACTGGAACAGCTGTTGGTAGACAGATGGTAACCTCCCGTCAAGGCTATCCAGCATGTTCTTTAATATGCACAGGGTGTGGCTCTCCCGCACATGGGGCCATGGCTTAACGTTCCATCTGATGAACGACAGCCTTTCCACAGAGTTATATCCATTTTAAGAAATATTGTTCCAAGGTTAAAATATTTACCCTTAATATTGAAGCCCTGAAAGGCACTCAGATAGTCAAGTTTATGATAATAGGCTATGCGGTCATTATGATAATTATTATTTATTTACAACTAAGGGTGAGTATGAATGGGACCATTTTAAACAGGCTGTTAGCACACTTGGCTACTGATCTAAGGGACCTGGGTTTGAGCCCCAGGTAAGGCATGGCTGTTTGTGTCATTTTTCTGCTGAGGGCCTGCCATCTTCTCAGACCTTCTACTATGGCATATAAACTGACAGGCTCCTGTCAGACCTCTGTGGCAAGCAGCTGCTTGAGGGGGTATTTATTTTTTTTTATTCTTGAAACCAAAAAGTAATATTCTTGGTAAAATGGAGCATAGGAGACAATCATTTGAGTGATATGCCACATACTTAAAAAGAAAAAAAAAAGAATGCAGAGCTAAGGTGAATCAACATCCTACTAACTTAAATCCAATCTTAAGAAAACAATATACACTACTGGCCATTAAAAGTGCAACACCAGGAAAGACAAGAGATATCAAAGCCATATTTAGTGAATACACATCTTATGTTTACAAGGATCAAATTATTACAAATACAACTCGATTAGACTTGTGGAATACAAAGAAATCAGTATCTTGTGTAGCTACCATGAGCGGCAATAAACGCTGCTACACGGTCCGGCATTGAGAGGATGAGATGTCAGATGTGTTTGGGGAATGTCAGTGCAGCAGTTTCGGCATGTAGCCAAAGTTCATCTGTTATAGCAGCTGCTGGTGTCTGATGTGCTAGTTGTCGTGAGATCATGGACCAGACATGTTCAATTGGGGATAGATCCGGTGAATGTGAAGGCCAAGGCAGAAGTGTCACATGGTGGCTATCCATGAATTGTTGGAAGATGCATGCCACATGTTGTCAGACATTGTCCTATTGGTAAATGGCACCAGAGAGCCCCCTGAAGATAAAGTACAACCACAGGCTCCAACACCTCAGTGATGTAACACTGGCTGTTCAAAGTAGCAGTAATGCACACGAGGCACATGCGTGAGTGGAGTCCAATGGCACCCCATACAATAACACCAAGGGCTGGACCTGTATGACATTGCATCATGCATGTCTCACTGAGCCTGTCGTCACAGTACTGCCAGATATGGATTCGTCCATCATGGTGCTGGCATACTGAAGCAAGATTCATCTGAAAAGACAATGCGATGCCATTTGCACATCCATGAGCGACATTCTTGGCACCATTGCAGTCGCATATGACTGTGTTGTACAGTCAATGGTAGCCAAAGCAATGGCCACCTAGCAAAGATGCCCAAATGGTGCAGAACTGTACGTGCGGACACTGGTTGATGTGCAACACACCCTAACTATTGAACTAAGGTGTTTGATGTGGCTGTATGATCATTCATAGCCATGTGCACAAGATGTCTGTCCTCTCGTTCGTTTGTGTGACAGGGCCATTGAGATCCCTCATCACGTCAGCCTCATATTAGTCAGCATCACGTCATTCCTCCTCTACCCACTGATGATGCCATATTATCATCATTGTGGCAGCATTCTGCCCAACATGAGCTCCGATGTCTCGGTAAGATAATCCGCCTTCCTGTAATCCCACAATTCTCCCTCGATCAAAGTTGTAAACCTGGTCATATGGATGCAGTGTTCTTCGATGGGGCATACTCGATCCTTTAGTGCACAAGAACTGCAAACAAACACAATTCCGGTGCTTTACACCGGCTCTTTATAATCTCCTCTTATACCACTTCCAGGGGGCATTACTGTCACACATGATGTGTGAATGTGCTGCACTTTGAATCATTTACATGTTCTCCCATGGGCTACCCATCTGGCATATTTCGGGACACTAGAATTGTGCGAGTTCTTCCTAGTGTTGCACTTTTAATGGCCAGCAGTGTATTTGGAGGCCTTGTATAGATTGTAGAAAAATGGGTACAGACACCTGAAGACAAATATTAGGCCCTATAATAGTTTGTTCTTTCTAGAATTAGTTATAGTAGTAAACTATGGACCCTTTACAAAGCAAGATAATTAGAAACTTGAGGCTGGTGGGGGGTTGCCTCAGCAACCATTTGTTGGTTAGGACATAAAGCTGTGGCCCCCTGTGCAAGAGAGTCATACTCTATGTGTGTTCTAATTACTTTAACTTATTATTACCAAATTTTAACATTTTCTTCCTATCATTGAAACTGCTAAAAATATAAACATTATGCATATACATTTACCTGTGATTGTTTCCAAAAATAATCCAAGAAAGAATGACAAAATCTAAATATTCGCATCAAATCCCACACATCACAGGTGTCTTCATGTTACCTACCTAAAACATACGAATCACATAACATTAAGGTAGAGCTGTAAATTTTTTGTGATGAAAAAAGGTGAAATTTTCAGAGCAATTGTGCTGAAAAACTGCAAAATTTATAAGAATTTCATGGGGCAAATTGCAAAACTCGCACATCATTAAGGTTCACAAATCATAAAAGCTGCACTTAGTGGTGTGCACATAAACAAGGTAATGACAATTGGATCCATACAACTGCTTATAAAAGGAACAAAATATAAAGTAATTGACTTTATTTAAGTTCAACTCTCACACTGCATATCAAGCATCAACTATGAATTCTGATACAGTATATTGCCCTCTTTTACAATCTGGCAATCATCTCGCACAACACCTCTATATTTAGAAAGAGACCATTCTGAATTAACTAAAGTTCACTGAGACAAATATTGGAGAGACCGGGAAATCATTGTTTTTGCAACAACCAGAGAAAAATTCAATTGTCAATGCCAATTTCTTTAGTTTTTTCACAGCATCACTGTGGCTTTTAAGCTGTTGTCTCCAAGCATGGACTACTGTTCAAAATTATATTATCAATGTCATTCATAGAAATATTAAAACACTTTAGTTAATTGGGATCGAATATTGAACATGCTATAAAAAATGCAGGTGATGAAATCTGCAGTTTTTTGCATCACTGATATATTGCCCAATTTTTTCTGAACATGAAAGGAATGTTTTTTGAGAGTGTTAGATCATACTATCTGCTTCTGATGAGGAATTTTACTGCCAAATCATTCATTTCATTAGACTTTATGTGCTGATATATGACAACTTCAAACAACCTTGCAGATTAGAAATATTCAACCCATCTTTTTTGAATTGATTCAAGTCCCTTCTAAGGAATCATTTTTACCCATTTCAAAAATATTTTTAATCCAGACATATTTAAAATTAGAACAATTTCCATACTATTTAGCCTTAAACAAGAGTTGTTTTTTAAATTTTACGTCAATGTCAGAGCAAATAAGTTTGTTTCTCTGCAGTCCATTTTTAACCAGTAGGATCACATTTATAGTTGCACGGTGAAGATATTAGTTGATGACATGATTGACAAAGATGATATTGGTTGCATGACGAGCAACCAATAGTATCTTTGTCAATCATGTCATCAACTAATATCTTCACCGTGCAAGTATAAATCTGATCCTACTGGATAAAAATGGACTACAGAGAAACTTGAACATAAAACATAGTAGCTACGGACTATGCATTCATGGGTGAATAACAGCAAACTGTCCAAATGTGCCTGCAGCAAAGCAACTTGACAGTTACAAGACATTACAACAAGATGTGTCTAAGAAACGGACTGCCAATAGCCAACAATCATACATCCATCAACTGTAAATCCTTGTACCAGCTGATTCCAAGTGATCAGAACTAAGAACTTGTCAATGGAGTTTTTGCTTATTTCTCCTAATAAGGTAAACAGTAAACTTAAAATGTTAGCAATGTACTAGATAGATCTGTATGCTGAATTATGGTGTTTGACATAATTTGATAATATCAAATAGTTGCTACTGACCGTGTACAAGAGCTTAGATGATAGTTTGGATCCTTGCAATACTATAAATTAGTAGATCTAAAATAACTATAATTGCTGGTAAATTGGTATAATTGTTGCTAAGTCTGTTGGTTGTTTGAGGAACAGATATTACATTTAGGGTTATATCTCCTATGAAATAGAATACAATGTAAATTACTGATATTAATATTTATTAAATTACTACAGTGAACAGCAGTATTTTGGAGAAATGTAAAATTCCAACACTAAATGCCCATTTTCCCAATGCATTACTCCATTAATTAAAAGAGTCAGGTAGAGGGAATTTGAAGGAGATAGTCTCACCCACCTAAGGAGAGAACATGGAGAAGTTTAACGTTTAGTTGTAGAAACTAGTTACTGACGAAGCGAAAAGGTTATGAAAATAAGAGTCATACCTCTACATCACTTACTCAAAACATGTTATACAATTAAAAGACCTTCTTGCTCAAAAATTAATTTAAAATAATTTAAAATTCTCTGTCATTGAGCAATAAAATTTCAGAGTTTATCCTTCAAACTATTTGGATGTTGAAAGTTCTTAGGAGAAAACTCTCAGAAGCTTTTCGGAGCAAAGAAGACGGAGCGCTGTCTTTGCTCCGAAAAGCTTCTGAGAGTTTTCTCCTAAGAACTTTCAACATCCAAATAGTTTGAAGGATAAACTCTGAAATTTTATTGCTCAATGACAGAGAATTTTAAATTATTTCAAAACATGTTTTCACACATTTCAGAAAAAATAAGATTAGAAATATGTGAAAAGTCAGAAATTTACTCAAATTGACTATTCCCTTTTATGACATCAGAATTTTAACAATTTAAATATTTTAAAAATTCTAATGAATTGCAGAATTTTAGGGGGAGGGGACATCAAAATTTGCAGAATTGTGAGATATCAAAATTTGTAATATTGAGAAAAAATATCAAAATTCATGCAAACCTTTCAAAAAAAAAAAAACCATTTGTGAAAATTCATGCAGTGAACAACTTACAGCCCTAATCATAAGCCATCAACAATCCACCATTACACCACATTAAAGAACATACTGTATGGCCTTGACAAGGAGGCTATGTTCCATCTCCTGACAGTTGTCCGGTGGGTTCTCTAATCTTCTCTGAACACCTGAGTTCCTTGTGATCTTGCCATTTAGCTCACAGTGTGCAATGCTACTCAGAGATAAAGAACCCCACCCAGGAAACTTGATGCCTTTGATTCAGATGTTTATGTGGTATCTTGAACATTAGATGGCTTGACTTTGTCAGTAATGGCGAGGTTAGGTGGAGTCAGCAGTCTTCTTTGAGCAGCATATTGTGTGAAGAGAAACTTGGTTTTGTTATGTTGCCGTATACATATCTATAGATTAGGTATATTGTTCATATTCCTATTAGCTAAAGGTGTCAGGAAAAAGGGGAGGCTTAGGATGCAATGGGCAGACAATATCAAATAGGACTTTGTTAGAATTGGCCAAATGCAGAAACTGTAGCTCAGGACAGACATGTTTGGAGAACTAAATTAGTCTGGTTGAACCTCTATAGCCCTGGGTGCTATAGAGGTCCATCCAATTGTAATATTACTGTGGATGAATGAATGCATGCATGCATTCATTCATCCACAGTAATTATCAATGTATATGATTTGACAAATTGTTCACTGCTGCTGTTGTCTACAGTTTGCAGGTATTTTGTGTTGGAACGGATTCATTTATGTTTTGATATGACTTATTTATATCTGAATGCCAAACCCTGTATTAAAAAAAGTTTAATATTAACCTTGGATCATGTTTTATGGTCACTGTGATTTTAGTTTCATATCTTCTTTACCACCATGGACACAATACAATGGCCCTAGTTAATCAGCTGGCAACCCATTGGGGTTCTTATCTACAGGGCATTTTCCTGTAATACTTTACTACTGAATTATTTATAAAGTGCTGTGAGCATGAGTGACAAATATTACTACCATCATATATGGCAGCTTGGCTGCCCAATTCCTGACATAGATAGCACCAGTGGTGAATCAACAAAATATGGAAATGCTTATATGTCACATTGTTGAGGAAAACAGTCTCTGGTGATCTAGTGGTTATATATGATGCCTGGCATGCTTCTGGGAGAATTGTGGGTTCGAATCCCACTCAGGACAACCAATTTTTTTCAAGTGTTTCTTGTCTATATGACATTTTCCTGATACTTTATTATTGATCTATTATGGCAATAACACATGCACTGAACAACAAGAGCCAGACCACCATTTTGTAGTGGCCTGTGACACTTGATTGCTTAACTCAACCAAAACAACCAATAGTCAAATATCTTCATTTGACTGTGACAGGCTTAACAGGCCTAGACTTAACAGGCCTAGACTTTCCTCACAATATGTATTTGAATTGAATTGCAAACATTTTATTTTGCCAAGGAAGGATACTTTGGTATGAAGAATTTAAGCAAACATTATATATGAAAATTTAAAATGTGTTGAACATATGGTCTACAAGAGAATGCTAATATTACATTTTAACATGACACTATGTGAATAACATATAGCTAGTGAATAACACATAGTTGGCTGGTTGCATTGTCTATATTTTGGACTTGCACTTAAAGGTCTCTGGTTCAAATCCCAGCTCTTACCAATTTCTTTTATAAATCATTTTATTACCATTGTTGTGAAATTGTTACAATTTGTTGTAAAATATATCTAATAATATATATAATAAATTAACATTGCAATTAAATATAACCAAAAGATAGTGCCTAGACTTTCCTGACAATGTGTTTGAATTTAATTCACAGTGCTGATAAAATTATTAAAATTTTCTCTATATCATTGTAATCGTTGGAAAGCTGAGACAATTAGAAATTTACCTTGTTTTTTTTCTTGCGATGATATCCGATGGGTAGATGAGTCTATTGTCCTGTGGTGGGTAGTTTAGTCCAGATCTACCAGGAAGAGCTAAAACATTATGACCACCTGCCTAATATGATATTGGTCCTGCACGTGACGCCAAAACAGCTCTTACCCAGTGAGGCATGGATGCTACAAGATTTCTAAAAGTGTCTTGTGGTATCTGGTACCAATACATTACCAGCAGATCTTTTAATTCTTGTAAGTTACATAGTTGAGCCATTGCAGATCAGATATGCTGTTCCAACACAAACCACAGATGCTCAATTGGATTGATGTCTGGGGAATTTGTAGGCCAGGGAAATACCTGAAAGTCTTCCTCATGTTCTGTGAACCATTCTTGAACAATCCTGGCAGTGTGGAATAGCACATTATCCTGCTGAAAGAAGGTACTACTAGAGGAATATACCATTGCCATGAAAGGATGTACCTGGTCTGCAATGATGTTTAGATAGGTGGCAGATGTCATAGTTTCCTGCATGTGAATGACTGGACCCAGGGTTTCCCAGCAGTGAATATTGCCCAAAGCATTATACTTCCTCCACCGGCTTGTTTTCATCCCACAGTGCATCCTAGTGCCAATACTTCCCCTGGTAAACAACGCACATGTACCCAGCTGTCCACATGGCGCAACAAGAAACTAGATTTATCGGACTAGACTGCCTTCTTCCAATAATTCATTTTTTTATGCTTGCATGACCATTGTAGGCACTTTCAATGGTGAACTGAGGTTAGCATGGGCACTCAGAACGGCCTGCAGCTACGCAACCCCATTTTCAGTAGGGTTCAATGTACTTTGTGTTGTGGCACATTACTCCCATCACCAGCATTCAAATTATGGGTGAATTGTGCCACAGTATCCCTTCTGTTGGCTCATACTATATGGGATAGCCTTCGCTCAATTCTAGCATCGATGAGCAGTGGTCGGCCCACACCTTGCTGGCGGTTCAATTCTTACAAATTGTGGCAGTTTCCCTCCTCGGACCACTTTTTGAAGCTACTAACCATGGCTGACGGTGAGCACCCCACAAGCCTTGCCATCTCAGAAATGCTCTGACCCAGTTGTCTGGCCATTACAATTTGGCCTTTGTCAAACTCACTTAAGTCCGCTGCCTTTTCCATCTGAAGAACAAGAATAACACTGATTAACAGAGCTCAGTATCAGGTGTTATTTATATCATTTCATGACCTTCACATGTGCTGTCGTTTACCTGCAGTTGCTTCGATTTGCATAAAGACATGCTGGTCATAATGTTTTGGATCTTCGGTGTAAGTTCAAATGTTCTCCTTTTTTTGTTCCTTGCGGGAATGCTGGTGGTAGTTTGTCATTGACTTGGTGCACACATTAATGTATTGTTAGATTTCCAGCTTATGTCCCAACTTTTCCAGAAGTGAGAATTTTATTTTTCAATAATATGTAATTGCTACGTGTTTTGCATTGTTACTCCAATGCATCATCAGGCGAAATAGTTGGTTTGCCGAAGGCACAGATGTTGGCATACCTAGCTGGCAAAGTATTTGGTATCAATATTTGGTACCTGATATCTGGCATATATTGGCATCTGGCAAAGTTTCAATTTAATATCAAAATATACAGAAATTCACTTAAAAGTTTTTAAAAGTAGATCAATCAAAATTACAGATTAAAAGTAGATAATCAATGATCAATATACACTTAACAAAAATTAGAGTAGATGTACAGTGCAGTAATTAAAAATTTTAATTCTCTATGACACTGTTCGAGAATTAAAAACTTTAATTTTAATATACACTTAATAACAACACTGGAAATTGCTGAAATTTGATATCAGAAGTGGTTATGCACATTAGCAGAACAGATTATAATTACATCATAAAGATGTAATACAAAATATAACTTGCACAAATAAAAACTATTTACAAATAATAATATAACTATGTAGAAAAAATTATTTTGCCGATGTATGAGACTTGAACCTATGGCTCTCCAGATTCATGAATCCAAATTAATCAGCATTTAATCCTGGATTTTCTGAAAATAAATTATTTAACAAAAAAGACACTTTATTTTAATGATGTTAATATTCTATAAAAGCCCTATCTATTATAATTATCTATCATAAAAGATAATGTAGATGCATGTATATAAATGTAGTAAAAAAATGCATCTAGCAATACAAATAAAAAATTATTTAAAAATACTAATAGACAGAAATGGTTATAATGCAAATAAATAAAAAGGCTATTTCTGAAAAAAAAAAAATTGAAAAACTTTTGCTATTATATAGAACAGGGAAATTCACAGACCTCAGTTGATTTCATCAAGTATTTTAACCACTATTAAGCTGTCCTTAATCCATGGGGAAAAGATGGGTGCAGATGAAAAATCCTGACATGTCATCAGGAGGACATGGGTTCATATCCAACCTAGCCCAAGACAATCCACCTAGCCAAAGACAAATAGCTTATAGTGGTTAAAATACTTGATGGAATCAACCGAGGCCTGTGAATTTCCCTGTTACATACATATACTAATATTATTGACTGAACCAGAAAGTGATGCGATCCTAATTGCTGACAAAAAAAAATCAGCCAGGAGGCTCTTGTGGCGTGTTGTCATGTGCCTGTGGCTAAGGAAGACTATGTGGAGATGGAGTCCCGAAATGCACTAAAAATGACAGTGGTTGTTTTAGATGAAGTTGTAGCATAATATCAGCAATAGAGGAGGGATTGATCAGCAGCTGGTAGCTCAGTGGGCAGAGCACCTGACATATCATCAGGAGGGCATGGGTTCAGATCCAACCTGGCCCAAGACAATTTTTCCTTTGCACCCATCTTTGCCTGTGGATTAAAGATAGCTTAATAGTGGTTAAAATACTTGGGGGAACTTTTGTAATTTTTTTTTTTTTTCAGTACTTATACTTTGTGAAAAGTCCAATCTTTTTGCTAACAGTGCCAGGTCAAATAAACAAGTTAGGTTTAAAAAAAAAAGCCAATCAACAGATATGCCATGCTATATACTAAAATAAACAGAATTTAATTATGAATTTTATGAAAATAAAAAATTTTAAACATATTTAGAAACATTAACTTTAACAAGACTTTTTACAGTGATATAGTGAAAAAATAGATCAGAATATGCAATAAAGACTTAATTTGGAAAACTGATGAATAAAAATTGATAAATTATATATTGATCAAAAGTAAATTTCTTCCCAAATAATATTTACTTGAAATAACGATTCTTTACAGAGAAAGTGGTTTAAGTTGCAGTGGCGATTTAAAATTAATAATTCTTCCCTATATCATTGTATTGGTTGGAAAAGCAGGGATAATTAGTTGGAATTATCTATGAAATTACATTGGTTTTTTTTCTTTGGACGATATTGATAAATTGGTGAGTCTAATGTCCTGTGGTAGGCAGTATAGTCTAATTATTAAAAGTTCATATGTTCTTGAATTTGCCATTGTTCTTGTTGGAGGTTCTCTTGCAGGGTTGACATCAATTTGGAAGTGGCAAAGAGAGATGAAATATGTTGTTGGAATCTATGATTTGCCGCACATGTTAATCAATATATTTGTAGATTTACAGTGTAAGGGACAAGTTTTCCAGAAGAGCAAATAACGTGTCTTAATACATATGTGCTATGTATTTCACACTGTTGCTCAAGTGCATCATCAGCCAAAATAGTTGTTTTGCAGCAGGCACAGACATAAACAAGCACTGATTACAGCACACTAACATCTGTGCCTGCTGCAAAACAACTATTTAACCTGACAATGCAGTGGAGAAACAATGAAACACATAGTACATAGGTATTAAGATGCATTATTTGCTTTTCTGAAAAAGGTTGTGACATACACTGGAAATTTACAAATACATTGGTTAAACCTTTTGAAGACAGCTGCTACAGCAGTTGTACCAGTAAGAAAACTTGGCAAAATGACGGCTCTGGTGCAGCAGTTGTATTAGCTACTTCTTCCATCAAGTGCAGGGTTGAAAGGCAGCTAAGATGATAATGGTAAGGAGTGATGTCTCTGCTGTGAGAATTGTGGAAATGTGGGTCAGCGCTGAGAAAAGGGGAAAGTGTCACACTAATTGCTTTTCTCCATGTCAGCTGGCTATTCGACTACAAGTCTTTTCCTTCTATCTGTATTAATTTATCATTTTCGAAATGGCAAAATGTAAGAAAGTTCCGACTAATGAAGAAATCTTAAAGCAATTCTTTCAAAGTGATAAAATATTTGTTGATTCAATTCTGATTGTGAAATTGATGAAAATTTACAGTTGAATGTGTAACTTAATATTCCTAAAATCTAATTATTTTAGTTACAAATATCACTGTTTATTATTATAAAAATGTTGCAATCAGTCAAACTAATAAGGCTTAAAATTTGCTTTTGATGATAAAAATCATGAGCGTTGCTATTTTCAGAAAAATAATTAAAATTATTTATTCTGAACTAGACCGTCCCATGGCCAAGTGGTTAGCGTGCTTGGCTACTGATCTAAGGGACCTGGGTTCGAGCCCCAGGTAAGACATGGCTGTTTGTGTCGTTTTTCTGCTGAGGGTCCTGCCAGTCCTATCAGACCTTCTACTATGGCATATAAACTGACAGGCTCCTGTCAGACCTCTGTGACAAGCAGCTGCTTGAGGGGGTATTTATTATTTATTTTTTATTTATTCTGAACTATATTTCTATACTCAATGTTTCATGGGTCATCTAATGCAGATCATTGATTTTAGTATTTACAAGCAAATATTCTTATAGTAGCTGCCCCGTGGCCGAGTGGTTAGCACGCTTGACTACTGATTTAAGGGACCTGGGTTCGAGCCCCGGGTAAGGCATGGATGTATGTGTCATTTTTCTGCTGACGTCCTGCCAGCCTCACAGACCTTCTACTGTGGCATATAAACTGACAGGCTCCTGTCAGACTTCTGTGGCAAGCAGCTGCTTGAGGGGGTATTTTTTTATATTTTATTCTTATAGTGAAAAAATAGATCAGAATATGCAATAAAAGCTTAATTTGGAAAACTGATGAATAAAAATAATTAAATTATATATTAATCAAAAGTAAATTTCTTCATAAATAGTATTTACTCGAAACCTGGGGAGAGTGGGCAAGGGCACCATGCCTCACCACCCCTTTGTGAATACTAGTAACAAAAATTACAGTAGAAGTTCACAGTGAAGTAATTAAAATTAAGATCTTTATTAAAGATTTTAATTTAATTTTGAATGATGCATAGAACCGGCCAGGCCTAGCACCTAATGTCCGACCCCACCTTCTCGTGGTGCGGACCGTTAGTAACTTTCAAAAGAGATACTCTCTTGTGGAAGTGAACGGAAGGGGAGGGCTGCCAGATTAGTGTGGCCTACTGATCTGGACAACTATGGCTACTTTTCTTTTTTTCTACCCTGCTTAGGAGTGGTCAACCACACAGGGTCCTGGTGCTGACCATATAAACCTACTGGACTGGACAGATATATAGCTCTGAGCTTGATTATGGATCCTGATTTTGCTGCACTGGTAGGCTTCTGTGGAGGGAAAATCTTCCAATGTGTTTTCTGTTTGTTTGTGGGTTGACAGCCCCAAGTGAATAGATTCACAGGATATGTTTATCAGCTGGTGGATAATCCTGAGCAGAAGTCATCGCAGGCACCTGAACTCTTTGCTTCTATTGGCATCGTCAAATTCTACGTTGGAGGAAATCTTCCAGTGTAGATGGATTCAGCCTTTAGTAGTGGGGGAACGGGTCTTTGCCCCATGTCTGCGATTAGGGGGCTGTTTGATATTGTCGGCATTCCCTCTCTCAATAAACATAGTTTCTTTAAACATCCCACTAACCATTTTCTCTCCATAGGTAGTTGGAATGTGAGGACTCTGCACAGAGCTTTTTCTCTTGATGTCCTCACACAAGAATTGCACCATTATAATTTAGATATTCTTGGCTTGCAAGAGACCAGATGGACAGATAAAAGTCAGATTCTTAAAAATAATCTTAAATTTCTCTTTTCAGGGAGGGACGACAATAAGCATCACCAAGGCGTGGGTCTGCTTCTCAGCAGACACGCTAGCGATGCTCTTCTAGGATATGAGTGCATTAATGAAAGGTTTCTTACAGCAAAATTTCAGACAAGCGTTAAAGACTTGAATGTTATCTGCTGTTATGCCCCCACTGAGGATGCCGATGAGGATGTTGGTTGGTTGGTTGTTTTGGGTTTAATGGCGCATTAGCAACTCAGGCTATAATGCGCCAAACGAATGTCTAAATAAAAGCTAAAAGTCATAACACCCACAACCAAATTTAAAAATTTACTATATATATAGAGAAAACAATGTAAAACAATAAAAGGAAACATAGGTAACAAGAAACAAAGGTATAAATGTATAATAAATATAAAAAGCACCCAGGTGTAAGTGACCTGGGTTATACATTTGAATAAAACTATAGACGAGTAAAATATCCAGTAAATTTTAAAAAGTCGAAAACAGTGTTAAAATAGCAATGATCTGATAAAAGATGTCCGAGTGTAAGGGGCCCGATGAGGATGAGAAGGATAGGTTTTATGAACAACTTCAGGATATTTTGAATTCTGTCAAGAAAGGAGATATTACCCTTGTTCTTGGTGACTTCAATGCCAAAGTTGGTACTGACTCTGACCTTTGGGGAGGAGTAATAGGCCCTTTTGGTATTGGTAGCTGCAATAACAATGGGCAACGTCTCCTACAGGTAAGTAAACTCAATGGATTCAGAATAACTAACACTTATTACAAACACCGCGACATACATAAGTACACATGGGTTTCACCTGATGGGCTGCATAAGAATATGATTGATTACATATTAATTAACAGCAAGTGGGCTAGTTCTGTTAGGAATACCAGGGCATATAGGGGAGCTGAAATTGGATCTGACCATTACCTTGTTAAAAGTGAGGTAAAACTTAAAAAGTGTTGTGCTAGGGTTAAAAAATTTACTTTTAATACTGAAGCTCTGAAAGATTCAGTTATAGCCAAAGCTTACCATGATAGGTTACTTAGTCATTATGACAGTCATGGTTTGCTTACTACTGAAGTTGAGGAAGAATGGGATCATTTTAAACAGGCTTTTTTGGACACTAACAGTACTCTTTTAGGAAAAAAGGAGCAGAAGAGGCAGAATTACTGAGTGATAAGGCACTTGAGCTTATTTCGGAAAGAAAGAACTGCAGGAATGTCTTTAATCAATACCCTACTAGTCCTAATAGAAAGCATTACAGAGAACTTAATAAACGTGTAAAAGATCAATTAGCTGCTGATAAGAATCTTTGGCTTGATGGTTTGGCTGACAAAGCCGAGGAAGCAGTTAGACAGCACAACAGCAGAGAGCTGTACCAGATAGTTAATGTTTTATGTGGTAGAAAACGGACAGGCATACAAGGATTGAAGGATAAACAAGGTAAGGTTATAGAAGGGGAGGATTCTGTCACGGCTAGGTGGGCTGAGCATTTCAGTGATGTTCTAAACAATGTAGTTGGTTCTGCTCCCATTGTTTGCAGTGATAATGAATGCATTGGTGGCTTTAATGCTGGCCCTATAACACAATCTGAAGTTATTTTGGCTGTTTCTAAACTTAAACTTCATAAATCCCCAGGGGTAGATGAAATTACTACCGAAATGCTTAGAGCTGGGAATGTTTCGGTTACCACTTGGATGACTGAAATTCTTAATATCTTTTATGATAAAGGCATGGTTCCTAAGGATTTTACCAGAGCTATTGTTATCCCTATTTTCAAAAAAGGTGATCGCAGTTCTTATGATAACTATAGGGGTATCAGCCTACTCTCAGTTCCAGGTAAAGTTCTTTCCATGATTGTGCTTAATAGAATTAAGAATCTGGTTGACAGTCAATTGCGTGATGAGCAATGTGGATTCAGAAGTGGTAGGGGATTTGTGGATCAGATATTTTCACTTAGGCAGATTCTTGAGAAATGTTTAGAGTTTCAGAAACCTTTGGTTGCTAGCTTTGTTGATTTCAAAAAGGCTTTCAACTCTGTTGATTGTCATAATTTGTGGTTGATTGTGAGATCATATGGTATACCAGACAAGTTAGTTAACATTATGAAAGCTCTCTATAATAACACTGAGTCGTGTGTGAGAGTTGGTAAGGCTTGTAGCAATTGGTTTAGCATTACTTCTGGTGTTCGACAAGGGTGCATTTTGTCTCCTTTTCTCTTTAGCTTGGTTATTGATTATGTTATGCGAAATTCACTTCAAGGGAAAGATTTTGGCCTTAAATGGGCTGGAGATACGAAAATTTCTGATTTAGATTATGCTGATGATTTAGCCCTTTTGGCAAATGATGTTGATGAGATGAACTCTTTCATTCGAGCCGTTGATGAGACTGGTAGTAGAGTAGGTTTGGTTATAAACAGAGAGAAAACTAAAGTGATGAAAATTGGTCAGGCAGGCTGCGATTCAGTTAATCTGAATGGTTGCAGTCTTGAGCAGGTGTCACAGTTTAATTATTTTGGGAGCTATGTAACAGATAATGGTAATGTGCGGCATGAGATTAACAGATGAATAGGGATTGCTGCCGGGACTTTTAAGAATCTATGGAGAGTGTGGAGAAATAGGCGTATACACCTAAAGATTAAAATTAGACTGTATAATAGTTTGGTTCTTTCTAGGGTTAGTTATGGTAGTGAAACTTGGACACTTTGTAAACAAGATAACAGGAAACTAGATGCTTCTGATTCCAGATGCTTACGCAGTATCTTGGGCATTAGGTGGTTCAACTTTGTAACTAATGATGAGGTTAGGCTAAGCAGTTTGCAACCTCCTTTAAGCAGCATATTGTGCAGAGAGAGACTCCGTTGGTTTGGCCATGTTGCCCGTATGAATAATTATAGATTGGCGAATAGGGTTATGAACAGTGTGCCTAAAGGCCTCAGAAAGAAGGGGAGACCTAGGATGTGGTGGGCAGACAATGTCAAACAGGACCTTGTTAGAATTGGTGTGCAGTGGCCAGATGCAGTAGATGTAGCTCAGGATAGACTTGCTTGGAGAACTAAATTGCACGGTCTGGTTGGACCTCCGTAGCCCATGGCTGCTTGAGGATGATGATGATGATGATGATGATACTAGTAAGGGTAATGGTGGCTAAAAATAAAGTTGTGTATATTTCATACATTTTTGAAGAAATGTTTTGAAAACCTCTAAAATGGAGGGGAAACTGTTATACTGCAATTGAAATCCAGTCTCTTGTCCCCCATCCCCTTTTTCCCCTATGCCTGCATATGTATCCCTGATATCACATAATTCTCAGATGAAAATATTTTCCCCTATAATTTCCAGGTATTGATTTTAGCAGAGATTAATCTAGAAGGATTGAGGCAAAAAAAATCTAATATCCGTCCCATGGCCGAGTGGCTAGCACGCTTGGCTACTGATCTAAGGGACCTGGGTTCGAGCCCCGGGTAAAGCATGGTTGTGTGTGTTGTTTTTCTGCTGAGGTCCTGCCATCCTCTCAGATCTTCTACTATGGCATATAAACTGACAGGCTCCTGTCAGACCTCTGTGGCAAGCAGCTGCTTGAGGGGGTATTTATTTTTTATTTATTTATATCTAATGTACACACATACTTGTGAGAAAATGTTTTAAAGATAGAGAAATTATGGTAAACTGGGAAAATGATATGCGACAATGTATTTTGTCTTCCCAAGCTTGGCTCAACCTCCTCCCTACACACAGAAACATATTTTTTACCTAGTTAAAGTTGTGCATCTTATTTCACTGATGTGCTTCATTTTGAGGGTCATAATACAATAAACATTATATTTAGATGGATAAAATAATTGAAAATTTCAGTGTTATATCAACAGTGATGTATGTTCGGAGAGTTAACCTTTATTTCAACAAGTTCTTTATGGGATAATATTATGGAAGTTACAGGTATCTAACATCAGTTTTTCTGCAATATTCTCAAAAAAATTGTTGATAATACTTCAAATCAAACTTGTGAGCTTAAATCAGGTGGTTCCTTCAATACAGAGTAACGTTAAAAAACAAATCAGCAATACCATATAGTGCTTCTAAAAATGGCACCCAGATGGCTTTATCAAATTATTCATATTGTAGTTTAATTACATATACATTAAATGAAAAAAAATATATATTTTTTCAAGCTTGAATCATATATTTTAAAAAATAGCAACTTTTCACATGGCAATTTCTATTTTTTTACAAATTGAATATTTTTGTTCTACAAAAGATGTCTGTCTTGGTCATTTCAGATTCTGTCAACATCTATATTTGTCGGAGATCTAGGAAGGGTTAACCCATCCAGGGCCCATGTCTTGCATACAAGTGGACGAGTCCGAAATGAGAGACCAATGATGCCTATTTCAGTTTTTTGAACAACACATGAAATATCAATTTTTTTTTTAACTGCCATTTGAAAATTTTCTTACATATATCTTATAAAAATACAAAATTCAAGCTTGAAATACTTTTTTCATTTGACGAACAGTTTATTAAGCTATGATGTAAATAATTTATTATAGCTATCTGAGCATCATTTCTTACACCCAATATAAGGCTTTGCCAATTTGTTTGTTAACCTAACTCCATGCTGAAACAACCCCCTGATTTAAGCTCACAAGTTTGATTTGTACTATGATCAATAAATTTTACTTTCAAGTTTAAATTCTCCCAAAAATTAACAAAAACTAAAATAATTTTAGACACAGCTAATTGTATCATCATCATCATCCTCCTCAAGCAGCCATGGGCTACGGAGGTCCAACCAGACCGTGCAATTTAGTTCTCCAAGCAAGTCTGTCCTGAGCTACATCTACTGCATCTGGCCACTGCACACCAATTCTAACAAGGTCCTGTTTGACATTGTCTGCCCACCGCATCATAGGTCTCCCCTTCTTTCTGAGGCCTTTAGGCACACTGTTCATAACCCTATTCGCCAATCTATAATTATTCATACGGGCAACATGGCCAAACCAATGGAGTTTCTCTCTGCACAATACGCTGCTTAGAGGAGGTTGCAAACTCCTTTGCCTAACCTCATCATTAGATACAAAGTTGAACCACCTAATGCCCAAGATACTGCGTAAGCATCTGGAATCAAAAGCATCTAGTTTCCTGTTATCTTGTTTACAAAGTGTCCATGTTTCACTACTATAACTAACCCTAGAAAGAACCAAACTATTATACAGTCTAATTTTAGTCTTTAGGTGTCTATGCCTATTTCTCCACAATCTCCATAGATCCTTAAAAGTCCCAGCAGCAATCCCTATTCATCTGTTAATCTCATGCCGCACATTACCAGTATCTGTTACATAGCTCCCAAGATAATTAAACTATGACACCTGCTCAAGACTGCAACCATTCAGATTAACTGAATCACAGTCTGCCTTACCAATTTTCATCACTTTAGTTTTCTCTCTGTTTATAACCAAACCTACTCTACCACCAGTCTCATCAACAGCTCAAATGAAAGAGTTCATATCATCAACATCATTTACCAAAAGGGCTAAATAATCAGCATAATCTAAATCAGAAATTTTCGTATCTCCAGACCATTTAAGGCCAAAATCTTTCCCTTGAAGTGAATTTCGCATAACATAATCCATAACCAAACTAAAGAGAAAAGGAGACAAAATGCACCCTTGTCGAACACCAGAAGTAATGCTAAACCAATTGCTACAAGCTTACCAACTCTCACACATGACTCAGTGTTATTATAGAGAGCTTTCATTATGTTAACTAACTTGTCTGGTATACCATATGATCTCACAATCAACCACAAATTATGACGATCAACAGAGTCGAAAGCCTTTTTGAAATCAACAAAGCTAGCAACCAAAAGTTTCTGAAACTCTAAACATTTCTCAAGAATCTGCCTAAGTGAAAATATCTGATCTACACATCCCCTACCACTTCTGAATCCACATTTCTCATCACGCAATTGACTGTCAACCAGATTCTTAATTCTATTAAGCACAATCATGGAACGAACTTTACCTGGAACAGAGAGTAGGCTGATACCCCTATAGTTATCACAAGAACTGCAATCACCTTTTTTGAAAATAGGGATAACAATAGCTCTGGTAAAATCCTTAGGAACCATGCCTTTATCATAAAAGATATTCAGAATTTCAGTCATCCAAGTGGTAACCGAAACATTCCCAGCTCTAAGCATTTCGGTAGTAATTTCATCTACCCCTGGGGATTTATGAAGTTTACGTTTAGAAACAGCCAAAATACTTCAGATTGTGTTATAGGTACAACATTAAAGCCACCAATGCATCTATCATCATTGTAAACAATGGGAGTAGAACTAACTACATTGTTTAGAACATCAATGAAATGCTCAGCCCACCTAGCCATGACAGAATCCTCCCCTTCTATAACCTTACCTTGTTTATCCTTCAATCCTTGTATACCTGTCCGTTTTTTACCACACAAAACATTAACTATCTGGTACAGCTCTCTGCTGTTGCACTGTCTAAGTGCTTCCTCGGCTTTGTCAGCCAAACCATCAAGCCAAAGATTCTTATCAGCAGCTAACTGATCCTTTACACGTTTATTAAGTTCTCTGTAATGCTTTCTATTAGGACTAGTAGGTATTGATTAAGGACATTCCTGTAGTTCTTTCTTTCCGAAATACGCTCAAGTGCCTTATCACTCAGATAATTCTGCCCCTTCTGCTCTTTTTTCCTAAAAGAGTACTGTTAGTGTCCGAAAAAGCCTGTTTAAAATGATCCCATTCTTCCTCAACTTCAGTAGTAAGCAAACCATGACTGTCATAATGACTAAGTAACCTATCATGGTAAGCTTTGGCTATAACTGGATCTTTCAGAGCTTCAGTATTAAAAGTAAATTTTTTAACCCTAGCACAACACTTTTTAAGTTTAAGTTGCAACACACTTTTAACAAGGTAATGATCAGATCCAATTTCAGCTCCCCTATATGCCCTGGTATTCCTAACAGAACTAGCCCATTTGCTGTTAATTAATATGCAATCAATCATATTCTTATGCAGCCCATCAGGTGAAACCCATGTGTACTTATGTATGTTGCGGTGTTTGTAATATAAGTTAGTTATTCTGAATCCATTGAGTTTACTTACCTGTAGGAGACGTTGCCCATTGCCATTGCAGCTACCAATACCAAAAGGGCCTATTACTCCTCCCCAAAGGTCAGAGTCAGTACCAACTTTGGCATTGAAGTCACCAAGAACAAGGGTAATATCTCCTTTCTTGACAGAATTCAAAATATCCTGAAGTTATTCATAAAACCTATCCTTCTCATCCTCATTGGCATCCTCAGTGGGGGCATAAGAGCAAATAACATTCAAGTCTTTAACGCTTGTCTGAAATTTTGCTATAAGAAACCTTTCATTAATGCACTCGTATCCTAGAAGAGCATCACTAGCGTGTCTGCTGAGAAGCAGACCCACGCCTTGGTGATGCTTATTGTCGTCCCTCCCTGAAAAGAGAAATTTAAGATTATTTTTAAGAATCTGACCTTTATCTGTCCATCTGGTCTCTTGCAAGCCGAGAATATCTAAATTATAATGGTGCAATTCTTGTGTGAGGACATCAAGAGAAAAAGCTCTGTGCAGAGTCCTCACATTCCAACTACCTATGGAGAGAAAATGGTTAGTGGGATGTTTAAAGAAACTATGTTTATTGAGAGAGGGAATGCCAACAATATCAAACAGCCCCCTAATCGCAGACATGGGGCAAAGACCCGTTCCCCCACTACTAAAGGCTGAAGCCATCTACACTGGAAGACTTCCTCCAATGTAGAATTTGACGATGCCAATAGAAGTAAAGAGTTCAGGTGCCTGTGATGACTTCTGCTCAGGATTATCCACCAGCTGATAAACATATCCTGTGAATCTATTCACTTGGGGCTGTCAACCCACAAACAAACAGAAAACACAGCGGAAGATTTTCCCTCCACAGAAGCCCACCAGTGCAGCAAAATCAGGATCCATAATCAAGCTCAGAGCCATATATCTGTCCAGTCCCGTGGGTTTATATGGTCAGCACCAGGACCCTGTGTGGTTGACCACTCCTCAGCAGGGTAGAAAAAAAAGAAAAGTAGCCATAGTTGTCCAGATCAGTAGGCCACACTAATCTCGCAGCCCTCCCCTTCCGTTCACTTCCACAAGAGAGTATCTCTTTTGAAAGGTACTAACGGTCTGCACCACGAGAAGGCGGAGTCGGACATTAGGTGCTAGGCATTAGTGCATCATCACAGGGGATTGGTGCATAGCTCTCCTTCCTGGAAGGCTAATTGTATACGATTTAATAATTTACACGATAATGCTGTTGAATATCTAAAAAATCAGATATTAAATAATTTCCAAGAGGAGTGCTTAATATTATAAAAACTTGACAGAAAAGTTGCCCTATTAGCTTACTTATTCTGAACACACAACGCTATTAAACACTCTAGTATACTCATTTAACTCTATAACAATCCTTTTACAAGGTAAATTAGAGCAGGAATAAGTCATAAATGTATTTACCATTAATTTCGAGGCTGGTACAATTGCATTAGATGATACAACTTGATATATTTATATAATGTAAAGCACTCCTCTTAACTTGGAAATTATTTAATATCTGATTTTTTAGATGTACAACTGTTCCTAACCGTTTTTTGTTAATTACAATTTAATAATTCGTGTAAATTATTAAATTGTAATTAACAAAAAACTGCTATTTTTAAAAATGGAAGATTTTGGAAGTAATTACGAAGTATGTATCTCCATTTCTTTCCCCCTGTTTTACTCTTTTCTACCTTAAACCTATACTACTTTGCCAAGATCCCCACAACACCCAAAGAAAAAATGCATAATGTTCAGTGAAAATAAAGCCAAGAAATTGTTCCTCTACTTCATAAACACAAAAGTAAACCCCATGAATGTGATCAGTCTAAGTCACCTTGTTTAACACTGAGCTGTTTTAAATTATACCATAATGAAAAGAATTATAAAAAGAAATAAAAATCATGTTTCATGTAAACACTATATTATTGAGAGAGAAATTCTTTCAATTAATATGTAAGTTAGTGTTTTATCAATCAGGTTTTCCAAAATTATGCCACAATTGTACAGTCAGATCTAATTTTTACTATATCACCATAAAAAAGTCTTATTAGAATTAATATGTTTGCAAATTTGTGTCAATTTTTTATTTTGTGTGAGAATTTTGTGAATGTGTGGAAAGCCACCTCTACACATTCTGAATACTTTTTTTTATGACAAATCCCATTATAAAAAGGGCAGCATATTTTATTTTATTTTGTGTTGAGAATTGGAGTTAAAATCTGTTGAATTTGGTATATAACACAACCTATTTCTGTTTGTTGGCTATTTTTTAAATGAAAATTTGACTTGACACAGTTGGCAAAAAGACTGGACTTTTCACATAGCACTGAGAAAAAATTGTAAAAAGAGTATTTTTTTTGCTTAATTTTTTTAGAAGTAACCTTTCTATTCATCTTGCATTACAATTTATTCCAGTCTATTAGTATTTTTAAATAAATTTTTATTTGTACTGACAAGTGCATTTTTTACAACGACTCTATAAAAGCCCCATTAAAATAAAACATCTTTTTTTGTCGAATAATTTATTTTCAGAAAATCCAGAATTAAATGCCAATTAATTTGGCATATAACATGTCATAATTCCTTTTATTAGTTATTTGGGAAAAAAGTTTTAAAGTAAATTTTTTTTGGCTGAGCATATGAAAAAATATGCTTGACCTTTGGACATAACCAGTTTTTCTGGCTGGGCCTTGGAAGAGTTTATTTTGTCAACAGGTAAATCTATGTATTTACTATTGATGTTTATATTATTATTTGTGCTACATCTTTATCTACAATGTGATTATTATCTATCAAGTTTTTCTAATGTGCATAACACTACTTCTGATATATAATTTTGGCAATTTTCAGTGTTGTTATCAAGTGTTTATACATCAAGCAAATGTTTATCGTCAATCTACTTTTAAGAACTGTAAGTGCATCTCTACATATATTAAATTGGAATTTTGCCAAATATATTCTCCTTTTCATCTTCATAGACTTGATCATCACACATATATAATCAAGAAAATTAATCTACATTATATGTGATTGTATTTTAGTGTTTTCTATTAGCTCTTCATTGTATATACACTGAGAATTTTTACATCTTATATAATGCTAAACCTTAATATACAATTTTAGATGAGTAATACACACAATTAAACAGCTCTTTTATACTGAAAAAATCTTACTCCACCCTGGAATAATTCCCATTGATTGCCCATGGACTGGAGCCCTAACAAGCTTGCAAATGTTTCTATATCTGTAGAAAATATAGGCTTATTCACAAATTTTTCCACTTTCCATATGACAACTTAAATGCATTATTGGTTGCTATGAATGCACATAATTGGAATTTAAAAATACTTAAAATAAAAATTAAATATTTTATTACATATAAAGAATATTTGACAATAAAAGTTATAGAACTTTTAACAAAATTTTATATCATAAAAATGCAGTAAAATTAATATTAATAGCAATTATTATTTAATAACTTCTGTAACTTAAAAATACTTTTGACCAAACTGTGTAATTTTCCTCTCCATGTGTGTCTCTTTTGAGCTACAGCTGCTGCATTTGGCCACTCTAGGCCAATTCTTGCAAGGTACTGTTTGACATTGTCTGCCCATCACATCCTAGGTCTCCCCCTTTTTCTGATACCCTTAGGTACACTGTTCATAATCCTCTTTGCCAATCTGCAGCTATGCATACAGGCAACATGGCCAAACCAATGCAGTCTCTCTCTGCACAATATGCTTCTCAAAGGAGGTTGATGGCTCCTTCTTCTAACCTCATCATTACTTACAAAGTCAAACCACCTAATGCCCAAGATACTGCGTAAGCATCTAGAATTAAAGGCATCAAGTTTCTTGTTATCCTGCATATAAAGGGTCCATGTTTCGCTCCTATAACTAACCTTAGAACCAAACTATTATACAGTCTAATTTCAGTCTTTAGGTGTATACACCTATTTTTCCATACTCTCCATAGATTCTTAAAAGTCCCAGCAGCAATCCCTATTCGTCTATTCATCTCATGCCACACATTACCAGTATCTGTTACATAGTTCCCAAGATAATTAAACTGAGACACTTGCTCAATCTGGAAATTTGCAATATAAAAAGATATTTATTATAGAGAAAAAAAATTATTATCTTTATAAAATAAAATACATAAAGTGTTAAATATGATTTATAAATGAAATTAATACTTGAAATTCTATCTGTCAGTGCTTCTGGAATCTCATAGTGACATTTTCCTTCAAATCAGAATGGGATCTTGGGTTAAAGGCATAATCATTTTGTCACAACAAGCAGATGAATGACTAACTTTACAAATCTGATTACTAACTGAAAATTTGTGCAACAAATAATTATTATTAAACTCAACACAATAAGTATATATACTAATAATTTCCACTCTGTAAATTGATTCAAATATTTAGAGGAAAAATTGTCTTGAGCCAGGTGGGATACGAACCCACGACCTCCTGATAACATGTCAGCTGACAATAGATATGTCAGGTAACAATGTCAGGAGGTCGTGGGTTCGTATACCACCCAGTTCAAGACAATTTTTCCTCTAAATATTTGAATTTATGGAGTGGAAATTATTAGTATATACTTAATGTGTTGAGTTTAATAATAATTATTTGTAGATTGCATACTCGTAAGACATGCATTCCATCTAAGGCATTAAAAAGCCACTTGACGCAGGATTGCTTGAACACTCTCTACATATTAGGAAAGTAGGTAGAGAAAATTCATAACATCAGTTAGAGGAGATCTTGATTGGCAGCCGATAGCTTAGTGGTCCAGAGCACCTGACATGTTATCAGGAGATGGTGGGTTCGTATCCCATCCAGCTCAAGACAATTTTTCCTCTAAATATTTGAATGAATTTACAGAGTGAAAATTATTAGTATATACCAGAGCACCTGACATGTTATCAGGAGATGGTGGTTTCATATCCCATCCAGCTCAAGATAATTTTTCCTCTAAATATTTGAATCAATTTACAGAGTGTAAATTATTAGTAATACCATTAAAACTTTGTCAGTTTACTTACTTATTTTATGTGGAAGCAGGGGTGGCACTACCACATATACATCCTATGCAACTGCACCAGGTGGCACTGTTTTAGGAGCAGCATATTTGCAAACTGATGACCATACCTGTAGTAAATTTGACTCGATTATCTCTGAGTGGCACTTTTTTTACACACAATGGACTAAATGGCCAGGTCACAAAGACCTCAAAGACTCAGAGAAGGTTGGGGGAGGGAACCTACTGAAACAGCTGTTAAGAGACAGATGATAGCTTCCCATCAAGGCCATCCAGAGTGTTCTTTAAAGTGTACAGGGTATGGCTCTCCCACACATGGAGTCACTGCTTAACGTCCCATCCAATGGATGACGCCTTTCCAAGCCCATCAGTGTCCCCTGCTAAACGTGGTAAGGGTGGGGAGTTTTGCAAAGATAAATCTTGATGCTGGCCCAGCTGATATTCGAAACTGGGAACTGCACATTACGAACCTGGCTAGTTATCAACTGAGCCACCTCTGCCCACAGACTTGGAGAAAGGGGTGGCAGATATGGAAGTTCGCTCCAAGCAGGAAAATAGCTAGTGTTGGCTCTGTATGGAAGCCCTGCTGAAATGTATTAAAAAAATTACCATTCTAGCAGCTTCTTGCCACAGAGGTCTAACAGCAGCATGTCAGCATGCCGTAGAGAAGAATGATGGGGAAGAACTCGAAAGATGATACAAAGAAAAAACATCCATACCTTATTCAGGGCTCAAACCCATGTCACTTTGACCAGTAGCCAAATGCACCAACAACTTGGCCATCAAGCAGGCTCTGCAGTATATATTGAGAAAAAAAAAATTAAAAACATTCACCTTTTAAGGTTTCATTTAATCTTTAATTTATCTTTTTGGTTTTTAATAATTCTATACTTAAAAAAAATATTATATGCCTTAATATTTCAATAAGGAAATATATTTCAAAAATATATTTCAAAATAATTTTCATAAAGGAAATTAATTTTATATGCATTTGTAATACTTATGGTTTTGCATCAAAAAATGCTAAAACTTACTATGAATGTTTATCTGCAAATATATATGCAAGATGAAACAGATAAAAATATGACAAAATCATGAAAAAACAATTATTGCTAATAAGACCTATGGTCCTTTCCAACACTATGGCACGTCCTCCAAAAGGAGGATATGTTATTTTTCATCTCGTGTCCTCCTGGATTTTGAAAAAAACATTAAATGTCCTCTTTGTATAAACTCGTAACATGTTTTAAATTTAGATTAAGGCCTTTCTTTTTTGTTTTTCCTTTTTTAAATTTCTTAAACCCATGACTAAAATATAATTTACTGTTAACGATGAAATAATATATTGTACATGCAAATCGTGAATGTCAAATAAATTCTCTTATTATAAAAGTTACTATTTCTGTAATCTCAATAGGTGAAATTTACTTGCCATACTGGAAAAAGTATGCACTTTAGAAAATTGCATAAATTTTGCTTCCGTTCACTATTAGTTGGAGCTTTGAAAGTTCACAGCTGTTTTTTTTTTCCATTTGCAGCATAAAAGGACAGTGAAGGAATTACTCTTGATTTGTACAAGCATTCTCATGCAAGAGCACGTCCTAGCAAGACCTAAGTAACTGCTGACCACTACCTCAGTTATAGTTAATAGAAACACACAAAGTTTTCCATCTGGAACAGTAGATAGTTGCTAACTACTATTGCCACTTATACAATCAAGGATTATTTGGCCTTATCAAGTATGAATAAAAATCAGCACGTAATATATTTTGAAGTGTACTGAATAATTAGAATTATGCCTTTTACTGAGTAAATTGTTACTTGGTACTAGAAATAAAACTTGGTAGGAAAAAACTTATTTCACAAATTGAACACGTCCTCCTTTTCGAACACTGGCATCTAGTAACCTTATACAATACCTATTTTTCCATAGTGCCACAAACAAACATGTTTGTAAAGGGCAAAACCTTTCACATCTGCATAGCAGTACATTCAAGCCAGTTAGACAAATGGATAGACAAACAGATGGCAGAGAATTAATTTTGTGGTGCTACAAAAAAAAATTCATATGAATAGGAGAAAATATTAGAGTGAGCTTATTCCTGGTTTAAAACAGGGCAGTCATGTATTGCAAAATCCATCCAGGGTAGACTACAGTCATGTCAGGGGCAGTTCAGTTGTTTTACCTCAGCGGCACTTTTTTGCACACCATGGGCTAAATGGCCAGGTCACATGGACCCCGAAGGCTCAGAGAAGGTTGGGGGAGGGGACCCACTGGTACAGCTGTTGGGAGACAGACGGTAGCCTCCCATCAAGGCCATCCAGCGTGTTCTTTAATGTGCACAGGGTATGGCTCTCCCACACACGGAGCCACGGCTTAACGTCCCATCCGACGGACGGCGGCCTTTCCAAGCCCATCGGTGTCCCCTACTGACCGTGGGCAGGGCGGGGAATTTTGCGGAAATAAATCTCAACGCTGACCCAGCTGGGACTCGAACCTGGGAACTACAGATTACGAGCCTGGCGTGCTACCGACTGAGCCACCCCCGCCCCTGTCAGGGGCAGACTTATGTATAAGCTAACTAAGCTACAGCTTAGGGCCTACAATATAAGGGGCCTCAAAGAAATGCATTTCTTGTTTTACTATGTTAAGCAAAAATTTTTATTTACATTTAAATTAACCTATTACAAACACTGTTCATCTTAGCTTTACACAGTCATCATTGTATACCAGTTCTGTTGTAATATTTTCACATCAGTTTCATGCTTATTTTTTTAATCTTCCCTAGAATTAGAAAAATATACATTTCGACTTTCGAAGTTTTAGGGCCTAAACTTGTCATAGTGTAAGGCCTCTTAAATACGCTATAGTTTAGGGCCTCTTAATTTAGCAAAGCTTAGGGCCTCTTAATTTAGCAAAGCTTAGGGCCTAGGAAGCTCAAAGTCCGGCCCCGAGTCGTGTTATAAATGTAAATAGAGCACGAGTCTCGAATACTTACTTCTTGGTTCATTCCAATACTACATTTATCTTCAATTACGACAGATACGACACAGCTTGCATGTTTATTACTTGCACTTTATTTATAATACGTTCAGAGAATATCACCGAAAGATATATGCAGAGGTCTATACAGATTCTACGATGAAGATCAATAACTCTCAACATGTAAAGCCCTGGGAATATCAAAAATGTTTAATAACTGACAGGTAAGATATCTCATCAGCCTAGAAGGGTCGGAGATATAAAGCAATTCCATCATCAGAAGAAACGGATATGGGTAAAACCCAATGGCTTTATTTGAAGTTTCGGAAGTTGTAGATCGGACGGAAATCAGCAGCTGATAGAGGTGTTCACGGTTACAGATTAACGATGGATTTCTGAACTACCTCTTCAATTCTCACCACCTCAGATTTATTCTAGATTCGTTCTTGAACTAGAGAAATATTAATTTCATTTATCAAAAATCTGATATGATTTGCCAGTAAGAGTTTGACAAAGGGTAGTAATACTAAATTCGATGGAGGAGGATTTGATGCAGGAGGATTATTATGGAGATATTTGAGTAGAAGACATAAGTAATCATTCCCTTTTTAGTGTCCTTTGGAGCTAAAATAGTTTGAAGTATGAATTCAGATATTCAATTCCATGTTTTGATAATCCTTATAGGAGACTTGTTCTATAGTTGTCATACTCGGGGTAGTTTAATAGAACATGTGCAATAGTTTCAGGCATATTACATTGAGAACAATTTGGTGAATCAATGAGTTTAAAAAGATGTAGCCTTTGATTTAGAGTGGAGTGGCATGTTCTAAGTCTTGTGATGGCAATCTGTTCTCTTCTTTGGATATTGTTGAGGGTAATGGGAGTGATTTTACTTTCCAAGTTTCTTCTGAAGGAGTATTTGTGGTTGGTTATGATGGATAATCTGTCTTGATTTTTTTCTTTGAAATAATGTTTCCATTTCTTGTTTGTTATGGTGCCTGTCTACATTTAGAGTGCTACTGTTATTGTTTAAATTTTTAACCAAGTCTTCTGCAATTTCATTACCATTTATGTTGTAGCAGTTTGGGATCTATTGCAGGTATAATTATTTGAGTTGTTGGTTATTAGTTGAAGAAATAGATAATTGATTTCATTTGTCAATATGGGATGAATTGAGTTTTCAGGAAAATTTAGGAGAGACAGTGCTGATTTGCAGTCAGGAAAGTATTAGAGGTAAATAAGTAAGAAAGCAACAGGGAGGAAAATATTATACTGTATTAGAAATCAAGTGCCTTGGCTCCACTTACATTTTTTCGGCTCGATTGTGTTTCTTGACTCCCGTTTTTTTCTATATCTGGGCCTGATGATAAATATAAAATCATATCGAGAGCATTGCTCCACCCAATTAACAGCTGTCAAAGATAATTAACTTCATCTTAACACTCTAAAGAAACTTCTACAAAGAAGTGTAATATAAGTCAATCAAATGTTCTCCTTTTATAAAAGTGATTTCTGTTGTAAATATTTTGAATAAGATTTTCGTTCATGATGAAAGCTTTTAAAAAACATTTTAGGGTACATGAACCAGGAATAAAGGAGGAGGGCACCATTGCGCAAGTAAATATATTAAATTTTACTGAAAAACATTAATGCTAAATTTGGAAAATTTAGTGACCACAACCTACTGTTTTTCCTCTAAAAGATTTGACACCACTTGGAGGGCGGGGTGGGGCGGTGCTAGGAAACGTAATTCTATCACTAAGTGGTAGCTGTACAAATTTCGATGTTCAACAGACTGATGGGTTAACACAATGATCGGATAATCGAAGGATGATTGATCGAGGTCGCACTGTTTGTCAACAACCTGTGCCCTACCCCCTTAGAAACTTTTCTGCTACGCCCCTGTGCCTGATAATTGTTACATGATGAAATATTAACGTTGCCCTACGATTGTTATATGAGTTTCTGAAATTAAACTGAATTTTTTGCTTTGTATCTGTAATTTTGTTGTAATAAATAATAAATAAATATAAATACCCCCCTCAAGCAGCTGCTTGCCACAGAGGTCTGACAGGAGCCTGTCAGTTTATATGCCACAGTAGAAGATCTGAGAGGATGGCAGGACCTCAGCAGAAAAACGACACACACATCCATGCCTAAATCCGGGGCTCGAACCCAGGTCCCTTAGATCAGTAGCCAAGCGTGCTAACCACTCGGCCACGGGATTAATGTAAATAAAAGTGTTTTTCAAATATATGTTTAATTTTCCTTTTAAGTTGTTTTCGGATTTCTACCAAAAATCGTTACATACTATTTTGTTACATATATGCAAAAGAATGGAATATTTGTAGTAAACTTTCGAGATATTTGCGAAGGGGAAGCATGAAAATGCTGAAACCTTTAACTGGTTTAGAGCAAAATAAACAAGCAAAATTGAATTGTTTTCATTCAGAATTCGAAAGATCAGTGTAAAAAAGTTGAAAATGCAAAAAAAAAAGTTGGCAGCTTTTCAAAAGAGAAAGAGATAAGCGAAAACTCTGTTAGGGAAGAAATAAACATCAACTGAGCATTCTGCCATACTACATGTCACGTCACGGGGTACAGGCATGTATAACTAGTGCTGTTGGTCAGGGCTGTCAAAACAGCCCAAATGTTCCACGCTGTTGATTGGGAATCCATACTCTATTCTGAACTCAAAGTACCATCAAATAAAGCGCAATGTCTTTGCTGTGTTGCAAGCATAATACTTTTCAAACCCTGGTACTAATGATTTAGATGGAATTCTATTTCGAGGCAGAAAAATAATCTCGGTACAGCCACAGAGAGGTAAGATGGTTTGAGATGAAAATAACAGTAGGGCGAAAAACAAATAAATAAAATCAGTTGTAAAGACAAATAAAAGTAAATTCACTTGAAGTCGGGTAAATTTTAGATTGGGGGGGGGGGGAGCTACAACTAAGTTTCTTGGATTAGTAAAAGCAAATTATAAATTTAATCGAGGGCGGTAAATTATCTTTTGGTTACACTGCTACTGTTAAAATGCGAGTTTTATTTCGTGCTGAATGAATACTGTCAGAAGGTGAGATTTCAATCTGAGGAAAAACTTTATGTTCAATCATATTTTTACATCTAAAGATTATTTAAGAGTTTATCGAAATTAGAATATGATTTTACTTCAAAATAACGGGAATTTCTTTAATAGTTTTGTTAATAGCATAAAATAATAAATAACCTCTCATGCAGCTGCTTGTCACAAAGGTCTGACAGGAGTCTTTCGGTTTATATACCAGAGTAGGCCTGTGAGACTGGCAGGACCACAACACAAACATCCACGAAATCAGGTCCCTTTGATCAGTAGCTAAACATGCTAACCTCTCGACCATGGAGAGGCCCGTTGAAAGTGTTGAAATGCCTTAATTTATTCCCAATTTCGTTTTTTCTTAATAGCATTATGCGGAATTTAAATTACTATGCGTTCTTACCAAGGACTATAGGAGAACAGGAGGTGCCTTTGAAAGAATTCGTGAAGCATTTGTGCATGGTCGACTGCCATTTATTTGTGTCCGTCACCAGAGCCTCGCCAACGAGTTTCTATGGAATTTGTGCAGTAATGAAATTAGATTTTCTAAGAATAGGTAATCGTGTGTCTAAAAAAATTTATCTGCAGATCACCCAAAGAAAAAAGGAATATCGTGCAATAAGTGAATAAAAGTTTTATCTGTTTCACTTATTTAAAATAATCGTTCATTTTATACAAGTTAACGCATTACTGTGAAATCAGTTTCGGAAATTTAAAGGCGATTTTCAGTGTTGCTAAATTTAACTTTAACACTATGAAAAATAAAGAATCATGTAGTTAAATTTGTTCACATTTCACTTAACATTGATGATTCATTAAATGAAGCTTAGACAATTCTAAGTATGAATTACCTATTTCAGTGTTGCAGTAAGAAATTCAGACCACCTAGTAGCAAAATAAACAAATATGTAAGGAGAAGAATGAAAGCTTCGTAGGCGTAATGTAAGACACATCTGACTGCAGCTCCGCAAGGTGCTAAGGTAACTGTGCTGCAGGAAAGATGCTATTCGTGATCTCAGGGGCTAAGGTACTTGCATATTTGTGTCCGTGAGAAATTTTAGGTTAGGCTAGTGTTGTTCAACTTCTCTGAGACTACGGGCCATTTTTTCCTTTGCCAATATTTCGGGGGCCAAAAAAAGAATAGGATAGGTAATTGAAAGTCGGTTCATGTCACCTCAAAAAATTATTTTACTTATACGAAAAATAATAAGTAATAATAAACTTCAAAAAAATTTTGTTTATACGAAAAATAAGTAATCTAAAAAAATCATTTTATTTATGCGAAAAATAAGTAATAATAAACCTCAAAAAATTATTTTATTAATACGAAAAATAATAATAATAAACCTCAAAAAATTATTCTCTTTATACGAAAAATAAGTAATAATAAACCTCAAAAAACTATTTTATTATACGAAAAATAATAAGTAATAATAAACTTCAAAAGTTATTATATTTATACAAAAAAAAAAAAACCATCCCATGGCCGAGTGGTTAGCACGCTTGGCTACTGATCTAAGGGACCTGGGTTTGAGCCCCGGGTAAGGCATGGATGTGTGTGTTGTTTTTCTGCTGAGGTCCTGCCATCCTCACAGACCTACTATGGCATATAAACTGACAGGCTCCTGTCAGACCTCTGTGGGAAGCAGCTGCTTGAGGGGGTATTTATTTATTTTTTATTATACAAAAAATAATAAGTAATAATAAACCACAAAAATTATTTTATTTATACGAAAAATAATAAGTAATAGTAAATCTCAAAAAACAAAAAAATTACTTTATTTATACAAAAAATTAAAAATAATAATAAACCTGAAAAAATCATTTCATTTATACGAAAAATATAAGTAATAATAAACTAATATAAATTTTTTAAACCTTATCAAATATTTAATAAATTTAATGGGAGCATTGTGGCCGTAGTTGTTGGGCAATAATTTGTTTTACGTCCATATCGATATTTGTTGTTGCGAGCCGAAGTATATGTTCTAGTGTAGAGTCAAGCAGTTTCTGTATCTTGATTTTATATATTTCTGATTTAAGGGACCTGGGTTCGAGCCCCAGGTAAGGCATGGATGTGCATGTTGTTTTTCTGCCGAGGTCCTGCCATCCTCACAGATCTTCTACAATGTCATATAAACTGACACAGAGGTATGACAGGCTCCTGTCAGACCTCTGTGGCAAGCAGCTGCTTCAGGGGGTATTTATTTATTTATTTTTTTCATATCAGAAAATGCGCGCTCGCAGATATATGCACTTCCGAACATAGAAATTATTTGGAGTCCAAAATCTTTCATTTTTGGATATTTTTCTTTATGCAAAAGTTTGAACAATTCTCCTAAAGGTCACATAATTCCATTTGATATTTAGTATCTACGGTGCTAATATCAATATTTAATGGATTACTGAATAAATTTAAACTTTGCTTAATGTTATCAAATTGAGAAAATTTTCTACTAAAATTTTCAATTAGGATATCTAATTTAAGAACAAATCTTTACAAGTTTCAAAATGAATTAAGTTGTTTTCCTGCAAATTTGACTTCAACAATTGTAGTCAACAACTGCAGCTTCATAAAAACATTTGTTTGATGATGCTGCACCGCTCTTTAAAGGTTTCAGAAGTTTGCCGGTCGGCTTAGGAATGTTTTGTAAACTTTAGAGAATGAGTAAGTTGAAGATTGCATATCAAGTAAAGTAATATAAGTTGAAAAAAAAATCGTAAGGTGGATTAATTTCTTTGTTGCTGCACAACACAGCAACCACGACAAGAACCGGTTCCGCCTTTCAACAGTACCAGTGAGGAATTGCGTGTACTATCTACTTGTCAGGGGCAAGGCTGCACCATATAGATGCATCTCATCTCCAACAATCCTATGGCGAGCAGTCCTATAGAAGGAAAGCTCATCCATCAGTCAAAACCTAAATTTACTCTGTTCCCCAGTTAGCCATGAACAGAGATATATAGATCCAAGCTCGCTCGGCTCCCGGGGTGGATACTCTTAGTTGGACCCAGACTTTGAAAAGGGCCCTTGCCTACTAGGGCACCACTCTGTTCTGCAGGGCCCCGAACTTGCTCCACTGAGCACCTGTTTTGAGGTCTTACCACTGTCCAACAGGGCTGCTACACCGGTCAGCAATGCCTTCGACCTCAGGTTGGTCTTAGCTCTGTCCAACCGGGACCCAAACCGGTCAGCAGAGCCTTCGACCGGTGCTGGGCCACAAGCCCCCCACCACATCAAGGTGGTCCCCTGTTGTTGGGGGGGGGGGAGGTAATATAAGGTGGATTACAGATATTTATTTAAAATTTCAAGTAAAAACTTGATTTTGTAAGCGGGCCACAAAAAAAACGTGTGCGGGCCATATGCAGCCCGTGGGCTGCTAGTTGGACAGCGCTGTGTTAGGCCGTTGGGTTAGGCAGCTGTGGTTGTTAGTGTTGTAACTTTTATAAGTTTTTTTTTAATATGTATTTTAAGCATCTGGGAATATTTTCACATCGCATGAAATATTTTTTTCTTTCCTTTTTTCCTTCAGCACTGTTACGTATGTTTCTGAAATATTAGTAAAATCTGGATTGATACAATTTTTAATAATACATATAGTTTTCAAATGCACAGCATTCCTTACTAACCCCAACAGCTCCCTCACTCCACTTTTCTAAACTAAGATTACCTAAATCCTCAGGGGTAGATGACATTACTATGGAAATCTTACAGCTGGGAATGTTTCGGTTACCACATGAATGACTAAAATTTTAAATATCTTTTGTGATAAAGGCATGGTTCCTAATGATTTTACCAGAGCTATTATTACTCCTATTTTAAAAATAAGATGATTGGCGTTCTTGTGATAACTGTAGTGGTAGCCTACTTTCTGTTCCAGCTAAAACTCTTTGCATGATCGTGCTTAATAGAATTAAGAATCTGATTGACAGGCAATTGTGTGATGAGCAATGTGGATTCAGAAGTGGTAAGGGATGTGTAGATCAGATATTTTCACTTAGGCAGATTCTTGAGAAATGTTTAGGATTTCAGAAACCTTTGGTTGCTTGCTATGCTGATTTCCAGAAGGCTTTCTACTCTGTTGATCGTCAGAATTTGTGGTTGATTGTGAGATCACATGGTATACCAGACAAGTTAGTTAACATAATGAAAGCTCCCTCTAATAACATTGAATCGTGTGTGAGAGTTGGTAAGGCCTGTAGCAAATGGTTTAGCATTACTTCTGGTGTTCGACAAGGGTGCATTTTGTCTCCCTTTCTCTTTAGTTTGGTTATTATGTTTTGAGGAATTCACTGCAAAAGAAAGATTTTGGCTTTAAATGGGCTGGAGATACGAAAATTTCTTATTTAGATTATGCATATGATTTGGCCTTGTTGGTAAATGATGTTGATGTGATGAACTCTTTCATTCGAGCTGTTCATGAGACTGGTAGTAGGGTAGGTTTGGTTATAAATAGTGAGAAAACTAAAGTGATGAAAATTGATCAGTCAGATGGTACTTCAGTGAATTTGAATGGTTGTGCCCTTGAGCAAGTGTCTCAGTTTAATTATCTTCGGAGCTATGTAACAGATAATGGTAATGTGCGGTATGAGATTAACAGACGAATAGGGATTGCTGTCAGGACTTTTAGGAATCTATGGAGAGTGTGGAGAAATAGGCATATATACCTAAAGACTAAAAGTAGACTGTAAAACAGTTTGGTTCTTTCTAGGGTTAGTTATGGTAGTAAAACTTGGACGCTTTGTGAACAAGATGACAGGAAACTTGATGCTTTTGATTCTGAGATGCCTATGCAGTATCTTGGGTATTAGGTGGTTCAACTTTGAAGTAATGAAGAGATTAAGCAAAGGTGTCGGCACCCTCCTCTGAGCAGTATATTGTGCAGAGAGAGACTCCATTGGTTTGGTCATGTTGCCTGTATGCATAATTATAGATTAGCGAGTGGATAATTATAGATTAACAATGTGCCTAAAGGTCTCAGAAAGAGGGGGAAAACTAGGATGCGGTGGGCAGACAAACATGACCTTGTTTGAATTGGTGAAGTGGCCAGATGCAGCAGACATAGCTCAGGACAAATATGCTTGGAGAACTAAATTGTATGGTCTGGTTGGACCTCAATAGGCCATGGCTGATGATGTGAATTGGTTAAAAGCAACTAGATACCCTTAAACTCTTTCTTTCTTATATCATAATCTTTTAATTTTATTCTATCTTCTTAAACATTTTGGGGAAGAGAGGAGAAGAGAATATTCCTTTTTATATGCCCAAAAATTCCAACTGCTTTTAACGTGAAGATGATGGTCTAAATTGGAATCTTAGTGCATATTGAACAAATGATGAAAGGTTCACTCCACAACACAGTCAATTCGTTAACTTTCGTTCGATAAATTTTTCCAGCTTTAAGCCTATTTAAATACGTGAATACATAAATACTTCAAGCGTTATCTAAAAAATGTACAAAAAATTTATTGTTGTAATTCGTTGCAAAAATTTTTAAAGTGGTAATCTTAAAAAACTGAAATAAAATGTTCATAATAAATATTTTTCATAAATAAGGATTGAGTTGGACTGTTGTACCACTGGGAGGCACTTTTTTGCACACAATGAGCTAAATGGCCAGGCCAGAAGGATCCCGAGGGCTCAAAATTAAGGAGTTCGTACGATAGGCTTAAATGCTTAAGAATAGGATGTTTGGTCATTCCTAACGATCCGCTTCCGAGGGGAATGTGATAATTGGTTAAACTTTTTTGTTTAGAGAGATAAATTAAAGGTTCTTTTTGTGTTGGGTAGGTATGGAAGAAATATTACGATATACACTTTCCGAAGATCTCTAAAGTTATTATTACGCGCTCTAGCGGTGGGAAAAAGTTGAAAATTTCAAACGAATATTGCAAACGATGCTTTATGCTGGAAATTTGAAATTTTGGTGGTGGAATGTGAAGGTCACGATGTTTTCATTGCCAACAAAGAGTTGACTCCTTAGACCCAGATGGGGTGGGAAAGGACACTTTTCTAATTTTAGCAGATAGTTGATTGTTTTTAGAGATAAATGAAAAATTCTTTTTTGGGTTAGATAGGAATTGATAAAATATTATGATTCGCACTTTTGGAACCTTTCGAACACCATAAATTTGCCTTCTAATGGTGGAAACTCTTTTTTAGTTTGATTGGCACTAATGAAATATAATCCCATTTTTAAACTACTTAATATATTTAATATATATATTTACAGATCATAAGTATGAAACAGTAGAGCTGTTATCAAGTTTTACAAATGATATCTATAGAATAGAATTTCAAAAATTAGTGGTAGTTTTTAAGAGATTTACGATATACACTTTCCGAAGCGCTCTAAAGCTATTATTACGCCCTTTAGCGGTGGAAAAAATTTGAAAATTTCAAACGATCAAATCACTGACAGAATAATCTACTAACTTTTCTGAGAGAGGTGTGAGAAATGCAGCTTTTTACATTTAAGAATTAAAAGACGAATACTTTTATGCTGTATAATTGCCAAAAAATACTATTTCCACTTTTCCCATCATCCACTGGCTCAAATTAAAACTTTTAAGGAATGAAAGAGTAGGTAAAGGAAAAACTTCATTCTCTTTGAAAACAAGATTCTCATATGCACCAGAGGCGATATGAGTTCTTCTAGTTCAATAAAGGGTTTGCATTTACCCACTTTAATCCGACAGCACACTACAGGGGATTCTTTACGAAGTCTAATCCTTTTAAATGCAATAAGCGGAAAATGAAAGAAATGCACTACTGCATAACAAAGCTTCATAGGACAATCTGTTTTCTCACTAATACAACCCTCAATAAAACGGATATTTTAAAGATTGCTTACTTCAAAAAGAAACAACTGGAAACCAATCAAATGCATTAGAGAAAATCAAACAAGGGATATTGATAATTATTCTCGCTAATCCGACTTTCGATACAACGGATCAGATATTTCTATTTTATTTTATCCGTTCTAAGTTAAACAGTTTCAAATAAAAGGAACGATGATGCATAAAACTACCAGCATTCTCAATAATCCGTCACTCAATAAAACGAATATTTTAAAACTCCTTTACTTCTAAAAGAAACAATCGGAAATCAGTCAGATGCATTAAAGAAAATCAAAATGACTGATATTTGGAATTATTTTTGCTTATCCAACCTCGGTTTTAATGGATTTTTATATTCTTTTATGCGTCAACTAAATTAAGCAAAGGGAAACTAAAGAATATAGTTAAGGAAAGTCAAAAGACGATCAGTATGCTCACTAAACCGACATTCAATGGAACGATTTTTCTTTCCATTGAATCTTTTCCTTCATCGAATTTTTCATTGAAACCTTTCCAAACGTCCTTTAAAAAAATGAATATGAAATCAAAGGATCTCACGCAGGAAATTGAAACAGCCAATATTTATATATAGCTATTCTTGATATCCGAATTTATTTAGAACGGAGTTTTATATTTCTATTCTTTCTCCTTTCAAATGAACAAACAGAAATAGAAGAACTCTTTCGAAAAAAAAATCGAAACCCTATTCGTAAAAAAGCAGCAAGAAAACCCAAAGTTCATAGGAGTATTAGTATTCTCTCTAATCCGACTCTCAATAAAACCAGTAGTTTATGAGTTCTTTTCTTCGAATGAAACTATTGGAAATCAAAGGAATAAAAAGGCTACATCAGGCGTCGGCAACCTATGACCCGCGGGTCACCAAGTGACCCACTTGAGTTCCGCAAATAAAGTATAATATATAAAAATAAATTATAAAACATAAACATGAAACAAACACTTTGAGAAAGTATAAATAATAAGATTAACATTTTGGTTTGATTACAAAGTTGCAGAAATGAACATAGGCGGAATACAACAACATTGTCCGAACGAATCTCATCATTACTCGACGAGCGTGTCGTTCGTTTATTCACGTTAAAGACGAAGTAGACGTAAACAAGAGTAGATGTGTGATCAGCACGTGATCAGGTTCCTATTGGTCGGCTGGGTTCTCTGACTGCGTGCCACCTGCAGCCGACCAATAGGAGCCCTGCCCACCTGCTGATCACACATCTACTTTTGTCTACGTTTACTTCGTCTTTAACGTGAATAAACAGTAGTTCAGAAGCACGAGAACAGTTACCTAAGCGAAATAATTATTATTTTTATTACCATGGACAAACAAAAAGTAAAAAAGAGATTATTTCAAGATGTGTGGACTAAAAAGTATGGATGTATGGAAAATGGTGACAAATTGATATGTACTTTATGTACAGATATAATTACCGCCAGGACTTACAATATTGAGCGATACTTTTCTTCAAAACATAAAGATGTGAGTGAAATGCCAAATGATGAAAAATATGAATACATTGGCAAACGTATATTAAATTACGGTAAACAAAATAAATTTTAGAAGAGATTTGTTACCAGCCACTATTACGCTACATCTGCCAGCTTTATTGCAGCTCTTAGTATTGGTACCAACGGAAAACCGTTTACAGACGGCGAATTTTTGAAAAACGCATTCATAAATTGTTCCGAACACTTATTCAATGACTTCGCAAATAAAAAACTAATAATTGAGAGAATTAAAGAAATGCCATTATCGGCCAGAACAGTTCAACGTCGCATTGAAGATATGGCAAAAAATATTGACGCACAGGTCAAAAATGATTTGTTATTTAGTGACGTAATTAGCACTGCACTCGATGAAAGTACCGATGTAAATAGTATGGCTAGGCTGGCAATTATTATTAGATTTGCATCAATAAATAGTTCGAACGTCAATGAAGAACTATGCGTTCTTGCTTCAATGAGTGACTCGACCAAAGGCATTCATATTTTCCGTCAAGTACAAGAGTTTACAAATTTCAAAAATGGGAAAATATTGGATTTAAAAAGTAAATTGTTTTCCATAACAACTGATGGTGCTCCAGCTATGAGAGGAAAAAAATATTGGATTTGTGAAACTAATGGAAAATGAACTTGGCCGCCCACTTTTATCGTTCCATGTATCATACATGAAGAAATTTTATTTGCAAAGGCATCTACGCAACAACTTAAGAATGTAATGGAAAAGGTTGTTAAGATCGTAAACGTAATAGTAGCACGATCTGCATTAACACACAGGCGCTTCAAAGCTTTTTTGGAGGAAATTGAATCGAAATACGGAGATTTACTGTTACATGCTGAAGTACGATGGTTAAGTCGAGGCAAAGTTCTTAATAGATTTGTAGAGTGCTTTGATGATATACAAATATTTCTTTACGAAATCGGTGAAAATGATCTCGAGCTCAATGATAAACAATGGTTTTTAAGACCTTTGTTCTTAACAGACATAATGAACCATTATAATGATTTCAACGTACGACTCCAAGGAAATAATCACACAATTTTGAAAATGTACGAGGAATGGAACAGTTTTTGTTCGAAATTAATATTATTTGAAACTGACATAAAAATTAAAATTTTTCTTTTCTTTCCCTTACTAAAAAGCCAACATGAGAAAGAAAATATCGATGAAAGCAATCTAAATATGTTCGAAAGTTGTATTTTGAAGATTAAAAGTGAATTTGAAAGTAGATTTCAAAGTTTTAAGAAGCACGGCGAAATGTTTACATTTATAATAAAGCCCGACGAAATAGAGGAAAATGTTTTAGATTTGCAATATTTTGAATATCTTAAAATTGACAATTTAAGTTTAGAAATGATTGATTTTAAAAGTTCAGCGTTGTGGTCGGAGAAATTCAAGACATTGCGGAAAGATTTAGAAAACACGGAAGATAATCAACTTCTCATGATATTGTTGCGGATTACAAAAATGGATAGCCACTGAGCGTGAGTATTAAAAGCTATATTTCAAAACCAAATTCAATACAAGGTAAATTGTTACAAAGGAAATATGGATGAAGTATCTTATTAACAAATTAACTATTAACATGCACAAGTCATCAATCTTCCTGCGTAGAGCACACAATATCAGCTCTGTGTATTTTACTAAATACTACCTTTTACTTGATTTACCAGGTCACCCGAAGATCTTCACTCGTAAATCAATTCTCGTCCTGTGCTAATAACTTTTCACATACTAGCCGAACAAAAAGACAGTCCGTGTAGACATTCGAAGTTAGCCATAAAAGTTCCCACTTTTATACTTCCGCGTATACACAACACATCAAGTTACTTCTTGATACTTAACGATAAAAGATCCCACTTTTATCCTTCCGTGTATACACAACACATCAAGTTACTTCTTGATACTTACGCGCCTGTCTCAGAACAGCTCACCGTCCATTTTCGAACTCACCGACCGTTACAACACAACGACCGTTACAATACAAAACGACCGTTAACGCTCCACTCTTCTTCTCCAAATTCTCCCAAAGTTCTTATTCGTTGGCTGAAACTTTTTGCTTTCGGTTGCCAGATTCCTTCTGTCGTAACACTGCCCCCTTCCTAGGTCTTGTTCGTCCCGAACAATTCTGGATTCCAAAGTTTCTTCAGTGCTTCGATGAAACGGAGCCAAACGATCCACGTGAACCACCTTGCACTTTGTAGCTGGACGTCGACGAATGCGATATACCACGTCTGTGTCAAAATGAAAGCGAATCTCATTATGACGTAGATTTCTTTTCTGACTGAAGCCTCGTCCACAAATATAATACGTGTAAGGCCTATAGCCCTTGTGAACACGTTTATGTCTCTGCAGGGAGAAGAATCGACTAAGAGTTTTCGTGCAAAACCTGTAAAAAGTTTTCTTCTTTGTCGAAAGTTTTCTTCTTTGGATTTTTACTTCTATCAAGAGTAACAAGGAATGAAAGTCATTAGTGACATAAAATCTAGGGAGAAGTTTCATCCTCCAGTCTGACCCTTTTGTCAGTTGACTTTCCCTTAATTCAGAACTGTCGTGATGAACCTTCAGCCATATTTCACCTGATTCCATTTGATCCCCAAGGTGCTTCACAATTATAATATCAGCTCCATAATTCTTTTTAGCGCTTCGGTCCATCTCCTCCTTCCATACTCTTGCTAGAACTGCAGCTTCTAATCCGACAACCTTACCTGTTTCTCCTGTATAAGTGAAATCAGTGATGTGTCGGGCTGCTAGCAATATTTTTTCTGTTTTACCTTCACATAGCCAGCTTGCAACATCTTCAGATACTCCTTGTTCTATTAACATGTTACGAAACTTGTTCAAAGCATTGCCGTTATGCAGAACCTTACGGACACGTGATGCTTCATCTACCCTATTATCCACAATGTTCACAAAACGCAGAAGTTCTCCTAACTCTTCGACGAGCTCTTGCAGTTCCAAGGATCCGTTACCAAGGAAACACTGAACAGCTTCCATCACTTCCAGAGAGTTGTCAACAGAGTTTTCAAGAGGTGAATCCATGTTGCTGATAACAGCTGAACAACTCAAACTCTTCATTCCACGAGCTTGTGATGCTGCAACCACTTTCTTAACTAAATCAACAGCAACATCTTCTGTACTGATGAGATCAATAGCTCCTTTTCCGAATTCAACATCATAAACCAAAGCACACACTCCTTCAGCCAGCTTTTTGGACACAATTGAGCATATCATTAGAGGAACGCTATCTATGGTAGCCATCAGATCCTTGCAGCGGTAAATCTCCTTATCTGTTGGCACCAGCTCCTCTGTCTGTCCTACGATGCAGCATCCGACGTCTTCCATCATCTGCTCGATTTTATCTTTAGTGCAGTCAACTGTGAAGCTAGGGATGGATTCCAATTTGTCCAGAGTATCTCCCGTCAATTGGCGAGCACGACCGGAGATCATAGAGACCTTGAGACCTAAAGCAGCAAGTGCAGGAGCCAAGACAAGACTCACTTTGTTGCCGACACCTCCTGTGCTGTTTTTATCTACCATCCGATGGCGCCACTCGGGTCTCCAGCAAAACACATGACCCGAGGAGGTCATATTTGCTGTTTCTTCCGAATTCACTTTCTTGGAGCTCTCATTGTAATTAGCCAGGGAAATATCAGTCATGATTGCCAAATTGTTCATTCTGGAGATCAGCGACGAGTTCTGTAACATGATATTGTCCACTTTAGAGCTCTTGTAGTCGTGATAAAACTTTTCCATATCCTTATAATCTAAATGGTTATAATGTCCAAATCTGCACATTGACTGTTCAGAAAAGAAATTCAGCGTGGCTACGTTGAAATTATCTGAGGGATTCACTTCTCTCTGATCGTAACTCTGAGGCTTAGTTTCATCCAGAAAGTTAGTCTTTGAAGTACTGTCTCTGCCTGAAGCTCCTTTACTAGCATCACCTGTTACGCTTCTAAGCCATTCTTCGGAATTCTTCTTTCTTAAATCCCCACTTTCTATAAACGATTCGAGTGTGGCTATGTGTTTCGGAAAAATCTCTCCGACTTCCCCGGTAACGACGAAGGGCACTTTGTATCTATGATGAATGGACACCTCTTCTTTACTCGGACCACTCTGCGAAACGTAAACTCTGTTTCGTTCCCCCTCATTACCACTCGTTACTCTGCCTTTGCGATAATTGTCCATGACGCATTTTGCTGACGGCGAGGAATAGAATACCTTTCGTGTGGATCTCTCTTCAGATCGTGCCAGACTTGTATACCTAGGTATTTTGAAGTGCAAAGCGTACTGTATAGTCTCATAGCTCTCTGATCTGTGTGATTGTTCCTCACAGTTCCTAGACATGTCACCAGCGACATAGACACTCTGCCATGCATTACCAGTAGTTGCGTGGTCAAAGGCATTATCTGTGCTATCTCTACAATTCTTGATTTCCAGTAGCAGATCCACATTTTTATATGCGTTGCCTTTCTCTTTTCCATGTTTACAATCTAACTTAACACTATCAAGATCATCTTTTTCACTGACAAATTCAACATTTAAACTATTGCATTGTCTATTGAGTTCGGTTTTATGATCCTTGAACTGATCAATAATCTTACCAACTTGAGGAGCCACTTCATCTCTCATCTCAGTATTTTGTGCGGCCATTTCGGCTTTCAAGTCACCTATTTTATCGCTTTGGGCAGCTAGATCACTTTTAATATCAGTCATCTGCGTAGCCATATCGGCTTTCATATCGGTCACCAGCGTAGCAATAACGGCTTTCCTATCAGTCATCAGCGTAGCAATAACGGCTTTCCTATCAGTCATCAGCGTAGCCATAATGGCTTTCCTATCAGTCATCAGCGCAGCCATATCGGCTTTCATATCAGTCATCAGCGTAGTCATATCGGCTTTCATATCAGTCATCAGCGTAGTCATATCGGCTTTCATATCAGTCATCAGCGTAGTCATATCGGCTTTGAAGCTATTTATCAACTTTACTAATTCATCCATACTTCTAGTTAACGGCATTCAATTAATTAATCCCACTTCTGACACCAAATGTTGCGGATCACAAAAATGGATAGCCACTGAGCGTGAGTATTAAAAGCTATATTTCAAAACCAAATTCAATACAAGGTAAATTGTTACAAAGGAAATATGGATGAAGTATCTTATTAACAAATTAACTATTAACATGCACAAGTCATCAATCTTCCTGCGTAGAGCACACAATATCAGCTCTGTGTATTTTACTAAATACTACCTTTTACTTGATTTACCAGGTCACCCGAAGATCTTCACTCGTAAATCAATTCTCGTCCTGTGCTAATAACTTTTCACACACTAGCCGAACAAAAAGACAGTCCGTGTAGACATTCGAAGTTAGCCATAAAAGTTCCCACTTTTATACTTCCGCGTATACACAACACATCAAGTTACTTCTTGATACTTAACGATAAAAGATCCCACTTTTATCCTTCCGTGTATACACAACACATCAAGTTACTTCTTGATACTTACGCGCCTGTCTCAGAACAGCTCACCGTCCATTTTCGAACTCACCGACCGTTACAACACAACGACCGTTACAATACAAAACGACCGTTAACGCTCCACTCTTCTTCTCCAAATTCTCCCAAAGTTCTTATTCGTTGGCTGAAACTTTTTGCTTTCGGTTGCCAGATTCCTTCTGTCGTAACAATATCATCGTGTTGGGCATCACTTCCTACGAAGTTTTCACCTTTGGAAAAAATTGGCTTTGCCATTTTGTCCGCGTTCGGTTCTACTTATAAATGTGAACAAATATGTTCTTATAAATGTGAACAAATATGTTTCGAAATTTATTTTAAGTAAGAACAGGAGCAGATTAACTACTGAAAATTCAGACGCTTGTATTCGTCTTAAGGTGACTAAGTATGAACCAGACGACTAAACTGACGTCACAAACTCAGCATCAGGGGAGCCATTGATAACGAAGAGAACGCTTATAAATAAAGTTCATAAATTATTAATGAACTAAAACTTGACAATTATATTTGTTTTTATAATAATTAGAATTATAATTTTTTTTATGTTTTGAGTTTAAAAGCATATTGTAATAGTTTACTCAATAAAATTTATCTTATTTTTCACTAACGGACTGTTTTAAAATGAAAATACCTATTGACCCGAACTGTCTTCTTAATAGTCATATTTTGGTTGATTCTGACCCGCAGCCAAAAAAGGTTGCCGACGTCTGGGCTACATTATACGTAGTTCTTTTGGCTACATCTATTATGAATAAAGCATTAAATGTAGTTTCTCCAATTTGACATTTCTGTACAATGGATTATTTTTCTTTCAAATCTGTTTTTTTAAGCGAAGCAAGAGAGAAACCTAAAGGGGAGAGGAGAACTACCAGAAAAATTTATTTTCATTCTCTCTAATTTGACATTCAATAAAGCATTTAAATCTTTCTAATCCAATAGGTCGGTACAATGGATTTTTTTTCGATGTCTGTTTCTTAATTAAATTATAGGAAATCAAAATAATGCATACAGGAAATCAAACCGAATACGTCTATCAGTAGTCTCGTTAATCCGACTTTCAATCAAACAAATGTATTGTTTGCTTCAGTACGAAAGAATAGAAAGCGACACACTAAAAGAAAGTAACAGAATAAAATTTATTATCTCTAAATCGGAGAGTGCTTTACATTTCTATCTGCACTTCAGAAACCAAACTTCGAATGCTAAAAATTGCGTTTCGTTGCAAGTATGGTTACAGAGATATAAATGTCAGATCTGCTCGTTTTCTTTAACCATCTTTAGTATCCTTTCATTTCCAATTCTGCAGTTCAGAAAGATTGGAATGACAAAACAATCGGTTTCAATGAATTGTTGAATTGGTGAGCTAACCGTAGTCATAACTCGTGGTTAGCGGGGCGGGGGTGGCTCAGTCGGTAGCGCGCCAGGCTCGTAATCTGTAGTTCCCAGGTTCGAGTCCCAGCTGGGTCAGCGTTTAGATTTATCTCCGCAAAATTCCCTGCCCTGCCCACGGTCAGTAGGGGACATCGATGAGCTTGGAAAGGCCGCCGTCCGTCGGATGGGACGTTAAGCCGTGGTCCCGTGTACGGGAGAGACATACCCTGTGCACGTTAAAGAACACGCTGGATGGCCTTGACGGGAGGCTACCATCAGTCTCCCAACAGCTGTTCCAGTGGGTCCCCTCCCCCAACCTTCTCTGAGCCTACGGGGTCCATGGGACCTGGCCATTTAGCCCATGGTGTGCAAAAAAGTCCCGCTCAGAGGTAAAACAACCCAACTCGTGGTTAGCGAGAATTGCTTTGCTCGCAAAGCTGGTAAAAGCTTCCGCTGATGAATTTATTTTTTACTGCTCGCAAGAACAATCATAGCGGAACTATTCTGCTGTTACCGAAAAAGGCTATGTTTAGCGCTAAAACACCAAAGAGGCAAAACCAACAGTTGTTACATGTCATTTATTAATAAAACGCAGTGAATGTTCCACAATTGTAAAACCATTGAAATAATAAGATAAAATTAAATAAATATTAACGTTACTCTACAATTATGATTCTTTACATTTTTATTTGTATGAGGGGTCGTAAAAACATTTGGTGCTCGCCAAGTCAGTCTTTGTACAGCTTGATGTTCTCTTCTCAAAAAAGTTGTAGAATCCTGACGTTTTCAATTTGATTTATTTAATGCATTTTCATTTCAAATTGTTTCGCTTAAAAGGAATAGTAATTAAAAATGTCGTTCAAACCAGTTTTATCAGAGTAAACAAGTGTAAACATCTGCTGTCTCCGTATCTTGTGCAGTACTTTCGTTCGATTTCTGAGTGTTTCATTCAGAAAATATGCTTTAAAAATATGATTGCACTGATGATTTTTCATTTCGATTAGAAAGAATAGATTCAAACTTTACTAAAATTCGAGTAAGAAAAAAATAGGTGTAATATCGACTGTTTACAATTTCTTGTGTGTTTCTAATTGTTTCATTCCAAAGGAAAAAAAAATTATGAAATATCGTACTAGTGAGAATACTTACAGTTCTACTCTGTTTGATTTCTTCTGGTACTATCTTTTAATATCAGTGTTCTTTTTTGTTAAAAGAATTGGCAGTGCAAATAAAATTCTTTTCAATGAAATTCAGTTCAGAGCAAAATAAAAATTATCGTTCATGTAGTGCAGTGCCTAAAATTTCATTTTAGATAGTTTCATTGAAAGGAGTAAATGCTTTAATAAGATAAGACCAGATGGAATAAAGGTTGATGTTGGTCCTGAAGGTTTTCCTTCTTGAGTTCCTTCGATTACAATTAATCAAGCAATATATTTTCATCAAAGTTGTATTATACAGAATAGATACAAATGCGTCATTAATCACGGATTAGGTAAAATACATATAAATGCCGTCTTTTTGTGTCCCAAAGGCATTCCTTTGATATTCAATTGGTTAATTGAGAGAGGAAAGGTTCTTTTGTTTTATTCAGTGTAGTATTAGTGAGAATACAAGCATTGTTATGCAGATTGCGTTCCTGCAGCACCGTTCCTCTGACTAAAGATTGTTCCATTTAGAATAAACAGAACGAAATAGATACGTGAATATTCGTTTTGAACAAAGCCTGATTAGCATGAATAAAGAGAAATATTGGTGGATGTTCTCTTTTGCTTTTCTATACTTTTCTATTTCCGACTCATCTATACGAAGAAAAGAACCTTCAAAATATACTTTTATTTAATGCTTAATGAGAATTAGCATTTTTTATTTTATTATTATACATTTTCCGAAGCTCTCTAAAGCTATTATTACGCTATAATAATATTTTTTATTTTATTAGCGTATTTTATTAATTGTGTTATACAGTTTGGTTTTCTATGCTCCGGTATTTTTATTTCAGATGGTTTTACTTGAAACGAACATAATGGAACAGAAATGTTAATATCCGTTGTATGAAAGTCGGATTAGAGAGAATAACATTCCATTGATTTCCGATTGTTTCCTTATAAAAAAAAAGGATATTTTAAATATTCATCCTATTGAGTGTCAGATTATTGAGAATGGCAATCTTACGCATTTTCGTTTCCTGTAGTCGTTTCCTTTATTTGAGATTATTTTACTTAGAACGGAAGAATGCAATAGAAATATCAAAATCCGTTGTAGCGAAAGTCAGATTAGCGAGAATAATTCTCAATAACAGTTGTTTTAATTTTCTTTAACGTATTTGATTGATTTCCGATTTTTTAGAAGTAAAGGAAGTTTAAAGAAAACAAGTAAAGGAAGTATAATAATAATAAATAATAAATATCCCCTCAAGCAGCTGCTTGCCACAGAGGTCTGACAGGAGCCTGTCAGTTTATATGCCATAGTAGAAGGTCTGTGAGGATGGCAGGACCTCAGCAGAAAAACAATACACACATCCATGCCTTACCCGGGGCTCGAACCCAGGTCCCTTAGATCAGTAGCCAAGCGTGCACTCGGGCCAGAGGAGTAAAGGAATTTTAAAATATTCGTTTTATTGAGTGACGGATTATTGAGAATATTGGTAGTCTTATGCATCGTCGTGTCCGTTAGTCGTTCCTTTTATTAAAGATTATTTGACTTAGAATGGATAAAATAGAATAGAAATATCAGATCCGTTGTATCGAAGGCCGGATTAGCGAGAATCATTCTCAATATCGGTTGTTTTGATTTTCTCTAATACATTTGATTAGTTTCCAATTGTTTCTTTTAGAAGTAAAGGATCTTTAAAATATCCGTTTTATTGAGGTCGTATTAGTGAGAAAGCAGCTTGTCTTATGAAGCTTTCTTTCGCAGTAGTGCATTTCTTTCATTTTCCTTTCACTGCGTTTAGAAGGAACAGACTTCGTAAAGAATCCCCTGTAGTGTGTTGTCAGATTAAAGAGGGTAGATGCAAACCCTCTATTGAAAAACGGATTAAAGAGAATAGATACAAACACTGCAGAGCGTTCATGTAATTTAGAATTATTTCGATCAGAAGGAATAGATTCGTTAAAAAATTTCGCTCCTTATAAGTCGGATATATAGTATATACAGGGTGTCTCAAAAATATAGGTACAAACTTTTAGGAAAGGTAGATAACATCTAAAGGAATAAGAATTGCATAGAAAGCCATAACCGGAAACGTCACTGTAAGTCAATAGGCGGCGCTGTTCATCAGTGCGCTAGAGGGGAAATTTCGGATTTCCTCATTCGAACGGTAGTCGGCTGACGAAGAGCATACAAAGGTATTCGAACAGGGAGCTGGCAGACATGCACTTGGTGTATGGAATAGCTGAGGGCAACGGACGAGCTGCTCAATGAATGTATCAAGAATGTTTCCCACACAGACATGTACTGGAGCACCGTTTGTTTGCGTGTGCACATCAAAATTTGTGTGATTATGGGTAATTAAGAGGTAGCAGAAGTGAGGGCAGGCCACGATCGACGTGTACTCCTGCCATGGAAGAAAGTATGTTGGATGCTGTGGAGACTAATCCTAGTACCAGCACACGTGCCATTGCCTCTGCCTTAGGAGTGTCTCGTTGCAGTGTACAGTGTGTTTTGCACGGCGAGTCCTTACACCCCTTTCATCTCCAAAGGGTTCAGTTACTTCTCCCTGTAGATCATCCTGCATATGTGCGTTTTGCGCAGTGGTATCTCCAAGAAAGTGCCCAAGATGTGAATTTCCCAGCTTATGTTTTGTTTACTGATGAAGCCAGTTTCACTATGATGGTGTATTCAATCAGCACAATGCACATTTGTGGGCTCACGAGAACACCCACGGTGTGTGCACCCATGCGGCACAACATCATTTCGCAGTAAATGTGTGGGCAGGTTTGGTCGGCGACTGCTTAGTCGGGCCATACCTTTTACCATCCCGCATGACCTCCGCGATGTATCTGATCTTTCTGGAACAGGTTCTACCAGGCTTTCTTGCCCATGTTGCAGCAAATGTGAGACGCAACATGTGGTTTCAACATGATGGGACGCCTTCCCATTATGGAAGGTGTGTTCGTGTGCATTTAAACATGTCTTTTGGGCAATGATGGATTGGGCATGCTGGACCAGTTGCCTGGTCCCCACGCTCACTTGATTTAACAAGCGTTGATTTCTTTCTGTGGGGGCCCCTCAAAGCTACCGTGTATGAATCGCCTGTGGAGTCTGACATGGATCTCATGGCATCATCGTCTGCGCTGCTACTACTATCAAAGAAACTCCAGGTGTGTTCGACCGTGTCCATCAATCAATGTCACGCAATTCGGTGTCACGCATGCATCGCGTCTCATGGTGGAAACTTCGAGCATCTGCTGTAACATTAAAATCTGCTGTAACATAACAATCTGCTGTAACATCTGCTGTAACCTAAAAGTTTGTACCTATATTTTTGAGACACCCTGTATAAAGTCGGATTAAAAAGAATAGATGTAGTTATCGACTATGTGGATATCTTAATTCGTTTTATTAAGTGCCTGGTTCAAGAAACTTCCAAGGAATGTTGAATTTGTTTGTCTCGGCAGAATTTTTACGATTAGTCATAGTAATCCAAATTATGCTTCATCATTTCCTTATTTCCACCAAATTGTCGTCCACTCCCAATCGTCTTCGACACAGTTGTCGCCCTCCCAATTGTCGCCCACCCAGTTGTCGTCCATTCAGTTGAATTCCTCCCAATTTTAGACCCGCTTCGGAGGTCACAAAAATGGAAATATCGTTTTCATACCTTTACCAACTACTAGAGAAAAATATAAAATCATACCGCGAAAAACCAGTTCATGGAATGAATTATCAATTGTGCGTACTTTCAGAAAACCAAACAAATTAATTTCATCTATGCCGTTTTTCAAGGAAACTTGATGATGAGTTTCTTAATACTAAAAAAGGGTAATCATTTCATGACTGCATCTTTTCTAGCATTAAGAAATTACTGAAGTGAATATCAACATTAGAAGTTGCTTTTACTTTATTCAAAAAATTTCTTTTACCATTGAGTTGCATCTATTGACATTGGTCGACAATATTGACCTGACGTTTTGTCGTCTGTCTGTCCGTCTGTAGACAACGAACATTTTTGTTTGCGGAGATAAATTAAAAATTTTTTTTTGTGTTGGATAGGTACTGATGAAATATTATGATATGCACTTTCCAAATCTCTCTAAAGCTATAATTACGCCCTCTAGGGGTGGAAATAAAGCAGGAAATTCCAAAATTACAAAAGAATATTGCAAACGATGTATTTATACTAGAAATTTGAAATTTTGGTGGGGGAATGTGAAGGTCACGAAGTTTCCACTACCATCAATGATTTGACCCCTTAGACCCAGAGGGGGTGGTAAAACACACCTTTTTTCTTTTAGTAAACAACTGTTTGTTTTTAGAGATAAATGAAAAATTCTTTTTTGGTTAGATAGGAATTGATAAAATATTATGATTCATACTTTTTAAATCTGTCCAAAACTCTGATTGCGCCTTCTAACGGTGAAAAAATTTGCAAATTATAAAACTTCAAACAAACTTCTAAAACCCAATATTGCAAACGACGTATTTAAGCTAGAAATTTTCAATTTTGGTGATGGAATGTAAACACCATGATGTTTCCATTGGCAGCAACGAATTGACCTGTTAGTCCCAGGGGGTGGAAAAACCCATTTTTTTGCTTTAGCAGATAATTGTTTGTATTTAGAGATAAATGAAAAAAATAATTTTGGGTTAGATAGGAATTGATAATATATAATGATTCGCACTTTCGGAACTTTTCGAACACTATAATTGTGCCCTCTAACGGCACATTTGAAAAAACCCCAATTTTTTTGGGGGGCCGTCTTCATTTTTGGTTGACATCTGTCTGATACTCTGTGAATCTCTCCTGTAGAGAAAGTATGGTTTTTCCAATTTAGTAAACAACAGAATTATCCAGTAAATGTAGGAGAAATCTATACGCCTGATTTTTGAAAGAACATTGAACATTTTTAGGGGTAAATTTCCTTTGGACAAAGCCGCAGGAATCTGTAACTCAGTTGAATAGTAGTACTTCCCCACTATGGGGGAGAAAGGGTCGAGCCACAAGGGATGACTTTGACCCTGGAGGGTCAGTAGATCTCCAGGCAGTCAAGAAGCAGGCTGTTGCTGAAGCTAAATTTGTCTCTCCTTTTTTATAATTTTCTTCAGAGTTGGAGATAAGTTATAAACAATATTAAGTTTTTGGGCTCTGTGTAATTTGTGGACTGATTCACACAGTAATGTAAGACATGTATCCTGCAAAGGTTACCAGCTTGGAGTCGGTGATTGGGAGGAAAGCCGAATTTGTTGTTGACAACGTGTTACAACTCGCACACACTGTTGTGTGCCCTTGTTTCTGTCCCCTCTGTGTTGCCACGCATGTATTAGTTCATAGGAGAGGCTGTTAATTATTGGCAATGGCAGTCCATGAATTAAATGAACCGCCTTCGTGTTATATTCTGTGTGATCCACAATGGAAATCTGATTAAATTTAAAACAAATATTTTAAACTAGCAAATTTCCTGTTGAAATTCAATAGGCCTCTTGAAGTTCACTACCCATTCAAGGGGAAAGATAAAAGTAGTGTTTTATATTTTCAAGAATCAATAATTTAAGATGTAATAGTGGTGGTTGGGCAATGAGGTGAAAGCGATTCCCACTTGGGGAAAAAATATTGCAAACGACGCATTTGTGCTAGAAATTTGAAATTTTGGTGGTAGAATGTGAAAGCTACGAAATTTCCACTGTCGACAATGAGTTGGCGCTTTAGATAGGGGTGTGTGGGAAAACACAACTTTTTTTGTTTTTGGAGATAATTGTTTGTTTCTAGAGATAAATGAAAAATTCTTTTTCGGATTAGAGATGATTGATGAATTATTGTTACAGATAAAAAGGATGGATAGTGAGCGTGAGTTCAAAAATAACAACAATAAATCTAAAATAATGTGATTTAATACAAAAGTATGGATAAAAACATGTACATAAACTAAAGTTACCAATGTTTATCTTATGTGTGAACAAATTTGCAATCTATCAATAGTAACCTTACCAAATCATAAATAGCTAAATACAACTATGTAACAAAGGATGAACTCTTCCGACAGAAGAGTTAAGATCAGATCTACTAGTTCGACTTACATAAAACCTCTTAAGACACATCTTTAAGTGTCTTAAACATCTTTATTTTTCTTACCGGTCCGCTAACTGGATCACACTAATTAACTCATTTATCTTCCCGCGAACACACCAAAGAAAAATATTTCTTATTCACTATACTGTATTGACTTAAACTACTTATTTCCTCTCATTCAAATTACACTTCATTTAACTTTCTTTTTTTATTCTTCCAATCAAGTCCGTTCGATGTCATTGGTTACATAATTCTCACGTTGAAGCATACGCGAGTGTTCATGACGCGTTCATCATACATTCATTGCAGCACGTTCATCTGTCGTAACAATATTATGATTCCTCATTCAGAATGTTCCTAAAACTATAATTGATTCCTCTAATGGTGGAAAAATTTTAAAATTCCAAAATTTCAAACAAATATTGTAATTGGGTTGTCAGAGTTATTTTATAAATTGGCTGATGAAAATCACATTCCACTATCAAAATTTCAAATTTCTAGCTTAAATATAGGGGAATGTGATTTTCATCAGCCAATTTCAATCATTGGTCACGTAATTTTCATTGCCAAAATGAGTTGACGCCTTAGACCCAGGGGGGGGGGGGGGATGGGAAACAATTTTTTTTTAAGTTTTAATAGATAATTGCTTGTATTTAGAGATAATTGGGAAAATTCGGGTTTGGTTAATAGGAATTGATAAAATATTTTGCTTCGCCCTTTCGAAAACTTTCGAACACTATAATTGCACGCTCTAACGGTGAAAATTTGAAAATTCCTTAATATTAAACGAATAGTGAAACGATGTAATTTTGGTGGTTGAATGTGAACGTCATGAATTTTCTATTTAAAAAAATGAAATGATAATTAGAAAACTCTCTTTTAGTTGGATTGGTACTAATGAAATATTATAATTCGCATTTTTTCAAATATTTAGGTAGTTTTAATATATATACAGGGTGAATCTGAAAAAGTGGGCAAAACTTTACGGGGTGGTAGAACGCAGCTATACGAGCAATATTCGTCATAGAATGTATGGTCGGAACGCAAGCGGTGAGAAGTTAAAAGGTAGTTTTCCACTATCACATTTAAAGAATGAACACAAGAAGGAGAGGAGATACTCTGTGTCTCACTTGCATTCCCGTCCGCCGCACCGTACACAAAGTGCATATCCGCCATTTCGTGGTTAGTATAACCAGCCATCCTCACGGCAATCCACGGTAGAAATGCCGTTGGGTGCGAGGACCGACCCTTTTATACCATTTTCAACGCCACCTACAGGCTCGCCGTTTGCATTCCGCCCATACTTTCTATGACGAATATTGCTCGTATAGCTGCGTTCTACCACCCCGTAAAGTTTTGCCCACTTTTTCAGATTCACCCTGTATATCTTTACAGATCACTAAATATGGAAACGGTAGAGCTGTTATCGATTTTTTCAGATAGCATATATCTATAATAGAAATTTGAAATTTTAGTTGTAGTTTTTCAAGAGATATTTCACTGACAGTAATAATCTACCCACTTTTCTGAGAGTTCTTTTGTCAACCACACAGTGCTGACCTTATAAACGTACTGGACTGGATTAAGGCTCTGAGCTTGATTATGGATTCTGATTTTGCTACACTGGTGGGTTTCTGGGGAGGGAAAATTATCAAATTTCACCCCAAATAGATCGTTTGCAATTATCATCTAAAATTTTTCACCATCAGAGGGTGCAACTCAAAAAACATAAATTATAGTTTATGGTGTTGACCATATAAACCTACTGGACTGGACTGAATTATGGCTCTGAGCTTGATCCTGAATTTGCTGCACTGCTGGGCTTCTGTGGAGGGAAAATCTTCCACTGTGTTTTCTGTTTGTTTGTGGGTTGACAGCCCCAAGTGAATAGATTCACAAGATATGCTTATCAGCTGGTGGATAATCCTGAGCAGAGGTCATCGCAGGCACCTGAACTCTTTGCTTCTATTGGCATCGTCAAATTCTACATTGGAGGAAGTCTTCCAGTGTAGATGGCTTCAGCCTTTAGTGGTGGGGGAACGGGTCTTTGCACCATGCCTGTGATTAGAGGGCTGTTTGATATTGTTGACATTCCCTCTCTCAATAAGTATAGTTTTTTAAACATCCTACTAACCATTTTCTCTCCATAAGTAGTTGGAATATGAAGACTAAACATATATTATTTTCTTGATGCCGTCACACAAGAATCCCACAGTTATCATTTAGCTATTCTTGGTTTCCAAGAGACCAGATGGTAGATAAAGGTCTACCATCTGGTCTTTTGCTATTGATTCTTAAAAATAATCTTAAATTTCTCTTTTGAGGGAGGGAAGATGAAAAGTAACTCCAAGGCTGATGATTTAGTCCTTTTGACAAATGATGTTGATGAGATAAACTCTGTCATTCGAACTGTTGGTGAGACGGGTAGTAGAGTAGGTTTGGTTATAAATAAAGAGAAAACTAAAAAAATAATAAAAAATAAATAAATACCCCCTCAAGCAGCTACTTGCCACAGAGGTCTGACAGGAGCCTATCAGTTTATATGCCACAGTAGAAGATCTGAGAGGATGGCAGGACCTCAGCAGAAAAACAACACGAACATTCATGCCTTACCTGGGACTCGAACCCAGGTCCCTTAGATCAGTAGCCAAGCGCGCTAACCACTCGACCATGGGAAGGCACCTAAATAAATACCCCCCTCAAGCAGCTGCTTGCCACAGAGGTCTGACAGGAGCCTGTCAGTTTATATGCCATAGTAGAAGGTCTGAGAGGATCTAAAGTGATGAAAATTCATCAGACAGGCTGTGGTCCACTTAATCTGAGTAGTTCCACTCTTAAAAAGTATCACAGTTTAATTATCTTGGAAGTGAATCAGATAATGGTGACGTTTGCTTCTCAGCAGACACACTGGTGATGCTCTTCTAGGACATGAGTGCATTAATTAAAGGTTCCTCACAGCTGAATTTCGGACAAGCATGCACAATTTCAGACAAGACATCACAACAGCAGAGAGCTGTACCAGATAGTTAATGTTTTGTGTGGTAGAAAACGGACAGGTATACAGGGATTGAAGGATAAACAAGGTAAAGGTATAGAAGGTGAGGATTCTGTCATGGCTAGGTGGGCTGAGCATTTCAGTGATATTCTAAACAATGCATTTAGTTCTATTCACATTGTTTGCAATGATGACAGATGCATTGGTGGTTTTAATGTTGGCCCTATAACACAGTCTGAAGTTAGTTTGGCTGCTTCTAAACTTAAACTTCATAAATCCCCAGGTGTAGATGAAATTAGTACGGAAATGCTTAGAGCTGCGAATGTTTAAGTTACAAAATGGATGACTGAAATTTTGAATATCTTTTATGATAACGGCATGGTTCCTAAGGATTTTACCAGAGGTATTATTATCTCTATTTTCTAAAAAAGGTGATCGCAGTTCTTGTGATAACTATACAGGTATCACTTTCTGTTCCAGGTAAAGTTCTTTGCATGATTGTCCTTAATAGAATTAAGAATCTGGTTGATAGTCAATTGCGTGATGAGCAATGTGGATTCAGAAGTAGTAGGGGATGTGTGGATCAGATATTTTCACTTAGGCAGATTCTTGAGAAATGTTTAGAGTTTCAGAAACCTTTGATTGCTAGCTTTGTTGATTTCAAAAAGGCTTTAGACTCTGTTGATCGTCATAATTTGTGGTTGATTGTGAGATCATATGGTATACCAGACAAGTTAGTTAACATATATATGAACATTGTATATAACAATGAAAGCTATCTATAATAACATTGAATCGTGTGTGAGAATTGGTAAGGCTTGTAGCAATTGGTTTAGCATTACTTCTGGTGTTGGACAAGGGTGCATTTTTGTGTCCTTTTCTCTTTAGTTTGGTTATTGAATATATTATGCGAAATTCACTGTAAGGGAAGATTTTGACTTTAAATGGTGTGGAGATATGAAAACTTCTGTTTTAGATTACTCTGATGATTTAGTCCTTTTGGCAAATGATGTTGATGATATGAACTCTGTCATTCGAGCTGTTGGTGAGACGGGTAGTAGAGTAGGTTTGGCTATAAATAAAGAGGAAACTAAAATGATGAAAATTGATCAGACAGGCTGTGGTTCAGTTAATCTGAGTAGTTCCACTCTTAAAAAGGTGTCACAGTTTAATTATATTGGAAGCTATGTAACATATAGTGATGGTGTCCGGCATGAGATTAACAGACGAATAGGGATTGCTGCTGTGATTTTTAAGAATCTGTGGAGGATGTGGAGAAATAGGCGTAGACTAAAATTAGACTGTATAATAGTTTAGTTCTCTCTAGAGTTAGTTATGGTAGTGAAACTTGAACACTTTGTAAGCAAGATAACAGGAAACTTGATGCTTTGATTCTAGATGGTTATGAAGTACTTTGGGCATTAGGTGGTTCAACTTTGTTAGTAATGATGAGGTTAGGCAATGAAGTCGGCACCCTCATCTAAGCAGTATATGATGCAGAGATAGACTCCGTTGGTTTGGCTATGTTGCCCTATGGATAATTATAGATTAGCGAATAAGGTTATGAGCAGCGTGCCTAAAGGTTTCAGAAAGAAGGAAAGACGTAGGGTGCAGTGGGCAGACAATGTCAAACAGGATCTTGTTAGAATTAATGTATGGTGGTCAGATGCAGCAGATGTAGCTCAGGATAGATGTGTTTGGAGAACTAAATTGCAAGGTGTGGTTGGACCTCCGTAGCCCATGGCTGCTTGAGGAAGATGAGATGATAATGAAGCTTGCAATGGACTATTCTCATTCAATAGTTGTCTTAGATATTAGGTTAAAGTCGTAGTAAATTTTTTTTCTTCACTTTTGCTACTTACTATCGTGTGAAATGCAATATGGTCCAGGATGAAGTATCCTGGAACAGAAAGTCTGGCAAACAAGAAAAATGAAATAAACTATAACGTTTTCGTACGTGTGAGCTGGCAGACGTTCTGCCGATGACATAGTGTGTCCTTGGACTCCAACATGTAGGTTGGGTAAGCAGCTGCGTCATTATTGGAATATCACAATTAGAGAAAAAGCCTTTGGGTGGAGCATTATTTTCTTACATACGGGTAAGGCATGAAGGAAACCCAAGTGGGAAAATGGTACATGAGTGTTTTGAGGAAAAGTTTAAGAAACAACCCCCAACTAAGCAAACTGTGATGTTACTGGTGAAGACGTTCTGAGATACTGGAAGAGTGATACCTCAATGGAAGCAGCATTGGGGAAGGAAAAGACCCACCACAGCCAATAAGCATATAGGAGAGATGTGCAACAAAATTATCAGATTACTAAAGAAAAGTCAATGGTGAATAGCAAAAGAACTGGCTGTGAAGAGAGCAACTGTGCAAATATTGGTTCATGAGTTGGTGGCGTTTTCATGCCGTTTGCAAGTTAAACAGAAGTTGCGAGAGGAAAATATGTTGCAAAGACATTTGCTTTTTGCTCAGAATCTGGAATTTTCGAAGACGAGAGCTTCCTCTGCAATGTCTGTTTTTTCTGATGAATGCCAAGAGTTGCATCAACAAGCAGCTACGTACCCAGTGGATTCAACAAAACAGAGCCACATGTGCACATAGCTAGGAATAAGATGCAGGTCCTCCAGCAGCACTTACCAAATCATCTCATCTCCAGGGGAGGGAAGGGGAGGGGAAGATTATCCTTTCCCTTCGAATTTACCAACCTGACCTCCCGATGCTTCTATTTTGGGGATACGTCTACGATAAAACGTGTACGTGAGGAGGGCCCTTAAGAAAAGGTGTGCAACGATCCAATTCTTTTGGCATTGATCAGCTGAAGACAGCATCCGACTTTCATTGCACTCTACACGACTTTGGTGCATCTAGGAAATGTTTGACAATTTCCACTTCAGATATGAAAGCCTTGGTTTCTGCATGGAGTTACTCCCGGTTTCTGAATTTTTACGTTGTACAGAATATTTTAACCGTTTATAATATTTCTACATTAATTTCTAGTTTTTACACTTGTTTCGGAATTCAAAAGGTTCCTATGCACCCATGGTTGATCGTTGTTTTACCTTTGAGCGGAACTATTTTGCACACGATGTGCTAAAGGGCAGGTCATAAGGACCCCCAAGTTTGAAGGAAAGGGGTTTCACTGGACAGTTGTTAGGAGACACAGTAGCTTCCCGTCAAGGCCATCTAGTTCATCTGTGTTCTTTAACGTATGGCTCTCCTGTTCATGCTTAATGTAGGTTCTATGCTTAATGGTTGTTTTTCTCAGCTCATCGGTGTTCCCTTTCTTTAGCTTTAATGGAGGTATATCTCAACACGTGCACAGGTTCGATTAGAATTTGGAAACTGCAGATTACGAGCTTGGCATGCTACCGACCGAGCCAACCCCTGCCCCAAGACAAGTCGAAGCATCCAATTGATGGGAGGAAAAAATTAGTGCTTTGCTTTTATTTCCGTCGTAATATAATAAGGTACGGGTTCTTAATCCTTTTCAGGTCGTGTACTATTTGCAGCGATGTATGGAAGCCTCGCACTTCCGCTTACAGGTCTTCTTGCTTGGTTTCTTGTTCCCTTTCCAAATATTTTTCTGGCACCCTAGGTTAAGAACCCCTGTTTCAAAGGGTCAAAATGGTAATAAGCACATAGCCAGGAAATGTTTTCTAGGGTGAGGATAAACTACTCGTACAATCACTGACATTCGCAAAATATTTAAAAGATATCTAAGATAAACTAAAGATCTTTATTTAATCATCTTAGATATCTTCTGGACGTTTCGTGGACGTTGTGATTGTGCAGGTAAATCGTGGAGGAAAGAAATAATTTGATATAAGTGAGTGAATATTTTTTTCAATCTTGTTAAATTTATAATTACGTGTAACAGAATGACAAACAAATTGAACAGATCTTAATATACAGCAAAATTCGTTAAATCTTAATCTTTTTTTTTTATTATTCTGCAGATTAGGAAGAGGGGAAAGACCTGCCTCATCCACCACTGCACGTGCTTGAATGAGAAAAAACGAGTTCACTAAGGTGGATTTAGATTTCGCATATTTGAAAATTTGTGGCTTTAATTCTTGTTGTATGGTTCCACAGAACTCTTAAGGTGGGACTCGAACTTAAACAGCTATTAGGAGATAGAGAGTAGCCTCCTGTCTAGGCCATGTAGTGTGGTATTTAGTTGAAAACATGAAATACAACTAGCATAATGGAAAGTTTGTGATAGCTGTTCTGTTTCATATGCACCTTTAAGGTTAATGATCTCCTCCTCCCCCTACAAAGGGACTTCCCATCACATCCTCAACTCATCCCACAGTCTTTCACGGTCCGTGCATGATTTGCATTCAAAGTCGTCGTTATATCTTATGTGGATGTCAGTTGTTACCATATATCTGCGCTCTGACAGCTGTTGCGAAAATTTCTTCCATCATGGAACACATTTCCTGAAATTTGAGATGTAGCTTTTCCCAAAATCCTCTGGCCATTCAACATTAAAGAAAATCGCTGGCACTGACAAGAAAGAAAATCTGCTGTGAACTTTTGGCAATGGTCAACAGTCACTAAATAACGTTGTGATTTACATCTGCCATAAAACAATGCACTAAGCCCTTCACGTACATTACCCAAAGTGTTTGGTAATTGCATACTTCAGGGATTTCAAATCCATAGAAGTTGACCTGTCAGAAGCCCTGTTTCATCCTATTGAGATTGCTCTATTATAGCATTTATCTCATCCCTTCCAAACTTTTCGTCTTTGCAGCTCTGGCCATCACGTTTCGACATCGCGAAATTTTAATTACGAAGAGGATGATTTTCTTTTGTTTACTTCTTGAAAGTTAAATTGTGCATTTGTTTCTAAATTAGCGCAGGTTTAATATCAGTTGCTCACTCTTTGTTATAAAGATGAAAATGAAAAAGAAACCGACATTAATGTGAAAAAACCTTAAATAATTTTTTTCATAAGTCCAAAAATGTACTATCTCGGCCCATAAACAGTCAATGGCTCACGGGATATCGCCCGGTGTCTCCATCAGGGGCGTAGTGAAGGATTATGGTTGGGGGGGAGGGATTCAAAAGTTTTTCAACGAAATTCAAATTTTGCCAACTGAGCAAATAATGTCTCTGTCACGTTTTTACGTTTTTACCTAAATTAAATTTTCGCTCCGTGGTGGTTGAGGCAATTTTATCAACTGTCCTGCGTTTTGCCATTTGCCTTCCAATTTTGCCAACTAGCCATAATTTCACAGAAATAATCCCAATCTTTACATCTACATCTCGTCTGAATTGTAGCAAGTCAGTGTGAATTTTCCCTTGATTTGGCCAACTCTCCTTAATTTCACCAAACCAATCCCAATCTTTACATCTCTCCTAATTTTTTCAAGTCATTTCAAAATTTTCAAACATCCCAAGATTTTGCCACGTTTTCTCGTTTTTGTCAACTATCCTTAATTTCACAAATCCAATCCAATTATTACAACTCGCCCGTATTTTCCAAGTGGATTCGAATTTTGCCAACTGCCCTACATTTTGTTCAGTTTCCTCGATTTGTCCAACACTCCTTAAATTCACAAAAACAAATCACAATTTTCACAAATCGCCTATATTTTACCAAGTGGATTCGAATTTTGCCAACCAACCTAGATTTTGCCAACTCGCCTTAACTTTACAGAAAAAAATTGCAATTTTTACATCTTCCCTGAATTGGCCAAGTCACTTCGAATTTTATCAATTCTCCTTAATTGAACAAAAAGAGAATAATTTTCACAATTCCCCTGTATTTTAACAAGTGGCTTCGAATTATGCCAACTCCTCTAGATTTTGCCAAGAGTTTTCGGTTTTCCAACTCTCCTTAATTTCACAAAACCAACCCCAATTTTTACAACTCACTGTACTTTACCAAGTGGTTTCCAGTTTTGACAACTCCCCTAGATTTTGCCAAGTTGTCTCGATTTTACCACCTCTCCTTATTTTCGTAAAACAATCAAAATTTTTACATTTCTCCTGAATTTGCGAAGTCCCTTCAAATTTTTCAAACTTCCAAAAGTTTTGCCAAGTTTTTTCGATTTTGTCAACTCTCCTTAATTTCACAAAAACAATCCCAATTTTCACAAATCGCCCGTATTTTACCAAGTGGATTCGAATTTTGCCAACTGCCCTAGATTTTGCCAAGTTTCCTCGATTTTGCCATCTCGCCACAATTTTACAGGAAAAAAAAAATCCTAAATTAATATCTCACCTGATTTTTGCAAAGTCACTCTGAATTTTGCCAACTCCCTCAAGCTTTGCCAACTCTCCTAGATATTGCGAAGTTGCCTCGATTTTACCAACACGCCATAATTTTACAGAAAAATATCCCAATTTTTACATTTCACCTGAATTTTGCCAACTCCCCACGATTTTGCCAAGTCACTCTGAATTTTGTCAACTCCCCAAGATTTTACCAAGTCACTCTGAATTTTGTCAACTATCCAAGATTTTGCCAAGTTGTCCGATTTTACCAACTCACCTGTATTTTACTAAATGGCTTCCATTTTTTCCTTCTCTCCATTTTCCAAACTGCCCTAGATTTGCCAAGTGCCTCGATTTTGATAATTTCCCTTTAATTTTACAAAAAAAAAAAGATTACAAATTTTCACAGCTCACTTAGATTTTACGAAGTCGCTTCGAATTTTGCCAACTCCGAGTTACTTATATCTACACCCCTGGTCTCCATCAAAGGGTATTCTTTGTCCAGGCGGCCCAATCCAACTGTGACCAACGATTTCTTTGTAAATAAAGATATTCAGAGGATTGGATGACCAGCTACATCTCTGGACTTTAATCGAATTGAACAAAAATGTGTGAAATGCCCTGGGGAAGCGAATTGCAGGACCTCAGCCAACACTTGCTCCCAGGGTGAGTTATGTGGATATCAATTGTTACCATAAATCTTATTAACATCTTTTGTCGCCTAATTCCGTCACGTCTGTTATGCAGCATTCATGTATATTACACTACTTCGTGATTATCCCACTTTCTGCTACACATTATAATCACGATACTCTTCCATGCGACATTGAATTGCGTTTGCTGAAATCTATTTTGTGTTATGTACACTTTAATTTTAAGCAGCGCTGTGCAAAGAATTACATACATAGAAAAGTTCAGAATTAATTTTAAGGTTCACAAAACTCATGTTGAGATTTAACAAAGTGTTTGTTTCCGTTTCTCATTTTTATAACAATTGATGCATCTTGAATTCAATCTTTGCGCAGATCAAATTTTTCGATAGCCTCATACCTTAAGTCTTTCTGAAAGTTAAATCTTCATAAACAGTAATTTCACTGTCTCTAAGCTCGCTTTAACATGAAAAACTTCGTTTCCTTTTCAGTAATAGCAAAATTTTACAATGATCGGTTGGAGCTTGCCATTCCGAACCCCCCCCCCCCCCCCTCAACCCCACTTGATACTATTCAAGGAAATGCCAACATTTAATTTTTCTTTAAAAATTTCACGATTTCCCAATTTTTATATAATTGTAATGGTTTGGGAATTAAAATTTTTTGTCTGTCTAAAAATATGTCCGATGAAAAGTTTGGAATGAAAAAAAAAAATGAATATCTTGCTATATGCGCCTTAAAAGTAAAAAGTAAAAATAGAAAAAATGCTAATGATGAAATCACTTAAAATACGCCGTTGTAGAAGGTCTGTGAGAATAGATTCATATTCATTCCAAAGGAAGATAAAAGTGCCTTCTTTGTTTGTTGAGTTGGTGGGAGAAATCTCTTTCGGCTCCCTATTTTCCATTAAAAAAAAATGAAATAAATACCCCCTCAAGCAGCTGCTTGCCACAGAGGTCTGACAGGAGCCTAATCAGTTTATATGCCACAGTAGAAGATCTCAGAGGATGGCAGGACCTCAGCAGAAAAACGACACATACATCCATGCTTTACCCGAGACTCGAACCCAAGTCCCTTAGATCAGTAGCCAAGCTCGTTAACCACTCGGCCACGGTAGGTTAATATAATTCAGTAAGTGATTCCCCAGTTGAGAATTCTCTCCCCTGGCTTAAGGTTCTGTCGCGGTGAGAAAGGGGATACCTTTGGGCTTCAAAAGGTAGGCGTCCTTCGGGTGAGATTTTAAGCCGTGACTCCGTTTGAAAGGGAGTCATACCCGGTTCATGTTAAGGAACACACACTGAATTGTCTTGACGGGAGGCTTCCATCTGTCTACTAGAAACCGTCCAGTGGATCCTTTCTCCAACCTGCTCTGAGCCTTTGGGGTTCTTGTGACCTGACCATTCAGCCCATTGTCTGCAAAAAAAGTGCCTCTCAGAGGTAAAGCTGATAATAATAAGCGATTTGATCATTGGTATATTTTTATACCTTTATTTTTTAAGTTTTAGAGCGCATATAAAAATTTACGCATTTTTTTTTAATTTTTTCATTTATATGTTTTTTTTTTTTGGTTTTCAATGGCAACTTTGCAGGGGTCATTGTAACTAAAGCCATTTATCTTCCCTTTGCAACATTCCTTTGCATTTCTAAAGCTTTCATTTGACATATTTGCCTTTTAAAATCAAAATCCCCCCAGTTAAATTTCCCTTTCCATTTTTTGGGGGGAGGAGGGAGGAGAAAAAGTTGCATTATTTGGAGTACCTCATGATATTCTTGACGTCACAAGCTTTCATTTGAGATATAACTCGTTAAGATAGACCTCCGTGAAATATTTTTGGAGTGAGTATGGTATGGGTGGGATGAGGGTGGGGGTTGGGTTGGGTTGTTTTACCTCTGAGCGGTACTGTTTTTGCATACAATGGACTAAATAGACAGATCACAAAGACTCCGAGGCTCAGAGAAGGTTGGGGGAGGAAACCCACTGGACAGCTGTAGGGAAACAGGTGGTAGCCTCCCGTCAAGGCCATCCAGTTTGTTCTTTAACGTGCACAGTGTATGACTCTCCCACAAACGGCTTAACGTCCCATCTGATAGACGGCGGCCTTTGCAAGCCCATCGGTGTCCCCCTTCTCACCGACGACAGGGGGAGGGGGCTGCGGAGATAAATCTCAACGCTTGCCCAGGTGGGATTCGAACCTTGGAACTGCAGATTACGAATTTGGCCTGCTAACAACTGAGTCACCCCCTCTGGTGGGAATAGAAGTATTGGGGTGGTGATAAAACTTGTGATAGCGTATAACACTCTCCACCATTCCTGGCGGATCTGGAGAAAAAGCAAAGGTGGAGGGAGGCAAGTGACACAGTCGATCTGAAAAAGGCAAAAAGGGGGATCAGGTCAAAAATCAGGTCAAGAGACCTGATTTCCATTGCAGTACAACATTTCCCCCTCCCTTTTAGAGGTCTTTGAAAAAATTGTTGAAAGAATGAGCAAAATATGTACAAGTTTAATTATTTTTTCCCTCCATTACTCTTATTATCATACTTTTGGGTGGGGGAAATGTCCCCCTTGCCCCCCTCCCCTACATTCGGCCTTGGTCCCTTCATTATAAGAATTCATTTGAATGATACCTAATGCGTTACTCTCAGTCCTCGTGCTCGAACATAAAGTAGAAAAAGAGTAACGTCGTTCTCCACTTTTTGTGGAGGGAAGAATATTTTTATAACCTGTTACACATCCATGTTACAATTCTCATTTGACACATAGCTCTTTAGTCTCAGCCCTCAAGTTAGAATGCATGGTAGAACAATCGTTTTCATATCTCCCTCGTTTTAGGAGGTGGGTAAATTTTTCATTGCCTGCGACACTCTCCGTGTCACAAGCTTTCACATGACTCATTACTATTGCGAAATATCAGCTGGTTGGGAGGATATGGTGGAACAATCATTTTAACAAATACACAAACAAACAGACAAACCAGCAAATGACGAGCGAAAAACACTAATAAATGCTGAACCCCAAAATTATTTCTCATCCTGCATGTTTCAAATTTTTGCTTTATTTCTTGTTTTTTCTTTAAATCTTCAAATTTTTGCTTTTTTTCTGTGGATCTTATGGAGGGAGACGGGGAGAGGAAAAAGACATCCGTCAGGACACCTCTCCTTGCTGTGCCAGTGGTCCTTGTGACCTGCCTAATTAACCAATCACGCAACTGGTCTTCCTCACAGATTCCATCCCAGGCACTGACCAAACAAATCAATTCTGAGAATGTTGGAAAAAAATAAATTTGGTGCTTAATAGAGTGAAAAAAAAATTATTGTTAGGATTAAAACATTTGATTAATGGTAAGACAATTCCAAAGTATACACAAAAATCATAACAGAAGAATTGAAAATGAATCGCGTTAGAAATCGAAGTTGGTGTCAAAGATGTTTTCTCAGCACTTTGCCAAGGGACCCGTTTCATTAACACAGTAACTGCTTTATTAACACCACTTAAAGGAATTTAATTACTCTACGGAACCCTCTGCTCGCTGTTGCTTCTTTTCGAGCGCAGTTAGTTTTGTAAAGCGCAAGCAACTTCCATTTCTGTGACATCGATTCGTCGATCTGTCGTCTGCCAGCAGCTTGGCTCTGCCTCCTCCCCCCTCTTCCCTCCCCCTCTCCGCTGCTCGCGGGAGCGTCGGCAAATGACTCCGTTTTATTGCCCATCGCTGGCTCCCGCTTTCGTCTATGCAGACGCAGCAGCGTGGTACATGGGACTGGGCGATGGCAAAATGCAACGCAGTAAATGCTCGAGAGGAAAAAAAAGCACCGAGAAATGAAAGTGTAGAGCTGTTCTTTCACTTTTTTCTCTAAAGATAAAAAAGTGATACAGTTAATACACAGAAAAATTGATGAGAGTAAATTTTGTACTTAAGTGTGGGAAATGGGAAATACAGAATGGGAAGACAATTCTATATCTGCTTTTGCTAAAAGGGCGAAGGAATCTGAAAGCAAAAATAGAAAGATTGCATAAGAAAGCATTTGACTTTAGTCCTCAGTGGGCGAAATGGGAGCGAAGGTCAAGTGGAGGTGAACTGTACAGCCCTGATAGAATCAGCATTTAAAAGCTCTCCGCAGATTAAAAAAAGATTTTTTCACTAAACATCAATTCAGCACTTGAAGTATTAGTATATTAAAACGATTTGTCACACAATGAGTTAATATCATTGGTCTGCAAATTTTGATATTTTTTCTGGTGCATATGGCCAGTTTCGCCATGGTGAGTATTGAGCAAAAGTCGATATTTCTCTGTCAGGATCTGAAGTTTTTGCCAGAACAAAAGTTTGGAAAGCCACAAAAAGCAGTATTCTTAATTACTACTTAAGGATGCATAGTTTTCATAAACCAAATTTTACAATTAACTGCACCACCCTTAGAGGATAAATGAATTAAAAGTATATAATTTCTATAGAAGCAGATCTTTCGTTCGAAATAAAGCTGAAAATTAAGTTCCAAAGAAACAAGAAAACAGAAAAAAAAATGTCGATCTGTGAGATAAAATTTAATGGTGGTGATGAGTGGTATTCTGTTGCTTGACAAAAGGCAATGTAATAGAATATTCGCAAGCAAAGTAGCCTTGAAGCTTCTTTTGAAAGAGTCGACAATAAAAATTTTCCGATACTCAGGGTAATATTTTTTATATTCTCCACCCTTTTCTTTCTCAAGAGGGTTTACTATATTGTTGGACCAAACCAAATGATCTTACAATGAAAATTACTGCGAAAACGGTTCTTCACAATACAATTACCAACCAAATATGCCGTCCAAGTATACTATATAATCCTTTTTCTTGGTAATGGAATACTGTATTCGGTTACCAAGAATATATAGTTCCGTATTATGTCCTCTCGTTTAATCTTGAACGTAGCAATTCAGAACTTTATTTGGATAAGTACAGTTTCTCACCAGATCAGTGAGTTCACTTCTTTAAATTCGGTATGGAATTTCATTCCGGTTGTCGAAATCAGGATCTATTGTTTTCTAAGTCGAGTTCTGTTTCTGAATCAGATGCACAGATTCTGAGATTTTTGCAGGCGGTTGAAGAACTGGAATTTGATTAGAATGAGGCACAGGTCGCATTGCAGATTTGGGTATTTTATTTTGAGCCTTGTCTTCTTCGTAAAAACCTTTTACACTTGTTAAGCAAAAGTAACAGCTATCATGATGGTTCGTTGTCTCCTTCTAGATCATTGGAATACCGAATGTCATACTCCTTATTTTCCCCCTGAAACTATTCTCTTAGAAGTTCTGTGTATGTTTTATATACAATATGACAAAGCTTGTGTTGAACTCATAATTTACAACCCAAGTAAGCCATTGTATTATTTCTTAACAATTTCAGTTAACATTATGCTTCTGATCACTCGAAGTGAAAGTTCGCGGCTTAACGTCCCATGTGATGGACGGCGGCCTTTCCAAGCCCTCGTAATCTGTAGTTCCCAGGTTCGAATCCCAGCTAGGTCAGCGTTGGGATTTATCTCTGCAAAATTCCCCGCCCTGCCCACGGTCAGTAGGGGACACTGATGGACTTGGAAAGGCCGCCGTCCGTCGGATGGGACGTTAAGCCGTGGCCCCGTGTGAGGGAGAGCCACACCCTGTGACGTTAAAGAACACCCTGGATGGCCTTGACGGGAGGCTACCATCTGTCTCCCAACAGCTGTTCCATTGGGTTTCCTCTCCCAACCTTCTCTTAGCCTTCGGGGTCCACGTGATCTGGCCATTTTGCCCATGGTGTGCAAAAAAGTGCCGCTCAGAGGTAAAACAACACAACCCTGGATATTTAAACATGTATATTTTAGTGGGATACCGAATGCTGGGAATGACATTTTCATAAATCGATCTTCCTCACTGAGAGATTGGTACCATTGACAGAAGCTACTGCTGCTATCATCTCTTGTTGCACAAAGGTATCTGGGAGCCCAGAGACAAAGCTCCATTTGGGTCCCCATACTTCATTTACAACAGTTTCATAAAAAAAAGAAACTTTTCTGTTTTATACCCATAAAACTAGTATCTTAATCTTCCTTAAATCAAATGTCCCCTCCAACAGCTGCTTTGCCACAGAGGTCTGACAGGAGCCTGTCAATTTATACTTCATGGTAGGTCTGTGAATGCTCAGCACAAACATCCATTCTTTACCTGGGGCTCGAAACCAGGTCCTTTGATCAGTAGTCAACCACGCTAACTACTCGGCCTCCTTAAATTCCTACCCAGTACTTCACATACTAGTAAGAAGAATTCAAATGAGCCCATTCACTTTTGGGGTCTGGGGCAACGCCCCCGAAGCAGCCCCATCCCCTTCCCTTTGCACAGCGCTGGCTAGACCGTACTATTTCGCATGAATTGTGTCAGTAGTACCTTCATTAATGAAAATACTATAGCTGACAGAGATTCTAAGCCATCTTTTTCGCGTAGCCGTGATTATAATCAGCGCACCTGTGAATTTTCCATCCTGAACACACTAATCTCTCTTTACACCTCGTTCGGCACCACTAACAAATCCTTCCACCAGTATGCGCATCATTAAAATCTATTGTGTAGAATATTTACTTATTCGAAACAGACACACCTTTGTGAATGACATGTTTTCCAATGCTAGCTTTTAAAAACAAAAAGAAGGTGAAACTGGATTGCAGGCCTTAACTTGCAGAGTGGTTAGGGAGCTTGAGACTGTCCCAGGGACGCATACTTGTTTGCTCTAACTGAGGCAGTGGTCAGCAGTGACTTTAATCTGAGTAGGGCGTGTCCGTGAATGAGAAAAAAAAAGCTAAGATTCTTCTCTGTCTTAAATGCCCAAAGGAAAAAAAAATGGACCTCTTAATGTTGTCAGCAAGATTACTGGGTTAAATGGATTAAATTCGCTTTTGTCTGGTGCCATGATTTTATTAAAATTGTACAGATCTGAATCCTATGCGGAAAAAACATTTTACATTTATCAATCTAATATGTATATATATTTTTTTGCTTTCAGGTATCAGAGCATGACAATGCAATTTACATTAAGGGAACATGTGAACTAACTAAAGTGAAAACAGGAACCTTAACAGTGATAATAGAGTTATAGGCGCAGACTTTTAACTTTTACAACGGGGATAGAATATTTATATACAGGGCCGGATCTAGGGGGGCAAGGGTGACATGCTCCCTCCTTCCGTCCCTCTTGAGAATGCTATTAAGGGTAACGGAAGCAAAAAATTCTTAATCTTGTGAGGTCAGGATCTGGGGCACCCGAGAATGCTGGGAAGGGTAATAGAGACAAAAATTTATTATGAATTTTTTCATTCATTTTTCAAAACTTTTTTTTTAAATCACTAAAACAAATAAGTAGTTTGACTTTAAAACAGAGGGGGAAATGTTGTACTATAATCTCTTGGCCCCCTTTTGCTTTTTTCCCGGTTCGATTGAATTTTGCTTCCCCTTAATTTTTTTTCTAGATAAGGGACTGCTTATTCATATCTCACGCATGTTTTAAGAAAACTTTTAATAACCTCTAAAATGGAAGCGGAAATTTCATAGTGCAATGGAAATCCAGTCTCTTACCTCCCCGGGGCGGGGGTGGCTCAGTCGGTAGCGCGCCAGGCTCGTAATCTGTAGTTCCCAGGTTCGAGTTCCAGCTGGGTCAGCGTTGAGATTTATCTCCGCAAAATTCCCCGCCCTGCCCACGATCAGTAGGGGACACCGATGGGCTTGGAAAGGCCACCGTCCGTCGGATGGGACGTTAAACCGTGGCCCCGTGTGAGGGAGAGCCACACCCTGTGACGTTAAAGAACACCCTGGATGGCCTTGACGGGAGGCTACCATTTGTCTCCCAACAGCTGTTCCAGTGGGTTTCCTCTCCCAACCTTCTCTTAGCCTTCGGGGTCCACGTGATCTGACCATTTTGCCCATGGTGTGCAAAAAAGTGCCGCTCAGAGGTAACACAACCCAACCCAACTCTTACCTCCCCCTCCCTCTTTTCCTACTCTTTTTCCGACTTGATTGCATCACTTGTTACATCTGAATATTTATATGGCTTTTCATGAAAAAAAATTGTTTTCATAAAGACTGACGAAGGAAAAAATGAGACAAAATATTTAAGTAGATCTTTCTTGTTGTTCAAAACTGTATCTCGCAAGATATTAATAATGTTTATACGCGTCTTCAGATAAAACATTTAGACCGAATGGCAGCATTTCTTCCCTCCTAAAAATTTTATAATACTACTTATAATTTTCAGCATAATAAATGTGTCAGCTTTTTCCAGTTCATCATTAACTGGACACCCTCGAACCCTTCAAGCAGACCTCTGACCCTTCCTCAGTGCTACCACAGCATAGACTTCAACTTCTCTCTCTATTCAGAGTTACGAACCTCAGCTAAAACAAGAATCGTACCTTCATGTAAAAATTATTACCTTTCTGAGTTCACTGTTGCACGTGTGTCGATTTGGATTTTGTTTTGCACGATACAAAATATAATTTGTGTTTTTCAATTTATAAAATAACGTTTGTGGGCGAAAAGATACTTTTGCCCCGTTCCAAAATAGGCCCGAGGGCGCTACCGTCGCACCTTTGTCGTCTCCGTGGAATGGCGCCTGTGAATAGAGTTGAATCATTCGAAAGAACTTCATTTCACTATGTGATGTCTTTTTTTTCCACTAAATAAAATTATTTTCTGCTTTTTATACGTAGTGAAATGCCCCAATATATATTTTCAAAAAAATCTCTCCTCAAACAATCATGGAAATAACCACAAGAGACTCTCAGTTCATTATGCCATAGAAAACCAATTAGAAATGTTGGCCTCAGCAGAATGATTAATAAACACAGCCGTGATTTCTTACTGAGATTCGCATCATGTTCTTTTCTACCAGCTGCTAATCAGGCAGACCACTCAGCCATGGATGCAGAGTAATGTGTGTATAAACTGGAATTTTTAATCTTCTGCGTCATATAAGCTACAGACAACAGAGTAATAGCAGTAAGAATGTTATTTAATTACCTGGGAAATGTTTCCAGATTAAACTTAAAACACATATTTATAAGTTTTCAAGCAATAATATAATTAAAATCGACAGCGGAAATAAATAGGAAGGTTTGCCTTGATGCAGTGGAAAAAAAATGTAACTATATGTATAATTTAGTAAAGCCAAATTTTAATCTAGAAGTAAAACCTAAATTATATACTGTCCTGTGTTAGCTGTCTCATTTAAAAAATGCCACCCATTAAGCAGTATATGAAACAAGATTTTCTAGGAAAGTATAAAAATACGTGCTTCTTGCTTATGGTAGACGTTTAAATTCATCTGTTAATCACATGGCACTGGAGCAATTCCGTTCTGAAAGAAAAGCGACTTTTATTTCGTGCAGATAACGACTTCCAAGCCGATAGTGCGCACATAATCAAATCAACTTTCTCAGCTGACTGCTTTCAAAATTCTTCTTCTGTCACTTTTAGTTTTGCAGATATGACGTATTCTTCACAGCACTTGAGCACCTCTTGATGCAATACATACGTTTTTCATGGGCAGTTGTAGGTTATCACGTGGCTTTAATTTGTTTCATTAAGCAGCCAATCAAAAGCTGTGTGAATGAACTTTATGGTCCAATAGTAAAGCAGCTCATTCTGATGATAAATGATAACTTTTTAGTGATTTCATTCATTTAGATGTAAATTTTTATTTGTCAGACGTACCACATTTGGCAAACAGTGACAGCCCAACTACAGGTAAAAAAATGGTGTTAACGTGGATATAATAAAAGAGTAGGAAGAATACGAACAAACATTACTGCATTACTGGTGACTGACATGAGTGAGAAAAAAACTACTTGAGAAAAAGAAAAATCTTGATTTAAAAATTCAATGATGATATTCACTTTAAAAAGAAACATCCATAACATATTGTCTGTGGCGAATACGGGATGCTTGCTTTCAGAGAAAATGAAGTTTTTCATTTTCCGAATTTTCCATCCTTTAACAGTAGTAATTTGTACTAATGGCAATTGGAAAATGTAAACAATATTACATTATTAGCCCTATAAAACGCAAAAAGCTCTTTCATTTATCCTTAAAATGAAAAAAGTTGGATTTTCTTATCACCTAGGGTTAAGGGGCAAATTATTCAGTGTATAAGCTTCCTATTTCTTTGGGTAAGCTTTCTGTTTGCGGCATTACAGGGCATCCATATGAGTGTTTTGAAAAACTTATATTTGGGCAGAAAAAAAAGCGACTAAAATTAAGCATGAAATAAGCACGTTTATTCCAGATAGAAAAGGAGTACCTAAGACATCCGTTTTGGGACCTGTTTTATTCTTAATCTTTATTAAAGACCTTTGTGAGTTAGATTTAAACGGTTCTTTGATTTGTTATGCAGATGATGCAGCAATGGTGTATTCTTCTGATACTATATCTAATAGGAAATTAAACAATGAGAATGATTTAATCAAATCCAATAACTGACTAAAAATTAATAAATTATCACACTCATAAAAATAATCTTTTATTTTTTGATATGCATAAAAACTGATTTTGATTTTAAAATTAAATATCATTCTTTAAATTGTTCTGATGCGATAAGTTGTAGCTGCCGAATATTAAAAAAATATATACCTTTAACTATTTAGGTGTGGAAATTGACTCCAATTTAAAATGGAAAAGTCATGCTGATAAATTAAGTAAAGGATTTCGTCATATTTTACACAAATTTTATTATGCAAGAAAAATCGTCGCAAAAAATTTCTTAACATAATGAAATTACCAATATGGAATTAAAAGTTGAAGTGGAATGTATTTCCACAATTTATGCAATTTATTTTCGATTCAAAGGAAAATTGTTAAGTTGGTGTTTAATACTATTTATTCAAACATTATAATCTTTATCGTTTTTTCATATTATTAGACAAATTTATATTTTTAAAATAATTATCATTTTATATAAAGAACAGTGGTTGTCACAAGAAAACTAATGCTTTTAATACGAAACAAACTGGACTTTTATATAATGCACCACTAGCAAAAAAAAAAAAGATTTTGCAAAGACACGTTTTGTTTCTTGCACTAAAATCATTCAATTTGTTGCTTTCACAGTTGAGAGATGAAAAAAATACTAATATCTTCAAAAAGAGTTTACGTATTTAAGTTCTTAGGCTTACTATTTTGAAACACTGTTTGGATGATGTTTCTCTTCTGTTCTTCTTTTCTCTAACTATGCTTACTAATTTAGAAACATTATGTAGATGACGTTTCTCTTCTGTCGTTTCTTTCTCTAAACATGCTTACCAATTTAGAAACACTCTTTAGATGATGTTCCTCTTCTGCCCTTTTTTCTCTCTAAAAATGTTTACTAATTTAGAAACACTGTTTAGATGATGCTTCTCTTCTGTCCTATTTTTCTCTAAATATGCTTACCAATTTAGAAACACTGTTTAGATGATGCTTCTCTTCTGTCCTATTTTTCTCTAAATATGCTTACCAATTTAGAAACACTGTTTAGATGATGCTTCTCTTCTGTCCTATTTTTCTCTAAATATGCTTACTAATTTAAAAACACTGTTTAGATAATATTTCTCTACTGTCCTAATTCTCTCTAAATATGCTTACTAATTTAGAAACAGTGTTTAGATGTTGTTTCTTTTCTATTCCTTTTTTCTCTAAATATGCTTATTAATTTAGAAACAATGTGTAGATGATGTTTCTCTTCTGTCGTTTCTTTCTCTAAATATGTTTACTAATTTAAAAACACTGTGTAGATGATGCTTCTCTTCTGTCAGATTTTTCTCTAAATATGCTTACTAATTTAAAAACACTGTGTAGATGATGCTTCTCTTCTGTCAGATTTTTCTCTAAATATGTTTACTAATTTAAAAACACTGTGTAGATGATGCTTCTCTTCTGTCAGATTTTTCTCTAAATATGCTTACTAATTTAAAAACACTGTGTAGATGATGCTTCTCTTCTGTCAGATTTTTCTCTAAACATGCTTACTAATTTAGAAACACTGTTTAGATAATGTTTTTCTTCTGTTTCATTTTCTCTAAATATGCTTATTATGTTAAGAACACTGTTTAGATGATGTTTCTCTTCTGTCCTTTTTTCTCTTTAAATATGCTTACTAATTTAGAAACACTGTTTAGATGATGTTTCTCTTCTGTCGTATTTTTCTCTAAATATGCTTACTAATTTAGAAACACTGTGTAGATGATGCTTCTCTTCTGTCAGATTTTTCTCTAAACATGCTTACTAATTTAGAAACACTGTTTAGATAATGTTTTTCTTCTGTTTCATTTTCTCTAAATATGCTTATTATGTTAAGAGCAATGTTTAGATGATGTTTCCCTTCTGTCCTTTTTTCTCTTTAAATATGCTTACTAATTTAGAAACACTGTTTAGATGATGTTTCTCTTCTGTCGTATTTCTCTCTAAATATGCTTACTAATTTAGAAACATTGTGTAGCTGATGCTTCTCTTCTATCCTATTTTTTTCTAAACATGCTTACTAATTTAGAAATACTGTTTGGATGATGTTTCTCTTCTGTCGTATTTCTCTCTAAATATGCTTACTAATTTAGAAACATTGTGTAGATGATGCTTCTTTTCTGTCCTATTTTTCTCTAAACGTGCTTACTAATTTAGAAACACTGTTTAGAGGATGTTTCTCTTCTGTTCCTTTTTTCTCTAAATATACTTATTAATTTAAGAACAATGTTAAGATGATGCTTCTCTTCTGTTTTTTCTCTCTCTCGAAATATGCTTATTAATTTAGAAACACTTTTCAGATGTTTCTCTTCTGTTCCTCTTTTCTCTAATATGCTTACTAATTTAGAAACACTGTTTAGATGATGTTCTTCTTCTGCCCTTTTTTCTCTCTAAAAATGTTTACTAATTTAGAAACACTGTTTAGATAATGTTTCTCTTCTGTCGTATTTCTCTCTAAATATGCTTACTAATTTAGAAACATTGTGTAGATGACGCTTCTTTTCTGTCCTATTTTTCTCTAAACATGCTTACTAATTTAGAAACACTGTTTAGATGATGTTTCTCTTCTGTTCCTTTTTTCTCTAAATATACTTATTAAGAACAATGTTTAGATGATGCTTCTCTTCTGTTTTTTTTTTTCTCTCGAAATATGCTTATTAATTTAGAAACACTTTTCAGATGTTTCTCTTCTGTTCCTCTTTTCTCTAAATATGCTTACTAATTTAGAAACGCTGTTTAGATGATGTTCTTCTTCTGCCCTTTTTCCTCTTTAAAAATGTTTACTAATTTAGAAACACTGTTTAGATCAGTGATTCCCAACCTTTTCTGGACCATCGCCCCCTTTAGAAGAGAACAAAAATTTCAACGCCCCCCCCCCTAGTCCATAATAGTTAATTTTATATGAAATATTAAAATATTGTTGCATATTATCTGTACCTAATTTATGTGTTGATTTATCTACTAAAAATCATAAAGCAGAAATTAATAAAACGACAACCAAATGTACAATAAAATTGTTTATTAAAATTTTAAAAATAAACACAGAATCAATAAGAAATAAAAAATAATGAGATAAACACAAAATTAATAATAAATAAAAAAAATTAATGAGATGGTGAGGCTGGTGGAGTGTTAACAATTTGTTAATGTCGGGTTCCAATTTCGTTAACATTAATCGCAGATCGCCACGTTCAGTGATGTGTAGTCTGTTCCTTTTCTTCGACAGTAAATTAGCTACTGCACTAAATCCATGCTCAGCCATATAGGACGAAGGAAATGCGATTAAAAACTTCTGTACTATTGCCCACAATCCAGGGTAGAGAACTGGTATTGATTTTTGAAGCCAGAACTCTTGGTATCCATGTTTGAATTTTACTTTGAGTACTTCGTTAGTCGTGAGTTCTAAGAGTTCCTCTTCCAAATTTGATGATTCTTCAGTATCTGTGTTTGCGAAAGGATCTAAAACCCAACTCGGTATATTCATGTTTAAAATATCTTGGAAACGCTCCGTAAAATCAACATGAAGAACTTCCAAGTGTTGGCAGTAAGTAAGTAAATCTTCCGGTTTTGCAGAGACTGCTGATAATGTGGGAAAGTGGTTGTATTCACCTCTACTTAGATTTCGTTTGAATAGAAGTTTTCCCGCAAAAGCAGCTATGACGTTTTTTGTTTTAATTAAATTCAACTCATTACCTTGCAATTGTAAATTAACTTGATTAAATATTTTAAACAGGTCTGTCAAATAAGCGATGTCATTTTTTGACGTAATCAGGTTTTCGCGCAATTTTTCGTCTCTGTCTTCAAGAAAGTCGTGTACTGAGTCAAATAGATTGAAAAAACGATTCAGACAAACACCTTTAGAGAGCCAACGTACTTCTGTGTGCAGCAGCAAGCGATTGTAATCTTCATCATTTTCATTAAAAAGCTTACCAAATAATCGGTCATTCAATGAATTGCTTCTAATCTTATTGATTGCTTTAATAACGTAATGGAGCGACGTATGCAGACGTTCATTCAAATTTTTTGCAACCAAATGCTGACGATGAATAATACAATGTACAGCGAGTACATTTGGTACTGCTTGTTTCAAATGCGCTATGAAACCCTTATGACGCCCTGTCATTGCTGGAGCACCATCAGTAGCAGCAGACAAAATATTGCAAATAGGAATTTCTTTCTCTTGAAAAAAATTTGCATGTATCAGATTCCAAATTTTTAGCAAATAATAACTCTTCATGAATTTTTTCTTCTTTTATAAATTGTACGTATGATAAGAGTAGAGCTTCGTTATTTGGTAGAGTTGATTCATCGAGTTGAATGGAAAATTTGCAAGTCTTTAAGTAATCACATAATGATATTTCAACATCTTTTGCCATTTCATCTATTCTTCTTTGCACTGAATTATTACTGAGAGGAATTTTTTTGATGATATCTGACAGTGTCTTATGATGAAGAACAGTTTTTAATATCTCTTTGACTGCCGGCAAAATTAATTCCTCGCCAATTGTGTGTGGTTTTCCTGCTTTTGCGATTAACAATGAAACGTTATATGAGGTTCGTAGTCCATCATCATCTTGTTTAGAAGACGACGCAAAAAGGCTTGACATAGTTGGCTGTATTAAATATTGCTTTTCCAGTTCTTGAAAATAGGATAAATCTTTGTTCTTCTTATCAGCATGCATTTTATTTAAACGCTCTTGTAGCCTAGAAGGTTTCATAGCTTCATTTGAAAAAACTTTTCGGCAAATTAAATACATAGGTAATGATTGGTTTGTAGGAGAGTAGGTAAATCCATATTTCAAATACTCAATACTGTACTGCCAGCATTTCTTTTGAGATGTAGATTCAGACATTTTCAAATACAAATTAACTTCTCAACAGATTTATAGATAGTTATAAAAATAATGTTTATAATGACTTCTAACACTTATTACTCACGACTATTTATCACGGCGAAACACATAAAAATAATAAAACATTCCTAGAGCTATCGCTTTTATAGATTTGATTTTGTGCACGCATTAACTTGTATGTTTGCGATGCCGGCGCACTTGCTCCGTAAACAAGTCATTTCAAGCTCCCATATTCTTGTCGAAACATGTTAAATTGCATGAACCGCGTGTTTGCCTACCAACTTGCAAGGACTTGTCACCGTCAATCTATTCTAAACTAAAACAAATTAGGTATAGGTATACCTAATGCTTATTTAAAAATGCTTATTAACGCGATAAGAATAAGATAATTTACATAGCTAGATAAAATATTTATTCATGAAAACAGGTATTTTCAAAGTATTTTATTATATTAAAAAATAATTATAAAAATATTAAATATAATAAATTTATTATTATTGTATTATTATTGCATCGAGGTTTATTTGCCTATCAGGACGGACACACATGTCCAACATAATAAGCCTGATATAGTAGTGCATGCTAAGGTATTGAATGAGATTACAATTATTGAAGTAGGAATAACATCTCAGGATAACCTGCAGACAGTAGAGGTTGAAAAGAAGAGGAAGTATGATCTGCTGGCTAATGAGTTGAGCCTAATTCACAAGTGTAATGTTAATATTATACCTAATGTTCTGACGTGGATGGTATTGTAATTACGTACCATAAAGCATACTCAAAGCGACTTGGAGTGGGAAAACATATTGAAGCTTATATCCAATCTGTGATCTTGAAGAGAACTTTTGAGAGCATCTCAGTCGACTTCAGACGTACCAGTACGCTAGTAGGCGGTAGCAGGGAACTTATTGTCCAAGCTGCAGTTGAAAAGCTGTACATGACGGATGAGGTAGTGGATGACCAGAATCACCAGGAAGACACCACAGAATAGAAGAGATAAAAAGTTGTCACAGAAAATTCCATTAAATTTATTTATTTATTTGACCGCCCCTCTTGACTGCCTCAACGCCCCCCATTTGCCTCTGGATCCGCTACCGCCCCCATGGAAGGCTCCAGCGCCCACTGGGGGCGGTATCATCCCCATTGGGAATCTATGGTTTAGATGATGTTTCTCTTCTGTCGTATTTCTCTCTAAATATGCTTACTAATTTAGAAACATTGTGAAGATGATGCTTCTCTTCTGTCCTATTTTTCTCTAAACATGCTTACTAATTTAGAAACAATATTTAGATGATGTTCTTCTTCTGCCCAGTTTTTCTCTCTAAAAATGTTTACTAATTTAGAAACACTGTTTAGATGATGTTTCTCTTCTGTCGTATTTCTCTCTAAATATGCTTACTAATTTAGAAACATTGTGTAGATGATGTTTCTCTTCTGTCCTATTTTTCTCTAAACATGCTTACTAATTTAGAAACACTGTTTAGATGATGTTTCTCTTAACGATGTTTCTGATACGTGGCATAGAAAGTATAATTTCTAATACTACTTCACATTTTTCATTTGATACATTCAGCGCCTCTCGCGATGGTAAATTAAGGCATCTGGGGAATTTGAAAACAATGAATCAACAGATTTCGTTAGTATGTATTCAACTCAAAAATCATTTTTCAATTAATTTCTAAAAGCCAAAAGTTCCCTTTTCCCACCTACCCAAGGGGTGAAGGGACAAATTGTTGCTGACAATGTCAACCCCTTGATCATTACAGCCCACTACTGAACTATCAATTTCTAGTCCAAATAGATCGTTTGAATTTTGATCGTTTGATCGTTTGAAATTTTAAAATTTTAAAAATTTCACACCTTCAGAGGTGTGAAAAGTGTAAATAATAAGAGTAATACTAAAAGTGTAAATAATTAAGTAAATAATAAGAGTAATACTAAAAGTGTAAATAATAAGAGTTTTTCTATGATTATCCAACCCAAAAAGAATTTATATCTAAAAAAATATTTTTTCGTTTAAAATACGAAAACTACGTTTTCTCATCCCTTCTGGGGGTAAAGGTGAAAACCATTGCATTAATGCAAACTTCACGATATTTACATTTTAGAACCCAAAAATTTCAAACGTAATTACATTTTTTACCATCAGGGGGCGTAATTATAGCTATAGAAGATTCCGAAAGTGTTTTTCTTTCAAACAGAAAAAGAATTTTTTATTTATCTTTAAAAACAATAAAATTTGATGTCTGCAGACGGATGACACACGACTAAGTGAAAATATTTACTTGTTTTTTCTGAAATCGAGATATAAAAAACTTATTTTATGTTAAGCCAGTGATCTTTTTGAAGATAAAGCAAAACACAAGTTCAAAAAATTACTCCAGTGTTGCATAAAAAACTGGAATCAAATCTGAAAATTTCAGTTTTGTAGATCACGAAACCAGTTTATAGAATTAAATGTAGAGGGGAGTTTCTGGGTAATGGATTAATAAAAAAATAAATAAATACCCCCTCAAGCAGCTGCTTGCCACAGAGGTCTGACAGGAGCCTGTCAGTTTATATGCCACAGTAGGTCTGAGAGGATGGCAGGACTTCAGCAGAAAATTTTAAGAAAGCAAAATTAAGTCAGAAGAATTTCGAAAAATTACGTTTAGGTAAATTTTTATCTAAATATTTAGTACGATATATTTTTGAAATACGGGCTAATTTCTTTATTAAAGTAAATTTTTCTCTAAATCATTAATCATTAATAAAACCACTATACTGACTCCTTTTATTCATAAACATCCATCGGATACATTTGCAAAAGTTCATGTTTAATGTCACTATAAATTCTACAATAAATTTGACGAACATATAAATATTCCAAAAGCAAAAGCTTTATTAGGTAGTTATTGTACATACGTAAGTATTACAGTAAGAGTACAAAAATTTTTGAATGAAAAAAATTAAAAATTAACAGACATAAACATCGGCGGTTATTAACTTGCCAACACTCGCGGATGCTGATAAAGATCTGTGGATAGAAATTATCACTTATTAGATACGATCAATCCGGACAGCTTCCGATCCGCTCCTCTTTAGGTGGCAAAGCAAAATGAGGAAAACAAAAGTAGGATAATAATGTGTGTGTGTATATATATATTTTGGGTGATTTAATTTCTTAAAGTTTAACTACAAAACTATTTAATTTAAAATGATTTTACTTTTTTTATTACTTAAGTTATTTAGTTTACAATGATATAAAATAAAATTATTTATTACTACTATATTAAATAGTATTGAAAATTTTAAGCTAAATTATTAACATTAAAAAATATGAAAAACGGCGAACTTTAACCAATAGTAATTTATATAAAACACAAATAAAACAATTTCCCTTTTAGTTATCTATCTATTTTTGACTATCACATTTTAACACCATAAATTCAAATTTCTAGCATAAATATATCGTTAACAATATTAGTGTAAATGCTATATTTCCTGCATTTAGCACCCTCTAACAATATAAATTGAATTCATTGTCACCTATTCAACTCATATTTTTTCATTTATGTCTTAAAAAAAACAGAATTTCGCCCCCCCCCCCCCCCCACCAGATGGAGGGAAAGAGGCTAATATTTGCTGTCAATCTAAACCTCTTGATCACCACACTTCACCACCAAAATATCAGATTTTAGCCAAAACTGATCACTGGAAATATTTGCTTAAAGTTTTGCAATTTTCAGATTTTTTGAACCATTGGTGAGCGCATTAAAACTTTTAAGAGATTATTCGTGTGATTCGTAAAATGTCATCAATACCTTTGGAAGGCAAAAAGAACTTTTATCTAAAAAAAAAACTATTATTTTTTAAAATAAAAAAAAGTTGAACTTTCTAATGGGGTTAAGGGGGCAATCATCAAATATGTTGTGAATGCAAATTTCATGACCTTCAAATTTCACCACCAAAATCATTAAAATTCTATCATAAATACATCGCTTGCCATATTCGTTTAAAATTTTTACATTTTCAAAATTTTCCACCGTTAGAGTGAAAATTAAAATTATAGCTTTTGAAAGATTGAAAAATGCGAATACAAATATTTCGTCAATAGCTATAGATAACAAAAATATTTTTTTTATCTATCTCCGAAAATAAAATAAAGTTTAATGTCTATATAAAACAGACAAACAAAGTGAAAACATAGCTCGTATTTTTATGTTGAATGGGCTAAGAAAATCATCTTTCTCGTATCATTTTCATTCACTAAAAGTGCGTCATTTCGAGAAACAAATTTCATTGTCATTCACGTTTTCGCGAACCTGAAGGCAAGAAATATTAATTTCAAAAATAAAAACACTTATCCTCTTTTTAGCGCAATGATTTGCTTTAGAACAATCTATAAATCTATAACTTTTTATTTTAAAGTTTTCTATAAAAAAACATGCGTTTTAATTTTTAACAGTCAATATTTTTATTTTAAAAAGGCGCATTTCGGATTTTTTCTTTTCTTTTGTCATAAGCGCCATGAGCCCTGGGTATGGTTCTGTGAAAATCAGCAATTTCTATTTTCCTCAGTTTAGTATTTTTTTGGATTTAATTTTTTTGCATTGTCAGTCACATGAAATTGTCATGAACGGTTCCAGTGGATGCTTAATAGTTTCACCTAGGCATCAGAGCTCTAGGTTCTTTCGTTTTTTAAATAATTTTAAAATACTTTTCTTCAAATGATTCTATCTCGAATATTGATTCCAGATGTTTCTAGAATTTCTTTAATGTCTTTTGAAGCCGATCGATCTTACTGAGCTAGTCTACAAAACTAATCACTTTAAGTATTCTACCAATTCTAGCAGAATTTTTAGTACTTTTGGTAATTTTATACCTCCTAACATCTTTCGATCGTCAAATATAGTACCTCACTTCCAAATTTATCTGCAACTTTCTTTCTAAAAATTATAGCGTTAAGAAAAGTTACTGCTTTGCTATACTTGAATGTAATCTACCTAATTCTGTTTGGTAGCTGGGGCAATTTCATTAACTTTTGTACAAAAATTCTGACCAAAATTAACACTCCCCTAATAATGGTGAGACAGTCACAAATTATTCAACACAAAATATGTATGTACTGTATGTCAACACAAAATAATGCACAATGCACATGTGAACACTTTCCTCCTGATTGTTGACTAGTGGCACAATATTGTTACAACAGATGAACGCGCTACAATGGCATGTGACAGGTGTATCATGAACGCTCGTCTATGCCTAGCACGACGCTTTACGTAATGATCTGTTTAGAACGAGAATGTTTTGAAATAGTAAGAATTGTGAAAAAAAGCAAAGAGATAGTGGAGTTGTAAAAGGAAGAAGGAGATAGCGTATTAAAGTAGTGTGGAGAAGAGGAATCAACGGTAAAATTTGTTATTGGGTCCTCTATCAGAGGAGATCAATGTTAAACGTTTCACATGTATAAGGTATAAAGTTTTGTTAAGGTTATTTAATGTCGCAAATGAGATTCAATACAAAGTGGTATTGTCTTTATGCTAAGAGAAATAGAAGTACTTATGTTTAGATAAAATTGATTAATTTGTAATAATATTGTGTCATTGTAATAAATTACATCATTCATACTTTAATGGTATCCATATATGCTATTTATGAACTCACGCTAAGCTTTCATCCCTTTGAATTTATAATATCTTCAAGAAGAGACAATTATGCGCATGGAGTGGCCAGTTCGATCACCCGACCTAAATCCGATTGAGCATGTGTGGGATACTCTAGGGAGGCGTGTTTGCTGCCCTCAACCCGCCACCTGAAACAAACAAAGTTGGGGGGGGGGGGGTTATTACTGCTTTAAAGGGACAATGGTCATTACTCCCTACTGAGCTGATTCACAGTATCATAAACAGCATGGAACATCGCTGTCATGCCTGCATTGATGTAAGGAGTGACCACACTCCTGATTAAAGAACTTTGCCCATTGCATTCTTACACCTCATTTTTGGATAAGTTCTCGTAAGTGTTATTTTTTGAGGAAAAATGTTTCTAGTGTAAAATATTTTATGCCATTCTGAAACTAGCATTGTAATTCATGTTTCCATAAAATTTCATTAAAATCATTCATATGCTTTTTTGCTTATCATAATTTTTCTGAGTTTTCTTTAATTTATGGAAATCAGTATATTTGATTTTGTTTCGATTTTGATCTAATCAAATAAAAAGCCAGTTGTAATTTAATGTATATAGCTATCTAGTGAACCGTTACGTGGCCGAGTGGTTAGCGCGTTTGGTTACTAATCTTAAGGACCTGGGTTCGAGCCCCAAGTAAGGCATGATGTTTTTTTGCCGATGTCCCGCCATCCTCTCAGACCTTCTACTGTGGCATATAAACTGACAGGCTCCTGTCAGACCTCTGTGGCAAGCAGCTACTTGAAGTGGTATTTATTTATTTTTACTATTTTAGAATCGAAGTTGGTCCAGTTGTTCGCCATAATTTGCATCATTTTACTTTGCTACAAGAACCATAACAAAATGTTCTTTAGATTCCCTCGAGTTAAAAACAACAACACTGTTTTATGTCTAAAATCCTTAATTTGGGAACACTTTAGTAACGCAGTCCTGTTACTCTTCTGTGATATTTCTGGTTACTTTAAAAAAATTAAAATTATATAAGTAAAAGAAAATTATATGTGTTTGCATTGAGGGTTGGGCGTACCTGCCTACTCCTCTGGTGCTACGTCATCTGCTTTAGTTTCAACGAGATAGAATATAGTGAGCGACCGCTACCGCTGTTTTACAGAGCTCGCACTCTGAAGCTAAACCCATTAATGCCCACCCTTTTCCGTCCCGTCGCCGAGTGGTTAGCGCGCTTGGCTAGTGATCTAAGGGACCTGGGTTCGAGTCCCGGATAAGGCATGGATGTGTGAGGTGTTTTTCTGCTGAGGTCCTGCCATCCTCACAGACCTTCTATTATGGCATATAAACTGACAGGCTCCTGTCAGACCTCTGTGGCAAGCAGCTGCTTGAGGGGGTATTTATTTTATTTTTTTGCATGGCCACTAGCATGTAAAGTATAGGCAATAACGTAGTAAGCGCCTATTGCTTAGTATTTTATTTACATGCCTTAATAATCAAAATATCTTCATTAAATTGTAGTGCCAAACAAAATATTTGCTTTCAAAATAATCTAGAAGTCACGCGATCTTTTAATTCATAACTTTTTTTTAATTTAATACAATATTTTTTTTTATAAAATATCAAAGGTTCAGCTAAAACGACTGATTGAATTTTACTCTAAGAAGACTACTTAACGTAATATTCGAAAAACAAAATTTTTTCCTACTTAGGCTTATTGCGTTAATGCCCATACTTCATATTTCAACGGCCATGTATAGGGTGGGCAAGATGTCGTACAAATTGCTTCAACTTTTGGAACCGGTTGCGCACTCAGTTTAGTTTAATATGAATTTTTCCATTATTGCCACCACCCAGATTCTTAATATTATTTCTTATGGCGATTACACAAATGCGCATTGCACATTTGTGGTCGTTTGTGGCGTTTATGGCGGTGCACATTTGTGGCACTTGTCGGTCAAATGCGATTACACAAATGCGCATGCATTAAATACAATAGCACTGAGCTACAGAGTTGGGTCGTTTTACCTCTGAGCGGCACTATTTTTGCACTTAATGGGCTAAATGGCCAGGTCACAAGGACCCCGAAAGCTCAGAGAAGGCTGGGGGAGGATACCCACTGGAACAGCTGTTAGGAGACAGATGGTAATCTCTCGTCAAGGTCATCCAGCGTGTTCTTTAACGTGCACAGAGTATGGCTTTCCCACACACGCTGCCACGGCTTAACGTCCCATCCGACGGTTGGCGGCCTTTCCAAGCCCATCGGTGTCCCAATCTGACCCTGGACACGATGAGAAGTTTTGGGGAGATAAATCTGAATGCTGACCCAGCTGGGACTCGAACCTCGGAACTGCAGTTTACGAGCCTGGAGGGCTGCCGACTGAGCCCTCCCCCCCTAACCCTGAAATGCAGTAGATGGGTCACTGATTCAAGGTGAACCGTTGCACTTGATTAGCTGATTTTATCAATGAAACCAATAGGAGATCTTGTTACTTAGCCAAAATCTTCATTTTACTGTGCTGGACTTTCCTGGCAAGATGGGCTTCAATTTGAACTGGGTTGCCAACTTCTTATTTTGTCAGAATATATTTATGTATGAACAATTTAAGAAGAACATTATGTTTGAAAATATCAAATGTGTTGAATGATATTTGGTCTATAATGGAAATATTAATAATGCATTTTAACAAGACATTTTGCCAGTAGGCTCAGTACCATGTCTTATTTTTGACTTGTAACTCAAAGGTCTCTGGTCCTGTTCGATACCAGCTGTATCATAATAGTTTTTCCCCAGTCTTTTTTGCCATTCATCTTATTACCATACTATTTTTTCTACAATATATTTTATTACCATATCACGTTTTTTACAATTCATTTTATTATCATAATACTTTTTACAATATATTTTATAACCATATTACTTTTTTTTTACAATACATTTGATTACCAATTCATTTTATTACCGAATTACCTTTTTAGAATTCATTTTACTAACACATCACTTTTTTTTTAATATTATTTTACTATCATATAACTTTTTTATAATTTCTTTTATTATTACCATATTGCTTTTTTACACTGAATTTTATTACCATATCAAGTGTTTTTACAATTCCTTGTAAAATAAATTAGTATATGTAATTAAATATATAATAAATAATAATAAATAAATACCCCCTCAAGCAGCTGCTTGCCACAGAGGTCTGACAGGAGCCTGTCAGTTTATATGCCAAAGCAGTAGGTCTGTGAGGATGGCAGGACCTCAGCAGAAAAACAACACACACAACCAAGCCTTACCCGGGGCTCGAACCCAGGTCCCTTAGATCAGTAGCCAAGCGTGCTAACCACTCGGCCATGGGAAGGCAATTAAATATATATACGAGTATAAAAAATTAATATTGTTAATGAAATCGAACCAAAATAGAGAACTGATCAAATGATAATTTGCTGCGAATCAGGGTCGTACAAGAAAGGTTTCTTACGGGTGGCATAGTTGTTCACATACAGTGTAATCTCAATAAACCGACCTTCGATTGTCCAGTTACTGGTTTAAGTGGTCAAAGTCTGTTGACCGTTTAAATTTATACAGGCACTACTATTCAGTGATAGAAGTCTGCTTCCACCATCAGGATAGTGTTAAAACCTTCTTATACGAAAAGCAGTGGATTGTGGTCATTAAATTTTCAATTTTAGCATTCATTTCTATCAGCAAAATTTCCAATAACGTCTATACTTCCAATGTGGTGTTCTCCCCAATTTTCTCTGATTAATGTGCCCTAAAGTGTTTATTACAAGATTTCGTCATGGACGGGAACATCATTCAAAATATTTTCAGCAGAAGTCACAGATTTATAAAAGGAGAACATTTGTTTAAAATTAGTGTGTTATATTTCGCTTCCTTGTAGCAGCTTCTTTACAGTGTTAAGATGATGTTAACTCTCTTTGATAACTATTCACTCTGGGGATAATTCTCTCGATATAATTTTATATTTATTATTATGCTTTATTAACATGGTTTTGTTTCCATTTCCTTATGGAATTTTTCATAATTAAGCTGTATTTTAATATTTTCCTATCGTTTCTTAATTATTTACATATCCTTGCATATATTCTACATTTCGACGTATCCGAGTTACCCACATACAGGCCAATTAATCAGGACAGTATTCTATTGTAATCGAATACTCGTAGAGTGGAGTCGCATCTTACACAGGGGTTAGGTTCTAGAGTCAGCGTGCAGGGTGAAAATCAAATATAGTCAAAATTACCCTTGAAAATACCTTAAATTGACCATAAAGTACAGTACTCATAAACATTTTCTTCTGGTACTGTACAGTAAAGTACAGTACCATAAAGTATCTTTCACTCTCCTACTAATGTTTTACTCCCAAATCTTTCCAAATTCAGTTCGTGGTCCCATAAAATGCTGCACTCTGTTTGCTGGCAGACAGAATAACTTCTGTTAGGACCTCTCACAAGTCCAGAGAGGCCAAGGATACTTCCAACTTTTGACACCTTTAGCCAATGTAAATTCTGATTGTCGTTAACATGTACCAAAGTTTTTAATTCTAATTTGACAAAATCTAAGTAAAATTTTTCTCTTCAAAAGAGCTGAGATTCAATAGTAGCTTCTTGGTTCTCAGCTCTTTTGAAGGAAGGTCTGTAAGGCGATCCTCCGATCAGATAAGACATGAATACATCAGAAAAGAAATATTCATGTCTTATCTGAAGCTCTTCAGTTAAAAATTATATCTTTTACTAAATTACACCTTTTACTGTTTAATCTAATATCAAAGGGGCAATGGTTGGTTCAATCGGTAGAGCGCCAGGCTCATAATCTGCAGTTCCCAGGTTCGAGTCCCACCTTGGCCAACATTCAGATTTGTCTCTGCTAAACTCCCACATTGCTCTCTGTCAGAAAAGGGACACTGATGGACTTTTAAAGGCTGCTATCCACCTGATGGGATGTAAAGTCATTGTCCTGTTTTCAGGAGAGTTCTACGTTGTGCACATTGAAGAATACTTTGGATAACCTCGATGAGAGGTCTCCATCTGTCTCCTAACAATGATACAGTTGGTCCCTTCCCAATCTTCTCTAAGACTTTGGTTTCTGTGACCTTTCCATTTAATTTCCATAAAATATGCTGCTCAGATGTAAAACATCCCAGCCTAACCCTATTATAAAAAAAATTAGACTAGTTTCTGAATTCAAGGCTTCCTTTTGAGTCTTAGCCCCAGATCAAATGGCTCTTCTGGTCTCTTCTCTTGAAATATCTTTAGTATCAAATATAACCGGAGAGAATGTAAGGGAGAAAATTTGTTCTTTCAATCTTATGTTTCAGGCATTGGCAATTTCCACCCTACTTTCGATTGACGTGCACCACCGACAGTGAGGGATTATCCAATAGGCGCAGGGGTGCTTACCAAAGGCTTCGACATTCATAGGGGCCTCAAAATACCACAATTCAATTTTATTTCAAATTTTATTTAGTAAAATATCCCTAAAAATACATCTTGCGTCTTTTAATTTAGTACCAAATATAATGCAATTTTTGTTAAATACATTACGAAGAAGATATATTTACTTTTCGTTTATAACTTTTATTTATTTATTTTTTTTTTTTGCTTATCTCGTGGCCGAGTGGTTAGCACGCTTGGCTACTGATCTACGGGACCTAGGTTCGAGCCCCGGATAAGGCATGGACGTTTGTGTTGTTTTTCTGCTGAGGTCCTGCCATCCTCTCAGACCTACTACTATGGCATATAAACTGACAGGCTCCTGTCAGACCTCTGTGGCAAGCAGCTGCTTGAGGGGTTTTTAATTTATTATTTTTTTATTTATTTAGTACCTGCACGTTAATGTAATGCATATTAAACTTCTTATGTATGCATTTCTGTAATTCAATTTTTTCCATTTGAAAGTTGTAAAAAAGTTTATGAATTGAATATTCCCCCTTGCTCCGATGGAAAGGGCCTCCCGGAAAATTCTGTCCCTAGGGCACCAGATACCTTAATCTGCCACTGACGCAAATTGTTTAAATTCTGAACTAATTCATCGAAAGACAGTTGAAATTGAGTAGTATTTCAAAATTGCAAAGATGTATAGTTGTTAGTAATTTTGGTACCACACTTGATTTTATTTTCCTTTGCTGCAAGAACTGCACAAACGCCCCTTAAGTGAAATGTCACCTTAAATTCCACCAGGATGAAAAAAACCTAAATTAATAGGTAAAACCTTTGCAACACTTTTGCAACAAGTTATTTACTCTTCTAAGATATTTCGGGTTACCTATCCATCTATTATACATTTGCACTTATCTACAAAACCAAATTTAATATTCGCACTAAAGGGTTCTTGAGGGCCATGACTCAATATGCCAATAAGAATATCCCCCCCTTCCCCTGCTGCTTTGCATAAGCAGCAAAATCAAGTTTTTAAGGCTTATAAACAAAAGTTACTAATGACATCTCTTAAAAAAAAAATAAGGAAGAAACCTTTTACACTCTTATTCCTGTCCGTCGGATGGGACATTAAGCCATGGTCTGTGTGTGGGAGAGTCATACCACGCACGTTAAAGAACACTCTGGATGGCCTTGACGGGAGGCTGACATTTATTTCCCAACAGCTGTCCAGTGGGTCCCCTCACCCAACCATCCACGAGACCACGAGAGCTTTGAACTTGGACATCTGTCCAAATATCTGATTTTTAAGTAGCGAATATCATGTTCTTAAAAATAAAATAGCTTGAATTTGACCCTTAAAAATGGCAGACTTTTGGCACAATTCATGTACAGATTTGCAGTAAAAAATTAGACCATAATGCTATATAACCATAATGGCAATAAATTCTTGGCCCGGTTCAAAATTCGGAAGTTCCAGTATTACAGATAAGAATGAACTGACAGATTTAGATAATATTATAGTAATGTAGATGATAAGTACTTTCACTGCTGCTTCGCAGCAATAATGCCAGTTTTTTATTAGTCCTCAACCAGCACATGAAGGTGGCTTTTGGTGCCATCCATAAATTGGGTTGGGTTGTGTTACCTCTGAGCAGCACTATTTTGCACACCATGGACTAAATGGCCAGGTCACATGGAAAGGCCGAAGGCTCAGAGAAGGTTGGGGGAGGGGACCCACTGGAACAGCTGTTTGGAGACAAACGGTAACCTCCCGTCAAGGCCATCCAGTGTGTTCTTTAACGTGCACAGGGTAGGGCTTTCCCACACACGGAGCCACAGCTTAACATCTCATCCGACGGACGGTGGTCTTTCTAAGTCCATCGGTGTCCCCTACTGATCATGGGCAGGGCGTGGAATTTTACGGAGATAAATCTCAACACTGACCCAGCTGGGACTCGAACCTGGGAACTACAGATGAGCCCGGTGTACTACCGACTGAGCCACCCCCATCCCACCATCTATACGACGTAGTACTGTCCCGTAGAGTGGAGCGTCGGATGGCATCATTCCTGTAGAGATGTGCAACTGCAAAATCCAGCTGGTAGAGAAGACTACTACTACTACATTAAGATCTACAAGAGCCACCTGGTAACTTCCTTTTTCAGCTACCTATTAATCGTTTTTTCCGAAATCTCTGCAAATTTCAATTCTTAGTTCCCAAAAAATATTTCATAGGCTTTGTTCGCAGAATTGATAAGTATCAGATGGGCACGGAACGAGTGTAAGGGAGAAAAAGAAAAGTTATTTTATATTCATCTATCTATGAGTCCTTAATCTCAACCAATTTCAGCCACACATCTTATTCCTAAATACCACCGACACCAGAGAGTATCCAATTGTTTGCTTTTATTTCAGTTTTGATCTTATCTAATCGAAACAGTTACAATTAGATATTGTTTTAGAATCACAATCAGGGCCGTAGTTATGGGGAGATGGGAGGTGGCTCCTCCCATAATAAATCGGAGTTGGCAAAATTCGAAACGACTTTGTAAAATCTAGGTGAGTTGTGAAAATAGTAAATCCGCAATAGCAAATGCAATCGCAGAATCCGCTAATCGTTGACTAACTATTCTTTCAGTAGAAAGCGAAATAGCGAAATCGGTCAATTTTGATGACGTAATTAAAGATTTTGCGGTGAAAGGCGAGAAAAATTATGTAATATATATAATATACTCGGTATTCCTATAAGTTGTATGTAGATATGTACCACACTTTGTACTTATAATAAATAATTTATTATTATAAAATTTAGAAGTACATATAAAAACGTTTTTTTTTGGTTCCGCAAAAGTTCACGCTCTTACCACTTAAATATCGAGAATTTATCCCACGCGCAACACAAACTATAATTGTCTCTTTTTACACATAATAATAATAAATAAATAAATACCCAATCAAGCAGCTGCTTGCCACAGAGGTCTGACAGGAGCTTGCCAGTTTATATGCCATAGTAGAAGGTCTGAGAGGATGGCAGGGCCTCAGCAGAAAAACGACACATACATCCATGCCTTATCCGGGGCTCGAACCCAGGTCCCGTAGATCAGTAGCCAAGCGTGCTAACCACTCGGCCACGGGACGGCCTTTTTACACACACACATGTTAAAATTTTCCACCAATTCTTTTGTAATTACTTTTAAATCAACAATTCTTCTTAAACATCTTCTTCCGTTAACTGGACCACTTTGTAAGGGGGCAGAATGCCCCCCTATCATCTGGTCCATGAGCAGTTGGTTCCAGTGGGTGTTGTATGTCAGTCAAGATCCAAAATCTGCAATAATGATGCAAGTGGACCAAACAGGTTACGAAAAGGCATAAAGGCTGCAAGCCGCCCTATGGAGGCAAATATGATTGCCTAAGGTTCTGTCTGGAGGTGTAGATGTTTGATGTCAAAGTGTGAGTGAAGTAAGATAATTGGTGGAGGTAGCTTGGGGGGGGGGGGGGGGGGTAAACATTACAATATGTGACTAGAAGAGGGGGGAGTGGCATGTACTGGCTAGTGGAGTTGACAAAACACAATTTCGCTCCCTTGCCTCAGGAAGGAGGGTGAAAATTGGAGAGGGGGTAGGGTGTGTGAATGGAGAGGGTAGAGTTTTCCTAGTACATGGGTAAAAGTGGAGAAGTAAAAATGGTTATGTTACAGGAAGCTGCAATATTCAAATATGGTTAATGTAGGCCAAATATGGTTAATGTAACCTGAAATTCGGCGCCCTTTTTAAGTATAATTATAAAAATTTTCCCAAGGAAAAAACTAAAAATATAGAAATGAGTTTATTATCTGTGCTGTTTTTTTTTTTAACAAATAACGAACAATAACATTGTTTTTTTTCTCAACCAGTATTTGGACAGTATGAACAATTAGCCTACCTAAAATATTTTTTTCCTACCCTTTAGATCAGCAAATCTTTTCATGGCACTTTCTATATTTATATTCTTTGCAATATCATTTTCTATAGACAAAATTGCCAAAGAATTCATTCTGTCTTGAGACATGGATGACCATAATTATGTTTTTATAAGCTTTAGTTTACTAATGGTTCTCTCGCCAACGGCCACTAATAGGTATTGTAAGCATTATTCTTAATGAGCCGTCCAGTGGTCGAGTGGTTAGTGCGCTTGGCTACTGATCTACGGTACCTGGGTTCGAGCCCCGGGTAAGGCATGGATGTTCGTGTTGTTTTCTGCTGAGGTCCTGCCATCCTCTCAGATCTTCTACTGTGGCATATAAACTGACAGGCTCCTGTCAGACCTCTGTGGCAAGCAGCTGCTTGAGGGGGTATTTATTTTATTTTTATTATATTCTTAATGCAACCCACAGATTTGGCATGACATCCTGTAACTTATTAGTGTTTATGAATCTAGCGGCTTCTGTTGGAAGCTTTACATCTTCAGGAAATAATTCTTTGGCTATATCTAGTTCAGTCAAGAGATCACATCCATTTATATCACTATTTTCTTGGTACCTTAACTTATTCTCCAAACCTTGACATGCTACTTTTTATCTGGCAGATCTTTTAGGTCATTTAAAAATCCCCATGTGTTATTGAAACTTTGTAACTGTTCAAATCTCTCTGATAAAGAATTAATAGCTCTGTCCAGTATTACATTGAACACATGATTTTTAAATCTTTTTTTCTGGGTCATCTGCATTTGTAACCTCGTCAGTGCACTCATATTCAAACAGCCTCCTTCTTCTGCTTATTCTTTTACTTCTAAAAATGGGCTCTACATCTAATTCTGTAGCTAATTCTTTTGCTGACTCTAGTACTTTTTCATATCCATTTGCACGATAATCAATTAAGTAATCAGTGACACTATTCATTAGTGAAACTGCAGTAGATAGTTCCACAGAGGTATTCTGCATAGTTTTGCTGACAACATTTACCCTGCCTAAGACATCATACCAGACATTTATCATCACTAGAAAACCGTAATCTTCTATTTGTGTTACAAGAGTCTCTGCTTCATGTCGCACTACAGTATCAGACGCGGGCATTTCTGAAAGTTCATAAAGAGCTTCTCTAATTCCCGTGATTTCACATTTAATGGCTTTTGACATATTCTATTCTACACTCCCATCTAGTCTCGCATAAAGGTTTTGCAGTGAGGCAGTTAACATGTTTTTTCAGTGCATGCCATCGCCCAGGAGAGGCAGAAAAGAAAACAAATATGCGCTGGACAGTACCAAAAAAAGAAGTGGATCCCAGGCAACTTGTTGCACTGTCACCAACCACTAAGTTTAGACTATGACATCCACATGGCATATAAAACGCACGTGGATTTTCTTTCATGATCCGTGCCTGAAACCCTTTATTTTTTCCTTTCATATTTGAACCATTATCGTAGCCCTGGCCTCTGCAGTTATATAAGTCTAGGTCTCAGAAAATCAAGTATACTTTCATATAATCCTTGACCTGTAGTTTCTATAACAGGTTTATAGCTAACAAAATGTTGCTTTATTGCAATGTCTTCTACATCTAAAAAACGTAGTGTAAATGAAAGCTGCTCTACATGACTTATATCTGGCGTACAGTATAAAATAAGACTAAAATATTTGGCTGATTTTATGTTTATTAATAGGATGTGGCCCATTCATAATGATGCGATCACTTTCAGCTATTGATAATTCATCTGGCCATTGTGCTGGATCATTGTAGTTGACATTTATTTTCAACATTCCCAGTATTCCCTGCTGTGAGTGTGACATTATTGCCTAAGACTGTCTTCAACCGCATTACAGTTGTGATCCTGATCTTTCAATTCATGCATGCAGTTGTTCTTTTCTTCAGAAAGTACATTATCTTCAGTGGGTTTGACTTCACAATCATTAATCCGGACAGATATATGTAGGGCAAATCTGGACAGATATATGTAGCTGAAGAAGTTGAGTCTGCATTGTTCCCACTGTTTGACTTAGGACTGAGAAAACTTGATACCTTTGGGTGTTTCTTGACTGCTTCTTTTTGTTGAAGACGTCTTTTTCTGTTTTCATAGCCGGATAACATTTTTGGAGGCATTTCCTAATTTTAGGAGTAGGAAAAAATAAAATAAATCGAAAATGTCTAAAGAAAACAAATTAAAACTCTACGGTATATCATTATAAATGGCAGAAAACAAAAAAAAATCTCAGAAACAAAAGAAAATTCTCAGAAACAGCCGTCAAATTGACAGCTGTCACTTTGACGTCTGAGAAGATACTGAACAGATACTTTGTTGCCTTTCTAGTGGAAAAAACGTATCGTACAGTAACGCCAATATCAATAATAAACTCTGCGTGAACTTACACTAGAGATTTGGCAACCGAGCATCTCTGCGTGTCGTTAAAAGTGACAGACACACACACACACTCTCGCTATATATATATACATGAACCTGATGTTTTTCCATCTTAAAAACGTCAGATTGAAAAAAATATTTTATTTATTATTTTAACTTTTTCTTTTTTTGGAAGATCCTTGTATGGTGCCCCTAAGCACATGGCGCGCCCGGGCAACTGCCCGAATTTTCATTTAGCCGGCACTGAATGTAGGAAATAGTCTAATAGTGATGATTAAGCAGCAGGTGTCCAAAAAATATATTTTTTGTCCTTTATGGATCTTTTTTTGTCGCGCACACACACCAATGAAAGCCTTTCTCCTTTCACACTTCCGCGCAACAGCCCAAGAAAAAAACTTTTCCTCCTTCACACTCATTTTTCCAAACTTTTAACTGTATTTTTTTAACTTCATCGTGTTCGAACTCGTTAAAGACGTAATTCACACTCTGTGCTATAACTCGAGTCTCTCAAAAAGCGATCACGCTTTCATTGTTGCACGTGTAGATTCTGTTTCAGTACCATCAAACTTGAACAATATTGAACATACATAACAGGTGTGAATTGTGCCAACAAAGGACTCGCCACGTGACGCAAGATTACAATGTCAATGCAACAGTATTATTGACATTCGCCTTGATCTAGGCATTTGGAAAAATAGTGTTTGTTTAATAACGTAACGTATGCAGTGTTTATCAGATATTTCTACTCGTAAGGGATTTTGACCAGGACTTTGACCTTCTGTGGCTCAAAGCTACAAAGCTAAGGCATATTTAAGAGACCCTCAACTATTCAAACTTAAGAGGCACCAAAAATTCGAAATATATATATATATTTGTCCTGATGAAGGGAACATTGAAAACTAAACACGAAATTGATGTGGTGTAAACATTATTCTAGCATTGGTAAGCAAAGATGAAAAAAGTGTTTGCACAATAGCTAAAATATAAAAATTTTCGTAACACAGTAAAACTTGAAATACATTTCTTTGAGGCCCCTTATATCGTGAGGTCTTAAGCTGCAGCTTAGTTAGCTTATGCGTAAGTGCGGCTCTGGATGTATATCTTCAGTTTAAAAAAAAAAAACATTTATATACTATAGTAATAAATAGATTTGTTACTCAATAAACGACGAATTTTACGGAAGGATTCGCATATCATGACACACCTCCGAGAGAGCGCTTGTTTTGGCCTTTCGATCACAACAGCTTTTTCTGTCGAGAGTTTCTCCAACACTGTAGATGTAGTACGGCGTCGCTTTGTCGTATGTAGGATCCTTTGGGGTAAAATTAAAATCATAATTTTCAATCATTTAAACAAATTATGGGTAAGTAAATTGTTTTCCGATAAGTTTCTCCGTTCTTTAATTGGGTTCTAACAGAGAATGGCCGTATAATTTTTAGTGAAAGTTGCTTTAATATCATTTTTTAGTACAGGTATCTAAAATTTAAAGCCACTAACCTTTCCCGCCATTTTGTATGAGTTATGGCTTGGTGGCTGCTGGGCTGCTGCGCACATTTGCATGAAAAAGTGATCATCTCGTAGAAGATGTTAGCGCTTTTAATGACGGTGGAAGTATGCTTAACATCTGCCCCAAATACTCTGCTTACTAAGTCCCAGTCAGGAAGAGCAATGACTTAAAATTTATTCTGTATAGCGGAGTGCAATCGAAGTTACTTGTGAACTGCAATAGCGCTATGGATTCTGGACAAAAGCTACATGGGGGCATGCACTCTGTACGAGTTTATGAGAAAGTGCTGCCATGAAAGCGGTACACTTTAAAGCATATTAAACAGAGGGTACTGAAATTTTATAATGATAAATGTGAACGTGTAAGTGTAAAATTCGATAACATTATATTATTAATATATTATTTTATAGGATAAAAAAAAGACCTTAAAGTGTATGATGAAGGTAAGTTATAGGTACACTTTTAGTTGATATATAAAACGAACAAATACTGTATTTTACATAATAGTTCACTGTAGAAAAATTGAAGCAAAAGATGATCATTGAAATAAAGACAATACTATTGAGTAAGAATGTTTCATACAATTTTTTGAGTACTTCACAGGCAATACTAGTAATAAAGTGTATTTTATGGATTGGAGACAATAATTCTAGGTAGTATAAACATTGCATGGCATGTTTACTGCATTTTAATAAATCTTGAGAGGCTAATTTTCAGAAATTTCTGTGCAGGTTATGGTTGAATAATTAATATTACTGAGAAAATTGTTTGGTTTAGCATTTGTTTAATTTTCTTGTTTAAGACGATCAATATGTAGTATAGTGGGTGATTTTTGAAGATGAATGGATGCAATGTATCACTCAGATTTTGTATTAACAAAAAGTATAAAAGGAAATATATAATTTTCTATACTTTCATGTATAATTTCTGTATTTTAGAGTGAAAACTAAAATTCTTAACTCGTATTACTACTAAATCATGGAAACTTCATATCTTTCTGCACAATTAATACAATAGAGTAAAATATTCCATAAAAAGACAAAACTAGCCTGTATCAAGGATCACAAATGCACTTCATTATGTCCATGTCATGAGTTTCATTCCTTTATACTTTTGTTAATAATGCATAATCTATGTTTTAATAACTTGATCCTTACGGTATTTAGTTTTGCTATATATATGCTTGAAGGCTTTGGTGTTTTCTCATAATGATTATGTAGTCCTTCAGTATATGTGCTCATATTTTTAGTGCCCTTCCTCTGTTTACATTTCATGGAGCCCCTGACAGTATGTTTTCCAAGTAGGTTATTGTAAATATGATTGAAAAGTTGGTGAATCAGTAGGATCCATGAATTGCATAAGCTTTAAATCCAAGCCATTGTAGCCAAAATGATTACAGTCAAACTCTCACTAATTTATAAGCTGATAAAATTAATACCATATTTAATTCAACCTGCTATAAATGATGCCGTCCCATGGCCGAGTGGTTAGTGCGCTTGGCTACTTTGGCTACTGATCTAAGGGACCTGGGTTCGAGCCCCGGATTAAGGCATGGTTGTATGTGTTGTTTTTCTGCTGAGGTCCTGCCATCATCTCAGATCTTCTACTTTGGCATATAAACTGATTAGGCTCCTGTCAGACCTCTGTGGCAAGCAGCTGCTTGAGGGGGTATTTATTATTTATAAATGATAACTTTTTTCTGTTAATCCATTATTCTTTTAGTTATGTCGGCTTTTGTTATTGTATGCTTTCTTTCATTTTACATGCTTATTATATGTTGTAGCAGCACCTTATTTCCTTGAAAAAAATTCTTGAAATCCATAATTCCAATTTCCTTCCAGCTTTCCAGCTCATTTGCTTGGTTTGTCACCCACATTTTGTCTACAATGATATGAGTGGTGGAGTAATTAGCATGCTTCGCTTGCAGAGCTAAAGTGAGTGAGTTCAAATTTAGAGAAAGCACTAATATTTTTATTTTCTTTTTGAGATCAATCCTTACGGGTCTATTTATCTGGCATATTCTACTGATAAGCTCATGTTAAGCATCCATGCAAGTGAGTTGCCGGAAGAGAAATTTTTTTTTATGCTACAGTTTAAAAAAAAACATACTAAGATTTTAAAATATCTTAAGTGTACACCAAGTACGTAAATAACATCAGATTCCATTGGTATTTGCAGATAAACTTTTATATCTGTTTTTACTCAAAAAAAATTTTTTTCTGCAGTTTAAAACATTCAATATTTTCCATATGTCAGTCCACTAGAATATAGACAGTAATCTGCTAGATTTTTCCAAACATTCAAGAATTCTGCAGTGGAAATTTCCAATGGTTTTGATAGCATTCTTCTTTAAAAATAGACTTCTATTTTTACTTCATCATTGCAATTGGTTGCTACTGATTTTAGGCCTAGTTTTGAAGATATTTCTTTTGAACTTTGCACGAAGGTATTAAAAGCAGTTCAAGATAGGGATTTCTCTGTCCATTCCTATTGTACACCAATGAAGTCTCTTTACATTTGTGCTCTCTTTTGCAATATATAAATCTCTTGCAATATATAATATTTTGCACTGTCTTGCCGAATACAGAAGAATCACTTATTTTAAAATTGAAAACTTGCCCTGTCATCTATAGCCGTTGAGCTATATAGGGAATGCAGAGACAGCTTTATAGCATTAAAAGTGAGGCTGCTAATTGACTACATTCTTCTAGTGCCAGCAGCAAAATAGCTGTTTGTTTAACGATAACGTTTGGAAAACTTTGCCTAAGATCAGAAAAGTAATAAATCGCAATGGGTTTCTTTCATGTTCATACTGGATACAGTGAAGAGTTGAAATATATAGGACAGCTGTTTATGGGTGTTTTCAAAAAACATCAAATAAAAGTAATTTTTGCTATCAAACAGTGTTATGTTTACAGATCTGGGACTCAGACACTAACTGTGTCAACACTAACTGTAAGCAAAATATATATTCTTAATTTGTAAAACAAAAAGTAAAAGGCAAATATACCTTTTAAAGGGGTTAATTTTATATTCTGTCTTTTTCAGCATACTGAATACATGATTTTTTTGATATTAGTAAATTTCATGAGTCTTATTTTTTTTCATAGTATGGTTGCATTTTTTTTTATAAAAGAAACATATTCTGTTCCTCTGTAGCTAAAGGTTAATTCTGAATAGCTAATAAGGGGATTGATGTAATTAACAATCACCTAACACCATTTTTATAGCTATTTCATTTGTTTTGAATACAGTAAAAAATGCAATCCAGCTTTACATATATAGATAAATTTTAGCTACACTTTATAACATTAAATTTTATTTTATGCACTTAAGGATAATGTTCTCCTCACTTGGGAACCAGACAATTGCAAATTGATATTTTTCTGTGATGAGTATTTTGAACAAAAAATCAAGACATTCTAAGATTATTTTCCAAACACTAATAAAATTTCCTATCATTTTTATTAGGCCATTCAGGCCTAGAACCTAATGTCCGACCCTGCCTTCTCGTGGTGCAGGCATTTAGTACCTTTTGAAAGAGATACTGTCTTGTGGAAGTGAATGGAAGGGGAGGGCTGCCAGATTAGTGTGCCAGAACAACAACTGATCTGGACAACTGTGGCTACTTTTCTTTTTTCTATCCTACTGAGGAGTGGTCAACCACACAGAGTTCTGGTGCTAACCATATAAACTTATTGGACTGGATTAAGACTGAGCTTGAATATAGATGCTGAATTTGCTGCACTGGTGGCCTTCTATGGAGGGAAAATCTGCTCTGTTTTTTGTTTGTGGGTTGACAGCCCCCCTAAGTGAATAGATTCACAGGATATTTTTTATCAACTTGTGGATAATCCTGAGCAGAGGTCATCGCAAGCACCTGAACTCTTGCTTCTACAGGCATCAAATTCTACATTGGGGGAAGTCTTCCAGTGTAGATGGCTTCAGCTTTTAGTGGTGTGGGAACGGGTCTTTGCCTATGCTTGCGATTAGGGGGCTGTTTGATATTGTCAGCATTTCCCCTCTCAATAAACATAAATTCTTTAAACATCCCACTAACCATTTTCACTCCATAGGTAGTTGGAATGTGAGGACTCTGCACAAAGCTTATTCTCTTGATGTCCTCACACAAGAATTCTGTTATAATTTAGATATTCTTATATATCATCAAGCCTTTCAATATTCTTTGTCCATCTGGTCTCTTGCAAGAGACCAGATGGACAAAGGTCAGATTCTTAAAAATAATCTTTAATTTCCTTTGGGATGGAAGATAATAAGTATCACCAAGGCATAGGTCTGCTTCTCAGCAGACACGCCAGTGATGCTCTTCTAGGATATGAGTGCATTAATGAAAGGTTTCTTACAGCAAAATTTCAGACAAGCATTAAAGACTTTGCCAATGTGGATGAGAAATATAGGTTTTACAGACATCTTCAGGATATTTTGAATTCTGGCAAAAAAGGAGATTTTACCCTTGTTCTAGGTGACTTCAATGCCAAAGTTGGTATCGACTCTGACCTTTGGGGAGGGGTGATAGGCCCTTTGATATTGGTCACTGCAATGGCAATCGGCAACAACTCATATAGGTAAGTAAACTTAATGGTTTGAGAATAACTAACACTTATTAGAAACACTGCGACATACATAAGTACACATGGGTTTCACCAGATGAGCTGCATAAGAATATGATTATATAAACAGCAAATCGGCTATTTCTGTTAGAAATACCGTCATATAGGGGAGCTGAAATTGGATCTGTCCATTACCTTGTTAAAAGTGTCTTGCAACAACTGAAATTTACCTTTGATTTTGAAGCTCTGAAAGACCATAGCTAAAGCTTACCATGATTAGGTTACTTAGTCATTATGACAGTCATGGCATGCTTACTACTGAAGTTGAGGAAGAATGGGTCCGTTTTACACAGGCCTTTTTGGAAACTAACAGTACTCTTTTAGAAAAAAAAAGAGCATAGGAGGCAAAATTATTTGAGTGATAAGACACTTGAACTTATTTCAGAAGGGAAAGAACTATAGGAATGTCCTTAATCAATACCCTACTAGTTCTAATAGAAAGCATTACAGAGATCTTAATAAACGTGTAAAGGATCAGTTAGCTGCTGATAAGAATCTTTGGCTTGATGGCTTGGCTGACAAAGCTGAGAAAGCAGTTAGACAGCACACCAGCAGACAGCTGTACCAGATAGTTAATGTTTTGTGTGGTAGAAAATGGACAGGTATACAGGGATTGAAGGATAAACAAGGTAATGTTATAGAAGGTGAGGATTCTGTCGTGGCTAGATGGGCTGAGCATTTCCAGTGATATTCTAAACAATGTGGTTAGTTTTACTCACATTGTTTTTAATGATAATAGATGCATTACTGGCTTTAATATTGGCTCTATAATACAGTATGAAGTTATTTTAGCTGTTTCTAAATTGAAACTACATAAATCCCCAGGTGTAGATAAAATTACTACAGTAATACTTAGAGCTGGGAATATTTCTGTTATCACATGGATGACTGAAATTTTGAATATCTTTTATGATAAAGGCATGGTTCCTAAGGATTTTATCAGAGCTATTATTATCCCTATTTTCAAAAAAGGTGATCGCAGTTCTTGTGATAACTATAGGGGTATTAGCCTACTCTCTGTTCCAGGTAAAGTTCTTTACATGATTGTGCTTAATAGAATTAAGAATCTGGTCGACAGGCAATTGTGTGATGAGCAATGTGGATTCAGAAGTGGTAGGTGATGTGTGGATCAGATATTTTCACTTAGGCAGATTCCTGAGAAATGTTTAGTTTCAGAAACCTTTGGATGCTGTCAAACATTAATTAATAGATTCTGAAAAAAAATTCATCGCCGCCACAGTGGGAATCGGAATCCGCATCTCTCCAGATTCATGCCAGAGCGTGCTACCATTGCACCAAGCATCAGACAACGAACTCTTTCAAAATATGACTTTATAAATTATGATATATAAGGTCATATTCTGAAAGAATCAATGTTATTTAGTTAATCTGAATGATTGCAGTCTTGAGCAGATGTCGCAGTTTAATGAGCTAGGAGCTATGTAACAGATACTGGTGATGTGCGACTTCATTAACAGATGAATAGGGATTGCTGCTGGGACTTTTAAGAATCTATGGAGAGAGTGGAGAAATAGGTGTATACACCTAATGACTAAAATTAGACTGTATAATAGTTTGGTTCTTTCTGGGTTTAGTTATGGTAGTGAAAGTTGGACTCTGTGTAAACAAGATAACAGGAAACTGGATGCTTTTGATTCTAAATGCTTATGCAGTATCTTTGGCATTAGGTGGTTAACTTTGTAACTAATGATGAGGGTTAGGCAAAGGAGTGTGCAACCTCTTTTATGCAGCATAATGTGCAAAGAGAGGCTCCACTGGTTTGGCCATGTTGCCCGTATGGATAATTATAGATTGGCAAATAGAGTTATGAACAGTGTGCCTAAAGACCTCAGAAAGAGGGGGAGACCTAGGATGCGGTGGGTAGGCAATGTCAAACAAGACCTTTAGAATTGGTGTGCAGTGGCCAGATGCAGCAGATGTAGCTCAGGACAGATATGCTTGAAGAATTAAACTGCATGGTCTGGTTGGACCTCCGTAGCACATGGCTGCTTGAGGATGATGATGAGCTTAGGGCCACAGAAGGTTAAAATCTGGCCCTGGATATGACACACCATTAGGTTCACCCCCAGGTCTCATCTAATCATTGGTGGTACACTACTGCATATCACTATGTAATAAAACTTTTAAATTCCATTACTGCACCTTTTGTCCATCAGTAGTATGCATTTTCCAAGTAGGGCGGGGGTGGCTCAGTCGGTAGCATGCCAGGCTCGTAATCTGTAGTTCCCAGGTTCGAGTCCCAGCTGGGTCAGCGTTGAGATTATCTCCGCAAAATTCCCCGCCCTGCCCACAGTCAGTAGGGGACACCGATGGGCTTAGAAAGGCTGCCGTCCGTCGGATGGGACGTTAAGCCATGGCCCCGTGTGTGGGAGAGCCATACCCTCTGCATGTTAAAGAACACGCTGGATGGCCTTGACGGGAGGCTACCATCTGTATCCCAACAGCTGTTCCAGTGGGTCCCCTCCCCCAACCTTCTCTGAGCCTTCGGGGTCCTTGTGACCTGGCCATTTAGCCCATGGTGTGCAAAAAAGTGCCGTTCAGAGATAAAACAACACAACAACAACCCAAGTAGGATGTTGCAGGTATATATGCATTATCTACCTATCCACAGAAGTAGAGCATTGATGTTTTTCTGTGTTTTACATGTTCACCTTGACTATTGCTTGTAGAACATGTTTGGGATCTCATAGATTGGGGCAGAATGCCACAGGGCAGCATTAGACTTTTATGGTAGCATTTCTTATTGTTTGCAATTGTGCATTGTGACGAGGAATTTTGATACTGTACTGAGTTTGGTAGTGAATGAGTGCAGTAGCTGTCACTTCTGTTTCATTTCTTCCAATTTAATTTGTCCATCCACATGGCTAGATGTACTTATTTTGGCAGTAGTTATAAAAACATCCTGAACTTTTCACACTAGTAACATACGCCTATTTATCCACACTCTCCATAGATTCCTAAAAGTCCCGGCAGCAATCCCAATTTGTTTGTTAATCTCATGCCGTACTTCACCATTACCTCTTACATAGCTCCCAAGATAATTAAGCTGAGACACCTCAGTTTAATTACATTGGGATAAATTTCTCAAGAGTGCAGCCATTCAGATTAACTGAACCAGAGCCTGCCTGACCAATTTTCATCACTTTAAGTTTTCTCTCTGTTTATAACCAAACCTACTCAACTACCAGTCTCATCAACAGCTAAATGAAAGAGTTAATCTCATCATCATTTTCCAAAAGGACTAAATCATTAGCATAATCTAAATCAGAAATTTTCATATCTCCAGCCCATTTAAGGCCAAAATCTTTCTCTTGAAGTGAATTTTGCATAACATAATCAATAACGAAACTAAAGAGAAAAGGAGATAGAATGCACCCTTGTTGGACACCAGAAGTAATGCTAAACCAATTGCTATAAGCCTTACCAACTCTCACACATGACTCAGTGTTATTATAGAAAGCTTTCATTATGTTAACTAACTTGTCTGGTATACCGTATGATCTCACAATCAACTACAAATTATACGATCAACAGAGTCTAAAGCCTTTTTGAAATCAACAAAGCTAGCAACCAAAGGTTTCTGAAACTCGAAACATTTCTCAAGAATCTGCCTAAGTGAAAATATCTGATCCACACATCCCCTATCACTTCTAAATCCACATTGCTCATCACACAATTGACTGTCAACCCAATATTTAATTCTATTAAGCACAATCATGCAAAGAACTTTATCTGGAACAGAAAGTAGGCTGATATCCCTATAGTTATCACAAGAACTGCGATCACCTTTTTTGAAAATAGGGATAATAATAGCTCTGGTAAAATCCTTAGGAACCATGCCTTTATCATAAAAGATATTCAAAATTTCAGTCATCCAAGTGGTAACCGAAACATTTCCAGCTCTAAGCATTTCTGTAGTAATTTCATCTACCCCTGGTGATTTATGAAGTTTTAAGTTTAGAAATAGCCAAAATAACTTCAGATTGTGTTATAGGGCTAACATTAAAGCCACCAATGCATCTATCATCATTATAAACAATGTAAGTAAAACTAACCACATTGTTTAGAATATCACTGGAAATGCTCAGCCCATCTAGCCATGACAGAATCCTCACCTTCCTTGACTTACCTTGACCAGGATTCTTCCTTGAATTACCTTGTTTATCCTTCAATCCCTGTACACCTGTTTTCTACCACACAAAACATTAATTATCTGGTACAGCTGTGTGCTGGTGGGATTGATTTTTAATTATAAATTAACACGGTAGTGTTAGTGACCTTCTGATTAACATCTGATAAATAATATCACAGATTGAAAAGGTTGCATCTCCTTGAGTATAGATGGCGCTGTCTCAGCCATGTCTCATGGAAGAAGATTTATAAGGTTTTATTCTGAAAATTTCATTGTTCAATGCGTGGTACAATAATAGCGTGCTCTGGTATGAATCTAGAGAGATGCGAGTTCGATTCCCGCCATGTCGGTGCTGAATTTTTTCCAGAATCTATTAATTAATGTTTGATGTCTATCTTAACAGGGAATACTGTGCATTCACTATGGATTGATTTTTAAGGTATTGATTAAGGACATTCCTACAGTTCTTTCTGAAATAATCTCAAGTGCCTTATCACTCAAATCATTCTGCCACCTCTGCTCCTTTTTTCCTAAAAGAGTACTGTTGTTTCCAAAAAAGCCTGTTTAAAATGGTCCCATTCTTCCTCAACTTCAGTAGTAAACAAACCATGATTGTCATAATGACTAAATAATCTATCATGGTAAATTTCAGCTATAGCTGAGTCTTTCAGAGCTTCAGCATTTTAGTTTTTTGCATTGCTTAATTAAAACTAAATGCACATTTAAACTGTTGTTGTCATCACTGTACTTCATTGAAAAATATCAATGAAAATATGTTTGTTTGCAGGCTTCTTTAGGAATATAGCCTGGAAATGATTTTCAGATAGAGAGATAGGACTTATCTTAAAATATATAACTTATGTGGGTTTTGGTTGTTTTACTATGAACTTTTTTTGGTATAAAAATAAATACAGTTAACTTTTTTAACCTTATCACAATTTCAGATTTAGTTTGCAAAGGCCTGTTGCAACTGGAGTGGAGGATTGGAAATACATCATTTGGTCTGTCAAATCAGTTTCAATTCTATCATGCCGATGGGAGGGTGTGTGTGGTGTAAACCATATAAAGCATTGGACCCAGTTTGCCAAGTTGGGGTCATACAGGGAGGTGGTGTAACAGTTTGGGGTGCATTTACATGGGCTTTCTTGGGGATCTTTGTACCCGTCAAGACCTCCATCACTGGCAAAGGTATGTGAATATCCTTGCCAACCAACTACGCCTGTTTGTAATGATTCTCTTTCCGCACCATAACACTTTCAACAGGACAGTGCCATACCACATACTTCCCTAGTGGTGACCAATTGGCTCCAGGAGCATTCAGGTGAATTTACCACACTTGAATGACTCTCTCAATTGCTGGACCTCAACTCCATTGAGAATTTGTGGGACAAATTGGGAAGATTCGAACCCACCAAAAGCATTGTGGATTCTCTTCACAGTAATTCTTGCTTCATGGGTGGCAATACCACTGTTTTCAACACCTCACTGAATCCTTACTAAGACATCTGGCTGCTGTTTTGAGAGCAAAAGGTGGAGCAACAAGGTTATTAGGTAGGTGTATATAATAATTTGGCCATTCACTGTAAAATATACAGGGCTAGCTGAATATCACAAGCATACCAAGTGGTTGCAAGCATAGTAATTTTGAAATCCTAATTAATGATTTAGATGGCATTCAATTTCAAATGTAGTGGCAGAAAAATATACCGAGAGCCACAAAAAATGTACAAATCACTTGAGGGGGGGGGGATAAAAAAACAAAATGTGAGCAAAAAAATTTACCACCTCCAAAAAATTTTTTTGGAGGTGGTAAAAAATACTTTTTTTGAGGGTGGCAAACAGCAAATTTACATAGGGGTGGCAAAATAATAAGTTTTACCAGGGATGTCTTACATGTGCTGAATATGGCTCTCCTACATTTGTGGGTGCATTATAACATTAGTCTCTAATACACCATAAAACCCCAATCAACCAACCTGCATATATGACTATGGCATGATGTAATCAGTTTTTCAAGCCTATGAGAATCTCATTTCTTAACGAGTTGGAGTGGGAATTAAGTGAATTGCTAGCACAGTTGTGACCTGAAACAGAACTACAGATTATAAATGTGAAGCACTACTGAATGGTTGTTGTTGTGTTGTTTTACCTCTGAGTGGCACACTGCACACAATGGGCTAAATTGCTAGGTCACTAGAACCCTGAGGGCTCAAAGAATGTTGGGGGAGGGGACCCACTGGACAACTGTTAGGAGACAGATGGAAGCTTCCCATCAAGACTATCCAGTGTGTTCTTTAACATGCACAGGGTGTGGCTCTGCCACATATGGAACCAAAGCTTAACATCCCATCCGATAGACGGCGGTCTTACCAAGCTCATTGTGTTCCCTACTGACCAAGGGCAGGGAATTTTGCAGGAAATCACAACCCTGGTGCAGCTGAGACTTGAACTAGGAACTGCAGATTACGAGCCTGGTGTGCTCTACTGATTGAGCCACTCCTACTCCACTACTGAATGGCCAATCTTCAAGAAAGTAGCGCGTGTGTGTGTGTGTGGGGGGACAGCTGTTAGGAGACAAGTTGAAAGCAATTTTGGTGCTGCTAGAATCAGAGTTGGTACATTTTTACAGACTCCGACCTCGATATAAATTTTAATAAAATATGCATTTGTGTATGACATCAATGGCAGCTATGGTGGTTAAACCACTTAAATAATAAACACAATGTTTTCCATTTCAAACACTAATGACATTAATTTTTTCTTTTCAGAAAATATTGATTTTTTAATGCTTATTTAATTTAGAGTTTTCTAAATTTCACAAGTTTTAAAATTAAGTGTAAAACCCCTTTCACAATAGCAAAGAGAGTTCCAATGAAGTCAGCAGTTTCTGAATATTTTACAATAACCACAGATGAGAGACATTTCATTTGTCAGTGTATGATAGAAGATGATGGTGGTGAAAAATTATGTCAAGCACAAATCAGTTGGTTTTAGTGGCTCTGGTAAAAATGTATCAACCAGAGCATCAAATTTAAAAAGAGTCGGACAGAAAAAAAAATTCAGTTGGAGTCAGAGTTTTTGTGTGCAGACACCAGTCCTGGGTTGAGATGAGTTTGGACTAAAATGATCGAGCCAGAGTCCCTTTGAACTATTTGGATAATTATTCAGCCTGAGCCCAAAAATAATTCTCACTTTTGGCAAAAAAAAATCGTGCAATTCATGCAATGCAAAATTCTTTTTTTTTTTTGGCAAAAAAATTCTCAGATGCGTCATAAATATCAATCCATAGTAAATACACAGATTATCTGTATATATATGTAATCAATAACTTAATTATTTGGGAAAAAAATCACACACTGGGGCAATAATGCAAATAATTTTTTCAGTATTTGCAATATATTATAAATTTTGCAAAATATGGCTATAATATACTCCAAATAATTATTTATTGAATTTAATATCTACAGGTAATCTGTGTATTTACTATGGATTGATTTTTTTCATTAATAATGTTTAAGCATGAATGACTTCCTCATTAATGTCTGATTCTTTAGCAACAATTGGAAAATAGATTATAGATGGTGCAAGGTCCACCACATTCAGCAAAATATATAAAGGTCACTTTCTGGATGCAAATTATCATCCGATGGTTGGTTTAGTTGGTAGAGTGTTCCGGCATGTATTTGGAGAGTTGTGGATTCACATCTCGCATGATGAGCAATAATTTTTTTCAAATAATTATATATTGTACCATAAATACATAAACACAAATGCATCACTAATCATTTATTATATTATTAATCATAATCATTTTATTTCAAAATTAAAAGTGTTTGGAACGAATGATATTACAAATACTAGTAATAACTGATAGTTCGGGGATAGCATCATTATAAACACAAAGAGCCATTCATTTATTAAAGATGGGGAATACACAAAAAATAATCTAAAGGCTCACTTATTTGTTATTTGCTAAAGATTGATTAAAAGGTTGAAATTGTAATCCAAAATAATTTTGTTTCATTTTTCTTCACAATGGGGAGAAATATTTATAATTTCAATTATTCTGAGCCTGCCCAGTCATTTGTGCAATTTTAAGCCTGAACTCTTCTAAGGATAGGGTTGCCATACATCCTTTTTTTTATCTCGTGTACTGTAGAAATTTTGAAAAATCAGCTATAAATTAAAATTAAGGCACTCTTTTTTTGTATTTTCATGACTAGAATATAATTTACTGTTAACTGTGAAATAATTTATTGTAAATGCAATTTACAATAAATTGCAAATTGAATGCAAATTGTAAATGAATGCAAATTGTGAATGCTAAATTAATTCTCTTATTATAAAAGTTACTCTTTTCTGTAATCTCTATGTGCAAATTTACATGCCTCATTTGAAAAAAAAAAGTACGCATTAGAAAATTACATAAAATAGTTGGTGTTATGAAAGTTGACAGCAGTTTTATTTGCAACATAAAAAGAGAGCAAAGGAATTAATCCTTCCAGTGTCCAGGATGTATATATCCATTTTTAATACAACAAAAAAAAAAAAATCAATTTTAAAAAAATAAAAATTGCCATTTAAATTTTTTTTATAAATATAAAAATATGTAATTTGGGCTTGATAAATAATATTTTTTTCATTTGATGCATATTTTATTAAACTATGACATAAATAATTTGTTAAAACCATTAAATTGCTATTTCTTAGAAGTGATGCCAGGTATTGCCAATTTGTTTGTTGACATTACTCAATGCTGAATTAATTACCATAATTTAAGCCCAGAAGTTTGATTTTAATTATTATGAACAAATTTTTTCTTAAAGTTTCAAAAATCTCCTGATAACAAAAAAAAAACTGCTATTTTTTAAAATGGAAGATTTTGGAAGTAATTGTGAAATATGTACCTATTTTTTCAGCATACTACTGCAAAAAGTGTTACTAAAATTAATATGTTACTACAATGTTCAAATTTTGTTCTTCAAGAAAATTCAGTATTAAATTCTCTTTAATTTGGTATAAAACATTACCTTTTTCCTTGATTGGTTATTTATTAATATTCTAAAATTGACTCCTATATTGGACTCTGCAACAAGCCTGGACTTCTCTCAAAGTATAAAAAAAAATAAATACCCCCTCAAGCAGCTGCTTGCCACAGAGGTTTGACAGGAGCCTGTCAGTTTATATGCCACAGTAGGTCTGAGGATGGCAGGACCTCAGCAGAAAAACGACACACACATCCATGCCTTATCCGGGGCTCGAACCCAGGTCCCTTAGATCAGTAGCCAAGAGCGCTAACCACTCGGCCACGGGACGGCTCTTCTCTCAAAGTATGGTAACGGAGAAAAAAATTACAAAATGGAAGAAATGTTTAAACAAGAAAATTAATTTTTTATTATTGAGAAATAGCCTTTCTATTCATGGACATTAAACTCATTTTGTCTATTAAATAAAAAATAAATACCCCTCAAGCAGCTAGTATTTTTAAAATAAATTTTTGTGTTGCCAGATGCATTTTCTACTACATGACTGAAACTTCTATTCCTTTGTACTACTCTATATATCTTACACTTTCATTTAACCCTTGACTTGTTGTGATTGACTCCCTCCCCCCTTTAATTTCCCTCTCCCATATTTGGATCAGGCAAAAATATAATTTGCAGTAGTCCCAGCCTTTGACAATCCCTACATGCTCTCATTTGAGATTAACTCATTGTGATCACCATGATTTCCCCTCCTTTTATGAGGGAAGAAGTGGGCTAACTTGAGGTATAGTGCTTCCATCAGAACCTGACAGTTGGAGAAAATGGACTTACACAGTTTTAGGGGTGGCAGGCTCAAGCATGTGGTGTCTTTCCTTGGGTTAGTCGTAGGGCAGTCAGCCTTTAATGCTGGCTGCCCTACGACTCACTGTGGAATCTGCAGTGAGTGGTGTGTGTGGGAGGGAGAGCTGAAGGGTGACAACAGAAGAGGAGACTATTAGTTTGTGTAGAGTAGAATATAATCACAACTTGATTTCCAGACAATCTTGGTATCGTTTATTTCCTTTCAGGATTCACTGTTCTTATAAATTATAGTCAGAACCTTTGAAGAAGGGCAATTGTGTTTAAAATTTAACTAGAGTATTTTTCGAAACCATAAAATATTTTTTGCAATTCTTACAGTAGACAAACGATTTCCCAGAATTAATTGGTGCTTAGCATGAGGATTTCAGAATAAATGAAACCCTTTATTTAGAAAAGAAACTTTTCTTAAGTTTTTTAAAAATATGTATTACAATAACAAGAAAAATATTAACAGATTTTTAATTTTAGAATAATGTTCTGCTTTTTAAACTAAATGCCCAGAAATAAATAATAGTAAACATTCCCTTAAGCAGCTGCATGCCACAGCGTTCTGACAGGAGCCTGTCCATTTATGTGCCATAGTAGAATGTGTGGGAAGATAGTGGGACCTTAGCAGAAAAATAATACAGCATTGATGCCTTACTCTTGGCTCAAAACGTGAGTTCCTTACATCAGTAGCCAAGTGTGCTAACCACTTGGCAAAAGAGGGAAACATCCATGGGGGAGAAAATAAAAGGTTTGTTACTTCCATATCTAAATTTGAACATCAAACCTGGCAACTGAAACTTTGGAACTGATAATAATGCTTTTTTTTCCAAGCATAATCACCATACTTATTGGACAAATGCAATTCCTATTATAATAATTATACTTACCCTACCCCTTCTAGACAGTTGGGGTTCTTCCAAATCTTTTGCACCAGGAACCTTTGGATATTTAAATCTGTTATTGAACTTACCCAATAAGTGTTTGTCCCATAACTTCTCCCATTTCTTCACTCATATTATTTCTATGTAGTTGATTGCTATAGTATCAGTTTTAATGTTATAAATTTCATCTTCCTTCTCTACCAATAAATTCAACTTCTCAATGTTCATATTTAAGTTTAACTTCATTGAACATTTTAGGGGTATACTTCATTTGGATAAAGCCTCAGGATATGTCATAGAGTTTGAAAATCAGTAGAAAAGTTGGTCTCCCACAACGGGTGTGTGTGTGTGGGGGGGGGGGGGGGGTCTGTCCAGGGTCAGTATGCACAAGGACCCTGGATGGTCATAATATCCCCAGGCAGACAGGATAATTACTGCCTGAAAAAATGTTTGCATGTTATTTTGTATAAGCGATGAACCTAAAGCCACAAAGTGCTTCGGTTTTTAATCGTTAATAATAAAGTTATTGAAACCAGTTTACAAATAGAACATAATCAACTTACATCTGCTAAAGAACCTTGTTTATGGATGTACGTAAAAAAAAACAGAAATTTTGTTACGACAAAGCTCAGTTAAATAATATATGAGGGTCATACCTATTATACATCTGATTCCAATTTTTTTTTGAAAGTTACTAAATTCTTTTGTGTTATTACACTATTCAATTGATTATACAATTAGGGCCAATGTACTTAACACTCTTATTTAAATTTTGTTTTAAATACTCTGGGCATTATAATTATCTCATGTAAAATAAGATGATGTAATTATTACCTTGTAATCAGTAAAATGTTGAAAAATGTAAATTAAAATTCTAAAAATGAACAATTTTTTTTAAAAACTTGAAGTTGCAAAAATATTGGCTCAGTAATTTATTTTTTTCATCGTTATTCTCACAGTAAATTTTTTCAATATTTTTAACCTGTCCAATATTGTTTTGCCAGCTCCACCCCTCATGGGAAGTGTATGTTGTATATATGTTGTTGTATATAACACTGCACACAAGTATAATAAATTATTTTTAAAGTTTCTAAATTCAAAAAATCTCTCAAAAATCAGAACTTGATTAATAGCTGATTTTAGTGTTTGAGGTACATGATATATATTTAGAGTTACCATACATCCTTATTTTCTTCAGACAGTATATGCATTCAACAAGGATGTCCATTGTCCTGTCTGTAAATTTGAAAATGTCCATATTAAGAAAAAAATTAATCTGTCATATTTACTAAAAGCATCTGTAGATATATTTCCAAACTTTATATTTTAAAAAAACTTTCCTTAAGCACTGCAGTTTTTATCTTGCTCGTCTCGGTTACAATTGCACTTGGATGGGTCACACTCTAATTTATTTTACAACAAAATCAAAGGCAATGCATCATTGTTGCAATAAATCAATATCATGAGAAAAATATGAGTTGTACTGCAAATCCAAGGATAATGGAGAATAACAATCATCATTTTATTGAATTATTATTCTTGTTTTGACTTTCATGGCCGACTATCAGAAAGCCAATGGCCTGATGGCCAAACTTACAATTGTCATGAAAGCTTTTGATACTATACTCTCAACTTTTGTCTCAGATGGCAGTAAATGTAAAAGGGATCATCTTCAGATTTATTTCTGGAATCCACGGAATTCTTAGTGATCTGCCTGAATTCTGTTCATTTTTGACAGATACCCAGGCAGACATTGTCTTACTTGGTGAGATGCATCTGCATGCCTCAGATGTCTTTAAAATGCCTAACTATGAGGTCTATCGTACAGACCGTTTGCATAACAGTGGAGGAGGCACAGCTGTTATGATTAAACGGTCAATTCACCATCATCTTTTACCTATTTTAGACCTCATAACTCTTAAAGCCAGAGCTGTGGCTATTTTAGATACTAACATAGGAACAGTACACCTTGTTGCTGCATATAAGCCACCAAATGCTATGCTTATGAATGATGATCTGAACTCCATTTTTGACTCCAATCTTCCTACAGTGCTTGCAGGTGACCTTAATGCCAAAAATACTGCTTGGCATTCAAGGGCCTGCAACAAAAACTGCTAATCGTTGCCAGAACTGCAGCAGAAAGACTGTGCTCACCAATAGGGACCACCTGTGTCATGCACTGTTAGGGCAAACCACTTTGCAACAAGGCAGGAATTGCTCAGTCAGTCAATGCAGGCCTGCAACAAGCTGTTTCTGAACAAACACTCCAAAGGGAACTGCATGCCATGGGTATCAGGAGCAGAGTACCGTAGAAGAGATGTTAACCGCTCTGCACAAGGCTGCAAGGCTACAGTGGGCGTGGTGTCACAAAAACTGAACTGTCGACTCTTGGAAGTGTGTGATCTGATCAGATGAGTCACATTTTTGCTTGTACTCGAATGATGTGAGGCTTACGGGTACATCGTAAGCCACATGAAGCCTTCCATGCAGACTATGCAAGGTTCTGCTCAAGTTGGAGGAGACTCTGTGATGTTCTGGTGGTGTTTAACGTATGAGGAAATTGGTCCTTTGGTTGCGGTTACGTCACACTTGAACCAGAAGGGCTATATGGAGTTACTTGATAATCACATGTTGCCTTTTGTGCAGTATCTCCACAGTGAACACCAGAAGGATACCCCAGTCTTCCAAGACGACAATTGTTGCATGCATAGGGCTCGAAGTGTGTCGAATTGGCACAATGAGCATTCTGAAGCCTTCAAACATCTCGATTGGCCCACCAAATTCCCAGATTTGTATCCCATGGAAAACTTGTGGGACTATTTAGGACAATGAGTGAAGCACCATCCCAGCCATCTGGCAGTCTGGTCAAACTGTGGCATTTGCTGCTGGAAGAGTGGATGAATATTGATGTGCACTACATCCGCACGCTGGTGGTATCCATGCCAGACAGGATTTTGACCGTTCTTTGATAATGCGGAGGCGTTACGCACTGTTAGGTGACATTCAGCCAGGGGTCTCATGTTTTCACTTCCTTGCACTTAGCATATCTTGCACTGATACCTGTCCACTTGAGAGCAAAAAAAAATTAGCTAGCAACAAAATCCAAACTTGCTTTCTTATTTGTTCATGTGTGTCATTGTTAATCAATGCTTCAGCCACTAATTCATAATTTGCAAGTGACCATAATATTGGGATAGATATGGCCACCTTCCCTTTCATTTGCATCCTCATGGGGATTTTACTTGATGAATTAAATGGTTATTCCCAAAAGAAGATCAGGATGTATCCTTCTGCAAGGCCTTTTCCATTTGTGGGGCACATGTTTGGACCAAATTAATTTATGTGCCACTTATCCAGTTCAAAAGTTCAACTTATCCAATTCTAAAGTTTTAAATTCAGAATTTTTGCTGCCTAAGAAGGTTGCATCCCATATCTTGAGCTTTAAAATTGTCTGCAGTTACTATGGTTACATCCTGCAGTTTCGCCAAAAAGTAACTGAAGCCCTTCACTCTCAAATTCCTTAGCCTCTACATGGCAAACCTGGGTGGACTTATTGTTCCTGCCTGCCCTCAGCTGAAGACATATTTTCTAGTTATGGGAATTGAACTTACATTCGAAACAATGTTGTTAGTACAAATTAGCAAATTCCCATGTTCCTCTCCTTACAGCCTCCGCATTCCTCAATGCACTCTGCTCACTCCTCCTGGCTGAAATATTCTTTAATTCATTATTGGTGCTTTCACCACTTAATACGCTACTATTATTTCAAGCATTAATATTTTATTACCTATTTCATCAGGGCTCTCATTCTTATTCTTACAGTTAAATAGTTGAATGTCACTCTTATGCATCTCTAGTTCCTGGGAGTTTTAAGAATCTGTGGAGGGTATGGAAAAATAGGCTTATGCACCTAAAGGCTAAAATCAGGCTGTATAATAGTCCTTTCTAGTTAATTCTGGTAGTAAAACTTGGACCCTTTGTAAGCAAGATGAAAGGAAACTTGATGCCTTTGATTCTCGATGTTTGTGCAATATCTCGAGCATTAGGTGGTTTGATTTTGTAAGTAATGATGAAGTAGGTGAAGGTGTTGACAACCTCCTTTTGAACAGCATATTGTGCAGAGAGAGACAGTTGGTTTTGTCATGTGATGGTCCACCCATTCATTTTTTCTTTTCCTTAACAGTTTTACTTTACTTACATTATGACACGGAGAACTAAATTGCACAGTGTGGTTGGATCTCTGTAGCCCATATTTGCTTGAGGATTCTGCCTTCCTGCTGTTTTCAGATTTATCTTATCAGCCACCTCTATTAATTAACACCACAATAGCTTTTAATACATCTGGAAATTGTCTATTAACAAAAGATATGAATACATACTTATGCTGAAAAACATTATTTCTCCCTATAGTGTGGGACTTGAGCCCACAATTCTCTAGATACATGCCAGAATGCTCTAACCCCTAACCAACCATTGGCTCCATGATTTATTCCCAGTGTCCAGCCTGAAAAACTCCATCTGGAGGCCAAATCCATCCAGAGGCCAAGCTATTTTCTCCTTATGCATAGCCAAAAAAAAATTCCATTTAGAACTTTTTTGCCAAATAACCAATGAAAGGAATTATGGCATGTTATATGCCAAATTAATCGGCATTTAATTCTTGATTTTTTTTTTTTTGAAAATAAAATATTTAACAAAAAAAGATGTTTTATTTTAATAGGGCTGTTATAGAGTCCTGCACTAAAAAAATGTCAACACAAATGAAAATTTATTTAAAAAACATTAATAGATTGAAATGATTATAATGCACATGAATAGAAGGGCTATTTATTTCTGAATAACAAAAAATAATTTTCTTGTTTAAACATTTCTTCCTTTTTGTATTTTTTCTCTGTATCATAGTTTGAGAAAAGTTCAAACTTGTTTAAACAAGTCAACTTTAGAATATTTTTAATAAACAACTAATCAACAGATATAGGTCATGTTATATACCAAATTAAAGAGAATTTAATTCCGAATTTTATTAAAGTAAAAATTTTGAATATTGTGGAAACAGATTAATTTTAATAACACTTGTGGTTAGCATGCTTGGCTACTGATCTAAGGGACCTGGGTTTGAGCCCCGGGTAAGGCATGGCTGTGTCGAGGGCCTGCCATCCTCTCAGACATTCTACTATGGCATATAAACTGACAGGCTCCTGTCAGACCTCTGTGGCAAGCAGCTGCTTAAGAGGGTATTTTTTTTTATTTTACAGTAGTATACTAAAAAATAGGTACACATTTCTTAATTACTTCAAAAATCTTCCATTTTTAAAAGTAGGAGTAATTTTGTTAATTATCAGGAGATTTTAGAAACTTGAAGGAAAAATTTGTTGAATCAAACTTCTGAGCTTAAATTAGGGGATTGCTATAATTAGTGTGTAATTTACTATGAACAAAGAGATGCTAAAATAACAAGAATATCTATAAGCATCTTGCAGTTCTTTCAGAATTTTAACATCAGTCACTCTGCATTATATATTTAAATAAAAAAAATAAAAATAAATACCCCCTCAAGCAGCTGCTTGCCACAGAGGTCTGACAGGAGCCTGTCTGTTTATGTGCCATAGTAGAAGAAGATCTGAGAGGATGGCAGGACCTCAGCAGAGCAGAAAAACGACACACACATCCATGCCTAATACCGGGGCTCGAACCCAGGTCCCATTTAGTTGAGTCCAAATTTGTAATTTTGCTCATGACTTTCTTATCAGCCCTTTCACAAATAGGGGCAGAAGTGGCTCAGGCAGTAGTTCACCAAGCTTGGAATCTGCAGTTCTGAATTTTGAGTTAGAATTATGCTTGCATTGAGAATTTTCTCCACTAACTCCTTTCTGCCTTCAGGGACAAAGAGGACAATGATGAGTTTGGAAATGTCACCATCCATCATATGGGATGTTAAGCCAAGACCCTGTGTTCAGGAGAACCATACCCTCTGCCTGTTTAGAAGCTGGATGGCCTTGAGAGGGTGGGGAGAGCTATCATGTTTCCTAGCAGTTGTCCAATATGCCCCCTTGGCCTTCTGAGCCCTTTGAAGTCTTGTGATCAGACTAAACCATTGTGTGAAAAAAAAAACTCTTCTAGCTCTAACATCATATGGTATATATACAGGGTTTCTCCATGACAATGTCAATATGTCGAGATCTTTTTCCTGAGGTTATTCCAAGTCAGAAATATCACATGACACAGGCTGAATTCACAAGTTACAGAAATGTGGGTATGTAAAGCACATTGAACAAACTGAGAAAAAATTACATTTTGTATTCATTTTAGAATATTAAACTATAAGGTAGCCTGTTACTTGGGCAGTAAATGTTCAAAACAGCCCATGACAGCTTGGACACATTTTCAGACTCAGGTGATTAAGTAATCTAAAAATCTGGTAAAGAGCTTCAGTTTTATTTATGTGTCTCACAGCATTTTAAATTTGCTGGAATGGTTCTTTTCTTGCGTTTATTAATTAGCATTAATACACCATGGTTTTCATGTAACCCCTACACATGGTAATCTAGCAGTTTTAGTTACAAATCAATCTAGTAGTTTAAAATGAAAGGAATGTGGAGGTGCCTCCATCATACTGGTAGTAAAGTCGTGTTTATAAAGGAATGTTCTGTAAATGATCTGGCAGTTAATGTTGCTAAAATTCAACATAAGTGTCACCTGTCAAACATTGCAGCAAGATGTACAGTCCAATCAACTGGGCACCAATGTCACTATGTATTTACAGAAAGTAATACTGGTAGTTGCTTTCTACTGTTCCATGTGGAGTGTCACGAGCTCTGAAATGGGAGTTTTTGGATTGTTGACTCAATTGCAAGTAAATTGTAATTGCAGTATCATTTGTGTGTCTACAAGGAGAAAAAAACCATTTCCTTTAAATTGCATCTGCATAGTCACTATGGTAGTTCTATGCAGGAAAATTCAATGGGAGATTTGAACAACTTTAAATTGCATCATTTCTATTACAAAGTTACTTTTTGTTATACAGTATAGACACTTCCATTCTCAAAGCTTCCTAACTTTGAAAATAAGCTTTTTATGGAAAAATGAGTGCTTAAATTGAAGATCTCACTCAAATCTTTCAAAATCCCAATTTTCAACAGTATTTAGAGAATTAATGAAGCTGTGATATTTAACATGTCACTGTCACGCTCTTCCTAAATATTTTTCCTCCCAAAATGATGAAAACTGAAAAAAATTGTTGCACAACTTCAAATATTGCATTTATGTTAGTGAATGATTTGTTATGTTTTATATTTTGAAGTAAATTGTCACGAGTAGCATATGTTAGTTAAATGTTTCAGTTCCATAGTTTTTACCTAACAGCTTATTATTTCATTAGTTCCATGTCTATAGGACACATCCTGTGATTCTTTACTACTGAATTATCTTTCTATTGGTTTTCTCTTTGACATTTGTCAGTTTGTCAAAACATTGTTTCATCATATCTTTTGAACACGATGGAGAAACTTAATGATTATATGTCAAATGAAAGCTTGTGATGCGGGGAGTGTCTGGCTCTATTCATATACTTATATTTGTTTGTAAATGGTAGTTCTGTGATGATGTACAGAACCAGTCTTGATCCTTTGTTATCCAAGGCTAAAATAACAAATTCTCTATCTTAAAACAACTTCTTTATTCCAATTCATTATATGCCATTGTTGATAAAGAAGGAAATTGAGGCAGAGCTCTAGAGAATGTCATAGGCTATTAAGAATTGACCCCCTATGCTTTCCCTCCTGCAAAATTGACCCACCATGCTTCCCCTCCTGCAAAATTGACCCACCATGCTTCCCCTCCTGCAAAATTGACCCACCATGCTTCCATTCCCTCCCTGAAAAAGGGGGGAAATATGAAAACAATTGTTCCCTTATATCTCCTGAATGCGAGTGCAGAAAGTAACAAGCTATGCATCAAATGAATGCTTCTGCTGCAGGGAGTGTCATAGGATACGAAATGCTGACCCACCCATGCTTCCTTCTCCCCTAAAAGAATGGGGGGGGAGGATTATGAAAATGATTTCCCCTATATCTCCTGAATGCGAGTGCAGAAAGTAACAAGTATATGTCATATGAAAACTTGTGATGTGGGGAGTGTCATAGGCTATAAAAAAAGACCCCCTCATGCTTACTCGCCCCCTAAGAAATGGGAAATATACTATATCTTCCAAACACGAGGGCCTATAGTTACTAGTTAGGTGTCAAATGAAAGCTCATGTAGTGACCATCATAAACTATTTCAAATTTTGCCCCCAGTATTCTCCCTGATAATGGGAGTGATTTTTGTGGGGTGCTAAAATACCCAGTAAAGCATAAAAAAAATCAAATACAGGATTTAAAACACTTATTGCATGAAAGATTCTGTTATAAACAGGTGACTTAAGTGTAGCCAAGCAAGTATAACTTCCTCTTTGCGATTCCTATGAAAATGACTGCCACAGCTTGAACAGTTTGTTACTAATCTGTTCTGACCAAGATTGCTGCCACTGTGCAAGGCCATCTAGAAGACAAGGCCATGACAACGATACTGTGACTTCACGGATGGAGGGGGAACAGGCGAATGAGGTATCTCCGTTAACGCCAATGCAGCGAACAAGCTTTTATACAGCGCAATTCATTCACCTGTTCTCCATACATCCGTGACGTCACAGTATCGCTTTCATGGTTGCCTTCTAGGTGGCCTTGCACTGTGCCTGGAGTTCAGTGGAAAAACACTGCCTGAAGTCCACATATGGAATCAGCAGTGTAGAGTCAGATAGACAAGTGTGAAGAGTTGGACAGCAGCATCTGCCAAGCCATTGCCCTGATTCTGACGTGACTGGACAACCAACAGAAGATGATGGAAATGACTGCTAGACAATGGAGCTGGTTGATCTTAAAAAATTTATGGACTTAACACATTTTTTGCATATATTTTAATGCACACCTGTTAATGAAATGTTTCAGAAGAACTTATTTTTCAGATAGATAATGGCATTAATTGCCCTTCGGTGAAACTGTAAAAGCATGATGAGGAACTACAAAGGAAATGGAATTTGACAACTTTATTGTGAAATTAAATTGAATTTGTTAATTTATCATCCTTTAAAGTGATAGATAAAGAATTATTTGCAGCCAATTGCAAGAAAATCATAAAGGAATGCAAGGCATATTTATAATCCAGATTTGTAGATCTGGAAAAAAACAGTTACAAAGCTATGAATGATACAATTACTTGGACTGAGGGAAACAGGTATCAGACTTCAGGAATGGTGCTGCATCTGACAGGTTATTTTCCAAGAAATTCAGCTACTGTACAAAAAGAATATAGTGTTCGACATATATTGTAGCATTTGTTCATGTATTAAAAATCAAGCTATAAAAGAATTTTCAGTGCAGTGAATCAATTAAAGCAAGTCACTGATTCAGAGTGACATTTGAAATAAGCATTGTAACTAATGATGAAAGTGTGACTGATCATACTCCTGCTATGAATAACTGGTTTACCACTGCTTCAAAATAGCCATTAAGATGTCTTTAAGTCTATTTATTCCATTGTAAATAAAGGTGAGAAAAGTAGTCCCAGATTTCCTTACAGGCCACCAAGATTTAAATTATTTTTTCATGACTGATTTCAAGTCTAATAATTGATTTATTGATTCACAATAATTGTCACACAGTTTTTCCGGGTGAAAGAGAAAAGTTATCTCCATTCTTTGTGTTAAAAATGAATAGTTTGTGCACCATTTTGGATTTGATTATATAAACAATATGATTAGAAAAACAATCATTAACAACTTTCAATGAGTATCATTATATGTAAACAGAGATTGTATCAGTTTGGAAATGTCCATGTGTGCAACTACAGATTGGCAAGTGGATTTCTAAAAACAAAGCCGATAATAAGGTGGATGAACATTGTGAAACAAAATCTTATGACCTTCAGTGGCATGCATTAACTGTTGTTCAGGATAAATGTGTATGGAGATCTAAATTGTAATATTAGTTGACCTTGCAGTCTATGAATGACTGCTTGAGAATTATACTTTCAGTGAACATTTTACAAAATTGAAACCAGAACCATAGCACAATGATAACTGTGATTCAAAGATGCCATTTTTCATAAAACTTAAGACACTCCAGTGCTTTAAGAGTACAAATGATTGATTTATAATTTAATAAATAATTCTTGAATTCTTCATTGAGCATGCAAGGTCTGTCAGCTCTCAAAGACTCCTAGAATTAAAACCATCATTGTGCTTAAGATGGTGTGCAAAAAATTCTAGAACTAAAACCATTAATGCTTAAAGTGGTGTGAGAGAAAATTTGAATATGTAAAGATATAAATAAGTATTATGTATGATAAAAAGAAGTAAAAAAAATCTCTTGTACAGGAAGATGGTTTTTCATATTTTTTCTACAGATTTTCTATTATTGTTGTATTGTTTTGCATTTCAAAATTAATTTTAAAATTGTTTATTGTGAAGCTTCAGAGAGATAATTTATGTATACACATACAGTAGTAGTTTATATTGAAACATTTATCGATTATTTTCAACCATATACTCTCCACTGTGTATTTGAAGGGCAGTAGAAATACTAGGTGTCGAGATCTTCATGGAACAAAGTGACAGAAATTTTATAGACTAAGCATAAGAAAGACCATCCAAGATCAGTAAATTGTAACACAAATTTTAACTTCTGTAAATTTTCAGTTTTAATAAATAAAAAAATATATTGGGTTATACTTATTATTCCTTTGAGAGTATTACTCTAAAAATTAATTGAAGGCATTGATATAGTGAATTGAACTATTTTTAATTATGTTGCACTCATTAAATATATTGATATTAGATGTTTTTAAAATATGTAAATATTAGATTCAGGAAAGTGTTCTGCATTATTTTGATATTTTAAATTTGGTATTCAAGCTGCTAATTTTTTTTTATTTTTACAGCAGATGGGTTACCATTTCGACATCAGAATATGTCACTCTCCACAGATTATGATTATCAGCAGGCCATGGCTCAGCATGCTGCAGCAGTATCTGCAGCAAATAGTTCAAGTTTACATTCTGCAATGGCCCAAATTCCTTCACTTCCAGCAGCTTTGAACCTTTCAGTGAACTCAGTAAATCAGGGTTATTCATCAGCTGGTATTGCCTCATCTTTGGGAAATAGTAATACAGCGTATCATTATTCCTATGGAAGTTCTCTTGGTTCTGCGGGAAGTGGCAGTAGTGGCACTGGGGGTGGGGGTGCCAGTGGTGGTGGTCATGGTGGTCATAGTGGTGGCGGAAAATCAAAAAAGAAACTTAAGGTGAATAAAGATGGTATTCCACCTCCAAAAAGAGCTACAACAGCCTATATCCATTTCACTCAGTGGTATAGAGAGGAATTAAAACGAAGTGGCAGAGAAATTCCAAAGGTTTGTTTTATTTCTTTGTGATCATATGTTAACATGATTAAATCAAATATTTTAAAAACTTGTTGCTTAATTGTCATAAGATTATATTATTTTGATTTGATACAATGTTATGTAAAAAATGTTTCAAAGCTATACTGATAAATTTCACAGGTAAACTAAAAAAAACCAAAACAGGAGAAACATTTATGCAACTTTTTGTCCTTGCATAGTTTTAGCACGAAGTTGCCTATACACAAATGTGATTGATGACAACAAATTTCACAGGTGAATGAACACCAAAAATATTTTTTTTGAATAAAAGTTTGAAAAAAAGTGCTTAAAGCAGAAATTTGTTAAATTTTTAAGTTTTATTATTTTTAAGTTTGTTACATTTACAGCAACTGTTCAAAGTGTTGCCTATCCATCTCTCTACATAGACATGTTTAGGGTATGCCTAGCTAATTTTACACCTGGGGAAAGAATTATTTTACCAACCATGAATAGGCAATAAAAATTAACCAGGTAATAATCTGAAATTGTGTCCTAAATTTAATTTGCATCAAAGTCAAATGCCCTATTTGCTCCTGCCATAGCACAGTTTTGGTTGTATCTTTTGCTGGTGAACACCCTCAAAGATTCCAGGGCTGTGATAGGGAAAGATTCCAGGGTGTGTTCTTTTTCAATTGGAGATTCATACAAAAGACTGTTAATTAAGATGTAATACAAAGAAAGAATTATAAGGTATTAAGTAAGGTTCAGGCACAGTGGTCATGAAACAGGGCCTTTAATAATATCCACCCCTCAAGGTAGGTGGAACTAGGTATTCTGTACCTGGGCCGAAAATTCTGAATTTTAGTCCATCCAATAAATAGTCAATGATTATCGATTTCAGTATTAATAAATTTGTACAATGGTATGTACATTTTTACCACAAAAATAATGTTAAATATATTTGGCCTATATATTGAAATGAAAATCACAAGTAACATTTTGTAAAATAAACGAAAATATTGGGAAAAAATAGCACAATATTTTGCAAAATTGCTATGTAAATAATGTGGTTGGATACGTATCAAATATTATGATTTACAATTTCAGAATCTCCCAATAACAATAATTGTGTCCTCTAATGGTGGAAAAAGTTGTGAATTGGCAAAATTTTAAATGAATATTCGGTGTGAGATCCTGTCTGTGGTGAGGAGAACTACCCTGTGAAGGTTCTGCTGGCTCGGGTACCTTCACAGGGTCCTGAATGCTCACCCGCATGTTTGCTGTGTATGGAAACCTGTGTCCCAAGAAAGGAGGATCCTGGTAGTTGCTCGGGGGTCCTCGTCTTCTCAGTCCATGACTGGCAGCGTCCCCTTTTGGTCGCCTTGCCATTAGGGAGCCTGTTCGTTACGGGGCTGAGCAGTGAATTCCGGGACCACTGTTACACACTACTTTGACCTCTGCTTCCGATAAACGTAAGCTCTTGGGGTGGCCCCCAGGAGCAATTGGCGGGTGGGAAGGACCTGCTAGGATCAACTATCAGAGTGGTGAGTAACCTTGCCCACGTCTGGTACAGGTTTGCAAGTTTCACACAACTTGTTTTCCTTTTGTAGTTTTCTTTTTTTTGTGAGGCCAGTTTGGTTGTTCACAATTTTATTTTTTCGCTTAGTTACTTTTGTGAAGAAAGTTCATTTCTGCATATTTCTCTTTTCATTTTTCTATTATTTATTTGTGAGGGCTTGGCTCACTGTCTGTATTGGTATAGTGCCTACGTAGCCCTGGTGCCTAACTGGGTGTCTCCTTGTTGGGCTTCGTGGAGGATGGGGACAGCGGGCACTGAATCACACAACAATAATCATGAGAGTTGATGATACAATTGATTCAATCAATGCTGCTAAGAGGAGTCTGCATGTGCTCCCATCTTCGTTGTCTTTGTCATCTATGCCATCATCGTCTTTGTGTCGTCATCCCCAAGATTCCTGGTCATTCATTCCATGGGTGATCAGGTAATTGAGGAAAGTCACAGAGATTGGTGGGTGGCTGTTACGATCACTCCCCACAAAATTTTGACTTCCTCTCAGAGTGTGATCACTGAGTGGGGTCTTCTCAAAGTCACTGAGGAGGAAATCCTCTTAGAGCTCACTCCCCAAGGAGTAACAGTAGTCCACTGGGTTCGACGCGTTGTGATGGTAAATCGGTACCCATCTGGGTATTGATTATAACCTTCAACACACCATGCCTGCTTTCTTCCATCAAGGCAGGTTATTGGCATTGCAAGGTATGGCTATGTATACCTGACCCTCTGTGCTGCATTCAGTGCCAGATATATGGTCATGCCTGCACAGCTTACCATGGCAAACCCACCTGTGTTCGCTGTGGCAGCAAGGATCATCTCAATCCTGACTGCATGGCAGAAAAGGCAAGCTGTGTCAACTCTAGCGGCAACCATCCTGCTTATTCCCATGAATGTCCCAAATGGAAGGAGGAAAAGGAGGTGCAATGCCTAAAGACCATTAACATCATATCCATTAACATATCATACGTTGAGGCAAGAAAGCTTGCTGCACTGCCCACCCCCACCTGGCAAGGTTTCCTATGCCAGTGCAGTCATTGGAAAGCCCATAGTTCCAATGACTTCGGTGGTGATGCAGACTGACATCAGTGTACCACCTACTGAGTCTTCTTGCCTGAGGCTAAATACCTCCTGACCCAGGTGAAACTGAGGTTGGTGTTGACTTTGACAGCAACCCCGTTTTCCATTCCTGCAATTCAGCCTTCCTCCTTTCTGTTCTCAGAGAGTTAGACCTACCAAACTGAAAGGGCCCCCATCAGGACCAAAAAAGAAAATCTCTTCCACAAAGAGCAAACTGAAAAAATCACTGATCCATGTTCCTCGGATGATTCCGAGGACCTGGATGCAGACTGCTCCCTATTCATTAAACCAGTCTCTGTGGCGGTTAAGTTGAATAGGAATTCATCATCTGCCCACTCTTCCAAGTCCTGAAATGGCTACACTCCTACAATGGAATCGTGGATTCCAGAGGAATCTTGACGACATCAAGGTCCTCCTTCAGGCACACCAGCCCATCTGTGTGTGCCTGCAGGAGACGTACTTGCAGCGTCACAGATCCCACGATCCAGCACTTTTCACTAGTTCGCCGGGACCGGAATGGAGATGGCCCAGCTTATAGGGGTGTCGTCATCCTCTTTGGCAACCATTCTCCATTCCAGGTCATACCCCTCACCACCAACTTGGAGGCGGTAGTCATCTCCTCTTTGTGGGGTTCTCCCTGACTGTCTGCTCAGTGTATCTTCCACCTGGAAGCATCGTCTAACAGGAAGACCTTGATGACCTCATCTTGCAGCTGCCATCCCCTTCCTCATCATGGGGGACTTCAGACATAGTTCACTTTGGGGCAGTGCTGACACCAATGGGAGGGGTGGATCCTGGATCCTTCTCTGTCCCTGTTGAACACTGGTGTCAGTAAGTACTTTCACTCCCTAACTTGCACATTCACTGCCATTGACTTCACCATCTGCTCCTCCTCGATTCTTCCAATGTTTACATGGGAGGTTGAAGACAACCCTTATGGAAGCGATCACCTCCCTGTTTGTATGCACCACTTCCTGTGGGGGCCTTGCAGCCCTTCATGCATCTCACAGTGGAGGCTTGATCGGGCTGACTGGAGTGGCTTCAAGCTCCTCTCTGAGGCTCGATGAACACTCTGTCAGCCAGGAGCCAATCAATATGGCAGTAACAGAGATAATGGACTGTATTGTAGATGCAGCTGCATCAACAGTTTCTCAAACTTATACACGGTTTTCTCTTTTTCCGAAACTGTTGGAATCCAGATTGCACTGCAGCTCGTAAGGCTCAGAACTAGGCTTGGGGAGTGTTTCAGAGATATCCGACGTCCCCCAACCTTGAAGTGGTCAAATGCGCCAGAGGGATAGCTCTTTTTGTCCGGTGCCAGAGCCAGAAGAAATCTTGGATTTAAATATATGTCTTCTATTACTCATACGACCAGTTCTAAGGTCATGTGGAATAAAGTCCAGAAGATGGGTGGGAACTACATGTCACACTCGTTATCGATCCTGGAGTACATGGATAGGCAATTGTAATCCCAAAGCAATTGCCGACATTCTGGGGGAGTCATTCTCCTCTATCTCTTCATCTTACTCCCTCGAGTTTCTGACCCAGAAGAGCAAGGCAGAATGCTCTCTGCCGCCGTCCTTCCACTTGAATGGCTTGGAGCCTTACAACAGGCCATTCACAGTGGCGGAGCTTCATCTTGTTCTGCATGCGTCGTGCATCTGCTGTCGAACCAGACAATGCCCATTATGCCATGCTCCAACATCTCTCACCATTGAGGAAGGATAGACTGCTCAGAGTGCATCCCATCCGAGAGCTGATATCCATGGTCCCATGTGTGGGAGAGCCCAGACCCCATTCATGTTAAAGAACACACTGGATGACCTTGATGGGAGATTGATACCCTCTTCCCAACAGCTGACCAGTGGTCCCCTCACCCAACCATCGACGAAACCACAAGAACTTCGAACTTGACATCTGTCCTAAATATCTGATAATTAAGTAGCGAATATCATGTTTTTAAAAAATGAGGTCGAATTTATACCCCTTAAAAAATGGAAAACTTTTGGCACAAATTATGTACAGAGTTGCAATATAAATTTAAACCATAATGATACCTAACCATTTTGGCAACAAATCCAGCATGGTTCAAAGTTTGAAAGATCCAATAATCCAGTGTGATGCCCCATCGTTCACTTTTGCTTTACCTTAACCAGTTTTGTTTAATATACATTATATTTATCATTTTGGGGATTTTTATTTCCTTTTTGGCATCACAGCGCTCATTTCCAAGAGTTAGGAGTTGCGCATGAGCAACTCCGATCTTCCGACTGTCACCCGCTAAAGTGCATGCACAAGGACACGCCCCCTCTTGCGTCATAGCTTGCGTCGTTCGTCATATTATGTAAATGTCTTTTCCGGCGTGCAACATGACACGTGTCTGGTTCTTGTTTTGAACCGGTGACTTGCTAGTCACAGTAGCAGTAAGAGAGTGAGTAGTTGGAGTTGTAGAGTGAGAGAGGAGGAGAAGAGAGTACATTGTAGCACGGTGAGTTGATATTTTGGAAATAAATCTGTGTGTTATTTTAAACCTTTTGAGTCTTTACAATTTTTTCTCTTGAGCAACGCGAATTTTAGATTGATAGTATTTAGACCTTTTGACAATCAATTTTGATTCTAACTATTTACTCATTAACACTCGCTGGCATTTTGAACCCTACTTTAACTTATTCTATTTTTTGGCAATTTGTCAATTATTGCCTGGCGCCCGTCTCAGCTATCCGGAGCATTAAACTAATTGGATCAGGAAAAAGGTCTAACTTTAAAGTATTTTGCATATTCTTTGGAGCGTTACACCAGATATGAATAAACTGACAGATTTAGACAACAAAAGGGTTATCAGATAATTTCGATAGGATAGGTACTTTATCCACTGCTTCGCAGCCTTAATGTCAGTTTTCTGTTAGGCCTCAGCCAGCACACGAAGGTGGCTTTTGTTGCCATTCCTAAGACATAGTACTGTCTTGTATAGTGGAACGTCATGTGACATCATTCATACTCAAGCTCCATCTTTTCAATTGCATTTTTCTCAAGGAGCAGTTTCCAGACTCCTGGCAGGAAACCATCGTCTTGACCTTCCTGAAACCAGGAAAGGATTCCAAGATTCCTTCCAATTATCATCTTGCATTGATGAGCTGTGTGTGCAAGGTGTTGGAAAGAATGATAAATGCCAGACCCATCTGGTATTTAGAATACTACAACCTTCTTTCTAACAACCAGTGTGGCTTTCACAGGCACGGTCAACCTTTGACCATCTGATATGCCTCGAATTGGCTATCAGAAATTCGGTTTTACATAGAGAGCACCTGGTGTCAATTTTCTTTGACATCAAAAAAGCATATGACACGGCTTGGAGATTTGGCATTCTTCATGACTTCCATAGCTTTGGCTTGAGAGGTCATATGCCGATCTTCATCTCCAACTTACTGTCATGTTCTTTTCGTGTCTGTGTCATCAACACTATCGCTTATGTACCCCCAAGCATGGGGTGCCACAAGGCTGCGTTCTGAGTGTTATGTTTTTCGCTGTGAAGATTAATTCTATTATTAGACAACTTTCTCCATCTGTAGGCAATGCCCTCTATGTTGACAATTTTTGCTCTTTGTCCAGCATAAGGGCCATTGAAAGACAATTGCAAATTGTCCTGAACAATCTTTCAGGTTGGGTGACAGCAAACAGGTTTCGGTTCTCCTCACAGAAGACCACTTGTATGCACTTTTTTTTTGTGTAATCTTCATCTGGATCCCGAGCTATAGCTCGGAGGTAACATCATTCTAGTTGTGACGGAGACCAGTTTCCCAGTCTCATCTTCGATTGGAAATTGACCTTTTTACCACACATACATCATCTAAGGTCCAAGTGCATGTGGGTATTGAACATCAAGGTCCTCTCCTCTCTCTGCTTGGGAGCTGACCGATGTTCTCTAATCCATCTGTATGTGCACTTGTCTGGTCGAAACTGGACTAAAGCAAAATTATTTTTTAGACACTGTTTTACTTAAGGCTTATCTTTACACTAAATCCAATCTCTTCAAATCTAATACAAACTATTGCCAATCATCAAAAGTCTAAAAATATGCATTATGCGTAAACGACTAAATAATTTAGAAAAAACGAAATAAATAAAAAATTTAAGCAATAATTGAAGTATTATGGGGATGGTCCAGCTCGCATCCCAGGTGTGCGATTCCGCCTGGATACAGTGGTGAAGGTGCTGAACATCTCCATCATCAGGCCCTCCATGTTTGCATGGAGGCCTTCTGCACCTCACTGGTCCAGTGTTTTTACATTGAGACTGACGAACCATTTTTATCTCTTTGCCATCAGCAGTTGTCCCTGCAATATGCATCTAAATTGTGATCCCAGTCTGGCCATCCCACTTGGGATTGCGTTTTCAGTCCAAAGTGGGGAAATGCTTTACACTAATCGGCCGACTGCCATTTATTCTTTTGGTTTGCGAGTCCGAGGCTACCTCAGAGACATCAACACCAGTCTCGATAGCATCACACAGTCAACAGTTGAGCCACTCCCACTGTGGCTCGCTGTTTCCCCTTCCTGTGATTTTTCCCTATGCAGGATAGGGAAGGCTTTTACAGCTGACTGTGTTACTGGCAAATCTTTGCCAGTTATCTTCCTTCGAGCCATCTGTGAAGACAGGCAAGAAGTCTGGCATATCAGTGGGATCAGCCATGGTCTGCTGTGATGTAATCATTGCAGACCAGATCACACTGCAGTGTTCCATCTAAATTGCAGAGTTGCACGCTATCAGTCTCACCTTGGACTATGTAGCGGCTAAGCATTATTGTCGGTGTGTGCACTGACTCGCTTAGCTCACTACAGACTTTGATCTCGGTGAGACATTAGCCTCACCCAGTTCTTTCTAAGATCTGCCAGCATCTTCATCGTCTGGCAGCCACAACAACCATCCATTTCTGTTGGGTGCCCAGTCACATCAGTATCAGAGGCAATGAATGACTTGCCGGCATCCATATTACCATCAGGCTCCGGGCACAGTGGCAGAGATCTTGGTCAGAACAGCTTATGAACAAGCTCTTTGAGATCAAACCTATCCATCAAACCATGGCAATCATGTTACTGCAGGAATTGCAAGGAAGTTGTGCTTGCTTGGCTGTTCTTAGGTCATTCGTTTATTACTCATTCATTTCTTCTACGGGTGGACGATGAACCTAAGTGCAAGTTTTGTAACCACTTTATCTGTGAAACATTTTAATTTCTTGTCCATGTTTTAACTTTGAACGATGCATTTTTTTTTAGCTTTCATGATTTTACATCTGAACCCCTTATACGCCAGACATCTTTTATCAGATCATTGCTGTTTTACCTCTGAATTTAAATTTTTACAATATACTGGATATTTTACCTGTCTATAGTTTTACTCCCCTGTTTATTATACTAGATGTTTAACCCAGGTCTCTTACACCTGGGATACTTTTATGTTTATATTTTGTAATATATTTATACATTTGTTTATTGTTGTCTACTTAATTTCATTTTATTGTTTTATATTTTTTATGTCTTTGTAGTTTATTTTTAAAAATTGGTTGAGGGTATCATGACTTTTATCATTTGTTTGGTGCATTATAGCCTTAGATGCTAATGCACCATAAAACCGTGAAAACCAACCAACTAAATATGCTAGAAAATTATGACGAAGTTTGCATTAACAAAAATGATGCAGTTTTTTAGAAGAGGTATTTGTTTTTAGTGAAATAAAATTTTTTTTTTTGACTGAACAGGTATTAATCCTTTCAGTGTCAGAGCAGTATTAATTGGTGTCATCTTTCAAATTCTAGTGACTTTAGAAGCAAACTTGGGTGTCACAGTACAAGATTGTAAAAAAGAAATTCTAAATAAAAATCGGCAGCTTTCGTTAATTGTTTCTAATCAAATGTCAAAAATAACATTTAATTTTTACACTGTCGGGTTTCTGAAACAACCCCCTGTGGTGGCCAGATTTATTTTAAAGTGTTTTCAGAAAATAAACAATTTTAGAACCTCTTCCTGAAGTAACTAATGAATGGAAATATGTTATACACCAAAAGAAAATCATTTAATTGTGCTTAATAAAATGGCAAAAATTTGGAGAAAAGTGTTCAATTTTTTAAGCATTTTTTTTTTCTGAAACATTTCAAAATTTTACTTTTTTTTCCAATTTATTTTTAGTAAAATTTCAAAAATATATATTTATCAATTTTTCTATATTTATTATTTTAATATAAACAGTTTGTAATACTTCAATTATTGCTTAAATCTTTCATTTGTTTCATTTTTTTCTAAATTATTTAGTCATTTATGCATAATGCATATTTTTAGACTTTTGATGATTGGTAATAGTTTGCATTAGATAGATTTGAATAGATTGGATTTAGTGTAAAGATAATCCTTAAATAAAGCAGTGTATAAAAAATAATTTTGCTTTAAAAACCAGGTAATCTAAAAAATGAAAAATATGTCAGTAAAGTGATAAAAACCATGAAAAAAAGTTTCAAAGCATTTAAAGTTTAATTGATAACTGAATTTGAGAACGAGTTGCTTTATTATGAAGATGCATAATTGCTATGAAAAAGTTTTAATTCTAAAATTTCGGCAGAAATTTTGGTTAAAAATCACAATTTCCTGACCTTAATTTGTTTATATGCTTTAAATGTAATTAAAAATACTGATAAATAAAGTCCTACTGTTTAAAAATCACACTTTGAGTAATCCTAATGCTTGCTTGCTCTGATTGCTGCCATTATAGATCGCTAGCAGTTTCACTTTTGATTGTTTCTAATTAATTATTGTTTATGCACGCTATCACATTATCCCGTGGCTGAGTGGTTAACACACTTGGCTACTGATCTAAAGGACCAGGGTTCAAGCCCCGGGTAAGCATGGATGTATGCGTCATTCTTCTGCTGAGGCCCTTCCATCCTCTCAGACCTTCTACTATGGCATATTAAACTGACAGGCTCCTGTCAGACCTCTGTGGCAAGCAGCTGCTTGAGGGGGTATTTTTTTTTATCCATTTAAGGAGCAATAAAAACTAATTTTAGAAACATTAAAGTAAATAAAAGTCTTTAAAATCAAAAGCCTGCTAAAATATTGATCAAAAGCCAATATGCGTAGTTCCCAGATGACGCAATTTCTGATAGTAAAAAAGACAATATTCTTACGTTAAAAGTTTAGAAAGCATTATAGTAGAGCTATAAATAGCAGAAAAGAGCGGGAAAGAAATGATAATCTAAGCATGGTAGGACTGAATTGGCAGTACTTGATCCTTATTATGGTGACTGAACATACACATCTGACTCAAATAGATTTATTTTTAAACTTTATCATAATTTTTTTCAAGTGGAATCAACAGGTAAAAAAATTATATCATAGATTTAAATGTTATTTTTTCAATAAATAAAAATAAATACCCCCTCAAGCAGCTGCTTGCCACAGAGGTCTGACAGGAGCCTGTCAGTTTATATGCCATAGTAGAAGGTCTGATAGGATGGCAGGCCCTCAGCAGAAAAAGACACAAACAGCCATGCCTTACCTGGGGCTCAAACCCAGGTCCCTTAGATCAGTAGCCAAGCGTGCTAACCACTAGGTATTCAATATTTTATTAGAAACGGTTGCAAAAAATTCAGGTTTCTATTTGAAAAAAATTTTTTTTTCGCAAACTTTTACTATGGGAGAAATCTCTGACCACTAGAATGGGAAAGATGAAAGTGATTCTTCGGGCTGTGACATGGTAAGGGTTAAGTCTGTGATATACATTTTTTGCCTGTTGATTCCACTTGAAAAAGTGTGACAAAGTTTAAAAATTAATCTATTTGAGTCTGCAGTGAATGTGTGCACATGTTCAATCACTGTAAATAGCATCAAGTAGTGATGATTTAGTTGATGCTTTCATTCTGTTGTCTTGTACACAGATTATCGATTGGTTGCGATTTCCTGTCTCCAGGCCTAGTTCCGACTCTAACATAGTTGTAATGCTTTCTGTACTTTTAGTGTAAAGATATTGATTATTGCTACCGAAAATTGTGTCATCCGAGAACTATACAACTACAATGGCTTTTGATCAATATTAAAATATTGATCAAAAGCCGATGGTGTAGTTGTACATTGTGTGTACTAAAGTACACTTTTGATTTTAAAGACTTTTTTTACTCTAATGTTTCTGAAATTATTTTTAATTGCTTCTCAATAAACAATAATTTATTTGAAATGATTGAAAACAAACCACTAGTTTATCTTCATTAGTGGATGTCACGATTAAGCAATTTAGCATCAAAGCATGATTTTTAAAAGGTAGATTTATTTTATCAATGCTTTTAGTTGTATTTCAAACAAATGACTAATTAAGGTTAGGAAATTATGTTTTTTGATCAAAATTTCTGCCAGAATTTTAAAATCAAAATTTTTTGTACCAGTTATGCAGTCTACTAAAACAATTCATTCTAAACTTCAGTGCTTCAGTTGAACTATAAATACTTTGAAACACTTTTATTGAAATTTTTTTCATAGTTTTTGATCTTTTTTAGATAAATCTTTCAATTTTCATTAAGATTATCTTGTTTTTAAAGCAAAATGATATTTGGACACTGCTTTTCTTAGGCTTAGTGGTTGGTAATTGTCAAAAAAGTTTAAGCATGTGCATTATGCGTTACATGCATAAATCGTTAAAAAAATTTGAAAAAAACTAAATGAAATATTTAAGCATTAAAAATATTATTAACTGTTTATATTAGAATAATAAAATAGAAAAAACTTAATTTTTAAAAATTTTACTAGAGTTAAAATGGAAAACAGAGTAAATTTTGCAGTTTTAAAAAAATGCTTAAAAATTTAACTTGCCATTTTGTTTTTTGGAATTTCTGCCATTTTATTAATATATGCTCTTTCTTTTGGTATATAACATGACATTAGTTACTTCAGGATGAGATTATAAAGCTGTTTGTTTTATTTTCTGAAAACACTTTAAAATATATCTGGTCTAAAAATTTAATAATACATGATTATTGGCTGTGTGTGCAATTGAAAAATTAGTCTTAAGATCGGCTAGTATTGCTAATTAATGTATATAGTTAAATTGCTTTACAGTGCAATTTTTGTATGACAGATACTTTTTTGCTTAGATACTATTTGTAAAAAAAGGCATTTTTCTTATTACAAGTTTGCTTAGTATAAGAGAGTGATTTACTAGTCCCTTGCATAAAACCCCATCTTACAGCTGTCATCTGCACCAGCGAAAACAAGAATGGAAGTGACTGGTAAATCACTCTCTTATACTAGGCAACTTTATAATAAGGAAAATGGCTTTTTTTTTTGCAAATACTATCCAAGCAAAAAAGTATCTGTCGTACAATAATTGCACTGTGAAGCAATTTAACTATATTTGTTAATGAACGATACTAGCCAATCTCAAGACTAATTTTTTAATTGTACACACAGCCAACAATCGTGTGTTATTAAATTTTCAAGTAATAGAGCTGTGATTGTAATTACTTTTACATATCTGGCCACCACAGTGAGTTCAGGTTCAGAAATCTGATACTGTAAGGCAGGCACGTCCAACCCTTGGCCCGTGGGCCACATGCGGCCCACAAACTTGTAAAGTTTACGACATAAGCTTTCAACATAATTATGTAATTTTCAGCGAGTTTTTAATATCCCACTAGTTTTATGCTGCCCTTTTTTAATTTTATAATAGAAAATATAAGAAAATAAATGAAGTTTTATTATTCATATACATTAACTATGTTATATATTTTATGTGCAGCCCAAAACAATTCATCTTCACTCAATGTGGCCCAGGGAAGTCAAATCTTCACTCAATGTGGCCCAGTTGAAGTCAAAAGGTTGGACACGCCTGCTGTAAGGGATAAATAAACAATTGTGATTCACATTTTTCAAATCTCCCAAAAGTTTTAATTGCTCTGATGGTGGAATATGTTGAACATTTCAAAACTTTAAAATAGATATTGCAAACGATCTATTTGGGCAAAAAAATACATATTTTAGTGATGGAGTGTAATGATTAAAGGGTTTACATTGGTGCAACAATTTATCCCTTTAACTTTGGGTATGTATGTAAGAAAATACAACTTTTCATTTTAAGGGATTAATGAAAAATTCATTGTGAGTTGAATAGGTACTAACTAAATATGATGATTCATAGTTTTAAAATCCTCCAAAAGGCTTTAATTTACATCATTAGAGGGTGTAAAATTTGAAATAATATTTGCAAGCTGTATTTATGCTACAAATTAGAAATTGTGGCAGAGAATGTGTTGATCAAGAACATACCAGATAGCTTACAGAAGTAAAATATATTCATTTGTGTTTTTCTAGGGTGATTTATAAAAATGTGTTTTTCGCCATACAAATTATGTACGGTGACACATCACTGTGCTGCATTTGCATACTTCTGAACATAGTACTAATCAAAGGCATAAAATCCACTGCATCAGTCCATAACTATTATAAGTATCAGAGTCTTGGTTTCCATTATTAGAAACTTTGTACAATGAGTGAAGTATTGAAATTTGTGCAATTTTTCTGCTATGGCATATAAACTGACAGGCTCCTGTCAGACCTCTGTGACAGTCAGCTGCTGGAGGGAATATTTATTTTTTTTTATTTATGTCATTACTGGAAATAAGGATTAAAGCCTATTGATGTGGCACAAGAAATAGGTGAAGTGGAAGGTGAGGAGGAAGTCTCCATTTTTGATTCTGAAACTTGGTTCAAGAAGTTAAGAGGTAGTGACATGAGTCTTGAAAGTATGCCATGATCGGAATGGTAAATATTGATAGATGACAACATTCTGTGCATTGCTGTTGTAGGTGATCTGTTGAAACTCTTGCAAACTCTTCAGGAAATTCCTGGCTAATCCATATGACCCACCTTTTCATCAAGTGAATTGTTACATGTGACGAAAAATGGATTTTTTTCCAACAGTCCAAACACCCAAGAACAGTGCTTGACCCACACCAGCTCACATTTCCTGTTCTAAAGAGGAGACAATTTGAAACAAAGGCAATGTGTGTGTGTGGTGGAATTTTGAGGGTGTAAAGCACTTCGAACAGCTTTGCAATGGATGTGCCATCAATGTTGATCTCTACTAAGAACAATGGAGTATGTACACTCGTCTGTTTCAACATTACCCAGGACTGGTAAACAGACATCAGGTACTCCAATAAAAGACAATGCAAAACTGCACACTGCACTTCAGACCAAAGGAAAACTTTGAGAACTGTCATTTGAGTTTCTTTCTCACCTAGCATATAGTCCAGACCTAACTACTCTTGCCTCTTTGTCTCTATGGCTCATTTTCTTCAAAGCAGGCTTTTTCAAACATTTCGGGATGCCAAAAATGGATGTTGGGAGTTTTTTGCCTTTAATGACACAACCATGATATTGAAGAGGAATTGAACAACTTAACAGATGGCTATGAACTATTGGATATGATAGTTTATATGAGTACTAAGTAAAGTTGATTATTTTGCAATAATCATTTCTCAAGTAGATGATGAAAGGCACAGGCTTGTGAATCACCCTAGTATAGTTAAATTCTTATTAGTTAAAATTCAACTGGTTTGTCCGGATTTTTAAAGTTGGTACTTAATTTTAAAATTTTCAATAATATTTTAATAGCGTATTGAACTTTTTAAAATATATATGCCAAGTGATTTGCTCCTTAACCCTAAGGGACGAAAAAAGCAACTTTTTCATTTTAAGGGATAAATGAGAAATTCTTTGGGCATTGTATACAGACAATAATATATATGTAAAATGAACTATTACCAATTGTTTTAGCATCTCTAGCTGCAACACAGGAGACATAAATCTCGCAACAGTGGTAATTGTGAAATAAATCTGTTATTTATCACCACTCACTGTGTTCACTGGTAAAGATTTATTACTGTTTAAATTTCCAGTCACCCATTAGAATGAATTTCTACTGTTAAAGTGCAAAATTCAGAGAATAAAAAGCTTCATTTTCTTTGAAAATGAGCATTTGATATTCACCACAGGTGATATGTTACTCTTCTAGTGAAATTCATATTTCAGTCAAAGTTCAGAAAAGATGATGGATTGCTATCAGTCATCTTCAAAACTACTATCATCAAACCATCCTATAAAACTACTATCATAAAATCATCAAAACATACTTCCAAACTTTCTCTACAGAACTACATAAATAAAAAATTAAAAGTGCAACATCCTCATCATCCTCAAGCAGCCATGGGCTAAGGAGGTCCAACCTGACAGTGCAATTTAGTTCTCCAAGCAAGTCTGTCCTGAGCTACATCTACTGCATCTGGCCACTGCACACCAATTCTAATAAGGTCCTGTTTGGCATTGTCAGCCCACCGCATCCTAGGTCTCCCCCTCTTTTTGAGGCATTTAGGCACACTGTTCATAACCCTATTCACCAATCTATAATTATTCATACGGGCAACATGGCCAAACCAATGGAGTCTCTGCACAATATGCTACTTAAAGGAGGTTGCAAACTCCTTTGCCTAACCTCATTATTGGATACAAAGTTGAACCACCTAATGCCCAAGATACTGCGTAAGCATCTGGAATCAAAAGCATCTAGTTTCCTGTTATCTTGTTTACAAAGTGTCCAAGTTTCACTACTGTAATTAACCCTAGAAAGAACCAAACTATTATACAGTCTAATTTTAGTCTTTAGGTGTGTATACCTATTTCTCCACACTCTTCATAGACTCTTAAAAGTCCCGGCAGCAATCCCTATTTGTCTGTTAATCTCATGCCGCACATCACCATTATCTGTTACATAGCTCCCAAGATAATTAAACTGTGACACCTGCTCAAGACTGCAACCATTCAGATTAACTGAATCACAGCCTGCCTGACCAATTTTCTCACTTTAGTTTTCTCTCTGTTTATAACCAAACCTACTCTACTACCAGTCTCATCAACAGCTCGAATGAAAGAGTTCATCTCATCAACATCATTTGCTAAAAGGGCTAAATCATCAGCATAATCTAAATCAGAAATTTTCGTATCTCCAGCCCATTTAAGGCCAAAATCCTTCCCTTGAAGTGAATTTCGCGTAACATAATCAATAACCAAACTAAAGAGAAAAGGAGACAAAATGCACCCTTGTCGAACACCAGAAGTAATGCTAAACCAATTGCTACAAGCCTTACCAACTCTCACACACGACTCAGTGTTATTATAGAAAGCTTTCATTATGTTAACTAACTTGTCTGGTATACCATATGATCTCACAATCAACCACAAATTATGACGATCAACAGAGTCGAACGCCTTTTTGAAATCAACAAAGGTTTCTGAAACTCTAAACATTTCTCAAGAATCTGCCTAAGTGAAAATATCTGATCCACACATCCCCTACCACTTCTGAATCCACATTGCTCATCATGCAATTGCCTGTCAACCAGATTCTTAATTTTATTAAGCACAGTCATGCAAAAAACTTTACCTGGAACCATGCCTTTATTATTAAAGATACTCAGAATTTTAGTCATCCAAGTGGTAACTGAAACATTCCCAGCTCTAAGCATTTCCGTAGTAATTTCATCAACCACTGGGGATTTATGAAGTTTAGAAATAGCCAAACTAACTTCAGATTGTGTCATAGGGCCAACGTTAAAGCTACCAATGCATCTATCATCATTGCAAACAATGGGAGTAGAACTCCACATTGTTTAAAACATCACTGAAATGCTCAGCCCACCTGGCCATGACAGAATCATCACCTTCTATAACCTTGTTTATCCTTTAATCCCGGTATGCATCTCAGTTTTCTACCACACAACATTAACTATCTGGTACAGCTCTCTGCTGTTGTGCTGTCTAACTGCTTCCTTGGCTTTGTCAGCCAAGCATTCAAGCCAAAGATTCTTAGCAGCAGCTAACTGATCCTTTACACATTTATTAAGCTCTCTGTAATACTTTCTATTAGGACTAGTAGTGTATTGATTAAGGACATTCCTGCAGTTCTTTTTTTCTGAAATAAGCTCAAGTGCCTTATCACTCAATACCTCAAATAAATATATTAAATAATGAAAAGTGATAAACTGAATTCATGAATTAACCAATGTGAATAGCATATGAAAGAAATATAGCAAGTTTCATCTGAAGGGGATTGCATAGGAATAAGAATTATCATATATTAACCCTTCCAGTGTCCATCCTGAAAAACAGGTTTCCATCTTGAGGCCAAATTATTTACTCCCTATGCTCAGCCAAAAAAAACTAACTTTAGAACTTTTTTGCAGAATAACTAATGAAAGGTATTATGGCATGTTGTATGCCAAATTAATAAGCATTTAACTCTGGATTTTCTGAAAATAAAGTATTTAACAAAAAAGACAATGTTTTATTTTAATAGGACTTTTTTTAGAGTCATGTAGTAAAAAAAAAATATCTGGCAACACAAAAATTTATTTAAAAAAATTAATAGACAGAAATGATTATAAATGCACATGAATAGAAAGGCTTCTGAATAATGAAAAAGGGTTTCAAAAGGGGGAAAAACGAAATTTTGGTTTCGAGTAAATATTTCTCTCATTTTGTAATTTTTTTTCTCAGTAGCATACTGTGAGAAGCTGTCCCATGGCCACATGGTTAGCATGCTTGGCTACTGATCTAAGGGACCTGGGTTCGAGCTCCGGGTAAGGCATGGCTGTTTGTGTCGTTTTTCTGCTGAGGGCCTGCCATCCTCTCAGACCTACTATGGATATTAACTGACAGGCTCCTGTCAGTCCTCTGTGGCAAGCAGCTGCTTGAGTGGGTATTTATATTTATACTGTGAGAAAATTACAGGATTTTAGCCAATTGTGCTGAGTCAGATAAACAAGTCAAATTTAGAATTAAAAAAAAAATAACCAATCAACAAAAATAGGCCATGTTATATACCAAATTAAACAGAATTTAATTGCAAATTTTATGAAAATAAATAATATGAACAAATTTGTAAGCATATTGATTTTAATAAGCCTTTTTTAATGTGATATGGTGAAAAAAAATTGCACTATACAATTAAGGCTTGATTTTGGAAAATAGTTAAATTATATATTCATCGAAAAGAAATTTCCTCCTGAATAATATAATATTCAAGCATAGGTGACGATCACAGCGTTACCTGGGTGACATTTTAACGTCAATATATCGATAAATATTTTGTGGAAAAAAATTTGCAGTCATACGGTTCTTGAACCTGCATCTCTCCAGAAACATGCCAGAGTGTTCTTACCAATTGAACTAATGCCAACTCATCTTTTTTCCACTAATTTAATACTTTAAATCTTTCACCGATGATTTTCGACGCCAACCATTGGCACCATCTATGATCAACATGTAGCAGCAATTCCTTTTTAAATTGTGTATGAGTGAGATAGTAATAATAAAGTCTCATTTACTGATATATTAACATTAAAATGTCACCCAGGTAACGCTGTGATTGTCACCTATGTTTAAATCATTAATAATGCCAAATAGCGTTATGAGACTTTATTACTTCCATCTCACTCAGTGCAATATAAAAAGGAATTGTTGCCACCCGCTGATCATAGATATGACGCCAATGGTTGGTGTCGAAAAATCATCGGTGAAAGATTTAAAGTCTTAATTTAGTGGAACTGATGCCAACTCATTTTATTTTAATAGATGAGCCAGCATTAGTTCAATCGGTAAGAATACTCTGGCATGTTTCTGGAGAGATGCAGGTTGAAGTCCCATGTGTCGGCAAAATTTTTTCCACAAAATATTTATTAATATAACATTCAACCTAAAATATGATTTTTATTTCTTTTAATGATTCTTTTCAGTATTGTATATTTTAAACATGGCCAGTGTTATGCAACGTGACTTGGACTTCTCACATTCACGGGATTTTCTGAACGGGTTATGAAATAGAAAAAAACTTTCTTGACTGCTTTTTTTGCTAAACATTATGAATTTTTTTTTGAGTGTTAAAACTTGGCAATCTTGGCCAAGTGCAGAAAGTCACCAAAGCAAAAGAAAAAACACCGTTACATCGTCTATGTGGGACAGCCATGGTACTGAGAGGGGGAGGGGGTTGCTTTTAAAATCATTCAATATAAACATAAAAACTTGTAATTAAAAAAATATATGGATGGGACGCTTTCCTGAAATTGCCCTCACACATGACAGCTGATTTCCATAGTGAGGAATCTATTTTGCTTCCATATCCAAGACATTCATTTTCAGAAAATGGTACAAGCTCATAGTTTTTTTACTAAAAAAAAAGGAAATAATAAAAGAAAAATTACATATAACCTAATGGGCAGAGGCATAGCTAGGCTTTTGGTGCCCTTGGCAAATTTGTAATTGTCCGCCATTGTTCAGTTATTGATAAAAAAAAAAACACATTATTTATATTATATATTTATCATAATTATTTTAATACCATTATATGAATGAATATTAATTGCACATAAATAATTGCAAAAGAAATTGCAATTATGCAAGTAATTTAATTTTTCATAGTTTTTCGTTGGCAAAAAATAAAAAATAAATACCCCCTCAAGCAGCTGCTTGCCACAGAGGTCTGACAGGAGCCTGTCAGTTTATATGCCATAGTAGAAGGTCTGAGAGGATGGCAGGACAAAATTGTTACTAATCTCATCAAAATTAATTTTTTGAGTCAGTTCTCGCTCAATTGATAGGAAACAAAGTGATGATGTACGCTTCTGTCCTGATGTTGATCTTAAATAATTTTAACAGTTTTAATTTGATGAAACTTCTTTCGGCTGTTGCCACTGTTGTTGGCATGGTGAAGAATATTTTTAGAGCCAGTAATACATTTGGGTAACTTTCTTGTAATTACCTTCTGCCAAGTATATTTAATGCATCCAAGTGATACAATGTAGATGGATTTTCCTCTCTCAAAATTCGATTTATTTGGTGTTTTGAACATTTTATTTTCAGGATGCTTTTTTGATAATTTTTGATAATTCTTGGCATCCAAATCTTCACTTGTTAATGAATGTAGCACTTCTCCAGTCAGGAAATCAAAATCATCTGCTACATTTTTGAGACATTTAAACCTTTCATTCAGTTGCATAATAATAGTCAATCACTGATAAACAAGATACTCTTACCAAATCGATGTTCCGTGATTCATCTTCAGTCTGCTCACCTGGCATTGTTTTTCATTTCACTTGTCTTTTTTGCTCTGCTGGTGCTATTTTTAGTTTTTCGCAAGTTTTTTCAATGCCCATAAATGTTTTATTAATTTCATTTTAATTACTTCTTAGATCTTTGAAATAATCTATAAGCCCTTTAATATGGATGACTGATAAATGTCTCGATCTTTTTTTTTGCAATGAAATATTCACTCTATTTAATCTTTTTAATATCTGTTCCAAAATGTAAGAATGTATTAAATTTGTAATTGTTTAGTCGTCAATGCAATGATATTGCACAAGATAATGCATCTCCGAGTGAATGATCTCCTTTCATGTCATTTAAAAGTAAAATAATGTGTTCGATTTGTTCATGTATAGCATTTAGTTTTCAACACCATCTTGTATCACTGTTTTTTTAAGCTAATTTCAGTAACTGATAATATTTTCTCCCATATACTAGTAGATGAAGAGAAAAAATTATATAAGAATTGTATTGTTCTAAGCCGTCCCGTGGCCGAGTGGTTAACACACTTGGCTACTGATCTAAGGGACCTGGGTTCGAGCCCTGGGTAAGGCATGGATGTTCATGTTGTTTTTCTGCTGAGGTCTCACCATCCTCTCAGACCTTCTATTATGTCGTATAAACTGTCAGACCTCTGTTCCAAGCAGCTGCTTGAGGGGGTATTTATTATTGTTCCAAAAAATGTTGCGACATCTGTACTTATACTGGCCACATGCACACCTATCAAATAAGGCTATGCGAACAGCATGGAATATAACTAGTAAGTGAATTCTCATTTTGAAAAATAGCTTGAACACTTTGTACCTGCCGACATATTGGTACCATTGTCATAGCTTTGACCGTGACTATTTTCAATTAGAAGACCATCTTGAGTAAGTTTTTCTTCGATTTCTGATGCAATTCCCATGCCTGTTTTTTCTCTTGTATTAATAAAGCCAATAAATCTTTCTTCAGTTGTCTATTTTTCATCGGAAAATTTGATATAACGAATAATTGCGGTTAATTGGTCTCTATGCGATACATCTGGGATACTATCAAATATTATGCTATAATATTTAACTTCTTGTATCTCTTTTATTATTTCACTATGTACTTTTCTCGCTAGCAAATTAATAAATTCATTTTGAATTTCTGGCAACAGATAATTTGTGTGGTGGTTTACATGTGATTCAATAACATTTTTTAAATTAATATCAAACTGGCCTACAAATTTAATGAGATTTAAAAATATACCACAATTTTTTTCATGGATATTTTCATAATGCCAAATTATTTTCCACATGAAACAATATGCATTTTAATATGTTTTTCAATATATGATGCCATTTTGAAATTTCATTTTTGAGTGCTTCCTGTGCAAAGTCATTGATTAAACCACCTTTTTTAAGACCTTTTTCTGATAATTTCCATTTTGTAAAGTTGTTAATATGTTGCAACGTATTTTGACGTACCATAATTTGAGGATTCTTGTGTTTCCAGTCATTGAATCCATCTGAATTACAAAATGACACATTATGTCCAAATACAAATAATAAACACTGAAAACAAAAATAGTGTATCTCTGTTTTCCGAATAAAACAGCCATTTTCTCTCCTTTTTCTCAACACCTTCGTTTCTAAATTTCCAAGAATTGTTAAGACATCTACCATTTGTGACCGCATATTTACTTAATATTTGATGTTCCGGACCATGTTCTACAATAAGTGTTCTATTTTTTTCCTATATGTAAATTCCATGTTGTCGGGTCATTAAAATTTAAACGATGTTACTTAGTTTCATTTAACACATTTTCTTCCACTACCATTGAAGTGCTGCTCTTATTTGTTTTATTTTCGCTAAGAGAGGTGATATTATCAGCCTCTTGATAACACTCTTCAAAAAAGTTCTCATTCAATTCATCTTCACTTCCAACCTCAGAGTTACTGTCAGTAGTATTTTCGTTTTCTGGGATAACATTTCCTTTTTGAAGCCAGTTTTGCTTTTGAGTTTTTTCCTTTCGCAATCGTTCAACCCGATACTGATAACCGTTTTTTTTTTCTTCCAAGGAATATCTGAATAAATGAAACATGTTATTTTGTTGCAATAATTAACAAGAATAGTTCTATGAGCTATTTAACAGTTAATATTTCAAAAATGCTCTAATTAAATACTAAATAAGAAATCGTTAAATTCTCCCTCATTATGTGCTTGTCAGGCTCAGGCATGTCCACTGGTTTACAGTTACACATACACAGAATACTCTTGCGATTGCCTATCATACTATGTGTTGACATGTTCACTCTCAACAAATATTCGAAATGAAATGAATTAAATAAACAGGGTTGCCGGATTTATGAACAAAGTTTTCTTTCTCCTTTAATGAAATTAAAACAGTTTACTTGTATGCAATCAATGTTGTAGAATCCAAACCTGACAACCCTGTAAACAAAATATGAGTCAGAACCTGCGCATTAATGCATGCTCTGTGCAATGCAATTGTAGTGGTAGTGTTATTGTCATGGCTGTGTTAGACACATAAAAGCATTGCTCTGTGTCAAAGACTCTGATGTGCACTCGCCTACAGTTTAACAACTCGATCCAACATAGTTATACTTCTGCTTATCGTGATTCTTGGAAATTATAAAAACATTGAAAAACAAACATATTTAATTTATAAACATAATAAATCAATACAATGTACAAATTATGAACTCCCATTCAAAGAAAAAGATATCTATCTAACAAAATTTTATTTTGTAACAGCATGTTTTGTAAAAGCAATATATGAACAGTTTGGAAATTGCACCTCTATATAATGTATATACTAGAGATAGATCTGGTAACTGTGCCATTTACGGCATGCATGGTTCAGGGGGGGGGGGGTGACTAATTGTCCGCCAATAAAACAAAAAAATATTTTTGTAGGAAATAATGAAAATTTATATTATGCTGTCTTGACGATACGACAGTATAAACAATATGTATTAAATTCAACGAACTACGGGCTGCTAATCATTCGATTTTATTTTGCACATAAACGTCTGATATCATGGAACAGCAATGTGCCACCCCAGCACTGCTCTCTGATTCCGTCACCCTTGGCAACTGCCCCAATGTCAACAAGTTCCTACGCCTCTGCTAATGGGATGAAGAAAAAAAAAAAATTCCATCCCCTAAAAGAAAAAAAAAATTCCATCCCCTAAAAGATCAGTAGAACAGAAAGAATGCAATGATCATCTAGCTTCCCATAACAAACAAGTAAATACAATAACTGTATGAGATGAGGAAAAAACTTCCATTATGAAAAAAATAGAAATTCTTAAAGAGTCATCAACAGAGAATGCAGATGCTCAAGCACTTATTCTTACACTCATAAGTATCATCAAATTACTTATACCAAAATACTTATACTAAGAAATCAAATTGAGGAAATCATTGAACAGGTTTCTAAGATTCAACATGGATTCAAATCCTTCAAATGCCATTTGTTACAATGGAATCTTGGACATATAGGCATAAAAAATATTCTAAAACAAATATGTAACTCCTACAATGTTAAGGGGTGGGGGTTGCTCAGTCGGTAGCGCGCCAGGCTCGTAATCTGTAGTTCCCAGGTTCGAGTCCCAGCTGGGTTAGCATTGAGATTTATCTGCGCAAAATTCCCCCGCCCACGGTCAGTAGGGGACACCGATGGGCTTGGAAAGGCCGCCGTCCATCGGATGGAATGTTAAGCCGTGGCCCCGTGCGCGGGAGAGCCATACCCTGTGCACGTTAAAGAACACGCTGGATGGCCTTGACGGGAGGCTACCATCTGTCTCCCAACAGCTGTTCCAGTGGGTCCCCTCCCCCAACTTTCTCTGAGCCTTCGGGGTTCATGTGACCTGGCAATTTAGCCCATGGTGTGCAAAAGAGTGCCGCTCAGAGGTAAAACAACCCAATAACCTACAATGTTAAAACTATTGTATTACAAGAAACAAGAATGCAACCTCCACAAAAATCACAATTTATGTAGCCTATCAACAAAATGAATCCAATAGATCAGGAATTATAGCTGTACTAATTCATCAACTAATTCCTCAAATGGAAATCTGTCTAAAGTACAATCAGGATCTACTACAAGCTTAGGCAATCCAAGTTAAAATTAAGAACAAGCTACTCCCCATACCCATTATAACCCATTTATAACCCTGGCAATAACATTTCTATCATACAGCACCAGGATATCTTAGACCAATGTGCCAAGCCAGTTATTGTATGTGGGGTTTCCACAAACATATGACTGGTGTAATTATCAAAGCTCTTATTGATAAAACAATATTTCTTACCAACTGCTTACCAACTTTCCATAGGTTTGGCTTTAATAATTGGCTATTGACTTGACTTTAGCAGATTCCAACTTTTACTCCCAGCTCACTTGGAAGACACTACCTGACACCATGGGAAATGATCACTTTCCCTTAGTGGTTGCCCTACCTGGAATAAATTCTAATGAAATACATTACAGAAAGTAACTGGCGTAACTTGATTAAATGTCAAGAACTCTGGAAAGATTAAAAATCACTTCCCTACAACTATAATAATATCACTGACAACATAAAAGAAAAATTGTGAAAACACTACAATCACTTTCACAATAAAAACATCTCACATTAACAATGCATGGAAGACAAAAAAAATTAATTGCCATAAGAAGGGGAAAAATAACCAAGGAACTTCTTCCACATATTAAATGTTAAAATAATTCAGCTACTCACTGGTCAGAATTCAGAAAAATAATGCAAAATGATAAATGCACATTCTTTACCTTTCACTCCATTGACCAAAATATGGTCCATCTTCATCTCTGATCAAGGAGGTAAAACCCAAGCAAGAATGGAATAATATCGGTATGCAGCAAAATATCTCCATTGAGGAACTGGTTAATAAATTTTTAGATCACTTTTACACTGAAGAGATCCATTTCCTACAGACATTAATATCCTAAAGGAATTGGAAGAAGATAATTTTAAAGAATAAACCAGAGAATATTCACACAGCATTAATCAAGCTTTTACTCTCAATGAACTAACCTATGCATCTTCAAAACCAAAAAAAAGAATTCCACTCCAGACCCTGATGGTATATCCTACCAAGCCATACAAAATTTACTTTCATGTATAAAGTTAGCTCTTCTTGAAATATTAAACTTACACTGGCATGATAAATCATTTCCTGAAGATTGGAAAACAGCATATACACCCAATTCAGTTTTTACATGGATATTTTTTATACGATTTTGATTAATATGGTTTAGAAAATAATTCCAATTCTCTTTTTAAATGATTTATTTTGATCTAACATGGTTCAAACTGCCCCTTTTTAAAAGTCTCCATTTGAATTTAATTCTCAAAAAATATTCCTATTCAAGAAAAAATTCCTAGAATTTACATTTATAACAAAGATGCTGCTTTTATGGTCACATTTTTTGAAGTAGTTTTGACTTTGAAAATGTGCTATAAATGCATATTTTATGCACTAAAATCCCCAAAATAAAAACTACATTAACATAACTACACAAGTTTTCTCTATTTTATTCTCTATTTTATGGAAAAATTATACAAAACCTACTTCATTCGGAATAAAGTGGCAGCATTGAGTTTTGGGAATTCCCCTCAATTTTATATTCAATACATGTTAGTCTTGGTCTCTCATTTTGTATTTAAAGTTAGAAGTGTTTAGATGTTTAATAAAAGAAATTGAAAAAATTTTTGTTTTTGAAGTTTTGTATGCTTAATATAAATTTATTAAATTTTACTGCTAGGTAGCTTAAAAATTTTCATTTGATTTATTAACTATAATTCAAATATTTTTTGTAAGCCTTACCACGATGTCAGATAATTCAACTGTACAAAAGCAGAGAAAAAAAAGCTATCTCTTTGGATGCTAAGATCCAAATTTTAGATCGTCTTGCAACTGTAGAAGGTTCAACATCTATAGGTAAATATTTTCGTTTGAATGAAGCTACCATAAGAACCATCAAGAATAATGGAGATGCTATTAGAAAATCTGCTTTCTGTAACAAAATTGAGCGCTAAGTCGTCATCGTACATGAGAGATATTGTAAAGGTGAAGATGGAAAAGGCACTAGTAATGTGGATAGAAGATAACTCACAAAAAAAATCTCTAGATGGAAATACCATCAGACAGATGGCATTATGAATATATAAGCAGCTTCAAGAAATGGAACCAACCAGCTCAGTTAAACAAAAATTATGAATTTTCTGCAAGTACAGGTTGGCTTGCAGGATTTCTTCAAAAACACGCGTTTCGTAATGTAAGGATAAAAGGTGAAGTTGCATCTGCAGATGAGCTGGCTGCTAAAGAATTTTGTCCAAAATTGGCCCAAATCACTGAAGATGGTGGATACACTCCTGATTAAGTTTGGAATGCAAATGAAACTGGTCTGTTTCGGAAAAAAAAATGTCTAGTAGAACCTATGTAGCAAAATCACAAAAAACTGTTGGTAGCTTTAAAGCAGCTGAGGATCATGTGACCTATCTATTTTTCAGCAACGCTTCAAGAGATAGTATGTTAAAACCGCTGCTCAACAATCGATTCCTAAGGACCCCCCCCACGGTCAATGAAAGGTGTAGATTTGAATAAATTGCCAGTGTATTCGATAGTTTGGATGGAAATGTTTTGTTCTAGAAGTTAAACACAATTTGAAGGGAAAAAAAATCTCGAATTTAAAGTTCTACTGATTATAGACAATGCACCTGCCCATCCTGTGTTGGAACACCCAAATGTGCAATTTTGTTTTCTGCTGCCTAATACAACATCCTTAATACAACCACTAGACCAGGATATAATTGCCACATTTAAAACTTACTACATAAGACAAATATTCCAATACATTTTGAATAAATTAGATAAGGATAAAACACTAAGTTATTGATGTTTGGAAGAAATTTTCTATTTTAGATTATATCAAACTTGCTGGATTGACATTATCAGAATTAAAACCATCAACTTTAAACGCATGCTGGAAAGCTATGTGGCCAGAAGGTGTAAAAAGCAAAAATCCTGTACTCCCAAATGTGACTGACTCTCCTAATATCATCACTTTAGCACATGCAGTTGGTGGAGAAGGATTCGATGATTTATCGTTTGCAGATTTTGATGAATTGCTGGTTGACAAAGCTCTTAGAGAAGATGAAATACTAGAAGTTGTCCTTGAGACTCCTGATGAAAGAGAAAAAAAATGATGGTGATGAAGACTGCAGGTTTAATTAAAGAAGGGCTTCAAATGGCTAGTAAATTGGAAAGTCATTTTCTTACACATGATCAGTTAAAAAAAGTGAAATGAAGTCATGTATGACGCGTTGTCAAGAATTATACAAAGATCTAGTCAAAGCAGGATCTCAACGATTGATTGCAGGGCTCATTGTCAAAACTAATCAAACTTCAAAATCACTGTAAACAGGTGATAATTTGGTTGCCCATGCCACAGAGAGCATTTCACCATTGGAGTATGAACACGACTGCCAAAATGTTTCAAGCAATGAAAGTGATTTAATTCCAGTCTTACGCAAACGAATGCATCTATTGTCAGAAAGTGACAACGAATAAAATCTAGTTAACAAGCATATGCAAGTCTCATTTTTTTGCACTTTTGTATTCTTGAATTAGTGACATTATTTTTTTATGAAGGATAATTTACTGTATATACTTTTCCCCTTCTTATGGCAATTAATTTGCCCTTCTTATGACATTTTTCCCCTTCTTATGACATATAATTATCTTTATAAGTTTATAAAATAAAAAATGTGTTTAAATAAATAAAAATCAAATAAAGATTTTGATATGATTTGTTTGAAAACAACTTATTATTTGTACTGGGTTTTCACGTCTGGAACCAACCTTTTATTTTTTTTCATATGCACTGTATTGTTTTTTACATGGCTTTTTTTTGCATGGTTTTTTTTGTGAACCTATCTACTGTGTAAAATCAGAATTAAGTGTACTATACTAATTAAGAAAATCAACAAGATCCTTTTAAAATTTGAAGCATATAGGCCAATTGCACTGAGTTCTTGCATACTAAAACTTTTTGAGAATATAATAAAGGCCAGATTGAATTGGTATATCGAGAAACACAATATTCTGAGTGAACATTCTTCAGGCCAGCCAGTGCATGCAAGATAACTTATTTGGCCTTACCCTTAACTTACAGCATGATGTATACTATAACGTGTCCAGCTATTGTTTTCCTTGATCTTAAAGGATCATTTGATTCTGTGTGGCAGGAGGGTTTGCTCAAGATGAAAATAATTGGCGTATGTGGAACTGTTACCACACTGTATCGCAGATTATCAAAAATAAATATCCAAATCAATCTGGGAAATATTTTATCTTAAGGAAAAAAAAATGCTCTCCACAGGAATTATAAAAAAAAAGCATAATTTCTCCTCTGGTGTTTAGCCTTTATTTACATGATCCACCAGGACTACTACTTCACATACGAAAATTTCATTGTATGCTGATGATATAGCTATCCGGTGCAGCAACCCTTTATACTACAGAATAGAAGAAAACCTACAAGAATCCATGAACAAAATAATCGAGTGAAAAATGGCATATAAAATTTTCAAAGGACAAAACAGTTCTGCTACCTTATTATCAGGAAGCTAAGAAATATCCAAACATCAATATCAAAAAAGAAGATAATGTAATTCAAGAAGTGACTCCTCCCTCCAAAAAATGACTCCCTACCTACACCTCAAGCAGCTGCTTGCCCACAGAGGTCCAACAGGAGGCTGTTAGTTTATACGCCATAGTAGACGGTCTGTGAGAATGGCAGGACCTCAGCAGAAAAACGACACTATGTCCATGCCTTATCTGGGGCTCAAACCTGGGTCCCTTAGATCAGTAACCAAGTGCAGTAATCACTTGGCCATGGGACAACTTGACATAATAATCAACATATAATAAAAATAACCCCTCTAACACACTGGAAATTTTTGGAACTCTTGTAGGAGCCAGTATATAAAGAAATACTTTCCACCAGGGGAAAATATAGTTGGCTTTCAGAATTCCCACCTTGGGAACTTAACCGTACCTAAAAATAATGTGCCTTGGGGTTTTTGTGATCCGGCCATTTAACTCATTGTGTGTAGAAAAAGTGCCACTCAGGTAAAACAGCCCAACCCTGCCTCCACCATTCTTGTCCTATGATCCTTGAGATATGGTTTGCCCATGGGATGACTTGTAGCAATATTTACAACTCTGCTGAGCTGTCTAAGCTTGTTGCCAGATCAAATGGTCCTCCTGCTGTGTTGCAGATCCTGAGAGGGCATACTTTCTATCAAGAACTGCTACTAGCGTTGATACACTGTTGTCACAGCACAAATGTTGCAAAATATGACAAGTCAACCATGCAGCTTAGAACTAACTAGCAGTATGCTTCTTAGAGGCCAATAATTAGTCCTGTCAAATTCTCTCAACTAGCAGTATGGTTGGAAAATATGTTGCCTTTGCATTTCATACCAGTTTCACTTCCTCCTAGAACTTGCAGCTTGAATCTGGAAGGTTCTTGTGAGGAAACTGGTTTAAGTTGTGACTATGGCCAAGGCTTTTCGCTGATATCGACAAATATTGCAGCCAGATTGGTCCCATATTTTAATTATTTGCATATGTTGGCGCAACTCAGCTGCTTTGCATGCACTTCTGATCATTCCTTTTGGGTGTTGCAATTTCAATGTTAGAGTATGTATTATGCAATTAGAAATGATAATGGAATTTGATTGAAAATGATATCATTAGGTACATGTGACCTCAAATGGCAGTAATCTTAGGAATCGTCTGATTAGCACATAATGAAAAAATCAAATTTTTTAATGGACTTTATATCAGTTTAATTTAAAATAGTACTAATTTCATAACTAGCATTCAGAATTTTTAATTTTTCAATTAAGTTTTTGCTGTTGTGCAGTTCACCATTTTCATAACAGTATCTAATACAGATTGATCTGGAAGGGTTCAATCTCAATTCCAGTGGTTAAAATAAACTTCATTTGCATTGATGAATATTTGTGTACTTCTACTATGGCATCAAACTGGCAGGCTCCTGTCAGACCTCTGTGACAAGCAGCTGCTTGAGGGGGTATTTATTATATTTATTTTTAAAAAAATGCAATTTATAGACTTTCTTGCTCAGAAAATAAAATAATTGAAAGTTCTCTGTTGAGTAATAAATTTTTTAAAGTGTGTCATTTTTCTTTGAAAGCATTTATATATATAATTCTCTGCTTCAGTGAAGTAACACTATCCTTGCTCTGAAAAGCTTCCAAGTTTACTCATGGAAACTTTTTCATATACAAATGGTTTACAAGGATAAATTTTTAAATTTCATTGTTCAATGACATTTAGTTAGTTTAACCTTTAATTTTTCCACAAGTCTTTATCGCTTTTTAGTTACACATTTTCAGTTTTTATTTCAATTTTTTTAAAAGCAAAATGGATTTTTGTAACACTACCACCTTAGTTGTAAGGTTTGCTTGTCAGCAAAAAAATCCAATTGTAAGCATTATGCACCATTTGCATAAATGACCAAAAAAGTTTGAAAAAATTAAATGAGAGATTTAAGTAATGATAGAATTGTTGTGGTTTATTTTTTTTATTAAAGTAATAAAATACTTTTAATTTTATTTTTACTTTTTAATTAAAGTACTAAAATATTTTAATAATACTATGAGTGGCAATACAGCAAAAGGAAATTTTTTTTACAATTGTTAAATGGAAAAAATATGCTTTGCAATTTAAAAAAACTTCAAAAATTTTACTTAATAGACTTGGATATTTGTCATTTTTTTAACTACAATTAGATGCTCTTTCTCTTGATATATGACATTGCTTATTTGTGTTCATTGGCTATTTGGTAAAGAAATTCCAAAGTTCACCTTTTTATCTGACTTAGAGAGTTGTCAAAAGTCTTGATACTTCTCAAAGTATATCAGGGAGAAAAAAACTAAAACAGACTCAATTTCTTGCATGAAGTAAAAAATTTCTCTTATTCAGAAGTAATTAGCCTTTCTATTTGATATGCATTATAATTATTTTTGTCAATTGGTTTTTGAATGGATTTTTATTTGCATTGCCAGACACATTTTTTTTACTGCATGCTTCTATAAAAATCTTTTAATTAAAACTAGTTGTCTTTGAGATATTTTATTTTCAGAAAATCCAGAATTGATTGTTGATAAATTTGGCATGTAAAATACGATAATTTCTTGAATTATTAATTTGACAATAAAGGTTTAAAGTTCATTTTTTTTTTGACTGAGCACAATTGTGAAAAACGCCTGGCCACCAGGTACAATTCACTTTTTCAGGCATGGTATGGAAAGAGTTAAAAATGTGCTTAGGTTTAGAAGAATTGCCTTTAATAGTGAAGTTGTAAAAGACCCAGATGTAACCAAAGCTTACCACAATTGTGGTTTACTTATCACTGAAGTTGAAGAAGAATGAAACCATTTAAAATAAGTTTTTTTTAAAAATAAGTAACAATACGTTTTTAGGTAAAATGGAGCAGAGGAGAGAAGCCATTTGAGTGATGAGCACTGGACCTTATTTCTGAAAGATTTGCAAAAATAAACCAAATCACTAACAGGTGGCAATACAGAAAAGTTAATAAATGTGCAAAGGATCAGTTGAATGCTATAGCTTGGCTGACAAAGCGGAAGCTACTAGACAGCAGAATAGCAGAGTTATACCAGATAGTTAATATTTTGTTTAGGAAGAAACAGACTGGTACACAGGGATAAATGCAAAATCCTTATGCAACCATCGGCTACGGAGGTCCTACCAGACTGTGTAATTTTCCTCTTCAGATATGTCTATTCTGAGCTACAGCTACTGCATTTTGCTACTGTAGACCAATTCTAGCAATTGTCTGCCTGTTGCTCCTAGGTCTTCCCTTTTCATGAAGCCTTTAGGTACACTGTTCATAATTGTGTTTGCCAATCTGCAGCTATGCATACAGGCAACATGTCCAAACCAACAGTCTCTGTACAAAATGTTTCTCAAAGGAGGTTGACAATTCCTTCTTCTAACCTCATCATTACTTACAAAACCAGACTATCTAATACCCAAGATACTGCACAAACATCTAGAATCAAATGCATCGTTTCTTTTTATCCTGCTTACAAAGGGTCCATGTTTCGCAACCATAACTAACCTTAGAACCAGAAGTATTATACAGCCTAATTTTGCTCTTTAGATGTACACTCCTATTTTTCCATGCTCTCCATAGATTCTTAAATATCCCAGCAGCAATTCCTATTCTTCTATTTATCTCATGCCACACATCACCATTATCTGTTACATAACTCTCAAGAAAATTAAACTGAGACACTTGCTCAAGAGTGCAGCCATTCAAAGCAACTGAATCACCATCTGCCTGACCAATTTTCATCACTTTAGTTTTCTCTCTGTTTATCACCAAACCTACTCTGTTGCCAGTCTCATTAACAGCCCTAATGAAAGAATTCATTTCCTCAACATCATTAGCCAACAGGACTAAATCATCTGCATAATTTAAATCAGAAATTTTGGAATCTTTAGACCATTTAAGTTCAAAATCTTTCCCTTACAACAAAGAATTTCACATAACATAATCAATATCCAAACTAAAGAGAAAAGGATACAAAATGCACTCTTGTCTCCAACTCCACTAGCAATGCTAAACCAATTGCTACAAGCCTTACCAACTCTCACACATAACTCAGTGTTATTATAAAGAGCTTTCATTACACTAACTAACTTGTCAGGTATTCTATATGATCTAATGATCAACAAACAAATTGTGTTGATCAACAGAGTCAAAAGCCTTTTTTGAAATCTACAAAGCTAAGTAACCACAGGTTTCTGAAACTCTTAAAACATTTCTCACAAATCTAAGTGAAAATATTTGATCAGTACTTCCCATATCACTTCTGAATCCACACTGTTCATCATGCAGTTGTTCATTAACCAAATTCTTAATTCTATTAAGTATAATCATACAAAGAACTTTATCTGGAACAAAAAGTAAACTAATTCCCCTATAATTATCACAAGAACTTATCATTAATCTTATATATCTTTATAAAAACTTATATCTTTATCATAAAAATGTTAAAAATATCAGTCAGCTATGTGACAACACAAATGTTCCCAGCTCTGTGCATTTCAGTGACGATTTCATCCATCCCTGGGGATTTATGCAGTTTTAATTTAGAGATAGCCAAAGCGACTTTGGAATATGATATAGGGCCAACATTAAAGCCAGTAATTCATCTATCCTCATTACAAACAATGGGAGTAGAAATAATCACGTTATTTAGAACATCTGAAATACTCAGCCCACCTAGCCATCACAGAATCCTCGCCTTCAACCACCTTGCCATGTTTATCCCTGTATACCTGTCTGTTTCTTTCGAAGTAAAACATTAACAATCTGGTACAACCCCCTGCTGTTGTGCTGTCTAACTGCTTCCTATGCTGTGTCCGCCAAGCTATCAAGTCAAAGATTTTTGCCACCTGTTAACTCATCCTTTGCACGTTTATTAAGCTTGTTGCATTGCCATCTGTTTGGACTAGTAGGGTGTTGATTCATATTAATCCTCAATTCCTTCTTTTAGAAATAAGTTCCATTGCCTTATCGCTCAAATAAATTTGTTTCCTCTGTTCTCTTTTACCCAAAAGAGTACTGTTGGTTTCAAGAAAAGCCTGTTTAAACTGATTGCATTCTTTCTTAATTTTGGCAGTAAGTAAAACCACAATTGTCATAATGACTAAGTAGCCAGTTATGATATGCTTTGACTATATCTGTATATTTCAGACCTTCAGTGTTGAAGGTAATTTTCTTAACCTTAGTACAACATTTCTTAAACATTAAGTAATGGTAAGACCCAATTTTAGCTCCCCTGCATGATCTGGTATTCCTCACCAAACTAGCCCATCTGCTGTTAATTAAAATATATCATATTCCTGTGCAACCCATGTGTATTTATAAATGTCCCAGTGTGTGTAGAATGTGTTAGTTATTTGCAATTTGCAAACTATTAAGTTTACTTACCTGTAGAAAATGTTTTCCCATTGCCAGTGGAACTATCAATGCCAAAGGGACCTAAAATTCTTGCCCCAAAGGTCAGAGTCAGTACCAACTTCAGCATTGACAGGGATTAATATGGTAAGGTTATTGAAGATGAGTATTGTGGCAGTGTGAGCTGAACATTTCAAAGATGTTCTAAACACATGGTTAGTTCTACTCCCATTGTATGTAATGAAGATGCATTTACTGGCTTTAATTTTGGCTCAATATCACAATCGAAAATTAAAATTACATAACTTCCCAGGGGTAGATGAAATTACTGCTGAAATGCTTAGTAATTGTTTACTTTCACTGGTGGTATCAACCTATACTACTAACCCATTATACAAGTTATTTTAACTTGCATATTAATTTTTAAAAGATCAAGAAAGTTTGATGCTTTCTTGATCTAAAGTTTCATGGAAAGAGTTCAAAGAACACTCTCCATGAAACTAGTTTGGGAACTTAAAATGAAGAAGAAAACTCTAGCTTGGTATGAAAAAAGTCACAGTAGTGGCTGTCATAGCAATATATCTGCAGATCACAACTCACTGCAGATTACAAGTCTGCCATATTACCTGTGCCAATCCCTGCTTCCTTCAGGAAAAATAAAGAGAAGGTAAAGCTGTTTGCTCATAAATACTATGTTGCTGCTTCTACAAATAGAACAGGTGTTGCTCATGGACACATTAAATTCTTAGCTTACTTCTCAGTACAATACAACTTGGTTGAATCAGTACATGGATTAGGGTGTTGTAGTGGCAAGCAAGAGGTTATGCTGAAGAAAGTTCATGGATGAAGTGATGATTGTTCTCAAGGATCCTCAGGGTGAACATCATCAGGAACTATACTATAATTTTAACTGGTGCTGCTTCACAAGATAGAAATAAGAAACTTACTAATGGATGATATATTTGATTCATGTTGTTTTTTCCCATTAAACCTTTTGTGCATCAATTTTTAAGCTCATTTTTTCTGAAAATCGACTATGTTTTCATTTTGTCAATCTGTCAGTTTGAAATATAGTTACGAAATGTGAATGTCACGAAGTTTTGCATTGACAGCAATGATTTCACTTTTATCCCCAGGAGGTGCGAGAAATTATTTTTTTTAAGAGAATTATTTGTTTTTGGAAATAAAAATTTGTTTTGGGTTGAATAAGTACACCTATCCCTCGATTTACACGGTACTCAGTTCACACAATTTTGGCTTTGCACAGTCAAAAAATGCAACCAGTTTCAATTTACACGGTACTGACTGAGACGTACATAGAAAGGAAATCTCAGTCAGTACTGTGTAAATCAAAACTGGTTGCATTTTTTGACCGTGCAAAGCCAAAATTGTGTGAACTGAGTACCGTGTAAATCGAGGGATAGGTGTATTCATCATCATCATCCTCCTCAAGCATCCGTGGGCTATGGAGGTCCAACCAGACTGTGCAATTTCCAAGCATATCTGTCCTGAGCATAATCTGTCCTGATATAATTTCCAAGCATATCTGTCCTGAGCTACATCTGCTGCATCTGGCCACTGCACACCAATTCTAATAAGGTCCTGTTTGACATTGTCTGCCCACTGCATCCTAGGTCTCCCCCTCTTTCTGAGGCCTTTTGGCACACTGTTCATAACCAATCTGTAATTATCCATATGGGCAACAAGGCCTAACCAGCGGAGTCTCTCTCTGCCCAATATGCTGCTTAATGGAGGTTGCCGAATCCTTTGCATAACCTCATCATTAGTTACAAAGTCGAACCACCTAATGCCCAAGATACTGCTTAAGGACCTAGAATCAAAAGCATCTAGTTTCTTGTTTACAAAGTGTCCAAGTTCCACTACCATAACTAACCCTAGAAAGAACCAAACTATTGCACAATATAATTTTAGTCTTCAGGTGTATACACCTATTTCTCCACACACTCCATAGATTCTTAAAAGTCCTGGCAGCAATCCCTATTCATCTGTTAATCTCATGCCGCACATCAGAAGTATCTGTTACATAGCACCCAAGGTAATTAAACTATGACACCTCAAGACTGCAACCATTCAGATTAACTGAATCACAGCCTGCCTGACCAATTTTTATCACTAGTTTTCTCTCTGTTTATAACCAAACCTACTCTACTACCAGTCTCATCAACAGCTCGAATGAAAGAGTTCATCTCATCAACATCATTTGCCAAAAGCGCTAAATCATCAGCATAATCTAACACAGAAATTTTCGTATCTCCAGCCCATTTAAGGCCAAAATCTTTCCTTTGAAGTGAATTTTGCATAACATAATCAATAACCAAACTATAGAGAAAAGGAGACAAAATTCTCCCTTGTCGAACACCAGAAGTAATGCTAAACCAATTGCTACAAGCCTTACCAACTCTCACACACAACTCATTGTTATTATAGAGAGCTTTCATTATGTTAACTAACTTGTCTGGTATACCATGTGATCTCACAATCAACCACAAATTATGAAGATCAACAGAGTAGAAAGCGTTTTTGAAATCCACAAAGCTAGCAACCAAAGGTTTCTGAAACTCTAAATATTTCTCAAGAATCTGCCTAAGTGAAAATATCTGATCCACACATCCCCTACTACTTCTGAATCCACATTGCTCATCATGCAATTGACTATCAACCAGATTCTTAATTCTATTAAGGACAATCATGCAAAGAACTTTACCTGGAACAGAAAGTGATACCTGTATAGTTATCACAAGAACTGCGATCACCTTTTTTAGAAAATAGAGATAATAATACCTCTGGTAAAATCCTTAGGAACCATGCCGTTGTCATAAAAGATATTCAAAATTTCAATCATCCAAGTGGTAACCAAAACATTCCCAGCTCTAAGCATTTCTGTAGTAATTTCATCGACCCCTGGGGATTTATGAAGTTTAAGTTTAGAAATAACCAAAATAACTTCAGATTGTGTTATAGGGCCAACATTAAAGCCACCAATGCACCTATCATTACAAACAATGGGAGTAGAACTAACCACATTGTTTAGAACATCACTGAAATGCTCAGCCCACCTAGCCATGACAGAATTATCACCTTCTATAACCTTACCTTGTTTATCCTTCAATCCCTGCATACCTGTCCGTTTTCTACCATGCAAAACATTAACTATCTGGTACAGCTCTCTGCTGTTGTGCTGTCTAACTGCTTCCTCGGCTTTGTTAGCCAAGCCATCAAGCCAAAGATTCTTATCAGCAGCTAACTGATCCTTTACATGTTTATTAGGCTCTCTGTAATGCTTTCTATTAGGTTCTTCCAGAAGAAACATGTTATTCTTCTAGTATAACTTTGGTTCAGATTCAATTACTTTTTAGTTAACCTTATTTGCTGCAAATGTAGCCTTAGTTGTTTTTATGCCATAAAACCCCAAACATCCAATCAATATTGCTAATGGATGGAAGAAGCTCGTCTTTGACAGATATATGCATCTAGAGTTCGAGGGGTTGGAACCGAAAGATTATTGTAAAACTATTTTCGTCGCAGGAGAATATGGTACTACAGAAGATGTTGTAGAATACCTGGATGCAGAAAATTTTGGGTACCAGAATTTGACTGAGTAGACGATTATCCAAGACATCATAGGGTGACTTCAGCAGTGGACAACTGGAATCTGGTGTTAACCATAACAAGAGACAGCTTACTGCTTGAACTTGCATCAGTGCTTGTATTATTCACTGAAAGGACTATTCTTTATGATGATTAAAATTTTATATCTCAGTGACAAGCAGTTTTCAGGAGCCTCAATAATAGTGCTCTCTATGTAAGATGACCTACTTTTTGTGTATCCTCGACTCCTGCCCATAAAAGAGTTCGTTAAATATAATCGTTAAATAAATGGCCAAACACCTCTCCTTGAGATCACAATGGTAAATTGGCAAGGTCTGATTGGTGACAAATGTTAAGATGAGATACTGGACACTTATATTGTCATTTTAAAGTGCAGTGGGTCCAGGAATTATCTTAACATTAATGTGCTGGAAGACATAAGTTTCTAAATTCAGTCTCACATCCAGTGGGAACTATAGTTCCCAAGAGAATATGTTCTAAGTCCCCCCCCCCCCCCCCCTTAGAAATCATCCGTTTTTAAGATCATTTTTAATTAATCTTACAAATTTATGAATTAAATTTGATAATGAAAAGATATCTCATTTTTTAGATACCCAGTGAAGTTGAAAAAATATTAGTGTATGCTGTTATGGGAGCCATTTTGGTGACCTCATTTCACACCAAAACTGTGTAGTTGTTTTCTTCTTTCTGGTATTGTTTTCGAACTGAAATTTCACTGAGAGAATTCTTTGAATTGTTGTCATTTTTTCTTCTTTTGATGAAATTGCTTTGGAAGAAAAACCAGTAAAATGGATGTTTTTTTAAATAGAAGGTATTTGCTTCATTTCATAAGAATGCATTTATCTAAGCATGCAATTTTTACTATATTTCTCATTTTTAAATTGTTTTGCTGTGTATTAAGATATATTTTGCTTCATTAAATATATATTGTGGTTTACATACTCATACATTCATTGTAGACTCAAATAGATTTGTTTTTAAACTTTAGCATAATTTTTCAAGAGGGATCAATGGGTAAAAAATATATATTATAGATTTGAATGTTATTTTTGGTATTTAATTAGAAACAGTTGAAAAAAAATCATATTTCTATTGAAAAATTGTTTTCTCACAACCTTGTACTAGAGGAGCAAAAATTCGCTCTCCAATCACTAGAATGGGAAAGATGAAAGTGATTCTTTGGGTTGAGACACAGTAAGGGTTAAGGACATTCCAGCAGTTCTTTCTTTCCAAAATTAGCTCCAGTGCCTTATCACTCAAATAATTTGCCTCCTCTGCACTCTTTTTGCACAAAAGAGTACTGTTAGTTTCAGGAAAAACCTGTGTAAAATGGTTGCATTGTTCTTCATCTTCAGTAGTAAGCAAACTATGGCTGTCATAATGACTAAGTAACCTATCGGGGTAAGCTTTAGCTATACTGGGTGTTTGAGATCTTTAGTGTTAAAGGTAACTTTTCTAACCTTAGCACAACACTTCTTAAGTTTAAGTTGCAAGATACTTTTAGCAAGGTGTCTTGCAAATTTCTTGTTAATTAAATATATAATTGAATTAATGTGCAGCCCATCTGGTGAAACCTGTGTGTACTTATATTTGTCATGGCATTTGTAATAAGTGTTGGTTGTTCTCAAACTGTGAAGTTTATTTACCTGTAGGAGACGTTGTCCATTGCCATTGCAGCTACCAATACTAAATGGAGCTATTACCCCTCCCTAAAGGTCAGAGTCAGTACCAACTTTGGCATTGAAGTTGCCTAGAACCAAATTTTCCTTTCTTAACAGAATTAAAAATATCCTGATCTGTCTGTAAAGCCTATCTTATCCTCATCAGCATCCTCAGTGGGGGCATAACAACAGATAACATTCATCTTTAATGCTTGTCTGAAATTTAGCTGTAAGAAACCTTTCATTAATGCACTCGTATCCTAGAAGAGCATCACTAAAGTGTCTGCTGAGAAGCAAACCTACGCTTTGGAGATGCTCTCCATCTTCCCTCCTTGGAAAAAGAAATATAAGATTATTTTTAAGTATCTGACTTTTATCTGTCTATTTGGTAAGCCAGGAATATCGAAAATATAATGGTGAAATTCTTATGTGAGGATGTCAAGATAATAATCTCTGTGCAGAGTCCTCACATTCCAACAACCTGTGGAGAAAAAATGGTTAGTGGGATTTTAAAGAAATGTTTATTGAGAGAGGAAGTGCCATCAATATCAAACAGCCCCCTAATTGCAGGTTAGGGGCAAAAACCTGTTCCCCCACTACTAAAGACTAAAGCCATCTAGACTGGAAGGTTTCCTTGAATGTAGGTTTGACGACACCCATGGAAGCTAGAGTTCAGATACCTGCGATGGCCTCTGATCAGGGTTATCCACCATATGGTAAAACATATCCTGTGAACTTATTCACTTGGGGGTGTCAACTGATAAACAAACAGAAAACACAGTGGAAGATTTTTCCTCAACAGAAGCTATAGCAAATTCAGGATCCATAATCAAGCTCATAGCCATTATTTCATTCTGTTTGATGTAAACGATCAGCATGAGAACCTGTGTGTTTGACCACTCCTCAGTTGGTTAGAAAAAAAAAGAGAAGAAGCCATAGTAGTTCAGATCAGTAGACCACACTGATCTGGCAGCCCTCCCCTTCTGTTTGTTCTCTTGTACAAGAGAGTCTGTTTTGAAAGGTAATGACAGTGCGCACTACAAGAAGGCAGGGTTAGACTTTAGGTGTTATGCCTCGCTGTTCTGTCCATCATCACAGGTGATTGGGGTATAGCTTTCCTTCTATTGACTACTTGGGTATCATTTAAAGATGTGAAAGTAGACCCCTTTAAATCTCGGAACTGAAAGTTTTCTGGAAACGTAATGAGATTATGAGCTTTTTTTATCCAGACTTGACTGATTCACTTTTTCTGCGACCGTATATTTTTTGGTGACTTGTTGTTATAATGTAGCTGCCAAATGCATATAAAATGAGAATTCATGACTATATGATAAATATTTTTAAAGTTTTAATGTAATCTTATTAATGGTGCATATTCTACATAGTTTGATTCATGAAATTAGTGATAAAAATGGCAACTGTTACTAACATAAAGAACAGAGTAATGATTTTTAAAAATATTTTGATAATATTCAAATGTACAATTATAAATTCTTGTTTTGTATAAATCCACATGTCCTATTATAAAAAAAAAAAGCCACAAAAAATAAGGTTACAGAGGGAGTGAATCAATAAATTTTAAAATTCTTTGTATCACATTTGTCAAATATATCCTGTAATAAAGTAGTCCCAAAAATTAATTTCATTCTATAACATTCAAAAACAGATTAACATACCATGACTGAAACCAAAAAAAAAATGCAAAATCTTTAAAACATGCACTGCAGATATGCATTTAAAAAAAGTATAAATAGACCAAATGTCGTCAGATACAAACTCTCATCTGGTTAACACCTAATTGTGTTCATACACCATGATTTCAATATATCTGCACCCTGACCAACTCACATTTCCATAGACTTAGCATTTGGTAGCAGTACAGTAGTATTCCACATTGAAGTTCATTACAAAATTCTTTTTGATTCCATAATTAATCGTAATTCTAAAATAATTTTTGTGTTTCTGCATTTACCTATCAAAAATACAGCTATTTAACATTTTTCCAATTCTCCAAAATCCTTTAAGGAAGAAGTAGCTATACTAAATAATTGCCGTTTTTTTTTATAAAGTAATTTTAAGAAACTATATTTGTGGAAAAGTTCAATATTTTCATTACCATCAGTCACCGCTAGAAATCCAGAAGTCAAGTGTTCCATCAAGATACAATGCGTTGACAGAATGCTTGACTTCTGGAAAGAGGCAGACCTGCAGTTTATGGTATCCTATGCCATAAACTGCAGTGAAATTGCAGTTGGGAGTTATATAGAATTAAATGTTCCTTCTCTTAAAATTATTACTTGCCAAATTTTGTTCTTTATTTCAGAATAAGGTTAAAGTCCAATGAAATTACTCTTTTTACACCATTGTTTTAAAAAGTACTATTAAGTGAAGATTAAAATAACTTCATAAACATTGTAGGTAATGTACTAGTCACATGATATCAGAAAAAACTCAGAATGCAGTAACAAAGCCAATGCAGTTATTAAGTAATTATTAATTAATGCTAAGTAATTAACTTGAACTGCATCGATATGACTATCAGTTACCCCATTAGTTGTCAATGGGCTGATTGTTTTTCCAGATACCATGTGACTAGTACATTACCTACAGTGTTTATGTAGTTATTTTAATCTTTATTTAATTCTGTGCACTGTTTATACCTTTGAATTTTAAGAATTATTAAAATTAACATGTTTTTCTCAAATATTTTATCTTCTAAAAATTCAGAATTAAATTACCTTTCTTTTGGTATATGACATGATCTATTCTGTCTTAATGTTTCAGGATAAATTTTAAAGTTGCACTTTTTTTCTCGTGAAAGTATCTCAAAATTAGCCAGTCTACCAGAACGAATTCTGCTCTATAAAGCAGGCATATTAAGGATTAATGGATGATGTGCCTAGCTTCACAGAACTTGGCTGGTGCATGAATACTTTGAGAGTGAAGGTTCCACTCATATGGATTGGCAGTCATGATCACCAGACCTAAATCCCGTGGAATGTGTGTGGGATACTGTAGAGCGACTGATTGTGCCCCCCCCCCCCCCACAGTCTTCCAGAAGCCGTGATTTGCTCCGTATGAGGTATGGGAACGATCACCCAAGGCTCTGCTGGCCAGTCTTATGCATGGTGTGGCATATCGTTGTCAGGCTTGCATTGCTTCCAGAGGTGATCACACACCATACTGAAGACATTGTGGACATTATTTTTTTCATACATGCACTTGTTTGATGCACACTTCCCTTCCATCCAGTTGTGCATGTATTTGTTTCTGTATGCTCTGGCATTCTTTTTTGTCCCAGGATAATACATATGCTAAATTATATCCATAACTTTTGGTTCGTTCCATTCACCATTGTGTTTTTTCTTTGGTTTTTGTTCTTGTTTAGTCAACTGTGCTGGGTCACAAAAGTAAACTTTAAAATTTTTATTTTCAAATAACCAATTAACTGAAGTCAGAAGAAAAAAAAAAAGCATTTGAATAAATAGATTTGTGGAAAAAAAATTTTGCTGACTTGCAGGATGCAAACCTGTCTCTCTCCAGATACATGAAAGAGTGTTCTAAGAACACTAAATAACATTGACTCAATCTTTTTTCCACTAATATGACTTGTCAATCTACTGTGATTACTTCACCTGGACTTGGTGGCATCTATCATTGGGAATGGAAACTATTTCTTCTAATGTTGCACTAAGATGTAAATAACTAAGTCACTTATGCTATTAGCATTATTAATAATTTAGTCAATAAATATTATTCACATATATATTATTGATTAATCCGTGAATATCCTCAGCACATCATCTGGGAATATTATCCACGATACCTCAGCACACCATCTGGGAACTTTTCCACTTGATATCATGCTATGTTGCCGAATGTATAGGCAGCATGGTGGTCATATGACCTGACTCAGGCTACCTTATTTCCCACTTTCTTGTCGACATGTGTGGTAAGTTTCGTCTCATTTCATGCATTCCTTCATGGTGTAGCATTTTCTTGTCGACATGTGTGGTAAGTTTCGTCTCATTTCATGCATTCTTTCATGGTGTAGCATTTTCTGTGTCGAGCAGTATACTTTAATATTTTAATATAAATCAGAATATTTGCATTATTACTTAAATCTTTCATCTATTTAATTTTTTCTAAATTTTAAGTCAATGCATGTGTTTGGATTTCAGTGCAGGTGATTGGCAAACTCCAAAACTAGGGAGGTATTTCCATAAAAAATTTCCACGAAAAAAAAAAAAAATTTAACACGTTAATCGCCACCGTCAGTTGTATGTCTGACACCACCAAGTTCTGTAGGCGTTGTGTCAGACATATATATACAGGGTGATTCAAAACTTATCGTTCAAATTTCGTGGGGAGGTAGGGAATACGTTAGGAAACCGATTTCACATAGGAAAGTATGTACGCATGCGTATGTAGAGGGCGCTGTGTGTACCCAACCAGTGTACAGCTCGCCCGACCACTCCCGCTGCCATCAGTGTACGAGCTGATTTACTAGTGATAAGATGAATCGTTTTACGCATCAAGAGCTAGCGGATATGCATCTCGCATATGGGGCAGCTGGCGAAAGCGGCTGCCGAGCTAGGCAAGTTTACGAAGGCCAATACCCCAACAGAAGAATACCGCAGCATCAAATGTTTGCACTTGTGCATCGCAATCTGTGCGAACGTGGTTCACTGCACAGCAACATGCAGGATACGGGGAGAAGATGACTGACGCGGACTGACAATGTTGCAGAACAAGTCCTACAGTCCATCGAAGATAATCCGAATACCAGCACATGAGCTATTGCTCAGCAGCTTGGGGTCTCTCATCAGCAGTGTGGCGGATACTGCACAAGGAATGTGTGCATCCTTACCATCTGCAAAGGGTGCAGTTACTGCATCCTGACGATTATCCGAAGCGTGTGGAATTTGCACAATGGTTCATGCAGAAAGGTGCCGTGGACCCCAGTTTTCCAGCTTCTGTCCTTTTTACAGATGAAGCTTCATTCAGTCGTGAAGGTGTGTTCAATACACACAATTCACATGTGTGGGCTTACGACAACCCCATGGTACGAGAAGTCACGCTGCGCAACATCATTTTGACGTAAATGTGTGGGCTGGAATCATTGGTGACTGTTTGTTGGGACCTTACTTGCTACCGCCCCGATTGGACGGCCGGAAATACCTAATATTTCTCGAGACAGTGTTACCGACTTTTCTGGGCGCTGTTCCTGTGCATATCCGCCGAGCTATGTGGTATCGACATGACGGGGCTCCAGCCCATAGCACAATTGTTGCGCGTGATTACCTGAACCGAACATTCGGAGCTCGATGAATCGGTAGAGGTGGGCCGATCGCTTGGCCACCCAGGTCACCTGATTTATCGCCCATGGATTTCTTTTTGTGGGGGGCCATGAAATAGCATGTGTACGAGACCCCCGTCGACAGTGAAATGGACCTTGTTGCACGAATAGTGGCTGCCGCAGGCATTGTCCATGATATGCCAGGCGTTTTTGAAAATGTTCGGCGGTCAATGCAACGGCACTATGAATCCTGTGTCCGTGTAAATGGTCGCAATTTTGAGCACCTACTGTGAACCTGTACTTTACCTTGTTGGAATAAAAGTCACATTCGTTACCACTTAACTGTACTGTTTCCTTGTGTTCACTTTACTTGTCCATTTTGTTCATGTAGATGACGTTTGCGGACATACTTTCCTATGCGAAATCAGTTTCCTGACGTATTCCCTACCTCCCCACGAAATTTGAACGATAAGTTTTGAATCACCCTGTATAGCTGACACACTTTTCAAAAGTGTGGCCTCTGATGAACATATGCTGAAAATATGGCACTGTGGGAAAAAATAAGTGAGTAACTGCTGATAGAAAAAGTATTTATTAAAGAAATGTGTATGAGTCAATTACAATTACAAAATTATAATGATTTATGGTGTTGTCCAAAACATTCCAAACACATAAAAGGTTGCTGCTCGCAATCCACACACAATAAGTTGTGAAACCCTTTTTCCTTTCCTTCTGGCTGCATCTTGTCTTTCTGTTTCAGTTTCGTATAACATAAAGCACATATTCTTCTTACTTTCTTCATGTTTGCATCCAGCTTAATATTTAATATATGAGTATTGCTTTTTGGCTTATTTAGTTTTTCTTTTTGGGATAAACTCAACATAGATGTAACCAAATCTTCCCGAAAACTTCTTATTCCTATACTTTTTTCCGTGGTACTTTTATACACCACATAAGCAATGACAACCGACATGCCAAGTATATATTCGATGGCTTAATTTGCGGTACCATTTTATTCCCTTTCTCTAATGCCAGGCCATCCCACTTGGGACTGCGTTTTCAGTCCCAGGTGGGAAATGTTATACCAGAATCGGCCGACTGCCATTCGTCCTTTCGGTTTGCGTGTCCGAGGTTACCTGCGAGACATCAACACCAGTCTCGATAGCATTGCACAGTCGACAGCTGAGCCACTACCACCTTGGCTCGCTGTTTCCCCTTCCTGCGATTTTTCCCTGTGCAGGACCGGGAAGGCCTTTACACCCGACTGTGTGTACCGGCAACTCTTTGCCAGCCATCGTGCTGAGCACCCGGACTTCTTGCCTGTCTTTACAGATGGCTCGAAGTCCGGCACTTCGGTGGGATCGGCCATGGTCTGCTGTGATGTAATCATTGCAGACCAGATCCCACTGCAGTGTTCCATCTTCACTGCAGAGTTGCACGCTATCAGTCTTGCCTTGGACCACGTAGCGACTAAGCATCACCGTCGGTGTGTGCTTTACACCGACTCGCTTAGCTCGCTACAGGCTTTGATCTCGGTGAGGCATCGGCCTCACCCTGTTCTTACTAAGATCCGCCAGCAACTACATCGTCTGGCAGCCATCACCACCATCCATTTCTGTTGGGTGCCCGGTCACGTCGGGATTAGGGGCAACGACTTGGCAGATGCTGCTGCCAAGTCAGCCACGCCCCTGTCCCACTCTCCGTTGCCGGTTCCCTATCTGGATTTCCGGCAGCGTTTTACCACCGAGCTCCGGGCACAGTGGCAGAGATCTTGGTCAGAACAGATTACAAACAAGCTCTTTGAGATCAAACCTATCGTCAAACCATGGCAGTCTTGTTACCGCAGGAATCGCAAGGAGGAAGTTGTACTTGCTCGGCTCCGCTTGGGTCATTCGTTTATTACACATTCATTTCTTTTACGGGCGGACGACGAACCCAAGTGCGAGTTTTGTGACACCATTTTAACAATCAAACACATTTTAGTCGAATGCGAAGCTTTTAATCATGAACGAAAATTGTATTTTACCTTTCATGATTTTGCGTCCGAGCCTCTTACACTCGGACATCTTTTAACCGATCATAGCTTTTTACCCTCAGTTTTTTCCTTTTTAAAATATTGTGGTTATTTTAATAGATTTTGATTTTACCTAATATTTTGTATAGCCCAGGTCTTTTACACCTGGGATTGATTTAACCTATATTTTTGACGTGGATATTTTACTAGATTTTGATTTTACCACCTTATACATTGTATATATTTTCCAGGTCACTTACACCTGATATTCTATTGTTTTACTTTGTATTTTTACACTTGTTCTTTGTTGTTTTACTTTTTTACAATTAGTTCATTTGTTTTTAAATTTGGTTGCGGGTTGCACGTCTTTTATCTTTTATGTTGTCTTTTGTTTGGCGCATTATGGCCCAGTTGCCAATGCGCCATAAAACCCAAAACAACCAACCAACCAACCCTTTCTCTAAGTAGTGGCATATGAACCCATTTGATCAGAAGGATCAATACCTGCTTTTCCTTTATTATAAGCCACAACAGCAAGTGGTTTTCACTTGCCATCCTTTCGTTTTCTCTTACTGGTAGAAGCTTCAGTTGAGTCATTCATTTCTGGGGCATGTTTTGTGGTCAGTATTCTTACGTCTCAAATATCCTGTCAGTTTAGTGCTACAATTCCATTTCTGTCTTCTTTTTCTATCATCTCACCTTTGTTCAATTTTGAATGCATTACTTCTTTTGGCATAAATTTTTTGCTGGCTCTGAGTGTGCCGACAACATGTGTTTTTTGGCGAAGAAATGACAATGCCAGAGGGTAGCTAATATAAAAGATGTCTGTACAAGGTTCTACCTTCATTCAAAAGTTCTTGTGATAAACTCTCGCACACCTTTGTAGCTAGCCTACAGTTTTATCGTAATTTTCTGATTTGCTCGAATAAATTTTGCTTGCCCAGGTATATCCTTCAGTAGAACACAGCTTGAAAAGTTTGCCATATTTGTGGGCTTTATTCGGTATATACTGCTGAAAAACCAGCCTGCCCCTCCAAGGAACAAGAGTTTTGTTAATTACATTAACTTCACCGAGAAAGAAGGTATTTTGAAAATTTTTCTTCAAAACTTCTATCAGGGGTTGAATCTTTCCGAGTCTGCCACCTGGAATCATGATTTCATTATCTGCAAAGTGTATGAAGCATAATAATACTTAAAATCTATTGCGGGACATAATTTCTGGTGCTATGCTTCCTTTATATATAGGTTTGGTTGGCAAATAAGAAGTAATATTTCCCAGTCTTACTAGTCCCATTCACATCAAAAACCAAAAAACTTTCTTACCTCATCAGTGGTTGTTGATACACACTTATTTAGATGACTGTTATAGGAATGGCGAGTATTTTGAATTTTCTGTGTTGCATATTTATTTGTTTCAGTCATGATGAGATTTACGACATCTTCATTAAAAAAAATAACGAAAATGTCTCGACAGCAGTTATATTTTTTGCTAAGTCTATTTGTAGTCCTGATTTCCCTGTAGGATCAAATGTTTCATGACGCCCTTCGTAATCATTCCACTCAATAGCTTCATTTGCCTCAATCATTGACTGCTCTGGTTCTTCAACATTTTCAGGTTGCTCCTCATTTTCTTCCTCTACCAATTCTTCAAGCACTTCTTCAATATTTTCTTGTTCTTCACCTTCATCTTCATCTGATAAAAAAATTCCAATCTGGGTTTTTTATTGAATCGTCTGAGCTGAAATCTTCCATTTTCATCTTCCGAACTACTAAGATTTTCAGCAGTTTCTTTTAGTTCATCTTCTGTTACATATATTCTTTTTGCCATTATTTTTACTCTTTTTTTACTTTTAGACTAACATTAGCTTCAAAATACTCGCAACACAATAGAACAAACACAGTATCATCTTGTCAAGAGCACAGAATATACTGATGAATTTGACTTAATAAGTGTGCTCTCATTTTCGCACTATGCAGGTTTCAGCAAGTTTGTCAAATTGAAGCAAAGCAACAAAATATTAATGTGGCTGGTGTGGCTTCTCGGTAAATGTAGTAACTTACTGAGCTGTGTCAGCCATATAGATGTGACAAAAAAAGTCATTTTTTTGGGAAGCTAAATGAACAAATGACATAAATCACCAAGTAGTATATTTCAGTTTTATTAATCAAATTAATCAGTAATTTTACTTTGGCCCCTGGGGTAGTTTTAACTCAAACTAACTTGACAATCAACATGTTAATTAAAAATATGTAACTGGAAAGGTATAAAAATGTGTAAATAAATGAAATAAAAGTATTTTGAAGCATATAAAGTTTAAGCACTGAAATTGAGATTAACTATTTCCAAATCAATTTAACTAGGTACTGCTACAAAAAAAGTTGAATTTCAAAACAACCACAAAAATTTTATTTGAAAATGGTAATGCCCTAATCGTATATTTTCTAGTTGCCATTTGAGGTCATATATATCTAATGATTTCATTTTTCATAAAGCTTAAAATTAATTATTCTTTCTGTTTACTATATATTTCAGGCTAGAATAGCAAAGTGAAAACAGTTAATGTCACTGTTATTATGCTGTTCTTGATATTAATACACCCCTTCTGAATCATGGAAGCCTAAAAATTTGCCTCATCCATTCAGAATCAACAGAATATTTCTGGAAGAAATTATTTTGGATCAACTCTGTCCAAAGTATTTGTTGGAAGATCCTTGAACATACATTATAGTTTTAAAAATTAATAAGAAATTAGTCAAAATTAAAAAAAAAGAATAAATATTGGCATATAAAAATGCAAAGAATTATCAATGGAACTGCAACTATGCACTTAGTTTCAAATCAAAAGTTTACCATTAACTGATCATGGGTTAAAGAAAACAATCTCATCCCTTTCACATTCCCCTTTTCCTTTAGAAACACAAACTTTTAAATCACAAAACAATACTAGGAAACAAAAAACTATACTTTTGTAGTAATGTTTGAAAACCTCCAATGTGGAAAAAAAAACAAGGTTCCATTAACATTTTAATTTGATTTTAAAACATGCATGGAGAATCTAATGTAAACAAGTTAATTAACACTTTGCAAGCTAGGGGAGATGTCTTGGGTTGTTGACTATAAATGGAATGCGAGTCATGGAAATGGTGTGATTTGGACTTTGCTAATGACAGTGTCAAAGATTGCAAACATTTATTACACTCTGATATACTAAGTTGAGAAATAATAAATTAGTAAAAGATTAGCATTATTTAGGAGCTCCGAAATGTCTGTTTTTAATATATTGCAAAAAGTGTCGGACACTTTCATGTTAAGTGAACTAATAGCCATATTCAAATATACCTAACTTTGAAAATAAGCTTTTTACGGCAAAGTCACTAGACATAAATTGAAGATCTCGGTCAGAATGTCTAAATCTCTATTTTCTATAATATTAATTTAATATTTAAAGAGTTATGGAAGCTGAAACATTTAAGTGAAACTTTTGCTAGTTTTAAAAATTTATTTCAAAAAGTTAAATCACAACTCGTTATGATAAGTTGTTCGCAATATAAATGTGATATTTGAATTTTGTGTAAGAATTTTTGAAGTTTACATCAATTTGGGGGGGGGGGGGGAATGTTTTGAAAGTGTGTGTGATAACATCTGTTGTTGAATATTATAGCTTCCATAACTCTAAATATTAGATTAATATTATAGAAAATAAAGATTTAGAGAGCTTTGACTGAGATCTTCAATTTATGTGTGTCGTTTTTCTGCTGAGTTCCTGCCATCCTCTCAAATTTCTTACTGTGGCATATTAAACTGACAGGCTCCTGTCAGACCTCTGTGGCAAGCAGCTGCTTGAGGGGGTATTTATTTTATTTATTATTTAACTTTTTTCCATAAAAGCTTATTTTCAAAGTTAAGAAGTAGATTTGAATGTAGCTTTGTTCACTTAACATGAAAGTGTCCAGACACTTTATGCAATATAGTGTATATAAATATACTACATATGTTGTGAGAAATTACTTCAAAACAACTTGAGACAAGCAACTGTCATTCAAAAGGAATTGAATGACAATTGTTTGTAAAGGCTGAGCATTGAACAGAACTAAATTTTGGTATGAGTTGTCAGGAATTTCTTGATTTCATTGAACTAGAGTAGGTCAGTCTGTGAAGGTAGATTAAACAAGGAAAAAATAAAATAAATAAATACCCCCTCAAGCAGCTGTTTGCCACAGAGGTCTGACAGGAGCCTGTCAGTTTACATGCCATGCATTGTAATAATTGTTAGTTGGATTACAAACCTGTATTTTTATTAATCACAGATAAAAATTGGTGCTTTAATTATTTTAATTGTTTTATTGTTAGCCAGTCTATTTTTAAAGTAATCGAATAATTTGTACAGTTACAAATACAGTACTGTGCAAATTAGTTGGGACAATAGGAAAATGCAGTAACAAAGACAACTAAAATATTTATTTAATAGTGTAGTTAATGGTGAATGTGATCCCCCTTAGCTTTAATTACTTCTTTCACCCTCTCAACCATTGATGCCACTAACTTTCCCACATCTCCTTCACTTCAGGGTCGTGGTATCACACTTTCATGACACTTTTTATCATTTTGGTTTTTGTCGTGCAATCCATCTTAGATATGCGTGCTTTAATAATGGCCCACAAATTTTCAATGGGGTTTAGATCGGGTGAATTTCCTGGCCACTCCAATACCTTCAACTGTTGCTGGGTAAAGAAACTCTTAGCAAGCTTAGAATTGTGGCATGGAGCCAGATCCTGTTGAAATACCCCATCGCTGTTAGAAAACAGCTTCTGCAGTGTTGGTATCATTTTCGCCTCCAGAACGCCTATGCACTTTTTGCTGTCCATCATTCCTTCAATGGGGTGAAGTGTCTGTAGTCCGGAAGCTGTGAAACATCCCCAAAACATGACCTTGGGTGGGTGTTTGGGGGATTACTGGATGTGGCTGGATCAAAGAGGTTCTCTAGGCGTCGCTTGTCCCAACTAATTCGCACAGTACTGTAGAAATAAGTAAGTAGTCCCTTACCAACCAACTGCATGAATTATGTTATTGAAAAGTTTCCAGTTGGCAAGGTCCTTTTAAAAGTGTCACAGTTATCAATTTCCCTTAGGGGAAAATGATAAATATGCTAATAAAATATGAGAGAACACAGTAAACTTTATTTTCTATCTACATAAATTAAAACTATCTTGACAATACAAGAAGAAAAAATAAGAACAAGGTGATGGAACAAGATATACAAGCATAAAACGTTGATTATTTTCCTAAGTAGCAACGTTTATAGGCCATGAAAAGAGTAATATTTTAATTTATAAAAAGCATGGAAATTGTTAAAAAACGTGATAATAAACACAAAAAGTGTTACGAAAACGTATCCAAAATACTTCCAAAATAGGTATTAGTGGAAAACACGAAAAATCTGCAGACAGGTGATGGCATATTCGTGCACAACACAGTTTTATTGACAAGTGTATTATTGAAAGGGTGGGGCATAAATAAATTCCCTCCCTCTGCAGGTACCCACTATAGACAGACCTGCCTGCTCTCATGATCTACAGGAGGGGGAAAGGGAATAATTGCTGTATTATTTTAAGGCCTCCATACACATGGACTTTTTTTTAACCTAGTTCAGGATGAAGCTATACATGATTGAAGCTTTCATGACTCCCTAATCTGACAACAATAGCCTAATATGGCACCCTAAAATACACATGAAGTTCAAAAACTCCTGGACCACAGACTGGCATTACAGAACCAGGGCATTATGATAGTAAAGCACAGTGACAAAAAAAGTGAAAGGACACAAAAAGTGAAGTGACAATTTATATTGCACTGTGTATACGTAAAAAAATGCAGACTGTAAATTTTTGTTCTACAAATACAAAACAGCATTATCTCAAATCTGTGATTGACAAAGCTGCAGCTGGAGAGGGATTACCATATAGATGTTTATTTTTTGTTTAAAAAAACTAGAATATTGATTAATAATGCCTTTTCCAGTTTTGATGCTCTTGTTGGTATATATAAATTATTGAAATATCTCTGGATTAGGAGCAACATGTTTCAAAAATCTCCAGGTAGCTTGACTTGAAAGGTGACCACTCAATTCACTGTTGATATGACTTTTTAAAAACTTAAAAAAATTTTAGTGACATATAGTGCCTGGCATATTGTGTTTGAATAAATACTACAATAGAGATGTAAATAGTTAAATACACTATTAAACACTGATATAAATTCTTATGCAATATAGATTGATTTTCTTGTATGGAAAAGTGTGATTATAAAGTCAATGAAGATTAAAATAGTTGGCAGAAGTCCAGTTTAATGTCATTTAAATTATCATTATTGTTATTAATTTATTAATTATCAATTATTGCTGACATGGTGGGAATCGAACCCGCAACTCTCTAGATACATGCCAGAATGCTCTAACCATTAAACCATGCATCAGACGCTAAAATCTCCCAGCATATAATAATCCAGCGATAATTTTTTTTCAGATGTTTTTAACAATTGTTGAAGTCTGTTTCTACAGGTAATCTGTGAATTTACTATGGATGCACTTACAGTTCTGAATAGTAGAATGATAAAAAGAACATCATTGATGAACAAACTTGATAGTATTGTAAAAAAAAATAACATCATGGTATGCACATGTTATAACAAGATTGGGTAGAATCACATTGTAAAAAATGTATCACCCACAAATAACATATACAAAATAAGCTCACTGGACAAAAAATTAGTCACCCCTGGCTGGGGCAGGGGTGGTTCAGTCGGTAGCACACCAGGTTCCTAATCTGTAGTTCCCAGGTTCGAGTCCCAGCTGGGTCAGCGTTGAGATTTATCTCCACAAAATTCCCCGCCTTGCGCATGGTCAGTAGGGGACACCGATGGGCTTGGAAAGGTGTCGTCCGTTTGATGGGACATTAAGCCATGGCTCTGTGTGTGGGAGAGCCATACCCTGTGCATGTTAAAGAACAGGCTTTTGATGGCCTGGACGGGAGGTTACCATCTGTCTCACAACAGCTGTTCCAGTGGGTCCCCTCCCCCAACCTTCTCTGAGTATTCAGGGTCCATGTGACCTGGCCATTTAGCCCATGGTGTGCAAAAAAGTGCCGCTCAGAGGTAAAACAACACAACACCCCTGACTGAACATCTTTTAATAGTGTGTAATGCTTCCGTGTGACCGAAGAACAGCCAAAATCCTGTTTGGCATGGATGCCACCAGCGTGCGGATGTAGTACACATCAATATTCATCCACTCTTCCAGCAGCAAATGCCACAGTTTTACCAGATTGGCCAGATGGCTGGGACAGTGCTTCACTCATTACCCCAAATAGTCCCACAAATTTTCTATGGGATTCAAATCCGGGGATTTGGTGGGCCAATCGAGATGCTTGAAGGCTTCAGAAATGCTCCTTGTGCCAATTTGACACACTTCGAGCCCTGTGCATGCAACAATTATCGTCTTGGAAGACTGGGGTATCCTTCTGGTGTTCACTGTGGAGATGCTGCACAAAAGGCAACGTGGTCGTCAAGTAGTTCCATATAGCCCTTCTGGTTCAAGTATGACGTCACCGCAACCAAAGGACCCATTTCCTCATACATTAAACAGCCCCAGAACATCACAGTCTCCTCCAGCTTGAACAGAACCTTGCATACAGTCTGCATGGAAGGCTTCATTACGATGTACCTGTAAGCCTCGCATCATTCGAGTACAAGCAAAAATGTGACTCATCTGACCAGATCACACACTTCCAAGAGTCAACAGTTCAGTCTTTGTGGCACCACGCCTACTATAGCCATGCAGCCTTGTGCAGAGCGGTTAACATCTCTTCTACGGTACTCTGCTCCTGATACCCATGGCATGCAGTTCCCTTCGGGGTATTCTTTCAGAAACAGCTTGTTGTAGGCCTGCATTGACTGACTGATGAGCAATTCCTGCCTCGTTGCAAAGTGGTTTGCCCTAACAGTGCATGACACACTGTGACGGCCCCTATTGGTGAGCAGTCTTTCTGCTGCAGTTCTGGCGATGATTAGCAGTGGATTGTGATGTACGCCACTGCTGGAAGACCCTTTGGACATTACGTTTTGACATATCTGCAAAAGCAGCAACTTCTTGTACACTACGCCCTTTGTCTCGGGCAAACAATAACACCTTTTTGCCACTCATTCACATCTTTGGCGTGACCCATGTTTCACGGAGTGATAACACACTGGTGGCACACAACCACTTCTTGTCACTGTGTGAACCCCATAGGGCACGGCACAGCTATTTGTAGGGCGCGTTTATTACTGCTGCACTCTCTGTTGCTGTCGAATGGACGTTACCCTCTTACAGCGGAAGATGACTAATTTTTTGTCCAGTGAGGTTATATCACTCACAAATAATTTTGAATGCGCTATACATTCTTCAGCAAAATGATGGTTAGTTCTACATCAAAATTTGTTATGAGAAGGTTAATTTGAAAACATTGTAGTATGTACGATATATCTTCAAGAAAGTGACATATAAGCATTCCTGCAATTTTGTTGATTTGCCAGTGGTGCCATCTATTACACTGGGCAACAAATTTTCATAAAAGTCATGCCTCTGAGATAAAAGTTGCCATTTCTTAAAGACTTCAAGGTGCTGAACATGAATATGACAATAAAAATGCAAAATTGACTATAATTTCTAAGAAATCCACAATAGTTTGTTATATAATAGAGTAATACGTAGATATGACATGTATCTGATGTCTCTTGTACAGCTGCTCAGGATTATCTCTGGCGTGTGTCCAACAGTAGTCAGCCAACATTGAAGTAGATCAATTTCCCTGGTATTGTTTCTCCATCATTGCAATGTCCTGATGAAAATGTTCACCGTATCATCACTAACCATGCCGCAGTTGTCGGGGAAGAAATCTAAGTGGAAATGGAGAAAGTGGATCTTTAAGGACATAATGCAGCCAAGTTCGTGATACAGAGACAACATGTCCTTAACCAGTTTCTTGTAGTTGTCTGCCCTGACATTCGTGAGGAATTCAGTTGACACCAGACGAAACATGTCCCAAGTCTTTTTCTCCTCACCCTGAAACAGGTTGTCGAACATCTGGTCTCTGAACAGCTCACAGATCCTGAGGACCCACAAAAATTCCCTCTTTAATTTTCGATTTAATGTCAAGGGAATTTGTCAGCCAAGTACTTGAAAGCTGATGCAGTCCGGTCCATGGCTTTTATGAAGTTTTTCATCACACCGAGTTTGATGTGTAAGGATAGTAGCAGGATTTTGTGCATTTCTGCCAGTGCTGGGTGTTCCACATTCTTCTTTCCAACCTTCAGAGATTTCCTTCAGAGAGGCCAGTTTTTCTTCACATAGTGCAAAGTCTTTGTTCAGCTGTCCATTCACATAAGAAACAGCAGTACTTCATATATACCAGCTCCAGACCCATCAACAAAGCCACTACCTTGAAGTCACAACAGAGATGCCAGCCATACTTACTGTATTGAAGGCAGTTCAACAGCTCTTTTAGGTTGTCATAGGTTTCTTTCATGTAGACAGCGTGTCTGACTGAAATGGATGGAAGTCGATTTCCATTATGCAGCAACACCGCCTTGAGACTCAATTTCGAGGAGTCTATGAATAGTCACCATTCTTGAGGGTCATGTTTGATTCCGAGGGCATTCATCAGGCCATATACATCAGAGCAGAGCACAAGGTTAGCTTGCTTTCTGAAGTAAGGCGCAAACTGCTCATGACGAGTTCGAAACAAAGTCACTCAGACATTTTCCTTGAGAAGATTCGATTAAGTCTTGATCCAAGTAACTCTGCTTTGGCTGTGGACAGCTCCATCGTGAACAAGATCGTTCATTTCTTCTTCGGTGAGAATGTGTGGCATAGATGACACACCATGGCAGACGTATGGATCATCATTAGACACTGAAGGCTGCGGAGAACTCTATGTCGTTTTGCCTCTCTCCTCACTGTCTGAATTGATGGAAAATTTTTTTGGAGGTTCGGGAATGGGAAGGCCTTCGCCATACGGAACTGGGCGAAGAGCAGATTGTATATTCGGGTACACTATTGTCCACTTCATCATTAGACACTGAAGGCTGCGGAGAACTCTGTCGTTTTGCCTCTCTCCTCACTGTCTGAATTGATGGAAATTTTTTTTGGAGGTTCGGGAATGGGAAGGCCTTCGCCATACAGAACTGGGCGAAGAGCAGATTGTATATTCGGGTACACTATTGTCCACTTCTTCCAGAAACAGGTGGAACCACGCAGAAGTAGCAGTCATTTGTGTGATTGCTTGGCTCTCTCCAAACCATAGGAACAGCAAACGGCATCGCCACTTTTTTTCCTTTTAGCCACTTTGGAAGATTTCTTGTACACGTACTGCAGCATATGTGTGAGGCCCAGGCCTTGTTCTGGTCCCCGATCTTACATCCAAAATAAAACTCGTATGTCGCTTTCACTATTGGAGTGATGGCCCTTTTCTGGCTTGCAAATATTGCTTCCCCGCAAATGTAACAGAATGTATCTGCACTATTAACACAGTTACGAGGCATCACTACTGCGGGATTAAAACTGCAAGGATCACTTGTGTTGTACTTTTATGGCTCAGGGGTAAATGGGAGTCGCTCTAAAGACTTGCTCACCCTAGGAGACGTTGCTTACAACTAACGATTGCATCATCAAAACTAACAAAGTGCTGATTTATTAGTAGGTATTGAATTGTCGAGTTTATTCCATTATTTATCACTAGCATACTTGTAAGACATGCTTTCCATCTATATGGCAAATAGAAAGCCACTTGTGGCTAGATTGCCTGAATAGTGCCTATATGTGACATAATAGAAATGTTCATAGCGTTAGAGGAGATCTCAATCAGCGGCCGATAACTCAGTGGTCCAGAGCACCTGACATGTTATCAGGAGGTCATGGGTTCGTATCCCAACTGGCTCAAGACAATTTTTCCTCTAAAATTTGAATCGACATCAAAGTGCTGATTTATTTAGTAGGTATTGAATTGTTGAGTTTATTCCATTATTTAGATTGCATCATCTTTTTGTCTGTGATCGTAAAGCCTGATGTAATGACTCAACTACATTGCATCAGACAACGATGCAACAGGGGTTGTGTGTATGGCGGGCTGATGCAATACAACGCAATATGTTGCAATCTGGAGTTTAAAATACAACTTTGCAAAATGGTTACCTATGTAATCAATGTGGACTGAGTCATTTATACATGACCATCTCTGTCTCTCCTAAACAAGAGCTAATCAACAAATTTTTATTGTCATTTTCGTGTTCAGCACCTCGAAATTACTATTTTTGTTTTAAAGCCTTTTTGTGTGTTGCCCAGTGTTATCAGGAATCAGGCAGTCAAGCTGCCACATATGATGGTAATAATATTGTTAGCTTCTGGTGGTTGAGTGGTTATGATGCCCAGCATGCTTCTTGGGAGAAGTGGGTTCAAATCCCACTCAGGACAACCAATTTTTCAACTAATTATTTCAAGTGTTTTTTGTCTATAGGACATTTTTCTGGGATACTCTATTACTGAATATGATATATCATTGCTTGAATGCCTCCATTTCAAATGATACAAAACAACAATTTCAAATCAGTAGTGAGTGGATAAATAGGTAACTGCACATATTAATTTTTGTAGGATGTTGCAAGAAAATTAGCAGTATTTGTTATTGTTGCTCAAAACATTGATTGACATGGATAATTAATTTTTCGTTATGGGAAAGTTTAAATTGTGAATCTGGACTGGGGATGTTTCCAGCTTCTTCAAAGATGGGAGTAGCATTATTGTTGATAATGTTGGATAAAGCTGTTGTTGGCAATTTTTTTTTTCTTGATATTTATGTTCTTCGATTCTTTCCTGTAAGCTTCCTGAGGTTATGCTGATATATTCAAGTGATGATTTAATATCAGTATTGGGAAGGATTTCTTCTTTTGAAGGAATCTGGTAGACACCCCCTGTTGGAATGTGGCTGTCTGCTTTTAAAAACTGATATTGACAAAGTGATGGAAGATTAATTGGTTGGTTGGTTATTGTTTTACCTCTGAGCAGCACTTTTTGCATACAGTGGGATAAATGGCAGATCACAAGGATCCTGAATACTCAGAGAAAGTTAGGGGAGGGGACCTACTAGACAGCTGTTGGGAGACAGATGGTAGCCTCCCATCAAGGCCATCCAGAGTGTTCTTTAACATGCACAGGGTATGGCTTTCCCACATATGGGGTCCACAGCTTAACGTCCCATCTGATGGATGGTGGTTTTTCCAACCCATTGGTGTCCCCTATTAACCATGGGTAGGGCAGGAAGTTTTGTGAAGATAAATCTCAACACTAGCCCAGCTAGGACTCGAACTTGGGAACTGCAGATTACGAGCTTGGTGTGCTATCAACTGCACCACCCCCACCTCAATTAATTGGTACTTTGTAGTTGTAGGCTTTCGTGATGTTTTTAATACTACTGCTTAGAGCTGGTAGATACTTTATAGAACTAGTATATTTAACCCTTTGTATGTTTAAGCAGAACTAGCTATTTTACCCTTTGCATGTTCAAGCAGAACTAGCTATTTTACCCTTTGCATGTTCAAGCTGGGTATAGTTTTCACTTTTCCGATTCTAGTGGCCCAGAGTTTCTACCGTTTTGTAGTGCAAGATTGTAAATTATTTTTTTGAAGGGAAAGTGGCATTTAAAAAAAATGTTTTGATAGGAATTTCAAATATACATTCAAAAGTTTAAGACTTTGACTGCCATATGAATCGTATATGATTTGCATTTGTTCTAGACTACTACACCATGTGAATCATATTTGCTTTGCATCTAGGTTTTTAATTTAAGCTGCATAGCTTGCCCATGATTCTAGGCTACTCGGTACACATCTGATTCACACTTAAAAAGAGGGTGTAAATATTTTTTCGATATTATTTCATCATAAATAGTCATGGTATTTATATTATAGTATGGGGGAGGGGGCTAAAATTGTTAACATTGTGGCAGTCAATGTGTTGGATATGCTTAAATAAATATCCACAACTCATTACACTTGTTGAATCAGGCATCATTGTAATCACTTGTTTAGTATGTTGAGATTCCCAGCTATTTTCATCTTTATTCAACTGTTTTAAAATTAGATTTTACTTAAAGAGATGTCATCAAAACTGTTGCTGTTCTATTATTATATTGATCCTTTTACATTTTAATGGAACATTTGCTTTTGTTAAAACTTGAATTCGAAACTCTGAAGGCATGTATCTGCTTGCTTGTTTTAAATAATAGCCTTTTGATTTATTAAAAGAAATGTAACTTTGGAATTGTCTGAAAAAAGTGCCAGAAGCAAAGTTTTTGTTCTGGAATCAAAGTAATGTGTTGTTGTAGATTGTTATGCTACACTTCTGATATTGGAAAGTACTTTCAATATTAAGGCTTTTTCTTTTAAATATTTAGTTATTTTAATTATGTAGCTACTTAGCTTTTCAAATATTATATTTAAATATATTCAGTTCTTTTAAATATATATATATGCAATGGATGTACTGTCATGTTCTCGAAGCCAATTGCTTGCAAAAGTTACTCCAGAGAATCGGGACTTTTGGAGAAATATTTCATTGATTCTGATGAAGAATTTCTTGTTTTTTCACAAAAATAAGGCAAAAATTAATGTAGGACTTCAACTTCATCGGAATATCATGGAGAAGATTTTTTTCAATACTCTGTGGGGAGGATTTTTATTTTTGGTTTTCCTGATGATTCTGAATCGGAGGACTTGAGCAAAGATGATTAGATCCTATTCCATTAGGATGCTGCAAAAAGCTTTCTAAAGAAAAATGTTTGGTTTTTCCAGTACATCATGAATTTACAGTCCAAACTGGTCTTAACATTGGAGAAGCCAAAAACCCTTGGATATTTTCAAAATATTTTTAGCTGATAGAATATTTGAAGAAATTGCAAAGCAAACTAATATTTATGATCAGGGTTTGCTTCATCAGCATGAAACTGATTTTGGAAGTCCCTTGGCAAGTGTAGCCAGATTCAGTGGAAAACTCAACATTGCTGAAAATTTTTTTAGCTCTAGTACTTAACAAGGGCCTTATTAGAAAGCAGTTGAACATTTTAGGGATGAACATTATAGTGGAATACTGCTTGACTGATTTTCTTGCACACACTCCATTCTTTCCAAGCATCATATCATGCAATAGATTTACTGTATTACTACTCCAATGTCTGCATCTTAGTGATAACATTGTGAGGCTAAAGAGAGATGAACCTGGCTATATAATCCTTTAGCTGAACTTGCCAATTTGCTTCCTTATGTTACACAGCACTTCAAAACAGCCATATTCCAAACAGAAATGTGTATTGATGAGGCAATAATTGGCTTCAAAGGAAGAATTTTTTTAGGATGTACATTCTATAGAAGCCAGAAAAATTTGACATAAAAATATATGTTTGGAATACACTAGAAGAAGTACTGTTCACTTGCAATCCAGCAGCATTGGACATGCACATGCTGCTGTACTAAAATTGATGGACAATTTACTCAACCAGAGCTTCCATGTGTATATGAACCCCTGGTATTCTTCTCCAGCCTTGTACCTGGCATATTATATGCTGTATATATAATACTGCTCTATTATAGGTACTGTAATGCCAAGCAGAAATGATTTGCCTAAAGCTGAGATAAAAAAGCTTGAAGAAAGGAAACATAACTTCATTTAGAAAATACCCCCCCCCCCCTGGTTTCAAAATGGCATGACAAGAGAGATATTTTGTGCTCAGCTCCTTTCACAGTGCTGAAATGACAGATGTTAGGCAAAAGCATGGAACTAGAAGCAAGACCATTTTGAAATGAAACCAAAATGCATTGTCAAGTACAACAGTGAAATGGGAGGTATTGATGGTTCTAATAAATTTTTGCAGTATTATCCATTCAAGCTTTAAATGTAGAAAAGATATTTTTCCACCTTGTGAATATATCTGTTGTCATGCATATCTATTATACGCTGACTAGACAAATTATTATATGCACCTACCTAATAACATATTGCTCCACCTTTTGCTCTCACAACAGCAGCTGATGTCTGGTAAGAACTCAATGAGGTGTTGAAAACATGGAGGTGGTATGTCGCCTATGAAGCGAGGATTGCCTGTCATTGAGCATCCACAATCTTCAGTTGCTGATGGGGGATTGCCAGGCTCAAACAGATCTTTCCAATTCATCCCACAAATTCTCAAGGGGGTTGAGGTCTGGCAATCGAGGGGACCATTCAAGTGTGGAAAATTCACTTGAATTCTCCTGGAGCTAATTGGTTGCCACTCGTAAAGTATGTGGTATGCCATTGTCCTGTTGAAAGATGGTGTCATGTTGGGGAAAGAGAATTGTTACAAATGGATGTTGATGGTCAGCAAGAAGGATGTTCACAAACCTTATGTCGGTGACGGATGTCTCGATGGGTCCCCAGGGTAGCCCATGTAAATGCACCACAAATTGTTACACTACCTCCATCATCCTGTATCACCCCAACTTGGCAAACTGGGTCCATTGCTTCTGCCACACACCCATCGGTGTGGTAAGAGTTGAAACCATGATTTATCAGACCAGATGATGTGTTTCCAGTCCTCTGCACTCCAGTTGCAATAGGCCTTTGCAAACTGCAGTCAACAAGGAACACGATGTGGACGTTGACTGCCATAGCCAATTTTTTCTATGGTACGATAGATAGTCTTTGTGCATAAGCTTGTGGATCTGCCCTCATTCAATTGTGGCATTATCTGCTCCACAGATGCTGTGCAATTCCCTGTAATAATACAGGACAGTCTGCGCTGACCTTGAGAGTAAATTGCACACTGTTTTATGCCATACATATTTTATGTAGTCTGGTAAACATGTGGTGGTCTGATGTCATTTAATATCATGAAAGTTTTATCTTTTATGATACCCAAGGCTTCAACTATAGCAAAAATGTTCATATACATTCTATTTATTTAATTCAAATGTTGGAGTATTGGGATGTAGGCTGACAATGTCCAAAGAATCTAATCTTTCATGGTCAGGGATGTATAAATTCTTAATGGATTTAATAAAATCAAATGAGGATTTGTTTTTTTGGAAATACAGCTGGTAATTTTTCAAACAATTTTCTTTCTAGTTTATAAGTTGGAGATTTTTGCTTTGAGAGAAGAAAATGTGCAGACTTGTTTTCTTTATATAGTTTTGTTTGAAGGAGTAATTTTAATACATTATAATTGATAACTGTTTTATATTTCTTTAATTGTTTTTCTGCTGAGGGCCTGCCATCTTCTCAGACCTTCTACTATGGCTTATAAACTGACAGGCTCCTGTCAGACCTCTGTGGCAAGCAGCTGCTTGAGGGGGTATTTATTTTTTAATAGTTGTGAAATAGGATTATTTCTAAACTAGTTTAATTTTTTAATAATTTTGTTAATTGGATCATATACAATACTTTGGTATTATACAGAGTGATTCAGTTAAGCGTGTACAAACTTCTGGGAGGGGTAGGTTGCACAAAGATGAATCAGAATCATATAGCAATGCAGGGTCGGTAACAGCATCAACATGTGCTAGTGTACAGAGAAGGACGTGAATGAAAGAGCAGCAGGTAAGTGAACAAAATGCTCTTTATTAATCACAATAGGTACATTTGCGAAATGCACAGAGGTCACAGAAGGTGTTAGAAGTTGCGACCACGAGCTGTAACACAGGCCTGACATCATCGGCGCATGGAATCACGTACATTCTGGAAGATTCCTGGCGTGTCTCAGACTTCCGAGGCAGCTACGGAGATGCATGCGACAAGGTCCTCAGCACGTTCAACGGGGGTGTCGAACACCAGTCCTTTGATGTAACCCCAAAAGAAGTAATCAAGGCATGATAGGTCCAATGATCTTGCATGCCAATGAATGGGACCACCATGCCCGATCCACTGTTGTCCAAATGTCACGTTTAAGTGTTGATGAACTTCATGGCTGAAATGGGTGGGGTCTCCATCATATTGGAACCACATTGCACGGCGCAGCGACTGAGGGACCTGTTGTTCATCCAAAAGTTCTGGCAAGACGTCTTCCAGAAATATCCGGTAACTCCTTCCGTCCAGACAAACGGGCATGAGGTATCGGTCTATTAAGTGGTTCCCAACAATGCCGGACCAAACATTTACAACAAAATGGTTTTGTGCTGCACATGTTCGCATGGGCGGTGGAGAATCCCCATGCTACACGAACATGTGCAGCACAAAACCATTTTGTTGTAAATGTTTGGTCCGGCATTGTTGGGGACCACTTAATAGACCCATACCTCACTTAATAGACCCATGCATGGGTGGTGGAGAACCCTCATTAAAAAAAATGTGCGTTATCTGCACTGAAGCTGCCTTCCTGTGTAAAGCATGCCTCGTCTGTGAACAGCACAGAAGAGGAAATTGGGGTTCTGCTGCACTCATCTGCAGGTACCATTGCGCAAATGCAATGCACTGTGGGTAATCCTCAGGTTTCAATGTCTGGACGCACTGCACTTGATATGGATGCAATTGGTTATCTTGTATAATCCTCCATATGGTGGATTGGGAAAGACCGACCCGGTGGGCGATTGCTCGAGTACTGGGACTTGGAGTGTCTTCTGTATGACGTAGCACATTCTCCTTCATGTCAGGGGTCCGTGCCCATCATTCCTGACTCCTGGCAGGTCTCTGGAACCAGTGTCACATAACCTCTGATGCAGCCATGCAAACATCTGGTGGTTGGGAGTATGCCTCATCGGGTACCGTTCCTGGTACATGAGCATAGCGGCTCACCCGTTGCAGTCTGCAGCCCCGTATGTGACAGCCCGTATATATCAGCCAACTTCGTGTTTGTGTAATCGGCCTAACCTACTACCTCTGCGGGCGGTTCGCGAGTGACGGTTACCTGTGAGGACGTTGTGCAGTTCCACGCCATACAGTGCCATCTACCATGTCGAACAATGCCATCTACCGCATGAAGATGTCGTTACCGACCTTGTATTGCTATATGATTCCGATTTGTCTTTGTGCAACCTACCCCTCCCAGAAGTTTGTACACACTTAACTGAATCATCCTATATATGTGTGTATATATGTATATCAATACTTTGTGTGCGATATACTTTTTTAAAACTTTCATTTTTTTTATGTGATTCTACCCAATCTTATTTTTACGATGTACGTGATGTAACCACAATGTTAATTTTTCAACAATTCGCTACATACTATCAAGTTTGTTCATCAAGAATGTGCTCTTCACTATTCTGCTATTCAGAACTGTAAGTGCATCTATAAAGATATATTATATTAGACATATGGCAAATATTTTCATCTTCGGTGACTTTATAATCACACTTTCACATACGAGAAAATTAATCTACATCATATAAGAAGTTATGTCAGTGTTTAAAGGTGTGTAACTATATACATCTCTATTTAAATAATTGTTGGGGTGTATGTTGAAGGACAGAAACCTTAATGTTGAGTAATGCTGCAACAGTAGTGCAAAAAGTTAAAAATGTTACAATTAATTAGCAGTTAGTATGCTTGGTTGAGAAAGGAGAAAAATGGTTAAATTCCTGATAAAGGTATGGATGTATTCTTTTTGATTTATGTGTTCTTTCTTATTTCCACAGATCTTCACTATGCTGTATTATACTGGCATGCTCCTGTCTGACCTCTATGGCAAATTGACTGCTTGAGAATTTATTATAAGAAAATATGAAAATGTACTTTCTAATTATTTTAGTTCACATGTGTTAGGCAATGTGATGTACTTCAACACTTACAGTGTTACTGAGTATTAATTAAACTTGAATATAACTATGCACTGTGTTTGCACCTCACTTTTCTGATTTGTATAGGCCATTTTTGAAAAATATGTATTGGCAATCTCTTCTGAATGATGCAAATTATTCCCTAATGAATAAGTTTTTGCTTTCTTTTTGTTATTCAACTGCTTTTTGAATAAAATGTGAAATGAAAAGGATATTGAATTTTTAGTCATTGGAAAATAACCTGAATATATCATGTTTGTTTTTAGATTGGGGAGTTTGGAAAAGAATGTGCAGCAAAGTGGAATGCTATGGGTGAAGAACAAAAGGAACCATTTTTAGATTCTGCTGCAAGGGACAGAGAACGTTACAAAAGAGAAGTATGTTATCCATTTGCTTACTAACATATTCAGTTCTTGAAATATGTTTAACATTTTTAGAGCTGGTCTACTTAAAAGTAGCGTTTTCTGTTTAAATCAAGCAGCAAGGTGAAAATTTCACTTTGAATATCACAATGGCCTGAAAAATTGCAAATAGAATGAGTGATGTGGTAAGTTTTAGGATTATTTTTTGTCATTCATTCTGAATTGTGAAGGAGCAACAATGTGAATTGCATCAAATGAGGTTTTTTATGAAAGTGAAGACTGAACTTGATATATTTTGTTTTTATATATTTCTAACATTATTTTTGTGTTTTGCAATATACAGCAGATGAATGAAATGGTACATGGCATGTTTAAGTGTTTGATCTTGGTTTATGACAAATTTACTCAGTTTTAAAATGAATTTATTATCTTTACTACTCTTACATTGTTAACCCTTTCAGTGTCCAGGTTGAAAAACAGGTTTCCATCCAGAGGCCAAGCTATTTTCTCACTATGCTCAGCCGAAAAAAACTTCAACTTTAGAACATTTTTGCCAAATAACTAATGAAAGGAATTGTGGCATGTTGTGTACCAAATTAATTAGCATTTCTGGATTTTCTGCAAATCAAGTATTTAACAAAAAAAAACTTTTATTTTAATAGGACATTTTTAGAGTCATGTAGTAAAAAAATGCATCTGGCAACAAAAATATTTATTTAAAAAAAACTAATAGACAGAAATGATTACAATGCACATGAATAGAATGCTATATATTTCTGAATAACAGAAAAATTACTTTTTTTTTGGTTTTAAGTAAATATTTCTCTTGTTTTGTAATTTTTTTTCTCAATACCATACTTTGAGAAAATTGCAGGCTTTTAAGCCAATTGTTCCGAGTCAAATAAACAAGTCAATTTTAGAATTTAAAAGAAAATAACCAATCAACAGAAATAGGTCATGTTAAATATCAAATTAAACAGAATTTAATTACGAATAGAATAAAAATAAATAATATAAATAAATTTCCAAGCATATTGATTTTAATGAGCCTTTTTCAATGTGATATGGTGAAAAAAAAGATCGCACTATACAATTAAGACTTCACTTTGGAAAGCCTGCTGAATAAAAATAGTTAAATTATATATTTATCGAAAGGAAATTTCCTCATGAATAATATAATATTCAATCTGAAATATGATTTTTATTTCTTTTAATGATTCTTTTCAGTATCATATTTTAAGGTAGTGTTATACAACGCGACTTAGACTTCTCACATTCATGGGATTTTCTGAACTGGTTATGAAATAGAATAAAACTTCCTTGGCTGCTTTTTTTGTTAAACATTATGAATTTTTTCTTTGGGTTTTGAAGTTTGGCAATCTTGGCAAGTGCAGAAAGTTTTGTGCACCCAAGGACCAGCCGTCCCAAATGATAGCTGATTTCCATAGCAAGGAAGTCTATTTTGCTTCCGTATCCAAGACATTCAATTTCAGAAAACGGTACAAGCTAAAAAATTTTTTTATTAAAAAGCAAGAAATAATAAAAGAAAAATTACATATAACCTAACAGGATATTAAATAAAATATCCGCAACAACTTTTAAGCCGGCTTCCGATCTAGCATAACTTGGAATGATCGATAAATCAGCTGATTGAAGATCGCTAACTAATTGAAGTAAATATACAGAAATGAATTTGCTTTTGTATCCAAAAACTTGTTTATTTTCAGAAAATGATACTATATCAAAGTTTTACTGAAAAAGTAATAAATAATGAAATAAAAATTAACATAACCTAATGTGATGTAAAAATATCCACAGCAACAAGTTGTAGGCCAGCCATACGATATAACATAATTATGAAAAAATCAGTACTTGTTGATCGCCCAAAAGATCGCTAATTTCCGAAAATAAATCTACTGAAATGAAAACTAAGGTTTAAATTAAAAAAAAAAATACTAACTTTACAAAGAGTATCCAATATGCTGGACTAAAACTGTAAAAAACGCTTATAGCACACAGAACGGAGATAGCTTGTGTCAGCCATCTGCGTCTTGTTTGCCTCAGTGAAGCATAACTAATTAAGTGCAAGTGCAAACAGAATTTCTAAGAAGGATGTGTTTACTTTCAGTTTCGATTTGAAGGTGGGAAAGATATAAAATGCTAGGGAAAGTGATAAAAATAATTTAGGAATATTGAAATAGGTTTATGGCAGAAAAGAATGTGAAATGAAAAAAAAAAATGGCGATACGTATTTTGTAATTACTTCCAAAACTATCGTTTTTAAAAATAGCAGTTTTTTTTGTTAATTTTTAGATGTTCAAAAATTTAAGAAAATATTTGTTGATAATATAGTTTAAATCAAACTTGTGAGCTTAAATCAGAAAGTTGCTTCAGCAAATAGGAACGTTAACAAGCAAATTGCAATACCGTTTTATGCTTCTAAGAAATGACAATCAGATGGCTTTATAAAAATTATTTATATTGTAGTTTAATAAAATATACATCAAATTAAAAAACAAAATGTTATTTTTGAAGCCTGAATTATATATTTTTATAGGAAATATATTATTACAATGGCAATTTTTATTTTTAAAAAATCAATATATTTTTGTTGTACTAAAAATGTATACATATGTCCTTGGTACCTCAATTCAGATTCTCCAAACACATACAGACGACATGGACACTGGAAGGGTTAAATGTTTTAAAGCACTTTAACAAAAATTATACTTGAAAATTCACCCTTGTTTACTGGGAAACTTAGCCAAAGCCTGCAAAACCCCATTATACTTAAATATCTCTGTTTTTTTTGTCAAAATTAAATTACTGAGTTAAATTACACAAAACTTATACTCCCCTAACACACCCACACACCCAATACTATCCATTCAGGGGTGGATCTAATTAACACACTTGAAAAACAATAACTGTTACCCCTAAGTGCTCCCCAGCTGGGTCAGTTTTGAGATTTTTCTCCACCAAAACTCCATCTTGCCCATGGTCAGTAGGTGACACCAATGGGCTTGAAAAGGCCACCATCCATTGGTTGGGACGTTAAGCCGTAGCCCCCTTGTGCAGGAGAGACATGTCCTGTGCACATTAAAGATGGCCTTGACAGGAAGCTACCATCTGTCTTCCAACAGCTCTCCAGTGGGTTCCCATCCCCAGCCTTCGGGGTCCTTGTGACCTGGCCATTTAGCCCCATTGTGTGCAAAAGAAAAAGTGCCACTCAGAGGTAAAATAACCCAATCCTGATTGTTCCCTACACTCATTTGACATTGTTGCACTCTACTGCAACACACGTACTAGATGCAACTATGCATTGTAAAGCCAAATTGCTCAAAGCGACCAGACCCACAGCGCACCTGAGTATTTTGGTACACAGAAAGCCCCACAACCTTGCCACTAAGAGTAACTGGTTTCAAGCTGATGACAGGAGCTTCATCCAGAACCAAGGTGTCCCAATGGGCTCCCCCTCTCTGGATTGATAGCAGAAGCCGTTCTCTGTCATGTAGAATCCACAGTTCTCCATGAATGTCAAATCTGCCCACTGCTTTATGCATGCTATATCGACGATATCTTAATTATCAAATTTTTGGCAACACTTCAAAGAAGAATTAAATCAATTACTATCTGAATTTCTTGCAGTCCTCCCCACCATCAAATTTACACACAAAAGAAGAATGAAATGGATACCTACCATTTTTAAGACATTAACTTATGCCTTACCTCAACTAAACTATACACATCTATTTACAGAAACTACTTGCACTTTACCAGAAGTTATGCATACTGCAAAGCTGCTAGCCACTCTGATTTTTGGTTTAAAATCCTATTTCATCTTTGAAAATATGATTTTTAGAATTTTTTTTTCAGTTTTACACTTACTGAAAAATGCCTCCAAATTGTACAGTATTTTTGCCCTTTACCTAAAAGGAAAAACGAAATGTGTAGCTGTGTCCCCACTCTCTAACCTGTGCTTTTGTGGGACTCACCTGCTCATCAATCAGAGGAAATATATAAGACTTCTGCTAACTCTTTCTGGACAGACCACATGGCAAAGTCCACAGCTAAATTCTTTTACAGAGTTGAATGCAATACTGTATTATTTCTTTGTCTGGAGTTTCTGATTCAGAGAGAAATGTAATACAAAAATAATTAACATTAGATTAAGGAACATAAAGTGCATAACTGATTATAATTAAAAGTGCCTCAACTCCAGCGAAAGAAAAGTTTAATCTATCAACTAAATAGCCCAACTCAGTTTACAATAGATATGCATGAGACCCATTCAAGTTTCAATGTCAGGGAAGTTCTCTAGTCTCTATTATTTCTTTCACTCTGAAGTTTTGAATTCTAAATAATCCAATTAGTGTTTAGTTGGCCAGAGCTAGGAGAGTTTGGTATAGTTCAATAAACATGTACATATCAATGAATGATACTTATGTATTGATTCTTAGTTATTATTATTATTAGTTATTAGGTTAACTTTCATTAATATCAAATATGCATGAATGCAGTAAGCCACTGCTTCCCATGCTGTATGGCAAGCTGCCACTTCCGATGATCACAGCACTTTCAAAAGAAATCAAAGTCACAATAATATTTGTAGTTATTCCCGATACATTATAACGCTAACATTTGAAATATATTGATCAATCTATTATTGATCAATCAATAATACCATAAATAACCCATAATTGTTTGGGTGTAATGCTCCAAAGTATGTTAACTTTATTTTGGCTGAATAGCTGAAATTTGCTGGTGCTAGGCAATTAATCTTGCCAATAAATTAGAGTTCTTTTATTAAATGCTTTCATCATCATCATCTTCAAGCAGCTATGGGCTACGGAGGTCCAACCAGACCGTGCAATTTAGTTCTTCAAGCAAGTCTATCCTGAACTACATCTACTGCATCTGGCCACAGCACACCAATTCTAACAAGGTCCTGTTTGACATTGTCTGCCCACTGCATCCTAGGTCTTCCCTTCTTTCTGAGGCCTTTAGGTACACTGTTTATAACCCTATTCGCCAATCTATAATTATTCATACGGGCAATATGGCCAAACCAACGGAGTCTCTCTCTGCATAATATGCTGCTTAAAGGAGGTTGCAGACTCCTTTGCCTAACCTCATCATTAGTTACAAAGTTGAACCACCTAATGCCCAAGATACTGCGTAAGCATCTGGATTCAAAAGCATCTAGTTTCCTGTTATCTCGTTTACAAAATGTCCACGTTTCACTACCATAACTAACCCTAGAAAGAACCAAACTATTATACAGTCTAATTTTAGTCTTTAGGTGTATACGCCTATTTCTCCACACTCTCCATAGATTCTAAAAGTCCCGGCAGCAATCCCTATTCATCTGTTAATCTCATGCTGCACATCACCATTATCTGTTACATAGCTCCCAAGACAATTAAACTGTGACACCTGCTCAAGACTGCAACCATTCAGATTAACTGATTCACAGCCTGCCTGACCAATTTTCAGCACTTTAGTTTTCTCTCTGTTTATAATCAAACCTACTCTACCACCAGTCTCATCAACAGATCGAATGAAAGAGTTCATCTCATCAACATCATTTACCAAAAGGGCTAAATCATCAGCATAATCTAAATCAGAAATTTTCGTATCTCCAGACCATTTAAGGCCAAAATCCTTCCCTTGAAGTGAATTTCGCATAACATAATCCATAACCAAACTAAAGAGAAAAGGAGACAAAATGCACCCTTGTCGAACACCAGAAGTAATGCTAAACCAATTGCTATAAGCCTTACCAACTCTCACACACGACTCAGTGTTATTATAGAGAGCTTTCATTATGTTAACTAACTTGTCTGGTATACCATATGATTTCACAATCAACCACAAATTATGACGATCAACAGAGTCGAAAGCCTTTTTGAAATCAACAAAGCTAGCAACCAAAGGTTTCTGAAACTCTAAACATTTCTCAAGAATCTGCCTAAGTGAAAATATCTGATCCACACATCCCCTACCACTTCTGAATCCACATTGCTCATCACGCAATTGACTGTCAACCAGATTCTTAATTCTATTAAGCACAATCATGGAAAGAACTTTACCTGGAACAGAGAGTAGGCTGATACCCCTATAGTTATCACAAGAACTGCAATCACCTTTTTTTAAAAATAGGGATAACAATAGCTCTGGTAAAATCCTTAGGAACCATGCCTTTATCATAAAAGATATTCAGAATTTCAGTCATCCAAGTGGTAACCGAAACATTCCCAGCTCTAAGCATTTCTGTAGTAATTTCATCTACCCCTGGGGATTTATAAAGTTTAAGTTTAGAAACAGCCAAAATAACTTCAGATTGTGTTATAGGGCCAACATTAAAGCCACCAATGCATCTATCGTCATTGCAAACAATGGGAATAGAACTAACCGCATTGTTTAGAATATCACTGAAATGCTCAGCCCACCTAGCCATGACAGAATCCTCACCTTCTATAACCTTCCCTTGTTTATCCTTCAATCCCTGTATACCTGTCCATTTTCTACCACATAAAACATTAACTATCTGGTACAGCTCTCTGCTGTTGTGCTGTCTAACTGCTTCCTTGGCTTTGTCAGTTAAACCATCAAGCCAAAGATTCTTATCAGCAGCTAACTGATCTTTCACACGTTTATTAAGTTCTCTGTAATGCTTTCTATTAGGACTAGTAGGGTATTGATTAAGGACATTCCTGCAGTTCTTTCTTTACGAAATAAGCTCAAGTGCCTTATCACTCAGATAATTCTGTCTCTTCTGCTCCTTTTTTCCTAAAAGAGTACTGTTAGTGTCCAAAAAAGCCTGTTTGAAATGATCCCATTCTTCCTCTACTTCAGTAGTAAGCAAACCATGATGTCATAATGACTAAGTAACCTATCTTTGTAAGGTTTAGCTATAACTGGGTCTTTCTGAGCTTCAGTATTAAAGGTAAATTTTTTAACCCTAGCACAACACTTTTTAAGTTTTAAGTTGCAAGACACTTTTAACAAGATAATGGTCAGATCCAATTTCAGCTCCCCTATATGACCTGGTATTCCTAACAGAACTAGCCCATTTGCTGTTAATTAATATATAATCAATCATATTCTTATGCAGCCCATCAGGTGAAACCCATGTGTACTTATGTATGTTGCGGTGTTTGTAATATGTGTTAGTTATTCTGAATCCATTGAGTTTACTTACCTGCAGGAGACGCTGCCCATTGCAGCTACCAATACCAAAAGGGCCTATTACTCCTCCCCAAAGGTCAGAGTCAGTACCAACTTTGGCATTGAAGTCACCAAGAACAAGGGTAATATCTCCTTTCTTGACAGAATTGAAAATATCCTGAAGTTGTTCATAAAACCTATCCTTCTCATCCTCATCGGCATCCTCAGTGGGGGCATAACAGCAGATAACATTCAGGTCTTTAATCACTTGTCTGAAATTTTGCTTTAAGAAACCTTTCATTAATGCACTCGTATCCTAGAAGAGCATCACTAGCGTGTCTGCTGAGAAGCAGACCCACGCCTTGGTGATGCTTATTGTCGTCCCTCCCTGAAAAGAGAAATTTAAGATTATTTTTAAGAATCTGACCTTTATCAGTTCATCTGGTCTCTTGCAAGCCGAGAATATCTAAATTATAATGGTGGAATTCTTGTGTGAGGACATCAAGAGAAAAAGCTCTGTGCATAGTCCTCACATTCCAACTACCTATGGAGAGAAAATGGTTAGTGGGATGTTTAAAGAAACTATGTTTATTGAGAGAGGGAATACCGACAATATCAAACAGCCCCCTAATCGCAGACATGGGGCAAAGACCCGTTCCCCCACCACTAAAGGCTGAAGCCATCTACACTGGAAGACTTCCTCCAATGTAGAATTTGACGATGCCAATAGAAGCAAAGAGTTCAGGTGCCTGCGATGACCTCTGCTGAGGATTATCCACCAGCTGATAAACATATCCTGTGAATCTATTCACTTGGGGCTGTCAACCCACAAACAAACAGAAAACACAGTGGGAGATTTTCCCTCCACAGAAGCCCACCAGTGCAGCAAAATCAGGATCCATAATCAAGCTCAGAGCCATATATCTGTCCAGTGGGTTTATATGGTCAGCACCAGGACCCTGTGTGGTTGACCACTCCTCAGCAGGGTAGAAGAAAAAAAAGAAAAGTAGCCATAGTTGTCCAGATCAGTAGGCCACACTAATCTGGCAGCCCTTCCCTTCCGTTCACTTCCACAAGAGAGAGTCTCTTTTGTAAGGTACTAACAGTCTGCACCACGAGAAGGCGGGGTCGGACATTAGGTGCTAGGCCTGCCGGTTCTATGCATCATCACAGGGGATTGGTGCATAGCTCTCCTTCCAGTGACTACCTAGCTACCATTTGCAGACAAAAAATGCTTTAGATGATTTAAATGCTTTAGATGAAAAAAATAACTTAAAGGATTGTTTTCAAAAAGATTAGCTTAAATTAATACTTCTAATCAAAACTTTACCAAAGAGAAAGAAATAAGAAATCCAAATTCAAATTTCATAAAATAAATGTTTATTTAAAAATCTAGACACCAAAAATGCAGTGCACCAAAAGCAACACTACACAACTACTAATACCAACCTCCTTTTTTCCTCAAAATTTCATACTGCTGCTCACACTAGCAGCTGAGCAACTCACTCCAACTAACTCCTTCACAAACTTCACATCACCAACTAACTACTAACATCACCAACTTTCAACTAATTCTGTCAACTGACTCTGTGACGTTCTATCACTTTGCCATACACTCCTGGCTTGCAAAATTGTGTCGTGTCATCACGTTGGTGGAAGCCACATATGCATACAAGGATTGGATGCTAGACGGCGTAAGTGGGTGTGTTCTGTGCATGTTTAGCAGCTGGCAATCAAAATGCATAGTTACGCAATCGCAGCTCTCTTTATGGAATGGGTGGGAAGAATGATGATTCAAAGAAAAATAAAACCCCAAAATAATAATTATATTGTAAATAAAATAAAAGTAGTTAAGGAAAAGTAAAAGTGAATGGGTTGGGTTGTTTTACCTCTGAATGGCATTTTTTTTTTTGCACACAGTGAGCTAAATGGCCAGGTCACAAGGGCCCCCCAGGGCTCAGAGAAGGTTGCAGAAGGGGACCCACTCTAATAGCTGTTGGGAGACAAGACAGATGGTAGCCTCTTGCCAAGGCCATTCATTGTGTTCTTTTATGTGCACAGGGTACGGTTCTCACACACATGGGGTTACAGCTTAATGTCTCATCTGATGGACAGCAGCCTTTCAAAACCCATCAGTGTCCCCTACTGGCCGTGGCAGGGTGGGAAGTTTTGCAGAGATAAATCTCAATTCTTGAGCCAGCTGGGACTCGAACCTGGTAACTGCAGATTACTAAAGAATGAGGGAAGGCACAGTTGGTAGCATGCCAGGCTCATAATCTGCAATTCTCGGGTTTGGGCTTCAACTGGGCAAGTTTAGAGATTTTTCTCTTCCAAACTCCCCACCCTGTCCACAGTGAATAGGGGTCACTGTTGGGCTTGAAAAGGCTGCCACCCATTGGATGGGACATTAAACCGTGATCCCATGTGTTGGAGAGCCACATATGTTAAAGAACATGCTGGATGGCCTTGATGGGAGGCTGATCCCCTTTTCCCAACAGCTGTCCAGTGGGTCCCCTCACCCAACCATCCACCAACCATTATGAGAGTTTTGAACTTGGACATCTGTCCCTGATATTTAAGTAGCGAAAATCATGTTTTTCAAAATTGAGCTTGAATTTACCCCTTAAAAAAAATGGAAGATGTTCGGCACAATTCAAAGTGCAAAGTACAGAGTTGCAGTAAAAAATTGGACCATAATGCTACCTAACAACATTGGCAATAAATCCTTGGCATGGTTCAAAATACGAAAGTTCCAAAATTGCAGATATGAATGAACTGACAGATTTCAATAATGTGAAGTAATTTAATTCTCTATGACACTGTTAAATGTTTTTAAGCACTTCGACACATGGACTATGCTATCAAGTATCAATAATTATTAGAGATTTATGTACCATGCCGTAGAGGATGGGAAGTAACAGGAGCTTCTTGGAATGCATTTGGTGAGAAATTTAAAATTCGACTTTCTTGCTGGCAAGTGTCGTCTCAGTGGAGATTAGAATAATGATGATGGCTGCCAGTGGTTTACCCACATTGGCGAATGAAATAACCATTTATACTTTGGATAGCATAGAGTGCTTAACAAAGTGTTAGATCCACAATGTGCGTTTTGCGACATTCCTATCGGCACTTCATCAGGTGGGAAGTGAGGAACTTAATGCAGGAGAGGCAGTTGGTTGGTGAGCGTGAGGGAGGGGTGGGGTGCCATAAATTGGCATGTCAGTGGTTCAGCTCCAAGGCTCAGAGTGGTCAGCAGAAGTGTGGATGGCAGTAATGCGACCTGCATGTAACGGTGGTTGGGAGAGGGTGTGGGATTATGGGAAATCGTCAAGATCTGCGTTTGTCGAGGGAAGCATCACTATTTGTGGGTAGTAATTCATATTTATAATGAGTGGGATACTATTAGTGAATTAATAAATTCTGTCATGGCTAGGTGGGCTGAGCATTTCAGTGATGTTCCGAACAATGTGGTTAGTTCTACTCCCATTGTTTGTAATGATGCTAGATGTATTGGTGGCTTTAATGTTGTCCCTATAACACAATCTGAAGTTATTTTGGCTATTCTAAACTTAAACTTCATAAATCCCCAGGGGTAGATGAAATTATTACTGAAATGCTTAGAGCTGGGAATGTTTCGGTTACCACTTGGATGACTGAAATTTTGAATATCTTTTATGATAAAGGCATGGTTCCTAAGGATTTTACCAGAGCTATTGTTATCCCTATTTTCAAAAAAGGTGATTGCAGTTCTTGTGATAACTATAGGGGTATCAGCCTACTCTCTGTTCCAGGTAAAGTTTTTTCCATGATTGTGCTTAATAGAATTGAGAATCTGGTTGACAGTCAATTGTGTGATGAGCAATGTGGATTCAGAAGTGGTAGGGAATGTGTGGATCAGATATTTTCACTTAGGCAGATTCTTGAGAAATGTTTAGAGTTTCAGAAACCTTTGGTTGCTAGCTTTGTTGATTTCAAAAAGGCTTTCGACTCTGTTGATCATCATAATTTGTGGTTGATTGTGAAATCATATGGTATACCAAACAAGTTAGTTAACATAATGAAAGCTCTCTATAATAACACTGAGTCGTGTGTGAGAGTTGGTAAAGCTTGTAGCAATTAGTTTAGCATTACTTCTGGGGTTCGACAAGGGTGCATTTTGTCTTCTTTCTCTTTAGCTTGGTTATTGGTTATGTTATGCGAAATTCACTTCGAGGGAAAGATTTTGGCCTTAAATGGACTGGAGATACGAAAATTTCTGATTTAGATTATGCTGATGATTTAGCACTTTTGGCAAATGATATTGATGAGATGAACTCTTTCATTCGAGCTGTTGATGAAACTGGTAGTAGAGTTGGTTTGGTTATAAACAGAGAGAAAACTAAAGTGCTGAAAATTGGTCAGGCAGGCTGTGATTCAGTTAATCTGAATGGTTGCAGTCTTAAGCAGGTGTCACAGTTTAATTATCTTGGGAGCTATGTAACAGATAATGGTGATGTGCGGCATGAGATTAACAGACGAATAGGGATTGCTGCTAGGACTTTTAAGGATCTATGGAGATTGTGGAGAAATAGGCGTATACACCTGAAGACTAAAATTAGACTATAATAGTTTGGTTATTTCTAGGGTTAGTTATGGTAGTGAAACTTGGACACTGTGTAAACAAGATAACAGCAAAGTATAGATGCCTTTGATTCTAGATGCTTACGCAGTATCTTGGGTATTAGGTGGTTTCACTTTGTAACTAATGATGAGGTTAGGCAAAGGAGTCTGCAACCTCCTTTAAGCAGCATATTGTGCAAAGAGGGACTCCTCTGGCTTGGCCATGTTGCCCATATGGATAATTATAGATTGGCAAATAGGGTTATGAACAGTGTGCCTAAAGGTCTCAGAATGAGGGGGAGACCTAGGATGTGGTGGGCAGACAATGTCAAACAGGACCTTGTTAGAATTGGTGTGCAGTGGCCAGATGTAGCTCAGGACAGATATGCTTGGAGAACTAAATTACATAGTCTGGTTGGATCTCTGGAGTCCATGGCTGCTTGAGGAGGAGGAGGAGGAGGAGGATGATGTGCAAGTAATCCTGTTTATAGTTGAAACATATAGAATTTCAATGGTAGAGTGTAAAGAAATATTCCAATATCTCAGTAGGGTGTGAGAAAAGCAAATATTTTCATTTTAAGGGATAAAAGATATTTTTGTTTTATAAATACTAATAAAATATTGCTATTTGCATGCTCTAACATTTTTAAAGAGTGCAATGGTCAGATATAAGAACTTCATCCTGTTTGTAAACAAGGTTACAAGATGATATTCACCAGAAGCAATATGCATTCTTCTAGACTTAATACCAGCACAGCAGGTAAGGAGACAGCAGCAGCGTTAGATTATTTTACTTCTGAATGGCACTATTTTGCACACAGTGGACTAAATAATCAGGTCACAAGGACCCCAAGGGCTCAGAGAAAGCTGGTGAAGGGAACCCACTGGACACTATTAGGAGGAAACAGGTGGAAGCCTCTTGTCAAGGCCATCCAGCATGGTCTTTATAACATGCACTTTCAATTATCTCATGCACCTATTGCTCTGCTTCACATTGGACTGCTGCTTTATCATTCAGACTATGGAATGAGGAAACCCCTGCCACAGGAGACAGCATCACATGTTGGTATTGTTGAGAGAAAGACTAGGTAGCAGAAATCAGATGTTAAATTTGAAAGGTAGTTCAAGTTACCATCAGTTCCAATTTTCCAAATACATTGCTGGTACACTTGAATATGCTGGATGTTTTCTAGTTGTTTTTGATGACCCCGTAAGCTTAGATATATATTATAGAATTCCAGATTAAGTTTTATTGATAGATGGCATCATTGATGTAGTACAGCAGTTAAAAATGGCTCGGTGTGGAAGCACACACATCATTTTCAGCTGTAGCCCACTGACATATTGGTAAGTCACTACTGCAGATAATATCCCTCTTCCAATAAGTTGAGCTTTTACACCAATCACCAACTTAGAAGCATTTAGATTTAAAAAAACTTAAGGGGGGATAAGAGTTTCTCGGCCATAAAAAAAGGCAATTTTCATAATTTTTTTTCGGCACAAATAAAAAAGGTATAACGACTTTTTTTTTAATGAAAGTACATCTCATGTAGTTATAAAAATTTTTTTATTCAGTCAAATTTTCAAAAAAACCTCTACCACAACTCCGCCAATACTGGCCTGCACACACACTGTAAGGTACTGGTAAAATCGCCCTGCACGTTCATCTGAAACAAACAAAAGAAATTCTTAAAGTACATTAAATTTTGAAGTCCGTATTGGATGGGATTTTTAAATTTCGAATTTTTAACAAAATGGCGACCTTTAAAAAAATGTCAATTTTTGGCCCCCTTTTTTTTCCAGTTTTAACTATAAAAAAAATATAAAAAATTAAAATTTTGAAAAAAGCATCCGATAAGGACTAGGGAATTTTATAAGCTATAAGTAGAAAAAAGAAGCAAGTCAATTGAGTCATTTGTTATTGAGTTATCACCGGTACCAGCTTTGAAACATAATTTCGAGAAAAACACATTTGAAAGTTCGGAATTTTTTTTGGCATTCGTCGTGTGACTTTTGAGTGATGGGTGGAGGTAAGTCCATCAATCTGCAAAATTTGGTTTCTGCGCTAGCACCTTGTCCTAAACAACGCATGGCGAAAGTAAATCAACGATTTATCTCATATGAAGAACTGATTTGCGGTCAAGAAGAAATTCGCATCGGGTTGCACGAGTCACAGGAAATGACGATTTTAAATCCCAGTCCACGTGAACTTTCAGTTAGAAATTTAATATCGCCACCGCAAGTTTTACACTGCACAATTTGCGATAATTCTTAAAAAACAGACGAAAAATTCAAAATCCTGTAGTCAATGTCACCGTTTTCCGACATTAACACCGCAGAAAACGATTTCACTTGTTTCGCGACCTTTTTGGTCGTCACAGTTTCTTTCTCAGTGTCCCAATGATTGACCGAAAAACATCTTTTTCGTGAATAATCCTTCTAAATTGCACCACTATCGTGGGCCTCACGAGAACCTTTAGCTTTACTCATATTTTACTTTTTTTATTTGAAAATTACATGCTGCAATAACACAACGACACTCTGTCAGCAGACTCTAAAACAACTGTGAACTTAGTTTAGAAACTGCATTCAAGAAAGTAAAATGATTACAATGCCATCTGTTGAGAAAAATATGAATGCTTTACCCACAGATAACTTGCTCTTCGAATAAGGACAAAAGAAACCATTATTCGATGGGTCCAATGTTCCTACCTAAGCACTGCTGTGAAACGGGCTCTCTGAGGCCCATGCACGGCGCTCGACATAAAGTGTTATATCTTTTGTAATATTTCAATTTTTTAAAAACGGTTTTGGATTCTCATTCTTAGGGATAAAACTATCAGAAAATGCAAAAAAAAAAAAAAATTGCTTTTCACCCCAAGGAACTCCTATGCTCCCTTAATGCATTTAAAATTTTGAGAAAACTTAAAAAAAAAACGTAAGTTTTTAAGCTGAAACCTTCTAAAAGCTTTCTAAATTAGTGACTGATCTAAAAAACTCAAAATTCATCAGAAGAGAGATATGCTACAATTGAGTTATTTTAACTTTGGGTTGTTTTACCACTGAGCAGCACTTTTTTGGACACAATATGCTAAATGGCCAGGTTAGAAGGATCTGAGGGCTCAGAGAAGGTTAGGGGGAGGGGACCCACTGGATAGCTGCTTCCAGATGCAGATGGTAACTTCACATCAAGGCAATCCAGTGTGTTCTTTAAAGTACACAGTGTATGACTCTCCTGCATATGGGCCACAGCTTAGCATCCCATCTGACAGACCTCAGCCTTTACAAGCCTATTGATGTCCCCTACTGCTGAGAGGCAGGGAGTTTTGCAGAGATAAATCTGAATCCTGACCCAGGTGGGACACAAACTTGAAAACTGCAGATTACAAGCCTGGCACACTACTAACTGAGCCATCCATTTTAACCCTGAGTAGCATTATTTTGCATACAGTAGGCTAAATGGCCAGCTCAAAAGACCCCAAGGGCTCAGAGGAGATTGGGAAAGGGAACCCACTAGACCAGGGGTTCTCAAATATGGGGTATGTGGTAAATTTTTTTTTGGGTACACCATGAGAGCTTAAAAGTCTCTAGTTCTAGTAACAAAGTCACTAAGTTGGCATTATTTTATTATAACTATAGTTTTATCCATCTGTATAAAGGGTACATGAAACATAAAAGGTTGAGAACCACTGCACTAGACAATTATTAAGAGACAGATTGTAGCCTCCCTTCAAGAACACACTGGGTGGCTTTGAACCTTCACACTGTATGGCTCTCCTGCATATGGGTCCATGACTTGACTTCCCATCTCACAGATAGCAGCCTTTTCCAAACCATTGTGGTGTCTCCTTTCTGACAGAGTGGGTGTTTAGTGGAGATAAAATCTCCACTAAATACCCATTCTGCCTCTGTCAGAAAGGAACCCCTAGAACCCTTCTCCAGCAGTTGTTTCTTTCTGAAATAAGCTCAAGTGCCTTATCACTCAAATAATTCTGCCTCCTCTGCTCCTTTTTTCCTAAAAGAATACTGTTAGTTTCCATAAGTCTATTTGAAACAGTCCCATTCTTCCTCTACTTCAGTAGTAAGCAAACCATGATGTCATAATGACTAAGTAACCTATCTTTGTAAGCTTTAGCTATAACTGGGTCTTTCACAGCTTCAGTATTAAAGGTAAATTTTTTAACCCTAGCACAACACTTTTTAAGTTTAAGTTGCAAGACACTTAAGAAGGTAATAGTCAGATCTAATTTCAGCTCCCCTATATGCCCTGGTATTCCTAACAGAACTAGCCCATTTGCTGTTAATTAATATATAATCAATCATATTCTTATGCAGCCAATCAGGTGAAACCCATGTGTACTTTTGTATGTTGCGGTGTTTCTGGAACCATTGAGTTTACTTACCTGTAGGAGACGTTGCCCATTGCCATTGCAGCTACTGATACTCAAAGGGCCTATCACCCCTCCCCAAAGGTCAGAGTCAGTACCAACTTTGGCATTGAAGTCACCTAGAACAAGGGTAATATCTCCTTTCTTGACTGAGTTCAAAATATCCTGAAGTTACCCGTAAAACATATCCTTCTCATCCTCATCGGGCGCATATCAGCAGATAACATTCAAGTTTTTAATGCTTGTCTGAAATTTTGCTGTAAGAAACCTTTCATTAATGCACTCATATCCTAAAAGAGCATCACTATCATGTCTGCTGAGAAGCAGGCCCACACCATGGTGATGCTTTCCATCCTCCCTCCCTGTAAAGATAAATTTAAAGTTAATTTTAAGAATCTGACCTTTATCAGTCCATCTGGTCTCTTGCAAGCCTAGAATATCTAGGTTATAGTGCTGGAATTCCTGCATGAGGACATCAAGAGAATAATATCTATATAATATCCTCACGTTCCATGTTCCTGCAGAGAGGAAATGATTAGCAGGATTTTTAAAGAAAGTAGGTTTATTGAGATAGGTAGGGCCAACAATATCAAACAGCCCCCTGATCACAGGCATGGGACAAAGACCTGTTCCTCTACTAAAGGCTGAAGTCACTGATGCTGGTAGGAACTTCAGGCACCACCTTTTCAAGTGGACTTTTTCAAGAGCCACATGTCCTGCCTGAGACACATTACTCCAGTTTAGGCTTGACGATCCCCAACTAGCTAAGTGAGGTTCAGGTACCTGCGATGGCCTCAGATTAGGATTATCCATCAGCTGATATAAGGTATTCCATGCCTCTGTTCACTTAGGGCTGGCAACCCAGAAGCAAACAGAAAATACAGTGGCAGATTCTCACTCAACAGAGGCCCATCAGTACAGCAAGTCCAGGATCCATAATCAAGCTCAAATCCATAAACAATTCCAGTCTAGTAGGTATAAATGGTCAGCACAGTATTTCTTAAAAGTTTCATCACTACTGTTAAAGGGTGAAAATGAAAAACTTCATTTTCTCTGAAAATGAGCGTCCCATATTCACCAGGGGCAATATATTATTCTTCTAGTTTTACCTTTAACTCATGTTGATTTAAAGAAACGAAAATAACTAGAATCCAAGCCTGACTTGTGTAAAGAGCAGCAAATAAATATAACTTGATGGGAAGCACAAAAATATTAATCTTTCAAATATTGATATAAATTTGTTTCATATAAAAATGATCATTGATAAAATTTAATATTTCAGAAATAGTTTTGGAATAAGAAAATAAGGTGGTAAACACTTTATTGTTAGGTTTCTCAATATTGTTGAAGCTTTTGGAAAGACTAATGGAATGCTTTTAAAATGAATCTTTTCTTTCACACCATAACTTCGTGGGAAGTGAAAAGGAAGCACTTGAATAATTGTATGGTAAAGGCGTAAAAGTCGCAAGGCAGTATTTATATGCATTTTTAAAGGCTTACTGAAGAAACCACAATCTAGATCATTGAGATTTCCAGTTTGGGTACTTGTAGATGAAATTGCAAGAATTGCTGACAATAAAGCCTCAATTTGAATATAGTTGCAGCTATACGGCTTGGAGTAATCAGCCTTAGTGATTTGATATTCATTGAAGTTAGCTTAAAATTTATAAACTGGAAAAAGATTTTTTTTTGTACATGGCCAGAAAACAGAGATAGATGTTCAGAGCGCTTGAAAGTGAAATGTAAGTTATGTTATTCATAGGTCTTATGAACTAAAAGTATACCACATCATCTTGATTGTCATTTAGTGATACCATTTTTAAGTTTTCATGGCCCTTTTTTTTAACTAATGAGTAAAAAACTTTTAAAGAAGCTTGTTACACATTCGTTATTGATGACTTCTTCAAATTTGATAAATTGATTGTATGTTCCAGTTACATGTAGTCTTCATCTAATGAAGAACTACAGAGATAGCTTAGAAGTGTGAGATGTTTTTGTACTTCAGTGGTTTGCTGAAATTTGTTTGGTTTTCACCAAATTGGATGGTTTAGCCAAAATGTTCATAAGAATTGAAATTTTCCTGAAGAGAATTTAGGTGACCTACCTTTATTTAGTATAACTTATTTCACAGCATTAACAATAATGAAGCACTTTCACATCTTAAATGTCTATTTTTCCATTTTCGTGTTGCAAATAGTTTAGAGCATAAAACCAAAATGCAGTTTGTGTACATTGTTCTGTTAGGTTCAGAAAATATTACTAAATCGATTTTCTGCCAATCCTCTATAGGTAGAATTACTTCAATAGCAGTAGAACAAAGCATTGTAAAGCTGAGAAAGTAACATAATTGCAGTAGTTTAGGAAATCAGGAATTTTCAGGTCCTAGAAAGAAACCTGCATATCATTGCATAAATCCATGTGAAATCTGTGGGTTCAGACTATTTAAAATAGATTTCTTGCAAGCATACACCTTTCTTTATGCTATGTTGTCAAGTGTACATCTATTTTTTTCCCCAAAAGTTAATTAAAGTGATTTTATAACTTTCCAGAAAAATTTAGAATAGATTAAGATGTTCCTAAATGAAAAATTGAACTGCATGCAAAAGGTTTTTAGGCAACACGATGTCTGTATATTTTCATGGCTCATTTACTTGACTTCTATTCACATTACATCTCACTACTGGTGATTTTATGGATTTGTTTGAATTTCTTCATTTGAATTTAGTTAACCAAACTTCATTAGCCATAAATATGATTCTAATCTTGATTAAGGGCTATTATTTTTTCAATTTGTTGCAAATTGTAAAAGAAGGTTAATTTACTAAACTTTATTTCAGTTCTTTGTAAATGACATATCTTTGGCTTAATTAATTCTTTTGCACAAACTCCCCTTTATTGCTTAGAATTTATCACAGATTTAATTTATATAAAGTTGTGAGTTACTAAAATTTAAAATTTATATTTTGGGATTATTCACTCATTTTATTACCCTTCTGATTAGAGATTGAAAGTTTAGTTTTTCTTTTTCCATTTCAGATGTCAATATATAAACCTGCACGAGATGCCAATAAACCAAAGCGTCCAGGAACAGCTTTTATGATATTTATGGCAGACTTTAGAAAGGAAATGGCTGGGAAAGAGCCAGAAGGAGGTGTTGCAGCAATGGCCAAATTAGGTGAGTGTGTTTGCAATTGTTAATAAAACAGGTTACTATATATTATAATGTTTCCTAACCTTTTTATATTGACAAAACACTTTTGAAATAATCCATTTACTGCAATATATATGTAGTACAGAGTCGTTTTTTTTGTTTTATTACAATAACTCAAAATTAAATTTATGTAAATCAAAAAAATTAAACTTAATTGACAAAAAGCAAAATTATAATTGTGAATAGGTTATAAGTATTATTCTTTTTCTTAAATTTTCACGACACACCTGGACCTTGCATGTAACACATTGGTTGAGAATTGCTGATTTATTAGCGTCATTAACCCTGGAATTGTCAGAAGTCTATTTTAGACCCATGAAACTGGGAACAAAATTTGAAAGAAATCCGTAGTATTAGTGGTGAGCAAATAATTTGACTGATGGAACACTTTACGATATTCAGTAATTTTTGAAGACCATATAATTATGTGAATGCTGAATAATTAATTCTGAACTGAGTATTACTAATTTTTGTAATAATTTTCATGTTATATTTACACTTATACATGCAAAAAGCAAGCAATATTGGCAATTATGGTCCTATTTCAGATTCAACAGGCTATAAATTTTCCCTACTGCTGGACACCATTGGTGGCTGGTTAGGAAAAATTTGGTATGCCAGATGTGGCCTTTGGCTGTAGTTTGCCCTTCCATGATTTACAAACAAGCTGAAATAAATTGATATTAGGATATCCATGGATGAGCCAAAGGCAGATTCTAATAATACAGAATTTTATGTAAATTGCTATTGTAATATAGAATTTTCAACAGTGTTTTAATTTTTATTTAAATGATTTTTTTTAATTGTTCTTCATTTAGAAATGTTTCTGAACTAGTACAGTTAAAGGGTTGAAATTGTATCCATTAAATGAAATTTAGAAGCATTTTTAAATATATATGTAAAGTATTGGCAAATTTTCTTGATAATACATGAAGAAAATTTTAATATTTTGAGTAAACAAAGTTGCCAATGTGGATTAAAGAGAAATGTTAATTGTGCTTTATTTTGTTCAGACGACATCATTAATTATGTTGTAGTTCATCTACATACTAAAAGGTGTCTGTTAGCCATAACTCATCGGAAAAATCAACGTACACACTCCAAATTTTCAGAGTATATTTCAGGTTGTGATCCGGATTGCAGTGCCAAATTTCAGGTCGAAAGTCCAAAAGGGGGGCTTGCTAGAAGCAAAAATATTTACCATGTTATTCCTATGGGAAAGGAGAATTGCTGTCAGATTTACTGCTCTCTAAATGTGAACATAAAGAGTTAAAATCGGCTGCTGTTGCCAGATTCCCTACATTTCCAAAGTCATTATTGTGGCATTCTATTGCAGCTAGGGACCTTATTTTCTAACTCCCACGGGGTCGGGCAAGGGGAACCCGCCTACAAAATTTGGGACCATTCGGTGAAGTACGTTGTGAATTACAGAATGCCAAAATCTGACGAAATAAATATCTCGATCATTTGACATGGGCTCTGAGAGCATGAGCCGAGTCAGCAATGACCTTTGCAACACCGGGGAACTCTTCATATTCAAACTGTAATGAAATGTTGGGGGGGGGGGGAATACTCACTAACCTTTAGTGCAGGAAGCAACAGAATATGCAGATTAAAAGTGAGACACGAGCTATCACAATTTGTGTAGAAATGAAGCCACGGGGCAAGTAGGAACCTGATTTTTAAACTAATCACAGGGGACCGCTGTGCAGAAATTTCCACCACGAGGACGAATATCACGGGAGCCATAGAGCGGCAAAATCTGTATTAACAGAAATAAAATTCTCTATAGCTTACCCAGAAACTAAGACATGGGCTATGAGAGAGCTCACTAACGTCAGCATCGATCCAAGTCGACACCGGGCAAATTTCTTCCTGTTGAAAATCTGTGCTAAAATGTTGGGGGAGGGGATTACAAAATTTACCTTTAATGCAGTGAAAATAAGAATATACATATTAAAAGTGACACCCGGACTGCGCTGCGTATATTTAGCTAGTAAATAAAATAAATATTTGGAACAAAAGATATTTTATATCATCTCTTAAATTATTGTTGTTTTATCAGGAGATTAAGATAAGTAGTATGGTTTGAAATGAAATGATGATAAAAGTTTTCATATGCAGTAAAACTGAATAGTAATTTGGTTAAAATTGCATAAAGATAGGCATATTTTTGTAAATGCACATTATTTCTGAGATTTGGAGACAATAGTAGCTGATAGATAATCAATTGTAGTCAATCATTTGGCTGAATGATAGTATAGTTCAAATAGTGTAAGTAGTTCCATTATTGCTGAATCACTGCTGATGGTTAGTGATGATGCAATTTTATTTGTGCTAATTTATTAGACTAATGTAATAATCATTAGATTGAAAATTCGGTTCCCAGTAGTAAAGTTGCACCTGCAGTTTCATGACATACACTCAGTTGTCACTTTGCTAGATAAAGTTCCATGTTACATTAATACTAACTCAATAACTTTTTAAACACACTTTTTTGTGGAAAAAAAAACCTGATTAAAGATAATTTAAAGATCTCAATAAAACCTACTTAAATCTTGATTTTAAACAGTATGCATTTAATGTTTTAAATGTTATGAAAGCTGAAGCATTTGGCAAGTTAGCTTGCTGTCTTAAAAAAATCATTGAAAAGAAAGGTTAAAATTAATGTAATTATTAGGTGAACTGCTAAAAATGCTCTTACATGTAGGTATGGTATTGAATGTATTATTACAGCATTTAAAAAATGCTCTTACACATAGGTAGTTACATGTAGGTGTTAGTAAAGTTTAGTATAACCATTATTGCTTTTGTTTTTATTTAAAGCTTTGTTTTTAAAGCAGTTATTTAAACTGGCATTGTTGCTGTTAAATGTTTAAATTTCTATAACTCTCTACTGAATACATATTGTTGAAAATCGAGATTGAAATAGATTTGATGAGATCTTTAAATATTAATTAAATTTAAATTAAATTTAAATTTAATGGTGGATCACGAAAATGTGGTCCACCATTTTTGTGATTCACAAAAGCCTGCATATATGTCCAAGAATGCAAAATGGCAATTGCTATGACAAAGGAAATTAAAATTAAAAAAAGTATATAAATATGTTAGTTCAAAATTTGATATGTATTAAAAGTAAACATTTCAGAGCTCCTAAATAATGCTGATTTTTTTTAATATTCTTTATATTTATATGTTATATTATGTTTATATGAAGTTTTCAATCAAACAAAGTCCGATATTGAGAGAACATTTTTTTATTGCAAGGATTTCACCGATTTATACAAAAGTACATTGTATACGTTTTTATTTCATTTCAGTATAATTTATGATCTAAAACTGTTTTTAAATTATTTTTAATCTGTTGTAAAATATACTTCGTGAAAAAAAAACCAGAAAAATCGTTTTATTTTTTCACATGATAGACTCTTAATGGTGAACATTCAGTTTTGATTTGAAATATATTGGTTTTCTCATAATTATTCTTTCTAATTGAAGTATACATTGAGTAGCATAAATAATAATACTAGAACAACAAATTTATTCTTATGACAAAATAGTAATAATGTATGAAAATAATTGCAACTTTTATATGATGGTTAGTGATGATTCAACTTTATATGTGCTAATTTATTAGACTAATGTAATAATCATTAGATTGAAAATTCAGTTCCCACAGCAACCTTCCATCATCTATGGCTTCAGTGGCCTGTTATAGGAAAATGTTTTCCAAAAAGCCAGTGATCCAGTTTGAATAACTCTTTATGGTTTAATCTAAATATTTAGTTGCATTTAAGGTAGAATAAATCTATAAGAACAAACTGTTAATCATAAAATTAGCTCTATGTTGATCTCTTAGAATATAAATTTTCTTAATATATCTCTTAGAATGTAAATTTTCTTAATATAAGTTAATTTTGTGTAGGTGGGGAACGATGGAGAAGTATGACAGATGATGACAAATCGCCTTATGTGGAAAGACAGTTAGAAGCAAAATTGCGCTATGAGCATTCCATGGAAGAGTACAGAAGGACAGTGAGTATACAGTTTTTAATAAAAAAAAATACCCCCTGAAACAGCTGCTTGCCACAGAGGTCTGACAGGAGCCTGTCAGTTTATATGCCATAGTAGAAGGTCTGAGAGGATGGCAGGACCTCAGCAGAAAAACAACACGTACATCCATGCCTTATCCAGGGCTTGAACTCAGGTCCTTTAGATCAGTAGCCAAGTGTGCTAACCACTCGGCCATGGGACAGCTCAGTTTTTAATATTACCTAATTTATTTTACTCTACTATAGCATTCATTTTTGCTGCTCTTAATTTTTTTTATGTGTATGACTTATTATGGTGGTTTTGGTATTAATTGCAGTAATAATACATTAGCATCAGAACATTTTAAATATTTACTAATAATATTTAAAGTTGTTTAATAATTATAATGTAGATAATGGCCCAAGTTTGTTGATGACTATGGCAACAAATAAAAGAGAGAATAGCACTATTTGAATTAATCTATTTCAGATCTCTGCCAGTGTGGCATGCTTGGGGTGTTTAGATTTTAAAGAATTGGGTTAAATGGAATAAAACAGTTGCAAAAAGTAAAATGACATATCTTTTAACTTTCTCAATTATGTTTATAATGCAACATGCCATTTAGTTTACAATCCCTGGGCAAATGTAATCAGAAAGTACAACAGAACTGAGAAAGTCGATATTGGGGTATATACCACATAGATCTACCTGTATAATAGCCACTAATTGCATCATATAGCTAAAGTGAGAATATAAGATACAGTATACAACTGAAAAAAAAGAACTAAAAAGAGCAAGAAACTGGATTTATCTGAACATGGTTTTAACTTAAAGGTGCACTGTTTTGCGATCAAATGTAGTTTAGAAATCGTGCAAGATCAATAAATAAATGAAACGTGGCACAGAATTTTCTGATGTAATTTAATGGCATTAATTAAGGGCCAAGGAATTTTGTTTGTTTGAAGCAAATGCTGATCCCTATCAGAATTTCAATGCCAGAAATCTTTGTAATAGCAAAAGACCATCAAATTTAAATTGTAGGGAACTGTAGGCATATCCATGTTAAAGATGAATTGCTTGCATGAATAGGAATTGGTGACAGTGCTAGTATATTTGTCTGTAGAAAAGTAACTGGAATATTTATGATAATGCTTGAGAAAGTCTCTTTCCAAAAGGTTTCATAATCCACCATTGTATGGCTTCTTGCAAAGCAGAAAATGCAATGTAATATTCATTATTGATTTGGACACTTACATTGATTTTATAGGGTACAATAATCTAACAATTTCCAGGCTGAAACATCAACTTCTCTGCAATTTTTTTTTTCTTGGAGGCTTGTGCTCAAATGCATATTATCAAACAGACGTTCAAGTGAAATTTAAATAATCTAATTGTTGTATTATTTTTTGGTCTGTAAATGGTATTTTACAGACCAAAAAATGTAAATGGTAGTCACTGGAAGGAGAGCTATGCACCAATCCCCTGTGATGATGCATAGAACCGGCCAGGCCTAGCACCTAATTTCCGACCCTGCCTTCTCGTGGTGCGGACCGTTAGTAACTTTCAATAGAGATACTCTCTTGTGGAAGTGAACGGAAGGGGAGGGCTGCCAGATTAGTGTGGCCTACTGATCTGGACAACTATGGCTACTTTTCTTTTTTTTCTACCCTGCTGAGGAGTGGTCAACCACACAGGGTCCTGGTGCTGACCATATAAACCTACTGGACTGGACAGATATATGGCTCTGAGCTTGATTATGGATCCTGATTTTGCTGCACTGGTGGGCTTCTGTGGAGAGAAAATCTTCCGCTGTGTTTTCTGTTTGTTTGTGGGTTGACAGCCCCAAGTGAATAGATTCACAGGATATGTTTATCAGCTGGTGGATAATCCTGAGCAGAAGTCATCGCAGGCACCTGAACTCTTTGCTTCTATTGGCATCGTCAAATTCTGCATTGGAGGAAGTCTTCCAGTGTAGATGGCTTCAGCTTTTAGTAGTGGGGGAACGGATCTTTGCCCCATGTCTGCGATTAGGGGGCTGTTTGATATTGTCGGCATTCCCTCTCTCAATAAACATAGTTTCTTTAAACATCCCACTAACCATTTTCTCTCCATAGGTAGTTGGAATGTGAGGACTCTGCACAGAGCTCTTTCTCTTGATGTCCTCACACAAGAATTCCACCGTTATAATTTAGATATTCTCGGCTTTCAAGAGACCAGATGGACAGATAAAGGTCAGATTCTTAAAAATAATCTTAAATTTCTCTTTTCAGGGAGGGACGACAATAAGCATCACCAAGGCGTGGGTCTGCTTCTCAGCGGACACGCTAGCGATGCTCTTCTAGGATATGAGTGCATTAATGAAAGGTTTCTTACAGCAAAATTTCAGACAAGCGTTAAAGACTTGAATGTTATCTGCTGTTATGCCCCCACTGAGGATGCCGATGAGGATGAGAAGGATAGGTTTTATGAACAACTTCAGGATATTTTCAATTCTGTCAAGAAAGGAGATATTACCCTTGTTCTTGGTGACTTCAATGCCAAAGTTGGTACTGACTCTGACCTTTGGGAGGAGTAATAGGCCCTTTTGGTATTGGTAGCTGCAATGGCAATGGGCAACGTCTCCTACAGGTAAGTATACTCAATGGATTCAGAATAACTAACACTTATTACAAACACTGCGACATACATAAGTATACATGGGTTTCACCTGATGGGCTGCATAAGAATATGATTAATTACATATTAATTAACAGCAAATGGGCTAGTTCTGTTAGGAATACCAGGGCATATAGGGGTGCTGAAATTGGATCTGACCATTACCTTGTTAAAAGTGTCTTGCAACTTAAACTTAAAAAGTGTTGTGCTAGGGTTAAAAAATTTACTTTTAATACTGAAGCTCTGAAAGATCCAGTTATAGCCAAAGCTTACCATGATAGGTTACTTAGTCATTATGACAGTCATGGTTTGCTTACTACTGAAGTTGAGGAAGAATGGGATCATTTTAAACAGGCTTTTTTGGATACTAACAGTACTCTTTTAGGAAAAAAGGAGCAGAGGAAGCAGAATTATTTGAGTGATAAGGCACTTGAGCTTATATCAGAAAGAAAGAACTGTAAGAATATTCGTAATCAATACCCTACTAGTCCTAATAGGAAGCATTACAGAGAGCTTAATAAACGTGTAAAGGATCAGTTAGCTGCTGATAAGAATCTTTGGCTTGATGGCTTGGCTAACAAAGCCGAGGAAGCAGTTAGACAGCACAACAGCAGAGAGCTGTACCAGATAATGTTTTGCATGGTAGAAAACAGACAGGTATGCAGGGATTGAAGGATAAACAAGGTAAGGTTATAGAAGGTGAGGATTCCATCATGGCTAGGTGGGCTGAGCATTTCAGTGATGTTCTAAACAATGTGGTTAGTTCTACTCCCATTGTTTGTAATGATAGGTGCATTGGTGGCTTTAATGTTGGCCCTATAACACAATCTGAAGTTATTTTGGCTATTTCTAAAGTTAAATTTCATAAATCCCCAGGGGTCGATGAAATTACTACAGAAATGCTTAGAGCTGGGAATGTTTTGGTTACCACTTGGATGACTGAAATTTTGAATATCTTTTATGATAAAGGCATTGTTCCTAAGGATTTTACCAGAGCTATTGTTATCCCTATTTTCAAAAAAGGTGATTGCAGTTCTTGTGATAACTATAGGGGTATCAGCCCACTCTCTGTTCCAGGTAAAGTTCTTTGCATGATTGTGCTTAATAGAATTAAGATTCTGGTTGACAGGCAATTGCGTGATGAGCAATGTGGATTCAGAAGTGGTAGGAGATGTGTGGATCAGATATTTTCACTTAGGCAGATTCTTGAGAAATGTTTAGAGTTTCAGAAACCTTTGATTGCTAGCTTTCTTTGTTGATTTCAAAAATGCTTTTGACTCTGTTGATCGTCATAATTTATGGTTGATTGTGAGATCATATGGTATATCAGACAAGTTAGTTAACATAATGAAAGCTCTCTATAATAACACTGAGTCGTGTGTGAGAGTTGGTAAGTCTTGTAGCAGTTGGTTTAGCATTAGTTCTGGTGTTCAACAAGGGTGCATTTTGTCCCCTTTTCTCTTTAGCTTGGTTATTGATTATGTTATGCGAAATTCACTTCAAGGGAAAAATTTTGGCCTTAAATGGTCTGGAGATACGAAAATTTCTGATTTAGATTATGCTGATGATTTAGCCCTTTTGGCAAATGATGTTGATGAGATGAACTCTTTCATTCGAGCTGTTGATGAGACTGGTAGTAGAGTAGGTTTGGTTATAAACAGAGAGAAAACTAAAGTGATGAAAATTGGTCAGGCAGGCTGTGATTCAGTTAATCTGAATGGTTGCAGTCTTGAGCAGGTGTCACAGTTTAATTATCTTGGGAGCTATGTAACAGATACTGGTGATGTAGGCAGATGAATAGGGATTGCTGCTGGGACTTTTAAGGATCTATGGAGATTGTGGAGAAATAGGCGTATGCACCTGAAGACTAAAATTAGACTGTATAATAGTTTGGTTCTTTTTTGGGTTAGTTATGGTAGTGAAACTTGGATGCTGTGTGAACAAGATAACAGGAAACTATATGCTTACGCAGTATCTTGGGTATTAGGTAATTTAACTTTGTAACTAATGACGAGGTTTTTTTTTTTACAGAATAATTTTAAAAAAATTGATATAATTCTGGAGAAAATTAAAATTTTTCATCATTATCAGTTGCCACTAGACGTCAGGAAGTTGAACAGTTTGTAAAATCACACTACGTTATGGTGTTGTGTTAAAAAATGACACCTGAGTGCTTAAACTGCAAGTCTGCCATGCTCCAATTTCCTCTAATTTTTCATTCTTCCAAATCTTAATTTTTGTCATGCAGGGTTGACAGCTCTGCATTACACTTCCTCTTACATAACTTAAAACATTGTAATGTAAAAACCTGAACCTTGTTAACCCCCCCCCCCCCAAAAAAAAAAAAAAGTTATTATTTTAAGTAACAAGAGCCCCAACCACTAAAACAGTATGCAGCTTCAATCTTGTTGAGTCAGTCTTCCCTATCTTCTTTGAAGTGAATACTGATTCAGTGACTGACTGCACCATAAATATGCTTTAGTTTCATTTTCTACTTTTTTGGGCGCATGTAGAAAGATGGCTATTTTATAATTTCGTCACTAAAAACATCTTTCACGAACTTCCATTCACCTCGACCATATTTTCCTCCTTTTTCTGCAGTTGTGTTTGAGGCTTCCCCTGTGGGAAACCTCAAACACAACATTGAAAATGCCACAAGTTTTAATATGAAATATAACTTGTTAAGGTTGATGCCCCCTCCCCCCCCCAAAAAAATGAAAGTTCCGTTCTCTTTTTGGGGGTTAATGGTGATGGGCATAATTCAAAGTCTACAATGTCCTCATATGAGCTTTCATTTGACACATTACTCATAATTGTAGGCCCTTGTATTTGGAAGATATAGTAAAAGAATGACTTTTCAAATTTCTCTTTTTAGGGAGGAAGATAGCAAGGAGGTTATATTTTTATTGCCCACAAAATTCCCCATGCCAGAAGCTTTCATTTGACATAAAACTTGCTACATTTGAGCCTTGCTTTCGAAAGATATAGTAGTACATTTCTTTGCATTTTCCCCCTTTTTGAGAGGAAAGAGGTATAGGGGAAATGTTTATAAACTGGTGACACTCCTAATGTCACAATCTTTTGTTTGACACATAGGCTGTTACTTTCAACCTTTGCATTCCAAAGATATGGCAGAACAGTTATTTTCATATTCCCCCCCCCCCCCTTTTAAGGGGGAAGAAATTGCAGGGGCAAATCTTTTATAGCCTGTGACACTCCCCCTTCACAAGCCTTCATTTGACACATAAATCATTAAGTTTGTCCTTTGCATTCGTAAGATATGATGGAACAACTGTTTTGACAAATCCAGAAACTGACAAATGATGAGCAAAAAACAATGTGAAATAGGTAGAAAAAAAATTACTTCTGCACCTGAAGGAGCTTTCTTTGGCTCAATATTGGCCCCCTTTTTAAAGGGTTAATTTTGTACTGTTGATTTGATGACATTTACATATCTGACAATAGATTTATTATATACACTGAATGGACAAATTATTATATACACTCCAATAACAATATGCAAAGCAGAACTATCGCATCCAGTCATGTGGAATGTTGAAACTGAATTATATACAATGCCTATAAATAGAGTAGGTCTCTACACATTGGAAACCAGTCATGGAAAAGTAATCATGGGTAAAGGCAGCGACATAAGTAAGTTTGACTGTGGCCAGATAGTCGGTGTGAGGAAGGCTGGTTGTTCAATCACTGCAACTGCTGAACTTGTTGAGATTTCCACATCAGACTAACGCACATGTATACCAAGACTACATGAAATAGAGCAAAAGGTTCAACCAGCGAGAGAAATGTGAATGTACAGTTGACTCTCTAGGTGAGTGCAGACTTTCCTGCATTGTTACAAGGAATCACACTGCTACCATGGAGCAGATAACATTGGAATCAAATAAGGGCATGTCCACAAGTTTATGCACAAAGACTATCTGTTTTACCATGAAAAAAATAGGCTATGGTAGTCGATGTACACTTTATGTCCCCTTATTGACTGCAAGGCATAGAAAGATTAGGCTGCAGTTTGCAAAGGCCTTTTGCAACTGGAATGCGGAGGTCTGGAAACACATCTGGTCTGATGAATCATGGTTTCAACTCTATCATGCCGATGGGAGGGTGCTTGTGTGGCATAAACCACATGAAGCGATGGACCCAGGTTGCCAAGTTGGGATCATACAGGAAAGTGGAGGTGGTGTAACAATTTGTGTTGCATATACATGGGCTTCCTTGGGGACACACTGAGACCTCCATCACTGGCACAAGCTATGGGAACATCCTTGCTGACCATCTACACTGATTTATAACGATTCTCTTTCCTCACCATGACACTATCTTTCAACAAGATAAATGCCATGCCACATACTTCTGAGCAGTGACCAATTGACTCCAGGAGCATTCAAGTGGGTTTACCACACTCGAATGGCCCCCTTGATCACCAGACTTCATTCCCATTGAGAATTTGTGGGATGAATTGGAAAGATCTGTTTGAACCCACTAATCCCCCACCAGCAACTGTGGATGCTCTACAACAGGCAGACCTTGCTTCATGGGTGGCAATACCACCACCATATTTTCAGCACTTCATTGAGTCCTTACCAAGACATCTGGCTACTGTTGTGAGGGCAAAAGATGGAGAAACAGGTTATTAGATAGGTGTATATAATAATTTGCCCATCCTCCTCCTCCTCCTCCTCCTCCTCCTCCTCCTCCTCCTCCTCCTCCTCCTCCTCCTCCTCCTCCTCCTCCTCCTCCTCCTCCTCCTCCTCCTCCTCCTCCTCCTCCTCCTCCTCCTCCTCCTCCTCCTCCTCCTCCTCCTCCTCCTCCTCCTCCTCCTCCTCCTCCTCCTCCTCCTCCTCCTCCTCCTCCTCCTCCTCCTCCTCCTCCTCCTCCTCCTCCTCCTCCTCCTCCTCCTCCTCCTCCTCCTCCTCCTCCTCCTCCTCCTCCTCCTCCTCCTCCTCCTCCTCCTCCTCCTCCTCCTCCTCCTCCTCCTCCTCCTCCTCCTCGGGGCGGGGGTAGCTCAGTCGGTAGCGCGCCAGGCTCGTAATCTGTACTTCCCAGGTTCGAGTCCCAGCTGGGTCAGCGTTGAGATTTATCTCCGCAAAATTCCCCGCCCTGCCCACGGTCAGTAGGGGACACCGATGGGCTTGGAAAGGCCGCCGTCCGTCGGATGGGACGTTAAGCCGTGGCCCCGTGTGCGGGAGAGCCATACCCTGTGCACGTTAAAGAACACGCTGGATGGCCTTGACGGGAGGCTACCATCTGTCTCCCAACAGCTGTTCCAGTGGGTCCCCTCCCCCAACCTTCTCTGAGCCTTCGGGGTCCATGTGACCTGGCCATTTAGCCCATGGTGTGCAAAAAAGTGTCGCTCAGAGGTGAAACAACACAAACACCTCCTCCTCCTCCTCCTCCTCCTCCCCCCCCCCCCCCATGGGCTACGGAGGTCCAACCAGACCGCACAGTTTAATTCTCCAAGCATATCTGTCCTGAGCTGCATCCGGCCACTGTACACCAATTCTAACAAGGTCCTGTTTGACATTGTCCGCCCACCGCATCCTAGGTCTCCCCCTCCTTCTGAGGCCTCTAGGCACACTGTTCATAACCCTATTCGCCAATCTATAATTATCCATACGGGCAACATGGCCAAACCAGCGGAGTCTCTCTCTGCACAATATGCTGCTTAAAGGAGGTTGCAGACTCCTTTGCCTAACCTCATCATTAGTTACAAAGTTAAACCACCTAATACCCAAGATACTGCGTAAGCATCTAGAATCAAAAGCATCTAGTTTCCTGTTATCTTGCTTACACAGCGTCCAAGTTTCACTACCATAACTAACCCTAGAAAGAACCAAACTATTATACAGTCTAATTTTAGTCTTTAGGTGTATACGCCTATTTCTCCACAATCTCCATAGATTCTTAAAAGTCCTGGCAGCAATACCTATTCGTCTGTTAATCTCATGCCGCACATCACCAGTATCAGTTACGCAGCTCCCAAGGTAATTAAACTGTGACACCTGCTCAAGACTGCAACCATTCAGATTAACTGAATCACAACCTGCCTGACCAATTTTCATCACTTTAGTTTTCTCTCTGTTTATAACCAAACCTACTGTACTACCAGTCTCATCAACAGTTCGAATGAAAGAGTTCATCTCATCAACATCATTTGCCAAAAGGGCTAAATCATCAGCATAATCTAAATCAGAAATTTTCATATCTCCAGCCCATTTAAGGCCAAAAGCTTTCCCTTGAAGTGAATTTCGCATAACATAATCAACAACCAAACTAAAGAGAAAAGGAGACAAAATGCACCCTTGTCGAACACCAGAAGTATTGCTAAACCAATTGCTACAAGACTTACCAACTCTCACACATGACTCAGTGTTATTATAGAGAGCTTTCATTATGTTAACTAACTTGTCTGGTATACCATATGATTTCACAATCAACCACAAATTATGACGATCAACAGAGTCGAAAGCCTTTTTGAAATCAACAAAACTAGCAACCAAAGGTTTCTGAAACTCTAAACATTTCTCAAGAATCTGCCTAAGTGAAAATATCTGATCCACACATCCCCTACCACTTCTGAATCCACATTGCTCATCACGCAATTGACTGTCAACCAGATTCTTAATTCTATTAAGCACAATCATGGAAAGAACTTTACCTGGAACGGAGAGTAGGCTGATACCCCTATAGTTATCACAAGAACTGCGATCACCTTTTTTGAAAATAGGGATAATAATAGCTCTGGTAAAATCTTTAGGAACCATGCCTTTATCATAAAAGTTATTCAAAATTTCAGTCATCCAAATGGTAACTGAAACATTCCCAGCTCTAAGCATTTCCGTAGTAATTTCATCCACCCCTGGGGATTTATGAAGTTTAAGTTTAGAAATAGCCAAACTAACTTCAGATTGTGTGGGCCAACATTAAAGCCACCAATGCATCTATCATCATTGCAAACAATGGGAGTAGAACTAACCACATTGTTTAGAACATCACTGAAATGCTCAGCCCACCTAGCCATGACAGAATCCTCACCTTCTATAACCTTGCCTTGTTTATCCTTCAATCCCTGTATACCTGTTCGTTTTCTACCACACAAAACATTAACTATCTGGTACAGCTCTCTGCTGTTGTGCTGTCTAACTGCTTCCTCAGCTTTGTCAGCAAGGCCATCAAGCCAAAGATTCTTTTCAGTAGCTAACTGATCCTTTACACGTTTATTAAGTTCTTTGTAATGCTTTCTATTAGGACTAGTAGGGTACTGATTAAGGACATTCCTGCAGTTCCTTCTTTCTGAAATAAGCTCAAGTGCCTTATCACTTAAATAATTCTGCCTCCTCTGCTCCTTTTTCCCTAAAAGAGTACTGTTAGTTTCCAAAAAAGCCTGTTTAAAATGACCCCATTCTTCCTCAACTTCAGTATTAAGCAAACCATGACTGTCATAATGACTAAGTAACCTATCATGGTAAGCTTTAGCTATAACTGGGTCTTTCAGAGCTTCAGTATTAAAGGTAAATTTTTTAACCCTAGCACAACACTTTTTAAGTTTAAGTTGCAAGACACTTTTAACAAGGTAATGGTCAGATCCAATTTCAGCTCCCCTATATGCCCTGGTATTTCTAACAGAACTAGCCCATTTCCTGTTAATTAATATATAATCAATCATATTCTTATGCAGCCCATCAGGTGAAACCCATGTGTATTTATGTATGTCGCGGTGTTTGTAATATGTGTTAGTTATTCTGAAACCATTTAGTTTACTTACCTGTAGGAGACGTTGCCCATTGCCATTGCAGCTACCAATACCAAAAGGGCCTATTACTCCTTCCCAAAGGTCAGAGTCGGTACCAACTTTGGCATTGAAGTCACCAAGAACAAGGGTAATATCTCCTTTCTTGACAGAATTCAAAATATCCTGAAGTTGTCTGTAAAACCTATCCTTCTCATCCTCATCAGAATCCTCAGTGGGGGCATAACAGCAGATAACATTCAAGTCTTTAATGCTTGTTTGAAATTTTGCTGTAAGAAACCTTTCATTAATGCACTCATATCCTAGAAGAGCATCACTAGCATGTCTGCTGAGCAGCAGACCCATGCCTTGGTGATGCTTTCCATCCTCCCTCCCTGTAAAGAGAAATTTAAAGTTATTTTTAAGTATCTCACCTTTACCTGTCCATCTGGTCTCTTGCAAGCCTAGAATATCTAGGTTATAGCGCTGGAATTCCTGCATGAGGACATCAAGAGAATAATCTCTATGTAATGTCCTCACGTTCCACGTTCCTGCAGAGAGAAAATGATTAGTAGGATTTTTAAAGAAATTAGGTTTATTGAGATTGGTAGGGCCAACAATATCAAACAGCCCCCTGATCGCAGGCATGTTGCAAAGACCTGTTCCTCCTCCGCTAAAGGCTGAAGTCACCGATGCTGGTAGGAACTTCAGTCACCACCTTTTCAAGTGGACTTTTTCAAGAACCAAATGGCCTGCCTGAGACACATTACTCCAGTTTAGGCTTGACGATGCCCAACTAGCTAAGTAAGGTTCAGGTACCTGTGATGGCCTCTGATTAGGATTATCCACCAGCTGATATAAGGTATCCCATGCCTCTGTTCACTTAGAGCTGGCAACCCAGAAGCAAACAGAAAACACAGCGGCAGACTCTCCCTCAACAGAGGCCCCACCAGTGCAGCAAGTCCAGGATCCATAATCAAGCTCAAATCCATAAACAAGTCCATTCTAGTAGGTATAAATGGTCAGCACCAGGACCCTGTGAAGTTGACCACTCCTCAGCAGGGTTGAAAAAAAAAGGAAAAAAGTGGCCATAGATGACCAGATCAGTAGGCCATACTGAACTGGCAGCCCTCCCCTTCCGTTCCCTTCCAAAAGAGAATATCTCTTTTGAAAGGTACTAACGGCCTGCACCACGAGAAGGCGGGGTCGGACATTAGGTGCTAGACCTGGCCGGTTCTGTGCATCATCACTGGGGATTGGTACACAGCCATATATGGTTTGCCCATATATTACATATTATATAAGATGCATTTTATGAGCTGTGCATGCATGGAATGGGGTGCTCCTACTAAACTTTGCCTGAGCCTTTACATTTTTTGTTACATCCCCGGTAACCTGTATAATTTGAAAAAGTTGGTGATCTGATCACATTTAAGAAAAGCACATTCTAGTTAACAGGAAGGTAGTTTATGCCTGACTACCAGGCAACCTTTATTGATTAATGGCATTTAACTTTTTGAAAATGGCAAATTAGCATTACCTGAAAATGCTTAGAACTTTTAAAACGTTTATTGGGTGGCTAAGTGGTTGGTGTGCTTCGTTACTGATCAAAGGGACCTGGGTTTGAGCCCCAGGTAAGGCATGGATGTTTGTATTGTCTTTCTGCTGAGGTTCCACCATCATCACAGACCTTTTTAGTATGGTGTATAAACTGACAAGCTCCTATCAGACCTCTGTGTCAAGCAGCTGCATGAGGGGCTATTTTTTAAATTATCTAGCTGGACAATACATATTACATTTTCATTGTTATCACTATTGTTGCTTTGTATTTTTCAAGTTTAGATGCTAAGAGTTGAATCTGTAATAGATGAGCTGTAAATTGTTTCCACAGTAAAAAAAATAAATACCCCCTCAAGCAGCTGCTTGCCACAGAGGTCTGACAGGAACCTGTCAGTTTATATGCCAGAGTAGAAGGTCTGAGAGGATGGCAGGACCTCAGCAGAAAAACGACACATACATCCATGCCTTACCCGGGGCTCGAACCCAGCTCCCTTAGATTTGCAGCCAAGCGCGCTAACCACTCGGCCACGGGACGGCTTGTTTCCACAGTAGATATATGTAAATGAAATATTTTTTATTGTATCAGCCAAATATAAGGATGCTACTAAAGAGTACCAAATTCGAAATAATGAACCAAATTTAAACGCACAAGTATGGTTGATACAAGTAAAATATTTGAGTAATATCAACCAAAATTCAATTTTCTTTGGTCTGGGTCAATTTGCTTTCCTCAAGATGAGTTGCTAATAGAGTACTCTTGATTCAAGACACTGAAAGCACGATTTTTCAATTTATTGTTTAATTCAATTTTATAGTGAGATGCATGCTTATTTGGACAGGTTGCCTAACTTTTTTTGCACCTAGGTGTTTGCTATGTATAGTATTCTGACATTAAATTAAATGAAACTCTGTCTATTTATTTCTCATATGATAACTTTGGTTACAGAGTCTTCCCGCTTCATAAAGTAGTTCTCTGTTTAGTTCTTTTAATTCATGGTTTCTGTTAATGTGATTAAATATGCACTAACTATTTGTATATATCGTTACAGCTATTTTTTAATGAAATACTATTTTTCAAATTGAATTTTAAGGATACTGTTCTATATATATTTATCTGGGTCAAAAAATTTTTGACTTTCATCAGTCTGAGGGTAATAAATAACAGATGATGATTATGTTACTCATGTATTAGAATATATCATCATCATCATCCTCAAGCAGCCATGGGCTACGGAGGTCCAACCAGACTGTGCAATTTAGTTCTCCAAGCAAGTCTATCCTGAGCAATATATACTTCTATTTTATTTAATAGAAATTTTTTTTTTTTTGCATAAAATTTGTTCAAATATTGAAAAATGAAGAGAGAAAAAAAAACACTTTTCCTGATTTCTTTCATCTCCCAATTCTTGTTGATATTTCTCATTTTTCTTTACATTTCCTTTCTGCTGAAGTTTGTGTCAAGATTTTTTTTTATGCTTAGAATTTTCAGATATCCAGTTAGGCATATGAAATAATTTTGCACATATGTATGTAAAATATTAATTTGTCTTGGTAATAGTTTTGTAAGTTAGCAGATAAAATTGTGTTGTTTAATGTTTCTGAAATTCCCACTTTTTTTTTAAAGCAAAACTTGGAAGCTCAGAACCAGGCCAAAGCTCGTGTTGAGGAAGAAAATCGTAACAGCCCTTCAGATAACTTTAATATACTTCAAGGAGCTACACAGATGACTCGCTCTCAGCCTACTCCTCCTTCTGGATGTTCAACTCCAGCGTCCACTGCCTCATCCCCTACTGCACAAGACCTCAGTTCCAGCCCATCAGGCATGACAGTACCATCTTCTTCCACTACCACATCTGGGGCTAATGTAGGTCCTTTACCATCATTTTCTACTTCTCTTGCTCTTTCTCATCCTCTTTCCAATCCCCATGCTACTTCCTTGGCAATGACATATGCCCAGTATTCTCTTCCTAACTTTGCCCATGCTGGTGTATTGGCTGCTAATTATACCCAGGCTCATACCCATGCCACTACATCAGCTGCCCATCTGCCAACTAGCAGCTCTACCTATAGCCAGGCCCACCTGCAGGACCCCTACAGATGGACCTAATTTTGTCAGTTTTGAGAAAGCAGCACATCTTCATCACTTCCTGTGCTATCAGGTTCTACCTGATAGCAATTGATGCAGCTCCTGTGGGGAGGCAGATTTCCCCCTCTTATATTTTGAGCCTGCTTTTTCTGAAGGTACCTGTGATGTTGGTTCCATGTGCACAGTATTTCTCTTGTACCCTAGTCTGCGCCTTTTTAAGATATTGACAGACTTTGTAATGTTTGCAAAATCTTTATATTTGTCTCATATCACTAAGGGATCTGAATATGGCATTGAGATGGAATGTTTATAGTATTCCCCTATACAGTAAAATGTTGGAAACATGAACAAAATCATGCAAGAAAACCTTAGGTCATCAGGATAAGTTAATTTATCTTTTTACATCATTTTATCATATTTTTCTGTTTTTATTCACGTGTATTCATATGTACCAAATCATCAAGCGTGTAAAGTATGGTGTAAGCTGCACCACCAATCTGTATTATGAACATTTTAGCAGATTTATTTGTAACATAGAATGTTAACATTTTGTACAATTTCATGTCTTTATTCTGCCATATCATAAGAATTGTGATTGCAACTATAATGTTAAGGTCTATTTCTGTGCAATTAAGGTAAGCAACATATCGTTTAAATTTTTTTGTAAACTCAGTTGTGTATTTAAATTGTTCGCAGTTTTAACATTTTACTGTGAATTCGATGTCCAGTAATGGAAACATAGCTACATGGAGCGATGTTTAGCAGGCAAATGGTGTATTGATCTATCATTCCAGTGATTTTTATGTGCACCACAGAATTGAAATCAGGTATGATGTAGTTGAAAACGTGGATGGATAACACATTATATGCAGTTTCCAATAGGGGTTCAAATCTTTTACTCTAAAATGTGCAACATTTTATAGATGTCTGTTAACATGAGATTTTATACAGATTATACAGGTTAAATCTGGGAAAGTTGCAGCTAAATAGGTTGTAGTAGACTTAAATTATTCGAAGGAAGCTTGGAGATGCTGCTTGTGCATCAATACAGTATTATTAATGTAATTTTTCTTATTTGGTTATGTTTTTGTTTGGGGACTTGTGTAATTCTTTAGCCTTGGTTCTACTTCAGTTTCTCTATAACTGAACATTTCTTAATTGTCCAGCTTTTAAAAAGTAATAAATTACCACGCAAGCAGCTGCTTGCCACAAAGGTCTGACAGGAGACAGTTAATATAATACACCATAGACAAGCTTTAGCCTCAATGAGAAAAATGCATATTTTTGGGGGTTTTTTTAAACCAGAATATGAAATTCCACTAGAAGTAGATTATTATTATTATGAATAAAAATGCCTTAACTGGACTAGTAGTTAGTGAATTAGCTACTCTCTCATCACGTGTACACTTTGTGTGTTAACTCCAACTAGAGAAGACAGGGCTTCAGAGAACCTGACTTCTATTGTAATATGCAGTGCTTTGTATGAGGAATCCTGTATCAACTAGGAGTAACTTTTAGGTTACTATGTCCTCTGTATAGCATATCAAAAAAAAAAAAACGTTAGATGAATATTACATAAGATATTGTCTTCAAATCATAATGCACTTATTATATATTGTAATTTTTACAGCATGCTTTGTGTACAATGGAAAGTTAAACTTTTGCAAGGACAACAGTTGCATTTTTAACTCTTTAAATTTAGGACCACTAACTGTTGATAAAATTTGATAAAAACCATGGTATTTTGGTAGAAAAATTGTTTTTTTAAATTGCTGACTTAGAGTTAATACTTGAATTTCACAGAAAGTATGGCCTAAATCAGTTCCTTTCCAGTGAAGCTTAAAAATAATAATTTTCAAATTCTAGTAGAATTAAAAAATATAAACTTATAAAAGTTTATGACTGATACTGGTATCATATGCAAATAATTTGTGTTATTCTTGTTTATATAAAATACCAGGTTAGTGTTTGCGATATGATGCAATTCATGCTTTAGAAAATTTTAGAAGACACTTTAAAAGTAGGAAAGCTGATTAAGCCAAAAATGAAGATACTTCTGGATAGTTATAACCAAGCATCGAGACAAATTCATTATGTGGTTATCTCCTAGTAGACCTATGTTACTGTGGCTGCAATAGTAGGTAGAAAAATCCACAGCTGTAATACTTGCCAAAAAAAAGAAACCCTAAGTGCAAAGCTTATTCTTAGTCAAGTTTTAAGTAAAAGAAAGTCCATGACTTTTTGAGAAAGGTACCTCATAAGTGTCAGCATAGGAGTTGTGGAAGAAGGCCTTTTTTCCCTAAAATAACTTTAGTACTTCTAATCTTAAAATTTTCTGTGTATATTTTAAAGGATAAGTTGACATTTTTAGTACCTAGCAATATATGAAATTGCATTAAGTGGGCTTATAGTACTATCAGGCAGTTATTTTGAACTTCATTTGTTAGTTACTCATAAAGCTCAACATTTGTGCTCTTCATTGTTACTCATAAAGCTCAACAAACATGTATTTTTTTAAGGCTTGTTCAAGTTCACTTTAATTCTTCTGCAGTGGAGATTTCTTGAGAGCAAATTTTTCTGAAACCTCAATTGGTATAGTTGGTATATTCCAACTGATATAGCGAATCTGTATGCTAAGCCAGTGGGCATGCCCTTCTGTGTTTGTATGCTGTATGAGGCCAAAACAAGGCCAAAAAGTTTACAGGTTATCTCCATCCATTGTGTTTATTTAAAAAGTTCTGCAGAATATAAATCTGTGTTGCAGATTGCTTCCTGTAAAAAAAAAACATGTTAAAAAAATTTTTTTTTCACACGTAAACAGTTTGAATAAATTACTGTGCAAGTCTTTTTACCATATTACACAGAGATCGGCTAAGTATGATTTAAGACAGTTCTTTACTTTGCATAGAGGCCACTACCATCTTACTGTGCATCCAATTATTGGAACTCTTGCTTTGCATTGACTAATTTTTGAATGTTTCTTTAGAGTCTTGCTTTTGATGAGAATAATGCTTATCACAAACAGCGTAGTTAGTGAAAAGATCTGCATTTATTCATACACTAAGTGAAAGTGCTGATATTTATGATGGTATTTTTCTTATTTCATAATTTTTGGCATATTACTGAGTTTATTTTTGTTAAGAGAAAGTTTATACATATAAGACAATCATTAGCTTGATTTGCTAGGTTGTAGCATAATAGAGGTAAATGAAATTTATTTTTATTAAAATTAGCAAGTTGGCATTATTAGGCATTTAATATTGGCAAAATTAGGAGTTGCTTTAAATATGCTGGCTTATCTTGCCATTCTCATAAAAAATTAATTATTAAAAAAAATTTTTTTTTCTTGAGTAAACAACTAAAGAATGCTGAAGTATGATCAGGAGACAGAACTATGCTTGAAACAGAAAATGTTTTTCTTGGTATTTTTTCTGAGAAATTTATTGTTTTTTGATAGTTTGTGTAGAATATCTAATAATTTGCAGTCATGTTAAAATTTTGTTTTAGGATTGATTGTTTTTTTTTATGTATATACTACAACATGGGTTAATGCTTGTACTCTCAAGTAAAAGTATTGCAGATAACAGTAGAACTATTAAGGCAGTGATCTCCAAGTTTCTATGATTATTATGGTGAAACATTTTAAAATTCAAATGTGGTCATACATTTTCAACTTTTACATGTAAAAATATCATTCATTGTACAAAGTCTTGTTTGCCAAAGCATATTTTTTGTAAAGGTGCCACTCACCATTTTATGTTTTAGTTTTTGTTTTAACTAAATTGTTTTAATGGCATCAGCTTATTCCAAATGACCAAAAGATAAGCTTTATTTTATAAAGGTGAAAGTATAGGCTAAATATTTAACGTTATTGTAATGTATGTATTTTTGCTGTCAACTTATTGCACTTGTATGTTTTGTATGTTCTAGTATTGTAAAGTAAGCAGCAAATTAGAGATCTGGTTTATTTCACAAGTCAGTTGCTAGTATAGCAAAGTTTACACCAAAATTTGTCATTGGTTGCATGACATCTCTGGGGGTGCCATTTTGCTGTTCATATTATTTATGAAAGAAAATGAACAAAGCCTACTTACTATGTCTGAAAAATTGCATAATGCAAATTTGTTTTTTTAACAGAATTAATGTGCCATCCCTATTGTTTTAGGGCCTTATGTAAATTAATATGCTTTGGGGGAACTAGTAACTAAATCAAGAGAATCACTATAAGCTTTTATACATTCTTTAGTGTACCGGATAGGAAAGTTATAGCTGCTTTAGTTACTAGTAAAAGCTTTTGACATACGTTTCTGAAACATGGACTAAATTTGTTTGCCATAGTATTGCTAACTAGCTGCAAGCATTGGGAAGATCTCATTGGAAACATACTCTGAATTATAGCATTGCATAAAGGAGGGGAGGGGCTTCAATAGAGCAATAAATTGACCCCTCCCCCCTTCCTCCCAAAAAAGAAAAATAGCTTAGGGTCTAGCTAACATTTACTTATTGGTTATGTTTCTTGTTGTACCTCACCTGATAATGCAGTGACAAGTTTCTTTTTTATGTGCATATTTTTTTATGCCGCTTAACATCAACTCCAACTTACTATATTGTTTTTTATTCCTGAACTATTTCTATTCCCCCATCTTTGAAATATACCCTTTATATTGATTGCACCTCAAGGAGTATGATATATCAGCCCTCTACTCTTGTTACTTCATTAGTTTCCATAGCTGAAGCCAAATACTTTTACAGTTGGGTATTTTATGGATTCAGCATATCTGGAACAAATTATACAAGCATTAAGGATAAGAATTAATAGTGATAATTGTGGAACCTAATTGTTGATATTTGGTTTATTGAGTGTTCTATTCAAAAGTGTTTAAATGTAATAATTGCAAAATGTTTTGGGGGTCGGGGGAGGGGGAATGAAATTTTTAAGATAAAATCTATTTGAATATAATTAAGAAAAATAAATTCAATTTCCATTTTGTAATATTAAAATAATCCAACTGCACTTTCTTTAAATCTTTAATCCATGCTCCTTAAGGAGTTTTTTTTTTCTATTTCTTTGCCATCATGATCAACCTTTTAGCTATAACAGAGTATCACAAGAGATAATATCCTGTAAGCATTGGACTCTGAGTAGTTAGCTGAAAAAATTGAGTTCCCACTCAGAGTAAAACTTGTGTTTTTGGCTTACTATTTATGAGCTTTAAAATAATCTGTTTAACTACATTTTAAAAACTAAGTACTTTAACAGTATATTTAGTAACTGTAATTGGGGTTGCACCAATAGCAAATGCAGAATATCAGGCAATATTTGGCCAAATGATTTTGTACTTTTTCTCCAAATACAATATCAGCTTTCTCCAGTTGACCATTAAAGTACAGGTATTTTGAAGGTTGTAAAGTATCATGATCACAAATTGCAATGCCACTATATATGCATTTAAAAAGCTGCACATTGTAGTAAATATTTTCTTTAGTCTTGAATGTTTCAAGCCTGATACTTAATGCTCATCATGAATGGAGCTTTGTTTCTGGTAAAGCAGAAGTAGATAAGCACTTGGACTGCACCTTTTGCCACAATCTCTTGTTTTTTAAATAGCTGGACAGTTGCTACACTTTGTAGATATTTTCAGAGGAGGAAGAGCATAGTGTGTTGGTTTAAAAGTTATAATACAAGGAAGTATCTTCCCTTTTGCATACTAAGTCAGAAGAGTACTGAACTTTTTAATGTACATACTTGTTGCCAAAGAGAACTGCTAGGTTGTTTTACTTCTGAGAGGCATTTATGTGTGTGTACACAGTGGGCTAAATGACCAGGTCACAAGGGCTCAAAGTCTCAGAGCTGATAGGGGAAGGGGATTCACATGACAGCTGTCAAGACTGGTGTAAGCCAATAGCACAACCATTCAACATGTTTTTTAATGTGCATAGGCTCATATATTGATGACCATAGTCTGTTAAAAATATAATTGTGACTTGAGCTTGAGAACATTAGATTATGATTGCACTGCTGATTAAGCACCCTACTGATTAAGCCAATTCCTGCCCGTTTACTACTAGACAAAATTATACTAATTTCAGTCTGTTTATCATGTCATCCTAATCTTATTAAAAATTCACATTAAATACTAAGAATGCAAGCCTTAAACAATGAATTATGTTTTCATGGTAGGTTTATTGCAAAAGGAGGAATTTCTGTTGATACTGTACACCTTTTCGTGTTTTCATTCATTTGCCATTGCTTTTTCTTTCGTATATTTAATGTAATTTTCAAATCTTATCTGAAATTTTAAAAGGTTTATTTTTTTTTGTCATTAGAAAATAAAGAAATATTAGAGTTGACTAATTAATGTGATGGGACTTAATTTAGTAACTTCAGCCAAATTACTGCAGATAGTTACAGAATATTTGGTGCAACCTTAATCATAATATCTCTATATTGACTAATTATTATAGGGAAACAATTTTTTTTTAATGTACTTTGTATTTTATCTGAGAACTGTCAACTTGGTCAATAAATTTGGTCTCTATGGATTGCACATAAATTGTATAACACAGAACATTTAGATATCACAAACTTCTACACATCTTGTGAAATATTGCGTGCTACAGTTCTGGTAAATGAATATATTTAAGAAAATGCCATATTTGTAGATGTTCAAATAACATCAAAGGCGACAAGTGAAGGAAGTTATAATTTCTATAGCACTCAATTTGCATGCTGAAAAAATGTCACGAGAGTGGCCATCATAGGAAATCATTTAAGCCTTTAATTCCATGAGCTGTCAATATATATGATCGGGTTTGATTTTGGTCATGATGTAAAGTTTCAAATGCATTAGCTTGATAAAGATGTAATCTCCCTGCCAGGAAAAAAAAAACTATCCCCACCCCCCCAGATGTTCCCTTTTGATAGTTTTTGTGTTTGCGATAAATTATCAATAATTTTGTTATATAAAATTAGTACCTATATTTGAAATATTTTGACAGAATTCTGGTTCCAAGCTTATTCCAAACAGGGTTAAATTGAAAATTTTGTTACATATTTTCTGGTCAGGAAAAATGTTTTCAATCTTGGTTTGATAAATATAGTTTGTTGCAATCTTTTCTCCATGAGTCTATTTTTCATATTTAATTTGAAATCAGTATCAGCAAATCATGTAGAACATATATCTTTCTTGGTATTTTTATTTTGTGTGAACTACAATTGCAAAATATTTGCATATTTATATATTGCAGAATTTGTTATAAAAGGTGAATAGTTTTTTTATTACTAGCATCCATTTCTATGAGTGCTATAAACATAAGACAGAGAAATTTAAACGTTGTTCCAGGCTCTTAAGAGAGTTACCTGCTGAAACTGTAATCATGTTCTCTAATTATTAAACCAGTTAAAGTTAAACACACAATTTACATAAGAAATTTATTTTATAGGCCCAAGACCACTTTCTCGCACGTGTTTTCAAATATTGCTTTGCTGAAATTCACAAATTTCATCTGCATTATGCATTTTTGCTGTGCAGGATATGTATTTTGATTACATGAAAATGTAGCATCAATACCCCTTAAGTATAAAACCATTCTTCAGTGTGAACCATTAATTTAAAAATTCGAAGTTGCAGGAATAATACAAAAGAGACAGTTATAAATTTCCATTAGTAAAGAATAAATAAGATACAATATGTTTACATCAATCAGATAAGAAAAATTGTATTTTGCATTTTTAATGAAATCCTTTAAAATTCATCTCTGTAAAACATCAGACATTCTCAAATATCATATGCTTTACAGACTGACTGCTAATTAGTTAATATAAAGCATTATCATGCTACTATATTAAATCACAAGTACATTTCTCTTGCAGTATTGCTGTTATATAATAAGTTCATCATAAACTCAGCTATTCGTTTAGTTTTGCTTTATTTCTTTCATAATCAGTTTTTAAGTCATTACTTCACCATGTGTGAAAAATATTTTTAAAACTGGAGCTTTCAGTTTTTATTTGCTACTAGCATAATTTGTAATTACATTTATAATTCAGTTTGTGAACATTCTCTTTACAAATTTTCACAATAGCAAACAGAATAAATTTATACTTTGTTTTTTGATATATGAAGAAATTTGTGCAATAAGAAAGAGAAGGTGCTTAATACAGAGTAGTAGATACAGAAGGTAGCAAAAGTTTTTTTTCAGTACAAGAAAAATATTAACATTTGTAATAAGTCAGCATAAAATTATTATTTTTTTTTTAAATGAAACTGTTTAACATTTATATACCTTCCACTGGAGTTTCAAAAGCTAAACTATAAGTGATTATGGAGAGTATACAATCCCATATTATTTTGGAACATCACATGACAAAGTTTCCATCTCAAATCATTGAAGCATTGTTCTATGGGAATCTTCAGTGTACAGTAATCTGTAGTTACCTAATCTGTTGTTCACCACCAACACTGTGACTTTAACACCCAACTCACTCCTCCCATCCCAACACATATGCAGAAAATGTCAACTTCCTTCAGTAAGTGTTGGAAGCTGGTCTTTTTTTTCTCTCTAGGTGTACAGTATTTAACGGATGATAATCAAAAATCGAAACAAGACCTGTTATTTTACTTTTATATATAAATCCATTTTGGATTCTTTTCCTCATCAAAAAATGCAGCTATAATTATGTAAACAAGAGTACTGTAGTTTATGGAAACTAGCATAAACTCTGTAGTATTTCAGTAGTAAAGTGTCACAGGAGATATCCTATCTGCATACTGTAGTATTGTTGTTTTCATTTGTTTATTATAGCATATATGGGGAATAAATTTTTGAATTTCTGGAACCCAAGAGCCAGTTGTAAATTTTTACACTGAAATTAATGGGAAATAGTTGTTTGATATACTAGTTTTTGCATTTAAATTTAAGATGAGCAAATTGCAATTATAAGTCCAAGGGATGGATGTACTTGTACCTTTCAATCCTGAAGCTCATGATATGACATGCTTATTTCATATCATTGGACATTTAATAATGGTGATGGTATAGTCATTACTTTATGAAATTTTACCTTTCTATGCACTTCCCCTTTATATAAATGAAGAGAGCATTTGATATTGTTGAAAGATCACTTGCCATCGTCCTATGTTTACTAAGTATTTAATTAATATTAAGCTGATTAAGTAAGAGGATGAAGAGGAGTGTAGAGGAGAAATTGTCTTGGGCCAAGTGGGATCTAAACTTGAGACTTGATGACATATCAGGTAATCTGACTGCTGAACTACTGGCTTCCAATTAATCTACTGCTATATTATGCTATACACCATCAGGTCAATCACTGTCTTTGAATATGCTTTTTGGGGACTTTTATCTCTTTTAGAGCCATTCCAGGCATGTGCACATGACCAGCCACATTTCAAGAGCTTCCTGACATTTTTTTTTTTATCAAATCTGAATCTGTTTCACATCTGGTATGAACACTAGTTACCTTGTATTGACAAATGAATCCATAGCTCATCATTGATTTACTAAGTATTTAATCACTATTAAGCTGTTTAAGTAACAGGATGAAGATGGGTGTAGAAGAAAAATTGCCTTGAGCTGGGTGGGATCTGAATCCACAATCTCTTGATGACAAGTCAGTGGTGACCAGTAGCTCAGCAGTCAGAGCAGCTGATCTGTCATCAGGAGGTCTTTGGGTTCAGAACCCACCCAGCTGAAGACATTTTTTTGTGTACACCTATCTTCATCCTCATACTTAAATTATTTAAAAATGGTTAAATAGTTAATAAATCAATGATTAGCAGTGGATTCATTTGTCTACACGGTCCTATGTTCAAGAGAACTTACATATTCATGTTAAAGAATACGTTGGGTGGCATTAACAGGCTTCCATCTGCTCTTACCATCTTCCAGTGTACTCAACCACCCTGTGAACATTTTGACTTTGCCTGTACAGGATATTTGGTGCAAATTCCATCATCTTTTTGCAAATACAGTAGAACCACAGAAATCCAGCACTTAAAAATCCAATTGTAAAAAAAAAAGCTTTTTAAATTTTTGTGACCTATTCCAGTGTGAAGTGGTAAATGCACATACCACTTCAATATCAAAATTCACGAATTCTAGAATCAATTTGTAGGCAGCTAATCAAGACATCCAGTCATGAGCTGAGTGATAGTGTTAGTACATGTTAAGGAATAGCTTCCATAGTCCATGAAATCCGCCCAAAATGGTTAGACTGTGAAACACATGTAGTACACTACATTGCAAAAAGGTCCGGACACTTTCATGTTAAGTGAACGAATAGCCACATTCAAATCTACATAACTTTGAAAATAGGCTTTTTATGGAAAAAAGTCACTAAACATAAATTGAAGATCTCAGTCAGAGGCTCTCTATTTTCGATAATATTAATGTAATATTTAAAGAGGTATGGAAGCTATAATATTTAACAACAGATGTTATCACACACACACACCACACTTTCAAAACATTCCCCCCCCCCCAAATTGACGAAAACTTCAAAAATCCTTACGCAAAATTCAAATATTGCATTTATATTGTGAACAACTTGTTATAACAGTTGTGATTTAACTTTTTGAAGTAAATTTTCAAAACTAGCAAAAGTTTTACTTAAATATTTCAGCTTCCACAACTCTTTAAATATTAGGTTAATATTATAGAAAAATGGAGATTTAGAGAGCTCTGACCGAGATCTTCAATTTATGTCTAGTGACTTTTTTCCATAAAATGCTTATTTTGAAAGTTAGGTAGATTTGAATGTGGCTTTCATTCACTTAACATGAAAGTGTCCACTTTTTTTTTTCTTGCAATATAATGTATGTTTCTAGCAGATCATGTATTAATATTTTGCATGTTTTTCACATACTTTTATATATGTATTTTGTATTTAAAAATATTTGGTGTGATCTCTGGTCAAAATTTGAAATTCATTATTTAGATTTTATTCACAATAGTTTAATTTGCTCTTGGATATTTAGGTTGTGCAGCACAAATTTTGTAAAATTTAGCTCATGATAAGGTCCCGAGGGTGGTGAATCTATAAGGTTCTACTATGCTGTGTGTAATATGTGCGACTCATTTTTAATACCCAATTAGTATGTCCAAAAACTCCTGTGATTCGCTATAGTTGTCACAACAGCTGTTAACTTGGTAATGCCCTGAGCCACTCACATTTTGTCATATTTGTTTACAAAAATTCAGTCAGTGTCAAGCATTTTTACTTCAATTTTATGAGTTATTCCAATTTCAAAACTCGTGAACACAAAATAAGTGAACATACTTTATATGTTTTAGTATTTTATTACAAATACTATTAAGATTTTTTGCATCAAGGCTTGAGATGATATTTCCATGTTCCAGAAATCTAATTATATTAAAAAGTATGCAAAAAAATAAAACCTTTGGACAACACCACTTTTGGAAACCACATGAAGGGACAAGCAATTTTGATATTATATTTTTCATATACATCTATATCTGTAAAAATAATAATGCAGGAAAAAAGATACATTTTGGGAATGACTGCACAAGAAATATAAATGTTAAATGTATATAGAACAAAATTATCATTGTATTTATTACGTGAGAAATTACATTCTAATGGACACCATATTAACACTGTCCATTAGAATGAAATCTTCCTCATCTTGCAATTCCATTGTCTCTCATTTATAATGCATGTGAAATTCTAGGCATTGTCCTCTCCAGTTTTTAAAGGCTGATAATCAGATATCAAAACAAGAATTATTTCACTGTTTATACATTAATACATTTTGGATTTTTTAATTAAAAAATGAAGCTATAATTTTGTAAACGAGTACAGTAATTTATGACAACTAGCATAACTGCTGCAGTATTGTTGTTTTCATTTTTTTTTAAATATTACATATGGAAAATTTTTAATTTCTGGAGCCTTGTGAACCAGTTATATTTTTTTACACTGAAATTAATGAGAAATGAAATTATCAGCCATCATTTTCTCTCTTGTCTTTAATCTCATCTATAATACTTGTAAAATTCTATGTCTTTTGCATAATGCTTTGACAAGTTTGTCAAATTTGCATTTAATTGCTTATAAACTCTCTTACCTTAAATATTCACTCCATTACTGTTTTTCTGCAATATGAATCTTTTTGAGTGAATTTAAAATGCCCATTTCTGGGTAGTTCAACACTTTCTTTTCTCATGGTATATGTGGTGGTGGTGGTGGGGGGTCTGTTTAATTATAATATCAGAATTACTAAATAGACAACAATTTTTTTTGCCAATGGGGAAATTTTTGATTGGTTTGCTGTAATAAATTCAGGTAGTTGCAAATGTTGCAGAACATTCTGGCATAAAATGACATGCCCATTTTTATCTGCTGGTGTGAAATAGGGTTAAACTTGAACAAAACAAATTTTAGAATAGTTTGGGCAAGGTGAGTTATGGAACAGTTTAGAGAAAGAAATGTAATATTGCTGTGAACCAGGAAAGTATTTTGCACTTGAATATTATTGTGAAAGAAAAAAAATATCTGGAACATCACTTCTAATAAAGGTTTAAAACTGAATCTAGTCATGTGTATAACTCAATTTTTTTTGTGGTGACAAAATGCATTTTGGAATTGAACTACTTATACAGTAAGAAGAATTTATGTCATTGCTTTTATTTACACTACCAGTACAAAACTACATCTTTCCAGTAAGTGTTTTGCAAATTTTATTTTGTCTCGGCCCTTATACATTTGACATTAATATGTATTTGTAAATAAAAATACTTTAAACATAACTTATACATAATTAGTTTTGTTATTTTGAGACAAGAAATTTTAATTCATAATCACTTAATGTGCAGTGTAAAATGACCATCACATTGCTGTACTCCGATAGTTTGAATGGAATGGCATGCTTTGATTTTACCTGCACCAGATTAAGGTTCACTAGGTGGCGAACGACTGAAGCAGTAGTGGCGATCTTGGCATCTGCCACATGAGCACTTTTTGATAATATGGAAATTTACTTTTAATTTCTAATAATTAATGAATAGGTATCAGTCGTTAGTAATTGATTAACTAAATGTTTCATAAATTAATGTAAGACATGTAAAAGGAATAGCAATGATCACTCATGGTTTTTGAAGAAGTGCTTGGATCAGCAGTTGCGACTCTAAGCATGTGAAGCACTGGTTTGTAGTTAGCCACAGTCAAAATCTGTGACTTACATACTTTGAATATTATTGAAATTAAACTATATTGTTGATAATTAGTAACCAATAATTGACATGTAGTCATCATGCATTGATAAATAATTCATGTATGGCATAGGAAGCACCAAATACTGGAATTTATTAGATCACATAAGTGCTAATAATTGCCCTGAATTGTGCAAATGAAGCTGCAAAATTGTGTTATGATAAAATCACTTAAAGTTGCAAAATGTTGCATATACAATGGCTTAAAGCACAGTACTTAGTATGATCAATATTGCATAAAATGAAAATTCCTTTACAGTACTGTGCGAATTAGTTGGGACAAGCGATGCCTGGAGAACCTCTTTGATCCGGCCACATCCAGCAATCCCCCAAACACCCACCCAAGGTCATGTTTTGGAGATGTTTCACAGCTTCCGGGCTACAGACGCTTCACCCCATTGAAGGAATGATGGACAGCAAAAAGTATATAGGCATTCTGGAGGTGAAAATGGTCCCAACACTGCAGAAGCCGTTTCCTAATGGCGTTGGGGTATTTCAACAGGATCTGGCTCCATGACACAATTCTAAGCTTGCTAAGAGCTTCTTTACCCAGCAACATTTGAAGGTATTAGAGTGGCCAGGAAATTCACCCGATCTAAACTCCATTGAAAATTTGTGGGCCATTATTAAAGCGCGCATATCTAAGATGGATTGCACGATGAAAACTAAAATGATAGAAAGTGTCATGAAAGTGTGGTACCACGACCCTGAAGTGAAGGAGATGTGTGGAAAGTTAGTGGAATCAATGGTTGAGAGGGTGAAAGAAGTAATTAAAGCTAAGGGGGGTCACATTCACTATTAACTATGTACACTTATTAAACATATAAATATTTTAGTTGTGTCTTTGTTACTTCATTTTCCAATTGTCCCGACTAATTTGCACAGTACTGTATCTTATCTCTCCTCCTACAACTGGTTGAGTACTGCTATTAATGAGAGAATATAATTTTTGATAATATAATGAGTACAAATGGTAATAATTAGTTTAGAAAATCAAAACTCTTAGTAAAAGTTGGTAATCACAGCTACCTTTCCTATGAAACTCGGAAAATGTATAATTCAGATTTTTTTCCCATTCCTACAAAATAATGCACACAATTTTATTGATAAAACTTAAAATTTCATTTCCTAATTGTATCTTCTTAAAAATTACATGTTGCCATATTGGACCAATGTTGGTTATGGTTGTCCCAATTTAATGACCAGCTGTTAATAAAACTTGTCTTATAATTTAGCAGTATTAGTTGTTAAAAGTTCATCTTAAAAAATTGTAGCTCTGCCACTTTGCACTTTTGTTTTTATCCAACACACTACATTTGAAATTTTTTTCCCTCTTAGGTAGGAGACACTTCTTGTCAGAACTTCTTTAGCAAACTGTATGAAAAATACTCTGACCTCTCAATGTCTTTGCAAATGTGCTCTTATCTAAATTAGCTCTTGTCAGTAGCCATTGCATCACAATTGACAAGAAAGCTTGATACATTTGTGAATTTAGTTTTGTTACCAATGATATGCTCAAACCAACATAAACTGATGATTAATTATGGTACTGCCTATCATTTCTTATCTGTTTACAATAGGATGACCAGATTTAAAGAAAATGATACAGGGACTTTTGAAAAATTAAATTTCAAAGATTGGGCAGATGGCCACATAAAATGGGGACATCTGCTCACTCTAATTTGACAGCATAATTCATGGCTTTCATTATAAAATTATAGCCTCAACTTTTCAGTCACCTGCATTACTGACTGAAATTTTTTTTGTAACAGTGTTGCCACTACTATTAGCAAAACATCTCATGCTCATAGTTAATTAAAAAAGAATATCTGAAATAATTCCAAAGACATTTATTTGTTGGGGACAGAGCTTTTCATCCACGGACTGTTTTTGGAGGTGTATGGTCACCCTAGGTTAAAATTATATGGATTTAATTCTTTATGCTATTATCAGGGCCATACTTAGCCATTTTTGCATCCAGGGCAAGTGAAGGATGTCATTTAAGCTCAGAGCAAGAGTTATTTTGTACAGAAAAGAACAGTTAGTTTTCATATATAGAAATAATATTTAGAAATTGCACTCCAACTGTGATTTGCATCTATGGCAGATACTCCACTCACCCTTGCCTTGGCTACCATGTATATATGACTATATTTCAAAATAATTTTAAAATTAAATCAATATTTAGAACAGCTGCATTAGTACATTATGTATTTTATAATGTGCATTTCAAGCTATACCAAGAGTGTCAAAATATATAAATGTTTTCTGAGCATTATTTTTTAACTGATGCTTGTGAAACCTTACCCATAGAACAGTGGTTCTCAACCAAAGTGATATGAGAATTGTTTTAGGTAAACCAAAAACTTGGAGCAATTGAAAAAAAAAAATTTAAGTTTTTAAAATTATGTCAGAATTTGTAACAGTAATTTAAAATTTACCTTTGGTTTTATTTGGATTATGTTCATATAACGAAGTTTTAACTATTTTCATATGCATGATAGGGAAAGCTCGATATAATTTTAAAGGCAACATTGAAGGTAATGAAACTAAAAACCAGGTGAGACAAAAAGAATGTTCATGCTGTAGAGCAGAGATGGTCAACTCAAAGTTACCTAAAGGCCACTCTTCTGAAATATGCAGACCAAGTTTTATAAATATATCATATAACTGAAAATGCCCAGACTCAAAATGTTTTTATTATTATGTTGTGATGACATGCAAACACATAATAGGTATTTTCGACTATGTGATGATGTGGTGAGGAGGCTCATATCTGGGGGGGAAAATAGAGGGAGGGAATGCAAGAGACTGAATTTACATTACAGTGTAAAATTTTTGTCTCCACTTTAGAATTTTTAAAACGCTTAGATTTTTAGCATTAGAATGCTAATGAAAAGCTAAAAAATAAAATGCTAATGAAAGTTTAAAAGCATTAGAGTTTTAGAAGCATTTTAAAAAAATGTGAAAAATATATGTGGCCTTTTGGGCCTCCAGTTAGTCATCTGTGTTATAGATAGCATGCAGAAATTTGGACTTCTGGACCAATCTGGGGATATTTAATTGTTCTGTCCTGTGGTTTATTATTAATAGTTATACACCCCTTTTAACTACTATTGGCCCACAGCAAATGCAGTATTTTTCTGTCTGATCCAATGACAACATTTGTGCACCACTACTATAGAGCTACTATAGAGCAACACTTCTTAACTTCAGAAACTTGCAAATGTCAGCAATTTTATAAAAATATAGCTGACTGCTATCAGAGCAAAGAATTTAGATGCTGCTAAATTGGACTAATTATTAGTACTCTAGTGTATTATGAATATTTTTGCTAATGATGCAGCTGCAACTGTTGAAAAAAAGCAAGTTTTTTGCAAAATCATAGTTGGCTCTGAATTACATTTTAGTAGCATATATGCACAGCATCATGGTAATTGGTTTGAGTTGTATGTTTATAAAACTTCCGTCAGAACATTCTACTTTAGTGTTACAAGTTATGCATACATTCTCTTAATTTGCATTTTTTTTTCAAGCAAATGTATTAGCAGTATTTATTGTGTAAAAAAAGGTTTTAAAACAATAAAAGAATAATTCTTACCTCAAGATGGTTTACTGTTTCACGATTATTTTGGTGTTTGATAGGATTTTGGCATGCATTTTCTGAGTTTCTCAACAAGTTTAATAGTGTTCTTTAAAGTGGGAAAAGTTAGAAAATGATAAAATTTTGAATAACTATTATAGATGATTATTTATGCTAGAATGGGATGGTAGAGTGGTGGTTAAAGCATGTAACTCACAGCAATAATGCCCTCTTATTTTTTTGCTGTGGGCCATTGGTGGCGGTAAAATTGGTTGTTTTAAGAGATTTGTTTTGAGTTGGATAGGTGCTAATGAAAGTCAGAAAGTAAACTTGGCAAAGTTTAATGATGAACATTTTGTATAATTAACTCTTTCCAGTCTGTAGAAAAAGTCATGATTTAACTCTCCCTTAGAATCTGTAATGGATTCACTCGTCATTGAGGAATTTTTCATTATCATTCCTATGCTTTCAAATGAATTTTGCTAAATTTAATGGGACTAGCTTTCTTATTTAAACCATTCCATCTAATAAAAGAGTAAAACTATTAAAACTGGTTCCAAACTGTGGCTTATATTAAACATACCTGGACTCGAAAGGGTTAAAAGCTATCTGATGGAAATTATATCACTTAGTGTTATTTAACTTCATGTTTTACAATTTGTAGTTAAGCCAAGATCTGACTCTAAGTCAATATCTAAGTGACACGAACACTGATATACTCTTGTTTTATTCAATTAATATACAAGTTTCTACAATTAATATATTTAAAGTGTCTTATTACTGACTTTGTTTTTGATTGCTTGTTGCCCAAAGTTAATGTCATTATTTAATATTTAGGTAATTCATTTCACATCAGTTCCTGCTACCAGATAATGTTGGTGGGTGATATTGTAAATATAGTAAATGTGACATAAAATTTTGTTATTAAGTATATACACTTAGTGTATAAGTGGGAAAAAATTAAACTAGAGTACTGTATAATTGTTCATGCCACTCAGGTTTTAACTTTGATTCTAATTCTTTGTTTTAAGTATTAAATGTAAAACATGAAATTAAATGGTGCATATATATATTAAATATAGAGCCTACAAAGGTTGCTAATCAGCCTCTTGAAGCACATGATCACACATAAGTTCAATGAATGTTCTGACAAACATATTGCTTGATTTGCCACAAAAAAAGCAGGTACAGTCCTGAAATGTACACTCCCTGGCCAAATTATTATAAACATTTGCCTAATCATATGGTATCGTGGAACAATTCCCAAATTTCAAAATTTTCAATTCTCTGCACATAGTTTTCATTAAAATGAGGTTTGAAGTATTGATAGAAGTCATCTCTCTCAGCTGATGAACTGTAGCAGCTTTGCTGTTTAGTTCCTGGTAACAAAGGCTTGTGCTGTTGCCATTTTCCATACGTAGGATATTCTACTCAACGATTTTCCACTGAGTTCCATTACCTTCGTTATGGATGCTCCTGCCCATCACACTCTCACTAGGCTGTAAACTGCATTTCCTAGCTTCGAGTCCCAGCATTGAAATTTATCTTTGCAAAACTCCCTGCCCGTGATCAGTAGGGAGAACCAATGGGCCTGGAAAGGTTGCCATCCATCAGATGGGACATTAAGTTGTAACCCTGTGTGCAGAAGAGCCATATCTGTGCACATTAAAGAGCATGCTGGATGGCCTTGAAGAGAGGCTACCATCTGTCTCTAAAAGCTGTCCAGTGGGTCCCCTCTCCCAACCTTCTCTGAGCCGAGGTCCTTGTGGCCTGGCCATTTAGCCCATTGTGTGCAAAAACAGTGCCATTCAGAGGTAAAACAACCTAATCCATCGCACTCCAAAGATGAACTGTCTTTCAGAATCAGTCTGATTAGCCTTTTCACCATGTCACACTTGACTTTACTTTCCACCATACTTTATCAAATTTCATAGTAACATGCTCATTAATTTCATCAGTAAAACATTTTGCATACATTATCCTGTTTTATGGTACTTCACACACAATGCAGATTCATAATATTTTTGGCCAGAGAGTGGTTCTTGTTTTCTTTGTTGATCTTTTGTGTGATCTTTGTTTTGAATGGTAATATTTTCCATTCACTTATTTCTCAATAGTATGTTTATATTTTTTGTTCAAGTAAATAGGTTTTTTTTTTACCTACCCAATTAATATTTTTACTCAATGTTTCATTTTTCTGTAGTTTTCTGAGGTCTTCCCTTTTTCACAGATCTTCTCTTTGACATATACTGATAGACAGCTGTTTGAGGGGGTAATTTTCTCAGCAACTTTTAATGCCACATGTAGCTTTTTTCTGAAAATATGCACGCATTATGTGTAAGCCATATTATTTAAGTCTATAATGGAAACCAATGGGTTGAAAAGGCCAGGATGGGGCATAAAGCCATCCCCAGTGTGCAAGAGAGCCATTCACATTAAAATCATATTGGATGGCCTTTGCAGGAGGCTCCCATCTGTCTCCTAGCAGCTCCCTTAACCCTTCCAGGGTCCAGCCTGAAAAACTGGTTTTGCACCAAAAGGCCAAGCTATTTTTTCATTAAAATAATCTTTTTATTATATTTTTTACTTAATAAAATATTCATCAAATGGACCCTGGAAGGGTTAACAGGGTTCCTTAACTTTCTCTGACCCTCGGGGTCTTTGTGACCTGACCATTTAGTTCATTGTGTGAAAAATAATGTCACTCAGAGGTAAATCAACCTAACCCAGTGCTCAACCATTTTGCAAATGATGCCCATGCACAAAAAACTTTCTTCAGCATACTCTCTCTAGTAATTAGAAGGAACATTGCCTGACACCCATTGCAGGGACATACCTGGGAACCCCCTGAAACTAATAGCGGGTATTTTCCTGACCCCATTGCATAATAGGATATTTTCCAGTATTCACAATTTTTTTTAATAGAGTTCATAATGTTTAAATGGATATTTGTGTTAGAAGTTTTTCTTACTGTTACACGTGTATGTTACCCTGAAGGAAAGCAACAATAAATTTACATTCAATTAAGATTCTTTTGGTTGATTGAGACCTCCTAAGTGCCATGTCTCGCCATAAGACTGGTTGTAAAATCTTCCAGGATGCTGAAAAATCTAACAAACTTAAAATCTTTAAGGGAAGGGACCCCAAAAAAATTATGAAGCACTTCTAAGAACCATCAGTATATATCATTAAAAAGGAATCATAGCTGATATATATCAATTATAGAAAAATTCATTTTATATCTGTTGTTACTTCAACCATTTTTATATTTCTGTATTTGTAATTATCAGTTGAGTAGGCTTTTAGCATCTTTTCCATGTTCTATTTCCTTTTGAAAAAATATTCCTAGACTCAATTTTTGTGTTTGTTCCTGAAGTAATTTCACAAACCTAGTCTTGGCTAAGTAACAATACTCAGCATGAAAATACTGTTTAGCTTTTTTTTTTCTCTTGATAGTTGGTCAAAGTCCATATTCCTGGAAAATTGTTTAAACTGTAGTAATTTTCCCAAAGGTTGGATACCATTAGTCTAGAATAGAGGTGTGCTAATTTTTTTTAATAATTCACACAAATCACTTTTGCCTGATAGAATTTATCACCCCACCCCCTTTACCATTTGCCTACATAAGTTCACTGGACAAAAAAATTAGTCACCCCTGGCTGAATGTCACCTAATAGCACGTAATGCCTCCGTGCTACTGAAGAACAGCCAAAATCCTGTCTGGCATGGATGCCACCAGTGTGGAGATGTAGTGCACAATCAATATTCTTCCACTCTTCCAGCAGCAAATGCCACAGTTCTGCCAGATTGGCCTTATGGCTGGGATGGCACTTCACTCGTTGCCCAAATAGTCCCACAAGTTTTCTATGGGATTCAAACCAGGGAGTTGACAGGCCAGTTGAGATGTTTGAAGGCTTCAGAATGCTCGTCGTGCCAATTTGACACACTTCAAGCCCTGTGCACACAACAATTGTCGTCTTGGAAAACGGGTATCCTTCTGATGTTCACTGTGGAGATGCTGTACAAAAGGCAACATGTGGTCATCCAGTAGCTCTATATAGCCCTTCTGTGATGTCACTGCAACCAAAGGACCCATTTCCTCGTACATGAAACACCCCAGAACACCACAGAGCCTCCTCCAGCTTGAACAGTACTTTGCACACAATCCGCGTGGAAGGCTTCCGATGTACCCGTTGCCTCGCATCATTCAAGTACAAGCAAAAATGTGACTCATCCGGCCAGATCACACGCTTCCAAGAGTTGAAGTGCAGTCTATATGGTGCCATGCCCACTGGAGTCTTGTGCAGAGCTGTTAACATGGGTCTCTTCCGCAGTACATTGCTCCAGATATCCATGGGCATGCAGTTCCATTTGGAAACAGCTTATTGTAGGCCTGCATTGACTGACTGGAGAAATTCCTGCCTTGTTGCAAAGCAGTTTGCCCTAACAGTGCCTGACACACTGAGGCGGTCCCTATTGGTGAGCAGTTTTTCTGTCGCAGTCCTGGTGACTGGACTGCGATGTACGCCACTGCTGGAAAACCCTTTGGACAGTATGTTTTGACATGCAAAGACAGCACCTTCTTGTACACTATGCCCTTTGGCTTGGCCAAAGGCAATAACACCTTTTTGCCACTAATTCAGGTGTTTTGCATGACCCATGTTTCATGGAGCGACTAACACACAACCACTTGTTGTCACTGTATGAACCCTGTAGAGCAGGGCTGGCACGAAGTGGGTTCAGCATGTTCCCCGGAACCTGGTCCCACGCTTTAAAAGCACTGTGGTCCACGAAAAGCTCATCGTAAAAAACGCCATTTTCCTATCTTTAACACAGCATCCGACACAATGTATCCTCATTCCTCTGGCTCTACGTTCCATCACCAGTTTCCAAGCCCAATAGTAAATCCAATCCCAGACTCACTCCACTAATCGATGACTAACTATTCTTTCAATAGATAGCGAAATCGATCAATTTTGATGATGTAATTAAAGATTTTGGTGGTGAAAAAGGCGAGAAAAATTATGTAATATTTATAATATACTCTTGTGTTCTTATAAGTTGTATATAGATATGTACCACACTTTGTACGTAAAATAAATAATTTATTATAAAATTTAGAAGTACATATAAATGCATTTTTTTTTTGGCTCCACACAATTTTGGAACCCGGCCCTGCAAAAGTTCACACTGGCCCTGCTGTAGCGCATGGCACAGCAATTTGTAGAATGCATTTATTAATGGTGCTCCCTCTGTTGTTGTTGAATGGATGTAACCCTCTTACGGTGGGAGATGACTAATTTTTTGTCCTGTGAGCTTATTATACATACTTTTTTAATGCATATAAAATATCATCAAATGTGGGTTAGTTTTGAACACATGCAGGGCTTACTGTTATGAAATTTACAGTTGTTAACCCTTCCAGGGTCAACATCAATTATAAATGACAGAATCTGACATGAGAGGCCAAAGTCTCTCATTTCAGATTCAGCTTAGTTTTTATTTCACATATGGTTCCCTTTGCCTGCAGCAAATGAGTGAAAGGTACAGAAACAATTAGAAACATCTTAGATTTCATGATTAAAAGAAGTTTTCTTAAAATTCAAAATTCGTAAGAAAAGCTACTGTGTAAAACGGATATGCAACCTATGCAAGTTGATCTGAAATGGGTTATTTTTAAAATTTGCATCAATTAGGGAGTAATTGATATTAATATGACTGGGAAAAAGAAGACAGTCTAGACCTTTCCCAAATGTAACATATCAAATTTTAATTTGTATCCCTTAACATATAAAAAATACATGATTAAAATGAAAAATAATACTTTTTTGATTTGATGAATATTTTATTAAGTGAAAAAATATAGTGAACAATTATTATAATTAAAAAAATAGCCTGGCTTCTGGATGTAAATTACTTACAGTAGAGGTTCACAGTGCAGTAATTAAATTTAAGTTGAAATCTTTAATTCTCTATTATACTGTTAGATATTTTTAAGCACTTCAAGAAATGTTCTTGCTTTAAATATCAAAAGTTATCAAGCAGAAGGCCTTTAGGTGTGGGAGTCAGAGGAGCAATCCATCTGCCTAGAGCATCCCATGCATTTTCTATCAGATTTAGGTTGGGAGACCGTGCTAGCCATTCCATAACAGTTAACATCCCAACTTCTCCAGATAGTGATCAACAAGGTGATAATAGTGCAGGCAAGCATTATCATCCTATAGGAGAAAGGTATCACCTATTGCACCCTCATATGGTGGCATGAAGGGGAACTTACAGATCTGAGCAGCTGCCCAAAGATATTCCTCCTCAAACTACAATACTACCATCACATAGGTGTCACATTCATAGATATTTGTGACATGATAGTATGTTCCATTTCCCTCCATATCAGCTGACACTGCAGATTGCTGTGGAGGGCAAATCTTGATTCATCCATGAAGAGTACCGACCTTCATTGCTTCTGGATCCAGTTGGCATATCTCTGCCAGTTTAGGTAGTCCATCCTGTGCTATCAGGGGCATGTAGACCACTAGCTGCCTAGTGTATAGGCATACTTTCATGAAGTCTCAGTGCTAGAAGTATTGCTGCTGCCTTGTGGTTTGATCGTAGTTGACATCCTTCTCCCCTGTGTGCTTAACACGAGATAGTCATCCTCCTTGGGGTTGTTGCTCATTGTAGGCCACTACTGAATTGTTTGGATGTGCTCTATCCTTGTTGAAATCTCTGCCAAAGTCTATTTGACTGGATGACTCAAATTAAACCATCTGACAACATCTGCTTGACCCTGGTCTTTCTGTAGCTCACTACTGCACTTCCGATAAATGATATTTAGTAAATATACCCAACAAATCTGCTATCTCGACAATTCCACTTCGCACTTCACTGGAGAACAGGTTTGAAATATCTTGTTCGAACACTTGATGCATTTGCATATACCATTGTCATTCATTTACATACCATACTTCAATCCTGCATTGTATTTTACATACTGTGTATCATTTTCATGCATTTCTATAGTTGGAGTTTAAAATAACACAATTTCCCTCCCTCCTTTGTTCTTTAGTTTATTTAAACTATGTATATATATGTACACAATTTATTCCCAGAACTATGAAGTTTTTTATCCATCAATTATTGATGGTTTTATGTTTGTAACAGAAATAATTAATTGACTTTTGCAAAGCTACCTGCTGGTTATGACAACAAAACAACCATACCATCCTGAGACTCAAACCAGGATTCTGGCAGTTGCAGTGTCACCACAAACTAATGTGATACCACTGCCACCATGGTAGTATATTTGAATGTATTAACCTTTCCAAAGTCTACGTTGATTATACACATTGGCAGAATCCGAAATGAGAGGCCAAAGTTATATCAGTTTTTAGTACAACCCATTTAAAAAAAAATAGAAATTGCTGTTTGAAAATTTTCACATATCTTATAAAAATACATGATTAAAATGAAAAATAATACTTTTTTGATTTGATGAATATTTTATTAAGTGAAAAAATATAGTGAACAATTATTATAATTAAAAAATAGCCTGGCTTCTGCATGTAAATTAGTTTTTCAGGCTAAACCCTGGAAGGATTAAGCGTTTCAGATTCTCAAGCTGTTCCATCAATGGAGAACATAGTTTACTTTTTCTCATTTTTATCCATTTGTTGGTTGTTATACCAACAATATTTTACATGGTGTGGGAGGAGTGTTATCTGTTAGATAACAAATGAGATGGGTCCCAAATACAGAGGAACCGTATTTGGACATATTGTAACCTGTTCTTGTTAAATAAATTTTTAGGATGTCTTGAGGAGGAGGCTTTCATCTATCCATAACAACTTTATATGACAGGTTTAAATCCATAACAACAAAAAGGCAGGTTTGAGGATCTCCCACAACCCTGCCTTTTAGTTAACCTAATGAGGCACAATGTAGCCTATGTTGCGCTCATGCGATAAACCCCAAACAAATAAACAATCCCTAACCATATTCTGGACTTTAGGCTCTTTTATCGCGATCCTACTGGCCGCTGAGCTCATTTTTTATGGCATGTTTGAATATTGATATACTTGAGTCTCTTGTTTTTCCAAGACTATCTTAAAAAATATATAATATGGAAGCCTCAAGTTGAGGGTTGTACTCCACTCGAGGCTTCAATATTGTATTGGGTATGCCACTGCCTGACTGTCCAAATCTTATTGAACTTCTCCATCTTTGCACTCTGTCAATAATTATGAATTTCTAGCATGCACCGTTGAAAAAAGGTGAAAGGAAGGATAAGCATAAGGAGGCTAGGTAGCAGAGCATTTACTACAGTATCAAGATGTGGTGGGATTATATTTCTCTACTAATTGATACATTGAGTATAAAAATTATTGTAATAGAATGTTTTGGAGAATTTAAGCAATGTGGCTAGTTAATTCGAAGTGCTTTACAGTTTCATACTTGCCTGACTATTCAAATCTTTTGCTTCTGTAAAGCTTATGTTTTATTTCTAACAAAATATATTTACCTGTGGTGGTTTTCAGTACATTAGTTTGTTTTTATATGCAACACTCTGAAATTCTAGTTAATTGTTTTCCACTAGTGAATAATGATAATAAACTTAAAATATTACAGCTGTAATATAAAATTTAAAATAATTGTTTTAAACTAGGTGATTAATTGCAATTGATTTAATTATCTTCAATATATCAGTGAATAGAATAATGAAATAATTTTTTAGCTTGATAGAGAATAAAACGAATTTTTTAGAGTAATATTTAAGCAAGTTATTTTTTTGTGTATGTAAATTAGTCCAAAATTTATCCAAAATGTAGCATCAGTAAACAAAAACTATAAAAATCTCAAATTGTTGTATATCCATTTATATGCTGCAAAGGCAAAAGCTTTGATATAAATTTGGCATTTTTCATGTTATTAAGATTATATTCCTTTAAAAATAGATCAGCTAACCAGAAACTTCTCAAAAAAAGGAGGGAACATAAAAATAATGTTTCTGAGAAGTTTGTCAAAGCTAATGGATAAGTTTAATGTGGCCACACTGGCTACTACCTGATATTAGCTTTAAAACAGCAATCTTAAATTTTTTTTAAAAATTAGCAGTTTCCAGCTTAATTTTGTTTAAAGATCTCTATATTTACTTAAATAAAAGACAATTTTTACCACAGTTTTCATCTTTCAAGACTTGATTATTGTCTTTCAATAATACACACAGTGTTCACAAAATACAATATTTTGCAACTGAAAATGGCACTTATTCTTGTTGCATTTGTGTAACAGTTATATTTTAAATCTAAACATTAATTGGCATTCTCTCACAGTTACTAATTTTTCCCAAAACTTGCTCTTCCTAGAACCATATTTGGGTAAATGTATATGAAATGGAAACTGAAGTCATAAGAATTTGAACGTTTATTGTTATTGCAGTTAGCAATGGATGTGTTTCGCTGTTATAATCTTGCAACATTGACTATGGCCGCGATGGTTAATTTTTTTAACCTTAATTGCTCCAGTTATAAAGTTTAAAAAAAATGCGTATAAAGGTGACAAGTATGTGATAAACATGTGCCCTGTGGATCTAAATTATTTTGGTTGCAGATAGGCAAAACTATTTAAACTAGGATAGTAATAAACTGACAGACTCCTGTCAGACCTCTATGGCAAGCAGCTGCTTGAGGGGGTATTTTTATTAGTAATAGTTAAAGGACAATGTTGTATGAATCAAAATCATTCAGCAGTGGACTAATAACTAATAAAATACACTGAGAAGGGCAAAGCTGCATTGCAGCATCTTTGTTCAGAATTAAAAAAAAAATATTTGGGTTTCTATGATCCAAGTGTATTACTGGAGAAGGGGTTCTCATTGTATATGAGATCACAGGCATATCCAAATATAAAATAGTAGTGGGTACCACTTTGAACAGTTTTATGAAATAGGAGACCTTGAATGTGAAAATCTGGCAAATTTGGTGTAAACAGTATTAGCTAATTTGTATTTTCTTACTACAAAACTGAGTTTGGAACATCATGTATAATGTCTTAGTTTTAAATGTTATATGGAACATACAGATAAACTAAAGGAACTTCGAAATTACACTTCTGTAAACAATGATAATTTGACAGTGGTATAAAATAAATTATAAGCAAAGATTACTCCTAATATTTGTAGCCAAGTTTGGATGGATAATATATTTGGATCACTTTGCTGTCTTTTGCAATATGCAGAGCCTTATTATTCATAAAAAGAGCTTGGGCACCTAAATAAACTTTAGTGGGCACTGCGTTCAATGGAAAAGGTTAAATGAGGTCATTTTTATTATCACGTTATTTAAAATAGCATTGTCACATTATTATTTATAAGGAATAATAGTAATTTATTTTACACATAAGCGTAATAAATATATATATATTCTCAGGCAACCCACTCGTCACCAAATGTGCAGTAGCCTGGCAGTATAATTCATCATAGAGAATATTATCTTGATGAAGGTAGACCTCAGCAGAAAAGACACATCAGAAAGAAAAAAAAGTTTTATATGGGTTTTAAAACCAAGTTCCCTTGTTATACAACGTAGCACATTAACTTCTGCCATTGGGAAACTACCAGTATTTCATTTGAAAGGAAAGCTGTCATTGGGCTAAGATTGCGGAGTTTTTCATAATCTGAGATTTTAACTATTATGTACATTCATGCTCTGCATCTTAATAAATTGGTACATGAAAACTATAATGATAATAGGAGCATATACTACAGTACATAATTTAAAGGAAAATTTTGTCACTGAAACCTTGCAATCTATGCAAAATCAGAAGTCTATTGGCAGCAAGCTAAGAATTACCGATTTAAAAAGTTTGTATGGGATAAAATGTAAATAGCCGATATATTACTTTGTTTGACTCCAAAACATTTGTTTCTGATTTTAAATATATATATCATAGATGGAACAGTATATGTATAGTTTTGTCTTTTGAGGATTAATTCGGAGAAATTATCATTTAAAGAACTTTATGATTTTTGTACTACAAAAAGTAGTCTTTGTAACATTTTTATTTCACATTTCTTTCATATAATCATGAAGCAAGATTTCTGTTTCGTTTTATTGCAGTTCAGTACAATTTTTTAAAAATATGCAGATCGTTTTTATTGTTAACTAACTTGTTTTAAAAGTATAAATCCTGGTGCTCTTTATTGTTGCATGCTCTGCATCCTAAACTTTGATTAATGCGCACAGCTCATTTTTTTATAGGTAACATATGTTTCAAGATTTTAGTCAAAAAAATTATCTTGTATTCACTTTTTTTCTAACGAACTCTTTCTATTCAAAAACTGGCCTTCAAATTTTTCTGCAGTGAAGTGCAAAAGTTAAAAAAGAATGTATTTCAGTTACCTAAGCGTGCATGCTGGTAATCAGATAGTAAAGTCAAGTGAACATAGCAATTCATTATTCACAGTGTGAAAGGCACATTTTATTTGTTATTAATGACAGAAATTAAACTTTGAGACACCTTTATTAACATGTGTTCTGTATTAAGTCACTAATTAAAAGTAGAATTATATAACTCGGAATTATTGGTTTATTTTTTTAAAACTTACCGATGAGTAGTTTTACCCTAAGTAATGTTCTAACTTTGAATTAGTGACTTCACTGTTGAAGGCTTTGTTAGCAGATACTTATTCACGCTTGAATAATTCATTAACAATTCCTCTGGTAACTACATACATTCATATTTGAAAAAGTGTATTATTGTTTTATGCATTTTTAGCATTAATATGTTTTTCTGTGTTTTGTTGCAATTTTTTGTTGTAAAATGAGAAATCATAAAAGTTATGAAATGAATAAGTGTTTTGCTTACTTAGTATATACGACAATGAAGTTTGGAAGTCAAGGTAATAAATTTAAAAACTAAAAATTAGTTCTTATCATTAACATGAACAAAACAGTTTATGCATTGTCAAAGGTTTTAAAAAAAATTATCACAAAGGGCTATGTTTGGAACATATATTAAACATTTTGTCAGTGAGAGTTTTCCAAAAGGAAATTAAAATTCAAAAGCATTATTTGCAAAGTATAAACTCTGATAGCTTGTCCAGTTTTCTCATGCAGCATATTCGGAAAAAAACACAAAACTGTGTGATGCCTTACTTCCAGAATTAAACTTTAGCCCAAGAAGATGGTAGTCAAGCAAATTAACCAATCCCAGCAAGTAAATGGTTTTTGTTTTATAATTATTTCTCTGTGATGGTTTTGAGTGTATGCTTATTGGACTTTCAAAGTCCCTTTTGTCAGATTGACACTAAGCTATGTTACAACGTTCAAGTGATTCATGCTTTGTTGCATATTTTGGAAATGCTGGTCTCATTTTTCCACAGCTGCAGTGCTGCTTGTTCCATTCCTGCACTGAGCCTTGTGACATGGTCATTCAGGCCAACTATTTTTTCTGTACCGTCTACGTGTAGTTATATAGTGTGTAATTCCTGTGTACAATAATAGATATTATTTTTGAAAATGAGAAAGAGCACACAAAAATTGTAGCATTAAGTTAAAATATATTATTCATTTAAGAGAACAGAGAAATTGGAAACAATATCAAATCCTGACCTGTCCAAGTAAGGGCATTTATAAACTTTCAGAATGGAGAAATTACTATTTTATATAAAAATGCATTAAACATGCCAGTAAAAAATTAGTAGTATGGCGATCCTAATTTTAACCTGCATAAAGCTGGAGCAATTTAATGTAATTCTTGAAAATCTGAAATGAAGTAATTTAAAAAAATTAGAAATGCTGATAGGTATTTTGTGTGCATTTTAAATGTTTCTTTCAACAGTTAAAAAAATATTTTGATTAAAAAATTTTCGGATTTTATTCGTGGGAAAGGAATTTGTCATACTTCTAAAAGTACGTTTTGTTAGATCTGTCCACTTGATAAATCATTCTGAAACCCAATGCGTTGTTTCAAGTTTTTATTAGTGCTGAACTCTTCCAAAATTGAATAGTAGTATACTCACTAAATGTTTTTCAATAATGCAAATCTTTTCAAGAGAATTTAGAAAAAAATAATTATAATATTTGTTTTGGTATTTAAAGTTGGTGATTTTTAAAATATCTGGCAGTTAAATATTCTGCAGACACTCGAACAATTGAATGAGAAGTATGGATTTTTTTTAAATATCTCTCTGTGTGTGTGTATATATATATAGCAAGCTGTAAAGAAATACTCTGCCCATTGTGGTGTAATGCTTAATCCTGTTTTTTAATGATTTAGTTGTTTTTTTATTTTAACGATTCTTATGTATTTTGTTTTTACTAAAAAAAGGTTTTGAAGTCTTTGAAAAAAAAATTATTTTGCAGTTTCAAGTGATGTCGATGTGATTTTAAACTAACCAAGTGAATAACCTTTTTAAACCTTATTAAGCTGGGAAAAATATTTCCTTAATGTGAGGACCGTTTTTTTTTTTACACAAAACCTGTGATCCATTCAAAACCTGTTTATAATGCACATCATACCTTTTTATGTTGAGTTAAAAGCCTAACATTTTAAATTCATAATGAAATGGCCACTAAATTTAACATTGTATATCTATTCATCTGGGATAACACTAATTTTTGTTAGAATTTAGTATCCTGGTATTTCTGCTTTCTTGAAATAAACTGCCGAGTTTTTAGGGGGAAATAACTGTTCACCATTCAACAAGATTCTTCAGCCGTAGAGTATTAGTGTTAGTTTATAATAATGTATATTAAATGATTAGGGTAAATAGAACCATTATTTCTCATGTGGTTGTTTTTCAGTTTGGGATCACTAAACAAGGATCAGAAATATTGTCATTTTAGCATAATTCATATATTCAGTTGAAAAAAAAAATCGGTTGCAATATGGCTCTGCAACACGTACACCAGAAATTAATGCTAAATAATATACTCAAAGTAATTTTAAGATTTAAATATTAAAACATGAACTTGCATCATACACAACAAAATATCCCAGTGATCGCTACCAGTGTTCAGTAAGCAAAGGTACTATGTAAAAATAAAGTTTCATTTTCCTAATGTGTTTCTACCATATTATGAAGTGTCAAAAAACTTGAATCCCTCATTTTTGTAACTGTAGTTTGCCGAATAAATTTTAATCATAGAATTAGGCGTTTTTGATTTTCCTTTTCTCTTGCATTATATATATAATTCATCAAGAAATGGTCGTACAAGTAACTATATAACAAATTTACTTTTGAAGCGTGTTTTTGAAGTAAACTGTATTTCTAAATTATTAAAGCAACACACTGACTTGGACTCAACTATCTGTGGAAGTGACGTTTAAAAAACTTATTTCATAATAGGTTTGCCAAACTGCTTAGTAATTCATCATTAGCATCAGTTTTTAGTATTGAAAAAGCTGCTTTTATATGCTATAAATACTTTTTAACATACAGGCTGCTGGTTTTATAAAATATATCAAAATAGTTATGTATGGAAAAAAATAATCAAAATTGCTTTTTTTTTGCTTTTTGTGTAATTTTTATTTGCTGCAATAAATAGTTTTCTCAGTGTCATAAGTGTGCCATTATGCTGAAACTAATTAAATGTGAATATCAGTTGTTGGTGACATATTTATTTATAAATATACTACTTATTTATTTTTGCGCAGAGATGTGTATATTCATGTAGAAACATATACCTACTTGAAACTATTTATGCATAAGAACATTCAATGATCTTGAAATCTGATTTCAGCATGTTCCAGAATTTCGTTAGATTTTTGAATGATGAGACACTAGTGAATATCAGCTTAAAATCGATCTAGTGCTCTTGCTTTTCTCTTGCAGAATGAGAAAAGCAATTGCACTTGCAGTTTAAATTCTCGGTTTAAATTAATAATCCTGATGGTGGTGGCCCTTACGTGTTCAAATTGTGCTCTTAATTTTGTACTTAAAAATGGCACTTAAAGAATGTTAAATCATATAGTTGAGCTGAAATTTCCACACAGCATCAATGAAGCATTGATGCTGGAAGGATATAAAATAATAATAAATACCCCCTCAAGCAGCTGCTTGCCACAGAGGTCTGGCAGGAGCCTGTCAGTTTATATGCCATAGTAGGTCTGTGAGGATGGCAGGACCTCAGCAGAAAAACGACACACACATCCATGCCTTACCCGGGGCTCGAACCCAGGTCCCTTAGATCAGTAGCCAAGAGTGCTAACCACTAGCAAGAATTAAATATTCTCAGCATATGAACACATGGGCTATACCCGATACAGCCAAATGCCTGAGCTTTTCCCAATGATCGAGTTTCTCTTCTGAGAGGGTTGGTTTTGCTAAATGGAAAAAGTATAGAATTCTAAGAAAATATATAAAGCGTACCCTTGATATTGTAGAGATGAAGTCTATTTTTCTGAGGTAGGAGCTCTGTCAAAATTAAAACCCAGGCTTGCCCCTAAAAGTCAACGAAGTTACGAGACATTCTACGTATTCTTTTTAGGTTTTTATAATAGTGTCACAAGGAGGAGTTGAGTAAATTAATGTGTCATTTGCGTACTATATTAAAAATGTAAGGAAACAATGCCATGCTTCTTAAACCTAATATCGAAGTGCAACAGCAATTCTGGACACTTTTCAGTTTTTTTTTTGAAGGTAGGAATACAAGCATAAGTAAATGCGTTAATTTTAAATTAATAATTGTTTACAGGCTGCATTGTCATTATATTCCAAAATTCGAACAATAGTATTTTAACAAGTTACTAATTGACCGTTATGGTATGATTTGGGTTTTGCAAATTCAAAAATTTTCCTTTTGGAAGAGTCAAGAATGCCTCCAACGCAGAAATTCCTTCGGACGCCAAGCTTTCATCTATAGTTCTGAAAATTAATGCAATTTTTTCTTGAACCCTATTTCATTTCAAAAAGTAAGATATTGTGTCTTAAAAGGTAAAATTTTGAAACTCCAGACTACATATAATACAGATGTTAGTGAGCGATAACGTGACAAATTTAAACTATTGTTAGCTTTCAAGTCGCCCCAGAAAATTTATAATTCTGAACTATATACTGATTGTTTTTAATAGTTAACAATAGGTTCTCAGTTGAACAACAGAAAACTATCTCCAAATTATCACGAGGTAAATAGTTTGTAGTGCTTTTGATGTATATGACTATTTTAATGACTTGAATTTATCAGCTGCCCCTCCCCATTTCTGCTTAATATTTAATATACGAATATTTTTTAAGTGTTCTAATAGAGTACTATGTTGAGAATATAGGAAGCTTGTTTATGTGTACACTAAAAATACTTCAGTAGTTTTTTTCGGTTTCGAATAAAGGGATGTTTTTCTTAAATTGTTAGCTTAACACCCATTTTCAATTTTACTTATTAGGATAACTTCACGAAAAAAGCTCAGTTACAAATTTCTCATCTGAAACCGAATAACGATGCATCTAAAATATATAGAAGATTGTGAGTGACTAATTCTAACTAATGCTAATTTTAACTATGAATCAGAAATGGTAGAGCTCTGAAAATTTGCACCTAGGGGTAATCCGAGTCATAGATCTCCGGAAAAATCCGAAATTTGACCTCCGACGTGCACTTCGAGGACAAATGGAGGTCACTTAAAGGTCAAACCATGATCTAAAAGTTTGGGTCTGGGCGTGTTTCGAGTTGTAGATTTCGGAAACGTTACGAAATTTGGATCCGAATGGTCCGAGGTGAAAGGTCAAATTTAGATCTATCAGTGCTAGAGAGCAAAAAATTGGTCCCTAGGGTTATTTTGAGCGTAGATCTCAAACTTTGCGATGGGTCTTTCGAGGTCAAAGGTAAAATTCCATATTCAGTGCTGAAGAGCTAAAAATTGGTGAACTGGGCTATTTCAGGCAGTAGAACTCGGAAATAAGAGGAATTTTCAGATCCGGTGTTGCGTTCAAGGTCAAATAAAGTTCGGAGTGCGGGCTAAGAACTCAAAGAAGTGCCGAAGGCACCGACTTGATTTCTTGTAAAAATATATGCAACATTTTCAAAGTATCGATGAACTTGGGGAAAATAGTATTGCTTGTATTTATTTATCGTGGGTATTTTTAGTTGAGTGACTTTCGGTGAGGTAAAGTGATTGCCGATTTAAGTTCAAAATAAAAGGGAAAGGTTAAGGGCAAAATATGATAAAAAATTTTTGTTTTTAAGTCTTAATTTGGCTACTCTCTTATTGAAGATTAATCTTTAAATGGTATGGGAAGTAACACCTTTAGTGCTTCACATTGTACGTAAATTTGCAATTCAAGCAAGAATTTGGAGCCATTTGCAACACTAGAGATTAATCAGTTAACAGAAAGTAGTATAATTACACCTAATCAGTCCATCAGGTTTACAAGACCAACGTAAAATGTGAAAAGAGAAAATAAGTTACAAAAGTATTATTTCGTCGTAACTAAAGTTGTAAATAGATACAAATCATCGTGTCAAAATAAATCGTGAAGGCTACCTAGAAAATGCCTCCTATTTTTATTCATTAAAAAGGAGAGATGCCTGTAGTTTGAAAGCATTTTGCGACTGATAGATTCCGTTCGATAAAAATTGCATTATGCTCGTTATCGTATTTCATAAAGGGCATTTTATATTTTCTTGATACTCGAGAAATTATTTTAATAAGCAAAAATGGCACCTTTGGCAACGGAAATGCATCATGTTGTCGAATAGTGTTCTTTAAGTATTTTTTGTATGTTACTACTGTTAGCAATCTGAAGCCTACTCAAATTCCGAGATTTATTTTTCTTTGAAAGAAAAACCATTGTTTTAGAATAATGGCATCAGGAATTTAAGTACTGAATATTAAATATATATATTGCACCAGTTTAATAATCCCGAACAGGTTCTTAAATAGATAAAGCTTTCAGTGTTAAATGTTATCAATGGGCATGGCTATATAATTTTCCCAATACTAAGATATAAAATGTAGAGTATTTCTTTCAATAAAACTGATGCATTTCTTAAAAGTTTGTATAAATAATTTAAGATATTTGGATGTATGATATGGATTAGTGTGTATATAAATATATAAAGCTGTAATATTTCAATCAGAGCAAAATTTTTATTTCTGTAGAGCCTGTAATGGAAATCGAGCAGTCCATATTTCTGGTAGTTCTTAATTCCAGCACATGAGAATTCTAGGTTAGAAATTGGTGTCAAGGTTTTAAAATTTAATTGCTTTTTTGGCCAGTTGTTTAATTTGCTTTTTTTTTTTAAATTCAAGTTTACTGTAATTTTTGACAATAACTATGCCACAATCTATGTCTTAAGCTGCAATAAGTATACAGCGGCCTTCAAAACAAGGCGTTTTTGCACTGAATAAATTTTATGAAGTTAAAGGCATGATGGACAGATTAATTTTTAGGAATGATATTGGGCAATAGTGAAATTATTGCGGGGCCTATAATCGCGTTATTTTAATGGATTAAGCAAGTTGTTTTTTTGTGTGTATATAGCTAAAGCCAGTACTAGCAGATACTTCTATGTTTCTTTTTTTCTGAATTAGTTTTGCATTATTAAGTTGAAATTTTTCATTCTGAGTTTTGCTGCTATAATGGGCAAAATATCGGCGCAGAGGGCCTGACAATTAAATTTGAACAAAGAAATATTTGCCTGTGTTTTTTCAGAGAAGTTGGTTGTTAAAATTAACTGAATCGATTGGGTGAAAAGTGCTTTACTCTTTCACTCACTTTACTCAATTACTTTTTCATGGGGGTCCCCTACTCCACCCGAAAATCTGGTCATCTTATAAGAAATTACAAACTTGTCTATGTGCTTTGAAATCCAAAACAGTTGTCTCTGTATCATTTTATTTTAGCCCCGTAGTATATATCCGATACTGAAAATAAATTTAAATAAGAACTATAAATTTTATTCTAGATGGAATATAGAATATTTTAACCATTTAAATTTTTCCTTTTTCTTCAATACCCTACGAAGTCTGATCTCAGACACACTCCCATTACTAAATTCGCAGACCCTCCCCGAAACAAAATCCTGGGTATGCCCCTTGTCACGATTGTGTAAAGATCATTCCATATTGCGTTAGAAATGTAATCTAAGTTTTACATACTATCGAAAAAAAAAAATGATTTGAACTGTTTTAATTTCCGAAATATAAAAGTTCCAAATGAATGATTCCACATTGCACCATTAGCTGAAACTACCTTCAGAGCAAGGAGGAGTCAGAATACACGAATTGAGACTAAACCACCTCCCCAGTCTCGTACGAATCAATCACTGTGCAAATAGATTAAGCCTCTGCCTCATGGCTACCAAAACAGAATTAGAGATGAATAGAATGGTTTTTTTTTTACTTGTATAAGTTTAAAAGTTTCAGTGGCTGAGAAACATATTTCGTATTATTGATTGCATTGGAATAAGATAGGCTATTAAAAATTGATAACCTTTATATTTGCTCCAATTTTGAGTGATTAACATCAGGTATAGTTATCTCATTGTAGTTGACTGTTTACGCAAATATAAATTTTTTTCATGTGGAAACATTAACATTCTGACAATTGCGCCTTGCCACGTACATTGTTTTTGGTGACTTGCACTTTGTCTATGAGTAAGGTATAAATGAAGAGCTTTATTGCAGCCCTAATCTTTTCTAATATTGGGTCTTGCCGATTTAACCATAACTTCACGCAAGTGCCTTTCGGCTTGTACCTAAAATAATAAACTTGACCTCACGCATAGATTTTCTGGATTCTTATAGAGGTGTTTAAGCTAAATTTAGTGGTTTCTGGGCGTTTTAAATTGCTGAACTTGACTGTCATGCACCCACTTCTCTAAGGAGTGGAAAGTATTTTAAGCAAAAAAAATCATTTTATGCCATATTTGCGGACTACTGATTAAATTTGCCGAATGTAACATAAAGGTTAATCTTTACGGAATTTCTTTTGAAATTAATATTCCATTCATTTTTACGATGGAGGAAACAAAGTTTGCACACAAAACTTGCGTACGTAAAAAAAATTATTTTTGTTCATATTTAGAAAAAAAAGGGCTGAAATTGGAATTAAATTTAGGGCAGACAAGTCTTCCTTGAAAAAGACATCTATCTCATTATGATAAAGATTCATTGGAATTAGCGAAAATATGTTCTGAGCTGTAAAATAACCGTAACGGTAATTAACAAGCAAGTTAATACATCGGAAGTATTGCCAAAACTGCTCTATTATGTATAAAAATGCTGCTTCCAACTTGGCTATTGAGAAATATATAATGAAAGGAAAAATTATTTTATTTGAGAAAATCTTTTCACTGGCATTTCATATTTAAAAGAAACCAAGGTAAAATATTTTGAAATAATTTTGCAACACTACTGTTAAATCACAGAAGTTACTTGTTTAACCAAAATTTCGAAAACTTTAGGAAGAATAATATTGTAAACTTGGGACTATATTGATTGTGATAAGTAAAAAAAAATGTACTAAATTCAGGAATGTCCAAAATTCTAGAATGCCAAGTCGTTTATCACTAAGTTGTAAAAGTAAAACTGTTTAAAATATGACCTTTTTGATGACTGTTGATTTTAAAATCTTTCAGTTCTTAAAGTTTATGCCTAGTCAGAATCCTGAGTTTGTAAATTCATCGGAAAATTGGTTCTGGGTAATTTCAATTTACTATTTGGAATCTTCTATAACTGGGTATACTTGAAGGAATGCTACATATCCTAAGCATCCCCAGTTTGAGTCTTCCAAACTGAGTGGGTGAAACCTACCGTTCACTTTTTAGGGAAGTTTTGCACACAAAACCCCCAGTGTTGTCTTAAATCACGTGGTTCAAGATTCAGATCTTAAAATCTGAATCTTGAAACACGTGATTTAATAGCCTATTAATGTCCACGTTGTTTAAAAAACGATCAGGTGTACATTTTCAGTTTCATATTAAACTATTAACGTCTCGAAAACAAACTATTTGAATAGCAGACTTGTATTTGTAACATTTTGAAAAGCTCCAATAACGCTTTGGAAACGGTATGCCATGCGGAGTATATTCTCTCACCATATGATCAACACTATTAGGAGTGTTGACATGCATCTCATAACGCACAATTTTACTCTTCATCCCGTGCTTATAGAGAGCAAGTGTTCTCTGTAGAACTTACTTCCGGATATCACGTGGATCCAAAATGTTCACTATTTTTAAACCATAACCCTGATTTGCAGCATTTTAATATGCGTAGAGCACTTTTTTTTATCACGTGTAACTGTCAATGTAAGGAAATGGAATATCTTGGGCCACCATCGATAGGTTTTCAGCAGCCATGCCTGGATATAAATCAAATGTAGAAGCTAGAAATCCCTATATTTATTTAGTTGCTTTTCGTGATAATTTCATTCTGAATGTCAAAGCGGTTAGATGTCAAAGTGTACATAAATGTTATGTATGGTTACGTTTTCGAGGAATAATATTTTATGTTCATTTTGTTCAAAAATATTTAAGATTTCAACCCTTTAATTTAACATGCCTTGTATCTCTTTGAGGGACCATTTTATAATTCAAATATGCATTGCCGTAACACGTTGCTTTAATATGCCAAGTGACATCAATCACACACTAAGATGCTAATCAAGGTCACCAGTTGTTTGGTGTCATAATGCCACACTTACGGCATACTTAAAAAAAAAATTAAATGCTTGTAAATTATACGAAAGCATTGTGATGTCCCAGAACTTAAACTCCGTTGATATATGTGAACTCCATAGGAGTTTTTAGCTTTCATTGAAACAAGCATTGTCTTGGGGGAAAATAACTTGAAAAAAAAAAATCCCAAAAAATTCTGTGCAATTTGTAACAATATATGTAATTGTTCATAAGTGTTTTCTTTTATATTAAGAAATGGGTAATTTTACGGTAAAATTTTGGGAAATTCGGTAAAGTATTTACCTTCGGACTGATGTAAATACTGTACTACAGTGGAGTAACGGTAAGATCATGTTTTTGCGGTACAGGGTACCTGTAGTTTAATGTCAGTCAGATTTGTTTTTCCCTGAAACTGTGTTGTGTAACTGCTAGCCTATTAAATGGATGATTTGTATCCTAAAATGTGTCTTATGTATCAATTGTGTTTTGTAGTTTTCAAAGTTTAGTCTGTGCTGATGCTACACTGTGATGTTAATGGGGCATTGATTGTGCTGTCGTGAAAAATAAACAGCAAAAAATAAAATATCGGTGTCACAAAATATGGCATATTTGATTCATATAATGACGAAAGCACTGCATAACAGTATTTTTTTCCTCCAGAAATCTTTGTGATACGATTTGGTAATCAGATTCAATATTAAAGAGCTACTGCAGTTCTACCTTTCTGAAGTGAGCAAAGTTCTAAGATTTCATAAATGAATCCCAAATAATTTCTATGAGCCCTTAGTAAAGAGGTATCTGTGAACTTGCGGAAATAGCTGTAACAATATAAGTTGCTCTGTGTTCAAGCAAGTCATACCTTGTATAAATAAAAAAAAAATCGATAGACTGGTGTAAGTGTTCTAAGACACGGTTCCATTGTAGAGCTAAACCAGAATACTGCCTCTGGGGAATATGGAAATCTCGTTTTCAAAGAGAAAGAAATTTTTCATTCTTTAAATGTTTTAATTCGAACTAACGGATGATTTGGAAGAATCAAATGTATCCTTAAAATTAAAAAGTTGCTTTCCTCACACCCCTCCTAGGATTATTCTTAGGAGATCGAGAGGGTTTGAAAATTGCAAAATAACTTCATTTAGTACATTACCAACTAAAAAAATGATTTTCTACTCCTTCCCCAAGATTCAGGGGGCAATGCAACTCTCGACATTCACATTCTACCATGAATCGCTGTAATATTCGTTTAAAATTTTGCAATTTTCAACTTTTTCCACCTTTAGAGGGCTCTGCACTTTTTGGAGGTCTGGAAAGTGTGAATAGTGATATTTCATCAATACATATCCAACCGAAAAAGAATTATTTATCTCTAAAAGCAAACGTTGGATGCGTATAAAGGACAAAATGATGAGTAAAAACAGTATCTCGTTTTTTGAAAACGAGATAAAATGACGCTTGGAGGTTTTCCTTTGCAATGGTTGATCTCAGAGGGAGATGCAAATTCAACTGTCACTGCAATTTTACACCATGCAAAAAAATGCTTACTGTTATAGGATAACTAAGAGAACCTAGTCGATAAAGTTTGACTGGAATGTAATAGAAGGTTTAATATGAAGAAAAGTAGTCATAAAGTTTGATATTAAAACTTCTAGGTCGGGTTATAAATTTGCAAAATATGACCATTGCATAAAGTGATTTACTAAAATACTGCCGCCTTTGTAGGTTAAAGTGTGATTCAAATGTATTTTGTTAGGCAAAAGTAAAAGCAACAAATATTGCCAGGTTCGACCTGTGACGCTGGCATAATTCTGCAGTTCTCCAACTCCTGTTTATACTGTTGGAGTTTTTTTTTGCACCAATTTGCGTGCTATCATTTCTTTTTAACATTTTGTAACCCCGTGTTGCATTAAAAATTTGAATTCCCATCTAACAAAATTTGTAAATATGTTTGATTCCTTGCTTCCCTGACTTCACAAGTACTTGACCACTTGATCCAAATTTATAAAACATTTTGCACCCCTTGTTACATTACAAATAAGAGTTAAACCAAAGTTTAAAATAACTTATTAAGGTGATTCATAAGTGCGTTTCATCGTCTACTTGAGAGATGGTAATTGCAATGTAACGAACCTTAGTGAAAAAAATCATTTCAATAGTTCGTAGCCATTTGTCTGTAAGCTGTACGATTCCTCATCTTAATACAATGCTTGGCCTTTGGAGGTAAAAAAACAACATGCGTTTTTGACTTCCTGAAAGTTTGAAAACTCCTACCTCAAGGAAAATGAGCTGGGAGTAACTGCAAATTCCCTGCCCACGGTCAGTAGGGGAACTGAAGGACTTGGTGTCCATAGGATGGGACAAGCCGTTACCCATGTGCGGGAGAGCCATAACCTGTGAACGTTAATGAACATGCTGGATGGCTTTGGTGGGAGGCTACCATCTGTCTCTCAACAGCTGTTCCAGTAGGTCACTTCTCCGAACCTGTGAGCCTTCAGGGTCCTGGCCATGTGCAAAAACAAATGCCGCTCAGAGGTAAAACAACCCAACACAACGCATGGAAGTAATAGTAGTCGGAAACGGTGAGAATGTATAGGTTGGTGCCAAAAGGCTGTTTTACCAGGGTCATTCTAGTGCTGCTTAGAGGGCGCTCTCCGTGAGGCCGCAACGGAGATATCTGGGCCAACTGAACTAAAGGATTTGCATAATCGTCCGTTCTTTCCTGCATATGTTCTTTGCTTGTGATCTTAGATATTTCCATCTGTGAAGTCTTTCCTGTAATTTTTGTTTATCATACCCAACAAATGCAGTAGCAAAGTCCATGAATTATACACTGCTGGCCATTAAAAGTTCAACACTAGTAAGAACTCGTCAGATTGTCCCGAAATATGCAAGATGGGTAGACCATGGGATAACATGTAATTCAAAGCCAGCATATATGCACATCATGTATGACAGTAACGTAAGATATTACAGAGTCAATGTAAAACACTGGAATTGTGTTTGTTCACAGTTTTTGCGCACTAAAGGATCAAGTATGGTCCGTCGAAAAACGGCATCCATACGACTACGATCGAGGGAGAATTGTGGAATTACAGGAAGGCGGATTATCATACCGATTCGGTGCTTGTGTTGGACGAAATGCTGCCACAGTGATAAGAATATGGCGTCGGTGGGTAGAGGAGGAACGAACTCGACGACAGACGTATGTATGGCTTTGAATGATCGTACAGCCACATCAAACACCTTAACGGGGTATGTTGCACATCAACCACTATCCGCACATACAGTTCGACGTCTGCAGCATCTTTGCTAGGCGGTCATTGCTTCGGCTACCATTGACTATAACACAGGCATATACGACTGTAATGCTGCCAAGAACGGATGGGCGAATCGCATCGTCTTTTCAGACCAATCCCGCTTCAATATGTAGCACAATGATGGACGAATCCGTATCTGGCAGTACCGTGGTGAGAGGCTCAGTGAGACCTGTATGATGCAGCGCCACACAGGTCCGGCCCCTGGTGTTATGATATGGGGTGCCATTGGACTCCACTCACGCACGTGCCTCGTACACATTACCGGTACTTTGAACTGCACGTGAGGTGTTGGAGCCTGTGGTAGTACCTTATCTTCAGGGGCTCCTTGGTGCCATTTACCAACAGGACAATGCCCAACCACATGTGGCATACATCGTCCAACAGTTCCTGGATAGCCACCATGTGACACTTCTGCCTTCGCCTGCACGTTCACTGGATCTGTCCCCAATTGAACATGTCTGGTCCATGACGATTAACAAACCAGACACCAGCAGCTGCTACAACAGATGAACTTTGGCTACGTATCGAAACTGCATGGGCTGATATTCCCCAAACACATCCGACGTCTCATCCTCAATGTCAGACCGTATAGTAGTGGTTATTGCCGCTCATGGTGGCTACAGAAAATACTGATTTCTTTGTGTTCCACAGGTCTAACCGAGTTGTATTTGTAATTCACTATATTGTATTTTTCAATTCACTAAATATGGCTTTGATATCTCTTGTCTTTCCTGGTGTTGCACTTTTAATGGCCAACAGTGTATTTCGAATAATGAAAAAAAAAAGCAATACATATTCCTTCTCGTCAGAAGAAAAACTGCTAAGAATTCTTAGAATATCGACGTCGACACAGTGTCAATGTGCAGCATGCTAAGATATGTAGTAAGCATATCTTAGCATGCTGCACATTGACACTGTGTCGTTTCAACAGGCAACTCGAACAAGCATGTTTGAGTTGCCTGTTACAATCGTGACTTATGAAGCGAACTCTTGTTTACGGCCACGGTGACTGAAGGGTGGTGGTGACATTCGGCCAGGGAGTGTTTCTTGATGGTCATTGGCTAGAAGTTTTGACGTCACAACGGGGAGCCGACAGTGAATAAACCTTGTAAGAAGCGTACAGTAAGGTAGATTGCTGTGCACAGATAAAGTGTAAAATTGCAATTTTGTTTAATTGAGGTCTATCTAGCTTTCAGGGAAAGTTTTATTATAGGTATATAATCACCGTGGCCACTCTATTAGGTATACTTCCTTGTTATGTCAATAGTAAGTCACAGGATTCTGCAACATCAAACAAGCATTTTTTTAAAAAGTGTAACAAGATAATTGAAAGATCTCAGTTAAATCTATTTCATTTTCACATTTTAACAATAGTTCTCTATTTGAAGTTAGGGAAATTGGACTATTTAACAGCAATAATTCAAATTTAAGTAATTGCTTTCAAAAGTTAATAAAAACAAGTTAAAAGTAAAGAAATTGCTGTTATGCTAATTTACTAATATGAGTGTTTTCAGAAGTTCACGTGACAATTAGCTAATTTTGTATGATATTTTGTAGAATGAGCTAACTTCCTAAGCGTTTTAGATTTCATAACTTGAAATATACACAGTCGTATCAGAATAATATGACCACCTACCATAGTATATGTATGCTTGGTGGTCATATTATTCTGATACGACTTTGTACATACATTGAAATATACATACCTCTGAGCGGCGCTTTTTTCACACAATGGGCTAAATGACTAGGTCACAAACATGGGGGTCCGCAGAAATTTTCCAGGGCCACTGCTTAACGTCCTATCCAGTGGATGGGGGCCTTTCCAAGCCCACTGGTGTCCCCCTACTGACCGTGGGGAGATCTGTGGAGATAAATCTCGATGCTGGCCCAACTACAACTGTACATTACGAGTCTGGCGTGCTATGACTGAGAATGTACATGCAAAATCCTCATGCAACCAGGGGCGTAGCTATGGGGGGAATGATGCTCCCCCCCCAAAGTGACTGAGTTGGCAAAATTCGAAGCGACTTCATAAAATCTAGGTGAGTTGTGAAAATTTGTAATTTTTTTGTAAAATTAAACGGAGTTGTCAAAATCGAGGCAACTTGGCAAATCTAGGACAGTTTGGAAAATGGAGAGACTGCAAAATTCGTAGCAGTTGGCAAAATTCGAAGCCACTTAGTAAAATACAGGTGAGTTGGCAAAATTCGGGGTGACTTGGCAAAATCGTTGGGAGTTGGCAAAATTCAGGTGAGATGTAAAAATTGGGATTTTTTTCTGTAAAATTATGGCGAGTTGGCAAAATCTAGGGGCAGTTGGCAAAATTCAGGTGAGATAACTGCGATTTGTTTCTGCAAAATTATGGCGAGTTGGCAAAATCTAAGGGCAGTTGAAAAAATTCGGAGTGACTTGGCAAAATTCAGGTGAGATGAAAAAACTTTAATCTTTTTTCTGTAAAATTATGGCGTGTTGTCAAAATCGAGTCAACTTCGCAATATCTAGGTGAGTTGGCAAATCTTGGGGGAATTTGCAAAATTCAGAGTAACTTTTCAAAAAACAGGTGATATGTAAAAATTGGAATTTTTTCTGTAAAATTGTGGCGAGTTGGCAAAATTCGAATCCACTTGGTAAAATACGGGTGAGCTCTGAAAATTGGGATTGTTTTTGTAAAATTAAGGAGAGTTGACAAAATCGAGAAAACTTGGCAAAATTTTGGGGAGTTTGAAAAATTTGAAGTGAGTTGGCAAATTCAAGAGAAATGTAAAAATTTTGATTGTTTTCGAAAATAAGGAGAGGTGGTAAAATCGATACAACTTGGCAAAATCTAGGGGAGTTGTCAAAACTGAAAATCACTTGGTAAAGTATAGGTGAGTTATAAAAATTGGGGTTGGTTTTGTGAAATTAAGAAGAGTTGGAGAAACCGAGAACTCTTGGCAAAATCTAGGGGAGTTGGTAAATTTCGAAGCCACTTGGTAAAATACAGGGGAGTTGGGAAAATTGTGCAATTAAGGAGAGTTGATAAAATTCGAAGTGACTTGGCAAATTCAGGAAGATGTAAATATTGCGTTTTTTTCTGTAAAATTATGGCGAGTTAGGAAAATCTAGGAGAGTTGGTAAAATATAGGCGAGTTGTGAAAATTGGGATTTGTTTTGTGAAATTAAGGAGTGTTGGACAAATCGAGGAAACAATAAAATGTAGGGCAGTTGGAAAAATTCGAATCCACTTGGAAAATACGGGCGAGTTGTGATAATTGGGTTTGTGAAATTAAGGAGAGTTGACAAAATCGAGAAAACTTGGCAAAATCTTGGGGAGTTTGAATTTTAGGAGAGATGTAAAGTTTGGTATTGGTTTTGTGAAATTAAGGACAGTTGGCCATATCAAGGGAAAATTCACACTGACTTGCTACAATTCAGACGAGATGTAAATATTGGGATTATTTCTGTGAAATTATGGCTACTTTGCAAAATTGGAAGTCAATTGCCCCACCCCCCAAGGAACGAAAATCTAGGTAAAAATGTGACAGAGACATTATTTGCTCAGTTGGCAAAATTTGAATTTCGAGTTGGAAAAATTTTGATTCCCCACCACCACCACCATAGTCCTTCGCTACGCCCCTACATGCAGCCAAGGGTTACAAAGGTCCTACCATCATCATGGAATTGCCATGGGCTATGGAGGACCAACCAGATTGTGTAATTTAGTTCTCCAAACATATCTGTCCTGAGCTGCATCTGGCACTGTACACTAATTCTAACAAGTTCCTATATGACATTGTCTGCCAACTGCATCTTACGTCACCCAATTTTTCTGATATCTTTAGGCACACTGTTCATCACTCTATTCGTCATTCTATAATTATGCATACTGGCAACATGGCGAAAACCAATGGAATCTCTCTGCACAATATGCTGCTCAAAAGAGGTTGCCAACTCCTTTGCCTAACCTCATCATTACTTAAAAAGTTAAACCACCTAATGCCCAAGATACTGCATAAGCATCTAGAATCAAAAACATCTATTTTCCTGTTGTTTACAAAGTGTCCAAGTTTCACTACCATAACTAACCCTAGAAAGAACCAAACTGTTATGCAGTCTAATTTTAGTCTAGGTGTATACGCCTGTTTCTCCTAACTCTATAGATTCTTAAAAGTCTCAGGATTAATCCCTATTCGTCTCTTAATGTGGTCGCACTTCACCAGTCTCTTATGCAGCCCTCAAGATAAACTGAAACACCTGCTCAAGAGTGCAACCATTCAGATTGATTGATCCACAGCCTGTGCGACACATTTTCATCACTAGTTTTCTCTATCCCCAAACCTTGGCTATTACAAGTCTAATTAACAGCTCTAATGAAAGAACTCATATCATCAGCATCATTTGGCAAAAGGGCTAAATCATCAGCGTAATCTAAATCAAATTTTCAGATCTCTGGACCATTTAAGTCAAAATTCATTTCGGTGAATTTCGCATAAAACCTGAAACTCTAAACATTTCTCAAGAATCTTCCTAAGTGAAAACATTTGACCCTACAAGTTCTGATTCCACACTGCTCATCACGCAATTGTCCATCTATTAGATTCTTAAATCTATTACGCAAAATCATGCAAAGAATCAGAAAATAGGCTGATACCCCTGTAGTTATCATAAGAGCTGCTATCATCTTTTTTAAAAATAGAGATAATAAAATCTTTTTTTTTAATCACTATTTTTAAATGAGATTAAAAATATGATGTAAAAATAGCTCTGGTAAAATCCTTAAGAACCATGCCTTTATCATAAAAGATATTCAAAAAGCAGTCAGCCATGTGGTAACAGAAACATTCCTAGCTCTAAGCATTTCCGTAGTAATTTCATCTATCCCTGAGAATTTATGTAGTTTAAGTTTAGAAATAGCCATAATAACTGCAGGCTGTGCTATAGGATCAATACTAAAGCCAGTAAATGGATCTGTCATCATTACAAACAATGGGAGTAGAACTAACCACATTGTTTAGAACATCACTGAAATTTCAGCCCAACTATCCATGACAGAATCCTCCCCTTCTATAACCTTACCTTTTTTATCCTTCAATCCCTGTATACCTGTCTGTTTTCTACCACATAAAACATTAACTATATTGTATAGGTCTGTGCTATTGTGCTGTCGAACTGCTTCCTCAGCTTTGTCATTCAAGCCAAAGTTTCTTATTAGCTACTAACTGATCTTTTAAACGTTTGTTATGCTTTTTGTAATGCTTTTTATTAGGACCAGTACAGTAGTGATTAAGGACATTCCTGAAGTTCTTTCTTTCCAAAATAAGCTGCAGGGCCTATCACTGAAATAATTTTGTCTCCTCTGCTTCCTTTTACCTAAAAGAGTGTTGTTAGTTTCAGGAAAAGCCTTTTAAAAACGGTCCCATTCTTCCTCAACCTCAGTAGTAAGGACACCATGATTGTCATAATGACTAGGTAACCTATCATGGTAAGCTTTAGCAATAACTGGGCCTTTCAGAGCTTCAGTATTAAAGGTAAAATTTTTAACTTTAGCAGAACACTTGCTAAGTTTAAGTTGCAAGATGCTATTAACTAGGTAATGGTCAGATCCAATTTCAGCTCCCCTATATGACCTGGTATTCCTAACAGAACTAGCCCATTTGCTGTTAATTAATGCATAATCAATCATATTCTTATGCAGCCCATCTGGTGAAACCCACGTATACTTACGTATGTTGCGGTGTTTATAATAAGTGTTAGTTATTCTCAAATCTGAAAGTTTACTTTCCTGTAGGAGATGTTGCTCATTGCAGCTACCAATACCAAAAAGACCAATCACCCCTCCCCTTGACAGAATTCAAAATATCCTGAAGTTATCCATAAAACCTATATTTCTCATCCTCACTGGGGGCATAAGAACAGATAAAATTCAAATCAATAATGCTGGTCTGAAATTCAGCTGTAAGAAACATTTGATTAATGTGCTGATATCCTAGAAGAGCATCGCTAGCATGTGTGCTGAGAAGCAAATCAATGCCTTTTGGAGATGCTTCTTATCTTTCCTCCCTGAAAAGAGAAATTTAAAATTATTTTTAAGTATCTGACCTTTATCTGTCCATCTGCTCTATTGCAAGCCAAGAATATCTAAGATGTAATGGGGGAATTCTTTTGTTAGGACATCAAGAGAATAATCTCTGTGCACTCTTCACATTCCAAATACCTATGTTCTTTATCTTCTAACATGGAACTGTATCTAATAAAGTAGCCGCTGAGTGTATATCTATAATAAATACTTTCCTCATGGCTACATAAACCTCAAATAGGCAAAATATTTGACATTTTCTGTCAATGTAAATCTATGTTACTACGCTTGTTATATGGTTTGTTTACCATCAGTCTCCCAGCTGTAACTTCAAAACTCCTAACCAATGAACTTGAAGAAACGCTCCCTGTCGTAGTGCGCCCCCTACTTTCATTAACCGCGGTCAGAAAGGGATAAGTCTGGACTATATGCTGGGTGAGGAAGTTCTCTTGTTAGAGGAGTACCTGATGTCTTTACCAATCTTGAGCTACTTTGAAGCATCACAGAGTAGAGGTCGGCATTGATGACGCCCATCAGGCACCAGGTCAAAGTGCACACCTTCAAAATTTCACCACACACTTGCAACAATGACATCTTTTTTCAAATGTTTCATCGCACGTAACAATTCGCTTGACAGAACGGTGGTCAAGAGGATAATTCGAGAGCTTTGCTTGTTCAGTTGTCAGTTCATATGGTACAGTTCGGCAACTCTTGGGTACCTTACCGAGGCATTGCAGATGCTGCACTTTAGTTTTGTGTGGACAACCAAGTTCGGAGCAGAGTCTGCGAGTGCTTGCTAATGGATGGACTAGCTTCAGCAGCATGACAGAATGTTGAAACCTAAATATATCAGCCTTCCTGATCGTGGGTTTCGAGACTCGTATCATCACCTTTCAACTTGAGCAGCACAAATAGAGACTGCCCCGTCACCTTCCACTTCGCATAATATTTCGCTGACAGCTTCGATAACTCTTAATATTTTTTTCTGTAATGACGTAAAATTGCATGAATTTCAATACTTAACTCACTCATTATATAACGTTTCTAACGATGGGAACCATACTTGTAATACGAGTAACTTTCAAAAAGTTCTTGACATGCATCTGCAGAATGTTACTCTGCAACTCTGAATGAACGCAATTTGAAAGGTCTTGCACCCTAGAAAAAGGCATCCCAGCAAGTTACTTTTTAATTTTTGGAAACAGCCAAAAATCGCACATCTCGCTGACCTCACCAATCACCTGCCGCCACAACTGTCCAGTTCGTTGTCGTCAGTTCCTTTTAGTCAGTGGACATCTCTTTCTTGGTCAGTGCCAAGCATCGTGGGAAAGGCCATGACATGAAGCATTTTTGTGTGTTCCATCAATAGGAAGAGAAGGGGAGAGAAATCCTCCCCTTGTACGTCCTCCTTAGACTGGAAGCAAGGACAGAAGTCACATGTCCAAAATCCTGGCATGACTTCATATTTTATAGTGTTCATTTGCCAAAGTCTGCAAAGAAATTTGTTAATTAATGTGAAAGAAATCCGCAAATGTTCGTAATTCCCTTTTTATGTATGCACAACTTCAAATTCTTGTGTATCACTCGGAATGTCTTCAGTGAACCTTGCAAAAGTTTGCATTTTTTTGCATCACTCGTGAATCAATCTTATCAGAGGGAGCACGACAATAATTCTGTTCAGTCACATGTGAGTCTCACTGCAGTGAGAGCAGGAACCTCCGCCACATCTGTGGATAATCTGTCGTTGCACCGCAGGCCAATGTGTCATGTATATGCCTCCTATTCCTGGTGCTCCCCACTCTTTTCACCTGGCAGAATTTCTACTCATGAGAGATCATTGGCATTCAAGTGAGTACTGCCATACCAATGATGCAACTTACTGTTTGAGAACGAGACTGCTGTGAAGTAGCTCAATGGGTTGTGGTCTGAGAAGATCTTGACACAGGACCCCATATAACCAGTTTGAAAACATCATCAGATCCCACACAACTGCATAGTCCTCATGTTCTATTGTTGCAAATCTCTGCTCTTGTTGCAATCTCTGCACAAAGTTCTCTTTTTAATGCTTGCTTGGCCTCTTCACTCCAGTTCCCATGTAAAGGTGCCTTCTTTCTTCTCATGTTTGTCAGGCTCCTGGCAGTCAGCACACCTAACAATGTACTACCTTGAGTACCCAAATAGATCCAGAGAACTCTTCATTCCCTTTTTTGTGGGATGAACTGCAAAGTCTCTAATAGCCTTCAATTTTTCTAGGTCAGGCCGATGACTACCTATGCTCACGATATGCCCTAAGTACCTAGTTTCCGATCGACCACAGGTGCATTTTTCCAAATTAATAGTGAACCCATTTTTCGAAATGCTGTCGAACACTGCCCGCAGTTACTTACAGGTCCCAACTACCTGAATAGATGGCCTCACCATCAAGGTATGTTCAGGTGAACCCAAATCTAATGGAACCATGGATTATGGTCAAAGATTATGGATATGTGACTTCTGTCCTTAATCCCAGTCTGAAAAGAACATGTAAGCGTATCCCACATGTTGAGATAATAAGGCATTCATCTCTTCCTGATAACAGCTTCCTGAATTTTTTAAACCAAATGGAAACATTTGCTATAGGAGCTGAGAGGGATCTGCCAATACCCCTTCAGTATATCTAATATAATGATGTAGCTTGCCCCTCCCACCTGATATAGTAATTCGGTAGACATAGGAAATGCATCAGTCTTGGTATTGGCTTGAGGTTGCGGAAATCCACACACAACCTGACCGTACCATCCTTCTTTGCAACACACACAATCAGGTGTGCAAATTCCCTGTTGGAGGGCTTAATTAATCCGGGATCCAGTAGTTCTTGCACCTGTCTCTTCTCTCAAAGCCAGATATATCCTGTAGGGATATATTTTCCTGGTTATGGGAGGTGCAGTTAGCTTGATCAAGTGACGATGACAGTTAACCACCCATACCTTTTTCGAGCACGTAGCCAGATATCGGTGCAGCATATTCACAAGCTGGAGTTTCTGCCTATCCGTTAATTGCTTTCTTGTACCAAGCTTCCCTTAATATGCTTACGTATGTCTCTGTCTTCCTTCCCCACATTTTCGAGTAATTCACCAAGTTTGTGGTCTTCATCAAAGGCCATGCCAGTGTGGGAGATTTGGATAGCGAACATCATTATTCGATTTGTATGCACAGATGTGATCCCACCTTCAGGTAACTTGACACTGTACCCATTCTCAAAAGACTTCTCAATAATGTGGGAGGGCCCAGTCCACCGAACGTATAGATTATTTGTGGAATTAGGTGTCAACGTAATCAATCGATCACCCAACCTAGAATTTCTTCTTCCCAGCTCCTACATTTGCATATCATGCATATTTGCTCTGCTAATAGGTACTGTTGAAATTGTTGCAGCTCGGGCAGCCCGCACTTGCCCTCTGGAACTGCCGCATTGCGATGAAGCTCCTCTGCTTCCTTTCTTTGACGTACAGAATCACGTTGCTGAATATATTTAAAGGAGCCCTCCGACAGTTTCTTTTGTTTCTTCAGGCATAACGCTCTTGCAACGACAAGGCTACGGGCCAGGCACAAATTATCGTTATTGTAAATGGAAATAATGGACATTTTTCCCTCGTTAAACGCTTTAAGGTCGGCTAAATGTCTTCGCCGAGGTCCTGGAGCATTGCGAGCACCCCCAGAGCGTTCTAAATTAACAGCGGCGAAATCAAAAAATATATCTTCTGATGTTCCAATCGCTTCGTTCGAATTAATCACTTTTTCCACTGTCTGTAAAAACTTTTCAGAAGTAATGTGGTCTCTCGATGTTAAGGGTAGGTTGATCGGATTATTAATCGCCCTTGAGCGGACGCATAAACGCACGTGAGAGTATTCGTCTTCGGGCATTAGTTCATGAAGAATTTTCTCGTCAACTGTGTGCAGAGCATCGCCAAAGTCCAAAGGGTTCACTTGATCGAAGTTTGTTAATCTCACGGTGTGGGACGTAAATATTGCTTTATATTTGGGAGAGACGAATTGATTGGAACAAGTCACTATAAAACCGGGAGCGTCAGGGGGGTCCTCGGTGTGAAGAGACTTCCGCCGCCGCTTCGCTGACGTTGCGTCACTTGGCACTGCATCATTCGCTGTTGCGTCGTCACTTGACAGACCTCGCTTTCCGCTCGATGTACTTGGCAATGCATCGTCCTTTTACACAGTGTTTAGCAGCTCATCCAACTCTTTCTGAATATTAGCTAGAGCTTCCAACCTTTCAGAATAACTCTGCTCCATTTTGAAAATTACGATTTTGTTCGCGTTTATAAGCGCTCCAATATACATATGCAAATTCCCCTTTGGCCAATGGGATTCTATAAAATTTTGGACCCACCCCTTTCACACAGTGATCAGATATTTACTCTTTACCATTGGCTTCGCCATCGTTGAAGGTTGAGATTTCATTTTTTTTACCCTGAAAAGTAGCACGCACGGTCATAAAATTTAACGACTTCGCTGACCGCGCTCCATAAAGACGGATTATAATTCTCCCCAATTGATGCACCCGCCCGTAAAAATTCCTCCTGAAGCACACAAGATTTTTTATCGGGTATAGAATTCCTTTGGCCCTAAGCGCAGACATCAAGAATGGCCTACTGACCGGAGGCATAAAGATTCTTGTTAACAAAAGGTTCATTCAAAACTATTATTTTTTAGATCCGTGAGACTTTCATTCCTTCTGAAGCGTCCATCTTCGCCGATCGTGGCCTAGAATTCCTTTTTCGTGTCTAAGCGTAATTTTTCAGAGCTGAACGCGCATACCTGGGAGGCTTTGATTCCGACGGGGGTTATATTCTACTGACCCACATTCTAATGAATGCTAGAGTACGTCTAAAAAAACTTTTCTCACCAGCGAGTTCAGTCGACGGCCAATCCTTTATCCTTATGAATGTCAGGCTTCCCTCACAAATGAGAAGGATAATTTAAAAGCGATGTGAGCCGTTCGACATCAGCTGATGGGTGGGTGGGGGGACCTCACTCTTGCAATAACAATTTTTTCTCACGGATCTGCACATTATAATGAATAGGGCTTTCCACGAGAAGGTTAATAAATAATTTTTAAGCGGGCATAAATGTCAACCCGTTCGACTGTTTCAAACGAATGCCAGAGGGACTTAATTTTTTTTTCTCATGGATCTGCTGAATGCCAGAGAGGGCTTTACACGAGATGGTTAATAAATAATTTTTAATCGGACATAAATGTCAACCCGTTTGGTTGTTTCAAACGAATGCCTGAGGGGCTTAAAATTTTTTCTCCCGGGGTCTTTCAATAGGGTCTGCAGCCGCGCATTATAATGAATAGGGCTAAAAAATCCCACAACAGTGAGAAGGCTAATAAATAATTTTTAATCGGACATAAATGTCAACCCATTCGGCTGTTTCAAACGGTTCTGCTGAATGCCAGAGTACGTCTAAAAACTTTTCTCACCAGCGAGTTCAGTCAACCTAGCTGTAGGCCAATACTTTATTCTTATGAATGTCAGTCTTCCCTCACAAATGAGAAGGATAATTTAAAAGCAATGTCAGCCGTTCGGCTGTTTCTAATGAATGCCAGAGGGGCTTAATTTTTTTCTCATGGGACTGCTGAATGCCAGAGAGGGCTAATAAATAATTTTTTAATCGGACATAAATGACAACCCGTTTGGTTGTTTCAAACGAATGCCAGAGGGACTTAAAATTTTTTTCTCATGGATCTGCTGAATGCCAGAGAGGGCTTTCCACGAGATGGCTAATAAATAATTTTTTAATCGGACATAAATGTCAACCCGTTTGGTTGTTTCAAACGAATGCCAGAGGGGCTTAAAATCTTTTTCTCCCAGGTGCGCATTATAATGAATAGGGCTTCCCATGAAAAGGCTAATAAATAATTTTTTAATCGGTTATAAATGTCAACCCATTCGAACATCAGCTGCTGGCGTAGGGGGGGTGGGGGCGCGCGGGGAGGAACCTAACTGCTCACTCTTCGGGTAAACTACTTATGCCTCTGCTTTCTGATCGGAATTTCCAGGAGATTTCAAAATACATTGCATGTCGCTATCGAGATCATCAGTTTTCGCTTTTAGGTGGTCAACAGCTTTAACGGAGAGACTCATCGCTGGAATAAATTAGCTATCAGGGGTACCCACTTGAGAGAAGAGGAAGCAGAAATCCGGCTCCTTTCTGACGTATTAGACGTATCTGACGTACACGTTTAGATTTCACACTAATGTTATTTGCCGCTAGCTTTCGTATAATGCACTTGTGTTTGGACAATTTTTTCAGTACATTTGAAGAAACTGGTAGATTGGCTCTCACTAAATTTAAACAAATTTCGCACAAAGCGAGTAGCTCACTGTCTCTTGCGGCTTTCAACAGCGCCGAACGTTTCTCAGGGGATGCGTTCAACAGATAACGAAAAAACGGTTCCTTCGTTTTAATCCTCATTCCTCATGTAAATAATTTCAGGAGATTCAGAAGGAAGTATTCTACTTCTAAGCCGCTGTTCATCTGGTGTTTGCACTCCACAGTCCAGAAGTAAATAGCCATGAGGTCTCTGTGTAGCTAGCTTAAATGCATCCAATAATAATTTCGTCTCTCCGGGGAACATTTGTTTTGCTAAATAACTAATCTGAGAAACGTTCCTGGGGTTTTTGAATAAACTAAATAATGCGAGTCGAGACTGATATTCCTTGCGCATTTACCTTCAAAAAATAAATTCTGAGTGATGCGGACGACCGTGGCATTCAGATGATGAGACCCCTTTGTGAATAGATCAGATACCCTTGTATCATCTGCAGCTTGAACAAACAATCATCCAGCACGAGCAAAGTACATTGCTTTGCATACAACTGTAGGTCGGGGGAAGCCTTCCACGAATTCTACTTTTCGTTTGAAGGATTTGAACGCAGGCTGCCACAAAGAATAACAATAGATGATTCTGTCGGGATTCGGAGAGAACACTTTATCTGCATGGCGTATGAGTTCCAAAACAAAAGTGGTTTCCCCACACTGGCTTGGTCCACTAACAAGAATTGTACTTGGCGATTGTATAGTGGAAAAAGACTTTAATAATCGAGCATGCCATTAAATAGCGTTATCAAGAGCTCATTAAATCCCAGGTGGCAAGAATAACGTTCCTTCAGGAACCGCTTCAAGGTCACGCCTCTCGTCCGTAGAAAGAGGATATAGAGACAGTGTACCCCACATGTGATGGAAACTGGCGACTGTAGTGGTAACGTTGGGTACAATATCCGGTTCATCCCTATCTTCCTATAATATTCTTCGATGCTAGGCTCCATGCCTAGGGGGTCAAAATTTTCGACTGTTCTCATGTTGACGTAGACAACTATCCAGTGTTCTCCAGTAGAGGTGAAAACATCAATGTTAAAGATAAAAAAACACGGCTTTTTCGTAATGTTTTCTCAGCTGGTCTGTAGCAAACACTCCTAGAAACAGAGGTCGAGTAAAGGGGTCATTTCGAAGAACGTGAGATAGTTGAAGGGTATCCATCACGCAGAGAAATCAAATAAAATTTTACGATGTTGGTCTATCTCCAGAAGGTTCTCGAATTCCACATATAGAATCACGCTCACTGCTTCGATTAGAGGGGTGCCGAATTTGATCTCTAATCTACAATTTGCACTCTTCACTAGATTAAAGTAATCTTCACATTGTTTACCATCTGCAGACAGTTCGAACCCGTACAATGTGTAACCTTTCACATAAGCTGAGCAGCCAAATTGTACCCCTTTGTTGTCTTTCCAGACGTCTAGTGATTCCAATAACGTTTGATAAGAGCGTATATATTGATGATTTGGATAGTCAAGGGTGAGCTGTTGAGAGGGGAATTGCTCGGTGTCAGCATGCAGAGATATATAATCTAGATTGTAATGCTTGAAGTTGTATGGATTTCTAGCAAAATCCCCGTTCATGGCAGCTGAGTCGACGATCCCTACAATGATTCTTTTGGGCATCTGAGAGCTGAATAAATTATCTCTCGTGCACGAAGTAGTTCCAGGGCTGAGAGTGAATGATCTGACTTCCACACGTCTTAAAGGATATTTTGCCGAGGTCGTGTGTAGCATCTGAGCCTGAGCGAATAGCGTTTTACTGCTGACTTTGACTTTCCTTACATAAAAAGCGGCTTCTTCAAATTTCACTTTGTAAGCAGGGTTTGCTTCGCTAGTCATGAGACAGAATTCTGGTTTTGATCTCGTCATCCTCAATCGAAGGTCTACGTGATTCAGTGAATACCGGTCTTGTAGAAATAGATCCGCATGTACCCATCCGATTAATTCGATGCTACGCGAACCTGCTAAAGTTTTCCTCGTTTTCCAACAGAGATTAGCATCCCCACATTCTTCCATTTTGCTTGCAGTATCCAGATGCCATAGTCCACAGATTAAAGTTCTTTTAACTGCATCGGCGCCATAATTAAGTAACGTTACCAGATCACTTCTGTAGGGGTAAAGACTGCGACTTCCACTCACTAATTGTTCGTTCAAGTACACATCCACTTGACTAAACAAGCCGTGTAAAAAATTGTTCGATGAAGCAACAGCTTCCGCATCCGTTATGAGCCTTCCTGCAGCGTCTGTTATTCTTGCCTTGATTCTTAAGTGACATCGGGATTAATCGATATATTCGTCACCTCCAAAGACGTTAAATTCCAACGGGGCATTTCCTTCTAACGAAGCAAGGGGCTGGTAAGCAACAAAAGTAGCTCTTTCAGTCTGTGAGTTGGTCGGAGGTAGAGCAAACAGGTCGAGTTCCGATAGAGGGCAATCGCCAGACGAACCGTGGATTCTTTCGCTCATTTTGCAAAGACGTCCTTCACTTTACAATTCACTTGCTAGTACTACAAACGATCTCGGCTATCTTTGAAACCTAATTCTTGATACAATTAAATTGCAGATCTCAGTCACTGTTAAGGGAAGATTTGAATTTTAATAGAACCGAAAAATGTCTCAACCGTTAATTTTTCTTAAAGGTTCAAAACCGATTTCATGATGCAATGTATTATTTTTTATATAAGCTACTCAAGATGCTTTTTTGGCTTTTTTACAGCAGTACGTTGTACTTGCATTGTATACATCCATACATATATATACAGTATATACAGGGTGGTTATAAAATAAGTTTTACTATTCCAAAGTCTCTGGAGAGGTGAAGATATCGACCCCATTTTCGGATTTTGCCTAGAATGATCATCTCTTTCAATCATTGGGGTGGGAGGGGCTCAGTCGGTAGCGCGCCAGGCTCGTAATTCCCAGGTTCGAGTTTCCAGCTGAGCCAGAGGTTAAGATTTATCTCCTAAAACTCCCCGCCCTGCCCCGATCAGTAAGAGACACCGATGGGCTACGAAGGGCCACCATCTGTCCAATGGGACTTTAAGCCGTGGGACCGTGTGATGGCCTTGACGGGAAGTCTACCATCTTATACTTTGGGGAGGCTTTAGAGGAAAAATGATCTGAAGCCCTTGAAAGCCTTTCTATATGGGTCAAGATAGGGTGGTACCTAGGGGGACACCAGTTGGGGGAGGAGGGGTCCCCTTCCTCCCCCAATAGCTGTATAGTGGGTCCCCTCTCCCAATCTTCGGGGTCCTTGTGACCTGGCCATTTAGCTCATGGTGTACAAAAAAGTGTCTCTCAGAAGTAAAACAATCCACCTCATAGGCTAAGGTGGTCTTACCAGGCTGTGCAATTTTGCTCTCCAAACATCTGTTGTGATCTACATCATACTAATTATAGCACTTTACTTGGTAGGTAAAGTGGTAATTTTCAATACTTTTTTTCTGATAATGTAATCAATCGCACATCTCAGTGTATGCTAACAGCAGCCTGCGTTCCAAATATAATGACATTAATACTGACTTCCAGGTGTTGCAAATTTTTTCTTCCGTAATGTATTATATAAATTTAAAAACGAAAACAATAATTCGAGGAACACTCTAGATTTCGAGAATAATTGGCGCATTTATTCAGCCAAATATTAACTTTCATGTCCTAAAATTAGATTGGCACAATGCTCAGAGACTGGAATTGTAGTAGCACGGTGCTGGAAATGATTTTTTGAAGGAGGAATGCGGAGCAACGCTGCAGCAGGAGTGTTAACCTACAAGAACTTAATTAATACTCTAGGAAATATCAAATGATAATATTCATTAATTCTTATACTGCGTCGGTTAGTTTCAAAAGATCGCTGATGAAGACACCATGTTAGGAAAGCCTACATGATCGCAAAAGGAATAGCGGACTTAACGATGAGTTTTCAACTTGAATCCTTTCTCGATTCGCTATTGATCCCACGAAATACCTTTGCACACCCAAAATTCGTGGTTTTGGGATAATCCTAGAAAAAGAGACTAGGTCAAAAACTGCCATGGCGAGAGTTATTGAAACACATTTCCAATTAGAGCTCCCTCCGTTTGTTTATTGATATTCTCCCACTCGACGAGGAAGCCCAAAATGATAAAAATGTCAGTCTTATTTCCAGCAAACGCACAGGAAAGTCCACTCTCGACATTTACAAAAGCGGCAGCGCCTTCCTACCTCGATGTTTTTCGATTGCTAATTCCTTTGGATAGCCAGTTTCTACGCAGTAACATCAAAAACGAAAATTTGTTTAGCCAATCTCCTTCATGGCACATTTCCTCGAGTTTCTAAAGCTACGAAATCTTTTCAGGTGACGGCGCCATTCCGTCAGCCACATCAAAGACACCGCCTAATGGAAACAGGAAGCAGACGATTCTTGCTTTTTCCCTGAGAGAGAGAGTTTACAACTGTCAGCCACGACAGCAAAAAAAAAAAATCCTCTAAAGCAACAATGAGGAGTACCAGTTAGCCGTTAGAAATGATTCGGATTAAGCATTTCCGGAATAAACAGAAGCCGGGATTTGTCTATCTTCATTCTCCCTTCAAAACTCACTTTGAATAGATTCTGCAGCAGCGCATAACTCATCCACTAGAAAAGTGGATTTTGCTTTCTCTTCATCACTCCAAGTGAAAGGAGATCAGAATTTGAAAAGAATTCGAACTCAGTATTCGAGTTCAGTATGAGGATTTCTCGAGACACAAGATTTCGAAAAGGATTATTCTAACCAGTTCCGTCTGGATGCTGTCCAGTGGATTCCCTTTCCCCTCTTTCAATGAGCTTTTGGGATATTAGTGATTTGCCCATTTCGCTCCTTGTGTGCACGAAACGGGCACTTAGGTGCGAAACGGGCAGCTAGGAGGCAAAGCAATCCAATGACCTTCAAACAACTATTCACCACAAATGTTTATTCTTAAGATCTTGCTGCCTTAGGATTACTTCCTCCAAGACAAAAAATTTCAGAACGGACCACAAAAGAATATGTAATATGATAAAGCATGAGAACGACACCTTTCTCATTGGTTCCTTCTGTATCACAGAGAATAAGATTTAGCACATTTTAATAGTCACAGTATATATTTATTTTTAGGGATATTTTTACATTGTAACAAAAACACACATTTTACGGGAAAACCATCTCCAAGGAATAGTTAATAATGAGACTTTGATTGCTAACAGTTTTCTTTTATGACATATTTACACTTAACAGAACTAAAACTACTTGTCGTAATACTGTCGGATCAGGCTTTTCAATTTCGTAAGTGCTTGAGAGAAGGAAGGTCAATAAAGAGAGTAAGGTCTTTTAACAAAGCAAAACTCTAATTTTGTGTCAGTGTTTCAGTGGTCAGTCGTCCCGGTGGCCGAGTAATGATTAGAGACCTTGGCTACTGATCAGAGGGATCTGGGTTCGATCCCCGGGTAAGGTACGGTTGTCTTTCTGCTGAGTTCTCGCCGCCTTCCTCCCAAGTCTTCTCTATTGCATGTTAAACTGACAAACACCTAATCCTAATTCATTTTTATTATTTCAGTGGAAATTGTATCGCCATAGATTCTCCTCGCGGTGCGCCACATCTAGATCACTCTATTTGAAAGCTTTCAGACAATGACTTCTCTGGCTATAAAGCCTATAAAACCAAAGGCTCAACCAACATTCCTATCAGCAATCGCTACACACATAGATTAACTGATTTAAGTGCCAAAAGATATATACTTATTTTTTCGTGTGTTGTATCGTGCATCCCCTAGTTTACTTTTTTTCCTTAAAACATTTTTTTTACCGATCGCAGCTTTCTTAAGGAATGAAAAACCTCGACATGGATAAAAGTTTTTTCTGCATTTAAAGTATTTCTCCACTTCCAGGTTAATCCTTTCGAAGTTTCTCTGGTCATAAAAAAGAAAGTTAATAAAGGAAATAAAATTAAACTCAGATTTCCGTTATATTGAATTAGTGAAGATCATGTAAAAAAATGGTGATTCTTCGATGTTAATGAGAATATTTCTTTAATTAATATGCTTGATATTAAATGGTTCTCTGATGATTTTTGTTTCATTTGTTAATGACATCTAATATCGCGCATTCCTCAATTTGGAAGTGATCATTGACACCTATTAACTAATTGTAAACGAGCATTACATTATGAACTACGGTGCATTACATTATGAACTACGGTGTAATTACATTATGAACGGCGAGCATTACATTATGAACTACGGTGTAAGAAATCCAAAAAAGATCTAGCAGCTACACCAGAGCAGCTTGAAGGAATAGTTAGGTTCTTAAATCGCTTAAAAATGACACCAAAATAGTATTAAGCTTCAATCGATACTGAAATCAACTCTTCCTTGGGTGAAATAATAACTTTGTGCACAATATGAGTGTCAGTTTAGATGATTCAAAACTTATTAGAGAACTTGGACTAGATAAGCAATCTCTGCCGCAAATGAGGGAGTTCTAATGAGATCCCTCATTTTTCCTGGGGACTTTGCAAACAAAAGTTCTAGTTTTGTAATAAGTACTTTGTTCTACTTGTATCCTTCAGCTTGTCCCATTCTTAGACAATTTCCGGTAAGCACAGTTCGCAAATGGGGAATCCTCCGAAAAGTTCGTTTTCTATGACTTATTGCTGCCTGGGTGATGCTGCTGTAGACTGACGTAGCTCCTTCACAGTTTCGTCGTTCGCTGTTCGAGGCTTGCGATGGGTGCACGAGGAATGCAATGGCGAGGCTTTGCTGCAGTTGCCATCACTTGTCAAGCTTCATGGCAATGTTGCCATGAATAAAGTTCATGATCTACAATCGAGGAGGGAGGTAACTTGTTTCTAATCAGGACCCAAGATCGTTGCTTTAGAGGTGTTGGAGGCATTTCTTTTAGTATAATGAAGGACGCAAACTACTTTTTCGATGAAAAAAAAATAAAAACGTCTCCTCCTGACATTGTATAGAAGTGTTCCCTCTGACTGGAAAGTACAAAATTTTCTCTTTCAGGATGCAAATGACGCTAGTGAGCATGTCGGCCATGAGGATGGCACGTGAAACTAAGGTGATAGTGTGACGGTAGCCGCCGCATCACCTACGTTGGAAGCAACTGTATGGAGGTGGCTGCTTTTAAATCACGTGACTTGCAGTACTCAAAGTATGACTCTTCTCTCATTGTACACTCTTGATCTTTCTTCCTTTAATGCTCCTTTCTGGTTAGAGCCACTGGGATTCAATTGCTACTCCCCGTATAGGCCTGTCTCGCCCATAGGCCTGTTTCGGTTATCGAAACATCTGTTCATATTCGTGTTTCCCACTGCACTTCCTGCAAGCAATAGGGTAGAGGTGGTTGGCTGTTGCAAACCATCTGACTCACAGAACCTTGTAGTTTCTGCACCAGTGTGCTTCTGTGTCTATTGGATGCAGCCTAAAGCCGTCCCGTGGCCGAGTGGTTAGCACACTTGGCTATTGATCTAAGGGACCTGGGTTCGAGCCCCGGGTAAAGCATGGACGTTTGTGTTGTTTTTCTGCTGAGGTCCTGCCATCCTCTCAGACCTTCTACTATGGCATATAAACTGACAGGCTCCTGTCAGACCTCTGTGGCAAGCAGCTGCTTGAGGGGGTATTTATTTTATTTTTTATTTTATAGGAAGATACATCCTGTGGTTAGTTTTGATAACTGCTCTGGTTCCTCTTTCCCATCTGGCTCGATATCCATGATGTTGTTTCTGAAGTTTCGTAGTCTTGGGGATGGATGAAAATAAGTTTCTTCTGGAGAGAAAAAAGTTTATGGATGGTGGTTGTTGTACACAACTGCACTGAAGCGAATCTTAGTGTTTGAATTTGTATGAAATGTTGAAAAAGTTCCATTTTAATTGGAAAAGGAATTCCAGTGGATTTTAATAAATGGTGTAATATATCATAAATTGTGAAAGATTTCTTATTCTAAATGTTTGCAAATAAGGGACTAGAAATTTCAAAATAGTTCCACTGTTAATAAGAGTGATAAATTGAAGTGTAGATGCATTTATTTACAAAGCTCTTTCGTTAACAAATTATAATCATCTTTCATCACATAATTAAGTTTGTAAACATTTAGGAATGTTTATTATAAAATGTTTTGAAATTTAAAGAATAACACCTTTTGTTAGTGTTTTTTTAGACAGATAAGGTTATTTCAATGGGACTGACACACAACAGACAAAAACAAACGTGAAAACACAAATGTGTACGATTGGTAACCCTTTATCGCTATTTAATGGCCCTGAAAAGGGCCGTTTGTTTCTTGCGCTTGCTTAGTAGGTGGAATCCTCATCCTCTTTTCTTCTACAAGTGAGTTCATCTTCTTTGTCTTCTTTTGCAGGATTCAAGCACTTCTGTCATTTCCTTATCCTCACGAGGCTTAATTTCTAGTAGTTCACACGATTCTTTATTCTTCTTTTTCACCTTCTGTTGCAAATCATATTTCCCTTTACTCCTTTTAAAAATCTTACCCAAAAATTGTAATATTCCTTTTCTTCTACAAGTGAGTTCATCTATTTTGTCTTCTTTTGCAGGATTCAGCATTTCTGCCATTTCCTTATCCTCACGAGGCTTAATTTCAATCAGTTCACACGATTCTTTACCCTTCTTTTTCACCTTCTGTTGCAAATCATATTTCCCTTTACTCCTTTTAAAAATCTTACCCAGAGATTGTAGTATTCCTTTTCTTCTACAAGTGGGTTCATCTTTTTTGTCTACTTTTGCAGGATTCAGAACTTCTGCCTCACCTTCCTCTTTCCTTTTCTCTCCTTTTCCAACAGCTGATTTTTCTACTCCAGAAGTTTGTTTGTTTATGTTTAGATCACTATTGGAATGAAATTTTGGATCATCTGCAGACCTTTCATGATCTTCGATACGTCTTTTCTTGTCTTCCTTATATTCTTTTACAATCAGGAACTTATGCTTAAGAGCAACGTCTGCAGGAATTCTCATTTCTTTTTGGTCGACTAGAAACTGATCTAAAAATTCAACGAACTCTTCCGCCATCTGAAGAGATATCTCGGCAGCAGGATTACCACATATTAATAATTTTTTCATGTCCTCTGCTCTTTTCATCACCATAAGAACTGGACGGACGTGCTTGTCAAAATTGGGTGAGGATGAACATGTATACTTATGAACTAAAGTAGTCAGAGATTTTTGAGTAAGGATTTCTATTGCTAATATGGCGAAACTCCAGAGTTCTGCCTTAATTCCACTGACGTGACCGTGAAGTTTTTGGGATACTATTTCAGGAGGTTTATAAACAAATGGAACTAATATATTTCTTGCTGATACATTTTCTACCGGAGATAACACTGAAAAGTCACATATTATTGCTGTGTCGGATTCTACATCTATCATTACATTTGATCCTTTTAAATCGTTGTGACAGAGGCCATTATTGTGAAGATAACCGAGTCCATTTAGAATGTCTTTAAGGTATGATTTCTTTCTAACTATACTATTGCTGTTGTTAAATAAAGCCTCGTCTTGAAGATAATTAAATAAGTCTGTTTCCATATATGGCATAACGAAAGCCGTCACTTCTCCTTCAAGCTCATAGGACTTCTGAAGTGGTAATATGTTGGTATGTGTTAAATGGGGCCATATATGGTCTTCCCCGAATGAAGATTTCAAAACAAATTTAACTGCGACGTCTTTTTTTTCCAAAATGTCTTTGAATTTATACACCTTTCCATAACCTCCTGCAGCTATAAATCTATCATACTCGAAGTCATCATTACCGAGAAATTCTACCACAGCTGTGTTAACCAGACACTCACCTTTGTCCATCATTTGAAGACTCTCGATTCCACAAAAATGTATATTTCGCTCTGCAATACAAAACTACATCACTCTTATCTTAGAAGATACCACCACAAGCATTTTTCTTTAACTTTCCATAATTCTACTCTTCCGTTTTTGTGCATTTCGGATCCATTTGTCTGTCGCTTTGTTTCGTCGATGTCTTATTTGTTGGGTAATAATTTACAAACATGGCGCTGCATTTTTACGTAATACTTTGGAATACGTATCTCTGCACCGCATCTTAATTGTATGCTAAATTGCGTAATGTTTTTGGTAAATGTTTTTTGCAGAAGTGTTCTTTGTAAGAGGTTCAAATAACAATGATTCTACAAGAATAAAATTTTGATGAAATATTTTAATATTTAATTCCTTATACGGCTTACAACCACTACCATTATGGAAATGATTGCTATAATACTCTGCTAATTGAATTAGATGCACTTAGCTGAGACTTTATGAATAATCCTTGTTAAGTTTATAGGTTTCTAACGTGATGTCATAAGACATTAGATTCAAAGCTCCGTAATTTTTTTTGATTTGCAACATAAGTATGGAGAAGAGTCTAGAAACCACTTCAAGGTTGTACAGGCCTTGGCATAAAAGGATAGTCTCCAATACGATAGAAATCACTGCCTCGGTTAGAGATAACAGCACAGAAGCAAACAAGCATGCCAGCCCAACGACTCGAACCCAGACCCCAGCAGTGATAATATGCGAACCAACGCGATACAACTGCGCCACCGAGGCAGAAAGTTTTTAAAATTTTTAAAGGCAGTTAGCTGTAAAAAACATCGTAATTAAATTTACAAATCTTATATTTCAACAATATTTGTACAGCATTTCAAACGTACTGGAGCAGAAGCATTTCAACAACTTTGATCTTTTTCCAAAAATCATTAAAAATTGGCACAAATAGTCAAACATTTCTATTCAACTGGTAAAATTACCCTTATGCAATTTAAACAGTTGTAGATATAACTGTTGTTGCTTTTTAGTTTAAACTTATTTCAATGAACATATCACTTCTTTTAGCTATCACTGCTGCTATTAAATGTTCCATCTTCCGTAGTTCTTTGAATACCGAAAATTTAGTCAGTGTCTCTCAAATTTGTCAGTGTCTTTTTGACAATCTGACAATTTCATTTTGTTTCTTACGCTTTATACCTCTCACCCCCCGCAGGTTTCTCCCGGCTTCTTTTAACAAGTTAGCCGCACATGCCTTCAAATTACGATTTGAACGCTTCTTTTGGGTCGCGACCTGAGGCAACTTCCGAACGAATTAAATTCCTGATCTAGCTGCTTTCTTTCCTAGAGAAAACGCCATGGGCTTCAGAATCGGGAATACGAAACGTCCGATACTTCTAAATAAGGACCTGAGCCCCCCCCCCCCACCCTCCTCTTTGATCCCGGGTACCCCAGAACACCCCTGCGCCCGTCTGAGCCCTATAATACATCAGGTAGGTGGAGGGGCTAGGCTCTGTGTACTTGATTCGCATGACGAAAGTGCAGCTTGACTAAAACTTTACCGTACTTAAAAGATAACGGTTCCTCACTATCTGTGCGAAGAAATATTCTCACACTCTCGAACACGTTCCTTGCCAGAAGGTAATAATCAGCACTCGTAAAAGTTTTAACTATAGCCTCGTTGTTGGGTGTTCTTGTAGAGGGGTTAATCACACGTAACAGCTCTGCATAAGTGTCGCCTAATAAATGAGGCGCTACCAGGTCGGAGTACACATAAATACCAGATATATCCGCGTTAATATCAATGGCATACTTGGACACGGAGATGTTATACAAATATTCAAATTTGTCAAAACCTAGAAATTCTCCCAACCCTTTGGAGGAGGCAGGGAACATGAGGTAATAACTAGCACTATTGGTGATTTGTGTATGATTATTAGCCAGTTTCTTGAGGCCGTAATGTTTACTATCTTCGGAAGGCATAGTTTGAAGCATAGCAGAGAAAATAGCTTCCACATTTTCGTAACGACCGTGGGGTATCTCGTTCTCGTTTCCTCTTATCACAGGATGGGGTAGTAAGTAGAAATAAAATGATGAATCGGGGGTGAAGAAATCACCGTCATCCTTTCTGACCTTGCTAGCGAAGTTGGCGTAGTGAGAAGTTTCTATGTACGGCTCGTCGATATTGAAGAATGTGTTGAAACTCTCTGCCTGTTCGTAAAAAACAATCCGTAATTAGGAGTTCCAATTTGGAACAACTATAAATCATCTCTTTTCATCACTTTAATATCTATATCTGTATGAATTTGATGCTGAATATTTTTTACAATCCCCGCTCTCTTCATAGGCTTTCCAAAGTATTGCGAACTTAGCGAGATCTTAATGACATCTTTAGGAAAGGAGGGGAACCATCTGAAATGTGTGGAGAAGGAACTAGTCGAATCGTCGATGTTATACCAACTCGTAGGAATGTGGATCTCGGATAGCGCTACCTCCCATTCGCCATTCAGCTCGATTGGTTGTGCCAGTCTCGTGGTATAATCGCTCTGAGTGTTAGAAGGGTAAACGTCAATGCTGGCGGAGGAAGGCAGGGTTAAGTAGAAAGCCATTTTCTAGGTATCCAGCTGGGAGTAGGATAATCTCTAGACTTCACTAAGACGCCTTTTTTGTGGTCCCGGTCCAAGATTTTTTCCACTGAATAGAGTTCAAGAGAATTTATTTTCTGCAGCTCTCAGCTATAGAAAGTTCCACGTATCTTGTTACCAACACTATTTGTCACTTCGTAAACAGGAGGTGTTCGAGGCACGATTTTTTTCACTCGAAATATCTCTCGAGTCCACTGTTGCGACGCACCTTTCTTGAATGGAAGCTTGAAACTGCTGTCTCACATGATCTCCCTCTTTAAAACGTACAGGTTCTGCCTGCTTTGGTGCTCCGTATAATCTCTCCCAGACGATACTCTCATTAAAGAGATCCACGTCCTTGGAAGCAAAGCCATGACCTCGATGTTTGGAAGCGACCAGCGGTAGCTTTCCCTTTTCGTTGTCACGTACGTTTGGTTGCTTTTGAATTTGCTCGTTGCCAGTCTGTGGAGAGTGTATGTCTTTTGACCCGCTAACCATTCTCTGACTGTCTTTGGATCCTGTCCAGTACTCTGCAATAATCTAGTCACCCCTCCATAGCTGCCAGGGTTCTTGGGATCATAATAAACTTTTTCCAATGCGTCGTTCATCGACTAGCAGTCGCTTTCCCTCTTTAATCCAGACCTCGATAGGAAGGGAGTCAGGTATGTCTATAGATGTACGGTCTGCAGCCTCTTCACACAACTCTCTCGATGTGTAAATGACCGGATGGTCATAGTAGATCGCTTTTGTTCCCACCTCCACCAGACAGAATCGGTAACTCGGAGCCCACAACATTTTTCGCAACCCAGTCGTCCAGAGTAACGAGTTTCTTCCACTGAGAAAAAGATAAGTTAATTCCTTTCCCGTCGATTATTTATGTAAAAATAATCTGATATCCAATGTTTTATTACACACCCTTAACCAAATATTTCCTCCCAAATGCCTAGAATCTCCGCAACGTGTGGCTAAATAATCTGGAGATAACGTGGCCCCACAAATCGCAGCGACTCCTATCAGCGTACAGAGAACAGCTGTTGCTGATGCTGCCTTCACACGATTCATAATATAAATGAGTACACAACACAGTAATCGTTAGGTAATATCGGATTTTTATTTACAAAACCAATTGTTGCTAGTGTACAGTCGCTCAAAAAAGAAATTAGTGATCTGGCAACCTTCGTGTCACGTGACACGAAGGTTGCCAGATCACTAATTTCTAAAAAAATCATTGCCAGATATTTTTTCTGAATTCTGTAATCAACCATAGCGTTCGGATACTTTTTTGAGCGACTGTACAGGTTGTCTTTCGCTCTCTTTAACACGTCACCAAAGGACAGAGAGGAAAGAAAAGCCTCGTTTACATAACAGAGGAGGCCTCGAGCCCACGCCGTGTCAACAAATGCATTAGCAATAGCGTCAATGTCCAATGAGCGCACTGCATCGTTCAGATAAGTATTCAAACATCCTCGGGCTCTATAAGTCTAGTCCCGGGTAGCAAGGCTTGAATTAGATCGTGCACTACAATGTCCATCAATAGCTGCATGAAATGCCCTTGACCCTCTGCTGGGGGAGTCAAAAGAAACGCTAGTAGAAGGTCTCTCTGTTCGGCGATGGCGTGTCGCAGGTGAAAATTAACATCAGACCTGCAGTGATGATCCAGTGCTGTTCTTCACATCGTCGCGACGGTTTCGCATTTCCCCCCACTGGGCCAAGGAGAGATTCACACCGCAAGATGTCGAACCAGGTAGAGATTTGATGATGTCGAGGCGCCGGCACCCATCACTATTACAGTAAGCGCACAATTGTTGGTTGCTCGTCACAAACCAAGTCTCTCTTTCGGTGGAAATTAGCGACGTAGATTCTGTCCGACACCTCTAGTAATTCCTGCCACTCCACAAGGGTTAGAATGATCCCTTCCTTCGTCGGGTAAAGTAGGCCTCCTTCACTGAAGCTGCGGTAACGACGCACATGGACCTGGAGACTTTCCCGATACACGGTACGATTCTGGTTTCCCGGTACGACGAAAATCTCACCTCCGAGAGGGTAGGAGTGTTCACTAGCAGGCTGCATGGTGACAACTGTTGTGTTCTACAGGTTTTTCAGCTGCTAAGTCTCTGTGGGCAGGGGTGACGTCACGTTTCACCGCCCTAGGTTGTGCAATTTGCGCTTCTAGCGGAGAATCCTCGTACTGGGGAGGGATAGGCTTCCACGTCATTTTCTGTCTAGGTTTCGGCTTGAGGGGCGGGGGGGGGTGCATTGGAACTGGGGACGGTGGTGGAGTCACGGTTGAGATGGATGGTTCCCTCTATCGTTTAACACATGGAGGGTTTCCCTCATCACTAATAAGAGGGTTGCTTTCATTCACAGTTGGGGTGTCTTCATTCACAGGAAGACTGCCTTCTTTATTCACAGAAGGATTGTCTTCAACAGGATTCTGATTTTCAATCATAGGTGAAGCGTTCTCTCCAAAATGGTCAGGTTCGTCGAACAAGCCCACAAATTCATCAAAGGAAAAGCCTCTGATTGCCTGTGCGGTTGACCAATTAACGACCGGTCAATTGCGTAGAGTGCTTCTCGATATACTCGTTCATCCATGTGCTAAATGCTGCTGTCTCGGCTTGTGAACAATGCACTCCACACCCTTCGTGATAACAACATTCAGTTCCAGGTGTTTTAGGAAGATCTTTGAAACGTGGACAGCCAATTTTTTTTAAATCCAACGAGGTTATACCAAGTCTGGTCAACAGTCGCTTCTCGTACAATCCCCCCTTGTAAGCAATGACAGAAGCAAAAGGCTTGCGACACTTTTCGTGGATGTGACGTACAATATCTTCCAGACACCCGTACTCCCACACCACTTCACCGAAACGAGGGTAAAAGGGAAGGCCCGTAACGTGTTTGGACACGTAACAAATTGTTTTCCAGTCCTTCTGAGGAATGTCCGTCACAAAGGAAAGGTCGAATCTGTAGACACCCGTCAGGCCCCTACAGTCCGAATAACCTAGTTCACGGGTCAGGAATTTACCCTTCACAGTGAAACAGTCTAAATCTAAGGCGCAGCAGACGTGTCGTATTTCGCAATGATCTGGAACACAGCTTTATATCTAGCATACCTGATGAGCTGATGAGGATGTCGTTCACTGCGAGAGGACGCTGGCTGCCTTCACTGTCTCAACCAAGTCTTCAAAGTCAATACGCTCAAGTTCTTCAAGCACAGGATAACCATATTTGTGGGCTTTCAGCGTGAACGTCAGTGCCACTTTCTCTACAGAAGGATCGGGCAGTCGTCTAATGATGCTGTCGCACACTAGCTGTTCCAATAGACTGGGAAACGCAGGCACTAATTGGTCATCGGGTTGACCACACCAATACTGCTGAACAGATTCCAGAACAACATCTGTAAAAGCATGGATGTGGCTCCCGAACTGCTGCAGCGCCTTTTCATTCGAAACCTCCACCAATGAGCAACATGTCCAATCACATTCCAAAAAAATGAGGCCATCCAATTAAAAATTGTGGGGCGAAGGGGTTAATGACCAATCAAACCTAGAGACTAAAGGGTTACGGGGGGGGGTTGAAGGGCTGCACCCCTTAACCTAGCAACAGAAAGCATCCAGCGATGACGTCATTTCGGTCACGCCCCTCCTAAAGAGTCAACCTCCAGCGAACACGTAGGGTGAAGGGGGAGAGGAACTTTTAATCTCCCTTTCTATAAAAGTATCACGCCTACTTACGTGTTTCCATTATTTTGATAAACGTCTGTAAGTACTTTTTTTTATATTAAGCCACAATTTCATCGTTTGGAGGGGGTTCCATCATTTTTGCAACTTAGCAATAATTTTTCAAAAAGAATTACCTATTTCATTTTATTTACCTATCCTAAATTTTTTTAACCAGTCCCGTCGAATGTCGGCAACTCCATAAGATTTTGCCAAGTTTTCTTGATTATGCCGACTTTAATTTCACAAAACAAATCCAATTTTTCACAACTCACCTGTATTTTGCCAACTGCCCTACGTTTAGCAAAGTTTTGTCGATTGTGCCAACTCTATTTAATTAAAAAAAAAATCAACTTTTCTCTAGTTTCCTATTGCTTTTGTCTTTGACACTGTCAGTTTTTCGTTTCGTGGATTTGATAAAGCATTGTTCACAATGTCTTTCAAACGTGGTGGAGAAACTGATTTTTGTGTCAAATCAAAGCTTTGAACTCGAGGAGAGTCAGAGGCTAAAGAAATAATTTGCTCCTAATGCTTTCTCCGCCCCCCCCCCCCCTCCCACTAAAAAGGGGAAATATGAAAACAATTCTTACGCTATATGTTTTCTATGTAATATATCTGTCTAAGTATTAAGTTAAATGTCAAATGAATCCTTCTGACGCGGGGGAATGCCTAGGCTACGAAAAATTGATTCCCTGCTTTCCCCCCTAAAAAGGGGTGAAATATGAAAACGATTCCCCCCCCCATATCTCCATAACACCAGTGCTGAAAGTAACAAACTATGTGTCAAATGAAAGAGTCTGACGCTAGGAATGTCACGCCGGTGCCGGTCAAGCTATAAAAAATCGACCCCCATACATTCCTCCCCCCTAAAAATGGTAACTGTGGAAGTTGTCCCACTATATCTAGCGAATGCGACGACCTACAGTTATAATGTATATAATATGACCGTCGTAAACTATTTAGAATTTTGCCCTCACTATTACTCTTGATAAAAAAAAGGGGGGGGGGGATTTTTGCGGGGTTCCACTTTAACGAGTCATAATGATTTTAGTTCTAGATGCTTGCGTAGTATATTGGGCATTAGGTGGTTTCGCTTTGTAAGTAATAATGAGGTTAGAAGAAGGAATCGGCCACTTCCTTTGAGCATCATATTGTGCAGCGAGAGGCTGTGTTGGTTTGGCCTTATTGACCTTATGCATAGCTGCAGATTGACAAACAGGATTATGAACAATGTGCATAAGGGTTTCAGAAAAAGGGAGAAACCTAGGATGCGATGGGCAGACAATGTCAAACAGGAAACAGTTAGAATTGGCCTAGAGTGGGCCAAATAAAGCAGCTGTAGCTTGGGATAGACGGTGAGAGAGCAAAATTATAAGTTTGGTAGGACCTCTATAAGCCATGGCTACATGAGGATTTTGTATGTTCTCAAATTAGAAATTGTGGCGTCTCCAATGTCACGGACAAGCTCAAACATGACTCCAAAAGGGAGGAAAAATGGGTCGATGATTATGAATCATATATCAATGAAAGATTTTGAAGGTAGGTGTTTTTAGTGCCAAACAATATAAAAAAATAAAAAAAAAATACCTATCTTCCTGTATGGCCCCAAAAAATAGAAAATAAACCTAAAGTTTATCAGGGGTGCAATCAGTCACTAAATTCGTATTCGCTTCAAAGGAAAATAAGACTCCGATTCACCTACACAACGAGTTTGGTGGCGCTCTATCTTCCTTTGAATACGAACTCAGTGACTGATTGCACCATCGATATGCTTTAGGAATATTTTCTACTTTTTAGGACCGTATAGGAAGATAGGTATTTTTTAAAAATTTTAACTTGCAACTCATCTGTATTTTACCAAGTAGCTTCGAATTTTGTCAAGCTGCCTTGATTTTGCCAACTAGCTGTAATTTTACACAAAAAAATCAAAAATTTTTACATCTCCCTAAATTAGCCAAGTTTGAATTTTGCAAACTCTCCTTAATTGCACAAAAAAAATCTCAATTTTCGCAACTTGCCTGTATTTTTCCAAGTGGTTTCGAATTTTGTCAACTCACCATAATTTTACAGCAAAAATCCCAATTTTTACATCTCACCTGAATTTTGCCAACTCGCCATAATTTTACAGCAAAAATCCCAATTTTTACATCTCACCTGAATTTTGCCAACTCGCCATAATTTTACAGCAAAAATCCCAATTTTTACATCTCACCTGAATTTTGCCAACTAATCAGGATTTTGCCAACTCTCCTTAATTTCGCAAAACCAATCGCATTTTTTACAACTCGCCTGTATTTTTACAAGTGAATTGGAATTTGGCAACTGCCCTAGATTTTGACAAATTTCCCCGATTTGGCCAATTCGCGTAGATTTCGCCTCAATTTTGCCAACTCGCTATAATTTTACAGAAAAAAAAATCCCAATTTTTACATCTCCTCTGAATTTGCCAAGCCATTTCGAATTTTGTCAACTCTCCTCGATTTTACCAACGCACCTTAATTGCATAAAAACAATCTCAATTTTCACAACTTACCTGTATTTTGCTATGTGGCTTCGAAATTTGCCAACTCCCCTAGATTTTGCCAACTTGCCATAATTTTGCAGAAAATAATCCCAATTTTTACATCTCCCCTGAATTTTGCCAATTTCCCAAGATTTTCCCAAGTTGTCCCGATTTTGCCAACTCCCCAAGATTTTGCTAATTCTCCTTAATTTCGCAACCCGCCTGTATTTTACGAAGTGGCTTCGAATTTTGCCAACTCGGCATAATTTTACAGAAAAAAATCAAAATTTTTACATCTGTCCTGAATTTGCCAAGTTCACTTCGAATTTTGCCATCTCTCCTTAATTGCGCAAAAACAATCCCAATTTTCACAACTTGCCTGTATTTTATCAAGTGGATTGGAATTTTGGCAACTTGCCATAATTTTACAGAAAAAATCTTATATTTTTTACATCTCACCTGAATTTTGCCAACTCCCCAAGATTTTGTCAACTCTCCTTACGTCCTTACGTTGTCAACTCTCCTTACGGACGTGATTTTAGTGACATTTCATAGTCCAAGCCCGATCATTAATGAATCAATGACCTGGATTGCTCATGAAAATGGAGATGGATCAGTTCATGATCTTTACTTAGTATCGGAACCTTTGGAATTTTAAAATTACTGTCGAGTGAGAATATGAGGGAATTGATTATGAACAAATACGCACCGATATTTTGACCATCTAAAGCAGGCCCACTCAATCTGCGGCTCATAAAAGACACAAAAAAACTACTGAATCTGTCTTATTTCTTCAGTTATTCGACCAAACATATTTAGATGCATAACTAAATAATTTTACTAACTCCTAATACTAATTAAAAATGACTATTTTTTTTCTAATCAAGATATTTCCTTTATTCCTTAAAAAGCAGTTTTTTCCTAATTCCATTGAAATGTACGTTTTTGTTTATAAGTTGAGAAATGTCCAGTGCTAGTCTCTGAATATCTATTTTTAGTGCCTCTTCAATAAGCTTAGATTGGACGATCCTGATCTAAAGGGAAACAAAATAAACACGAATCTAAATTGTAACACTATCGAAAATATTAATGAAAACTCTCTTAAAAGATTATTGTTCTGATAATCCCGATTTGGGAAATCAAATGACCAAATGCATCATGCCTCTTCTTCGTTTTTTGGTGATCCTCAGGTAATTTAACCTGTCTGATCGAAGTCTTGTGCATCCAAGAGCGTATGCATAAAATATTCAGTAGATTAGTAAATGTGAATCAATCCCCCCCCCCCCCCACGTTCTTCTTTGGGCTACAGAGGGGTGGGGGAGGGGTTAGGGCGATCGCTCCGATCATCCGAGGATCCGCCACACTGAGTGAGGCATTTCATAGGGTTTTCCAAGTTATATGCCATGCAACTGTTAACCAGCCCCATTTCTATCATAAAATCCCATATCACTTGGTGCCATTTCGCAGAGCAATAATCATCAAAAGGGTCGACTCCACCTATATGTTTGTTGCATAGAACCTGCACATTCGGTTGAAGACGTCTCGCTTTCCACTCTTGTACCTCAGTAATCCAAGCATTAGGTACAACATATTCACTCTTCCAGTATCTTGCCAAGTAATGCAAGCATATCATTATCACGAGAAGTTCAAACTCTAAGCAAGTCATCTCTCTTCATTTAGGCACTCTTCATAGCTGACGGAAGCCCTTCTCTATTGATTCGGAATGTACCACTAGCCCCAATACCTTTCTTTCTAAGATTTTGGAAAAAACCAACACTTGAATAAAAATTGTAATTATTGTTGTTGGAAAGGAGGTATATATTTACCTCCTTTCCAATATATAGTACACTGAACAGCAGCTGGTACCCAGTATTGCTATAACACAATGACCAAAGTTTTATGCCCATTGCATTATGCTTGCCATTTATGCTATTGCATTATGCTTAGTTGGTCAAGCAGTGTTAATTCATTATTATGACTTGTGCACTATGGTTGATCGAAAAAGATTTTCTCTCTTAAAAGTCGATCGCATCACAAATTATCCTTGAAGCAATTAATAAAGAGTTTCATCAATTGCCACTTAAGTAATGACACAAATTAATAGAAAGTTTTGTGAATTTCAGATTCTGAAAAAAAGTACTCCAAGAAACACATTTCATGTTTCACTAAAGAACAGGGAATTAATTATGAGATGCAACTCATAGCTGAAATTAAAAAGGGAATTAGAAAAGAATTCGACCAGAGCCTCATTAGCCGTCATCAGCTGAGCTTCTTTTTATTTGTCTTTTAAGAGGGAGATCGAGAAATGGTCAGCCAATGACGTTGCCCACCTCTCACGCACGGGGACGTTGAGGTTGGATTTTGAGAAGCAGACGTCCATGCCTTATCCAGGATTCGAACCCGGGCCTTGTTGGCGGCTCACGGACAAACGAAAAAAAACGAAAAGTCATGTAAAATAAAACAAATTGCATAAAAAACTATTTTTTGTTAAAATAAACGAAAAATGGGAAATTGGAAAACGAAAAACAAATTATATAAAAAACTTTTTTTATTAAAAAAACAAAACATGAAAGGAAAAAACTCATAAAAAACTATTTTTTATTAAAAAAACGAAAATAACACATACCAAAAGATGATAAAAAATTCCAAAATGCCAAAAAAACACAGACCTGGGAGTTGTGCCGAGAATGGTTAGGGATTCGGCCACAAATAAAGGAGCGAGCATATGCCTTGCCCCCATTTGAAAAGAAATTAAAGAAACATTGAGGAAGCATAAAGCTTTTACTAATTTCCATTACCAGCTTCATCGCTGCTGGATTTCGCTGAAAAAGAAGAACAAAGCAAACTCAGAATTCTTGTTTGAAGTCGTTTTAGTTTTACATGATATCATTCAATGATTATTAAAATATTTACAAATGATTATCATAATGTACATAAGCATCAATCCTAATCATATAAATTTAATTTCCCTGCTGCTATTCCTGATGTTGTTGATCCTGCCGAATAGATCACAGATTGAAACTGAAAACGAGACTGATCGTCACTGACAGAGCTACTGATATTGGCGAATGTTTAATGAGGTTCAACTTCAAACAAAAATGATTTTTTGATCGTTTAGATTAAAAGTTTAGCAGCTTTTTAAGAAAAATATTCAATTTACTTTTGTCATGTATTGTCCAACTCTATTCGAAGATGAAATTAGATTCTATTTTGAAACTGAATTAACCAATTATAGCATGACAAATATGTTTGCATATTTGTTTCAGTTACGTAATTGCCACTTACTAGTATTTTACACAATATTAGCAGTTTGTATGTCTTTGTCTTAAATCAATTTTATGAACATTTTAAAACCATTAATAAACTAGTCATGAGAAAGTTATGAGAAAAGTGATTCGAAACGAATTAACAATTATTATAATAACATGTTTGCTGACATAAATGTGATTTTAGAAAAATTGTATGAGGATTCTTTCAATTTTCGGTTAGTTTTAGAGATCAATGCTTAGGACAAGTGTTACAGCGTCGCTTGCCGTTAACAATTTCAACTTCCATTTCTCTTTTAATATTAAGTCGGATTATTTGGAGAGTCATTTTTCTGTACAAAGCTTTACTTCTAAGTTAGCTTTCAGTGTGATTTTCTATTCAGACAACATGAACCTTTCACAGCCCAGTGACGTCTCCTTTCTCACAGCGATCAGAATGGGGTTTAGCCGAGAAAATTCCGAAACGCTGGCCCAGTTGGGACCCGAACCTGGGAACTGCAGATGACGAGTTTAACGCGTTCCCACTGATGCATAATGTATCTTGCCGTCCTCTAGGTATGGTGACTATAATTTTGTTACACACGAATTGTAAAGTTTGTTGTTCATTAGGATTCTCATTCAGTTATACGAAAAAGAAATCACTTCTGTTACTTTTCTTTCGTCCTGTGAGGTTATCCAATGTATATAGTTCTTTATGATAATCATCCCAATAATTCTTATTATAAAGTTCCTTGTTAATTCGTCGAAGTATTGCATTAATTCTAGTAAGTACGTAGGGTACCAAGCTCTAAATATAAAGTTTGATTTGAGCACTTGATGAAAGAGATAAAATAAATGGCATTAGAATTAGCTGATGTCTTTCACATGGGATATTAAGCATTGGCAAAACTTTATCCTCTGTACAGCAGAGATCTAATTGATACAATTGAAAACGACATCCTATTTTCATATCCAGTGATTACCTTCCCAGATTTGAGGACTTCTCAACCTCGCCTTGTACCAAAATAGGGCAAAGCTACTCTTTATCTTTCAAGCGAAAAATTTCAAGCAGTAAAAACACTAACAAAATTTCGAGAAATATTTTTGCTAAAAAAATGAGGTTTCTCCCTGAGTGGGATTCTAATCGTCTTCTGAATATATGCCACGTGATCTAATCATTAAACTATCAGTGGCTAGTTCACTTCTCAGCTCTCTTTTCATGGAGGTAATTGTTGAATGACTGCCGGCTCTAGTTCATAGATGGCGCCAAGAACGACAAAAAAAAATTCGCGAAGATTTATAATCACAATTAGTAAAAAAAGAACAGGCTGTTGTTTGTTGAGTGGTTAAAACACCTGGTATATAGTCAGGAGATGTCAGTTCGATTCCTACTCCGATCGACTCTAATTCTTTGAATTCTTCGTTTACAGGTAATCTGTGCCTTTAGTATTGATTTACAACGATTCATCAGAGACATTTAAATACATTAATAATAGTAACAGTTTTCAATTATATGTTTTATATGTTTGTATCTATGGTTATAATTAATCTAATAATATATGCAAAGTATCATTTCTAAGTAACGTGAATTTAAAAATGCGAATAATATTTAGATCTATAATGCATTGCATCAATTTAAACTGAAGTTGTAAGAAGAATATTTTCATCTTGAATGCATAAGAGTGGAATGAAAGCAAATCCTTACCTATCTTTTTGTATGCAGCCGTCTCGACACGGCGGCCCATTGGTCTCGAACCTCCTTCTTGGGCAACGGAACCTCCCAGGGGAGCCATCAAGAAGGCTTGCGGAGAAGGCTTGGGGAGCCTGCAGCAAATGAAGGGCCCTTACGGACCCTTCAAGAAAAGGCTCTAAGGAAACATTAAGAAAGCTCAAGGCTTTTAACAATTTCCTTACCAGCCATCAAAGCTGCTGGATTTTGCCTGCAAGAGAGATCAAAGGGAACTTAGGACATAGGAGTCGTAATTCAGTGGATATTTCGAGTGTTTACAACTGACATGTGAATATACATCACTCAAACTGTGAAATGAGGGATAAATGTATCACACTACATCGAATATCTATTTAAATATTCTGTTTTCAGAAAAAAAAATGAGTAAAAAATTAATCGGGAAAAAATACAAATGCAGCATGCTCATCGGTAGGATTTTTTCCGGCAGGGACAAGAAGAAGTTGGGGGGGGGGGATAATTAATGCTTCAAGTTAGAAATATTTAGTCGAGCAGTTCATTAATTAGTGCAGTTGTGAAAACATCAATCATGCAAGGATGCAAGAAAACAGAACGAAAGGAAAAAGGAAACATTATTGAGATTGCATGGAAAATTGTTTTTCTCGTATTAATAAATAAAAATAAATCCGAAAAGGAACGAAAATGTAAAAAAAAAATCAAATTACATTTAGTTAAGGAGAAACGACATTAATATTTAGTACACCTGATAGTATTCAATCAAAAGGAATTTTCAATCAACTGATCAATTTTCGGAAGGGTGGGAGTAACTGTTCTTCCTCCTCCCCCCCCGCTAATGCCCATGTAATGCAGAGAGTTTTAGCAGATTTAACAAAATAATGAATGAAAAATTCATTCATTCTCGCTATTTTTAAACATTTTGACAAATCTGCTTTTGGAATGAAACATAATTTATGCGGATAGATAAGATAGGCCGAAAAATACCTTGATATGTTCATAGGAACTAGCAGTGGTGCAGGTGAGTGGCAACTGGGGAGACTATGAGACTGCGCAGTTGATGATTCAACACTTCTCATAGATAGATCGATGACCTATCAATCAACGCTCAATAGATTTCAATTATACTTGAGAAATGTGGAATCGTGAACTGCGCAGTCTCTCCAAAATCCAAACTGCGCAGTCTCTCCAATCCTAGTCTCTCCAATTGCCACTGTAGAGTGAGTGGCAATTCTCAGCCATTCACACAGTAGGATAGGGAAGGTTTTTCAAAAGTTTTTTTCTGAGCAACTCCGCAAAATAAGAGTAGCCTCTAGAGTACGAATCAATTTATTTTAGCTCTGAGGGGCACTCAGGTCACAAGAACCCCAAGACTCAGAGAAAGTTTTAGAAAGGAGACCCATTGGGCAACTGTAAGGAGACAGATGCCTCTCGTCAAGGGCACCCAGCTTGCATGCACCTAGCACCAGCGCCATGACTTTATGACCCATCCGACGGACGGCAGCCTCTCGATGCCCATCGATGTCCCCTTTTTGACTTAGGGGAGGATGGGGATCAGCGGATAAAAATCTCAACACTGGAAAACTGCAAATTACGAGACGCGCTACTAACTGACTTCCCCACTCTGAAAAATACAGAATGTTAAGCACATCACTAAATGTGAAACAAAATTTTAGTATTCATAGAAATTGTTTTATATGATATTTGTGTTATTTAATATAATTCGATTTAATTTCAACGAGGTCGTCACCATAATGAGTGAAAAGCCTATGAAAAAAACAAAAAAAAACATGAACTATATAAGTTTTATGAATGCTGAACTATTTATAAAAAAAATTTGGTTTCTTTCCATTTCAATCAGATCCAGCTATTTAATTATTCATTTATTATAATTGATTTATGACATGAATGTTTTCAAAACATAAATTGGCATTTTTCATTACAGTAAGAAAATTCAAAATTAAAATTTAATATTTTTCCATCCTTTCCAAAGATTTTGTTGCCGATTTGAGGGTCGCAAACTATATTTTGAAAAACCTTAGTGTAAAGGATAGGTTCTCATTCATTACATCCTTTACACTAAAGTTTTTCAAATAGAGTTTGCAACCCTCAAATCGGCAGCAAAATCTTCTCACTGTAATAAAACAATGCAAATTTATGTTTGAAAACATTCATGTAATAAATCAATTATAATAAATGAATAATTAAATAACTGGATCTGATCATCTCATTTCCCGGTGATAAAAAATCTAGTTTTTCAAAGAAATAAAAAAAGAACTAGTTTTTATTTCTTTGAAACTGCTACTTTTTTTCAGTTGCCAGCTTCCATATTGATATAAAAATATCAGTAAAATGAACGTAATTTAAATCAACAATCAAAATTTTAGCGTCTATTGACTTCACTCGATTATGCTGTATGACGTTTTCCACAAGAGCACAATAACAAGAAATGCGCATGCGCTCTTTCATTCAGCCCCAGAAAAATGCTTCAACTTCCACATTTCTCCCGATTGCTTAAAACTTTATCGAAATGTTTTATTCGACAAAAATATAACACTGATGTCATACATCGTAAACTTGAAAATATTATATTAATTGAATTTCCACTATTTACGTAACGTCTAAAGAAGCGCACACGCCATCTTTGTCATAAGTTTATTAAATAATTCTTGTTACGTCACAATTAATCACCAAATCGCATTTTCGTATTTTATCGAGCAGAAGTCCATTGAGGAGGAAATTTGAATCGAAATCACCACATTCTTCTTCTGAACCCCATCAAAGATATACCCAGAAAACGGTGGCAGCTGGAAAGACTATGAGCATGCGCAGTAGATGCCTCGACGGTTCTCACAGGTCACGTGTTCACAGCATGTCAATTAACCTATGATCTATGGGAACTGTCGAATCTTTTACTGCGCATTCTCACAGTCTCCGTAATTGCCCCCAACTCTCCACCACTGCTACAAATAAACCAAAACCCTTTCGTAAAACATTCTCGTGGCTCATTCACTTTCTGCTGCTTTGTCTTTGCACTCCTCAACTTTTATTGGATTCTTTCCCGTTAACATTCGTAGCATATGAATGATTTGTTTTCTTGCATTCAACCAATTCGCCCTAAGCACCAGAGCATTTCCGAAGATATTTCCACCTGACATGAACAGGATCACACAACTGATGGCTAATATTCAGAAATGTATTTCGGCTGATGTTGTGATTAACCCTAACACAGAAATAATTTTTTTTTCTCTAACTTCAGGCATTTTGCAACGTCATATTTATTTGCACAATAGTGGCATTTTTTATTTCAGTTATTCTGTATATAAAATAATGGGTCAACCATTAGGTATTTCTTTTTGAAAGCGATAGAAATATCTATTAACTTTTCGCAGTTCAATGCGCTAACGTAAGTTTAAGTACGCATTATTTTATGATAATAATTATCTCTTAACTGATGGTGCATTAGATCAGAGAGAAGAGTAATTCATTCCTGAGTAGAAATTTAAAATAATTTATTGCTGTAAAGAAAAAAGAGATATAACAAAAGAAGACTTTTCTACCTTAAAATGTTTTGTGAATTATGGGATTCCCTTAATCTTTCTGTTTAATTCACTTATTAACTTAAATCATAAAAATATAAACTTTTGTAATATAACATAACACGAACATTAATTTGACCTGATATATTAATTTAATTATTACGATAAGAAACTTTTATTGAAAATTAACTTTCTTTGTTAAAATAACAACTCTGAGACCCAAAGCAAAACCCACTGGGGATTCTAACCCGGACCTCAAGTGTAACCATGAAACAACGCTATAAATAAAAGAGTGTAAAATCGCCTCAGCAATGATCATGAAAAGAGTCTTACCTAACTTTTCGAATGCTGCTTGGCCCCCTCCGACGTCCCATTGGCACGGGGACTCCTTTCTCAGCAAGCGCTTCGGGGTGACTGCAAAGGTTAAACTAAACAACAAAGCCTAAATTGATTGGGGAAGATATTGTGACGATTCATTCAAGTGTTGAAATAATCGATACTCTCGTTACGTCTTTTACATTGTGACGATTGCTCAGAAGATATCTGGGTTTCAGACATCTATCAAATGGAAACTTTTTGATTCGTAATGAAAATGGAAAAGTCAGAAATATAGAATATTTTTAATATGTTTTACTTTTGCGAAAAAACATTAACAGACATTTATACAAAAGAAACATATCGCCTCCTGCAAATAAGTGATGTTTGTTTGCAAGAGAATTAGTTTCAATAATATGATTTGTTTCCACTTATAATCATTACATATACAGTATATCAGAAAAATTTTAAACACGTGTAAAATTTTAAATAGTGGAAACAGCAACAAGAAAAAAACAACAAAATATAGGAAGTCCCTATTTCAAGTCTCTATTTTTGACAAAATCGGATTCGATTTGAAAACCATATTTATTTTCACACTTTCTAGTTGAGAGGAGCCGTTCCTGGCCGAGTGGTTAGTGTGTCTGACTACTACTCGAAGGGACCTGGGTTCGAGCACTGGGTAAAGCATGGATGTTTCTGTAGTCTTTCTGCAGAGGTCATGCCTACTTCTCTTTGAGATTATTTCACTGACAGGCTCCTGAGTCAGACCTCTGTGGGAAGCAGCTGCTTGAGGAAATATATTTCTTTTTCAGTTGGGAGTGTTCATGGGATCTATTGAATATTGATGATAAATTCGCCATTAACACACGACTAGTGAGCTTATGCACAAAGGGGTTAATAACTCTGGACTGGTCCTCCTGTGCAGATATTTGGTGCTCCAACCAATTACGAATCTTATCGAAATGATTTTTACTCTTTCAAAAAAAGTATTTTAAATATAATGATGAAATTCGACGTAATCTAACGCAAACAACTGTTGCCGCTTGGGGTTTGTGTTGGTGGAATGGCACGGATATGAATCGTTGAGGATTGCATAGTTATGGAGTGGTTTGAGTTAGCGATATTACTAAAGATAATCTGTAAATTTGGTGTGGCTGTAAAGAACATTTACTCTTTGGGTGGGTTGTTTTTACCTCTGAGAGGCATTTTTTTGCATACAATGGGCTAAATGGCCGGTCACAAGGACCCTGAGAGCTCAGAGAAGGTTTGAAGGGAGGGGACCCATTGGACAGGAAATTAGGTAACTGGAAAGTCTCAGATGTACCGCAGCATATGGCTGCACACCATCTGTGGGGGGAATGCCATAATCTCCACTACCTACGTCGAGGGCAAGACAATACCATATAGATGCAGCTCGCCCCACGACTACCTATAGCGAACAGTTCTATAGAAGAAAAGTTCATCCATCGGTCAAAGCCTAAATTTAATCTGCGCACAGGTTGGCCATGAACAAAGATATATAGATCTAAGTTGCCTCGGCTCCCGTGGTGGGAACGCTTAGTCAGGCCCTACCAGACCACTTCGCCGGGGCCCCCATCCAACCTAGATAACCCCCAACACCAGTCAGCAGGGCCCTCAACTTCACCAAGACCGAGCCGTTCCATCGGGACTCTGTCCAACCAGATACCTCCCAATACCAGTCAGCGGACCCCTCAACTTCACACGGGCCCTACAGCACCCCCCATCACGACAAGGTCCCTTTCCCCCCCTTTCGGGGGAGGAACCATTGGACAGCTGTTGGGAGAGAGAAGTAGTCTCCCGTCAAGGCCATCCAGCTTCTTTAACGTGCACAGAGTATGGCTCTCAGATACAAGGACCACGGCTTAACGTTCCATCTGAGGTACGACGAGACTTTCAAGACCATCGGTGTCCCTTACTGACCGAGGGTAGAGCGGGGAGTTTTGCGGAGATAAATTTCAATCCTGGCCCAAGCGGGACTCTAACCTGAGAACTGCAGATTAAGAGTTTGGCGTGCTACCGACTTAGCCATCGTTGCCCCCATTTACTAAATTGTTATAATTTATTCAGGAAAACTGTAAAATCTTAGAGATTAAATTATTTAGCCTCGGTGGTTTTAGGTGTGAAACGGAACTGACTTGTGGCCTCATCATATTAAAATAATCCGGAGATAATTATTCCAAACGACGGGAATTCGTGAAAAGGACACTTCTTTTCTGTAGTTAAGAAAACCATGGAGACTAAACGTGGTATGGGGACATAAACAACCACTAAGCCATCCTCTCAGACCTTCTACTATGGCATATAAACTGACAGGCTCCTGTCAGACCTCTGTGGCAAGCAGCTGCTTGAGGGGGTATTTATTTATTTTTTTTTAAGCCTTATTAAGTTGCGATAAATCGGCATGAAGTTTTTCGCGTCGTCCCAAAGTTGCATTCTTGTTAAAACGTAAAATCTTTTCCCTTCTTTATTAGGCTCTATAGCGACAACGCAAACTTTACAGACTGAACTGTGCGTCGCCTTTGTTTTTAATATAATGACAAGTTTAGGCAAGCATTCAAACAAGTTAACTTCAGAGTGCAAACCTACAGGCACCTGACAAGAATTTTTTGAAATCCCTCCATAAAGAATACACTGGATAGCCTTGATGGGAGGCTAGTATAACACACCTAAGAACCAAAACATTATGGCCACCTGCCAAATATGATGTTAGTCCGCCACGTGCTGACAAAACAGCTCTACCCGGCGAGGCATGGATGCTACAAGATTTTTAAAGGTGTCCTGTGGTATCTGGTATCAACACATTACCAGCAGATCCTTTAACTCTTGTAAGTTATGAGATTTAGCCGCCACAGATCGGATATGGTGTTCCAACACAAACCACAGATGCTCGATTGGATTGATGTCTGGGGAATTTGGAGAACAGGGAGTCTGGAACCTGGAAGTCTTCCTCATGTTCCACAAACCATTCTCGAACAATCCGGGCAGTGTGGCATGGCGCATTATCCTGCTGAATGAAGTCACTACTAGAGGGTGAATACCATTGCCATGAAAGGTTGTATATGGTCTGCAATGATGTTTAGGTAGGTGGTAGACGTCATAGTTTCCTGCACATGAATGACTGGGCCCAGGCTTTCCGAGCAGAACATTACCTAAAACATTACACTTCCTCCATTGGTTTGTTTTTGTCCCATGGTGCATACTAGTGCCCACACTTCCCCAGGTAAACGATGTACACATACCGGGTCGTCCACATGGTACAACAGGAAACGAGATTCATCGGACCAGACGACCTTCTTTCAATCATTCAAGGTCCAGTTTTGATGCTCACATGCCCATTGTAGGCGCTTTCGATGGTTTAGCATGGGCACTTCGAGCGGCCTGCGGAATCGCAACCCTATTTTCTGCAGGGTTCGATGTACTGTGTGTTGTGACACATTAGTTCCGTCACCAGCATTCAAATTATGGGTGAATTGCACCACAGTATCACTTCTGTTGGCTCGTACCATACGGGATAGCCTTTGCTCTCCTCTAACATTGATGAGCCGTAGGCAGCACACACCTTGCTGGCAGTTCGTGAATTTTCCCTCCTCGGACCACTCTTTGAAGGTACTAACCATGGCTGACCATCAAGCCTTGCCATCTCGGAAATTCTTTGCACAGAACCCTTTTACTCTGCAGTACAAGCTGGCAACAGAGGACATAAAACCCCTAGATATTGAGTATGTATGCAAAGAGGATAGGTCCAAGACCACCTCTTTTTGCAGAATTATCCAGGTTTTAATAGAGGGATTATTCCCTGACGATGGTAGGAGCTCTGATGATGCCCAACATCATCTCTGGAGAGAGTACAGCAGGGTTCCACCTGACACGGAAGATGACGTTCCGTTCATGGAAGAAGAGGTCGGAGAGGTGATTCGTGCTATGGCCAGGGGTAAAGCTCCTGGCCACGATTGTCTGACAGTGGAGATTGTGATGCAGTTGTTTAAAGAACACAAAGATCTGTTCACCCGGGCTCTTTAACAACTATCTGAGACTGGGAAACTTCCCAAAGGCCTGGAAATATGCCGACCTAGTCCTATTCAATAAGGCGGGTAGAGATCCGGCAGACGTAAGATCTTACAGACCAATATGTCTGCTGCCAGTGATGGGAAAGATTTTAGACAAACTGCTCACAAATAGGATGTACTACCACTGTAGTAAGAACAACTTTCTGAATAACAGACAATTCGGGTTCAGGACAGACCAATCCACCATTGCCGCTATCAAACAGGTGGTGGACATTGTTAAGGTGAACAGGGATAACAAATTGCACACTTCTCTCATCGCCTTAGATGTGACAAGCGCATTTGATAATGTCTGGTGGCCTGCAATGCAAAATAAGCTAAAAGATTGTTCTTGTCACAAGAACATTTTCAATCTGATGTCCAATTATCTCAGTGAGAGAATGGTCACCTATTCCCATGTCAATGGGGCAGTCTCAAAGAACTGGGACAGGGGCGCCCACAAGGTTCGTGCAGTTGCCCGTTTCTCTGGAACGTAGTTGCAGACATGGCTCTGGAGTTGACCCTACAGGGTGTCTGGCTCCAGGCTTATGCAGACGACATGCGTTTTGTCGTATCGGCCTCCTCCAGAGCGAGACTGGGGATTGCTGGCAATGCAGCCCTGTCGGTGCTCAAAGGACGGAGTCTTTGCTACAAGCTTGGGTTCAGCTGTGTGAAGACTACATCAATGCCCATGGCATAAGAGGGTTCCCTCAACAAGAGGTACCCCATCTTTAAACTTAATGGCAATACTATCTGCCCCAAGTCGCCTTTCAAATACTTGAGTATCACTCTGGATGAAAGGATGCGCTGGATCCGGCACTTGTAAGGCCTAAAGACAAAATGCACTAATGTAATGTGCGAACTTGGGCGTGTGGCTCACGTATCGTGGGGCCTCTGGGAGGAGGTACCGAAAGAAATTTATGTAAGGGGAACAGAGAGGATCCTGACATATGGGGAGGGTGCCTGGCAGCGCCCGACCGACCACTCTATTATGTGTAGAAAGCTGCTTGCAGCCCAGAGGCCAGCTTTACTGCGAATCACCAGGGCTTAAAGGACCACATCTACAGATGCTCTCCTGGTGAGAGCAGGGATCCTGCCTGTGTATTTAATGGTTGGCAAAGAAGCGACCATATTCAGAGTTCTGCAGGCTAGGGAAAAGGCAACATTTCTCGGAGTCCAGTATGATTCCGTGGTTTACGAGGCAAATACCGCTAGGTGGGATATTCATCCCACCAAGATACTGCGTGTGTAATGGTCTATGGAGTTACCATCAGGTCAAGGAGTAGAAATCTATACAGACGGCCCCAAGAGATCAGATGGTGTGGGCTTAGCCAACACTGTCTACAATAGGGGGAGCAAAAGTGTCTGATTATAAGAGGAAGGTCTCTGTAAATGACTCAGCCTTCCAAGCAGAGCTGCTTGCCATTATAGGAGGCCCTTAATTTGGCCCTTAATGTCGGCAGTCACAATAATGACATCTGGCTGTATACCGACAGCCGGGCAGCTCTGCAAGCGCTTGAAGATGCGAACAACAGGCGTCATACGGTTAACGAGCAACAGCGTCATACGGTTAACGAGCAACAGCGTCATACGGTTAACAAGCGCCTCCTAGGCATGCCCAGGATCTCCTTCTCTAAGAACATGCCCAGGATCTCCTTCTCCTGATTCAAGGCGCACGTAGGTCATGAAGGAAACGAGCGGCAGACCAACTGGCCCACTCAGCAGGTACTGACACTCAACCTGAGATAGCAGTCAAGACTTCCAAAAATACCCTGAGGTCTATTTTAGGTCAAAGAGTTATGGGCGAGTGGCAGAGGCTCTGGGATACGACAGAGAATGGTCTTCAAACAAAGACATTCTTACAAAGGGTCGGTCTATCCTTGATGTCCTTGGACAACTATCTCACGCAGGTACTGACTGATGGGAGCTTCCCAGCGTATCTGTAGCGATTTAAGATCTCTGCCCACAGTTACTGCGCTCTGGGGCTCCAGACACAGATGTCGAGCACTACATCCTCCACTGTTCGATCACAGAAAGGTTCGCTAACGAACTCAGAAGCTCCCAAGCGATCAGTTAGGTAGCAGGTGGGGGGCAGTCACAGCCCCTCCCTCCCACGAAAGTTTCGCAGGAGCTCTCGAGTCAGGGTGCACCTGAGGGACATTGTTAGCATTGTGACCTGAGTGACATTAATAATAAGCTCATCTGCCGGCTCCAAGACTCACTCCTTTGAGACCAAAGCTGCTTTCACTCTCCCACTTATCTTCCACATCTTTCTAGCTGAGCTGCACTTCGCCCTCCCATACTCCAAGTCCCCCCGGTCTCCTCTGAGAAAAACCTTAATCTTTTGCTTCCAGGCTTCCATGCCACTCGTGTAGTGTCTAACGACAGAATACAAGTTATGGGGTGTGTCAAAAATTGTGTTGGGGGGCGGGCCTTTCGGAACCCGCCCCCCAACACAATTTTTGAGAGATGACCCAGTCATCTGGCCATTACAATTTTGCCTTTGTCAAACTCACTTAAGTCTGCTGCCTTTCCCAGCTGAAGAACAAGAATAACACTGATTAACAGAGTTCAGTAACAGGTGTTATTTATACCGTTTCATGGCATTAACACGCGCCGTCGTTTACCTGCAGTTACTTCGATTTGATTTAAGATGCCGTGGTCATAATGCTTTGGCTCTTCGGTGTATGTCTCCCAACAACTGTCCAGTGGATTCCCTCCTCCCAATCGTCTCTTATCCCTCGGGGTCTTTGCAACCTCGCCATTTAGCCCATCGTGTACAACAAATTGCCGCTCAGAGGTAAAAGAACCCAACGATTGTGAGTGATCGAGTGAGTGTAGAGTGACATGGGATCACACTAATTCTAACTATCATTCACAAATGAAGGAGATCTTGACATTTGCACGTAGGAGTAATCAAAGTTGTAGATCTCGGAATAAAATCCGAAACTGATCGCCAACTTGAACTTCAAGGTCAAATAGAGATTACATATTGGTCAAGCTTTGATGTATAAAGTGCCTGAAACGTAAAAATTTATCCCTAAAGGTGTTGGGGTCGTAGATCTCAAAAACATTACGAAATTTCCGATTCTGCTATCCTTCGAGTTCAAAGGGCAAATTTCGATCTTTACGTGCTAAAAAACTGAAAATTAGTGCCTGGAAGTATATTAGGATTTAGAAAAGCTGTGAAAGTTTGGATCCGATGAATCGAAGGTCAAATCGTTATTGAAGGGTCAAATTTCGATTATCAGATAATGGAGAGATAAAAAAATATAAATAATTTAAAAATTAAAAAAAAATACTTATCTTCCTAAATGGGAATTATCCCCTAAAAAGTAGGAAATAAATCTAAAGCATATCGAGGGTACAATCAGTCACTGAGTTCGAATTCACTTCAAAGGAAGACAGGGCCCCGACAATCTTGTTGAATACATAAATCGGAGCCCTATATTCCTTTGAAGTGAATACGAACTCGGTGACTATGCTTTAGATTTATTTTCTACTTTTTAGGGCTCTATAGGAAGACAGGTATTTTTTAAATTTTTTAATTTATTTATATTTATTGTCACTGAAAACACTTACCTTCAAAACCTTTTATTTGATATATGACTCATAAACAATAAGCACATTTACCCCCCTTTAGAAGACATATTTGAGATCGCCCACGACATTGGAGACGCCACAAGCTTTAATTTGAGCTATGACTCGTTAATTTCGAGCCCCGCGAAAATCAACCCCCCACATTTTAACAGGGGGGATAGTTTACAACTGTCCTTATACGAGGTTTCATTTGACACTTAACTCATAACTGTAGGCCCTCGTGTTCGGAAGATATAAGAGAACGACTTTCACATTTCCCGCTTTTCAGGGAGAGGAGAAGGCATGGGGGGCGGGGGGGGGTCAAGTTTTACAGCCTACGACACTCCTCGCATCACAGTCTTTTATTTGACACGTAGCTTGTTATTTTCTGCACTTGCCTTCGGAGATATATTGCAAGAATCATTTTTGTATTTCCTTCCTTTTTTATGACGGAAGAAAGCAATTGGTGACGTCGGCATTTATTGATTTCTAACAAGTCACTCCGACACCTATTTGACCTTGAATATGACACCGGATCTGAAAATTCCTCTTATTTTTTAGTTCTACTCTCCGAAATAGCCGCATTCATCAATTTTTAGCTCTCCATCACCGGTATATCGAATTTGAACTTTGACCTCAAAGCTCAAATTCAGATTTATTCATCGCATCTAAAATTTCTCAATAATTCCGAGCATTAAGTTTTGGCTTTCTAACACTGATAGATCTTAATTTGGTCTTTGACCTCGAAGAATCCTCCAGATCCGAAATATCGTAACGTTTCCGTAATATACAATTCGAAACAGCCCCAGATACCAATTTTCACATTTTTAACACTCGTAGATCATAGTTTGACCTCTACGTGACCTCCATTTGACCTCGAAGGTTACATCGGAGGTCAGATTTTGGATTTTTTCCGAGATCTACGACCCGATTACTCCTAGATGCAAATTTTCAGAGCTCTGCCATTTCTGCTTCATAGTTGGAATTAGATTGTGATTTCCTGTCAGTCGTCAACCGTTACTCAATCACTCCCAATTGTCTGTATAAATAAGATAGATCAATATTTATTTAACAAACTGCCACTAAGAATTAAGGTACATTAGATGTATTTTACTATTAAACTGTCTTTACTACCTTGTGTAGTAGTGGCATAGCCATGGGTTTTAGCAGGGACAAGAGTGGCAGCTGCCCATTTCCTGGAAAAAAGTTTCAAAAATTAATTTCTGATGAATAATACAAGTATGCCAAAATTTAATGTCGTTTTTGCCTCAAATTTTTGTTTTGGAAAAATTGGAAATGTAATATTGATTCCTTTTTAAATTTTTTGTTTTGTTTTCGTAATTATATCGTTTATATCAATTTATTAATATGAAAAACATTTTTAATAAAAAGGAAACTTATCATTAAATTTTAGTAATATTTAAGTAATAAGTATATATAGTTATTTAAAAGTATTTTTAATAATAAGTTTCCCTTTTTGCATTTCATTTTGTTTTCGGATATCTTTGGGCCGTCTCGTGGCCGAGTGGTTAGCGCACTTGGCTACTGATCTAAGGGACCTGGGTTCGAGCCCCGGGTAAAGCATGGATGTATGTGTCGTTTTTCTGCTGAGGTCCTGCCATCCTCTCAGATCTTCTACTGTGGCATGTAAACTGACAGGCTCCTGTCAGACCTCTGTGGCAAGCAGCTGCTTGAGGGGGTATTTACTTTTTTTTTATATCTTTAGTTGTAAAGGATTTTCCAAAAGGGCTTTAGGATTTTGAATGCCGATAACTTAAAATGTTTTTTTTTTTCAGGTGGAATTTCACATACCCTAACTTCAGTCATGTACAAATCTAACTATGGCGTCGCTCTCACAAGAACAACGTATTGAAATCGTTAAAACTTATTATGGAAATAGACGTTCAGTAAAAGAAACACATCGCAAAATTCGTGATTTTCTCGGCGCATTCAATCGTCCTACTGAACAATTTCACGTTAAATGGAAGTGTCAATAAACAAAATTGTCGACTTTGGGGGGGAAGAAAATACTCGAATTATTCACAAACAATCACTTCATGCACAAAAGTGTACGGTTTGGTGTGGTTTGTGGTCTGGAGGAATCATTGGCCCATTTTTCTTTGAAAATGATTGTGGCAATGCTGTTACGGTGAATGCAGAGCGTTATAATGCGATGATTACAGAATTTTTGTGGCTTGAAATTGGTGGAATTGACATTTCGGATGTTTATTTTCAACAAGATGGTGCTACGAGCCATACAACACGAGCGAACATAGAGTTATTACGCACGAAATTCCCTGGACGTGTAATTTCACGAAATGGAAATGTGAATTGGCCGCCAAGATCTTGCGACTTAACACCATTGGACTTTTTTCTTTGGGGCTATTTGAAAAGTAAAGTTTAGGTCAACAAACCAGATAACATACCAGACTTAAAAGATAACATCCGAGCAGTCATAAGAGAGATTAATGTCTCAAGGATTGAGAATATCTTACACAATTATGATGTTCGTATCGATGCCTGTAAATGTAGCCGTGGTGGACATTTAAATGACATCATCTTTTAAGTTTAATTGTAATCGGTGAAACTTTAATTTACAATAAACAAATCAGATATATTCCATGTGTTTTCCTCTTTATTACAAAGCAACATCCTAAAGTCCCTTTTGGAAAACCCCATATTATGGCATGATATATGCATAATTGTTGTTTAGGCAACTGAACTCATTTATGAACGACTTGACCTACATATATTTTTATCTTGAAACACTGAATTTCATTTTCTCCCCCCCCCCCGAATTTATTTTTATTCCCACCCACCCTGAAATATTTCTGTTGACGTCCATGATCCCAAGGGATAGGATCCAAGTAAATAGGATGATCCCAAGGTAGCTTTACAACCTCAAGCATATATCAAGTTTCAATAGTAGAGTAGCGCAGTAAATATCCTGCAAACAAGGGACGCGTCTGAGTTGAGCCACATGTTAATATAACATTTCCAGCAACACTCTGTTATGGAATATCGCATTGATATAAAGATGATAACGTGTTCAGCATCTTCCGGCTGTCAGTTTTCAATAAAAGATGGCGCCACAAGCGACAGAAGGTGGGAAGGTTCAAGTCAGAATTCACCGAAAAAATGAGCTAGCTGCAGTAATTAAGCGGCAAACACCTGGCATGTTATCAGGAGAACGTCGTGGGCTCGTATCCCACCCACGACGAAATTTAATTTTCATATCAAGTTTCTTTTGAAAAATTATGTTTATAAGCAAAAGTTAACTACTTGCATGGACAGTCAATTTCCATTTCAGTCGTGTCTTAAGCGACAGGTTGCACAGGTATCTTGAAAGCATAACATATGTTTTAGTTTGAGAAAAATATGTATATCAAATGGCAGCAGCGGAAATGCACCATGTCTCCTTCTTACCAGCAGCTGCAAGAGAGAGATTGTGCAAATCAGCAATTCCCAGTCAGCTGGATAGATGGTTGCGCCACATGTTTAGTGGCCTCTTGACTCTCTAGACATAACCCCACTCGATTTCTCTCTATGAGGTTATCAACAAAGATACGTTTATCACTCGGCATTACCTGAATTCCTCAATGAATTAAATAGGACTGTCTGCTCAGCAGCACCTGATTTGTTCCATGGAATGGGGAAGCAAATTTAATTCGCTGGAATGCAGCTTCTCTTCTAATGACGAATTGAGCATAAATAAAAATGGACATATTTCTATTCGTTTTTTTTTCTATCGCATGACAGATGCTCTAATTATAAACGTTTGGAGTTGTAAAGTTACTTCGTAATTATCCTGCATGTGATTGGTTTAAAGTTTAATAGTGGTAACCGTAATTTTTTACACCACCTGAAATCAATTATAAACTTTTCTTAATAACACGATTTTTTCCTAATAGTAGGATATATTTAAGGTTGACTATGTTTAATTGTGTTGATACATAATTAGAGATTATTATTGATCTGATGAATTGTTATACTAGTTGCAGTTTTTTCGTGTAATGCTTCTTTTAGTTGTCGTCAGTTTCAAAGAAAGAAATTAAGGATATGAGAAGCAGGAGCATCTGTTTCGAAATGTTAAATAACATTTTAAAGACCTAGTAAACTAATATTGTTGTTAAGAGAGCTTTAGAGAGAAGGGTGGAATTTTCAATTTATTCACAGTGTAAAAAAAACAAATTATTCACAGTGTTTCTCTAAAAAACCTTTTTCATTGATATGGATATTTTCACATAATATGGGACTACTTTCTATTTAGTGTATTATAACTCCGCATGGTCCACGTAATTGATGTTAATATACAACGAAGAGCCAAAACATTATGACCAGCAAGACTTTATGCAAATCGAAGCAACTGCAGGTAAACGACGGCGCGTGTGAAGGTCATGAAACGGTATAAAAAACATCTGATACAGTTCCCTGTTAATCAGTGTTATTCTTGTTCTTCAGATGGGAAATGCAGCAGCCTTAAGTTAGTTCGTTAAAGGCCAAATTGTAATGTCCAGACGACTGGGTCAGAGCATTTCCAAGATGACACAGCTTGTGGGGTACTCACAATGAGTCGTGGTTAGTACCTTCAAAGAGTGGTCCGAGGAGGGAAAAAACACGAACCGCTGGTAAGATGTGGACCGACCACGGCTCATCGATGCTAGAGGTGAGCGAAGGCTCTCCCGTATGGTACGAGTCAACAGAAGGGATGTTGTGGTGCAACACGCCCGTAATTTGAATGATGGTGATGAGAGTAATGCGTCACAACACACAGTACATCGAACCCTGCTGAAAATGAGGCTGCATAGCCGCAGAACTCTCCGAGTTCTCATGCTAACCTCGGTTCACTGTCAAAAGCTCCTACAATGGACATGCGAGCATCAAACGTGGACCTTGAATGATTGAAAGAAGGTCGTCTGGTCCAATGAATCTCGTTTCCTGTTGCACCATGTGGACGGCGGATATGTGTGCGTCGTTTACCTGGAGTAGTGTTACTATGTTGTATATGATATATAAGATGCACCATGGGAAGAAAACAAGCTCGTGGAGGAAATGTAATGCTTTGAGCAATGTTCTGCTGGGAAACCCTGGGTCCAGTCATTCATGTTCAGGAAACTATGATGTCTACCACTTAGCTAACTACTTATTTAACTCTGTAAATAGCTACATTTTCTTATCCTCACAATAAGCATGAGATACATAAAGAGGATGATTCAGCAATCTGTGATAGTTTACGAACTCTTCGCCACTATGAACTTCGCAACATGACACACTATCGTACTCGGAATTTTGCAATCCCGAGTTCGACGTAACTATTTGTCGCCATTTTCTTCCAACCACCCGACCTTTCCCTAAGTAAAACGGCTGAAAAGACAACTTGAGCAGCCATGTTGACGGCACCCCGTCCAAGAAAAGAGTAAACAGGCCTATAAAAAGGGGAAAGGGAGTTTTTCGAATACGCGCAGCAATGGTCACCAAGAGCGGGACAAGAATGACTCAGAATCACGCCAGAGGCTGGGACCTCCAATAAAAATCGGACCGCACCAATGAACTTTGGCCACCGCTGTCACCGACGAACTTTGCTGTCCAATGAGAAGTGGCAGCGGGGTCCTTTTTGAAATCGACAAGCGCGACCAAGGGAGAAGAGAAGTGTGTGCGCTAGAGTGCGGACGTACAACAAGGAGTGAGTCCTGAGCACAAAGAGACAATAGACCCGCGAAGATGGAAAGTGCAATAGCTAAGTAATGGCCAAAGAAATTAGAGACAGAGCGGCCGATACCAGAGAATGTAATCGGCTAGGAATAAGAATGCAGGCTTGAAAAAGACAGAGACTGCAAGGGTCACAACTGGGAAACCAGAAAAAGGAGAAGCGGGCAGGAAGACAACCCGTGCGCCACAGCAGACGATTAGGAAAAAGGGTGAAGAAAGAGCTCACTAGTTCGGTGAGCAACAGACACCAACGCGGAATACAGCGAGCAACCCAGCCCTGGAGCGTCCTGTGCTCGCAGGGAGAGACGAAGTCACCTGCCAAGTTACCCGTCAAGTCACCTGCCGGCACCTGTAGCCTTGACAGCACCGGACTTCCGATGTGTTTCGCGATGAACTGTTTGTGCCATTAACGGAGCCCAAACTGCAACATCCAGAGTGCGGATGATCGCCCCTTTGCCACGCCCTATCACAGTAGACTAGGAAGATCCCAGCGATGGAGCAGACTAATATAAAAAGGTCAGCAGCCGTTTTTCTGAGATTCTTTTAGTTTTTATCTCTCCAGTAATTGTCCCTGAGTGTCCCCCCTTCTCTCTGCGTCTGCCATCATATTTTGCCCATAAGGCCAAATTGCCTGGCGTGTACCATATTAATGTGTTGTGATCCGACCCCAGATAACAGGTCGTGTATTTTGAATAATAAATTATGTTTGCCATGCACCTTCCTGTACGTATGACTGCTCACTTCGAAGAAGGAAAACTCCCTCACAAATAGCATTAAAACAAAACACAACGCAATCATCAGAAGTACTTTGGGGCTGACCTATCGGTTGCCACTAGTTCTTACCCCCCATCAACTAGATCTGGTGGAGTAAGGTAGAACAATACTTCTATTTGTTATTCTGTGTTCTATCCCATTTCTTCAGTTTAAAAAGGTATCTTCTAGTACTAAGACTTCTAGTACTAACCTAGGCTAAATGAAAAAAAATTTGAAAAAGTGTTAGGTGTAAAATTTTTGAATATCTTTTTGATAAAGGTGCGATTCCTAAGGATTTTACCACAGCTATTATTAATCCCTATATTTAAAAAACGGTGATCGCAGTTCTTATGATAACTGTAGAGATATCAGCCTACTTTCTGTTCCAGGTAAAGTTTTTGACATGATTGTGCTTACTAGAATTAAGAATCTGGTTGACAGTCAATTGCGTGATGAGCAATGTGGATTCAGAAGTGGTAGGGGATGTGTGGATCAGATATTTTCACTTAGGCAGATTCTTGAGAAATGTTTAGAGTTTCAGAAACCTTTGGTTGCTAGCTTTGTTGATTTCAAAAAGGCTTTCGACTCTGTTGATCGTCATAATTTGTGGTTGATTGTGAGATTATATGGTATGCCTGACAAGTTAGTTAACATAATGAAAGCTCTCTATAATAACACTGATTCGTGTGTGAGAGTTGGTAAGGCTTGTAGCAATTGGCTTAGCATTATTTCTAGTGTTCGACAAGGGTACATTTTGTCTCCTTTTCTCTTTAGCTTGATTATTGATTATGTTATGCGAAATTTACTTCAAGGGAAAGATTTTGGCCTTAAATGGACTGGAGATACGAAAATTTCTGATTTAGATTATGCTGATGATTTGACCATGTTGGCTAATGATGCTGATGAGCGAATTCTTTCATCAGGGCTGTTGATGAGACTGATAATAGAGTAGAATTTGTGATAAACAGAGATAATGCTAAAGTGATGAATATTGTCAGGCAGATGGTGCTTCAGTTGCTTTGAATCGCTACACTCTTGAGCAAGTGTCTCAGTTTAATTATCTTGGGAGTTAGTAACAGATAATGGTGATGTGCGGCATGAGATTAACAGACGAATAGCGATTGCTGTAGGGACTTTTAAGTATCTATGGAGAGTGTGGAGAAATAGGCGTATACACCTAAAGACTAAAATTAGACTGTATAATAGTTTGGTTCTTTCTAGGATTAGTTATGGTAGTGAAAGGTGGACACTTTGTAAACAAGATAACAGGAAACTAGATGCTTTTGATTCCAGATGCTTACGCAGTATCTTGGGCATTAGGTGGTTCAACATTGTAACTAATGATGAGGTTAGGCAAAGGAGTTGGCAACCTCCTTTAAGCAGCATATTGGGCAGAGAGATACTCCGTTGGTTTGGCCATGTTGCCCATATGAATAATTATAGATTGGCGAATAGGGTTATGAACAGTGTGCCTAAAAGCCTCAGAAGGAAGGGGAAACCTAGGATGCGGTGGGCAGACAATGTCAAACAGGACCTTGTTAGAATTGGTGTGCAGTGGAGAGATGCAGCAGATATTGTTCAGAACAGATATACTTGGGGAACTAAATTGCGCGGTCTGGTTGGACCTCCGTAATCAATGGCTGCTTGAGGATGATGATGATACTAAGTGTTAATATTTGTGAAAGTGAAGGATAAATGGGGATTTTAAAGTTGATATTTTATGGGGTCAAAATCAAGCAATGATAAAAGATAGGAAGCTTGTTATGTCCATTGTAATATTCTCTGAATGTGTCTGTGTTTGAATGGGAGAAACAATTTGGATGACCATGTCATTTACTTGGCAGAGCTTAAGGATCGGTTTTATAGGATTTCTTGCACGAAAATTGAGGAAATTTGGCTTATGATTGGTATGAAGAAATATTCTACGCACACTACCCAGAGACACTTTTTAATTTCAGAACAAGAACAACAATCTAAACAATGTAAATCGTCGCCTTATGTGTCTTGGAAGAGGTATAAGAAAATGCTCTCAATTCTGCTCTCGGGAATTCTGCTCCAAGGGCTCTGTACACACTTGAAGTGGATTCTGTACATAGAATTGCTACTGAGATAATTAATGGAAAATCTTATGATATCTCTGAATTAATCACACTAATTAATAGAAATTCTGCAAAAAGAAAACATTTTATTTTAAAGTAAAGAGCATGGTATTATGCAAGCTAACTCATAGCTGAAATAAAAAAGGGAATTAGAAAAGAATTCGACCAGAGCCTCATTAGCCGTCATCAGCTGAGCTTCTTTTTATTTGTCTTTTAAGAGGGAGATCGAGAAATGGTCAGCCAATGACGTTGCCCACCTCTCACGCACGGGGACGTTGAGGTTGGATTTTGAGAAGCAGACGTCCATGCCTTATCCAGGATTCGAACCCGGGCCTTGTTGGCGGCTCACGGACAAACGAAAAAAAACGAAAAGTCATGTAAAATAAAACAAATTGCATAAAAAACTATTTTTTGTTAAAATAAACGAAAAATGGGAAATTGGAAAATGAAAAACAAATTATATAAAAAACTTTTTTATTAAAAAAACAAAACATGAAAGGAAAAAACTCATAAAAAACTATTTTTTATTAAAAAAACGAAAATAACACATACCAAAAGATGATAAAAAATTCCAAAATGCCAAAAAAACACAGACCTGGGAGTTGTGCCGAGAATGGTTAGGGATTCGGCCACAAATAAAGGAGCGAACATATGCCTTGCCCCCATTTGAAAAGAAATTAAAGAAACATTGAGGAAGCATAAAGCTTTTACTAATTTCCATTACCAGCTTCATCGCTGCTGGATTTCGCTGAAAAAGAAGAACAAAGCAAACTCAGAATTCTTGTTTGAAGTTCAATACTGTTTTTTACAAGACATAATTTAATGAAAATTTCTTCTGCTAACACTAGCTATCGTCTATGCATGAGTATTATCCATAATGAGAGAAATTTAACTATCTTTTGGTGTTTGGCTACTCTGGGATTTTATGATCCTGTTTATTAGATCGCGGGGGGGGGGGGGGGGTCTCTGTCGGTAGCGCGCCAGACTCGTAATCTGCAATTCCCAGGTTCGAATTCTACCTGAGTCAGCGTCGAACTTTATCTCCGCAAAACTCCTCCCCCTGGTCACTGTGAGTAGGAGGGGACACCGATTGGCTTGAGGAAGACCGCCTTTGATCGGATGGGACGTTAAACCGTGGCTCCGTGTGCACGTTAAAGAACACGCTGGATGGTCTTGACGGGAGACTTCCATCTACCTCCTAACAGCTTTCCAGTGAGTCCCCTCCCTCAAACCTTCTCTGAGCCCTCAGGGTCCTTATCACCTGGCCATTTAGCCCATTGTGTGCAACAGAGGTAAAACCCATCCAGATCATCGTCAAAGGGGCTATTTACATATTAGGGTAATAACTCGTTCTCCCTGGAATTTGAATTAAAAAGAACTACTCCTTCAAGCAACTGCTTGCCACAGACATTTGACAAGAGCCTTTCATTTTCTAAGCCACAGTAGGTCTATGAGGATGACTGGACCTCAGCAGAAATGTTTAAGAGGTCCTAAAAACGGAAAATCGAAATATAATTATATTTATTATTCTGTTTGAGTGGAAGATTAAAGGTTAAAAATGAAGCTGTTTTTATGAAACCATTATACTAGTATTGACATATAAATGATGACCGTGTAAAACTAAGATGAATAGTGTTTGCACAATAGATGATTTTGAATAATAAAATAATTTATTACACAGTAAAATTTAAAATGCATCTCTTTAGGTCCCTCATATTGTGAGGCTCTAAGCTGTAGCTTAGTTAGCTGATGCTTAAGCTCGGTCTTGATTGGTGAATCGATCTGTTATCAGATATAAGTTTTGATGTAATCAGATTTGTGGAATATCATAGGTAAGAAACATCAATTTACAAATGCGAATAATATTTCGATCTCCAATTAATTGAAATAACTTAAACTGAATTGACCTCTTAAGGAGAATATTTTCATATTGAATGCATAAGAGTGGAATGAAAGCAAATCTTTTACCTATCTTTTTGTATGCAGCCGTCTCGACACGGCGGCCCATTGGTCTCGAACCTCCCAGGGGAGCCATCAAGAAGGCTTGCGGAGAAGGCTTGGGGAGCCTGCAGCAAATGAAGGGCCCTTACGGACCCTTCAAGAAAAGGTTCTAAGGAAACTTTAAGAAAGCTCAAGGCTTTTAACAATTTCCTTACCAGCCGTCAAAGCTGCTGGATTTTGCCTGCAAGAGAACAAAACAAATTTTAAGACTCTTAAAAGATTACTCTTTCAGCAATTCAATGGATATTCATTAAAATATGTATAAGCAATTGTCAGTCTGAGAAATGAGATTTAAATGTGTCACAGCGTATTCATTTCCTACATTAATATTCTGTTGCTAGAAATAAGGAATATCTTTTCACAGTAATAAAATAATCAGAATCCTTTTCCAGTTTTGAGTTAACTTATCAAATACGCGATTTTGCAATAAGTGTTCGTACAACAACACGATATGCCTTTGCACATTTGGAGGTAATTTTGTATTTTGCCTGAGAGATATTTCGTAACATCATCAGGGGCGGGGGTGGCTCAGTCGGTAGCGCGCCAGGCTCGTAATCTGTAGTTCCCAGGTTAGAGTCCCAGCTTGGTCAGCGTTGAGATTTATCTCCGCAAAATTCCCCGCCCTGCCAACGGTCAGTAGGGGACACCGATGGGCTTGGAAAGGCCGCCGTCCGTCGGATGGGACGTTAAGCCGTGGCCCCGTGTGCGGGAGAGCCATACCCTGTGCACGTTAAAGAACATGCTGGATGGCCTTGACGGGAGGCTACCATCTGTCTCCCAACAGCTGTTCCAGTGGATTCCCTCCCCCAGCCTTCTCTGAGCCTTCGGGGTCCATGTGACCTGGCCATTAGCCCATGGTGTGCAAAAAAGTGCAGCTCAGAGGTAAAAAAAACCCAAACAACTCGTAACATCATCAGTTGTCGTCAGCAAAGTCAATAGACTGCTTAAGGAGGCAACAAAAGACTTCTGCACTCCTAGTCCTTCCTTTCGCAGTGGATGCAACAGCCAATGCCCAATGCGAGATTCATTTAACACTTCTCTTTTTTTCAATTCTTTGGCATAAGAGCCAAAAAAAATGTGAAAGCAAATTCCATAATAATTAAAAGTTTTTTTTATATATCGTAATATTAAATAATTTCTTTTGCACTACAACAAAATTTTGTCAGTTGCCAGATAGATGAAAAAAAGTTTAAATATAGTGTACTATAAATTAAGACAATAAATGAAACTTTAACGTCTGTTGATATTACGCAATAATGCCATGTGAAGTTTTCCACGGAGCTCACTAATGATGCAAAGAAAGGCGTGAATGGCTATGTCCCCACTTGTGCGCTTTCATCTTCAACTTCATTTTCAACTTTCAATTCCGCTTTTCAACACCGAGTAGTCTAGCGCATGCCTTAGATGAAATGTGTTGGACGCATGCCTTCAACTGTCTACACCTGTGCGTCAAATGGTTTTCAATTTTTCACCAGTGTAGACGTGAAGTTCCAATGGACGTAACTGATGCTGCTATGTTAGCGGATTTTGGGTTGGGTTGTTTTACCTCTGAGCGGCACTTTTTTGCACACCATGGGCTAAATGGCCAGGTCACATGGACCCCGAAGGCTCAGAGAAGGTTGGGGGAGGGGACCCACTGGAACAGCTGTTGGGAGACAGATGGTAGCCTCCCGTCAAGGCCATCCAGCGTGTTCTTTAACGTGTATAGGGTATGGCTCCCCCGCACACGGGGCCACGGTTTAACGTCCCATCCGACGGACGGTGGCCTTATCAAACCCATCGGTGTCCCCTACTGACCGTGGGCAGGGCGGGGAATTTTGCGGAGATAAATCTCAACGCTGACCCAGCTGGGACTCGAACCTGGGAACTACAGATTACGAGACTGGCGCGCTACCGACTGAGCCACCCCCGCCCCATGTTAGCGGGTATAAGTGCTGCAATTTTAGTGCTGAAAAAAGTGAGAAAAAGTCGTGAAAAATACCCGCGATCGACATGGATGAAAGATTATTTTAAAACGCGGAATTTTGGGATAATGAGGGAATTGGAATCAAATGAAAACGTTCTTTTTAAGAACTTTACGCGAATGTCTAGAACAAACTTCTATATGCTTTTGAGAATGGTGGAACCGAAGATCGAAAAAAAAAATAATCGTTTCAGAGAAGCAATACCAGCTGAAGGGAAATTAGCGATCACACTTAGATATTTGGCTACCGATGATTCAATATTCATGTCTCTGATGAATATTTAAACCTATAATCTGATAAATTATTTAATTTTTTTATTTATTTAAATTAATTTAATAATTTATATCTCTGATGAATTATTTAACCTATAATCTTCAATAATGGCCAATGTTTGTTCTGACGACATGGTGAACGAAAAACACAAGGCCAATAATTACAAAAACAGAACGAAATCTTCTAGACAAACTACGAAATTGCACGGAATGTTGAACAAAAATCCACTACTGGTGGAAGTACGTGCGCTACTGCACGGCGCCGTTCAACTGATTTGAGGCGCATGCGCCGCAGCGTGTGCGTCTAGCGCATGTAAAACGCACAAGTGTGGTCCATTGCGACAGATGCGCATGCGCTTTTCTTATCACCCCGAAATATACTTCATCTCTCAATTTTTTAAAAACATTTCGGGTGAAAACATATAACCCTAATCAACAATCCTAATCTGAAAACTACAATGTGAGTTTCACACGTTCAGTGAAATGGCAAAAAAAATGTAACAAACATTCTGTTTTTTAATCTTAGCATTATTAGTGTGCGAGAGAGAAAGCATTTCCCGTCTCTTACTTCCTCCCTCGAAAGAGAAAGTTGATTTGCAATTGCCAGATTTCTTTTCTTAAATATCTAGAAAGACGTAACCCGAGTGACAACTGCGCCGCAGCAGTCGAAGGCTCGGAAGTTTTTCACTCAATTGCTCATATGTGAGAGCATCTGCTGCGCATGCGCATTGTCTGATTGTCTCTCCTAGTTAAGCGTTAGGCGTTAAGCCTTTGATACAAAGACACGAAAACTCTTTCGAAAATGACAGACACATTTCTGTTGTCTTTGCACTCGTTCATTTCTATTAATATTTTGTTTGTTTTCATGATATCTGCGGTTGATTGCTTTAAAGCATTCAACCAATAAAAAACTGATGCCTATTACCCAATATATTTCCAAAGCTGTTTGGATCTGATATTAACAGGATCACAGAATTATCCGTTAATGTTCGAATTAGGCTGATGGCCAGAAGGCAGAGATTATTTAATGACCGAGAACGTCTAAACAATCTGATAAAAAAAATTGATATTGCTAAAACTTAATAGAGTAGCACTTTTAAGTTCATTTTTCTATATTAATAAAGAGCAATAACATTATGAGAGTAATGCTTTGTAAGATTCGGTGAGGGAAGACGTTTATAGTTTTATTAACATGGAAAACTAAAAATGACAATTTAGGCGAAATTGCTAGAAATATGGAAAAGAATAGTTCATTACTTATTCCAGTTTCAGTTTCGGTTTCTGTAAAAATGAAACGCGACTATTAAGCTTGTGAAAAAATTTTTTTTTTCACATGAACGATGTTTTAAAAATTCTGCGCGACGCCATGTGAATAAATCTGGCTTTATCGATTGCTCGTAATTGTCCTTTGAGGCATGAAAAGCAAATTGCATTTACTTAAGAGCTAAAAAAAGTTTAGCTTTTCTAATTTGACAAAAATACAAGCATTAATTTCATACGAGAAATTCATTTCGTTACTTAAATGAAATCTAATATCTAGATCTGTTTGGAAATTATATTATTTGTTGAAATAACAGCTGTGTGTTGAATAACGCAAACATTGGGCAGAATACACTCAGGATTCTAACCCGGATTTCCACCTTCCCGCGGAACAGTGCAATATCCTACACAATACAGGCGGCAAATCGAATCAAATACTTTTTCTACTTTATTAAACTAAGAATATTAATTTGACACAGAAATGAGTTGTTGTTTTTTTACTTAAATTAAGACTAATAATTAGAAAAGAATTGGAATAAGTGAAACTTTTATTGAAAATTAACTTTCTTTGTTGAAATAACAACTCTGAGACCCAAAGCAAAACCCACTGGGGATTCTAACCCGGACCTCAAGTGTAACCATGAAACAACGCTATAAATAAAAGAGTGTAAAATCGGCTCAGCAATGATCATGAAATGAGTCTTACCTAACTTTTGGAATGCTGCTTGGCCCCCTCCGACGTCCCATTGGCACGGGGACTCCTTCCTCAGCAAGCGCTTCCGGGTGACTGCGAAGGTTAACAGAACAACAAAGCCTAAATTGATTGGGGAAGATATTGTGACGATTCATTCAAGTGTTGAAATAATCGATACTCTCGTTACGTCTTTTACATTGTGACGATTGCTTGGAATAATTTCTAACTAAAAGGGAACTTTTTGATTCGTTAGGAAAATGAAATGGTCTGGAATTTAGGAGATTATTTAGTGGGTTTTACAATTGTGAATAAAACAAATGGGCATTTAAAAAAGCACTCACACTAAACACATATTACTATGTCCTCACAAGGTCATACTAACATGGATCTAATTTTAACACAATTATTTTTGTTTTATAAAAAAACTTGATCTGCGTTGTACAAGGTCAAATTGAATTATCCATTATGTGACGTCATGCTAGAATCAACAATAATGACGTTTTTTCTCCTCGTGACCCTCGAGGCACGAAGCTCATCTTCTGTACTTTGCCAATTAAAAGGCAGCAGACGAGAAAAGAATAAAAGACTGTTGATCAGTTTTAGCGTTTGTGTCCTAATATCTATTTAAGGGGTCCAGTATGGTCCTATTAGCCAGATTCTTTTATCCTATTTACCGGAGTCTTAATAACGTCTTACACAAGACCGGATCTAGGGAGAGGAGAGAGGGAATCTATGGAGAGGGGAGGAGGGATCTAGGGAGAGGGGGGAGGAGGGATCTAGGGTGGCTAATAACTGGAACGGAGGCGAAAGGAATCTGAAACATACACTTCTTATATTAAAAAAATTGCTCCACCCACAAGGAGTAGAATTACGTTTATGCAATTTGAACAACTTGTGAATTTTTCATGTTAAATTTAGGTTGCATTATTTTACCTCGGTGCTTCACATTTTTTGCACACAATGGGCTAAATGGCTAGTGGTGTAATTTAGTAAAAGATGTAATTTTTAACAGACGAGCCTCGGATACGGCATAGATGTTTCTTTTCTAGTGTTGTCTTTCTGCTGAGGTCTCGTGTTACTCACAAACCTTCTCTATGGCGTGTTAAATTAACAAGTTACTATCGGACTTCTGCTTTTTTGAGAGGTAAATTTTTATATAGATTTTTGTTAAATTAGCATTAAAATCTTTGGTAAATATTAACGATAATCAGTTTTTACATTGGCTAGTGTTTCAAAGTTTGCTTGTGGCCTAGGCCTCTCTGGACCTGTGAGAGGGACTAACGGAAGTTAACGATTCTGTCAACAAACAGTGACTTTTTTTTCGGACCACGAACTGAATTTGGTAAGATTTTGGAGTAAAGGATTTAGAGGATTAAGAGGCCATTGGATCTGTTCAAGTAGTAGTAGTCTTCTTTAGTAAGCGGATTTTGTAGTGGTACATCTCTTGAGGCTGATCTCTTGAGGCTGAGCTTCATTTGTCTTCTCTCTAAAATTCATTTGATTAAGAAAATTAACTGCTGGCCGAGGGGCAAGCGTAGGTATTTGATCCCGAGGGGTATTCGATCCCCCGATAAGGCCTGAATGTTTCTTTCCATATGTTTATCCTTCTGCTGAGAACTTCTCTGTGTTATATTGATAGACTAGTCAAAGCCACGCCAAGCATATGTCCGTTGATAATTTCATTCACAGCTTTCCACCGTACTACTCACAACGAACTATTCCATTCACAAGGTAGGCGACGACATTACCCCCAGAAATGTCAGATGTTATTCGATGGATCACTCTCGACCCACGGCAGCTATGAACCCAATCTGTTACCCCAACAGGGACAGAACTAAGTGGGACCATCCCCACCAAATTTGAGACTGATTGATCAAGTATCCGCGGAACCACAGGAAAACCGGCATTTTCTGCTGCCGATGACGTCACACATGCGCGCCCACTAGTCCACACGTTCACCCAGGAAAAACGGCTATTCTATAATATGATACTTATGACACCTATCGCTTAATTCAGAAGACGTAGCTTATTCCAAACAAGTTGTTTGCTGCATTAATTCTTTACCTTTTAAGATTGGCAGAAAAAAGTTTTGGATTTTGAATCGATGAAAATCGTCAAATCTGAGGATGGGATTTGCTTTTCCTGAAATCAGATACAATTAATTCTTAATTTAATAGTAGAAAAATGACAACACTAGGTGATGTTACACTGACAGACACTTAATTTAAAATGACTTATTCGGAGTTTTTTTAAAATATTATTCAAGGAATGCAAGAAAGTATTTTTACGTTCCTTGAAAAGTTTTATAAATATGTTTGATGTCTGTTATGTAGGGTCGCTCTAGACTGTCTGGAACAGGACAAATGCTCTGGTTGCGAAAATCGTAAGGATTTTTTCTTTTGAAGATTAAAAAAACTCTCTTTGCCAAAATATTCTCAAGGGGGTAAAAAGGGCTTATTTCGAGTGATTTCTCGAGGCGTCAAAATGCATCGAGCCATTACTGATAATATTTGTGACTGAGTACGATGAAAAAGTGTTTCCCTCTCAAGAAACGTTTTTGGGCAAACCGATGTTACACAATGTGCCCAAAACGTGAAAATCTTAAAGGCGCTTTTGAGACGTAAAGATTAAAAATGTTTTTCACTAAATTTTTTCTGAAGGAAAAAGGTGTTACTTGGCGTCATTCAGTGGGTGAGAAAATCCGGCAGGTGGTTATCGATGATATGGGCGAAGCAGATAAGTCGAAATATTGGATATTTGAGAGGAAATGTTAATAATTAAAAATGAATTGGTATAAAATTAAAATATAGTTTCATTATGAACAATAAAGGAAATGGGAACAGAAAACCATCTTAATAAGGCCTAATCATAAATATAAAATTATATCAAGAGAATTACTCCACAGAGTGAATAGCTGTCAAAGAGAGTTAACATCATCTTAATGTTGTAAAGAAACTGATACGCGGAAGTATAATATAATACAATTATTTTAATAAAATATTCTTCTATAAATCCGTGATTTCCGTTGTAAATATTTTCAATAATTTTCCCGTCCACGACGAAAGCGTTTAAAAAAACATTTTCCGGTACCTTAATCAGACAAAAACGAGAAGGGCGCTGTTGTGCAAGTAAATACGTCATTTAAAATTTTACTGAAAAAAAAGTGAATGAAAATTGGAAAATTTAGTGACCTAGTGACCATAAAGCTATTGTTTTTCGCCTAAGACGTTTTTAATATTATCTGGGGGAGGGGAGATTGGTAGTGGAGTGATGTGGACAGACCTTAATTTTATCGATAACTTGAGATAAAGAATTAATTAGGAAGTTTTCAAGAAGAGCCTTTCAGATAAGCACGAGTTAATTGAAGTTTAGCTATTTTCTTCTAACCGTATTGTTATAGAAATATTGCTTATGATATTAAAACATTCCACGTGAAAAAGATGCAAAGCGGTCATTAAAAGAAAGGGCTGGTCTATTAAATATAGATTTTAAACTTTTATTATTCTTCATTAACAAGCGAAACAACTGCTGTATAATGATTAAAATAAGGATGAAATCAAATATTTCACGGAATTTAATTTTCTGTTAATTGATAGGTGGTGTCCCGGTGCCTTTGGCTATTGGTCAAAGGGACCCGGATTCGAGGCATGTATGTGTGTGTTCACTTTCTCTTGAAAACTCGTCTTGCTGACAGTGCTTCTCCATGACGCATTAGACAGGCTGCTGTCAGAACTCTTTGGCAAGCAGCTGCTTAAGCGGTAAGATTTTTAAATTGATTTGTGTACCAGAGCACATTACAATTTACGCTTGATTGTGTTCCGATAGTTCCATTTGTTGAGAGCGAGATGCAGGAATTGAAAATAAACATCTATACTTTTAATGAATCAGTATTCCAATTTTGCTAAATACTGCCAAATATGTAAAAACCAGTTTCTTTCTTGTGTTGTGCTTTTGTCCAGACCTCCATGCTGTCATCCTTCTCTGTGGCTAAACATCTGACATGAATCCCTCAGAAAAACAGACTGACAGACTCCTGTCAGACTTTTACGGCAAGCAGCTGCCTGAGGGGAATTTTCTTTTATGTATTGAAGAAGAGAAATGTCCCAAAGAATTTAAGGATAAAGTGACGAATTTACTTTTATCTATCAATGACATAAAATCATTTTTCCGAACTGATATATGGAAAATTAATTATAAATTGTATGTAAGGTAGAAAATGTTTTGCAATAATTAAGGCCTTGGTTGTCCTGATTTGCCTGAATATTAATTTTCCTTTGGTAGCCAGTAAGTATAGATTTAATAATTTTACAGTTCATTTAAAAAAAAGGAGGGAATGTTTTCACTTTGTCGTTTCTCTGTCTCTCCATTTGTAGACATTCAGTTATTTTGTTTTTAGAGATAACTGAAAATTTCTTTTTGGGTTAGCTAGATACTAATGAAATATTAGGGCTACCATTTTCTGAATCTGTTGTTTTTAAAATTCAGCGTTAGAGGGCCATAAAATTGTGAAATGAGAAACGTTTGATGAATATTGTTAACGATTTATTTATGCTGTAGTTTCGAAAATTTGGCGGCAGAATGTAATGATCAACGGATCAATCTATAGCAATAAGAATAAACAATGACTGAAGTGATTTGATTAAAATTAAGGAGTTAAGTAAGGATATGTTTTTAACCTGACTGTTTGGCTTGTAGAATGAAAACATTCTGATAAACAAGTTACCAAGGCTGATTAATGGAGGACAGATTTTGAATAACATACGATATGCTGACGACATGGATTTATTACCAAAAAAAAAAATAAAGATTTCGCTTTTTAAAGTAAGCAAAGATGAGTCGAAATATTGGTAAAAAAAAACCAAGTGTATGGGTATTCTCGAAAAATAAAGTATTTATAAATACGAAATTAAAGTGAAGGCGAATAAATATTTAAAATAGGTAGAAAATTTAATATATTTTAGGAAGCATCATAACATCAAATGATAAATGTGATAAAGAAATTGAAGATTGGGAATGACAATTTATGAAAATGATGAAGATCCTTATAAAGAGAGAAATTTCTATGAAGACAAAACTCAGAGTTTTTGGAAAGTAAGAAACCACTCTTAACATAGATATCAAATGTAGAGAAAATATTTTGAAGTACATTGAATAAGTCTTGAACCTGGTTCCACTAAATTTTTTATTTAATAATGTTAAGAGTGACTTCCTACCTTTCAACTAAAGAAGCGTCGATAAATTTATTAAACTCAGATTTTTTTATTTTATACTACCAGTCCTGATATTATACACCAAAGAGCCAAAACGTTATGACCAGCGCGTCTTTATGCAAATCGAAGCAACTACAGGTAAACGAGGCGCGTGTGAAGGTCTGAAACGGTATAAATAACACCTGATACTGAGCTCTGTTAATCCGTGTTATTCTTGTTCTTCAGATGGGAGAGGCAGCTGACTTAAACGAGTTTGACAAAGACCAAATTGTAATGGCCAGACGACTGGGTCAGAGCATTTCTGAGACGGCAAGGTGTGGGCTGACCACGGCTCATCGATGCTAGAGGTGAGCGAAGGCTATCCCGTATGGTATGGGCCAACAGAAGGGATACTGTGGCGCAACTCGCCTGCAATTTGAATCTGGTGACGGGAGTAATGTGTCACAACACACAGTACATCGAACCCTGCTGAAAATGGTGCTGCATAGCTGCAGGCTGCTCCGAGTGCTCATGCTAACCTCGGTTCACCATTGAAAGTGCCTACAATGGGGCTTTCAACAGGCATCGAAACTGGACCTTGAATGATTGGAAGAAGGTCGTCTGGTCCGATGAATTTCGTTTCCTCTTGCACCACATGGATGGCCCGGTGCGTATGCGTCGTTTACCTGGGGAAGTGTTGGCACCAGGTTGGATCGTGGAATGAAAAGAAACTGCTGGAGGAAGTGTAATGTTTTGGGCAATGTTCTGCTGGGAAACCCTGGGTCCAATCATTCATGTCTAGGAAACTATGACGTCTACCACTTACGTAAACATCATTGCAGACCAAGTACATCCTTTCATGGCAACGGTATTCCCCTCTAGTAGTGCCTTCTTTCAGCAATGTGCCATGCCACACTGCTCGGATTGTTCGAGAATGGTTCGCAGAACATGCCGAAAACTTTCAGATAACTTCCAAATTCCGAAAACTTCCAAATTCCCCAGATATCAATACAATCGAGCATCTGTGGTTTGTGTTGGAACAGCATATCCGATCTGCAATGGCTCAACCCTTTTACTTATAAGAACTGTTAAAGGAGCTGATGATAATGTGTTGGTACTAGATACCACAAGACACCTTTGGAAATCTTGTAGCGTCCATGCCTCGCTGGGTCTTGTTCACGGCCACCTGCCGTCTTCTTGCACGAGGGAGGTCTTCGAAGCTCCGCCGTCCTTCTCTGAATTTGCACATCCACAAAACGCGCCACCAAAACATCATAAGAGTTGTTTTGGTGGCGCGTGGAGGATCAATATCATATTAGGCAGGTGGTCATAATGTTTTAGCTTTTTGGTGTACATCATAACGTTGGATAATTGGACGATGCCACCACTTTCACAAAGGAGGATCGAAGTTCTTTAAGCAAAAGTTTCTTTCACCAGACACAACTCAAATGAAGATATTCTTTTTTAGAGCAAATTACAAGATACGTAAAACTGCTAATAAATATTAGAAAGAGAGAGAGAGAGTTTATAGGCCTTATTATGAGAAGAGACAAAAGAGAAAATCTGCCTTTAACTGGAAATATCGAAAGAAAGAGGGACGGGTACACAAAGAGTAGGGTTACCATATGTCCTCCTCCCTTTTTGCCTCATGTCCTCCTGAAATTAAAAAAAAATATATTCTCCTTTTTGTACGGAGGACGTTTAAAAAGCTTTTGACATGTGTCTGTAGATTTTCACTCGTTACTCCGAAGTTAACAAGCTATGACTTGTTTGAAGGCTTGTCTAAACTTGTCGTTATATGTCAAAAACAAAGACCGTATTACCATTTCTCTCTTCGTTGGCGGCGCGTCAAGTTCGGTCTGCGAAATCTGTGTACCGTTGCTATGGAGCTTACTGAAGACGGGGAAAGATTTTACATTTTTACAAGGATACAGTTTGGGGACGACGTGAAAAAAATTCATGCCGATTTATCACAAGTACATTTGGATGATGCCTGCTCACAGGCTCTATTAGGGGATGGATGTGCAAATTCAGAGAAGGACGGCAGAGCTTCGAAGACCTCCCTCGTGCAAGAAGACCGCAGGTGGCCGTGAACGAGAGAACCATCGCTGCTGTGCGTGAACTCATTAAGGAGAGCCCCCACATCATAATTCAGGTAATAAGTTTAGATGACAGTGTATCGATTGGCAGCATGCAAACAATTATTCATCAACGTTTACAGTTCCGAAAGATCTGTTCGAAATGGGTACCCCACAAAATGATAGAACAGCAAAATAGGGATAGAGTCGATTTGTACAAGGAGATGCTGGCAATATTTGAACCTAGTGGCCCCAAACTGTTGACAGACATTGTCATAGTCCTATGAGATGTGTTCTATTACTCTACAATTCCATAAAGATCGACAATTGTGTTTGGGATGCGGAAGATGAATCGCATCTTCAAATCATCTGACATGACTTTCGCTAATGGAAGAGGATGTTCACAATTTTTTTTAATTCCAAGGAGTGGTAGCCGTGAACACCTTACCCGAAAAAATAACTGTAAATAGTCAATACTACACCAACACTGTTTTGCCAAAAATTGTTAAGGAGATGAAGGAGCAGCGTCCAACAATGGGAGTGTTAAGGGTTCTCCTTCTTAATGACAATGGCAGTGCTCACAAAACCCGTAAGTTACGGCCTATCACGAACAGGATAAAATCAGCTACCCCATCCTGCATATTCACCCGATCTTGCACCAGTGAGATTTTTAGTTGTTTCTGAAAATTAAAAATAACTTGCTGGTTAGCCTTTTTCAAGAGTGCAACACTTTGCAAAATGTGTTAATTCAGAATTGCGGAGTATTCCCCAATCCACCAAACGTTCCAGAATTGCATAGACGTCTGCAACTTTGCATAGAGGCTAGAGCGGAATACTTGGAAGGACAGCAAAAGTTTGTTGAGGTAAGTCCAATGATTTTTGTTCTGCAGATGCATGTTAAGACGCCCCTCGTGTTATCCACATTTTATTAAAAGATTATCGTAGTCCTTGTGATAACACTATAGACAACAAATTTTAACTTTTTTTCATAATATTGGTTAAATAGGATATTTTTAACTAATTTTGGGCTGCTAAATTTAAATATGGCTGCGAAAAATCTGCAGCACGTACAGTTTTTTTTCTAAAATACGGATTGATGCATTTCAAATTTCAATTAATACGCATATCTGGGAAATGAAAATAAATGTGACTACTTTATTAAATTGCAACTTAAAACTCATTAATAATTACATGATTACAGTGAAAAAAATTAGAAACTCCATAGTTATAGATCAATGAATATAAAGTAACAAATGAAATAATATTGAAACGCAAAATAAGAAAACATGGGTAAGGATCTTTTATACTTACAAGAAGTTCGTTTTTGTCTTTTATGTGTTGAGGTGTCTTACTTCTGAAAGAACCAGCAGTAGTCACCCATCATTGCTGGGTCCTACCTGCCTTCGTATCTCTCCTCCATGGTTCGGATATCCTGGTGAAATCTTTCCCTTTGCTCATCACTGACAGCTCCTAAGTTCTTGGGAAAGAAGTCGAGATGCGAGTGCAAGAAGTGGATCTTCAACGACATTCGGCAGCCAAGATTTTCATAGTTTTTAAGATGCTTTTGAATGAACTGATGGTAGTTTTCCTCTTTGTGATTCCCCAAAAAACCCTGGATCACAGACGTGAAGGATTTCAATGCAGCGTGCTATTTCATATTCAGTTTTTCTTCGAAGACAGTGTTATTCAGTAGCTTCCTGATCTGAGGACCAACAAAGATCTCTTCTTTGAGTTTGTCATCACTTAGTTTTGGAAATTTTTCCTTCAAGTGCAAAAATCCTTTTTTGTCCATAGCCTTTACAAAGTTTTTCATAAGCCCCAGTTTGATGTGTAGTGGTGGGAGCAGATCAGAGGGGTCAACTAGAGGCTATACCTCACATTACTCTTTCCAGGAATAAAAAACATCTCTTTGGGTCAGTCTTTTGTTTTGTAGTTTCCTTTCTGGCCCTACTGTCCTACAAACACAGAAAACAGGAAAATTTTGTGAAGCTCCTTGAAGCCCGGAGCAAGAGCTATATGACTTTTTTGTCAAAACATATTGTCCACTTAAACTGGTCATATTTTAGAGCAGTATTTTTTCCATGCTTTCATAAGTTTCCTTCATTCTCACAGAGTATGTCACTGGAATGGAAGGTTTTTAGTTTCCTTTATGCAGAAGGACAGCTTTTAAGCTTAATTTTGACGAGTCTATAAATAGACGCCATTTCTTAGGGTCGTGAGTTGTTTCAATTTCTTCCCCTCAGCCCTGAAATAATATGTACAGAAACACAAACCATCTTGCATCTCATAATAAGCAGAGAAAGCCAAATTTCTCTTTCTGAATACAGAAACTCTGGTACCCTTGGCTAGAAGATTTCACTCTTGAACCTAAAACCTCAGCTTTTTGTTTGAAAAATCCTAGGTCTCGAACAAGATCATTTAGTTCATTTTGCTGAATCAGATGAGGCTCGTCTAACTTTTTACGGATGTATGTAGGATCAGGATATGTATGTGCCTCAAAGTCTTCCTCTGATGAACGTGAATCCATCTCCTCCCAGTTGGTTGGAGGTGTTGGTATAGGAAGATCTTTTCCATGAGGAACTGGCCTTATGGCTGAAGGCACATTTGGATATTATATTTTGCTTTTGTTTGAAAAGCCCGACACTCTAGTTAAACAAAAATAGCAATCATGCAAGTGACTAGTTGGCTCACACCAAACCATTGAAGCTGCAAAGGGCATAGATTTTATTTTTCCTTTCAACCATTCACTCAGGTCAACAACGCACAAAATGCAGCACACAAGTGGAACCCATGTTTTGTCCTGATCTCCAACACGACATCCAAAATACAAGTTAGATGCTTTCTTCGCAATCTATGTCAAAGAACGACCCTGGGATTTTTAAAATATAATTTCCACACACATAACAAAACTTATTTGGCACATTAACACATCCGCGACGCTGCCTTTGTACCATTTAAACGCCAAAATTCACTCTTCAACTTACAGCATGTGTACCTCTTACAATGAAAACAAGAATGGCGGTCTGAGGTTAAGGTACTGTTACATGTTTTCTCTCACTTGGCAACCAGTGTTGCCAGCCACAAAAAGTAAAATATCTAGTATTCTCCCAATTGCCTGGAGGTGTTGTTATAGGAAGATCTTAAATAAAAAATAATAAAAATAAATTAATACCCCTTCAAGCAGCTGCTTGCCACAGAGGTCTGACAGGAGCCTGTCAGTTTATATGCCATAGTAAAAGGTCTGTGAGGATGGCAGGACCTCAGCAGAAAAACGCCACAAACAGCCATGCCTTACCCGGGGCTCGAACCCAGGTCCCTTAGATCAGTAGCCAAGCGCGACAGAAGTCAAAATGGCCAATAACATAAAAACGTGATGTGCTAGCCGTTTTTTAAGGCCAGATCTGAAATCCGCAACTGAAAAATAGTTAAAGGCAGTTACAATTGTTCATGTTATAAAAAAACCCTTGTAAATCAGTGTAATTATAGGGGAATTAGTTTACTTTCTGTTCTAGGTAAAGTTCTTTGCCTGATTATAATTAATAGAATTAAGAATTTGGTTTATGGACAACTGCATGATGAACAGTGTGGATTCAAGAAGTGTAGGGGATGTATTAATGAAATATTTTGACTCAGCAGTTTTTTTAAAAGTGTTTAGAGTTTCAGAAACCCATGGTTACTAACTTATAGATTTCAAAAAGGTTTTTGACTGTATTGTTTGTCATAATTTGGGTTGATTGTTAGATCACATGGAATACCTGACAAGTTAGTTAGCATAATGAAAGTAGTTGCTTTACATGAAGCCAATCTGGAAAATAAAAGTAATTTGAGTACCGAACTTTAAAGCATATGTCATACTATCCATGATCCACTTGGGAGCGGATTAATCGAATTGAAATGTCGCCACAACATTATATATTGTGGGGTTTAATAAAAGATGTCTATTTTGTGACTTGAAAATTAATGTTTATTTATCTCGTGGTATTTCCATTCGCAATTCGATTCCCAAAATCGAGGCAATATCTATGCAGATATCCTAGAGTCCTTTAAGAGATATCATCTGTATTTCAATATACTATTATTAAATTTTCATTTTTACTTTTTAACGATAGCAAGTGCTTTACAACCCAAGGGACGGCATTAACTTAGCAGCCTCTTTAGATTTACTCTGGTTTCTAAAATAACAGGCAAACACTTAACGGTAGTTTACATTGCCGCCAATAATTTGGGTTTTTTCATGAATGCATTGATAGGCTAGACGTTTACATTCAGCCAGGTAGTTGGTCAGTCAGTTATTGGCGCCAGTAATCCAGGCCATTGTAAACTAGCCTATGCAAAGGACTCACCTACTGGCTATGTAGGTTAGGTTCAATAACACTGCAGCAGTTAGAGCTTCTGTGATGAAAAAGGAAAGATATCATTAATGAAACGAAAATATTTTGGTATCATTAATGAAATCAAAGTAATCTCTGGGGCACAAATCAAAAACAATAAGCATCGGAGATGACAAAATATGGACTGTTTAAGAAACCCTAATTTTTTTATTGTTTAAAGAACCCTGTTTGTTTTAATATTTAAGAAACCGTAATTATTTTTTTTAATTTTTTAGTCAGTGAGATCGAGATGGCACCGTTAGTAATTGGTTTCTGATTTTTTCTGAAAGAGGAGAATCGGTTGAGCTGTTGTTTATTGAATAAATAATAAAAGAAATGAAACACCTTTTTTTCCCATAATTTTATTTACATCATAAATCATAAGACAGGGGATTGAATTGCAAAGATCTGTAAAAGCTTTTGATCTCTGCATCAACTGGATTTCTTTTGTATTCCGCCATGAAGGGTCAACTGTAAAGAGATAATAATTCTGATAAAGATGAAAAAACGCTTTTTAATATAAAGCTTGAAAATTTGTATTAAACTAAAATAATTAAAAATGTAATTAACAGGGAATAATTATTCCATTTGGATTCACAGAAAGTTCATTTCCTTCAGTGATATGAGAAAATTCAAACAGTTTTGTGTTTAACGTTTTCTTAATTATGTATTAGTCGTTGATTTTAATGGTTGAATATTTTGTAATACGATATAGAACATATTCATAACGCCTCAATAGCAGTTTATGATTGAATTAAAGCCGGACAAGAGGAGAGAATTTATAAATAGTGGCCGGGTCTCAGATAAAGATTGCGCGGATTTTCCTTTCGTGAAAACGGAAATTGTTACATTAAAACGGAAAAGTTGTTTTAAGAAAGTGTTTCATTTAACACGGAAAAACTTTTAAAATTTTTATAGATACGTATATAAAAGCTGGAACAGTTTTGTGCCCATTTTTATGTGTAATCACATGTTCATAAACTAAGTGAAAGCACTATGCACAATAATTATGCGTGTCTCGCTTACCGTATTTCCTCTTTTATAAAACGCAACTTTTTTCCCCTTCTTAATGCGTCTCTTACATTCGATAGCGTTTAAGAATGGAGGTCGAAAGACGGGAAAAAAAAGTGCAAGAAAAATAGGTGCGAGTAAAAGAGGATTGTAAGCCCCCAATCTTATTTGGCGGGGTGCCAATGGGCTCGAAGTATTGATTAATAAACCAATTAAATGTTATTCAAGGAAGAAATATGAGGTTTGGTTGTTATCTGAAAACCTTCCATTGACCCCTTCTGATAAGATAACGAGAGCATTGACTTCAAAATTTTGTAAAATAGGTCTTAATTGCTTGTAAAAAGATTAGAGAAAAAACATTGGAAAACGCCCTGCGCTATACAGACGATGAAAAATCAATTCGGGAGAATCTGTAGACTCAGATTGGGAAACTGGATCTGTGAGTGATGATGATTAGAGAACTTCTTTTAGGAAATTTTTAGTTTCGTGTTGATTTTCTTTGTTGATCGAAATAAAGCAAGTTTTATGTTTTAATATAAACGATTCCTATTATAATATTTTTCCTCCCGAAAACCTATTACTATTTCATTGCTGCCTCTTACAATCGATGACGTCTTATAATAGAGAAAATGCGGTATATTTAATTTCATTTGTAGACTGATTCAAGCAAGAATTATAAATTGTATCCCTGGCTTGCTACTCGAATATTTAATTTAATTTTGGTCTCTGATTTTAGAGTGTGGCCTTGGAATGAAAATAAAGTGCCGACATAGTTCATTACATTTGCATTCAAATTTAATTTCGTTTTATTAAGACCCTTTTTTAAAATAAATATTTAGCAAAGAGAACTTTTAACAGATTTTGAAAAATAATCAAAATTTTCTGTGGGGATCTTTTCATGTGTACTAATATTTCATTGAGGTTTTGCTTTTATAGCAGCTTTTTATACACATAAGGAGAGGTTTTTCAGTACCATTTTTTGTGGCCCAAAATTGCAAACAAATGTTAAAAAAAAGGAGAAATTTTCAGTCTTTATTTAATCTTAGAGCAATAAATAATTTATTATGTGTGCACTTTATAGCATTTAAATAATTAAGAAGAGAAAACTAAGTAGAAGAGACGAAATATGAAGTGAGAATCGCTCGTATCTTGTCGCGTTCATGAATGTTGAGCGACAATAATATCATGCGATTATTTATATATTTTCTATGGGTTGGTGTCTTTTTCCACGGACTACATTTTGGGAAACTATGTTTTGTAATATACAACAGAAGATTCGAGGCAACATTGCTTTCCTCTGCTAAAAAATCTATAACACATTTGCTACTTTTTCTGTAAAATGAGTTGTTTCACATGACAGGGGGGGGGGGGTCTGCTCATAATCTGCAGTTCTCAGGTTCGAGCCCCAATTAAGCAGCATTGAGAATTTTCTCTGCTAATTCCCGTTCTGTCCTTGGCGAGAAAGGAGACACCAACGGCTTGGATATGCCGCTGCCCTTCGTATGGGACATTAAACCGTGGCCACGTGTGCAGGAGAGCCATATTCAGTGCAGGTAAAAGAGAACACGCTGAATAGCTTTGACGCGATGCTTCCATCAGTTTCTTGACTGCTGTCTAGTGGATCCCCTTTTCCAACTTTCTCTGAGTCTCTATGACCTGGCCAATTAGCTCATTGGGTGCAAAAAAAGTATTGCTTGGAGATAAAAACAACCCAAATTAACACGAACAAGGGCAACCCGATGATAAAATATCGTAATTCACGATAGTATTTGACATGAAACTAACTCAATATGCAATCAGTGGGGATTGAACAATGACTACCTACTATGCCGTGTGGAGTTCCCTTGGGATCAAATGCTAGAAGATGACATAACGCTGGACGCTACTAAATTGAACTCTGAAGATATTTTCAACCAATCTAATTGTAAAGCACCCTATGGTTGGATAACAGGAACCAGAGTGTTGATGAATGAGCCCAATATCCAACAGGTGTTGAATTCTGGGGGTAGGCTGGCCACGTGAGTGAGTAGATTGAGGTCGTCCGAGTTGTGCATTGTCTTGTTTAAAGATGTTATCATTAACGGAGAACAAGATTATCGTTTAAGAGTGTGCTTGACCTGCAACAATGTTCAAGGAGTCCTCACCTTTCATCCCTTGTTCCCTGTATTAGAGGACAAAAAACATCCCTACAGAGCATCAACCGAACCATTGGCCTGCACTGGCTGTGCAAAGCACATCGGAATCATTATCACACGCTGCTTTCGCCTCCCTGCAGCCGTTCATCTTCATGAAGAAAAGGAAAAGGGATTCATCACTCGCATCACACCTTTTCCCAATCGTCCACTTTCTATGTGTGATGTTCCAGACACCATTCATGTCACAGTTTTGGATGAGAAAGAGACGACACGCGGACTATGATGTACAAAATGATGACGGATTCGACGCATTGTTCTATAGGAAATCAGTTGGGAATGTCCAGCGTTGGATTCGCAGGTGGATGTCTCAATTGTTCGTCTTCAGAAAACGTTGACTCATCCTGCGGTTCGTATAGATATATTGTGTTTCCCATCAGAATTGCTGCGCGTTCAATGCGAAATCAAATGCGTTCCTATCCCCATACACCTTGCAAAGCTGTTCTGAAACAATCAGTGACTCTTGCTGTTTATGAGACAGAGACAGTCGAACATCGAGCACCAATAATCCGACCTCTTTTGAATTCGATAAATTTCGCGGTTTAGGCATTAGATTACGTCACCTTTTAGCTCACACGTCTCACACACTTCACAACCAACTGAAGGTTGTAACTGTTGGCGTAGTACTCCAGCTTAAATTCCGTTCGCACCGTTCATTACTGAACACAGCTAGTTCACATCCAGAAAACACATTTCAATTGCAGAATAATATCTCCCCCTCCATTTCAGAGGTTTTTAAAGAAATTTCTTGAAAAATGAGTGAAATATGCAAGAGATAAATTTTTTGTCTCTTACTCTTACTACCATTCTCAAGGAGAGCACTGTGTCGTTGCCCCTCATCAAGGATGCATACTAGGGTGGTCATAATTCAACGTCTATTGAGTGTCAGTCTGAAACTGTTCCTCAAAAAACGTGTGTATCAAATGAACACATACAGAATAGGAAATATTTAAGGATCTTTTTATTTTAATGAAATTTGGTGAGTTTATTATACTTTAATCAATTAAAATACTTTATATTCATCACTTTAGACTATATATATATATAAACAACCCAAAAGCATTCGCTTATCTAGGTTGTTATAGTTAACATTGCATGAAATAACAAAAAACAGAAAGCTCATTTCTAACAAATTAATTACAACCAAATGATACACACATCAGTTGAGTGTGACAAACAAGAATTCTCGCATTTTTGCAGATATAAAAATGACTATTTTCATTTAAAAACAAAGGAAAGAAAACACTCTTACTACAATAGAGTACAAGAAATGTACAAGCAATAAAAATGTGAATTCTAATTTTTATTGCAGAACTATATACTTATAGAAAACTACTTCTGACAAATTTTGATTTTCTTTATTATCAAAGGATTGCGATAAATATTCGATCAAAAAAAAATCTCGAGAACTAACGAATTTCTGCAATCCGACTTTAATTTGGAAAGATATCATGATCCTAATTAAACTATACCGGTACTCAAAAATAAAGCAGCAAACACAAAAGCACGAATTACAAACAAGTCCTTCGTTGGATTTCAATGCAATGTAACGAACAGATGAAGTCTATGATCATATATCGCACTAATACCTGAAAAATAAACGAATTGCCATGAACATTTAATGAGATATTCAAATCAGAAAATCATTACCTCAAAATGGGATATAAAATTCAGTGATCGTTTTAATATGGTGTGTGAACACCTCAGACAGCAATACAGGCTGCACAACGACTCATCTTGCTGCTAATCAGGATGCCAACGACAGTTTGAGGAAGTATTTACCATTCATGCATGAGTGCAGATCGGAAGTGAATTTCTGGGAGATGGATTACAACCGGTGATGCGTCGTCCTAACATGATCTATTGGACTTAGGTCAGGCGATCGGGAAGGCCAGTTCATAAGGCTTATGGTTTCACTCTCAAGGGATTGGTCCACCAAGAGTGCATTATTGTCCATTAACACGGAATCAGAACCCATTGCTACGAGAAATGGACCACCATAAGTTTCGAGATCTCATTGCAATGCCTTACAGCTGTTACAGTCTCTCCTGGGAAGACACGTAGGTCTATGAGGAAATTGATAGCGATGCCTGTTCACACCAACACACAAAGTTTCAAAACTCTTTCTCAGAGGTCAATGGGATGATATCTGTTTCCAGACGAATAGTCTTTGGGAATCTGCAGACTAAATCGGGATTCATCAATGAAAAGAACATTGACCCCATTGACGTTGAGTCCAGTTGCGATGTTGTCAAGACCAATTCAGTTGGGCTCTAAGCTGGTTGGACAAGTTTGCGTAAATATATATCTATTATACTAATAAAGTTCATTTTAAGTAGCCATTGAATGTGAACCTATGATAATCTGCTTATGTGTAATGTTTTACGAATGTACGAATTTTTTCAATGAATGAAACAACTGGCCATCTTGCATAAAGATGACTTGCCTGGAGCCTTTGGGGGCAGGGTGGCTCAGTTGGTAGCGCGCCAGGCTCGTAATCTGTAGTTCCCAGGTTCGAGTCCCAGCTGGGTCAGCATTGAGATTTATCTCCGCAAATTTCCCCACCCTGCCCATGGTCAGTAGGGGACACCGCTGGGTTTAGAAAGGCCGCCGTCCGTCGGATGGGACGTTAAGGCCCCATGTGCGGGAGAGCCATACCCTGTGCACATTAAAGAACACGCTGGATGGCCTTGACGGGAGGCTACCATCTGTCTCCCAACAGCTGTTCCAGTGGTCCCCTCCCCCACCCTTCTCTGAGCCTTCGGGGTCCATGTGACCTGACCATTTAGCCCATGGTGTGCAAAAAAGTGCCGCTCAGAGGTAAAACAGCCCAACTCAACCCTGGAGCCTTCTGGACACAGTTTGCTAGGATACACCCATTCCATTTATGCAGTGAGGTCGAAAGTGAGCTGGCATGTTGTGTGGGGTCTATGCCACCTTGCATTTAGGAGCAGGCAACGATCGTCCTTAGCCCTTGGACGTCCAGGAACAGGTCAGGTCTTCTAATGATGGTTTGTCCTGTTTGAAATCGATCCCAAAGGCGTGTTTACAAAGCTACGATTCACATTTAGCCTTCTGACAATCGATTGCTCACCATCTCATTTCTTCCCTCAAAAGATTTCTTCTGGCCATTATCTAACGGTTGGCTATCTGAGATGTCGTAAGTCAAGACTATCACGAACTGATGTGTACGTACAAATGAGGTGCTTGTTATACTGATCTGTTTCGCATGTGCGACTGTATTTAACGAAAATTTCGTGTACATATTTGAACTCAGCGTCGTTTTTCTATGTAAAAAATCTGACTTTTGTTATTTATTGTCAATTATACATAAGATACGCTGATTCTTCCATTTGTTGCTTAAATTTTGAACCTTAGTGCATATTAAATTGGTTTCGTTTTTAAACTTTTTCTTCTGCCTTTAAAATGAAGTGCTTGAAATTAACAGAATTAAAACTTCATAAGATTACTGACCTTAAAATTTGACTTTGAATATTTCGAAACGTGGTCTCCTGTGTATGTTTTTTAAAATAAAGTCTGTCGAAACGTATTTAGTATTTACATTGGTTTCCATAAATTAAGGAAAATCCCTATATTAAGTCAATTGGAAGCTAACGTCAATGCTCTATAACTTCTAAAATAAGTTTTTCGTTTTGAAATATGTGATTGCAGATAATAAAGATCTCAATCAAATAAATCAATATCTCGATTTTCAACAATATTCGTTTAGTATTTAATGAGTTATGGAAGGAGGCATCGCTATCAATGGCCGCACAGACCTACGTGTCTTCCCAGGAGAGACTGTAAGAGCTCTAAGGCATCGCAATGAGATCCTCGAAACTTATGGTGGTCCGTTTCTCGTAGCAATGAATGGGTTCTGATTCCGTGTTAATGAACAATAATGCTCATTTGCTGGACTAATTAAAACTTAGAAATAAGTATTGTATCAAAGTGTTTAATAAAATAAGTTTATATTTTAGATCTTTGTGTAAAGAATTCTTTCAATATTCTAATATCACTATAGTTTTATATAAGTTTCATAAGACTGGCATTGCTGTTGTTAAATAGTCAAACTTTCATAACTCATTAAATATTGAACGAATATTGTTGAAAATCGAGATATTGATTTATTTCATTGAGATCTTTGTCTGCAATCACATTTTTCAAAATAAAAATACTTATTTTAGGAGTTATAGCGCTTTAACGTTAACTTCCTATTGACTTAACATACGGATTGTCTTTAATTTATGGAAACCAGTGTATTTTCGGACGAAAATGGTTCCTGAGTTATAAATATTCGAAAAAGGCATGTTTAGTAAAACCATGGATATCTTTACAAAGTAGCTCAATAAAGTATGAAACGACACTAACGTTTTGAAAAAAATGCGAAGGTTGACTGAAAACGTATTGAGTTTATGAAAGCTGTCACTTATTAAAAAAAAATTCATGGTAGAACAATGTTCTTTTTAATGGGGAAGGAGATTTGAATTTCATTTCATAAACTCCAGTGAAATGTAGAAATTGAAACATCACATTGTTAATTATTTCGGTTGACAGTATCACATATCAATGATGTCTTCTTGTATCGAATAAATCTTCAGAGTTTGCATAAATATATATCTATTATACTAATAAAGTTTATTTTAAGTAGTCGTTGAATAATGCAAACCTATGATAATCTGCTTATGTGTAATGTTTTACGAATGAATGAATTTTTTTTCAATGAATGAAACACTTCTAAATGTTTACAAGGAATTGGGAAGCCATAGAAGTTTTCGAATTGGGAAGCCATATTGGATTCACAGCAGTGTTCTTGTCACACAACTGTGAAACCAATATGGCTGCTCATCGTGTTCTGTGGGCGATATTTATTTACTTGAATTGTCCTCTGGATGAGCTTCCTTTGAACAAACCGTAACATATATATATCTCAAAGTGGTTGAAACTCATATTATTAGAAGAGGACAATAACAGTCCATAATGAGTGAGATCGATTCGAGTCCCAAAAACAGGCCTTGATCCCTATGAGTCGTGCTTTGTAAATATTCATCTTATCGTATACCTTTGAAGCTGAAAAAATACAAAATATTGGTGTCGACCTATACGTTGGGAACAAAGTGTATATCTCACATTCATTCGAGTATATTTTAAAAAAACATTGCTTTATTTCATATACTGAATATTACTTATCTAGTCTGTTTATATCCGGCAGTGGAGACCGTTTATATTCCAGAAGTATCTGACTTTAAGATCTAATAATGCATTTTAATCAGCTTGGATTGATGCGTGACATGTCGGCCGTGATTATTTTGCCTAAAATTCTGTGTCCATTATATAACGATGAAAAATATTAAACATAAAAAAGGACGAGTTTCCCATAAATCTTGCCTTATGATTTCATTAAATTAATGCGTTTTCTTGTGATGAATATAATTAGCCTTTTCTAGAAGTTAGTTATATCTTAAGCACATGGACTTCTCATAAAGGGCATGCCTTACTAAGATTGAAATCATTGCTGACGTTGCTACAGCTAACACAAAGTTTGGCTCTTGAAACAGTAGGTAGCTCCTTAATCACTATGCCAGTTAAGGTTTGTCATACATAGGCCCGGATCTAGAAAAAAATAAGCAAAGGGGTGGGGGTGCGGTGGGGGGGGGGCAAATGTAGCAATGAAGCCAGAAAAAGGTGCGGGGAGGGGGAGGGGGAAAGACTTCGATTGGAGTGCTGCATCTCCCCTTCGTTCAGATGTTTTTAAAAAATTTCCCCCAAAAAAGTGTGTAAAATATGCACATGTTTAATAATTTTGGCCTCATTACCCTTACTACCATTCTTAAAAAAAAGGAGGGGGAGGACATGGCCCCTCTTGTCCGACTCCCCCCACAGATCCTGCCCTGGTTTTTCACAAATAATAGAAAGGAAGAAAATAACAGGAAGATAAAGATGACTATAACTAAAAAGTATAACTATACTGAATTTAAAATAAATAAATAAATTTAAGTAAATTGATATAGATATATAATCAGTTTTTGTTAAACTTTATTTTTCTCATCAGTAGGCTTCTTTTTGTTGGGATGTCGTTTTGCTTTCCGTTTTCTGCGTGCGTTAACACGCTTCGCACACGCTGGTTTTAAAAAAAAAACCGCTTTGTTTTTGCTTTGTTGTTTGAAATTTTATCTGTCCGTCTGCAGACAGTAATTTTTTTGCTTTTAGATATAAATTAAAAATGTTTTTGGAGTTGGATGAGTATAAAATATTCATCTGATACAATAGGCCACACTGATCTGGCAGCCAACCAACATCTCCTATAGCAGAAGGCCAGTGGATGATATCTTTAATTCATTTTATGAGCTCCAATCCTGGGGTTATATCTCGAAGTCTAAACTAGTGCCTGATTGGCAATAACCAACGTTAAAACACATAAACCCCAAAGGAGCCACAAGGGTAAAGCAAATTTGCTAAAAAAGCACAACTAAAAGTAAAACAAGCCAGTGTCAAACACCATTAACTTCGGATGCTTGAACTGGTTCAAAACCAAGGGATCGTAATAGATCAAGAATCTTTAGTCCGGTCACTTATCCATTCAAGAGAGAGGCAATAAAATTATAGGCTTGGATGCCTGCTGAGATTCTCTCAGTCCAGTCCTTAGCCATCTTAAATTTAAGACAAAATATTTTAACTTTGAGCAATACATTACCCAAATTCAATTTCCTGAAGCATTCCAGGATATCTTTTACTTCCTTAGCAAAGTCAAACGTTTCCTCCTCATTTGCTTTGCTCTTTTTAGTTTGTACATTAATTGTGGCCTTCCCTTTGTCTGAAGGCTTAGTAACTGATGGAGCAATGTTGGTTTTCCTGAAATCTCTTCAGGAAGTCTAGTAGTTTGTGCGTAGATCTTATTGGGGTATCTTATTTTTATCCTTCTTGGGTTTTTCGAAACGAACTCCTCTATTGGGAAGTTTGGGAAAGAGCTCACAGCCTCTGTAATTGGCCGTGTGCTCTTTCCCACAGTAAGCATAGGTCGGTGGATCATCCTTATGTGTCCTGGCACAGCGCATTTGACACATCTCGGGGTGTTGAAGCAGATACCTTGAGTGTGCCCATAACGCTGACATTTGTGACATTGTGTTGATCCTTTCCTCCTTTGAAAGGACTCAACAGTGATCTTTAGATGGAAAAGATAAATCAGATTGAAGATCTGTTGGTTGGCATCTGTTTTTGCCAACTCAATGAGAAATATAGGTAAGGGAGTCTTGTCCCTGTATCTCTCAAGTTGAGAAATCTTAAGGGTTATGATGCCCATTCCGGACAACTCTTGTGCCAGGTCTTCAAAAGCGATGTCATCTGGAATGTTCTTGATGATCACCTTCAAGTTATTTTCTGACTTCAGTTGGTTTGTATGAAAGGTAAACTTTTCTTTTCCAAAGAAATTGGTAAATGCTCTATAGTCTTGGCTACATTTCGTTTGGACTCTAATGGTCTCACCAGATTTATTTGCTGTAAATGCTTCGAGAGCCAATATAAACAGCTTTTTGTGAGTATTCAGCCAAATTTTAGGTTGCCTCAAAATTATTGGTGGTATTTTGTCCCTCTGAACATTATTCTGAAGTGAGGAGAATTTCTGTGCTGTGAAGATGTTCCTACGTCGTCACTTATGTCATATAGTTCCTCTGAAGCACACTGGCTAGAGAGTAAGGAATACTTATTTTGACTAATGATACAAGGTTCATCTGTATTTAATAGCCTTTTGCATCCATTTTTAACAGGTTTGAAACCTTGATCACTCTCATCTAACTTGCTTTTTTCATTATCTTCAATAGGTGAAGGATCCGTAATATCAACACTGGTGGCAGCAATGAGCTGCATAGTAGCATTACTGTAACATTTCTCAGAGCAGTCAATGAGTAGAGTTCCTCTAACTCATTACTGTAACACTCTTTGGCTGCTTTTTCTAAATAAAAACCCTGAAGAATAGCCTGGTTAAGTTCTTCAGCTTGCTCTGGACTCATTAATAACATGAAATGGAGGAAGCAACTCAATCTTTTTATTCAGTGCTTTTAAAATTTTCTTTTGTTGATCAAGGAATTGACAGCTAAGTATAGGTTTCCCAGAATCCGAACTCTCTGGGTGGTTCGATTTCCAAATTATAGCTTCGGATGCATCTGTGCGGTCCGATTGAGATATTTCAAATTTCGGTATCTCTGTGCGGTCCGATCTGTTTTTTTAGAATTTTAGCGGTAGCTGACATCGTGAAATTTAATATGAATTTCACGAAACAAAACGAAGGTCAAGCTCCAATTTATTGAAAAACAAGAGTGAATAATTGTAAAAACTTTTTACAAGTGAATTTGGAACTTGTAAACTCTTTCACAAGTTGATTAAATATCAATATTACTTTATTGTATACCACCAGGCTTGGTTGTATACAATAAAGTAACACTGATATTTAATATAACTAGATAATAGACACAGCAATTTCGAAACAATTCGAGCTTATATTAGTCGAAGTAGATTCCTTTATCGGAACAGTATAACTTATAAGACAACTTCAATGGAAGTTTACAAGGCTCTAAAAATCTGACAATTGTAAAATTGTCAGAAACAGAAAATATATAATTAATCTCCAAGAGAAATTAAGAGCGAACAATAAAATATGCAGTCAAAAGACTGCAATTCGCAGAATATGTAGAGATTTCAAATTGAAATCTCTAAAATCCTAAACACATACTAAAGTTCAAATAAAATATTAAGCTATTTCTAACTTATCCTGCCGACCAAGGGCTCCACCGGGGTTAGATACCCGATCTCGCCCAAGGCTATTAGGCAATTTAAGTAAAGGTTTAGCTAACTAAATTTCATTTCTTGGAGCTAGGCAAACACACGTCCGCTTCCTTCCACGTCGGAGCTCCCCGGAATCTCCAGTGGACCAAGTTATGACATTAGCTTCTAAAGTAGTCCTACTATCTAGGTCGTTCTTATATTTTAATTTCTGTTAATATTACTGGTGGACAATTGTGTTAATCTACTTCCTATTGTTTATCTATAGATGTATTTTAGTTAGAAAGAAGATTATTCGTATATAATATCAAATATCATAATTCTAATTAATATAAATAATTTTTCTAAGTAAAATATATTTATGGATAAACATTAGTATGAAGATTAACACAAGAGTCAACCAGTAATAACATTAGAATCAAATATATAAGACTTGTTTATATGGTAGGACTACTTATGTAACGTCATAAATTTGGTACACTGGCTTTCTGTTACAGGAGATGTTGAGCCAACCCCTTCCATTCCCTTATAGAAGAGAACATATCTTTTGAAACGTACTTAACCGCCTGCACCATGAGAAGGCGCAGTCGGACTTCAGGTGCTAGGCATCGCAGTTGTGGGTATCATCGCAGGAGATTGGTACACAGCTCTCCTTCCAGTGTATGTCTGTCTACCACATACAGAACAAGAATAATATAATATATTAATACACAGCAATACTTTTTCTCATAAAGTGAAAGTTTATATCTGGGAGAATAATTTAAACAATTAATATATGAAGATTCCAGCAGAAAGAACTAAAAGTAATACATCTCAGTTAAAACTGTTTAAATTAGTGAAATTAAAAGCAAAGAGTGCTGTCTCTGAAATTGAATTAATTATGATTTATCTTGCAACATTTTACGACAAAGAAAATTCCCATAAGGAGGCAAAATGTTTTTGAAATTATCATGTCCCTGCCGCTTAAGAAGAGAAAGTCAAAGGAAATGAAAATGATAATCATCCATAAATCTTTCCTGATGCACTCTGTCTTGATACTGTTTGCCCTGTGGATGCAGAATGATCCGAAACAAATTGTCAAATCCGGATAATGTCTGGTAATTGCATATTATCGATAGTCTCGAAGTTTTGCGTTTGTTTGGAGGCACAACATCAGCTGCCTCTTTCAATCGTCTCCAGAGCCTTGAGATCACATTTAGAGACATAATAAGCCATCTTGCACCGTCAGCTTCTCATTGTGTTAGTCTGAGAGAATTGTCGAAATTAATGATTCAACAGCCATCATCTTCCCATGCGAAGGATTACAGCAGCAGGCCGGCGAACTCGGCGCAGGTTGTTGTTTCAAAAATTGTTTATAAAGTTTTACTCTTATTTTTGCAAAGAAATTCAGTTCCCAAAACATGGATATAGCAAACAGTCGTCTTGTTTCGTCTATTAAAAATTTTACCTATGACCTCAGCAGCGAATAAAAACAGGAAGTTATAATTCTATTTGTGCTCTATTCCAAATAAAAAAATAACGAGAAAAAACGTTTGATAAAAATATAACTTGGTAAAAATATAACCAACTTGGAAACATTTTCATTTGATGTTTGGATCTCGATTGCCGGTTCTTTATGTACCTTTTTGTGTCAAATATTAGAATCATTATTTCATATCATAACGCATACTCACTCTAATTTAAATCAAGATGTATTATAGAGCAGTCCTGTCCAACCCAAACTTACTGAAAAGGCAGTAGGAAAAAAAAATCTGTATTCTTAAGGAGCCGAAAGAAAAATTCTGTGCTTAAAACGAAATCATACATTTTTAATGAAAAATAAACCAAAAAAAAAAAACTTTATTTTAAGGAATCAAGAAAATATCTTGATTGAAAAACACGCATATCTTTTTTTTGCATTCACAACGATCATTAGGATTATTTAGAGTCACTCTCTTCGCTATTGCATTCTGCTAATACCGTGTTTAGGGGAAAATTGTCTTGAGCCGGGGATCCGAACCCACGTCCTCCTGATAACATATAATATATAACTAATGCCCAATATTAGTAAAATAGAAGAGTGATGATAGTGGCTTCAAATAAAAAAAATATTTATTTTTAATAAGCATTATAAATTGTCAAAATCGTTCAGTGATGCACATACGAATATTTGGTCAAAAAAATTGCAATTCATGAGCCATATTCAGTACTCGAAATCAGTCAGCTCCTTGGACACTACTTGATTTTTCTAGCCGGTCACTCCAAACCCTATTGGACCTCGAATGCTCCACAGGATCTGAAAATCCTTCTCATTTCTGAGTTCTACTGCCGGAAAGAGCCCCGTTCACCAAAATGTAGTTCTCCAGCAACGGTATATTGAGATTTGACCTTTGACCTCGAAATACACATCGCATCCTAAATTTTCCATAATTTCCGATATCTACGACTCAAAATAACCTCAACACCATTTTTTAAGCACTCTAGCATCGATAGATCTAAATTTGGCTTTTCGACCTCCGAGGACCTTCCGAATCCAAAAATTCGTAATGTTTCCTACATCTAGAGCCTGAAACACTTCTGGACACCATTTGCACGTTTCTAGCGCTGGAAGATTAAGGTTTGACTTCTACGTGACCTCTAGTTGGCCTTGAAGGGCACGTGAGAGGTCAAATTTAGGATTGTTGCCGAGATCTAGAACCCGAATTAGCCCTAGGTACAAATTTTCAGAGCTCTACCAGTTCTGCATCACAATTACAATTAGCATAATCTCGTGTCAGTCAGTCAGCCATTAATCACTCACAATCATCTATATGCTATCGATTATTTGTTTTGCTTTTAAAGGGCCTGTAAAAGGGTTTTGATGATTAAGATTTTTATGTTTTTTCCTAGCTTTTGAGCACCAGTTCAGATTATGTTTAAACGCATTTTATACTGGCGGCAAATTGAATTATGCGCTTGATATATTTTGTTATTCATTAGCAGGAAAATTAATTTGCAAAGGCAGCTAATTTTCAGATTTCAATAATTATTCATTTGCTTCTAAAATCGTTATAAAAATATTATTTTAAAAATATTGCAACACTATTGAATGCAATTTTTTTTATAAATTGAAAATAATTTATTTTGATTATTTATTATTTAAAAAACGATAATTTTCGATCCTATGTGCATTATTATTAATATTTCAATTTCTTCCAACACCAATCAATCATATTTAAAAACGACTGTATTATGTGCAGCCTGAAACAGAGAAAAAAATCCAAATGCAATATTACTTCCTGTTAGAACAGGAAAAATAAATAATCAAATATAAATAGATAATAATAAGTAATCAAAATGGGAATAACTGTTGACGAATATTCAAAATGAAATTATTCTTGACCACTGTCCCTAAATCCATATCAATAAGACCACTACTGAATTGACTATTGAATTTTTATTAAAATTCACTATTGAATTGTTTCATAATAAATTTCCCTAATTTAGATAGAAGCAAAAGCAACCAGTGATACTTACCAAGAAATCCATTCCTTATTTAGTTAGCAACAGTTCTGGAAAAGAAATTTGAATAGAAAATAAGTTAATACAATTGCAAGTATAATTGGAACAAAACTTTTAAATTTATTTTTCAGCTTATTTACAAATAATAAATACAATGCAACACCCAAGAGTACGATTCATAAATTTTCCAGATTCATAAACTTGTTCTGCAGGAACAATTAGACATACAATAAAAACTAAATTATCCGGAATAATTGGGGATGTAGGTAGTTTGGATAATCGATTTCAAATAAAAGTGGTATATGCATTATATATATAAAAATGTTTTTGATATTAAAGAAAATATTGCAACAAGAAGCATTTAACTAAATTTTGGGTATTTATACAAATAAAGGGAAAATTTACATACAAAATATCAAAAAATTGTACGGTAATAGTTTTTCCAATATGTGCCACGCAATCCGAATAAAAGAGTTTCTACTGTATAGTGTAATTTATACCTTTAAAACTATTCTATACACCAGTGGTTCTCAACCTTTTATGCTTCACATACACCCTGGAAATGTGTATGTAACTTGCGTACCCTTATATAGATAGATAAAACTACAGTTATAGTATGATAATGCCAACTTAGCGACTTTGTTTCTAGATCTAGCGACTTTTGAGCTCTCACGGCGTACCTCTAAAAATTTTACCGCGTACCACACGTTGATAACTCCTGCTATACACAATAGTAAACTCATGAACATGTGTGTGAATTTCTATTAATGTACAAAATAGAAGATACAGTAATAGAAAATATTAAATTTAAATTGAAACTGAAATTCCATACCTTAGAGTTAGGATTTGGTTCAGTTGCTTGAGGTTTTTTTGGCCAAGTAGCAACTATGCCTTCAAATGCGAATATAAAATTTTGCATCAACGAATCTAACCATCAATAATTCCTTGATAAATATAACGTACGTGTAGTTCCTCGATTTCCGAAATGTACATACAACAACAACGCATTGGATTTTCGATTTTTGTGAGCGCATCGATCCCATACCTCCATGTATTATTTTTGACCGCTGTTATTATGTGCCAAAAAATAAGCAATTCCTATATACAGCAGTGCTCATGTATTCACTCAAGTTACCACATAATAAGAAACCCAATGGTTAAGGAATCTTTATTTTTCATATAATTCCTTCGATTCTTCCAAGTTTTCTCCGAATGAGCAGCTATATTCATTTTTTTACTATTCCATTTTTACTATTCCATATCGTCCTATTTGATAACCAGCTCGCCATTTGTCAATTCCCATCAGATCTTCCCAACCCTTTCCCGATCGCAGGGTTTATATATCGAATGGCAGCTTGTGACGCGAACAGTATCAGAGACTATTAAAAAAAATACCCCCTCCCCGTTTTTTCCCTCCTCAATATCGTTCCAATTATATCATCCAAAAGCTAGGGGCTGAGAGTTTCTAGATAGGTGTCAAATGAAATCTTGTGATGTGAGGGGATAGCCGTAGACTTCCTACAATATTGCTTCTCCTTCTCCTTTACCAAAAGAGAGGAACGGAAATTTTACAGGGGTAGATCTCAACTATTATATCTCAAATTAAAACTTGTGACTTCTAGAATATCGTGTGCTAAATTAAATTACGTTCCCGCTGATTCCTCCTAATTAAGGGGATGAAAATATAACGAGGGTCAATCTTTAGGAGTTGTATGGCAAATGAAAGCTTGAAGAAGTCAGTATAGCAAAGGAGCATTTTCTCATTTGAAGATACAAGTAGTGGACAAAAAGGTAGAAACACCAAGATTTGCAGAAAGCTTTCGGTTTATTTTAAATAGCAGCTCTACGTGCCACTGACGAATACATGAAACATGCAAATGACAGTATGCTTATCGTGATGTCTATATAGACAAACCCGTCGTATAGATAACTGCATGTATAATAACTATTGGTATCATATCATCTAGAGAAGCTCTTAGCGATTTGGAAAAGGTCACGATGGTCGGAGCGTTTAGCAGGAGTTTCAATTCAGCTGAACTAGTTAATGTTTCACGAGGAACAGTTTGCAAGGTCATGTCTGCATGGGAATCTAAAAGGAAGGCATCGTCTGCAGAAGGCAACAGTGGGCGAAACAACATACTCCAGAATCGAGACGTTTGAGCTTTAGTACGATGTGAAAAGCGAAACTGGTGAGCTACAGTTGTCCACGGATTTTAACGTAGGACTTAAGAGGCCAGTTTCGTCAAAAACAATACGTCGAGAATTCCATAGAGCTGCGTATCATGGTCTACTTGAACTTGCCTGTTATTACCTAGCCTTCACAAGCCTGTCATTAACCGGGTGGAATCTAAACCCACGACCTTCTGATAACATGTCAGGTGCTCTGATCACTGAGCACCGTCTACCTCGCAATCATCCTCTATTAGTGGTTTTAAGCATTATACCATAGAATTAGTGATTGGAAATGTATTTGACTGTAATTAAAGACTCCGTCTAGAAGCACTGTCCAGGTTAGTGCATACAGCCAGCCCGCACCAAGAGGCATTGTATATTTTTTTAAGCCATGTATCAAGCGTAAGGATTAATGTTGCAAACATTAAGGTCTTCCTATAATGACATAAATAGAACAATATATACATAAAATGCCATGCCCTCTTGAAGTTTGATGTGGGCTGGTCGTGGGCTGGAGTAATGTGTCTCAGGCAGGATGGCTCTAAAACCCGGAAAGTGCCTTCTACACCAGAGTCCCGGAAAGTGCCTCACCAGAACCCGTAAAGTGGCTCTAACCCGGAAAGTGCCTTCTACACCAGTCTTCAATTATTGTCAACTACATTCCCAATGACTTTATATCAGCTGGTCAACTACATTCCCAATGACCTTATATCAGCTGCTGGATAATCCTAATCAGAGGCCATCGCAGGTACCTGAACCTTACTTAGCTAGTTGGGCATCGTCAAGCCTAAACTGGAGTAATGTGTCTCAGGCAGGCCATATGGCTCTAAAACCCGGAAAGTGCCTTCTACACCAGAGTCCCGGAAATTGCCTCTAACGGAAACCGGAAAGTGCCTCTAACCCGGAAAGTGCTTTCTACACCAGAGTCTTCAATTATTGTCAACTACATTTCCAATGACTAATTCTATGGTATATTTTTAAAGCCACTAATACAGGACGATTGTTCTGCGGCAGGTAGTTCAGTGGTCACGGTATCTGAGGTCATGGGTTCAGAGGTCATCAGAAGATCATATGTCAGATCCCACCCGGCTAAGGAAAATATTTCCTCTCCATTTATTCAACATACTTCCAACAGGTGCATATTTGTGATTTCTTATTATTTCATTTTATTTCCGATCCGACCAGGTCTAGCACCTAATGTCCGACCCCGCCTTCTCGTGGTGCAGGCCGTTAGTACCTTTCAAAAGAGATATTCTCTTTTGGAAGGGAACGGAAGGGGAGGGCTGCCAGTTCAGTATGGCCTACTGATCTGGTCATCTATGGCCACTTTTTTCTTTTTTTTCAAACCTGCTGAGGAGTGGTCAACTTCACAGGGTCCTGGTGCTGACCATTTATACCTACTAGACTGGACTTGTTTATGGATTTGAGCTTGATTATTGATCCTGGACTTGCTGCACTGGTGGGCCTCTGTTGAGGGAGAGTCTGCTGCTGTGTTTTCTGTTTGCTTCTGGGTTTCCAGCTCTAAGTGAACAGAGGCATGGGATACCTTATATCAGCTGGTGGATAATCCTAATCAGAGGCCATCGCAGATACCTGAACCTTACTTAGCTAGTTGGGCATCGTCAAGCCTAAACTGGAGTAATGTCTCAGGCAGGCCATATGGCTCTTGAAAAAGTCCACTTGAAAAGGTGTTGCCTGAAGTTCCTACTAGCATCGGTGACTTCAGCTTTTAGCGGAGGAGGAACAGGTCTTTGCCCCATGCCTGCGATCAGGGGGCTGTTTGATATTGTTGGCCCTACCAATCTCAATAAACCTAATTTCTTAAAAAATCCTACTAATCATTTTCTCTCTGCAGGAACGTGGAATGTGAGGACATTACATAGAGATTATTTTCTTGATGTCCTCACGCAGGAATTCCAGCGCTGTAACCTAGATATTCTAGGCTTGCAAGAGACCAGATGGACAGGTAAACGTGAGATACTTAAAAATAACTTTAAATTTCTCTTTACAGGAAGGGAGGATGGAAAGCATCACCAAGGCGTGGGTCTGCTGCTCAGCAGACATGCTAGTAATGCTCTTCTAGGATATGAGTGCATTAATGGAAGGTTTCTTACAGCAAAATTTCAGACAAGCATTAAAGACTTGAATGTTATCTGCTGTTATGCCCCCACTGAGGATGCTGATGAGGAAGAGGATAGGTTTTACAGACAACTTCAGGATATTTTGAATTCTGTCAAGAAAGGAGATATTACCCTTGTTCTAGGTGACTTCAATGCCAAAGTTGGTTCTGACTCTGACCTTTGGGGAGGGGTGATAGGCCCTTTTGGTATTGGTAGCTGCAATGGCAATGCGCAACGTCTCCTACAGGTAAGTAAACTCAATGGTTTTAGAATAACTAACACATATTACAAACACCGCGACATACATAAATACACATGGGTTTCACCTGATGGGCTGCATAGGAATATGATTGATTATATATTAATTAACAGCAAATGGGCTAGTTCTGTTAGAAATACCAGGGCATATAGGGGAGCTGAAATTGGATCTGACCATTACCTTGTTAAAAGTGTGTTGCAACTTAAACTTAAAAAGTGTTGTGCTAGGGTTAAAAAATTTACCTTTAATACTGAAGCTCTGAAAGACCAAGTTATAGCTAAAGCTTACCATGATAGGTTACTTAGTCATTATGACAGGCATGGTTTGCTTAATACTTTGAGGAAGAATGGGGCCATTTTAAACAGGCTTTTTTGGAAACTAACAGTACTCTTTTAGGGAAAAAGGAACAGAGGAGACAGAATTATTTAAGTGATAAGGCACTTGAGCTTTTTTCCGAAAGAAGGAACTGCAGGAATGTCCTTAATCAGTACCCTACTAGTCCTAATAGAAAGGATTACAGAGAGCTTAATAAACGTGTAAAGAATCAGTTAACTACTGAATAGAATCTTTGGCTTGATGGCTTGGCTGACAAAGCTGAGGAAGCAGTAATTGATCACGTTTCTTGTGGACGAATAGGTCGTATCCCACCTGCTGACTTTCAGACACTAGTAGACTACATATATCACAATGCTTACAGACTGCACTGTACTCACGTGGCGGCCCAATACCATTAGTGATTTTATGTGGCTATTTCCCCTTTTTTTTACCGCTACCTGTATAGAGGTTTTCAGTGACAAAATAAAATATATGAATTAAATAGTTTAAAAAAATACCTTTCATTATGCACCTTAAAAGGTAAAGAATAAAACTAAAGCATATCGATGATGAAATCTCTCAATCTCCACTTTAAAGGAAAGATAGAGAGTCAAAACCGGCTTACTTCATTTGAAGTGGATACGATTTCATTGAGATTTAGTTTTATTTTTTACTTTTTATGGCGCATATCAAAAGATAATAATTTTTTTAACTTTTTAATTTATACATATATTTTTTTATCTAATTTTCAAAAAAAAAATAAAGTTTTCATTTTATCATCTGTCTCTCCGTTTGTAGATATCGAACTTTATTGTTTTAGAGATTAATTAAAAATTCTTTTTGGGTAAGATATTGATGAAATGTTACGATTCCAAACTTTCCGAATCTCCCAAAAGCTGTAATAGTGCCCTCTAACAATGGAAAAAGTTTAAGATTTTAAAATTTTAAACAAATATTGCAAACAATGTCGTTATGGTAGAAATTCGAAATTTCTGTGTTGGAGTTGTTGGGTTGGGTTGTTTTACCTCTGAGCGGCACTTTTTTGCACACCATGGGCTAAATGGCCAGGTCACATGGACCCCGAAGGCTCAGAGAAGGTTGGGGGAGGGGACCCACTGGAACAGCTGTTGGGAGACAGATGGTAGCCTCTCGTCAAGGCCATCCAGCGTGTTCTTTAACGTGCACAGGGTATGGCTCTCCCGCACACGGGGCCACGGTTTAACGTCCCATCCGACGGACGGCGGCCTTTCCAAGCCCATCGGTGTCCCCTACTGACCGTGGGCAGGGCGGGGAATTTTGCGGAGATAAATCTCAACGCTGACCCAGCTGGGACTCGAACCTGGGAACTACAGATTACGAGCCTGGCGCGCTACCAACTGAGAGACCCCGCCCCCCTGTGTTGGAGTGCCAAGAAATATTCTACTGTAAGCAACAATCTGCCCCCTTCTGTTTGAGAGGTGTGAGAAAAGCAACTTTTTAAATTTAGGAAATAAAAGGGAAATAATCTTTATGTTGCATAAGTACTAATGAAATACCGCTATTTGCATTTTCCTCAACATCTATCAGCTCGAATTAGAACTTTTAAGGGGTGAAAAAGTAGGCAACTTCCTTCTGTTTGAAAACGAGATTCCCATGTTCGCCAGTGCAATATGCATTTTTCTAGTTTGTTTAATTACCTCTTCTTAAATTCTCTTTCGTTTCTGGTGAATTATTTTTGGCTCTATGCTTCCAACATTTCAGGCGAATTTTCTATCGACCCTATTTCTTTCCTTTTTAGATTATGGGAATGACTATTGCAAAGAACTGTGTTCGCCCCCCAGTTTATTCTCCATCTGGTGTTAAGAAATTTCTTTATGTCCAGGTGAGTTATTCTCTTCTTTTGGCCGAAGTGCAGCACTGCAAACGGAACTGCTTCACGTTAAATTCCATCTCCTGGATCGTTTTCAAAATAGTATGAAATGTTCCTACGTCACTGACAAGATATATGATACACTGCATAAAGCCAACCGATCTATGTTAAAATCATCGAAATATTCGAGAAAGTTTCCAAAAGTGCGAAAAATTTCAAACTCTACGAGAAGTGTTTTAATCGATATTAATAAGTCACGGGTAAACGAATTATCTCTATTTATTCACATGTTTAACGCGTGTCTGTATATTTATTAAGAGATTTAAATATTAAGAGATGACAATGATTACATGGCATAAAGCTTATAGCCATTTAATGAGGAAGGGTTGATCAGCGGTCGATAACAGCGGCGGAGCACCTGACACGTTACGAGAGAGCGTGGGAAATTATGAAATCCTATCTCTTCCCCCTCCCTCCACCCCGCTCAACACAATCTTTCCTTTATGATGACAAAAGTCTTTCAACATCTTAGACAAGAGCTATTCCAATGGGGCCCACAGACCCCGAAGAATACTTGGGGAAAAAATAAAACCGCATTTTCTTTCGCAAAACAAATGTATATATATGAATGAATACCCCCTCAAGCAGCTGCTTGCCAGAGGTCTGACAGGAGCCTGTCAGTTTATATGCCATAGTAGAAGATCTGAGAAGATGGCAGGACCTCAACAGAAAAACAACACGAATATCCATGCCTTACCCGGGGGCTCGAACCCAGGTCCCGTAAATCAGAAACCAAGCGCGCTAACCACTCGGCCACGGGACGGATATGTAAACAAAAATCGGAATAAAATACGAAACACAATATAAATCGTTTTCTTTTTCTTTTCCCCTTTGTCCCTCGTACGTATTTCATTCTACCCTTAGATCCACAAAGGATCCGAAATTTAAAAAATATAAAAAACTTGGCTGTTGGAAAATGCAAGCCTATAGTTTAAATATCGTGAATTATATAATACTTGGGCTACACTTTCAGATGGAACAATCATAGCCAATAAATTTGTGTAAAAGCAATGCTTGTGTTCTTTTATACTGTCTAAATTGCAATCTGTTGTAGATAAGCAAATTTTCCAATGCTCCGTTAATCACTGTGAATTAATAATTAGCCAATGTTACTGCTACGAACTGGTAGCTTTCAGAGGTTATTGGTTGACTGAGCTATCAGTTGCTATCAATCAACCAATGATCTCTTACATTAGGGATCACTGATTCATTCATAAGTGATTGGTAGCTCAATTAACCGACGATCTATCGAAATCATCGACGCGTGAACTGCGTCACCTCACTGTCACAATTGCTCCCACGTAGATAAATGCTTTTCTTATTTTCTACGACATAATCTAGCACAACAACAACAAAATTAAATAGACTGGATTATGTAACCACCTGAACCGTACAAAATCTTTGCGAATATTGCATTATTTGAAAAACATTTTTCATAATACTTATAAACACAAACGCCTAAAGAGGAAAAGAAAGCATTATAAACTTCGGTGAATAGCTGAAGAATTATATTCCTTTGGTATTTAATGAAATTCATAAAATAAATATTTTCTCTGATTGTTCACTACCTGTCCGAAACCAATCTAGACAAGGTTACAGGTTTGCGGGTCATCATATAAAGACCACTCCGGAAACAACTGATGAGTCTAGAATTGCTTTCATAAAGTTGTCTTCCACAGTACCTCTCTATGTACCAGTATTTCGTATGAAGAGTTAATTAGCATGTACATTTGTAATGAGGGAGTCTTTACAAATGTACAGTCGCTCAAAAAAGTATCCGAACGCTATGGTTGATTACAGAATTAAGAAAAAAATATCTGACAACGATTTGTTTAGAAATTAGTGATCTGGCAACCTTCGTGTCACGTGACACGAAGGTTGCCAGATCACTAATTTCTAAAAAAATCCTTCCCCAAAGAAAGGCATATCGTTTGGAGTCACCTTGTACATGAAGAAAATCTCTTCAGCGGAATAGGTAAATGAAATAGAAAAATGTCGAATTAAGTATTATCTTGCGTTTTGTCCATTTTGATCAAAGATAACCCAAGTTCCAGCAATGTTTAATCATCATACTAAATAAAATTCCTCTCTATTTAATTTACTGAAGATATGAACTAGAACGTTTTATGCTTCGTATTTTGTTAAAAGAATTTATAGTAATTAATGAGATATATTTTTCTCCGCTATTAACTCTCCATTAATATTGCGAACCTAAACATCAGGCCTAATATCGTAACTAATCACTCGATTTCTTTACCAACTAAATTTCATTCCTCTCTAAAGCAAACCCAGATATAGAAAACAATAAAGAGGATTTCATTGCACTATAATATTTTGCCCTCCCTTTTCGAGGTCTTTAAAAATTTCTTAAAAAATGCATGAAATATGCACAAGTTTTATCATCATTCTTTACCTCCATTATTCCTTCTTATACATGGGGGGAGAAGCATGGTTTCCTTGTCCTCCCCTCTAGATCCGACCCTACTGTCTAGAGTTGACGATAATAAAAATTTGATATTAGAAGCGAATTGCGTCCATAACAAAGCAGAATTGCTTTTACTTCATATTATATATAGTACGACGTATTATACTTTTGGAAAATGAATGTAAATCCAATCTCGCGTTGCTTGCTATAAAAATTCAGAGCTCAACGGAATGGAAGGATTCAATTGTGTTGGAAGTTCGTTTTTACATCCGTAACGCTGATTGGTTTCTTTTTTGCCACTTTACCAGAACTTTTCATCTCCCATTTAAAAAATATTTCAAGTACGGTTCGGACTTGAGTTTCAGTGAGATAATTTTTCTTAATTTCTGTTTGTCAAATTTCTGACTTCTTCCGGTATATTTTTTTTGCCCAAAAACTTTCCTGGAATAAATCTCCCTTTCCGCTGCTGACCACGTAGAAGAGGAGCAATGGAGTTGATAGAAAGTGTCAGCTGGGTACAATTAATGAAGTACATTAGACTTATTCGCCGTTCACTATGACATATGGGAAGAGTAAATCTGCTTACATAAAATTGTTTAATCGCCTAAAAAAAACATAAATGAACACTAAACTAAAAAAAAAACTAAAAAAAACTAAAAAAAACATAAATGAAACAATTAATGAAGTACATTAGACTTATTCGCCGTTCACTATGACATATGGGAAGAGTAAATCTGCTTACATAAAATTGTTTAATCGCCTAAAAAAAACATAAATGAATAGCATTTCTTTAGCAGAATATCTGCCTGTATGTTGGCAAATATTCGGTAAAAAAAAGGTTGACTGTTTAATTTCTCCTTCCCACAGAAAACAGGAAAAGAGGAAACGTTTTATGAAGCGATTCAGTTCAGTAAGGGAAAGAAATTTTGACATCCCCTGTACTTAAATTTCTTCGTTCTTTCAATTGGCGTTTCTGTTCATTTACGTTTCCAGTTGCCATCTGCAAGAGATAATTTGTTATTCTGTATTAGTGTACAACCTGTAGCACCTTCCCCTCGATTTCTTACCTTCAGCATTTGTCTTGTTTTATCTTCATTCATTTTCGCCATGTCAAGGATGCACTGGGAAACTACCCAGCCTTTGGGAGTAACTGCCTATGAGGAGAGAAAGATTTCATTAATGCTGGGATGTAAATTATTCTGACCAGTGCTCGGACTGGGATCAAATGCAACATAACCAATTACGGTCGTTCTTTAATCTTTTTGCAGATGTAAATAATTAAATAAATGCCATTGTAAATGTGTATAAATAAGTGTGTAGCTCATAAAAGTGTAGCTAAATATGAGTTAGAAGTTTTATTTGGGGGGGGGAGAGCAATTAAAATCAGTTTGAAATATACCTGTTTTTTTATGATCCTTCTCTGATAGATCATCCACTATAATGGCATTCAATAACCTTCTAAGATATTCCAAGCGTTCTTGTAGTTATTTTTTTCCCAATCCGAGCACTGTTTATAAACCATTAAAACTAGATAAAGAAAAAGAAAACCTTTATAAATGTTGCTCTACAAAATTAAACTACTGTCATTTGGTTTTGTACTGTACTTCAACGTATTAAATACACAACATCAAGAACGTGCTAAATAATTTCAGTGAAAAAAGTCTTTTTAAAACGTCTTCAAAACAAAAATATTTGATGTATTATCATGAAATTTTATAATCTAGTCACTGCCTAATATCTGAGTTTCTGATGGGAAGCGAGACGATAAGCTAAGACTTCTTTTATCTCTAACGTTTTCTGCTATTTCGCCAATAACGGGATCATTAGTGTGTTATGACTTTTTCTATTTTTGTCTATCCCATAGGAAATGCTTCATGAGATCGTCATAGGTGGACAAAACTTGATCTCATCTCACTTGGTGACTCAAACACTGGACATGTTGTATCTCTTGTGGCGATTGTTTCGTCTGATTCACAGGGTGAGCAGATTTAACGAAAAAGATCCGGAGACTTCTGAAAATTCAATCTTAAGGATTGACTTTGATGACATTGTTACACAATAATAGTCTGAAAATCCGGACTTTTTAAAATGCTAGCAAACTTTTGTGAATTTCGCGGTCTGTTATTTCCCCACGTATTATAGAATTCTGGTTGAAGAGCCAACGGATGGCGCTTTGTGGTAACTCTATTTTTCATCTGCGATGATTAACGATTTTGAAACATATAAATCAGTCGATCTGTGGCAATGCTTAGTGTATTATTTGCTGTCCTACTGCTTTCATTTACAAATGCAGTGTACACGTATCATTTACAAATTTTTATTAACACCATAATAATGGCTCCAAAAGAAGATAGAGTTAAAACCACATTAAAAATACTGAGTGTAAAACTTGAAATAGTTAAGAAAAAGAGCGTGATGTAAGCAATCTGTTCTAATAGAAACTTACAACATAGTAAGTCAATAATTTACAATATAAAGAATGCAAAGAGGAAAATTTTAGAATTCACTGCATCTTCGGAACCTAACAATAAAATTGCTGAAAGAAAACGTTTGGATAAACCAAAACTAGAAAACCTTGATAAAGTATTGCATGATGGTTTTTGTTAAATCTATCAGAAGGTATGGCAATTTCTGAACTTATTCTTATTGCTAAAGCGAATTTTTTAAGGAGCAAACGAGCATTGAATCTGAATAAACATTGAATGTTCATTTAGGGATGGATGACTTAAAAAGTTCAAGTTCGTCGTGGCATTAGGCAGTTTAGATATTGCTGGAGAAAGACAGTCAGCAGATGCAGAAGCAGCTGCAAAATGCAGTGCAACATTTGAGATAATTATTAAGGATTATGATCTCACAGCCGAATTTATAATGCTGACGAAACAGGGGTTTATTGGAAGTGTTTGCCAACTAAAACTCTGGCTTGGTGTACAGAACAAAATGCTACTACGTTTAAGCCTAACAAGGACAGATTAACAGTTCTTAAATGCAGTGGCGCGTTTAGACATTTTCGTCCCTAGCCACAAAGTTACATATGGCCGTTCTACACTTCAAATTACTTTGTAGATATAAACTATATATATATATAATTTTGAATCCATAATCGCATAAAATTGCAAAAAAATTTTAATATAAAAGTATTTAATATTTTGTATGCAAAATATTTCAATTAAACTTAAAAAACAAATAATTACATTTTCTTTCGAATTTTCGACTAGCTAAAATCGTTAATTAATTTATCATAATTTAACTCTGATATACTGAATTTCCTTTTTCTATGTAGAAAATAGTCAGAGCATTCAATTTTAGCTCTATGAGTATATTTCGCGAATAGTTTTTAACAATTTTCGGTTCGGAAAATAAACGCTCTTCTTCGGTGTTACTCATTGGGGACTAAAAATAATCTTAATTTCAACATTTGAGAGTGAAGAAATAACTTTTATATCGTGATTAAGCTCTATAAGGAAGTGTTTAGATCTGATTTTGACAAAATATCAAAATCTGCTTTCAATTCGTCGACATCGAAAATTGAAATCACTATTATAAGATTCTGCAATTTTCTTTATTTTAATAAAACAACTTATCAAATTTCTTGTTAACGTCCTTAAAAACTTCGCTTCTTCTGTTAATATCAAAAATTGTTTTATCACCACAACAAAAGAAATTTTACTTTGAAATCTTTTTCATCTTCCAATTTAACATCATTTGATTTATTTTTCGAAAGTTTTATTGCATACAATTTTTCACGCTTCACTTTCAACATTGTTAAAGTTATGGGTATTTTGAAAAAACACAATTAACCTATTATGCAATGGCAGAACTATTAATAATGATCCTTTTGACCAGTGGTTCCAATCGTTTTGGGCCGACATTTTACCAAACATTATTCTTTTAACGCCCTTTAAAGAAGTTGTTAATCTAAGAAATATTCGATTTTTATTTAATCTATTTGCACAAAAGAAATCAAGAAAACGCCCCTTTGGAATCACTGCTGTAGACGATTGCAAAGTTTTATTAACAAAATTTTTGTTACTTAATATTTTATTCCTAGTATATATCAATAAAACAAACTCTAACTCAACTATTGTTTTTATATAGTCGTGTAGTTTCTGCTCCAGTCACAGATGATTTAATGAGAGTGAATTAGAACATCTATAATCTCACCGTAATTTTCGCTTGATGCCTGAACTGCGTAAGTGGATGCATATCACCTAGTATTTGATAATGGTTTTATAGTAAAATATTTTTTTCCTAACAATAACTTTTCAAAACATACCATAGAGGAGTTGATTTAGAGAAAAGAAAGTTCTTGAACCGCACTGAAAAAGTTTTTCACTTCTACACAACTCTCGATATCTGGCCAACTAAATTTCAGGAGCTTGCACAAGAAATAAATTCTATCGATGGGCTACGTTAACACATTATGAAGGGGATACGAATCAACGTATTTCCGTAATCATTAGACTTGCCTCTGAAATAAGGCATTTGTCTTCATAACATTGGGTATTTTCGACCCAATGTCTTAACTTTGATTCCTACAATTTGTTTGTATTTATTTTAAAGATCTCCAGCATAACGGTTTTTAAATTTTTTCCGTCATGCGAAGTTATGGAAAAAAAATGGGGAGAAATCTTTCTAATGCTTTAGTGTGCAGGACATAACGAACTATTACAGTCAATATCACTGACACTGGAGTGGTATCTACAATTATTGAGAAGAAACTTTGTTTTGTTTTGTTTTCAGTTCTTTTACGATCTCATTTCCTATTTTTGCCACTAATTAGAATAGTAAGAAATTCATTGGAAATGAAGACAAATGATGAATCTTTCCTTTCCCTAAGTTAGCCTCAGCATTTAAATGTACATATTCGCAAAAATAAGTTAAATTCTGCCAAATACCCCAAATTGCAAATAAAATTTCTCCCAAGGAAAATTTTCTTTTTTCCCCACGAAAAGACAATACATGACAAGCCTAATATACAGGGCATCCCAATAAAATGTATATAACTTTCAGATGTTAATAACACATATATAAATAGAGCCAGAATGTTAGTATTTTGAAGTAAAGTATTATAAGGCTGTTTGTAAACGCCGCTCGGGGACACTTCCCTGTTCAAAGCAAAATGGCGGAGCAACTGACGTGTTAGCAACGTGAATATATTTTTAAGTGTTACTGCAAACGAATATGACTGAGGTGCAAAGACATTGGCGAAATGAAGAACCACCACTCTGACAGGCAGGTGCGTATTCAGAGAGGGTGCTAAAAGTGCTAAAGCACCCTTCTAAATCGTTGAAAACTCGAAATTGAAAACGATAAAGCTTTTATATGCGAGGTTCAAGGGTTTGAGTAAAAAGCCGTGTTCAACTGAAATTCAATAAAAAACATAATAAAACAGTTGTAGTTTTTCAGGGTACAGAAATTGGAGATTTCCTACCTCTGATTTTTAAACTGCAACCACGAAAGAATAAACATTAAGTAAGACACTAATCAGTCAGCCAAAAAATCATCAATAAATTTGTTTAATATGTGAGATACCGGCGCAGATAGCGGTTTTCAAGACGGCAAAATAATTTTTGTGGTTAAAATGGGAGAATAAGTGTCTCATACATAAATGTCAATAAGTGCCAAGCATAAACGTTTTTCATCATCATCATCATCAAGCAGCCATGGGCTGCGGAGGTCCAACCAGACTGTACAATTTAGTTCTCCAAGCAAGTCTATCCTGAGCTATACCTACTGCATCTGGCCACTGCACACCAATTCTAACAAGGTCCTGTTTGACATTGTCTGCCCACCGCTCCTAGGTCTCCCCCTCTTTCTGAGGTCTTTAGGCACACTGTTCATAACCCTATTCGCTGATCTATAATTATCCATACGGGCAACATGGCCAAACCAACGGAGTCTCTCTCTGCACAATATGCTGCTCAAAAGTGGTTGCTGAATCCTTTGCATAACCTCATCATTACTTACAAAGTTGAACCACCTAAAGCCCAAGATATAGCGTAAGTATCTAGAACTACGTTTACTACCCCTTACATTCACTACTATAATTAACCCTAGAAAGAACCAAACTATTTATACAGTCTAATTTTAGTCTTTAGGTGTATACGCCTATTTCTCCACACTCTCCATAGATTCTTAAAAGTCCCGGCAGCAATCCCTATTCGTCTGTTAATCTCATGCCGCACATCACCAGTATCTGTTACATAGCTGCCAAGATAATTAAATTGTAACACCTACTCAAGACTGTAACTATTCAGATTAACTGATTTACCGCCAGACTGACCAATTTTCATCACTTTAATTTTCTCTCTGTTTATAACCAAACCTACTCTACTACCAGTCTTATCAACAGATCGAATGAAAGAGTTCATCTCATCAACATCATTTGCCAAAAGGGCCAAATCATGAGCATAATCTAAATCAGAAATTTTCATATCTCCAGACCATTTAAGGTCAAAAATTTCCCTTCAGCGAATTTCGCATAACATAATCAATTACCAAACAAAAGAGATAAAACGCACCCTTGTCGAACACCAGAAGCAATGTTAAACCAATTGCTACACGCTTTACCAATTCCCACACACAACTCAGTGTTCTTATAGAGAGCTTTCATTATGTTAGTTAAGTTATCTGGTATGCCATACAATCCCACAATCTACCACAAATTATGAAGATCAACAGAGTCAAAAGCTTTTTGAAATCAACAAAGCTAGCAACCAAAGGTTTCTGATACTCTAAACATTTCTCAAGAATCTGACTAAGTGAAAAAATCTGATCTATACATCCCCTATCACTTCTGAATCCACATTGCTCATCACGCAATTGCCCATCAACCAGATTCCTAATTCTATTAAGCACAATCATGCAAAGAACTTTACCTGGGACAGAAAGTAGGCTGATACGCTTATAGTTATCACAAGAACTGCGATCGTCTTTTTTAAAAATAGGGATAATAACAGCTCTGGTAAAATCCTTAGGAACAATGCCTTTATCATAAAAGATATATAAAATTTCAGTCAGCTATAAGGTAACAGAAATATTCCTAGCTCTAAGCATTTCCGTAGTAAAATCATTTTTCCAAAAGAAAATTTATATATTTAAGTTAAGAAATAGCCAAAATAACTTCAGACTATGTTATAGGGCCAACATTAAAGCCAGTAATGCATCTATCATCATTATAAACAATCGAAGTAGAACTAACCACATTGTTTAGAACATCACTGAAATGCTCAGCCCAACTACCCATAACAATCCTCAACTTCTATAACCTTACCTTGTTTATTCTTCAATCCCTGTATAGCTGTCCGTTTCCTACCATACAAAACATTAACTATCTGGTACAGCTCTCTGCTGTTTTGTTGTCTAACTGCTTCCTCGGCTTTGTCAGCCAAACCATCAAATCAAGCCAAAGATACTTATCAGCAGCTAACTGATCCTTTACACGTTTATTAAGATTTCTGTAATGCTTTCTATTAGGACTAGTAGGGTATTGATTAAGGACATTCCTGCAGTTATTTCTTTCTGAAATAAGCTGAACTGCCTTATCACTCAAATAATTTTGCCTTCTCTGCTCCTTTTTACCTAAAAGAGTACTGTTAGTTTCCAAAAATGCCTGTGTAAAACTGTCCCATTCTTCCTCAACTTCAGTAGTAAGCAAACCATGACTGCCATAATGACTAACAAGGACAGATAAAGAGTTCTTAAATGCAGTGCCGCGTTTAGACATTTTCGTCCCTAGTCACAAAGTTACATATGGCCTCCTACACTTCAAATTACTTTGTAGATATAAACTGTGGCTTGGCCTCCACGCTCCCCAGACCTCAATCAACTAGACTTCTTCTTCTGGGGGCACATGAAAACATTTGTGTACGAGACACCTGTGGACATCCTGGCAGATCTCGTCGTGAGAATCAGTGTTGCAGTGGAGAAGACCAACACCACACCAGGAGTCTACGAGAGGGTGCGACAGTCCTTCATTCGCAGGTGTGGGCTGTGCAACAACGCCCTCAGACGCCACTTTGAGCAGCTACTTTGAGTCTTTCTCTGAGGCGAATGTAATTAAGCAACTCATAAATTAGTCAAGTGCTTTTGTTTTCATTGTTGAAGGATCAACGTGAATATGTAACTTTACACTTCTCTGGCGGAAGAAGTGGAATACGACCCTAGGTTCCATTGCAACAATTGATCGTCTTGATGTGTACTATCACCCCTCGTTTTTGTTGAAAGAGTTTACAATCACCCTGTATATGTCACAGTGTTTGTAATAAGTGTTGGTTATTCTCAAACCATTAAGTTTACTTACCTATATGAGACGTTGCCCATTGCAGCTACCAATACCAAAAAGGGCCTATCACCCCTCCCCAAAGGTCAGGATCAGTACCAACTTTGGCATTGATGTCACCTAGAACAAGGGTAATATCTCCTTTCTTGACAGAATCCAAAATATCCTGAAGTTGTCCGTAAAACTATCCTTCTCATCCTCATCGGCATCCTCAGTGGGGGCGTAACAGCAGATAACATTCAAGTCTTTAATGCTGTCTAAAAGTTTGCTGTAAGAAACCTTTCATTAATGCACTCATATCCTAGCAGAGCATCACTAGCATGTCTGCTGAGCAGCAGACCCACGTCTTGGTGATGCTTTCCATCCTCCTTCCCTGTAAAGAGAAATTTAAAGTTAATTTTAAGTATCTCACCTTTACCTGTCCATCTGGTCTCTTGCAAGCCGAGAATATCTATATTATAATGGTGGCCACCACCACCATCAAGGTTCACTCATTAAAAAAAAATGAGCGAACAAATTATTTATTTAATATATATTTTAGATTGTTTGTCTCTCTGCTTGTTCGCCATCTCTTCCAAGACGGTCAGAGCCAGGAACATCAAACTTCGTCTACAGCTTCATCTCGCAATAACTTAGAGCACTCTATGGGTTTCAACTCCAGAAAATTAAGCCCAACCCCAAAAGTCGGTCTCGAAATATCGATACTGGATCGACGCGGACAATTCTGTTAGTTTATCAGAAGGCCCAAAAAATATCCATTAAAAAAATTCATATTTTATCATAAATATTTCATCATTATTAATTATTTTATATAATGCTAGTTAAAGAATCTTCATGTTAAGGAAACACAGATGTTTTCTATCGCTGCTAAGTGGAAGTACTGAGTGTATTTTGATGACTTCTGATTCGCAGATCACAGAACTTGATCTGGGACATCAAAACTGACCACCTAGTGAGACACTTAAGACTGATTGTAGTGCATTGTTTTAGTATGGCCGTTTAACTGTTAATAGGATGTGACCAAAAGTTATTAATTTTAAACTCACTTAAATCAGCCCCATACAGTATATTAATACAGGTAATACCCGTTTAAAGCGGATTGTCTATAACTTGGTTTCTTTTCCTATTTTTTAGAAAAAATTCTTTTAAAAATCTTATGCAGAGATAAATACGCGTAAATATTTTGTGTATCGATCCGCCGTTTGTCGTGGCATGCAAATATTTCATTTACTAGAACATACAGTTTTCACAGATGTCAGTCATAATTTTGCTGATAAGCTTTAATTTTGCGTAGCTCGTCGAAGAAGCATCAACTACAGCTCCTATTCCATCGTAAATATTTTATCTAGTCTTGAAAACCACAAAAAAAGCCAATTAATTGCTTAGATGCTTAGCAACAGTAGTTACTAATGTCAACTATTTTTCTCTAATATACAATGTTTGAAATATAACGCACAAAAAGAGACAAGCAAATCACGCTAGATGGTTTCCTTATTAAGAAATGAATTCTAAAATTAACTTATGGATCACATATGTGCCCATTTTATACAATTATTCATTTTCGCATTTCACACATTATTTGTTTTTTTAATAAAATTGTGAATTATAATTATTTTTGCTATAGAAACATGTAATACAAGAAAATATTTCTAAAAGAGCAAAAAGCAAGCAAACGAAATTTCCCCTTTTAAGGCGGATCATTCCGGAAAGCATCTCCCGTGTTAAACGGAGATTACTTGTACATTGAACTATGTTGGAAAATCACCTTATGCAATTAATGTTAAATAAAACACCATAGCAGACAATGGGTTAAATGGCCAGGTTACAAGAACCCCGATGTCTCAATGAAGGTTGGGGGAGGAGACCCATTGGAACAGCTGTTGGGAGACAGATGGTAGCCTCCCGTCAAGGCCATCCAGTGTGTTCTTTAACGTGCACAGGGTATGGCTCTCCCACGCACGGGGACCACGACTTAACGTTCCATAAGATGGACGGTGGTCTTTCCAAGCCCAGCGGTGTCCCCTACTGACCGTGGGCAGGACGGGGAATTTTGCGGCGATAAATCTCAACGCTAGCCCATCTGGGACCCCAACCTGGGAACTACAGATTACGAGCCTGGCGCGCTACCGACTGAGCCACCCCCGCCCTTTTAAACAAAATTATAGCAGGAAACAATAAGTAATAGCGAAATTATATATAAAAATAAATAAATATCCCCTCAAGGAGCTGCTTGCCACAGAGGTCTGACAGGAGCCTATCAGTTAATATGCCACAGAGGTCCACTGCAAAAGAATTCCAGTTTCTTCCTTTCTATATTCCGCTTCTTCTCCAGCTAGATCGAATCATTTTCCCTCCATTTCTTTATTTTTAGATCCGGACAGTCTCCGTTTCCTATGCTCTACAAATGATCCATCCCACTTATAATTTTTCTTCCAAACTGCAACATAGTTTCATTCGAAATCATAATAGTGAAATTCCTGTTGGGAATTCAATGTGAAATCCCGATAAAAATGTGCAATTTCATTCTACGTGAAGATTTTTTGGAACGTGAAAGATTTTTTATATTAACTACTTCGATCGTCCCTGCCAGTTTTGATATTCTTTATTTATCAATTTCTACTTAAAACTTGCGTTAAAATTTACAGTAGTTGCAAGATCGAACCTGGGTTCTACTTTAGTTACAGGGTTTAATTTTCAATACAGTACGAGGTGATTTATGCTCCGTGACGCGTTTCTGGAAAACACTGACATATAGGAAGGCTTGTTCCAGAAGAAAAGGGAATTGCACTCTAGACCCTAAATCATATTTATGCATTAATAAAATACATGAAATTAATTCAAATTGCCGTTCTGTGGTCGAGTGGTTAACGTGCTTGGCTACAGATCAAAGGGACCTGGGTTCGAGCCCCGGGTAAGGTATGCATGATTGTGTTTTATGTTTAGGTTCCACCATCCCCATAGACCCTCTACTACGGCGTATAAACTGACAAGCTCCTGTCAGACCTCTGTGACAAGCAGCTGCTTGAGGGGGTATTTATATTTTATTTCATTAAATCATATTGCGACCATATTTACAAACAGCAATTCGTGAGAACCAAAGAACGTGCACAATTCGTAATAAATTTGCTACCTTAAGAGCAAATGTTTCTGCATAAACTTAACGATCTGGCAAACATTTTCGGTTTCGACTTCGCCGAAGGTAGCGCGTGATACATTTTGCACACAAGAGCTAACAGTCATAATTGTTGATATAATTGAAGAGACCCTGCTGTTAACAATTTGAGTGAAAACAATATCTATGTTCTTTCTCCAATATTTTAATATGTACAGCATGTACACAATCGAATCAGAATAATATGACCACCTACCATAGTATATGTATGGTAAGGTGGTCACATTATTCTGATATGACTGTGTATATAACTTTTGACCCTTAAATTTCCAGAATTTATTTTCTCCAAAGCTTTTCAACTTTCCAACCCATTTAACTTCATTTGTTTCTTTAAGCGCAGAATTTTAAAATCTTGTTCATTGGAAAAATTGTGATCGTTTCCAAAACTTGTGGCCCAATAATTAAAAAAAATTATTTAACCTATTTAAGAGCCACAACTCAATGTCATACGTAACATTTAAGCTTAAATACGTGAATTAAATATGAAATATGCGCATCTTAAGTTAATAATGCAAAATGCATAAAAGTTTATATTAGTTTTAAATTTAAAGTACGTCGGTGCTTTAAAACAGAAACAAAATATAGGACATAAAAGGATTAAATTGAACAACAAATAATCAGAAATCATTAACATTATGTCTCATCAGGTGGCATACCCGTGGGGGGTTATAAACCTCTTCTTCTAGGGGCTACAGTTAACATATTTTCCTAGGTAGTCCTCGAAAAAATGAGTTTGTAGGGTTTTTTTTACTGTAGTTTTTTTTCATAGTCTTCGCAAAAAAAAAACTAATGGCGGTTACAAATTCCAATTAGGCTTGCAAAAGAACGCTTATTGGTTGCTTCAAGCTAGGTCTGGAGCATGCGTTGTACGTCCGCAGCAGAAATAGGTTGTGTTAGAGCTGGTAATGAACAAAAAAAGCGACTGCTGCCATCGCCTCCGTCTCTATTAATTTCTGCCTGCTGAGGATAGAAATTTGGATACCGGTGTGCGATGCGAAGGCAGTAGCAGTGGAGCGAGATTTTTCATACACTCCTACCACGATTTGCCTGGAGACTGGCGCTTCTACTTATTATACAGAGTGATATAACAGGGAAATTCGAAGAATATTCATAAAAAAGAAGTTTTTTGTTCAAATTAACTAAAGTTAAGAAAATACTCTTACTTTTTGAACGAAAATATAGAAAATATACGTGTAAAATATAAATATTCTTTTTTCCTTTTTATTCATGAAAATTTTAAGGGAACCTTTGCTTCCCTTGGTACCACTGCACAGCATTAACAATGAAAATACTCTTAAAATAAATCAATTTCGTGCCAATTTTTTATTAGTAAGTAGGGCAGTTTTTTATTTAACTTCTTGCAAATTTATTATATTTAGTTGTGCGGATAATTAGAAGAATAAAATTGAATTTTTTGGCTATGGAGTATGAGGACTAATAGGTTAAAATTGATGGCAATTATTCGCCCCCTTTCCTCCCTGGGGGGAGGAAACGAAATTTTTTGTTGGAAGAAATAAAAGGGCTTTCTTTTTACGTTTCTTAGGTACTAAATACACTACAGGCAACTCTCGGGTTATCTGGGGGCGGATCAACCGATTTGCGGATTAAACGGGTTAAAAAATATATATAATAGACTGCATAAGTAACTGTTTGGCGTTTTTCGTCAAGCAATTCATGTAATGTTTTGAGTCCCTAAACTATTGCACTTGACGTCTGTAATGCGGCAAATGTGTTCCTAAATATTGGGTTGAATTTTAACTGATTAAGTTTATATGAATTCAATTATCTCCCGCATTTTGACCAGTTTTATTTTAACCTTGATTTTGTGTTACCCGTAACCTCCCTGCGTCCTATCCCCCATTATCCCGGTTAATCGAGAGTTAGCTCTATTACTGTTTGCATTTTCCCAATCGTCCATTAGTTTGAATTATCACCACTAGATGGATCAAAAGTGGAGAATCGCAAACGTGCATCGCCCATATTTGCAGAAGCGATACGCCATTTTTCTTGTTTTGATGTCCAATTAGGTGGCATCGCAAAAGCAAAACCTATTAAAAAAACTCTTCTGAATTTCAGACCTTTTCATTTTCTTTACGAATCAAAAAGTTTCCATTTGATAGATGTCTGAAACCCAGATATCTTCTGAGCAATCGTCACAATGTAAAAGACGTAACGAGAGTATTCTCAACATTTGAATGAATCGTCACAATATCTTCCCCAATCAATTTAGGCTTTGTTGTTCTGTTAACCTTCGCAGTCACCCGGAAGCGCTTGCTGAGGAAGGAGTCCCCGTGCCAATGGGACGTCGGAGAGGGCCAAGCAGCATTCCAAAAGTTAGGTAAGACTCTTGTCCGACTTTACAATCTTTTTGTACAGCATTGTTTCGCCGTAATACTTAGTTTCGAATTCGAATCCGAGTGGATTTTGCTTTATGCCCCCAGAGCTGTTATTTTAACACAGATTGTTGGTTTTAATAAAAGTATTATTTAATCTTTCTTTTTTAATTATTATCGTAATAATTAAATTAATATATCATGTCAAATTTCTGTTTTGTTATATTAGAAAGTTTTATTTTGTACGATTTAAGTTAACACGTGGTGAATTAAATAGAAAGATTAAGGGAATCCCTTGATTTGGTATTTTCTCGCATAGTGATCACAAAGAGTTTTAAGATAATTAAATCATCTTTTTTTGTAAGCTTTCTTTTTTACAACAATAATTATCTGAAATTTCTGATAAGGAATGAATTATTCTTCTCTCAAATCTAATGCACCATCAGTTAAGAGAAAATCATTAAGATAAAATAATGTGTATTTTAACTCTTTCAGTTTTTATTTAACCTTCAAAAGGTTAAATAATATTTCTATCGCTTTCAAAAACAATGCCTAATGGTAGACCCTTTTTTAAATAGGAAATAACTGAAGTAAACAATTTGGCTATTTAGCTAATAAATATGACTTTGCAAAGTGCCTTAAGATAATTTGAGGAACATCAGAACATTTTAAAACAGATTGCTCGGACTCTTTTCCAGTAAACACAAAACTAATTTCTGTGTTAGGACTAATCTGAACATCTCCCGAAATCTGAATATTAAGCAATCACTTATGTGATCCTGTTCATGTTAGATCGAAGTTGCTTTGGAAATACACCGTTGCTTAGAGTTAAGTCGATGATTGATTGAATGTATGGAAATAAACCGTCATATACTGCGAATGCTTTTGGGAAAATGATCCAATGGAAATGGAAATGAGCAAAAACAAGCATGAGAAAGTGAATAATCCACAAGAATGTTTTCGAAGGAGTTTTGATGTCTGCGTAGAAGTGGTAAAAAGTTTTTTGTCAACTACAAAAGACAGAGAACGAACAGCAGACGCTTCGAAAGTTCCTATAGATGGGTTGGGTTGTGTTGTTTTACCTCTGAGCGGCACTTTTTTGCACACCATGGGCTAAATGGCCAGGTCACATGGACCCCGAAGGTTCAGAGAAGGTTGGGGGAGGGGACCCACTGGAACAGCTGTTGGGAGACAGATGGTAGTCTCCCGTCAAGGCCATCCGACGTGTTCTTTAACGTGCACAGGGTATGACTCTGCCGCACACGGGGCCATGGATTAACGTCCCATCCGACGGACGGCGGCCTTTCCAAGCCCATCGGTGTCCCCTACTGACCGTGGGCAGGGCGGGGAATTTTGCGGAGTTCCTATAGATAATAATAAGTTGGCTAATAGGTAATCGACTCGCGATCTTAAGAACGTCAAGGCTTCGACTGAGCTCTCTAGTGGCTCTCTTGTCACTCTATCTCGGCATTTCGTTCCTTCTTGTGCAGAAGTAAAATATGATGATTGTGTATGAAGTTTCTTCTTCAATGGAATTTGGATGGATAAATACGAAATGGGAAATACTTTAGGTACATTTTGGAGATTAATTTAACACAACAGTGGTTATTAAATACACTTAGGACAAAGATAGTGTTGGTGCTTTTTAAAGCCTTACATAAACAGTGAAAATTGAATTAATATTATATTTTCAAGCTTATGACGTATGTATTATTGCTGCTTTTTTCTTGAATTAAACATTTCGGTAAAGTTTTAAACAATCGGTTGAAAATTGAAGTGGTTTTCTGGAGCTGAATGAAAGAGCGCATGCGCATTGGTCCGAATCTCAAGTATTCTCATTTACCGTTATTGAGCCCCTAGGGAAACGTCACACAACATTATTGCGTGAAGCCAATAACGTTAAAATTTTGATTGTTGCTTTAGATTACGTTCATTTTACTGATATTTTTATATCATTAGAGAATCTGGCAACTGAAATAATGTAGCAGTTTCAAAGAAATAAGCGAAAGTTTCGAAAAGTAGAAAAATATTCGTTAAACTGTGAAATGGGTATTCATTCTTTATAGCCCCTGTACAAGAGGGGTTTTTCAAAGTTGGGATGCGACCCTCCAATGGGCAGCAAAATCTTTGAAAACGGGTAGAGCACATTAAATTTTAATTTTTCTTTAAGAAAGAGAATAGAAATTTATATTTTGAAACGCATCCATGTCATGAATTAATTATAATGAATGAATAATTAAATAACGAGATTTAATGAAACTTGAACGAAGCAAATATTTTTTTATTAATGTTTCAACATTCATGAAAATTATATATTCCGTTTTGTTCTTATTTCATAATCCTTTTCACTCTTAATACCTCGTTAAAATTGGATCTAAATACATTAAGTAACATATATACGAAATGAAATAAAGTAAATGAGTACTAAAATTTTGTTTCCAAATAGATTTTGCATCTACCTTGACATTCTGGATTTCTCACAGTCTGAGAAGCCTCGGAAAAGGTTATGTTTATTTTGGGAGCCGCAAAACGAGTATGAAAAAGCCTGCTCTATACTAGTGTGCAAGAGTGAATGACAACAGTTGACACTATGAGACTGCGCAGTTCACGATTCGACATTTCTGAAACATAAGTCAGGTCTGTTGAGTGATCATCTATCTATGATCTGTGTGAAGTGTCAAATCATCAACTGCGCAGTCTCAAAGTCTCTCCAGTTGCCATTCACCTGGGTTGTTTGGGTTGTTTTACCTCTGAACGGCACTATTTTGCATACAATACACTAAATTGCCAGGTCACAAGGACCCCGAGGGCTTAGAGAAGTCACTCACTTGCACCACTGCTAGCTAACTATAAACATTTGAAGTTATTTTTTCCTCCCGTTCTGTCGGTAGAAATCAAACATTTCATTTCAAAACCGTAAGAAGCAAAAGAATTGTAAAAAAAATTAATTGTATCGTTGAGAAAGCGAGAAATGAGGAAAAGAAATAGCTGCAAAACACATTGTGCTCATTTCTGCCACAACAGCCAGAAATAGTCTTACCATGTACGTGTGAAATAGTGTGTCGCTTAGCTTCGTTCATTACTTCTCATACAACATACAAACAGGGACATTCCCGCTGGTTCAGGTTGGGTTGTTTTATCTCCGAGTACTCTTCTTGCACACAATGAGCTAAATGGCCAGGTCACAAGGACCACGAAGGTTCAGAGAAGGTTGGGGGAGGGGACCCACTGGAACAGCTGTTGGGAGACCAATGGTAGTCTCCCGTCAATGCCATCCAGCGTGTTCTTTAACGTGCACAGGTATGGCTCTCCCGTACACGGGCTCACGGCTTAAAGTACCATCCGATGGACGGCGGCCTTTCCAAGCCCATCGATGTCCCCTACTGACCATGGGCAGGGAGGGGAGTTTTGTGGAGATTAATCTCAACGCTGACCCAGTTGGGACTCGAACCTGGGAACTGAAAATTACGAGCCTGGCACGCTACCGACTGAGCCACCCCCGCTCCAGGTTGGGGGGAGGGGACCCACTGGACAGCTTTTGGGAGACAGATGGTAGTATCCCGTCAATGCCATCCAGCGTGTTCTTCAACGTGCACAGGGTATGGCGCTCCCACACAAGGGGCCACGGCTTGGCGTCCCATCCGACGGACAGTGGCTTTTCCATGCCCATCGGTGTACCCTACAGACCGAGGGCAGGGTGGGGAATTTGCGGAGATAAATCTCAACGATGGCCCAGTTCTGAAACCCGACCTGGGAACTGCATATTACGAGCCTGGCGCACTACTGACTGAGCTCCCTCCCCTCCCCGGTTCAGCAATCAGGTGCGCTATCGTACTGACTACTTAACCTTATGGGCTAGTGGCCAAAATAATTTTTAAAAAACGACTCCTAAGCGTCCTCTATTCCTGTGCAGGCAAATTCCAGCAGCTTTAAAGGCTGAAAAAGAAATTCTTAAACATAAATCGGCAGATCTAATTCATATTTTAACTTTTAAATAAAAAACACAATAAAATGTTCTAGTTTTTCCACACAGTTCTCTTATCACTCTACATCCTCACAGGACTAACAAGAAGATGCTAAATTATCATACTGACAGAAGATGTCCAACACAATTATGGCAGTTCTTTCTAAGCATTCCAGGGTGTAAAATTCTCAACTATTAAACTAATATTTTTGATTCAGAATTTTACTAAATCTGCTAAATGTTACGTATCAAATCTCTCTGCATTAGATCTTTTCTGATTATTTTTACTACTTATTTCTGAAAACGGAATACTAAACAGATCTTCAACATAGTGTAATACATTTATCTCTCATTTCACAATTTCATTGCCGCTCATACATATGTTATATAATGCTCGAAATATCCAATGAATTTCAAAAGTCCTAAGTTCCCTTTGTTCTCTTGTAGGCAAAATCCAGCAGCTTTGACGGCTGGTAAAGAAATTGTTAAAAGCCTTGAGCTTTCTTAATATTTCCTTAGAACCTTTTCCTTCTCCGCAAGCCTTCTTGGTGGCTCCCCTGGGAGGTTCCGTTGCCCAAGAAGGAGGCTCGATACAAATGGGCCGCCGGGTCGAGACGGCTGCATACAAAAAGATAGGTAAGGATTTGCTTTTATTTCAATTTCATTTTTATTCTTTGCTTTCCATTCAAGTTGCAAATAGTCTTCTTACAACTTCAGTTTAAATTGATGCAATGCATTATAGATCTAAATATTATTCGCATTTTTAAATTGATGTTTCTTAGCAATGATATTTTACAAATGTTATTAGATTAATTATAATCATACTGCGAACACATAAAATCTAAATTTTGTATTATTGATGCATTTAAATATTATGCCTCAGATGAATCTTTGTTATCAATAATAAAGACACACCTTTCTTCTAAAGAGAAAATGAGTCTCCCGAAGTGCGAAAGGAAGCAACATCTCCTGAATACATACCAGATGTTTTAACCACTCAACTAACAACAGCTAGTTCATTTTTAACTAATTGTGATTATAAATCTTCCCGCATATTTTTATCGCTCTTGGCGCCATCTATGATCGGGAGCCGTCAAACTTTCAACATTGCCTCCAATGAAAAGAGAGTTAAAAAGTGGAACAGCACTGATAGATTAATGGTTAGATCCCATGGCATATGTTCAGAAGACGATTAGAATCCCACTCAGGGAGAAACCTCATTTTTTTGGCAAAAATATTTCTCGAAATTTTGTTAGTGTTTTTACTGCTTGAAATTTTCCGCTTGAAAGATAAAGAGTGCTTTGCCGTCTTTTGGTACAAGGCGAGGTTGAGAAGTCCTCAAATCTGGGAAGGTAATCACTGGATATGAAAAAAGGATGTCGTTTTCAATTGTATCAATTAGATCTCTGTTGTACAAAGGATAAAGTTTTGCAAATGCTTAATATCCCATGTGAAAGACATCAGCTAATTCTAATGCCATTTATTTTATCTCTTTCATCAAGTGCTCAAATCAAACTTTATACTTAGAGCTTGGTACCCTACGTACTTACTAGAATTAATGCAATACTTCGACGAATTAACAAGGTACTTTATAATAAGAATTATTGGGATGATTATCATAATGAACTATATACATTAGATAAGCTCACAGAACCACACAAATTAACAGAAGTGATTTCTTTTTTTCGTTCCGTGGCCGAGTGGTTAGCGCGCTTAGCTACTGATCTAAGGGACCCGCGTTCGAACCCCAGATAAGGCATGGACGTCAGTGTCGTTTTTCTGCTGAGGTCCTACAATCCTCGCAGACCTTCTACTATGGCATATAAACTGACAGGCTCCTGTCAGACTTTTGTGGCAAGCAGCTGCTTGAGGGGGATTAATTTTTTTATTTTTATATAACTGAATCAGAATCCTAATAAATAAAAATCTATTCAATTCGTGTGTTAAAAAATTATAATCACCATACTTAGAAAACGACAAGATACACTATGGTTCAGTGGGTAGCGCGCCAGACTCGTCATCTACAGTTCAGAGGTTCGAGTCCCAACTGGGCCAGCGTTGAGAATTTTCTCCATTAAACGATGATAAAAGAGACATCATTGGGCTTGGAGAGGATACCGTTCGTCCGATGCGACATTAAGCCTTAACGCTGTGTGCAGGAGAGAGCCGTACCCTGTGCACGTTAAATAATTCGCTGTATGACCTTGACGGGAGGTTACCCTCTGTCTCCTAACAGTTGTTCCTTTCCCCATCTTTTCTCTGAGGCTTTGCGATCGTGCCCTGGCCATTTGGCTCATTCTATGAAAAAAGAAAGGGGGCGCTCAGAGATGAAAACAGAAACGGACTTAGACTACCTTCCAACGTGTATTGCAGCATTTCCATGTTGTGTGAATAGAAATCCACGTTAAAAGCTAACTTTTAAAAAAAGCTTTTACAGAAAAATGCCTCTGAAAATAAACTGAAGATCTGATTTAAAATTCTCCAAATTTCGATTTTCAACAATGTTTGTTTTAATATAAAAGAAGAGAAATTGAAATTCAAACAGTTAACGGCAGGCGATGTTGTAACACTCATCCTAAACATTGTTCCCTCAAAATAACCAAAAAATTGAAAAAATCATCAGACATTTTTTCAAACGTCACATTTCTTTCTGTAAAAGTTTCCTTATCAATAATTATTACATGGGCTTTAATTCACTTTTCACATAAACTTTTATAATTAGTTTATTAATGATTTCAAAATATTCATAAAATTGCATTAAGACAAAAAAATACATAAAGTATTGTGTATTGCATATTATTAGTACGTAGGAATTACGTAACTGAAACTAAATATATAAATATTATATAATTGTATCGCGTTTCTGTTTGAAACAATCAAGTGATCAATGAATTTTTTGTGTCTGTGTGTAACATTGAAACAAAATAACATGATATTTATAAGAAACTTGGAACCCAAAAGTGGTGGAAATTGAGAAAAAGTATCTTCGGTTCGTTTGTCCATTTTCACGGGGGGAGGAGGAGGAAAGAATCGCAGTTGAAATTCATATTGGTGAAGACTCGTCTTGTGATTGGCTCCTCATTTCGCGGGAAACATTTATGTCTTGCTATGATTACTTAATTCGATTTCAAAGCAGAATCTAATTGCTTCTCCATTGGAATAGTTTTGGATGAACTTTTTTATTACATTTGATTATACTTCCTCATTTCATAAGCGATCACATGACAAGAATGTCAGGAAATTGTTTGTTTGAGAGTTGACCCTCATTAAACATTCACCAATAGCTGTCAGTAATTAATAATAATCTGGACCAAGTAGTTCAGTCAGTAACGTATCAGTCTCGTTTTCAGTTTCAATCTGTGATCTATTCAGCAGGAATAGAAGCAGGAAAATTAAATTTATATGATTAAGATTGATACTTATGTATGATATGATGTTCTCTTCTAAACTGTAATAGTTATCATTTACATCTTTTGAAATGAGAACTTGTTTCAAACATGAATTCTGAATTTGTTTTGCTCCTCTTTTTCAGCGAAATCCAGCAGCGATGAAGCTGGTAATGGAAATTAGTAAAAGCTTTATGCTTCCTCAATGTTTCTTTAATTTCTTTTCAAATGGGGGCAAGGCATATGCTCGCTCCTTTATTTGTGGCCGAATCCCTAACCATTCTCGGCACAACTCCCAGGTCTGTGTTTTTTTGGCATTTTGGAATTTTTTATCATCTTTTGGTATGTGTTATTTTCGTTTTTTTAATAAAAAATAGTTTTTTATGAGTTTTTTCCTTTCATGTTTTGTTTTTTTAATAAAAAAAGTTTTTTATATAATTTGTTTTTCGTTTTCCAATTTCCCATTTTTCGTTTATTTTAACAAAAAATAGTTTTTTATGCAATTTGTTTTATTTTACATGACTTTTCGTTTTTTTTCGTTTGTCCGTGAGCCGCCAACAAGGCCCGGGTTCGAATCCTGGATAAGGCATGGACGTCTGCTTCTCAAAATCCAACCTCAACGTCCCCGTGCGTGAGAGGTGGGCAACGTCATTGGCTGACCATTTCTCGATCTTCCTCTTAAAAGACAAATAAAAAGAAGCTCAGCTGATGACGGCTAATGAGGCTCTGGTCGAATTCTTTTCTAATTCCCTTTTTTATTTCAGCTATGAGTTGGCTTGCATAAAATGAATTGTTCTCCAATGAAGGGAGGAAATAAAGTAACACAATTCCCTATTAATTATCTCCGCAACAATTATGTGTATAGAACTTCAGTTCAGGAATATACAGAGTCCTTAGAGAATAAACTTCTCGACAGCAGAATTGAAAACATTTCCACATACCTCTTTCAAGACACACAAGGCGATAATTAAGTTGTTTAAATTGTTATTCTCTTTATGAGGTTAAAACGTGTCTGCGGATAATTTGATTAGCATCTTTTTATTTTCATATATACATCCTCATCATCCTCAAGCAGCCATGGGCTACGGAGGTCCAACCAGACTGTGTCATTCAGTTCTCCAAGCTCATCTGTCCTGAGCTACAACTGCTGCATCTGGCCACTGAACATCAATTCTAAAGGTCCTGTTTGACATTGCCTGCCCACCGCATCTTACGTATCCACCTCTTTCTGAGGCCTTTAGGCACACTGTTCATAATGCTTTCGCAAATCTATAATTATCCATACAGGCAATATGGACAAATCAACGGAGTCTCTGCACAATATGCTGCTTAAAGAAGGTTGCAGACTCCTTTGCCTAACCTCATCATTAGTTACAAAGTTGAAACACCTAATGCCCAAGATACTGAGTAAGCATCCAGAATAAAAAGCATCAAGTTTCTGTTATCTTGTTTACAAAGCGTCGAAGTTTCACTACCTTAACTAACCTTAGAAAGAACCAAACTATTATACAGTCTAATTCTGGACTTTAAATATTATTTTAATAAGGCCTATTTCTTCACACTCTCCATAGGAATAAAATAATCATACCAGGTCCCCTATATGACCTGGTATTCTTAAAAGTCCCAGCAGTTAAATACCCTATTCGTCTGTTAATCTCGTGCCGCACGTCACCAGTATCTGTTACATAGCTTCCAAGATAATTAAACTGTGACACCTGCTCAAGAGCGCAACCATTCAGATTAACGGAATCACAGCCTGCCTGACCAATTTTCATCACTTTAGTTTTCTCTCTGTTTATAACCAAACCTACTCTACTACCAGTCTCATCAACAGCTCGAATGAAAGAGTTCATCTCATCAATATCATTTGCCAAAAGGGCTAAATCATCAGCATAATCTAAATCAGAAAGTTTCAGATCTCCAGACCATTTAAGGCCAAAATGTTTCCCTTGCAGTGAATTTCCCATAACATAATCAATAAACAAATTAAACAGAAAAGGAGACAAAATGCACCCTTGTCGAACACTAGAAGTAATGCTAAACCAATTGTTACAAGTCAGTATTAAAAGTAAAATTTTTAACCCTAGCACAACACTTTTTAAGTTTAAGATGCAAGACACTTTTAACAAGGTAATGGTCAGATCCAATTTCAGCTCCCCTATATGACCTACAGAACTAGCCCATTTGCTGTTAATTAATATATAATCATTTTCTTATGTAGCCCATCTGGTGAAACCCAAGTGTACTTATGTACACTTGGGTACGTATGTCGCAGAGGGTACGTATGTCGTATGGGTACGTATGTCGCAGAGTTTGTAATAAGTGTTAGTTATTCTGAATCCATTGAGTTTACTTACCTGTAGGAGACGTTGCCCATTGCCATTGCAGCTACCAATATCAAAAGGGCCTATTATTCCTCCCCAAAGGTCAGAGTCAGTACCAACTTTGGCATTGAAGTCACTTAGAACAAGGGTAATATTTCCTTTCTTGACAGAATTCAAAATATCCTGAAGTTGTCCGTAAAACCTATCCTTCTCATCCTCATCGGCATCCTCAGTAGGGACATAACAGCAGATAACATACATTCAAGTCTTCAACGCTTGTCTGAAATTTTGCTGTAAGAAACCTTTCATTAATGCACTCGTCTCTGTGGCAAGCAGCTGCTTGAGGGGGTATTTATTTTTTTATTATTTTATCCTAGAAGAGCATCACTAGCATGTCTGCTGAGAAGCAGACCCACGCCTTGCTGATGCTTATTATCGTCTCTCTCCTGAAAAGAGAAATTTAAGATTATTTTTAAGAATCTGATCTTTATCTGTCCATCTGTCTCTTGCAAGCCGAGAATATCTAAATTATAATGGTGGAATTCTTGTGTGAGGACATTAAGAGAAGAAGCTCTGTGCAGAGTCCTCACATTCCAATTATCTATGGAGAGAAAATGGTTAGTGGGATGTTTAAAGAAATTATGTTTATTGAGAGAGGGAATGCCGACAATATCAAACAGTCCTAATCGCAGGCATGGGGCAAAGACCCGTTCCTCCACCTCTAAAGGCTGAAGCCATCTATACTGGAAGACTTCCTCCAATCTAGAATTTGACGATGACCGTAGAAGTTAGAATTCCGGTGCCTGCGATGACTTTGTTCAGGATTATTCACCAGTTGATAAAACATATCCTGTGAATCTATTCACTGGGGCTGTCAACCCAGAAACAAACAGAAAATATCTTCAAGTGGAAGATTTTCCCTCCACAGAAGCCCATCAGTGCACCAATTCAGTATCCATAATCAAGCTCAGAGCCTTATTTCAGTCCAGTCCAGTCAGTTTATATGGTCAGGTTACCAGGATCCTGTATGGTTGACCACTCCTCAGCAGGGTAGAAAAAAAGAAAGTAGCCATAGCTGTCCAGATCAGTAGGCCACACTGATCTGGCAGCACTCCCCATCCGTTCCCTTCCACAATAGAGTATCTCTTTTGAAAGATACTAACGGCCTGCATCAACGAGAAGGAGGGGTTGGTGCTAGGCCTGACCGGTTCTATGCATCATCACAGGAGATTGGTGCATAGCTCTTCTTCTAGTGACTACCTAGCTATTATTTACAGGTTCAAAAGAAATCTTTCCTGTAATCTAATCTAATCAACCCCTAAAGAAATCTGAGGTTCAGCACCCCGTTAAAAATAACCTCAATGTGCCCCTGCACACCAGATTAGGGTAACAATTATTAGGATACGTGAAATTTTGAAGCTGATGGAAGAGTGCGAAACGTAAACAAGGGACGATCTCGAAGGGCAAGACGTTCAACTGACGATGGAAGTCCTGCGAAAGTGATACTCCCTGATGCTTCATAAGATTTTTGAAATAGCCTGTAGGGCAATACTCACATGAGAGTGGTATCTGTAAAATCAGTGTTCATTGGATACGGCGTTTGAAGTGGAAGTCACACATACCCAGAGTGCTTCATGCAGAGCGGGATCTAAGGAGGGTGGTGCAAGGAGCCATATCCTCCCCTTTTTCAGAATGTTAGTAAGAGTAACAGAGGCAAGAAAATACAATACTTATTTATATTTCATGAATTTTTCAATACATTTTTAAAGACCTGTGAAATGGAGGGGAAAATGTTATGCTGCATTGAAAATCCAGTCTCTTGTCACTCCCTTTTACTTTTTGCAGCTCGGTTCTGTTTTTTCCACCCCCACCCGTTTTTTCTAGATACGGGCCCTCACAGAATAGTTAGTTGCTACTCATTTCATAGACTTTTCTTGGGCGAAGCGAAATGATACGAAGATTTTGGAATCACTTCCAACCTGCAAGAAAGTGACAATAGATAAAATACAGTGATAAAATGATCTTGAAGAAAAATTTCATGACAAAAATTTATAAAATGAATTTGAGAATGCCATTTTACTCCGACTCTATTACAGTGGGGTTGTAAGTCACGAAAGTATTAGAACTGATAGGCGATGATACGAAAGATTTCCTATAAAGAAAAAAATATTAGGATTGATAGGTCATATACACGAAAGATTCCTATAAAATAATGCCTTATGAGCTACCAATGACATTCCGAGCTCTCAGATTCAACGACCGTAGGCACGTGCCTAGTTTCCCTAGGCGAAAACGCGGCCCTGCTTGCGTGTGCCAATGCTTCAGTCAGCACAGAATTGAGCTTTTGGTGATTCGAAAATTTCAGCGTTCACGGGCTTTAAAAGGGATTGTGCACTTGCCTGTCGCCTATAAAGCACAACAAAATACCTGGATGGACAAAGAAATATTTCGAGACTGGTTCATTCGTCATTTTGTTCCATCTGTTCGTCAGAACCTGATTAAATTGGGGAAGCTTAAAAATACAAAGTGCCTTTTACTTCTCGACAACTACTCCACATGAATGAAAATTAGTGTCGGATTGCGGGAATATTTTTGCTTGTTATTTGCCATTAAATATAACCTCACTTAATGCATCAGGGAGTTATACGAAACTTTAAGTATCATTATAAAAATTATTTCATGATGAAAATGATGAATAAGAATATGGAAACTCGAGAATTTCAACGCGGTTTTACAATTAAAGACACAAATTATTCATTAGCGAACGCATGGGAGGTGGTGAAACCTGTAACTCTTTTTAAAGCGTGGCGAAAGTTATGGCCAAACGTAATGTTGGCTGATCAAGAGTTGGATAAAAATGAAGATTTTGAAGAGTTTCGAATAAGACAGAGAGAACAGGAAATGCAAGAGCTGATGGAAACTTAAATTATCATCTGAAGATCACCCTCTATAAACTTAATAACGACGACAGGATGGGTGGATAAGAATTGATAATGATATTGAAGTCACAGACACTTTCACTGATTAACAAATCATTGAAAGTATCACAACTCCCAATAAAAGAGTACTGTTCCGAAGATCCTGGTGAGAAGAAAATGTAGTTCAAGAAAAAAAGATAACTTGGGATTGTGCAGAAAAGAGTATAGAAAATGTCATAAAATTCGTGGAACATAACCACTGCTTCAGTCTTCAAGATGTCATGCATGTGCATATATGGTGAAAAACAATTTGCTCAGAGAGAAATTAAAATCTCGTAAAAAAAAGCGACATAAGAAACTTTCTTGAAAAAGCTGTTGAGACGTCTACCGATAAAACAAATGTTCCATCCGCAAGTAGTGCACCAAATGCACATGAAGTCGTCAAAATGAAGAAATATTGTTTTTAGTTTTTTAATAAAAATGTTTCTTTTGTGAATGATTTCCAGAATAAATTCGTACTTTATTATTTCGTAGTTAAAACACTATCATGATTTACTTGTTTTCTTTTTTTTCATCCCTCCTTAAATTTGAATCTCAAAGTCACCCCTGAGTATTCGGATCACCCCAATCCCCGAGCAGTCCGGATTTTCGGACCCTTACTGTGTTAAAATATAACACAATCTTTTCCATTTAGAACATGGTTAATTAACAAAAGTTAACTGTTATTTTGTAAATTTTTTACACGAAAGGATTTTCTGTAAAATAATTTAATTTTCGCAAGTTTGCACTAAATATTTTATGAGACACCAAACTTTGTTTTCACTTGCAGCAAAGTCTTCACGTTTTGCACTTTTATACATGATTTCTCCTCCATCCGTATTAAATTAATGTTAGAAAAAAAACAACCTTTCAATTGGATGAAAACTTTTCCTCTGGAAGTGTTCTTCACCGATTTCTTTGTTTACAAGCTGACTGCACCTTTGCTTGTCGTATTACGAATTGGGAGTCAGTACATAGGGTTACCCAGGGGAAACTGTATCTGGGAACAGTATCTGGGGAACTACTGGGCGCCGAAATCTGTCACAGTGTTGCCACTATTACTCTATTGGTAAAGATCTGCTCAAGCTGTACAGTCAATTTAATATTTAAAAAAATATCTAAAACCGAATTCCGGGTACACTTCCAGGGACATTTATTTGTGGGGCACATTTTTTTGATTTATGGTTTTCAAATTGTTATCATTTGAAAAAATGGGTCACAAGCTTTTACTCGCAAAACTTCTAAATAAGCGGATAGAGGTGTGTGTGTGATTGTTTAATTTCTCTGTTTTGCTTCCGTTTTCTGCTGTGCCCCGTGCAGGAAACATTGTCAAGATTCTAAACTGCTACCACTGCTAAATCGTACACATAAAAAAACAATTTCCAACTTGCTTCCGTCTCGGTGGCCGAGTATCCTAATGGGTACAGAAAGTTTCAGAGAGTGTTATCTGGCTGACACCGACTTATAACGTCGGTCTCTTAGCGCAAGATAGTGGTTATCTTGCACTGCTGTCACTCTTGGTCGACCTTGCATTCGTCTATGGCTAACGTCTCCTGTCTGTTGGAATCGTCTCCAAAGTCTTGAAAGCACTGACTGGGTGATATTTACAGTCATAGCCACATCGGTTTGGAATCGGCCGGATTCTAACTTGCTGATTGTTCTACCATTACGTAAAAGCATCCATATAATGTCTCCATACCATGTTGTTGCAAAATGCTCTAACAACATGAATACAATGCTTGCTCAACAGGAAATGAGTGGCACGGAATAAAAGCCAGATTTCATAGTACCCCGGATTAGCTTTTCGAGTCAAGTACGGAAATTTTGTCCTGTCAGGTGATATTTTTTTGTAGCGCGAGATCACGGAGAATATCGGTAGTTGAACGTTGATTCTTGGAATAATAGTTTCACAATTTTCATAGAGTGGGCCATGGTTTTAAGATTTAAAAAAAAACTCCCACTTATAGTCCATGAATATTTTTTTCTAACTTTGAAAAATGGCACGTGCAGACATGGGGGTGTTTCTTGCAAGCAAAGTGGCCACAATGCATGTTGACACAGCCTTGGCAGATTCAAAGCATGGCATTCTAAATGAACGCGTGGGTACTTGAATGTTGAAAAGTTGCTCTCTTTCTTTTATCAGATGTGAATACCCTCTGCAATGTCCGAAATACTTGACTTATCGGTCCACATTTCACACATCGATTTTTGGCCGTGCTCCTCTGCCTTACATTAAAAATGTAGATTCTTTCGTGTAATAGAACCAGATTTAAAACTTCAAATCAGTTTTCCTTCCATTTTCAGATTTTGTCGTTTGCAATAGGTTTTCAGTTGAATGTTTTTTTTTAAGAAACGTACTTATATCAAAAAATCTGCTCTATATTTGTCTTTCTTTAGTTTGTTTTACAGCTATGAAAGCAATGCGAAACAAATATGGCAACTTTGAAATCTGTTGAAACAATCACACTACAGAGTTGACAGTTCTCATAGGTTAATGGCTGACTGAGCTATCAATTAATCCTTGTTTAGCAAACCAGTCGTTGTTTAACAAGCAGTAAATTAGAAAATTTTGTTGCATACCATATCTATTTACATGAGATCTGGTGACTTCTTGGTCCCAATAATAGCGATGATAATTAGGTATTTTTTAAATGTTTGCTTTTTATGCTTTTTTATGCTTTATTCTAGTTGAAAAATGTATTGATATTGAAAATACGACTGAAATTATTTCCAAAATGCTTCTTTTTAGTGCTCACAAATTAAAGGTCTAGATGGGTTGGGTTGTTTTACCTCTGAGCGGCACTTTTTTGCACACCATGGGCTAAATGGCCAGGTCACATGAACCCCAAAGGCTCAGAGAAAGTTGGAGGAGGGGATCCACTGGAACAGCTGTTGGGAGACAGATGGTAGCCTCCCGTCAAGGCCATCCAGCGTGTTCTTTAACGTGCACAGGGTATGGCTCTCCCGCACACGGGGCCACGGCTTAACGTCCCATCCGACGGACGGCGGCCTTTCCAAGCCCATCGGTGTCCCCTACTGACCGTGGGCAGGGCGGGGAATTTTGCGGAGATAAATCTCAACGCTGACCCAGCTGGGACTCGAACCTGGGAACTACAGATTACGAGCCTGGCGCGCTACTGACTGAGCCACCCCCGCCCCAGGTCTAGATGGGCACTATAGATCTAAATGCATTATATACGATAATTTATGTCGACTTATGTTCAGTGAATAGACTAGTGCATCGTCCATTATTAAGATCTAGAGGAAGAAGGAAGGAAATACGAATAAACTGAGATCGCAGCAAAAATTATCCTCGTTGTGCAATGGGCTTTGAATTCAACAGAAAATGAAGTTAAATGAAAGAAATCTAAACTATAAGAAACATTTAACTCAATGTTTCACAACCAAGGTGAAGAGAGAAGGTTAGAAAAGAAAACTTAAAAAATTTGAATCAGAGATTCGGCAACGATCTCGAGAGGAAGAGGTGGTACAAACACGAGGTTCTACAGTTTACCTTTGTTCCGCTATACAAATTATGAGCATATAAATAAGATTTTGAGCTTATTAATTTGTGAATATTTATTTGAGCGTGAGGTAGGAAGTTTAATTTATTTTGAAGGAAGTCGTGAAACAAATTGAAAATGGTTTATGTGTGTAGAGGAGTTTGAAGATGGCATGATAAGTAGGAGTGTCGCGAACAGAGAATTGACAAATATTAGTCTAGATGAGGGGTTCATAACTTGGGGTGAGGAAAAGGGTTCAATGGGTGCGAGATCATTTACAAATCAGATTTTTTTCATTTATTTTCAAAAATAAACCAAGCAAGGAGATATGGTAAATTGGAGTGCGAGGTTTCAACACATCACGACAAGAGGTGCGGAACCTGAAAAAAGTTAAAAAACCTGGATCCAGATATTTTTGGATTAATTTCCTCCACTTCAAACAGGGATGTTTGGAAATTGTAAGAATACTAAAAAAAAATTTTTTCACGTAGTTGGGAATCATCCTATACCATATTAAATATATAGGAATCAGAAGGAATTTGCTTGATTGGGCTTTTCCATATCTTATGTATTCATAACTACTGAGTCAAGCGGTGAAATATTTTAAGAATGTAAAAGACTTACCCTGTAAAGCGGCATCGCTAATGGTTGGTTGGGCTTTATTTTGGTGATAGCACACATCGTTCCTGTGTTGAAGTCATCTGTCTTCGCCCAAGGATTATAATTCTGGATTCTCGACTTCTGCCGCATCGTCTGTCCAAAATTGCTCTTGATCGTCATATACGCGCAATACTGAGTGGCCTGGCTCATCTGTTGCAAAAACAAATCCACCAGCATTAGAAAATATTCGATGGCAATACTGATGATGTTATAATTGTGCAAGGCGAATGAAAAATATCCTATGAGGAAAAATCTCCTTGCAGCATATTATTACACCGTAAAAATTTTTTTCCGATTAATGTATTTTTCAATTGTTCAATTGAAAAACATTTGATATCTAATTAAAGTAATATAAAATTTCAGTAAAATGGATTTCCTATTACGTATTTGCATATATTGCACAACGAAAACTAGTGATGGTAAATGGACACATATATTCATCAGCATATAGAAATGGAATGAATGGAGCTGGAATTCTTGTACGTAAATAATTATACAGGGTGATTCAAAAAGAATTGAACACTTTCAAAAATTTATTACTCAGTAACTAGGTTATATATGAACATGTAGTCAAAGCCAATTTGTAAAGGAACTATCACAGTTATTTCTCTAATCTGACAAATGCTCAATATGTCCCCCGTGTGTTACACGACACACATCAATCCTATAGTCTAATTCATGCCAGAGACTTTGTAGCATAGCACTGTCGATGGTCGAAATGGCAGCCACGATGCATTCCTTCATTTCCTTAAGGCTGCGAGGAAGAGGTGGTTCCAACACGAGGTTCTTGACGTATCCCCACAAGAAGTCACATCTTGTCAGTCACCTAGTTACTGAGTAATAAATTTTTGAAAGTGTTCAATTCTTTTTGACTCACCCTGAAGAAAAACCGAATCCTATCAATAGCAAAAAATATCTGAAAGAATTTTAAACATTAGATAAAATGCGAATATAAAAATTACCATTACCACTGTCTATGCACCAAAATGCTTCAGAAATGGGAAAAGACAAATTCTATTGAAAACTATCACGCTTAGTTATGAATATATCCTTGCATAACCTGGATACAGCATCAAGGACTTCAATGCTGATGTCGCACACTTTCCATAGGGCAGATCATATGGACATAAGGGGTAGCCCACTTGGGTAAAAACGAATCCAAACTTATGGTGGGGGTGGGGGGGGGACTATGGTGCTGCGTAGCTCAACTGTGCAAAACCAAAATGTATGGTGACCTCGTTGTGCTCGCGTAGAGATCAACTTGAAATTTACACAAAAGGAGCAAATAAGAGCAGTTCTTTGCTCGTTCCATCTAGTACCTTCCTGTGGAGGATACCTCAGTTATCAAAATCCGTTTAATTTGCACTATATACACTGTTATAAATTACTTTATTAAAACGAAACTGAATAGTAATTTGGCTGAATTGGTATCCTTCCCTCTGCTGTTGACACTATGACGTCTGTGAATTATCACGACTGGTGAGGTCCTGGGTACTCAGGAAGCGAAACTGCGCACTGTCACTGATATTTTCACCATCAGCCAATGATTTAACACACTTTGTAAAATCTGGCATGTAAAATAAAACAAGCCTAGTTTATTAGTCTAAAGTTAGTACAGAGAATATGATATAACGGTTCTCATCTCGTTCCTTGACATAGAGCAATCTAAAGGAATACACTTAGCACATAAAAATACAATTCCAAACTTCAGACGACACTTTATGCAATGTCTAAATATTTCCAATCAAATTAACGTCCTAATGACTTACGAACGAACTGAATTATGCAACATATTGTAGACTAAATGGCTAATTGATCTTAACTAAGTTTAAGTTTAACTAAATGTTTAGTAAAACTAAGTTAAGTTTAACTAAATGGCTAATTGATCTTAACTAAGTTAAGTTTAAGGTAATGATGATATAACGGTACTACTATATTTACTAACTCAAAGAAATTAGCTGATTCAGGAGGTGAGACATTAATTCACTAACGGATCATACCTGTGGATCACACGCATGTTCGTCAACTTACTGTTCATGCTATGGTTTGCTCGGAGATGGAGAAGTAACACTTTAACTATGACGATCACGAAGTTCGTGGAAAGGCACACACTTTGGGCTCGGGACTTCTTGATGAAACAGCCGCGGGTTATTTCCCTGCCTTCTCTTCCTACAGCTAATGACGCTGGGTGTGGTTGCCTATCATTACCTGTCAGCACAAAATAGGCTGTCTCTGGTTGTCTCCCGGGAATGTTTAAGAAGCTCTGCATCATCATAAGGTGTCACAGTGGTCAGTAGTAGATCCTATTGAATAGTGGTCACGTCCCCTTTTCTACGAATCCTCACTTCTTTCCTACGGTCATACATATTATTTTCAAAACATAATTGTTTTGCGTGATATCAAATTTCACATGCCAGTCAATATTTATAGCCGTTGTTATATATCATCCTACCGAACCCACTCTCATCCTGCTTTTACGGGTTTGTGAATCGCTCATAACCGTCCCACTATTTTCCACCCTTTTTATGGGCCGATATAAAGCATCCAACGTTTACGCCCAGAGACTTCAGGATGTTGTAAACTTTCATTTCTCGCCTTAATATAAACTGCACGAAGAAAGAAATCATAATGAGGAAAAATCAGATATTAAATGCGATTTACTTAGTGACAAATTGTCAATTTTACAATAAGGTCATATTAATATTTAGTTAGTACGTATTAAGATGCACATACCAGTTCATCGTGCACTTCTTTCAGTAGCATTAAAAAGTTCCATTCAGACATAAATGAGACATTATTTTCAGCTCCTACCTTTCACACAAAACGATGAGCCACATCAATCATATGGATGTTTCTTACTGCGTCCATGAAACAGCAACAACTGATTCAACAGTCATGGCAAGACACATATGAAGTTGACTCAGGCGATTTACTTCCCACCCGATGTAGTTCCTACGTAGAATCGAAAAAAAATTATTTTATTTCCGCAAAGCTGTCTGGCACATTTTCTTCCACCATGCTTCTTTCAGTAAATTCATTTACATTCTTAACTGAATGACGCAGAGTATAAGTGGATAGAGCTCCATTTCAATAAATAAATTCATTCACTTTCCATCGTTGAAACCTTAGATTGGTTACAAAGGCCTCTAGATGAGCTTGTATGACGATGAGATAGTGTCCGTTTTGTCAGTTTCCGAAGAGTTCATCACAGATGAAATTTGCTGGTCTAGCCATTCCAAAGATGTTAAAGCTTTTACCCTTAGACTGATGACGCTAAACGCACGATACAAGTTCCATGACGTCCTTGTTATGCTGTAAACAAACGACGTGAAACCCTTTTCCCTTTGAGTAGTTTTTGCAATAATTCGAAACAGGGTCGTTCTTTTGTCCTGCCATATTTAACAGAGAGAGTCGCTTCCTGACAGCAAACGATAATAATTATAGACCTAGGCACGCAGCAGTATTTATAATTTAAATCAAAGTCTCTGACCAATCAACGCTAATCAGCTCTTGACCAATGGTTGGCTATTGCAGAATAACGTCACAGGTTTAGGTGTGAGGGGTGGACAGTTTTGCAGTATTTAGGTGTCAGCCATGGCCTACATTAAGCGGTTCCCTGTCGGATGAAGGTGATTTCTCGGTGAAGCGGTTTGCTAGAGAATATGATGAACAACATATGTTTCAGCTAGGCTTCGATTTACTCAGGAAGACTTGCGATTACAGGAACTATCCCAAAGTGCACATTCGTCTGTTTAAGAGGTGTAGTAACAACCCATTAAAATATATATTCCACAAGGGATGGTGTGATACTTTCTGAAAAGACAAAAAGGAGTGGTTTCTTAAGCATCTACAATCGTCGAAGCGTTTAAAGAAATCGAATGCTGTGAGTATGAACTGAACTCCGCAGTTTGTTTTGTTGTACTCTAGGGTAAGCACAGAATATTTTTTGTTAACAAGTCTTACACATTTGATGTTTTTATGTATTTGCTACTTAGAAATAAAGTAGCCATTATTAGAATATTAAAATTATAAATAAATAGTGTAAATGGTACCTAATTTCCAATAGCTATGAGCTGAAGGTAAATGAAGCGTAGAAGGGAACCATGAGCAAAACAAAGTTGATAAATACTCTCACAAGTGCTCGGGAATCTCTCTTGAACAAATATGGTTCGACAACTGAGTACTATTCCCAATGAAAAGTATCTTCTTCCTCACTTTACCTGAATTAACTTTACACATAATTCTAAAATGAAGTTTACATTCTCCAGACTGGCATACTGCCAATCGTATTATAAGTCTGGTAAATCTTTTTGGTATCTTTTTACTTTCACTCTAGCTACATTCATTCACTGTTGAAGGAAAGTGCATTTCTGACAGAGTGAATCCAGTTTATTGGTTCTGTAGGGTTTGTAAATGTTTATTAATGAAGCTGCTGACATAGCAACTACCACAATTGAAACATTAATTACACTGCTCAAAGTGGAAATCTGAAAACCGCGAAGAAAGTGACATATACGCCCGAAACTGACAAGCCAGGAGCTATGAGGGTAGATGTGCATATGATCAAAAAACAGAACATGAGAATGCAAGGTATGTGCGTTAATTGCATATTCATCAGTACATAGAAAGCCCATTTCGGGCAGTTATATAAGCTAAGTGGCCTTGGGAGAATGGCCACACATGGAGACTGTCCATTGTTACATGTGCAGTAAGGAAGGGTCATGAAACAGGATTAACGATGTCAATGGTGTAACATCTCGCCATTGGCGTGGCAGAAACATGGAGCAGAGGTGTCCAGCTGTCATATGTGATGCCACCCCATACCATTGTACTACAGTGCAGAACTGTATAGCAGCTAATGGAATTCCTCATGCTGTTGACGACTCCGACACCATGCCGACAAATGGCCATCCGGCATGCCAAAACAGAATTGGGATTCATCTGTGAACAACACTCTTCTGCATTCTGTAGTTCAATGTTTCCTCGCTCAACACAAGTGGAAACAGCATAACCAGTGATGTCGCTGCAATGGCAGATGCCGAACTGGACGTATCGCCCTCATTCCTGTCATTCAGTCCTCATTCTCATTCCTGCATCATGCAAACGTGACCCTGTGGTTTGCATGGAGACCACTGTACCTGTAGCACAATTGTGGTGAAAGGGTCACGAATGGCCCTCCTATGGAGCATGCAATCTTCATGTCTTGTGGTGTGGAATGCTGGTCCCGTACCTAACCTTCCTGTCATTTGTTACTTCATGATGTCGCTTGAGATGCACTGTGCTCACAGTGCGCCCCATGCATGCGTTGATCACTTGAAGGCTCAATCCGAGCTCTCGCATATCGACGATTCGCTCTCTCAGAAGGCGTAAATTGCACTTAAGGATCTCCCTGGGAGCTCCAAGGCATGTTCCGAACTTTTTCGTAGCATACACTTCAACCTCCCTGTCAGTCATGCTATCATATGAACTTGTAGGCCCTGGTATTTATCTACAGCTCCGATATCAGACACTATGTCAAAATTACACTGGATGAGTTTGACGAAAGATTCTTTAGTCCATGGGTGAAAAGAGTGTATTGCGAGAAAGTATCCCATCTTCGATACCAGAGACAAAGCTTTATGTCACCTCTATATCAAACGAGTGTTCTGTGGCAAAAAATATTTGTAGTCAATACATATTGTCTCCCCTACGAGAATATATTTGCAGCTGATTCATTAATTTTGCCAAAAATACATATATGTATTAAATCATGACTGAAAAGTTTGTGGAACATGAACTCACTTTCCTGATGCGCTGGCTGGTTACGTAAGAAATCGTTTTTCTTGGAGGATAAATAAATAGTATTCTTTACTTTTTGAGGTAAGTATCACGTTTTGAAGTAAGTATTTCAAATCACTCTTTCAAAAAGTGAAGCATGCTATTTATTTTCGGCGTAAAGTTGCAGTGAGTAAAGAAAAAAATCCTTTGAATAAATAAATTTTCATTAAGAGCATTAATACATAATCAATACGATATGTTCATTGGAAAATATCGGGTTTACGGGTTATTAATTAATTAGAAAAGAGAATATACATAATCTATACGCAAGGTTCACTGAAAACTACTAGTTTGTCTAATGTCTGATTGTAACTTTTCCGCAAACCGTACTCTTACCTAAAATACGTATCCGATTCATATATTTCACTTTTATTCTATATATCATGTATGCCGTATATAATTCCACGAGTTAATATCAGTTTCTTGTATTATTCACTCTGTAAACGCACTTTTGCGTTGAAGTTGATGTCAGTTATGTCCTTCACCTAGTATTTCAAATTATTAGTATTTATTATCTAGTAAACACTATACTTTTTAATTATAATAGATAAATATGCGCTCGAATCACCACATACCTCACTTAGCAATAAAAGTATATTCACGTAAATATATGACGTCACATTCACGTAAATATGTTTGGATTACTTTTATTCCATATGCCATGCATGTCATATGTAATTCTAATCCACTCACTTAACAGAGTTAATCTATTTGTGTATAAGATACCTTAGTTAGAGATTTATTCCATTTCTCGCAATGGAGAGTTATTGCATATAATAGATAGTAATTTAATCCATTCACTTAACAAATTGTTTTTTTAAGTACTACTCAATAGCTCTTCTATTATTCACAGCATAAATGCATTTTTGTGTTTAAGGTGATATCAATTATGTATCTTCACCTAGTATTTCAAATTATTTGTATTTAATAAGCTATACATATTTATTTAGCCTTTTTCAATTTGAGCTATACAAAATACCCCTGACTGATGTTTAAAATCGATTTTAAAAACTGATAGTTTTGGCATTTTAAGTTGGAATCGCGTGAAAGTGTCATTTCATCTCCCGTGAGACTGCATAGGCCTTCAGACAACACAGGGATCGTCATGCAGGTCAAGGTAACAACCCAAATCTCTGCACTCCTCACCTGTCCTTGTGGTCACTGCTACATGCGAGTTTCTCTGTGAATAACGGAAATGCCTCTGTCCACTGCCCTCTTTCAGTTCTGATAATGGTTTTACGAATTTGAGAAGTATTTTTGTTGACTTTCTGAGAACTTTTGGCTCTCTTGACGAGAAAGGTGTACCCCATTTATGGGTTTTCCCATTTATAATTCTCCCTAACCTATTTCTATTTTCATTTTTTCTAATATTTAGTCTGACCTTAATCAGATCCACAACTTGATTTATTGTCTGAGCCGGTCTAGAAATTAATTCGAGATACTTTCCACGATCTCCGGCAGTAGCATTCTCTGTAACCATCTGCTGTATAGGGCGGCATTCGTTGCGATGCTCACCCATCCTGAAAATCTGGCGGCTTCTTCACACCCGGTTGGACGTCTCCTGACACTTTAAACGCTTGACCTAGATTTTATTCTTGGAAGTTTCCCTTTAGAAACTTAACGTTTTCAACATCTAAACTCTTTGTTTTTTCTCTTAACTCCGACCCCAGTTGACACTCCATAAATGATCTTTACAACAGACATCCTGACGACAATCCTTAGCGTACTTTTTATAGCTTCGTTATTTTCTGGACAGTTTTGTTTAACCCTAAGTTGATAATTATCTTTACATTGTTGCGCATTTACCTTGTTTAGTCTAACCTACCGATGCGACGGTCTTTTATCAATCAATCACCACACTTGGAAGATTTTCCAGTCTCCATGTAACTTTTGGTCCTGAAAACTATTTCTTCAAATATCAGTTTGACAGTCTAACAATTATCTTAGTCCCTATTCTGTACTCTGGTATTTCGTGATGCGGTAGACTTTTATCTAAAGAGCACCTGGCCTGGAAGGTTTTCCTTTAATCCTAAGTGAGATTCTCGTTTGCACGACAGTGCACCACAATCATCTTAGTCCCTTCCGTATCCATAACACGAAATGAAAGATTTAAGTGTAATCTTTCATTTCGTGTTATGGATACGGGGGATTTTATCTAAAGAGCACCTGGCTCATTTTCCTTTACAAAATTATCTGAACTGTGACCAGAATGAAGTCATCCAATCAAAGTTTCAGGGTTCAAAGGTTTTAGCCACCACCCCCACCTCGAGGCTTCATCCTATCTCCATAGTCAATGTAGGGTTGCAGAAAAGGGAGAAGTGGCTATTTTCCGTAGGATCTACTCCTGTGGTCTTTGTGCGCTCATCCATAGAATGGCGAAGTAACAGCAGTGGTTGATATTTGGAGCACTTTGACGTTTGAGTCTGCCACTCATTTAACAAATAGCTCTTAGTGGGCTTCTGTTTCACCGTTACAGTTTTTTGAATGCTAATTTCGCAGAACTAAGTCTGTGGGTAAATGACTTATCGAATTTTATTTTAATTTTTAAAAGGGGCAGAGATAACCTGTAAACTTTTGGCTTGTGCTGGTTTCTCGTACATTATACAAACACTTACACAAGGAATGCAATATACAAACACTTAAACAAGGACATGCCGTTGGAATAGCAGTTAGGTACACTAACCACTAGCACAGGTAGAGTTTAATACAATAGCTAAGTCGTTCATCCTTGATCCTTGGGGTTATATATTTACATAGGTTTCCCTAGATGGTAGTTGGGGTCTGTGCAGATTGGTTGTTTGGTTGTTTGGGGGGTTTTGGCGCAAGAGCAACTAAGGCTATATTGCACCAAACAAAAAGGCATAAAGGGATAAAAGTCATTGAAGCCACAACCAAAGTTAAAAATCGACTAAAACAAAACAGCACAAAAAGCAGAGTAAAAAAGTAGGAATAAAAAGAAACAACAAGTGTATAAGGCAGCAAGAACAATGGGTGTATAGGACCCATATAAAATCACAAACAAGTGTAAAATCTAGGAAACAGAGTAAAAATCAGATGTGTAAAATAACCAGTAAAACGTAAAAATTCCAAAACAGCAGTTAAAATCGATTCATCAGAAAAAATATGGCCGAGTGTAAGAGGCTCGGCTGTAAAATTGTGGAAGGTTCTATGTTCAAGGTTAAAAGATGGACAATGAATTAAAATATGCTTAATGGTTAAAAACGTGTCACAAAACTCGCACTTAGGTTCGTTGTCGGCCTGAAGAAGAAATGAATGTGTAATCTACGAATGAGCTAAGTGGAGCCGAGCAAGTACAACTTCCTCCTTGCGATTCTTGCAAAAAGAAGACGGCTACGATTTGACAATGCGCTTGATCTCAAAAAGCTTGTTACCAATCTGTTCAGATCAAGATCTCTGCCACTGTGCCCAGAACTTGATGGAAAAACGCTGCTGGAAGTCCAGATATGGAACTGGCAGCGGAGAGTCGGACAAGGGCGTGGCTGACTCAGCAGCAGTGTCAGCAGCCAAGTCATTGCTCCTGATCCCGACGTGACTGGGCACCCAACAGAAGAGAACGGTGGTGGTAGCTGCCAGATGATGGAGCTGCTGGCTGATCTTGGAGAGAACAGGGTGAGGCCGATGCCTCACCGAGATGAAAGCCTGTAGAGAGCTAAGCGAGTTGGTGTAAAGCGCACCAACGATTATGCTTAGCTGCTATGTGGTCCAAGGCAATGCTGATAGCATACAACTCTGCAGTGAAGATGGAACACTGCTGTGGGATCTAGTCTGCAATGATGACATCACAGCAGACCATGGCCGATCCCACAGATGTACCGGACTTCAAGCCATCTGTGAAGACAGGCAAAAAGTCCAGGTGCGCAGCACAATGGTTGGCAAAGAGTTCCTGATACACACAGTTAGGTGTAAAGGTCTTCCCCGTCCTGCAAAGAGAGAAATCGCAGGAAGGGGAAACAGCGAGCCAAGGTGAGAATGGCTTGGCTGTCAACTGTGCGATGTTACCGAGACTGGTGTTGAAACTTGGACACGGAAAGATCCAAGACTACTTTACTAGATCGTAAGTAAACTTGGACGCGGAAACCGAACGGACAAATGGTAGTCGGCTGATTCTGGTATAACGTTTCCCACCAGGGACTGAAAACGCAGTCCCAAGTGGGATGGCCTGGCAGGGATTGCAATTTTGCAGCATACTGCAGGAACAACTGCTGATGACGAATAGATAAGGAAGGTTCGTCGGTCTCAATGTATCTGAACTGGTGAAGTGTGGAAGGACCCAGTGCAAACACAGAGGGCTTGATGATGATGGAGGGGGTCCAGCACCTTCACAACCGAATCCTGGGCGGAGTCGTACACCTGGGATCTGTAGTCCAGTTTCGACCAGACAAGTGCATGGTACAGGCGGAGCAAAGAACATCAGTCCTCCCCCCAAGAAAGGGAGGAGAGGACCTTGAGGATGTTCAATGCCAGCATGCACTTGGGCCTGAGATGTCAAATATGGGATAAAAAGGTCAATTTCTGGTCGAAGATGAGACCAAGAAACTTGGCCTCCACCACAACTGGAATGATGTTACTCCAAGCCACAGCTTGGGGCCCAGATGAAGATTACACTTGCGGCAAAAGTGCATGCAAGCGGTCTTCTGTGGGGAAAACCAAAACCCATTGGCCGTCACCCACACCGAGAGATTGTTCAGGACAGTTTGCAGTTGTCATTCAATGACCCTCATGCTGGACGATGAGCAAAAGATGCTAAAGACGCCAACATAGAGAGCATTGCGTACAGTTGGAGGAAGTTGCCATGTAATGGAATTTATCTTGACAGTGAAAAGCGTAACACTCAGGAGCAGCCTTGTGGCACCCCCTGTTATTGCGGGAAAGGCCGCGACAGAGTGTTGCCGACACAAACTCGAAAATTTCACGATGATAAAAAATTTGCAATGAAGATCGGCAAGTAATCTTGCAAGCCGGAGCAGTGGAGGTCATGAAGAATACCGAATCTCCATGCTGTGTCATACGCTTTTTCGATGTCAAAGATAACTGACACCAGGTGCTCTCTATATAAAACGAATTCCTGATTGCTGATTCGAGGCGGATCAGGTGGTCTAAAGTAGACCTGTGCCCACGAAAGCCATACTGGGTGTTGGAAAGAAGGCCGTGATATTTCAAATACTAGGCCAGCATGGTATTTACCATTCTTTCCAACACCTTGCAGATGCAGCTCGTCAACGCAATTGGGCGATAATTGGAAGGAATTTTGGGATCTGTGCCTGGCTTGGGGAAGGCCTAGACGATGGCCTCCCGCCAGGAATCCGGAAACTACTCCTCGATGAAAAGACGGTTGAAGAGTCAGAGCAGTCGATCCTTACTTGATGGTGAGAGATGTTGGACCATAGCATAATGGACATTGTCTGGCTCGGCAGTAGATGCACGGGAAGTGCGCAGAACGAGGTGAAGCTCCTTCACTGTGAATGGCCTGTTGTAAGACTCCAGGCCATTTGAATGGAAGGACAGAGGAGAGCGTTCCTCCCTGCTCTTCTGGGCCAGAACTTGGGGGAGTAGGATGACTTGGGAAAGAAGAGATGGAGGAGAATGACTCCCCCAGAATGTTGGCAATTGCTTGAGGATCAGCAATCTGTCCATTGTGCTCCATGATCGATAATGAGTGGGACGTGCACTTCCCACCCATCTTCTGGACCTTATCCCAGGACCTATTCTGGACCTTAGAACTGGTCGTGCAGGTGATAAAAGACATATTTGAACCAAGATTCCTTCTGGCTTTGGCGCTGGATGAAACTGGCTTTCGCCCTGTTGCGTTTGAATGCTTCAAGGTTGGGGGACGTCGGATATTTCCAAAACACCCCCCAAATCTTGTTCTGAGCCTTACAGAATGTGGTGCAATCGGGATTCCACCACAGTTTTGGGAACCGTAGAAACCGAGTCGAGGTCTGAGGAATTGTAGAGGCAGCTGCATGGACGATGCAGTCCGTCATCTCAGCCACTGCAACATTGATTGGCTACTGGCTGACAGAGTGGTCATCGAGCTTAGAGAGCAGCTCAAAACCACTCCAGTCAGCATGATCAAGCCTCCACCGGGACACACATGAAGGGCTGCAAGGCCCCCCACGTGAGTGAGGTGGTGCACACCACAAGGAAGTGATCACTTCCATATGGATTGTCCTCGTTCTCCCATGTAAAGAGTGGAAGGATCGAGGAGGAGCAGATGATGAGATCAATGGCAGTGAATGTGTGGGTAGGGGAGTGGAAGTAGGTACTGACACCGGTGTTCAACAGGGAGAGCAAAGGATCCAGGACCCCGCCCCGCCCGCTGGTGTCAGCACTACCCCATAGTGGACTGTGTCCGTTAAAGTCCCCCATAAGGAGGAAGGGGGGGTGGGAGCTGCGAGACGAGGTCATCAAGGTCATCGCGGAAGACGATGCTTTCGGGTGGAAGATAGACAGAACAGACAGTCAACGAAAATCCCACAAATAGGCGAATGGCAACCGCCTCTAAGTCGGTGGTGAGGGGTACGACCTGGAATGGAGAATGGTTGCTCATGACAATGGCGACAATCCCACGAGCTAGACCATCTCCATCCTGGTCCCGGCAAACAAGAGAGAAGTGAGGGATAGTGGGATCGTTGGCTGTCTGCAAGTATGTCTCCTACAGGCACATGCTGATGGGTTCGTGTGCCCTAAGGAGGACCTTGATGTCAATATTCCTCTGGAATCCACGACATTCCATTGTAAGAGTGTGGGCATTTCAGATCTTGGAAGAATTGGCAGACGATTTTTAATTTATTATAACCATCGCAGCGACAGTTTAGGAAAAATGGGACAGCCAGTGTCCATGTCCTCGAAGTCATCCGAGTGACACGGATAAGAGACCGCCGCACAAGGAGGTGATATGAGTTTCTTTTTAGACCCTGAAGGGGGGGCACCTTGGGCTTAGAAGATCTTGCTGTCTGTGGGCGGAGTGGAGGGGTCCTTCCGGAGGTGGATGTGGAAGGTAGAGACACAGGATAGAAACCGGTGTCGATGTCGATATTGACACGACAGATTGCGGAGGCCCCACTCGGGATTAGCGTCTCGTGTGGAGTGACTTCGACTGCCACTCCACCAATCGCTGTTACCTGAAAAAGGAGCTCCGAATGTTTGGAGCAGGCAGTTTTCATCTGCAAGTCACCAGATCTTAGGCACTTGACAGATTTCCGTTCTCCCACAAGACCTTTGATACCCTTATTGATGAAAAATGGGGACATGCCACCAAGCACCTGATCACTCATAGAGTGGTTGATCAGGAACCTTGGAGACGGAGACACACGTGAAGACGAAGGCATAGATAAAGAAGATGGGGGTTTATGGAGAGCCCTTTTGGTGGCATTGATCGGTGAATTATGAGTTGTAGAACTTATGTTGGTTTTTTGGTGATTATGAATGTTGGTTTTTTGGGATTCAGTGACCGTTGTCCCCACCCAACAAGGAGTCCAACAAGGGGATGCCCTGTTGGGAGCCAGGGCTGCCCGGGCACCATACCCACACAGCCAGTGAGCCAAGCCCTCACAACAAAACAAAAGGAAAAGGAAAAGAGAATGGCTGAGAAACTCATATGAGGTCTCACAAAAGAAAATAAGCAAAAAATTAATAAAGTGTGAGGAAAGAACTGACCTTACAAAAGAAAGAAAACTATAAAATTAGTGAATGTGTGGGGAAACTCGCAAACCATTGTCCGTATGTGGATAAGGTTACTCACCGATCTGCACAGTTGACCTTAGCAGAACCTGTCCACCAGCCAATTGATCCTGAGGGGGCTGCCCCAGGACCTCCCGTTTACCTGAGGCAGAGGCCAAAGTAGTGTATAGCAGCGGCCAGCCCAGCCTGCCCCGTGACAGACAGGCTCCCCAATGGCAAAATGGCCAAATTGGGACCCCACCAGTCATGAGCTGGGGAGAGAAGATGGGGATCCCCGAGCAACTGCCAGGATCCTCCTTCCCAGGGACACTGGTCTCCGTGTATGGCAAATAAGCAGGCGAGCGTTCAGGACGCTGAGAAAGTAGGGTCTGTGCAGATCCGCTGAGTAATACTTCTACTGCTAAGCACACAGTCCAAGCATGGGGCACTTTGTTTCACTTGTAGATGCTGCCGAGCCTTTAATAATACAGTGTAACTTCGTCAACTTTAACATTTAGTACTGGATTCCTTTTGTTGAAGGGGCTTGTGCATTCCAAAAATAGAAACTGGTCTATGTGTTTTCTTTGCTAACTAACTTGATTTGTTCTCTTCTCATTGCTATTGCTAATAAAATTCTACATTTCGCAGAGCGATTTAGGAAATGTTTTTCATTTCAGCTGCAGTTTTCTATTGATGAAGAATGCTTCGGTAAACTGGTTTCTTATAAATGTGTTCATCTTGTGCTGTACTTTGCTTATCATCTCTTATTACTGTTTTCAGTTTAGCAGTGCACTTGGCAAACAGAAAAACAAAACGGAGGAATGTAAGCGTTTAGAAACAGAAACGATGGGTTCCTCCAGTCAGTTGCAAAAGATTGCAAAATCTGAGTGAAACACTGATATTGGATCAAATATTGCACATCCATCTTGGAGCATTGCAACGTCCATTTATCACCACACACCAATGTAAATGGAAGCAGAGTGGTTATCTTAAGTAATGCTAACAAGCTTATAATACAGCGAGCTAAATTTCGTTATAAATCAGAGAGAAAAGGAGCCTGAGAGCAACCGGAATAGAACGAAAACCCAAATAGATCCTTTTTCCATCAATGGAAATCTTTCAAGATATTCAAAAAACTCTAGAAGGTCTAATACTGTGGAGTTAAACTGTGATCAATGAATAGTTAGCGGTATATAAAATTATGGTTAGTTGCCTTAAAACTATTCAGAGAAGCAAATGTTCCAGTTATTGAAACGAGTAAATTAAATGATAAAGCAAGAGCCGTTCAGCTATCCTACAAGCTGAAAAACAAATAAATTCAAGAAAAGCATTAAAAGTGGAAAATAAGTCACTAATAATACCCAAGGATTAATAAGTTATTGTAGCAATTTAAACAATCAAAACGGAAAAAAATGAACATCAACAAATATTATCATCAGAAGTAGGTTTTACATCATCATCATCATCATCATCATCATCATCATCATCATCATCATCATCATCATCATCATCATCATCATCATCATCATCAAGCAGCCATGGGCTACTGAGGTCCAACCAGACAGCGCAATTTAGCTGCACACCAATTCTCACAAGGTCCAGTTTGACATTGTCTGCCAACTGCATCCTAGGTCTCCCCCTCTTTCTGAGGCCTTTAGGAACACTGTTCATAACCCCACACGGGCAACATGGTCAAACCAACAGAGTATCTCTCTGCACAATATACTGCTCAGAGAAGTTTGTCTAACCTTTTCATTATTTGCAATGTTGAACCACCTAATACCCAAGATACTGCGTAAGCATCTAGAATCAAAAGCATCAAGTTTCCAGTTATCTTGTTTGCAAAGCGTCCAAGTTTCACTACCATAACTAACCCTAAAAAGAACCAAACTGTTATACAGTCTAATTTTAGTCTTTAGGTGTATACGTCTATTTGTCCACACTCTCCATAAATTCTTAATAGTATCAGAGGCAATCCTATTCGCCTGTTAATCTCGTGCTGCATATCACCAATATCTGTTACATATTTGTAACAAATACTGGTGATGTGCGGTATGATAAAACTCCAAGATAGTGGGGCATGATAACACAAGCAACTCCAAAGATAACATTGGGCAACACACAAAAAGGCTTTGAAATAAAAATAGCAAATCTTTACTAAATTCGAGGTGCTGAAAACACGAAAATGACAATGAGATTTGTCAATTGGCTCTTGATTAGGAGAGACAGAGATGGTCATGTATAAACGACTCAATCCGCATTTAGTACATAGGTAACCATTTCGCAACACTGTATTTTAAACTCCAGTGTGTGTATGGCGGGCTAATGCCTTGTGTGTATGGCGGGTTAATGCAATACAATGCAATATGTTGTATTGTACTAGTTAGAAAAAGAAACGATGATCATGTATAAACGTCTCAGTCCGAATTGAATACATAAGTAACCATTTTGCAACACTGTATTTTAAACTACAGTGTGTGTATGGCGGGCTAATACCTCTGGGGTTGTGTGTATGCAGACAAAAAAAGATGCAATTGTTAGTTGTAAGCGATGTCTCGTAGGTGAGCAAGTCTTTTGAGGGATACCCATTTACCCCTGAGTCATAAGCAAACACAATTATAATTTGTTGCTGCAAAAAAACTTAAAACGGCAAGGAACACAAGTGATCCTTGCAGTTTTAATCCAGCAGTAGCGATGCCTCGTAACTGTGTTAATAGTGCAGATACATTTTGTCACATTTGTGGGGAAGTGACGTTTGCAAGCCAGAAAAGGGCCATCACTCCAATAGTAAAAGTGGCATACGAGTTTTATTTTGGATGCAAGATCGGGGACCAGGACAAGGCCCGGGTCCCACACATATGCTGCAGTACGTGTTCAAGAAATCTTCCGAAGTGGCTGAAAGGCAAAAAAGTGGCAATGCTGCTTGCTGTTCCTATGGTTTGGAGAGAGCCAAAGCAATCACACAAATGACTGCTACTTCTGCATGGTTCCTCCTGTTTCTGGAGGCATCACAAGGAAAAAGAAGTGGACAATAGTGTATTCGAATATACGATCTGCTCCCCAACCAGTTCCGCAAGACCGTTCCCGAACCTCCAAAACAATTTTCCATCTATTCAGACGATGAGGAGGGAGGCGAATCAACGTGAGGTTCTCCACAGCCTTCGGTGTCTAATGATGATCCATACGTCTGCCACGGTGCGTCATCTACGCCACACATTCTCACCGAAGAAGAAATGAACAATCTTGTTCACGATCTTGAGCTGTCCAAGGCCAAAGCAGAGTTACTTGGATCAAGACTTAAATAATGGAATCTTCTCAAGGAAAATGTCCGAGTGACTTCGTTTCGGACTCGTCATGAGCAGTTTGCGCCTTACTTCAGAAAGGATGATAACCTTGTGTTCTGCTCCGATGTAGATGACCTGATGAATGCCCACGGAATCAAACATGACGCTCAAGAATGGCGACTATTCATAGACTCCTCGAAACTGAGTCTCAAGGCGGTGTTGCTGCATAAATGACTTCCATCCATTTCGGTCGGACATGCTGTCTACATGAAAGAAACCTACGATAACCTAAAAACAGCTGTTGAACTGTTTCCAATACAGCAAGCATGGCTGGCATATCTGCTGTGACTTGAAGGTAGTGACTCTGTTGAGGGTCTGAAGTTTGTATATAATGAAGCACTGCTGTTTCTTTTGTGAATGGGACAGTCAAACAAAGACTTTGCACTACATGAAGAGAAACTGACCTCAGAGGAAATCTCTGAAGGTCGGAGAGAAGAATGTGGAAAACCCAGCACTGGCAGCAATGCACAAAATCCTGCAACCGGGATAGTAGCAGGAGTTTGTGCGTTTCACTACACATCAACTTGGTGTGATGAAAAGCTTCGTAAAAGCCATGGGCCGGACTGCATCAGCTTCCAAGTACTTGGCTGACAAATTCTTTCGACTCAGCGAAGTGAAATTAAAGAGAGAATTTTTTTGGGTCCTCAGATCCGCAAGAAGATCCAGAAGTTCGAAAACCTGCTTCAGGGTGACAAGAAAAAGGCTTGGGACACATTTCGTCTGGTGACAACTAAATTCCTCGGGAATATCAGGGCAGACAACTACAAGAAACTGGTTAAGGACATGTCTCTGTATCACAAACTTGGTCGCAATATGTCCTTACAGATCCACTTTCGACATTCCCACTTAGATTGCTTCCCCAACAACTGCGGCATGGTTACTGATGAGCACGGTGAACGTTTCCACGAGGACATTGCAACAATGGAGAAACGATATCAGGGAAACTTGTCCACTTCAATGTTGGCTGACTACTGTTGGACGCTCGCCAGAGATAATCCTGAGCAGCTGTACAAGCGACGGGCAAAGCGACGTGCGAAATAGAAGCGGAGTTTTACCGATACATTTCATATGTATCTATTACTCTATTATATAAGAAACTATTGCAGATTTCTCAGAAATCGTAGCCAATTTTGCATTTTCATTGTCATATTCGTGTTCAGCACCTTGAAATCTTTAAGAAATGCCACTTTTATCTCAGAGGCATGACTTTTATGAAATTTGTTGCCCAGTGTAATTGAACTAAAACACTTGCTCAAGGGTACAACCATTCAGAGCGACTGAAGCACTAACTGCTGACCGATTTTCATCACTTTACTATTATCTCTGTTTATCACCAAACCAACTCTATTACCAGTCTCATCAACAGCCCAAATGAAAGAATTCATCTCATCAACATCATTAGCCAACAAAGCCAAATCATCTGCATAATTTAAATCAGAAAGTTTGAAATCTGTAGACCATTTAAGGCCAAAAACTTTCCCTTGCAAAGAATTTCGCATAACATAATCAATAACCAAACTAAAGAGAAAAGGGGACAAAATGCACCCTTGTCGAACACTAGAAGCAATGCTAAACCAATTGCTGCAAGCCTTACCAACTCTCACACACGATTATTGTTATAATAGAGAGCTTTCATTATGTTAACTTGTCTGGTATGCCACAGGATCTCACAATCAACTACAAATTATGACGATCAGCAGAGTCGAAAGCCTTTTTGAAATCAGCAAAGCTAGGAACCAAAGGTTTCTGAAACTCTAAAAATTTCTCAAGAATCTGCCTTAGTGAAAATATCTAATTTACACATCCCCTACCACTTCTAAATCCACATTGCTCATCATGAAATTGCCTGTCAAACAGATTTTTAATTTTATTAAGCACTATCATGCAAAGAACTTTACCTGGAACAGAAAGTAGGCTGATTCCCTTATAGCTATCACAAAATCTACAATCAACATTTTTTAAAAAAAGGGATAATAATGGCTCTGATAAAATCCTTAGGAACCATGCCGTTATCATAAAAGATATTCAAAATATCAGTCATCCACGTGGTAACCGAAAGATTCCCAGCTCTAAGCATTTCCGCAGTAATTGTATTTACCCCTGGGGATTTATGTAGTTTAAGTTTAGAAATAGCCAAAATAACTTCAGACTGTGTTATAGGGCCAACATTAAAGCCAATAATACATCTATCATCATTACAAATGATGAGAGAAGAACTAACCACAATGTTTAGAATATCTCTGAAATGCTCAGCCCACCTAGTTATGACAGAATCCTTACCTTGTTTATCCTTCAATCCTTGTATGCCTGTCCGTTTTCTACCACATAAAACATTAACTATCTGGTACAGCTCTCTGCTGTTGTGCTGTCTAACTGCTTCAACGGCTTTGTCAGCTAAGCCATCAAGCCAAAGATTCTTATCAGCAGCTAACTGATCCTTTACACGTTTATTAAGCTCTCTGTAATGCTTTCTATTAGGACTAGTAGGGTATTGATAAAGGACACTCCTGAAGTTGTTTCTTTCTGAAATAAGCTCAAGTGCTTTATCACTGAAATAATTCTGCCTCCTCTTTTCATTTTTTCCTAAAAGAGTACTGTTTCCAAAAAAGCTTGTTTAAAACGGTCCCATTCTTCCTCCACTTCAGTAGTAAACAAACCATGACTATCATAATGACTAAGTAACCTATCATGGTAAGCTTTAACTATAACTGGGTCTTTCAGAGCTTCAGCACTTCTTAAGTTTAAGTTGCAAGACAGTTTTAACAAAGTAATGGACAGATCCAATTTCAGCTCCCCTATATAACTTGGTATTCCTAACAGAACTAGCTCATTTGCTGTTAATTAACATATAATCTATCATATTCTTATGCAACCCATCGGGTGAAACCCATGTGTATTTATGTATGTCGCGGTGTTTGCAATAAGTGTTATTCTCAAACCATTAAGTTTTCTTACCTGTAGGAGACGTTGCCCATTGCCATTGCAGCTACCAATACCAAAAGAGCCTATCACCCCTCCCCAAAGGTCAGAGTCAGTACCAACCTTGGCATTTCAAGTCACCTAGAACAAGGGTAATATCTCCTTTCTTGACAGAATTCAAAATATTATGAAGTTGTCCGTAAAACCTATCCTTCTCATCCTCAGTGGGGGCATAACAGCAGCTAACATTCAAGTCTTTAATGCTTGTCTGAAATTAAATGTAAGTAACCTTTGATTAATGCACTCATATCCTAGAAGAGCATCACTAGCATGAGTTCTGTGAAGCAAACCTATGCCTTGGAGATACTTTTTATCTTCCCTCGCTGAAAAGAGAAATTTAAGATTAATTTCGAGGATCTGACCTTTATCTATCCATCTGGTCTCTTGAAAGCCAAAAATATGTGAATTATAACGGTGGAATTATTGTATGAGGACATTAAGAGAAAAAGCTCTGTGCAGAGTCCTCACATTCCAACTACTTATGGAGAAAATGGTTAGTGGGATGTTTAAAGAAACTATGTTTATTGAGAGAGGAAATGCCGACAGTATCAAACAGTCCCCTAATCGCAGGCATGGGGCAAAGATCCGTTCCCCCACCACTAAAAGCTGAAGCTATCTACACTGGAAGACTTCCTCCAATGTAGGATTTCCGATGTCCGTAGAAGCAAGAGTTCAGGTGCCTACTAAGACCTCTGCTCAGGATTTATCCAGCAGCTGATAAAACATACCCTGTGACTCTATTCACTTCGGGCTGTGAACCCACAAACTAACAGAAAATACAGCGGAAGATTCTCCCTCCACAGAAGCCCATCAGTGCAGCAAATTCAGGATCCATAATCAAGCTCAGAGCCATAATTCCTTTCAGGTTGGAATATATGGTCGGCACCAAGACCCTGTGTGGCTGTACACTCCTCAGCAGGGTAGAAAAAAACGTAAAGTAGCCATAGTTGTACAGATCAGTAGGCCACACTGATCTGGCAGCCGTCCCCTTCCATTCCGTTTCACAAGAGAGTATCTCTTTTGAAAGGCACTAACGGCCTGCACCACAAGTAGGCGGGGTCGGACATTAGCTGCTGTTTGGCAGGTTCTGTGCGTCATCACAGGGAATTGGTACATAGCTCTATTTCCAGTGACTACCTAGCTACCATTTATAGACTAGGTTTTATATGCAAATACAAATTGTTCCAGATTCTGTTTTTCAGAGAGATGTTCTGTTGTGTTCCAAGGAGTTTGTGTAAGTAAGAGTTGTATGGTAACATTATTTATGTGATGTATTTTTGCATTTTGAGAGGTAAAATAAATATCTACATATTGTAATTATGCTTCAATACTTTCACATAGTTTCTATTCTGGCATAGGCAGGATTCCGTCCTCTCTACCCTTGAAATCAAACTTTTTGTATTGGTTTAGGTACCACCTTTTTTGTAGGTGTTGATAATCATGTGTCTTTCTTCATCTGCCTAACCTCAGAGTTTACTCCAAATGGCTCGGACTTGGAAATGTTTCCACATTACTGGCCTTGACGATCTGAACATGTGGCAGACAGATCAGTGTGAAAGTTTTCTCCAATTCTGAAAAGGCATACATTCGTCTGAGCATCTGCAAGAAATTTGCAGTCACAGAATAATTTTTGAACTCACGGCACCATTTCCGCACGTGTTGTCTGAGGGGCTATTCGAGCCACACACCGCCACAAGCTGTCCATAGATTTCCACCAGTTGCCTCTTCTGTTCCCATAGAAACTGAATCACTGCTTCGTATACACGTGCAGTACTTTCGCCATGTTCGTTCCGACTGTGCACCTCACAGTAAGATACACTGTAGGCAACTTAAAGACACTATCTGTTCCTAACGTGCGGTAATGGCACAAAAAATATGTTAATTTGGCGAAGAAACTGAATCTTACATTACGACTTACTTTTGAGTGCGTGCTTATGTGTGCATGTATGTAGCAACGTTTGAATGTTATCCTGCACAATTCAAAAAATTTTTGTGCAAGAAAGTTCTTCAGACTTTCTCTTAAATTTGTTGCATAGATCAAGAAGGTAATACGAATGAACACAATTCAAATAACAAAAGTCTCACGTGTATGAAATATGACAGACATAGAAACTTCATCAATTGAATTTTTCCTATTGATAAATGTTGATTGCAATTAATGTAAACTACAAATGTAAAGAAACTCTTTCTGATAAAACGTATTAATGCTGAAAACGAGATAGTTATTATCTCATACGATAAGAAACGATCTTTTGTTGTGACAGAGCAAACAAAAACAAAAAATATATATTGACAGCTAACAAAGGATTCCAAAACTATTTTACTAGTGAGAGATCAATTCTTTGCATGGCAGTAGTTGAAATGGTCAACTGATATAGAGTGTAAGGTTCCAGATAGGATTGGGAGCAATAACTGGACAGCTGTTATGGAAACGAAATTGAACTCTCACACTCTGTGGAGCATTAGAAGGGAGCTTGAGTAATGGCGAGAGTAATCTTTCCTTCCATTCATTGATGGATTGCGGTAATGATGGATGATCAACTATACACCTTTGATTAGACCTCATAGAGTGATAACGACTAGGATTAAGTACGGTTAACGAGGAGCCACTTGAAACGACTGCCGTAACTGATCCAGCAGCCTGGGAATTTTCCATTAGACAATCAATGCGGCACTTGTCTTGCTGACTTAATTTCTTCAAAATCGCTTCTTTACATGGCGGTAGGTGAAATGGCCAACCGATATAGAGTGTAAGGTTCCAGACGGGATTGGGAGCAATAACTGGACAGTTGTTATGGAAACGAAACTAATATATATTATTATATAATTATTATATAATTATATAAATATATATTTTTTCTACAAATCTAAATACATGGTGTTTTATTCTGAATTTGTGCAATCGGCTATATTTGGTTTTACTGCAGCAGTGCATTCTCATTCCGGCGGATAAAAATAATTCGAACCAATGAAAGCAAACTTTGTGTTTTTCTTCAGTGTCACTTGATTTCTTTTACTTTCGTGAGGCAGAGTAGTTATATAAGTTTGACCTTGTAAAGTTCCTCTGCAATCATCTGTACATTTTAGGCTTTTCAAAAGCAAACTGCTGCTTGTTTCATATTTTATGAACCTAATGGAATAGATACATTTAGGGAAGAAGGAATGTCTTAACTGATAATGACAATGCAACTTACCTTCCAAGGACTCTCCCCTGATGCATTGGTATCCATACAAGAGATGATCTGCAGTCGTTCCTCAAGAGAAGCACCTGAGAAAAATAAAGATAAGTCTAAGTTACCATACTCTACACGAAAATGCATTCTCTATATTACACTGTAGTGTGCTTGGCCAGGACAGGGTTCGAGCCCCGGATAAGGTATGGATGTTTTTTTATGTTGCTTTCTGCTGAGCTCTCGCCTTTTTCACAGATCTTCTCTAATGCTTATTATACCGACAGGCTTCTGTCAGACTTCTGCTTGAGGGGGAATTTATTTAACTTCCAACTGATTGTTTCACTGCAGGACACAAAGTGTGTGTATCAGGGATCTAGACGATCTTTACAATCGTCTAGATCCCTGATCTAGACGATTGTAAGTGATTGACGGCGGACTGACTGACTGTCAGGAAATCATGCTAAATCTAACTATGATGCAGAAATGGTAGAGCTCTGACAATTTTCACCTAGGGTTAATCCGAGTCGTAGATCTCCGGAAAAATCCGAAATTTCACCTCCGCGTGTCCTTTAAGGTCAAATGGAGGTCACTTAAAAGTCAATCCATGATCGACCACTGCTAGAAAGATGAAAGTTGGTATCTGGGTGTGTTTCCGGTGGTAGATGTCGGACGCGTTACGAAATTTGGGATCCGAAGGTTCCTTCGAGGTCAAAGGTCAAATTTAGAACTATGTGCTGGAGTGCTAGAAATTGGTTCCTAGAGGTATTTCTAGTTGTAGATCTAGGAAATGCTACGAAATTTCGGATCTGAGGTGAACTTCAAGGCCAAAGGTGATTTATTTCTAATAGTGCTAGAGAGCTAAAAATTGGTGAATGAGGGTATTTCGTGTCGTAGATCCCGGAAACACCAAATTCTGGATCCTATGTGTACTTCGAGGTCAATTTGTGGGTAGCAGAATTCATAAATATTAAGAATGTTCAGATCCCGTGTCGTGTTCAAGGTCAAATGGGGATCATAGTGAGGGTCTAGAAATCAAGAGGTACCCAAGGCACTATTGATTTTGAGTATTTTCATATTTTGCTTCGTTATTAATTATAAAGAAAGCTCTCTACATCTGCAATGACAAACAATATTCTTAATTAGAAACTTTGGTTTAGTGAGTTGGAGTTTTATGGCACAAGATATACATATATGTGGTTCATGTCTATATGGGACCATATTGATATTTTATATATGGTATCGAAAGTTTGGTGTCAATCTCTTCACTAGTTCTTTATTGTAGAGCTTACCTATATTACTGACAATCAATATGCATAAAAGAAAACAACTTCTTTATTATAGTGAAGTGGTTCTCAACCTTTTATGCTTCACGTAACCCCTGGGAATGTGTATGTAACTGGCGTACCCCTTATATAGATAGATAAAATTATAGGTATAGTATAATTTGATATATTATACTATATATTTGGTATATATAGTTATAGCATAACTTTTGAGCTCTCACGGCATACCACAAACATTTTTATCGCGTATCCCACGTTGATAACCCCTGTTATAGTGTACTAAAAATATCTCGTTATGAAGTTAATCGCAACAGAAATCAAAGTTTAATTCTGTTATACCAAAACCATAACGAACGCTTTTATTTTCGCTTGTTCAAAGAATAACAAATAAGTTTACATGAGACATCATTGAGTTTGGTAATGAATAAAGTTTAAAGATATTTTGGGGATTTTTTTATATCTTCCAGGAAAATTAAAGGGAGGATTATAGGACGTCCTCTTAATATATAGATGTTGGTCAGAAAAATTGTGAATATTTCTGTAATGTGTAAATGGAAAGTCAAATTCGAAGGTTCGTAATTTATTAAATATGCTTTTTTACGGAAAAACGTGACTGAAGATAAAGATCTGATTCAATTCTATCTAAAACTCGATTTTCAACCATATTCTTTAATTAATAAATTTTAGAAGCTGCAATATTAACATCAGCAATGTCAGTCCTAAGAAACTGACAAAAAATTGACAAATATTGAAATAATGATTCACATAAGATTCTTAAATATATATTTATGAACTTTTTGATAAATTTAATGTAATTTTAATTAAATGTTAATTTAATCTAATAAAATTGTATATGTAAATGCAAAGGGAATAACGATTTATTATTATTACAAAAATGAAGTTTCAATTAACTTCTGACATAAATTCTTACGATGCACCGATAATGTTAAATATTTGAACTTAAATAACTCTTTAAATACTGAATGGAAAGATGGACTTGATTGAGATCTCTATTTTTACCTTTAGTCATAGTTTTACATAAAGAGTTTATTGAAGCAACAGAGCATTTCTTTTTTAACTTGGCATTCCATTTGACTAAAAGATGTAAATGTCTATTTTTCTGCCCAGTGTCTGTACATCGCTAATTTGAATGTAGCACTTCATAGTTGCAAATGTATTATAATTTGAGGGTTCAACCGGGTTTGAAAACTATTAGTTTTAATTTTTTGAGTAATATATCATTTTACTGCATTTATCTTCAGCATTTTAATAATCACATCATTTTGGCTGCAAATTACACTATTTTAGTCTGAGTGATGTTTTATGAAATAAAGTGGTGGAAGTTTGCTCAATAGGTAGTGCGCCAGGCTCGTAATGTGCAGTCCCCAAGTTCGAGTCTCAGCTGGGCCAGCATCGAGATTTTTCTCTGTTAAATTCCCTCCCTCCCTGGCCTCGGTCATAAAGGGTCCACCGATGGGCTAGGAAAGGCCCCGCCGTCCATCGGGTGGGATGTAGAGCCGCGTGTTGCCTTGGTGCACGACAGCATCATCCTGTGCATGTCAAAGAACACGCTGAATGGTATTGACAAGAGGAGACCATCTGTCGCCTGACAGCTGTCCAGTGCGTCCCCTTCCCCCCCAATCACTTCTGATCTTTTGGTATCCTTGTTACCTGGCCATTTGTTCCACAGTGTACAGAAAATGCCGTTCAGTGGTAAAGCAACCCAACCCAAATGATGTATGCCATGAAAGCTAATACCTCAAGAAGTTCAACGACCAGGATAATTCAAAAATATAATTTTCACAATTAAATGTTGTACAGAAGTTTTGATAAGATTTTCATTTTATTCTTTAATCCCGAATTCGTTTTAAAATATCCAATGATCATTGTTTTTGAATAAATTATCTATAACTGAAGAACCGTGTGTCGTATACTTTTTGTGGTCTGCAAAGCTCATAAATCATATATTTCTAAACATTACGACGCAAAAAACGTTTGAATCCGTTTGTTACTACTTCATGTATTTTAGTATAAATGAAAAAAAAAAGGACAACATAAAACGCGGATTAATTATCCACTTTTCTAAGATGACGGCCGAAGCACACCACCTACAATTTGAGTCTTTTAGTATGCTATTCAGGACAAAGTCCAGTCTTTCTGCAATTTTTCTCTGGTTAAATTTTTTCTAATCTAAAAAAACATTGGAAAAGTATCTCTGTCGTTTAGATACTGCAGAACAAAGGACTATAGCTTGGACTGACTCTGATGGAAAAACAAAAAACCGATGCGTTACGGTGGATCCTTTTCACCAGAGGTCCAGAATCTTTCTGAAAATCTCATGAAAACGAAACAATTCTTAGATCAACAGACGAGTGCGTTTCTGTTCTCCTAAACGATTCCGAGCGAGATTTGGCGCAGCCCTTAATCGCTTCACTCCGCTCAAGTGCATTTCATCAGCGTTATTAATTTCCCCATTGTAGAATGACGTCGATGCCCCGAGTCCGATTCCTCTCTCGGTCTCTTTCCCTCGAGAGCGCCTCACTCACCCCACAACAGACACATTTCGTTCTTTCGTTCCTTCCGCGCCCTATTTCTCTCTCCAATGTCTCGATTACTAAATGTTCTCTTCACATTTTATGGCACAAGCTATAGAGAGATTGAATGAAGCCGAGCTCCAACTCACGGGAAGATTCTTTACAGAACGTTAATCACATGATTAGAGTACATCAGTCTAAGTTTCGAAATGTAAACTGAGTTGATACTGGCAACTCTTTTGTCAGTTCCTCTGTTGGGGTTTGCCATGATGTGATGGAGGCTTGAATGGCGACACAGTCAAATACTTTGCTCTTGCCAAACGTGAATGTGTTTCTTTTTACTCAATTCATACGAGTCAATCCTTGTTCTCATTTATATATCAAATCACTTATCATAGAATCATATCACTCATCATAGATAGTTCTCAAATCACTCATCATAGAAACTAAATTTATATCTCTCTAATTTTATAGTCAATCGTCGGCGCTGTTCATCAGTGCGCTAGAGGGGAAGTTTCGGATTTCATTTGAGCGGTAGTCGGCTGACGAAAAGCATGCAAAGGTATTCGAACAGGGAGCTGGCAGACATGCACTTAGTGTATGGAATAGCTGAGGGCAACGGTCATGTACCGGGACACCGTTTGTTTGCGCGTGCGCATCAAAATTTGTGCGATTATGGGTCATTAAGAGCTGTAATATTATGAAATGTATCATCTAGTACGCCATTTGTAATACTTATGTCCAATAAATATTATGAAATGTATCATCTAGTACGCCATTTGTAATACTTATGTCCAATAAATGTTTTCCCATTAATCACTGTCTTGTGTCCTTTCAGATCATGTACCTCTGCTACCACTTTCCCATGACGTTTCCGGTTATGGTTTCCTATGCAATTCTCATTCCTTTAGATGTTATCTACCTCCCCTAAAAGTTTGTACCTATATTTTTGAGACACCCTGTATATATATTGATGTTGATGTATTTATGGGTTTTGTCTTCCTCTTTCCTTTCAGATATTATTCTGCAGATCCCAGAAGAAAGGAAAGCGAAACTAATAAATGTTTTCCTTTCACTCCTTCATTCACTCGATTTAAAAGCTCTGAAAAAGATCTAAACGCTTGTATTCCGATACCTATACTGATCTATTATTTTTTGCAAATATTCATGTAAAACAGTTACTCCAGACAAAAAAAAATGCACGGGGGGTATTTTTTGTTTAATTTACTGATGTCAATAGGAGCCAATTTATTAATCAAACGATGTTCAGTGTTTTAGTTTTCGGTGCTGTGGTAAGAGACATTTTTGACTTTTAATAGGGTCATTATACATCCATTATTACTTAATATCTAATCGAATGACGTTCTACTACTTACTGCACACACAATTCATGAATTCCATTTCACTCCTGTACCTGCTGGTCATGCTCACTTTCACCAGAGACATCACGGTCACAACAAACAATTCGTAGACGTTCATAACTATGGGTGGTGAAATCCTGAAACCGAAACAAAATATTCAGGATTTGGAGATTCAGTGCAGAACAGCTTTTATGTAGTTATTTGAAAAATAAACTGAAAGAAAATCATAATCACTCATTTCATAACATTTGTCTGAGTTAATTCAATTTTTGTAGCTTGGGATATCTAGTTTCAGATTCTACTTTGCTAATACTCATACAATATGAACCTACTACAAAGCACATTGATTTATATTAGTATTTCCAACTTACTCAAATTTTTGATACTCGGATGTTCAATTATTATTTCGCCGAACTCTCATTAATAAAAATTGGGGATTTTTATGTTCATTCAGATTTGTATTAAAGAGGCTTTAGATATCATTTCGTGAAAATTTTTAGTTTTGGCAGCATTAATTATAAGCGAACGATTTAAAACAATCATCTCCAAATGAAAGCGTCATAACCACTTCCTTTAATCCTCTATCCACGGATTATACCGGTTGCAATATCTGCATCGTTTTTCGACATCTTTCGATGATTTGGTCTCATTTTCTGAGCATAAAAAGAAATTTCCAAAGCTGCTCCTCCTGTTGAGAGCGATCTTAAAAAAGGAATCTCTCCAATGCTCTGAAATGGAAGCACTTCGCGTGAGGAACAAGAAAAGCCCGCCGCCCAATGCAGCGATGAGCCAATTCTTCCGTGCCACATCCCCTCGGCGCGAGTTAAAGCTTCCAAATAGAAACTCTGAGATGACCGATCGATCGGAAATGGCTCCGGGAGGGTCGAAACGACGTCTCGCGTCACGAGAGTGGAGGGAAGAATGCGAATTGAATGGCAGAACCTTCTCGAAAGCTTGTTCTTTAAGTGCCCTGGGAAGATGGAGATACTATGGGGGGAGGGGGGAGGACAAAGGTTAATTATTTGATTATGGCGTTTTGTTATTGATTAAGGCGTTTTGTTAAAATGCCATTAAAAAGGGATTCCAAATGAAATTCTAAAGGAATGCAATTGGTGTTGTTTAGTAAAGGTTTTGCTATATTCTAGATGCAGCAGAGGCCGTCACGAACGCTTTAAGATTTTCTCTTCCATTTTATCCTTTAACGCAACTGTTCTGTTTCAGCCAATAGCCCTTTATCAAATTCATCCCCACTTCGGATATTTTGTTTGCTTTAACACTTTTAACCGTTCGCTTTCAAAGTCAATGAAACTTTTCCGAATGAGATGCAGGAAACTCTGGAGATGGGCAACAAATGGCGATAAGATTTCTCTGGTAAATCAAAGGTCAGAAGACAGCAGCGATGGCAGGGGCAAATAAGGGACTAGCAAAAAGGTTATCTGATGATGTTTACAGTCAATGGGAAATCATTGTTTCAGTTTTCATTTCTTCAGCCTTCGATGGCGAAAACAAATCACACAAATTATACGAACTTGAGAAAGGGTTTTGATGACCAGACGAAATTCAAAATTTTCTTCTTAATGACCAATAATAATAATAATGCTTTAAAAAAAATAATGCTTCATCAATTGCGATTTTATAGTGAAGAGAAAAAGAATGTTTCGCACCCTGCATCCACTTATATGGCCACCTATTTACTGAACACTTTCAAGTTCGATTTCGTTAATAGGTAATAATTACCAATTGACTAACCAATCGTGAATATTATTTAAGAAATACGTAGGATTTCAGTAGCTATGAAAATTCAAAGACAGAAATGCAGTTAAACGTATTAACGAGGTTTGGTCTGAAGATGAAGCGATCTGTTAAATGCAGGAAAATGTTTCGCCATTTGGTCTCTCTTTCTCACATGCAAAATTTCCCTTGTCATCTGAGTCCAAGCTTTGTTACTGCTTTCACCTCTCTTCATTTTGTGGGTCGGGGAGGCGGCTCAGTCGATAGCGCACCAGGCTCGTAATCTGCAGTTCCCAGGTTGGAGTCCCATCTGAGCCAGCGTTGATTTATTTCCGCAAAACTCCCTGCCCTGTCCTCGGTCACTAGGAGACACCGATGGGCTTGGAAAGACCGTCGGATGGGACGTAAAGTCGTGGCCCGGTGTGTGGGAGAGCCATACCCTCTGCACGTTAAAGAACTTTCCTTCCTTTTTAACGATGGCCTTAACGGGAGACTACCATAGTCTCCTAATTGCCCCCGTTTTTACAATTGCAATTTGGTTGGGAAGAAGTAATTTGAATTGGAAAAGTACCAATAGTATTCCCCCTCTTCCCAACCGTCTCCGGGCCCTTTGTAACTTGGCCATTTAGCCCATTGTGTGCAGAAAAAGTGCCGCTCAGAGGTAAAACAACCAAACCCTAGCATCATTCGCTTTTTTGGATTGCTTTTATTTCGGTTTTTCGATTTTCCTTCCCCCCCCCCACCATTTATAGTGGAACTCACTCCAACACTCTTTACATCACACGAGACGCTTTTCCAAATAAATTAAAATTCTTTGCTCTGTAATGAATTTAACTGGAGCATAAATGAAGTTTAAAGCTTCCATCCATAAAACATATGAATGATTGCAGATCAAAAGTTGCTCCCAAAATTTGATAACAATAATGAAAGACAGCGAAAGACTTGAAAAGTGGATTTTAAGTGATGAAAATATAATCAATAAGCAGGGTCAGCGATAGAACCCATTTTTGGAGCGACTTTATCGAGTAGTTGAAATTAAAGGTTGGTCAAAATAAATTATTTCTTCTCTTTTATGAAACATTTTCAGCCCATGAAAAATTTTCTGAGGTTTGGTTTTACACATATTTCCTTCGATTTCACAATATTTGAACTTTACAAATACTGAGAATTTGAACTTATATTAGCATTTGAAAATGTTCATCTGAACTTTTGCCACCCTCATTAAGGCCGTTTCATTAGAAATTGGAATATATATTGCCTCTGGCGAATACGATAGAGTCGTTTTCAAAGAGAATGAAGTTTTTCATTTTCTAAATTTTGCATTTTCTAACAGTGGAAATTCGTACTAATGGATGGATGATTGGGAAAATACAAATATTAATATTTCATTAGTTCTATAAATCACAAAAATTACTTTTCATTTATCTCTTAAAACAAAAAACTTGCATTTTCCCACTCATTCCTAGATTTAGGCGCCAAATTGTTGTTCTTAATGAAAATCTATTCCCCCCCCCCCCCTCACACACCACCACCAAAATTGCAAATTTACAGCCGAAACAGATCGTTTGCAGTATTCGTTTAAAGCGTGACAATTTTAAGCTTTTTCCGTCCCATGGCCGAGTGGTTAGCACGCTTGGTTACTGATTGAAGGGACCTGGGTTCGAGCCCCGGGTAAGGCATGGATGCATGTGTCGTTTTTCTGCTGAGGTCCTGCCATCCTCTCAGATCTTCTACTTTGGCATATAAACTGACAGGCTCCTGCCAGACCTCTGTGGCAAGCAGCTGCTTGAGGGGGTATTTTTATTTTTATTTTATTTCCATAACTAGAGGGCGCCATTAAATTATTGGGAGATATATTGATATCGAACCACCGAAAAAATAAATCTTGAACCACTTGATTCTGAAATTGCATTTTTGATCAAAAATGTTGCAGTTGTCAATCAATATTTTCATTCTTATTAAGTTAGTTATGAATTCGGAGACAATAAAGCCTTAAAATTGAGGGAAGAAAACAATATCCACAGATAAAACTTTTTTTTTCGCCACAAGACATTTAATGTGTCCAAATGATACTTTTATAATGTTAATGTAGACTGTTAAATGAAATTAATTAAGATTTAATAAGATGATTTAATAAGATGAATTAAGATTAATTCGAACGAAGAAGTGCGATTGTTTCAAAATAAAATTATAGTGTAAGAAATCTAGTGATCTGACTATTTATCTCATTGGGAAGAAATGTATTTGAAGAGCAATGCCACCAAAGGAACTCTCCTTATAACTAAACGTATAATTTGAATTTGTATATATGAAAGATTGATTGCTATGATGCAACTTAATTTTCTGGTTTTACTCTTTATAACATCTTAATTTTAAATTAATTAAATGATGTTTCCATATTATAAATTTTCCAACGAATCTAAATTGCATATTTAAGAGGTATTTAGATAAATATAATTTATTCATATGTGTGAAATTTCTGTATGGATTTATGATGATAAGATTTGAATTTCACTCGAAAAATAACCACATGAAACTTACCTACTTTCAATTTTTTTGTCATTAAAACATTCGGCGAGTTTGGCAGACGCATCTTGACCCATTTGGAATGGAATCTCCCCAACCACCCTATTTAAAAAATTATGATTGCGTATTTCCCTGTCTAAGTGAAACGGAGCAAAAGTATGCAACAGAAAACGACAGTCAAATGCACTCAAAATGTGTCACAAATTAGGTTTAACTTTGAGAGTGGAATTAAAATTTTGTTCCCGTGGCCGAGTGGTTAGCGCGCTTGGCTACTGATCTACGGGACCTGGGTTCGAACCCCGGGTAAGGCATGGATGTTCGTGTTGTGTTCTGCTGAGGTCCTGCCATCCTCTCAGATCTTCTACTGTGACATATAAACTGACAGGCTCCTGTCAGACCTCTGTGGCAAGCAGCTGCTTGAGGGGGTATTTTTTTTTATATTTCTAATTTAACGCGCCGCAACAACTAAGCAAAAGAACAGAATTTGTACATCTTTTTTCTACTGTCATTTAGCAAGTTGCATTACTAAATTATGGCGCAATCTTTAACTTATTACAGAAGGCTAACTTTATAAAAATAATATGTGTAAGTGGACCATTTAATGCGTAGACTGTCGCCGCCGATTAGTAGCTTTTCATACAAGTCAATACACGATATGTGGCATCAAAGCCCCTCTTCAAGAACAGGAATCAGTATGTGCACGTTGAAACATGTTGCGATACGGTCTCAAGGAGTATCTGTCGTTTTCTCGCTTTCGAAATGTGTTCTTGTTTGTGTGTGTGTGATTTCTTGCAGGCTACGGCTGATCTGAAAACTGATCGGCGAAGTGTAAGCATTGCACAGACAGTTGCTGAAATGACTCAAGTGTATGGATAGCAGGGCTTGAAATCAAGCGCGATATTCAAATGGTACAAAAGCTTCCCAAACGGGCAAGATTCCATGGAGGGCGACCCAAAATCTGGGCACCAAGCATTGTTCTCTGTACACTTGAATCATTTCCGCAACTGTGTGTGCACCACTTAAGCTTCACAGAACACAGTTGAGTTTACAGATCAGCCATAGACACACACAAAAGCCAACACAAAAAATTCCACACACTCAACTTGCACACACACTGCTCCGGATCCTTGAAGAGTAGTTGTATGCTGCATATAACGCATTAACCCGTAGGAAGAGCTGTTAATTGGTGACGACTGCAGTCCACGAACTACACAATCTACCCTCGTGTTTACAGGTCTATCAGGTGTTTATATCTAATAATACGTAGCGATCTGTTGTAAAAGCTGATCAGTAATAATGAAAATAGTTTAATAAATAAACTTAACTGAAAGTAAATATTAAAAAAATATAAAGATTAATACTAGCTTCCGAATTTAAACTTTTGCATCATTAATAGTGAATATGAAATTAAAAGAATTTAATTTCTCTTAGTTGCTGTGATATGATTATAGTGGTGTATTTAAATAAAAACCAAGAAACAGGATTAGAAGATATGCTCAGATAGGAGTGTCAAGGAACACATTCCAGTAAACTATTCTTTCAATACTTCTTTTATCATCTTAACTTCAAGAATAACGAGAAACGATTATAATTATTCCTGCCCAAATTTTACATTCTTGAAAGTCAATCTGTTCGAGAAAACAAGATCAGCCGATGTAAAATGTAGCTAACACTTGTACATTTCTCAAAAGTTTATTGTTTGCCTTGAAAGCGAATACATTTTTTAATCTCCTAAGCAACACATATATGCTAATCACCACAACATGCATAACTTTAGTGCATTCAGTTTGAAGATCAAATTTGGCTTTCACAAGCTTCTGAACAAGGAAAAATTGGGAAATAAAAAATACAGCAGGAATTGTGTTTTTAAGTTATTAATCACAAGATTCATGTTGTTTCGCTTTTCAAAAACTATCTTCTATTTATTTACATCCAAACTTGTATAAATAATGTTGCTGTATCAGTTCATCTCAAGATTTATGATATATATAAACGAACACAACCAATAAAGTGATGTTTACAAATAATGGTAACTGGAAGTAAGTTACAGTTGATGCAGAATAAAATAGATTTCGTGTTCTTCAGTAAATATTTGTAGCACTTACCTGATCGTTTGAGAACTGCAAAACATATAATCCTATACCTTTGTTAGGAAGTGAACTAATATTACTAAATATCTAAATATTTTTAAACGTTTATTGCTGTTATGTTGGCCAGGCTTTTGTGCAACAGAAATAGACTGAAATGTTCCAAAAAGTAGTCAAGTGTGATTCTCGTGGCTCGCGTTGACAGCATCGGCTGCACAAGCCACTACGTCATCGAACGTGAATTGTTGTAGCAAATGCGAAGTTCTCGTGAACCCCAAAGTTGGAAGAGATTTTTCCAATTATGTGAATTGAAATAAAAGTCAATTACATTTACGGTTAAGGTTTTAGTACCCGTCTACTCGGTGGAAAGGATAGATTATTTTTCCTTGAAATGTTTGTTAGGTAAATAAGCTAGGTAAATAAGTTTTAAATTGCTTTGAGGAAACTGATTTTAAACCTTTTGTTTTTTAGCCTTATACGTAGTTAGCACATCAGTAGCTTATAATGCTGAGTAAACAGAATTTTTAAAAACATTTCGAGCGAACTGATTTGGAGCATGCATATACTTTTTCAGATCCAGTTAGAGCTTTTTTTAATTTTTTTTAATATGAATCCGTTATGTTTTGAGTTTGACAAACCAAAATAATAAATTCGAAAATCAAAATTTCGTACGCCATTGTTTATTGGTTGATTTATTTGCAAAAATATACATTTGCAATAGGAAGGCTTGTATATACATTAAGACTCCGCTACAAGTCGTTGCAAATGATGATCTCATTTTTCATTTGTTTCCTTAACAACTTATTTTTGTGTCATTGGCCAGGCTGCAAAAGCAATTGCAGGGGAAAGTTAAGAGCAAATGCAAAACGTCATCTGCTCTCTAAGCCACAATAGCACAATGCTAAAACAATTGAATAATTTTTGGAAGAAAATCGAATACTTACTTTATGAGAATCAAAAGTTGTAAGGGGCATGTTAAAGCTAAATGTTCAGTGTGGCTGACACTGATGATTTATCCGAGTGAACAATTTCTTTTTCTGATCCACCACCCCGGCACTCTGATAGTACTTTGGTCAGCCATAAACGCTTTGGTCAGTATAAACGGCTAAACCTGTGGTTTTCAAGTGCAACCACCAGAAAATTTCAATAATTGAAGAAAAACAAAAGTATGAATCATATTTTTATATGTCATATAGATTCTTAGCAAAAAGAACATTTTTTGACAATTCATCAATATATTTTCAAACTAAAGGCATTCGTTAGTTTATTATAAAACATTTTTTATTATAAAAACCAAGATAACTTATTACTATATGTTAAAAATAAAAACTAAGATTTTATATTCTCAAAAATGTTTTTTTTATTACAAGTTTACCTTAGAGGTCTGTTTATACATGTTAAAATTTTCACTTTATTACTTTATTTAATTTTTCTTAATGCGGCTACAACTAATTGCTCATGGAGGATACAATTCTTATATTAATAAAAATTCTTCGTCCAACCATCCCTACAAATGCAAAGCTTCCCCCCCCCCCCCAACCATACCTTTTGCTTTTAGCTGGTTATGGTTCTCATTCAGAGTTAAAAAACTTAAACCTATAGTTAAGTATTAAGGACTAGATGCAGAATCTGAGCCCTTTACTATTACAAAAACTGATGATTAATTCCTACGATATCGATATTTTGTGTCCTTTGCAGTTTTAATTGCAGTTCAGGTGTTTTTTAGATTTTATTCACAACTGAAATCACTTACCAAACATCTGAAAGAAAGTCAAGATGAAAAAATCTATTTAAAACCTTTCATCTTTTCACATCAAAGAATTGATTAACACTGACATTTCATTTAGCAATTTTAATGGTCTTAAACCACCATTATTGTGTTTTATTTTTTTTTTCCGTATTTAAAAAAAATTCAATAAAAAAACATTATTGCACGAATCTTTTCTTGGAATCCAATCTTTGGTTTGACCTGTTTTTTGTTTTCAATTAATTGTTTCCAGCTCACAGACGAAAGTCATCGTCGTAATTTAACTCTGACTTGGAATCAGTGTCTGATTTGATTTCCTGTTCATTGATTTCGCGTTCTCCGTGCTTTATGATCATCAGAATTCTAGGCTTTCAAATGAATTTTCCAGTATTAAATTTTCTACTTAATCATTTTTATTTTACAAAACAAATAACAAACGTGTCAAAAACCGGTTCCAAAATGTTTCCTACATTAAACGTACTTGAACAAAAAGGACTATGTAATTACAAAACTTGTATGAAAAATTTTCACAGTTATGTTCCCCCTCCCTCACTGATCTCTTCTCTGACTTATTAAACTGACAGACTTCTGTCAGACCTTTGTGGCAGGCATCTGCTTGAGGGGAATTTTTTTTTTTAAATATGTACCTTACGAGTGGAAGAATATCTTTCCTTATATCTTTTTAACTTTGTGATCATCAGCAATCTGATTGAGGCAACAGAGGTGTATAATGCATACTTTGTTTTTCGAAACAAAAGTTTTGCCCTTTATGTCAGGCATTATAGCTAGAAAATATTTTTTTCGGGGGGGGGGGTGAGAATTTTTTCGGGAAATTTGACTGAAAGAAAAAATTTTATTGGTGAAAAATATTTTATTTACAATTGGTAAATTGTAGAATTATAAATTAATTTGAATTCTAATGATTAACACACTAACATCTTCAAAAATGAAAAGAAAATAAACTTTAAAATTAAAAACACATGCTTGCTGAACTATTTGAACTTCCTCTAATCAGAAATATCCGTTTCTTTTCATTTACAATAAAAATTGAAATATTTTATTTTCGATTTTCATTGAAAATGAAATTGGAATTGGAATAAAATTGGAAGGGAATGGCAACAGTTCAGAAAACCAAGTCAGCAAATAATTCAGTTGCTAAACAGTTGAAATATGAAGAAAACTTTTATGCGCACTGATAAAGATCGTCTGCAAGGTCATCAAAGCGGTAATATCTGTTGTCGACCTCTAATTTTGGGATAAATTTTATATTTTCTAAATAAATACAGTAAATAGTGTTCTGAAAGTTTAGAGCATTTTTGGATGTTAAAAAAAACTAACAGTTTAAAAAAAATCTTTGGTTATGAGGATTGTTTCCTTTAATTTTTCAGGATTTCTGATTCCCATATTCTTCAAATTGAATCGTATGCAACAGGTCGTGGGCCACTGTTTGGTCAGCATCTGCTTTCAGGGCATTTTGTATAAATCTTGTAGATTAAAATTTTGTTAAAATACAATTATCATGCGTGTGAAATGAGGAAATGAAATTTTTAAAATTTCAAAATCTGAGTTTAATTCCCTTTTTATTATTTCATTAGTTATAGTTATAGTCATAGATGATGAATTTCACTCCATTCACACATTCGAATCTTTGTGTCTATTTAAACGCGCCTAAGATCGCCTGTTGGCTCTATAACATATCGCAGTTCGTATGGGACTATGCTGCCATCTAGCGGCAGAATGTTCAATATAAACGTTTATTGAAATTGCTTCACCTTTTATCAACAACGAAGTCTTCCAGTTTTCTTGGAAGAAACTTCAGTTTCTTCCAAGAAAACTGGAAGATGAAGTAAAGATGAAGTAAAGAAAGAAAACTGAAGTTTCTTCCAAGATTGGAAGAAACTGTTGTATTTATACAATATACAAATATGATTTTTTCAGACACCAAAATCTTATTCTAAGGTTATGTTGCTAATAAATTGTCAATGTTGAATTTTGTTTAACATTGTCAATTTATAATAATTTTATAATAAATAATTTTGGTCCTCTTTTAGAAAAATGAAGAAAAATCCTCCTTTTCTGTTTACTGTCCTATGTCTGGCTTTCACTCACTCCAAATTATAAACGAATTTATTATGTGGTATTGCTCTGACAGCGACATAATCGTGCCTTTTCGCATCCAGACACACTGTAAGCTTAACTAAGCGCTATAATTGATTCGCATGTGCTGAAGTGACTTATAACTTCTTGACTGCGTTTTACTCTTTTCGTCATTACTTTAATAACTAAAGATAATTATATTATATATAACCTTATTCTAAAACAAAAGAATTGAATTTTTATGTAAAAAGTAGAGTAACCTAATAATACTGTATTACAATCGGTAGGCTATAGTCGGTATAATATCGAAGGCTATAGTGAAGGGCGTAGTTATGGGGGAATGGGGAGAGGCTCCCCCCAAAGAGTCTCGGAGTTGGCAAAATTCGAAGCGACTTTGTAATTTCTAGGTTAGTTGTGAAAATTTGTAATCTTTTTTTTGCAAAATTAAGGGGAATTAACGAAATCTAGACAACTTGGCAAAATCTAGGAAAATTGTCAAAATCGAGGCAACTTAGCAAATCTAGGGCAGTTGGGAAAATGGAATACAGATGGAAAAATGGAATACAGATGGGAAAATGGAATTCCTAGGGCAGTTGGGAAAATGAAATAAGAGAAAATAGTTTTGCATGGCATTTTAGTAAAATCTTTAAACCTGCCATTGAGCTAGTTTTGAAGTTTACTTTCCAATCAAATATGTAGATAGTTCTTTCAAATTAGGTTTCTATATATTGGTGCAAAATGTGAGAAATTATTGTTCCAGAAATACAAATGAAACACTTTTGGCAATTGTGAACTTGTAAACACTTTTAGTGAGAAAATGAATATATTTTTAATATTTAATTTAACTGTTTCGTGTAGCATGCCATTAATTGTAAAAATTTGCAAGGGACTTGTACATAAATGTTTTTGAAATAATGCCTTGGGGAATGCATTAAGAACTGAAAAGATGGTGTAATGTAAGGTCTTGTTTGTAACAGGACCTGATGTCAAACTGTACAATTATTTGTGATATAATCTAGTATATTATCTGTGGTTTCATATTATTTCATGTCATGTATTTTGATCGTGGTTTGAGGGGACAGTTGGAGAGACTGGGTTTTAAAGGAAGAGCAGTGAGTACAAATTTAAACAACTTTAATGATGCATAAATCACATGTATTGAAATGAAGCAAACATATAATTCCTGCATATGTTTTTCTTACTGATGTGTTCTCTAAACCATGGTGCTTCATCTTTTATATGATGCCACGTATAACATATTAAACGTCATTTTATAAAAACTCACAATATTCGAAAATGCAATGAAATAGGATTATGTAAATGATGTTTTCATAGCTGAAAACTTCAATAAAAGGCAAAAGATATATATATATTTATACACCATGTATTAAAAGATATATATTTCCTTACCTGTTGACTCAAATATTATGGGGAAACAGTGGTACAAGTGTAACCATTTTTAATGATGCATAATCACACATACTAAAATAGAGTGAACATAACCTATAATTCCCGTATAGTTCTTCTGCTGATTTGGCAGCTAAACCAGGCACTCCACAAGCTGCACCCATTACTGAAACTAAAAGTATAGAGGAAATTTATTTATATTGTGGAATGGTTGACATTATAGGTAATTTTGAAGATGGACCAACCTACACCTAATGGACAATATCAAAAGTCGGAAATTAAAATAATATTTAAGCTGAATATGTCATGCCCAGCATTTTAAAACTATTAGAGATGAGTGAAATGAGTTACTTTAAAAGCACAGACACACACTTCTTGCAATAAGTATAATTACTTGTTTCATAATTTGAATACTAAAAATTAAAGTACTAGTTTAGTGACTTCAGAATTGGCTGAATGAACCATAATCTCTAACCCATATAAATAACTTTTTTAACTGAAATACTATAACTGAAGACAATAATAAATTTAATGTATAAAGGCAATTTAACTGAAATACCAGCTGTAATTTAATTTGATATTACACTTAAAAAATTACGAAATAATTGGATTGAGAACCAAAATTTACATATTTTTCCAATGGTAAATCGTATTACATGGCCAAAATGAAATGCATACACTACTGTTAAAATATTTTTCACTTGACTATATAAAATATATATATCTCCCCCCCCCCCCTCAAGCAGGTGTTTTCCACAGAGTTTATACGCTGTAGTACTTCTTTGGTAGAGAGTCTTTGAGGAAGGCAAGACCTCAGCAAAAAGACAACACAAATATCGATGCCTTACCTAGGGATCGAACCCAGGTTCCTTTGACTATATATATATGTATCTAAAAATGCTTTACAGATCCAACTATATTTTATAAACAAATACAGCTCACACATTACATTATAATTAATCAAAAAATTTTAAGGATAATACACATACCGTTCCACTTCTTTTGAAAACCTGAAAAATTATCTGTTGGGATAATTTTTTCTGTTAGTGCCGCAATAAATGCATCGATGTTCTTTCGTTTCCTTATATTAAGGATGTTTATTTTTAATTAGAGAAATTTATTTAATATTTATAATATATATTTATAACATAAATGAATGAAAATCAAATTTATGGATTTTATTGAGATCACTGTGGCTGCTTCAGGGGTAAATTCAGTGTTATTTAATTCCAATCATTCATAATTATCTATTAGAAAATAAACTTTACACGAACTTCTAATATGTATTTTCTTATTCTTTTGTGAAATGCTGGAAAACAATACTTATTACAGTTTTAAAACATTTTTGAGATAAATTCTTATGACTCATTACTGTTTTGCAGCTTCACTATTTAAATACTAATGAAACATTGCTTAAATTCGAGGTTAAAGCAGATTTCATTATTACCTTAGATTAATCTACAGTCAAATACATATTTTACAATTTTTAGAGCTCCGAATTTACATTCCAATTGACTTTGGAATTTCTCTAAATTTTGGAAGGGCAGTGTAAACTAATACATTCTCTGCATATACTTATTCCTTTCCCTGTAATCTTCTATTACAGTGGCTCTCAACCTTTTATGCTTCACGTACCCCCTGGAAATGTGTTTGTAACTGGCGTACCCCTTGTGTAGATAGATAAAACTATAGTTTTAGTATAACAATGGGAACAAAATAAAACACAGGTATTGTTACTAGATCTAGCGACTTTTGAGCTCTTACGGCGTACCCCAAAAAATTTTACCGCGTACCCCACGTTGAGAACCCCTGCTCTATTAGACAGACGATATGTGCAGGATAAATATTAGGCATTGATTGCACAAATGTAAATAGTACTCTATTCAGATACAAGAATAAGCCGCCTTATTCTATACGACCATAAATAAAATAATCAGTTAATGTTTACGAAGTTACGAATATTATGTAACTGTGCTTGAATCAGTATTGGTTACACTTAATAAATATAAGAACAGAATAAGTTACACATAACTATTGTACATACAACTAATAATTTAAGAAAACAATGAAGTAGAATTAGCAAGAAAAAGCACATTGATATTACAGGACATCGCCATCTTTGATTTTTCCGTACAACCAAAACTTGCACCACAGTGAATTTAATATATATAAACAGAGTTACCTCGGAAATAATGGTCCATTGCCATCATCGAGAGGAGACTCGTTCGATATATCCGTACCAAAAAACGTAATGTTCTTTATTAACTGGTTAGGATAATTACTCTACTTGTGATACACTAACAACCAACTCTTCGGCACTCTGAACTCTAACAGCGAATGATAGCTTGTCCTCTATTGTCGTCGCAGTACACCAACACACAACGATCTATGATGGCGTTAGTTACGTGTTTGCGAGCCTTACCTTCTTTATCCGTTTAATATTCTTTGGGGGAGATGAGAAATCAACAATCAGAATGAGTGTTGCTTATGAACTGAGAAGTCACGTTTGCTTAGTTCGTCAAAGTGACATAGCTCTTTCTCGTAAACCCTAAAGGAGCATGGTTCGGTTCTGTGTAAGCCAGTTATGTAGGCAGGGATTGTGATATCCTTTCGCCGTGTTTCGAGGTCTGTGAAGCGATTTCTGTACGGGAAAGTTCAGATTTCCACCTCATTATATGAATGCCTGCAAAAGCAGAACAGCATTCAAGTTTTATTAAGCTGATTGGAGAAAATCTCTAAGAAACATCGATAAAACCATTTCATTTAACGAAGTGTTAAGCGCAGCTAAGATCCACAGAATGGAGAATATTCCCATATGATATATATGGGTGAATGCAAATAAACAGTGTGTCATTCTCTACCAAGTGCATTGGACATGTATTTCTTTCGTCGAAAGCACGGCACAATAATGCACACTTATATACGGGTGTAAAAACCCTCGAATATGTGATTTCACCCACAGTAACGAGTGACGATTAATTATTTGGAGTAATTAATTAACAGAGAAATTTAAAGGAAGTTCGGGAGTGGATCACCACTCGTCTACCACATGACAGAGGCCCTCTTTGAGGGTGTGGCCTCCGGCCATTATGTTATTTCGGCTTTGGCCACATTGAATCATCAAGCCTTGAACGAGGGCCACAGAAATAAGAATTGCATGATAGATATAACTTTTCATTCATTTTACTTCGTGGAATAGGAACAATAGATTTTAATACAGTTTTATCATCATAATCATAATTTTATAGATTCTGAACATACACAAACATTTTCGCTTTGTTAAAAGAACTGAAAGTCGAATAGAAATCACCCTTGGGGTCTCATGCTGCCTTAAAATACAAGTTGGGGACCACTGATGCGGAGTATTAGTTCGAGGAATAAAAAAAAATATCATTAAAGCTGCCTAACAAACCATAATTCTAAAAGTAAATAAAAATGAAAGGAACTTTTCTGTTATTTTTGTTTCATTTAAGTGTTTGTGTTTTGTGCGACAGAACACAAACAAAATACATTAATAATATATTTCCTTTTGTAATTCAATCTCTTTTTCGAAAATAAGTTTACCTTTTTCAGAAATTGTTTCAGAAAGGAACCGAATTCGAGGCTTAAATTAATAAAAATTTGAACATTCGTTTTCAGTGTTCTCTTCATGTGATGTTAAATGGAACTGATTTGTACCAGGACTAGAGATAAATGTCGGAAAGCAAAATGTTGACACAACAAAAGGAGACTCGTCTTCAGTGTGGATTTTATCCAAGGAAGCATTTGCAAAGTGTTTTCACTACAGCGAAAAGCGGAGCTTTGTTCGTTCACCATAATGCATATGGTTAACATAATAAATGAGTTGATAACAAGGAATGGATAGTGAGAGTAATGAACGCATGAAAAAGAAGAAGCTCGGAAAAATCCACTTTTGAAAACGCTATCTTTAGTTCAGCGAGTAATTTAAAAGTGAAATATAGTTTCGGAAGTGCCATCACATGTGTTCTAAATCCAGCTCGTTATTATTCCGAAGAGTTTTAAAAGGTACAGTTATCTTCATAATTGTCTATTAAAATAATTGCTATTTAAATGGATCATAAAGACATTGTCGTAAAAATCGAAGCCTTAGTAATCCGATTACACTTTATAGCGAGTAAAGACTGAATTGCGAGCTTTTTTATTTTAATTTGGTGAAATATAATGGGAACGTTTAATAGCTTTCCAAATTGGTAAACTGAAATTTGCAGGTTCGGATGACAACTATGAGAGTTCACTTCCATCATTCAGACTTGGATGTGAAAAAATATATAACCGAGCTTGGAAAAGCAGGCATTTATCGAATAGTATGCAGACTGTAGCTATGCGCCGAAATGCGACAACCTGTGCACATTAAAGAACACACTTTATGGCTTTAAGGAAGACTCCCATCATAACTTAACGGTTGTCCTGTAGATATGCTTCTTTAACCTTTCCCTGAGCTCTGGAGTCCATGTCACTCGGAAATTTAGACCACTGTGAGGAAAAATGTCCCATTGAAGTATTAAGCAACCTTTAACGCACCAGGTTCATACATGTTGCACATGGGCATTTCGATATTCGAAGCATGCACCATCCCCCTATATTAGGGGTTCTCAACGTGGGGTACGCGGTAAAAGTTTTTGGGGTACTCCGTGAGAGCTCAAAAGTTGCTAGATCTAGTAACACGTCCATTTCACTGATTACCCAGTAAAATGTTTATAATTTTATAACATTTGTTAAATTGTTTATGTAATTTTTTGTGTTTATCGATATATATGTAATTTACTAATACAAAATTTAATATGTGTGTATATCTGTTTTATTAACCACTGAAGATATATAAGAGTATGCCAAACGAAACAGAGTACAAATAATTAAACAATTACCAACGCAACACTAGGAGATTCTTGTCAATTATTTGACGTTACTTCTAGTTTTAAACAATAACAGGATTGTTAGAATGGATTAATATTTTTCGGTCTTTGTTGATCAGATAGCTTTAGCGTTTGGAGCTGTTGGGTTGGTTTTTTTTTTTTAAATCTGAGCATCATTTCTTTGCACCGTAACGAGCGAAATATTTCGGTCACAAGGACCCTCATAAGTCTCAGAAAAGGTTTGGGAGTGGAATAATAGGAAGCAAATATGTTCCTCTAATAACTTTTATGCAGAGTTGTTAGGGGAAGATATTTGCCGCCCATTAATGACATTCAAAATGTTTTCAAACGTGTACAGAATATGTGGCTTTCCTGCATACAGGGCCACAACTTTAAGTATTCAACCAACGAAAAGTGAATTTTTTTTAAGACTATCAGTCGCTCTTTTCTCAGCATGGGGAGGGAATAGGCAAGTAAAGACACTCTTCATCAGCAAGCTCTTCTGGGTAAGTATATTTTACTTATTTATTCACCTAATGTCCGACCCCGCCTTCTCGTGGTGCAGGCCGTTAGTACCTTTCAAAAGAGATATTCTCTTTTGGAAGGGAACGGAAGGGGAGGGCTGCCAGTTCAGTATGGCCTACTGATCTGGTCATCTATGGCCACTTTTTTCCTTTTTTTTCAACCCTGCTGAGGAGTGGTCAACTTCACAGGGTCCTGGTGCTGACCATTTATACCTACTAGACTGGACTTGTTTATGGATTTGAGCTTGATTATTGATCCTGGACTTGCTGCACTGGTGGGCCTCTGTTGAGGGAGAGTCTGCCGCTGTGTTTTCTGTTTGCTTCTGGGTTGCCAGCTCTAAGTGAACAGAGGCATGGGATACCTTATATCAGCTGGTGGATAATCCTAATCAGAGGCCATCGCAGGTACCTGAACCTTACTTAGCTAGTTGGGCATCGTCAAGCCTAAACTGGAGTAATGTGTCTCAGGCAGGCCATATGGTTCTTGAAAAAGTCCACTTGAAAAGGTGGTGCCTGAAGTTCCTACCAGCATTGGTGACTTCAGCCTTTAGCGGAGGAGGAACAGGTCTTTGCCCCATGCCTGCGATCAGGGGGCTGTTTGATATTGTTGGCCCTACCAATCTCAATAAACCTAATTTCTTTAAAAATCCTACTAATCATTTTCTCTCTGCAGGAACGTGGAACGTGAGGACATTACATAGAGATTATTCTCTTGATGTCCTCATGCAGGAATTCCAGCGCTATAACCTAGATATTCTAGGCTTGCAAGAGACCAGATGGACAGGTAAAGGTGAGATACTTAAAAATAACTTTAAATTTCTCTTTACAGGGAGGGAGGATGGAAAGCATCACCAAGGCATGGGTCTGCTGCTCAGCAGACATGCTAGTGATGCTCTTCTAGGATATGAGTGCATTAATGAAAGGTTTCTTACAGCAAAATTTCAGACAAGCATTAAAGACTTGAATGTTATCTGCTGTTATGCCCCCACTGAGGATTCTGATGAGGATGAGAAGGATAGGTTTTACAGACAACTTCAGGATATTTTGAATTCTGTCAAGAAAGGAGATATTACCCTTGTTCTTGGTGACTTCAATGCCAAAGTTGGTACCGACTCTGACCTTTGGGGAGGAGTAATAGGCCCTTTTGGTATTGGTAGCTGCAATGGCAATGGGCAACGTCTCCTACAGGTAAGTAAACTAAATGGTTTCAGAATAACTAACACATATTACAAACACCGCGACATACATAAATACACATGGGTTTCACCTGATGGGCTGCATAAGAATATGATCGATTATATATTAATTAACAGCAAATGGGCTAGTTCTGTTAGAAATACCAGGGCATATAGGGGAGCTGAAATTGGATCTGACCATTACCTTGTTAAAAGTGTCTTGCAACTTAAACTTAAAAAGTGTTGTGCTAGGGTTAAAAAATTTACCTTTAATACTGAAGCTCTGAAAGACCCAGTTATAGCTAAAGCTTACCATGATAGGTTACTTAGTCATTATGACAGTCATGGTTTGCTTAATACTGACGTTGAGGAAGAATGGGGCCATTTTAAACAGGCTTTTTTGGAAACTAACAGTACTCTTTTAGGGAAAAAGGAGCAGAGGAGGCAGAATTATTTAAGCGATAAGGCACTTGAGCTTATTTCAGAAAGAAGGAACTGCAGGAATGTCCTTAATCAGTACCCTACTAGTCCTAATAGAAAGCATTACAAAGAACTTAATAAACGTGTAAAGGATCAGTTAGCTACTGATAAGAATCTTTGGCTTGATGGCCTTGCTGACAAAGCTGAGGAAGCAGTTAGACAGCACAACAGCAGAGAGCTGTACCAGATAGTTAATGTTTTGTGTGGTAGAAAACGAACAGGTATACAGGGATTGAAGGATAAACAAGGCAAGGTTATAGAAGGTGAGGATTCTGTCATGGCTAGGTGGGCTGAGCATTTCAGTGATGTTCTAAACAATGTGGTTAGTTCTACTCCCATTGTTGGCAGTGATGATAGATGCATTGTTGGCTTTAATGTTGGCCCTATAACACAATCTGAAGTTAGTTTGGCTATTTCTAAACTTAAACTTCATAAATCCCCAGGGGTGGATGAAATTACTACGGAAATGCTTAGAGCTGGGAATGTTTCAGTTACCATTTGGATGACTGAAATTTTGAATAACTTTTATGATAAAGGCATGGTTCCTAAAGATTTTACCAGAGCTATTATTATCCCTATTTTCAAAAAAGGTGATCGCAGTTCTTGTGATAACTATAGGGGTATCAGCCTACTCTCCGTTCCAGGTAAAGTTCTTTCCATGATTGTGCTTAATAGAATTAAGAATCTGGTTGACAGGCAATTGCGTGATGAGCAATGTGGATTCAGAAGTGGTAGGGGATGTGTAGATCAGATATTTTCACTTAGGCAGATTCTTGAGAAATGTTTAGAGTTTCAGAAACCTTTGGTTGCTAGCTTTGTTGATTTCAAAAAGGCTTTCGACTCTGTTGATCGTCATAATTTGTGGTTGATTGTGAAATCATATGGTATACCAGACAAGTTAGTTAACATAATGAAAGCTCTCTATAATAACACTGAGTCATGTGTGAGAGTTGGTAAGTCTTGTAGCAATTGGTTTAGCATTACTTCTGGTGTTCGACAAGGGTGCATTTTGTCTCCTTTTCTCTTTAGTTTGGTTGTTGATTATGTTATGCGAAATTCACTTCAAGGGAAAGATTTTGGCCTTAAATGGGCTGGAGATGCGAAAATTTCTGATTTAGATTATGCTGATGATTTAGCCCTTTTGGCAAATGATGTTGATGAGATGAACTCTTTCATTCGAACTGTTGATGAGACTGGTAGTACAGTAGGTTTGGTTATAAACAGAGAGAAAACTAAAGTGATGAAAATTGGTCAGGCAGGTTGTGATTCAGTTAATCTGAATGGTTGCAGTCTTGAGCAGGTGTCACAGTTTAATTACCTTGGGAGCTGCGTAACTGATACTGGTGATGTGCGGCATGAGATTAACAGACGAATAGGTATTGCTGCCGGGACTTTTAAGAATCTATGGAGATTGTGGAGAAATAGGCGTATACACCTAAAGACTAAAATTAGACTGTATAATAGTTTGGTTCTTTCTAGGGTTAGTTATGGTAGTGAAACTTGGACGCTGTGTAAGCAAGATAACAGGAAACTAGATGCTTTTGATTCTAGATGCTTACGCAGTATCTTGGGTATTAGGTGGTTTAACTTTGTAACTAATGATGAGGTTAGGCAAAGGAGTCTGCAACCTCCTTTAAGCAGCATATTGTGCAGAGAGAGACTCCGCTGGTTTGGCCATGTTGCGCGTATGGATAATTATAGATTGGTGAATAGGGTTATGAACAGTGTGCCTAGAGGCCTCAGAAGGAGGGGGAGACCTAGGATGCGGTGGGCAGACAATGTCAAACAGGACCTTGTTAGAATTGGTGTACAGTGGCCGGATGCAGCAGATGTAGCTCAGGACAGATATGCTTGGAGAATTAAACTGCGCGGTCTGGTTGGACCTCCGTAGCCCATGGCTGCTTGAGGATGATGATGATGATGATGATTTTTTAAAATTCCAAAGTGACTAAATGGTCACACGGAACCATTAATTCCGGCGACTTAGCAGTACTTTCTGATCACCGGCCACTAGTGGTGAAAGCCCTAGTGGACAGTCGCCTGCAGATCAGGGAAGGTGCATCATAAAAGGATTCTGCCACTGGAAGGGATGGGGGCAAGGTCTAATTTTTTTCTTTTTTTTAATTAGATCTTGCACAAGATGCTGCAAAATATTCCATTAAATGCGCTCAACAGGGAATGCTGTTTGACGATTTAATGCAACTTTGTGGTTCTTGATCCCTCTTTTTCCTTCCACACTAGCTGCCTATGTGTGGAGGGGTTTTCTCCTGGTTAGAGCAAAACACTCTGACATGGATGGTGCCTTGACGTGGCGTCAGAGCTTTTCACTAAACCATCTGGCAGACATACTTCTATGTAACAGAAAACGCTGATTGACACTTTAATGCAACTTTGCAGTATCTTTTATCCCTCTTTTTTCCCCTTTATTTCACTCTTGAAACATTGATTTGCTTTTTACCCCCCCCCCCCTTCCTGGAAGCTTGAAATTCGCAAGGAATACCCATGATACCTTGCGAATTGGCTGCGAACAACGATGAAGCTATTTAAAAATGCTTAACAAACGATTTAAATGAGGCAGAACTTTGCTGTTTTTTGTTTTTTATTTCAGTGAGGTTATTCCAGTGTAGTAATTAAAGCACAATAGATTTAATTAATAGACACTTATTGATTTATATCGGATGAAAAGCGAAGATGCTAGAAACTGCTTCTCTTTCAAATCGAGGTTTTATATGAAAATTAAAAAAAAATCGATATGTTCTTAAATATGTGATTAAAGCTGAACTAAATTGACTGTAAACTTAGCAGACTTTAATTTGAGCCCGTTTAAAACAGGAGTAATGGTAAACATATTTTAAAATCTAATACATGATCAAATCATTCAGCTTAAGCGAATGCCCTCAAAATTTATAGACCTTAATATTGCAAATCCGTGCCTCATTTAAAAAAACATGAAAAGTCACATTTATTTCTTCTTTCATTAAAAAACATTAATTTTTATTAAAAATTGAAAGAAATAATCAGAGAGTGTAAACTTTTTTTAATTCAGCTGAAGCAGGAAATCAAATCTCCTCCCAGTAAATGACACAATTTAATTTCATGCTATAAAAAAAATCAAATATTATAAGCTTGCACAATATATAATATGCTACCTAAATAATATTACACTTTGGCAAAATAAAAAATGCAAATCAGACGTCTCATAAATTTAATGCCATATGCATAATATTTCTTATTGTAATAAAATGTATGAAAACATTCTTTTAATTTCATGTTAATTCGGGCTTTAAATCACTTACTTTACATATGCATATATTATTAGTTTCATATATTAAAAAATTCGTGAACTACATTCGACTTCGACTGAAAGGTATATTGAAAAGTTGACAACCCTTTATTTTCAAATCCCTTAGTTTAACAATTTCAATTTTTAATTTATCACAAAGAACACATCTCGTAATTTTCGTAAAGTACTAACCTATGAAATGTCAAATTGCTGTCTTTACAGCATCTATTTTTGCATCCGTACACGGAGCATGAAGTAAGCATTTCGCTGTTGACTTATTAAAAACACCCAACTTTCGCCTCACTATCGATTAGGCTTAACATCTGTACGTGTTCAGGCGTCCGTTGTCAATCCTGTCTCTAGTAATATTATCTCAATGCATATTATGTTAGCCTTTAAATGGTAGCTAAGCATAAACTGGAAGGAGAGCTGTGTACCAATCATTAGTGATGATGCACAGAACCGGCCAGGTCTAGCACCAAATGTCCGACCCCGCCTTCTCGTGGTGCAGGCCGTTAGTACCTTTCAAAAGAGATATTCTCTTTTGGAAGGGAACGGAAGGGGAGGGCTGCCAGTTCAGTATGGACTACTAATCTGGTCATCTATGGCCACTTTTTTCTTTTTTTCCAACCCTGCTGAGGAGTGGTCAACTTCACAGGGTCCTGGTGCTGACCATTTATACCTACTAGACTGGATTTGTTTATGGATTTGAGCTTGATTATGGATCCTGGACTTGCTGCACTGGTGGGCCTCTGTTGAGGGAGAGTCTGCTGCTGTGTTTTCTGTTTGCTTCTGGGTTACCAGCTCTAAGTGAACAGAGGCATGGGATGGCAGCTGGTGGCATGGGATGGCAGCTGGTGGATAATCCTAATCAGAGGCCATCGCAGGTACCTGAACCTTACTTAGCTAGTTGGGCATCGTCAAGCCTAAACTGGAGTAATGTGTCTCAGGCAGGCCATGTGGCTCTTGAAAAAGTCCACTTGAAAAGGTGTTGCCTGATGTTCCTACCAGCATTGGTGACTTCAGCCTTTAGCAGAGGAGGAACAGGTCTTTGCCCCACGCCTGCGATTAGGGGGCTGTTTGATATTGTTGGCCCTACCAATCTCAATAAACCTAATTTCTTTAAAAATCCTACTAATCATTTTCTCTCTGCAGGAACGTGGAACGTGAGGACATTACATAGAGATTATTCTCTTGATGTCCTTATGCAGGAATTCCAGCGCTATAACCTAGATATTCTAGGCTTGCAAGAGACCAGATGGACAGGTAAAGGTGAGATACTTAAAAATAACTTTAAATTTCTCTTTACAGGGAGGGAGGATGGAAAGCATCACCAAGGCGTGGTCTGCTGCTCAGCAGACATGCTAGTGATGCTCTTCTAGGATATGAGTGCATTAATGAAAGGTTTCTTACAGCAAAATTTCAGACAAGCGTTAAAGACTTGAATGTTATCTGCTGTTATGCCCCCACTGAGGATGCCTATGAGAATGAGAAGGATAGGTTTTATGAACAACTTCAGGATATTTTGAATTCTGTCAAGAAAGGAGATATTACCCTTGTTCTTGGTGACTTCAATGCCAAAGTTGGTACTGACGCTGACCTTTGGGAAGGAGTAATAGGCCTTTTTGGTATTGGTAGCTGCAATGGCAATGGGCAACGTCTCCTACACGTAAGTAAACTCAATGGTTTCAGAATAATTAACACATATTACAAACACCGCGACATACATAAATACACATGGGTTTCACCTGATGGGCTGCATAAGAATACGATTGATTATATATTAATTAACAGCAAGTGGGCTAGTTCTGTTAGAAATACCAGGGCATATAGGGGAGCTGAAATTGGATCTGACCATTACTTTGTTAAAAGTGTCTTGCATCTTAAACTTAAAAAGTGTTGTGCTAGGGTTAAAAAATTTACTTTTAATACTGAAGCTCTGAAAGATCCAATTATAGCCAAAGCTTACCATGATAGGTTACTTAGTCATTATGACAGTCATGGTATGCTTGCTACTGAAGTTGAGGAAGAATGGGGCCATTTTAAACAGGCTTTTTTGGAAACTAACAGTACTCTTTTAGAGAAAAAAGAGCAGAGGTGGCAGAATTATTTAAGTGATAAGGCACTTGAGCTTATTTCAGAAAGAAGGAACTGCAGGAATGTCCATAATCAGTACCCTACTAGTCCTAATAGAAAGGATTACAGAGAGCTTAATAAATGTGTAAAGGATCAGTTAGCTACTGATAAGAATCTTTGGCTTGATGGCTTTGCAAACAAAGCTGAGGAAGCAGTTAGGCAGCACAACAGCAGAGAGCTGTACCAGATAGTTAATGTTTTATGTGGTAGAAAACGGAGAGGCATACATGAATTGCAGGATAAACAAGGTAAGGTTAGAGAAGGGGAGGATTCTGTCATGGCTAGGTGCGCTGAGCATTTCAGTGATGTTCTAAACAATGTGGTTAGTTCTACTCCCATTGTTTGCAATGATGATAGATGCATTGGCGGCTTTAATGTTGGCCCTATAACACAATCTGAAGTTATTTTGGCTATTTCTAAACTTAAACTTCATAAATCCCCAGGTGTAGATGAAATTACTACAGAAATGCTCAGAGCTGGGAATATTTCGGTTACCACTTGGATGACTGAAATTTTGAATAACTTTTATGATAAAGGCATGGTTCCTAAAGATTTTACCAGAGCTATTATTATCCCTATTTTCAAAAAAGGTGATCGCAGTTCTTGTGATAACTATAGGGGTATCAGCCTACTCTCTGTTCCAGGTAAAGTTCTTTCCATGATTGTGCTTAATAGAATTAAGAATCTGGTTGACACTCAATTGCGTGATGAGCAATGTGGATTCAGAAGTGGTAGGGGATGTGTAGATGAGATATTTTCACTTAGGCAGATTCTTGAGAAATATTTAGAGTTTCAGAAACCTTGGGTTGCTAGCTTTGTTGATTTCAAAAAGGCTTTCGACTCTGTTGATCGTCATAATTTGTGGTTGATTGTGAGATCATATGCTATACCAGACAAGTTAGTTAACATAATGAAAGCTCTCTATAATAACACTGAGTCGTGTGTGAGAGTTGGTAAGTCTTGTAGCAATTGGTTTAGCATTACTTCTGGTGTTCGACAAGGGTGCATTTTGTCTCCTTTTCTCTTTAACTTAGTTATTGATTATGTTATGCGAAATTCACTTCAAGGGAAAGATTTTGGCCTTAAATGGACTGGAGAAACGAAAATTTCTGATTTAGATTATGCTGATGATTTAGCCCTTTTGGCAAATGATGCTGATAAGATGAACTCTTTCATTCGAGCTGTTGATGAAACTGGTAGTAGAGTAGGTTCGGTTATAAACAGAGAGAAAACTAAAGTGATGAAAATTGGTCAGGCAGGCTGTGATTCAGTTAATCTGAATGGTTGCAGTCTTGAGCAGGTGTCACAGTTTAATTACCTAGCTATGTAACAGATACTGGTGATGTGCGGCATGAGATTAACAGACAAATAGGGATTGATGTCAGGATTTTTAAGTATCTACGGAGAGTACGGAGAAATAGGCGTATACACCTAAAGACTAAAACTAGATTGTATAATAGTTTGGTTCTTTCTAGGGTTAGTTATGGTATTGAAAGTTGGACGCTTTGTAAACCAGATAACAGGAAACTAGATGCTTTTGATTCTAGATGCTTATGCTGTATCTTGGGCATTAGTTGGTTCAACTTTGTAACTAATGATGAAGTTAGTCAAAGGAGTCTGCAACCTCCTTTAAGCAGCAATATTGTGCAGAGAGAGACTCCGCTGGTTTAGCCATGTTGCCCGTATGGATAATTATGGATTGGCGAATAGGGTTATGAACAGTGTGCCTAGAGGCCTCAGAAGGAGGGGGAGACCTAGGATGCGATGGGCTGACAATGTTAAACAGGACCTTATTAGAAATGGTGTGCAGTGGCCAGATGCAACAGATGTAGCTCAGGACAGACTTGCTTGGAGAATTAAACTGCGCGGTCTGGTTGGACCTCGGTAGCCCATGGCTGCTTGAGGATGATGATGATGATATTATGTTCGATCTGGCGGCGTAATAAGGATTGGCGGATTGGCATTTACTTTAGCAAATAAATATGTAGATATTTAATTTTAATGATTCCATATTACTTTTTGTATTTTGCCCTTAGAATGCCTTAGGAGCCCACACAAAAGAGCAATTAAGTCCGAGTCTGTGAAAGGCAGTTCTAAGAAAGTTAATATAGGTCAAAATATTTCAAAATCAGCTCCCGATGTTGGAATGGATGAAAGCAGGCCGTTAATTATTATTGCAGCAAAAGAAAAAGGTAAGAATTTAATAAATATTGGATTGCAACAGCCTGCAAGTTGTATGGATCTATAGTGATCAATTTTTCTAAGCAAAAAGTAATATTTTCATAAGATATATCGTTGTAGCTTATATACTTAGAGACACGAAAACTTGGTAGTTGTATTTTAAAATAAATATGGAGATCCTTCTGAGTGTTTTATATATGTGACTTCTTATTTGTTATCAAGAGATATTATTTTAATAAAGTATCTCAGGCATTGTGGCTCATCTACATGTTCTGAAATCAGATACATAAGCGTATGCAGTGTTTCCTATATATTATATAAGAGTATGCAGTTTTCGTATTTTTGACTTTAAAAATAATGTTATTGTGAAACTGTCAGTTGTTGGACCTGTTTTAAAGTGCACGTTCATGGTTAAGTTTCTGAGTAATATCGCAACCTCTGTGACTGACCAAGGTTTATTTTTTTTGGCGGAAGGAGATTTTAGAGTTGTTTTTTAATCCATTTTTAGTTGGGTTGGGTTGTTTTACCTCTGAGCGGCACTTTTTTGCACACCATGTTCTAAATGGCCAGGTCACATGGACCCGAAGGCTCAGAGAAGGTTGGGGGAGGGGACCCATTGGAACAGCTGTTGGGAGACAGATGGTAGCTTCCCGTCAAGGCCATCCAGCGTGTTCTTTAAGGTGCACAGGGTATGGCTCTCTCTCTCACACGGGGCCCCGACTTAACGTCCCATCCGACGGACGGCGGCCTTTCCAAGCCCATCCATTTTTAGTATTGGACATACAGTATAATATGGTGCTAAAACAAAATTATACAAAGACACCTGTTTTGATTTCAAAACAAGTAGACAAATTGGAGATTTCGTAAAACGACGGGATTTCGATTCCTTGCCTCCCCCCCCCGCCCCCATCCTACTATGTCCTTGTTACTGAGACACCCTTTTACTAAAATAACTGATGTTGGCTTTCGTTAAACCTTTTTACTGTTGTGTAGAATTCCTGCAAAAATACATAACTAATTAATACTGATTATTTTCGTACTTCATTTCCAAGATGAAGAACTTGCATCATCGGCTGCAGAAGCAAACAGGAGTACATCATGTTTTCGAGCAAATGTTTTTTTGCCACTTTGTTTAGGGAGTTTAAAAAAGTCCTAGTGGTTGCGTGAGAGTCAAAAGAAATTGCATTATTCGGCATAATTGATTCCTATGGTGATTATGTTGCTAATTTCTTCTAAAGGAATAACTGTGGTACAAAGCTACCATTTTTCTTTTATGTAACACAAAGATACTGTATATTACCGGACTTCTAAAAATTAATGGTGGAAGCGGAAAAAAAAATATTTTTCGCAATAAGCATAAAACACAGTTATTGGGAAAAAAATATGCGTAATAAAAATAGGATGAGAATGGCAAATTACGAAGAATATTTAACTTCGTAATAGCCTAGAGCAGTGGTTACCAACCTTTTATGCTTCACGTACCCCCTGGAAATGTGTATGTAACTGACGTACCCCTTGTATAGATAGATAAAACTATAATTATAGTATAATAATGGGAATAAAATAGAACGTATATATATATATAGCGTATATCTTATATTACTAGTGACTTTTCAGTGACTTTTCAGCTCTCACGGTGTACCCCAAAAAATTTTACCGCGTACCCCACATTGAGAACTCCTAGCCTAGACTCTAGGCTTTCTCAACGTGGGGTACGCGGTAAAATTTTTTGGGGTACGCCGTGAGAGCTCAACTTATTTAACAAGCCGATGCTTACAGGCTGTACTGGGCACACGTGGCGGATCCAACGTCATATTAGTGATTTTAAGTTGATGTTTCTTTTTTATATCCATCACCTGTTTATATATTAAATGGAACATCGAATATTTCATAGATTAAAGTAGCCTTTCATAAAAGGGCTTCGAAATGCTGCCATCCATCGGATGGGACGTTAAGTCGTGGCCCCAAGTGCGGGAGAGCCATACTCTGTGCACGTTAAAGAACATGCTGGATGGCCTTGACTGGAGGCTACCATCTGTCTCCCAACAGCTGTTTTAGTGGTTCCCCTTCCCCAACCTTCTCTGAGCCTTTGCGGTCGTGACCTGGCCATTTAGCCCATTGTGTGCAAAAAAGTGCCTCTCAGCGCTCAAACAACCAATCAAGTTCTTTGCATGATGAACAGTGAGTGTGTCACAAAAATGATGTAAACAATGGTTTTTTTTTAATGGAGCTAGGAGTAGTTTCTAGGATTCTTCTCTGTCCTATATGCCACAAAAAATATCCAAAAGACTAGCCAAGAAAAAAGAGCACGTTCCCATAGTAACAAGTATTATTTAAATCTCCCCCCCCTCAAGTCACAATTTCTTTTGACTATGTATATTTTTAAGCATTAACACATGAATAAAATTAAGTGTATGGTATGCAATCAAATTACAGTACTGAAATATCAGTATTTTAAGACTCTTCATGTTGTTTCAAAAGCAAGACTGAGCCCAGCAACTGGCCACCACCCAGTAGTTGAAAATTTCTAAGTATTGCCATTTTTATATTTATTGGTTAGAAACAAATACATTAATTTTAAATTTATTAACCTTATTTGCTGCTTTGCCTTATTTGACCCATTTTGCATTTATTTGCTGCTTTGCCTTATTTGCTGCTAAACGACTATGTGCATACAGACATCTTAACACATACGCACACGCACGAAAACTTATACATATAAAGAAACAAATTAACATACATGAACATACACAACTCACATACGCACACATACAAGATTCATTGAAACACACACACACACACATCTACAGAGAAACAAACATGAAGACACAGTTACATCTTGACATATATGCACATACCTACACACATTTCGTAGTAACATACATATTTACACATAGACACAAACACACACACACACATGCAGAGAGAGAGACAAACAAACATACAGACAGACATACGTACAAGACAATGTGCTTTACTGTAATGCGGTGCCCTGTGAACTAAAGAATCTTTCTCAAACCCAAACAGTATAACTTTCATGTAGGTTCTGATATCAAAGATAATGTGCTTTCCTGCAGTACACCACCCCCCATGGGCTAAAAATCTTTCTCAAATCCTATCATAGCGTGTTTTCTCACAGATATGTTCCATGGGTAGTGATCGTTATCTCTATAGATTTAAATGTGAAGCATAGAGTGCGTATCTCTTTGTATGAAATCGCTTATAATGAGATAATATTTCCTTTAAAAGTTAGAAGATATTAGTATGAACTAAAAAAGTGGTGATGTATACACTATCTGATCGTTAAAATCAAACTTTAGCAAGTTAATATATCGTTCTCTAGCTAGCGAGTCCGAAATTAGTGTGTCTTTGCTTTAAAAATAAATACGCCTTCACGCAGCTAATTGTCGTAACAGTTACAGGATTTTTTCATACGACCCCGTAGAAGCGGGTGAGAGGATGTCGGGATCTTGGTAGGAAAACAACACAAACGTTCATGTCTTACTATAGATCTGAAACCTTGGCTTTCTTAGATCCGAAGTAACTAACCTGCTGTCTATGAGATAGATTAGAAATATTCTCATGCAGGAAAAATAACTAAACACACATGAAATCCCATGTTAGATTGTAGTGAAACACCCTATCTTTGTCGAAAAACTTGTGTTTGCAGCGAAAAATAGTAATTTTCACCCACACTTATGCGCTTAAATTAATAAGACTGTTAATTAAAAAGTGGTGGCCATAAAATTAATTAAAAATTAATAAGACTTTCAGAGTTTCTGGTTCCCTCGTACCGAGGGGACCAGAAACTCTGTAAAGAGATAGCGGCTTGGGATAACCGACGAGAGAGCTTACATTACGTTTTATCGGTGGTTGAAGTCAGAGAATGTTAAGTCAGGTCTAGTGGATCGATTCTGGGACTCAACGTTTCATGGAAATACTGAAAATATTGTTGTTTTCTTATAAACACTGTGTTTTCAGATTTTAAATTTCCAAACTTCTGTGGTTCTTTGCTGATGTTTTCTATATGCAAAGTATTTTGTGATATTCGTCCATCCGTGTGTATGCAATGTAGTATAGAAATGTGTATTCTCATGCAAGAAAAATAACTAATAGTGAAAACAACTTGTGTTTGCAACGAAAAATAGCCAACTACACCCACACTTATGCGCTACGTACCAGGGAACTATAGAATCAGGAAATCTGAAAAGAGCGTGAGATAGCGGCTTGGAATAACCGTCGAATAGTCGTTTTTTTCTATCTTTCAGTATTTGCGGTGCAATTTTCTGTTTTGAAGCGTTTTTTTACAACCATCCCACTACATTTTTATACTTTCTCTCTCGTCACAGTATGTTTTACAGTTATTGTGCCTTCCACTTCCAAAGAATTGTGAAAATATTCACCTATCCACTGAAATGTGTGTGCATTTACAGATATTCCAACACTCTTTACATTTTAGTGATTCTCATTGAATTTACCAACCATTTCGTTGTTTTTCTAATTTTCGTTAATGCATGTAATTTGATTTAACGACCTAGTCACATGGTGTATCATGGGTAAAGTACTACCCATTTCATTTCTTTTCAGGTTTGTATGACAGTAAAGCAAACTTGCAATCAGTTTTTCATTCTAAATGCTTATTATCTGCATATCACCGAAATTCCTCCTCGTATGCCTTCCAAAAAGGTACATTGTAGGTTATCAACTCTAGTATTTGTCATCTTCAGGTATGAAGGCAGGAGCTGTGTAAACATAGCAGGGGTCAGTATCTGCCACCAAACACATCAGCTAAGAGGAGCATGTCAGTGTACGCGATATTGGCGTAGGTTTTTTTTTATGTCGAATGAATATTTTCATTACACGGGTATAGTCTTCTACCCGCTAGCGCTTCTCCGAGGAGCTAATGTGTGTCATCTCAATTTTAAGCGTTCTAATAAGATTATTTCATAACCTAAAGGACAGCCATCTGCAAGGATCGGTATTAATTGCATTCCCTATAATATGGAAAACAGCATTCTCCCTTTGAATTTCATAGAAACAAATTCTTAATGGAACAATAATGCTGCTTTTCATCGTTTGATAACAGTAGGAGATTTGCGTGCGCTTTAAATCTGAATGGTGTGATGTAGAGTGGGAACATCTCTTTCTCGTATCCAGACAGAAATGTGAATTTAGATATTTGATTTATTGTTAAAGGGAAAATTAGAACTGATGTGTTTTCTTCTAAATGTATATAGTTGTTAAGGTGTTCAGTGTTTCCTATTGCAGGATACAAAGTGGCTAAAACAGACAAAACATTTTTTGTCGGAATTACATGCATTAACAATAGCACGTTTTCATTAGTAATTCTCTTGGAGTAGGGATATAACTAGGTCCCGCAAGAGGCCAATGTTCATTTCACTATAGAGTACAGTATCCACTATGTGCTCCTTCAAATGAGGTCTTGATCTTCTTGCACATTGAATCCGATTCTCTGTTTAGGGATGATGTAGGAAGACTTGTGACACAGTTACTTCGGAAAAACGGGGTGCAGTGTTCGAAGGGGAGGCTTTTCGCCTGAAGCGCACTTGCACTGTAAGGTACCATTTAATAACTATTTTAAACTCTGTCCACTAAATTATTTTTCTGATCGTAATACATGCAATTGAATTTCGTTGAAACATATTTCTTCCCGACACTGTACCATAATTGTGTATTCTTAGGAAGTTGAGTGATTCAAGTCGCTGGTTCATTTCTAACAATAGTTTCTCAAGTAAGGTGAAATCTGGAGATGTTTTAGCACGAAATCAGTTTGTGTTCTTCCCAGTGTTTTCCCAGTGATAGCCCATTATTTAATTAGTTTCTATTTTTAATGACGGAAATCGTTTTATCAGTAGCAAATATTGTCGAGCGGATAGCAGGGCCAGAGTTGAGATTTATCTTCGCAAAACTCCCCGCCCTGGCGATGACGCTTCAGCTATCGGCACTGAGGTAGCGAGTTGAAATACGGCGACGAAAGCAAATTTTTTTTTTAAATACAGGAGACGTACTAAAAATAGTATGGACGTTGGATGACACCGATTAAATGCGCAAAAACTGATTTGGTTTAAAGAGGGGAGGGCTTAAAATATAGATGGATCAACAGGGGGAGTCTATGAAGAGGGGAGAGCTTAAAATATGGGTTAAACAGGGGAAAAACTAGAAAATTCGAAAAGGGGACTTAAAATATAGGTCAACCAGGGGGTCTATGAAGCGGACTTAAAATATGGTCGGTTGCGACATAGGGGTCAAAGTCCAATCTGAGAAGGCAACGTGGACGATTGCAACACAGGTCAATTTCCAGTCGATTGCGACACAGGGGTCAAAGTTCAATCTGAGAAGACAACGTGGACAGTTGCAACATAACACGGACCTGAAGTTGGACACTCACCCTCTTGACCTCCCCGCTGATAAAGGATTGCACCATGTCGCGTGATGTGGGTTCTAGGAAACAACAAGGTTGTTGCTGTTGACAGCATCTATTTTTAAACCTTATCAGCGTCAAATGCAAACACAATAAAGCACGATGCTGAACGTCTATTGCAAGGTAGGTCTTATATATAAGTCCTACGAATAATTTAAACCAAATTTTATTAATTTTTCTGTGGAACAGTTACTGTGTCATTCTTCTAGTAAAATACGTGACCCTTGGATCCGATGAGACTTTTTCCCAAAATTAACGTGGAGGTACCGAATCACACTTAGCGATGGAATGATTTTTTTTTCCGATTAAACGTATCTAGAGTAAACTGATTTATTAAGAGCGCTGGATGATTTTAATAAAGGTGAGTGAGAGTGTTTATTTACTAGGGGATCGATTAACGGGGTTGGAAAAATAAACACCGAAGGAGTTTTAATAAAAGGGAATCGTTCAGCAGTCCTGGCAAAATGAATACCAAAAGATTTTTAATAGAGGTAACTTTTAATAGAAAGGGTTTTAATTAATAAGAATACAACTTTGAGAGTTGATTTTTACAATTGAGACTTGTGTCATCCTTTTCTGCGGAATTATTCTGAGACTTGTAATCCGAGGGAAGGAGGGGGCTTAAAATATAGGTAGGGCTTAAAATATAGGTCAACCAGGGGGTCTACAAAATCCAGGGCTTAAAATATAGGTGAGTCTGAAATAAAGAAAAATCGAGACTATTCGAGAAGGGGAGCTTAAAATATAGGTGGGTCGACCAGGGGGTTTGCAAAATCCATGACTTAAAATATAGGTAGGGCTTAAAATATAGCACAACCAGGTGGTTTGCAAAATCCATGGCTTAAAATATAGGTAGGGCTTAAAATATAGGTCAACCAGGGGGTTTGCAAGTGGAGGATTTAAAATATAAGTCAACCATTGGGGGGTCTGAAATAAAGAAAAATAGAGACTATTCGAGAAGGAGGGCTTAAAGTATTGGTGGGTCAACCAGGGGGGTTTGCAAAATCGAGGTTTTAAAATAAAAGGGGAGTCTGAAATAAAGAAAAATCGAGACTATTCGAGAAGGGGGGCTTAAAATTAGAGTTGAAAACTAGATAGCACCAGGGGTTAAAAGGGGGAGGAATTTTTAATTATGAATTATGAATTATTAATAAGGAATGCCACGACAGTTGCGACACCAGGATCAATTTCCTGTTGATTGCAACATAGGGCCCAGAGTTCAGAAGGCAACGTGGACCAACACAGTCATAGGGGGGAAAGCACTGTGCAAAGGGGGACCATAGGTTGGTAATAAACTACTAATGCCTCTAAGTTACCAAGGTTCACTTTACAAATTCTTTTTATACACTATGTTATCACTAAACTCTACTTGCTTTTCCTGTTGGCTTCTTTTCACCAATGGAAATAAGTTTCATCTTAAACATTAAGATCACCACGCATCAGATGATGAACTCCTCCTACGAAGAAATTAAAGCCAGCTCCGCTTACTCGACTAACGCATTGCCTATTCAGTTTGATTACCAAGTGTCCTGAATAACCTTCACTTAGATTAACATAATACTAACTCACTAAAAGGAACACAAACATATACTTTAATTACAACCGAAAACGTTTTCATATATTCCTTTAGCACTGTTAATATTTCAAGTTTTGTCTCTTCCAATCAACTAGTGACGTAATTCTTACGCTGAAGCATAACACGAGTGTCAAATGACACATCAGTTCTGGTCTTATTGTTGTTCATGTCGTAACAATAGTTCATCTGTCGGCTCAGTGGTAACGAGCAGAATCTAGTAACCTGCAGTTCCTAGATTCGAGTTCCATCTGGGCCAGCTTTGAGATTTATCTCACGAAACTCCCCCGCCCTGTCCTCGGAGGGGGAGGGGGAGACTCAGTCGGTAGCGCGTAATCTGTAGTTCCCAGGTTCGAGTCCCAGCTGGGTCAGCGTTGAGATTTATCTCCGCAAAACTCCCCGCCCTGCCCACGGTCAGTAGGGGACACCGATGGGCTTGGAAAGGCCGCCATCCGTCGGATGGGACGTTAAGCCGTGGCTCCGTGTGCGGGAGAGCCATACCCTGTGCACGTTAAAGAACACGCTGGATGGCCTTGACGGGAGGCTACCATCTGTCTCCCAACAGCTGTTCCAGTGGGTCCCCTCCTCCAACCTTCTCTGAGCCTTCGGGGTCCATGTGACCTGGCCATTTAGCCCATGGTGTTCAAAAAAGTGCCGCTCAGAGGTAAAACAACCCAACAGAACCCTGTCCTCGGTAAGTAGGGGACACTGATGGGCTTGGAAATCCGCCGTTCGTCGGCTTGCACGTTAAGCCGTGGCCCCATGTATGGGAGAGCCATACCCCGTGCAGGTTAAAGAACATACTGGATGGCCTTGACAGGAGGTTACCATCTATCTCGTAGTAGCAGTCCAGTGGGTCCTTTTCCCCAACCTTTTCTGAGACCTCGAGGTCCTTGTGACGTGGCCATTTAGCCCATTGTTTGCAAAAAATTCTCGCTCAGTGGTAAAACAACCCAACATAACAATGTTATACTAGTATTTACATAAAGTATGTAACTTATATATATATATAGTTTATTAAATTATAATATTTATTATAAAATTCTGATGTATGTGGTATGCGAATTTGTCTTTATGTTAGGTAATTACTTGTGCTTAGCCTTTATTACATTTGCTCTGAACAGGCACCCAGGATTTAGTTTCTGTGGGGGGGCGAAAATTTAAGGGAAATTCGAAAATTCAGTTTCGTTGAGGGCGCGAGAATTTCGGGGGTTGCTGGTCAATGCAGCTTTCAAGAGATCTCTGATTCACACTGTATTATTTGAAACATTCTCGAATATATTTTTCAAAGTGTGACTGAAAGGGCCCTAATTAGAATCGAGTAAATACATCACTTCTCAAACTTTTATTAGCCATGATTTTGTTTTTTGTTTTCATTCAATACGTAAATTTATTCTTGATTTTTCTCATTCAATTCTTAATATCTTCTTTTTCGCGCCTCTCCGAGGTATCACGACATACAGTTTGGGAACCACATCTGTAAGATGTCCAAAAGAAATCGGTAACGTCATCGTTATATTTACAAACACCTTTTTTAGTCTTTAAAGATTTGGTAACAACTCGAATTTTAACTCTGTCAATCAAATGCCAACTTACATTTCTTTCTAGTGTTCGTTTCTTTGTTTTGCAACTGGAACAAATCTGATGCAAAATACTTCAGTGATTATCAATCGGTAAATCACGAGGCACGAGCTCCTTTTTTATTCGCTACAGATGAGAAGGACCCAATAACTGAGGGAGGGAGGGAGGGTAGGAGCGTTTTCGTAACCTCTTTAAGAGCAGTCTTTGACTTGTGTTGACCTCGACTCATTGGAATCGGTCTCTGCATCGCATGACGAATTTCTTGTTGATCTTTTTTTCCTCCTCTGGGGCGCGTGCAAAGGCTTCAGCTAATCAGGCATTTCCCATGTGCTTCACATTCTCCGCAGCCTCGTTTTTGCACGAGATCCAAACGGGACGTGGTCAGAATAATACTGGCGAAGTTATTAGAAGCAGAAAAGAAACAAAACTCGTAATTGCCTGACAGCAAATTGTTACTGTTCCTCTTCAGATACGACACAAAAAGATATGATTCGGAAAAGGTTCCTTCAAATGGGGCATCAGTTTTAAGTAAAGAACTGATGGCGAATACTTAGCAAACGTTTGTTAGCAAATAAGTTAGCAAAATAATTAGCAAATAATTAGCAATAAATAGTTAGCAAACGTTTTACACTTCGGGAGGTTAAAGACGTTCAGCCATGGAGCGTTGCGAAAAACATAGGTGTGTCGGGTTGGGTTGCTTTACCTCTGAGCGGCACTTTTTTTGCACACAATGGATTAAATGGTCAGGTCACATGAACCCCGAAGGCTCAGAGAAGGTTTGGGGAGGGAACTCATTGGAACAGCTGTTGGGAGACAGATGGTAGCCCCTCGTCAAGGCCATCGAGCGTGTTCTTTAACGTGCACAGGGTATGGCTCTCGTGCACACGGCGCCACGGCTTAACGTCCCATCCGATTTATGGCAGCCTTTCCAATCCCATCGGCGTCCCCTACTGGCTGAGGAGAGAGTGGGGGAGTTTTGCGGAGATAAATCTCAACGCTGGCCGAGGCAGGACTCGAACCTGGGAACTGCAGATTACGAACCTGGCGCGCTATCGACTGAACCACCCCCACCTCCATAGGTGTGTAAATTTGTTTACCTAAACAGAATATTGAATAATAAATCATAATTTTTTTCTTCGGAATGTAACATTACAGTGCCACAATAGTTATAATGAGTAATTAATCACAAAATTCCTAAGACTGAATGATAAAAACTAAAAATTGTGTGATTGAGGTTTCTGATAATGGTATCTGAAACGTTTGACTTTGAAACGAAGTCGTGCCCTTTTCTCCCCTGGAGTCATCCCAATTTATTCACAAACTGTTATCTTTTTTATAAGAGTCAGCAACAGACACAGGAGCGACCACAACAGTTTTCGTTATGTAAGTTCATGCTTCTGAATCGGTCTCTGCATCACATACAGAATTTCTTGTTGTGAAAAGAACGGAATAGAAATCCCAGAGCAAAATTCTCTCCTAAATAATCCGAAATGACTAAATTTTCTAAAGTTGCTCAATTAAAGTTGCTTAATCGAAATTCTGCATTCTCAAGCTGGCCAGAGTTTTTAATTTCTTGAATTTCAGGTCCTTTAGAAAGACAAGAAGAAAAGACAAAAATATGCCATTGCACTTAAATAGTATATTTAGAATTTTTCACCCGTTGATGTGTTGGTTTTCCATATTTACCTCGTGAAAATCAATTTCTTTGTTGTTTTGATTTTGTTACACTCTCCACACATTCTCCAAGTGTTATAATATTTCTTTCTGCAGTTGCCATTCAAGTAGCTCTGCTCTAAACCGAAGGAATGAGAAAGATTTTCATTCCATATTGACTGTTGTACATTTCAGCTCCTACAGATGATATTTCTTTGCCTTTTTTAAATTCAATAGGTGTAGTCAACCTAGGCACAATGCTGCTGGTCAGGGACGTCTCAGAGGGGTCCCCCCCCGAAAATTCTGTCGTCTTATATTAAATCTCAAACTTGTCTACCTGCTCTAAAATCCAAAACAGTTGTTTTTGTATAATTTTATTTTAGCCCCATATTTTATATCCGAAACTAAAAATAGATTAAAAAACTGACTATAAAATTTAATTCCATAGAGAATATCATTTTAACCTTCCCTGTTCGGTGGAAATATTTCAATAATCGGGAAAGCTTACGCAATCTTATTTTCAAAGAACTGAAAATTATTCCCTTATTTTCCAAGAAATAAATCTTATTTTCCAAGAATTAAATCTTATTTTCCAAGAATTGAATCTTATTTTCCAAAAATTAAATCTTATTTTCCAAGAACTGAAAATAAAACGAATAAGAACTTTCTTATCATTTCATTAAGAATTAGAATTTTTCACCAGTTGATGTGTTGATTTTCCATATTTACTTCGCGAAAATAAATTTCTTTGTTGTTTTCATTTTATTAAAATAAAATGAATAAGAACTTTCTTATCATTTTATTCATTTTATTTTCAGTTCTTATTCTTCTCCCCCCCCCCCCCCATCGCGAAGCTAAACTCTCAGATCCTCCAGAAACTGAATTCTCGGACCCCTCAAAACAAAATTTCCGACTCTCGTCCAAAATTTCCGAAATCGTCGGTTGTGCCTTGCTAGTTATGACAAGTCACGCTCGCGAGAGTGCCACATGAGACTGTTCAGTGCCACAAGAGTTATAATGTGCAATTAATCACAAAGTCGTGGTGTCATTCAGCCGGTTTGATGAACCCAGTTGATGAAAAATATTCAAAATGATAAAAAATTAATGCCATATCAAAAATTATCTAGAGTGAAATAAATATACAGCTGTTCACAACATTTCTTTAAAATTTTCCGATTTTCTAACTTTAGCACATTTTAACGGTGTAAATTAGCACTGTTTAGAAGATTCAGGAATTGTGAACCGTAATATGTTATTAATACTAGCCAACTAAAATATTCCAATCTCTACGGACAGACGGACAAAAGATAAAGTATGTATAAGAATCAGGAATCGCCACTGGGGAATATGGGATGCTCATTTAAAAAAATAAAGTTCTTTATTTTTCATCTTTTGCATCCTCTAAAAGTGAAAATTCTAACTGATTGAGAAAATATAAATAGCAATATTCTATTAGTACTTAAAAACAATGAATTTTTAATTCATCTCTTAAAGCAAAAATGTTTTGTCCCCCCCCAAGGTAAGGGAGAAATCATTTCTGTCAATGTTAATATTTCAACCATCCCATTGCATTAAAATTTCAAAAATTGAACATAAGTTTTGATAATGTCAAATGGCGTCAAATGGGAAAATGGAAACTATTTTGTTGAAAACGCGTTAAATAAGTAGATCGTTTGCTACATTCGTTAAAAATGTCTCTATTTTTCCAACTTTTCCACTGTTAGAGTTTTTGGAGAGAATCGAAGTTTTTATTTTTCCCTTTCAGCATTCCTAACAGTGGAAATTCGAAGTGGGATTTCTGGGAAAATGCAGATAGTAATATTTCATTAGTACCTATAAACCATAAAAAGAATTTTTTATTTATCTCTTCAAAACCAAAAAGTTGCGTTTTTCCTCCCTTTTCTTGGGGTTAAGGGAGCAAATCATTGCTGCAAATGGAATCCCCTTTTTCCTTTCAAACAAAAAATTTATTTTGTGTTGAATAGATGTTATTAAGATATTGCGATTCGTATTTTACGAATCGCGTTGAATTTAGACTGTTAGAGGTTGCTAACGTTGGAAATGGCAAAATTTAAATGATTATTGCAAACATTTATTTCATGAGAGAAGAGTGATATTTGAAGTGGTGAGTGCGGGGGGGGGGGGGTCTAGGCGCTTGCATTCACTTCTCCTTCTTCCAGTAGTGAGATCACCGCGTTTTGTCCACGGGGGAAATACGTTTCTGGTTGTATACGTACAGTCTCTCAAAAAAATATCCAAACGCTATACTGGTTAGCGCGCTTGGCTACTGATCTAAGGGACCTGGGTTCGAGCCCCGGATAAGGCATGGATGTATGTGTCATTTCTCTGCTGAGGTCCTGCCATCCTCTCAGACCTTCTACTGTGGCATATATACTGAGAGGCTGCTGTCAGACCTCTGTGACAAGCAGCTGCTTGAGGGGGTATTTGTTTTTTATTTTATTTATGGCTGATTACAGAATTCAGAAAAAATATCTGGCAACGTTTTTTTTTTTTTGAAATTAGTGATCTGGCAACCTTCGTGTCACGTGACATATACTTTTCGGATACTTTTTTGAGCGACTGTACTATTAAAAATGTGTATTAAGCTAATGGAAATAAAAGCCGGGTCCAGGCGCCTGGGGCCCCCGAAGCACCTGTCGAAAATGCACGTCTTTCTTTCACGGGCATGTAAACGTAACTCTTCTTACTCTCCAGCTCGTGGATATTGGAGAGAGCTGAATTACTACAAAAGTTGCTGAAAGAGATTTTTCCTCTTTTTGAACAAATTTTCGAATATTGAATTCCCAAAATATTTGGCCGACTCGGATTAACTCCAAGTCCCTATGTCTAATAAAACGAACGAATCGCTTTTTTACCCAGTTTTAAATGCTGAAGAATTGAAATTTTACCTTTCACACGCCTTTTTTCTTTTTTCACACGTCCATACCTACCGAAATACTTCACTTCCAGTCCGAAATTTCTTCGCGGTGGGGGTGGTTCGGTAGTGCGCCAGGCTCATAATCTGCAGTCCCAAGTTCGAGTCCCAGCTGGGCCAGCGTTGAGATTTATCTCCGCAAAACTCCCTGCCCACGGTCAGTAAGGGACACCCATTGGCTTGGAAAGGCAGCTGTTCGTCGGATGGGACGTTAAGCCGTGGTCCCGTGTGTGGGAGAGCCATACTCTGTGCAAGTTCAAGAACACTCCGGATGGCCTTGACGGGAGGCTACCATCTGTCTCCCGACAGCTGTTCCAGTGGGTTCCCTCCCCCAACCTTCTCTGAGCTTTCGGGGTCCTTGTGACCTGGCCATTTAGCCTATGGTGTGCAAAAAAGTACCACTCAGAGGTAAAAGAACCCAACCGGAATTTCTCTTACGAACTTCCCCTTGTTAAAATTGAATTCTCTACCTTTGAAAGAACCCGAGTATTGCCAGTCGGTACGTAAAACAAAATCCGATTTTGAAACCTGGAGCCTCTCACCAAAGCATTTTGGAAAATTTTTTGGTTGTTTTTGTTCTTCATTTACAGTTTTCAGGTTTCGCCAGTTGAATTTTGAGGGCCTTTATCTGATAAAAGAAATACATTTCGTATGATCCGACCTTTCATTAGTTTCAATTTCCACCGTCAAATGGCGTAAAATGGGAAAATGGAAACTATTTTGTTTGAAAACGCTCATTCCACATTCAACAGAGGTGATTGGACTTTCTAGTTTATGCTGCTGTTGTTTCCTTTGGGTGGAGCCTCCTTTTTTTTTCCCTCTCTGCTGATATTCCTCCCCTGAAGAACGTGGCTGTCAAGGATGGTTTTCGGTCACAGTGCATGGAATGATCGGTGCACGTGATAGCGTGATGCCGGGAGGCTCTGATGTCACGATTCGTCGTAATCCGGTCAGCCATGAAAATCGCGGCACGTATCGTCCACGAAGAGAGTGAAAAGAAAAACAGAGATCCACAGGCAGAATAAGACGAAAGCGAAACAGCAAACACCTGTTGAGACGCCATTCAAATCAGGATTATGATGCCACTCTCACTCAGGTCAGAAAATGACCGTTTTTGTGTTGCAGCTAGACTCTTTACTGTATTCCTAGGAATTGTATTGTTCCATCTTATCATCTGACAAAAGGCTCTTGGCAAGTGTCAGTAAATGACGTCAATTAGTTTTAGAGATGCGAAAATTTGGAAATGGAGTTTGAGAACTGAGAGAAAAAAGATGGCCATTTTTCTCATAGACAGAAGATCACCCTGGTGCTGAAAATTCAAGGATAATGTCGTGTCTCAAAAGATATGCAAGGTAATGTCCTGAAAGGGTTTCTAAAATGTAAATTTTGCAATGCAGAAAATGAAAATGCTCCACATTTAATCAACGTGATCCCGAGCATGAAAATTAGGATTTTACTGAAATATTCCACCGAAGAGGAAAGGTTAAAATGATTTTCTGGAGTAAAACTTTATAGTCGTTTATTTTCTTAAATGTATTTATATTTTCGGACATATAACATGGGGCTAAAATGATATGAATACACCTGATATGGATTTCAAAGCATTGCAGACAAGTTCGAGAGTTCTTATAAGACGACGAGTTTTCGGTGGGAGGAAGGTGGCGGACCCCTGGAGGAACTCTGGATGCATCCTTGTGGATCAATCTGATTTCACTAGGCCAAAAAGATGGTCCTGTGTCAATTACTTGCGGTCAATTCATCGCAGGCTCAATTCATCGCAGCGTCAATTAATCGAGACGTCAGTTGATCGACGCATCAGTTCATCGCAGTGATAGAGATAGGATTTTATTGACTTTCTACATCCGTTCAGTTAACTGTCTATAGATAATTATTTAATTTTGTCTTTGAGAGGCAAAATATGCGTCAGAAGAATTTAAAAACTAAATTATTTTTTCAGAAATTAAAAACTAAATTAACAAGTATTGTTTCAAATTATTTAATAAAATGAGCATTTTAAAAGTTTGCGTAATGGTTATTTCAATATTAGGCAATTATGAATCACTTTTATGAAAGATATTTTATTGTTAAATATTCCGATTTGGTGTGATTTGTTCGACGGAAACTTATTCAACGGAATATTGTTCGAAACGAAAATTTGTTCGATCAACATTTTGTCGAAAGTTTGTGAATTGAGAAATATTGAGAGGTCGCTAGGGATAATATAAGATAATATAGATAATATATATATAATATAAGATAATAATTATATTATATAATATATAATATAAGATAAGATATAAGCTAGGGATAATATAAGATAATATAGATAATATATATAATATAAGATAAGATATAAGCTAGGGATAATATAAGATAATATAGATAATATATATAATATAAGATAATATAAGATAATATAGATAATATAAGATAATATAGATAATATATATAATATAAGATAATATATATAATATAAGATAAGATATAAGCTAGGGATAATATATATAATATAAGATAAGATATAAGCTAGGGATAATATAGATAATATATATAATATAAGATAATGTATATAATATAAGATAATAATTATATTATATAATATATAATATAAGATAAGATATAAGCTAGGGATAATATTGTGAGGTCGCTAGGGCTCGATAAGGCCGTCCCTGCTTTGTCACTGGGAATTCATCGTACGAGAGAGGATCCGGGAAGATAAGAGACAGACGACAAGGCTCAGTTTTAGAATTAGACAGAATAAAACACTTGTCTTACAGACGATCAAGGCACCGTTTATGTTAATGAACTATTTCGAATTTTTGATTCTATTACTGGTAACTTAAGAAACCAAATCAAAATTAATAAGATCGTTTACAATGACAATTCCTTCTGTGATCCTAAAGACATTGCTAATATTTAAAATAATGTATTCTGTAAATCCTGCACTTCTACAGAAAGTTATACAAATGCAAATGAGTCATTGTCCTATTCTAATAAATTATTTAATAATCTGGAGACCTTCAAGCTGAAAAATGTTACCGAAATCGAAGTTCTTAACTTTATAAATTCGCTAAAAAACACTCGCAGTGTCGGACCAGATGGAATCCCTGTCTTTATTCTAAAAAATTTTCCTCCATTAATTTCTGCACCCCTTTGTGATCTAATTAATTGTTCATTTAACTCTAATGAATTCCCAGTTCCATGGAAAGAAGCCATCATCTCCCTATACCTAAAATTTCAAATCCTTCTAACCTTCTAGACTATCGACCTATTCCAGTTACATTTGCTCTAAGCAAAATTTTAGAAAAAGCCGTCGAGAGACAATTATCGACTTTTGTTAAAAAATTTAATTTACTTTCGTGCAGACAATTCGGGTTTAGGAAAAAATCTATCAACTGAAACTCTCATGACACTTTTTGTTAATCAATGGAGATTGGCTTTAGACAGCAAAGTGAAAACGGTTGTGGGACTGGTTGCCCTTGACATCTCAAAAGCATTGGATTCAGTTGAACACAGACTTATCTTGCAAAAACTCTGTTATAATCTTAATCTATCGCCCTCAGCTCTTTGCTGGTTGAAAAATTATCTCAACGACCGTGTTATCCGAACTAAATTAAGCACTAATGAGATCTCTACACCTTTTAAAATCAATTGGGGAGTACCTCAAGGAACCATTCTTAGCCCACTTTTCTTCAACCTTTTTGTTAATGATCTTCTAGAATCCTCCACCAACTACAATATTGTCTTATGATAGTATACAATGATGATTGATGATTGTATACAATGTTGTAACAGATGATTGTCTTCTTTCTTTTACCTCAAGTTCTTTCACTTCTCTAAAATAAGAAATAGAAAACAATATTCATGATGTGCTCCATTGGTATACTAAAAATGGATTCACTGTCAATATCAAGAAAACTGATATTTTTTTTTCTTTCAACTTCAAATTCTCCCCCGCCTGACACAAGCATTAAAATTGATAACACTCATATTACAGTTTTCACTTCCATGAAGTACTTAGCATGACGGTAGATAATAATCTTGACTTTGGAATTCATATTAATAAAACCGTCGCTTCAACTTCTAAAAGATCTTATATATTGAGGTACATTCGAAACTATATATCCTCCTATGCCTCAATGTTCTACAAAATTTACATCCGACCGAAACTCGAATACTGTGCTTCCACTCTTTTTGGTATTAATAAAAAGAATTCTTATAAATTAGAAAAAGTTCAAAATGAAGCTCTTAAAATCATCAGCAAAATCTATTTTAACAAACGAGAATCTCTAACACTTACTGATATTCGTTCCAACTAACAAATTCCCACTCTTGAATCTGGAAGAAAGCTGCGGTTATTACCCTTATTCACGACACTGTTTATAACAAGTCTCATCCCCTTCATTCGATTCTTACACCCTATATTCGATTACAACAACGCCACATCCTCTCGCCATCATCGCTCCATCATCGCTCTGATAACAAAATGATTTCTACTCCCGAGATTTTCAAAGCTAAGTTGGTGAAATTTCTTTTGCCTTTCAAGCAACCTCAACTTGGAACTCTCTACCGAGCAATATCACTTCTTTAAATTCTAAAACAAAATTCAAAAACTATATTACTCCACTCCTATTAGAATATTGAAACGTTTGACCAACAACATCTCCTCATCCCTATTCCCACTCCCCATCTTGACCCTTTGTCTGGATTATCCGCAGTCTTTTTTCCCCTGTTCATTCATTCAATATTACTCTCTGTTGTCTTAAACCTTCTTTTTCTTCCTCCAAAGTTTACTTTTTTCTTATCATATTTCATATTATATATTTGTCTTCGTCTGTACAACTTGTCAGTTTGTTTACATGTGTCAAATAAATATGCAATTCCTGTAAATATGTTTGTATTTTTATAGTATCATCAATATTTCTTTTTAATTTCTCAAATGTACTGGGGCATCAAGACACTTGGACGTTTGAATTAACATCCAAAACTACCTGTACCTTGGCTTTACTGTAACCCCCTGCATGAAATAAATTATTATTATTATTGCTATAGCCGTCGTGGCCGAATGGTTAGCGCGCTTGGCTAATGATCTAAGGGACCTGGGTTCATCCCCCAGGTAAGGCATGGATGTATTTGTTCACAGACTTTCTACTATGGCATATAAACTAACTGGCTCCTGTCAGACCTCTGTGGCAAGCAGCTGCTTCAGGGGGTATTTATTTAGAACTTCTAAACTAGATATTTTATGAGGAAATGTCACTTAAGGTATATTATTTTTATCTAAATATAGATTTTTCGACTATACTCATTCAATATTTAGAGTTGTGGAAGTTTGAAAATATAAGAATAGCGGTGTTATATAAAAAAAAATATTGAATTTAATTGAAACTGAAATAGGAAGCCTTAATTCAAACTATTTCTTATATAATTTTTTTAAATTTTCTTAAAATTCCTAAAAAGTTCTTAAATAATTGCTTTAATATTTATTTTCTTATAAATTTCTTAGAGCAAATTGCTGTTATGGAAGGTTTAACCTTCCATACCTGCTTAAATACTGCAAAAAATGTTTGAAAATCGAGATTTAGATAGACTTGATTCAGATATTAAATTATTCTTTGCCACATTTTATCACAAAACTTATTTCGGAAGTTATAGCAATTCGAAGTCAGCGTCCGATTGTCACAACATTGGGTGGTCGTTAGCAAACCCTATCTTATAATCTTATAGAATAAAGCAACTAATGCTCCACTATTTCTAAGGGAAAAAAAGTCATGTGACTATAACAAATCAGTTAGTATACTTTCTTATATACAAATGATATTTCTCTCACCTGCTTTCTCGAGCTTTTGGTTTCGCTTTACCACAGACAACGTCATTTTGAAGTTTCTGTGTTGTGAGAATCAGCAGCAGAACTGGGACGCCACTGATAAGCAGTAATGATTGTTCTCGATTTCTACATTTCTAAAAATTAGTCTTTTAATTGTTTAAATTATGACTTTAAAGGAATGAAAGCCAAAAATCAGAGTTTCGTTTTGTGCTTTGACGAATGTTGATGTGTCGTGTATAGTCACCAAGTACCATGTGTTGAATAAAAGTGATTTGAAGTTCATTGTACCCCATGAAGAAGAGCCAATGCATCAGAGTAATACCAAAGAAGCCCTTGACCATTTGGACCAAGAAAAGCCACTATAAGCGTTCATATTTCTGTCCATAAATATTACATTAATAGAGGCTTATTATTTTAAACGATAAACGAAAAATTCTCTTTGAGATGGATAGGTGTTGATGAAATGTCACATTGAGTTGTTTTACCTCTGAGCTTTTTGTCCGCAATGGTCTTTTGTCCGGCCAGGTCACGAGGATCGCAAGAGCCAAGAGAACGTTGCAGGAAGGAGACTCGACAGCTATTAAGTCTCCCGTCAAGGACGTCCAATGCGTTCTTATTAATTGCGCAGGGTTATGGCTCTCCTGCACAAAGTAACATGGCTTTATGACCTAGCCGAGAGACGGTGGCCTTTCGAAGACCCTTGGTGTCTCGTCCTCATCGAGGGCAGGGCGCGGGTTAGCGGGGATAAATAGGAACGCTGGCACAATTGAGACTCAAACCTGGGAATCCTCAGATTACGAGCCCGATGCTCTACCGACTGAGCCAACCCCTGCCCCGGAGTACCACGGTCAAGAAATTTAGTTTACCTGCTGGCAGCAATTATGTCACCTCTTACATCCAGAAGGTGGTAAGCGCAACTCTTTTGTTTTAGGAAATATATTAAAAATTCTTTATATGTTTCATAAGTTACTCATAAAATATTACTCTGCATTTTCCCAATTCCCAATTAGTTACAATTTCTACTATTAAGGGATGTTAAAGAGGAAAATAATAAACTTCATTTTCTTTGAAAACCAACACTCCATATTCCCCAGAGGTGATATGTTATTCTTCTAGTTCTGCTGTGTTAAATGATGTGTATTGGATTTCGAACTACAGATTACACTACAGTAGTATCACCATGGCTATATACTTTCATATATAGCCATGGTGATAAAGTATATAGCCATGGTGATAAAGCTCACATACACTTAGCCATGGAGGCTAAGTCTCAGTATACAGGGCGGGGTGGCTCAGTCGGTAGCGCGCCAGGCTTGTGATCTGTAGTTCCCAGGTTCGAGTCCCAGCTGGGTCAGCGTTGAGATTTATCGGTGAGCCTTCGGGGTCCTTGTGACCTGGCCATTTAGCCCATGGTGTGCAAAAAAGAGCAGCTCAGAGGTGAAACAACTCAACTCAGTATACAGTAAAAGATTTTTTCTAGAATAGTGTCAGGGGAGGAGGTTCGACTCTCCCCATTTTTACTTTTTCTCTTTGAAGCAATAGTACTAGAAATGCTGGATCTAGAGAAACGGTACCAAGGGGATATGGCTCCCTCTTTCAGAATATTAATGACAGGAAAGGTGGTCAAAATATTAATGATATATATTAATGATATATATTAATATATATTTTTTAGTTTCTGAAATATCACTAAAAAACATATAATGGAAATAGTTTTCAGTTCGTTCTGGATAGATCTGATCATTTGGTCCTCCCCAAAAAAACTTATCTTGGCCGGGGTGGCGGTATTGGGAAAGAAACGTAGAGTAGGGGAAAATACTCAAATTTTGAATTTCAAACGTAATTCCCCTTCTTCAAAGCTCTGACTGCAGCTTAGAAAAAGAGTGGAACTAAAAGGAAGTGAAGTGCCTGTATTGTCCGGGAAACAAGTGTTTTATTCTTCCTAATCTAAGCCGGAGCCTTCTCTTCGCAGACCCCCGCTCCCACCTTCGAAGATTCCCCAGTGACAAATTAAAAGAGGCCTTATCGAGGACACCGCCCCCTAGCGGACTCAATATTTCTCGGTTCTCAAACTTTCGACAAAATATTTATCAAACAAATATCCATTTCGAAGATGTTTTCGTTTCTAAAAGATTTCCGTCAAGCAAAATTTAATCGAACAAATTTCCGACGAACAAGTTTCCGGACACCGAAAATCTTACTTTCAACGTAAACCCTTAGGCACCTTGACAAAGACACTCCATAAAAAATTTCAAAATTCTAGCGTAAATAAATTGTTCATAACATTCTTTTAAAATGTTATCTCTTTTCAAAATTTTCAACCGTTAGAGGGCGCAGTTCTAGTTAGTGGAAAATTTTGATGCGAATGAAAATATTTCATCGATACCTATCCATCCCAAAATAATTTCTAATTTATCTCTAACGAAGAAAAAGAATGTACGTAACTTATTTTTCGAAAAACTCGTAGTTTTCGAGAAAATGGTCATTCGAATTAGTTGTTACAAAAATGAATTTCAAAAACTCGTCATTGGAACGATTCACCTGGCAGCAAACAAAATGGAGAATTTCGATGCCATCTAAATGGGAATCTGGCATCGATGCTCTATAACTTTTAATATATACATTTCATGGGAAAATGTGGCTGAGGATAAAATAAGGATCAAAATCTCGATTTTCAATAATATTCGTTTAGTAATAAATGAATTACGGAAGTTGTAATATTTAACAATAAACTATCTTTCATAAAAGTAATTCATAATTGCAATTTTTGAAATAATCATTTAGCAAACTTTTAAAATGCATATTTTGTTAAATGGTTTGAATCAATACTTGTTAAGTTTTAATTAATTTCTGAGGGAAATTCTTCTGACGCATGTTTAACCTATCAAAGACAAAATTAAATAATTGTCTATAAATTCTTTGAGCACAGATGTAGGAAGTCAATAAAATCCTATCTCTATCACTACGACGAACTGATGCTTCGATAAACTGATGTTGCGATGAACTGACGCTGCGATTAATTGACCGCGATGACGGAAAACCCCCAAAAAGATGACTTATGGATGATGGTTGTGCACCGTGGAGAGTGATAGATAGGACGGAAGATTTGGAGAGGGATAGATAGGGTGGAAGATGTGGAGAGGGATAGATAGGATGGAAGATGAGGAGAGGGATAGATAGGACGGAAGATGTTGGGAGGTAATAATAGGATGGAAGATATGGAGAGGAATAGATGGGATGGAATATGTGGAGAGGAATAGAGGGGATGGAATATGTGGAGAGGAATAGATAGGATGGAAGATGTGGAGAGGGTTAGAAAGGATGGAAGATATGGAGAGTGATAGATAGGATGGAAGTTGTGAAGAGGGATAGATAGGATGGAAGATGTTGAGAGGGAATAATAGGATGGAAGATATGGAGAGGAATAGATGGGATGGAATATGTGGAGAGGAATAGGTGGGATGGAATATGTGGAGAGGAATAGATAGGATGGAAGATGTGGAGAGGGATAGATAGGATGGAAGATGTGGAGAGAGATAGGTTGGAAGATGTGGAGAGGAATAGATGGGATGGAAGATATGGAGAGGAATAGATGGAATGGAATATGTGGAGAGGGATAGATAGGATGGAAGATGTGGAGAGGGAAAGGTAGAATGGAAGATGCGGAGAGGGATAGATAGGATGGAAGATGTGGAGAGGGATAGATAGGATGGAAGATGTAGAGAGGGTTAGATAGGATGGAAGATGTGGAGAGGGTTAGAAAGGATGGAAGATATGGAGGAATACATAGGATGGAATATGTGAATCTCACACCAAACTATCAGGCTCTTAAAATATACTTTGAATTTTTAGGTTATGCCATCGTTAGAGTTTCTGTAATCAACCTTTACTGCCTTTCAAAATTTAAACGATCAAAAGACGATTCAAATTTTAACGATCCTTTGCAATGAAAAATTGACCTAATTCATAACTTTTCATTCTACAAACTGTATTTCAGAACTAGATTATATACAAATAATAATTATGGGTGAGTTTCCAGTTATTCAAAGTTCATTGAATGTGTACAACCGAAACGTTTTCTGTTTGACACATTTGCACTAACGATTAAATAATAAGAAAACTAACACATCGCCTCTTGCGAAATGTTGAATCTGTATTGATGAAGAGACGGACGGGAAGGAAAAACAGAGGTCTTTATTTCAAAAACGATATAATCGATTTGGAAGAGCGAGGTGGCCTCTGAAGAATACCGGTTGTTCCTTTTCGAAGATAATCGTGTTTGTTTCTTTCCAATTCTAGCGTCCTCAAGCGGTGAAAATTCAAAATAATAGAAGATTCGGAAACTGCGAATCGAAATAATTTATTATTACCAAAAACGATATTTTAAAATGTTTTTCTTAAAAACAAGATAAAAATTGAGTTTCCATCCTTCTTGGGTAAAGAGACAAATTGTTATCATTGTTATGAACTCATTGACCACCAAACTCTAGCACAAAAATTAAAAATTTCTAGTTTGAGATATGTGCATGAAATGATTGCAATATTCCATCAAAGTTTTGTCATTTCAAACTTTAGCGCTCTCAAGCAGTGGAAATTTAAGCTGTTGGAAGAGTCATGAAAGACATTTAATACACAGTCATTATAAACTAGACCTCGCTTAGGCAGGAGTGAGATGATCTCTCGCTACAGTGAAAAATAAAAATTAGTGGACAAAAATAGAAAAGACGAAAGGCAAATGTACAAAAATGAAACTCCTTAAGATATCCGCCCCCCCCCCCTCCTTCCCAGAGATTTTCAATTTAAGGAAGAAACAAAGACCCCCGTAAGTATTCCTTGACCTCACGAATGCCAAGGGAGACTTCATTATAATGGGGCGGGGGTGGCTCAGTCGATAGCGCGCCAAGCTCGTAATCTGTAGTTCCCAGGTTCGAATCCCAGCTGGGTCAGCGTTGAGATTTATCTCCGCAAAATTCCCCGCCCTGCCCACGGTCAGTAGGGGACACCGATGGGCTTGGAAAGGCCGCCGTCCGTCGGATGGGACGTTAAGCCGTGGCCCCGTGTGCGGGAGAGCCATACCCTGTGCACGTTAAAAAACACGCTGGATGGCCTTGACGGGAGGCTACCATCTGTCTCCCAACAGCTGTTCCAGTGGGTCCCCTCCCCCAACCTTCTCTGAGCCTTCGGGGTCCATGTGACCTGGCCATTTAGCCCATGGTGTGCAAAAAAGTGCCGCTCAGAGGTAAAACAACTCAACCCTCATTATGAAGTGCTATATTTTATTAAATTTTGAGTAACAAAAGTAATTTTGCGCATAAAATGTCAAAAACTTTCAAAGTTTCCTTTTTTGTTCAACATACTTCAATGTGGGATTTTCAGCTTCCGTCCGTACTCGGCTCAATATGTCTTGTTATAACACTTGCAATTCCGATTCTTTCCTTTAAATGCTGTAAACTACGAAATTTTTCGGAATAAACGATGTTTTCAATGTATCCCCAAAAATGGCGGCAAATCTGGACTTCTCAAGGGGCGTCCACAAGATTGGTCTACCTCTACCAATCCAGTGATTTCGAAGTTTGATGTTTAAGGTATTGCATACACCACCAATATGATACTAACTTCACGCCGTAATAACAAGGGGGTGGCTCAGTCGGTAGCGCGCCAGGCTCGTGATCTGTAGTTCCCAGGTTCGAGTCCCAGATGGGTCAGCGTTGAGATTTATCTCCGCAAAATTCCCCGCCCTGCCCACGGTCAGTAGGGGACACCGATGGGTTTGGAAAGGCCGCCGTCCGTCGGATGGGACGTTAAGCCGTGGCCCCGTGTGCGGGAGAGCCATACCCTGTGCACGTTAAAGAACACGCTGCATGGCCTTGACGGGAGACTACCATCTGTCTCCCAACAGCTGTTCCAGTGGGTCCACTTCCTCAACCTTCTCTGAGCCTTCGGGGTCCATGTGACCCGGCCATTTAGCCCATGGTGTGCAAAAAAGTGCCGCTCAGAGGTAAAACAACCCAACCCGTAATAACAAGGAAACTTTGAGAGGTTCTTAACATTTTGGATACACAATTACTTTTTTACTTTGTTATTCAGTAATACGTAATATTTTAAAATATGGGAATTATTTCGTACTGGCTTCGTGTTATCTTAGTACCTACACAACCCAAAAAGAATTTTTCGTATATCTCTTAAAGCAAAAGATTTGAATAACTATAAGATGGACAGACAACAAAGTGAAAACATAGGCCGTTTTTTAAAAAGCAATTTAAAAAAACTGAATTAGCTAATTTGCATTACCTAAAGTCTTAAAATTATCTGTTTAGCATGTGTCGATAAGCAGTGTCATTTATAGAAGGTTAAATGTAGGCGTATATCTGAATATATATATATCCCTAATCAAAGGGAAAATTCTAATTTGCTAATTTTAGATTCTGAAGGAAGCTGGGATTGCTGATGATAATGATTTATATTTTGCAATAAGAACGTGCTCTGAACAAAAGTCAAGTTTCTGAAGCACAGCTGTAAGATTATTTTTTCCCTACCGGATCATTTTGATAAGAATTTAGATAAACGTGCAGCATTTAATTCCAGCACAACGCGCAGCTCACGATAGCGATCTTACTCGTAATGATACGGCAACGACCTTCACGAGCACTAAATCCATGGCAACGGTGTGCCAGCTCGGTTGGTTCTGGCGGCCTTCAGAAGCTGTCGCAGTTGAACTATGCATATCAGTTGACCTGTCAGCTTCCAAAGAGATGAAGTCACATCTGCCTTTCTGAAGTCGTTCAGTTCTACAAGTAGAAGTTCAACATGGTTATTTGGAATCTAAAGCCACAAGGTTTTCTATCGACTTCGATCGGTTCTTATTATGGTTATGCAAGTTCAAGTAACGGAATTTCGTTTGAAGTTGATCAGCGATCGATTTCTTTTTTCATTTACAGTCAACTGGTGATCTTATCTCAATGCTTTCTTGTGTCGAAATTGTTGTTTACTGAAATGAATTTTCGTTTGATTGCTCATTTTCTTTTGATTGCAGAGATTTTTTCCTCATTCATATGAATAAAAGGAACATTTATTTTACATTTATTTTAGAAAGATATGTACTACAAGCCGAAAGTTTGCAACGTTTTGAAAACTGTATACGTTATTTTGCTCTTTTTCTCCCGAAAAATGAGAAAGTTCTCTAGCGGTGAGGGGGGCGGGGGTGGCTCAGTCGGTAGCGCGCCAGGCTCGTAATCTGTAGTTCCCAGGTTCGAGGTTTTCCCAGGTTCGTAATCTGTAGTTCCCAGCTGGGCCAGCGTTGAGATTTATCTCCGCAAAATTCCCCGCCCTGCCCACGGTCAGTAGGGGACACCGATGGGCTTGGAAAGGCCGCCGTCCGTCGGATGGAACGTTAAGCCGTGGCCCCGTGTGCGGAAGAGTCATGCACTGTGCACGTTAAAGAACACGCTGGATGGCCTTGACGGTAGGCTACCATCTGTCTCCCAACAGCTGTTCCAGTGGGTCCCCTCCCCCCAGCCTTCTCTGAGCCTTCGGGGTCCATGTGACCTGGCCATTTTGCCCATGGTGTGCAAAAAAAGTGCCGCTCAGAGGTAAAACAACCCAACTCTACCGGTGAAAATAAACAGGGCCAAAAGAGTGAAAGTAAAAGAAGAAAATGTCAATAAACATTTGGAGTATTTATTATTGCAATTTTTTTTTGCATTTATATATGAGCTGTAAATGGTAGCTAGGTTGGTCGTTTTCCATCAAGTTATTCAAAGTTCATTGAATGTGTACAACCGAAAAGTTTTTGGTTTGACACACTTGCACTAACGATTAAAAAACTAGAAAACTAACATCAGAATGCCATATTCACAAGAGGCGATATGTTAGTTTCCTGGTGTATTTTTCTAGCAGTGGTTCCCTTAAAATTTTCAAAAAGAATGAGTGTTTCGTTTTCCGTATTTAGCACCCTCTAGGACTGGAAATTAGAATCAATGAATGATTGGTAAGGATGCAAAGAGTTTGATTTTGTTACAATCGAGGGGGGGGGGGGTCTCCTATCCTGTAAGGATAGATATGCACCAATCCCCTGTGATAATGCACAGAACCGACCGGGTTTATCGTCTAAAGTCCGTCCCTTGTTTCTCCTGCTACAGAGCATTAGTAACTTTCAAAAGAGATTCTCTTTTGTCGAAGGGGGGGTAACCAATTCATCTAGACTAGTATGGAATTGTTTTCATTTCTTTTCTGCTCTGCTAAGGAGTGGCGAACCGCACAGGGTGTGGTGCTGACCATATACAAAAAATTATCACCAATCAGATTGGAATAATGGATTTGAGATTGGTTATGGATAAGTGGCGAAGCGTCCATGGAAGCAACGGTTCCCTTAAAATCCTCATGAATAAAAAGAAAAAAAAATATTTATATTTTACGCGTATATTTTCTATATTTTCGTTTAAAAAGTAAGAGTATTTTCTTAACTTTAGTTAATTTGAACAAAAAACTTCTATTTTAAGAATATTCTTCGAATTTCCCTGTTATATCACTGTATTATAAGTAGAAGCGCCAGTCTCCAGGCAAATCGAGGTAGGAGTGTATGAAAAATCTCGTTTCTACTGCCTTTGGCATCACACACCGGATATCCAAATTTCTATCCTCAGCAGGCAGAAATTAATAGAGACGGAGGCGGCGGCAGCGGTCGCTTTTTCGCTCTCTAACACTCCCGCCTTCTACTACAGAGAGAGGTACAGCGCATGCTCCAGACGCAGCTTGAAACCACCAATCAGCGTTGTGCTGCAAACTAATTGAACACAATAAACGTCATTAGTCTGGCGGACGACTATGAAGAAAATATCATCAAAGGTAAGTTGGTTTTTGATACATTTTATCGTGGGTTTTTTGTGTGTATTTCGTGGATTGTACAACTTAAGCTGGGAAAGATTATCATTATTGCCAAATCAAAGGGTTGGGTTGTTTTACCTCTGAGCGGCACTTTTTTGCACACCATGGGCTAAATGGCCAGGTCACATGGACCCCGAAGGCTCAGAGAAGGTTGGGGGAGGGGACCCACTGGAACAGCTGTTGGGAGACAGATGGTAGCCTCCCGTCAAGGCCATCCAGCGTGTTCTTTAACGTGCACAGGGTATGGCTCTCACTCACACGGGGCCACGGCTTAACGTCCCATCCGACGGACGGCGGCCTTTCCAAGCCCATCGGTGTCCCCTACTGACCGTGGGCAGGGCGGGGAATTTTGCGGAGATAAATCTCAACGCTGACCCAGCTGGGACTCGAACCTGGGAACTACAGATTACGAGCCTGGCGCGCTACCGACTGAGCCACCCCCACCCCCCAAATCCCAGGCATGTGTCGTGTTTAATAAATAGCTATATCGTAAGTATCCTTGGAAATTGTTTCGATTTCTCTGAGCCAATTCCTATAACACATTTAGGGAGGAAGGCTTTGGGTTGGGTTGTTTTACCTCTGAGCGGCACTTTTTTGCACACAATGGGCTAAATGGCCAGGTCACATGGACCTCGAAGGCAGTGAGGAAGGCGAGCAAGCATATAGTAAAGAAAATTTCAGATAATTCTCTCGACCAGTGGTTCTCAACCATTTATGCTTCACGTACCCCCTGGAAATGTGTATGTAACTGGCGTACCCCTTGTATAGATAGACAAAACTATAGTTATAGTATAAAAATGGGAATAAAATAAAACATTCATATATACACATTAAATTTTTTATTCATAAATTATATATATCGATAAACACAAAAAATGACATAAAGAATTTAACAAATCTTATAAAATTATAAACATTTTACTGGATAATCAGATCTGCGACTTTTCAGCTATCATGGCGTACCCCAAAAAAATTTCACCACGTACCCCACGTTGAGAACCCCTGCTCTAGACACTTGATGAAAGGACAAGTTCCCTTTTTACCTTTATTATTCTATGTCCCACAAGGAAATATATTGAATACTGCCCGACTTTCACTCCCTCCAAATTAAGCAGAAATTAAATTTTGGTCTACTGCTTTGGCGGCAAACCTATTCACCTCGGTTCGCCTTCTCATAATCCTTCGGAAAGATGACATTCGCTGAAGTGATTTCGAACTTTTTTGAACGGCTATTACTGCTCATTTTTTGCAATAATAACTAGTGAGCATATTCTAATGCTTATATGCGCATAATAGAAAGAGCATATAAAACAGTTAACAGTGGAAAAAATACCAAAAGTTACTAATAGTATAATCCGTTAAGACTACAGTTATAACTCAGTAAACTGCGAAAGTTTTTATGATACACAGAGGTGTAGGAACACGTTGGCATCGGGGCAGTTGCCAAGGGCGCCGGAATCACAGAGCGGTGCTGGGGCGGCACGGGCCGTTCCACGATGTCTGAGGTTATGTGCAAAATGAAATCGAATGATTAGCCGCCGGTAGTTCGTTGAATTTAAAACGTATTGTTTATACCGTCGTATCGTAAAGACATCATATTATAGATTTTCGTTATTTCCTACAAAAATATTTCCTTCGTTTTATCGGCGGACAATTAGCCGTCCGTCCCTTGCACCGCGCGTGCCATAAAACAGCTTTGGGGGGCAGTTTACAACTGTTCATATTACTTTACAAATCATGCCGTTACAAAATAAAATTTTGTTACATATGTATCTTTTTGTTTGAAATGACGGAAGTTCATAATGTGTACAATGTATTGAATTATTATGTTTATAAACCTTGGAATTGTTCAAGATCAACATAAGGACACGAGCGTGCATCCTCTCTTTGTTCCCTTTGATCGAGCGAGAACTGACAAAAAATTAATTTTGATGAGATTTTAACGATTTTGCCAACGAAAAAGTAGGAAAAATTAAATTACTTTAAAAAATAATTACTTGCATAATTAATTGCAATTTCTTTTGCAATTATTTATGTGCAATTAATATATATAATATAAATAACATGTGTATTTTTTTATCAATAACTCAACCAGGCGGACAACTACAAATATGCCAAGGCGCCGAAAGCCTAGCTACGCCTTTGATGATAGATTTCACCGATTTCTTGAAAGCGAAGGCATTGCAATATCTCCAATAATAGAGAAAAGTTAAAATATGAGAAGATTATTACTAATATATTTGTGATTATTTTTTTCTTATTTCATATGATTATAAAGTAGGTTTTAGTGTAATAAACTTTCTATGAGGTACAGCGGCTTACCCATATTCTTCCAATGGAATGGTGTTGACATATTCAGTGTCATTGGTAAAGTAATATGTAGTAAGGTCATTGGGTCATAAAAAGTAGATATCCAGGTCAGATTTTCGTAGACTACTTCGGAAAATACGTTAAAAAAAGCGTATTTACTTTTGAAAACGAATTATAACAAGTGGGTGAAAATTATGAAAATGTGATTTTACTATTAAACCGTATGTTGTAATTTTGCTTTTAATTTGTTTTTTGTATTGAAAACCAAAATATTTTGGCTTTTATAAAATTGTTTCCTGCTGTAATTTTATTTAACATTTGCCGTATAAGGGGATTTTCCCCAATAGTTCAAAGTAAAAGTAATCCTTGTTTAATGTGGATGACGCTTTCCAGGGAAGCCCGCCTTAAACGGAGAAATTTTATTTGCTTGTTTTTTGCGTATCTATTTGCTTTTTTTAAAATTCTTTTCTTGCATTATACTGGATGTTTTTTTTCAGCAAAAATAATTATACTTTACAATTTTTATTAAAAAGCAGCATAAACGAATAATTGTATGAAATGTGTACAGTTGTTCAAAAAATCAACCTTCATGTCACGTGACACGAAGGTTTCCAGATCACTAATTTCTAAAAAAAATCGTTGCCAGATATTTTTTCTGAATTCTGTAATCAACCATAGTGTTCGGATATTTTTTTGAGCGGCTGTAGGTGGTCATATTATTTTGATACTAGGTCGTGTGGGCTCACTCACGGAAATATTGAGCGTGTGCAGTTACCGTTCACAGCAAACTGGAGCGTGTGCAGTTACCGTTCACAGCAAACTGGAGCGTGTGCAGTAACTGCACACGCTCCAGTTTGCTGTGAACGGTAACTGGAGCGTGTACAGTTGCTGTACACGCTCCAGATATTTTTCCTGAATTCTGTAATCACGTGACACGAAGGTTGCCAGTTCACTAATTTCTAAAAAAATCGCTGCCAGATTATTTTCTGAATTCTGTAATCAACCATAGTGTTCGGATATTTTTGAGCGACTGTACATATATGATCCATTGGTAAATTTCACAATTTGTTTCTTAATAAGGAAACCATCTAGCGTGATTCGCTTATTTCTGTTTTGTGCATAATATTTTCAACATTCTGTATTGGAAAAAATAATTGACACAAATTGCTGTGTTGCTAATCATGTAAGTAATTAATTGTGTGTTTTCTCGCCAGGGTAAGATGTTCACGAATGGAATCACACGAAACGAGAAGCTGATGTTGATGCTTCTTCGACGAGCTGCGCAAAATTATGAGAATGACATCTGCGAAAATTGTATATTCTGGTAAATGAAATATTTGTTTGCATGCTATAACAAACTGGCAAAGTTACACACAAAATATTTACGCGTCTATGCACAAAATATTTACGCGTATTTATCTATGTATAAGATTTTTAAATGAATTTTTTATAAAGAAAAGGAAAAGAAGCCAAATTATAGCCAATCTGTTTTAAACGGGTGTTACTTAATATACTGTACAGGTCTGATTTAAGTGAGATTAAAATTAACAACTTTTCATCAGATCCGTTTAATTGTTAAACGGTCCTACCCAAAAAATGCTCTAAAACCAGTTTTAAATGTCTCACTAGTGTGACTAGGCGGTCACTTTTGATGTCACAGATAGAGTTCTATGATCGGTGAATCAGAAGTCATCAAAATACCCTTAGTAGTTCCCCTTAGCGGATATTGAAACCATCTGTTTCTTTAACGTCAAGATTCTTTTATTAGAATTTTATGGAAAAATTAAAAAAGATAAAATATTTATGAAAAATATATATTTTTTTTAAATGAATAATTTTTTGTGCTTTCTGATAAACTAGTAGAATTGCCGGTATCTCTCCGGTATCGACATTTCGCAGCCGACTTTTGCCGGTGAGTCAAATTTTCTGGGGTCGAAACCCATTCAGTGCTCTAAGTTACTGCGAGATGAAGATGTAGAGGAAATTTGATGCCCTAGCTCTGACCGTCTAGGAGAAGATGGCGAACAATCAGAGAGTTTGTTTGCTCACATACCCATATTTTTTATACTGCTCAAAACACATATGCGATCTTGATTTTCAATTTTCTTCCATAATGTTCCGGTTGATTATATAAAACTATGGTAAGCCTATATATTATACACACATGCAGACAGAAATATTTGCCTTAGAAACTAGAGAATTTCCCGAATTCAGTGATTCGGAAACATTAAACACCAGAACAATGTTCTGTTCCTAATTCTTATTCGGAGAAGTCAAAGAACGTCGTTACGCTTCAATGATTTGAAAACCTAAGTAATATAAAGGAGTTTCTTTAATAATTTGGAAACATAAGTAATGTAAAGACGTCCCAGCTCAATGATTTGGAAACATAAGTACAGAAATGGCGTTCCGATTGAATTTGGGCAATGCTTTGAAAATTGCTTCTCCTCTTCAACAAGTCACGCTTTGCCACTATTATGGATCCTGAACTTGCTGCACTGGTGAGGCTTCTGTTGCGGAAAAATCTTCCATTGTGTTTTCTGTTTTTTTTTTTTCAGGGTTGACAGACTTGAGTGAAAACATGCATTATCATCATCATCCTAAAGCAGTCGTGAGTTACGGAGCTTCAACCAAGTTCTGCAATTTAATTCTCCAAACACATCTGTCCTGAGCTACATCTGCTGCATCAGGCCACTGTAGAGTAATTTTAACAAGGTTCTGTTTGACATTGTCTGCTCACAGTATTCTAGATCTCCCATTCTTTCTGAAGCCTCTAGATGCAATGCTCACAACCCTATTCGATAATCTATAGTTCGGCATACGGGCAATATCGCCAAACCAACCGAGTCTCTACACAATGTGCTGCTTAAAGGAGGTTGCTGACTCCTTTGCCTAACCTTATTATTACTTAAAAAGTTGACCCACTTAAGGCCCAAGATACTGCGTAAGCATCTAGATTAAAGGCATCAAGTTTCCTGCTATCTTGATTATAAAGAGTTCACGTTTCACTACCATAACTAACTCTAGAAAGAACCAAACTACTATATAACCTAATTCTAGTCTTTAGGTGAATACGCTTATTTCCCCAAACTATCCGAAGTTTCTTAAAAGTCAGAGCAGCGATCATTATTTTTCTTTCTATCTGATGTCGCACATCACCAGTATCGTTATATAGCTCTGAAGATAATTAAACCGAGATGTACTTCGTCAATGCTGTAGCCATTCAGATTAACTGAACCATAACCAGTCTGACAAATCTCTATTTATCTCTAAACATACTCTACTACCAGTTTCATCAACAGTTCTAATGAAAGAGTTCATCTCATCAACAACATTTTCCAAAAAGGCCAAATCATCAGCATAATCTAAATCAGAAATTTTCATATCTCCAGACCATTTAAGCCCAAAATCTTTCCGTTGAAGTGAATTTCGCATAACATAATCAATAATCAAGCTAAAGAGGAAAGGAGACAAAATGCACCCATGTCGAACACCAGAAGCAATGCTAAACCAATTGCTACATGCCTTACCAACTCTTACACACGACTCAGTGTTATTATAGAGAGCTTTCATTATGTTAACTAACTTGTCTGGTATGCCATACGATCTGATGATCAACCATAAATTACTACAGTCAACAGAGTCGATAGCCTTTTTAAAATCTCTAAAGCTAGTAACCACAGGTTTCTGTAACTCTAAACGTTTCTCAAGACTCTCCCTAAGTTAAAATATTTTATCTACACATCTATTATTACTTCCGAATACATAATGTTGATCACGCAGTTATCCATGAAACAAATTCTTGATTGTATTAAGATTAAATATGCAAAGAATTTTACCTGGAACAGAAAGTAGACCAATTCTCTTATAATCATCACAAGAACTAGGATCATCTTTTTTTTAAAATAGGGTTAATAATATCTCTGGTAAAATCCTTAGGAACAATGCCTTTATCATAAAGCATATTCAAAACTTCAGTCAGCTATGTGATAACTGAAACATTCGCAGTTCTGAGCATTTCAGCAGTAATTTCATCTAACCCTGGGGATTATTGTAGTTTAAGTTTAGAAATAGTCAAGATAACTTCAGACTGTGTTATAGGGCCAACATTAAAGCCAGTAATGCATCTACCATTATTACAAACAATGGGAGTAAAACTAACCACATTGTGTAGAACATCACTGGAATGCTCAGCCCACCTAGCCATGACAGAATCCTCACCTTCTATAACCTTACCATGCTTCTCCTATAGTCCCTATATACCTGTTGTCTCTTCCCACACAAAACATTAACTATCTGATACAGCTGTCTGCTGTTATACTTTCTAGCTGCTTCTTTGCTTTGACAGCCAAACCATGAAGCCAAAGATTCTTAACAGCTGCTAACGTGTCCTTTACACTTTATTAAGCTTTTTGTAATGCTTTCCGTTAGGCTAGTAGGGTATTGATTAAGGACATTCCTACAATTCTTTCTTTCAAAAATAAGTTACAGTACCTTATCATTCATATAACTTAGCGTTTTCTGCTCCCTTTTACCGAAAAAAGCATTGTTAGTTTCAAGAACAGCCTGTTTAAAACGGCACCATTCTTCCTCAACTTCAATAGGAAGCAAACCATGATGGTAAGTTTTGGCTTACCATGATGGATTACTACCTACAGAGAGCTTCAGTTTTAAAGGTAACTTTTTTAACCTTGGCACAACGCCTTCTTAAGTTTAAGTTGCAAGACACTTTTAACAAGGTAATGGTCAGATGCAATTAACAGAACTAGCCCATTTGCTGTTAATTAATATATAATCAATCATGTTCATATGCACCCCATCAGGTGAAACCCATGTGTACTTATGTATGTCGCGGTGTTTCTAATAAGTGTTAGTTATTCTGAATCATTAAGTTTACTTACCTATAGGAGACGTTGGTCATTGGCGTTGCAACTACCAATACCAAAATGACCCATCATACCTCTCCTAAAGTTATAGTCAATACTAGCTTTAGCATTGAAGTTGTTTAGAACAAGGGTAATATCTCTTTTCTTGACATATCCTGAAGTTGTCCATATAACCTAGTTTTCTCCTCCTCATCGGCGTCTTTAGTGGGGTTATAACAACAGATAACATTCAAGTCTTTAATGCTTCTCTGAAATTTAGCTATGAGAAACCTTTCATTAATGCACTTATATCCTATAAGAGCATCAGTAGCCTGTCTACTGAGAAGCAACCCTACGCCTTGGAGATGCTTTCCATCTTCCCTTCCTGAAAAGAGAAATTTAAGATTAATTTTAAGAATCTGACAGACCATTTAAAGCCAAAATCTTTCCCTTTGCAAAGAATTTTGCATAACATAATCAATAACCAAGCTAAAGAGAAAAGGAGACAAAATGCACCCTTGTCGAACATCAGAAGTAATACTAAACCAATCGCTGTAAGACGTACCAACTCACACACACGACTCAGTGTTATTATAGAGAGCTCTTATTACACTAACCAACTTATCAAATATTCTATATGATCTAACAATCAACCACAAATTATGACGATCAACAGGGTCGAAAGCCTTTTTGAAATCAACAAACCTAGTAACCAAAAGTTTCTGAAACTCTAAGCATTTCTTAAGAATGTGCCTGAAGGAAAATATCTGATCTACATATTCCTTACCACTTCTGTATTCACAATTCTCATCATGCCAGTGATTCTCAACCTTTTATGCTTCACGTACCCCCTGGAAATGTGTATGTAACTGGCATACTCCTTGTATAGATAGATAAAACTACAGTTATAGTATAACAATGGGAATAAAATAAAACATATATATATGTACATTAAATTTTTTACTCATAAATTACATATATCGATAAACACAAAAATGATATTTTTGCACAGCAGTGTTGTCAACTTAGCGACTTTGTAACTAGATCTAGCGACTTTTGAGCTCTCACGGCGTACCCCAAAAACTTTTACCGCGTACCCCACGTTGAGAACAAATGCATCACGCAATTGCCCGTCAACCAGATTCTTAATTCTATTAAGCAAAATTATGCAAAGAACTTTACCTGGAACAGAAAGTAGACTGATGCCCCTATAGTTATCACAAGAACTGCGATCATCTTTTTTAAAAATAGGGATAATATCTGTGGTAAATCCTTAGGAACAATGCCTTTATCATAAAAGATATTCAAAATTTCAATCAGCCATGTGATAACAGAAACATTCGCAGCTCTGAGCATTTCAGTAGTAATTTCATCTACCTCTGGAGATTATTGTAGTTTAAATTTAGAAACAGTCAAAATAACTTCAGACTTTGTTATAGGGTCAACTTTAAAGCCAGTAATGCATCTATCATCATTACCAAAACTGGAAGTAGAACTAACCACATTGTTTAGAACATCATTGAAATGCTCAACCCACCTAGCCATGACAGAATCCTCACCTTCTATAACCTTGTTTATCCTTCAATCCCTGTATGCCTGTCCGTTTTCTACCTCATAAAACATTAACTATCTGGTACAGCTCTCTGCTGTTGTGCTGTCTAACTGCTTCCTCGGCTTTGTCAGCCAAACCATCAAGCCAAAGATTCTTATCAGCAGCTAACTGATCCTTTACACGTTTATTAAGTTCTCTGTAATGCTTTCTATTAGGACTAGTAGGGTATTGATTAAGGACATTCTTGCAGTTCTTTCTTTCCGAAATAAGCTCAAGTGCCTTATCACTCAGCTAATTCTGCCTCCTCTGCTTCTTTTTCCCTACAAGAGTATTGTTAGTTTCAAGAAAAGCCTGTTTAAAACGGTCCCATTCTTCCTCAACTTCAATAGTATGCACACGATGATTGTCATAATGACTAAGTAACCTATCATGGTAAGCTTTAGCTATAACTGGATCTTTCAAAGCTTCAGAATTAAAGGCAAATTTTTTAACTTAGCAAAATACTTCTTAAGTATAAGTTGAAAGACACTTTAAGCAATGTAATGGTCAGATCCAATTTCAACTCCCCTACATGACCTGGTATTCCTAACAGAACTAGCCCATTTGCTGTTAATTAATATATAATTGAATTCTTATGCAGCCCATCTGGCGAAACCTGTGTGTATTTATTTGCATCATGGTGTTTGTAGTAAGTGTTGGTTATTCTCAAACTGTGAAGTTTAGTTACCTGTAGGAGACGTTGCACATTGCCATTCTCGTTACCAATACAGGTCCCATCATCTCTCTCCAATGGTCAGAGTCAGGACTCGAAATATCCCCAGGAACAAATTTTAGCTTTCTAGTGCAGATAGATCCAAATTTGGCCTTTGAAAATGTCCGAGAATTAGAAGAACAATTGTGGTCATGGGATATTTCATCCCAAAATTTTCGTTTTTCTAGCACTCGTAGATCATGGCTTGATCTCTCCGTGACCTCCATTTGACCATGTAAGACACGTCGGAGGTCAAATTTCGGATATGTCCAAGTTCTATGATCCGGATTATATTCCTGAGTGCAAATTTTCAGAGCTCTACCATTTCTGCTTCATAGTTAGAATTAGAATGATCCTCTGTCAGTCAGTCAATCACTGACAATCGTCTGTATCTGTTTTAGATGAAGGATTGAAGGATACATTAGAAGGGAAAGTATTGAATGTGTTGAACGTTTGGTTTATAAGAGAGTGCTAATAAAATATTTATTCGATCTCAACCGATGACATTTTTTTCAGTTTCTTTTTATAATTAAGTTTATAACTACACCTTTTTTACAATTCATTGTAAAATAAATTAATATATTTAATAAAATATAAATATAATAAATTAATATTTAAAATAAATATAATCAAAATAGATAACTTTGCAAGTGATAATTTACCATGAGTAATTCAGCTTAAAATAATAAATATAGATTTATAATCGAAACGGAATCAAAAAATGGTAAATCTATGTATTAAATATAATTTTTATGAATAGTTTTTTAAATACCACTAGAGGATGGAGGAATTATATATATATAGCTAATTATTACTGTGGATGAGCAAAATACTGAATTGAAGTAGAATTGTGCTTTTTGGTTTTTTCCGAAAATTTCTTTAAATAATGTGTTTCGAGAATAGCTGAAAAATAAAAGACAATATGCATTACGAAACTTCTTTTTTTTTTCCGATTCAGTTCAATTCAATATCAGTCATCTCCCAGTTTTTATCCCTACGTCAGGGCCCTGCTTGTGCTAGGCAAAGTTCCCACCTAAACGTTAAGTCACGTGCAACATGAGATAAACAGAAGAATAGGGATTGCTGTTGGGGCTGTTAAGAATCTATGGAGAGTTTGCAAAAAAAAATTAAAATTAAGCTATACAGTAGTTTAATTCTTTTAAAGTTAGTTATGTAGCGAAACATGGAACATTTGTAAACAAGATAACAGGGAGCTTGATCCTTTTGATTCTAGATTCTTAAGTAGAATCTTGGGCATTAGGTGGTTCAACTTTGCAAATAATGATAAGGTTAGGAGTCAGCAACCTCTTTTAAGTAGCATATTGTGCAGAGAGGGACTCCGTTGGTTTCGCCATGTTGCCCGTATGCACAATTTATAGTTTGGCGAACAGGATTATGAACAGTGTACCTAAAGGTCTCAGAAAGAGGGGGAGACCTAGGATGCTGTGGACAGATAATGTCAAACAGGACCTCATCGGAATTGGCCTGCAATGGCCAAATGCAGCAGCTGTAGCTCAGGACAGATATGTTGGAGAACAAAATTACAGTCTGGTAGAACCTCAGTAGCTTGAAGGTTATATATGCATTGAAATATTTTTATGTGCACGGTGTTTATAATTAAAGATGTGGCACTTTCACCTCACGTGAGTGGCGGGGGTGGCTCAGCCGGTAGCGCGCCAGGCTCGTAATCTGTAGTTCCCAGGTTCGAGTCCCAGCTGGGTCAGCGTTGAGATTTATCTCCGCAAAATTCCCCCGCCCTGCCCACGGTCAGTAGGGGACACCGATGGGCTTGGAAAGGCCGCCGTCCGTCGGATGGGACGTTAAGCCGTGGCCCCGTGTGCGGGAGAGCCATACCCTGTGCACGTTAAAGAACACGCTGGATGGCCTAGACGGGAGGCTACCATCTGTCTCCCAACAGCTGTTCCAGTGGGTCCCCTCCCCCAACCTTCTCTGAGCCTTCGGGGTCCATGTGACCTGGCCATTTAGCCCATGGTGTGCAAAAAAGTGCCGCTCAGAGGTAAAACAACCCAACCTCACGTGAGCATAGGCGCCGGCTTTTACCACGGGTTGGATTGGATTGTTTTACCTCTGAGCGGCACTTTTTTGCACACCATGGGCTAAATGGCCAGGTCACATGGACCCCGAAGGCTCAGAGAAGGTTGGGGAAGGGGACCCGCTGGAACAGCTGTTGGGAGACAGATGGTAGCCTCCCGTCAAGGCCATCCAGCGTGTTCTTTAACGTGCACAGGGTATGGCTCTCCCGCACACGGGGTCACGGCTTAACGTCCCATCCGACGGACGGCGGCCTTTCCAAGCCCATCGGTGTCCCCTACTGACCGTGGGCAGGGCGGGGAATTTTTGCGGAGATAAATCTCAACGCTGACCCAGCTGGGACTCGAACCTGTTTTACCACGGGGGCAAAACAGTTAAATCCAGGGCCGGATGTATGGGGGCGGTGGACAAGAGTGCTATTCCACCCCTCTGACAATACTATTAAGGGTAACGGAGGCAAAAATGATTAAACTTGCTCATATTTCGTAATTCTCAAGAAAAAATTAAAAATTCTAAAATAAAGGAAAACTTATATTACAATGGAATTCCGATCTGATGCCACCTCCCTTTTACTTTTTTCCTGTTTTAATGCATCACATGTTGAAAATAATGTTCAAACGACTTTTTTACGAAAAATGATCGTTAGTTTGGATGAGGACTGTGACGAGGAAAAAATTTCACAAATAATTAACAGAATCTTTCTTTTTCAAAATTGCATCTCGCAAGTTATTAACAATGTTTATTCACGCTTCTTCAAACATATACATTTCTTCTGAATGGCAGTATTTGCCCCTTCTAAACATTTTAAAATGCTTCTTGCATAATTTAACATAATAAATGTGCCAGTTTTTTACAGTTGTTTCAGAAATACACTTTATTTTAGCTGGCGCTAGCACTGCATTAACTGAACACACACACATTAACAAACAGACCACTGATATTATCTGAATGTTTCCACAGCACAGATCCATACAGACAGCAGTTTCTACATCTATTCAGTGTTGCCAACCTCAATAGAAACAAAAATTCCATCTTGATGTAAAAATTATTGTCTTTTACAGTTCGCTTTGTATGCGTTGCAATTTGGATTTTGTTTTACACGATACAAGATGCGAAATGTAATTTATGTTTCTTAATCAATAAATTAGGCAAGGGGTCGAAAAGACACTTTTGCCCCCTTGCCTAAACAAGCACCGGGCAATTGCTCTCATTGATCTCTTCGAGTCGGTGCCTATGCCTGTGGGTGAAAAACGATTCACCGTATGGTAGTAAAATTTGTAATGGAGAAATTTCCGGACGACCTGGAAGTGAAAGGGAGGATAATAAGAATTTGAACGTGAAGCGTGCGTTGTAGGCAGCCAGTGTGCGAATCAAAGCCCATCACACGTGGAGTGCACACATTTTACAGAATCTACAAAAATAGGATTACGAAATTTAGTTCTCAGGCGCCAGAAAAAACGAAGAAACGTGTGGAATTGCGTTATAGTAACAACACTAATTCCATGATGTGTTCTCACACGTGGAATTGGGAATATTGCCGTCGTAAAAGGTTAAAAAGAGAGCACCCTTTGCAAAATAGGCTGGGCAAAACGACGAAGAAATTTGAAGAAATATGAAGAAACGGATGATCTGTCCTAAGCTGAGGCCGAGGATGACCCCCATTTGCCATCGTGCTGTTAACAAGATCGTTGTTATTACTGCACTGCTTGTTCCATTAGTATCTCGACGACCATACATTCCACGGGAAACAGTACTTCAGTCCATACCGCGCTGGAATTAATATCCATGTGGTGAAGATAACCTAACACTACACACGATGCACAGAAACTTGACGACTTTGCTTAAGGTTTCTAAAAACCTTAAGCTAAGGCATATTGCCTTAGAGCATTTTGTGTTCCGATGGACTTATTTCCAGTTAGATGGAAGTATGAACGTCCGGAATTGCCGAATAAATGAAAATACATTTTATCATGATGTCCCAACAATGTAATTAACTTTGATGTTAATAAACTGATTGAAGTATGTGTAATATGTATATATATACAGGGTGATTCAGTTAAGCGTGTACAAACTTCTGGGAGGGGTAGGTTGCACAAAGACGAATCGGAATCATATAGCAATGTAGGGTCGGTAATGGCATCTTCACGCGGTAGATGGCGTTGTTCGATGCGGTAGATGGCATTGTACGCTCCGCGGGACTGCACAACGTCCTCGCAGGTAACTGTCATTCGCAAACCGCCCGCAGAGGTAGTAGGATGGTCGATTACATAAACGTGGAGTTGGCCGATATGCATCTCGCATAACCTGGAACGGTACCCGATGAGGCGTACTACCAATCACCAGATGTTTGCACGGCTGCATCAGAGGTTATGTGACACTGGTTTCTTCCAGAGACCTGCAAGGAGTCGGGAACGATGGGCACGGATCCTTTGCATGGAGGAGAATGTGCTACGTCATACAGAAGACACTCCAAGTGCCAGTACTCGAGCAATCGCCCACCTGGTCGGTCTTTCCCAATCCACCGTATGGAGCATTATGCACGATAACCAATTGCATCCACATCATGTGCAGAGCTTCCAGATACTGAAGCCTGAGGATTACCCACAGTGCATTGCATTTGTGCAATGGTACCTGCAGAAGAGTGCAGCAGAACCCCAATTTCCTGCTTCACAGACGAGGCATGCTTTACACGGGAAGGTAGCTTCAATGCACATAACGCGCATGCTTGGGCGGTGGAGAACCCCCATGCTACACGAACACGTGCAGCACAAAACCGTTTTGCTGTAAGTGTTTGGTACGGCATTGTCGGGGACCACTTAATAGGCTCATACCTCATGCCTGTTCGTCTGGACGGAAGGAGTTACCGGATATTTCTCGAGGACGTCTTGCCAGAACTTTTGGATGAACAACAAGTCCCTCAGTCACTGCGCCGTGCAATTTGGTTCCAGCACGATGGGGCCCCCGCTCATTTCAGCCATGAAGTGGGCGGCAAGATCGCCGGACATATCATGCTTTGATTGCTTCTTCTGGGGTTACATCAAAGGACTGGTGTTCGACACCCCCGTTGAAAGTGCTGAGGACCTTGTGGCACCCATCTCTGTAGCTGCCTCGGAAGTCCGAGACACGCCAGAAATCTTCCAGAATGTACGTGATTCCATGCGCCGCCGACGATGTCAGGCCTGTGTTACAGCTCGTGGTCGCAACTTCGAACACCTTCTGCGACCTCTGTGCATTTCGCAAATGTACCTATTGTGATTAATAAAAAGCATTTTGTTCACTTACGTGCTGCTCTTTCATTCACGTCCTCTCTGTACACTAGCACATGTTGATGCCGTTACCGAACCTGCATTGCTATGTGATTCCGATTCGTCTTTGTGCAACCTACCCCTCCCAGGAATCACCCTGTATATAGATAGATTCATAGATACTTATTACCATTTATCAGAATTCAACTTTTCTTGCTTTCATTTTGGCAAAAGTTTTTATTATTTCTTCTAATATAGCTGACAATTCTGTTTTCAATGGACATTATTGATAATCACTTACTTAATCGTGTTCCGCTTAATGATCCTCTCAAATAATTCTTTATCATCTTAAGCTTTGAAATTTATCATTCAGACCTTGAAACTGTTATAGGCATTGCTAAAAAAAAGGTTAGCACAATCACAACTTCTTGGAAATCCGAGCTCATGGCAGAGGTTTTTTTTTCAAGATTTGATCTCAAATACTATCAAAGGGAGAGCAGAAGCTACATTATTTCGAAATATCTTTTTCATATTGTCATGGATGTATGTGTCGTTTTTCTGCTGAGGTCCTGCCATCCTCTCAGACCTTCTACTATGACATATAAACTGGCAGGCTCCTGTCAGACCTCTGTGGCAAGCAGCTGCTTGGGGGAGTATTATTTATTATTATTATATTATTATGAATTCAAACAGATGAAAACAGGGTGAGTTCAAAAATAGTAAATTCAAACTAAAGTATGAATGGAGTAATTTATCACAAAAGCACAATATTTATACAAATAGAACAATCTTATCTAAACACAAGTATTCCTATTCCTCTTAAGAAGTATATATAAGTTTATATAAGTTTAGTAAGAAGTATATGTTTTAGTATAAAGTCAAACCATAAAAAAGAACGATTTACCATGTTTAACTAATTCTCAATGCTTAAACCACAATGCTATCAATATTCAGTTCCTATGATAAAATAGAATCTATACTTTATATCATCCAACAAACAATCCAAATTTTATTGAATTTCATTTGTTTTAGAGGACTACCTTAATAATGCTTTATATCCTTATAGATGCGAAATATCTAATGTTGATCTCTCTTGATAGAGGAGTCAAAAGGAATTTTACTGTTGATTCTATTTCACCACCGCAACCAGACTCATCTTGAATCAATTAATAACAGTCTTCTTACGTAGTATCACACAACACTCATCTTGAATCAATTAATAACAGTCTTCTTACGTAGTATCACACAACACTCATCTTGAATCAATTAATAACAGTCTTCTTACGTAGTATCACACAACACTCATCTTGAATCAATTAATAACAGTCTTCTTACGTAGTATCACACAACACTCATCTTGAATCAATTAATAACAGTCTTCTTACGTAGTATCACACAACACTCATCTTGAATCAATTAATAACAGTCTTCTTACGTAGTATCACACAACACTCATCTTGAATCAATTAATAACAGTCTTCTTACGTAGTATCACACAACACTCATCTTGAATCAATTAATAACAGTCTTCTTACGTAGTATCACACAACACTCATCTTGAATCAATTAATAACAGTCTTCTTACGTAGTATCATACAACACTCATCTTGAATCAATTAATAACAGTCTTCTTACGTAGTATCACACAACACTCATCTTGAATCAATTAATAACAGTCTTCTTACGTAGTATCACACAACACTAACTTAATACAATATATCCTTATTTCTTCACTACTCCACTACACCTTTTTGTTTTTCTTCCACAAATCTTATTATTCAAAGCATCTCCGTTCTGAACAGTTCATAACGTAATTTTCACGCAGAAGCATACGCGAGCGTTCATGACATGTTCATCATAAATTCATTGCAGCACGTCCACCTATCGTAACAATATTGTTAATTAAAAGTATAGCTTTTAGTATTTTATATATCAGTATTTAGAGTATTTTACCAAAGAAGAGTTGTCGGTAACTACTCGAGTCATGAAGAGAGAAATAGATTGAAATTTTAAGTATGTGATGCTTGTGATGATATGAATTCATCAAAATAAAATAGATCATGCTAATACCGTTAACGAGAGAGAGAGTAAAAAGTTAGGAAATTGAAAAATAAATATATAATTTTATATTGCGATTTCATATACGATGCATAAATTATTAATTAATCCCGACAGCCGGATTGGCCCTGTGCATTGCACTGCCTACATCATTGATAATTTCGCCACTGGTCCAGGTTGATATTCTGGGGGTGGCACGAATGGCTGCGTTGCCATTTTGATAAAAATCACCGATCACCCGATTCTTTTCTCCGTTGAAGAAAAGTATCTCCGATTCTTCTAGATGATAAGCCGATCATTGCAAGTCTTGTCTCTTATCCTGTGGAGGAGGAATAGAAGTGGTGGGGCACCATGTGTAGCAACAGGGGAGACTATGAAACTTCTGAGTTACGGGGGGCGTGCAAAAAGTTCTTGACAGTTGTCTGTAGATTTGCACTCGTTCTTCCACAGTTAACGATCTACGACTTATTTGAAAGCTTGTCTAAACTTATCATTACGTGTTAACTGTCATAGTGGTTAGGCAGCTAGCGACTACTCCAGCAAGGTGAACTTTGTGTGCTGTGTTAGCTTCATCTGAGACTGTGGTCAGCTCTGACTTTGGTCTTAGTAGGGCATGTCCATGTATGAGATGGCCTGTAAAAGCTAGGAGTAGCTTCTAGGGTTCTTCTCTGTCCTATATGTCGCAAAATGAAAAGAAAACAAAGACCGCATCGTCAGTTAAAAGCTTCTGAAATAGATTCATCGCCGACACGGCGGGAATCGAACCCTCAAACTCTCCAGATTCATGCCAGAGCGCGCTACCGTTACACCACGCATCGGACAATGAAATTTTCAGAATGCAATTTCATTGTCCGATTCAGAAATTCCGTGTTCAGAAATCTCTGACACAGCGCCATCTAAATTTACTAAGGACCGTATCATCATTTCTTTCTTCGCTGGCGGCGCGTAAAGTTCGGTGAAAAACTGTGCATTGTTGCTATTAGATCCTTAAAGACGGGGAAAGATTTTACATTTTCACAACGATGCAGCTTGGGAAAAAAAAATCAAACAGCTTCCTCTCCTGCATATTCAAGCGATCTTGTACCATGCGATTTTTGGTTGTTTCCAAAAAATAAAAAAGGAATTTGCTGGGAAACTTTTTGCAAGGGTGCAAGACCTTGCAAGATGCGTTCATTCTGAGTTGCGGAATATTCCCCAACTGGAGTACCACCAAGCATTCCAGATTGGTGTAGACATCTGCAACATTTTATAGATGCTGGAAGGGAGTGCTTTGAAGGACAGTAAACGTTTTGTTGAGGTGAGTGCAATGATTTTGGTTCTGCAGACGCATGCCAAGAACTTTTTGAAAGCTCCTCGTAATGCTTCTACAATTCCCTTAAAACGAATCACCTGCCAATTAACCTATGATCTGTGAGAAGTGTCGAAGCATCAACTGCGCAGTCTCAGAGTATTTGCAGTCTACCACTCAAGATGGCTGTGCTATTCTTTTCAATCTACTTGATACAGATATCAGAGCTTTTCCTGTCAATTTTTCTTCTATTTGGGTCACCCTAGAGAAACTAGAAAATTGTACTACTTGTAGAAACTAGAAATAGTTCTTTAATACTTCCGCTGTCCTTTATGTTGCAAAAAAATAAACCTGTTGTCAACTTTCAGAGCTCCATAGAATAATGAAGAAGAGCGTCCAATAAGAGCATGTCAAGTGTTCCGTGGAGAATGGAAAAATTTATACCCTCTGTACAGTCGCTCAAAAAAGTATCCGAACACTATGGTTAATTACAAAATTCAGAAAAAATATCTGGCAACGATTCTTTTAGAAGATCACTAATTTCTAAAAAAATTGCTGCCAGATATTTTTTCTGAATTTTGTAATTAACCATAGTGTTTGGATACTTTTTTGAGCGACTGTAGGTGGTCATATTATTTTGATACTAGATCGTGTGGTATTGTATTGTATAACGTCACAAAATTGGGAGTTCCTTACACAGGCTTACCCATTAAAGATTTTGAGAAATGAATTTTTATAAACATTATAATTATTTATATATCCTTTTTTTTTTTGCTTTTTTATTATATATATATATTGTCCTTTCTGTATTTTTTATATATTTTTTTTTATATATTTTCTGAAAATTTTATGTACATTTTTTTTATTTTTTTTTTAGTTTTTTTATATATTTTTTGCAATTTTTAAATATAACCCTTTTTTATTTTTTTCTATATATATATTTTTTTATATTTTTTATATTTTATTCCATATGTCTGTCTCTTTTAGGAAATCCAACAAGAGGCGGAATATTTTAATTTGTGTTAAATAAACAGGAAAATTTAAAATTGTGTTAATATTATAATCAGTAATTCCAATCTTTTCTAGTTCCTTAAAAAATTTTTGTCTTTGTGTGTTATATTTATTACAGTTTAAAAGAATGTGATTAGTGTTTTCTATGGATTTACAAGTTAAACAATTTGGACTATTGCTAATTTTGATCATAAATTTTGACTTATTTAACATAATTGTGTCTGTTCTTAGCCGAAAGAGTATTCTACATTCTTGTCTATTAAATGGTAAATTAAGAATGTAATTTATTTTGTTAGAAAGAAAATATCTGTAATTTGGTTTAATTATAGAATTAAGTTTAAAAAATTTTTCAGAGATGTAAAATTCAATATTTTAATTTCTTTTTTAGATTGTAAATAAAATTTATGAATTGGGGTACAAGTAGTATATTCATGAGTGGATTTGGCTATTTGATCCACTTCTTCATTTTCTTTGATTCCAGCATGTGCTGGAATCCAACTCAAAAAAATGTTATTATTATTTTTGTTGACGTTTTCTGTATTAAGTTTGAGAATAGAATTTATGTAGTATGGAAAATCAGTATATGCAAAATTTTGATTTAAGGTTTGAAGTGCTCCCTTGGAGTCTATGAAAATGACAACAGCTTGATTTTTGACATTTTGTAAAAGCCATTGAAAAGCAGCTAAGACAGCATAGATTTCGGCGTGTAAAATAGGGGTGTAAAATGGTAATTTAAATTTCGAAGTAAACTTAGAGAGGGAATATAAAATGCAGCCGTGGCTGATCTCGTGTCTTGAAGTAGGGAACCATCTGTATAAATTTCCAAATATTCCTTATAATTTTCATTCTTGTAGTTATAAAAAAGTTGGCAAATAGCCTCATTTGAAAAATTGTTTTTGGAGTTTAATAAAGGAATTTCAATATTGAAGTAAGGGAGAAAGAAACACCAGTTAGCCAAAACTTCAGGAATATCTCCTCTTAAATCTTCTTTATGAAATTGATTAAAATATTCAATTAATGATGAGTTTTCTTTTAAAATTTTGAAGAAAGGAAATCTCTTGTATTTTAAATAAAAAGGATGTTCTGGAAGTTTAAGATGTAATCTTATGTAATATTTTAAAATTAATATGGAGTGTCTAGTTTGAAAGTTTGGAATTGCAGTTTCTGCCAAAATAGAAAGAGTTGGACAAAAGTTTGGAAGACCCAAAGCAATTTTGACACATTTATTTTGTAAGCTATTTAATTTTTTAAATTTTGATGAATTTGGATTATCTATAAGTTCTAAACCATATTCCATTTTTTGCTCTTATAAGATTTTTATATAAAGTTATCAAAGTTTGTGGTGAAGAACCTTCTTTTTTGAAAGCAAAACATTTAAATATATTAAGTAATTTGGAACCTGAATTAATAGCATGGTCCAAATGAGAGTTCCAATTTAATTTAGAGTCTAAATGAAAGCCTAAAAGTTTACAGTTATTGACTTGAGTAATGATATTTGAATCAATTTTTAGAACAAATTTTGGATAAATGTATTTGTTTCTATAAAAGTGTATGCAGTATGATTTATTAATATTTATATTGAGATTCCATTTTTTGCAGTAAATTTTTAGTTTGTTTAATTGTTCTTGCATTTTTTGCTGGATTTTATATTCATTTTTATCTGAAAACCAGAAAGTTAAATCATCTGCATAACTTGTGAAGTTGAAAGTTCTGTCAAATATTTTTATAATGTCAGACAAATATAAATTAAAAAGTATAGGAGATAATGTAGAACCTTGAGGAAGTCCTTGAGTTACATTATGTGAATTTGAATAAATAGAGTCAATTTTTACTTTTAAGTTTCTATTTTTTGAATATTTTGTTAAAAATAAAATAATATTGTAATTAATTTTTAATTTGCAGAGTTTTAATAGCAGAAAATCTATTGAGACAGTATCAAAAGCTTGTGTCAAGTCTATTGATACAGCAAGTAAAATCTTTTTCTTTTTATTTGCAGAGTATATGTCTGAAAGAAGTAAAGATATGCATTCTTTACTGGAGCGATTTTTTCGGAACCCAAAAAAGTTTTTGGAAGTAGGTTTTGTTTTTCAATTTGCCATAAAAGTCTTCTGAGTAAAATTTTTTCGAAAAGTTTTAATGAATTAGATAGAAGAGAAATAGGTCTGAATTAATTAAATTCTATTGGAGATTTATTAGGTTTTTGAATAAATATTATAAGAATGTCTCCCCAAGATTTAGGAATATCATGAGTGGACCATATATAGTTAAATAAATTTAAAAGTTTTTTCTTCCAAAAAATAGGTAAATTTTTAAAAAATTTGTTTGAAATGAGATCTGCACCAGGGGCAGAGTTTAAATTTAACTTTTTAATTGCATTTTCTAGTTCAATCAAAGTAAAAGGTAAGTTTGTTTCTGAATTAATTTGTCTGAGCTTTTTAAGTTGTGTATTATATGCTGATTTAAGTTTGATATCCAATAATGGAGCAGGCTTTACCATAATTAAATTTTGCGCAAAATATTCTGCAGTTTCATATAGTGTAAAATTATGTTGTATAGCAAATTCAGCTATTGGCACATATTGGTTTTTTTTGTTTAAACATAGCCTTGAAAATTTTCCAAATATTTTTTCCTTGATTATGTGTGGTAAGTTGAGAGGTGAAATTTATCCAATTCTCCCTAATTGCTATTTTGAGTTTTCTTCTGACCTCTGCTTTATATTTTTTTAAATTATTGATATCTTGGAAGGATCTTGATCTCTTTGCCTTATTTTCTGCTTTTTTTCTAAGCGCTATGAGTCTATTCATAAACCAGAAATTTTTTTTCAATTTAGGAATTTTGTTAAAAATGGAAGTAAAAGCTGATTTAGTATTTTCTTTAATAAAATTAAAACACTCTTCATAATTCAAATTTTCAGGTGGCATTTTGTTATTTAAAGTTTTTTGAAAAGAAAAACCAATCATTTAAAAAAATTTTTTGTTGAAATTTTAAGAATTTTTGTGAAGATATCAAAATTGGATGATGGTCACTGCCCCTTGTATCAGGAAGCAGTGACCATTTAAATTTTTCTATTAAGTCAAACGATATTAGTGTGAGGTCAATTATTGATCTATTATTTGTATCATTTTCATGTGTGGTTTGCTTATTATTTAATAAAATTAAATTTGAGTTTGAAATAAAATTACTCAGCTGAACTCCAGCTGGGTTAGTTGTATAAGAATGCCATAATTTATGGTGTGCATTAAAATCACCAACAATTAATATAGGACCTGTTAATTGTGATAAAATATTATTATATACATTTTCACTAATTATCATATGTGGAATATATATATTTAAAATTGTAAACATGTAATTATTAACTAAAATTTTTACAGCTATTAAATCTAAATGATCTATATCATAATTAATTGCAATAATTTTATGTTTATTTTTTTTGTTAATAATGAAGCCTACTCCATTATTACTGGAAGGAGAAAAATGAAAGTATGAGACATAATTAGAAAAATTAACATGTTTTTTAGTTTGAATTTCTTGAAGAGCAAAAATTTTCACCTGTTTGTACTTCGCCAATAGTAAGATTTCCTCTTTTTTGAGAGTAGTCCTCTGCAGTTCCATTGTACAATGGACAGATCATTATGATTTAAACTGCAGGAGAATATCCATGATTAGTATGTAACTCTCTTCAGATGTGCAGATGAATTTCAGTAAATGAAGCACTAAGTCAATTAGCAGATTTGTTGTTACAGTTTCCTCTTTCAATTGCTTAGAGATAGAGTTGGGAGAAAGGATACGTGTTGTTTTGTTGGTTTGAATGGATTTGTTACTAATACCCTTCTTCGTAATCTTTGCGTATGTAGGTGCACCTGTACTTTCTTTTTGCTTTTGCAGAGCTTGTTTTTCAATCGTAGTTAGAGTCTTAGAAGTAGTTGGCATTGTCGTTATGGTTTCATTTTCCTTGGCTTCAAATGCTTTCTTTTTCCCCATCATTTGTTGTCTATTTTGCATTAATTTATAGACGTTCATTCCGTGCAAAGGTAATAGATTTTGTGGGTTTTGCATTATTCCATAATCATCCAATCCTTCTTCAAAATTTTAAGTTATTCTGTGTTAAAGTTCTGTTGATGTTCTCGATTGTCGTTAGCGTATCGGTTATTGAGACCGTACGGATTGAAAGGCAAGTTTGTGCGAACCTGAGAGAGGACGTTTCTTTCTCGAGTTTGGTTTAACTCCTGTTTCGCTAATGCAAATGCGCTTGTCCAGCTGCATTGTTGGCGTCTTTGAATCTGCATAGCCTTGCAGGCAATTTTTTTTGTCGGACCAGCATAATAAGTTGCAGGGTGGTCCATACTACAATTTGGGCATTTGAAATCAGAACTTTTACATGTTTTGTGCGAATGGGGACCACTGCATCTTTTACATCTAATGCGGCTCCTGCAACCCACTGCAGAGTGGCCCCAGCGCCAACAATTGTTACACAGAATGGGAGATCCGAAATGTTCCTTTACATAAAAATGGCTAAATCCAATATTAACCTCTCTGGGTAACTTGTTTTTAGAACAGTAAATATCAACATTTTCGGTAGGTGTTTTTAGAAAGCCATCTTTGGAATTATTAGATTGAAATCTCACCATACGTCTAACTTTAAAGACGTCATAGCTTTTTAAACATTGAAGTAGATATTCATCAGTGTATTTGATGTTTACATTAATGAGTAAACCCATACAATTATCTTCATTAGGAAATCGATATGTTACATCCACTCCCAAAATATTAGTAATACCTTTTAAAGTTTCCAAATCAGAGTCACATTTAGGAAATAGTATAACATCACCTTTACGTGTAAACCTACCTTTGATGTCTTTATTTAATTTGTTAAAGAAGAAGTCTGTGACTTTATCATCATCTAAATCACTCAATTTTGATGTTTCACTGTAGATGATGATTGCAAATTCTTTTTTCATGACTTTAGATGTAGCTGTTGCAGTAATTATTTCTTCCTCGGAGGCAGATTCTGCATCTGTAGTGTATCCCTCCGCGATGCTTTCCGAGTCTTGTGAATTGATGTCATTAAGTTCATTTGCCTTGGCTTTAGCTGCAGCATTCTTTAAATTAGGAGTCGTCTTTTTTGTTTTAGTTTGTTTGTCAAAGATTTCACTTGCTTCCAAAAGTTCTTTTATTTCTTCTTCTGAGTCTGGGTTGTATAACGTAGCCATCTGTGCTTTTTCCAAGTGTTTTGACATTTTTTTGAGCTGGCACTTTTCCGAACTTTTAATCGGTATTCCACTTGTTTTCTTCATTTTGTTGTTCACATTAGATGGTTTTTTCTTAACACCCATTGATAAAAGAGAATGATTTAACAACTCTCCAAATCAATAAACCTTCAATAACACACATAAAAACCTTACAAACTGTAGAGTCCGAAATTGGACGTGTGCACCTCTCACTAGCTTCATTGAGAGTCCCCTAGATCGTGTGGGCTCACTCACGGAAATATTGAGCGTGTGCAGTTACCGTTCACAGCAAACTGGAGCGTGTGCAGTAACTGCACATGCTCCAGTTTGTTGTGAACGATAACTGGAGCGTGTACAGTTGCTGTACACGCTCCAGATATTTTTCCTGAATTCTGTAATCACGTGACACGAAGGTTGCCAGATCACTAATTTCTAAAAGAATCGTTGCCATATATTTTTTCTGAATTTTGTAATTAACCATAGTGTTCGGATACTTTTTTGAGCGACTGTACTATTGTTTTCGTCTACTTGAGAGAGAACGAATAGATGTATCGCTGGACTCTTGATTTTTTCACCGGATAGAAGTATCCTCGGCTGTGTTATTTTCTGTTGCTAACTAGAAGGATCGCTTATCATGAGGATTCTTTTGTATGTTCTTTTGTAAAACAAATTACAGGTGATTCAAATGAATGTAACAATTTTAAATATACGAGGGTCATACCGAAAGTAATGCATGTGCAACTGTATTGCGCATAGCAATAGTTGTGTGTTTATATACTTTGTAAGATATGTAAATTGCACCTTCTGGTGTCTTTCATGTCACCTTTTCAAGAATTATTCAATCAAGATTTATAAAAATCAAGATTCAATTCAAGATTTATAAAATCCTACGAATTCAAGAGAACACATATGGAAATTTCTTACATACCAAAAAATATTACAAATTTTCAGTATCGCTATCATGGTAGGATTACCAGATGCCAGTGTTTTAAAAGGAGGACAAAAAAGCTAGAAATGGAGCACAAAGGAAGACATGCTTTCAATTTGTGAAATAATAAGTTGTACAGTCGCTCAAAAAAGTATCCGAACACTATGGTTGATCACAGAATTCAGAAAAAAATATCTGGCAACAATTTTTTAGAAATTAGTGATCTGGCAACTTCGTGTCACGTGACACGAAGTTGCCAGATCACTAATTTCTAAAAAATTGTATTCAGTACACTTCATTATTTCATAATTCATAATTATTCAGTACACTTCAATTACCGATTTTAATTCATACTTGATAAGCAATCAAGAGTTATTTGGCTTTGTATGGCATAGTAACTATCTGTTGTTGCAGAAAGCAAATTTTGTGTTTTTCTACTGTATTAACTGTGATCCCCTTGTACGAGAAGGCTTGTAGAAACTAGAAATAGTTCTTTAATTCCTCCGCTGTCCTTTATGTTGCAAAAAAATAAACCTGTTGTCAACTTTCAGAGCTCCACAGAATAATGAAGAAGAGCGTCCAAGAAGAGCATGTCAAGTGTTCCGTGGAGAATGGAAAAATTTATGGAATTTTTTTAAAGCATATGCTTTTTTTCAACCTGAGATGCAAATTGTTAATTTGAGATTACAGGAAAGAGTAACTTTTGCAACAGTAACAGAATTAAGCTAGCATTCACGATGCGCATTTACAGTAAATAATTCACAATTAGCAGTATAGTATAGTCATAAAAAAATACCCCCCTCAAGCAGCTGCTTGCCCCAGTGGTCTGACAGGAGACTGTCAGTTTATACGCCATACTTGAAGGTCTGTGAGGTTGGCAGGACTTCAGCAGAAAAACAATACAGAAGTCTATGCCTTACCTGGGGCTCGAACCCAGGTCCCTTAGATCAGTAGCCAAGTGCGATAACCACTCGGATGGGTTCAAGAATTTTAAAGAAGGAAAGCATAAAAAAATTAAGTGCTTTAATTTTTGTTTAAAACATGCTATGATTTTATTCAAAAAGGAGGACTTTTCATGTTTTTCCAAAATTCTGGGAGGATACGAAATGAAAAAGGAGGCCATGTTCTCCTTTTGGAGGACGTATGGTAACTCTAAACATGACTCACCTTCCATCAGTTATTCCCAAACTGTAGGCCGCGAGCAGCTTGGAAGAGGATTTCAAAATTCCGATAGTTTTATATTTGCAAGTGTTTTTCAGTAAAAGTGTTGTTTTGAAAATAGGAAAGACCTGCTTTGTATGGAGAGGTCGTTTAAATTTATTACGATTCTACGGGGTCGCAATATCATAAAGTTTGACAACCTCTGTCTTAAATACAGTAGGCGTAACTACACCACTGTAGTCAATGTAGTGACATAGCGACTGTCGCGTGAAAGGAACCCTTAAACTTTAGGGGGAGAAAGTTCAAACTTTTCATTTTAACAACTTTCTTTGTAAAAAAAGATAAAAATTATTTTCGTTGAGAAGAAAAATTTGATGCAACAGTATGTTTATAAAAATACAAATTCGAGCATCTATATTTAAATTGTATCTAAATAAACATTGCTTACTGTAGGTGTTCTCAACGTAGGGTACGCGGTAAAATCTTTTGGGGTATGCCGTGAGAGCTGAAAAGTCGCTAGATCTAGTAACAAGTCCATTTCACTGATTACCCAATAAAATGGGGCGGAGCTGGCTCAGTCGGTAGCGCGCCAGGCTCGTAATCTGTAGTCCCAGGTTCGAGTCCCAGCTATGTCAGCATTGAGATTTATCTCCTCAAAATTCCCCACCCTGCCCACGGTCAGTAGGGGACTCCGACGGGCTTGGAAAGGCCGCCGTCCGTCGGATGGGACGTTAAGCCATGGTCCCGTGTGCGGGCGAGCCATACCTTATGCACGTTAAAAAATACGCTGGATGGCCTTGACGGGAGGCTACCATCTGTCTCCCAACAGCTGTTCCAGTGGGTCCCCTCCCCCAACCTTCTCTGAGCCTTCGGGGTCCATGTGACCTGGCCATTTAGCCCATGGTGTGCAAAAAAGTGCCGCTCAGAGGTAAAACAACCCAACCCAATAAAATGTTTATAATTTTATGAGATTTGTTAAATTATTTATGTCATTTTTTTGTGTTTATCGATATGTGATATTTATGAATGCAAAATTTAATGTATATATATATGTGTGTGTGTTATGTTATTCCCATTGTTATACTATAACTATAGTTTTGTCTATCTATACAAGGGGTACTCCAGTTACATATACATTTCCAGGGGGTACGTGAAGCATAAAAGGTCGAGAACCACTCGCTTACTCTAAGAGGTAGGAAAGACATACTGTAGCGACACATTAATTCTCTGTTGCAAACTTTATAGTATTGTCTTTTATGACAAGTACAGCGACGATGCCGTGCCTCTGAAAGCAATCAAATGTGCTTCGCGCGTCGGTATGGTTAGCGTCCAGGTTTGAACATGTTCATACTTATCTATAAACAACCTGAATTTCCCGCTGCTAAGCATATGATATTTTTATTTATTACGTGTTCAAAAATATCGATTGTATCTGATATCTGTATTATTGAAATATGTTAAATATGTCAAATTGAACCTTTCATAAAATACTATAATTATTGTCTATATATATATATACATACACCGAAGAGCCAAAACATTACGACCCGCGCGTTTTTATGCAAATCGAAGGAACTGCAGGTAAACGACGGCGCGTGTGAAGGTAATGAAACGGTATAAATAACACCTGATACTGAGCTCTGTTATTCAGTGTTATTCTTGTTCTTCAGATGGAAAAGGCAGCGGACTTAAGTGAGTTTGACAAAGGTCAAATTGTAGTGGCCAGACGACTGGGTCAGAGCATTTCCGAGATGGCAAGGCTCGTGGGACTTATGGTCAGCCGTGATTAGTATGTACCTTCAAAAAGTGGTCCAAGGAGGGAAAAACCACGAACCGCCAGCAAGATGTGGGCCGACCACAGCTCATTGATGCTAAAGGTGAGCGAAGGTTATCCCATATGGTACGAGCCAACAGTCTGTGGTGCAACTCGCCTGCTATTTGAATGCTGGTGAAGGGAGTAATGTGACACAACATACAGTACACCGAACCCTGCTGAAAATGGAGCTACGTAGCTGCAGACCGCTCCGAGTGCCTATGCTGACCTTGATTGACCATCGTGAAAGTGCCTACAGTGGATACGTGAACCTCAAAAGTGGACCTTGAATGATTGGAAGAAGGTCGTCTGGTCAGATGAATCTCGTTTCCTGTTGCATCATGTGAATGGCCGAGTACGTGTCGTCATTTTTCTGGGGTTGTTGCATCATGTGAATGGCCGAGTACGTGTCGTCATTTTTCTGGGGTAGTGTTGACACCAGGATGCACTGTGGGACGAAAACAAGCCAGTGTAGGAAGTGTAATGCTTTAGGCAATGTTCCGCAGGGAAACCTTGGATCCATTCATTCATGTGCAGGAAACTATGATGTCTACCACCTAGCTAAACATCATTGCAGACATGTACAGTCTTTCATGGCAATGGTATTCCCCCTCTAGTAGTGCCTTCTTTCAGTGGGATAATGCGCCATGCCACACTGCCCGGATTGTTCGCGAATGGTTTGCGGAACATGAGGAAGACTTCCAGGTTCCAGACTCCCTGGCCTCCAAATTCCCCAGACATCAATCCAATCGAGCATCTGTGATTCGTGTTGGAACAACATATCCGATCTGCGGCGGCTGAACCACGTAACTTACATGAGTTAAGGATCTGCTGGTAACGTGTTGGTACCAGATACCATAAGACATCTTTAGAAATCTCGTAGCGTCGATGTCTCGCCGGATAAGAGGGCGGCACGTGGAGGACCAACATCATATTGACAGGCAGTCATAATGTTTTGGCTCTTCGGTGTATATAAGTGAGGGGGACAAATAGAGGGTTTGGTGACCTGTGTTGTCGATTGGTCCCCGGATCCTCTAGTTATTTTACTGTTTCTATGCATCCACCTCGTGGAGGATAAATTTTGGCGGCACGTGGAGGACCAACATCATATTAGACAGGCAGTCATAATGTTTTGGCTCTTCGGTGTATATAAGTGAGGGGGACAAATAGAGGGTTTGGTGACCTGTGTTGTCGATTGGTCCCCGGATCCTCTAGTTATTTTACTGTTTCTATGCATCCACCTCGTGGAGGATAAATTTTGGCGGCACGTGGAGGACCAACATCATATTAGACAGGCAGTCATAATGTTTTGGCTCTTCGGTGTATATAAGTGAGGGGGACAAATAGAGGGTTTGGTGACCTGTGTTGTCGATTGGTCCCCGGATCCTCTAGTTATTTTACTGTTTCTATGCATCCACCTCGTGGAGGATAAATTTTGGCGGCACGTGGAGGACCAACATCATATTAGACAGGCAGTCATAATGTTTTGGCTCTTCGGTGTATATAAGTGAGGGGGACAAATAGAGGGTTTGGTGACCTGTGTTGTCGATTGGTCCCCGGATCCTCTAGTTATTTTACTGTTTCTATGCATCCACCTCGTGGAGGATAAATTTTGGCGGCACGTGGAGGACCAACATCATATTAGACAGGCAGTCATAATGTTTTGGCTCTTCGGTGTATATAAGTGAGGGGGACAAATAGAGGGTTTGGTGACCTGTGTTGTCGATTGGTCCCCGGATCCTCTAGTTATTTTACTGTTTCTATGCATCCACCTTATATTCCAATTCATCTTTCAGCATGTCCGTGTCAACAGATGCAATGATTCGACAAATGTGTTCCTTCAGCTTTTTAACAATTGTTGGGAACCCCAAAAGAAAATGTTTGAAAGGGTTAAATCAAATCACAGAAGGGGTCGTGATTTTTAGCTACCATGCTACTGATATCTTTCCTCGAGCATTTAGTCAAGGGATTCCCACAAGACACCAGGCAAGTCTGGAGGAGCCAGAAGAAGTTTTTTTTTATCGAAAGCCATTCAGGTGCAAAACAGACTTTCGTAGTTCTTCTTTCAGAACATTCATGATTTGTTCAATTTGAGTATAAAGACTTTTTCATTAGGAATTTTTAAAATCGTTGCATTCATTTGTAATCATCTCATAAAACGAATTCCTGTCAGATTTGTAACCAGAATCAGAAATGTTTGGTGCAGATATGGCAGAGCTTTGTGATACGGAAAACTGAAAACCAGAGTATACAAATGGTAAAAAATTCTCTTTTTTTTCAATAGAAGGGCTAATAATAAACAACTTTCGACTTTTCTAGTTTTAATCACATAACACAAGCGCCCGATGCAAGAGTGAAATGTTTTTTTGTCTCAGTCTCATGTCGCAGAAAATTTCTTCCTTAGAATTTTTATTTTCAACTTCCATTCACAGATACATAATTTTTTTGTTTATAATGCAGACTACAATTTCACAGCAATGAAAAACAATTTAAATAATATTTTTTGAGATATTTGGACAAACATAAATTTTTTTAACAAATACATTTTACTTCTTTCATTTCACTATTTGTAAGTTTCAGTAATTAAACATTCCTGGTTAAATTTCTACTGATAAACCTGAGCTAATGAATAACACTAAAAGAGTTCAATAACAAAGTGAACAATACGTACTGAGACATTTCTAGTCGAATACCCTCAAACCTTCAAAATATGAATGTTGGGTTGGGTTGTTTTACCTCTGAGCGGCACTTTTTTGCACACCATGGGCTAAATGGCCAGGTCACATGGACCCCGAAGTCTCAGAGAAGGTTGGGGGAGGGGACCCACTGGAACAGCTGTTGGGAGACAGATGGTAGCCTCCCGTCAAGGCCATCCAGCGTGTTCTTTAACGTGCACAGGGTATGTCTCTCCCGCACACGGGGCCACGGCTTAACGTCCCATCCGACGGACGGCGGCCTTTCCAAGCCCATCGGTGTCCCCTACTGACCGTGGGCAGGGCGGGGAATTTTGCGGAGATAAATCTCAACGCTGACCCAGCTGGGACTCGAACCAGGGAACTACGAGCCTGGCGCGCTACCGTCTGAGCCACCCCCGCCCCTAAAATATGGATGTAAACGTGCTCTAAGAGAGTCGGAAGATAATTTTAAAAAAAATATATCAGATTAATCTATTCAATTTTTGGCACAAGTTCATCAATATCTGACCCACTATAATAATAATTCAGTTTTAAAATAAATTTGTTCCTTGAATTTTCTGTTAAACGGAAATCTTGCCATAGATGGTTGGTTAACATTGTAACACTCGTTACCCAAATAACTTGTTCTTCCATGTTCGATTAATCAAAGAAACGATAAACTGAAAGTTATCTAGAGAAAGAAATTGGAACAAGAACAAACATTCTATTAGTGAAGTGACGCCGACATTCCTTTTAGTGATCGATATGGGAATTGGCGCCGCGTTTGCCTGAGTTCAAAATCGAGGCTCAATGTCAAAGGAAGGAAAAAAATCCTAAACAACACAACGTTGCTTAAACACTAATTTTATTTAATCTACTATTCTTATCATTTTGCAAGGCTAAGCTTATCTTTAAGGAAAAATTGCGAATTAATTGCAGAATAATTACATGCGTTTGTGGACACATGAAAGTGAAACAGTTACCCGGATTAATAACAAGTGAAATTTAAATTTAGATGAGAAATAAGAGAAGGATGTTTATTGCAACTTTAATCTTTCAAGGCTGGCAATGGAAATGGAATGAAATCTAGTGAACGGAAAGGCCATCTAGATAAAAGGATAATTTTTTCCTTTTGGAAAAATAAATGTTGCATTTAACCGTTTCGTGCAATTACTTAGTCGAAAATACAAACGCCCTACATATTGCGTACCTTCTGAAAAAATAACTAATGACATTAGCATTAAAAATATATTTTTCGCTTGTTCTTTGGATGATTAACGGAAAAATATACTATTAAATCTTTACATGATGATGAAATGGTCTAAATTCATCCTCTAGACAGAAAAATTGTTTTCCGTATGTTGAAAAAACAAAAATGCATCTGGTGGTGTCAAGGTGGTTTAAGGCAAGAAATGAAACGGAACTAATCTGATGTCAGTCAGAAGTTTTTTCTCTTTCTTCTGGCATCAGATTTTCTTTTTTAAAAAGATTGCTATTTAAACGTTTTCGATGTTAAGGCTTGAACCTATGAAAACAAATATTTTGACTTTCTGCAGAAAGATCTTTGGGGAAAAATAGACTTCGAAAAAAAAATAAAAATGAAATACCTGATGGTACTTTTGAATTGGATTGGATTGTTTTACCTCTGAGCGGCATTTTTTTGCACACCATGGGCTAAATGGCCAGGCCACAAGGACCCCGAAGGCTCAGAGAAGGTTGGGGGAGGGGACCCACTGGAACAGCTGTTGGGAGACAGATGGTAGCCTCCCGTCAAGGACATCCAGCGTGTTCTTTAACGTGCACAGGGTATGTCTCTCCCGCACACGGGGCCACGGCTTAACGTTCCATCCGACGGACGGCGGCCTTTCGGTGTCCCCATCGGTGTCCCCTATTGATCGGAAGCCCATCGGTGTCCCCTACTGACCGTGGGCAGGGCGGGGAAATTTTGCGGAGATAAATCTCAACGCTGACCCAGCTGGGACTCGAACCTGGGAACTACAGATTACGAGGTGGCGCGCTACCGACTGAGCACCCCCGCCCCTACATGATGGTACAGTCGCTCAAAAAAATATCCGAACGCTATGGTTGATTACAGAATTCAGAAAAAATATCTGGCAGCGATTTTTTTAGAAATTAGTGTTCTGGCAACCTTCGTGTCACGTGACACGAAGGCAGCCAGAACACTAATTTCTAAAAAAATCGCTGCCAGATATTTTTTCTGAATTCTGTAATCAACCATAGCGTTCGGATACTTTTTTTGAGCGACTGTAGGTGGTCATATTATTTTGATACTAGATCGTGTGGGCTCACTCACGGAAATATTGAGCGTGTGCAGTTACCACAGCAAACTGGAGCGTGTGCAGTAACTGCACATGCTCCAGTTTGTTGTGAACGGTAACTGGAGCATGTACAGTTGCTGTACACGCTCCTGATATTTTTCCTGAATTCTGTAATCACGCGACACGAAGGTTGCCAGATCACTAATTTCTAAAAAAATCGTTGCGAGATATTTTTTCTGAATTCTGTAATCAACCATAGCGTTCGGATACTTTTTTGAGCGACTGTACTGCACATCCTTCAGCGCATTCGACCTTGATGGCCTGAGCCACGTGGTGGTGGAGTAGGTACACTCCCAGCTTAGTGCGATAGACCACTGTACACGCCGCTTATCTTAAAGTTGCATCACTTGTGTGTTACAAATACAGAAAATTTAGAAAATTTCGCGGACCACCTAGGACCTAGCCACGGACCACAGTTTGAGAACCACTGTCAGAGAGTGTGGCTTGTCGTGACCCGAACCTGAGAGATCTGCAATAAAAGATATTCACTTGCCATTATAAGGCTGCCACAAGCGGCTGATTCCACAATGACAGGATTTAGCATCCACAATCGAGGATAACTGATCAGCATCCGGTAGCTCAGCTGTCAGACCACTGGCATGTCACCAGGAGGACGTGGGTTCAGATCCCACCCAGCTTAAGACAATTTTTCCTCCATGCCCACGTTGACCTACCGCATAATACTGTTTAAAATGTTGTTACTGTGTTGTGATTTAAAATGTTATTAATGTGTTTATTATTATAACAAACACTTTACAGTGAAAAATTAAACAGTGAAGGATGTAGATGTATACATGAATTTTGATTCTGCGTTTCTTCCCTATCCCTGCCATTTGCCGCTCAGAGGTAAAACAACAACAACCCTGCCATTTGCTTTCTTTCTTATGAGAAAACTAGGCTTATTTAAGCGGCTATTTTTCAGATTACAAACCCCACATAAATCGGGAGCCGACCGGAACAGGAAAACGAGTCTCATTGATTCCTGCATTTAGCAAACGAAACAAGTGAAAATCATAAATATTCAAAATTCTGAACAATGCAAGTGAAAAACAATTAACGAGTTAAAAAACGTCTGCTTCTTAAGATAACAGATTTGTCGTCGTTATTGGCAAAGTGAGTAGTTTAGTATTTTGCGTTCGGCAATTCGTTTATTTGCATTCGCATTAAGAAGAAAACACTTGCGATATTTTAGTGATTTATTTGATAGAATTAGCGACTTATTTTAGTTGGATATTCTGCACAATGGCAGAAAGCGTAAATGGTAGTACGCGAGAAACGTCGCTACAACGCGTCTTTCATTTCCTTCGCAGACAGCGAGGAAAATCAAGAAGAAGATGGAAATGTTTCAAAAGCAGTTTATGCTGCTGCATTAAGGGTGAATCATCAGATGATGATGAAATGTATGCTCCCTCACAATCCAGTTAAAGAGTAGATGAAGTGGGAGACGCCACTGTTGAAATGGAAGAGGCAAAGCCGTCTGATGAAATTAAGCCCCAACAGTCGGAATGTAGTGGAAGTCTCAGGAAATCTGATCCTCACCTTTCAAGTCTTTCACTCACATGTAGTTCCAGTCATATGACAGAAGAGTCCTGTTCCCATAGATGGGAATGTCAATTGCCAGCAGATTCTGCACAAGAGGGAGTTTGGGAACTGCAAACGGATCATGGAATTATCTTGAGACGAAAAAAGAATGTTATTTATGTTCCGAAGAGCAAAGGCTTTTCGTGTTACTTGGGAGATATCATTTCTGCATTGCAGTTTTCGCTTTTATGACCTGTGTCATAATTGTGAACATCTTGATACATCGTATCCGACACAGAAAATGATAATGATGAAGAACTCAATAATGAAAGAAAGATGAAAGAAAATGTAATTAGATCAACAACAAAAATGAAATGCAATATGTGAGAAATAAGAAAAAAAAAAGAAAAGAAAAAAAAAAATGTCTCCCCTAAAAAAACTATCCTCAGACGTCACCGAATCGTGGGAGACGGGCAACATCCAATATCTGTTGATTCCTCCCTAGAATTCATTTCATATTTGAGGTAAACCTCAGATAATGGATGGCTAACATGAGGCTCTGGTACAACACATGTTATATAAATGCATATTATACATACATATATATATGCACACACCTGCATATCAAACATACATGCATATCTCGTACATAGATATATACATATATACATGCATATCGTACATAAATATATAAATGCATATCATACCTGAATATATATACACACACACACACATATGCAATACATACATATATACATACATACGCAAATATATACACATACATACATATATATATATACATATCACATATGCATTACACACTGATGCATCCTAAGACTTGTATACAGAAATGGATGTCGCTAATCATATATTTTATTCTTATATTATTAATTATAATAATTTTACGGCAAAATTAAATAACAATTAATGCTATTTTTAACGAAAAATATTAGAAACTGAAAGTTCGTGGGGAACATCATTTATTAAAGATAAGAATGCATAAAGAAATATCAAAAGTGGCATGGTGCTTGTTTTTAATCACTAAGAGTATTTAAACGATTGTAATTTTAATAAAAAGTTTTGCTTATTTTTTTCCATAATTGCAAGAATTATTTGAAATATAAATTATTCTTAGCCCGGAAATATCTCTAGAGCTTGTATTAGAAAAGATTGGCCAAACGGCATCCAGTCGCCATATTAAGGCTCACAACACACACCTTTGGCCTGAGTATGATTAGATTGCGTAGGTTTGTTTCCCACTTTCGAAACAGTAATTTTTAGTGCTTTTAAAAAGAAACTTTTCACTCTAAGTTAAAGTAACTTTCAGAGAAGTTTTTTAATTGAAATATTGAGTTATTTATGCATAAATTGAAATATTTTGAAAAGTTGCAAAACTTTCGTTATAGGAGTAAAGCATTTTGAAAGGTTGATGCAATGTCCTTGTATCTTCTATCTGTCATTAGTGTTATGTCCATACTTAACAGAAAATGTATATAATACGGCATGAGACATTAGCAAAAATTATAAAGCTTTATAATATTTATGTTCTGCTTAATTACATCTCTGATACATAATTAATCATAAGTGCTTGATTCCTCTCACAATAAATCAATCTCACTTGAGGCCAGACTCGAACCTCGAACCCACTCCTGCTTTTGGTCCCAGCAGACGCCATCCGTCCTTCAACTCCTACCCTCCCCCTCTCCTCCTTCACTCGTCTCTTCTCCTCCACTCCTAACATGCCAGCCCCAAGAAACCTCGGCTACCAGTTCACTTCCCAGAGTTAATCTCTCTAAGGTCAAGGCCCACTTTGGAATTCCTATCTCCAAATACCTAAGAAAGCAACTTCCCTCTAGCCGTTTCTTACTCGCCTAAACTATCCTTCCTTCTTCTGCTCTAACTCCCGTTCTCTACCAATTTTAAATTTTAAATTTCAAATATTCCACAAATATAACTATTAATATCAGTAAAACTCGATGTTACTTTATTTCATCATCATCATCATCATCATCATCATCATCAAGCAGCCATGGGCTACGGAGGTCCAACCAGACCATGCAATTTAGTTCTCCAAGCAAGTCTATCCTGAGCTACATCTACTGCATCTGGCCACTGCACACCAATTCTAACAAGGTCCTGTTTGACATTGTCTGCCCACCGCATCCTAGGTCTCCCCCCTCCTTCTGAGACCTTTAGGCACACTGTTCATAACCCTATTCGCCAATCTATAATTATTCATACGGGCAACATGGCCAAACCAATGGAGTCTCTCTCTGCACAATATGCTGCTTAAAGGAGGTTGCAAACTGCTTTGCCTAACCTCATCATTATTTACAAAGTTGAACACCTAATGCCCAAGATACTGCGTAAGCATCTGGAATCAAAAGCATCTAATTTCCTGTTATCTTGTTTACAAAGTGTCCAAGTTTCACTACCATAACTAACCGTAGAAAGAACCAAACTATTATACAGTCTAATTTTAGTCTTTAGGTGTATACGCCTATTTCCCCACACTCTCCATAGGTTCTTAAAAGTCCCGGCAGCAATCCCTATTCGTCTGTTAATCTCATGCTGCACATAACCATTATCTGTTACATAGCTCCCAAGATAATTAAACTGTGACACCTGCTCAAGACTGCAACCATTCAGATTAACTGAATCACAGCCTGCCTGACCAATTTTCATCACTTTAGTTTTCTCTCTGTTTATAACCAAACCTACTCTACTATCAGTTTCATTAACAGCTCGAATGAAAGAGTTCATCTCATCAACATCATTTGCCAAAAGGGCTAAATCATCAGCGTAATTTAAAACAGAAATTTTCGTATCTCCAGTCCATTTAAGGCCAAAATCTTTCCCTTGAAGTGAATTTCGCATACATAATTAATAACCAAGCTAAAGAGAAAAGGAGACAAAATGCACCCTTGTCGAACACGAGAAGTAATGCTAAACCAATTGCTACAAGCCTTACCAACTCTCACACACGACTCAGTGTTATTATAGAGAGCTTTCATAATGTTAACTAACTTGTCTGGTATACCATATGATCTCACAATCAACCACAAATTATGACGATCAACAGAGTCGAAAGCCTTTTTGAAATCAACAAAGCTAGCAACCAAAGGTTTCTGAAACTCTAAACATTTCTCAAGAATCTGCCTAAGTGAAAATATCTGATCCACACATCCCCTACCACTTCTGAATCCACATTGCTCATCACGCAATTGACTGTCAACCAGATTCTTAATTCTATTAAGCACATTCATGGAAAGGACTTTACCTTGAACAGAGAGTAGGCTGATACCCCTATAATTATCACAAGAACTGCGATCACCTTTTTTGAAAATATGGTAACAATAGCTCTGGTAAAATCCTTAGGGTAGGTAGTTAGAAATAAGATCCTAGTCATCCAAATGGTAACTGAAACATTCCCAGCTCTAAGCATTTCCGTAGTAATTTCATCTACCCCTGGGGATTTATGAAGTTTAAGTTTAGAAACAGCCAGAATAACTTCAGACTGTGTTATAGGGTCGACATTAAAGCCACCAATGCATCTATCATCATTGCAAACAATGGAGTAGAACTAACCACATTGTTTAGAACATCACTGAAATGCTCAGCCCACCTAGCCATGACAGAATCCTCACCTTCTATAACCTTACCTTGTTTATCCTTCAATCCCTGTATACCTGTCCGTTTTCTACCACACAAAACATTAACTATCTGGTACAGCTCTCTGCTGTTGTGCTGTCTAACTGCTTCCTCAGCTTTGTCAGCCAAGCCGTCAAATCAAACATTCTGATCAGCAGCTAACTGATCCTTACACGTTTATTAAGTTCTCTGTAATGCTTTCTATAGGACTAGTAGGGTATTGATTAAGGACATTCCTGCAGTTCTTTCTTTCAGAAATAAGATCAAGTGCCTTATCACTTAAAAAATTCTGTCTCCTCTGCTCCTTTGTTCCTAAAAGAGTGTTGTTAGTATCTAAAAAAGCCTGTTTAAAATGATCCCATTCTTCCTCCAGTAGTAAGCATACCATGACTGTCATAATGACTAAGTAACCTATCATTGTAAGCTTTGGCTATAACTGGGTCTTTCAGAGCTTCAGTATTAAAAGTAAATTTTTTAACCCTAGCACAACACTTTTTCAGTTTAAGTTGCAAGACACTTTTAACAAGGTAATGGTCAGATCCATTTAAAGCTCCCCTATATGACCTGGTATTCCTAACAGAACTAGCCCATTTGCTGTTAATTAATATATAATCAATCATATTCTTATGTAGCCCATCGGGTGAAACCCATGTGTACTTATGTATGTCGTGGTGTTTGTAATAAGTATTAGTTATTCTGAATCCGTTGAGTTTACTTTCCTGTAGGAGACGTTGCCCATTGCCATTGCAGCTACCAATACCAAAAGGGCCTATTACTCCTCCCCAAAGATCAGAGTCAGTACCAACATTGGCATTGAAGTCACCTAGAACAAGGGTAATATCTCCTTTCTTGACAGAATTCAAAATATCCTGAAGTTGTTCATAAAACCTATCCTTCTCATCCTCATCGGCATCCTCAGTGGGGACATAACAGCAGATAGCATGCAAGTCTTCATCGCTTGTCTGAAATTTTGCTGTAAGAAACCTTTCATTAATAAGGTTTTAGGGTTCTATGAAAGAATGCTAAGAAGAAAACGTAAATGAAGAAAGAGTTATGCAATCTTCGCAGTAAAGACAACAATACTAATCTAAGCCATTTGGCATTGTTATCAATATCGACACATGAAATCTTTCCATCTAAGAAAAGATGTATGATCAAGTTTATAATATTTTCTCCTATGAATTATGGAGAAAGTGTTGAGATCGTGAAAATAAAAAGTAAATCTTTTCGATTAGGAATCAGATGTCCCTGTATTTGGGGCGAGGGTTGCTCAGTCGGTAGCGCGCCAGGCTCGTAATCTGTAGTTCCCAGGTTCGAGTCCCAGCTGAGTCAGCGTTGAGATTTATCTCCGAAAAATTCCCCGCCCTGCCCACGGTCAGTAGGGGTCACCGATGGGCTTGGAAAGTCCGCCGTCCGTCGGATGGGACGTTAAGTCGTGGCCCCGTGTGCGGGAGAGCCCTACCCTTAGCACGTTAAAGAACACGCTAGATGGCCTTGACGGGAGGCTACCATCTGTCTCCCAACAGCTGTTCCAGTGGGTCCCCTCCCCCAACCTTCTCTGAGCCTTCGGGGTCCATGTGACCTGGCCATTTAGCCCATGGTGTGCAAAAAAGTGCCGCTCAGAGGTAAAACAACCCAACCCAGTCCCTGTATTTGAAAAGTCTTTATCTCAACCCTTGTGAAACTCTGTCGCTTCAACGATTTAAGCTATTGATTCATATTTTATATTCAGATCGTCTCAGATTTATTGGCATCCGGTTTTTAGAATATACATTTTGTAACGCAGTGAAACGAATTTTCATAGAGCGATTTAAAAAAAAATACGAATTTCATCAAATTTGTTTTTCATAAAACGCTATTCGGAGAACACAATACCAGGAATTACAGTTCCAGGTACTACTATATTTGCCATATGTCCAAAGATTTAACAACAGTTTTAAACAGCTTATTATTAGACACACATTTCGGCTCGAATTTTGCGCTCCAAAATCGTGCTGAAGGCGTTACATGGAATATTGCGGCTCCAGTTGATAGAAATCGATTAATAGCACGGTTAATCATATACTGCCCCGACAAAATATTAGAGAATTTCTTCTGAATTTCTATATCAAATGGGAAATTAACTCGAAGCTTATAACTTTTAAAATAAGTTTCTGAAGATAAAATGTCGATAAGAAATAAATTACCCCTGAGGCAGCTGCTTGCCCCAGAGATATGACAGGAACCTGTTAGTCTAATATGCCATGAGACAAAATCAGTGTCTCGAGCTCTTTAATGAGTACCCAACTGCACTGCCCTCTTGACCGACGAGACGGGTGGTGAAATGCTACTGAAGATAAAGATCAAATCGACTCTTTCTAGATTTTGAATTTCAACAATATTCGTTCGGTGTTTAAAGTATTATGGAAGTCTGATTATTTAACACAAACAGAGCCTGTTATAAGAGTTTAAGCGTGAATAACAAACAGTATTTCAAACCATTTAATTAAATAACTTAAATTTAGAAGGTTGGGTAAATAATTCTTTGAAAAGAAAAAACGAAAATAAATTATGAATTTCTTTTAAATATTCCGAACAATGAACTTGTGATTAGATTTCAGTAATATCAAATCTTGAGTTTGCTTTTCTGATAATTTTTAGATTCCTTTTCAGAAAAATACGAGCAAATGTTTTCACTGTCTGTAGATATTCGACATCTATGTTTTTAGAGAAAAACTGTTTTTGAGTTGGCATTCATTCCTCTGCCATCTCCCAATGGCTATAATTGCGCAATCTAGCAGTTGAAAATTTTAAGATGGCAAAATTTCAAACTAATATCGAAAACGATGTAATTATATTAGAAATTTGAAATTTTGGCTCTGAAATGCGAATGTGATGAGATTTGCATTGATAACAATGATTTTCACCTTTACCTACCAGAGGGAGGGGGGGACACATTTTTTCTGTTTTAAGATATAATTATTCGTTTTTAGAGATAGATTGCAAAATTCTTTCTGGGTTGGATAGGTATTGAGAAGCTATTATGATTCACACTTTTCGAAGCTTCAAAAAGTTCAAAAGGCGCCCTCTGACGGTGGAAAAATTTGAAATTTTTCAAATTTTTAACGAATATCGCAAACGATCTATTTGGGCTAGAAAACTGATATTTTACTGGTGGAATGTGAAGGTCAAGGGGTTGACATTGGCAGTAACAATTTGTCTCTTCACGCCCAAGGGGTGGAAAAACTCAACTCTGTGTTTTGGGAAATTAATAAAAAATTCTTTTTGAATTGAATAGGTACTAACGAAATATGATGATTCACAGTTTTCAAATCTTCTAAATGGCCTTAATTTGCATCGTTAGAGGGCGTTAAATGTAGATAATGTAAAACTTGAAGGAGCAATATTACAAACGATTTATTTTTGCTTAAGATAAAATATTCTGATGATAGAATGTGGTGATGAAGAACGGACACTCAGATAACGTACTAACAGGGCCGAACGGAGGCTAAAGATTATTAAACGTGTTAATATTTCATGCATTTCTCAATAAAGTTTTAAAATATCTGTAAAACGGAGGGGGAAATGTTATACTGCATTGGAGATGCAGTCTCTTGCCCCCCTCTACATTTTTTCAGTTCGATTGTGTTTCTTGCTCTCCCCTCACCCTCGATTTTTTTTTTTAGATCCGGGCCTGTACACTTTTAATAATTAACCGAAAAATATGCAAAGGAAAATGTTTCGTTTCATCAACCGTATTCAGAAATAAAATCAAACAAAAATTTTTTAGGTACATGAAAGATAAAAATATGCATTAATATTATATTTCGAATTAATATTAAATCTCTGCGTATAATAATTAATCCACGTTTTTAATGACGTATTCGGCGTGGGCAATTAACTGAGCGAGAATATCGACAGCATTAGAATAATCTAAGGAATTTCCGATGACACGCACGTTGAATTGTCAACATTGCTAAATCTGCCAGCCTGTCTTGATTCGTGATCGTTCTTAAACAGCGCTTTATAAGTTTCTTTTTCAGAATTTTTCTTTCATCATTCGCGACAGTTATGGGTAGTGTTAACAGAATTCGCAACACAGTTGCAGTGTTCAGAAAAATATCTACTAAATCGTGAAAAAAAATGTAGTTTAGAACATAAGTTGGAGTCATTATTGGGAAGGAAAATTACAAAATTATATTTTGTAACTAAATGTCAATTAAAAAAAATAAAATATTTTTGACGAGAATTTTTAGCTCATGTGTAATTCTTATTTCTTCTATTTTTCGTTTATTATAGTAAATGGATATCCAGAAATCAGCAAATAACAAAAACATTCAACAGTCTAATATCTACGATATCTATTGTCCACCACAAAGACATTCTCAGAAGGTGACAAATTTTGGAAGAGTTAAGAAGCTAATTTTCTGTTTGTATTTAGTAATATTAAAGCCATTTATCAATATATTACGTGTAATTCTATTATTTTGCCAACAATTAATAAGCGAATGTCCACCCCCACCCACCTCGAAACTATTTTTTGACTGGCAAATCACACTTTTCTTTAGCGAATATACTCAAACTATTAATAAAACTAATGCAATTCATCCAAAAATACGTGATTAACTTTCTTTGGTACGCAGTCGATGCTTTTCTTATCCTGTTTGCCTATGTCTAAGGCACATTTGCATACGTATTCATAACTCGAGGCATCATTCTTGCACTCCTTTTTTCTCTTGGACAAAGTATTGGTTTACATAATGATGTGGTGCGACATTTGTTCACAGAGTACAGTGCAGGTGAAACAATCGCTACCTGAACTTTTCTTTCATTGAAAAACCAAAGCATAATTGCTTCAATGCCACTCTTTAACCGTTCAGATAATCCTTTCTGACCTCTGCTGCAAATGGCGAAGAGCGTGTCGAATTCCACCGTCTCTGAAATTCCAATATGCTGCATTGTTCGTCTGCTGTTCGCAGTAAGACAGTAAGTAGGCTTTACTGATGGGCATAACGATTATTGGGAAAGCAAATGTGTACGTGTGTGGGGACTTTGCAAACCAGAGCACATGCTTTCTTTGCTTGCTATGCAGTGGCGGCTCCTGAGCTTCTAAACACGTGGGGGAGAACTTAATCAACTAAAGAGGGGTGATCTTTCCTTTCCCCAATTTTGCATTTCTTTTCCTATTTAGGGGCGGGAGTGGTTCGGTCGGTAGCGCGCCAAGCTCGTAATCTGTAGTTCCCAGGTTCGACTCCCAGCTGAGTCAGCGTTGAAATTTATCTCCGCAAAATTCCCCACCCTCCCCACGGTCTGTAGGGGACACCTATGGGGTTGGAAAGGCCGCCGTCCGTCGTATTGAACGTTAAGCCGTGATCCCGTGTAAGTGAAGAGAGCTATACCCTGTGCACGTTAAAGAACATGCTGGATGTCCTTGACGGGAGGCTACCATCTGTCTCCCAACAGCTGTTCCAGTGGGTCCCCTCCCCCAACCTTCTATGAGCCTTCTGGGTCCATGTGACCTGGTCATTTAGCCCATGGTGTGCAAAAAAGTGCCGCTCAGTGGTAAAACAACCCAACCAAACTCTTTTCCTAATCTTCATTTCTGGCCTTTTTCTTTCTTGTCCCTTTCTTTTCCAGTTAGCTTACCGAGACTTCTACGGTCTCAATAAGCAGAAAGGATGTTCTTCGGCCTACTGCAATCTCCGTTTTATTTTTAAATTTTGTCACTTTTTTTTAGACTAATTCTATTGTAGGAGGTATGGTCCCTTGGCCCGGTACTCCGCAGCGCCATTTATGATCTTTGATCTTTGAAATAAAGAGGGGGGGGGGATGGCCTAGCCTGTAGTGCGCCAAGCGCCCAATCTGACGTTTCGAAGTTGAGTCCCTACTAGGCCTGAACTGTGATAATTTTTGCATATTTATTTTGACATATGCTATGTGAGTTTCTCTGCAAATATTTGTTTGTGTTTTCATTTAACATATGTAATGCACTAATTTATTATACTAGTTCTTATGCCTAGTGTATCCAAATTTCGCATTAGATAAAATTATAAAAATGTTGTATTGCTCCCAAATATTTCACACAGTTTTCCACAGTTTTCCACTTTCCTTGGTGGGCTAAAAATTCAAATCTCTACCTGTAACAAAACCATTCTAAATTAAAACCATTTTTTATTTTTATACTTGTTTAGAGAATTTGAACGGAAAATTTGCTATTGATACTAGACTAATGAGCTTCTGCAGAAGGAGGCCAGAAAACTTGGAGTAGCCCTCCTGTGCAGAGGTATTTGATGCTCCTATCAGGGACGTACCAGGGCGTATTCAGGGGCGTAGCTATGGAGAGATGGGGGGAGTTCCCCCCCCCAAAGTAACTCGAAGTTGGTGAAATGCAATTCAACTTCGTAAAATCTAGGTGAGTTGCGAAAATTTGTAATCTTTTTTTCTGTAAAATTAAGGGGAGTTGTCAAAATCGTTGGAAAATGGAGAGACGGCAAAATCTAGAGCAGTTGGAAAAATTCGAAGCCACTCAGTAAACTACAGGTGAGTTGGCAAAATCTTGGGGAGTTTGCAAAATTCCGAGTGATTTGGTAAAATCATGGGGAGTTGGCAAAATTCAGAATGACTTGGCAAAATTTTGGGAAGTTGACAAAATTGGAGTGATTTGGCAAAATTCAGGTGAGATGTAAAAATTGGGATTTTTTTCTCTAGAATTATGGTGAGTTGGCAAAATCTAGGAGGTTTGGCAAAATCTAGGGGCAGTATGCAAAATTCGGAGTGAATTAGCAAAATCGTGGAGAGTTGGCAAAATTCGGAGTGACTTGGTAAAATTGTGGGGAAAATTGTGTAAATTCAGGTGATATGTAAAAATTGCAATTTTTTTTTTTGTAAAATTATGGCGTGTTGGCAATCGAGGCAACTTTCTAGTATCTGGGAGAGTTGGCAAAATTCAGAGTGACTTTGCAAAAATCAGGTGAGATGTAAAAATAGGATTTTTTTTCTGTAAAATTGTGGCGAGTTGGAAAAATCGTGGAAAGTTGGCAATATCTAGGGAAGTTGGCAAAACTGGAAACCACTTAGTAGGCGAGTTGTGATAATTGGGATTGGGTTTGCGAAATTAAGGAGAGTTGACAAAATCGAGAACTTTTGGCAAAATCTAGGGGAGTTGGCAAAATTTAAATCCACTTGGTAAAATATAGGCGAGTTGGTGATCCTTGCCTTGAAATTTGTGTAAATCCTTGCTTCAACTGCCACCATTAGCAAGATGCTTCATGAAGCTGGTCTTTATGTGGCCTCTTGCCGACCAGATGTTGTGTCCCTTCTCTCCACGCCACAGAAGGGAAATGGGGGAGACAACATCGTGATACTGGGGATCATGATGATAAATCGTGATCACTGAAGATAACTGGGGGTAATGACTCCAGTTATCTTCACTGATGAGTCCAGAGTTGCCCAGAAGAATGATGCATGAGGTATATTGATCTGGAGTGAATAGGGGAACCAGTGTAATGGTCTGGGCAGGCATTTCTCTGGGTGGTCAGACAGCTTTAAATGTGATTCCTTCCAGCACGAGGCATTTCTCTGGGTGGTCAGACAGCTTTATATGTGATTCCTTCCAGCACGAGACATTTCTCTCGGTTATCAGACAGCTTTATATGTGATTCCTTCCAGCACGAGGCATTTCTCTCGGTGATCAGACAGCTTTATATGTGATTCCTTCCAGCACGAGGCATTTCTCTCGGTGATCAGGCAGCTTTATATATGATTCCTTCCAGCACGAGGCATTTCTCTCGGTGATCAGGCAGCTTTATATGTAATTCCTTCCAGCACGAGGCATTTCTCTCGGTGATCAGACAGCTTTATATGTGATTCCTTCCAACACGATGAGGGCCTCGACTCTGTCGAGGCTCTCATCGTGCTGGAATGCTGTCGATGAGTCCCTCGACTCTGTCCTTGCTTTCCGACTTTAACTAGCTGGAATGAAGGCCAGTTGAAGGGGAAAGTTGAAGTCGGAAAGCAAGGTAGCATTGCATCTACAAAAGGGCATCTTCAACAACATGGCACTGCAGTAGCGGATTTAGAGGTCCAGATGCTCGAAGCGAAATAACATTTAGGGGCACTATGTTGGATAATTGAATTGACTTCTAGAGTTAGGACAGCAATTCATAGAACAATTTGGCTGCGACTCAGTGACTGGGGACTGCTATCGCTTATCGGCAAATCTGCCACTGCTAAAATATCTGAAAGGGGTTGGGGTTGTTTTACCTCTGAGCGGCACTTTTTTTCCACATAGTGGGCTAAATGGCCAGGTCACAAGGACCCGAGGGTTCGGAGAAGGTTGGGGAGGGGGGCACTGAACAGCTGTTGGGAGATAGATGGTAGCATCCCATCAAGGCCATCCATCATGTTCTTTGGCGTGCACAAGGTATGGCTCTCCCGCACACGCGGCCACGGCTTAGCATTCCATCCGATGGATGGTGCCCTTCCCCCCCACCATCAGTGTCCTCTACTGGCCGTAGGCAGAGTGGGGAGTTTTGCGGAGGTAAATCTCAACACTGGCCCAGGCGGGACTCGAACCTGAGAACTGCAGATTACGAGTTTGGTGTGGTAGCTACTTAGCCACTCCCACCCCCTGAAAAGGGAGATTGCATCATGTTGCAAACATACCTTGAGTCAGTCCTGCCTCGACCCCTATGTGTGACCTTATGCAGGTGCAAGAAGGGTACAATTTCATTTTACATCATGATTATTCCATTCTAACACAGCTCGACTGATGGAGGTTAACATCATCAGATTACGAACTTGGTGTGGTAGCTACTTAGCCACTCCCACTGCCACCCCCTGAAAAGGGAGATTGCATCATGTTGCAAACATACCTTGAGTCAGTCCTGCCTCGACCCCTATGTGTGACCTTATGCAGGTGCAAATGGTAGCTACTTAGCCACTCCCACTGCCACCCCCTGAAAAGGGAGATTGCATCATGTTGCAAACATACCTTGAGTCAGTCCTGCCTCGACCCCTATGTGTGACCTTATGCAGGTGCAAGAAGGGTACAATTTCATTTTATATCATGATTATTCCATTCTAACACAGATCGACTGATGGAGGTCAGCATCATCAACCGTATGGAGTGGTAGGACGATCAACCAATCTCAATTCCATAGAGCACGTTTGGCTCTTGCATTACCTTGATTAACTCCCTAGACCCGGCAAGAGCTGCAGGTATTCTTTATATGTGAATAGTTCCACATGAATAACCTCATACACAGTATAAGGCAACGTTGTGAGGCTTAAGCAGCTGCAAGAAGTGATCATACTCCTCATTAGTCCTCAATTTGTGTTCCAACCAGAATGTCAATCCCGATTTTGACTCTTTCATCTGTAATATTATGAAACTTTTATTCCACTTTAAATATCGATTCAACACGTCTGCATTGCGCTTTCCCGAGAGCTTTCTTACAAATTGGTGAAACGATATTTCTTCTCAACATTTCTCCTACAAGTACCACTTAAATTGCAAAGAAATGAAATCCTTACCTCCTAAGAGATTCATGTTCATATTTTGCCGTGTTTGTATTTAATGAATTGTTTTACCCCTTAGAGGAAATCTTTGCACATAATGGGCTAAATGACCTCGTCATAAGGACCCAAAGAATGAGGACAGGAGGTTTATGCCGTCCTTAGAAAATATTATTTACGGCTCCAAAAGGAGAAAGGTAACTAACCCCCCTCCGGTTTAAGTAAACCATTGATTCATGTTTAGATTAACTTTGCGATAAAATATTAAAAATGTCAATACTGGTTACTACTGGTTAATAACTTTCTTAATTCTTTAAATACTAATCGAATATTATTGAAATTCGAGATTTAGAGAAATTTGATTGAGATCTAGTGACATTTTCTTCTGAAACATTTATTGCCAAGTTATGAAACTTCGAATGTAGCTTTCTGTCAATTTAACATGTGACTGAATGCAAAATTTAAATTCTCTATAAAGAATTAGAACGTTGATTACGGAACATTTTATTCAAATGTAAAAATTTTCATAATGCGAAATCAAGGTCACAAGGCGAAACGGAACAATGAAATGCCGTATTTCTTTTCAAAAATCCTTTTCTGTTGATAACAATAGAAACGAAATCGTCACAATAACCTCCCTGTCTGTTTAACGTTTGTTCCCTTCGGCGATTCTTTAGTCGCCAGGAAACCTTGCCGAGATGGAGGCCGCATCCCTTGGGTCGCCGGGTCGAGCCTGCTGCATGCAAAAAGATAGGTAAGAATTTGTATCTCGATTCCCATGTACAACCTCATCTACACTTGAATTCACTTAAGTTCATTGTCTGAGGTATTTTCACTTTTAGCAGAGTTCCTGCTCTAATAATTGCATAATGTGTCAATCGAATGCGATTAAACCTTCAGAAAGAATTTTCTTCGATGCATCAATTAAGTTACGTTCTTCAGTTAAGCACAATCTCATTTTATGTTTGAATTCAGATTTCTTAAGTTTAGGTTCAGTGTCTTAGGAATTTGACTTTTAACATAGTTGCTGCTTTTCTAATTAATAATAATCTGAAATGCCAATCGAAGGTTATGATTTACGATTTAGAAGTAACTTTGTTCTATGCATACATTACAGGGATAGGATGATCTTCAGTCAAACATAATCTCATTTCAGTTTGAATTTAGTATCATAAATTTACGCTTTGCGTCTTAGGAATTCATCTTAGCATAGTTTATATCATTTTTGTAATTGTGTGTTTGTGTCAATCTAATGTCATGATTTAGCGCTAAAAATAACTTTGTTCTATGCATCATTGGGGCTTAAGCACAATCCCATCTAGGCTTGAATTTAGTTAAGTCTTAAGTTTAAGTTCAGTGTCTTAGAAATTCAACTTTTAGCCTAGTTGCTGTTCTTGTAATTGTGTCTTGTGCCATTATAATGTGACGATTTACGATTAGCAAAAAGCTTTGTTTTATGCATTAATTGTGCAGGGATAGGAGGGGATGGTTTTGTGGAATGACAACCATTTACAAGGTACTTGTTTCGTTCGTGGGTAATTTCGAATTTTAAACTACTTAGAAAGGTTAAGAATGAATTTTTTAGGTTTTAATGCAAAGAGCTCATGGTAAAAAGAAAAACTTTTCATTTTAAAACTTAGACTGAAAAATCGGCTGTTTGCACAATGTCAATCAAAATTCTTTTGCCTCTGACATATAGCAGTATTGGAATGCATTGATGTTGAATTTTATAAATTGTACAATGTGTTGGTAAAGTAACTGTATGCTGTATTATGTGGTATGTGGTTAATTGCACAGAGACTTTTTGAAAGCCTTGTATTTTGTAAGAAATCTCAAATGCTTTCATCATAAGAAATTGCAAAATCTTAAAAGGAAATACGAAACTAAAGGTATTTATTGAATGAAATGCTTTTAGTTTCGTATTTTCTATACACATTGTTTAGAAGTTGCTTCTGTTGGCAATAATCGTCACAAAAATGACGTAAATCTGTTGAAGCAATGTTTAATCTGTTACGTAACTTAAGACGCATACGTCTCCCGGATCTAGAAAAAATAATGTGAGACCAAGAACGAGCCGGAACGCCGTTCCAGTATAAAAAATTTCCCTGTTTGAGTGGTCTTTAAAAAAGCTATCGAAAGATGCTTCTAATATTCATGTTATTATTATTTTATTTACGTTCTGGTTGCAATCATTCTTAAAGAGGGGAGGAAGCACGATCCCTTCGCCATATGGCCCACATGGTATTCGCTCTTATGTATAAACTTACTAGTAATTTAATTAAAAAAAAGCACACTTTTATGAGCTTTTTTCTTTAGCAATAAAAATTAATTTTATTATCTCTTATAGGTTGTTGGAAAGGTCATATTTATCTTTTTGTACAATTAATTTCGTTTTCAAAACCAAATTCTTTTCCGTTAGTATAGCGAATACCGTGTGGTATGTGTCTAGGCACCCTAAGAGTCACTCACACAGAGATTCAAGTCGCGATAACACTCTTTTTTTTGGCATTTTTTCAAGACACTCTATTTTTTAGGACACAAGCAGAACAGCATTTTGCTGTTTTATATATCATATATAAACGACTAATATGGAAGGACCTATGAGTTGAATGGTGCTTTTTTTTAGAAACAATTCTTAATTAGTACAGTTAAATTCGGAGCAACAATTTTCCTTTAGTGAAGTAAACGATTCTTACTTGTTGGGGCGATTTTTCTGAATTAAGTGGATTAGTGTCCAAGAAATTGTTATTCAGTTATTGCACAGAGCTACCCAAAATATTAGAGAATTTCGATGTTAATGCCAATGGCAATCGAACTTTGAAGCTCTATACCTTCTAAAATATTATATTTAATGGAAAAATGTGACTGAAGATGAATTAAAGATCACAATCAAATGCATTTAAATATCGATTTTGCGATAATGTTCATTCAGTACTAAAATACTTCTGGAAGATGGGATAGTTATCAATCAATTATGTATATATTATCAATATAATTGTCTAATATTGAAATAGTCATTACCCCAAAAGTCTATAATGTATATTTATTTTATTTAAATAGTTTGGAACAATAATTTTAATTAATTACTGCGGAAAATTCTTACGACACATTACTGTTACGAATATATTCCAGCTTACATAACTCTTTAAATAGTGAGCGAATATAGTTGAAAATCGAGATTTAAATACATTTGATTATAATCTTTTATTTATATTCAGTCATATTTTTGCATTAAATTGATATTTTAAAAATTATAGATCTTTGAATTTAGATTCGTATTGGCATAAATGGAAATTCTCCGAGTTTCATTATATCAAGTGTTGAATCATTACTTCTCTTTCATAATGAAAAGAAAGTCGTAAGTTGAAATTTCTACTTTAAGCAGATAAAATTACGTTGTTATTCGAGTTTTTTTACATTAAACATGTGGCGAATTTTTTGAATAAAATATGATATAGAAGACTAACTATATTTGGTTCGGCTTTGATCATAAACATAATACATACAATATAAAAGTTAAATATGAAACTAGTTGTTTATGTGTTTTCAGTTTAGGAGTTTCTTTAAGAGGTTTGAGGAGTTTTTCCTTTTCTTTCTCTTTTCCAGGAAATCCAGGCAATGCTGGTTCCTTAGTCTCATGGTGTCATTTCGCCCCCGCTGTTACAGGGGTCAGGTTGGAGGACAGGGCCACTGTATCGAGTGGGGGATGTCTTGTCTGTTGTACATGTAAACGTCCTGACTGAGACAGTGGTCGGGTTGAAGAACCGGGCCATCGTGTCAGCTTAACCGGATAGAGGCTGGATTGGAGAACCTGGCTACTTTCCGGGGGGCCTTGTCCCTTGTCGAGAGAAAACCTGAACAAGGTTCCTCTCTTATCTGTTTAGTCTATGCAGGTGGGATCCTCCCTCAGCTTCTCAATAACGAGGGGAAGGCAAGTTCTTTGCGGCAGGCTCCCTAACCAATCTTGGCCAGGGTGCTTCCTGGTGCATCACTTTTTGGTGTATTTGGTTTTTTTCATTAGTTTTTTATCGTTTGTGCGTCTTTTCCTTTCGTTTTTTTCAATAATAAAAGGAGTTTTTTATGAGTTTTTTTCTTTTCATGTTTCGTTTTTTTAATCAAAAAACAGTTTTTTATATAGTTTGTTTTTAAAGAATAACCATAGAAAGTATTATATGGTTACTTTTATTTTTCACTTGCTTACTTTTCGTTTATTTTAACAAAAAATAGTTTTTTATGCAGTTTGTTTTATTTTACATGATTTTCTCATCTTTTATTGTGTGTCGCACTCCCCAAATCGAGGCGAGTTGCTACTGAAGGGACTCATTCGCCCACCCATCAGTTGGATGTAAGCGGCGATTCTCTCCGAGGCTGAATTAAAGCCTGATGGAATTTTCCGCGATTTTTTTGCAGCTTTTTCTTTATACTGCTCCACCTTTCCTAAAATGAAATAGCGAATGGCTTATTCCAAATTTAGCGGAGTAGTGGGGGGAGTGGTGCCTCTCAAAATCCAACCTCGACGTCCCAGTTCGTGAGAGGTGGGCAACGTCATCAGCTGACCAATTTCATTTTGGTGCTATCTCACCAACAGAAGCTCGGAGATCAGCTGGTGATGGCTGATGAGGCTCTGGTACCGAATGATGCTTAAGAACCTAGATTAATATTACGAAACCTTAGATCAAAGATAGATGAAGCTTCTTTTTCTCTTATATACAATTAGTCGTGAGAGGTGGGCAACGTCATCAGCTGACCAATTTCATTTTGGTGCTATCTCACCAACAGAAGCTCGGAGATCAGCTGGTGATGGCTGATGAGGCTCTGGTACCGAATGATGCTTAAGAACCTAGATTAATATTACGAAACCTTAGATCAAAGATAGATGAACCTTCTTTTTCTCTTATATACAATTAGTTAATTTCCCTTCAGCACATTAATGCAAACTTGAAGGAAAGGTTTTCGAACGATCTGACCTAAAGATATCCCGTAATACTAGTAATGTCGTAAATCTCTGTCTGGGTCGTGGTTAGCTTACCTGACTGCGAAGACCAGCTGGCATGTTGTGTAAATGTTTTTATGTTGCATGAGAAACCAAGACAAGGGTAATATAGCTTCTTAGTTATCTCCGTCCTTTGGTAGGAAATACCTACCTAATATCTTATCTCCATCCTTTGGTAGGGAAGTACCTACCTCATATCTTATCTCCATCCTTTGGTAGGGAAGTACCTACCTAATATCTTATCTCCACCCTTTGGTAGGGAAGTACCTACCTAATATCTCCACCCTTTGGTAGGGAAGTATCTACCTAATATCTCCATCCTTTGGTAGGGAAGTACCTACCTAATATCTCCATCCTTTGGTAGGGAAGTACCTACCTAATATCTCCATCTTTTGGTAGGGAAGTACCTACCTAATATGTTATCTCCATCCTTTGGTAGGGAAGTTCCTACCTAATATCTCCATCCTTTGGTAGGGAAGTACCTACCTAATATCTCCACCCTTTGGTAGGGAAGTATTTACCTAATATCTCCATCCTTTGGTAGGGAAGTACCTACCTAATATCTCCACCCTTTGGTAGGGAAGTACCTACCTAATATCTCCATCTTTTGGTAGGGAAGTACCTACCTAATATCTTATCTCCATCCTTTGGTAGGGAAGAACCTACCTAATATCTCCATCTTTTGGTAGGGAAGTACCTACCTAATATCTTATCTCCATCCTTTGGTAGGGAAGTACCTACCTAATATCTTATCTCCATCCTTTGGTAGGAAGGACCTACCTAATATCTCCATCCTTTGGTAGGGAAGTACCTACCTAATATCTTATCTTTTGGTAGGGAAGTACCTACCTAATATCTCCACCCTTTGGTAGGGAAGTAACTACCTAATATCTTATCTCCATCCTTTGGTAGGGGAGTAACTACCTAATATCTTATCTCCATCCTTTGGTAGGGGAGTAACTACCTAATATCTTATCTCCATCCTTTGGTAGGGAAGTACATACCTAATATCTTATCTTCATCCTTTGGTAGGGAAGTATCTACCTAATATCTTATCTCCATCCTTTGGTATGGAAGTACCTACCTAATATCTTATCTCCATTCTTTGGAAGGGAAGTACCTACCTAATATCTTATCTCCATCCTTTGGTAGGGAAGTACCTACGTAATATCTTCCAGGTGTCCGCCATTTGTCATAAACAGGTGTGCATATTTTCGAACTTTTATTGAAGTCAATATACCGTATGTTTCTGCAGATAAGACGATAGTTGAATCATAAAAAAGGCCCCTAAAATCCGGGTCGTCTTATAGGACAGATACAAAAAAAATTAGATTGAAATTTATATAAATTGAAACCAATATTACTACAACTTATCGAAAAATCTATCATATTATTTAAATACGCTATATGATAATACATTACATTGTAATAGTAAATAATACATTACATTGTAATAGTAAATAATACATTACATTGTAATAGTAAAACAATACTAAAACAAAATAAATATTAAAAGTTATGTTTATTGAGCTACTGAGGAAAAAACGGACAAACCGTAATTATTTACTATTACAGAGTAGGGTATGTCCACAAAATAGAATAGTCAAGGTCATAACCCGAATGCCCGAATCAGTGCGAATGTTTGCGAATAGGACATAATTTTGTATACGCAATACAGTATTATTATCCAGATGATGATCGCCGATCTAAACTAAATTCATAGGCTGTTGAGAGTTTGGGGTCGTCTTATAGGACAGATATATGCTAAAACTATAAAACTTTGACGAAAATTTATACCTCGTCTTATCTGCGTAAACATACGGTAATAATGTTACTTAAAATAAATTGAAATTACATACTCTCACCTGCCATTTAATAAACGTCAAGAGCAACTTAGACACAAAACTCTAACTTCTTAAATAAGCTTTTTTATGGAAAAAATATCACTATGAAGATAATTTAAAGATCTCAATCAAATCTATTTAAATCTCGATTTCCAACAATATGCGTTCAGTATTTACAGAGTTTGGAAGCTGATTTAGCAAGTTAGCTCTTCTGCAAAAAAACATTCAAATTTTGCGAAATTTAACAATTATTACGCGAACTGCTAAAAATACTCTTTCACGTGTTAGTAAAGTTTAGTTTAATGATCATTGTTTTTATGAACTTTTCAGAGCAATGATATAAGCTGATATTATTGCTGCTAAATATTCCAATCTCCATAACTCACTACATAACGAAAGAATATTGTTGAAAATAGAGATCCAAATTGATTTGATTGAGAATATCATCAGTCATGTGTTTTCATAAAAAGCTTATTGAAGAAGATACTGAAGATTTGTATCTGCGTTATTATTGACTAACATGGAACTCTTCCTAACATGGAATTCCGCCCAATTTGTGGAGGTGGAACACCTCCACAAATTGGGCGGATTTGGTTCAGTTGGTAGGATGTGAAGCTCCTATTTTTCAGTTCCTAGGTTCAAGTACCATCTATGCCCTCGTTGAATTTTATCTCCGCTCACCGCTACCGTCGCGAGAAAGGAGACACCGACGGGCTTGGGAAGGCTACCTTCCGTCGAGGGAGTCGTTAAGCCGTGTCGCCGTGCGCAGGAGACCCATATTCTGTGCATGTTATGATGGATGGCTTTGACGGGAGGTTTCCATTTGTCTCCTAAACAGCTGTCCAGTGGATCCCCATTCTCGAACCTTTCGCTGACCTCTTGTGACCTGGCCATTATTCCTATCGTGTGCGAAAAAGTGCCGTTTGGAGGTAAAACAACCCAACGCGCCACATGCACGCCACCACATGAAGGGGAAGTGGGAGGGATGGAAAAGCGATTGAATTGCATCAACTCGGTTGAACGGTCTTCGTACACTGATCACTTTATCAATCAAGTAAACATATGAGTTTCAGCTTCCCAATTCAGAATCTTTCCCTTTCCAGGTCAACTTATTCTTAACCTAATTGCTCGTGCCTTTAGAATCATTGATCATAATTTATTCGCTAATTTCTATGTATTTCAAGTGAGCGCATTCTCTCCCAAAATGAGTTGATGCTTAGAGACAGTTGCTGACTCCTTGGTGAAATTTCATCATAATTTATCTAATCGAACAATATCCATTAGATGCGGATGAGGGTGGGGGGGGGTCAGCCGGTAACGCACCAATCTCGTAATCTGCATTTCCTAGGTTCGAGTTCCACCTCGACCAGCGTTGAGATTTTTCTCCACAAAACTGCCCTCTGTGAGTAGGGAACACTTGATGGGCTTGGAAAAGCTTTACCCGGGGCTCGAACCCAGGTCCCTTAGATCAGTAGCCAAGTGTGCTAACCACTCGGCCACGGGATGGCTATACGCTGCATCCAATAGACACAGAAGCACACTGGCGCAGAAACTACAAGGTTCTGTGAGTCAGATGGTTTGCAACAGCCAACCACCTCTACCCTATTGCTTGCAGGAAGTGCAGTGAGAAACACGAATATGAACAGATGTCTCGATAACCGAAACAGGCCTATGGGCGAGACAGGCCTATACGGGGAATTGCAATTCAATCCCAGAAAGGAGCATTAAAGGAAGAAAGACCAAGAGTGTACAATGAGAGAAGATTCATACTTTGAGTACTGCAAGTCACGTGATTTAAAACGCAGCCACCTCCACACAGTTGCTTCCAACTTAGGTGATGCGGCGGCTACCGTCACACTATCACCTTAGTTTCACGTGCCATCCTCATGGCCGACATGCTCACTAGCATCATTTGCATCCTGAAAGAGAAAATTTTGTACTTTCCAGTCAGAGGGAACACTTCTAGACAATGTCAGGACGAGAAGTTTTTATTTTTTTTTCATCGGAAACGTAGTTTGCGTCCTTCATTATACTAAAGGAAATGCCTCCAACACCTCTAAAGCAACGATCTTGGGTCCTGATTAGAAACAAGTTACCTCCCTCCTCGATTGTAGATCATGAACTTTATTCATGGCAACATTGCCATGAAGCTTGACAAGTGATGGCAACTGCAGCAAAGCCTCGCCATTGCATTCCTCGTGCACCCACCGCAAGCCTCGAGCAGCGAACGACGAGACTGTGAAGGAGCTACGTCAGTCTACAGCAGCATCACCCAGGCAGCAATAAGTCATAGAAAACGAACTTTTCGGAGGATTCCCCTTTTACGAACTGTGCTTACCGGAAATTGTCTAAGAATGGAACAAGCTGAAGGATACAAGTAGAACAAAGTACTTATTACAAAACTAGAACTTTTGTTTGCAAAGTCCCCAGGGAAAATGAGGGATCTCATTAGAACTCCCTCATTTGCGGCAGGAGATTGCTTATCTAGTCCAAGTTCTCTAATAAGTTTTGAATCACCTCATATTGTGCACAAAGGAATTATTTCACCCAAGGAAGCCTTGATTTCAGTATCGATTGAAGCTTAATACTATTTTGGTGTCATTTTTAAGCGATTTAAGAACCTAACTATTCCTTCAAGCTGCTCTGGTGTAGCTGCTAGATCTTTTTTGGATTTCTTACACCGTAGTTCATAATGTAATGCTCGTTTACAATTAGTTAAGAGGTGTCAATGATCACTTCCAAATTGAGGAATGCGCGATATTAGATGTCATTAACAAATGAAACAAAAATCATCAGAGAACCATTTAATACCAAGCATATTAATTAAAGAAATATTCTCATTAACATCGAAGAATCATCATTTTTTTACATGATCTTCACTAATTCAATATAACGGAAATCTGAGTTTAATTTTATTTCCGTTATTGACTTTCTTTTTTTATGACCAGACAAACTTCGAAAGGATTAACCTGGAAGTGGAGAAATACTTTAAATGCAGAAAAACCTTTTATCCATGTCGAGGTTTTTCATTCCTTAAGAAATCTACCATCTGTAAATAAAATGTTTTAAGGAAAAGGAGTAAACTAGGGGATGCACGATACAACACACGAAAAAATCAGTATATATCTTTTGGCACTTAAATCAGTTAATTTATGTGTGTAGCGATTGCTGATAGGAATGTTGGTTGAGCCTTTGGTTTTATAGGCTTTATAGCCAGAGAAGTCATTGTCTGAAAGCTTTCAAATAGAGTGATCTAGCTGTGGCGCACCGCGAGGAGAACCTATGGCGATACAATTTCCACTGAAATAATAAAAATGAATTAGGATTAGGTGTTTGTCAGTTTAACATGCAATAGAGAAGACTTGGGAGGAAGGCGGCGAGAACTCAACAGAAAGACAACCGTACCTTACCCGGGGATCGAACCCAGATCCCTCTGATCAGTAGCCAAGGTCTCTAATCATTACTCGGCCACCGTGACGACTGACCACTGAAACAATGACACAGAATTAGAGTTTTGCTTTGTTAAATGACCTTACTCTCTTTATTGACCTTCCTTCTCTCAAGCACTTACGAAATTGAAAAGCCTGATCCGACAGTATTACGACAAGTAGTTTTAGTTCTGTTAAGTGTAAATATGTCATAAAAGAAAACTGTTAGCAATCAAAGTCTCATTATTAACTATTCCTTGGAGATGGTTTTCCCGTAAAATGTGTGTTTTTGTTACAATGTAAAAATATCCCTAAAAATAAATATATACTGTGACTATTAAAATGTGCTAAATATTATTCTCTGTGATACAGAAGGAACCAATGAGAAAGGTGTCGTTCTCATGCTTTATCATATTACATATTCTTTTGTGGTCCGTTCTGAAATTTTTTGTCTTGGAGGAAGTAATCCTAAGGCAGCAAGATCTTAAGAATAAACATTTGTGGTGAATAGTTGTTTGAAGGTCATTGGATTGCTTTGCCTCCTAGCTGCCCGTTTCGCGCCTAAGTGCCCGTTTCGTGCACACAAGGAACGAAGTGGGCAAATCGCTAATATCCCAAAAGCTCATTGAAAGAGGGGAAAGGGAATCCACTGGACAGCATCCAGACGGAACTGGTTAGAATAATCCTTTTCGAAATCTTGTGTCTCGAGAAATCCTCATACTGAACTCGAATACTGAGTTCGAATTCTTTTCAAATTCTGATCTCCTTTCACTTGGAGTGATGAAGAGAAAGCAAAATCCACTTTTCTAGTGGATGAGTTATGCACTGCTGCAGAATTTATTCAAAGTGAGTTTTGAAGGGAGAATGAAGATAGATAAATCCCGGCTTCTGTTTATTCCGGAAATGCTTAATCCGAATCATTTCTAACGGCTAACTGGTACTCCTCATTGTTGCTTTAGAGGATTTTTTTTTTTTGCTGTCGTGACTGACAGTTGTAAACTCTCTCTCTCAGGGAAAAAGCAAGAATCGTCTGCTTCCTGTTTCCATTAGGCGGTGTCTTTGATGTGGCTGACGGAATGGCGCCGTCACCTGAAAAGATTTCGTAGCTTTAGAAACTCGAGGAAATGTGCCATGAAGGAGATTGGCTAAACAAATTTTCATTTTTGATGTTACTGCGTAGAAACTGGCTATCCAAAGGAATTAGCAATCGAAAAACATCGAGGTAGGAAGGCGCTGCCGCTTTTGTAAATGTCGAGAGTGGACTTTCCTGTGCGTTTGCTGGAAATAAGACTGACATTTTTATCATTTTGGGCTTCCTCGTCGAGTGGGAGGATATCAATAAACGAACGGAGGGAGCTCTAATTGGAAATGTGTTTCAATAACTCTCGCCATGGCAGTTTTTGACTTAGTCTCTTTTTCTAGGATTATCCCAAAACCACGAATTTTGGGTGTGCAAAGGTATTTCGTGGGATCAATAGCGAATCGAGAAAGGATTCAAGTTGAAAACTCATCGTTAAGTCCGCTATTCCTTTTGCGATCATGTAGGCTTTCCTAACATGGTGTCTTCATCAGTGATCTTTTGAAACTAACCGACGCAGTACAAGAATTAATGAATATTATCATTTGATATTTCCTAGAGTATTAATTAAGTTCTTGTAGGTTAACACTCCTGCTGCAGCGTTGCTCCGCATTCCTCCTTCAAAAAATCATTTCCAGCACCGTGCTACTACAATTCCAGTCTCTGAGCATTGTGCAAATCTAATTTTAGGACATGAAAGTTAATATTTGGCTGAATAAATGCGCCAATTATTCTCGAAATCTAGAGTGTTCCTCGAATTATTGTTTTCGATTTTAAATTTATATAATACGTTACGGGAGAAAAAATTTGCAACACCTGGAAGTCAGTATTAATGCCATTATATTTGGAACGCAGGCTGCTGTTAGCATACACTGTGGTGGGCGATTGATTACATATCAGAAAAAAGTATTGAAAATTACCACTTTACCTACCAAGTAAAGTGCTATAATTAGTATGATGTAGATGTTTGGAGAGCAAAATTGCACAGCCTGGTAAAACCACCTTAGCCTATGAGGTGGATTGTTTTACCTCTGAGCGGCACTTTTTTGTACACCATGGGCTAAATGGCCAGGTCACAAGGACCCCGAAGATTGGGAGAGGGGAGCCACTATACAGCTATTGGGGGAGGAAGGGGACCCCTACTCCCCCAACTGGTGTCCCCCTAGGTACCACCCTATCTTGACCCATGTGGAAATGTTTTCAACGGCTTCAGATCATTTTTCCTCTAAAGCCTCCCCAAAGTATAAGATGGTAGACTTCCCATCAAGGCCATCACACGGTCCCACGGCTTAAAGTCCCATCGGACAGATGGTGGCCCTTCGTAGCTCATTGGTGTCTCTTGCTGATCGGGGCAGGGCGGGGAGTTTTAGGAGATAAATCTTAACCTCTGGCTCTGCTGGAAACTCGAACCTGGGAATTACGAGCCTGGCGCGCTACCGACTGAGCCCCTCCCACCCCAATGATTGAAAGAGATGATCATTCTAGGCAGAATCCAAAAATGGGGTCGGTATCGTAACTTGTAACAGTCAACTGCATTAAAAACGATATAAATTCGGTGTAACGCTGGATTCAAAGAATTTTAAGAAACAGTTTGTTAAGCGTGGTGGGGGAGGCAACGGAGAACAAATGATCTAGAAGCCGTTGAAAGCATTTCTACATGGGTCAAGGTAGGGTGGTACCTAGGGGGAGACCAGAGGGTACTCTTCCTCCCCCCTCCCCCGAAAATCCGGTCGTCTTATACGATGTCTTAAGTTTGTCTACCTGCTATGAAATCTAAAATACTTGTCTTTGTATAATTTAATTTTAGCTCTAAAGTATATATCCGACATTAAAAATAGATTTAAAAAAAATTCAACCTTTTCTGTCCGGTAGAATATTTTAGTAATTGGGAAACGCTACTCAAGTCTTATTCTCAACCATTGATGAAATCATCCCAGGAATACAGTTTGACTGCAAAGGATAACTGATGAGCTAATGAAAAAAAGAGCAAACTGTAAGAGCCCTGATCCCTAAAGATAAGGCAGAAGAGGATGGCAAGTGACTGTACTGATCTGGAACCGATCGAAATGATATTCCGGTTTATAATTTCTCTCTCTCTTTTAGTTAATTGGGAAAAATTATTCTTTAAAAATTTATAACAGATGGTTTCATATTTTTTGCAATCCATTCAGATTATTGATAACAATCCCTCTCCCAAGATCCTGCCCTGGATTACACCCCTCACCCCCCACCCCCGACTCTAAATCCTGGGTCAAGTGAATCATGCGATACACCATCTGAAATAAATATGTTTAAAATAAGTGTTCCGTCGCGAAATGTGGCAAAGAACAGATTAAAAGTTGCTGATAGAAGCAAAAATCGAATTTTTATTAAAAGGTTATTTCAGTTTAAAACATCGATTTATATAATGGCGATTGTTATCCAGGGCAGGATCTTGGGGGAGGGATTGCTATTAATAACCTGAACGTATTGCAAAAAATATGAAACCATCTGTTATAAATTTTTAAAGAATAATTTTTTCCCAATCAACTAAAAGAGAGAGAGAAATTATAAACCGGAATATCATTTCGATCGGTTCCAGATCAGTACAGTCACTTGCCATCCTCTTCTGCCTTATCTTTAGGGATCAGGGCTCTTACAGTTTGCTCTTTTTTTCATTAGCTCATCAGTTATCCTTTGCAGTCAAACTGTATTCCTGGGATGATTTCATCAATGGTTGGAAAACAAGCATTTTGTTACATGATATATGCAACAAGCCGTCCTATTGCCGAGTGGTAAACACGCTTGGCTACTGATCTAAGGGACCTGGTTCAAGCCCCTGGTGAAGGCATGGTTGTGTGTATTATTTTTCTGCTGATGTCCTGCCATCCTCACAGAACTTCTACTGTGGCATATAAACTGACAGGCTCCTGTCAGACCTCTGTCGCAAGCAGCTGCTTGAGGGGGGTATGTCACGTGACACGAAGGTTGCAAGATCACTAATTTCTAAAAGAAAAATCGTTGCCAGATATTTGTTCTGAATTCTGTAATCAACCTTAGTGTTCCGATACTTTTTTGAGCGACTGTACGTATGTAAATGCCATTCGGCGCCTAACTCTAATTTCCCATATGGCGGGCCCTATTGGCCATAGCCTAGATACGACTCTGAATTAGACAACACCAACAGCAGATATCTGTACCAGAGGGTTAATGTTTTGTGTCGTAGAAAACGGACAGGTATACAGGGATTGAAGTTGTTTTCGCTATTTTTAAACTTAAACTACATAAATCCCCAGGGGTATATGAAATTACTACTGAAATGCTTAGAGCTGGGAATGTTTCGGTTACTACATGGGTGACTGAATTTTTGAATATCTTTTATGATAAAGGCATGGTTCCTAAGAATTTTATCAGAGCTATTATTATTTCTATTAAAAAAAAAAGTGATCACAGTTTTTGTGATAACTATAGGGGTATCAGCCTATTCTCTGTTCCAGATAAAGTTCTTTGCATGATTGTGCTTGACAGAATGAAGAATCTGGTTGACGGACAATTGCGTGATGAGCAATGTGGATTCAGGAGTGGTAGGGGATGTGTGGATCCGATATTTTCACTTAGGCAGATTTTTCAGAAATGGTTAGAGTTTCAGAAACCTTTGGTTACTAGCTTTGTTGATTTCAAAAAGACTTTTGACTCTGTTGATCGTGAGATCGTCTGGTATACCAGGCAAATTAGTTATCATAATGAAAGCTCTCTATAATAACATTGAGTCGTGTGTGAGAGTTGGTATGGCTTATAGCAATTGGTTTAGCATTACTTCTGGTGTTCGACAAGAGTGCATTTTGTCTCCTTTTCTCTTTAGTTTGGTTATTGATTATGTTACAAGAAATTTTTTACAAAGGAAAATTTTTGGGCTTAAATAGTCTGGAGATTTCAAAATTTCTGATTTAGATTATGCTGATGATTTGGTCCTGTTGGCTAATGATGCTGATGAGATGAATTCGTCCATTTGAGCTGTTGATGAGACTGGTAATAAAGTAGGTTTGATGATAAACAGAGAAAAAATTAAAGTGATCGAAATTGGTCAGGCAGATGGGGTTCATTTGCTTTGAATGGCTGAACTCTGGAGTAAGTGTCTCAATTTAATTATCTGGGGAGCTATGTAACAGATACTGGTGATGTACAACATGAGATTAACAGACGAATAGGATTTGTTGCTGGAACTTTGAAGAATCTGTGGAGAGTGTGGAGAAATAGGCGTATACACCTAAAGACTAAAATTAAACTGTATAATAGTTTGGTTCTTCCTAGGGTTAGTTATGGTAGTGAAACGTGGACACTTTGTAAACAAGATAACAGGAAACTAGATGTTTTTGATTCTAAATGCTTACGCAGTATCTTGGGCATTAGTGGCTCAACTTTTGTAACTAATGATGAGGTTAGGCAAAGGAGTCGGCAACCTCCTTTAAGCAGCATATTGTGCAGAGAGAGACTCCGTTGGTTTGGCCATGTTACTCATATGGATAATTATAGATTGGCGAATAGGGTTATGAACAGTGAGCCTAAAGGCCTCAGAAAGAGGGGGAGACCTAGGATGCGGTGGGTTGACAATGCTAAACAGGACCTTGTTTGAATTGGTGTACAGTGGCCAGATGCAGCAGAAGTAGTTCAGGACAGATACGTTTGGAGAACTAAATTGCACAATCTGGTTGGACCCATGACTGCTTCAGGATGATTATGATATATATCTTTACTACATCGTATGATACATTTTACTTACCCAAAGGGAGCATCCACAATATGCTTATTACTGATGAGTTCCCAACAATTTATTTGTAGTGAAGTTGTAATCAGTGATATGATCTATCTTAGCATTGATGTGGACAGCTTCACAGTTGCCAAGACCATGCCTTAACCAGCAAACTGTTGTAAGCAGTATGACAAATGTAATACACCAGCAATGTAAATGTTGTAAATTTCTGGGTACAATTCAGCTTTGCTCGATAATATCTCATGCTTGTTCTCACTTATCCATAATTAAGGCGACGCAAGCAAGTTACAAGTGTATCACTTCACTAAATTTTGTATTTGAATGGAAATAAAACTGCCAAGATACTTTAAAAAACAAATATTCATGGAAATTTTGATTTTTATTAAGGGACCTGGGTTCGAGCCCCGGGTAAGGCATGGCTGTTTATGTCGTTTTTCTGCTGAGGTCCTGCCATCCTCACAGACCTTGTACTCTGGCATATAAACCGACAGGCTCCTGTCAGACCTCTGTGGCAAGCAGCTGCTTGAGGGGGTATTTATTTTTTATTATTATTCGTTCTTATTCGGTGATAAATATTGTAGTATTTATTAGAGAAGTATTTTTGGGTCCTGGCCCCTCTGATCCCTCTCTGTTGGATGACAAACCGTCTCTGCATGCTGCTACTTAGAACTTAAAGTTGTAAGTACTTTTGGAAAACGACCACTTCACTCTATTTCTCTTGCATAACAGAATGTAAGATGGCACCACCAGAAGAAAAGTACAAAGTTTCATGTTGAATTTTAAGTTTAACCAAAAAAATATTTACTGAGCTGCTGCGCTTTTTTGAATAATATTAATAATAATGGAACTGAAATATTGACTGTACTAATCCTAAATTTTGGCGTCGCTCTGAGGCGGTCACCTTGCAGCCTCATCTGACTGGCCCCGATTGATAGATAGACAGATAGAAAAAATATGGTGGAAAGGTTAGAAACCCTTCAACTTTGGGCTTCCTGCGCTCCCAAACAAAGATTAGGACGTATAAATCACAATGTAGGAAAATAAAAATTAAAGTTTTGCTGAATTTTAAAATCTTTCCACTTATGCAGAGCAAATCTTTCTTTGATCCAATACTCTTGGATCCCAATTTCCTTCCCTTTCTGCAGTAAAATCAGCAGATATAACAAAGTATAAAAGTAACAAAGTCACAGTGTTTTCTTCAGTTCCACCACACAGTCAATATTGTAGATTGAAATCCTCTTTTATTTTCAAAAGCGAAATTCCCAGCAAAGGGCAAATTCAGAATCTGTTTATTAAAGAACTTTCCTCCAAGAAACTGAGAATCAGGGTCTGAATTTTTTATTTAGTGCTTTTACTGTAACTTTTGCAGAGAAGAGATTTCACTGACCATACTCATCAATAATCAACATCTTTTCCTTCAGAATTTGTCGTTGAAATTGATAGAGAGGGCATTGTAGAAATTAGCTGATGATATTCCTATGTGCTTAAATTATACTACAATTTATTAAATTCGACAGGTTGGTTCTTTTTTGAAAAGGTAGTACAGTCGCTCAAAAATGCATCCGAACGCTATGGTTGATTACAGAATTCAGAAAAAATATCTGGCAACGATTTTTTTAGAAATTAGTGATCTGATCACCTTCGTGTCACGTGACACGAAGTTGCCAGATCACTAATTTCTAAAAAAATCGCTGCCAGATATTTTTTCTGAATTCTGTAATCAACCATAGCGTTCCGATACTTTTTTGAGCGACTGTACTTCATTTAAAAATTTTTAATAATATATTAATATAGTAATAGTAAATAAATTATTTTACATGCAGTAATTTGCTCCCTAACTCTAGGGGATAAGAAGACACAACACTTTTTATTCTAAAGGGATAAAAGAGAAACAATTTTTTCTCTATATAGGGCTAATATATTATTATTTATATTTTTCAGTCACCCATTAGAGCGATTTTCTGGTCAAAGGGTGAGAATTTCGGAAAATGAAAACCTTCATTTTCTTTGAAAATGAACATTCCATATTCGCCAGAGTCAATATTATATGTTTTAAATGTTTTAATGTCTTGTTTCAGAATAAGATATTTTCAGAGAGAATGACGCAAAATTTAAAACATTTTGTTTCGTAATAATTCGATTATAATTATTATTCAGGTGCGAAAAATAAATGAACTGCAAATTCTTCAAAAAAATTCCTTAAAAATCTAGAGTGCAATCTCACATGGTACGCTGTTATACACTTGGTAACACCGCATTACACGCGCAATAATATGAACATTTAACTTTGAGTAATCCCGTGCCTTTAAGGAAACAGATGGTTACTCTCAGTAATTAAAAAATCGCTTACTCTGACGATTTAGCTAAATTTTGGATTATGATATTTCATTTCGTGTTAATATACAGTCTAAAGCATATGATAAATATTGTTGAATGTATAATCCTAATTTCAAGTAATCCTACGCAGGCCTGGGTTGGACTAGTTGACTTCGAAAGCCAATTTGTTTTGCCTAAAAGGCAATCAAGTGATGATGTCAGAGAGAGCCTAAAGCTCACAGTGGTTAGAGTATGTAGTTGCCCTGTGAAGTACTTATTAGGGATCCTTCCTCTTTCCGTCAGAAACATCATTCTATGTAACTCGTACAATGCTGCTATGCACACGGCACCTAAGTTGTAATTTCATTGCTTTTTATGCGTAGAAATTTCCTTTTACGATGTAAGCTCTTATCGATCAGGCCCTAAATTTTCAAATGTCGGTTGACTCTTTATAAAAAGAAAACTTTCTGCTAGATAGGAATTAAACAATAAATTTCGAGCTCCTCAGGGAACTTTTATCCTCCATTGAAAATCAACAAACAATGAGTCGTCGATTATATGTCGCACATGATTCGACTGAATTACACTTCTTTTCCTTTCTATTTCGGGCAATGATCCTCAGAGGAATCTCGTTCGCTCTGATCATCTTCCTTTGTCATCACTTCCTTTTCCGCTTTTGTCATCGAGCTGCGGATGTTGGTCACCATCTTTCGATGATTAATTTCCTTACACGTGGTCACGTTTCTAAATCAGTGCAATCATCACAGGTCGGTGATTGATTCATTCGTCGTCGGATATCCTAATGGCTCGTGCTCTTGCAATGCCTGGCTTCCGAAGGACTGAAATAAGCCTTTGCTCTACGGTGAGTTTGACGAGTGTTTTTTTTTCCAACTCGCTTTCAGTTAATGAGGATATTTTTAATGTGGAAAATATCCATTTTGAAGAGGCCAATGCATCTGAAATTTCTTTTTCCTTTTCGACAATATGAAATTATTACCACGATAATGGAAACATCAGAAGGCAGCGAGAAACAATTTCAAAATCTCATCGTTTGTTACTATAAGAAATGAGAAAGGATTTTGAAAGTTAGGAGGTACAAGCTTGAGGAATATGATAAATCAAAATTCAAGATTAATGTAAAAGAATACCCCTTATTTTAAAGTGTCATATTTTATTAAATAATAACAAAAGAAATTGTTGTGTTCAAATTGTGAAGAAATTCTCAAAGTTCCCTTGTTATGACCGAGTGGAGTTAGTATCACATGTAATATCTTAAATGCCAAATTTAAATATCGCTAGAGTGGCACTTGAGAAGTCCAGATTTGACACCATTGGACTTCTTTCATGATACTTTTATAGTGAAAAATGATGGTGATTCTGCGTAGTGATGTCCTCCAATAGTTGAGCTATACTGACAAATGTGGACACCAAGAGACTGCTTAGATAGGGCTTAAGCTATAAAATACACATTAAGGGCTATCCAACCGCTGCCATTTTAAGTAAAGAAATAGACTAAATTAATAATTTCATCAAAAGCATTTTAAAATTTTTATCTATCACGAAACCAGAAACGATACTTTTTACAAATGATTTAAAGCAAAACTTTTGATAAAGGAGGCAGTCATCTGATAAAGCAAGAATTATATGCACGCAAACAAATATCAAACCATGGTCTTAAAGACTTATCACATAAAATATTAAAAAATCTGTTAATCTATATCACTTAAAAAGAGAACAATTTATTGTTTTAATTATGTATATTTGGGATGTATACTTCTTAGATGCTTAAGATTTTCGGCAAAGCAAAATGCATTGCTTATAACAATAGAAAAATTGCGAAATGCAAAAATAAAAAAAGCGCTGATCTTTGTTCATCGAAGTACATTCTTAAAAAACTTACTTCTTTATCTTTAATCGTAATAAATATATTTCCAAACATGAGTGAAGCAGATTAATTTTGGAATAGCAGAATCTTAAGATGGCATTTGCTTCTCAGACATCTGACAAATGTGAAAATAATGCATTTGACTATTTTAACTCAGCTATTTTAAATTGCACAATAACGGCGAAAGTTCGACATAAAGCTCAAAGTTTCAAGACTTCATTACAAAAGTATGAATTGCCACCGTCTTCGTTCCTGTCACGGGTTTCCAACATTTTTTTTAGGTTCCGATCCTAATATCTGTCTCTGAAACTCTCTTTCTTTATTTTCTAGTGATTAAATTTTTTATTCAATGCTAATTATTTACTTCAGTGCGCTACAAATTTCAATTCGAATGATCTCTTGGCAATGACGTCACAAAGGGAAAAAACACTTTATACAGAAAAATAATCGCAATGATGCGCTTTGGCGAAAAATATGTAATATGATATCGCCGACATACATCAGATAATTGAACGTATTTATCGCAGGAAAGGAGAAAATCCTTCCTAAGAGAAACCTCCTTTCCTCTTTGGCTTCGGAGTTAAGAGAGAAGGGTATCTGAGTCTTGTGGTAAATTGGGTCTGAATTAAATGATTTACATTTAATGCAAAATGAAACTACAGTGGACCTTCGTTATAGCGCTGCTCGTTATACCGCGCACTCGGTTATAGCGCGGGCGATGTTCGCGATAAGTTCAAACATGTTTATACAGGTCCGTGCGGCGTTAGTGAGTATCGCATTTTATTGTTACTGCGTATTGAGTAATTGCGTATGTATTGAGTTCCTGCATGTATTTTGAATAGTGTTTAATTATTGTATGCATGATGAGTAAAAAAAAAGCTTACAGTGTGAAATTTATTGTGTCGCCACCGCGCCGCTCGGTATAACGCGGTTCACCTTATAACGCGGGTGTTGTTTCCCGCCCGACATGCGCGTTATATCGGGGGTCCACTGTATTATCAAGATCTACGTATTAGGTTAGCTCATGCAAATTAATCACACTGTTATTGCGACGTAAAAATCTAATATTGGTGATGATGTCAGAGGTCAAAATTTCACTCAGTGTCCGATCTAAAACAAGAGATTATTGCTGGAGGACAATCCTTATCATTTGGAATTGCCCATTTTGTTACTATTATTCTCTGAAAAAGAAAACTTATTATTCTGTATTGTTTATTGTTTTTTTTTCGAGCAAAACTTGACGTGATTTCAAGTGAAAAAAATCATCAGTGAAACCGAATTTAAGTTACAAGGCTTCATGTTCTGTCATTAAACTATTAAAGTCTTTCTTACCGATTTTCATTTTGTTTAAGTCTCTGTTACCGTAATGCGAATTAAGTAACGGATTTCATCATTGATAATATGTTATAATTTCGTGTTTTACATTATACGACACTCATAAGACATACAGGGTGGTTAAAAAATAAGTTTCCCGATTCCGGAATATCTGGAGTGGTGATAGCACCGCTAAAATTGGTACGCAGCTTAATGATAACATGCGGAAGGGATTTAAGGGAAAAAAATTGTTTCAACTGTCAGGGCAGAAGACGGGTGCTGCAGGTATGCTAATCGTGTTCCTTTGCATAATAACACGTTTCCGACGCAAAAGACTCTGTATAAAGTGGGAATGCCCACACCGCAATCAAACGTCGGTAAGGCTCTCATGAAAGAGAGAACGTTATGTTAATCAAGTTATTCTGCCAGAATTAAAGCAGCACAAATGTTGCACTGCGAAAGTATTGGTATCTGAAAAGTCTGCTGATAGGACCCCTGGTGTCAGTGGTGTTAAAGAAGATGGTGAAGAACTTTGAGGCAACCGATGAGTTGGGAGTGGCACCAGGAGGAGTACATCCACTCATTGCAGAAGACGTTGGGATGAAGTGACGGTTACCATGACAGTCCATGCCAGAAGTGACAAAGCAATCAGTCATCAGTGCCAGAGCTTGTGTCATGACAGTTGAACCTACTGTGGGCAATGTCCACAAAGTGCTACGGTGTGTTGTGTGACGATATCCATACAGTATCCATATGGTGCAGAAAATGTGGCCGCATGACTTCACAAATGATAGCACAATGATAGCACAAATGATAGCACAAATGATAGCATGACAAAACATAGCACTGACTTCACTCTCCAATTTCTGGCGCTGATGGAGGTGGATGACATGTGGCTGCAGGTGATCCTGTGGACTAGTAAGGTGAACTTCATCCTCACTGTTGCCGTCAATACAGAGAACTCTCGGTTATTGGGGATGTCCCATCCGTCTGCATAGACAGTCTCTCCAGTCCCCACACGTGACAGTGTGGTGTGGCTTCAGTGCAGACTTCATCATTGGATCGTTCTTCTTTGAGGAGGCCACACCTAATGGTCAGTGCGGTGTACCATAACAGGGGCCCATTACTGTGCTCTTCTACAGCATCACGCGATTCCTACCCTCCAGTAACGGCACTGTCTGGACACCACAGTGTTCATGTAAGATGTGTATCCCACATGTTAGTTTGCAGGTAAAGCAGGTACTACATACAGTGTTTGGTGACGAATGCTTACTTTCTCGAGACTTTCCTCAGGCCTGGTCACCATGCTCACCATACCAGAATCCTTGTGATTTCTGGCTCTGGGGTTATCTCGATGACCGGGATTATTATTGCAACATGTCTTCGTTTGCTGATCTGAATGCCAGCATTACACAGGAAGTGATAACATCCACAGCGACATGCTTCAAGCAACAATAACCCAGCAGTACTTTGCTTTCAGCACATCAACTTCATCAATGGAAAGCATATTGAGCAGTTTCTCTAACAGATAGGTGCGTGAAACCAATAACATCGTTTTCTCACATATGCCTCTCTTTCTTGTTTTTTCAGCGCCCATTTTCACACTGGTGGTGACAGTAGGAACTATTTTATTTCTTCACTAAATTGCTTCTATATGTTCTCATATGCTCTCTCATATCTCCGTTCTTCACCTCTCTAGAGACTTTGGAATAGTAAAACTTATTTCATAACCACCCTGTATATACTGTATATATATATATATGGATGTTTGATTTTTTTAAATATATATATATTGAGATGTTAATACAATGCAAGTACAACGAACGGCTGTAAAAAAGACAAAAAAACATCTTGACTAGCTTATATAAAAAATAATACATTGCATCATGAAATCGGTTTTGAACCTTTAAGAAAAATTAACGGTTGAGACATTTTTCGGTTCTATTAAAATTCAAATCTTCCCTTAACAGTGACTGAGATCTGCAATTTAATTGTATCAAGAATTAGGTTTCAAAGATAGCCAAGATCGTTTGCAGTACTAGCAAAATTTGAATTTTTATAAGAGTTATCCAACGTTATAAGAATGAGCTTCATTATTTAAATAAGTTGTTAAGTTTCAAACAGAAGCGATTTCAATTGGAATTCTTAAATAAAATAATCCCTAATTCAGCATTTCATTGCATATTTCTATTCATTAGAATTTATACCTGTGGAGGTCGCTTTGAAAACTTTGCCATTGGTCACTAGAAATATAGTATATGGACACAATGTTACAAATACTGTAATTAGTGTCACTGTTGGAGTCACACATTGCTTGATCCCTTCTACTTGAGCGTGATAGAAATGTCATCACTATAACGTTGTACTGTAACCAGCTGTAGATAAATCCTCGTCGGCAGTGTGCCTCTTATGGCCTGTTAGAGTTGGATAACGCAACTCCGACACGTAACAGATCACGTGACACGAAGGTTGCCAGATCACTAATTTCTGAAAAAAACGTTGCCAGATATTTTTTCTGAATTCTGTAATCAACCATAGTGTTCGGATACTTTTTTGAGCGACTGTACCACAAGCGACAGTTGCGCAGCACTCAGGTTCTCGGTTGAATTGACAGTGTTGCTTTTTTCGTACAAAGTGCGTTCCTCGGTTCAATTCCAAATTTTGAAAGTAGAATTTTTTTTTCCTATCTTTTCACTTATAACCGTAGCAACGATTAATATTTCCAAGTGTTAACTGGATTAAGAGGACGCTAAAAAGAAATTATTGCATAATTTACCTGCTACAGTTTAAATGATGTAACAATAAAAACTTGCTTCAGGGAAAAAAAACCACAATTACTTTATTGAAATGCGATATTGAATGCTTTATTTATTGAATGCTTTATTGAATGAGATATGCAAAAGGAGAATGAGGATAGAGAATTGATGGAAAAGCGAGATTCTCGCGGCAAATCAATGAAATGCAATGATTATTATGGAAGCGTCTCGAGCCCTGCATCTGTCTTCTGTATAGCTGACTTCACTGAGCAGGAAATGCACAATACTTGATTTTACTCAAATTCTACTTCTTTCTTAAAGCATCGAGAGATCACAATATGTGCTGCACAGTTACCACAGATTGTCCAACCACCATTTATGGTTAGTAATGGCTCGCCAACGTGGAAATACATTGGATTTGGTCGCGAGATAATCATGATATTCGGGGACTGGAATAATCTCGAATATTCTCAGTCTTCACGGGAATTTATTCTCAGATTTTCTGTCGAAATTCCGAACAAGTGATATTCGGATAAATGAAAATTCATTTGCATTTACAGATGTCCCTTCCAGCTTATGCATATATATGCATAAGCATGGATTTAATATTACTTTTAAAATTGATATTATTGAAAAAAATTCTATGTTACTTTTTTCAGTAGCTGTACGATGTGTCTCTCAACCAAATTAAAGATTTTGCTTTCATAAAGTCAAACTGATTACTTTGAAGATGACTACACCAATTATTCTCATAACGCTCCTAATGAGTTCTGGAAACGTATGCTTTGTGAATTATTACTTCACAAAAACCTAATATTTAACTAGGTGAGTTTAGTTTCCTGATTGGGGTCAAGAAAACCTCTTTTTGTTTCAACCAAAAGTTCTTAAATAAAAATCATCATTAGATTTATAATGAAAGGAATAATAATTTTAAACGCTATTTAATAACTTGAACGTAATATCTGAACAGTTAAAACGTAAAAATTTTCAAAAACGCCGAAATTCTATTTTTGAAAACTGGTAATCTTGATTTATTGGGATGAGATTTTAAAAAGAGGAGCATAAAATAATTGTTTGAAATGTGGGACTTACTACACTTTTATTTACTGCAGACGTTGGTGGAGTAGAATTATCAATACTAAGGAAAAGCGCTCCAATTATTTGAAGAAATGGGCAATATATTAATTTCCACTGTCGTTTTATACTGACAATTATATTTGTGATCATTATGTTGAAAATATTTCAGATGAAATTGCAGTCGTTTACGTTAAAAGTATGCTTATTAGTGTACATTATTGTTAACGTAGACATTATTGTGTTTTTCGGAACAAAATACGAAATATTATTTTGCATTGTATCAGAGAGCAAACTGCCGTGCTGTTGATTACACTGATGAACGGTATCACAATTTCTTAATGAAGACGCACGGAAACAGAGTGCACTGATTGGCCCGAAAAATGATTGGACTGACAATAGGAGAAGCGCAAAAAAAGAGAGAGTTGTTTGAGTTATAGAAACGAACAAAACTGATGGTTGCAGAATTCATCTGACATTTTAAAGACCATCGACTTCGAGAAACGTCAGATGCATTTATTCCAGATGCAATTGCACCTAGACTAAAGTTGTTAATCACCCAATAAAGTTAATGAAACCTTTTGCATTCGCCATTTTTTCTCGGGCATGGAATTCTTTGTCTTTTACTTTAAGATGCATTTTCCTTTCGGTATAGAATTCTCTTAGATTTATTTCCATGCAATCCAGGTTCATTATTCATCTTTAAAGACTTCTGAGGGTGGAAGTCCCTTGTCAATCGAAATGCCAACAGCTAGAGGTCGATCCATTGTGTTAAAAAGCTTGAAAGGAATGAGGTCAATAACAATGACAAATTTTCACCGTACGACATTGCCCACTTCATTGTCAGCTGCTTTAGGTTATTGATGTCTTGCTTTGGAAGTAAGTTCCACTCCACGGACTGAGTCTGTTTATTCAATGTCAAGTCGCATTCTCCTTATCTCAATTATAAAAAATAACGAAGCATTCAGAAATGCAGTTGTTAGCGTTGGAAGTTAGAAATGAGCCAAATAAATTAGTCGGTTTTTAGGTCATAAATACGAGGCTATAAGTACGACAACTGCAATGGAAGCAGATTTTAATAAAAAATAAGTGGTTAGGATTAGAAAGTAGCAAATGTAGAATGCAACAAATAATCAGAATAAAACTGCTTTAGAAACGCCTGTTCAATATGTGGTCTTTCGAACTAAAGAAAGAATGAAATGAACTTTCCACCTTTACCACAAACCTTGAAAAGAGATTATAATATTCCTCATTCTTCACAAGAATTTAAAACTTTGCTCAGCAATTCTAAGACTTATCCTACAAATGATATGAACAACACATCTACTCCAAAATTAGACTTTGCTTCAACAGTTAAAAAACTTTTAGGTGCTAAGTCTTCTTCAAAAACTCTACCTTCTACTAGTAACCAACTTCCAAACATGAACGATGTTATATTACCAATCAACCACATTACGTTCAACTCTGAATCCAAATTTGCTGTATTAATAATTGCACTACAATTAATCCATATAATCTTGTCTTTTTCACCGGAACTTGCCCTAATCAATGATCTAATCTCCAACATGTTGTCTCAAGTACGAACAGTTTAAGGCAGCTATCTTTGAACGAAATCTCAGAGGTAGAGAGTCGAAATTTCATTTTCTCAAACATTTGACTAAAACCAATAATTTCCCTATTGTAGCCTTACAGGAAATCCAAACCAATAAAATTAATCGCATGCATAATTATATTTCTTATATATGTGAAATTTTCTAATTTAAGAGGCGTAGTCCTTTTAATTCCTAATTCAAATCCTCATCGCCTTATAACATCCACAACAAGAAATTATTGATTGTGAACTAATTTGGCACAAAACAAAATTAATCATTTTCTCTATCTATAATCCTGGAATTTCAATCCCACATATATACGACGAAGCCGTCCCATGGCCGAGTGGTTAGCACGCTTGGCTACTGATCTAAGGGACCTGGGTTCGAGCCCCAGATTTAAGGCATGGTTGTGTGTGTTGTTTTTCTGCTGAGGTCCTGCCATCCTCACAGACCTTCTACTGTGGCATATAAACTGACAGGCTCCTGTCAGACCTCTGTGACAAGCAGCTGCTTGAGGGGGTATTTATTTATTTTTTTTATATGTACTTCATGTAATAAAATTGTTTCCTACTTTAACTATCCTTAAATATTTTGTGACGACTTTAACTCACACCATAAATGCTGGTTTTCGTTTAAAACAGATATTAGATGAATAGAATTATTAAAATTCATTGAACTAAATAATATAATAATTTTAAACAACTCTAATGCAGCATGTATAGATACTACTCTAATGCTCTGTAATATTTATCTCTTGCTCACCCTGATTTAGCAAATCATTTCCAATATAATTTGATACAACACTCTTTTAGCAGCGACCACTTTCCGCTTTTCCTTCTGTTACCTTTCAAACCTACTCTCAAACCCAGATTTAAAATAGCACAATGGAATTCCTTTTACAATGAACAAAACAAAAACGACCCTTTTTATCTTAATATTACATACGATGAATTTATTATTTACCTACTGCAGATTAAAAATAAATTTTCTAAAACTAAATCATCTAAAGTTCACAAAATAAAATCCTATTCTATCCATATCAACAAACGTATCGTTATCAGACGAATAGGTGAACGCAAAATTTACAAAAAAAAATTTAAAGATGTTCAAAATTTTAAAAGACTGTCTGCAAAAAACCCTCAACAAATAAAACAACTAGAAAAACAAAATTGACATCTCTTTACAGAAAAATTAACCCCTACCACACCTATCACCAATATTTGGAAAATTTTTAAATCTATGACAAATTCGATTAGTCAAAAAAAAAAATCCTTTATACTCTTTTTCAATCAAAGAAAAATTAGATATACCGCAAATAGCAAATCAGTTAGCCCAATACCATCAAATTTAAATAAAAATAATAGTACCCCTAATTTAAAAAATGCCAACTCTGTACGATGTCATCTTACTTATCACACAAGTACAAACTCTCATCTAAACTTCCCTCTTTCACTCTCAGAATTAAAAAAATTCTACCCAAGGTTTAGATGATAGTAGTTGCAAATTATTAAAATTAATATTGTATCATCTGCGTAAATTACGCAGATGATCTAATTATATGGACTTCCCATTCTGACCCCACTCATAATAATAAAATTTTACAACGTACAGTAAATAATATTTAAAAATATTGCCTTAAATGGCATTTAAACATATCTCCTACCAAATCTTCTATTTTACCTTTCTGTCATTCATATCGCCCTTTTAAATCCTTTCAAATTAAAATAAACAATACTAGTCTACCCATTAATTACTCTAAACAACGTTTAGGAATATTCACGTATTCACGTATCACAATATTCACGTTTAAAATGGTTTTCTCACATAGACAATCTATGCAATTATGAAAAATTACTTTTTAACTTTTTAAGATTCTTAGGATATACTTCGTGGGGATGTAATCTACGTGGGGATGTAATTTCGTGGGGATGTAATCCAAAATTTTTAATTCAATTATATAACAGCATCATAAAACCTAAAATAGCTTATGGTATAGAATTTATTACACAAAAACATAATTATAAATTAAATAAATTGAATGTTTTGCAAAATAATATTCTTAAATTTTGTTTAGGTCTACCTTAAAATTCTTCCAACAATTCTCCTTTAGCTGAAACGGCAATGCCTCCTATCATTATCTATAAAGATTTCTTACTAAAAAATCTATTGTGTCGGATAACATAGAAAAACGAAAATCATCCTTTATTACAAAAATTGCTTAACGAATTCCTTACTTATTTACTATCAAATTTACTCACTGACTTACAAAACATTATTACCAATAAAACTAGCGGCAATTACATTCCAAATTTTCCTTTTTGGCTTTCAACTTCCCCGATTTTAAATGTAAACATACCTGATATTTCTTCTAAACACAATCTAGATCCTACCGCTCTTCAACTACTTTCAGAAACATCTGATATCTGATATCTTAATTAACAATTATTAATTTCCTGGCCTTAGGCCTTAACCTTAAAAACATTATATATATATATAGCGCTAATGGCAATGACAATAAAAGAAAATATTCCCGAAGGGCCCAATGGGCAAGAACAAGGTGTTTACTTAAAACGTAACAGAAAAAGTATATAGGTTAAAAACAACCACCATAACAACAAAAGTGTAGATTACATCATAGTGTAAAAGCGCGGTCCTCATAAAGCATTAACTTTGGGCGTTTGAACTTGTTCAGCACCAAAGGATCATAATTGAGTAAAGTATTTATAATTTCGCAGTTCTCCTGTTCTCCTTTTGAAGTACCAGCGCTCTGCTTTGTCCAATCCCAGCTGCAGCCGTTAATAGCCAGACTAGGCTTAGGGGCGGAGAAAGCAGAGCAATAGCATCGGCGTAATGTGCCGTTGTGATCGGTTTAAGATCAGGCAGATCATGAGTGAAAAAATTGAATAGAGCAGGACCCAACAAGGAACATTGTGGGACACCTTCATCTATCGGTAGACAGGCAGTTGGCAATCTTGAAACAGAAAGCTCTTCCGCTCAAGTATGATTGGATGATATGAGTCATACCGAGGGGGAACTCAGTTTTGATCATTTTATAAATGAGACCATTCGTCCAGACCAGTGTCTTGCAAACTTTTTTACTCTGCGGCACACTGAATCTAATTTTTTTTACGCGGCACATTGAATCTAATTTTTTTTCCGCGGCACACCTAAAAAAGAATTTTTGATGGTTACCTAAAAAGAGAAAAATTAAAGTTTCGTTAAATGCATTTTATTTAAAATAAATATAATAATAAATATAATTAATCATAACTCGGTGTTTGTTTTAAATATTTGTCCATTCCATGGCTTGAAATAATCAAAAATTAATACCAAATTTTGGAAAAAGCTTGATAAATACTTACAAGATCCCAGTTGATAAAATCTGAAAGATTTTTATTAAAGCACGTCGATATTAAAGCACGTCGATAACACAGGTCAAGTCAAAATGAAATCTTTGGAATATTTAGTGTCAATTTGAAAATCTCTCGCGGCACACAGTTTGCGAGACACTGGTCCAGACTATATCAAATGCTTTTGCTGCATCTAAAAAGGTGGACGCAACGGTCTCCTATTTATTTAAAGATTCAGCTATTTTTTCAATTACTCTCAGTAGTTGAAGCATAGTAGATCGTTTCCGCCTAAAACCAAACTGTTCCGCTGGAATTAGGCTATTTTGATCAGTGTGCTCCATGTGGCGACTCAAATAATTTGCCTAAGTGTGGAAACAGACTGATAGGTCTATAGTTCTGGAGAAAAGTTGGGTTTTTCCCAAGCATGTGTCTCATTTTAATTATAGCCTTCTTCCCGATTTATAAAAATATTTAAACCTTAGAAGGACGTTAAAAATGGAACAGAAGCAAATAATGGCTCTAGGCGGAAGTTGCTTAATCAAAATACTGGTAATTTGATCTAGGCCAGGAGTCTTTCTGGGTTTTAACAGCTCAATATCATTGTTAATCTCCGTAGGAGTTGTAAATCTCATACTTGAAATCACCGACTGGGAACATAGTTCAGTGTATTTTCAACATCTTGTGACGTATCTTGATCTGGCAAATCACCATTGTCTTGAAACTGATCTTCCAAGTTGGTCACAAAAGTTTCCACCTTGTCCTCATCATTGTAAACAATCCCGCTCATACGATGAATGGGAACATAATCAGTAGGTGATTTCTTCAGGGCAGTGGTCTTTCGCCAGATAGAATTATCCTCAGTTGTAAGCGAGGATAGCTTTTTATCCCAAGAGTCAAATCGATGCTCACGAATTCTATTGCGAACAGAGTTTTGGAGCTCTCTGAGACGTTCATGAGTCTGTGGCAGTCGATGTCTTTGCCAATCTCTTCTGACTTTATTCTTAAGAGATCATCTCACGAATGTCATCAGGGAGCTCGTTGGCATCGATCCGACTCTTCCTGTTCCTGCTGGCCAAGAGATAAGCACTCGTAATATGATCATTAAAAGAGGATATTTCTCTTTCAAAGAGAAATGGAGGATTAGAAGTTGTTTTGTCATTAAGGTTCTCACTGATTAGGAATGTATATCTCTCCCATTGATGATCCTATGTTGTACAAGAGTTTCTGTTAATTCATTGCTGATTTTCATAAGAATTGGTTCGTGATCCGAACTCAATTCGTGGATCATTTATAAATCATAATCAGGACAAAAGTGTCCAAAAATTGTAATGTCAAGCACTTCTTACCTATATAAGGAGTTAATGGGAAAAAAGTGGGTTCCTTTGGTGCACATACAACAAGTTCTTTTGTTGTAGCATAATCTAGTAAAAGACGACCACGTTTATTTCCCAATCTTGAATTCCAAAACTGGTGTTTACAGTTCAGGTCACCTGAACAGTTCAGCACAGTCTGAGTTCTATAACTAAAGATACATTCTAAGTCTTTGAATAAAAAAGTTCAGCATTAGGAGGTTTATATGCTGCAACCAGCTTAATATCCCCTAAATCAGTATGTTGAAGAACCACAATAGTGGCTTCAATATTTATGAGATCATAGGTGGGAAGGCAATGGTGAGGTACACTCTTCTTAATAACTCTTGCTGTTCCTCCACCTCTTGTTATGATCTCGGTCATTTCGGTAGATATCATAATTGGGTATTTTGATGCTGTCACTAGCTCTGAGATGAGCTTCACAGAGCAGTGCAGCATCAATTTGCGAGTGTATAAAAAAGTTGCGGACCTCCAATAAGTCACATTTAAGACCTTTGGAGTTCAAACTTATGAGTCTGAGGATAAAGCGAGATGTAGTTTCCTTATCCATTGGAAGCAAAAAGGGAGGCTATAAAGTCAAAAGCCTCTATTCCAATAGAGACCTTATCTGTTCAATCGATTGCTTGCCTGAACTTAATTACAGACATTTTGGAATTGAATGCAATTCCTGCTAAATTCAGCCATTAAAAATATTCCAGGATGTCTTTAAGTTCCTTCCAAAATTATATTCAGGTTCAGGACCAGTTATGCTGTTTTTATATGCACATTCTTCGAAGCTTTACCCTTATTACGTTTGTTGGACTCGGGAACAGAATGGCTAGGAGATGGCCCTGGTATGGCTTCAGCACTCTTTGCTGTAAATTGTGGATATGTCATATTTGACTTAATAGTCTGAGGTTTCCTAGCTTTCGTCCCTTTGGACCTATCTAATGGCACTGAACCAGAAGTCTGTGAAGATTTTGGAAATAACTCACCCCCGACCCCCACCTATAGTTTGCTGTGTGCTCCTGGCCACAGTTTACACAGGATGGAGATCCGTCATTCTGAGTACGTGCACATGTAGTTTTTGAATGTGGGCCAGCACGCTTAGCATAGCGAGGGGAATTATAACAATTCACCTGCGTGTGTCCGTACCTCTGGCACTTGTAGCAATGGGTTGATCCACTTTTATGTTCAAAGGATTCAACAACAATCTTGAGGTGAAAAAGTTCGGTGATGTTGTAAACTTTTTTTATTAGCCTCAGTTTTGGCTAACTCTATTAAAAATATCGGTAGCGGGGAATTTTCTTGAATTTTCTCAGTTGAGAAACTTTAATGGGTGCAAAGTCCATTCCTGACGGTTCCTCTGCCAGTCCTTCACATGAAACGTCATCCAGAATGTTCTTAATAACAACTTTAAATTCTTCTCAGCTTTGAGTTGATAAGTATGAAAAGAGTACTTCCCTTTTTCAAGAAAAAGAGATAAATGATCGGTAATCCTGACTGCATTTAGTCTGGATTCTTATAATTTCCCCTGCCATCTTGGCTGTAAAACTTTCTAATGCCAAAGAAATTAGTTTCTTATGCAACATAATCCAGCTTTTCGGCTGTCTAATAACAATAGGGTGTATTTTCTCCCTCTTAGTATTTTGTGATGTAGGAACATGGTTCGTCTCCTGTGAGAGAGTACCATGACCTTCATTTGTGTCTAAATCCTTGTCAAGAGCACACTGACTCGACAAAAGAAAGAATTTGTTAAATACACAGGATTCATCAACATTGAAGGGTCTTTTGGAACTATTCCTCACTTGTTTGAATCCGTCATTATTGACCGATGCAGTTTGGTCAATATTAGGATCCATTTTGCCAGCAGTTGAAGCGTCCATTAAGGTGTCACAGGCTGCTACAATTGCCTGAATAGCAGAGTCATTAGTGCATTCACTTAAACACGAATGTTCTTTGATTGCCTTTTCCAAGAAGAATCTCTCAAGGATTGCTTGGTTGAAATCGTTGGTTTTTTTCAGTAGTTAATCTATTTCAGTGTGGGGGAAGTCTTCAATTTTAGTTTGAAGAGCTTCCAAAACCAAAATCTGCTTTTGCAGCAGAATGCAATCACTTGGATTCAGCTGCCTCTTTTGCTGATCAAGCAGTTGACACTTTGCAGTTTTCCTAGTATCCGAACTCTCTCTGTGGTCCGGTAGCTTCGGATGCCTCTCTGCGGACCGCAATGACGTGCACCTGAGCGGTTACATCGTTCGAAATTTCGAATTTTGGTACTTCTCCTCCATCCTGTTCAAATTTTCAAATTGTGGTGGTACCTCTGGGCGGTCGGTACTATTTTTTAAAATTTTACCGGTAGCTGACATTGTGAATTCAAAGTGATTTTCACAAAACGAAACTAAATTCAAACTCAGATTTAGTTAATAAAAAAAGTAAATTCTTATAAACACTTTCTACAAGTAAAGTTGGAAATTTTGAATTGTTTTACAAGCTAGATTAGATATCAATTTTACTTTACTGTATAAAACCAGGCTTGGTTGTATACAGGAAAAGATTTAAAATTCAAAAACAGGATACAAATATAATGTTCAAGAGCAATGTATATTCAGACAACTCTCAGGGAGGTTTCAAAACACTATATAAATGCAATATTAAACACAGCAATTTCAAATAATCTGAACTTACATGGGTTAAAGTAGATTCCTTTATCGGAACAGTGTATCTTATAAAAAAAACTTCAACGGAAATTTAAAAGGTTGTAAATCTGACAATTGTAAAATTATCAGAAAAAGAAAATATATAATTAATCTCCAAGAGAGGTTAAGAGCAAATAATATAATATGCAGTCAAAAGAACTGCAACTTTGAAAATATTTAGATATTTCAATTTAAATCTCCAAAATCCTAAACATATAACTCAAAATTTAAAGTAAAATATTAAACTAAGCTAATCCTAACCTACCGACCAAGGGCTCCACCGTGGTTGGATACTTTATCTCACCCAAGGCTATTAGGCAATGTAAGTAAAGGTTTGGCTTACTAAAGTGTATCTTATAAAAAAACTTCTGAGTTCACTTCTTGGAGAGCACGTCCGCTATCTTCAAAGTCTGAGCTCCAAGTTCCCTTCAAAAACATACATTCACAACAATTATAAAGACTTTATAAGAATATATCTACCGATGGATCTCTAAATATATATATAATAAATCTCTAAATATATATATAATAAAATTTCTGTTGCTTTCTATTGTCCTGCATTTAACTACTCTGAAAATTTTAAACAAAACATCGTTACCACTATTACACTTACTGAAATCTTATCTATATTATATGCTATTCAATGGTCTTTAAATTTCAAAATTCTGAAATAGTTATACTCTCAGATTATAAATAAATATCAAATCTGCTATTTATTTCTTCTACCAATCCTTCAGAAATTCTTATTTTCCTTGCTATACAAACCTATTTCATATCTTAATTTTTAAACATCTTGATAATCACAACTTTATATACAATGGCTACCGTCTCACTGCAATATATCATATAACGAAATTGCAAATAAATTAGCCAAACTAGCCGCTTTCGATAATCATACAATCAATATACTCACCTTTCTATACAACATAAAAAATTATTTAGAATGTGACCTATTTAATACATTACAATATCTTCTCCGATCTCAAACTGCCTTTAATATTTCACATCGAAGATTAGTCTCTGCTACTATTTATTATTTTAATGACTACAACCTACAAAAACGTGATCTTACTCTTATCAATAGGCATATAAGCGGCTACGTAGATCATATATGGATCTTCGATGTTCCCGGTAAATATACCCATTACCATCTCCATCTCAAAGTAAGCTCAATTGGCAAAGGTAGAGTACAAATAAAGAGTAAACCACCCTTGGGTGGGCCCCTAAGGGCAAACATAAAACACAATCAAATAGATGAAAATATCATGCACAAGAGACCTAAAACGAGAAGCTTTCCTGAGAGAAAGCCATCATTTTAGGTCTCTTGAACTTATTAAGAACTTTATGATCATAACATAACAAAGAAGAAATAATCTCGTTAGGATTATTTTTAACAGCCTCAAAAAACGTTTTTGAGATATGCTTGATATGAGTATATAATGTGATCGATGCCGAAATCTTTGTGAAGTTGTCTGTTAGTAACAAACCAGGGGGCATCGACTGCAGATCTCAATATTTTGTTTTGTAAGATTTCAATATTACGTATATTCGTTGAGGTAGTGTTCGGTCAGATTGGGGATGCATAAGTGATTATAGGACGAATGACCGTATTGTACAATAATAGCTTGTGGTCAATCATCAAGAGAGCATTTCTCCGAAGGAGAGGTCCTAGATGTCATCTCATTGCATTAACTTTCATGATTTATTTCATGTACATGAGGGCCCCATTTGAGCTTGTGGTGTAGCGTTATACCCAAATATTTAATAGTTTTCTGCCATTTAATTGGTTTATACAGGGTGAATCTGAAAAAGAGGGCAAAACTTTACGGGGTGGTAGAACGCAGCTATACGAGCAATATTCGTCATAGAATGTATGGGCGGAACGCAAACGGCGAGCCGCTAGGTGGCGTTGGAAATGGTATAAAAGGGTCGGTCCTCGCACCCAACGGCATTTCTACCGTGGATTGCCGAGAGGATGGCTGGTTATACTAACCACGAAATGGCGGATATGCACTTTGTGTACGGTGTGGCGGACGGGAATGCAAGTGAGGCACAGAGACGTTACTGCGACCGGTTTCCGATGAGATGCACTCCAGATCGGAAAACCATCGAGCGTTTGCATCGGCGGCTATGTGAAACGGGATCCTTCGCCGTGGCCAAGCAAGACGCAGGGCGTGAAAGGAGTGTCAGGACGCCGCAACTTGCAGAGGACATTCTGCGTAGGGTGGAAGAGCGACCGGGATGTAGCACGCGAGCGGTTTCCCGTGCAGTACACGTATTCCAAATGTCGGTTTGCCGTGTGCTACAGGAGGAAGGAATGCACCCCTATCGTATGCAGAAGGTACAAGCGTTGTCACCGGCGGACTATCAGCCACGTGTCGATTTCGCACGTGGCTGATAGTATGCAGCTATACGACAGAATAGAATACACAGAATGCTATACACAGAATGCAGCGCAGCCGGATTTTGGTGCACATGTTCTGTTTACAGACGAGTGCACTTTCACCCATGAGGGCGTTTTGAATACCCACAATTCACACACGTGGGCATCTACGAACCCGCATGCCCCACGTTCTCATTCGTTCCAGCAGCGGTTCTCCGTAAATGTTTGGGCAGGGATCCTCCATGACCATTTGGTTGGCCCATACCTCCTGCCACACCGTCTGGACGGCAAATCGTATAACACATTCCTACGAGAGGTGTTGCCGGAGCTGCTGCGTCCGATTCCAACCCCCAGCAGGTCGAGAATGTGGTTCCAGCACGACGGTGCACCTGCACACTTCAGCTTAGATGTGCGGAACACTTTACATGCAACGTTCCCAGGGCGATGGATTGGTCGAGGTGGTCCCATAACTTGGCCACCAAGATCGCCGGATCTCTCATGTTTGAACTTTTTCCTGTGGGACCATATGAAAACCCTAATCTACGAGTGCCCCATTGAAACCGATATGGATCTAGTCGCCAGGATCGCCGTTGTTGCCGGCGATATTCGGGAAATGCCTGGTGTCTTCGCAAATGTGCGTCGGTCCCTATCCCGCAGGTGTGAAGCCTGCATTACAGCTGGCGGCAGCTCTTTTGAGCAATTTCTTTGAGCATGTACCTCAATTACATTCCTGTTAATAAAATGTTTTCTGAAGTATCTCCTCTCTTTCTTGTGTTCATTCTTTAAATGTGACAGTGGAAAACTACCTTTTAACTTCTCACCGCTTGCGTTCCGACCATACATTCTATGACGAATATTGCTCGTATAGCTGCGTTCTACCACCCCGTAAAGTTTTGCCCACTTTTTCAGATTCACCCTGTATAAGAAATTTAAACATTTTGGTTTTTAATGATTCAAATTTAAATGATCCAATTTTTAATGATCCAAATTTTTTAATGAAGAAAAGGATAGCAGTACTCCTCTCGGTGTTAATTTTTATTTTCCATTTATTATACCACCCTTCCATTTCGTCTAGGCTCTCCTGCAATCTGTCAATCGCAAACGAGGGGTCCAACGAAGGGGAAAGGAGGGCGACGTCGTCAGCATATTGAGCCAGTAGAACTCGGTCAAAAGAAGGCATGTCGTAGAGGTAAAGGGAGAAGGGAGAAGGGCCTAGGAGAGAGAGCCTTGGGGTACTCCAGCGGCCATTACTCTCATTGTAGATAGAAAGGTTTTAACTTGAGTCTTGGAATGTTCTATTTGACAAATATATCAAATATATATGATATGATGATCATGACTGTAAAATTCTGGTGAGACCCGAAGATACATCCATCTTAATTAACTTGTAAATCAAACCATCTGTCCAGATGCGGTCAAAAGCTTTGGCCACGTCTAGAAAGACAGCAACAACTGTTTCTTTCTTATTCAAAGATTCGGCGATTTTCTCTACCACTCTGAAAATTTGATGTTCAGTTGAACTGTTTCGCCTGAAACCAAACTGGTTTTCCGGCAAGACAGGGTGCAGGGAGAGAAAATCGTCCAATCTGGTCAGAATGATGCGCTCAAACAGCTTGCTCAAGCAAGAGATCCAAAGTTGGGTCCTTTCCCGGTTTGTGGATAAGCTGAACAAAGGCATTTTTCCAAATATCAGGAAAAGTATGGTTTCTAAGAAGTATGTTAAAAATAGAACATAGATCTGTTATGGCTTTCATGGAATGATGCCTCAACATCCTATTCGATATCTTGTCAAGATCAGTAGCTTTATTTATACTGCTGGCCATTAAAAGTGCAATACCAGGAAAGATAAGAGATATCAAAGCCATATTTAGTGAATACATAGCTTATGCTATAAGGATCTGCAGTCTCACGAGCAAGACCCGGGTTCCGTCTTACGACACTACCAGTTGAAAAGAATTGTCATGTAAACACTATCTACGGTCAGGAGCAAGACTATACCATATAGATATAGCTCATCCCCGACTACCCTATGGCGAGCAGTCCTATAGAAGAAAAGCTCATCCATTGATCAATACCTAAATTTAATCTGTTCCCCGGTTAGCCACAAAAAGGATATATAGATTCAAGTTGAATCGGCTCCCGGGGTGGAAACTCTTAGTTAGACCGAGATTTGAAAAAGGGCCCTAGCCTACTAAGGTACCAAGTCGTTCAGCAGGGCCCTGAACTGCTCCACTGAGCACCTGATGGAGCTCTTAGATTGCCAACCGGGCTCCAAACCGGTCTGCAAGTCTTTAGACCTCAAATGGTCTTAGCTCTGTCCAACCGGGGCCCAAACCAGTCAGCAGAGCCTTCGATCGCACTGGACCACAAGCCACCCCCCCCCCCACCACCACCACCACCACCACGTCAAGGTGGTTCCCTGTCAAGGGAACAGATGATTACAAATACAACTCGGTCAGACTTGTGGAATACAAATAAATCAGTATCTTGTGCATGATTTCACGACAACTAGCACACCAGATACCAACAGCTGCTACAACAGATGAACTTTGGCTAGGTATCGAAACTGCATGGACTGATATTCCCCAAACATCCGATGTCTCATTCTCTCAATGCCAGACCGTGTAGCAGCGGTTATGGCCACTCATGGTGTCTACACAAGACACCATGAGCGGCAATAGCCGGATTATATAATTAATATTAATAATTAATAACCGGATTATATAATAATAGGAAATTTAAGTGTACCAAAAGCACGGAGGTGCGTCTCGCCCAATAGGACTATGTCAGTCTGAGAAACAGAACTCATGGAGATCGGTAAGAATTATTCCATGCATAGATCTTAAGATATTTTTTCTTAATAACATTATTCATCAAAGTTTAGAGTAGATATTAAGTAGTCAAAAGCCTTCAAGCCAACTGTAAGCTTACCCATTAAGACATTAGCTTTTTGATACTCTGCTATCAGAGTTTTAAGTTTGAGCAGAATATTCGAAACATTCATGCCCTTAATAAACTGGAATATCTCCTTAATATCATTTAAGATATTTGCGTCAAAAAGATCGCTGGGAAGAGAGGTCTGATTAGATGACTGTTCAGTTGCTGCTTTATTTACAGGAACAGCTTTCCTTTTGTCATTTACGTTTGCTAAAGGTGCATTATTTGCAACCGCATTTGCTTAAGTAACCTGTGGAGTAACAGACTTACTTAAAGTCTTTTTCGAAGTATTCGTACTTTGTTTTTCTACCGAAACATTCTCAGCATCCCGTTTGAGGAAATGTGTGCAGCCTTTGTAATTAGGCGTATGGCTAAGGCCACAATTGGCACATTTTGGAGGAAGGTCAAATTTATGACGGGCGCAATCTTCAGTGAGATGGTCATCCGCACATTTCACGCATCTTGGGAGATTAAAACACCCACTTTGCGCGTGGCAATGAGTCGGGCTCTTTTTGGCTTTATAACTCTCAACCTTGATCTGTAGGTGAAAGAGATCCGAGACGTCGTATATTTTCTTATTCACTGCATTTTTGGGCAGTTCCACAAGAAACATTAGAATCAAAATTCTCTCTTTTTCACGTTTTATCTGAGATATCTTTATTACTATGAACCCAAGACCAACTTGTTCACTTTGGATTTGTTCACAGTTATAATAATAATAATAATAATAATAATAATAATAATAATCTTTATTCATATTCATGTTAGTTATACAAAATTTTAAACAAATGACCCACAAAGCATTTGCTTATCTGCAGGAGAGAAGAATAATAACGTTACATGAAAATACATAAGATATAGTTTAAAACAATGTCATCAAATTATATGAATTTCAGTGGAAGCTCCATTGTAGTGGTTGAAATTTTTATTTAAAATTTAGTGCCTAGAAGAAAATTTTTTGTCTTATTTTTGATTTCTTTAAAATTGTTTAATAAAGTAATTTCCCTTGGCAGTTGATTGAACACGTAAGGTATTGTATATGCCCTTGTACATTTCCCGTAATTGTTTAATATTTTTGGAAGTTGGAAATAATTTTTGGATTGCAACCTTGTGTTTTTCCCATGAGAGATTTTATATTTAAATTGATTATCAAAAAAATATTTTAAAGTGATGCTGTATTTGTAAAGGTTGTGAAAAGAGAGTATGCCTAGATAATTTAGTCTTTCTTCGCTATGATAAAATGAATTTCTTAAGTTGTATGGGATTATATTTTTAGCAATGGATGATTGAATAGTTTCTATTTTCTTTATATTTGTGAGGTTAGTTGAGCCGTATATTGTCAAACCATAGGTCAATATAGATTCACAGATAGCTTTGTAAACCAAAATACATGTATGTGTGCTTGCAACAAATTGTAGTTTATAAAGTTTAGATGCACATAGACGCAATTTCCCTGCTAACTTTTGAATATGTGTATTCCATCGGAAGGTTGTGTCCATGTAGAGTCCAAGATATTTATGGCTCTCAACACGCTCAATAACATCACAGTCGCAGCAGTCAGGGTCATGAGTTATCATGTTGTGGGAACACAAGGGTTCGTGGTTTTTAATTGCATAAGATGAGAGATCATAGTATCCTGGTGAATGAAAGCTCATCCATTTGGTTTTTTCTGAATTTATGTAAATACGATTAATGTTAGACCAGTAAATAATTTTGTTAAAATCATCCTGTGTATCTCGGACTGCGTCTCCTATATTGTGATTCACGTTAACCAAGGCGGTGTCATCAGCATATATATAAAGAGAGCCCTTCAGTTTAAGGTTAGCTAGATCATTAATATAAATAATAAATAAAAGCGGACCTAAAATTGAACCTTGTGGAACACCAGTGTACACTGTTCTCTTCTCACTAAAAACGCCATTAATTTTGGTAACATGCACTCTATTTTTTAAATAATTTTCAAACCATTTAAGGGTAATACCTCGGACACCATAAATATACAATTTTTGAAGCAAAATATCGTGATCCAACGTGTCAAATGCCTTACGAAAGTCCAGAAAGAGAGCTGATGCTTTTTTTCCGTTGTTTAAAGTTCCGTTAATGACGTCAGAAAACTCCGTTAAAAGTGTAATTGTATTTTTACCTTTTTGGAAACCATATTGCTTTTCACTAATAATGTTATGTTTTTTCAAGAAATTGGCTAGAACGTTAGCTACATATCTTTCAAGTATTTTGTGAAGGACGGGTAAGATGGCAATGGGCCTATAGTTAGTGCAATCGGATTTAGTTCCACTTTTGTAAATTGGTCTTAGAATAGCAATTTTGAGTTTATTAGGGATGTTTCCTGTAGATATGCTTTCATTGATAAAGTTTGTCACGAGATCAGCTAAGGAGGTTTTGCATGCTTTAATGTGCTTTATGTGTACCTGATCGTATCCACATGATTTTCTTTCATTTAAGTCACTTAGAATTTTGAAAGTTTCTTGTTTTGAGATGGGAGGAATAAAAATTGAGGGGACAGAAGGTTGGATATGTTTAGGAACTGTAGAGAGATTCTGTATACGGTTATCGTCTCTGAGATTGACAATAATGTCTGCAAAGGTGTTGTTAAATTTCTCTGCTGCTTGAGTTTCAGACATACCTTGTGGCATATTCTTCATGATAAAATCGTCAATGGCAGTTTTAGGTTTATTGTTGATAATTTGGTTGATGAGTTCCCAATTTTGTTTTGGTTTATTTTTACATGACTCAAATTGTTTGAAGTAATATTTTTTCTTTTCCTGCCTAATAACGGACGTGACTGTGTTTCTTAAGTTTGTGTATAGTAATTTAAAATTTCTGTTTCTCTTGTTATTTTTGTAATCAATCCAAGCCGAGTCTCTTTTACGTATTAAGTTTATTATTTCCTGATTTATCCAGTCTTTGCTACAATTTCGTTGTTTCATTTTTGAGCCATCCGATAGTTTATTAATTTTGTTATTGTTGACAATCGCCATATATTTTTTTATGAATGTTTCATAAAGTACGTCTATTAGTTCTGAATTTGGGGTTTCGTTTCCAGTGCCTCTGTCCAGCCAGTCTGTTAGACTTATTTCTTTGCATATGTTTTTATGATCTAAGATAGTTTTCGTGTTAAAATTGCTGTCTAGCTTTTTAGTGTGATTGGACGAATTCCCAAGTTTTTTCCCCCCGCAAATTGCCGCGATTAAGTAGTGGTCTGCGATCCTACTGCCAAAAATCATTGAATTTGTGTCGAGTTTAATGTCAAGTCGGACGTTAATGTGATCAATGCATGTCTGAGAAAGAGAGTCACCAATGATGTCTTCCCTGGTGATACCAGTAATGATAGGTGAGAAACCAAACTCGGTTAACAATTCTACGTATTTGGCAACTCCGTGTTTTTTGATATTTTTGATATCTAAATTAAAGTCTCCAACTAGTATTTGATTGCGTTGTTTATCAGTTGTTTCGAACCAATTTTTGAGATTAGAAAGAAAAGTGTTAATGTTCGAGCTTGGTGATCTGTAAATAGCAAGTAAGTTGAAAGTTAAATTACCCTTGTAGATATTTATATTCAGTGTTTCAGCAGGGATTACAAGTGAAGGTATCGTTTTGACTAATAATGTGTCGCGGAAGAAAAGTAGAATCCCATGTTCAAACGCACCAGTAGTTCTCGTAAAAAGTTGATTAAAATTTTCTAGATTGAACAATGGAGCATCCGTGCTGAGGATGTTAGTTTCTGTTAATATAATAATATCTAAGAAATTCAAGATATCTTTAAGATAAACTCAGAGAGTATCCCAGTTTTTTTTCAGACTTCGAATGTTCACATGCAGAAAGCTTAAATGTTCATCAGATTCATAACATAATTTACTAGTCAAGAACCATTTCTTAACTTCTTCATAGTCGCACAGGACATTTTCGTTGTGATTAAATGTTGGTAAGTCATCAAAATGAAAAGTCGCCATGGCAGAACAAATAAGGTGGAGCAAATAAACAATATAGTTCCCGTTTAAAATTCGTCGAAATTCGTTTGCATATCAATTCGAATTACGCTGTCACCATCAGTTTTTCTCATCATGATTTTCCCGTTCCGAAACCAGACGTATTTAAAATTTTTTGATTTGGCCAGGCACCTCGCTTTCCAGAAAAGTTCTCTGTTTATTGGAGTTAAATTTTCATTTATATACACTGGCGTTTTTTTAGCGTCATCAATAACGTTACTGGCAAAGATTTTCGATTTCTTTTTTGACATCCATTGTTCACGTTCGTTTCTAGATTTAAATTGGGCAATAATCGCAGGTGTTTTTTTCTTGTTCCTTGTTGGCAGTCTATGTAAGGCTTCAAGTTGATCAATGTTAAAATTATTTATATCTAGCGCTTTTGCAACGTTGATCATTATCTGATTTAGATTTTCATTCTCATCCTGGTCGTCTATTGGAATGCCATGTATCTCGATATTTCGGTTTCTGCCGTATTTTTCAAGATCATTAATTTGCGACTTTAGAGCCGTATTCTCTTGAGTGAGATCTGCACATGTAGTTTCAATGGTAGCTAGTTTACTCATAGTGTCTAGTTGCGTCGCTTCATATTCGTGAAATTTATTCAATAGTGTATCATATTGAGATGAGAAAAATTCTACTGAATGCCTTAAGTCTTTGATTTCGTTTCTTAAGTGCGTTATTTCATTCAGTAATGTTTGAAAGTTTCTAGCTTCTTGTTGCGCCGCAGACGGGGGCCGTATACTATTAGAGTTACAGCCTTCTCCAGGTGTCTTAGAGGAGCGGTGACCCAAGGATGTCTCCTGGCTATAGTTACTATTGTTATTCGATGTCGGTGAGGGTGATACACGTGTGTTATTCTTTAGAGGCGTATTATCTCTGTTTTCTTTATCTGAAACGGGCCTGTTGTTTGTCCTGCTTAATTTGCAGTCAGTACAGAGCCACGTTTTTTTCTTCTCTTGAGTCATCTTTTTATAGTTTCTCTCCGTTGTGCCAGAGCACCCAAAATGCAGTTTCCCTTTGCATCCACTGCATAGGATATGGTCGGCATTAGAAGCAATTGTTTCTCCACAGCTGTAGCACAATGAATTCATTGTGTAGAGAGTTTTGGCTCACAAGTTCAGCGGCGGGAACCACTAATGGGAGATGCACAAATTGGGCCCTAAAGTCCAGGTGCTTAATTGATTTTAGCCAGCTCACTCTACACAAGACACTGTGTAAAGCACGACGGACTGATGCAAGGGGGAGAGGACGCGTAGGAGCAATAAAGTTTATGGCACTTACTAGTCCGGTGACGGCCCGAAGGTCAACCGACGATGGTCGCGGTCACGGGAGGGCAGCGGACACACCCTGCTGGCAGGAGCTCTGCGAAGAACGTCCGATCGCAACGACTGCTGGTAACTTCTGAAAAAATGAACATCATTGGGTAGGTTTCTCAAAACTACTTTCAGATTTTTCTCAGCCTTTAATTTATTGGTATGAAGCTGCTTTTTGGTTGTTTCAGATTTGGTCCCAAATGCACGATAATCATCTATGCATTTTGTTTCAATACGCATCGAATCAACTGAACTTTTAGCAGTGAAGCTTTCAACTGCTATCCTGGTGAGTTCTCGATGTACGGTTGTCCATTGCTTAGGAGATTTAAGTATGATTGGAGGAATTGTTTTCTCTCCTATTTCCCTTTACTTGAGATTGAACATGTTTTACATTTTCTTCCATTTCCGATTCACTTGAGTCCCGATTTACCTCGTCTAAGAGAGAAAAATCTACTTTTTGAGATGTAATTAGTGTCATCAGATGGCAAGAGGGCTCTTTTATGTCCCTTCTTGACCTTGTTAAAATCATCGTTGACTGTGCCAAATTCTTTGTGAGGCTCAATTTGTGAAACATTTGAGTTATCATTATTTGGAACAGTATCCATTCATTGGATTACTAGTACATTGGTCAGATGTAGAGGTGCTTGCCAGCTTGACAACCTCAGTGACATTTTCCATACTTTGGCATTCATCATTACATAAATGTTCATTTATCTCTTTTTCGAGATACAACGTTTGTAGAATTGTTTTGTTTACCAAAGATATCTCATGGGAGAAAGTCCATGAATATCTTTCATATTAGGGAGATTATTTAAAATCTCATTTGCGTCATGTAAAAGAACGTTTTACACAATTATGAAAGCACAAATTTGTGCCTCAAAGATAACATAGGAGCTCTCTCGGTGGTCCGATGCAGTTTCTACGATGACCGATACTTCCCGGTGGTCCGATTCAAGGGAATCGTTGAGGTGGATCTCATATATGATTCATATGGCAGTGCTCCTGTTTATATTAAGAAAAAAATATTTATTATCTAATCTTTTATATAGAATTGTTTCAAAAAATAAGAAACACCATATAATTTCAAAAATTTCATTAAGTTTCAATTATCATATTATTAATAATTTTACTAAGAAATAAGAATTAATAGAGATTATTAATCAGATTATTTCTCACAATTTCCAACACGGATCAGTAGTTTTCCAATTATTAATAAAGACATTCCTGGAATTTCTGTAAAGAAAAATCTTAATAAACAGCTTCTTAAAAATTTATTTAATATTTATATTTTTAATTTTTACCAAAGTTTCATAAAAGCTTATTCAGATAGATCCCATAATGATACAAACAATTTGTTAGCTGGTGCCTTTCTTTTACCTGAACATGACTTTTCTGATTGCTTTAAGTTTTCCAAACCTTCTCCTATTTCATTGGCTGAAGTTGTTGCTATCATATTTGTATTAAATTGGGCCTTAAAATTTAAACATTCTAGAATTGTTATCTTTACTTATTGTAAACCAGATATTGATTCTCTCTCACAATTTCAAAATAAAGCAAAATTGCATATTTTTACAAATGATATTTCAATCATAACTTTTAGACATATTTTTCAAGGTAATATTTTATATGTTCAATGGATTCCATGACATGTGGGTATTCATTTCAATGAACAAGTTAATTTATTTGCCAAAAATGGATTAAATGAAGATAAAATCATTCCTACTCCTTTCTTTATAATCTTCATAAACAACGGAATAAAAAATTAATATTTAATGACACTCAAAAAATATTTTGAAGAAAATGCAAGGAACAAACACAGATATTTTATTTCAAACAATATTCAAAGTTTTAAACCTTCCAAAAAATAGATATTAATCTCATTACAAAAATAAGATCCAATTTTGCACTTACTAACCTACTCTTTTTAAATTTAAATCCATTTCAAGTCCAAATTGCCTTTCTGTCTAACTTCCCAAACCCTTCAACATATAATTTTTGAATGTTCACATTTAAACTCGCAAAGAATTAACTATTATCAAAAATTATCCAAGTATCAAATAAATGAACATAACTTTAAATCTATCTTGGAACATAAAAAGAAAAAAAGAAAAATAATTTAAACAAACTTTTAAATTCATTGTTTAAAAATTGTAATCTTCTAAACTCCATATAAAAAAAGAGAAAAAAAAATAAATAAAAACATCATTGCATCATGAACATCATAAATATTAAATTTAAAAAAAACTCATATGATTACAACATAAACAACATGAAAATTAAATAACATAAAATAAATTTCATATTTGTATTCATTTTTATTCTGTGGCATAAATGAACTTTATTAAGCATAATATGTTGCTGAAGAAGTCAATGATATCCCCGAATTATCACTGGAAACATTCAATTCGAGGGTATACAGAAGAAGAAGAACAAAAAGATAAGGTAGTTCCTTCGCTATTTGACATCATCTGTGATATTTTTCAAATTTCAGAATAACTTGCAATATATGGCAAATCGAAACATCTTGAAAGCAGTTTAAAAAACACAGTAAGATATTGTTATGTATTCAATGAGATTCGCAATCCAGAAATTATCCGCAACCTCGTAGGTAATTGTAAAAATTCAAATTCCACAAGTCAAGCGAATAAAGATATAAATAGCAAATGCTTCAAAACTGTCAGTTTCTGTCAGTTAAACCTGAACAATAATTTAATCTCAAAAAGAGATTAAATACGATTAATACATTTGCAGTCAAAAGGCTAGAATTTATATAAAAAAAAAAGGGATTTTAACTTGAAATCTCTGAACACCTAACATATAAACTAACAATTTAAGTAAAATATTAAGCTAAGCTAATCCTAACCTGCCGACCAAGGGCTCCACCGGGATTGGTTACCCGATCTCGCCCAAGGTTATTAGGCAATTTAAGTAAAAGTTTAGCTAACTAAAGTTTACTCCCAAAAGCTCTACTCATTGCGCCGTCTAATGGTGGATAAAGATCGTAAATTCCGAAATTTTTAACGAAAATTGCAAAGGAATTATTTATGGTAGAAATATGAAATTTCAATGAATAGGGTTCCCTTGTCCTCCCTCCTGTTTTCGCTTCTCTCTGCGCCTGGGGTTACAAGTTACAGCCCTCATTGTAATGATCTCTCTCTGTCGTCATTTTCTGCCCCCTCCCCCATGTCATACTTTAATCTCCACTTCCTGCATTCTTCCAGGAGTTAATATTCTCCCCCCACTTCCTGCCTTCTTCCAGTAATTAATATTCTCCCCCCAACTTCCTGCCTTCTTCCAGGAGTTAATATTCTCCCACTTCCTGCCTTCTTCCAGGAGTTAATATTCTCCCCTACTTCCTGTCTTCTTCCAGGAGTTAATATTCTCCCCCCACTTCCTGCTTTCTTCCAGGAGTTAATATTCTCGCCTACTTCCTGCATTCGTTAGAGACTGAACCCAGCATCTTCGCCTCGCCCCTCTACTTTTGTCTAATTCCGATCTTTTAGTTTTCGCTCATAGTCACGTGTAGCAGGAGTAGTACGTGTAAGCTGGATTATCATCGTTTCTCTCCCATGGCTATGTTCCTTCTCGTAGGTCGGCGTGGGCAGTAGGATTTCAAATTTTGCCTGGAACAGCATGCGACAGTCGTTGACCTACTCACTCCTGTGCCTGTGGCTTGTGCGGGTTCGGGTGTTGCCTAAGCCTGCATCCGATTATACTCAACGACCTGCTTCGCAACCTTTTTCTGGTTCTTTCCTTTTAATCTCTGCTCCCTTTTCCAAGTCATTTTTATGCTTCATTCACTTACTTTACATTTAAAATGGGCGGGGGTGGCTCAGTCGGTAGCGCACCAGGCTCGTAATCTGCAGTTCCCAGGTTCGAGTCCCAGCTGGGCCAGTGTTGAGATTTATTTCCGTCAGTAGGGACCGCTGATGGACTTGGAAAGACTGCCGTTCGTCGGATGGGACGTTAAGCCGCGATCCGTGTGTGGGAGAGCCATACCCTGTGCACATTAAGGAACACGTTGGATGGCCTTGATGGGAGGTTACCACCTGTCTCCCAACAGTTGTCCAGTGGGTCCCCTCCCTCAACCTTCTCTGAGCCCTTGGAGACCTTGTGATCTGGCCATTTAGCCCATTGTGCGCAAAAAGGTGCTGCTCAGAAGTAAAACAATCCAATGAATCGCATTTGAAAATTAAATTTACATGGAACTTTTACTTAAGTTCACAAATAAAATTTGGCATGTATGATTAGATCTAAATTATTTTAAATAAGTTTTTTCGGCTCTATAATTATATACAATATACATAGTTTAGGCATAACACAAAATTCGAAACTCACTTCCCACTTCACCTCAATGATTAATAAAAAGGCAGAAACTAAATGACCTATTTTTCTAAGGAAGTCTCTCAAACATCAGAGTCTGAAGACTCAAGAAGTCCTCGGTACTTAAAAATGCCACCCCCACCCCTTCCCCCATTGGGACTTTCCAGATATGCCACTGAGAACAGGTACCTGAACGCTTGCTTTTAACGGCATCCACTGGAGTAATGTGTTTCAGGCAGGTCAGTTTCTCTTTGGATTCTGATTTTTGAAAAGTCCACTTAGAAAAGTATTGTCTGAAATTTATACGAGCATCGATAACTTAAATTTTTAGTTATAGGGAAACGGGTCTTTGACCCATGTCTGAGATTTGGGGGCTATTTGACACTATTTGACCTACCTCTCTCAATAAACCTAATTTTTTTAGAAGCCTACTATCTAGTTTCATTCTGCAGGTGCCTAGAATGTGACGACTGTGTAGAGTTTATTCTCTTGATGCCCTGAATTGTTGACGGATTGAGGCAATATAAGGGAACTCAGTTTACAAACCATCAATTTTTTGGAGGAAAGATAAAATGAAGCAAAAATTTTCAACCTCTAATACTTCCCACATTCATAACTCTACACGTAGCTGACCACCGGGTTCGGATGACATGGTAGAACAACAATCTGAGAAATCGATAAAAACAAAGCGGAAGCAAAAGGAAGATAAATAAAGATGGAATTTCGTTTGACAGAAGATCTGAGAGAGAGAAAGGCACGCGCCCAGCAGAGAGACAATACAGACTCTCCATCCTTAAAAGGAATTTGCTCGTCACATTTCCTGTCGCTATTATCTACCTGACTGGTGGATTTTAGGATTCCTGGAGTAGAGGCAGGTGACAGCGTCGGAGGAAGTTCTCGCAGACGTTTCACTTATTTAAATAAGATGACGTGACCCTTACGCCACGAGTTCCTATTCGATTCATTGTGCGCAGAATGAGAAGTGCGAAGGCGTTGCCGAGGATCACGCCCCTCGTGTCAACATCACCATTCGCTGACTAAAGAAGAAGAGAACTTTGAAAGTGGGTGCATAAAGTAGTAAAGAGGACAACAAGTGAAGGTGAAATGCATCTGACGACTTGTTCTGCCGGGAAATGGACCAGCATCGAGTATTATCATTTCTCTGCATTACACAATCATGGAGCCAATTTGCTTTTTCTCCTTCTTCCGATGTCTAAAGTGGATGCGATATATTATTTAAAATTTATTTCCTGATGTTTTTGTGCTCCTTAAAATTATTTTATATTTTTTACGAGACTTATAGCTCCAAAGTAAGAATGATGGAGAAACAAACGAGAGAGAGAGATTACATGGTCGAAATATTTCCATTTGATCTCATCTTAGACTATAAAACAAGACAATTCTACAATTAACTAAATTCTCGATTATCCGTCATATAGATGAGATTGAGACAGGGCCGGATAGGTAAAATGTTAGTTGGGTGGTTTTGCTTTCGAGAGGTACTGTTGCACCCCCCCCCCCCCTGTTCATGCGTAGCTGAAAGGGGAAACAGCAGGGGAAATAACAAACTCGAGGTGATTAATTGCGTTGTAACTTTAATTTCCATTTAGCTGATCGTATATTATTAATTTATGCGATTAGCACAATTAATTATAATTAATTATTTTTCTCTGCCAATTTTCCGGCACTATTATTTTATCGGACTTTAGTCTTATGGTCCCCTCGACTCTCAGCCGGCTGGCTGAAGATATGAAAATATGAATCAAGTTACGCAAAAATTGGTAGAGCCACACCAGATTTAATTTCTTACTATAACACACATTCATTTCCTAAAGTTACTAACACATACATCTCCGCACCAAATCTGTTGCTGGAAACAGATACTTACTGTCTCATTCTCCGCCTGTTTCTGAGGCGCTGACTATGTAGGTAGGAACATTATAGAGAAGGACCTGATGGTCAATTGTGACACATTACAAAGCCAGGCAGTCAACTGCCTTCCGAGGCTGACGAGAGAAAGGCGCGGGAAGGAATATGTTGCAATGGGGAAGAAAAAGAAGACTCGCTGACCTGCTTCATCCAGACAGCAGCGCTGTGTGCCTGCTGGGCATTTCCTCCAGCCAGTTGCTGTGATAGTTGCTCATAGCAAGTTACTGTTCATATACAAAGCTTACGTTACCAATACGACCTTACACAACGACGATGTCAAGCAGGGCGAGAGTTGAGCGAAAACTTTCGTCGGCTCACTCGACTCGGCAGATTCAAAGATCATAGCTGACTTACGGAGGCCCATAACCTCCTTCACCTGAATTCATCCAAGAAGAATTGATAAAATATTTAACAAACCGGCACAATGCCGAGCCCAAAGGGCTAAATGGTAAATAAATGTGGGAAGAAAGTAAAGGAAGTAAAAGAAAAATTTGGAAGAAATAGTAGCGACAAAATTAAATAAGATGTAAAAAAAAGTGAAAGATACATCGGACGTCTCAGTAAGCTACATGGTTAGAGAAGGGAAGTGAAAAGAAAACAGAGGAAAATGAAGGGAAAGTGAAAGGGAAAAAAAGTAAAGGGAAAAGCCTCAAAGAAGAAAGAAAGGACAAAGCAGAAGCCAAAAAACCGTTTACTCATCGTCTTCAGGGCAATCAAAAAAGGGCTCGCTCAACTAAGTCCATTCCTCCTTCGCGGAACAGCGATAATGAAGATGCACATTGTTCAATTATGTAACTAGGATGAAGATGAACACAATGTTCTTTAATAAAAGTATAAAACTGCTGGAACTCTGGCTTAACTTCCCGTTGAGTTGTGAGAGTACTTTTTGAGTTCCTCACATTATTTGGTATATCTTCGAAATGCTGTTCATCGCTGTCTGTTAGGAATTATAAAAATCTTCTTATTTGCGATGTAACTTGCGATTCAGGCACATATTTGGCAGAAGTACTAAAATCAATAGGCGAAGCATTTTTTCTCTTACCAGATGTTTTAGAGCTGGATGTATTTGGCGTAATAAGAGTAGATATACTTAGTTCCATTTTGGACTGGTCCTTCTGCTGGGATTTTTCACGTCATAGCTTCTTTTTGCTTCGGAATGGTTGTTTGTCTTTCATTCATTTTCTCAGTAGAAGCTGTTGGCTGGACAGGTGTTAATACTTTATATTCTTGCCGTTTATCGGTTCTTTTAGGAATTTCCAGAGCTTTTTTGTTGTTGTTATTGTTGAAGGTGGGAGGAGGTCTGAGATGCGGCCGAAACTTGATCCACCTCCTTTTCATCTTGCAGCTCTTCACAGTCATCTTTTGCGCTAGATTTTCTTCTATTCTTTCATGTTCCGGCTATCCTTTGCGCGTTGAAGCGATGTCTGCAAAGGTTTTACGACTTTTTGTAGCATTGGGACAATTTTCTGCAAAGTGCCAGGAAGTTTACATCTTCGACACAGTTTAGCCATTCCAGAATACGATATAGTTGCTGTAAATCCTGAGCCTGTATGCAATTTGGCACTTCAATTTCCTTTTGTAATTTCATAATTCTGTTCCCAGTAAATATTTTCTTTAATTTTTCTTAACGATATTTTTCACTTTCTGTTTCGTGACTCTGCCATAGGTTGCCAGTTCATATGATATTTCTTCGTTGGAAACATAAAATGGCAATTTCGAAAAAATTATTCTTTTAATGGAAGATACAAGGTGTTGAAAATCTATTTCCACGTTATTCACTGTAGGGGTTTTCCACAGGATAATTTTATCACTAGCGACAGCCGAAACCATAGTGATGATTGACACAGATCTTGAGATTTCCGGCGCCACTTCCACTGAATCTTCGCCTCCCACAATAAGGTAAATTTCAGAGAGAAATTCTGTAATATCCACACAGAATGAAAAAATCAGAAAGTATTCTTTAGGCAGGAGTTCTCAACGTGGGATATGCATACCCCTTGGCTGTAAAGTTTTTTGGGGTACGCCGTGAGAGCTCAAAAGTAGCTAGATCTAGTAACAAGTCCATTTCACTGATTACCCAGTAAAATGTTTATAATTTTACATAATATGCTAAATTATTTATGTCATTTTTAGTGTTTATCGATATATGCAATTTATGAATACAAAATTTTATGTGAATATACAGGGTGTCTCAAAAATATAGGTACAAACTTTTAGGGGAGGTAGATAACATCTAAAGGAATGAGAATTACATAGGAACCCATAACCGGAAACGTCACCGTAAGTCAATAGGCGGCGCTGTTCATCAGTGCGCTAGAGGGGAAATTTCGGATTTCCTCATTCGAGCGGTAGTCGGCTTACGAAGAGCATGCAATATATTCGAACAGACATGCACTTGGTGTATGGAATAGCTGAGGGCAAAGGACGAGCCGCTCAACGAATGTATCAAGAACGCTTCCCACACAGACATGTAACGGGTCACCGTTGTGTTTGCGCGTGCGCTTCAAAATTTGTGCGATTATGGGTCATTAAGAGCTGTAACATTATAAAATGTATAATCTAGTACGCCATTTGTAATAATTATGTCCAATAAATGTTTTCCCATTTAATCACTGTCTTGTGCCCTTTCAGATTTTGTACCTCTGCTACCACTTTCCCATGACGTTTCCGGTTATGGGTTCCTATGCAATTCTCATTCCTTTAGATGTTATCTACCTCCCCTAAAAGTTTGTACCTATATTTTTGAGACACCCTGTATATATGTTTTAGTTTATTCCCATTGTTATACTATAACGATAGTTTTATCTATCTATACAAGGGTTACGCCAGTTACATACACATTTCCAGGGGGTACAGTCGCTCAAAAAAGTATCCGAACACTATGGTTGATTACAGAATTCAGAAAAAATATCTGGCAATGATTGTTTTAGAAATTAGTGATCTGGGAACCTTCGTCATCACGTGACACGAAGGTTGTCAGATCACTAATTTCTAAAAAAATCGTTGCCAGATATTTTTTCTGAATTCTGTAATCAACCGTAGTGTTCGGATACTTTTTTGAGCGACTGTACGTGAAGCATAAAAGGTTGAGAACCACTGATATATATGTTTTATTTTATTACCATTGTTATACTGTAACTATAGTTTTATCTATCTATACAAGGGTTACGCCAGTTACATACACATTTCCAGGGGGTACGTGAAGAATAAAAGGTTAAGAACCACTGATATATATGTTTTATATTATTCCCATTGTTATACTATAACTATAGTTTTATTTATCTATACAAGGGATACGCCAGTTACATACACATTTCCAGCGGGTACGTGAAGCATAAAACGTTGAGAACCACTGATATATATGTTTTATTTTATTCCCATTGTCGTACTATAACTATAGTTTTATCTATCTATACAAGGGGTACGACAGTTACATACACATTTCCAGGGGGTACGTGAAGCATAAAAGGTTGAGAACCACTGATTTATATGTTTTATTTTATTACCATTGTTATACTGTAACTATAGTTTTATCTATCTATACAAGGGTTACGCCAGTTACATACACATTTCCAGGGGGTACGTGAAGCATAAAAGGTTCAGAACCATTGATATATATGTTTTATTTTATTCCCATTGTTATACTATAACTATAGTTTTATCTATCTACACAAGGGTTACGCCAGTTACATACACATTTCCAGGGGGTACGTGAAGAATAAAAGGTTCAGAACCATTGATATATATGTTTTATTTTATTCCCATTGTTATACTATAACTATAGTTTTATTTATCTGTACAAGGGTTACACCAGTTACATACACATTTCCAGGGGGTATGTGACGCATAAAAGGTTGAGAACCACTGATATATATATTTTATTATATTCCCATTGTTATACTATAACTATAGTTTTATCTATCTATACAAGGGGTACGCCAGTTACATACACATTTCCAGGGGGTACGTGAAGCATAAAAGGTTGAGAACCACTGATATATATGTTTTATTTTATTACCATTGTCATACTGTAACTATAGTTTTATCTATCTATACAAGGGGTACGCCAGTTACATACACATTTCCAGGGGGTACGTGAAGCATAAAAGGTTGAGAACCACTGATTTATATGTTTTATTTTATTACCATTGTTATACTGTAACTATAGTTTTATCTATCTATACAAGGGTTACGCCAGTTACATACACATTTCCAGGGGGTACGTGAAGAATAAAAGGTTCAGAACCATTGATATATATGTTTTATTTTATTTCCATTGTTATACTATAACTATAGTTTTATCTATCTATACAAGGGGTACGCCAGTTACATACACATTTCCAGGGGGTATGTGAAGCATAAAAGGTTGAGAACCACTGATATATATATTTTATTTTATTCCCATTGTTATACTATAACTATAGTTTTATTTATCTATACAAGGGTTACGCCAGTTACGTACACATTTCCAGGGGGAACGTGAAGCATAAAAGGTTGAGAACCACTGATATATATGTTTTATTTTATTCCCATTGTTATACTATAACTATAGTTTTATCTATCTATACAAGGGGTACGCCAGTTACATACACATTTCCAGGGGGTACGTGAAGCATAAAAGGTTGAGAACTACTGATATATATGTTTTATTTTATTCCCATTGTTATACTATAACTATAGTTTTATCTATCTATACAAGGGGTACGCCAGTTACATACACATTTCCAGGGGGTACGTGAAGCATAAAAGGTTGAGAACCACTGATTTATATGTTTTATTTTATTACCATTGTTATACTGTAACTATAGTTTTATCTATCTATACAAGGGTTACGCCAGTTGCATACACATTTCCAGGGGGTACGTGAAGAATAAAAGGTTGAGAACCATTGATATATATGTTTTATTTTATTCCCATTGTTATACTACAACTATAGTTTTATTTATCTATACAAGGGTTACGCCAGTTACATACACATTTCCAGGGGGTATGTGAAGCATAAAAGGTTGAGAACCACTGATATATATATTTTATTATATTCCCATTGTTATACTATAACTATAGTTTTATCTATCTATACAAGAGGTACGCCAGTTACATACACATTTCCAGGGGGTACGTGAAGCATAAAAGGTTGAGAACCACTGATATATATGTTTTATTTTATTACCATTGTCATACTATAACTATAGTTTTATCTATCTATACAAGGGGTAAGCCAGTTACATACACATTTCCAGGGGGTACGTGAAGCATAAAAGGTTGAGAACCACTGATTTATATGTTTTATTTTATTACCATTGTTATACTGTAACTATAGTTTTATCTATCTATACAAGGGTTACGCCAGTTACATACACATTTCCAGGGGGTACGTGAAGAATAAAAGGTTGAGAACCATTGATATATATGTTTTATTTTATTCCCATTGTTATACTATAACTATAGTTTTATCTATCTATACAAGGGGTACGCCAGTTACATACACATTTCCAGGGGGTATGTGAAGCATAAAAGGTTGAGAACCACTGATATATATATTTTATTTTATTCCCATTGTTATACTATAACTATAGTTTTATTTATCTATACAAGGGTTACGCCAGTTACATACACATTTCCAGGGGGAACGTGAAGCATAAAAGGTTGAGAACCACTGATATATATGTTTTATTTTATTCCCATTGTTATACTAATACTATAGTTTTATCTATCTATACAAGGGGTACGCCAGTTACATACACATTTCCAGGGGGTACGTGAAGCATAAAAGGTTGAGAACTACTGATATATATGTTTTATTTTATTACCATTGTCATACTATAACCATAGTTTTATCTATCTATACAAGGGGTACGCCAGTTACATACACATTTCCAGGGGGTACGTGAAGCATAAAAGGTTGAGAACTACTGATATATATGTTTTATTTTATTCCCATTGTTATACTATAACTATAGTTTTTTCTATCTATACAAGGGGTACGCCAGTTACATACACATTTCCAGGGGGTACGTGAAGCATAAAAGGTTGAGAACCACTGATATATATGTTTTATTTTATTACCATTGTTATACTATAACTATAGTTTTATCTATCTATACAAGGGGTACGCCAGTTACATACACATTTCCAGGGGGTACGTGAAGCATAAAAGGTTGAGAACTACTGATATATATGTTTTATTTTATTCCCATTGTTATACTATAACTATAGTTTTATCTATCTATACAAGGGGTACGCCAGTTACATACACATTTCCAGGGGGTACGTGAAGCATAAAAGTTTGAGAACCACTGATATACTGTATATGTTTTATTTTATTCCCATTGTCATACTATAACTATAGTTTTATCTATCTATACAAGGGGTACGCCAGTTACATACACATTTCCAGGGGGTACGTGAAGAATAAAAGGTTGAGAACCACTGATATATATGTTTTATATTATTCCCATTGTTATACTACAACTATAGTTTTATTTATCTATACAAGGGATACGCCAGTTACATACACATTTCCAGCGGGTACGTGAAGCATAAAACGTTGAGAACCACTGATATATATGTTTTATTTTATTCCCATTGTCATACTATAACTATAGTTTTATCTATCTATACAAGGGGTATGCCAGTTACATACACATTTCCAGGGGGTACGTGAAGCATAAAAGGTTGAGAACCACTGATATATATGTTTTATTTTATTCCCATTGTCGTACTATAACTATAGTTTTATCTATCTATACAAGGGGTACGCCAGTTACATACACATTTCCAGGGGGTACGTGAAGCATAAAAGGTTGAGAACCACTGATTTATATGTTTTATTTTATTACCATTGTTATACTGTAACTATAGTTTTATCTATCTATACAAGGGTTACGCCAGTTGCATACACATTTCCAGGGGGTACGTGAAGAATAAAAGGTTCAGAAGCATTGATATAAATGTTTTATTTTATTCCCATTGTTATACTATAACTATAGTTTTATTTATCTGTACAAGGGTTACGCCAGTTACATACACATTTCCAGGGGGTATGTGAAGCATAAAAGGTTGAGAACCACTGATATATATATTTTATTATATTCCCATTGTTATACTATAACTATAGTTTTATCTATCTATACAAGGGGTACGCCAGTTACATACACATTTCCAGGGGGTACGTGAAGCATAAAAGGTTGAGAACCACTGATATATATGTTTTATTTTATTACCATTGTCATACTATAACTATAGTTTTATCTATCTATACAAGGGGTACGCCAGTTACATACACATTTCCAGGGGGTACGTGAAGCATAAAAGGTTGAGAACCACTGATTTATATGTTTTATTTTATTACCATTGTTATACTGTAACTATAGTTTTATCTATCTATACAAGGGTTACGCCAGTTACATACACATTTCCAGGGGGTACGTGAAGAATAAAAGGTTGAGAACCATTGATATATATGTTTTATTTTATTCCCATTGTTATACTATAACTATAGTTTTATCTATCTATACAAAGGGGTACGCCAGTTACATACACATTTCCAGGGGGTATGTGAAGCATAAAATGTTGAGAACCACTGATATATATATTTTATTTTATTCCCATTGTTATACTATAACTATAGTTTTATTTATCTATACAAGGGTTACGCCAGTTACATACACATTTCCAGGGGGAACGTGAAGCATAAAAGGTTGAGAACCACTGATATATATGTTTTATTTTATTCCCATTGTTATACTAATACTATAGTTTTATCTATCTATACAAGGGGTACGCCAGTTACATACACATTTCCAGGGGGTACGTGAAGCATAAAAGGTTGAGAACTACTGATATATATGTTTTATTTTATTACCATTGTCATACTATAACTATAGTTTTATCTATCTATACAAGGGGTACGCCAGTTACATACACATTTCCAGGGGGTACGTGAAGCATAAAAGGTTGAGAACTACTGATATATATGTTTTATTTTATTCCCATTGTTATACTATAACTATAGTTTTTTCTATCTATACAAGGGGTACGCCAGTTACATACACATTTCCAGGGGGTACGTGAAGCATAAAAGGTTGAGAACTACTGATATATATGTTTTATTTTATTACCATTGTTATACTATAACTATAGTTTTATCTATCTATACAAGGGGTACGCCAGTTACATACACATTTCCAGGGGGTACGTGAAGCATAAAAGGTTGAGAACTACTGATATATATGTTTTATTTTATTCCCATTGTTATACTATAACTATAGTTTTATCTATCTATACAAGGGGTACGCCAGTTACATACACATTTCCAGGGGGTACGTGAAGCATAAAAGGTTGAGAACCACTGATATATATGTTTTATTTTATTACCATTGTCATACTATAACTATAGTTTTATCTATCTATACAAGGGGTACGCCAGTTACATACACATTTCCAAGGGGTACGTGAAGCATAAAAGTTTGAGAACCACTGATATACTGTATATGTTTTATTTTATTCCCATTGTCATACTATAACTATAGTTTTATCTATCTATACAAGGGGTACGCCAGTTACATACACATTTCCAGGGGGTACGTGAAGCATAAAAGGTTGAGAACCACTGATATATATGTTTTATTTTATTCCCATTGTCATACTATAACTATAGTTTTATCTATCTATACAAGGGGTACGCCAGTTACATACACATTTCCAGGGGATACGTGAAGCATAAAAGTTTAAGAACCACTGATATACTTACTGTATATGTTTTATTTTATTCCCATTGTTATACTATAACTATAGTTTTATCTATCTATACAAGGGTTACGCCAGTTACATACACATTTCCGGGGGGTACGTTAAGCATAAAAGGTTGAGAACCACTGATATATATGTTTTATTTTATTCCCATTGTTATACTATAACGATAGTTTTATCTATCTATACAAGGGTTACGCCAGTTACATACACATTTCCGGGGGGTACGTGAAGCATAAAAGGTTGAGAACCACTGATATATACGTTTTATTTTATTCCCATTGTTATACTATAACGATAGTTTTATCTATCTATACAAGGGGTACGCCAGTTACATACACATTTCCGGGGGGTACGTGAAGCATAAAATGTTGAGAACCACTGATATATATGTTTTATTTTATTCCCCTTGTTATACTATAACGATAGTTTTATCTATCTATACAAGGGGTACGCCAGTTTCATACACATTTCCAGGGGGTATGTGAAGCATAAAAGGTTGAGAACCACTGATATATATGTTTTATTTTATTCCCATTGTTATACTATAACGATAGTTTTATCTATCTATACAAGGGGTACGCCAGTTACATACACATTTCCGGGGGGTACGTGAAGCATAAAAGGTTGAGAACCACTGATATATATGTTTTATTTTATTCCCATTGTCATACTATAACTATAGTTTTATCTATCTATGCAAGGGGTACGCCAGTTACATACACATTCCCAGGGGGTACGTGAAGCATTAAAGGTTGAGAACCACTGATATATATGTTTTATTTTATTCCCATTGTCATACTATAACTATAGTTTTATCTATCTATACAAGGGTTACGCCAGTTACATACACATTTCCAGGGGGTACGTGAAGCATAAAAGGTTGAGAACCACTGATATATACGTTTTATTTTATTCCCATTGTTATACTATAACTATAGTTTTATCTATCTATACAATGGGTACGCCAGTTACATACACATTTCCAGGGGGTACGTGAAGCATAAAAGGTTGAGAACCACTGTTATATATGTTTTATTTTATTCTCATTGTTATACTATAACTATAGTTTTATCTATCTATACAAGGGTTATGATACAGAGAGGCGGCCGCATCAGGCGGCACCGTAAGGGGGCGGCATAAGCAGCGAAATCAAAATACAATTTGAACCATTCAATAATTGAAAATCTTTACGCAACCCTTTTCTATATTGGTCTATGTTATTCCGATATTGATGTATACGATTTATGATTTATCGTACGCCTCTGCCTAAGCGCTTTCGGTACCCTTTGATCTCGGTTTCTGGTACACGTGCATCGTTGGCGAGCGCTCGCCAAAAGACTTTTGATCTGACAGCTCGAAGCTATTATTTTTGTTTGTAATATACCGTGCGGCCGCTCTTGAAGGCAATTATCACAAAAGACAATTGCACGTGTTACGTGTTGATAGTTCTGTTTTGCGCTTACAATTATTGACAATATTTTATTTTAATGTTAGTTTGTCATGAGAAGTGGCAAGTGGCTATGCTGTATTTAAATTAGTAAATCAGATATATAATATATCTGTATCAGTATAATATTTGTGCATTTATACTAATTCAGTTTTTGTGTTTAAAAAGCAGATCAGGTAAGAGAATTATTGTTTTTTACAGCAATTGTAGTTACTTATTATCATTAAAAATGATTATGTTATGACAATAGGGACTCGAATTAAAAAGTAGCATTTGCATGGACTGGGTATATCTCCGGTGCGGAACGTGTGCCTCTGTGTGATAGATAGAGAGTTATTTAGGTAATATTGGGCTACTTTTGCGTTCTGTGTGTGATAGAGAGAGAGAGTTGCTTAGGAAATATTTGCATTTGCCTACTTTTGCTTTCGTTATTTATTGCTCTATTTTTACCAAATTCATGTACGTTGAAGTGGAGACAATACAATAACAAGTTAAAGAAAGGCATATGGCAAAACGGCTGCTAGCTGTCAATTTGACAGATATTTGTTATCTATTTATTATGTTCTGTTACCTACAAACCTTACTAGCTTTGCAACTCATTTCTATCGTTATTTTATCTACCCTATTTTAATAGCATGATAAGCATCATCATATTTAAACATTTTCAATGACCCCCCCTCCCCGGTTGCTTCTTTGCGAAGGACTGTGAATTTTTATTTAATATTTTTATTACAGTATGGAACAGAAAAGGAAAAAATTGTCTGGAAGTCAATATAAAAAGAAACGCTTAAAGAAAGAGGAACAAGGAAGAAAGCTAAGCTATGTTATGAAGGAATTCTTAGTACAAAAGTCCTGTTTAGATGAGCCGTCCACATCCACATCAACAGCGACTGCTTTGGATTTGGCAAATAAAAACTCAGTGCCGCCCCAATCACTTCCAGAAGAAGTTGTTGAAGAGAGCCAAAAAATAACACCATCAGAAGTTCATCCAGAGCTGGGTAGCAGTAACAGTGGCAGCCAGCAGATATTAAACGAAATTCCTTCTGATCCTGCATTATAGAATGCTTTCTATATGTCATCTGAAATTCGTCAAATACTGGTTGAGAGGGGTCCATATCAAATTAAAGAATTCGAGTTTCCTTTTAATAAAGGAAGGCGTAGATTTTCGCCCTCTCATTATTTGAAAGTGTTGAGCAATAGTGAAGTCGTTGAGAGAAGTTGATTGATTTACTCTGTTACAAATGACGCCGTTTTTTGCTTTCGTTGTATATTATTTGATAATTCGTCTGCTATTAATGACTGGCCCAAAAAAGGTTATTCTGACTGGGGAAATTTTATAAGAGCCCTCACAATGCACGAAAAGTCTGTAAATCACAGAAATGCTTTTAGAGCATGGAAAGAATTGGACATTCGATTAAAGCAGAAAAAAACTATTGACGCTGAATATCAACGAATTATGGATATGGAAATTCAGCATTGGAGAGGAGTTCAAAAAAGAAATGTCAATAATTAGACTATAGGCCTCACAATGCTTAGCTTTTCGTGGAACAACTGAACACTTGTTTCAGCCTAATAACGGAAACTTTCTAAAGTTGGTAGAATTGCTTTCTGAGTTTGATCCAGTTATGGAAGAACATATCAGGAGAGTTCAACGCGAGTCTGATAAATGGTCTGTGACTTATCTAAGCAATAATATACAAGATGAATTGATGAATTTGATGAGAAATGTGATTTTAAGCAAAATTGTCGAAATAGCAAAAATCGCTAAATATTTTTCGATAATCGCCGATTGTACCCCAGACGTAAGTCATATTGAACAGCTCTCATTAACAATAAGAGTTATCGCTTTAAACTCCATTCAAAATAAATATGAAATTGAAGAATTCTTTATTGTTTTTTTGAAGCTAGTGATTCAACCGGAGAGGGTTTGACAGAACTTATTCTGACACATTTGGAAAAGTTAGGTTTTGAGTTAAAGTGGCTTAGAGGACAAGGCTATGACAACGGAGCTAATATGAAAGGAGTAAGAAAGGGTGTACAAAATAGAATACTTGAAAAATATCCAAGGGCGTTTTATGTGCCCTGCGCATGTCATTCTTTAAACCTAGTTGTAAATGATGCAGCGTCTTATTCTACAGAAACAACAACTTTTTTTTCTATTGTACAAGAACTTTACACTTTTTTTTCTGGTTCTACAAAGCGTTGGGAAGTGCTAAAAATATATGTTTCACAATTAACTCTAAAACCATTGAGTGCTACTAGGTGGTCAAGCACAGTAGATGCGTTAAAACCTTTAGGATTTCAACTTTGCGAAATCTATGATGCATTATTCCAAATAATAGAAGACATCAACAGAAATGCAGAAACTAAAGTTAAAGCAAGAGGGTTAGCAAAAAATATTAAAAATTACAAGTTTATATGCGGTGTAATTCTTTGGTATGATATTTTATTTGAAATAAATTCAGTCTCGAAGCTATTGCAATCTGTAACTATAAATTTGCCAGATTGTGTAAGGATATTATCAGAAACCATACAAAAAGTGAAAAGTTATAGACAATCTGGATAGGATCAGATGAAAATTGCTGCTAATGAGATTGCAGAGAATCCTGAATGCAGTGCAGAATTTCCTGCCGAAACTGAAGTTAGAGCCAGAAGGAAAAAGCGTCAATTTGACTATGAAGAAGCTGTCGATCAACCCTTAACAGAGGAGAATAAATTTAAAATAAACTTTTTCAATTATATTCTGGACATTACCCTTAATTCTCTGAATGAACGATTCACGCTTCTGGAAACCCATAGCAAAAAATTTCAGTTTTTATATGACATTTTAAAACTCAAGGATATAGATGACAAAACGCCAGAAAATTATTGTACCAGTCTCCAGTCAATACTTTCGGTCGAAAATGAATCAGATATAAATGCAAATGATCTTCAAGAAGAATTACGTGATGTATCCCGAATGCTACCCTATTCTATGAAACCTTTGGATGTTTTAAATTATTTGTGCCAAAATAACTTAATTACCTTGTATCCGAATACTGTTGGCAGTTCTGAGAATTTTATTAACACTCCCTGTCTCTGTAGCTAGTGGGGAAAGAAGTTTTTCCAAATTAAAATTAATAAAACACTACTTAAGAAGTTCAGTAAGCCAAACAAAACTTAGAAATCTGTCATTAATTTCTATTGAATCTACATTGGCTGCCACTCTAGACTACACATCCCTAATTTACGAATTTGCTAAAGTTAAAAGGGTAAACCTGTAGTAGATTGTTGTAGTTGATAGTTGATATCATTATTTTAAAGTAGTTTACATTTTCAAATTAAAAATAGTATTCGTACATTTTGTGCAGTTTTTTTTTAAATCACAATCAGAGGTTATTTTAAAGAAAAAACATTTAAGCGGCGGCATTTTGAAGACTTGCATCATAATGAGAAAATCTACCGCACGGCCCAGGGTACGTGAAGCATTAAAGGTTGAGAACCACTGATATATATGTTTTATTTTATTCCCATTGTGATACGATAACTATAGTTTTATCTATCTATACAAGGGGTACGCCAGTTACATACACATTTCCAGGGGGTACGTGAAGCATAAAAGGTTGAGAACCACTGATATATATGTTTTATTTTATTCTCATTGTTATACTATAACTATAGTTTTATCTATCTATACGAGGGTTACGCCAGTTACATACACATTTCCAGGGGGTACGTGAAGCATAAAAGGTTGAGAACCACTGATATATATGTTTTATTTTATTCCCATTGTTATACTATAACTATAGTTTTATCTATCTATACAAGGGGTACGCCAGTTACATACACATTTCCAGGGGGTACGTGAAGCATAAAAGGTTGAGAACCACTGATATATATGTTTCATTTTATTCCCATTTTTACACTATAACTATAGTTTTATCTATCTATAGAAGGGGTACGCCAGTTACATACACATTTCCAGGGGGTACGTGAAGCATAAAAGGTTGAGAAGCACTGATATATATGTTTTATTTTATTCCCATTGTTATACTATAACTATAGTTTTATCTATCTATACAAGGGGTACGCCAGTTACATACACATTTCCAGGGGGTACGTGAAGCATAAAAGGTTGAGAACCAGTGATATAGACGATGATCTGCAAGCAAAGGCATGTTGAAAAGCTGAAGTTGAGAGTCTCTTAAAGACTGTTTATGAAGTACTGACAGAATGGCGGTGAACAAAGAGGATCCCGCGCCAGAGAAGACTAATCAAAAAGTTGAGGAGCTCCACAAAACACATCCTGCTTCACTAAACTCTTCTCGCTGTCCTCTCTATCGTTTTTTCTCGGCGGATTCGGTAGACTGGCTCAAAGTTCTCCGCGTGCTTTTTAAAATCCTGCGATTCCCAAGCTCTCCCATTGGTGGCATGCATCGCACAGACAAAGCGCGTGGTCCGTGTGACTTCTCATTGGCCAGCGTTCTCGTCTCCAGGCACATCATCATCATCATCCTCAAGCAGCAATGGCCTACGGAGGTCCAACCAGACCGTGCAATTTAGTTCTCCAAGCATGTCTATCCTGAGCTGCATCTACTGCATCTGGCCACTGCATACCAATTCTAACAAGGTCCTGTTTGACATTGTCTGCCCACCGCATCCTAGGTCGCCCCTTCTTTCTGAGGCCTTTAGGCACACTGTTAATAACCCTATTCGCCAATCTATAATTATTCATACGGGCAACATGGCCAAACCAACGGAGACTCTCTCTGCACAATATGCTGCTTAAAGGAGGTTGCAAACTCCTTTGCCTAACCTCATCATTAGTTACAAAGTTGAACCACCTAATGCCCTAAGCATCTGGAATCAAAAGCATCTAGTTTCCTGTTATCTTGTTTACAAAGTGTCCAAGTTTCACTACCATACTAACCCTAGAAAAACCAAACTATTATACAGTCTAATTTTAGTCTTTAGGTGTATACGCCTATTTCTCCACACTCTCCATAGATTCTTAAAATTCCCGGCAGCAATCCCTATTCGCCTGTTAATCTCATGCTGCACATCACCAGTATCATAGCTACATAGCATAAATAGTTTAACCAGTTACCAGTATCATAGCTACATAGCTAACCATCACCAGTATCATAGCTACATAGCTACATAGTTTAATTATCTTGGGAGTTACATAGCTCCCAGGATAATTAAACTGTGACACCTGCTCAAGACTGCAACCATTCAGATTAACTGAATCACAGCCTGCCTGACCAATTTTCATCACTTTAGTTTTCTCTCTGTTTATAACCAAACCTACTCTACTACCAGTCTCATCAACAGCTCGAATGAAAGAGTTCATCTCATCAACATCATTTGCCAAAGGGGCTAAATCATCAGCATAATCTAAATCAGAAATTTTCGTATCTCCAGCCCATTTAAGGCCAAAATCTTTCCCTTGAAGTGAATTTCGCATAACGTAATCAATAACCAAGCTAAAGAGAAAAGGAGACAAAATGCACCCTTGTCGAACACCAGAATTAATGCTAAACCAATTGCTACAAGCCTTACCAACTCTCACACACGACTCAGTGTTATTATAGAGAGCTTTCATTATGTTAACTAACTTGTCTGGTATACCATATGATTTCACAATCAACCACAAATTTTGACGATCAACACAGTCGAAAGCCTTTTTGAAATCAACAAAGCTAGCAACCAAAGGTTTCTGAAACTCTAAACATTTCTCAAGAATCTGCCTAAGTGAAAATATCTGATCCACACATCCCCTACCACTTCTGAATCCACATTGCTCATAACGCAATTGACTGTCAACCAGATTCTTAATTCTATTAAGCACAATCATGGAAAGAACTTTACCTGGAACAGAGAGTAGGCTGATACCCCTATAGTTATCACAAGAAGTGAGATTACCTTTTTTGAAAATAGGGATAACAATAGCTCTGGTAAAATCCTTAGGAACCATGCCTTTATCATAAAAGATATTCAGAATTTCAGTCATCCAAGTGGTAACCGAAACATTCCCAGCTCTAAGCATTTCTGTAGTAATTTCATCTACCCCTGGGGATTTATGTAGTTTAAGTTTAGAAACAGCCACAATAACTTCAGATTGTGTTATAGGGCCAACATTAAAGCCACCAATGCATCTATCATCATTGCAAACAATGGGAGTAGAACTAACTACATTGTTTAGAACATCACTGAAATGCTCAGCCCACCTAGCCATGACAGAATCCTCCTCTTCTATAACCTTACCTTGTTTATCCTTCAATCCTTGTATGCCAGTCCGTTTTCTACCACACAAAACATTAACTATCTGGTACAACTCTCTACTGTTGTGCTGTCTAACTGCTTCCTCGGCTTTGTCAGCCAAACCATCAAGCCAAAGATTCAGATCAGCAGCTAACTGATCTTTTACACGTTTATTACGTTCTCTGTAATGCTTTCTATTAGGACTAGTAGGGTATTGATTAAAGACATTCCTGTAGTTCTTTCTTTCCGAAATAAACTCAAGTGCCTTATCACTCAGATAATTCTGTCTCTTCTGCTCCTTTTTTCCTAAAAGAGTACTGTTAGTGTCCATAAAAGCCTGTTTAAAATGATCCCATTCTTCCTCAACTTCAGTAGTAAGCATACCATGACTGTCATAATGACCTATCATGGTAAGCTTTGGCTATAACTGGATCTTTCAGAGCTTCAGTATTAAAAGTAAATTTTTTAACGCTAGCACAACACTTTTTAAATTTAAGTTGCAAGATACTTTTAACAAGGTAATGGTCAGATCCAGTTTCAGCTCCTCTATATATGCCCTGGTATTCCTAACAGAACTAGCCCATTTGCTGTTAATTAATATATAATCAATCATATTCTTATGCAGCCCATCAGGTGAAACCCATGTGTACTTATGTATGTCGCGGTGTTTGTAATAAGTGTTAGTTATTCTGAAACCATTGAGTTTACTTACCTGTAGGAGACGTTGCCCATTGCCATTGCAGCTACCAATACCAAAAGAGCCTATTACTTTTCCCCAAAGGTCAGCGTCAGTACCAACTTTGGCATTGAAGTCACCAAGAACAAGGGTAATATCTCCTTTCTTGACAGATTTCAAAATATCCTGAAATTGTTCATAAAACCTATCCTTCTCATCCTCATAGGCATCCTTAGTGGGGGCATAATAGCAGATAACATTCAAGTCTTTAACGCTTGTCTGAAATTTTGCTGTAAGAAACCTTTCATTAATGCACTCATATTCTAGAAGAGCATCGCTAGCGTGTCTGCTGAGAAGCAGACCCACTCCTGGTGATGTTTATTATCGTCCCTCCCTGAAAAGAGAAATTTAAGATTATTTTTAAGAATCTGACCTTTATCTGTCCATCTGGTCTCTTGCAAGCCGAGAATATCTAAATTTTAATGGTGGAATTCTTGTATGAGGACATCAAGAGAAAAAGCTCTGTGCAGAGTCCACACATTCCAACTACCTATGGAGAGAAAATGGTTAGTGGGATGTTTAAAGAAACTATGTTTATTGAGAGAGGGAATGCCGACAATATCAAACAGCCCCCTAATCGCAGACATGGGGCAAAGACCCGTTGCCCCACTACTAAAGGCTGAAGCAATCTACACTGGAAGATTTCCTCCAATGTATAATTTGATGATGCCAATAGAAGCAAAGAGTTCAGGTGCCTGCGATGACCTCTGCTCAGGGTTATCCACCAGCTGATAAACATATCCTGTGAATCTATTCACTTGGGGCTGTCAAGACGTAAAATAAATAAAAATCAAAAGAAAAATACATAACAATGTGTAGTTTTTTTGGAATTTTATGGGAAATATTTTTCCCAATGGACTATAAAGGTAACACAAATTATAGTTAGGCTTATTATGCAATGTCTTTTATTTATTGGTTTATTAGAACAAAATGTTAACTAAAATAATACAAAATTATGAAATAAAATTACTATACAAAATGATGTGCTAATTATGATATTCTGCGAAGCAATTACTTTTGGTAGTGAGGCAAGATGGACATTGCACATAGTACATATATTATGCGTCCTGACAGTTCTGTTTTTGTTTTCTAAACGTTCCCGTTTACGTAATTGCGTTCGGCATACGTTCTATTTTGACATTCTGTATAAAAAATGCAGATAAGGTTATAATTAAATACGACAATCACCAATTTTAAAATGGGAAAAATGTTTCCCTTAGTCGTGAAAGGGTTAAAAGTTCGAGTCTCTTATCTCTAAGAGAACTCGCGTTCGAGTTTAAAACCACTTTTTTTTTCATTCCAAGGACCCTTTGAATTTCAACCAGGAAATCCGTTTTGGAATATTTTTAAAATTTCAGGAAATCGCTTTGAGGATGTTGATATCCACTATATTCTGAAGCCAAAATTAGCATCTGCATTCATGAACAAGTTTGTAATCTGTATTTTTTGATTCTGTGGAAAAACATTTAAGCACCACTGACGTAGTATAAGCCGCAATTGGGAGACTCTGCGATCGCGCAGTTGACGCATCATCGGTTCTCAGATCGTGCATCTATCGATTAGCTCAAAAGTTAACTATTGAACGCAAAATGAGCCAGAATACTGAGCCAGGTTAGAGAAGAAATTTCAAAAATCCCGACACATTCATAAAATATAAATGCATGCCGGCAGGGATGTATCTAGAGAGGAGTGGGGCGGGAAATCCGGATCCCCCTCCCCGAAAATCCTGTCGTCTCTTAAAAATAATAAATAAATACCCCCTCAAGCAGCTTCTTGCTTCAGAAGTCTGACAGGAGCCTGTTGGTTTATACGGAATGGTAGGTCTGTGAGAATGGCCGGACCTCAGCAGAATATCCACACGAACATCCATGCGTTACCCGGGACTCGAACCCAGGTCCCTTAGATCAGTAGCCAAGCACGCTAACCACTCTTTTACTAAATCTCAAACTTGTCTACCTACTTAGAAATCCAAAACAGTTGTTTTTGTATAATTTTATTTCAGCCCCATATTTTATGTCCGACACTAAAAATGAATTAAAAAAATTATGAAATCTCATTCCATATAAAATATCCTTTTAACCTTTCCTGTTCAATGAAATGTTTTTTAATTGGGAAACCCTACTCAAGTCTCATTGTGAGAGACCCCCCCCCCCCCAACACACACACATACCGAAAGTAAATCCTGCGCCGGCAAGGTTTTTTCTTTTAACTTTTTTCAAGTTTTCGAAGGGGAAAAAAGAAGATAATATTTCCACTTTGTCTTCTGTCTATCCGTTCTTTCTAATATTTTGATTTTTAAAATCATCTAACTTTTTTATTTTTAGGCATAAATTAAAAACGTTTTATGGGCTGAGTAGGTATTGATGAAATATTACGATTCGCGCTTTTCGAATATCCTGAAAGTTTAAATTCCGCCCTCTAACGGTGGAAAAAACTGGAAATTGAAAACTTTTAAACGAATATTGCAAACGAAATATTTATCCTAGAAATTCGAAAATTTGGAAGTGGAAATTCATTAGCAACAATGAATTGACCCGTTAGTATCAATATGGAACCGCAACTTTTTTGTTTTAACAGAAAATTGTTTGCTTTTAGAGTTAAAAATTATTTTCGTGTTGGCTTGGTATTGCTGAAATGTTACGATTCGCACTTTCTCAATCTCTCAAACGTTTCAATTGCACCGTCTAGCGGTTGAAAAATTTGAAAATTGCGAAGTTTTAAACTAATATGATAAATGATGTATTTATGTTGGAAATTTGAAAATTTTAAGAGGTAGAAAATGAAGATCACGAGGTTTGCATTGCAACAATTAGTTGCACCCAATCATTTGAAGACTTTCTATTAAAAACAAATCTGCATTGAGAGGAATTCGACTCTCATAAGAATCAATCAGCCTAAAGAAGAATTCATTATACTCTGGGTTCTCTTTTCTGTTAACTTTCATTTTGATAAATAAAACCGTTATTTTTCCTTCGTTATATAAAATTTTACCAGAGAGTTATTTTAGGTTTACAATGAAGCTTAAATTATCTGGACTAACTGGAGAGATAATGGACGATCCGGATAACTGGATATTAATTTAATATATATATATATAAGTAGCACAATGTGAAATGCACTTGCAATGCACTTCGAAAAGTTATAACCATTGCCGTTATTTTAAAAAACAAGAACGCTATAACTTAATCCATTAGAAAAACTGAGATGCAAACATAAAAAGTTCATAGCAAACTTATCCATTCGTGGCCATTTTTAATGATGAAAAAACTGGTCTCAGAACATTAACCCATTGTAATGCAAATTTAAATAATTAAATAGATACCATGAAAAATTCCACTCAATTCGTTTTTAGATGCAATTATCGTGAAACATGAGCAAAGTCACCTTCTTCTATTTTCAGTTGTTTGTTTAAAATCAGAAGCAATTCTAGAATTCCTCCTTGAAAAAAAAAGCTGCTTAAACTGAAGGTCAATTTTTCATCCTCGCGGAAAAATTAAAGCCCATATGGACAAACCTGCTTCGGAGACCGCACCCAGCTCGTGAGCCGTAGATATCACGACAATAACAACTATGTTTAGGACAAAAACTGGAAAAATAACTCTGCTATCAAAAGTTAATAATTCGAATTCGTACGAATGTGACCCAGATCTGCATTGAACCCGAAATTCCTCTCAGCAGTTGCCCATCAGGTGATCGGCGTCTCACTATACTTAGCTAACCAATGTCGATATCCTCGCCCACAGCTTTCTTTATCAGCTGGTCGGAGGGCAGTGACTTCAGTGTTCTGATTTGCATCCGTAGCTGATTGCGAAAACTTTTCCTTTCAAGGCTTCTCTCTGATATCATTTATCTAATTACTAAACTATCATCCGAGAAATTCATTTGAAATATTGCGGCCTTGGAGCTGCCGACAGAGACAAAATAGTTCGTTGTTCTTTACACTTTCAATGTAGGAGAATAACACATCGCTTCTGACGAATGTGGGACGCTTGTTTTCAAAGAGAATGATTTTTATTTTTGCTTTTATCACCCTCTAGCAGTGGAAATTCAAACTATGGATCATTGGGAAAATGCAAATACAGTAATCTCTCGGTTATTCGGTACTCAAGCATCCCGAATTCTCATGCAACCGGCATATATTTCAAATTGAACATGGTGTGGCAAATTTCAATGCTCATTCTCACTATGCACGCCAGTTCCATTACGGCCATTAAAGTAGCAGGGAATTGAATTTGTGATCATGTTGTTCTGTCTATCGGAAATCTTTCACTCTTGAATTTGCAATTCTCTCAAAAAAGAATGCCATGCAAGGACTAGAGCGAAAATGTGTTGTTTTGACTTTGAAACAAAAAACTGAAATATGCAAAACACTGTACCGGTAGTCAGTTCCATCCGACGGCCAAAATTACAGTCGCTCAAAAATATATCCGAACACTATGGTTGATTACAGAATTCAGAAAAAATATCTGGCAACGATTTTTTTTAGAAATTAGTGATCTGGCAACCTTCGTGTCACGTGACACGAAGGTGCCAGTACCATAGTGTTCGGATATTTATTTGAGCGACTGTACAACTCTTTTCATGTTGGCTTTCAGTAAAGCATTTCCCGAAGCTTTTGTTCTGCACGGATTTAGACATTCATTAACGATAATATACAATTATATTTAAGATATTTACATTTGTATTAAGGGGATTATGCTTCATTTTTATCATCATTGTTTAGTAGTTCGATTCTTATCACTATATTTAAATAATATTTTTACAAAATAAATCTTGGACGATAAGACGTGAACAAAAAATAATAATTACAAAGGTCTTCTTCGCTACCGGATGTGACGCAATAGGTGGAAAAGATTTCTAATTTTTGAAACACATAATGGTAATTAACAGATCTGTTTTGTAAGAATAATCCACTTAATCGAGTCAAGGACCTGGCGTTGTTTGGATCATTGACTCCATTAAACTCTAAAACACAGAGCAGATGGCACTCCCCATGTTGCACGTTTTCATTTGACATATAATTGTTAGAATCGACTCCCGTAAAATTTTCCCTATTTTCCATGGAGGGGGGGAGGGTAAGAATTTGAGGTGCCATGGGGTATCGCCTGATACTGTCTTCGTCACAAACTTTCATTTCAGATATGACTCGTTACGATCAGTAATCTTTTCGGTATTTCCCCTTTCTAAGGGGAAGTATAAAGATTGAGGGCCATTTTACTATGGCTAAGTTACATACCGAATTTGTGGCCTTAGAGCCTTACTCTCCTATATTTTTTCGGGGGTGAGTGGGAAAAATTTGGTTGTCATACCTTTTACATCAAACATAAACAGAAACCTTCTCTTTGATCTCAAGAGCCATCAGGAAAAATTTGGTTATGATATCATAAGAGATCGCCAAATGGATAACAAGCGAAGAGAGAGCTTTCGAGATATCCATTGCTGCTCAATAGCAAAGATTAATGGACAAAAGTATTCATAACTCAAAATGGTTCTCATCAAATGTAATCTATCTATACTCACATCGACTTACAGCATAATAGTGTTCAAAACTATGTAACTATGAAGTGCTGTGATGCAAAAAGGTTATTAAATGATGACTGAAAATGTCTACATATTAACCTATCTTTTTTATCGTTAAACATTTTAGAAATAAACATTTTTGTAGTAATTAAAAAAACATTTCCTCTGTAAAATAAAAGGAGTAAAAAAAGATCCGAACTAAAAAAGAGAACATGTTATGTTTAAAGAGATCTTCTGTCCCTCCCTACCCACGACTTAAGATCAATACTTCAGAAATGCCATGCGAACATGGGTCCAATTTGCAACGGTTATGGTGATATGGATATTTACAGTACACGGAACAAACTGGGAGAAAATTTTGCTTTTTTGATTTATATTTATTTAGAATAATAGTTAATTTACAGTAATATAGCTAGTGCAGTAAATGTTCAAAATGACATCTCTGTCAGCTTGGATACATTTTCAATCTCATGCGATTAAGGAATATAAAACCTTGCAAAGATCTTTGGCTTTATTTACGTGTCCTGCAGCATTTAACATTTGCTGAAAGTCTTTGTTCAACTTGCATTCATACACCATGGTTTTTATGTAGCCGTTATGGTGATTAATATGGCTAATTCCTTATAACCACTACAGCCGATCCATTGGTTAGGGAACTGCTAATTGGGCTATTTCATGAGATTCCTAGTGAAATGTGGACTCCATCGTGCTGGTAGGACACCTGAAGTCGTGTTCATAGAGGAATATTCTCTAAGTGGTTGGCAGTTCATGTTACTAAGCATAGATGCCACCTGTCAGACATTGCAGGAGGATGCATGATCCAATCAGCTGGTCACCAATGACATCACACTTTTACAGAAAAACAATGCTGGCAGTTACTTTCAGTGGCGCATTTTGAAAAATATTTCGGTGGGATTAAATTTTTCTTAAAAGGTTAAAAAATAGGTGATCAATAAGTAAATATAAAAAAGGCAACTAATAAATTAAAAAAACAGCGGCATATTTTGCATCAATCTTAGTACTTACTAAATATTCCAAAAGCATAAAAAAGGAGACATTTTTGGAGTGATTTGAACCTCCGATCCTCCTCTTTATATACGCCACTGGTTACTTTCTATTCTTTTATATTATGTGGGTTGTCATGAGCTCATAAATTCCAACCACTTACCCTTGTCCTCAAGTTTAAGTAGTTGAATTCACTGGATATGGTACAGATACAATCCTTCCGTGTTTAATATTCTCTAGACTCTCATGGGCGAAACATTGAGGCGATCAGAAATTCTACGTGCACTACAAAGTAACACGTGGAGTCAGCTGTACCATGTCCATAATGTTTTCCTCTTCATCCACATCCCTTCGCAATTGAGGTACAGCACAAGAGTTCACTCTCAGAAATGAGGCACTTTCTCTCAAATATTGGCGAATAATATCAATCTGGGATTTTTCGTCTTGGAGATCGTTACCCATATTCTTCAACGGGAGCAATGGAGCTGCCTTCACTAAACCCACACTCAAAATGCATATCCATGGGCATAGGTGTTTTTTTGGGGGGGAGGTAGGCATCTGGACACCTACCCCTCGTGATAAAAAAAAACGGAATCATCAATTACGTATGATCGTTTTTCTTAACGCCAGTAATACGTGCAGTTGTTGAAACTACAGTTCTGATTCTACCAAAAAACAAAATCTTCAGGTTTTGATGGCTTAACGGCAGACATCATGCATCTGCTAGCAGATAATTTTATTGAAACACTTTTCAAGTTATTTCATCTATTCCTTAAACAAGAATGTTTCCCTGATGTTTCGAAACAAACTAATAATACTAATTTATTTCATGCAGGGGCTTACAGAAAAGCCAAAGTACAGGTAGTTTTTGATATTGATTTAAATGTTCAAGTGGCTTGACTGTTGCTCCTATTTCTGAAGCTCTCAATCTGAAGCTCTCAATTAACGTATGGTGTAAAATCTTGGAGGAGGCATGCATTTCGATAATTTTACGCATCTTTTGATGCTGCAAACGAGATTTATTCGCTTACTAAAAACCCAAAAATGCTATCTACATTACTTTTGCTTCGGGAAGCAGGAATTTTGCCTTTACCACGATATGATTATTTTTTCGAAATTTCAAAATAATTCTACTTTAGAAATGAGACTATTAAAACTGATGCTAATAACTATGAATTAAGACGTGAAAGAAATTGCACTATCAAATTCTTGAATTCTAGGAAAAAGAAATTTTTAGGCGCAAGTATTTGTACTTAGTACTGAAATTCCTTTTCTCTCTCCCAAAACATCGCAAAAAATTTTGCAAATCATCATTTGTTTTGCAAGAGTACTGAAAAAATACGTTTTCAAACTTGATGACGTGAAAAGTTTTTGTATTAAAATTCTAGAACTGTCTATATAGAGTAAAGCCATTTAACGTTTTTTAAAAAGAATTTCCTACTTTCTGATATTTTTAAAATTTTATTCGCATTTCTATTTTGTTACTGAGTTGTTTTTATTTTTGTGTATTTCTTCGTTGTGCTGTCAATATGAATTGTTACTAGGTAGAAAAAATACTACTACTGCTAAAAATAAAAATTTATGTTGAACAATATTAGTTGTACAAAAAAATTTTATTTTTCTTAACGAAAAGTAACCTTGATTTTTTTTTTTACGTTTGTTTTCGGATTTTTTTATTTATTAATATAAAAATGCTTTTTATATGTATTTTTAAGTTTGACTTTTTTTTCATTTTGTTTTTTGGCATCCTCAGTTGTATTATGTTAGGCTACAGGCATATTCCTGTTTTTGCCCTATGCTTACAAATGACCAGCCCGACCAAAATAATATTTATATTTTGGAATACTGATTGGTTTTTTGCCCCTCTGAAAAAATATCCCCTCCTGAAAAAGAAAAACCCTCTCCGAACACATTCCTGCTGACTTGCATGTTTTTCCCATTCACTTGAAAACATAAACGGCATATTCAAACCACGAACTGATTTCACTATTTGCTAACTCGCGTGCTACTTAAGCTAGCATGAACACGTGCATGCCTACGGGCATGCTGCATTTCAAAGGAACTTTACTATCTAACTGTTGTTAATAGAACCTATTATTATCATATTATTATTATTATTATCAGTGGAGCAGCGTCATGGGGGGGGGGGCTATGAAATTAAGACTCCACAAAGGAAAATTAACTATGATTATTTACTTAACAAACGTATTTTTATGAATAACAATAAATTCGAATGTTAAAAGATATTTTCGTCAGGAATGACAAAATTGTTTTTTTTTTAGTTTTTCACTGAAGTTGCATTCTTACTTCTATAATTTTATTTCTCTCGAGATATATTAATTAAATAACAGCATCTACGAATCTGACAACACAAATGAAGTCTCTCAGTTTCGACAAAAGTTCCGCGAAGCGTCTCACGTCACAAGATTTGGAAGCATCTTTAAACAAGGTAGATTGCTGGCAAGGACAGAGGCAACTGAACCTAGGCTCAAAGCAATTTTAACACTAGGCGAATTAAGACTTTGTATGCAATTGTTTAACCGATAACTGCTCAAATTTTTAGACTCCAGATTCCCTTCCATGTTTGAAATTTATATTTACATACGGTACAATTTGAATTACTTTTGATACTTTTGTAATTGAATTTTTTTTGTAACATATAGGACAGAGAACTACTCCTAATTTTTGAAGGCCTTCTCAGACAAGGACATGCCCCATTAAGTCCGATGTCATTGCTGACAACTTCCTCAGTTAGAGCTAACGGCAAACAAACGAAACAACCGTGCCAACCCGAGACTCGAACCCGGACCCTGACAGTTGCAGCAGTGCCACTGCGAGCCAACATGATACCACTGCGCCACCTAGGCGAAAATGAAAATTCATGAACATTTCAACACTTCTATACTTCTATAATAGTTATTATAGAATCTGAATCTGCAAGTGGTAAGTACGGAAATTCAATGAATTTTCAGTTAACCCTTTCAGGACCATAAGGTTTCCAAGAGTAAATATTAGAATGTAACTGTTTATTTTAGTTTATTTAGACGTAAAATAAATAAAAATCAAAAGAAAAATACATAACAATGTGTAGTTTTTTTTGGAATTTTCTGGGAAATATTTTTCCCAATGGACTATAAAGGTAACACAAATTATAGTTAGGCTTATTATGCAATGTCTTTTATTTATTGGTTTATTAGAACAAAATGTTAACTAAAATAATACAAAATTATGAAATAAAATTACTATACAAAATGAGGTGCTAATTATGATATTCTGCGAAGCAATTTCTTTTGGTAGTGAGGCAAAGATGGACATTGCACGTAGTACATATATTATGCGTCCTGACAGTTCTGTTTTTGTTTTCTAAACGTTCCCGTTTACGTAATTGCGTTCGGCATACGTTCTATTTTGACATTCTGTATAAAAAATGCAGATAAGGTTATAATTAAATACGACAATCACCAATTTTAAAATGGGAAAAATGTTTCCCTTAGTCGTGAAAGGGTTAACTTGGTTTCCAATATATTCTTAAGAAAGGAAGTCTTAATTTAAAATTAAAAGTTACTTCCCTTACTGAATAAGTATTCAATGAGGGTGGTGTACAAAATAGAATTTTCCAAAATTCATTCGTAGATGACTGTTAGCTGTAATACTAAAAAATTACGCTGTTTCATTTGTCTGTTATTGGCAAGGAATGGCTCAATGAAGCCCATTCAAGTACTAGAAATTCTCCCAGAAAGGAGCAAAGCACCAAATTTAAAAAAAAGTTATCTTCAGAGTAAGGAATCCTTTCAATGATAAAGGAAAGACTAAATTGAACACTTGTCATCTGAAGCTACCTATCTCTCCGCAGTGAAACGTAATGAACAAGGTTCTTTGAAGGGAAAATTTGGGATTCGTTATTCAAGCCATGGTATATTTAAGCAAACAAGAGATAGTTATCAGAGATCATTTAGAATATTCATCAGTTTTCAAAGAGAGTGACGCCAGTGATGCTCTTCTAGAATATGACTGCATTAATGAATGATTTCTTACAACAAAATTTAAAACAAAAATTAAAGACTTGAATGTCATCTGTTGTTATGCCCCCACTGAGGACTCTGATGAAAACGAGAAGGATAAGTTTTTAGCCAGCTTCAGGGTATTTTGGATTCTATGAAGAAAGGAGATATTTCTCTTGTGCTAGGTGACTTCAATGCTAAAGTTCGCACTGACCCTAATCTTTGGGCAGGAGTTTTAGGTGTCTTTGGCATTGGTTATTCCAATGGTAATGGAGAACATCTTCTATATGTAAGTAAACTTAATGGTGTGAGAATAACTAACACATACTACAAGCACCGGGACATTTATAAATATACATGGGTTGCGTAGGAATATGACAGATTATATTTTAATTAACAGCAAATGGACTAGTTCAGTTAGGAATACCAAATCATATAGGGGAGCCGAAATTGGGTCTAACCATTACCTGGTCAAAAGTGTTTTGCAGCTGAAGCTTAAGAAATGTTGTGCTAAGGTTAAGAAAATTACCTTCAACACTGAAGGTCTGAAAGATCCAGATATAGCCAAAGCATATCATAGTAGGCTACTTAGTGATTATGACAATCGTGATTTGCTTACTGCTGAAGTTGAGAAAGAATGGGATCAGTTTAAACAGGCTTTTCTTGAAACCAACAGTACTCTTTTGGGTAAAGGGGAACAGAGGAAACGCAATTGTTTGAGTGATAAGGCTATGGAACTTATTTCTGAAAGAAGGAAGTGCAGGATTAATATGAATCAACACCTTACTAGTATTAATAGAAGGCATTACAACGAGCTTAATAAACGTGTAAAGGATCAGTTAACAGCTGATAAGAATCTTTGACTTGATAGCTTGGCTAAGAAAGCAGAGGAAATAGACAGCACAACAGCAGGAGCGTTCTACCAAATTGTTAATGTTTTATGTGGGAAGAAACAGACAGGTACACAGGGATTAAGGGATAAACATGGCAAGGTGGTTGAAGGTGAGGATTGTGTGATGGCTAGGTGGGTTGAGCATTTCAGATAAGTTGTAAATAATGTGATTATTTCTACTCACATTGTTTGTAACAAAGATAGATGCATTACTGGCTTTTATGATGGCCCTATATCACATTCCGAAGTCGCTTTGGCTATCTCTAAATTAAAACTGCACAAATCCCCAAGGGTGGATGAAATCACCACTGAAATGCTTAGAGCTGAGAATATTTGTGTTGTCACATGGCTGACTGTTGAGCAAGTGTCTCAGTTTAATTACCTTGGGAGGTATGTAACAGATACTGGTGTTGTGCGGCATGAGATAAATAGTAGAATAGCTATTGCCGCTGGAACTTTTAAGAATCTATAGAGAGTATGGAAATATAGGCGTATACACCTAAAGCCTAAAATTAGGCTGTATAATAGTTTGGTTCTTTCTAAGGTTAGTTATGATAGCGAAACATTGTGAGCAGGATATCAAAAAACTTGATGCTTTTGATTCTAGATGCTTGAGCAGTATCTTAGGCATTAGGTGGTTTGACTTTGTAAGTAATGATGAGGTTAGAAGAAGGAGTCATTAACCTCCTTTTAGCAGCATAATTTGCAGAGAGAGACTCCATTGGTTTGGCCATGTTGCCCGTATGCATAACTCCAGATTGACAAAGAGGATTATGAACTATACCTAAGTGTTTCAGAAAAAGGGAGAGACCTAGGATGTGATGGGCAGACAATGTCAAACAGGACCTTGCTTGAATTGGCGTAGAGTGGCCAAATGCAGCAGCTGTAGCTCAGAAGAGACACGTCTGGAGAGAACAATTACACGGTCAGGTTGGACCTCCGTAACCCATGTCTGCATGAGGATTTTCTATGTATATGTATGAACCTAATATATGTACGAAATATTTACAAATCATTTACAAAAGCTGCTCTCTGGAAAGAACAAAAAATTTTTAAAACAGAAAAACCTTAGGAGTCTGTCTTTATTTGAGGATTCAATCCTGAGCAAGGAATCACCATTCTTTTCAAGCAATTGGTTGCGTAGAGGTTGAGTCACTTTCGGGTAACATATCAGGCGCAGTTGGGTTCTCCTTTGAGATGAAAGTCAAGCCATGAATCAATGCCTGTTGGGCAAATGTAGAACCTATCACTTGTTTCCATAGGGTACACCTTAAGGAGTAGTTTTTTCGTTGTGATAAAGACAAATCCAAAGGAAATGTGTCTTTGAAGAGCGGTTCAATATTTTTGTGCAATTTCTAATGATGTCGCCTAAACACAGTCTACGATCTAGAAAATAATCGGGGAATGTGGAAGTGACTGGATTGAGCAGGTTCAAACTGGAATACCTTTCTGGTATATTTTTCTTTCTGTTTTATTGGCTTTAGATTTTTTCTTGCAAAATACTTGTATGTGAAATTTCTATATTTTTAAGATTCTTCTTCGCCTGCGTTCCAGTTATTAACATTCTGAAGAGGAAGAGGAGCATGGTCCATTCCCCCTCCCCCATCTTTTAGATTCTGAGTTGCTTGAACCTAAGAAGAAGGTTAAACATATAAAATGACTCTTCATTGCTCGTCAGTTTTGATCCAATCTGAAAGTGAAGATTCAAGAACCAGAAAAACGTCGGAAGTATATTGAACGCTTCATTTCCATAAAGGAAGAAACATTTTCTCCAACAAGCGGCTGCTAACCCCTTTCAAAAGTTTCTATCGAACGATGGGAATAATCGCTTTTCGAGTGGGACAGTCCACTCGCATTTTTCATCATACACAAAGTCCTTGAAAGTGACCTAGAGGTCAGTGACGGAAGTGGGATGGGTTCACGATCAATGGAGTTTTCGCTTTTATGAGGAAGTTTTCCTCGTTATATATGCTGTGGTTTTCTGTCAGCTTTGATCGAGACAGACATCATCCAGCAGGATGAAATTTTCTGTAGCGGAACAGCAAGGGTCATTGAATATCCCAGCAGGAACAATATCAGATGGTTTTGAGATTGCAACATCTGGTGAATTCTGTACAGAAGGAGAGTTAGCGCCCTTGACAGCAAACTTTCCCTCTACGCATACGACTGCTTCATACAATGGGACAATGTCTGCTTGGTATCTCTGTTCTGCATTGAACGTCCTTCACAGTCATATCACGGTCAGCCTCGAGCTGACCTTACTTAAGACATCTGCAACAAGTATTGATAACGCAAGGAAAGATAAGCATTCCAAATGACCTGCCGAATCTCAAATTTTGGGATAGATTTATCGATTTCTGTTTTTACAACGAGGTTGCATGTGCCAATGTTCTTGAATCTATCAATGTACGTTCCTTGGTGACACTGGTGACCCTAGCATAGGCCAACAGGAGTTGTCAGGTTTCTTTTTGAAGTTCCTTTGCAACCAAGTCTACCAGATTGTTATCTGTTTCCTTCAAGTGAATTGGTACACTCATTTGAACTCATAAAAGCTGTTGTAATTTAAAATATAGCACAGTTCGTAACAGGATGTAGGGCTGAAGTTAGGCCTAAAAACGGCATAATATGCAATAATGCTATTAAAATTAGACATTGTTACTTACCAAGTTAAGTTTTTAAGCTCACATAGCTGCAAAAACCCAGAGGCTTTGCTTTTATAAGTCACAAAAAATACCTTTCGATACTTCTTTGTAGAGGCATGGACGTTAAGGTTTTTCAGTAATCATCTACTGGTGACACTAACATCAGTGATAATAGCAGCTATGTTATGTATTCTATGTCGTTTATTGGCCAAGGGCACCTTCAGACTTGGCCCAACTACAGCTTAATTAGCATGCTATTGTAAGAGTCGAGTCGAAAGGTTGTCGCTATTTATTGTAGCATGGCGAATGAAAATGGATCTGGGCCCATTCTGAGGGGGATTCCGAAGGAGAAGCATTTACAGTTTCGAGCGTAATTCTTTGCTAAATACGTATTGAGAAAAAAAAAACTGATAAAATACTTCAGAATATAAATATTTAATTAATTGCGATTTTTTATTATTCGTTTTAATCCGGGTTTAAACATTTTAGTGTATGTTACAGAAATGTTGGTAGGGTCTGGTTAATAGATAGTGTAAAAGAAATCTAAATCATTGGAATGTCAATTATACATAATAAAATGTTTATTTCCACTAAAAATTAGTAGGGGTTAGCTTAAACCGTAGCAGACCGGGCTCTTAATCTCCACCTTCAGGGTTCGAGTCCCAACTGCGACAACATTGAGATTTATTTTCGTTAATCCCTACGCTGTAATCGGTGAGAAAGGACCAAGCCACCGATGGGCATGGAAAGAGAGCCGTCCAATTGTAAAGCCATGACACAGGCTGCAGGAATGCCATACCACGTCCACGTTAAAGAACTCCACGTTAAAGAAAATTCTGGGTGGCCTTGATTTGAAAGATTCCATTTATCTTCTAAAAGCTGTCCAATGGCTCCTCTTTCCCTAACTTCTCTGAGCCCTTGGGGTCCTTGTAACCTGGCCATTTAGCCCAATGTGTGCAAAAATACCTCTCAGAGCTTAAACAATAACCAAGTCAGACTTCTAAAGTGTTGACCTAAAAATCAACTTATTTCTAATATTATACGAGGGGCTTCAAAACGTTTTTGATTTACATCTTCAGAACAAAAAACATTGCACTTACCTCAACAAAACTTTTACTCTCTATTCAGAATACTCTCCTCCAGCATCTATGCAGAGTTGCAGACTCGACGCCAATTTCTCAAGGAATACTCTCTAACTCTGAATGAACGCATTTTGCAAGTCTTGCATCCTTCAAAAAGACTTTCCTGAAAGTTCCTTTTTAACTTTTGGAAACAACCAAAAATTGCACGGTGCAAGATCAGGTGAATATGCAGGATGGGGTAACTGATTTTTTTCCTGCTCCAGATAGACCTTACCTTCCTGGGTTTTGTGAGCACTGGTATTGTCATGAAGGAGAATCCGTGACACGCCTGTTCTTGGATGCTGCTCCTCCATATTCTTAGCCATTTTGGGAAAAATATATGCACAAGAATATACGAATTCTTTTCGTTTGCTTCCGAGCTGCATCCTTGTGAAAATGTAAAATCTTTCTTCTCTTTAGTATGTTCCATAGCAACGACAAAGAGATTTCGCAGACCGAACTTCACGCGCCGTCGGCGAAGAGAAATGATGATACGACCTTTGTTTTCAACACGTAATGATAAGTTTATACACGCTTTCAAACAAGTCGTTGCTCGTTAAGTTTGGAGAAAAGAGGGGAAATCTACAGAAGCGTGTCAAAAACGTTTTGAACGCCCTCCTTACCTAAGAATGAAAAATGAGATTCTTTTCAATGCTTTTGAATTATCAACATATCATGCCATCCATTTCAGTTGTTTCGTTTTATAAAGATAACTCCGTTTTCGCTTGTAGAGAATGTACACTAATCATGTTCTTTAAACCCTTTTAAAGAGTGCCATATACGTGCTGCCTCTATTATTACAAATGTCAAAATTTAATTTTAGACCATTTCAATAAGAAGACCATAATATTCACATAACAGAGCTATAGTCGAGCCTAGAAGTAAATAAGAGTTAAATAAATGACCAAATATGAATAAAAACAATGAGAGAAATACAGCGAAACCAATTTCTATGCAACAAGTGGAGGTTTAAAATTCTCGAGGCACAGGTTTAAATTATTTCGACTTGATCGAGCTACGAGAGAAAGCGAAGAGTGAACGACCGAAGAAGACTGCCGATGCCACTGCCACCGATGCCATAACGACCTTGATCAGCTCAGAAGAATCGGATGAAAATGAAGCGGACTCAATTGGCACGCAGCTCACTTCGGAGCGAAAGATCGCTATCTCCTATGTAAAGACGATTCGTTCTCCTATTAATAGCGCAGAGATGACAAATCTCGACGAAGCGGAGGGATACATTCCTCGTTTGGCACTCATTTCTTTCGACGAAGGTTACCGCTATTCTTACGTCAGAGACGGAAAGCACGATTCCAAACAAACGAATCTGTTCTGTTGCTATTTTTACACCTCTCAGTTTTCCTTTTTGAAGTTAAAACGGACCGAGCGTTCACAGAGGGATCGAGAGTCTCCGATTCTTGAGCGGGTGGAGAGATAGTTCTTACTCTTCCTCTGAGGCATCATCTACCTCTTTGATTGACACTCTTTCTCCCTCCAAGGCATCACCTTGCTTGTGGCAACACACCACCACCCGCGATGCTGCCGGTGGCTGTACGTGACGCTCGTGACGTAACCGGCATTCAGCGGCCGCTTGCGACCGTATTTAACGCTGCTTCGCGCTGCCGTCGCTTTCACTGAACGCCAGACTGAATCCAGGTAACATGATTGTCTCCGTCGAACTCAGTGTGTTGTTGATAAGTGTCGTGGTGACCGGCGGCAACGCAGCGAGCAATGTGCCTACTGTTTACGACGTTCTGCGATTAGTCTACCAAGTGTGCTGTGAGTAAACAGTCCGTCAGATTGTAGAAACCTTTCCTGTTATTTCTGTTTTCTTATATTTTCTAAGTTTAGCTGTTCATTTTGCTGACATGCGAAAGCGCGAAACCCTTCATCGATATCGCGGGAGTTTCTCTGCCCTCGTTATCGTTCGAGGTCAATGGGGGGGGGGGGAAGGTAAACTTAGTGGTTTCGGATCGCTGCGCGTGCAGGTCGTTCATTCCATTCACCTGCAGAGCCGAAGAAAGTGCAGCGCTGGGAAACCGAAACGAAATAACGACGGAGCCTGCGGGGTCGGCGGCATCACGCGGAGGGGCGGGGTGTGCCGCGGGAAGCGAGGTATTGCTCCATCTGAATTGACAACGAATCGGGTTTTCGCCGAGTTTAAACTTAGCAGTTGAAAGTCTGTGCATTGATCTCCCTTGAAGCGTTCCATATATGGAAGTGGAGGAAAGGGCCTCTTGTCACAGAAACTGTTGCCAAAGAGACTCGTGCTGAATATGAACGAGGAGATTTCTTCAGCTAAAAGTTTTAAGAGTTGGAATTGGGAATAGAGCGCGCTATTTGCAATCGCTGTCTCGGTGCTGCAAGTAGAGGAGACGGTTTTCAGGGCAGCAGACACTCGAGAAATGAAACATTGCGAAATGCGCCAATGAGAAAAGGAAATCGGAAATCTTTTGGATGAAGACGACAGATTTTTAATAAGAAAAAGTCTTGATTGTGTTGTGATGTGTGAACGATTGCGATAACGATAATGGATGTGATGATAATAAAAAAATGTAGATCAAAAAGAGTAAGGAATGAATTATTACGTTGACGAAATAGTAGGTGAAGGATTTTCTTGTTGCTTATTGAGTAGCAATTCGCCCCTGTTCGCTTGTGGCATATTTCAATCTCCCTTGAGAATAGAGGCCAAACTGCATTTTTATTCTCATGACAATTTAGATAATAACGTGCCAGACACTTAATCTTCGCAGCTGCATCGCAATTACTCAATGGTGCTGCCTGCTCGTGTGATCAGAACGTGATGGCAATTGCACCAATGACAGAGCTTTCGCTTGCGCGTGCTGTTGGCTGACTAAAGAGATCCCGGATTAGGAAACGGAATGAGCGGGAACGATCGAAGCTCCTCGGTAGTTGTTTAATACTTGCAAGCATTCCTAGTCATTTCGTAAGTACGAAGCGATGTTACGAAACACCAAACGGTTTCTCTCTTCTTCAAAGAGGAAAGCTCAAGTCCAAGATAATTATCTACGCTTGCAGAGCTTCAGAAAATCTCATGCTTCAGTTCTATAACACAATCATCTTTATTGATGTGTTGTAAATATTTCATAACGGCTGTTAATTTTTCTTTCATAGTCAAATATCTCTTCGTTTCTTCTCTTCAGGGGAAGTTGATTCAGTGGTTAGAGCGACACGTTTGTAATTCGATGCTCCCAGGTTAGAGTCTCAACTGTGATGCGTTTAGTTTTCTCCTCCTCCATACCTCACTCTGCTCTCGGGGATGTTGATAGCCTTGGAAAGAGAGAGTCTGTCATGTGCAGAAGGACATACTTTATGCACGGTGGGGCGGGGGTGGCTCAGTCGGTAGCGCGCCAGGCTCGTAATCTGTAGTTCCCAGGTTCGAGTCTCAGCTGGGTCAGCGTTGAGATTTATCTCCGCAAAATTCCCCGCCCTGCCCACGGTCAGTAGGGGACACCGATGGGCTTGGAAAGGCCGCCGTCCGTCGGATGGGACGTTAAGCCGTGGCCCCGTGTGCTGGAGAGCCATACCCTGTGCACGTTAAAGAACACGCTGGATGGCCTTGACGGGAGGCTACCATCTGTCTCCCAACAGCTGTTCCAGTGGGTCCTCTCCCCCAACCTTCTCTGAGCCTTCGGGGTCCATGTGACCTCGCCATTTAGCCCATGGTGTGCAAAAAAGTGCCGCTCAGAGGTAAAACAACACAACCCAAATCTATGCACGGTTAATGAACATGCTGGATGACTTTGATGGGAGGCATCCATCTGTCGGCTACCCCTTGTTCACTGAGTCTCCTTCTTCTATTCAGCTCTGAACGTTTGGGGTTTTTGTGACATGGCCATTTAACCCTGTTTTCAAAAAGTGCAGCTCAGAGGAAAAACTGCGCAATCTTTCCCAGTAACACGAGAACTGTTTGAATTGCAACTTTCAATTTATTTGCTTAATTTTTATTTCTGGGGGAACTGAAAATCAAAAATATGGCATCTGCCGCAGCAATTCTGTGTCTGATTTGCTGCTGTTGTTTCCTCTGTATCTGCTTTCGTTGTCCATCTTCTCTTATAACGTCAGACTCATCTGCAGGATGGTGAGACGCGACAAAGAAATCGAATCTTCCCATCTTTCCTTTGAACAGATTAGGAAGGGTGAAAAAAAAGCTTAAAAATTGCTGGAATGTAAAAGTACATCTTTGTGTAGATTTGCGAAGGCAGTTTTTGAAAAAAGAAATCTGATGACATAAACAGGAGCCTGCTGATTACTACTTTGACGACCACAAGAATGAAATGACCAATCTCTTTCACTCAATATGTAATCTATTTCGGTCAAAACGATCAGTCATTTGGAAACGAATTAAAACTGTGTTGTAGGTCTAAATCTGGGTTGGGTTGGGTTGTTTTACCTCTGAGCGGCACTTTTTTGCACACCATGGGCTAAATGGCCAGGTCACATGGATCCCGAAGACTCAGAGAAGGTTGGGGGAGGGGACCCACTGGAACAGCTGTTGGGAGACAGATGGTAGCCTCCCGTCAAGGCCATCCAGCGTGTTCTTTAACGTGCACAGGATACGGCTCTCCCGCACACGGGGCCACGGCTTAACGTCCCATCCGACGGACGGCGGCCTTTCCAAGCCCATCGGTGTCCCCTACTGACCGTGGGCAGGGCGGAGAATTTTGCGGAGATAAATCTCAACGCTGACCCAGCTGGGACTCGAACCTGGGAACTACAGATCACGAGCCTGGCGCGCTACCGACTGAGCCCCCCCCCCCGCCCCCCCAGGTCTAAATCTGAGTTGTGGTCAACCAAGTTCATATAAATTCACCGATACGGAGTCTTATGCTTTCCAGAATTGAAAATGATTCATTTATTTAATAATGGGGTTCGAAATCTGAATAACCATCAGAAATAAACAATTTTAAGCAGCGGTATTCATCTATTTCCCATGTGTATTCATCTATCTCCCATGTGTATTCATCTATCTCCCATGTGTATTCGTCTATCTCCCATGTGTATTCATCTATCTTCCATGTGTATGTGTGGAGAGAGGGTGGAGGAAAGGAGAGAGAGAGATCTATCTCCCATGTGTATTCATCTATCTCCCATGTGTATTTCACTAAGCAGATCTGAATATTTTGACGTGGGATGATTTTTGAAAAAAGCTTTGGGTCACAGGACATTACGTGGGAATCTGGCGCACCTTGTCATTCTGCTTAAGTAAGAATTTTCCTTTCCTTTGGCGAATTCATCTGCCGGAACTCAATGGCTCGTCCAGGAATCAATGACCTCAAAGAGAGCGCTTCGAAGTGGGAGCAAAATAAAAATTTGTTTGCGAAAGTTTTGTTTTACATCTAAATGACACTTTTGAGCACTCAATGGACTAAATGGTCAGGTGGGATCACCAAGAGCTTTAGGTCCAGTGGACACCTGAAAGGAGAGAAAGAGTGGAGAAAAGGAGAGAGAGTGGAGGAAAGGAGAGAGTGGAGGAAAGGAGAGAGAATTGAGGAAAGGAGAGAGAGAGTGGAGGAAAGGATAGAGAGAGTGGAGGAAAGGAGAGAAAGTGGAGGAAAGGAGAGAGAGTGGAGGAAAGGAGAGAGAGAGAGTGGAGGAAAGGAGAGAGAGAGTTGAGGAAAGGAGAGAGGGTGGAGGAAATGAGAGAGAGAGTGGAGAAAAGGAGAGAGAGAGTGGAGGAAAGGAGAGAGAGAGGGGAGGAAAGGAGAGAGAGAGTGGAGGAAAGGAGAGAGAGTGGAGGAAAGGCCCACTGGGTACCTGTAGGGAGACAGAGGGAAGGCTTCCCATTACGACTATCCATCTTGAACTATAACAAGCTTAGAGAAGGATTCTTTTGATCATACGGGCTTAACATTTCATCAGATGGATGGTTGTCTTTTCAACTTGAAATCAGTTCTCCCTTCCTCAAGGAGTGCGACCTGGGTGGTCAGAGGAGATAATCCGAAAGTGTGGGTTCGAACCAGGAAACAATCTGTGAAAAATGGTAAAATATAGATTTCCTCTTCTTAGTTCTTTCCTAGAGTTCATAAAATATTGAGGGAGATTCACTGAAACAACTGTTAGGAGACAAAAGAAAGCGTCTCGTGAAGGCCTTCCAGCAGTTTTTTAACATGCATAAGGTGTTAGTTTATCTGGATACTGAGAGCCACGGCTTAACGTCCCATCCGAAGGACGGCGGCCATTCCCTTCCCATCATTCCATTTCCTTTCTCACCAAGGGCAGTGAAGGAGTTTAGCGGAGATAAATCTCAAAGCTACCATGGTTGAGATTCAAATCTGAGAACTGCAGATGACGAGTGTAGCGCGCTACAAACTGATCCAATCCCTGCTCCACCAATGGCGATGCAAACGGGAATTTCTCTATGAAAATGTTCAGCATGTGTGCTGTAAGAAACCCGCTGAACAACAACCTGAATGCATCTTTTCTGTATGAGAATGAATCTAGATCTCACTTGAACTCTGAACTGCCGATATTGGCATTTGATCACTCACTTGAGCGTCTGTCGATTTTTTCACCTTCGGCTGAAGTGAAGGAGTTTTCATGATAAGAGTTCGAATTTCTTTCCTCCCAAAATCATCGATAAAAGAATTGATAAGAAATTTCCAGAATTGAGAATGAACTCCTCTTTGCGAAAGACTCACTGCCAATATTTAATGTCTCATTATAGTTTGGCGAATCTTCAGAGTTACTCTGTCAACCCATTGAAAGACGTTTTGCGTCTTCAATTAATCATTCAGTTGAAATTTCTAGATAAACTTGAAATATTTTTCATTCGTATATCTCAAATGACGATATATCTCCCAGAATACCACTCCGAATTTCTTTCTCTAGTTACATCACTAAGTTCAACTCAGGTTCAAAAAATATTTTTGCATTCTAAAGAAAAGCCACTTTTCACATTTCGCATTTGATTCGATTTCTGTGTCATTGGTAAATATGTGTTACCATTACATCCCTTAGAATTATTGTCTAGAACTTTGAATTATTGTCTTAGAATTATTGTCACGGACCTCTGTTAAGAAATCAGTTAAGTACAGAAATTCCATCTTGTAACTACTTGCTGATGCGAAACTTGATTCTCAAGAGACAGTTTAAGTGTTTTAGGAAACAAAAAAATTGTCACATTAGATGATCGAAAAAAATCGCCACTTGAAAGCTCCATTGCTTAACGAGGTATTTGATTGAAATGCATCTTTTTTGGCGACTGAAGGAAGAAGAGTCTACGAAAGAAACAACGAAAGGTGAGCAATACAATGTCACTCGAGAGGGCGAGGACATCACGTGTCAAATTCTCAGATCCATGTAACGGCGGAGTGCAAAGTCGAGAGAAAAACACAAGCCAAGAAAGAAATCAGCAGATCGCTTCTTAGAAGATTCTCAATCGTTATGTTCATGATCTGTCCTTTGGGATTGATTTAAGGACAAAGGAAAAAAATCGGAATTGATGCAGTTCTAATCAAGGTACTGAAATTGAATATCTCACGACGGAACATATTCAAGAGAAATTCTAAATCACTCAGCATTGTCACTATTAATATTTCCCTTGCTCATTCGTATCGTAGCCAATAATTGGATGGCCTTTTCTTTCAAATCTGTTTAGTTTCGTATTTCAGCGTTTAAAGTTCTAGATTTTGTTTAACAAATATAGCTTTCTTTTGTGCTTGCAAAAAAATAATTAATTGTCTTTAAACCGCAATGGTTTTCCTTATATCCTTAAAAATATAATTAATTCTTCATGGGTGAGAAATAGCGATAAAAAGTGTGAAATAAAAAAAAAGCAGAAAAATAAACAATAAAACAGATATATTAATTTCCTCCCAATTTCTTCGATCATAATTAATATTACTCTGTATGTTCACGTGTTTCAGATGAATGTTTTACCTTAGCTACTTAAGTGTAAGTCAACTCCTAGTTTTGGACTTCGGGAAACAAGAAAATATATTGACCTGTATATAAGTCGATATTGGAAAATTTGCTTTTGAGGACAGAGTTGACTCTGTGCGGTTTTCTATATTTCGGCATAAGAAATTAATGAATTATGCAAAACTTTTCGATTTAAAACGTTTTTCGGTACTAATGGAATGTATCATTAATGTATTTTATAAAAGAACAGATACTGTTTATCATTTACCTCAACATTAAACGATTAAGCAACTGTAAATTTGTAAATTGTTCTAATTATTAGCATAAATTTTGCTCCATATGTAGAAACTTCACCCTACGTAAGGCAACTACGAACTTTTTGATTTTGAAAACGTCCAAAATTTCTCGACTTATACTTGAGTATCTACGGTAAATCATTTTCAGATATTTCTCAGACTCCTCCAGCCCAAACGTACCTGACATATTTTATATTTAATGAACTAATAAAGTATTGAAACTGAAATAAAATAAGAAATACGCAGTACAAATATCGTTATGCGAGATGCCTCTGCATCTTTTTATTTTACTTCGGTGTCATTAATTTTTGCCGCATTTTGTAAATCGTCTTTCCATTCCATTAACAAATAGTTTTTCCATCTTTTCTACATAGTCGCATTATTTCAAAGAATTTTATACTTATTCTTTCAGTTACACATATTTTACAAATTTTAAGACTTCTTCATATCGTATATGTACTCGGTTTAGTATTAGAAATCACATTCTGATGATAGAGCATTTCGTCACTAGCAAACATTTTTTCTCCGAAAGTTCATTTATTTTCTTAAAATGTCTGCATAATATATAAAGAAATTTGATCCTGTTAAATCAAAGAGGTTTAATCAAGCAGGTCATTATAAAATTACAAAGGAGCCAAATGAATTTGACGACTACAGTTTGCAAATGAGCCAATGAACATTCATCTTTTTCTCCATATACTACTGTAAGCACATAACCATTTTCTTCTTGTCTTCAGAAATTTCATTTAAGCATTTCTCTTGCTACTTGATTGAACACATATGGGATTTGAAAATCTTTTTCACAGCATCCTTAAGTACTAATAATTCTGGTCTCATCAACATACTAGCCGCCTTTTTAATTTTCCATACGAAATGTATTTCTTATATTCACTATGACACTGATGTCCTGAGCAAATTAACCTGCATTCCTTTTATCTTATTTAATTGAGTTTTATAATTCATTCTAGTCAAGAAATTCTATATCTGATAATTGATTCAAAAAGTACTTTATGTACTAAAATAATATCTTCGTTCCCAACAATTTGTAATTTGTAAATTTCATAAGCTGTATATTTCTAGTCTTCTAGACAAGTCAGTATGACTTATCTAAAAAGATGTTCTTGTTCACTGGAATTCTAGAATTTCATTGGAAGAGAATTTATCCTCCAGATTAATAAATTACGAACTTCTCTTATGTTGCCACACACACTTATTACAATAATTGATTATATTACATTCGATATTTTCTTTCGGGCATTTCAATTGAAAAATTCTCAACCATAGGTTTTGAGCTCGTGCACATAAATTTAATTTTATTAATGCTTGCAATTAACCTATTGTTTGAAAACCAAGTACAATACTGTGCAAATTAGTTGGGACAATAGGAAAATGCATTAACAAAGACACAACTAAAATATTTATTTGTTTAATAGTGTAGTTAATAATGAATGTAACCCCCCCCCCCTTAGCTTTAATTACTTCTTTCACCCTCTCAACCATTGATGTCACTAGCTTTCCACACATCTCCTTCACTTCAGGGTCGTGGTGCCACACTTTCATGACATTTTCTATTATTTTGGTTTTCGTCGTGCAATCCATCTTAGATATGCGCGCTTTAATAATGGCTCACAAATTTTCAATGGGGTTTAGATCAGGTGAATTTCCTGGCCACTCCAATACCTTCAAATGTTGCTGGGTAAAGAAGCTCTGAGCAAGCTTAGAATGGTGGCATGGAGCCAGATCCTGTTGAAATACCCCATCGCCGTTAGGAAACAGCACCTGCAGTGTGCGACCATTTTCGCCTCCAGAACGCCTATGTACTTTTTGCTGCCCATCATTCTTTCAATGGGGTGAAGCGTCTATGGCCCGGAAGCTGCATGCGCAAGTTTAGACTTGCAGCAGAAGGTTACGAACAAGTTTAGACTTGTAGCAGAAGGTTACGAACAAGTTTAGACTTGCAGCAGAAGGTTACGAACAAGTTTAGACTTGCAGCAGAAGGTTACGAATAAGTTTAGACTTGCAGCAGAAGGTTACGAACAAGTTTAGACTTGCAGCAGAAGGTTACGAACAAGTTTAGACTTGCAGCAGAAGGTTACGAACAAGTTTAGACTTGCAGCAGAAGGTTACGAATAAGTTTAGACTTGCAGCAGAAGGTTACGAACAAGTTTAGACTTGCAGCAGAAGGTTACGAACAAGTTTAGACTTGCAGCAATTTACGCTCTGCAGCGGAAGGGACTTAGCGTTCCTTCGCTTGTCCCAGCTAATTCGCACAGTACTGTATCTGCTTGATCAAAGTCTTTTTGAACATTATTAATTGCACATGTGTTTATGAGTTTGCTCTTTTTACATCATTGGCATACAAAACAATTTGACTATCAAATTTAATAATAGGCAAATCATTTATTTGCATTTAAAAAAATTAGTGGTCCCAGCAGTTGAGCCTTTAAAATTCAAGCACGAATTGGAAATTGTCACTCTAAGTGCCGTAAAAGCTCTTTTTTATCTCTGTTTTTAATAAATAGCTTTTAATATACGCATAATTTTTATCCTTAATCCCATTAACTATAATTTATGTAGTAGTATTTTAATACCAATGGAATCGGCAGCTATATTGAAATCGACCAATATCACGGTATATTTCCTACCTAAATCTAAATTCTTATTTACTAATCACAAAAATTTTCTAACAAGTTAAATCTCACTTTTTTCATTCACGTTTTGAAAATAAAACTAGAAAACTGATTCAGTCAGAGCATTCACTTGAAATGAAGAGTAATCCTTTTCTTTTTCTTCCTTTGACCTCGGATGAAATTTGCTGAGGATTAAGGAAACTCTGCCGCTATCAACTTCTGCGTTGTAGAATGGTCCGCAATTAGAGTTATTATCATTGTAGAATTGAGAATTTTGCATCAGTTGTTCCACGCGGTTGTCGCGCACTGATCCATCATTACTCGTTAGTATAAGTCGCTCAAAAAAGTATCCGAACACTATGGTTGATTACACAATTCAGAAAAAATATCTGGCAACGATTTTTTTAGAAATTAGCGATCTGGAAACCTTCGTATCACGTGATTACAGAATTCAGGAAAAATATCTGGAGCGTGTACAGCAACTGTACACGCTCCAGTTACCGTTAACAGCAAACTGGAGCGTGTGCAGTTACTGCACACGCTCCAGTTTGCTGTGAACGGTAACTGCACACGCTCAATATTTCCGTGAGTGAGCCCAAACGATCTAGTATCAAAATAATATGACCACCTAGGTACCTCATTGAATAACCATGACCCTTCCCCTGAAATAAACTCAGAACCATGCCCCACACTTATTCTGGTCTTGAATCGAAAACTGCACCTCTTTTGTTTTTCCCCAAAGAATTCCCCTTTTCTGTTTTTTGTTTCCATTATCATCCTTTTCGAAGTAAAATCTCGATTCCTTCTCCACTCGCGTTCCTTCCCATTTCCTTCAGTTTTCATCTAAATATGATCTTCCGATCGCTTCTTCTTCAACTTCCCCCTTGAACCTTCTTTCATAAACTGATCATTTTCCAAATGCAGCAGAGCAGGACCTCACCGATTGCAGTTCCTTAAATTTGCTTCGGGCGGCAAATTCACGAGACTAAAGGCCTACTAGAGAAGTGAGGTTAGGGACCAACTATACGACACTCAGCATCATACTGCAGACGAGAATGCGCAATATTTATTGCTCTCTATATTTCAACTTACTCTACAATAAAATAAAAGAATAAAAATGATAGTTTTAAATAAATACAGATGAAATAATGTTTCTTATGATATATAATAATAAAGATAATACCTGATATGATGTTAGTGTTAGAAATTCTGCTGAAAGAGGTTCGAGTCCCTGTTCAGTATCATCAAAGGATGAGTTAGAGCTCTGGGAACTTGCAAAGAGTTACGGAGAGGTGGTGATGTTACGAACATCAAATACTTGTTTAATAACGGTAACACCGTATGCTGTTTTTATCTGAATAAAACGTCAATAAAGATTACAAGTTAGAAATGACAAATGCTGCTTGAAAAGATATATCCGTGATTTTGAACTAAGAGGAAAATTATTTATTTGCTGTAGTAATAATAAAATTGTCATATAAATCTAACCATTCTTTTCAGAAACAAGTGGGGGGCGGGGGGGCGGGGGGGGGGGGGCTCAGTCGGTAGCGCGCCAGGCTCGTAATCTGTAGTTCCCAGGTTCGAGTCCCAGCTGGGTCAGCGTTGAGATTTATCTCCGCAAAATCCCCGCCCTGCCCACGGTCAGTAGGGGACACCGATGGGCTTGGAAAGGCCGCCGTCCGTCGTATGGGACGTTAAGCCGTGGCCCCGTGTGCGGGAGAGCCATACCCTGTGCACGTTAAAGAACACGCTGGTTGGCCTTGACGGGAGGCTACCATCTGTCTCCCAACAGCTGTTCCAGTGGGTCTCCTCCCCCAATTTTCTCTGAGCCTTCGGGGTCCATGTGACCTGGCCATTTAGCCCATGGTGTGCAAAAAAGTGCCGCTCAGAGGTAAAACAACACAACCCAGAAACAAGTGGATTAATCAAAGCTTTTATAGAGCATATAAAATAATTTAGCTAACTGTTAAGTTTTATGAACGTGTCAGTGATTTTAAATTAACGTTAAAGAAGGTTTATTCAGCGACTATTTTCTCTAAGAATGTCTTGTCGACTCGCATATAATAAGGATGCTGATCCGCGATCCACGAATTACGATCAAAAATGCGTTCTTGATTTCCAAACGATGTGGGAAGTCTATGTCTCTTTCGACATCGTCACTGATGTCACTAATGGCAAGAAATGTTATGCATGCTTTTAATTAAAACGATGTGATTGAGAAACAAAAGTAAAAGGGAAAAGGTTAAAAGCTGAATAATAATAGATATAAGCAGCTAAATTGAGACATATGAAAGCTTGGTAAATAAACTCTGATCTTTTTTATGTTAATGCTGAAATTCCGTATTCAACGGAGTCAACTCTGTCACATCAAACAATTACCGTTTCATAAATAAAAAAAATAAATACCCCCTCAAGCAGCAGCTGCTTGCCACAGAGATCTGACAGGAGCCTGATCTTTCATAAAAATCTGTAAGATGTTATCAGTTGGAAAAGGAGAAAAATGAATCCTCGAGAAGGAGAGAGATGAGAAATGTCCTTGCCCGATGATGAAAATGACAACCATGAAGATTGCAGGAACGATCTACAGTGAGAGCTGTAACTTTAAGTTGTTACATTTCTATTTGTGATTGATAACGGAAAGTGACCGCTGAGAGGAAAGAGAAACAAATGTGTCAAGGTGAAGCTTACGCTACTCATTACATTGATGCAATTAATTAATGGATGTCAGGGGAATTAAAAGACACTTCCTTCCTTTCGATCAACGAATGAAATCAAGGAATTGTACGAAATTGTTCGAAGGAACGAGGCCATCCTTTTACTACTCATTTCAGCAGCTTTTGGTTTTATCACTTTGAAGAGCATAAGATTCGCGTTTCACTTTCATAAACTTTTTTTCTTTGTAATCCCTCGTGGATCTTTTTTTTTATCTTATTTTTGCTTTTAATTGATCAAGTGTTACATGCATTCTCACTCTAGCCAATGCCTACAGAAAGTTCGAAGTATAGAATTTGAAAAAAAAAAAATGAATGAACTTCGGTGCTGTAACTTTTTTTCCAAGTCAGTCTCGTATTCCAACCTCCACAAATTGAATTGTTTATTCATTTATATAACTATTCTCTTCGTTGGCGAAATTTCTGTCAAACAAATTGAAATCTGATGATCATAATTTGCTTTCATGTTAAGCTTAAGTATTCTGGTTCAAAACTATATTTCCTGAGATTTGCCTTCAGGTTGTAAGCAATCTATTTTAGTATACAGTGATACCTCGGATCACGAACGTCTCGGTCCACGAACAAATCGGTCTACGAACACTATTTGCGAACAAATGTTTGTTGAACAAAAAAAAATGTTGAACGAATGCAAAATTTGTTCGCAAATTTTGCTTCGCTTCACGAACGATGCTTCGGTTCACGAACACGCACGCACGGAGCGCATGGAGCGCACGTGACTCGCGGCGCACAAAACCCTGCGCACAGCCACGCCCCCAGCAGCAACCCAGTTCGCCCATCTCGCGTGGGTGCAATAGAGCCCCAACAACAAGTGTTGATATTTTAGTTTTTTCTTTATTTAATTAAATTTATCCCTTATTATGGCTCCCAAAAAAGTGAAAAGTGTTAGTGAAGGTGGTATTAAGAATCCTGAACGTATTACTGTTGATTCAAAATAGGAAATTATATCTAAACATGAAAGTAGTGTTCGTGTTTCGGATCTCGCCAAGGAGTACGACATGGCGAAATCGACGATCTGCACTATTCTAAAGAACAAAGATGCGCTGAAGAAAGCTGATGTATCTAAAGGAGTGACTAAGTTAACGAAGCAAAGGCCTCAAGTGTTACAAGAAGTAGAGAAATTGTTGTTAATTTGGATTAATGAAAAGGGGCTTAAGGGAGTTAGTGTGAGCGAGGCTTTGATACGTGCGAAGGCTTTAGAGCTTCATCAATATTTATTGGCGAACCAGCCGAGTACAAGTGATACTAGTGTCGAGGAATTTAAGGCAAGTAGAGGATGGTTCGAAAAATTTTGTCGACGAACTGGAATTCATAGTGTTGTTAGGCATGGAGATGCAGCTAGTTCGGACCAAAAGGCAGCAGAGAAATATGTGGAGGACTTTGGTAAGTTTATAGACTTAGAAGGTTACGTCCCGAATCAAGTTTTTAATTGCGATGAAACGGGGCTATTCTGGAAAAAAATGCCAAAAAGGACATACATAACCAAGGAGTAAAAGTTACTACCTGGCCACAAACCAATGAAGGATAGGCTTACACTATTATTGTGTGCGAATGCAAGTGGAGATTTTAAAATTAAGCCCCTTTTAGTGTACCACTCTGAAAATCCGCGTGTTTTTAAGCGCAATAAAGTGGTAAAAAGTAAGCTTCCAGTAATGTGGAGATCAAATTCTAAGGCTTGGGTTACCAGAATATATTTTAGGGAGTGGTTGAATGATGTTTTTGCTCCTTCTGTTAAAACATATCTTGAGGAAAAGAAATTGCCCCTTAAATGTGTGCTGCTTATGGACAATGCTCCTGCTCATCATCCAAATGTTGAAGAAGACCTTGATCCTGCATACGACTTTATTAAGATCAAATTTCTGCCTCCTAACACCACACCTCTATTACAGCCAATGGATCAGCAAGTAATTTCTAACTTTAAGAAAATATATACGAAAGCTCTTTTTTCAAGGTGTTTCCAGGTCACCAATGATACAGATTTGACCCTGCGAGATTTCTGGAAGGATCACCTTAATATCATCCACTGCATAAATCTCATTGATAAAGCCTGGAACAATGTCTCTTACCGCACATTGCAGTCAGCATGGAGGAAACTTAGGCCAGCTTCTGTGCCTGACAGACATTTTAAAGACTTTGAGGAAGAGGCAGATGTGGTACAAGACATTGTAAACATTGGCAAAAGTTTGGAGTTGGAAGTCAATGAGGATGATGTGGTGGAGCTGCCGGAGGATCGTAGCCAAGAACTCACCCCAGAAGAACTTATTGAATTGCAACTTGAGCAGGTGAAAGCTATGGAGGAGGAGCACTCATCAGAAGAGCAAGAGGTGCCAGATGCTTCAACTGCTGAAATAAAGGACATTTACAGTAAGTGGAGTGAAGTGCAGGCTTTCATTGAGAAACATCACCCTGACGAAACTGTTACCAGCAGAGCAGTTGAAATTTTAAATGATAATGTAATGGCCCATTTTCGCAAAATTCTCCAGAAAGAAAAAGGCAAATTTCTCTGGATCGTTATCTTATGCAATTACCAACTGCCTCTCCTTCGAAGTAGTAATCTTCCTCCTCCCCCTCTCCACCTCCTCCATCCCCGTGTGCCAGCAATTATCAACCACAAAGGTAAATTGTATATGTACCGTAAAATTAGTTTTATTTTGGTAATTAAACTGCTTTCTTCTAATATTACTGTTATATTGATTTCCTTTCTGTATTATTTCCACACATAAAGCCATAACATGTTAAAAAAAATTTTTCTAGGACAAAAAACATTATTTGGATTTACATTAATTGCAATGGGAAAAATTGATTCGGATCACGAACTTTTCGGTTCACGAACAGGGTCAAGGAACGGATTATGTTCGGGAACCGAGGTATCACTGTACTTTGCTATTGTGTTCGGATTTCCATTCAAGACATACATTTTGAGTGCATTTCTGAGTTCTTAGTGCTTTCATGTAAGGCTTCATATTAAGTATTAAATTATTAGAAAAATTGTATTTAATAATGTTTGATTGATATGTTTTGTATTCTGTTACTGTTTTCGATTTATGCGTTATATGTTGCTATTCATGTAATATAAATAAGGGAGCATAGGTAAAAAGTTATTAGTTTACATCGCTCACCTTTTTCACCACGTAAATATTTTTTGTTGGTGAAATAAACAATTATTATTATAATCATTCTAAATGTTTTATTAGAATTCAGAATTATTCTTGTGTCTTTATCTGCGCTGTTATGAGTCAGTTGCAATATTAAAGATTCAATTAATCTTGACATCTAAAATTCTTTAAATTTTACCATCACGGATGATGGCTATCGAGGTTTGGTTGGTGATGATAATTTCTCACCAGCCAGGCAGAAGAATATTATCAACGGAAACGTCTCTGGTGAGCATTTCGTAACTTTGGATTTGCACTTCTTCAATCATGGAAAAGCTTTTATTTTTCCCTTGCTCTTAAATAAAGAGTATTAATCTACATTTGAGAAAAAAAGTCTCATTTAATAACAAATTATTTTAGCACCGATTCATCCAAACCAATCTGAGAAACGAGAAAAATGTCCAATATTTTATGTGATTATCCAATTCAAGGTCATTGAAGCCATAATTAGGATAGCTGACAATGATTTAAGGAAGGAATAACTAAAACAAGTTAGCAAGATTTAAAGTTTTGGAAAATTATTATCACCTCCCATTTTCTGAAATCCTAAATAGAAATACCCAAGAATCTTTAATCAGAGTGGAAGTTTATAATGAGTCTGTTGAATAATTAAGAATGAAACCTTTTTTTTACGTTAATGTAAACTGATTCGAATTTGCAAATAATTGATAAGAGTCAATTTCACTGATGACAGAATGAGGGACGCAAGAGATATTAAGTTGGCGATATATTTTAATATATCGCCAATATCTCTTGCAGCTATATATATGGCATATCTCTTGCATATATATATATGGCAAGAGAAGTTGGCGATATATTTTAATGTTAATTTTGCCCTACGCTATTCCGTAAAAGCACTTAAATCAACTACATAAGTAATCTAATTGATTAATATGCCACTTGAAATCAACACATTTAAAGGTTGACGATCTGAAGGCAATGAGCAATTCTCATCGCAGAGCTTAACTAAAAAGAAAGGAAGAGAGAAATCGTAATATTTGTAAGAAATGAAGCAATTCAATGTAGGAAAGGGTGAAGGGTGGTTGTTAACGAAATATTTTCATTCGAGGCACTCCTAGGAACAGGTACAGTCGCTCAAAAAAGTATCCGAACACTATGGTTGATTGCAAAATTCAGAAAAAATATCTGGCATTGATTTTTTTAGAAATTAGTCATCTGGCAACCTTCGTGTCACGAAGTCTGGCAACCTTCGTTATAAATCGAATATATCGAAGTCTGGAAGTCTTCGTTATAATCTGAATATATCGAAGTCATCTGGCAACCTTCGTGTCACGAAGGTTGCCAGATGACTAATTTCTAAAAAAATCAATGCCAGATATTTTTTCTGAATTTTGCAATCAACCATAGTGTTCGGATACTTTTTTGAGCGACTGTACGTTCGATTCTGTAATTAACACTTTCGTTAACTCACATTTCGTAATCACTTCTGCACTCACACTACTCTTGTCACTCTGTAATTAACAGTTTTGTTTGTAAATTAATATTCTTCTCTCTTTACGAATTTCGAATGCTAAAAACGTATCAATATAAATTTCTACGTCTGTGAAAAATATCGTAAATTTAATTTTAAAAATTTTACTATTGGATAAAATTCGAAAGCTTTTCGGAGCAAAGGCAGCGGTCTGACATCAGAGGCAAAAGAGAATGAGGAAACTCATTCTGTGTCATCAGCTGATGAATCATCTGAATTGTCTGACTGATGTTTGCTCCGCTAGCCTCGCTGAATCCTCGGTGAGAAGAGATCAGTGGATTTGTAGATGACATCGGATGGGACGTTATGCAGCGAATCCGTGTTCCATCGCTGCTGTAAATATTTCTGGAATCGAATAACACGGATGAACCCACGAAAGAAAATTAATTTTTTCTTGCGTTCTGTTTTAAAGGAATGATAGAAGCCGAGGAATATGAAAGGCAATTAATTATAGAACAGTTAGCATATTAAATGTAGTTTAGAAAGCGCGAAGGATTGGTCCTAAGTGGGAACTGTTTACTCTCCGAAGTTTACTCAATGACCTTGTAGATTGCAGTTTTTCGCAATTCATGTCAGATGAGCTTTCCAAGGAGAGATAAGTTGGTTCATTATTAAAAGTTTCCATTTCAACAGCCAAAGCCGTTGTTACTCTTTTTCAGTGAAGAAGGATTCAATTCGATTATTGAGTCAACGAAAGGAATTAAAAAAAGAACACTGCCACTGGTGGTCGGATAACGAGGTTAATGATGCAAAATATCATGACTTCGATGCAAAATGTCATGACTTGACGAGTGCAAGGTCTTCTTCATACAGCCATTTCTCATTTTATAACTAATGCGTTTAGTTTGCAATCATTTTGTCCTTCAAAACCAAGTATATCTCAAAGGACACCATCGTCTAAAGGATCTAGAATTTTATTATTAAATACTTAATCTAAAATTTCGTTGTCTTCAAATAAAACTTTATTGTCGTTAATTATCATGAAAATAATATATGCAAGTTTTTCTCTTACTATTAGGAGTTTGGTTACGTGGTTTTACTCCTGAGCGGCATTTTTTGCACACAATGGGCTGAAATGCCAGGTCACAAGGACCTCAAAGGTACAGAGGAGGTTCGCGAAGAGGATGCACAAGATAACTGATAACAGACAGATGGAGGTCCCTCGTCAAAGGCATCGAGGGTGTTCTTTAACGTGCACAGGGTATGGCTCTCGCGCATACGGACCCCATTCGAAGGACCGCGGCAATTCAAACGTACTATTGGGAGTGATAAAGGTCAAAGAGTCACATTTTACGATATTTCTCACAAATAAAGGTAATCAAATGTAGTCACCTAGCACTTAAAAAGCAGCGAGTTCCTTATCCATGCACTAAGTGATGAAGGCTTTAAGCTTTTACTTTTTAAATTGTATTTGGCTTTTACTTTTAAATTGCTTTTCGCTTTTAGAATGTTTTCCTCCACTTAAGCAACGTTGAGAGCTTGGAAATTCTCACAAAAGTCCTCAGAAATCCTGCTTCTCTGCATCATTAAGTCATTCTGATTAAATTTTCTATCTGTTGCTGAAAACAATTGAGAAACTTCTGATTCAAGCATTTGCATCCAAAGGATTGGAATGAAGGAAAGCGCGCGCGTTGTCGTGACTGTGAAAATCGACTGAGGACCGCGAGAAGCGTCGATCAGCGAAACAAGGTCAGACTTCAACTCGTGGTCCCTGACACCGCGAAGATGGGACAGAAAGTTTTCCTGCATCGTTCACAAGAACCTCCGTTTCGAAAAGAGGTTATTTTTGACCTCCACCGACTGATGCACGTTTCTGCGTTGCGTGACCCACTTCGCAGGCTTCTGACCCGACGACTCACGTGCGGTGCGCTTGATCCTCGGAGGAGAAAGCGACCACGACGACGCGTGACTTCGGTTTTCCTCTTCATGGATCACTTGGGCCGCCGCGTGGCCTCGACAATCTGCGACATAAACACCTGAAAGGGTGGAGGGGGGGGGGTGAAAACATCAGACGTTGTGATGGAAGATGATTGTGGGTGATCGTCCACTTCGGAGGAGATTCAGAGCGTTATCATCTTTGCGTAGCATCGACCTCTGGAAAGAAATATTATCCCTAATTATTATATTTTATCAAGGCAAAAAAAAATAATCTATTACACAATTTGAATTCACCCTATAAATATAAAAGTTATAAATAACATGTTAAGGAAAATAACAGGTATTCGTTCACTGATCTTAATTCTTTCAAACAAGGCCGGATCGAGAACGGATCATAGAAACTTTCTCTAGCTGATGATATTATCAGGCGAAAAGTAACACTCACTGCTACTGGGGATGAGAGTGGAATACAGAATGCTTAGGACATGCAGTCGTTTGGGGCTCTCATGTCGGTGTTTGTAGCAGAAGAACACCGATGAGAAAATCTCGACAGGTGTCGCTAAGCAATGCGGGATTTTGAGTAATTCTTTATGCTAGTTCTAATGATCTAATTGCTTACGATCACGAAATCTGCATTATGATAATTTTTAAAGTAGAACCGTAATTTGCTTTGGCAATTTTTATATGTTATGGATTATAGAATAAATGAAGTAGCAAATGGTAGAATTCCTTATCCAAATGCAGAGCCAATGTTAATGGGACGGGAGAAAAAGGGAAACTTATTCTAGGCAACGTCATCAGATGAGCCTCTCATTTTGCAGAAGAAAGGTCATCTAATTTTTTGCGTAGAGACTATCATGAGTAATTTTTTTTCTTGCATCACCAGAAATCGTCGCGTCTCTATTCAGACGTTAAAGTTTGGAGAGGAAAGCTAGCGAATTTTATGGAAGTATTCATCCACACTGGATAAGAGAAATTACTTTCCATTTTTCTGAATTTAAAGTCTCTCACCCCACGCGATGCTTCGTCCCCAAATTTAACACACTCGCGCATGAACACAGCGAAAGAAAGAAGGATGAGGATAGACAGGGAGATTTGTGACGTCATCACCGCAAATAGTTGGTGCCATGGGCGTCCGCAGAAAATTTTCCAGGGGGGGGGCAAAGTTTGGAGACAAATAATTACATCAATAAATTTTTATTTACTTATTTAACTTTTTAGGGTTTTTTTTTTCACAGGTAGATTATAGAATACAGTATTGCATCAATACAAAAACACATACATTATGTATATAAATTAATTATGTTTAAATTGTTACGATTATAATTTGTGGAATTTTTTATTCGATCCCAAGGGGGGCAAGTGCCCGTTTGCCCCCCTCACCTCGGACGCCCATGCTGATGGGGCAATCGTTGAGGTCGAGTGAGAAACGCGCTGAGAATAGGTGGATGGAAATGTGGGAAAAACTCTGAACTGGGATGTATCACTTTCGATGTTAAGTGAGCTAAAAATGCATTACAAGTGTGTTGGGGGAGAGCAAGGTCTGCTTTCAGAGATATCCTGCATTTACCTATTTAAGAAACAAATGTTATTGAGCTTATTTCATTTCTTACAGGAAGGTTAGAGGAGAGGAAGGTTTGTTCTGTAAGAATTTAGCTCTACAGTCGATTAAATGCAAGGAATTATCAGTTGCTTGCTTTTACTTTCAGAGGTAAATTTGATTAGGAACAGACCCATGTTCTTGAATCAGATTTTGAACTAAACAACTTCATAAACATGTTTTCTTTCCAGAAAAATAGGAGTGGAAATAAAATTAATTATCTTAATCGAATCTATTCAAACTTCGATTTCCGGGAATATTCGTTTGGTTGGCCGAGTGGTTAACACGCTTGGCTGCTGATCTACGGGACCTGGGTTCGAGTTCCAGGTAAGGCATGGATGTATGTGTTGTTTTTCTGCTGAGGGCCTGCCATCCTCTCAGACCTTCTACTATGGCATATAAACTGACAGGTTCCTGTCAGACCTCTGTGGCAAGCAGCTGCTTGAGAGGGTATTTATTTTTTTTAAAGTGTATGGAAGTTAAAGCATTTAACAACAACTTAGCTGTTCTATAAAAAAATTTTCGAAAATTCAAATAATTATTGAAAAAATTATGAAACTAAGCTCACACATTTTTGTAAAGTTATTAAACGGTTATTGCTCGGTTTACTCTGAAACGATTCTTTTGGATGGAGTAATTTACTGCCATTTTTGGAGGTAATATTCCATCCTCCACAATTCTTTAAATATTAAAGAAAGAGTGTTAAAAATCTCGATAGATTTGATTGATAGAAATTTCGATAGATTTGATTTGAATCTTTTACCTTCAGTCATATTTTTCCGCTAAAAGCTTCTTTAAGAAATTGCTGAGCTATGAATCTAAATCCTTCTTAAAATAACTTGGATCATTTTCTAATAAAACGAGGAGAGTGATAAATCAATCTGTAGTGAGCCAAGAGTTCGTAATCTGTAGTTCTCAGGATCGAGTCCCAACTCTGAGTGAGTTGAGATTCATCACCGCTAACCCCTCGATGAGAAAAGGGACACTGATCCGGTTGGAAAGACTGTCATTCTTTAGGTGAGATATTTAGTCATGGCTCCGTGTTCAGAGGAACCCTGCACACAGAGACCCTAACGAGAGGCTTCCATCTGATTCCTTACAATTGCCCAGCGAATATCCCTCAACATTTTCTAAACCCTTGGGGTCCATGTAACCTGGCCATTTACTCCGTTATTAATACCATTCAATACTTATCAAATGTCTATTAGGTGCAAAGAGGTATATCTTGCTGTGTTTTATTCTTCAGTGGGGCGGGGGTGGCTCAGTCGGTAGCGCACCAGGCTCATAATCTGTAGTTCCCAGGTTCGAGTCCCAGCTGGGTCAGCGTTGAGATTTATCTCCACAAAATTCCCCGCCCTGCCCACGGTCAGTAGGGGACATCGATGGGCTTGTAAAGGCCGCCGTCCGTCGGATGGGACGTTAAGCCGTGGCCCCGTATGCGGGAGAGCCATACCCTGTGCACGTTAAAGAACACGCTGGATGGCCTTGACGGGAGGCTACCATCTGTCTCCCAACAGCTTGTTCCAGTCGGTTTCCTCCCCCAACCTTCTCTGAGCCTTCGGGGTCCATGTCACCTGGCCATTTAGCCCATGGTGTTCAAAAAAGTGCCGCTCAGAGGTAAAACAACCCAACTTATTCTTCAGTTGTGCCACCTGTATCACTTTTTTCCATTAGTGTTTAAATTGAGATTTTTAAGCTCTTTATTAAACGAGGAACAAATTCGCGTTAATCAAGAGCTAAATGCCATACGCTCAGAAATATTTTCTCTCCTCAGTACCAATAGTTTTTCTTTTGCTCATAACTATCTAATAGTCATTTAGGAAATCGAAAGTTTGGAAGTATCTGCTTTTGGATATGAAGGGGAATCGAGCTAATCGCCCTTAACTCAGACTTTCAAAAATAAGTTGGGCTTTATAACTGAAAGCCAAACTGTTCTCGATTCCTGAAACATCAAAGGTGTGGAGATGATGCAAAAAAACTCATAATTTATTTGAAGGCGAATGAAAATTATATAATTGTAAACAGGCCCGGAGCTAGAAAAAAATAAGGGGATGGGGCAGCACTTTCTACAACAAAAGGCCTGTGGACCAGGTTGTGACGTCGCCATAAGTAGTCCTGTAACGTAGATAAATTCAATGCATTTATTTCTGTTATTATCAGTGGTGTACTTTTATACTAATGCTTATTTATAAATATATATTATTAAAAGAACAATTATTCGTATTTATTAGCACTATGATAATTGCAAATCAATCCAAATAATTTTTCTTCTAAATAAGATATATTTCTAAATAAACATTAATAAGAAGATTAGTATAAAAGTACACCAGTAATAATAATAGAAATAAATGTTTAAGAATTATCTACATTATAGGACTACATATAGTGACGTCAAGCAACGCAATCGAAAAAGAAAAAGTGCCAAGAGACTTATTCCCATTGTTGTGCTACATTTATCCCCCCCCCCTTTTATTTTAGAGGTTTATTAAATATTTAATGAGAAATTCATGAAATGTGCACAAATTTGCTAATTTTTGACCTCCATTCTTAGGCGAAATGTTGAATTGCGGTACACTGCTGATGGAGAATTTCTCATTGGCAAATCTTTCAAATCACATTTTGATGGTTTCCATTCTATAAATGAAAGCCAATTCTTAAACCTGTAAGATTCTCGACATTAATGTAAATCTCCGAATTATTGCCTGTAGATCAAATAACAAGTATTAATCGGAAAATTCAAAAAGCGAGCATCTATACATCTGTAGACATTCAACTTTTTTTTGTTTCTAAAGATAAATTAAAAAATTCTTTTTCAATTGAATTGTTATTAATGAAATATTAGGATTCGCATTTTCTGAATCTCCGAATAGTTTTCCTTTTCACTGTTAGATGGCGCTAGATTTGGAAAAGGACAAAACTTTAAGCAACTCTTGTAAACAATCTATTCCTGCTATAACCCCAACGAACCATACCTGTCGTCCTTTCATTATACGTCGTTTACAATTGTACGAACCACAGTACTCTGAAAAAGAAAAGGCTCCCGTGTAACTGAACTTCTACTTGAGCTGCTCTGCATATTGGCTAATTCAGTGCTGAGTTACAATGACTTATTGTGAGATGAATATTTCTCGCCTGATTAGATGTGGAACTCTACAAATATCCTTCGAACTCAACAAATGTAAGACAGTACACACAAAAAAGGTTGTTTTTTTTTCAAACTGACAAGTCAATTCTAACCTTCTTCATGTGGTAAAAAAAAATCCAGTTAATATTTTATTTAGTGCGATTTCCTTGAAGGCCGTTCAAGGAAAAAAAATCCAGCATTTTTTTCGTTGTTTATTTACTGGTCTGCACGCAACAAGATTAACATGGTTTCCAGTTATTAAAAAACCAATCAGTCGAAATAATGGCTTTCTTGTCACAGATTTTTTTTACGTATTTGTATACAGTTGATGCTTCATTTTTCTTTTTTGAATCTTCATTTTTCTGATGATCGGAGAGAGGCTCCTCTTTGTTCCCTTTTTAAATACCTTTTTATCTCGTTTTCAAACAACACGAGATAATGTGTTCCCTTTGATGGACAGACTGGGACAGACTTTGATGTAAGGATGGATGGATGGCATGATGGATAGAAAAAGACATTCAATGTTTTTTTAGAGATAAATTAAAAATTCTTTTGGGGTTGAATAGAATATCATGAAATATTAAGATTTGCATTTACCGAAGCTCCAAAAGCTATAACTGCGCCATCTAATGATGGAAAAGATAAAAAATTCCAAACTTTTTAACGAATATTACAACTGATGTATTTAGATTGGAAATTTTCAATTTTTGTGGTGCAATGTCTAGGTTGCGAAATTTCCATTGACAGCATTGACCTGACCCCTTTATGATCCCTTATAATGAATGGGGAAACGCAACTGTTCGGTTTTAAGAAATAATTGAAATGATTTTGTAGTTGGACTGGCACTAATGAAATATTACAAGTCGCATTTTTAAAAAAATTAGGTGGTTATATCGGTAGAGATCGCTAAATGTGGAAAGGATGAAACTGTTAACGAATTTTGTATTTGCTCTGTTTATGATAGAAATTTGAAATTTTGGTGGTAGAGTGTCGAGAAATATTCTACTGACAGAAACAATCTGAACAAATTTTCTCTGAAGGTTGTGACAAAAGCAATTTTTTTAATATTAATTAGCAAAAGACAAATACTTTTGTTATGTTCTATAAGTACTAATGAAATACTACTATTTGCATTTTTCAATCATCTATTAAATAAAAAATAATTACCCACTCAAGCAGCTGCTTGCCACAGAGGTCTGACAGGAGCCTGTCAGTTTATATGCCAAAGTAGAAGATGTGAGAGGATGACAGGACCTCAGCAGAAAAACGACACACAGATCCATGCCTCGAACCCAGGTCCCTTAGATCAGTAGCCAAGCGTGTTAACCACTCGGCCACGGGACGGTGGTTACATTACTTTAAATTAAAACTTTTAAAGAGTAAAAAAGTAGGTAAACGAAAAACGTCATTCCCTTTGAAAACAAGATTCCTATTTGTGCCTGAGGTGATATGCGTTTTACTAGTTTAATTATCCTTCCAATAAGCAATGAACGTCTGGAAATTTCTCCAAACTTGGGATAACCAGACTTAAATCTTCTAAAAAAGAAAATTTTTAAGACAAATTTAAAAAAAATTAAATTTACAAATTTGTCGAAAAGTTTATTTGGCCATAAACATCTGCGGCGTTCGTCACCTTCCAGTAATAAGCTTTATTGTTGAAATTAAATTATCGTTGATTTGGGGGACTTTACCCACGTGATATATTTCTACTCCTTGCTTATGCCAGTGAATCAATTTTTCAAATATACCCAGATACGAGGAAATATTGTTTCAGAAGAATCGTACGCTTCATGATTATATACACACCCAGTGACGCTCATAAGGGTGGCGGGAAGGGGAGAGGATTTTACCCCCCTTCCTTTGACAATTTCAATCGTACAGTCGCTCAAAAAAGTATCCGAACACTATGGTTGATTACAGAATTCAGAAAAAATATCTGGCAACGATTTTTTTAGAAATTAGTGATCTGGCAACCTTCGTTTCACGTGACACGAAGGTTGCCAGATCACTAATTTCTAAAAGAACGCTCCAGTTTGCTGTGAACGGTAACTGCACACGCTCAATATTTCCGTGAGTGAGCCATATTATTTTGATACTAGATCGTGTGGGCTCACTCACGGAAATATTGAGCGTGTGCAGTTACCGTTCACAGCAAACTGGAGCGTGTGCAGTTACTGCACACGCTCCAGTTTGCTGTGTATGGTAACTGGAGCGTGTACAGTTGCTGTACACGCTCCAGATATTTTTCCTGAATTCTGTAATCACGTGACACGAAGGTTGCCAGAACACTAATTTCTAAAAAAATCGCTGCCAGATATTTTTTCTGAATTCTGTGATCAACCATAATGTTCGGATACTTTTTTGAGCGACTGTACATTACCTCCCCGAAAATCAGAGACTCAAACATGACAATCACACCTATTGGAAATTTCTAGTGCTCCACTGTCCATAACATTATCATTCTATTTTCGGCAAACTATATATTGTCACTGATGATTTTTCCGGAGTCATCATTTCATTGCAAGTTGAAAATGGAAAGTTTTCTTTCAGCCTCGAATTGAATTTCTTCAGACAGATTATCTGCCTGTTAGAGATGTCTCATACTGTATATTCACATACAGTATGACGATGTTCCCCATTAGCATGTTCACGGATCTGTTATTCTAGCTCGTGCAAATTCAAATCACATGTCCGCGTCAGCAGGTAAAATGACGTTTTCGCAGAAAGCTACTACAACAATTGCAGCGTTTATTAACTCTTCCGTATGGACCGTGACGCTGTGCTGCTAAGACCATGGCAACAGTGATTTCAAGAGCGTCAGAAATGCTTCTAGTCAGCAATACATGATCTCATAATGATGTCCAGAAAGCAATCCCGTTTCACATTCACACATCGTTCATTCTCATCCTTAATAAAGTACGTAAATGTCACAGCTCAATATGACGCACCAAACTGTCACTCTTCCGCTAGGCATAGGATTGCAGAAAAAGTTCATCCGTTCTTGAAACCCAGAAAACATGACATCTGTCTATTAATACATCAACACAGCTGCACGTGGCATTCATTAGAGATCCAAAATGTGCGGAAGGAAATTCTCATTTTGGTGTATTTCGAATGGCAATAACCTCTGCACTTATCTCGGTCACATAAATCGACGGCTTTCATCCTTTTCACATAAATCGACGGCTTTCATCCTTTTCACTGTCCTACTACTTTCCATTAACAGAGGCAATAATCTATTCTACTTATTAAGTGGTTTAAAATATTCGAAACAAATCAGCCACATGATTATTGTTACAAGATTTAGTCATCATTTTACATGGTATTTGAGTAGAGTGATTCAACTCCGCCTCAAGGTTAATTGAAACACAATTACTTGCCATTGTCGAAATGGCATTTCTCACAACCAGAGTGGCCACCAGCAAATGCCAAAGATCCCTGCCCCCGCGAGTGATTTAAATCTCTTCGATTTTAAGTCCTGCCCATTCTCTGATGTCATGATATAACTCTTTCGCAAGCTGCTAAAACCATGCTCTCATATCCTTCACACTTTGCCAAGGCAGTGTTTATCAACAGATATACGTAAAGGATGGAAGATTACACCAGATTGGTTCATGGGTTCTAAAAGGTTGAGAAATTGCTGTTCTCAAGCAGTACATTTCGAATGGCTCGAATCGTTTGAATTTCCTCCCTATTCGATGTCGAGGTTTCACTTCCATCGAGTAGCAATGACAAGATGTAGAATTTCAAATCATTAATCCTTAGGCGCAACAGAAATTTCTCTCCGCTAAATATGTTATTCATTGAGTTGAATTTGTTTTTATCTTGTACTGCTTAGGATTTCATTGGATTAGTCGTTGTCTTCGTAGAAATATTTTCGGAGGGAAAACTGTTGTTCAAAGTTCGAATTTTTACAATGGATTTCAAGTTTGAGTTATCTGCTAATTATTTTTTTTTCCTTTCCATAACCTTGATCTTGAGCTTTTTTTAAAGTTGTTCTTATCATAACGATATTATAAACATATCTGAAATTTTAATACTTCTTCCATTGACTGGTTCGTCTTCAGTGTTACGCAATATTCATCCCCCCTCCTTTCCTCCCCTCTCTATATCGGGACGCCCTCTTCACTGGTATCCAGGTTGTTTCCTCATTTTCTGTCCTGTTTTTATTACCAATAGGGTATTTTGTGAACTATAATACCTTTTTTCTTCAATTGCGGTTTTATGTAGTATGTTGGTAAGTTTATGATGTCTTATTCTGTCGAACGCGTTTTCAGAATCTCCAAATCATAGAAAAAGTGCGACATTCATTTCAATGAAATTCTCTAATACCATTTCCAGTTCTGAAGAGAAACTGAATTGGTATTTATTTATTAAGTTCAATATGGCGCACTTAACTTCTTCCAATAGGAAGAATTATTATTAATCGTCATTATGTTTTCAGGTACATAACTTTCCATTTGGTTGATCACACCAGATAAAACTTTTACGAATCATATTTCACAAACTTTGATCAAATGTAAAAACAATTAATGTAAGCAAACTCCGTTGACTTCTCTAAAAATCAATCGATACTTGCAACTGTTTCTTACTCATATTGTGTTTTTTTAAACCTTTCATTTTACAGCTTTCAACTTTGCGAATCCCTCTTTTGCAACCCATTATAATTCACTTGGTGAACTAGACAAATGCGACTCACCCCGAGTCTGACGTAAAGGAAGTGCAACTGAAACCACCCCCCGGCTTCAGTTGCACGTCCTTTACGTAAGTGGTGCACATCTGCACATGATACGCAAATGTTCCTTATTTATATATAATCATTATCTGAACAGACGTTGTTTCAAGGCTGCTTCCTTCGCAATATGGCGCCGACTTACGAAATTGAAGAATTGTTACCGAAGACCGTTCCAGTATTAACTCCGTTTTTTAATTCCTGCCTTGTGCACTCTCGCAGGCCATTTTAAACTAAACTTCTGCTCCGTTCAGCACTGTTTCATTATTTGATCGTCCGTCTCATCGACTTTCTTGTTCAAAAAGGAACTTCTCCACTGCTAATATTTCCTCGGAAACACTCATCGTCATTTCATAGCATATAAGCAAATGAGTGAGAATCCTTAATTACGATGGAGCTGAGTTCGAGCTCAGATTTTCGAACCTGAGCAAAGTTAGTCTTTGCAACATTCTTTCTCAAATGAAGAACTCTCTTCATCAGATGTCAAACTCTTTTTGCTTTTTCTAGCACATTCAGGCACTTTTAATACTTCTTTTATATATAAACTCGTTTGAAAGGCAGAGAAAGTTTTCGAAAAAGAAATTTTTATCGGTTTCGGACAGAGTCATTGTAATTCATATCCATTGATCCATCAATATGACCATCGGTGATGTTCCAGGTCGTATGTCAGTGAGGTAGTAAGGTCGATTCCCATCTGTGTCCGTGTCGAAGCTTTCCCCTCAATGGGATAAGAAATCTGATGGTCTTTGAAAGATCATCGTCTGTCAGTCGAACAAGGCACTGAGCCTTGGTGCGATGTCCAATACCTTTTGTATGCTGAGAACCAGGCTGGAATCTTTTCGTGGGAGATTCCCCGTAATTTCCCAAATTCTGTTCTAGACTTTAAGGTCCTTGTGAACAGGGTATTATTCCACAAGAAGTCATTCAGGATCTTTTGAACCTTTCGTCAGAATGCGTAGTTGCCTGCACCCTCGCCAAAGTGGAAAGAGTTCTTAAGTATTGCTGATGTTATGTACTGCTCTGGATTATATTCTCTCTTATTGGCTTTCATCTCTAATCCTTTCTATTTATCGTAACTTATGCATACCTCATTTATCTGGAATGAATTTGGCTGGAAACATCCACTTGCAACGTGTAATCAATTACTTTAACAACTGATTCCTGACGGAGAGAATCAAGAGTAACTGCTATCGTGTTGAGGATGTAATAGCGAATTAGAGCGACACCTGTCGCATTTATCTACTAAACGTTATAAATAACGAATCAACAGATCAGTTTTCTTGAGAATGTTCATCTTTTATTAACAGAAATATCATTGTATAATTTCCAGTCAGGTGATGACTCCAATACAAATTCACTTCGTCTGTGCAGCTAACGTTTGCAAAAGTTTTAGTAGATTAATATTTAGGACAGAACAATTAGCTAGAAATCGATTTTTCTCCTAGATCTCGGTGCCAGAGTGTCAGTTTTACAAATACTGAAAAGACTGACCAGTTAGCGGAAAAAATTGTGCTTCGGTGGGAACCCAAACCCACAACCTCCAGAAAACAAAAAAATCAAAGGGCTCTGTTCTTGGGTTAGCCCACTTAATTAATCCTCAGCTAACGGGAGAGTATGAAGTTCATCCCATGATACTGATGTGCTCCTGGAATCATTTATCTGTTGGAAATGCGTCTCAACGACTGCCACAAAAAGATGTCACATTTATGGTGAAACATGCTGATACAATATTATCGGTTGTTGACTTTCTCACTGAAAAGATGATTTACATTTTGTTTCATGGACGCCCCCAGTATAAAGAGAATTATCCATTTTGTCTGCCGTTTGGGAAAAGAATCCTTATTTCTATCGAAAGATTATTGCTTCCTTTGGAACAATGGAAACCTTTTGGTTCAACTATATATTTTTCGAAACATATCAGTTTGGAAAACAGCAGATATTTCATTTGGTTTTGCACTTTTTCTGATTGAAGTTTAACTTTATCTCAACTCTTTCCAAGGGAGTAACTCTCGAAAAAAAACTTCTGCGATATAAATGAAATATACAGGTATCCCCCGATTTAATACGAATTTCACTTTAACACGATTTCACATGGAGGCTATTCCAACGCAATATAGCATTTCCCCTTCCTTTCACAGGTTTTTAAAAAATTTATTGAAAAATGCATGAAATACAAAGAAGTTTGATAAATTTTTGTCCCTTTTATCCTTCCTCGCATTCTGAAAGGAAGGGGTCATGGCCTTCCCCCCCCCCCGCCCTCCTCTCCCTAAATCCGACTTTGATTGATGATAAACAAAAATTTCGAACGAATTAAAATATCATTAGGATAAAATGCGAACAATATTCAAGTGGGCATCGAAAAACACGCAAGAAGAATTAGACAAATCTTTCTGGTTCATATTGCTCAAAAATAAATCGAAATAAGATCATTTCATGCAGAAAAGTGAATTTAGACGAAATGTTCGACTAAACAAACTCCATTTACTAATTTATTGCTGTCAGGGTCAAAATTCTAGATACTGAACTTGGGAAATCACTCTTGGGAAAGCAAGTAATGGCTATATCTAGGAATACTTGTTTTTACAATGCTGCAAAATTGCTGTGCAGAATACAACAAACTAATTATGTAATGATAGAAACTAAGCATTTACTCTGTCATAAACTCTTAATTTTGCGGAATACAATATCAGACGTAATTAGGAATTATAGGTAAACGTGGCCATTACAGTCGGATCCATCGCAAATGACTAAAGAAAGCTTTCTTTTCCCATGATTTCAATTTTTTGTGAACATTGCTGGGAAGGGATGCAAATAAAAGCGATGGGCACAAATATTGGAAAAAGAATGAAATCTTAAAGAGATTGCGCAAAGCATTTTCACTCTCTGGCGCTTCCTCTCGTCACTCTTTGTCACCATCCTCCCACGCTCCGTTGAGAGCAAAGAGAAACGAGGATCTTCACAAACAATGTGGAAGTAACAAGGCCTTGGAACTGACAGGACCAGGCCCGCACCCAACTTACGGTTAATCGACACCAGCTACTTTTCTTCTTCTTCGTTCGAGAGGTCAGTCCTAAGGTTAAGGTCAAAAACAACGAATTGAAATGGTGTGAAATAAAAAACAAATATTCAACCTGAACAACGTTCTGGTTAAAGACAAGGAAGGTGAGATTCTACTTTGGAAGGACATTGATTTTTTTCTTTCAAATAAAACCTTTCATATTTACCGGAGTTCTTAAATACCGGTTACTAAATATTTACCGGAGTTCTTAAATACCGGTTACTAAATATTTACCGATTTCTCTCCCACACCACCACCACAGAGATGAAATCAAACGAGGATGGTTCAGTTTTCAAAGGGGGAAGAACAGTGGACTCCAAGTTTTAAGGGGATAATATGTGGTATGAGGATAACTGGCAATCTGCCTGTAACTGGTGATAAGAAAATTTTGATTACTAATGACCATGGTACTCTAGTAATTAGAATTAAACAAACCATGGTGTTCTAAAGGAACAGACTTTAAAACTATACAAAACAATGAAATGCAGCAACACTATTTCTGCATTTTTTTTTCAATTCTATCCAATTAGAAAAATAAATAGGTTCCTGTAAACACTCAGTCGACAGCTCACCAGGCTCGTAATCTGATATTCACAGATTCCAGTTCCGGCCGCACCTACATTGAGATTTCCTGCGCTATCTCTCTGATTAGGTGAGAAAAGACCGCTGCCCATCGGATGGGACATTAGGCGACTGATTCATGTGTGGGAGAGCCATGCCAAGTGTACATTAAATAACATGCTGCATGGTCTTGAGAGGAGGCTTTCATCTGTCCTCTAACCGCTGTCCTGTTCCCCGACCTCTCTGAGTTCTTGGAGTTCCCAAGCCGCCAGATTTCCCAAATCCTACCCCATTCCTGTCTGAACCTGTGTTGGGGAGCACAATTAGAAGATGATTGCGAGATTCATTCGCTCTGCCCTTTGGCTCCTCTACTTCTGATACCATGGCACTGTCGTTTGTAGTGGTGCAGGGAGACAACTGTGTCCGGACAAGACTAGTATCATGTCGTCGTTAATGATGAATTACGTTTCTGTTTGGGATCCAGTGACAGCGGTATGCATGTCTCGAGATACACTGGGGATAGAAATAATCTAGCCTACATCAGAGAGCATTACCAGGCTAAGACATCACGGGGAGTCATCAGTTACAACAGTCATTTTCATCTGGTCGATATTAATGGCAAGACATTATGTTGAAAACATTTTGGGACACACTCCATCCCAAACACTATTTCTCAGCCGGATAACGTCCACATACGACTCTCATATTGTGACAATGCCTATGTGATGTGGATATGTTTCTTTGTTCTGCACGTTCCCCAGATCTGTTGCCCATCGAGCACATTTGGTATGTGTTGGTATGTTCGCTGGCCACCGCCTTTCAGCCCCTTAGCAATGTTGCCCAGCTCACGGTACAAATATTGCTTGTATCATGGCTCAATTTTCACCAGGATGAAATTCGCCTCTTTTTCAACTCTCTGCCCCAATTGACCCTTGTATCGCTGTTCATGGAAGTAGTCAAGTTCGGCCACCTATCTATGTAATTATATATTGATATATTTTGATATGCATTCCTACAATGGAAAGGTAAGTGACCTTCCACAATTTCTTGATTAGATACCCAGGCGCCTAACGTCGAAATGTAGATAATCGGCTTCTGGCAAACTAAATGTAAGCGTCGATGCCGCTAATGGTCAAGGTGAGTCAACATAATGAGTAGGGCTGTCTGGGGGTTGGGTTGGGTTGTTTTACCTCTGAGCGGCACTTTTTTGCACACCATGGGCTAAATGGCCAGGTCACATGGACCCCAAAGGCTCAGAGAAGGTTGGGGGAGGGGACCCACTGGAACAGCTGTTGCGAGACAGATGGTAGCCCCCCGTCAAGGCCATCCAGCGTGTTCTTTAACGTGCACAAGGTATGTCTCTCCCGCACACGGGGACACGGCTTAACGTCCCATCCAACGGACGGCGGCCTTTCCAACCCCATCGGTGCCCCCTACTGACCGTGGGCAGGGCGGGGAATTTTACGGAGATAAATCTCAACGCTGACCCAGCTGGGACTCGAACCTGGGAACTACAGATTGCGAGCCTGGCGCGCTACCGACTGAGCCACCCCCGCCCCGCTGTCTGGGGAAATCGGGAGGATTAACTGCAAATTCATTCAAATGTTAGAATAATGTTTTGACCCCAGGGAGCTTAAGCCGGCCCTGCAAAAGGCTATGGAGAGAAAGAGTGGCAAGGAGATTGAGTGAAGCTCCGAAGCGTGAGGTTGTCGAAAAGGCGCCCATAGGTTAGTGCTGCGACAGAGGGCAGTTAGAGCATGAAGTTGGCATGCTCACATGGATTTCTTTCCTTGGAAACTTAAGGAGGAAATCCGACATATAGATACGGTATATTGCGTCCTCTACAGACTAGCAGATTGTAGTGTGCTTAGTTATTATTTTCGCCCTAGATTGCCTGACAGCCCAGTATTATATATTGTATTGATATTCAGAATGAAATGCTAAGTTTTCATTTGGCTCTGCTCGAATTGATTAACACCACAAATATTAAATCATACAAACGTCTAAAAGACAATAAGAGCCAATAGGAACATTACAACTGTAGCGAGTAGACAAGATTCAAACCAACCGTTCGACCATAAGACTTGCTACAGAGATCATACTTTTTAGAGATGTACACCTCATTTTCTTAAGTAAATACTGCTGAGTTAATTCGCGAAACTTAATCATTTCTTGTCTACATTGCAATCTGACACTCCATCTGTTTTAAGATCAAAGCAAGCACTCCTTGTAGGCGCAATAATTTCAATGACGAGTAGTGTATATAATTTGAAATTTTTCCATTTCAGGTGGATGGTCTTTGCATTCCTCTGTAATGCCCTAATTTATGAAGTTATCAAAGATCCAGAGCATTCAATGCCATTTTTTCGTGTCCAGAGAATCAATGTACATTTTTACACGAGGAGTGATATCTGAGGGGGCAAATCAGTTTTTATCAATACGCCTTATAAGGAAAAACAACTTTGCTCGTATAGTCCGTATTCAAATTCCCCTTCGATATAAACAACAAATACTGCAGATCAGCATTCTTCTTCTACTTTGTTTAGCAGATCAATATTTTTCTTCTACTTTTGAGGAGGCGGGGGGAGGGCCTCTCAGTCGATATCTGATGTTCCCAGATTCGAGTTTCAACTTGTGCATCCATCGAGAATTTTCTCCTCTAACTCCTTTCAGCTCTGGAGGAGAAAGAGAACACCCCTGCACTTGGAAAGGCCCCCGTCCATCGGACGGGACGTTAAACCGTGGCGCCATATGCAAGAGATCCATACCCTGTGCACTTTAAAGAACACGCTGGATGGTACTGACGAGAGTTTATTTCATCTCACTTCTAACAGATGTCCAGTGCGTTCCCTTCGAAAGTTAATGGGGCGGGGTGGCTCAGTCGGTAGCGCGCCAGGCTCGTAATCTGTAGTTCCCAAGTTGGAGTCCCAGCTGGGTCAGCGTTGAGATTTATCTCCGCAAAATTCCCTGCCCTGCCCACGGTCAGTAGGGTACACCGATGGGGTTGGAAAGGCCGCCGTCCGTCGGATGGGACGTTAAGCCGTGGCCCCGTGTGCGGGAGAGCCATACCCTGTGCACGTTAAAGAACACGCTGGATGGCCTTGACGGGAGGCTACCATCTGTCTCCCAACAGCTGTTCCAGTGGGTCCCCTCCTCCAACCTTCTCTGAGCCTTTGGGGTCCATGTGACCTGGCCATTTAGCCCATGGTGTGCAAAAAAGTGCCGCTCAGAGGTAAAACAACCCAACCCAACTCGAAAGTTAATTGTTATTTGCATTTATTTACACAGAGATAATATCATAGCAAACGCTGAGAGCTTCACCGTCGGAACAAATGCTACGTATTATTTATAAATAGTTCATACAATTAATCAGGGACGTAGCGAAGGGATTATGGTTGTGGGGGGGGGGGGGAGAAGAAAAATTTTCCAACTCGGAGATCAAATTCTGCCAACTGACAAACTCTTTGTCAGTCAGGCTCAATATCTGACAGGCTCTTGTCAGACATTTTGCGGGAATGTTTATTTTGCCATCCCGTGGCCGAGTGGTTAGCGAGCTTGGCCTACTAATCTAAGGGACCTGGGTTCGAGCCCCAGATAAGGCATGGATGTTCGTGTCGTTTTTCTGCTGAGGTCCCAACACCCTCACAAACCTTCTACTATGGTTTATAAACTGTCAGGCTTCTGTGAGACTACTGTGGCAAGCAGCTATGTCAGTACCGTTCCCAGGATTACGTTCAGTGGGAGAGGGTTGAAAGTGAAGGGGCGCCACCTTTAATATATAAAAATCTTCCAATTTGCCTCGATTTTGCGAAATCGCCATAATTTTACAAAAAAATTTTAATTTTTACATCTAACCGAAATTTTGCCATCCTGTATTTTAGGAAAGCAATCCCAATTTTAAAAACTAACCTGTATTTTATCAAGTGGGTTCGAATTTTGCCAACTGCCCTAGCTTTTTGTTGTCTCGATTTTGCCAACTTCCCTAGATTTTGCCAACCCTCCTTAATTTTACAGAAAAATCTCAAGTTTTTACATCTCACCTGAATTTTACCAAGTTACTTCCATTTTTTCCATTTGCGCTATATTTTGCCAAGTTGCTTCGATTTTTCCAACTTTCTTTGATTTTTCCAACTCGCCATACTTTAACAGAAAAAAATCTCAAGTTTTATATCTCACCTCAATTTTACCAAGTCACTTCCAATTTTGCCAACTGTTCTAGACTTTGCCAACTGTCCTAAAATTTGCCATCTCGCCACAATTTTACAGAAAATATCCCAATTTTTACATCTCACCTCAATTTTACCAAATCACTTCAGATTTTGCCAACTCACCATAATTTTACAGAAAAAATCTCAATTTTTACATTTCATCTCCATTTTTTACTAAGTCAATTCGAATTTTGCCAACTGTCCTAGATTTTTCCAAGTTGCCTCAATTTTGCCAATTCTCCTTAATTTTGCAAAAAAAAACGCAATTTTCACAACTCACTAGAATTTTATAAAGGTGGATATTTTCCCGTATTTTATCCCCTGTAGTTAATGAAGCAAACTGAGTAAAATACTTTAAAATATCGTTTTGAAATTCCCTTTCAAAACTTGATTTAGCCTATTCGCAGGAAAAACTCTGCATTTGCAATTTCGACCAGTTATAGTACACTGAATACATATTAACGTTCAAAACGTCTAAAGTCTTAAAATATATATAAATGCATTGTATACTGAATTATGTACTGTATTGATGCACGATACTTAATATGAATTTTAAGAAAGTGGTACTCTTATACTCTTTAATAATCAACGTTTGGTCTCAGACTTAAGTGTTGATCAACGTTTGAATGAATAATAGTTCTGTAGCAATGAGTTAAAAATGAGTTCAAATATGTAGTTTCTAAAGAGTTTTCCTTAGTAGTTAAAATTTGGGATTTATTAGTAAAAGTTACCATGTATGTGCTCTGATCCTTAGTCTCTGGTGCGTGCCCGGTGCTGTGGTCTCTCTCCCCCTCACCCTAGTTCGGTGATTGTGCCGTCATGCCCGTCAGCATCTTGCCATCAATCGTCCCTGTGTTGAGGCCAAGGTCGTTCATGTCTGCCTCCTCCAGCTCCCCTAACGAGGTCCTCTCAATTACCCAGCTCTTCCACATATATCTGCCATTAAGACGAAGAGCGCATTTTCCCCATCTTCCAGACAGAGTTGCTCCTCCCCGTCCTTGGCTTCACCAGGTAAAGAAGGATTTCGGGCCCCTCGAAGCCCCTACGGCACACGGGCGATGAACACGTTCTTTACAAACACACCGATGCCACAGCGTTGAAATCAGTTGTTAACTGCTTCGTGGTGGTTCATTTATGTTATGATCCCTCTGCTCCTAAAAAAAGCACTTTTGAAGGGAAATGAGCACTCGATTCACTCTTAACAGTTTTAGTAGATGTAAAGAGGAGAATTTCGCATTGAAATGTGAAAAGGTAGCTTCAAAATAAGATTACGTTCGTTAAATCAGATTTTTGACAAATCTCGAAAAATGTGTTACGAGAAAACAATAACGAGCATCATCATCATCATCCTCAAGCAGCCATGGGCTACGGAGGTCCAACCAGACCGTGCAATTTAGTTCTCCAAGCAAGTCTGTCCTGAGCTACATCTACTCATCTGGCCACTGCACACCAATTCTAACAAGGTCCTGTTTGACATTGTCTGCCCACCGCATCCTAGGTCTCCCCCTCTTTCTGAGGCCTTTAGGCACACTGTTCATAACCCTATTCGCCAATCTATAATTATTCATACGGGCAACATGGCCAAACCAACGGAGTCTCTCTCTGCATAATATGCTGCTTAAAGGAGGTTGCAAACTCCTTTGCCTAACCTCATCATTAGTTACAAAGTTGAACCACCTAATGCCCAAGATACTGCATAAGCATCTGGAATCAAAAGCATCTAGTTTCCTGTTATCTTGTTTACAAAGTGTCCAAGTTTCACTAACATAACTAACCCTAGAAAGAACCAAACTATTATACAGTCTAATTTTAGTCTTTAGGTGTATACGCCTATTTCTCCACACTCTCCATAGATTCTTAAAAGTTCCGGCAGCAATCCCTATTCGTCTGTTAATCTCATGCCGCACATCACCATTATCTGTTACATAGCTCCCAAGGTAATTAAACTATGACACCTGCTCAAGACTGCAACCATTCAGATTAACTGAATCACAGCCTGCCTGACCAATTTTCATCACTTTAGTTTTCTCTCTATTTATCACCAAACCTACTCAGTTAGTAGGAGCATTAAAGGACATTTGCAGCACTTTAATAGTCTACTTATGTTTCATTGAAAACCATCTTGAACGCTTAATATTTTCAAGTTGAAATTTAAGTTGAAACATGAGCATGGTCGTTTTTGAATAAATAGGATGGACATGGTGTTTTTCGATTACGGTGACTAGGCCATGATTTCTTTTGAATTCATTATTTTTTGATATAGTCTAATAATAGAAACTTCGGTATTTCACATTCCTACCAGACAGAAGCCCTAGTCGCAATAAAACCCCAAACCAACATATGCAACAAAGCAACTTTGCACATCAAAGTAAAAGAATTCTTGTTATTTCACAATATTTGTTAAATGAGCAACCTTGAGCCATTTTCATATAACGTCAGCATTTTTCTCACCTTGATTAAATTCTGCTTGAACCACGAAATCTTTTCATTTTTAGACAGTCCTTTCCTGCAATTCACTGAGAACGTTAAGATTATCATTCTTCTTCAGAAATTGCATAAACGAATTTTGCAACATCTTTTCTAAATCCTCAAAGGAGTGGAAATTTAACTTTAGAAAATTATTGGAAACCTTTTGTTGTCGCGATTGCTGGTTCATGCTACATTTAGTCATTTCATGCTAACATTTTGTTGGGCCACTAATACCTTGCATTTTTCTCTGTCAAGATATGAATTGCTTTCGTGTCCAAAAGACACCGAATTGTTTCCAATAACGTCAATGTTCCAGTTTCAACTTACGCATTGAAGAACTCACTTTTCTTCAGTGATGTGCATTTTTACCTAAATATTATATTTGCACGTTACAAGGATGCCATGAACTAGCTATATGCTAATAGATTGATTTGGACAAAATGTTTTGAATGGCAACAGCGAAGGATGGGATTTTTTTCTGAAAGACAAGAACGAGTTGGAGATAAAGATGTAAAAAATATTTTAACACTCTCTTTAAGAATGAACTTACATAATGATCTGGGTAAAGAGAAAAAGAATATTGAAATTATCTGCTCATTTTTTAACATAACTTGCTGTTTATTTTAGAGATTTTTTTCTGTCCGTTTGTCTTCCAGATCAAGAACTGCTCCTAAATGTAGTAGTAGTAGTAATGGTCTTTATTTCCATTCATATTATATATGATTCAATATAAATATTTACAATATATTTTTGGAAATACACAACACCACAATAAAGACTCGCACGTGGGTTAGCAGGTTGAAAAAACATATAAATGAACATTAAAAGCAACGTTTTTAATCTATTACAAATTAATATTTTCTATCAAGATCATATCAATAGCATAGAAAGCAACAGATTTAATTAAAAAAACTGTAATTGCAACAATTATTTCATTCAAACTTTTAACGTCTTAAAGAGATATCAAAAGAAACAAGAAGAATATTAACTAAAAATTAGGAGCAGTAGCCCTAATTTTAATGAATTTTTTCTATATCCTAAAAAGCATATATCCAATTTTTTAGTTTTCGTGAAAACATATGAAAGTTTATTTCATCTTTCAGGATTTCTTGTAAACCATTAAATATTTTCGGCTTCAAATATATGTATTGTTTTTACGTAATGGTTTTCCTTGGAAATGCTATAATAAAATTAATATGTGCACTTGTTCTGGTATTTTGTATTACTATTTTAATATCACTTTCTCTATAATGCTTTTTTAAATATAAGATTATATTATAAAGATAAAGTTTTCGTAAGTATGCAATGTACATAAAGAATGGCAAGAGGTATGACCCGGAATTTGTTATACAGCTTCTTTCTATCATAAAGTCCCCCTCAAAAATCGGAGGAGAATTTCTTCTCACATTGACTTGGTGGGTGGGGGGGGGGGGGCTTAATGGTGAAGTAGGGTCACGGCCCGTTGATTCCTCATTTGCTCGATGGGATGTAGCCTTTGATGGCAGAGCTTGTGAGGGTCTGCAGACTTGTTTGGAAGGACCTAGTGTAGGTCTGTAAATGGTAGTTAGGTAGTCACTGGAAGGAGAGCTATGCACCAATCCCCTGTGATGATGCATAGAACCGGCCAGGCCTAGCACCTAATGTCCGACCCCGCCTTCTGGTGGTGCAGGCTGTTAGTACCTTTCAAAAGAGATACTCTTGTGGAAGTGAACGGAAGGGGAGGGCTGCCAGATTAGTGTGGCCTACTAATCTGGACAACTATGGCTACTTTTCTTTTTTTTCTACCCTGCTGAGGAGTGGTCAACCACACAGGGTCCTGGTGCTGACCATATAAACCAACTGGACTGGACAGATATATGGCTCTGAGCTTGATTATGGATCTTGATTTTGCTGCACTGGTGGGCTTCTGTGGAGGGAAAATCTTCCACTGTGTTTTCTGTTTGTTTGTGGGTTGACAGCCCCAAGTGAATAGATTCACAGGATATGTTTATCAGCTGGTGGATAACCCTGAGCAGAGGTCATTGCAGGCACCTGAACTCTTTGCTTCTATTGGCATCGTCAAATTCTACATTGGAGGAAGTCTTCCAGTGTAGATGGCTTCAGGCTTTAGTGGTGGGGGAACGGGTCTTTGCCCATGTCTGCGATTAGGGGGCTGTTTGATATTGTCGGCATTCCTTCTCCTATTAAACATAGTTTCTTTAAACATCCTACTAACCATTTTCTCTCCATAGGTAGTTGGAATGTGAGGACTCTGCACAGAGCTTTTTCTCTTGATGTCCTCACACAAGAATTCCACCATTATAATTTAGATATTCTCTGCTTGCAAGAGACCAGATGGACAGATAAAGGTCAGATTCTTAAAAATAAATTTAAATTTCTCTTTACAAGGAGAGACGATGGAAAGCATCACCAAGGCGTGGGTCTGCTGCTCAGCAGACATGCTAGTGATGCTCTTCTAGGATATGAGTGCATTAATGAAAGGTTTCTTACTGCAAATTTTCAGACAAGCGTTAAAGACTTGAACGTTATCTGCTGTTATGCCCCCACTGAGGATGCCGTTGAGGATGAGAAGGATAGGTTTTATGTACAACTTCGTGATATTTTGAATTCTGTCAAGAAAGGAGATATTACCCTTGTTCTTGGTGACTTCAATTCCAAAGTTGGTACTGACTCTGACCTTTGGGGATGAGTAATAGGCCCTTTTGGTATTGGTAGCTGCAATGGCAATGGGCAACGTCTCCTACAGGTAAGTAAACTCAATGGATTCAGAATAACTAACACATATTACAAACACCGCGACATACATAAGTACACATGGGTTTCACCTGATGGGCTGCATAAGAATATGATTGATTACATATTAATTAACAGCAAATAGGCTAGTTCTGCACTAACAGCATATAGGGGAGCTGAAATTGGATCTGACCATAACCTTGTGAAAAGTGACTTGCAACTTAAACTTAAAAAGTGTTGTGCTAGGGTTAAAAAATTTACTTTTAATATTGAAGCTCTGAAAGATCCAGTTACAGCCAAAGCTTACCATGATAGGTCATTATGACAGTCATGGTATGCTTACTACTTAAGTTGAGGAAGAATGGGATCATTTTAAACAGTCTTTTTTGGACACTAACAGTACTCTTTTAGGAAAAAAGGAGCAGAAGAGACCGAATTATCTGAGTGATAAGGCACTTGAGCTTATTTTGGAAAGAAAGAACTGCAGAAATGACCTTAATCAATACCCTACTAGTCCTAATAGAAAGCATTACATAGAACTTAATAAACGTGTAAAAGATCAGTTAGCTGCTGATAAGAATCTTTGGCTTGATGGTTTGGCTGACAAAGCTGAGGAAGCAGTTAGACAGCACAACAGCAGAGAGCTGTACCAGATAGTTAATGTTTTATGTGGTAGAAAACGAATAAGTATACAGGGATTGAAGGATAAACAAGGTAAGATTATAGAAGGTCAGGATTCTGTCATAGTTAGGTGGGCTGAGCATTTCAGTGATATTCTAAACAATGCGGTTAGTTCTATTTCCATTGTTTGCAATGATGATAGATGCATTGGTGGCTTTAATGTTGGCCCTATAACACAATCTGAAGTTATTTTGCCTGTTTCTAAACTTAAACTTCATACATCCCCAGGGGTAGATGAAATTACTACAGAAATGCTTAGAGCTGGGAATGTTTCGGTTACCACTTGGATGACTGAAATTCTGAATATCTTTTATGATAAAGGCATAGTTCCTAAGGATTTTACCAGAGCTATTGTTATTCGTAATTTCAAAAAAGGTGATCGCAGTTCTTGTGATAACTATAGGGGTATCAGACTACTCTCTGTTCCAGGTAAAGTTCTTTCCATGATTGTGCTTAATAAAATTAAGAATCTGGTTGACAGTCAATTGCGTGATGAGCAATGTGGATTCAGAAGTGGTAGGGGATGTGTGGATCAGATATTTTCATTTAGGCAGATTCTTGAGAAATGTTTAGAGTTTCAGAAACCTTTGGTTGCTAGCTTTGTTGATTTCAAAAAGGCTTTTAACTCTGTTGATCGTCATAATTTGTGGTTGATTCTGAAATCATATGGTATACCAGACAAGTTAGTTAACATAATGAAAGCTCTCTATAATAACACTGAGTCGTGTGTGAGAGTTGGTAAGGCTTGTAGCAATTGGTTTAGCATTACTTCTGGTGTTCGACAAGGGTGCATTTTGTCTCCTTTTCTCTTTAGCTTGGTTATTGATTATGTTATGCGAAATTCACTTCAAGGGAAAGATTTTGGCCTTAAATGGACTGGAGATACGAAAATTTCTGATTTAGATTATGCTGATGATTTAGCCCTTTTGGCAAATGATGTTGATTAGATAAACTCTTTCATTCGAGCTGTTGATGAAACTGGTTGTAGAGTAGGTTTGGTTATAAACAGAGAGAAAACTAAAGTGATGAAAATTGGTCAGACAGGCTGTGATTCAGTTAATCTGAATGGTTGCAGTTTTGAGCAGGTGTTACAATTTAATTACCTTGGGAGCTATGTAACAGATAATGGTGATGTGCGGCATGAGATTAATAGACGAATAGGGATTGGTGCCGTTACTTTTAAGAATCTATGGAGAGTGTGGAGAAATAGGCGTATACACCTAAAGACTAAAATTATATTGTATAACAGTTTGGTTCTTTCTGGGGTTAGTTATGGTAGTGAAACTTGGACACTTTGTAAACAAGATAACAGGAAACTAGATGCTTTTGATTCCAGATGCTTACGCAGTATCTTGGGCATTAGGTGGTTCAACTTTGTAACTAATGATGAGGTTAGGCAAAGGAGTTTGCAACCTCCTTTAAGCAGCATATTGTGCAGAGAGAGACTCCGTTGGTTTGGCCATGTTGCCCGTATGAATAATTATAGATTGGCGAATAGGGTTATGAACAGTGTGCCTAAAGGCCTCAGAAAGAAGGTGAGACCTAGGATGCGGTGGGCAGACAATATCAAACAGGACCTTGTTAGAATTGATGTGCAGTGGCCAGATGCAGTAGATGTAGCTCAGGACAGACTTGCTTGGAGAACTAAATTGCACGGTCTGGTTGGACCTCCGTAGCCCATGGCTGCTTGAGGATGATGAGGAGGAGTCTAGTGGGCTTATTCGCTTGCTCAGAGAAGCTTTAGGTTCACAGCCCCGATGGAGGGTCTGTGGCTGAGAGTACTGCGGACTGGTGTTGGGGGGCACCGGTCCAGTGGGCTCATCGGTGCAGCCTCAGTGAAGTTGGGGCACAGACTGCTTCTGCGGGGCAGCGGATGCGTAGCACTGATGGAGAGGACGAAGTTGAAGGCTTGCGACTGGAAAAGATCCTCGGTTGACAGGCTTATCGGTGGAAAAGCCAAAAGAAGAGTCTCCACCCGAGGAGCCGAGTCAACTTGGTTCTACAGGGTGATTCAGAATTCATCATTAATATTTAGTGGGGAGGAAGGGAATAAGAAAAGAAAGAGATTTCACATAGGAAAGTATGGGGGCAGACGAACGCATGGTGGTGTAGAGGGCGCTGTGTGTACACACCTCTCATACAGAAGCACAGCTGTTTGACGCGTGCAGTCAGTTGTCATTCGACAAGGTGAATTTGCAGAATCAACATGAACCGGTATACGTGGAATGAATGTGCAGATATGCATGTAACTTACGGTGCGGCAGGTGAAAGATGTCTTCGAGCCAGGCAATTGTATGCAGCGCGCTTCCCAAACCGCTGTGTGCCACAGCATCAAATGTTTTCACTTATTCATCGCCAACTGCGTGAAACAGGATCGTTTGCTGCTAGTAATGTTAATCGAGGGAGGCGCAGATCGGCACGGACAGTAGCAGTAGAGGAAGCTGTCCTACAGGAAATCGAGGAACAACCTGGTGCTAGCACACGAGGTATGGCTAGGCAGTTTGGAATTTCGCAAGCAACAGCGTGGCGGATATTACACGATGAAGGGTTACATCCGTTTCATCTGCAAAGAGTGCAATTATTGGCAGCAGACAACCATCCCAAGCGTGTTATTTTTTGTCAGTGGTTCATGCAGAGAACAGCCGTTGATCCCAATTTCCCAACGTATGTTCTTTTCACCGATGAGGCGTTGTTCACTCGAGAGGGTGTCTTCAACACACACAATTGGCATGTGTGGGCTCATCAGAATCCACACGGTACAAGACCTGGAGCTGCGCAACAACGTTTTGCTGTCAATGTGTGGACTGGGATTGTCGGTGACTGTTTGTTGGGCCCGTATTTACTACCATCCCGTTTGGACGGTGCCAAGTACCTAACATTTCTTCAGACTGTGTTACCGGATCTTCTGAACGAGGTTCCTGATGGTAGTCTCCGGCGAATGTGGTTCCAGCATGATGGCGCTCCTGCACATTTCGCAAATGCTGTGCGTGCTTACCTACGTAGACAGTTTGGTGGTCAATGGATTGGCCGCGGTGGACCGGTTTCTTGGCCACCACGTTCACCGGATTTATCTCCAATCGATTTCTTTTTATGGGGTGCTATGAAAAACATGGTGTACGAGACCCCTGTTGATAGTGCTATGGATCTTGTAGCACGCATATCAGTTGCTGCCTCAAACATCCGGGAAATGCCAGGCATCTTCCACAGGGTCCGGCTGTCCATGCAACGCCGTTGTGAGTCATGCATTCTAGCACATGGTCGGCAGTTCGAGCACCTCTTGTAAGTCTGTACAACCAATGCAAAGAAATGTTACATGTAAGATAATAAATATTTTTTCTTTACCACTTCCTTCTTATGTGTTCTTTCCATCATTGAACTGGGGTCATTTTGCCCTACTACATGGCATATGCGCCCATGCTTTCCTATGTGAAATCTCCTTCGTTTCTTATTACCTACCTCCCCACCAAATATTGATGATGAATTCTGAATCACCCTGTATATACCATTTTTGTGGCTAACCGGGGAACAGATTAAATTTAGATTTTGACTGATGGATGAACCTTCGTTCTATAGGATTGTTCGCCATGGGTAGCAGTGGATGAGCTGTGTCCTTGTGGCACTGTCTTGCCCCGGCGTAGTTAGTGGTGTTCATGGCATTCTCCCTATAGATGGTGTGCAGCGATATGTTGCGGTACATCTGGGACTTGCCTCTAGTTAATGTAATGTATGAATATAACTATATATAATTTTAATAGCCAGAATCACCGCATTCGGTATGCAGCTGCTTCTTACCATCATTTAAAGCAGCGAAAAGATTTCGCATTCCAAATTTTCTTGCCTCGTGAATTAGAGAAAGAATTTCTCGTAAGCGATAGGAGATAGAATCATCCAATTCAGTAGAATACAATTTCCTCTCATTGGAACTAAAAGCATTGTCAAGTATTTACCCCCCAACCTTTGTGCACTCCTCCCTGGTAAACGTCCCTCTCCCATAAAAGAGGGAAAATGAGCAAACAGTTTCAGAACGTAACGAGTCCTACTTCGAATGAATGAGTCTCAATGAAATGTGACAAAATGGAACCTGTGTCAAAGTGGATCATTTTTGAAAGTTGTTTATTAGTTTTAAAATAAAATAATAAAATCGACTTTAAAGTGATTTTTTAAAAGATCCAATAGTTTATACACTTATAAATAAGAAAATCTTGTTCAGATAGCAACAGCAGTAGAACAATATTCATCTGCTCATAATGTGTTTTTTTTTTGTCTTTGCAGCGACAGAAGAGTCTCACCGACAAGGCAATTTAGGCTGCGTCAGTTATCACATGGGAACAGAGGTAAGAAATTTTCTTAAGAAATGATTGCTATGAAATGCAAAGGAGGGTGGAACGAAGAAGAAAGCAAAGGTGACGCATGGCAATAAAAGTGGCACTTATCAGTTGTGGGAGAATGAGGATGTGTTGCAATTATTCCGCTTAGTGGGAATCCAGTTTCTCAACTGGGTTTTGCGGACCCCTTGGGGAGAGGACACAAAATTATTTCTTTCAAGTTAGTTTCATTATCATTACTGCCTGAAAAATTAATATTTTTTGTTTCATTTTTTTTATTGACTGAATAAAGTTTTTCACAGTTATCTTTTTATTTGTAAACATTTTCACTTTAAATATTGCTTTTTAAGCGTCTTTTAAGTTTTTTCCATTCCTTTTTCGCTTCTACATTTGAGTTTGGAGTAAAAAAGTGACTAAAAATATTATGCCTAACTGTATTAATATTTTAGTTAGTTATACTATTTTTAAATAAAATGTGTGAAATAATTCTGGGGAGGGGTATACAGAATGAGCGAGACTTCGTCAGGGATCCCCAATACCAAAATGGTTGACAAACCCTGACATAAACGACACACTTAATGATCAAATAAAGTTAAGACTAGTTATGTGTTTAAGCGATGGGAAGTTAGAATACCATTTTGTAATTAGTAAAGATAGTTGGTGCAAATTATTTGGGTTTTGGGTGATTTGAAAGGAAGGAAAAGATGAATATGGAAATCATTTGAAAGTGAAATAATTCTCCCAAGCATTTGACATTCTGATTTGGCATCCAGTAAATTGTGTTTTCTAGAAGAGTGTTTTCCAAAGATATGCTCTCTCAAGATCCGAGAATCTCTGAAAGATTTCGAGAATTTTCCTACTTTATAGGAAATTTGAGGATTAAGTGAGTACAGCCTCACTTTACGTCATAATCTCCTTCGAAGGATTTTTTTTAGTAAAAGAGAAGATGTAAAAGCAATAAGAGATAACTGGAAAACTGTAAATGGCGCAGACGCTCTCCAAGTTTAAGACGTCAAATCCAATTTCATTTGTGAGAGTAGAACAGTTGGAAACTCTCTTATCTTCTAACGCAATTCCTTTTTTAATTCTAAGGGAGTTTCTTTTAATATCTAACTCCTTATTTGAACTAAAACATTGGGGTGGAGTTTAATTAAAGGAACGAAAGTAGAGGCCCAAGAATCAGGGCTAGAAGTGTAGAACCTTCATGTAGATGTAAGGGAGAGTATTTTTCAAGATGTTGCAATTGCCTTATATGAGTGTAAAAGGTTTCTCAAGATGTTGCAAGGTTTTTCAGAGGTTCCTTAACCATACAAAATATTCCAAAACACTTTCTTATGGAATATGGTTAAATTATTAAATTATGTAGTAATTCCAACTTACGACAGCGAAACCCATTATTAAAGTCGGCCGATTGCGGAGTATTGAATTTACGTTTAACTGTTGCAGCCAGCACAGAGTCGATAATGTACGGAATAAGGAAAAACTAAAGACACGAAAGGAAAAAAAAAGAATCATTTGAAGAAATATTTTATGGCAATTCTGTGAGAAGAGGAGGCGAGGGAGATGGATAACTGAGAAACGATGATGATTTCAAGGATAGAATAGATTTCGTGCATGAGAGGAAGGTCTGGAGAGTTTGATGACTCTGCTGGCTATAAAAACGGAGGTTCAATTCATTAAATGCAATTTGCTTCTCATTGTGTTGTCGTTATTTTCTCTTGTTTACTTTAAACGTAATTACCTTACTGCTGCAAACGGATATTTTATTTATCTGTTTTTTTGGCTTCCCGAATTATCATTTAACTAGCATTTCTTTTGGCATCATCCAAAACAGAAAATGTCAAACAGTGTTCACTTTCTTCGGAGATCAAACGATTGTTTCGGTCATATGAATCCTTTATTGCTTTTGCGAATCGTCTCACAAAAGAATTATTTTTTCTGCTTGATTCCATTGGCAACAAAAACAGCAATTTTTATTTTTTAATGGGCACACTCTCTATGGGGAGACTCGAGGTTTTTCAAGACTACTCCTTTCGTTCATTGCATTAGTTCGAGTCCCAGCTGGGTCAGCGTTGAGATTTATCTCCGTAAAAACTCCCCACCTTGCCCACGGTCAGTAGGGGACTCCAGTGGGCTTAGAAATGCCGCCGTCCGTCGGATGGGACGTTAAGCCGTGTCTCCCGTGTGTGGGAGAGCCATACCCTGTGCACGTTAAAGAACACGCTGGATGGCCTTGACGGGAGGCTACCATCTGTCTCCCAACAGCTGTTTCAGTGGGTCCCCTCCCCCAACCATCTCTGAGCCTTCGGGGTCTTTGTGACCTGGCTATTTAGCCCATGGTGTGCAAAAAAGTGCCGCTCAGAGGTAAAACAACACTTCGTAAGTTACACTGCAATACTTAAAGACGATTGCTGACTCTGTTTAACCTCATCTCCACTTACATACTCAAACCTCTTGATACCCAAGCTACTTTGCAAGCGTCTATAAGTTAACTGTAGTGAACCGCTATTTTTTTAAATGGCGAATTATATACCTCGTGCGTTCCTATGCACATGAAGAAGCAATGTTGCCTTTTGAACAGTTGATTCATCAAAAGTTGCTTTCACAACCATGAAGAAAGGAAATAATACAATCGAAACGGATGTGGAAATGTTAATTATAAAAAATATAGTTGCTGTCAAATAGAGTAAAAATTAATGCAATGAATTATTCCTATACATAATAATTTATAATTTTAAGCCAACAAGATTGTGTAATTTAATTCTCCATTACACATTTTATCTGAGTTCTATCTCTGTAGGGGGTTTGGCCACTGCTGAACTATTCTAAGAAAGTTCTGTGTGATATTGTACATCCATTGCATTCTGAGTCTCCCTCTATTTCTATGACCTTTACGCACATGGTTTATCAGTAATCGCTAAGCTGTAGTTCTCCATATGGCAATATGACCAATGATGTATGATGATTATGGCAAATGAAAACCTGAAAACCGTTATAAATGGCATAAGATGCAAAAAGTAAAGAAAACCTTGCGTCCTATTATTGATTAAAGTCTGTTCGCAACACTTAACGCACGTGGTTTTATTTGTTGGCGTTAAGCAATCTGTCCTAAAGATGACGATACCGTTACAGTCATGAACCAAGATTCAGATGCGTCCTGTCTTTCGATTTGTAAATGCTGGAGAACTAAAACTGGCAGAAATATATTGCGGAGTATTGGCTGTGATGGACGATGCGTGTGAGTGTGAGTGCATGTGAGTGTGAGTGTGAGTGCATGTGAGTATGAGTGTGAGTGCATGTGAGTGTGAGTGCATGTGAGTGTGAGTGCGAGTCGTCTGAGTGCATAAATTCAAGAACGGTATCAAATATGTTGAAGATGCTCAATGATCCGGGTAAGCTTATTGTGTCGTAACAACAAAACATAGCAGCAGTAGAGGAGCTCGTGCGAGAAAATCGTCGCATTGTCATTGACGAAATTACCGCGGCGTTGAATATCAATTATGGTTCGGCATATTCATTGTTAGCGAGTAGTTGCAGTTTCGAATACTGTGTGCTCTTTGGGTTTCTTGGCGTTTAACACATGAACTGATGGAGATCATGTGTTAAACCATTGATGCAGATTCTGCGCTTCTTATATGGTATGATAGGAAAAGAAATATATTCTTGGAATGTAAAATAACCGGTGATGAATCCTAGGTACCCTATTTTTCAACTGAAATCAAACGTGTAAATTCCCCTCCACCGAAGAAAGTCAGAAAGTCAGAAAACAACACAAACGTCCATGTCTTATCCGGGCTCGAACCCGGGTCCTTTAGATCAGTAGCCAAGTGCGCTAACCACAACAATTAAGAGAGAGCCTTATTCGATCGTTATTACTTTTAGTTGCCTTGGTAACTGTCGCATGAGTTGAGAGCAGTGATGAAGGTACACCGTACCGGCAAGAAATTATTTGCCGGTATGGCGTACCGGTAAAACATTTCTCAATAGTGGTGTAGTTAACGATTTCTTTTACATTTTAATGCTTTTTCAACTGATCATTTCATAAAAGTGAGCGGATTCTTCGTGTTAAATAAAAAGTCATCGATTTTTAATTGCATTGTTACAGTTTAACCCAGGCCCGAATCTAGAAAAAAGTAAAGGGGCGACTCGAGAAAGGTTCTGGATTTCCATTAACATTTTCAGCTTCTTTTGAGGTTCTTCTTTTTAAATCTTGATTTTGCGTGAAATATGTACAGTCGCTCAAATAAATATCCGAACACTATGGTTGATTACAGAATTCAGAAAAAATATCTGGTAACGATTTTTTTAGAAATTAGTGATCTGGCAACCTTCGTGTCACGTGATTGCAGAATTCAGGAAAAATATCTGGAGCGTGTACAGCAACTGTACACGCTCCAGTTACCGTTCACAGCAAACTGGAGCGTATGCAGTTACTGCACACGCTCCAGTTTGCTGTGAACGGTAACTGCATACTCAATATTTCCGTGAGTGTATCGCTCAATATTTCCGTGAGTGAGCCCACACGATCTAGTATCAAAATAATATGACCACCTACAGTCGCTCAAAAGAGTATCCGAACACTACGGTTAATTACAGAATTCAGAAAAAATATCTGACAACGATTTTTTTTTAGAAATTAGTGACCGGGCAACCTCCGTGTCACGTGACACGTGTAACTCTAATGTGCTTGGTTATTGATCAAAAGGACCCGGATTTTGATCCCCAGATAAGGCGTGGAAGTTTTGTCGTTATCGACGTTCTTTATCGTGCATATTTTCTTGTTTTTTTCTGCTGAGGTCTCGCCTCCCACACAGACCCTCCCTATGCCACATTATGCCGGCAGGCTCCTGTCAGACCTTTACGGCAAGCAGCTGCTAGAGAGATAATTTGTTATTTTTATACGAGAGAGATAAAGTAATTACAGTTACACCGCCTACTGATATCAAGATAGGGACAACCAAACCAAAAATGACGAAATCGCTTCAGTTTTAATTTGTAATTCTACTACTAGTCATTTTGGGATATTTTTATCTCAAAAAAATATGTTTTAAAAACTTCTGAATATTTTTGTAAATGGCACCATCGGATCAATATGACTCCTGCGAGGTTTAAATTTGGGTAAAAAGTATTAAATTGATATAATTATTAATATACTAATTTATTTCAAATTTCAATTTTAGTTAAGATACTTGTACTTACATAGGACAAAATAATTCCTTTTTTTGGTTGCGAAATTTTAATATATATTTGGATTGATTCCATAGTACCACTTAAAAGTTAAAAGCCCCTTGTTGTTACAATAGATAGTATAATACCGTTATTTTACTATATAATATCACGTGACACGAAGGTTGCCAGATCTTATTTTACTATATAATGTAAGCTCTAACATGTCTTTACTATATAATAACATGTCTCTCTAATAACATGTCAGCTACTGTGACCTCTTAGAAAGAAATACCCCCCTCGAATACCTACTGGACACAAAGATCTGAGAGGAGCCTGTCAGTTTATATGCCTTAGAGAAAGTCTGAGAGGTCAGCGAGACCTCAGCAGAAAGATAACACAAACATTCCTGCGTCACCCGGGGCTCCAACCCAGGTGCCTTTGATCAGTAGCCAAGCACCTGACCGCTTACTTTATGTCTGATGTCACTATAAGCACAAATATATGCATATTTAGGGTATATTTTATCGCGTGCTTCCTCGTTTCGTTGAAATCGAATAAAAAAAATTTTTTGTTTCGTTCAAAACGTTCAAAACAAAATTCGTTTCGTTCAAAACGAAACAAAATTTTTCAGTGCGAGTGTAATCATTGATTATACTTGATGAATTTTATAAGTTACTCTCAGGGCGATTCATTCTCAGTTTAGCGTCGATTTCAAGTGTAGAGAAAAAATTGTTTCGAACCAGGTGGGATAAGAATCCCCGATCTCTTAATAACATGTCAGCTGCTGTGACCGCTGAGTTGTCAGCCGACCAGATACAGAGTTGTGTACTGCAGATAGGAAAGTTCATAACATCATTTTGAGATCGTGATTGGCTGGCGGTAATTCAGAGGCCAGAGCATCTGAATATTATCAGTTCGGATCCCATTTTCCCTCTAAGTTTAATATCGATGTTAAGCCAAGAGTGAATACTTCCCAGCTAGTTGAATAAAAACTTTAAACATTTGTTCAATTTTATAGTTAATCTGAATCTCCGATATATGTAATTACAAAAAAAAGCTTAAATTTGACATCTGGTTTTAGAATATGTAAGTTGAGTAATGAAAATATAAGTGAAAAGATTGTTATTTTTTCTAATAAACTTTGCTTATAATTTTAAGAAATATAATCAATTTTAAAACATTACACTAGATAACAATCTTATAAATAAATAAATAAAATAATTTCAGACCTCTGTGATTCTGTGATTTATTGATATTGTGATTTCTTTTCAGACCTCTGTGATTCTTCAGATTTCTTTTCAGACCCTGTCAGACCTCTGTGGCAGCTGCTGAAGCAGCTGCCACAGAGGTCTGACAGGATATAGTAGAAGGTCTGTGAGGATGGCAGGACCTCAGCAGAAAAAACAACACACACATCCATGCTTTTCCCGGGGCTCGAACCCAGGTCCCTTAGATCAATAACCAAGTGTGCTAACCACTCGGCCATTACATTCTATTAATGTTTTTTTCAATAAAGCTGAAATCAACGAATAGAATCGATAAGTATTCTGATATATTAATAATTATTTCACATTAAAACTCCTAAATCATTAGCTATCTGCGGAAAACACAAGCAGAAAAGGAAATACTGGAGCACTGCACTTTCGCCACCGTACACGCCTTAAACGTTATTACTCCTGTAAGATGACTTCAGTAGAGTGACCACCTGTACGTGATTTTCCACGCATATCAATTCTTTGAAGCATACCGGTAAGAAATAAAATTCACTTTCACCACTTGTTGAGAGTGCCATGCAAGTTTCATTAGTCAACTGTCACCACCCACATGTTCAGTTCGTGAAGATATTTCCTGCTTTTCCCTTTTTGTAGATTGCCTTTCGATTAAGCATATGGTGATTAGGCTTAGAGTCGATTAGATATAATATCTATTTTTTCAATTAAAATTTATTTGCTTCTCCAAGAGTTTTTTTCTTTTCACAAGACGTATTATTTAAATTACTTTCTTTTATTATCAAACAATACACGTTATTGTATTCTTTAAACTGACAGACCATTCCAATATCGAAATTCACTCTTTACGTTTAGAGGTCGTATTACAGCCATGACTTTCCCAGGTTCGAGTCCCAGCTGGGTCAGCGTTGAGATTTATCTCCGCAAAATTCCCCGCCCTGCCCACGGTCAATAGGGGACACCGATGGGCTTGGAAAGGCCGCCGTCCGTCGGATGGGACGTTAAGCCGTGGCCCCGTGTGCGGGAGAGCCATACCCTGTGCACGTTAAAGAACACACTGGATGGCCTTGACGGGAGGCTACCATCTGTCTCCCAACAGCTATTCCAGTGGGTCCCCTCCCCCAACCTTCTCTGAGCCTTCGGGGTCCATGTGACCTGGCCATTTAGCCCATTGTGTGCAAAAAAGTGCCGCTCAGAGGTAAAACAACCCAACCCAACAGCCATGACTGAATGGTTCTACTGCACCGCAACTAACAAATGTCATCTAAATACGTGGCCAGAATGTGGCACGTGTCGTTGTTGACACATGTTCGCACAGTCCATGGCTAGGTGGAGCTTCGTGTATTCCATTTTTTTTTCAACATGGCATACCGTTAAAAAGACTAAATAGAATTTAACAGAGAACAGTTAAATACCTGAATTTTTGCACTTATGTTCTGCACTTTACAGACGTGGACCGTAAAGCCTTTATCAAAATAAGATGCCATTACGAAAGATGCATATAAATAATAAAGGGGCACAAGGCAAGATGGTGCTATATTATCGTTATTTAGAGATCACTCGACTAAATGCACAAACACGTATTTTAACCCTTAAATATCGAAAAATCCTTTTCGGGCATTAAAGCTCAGAGCTGGGTCCACTAGTTAACTGTTAAGAGAAAAAAAATCCTCTAGTCAAGGCCGGGGTGCTTTTTTTTTATCGTGCAGAGAGTATGACTCCCTTGCATAAGGTGCAGGCTTAACGTCCCGACTTTTACAAACCCATCGGTGTCCCCTCTCTAACCGGGGAAGGGCGGATATTAAGAGAATAGAGTCGGTCAAAAAAGTATCCTTCGTGTCACGTGACACGAAGGTTGCCAGATCACTATTTTCCAAAAAAAAAAGTTGCCAGATATTTTTTTTGAATTCTGTAATCAACCGTAGTGTTCGGATACTTTTTGACCGACTGTACATGGGAGGATTTCGACTTGGAAACAGTAAGAGTCTGGAGCGCTACCTACTGAGTAAACCTTCGCTCCTAAGTGATTGGATGACATTAAACCAAAAGTGTCAGGCATTTCATTACTGGCACAAAATCAGCTTCTTAGCTAATTAACGAAAGGTTAAATCGCCAAGTTGTCCTTGTGGTCTACCTAGCATTCTCACGATTTGCTTTTCGCAACTTCTTCAACCTCTGGCAGTTGCATTGAGTGAAGTAACGATATCGCGTGCTTCCTCGTTTACGTAAAGCGATACGCAACTGAGAGCCTTAGTCTTTACGTAAACCTTTTCTTTGTAGCACCTAGGCCTACTTTTGCCGCAATTGAAGTCAAGGTCTTTATGCAACAGATTTGGAAATTTACTTTGGAGCAGCACTTGAAGGCGTTGATATTGAGACCATGGTCACATGACTTTGGCTCATTTGTTGTTGCCACCGATATGGTAATAGTCTCCTGACATATCGGCTGCAATTTCGTCTCCCTTACTTCTTTGTCTTCATTTCCCTCTTTCTGAGAAGGAAGCCAAGGAGACTTCCTCCGTCTTTTCATATCACAAAATTGTCTGTCTTGCTTTGCTGTCTCCTTGGAGTCATCCAGCCTTGTAATGCTGTAACTGTTTTCGTTTATTAAGTAACGATAATGTTATTAAGCAAAATCACTTCATGATATAGGTATTTTAAAAATATCTGAAATCTGTTTTTGTCTCTACAGCTCAATTCACCCTAACCGTAATCTGGTTCTCTTTTGAGGTCAAGTGTCAGCCTGGAGGGATAATCAGTTCAGCCGTATCAAGGGCTGATATGTTCCGATTTGCAAAACAATCTTTCCCATTTAATGAATACGAGAAAATTTTGTAATACTGGATATTACTAAAGTAAACCCATTAACCTTTCTAATGCAATTTTCATGCATATTATGGAATTAAAATTAGTACTTGATATTTTAACTCTTTCATAAAATAATTTTGCGAGAAAAGAATTACAATGAAATTCGTATTAGGAAATTTAATGCTTGAAGTGCAAGTAGCTTAACGCACTCTAAAATAGAAAAGCTATAAATTTACATTTTAAACCGTTAAGAAATATAAACGAAGAAAAATTATTTCATAAAACTATCCTGAATTGTATTTTCTTCAAATACTTTAACTCTTAAAAAACAGCACGCAGAAGGTGCGAAGAAAGGAAAAGTTTTCAAAATTTGAAGTGAAATTCGAGAAGGAAGAAAAAGAAAAAATATTCATATGATGCGAAGTTTAATTGTAAAAATATACAATATTAAAATTAAAGTGAATATTAAAGCACTGAATAACATACTCCTCATCAAAAAAAATTGCCCTACCCAGAAGGACTAGAGCAACGTTAATGCAGATTAGTGTGGGGGTGGGTTGTTTTACCTCTGAGCGGCACTCTTTTTGCACACAATAGTCTAAATGGCCAGGTCACAAGGACCCCAGAAGGCTCAGAGAAGTTTGGGGGAGAGGCCCACTGGACAGTTGTCAGGAGACAAATGGGATCCTCTTGTCAAGGCCATCCAGCATGTTCTTTAACTTGCACAGGCGTTCCCACACACGAGACCACAGCTGTACATTCCATCCGACAGACGGTGACCTTTCCAAGCCCACGATGACCCCCGACTGATCAAGGGTAGGTTGGCGAGTTTTGAGGAGATAAATCTCAACGCTGGCCCAGGCAAGACTTGAACCTAAGAACTGCAGATTACGACCCTGGCGCGCTACCAATTAAGCCACTTCCATCCCCAAATTAGTCTGGGAATGCGGTCTAGTGATTGATATCTGGAATTGTCTGGCATTGATATATGCAAATTGAAAAAAACCGAACCTGATCTGTAAAACTGGTTACTCTCGAAACGTAATGCTGTTTATGCATTGTAGACGAATGCCTAATCAACTCAACGAGTTTCAGCGTGGTCGTGTCATAGGTCTATGTAGAGCAGGATGGTCTACGTGAAGAATTGTACCGCATTTAGAACGTGATGTATAAACAGTTGGTTCTTGCTGATAGCAGTAGGCACCTGAAGGTGTTTCACGTCGTCGTTCAGGATCAGGTCGTACGCAAGTGACTTTGAAAAGGTATGATCGGTAGATTCGCGAATGGCTGTCAGTATCAGAAACCGAGAATGCCTGACAGATATCCAGTGAGAGAACGACTAATGGGGCATTACCGGTGTCTGTCAATACCATTCATCGACGCCTGAATGAAGATAGTCATTGTCATTCAAGGGAGGCGCCATCCCCTCTACGTACCGCTCACTCGAGGCCACGGGTATACCAGATTGCAGTGGTGCAATGAATGAGCTGAGTGGCATGATGGGTGGCGAATGTTTTCAGCGATGAGGCCCGCATCTATCTGGGATAAAACTATTCACTCACGTGTGGTGACGTAACAGCGAACGAGCATCCACGTCTTCGTATAAGATTGAGTGCCATACAGCAACCACTGCTGAGATCCCGTTAAGGGGCGCTATTTCTTACGACAGTCGGTCATCTCTCGTAGTCATCTTTTACGACAGTCGATCATCTCTTATAGTCATCTACATACCGCTGGGCGATATGTAGATAATATTCTCCGCCCTGGCGTGAACAGCATGCCGAAACGCCACATTCCAGCAAGATAATGTCAGATTACAACCGCACGCGTTTCTCAACAGTGTCTGCAAGCGGTTCTTGTGCTACCATGGCCTGCCATGTCGCCGGATCTAACGCCGATTGAGAACATCTGGGACGTCATGAAACGACGTCTGAGAAGAGACGTGACTCTAGGGCATCATGAAAGTGCAGCAGATCTAGGGAACCACAAACTGGGACATTATTAGGACTCTTTTTTTGACTCACTTCCTAACCGTATTTGTGCTTGTATTGCCACGAATGGTGGCCACACCTCGTACAGGTGTTACCCTAATATCCATGTATACGCCTCACTAAACAGGGTGCAAATGTGATTAGTTGTTACTTAACTACCTTTTGCAGGTCACTTTGTACGCACAAAATTCCTTCTGCCTGAAGGGGGGGGGGATTTTTTTATGAGGATGGCATAATGATTTCAAATAATAAATTGCTCCCATTTCCCCCAAAATGAGGCCTGTGCCCAATAGAAATAACAGAATGCAGCCTGAATGTACTGAAAGGTTTGGAACCACTTACCCTAGAGGGCGTATTACCCCCCCCCCCCCGGCCTCACCTTTTATTTTTTTCTCGATCTTTTTGCAGGCCAAGTGGAATTTGGAAGCAACATTGATGTGGATAATTAGTGGTAAAAACCTGTTAAAATACTAATTGCTGATCTAGCTGTTTAAAAACATAGAGAAAAAAATACGAAATAATCAATAATATATACAAATGCTAATAATAAAACAAACGTAATAACACAGACAGAATCATTCTAGTTGCTTTCTGTTTTAGGGACTATTACAACATAGATTCCTCTTAAAGGGTTTCTTATCATCCAACTATATTAAAGAGAAAAAATTGAATATCGCCTCTGGAGAATATGGAATGCTCATTTTTCAAAGACAATGAAGTTTTTCATTTTCTGACTTTCGCACCCTCCCATGGTGCGAATTTGAACTAATAAATGATTGAGCAAATGCAAAAGTCTTATTTTATTAATACCTATAAAAACAAGAAAAAATTTAGTTAATTTTATAAGCGAACACCATACGTTTTTCCACACCTATCCTCTAGGTTTAAAAGGGTAAATCGATGTTGTCGGTATAATTTCTTTTTGCATACTTTTTTTTTTCATAAGTATTTGGAATATTCGTTTACATTTTGCCCATTTTCCAACTTTTTCACTCCTATAGCTCACTATTAAAACAATTGGAAGATTAGATGAATACTAATACTTCGTCAATACCTATTCAATCCAAAAAAAGCTTTTCTCTAAAAGCAAAAAATGTGAATGCCTACGTACGGACACACGAAAAGGTGAAAAAAATCCTTTCACTCTGTTGAAAAGGTTGTTGGGTTGTTTCACCTCTGAGCGGCACTTTTTTGCACACAATGGGCTAAATGGCCAGGACACATGGACCCCGAATGCTCAGAGAAGGTTGGGGGAGGGGATCCACTGGAACAGCTGTTGGGAGACAGATGATAACCTCCCTTCTAGGCCATTCAGTGTGTTCTTTAACGTGCACAGTGTAGGGCTCTCTCGCACACGGAACCATGGCTTAACGTCCCATCCGACGGGCGGCGGCCTTTCCAAGCCCAACGGTGTCCCATACTGACCGTGGGCAAGGCGGTGAGTTTTGCGGAGATAAATCTCAACGCTGACACAGCTGGGACTCGAACCTGGGAACTATATATTACGAGCCTGGCGCGATACCGACTGAACCACCCCCGCCCCCTGTTGAAAAGGAGATAAAAATCAAAATCAAAATGTTAAACTGAAGAGAACTTATCTATATAATAAAAGAATGTGTCTGTCTGCCTGTGGCAGCCATAACTCATCGGGAAATCTAAATAATAAAATAAAGTGTCTGTCTGTCTGTGGCAGCAATAACTCATCGGGAAATCTTAATAATAAAATAAAGTTTCTGTCTTCTGTCTGTCTGTGTGTCTATCTGTGGCAGCTATAACCCATCGGGATATCTAAATATTAAAATAAAGTGTCTGTCTGTGTGTGTGTGTGTCTATCTGTGACAGCCATAACTCATCGGGAAGTCTAAATAATAAAATTAAGTGTCTGTCTGTCTGTCTGTGTCTATCTGTGACAGCCATAACTCATCGGGAAATCTAAATAATAAAATAAAGTGTCTGTCTTCTGTCTGTCTATCTGTGTGTCTATCTGTGACAGCCATAACTCATCGGGAAATCTAAATAATAAAATAAAGTGTCTGTCTGTCTGTCTGTCTGTCTGTCTCTGGCAGCCATAACTCATCGGGAAATCTTAATAATAAAATAAAGTGTCTGTCTGTCTGTGTGTCTATCTGTGGCAACCATAACTCATAGGGAAATCTAAATAATAAAATAAAGTGTCTGTGTGTCTGTCAGTCTGTCTGTCTGTGACAGCCATAACTCATCGGGAAATCTTAATAATAAAAGAATGTGTCTGTCTTCTGTCTGTCTGTCTGTCTGTCTGTCTGTGTGTCTATCTGTGGCAGCCATAACTCATCGGGAAATCTAAATAATAAAATAAAGTGTCTGTCTGTCTGTGACAGCCATAACTCATCGGGAAATCTAAATAATAAAATAAAGTGTCTGTCTGTCTGTCTGTGTGTATCTGTGACAGCCATAACACATCGGGAAATCTAAATAATAAAATACAGTGTCTGCCTGCCTGTCTGTCTGTCTGTCTGTCTGTCTGTCTGTCTGTGACAGCCATAACACATCGGGAAATCTAAATAATAAAATAAAGTGTCTCTCTTCTATCTGTCTGTCTGTGTGTGTATCTATCTGTGACAGCCATAACTCATCGGGAATTCTAAATAATAAAATAAAGTGTCTGTCTGTCTGTGGCAGCCATAACTCATCGGGAAATCTTAATAATAAAATAAAGTGTCTGTCTGTTTCTCTGTCTGTGAGTGTGTCTGTCTGTGACAGCCATAACTCATCGGGAAATCTTAATAATAAAAGAAGGTGTCTGTCTGTCTGTCTGTCTGTCTGTGGCAGCCATAACTCATCGGAAAATTTTAATAATAAAATAAAGTGTCTGTCTGTGACAGCCATAACTCATTGGGAAATCTTAATAATAAAAGAAGGTGTCTGTCTTCTGTCTGTCTGTCTGTGTGTCTATCTGTGACAGCCATAACTCATCGGGAAATCTAAATAATAAAATATAGTGTCTGTCTGTCTGTGTGTCTATCTGTGACAGCCATAACTCATCGGGAAATCTAAATAATAAAATAAAGTGTCTGTCTGTCTGTGTGTCTATCTGTGACAGCCATAACTCATCGGGAAATCTAAATAATAAAATAAAGTGTCTGTCTGTGTGTCTATCTGTGACAGCCATAACTCATCGGGAAATCTAAATAATAAAATAAAGTGTCTGTCTGTGTGTCTATCTGTGGCAGCCATAACTCATCGGGAAATCTCAATAATAAAATAAAGTATCTGTCTGTGACAGCCATAACTCATCGGGAAATCTAAATAATAAAATAAAGTGTCTGTCTGTCTGTCTACCTGTGACAGCCATAACTCATCGGGAAATCTAAATAATAAAATAAAGTGTCTGTCTGTCTGTCTGTCTGTCTGTCTGTGACAGCCAAAACTCATCGGGAAATCTAAATAATAAAATAAAGTGTCTGTCTGTGTGTCTATCTGTGACAGCCATAACTCATCGGGAAATCTCAATAATAAAATAAAGTGTCTGTCTGTCTGTCTGTCTGTGTGTCTATCTGTGACAGCCATAACTCATCGGGAAATCTAAATAATAAAATAAAGTGTCTGTCTCTCTGTGTGTCTATCTGTGACAGCCATAACTCATCGGGAAATCTAAATAATAAAATAAAGTGTCTGTCTGTCTGTCTGTCTGTCTGTGGCAGCCATAACTCATCGGGAAATCTAAATAATAAAATAAAGTGTCTGTCTGTCTGTCTGTCTGTGTGTCTATCTGTGACAGCCATAACTCATCGGGAAATCTAAATAATAAAATAAAGTGTCTGTCTCTCTGTGTGTCTATCTGTGACAGCCATAACTCATCGGGAAATCGAAATAATAAAATAAAGTGTCTGTCTTCTGTCTGTCTGTCTGTCTGTCTGTCTCTGGCATCCATAACTCATCGGGAAATCAACGTACACGCTCCAAATTTTTCGAGAATGTTTCAGGTTGTAGTACGGATTGAAGTGCCAAATTTCAGGCCGGAAGTCCAAAAGGGGGGGCTTTCTAGAAGCAAACCTCTTCCCCCTGCTATTCCTACGGGAATCGCTGTCAAATCTATTTTGCCATTTACCGCTCCCTATCTCTGAAAGTAAAAAGTTCAAATACCGTTTAAATCCGCTGCCGTTGCCAGATTCCCCACATTTCCAAATGCATTATTTAGGCGTTCCCTTGCAGCTAGGTACTTGATTTTCTAACCAGACATGGGGTCGGGCAGGGGGGAACTCGCCTACGAAATTTGGGACCTTTCGGTGAAGTACGTAGGGAACAAGGGAATGCCAAAATCTGACGAAATAAATAACTCGATCGTTTTCCCCGGGCCCTGAAGAGGAAACTCCGAGTCAGCAATGGCCTTTGCAACAACGGGAAATTCTTCGTATTCAAACTGTGCAAATTATCGCGGGGGGTGGGGGATACTCACAAAACTAACCTTTAATGCAGGAAAAAACAGAATATGCAGATTAAAAGTGAGACACGAGCTGTTACAATTTTTGTAGAAACGAAGCCACGGGCCAAGTGGGAACCTAAATTTTAAACCAATCACTGGGGCACACGGGGGACGCTGGGCAGGAAATTTGGATATTACGGGAACCATAGAGCAGCAAAATCGGTGGAAAAGGAAATAAATATTTCTATAGCTTACGCAGAAATAAGTCTCGGGCTATGAAAGAGTTCGCTGACGTCCACAACGATCCAGGCAAACACCGGGCAAATTTCTTCCTGTTGAAAATCTGTGCTAAAGTGTCGGGGGGGGGGGGACTAACAAAATTTACATTTAGTGTGGTGAAAATAAAAATATACAGATTAAAACTGACTTCCGGGCAGCGCCGGGTATGTTCAGATAGTTTTTAATAAATCGGAATGACACTTCTGAACATAATAAACATAATCAGTTGTGCAAAAACTTGAAAGAAATTTAAATATTCTCCTTAAGAAAAAAGAAAAATATAAAATTGCATGATTAAAGTAAAAAAGGCTTTTTTTTCGTCATTGTTATATTACTCTTAATTAAGAAACTGATTCCGTATTCCCTTATTCAATGGTCCGATATCGCACATCCATTGCACCTTTCTTCTGCTCGGTTTGGACTTCCATTTCAGCTCTCATTCATTCCCGTTCTTCCTACTTTCTATTTTCAGTTGTGGTTCCGATGCATTCTCCTTTCCTCCTAGTTTCCCAGTTAATTTTCGCCCAATTCTTACATTCCTCTTTTTTTTTTCTACTTTCAGTTTCAGTTTCTGTTCCCACGCAGTCCCATTTCCTCTTGTTTTTTACTCTCAGTTCAGATCGCATTCATTCATCTCACCTCTCGCTTTCTAGTTTCATCTTCAGATTCCATACATTCATCTCTGCCCTTACTTTCCAGTTTTATTCTCAGATCACATACATTCATTTCTCACTTTCCACCTCCATCTTCAGATCACATGCATTCTTCTCTCCTCTTACTTTCCAGTTTCAACTTCAAATCACATGCATGCATCTCACTTTCCAGTTTTATCTTCAGATCATATGCATTCATCTCTCCTCTCACTTTCTAATTTCGTCTTCAGATCATGTGCATTCATCTCTCCTCTTACTTTCCAGTTTCATCTTTAGATCATATGCATTCATCTCTCCTCTCACTTTCTAATTTCGTCTTCAGATCATGTGCATTCATCTCTCCTCTTACTTTCCAGTTTCATCTTCAGATCACATGCATCCATCTCTCCATTCACTTTCTGCTTCAGATCACACGCATTCTCTTTTCTTAATAGTTTCCAGTTTTTAATTTCTTTTCCCGTACATTCCCGGTTCTCTTTAAATTCCATTTCAGCTCCCATGCATTCCCCTCAGTTTCCATTCCAACTCCTACTCCTACCTCTTTCCACCCAGTTTCCAGTTTCCATTTCGTCTCCCTTACAGCTGTTGAGTTGCTACCATTTCCATTTTATTGCAGCTCATTCGCAACTTTAATCTTTTCCTCTCTCGAGTGGCAAGAATTTCATCCCCTGCTCAGCGAGAGTCCCGATTTCATTTCGCAACCCCTGAAAGTCAAGTGACGCCCCATGAGCTCCGGTTGCCATGAGCCTGAAGCCGAGCTCTGCCCTATTGACATCTTTCTTCGATGCTGGTCGCTGCCATTCAGTAGGGGCGATCTGAATACGACCAGGTCAGATACCAGTCATTAGAAAGTAACACCGATGCCATGTGATAACTCAGATATTTATATGACACAAAGTCTGCGAGAGAAATTAATTTTTTTTAAATATACTTAAATCGAGTTAGAAAGGCAATATTGTACAACTTATTGTGAATCGATAATATTTTTAAATTTTTTATGTTTTTCTTTAAAAGACAACTTTTAAAATGTATATTTGAAAAACTTGATATTTGAAAATATATAAATATAAATATATTTTGATATTCATTCGGAAGACACGTTATGAAACCTCAGGAAGATTTTCGCATTGATGACATTGATTCAAGTGGCTTTTCCTAATCCAATGGTAATAAAAAACTGTGCTGTTTAACTGCGCTATTTAGAAGTTTATATTAACTGTGCTATTTCAAAGGCAGTTCCTATCATAGGCATGTTTTTATGAATAATGATGCTTATTCTGAAAATGACAAAGGAGATTTTGATTAACTCTTTTTTTTTTCCGTTAGGTGATATCGGCGGTGCAGCAGTGCATGTCGGTGAAAAAGAACGATTCTTCTGCAGTGGATGTTTTATGCGATCAGCTGACCCAAGTGGAGGAGTGGACGGCCAAGCACAGCAATCCTCCTCCTCAGCTGACCAGGGTAAGGGGGCGAGACAGTTGAACGGAAATTACTGCGCAAACGCCAAAGAAACTCTCAATAATTTTAACTCATACCATTACTTTCTACTTTTAAGGTTAACAAATCGACATTGAGTTTGGAAAAAGGCTCCGTCATTTGTGATTGATTGTTTTGGGTATTTTTGATGAGACGTTGGGTTGTTTTACCTCTGAGCGGCACTTTTTTGCACACCATGGGCTAAATGGCCAGGTCACATGGACCCCGAAGGCTCAGAGAAGGTTGGGGGAGGGGACCCACTGGAACAGCTGTTGGGAGACAGATGGTAGTCTCCCGTCAAGGCCATCCAGCGTGTTCTTTAACGTGCGCAGGATATGGCTCTCTCCCGCACACGGGGCCACGGCTTAACGTCCCATCCGACGGACGGCGGCCTTTCCAAGCCCATCGGTGTCCCCTACTGACCGTGGGCAGGGCGGGAAATTTTGCGGAGATAAATCTCAACGCTGACCCAGCTGGGACTCGAACCTGGGAACTACAGATTACGAGCCTGGCGCGCTACCGACTGAACCACCTCCGCCCCTTTGATGAGACAACGTTAATTGGGAAATATATATACGAGACTGACGCTATTAGCATATTTTGGCTCATTTCATTTATTGCGTTGCGAATATAGGAGTGGAGATTTCATTAATTAATTTTAACAATTTATTTATCTCCTGGTTTGGAATTTTGGTGAGTGGTTGGCGAGTTTTCAGAGCAAAGAGACCCGGGTTCGAATCCCATATAAACAGAGTCTTTGTTTTTTACCGTGTTGTATATGTTCCTGAATATATAAATATATGCCTCCTTGGTGACGCAGTGGTATCGCGTTGGTTCGCAGTGACGCTGCAACTGGGAGACGCGGGGCCGCTTTCGAGTCCCGGGTATGGCAGAGTCCAGTGGTTCTCAACCTTTTATGCTTCACGTACCCCCTGGAAATGTGTATATAACTGGTGTACCTCTTATATAGATAAATAAAACTATATTTCTGGTATAATATTGGCAACTTAGCGACTTTGTTACTAGATCTAGCGACTTTTGAGCTCGTACCTCTAGGAGTATGCTGTAAAATTTCGCGGTAAAAATATATAAAAAAATATTTAAAAATACGCGGTAAATTTAAAACTCCTCTTGGGGGTACGCCGACCCCTGGCATAGTCGTCTGTTCTGTCGTAAGCTGCAGATAAAAACTAGCAGCTTTGCAGGTCTGATCAAAAATTGAAAGAAAACTACTTGTGGGTCAATAATTTGGTACCCTCCTGGCAGAGAAGACTTGCAACAGGGGTAACTATCTGTCACCAATAAACATGTTTCAGTAGATGAACTTGAAAAAGCCTAGATTTTAAAAATGAGACGTTTTTGTGTTACAGAGCTATGTTTTTTTACTTAGGAAGCTTTTTTTTCTACTTAGGGAGCAAATTTTATGTACGAATAAATATTTAGCATGTAGTAAAACAAAATCAAAACATTCTACATAGATTTTTTAATCATGTAATATTTTAAATGCAGTTGCGTAGGAACATGTCCGGATCTAGAAAAATATCGAGAGGAGGGGGAGGGGGAACAAGAAACGCAATCGAGCCAGAAAAATGTGAAGGGGGGGGAAGGCAAGAGACTGAATTTCCATTGCCCTATGACATTTCCCCCTCCGTTTTCGAGTTCTTGAAAATTTTCTTGAAAAATGTATGAAATTGAAATACGTTTGACAATTTTTTTTTTGCCTCTATTACCCTTACTACCATTTTAAAAATGGGGGATGGACATGGTCCCCTTGTCCCTCCATCTAGTTCTGGCCCTGCGTAGGAATATCTGGAACTCTTGTTCTAGGACTATTTGGTGTGACTGGTAACAAACGTAGGAGAAAATTTTCCTGAAAGGATCTAAAAAAGTTCTCGAAAATCATTATGCCCAGAATCATGTAGAAAAAATAATTAATGTAAAGTAGGTATTGCTCTGCATTGACTTTAACTTTTATACGTTTTGTTAACTAGTGATTCATGGTAAATCTGAACATTAAATTAATAAGTGGGTTAAATCGTTTTGTGCGTAAGGAGGCACTAATCCTTAAATTGCCTCTGCATATAAAATATGGAAGTTTCTTTCTTGATGTACAACCACATCACGAACATTTGCATAATGTGCTTTTGAAAACATAGTTTTATTGTTGGAAATGTGATTAAAAACTAAACTTTGATGCACGTGATAATACGTATTAGGATGTAGGAGGAGCAGGGTGATGTCGTCAATCGAAAAATGAAAGCTTTCAAAACGCGTTTTCGGTGATTTTATGCGCATATTTATATGAAACACCTATTCACATTCAGAAATGTGTTCATAACACATTTCAATTCCTATTTGGTAGAATAAGCAAAACTTCTGATAACTGCATGGCTGGCTTTTGGATGACATGCAGGCATACGAATGTTGAACTGATGGCATTTGTTCGATGAATATATATCCGAGTTGTGTCTTCAATTCATCTGCAGTTCTGCGCGTCCATCTGTCTTATTGATGATCTTCTTGATATTATTCGTATTTTGCCATCTGCTCTCGATATGGTTTAGATTTGGCGAATTTAGAACCCAACGAAGGGCATCTAACTGCTGTTCGTGTATCACGATCGACATCATTTGGAGTAAGGAAAGAGGGCCAATTGAAACCAAATATCATCATCATCTGCAAAGTCTTTTTAAATGTGAAAAAAAAACAGCACATTTTGCCATGGCAGAATCCTCACCTTCAATAACCTTACAATTTTAATTTTCCAATAGCCTTGTACTCTTTATACCTAAGCCGCTTTATGCCAGTTTATTTTTCCCCAGGATAGTTACATATCCCTCAGATAATCTGAAAAACATTATCGCTGACGCGGCGAGAATCGAACCCACAACTCTCTAGATACATGCCAGAGTATCTAGAGAGTTGTGGGTTCCATTCCCTCCTGGTCATTCTGGATAATTTTTTTTCAGATGTTTTTAACAATTATTGCAGTCTATTTCTCCAGGTAATCTGTGAATAAAACTTTGGATCAATCGATTATGCAAAATTTTTCTTTCTTCGGTTGTCTGTTGTGTTTCTGAAGGCATCTCGCTTTTCCTCTCGATTCTTCTGTACAGTCGCTCAAAAAAATATCAGAACACTATGGTTGATTACAGAATTCAGAAAAAATATCTGGAACGTGTACAGCAACTGTACACGCTCCAGTTACCGTTCACAGCAAACTGGAGCGTGTGCAGTTACTGCACACGCTCCAGTTTGCTGTGAACGGTAACTGCACACGCTCAATATTTCCGTGAGTGAGCCCACACGATCCAGTATCAAAATAATATGACCACCTACAGTCGCTCAAAAAAGTATCCGAACACTATGGTTGATTACAGAATTCAGAAAAATTATTTGGCAACAATTTTTTTTAGAAATTAGTGATCTGGCAACCTTCGTGTCACGTGACACGAAGGTTGCCAGATCACTGATTTCTACAAAAATCATTACCAGATATTTTTACTGGATTCTGTAATCAACCATAGTGTTCGGATAATTTTTTGAGCGACTGTATCACTCTTTGTTAAAAGGCTCCTTTGTAATGCTTTTTATTATAACTAGTAGAGTATTGATTAAGTGACCCCATGTGCGGGAGAGCCATACCCTGTGCACGTTAAAGAACATGCTGGATGGCCTTGACGGGAGGCTACCATCTGTCTCCCAACAGCTGTTCCAGTGGGTCCCCTCCCCCAACCTTCTCTGAGCCTTCGGGGTCCATGTGACCTGGCCATTTAGCCCATGGTGTGCAAAAAAGTGCCACTCAGAGGTAAAACAACCCAACTTAAATACCTTCATACGGTTTTTTCATTATAGGATTATTTTAGAAATTGCACAGCTTCGAATTTACATTCCTATTGACGTAGCATTTGTTGTAACTTAACTTTTGTACCCCAGTGCATGAAGATGTTTTCCGTTTCTCCTACAGAGTACTTTTATGTTGAATAATTTTGAGACAATTGCTCATACGAAAAACAATCTTGAGGCAAAACTTTCATTTGAGGTATGCAGAAGAAAAAATGTTAAAAGCTCATTAAGCGGAACTGATCGATGCAAATCTTTTGTAGGTAAGACTATCGCGTGATAATGTCATTTAATTATTTTTCATATATTAAATTTATAAACAGAAATTAATCTAAACTTCAATCACTTCTCCAGCTATAAATAAAAATCAAACTGAAGGGGTTGACAGCAGAAAGCAGAACTTCATCAGAAGGACAGACCAGTCTGTGTAAATGAAAAGGAAATCGGACGGCGACGCCGCCGTCCGTTTAGTGGTGTGTTAAGCCGTGGCACCGTAAGCAAGAGAGAGAGACACACCCTGTGCAAGTTAGAGAAGTCGCTGGATGCTCTAACGAGAAGTTTTCATCTCGCGTCAGTTTTGTCATCAATCATGTTTGCTAACAGCTATCCAGTGGTTCCTTTACCTGACATTCTCTGAGCTCTTTGGCCATTTTGCCCATTTGTGTGTAAAAAAAAATCCACTCATAGGTGCTTAACCCAATAACGTATTGAATAAAAATCTTTTAATATTTGACTTTTCCTGTTCAAGTAAATCAAATTCTGCAGAAAAATTAAAAGAAATGCGACAATGTTATGTAGCAAAAGTCTCGCACGCTATTAAATCAATTGTGGAAGGTAGAGGGGAATCTATAGGGGTGAAGGGGGCCATGTCCCTCCCCCTTTTTTAAATGCTGGTAAGGGTAATGGGGATCAAAAAATTATTAAACTTGTGCATATTTCACAGATTGTTCAAGAAATTTTTTAAAACTTCTAAACGAAGGGAAAAATGTTTCACTGCAAAAGAAACCCAGATTCCGGACTTCGTGGAAGGTAATTAAATTGTTTTCTTAAAGCGTGAATTGTTTTCAGAATCTTCCAGAGATATCTATTAAAATGAAGGATCACAGAATTAATTTTTGTAAAGTCATAAGGTTCCGATCTCATTAATGCGTTGAGGGGAAAATCAATCATTGATCAAAATTATCCGTGAAGAGGGAAAAACGTCCCAATTTTGGAGTATTGTTTCTTAAAGCCAATGCAAGTTAAGGGTGAAAGTAGATCTGGAAAGCTTTCTTTTTCGCCTTTTAAATTATTAGAGAATTTAAATTTATTAACTTGAAGAATAAAATATCGCCTTTGGCAAATATGGGATGCACGTTGTCAAAGAGAAGGCAGTGTTTTATTTTCTGCTTTTTTAAAAAGGAAGTTTTTTTTGTCTTTTTTTAAAGCAAAAAATTTGGGTTTACCCACCTACCGCTGGGACAAAGGGGCTAATCATTTTTGTCAGTTGTCGTTTTCGAAATTTATTAGCTTACAGCTCTGGCATTTTAGGATTTTTTTATCGTTAGATGGTACTATTCGAATTTTTATCTTCCTCCTTTAGAACCCTCTAATAAAAAAAATTGCAACTAATCGATGATTGGGAAAATGCGAATCCTAATATTTTCTTCGTACCTATAAAACGTAAAAAGAATTTTTCAATTTTCTGTTAAATAGTAAATTTGCGTTTTCCCACTCATTCCTTGGGGGCAGGAACGGATTTAAGATGGGAAGGGGGACATCCCCCCTTGAGAATGCTAGTAAGGTAATGGAGGTTAAACGTTATTAAACTTGTGCATATTTCACGTATTTTTCCATAAATTTTTTAAAGACCTCTAAAGCAAAGTGGAAAATGTTACACTGCAATGGAAACCCAGTCTCTTCCCCCACCCCCAATCTTTATTTTTTTCTAGATCTTTCTTTTTGGGGGTAAGAGGGACGCATCATTGCTGCCAATGTAAACCTCTTGAAAATCACACTCCTCTGGCAAAATTTCAAATTCCTGGCATAACCAGATCGTTCGCATATTCTTGCGAAGTTTTGCCATTTTTCACAATTAGAGGCCGACACTAAAGCTATTGGAAAATTCGGGAGTGCGAATCGTCACATTTCATCAATATCTATACGAACCAAAAAGAATCTTTAATTTATCTCTAAAAACAACAAAAAAGTTGAATATCTACAAACGAACGGACAGACAGAAGAAAAAATTAAAACATTTCCTCATTTCTTTTATAAAAAAAAGCTAATATGTATTTTAAATCACTGAATTATATCAGATGGAAGTTTTCATTCCCAAAGCATTTTAAACGCTTCAAACAAGTGCACAATTTTAAACACTTATAAGCGAAATCATTTTTCGCCGTTTCAAACGAATTTAGTTTTCTATCCTCATAAATCTTCTGCATAATTCAAATTCAATGCAATTTCGCTTTCACTAATAGCAGAATCCCAGTCAATTGCTCTAACACATCAATGATTTGTTCAAGTCTCATTAAAGTTAAAGTTAAAACTCTTTTTATTAATCTTTATCTGAATAGCACGTTTACTTGAAAACTGAAATTGGTAGAATAAACATTGATTCAAATGCAAATGAAAAACTAGTGCAAAGTCTTTATTTTTTTACTTTTCTTATAAACTACAAAACCGTTTTCTGTAATTCCAAAATCTTTCACCCTAGAAAATATGCAATTTCAAGGGATGAGTTGGAACGCATGCGCGATAAGGCTTGTATTATTTATATTAAAATCGTTCAGCTTTTGCTAATGGCCAGACGACGTGAGCACGACTTATTACAATTCCCCAAGAGAAATGAATAAATGAAAGTTGGAATAAATAACTCCTCTCTAGCTTCGATCAGGAAATACTCAGATGCCTTTACTAAACCAAAAGAACAGAACAGAAACATGAAAACGAATTCGGCGTTGAAGTTAATTTTTCTCTCTATCAGCGGCTTAGCAGGAGTTACTTGGCAACTTCCGTTAGTTTCTGAACAAACAAAGTAACCAGGAAGACGAAGATAAAGTTTTGCTTTTCCCCCCTCCGCTTTCTTCTCTTGTGAGTATCACGTGCAGTTTTAAAGAGGAGGAGGGATGACAATGGGAGGGGGGATGAAAGAACGGAAGTTTCCATTGGCTGTCACTTGATGTCAATTGACTTGCCACAGCACCTAAGAGCATTGACTTGGCCTTCCCTGACTGAAGTTCCTTTCTTCCAGATGCTCCACATTAAATGAGATGAAGAGACCACATTTCAAGTCGGAGCCAACAAAATCGTCTGTTCCGGTTTTCTTCTCGCTCAGCAGAAGCTTTCGATCGCTTTTCTTCTGCTTTTTGTGATCCTTTCTTGGAAGAGAGAGTCATTGACCAAGATAAAGGAAATCGCCCAGAATCGAAGCAAGAGAAATGCTTTCCCCTCTTTCACCGATTATTTCCTCGACTCATTTTTTGTTTCTATTGCGTAGACTCGATTACGATTGCTGATTACGATATCTATTCTGCAGAAGTAAAGAAATTTAAAAAAGCTCTAGATGTTTATATTTACGAAAACTTTACCACAGTCAATGGAAATCGCTCAAGACAGGTCATTGCACTGTTTCGAAGACGTCGAAAGATGAGATGAAAAGCGTCAGATTCAACATTCCTTCTGCCGTAACTAACATCCGATTCGGGTTCATTTTACAACTAAACTTGCTAGAAATGGGCAAAGAAGAATGGCCAATGCATCGAGGCAAATCGTTATGCCACTTGGTGATGTCTGCTTTCTAAGCCAACAATTGCAACTGCGGCCAAGATGAAAGATAATAAATAAACAGTCATTGCCATAGATCGTTCTCTTAATGAAAGGTTCGAATCTCACTAAATTTGCCTTTAAATTAAAGAAAATGCTAATTTCTCAGTCTTTTATCTGGTAACGTCTTTTACTACAGCGCATTGATAAATGCCGCACTGAAAAGTAACTTTGGTCACTGAATGCGATTTCTTTTTGCCATAATCTCTCTCCTTGGCTATTAGATTCTTATGACGCTTCGTCTCTTGATTTTCGTGATTCCATTTACCCATTTCTTACCTCAGCAGACATTCGACTCATTGAAATTTATCTTAAAACCATGTCGAATATATTGGCATCATTTCCATGGCGAACAGGATCCAATGAGAATTATTTGTGTCTTTATTTTCAGTTTTTTTTGTGTGTTTAAACAGTAACGATTCAACGTAAAATTCCTATAGTGCTGCAGCAGGACCGGATTAAGGGGGGAGGGGAGGGAGCCTTTCAGAATGCTAATAAAGATAAGAGAGGCAAAAAAATAGATAAACTTAATTATATTTTATGCAATTTTCAAGAAAATGTTTAAAGAGCTGCATAACGGAGGGGAAAAATGTTGTAATTCATTGGAAATTCAGTGCCTTGCCCTCTCTCTTTTCCATCTTTTCCGCTCGATTGCGTTTCTTGTCCCCCGCCCTCCTTGATTTTTTTCCAGTTCTGGGCGTGGCTGCTAGGTAGCAGTGAGGTATTAGGAGTTGAGGAAGAGTATAGAGAGATTATGAGATTGCGCAGTAGAAGCTCCGACAGTTCTCTTGGAAGTAAAAGCTGTAATGGCGTTTGAATGTGAATCTGCTTTATATAAAGTATATATATATAACTGAAATATGATTGTTTCATCCACCAAAAGTTTTATAAATATAAGAATGATTTTATGATTGCTTTATGAATTCGTGATATGGAGCGGATGGGAAGAGGATGGACATCTGAAGTTCCGTCCTCTTCCCATGAGTGACAGTGTAAACAGAATGTTGAGGAGTGCATCACATGCGTATTTTGACACGCAACACTTCTGCCGAATAGCCAGGTCTGAAAGACCAAGATGAGAGTGGGCCATGGAGACCCATTACTAGATGGGATCCTAACCTCACATGACTTTATCTTGATGGGAATGCAACTTCGCTCCTTCATTGAAATTCCTCCTATAAGGCGGAGTGAATAGTGAGACAAACGCAATCTTAGCCAAGAATGCTATTTAACTTTATTTTTCAGATGTATTTGCATCAAACCGAATAGATTTTTAAGTGAAGAATCTGCTTGTGGAATAAATTCTGTGATGTCTGCGGTGAACATAGATCAGCAGCATCTGGTCTAAGATATACGCTTCATTCCATGCAATCCATGATGACATATACATGTTTGTCCTCATATTGCTTATAAGGCAACGTGGCTACCGATCACAAAACCGTATGTGATGAGCAATGGATTTTCGTAATACTTTTGCTAATAAGAAATTCTTTTATAACTCTCGCCTTAAGTTTCGCTTCGCATGATGGGTAATATCATACCTTTTTGATTTGAACTTAGGGTACATTGCTATTTCCGTTCATAAAGACTTCTAAATTTGACAAACCTACACTGCAATCCAAAAATAAAGGTACGACCCCGAGTTAAAGTAAGAAATTCAAAACACAGTAACCTATCTAATAAGCTTTTTTATGTAAAGTTGTGATTGAAGATAAATTAAATATCGGTATCAAAGTTATTATAAATATATTGATTTTCATCATTATTTGTTTCGTATTCAAAACATCTGACAGCAGTGTTGCCAATCATTTAGAATTTTCTCAAAAGTTAAAAAAATTATGAAACAGTTTATTTTAAATTGAATATTCAAAAGAAAATATTTTTAGAAGTTCATTATGGTTCTTTCATTATGGTTCATTATGGTTTTTTTATGGTTCTTTCAAATTCTCTAATTTCGAAAGATAAAAAAAGTTTGTAATTCTTAACAGCAGCAGCTTCTGCTGTTAAATTTTATATCTCTTCAGAACCCTTTGAATCTTGATCGAACACTGTTGAAAAATTTAAATTTGAAAAGCTTCCATTGGGGTCAAGTATTCTTATCTTGTGACATTTTTCCATAAAACTATTATTTAGGCAATTGCATAGCTTCGACGTTTCCCCATAACATGTGGAGTCTCCCTTAACTTTTTGAACACCAACTGGCAGTTTCCGCAGTTGTAACGAAAATGAAACTGGTGAACATCTCTTGAAGTTATCAATTTAGGATTCGACTTTGAGAGGCAGATCCTCGGAGACTGAAAATCGCTTAAACATTAGGAAACTCAATTAAAGCATATTTTTGGAAATTCGTTTTCTTTGGTAACAATTTTAAGACTTCGAAGTTCAACCAACTGAAACCCCAATGGAGTAGGAAATTCAATCTGTATGCAAATTTCCAGAAAATATCTGCCTTTCTCTAAAACAAACATTGCTCATTCTGTGGAGTCTTGTCATAAAAAAGAAATCTTACAATAAGCAACAAAGGTTTTTCATTTTTGAAAATCCAGACTGCCATGTACTGTCAGTCCGGATTTTCGATTGTTTGGAATGAGAACATGAATTCATATTATATATTTCATTTCATAAATTTTTTCATTGGAAATCATGGAAATGGAATTTCTCATTGGAAATTCATGTTTCCAATGAGATTCCATACTGCCATGTACTGGCTGTCTGGAATCTCATTGGAAACTTATTTATTAATCATAGTTTTGTTTAATATTAGTCTATGATTGTATCTGAAAATGTAAGTCGTTAAAACTGAGTTTTTAAATTGTTTACTTTATAACTTATTATAATGTTTATTTTCCAACTTCTACTTAAAATTTTTAATGAAAAATGAATTCTTTTGTTTTCAGGTAGTTGGGTTGGCAGCCCTTGGGCGAATGGCCTGTGTCTTAGGAGAAGTTCAACGGCCGCTCACCATGTGGCAGGCTGCGTTCACAGTAAGTTCCTTTCTATTTACACAATGAGTACAAACGGGCAAGAAAGTTAGCGAGTTAAAATCTGTGGCCATTCAACTTACATTCATACATACCAGTGTGCATATAAAAATAAACTTAGTTTTTGTTCTTCTCTTGCCTTGTTCAGAGCTCATTTTTAATTGCAGGCTCCTTTTCCAAAAGCACTTTTGTCAATCTGGAGCATTCAAGGAAAACTCTTCTTCATCAATCTTACAACCATATGAAATCTTTTTTGTTAATTCCAAATGAAAGTGAATAAGCTAAGATCACCATTTGCTAACATTATATTCCGAAATGGCTGATGGCTTCTCTTTAAGGGCATGGGGCATTTTTCATGGCACTGGGAGATAAAACTTCCTATCAAAGGTGTAAAATTATTTTATATTATTTATTATTTCCGCAATATAAGGCCTTAGCATCTTTCACAAAAACCGAAAATAAAAACTAATCTAAAACTTATATTTAAATTTTTTAATTTTCCCCAAAGTTTTCATAATTGCATCAACTTCAACCTCTTAGGTTATCAAACGTAACACTTAAAAGAGGAAGTTCCGGGCATTCCCAACCGTACCTGTTCAACGTTGCTGTTGATGCTTGGGCAGTATCGGAGAGGAGACAAAACAACAGTTTTACTGAAAAATTCAGGAGCTTCGACTTTATTGCCTGCATTCAAATCGCCATAATTCTTTAATATTGTTACGAGTTTGTGTTATCACCACTATCCAGAAAATCAGCATCGCACTCTGATAGTCAAATTGAAACATCAGCATACCACATATTGCTCAGCTTTTTGTGCTTCCATGCGAGGCCACCTGAATACGATAGGCCTGGACACTGCGTTAACAAAAAACCTAATTTACAAAAAAAAATAGTAGTTTTATTTATAGCTATATTTCTAAAAATTCAACTGGTAGTTATTTATTTTTTTAAATTTAGTAATTAGTTTTATATTATTCTTAAATATTTTAATAATATCCTAATGAATAAATTATTTTACTTTAATGAATGTAAAACAAATTCACAAATAATGTTTTTCAAATGGCTTAAAGAAATATTATCGAACGGAAATAACAAGGAAGTGATTTCTGCAAACAATTCTATTTTGTTCATGAAAGGGGCATTTATTTCATACTAAGAATACGTAAGAGAATAGCCTTATGCTCTTTTAAGTTGACCAGATGAACGACAGACATTCCTACTCTTCGTAACGTAGAAATCCGTACTGAATTTAGAATGATTAAATCTCCGATCACTGAATAGTCATCGCTTCTTCATGCAATGTGAAACATAGCAAACGGTTTTTAGAAAGTACGTCAGTGTTTGGAATAAACTGGATTCTTCCAAAAAAAAAATCGTCACAACTACGAGTAAACGAAATATTCCTATTTCTGGTAGAGATTTAGTTCACTCATCATCATGTTTCTATTCTGCCTAATAATGACGCAATATTTCTAATGCTATATATTTAAATATTCTTTGAAACCAATCGAGCTCTGTTCACCTCTAGGATGAAGAAATCCATCAGAATTTGATTTTTTGTACGAAGAAACTCAAAGATGAACGGATTCTTTCAACATCGCTTCGCTCCGAATTAGGTTACCTAAGTTGAAAACTGCTGTTATTTAAAAGAAAAATGCATCGTCTGGTTTGCTTTACTTTCATATTATTGCTTGTGAATTCTCGCTTCACGATCTCCAAGTGTACACTAACAGACAAAAAATAGCATTAAATTACGTTAAAGCTCGATTTTATTTTTAAAGCCAGTTCTACTCTGTAGCTTTTAGGAGAAGATGGGTCAATACGTAGTTCGTGGAAGAACTAGATTTCTTATTCGGTTCACTACCTACAAAGTGATAGCACAAAACGCTTTAACAGCAATTTTCTGGCTATAATCCAATTATTCCATGCGATTATAATATAACAAGTAATTTTGAGATTCACATACCCAGTTCTTATCTAAAGGTGAAAGCACTTTTTTCAAGGCAGTCTCATTTCGTTGAGTCATTTATTAATTCAGCACTTAGAAACTATTTGTGCATCAGCAGCTAGTGATGGCTCATTGTCTTAATTCGCGTCTTTTTCTCTTGCAGAAATGCTTCCCTGACTATCGACACGGATCTGCGATTGGAAAAGACAGGTGAGTGCATCAACACAAGCTATTTAATGTACGTACATTGTTGGTGAATTGCAGGATAATACATTGAACCGATTTAAAGTGAGCTTTGACGTGTGTATGACATTGGCGTGAATTAAGTGTCAGAAGAATAAATGTCCCGGAAAGGTAAACTGATTCCAATCACATGAAACTGCCTTTCTTTGAGAGTATGAATAAATTGTTTGAATCCTAGTGTAATTATATTATCATAAATTGATTTGAAAGCATCCGAAATTTTGCAGTTTGTCTAACTGAAGAATTTTGGATTAAACTCTGTTGAGTTGTTTCATCTGTGCGCTGTACTTTCTGTTCACAATGGGCCAAATGGCCAAATCACAAGGGCTCCAAAGGCTTAGAAAAGGTTAGAGAAGAGATTAAATTAAGCTGATTTGAGCTCATTTTTCCCGGCCTTGAAAAAATAAACTGCGAGATCTATAATAAAATTTCATTCGATAACAATTTTTTAATATTTTTATTATAATTATAAAAAAAATACACACAAGTTGGTTTTTACTTTTATAACACGCACTCAAAATGTATTTTTCGTAAATAAAAATCCTAGGCATAGCCATGGACGTTTGCAGTAATACATTTCATATAATAATGGACGTAAGGGGCATTGTCATATGCACCCTTCTTATATTTTACAAAAGCTGTATCTCGATAAATATTTTTCTAAAGCTGAGCACTTCAATTAACTACTTCAAAAATACTTTAAAGTGACTCATTTCTTGTTACTCTAAATATCCAAATTCTTTCCCAACTATTATTTTACGCTAAGATTTGGAATTTGGAATTCATTAAAATTTGATATCTAATTATTAGAACTCAGCTTCAGTTTTAAACCTTAAAAATAACTATTGATCCCTATTTACCATATAAGCGGAAAACAGCGACTGAACTTAAAAATGAATCAACCAATGAGTGTGAAGTGATTGGAAAATCCGCATTTTTCTCTTGCATGTCAAATATAGTCTGCACTTCGCTATCGTCTTGCCTCGGACACATAATCAAAAAGATGGGCCAGAGATCCTCTCAAACTTTTACTATATAGTGAAGAAGATTTAAGAAATAATCATTCCCAAAGCGAATTTTTGTGCTTTTCAGTTTATTTATTATCCCATTGCATGTAACGATACGCCCTAAGACAGACCTGCCCAAGCCGCGGCTCATTGCAAAAGAACTTGTTGCTCATAAAAGAAATCATCAATATACGGAATCTGGCTCATAATCACAGTATTTATTAAAAAGCATATTTCTGTTTTTTAATCAAGATATTTTCTTGATTCTTTCAAAATATTTTTTTTTCCAAATCATTACTCCTTAGAAATGTGTTTTCGCTTTTAAATAGATAATTTTTCTTGTGGCATTTTAAGAATACATTTTTTTTAACTGTCGCTTCGCTAAATTTGGGTTAGCCAGGTCTGCTCTAACAGAAAGAAATCAAAATCATTGCATATATATAGAGAGAGAGTTTTGTTTCCTTCCACTACCATTTATTTTAATTTCCCTCCCTCTCCAGAAAATAATTTTATTACTACGTGCCTTAATTCACTTCAAGTTACTTCTACTCTCAGTCCCAGTTTATAAGAAGAGATTTATTTATTCTAAGCATGATTCGATGCATTCTGCGCATTTCGTAGGGTCATTTTAAAATATTACAATTTCTTAAGGTGTTATATTTTATTAATTAATCAAGTAACGAAAGCAATTGCCAATAAAAAAATATCAAGAAACTCTCCAAGTTTCGTTTTCAGTTGAACAGACTTCAATCTATGTGTCGCCAATCCATGCGATATTCAGCTTTCGCCCATACTAGGTTTCACCTGCAACAGTTACAGTGATTCTATCCGTTACATGCTTTAAATTAAGAATTTTTTCTGAATAAATGAATTTGTTCTTGTATCCCACTCCCCCCCCCCCCAAAAAAAAAGTCCAATGGTGTCAGTCGATGAACTGGTAGAGATATAATGATCTTATACCTCGGGGGAGGGGGGGGAGGAGGGTTATACAAGTTCGTTTTACTAGTCTACTAGTCTAGCGATTTGGAAATCTCAAATATTTAAGACATGTGATATTGACTCTATGCTGTCATAATAAAGAAACTTTGAGAGTTTCTTAACATTTTGGACACAGATTACTTTGCTACATAATTATTTAATCAATTATAACACTTTCAAAGAATGGTATTATTTTATAACCTTGTATACTCTCCTGTTTCATTCATGCAAATCCTCCTATAAAAAAATAGCCAGTTATCCTTTTTTAGGTCACTTGTTACTTTATTAGGACTATCCCCACATTAAGTCAAAGGAGGGACTAATTATCAGGTACTTCTTAAATTAGGGGAAAATGTGACTGAAGATAAAGATAGCATTAAAATCTGTTTAAACTTCGATTATTGTATTGGCATAATTACTCACATTTGAATATTTAGTAACCGTAGTAAATTCCTATTAATTTATATCAGATGTTAATTAAAATTTAAATAATGCATTAAATTATGCATTCAAAATATGTAATATTATGTCAAACTTTTTTAAGCTTTATTTTAAAATCCGTATAGACCAATATAAAGAAAAAAAATTTTCCATATAGTTAAAATAGATTCCTATATTAAAATGTTCTAAGAGTTCGAGATCTATATTTTTATACCATAACACTTAAAAATTATTATTTAGAAGAACGAAAAATATTTGATGATCCTGATATCAGAGGAGGAGAAAAGCGTAACTAATATATAGCCCAGTGCTTCCCAAACCTTTTTCAGTCCATGGTCCACTTTTGAAAATCCAGAATTGTCGTTGCAAGCCAGGAGAAAAACATGCAGAGCTCTTATTTTTTTAATAATTTATTTTACTAGTTAATATAATTGGTTATTATTAGCAATAAATGGATATCTTTTATATTTTTAGTTCACCTGAGAAGGTCGACCACCTAAAGCATACAGGGATAATTTGATGACACATAATTTAGCGAAAACATAAATATTTCGCTTCATATCGGTTGGGAAGCATTGCCGCAAAATACACAAATTTAGACATCACCAAAGAATGAAAATAATAAATTACCCGATCCCGTATCTCAGGGGTTCTCAACGAGGGGTACGCGGTAAAAAATTTTGGGTTACGCTGTGAGAGCTCAAAAGTCTCTAGATCTAGTAACAAAGTTGCTAAGTTGGCAACACTGCTGTGCAAAAATGTCAGTTTTTGTGTTTATCGATATATATAATTTATGAATACAAAATTTTATGTTTATATATATGTTTTATTTTATTCCCATTGTTATACTATAACAAAAGTTTTATCTATCTATACAAGGGGTATGCCAGTTACATACACATTTCCAGGGGTACGTGAAGCATGAAAGGTTGAGAACCACTGCCGTATCTCCTTAATCCAACTTCCCACAGATTTAGTAAACATCCCGTCATATTCAAGGCTAGAACCTTTACAAAAGGGTGGTCATTACGAAGACAAGAAAGAATTAATAAGTGGAACCATGACTGCTTCAGAATTATAAACGACATACCTAAATTATATAACATAATTATATTCTTGCGGAAAAGCCTTATTGGGCTTCGTGGGGATATGCAAACCTTTGGCATTATTTGCTGATAAAAATGGAAATGGATTATAATGCGTCACAAAATTTGACGTTCCTTGAGCAAAACTGTTGATTTATCTCTGATGTGACGAAATGTTTTCGGACATTTTTTGCCGTCATGGGTGTTAAAGGGTTAATTTTTTAAAAACAGATTCAAATGATTAATTTTTTGACCAGTGATAATTATTTCTAATATTTTTTTTCTCTGTATATATAAACCATCAATTGTGCGAATTTCTACAGAATAAAGAATTCAATCATTTATTTGTTTTGAAAAACCGCGGGTCAAATTCCTTTAATAATTTCAAATTGCACGTTTGTCCAACTTAATTCCACCACCAATATTAGCGAAATTGAAGGCAAACTCTTAGTCAATTTGTACATAACGAAATGTTAATTTCAGCCTTAATATTTTTAAATTTCTTTAAAGAATGATTTTTGGTTATTCTTTGTCAAGTCAAGGACAGCAGTATAAAAGAATATATTTTGATTAATATTTAATTGTCTGGTTACACTCTTTAAATTTTAGCTACGTGCAAAGGATATGTGGGAGAAGCCTCGTAAAATGCATGTCAATCTGTTAACCTAATGTCATTCAAACCTCAATTAATGAGAGGTTTTGAAAATAATTTCGCTATTAGTAAGTGCCCCTAGCTCATTTATTTTTCATTAACAAGATCGAATAATGTTTAAAGAAAGAGGTTTTTTATTTTCGTGAGCTATGTTTATTAAATTTCTCTCTGTTTAAGCCAGATTTGCCTGTTTGACTTTAAAAAAGCAATTTTTTTGTGGATCATTCTTCTGATCCTGTTCGGATCGCTAGATGGCGATTTCCCCGTGACATATTCTTCGTGTCTACTGTTAGCTGTGAAGCGAATGAGAATGGGATACCTCAAAAGGTCAGACTGCTTGACATGTTTTCATGAGGTTCAGTTCCGGTCTCAATTTACGTCATCACGTAATTTCTTCAGCTGATTCTGCATTTGTTCTAAATTAGCACGAGTTTTCCTTCGAATTACTTTCATTGACTACTTTTGTGGATGTCATCAGTATTTCCACCGATTACATGGTTCCCGAAAAAGGAACGCTCAGCATAAATTCGGTCCATTTACCACGATTTAGACTAACTTATGTATAAATGCACGAATTTAAGTTAAATAATTTTACAACAGGCTCTCTTTTTATTCTTTTTTCAGTTCCAAGGGCAGAAGCGGCAACGTATTGGGTCGTGATTCTTATTAAATCCTTTCCAGCTAGAGACAAGAGAGAAAAGAATCCTCATCCCTGTCACCCCTGTCTCTAACGTCCATCTGCATCGACTGAGGCCCAAGTGATCGTCGTCAAGGAAAAGCCATCAAATGAAACGGAAGGGACGAAATGAACGGATCAGCGCATGCATTTTCGCTTCTGATCCCTTCTCAGAGTGATCCATCATCAAAGTTCTGTGTCTTCCCGTAATAATCTTCCTTGAGGCGATCTCGTGATATTTATTTTGTTCTTATTCTGCATACTATCACGTGACACTGACACAATTGCTTCTCACAGATCTGCTAACCCAAGTGACCAGATTTAATTATTTAATGTCAGATATTAGGACTCTGTCTTCAACAAGTTAGCAGAGAAAAAAACCAATGCTCAGAGGAGACCGATCGCTTGTCGTTAAAGTTGTCCTCTTTTGTGCAAACTAAGATTTACATTCTAATCAAAATATTGAATTTTTTTTCAACAAAAGAAAAAATCTCGAGTATTGTCACATTGATAAAACTTACTGATAGAAATGCTTTTAGCAGTCATTGTAACGGTCAATTCAAGAGGGAATTTTAAAATTTAACACAGCATAGAACATCTTGGCGGTCCATGTTGGAGTATAAGTAACCTGCCACAATATTCATCCAGCGCGAGTGCAGTAAATGGTATATTAATTTTGTTTTCAAAATATGTGATCAGACTGGCAAAGCTATGAGCTTATCTGCAGGTTATAACAGAGCAAATGATCGTGCCATACCGTGACTCGAACAGCAGCAGTTTGCAGTGTCACCGCGATACCACTGCGCGAAAATTTTATTAAGATTCATAATTAACCATTATAACAATAAGCGATAATATTAATAATAGAAATAAAAATAAATATTATTTTTTGAGGAAGCATGATAAATAAAATTCTTCCAGATGAAATGTAATTTTTTCGCACAAATGGGACTACCTCTCCCATTAATATACATTTGCTGATGTTGCAAAGTTTCTTAGAATATTTTTTTGAGCTTTTCACTTTTCCAACGATAATTTAAAATCCGACTCGTTTGATAATTCTGATTGTTTTAACTTCCTAGAGGAGAGTACAATCTGTAAGTATTTCAGCAACAGATATATTCGTACGTGCACGTTGTCGACTAGCTAAAAATAAGCAGCAACTTGCAAACTTTAAGCATCGTTAAAGAACTTTGTGTATTCTTTTTAAAAGAAATTTTATCCATAGATTTTACAGACTATTGGCATAAACGGTGTGAATGGTAAAAAGTCTTTGTACTGATGCCTAATGTAAATCAATTGATATTAGGCTTAAAATTATTATATATTTTGTGTAAAAGACCAAGTTAATGACTTACTTTGAAGATGGACTTAAATATGTAATTATATTTTCCCATTTCTGATTCGTAAATTTCATGTAAATCGCCGATTCTCCCAAAAGCAAAAGAAATAAGCTAAAAACAAACCGCTTGTAATCGTAAGTTCCAGGCTGCAATTAATTCGGAGCAAAGTTTTCTGCGATTGAATTGAGACTTTTTTAATGAAGGGCAGATTACAGATATTATTAACAACAACTATGGTAAAAAATGAGCAAAGGTTTGCATCATTTATTAGAGCTAAATTCGCTCTCTTGGCATCAATATTTTAGGAAGCTAAAGAAACAAAAGAGCAAAATTAATGCACGACTTCTATCACGGACAACCTCTAGAGAAAACAAAATATTCTCCAACTGATACATTTCTTCTAAAGGAACTTTTTTCTTCCACACAAGACGTTTATTTCTGTTTCGCAATTTAACTACTTGAAGACTTCGCCCCAATTCAAGTGATGCCAATTTCTGATTAATAATAATAAAAATAAATACCCCCTCAAGCAGCTGCTTGCCACAGAGGTCTGACAGGAGCCTGTCAGTTTATATGCCACAGTAGGAGATCTGAGAGGATGGCAGAACCTCAGCAGAAAAACGACACACACATCCATGCCTAATCCGGGGCTCGAACCCAGGTCCCTTAGATCAGTAGCCAAGCGTGCTAACCACTCGGCCACGGGACGGCAATTTCTGATTACCACCTGCAAAAGAACGAGAACCTCTTCGAGAGCGCTTTACGAGCGTCATTTAATTTATTTGTGTGTCATAGTTAACTGTCATTCACAATCATTTCTTATATCACCCATTGATGTTTGTTTCGAGTCTTTTGTAAATAGATATTTCTCTGCGATTTAAGAATAAACATTTTTCCAAATACTGTCTGTTTCTTTCATTCATCAACACATTATTAGTAGATTAAATCGACAGTTAAAGCACCATACTCTTAACACAGTATCAGCAACGAAGATCTGGGAGAAGCCTCATCATCAGTGAAGTATCATAACGAGAAACCTTGTAAATGATTCAACATCTCAGATATACAAGTCTTTATGCAGGTTCCTTTTATTCTTCTGCCATGCACTGTGGGTGTACTCAGGTTTTATGGCCGAAACGAAAAGATAGATTCAAAATAATTTTAAAGCTCATAGCTTGTGATTTTATTTGAAATATTATTTTCAAAATGCATGGAAGATTAATTCCGCTTAGAGATAATTGACACGAATTCATGAGTGTAGGAAGATATTACCCTTGTTTCTAGGCGACTTCAATGCTAAAGTGGTACTGACTCTGACTTTTGGGGAGGGGTGATAGGCTCTTTTGGCATTGGTAGCTGCAATGGCAATGGGCAACGTCTCCTACAGGTAAGTAAACTCAATGGTTTCAGAATAACTAACACTTATTACAAACACCGCGACATACATAAGTACACATGGGTTTCACCAGATGGGCTGCATAAGAATATGATTGATTATATATTAATTAACAGCAAATGGGCTAGTTCTGTTAAGAATACCAGGTCATATAGGGAAGCCTAAAACGGAGAGGAAAATTTGGCTCACCCTTTTGCATTTTTTCTGCTCGGTTGTGTTTCTTCTTCCCCCCCCCTCCTCCTCGTTTTTTTTTTCTAGATCCGGATCTGACTCTCTCAAATAAAGTATTGTCAAAGTATTCGGTTCGTAAGAAAAAAAAACTATCTCCCTAAACGCGCTCTAAAAATAGCAGATAAACCTAAATCATATCGATGGTGCAATCAGTCACTGAATTCCTTTTCACTGCAGAGGAAGATAGGAAGCTGGCAATCTTGTTGTGCAAGTAAATCTAATTGAAGTGAATACGAAGTCAAGACTGATTGCACCACGGATATATTTTGGTTCATTTTCTTCTTTTTTGGATGCAAATAGAAAATAGGTATATTTTAATTTAATTAACATATTTATACTTTTTTCTTTGTCACTAAAAATATCTATCTTCAGGAACTTTCATTTGATATATGATTCATAAGCATCGAGCACAGTTTGCCTCCGTTTTGGAGTCGTGTTTGAGGTAGCTCATGACATTGGAGACATCACAAGCTTTAATTTGAGATATAACTAGTTAAGGTCGACCCCCTTGGAATTTTCCTCCCTTTGTGAGGTGGGAACAGAATTCAGAATGGAACAGAATGGTGAGGAACAGAATTCGAAGTAGTCTATGACGGTCCTCATATGAGCTTTCGTTTGACATTTAATTCGTAACTCTAGGCCCTCGCGTTCGGAAGATATTATAAAAAAACAGAGGTCCCTCTGATCATTGGCAAGCAAGCAAAACCACTCGATCCCCTGGACGGTAATAAATAAACTTCTCCTAAAGCAGTTGCTTACCACAGAGGTCCGAAAAGAGCCTGTCAGTACAATACGCCGTAGACAAGGTGTGTGAAGTAGGCGAAACCTCAACATAAAGAAAACACAGATATCAACAGTGTCACAAAGCAACACAATGCCTTACCTGAGGCTCGAAACCAGGTCCCTTTGATCAGTAGCCAAGTACGCTAACCACTCGGTACTTTTAGAAGATGGAAAATAGTTACTTTGAACTGCACTTTTAGTCACTACCAGCTGTTGTTGGGGCAGGAGTGGCTCAGTCGGTAGTGAGCCAGGCTCGTAATTTGCAGTTCCAAAGTTCAAGTCCCAGCTGGGTCAGCGTTGAAATTTATCTCCGCAAAATTCCCCGCCATGCCCACGGTCAGTAGGGGAACCGATGAACTTGGAACGGCCGCCGTCTGTCGGATGGGCCGTGTGCGAGAGAGCCTTATCGTGTGCACGATAAAGAACACGCTGGATGGCCTTGACGGGAGGCTACCATCTTTCTCCCAACAACTGTTCCACTGGGTCTCCTCCTCCAACCTTCTCTGAGACTTCAGGATCCTTGTGGCCTGACCAATTAGCCCATTGTGTGCAAAAAAGTGCTTCTCAGAAGTAAAACAGTCGAACCTAACGCACCTGTTACTAGTTTGGAAAGGATATTTTTCCTGTTGTAATACTGCTGAGCTTTCCTTCCTCCACTCGATATTTGGGAACCATGAAGTTGCGATTTTATGTTCATTTTGCCTATGTGCTATTAATCCCGAAATAGTGAATTTTTACGTGGATATATTTTTGACTTCCGTTCTCATTATACTACACTGGGTCTACCAGAAGGAGATGAAAATGGTGAGGGAAATTGTTGGCGCTATTTCGCAGCTGGTTTGCTATTAGCAAACCAGCTGCGAAATAGCGCCAACAAGACAGCTAGTTTGCTATTAGCAAACTAGCTGTCTAATCTCTAATTTGTGTAAATGTGCATCAATAGTTCCATCGATGAATAGAATTAACTGAAGGTAAACGAAAGCGCAAAAATGCGGATATGGATGAAATTCAGAAAAGTGACTAAAATACTTCGTTATCGAATATTTCACAATATACTCTCATGCAATATTTTTGCTAATGGCAGTTATTCGATAAACGCATTGATAGAGATGATTAAGGCTAATTTACGCTGGCATGGATTGATCTCTATGTTGCGATCTTGTGCAACCACGGCAATTCCCGGTTCCGCCTGACAGCACTACCTGGTTAAGAAAAGCCATGACTACCTAGAGCCGGGGGCAAGGAATACGCCCTATAGGCGCACCTCAACCCCGGCCTCACATGGCAGCAGTCCTATAGAAGGAAAGCTGACCACCGGAAGAAACCTTACTTTAATCTATTCCCCGGTTTGCAAATGTGCAAGGATATAAAGATCCAAGCTCGATCGGCACCCGGGGTGGAGACTCTTAGTAAGACCCAGACTTTTTGAACAGCTCGTGCCTACTAGGCCGGGGGTACCTTTCGGCAGAGCCGTTGAACTGACCACACAGGTCCCTGAGAGGTGAGGTCTCCGACGCCGTCACCATCCGACCGACAATCAAGCCGGCCGGCAGCATCTTCGACCTCGGTTGGCTTTAGCCATGTCCAACCGGTGACCCAATCCGGCTGGCACAGCCTTCAGCCGGGTTGCTGGGCCCTAGGCCCCCCCACCACGACAAGGTGGTCCCCTATCGGGGGGGGCTGGCATGGATTGCTGACATCAGTTTAACTGACACCAAATTAAGTTGGGACTTTCCGACAGTAATTTTTCATGCATGAGCATGCATTTTTACCTTGAGCCAGTCGGTTATTGGCGCCAGTAATACTTGACAGTTTAAACTATCCTTTACACAAATAGTTCAACGCTTCTTGGTTCCTTTTCAAAAAGGGTGTTGCCAGATCGTCGAGCAAAAACCCAGTAGAAGTTCATATAACAATAAAACTTATTTTAATAAGTGATCCATTTTGTAAGCGTTCCTGTCAGGAAATGGATTTCTGAAATAAATAACCTTGGTAAATAAAATACAATAGAGGTAAAAATTATTCGCTGGTTTTGCTGGGAATTATCTAAAAGATAAAAAGAAATCAAAACTGGTAATTCATTTGTTCAATCGCCAGATAGTTATATCCCTTTATTTGGACACTTTTACGTCCTTTTTTCGCCTTTTTCCACGGAGTATTAACATACATTTTCCGACACATGATAAATTTCTCTGCCATGTAAGGCCACTGAATTCCATCGAAAGAATATCCGTTTCAAACTTTCTTTATCTCAGATCAATATGAAATCAGCAAGAGGAAATTCGCAATGCCTTTTAGGATTCGAAGCAGCAGAGTGTAGGTGATGTGGCTATCAACAGAGCAGCTACCGCAGGTGGTGCGCTTGATACACTGTCAAGAGTTGGGTTGTTTTACCTCTGAGCAACAGTTTGTTTGCACACAACGGGCTAAATGGCTACGTCACAAGCACCTCGAGGGCTCAGTGAAGGCTGGGGAGGGGGACCCACTAGATAACCCCATAGATGGTAGCTTCCCGTCAAGGCCACTTAGCCTGTTCTTTAACGTGCACATGGATATGACTCTACCGCACACGGGGCCACGGCTTTACGTCCCATCCGAAGGACGGCAACCTTTCAAAGCCCATCGATATGCTTTCCAGAGTGGGAGGGAAGATAAATCTCAACGCTTAGATGCGACTCGAACTTGGGAATTGCAGATTACTTGCCTATCACGTTACCGATTGAGCCACCCGCGTCCCTAATACACTATTAACTGAACCAGCAGCCTGTTCTGATCCCCAAAATTTTCCCTCCTTCTAAAACATTTCCCCCCCCCCTCCCTTTAAAAAAGTAATAGGAAGGACTTTCCAAATGGTAAGCGCTAGAACCACCAAACTCAGTTTATTGCTGCTTCTAATTGAACTCTGACCAATGTAAGGATCGGGACCCGCAAAATTTTCTCCCCTCCGAAAAAAATTTACCCCCATTCAGCTTTAAAGATTTACAGATTCCTAGTTCATTTATGTGAAGAGTTATTGTGATCACAGATATCCCCTTTCAGTTACAATAAATAAAAAAAATAATAATAAATACCCCTTCAAGCAGCTGCTTGCCACAGAGGTCTGACAGGAGCCTGTCAGTTTATATGTTATAGTAGAAGGTCTGTGAGGATGGCAAGACCTCAGCAGAAAAACAACACAAATGTCCATGCCTTATCCGGGGCGCGAACCCAGGTCCCTTAGATCACTAGCCAAGCGAGCTAACCACTCGGTTACAAACCACATGTCTGAAAGCATTTTTAATGAGTTCGAATGATTTCTCATTTTTTTATTTTTTTTTACTCTTTATGCCTAGGTCCAGTTTAAAGCTCTCAGAACCATCCGCGTGTTGTTGTTTTAGCATTTGTATTAGTCGATGCTTACGAAATGAAAAATCAAATGTTGCCTACGTATGAGTTCAAACAAAAGTTTTTATGGATTTATAAATCTTTCGAGACCTTGGATTAGTGTGGGGTGATAGGAACAAATGGTTTTTGAGTATCCTGAAGTCCAGTACTGTCTCGGTACAACGATATTTTAATCTTTGAAATCTGAAGACTATCGAAATGTATTTACCCCTCTCCCCCAGAAAATATGAGACAGTGAAATTTGGATCGAATATAAATTACCTTTGCTTAGGGACTTGCCATGGGGGGTACCAGGAACCTCCCCCCTGTTACATCCCTGATAAGATCGTTCAACTCGAGTCCCCGTGTTCTCTTCATTTCTAAAAAGGAGAAAGTGTGAAAATCATTGTTCTTGTATATCAGGAGTCTCAAACACGTAGCCCGGGAAGTTATTTTATGGGTCCGCAAGCAATACTGTTGAAAATGCTGGTAATGGTAGTGTAGGTAAACAATTGTTAAACTTATGCATAGTTCATGCATCTTTGAAGGAATTTTTCAAAGTCATCTAAAGCGAAAGAAGAAATGTTATACTGTAATGGAGTTCCAGTTTTACAGACTCTTTTGCTTTTTCCTACTTTGATTGCGTCAGTTTCCCTTCCACCCCCCGCCCTCCCTTACTTTTGGCCTGCTATCTTCCTTGCGCCAAAAAACCCCAAACAACCAACCAATCAACCTGCTATCTTCTATCATAATCATGTTAGCGACGTTTACTAGCTTGGCTCACTGCAATGATCTGTTGCGAGTATGGAGAACATGGTCACGTTCACATGAAGCTGATGTAGCTACAAGGAAATTTAGCGGTACGTTTTGGTATTAAAAGTATGTAACATTTAAATAGTAAAATAAAAATACAATTAATTATGTTTTGGTTGTAATTGCTTAAAATTAAACGAGGATCGCCAGTGTTTTAGAAGTAGCCGATTTAACCCCTATGTGATTTATGATTGCTTAAAATTAAATGAGGATCGCCAGTGTTTTAGAAGTAGCCGATTTAACCCCTATGTGATTTATGAAAATTAAAATCGGGCCTCCAAATACTGATATATGATTTGAGTTTAAGACCATCTTTCGAAATTATTCTGAACAGTGGTTTCCAAAGAGGGCGTTTTCTTGAGTTTTTCGATAAAAATAGATTAAATGGAATATCGAACAGATATTTTTTAACACAGTTATTCATGTTTAGTTTCGACAGAAAAAGTTTAGAAATCCATCGACACAGTATCAAAATACTCCCAAATTCGTAAACATGGTAAATGTTATTTCAAATAATTTTATACAGGAAAAAATACTTTGAATTCCACAAAGAGGGTTATATTAGAAAAAATAGAGGGGACGCTAGAAAAAGGTAAAGGCGAATCTGGGCTCAAAATGTTTGGGACCCAAGGACCCTGGTGTAGAGCAGTATTCCGCATACCGTGTACCGTAGAAGTAACTAAGTTATGCCTCGAAAATGCCCAGATGATTTCGTAGCTCATCACTGACTGATAGGAGCGGTGGAGGCTCAGTTGGTAGCGCGCCAGGCTCGTAATCTTCAGTTCCCAGGTTCGAGTCTAAGCTGAGCCAGCGTTGACATTTATCTCCGCAAAATTACCCGCCCTGCCCTCGGTCAGTAGAGATATAGACGGGCTTGTAAAGGCCGCCGTCCGTCGGATCGGACGTTAAACCATTGCGCCTTGTGCACGTTAAAGAGCACTTTGGATGGCCTTAACGAGGTTACTTTCTAATAGCTGTCCAGTGAATCCGCTCCCAAAACAGGGACACTTAGAGGTGCTTGTTACCGGCTCAGAGGTAACCGAAAGCAACACTGACTGATACAAAAAATTAAGTAATATTAACTTGCGGTTCAAAAGTGTCTGATATGGGTCACTCGGTCTAAAGCCAGACCTCAGAATTTAAAAGAATCAAAGGAAAATAGTTGCGGACGAGTGTTTCTAGTTATAAACTATCTATAATACCATCTCGTGTTTTTGCTGTCTATCCTTCTCCCATTGTTTTTTACTGAAACTTAGCATCCAGTAAATATAAATATACTACTTTAACTATAAAATAACTATAAAGTAAACTGCTATAACTATAAATTTGATTAATTTCTTGTTTCACGAAATGAGAAGGAACAGTAAATAGAATCCGAAACGGCTTTCCAGTAGTCAAGAAAAACCCTGTTTCCATTGACTGTTCTTTTTTCGTTGTGGTGGACCAAATTTTGCTGAGAATATTTTACCGTACGGTAAACGAAAAGTGGCTTAGAGTGACGAGTTATGCATCCTCGTTTTGCCCCCGCCCTATACTTCTCTTTAAAAAGAGAGTAGATATTTCAAGGGAGCCGATCTCAATGAGTTACATACAAAAGTAAAGTTTGTGATGTCGAGAATGGCTTGACCTATTCAAAATTATGATCCTTATTTCTCCCTCCAAAAGGGAGAATAAAAATTAACGCGGGGAGGCGATCTTTACTAGTTGTAGGTCAAATGAAAGCTTCAGAAGTGCAGAGTAGAAAAGCAGCAATTTTCTCTTCCGAAGAGGTGTTTTCAGTGACAACTCTCTTCCTAGAGTGTCCTAAAGAGTAAATAATAAAATTAAAGCACCCCTATAGTGAAATGACTGAATTCGTATTCTCTTCAGAGGAAGATAAGATGACGACAATTATATTTTTCAATAGTTAAATCGGTTTTGACGTTTGGAGTTAATCGGTATCTTCCTTTCAAGTGAATACGAAATCACTAACGGTAAGCTTCTGTCTTTTCTTTTAGCTTTAGAGTGCACATAGGAAGATATGTATGTTTTTTTATATTTAAAATTGATATATTTTAAGAGATGTGTCGTAATTGTGTTAGTTATATTTCTTGAGAGAATAGTTTGATATTAAGTATTCGTTTTTGTCATTTATCGGTTTGTTCTATTCGAAATACGCAAGTGACTCGTTACACTTTACCTGACGTAATAAGCGGATTGCTCTTTAACTATGTAGATGGTTAAAAACAAAATTATCTTTGTTAAATAATGCCATTGTTAGGTGTCGAATCTTCAGTTCATTTTTACCTAACCGAACTTGTTTAATTTCAACATGGCTAACGGGTTGCTAATTGCAATAAGGAAAAAAATATAAAATACATTTTACACAATGCAAAACAATAGTTAATCTGTAGTATATCATAAAAGGTAATACTTTAATACAGATAGCGATGGGGGCACTGAGCTATGATATTTTTCGTTGTCTGAAATGTACTCATGGAAGAAATCAGACTCACTTAGGTTTTGTCTTAAGACATACAAATGAATTTTATCTCTTAATTTTGTTCAAACTAATGTCATTTGATGGTGTCACGTATACAGCAACAAATATTCAGAAATAATCATCACTAATCTAATATAATAATACATATATTTATACCATGATCTTGATTTGAGACATTCATAATCTTTGTCATCAGATTCTGAGATATCCAATAGAAAAACTAATTCATTTTCTTATTTTTGGGTAGTTTTTGCTATTCAGTTTTAGTCCTATAATTCTATCAACAGTAAAAACAGAATCCAAGGAAATTAATCTTAAAATATATACTTTTATAAATATAAAATTTATAAACATAAAAGTAGAATAATATTAACCTAAAACTTAGCATTGCATATTATATCCCATTAAATACATGTCAAAACACAACTCAAGCTCTTAGGTAAACTTATGCAAATTAAATTTCCTGAATGAGGACAGCAACAAAACAAACTAGAAGGATAAGTATCGCCAATGGTGAAAAAGGAATGCTCATTCTGAAAGAAAATAAATTTTTTGATTTCCCGGCTACTGCACCCTTTAACAGTGGAAGTTCAAACTAATGGGTTATTTATAAAATGCAAATAGCATTATTTTAGTAGTACCTACGAAAACAAAAATAATTTTTCCTTTATCTCTAAAAACGAAGAAGTCTCATTCTCCCACCCCTTCTATGATCAAGGGTCCAAATTGTTGCCGTCTATGTCACCTCTTGATCATTACACGCCACCTTCAAGGTTTCAGATTTCTAGGATAAAAAAGATCGTTTTCAGTATTCGTTTAACGTTTAGCCATTTTCGAATTTTCGCCACCTTCCCAGAGGGTGTCTACAGGTGAGCACTCCCAAAACTATTGTGACATTCGGAAAGTGCGAATCCTACTATTTCGTCAGACTTATCCATCCTAAAAAGATGTTTTTATTGATCTATCAAAACGGAAAATAGAATGTTAACAGAAAGACGGCAAAGTGAGAACTATAGCTTCGTTTTTTAAATGAGTAAAAATGGCTCAATAATAAATATTCTCCCATGCAAAAATCGATCGAATAAAAAATTCATATTTGATGTATTTCCACACGTTCCTTTGTAAAAAATTCCTTCTTATGTATTAGGCGTGCAATGTTTAAGTATTTATATTATATAAATATAACTCTTTTTAAAAATGATGTTTCTGTCCGAGTGAGAGAGCGATTAACTTGTTTTGCTGATGAGCAAAAGGATCCGAGATCTGCACTCGGATACCTTTACGTGTTCCAGTGAGAGGCCTGATTCTCAGACCTTTGAGAAAAGTGTGTGTATAGTGTATAGTGATATTTCTTATTTTTATTTCATTTATTAAGGGTCCACCTCAGATGGACCCCAGTGCGGCCAATAAGGCTTCCAGGGAATGAATCCTTGGTAACATTATTTGAATGGAATTTTAGCTTTCGTCAGTTGTGAGAGAAGTCAGCTCCATTCCAGTGAGTAACCGGAATAGACCTCTTTCACACTGCGGGTGGAGAATTCATCTCCTCAGCATGGGAATCGGAAAGGGGATTCAGTTTTTAAGATAAAAATCATTGCAAAAGCAAATTCATTCCCTTCCCCCTTAACTGTTACTTCTCCCCTGAAAAGGTAATTACCGGCTCCCAACTCAAAGCTCATCCATTCAAATAGATGTTACTCCAAGAGCCACTCGTTAAAGCCTTCGCTGAAACTTTCCTTCCTTTTATAGCGTAGTTCTCCCTCGTCACAATGAAATACGTGTACAATGCATTTCAAAAATGTTGTTAAAATCGTCTTGCAATTCTTGCGTCTTCAGTTACTTTTGCACAGTAATAAAAGATTAAAAATTCTCAATATATCACGAAAAACATCCTAATTACATTTTTAACATTTATTTATTTATTCTTGCATGTTATTATTGTTTCAATACAAATTTATTCAATTTAATAAACAGTGGGCTATCATCTATAATCGTAGTTACGTTTCATATTATGTCCGTAATCGGGAAAGCCGCGAGACATAAAAATAGGATATGTTTATGACTAATCCTGGAAATCAAAGCAGGGCGTGCAATATTCCGGTTTGAACTATGTTTTATTATATTTTCTTGCGAGATAGAGGGCGGGCAATCAAAGTAAACGTTTTGCTGTAATAATCTGGATTGGATTCCGCTAGTTTTTTTTAGCGGCTTAGTCTGGTAAAAATTTTGTTTTCTAAACGTTAATACGTTTAAAAGTAAACCAATAATTTCCATTTGTGTTTATTGCATATTTAATACTTATTTGTATTAGGGTAGGAAAGTAGTAACTTGCATTTCGGGAAAATGATGTGTTGTCTTTTTCTTACATAAATAAAGTTTAAAGCATCATTCGGTTTACAAGAGAATCTAAGAAAGGCTGAAATCCCTTTGGGAAATCCCCTAATAAGGCTGAGATTGCGCATAAAATCAACCATTCTATACTAATGAAATTTGGCACAATTAAAGGCCATAAACATGTTTACATTTTCACAGATATTTAACTGATTTGTGAAATATCTCACATATATTATACACAGGGCCGTGCGGTAGATTTTCTCATTATGATGCAAGTCTTCGAAATGCCGCCCCTTAAAGGTTTTTTCTTTAAAATAACCTTCGATTGTGATTTAAAAAAAAACTGCACAAAATGTACGAATACTATTTTTAATTTGAAAATATAAACTACTTTAAAAAATGATATCAACTACAACAATCTACTGGAGTTTTACCCTTATAACTTTAGCAAATTCGTTAATTAGGGATGTCTAGTCTAGAGTGGCAGCCAATGTAGATTCAATAGAAATTAATGACAGATTTCTAAGTTTTGTTTGGCTTATTGAACTTTTTAAGTAGTGTTTTATTAATTTTAATTTGGAATAACTTCTTTCCCCACTAGCTACAGAGACAGGGAGTGTTAATAAAATTCTCAGAGCTACAACAGTATTCGGATACAAAGCAATTAAGTTATTTTGGCACAAATAATTTAAAACATCCAAAGGTTTCATAGAATAGGGTAGCATTCGGGATACATCACGTAATTCTTCTTGAAGATCATTTGCATTTATATCTGATTCATTTTCGACCGAAAGTATTGACTGGAGACTGGTACAATAATTTTCTAGCATTTTGTCATCTATATCATTGAGTTTTAAAATGTCATATAAAAACTGAAAATTTTTGCTATGGGTTTCCAGAAGCGTGAATCGTTCATTCAGAGAATTAAGGCTAATGTCCAGAATATAATTGAAAAAGTTTATTACAAATTTATTCTCCTTTGTTAACCCTTTCACGACTAAGGGAAACATTTTTCCCATTTTAAAATTGGTGATTGTCGTATTTAATTATAACCTTATCTGCATTTTTTATACAGAATGTCAAAATAGAACGTATGCCGAACGCAATTACGTAAACGGGAACGTTTAGAAAACAAAAACAGAACTGTCAGGACGCATAATATATGTACTATGTGCAATGTCCATCTTTGCCTCACTACCAAAAGAAATTGCTTCGCAGAATATCATAATTATCACATCATTTTGTATAGTAATTTTATTTCATAATTTTGTATTATTTTAGTTAACATTTTGTTCTAATAAACCAATAAATAAAAGACATTGCATAATAAGCCTATCTATAATTTGTGTTACCTTTATAGTCCATTGGGAAAAATATTTCCCATAAAATTCCAAAAAAACTACACATTGTTATGTATTTTTCTTATGATTTTTATTTATTTTACGTCTAAACAAACTAAAATAAACAGTTACATATTAATATTTACTCTTAAAAACCTTATGGTCCTGAAAGGGTTAAGGGTAGATCGACAGCTTCTTCATAGTCAAATTGATGCTTGTTCCTTCTGGCTCTAACTTCAGTTTCGGCAGGAAATTCTGCACTGCATTCAAGATTCTCTGCAATCTCATTAGCAGCAATTTTCATCTGATCATATCCAGATTGTCTATAACTTTTCACTTTTTGTATGGTTTCTGATAACATCCTTACACAATCTGACAAATTTATAGTTACAGATTGCAATAGCTTCGAGACTGAATTTATTTCAAATAAAATATCATACCAAAGAATTACACCGCATATAAACTTGTAATTTTTAATATTTTTTGCTAACCCTCTTGCTTTAACTTTAGTTTCTGATCTCTGTTGATGTCTTCTATTATTTGGAATAATGCATCATAGATTTCGCAAAGTTGAAATCGTAAAGGCTTTAACGCATCTACTGTGCTTGACCACCTAGTAGCACTCAATGGTTTTAGAGTTAATTGTGAAACATATTTGTTAGCACTTCCCAACGCTTTGTAGAACCAGAAAAAAAAGTATAAAGTTCTTGAACAATAGAAAAAAAAGTTCTTTCTGTAGAAGTAGACGTTGCATCATTCACAACTAGGTTTAAAGAATGACATGCGCAGGGCACATAAAACGCCCTTGGATATTTTTCAAGAATTCTATTTTGTACACCCTTTCTTACTTCTTTCATATTAGCTCCGTTGTCATAGCCTTGTATTTTGCTGCCGTTGTATTAGCTCCGTTGTCTAAGCCACTTTAACTCAAAACCTAACTTTTCCAAATGTGTCAGAATAAGTTCTGTCAAAAAAAAAGCTAGTAAGATTTGTAGGTAACAGAACATAATAAATAGATAACGAATATCTGTCAAATTGACAGCTAGCAGCTGTTTTGACATATGCAATTCTTTAACTTGTTATTGTATTGTCTCCACTTCAACGTATATGAATTTGGTAAAAATAGAGCAATAAATAACGAACGCAAAAGTAGGCAAATGCAAATATTTCCTAAGCAACTCACTCTCTATCACACACAGAAAGCAAAAGTAGCCCAATATTACCTAAATAACTCTCTATCTATCACACAGAGGCAGACGTTCCGCACCTGAGATATACCCAGTCCATGCAAATACTACTTTTTAATTCGAGTTCCAATTGTCATAACATAATAATTTTCAATGATAATAAGTAACTACAATTTCTGTAAAAAACAATAATTCTCTTACCTGATCTACTTTTTAAACACAAAAACTGAATTAGTATAAATGCACAAATATTATACTGATACAGATATATTACATATCTGATTTACTGATTTAAATATAGCACAGCCGCTTGCCACGTCTCATGACAAACTAACATTAAAATCAAATATTGTCAATAATTGTAAGTTCAAAGCAGAACTATCAACGCGTAACACTTGTTGTCTTTTGTGATAATTGCCGCCTCAGCTTTTAGGAGCGGCCGCTGTCAGATCAAAAGTCTTTCGGCGAGCGCTCGCCAACGATGCACCTGCACCAGAAACCGAGATCAAAGGATACCGAAAGCGCTTAGGCAGAGGCGTACGATAAATCATAAATCGTATACATCAATATCGGAATAACATAGACCAATATAGAAAAGCGTTGCGTAAAGATTTTTAATTATTTGAATGGTTCAAATTGTATTTTGATTTCGCTGCTTATGCCGCCCCCTTACGGTGCCGCCTGATGCGGCCGCCTCTCTGTATCATAGCACGGCACGGCCCTGATTATACAAATATAAAATGTAATATTTTTATTTCATTACACTAAGAGCATTTTGTAAAATACCTTTACAAACTACATGTCTGAAAGCATTTATAACGAATCTGAAAGTATTTATATTCGTAACGAGATTGAATCATTTCTCTCTCTCTTAACATATCCTTTAATGAATATCTGCAGGTTAAGAATTGTCTCTTTAACCTGATTCATTCAGTAGTTTTCCGCTATTCTCTGCATAAACGTTTTCTAGATGTTACTTTAATGATATAAAATTTGTATCAAACTTAAAAATAAATTCTCGAAAAGACATTAAAAGCTGATTAGAAATGTATATTAAAAAACCTTTCAATATGCAGGATTCCTTAAATATCATAATCATTTCTAAACAGCCTTTAATGTCTTTTCGATAATTTCTTTGTAAGAAATCAATTATCAATTAAAGTAATATATTGACAAGGTAATTGTAAGATCCAAAATTATATATATTTATACAAGGTAATTTTAAGATCTATTTTAACAAGGTAATTTTAAGATCCAAAATTAACTTGTTAAAGGGTGTCTTGCAATTTAAGCTTAAGAAGTGTTCTGCTAAGGTTGGAAAATTTACCTTCAACAGTGAAATTAAAAAAAACCCAGTTTGTAGACAAAGCTTATCACGATAGGTTACTTAGTCATTATGACAGTCATGGTTTGCTTACAACTGAAATTGAGGAAGAATGGGACTGTTTTAAACACACTTTTCTTGAAACTAACAGTATCTTTTGGGTAAAAAAGAGCAGAGGTCATGTAAAATTATTTGACTGATAAGGCACTGGAGATTATTTTTGAAAGAAAGAACAAAGAGTTACAGTACTGTGCGAATTAGTTGGGACAAGCATCATGAAGCTGCATAAGGAGACAGAGTCCGTGGACATGTTCCATAAAGGACATCATGGAAGAAAAAGAAAAACCTCTCCTAGAGATGATAGTCTAATTCGCAGAATTAGTATCATAGACCAGAAGAAGACCACTGCAGACATCAAAAGGAAGATTGCATCTTATGGAGTTAATGTAGATGCTTCCACCGTACGTCGTAGCCTTCTGGAGTGTGGCCGCCGGGCTCGATGCCCCTCCAAAAAGCAGCTTTCGAGACCCACAATGAAGCAAAAAAGGCTATCCTGGGCAAAGAAACATCGAGCCTGGACTGTGGAGAATTGGGAAAAAGTGATATTTTCCGACGAAACCCACTTTGAGGTGCATGGCTACAGGTCAAATTTCATCCACCGCTCGCCTGGAGAACCTCTTTGATCCGGCCTCATCCAGCAATCCCCTAAACACCCAACCAAGGTCATGTTTTGGGGATGTTTCACAGCTTCCGGGACACAGACGCTTCACCCCATTGAAGGATTGATGGACAGCAAAATGTACATAGGCGTTCTGCAGGCGAAAATAGTCTCAACACTACAGAAGCTTTTCCTAATGGCGATGGGGTATTTCAACAGGATCTGGCTCCATGCCACAATTCTAAGCTTGCTAAGAGCTTCTTTACCCAGCAACATTTGAAGGTATTGAAGTGGACAGGAAATTCACCCGATCTAAACCCTATGAAAATTTGTTGGCCATTATTAAAAAATCGCGCATATCAAAGATGGATTGAACGACGAAAATCAAAATGATAGAAAGTGTCATGAAGTGTGGTATCACGACCCTGAAGTGAAGGAGATGTGTGGAAAGTTAGTGGCATCAATGGTTGAAAGGGTGGAAGAAGTAATTAAAGCTAAGGAGGGTCACATTCACTATTAACTACACCATTAAACAAATAAATATTTTAGTTGTGTCTTTGTTACTGCATTTTCCTGCTGTCCCAACTAATTTGCACAGTACTGTACAAAGAACTTAATAAGCGTGTAATAGATCAGTTAGCATCTGATAAGAATCTTTGACTTGATGGCTTTGTTGATGAAGCGGAGGAAGCAGTTAGACAGCATAACAGCAGAGACCTGTACCAGGTAGTTAATGCTTTGCGTGGGAAAAAACGGATAGGTATAAAAGAACTGAAGGATAAACAAGTTAAGGTTATAGAAGGTGTGGATTCTGTCATGACTAAGTGGGCTGAGCATTTAAGAGTTTTTAACAATGTGGTTAGTTTTACTCCCATTGTTTGTAATGGTGATAGATGAATTAAGGACTTTAATGTTGGCCCGATATCACAGTCTGCAGTTAATTTGATTATTTCTAAACTTAAATCCCCAGGGGTAGATGAAATTTCTACGGAAATGCTTAGATTCCGTAGTAATTCCCAGCTATAAGCTAAAAAATACTTCAAACCGGAATATTGCACACCCTGCTTTGGTTTCCAGGATTAGTCATAAACATGGCCTATTTTTATAACGTAAATATATTTGCACACGTTCCTCTCCTCCCTGGGTAACAGAGAGAAAACTAAAGTGATGAAAATTGGTCAGGTAAGTTGCATTTCAGTTAATCTGAATGGTTGCAGTCTTGATCAGGTGTCTCAATTTAATTATCAAGGGAGCTATGTAACTGATACTGGTGATGTGCGTCATGACATTAGCAGACAAATAGGGGATTGCTGCCGAGACTCTTAATAATCTATGGAGAGTGTGGACAAATAGACATATACACCTAAAAACTAAATATATAAGTTTGTTCTCCTCTAGAGTTAGTTATGGTAGTGAAACGTGGACCCTTTGTACACAAAATGACAGGAGACTTGATGTTTTTGATTCTAGATGCTTACGCAGTATCTTGGACATTAAGTGGTCAACTTTGCAAGTAATGATGAGGTTAGGGTAAGGAGTCTGCAACCTTCGTTGAGCAGCATATTGTGCAAAGAGAGATTCCGTTGCTTTGGACATGTTGCCCGTATGCATAATTATAGATTAGCGAATAGGGTTATGAACTTAGACCATAAATAGAATAGAAGGAGATTCGCCACAGTAACGCCGGGAGCCGAAGCGTGTGGATATCGGAAATGACAGGTGATAATCTCCAAATAACTTTATTACAAGGGATCGGCTCCTTCTAATTCTTCGATTTCCAGCAATAATTATCCAGCACTAATTATCCTAATTTCCAGCACTAAATTATTATGAGTGTTATGAAATTAACTTGTTGTTAAATGAAATGCACACTAGATATCGAATAAAATCTTTATTTAAAATGCAATGTCGAAAACAAAATATCTTAATAGCATTTACACTAAAGTGGTCATTGAATTCCGCTCCATTCCATGTTATACGAATAGAAAAGTTTGAATTACTATAACTCCTAATACGTGCTTTTTATGAAAAAATGTGACTGAAAGTAATTTAAATATCTCAATCGAATCTATTTAAATCTCGATTTTCAACAACATGCGTTCAGTATTTAAAGAGTTATGTAAGAAGAAACATTTGACAAGTTAGCTCGTTCTGCAAACAAAAATATAGTATATACTTAGATAGCAGTTATTGCCCTCGTTTTCACTTGTTTTTATTAATTTATCAGAGTAATTAGGTTGATATTGTTGCTGTTAAACATTCCAAGTTCTGTAACTCTATAAATCCTTAATATTGAAAAGCAAGATTTAAATGCGTAGATTTGACTGGATCTGTAAATTATTTTGAGTCAAGTTTTTTCCCATATGTTATATTTTAGAACAATAGTTATTCGAAATTTATTTTCCATTCACGTAATATGCAATAGGATATCGTAATTCAATGACTTAGGGAGTTTCATAGGCTATAAACAAATTACTCCCTATGCTTTCTTTCCCTGTAAAAAGGGATTATGCCTCAAATGAAAGCTTGTGACATGAAGAGCATCATAGATTCTCCACCTTCCAAAAAAAAAATGAAAAGATGTGAAGGATTGCTCTACTCAGGGCCGGATCTAGGGGGAGCAAAGGGACCATGGCATCTCCTATTCCAGAATGCTAGTAGGAGTAAAAGAGCCAAAAAATTATTCAATTTATCTATATTTCATGCATTTTTCAAGCAATTTTTTAAAGACCTGTGAAACGGAGGGCGGAACGGAGGTGCTTTAATTACTGCAATGGAAATCCAGTCTCTCGGCCCCTTGTTCACATTTTTCTGCTTTAATTTTGTTTCTTGTCCATCTGGAGATAATCAGTTTTTTTTTTCTAGATACAGACTGGTGAAGTGGGGAATGTTGTTGGTCATAAAAATATCCCCCCGCTTCCTACCTCCCTAAAAAAGAGGATATTTGATGAACGTTACCATATCTTTCGAACGCAAATGCCCACATTTACGAGTTAGCTGTCAAATGAAAGCTCATATGAGGACTCTCATTAGCCCCCACTATTTTCCCCTCTTCCAAAAAGGGAACGGAAATTTCGCGGAGGTCGACCTTAAAGATCGTATTTCAAATTAAATCTTGTTACATCTTCAATGTCGTGGGCTCCTTCAAAGGTAACACCAAATAAAGGGAAAGAAAAATGCGGTTCTTGTTTATGATTTGCTTGCTCCACAAGATTTACCGAAGGAGGAACAATTTCATTTCACAGGTGAAAAAAGTAATTTTAAATTATATCATAATATCATTACGTATGATGAACATCATACGTAATGATTACGTATGATTTACGTATGATGTACATAAATGAATGAAAGTTTCTGAAAATAGGTGGTTTTAGCGAGAAAGAAAAATACATGTAAAAAACCCTATCTTCTTATATGCATCCGAAAAAGCAAAAAAAAAAACCCTAAAACATATCGAGGTACGCAGGGATATCCCCAGTATAGAGGGGTGGGGGCGGATGGGAATCCCCGAAAAATCTAGTCATCTTATACGAAATCCCAAACTTTGAAAATTTTCTTTGAAATGCAAAACAATTGTTTTTGTATAACTTTATTTTAGCTCCATAGTATATGTCCGACACTAAATAATAATAGATTTAAAAAACAACTGCAAAATTTTATTCCATATAGAATATCATTTTAATCTTTCGTTCTGGTGGAATATTTTAGTAATTGTGAAACCTTACTTAAGTCGTGTTCTCCGACCCCCGAAACTAAATTCTGGGAGCCTGCCCAAAATTGAATTTTCAGACCACAATTCCCCTCCCCCCCCCCCTGCTTCAAAACTAAATCCTGAATAATAAGTAGAATGTCGCCAATTTACTTACGCAACAAGATTGCCAGTGCCCTATCATCCTTTGAAGTGAAAATGAATTCAGCAACTGATTGCACAAAACGTGTTTTTGATTTTCTACTTTTAGGACACAGGAATTTAGTAGTTTTTTAATTTATTTTCGTTACCAGAAATGAGAAAAATTCATAAACATGTGCTCCAATAGAAAAGTACACAATTAATGAAATAAATATAGTATACTTTCTCCAATGATGGAACTCGTGCAATAACTTTACAAGTAATTCCAAACCCTGTTTAACAGAAATAAAAATTCAGTCTCAAAAATAATACAAGACAATAAATGTTAGATGTTCGTCAAAAGCTGTTAGAATGCTCATAATTATCCCATGATTCAGAGATAAAATTATATTGTATCCATCCGGAGAAAATAATTCAGCATTCAATATTTTCATGTTCACAGAAATCTCTAGTCATATTAAAAGTAACGTTGAATTGATGGATGCAAGTAAAGCAAAACGTCTTTATAATTTTATTTTTTTTTAACAATAACAATCAAAAATAATCTAAGTTAAAGTTGTTTTATCATCATCGGCATCATCTTCAAGCAGCCATGGACTACGGAGATCCAACCAGACCATGCAATTTAGTTCTCCAAGCAGATATGTCCTGAGCACAAACTGCTGTATCTGGCTACTGCACACCTATTCTAACAAGGTCCTGTTTGACATTGTCAGCCCACCGCATCCTAGGTCTCCTAGGCCTAGACATGCCTCTTTCTGAGGCCTTTAGGCACACTATTCATAACCCTATTCGCTAATCTATATTTATTCATATAGACATCATGACCAAACCAATGGATTCTCTCTCTGCAAAATATACTGCTCAAAGGAGGTTGCCAACTTCTCTGCCTAACCTCATCATTACTTACAACATAATGTCCAAGATATTGCGTAAGCATCTAGAATCAAAAGCATCTAGTTTCTAGTTATCTTGTTTACAAAGCATCCACGTTTCCTTACCATAACTAATCCTAGAAGAGAACCAAACTATTATACTGTCTAATTTGGTCTTTAGGTGTTATGCCTATTTTTCCCCACTCTCCATAGATTTTTAATTCCCGGCGGCAATCCCTATTCGTCTGTTAATCTCATACCGCACATCACCAGTATCTGTTACATAGCTCCAAAGATAATTAAACTGAGACACTTTCTCAAGAGTGCATCCATTCAGGTCAACTGAACCACTCTGCCTGACCAATTTTCATCACTTTAGTTTTCTCTCTGTTTATAACCAAACCTACTCTACTATCAGTCTCATCAACAGCTTGAATGACAGAGTTCATCTCATCAATGTTATTTGTCAAAAAGTCTAAATTATCAACATAATCTAAATAAGAAATTTTCAGATCTCCAGACATTTAAGGTCAAAATCTTTCCCTTTCAGTGAATTTTGCATAACATAATCAATAACCAACTAAAGAGAAAATGAGACAAAATGCACCTTTGTTGAACACCAAAAGCAATGCTAAATCAAATGATACAAGCCTTACCAGCTCCCACACACGACTCAGTGTCATTATAGAGAGATAACATTACAGTAGATAACATTAAAGTCCTTAATGCATGTCTCAAATTTTGCTGTAAGAACAATAAAAAATAAAATAAATACCCCCTCAAGCAGCTGCTTGCCACAGAGGTCTGACAGGAGCCTGTCAGTTTATGGGCTATAGAAGTAGGTCTGTGAGGATGGCAGGACCTCAGAAAAAAAAGCACAAACATTCAAGCATTACCCGGGGCTCGAACCCAGCTCCCTTAGATCAATTGCCAAGCATGCTAACCAGTAGGCCACAGAAACCTTTCATTAATGCACTAATATCCTAGAAAAGCATGACTAGCAATTCTGCTGAGAATCTTCCCTCCCTGCTTCCCTCCCTGAAATAAGAAATTTAAGTTTATTTTTAAGAATCTGACTTTTACCTGTCCATCTGGTCTCTTACAAGCCGAGAATATCTAAATTATAACAGTGGAATTCTTGTGTGAGGACATCAAGATAATGAGCTCTGTGCAGCGTCCTCACATTCCAACTACCTATGGAGAGAAAATGGTTAGTGGGATATTTAAAGAAGCATGTTTATTGAGAGATGGAATGCCAACAATATCAAACAACCCCCTAATCGCAGTCATGGGGCATAGACCCATTACTCTACTATTAAAGGCTGAAGCCATCTACACTGGAAGACTTCCTCCAATGTAGGATATATCAATGCCTGTAGAAGCAAGAGTTCAGGTGCTTCAAGATTATCCACCAGCTGATAAAACATATCCTGTGAATCTATTCACTTGTAGCTGTCAACCCACAAACAAACAGAATACACAGCGAAGATTTTCCCTCCACAGAAGCCCACCAGTGCAACAAATTCAGGATCCATAATCAAGCTCAGAGACTTAATCCAGTCCAGTGAGTTTATGAGGTCAGCATCAGAACCCTGTGTGGTTGATCACTCATCAGCAGGGTAGAAAAAAAAGAAAACGAGGATAGTAATCTGAAAGACACTAATCTGGCAGCCACTTTCACAAGAGAATATCTCTTTTGAAAGGTACTAACCACCTGAATGGTACTAATGGTTTGCATCACGAGATGGCGGGGTCGGACATTAGGTTCTAGGCCTGGACGGTTCCAGTCATCATCATAGGGTATTGGTGTATAGCTCTCCTTCCAGTGATTCCCTAGCTACCATTCACCGGTGAAATCAATTGTTCCTGCTTTAATAAATCTTGCGGGCAAGCAAATCCTCAGCACGGCAACACCATTTCCAAAGCTTTCTTTCCATCAGTCACGTGATACTGAGCTTCTGATGTTGGTGGTTGCAACTTCACGAGCATCTCGGTCTACTCTATTTATGGTCTAAGATGTGAAGTGGTGTTTATTTTGTTGGTAGTTCGCACTTAAATACTTAAAGTAATTTATTCCCGAATTATTTGGAACTTGTTGGAAATGAGAATCATTATTATAAAGAAAAGAAATACTTGGATACTACAACGCCCCCTTGACAGTTTGTCTCTCTATGAGTCCTGCAAAAGATGTAAACAATATATGCAAACAATATGCGTAAAATGAGACTTTTTTAATATTTATTTATTTCGCACTGTATCAAATCGCAAATTGGCAACCGCATTATATTTCACATTTTGAACTGGCAACCGCATTATATTTCACATTTTGAACTGGCAACCGCATTATATTTCACATTTTGAACTGGCAACGTTTATCATTGATTGAGTAAAATGGAGGCGCAGCATGTTATTGTATATACTTCAGAAGTTGCAGCATTTGTAGATGCTTTGGAAACGTTTTGTATTCCTGCAGTTGAAGCACCAAGGTAACATTCTCAGCTTTCAGTGAATAGTAATAAGTGTAGAGTTTTGAATTTTATATATTTTCTGTAGTGAATGTTTATTTTGTATATAATGTATGTTCCATTACTCCAGTTGGAACCTCTGATGTTTACAGAACTCCTGTTTTTAACAATTATTTTCTGAAAATGTGGTAAATGCGCCTTTTTTTGTAGTTCTCCGGAATCATTATTGGAGATTTCGTTAATAAAATTGTAAAATGATGCATCTGTGCTAAAAAAATTTTACCTCAAGTAACTGCTTGGTGTAGACGTCTAACAGCAGTGCGTCTGCATAATACGCCGTAGAGAAAGTCTGGGAAGAAAGAGACCAGCGGAAAAATAGCACAAGAAACATCCATGACTTATCTGGGACTTGAATCCATGTTAGTATGGTACATGGCCAAGAATGCTAAACAGTTTTTTGGGTTTGTTTACAGTGCTCAGCTGCCATATGGTAACACTAATGGTAACGAAACGTAAAACACAAAGTAATACAAGTGAAAAGCATGCAGTATTGATTGATTTGAACAGTATTGAATTGAATATGAATTGAACAGTATTGAATGATTTAGATGGGCCCGTATAGTGGTTACGGTCCTCAGGCAACAGATAGCACTGCTCAAGAAGCGTATGTTGTTGAAGTGTAAAGTATGACATAGAAACGTAACTGTTGGTTGTTGGTGTCCTATGGTTCTATGATTTGTTCATTTTGAGTAGCTAACATAAAGTCCCATGTCATATGTGTGATTTGACCTGAATGTGATGTTTATATTTTTGCCATTATTGGTTTAGCTCTCTTGGTATAACATGCTGGCTATGCAGTTAGAGGTAAGTGATAGGCAGAATAGGGGTAATTAATATGTTTCTGTTTTTTTTTAATTTGGTTAAAATATAGTAAATTATAGTTATTTAAGATATTTTGGAATTGAAATTATTTAATGTTAGGAGGGTTGTTGTTGAAAGTGTTAGGCAACTGTTTAGTAATGTTATGGTTACGTCCTTTGGAAATGGGAGTTTGATAGCTTTTTGTGTGGGGGAATGTTTTCCATAAGTTCTTTGGGGTGAGGGGCATTTGAAGGGGGGAGGAGTATGTTGGAAGTTTTCGTGTGTGGGACTGAAAATGGCAGTAGTAATGAACGTGTATTTTGTTATAGTAGTTTGAGATGAATTGAGTGATTATTAGTTTTGTATAGTATATAATATATTATATTGTATAGTATATATTTATTTTATGTAGTTTTGTATAGTATAGTAATTATTAGTGTATTATAGTGATATATTAATTTTATTTCATATTTAAGAGTCTTTTAAAGTTACTAATATGGTTTATTGTTGATATCTGGAAGTGTTTGGCAGCTTTTTTTATATATAGAAATTTTGGGTATTGTAGAATTGTCAGTATGGGAAAATGGCAGGATTTAAATGAATTGGGAAGATTTATGAGTAATTTAGGGAAGGGTTCTTTGAGCTATAAGATGGGGGTATATATATATATTATTGTCTCTGAGGAGATTATTTAGATTCAGGGCTTTTTTTATAATTTGGTCAGTGGTGCACTGTTTTCGATTTTCATGTTTTTCAGTTTGTGTTGTCTGGAAGGGCATTATTTAGTTTCAGGGGCTTTGTTATAATTCGGTTGGCGGTTCACTGTTTCTGATATTCATGTTTTTTGGTTTGTATTGTCTGTGAGGACATATTTAGTTTCGGGGGCTTTTTATAATTCAGACAGGCGATGCATTGTTTACGATTTTCTTGTTATGTTTGTGTTCGATTTCATTAATTCGGGTGATTTATTTGGGTTAATTTTTGTACATTGACTTGATTTATTTGTTTAGTTTTTTTTTTTATGATTTTTCTTTTTTGTAGTCCATGGTTGTGAGGGATGTTTTGTAGTGGAATCACTTTTTTTTTACGCTGTGTTTACAACTCAAAATACCGTTACCATGGTAACGGTATTTTGTACGGTTTTTTGCGTTTGATGTAAACTCAGGTTATTGCTATGGAAACGAAAAAAACAATCCTTTTTTTTCTAGAAACCCCTGTTTGGGTTAGGGTCTGGGGTAAGGTGACCATACAAACTGGTTTTACCAGTACAGTTTAGGAGTACAAAATCAAAAATTATTAATTTATATAAAGATTGAGTACATAAATCCTTGATAAACCAGTCTTAAATCAATTTTAAGTATACAATTAAAAGACCTTCTTGCTCAAAAATTAATTTAAAATAATTTAAAAATTCTCTGTCATTGAGCAATAAAATTTCAGAGTTTATCCTTCAAACTATTTGGATGTTGAAAGTTCTTAGGAGAAAAACTCTCAGAAGCTTTTCGGAGCAAAGACAGTGCTCCGTCTTCAGTGAAGTGATGTTAAGTACTGACGTTGGGTCCGTTTAGACAAAGAGCTTCTTTCCACATGTCGTGTAGGGTGATTCCAGTGTCTCGGTTGCAGGTGGGGACGGACGAGGTCATTATTTCAATAGCCTCGCGGACTATGGTTCCGTAGAAAGTGGATGCGCGCGCAAGAAGTGTGGTGTGCTCCCAGTCTATTGTTGCCGTGTGTTGCACTGCTAGCCTTCTTCAAAAATCGGGCGTATACCGATTTCCCCTACAGTTGACGGATAATTCCGTTGTGTACTACATCGGCAAAACCATTCGCTCTTTGCAAGAAAGGTTCGCGGAGCACAAAGCTGATGTAAGCCAAAAGAAGCTAACGATGGCCGCCTCTGAGCTAGCAGTGCAACACACGGCAACAATAGACTGGGAGCACGCCACGCTTCTTGCGCGCGCATCCACTTTCTACGGAACCATAGTCCGCGAGGCTATTGAAATAATGACCTCGTCCATCCCCACCTGCAACCGAGACACTGGAATCACCCTACACGACATGTGGAAAGAAGCTCTTTGTCTAAACGGACCCAACGTCAGTACATAACATCACTTCACTGAAGACGGAGCGCTGTCTTTGCTCCGAAAAGCTTCTGAGAGTTTTTCTCCTAAGAACTTTCAACATCCAAATAGTTTGAAGGATAAACTCTGAAATTTTATTGCTCAATGACAGAGAATTTTTAAATTATTTTAAAATAAATCAATTTTATTAATTTATCCTAGTTTTATTTTACACATATGTTCATATCACCACCACAGCCAGGGTTACCGGAAATTACTGTTGTCAAATCGCTAAGATAGTCAATCGATATTGCCTAAAAATAGCTCAGGTAGCCCAATTCACTTTTTATAAGAATTTTATTTAATATTACCAGAAGTTCCCAGCCCATATACTTTGAGTTTCGGGCATCTGTTCATAGGGGCCGCTTAGGGTTAACCCCTCATGATTATCCAAGGGATAATTTTGGGATGTTCATTTAGACAAGCTGAGATCGGCTGGGAGTTGAACTGCTGGTGGTGAAATTTTACGGTTAGGGAGAATCGAGTGGTTTGACCACTGCGCTACTGATCCCATCACTTTTTATAATGTTGCAACATAATATAGGATTTTTTCACTGTGGCATATAATTAACGTAATAATAAATGATTCATGCCATTGCACATTGAATGGTGAAATATGTATATAATATCAACGCAAAACTGCAACTTCGAATAATAAATTCAATGTACAAATTTTATTTCTTGCAAATATTTTCATCTTTTTCCCATTCGCCATTGTATTTTTTTGTACTTCCCATACTTTCCCATTTCTTATGTTATTATTGGACTAAGAATGACCCTGTTAAGGTTGAATTTCAAAAACTAATCAAAATCAACTGCATTCTACTTAACAGAAAATATCACGAATGGTACACACATTCGTAACAAATTAGTCCTATTGCTATTTTATTTTATTTAAGGTGAAGTTACAATTGAAATATGTATGTATAAAAGTAATAAATCTAATCTTCAATGGATCACAGTTATATCAATGCCACTTCATGTTTTGTGTTGTTCATGTCATAGATTCACTCTGCGCTAAACTATTTTATTGATAGAAATTGTAAAGTTTGCTGACATAAAGCTATCTGTGGGGGTACAATAAAATCGCAAGGAATCAGGAAAAAAATTATAATATTCAACTTTAACTGAGACTTTCAGTTTGATAAATAAATTAATAAATCACCCACTCTGGCAACCTTGGTCACAGCGCAGACTTCCTCCAGGCTCGGTGGTCGTGAAGTTTGGAATAATTGCTTATTTTTGGATACCCATGGTGACAAAACGACGAAAATGCGTCTTTAATAATGAGTTGAATAAAATATACATTTATCAAAGTAAGTACTAAGAATGACAATAGTGATGTAGAATGTGTAAAATGCAAAAGTTTATTTTCTATTGCAAACAGTGGAAAAACCGACATTGAAAACCACATACAAACAGTCAAACATAAACAGGCCGTGTCTACAGCAATTGCAAGTACAAGTGTGACATCATATTTTAAGAAAAAATTTGAAGATGATGAAAGAAATAGCTGCAGCTGAAGGATTATGGGCATACCATACAGTAACACATAATCACTCATTCAGATCAATGGATTGTACCTGTAAACTGATTAAAACATGTTTTAATTCCAAGTTTACATGTTCTAGAACAAAATGCGAGGCAATAGTTACGGATGTGCTGGTGCCTTATGCGAAACAGTTATTGGAAGAGGATTTAGATTCTGCAAATTTTATTTCTATTTAGTCTGATGCATCAAACCACAAGGAAGTAAAGTTGGTTCCCATAATCATAAGGTATTTTTCATATCGATCTGGAATACATGTCAAAATTTTGGAAATATGAGATTTGCCAGGCGAAACATCTGGCATAGTTACTGATTATATTTTAGAAGCGTTAAAAAAGCATCGTTTAGATAACAAATTACTTGGATTTTGTGCTGACAACACCAATACTAACTTTGGAGGAATGCGAACATTTTTACCAAGCTGAAATCAAATTTGGGTGGAAAAGACCTTGTGGGGATTGGTTGTGCTGCTCATATATTGAACAATGCTATACAAACTGCAGCCGATTGTGTACCAGTTGATGTGCAAGCTTTCATCACAAAGATTTATTCATACTTTTATATATATATATATACAGTGCGCGTTAATGAATTGAAAGAATTTTGTGAATTCATGGATATAGAATATAAGAAGGTCTTGGGATACAGTTCTACATGATGGTTGGCATTAAGACCCGCTATTGAGCGCGTCTTTCAAATATATCCTGCCTTGAAATCATATTTTGCCTCAAACGAGAAGAGCCCCACAATTATCACAAATTATTTTGATAATCCAGAGACGGAGCATTGGCTTTACTTTTTGCATAACGTGTCATCAATGTTCCACAATGCTATTTTGAAAATAGAAGGACAGGAGATTTCTATTATACAAACTAGCAATATTTACAAGGACTTAAAACAAAATTAGCCTACAGAAAAGCAAACGTTTCCTTGCTGTTACAGGTATGGCAAAATTTGAAGCAGCTTGAGGAAGAAGGCAAAATTAAAACCTGCTATTTTCAAAGAAAAAGTGGTGGAATTTTATGACACATGTATTCAATATCTAGATGAATGGGAAGGACCTATTAAGCAAATGGAAAAATTAAATTGGGTTTTGTTAAACATTGACCCTACCCATGGCAACATTCAAGTATGCAGTGATTATATTCATCAACACTTTTCTGAAGTCAATTTAGTAGAAAATAAACTGTGATGAAACCTGCTTTCTCCTGTGCTACACTACAGATGAAAAAATTACTCACTGGAGACAACATTCTGTATCAGTATCGAACAGATGGATTGAAGTATTAAAAGCCTTCAGTGAAAATGAATTTTCCTGCAACAATATTGGCAAATTGGTAGAATATTGTCTCTGTTTACCAGGAACCAATGCTCCTGCCGAACGTCTTTTTTCTTTGATGAACAATATGTGGTCCAGCGATAATACTCAATTACATTTTGAAACTTTGAAATGCATGTTAATCGCTAAATATAATTTTAACCAAACTTCTATGGAATTTTGTAAAAACATTCAGGAAAATGAATTATTATTAAAATCAATCCACTCTTCACAAAAATATATGAAGAAAATTTAGGAATGTAAATAAAGTACTTTTGTATCTTTTTTTTTATTAAAACCATTTTGTTTTACTGCTACACTTGTTTCTTTTTACTTAAATTCAAAAATTCTAAATATACAATTTTGCAGGTACTAATCTATCCATATCAAATATAACAAAAGGTAAGCATACTTCGCAATATTTTTCCAGCTTATATTCTATGACAGCGACTATTACTCATGCTGACTGAGCTATTGTAAATGTCCTGGTTTGGAATTTGAAAAAAATGGTCACCTTAGTCTGGGGGGTTGTGGGAATGATCAAAAAGGACTGTTATGTCGCGTCAAAAAAATGGTGGTCGAGGACCATGGAAGTTTTCGGAAGTAATTATGAAATATGTACCTTTTTTTTTTGGTAAACCACTGTAAAAAGTCTTATTAAAATTAATCTGTTTCTACAATGTTCAAATTTTTTACTTTGATAAAATTCAGAATTAAATTCTTTCAAATTTGGTATATAGCATGACCTATTTCTGTTGATTAGTAATTTCTTAAAAATATTCTAAAATTGACTTGCTTATTGGACTCTGCAACAAGCCTAGACTTTTGTCGAAGTATGATATGAAGGAAAAAAATTGCAAAATAAAAGAAATGTTTACTTTAAACAAGAAAATTTTTATTTTTTTGTTATTTAGAAATAAATAACCCTTCTATTCATGTGCATTATAATCATTTCTGTCTATTAGTGTTTTTTAAATAAATTTTTATGTTGCCAGATGTATTTTTTTACTACATTACACTAAAAAAAGTCCTATTAAAATAAAACTTATCATTTTACTTAAATATTTTATTTTCAGAAAATCAAGAATTAAATACTGATTAATTTGTCATATAACATGTCATAATTCCTTTCATTAATTATTTGGCAAAAACGTTCTAAATTGAAATGTTTTTTGGCTGAGCTTAGGGAAAAAATTGCTTGGCCTCTGGATGGAAACCAGTTTTCAGGCTGGACACTGGAAGGGTTAAACTATGCATCAGATGTTAAAATCTTCCAGAATAAGACCTGGTTTCAAACAAGAATGGCACAACTGCCCATACTGCAAATGACACAATGGTCATGTTGCAGGAATTTTTTGGTGATCATTTGATTTCAAAACATTTGTGGTGCCCAAGATCCCCTGATTTTATCCTTTGGGTATATCTCAAATGTGTAGTATTTCAAAACAATCCTCATAGACTTGAAGGCTAACATTGAAAGAGATTTTAAACATGAGAAAACAAACATAACTAAAGGTGACTGCAAATGTCATGAAACGGGTATGAACCCGCATCCAGGTTGCAGGAAATCACTTTCAATATCTATTGGAAAGGTAGATATATGTCCAATTTGCATCTTTTGAAATTTGTGTCTTTTGTCAAGTTTAAATGGAAAAATACAATAGAGCTCAAACTTTTATGCTTTACATACCCCCTGGAAATGTGTATGTAACTGGCATACCCCTTATATAAATAGATAAAACTATAGTTATAGTATAACAATAGTTATTTTTACTTTGTTACTAGAGCTAGTAACTTTTGAGCTCTCACGGCATACCCCTAAAAATTTTACCGTGTACCCCCAAGTGGTATGCATACCCCACGTTGAGAATCCCTACAATAGAGGGTTGCATCCTTTTTGAAACATCCTGTATCTGCAAATCCCCCATCCTGCCCTCAGTTAGTAGATGGACACTGTTAAAGAACATGCTGGATGGCCTTAACGCGAGGCTACCAGTGGGTCCTCCCAACCTTCTCTGAGCCATCACGGTCTTTGTGACCTGGCCATTTAGACCATTGTGTGCAAAAAAATATCGCTCAGAGGTAAAACAACCCAACCTTTAGCCCTGTGGATTATTTGCCAGAAATTATATAGCTAAAATACATACTCACGTTAATATGGTAACACCTGGATGTTTGTTGAAATATATTGTACTGCTTTCTGATGTTTACTCCCTTTATTTTTATGGTCAGCTTCTCTTTATTCTTGTGTATCAATACATAGTTTCTTATTAAGGGTGTGGAATCAGGGTCAATTCTAAAAGGAGGGGAGCATGCTTTTTCTGTTTGGAACATTTTAATAAAACAGGAAAATAAAAAGCAAATATATATTGCTTATATTTTGTAGGAATAATTTGTGAAAATATACAGGGTGAATCTGAAAAAGTGGGCAAAACTTTACGGGGTGGTAGAATGCAGCTATACGAGCAATATTCGTCATAGAAAGTATGGGCGGAACGCAAACGGCGAGCCGCTAGGTGGCGTTGGAAATGGTATAAAAAGATCGGTCCTCGCACCCAACGGCATTTCTACCATGGATTGCCGAGAGGATGGCTGGTTATACTAACCACGAAATGGCGGATATGCACTTTGTGTATCTTGTTTATTTTTATTTTGTTTATCTTTGTTTATTTTTTTCTGAAGTATCTCCTCTCCTTCTTGTGTTCATTCTTTAAATGTGACAGTGGAAAACTACCTTTTAACTTCTCACCACTTGCGTTCCGACCATACATTCTATGACAAATATTGCTCGTATAGCTGCGTTCTACCACCCCCGTAAAGTGTTGCCCACTTTTTCAGATTCACCCTGTATATAAATAAAAATGCTAGAATGACATTCTGCTGTATTCTTATTCAATACAGTCACTTGCCTCCCCACCATCTGCATTTTTTTTTTACCTGCCTGGAAGTTGCATTTGGGTATTTTTGGAAAGTTTAAAAGGGAGTTTGTTTTATATAGCACTTACACAAATCTAGCAAACAAATGTGAAAGTAAACAAGAAATAGTTAATATGGTAACACCTGGGTGTTTGTTAAAATATATTGTACTATTTTTTTTTCTGTACATTATTGTGCAGAAAAACTATAAAATATGTTGAAAATAAAACTGACACTTGCAGTATCAATACTGAAAAATTCACTAGAATTGTTAACTGCTACATCCAACACTGAGAATTTCAAATCCCCATTTAACAAATTTTACTAATATTGTTTTAGTTATAGTATGACTTGTTCAACATCTTACTGCCTTCTCAATAATATGTAACAAAGTACTATAGTGGTGTTATATCCAATTATTATTACTATAGGCTGACCAGAATAAGACTGAATCCAAGCTAACTTATTAGTGATGTTGATTTTTAAGTTTCCAATGGTCCTAAGATGATTACTGTAGACACGTTCTTTTGCTAATACGCATAATAAAATCATAAGGATGGAAATCAGGTGATCTGAGCAGTAAACGGTTCTTCAGAAATCAGTATGTCAAAATATTCACACAAATTACCCAATGTCTCAGTTGTGTGAGCAGTTGCTCCATCTTCTTAAAAATAGCCTTGCATCAGTTCATCATCCAGCTGCTGAATAAATTCTTCAAGAATCAGGTTGTGGTGCTGCAAATTGACCATTTCTTTGGGGTCAATTCGTTTAATAATGTGCTCTCTCAAAAATGCACACTAAACACCAATTTTTTGACCGTGTAATGGAATTTTACAAATCATGTCAGGTTTTTTGGTTGATTAGTGTCAAGTGTTCTGTGAATTACATATCCTGATAAATGAAACATGCTTCATCAGTCAAGAAAGTTCAATTTCTAAGCTCAGCTGTGAGTTTTAAACCAATGACAAAAAGAATGCACTTTTTGAAGTCAGGAGGGAACAACTGATGAATGTTTATCTTGTAAGCTTTCAAAGATAAGAAATAGAGAGATTCTCTGCCTACATTTAATTGCTTAATTAGTAGAAGTAATGAGCAGATTTTTTTTCTCATCGTCAAAGTAGAACAATGGCTGATACATCAATTACCTCCAATTTTTCATCTGTAACACCTATTCGGGCATAATCCAATTATGGAAGCTTTACAGACAATCTTAGGAAACCTCTTCAGTATTTGATGAACCACTGACTTGCTGGGTACTGTTAGCCTCAGAAATTTTCTGTGAAATTCACTTATACAATCCTTAATTGATACACAATTTTTAGCCTACCAAATTGTTATTTCCTAAATAAATCTTAGAAGTTACCCGACTTTCATATTATTCTGGTCACCCTGTATTCTTTGCCAGTGAAAAGTTCTGATTTATAACAAGAACTAATTGAGCCTTGTGCAATTTGATTTTTATTTTTACTCTTCCATTTACTATCAGTGTCTTTTGTCACAGAAAGACAAGAGCTTTTCAACATAAGCTATGTAATAACAATTCTGCAGGTGCAAATATGTTGTAAAAACTGATGAAAGAAATTAATAAATGCTTTCAGACCTCTATAATCATGGCTGCTTGTGGCTATTTGTATGTTTATCCAATTTAAATGAAGTGATTTACTCACATACCCAAGAATGGGAAAATCTACTTGCCCACTCTTAATTGAGCTGTGCATGTGAAACGATGAATGTCTTTTCTGGTGAGACCTGTTATTTTCCATTTGCAATACATAGGACAGAGATGATTCATAGAAGCTACTCTTAGCTTTTACATGCCTTCTCATACAATGATATGCCCTAAGACCAAAGTCACTGCTGACCACTGCCTGAGGTAGAGCTAGCACAACATACAAAGTTTGCCTTGCTGGAACAATCACTAGCTCCCTAGCCACTGTAGCAGTTAAGGCACAGTGGTTACTTTCAAAGCTAAGAAAATTTACTATGGTGAAATGCTTCATAGCATTTTGCTGTTGTAATGGGTCCAAGTAGTTAGCATTCTTGGCTATTCTGGGTAAGGCATGGATGTTGTGCTGTTTTTCTGCTGAGGTCCCACCATCCTCACAGATCTACTGTGGCATATAAACTGACGGGCTCCTGTCAGACCTCTGTGGGAAGCAGCTGCTTGAGGGGATATTTATGTTTTAAAGGCTTCCAAGGTAGAAAACATCAGCTTTTTACCATTAATGCCAATCCTGGCAACAAGGTCCTCATTGGAATCGATGGGGCTATCGTAGATGAGGCTTTTCATATGGCCCCATAGGAAAAACTTCAGACATGAGAGATCGGGCGATCATGGCGGCCAAGCGATGGGACCACCCCGACCAATCCATCATCCTGGTAATGTTGCATCCAAGGCGTTCCACACATCCACACTAAAATGGGGTGGCGCTCTGTCATATTGGAACCACATACATGTTTGAATGTTTGCTGGAACAGGGTTCAGTAATTCTGGCAAGACTTGTAAAAATACGTGGTACGTTCTCCCTTTCAGTCGGGCTGGCAGAAGGTATGGGCCAATCAAATGGTCATGGAGGATTCCAGCCCAAACATTTATGGAGAAACGCCGCTGGTACGAATGTGGACGTATGGCGTGCGGATTACTGGTGGCCCACACATGAGAATTCTGGGTATTAAAAATGCCCTCACGTGTAAAGGTGCATTCTTCAGTGAATAAGACGTACATCAAAGTCTGCTGCAGGAACCACTGTGTAAAATCCACATGAGGCTGATAATCTGCAGGTGTCAAGGCATGCACCCTCTGTGCATGGTAGGGGTGTAATCATTCATCTTGTAGAACTCTCCACAACATCGATTGGAGCACACTTACGTCATGCGAAAATTGCTCGTGTGCTACATTTGGGATGATCTCCAACCCTACGTAGAATTTCCTCTGTAACGTGGTGTCCTCACACTCCTTGCACGCCCTGTATCCTGCAAGCCGCTGACAAAGGAGCCCATTTCGCACAGATACCGATGCAATTGCTGAAAGGAGGTGTGTTCTATCACCCCTTAAAGTTTGGTCCAAGAGTTTTGAATCGCCCTGTATAGAAAATCTCCATCTTTGCATCAGCACACCCAGGTTCAATCAAAAAAGGCCACCATTAAAATGACTTTTACAAGAAATTTACACTTCTACTAGAAATACCCCAGAAAAAGAAAGTACATATTTAGAAAAGCAACAATAGCAGGATACCCTCCCAACTTAATCTGTAAACTGGAAAAAGAGGTAGTCATAGTAACAAAATGAGCCTATGCTGGCTCAACCAGTACTCCAAAGAACTCAATATAGTGCAGCAGTACAAAACACACCCTGGCTGGCATTTAACCATAAAAAACCATACGACCATATCGTATAAAAGTCCCAACTGCAAAACCAAATACAATAATACAAAGAATAAAACAGGTTGTAACAAGCAACAAATTAAAATGACAGAGTATATAGAACTATTTTAATAGAAGAATACCAATAGAAAGAGCCTATGTACATAACAAAGACTCAGAGAACTGGACGCAGATTTTGTGAATATCAATGACATATCTGATACAAAAAACATACTATGGCACTAGTGCATAGTGTCATAGAAGGAGGCATCATGTCGCAATTTGATGAAGCCAGAATAATTATTGTAAACGAGTTTCAGTTAGCCACTTCAGAACAGTTGATGATATATATGTACAGGAAATCATGTATTAACAGTGAAATCCCAATCCTGCATTTCCCTTGGAAAAATAGTAATAAATGAGGAAAGCCAATGAAACAGTGAAATTCGTGGAAAGAAAAGGAAAAAAGAGCACATAAGTAAGTAGCAACCATTGAGAAAATTGGATCACCACAACTGATTACCAACCCTTACAACTTGAAGCACAAGAAGCTAAACCAATCATACCATCACTTTGCACCACGGTATATAAGGTGGAAAACCAGCAACCAAAAAATAAACATTGAAAATGACAGTGGATATTGAAATTCCTAGATGTGACATGCATTCTCTGTATGTGTTTTATTATTATATAAAATAAAAATAAATAAATACCCCTTCAAGCAGCTGCTTGCCACAGAGGTCTGACAGGAGCCTGTCAGTTTATATGCCACAGTAGAAGGTCTGAGAAGATGGCAGGACCTCAGCAGAAAAACAACACGAACATCCATGCCTTACCCAGGACTCGAACCCAGGTCCCTTAGATCAGTAGTCAAATGCATTAACCACTCAGCCACGGGAAGGCACTTTATTTTATGCATCCCTTTTTTTTATAATAAATGTCATAAGCATCAGAGATGTATTGTTTCATTGACCTGCTGTGCTTCAATATTGTTGAAGAATAGTCACGTACTGCTACAGTAATGAAAAAAGAAGCCTGATAGGATAGTGTGCCATCAGTCAATATAAATCAGATATCATCAGAGGAATACATCTGAAACCCACACTATGAGATGGCAAATACCTTCTGGATATACCGTAAATTGGAGTGTTGAGGAGCCCTGCCCCATGCTTCACATGGATCAAGCTTGAGAAAAGCCAACCCAGCATGACAAGATGAAACAATAAAGGTTGTGTATAGTTTTCTTTGCCATTCTTTATTGCCTAATTTTAAGCAATAAATAGGTTTGGAGATACTAAGATATTGTGTGCAACCATTATGGATAGATGAAACTACACGTTTAAAAAAAAAGTGATTTTAGACTACACATTGAACTAAAAAACTGTAATTTAGTAAACAAATATAAAAAGAAAAAAAAAAGCTTTAATAGTAGAGAACCACAGCTTACTTTATAATTTGATATTTTTTGAATGCTAACAGAGAAATGCTAGACATTATCATTCTTACCAGCTATATTCTTAACCCTTAAAGTGCTGAAAGATGCTGTAGTTCCCAGAGGCAAATGCAGTCTCATATTCTTTGGAAATAGTTCTCAAGATAATATGCTCTAAAACCTTTTTTTTTTTTCTTATAGAAATTGGTCATTTTAAATGTGTGTTTTTAAAATAAATCCTGGAAGTTTGTGAACTAAATTTAATAAATAATATAAACCTGGGCTTTATATATTGAGTAAAAAAAAAAAGAAGATAAATATTCCCTCAAGCATCTGCTTGTCACAGAAGTGTGATAGGAGCCTGTCAATTTATATGCAGTAAAGTTGCCAAAAATCAAAAATGAAACCATTACAGTGCTATGGCAGCTGTTACAGTAATTTTTTTTTGCACCCTAGTGTTTTTCTTCCTCTTTTTAATGTTCCCAAACTAAACTTTCATGGAGAGTGTTCTTTGAACTCCTGGTGTTAAACATTTTCTTGATCTTTTGAAATTCCATCAAAAGTAATCTGTATAATGAATTAGTAGTAAATATTAAACCATAAGTGATAGTACACAAGTGTAGTGACTCTGAAGAAACTTCCAGCAGAACCTTTTAATACAAGAAAAAAATATGGAACTATATAATTTTCCTGTTTCATATAAATCTGTTTATGTATATTATTATGTAGAATTAAATAATCTTTCTTTTAATATATATAATATGCTATATTATGTTCACTAATATGATTTCAGAATGAGATTCAAATCCAAAGAAATTACCATTTATTTTACTATATTGTTTTTAATAAACACTATTAATATGCTTGCTGTTTTCCTCAAAAATTTTTTTAAATCCACAATTAAATTCTTATTGGTATTTGACATGTCTTAGTTTATTATTTCAGTATAAAATTTTAGTGTTTCTTTCTGCTGGAAGCCTTTCAAAATTAACGTCACCACCAGAGTGAGGTTTGCTCTATAAACTAGACATATTAATAATTAATATTAAAAATAATACAGAGATAAATCTCAAAAATGGCTTTTTTGTTTTCTGGGATTCTCTAATGCTGTGTGTTGTATGATGCTAACAAATTTTTCACATAATATCAGGGGCATATCTTGTGTTTCTGACAGATGGATGATTCATAAAAGCCATTCAGAACCTACAGTAAATTTCTTTAAGGATGTGTTTTTATTTGCTGAATGAGCTTGTTAGAGAGAAACAGTAATCAGAGAGCAAGAGAGAAACAGTAATCAGAGATGGTGGATCCAATAACATTAACACTTTTAACACATAATCTACAGATTATATGCCAGAAATTGCAGTAAGTAGTGTAACTCTATTGGTAGAATTCATTAAGTATTCGTTATTATCCCAAATTAGCTTCAATGTCTTGCTTTCTTATTGTTGCTATCAAGAAACTATGATGTAAAACAGTTTTTTTTTTATGTTATCTAATGAGTAGGTAAAAAGTTCTTAATATATTCAGTGACTTATACAGTATTAGCATTATTATTCCTTCTGAACTTTAAAATTGTCTTATATGTATTTTTAGGGCTGAAACTTCAGAAGAAGGAGTGCAAGATAACCAATCTCAAGAGGAAATCTGTGCTACAGAAAATGTAGAAGTAACTTTTTCAGAAGAAACCTATGTGCCAACAAAGAGAACTAGGACATGTGCCAAAGAACAGAAAGAGATAATTGAAAATCTATTTGAGAAACAAAAGGCAGTTGTAACTGAGAAGTCTTTTATGAATATAAAAGGTAACAAGCGATTTAAAAGTGATGTGTGGAGTTGTTTTGGAGATATCAAATTGCTTATCAGTAGAAGTGAGGCGAAACGACTGAAAATAGAGTTTTATTTAAGACAGTGTGGGGATGAAGAAATGCTCTTATGTAAATCATTTGTGGGGTGTTTGAAATGTTCTGCACTTTTTATTCATGATGCTCAGAAATCTGGAACTTCAACTTTACGTTCACATATGAGATCCTGCTCAAGACCAAAACACAAGAGGAAAAAAGGATCTCCAACAATAATATTTTTCCAAAACAAATCTAGCAAACAACATTTGATTAAGTGTACTTCTGAAGCAGAAAAACTAGCAGTCCAAGAACAAATTCTGAACTTTGTGTTAAGCACTCAGAGCTCATTTGATACCATTGATGAACCAGAGTTTCAAAAGTTGCTTCAAATGTGTATTAATATGGGTGCAATATATGGTGATGTGAATATTGAAAGCATGCTGTGTCCTCAAGAAAAGCTTACTGACTTTTTATTAAATGATTTGTATGTATCATCCATAAACAATTTTTACACTGAAATTCAGTATGTATATGGAATGACTTTTAATGCAAATATTTGGATTGAAGAGCAGCAAAAGCTGCCATATATAAGTTTAATATGTCATTATTCAACAACTGCTGGAGAGCTGAAATCAGTTATTTTGCATACAGATGAATTCCATTATGAGAGCAAAATTGCAGAGGATGTAAAAGAATGGTATTCATCCTTCATTAATGAGTTACCAGTAATTCCTTTTAAACGTTTGATTTTGACAGATAATCAGTCAAATATGGTTGCAGCATTTAAAGATGAGCAGTGTGTTAGATGTGCATATCAGAGCTTGAATCTGGCGATGCAGATTGTTGTTAAAAATGCTACACTGAATAGCAATGAGAATGATTTTTCTGATTTTGCAGGACTGATTAATGGGTGCAAAGATTTGGTTACATATTTTGAACAAATAGAAAATGAGTATCAGCTGCCAGAGACCTTAAAAGGCTACAAAGAAGAAAACTGGATTTCTGTTCTTGCAATGTTTAGATCTGTTAATAGTCAGTGGGATGAAATTCTGAACATTTTAAATGAAACTGGGGATACACATTTGTTATCTATAGATAAATTAGTGCTTTCTGCTGTTATTGAGTTATTTCAAGTATTTGATGAAGCATTAGTGGAACTATCAAATGGTGCTGAGACAACACTAAATATTGTAATTCCATGGATAACAAGATTAAGGAAGCATTGTTTATTAGCGGATGATGATTTTCATGTAATCCAACAACTTAAAAATTATATCCTTGTAGAATTAAATGACCAAGTTTCAAAATATATATCTGTCTATCATAGAGTAGCAACATTGTTAGATCCAAGGTTTAAACGTCTGGTATTTTTACCAAGAGAAGATCAGATAGCTGCCAATGTGAAGACAAAGTGCTTGGTTAAGGAGTGTATGGAAGCTCCAACCATAGATGAATTCCCTGAAAATATGCAAACTGGCAATGACTCTGTCAACAAAGATCGTTTTTGTGATTTATATGCAGCAACGAGTGTTTCATATGATTCTGGTAATAGTGAAAAGTCAGCTCATCGAGAAGTTGATAATTACCTATTAGAGCCCTTTCAACAAGGCAATCAAGATTTAGATCCACAGAATAAGTTTAACCCTTTAAAATATTGGGCCCAAAATAGTGACCGATTCCCAAATCTGAGCAAGGTTGCCATGTGGGTGTTGTCATGTCCAGCTAGTTGTATCCAAACAGATGAGACATTTTCATCGTGCAATTGGCTTGTAAATTGTTGTAGAATACATCAGAGACCAGAAAATGTAAACAAAACATTATTTGTTAAATCATATCGAAAGCTTTGAAATTGTTAAGCGGCAAAGAATTGCATTAAGAGTGAACTGTTTTATGTTTTTTCTCTTTGATCAGTTATATTTCAGATACTTAAATATAATTAGAACTTTGAATATCATTTTGAAATATATCAGAATTATTGAATTGTATTTCTTCAGTGAAGCTGTTACAGAATTACAGAACGAAAAAACTCAACAACTGAACTATTTTGTTTGCTCATAGAAAAGTAAAACGTATAAAATATTAAAAACAATTTTCGGGATATTTGGTCTGTTCTCTGCTTTTATTACATTCATTTCTGCATTTTTTTTTATGATACTAATTGCCTTTATTTTTTTCCATAACTTTTCTAGTACAAAATTAAGACCCACGAAGCTAAAAAGTTTGTCTGCAGTAATCCAAATACAGTATACAATAAACAGTTATAATTTTATAAAATAAATTCAATATTACATTTAAAACGATAAAAATTAAATTTCGCTTGTCTTATTCAAATAGAAAAGGGCGCTCATCAGCCACCTGGGGCACAACCCCATTAAAATAATAAAGGAATTTGAAATTTAGTATTCATTTTTTTGTCTAAGAAAAAAACCTTTTTTTTATATTCGTTTGTAATCGTTATTTTCCGTGTTACGTATACCACAGCATTCACTTTGTGATCAATGCCACATTGTCTATACCAGTGGTTCTCAACGTGGGTACGCCTACTCTTGTTACCTTGAGAGATACCAATGGGTACCTTGAGCGTTGCATTCAAAGTGACCGAATATGTGCTTAATTTTTAGTAAAATATTTATCGGCTAATTGGAAAATGATTCAGATTCTCAATGATATATGCATATTTTTATTATGAGAAGAGTAGGGTTACCATATATCCTATAAAGGAGGACGACCCTTTTTTTTCTGGTGACCTGGAATTTTGAAAATTCATAAAATGACCTTTTTTGTATAAAATCAACATATTTTAAACTAAAACACTCAATTTTTTATTATTTCTTGAACCACGATGATAATGTAATTTACTGTTAGCCATGAAATAATTTACTGTAAATGCTAAGTTGATTCTGTTAATGTAAAAGTTACTAATTTGTTTATTAATAGCAATTTGCATGCCAGATTAAAAAAAGCGTGCCTTAGAAAATTGTATAAAATTTTGCCTCCTACCACGATAGATGGAACTATGAAAGTTGACGGCAGCTTTTTTTATTTGCACCATAAAAAGAGAGCTAAGAAATGGCTTATGCATTGCCAGTTTTTTGCAAGAGCATAACTTACCAAGTTAATAGAAACAGCCAGAGTTTGCCTTCCGGTCTCCGCAAAATTCCCCGCCTTGCCCACGGTCAGTAGGGGACACCGATGGGCTTGGAAAGGCCGCCGTCCGTCGGATGGGACGTTAAGCCGTGGCCCCGTGTGTGGGAGAGCCATACCCTGTGCACGTTAAAGAATATGCTGGATGGCCTTGACGGGAGACTACCATCTGTCTCTCAACAGCTGTTCCAGTGGGTCCTCTCCCCCAACTTTCTCTGAGCTTTCGGGGTCCATTTGACCTGGCCATTTAGCCCATGGTGTGCAAAAAAGTGCCGCTCAGAGGTAAAACAACCCAACCCAAGTTTGCCTTCCGAAATAGCAGATAGTTACAAAGCCACTTAAGACTACATACTCTTGATTGCTTATCAAGTATGAATCAAAATCGGCAATTGAAGTGTACTGAATAATTATGCCTTTCTCCTCTATTTCTAGCTTTTTTTTGTTCTTTTAGATGCTGGCATCTGGTAACCCTAGAGGGGCAGTGCAATTGCAGAGCCCATTCTCTATTACTAGTGTCTGTCCAATGCTTTTCAGAAACTGATCCGAATGAGAAAAGCGATTTAAGTCGACCATGCCATCCTAATCTGCGTTCGAGATTGATCTTATTTCAAATCACAGAAGAATAATGACAGCTCTCAATCACTCAGTTGAAACTTGGAGCGGGTGCTGAGATCTAGTAATCAGCACATATGTGAAGAATATTAACAGTGTTTGAGGTACACGCACTAGACACTACTTCTCTGTCTCTTGAAATCTTAACACAGCTCCGAAGGTGGAGAGAACAATTAGACCTGTATTAGGGCGGGTCCCTTTCAGTCAGTCAGACATTTTGCTATTGCTCAGTCTGAACAAGGAACATAGGGGATCCTGAAACGCTTTGTGTTGCGATTTTGTACTAGAAGGATGTGATGTTTTTTTGCGTAACTGTTTTTTATTTCGCACCGTTCAATAACGGATAAATTTTTAGTAAGAGGAACAAAGAGAAAATTAGATTCTACAGAGAACAGAAAATTCAGAGAAAAGATGCGAAGACGAGTTGACAACACCTCGTTATTACAGATCAAGTAGGTCATGACCTATAATACAGTACATACATGCAAGAAAATGAAAAGCACCTCTTAGCATTCTATGCCTACAATAATCTTACGGGTACCTGCCCAACCCTCGGCAGGAAAAAGGTTAAAAACCACTGCTTCATATAATGCGAATTTATCCATTACGGCTATCGGCCAAAATCTTAAGCAAAGAATATATAAGCATAAAGAGGGTAAGGCCCATTATGCATAATATGAATTGCATGCTGGCAGCGACGAGTGTTGCGGAGAAGCCGTATTTCAGGCTTTATGTGTTGGGGGGGGGGGGACGTCACGCTTAGGATCGAAGCAGACCAGAGACTAGTCAGAAAACATCTCCCATTTGCTCGAATGTTAAAACTGAATTCTATTGGAGCATTTTTCTATTAGTAAATTTCTTATGCTGTATTCGTATTTAGTTTTGTTCAGTAATATAGCGAGGCAGATTGTATGTGTAAACTGAATAGCGTTTTATAATAATTCACATCTATTTCATCGAATAGACAGAGCAAGTTTGCCGGAAATTTTCTGTAAACGGCAAAACAAAGCCAGTGGCTTTGCTATAGGGGGAGGCTACCCCCCCCCCCCCCCAGTAACTCGGAGTTGGCAAAATTCGAAGCGACTTCGTTAAATCTAGGTGAGCTGTGAAAATTTGTAATTTTTTTTTGTAAAATTAAGGGGAGTTGTCAAATTCGAGGCAACTTGGCAAATCTAGGGCAGTTTGAAAAATGGATTGATGGTAAAATAAAGGTGAGTTGGCAAAATCGGGACAACTTGGCAAAATTCGGAGTGATGGCAAAATCTTGGGGAGTTGACAAAATTCGGAGTGACGGCAAAATTCAGGTGAGATGTGAAAATTTGGTTTTTTTTTCTGTAAAACTATTAGGAGTTCGCAAAAACTAGGGGCAGTTGGCAAAATCGTGGAGAGTTGACAAAATTCAGGTGAGATGTAAAAATTGCAATCTTTTTTCTGTGAAATTATGGCGTGTTGGCAAAATCGAGGCAATTTGCAATATCTAGGAGAGTTGGCAAAATTCAATGTGACTTTGGAAAAATCAGGTGAGATGTAAAAATTGGGATTTTTTTCTGTAAAATTGTGGCGAGATAGAGGAAACTTGGCAAAATCTAGGGTAGTTGGCAAAATTCGAATCCACTTGGTAAAATACGGGCGATTTGTGAAAATTGGGATTGTTTTCGTGAAATTAAGGGAAGTTGACAAAGGGCGAAATTTTGGGGAGTTTGAAAATTTGAAGTGACTTGGCAAATTCAGGAGAGATGTAAAAATTGGGATTTACGAAATTAAAGAGGTGGTAAAATCGAGGCAACTTGGCAAAACTGGAAACCACTTGGTAAAGTACAGGTGAGTTGTAAAAATTGGGTTGGTTTTGTGAAATTAAGGAGAGTTGGAAAAACCGAGAACTCTTGGCAAAATTCGAAGCCACTTGTTAAAATACAGGGGAGTTGTGAAAATTATGCCTTGTGCAATTAAGGAGAGTTGATAAAATTCGAAGTGACTTGGCAAATTCAGGAAAGATGTAAAAATTGCGATTTTTTTTCTGTAAAATTATGGCGAGTTGGCAAAATTCGAATCCACTTGGTAAAATATAGGCGAGTTCTGAAAAATGGAATTTGTTTTGTGAAATTAAGGAGTGTTGGACAAATCGAGGAAACAACAAAATGTACGGCAGTTGGCAAAATTCGAATCCACTTGGAAAATACGGGTGAGTTGCGATAATTGGGATTGGTTTTGTAAAATTAAGGAGAGTTGACAAAATCAAGGGAAAATTCACACTGACGCTACAATTCAGACGAGATGTAAATATTGGGATTATTTCTGTGAAATTATTTCTAGTTTGTCAAAATTGTAAGTCAAAGGGCAAAACACAGGAGAGCCTGCCTAATTTCCTTAACTCCCTCCCTCCCACGGAACGAAAAACTAGGGTAAAAACATGACAGCGATATTATTTGCTCAGTTGGCGAAATTTGATTTTCGAGTTGGAAAATTTTTGATATATCACCATAGTCCATATTAACCACAGTCCTTCGCTCTACGCTCCTGCCAGTGGCGGAAGCGTGACTATTTCAACAAAATAGTCACGCTTCCGCCACTGGCAGGATAGTCACGAAGCGTGATTATTTGAACAAAATAGTCACGCTTCGTGACTGAATCGCTTTTAGTTTTTATATGAAAGCAATGGGACGCTGCTTCAGTACTTGTGTTTGTAAATTATTGAAGAGTAACGGCCTGTTCCAAAGATGGAGTTTTCAAATCATTAAATCGGAACGCCGTTCGGTACTTGGGTTTCCATATCAATGAACCGGAACGTCTTTCTGATACTCGAGGTTTTAAAATCATTGAAATATAACACTGTTCCGGTATCATGTTTCGGAATCCTAGTATGAATAGTTCTATGAACATTTTTTAAAGTAATTTTTCTGTGATATTATATATAACGTGTAGTAACAAGAAATGGATTGAAGGCGTAATTCCTCTTCCTTGGGGGAACTTATGATTAGGAAACCATTATTTCATTGACAAAATTTTTCAAAATCAGAAAATTCCAAGAATTTTACTTAATATTGGCTGCTGATCATATAATTATATGAATTGTGTATAATTTCTCAATCAATTTTTCGTCTACCAAGGAATTCAACTATTTCCTTGGTAGATGAAAGTTAACTGTCGTATTGCGCATTCTAATATTATTAGAAAACACAAAGCAATTCTTCCATCCAATATTGAGTTTTATAACAAAAATCTGTGGAAAATCCATATATTTTCCCATTAAGAAACAATATTAAGAGTATTTTGATGACTACATTGGCAGATCCTAGAAATAGTGGCTTACTCAAAGTGTAGGGGTTTGAACAATAACCGCTGCTCTTGAGAGCTTAAATATGCAGTTTTCTAAGACAGTCCTCGGGAAAAAGACTCAAGTACATCAAATGAGACTCAAAGATACACACCCATTGGATGTTTCTGGGTACTGCACAGAAAAATATAAACAGAAGAAACCAACTGGGACCAACTTTTCTATTAAACTCCAGCTGTTAAGTTGCGCGCAGTGAATGGCGGACTGTGTCCGCGCACATCCGCCATTCGCGCAGAAAAGTTCGTAGATGACGCACACTCAAAAATTTAGAATGTTGTCTCTGAGACCTGCAAGTATTTGCTTTTAATGTATCGCTTCTGGTGTGGCGTTTTCAAAATTAAATAGAGTCGACAAAAAAAGTTACCGATTTCAATCCTCACTGAATTTAGCCAAAATGTAATGCATTGAACTGTTATGGAAAAGCACCTTGTATCGCTAATGTTAAATTGTATTACTTGTAAATAGTAGAAAAAGCCAAAAAATAATGGTTTGAATGCGAAACCAGAATTAAAATTACATGGAAGATAATTATACTATACGTAATTTTAACTTCCCCCTTCCCTTTGAAATGGAGCCAAAAAAAACAAAACTACACGTTATTAAAAACATCTGAAAAAAAATGATCGCTGACACGACGTAATCGAACCCCCAACTCTCCAGATACATGCCAGAGGGCTCTACCCTTAACCACGCATCAGACCTTAAAAAATCTCCCACAATAACACCTAAAAAATCATCACTGAGAGGTGGCGGACCTTGCACCATCTATTCTTGAGAGGTAACTTTTCTAACTGTTGCTAATGAGATCAGTCACGCTTCAGCGTTTATTATTAAATGGTTTACTATGGATGGATTTTTAACTACATATGTATTTCACGCATTTTTTCAAAAATTTCTTTGAAGACCACAAAATTGGTGGGAAAAGTTTATACCAGAACAGGGTTCCGGCTGAACTTTCATCACTCCCCCAGTCATTTTCTGGATACGGGCCTGCAGGTATGTAATATATTTCGTGATTTCCATCCATTAGTTTTTCTTAGTTCGTTTTCAAAAGCAAATATGGCATTCATTTTTTTTTTTTGATATTTTTCAAAATTTTCCGAAGAAAAAAATTCGTGGAAAAAAATGTTTTTAATATTAATAAATAAAATATAATAGTGTGGCATATGTAGTCTGATTCATTCAATTATATAAATAAAATTAAATGATATGCTTCCGATAATGTAAAAGTTTGAGATTACAATGTTCTTCAAATATTAAAAAAACATTATCGACTCCCATGTAGCTGAATATATTTTCAAAATATATTTACAGTCACTTAGATAAGTTTATTAAATTTGCAACTACCACTGTGGACCAGTTGAAATCTTTGTATCATTAAATTTCTTATTCCTTGTTGAAACATTATAACGTTTTCTGTCGTACCTTGTGTCTGCCCCATTGAAATACTCATTTGATTTATCCGTACAAAAAAAAAACGATGGTTCGTGTTAAAATAACAAGTCTAACGATGAAAGCTTTCGCTATATGAAATAGAAAACTATTCGATGTAAGACACGAAGAATGGGACCCTTAGAGATTTTCCTGCAGCTGATCTTGCAGGCTATCAGAACGCTGGTTACGTCTTTGCGTCCTGAAGTAGGCCATCAATTCAAAAATGACCGTTTATACTTGACTGGCCGATTCAATCAGTAGTCGAAGATGTTGCTTAGCGAAAATCTTCATTTGATTCTGCCAAGCTAAACAAACCTAAATTTTCTTTCCACACATGAACTTGGTTGCCAACTTGCGAAAGAAACATGGCATACTCTAAGATTAATTAAATGTTTTAACAAAATTATGGAATAAAATTGAACAATACTTGTTTTGCTGAAACAGTTTTGGCACTTTTTTCCTTACAGAAGCCGTCCCGTGGCGGAGTGGTTAGCGCGCTTGGCTACTGATCTATGGGACCTGGGTTCGAGCCCCGGGTAAGGCATGGATGTTCGTGTTGTTTTCTGTTGAGGTCCTGCCATCCTCCCAGATCTTCTACTGTGGCATATAAACTGACAGACTCCTGTCAGACCTCTGTGGCAAGCAGCTGCTTGAGGGGGTATTTGTTTATTTATTTATTTATTTTTCCTTACAGAAGTCTTGTACAATATCTCTAATGATAAATGATTTCTGCCCAGACTATGGTTGGCCATGAATGTTTTTCATTAGCTTTAGCTTCGACAAGTTGCTTTCTACACTGGCCATAGTTAGCTTCTTACTGTGACCCAAACACCATTTTTTTTCTGTCACCTCTCGAAATGTTCTGTATTAGTCTAATAACGGTATTAAGATTTATATTGTTCACACAGTAAAAATTTTGCTTTTTCGCAGCCACTGAGGTCTGATAGGAGCCTGCCACGAAAATTGTGAGTAGGTTGAGACCTCAACAGAAATGAAACACTGGTTAATGTAGTCTGATTCGTTCATTACTAGACATACAGAACATTTGGGGATGTGCCACAAAAAATTGCAAGTTTCAGGGTCTAAGAATATGTAACAAGACAGTGAATAATCTCAGTAACCATGGTCAGTGTTAATTGGATTAAATCCATTGGCCAGCGATCGAACCCAAGCCTGTTCAATCACTAGACAAGTGATCCAAACCTAGAGTGATAATCTTATCGATTCAGGTTCTCAATCTACTAATAAAACGAGACAAAATTTCCACCAGATCAGGCGATTGTCTAGCCCGAACTATGGGTTGGTTTGTTTTATTGCTGCCTTTGTTTCACAAGGAACCCGAAAGCTGAAAGTTCCTTGTGAAACGAGAGGATCTATCCCCAGTAGTATAGTCCCATTCCACGGTACCCCACGCACTGTGCTTCCCCCTATGACGTCACTTCCGGCCACGCCCCTATTACATCACTGACCACGCCCCCTATTAATATTCATAATTAATAATTAATTAAAAATTTCTCCCCCTTATTGAAAAAACCCCTTTCCTCCCCACTTTTTAACCTGTGGGGAGTACTATTTTGGGAAAAACCCATATTTTAGCTCTAATTTCCCGATTTTTGACTCCCCTTTATTAAAAATTTCTCCCCCCTTTTTAACCCCTGGTGCCATCTGGTGACTATGAGGAGCACCATTTTCGGAAAAACCCCTATTTTAGCTCTAATTTCCCGATTTTTGACTCTCCCTTTATTAAAATTTTTTCCACCTTATTAACCCCCCCCCCCCTTTTTTAACCCCTGGCGCCATCTGGTGACTATGAGGAGTACTATTTTCGGAAAAACCCCTATTTTAACTCTAATTTCCCAATTTTTCAGCCAACCCATCATTAAAGACCCCTGGTTGACCCACCTATATTTTAAGCCCTCCTTCTCGAATAGTCCCGATTTTTCTTTATTTCAGACCCCCCTGGTTGACCCCCCTATATTTTAAGCCCCCTTAATCTCCGAATAAGTCCCTTACCAACTAAACTTCGGGTGGCAACGATCGGTTGTTGCAGTAATAAGTACTTTGCCCTGTGTCACGCGTTCTTTGACCGTATCGCGTGTTTATCCAATGGGGTGATGTGTAAAGGTCACGGTTCTGGCTGTATATAACGGATGAAAAGGTCTAGCATTTATTCTGAGCTACATGTTATAGTCGGCAGCATGGATTTTGGTCATTTTTGGACGAGTGATGAGGACTCCAGCTATGAGAGCGATCCACAATACTTCTGCACGCGTATTCGTTGGTTGTTACGTCGACCTGTGGTTGTGCCTCCTCCACCTCCGGCGTCAACTGTTAGAATGGAACTACACCCTGGACCTAGTGGTCCTATGCTACAGGCCGTTCTTGTGGACGATGACACACCACCACCACCTACAAGACTACGAGGGCCTTTGGTTATGAAACCGCCTGAATCCTGGCCCCCAGGACTGCCGCAGAACGTCGTTCAGGCTCTGAGACATAAACGGCAGAGACGTCTGTAGTCGTGCCTGTGTGAAGTCACCAAGCGTTTGTCTTCCAGTATTCGAACTAGTGCAGTTTCCGAGTGCAAACATGCAGAATATCTGCATGGTTCTAGATCTCGACGGTTTCCGTGTAAATGGTCGTTTCCTAGTTCGTGAACTTGGATATGCAACTCTGAACGGGAAATGTGGTGTCTATCGGTTCAATCTTCGGCATCACCAAGCTTTGTCGGTAAAGGACAGGAAGACCGTCAACTACGTGTCTAAATATGTGTTAGGTCTACCCTTTCATCCTCTGCCTAGCGAAAAGGTGTGGTCATTAGATCACGTTCCTAACATCGTGAAATATGCTTACAAACTTGCACGTACTGAAGAAGCTACTGTGGTAGGTTACAAAGGAGGTAGTGTGGAAAGAATTCTCTTGGAGCAATTAAATCTTCCCAGCGTTAATCTTGAACTTTATGGATGCCCCAAATATTGTGATCTCCCAAAAGTTTCTGATTTCGAGTGTGGATATCACACAGGAGAGGGAGTCCACTGCTCTTTAGCCGAAACAGCTGCATTTTTTGGATGGATTGATCGCCACCTCAAGTATTGAGAACATGTCGCAACAAGTGTTGCATCACCAAATGTTCGCTTATCACATTATCTGTATAATTATCGTTCCTGATTGGTCGTCCTAGGTGGTGCTGCTCTCTCTAGTTAAATAGGGGACGACTGCTGTGTGCGACATTGTTCACGATGCAGCCTAACAATCCAGATGTGTGGTGTCTCGGTGAAGATGTTTACGTCGTGCCTTCGCTGTTCAAAAATAAGTTTTCTGTGCACGTACGTCGCTACAAGAAATATGAAAATGGCGAACTCATCTACCCTACACCTGTGGGGGTTACCCTCTCCATACCTGAATGGGAGGCTTTGTGTGCCACGGTGCCCCACATAGAGGACCAAGTGAAAATCGGTCCTGATCAGGAGACATGGCACGTGATGCCTGTTTTACGTGCCTACATGTATCGCAATGTAGGTAGAGAACGCTGTGTCGACTTCATCAAAGAATCAGCTGACCAAAGAACTCTACAGTTCCGTGTTGTGAGACACTGTATAACGCTGAACGCTTCGCAGTGGTTCACGCTGGCTATCCACGTAGACGAAGTGATGTGCGTTGTGCATAACGTGTGTGGAACTCTCAAAGATCACCATCTCCGTACGGCTATTATAGAACATTCAGAATCCGTTCGACCTTTCCTGTTGGGACCTGTTTTCGGCGGTCCCGAGTGTGTTTTCCCGCTGCTGGTGAATATTTTTCAGCAAGAACTTATGCATCTGATACAGTTAGACGGACTACCACCCGAAGAAAAAATACCGACCATCGTAGGGTGGACTGGTGACTTGGACATTAACGCCTTGGCACAGGTGTTTGTGGATACGGCCTGGAAATGAGGTCTGTTGAATTTTGTAGATTCTGGATTTGTGTGTGGTCTAAAATATAATGCTATTGTCGACGAGGCAAAAAATGAAATGTATAAATAAATAATTGTAACCTTATATAATGTGTCTGTCTTTTCATCCTATGTCGTTTTAGTCTTGGTAGGTATAGGAGAAAGAAGGTGTTAGCTAGTGTCCGTAGTGGAATCGTGACAGTGTTAACGATAATGGTGCTTGTATTAGAACTTGTAGCTCCTAGTAAAAATATTCAGTGTGGGGAGTCAAAAGCCTTAGACAGCGAATACAAAATTCGCGTGTGTAACTTAACAGTGGACATCAGACAGTTTATAGGAGACGTCCCTACAGTGACAGGTGTTACACTTTCGTTACATCAATGGCAAAACCTGGTGGGGTACGACGTCTGGGTGCAGAAGAAAACAAAACTTTGAAATCCCATTATTTCGACCCTGAAAGAGGGTTCGGTAGTGTAAAAAAGTTAGCTCTGAATACGGGACTACCACTGAAACTCGTCCGAAAATGGTTAGAAAAGCAACCCACCTACACGCTACATAAACCTGTTCGCAGAAAGTTCCCCCCCCCGTAACAAAGTTTACGTCACAGGCTTAGACTAGCAATGGCAAGCGGATCTCTTAGTCGTAAAAAATCTAACTCGCTTCAATGACGGTTATCGCTACATATTAACAGTCATCGATGTGTTCTCGAGGTATGGGTGGGCGGTGGCCACGAAGGCAAAAACAGGGAAAGAAATGGTGTTGGCTTTCAAAAAAATCCTTTCCAAGGGGCGGTCTCCCATGAATTTAAATACGGATCAAGGTACGGAATTTACCAACAGAGTGTGCCAGAAATTCCTGAAAAAGAAAGGTATTCGGTTCTTTGTCACCTACTCTGACAAAAAAAGCAGCATTGGTGGAGAGATGGAATCGCACCCTACACGAGAGACTGGGGAGATATTATACACATACCGGTACTTGGACGTGTTGTACGGGGATACAATGCCTCCGTTCATAGTGCACACGATATGGCTCCCAAGGACCTGAGCTTACACAATGAAGACGTTGTCTGGGTTCGAATCTACCGCGATTCAAACAAAGTAAAAGAAAAACTGGCATTTAAAGTGGGGGACACGGTTCGACTAGCCAGTGTAAAAGTACCCTTCAAGAAGGCAGGTACGCATTTGTGGACAGAAGAAATATTTATAGTCAACAAGGTGTTACAACGTCAGCCCCCTGTATACATCATAAAAGATTCCGAGGGAGAAGTGTGGAAAGGCACATTCTATAAATCGGAACTTCAAAAAGTGACAGAACCCGAACTTTACACTGTTGAGAAAATAATCGAGAGAAAAGGTCAAAAGGCACTGGTCAAATTTCGCGGTTATCCCAAGCCTTCCTGGATTCCTAAAAAATGGATGGTTTCTAGCTGACCCTTCCCTCCACGGCTAGTCAGAATATTTATCCGAACAATTCACAGAGTGATTTCACGGTTCGTCTGGCACAACCCCTAAGACTGAGTGGAAAATGGAAAGTGGGACTAGCAGAAGTTCACTTACCTGTGAGCTGGTACAATGTGGACGGTTCTAATGACACGTATGAATATTCGCTCCTGCCCCCTTTGAAGAATACTGGGAAATCAAGCTTAAACCAGGCAAAATAACTCGATTGGAACTGTTGTCACGTCTCACCACACAACTCCCCAAAGAAATAATAGTTTCCTATAACAGCGGTTACTGGGTATTCAAACCCAGTGAGGGATACTGTTTGATGTTTCCTAAAACGAATTTCGGCAAACTTCTGTGTATCGGTGAGGGAGAAGTTGACAAACCCTTCCACCAACGATTTGCTAGCAAACTTTGCAATACAGCAACATTCGTCATAGATGACAAGTGTTATTTCTACGTGATCCCCCCAGGTAGTTTCCAAGAACGAAAGGTACCCCATGGATGATACGAAACTGTCGAATCATTATTCGATGCAATGAACCAGATGTTACCCTATAGGCTGAGAAAAGCTTACCGTTTCAAGCAACAGGCAGATCACACCGTATTGATGGATACATGGATACAGACAAGTAACATTTCGTTAAATTTCCTCGATCGAATCCCGGAGTAGGACATACCAAGAATTACTAAATTAGATATGCCACTGAAAAAAGCCCTGGGTGACTACCCCATCGATATGAACAGAGGAATGTATGGTAGGTTTTCTACCACACAAAACATTAACTATCTGGTACAGCTCTCTGCTGTTGCGCTGCCTAATTGCTTCCTCAGCTTTGTCAGCCAAGCCATCAAGCCAAAGATTCTTATCAGTAGCTAACTGATCCTTTACAAGTTTATTAAGCTCTCTGTAATACTTTCTGTTAGGACTAGTAGGGTATTGATTAAGGATATTCCTGCAGTTCATCCTTATCACTCAAATAATTCTGCCTCCTCTGCTCCTTTTTTCCTAAAAGAGTACTGTTAGTTTCCAAAAAAGCCCATTTAAAATGGCCCCATTCTTCCTCAATTTCAGTAGTAAGCAAACCATGACTGTCATAATGACTAAGTAACCTATCATGGTAAGCTTTAGCTATAACTGGGTCTTTCAGAGCTTCAGTATTAAAGGTAATTTTTTTAACTTTAGCACAACACTTTTTAAGTTGTAAGACACTTTTAACAAGGTAATGATGAGATCCAATTTCAGCTCCCCTATAATGCTCCTGGTATTCCTAACAGAATTAGCCAATTTGCTGTTAATTAATATATAATCAATCATATTCTTATGCAGCCCATCAGGTGAAACCCATGTGTACTTATGTATGTCGCGGTGTTTGTAATATGTGTTAGTTATTCTAAACCATTGAGTTTACTTACCTGTAGAAGACGCTGCCCATTGCCATTGCAGCTACCAATAGCAAAAGGGGCTATCACTCCTTCCCAAAGGTCAGAGTCAGTACCAATATTGGCCTTGAAGTCACCTAGAACAAGGGTAATATCTCCTTTCTTGACAGTATTCAAGATATCCAGAAGTTGTCCGTAAAACCTATCCTTCTCATCCTCAGTGGGGGCATAACAGCAGATAGCATTCAAGTCTTTAATGCTTGTCTGAAATTTTGCTGTAAGAAACCTTTCATTAATGCACTCATATCCTAGAAGAGCAACACTAGCATGTCTGCTGAGCAGCAGACCCACGCCTTGGTAATGCTTATTGTCGTCCCTCCCTGAAAAGAGAAATTTAAAGTTATTTTTAAGTATCTCACCTTTACCTGTCCATCTGGTCTCTTGCAAGCCTAGAATATCTAGGTTATAGCACTGGAATTCCTGCGTGGACATAAAGAGAATAATTTCTATATAATGTCCTCACGTTCTTGCAGAGAGAAAATTATTAATAGGATTTTTAAAGAAACCAGGTTTATTGAGATAGGTAGGGCCAACAATATCAAACAGCCCCCTGATCGCAGGCATGGGGCAAAGACCTGTTCCTCCTCCGCTAAAGGCTGAAGTCACCGATGCTGGCAGGAACATCAGGCACCACCTTTTCAAATGGACTTTTTCAAGAGTCATATGGTCTGCCTGAGACACATTACTCCAGTTTAAGCTTGATGATGCCCAACTAGCTATGTAAGGTTCAGGTACCTGCGATGGCCTCAGAATAGGATTATCCACCAGCTGATATAAGGTATTCCATGCCTCTGTTCACTTAGGGCTGGCAACCCAGAAGCAAACAGAAAACACAGCGGCAGATTCTCCCTCAACAGAGGCCCACCAGTGCAGCAAGTCCAGGTTTCATAATCAAGCTCAAATCCATAAACAAGTCCAGTCTAGTAGGTATAAATGGTCAGCACCAGGACCTGTAAAGTTGACCACTCATCAGCAGGGTTGAAAAAAAAAAAAAGAAAAAGTGGCCATAGATGATCAGATCAGTAGGCCATACTGAACTGGCAGCCCTCCCCTTCAAAAAGAGATCTCTTTTGAAAGGTACTAACGGCCTGCACCACGAGAAGGAAGGGTCGGACATCAGTTGCTAGACGTGGCCGGTTCTATGCATCATCATTAGGGATTGGTACACAGTTCTCCTTCCAGTTCACGTCTAGTTACCATTTACAGACTAATATACAAGACTAAAATTTGTTGAATACTAATTTCACCATTTTTGCGATGTATTTATAATTTTCTGCTGAAAGCAAGAGGTGAACAATTTTGTTCATGTCTACAATTTCCGATTTTTTTTCCATATGATAGGATTTACAGAAAAAAAATGCATATTTTTTCCTATTTCTTTCCAAATAAAAATAAAATAAATACTTCCTCAAGCAGCTGCTTGCCACAGAGGTCTGACAGCAGCTGGTCAGTTTATATGCCATAGTAGAAGGTCTGTGAGGATGGCAGGATCTCAGCAGAAAAACAATACACACAACCATGCCTTACCCGTGGCTTGAACCCAGTAATCAAGACTAAAATGGTTGAATGCTAATTTCCCCTTTTTTTGCGATATATTTATAAATTTAAAACATCTTTTTGCCCGAAACAAGCGATGAATCCTATATCTTGTTCTAGTCTAAGACTCTTCCATAGCCCCACGTTCGTAACGTCAAAAACAGAATGTTCGGGCCTGATAGGTATATAGATGGCCATGGCTCCCTATTTATGACCACCACTGTGACATTAACATACATAAATTATGGTGATATGAGAATTTAATGTTTTCGATCAGAATGTTCTTATGAGTTCGTCCTCTAATATGCATGACAGTGAAATAAGAACAGAAGCTAATAAGTAAATGGTTATTTACTCATTTAGAAAGTTTTAATTTAGGTATCTAATTAGCAGATAGCCACCCAATTTTAGAGGTGATGGAAATGCATGTCATTCGAGGTTTTCTTTTGCAGCTTTAGACAGCAGAATGGTAAAAAAAAAATGCGCTCTGAAATTCTATCTTCGGTTCTATTATAGACTTAATTTTCAAACGCAATACAGTATTACCCATGGAAACCACATACGGTAAATTTGGGACCGGTCAGAGAATTTTCTGAAAAGTTCTGGAATCCCCAAAATGTGGTAAAATTTCCTTATTTTTGTTAATTAAACTGTAATATCACTGGCACTGATGGCAAACGACCGCGTTCACTGATGCTGACAATGAGGGACACACTCAATGTCTCATAAAATATGGCTATTTGCTATGGCTAGTTTTACAAAGAAGTTATTATTTTCCTTTTTTCGTCTGTTTGGATCCAGGCACTTAAAAAAGTTTTATTTCTTAACTTCATTTTGTTTTATGGTTTATAGATAAAAATAATATATTGCGATTTGCATTATCCGATTCATCCATTATTTGAAATTACTGTTATTTGTAAGTATTCAAGTAGCAAAACTGTAAACTTCATTCTCTTTGAAAGCATTTGATATCGCTGAAGTATTTTGTTCTTCGTAGTATGTAGATAGCATTACAAAGAAAAAACGGACTAAAATACATTCAGGGAATAAGATTTCAAGTAATGCAGGTCAGAGGGCAAATTGAAAAATTAATCTCCTAAGTTTTAAAGAAAGTTATTTTATAATGAAGTTTATTCTCTTGTGTCATAATAAACATTTCATTGATTAACTGTTTACCTGTGCGCTATAAATATCCGAGCGATTTTAATGTATAAAACTTATTTCTCATAACTAATATAATAATGTTAATTACATATTAATTTATAAGGTACAATTTGTGTTTGATTATGTAACGTATAACTAGACTTACCGTAATTTTTATTTTTAGATTTCTTATTTTCATCGATAACACTAACTACGGCAATAGAAAAAATACCAAACGAATTTTTTGTATGAATGAAACAGCCAGCAATATTCATAAAATTATATGTACAGTATTTAAAGTTTTGCAATTTTCACTCATTTGCTTTTCATAGTTCGTTTTCGAAAATATACATTTTTTTTTAATTTCGGAATTTTTCAAGAGCCGCAGAATATATTTCTAACCCCACACCCGAATTTTTAGCATGATTGGCTATGATCAAAGGGACCTGGGTTCGAGCCCCAGGTAAGGTATGATGTTTGTGTTATTTTTTGCTGAGATCCTTGCCAACCTCACAGACTACTATGGCATATAAACTGACAGGTTCCTGTCAGACCTCTGTGGCAAGCAGCTGTTTGAGGGGGGTGTTTATTTATTTTTTATTTATTGACAGTAAAACACAATTCATCAAGGCTAGCCATACCTAGAACCATTCACATAGAAGACTATACTAACTTTCGTGCCAAACTGTTGAGTTCTGAATTTCCGTTAGACCAGAAGGCAAAACTGTCGTTTATAGAGCCCTTAAGAAAATCTATAAAGCAGAATTGTGCGTCGTTTAACTTTTTTCAGTATTCACGAATTTACATGTTGAGCGAACATATTGCAGGTCGCCATAGGAGTTTAATTAACATTTTTTTAAACATATATGAAATGTGGGATAATTCAGACCCACCCCCCATTTCTTTCAAACAAGGTTACTTATACTGATGTTTTTCAGTAATGCATCCCTCAACATAAGCCACATTGTATTCTCTTAAAAATTCAAGTCTTTATCTGTAATAGAATACAGTTTCGAATTCGAAATTAATTTAAATTATGATGCAAATTCTACATACAAACTGAGAAATAAAGAACGAAAATATTGAAATGAAGAAACTTTTTAAAAAAGTTCATATGAAAAATTATGGCTGGTTCCGAAATGATTGTTTAAGGTAAGTTCAATAGCCATTCAACTAATTATGATTCAATTTTGAAAAAGAAAAAAAAAGCTTAGTCGGGGATAGAGGCCCTCATTGATCATTGCAACGATAAATAAAGTATTGTGCACTCTCATCTCGTTAACATAAGAACAAAAAATATATCCCCTCAAGCAGCTGCTTGCCACAAAAGTCTAACAAGAGCCTGTTAGTTTAATATGCCACAGTAGAAGGTTTGTGAGGATGGCGGGATCTCAGCACAAATACGACGCAAACATCCATGCTTTACCCGGGGTTCGAACCCAGGTCCCGTTGATCCAAGCGCGCTGACAACAGGGAACAAGAATGCATAATATATTAATCTTCAAACTAGTTTATGTCAAAGCTTCTAAAGTAGCTTACTGTAACCAGGCCCGGAGTTCCCATTAGGCACGTTAGACAACATAACCGGGGACGCCAACATAACCGGGGCATCATCTTTTAAATGCTACAATTTATTTAATTAGCAATAAAATTGTGTCTTTTTAATCTTAACTACCTGCTAGTATTCATGGAGAGCAAGTACGCGCTATCATGGAGAGCAAGTACGCGCCGCGAGAATGGCTCTTTCTCCCCTGATAATGGAAAATTCTTAAAAGAATTCGGAGTGTGAATTTCACAAAAACTGCTTTGGCTTTTTCAGTATTTATATAATACAAATTTATTTAACATTATCGACATAATAGTGCAAAAGCACTATTATGTCGATAATGTTGAATATCGATAATGATAAATTGAATTTATGAGATTTAATTTGGGCTAAATGACAATCAAATTAATACCCTAATTCACTTTTATTATTATATTATATAAAATTAATACCCCAGTTCTACTTTTTGGAAGTATGTGGTTCTTACAAAATTTTTGTTAACATTTTTATTAATACTAGTTAATGAACAAATAAATATCCCCTCAAACAGCTGCTTGCCCGAGAAATCTGACAGGAACTTGTCAGTACAATATGCCATAGCGATTTGATGAGAAAGGCGAGACCTCAGCAGAAGATCATTCATGTATTATAATTCATGATACAGACCTCAGCAGAGATCATTCATGTATTATAGCCGGGGCTTGAACCTAGGTTCCTAAGGTTAGTAGCCAAGCACGCTAACCACCCGGCCATCGGAAAGCCGATGAATAGTTTGTTAAAAATAACTTTCCTCAATGACGGGGAGATTGCACTCTCAATCCCCACCTTTACTTCGCTACTATACTGTATAAATACTACTAACATTTGATTTAAAAGGTATAGAACTACTTTCACTCAACGATTCGGTAACATCAAGAACCGGAACGGAGTTCCGGTTCAATGATTCGAAAAATCTAGTAGCGGAACGGTGATCCGTTTCAGTGATTCGGAAACATCGAGTAGTGGAACGGTGTTCCGGTTCAATAATTCGGAAGCAGAGAGTAACGGAACCGTGTTCGATTTAGTTGCAGTAATTCTTTTGTTAATTGCATTCCCTACTCAAAATGCCACGCTTCTCCACTGATTTTATTCATTTTAAACTAATGCACATTAAAACAACTCTCTTTTGGCAAATATTCCTAAAATCTTCTCAATTTAAATCAGCTATACTATTTTATGCAAATATAAGCAATTAATGCAAATATTATGTGAGCCAGCAAATTTCAAAAGAGAACAATCCCTAAAATATGAAATTTGATTTTAATAAAAGTAAAAAAATACAAATTGTGATGACAAATTTCATATTTTTCACCTCCTGTGGGTAAAACTCAATTATTAAATTATATTTTGCTCATCGGCAGCTATCCTATCCAAAAAATTTGATGCTGTCCCGGAATTTTATTATGCTATTCTATTAGTCATAGATTATTTAATACCTATGGAAGGCGGTATTAGAAACCTTGAGTTACAAAGCATTATGATAAATATAAATAATGAAAATATTTGTATGCAGATTTATTGAAAAGGAATCTATTAAACTAATTGTTTAGTATTAAAAAATTTTCTCCAAAACCCTCAGAAATAAGATTAATTATACATTTTGATAAAAAACCAAAACAAATAATGTAAATAATTTGATATGAGATGTAACATTCACACTAATTAGTTCTGTAAAAGAGAATATACTTTCCAGGTCCCCTGCTCGCCCGTGGGCAACTGTAAACCTCGAATGCAAATATATATATATACTGTATGTATATATACACACACACACACACAGAGAGACCTGGGCTTTATAAGTGCGGGCCCAATGCAGTAGCAACCGCCATCAGGCCAGGCCTGTCCTGACTATTGACATAACATTGAAGTTTACCTAATAATGTGGAAGCTGATGAATGTATATACTCTATTAGGCACAGTTGTTCACATAGTGCTTTAACTAGTGGTATTATGGATCCCAGTGGCACAGTAAGTACGTTTGGCTGGAAGCTAAGGTATTCGGGTTGTAGCCCCGACAGAGAATGTTTCGTGTGTTGTTTTACTACTACACAACCTTGGCGATGTCGTATTATACTGAAATGATCCTATCAGACCTATGTGTCAAGTAGCTGATTAACAATTGTGGTCTGAATGCCACCGAAATAAAAATAAGCATTCTGCAATTGTTGCAGAAGCATCCAAGAGGCAATGGTGCCTTATGGTTGAATCAAGTAATGCTGAGGATTGAAAATAAAATAGTACAAACATTTAACAGTAAAAAATTTCATACATCACTAATTTGTATGTCACATGTTTTCATGACTTAAGGATATATATTTTGCTGAACTACGAGTAGAGACCATGTACTCTATTGCCTCTAAGTGTGTGAGCTAAGGTTGCTGAAAATTATAATTTCTCTGCAGCTGTATGCAAACTATAAAAACCATTCAGATTCAGAACATGTAGAAACAAAATAATAATAATTTATTGAACTTTATTAGGAAATCAATAGTAACATGCAAATACAAACAAAAATATTGGCTATAATTAGCTATGGAATATTGTCTTTATAACTTTATACGTAAAATAAAGAGTGATGTCTAAAGTTCAAAGTGGAAAACACTGGTAATAGGAATGGTCACAAATATTATAGTGAATTAATGAAAATGGCACATCACTTAGACTTCTCATATTGTTTTCTTAATTAATTTTCTTGCGCATCTCTTTTAAGGAATAATATATTAGCATTTATAACACAGTGATATTCACCAATACTTCAAAAAATAAACAACTGGTTATAAACTTAAAATATTTTATGGCAAAATTTACCAATAGCAGTAAAAAGAAAAAGAAAAATTATCCACATACAAATTTAAGTATGAGTTTTCAATATCACCTTACAGTTTTTGGATATGCATGTAAAGTACATAACGTAAATCACTTTAAGAAATCGGTTTCAACCTTCCTTTATTCACAGACAGCAATGGGAAAGTTCTGTAATAGCCAGAATTTACAAAGTAACAAAGGTACAGAGCATAAGTGCTCTATTGTGCATGAAATTATTTTAGCAAAAAAGGTTTAATATAGATACAAAAAGCAGTGTTTTTACTTATTGCATGAAATTATTAGCAACTATTATATTACTTATTGCAATTATTAGCATAATTTGAAAAATATGCATAATACAACTTTTACTGTCAAGAGTCACTATCTTCCTACTTAAGAAGGATACCTATGGGATACAATCTGGTATTATAACAAAATGTAAACAGAAACTGAGGTTTACAAAAATGCAGACTATACATATAATTCAGCAACAGCAGGAAAAATGTTGTGCGTTCAAAATTATCAATATCACTCCAACAAGGAAAGAAATCTTCGAAATAATGGACTGACTTTATTATGTGGAAAGGTAAGCCTCCTAGGGATGTCCTTTACAGTAGTTAAAATATTTAAATCACCTTGAACAAAAGCTAAATGCAGTAATGCTGAAGTTCAGGTTCCAATTTTGGGTAGTCATGGTCATTTGTATTTGTCATTACCTATAGATAAATGGCTACCTTGCTGGTCTAAATCACTAAAGAAAACAGAAAAAGTGAAAAGTAATTGTTGTAGGAAAAAGAGAAAAGTTGTAGGAAATAAATGTTAAGTAAATATTGTACACAAAAATTAAATATGTCAAGATATGCCCTACAAAAGTACCAGTCTGACAGTTCACTGCTTGAGCTATTTATTTCCTTTTTCATTGGAATCACTCAAGAGGCCAAACAGACATTTTTCACAATTTTTCTATCATTACTTAAATTTTCAATAATACTTTTTTAATCAATACTGTTTTTTTTAATTTTATACATAAATCATATGCTGTATGAATTGAAATTTACCCAACAATGATATGCCAACATTAATAAAACTAAAAAGAGTGCCACAGAAAATTTATTTGATGAAAATGTTATTTTAGCCAAACCTTTAAAGAGAAATTTATTTGTTGAAATTTATCATAAATACAAGGCAATCTTTTACAAAAAAAAAATTAAAATATATCTTAAAATAGCTAAATAACTGAAAACAATTAGATACAGAGCGCTACCAAAAAATCTGGATATCTTGATCAAATCTATTGGGGCGAGGGTGACTCAGGCGATAGCACATCAGGCTCATAATCTGTAGTTCCCAGGTTCGAGTCCCAGCTGGATCAGCATTGGGATTTAACTCCACAAAACTCCTCACCCTGCCCATGGTCAGTAAAGGACACCAATGGGCTTGGAAAGGCCGCCATCTGTCGGATGGGATGCTAAGCAATGGCCCCGTGTGTGGGAGAGCCATATCCTGTTCGCTTAAAGAACATGTTAGATGGTCTTGATGGGAGGCTACCATCTGTCTCCCAACCTTCTCTGAACCTTTGGGATCCTTGTGACCGGCATAACATGGCCATAGTTGCCATTGCGCGATTAAACCTCAACCAACCAACCAATTCCTGTGACCTGGCCATTTAGTCCATTGTGTGCAAAAAAGTACCGCTCAGAGGTAAAACAACCAAAACCCAAATCTATCTAAATCTTCAATTTCATCAATATTCGTTCAATATTTAAAGAGTTCTGGAACCTGGAATATTTAACTGCAAAAGTTGACAGTCATGACATTTTATCTAAAAAATTACTTGAAACACAAGTAGTAATTGCATATCAAATCATTTACTAAAATTATTGTACATTTAAAATTCGGTCTAATAATTCTTTCAATATCTGTCAATTATGATAAAACTTTTTGCGGAGTCACGCTGCTGCAAATATATCACTTCCGTAACTCTTTCACACTAAACTTTTGAAAAGGCTAATGTTTTTTAGTATAGTTGTAAATTCATTGTTAGTCCAACCAAGTTCAACATATTGCTACAGAATAATTTACATTAAAAAGTTATTTTCTAATGTACTAAATAAGATCAGAAAATAATACAAAATGCTAATCTTAATCATTCCCTTTTAGAATTGTTGTATCTGAAGAAAGTTAATGATTGTTACAGATGACTTCAAATATTATTAAATTTAAAAACAAATTGTTCTTGGAAATCGAATCATTAATCTGATAAACAAAAAAAAGCTCTAAAAATAGAAAACATTTTAAAACCTAAAAAATAGTAAAATAAAAAGCAACAACCAAAGTACTTACTTGTTGAATGTTTCAGTTTCCACAAAGTTAATCATAATTTTCCAAAAAGTTAATCATAAAATTTACTTTTTTGTTTTATTTATGAGGAATTTTGAAAACTTTTAGGATGACAGCAGTTCAGATTATAAATTTAATTGATAATTTTAGCGTATAATCTAATTTTAGAAGCTTAAGAACCAATGGGTGGTGTCTATTATCTTGGAATGCTGGACAATTCCTGCTTTAGCATACTTTTCACAGACTATTTTTAGTGTTTTAAGTGTAAATTCATGGAACATATATCGATTAATCAATTATAAACCGACTGAGTGTGTCTGTGCATCGATTATTAGTTATTAATTATTAGAGATTAATTTTATTTTCATTAATGTCACAAAGGGCACATGATGCGGACTTCGATCATTGCTGCCACAACCCACAGATTTTCGTGGGGCATGACGAGGTCTGCCACTACCAAGTTCAAGCAATGTTTCATAAAAGAACAAGTGGTTGCACAGCAATTATTTCTGCTCTAATTTCTACAATATATCGATTAAATGGTTATTGATAGAAGATCAGTTCATATTGATGGATTAATTAATTAATCATTAGCAATTAACATTTTAATTTTGAACATATTGTTACAACAGATGAACATGCCACAATGAACTTGTGATGTATCGTCTTGATGCTCGCCTGAACTACAGGGTGAGAATTACGTCACCAACTATTTTGAATGAACTTAACTTAAAAATAAAGGACAAGTTGTTGTAATTAAGATGTATTAGATTGTGAAGAAAAATGTATTTTGTTTGTGCACTAAAATATAAAAAAGAAATGATTTTATTTGGTGTGTTCGTGGGAGATTAAATAAGTTTATTAGTGTTGATCCTGTTAGTGAACTGATAAGAAAAAGAAAGATGTAGCTGAGGAGGTTATAAGTTAGACGAACATGCAGAGCTAATCTCAACTTTTCTGTAGGAAGAGTTCGTGATTTGATGCATAGTTATCTTTAGTTTGTTTAAAAGAATTAGTATGGTTATTCTCCATAGATTGCAGATTTGTTCACAAATATGATTATGCCACTTATCAACTGTTGTAAAAAGCACTATTTTGTGTTTTGAATAGAGATAGTAAGGATTATAGAGGAAACATCTCTTTGTAGTAATAGTAAAAAGGTACTTTGTTCTACCGAAGGTTTATTTTTATACTGATATAAATTTATGTTCAGTTTATATAAATGTTTTCATTCATACTTTTGTAATAAATTACATTATTTTAGAATTATAATTGTTAAATACTTTTTTTTTAGAACTCAAGCTCAGTTTCCATCAGTTAAATTCATAACAATTGGCATCAGGAGTGGGATAATTTATTGAATACCTTTCACTAGAAGTATGGATGAGTTAGTAAAACTGATAACTGATATAAGAAGTGTAATAACTGCTCAAAGCGGTAAAATTGGTGATCTGGGTAGTCAAAATAATGACATAAACAGTAAAATTGGTTATCTGGCTACACAAAATAATGAATTCAGGGCTGAAATAGTCAGTCAAAATGATGACTTGAAAGCCGAAATGACTACACAAAGTAATGAATTGAGAGCTGAAGTGGCTTCACAAATTAGTAAGATTACCGACCAATTCAAAGGCATTAAGACCGAACTCAACAAACAATGTGATAGCCTAAAGGTTGAAATTGATAATTTAATATATGATATTGATAGTGTAAAGTAATGTAAATGAAATTACTTGTGATTTTAACATCATACTTGATACTGTTAAAACAGATTGGGAACGTCAATTTCAGATTTTAAGAAATGAAATGTTACCTTTTTCTTGTGATAATGGTAATTTAGTGACAATAATGCTCTTACACATATCGCTAGAAATACAACTAAACCTTCCACATATGATGATCAATCTTGGACTGTATTTAAACACAATTCGAAGTCATCACTAGAGCTAATGAGTGGAATGAATTTCAGAAGGCCAGTTTTCTTGCAGCTTCCTCAAAAAATTCTGCTTCGGAAGTTTTACAATTTGTTCCAGAAGAAAAACGACTTGATTATCAAAGTTTGGTATCTGCATTAGAACTCAGATTTGGTGATAGTTATTTAAAACAATATTATATGACTCAATTTAAACATCATATGCAGAAGTGTGGTGAAACTTTGCAAGAACTTTTGCCAATGATATTGAGTGCCTAGCTAGATTGGCTTATAGTAATTGTTCACCAGATATTCAAAATAATTTAGCTCAACTACAATTTATTGATGCTATTGCCAACCCTGAGACTCAACAATCCCTGAGGATGTTGGAAGGTGAATCCTTAATGTCAGTTGTGGTGCATGCTATGAAGTACGAGTGCTCCAGGCTTTCATCCCGAACAAAGAAACACACAGTGAGATTTGTGAATCCAGAAGAAACTGTGGAAAAGAATAGTGAAATGCAAAAACTAACCAAAACCATACTATCCATTTTGAAAGAGATAAAAGGTTCGTCCTCAAAGATTTCCACAGACTTTCAGTGTTGGAATTGTTATGGCAAGACTGGACACATTCGTGCAAACTGAAATAAGAAACAAATGAGGAGTCCAAGTCCATCTACTAAACAGCAAGAACAGGGAAACATAAATTAGTCAGTCTTATGGTGCAAAGGGTGGCTGTTGACTGGTTGGCCCCAGGGGAAGTCGTCCACATTTCAGCACTGCATGGTGGAGGCAACGGGTTGAAGCCAACCTATGCCAAGGCAGTCGGAGGACAAGGGGTTGGAAAGGGAGGTTTGGTGGTGGCTAAAAAACTACCCCTAAACAAAGTCATACCCTGCTGGTCTTCTCAAAAGATAAGAAGTCAGCAATAGATGTGACGGATAGCCTTAAGAGGAATATAAACCACACTGAGCTGAATCTCGGAGTGATGACAGTTAAACCCATGTGGAAAAATGGGGTCATCATTGAGTGTGGCATGCAGGGTGATGTGGACTGTCTTAAAAAGGCAGTAGGCAGTCCGAGGCACTAAAAGAGGAATTAGAGGCTAAGCCAGCCAAGAAGCTCAGATCCAAAATCATTATCTACAGTGTCGAGAAGAAGGTCCACCGTGATCAACTCCGGAAGGTCATCCAGACCCAAAATGCCCTCTTGGACAAACATGCGGAACTTAACCCGCTGTTCTCCTTGAGAGGGCAGGATGATAATATCTTGCATTGGGTTCTGGAGGCTAGCAGTGCCTCACACAGAAAATCGACAGATTTAGGCAAGTTAAATGTGAGCTGGTTACAATGCCAGGTAAAGGAGTACATAAAAGTACTCCGATGCTACAAGTGCTATGCCTTCGGGCATATGCAAAAAGCATGCACCAAGCACTCTTTCAGGGAATGCAAAAAACCCAAGCCAAAGTGTGTTGTTTGTAAAATGACAAACAAGGAGCATGGGGCCAAATACGATCTGGGCCACAATGTGATGGACAGCAACTGTATATTAGAGAAATGAAGTTGCCGAAAAAGTGCACAGAGTATGGACAGTAGGAGTCCAGAAGGTGGCAGATTGGCAAGGTTAAAATTCCTTCATATAAATCTAAATGGGACAAGGGCTGCAGTGGCCTACTCAGCCAAGAGATGAAAGAAGGAGTGGATGTTACTCTAGTGCAAGAACCCTACTGCACGGAGAACATCATTAGGGGTCTCCCTCTGGCCAGCAGGCTATTTTGCACCAAAGTAGCCAAGCCAAAAGCTGGAATTGTTGTTTCGAACCCCAAAGTGAATGCCACTCTAGCATATCACTCCACCACAATGGTGGTAGTGGAGATTGGCTATGGGAGTTGAAATATACACGCCATCTCCATCTACTGTCCACTGAGTTGTAACATCGAGAACTCATTGACTGAGCTACAAAACGTCCTAGCTCAGATCAAATATAAGAACTTAGTGGTGGGGGGTGACTTCAATGCAAGGTACCCCCCTTGGGGCACGAATACACAAGATGTCAGAGGAGATATGACTATGGATTTTATCAACTTTATTGATTTAATTTTCTTAAATGATTTGAATACACCAGTTACTTTTCATGGCCCAAGAGGCCAGAGCTGGATTGATTTGACCCTGACTATGCCACGGACAATACCACTAATCTGGGACTGGCACGTTAGCGACAAGGTCATCAACAGCGACCATAATTATTTAATGTTCCTTGTGGGAAGCACAACACTGCCCTCATACAACACCAAAAGGCTTGCAATCGGCAAAACCCCTGACTGGTGCAAGCTCTTTTGCTGTGTAGCACCAGGCCTGCCTAAGATCTGCCAGCATTAATGATAGTGACTCTCTGAATAACATTGTCAGAGAAATAACCGAGTGTATAAGCTCTGGTTGAGAGAAAACCTTTGGGTTCAAGGGGAAACTCCCAAAAAGGAAGTCTGTACCCTGGTGGACACCAGAGCTCGGTATCAAAAGAAAGTGAGCCTGAGCTCTTAGACAGAGGTATCAAAGGTGCCACAATGGGGAACGAAGTTCCAGAAAAGAGATGTATAGGAAAGCTCAGGCGGAGTACAAGCTCGCTGTCTGCCAAGCCCAGTTAACCTCTTGGCAAAAGTTTTGTAGTGAGGTTACTGCACAGAACCCTTTTACTCTGCAATATAAGCTGCCAACAGGGAAAGACATAACACCCCTGGATATTGAGTATGTACGCAAAGAGGATGGATCCAAGACCACCTCCTTTAGCAAAACTATCCAGATATTACTCAAGGGATTATTCCCTGACAATCATAGGAGCGCTGATGATGCCCAACATGATCTCCAGAGAGAATATAGCAGGGTTCCACCAGATACGGAAGATGACATTCCGTTCACGGAAGAGGAGCTGGGAGAGGTGATCAGTGCTATGGCCAGGGGTAAAGCCCCTGGCCATAATGGTCTGACAGTGAAGATTGTGATGCAGTTTTTCAAAGAACACGAAGATCTGTTCACCCAGCTCTTTAACAACTGTCTGAGACTGGGAAACTTCCCAAAGGCCTAGAAGTAGGCCAACCTGGTCCTATTCAATATGGCGGGTAAAGATCTGCCAGACGTAAGATCTTACAGACTGATATGTCTGCTGCCAGTGATGAGAAAGATTTTGGATAAACTGCTCACAAATAGGATGTATTACCACTGTAGTAAGAGCAACTTTCTGAACAATAAACAATTCGGGTTCAGGACAGACCAGTCCACCACTGCCACTATCAAACAGGTGGTGGACATCATCAAGGTAAACAAAGCAAACAAATTGCACACCTCTCTCATTGCCTTGGATGTGACCAGTGCATTTGATAATGTCTGGTGGGCTGCAATTCTAGGCAGGCTAAAATATTGTTCCTGTCCCAGGAATATTTTCATTATGGTGTCCAATTATTTCAGTGAGAGAATGGTCACTTATTCTCATGCCAGTAGGGCAGTCTCAAGGAACTTGGACAGGGGCAGCCCACAAGGCTTGTGCAGTGGCCCGTTTCTCTGGAACTTAGTTGAAGACACGGCTCTGGAGTTGACCCTATAGGGTGTCTGGCTCCAGGCTTATGCAGACGACATGCTGCTTGTCATATCAGCCTCCTCCAGAGCGAGACTGGAGATTGCAGGCAATGCAGCACTGTCGGTGCTCGAAGGATGTAGTCTACGTTACAAGCTTGGGTTCAGCTATGTGAAGACTACATCAATGACAGTTGCCAAAGAGGGTGTCCTCAACAAGAGGTACCCGATTTTTAAATTGAATGGCAATAATATCTGCCACATGACTATTAAATACTTGGGGATCACTCTGGTTGAGAGGATGAGCTGGATCCCACACCTGCAGGACCTTAAGGTAAAATACACCTATGTTATGTGCAAACTGAGGTATATGGCTCGTGTCTCATGGGGCCTCCGAGGGGAGGTCCTCAAAGAAATTTATTTAAGATGAACAGAGAGGATCCTGAGGATGGAGTGGGTGCCTCCCACACCATTATGAGCAGAAAGATGCTCGCAGCCCAGAGAACAGCTTTACTGCGAATCACCAAGGCTTATAGGCCAGGCCTATATCTACAGATGGGCTCCTGGTGATAGCAGGGATCCCACCTGTATTTAACAGTTGACAAATAAGCGACCATATTCAGAGTCCTGCAGGCTAGGGAAAAGGCAACATTCCTTGGAGTCCAGTATGACCTCGAGGCCTATGAGGATAAAACCGCTAAGTGGAATACTCATCCCACCAAGAGACTGCATGTGTCATGGTCTATGGAGTTACCATCAGGACATGGAGTAGAAATCTACACGGATGGTTCCAAGTGCGAGGATGGTGTGGACCTAGCCTACACTATCTACAATCAAGGGTCCAAAGTGTATGATTACAAGAGGAAGCTCTCTGTAAATGTCTCTGTCTTGCCATCAGAGAAGCCCTTAAATGGTCCCCTCAATGACAGCAGTCACAACGACACCCGGTTGTATACTGACAGCCAGGCAGCTCTGCAAGCACTTGATGATGCAAACAATAGGCATCACACAGTTGATGAGGTCAAGTGCCTTCTAAGCTATCAGATCATGTCGAGGATCTTTCTCCTGGATCAAGGCACACATAGGTCATGAAGGGAATGAGCGGGTAGACCAACTGGCCCACTCAGCAGGTACTGACACCCAATCTGAGATAGTGGTTAAGACTTCTAAAACTACCCTGAAGTCTATTCTAGGTCAAAGAATAATGAAGAGTAGCAGAGTCTCTGGGATATGACCAAGAATGGTCTTCAAACAAAGACATTCTTACAAAGGGGCAGTCTATCCTTGATGTCCTCAGACCACTATCTCATATGGGTACTGACAGGACATTGGAGCTTCCCAGTGTATCTGGAGCGTTTCAAGATCTCTACCCACAGTAACTTCAGCTTTGGGGCTTCAGATACAGATGTCGGGCATTACATCCTCTAATGCCCGATCACGAGAGGGTTCACTAACGAACTCAGAAGTTCCCAAGCAATCAGAGAGGTAGCAGGCGAGGCAGTCATGATGCCCATCAGGAACACCCAAGTCAGGGCACACCTGAGGGACATGGACTGGCTCATCTGCCGGCTCTGAGACTCACTGCTTTGACCGGAGCTGTTTTCGTTCTTCTACTTATCTTCCATATTTTTCTAGCCAGGCTGTGCTCCGCAACCCCTTTAATGCCACTCATACTCCAAGTCCCTACTGGTCTCCTCTGAGACAAACCTTAATCTTCTACTTCCAGGCTTATCATCGCTCATGTAGTGTAGTGTCATGACAATGGAGCACGAGTTTTTGCCCATGTTCTTTGGGACCCCATAAATGAAAATGGAGTGCCAAGCCCTATGATAGTAGACACCGGTGCAATTGCAACTTTATTTAGAACAGACCATAATAAAGAAGATAATACCTCACCGAAACTGGAATATGACTAGGCAGTCTAATATAAATCTACAAACAGCCACTGGAGATCGTGCTAAAGTCCAGGGAAAGGTGGAATTCAACATCAGAATTGGTAGCTGTCTTGTTTGGCACCCCTATGATAAATGCATTCAGTATTACACTATGATGAATGTATTCAGTAGTGACAGCCTACTCATCTATAAGACAGAAGAGATCCCTCTGCTTAACTAAACATCCGATTCTTTATCAAATGTGACCATAGCATTAGTAACGGAAGACACAGAAATCCCAGCACAAAGTAAAGTTATAATCCATAGACATCGGGCGGAGACTTCTGGGACCTTCTGATTGGCGGTCACTGATGCCCCTGAAAAAGGAGCTTTGGCTCATGGTATCCTGGTTGCAAGAACTTTAGTCAAAATAGAAAAAGAACAGATTCCTCTCAGAGTGATGAACTGTAACAAATCCAATAGATTATTGAAAAAGGATGAAGAATTAGCAATATGTGAATCTGTTACATGGGTAACAACACAATAGAAGTTACTGACTCAAATCAACACCAACAGACATCCCCTCTCATCTCACTGACTAGTGGAGAGAAACAAGGATATTAACTGAAAGCCAAGAACCTACTTAAAGAGTTTTCTGACATTTTTTCTGCTACATCAAATGATTATGGCCATACTAACCTGACAGAACATAAAATCAACACTGGTGATTCTCCTCCAACTCATCTACCAGCAAGAAGGCTTCCATTAGCAAAATGGGAGGAGACAGAACAACTCATAAGGGATGGAAGCTCAGGACATTATAGAACCATCATCAAGTCTCTGGACATCACCAGTGGTTCTTTTCAAGAAAATGGATAGATCTATCCGATTTTGTGTAGATTACTGCAGATTTAATGATATAGCAAAGAAGGACTGCTTTCCTTTACCCAGGATTGATGACACACTTGACACTCTATCTGGGTCAGAATGTTTCTTGACATTAAATTTGAAGAGTGCTATTGGCAAGTTGGCATACATCCTGAAGATCATGAGAAAACAGCTTTCACTACAGGAAATGGACTTCGGCAGTTTAAAGTGATGCCATTTGGACTTTGCAACGCACTTGCAACATTTGAATGACTAATGGAGTCGGTGCTCAAAGGTTTGTCTTGGGAGGTCTGTCTGGGTTTACTTGGACGACATCATCATTCTTGGAAGACTTTTGAGAAATCTTCGTCAAGTGTTTGAAAAGCTTAGTTGGTCCCAATTTTGGCTTGGCTGCCCTAAGTGTAAACTATTCCAGAAAGAAGTTCATTACCTTGGTCATGTCATTACTATATCAGCGATTAAGACTGATCTAGAAAGATAGAAGCTACAAGAGACGCCTCCACCACAAGATGTTCATCAACTTATCATAGTTTTATTGGACTTTGAACTTATTATAGAAGGGTTGAGTTGGGTTTTTTTACCTCTGAGCGGCACTTTTTGCACACCATGGGCTAAATGGCCAGGTCACATGGACCCCGAAGGCTCAGAGAAGGTTGGGGGAGGGGACCCACTGGAACAGCTGTTGGGAGACAGATGGTAGCCTCCCGTCAAGGCCATCCAGCGTGTTCTTTAACGTAAACAGGGTATGGCTCTCCCACACACAGGGCCACGGCTTAACGTCCCATCCGACGGACGGCGGCCTTTCCAAGCCCATCGGTGTCCCCTACTGACCAGGGGCAGGGCGGGGAATTTTGCGGAGATAAATCTCAACGCTGACCAGCTGGGACTCGAACCTGGGAACTACAGATTACGAGCCTGGCGCGCTACCGACTGAGCCACCCCTGCCCCAAACTAAAAAGGAAAGCAGCATTTATCAACTTTATGATGATTTTTATTAAATCTCATGAATTGTTTTATTAGGACATATATTAAGTGCTAAGGAAATCACAGGCAATCAGAACATGGAGCAATGTATCATTGAGTATTAAATCAAACATAATTTATGCACATATTCTGCTACATGCCATTGTGTAGATATACCACAATCAATATTTGCAAAGTCGCATGTGGTTTAGCAACATGCATAAAAAGAAATAAAATCAGTGCCCACATTTCATGGAATGTGGAATCAACGTGCATTTTCCACTGGATCCCTCATGTCAGTTTGTTGTTTTCATTGCCTCTTATCCCCCCCCCCCCCCACTTGCCTTACTTTATCCTCCAGCCTGTACTTTCCAGCACTCGTGCCAACAAAGCAGAAGCGCCAGGGCTGAATTCTTGAAGTCAGCCTAAGTTTCAGACCTTGTTCAAAGACAGAAAAACAAATTTCATCATCACGGGCTGAGAGCCAATGCCCAGCCACCGAAACAGCAGTGCTGATCAATAGGAAGTTCCATACACTACCCAAATGTTCTTTCCCCCTGTCCTTGAACTAGGCCAAGGAGCCCAAGAATGGAAGTGTGTGACTTCCCTCTTTTCTCTTCTGGTTCTTGTGTGCACTCCTTTTTCTTGGGCGGAGGTTAGAATGGACAGACTAAAATGATGAAGCAGCAATGATTCCATCACCTGAAATCCTCACAACTACCTGTCAACACACTACCCAATGGATAAGTAAAGAGCAGACAAGCCCATAGCTGGAACAGACTGATCAAGCTGCTGAAGGAGTGGAGCAGAAAAAGGTATGAGTTGTATCTGGAACCAACAATTTCTTTTGCAAAGGAGGACGAGGTATGGTTACTTTTCCTACTCTGGTCACCTTCTTTTATCCTGTAGTAATGTGAAAGCCATTGCCTGACTTTGGCTTAAGCCACACGACTGTAAATGGTAGATAGGAAGTCACTGGAAGGAGATCTATGCACCAATTCCATGTGATGATGCATAAAACCGTCCAGGTCTAGCACCTAATGTCTGACCCCGCCTTCTTGTGGTGCAGACCGTTAGTACATTTCAAAAGAGATACTTTCTTGTGGAAGTGAATGGGAGGGGAGGGCTGCCAGATTAGTGTAGCCTACTGATCTGGACAACTATGGCTACTTTTCTTTTTTTCTATCCTGCTCAGGAGTGATCAACCACATAGGGTCATGGTGCTGACTATATAAACCTACTGGACTGGACTGATATAAGGCTCTGTGCTTGATTATCGATCCTGAATTTGCTGCACTGGTGGAATTCTGTGGGGGGGGGGGGGGAATCTTCTGCTGTGTTTTCTGTTTGTTTGCGGGTTGATAACCCCAAGTGAATAGATACACAGGATATGTTTATCAGCTGGTGGATAATCCTGAGCAGAGGTCATCGCAGGCACCTGAACTCTTTGCTTATACTAGCATCGTCAAATTCTACATTGGAGGAAGTCTCCAATGTAGAATTGCTCTGCTTTTGGCCTTTGGGTCAACTTATACAAGTGAAAAAATTTTCTCTCATGAAAGCTGTTTTAAGTCCACAGAGAAGTCACCTAACACCTGTGCATTCAGAAGCCTGTGTGAAGCTGAAAGTGACCAAATACACACCTGATATTGAACAATTAACCACAGAGAAGGAAGGACAAGGGTCCCATTAATGTCTCAGATCAATAATATTAATGATTACTTATATTAAAATTTTAATAATTGTTTTATGTTTGAATTATTTAATTGTTTTGTTCTTTAAACTATTGGACTTTTTGTCTTAACAAAATATACATATGGCAATTTTATAATAAAATTTCAAACTAATGTGTTCAGAACTTAAATTTTGCAAAACATAATATTTGTATTTGTTCCTATTTATATTAAAGTATTGAATAATCTACAAAGAATAGACTAGTTATTTAATGTATCGGAAACATGTTAATACAAGATCAGATTAATTTGTTTCAATGGTTGTTGTATATAAAAATATGGTGGACTTAGGTTGGCAAGCTGAGTGACTTTGCAACATTACTTTGGCACTGCACTACTAAAATGTTGCCGACCCCTGATCTAGGCTATATGAGAGGCATTTGAAAAGTTTTTGTTGTGCATCTGCAGAACAAAAATCATTGCATTTACCTCAGCAAAACTTTTACTGCCCTTCAAAGTACTCCACTGCACGCTTTTGAAAAGTTTTTGCTATGCATCTGCAGAACAAAAAAACATTGCACTTACTTCAACAAAACTTTTACTGCCCTTCAAAGTACTCCACTACAGCATCTATGCAAAGCTGCAGAAGTCTATGCCAATTCTGGAAAGCTTGTTGGTATTACTATTGGGGAATACTCTGCAATTCTGAATGAACACATTTTGCAAGCTCTTGCACCCTTGAAAAAGGCTCCCATGCAAGTTCCTTTTTAACTTTTGGAAACAAACAAAAATCGCAATGTGCAAGATCAGGTGAAAATGGAGGATAGGGTAGATGTTTGATTTTTTCCTGCTCCAGATAGGGCCTAACTCGCCATGTGTCATGAACACTGGCATTGGCATGAAAAAGGAGAACACTTGACATGCCTGTTGTTGTATGCTGCTCATTCATATTCTTAACTGTTTTGAGCAAAACAATGGTGGTATTGGATTTATAGCAATTTTTCCAGTTAAGGTATCCAAGACCATCACTCCTCTGGAATTAAAAACAAAATTGTGAACATCCTCTTCCTTGAGCGAAAGTAATGTTGGAAGATTTAGGGATGTGGTTCATCTTCTGCAACCCAAACATCGTTGTCGAATTTTATGTGAGTTGTATAGTAATAAAACCATGTCTCATCACCTCGGACAATGTCTGTTTGTCATTTGGGGCCACTGGGTTCAAACATTGCCAACATCTTCTTTCCCAAGTCTCTAGCCTTTTTTGTTGTTCTGTCAGTCAAAATGGTCTGTAAATGGTAGCTAGGCATAAACTGGAAGGAGAGCTGTGTACCAAACCCTAGGGATGATGCACAGAACTGGCCAGGTCTAGCACCTAATGTCCAACCCCACCTTCTCGTGGTGCAGGCCATTTGTACCTTTCAAAAGAGATATTCTCTTTTGGAAAGGAATGGAAGGGGAGGGCTACCAGTTCAGTATGGCCTACTGGTCAACTTCACAGGGTCCTGGTGCTGACCATTTATGCCTACTAGACTGGACTTGTTTATGGATTTGAGCTTGATTATGGATCCTGGACTTGCTGCACTGGTGGGCCTCTGTTGAAGGAGAATCTGCCGCTGTGTTTTCTGTTTATTTTTGGATTGCCAGCCCTAAGTGAACAAAGGCATGGGATACCTTATATCAGCTGGTGGATAATCCTAATTAGAGGCCATTGCAAGTACCTGAACCTTACTTAGCTAGTTGGGCATCGTCAAGCCTAAACTAGAGTAATGTGTCTCAGGCAGGCCATATGGCTCTTGAAAAAGTCCACTTGAAAAGGTGGTGCCTGAAGTTTCTATCAGCATCGGTGACTTCAGCCTTTAGTGGAGGAGGAACAGGTTTTTGCCCCATGCCTGCGATCAGGGGCTGTTTGATATTGTTTGCCCTACCTATCTCAATAAACCTAGTTTCTTTAAAAATCCTACTAATCATTTTCTCTCTGCAGGAACGTGGAATGTGAGGACATTATATAGAGATTATTCTGTTGATGTCCTCACGCAGGAATTCCAGCGCTATAACCTAGAAAGTCTAGGCTTGTAAGAGACCAGATGGACAGGTAAAGGTGAGATACTTAAAAATAACTTTAAATTTCTCTTTACAGGTAGGGAGGATGGAAAGCATCACCAAGATGTGAGTCTGCTTCTCAGCAGACATGCTAGTGATGCTCTTCTAGGATATGAGTGCATTAATGAAAGGTTTCTTACAGCAAAATTTCAGACAAGCATTAAAGACTTGAATGTTATCTGCTGTTATGCCCCCACTGAGGATGCCGATGAGGATGAGAAGGATAGGTTTTATGGACAACTTCAGGATATTTTGAATTTTGTCAAAAAAGGAGATATTACCCTTGTTCTAGGTGACTTCAAGGCCAATGTTGGTACTGACTCTGACCTTTGGGGAGGGGTTATAGGCCCTTTTGGTATTGGTAGCTGCAATGGAAATGGGCAACATCTCGTACAGGTAAGTAAACTCAATGGTTTTAGGATAACTAACACTTATTACAAACCCTGTGACATACATAAGTACACATGGGTTTCACCTGATGGGCTGCATAAGAATATGATTGATTATATATTAATTTACAGCTAATGGGCTAATTTTGTTAGGAATACCAGAGCATTATAGGCGAGCTGAAATTGGATCTGATCATTACCTTGTTAAAAGTGTCTTGCAACTTAAACTTAAAAATGTTGTGCTAAAGTTAAAAAAATTACCTTTAATGCTGAAGCTCTGAAAGACCCAGTTATAGCTAAAGCTTACCATGATAGGTTACTTTCTCATTATAACAGTCATGGTTTGTTTACTACTGAAGTTGAGGAAGAATGGGGTTATTTTAAACAGGCTTTCTAGGAAAATAACAGTACTTTTTAGGAAAAAAGAGCAGAGGTGGCAGAATTATTTGAGTGATAAAGCACTTGAGCTTATTTCAGAAAGAAGGAACTGCAGGAATGTCCTTAATCAGTACCCTACTAGTCCTAATAGAAAGGATTACAGAAAGCTTAATAAACGTGTAAAGGATCAGTTAGCTGCTGACAAGAATCTTTGGCTTGATGGCTTGGCTGACAAAGCTGAGGAAGCAGTTAGGCAGCACAACAGCTGAGAATTATACCAGACAGTTAATGTTTTGTGTGGTAGAAAACGGACAGGTATACAGGGATTGAAGGATAAACAAGATAAGGTTATAGAAGGGGAGGATTCTGTCATGCTAGGTGGGCTGAGCATTTCAGTGATGTTCTAAACAATGTGGTTAGTTCTACTGCCATTGTTTATAATGATGGTAGATGCATTGGTGGCTTTAATGTTGGCCCTATAACACAATCTGAAGTTATTTCGGCTATTTCTAAACTTAAACTTCATAAATCCCCAGGGGTAGATGAAATTACTACTGAAATGCTTAGAGTTGGGAATGATTCGGTTACCACTTGGATGACTGAAATTTTGAATATCTTTTATGATAAAGCCATGGTTTCTAAGGATTTTACCAGAGCTATTGTTATCCCTATTTTCAAAAAAGGTGATCGCAGTTCTTGTGATAACTATAGGGGTATCAGACTACTCTCTGTTCCAGGTAAAGTTCTTTCCATGATTGTGCTTAATAGAATTAAGAATCTGGGAGACAGTTAATTGCGTGATAAGCAATGTGGATTCAGAAGTGGTAGGGGATGTGTGGATCAGATATTTTCACTCAGGCAGATTCTTGAGAAATGTTTAGATTTCAGAAACCTTTGGTTGCTAGCTTTGTTGATTTCAAAAAGGCTTTCGACTCTGTTGATCGTCATAATTTGTGGTTGATTGTGAGATCATATGGTATACCAGACAAGTTAGTTAACATAATGAAAGCTCTCTATAATAACACTGAGTCATGTGTGAGAGTTGGTAAGTCTTGTAGCAATTGATTTAGCATTACTTCTGGTGTTCGACAAGGGTGCATTTTGTCTCCTTTTCACTTTAGTTTGGTTATTGATTATGTTATGTGAAATTCATTGCAAGGGAAAGATTTTGGCCTTAAATGGTCTGGAGATACTAAAATTTCTGATTTAGATTATGCTGATGATTTTGCCCTTTTGGCAAATGATGTTGATGAAATGAACTCTTTCATTCGAGCTGTTGATGAGACAGGTAGTAGAGTAGGCTTGGTTATAAGCAGAGAGAAAACTAAAGTGATGAAAATTGGTCAGGCAGGCTGTGATTCAGTTCATCTGAATAGTTGCAGTCTTGAGCAGGTATCACAGTTTAATTACCTTGGGAGCTATGTAACAGATACTGGTGATGTGCGGCATGAGATTAGCAGACAAATAGGGATTGCTGCTGGGACTTTTAAGAATCTATGGATTGTGGAGAAATAGGCGTATACACCTAAAGACTAAAATTAGACTGTATAATAGTTTGGTTCTTTCCAGGGTTAGTTATGGTAGTGAAACTTGGATGCTGTGTAAACAAGATAACAGGAAACTAGATGCTTTTGATTCTAGATGCTTACATAGTATCTTGGGTATTAGGTGGTTTAACTTTGTAACTGATGATGAGGTTAGGCAAAGGAGTTGGCAACCTCCTTTAAGTAGCATATTGTGCAGAGAGAGACTCCGTTGGTTTGGCCATGTTGCTCGTATGGATAATTATAGATTAGGGAATAGGGTTATGAACAGTGTGCCTAAAGGCCTCAGAAAGAGGGAGAGACCTAGGATGTGGTGGGCAGACAATGTCAAACTGGACCCTATTAGAATTGGTGTGCAGTTGCTGAATTCAGCAGATGTTGCTCAGGACAATTATGCTGGAGAACTAAACTGCACGGTCTGGTTGGACCTCCATAGCCCATGGCTGCTTGAGGATGATGATGATGATGATGTCAGTTTGTGTGGTACCTATTTGTCACACATCTTTCAGAACTTTAAATGTTGATGAATAATTTTGTTTCCACACTGTCAATCTATACAGTGACATCTAAACTTATTACCTAAATGATATGTGGGTTTTTCCTTGGTGAGTTCACGAACAGTTGTGATGGTTCTCTCATTCGTGGACTCCTCTGATCTTCCTGTACGAGGGAGGTCTTCTAAGCTCTGCCCTCCTTCTCTGAATTAGTGCATTCATCCTATAACAGTGCTATATAAACAGGTATAATCCCCATATATTTGTGATAAATTGGCACGAAATTTTCCATGTTGTAACCAAGCTGCATTCTTGTGAAAATGTAAAATCTTTTTGTCTCTAGTAGGCTCCATAGCAACAACACAGATTTCGAAGACCGAACTTTACGCACCGCCAGCAAAAAGTGAAATTATGATACAGCCTTTGTTTTTAACATGTAATGAAAAGTTTAGACAAGCTTTCAGAAAGTCATAGTTTGTTAACTTCAGAGGAATGAGTGTAAATCTAGACATGTGCCAAGAACCCTTTGAACATGTTCCATAAGTCTTGAAATATAAGAAATTTTTACACAAACGTCTGCTATAAGGCATATTTCTAATCACATAGGAGCAATATCTACAGTTATTTTTCAGAATGAAAAAACTAACACTAATTTTCTAAACTTCTATTAAAAAAATAATCAAAACTTACCCTATGTAAATACAGGCACCAAAAATATTCAATTACATTCAGGTTTTTTTTCCACCAATAACATACAAGCTGATTTATGTTTTGGCCAATGTTTAACCTGGCATTCTCTATGCACATAAATATAAATATATAAGCTTCTTTTTGTAAATTCTAACTTATAGATATATACATAAGCTTCTTTCATAAATTAAAATACATATATACTGTGAAATATTGATATCAAAAATACTAGAATAAACAAAGTACACAGTATAACAATTTTTTTTTTATCTCAGCCAATTTACTATGTATCTGTATGTAAAAATGTTTCATTTTAATGAATACCAGTATAACAGAATAACAGTTCAATGAAATAAAGATTTCTCAATACAAAAAAACATTATCAATCTAACAAAATTTGCAAAAAAAGAAAGTCCTTAAACAATATGTATCATGTATATTATTCCATTTTTGTGTGTTTCGATTTTTAGCCTCTGACAATGCTGAAATGATTTAAATATTATGATATCTACACAATCACAGCACTATGAATCATGTGCAATTTCATATCTCTGGCAGGCATTTTTGCTGATATCAGTTACATTCAGCATAGACTGTACCCTCTACACATGCCAAATGCTTTAAAGCAGTGTTGCCACATTTTCCTAGCTTAAAGGTTTTTTTTAAACTTCAAGATCTAAGCAATTTTGATTGCATTGCATTGCAAGTAATGGTAGCATCAGTGATAAGTTCTTTCAAAGCAGTTCCAACACACGTTTTATTTATTCATTAAACTTAAGTTACTGTTATATTTATTCAGTATTATTATTGTTTCGGTTAAGTTCATTAATTAGTTTAGTTTCATTATTAGCAGCCAGGCCCAGAGCTATAAAAAAATGAAGAGAGGTGAGGGGACAAGAGACTAGATTTCTTTGAAGTGTAATATTTTGCCCTCCATTTCAGAGTTCTTTCCAGTATTTCTTGAAAAATGTGTGAAATATGCATATTTGTTTTATCATTTCTTGCCTCCATTACTCTTACTAGCATTCTCAAAGGGTAAAGAAGGAGGGGCGATCCTTTGCTTCCCACCCCCTGAGATCTAGTCCTGTTAGCAGCCACTATGGCCAAAAATCTTTGCCATTTCATACAACATGGAAAGATATTCCCGACAATGTGCTGTAGAGTTGCAACATCATTTAAGTATTCATTGGAATAGACAGTTAAACAAAAATGCCAACTTTTTAAAAAGTGAACTGTAATACATAGTAAATTTCTTTCACAGTGATAATTTTATAGTATGTAACTTTGGCCGAGTGGTTAGCGCGCTTGGCTACTGATCTAAGGGACCTGAGTTCGAGCCCCGGGTAAGGCATGGATGTATGTGTCGTTTTTCTGCTGCCATCCTCTCAGACCTTCTACTATGGCATATAAACTGACAGGCTCCTGTCAGACCTCTGTGGCAAGCAGCTGCTTGAGGGGGTATTTTTTTTATTAACTTTCACAGCACTTTCTTTTTTTGTATTTTAGTGTAATGAATATATTTTGGTCACCCACTTCATTTCATTATACTGACATTTCACTATATATATACAGTGACTGTACTGAAACTCATAAGTACATTTATTATAAGCTACAATTAAAGATATATGCACAAAAATATATTGATAGTAGTATCTGACATGTACCACTAATATTCTACAAATAATAACAGTCAATGCATTTCTGCCAGTGACAAAGTATTTCTTTTTTAGTGACAAAGTATGACAATTACAAAAGTAATGCTAAAACTAAATTGGAACATGTTCCAGTAAGCGATGTTTTCAAATCACTGAACTGGAACGAAGTTCTGGTGCTCAATATTTCCAAATCAGTGAACTGAAACACCATTTTGGTTACTTGATTATTTCCTAATCTTTGAGTATAAATAGTTCTATACTTTTTAAATAAAACATTATTGAAAATTAGTATTATATAGGATGGTTATCAAATAAGTTTCCCTATTCTGGATCTCTGGCACATTTGTTTTATCATTTCTTGCCTCCATTACTCTTACTAGCATTCTCAAAGGTAAAGATGGAGGGGGGGGGGATCCTTTGCTTCCCACCCCAAGATCCAGCCCTGTTAGCAACCAATATGGCCAAAAATCTTTGCCATTTCATAATGACATAGAAAGATATTCCCGACAATGTGCTGCAGAGTTGCAACATCATTTAAGAATTCATAAAGAGATGCTTGTTGGAATAGACAGTTAAAAAAAAATTGCCAACTTTTTAAAAAGTGAACTGTAATATACAGTAAATTTCTTTCATAGTGATATTTTAATAGTATGTAGCTTTCATAGCACTTTTTTTAATTGGTACATAGCTTAATAAGAATATGCAGAAACAATTTAGAAAAGAACAAAAATTAGTTCCAAATGTCACCATCAGGGAGGGAAATGAATGCTTTGGATATGTTAATCACATTTGTTTGCATAATAATATGTTTTCAAAGCAAAAAATTTTGTATAAAAATAGGAATGCCCAAACTGTAAAGAAAGGGCTATATGGCTCTCACAAAGAAGGAATGCAAACTGTAAATGAAGTTATTCTACAAGAATCAGACCAACAAAAATTCTGCACCATGAGAGTTATAGTGATCAGAGTCATCTGAAAAGTCTGTGGAGAGGAACTCTGATGTCAGTAGAATTAAGGAAGATGGTGAAGAAGTTTGAAGCAACCAATGAGTTGGAAGTGGCACCAGGAAGAGGATGGCTACTCATTGCAGAAAACATGGTGGATGAGGTGACAGTTTCCATAACAGTCACTGCTCATGCCAGAAGTGACATACAGTCACTGCTCATGCCAGAAGTGACATGCAGTCAGTCAGCAGTGCCAGAATGGTGTCATGACAGTTGGATCTTCTGTGGGCAACAGTTCGCAAAGTGTGCTATGGTGTGTTGTGTGATGGTACCCATACAGAATCCAAATAGTGCAGGAACTGCAACCACATGACTCATAACACACACAGACTTTGCCTCTCTAATTTATGGCATGGACGATGGTGGACAACATGTGGCTATGGACCAACAAGGTGCACTTCACCTTCACTGGTGCTGTCAACACACAGAACTGTCCCATATGGGGGGGGGGGGTCACGTCTTTCTGCTCTGCATGAACGGCCTCTCTCCAGCTGCTGTACATGACAGTGTGGTGTAGCTGCAGTGAAGACTTCATCATTGGACTGTTCTTCTTTCAGGAGGTTACATCTAATGGCCCAGTGCAGTATACTGTGCTCTTCTCCAGCATCTGGTGAGTCCCACCCTCCAGGAACAGTGTCTGGGCACCACAGTTTTCATGCAAGAGATTGCACCCTCACATGTTAGTTGGCAAGTAAACAAGTTGCTGCATACAACATTTGCTGATGAGCACTTAGTTTCTCAACACTTTCTTCAGGCATGGCTGTTAGTTATCAGACCAGAATACTTGTGATTTCTGGCTCTGGGACATACTGAAGGAGCAGGTTTGTTGTGGTAGCTTGCTGATATGCGCATCACACAGGAAGTGACCAACATCCACAGCGACATGCTCCAAGCAACTGTGGCCCATGTAATCCTTTACTTCCAGCAGGTCTTCAGCCCTGGTGGAGAGCATATTAAGCAGTTTCTGTAACAGATGTGTGAAATCAAACATTGTTTTCTCACCTGTGCCTTTCTTTCTTGTTTCCAGTGCTTGTTTACCCCCTGGTGCTAACAGGTGGAAATTTTTTTTCTCTTCACTAAATCACACCCACATGTTTTATTAAGCTACTACAATTTTCATGGCACTATCTCTGTTTGTCATTGCTCCAGATACTCTGAATAGGGAAACTTATTTTTAGCCACCCTGTACATTACTTCTTTTCTAGAAAAAAATAAAAAATAAAAACACGGGGATACTGTGGTCTTGGGACAATTTTGTTGTGAGAATTGGGTGGCTATGGGGTCTGGTGTCATCAAATGGCAATCCTTTGTTCATTGGTGTCTCAGTGGCCAAGTGGTTAGCTTTCTAAAAAATCATAATGTTTTTGGCTGAGCATAGTAAAAAAATAGCTGGGCCTCTAGATGTAAACCAGTTTTTCTGACTGGACCTGGAAAGGTTAATTTTATGTAAGAAAATGAATTCTAATTTCGCATGCAAATTTTTCTACCTTTGCAGGTATTTTATCCTTTCCAAAATTGCTGCAATTTTTGATGTCAATAATTTTTATAATCTAATGAAGTGGTTTCCAACTTTTTGGGTAAGAAACTCTACAGTCATATAGTGAAATTCTGTAGAACTTCAATCGTATTTCCCTCCTCTCCTTTTATCATATAATGCATATAACAATAAAACAAATATATATATGGGATGATTATAAATGAATATATCATTTTTAAACATTAGCAACCTAGTAATGTGTTGGACCCCCCTGGCCCTGATAACGGCTGCCACACGAGTTAAGGACTCCACAAGCTTGTGTAAATGTTCCACAGGTGTGGCGACCCATGCATCCTCCAGAGCTATCCACAATTTTCTCAAGGTCTTCACTGATGGGACATCATCATTTAAGAATTCATAAAAGAGATGCTTGTTGGAATAGACAGTTAAAAAAATTTTTTAACTGTCTATCATATCTGAGACAATCATAGACATTCTAGGAAGTCGTTTCGTCCACAAATGCTACACTTTTAGCAACATTTGCATTACGATCCAAGTTAAATTATTTGCATCTTGTGAATTTTAAAAAAGTGCAATTATGCCTGGAGCCATGAAGGAGAAAAGGAAGATGATGAATTTAGAGAAAAAGCTTGAGATTATCTCAAGGATTGAAGCAGGTGAAGGTACGTCAGCCATAGGACATGCATTTTGAATTACCGAATCCACAGTGGGCAAAAAAATTGGTGGGCCATTTGCAAAAAAAGGCATCTGTGCAGCAGATTAAGTCTATGTGATGATTTTGTAACTTTGTTTTTTACTTCTGTTGTATACTTTTTACCTAGTCATCCCATGGCCGAGTGATTAGCTCACTTGACTACTGATCTAAGGGACCTGGTTTTTGAGCCAAGGTTAAGGTATGGATGTTTGTGCTGTTTTTCTGCTGAGGTCCTGCCATCCTCACAGATCTACTATGGCATATAAACTGACAGACTCCTGTCAGACATCTGTGGCAAGCAACTGCTTGAGGGGGTAATTATTATTATTTATTTTATACTTTTTACAAAATGTAATAAAAAATAAAGATTTAGGTGAAATGAGTTTATCCCTTTTTAGTTGCATTACTTTACATAATTTACATATATAATTAGTTTACTAAAAAAAATATAGCTGTAATTGCAAACAATTCCAGAACCTTATTTCCTATTGTTTCTTAAGCTCCGTTTGCACAAATTTAATGTGCATTACATTTTTGGGGAATGTAATCCTCACTTACATGGAGGGTTAAGTGTATATTATTTTAGTACGGTATATTTTATAATCACCTACCTCTGACAATACCATTCATTTCTGCACTGTGAACATCTTTTACTGGCCCTCAGGCCACATGTAGCACAAACTGGTAATCCAGGCAAAACAGCTTCCAGATGATCCATATTATAAACATCTGCTAACCTAGTAACAAAATCAGTCTATGACTGACTAACAATGTTCAGCTAAAAACAATTATTAAATAATTTTATATTCAAATTAAAGTAAATTTACATTTAGTTTAAGATATTATTTTATTAAACCATTCTTCAGTCACATTTTTAGGTTGTGGTACAAGTAATTAATTGCTGCATCCCATAAATTGTTAAATGCAAATTAGTAAAAAAATTTAATATAAAATATGAAAAAAAGTGCAAAATTAAATCAATACAAGAACATATATTGGAGAAGGAAGTAAATAAGGGGGAAAAGAGTGAGATATCATTAGTGAAAATGAATTTACTACAGAAATGAAGTGCCTAAATCTGGATAGAGCATTCAGGACACATACTATAAAATAAAAACAAAGCTACTTGAGTAGTAGTTCTACTTTTCGAGGAAAATATAGGACATTTATTGAAAACATATTTTCTGGCTTTTGATTTTTTCAATCAATACTGGGGGCGGGGGTGGCTCAGTCGGTAGCGCGTCAGGCTCGTAATCTGTAGTTCCCAGGTTCGAGTCCCAGCTGGGTTAGCGTTGAGATTTATCTCCGCAAAATTCCCCGCCCTGCCCACGGTCAGTAGGGGACACCGATGGGCTTGGAAAGGCCGCCGTCCGTCGGATGGGACGTTAAGCCGTGGCCCCGTGTGCGGGAGAGCCATACCCTGTGCACGTTAAAGAACACGCTGGATGGCCTTGACAGGAGGCTACCATCTGTCTCCCAACAGCTGTTCCAGTGGGTCCCCTCCCCCAACCTTCTCTGAGCCTTCGGGGTCCATGTGATCTGGCCATTTAGCCCATGGTGTGCAAAAAAGTGCCGCTCAGAGGTAAAACAACCCAACCCAACAACCCAATCAATACTATTTGCCAATTTTTATCATTACCCTATTAATTTTATGCAATCTCTAGCAAAGTCATCTTCGAAAAGGGTGTATATACATACAGGGTGATTCAGAATTCATCATCAATATTTGGTGGGGAGGTAGGTAATAAGAAACGAAGGAGATTTCACATAGGAAAGCATGGGCGCATATGCCATGTAGTACGGCAAAATGACCCCAGTTCAATGATGGAAAGAACACATAAGAAGGAAGTGGTAAGGAAAAAACATTTATTATCTTACATGTAACATTTCTTTGCATTGGTTGTACAGACTTACAAGAGGTGCTCGAACTGCCGACCATGTGCTAGAATGCATGACTCACAACGGCGTTGCATGGACAGCTGGACCCTGTGGAAGATGCCTGGCATTTCCCGGATGTTTGAGGCAGCAACTGATATGCGTGCTACAAGATCCATAGCACTATCAACAGGGGTCTCGTACACCATGTTTTTCATAGCACCCCATACAAAGAAATCGATTGGAGATAAATCCGGTGAACGTGGTGGCCAAGAAACCAGTCCACCGCGGCCAATCCATTGACCACCAAACTGTCTGCGTAGGTAAGCACGCACAACATTTGCGAAATGTGCAGGAGCGCCGTCATGCTGGAACCACATTCGCCGGAGACTACCATCAGGAACCTCGTTCAGAAGATCCGGTAACACAGTCTGAAGAAATGTTAGGTACTTGGCACCGTCCAAACGGGATGGTAGTAAATACGGGCCCAACAAACAGTCACCGACAATCCCAGTCCACACATTGACAGCAAAACGTTGTTGCGCAGCTCCAGGTCTTGTACCGTGTGGGTTCTGATGAGCCCACACATGCCAATTGTGTGTGTTGAAGATACCCTCTCGAGTGAACAACGCCTCATCGGTGAAAAGAACATATGTTGGGAAATTGGGATCAATGGCTGTTCTCTGCATGAACCACTGACAAAAAATAACACGCTTGGGATGGTCGTCTGCTGCCAATAATTGCACTCTTTGCAGATGAAACAGATGTAACCCTTCATCGTGTAATATCCGCCACGCTGTTGCTTGCGAAATTCCAAACTGCCTAGCCATACCTCGTGTGCTAGCACCAGGTTGTTCCTCGATTTCCTGTAGGACAGCTTCCTCTACTGCTACTGTCCGTGCCGATCTGCGCCTCCCTCGATTAACATTACTAGCAGCAAACGATCCTGTTTCTCGCAGTTGGCGATGAATACGTGAAAACATTTGATGCTGTGGCACACGGTGGTTTGGGAAGCGCGCTGCATACAATTGCCTGGCTCGAAGACATCTTTCTCCTGCCGCACCGTAAGTTACATGCATATCTGCACATTCATTCCACGTATACCGGTTCATGTTACTTCTGCAAATTCACCTTGTCGAATGACAACTGACTGCACGCGTCAAACAGCTGTGCTTCTGTATGAGAGGTGTGTACACACAGCGCCCTCTACACCACCATGCGTTCGTCTGCCCCCATACTTTCCTATGTGAAATCTCTTTCTTTTCTTATTCCCTTCCTCCCCACTAAATATTGATGATGAATTCTGAATCACCCTGTATATCATAAAAAGCTCTGAAACAAAACAAATGATATGCATACATTAATTTTATTTAAAATGCAAAAAATATTCAAAAATGTAAAAAAGAACAAACACATCAATAAAATAACTTTTAATTTGTCAAAAGTTCACACTATTAGAAGAATTATTCATTAATTCAATACAATTAAAAAATTCCAAATTATAAATATCAGAGTTATGTGTTATTAATCCCGAAACAAAACAAATGATATGCATACATTAATTTTATTTAAAAATGCAAAAAATATTCAAAAATGTAAAAAAGAACAAACACATCAATAAAATAACTTTTAATTTGTCAAAAGTTCACACTATTAGAAGAATTATTCATTAATTCAATACAATTAAAAAATTCCAAATTATAAATATCAGAGTTATGTGTTATTAATCCCCAATCACAGCAATAGTAAGAAAAATTTATCAAAATCAGTGGCATTTTTTTTTTTGATATCAGAAATATAGAACTTTTAAAGCACTAAATAAAAAATATAGGATACAAACAAATGTCTTTTCAATTTTTTCCTAAATATAAATCAAACAACACCCTAAAATATAGGATGAATAGTCACTGTAAAGATAGAATAAATCCTGATAAATTTTGTGAAAAACATTCACCCAATTTTTGCAAAGACAAAAGAGCACAAAAATAAATATATTGAAAAAAAATTGGAAAAGTCTAAGTATTTACCTTTATATTTTTATGCTACCTTTATAGTTCCCGTTGTCTGGTTGCAGGATGATGTCTTGCATATAACATTGGCTGTCTAACTTCATGATATGGGGAATACAGCTACTGTAACGTGTCTTAATCCTTCCAGTGCCTAATGTCATCTGTATACATTCGAAGAATCTGAATTGAGGTACCAAGGACGCATTTATGTGTTTTTAGTACAACAAAAAAAATCGAGTTTTAAAATATAAAAATTGCCATTGGAGTTTTTTTTTATAAATATATATATCTTATAAAAATATATAATTCAGGCTTCAAAAATAATATTCTGTTTTTTAATTTGATGCATATTTTATTAAACTACACTATAAATAATTTTATTAAAGATATCTGATTGCTATTTCTTAGAAGCACTAAACAGTATTGCCGATTTGCTTGTTAACGTTCCTATTTGCTGAAGCAACCTTCGGATTTAATCACTCGAGTTTGATTTCAGCTATTATCAACAAATTTTTCCTCAAATTTTAGAAAATCTCATAAAAATGAACACAAAACTGCTATTTTTATAAACCATAGATTTTGGAAGTAATTACAAAATACGTCGTTGTCGTCATCATCATCATCATCAAGCAGCCATAGGCTACAGAGGTCCAACCAGACTGTGCAGTTTAATTCTCCAAGCATATCTGTCCTGAGCTACATCTGCTGCATCCGGCCACTGCACACCAATTCTAACAAGGTCCTGTTTGACATTGTCTGCCCACTGCATCCTAGGTCTCCCCGTTTCTGAGGTCTCTAGGCACACTGTTCATAACCCTATTTGCCAATCTATAATTATCCATACGGGCAACATTGCCAAACCAGCGGAGTCTCTCTCTGCACAATATACTGCTTAAAGGAGGTTGCGGACTACTTTGCATAACCTCATCATCAATTACAAAGTTAAACCACCTAATACCCAGGATACTACGTAAGCATTTGAATCAAAAGCATCTAGTTTCCTGTTATCTTGCTTACACAGCATCCAAGTTTCACTACCTTAACTAACCCTGAAAAGAACCAACCTACTATACAGTCTAATTTTAGTCTTTAGGTGTATACGCCTATTTCTCCACAATCTCCATAGATTCTTAAAAGTCCCAGCAGCAATCCCTATTCGTCTGCTAATCTCATGCCGCACATCACCAGTATCTGTTACATAGCTCCCAAGGTAATTAAACTGTGATACCTGCTCAAGACTGCAACTATTCAGATGAACTGAATCACAGCCTGCCTGACCAATTTTCATCACTTCAGTTTTCTCTCTGTTTATAACCAAGCCTACTCTACTACCAGTCTCATCAACAGCTCGAATGAAAGAGTTCATCTCATCAACATCATTTGCCAAAAGGGCTAAATCATCAGCATAATCTAAATCAGAAATTTTAGTATCTCCAGACCATTTAAGGCCAAAATCTTTCCCTTGCAATGAATTTCACAAAACATAATCAATAACCAAACTAAAGTGAAAAGGAGACAAAATGCACTCTTGTCGAACACTAGAAGTAATGCTAAACCAATTGCTACAAGCCTTACCAACTCTCACACATGACTCAGTGTTATTATAGAGAGCTTTCATTATGTTAACTAATTTGTCTGGTATACCCTATGATCTCACATTCAACCACAAATTATGACGATCAACAGAGTCGAAAGCCTTTTTGAAATCAACAAAGCCAGCAACCAAATGTTTCTGAAACTCTAAACAATTTCTTAAGAATCTGCCGAATTGAAAATATCTGATCCACACATCCCCTACCATTTCTGAATCCACATTGCTCATCATGCAATTGACTGTCAACCAGATTCTTAATTTTATTAAGCACAATCATGGAAAGAACTTTACCTGGAACAGAGAGTAGGCTGATACCCCTATAGTTATCACAAGAACTGCCATCACCATTTTTGAAAATAGGGATAATAACAGCTCTGGTAAAATCTTTAGGAACCATGCATTTATCATAAAAGATATTCAAAATTTCAGTCATCCAAGTGGTAACCAAAACATTCCCAGCCCTAAACATTTCCGTAGTAATTTCATCTACCACATAGCCAAAATAACTTTAGATTGTGTTATAGGACCAACATTAAAGCCAGTAATGCACCTATCATCATTGCAAACAATGGGAGTAGAACTAACCACATTGTTTAGAACATAACTGAAATGCTCAGCCCACTTAGCCATGACAGAATCCTCACCTTCTACAACCTTACCTTGTTTATCCTTCAATTCGTGTATGCCTGTCCGTTTCCTATCACATAAAACATTAACTATCTGGTACAGCTCTCTGCTGTTGCACTGCCTAACTGCTTCCTCAGCTTTGTCAGCCAAGCCATCAAGCCAAAGATTCTTATCAGTAGCTAACTGATCCTTTACAAGTTTATTAAGCTGTCTGTAATCCTTTCTATTAGGACTAGTAGGGTACTGATTAAGGACATTCCTGCAGTTCCTTCTTTCTGAAATAAGCTCAAGTGCCTTATCACTCAAATAATTCTGCCTCCTCTGCTCCTTTTTTCCTAAAAGAGTACTGTTAGTGTCCAAAAAAGCCTGTTTAAAATGATCCCATTCTTCCTCAACTTCAGTAGTAAGCAAACCATGACTGTCATAATGACTAAGTAACCTATCATGGTAAGCTTTGGCTATAACTGGATCTTTCAGAGATTCAGTATTAAAGGTAATTTTTTTAACTTTAGCACAACACTTTTTCAGTTTAAGTTGCAAGAGACTTTTAAGAAGGTAATGGTCAGATCCAATTTCAGCTCCCCTATATGCCCTGGTATTCCTAACAGAATTAGCCCATTTGCTATAAATTAATATATAATCAAACATATTCTTATGCAGCCCATCAGGTGAAACCCATGTGTACTTATATATGTCGCAGGGTTTGTAATAAGTGTTAGTTATCCTGAAACCATTGAGTTTACTTACCTGTAGGAGACGTTGCCCATTGCCATTGCAGCTACCAATACCAAAAGGGCCTATCACCCCTCTCCAAAGGTCAGAGTCAGTACCAATATTGGCCTTGAAGTCACCTAGAACAAGGATAATATCTCCTTTTTTGACAAAATTCAAAATATCCTGAAGTTGTCCATAAAACCTATCCTTCTCATCCTCATCGGCATCCTCAGTGGGAGCATAACAGTAAATAACATTCAAGTCTTTAATGCTTGTCTGAAACTTTGCTGTAAGAAACCTTTCATTAATGCACTCATATCCTAGAAGAGCATCACTAGCATGTCTGCTGAGAAGCAGACTCACATCTTGGTGATGCTTTTCATCCTCCCCTCCCTGTAAAGAGAAATTTAGTTATTTTTAAGTATCTCACCTTTACCTGTCCATCTGGTCTCTTGCAAGCCTAGAATATCTAGGTTACAGCGCTGGAATTCCTGCGTGAGGACATCAACAGAATAATCTCTATATAATGTCCTCACATTCCACGTTCCACATTCCTGCTAAGAGAAAATGATTAGTAGGATTTTTAAAGATACTAGGCTTATTGAGATAGGTAGGGCCAACACTATCAAACTGCCCCTTAATCGCAGGCATGGGGCAAAGACCTGTTCCTCCTCCGCTAAAGGCTGAAGTCACTGATGCCCGATAGGAACTTCAGGCACCACCTTTTCAAATGGACTTTTTTAAGAGCCATATGGCCTGTCTGAGACACATTACTCTAGTTTAGGCTTGACGATACCCAACTAGCTAAGTAAGGTTCAGGTACCTGCGATGGCCTCTGATTAGGATTATCCACCAGCTGATATAAGGTATCCCATGCCTCTGTTCACTTAGGGCTGGCAATCCAGAAATAAACAGAAAACACAGCAGCAGATTCTCCCTCAATAGAGGCCCACCAGTGCAGCAAGTCCAGGATCCATAATCAAGCTCAAATCCATAAACAAGTCCAGTCTAGTAGGTATAAACGGTCAGCACCAGGACCCTGTGAGGTTGACCACCCTCAGCAGGGATGAAAAAAAAAAGTGTCCTGAGATGACCAGATCAGTAGGCCATACTGAACTGGCAGCTCTCCCCTTCCATTCCCTTCCAAAAGAGATTATCTCTTTCGAAAGGTACTAACGTTCTGCACCACGAGAAGGCGGGGTCAGACATTAGGTGTTAGACCTGGCCAGTTCTGTGCATCATCACTGGGAATTGGTACACAGCTCTTCTTCCAGTTTATGCCTAGCTACCATTATAGTTATATCGTATGGCTGGCCTACAACTTGTGGATGTGGATATTTTAACATCGCATTAGCCTAAATGTTAATTTTTATTTTATTATTTATTACTTTCCCCGGGTAAGACACAGATGTTCGTGTCGTTTTTCTGTTGAGGTCCTGCCATCCTCTCAGAACTTCTACTGTGGCATATAAACTGACAGGAATTGTTTCTGCCATCAAGTATATTTTGGGAGTCAGGGATGTCAATATTACAAACCCTCCCCGTTGGAGGTAGTTTATCATAATCATTTACTAACTTTTTTATGCTTTTATTTATAAAAATAAATAAATAAATAAATAAATAAATAAATACCCCCTATTTATAGTAAGTGGTAATTTAGTATCATATTTTCTTAATACATTACTTAAATTATTGGATATTCCGGGCATAAGGGGGAAACTGTGCACATATTTAGTTTTAATTTTAATTCTTGAACTGATATTATTTTTGATTATATTTTGAACTTGATCTGAATATTATTTTTAATTCTTGAAGATTATGGTTGGGTTGGGACTCCTGTTGACTTTTATGTCTTGCAATATTCTCCAATTTTTTAATAATTTTATCTGGGTAACCCACCTCTTTGGTAATTTTATAAATAAATTCTAATTCTTCCCATAACGTATTTAGTAGGTCCGTCCCATGGCCAAGTGGTTAGCGCATTTCGCTACTGATCTAAGGGACCTGGGTTCAATCTCCAGGTAAGGCATGGATGTTCGTGCTGTTTTTCTGCTGAGGTCCTGCCATCCTCACAGACCTTCTACTGTGGCATATAAACTGACAGGCTCCTGTCAGACCTCTGTGGCAAGCAGCTGCTTGAGGGGATATTTATTTTTCTGCCTTGCTGAGGAGTGGTCAACTTCACAGGGTCCTGGTGCTAACCATTTATACCTACTTGACTGGATTAGTTTACAGTTTTGAGCTTGATATTGGATACTGGAATTGGTGCACTGGTGGGCCTCTGTTGAGGGAGAATATGCCACTGTGTTTTCTGTTTGCTTGTGTGTTACCAGCCCTATGTGAACAGAGGCACAAGATATTTTATATCAGTTGGTGAATAATCCTGATCAGAGACCATTGCAGGTACCTGAACCCTCACTTAGCTAGTTGGGCATCATCAATTCTAAACTGGAGTAATGTGTCTCAGGAGGTCATATAGCTCTTGAAAAGGTGGTGCCTGAAGTTCCTATCAGCATCGGTGACTTCAGCCTTTAGCGGAGGAGGAACAGGTCTTTACCCCATGCCTGTGCAATCAGGGGGCTGTTTGATATTGTTGGCCTCTCTCAATAAACCTAGTTTCTTTAAAGATCCTACTAATTATTTTCTCTCTGAAGGAATGTGGAACATGAGGACATTACATAGATTATTTTCTTGATGTCCTCATGCAGGAATTCCAGCATTATAACCTAGATATTCTTGGCTTGCAAGAGACCAGATGGTTAGGTAATAGTGAGATAATTAAAAATAACTGAATTTCTCTTTTCAGAGAGGGAGAATGGAAAGCATCTCCAAAGTGTAGGTTTGCTTCTCAGCAGACACGTCAATGATGCTCTTCTAGGATATGATGGCATCAATGAAAGATCTCTTACAGCAAAATTTAAAACAAAAATTAAAGAGTTGAATGTCACATGTTGTTATGTCCCCACAGAGGATGCTAATGAGGATGATAAAGATGGGTTTTTTACAGACAACTTCAGGATATTTTAAATTCTGTCAAGAAAGGAGATATTACTTTTGTTCTAGGCAACTTCAATGCCAAAGTTGGCACCAACTCTGACCTTTGGGAAGGAGTTTTAGGTCCCTTTTGCATTGCTAGTTCCAATGGCAATGGGGAAAGTCTTCTGCAGGTATAAGCTTAGTGGTTTGCAAATAACTAACACATACTACACACCAAGGCATTTATAAATACACATGGATTTCCCTTGATGGGTTGCCTGATGTCTTACAACTGACGCTTAAGAAATGTTGTGCTAAAGTTAAGAAAATTGCCTTTAACATTGAAGGTCTAAAAGATCCAGATGTAGCCAGAGCTTACCATGATAGGTTCCAGTACTTAGTCATTATGACAATAGTGGTTTGCTTATTACTGAAGTTAAAAAAGAATGGGATCAGTTTAAATGGGCTTTTCTTGAAACCAACTCTTTTGGGTAAAAGAGAACAGAATAAAAAAATTATTTGAGTGATAAGGTTAGGAACTTATTTCTAAAAGAAAGAAGTGCAGGATTAATATGAATCAACTTCCTACTAGTCCTAACAGACAGCATTACAACGAGCTTAATAAACGTGTAAAGGATCAGTTAACAGCTGATAAAGAAGAGGAAGCAGTTAGACAACACAACAGCATAGGATTGTAGCAGATAGTTAATGTGACACATGGGAAGAAACAGACAAGTACATAGAGATTGAGGGATAAACACAGTAAGGTAGTGAAGGTGGGGATTCTGTGATGGCTAGGTGGACTGAGCATTTCAGAGATGTTCTAGACAATGTGATTATTTCTACTCCCATTATTTGTAATGAGGATAGAGATATTACTGGCTTTAATGATGGTCTTTATTACATTCTGAATTTGTTTTGGCTATCTCCAAATTAAAATTTCATAAATCCCCTGGGGTCGATGAAATCACCACTGAAATGCTTAGAGCTGGGAACACTTGTGTTGTCACATGGCTGACTGAAATTCTGAATATTTTTTATGATAAGGGTGTTGTTCCTGAGATTTTACTAGAGCTATTATTTATCCTATCCTTTTCACTAAGGCAGATTCTTGAGAAATGTTTAGAGTTTCAGAAACCTGTAGTTATTAGCTTTGTATATATCAAAAAGGTTTTTGACTCTGTTGATCGACATAATTTGTGGTTGATTGTTATATCATGTGGAATACCTGACAAGTTAGTTAGTGTAATACTAGCTCTCTATTATAATAATACTGAGTCATGTGTGAGTTAGTAAGTCCTGTAGCAGTTGGTTTGACAAGGGTGCATTTTGTCTCCTTTTCTCTTTAGTTTGGTTATTGATTATCTTATGTGAAATTCTTTGCAAGGGAAAGATTTTGGCCTTAAATGGTCTAGCAATTTCAAAATTTCTGATTTAGATTATGCAGATGATTTGGCTCTGTTGGCTAATGATGTTGATGAGACGAACTCTTTCCTTCGAGTTGTTGTGAGACTGGTAGTAGAGTAGGTTTGGTGATAAACAGAGAGAAAACTAAAGTAATGAAAAATGATCAGGCAGTCTGTGGTTCAGTTAATCTGAGTGGTTGGATTCTTGAGCAGGTATCTCAGTTTATCTTGGGAGCTATATAACAGATATTGGTGATGTGCAGCATGAGATAAATAGAAAAATTGCGATTGATGCAGGGACTTTTAAATATCTATGGAGAGTGTGGAAAAATAGGTGTATAAACCTAAAGACTAAAATTAGGCTGCATAATAATTTGATTCTTTCTAAGGTTAGTATGGTATCAAAACTTGGATTCTTTCCAAGCAGGATAACAAGAAACTTGATGCCTTTGATTGTAGATGCTTGAGCAGTATCTTGGACATTAGGTAGTTTGACTTTGTTAGTAATAAGGAGGTTAGAAGAAGGAGTCATGAACCTCGTTTGAGCAACATTTTGTGCAGAGAGATATTGCACTGTTTGACCATGTTGCCTGTATGCACAGCTGAAGATTGGCAAACAAGATTATGAACAGTGTGCCTAAAGGTGTCAGGAAAAGTGGAAGCTCTAGGATGCGATGTGCTGACAATGTCAAACAGGACCTTGCTAGAATTGATCTACAGTGGGCAAATGCGGCAGCTGCAGCTCAGAACAGAAATGTGTGGAGAGGAAAATTACACAGTCTGATAGGACCTCCACAGCCTGTGGCTTTATGAGGATTTTGTATGTATGTATTACATACATACAAAATCCTCATGCAAGCCATGGGCTATGGAGGTCCAACCAGACTGTGTAATTTTTCGTCTATATATGTAGTTAATATGGACTTATTGTAGATTTCTTATATTTCATAGGGTGTGCTAAAGTAAAATCTATTATTATATTTGGAATAAAAATGAGTTTTCAATATACTTCTAAATTGCATCTGGATATCTTCTTCTTAATAATGATATCCAGATATGGTTATTCCACATTAATTTGTTTGATGTGAAAATTGTATAGTGGATAGAATACTATTAAATGTTTCTATTAAAGTATATAATATATTTATTGAATAATCCCAAAATATTAATACATCATCAATGTAATGAATATATATAACAATGGTCTAAAAATAACTTTATTTAAGGCTGAATTCTCTACATGTGCATTACAACATCAGCCATGAGACTAGATAGTGGTGATTCCATGGAGTCATCTGTCTGGACTCATGCCCGATTATTGACGACAAACCAACTGGAGTTGGTGGACAGGTCCAGGGCCTCATGTAAGGTACTGTTGGGCTGTGGGCCTGGCCTCCTTCAGCCCTGAGCCACATTGCTGCATCCAAACATAGTGTGTTGGGATACAGTAATACAATAAACAATGAATGAATGGTTATTGACTCTTTGACTGGAGTTTGCCCATGTATAGTAACTGCCTCAAACATGATTTATCATGCCAGCTTATTCCTCTGTTCTCCTTTCTTTTACAACTCTAACTCTGCCCTTACTCCCAACTACACTGAAGTACTATTAAATTAGGAATAGCAACCTAGCAATGTGTTGGACCACCTCTGGCACTGATAATGGCCACCATACAACAAGGCAAGGACTCCACAAGGTAGTGTAAATGTTCCACAGGTATGACGACACATGCACCCTCCAGAGCTGTCCACAATTCTCTCAAAGTCGTCGCTGATGGGACACAGGCCCGAATACTCTGCTCGATGGTGTCCTAAAGATTTTCGATGGGATTTAAATCTAGGCTTCTAGGTGGCCAATTCATTATTTCAAAGTCAGCAGAATGCTCCTGCAACCATGCAGTAGCCAACCTGAACCTGTGAGATGAACAGTTGTCTTGCTGGTAGATGCCATCTCCATTGGGATGCATGATGGCCATAAATGGGTGTAAATGGTCAACCATGAGTTCTACATACTGGGATGCATTGATAGTCGTCAGTACCGAAGGTCCCAGACATCCAACTAAAGACACCCCAGGCCATCACTGAGTCACCACCAGCTTGTACTTTTCCGACCTGACATGCAGGATCCATGACTTCATGGGGTTGGCGCCATACCCTCAGTCTCCCATCAGCGTGATGAAGTTTAAATTGGGATTCATTGCTCCAGACTATCCGTTGCAAATTTTTGATGGTCCAGTTTCGATGTTCTTTTGCCCAGGCAAGGCGTTGAGCCTAGTGCCGTGACATTATAAGGAGACTCTTGTAGGTCGGTGGCTCCTGAAGCCAAGACGATGAAGTGAGCATTACACGGTCCATGCACTGACTTCCCAGCTGGAACCTACGTTCTGATGAGAGGTGATTTCAGATAATGTCAGTCCATACAATGTGGGCCAGATGGCGAAGCCCACGATCATTCAAAGCTGGTTGTGCTTTGCAGTTTGTCTGGGTGTTTGTTTTTTGCTGGAATTTTCATATTCCCGGAACACTCTTGAAACTGTCGTATGAGAAAATCCAAGTTCGTTGACAATTTCGAAGATAGAGTGTCCCATCCGTTGGGCACCTATGATCTGCCCTCTGTCAAATGCATCTAAATCCCATGCCTTTCCCATTACATTTCTCCAACAAATGCTTGGGGAAGCCAAAGTTGCTATATATGACCAGACTTTCAGCCATGCATACACGCAAATGCGGGACTTACAGTACTGGATTTGGATAACGTCTCCTATCCCTAATTCAATGGCACTTCAGTGTATAAATCAAGATTTCAAGTTAAGGCAAACTAGCAGTCTTCAAATCTTCAAATCATAAATCTTAAACTACAAATTCTATGATTTTGCAAATCAATATTTTTAATAAACTAAATAGTTTAGTAGAAGAATTTATCTTCTATAGATTTACAATTTACCGTACTCAGGCATTTCTACTGTGATGATTACATTTCACTAACCATAAGGACATTGGTAAAATTTATTTAATTTTTGGTATTTGATCAGCTATAGTTGGAACAGCCTTAAGTCTTCTTATCCGAGTTGAACTGGGACAACCAGGATCCCAAATTGGTGATGACCAAACAAACAATGTTATTGTTACTGCTCATGCATTTATTATAAATTTCTTTATAGTGATACTAATTATAATTGAAGGGTTGGTAATTGGCTAGCTTGATATAGCTTTCCCACGCTTAAATAATCTTAGATTTTGGCTTCTACTGCCATCTTTTCTTCTCCTACTCAGATCCTCAATAGTAGAAAGAGGCACAGGAACAGGATGAACAGTATACCCACCACTAGCGGATCTAGAATTTCATCCCAAGGCATCAGTAGACTTCACCATTTTTTCTCTTCACTTGGCTGGAGCTTCCTCAATCATAGGGGTTATCAACTTCATTACTACAATCATTAATATACAGTCAAGAGGTATATTTATATTAATAGAATGAATACCACTATTTGTCTGATCTGTTTTAATTACCGCAATCCTTCTTCTTTCTACTCTCTCTTAGTCTTAGCAGGTGCTATCACCATATTATTAATCGACCAAAACTTTAATACATCCTTCTTTGGCCCAGCCAGTGGTGGAGATCCTATCCTATTTCAAAACTTATTTTGATTTTTCGGTAATCCTGAAGTATACATTCTCATTCTTCCAGGTTTCAGAATAATCTCCCATATTGTAAGACATAATGCAGGAAAAAAGGAACCATTCAGTGCTTTAGGAATAATTTACACTATAGCAGCCATTGATCATCGGTCTATTAGGATTTGTTGTTTGAGATCATCATATATTTACTGTAGGAATAGATGTAGACACTCGAGCTTATTTTACAGCAGCAACAATAATTATCGCCATTCCTATAGGGATTAAAAATTTCAGCTGATTATCAACTCTTCATGGAACCCAATTAGTTATAACAGCATCCCTAATATGATTAATTGGTTGTCTGAAGAGAAATTAGTTAAAAAATAACATTAGATTGTCACTCTAAAATTAAGATTTATTTCTCCGATTCACAAACTGCACCCCTCTCTTGACATACATATATCTCCTATCTTTATAATAAAAACAAATAAATAAATACCCCCTCAAGCAGCTGCTTGCCACAGAGGTCTGACAGGAGCCTGTCAGTTTATATGCCATAGTAGAAGTCCTGTGAGGATGGCAGGACCTCAGCAGAAAAACAACACATACATCCATGCCTTACCCGGGGTTCGAACCCAGGTCCCTTAGATCAGTAGCCAAGCACGCTAACCACTCGGCCATGGGATGGCTCCTATCTTTGTTATTATAGTAATTTTAATTTTTATCAATGACCACTTTTCATTTCAAATATCTCTATCAACTAACAACCCTAAATTAAACTGAAAATGATAACTAATCTATTTTCAGTCTTTGATCCAATTTCTTCCTTCAATCTCATTAAACTGATTAGCAGTAATAATATTTATTATTTTCATTCCCTCAGCCTTTTTCTTTATCTCTTCCTCATCATGCATGTCCTTAATAAAGATTTCCTTATCCCTATTCAAAGAGTTTAAATTGTTAGCTCATCCTAATCACCAAGGTTCAATCTTTTTTTGCCAGCATTTTTCTTATTCTTTATATAAACTTCTTAGGACTTTACCCTTTCATTTTTACTTCTTCCAGTCATTTTATAGTAATATTTTCACTTAGTCTTACAATTTGAACAACAATTATTATTACTAATTTACTGATAAAACCTAACATCACAATAGCTCATCTGGTACCCCAAGGTATCCCAATATTCCTATCTTCCTTCATAGTTATTATTGAATCTATTAGCAATCTTATTTGGCCACTTATATTAATGGTACGTTTAGCTGCAAATATAATTGCTGAAATCTCCTTTTTCATTAATTAGAGTAATGCTTCACTTCAAATAAAATCTATAATAATTTTTATTACTCTTCAATCTACTTTAATTTTATTAGAATCGGCAATTGCCCTAATTCAAGCTTTCGTATTCGCTATTTTATCTCTTCTATATAGAACTGAATAACGTTAAATCATACTCACCCATTCCATATAGTAAATCAAAAGTCAATGACCACTTACAGGGGTATCAGAGATCTACTTCTCACCAATGGGCTAGTAAAATGGTTCATTTTAATTACATTATTACACTTCTCCTATGGTCCACTTAACAGTCATCACTGTAGTTTTATGATGACGAGATGTAATTCGTGAAAGAACATTCCAAGGTCTGCATACAGAAGTAGTAATTAAAGGTTTACAATGAGGTATAATCCTATTCATTGCACCAGAAATCTTATTCTTCATCTCCTTCTTTAGAGCTTTCTTTCACTCAAGACTCTCACCTACTGTCGCAATTAAAGCATTCTGACCTCCCAGAGGAATTATACTATTCAATCCTTTCCAAGTCCCACTTTTAAACACTGCTATCCTTCTGGCCTCTGGAGTTACAGTAACATGATGCCATCAAAGACTTTTATCTAATAAAAATATAAAGGCTATGCATAGTCTTTTGTTACCTACATTCTAGGGGTTTATTTCACCATCCTTCAAACATGAGAATATTATTATTCCCCATTATCAATCTCAGATTCTATCTATGGCAGAACATATTTTGTAGCAACAGGTTTCCATGGACTACATGTACTTATTGGTTCTACTTTCCTCTAATTTGTTTATTGCGTATTAAAACTATTCAGCTATCCCCATCACTTCACTTTCAAAGCTGCATCATGATACTGACATTTCAACGATGTCATATGATTATTCCTATTCACTTTCATCTACTGATGAAGGTTTACCTTTTTTAGTATAAATGTACATTTGACTTCCAATCAAAAAGAATAAAAAGGTATTTCGAATAGCTGTCTCCTTTATAATCTATTTTCTATCCATAGCCCTTATACTCACAAGAATTATCACCTCAAGAGTGCTAAAAAAATATCAAGAAGCCCTATCACCATATGAATGTGGGTTTGATCCTTTTTCCACTCCTTGGGTCCCATTTTCATTATGATTTTTTTAATTACAGTTATTTTCATTATTAATTCTTCCAATTCCAATATCTATAAATTCACTCAAATCTGTCATCTTCATTTTATCCTTTTTGATTATTTTACTCTTAGGGTTATTTCACGAATGAAAAAATGTTGCCTTAAGATGACTCTAGGTAGGAATTAAAACTTAAATTTGAATTACAACCAAAATTTTGTCTAACAAGACCCTGCCTAGTAAAAAAGTGATTTCACACCCAGTTTCGACCTGGCCCCAGGTTTTTCCCTTTACTATATTAACAGAAGCCATGAGGTCTTTCACTGTTGATGAAAAGTTAGAACTAAGTTCCTATTAATAGGAAATAATTATAGGCTGCAATAATTAAATCAGCTCACTGCTATTTCCTTTGTTTTCGTAGTGTACCTTGTACCACATGTTCCTTTCACGGACAAAATAGAATATCCTCAAAAATACCTTCTTATCTTCAATAAGATGCTCTTTCCTTAAGATATTTGAGATAATAATTAAAAGAAACCCTCATCCAATTCTTGATAGTAAAGAAATTCATAAAGTTTTAGATCAGATTCCCTCTATTATCCTTCTAACAGTAGAAAATGATGTATATACTCTATATAGCCCTACTCTCTCCCCTCGTGATCGATCTATAAAAAATATAACATCCCGTAAATTAGCTAGATAACCCAGTCCCACCTCCACTATTTATTAACAGAAGTCTGAATTAAAATTATATTAAAATATTTCAGATTAATAGGATACATTAGATTTTTTCACAACATTAGATTAATCACAACATTAGATGAAAGGCTCTATATAAATCATAGTGTTGACATAAACATACCAAATTTCTTAATTAAGTCCCCTATCCAACATATTTGAAAGCTGGTCCAAACACCAAATAAAACAAAAAGTATCCCTACAAAAAAACATATAACCTTTATTAATAAAGGTTACATGTCTTTTTGTAGTCTTATTATAGAGATTTTGGAGGAGTTCTTCCAAAATTAATAAGAGTAAATCCTGTAAATACTATTCATATCGTTGCAATTTAAAATGGATGAGCAATGAGCACGAGTTCAAGTAAAATTGGTCAATAAAAATTACAATATAATAAAAATTTATTACAAAAGTATGGATAAAAATCATTTATAAACGAAGTCAACTGGCATGAAACTCTATAATAATACAAAGATAAGCTTTCAGAAAAATCTATTAAATAACTAAATAACTATACACAAAACTGCAACTAAGTGCATTATTTTTTCAGAACTAATTATTTTCAAATGTTGATCACCATGCGCAAGATGACAATATTTTCCTTTTTACACACCAGCTTACCAATATAATTCACACCAATAAAGTAGTGAACTCCGGCGCACAATAGAGTACATGATAGTTTAATGAATAAATAAAAATATTTATTCATTAAACTATCATGCACTCTCTTAATTATGCCTCCTTTTGGATCTCATAACTTCTACAACACACTTCTATCTTTCTTATATTTCAGATCGTTCTATGTTCCAATTCGTTGGTTAATTAATTCTCACACAGTAGCATACACGAGCATTCATGACAGCGCATCACAAACTCATTGCAGCACATTCATCAGTCGTAAAATATATCATATAGGAACCAAATGAAATTAACACAAGAATCCCTCTATAAATTTTTCTAAAATTAGGTCTTTGGAATAAAATCTGGATATAAAAGGTAAATCCATCAAAACTAGCCCAGAGACGCCTATTCCAGTTCTCATAATTGGTAAAAGAAAATTAGATCCATGATTAAAACGTAAATCTTGACTAACCTTTCTATGAATTATAACTCCTACACAAAGAAATATCATAGACTTAAAAATCGCATGAACCAATAAATGAAAGTAAGAAATGATGAATAACCCTAAAGAGCAAGAAAGTATTATCACCCCAATTTGTCTCAATGTACATAAAGCAACAATTTCTTAAAATCCATTTCTCAATTAGCAGATAAACCAGCTAAAAATATAGTTCCTAGATAAAATAAATAAGATATACATAAAATCTCTACAACTTTTAATATGAATTATTAACAAATACACTAACAGTAACTAATGTAGAAGAATGAACCAATGCAGAAACTGGCATAGGTGCTACCTGCCTCTATAGTGGAAGAAAATGCCAGAAAATGGAACTTGTGATATTTTTGAAATAACTGCTAATATCAAAAAAAGAATAATAGGCCACCTAAACTAGCCTCAATAAATCTTCAATCCCCCACTCTAATTAAAAGACCAATTGATAAGAGGAGGCCTATGTCACCTACTCAATTTGTTAAAATAGTTAGCATTCAAGGATTTCAAGTTCTGATAATAAATTACAAAAACAAAATAGACTAAATCTAGACCATTTCATCCTAAGAGAATAAAAATAATATTCTCTCTTAAAATCACTAAATATATAGAAATCACAAATAATAATACTAAAAATCTAAAACTCCCTTCATTTTCTCTCTCTATATATTCAATTCTAAATAAGAAAATACATCCTGAAATAAACAAAACACAAGACAAAACAAGAATTATATTGAAATTCAATCTACAATTAACTTTACTTTTATGGAAGTACAATTAAAATTAACAATATTACACAGTAGTGTCAGATTAATATAACCACTAACCATACATATACTATGGTAGGTGGTCATATTATTTTGATACGACTGTGCATAATCTAGCCATATCACTTCATTTCTCAAGAAAGTAAATAAAGAAAGAAACATAAAAATAAAAGAAAAAAATAATACTTGTCTAATGCTAAGGTAAATTTTCTTTGATGAACTTCAGCCCCACAATCTGATATTACTCTTAAACTATAAGGAAATACTCATTCTGTGAAGATATCAACCTTTAAAACTAATACTATTAACAGAAGTCTGAATTAAAATTATATTAAAATCTTTCAATTAATAGGATTAATTGGGTGTAATAACACTACTCTACCATGATGTGTGCAAGAAAAGATAAAAATTCTAAATACAGCACAAAGAAAGAAGGGCTAATCCAACTAACACTCCTGAGCTTCATCTCAACAAACTCATTATAAATAGAATCTCGCTTACTAAATTTAGAGAGGGGGGAGCAGATATATTTACAACTCTTAAAATAAATTACCAAAATGTTATACTAGGAAATAAAATCAACATTCTCATTAAAATTACATAACATGATCATTTAATTTGTGGACAAAAGCAAAAAGTTACATTAAATATCATCCTCTGAATCTTCCTGGCATTTGTCTTTCTCAAAATACTCTCCCTTGAACTTCACACATTTTTGCCATCGTTGTACCCATGGATTAAAAGCGTCAGAAGTGTTGTCATTGTGGCTCTGCAAGTTTCGTCGTCAAATGCAAAATGTTTTCCTTTCAAAGCTTTCTTCAGTCATGGAAAGAGGAAAAAATCGCAGGGTGCTAAGTCCGGGGAATATGGAGGATGTGGAAGAACCTCAGCACCTATGGGGAATATGGAGGATGTGGCAGAACCTCAGCATGATCACTGGCTGCACAATATTAGCCATATGGGGCCTGGCATTATCGTGATGGAGAAACCAAGTCACACCAGAAAGTTCCAGACATTTTCACGAATGGCACACCGAAGTTTGGTTCTGAGAACCTTCGAGTAGGCTTCCTTATTCATGGTTGTTTCACGAGGCACAAAGTGAGTAACAAGAACACCTTTGATGTAAAAAAAACACAAGAGCCACTTGTTTTCCAGCTGAATCAGAAACCCGAATTTTCTTGGGTCTTGGCGAATCGGGATGCTTCCATTAACTTGACTGCTGTTTCATTTTGGGATCATAGTGAAAGATCCAAGTTTCATCGCAAGTCACAATTCAACTCGTGAAGGTTGGACGCTGGCTTTCAAAACAATTAAGCATCTCCTTGCACAGCTGTACCCTTTTTTGTTTTTGTTGAATTTTCTGGAGTCAAACTGTGTGGAATCCATTGAACACAGATTAGTGGCATTTTCAGAAGGGTTTTCACAATCACGTGAATGCTTCTGTATGAAACTGACATTTACACAGCCACTTCACAAAGTGTTATTCGTCTGTCTTCATTCAGGATTGCCAGGGCTCTTTCGATTTGCTCAGGGGTTATTGAGGAAGAAGGCTGGCCGGGTCTTGGATTATTGGCAACAAATTCGCATCCTTCTTAGAATCGCTTATGCCACTTAAAAATGGCAGACATACAATGACAGTCATTACCATAAGCTTCGCTCATTTCTTCAACAGTTGCAGCAGCTCTTAGGCCTCACCTAACACAATAACAAATGACATACCACTGTTCCATCTGAATTTCCAACATTCTGAATGAACATCCATGAAACTCAACTGGAATCACCGTCTTAACACAACAGCAGTTGACACCAAATTACCTTGGCACGTGGAGACTCCTTCACAGCACCATCTAGTGTTACTCTGGAAAAAGCGCTATGTATGAGTACTTATGGCATCAGTCCATGAATTAAATGATCACCCTCGTACAATACTTCAGGACTGAAAGCTTTCATAAAATAAATTTATAATAAAATAAACCAGAGGAGCAGACTCCATGCCCTAATATTTTTAAACACCAATTCAAGCTTAACTTTCTACTCACTATAATCCTAGATAGAACTATACCCATATGAGCAATAGAAGAATAAGCAATTAAAGCTTTCAAATCTCTCTGTCATAAACAAATTAAACTAGTTCATATTCCACTCAACAACCCAATTCTAATGAAGTACCCACTTCAATAATAAATATTTTCTCAAATTAAAGGCAAAACACATAAAATCCCATATCCTTGAAGCTCTAATAAAATGCCAGTAAGAATTATAGATCCTTCCTTTCTAACCTAGATCTACATAAGCCTTAAGAAGTTGTAGATGAACCAAAAACACAGGCAATTTTACTAAAAAAGCTAAAATAAATACTACCTATCAAATAAACATTTCACCCTTCATTAATAGTCACGAGATAAAAATAATTCAATGAAAAACTTGATATAAAAACTAATCTCTGCAGAAGAGGCAGAGATTCATATACAGTATAAAAAAGTTTATATATTCCAGCTTGGATTCGCTCTGCTTGGCCTCTCATTACTAAGAGCAATGCAAAAACTCAATAAGTACTGAAAAAGAAAAACTTAAAAGAAACAAAAGAAGGAAGTTAAATAATAATATTTCCTTATCTTAACCTCTAGCAACTACAGTTATAATAAAACATAAAAAGAAGGTCAATAAAGATAATAGAATGCTTATTAAATCCTTTCCAATAAATAAAAACAAGACACCAATGAAATTTCCTCTTCATAAATATAAATTTAAAACTATAAATCCTACAACCAACCCAATTACAATACTGAAAAAGTCCCTACTAATAAAAATCAATATTCTGGATATAAAAGCAATTCTCAATATGCCAGTCCTCAAACATAAGAAACTATATCCCCACCGTGGCTTTGTCTTAAACCAACTAACAATGCCAATTCTAATCTCCTTTCACATACAATTAAAGAAATAAAAAGAAAATAGACGACTCATTAAATATAATCCCTACTAAAAATCTTAATTTCAAAAAAAAAAATACTTAGTAGCATTACTTCTAAACTTAAAAGTATACAAAGAATATGAAATCACCATCATAATAATCTCACCAGTCCAACGATTATACCTAGATCTATCTGGCACCTAGTTTATAGAGTAATTTTAATTCTTCCCCTATGTTCTTTCTTTGATTATCTGGTTTTTTATTTAGATTATCTGGTTTTTTATTTAAATTATCTTGTTTTTAAATCAAAATAATTTTATTAATGTTACATCCTTAGTCTTAGGATGCTGATCACAAGAATCTAAATGTGTGCATTATTTGTACAACTAAAAAAAATTGGGGAAAAAAATTAAAAAGTGAAAGTACTATTTTGAAGTGTTTATATTAGAATAATAAAATAATTTAGGAAGTATTTATTTTGTTAAAAATTTTACTGAAATTAAAGCGAAAAATAACAATAAAATATTTAAAACACAGGTTTAATTACTAAATAGAAAATACTATACACTGTATTAGCCCATGTTACCTCATCCAATACTACAGAGGTCACTTGTTTATTTCAGTTTGATTACTTAAGGATCGAGATACGATAAGATAAAAACAAAATATGATCTTATTTATTTTGACTTACTGGAGGATCGAAGTCTTTGTTACCATTTTACCCGAGATCACCTTTGCCGATGCCATTTTACCTTATTCATGGTCCATTCTTCATAATTAAAATTGCAACAGCTTCTCCACATCACATAACTGGTCACTCAGAGAATTGTCATCAATGTCTACAATGCAAGCCAAGAACAGCCACAATGAGTAAGAAACATATTCCTCTAGCAACTAAACAGTGGCAAGCCAGTGAAAGATAGAACAGCCAATATCTACAATTCATTTAGCTGATTTAACATTGGGCAAAACAGTAACAAACACTTCTGTCCCACAACAACCCAAAAGGAATAATAAGATGGTATTTTGTTATTATCTAATTCCCATTTTGAAAAATAACAGTAAAATTTTTCAATTAAAAAAATTAATTCCACTAACCTTTCTTTTTCTTTGAATTTTTACTATTTTATTAACAAAAATTAAATGCTTTCTTTTGATATATAACAATTATTTTTGTTTTTAAATTACTTCAGGTTAAGATTTCTAAAGTTGTTTATTTCATTTTTAAAAATGCTTCAAAATTAATTTGGCTATCAGAGTGAGTTCAGTTTCAGAAATCCAACACTATAAAGATTAAGGCACTTAGAGCCTAATTGCAATTAAAGATACAAGTCTGATATGATAAAAAAAAATGCTTGCATTTTTCCTTGGCAACTTTTCCTGCCACCAAGTACTGTGGTACTGCTTTGGCTCACAGTGACAATACAGCTGCTGGGGTTTGGGTTTGAAAGGTTGGCATGGTTGTATGTATAGGTTGGCACGGTTGTATGTTTGTGTATGTGTTTATACCTTGTATGAGAAACAAGTACAAATCTGATTGAACTTCTAGGTTATTTTTGTCCTTTAAAAAATATTAATTAAAAAAAACTGTTTGGACTAATTTCAAAAACTTCTGTAATGGCAATTATTTTTAATTTTTTTGAGAGATCCACATTAAGGAGTTGTTACAATGCATTTCCATTTCAAGCACTGTTATGTTTTCGAAATAAATTGATCAAATTTAAAAGACACAGAAAACTATAAGCTCCATTAACTTATTTGAAGATAGAGTCAATAACAAAGCACCAGAGATTTAGCAGTTAAAATAATAGATAATGTAAAATTCGTTAAAAACAATTACTAATAATTATCATAAAATATTAATACCTGTCAAGCAATTTTTTAAGCTGATCACCAGCAATTGAGAAGAATGCCTTGCTTTGCTCTTTAGCTATGTGTGACCACTGTTTCCAACTATATTTTAACAATTTTTCTCGCAGTTCAGACACCTAATTAAAAACAATTAAAACAAATATTAATATTGCTCTATCAATTTGACACAAATATCAGAAATTATGTAGAACTGTGCATCGATGCAGTTAGAATACTACAAGCACCAGGTTTTCCCTGCATATAAAAAGCATCATCACTAGATATATTTTTTCATACTTAATAATCTACTTCTATTTTGCTGATAGTTTCTTTCATCTGATAACTTGATATATTTTAGTAAATTTTACTATCATTACTGTCAGCTCTGCATAATTCATCTTGGTAGTACTAAAGTTTCGTATATATTTTCCTACCACATAATCATACACACAATCTATAACCATATACAATAATTTAGCACTGCCAATACATAATTTTCTATGCTTTCATCCATTACATTTATTGTTTTATATATATCTAATGTAACTCTGATAATAGTATTCTGAAAAATTAAAGGCAAAAAATTCACTTTGAATTACAATTAAATGGATTAAGTTAAACAATACTAATAAAATTACATTTACTCATTTGCAAGAAAATATTAAATTTTGGATTAATCATATACCCAAATGCAACTTAAGTCTGTTTAACCATTAATGTGCCAGAAGATTCTTAGCAAGTAGGGCTAAGTAGATTTTATCATTGAATTGCTGTTATTTTAACCATTAGAATTAAATACCTTTTTCATTTTGTTCATATAGTATAATCTGTATCTGTTTTTTAGTTACTTGAGGATAAGATTCTCTAGTTCATAATACAAGTAAAAACTAAGTAATTTAATTATACACTTTAATAATTAAAGTCAACACTTAACACTGTATAAAATCAGGTGATGCAGACCCTTAGTATGGGGGGGGGGGGGATGTTCAATAGACCTCAGCTTTGCATTAACAATTAAGGATCTTCATATTATTAAATCATTTTCTACAACTACCTTTAAGTAAATCACTTAACTTCTGTACAATCACAAAAGCAAATACTTATTTACATTCTAGCTCAGTGGTGAAGCATGACTTTTTGAATAGGGGAAGCAATTTTCGAAGCCTTACCCAAATTCAATGGGAACAGCATTCTGCTACTAATGTTTCTGAATCATTAAACTGGAACCCAATTCTATTACTGACGTTTTCAAATCATTCAACCAGAATGGCATTCTTTGACTTTTTTGAATAAGAATTTGGAACAAAACATTCTTCTGGTACTTGATATTTCTGAATCACTGGGTTAGGTAATTCTATACTTTTTAAAGCAAATATTTCTGTCTGTGTATATATATATATATACATACACTGGAGGAAATTGAAAAAAGAACAACCAGAAGGAATTCCTTCAGGAATATCATATTATAATATGTTAATAGTTAAGAGCAGCAGAAACCATGCTCCAAGATTGAAAGTCATTGGATGAAATAATGAAGTCACTGAAGATGACAACATGCAAATGTATGCGGTTCGTATTTAAGGACTAGGGCATGAAGAAAGAAGTTATTCATCTTGTGTCGTGTTCTTCAGTGCTCTTTGAAGAAGTTATCATGCCTGGATGATGCAGGCGTGCAACATTTGTTCAGTGAGCGGAGTTTGAGTGAGGTCATATAGTGGGTCTTCAGAAAGCAGGTTGGTCTTTTCGTGAAATTGCACACTGCATTGGACAAGAGGTATCGATAGTGGTACAATGGTGGAGTCAATGGTCAGAAGAGCATTTGCACACTCGCAGACACGGTTCCGGGTAACGATGAGTTACAGATGCTTGAGAGGATTGGCATATCAGGAGGGCGGTGGTGGCAGAGCGGACAGCTATAGCATCACAAATTCGATCCTTTGTCATACCAAGGGTGTCTACAAGAATGATATGCAATCATCTTTTGGAAGCAGGACTACAGATAGGGGTGCCGCTGGCACAGTTACTACTGTCACATCATCAATGTTGAGCATGTTTGCAGTGGTGTCAAGAACGAGTTCACTGGAGGGAAGAATGGCAGTCTATGGTCTTCAGTGATGAAAGCCAATTCTCCTTAGGAGCATCTGATGGTCATTTACACGTCTGATGGCAACAAGGTGAGTGGCTTCTTCAATTGTGCATCTGCGAGCAACACACAAGACTCACGCTGGGCATCATGGTGTGGGAGCAATTAGCTATAACTCTCATATGTGTCTGGTGTTTGCACAGGATACACTGAATAGCAATACGTATGTCAGCGACATCGTACATCCGGTAGTCCTGCCATATTTGAGTGTAATCCCAAATGCGATATTCCAGCAGGATAACGCCTACCCACACTCTGACTGGGCAACTCAAGATGCTCTTCAGGCAGTGCATCAACTCCCTTGGCCAGTACACTATCCGGATTAGTCTCCAATCGAGCATGTTTGGGGCTGGATTGGGCAAAGACTCTTCTGCGGATTGCGGCAGGTAATGACCAATACTGAATTACACGTCCAAGTTGAAAGCACATGGAATGGTATCCCCCAGCATGATATCCAGCATTTGTATGACCAATTGCATGCCAGATTGCAAGCTTGTATTGCTGCTCGAGGAGGTTCAACACCTTATTAAAATGTACCTTCTGTAAAATGTGATACTCATTAAAAGGTAAAATAAACATTGAATCACTTCACATGTGATCACTGTCCTTTCTCAACAAGTTGTTTCTACTAAATAAATCTCATAAATTATGTTTCAATAGTTAATGGTGTTCTTTTTTCAATTTCCACCAGTGTATATACACAGTCATACCAGAATAATATGGCACCCCCCATTCCTATTATTAGGTAGGTGGTCATATTATTCTGATACGACTGTGTATAGGCTTACCATATTTTTATATAATCAAACCGGGGCATTAAGGAAGAAAATTGAAAATCAAGAAATTTCAATTTGAAATCATATTTGTTTTGAGTAGTATAAAAATGAGCAAACAAATGATTTATTTAATATATATTTTAGAGTGTCTTTCTGTTTGTTCATCATCTTCTCTCAGATGGTCAGAGACTGAACCATCAAACTTCATCTACAGCTTCATCTCGCAGTAACTTAGAGCATTCTATGGGTTTCAACTCAAAAAATTAGTCTGACCCGCAAAAGTCAGCTGTGAAATGTCAATACTGGAGTGATGTGGACAATTCTACTAGTTTATCAGAAAGCACCAAAAATTTTCATTAAAAAAAACATTTTTTTTTTCATGAGAAATTTATCCCTTTTAAATTTTTCACAAAATGCTAGTTAAAGAATCTTCATGTTAAAGAAACAGATGCTTTCTAACTCTGATACATGGAAATACTAAGGGTATTTTGATGACTTCTGTTTGGCAAATAACGAAACTTTCTGTGTGACATCAAAAGTGACCACCTAGTATGACACTTAAGACTATTTGGTTGTAGTGGATTGTTTTGGGTATGGCAGTTTAACAATTTAACAGATCTGATGAAAAATGATTAATTTTAAACCCACTTAAATCAGCCCCATATAATATATTAATACACGCAACATCCATTTAAAGTGAATTGGCTATAACTTGGTTTCTTTTACCTTTATTTTAGAAAAAAATTATTTTCAAAATCTTATATATAGATAAATATGCACAAATATTTTTTGCATAAGTCCATCATTTGTTATGACATGTAAACAAAAGTAGTAGCATAAATAAGAGTTCTGGCACAGTAAACAAATATTTCATTTACTAGAATATACAATTTTCACTGATGTTACTGTCATAATTTTGCATAGCTCGTCGAAGAAGCATCAACTACAGCTTCTCATTTCGTGTGATTCTATTCATAAATATCTTATTTGGTAAGAAAACCACAAAAAATCACAATTAATTACTTACATGATTAGCAACACTAGTTACTAGTGTCAATTATTTTTTCTAATACAGAATGTTTTGAAATATTACGCACGAAATGGAGACAAGCAAACCAGGCTAAATGGTTTCCTTATTATGAAATAAATTGTGAAATTAACTAATGAATTCATAGATGTACATATTTCATACAATTATTCATTTATGTTGTTTTTACCAAAATTTGTGAATTATATTTATTTTTTCTAAAAAAAAAACATCCAGTAAAAGACAAGAAAAAAAATTCGAAAGAGCAATAAGATATGCATAAAACAAACACATGAAATTTCCTCATTTAAGGTGAAACTTCCCAGAAAGCATTTCCCATGTTAAATGGGAATTACTTGTACACTGAACTATTGTGAAAAATCATCTTAAACTGCTAATGGTAAATAAAATTATTGCAGGAAACAATAATATAAAATTCAAAATATTTTGGGTATTCTCTTACAGGTAAAGGGTTGAATTTTTAAGACAATATGATGGGGCTTACGTTGACAGATGCGTTCCTGGAAAACATCGGTATAAGCAAACCTTGTTCGAATAGGAAATGTGGGGAATCCAGACCCCCCATTTCATACATATATATAGGTTTTTAAAAACTTTTTTAATTAAATTCCTATCAGACATGCAATATGTTCCTCAACACATAAATTCGTGAATACTGAAGAAAGCTGAATGATGCACAATTCTGCTTTATAGATTTGTTAAGGGCTCTACAAATGAGTTTACAACTACAAGTAAGTTTTGTCTTCAGGTCTAATGGAAAGTTTCAGGACTGAACAGTTCAGCATGAAAAGTTAGCTTGTGTCTTCTACATGAACAGTTCCAGATATGGTAAGCTTTGATGAAGTGCTGTGTTTCACTATCAGTTAGGGAGGGTAAAATAATATAGTTTACCTATGATTTGAGTTATAACTAATAATATTAGGTATGCCCACATGAGATGTAAATTTAGCCCTGTCTAAAAAAATAAAAATACTCCTCCCCCTCAAACAGCTGTTTACCACAGAGGTCAGACAGGAGGATGTCTGGTCCTCAGCAGAAAAATAACTCAAACATCGTTGCCTTACCTGGGGCTCAAACCCAGGTCGCTTTGATCGATAGCCAAGCATGCTAACCACTCAGCTACGGGAATAGAAATATATTCAGCAGCTCTTGAAAAATTTTGAAATTTAAAAAAAAAGCAGAACTATATTTTTGAAAAAGAACTATGAAAAGCAAATAAGTGAAAATTGTAAAACTTTAAATACATATAATTTTGTGAATATTGCTGGCTTTTTCATTCATACAAAAAATATGTTTGGCTATTTTGCTATAACCATAGTTTGTGCTATCAACAAAAATATGAAATCACAAAATGAAAGTTACAGCAAGTTATATGTTACATATCAAATACCAATGTATCTTATAAACTAATATTCTTAATTTATGAGAAAAACAGTTAATCAATGAAATGTTTATTATGACACAAGAGAATAAACTTCATTATAAAATAATTTCCTGTAAAACCTACAAATAGGAGATTAATTTCTCAACTTGCACTCTGACCTGCATTACTTGAAATCTTATTCCCTGAATGTATGGATTCTAGTACGTTTTTCACTTTGTAATGCCATCTGCATAACCATTAAGAACACAAAATACTTCAGTGATATCAAATGATTTCAAAGAGAATGAAGTTTATAGCTTTGCAATTTGAATACCCACTAATAACAGTAATTTCAATTAATGGATGAATTGGATAATGCAAATTGCCATATATTTTTATCTATAAACCATAAAAACTTTATTTTCTTAAAACAAAATGAAGATAAGTGTCAGCATATGAACTGATGAAAAAGGAGAAATAATAGCATTTTCGTAAAATTAGCTAGATCAAATAGACATATTTTATGACATTGTGTTCCTCATTGTCAGCATTTGTCAGCATCAATAGTGAATGCAGTTGTTTGCTATTATCGCCAGTGATATTACAGTTTAATTAACAAAATTAAGGAAATTTTAGCACATTTTTGGGACACCACATGTTTTTCAGAAAATTGTCTGATCCATCCCATATTTTCCATACGGGTTTCCTTGGGTAATACTGTATTGCATTTGAAAATCAAGTCTCTAGCTTTAATAGAACTGGAGAAAAAATTTTTATAGCACATTTTTTTTTTACCATCCTCCTCTCTAAAGCTGTAATAGAAAACCACCAAATTCAATTTTGAGACTGCCGAATGACATATGCATTTCCATCACTTCTAAACTTTGGCGGATTATCTGCTCATTAGATACCTGAATTAAAACTTTTTAAATGAATAAATAACCATTAAGTTATTAGCTTCTGCTTTTACTTCACTTTCACTGTCATGCATATTAGAGAGGATCAACTCATAAGAACATTCTGATCAAAGACAAATATTATCATATTACCATAATTTAGGTATGTAATAGTCATCTATACCAGTATCAGACACAATGGATTTCACAACTATCTTCTGTTAGTTTCAGAAAGAGCTTTGAAAATTAATTAAAAAAAAAATAGATAATAATTAAACCAGATCAGTGCCTATATTTTGTTTTCAAATATTTTAATATGCATTTATATAACTTTCAATTTTGAATTTTTGAATTGTTATACATTTCTCTTATACTTTCAAAATTTTTAATGCATCTAATTACATGTAAATGAATGCAGTGCAATACAGTACATATCTGCTTAACATCATTAATTTCTTCTCTACAACACAAAGTTAAGCAAAAAACATTAAACTTATTAATGTCAGTGAAATCTATCACAATATCTATATATTTCACAGTATATTGACACATAGTATGACAATATCATCCTCCTCCTCCTCAAGCAGCCATGGGCTATGGAGGTCCAACCAGACTGTGCAATTTAGTTCTCCAAGCATATCTGTCCTGAGCTACATCTGCTGCATCTGGCCACTGCACACCAATTCTTACAAGGTACTGTTTGACATTGTCTGCCCACTGCATCCTCGGTCTCCCCCTCTTTCTAAGGCCTTTAGGCACACTGTTCATAGCCCTATTCACAAATCTATAATAATCCAAATGGGCACAATGGACAAACCAGAGGAGTCTCTCTCTGCACAATATGCTGCTTAAAGGAGGTTGCTCACTCCTTTGCCTAACCTCATCATTAGTTACAAAACTGAACCACCTAATGCCCAAGATGCTGCGTAAGCATCAAGAATCAAAAGCATCTAGTTTCCTGTTATCTTCTTCACAAAGCATCCAAATTTCACTACCATAACTAACCCAAGAAAGAACCAAACTATTATACAGTCTAATTTTAGCCTTTGGGTGTATATGTCTATTTCTCCACACTCTCCATAGATTATTAAATATCCCGGCAGCAATCCCTATTCATCTGTTAATCTCATGCTGCACATCACCAGTATCTGTTACATAGCTCCACAGATAATTAAACTGTGGCACCTGCTCAAGACTGCAACCATTCAGATTAACTGAATCATAGCCTGCCTGACCAATTTTCATCACTTTATTTTTTTCTCTCTTTATCACCAAAGCTACTTTATTACAGTCATCAACAGTTCTAATGAATTCATCTCATCAACATCAGTAGCAAACAGGGATAAATTATTGGCATAATTGGCATAATCTAAATCAGAAATTTTCATATCTCCAGACCATTTAAAGCCAAAATCTTTTCCTTGCAGTGAATTTCACATAACGTAATCAATAACGAAACTAAAGAGAAAAGGAGACAAAATGCATCCTTGTCGAACACCAGAAGTAATGCTAAACCAATTGCTACAGGTCTTACCAACTCTCACACATGACTCTGTGTTATTATAGAGAGCTTTCATTATGTTAACTAACTTGTCTGGTATACCATATGATCTCACAATCAACCACAAATTATGTCGATCAACAGAGTCAAAAGCCTTTATGAAATCAACAAAGCTAGCAACCAAAGGTTCCTGGAACTTTAAACATTTCTCAAGAATCTGCCAAAGTGAAAATATCTGATCCACAAATCCTCTACCACTTCTGAATCCACACTGCATAACATGCAATTGCTTGTCAACCAGATTCTTAATTCTATTAAGCACAATAATGCAAAGAACTTCACCTGGAACAGAGAGTAGGCTGATCTCTTATCGTTATCACAAGAACTGCAATCACCTTTTTTGAAAACAGGGATTACAATAGCTCTGGTAAAATCCTTAGGAACCATGCCTTTATCATAAAAGATATTCAGAATTTCAGTCATCCAAGTGGTAACCGAAACATTCCCAGCTCTAAGCATTTCAGTAGTAATTTCATCTACCCCTGGGGATTTATGAAGTTTAAGTTTAGAAATAGCCAAAATAACTTCAGATTGTGTTATAGGGCCAACATTAAAGCCACCAATGCATCTATCATCATTACAAACAATGGGAGTAGAACTAACCACATTGTTTAGAACATCACTGAAATGCTCAGCCCACCTAGTCATGACGGAATCCCCACCTTCTATAATCTTACCTTGTTTAGCCTTCAATCCCTGTATGCCTGTCCGTTTTCTACCACACAAAACATTAAGTATCTGGTACAGCTCTCTCTGCTGTTGCGCTGCCTATCTGCTTCCTCAGCTTTGTCAGCCAAGCCATCAAGCCAAAGATTCTTATCAGCAGGTAACTGATCCTTTACACATTTATTAAGCTCTCTGCAATGCTTTCTATTAATACTACTAGGGTACTGATTCAGTACATTACTGCAGTTCCTTCTTTCTGAAATGAGCTTAAGTGCCTTATCACACAAATAATTCTGCCTCCTCTGCTCCTTTTTTCCTAAAAGTGTCCAAAAAAGCCTGTTTAAAATGGCCCCATTCTTCCTCAACTTCAGTAGTAAGCAAACCATGACTGTCATAGTGACTAAGTAACCTATCATGGTAAGCTTTAGTTATAACTGGGTCTTTCAGAGCTTCAGTATTAAAGGTAAAATTTTTAATATTAGCACGACACTTTTAACAAGGTAAAGGTCAGATCCAATTTCAGCTCCCATATATGCCCGGCACTCCTAACAGAACTAACCTATTTGCTCTTAATTAATATATAATCAATCATATTCTTATGCAGCCCATCAGGTGAAACCCATGTGTACTATGTATGTCGTAGTGTTTGTAATAAGTGTTAGTTATTCTGAAACCATTGAGTTTACTTACCTGTAGAAGACACTGCCCATTGCCATTGCAGCTACCAATAGCAAAAGGGGCTATCACTCCTTCCCAAAGGTCAGAGTTAGTACCAACTTTGGTGTTGAAGTCACCAAGAACAAGGGTAATATCTCCTTTCTTGACAGAATTCAAAATATCCTGAAGTTGTTCGTAAAACCTATCCTTCTCATCCTCATCGGCATCCTCAGTGGGGGCATAACAGCAGATACATTCAAGTCTTTAATGCTTGTCTGAAACTTTGCTGTAAGAAACCTTTCATTAATGCACTCATATCCTAGAAGAGCATCGCTAGCATGTCTGCTGAGAAGCAGACCCACGCCTTGGTGATGCTTATTGTCATCCCTCCCTGAAAAGAGAAATTTAAGATTATTTTTAAGAATCTGACCTTTATCTGTCCATCTGGTCTCTTGCAAGCCGAGAATATCTAAATTATAACGGTGGAATTCTTGTGTGAGGACATCAAGAGAAAAAGCTCTGTGCAGAGTCCTCACATTCCAACTACCTATGGAGAGAAAATGATTAGTGGGATGTTTAAAGAAACTATGTTTATTGAGAGAGGGAATGCCGACAATATCAAACAGCCCCCTAATCGCAGACATTGGACAAAGACCCATTCCCCCACCACTAAAGGCTGAAGTCATCTACACTGGAAGACTTCCTCCAATGTAGAATTTGACGATGCCAGCAGAAGCAAAGAGTTCAGGTGCCTGCGATGACCTCTGCTCAGGATTATCCACCAGCTGATAAACATATCCTGTGAATCTATTCACTTGGGGCTGTCAACCCACAAACAAACAGAAAGCACAGCAGAAGATTTTTCCTCCACAGAAGCCCACCAGTGCAGCAAATTCAGAAGCCATAATCAAGCTCAGAGCCTTGTATCAGTCCAGTCCAGTAGGTTTATATGGTCAGCACCAGGACCCTGTATGGTTGACCACTTCTTAAAGGGTAGAAAAAAAGAAAAGTAGCCATAGTTGTCCAGATCAGTAGGCCACATTAATCTGGCAGCTCTCCGCTTCCGTTCACTTCCACAAGAGAGTATCTCTTTTGAAAGATACTAACGGTCTGCACCACTAGAAGGCGGGGTTGGACATTAGGTGCTAGGCCTGACCGGTTCTGTGCATTATCACAGGGGATTGATGCATAGCTCTCCTTCCAGTGACTACCTAGCTACCATTTACACCCCATTATTACTCATAGGTTACTTTAATCACAAATATTTTAATCATTTTGTATATTTTCTATTATACCTATAGTAGTAATTACATTATCATTAGTTATCATGGAAATGAGCTTAGTAACACATAGTTAAGAAGTTATAAACCACTTCAGCAAATGTGAATCAGACGAATTAGACTGACAGATTGGAATGCAATAGGACACAATTTACATATACTTTGCATACATTCAATGATAGAGCAACACTATCAATACATACAGAATTCATATAATTTAGGAAGAGAAAACCAGACATAGGACAATAAAGGAGAATTCTACTTGCTTTTTCAAAAAATAATTTAAATAATTACACTTATCTTCCTTGACTCTTCATCAGTCAGTGGCATTGCTGACAGTTACAATGATTCTAACGGCCTCTAATGGTCAGTAAGAAGGATGTGAAATATTATGTTGGTTCAAAGCAATCGACAAAATGCTTCCAATGAAAGAAACTTCTGCTCATTTAATTTGGAAGTTGTAACTGCTGCTGTAAGATATGATAACCAATACAGTAGTGATGAAGAGAGATTCTTCATACACTCCTAGCTCAACTAGCCTGGCAATTTGGTGCTTCTGTTCAATTTCAAATTCTATTCAAATTTGGTTCATTACAGTATAACAGAAAATTTTGAAGTATATTATATAAATGTAAGCTTTATGTCAGAATAAACTTATTAAAGTTACAAAAATACTTTTACTTTTATGTCAAAACATTTAAATATATTTAATTTATGTTTCTTATTTTTTTAATGAAAATTTTAATTGCTTCCCTTGCTTCCACGAACACTTCACCAGTGTTCTAGATAGCAATTAGAAAAATACGTTTTTTGCTCATCTATATAACATCATTTAGCAATTATCAACTACTACTCAAATCATAACTTCAGAATAAAGTTCCGGCTTAATGCCAAGTAATAAATATTGGTATACTATTTACTCTTGGTACAGCACAAAAGCAGGTAGACTCAAAATTTAATAGTCCTTCTGAAGCTTGTAACTGGTTGTATTTAGATGTAGAGACTACAATTCCTATAGCATTATTATATTACAATGTGAAGATTATAATTCTTGTGACACAGCTGTTGTGATGGATTTGTAGTTTTAGAAGGAAAACCATGTTGGTAGTTGTTATAACACACTGTCTAACTTGAGGGATTGCTTGTTGTAAGGTATTAGCCAACTGAAATATGTGCCAAAGGATCACTAGTTTTTCTGATGGTATACATAGCACATTTACAGATTGCACACACTTCAGTCCTACAAGTTCAAGTTTATTTTCATAGAAATTCTACATTAAAATCAATTAACATATAAACAACCCAAAAGCAAAAGCTTGGTTAGGTTGTTGTAATACATATTACATGTGATATTACAATAAATAACTTTAAAATCAGTTTTAAGAATGAGATAAAAAATATAATTAGTTAAAAGACAAAATGATAAATAATTAACATATGAAGTAATTAGTTAATGACTAAAGAGATCAGTATAACAGCAATAATCTAATAAATATTGAGATAAACTCAGATAAACTCGACAGTTCAACATCCAGTAATAAATAGACACTTTGATGTCGATTTCAATTTTAGAGGAAAAATTGTCTGAGCTGAGTGGGATATGAACCCACGATATGTTATCAGGAGATCGTGGGTTTGTATCCCACCCAGCTCAGACAATTTTTCCTCTAAAATTGAAATCGACGTCAAAGTGCCTATTTATTACTGGATGTTGAACTGTCGAGTTTATCTGAGTTTATCTCAATATTCATTATCATTAGCATACTTTTAAGACATGCTTTCCATCTATTGGCAAATAAAAAAAAAGCAGCTAGGGCTAAAAATTGCCTAAAATAACGCCTATATGTGACATAAAGGGAATGTTCATAGCGTTAATTAGAGGAGATCTTGATCAGTGGCCGGTAGCTCAGTGGTCCAGAGCACCTGACATGTTATCAGGAGGTTGTGGGTTAGTATCCCACCCAGCTCAGACAATTTTTCCTCTAAAATTGAAATCGACGTCAAAGTGCCTATTTATTACTGGAAAAGCAATAATCTAATTAGCATGAAACATCACGATCTGTATTTATACAAAAGCAATCCAAAATATGTGTTCAATATCACTTATAGACAAAAAATACTTTTTTAATCTCTTTTTATGCAAAAGCAATCCACCACTATGATTTCTTAAATTAAGTGGTAAATGATTAAATATCATAGGATTTAGGAAAATATCGTAGGAATTAGGGAACTGTTATCAATTCTTAAGCTATCAAATCTTAAATCTGAGACCATAAAATTGGCTTTTAAAAAGTTAAGAGTAAAAAAGTGGCTCTTTCCTAACTTAATATTAACTAGCATTTGTAATTATATATCAGGACTTTTTAGGCATGGATGTCAATATGTAACTGATGTAGAGCTTGCTTCCATGGACGCTCCACCACTGTTCTAGATAGCAACTAGAACTTACCATTTTGTAACAGCATATATTTAATGTTTCCTGCAGATAATCTATACCAAGTTTCACACGAATTTTATTAACATTGTTAAATTTAAGAGTTTCCTTCTATTTTCCCAATTAAATATATGTGCTTTTGTAAGGAGTATGTAGCATTTGTTTTTACACTCAAGCTCTTACAGCTTGCTATGATCAATCTGTATATGTAGTAAATGCAAAGGAAATAAAGAGTCATTATTATGTTCAACACCAGAAGCAATGCTCAAGCAATTCCTACAAACTTTACTAACTCTCACACATCACTTGATATTATTATAGAGAGCTTTCATTATGTTAACTAACTTGTCAGGTATGCCAAACAATCTCACTATCAAACACAAATTATGATGATCAGAGTAAAAGCCTTTCTGAAATCTACAAAGCTATTGAGAACACAGGTTTCAGAAACTTAAAATCATTTCTCAAGAATCTGCCTAAGTGAAAAAAATATGATCCACATATCCCATACCACTTCTGAACCCACATGGCTCATCATGCAATTGCCATCAACCAGATTCTTAATTCTATTAAGCACACTCATGCAAAGAACTTTACATGGAATAGAAAGTAGGCTGATATCCCTATAGTTATCACAAGAACTGCAATCACCTTTTTAAAAATAGGGATAATAATAGCTATGGGAAAATTCTTAGGAACAATGCCTTTATCATAAAAGATATTCAAAATTCTAGTCACCCATGTGGTAACCGAAACATTCCCAGTTCTAAGCATTTCAGTAGTAATTTTATCTACCCCTGGGGATTTATTTAGTTTAAGTTTAGAAATAGTCATAATAACTTCAGATTGTGATATAGGGCCAACATTAAAGCCACCAATGCATCTATCCTAATCACAAACAATGGGAGTAGAACTAACCATATTGTTTAGAATATCTCTAAAATGGCTTAGCCCATCTAGCCATCACAGAATCCTCACCTTCAACCACTTTACCATGTTTTTTAGCTCTCTGCTGTAGAGCTGTCTAACTGCTTCCTTGGTTTGTCAGCTAAGCTATCAAACCAAAGATTCTTATCAGCTGCTAACTGATCCCTTACACATTTATTAAGCTCTCTGTAATGCTTTCTATTAGGACTAGTAAGGTATTGGATTAAGGACATTCCTGCAGTTCTTTCTCTTCGAAATAAGTTCAAGTGCCTTATCACCCAAATAATTTTTCCTCCTCTGCACCTTTTCTCCCAAAAGAGTATTGTTAGTTTCAAGAAAAGCCTATTTAAAATGGTCCCATTCTTCCTCAATTTCAGTAGTAAGCACACCATGACTGTCATAATGACTAAGTAACCTATCACAGTAAGCTTTAGCTATAACTGGGTCTTTCAGAGCTTCAGTATTAAAGGCAAATTTTTTAACCTTAGCACAACACTTCTTAAGTTTAAGTTGCAAGAGATTTTTAACAAGGCTATGGTCAGATCCAATTTCAGCTCCCCTATATGATCTGGTATTCCTAACAGAACTAGCCCATTTGATGTTAATTAATACATAATCAATCATATTATTATGTTGACCATCTGGTGAAACCATGTGTACATACACCAAAGAGCCAAAACATTATGACCACCTGTCTAATATGATGTTGGTCCTCCACATGCCACCAAAACAGTTCTTACTCAGTGAAGAATGGATGTTACAAGATTTCTAAAGCTGTCTTGTGGTATCTGGTACCAACACGTTACCAGCAGATCTGTAACTCTTGTAAATTATGTGGTTGAGCCATAGCAGAATGTATATGCTGTTCCAACACAAACCACAGATGCTTGATTGGATTGATGTTTGGGGAATTTGGAGGCCAGGACAATACCTGGAAGTCTTCCTCGTGTTTCGCGAACCGTTCTCGAACAATCCGAGCAGTGTGGCATGGCACATTATCCGGCTGAAAGAAGGCACTACTAGAGGGGTATACCATTGCCATGACAGGATGTACCAGGTCTGTAATAATGTTTAGGTAGATGGTATCTATGAAGGACTCAGAGTTTTCCAGCAGAACACTGCCTAAAGCATTACACTTCATCCACTGGCTTGTTTTTGTCCCATAATGCATCCTGGTGCCAACACTTCCCCAGGTAAATGATGCACATGTACTCGGCCATCTACATAGTGCAACAGGAAATGAGATTCATTGGACCAGATGACCTTCTTCCAATCATTCAAGGTCTAGTTTTGATGCTCGCTTGCCCATTGTAGGCACTTTCAATGGTGAACTGAAACTAACATTGGCACTTGGAGCAGCCTGCAGCTACGCAGTCCCATTTTCAACAGGGTTCAATGTACTGTGTGTTGTGATATATTACTTCCATCACCAGGCTTCAAATTATGGGCAAGTTGCACCACAGTATCCCTTCTGTTGGCTTGTACCATGGGATAGCCTTCGCTCACCTCTAGCATCGATGAGCCATAGTCGGCCCATACTTTGCCAGTGGTTAGTGGTCTTTCCCTCCTTGGACCACTTTTTGAAGGTACTAACCACAGCTGACACAATGAGCACCTGACAAACCTTACTGTCTCAGAAATGATCTGACCCAGTCATCTGGCCATTGCAATTTGGCCTTTGTCAAACTCACTTAAGTTCGCTGCTTTTCCCATCTGAAGAAGAAGAATAACACTGATTAAGAGAGCAGAGTATCAGGTGTTATTTATACCTTCACATGCACTGTCGTTTACCTGCAATTGCTTCAATTTGTATAAAGATGAACTGATCATAATGTTTTGGCTCTTCAGTGAATGTATGTTGCTATGTTTGTAATAAGGGTTAGTTATTCTAAAATCATTAAGTTTACTAACCTGTAGGAGTTGTTGGCTATTTGTCATTGCAGTATCAATACCAAATGGACTATCACCCTTCCCCACAGGTCAGAGTAAGTACCAACTTAACATTGAAGTCACCTAGAACAAGGGTAATATTTTGTTTCTTGACAGAATTAAAAATATCCTGAAGTTGTCCATAAAATCTATCTTTCTCATTTTCATTGGTATCTTTAACAGCAGCATAAAAAAGATAACATTCAAATCTTTAATGTTTGTCTAAAATTTTGCAGTAAGCTTTCATTAATGCACTCATTCTAGAAAAGCATCACTAGAATATCTGCTGGGAAGCAAACCTATGCCTTGGAGATGACTTTTATCTCCCCTCCTTAAAAAGAGATTTAAGATTTTTTTAAACATCTTACCTTTATCTGTCCATCTGGTCTTCCGCCAGCCAAGAATATCTAAGTTGTAATGGGAGAATTCTTGTGTGAGGACATCAAGAGAGTAGTCTTTGTGCAGAATCCTCATATTCCAACTACCTATGGAGAAGAAATGGTCAGTAAGATGTTTAATCCTTCAAGTGTCCACCCTGTCTGTATATGTTTAAAGAAACTGAATTGAGGTTCCAAGGACATATATATGCGTTTTCAGTAATAAAAAATATCGATTTTTAAAAAATAAAAATTGTCGTTGTAATTTATATATATATCTTATAAAAGTATATAATTCAGGCTTCAAAAATAATATTTTGTTTTTTTAATTTCATGCATATTTTATTAAACTACAATATAAATAATTTTATAAAGCCATCTGATTGCCATTTCTTAGAAACAATAAACGGCATTGCCGATTTGCTTCTTAACTTTCCTATTTGCTGAAGCAACCTTCTGATTTAAGCTCACAAGTTTGATTTGAACTATTATCAACAAATATTTCCTTAAATTTTCGAAAATCTCCTAAAAATTACCAAAAAAAAACTGCTATTTCAAAAACGATAGATTTTGGAAATAATTACAAAATATGTACTGAAAATTTTATTTCTGTTTCACACTCTTTTCTGATATAAACCTATTTCAGTAATTCCCAAGTTATTTTTATCATTCTTCCCAGCATTCTATGTATCTTTGCCACCTTCAAAGTCAAAACTGGAAGTAAACACATCCTTCTTAGAAATTCTGGTTGCAGCTGCATTTAATTAGTTATGCTTCACTGAGGCACACAAGATGCAAATGGCTGACAATGCAAGCTCCATTCTGTGTGCTATAAGCAGTGGTGAAAGTAGGCCGATACGCTGTACCGGCAAGAAAATATTTGCCAGTATGGCGTACCAGTAAAACATTTCTCAGTAGTGGCTCCATTAATGATTTTCTTTACACATTAATTCAGTTTCAACCGAGCATTTAATTTTTAAAAGCAAAAATCAAAATTAATGCAGTTTCAACCGAGCATTTAATTTTTTAAAGAGCGAATCGTTCCTTTTAAAAAAAATTCCTTGATTTTTAATTATACTACTATAGTTTAATCATTTAGATAACTGTTGCTTCAAAACCGCATACTTGAGGCGCTTGAGGTTTCATTTCTGGCAACAGGGAGTGCCAAGGGGGAGTGCTAATCCAAATATCTGAAGTAGTGCTTTCTTTCTTTGAGCAATTAGTAAAAGCAGACTGGGAAAAGAGAATGGAACTAGACAGACAAAGGTGATTCCAACCAAAGCCGTCCCTCGGGGAGTCGTTAAGTATCCACGGACAATGCGCATCCGCCGTAACTGTCTAGGTTTGGCCTTAATCCCTACCAGAAGCAGAAATGGGAAAAAGAGATGATAAATCAAAGAAAGGATATGAACTGACTAACTAGACGTTGAAATGTAATCCTTTGCAAGATAATATTTCTGGTTTTCTAATTTTTGTATTTTTAATCTAAGGGACCCGAGTTTGAGCCCCGGGTAAGAGATGGATGTTTGTTTTGTTTTTCTGCTGAGGTAGATAGATAGATAGATCGGTTGGCTGACACAGAATAGGGCCGGAGCCCATACTTGCCTCATCTAAATATGTACTGGAAAGTAAGTGACTGTTAAAGAATAAAACAGCTTTGGAGCTGTGGCAGAGACTGCCTAATGAGGAATTTGAATGAGACATTTTTAATTTAATGTGGTTGAGAATATATATCAAGAGGTAGTTGGTACAGAGTAAAAGAATTGGAGGGGAAGTGACAGTTAAAATGCAGCTGTGCAAAAAAAAATTGGGAAATTGCTGAAAAATCAATCCTAACAAGAAAAACGTGGCCGTTAGACAATGATAAGTGGAATATCTAGTCAATGGCATGTGAGGCTGCTGTATCTAAGATTGAAGATGTGCAATAGAAATTTGCTGAAAAGTAAATAGGAAAGAATAGTGTGCAACTATTCCACCTGGCACAGTTGGAGGAAGAAAAGATTTCCGATAAAAATCGAAAAATGAAGTGCTATGTATTTGCTGGAGAACAAATCAGAAAGAATAGGGCACTGAGCACATAAAGGAGGAACAGTGAATTTGCTGAAAAACAAATTGGCCCGCCATCCTCACAAACCTTCTACTATGGCATATAAACTGACAGGTTGCTGTTAGACCTCTGTGTCAAGCAGCGACTTATGGTATAAATATATTTTTGTAAATAATTTATTATTGCTGAATTGAATATCCTAACATTTCTGAGCATAACTATAGTGACCATACATCCTTTATTTAAGAGGACAGTCCTTTATTTCACTGCTCTGTCCTTTAGATTTATTTTTTTTTAAATGGCCATTTTGTTCTTTATTTTGTGAATTGAAATAGTAAATTGGATATTGGCATGCAGCACATGGCACATAGAAACACAAAACTGTCATTTCACCGGCACTCGCTTGGGGCAGGCACCTACGGCTGCGTCATTGATGTGCGCGTGTACATATTGTACTTGACTGTGTGTGTAGTGTAGAAGCTGTGGTAGGAGTGAGTGGACGTCTTGAAGTTGCGACGTTGCGTTGTCACTGGTGTACTTTGGCTCAACATTAACTCTTTACATAGGGAGTTCATTCAAAAGGGTATTGTATGTTAGAGAAGGTAAAGCTTAATATTGTTTTTGTTAAAACATATTAATTTTTATTTTGTAGACCCATTTTCATGACACCCAAAAGAAAATGTGTTTTCAACAAAACATTGGAGGAGGAATTTCATTTATTAAAAGAGGAATAAGGTATAGTGACGTCAAATGTAACAAATGTTCAGCAAATTTTAATATCGCGAATAGTGGCAGATCAGCAATTACACAGCATTTACAGACATCAAAACACAAAGAAGCTGAAGTCAGGGCTTCATCGAGTAAATCATTAAACTCATTCCTTGTTAGCAAAAATTTCGATGACAAAGTAAAATAGTTGGCACTAAAAGAAGCATCTTGATATTATCATTTTGTACAACATAATCACTCATTTCAGTCAAACGATTGCACTTCAAAATTAATCAAGACATTTTTTGACGATAAGTATGTATTCTTGTGCCAGAACAAAAACAGAAGCGATCATTTGTAATGTTTTCGGTCCATATTCTGTTGCCTCAGTTAAAACTGATTTATGTAAAATAAATTATATTACTATTTATTTGGACTGTTCTAATCATGGAAATATTAAATTGTGTCCGATTCTGGTCTGGCATTTTTTACCCAATCACGGTGTCAAAGTAAAAGTTTTAGATTTAAAGAATCTACCCGGAGAAAATTATAATATATTAACAGTTTGCATCAAGCAATCACTAAACAGATATGAAATTACTGATAAATTACTTGCTTTGTGTGCTGACAACACCAATTGCAACTTTGGTGGTTCCCAGAGAAAAGGAGAAAATAATGTTTTCCTTAAAATGCAAAATTTATGTGGAAATAAACTGATTGGTGTTAATTGTGCTGCCCACATATCCAATAACTGCATAAGCATTGGTGTTGATTGTCTTCCGGTAGATATTGAAGTGATATTAGTAAAAATTTATTCACATTTTTACATCTACACAATAAGAGTGGAAAAATTGAAAGAATTTTGTGATGATGTAGATGTTCAATATAAAAAACTACTAGGTTACAGCAAAACACAATGGCTAACTCTTCTACCTGCTTTCGAGAGAATATTAAAACTATTTAAGCTGCTAAAATCGTACTTTTTAGAACTGGAAAAATGTCCCACGATTCTGAAAAAAAAATTTTAATAATGTGTTAGCAGAGGCATGGTTATTTTTTATTCACATCCAAGCTTCAACATTTCAACAATATATTTTGAAAATTGAATCAGAAGAAATCTCAATGTGTGAAGTTTCTATGCATTTAAAAGAATTGAAGCTGAAGTTAATTGAACGAAAAAATCAAAGGTGTTTAGCTATAAATACTAAAAAAAAACCAAAACATTGATGACAACATATTTATAGATGCAATTCATAAATTTTACCAAAAATGCATTGATCATTTAAATATTTGGCACAGCTCTTTCGAGGAAATCAAAGTATTTGAATGGGTCTTACTATGAAAAATCCCTATGTGAGCGAAGATCAAGGAAAGCGTTTTGTTCATTTCCATTCACTGGAACTTAAATATAAATGACGGCGAACTATTTGATGAAGTTTTGTGCATTAAAAGTTATGTCACCAGTGAAAAGATCGAAGAATGGTGACAAAATGACAAGTCCTGCCAACGTAGATGGGTTGAAATTTTTAAATATTTCACAGATAAACATGTATCTTTTAAAAACATTTAAAAAATCGTTGAATTTTGCTTATGTCTCCCTGGATCTAATGCCCCCACTGAATGAGTATTTTCATTAGTGAACAATATGTGGACCAGTGAAAAAACCCAATTAAAAATTGAAACATTGAGAGCATGCATTTATACCAAATGCAACTTTGACATGAATTGTATGCAGTTTTATGAATTTTTAAGACACAAATCTGATTTTTTTTAAAAACGTTAATTCTTGTGAAAAGTATCAAAATTAAAATTTTAAGTAATAATATGATTGTTTAAAATGTATAACTGTTTAAAATGTATAATATGAATGTTAAAGGTCTTTGCCCCATGCCTGCGATCAGGGGGCTGTTTGATATTGTTGGCCCTACCAATCTCAATAAACCTAATTTCTTTAAAAATTCTACTAATCATTTTCTCTCTGCAGGAACGTGGAACGTGAGAACATTATATAGAGATTATTCCCTTGATGTCCTCACGCAGGAATTCCAGCGCTACAACCTAGATATTCGAGGCTTGCAAGAGACCAGATGGACAGGTAAAGGTGAGAAACTTAAAAATAACTTTAAATTTCTCTTTACAGGGAGGGAGGATGGAAAGCATCACCAAGGTGTGGGTCTGCTGCTCAGCAGACATGCTAGTGATGCTCTTCTAGGATATGAGTGCATTAATGAAAGGTTTCTTACAGCAAAATTTCAGACAAGCATTAAAGACTTGAATGTTATCTGCTGTTATGCCCCCACTGAGGATGCTGATGAGGATGAGAAGGATAGGTTTTACGAACAACTTCAGGATATTTTGAATTGTGTCAAGAAAGGAGATATTACCCTTGTCTAGGTGACTTCAACACCAAAGTTGGTACTAACTCTGACCTTTGGGAAGGAGTGATAGCCCCTTTTGCTATTGGTAGCTGCAATGGCAATGTGCAGCGTCTTCTACAGGTAAGTAAACTCAATGGTTTCAGAATAACTAACACTTATTACAAACACTGCGACATACATAAGTACACATGGGTTTCACCTGATGGGCTGCATAAGAATATGATTGATTATAAATTAATTAACAGCAAATGGGCTAGTTCTGTTAGGAATACCAGGCCAGGTTCTGTTAGGAATACCAGGGCATATAGGGGAGCTGAAATTGGATCTGACCATTACCTTCTTAAAAGTGTCTTGCAACTTAAACTGAAAAAGTGTTGTGCTAAAGTTAAAAAAATACCTTTAATACTGAAGCTCTGAAAGACCCAGTTATAGCTAAAGCTTACCATGATAGGTTACTTTCTCATTATGACAGTCATGGTTTGCTTACTACTGAAGTTGAGGCAGAATGGGGTCATTTTAAACAGGGTTTCTAGGAAACTAACAGTACTCTTTTAGGAAAAGGGCAGCAGAGGAGGCAGAATTATTTGAGTGATAAGGCACTGGAGCTTATTTCAGAAAGAAGGAACTGCAGAAATGTCCTTAATCAGTACCCTACTAGTCCTAATAAAAAGGATTACAGAGAGCTTAATAAACGTGTAAAGAATCAGTTAGCTACTGATAAGAATCTTTGGCTTGACGGATTGGCTGACGAAGCTGAGGAAGCAGTTAGACAGCATAACAACAGAGAGTTGTACCAGATAGTTAATGTTTTATATGGTAGAAAATGGACAGGCATACAAGGATTGAAGGATAAACAAGGTAAGGTTATATATAGAAGGGGAGGATTCTGTCATGGCTAGGCGGGCTGAGCATTTCAGTGATGTTCTAAACAATGCAGTTAGTTCTACTCCCATTGTTTGCAATCATGATAGATGCATTGGTGGCTTTAATGTTGGCCCTATAACACAGTCTGGTTATTTTGGCTATTTCTAAACTTAAACTTCATAAATCCCCAGGGGTAGATGAAATTACTACTGAAATGCTTAGAGTTGGGAATGATTCGGTTACCACTTGGATGACTGAAATTTTGAATATCTTTTATGATAAAGGCATGGTTCCTAAGGATTTTACCAGAGCTAATGTTATCCCTATTTTCAAAAAAGGTGATCGTAGTTCTTGTGATAACTATAGGGGTATCAGACTACTCTCTGTTCCAGGTAAAGTTCTTTCCATGATTGTGCTTAATAGAATTAAGAATCTGGGAGACAGTCAATTGCGTGATAAGCAATGTGGATTCAGAAGTGGTAGGGGATGTGTGGATCAGATATTTTCACTCAGGCAGATTCTTGAGAAATGTTTAGATTTCAGAAACCTTTGGTTGCTAGCTTTGTTGATTTCAAAAAGGCTTTCGACTCTGTTGATCGTCATAATTTGTGGTTGATTGTGAGATCATATGGTATACCAGACAAGTTAGTTAACATAATGAAAGCTCTCTATAATAACACTGAGTCATGTGTGAGAGTTGGTAAGTCTTGTAGCAATTGATTTAGCATTACTTCTGGTGTTCAACAAGAGTGCATTTTGTCTCCTTTTCTCTTTAGTTTGGTTATTGATTATGTTATGCAAAATTCACTTCAAGGGAAAGATTTTGGCCTTAAATGGGTTGGAGATACGAAAATTTCTGATTTAGATTATGCTGATGATTTAGCCCTTTTGGCAAATGATGTTGATGAGATGAACTCTTTCATTCGAGCTGTTGATGAGACTGGTAGTAGAGTAGGCTTGGTTATAAACAAAGAGAAAACTAAAGTGATGAAAATTGGTCAGGCAGGTTGTGATTCAGTTAATCTGAATGGTTGCAGTCTTGAGCTGGTGTCACAGTTTAATTACCTTGAGAACTATGTAACAGATACTGGGGATGTGCGGCATGAGATTAACAGACAAATAGGGATTGATGTCAGGATTTTTAAGTATCTATGGAGAGTGTGGAGAAATAGACGTATACACCTAAAGACTAAAATTAGACTGTATAATAGTTTGGTTCTTTCTAGGGTTAGTTATGGTAGTGAAACTTGGATGCTGTGTAAACAAGATAACAGGAAACTAGATGCTTTTGGTTCTAGATGCTTAAGTAGTATCTTGGGTATTAGGTGGTTTAACTTTGTAACTGATGATGAGGTTAGGCAAAGGAGTTGGCAACCTCTTTTAAGCAGCATATTGTGCAGAGAGAGACTCCGTTGGTTTGGCCATGTTGCCCGTATGAATAATTATAGATTGGCGAATAGGGTTATGAACCGTGAGCCTAGAGGCCTCAGAAGGAAGGGGAGACCCAGGATGTGGTGGGCAGACAATGTCAAACAGGACCTTGTTAGAATTGGTGTGTGGTGGCCGGATGCAGCAGATGTAGCTCAGGACAGATATGCTTGGAGAATTAAACTGCACGGTCTGGTTGGACCTCCATAACCCATGGCTGCTTAAGAATGATGATGATGATTAAATGCTATGTATATGCTTATATTTTATAATAAATGTTATATAGCTTTTTAGTTTTAGTGGAACAAATAAACGCAACCCGGTTTTTTTTATTATGAAACAATTTCTGATTTGTCCTTTATTTTCTCAAAAAAAAATGGTCACCGTAAGCATAGCAGAAGGCAATTTAATGGGGCGATGGGGCACATACTTCCCCAAATTTAACTAATGAGTTTGAAGTTTGGGAGTTGGGTTGTTTGGGTTGTTTTACCTCTGAGCGGCACTTTTTTGCACACCATGGGCTAAATGGCCAGGTCACAAGGACCCCGAAGGCTGAGAGAAGGTTGGGGGAGGGGACCCACTGGAGCAGCTGTTGGGAGACAGATGGTAGCCTCCCGTCAAGGCCATCCAGCGTGTTCTTTAACGTGCACAGGGTATGGCTCTCCCGCACACGGGGCCATGGCTTAACGTCCCATCCGATGGACGGCGGCCTTTCCAAGCCCATCAGTGTCCCCTACTGACCATGGGAAGGGCGGGGAATTTTTGCGGAGATAAATCTCAACGTCGACCCAGCTGGGACTCGAACCTGGGAGCTACAGATTATGAGCCTGGCGCGCTACCGACTGAAGTTTGGGGAGGGGAGGAGTTTGGGTTGGCTACCCCAAAGTTTGGGAGAGGGTCCCATAAAAGTTGGCCATTATTTTTCTTAAATATAATTTTCGATTAGCACTATAATTAGAGCTGTCATCTTTTGAGATTTAAATATCCAGAGATCATAAAGTTGGCTTTAAGTATACTCTGCTTGCCCCCCCCCCCAAAAAAAATCTAATAATAATGATATATTTATTTAAAATAATCAATGCAATCATTATTGTTGTTTCAAAATTTTATTAATTAATAAAAAAAATATATTATTTTTTAAATTTAGATTCATACATTCAATTATCTTTACAATCTTTTTAGAAACTTTTCGTTCTTGCTTCTGAATATATTCTAAACATTTTGCACAATTCACATTATAATCAGTTTTTGTGCATAATTCTGCTTTCACTTGAATCTTGTTCATTTTTTTTAATTGAAATATAGGGCCCGTTTTCGTTTCGGCCGAATACCTGGGTTCGAGCCTCTGATAATGCATGGATGTTTGTATTGTTTTTCTACTGAGTTCCCCCTCATACTCACAAGAGAAAAAAAAGGAATTGGGCCTTTTTTTGTTTTGGCTTTCATAATAGATTTTAAAAAAAATGTGTTTAGCATTGGTTTTTAAGGGAAGTGCTAATTTTTGGAGCCAGTGAAGCCATAGTACAGGAGGTTATTACTCCCTGTACTATGGCTTCACTGGAGTGTTTGCCTGCGTGTGATATACTTCTCAACCTCAGTTGTAAGCAACCATAACTGTCATTAGGACTAAATAGCCTATCATGCTAAGCTTTAACTATTCCTGAGTTTTTCAGAGATTCAGGGTTAAAGGTAATTCTTTTAACCTTAGAACATTTTTAAACTTCAACTGTAGGACACTTTTAACAAGGCAATGGTCAGAACCAATCTCAGCTCCCCTATAAAACCTTGTTTACCAAACAGAGCTAGCCCATTTGCAGTTAACATACAATTATATTCCTATGTACTCCATTATATGAAACACATTCATATTTATAAATATTCAAGTGTTATAATGATTTTTATTTTCACACCATTAAATCTTCCAAGGTCCCCAACAAACATAGATGTTGGCAGAATCCGAAATGAGGCTCAAGACAAACATAGATTTCTTTTGTACAACACATTAAACTACGATTTTTAAAAATGCCGTTTTAAAATTTTCCTACATATTTTAAACACATGCAATCCAAGTCTGATTTACATTATTTTCTTTTAATGCATATTTTATTAAACTAAAATATAAAAAATTTGTTAAAGCCATCTGACTGCTAGTTCTTAGAAGCATTATGTGGATTGCCAATTTGCTTCTTAACGTTACTCTTTGCTGAAGCAATCCTCCGATTTAAGCTCAAAAGTTTAATTTCAACTACACTATAAAAAAATAAATAAATACCCCCTCAAGCAGCTGCTTGCCACAGAGGTCTGATAGGAGCCTGTCAGTTTATACGCCACAGTAGAAGATCTGTGAGTTAGCAGGACCTCAGCTGAAAAACAACATGAACATCCATGCTTTAACCAGTGCTCGAAACCAGGTACAGAAAATAAAAAATGCAACACTTGCAAGAAGTTATGAAACTGTGACGAAATTTAGGGAGGTGGTAATATATGCAAATGCATGGAATTGATTAGATTTGCAGGATGATCGAAACGATTGGAGGGGCACGAGCTGATGTCACAGGTGCAGAGCATTCAAACACAAATAAAGGCAACTATAGAATAGTAACAATGAAATACTGGTTAAATAGCCTGGAGCATTCAAACACAGATAAAAGCAACTATAGAATAACACAAATGAAATCCTGGTAAAAAGCTCCCTGGTTAAAAAAATGTTGTGGAAATTGTTCTAAACCGCTAAAAATGTCCTTACACAGATGTCGACAGCCGTTCCAACAGTTAAGACTTTGAGAGTGGCAGAATTATTGGCTTTAGAGAAGCTGGTTTCTCATACAAAGATGTGGCCAACCTTGTTTGCTGCAATCCCAGCACCATCGTACACATATGGGCCAGTGGGTTCAAGAAAGATCCAGCACACACCGACAAGGATCAGGAAGCTGACCACGGAGCAACAGGACCACCATTTGTGACGCATGGCATTGCACGACAGATTTGCACCTACAACACAACTGCAAAATGGACTAACAGGTAACACATCAAATACCTACCAGGCAGATGGTAAACAACAGGCTTTTACAGTTTTCATTGTGAGCCTTTTGTCTGGCACTGTGTTTAGTTTTTTCGTCTGGCAACTGGTGTCTTGGTGTGGGGTGCAATTAGTCAGACATCTCAGTCAGAACAGGTCATCATATAGGGTCATCATATATATCATATCTTTAACTGCCCAACGATATGTTACAAATATTTTACAGCCAGTGGATGTCCTATTTGTTCAGCAACATGGAACCTTTTACGAGCAAGATAACATCCATCCACAAACAGCCTGCATTAGTCTGCAGTATCTACATGAGCAAAATGTTCAGATACTCCATGGCAACACACTTGCCCGACCTTTCACTTGTTGAAGACGTCTGGGACATGATGGGTTGACAGCTTCAAAAACACCCAAGGAGTGCACCAACTACTGTTGCTGAAATAGAACAGCAACTTCATGTTATTTGGTGTTCTATCCCTCAGAAGGATGTAATGTTAATAGTATGATGTCCTTCTGAGGGTGACATTAGTGGCTGACAATCAAACACGTGCAACTCTTTCTACAGCTTGGAAAAGAGAATTGTGATTAGTCCAAAATGATAAATATAATGTAAATAAAGTAAAACTGGTTAAGGAAAAGTAAAAGTGAATGGGTGAACCATCACACTGAAAATTCAATGAAACCCTCAAAGTTAAAACTAATGATTCTACAAAAGTTCATCCCAACCACAAGTAATAAACATTCAAGAATTCTATTGCAAAAATAAAACAAATAATGGATCAAGAACTTCTTACACTTATAAAAAAAATCTTCTGTTAAACATTCATCTACAATTCGACTCTTGAAATATATTTATATACTATCACAATACAGAGAAAAACCACATATGAAAAAAAAATGGAGAAAAATTGAACAAACAAAAAATGAAGTACAACACAGAAGAAAAATAATCCAACAAACAGAAGAGCTTTCAATGTTTTATCACAGCTGCCAAATGACCACACAGAACGCTGACAGACTGAGCCTAACCAATCTCCCCACTTTCCTCTCCTTTTCTGTTCCTATATTTTCCAATTGTGCCCCAGCAAAATTTATTAATTCACTTTAACCCTCTTCTACTGAGATCTTTCCTCTGAACTTTGAATGGGAATAGAAGGCTCAGCAAGCCTAAACTATTCTCCATCCCGCTGTTTTATCAATTTATCTATCTTTCATTAATTATTTGGCAAAAAATTCTAAAGATAATTTTCTTTGATCAGAGTGAAAAAAATACTCGGGCCTCTGGATGTAAACCAGTTTTTCAGGCAGGCCCTGGAAGGGTTGATTAGTTACCTGTAGAAGATGTTCACTATTGTCATTACATCTACCATTGACAAAAGGACACATCATTTGTGCCAAAAGGTCAGAGCTAGTACCAGCTGTGGCACTGAAGCTACCCAGCACAAGAGTAATAGCTCCTGTTTTGATAGAATTCAAAATAACCAATGATTTACACATAAATGTTCTGCTCATGCACTCAAACTGTAATCTCTGAAACAATATATTTGATTTCTTGATTTTTAAAATCTATAATAAATATGTCATATCATCTCATTAAATATATTGCAAAAAAATGCTTTTAAACTTATACTACATCTAATAAACCAGATAACAAGTCAGTCTCATAGATCTATGCAAACGGATTAATACAGGCCCATCCAATTTATGACTCACTGAAGTAAAACTTGAAGCTCATAAAAAATATAATCAGTATAATGAATCTGTCTCATTTCTTCCAATATTTTGGCCAAACATTTGTGCATAATTAAATGATTTTGTCAAATCATAGTACTCATAAAAAATGTATATTTTTGCTTTTTAAATCAAGAAGGTATTTTCTTGATTCCTTAGAATTTTTTTTCCAATTCATTACTCATTAAGAAATGCATGTTTTCATTTTTAAGTAGAAAATTCTTCCTTTAAGATTTTTTTTTCTTAAGGCTCTTCACTAAGTTTGGGTTGAATAAACATGTATTAATATTTAAGGACTCAAAGTGAAAATTTCAGTTTAAATTATTACCTGTTCTATTATAATATCTGGTTTAGAAGGAGGTGGGTAAAATACAGAAAGATGTTCAAGAAATCTTAACAGCTCTTGCAACAGAGGAATCTGATCAATTACAGCTTCATTTATTTGTGATCTAATCTGTAAAAGAAATTTATCATTATAACTATACTATGACCATATTAATTTAATAACCATAACAAGATTGCAGAGTGAAGAAATTTCAATGAGCAGTAATATATTATATTAATTTATATGTTATTCTGAATGTTTACTAACCCTTCCAGTGTCCAGCCTGAAAAACAGGTTTCCATCCAGAGGCAAAGCTATTTTTTCACTATGTTCAGCCAAAAAAACTTTAACTTTAGAACTTTTCTGCCAAATAACTAATTAAAGGAATTATGGCATATTGTATTCCAAAGTAATCAGCAGTTAATTCTGGATTTTATGAAAATAAAGTATTTAACAAAAAAGACAATGTGTTTTATTTTAATAGGACTTTTTTAGTCATGTAGTAAAAAAATGCATCGGGCATCACAAATAAAAATTTATTTAAAAAATCTAATAGAAATGATTACAATGCACATGAATAGAATAACTATATATTTCTGAATAAAAAAATTTTTTTTTGGTTATTCAGATTGATGAATAGAATAACTATATATTTCTGATTACAATGCACATGAATAGAATAACTATATATTTCTCGTTTTGTAATTTTTTTTCTTGGTACCATACTTTGAGAAAATTCTAGGCTTTGAGCCAATTGTGCTGAGTCACATATACAAGTCAACTTTAGAATTTTTTTTAAAAATAACCAATCAACAGAAATAGGTCATGTTATATACCAAATTAAACAGAATTTAATTACGAATTTTATGAATATAAATAATATAAACAAATTTGCAAGCATATTGATTTTAATAAGCCTTGTTTAATGTGATATGGTGAAAAAAAAGATCGCACTATACAATTAAGGCTTTATTTTGGAAAACCTGATGAATAAAAACAGTTAAATTATATATTTATCGAAAGGAAATTTCCTCCCGAACAATATAATATTCAACCTGAAATATGATTTTTATTTCTTTTAATGATTCTTTTCAGTATTATATATTTAAACGGCTAGCGTTATACAAAGTGACTTGGATTTCTCACATTCACGGGATTTTCTTCATGGGTCTATTCTAAATTTCTATATATTATATATATTTATTTTGGGTTATGAAATAGAAAAAAAAAAACTTCCTTGGCTGCTTTTTTTACTAAACATTAATTTTTGATTTGGGGATGCTGAAATAGGTTTATGACAGAAAAGAGGATGAAACGGGGGGGTGGGGGGGGTGGGGGGGGGGGAATTGCAGGTACGTATTTTGTAATTACTTGCAAAATCTATCGTTTTTAAAAATAGCAGTTTTTTTGTTGAATTTTAGGAGTTTTTTTGAAAATTTAAGGAAAAATTTGTTGATAATAGTTTAAATCAAACTTGTGAGCTTAAAAACAGAAGGTTGCTTCATGAAATAGGCAAGTGGTCAATACTGTTTAGTGCTTCTATGAAATGGCAATCAGGTGGCTTTATAAAATTATTTATATTGTAGTTTAAACATAGATGATAATCACAGCATTATCTGTTGCTCTTTTGGCCTTGATAAATCAATAAATATTTTCCAGAAAAAATTTTCGGCAGCAAAAATTTTTTCCGCAAAATATTTATTCATTGTAGTTTAATAAAATACGCATCAAATTTAAAGACAAAATATAATTTTTGAAGTCTGAATTATGTGTATTTGTAAGATATAAATATAAAAAAATTACATCGGCAATTTTTAATTTTAAAAAATCGATTTTTTTATTGCACTAAAAATGGATACATATGCCCTTGGTCTCACAATTCAGATTCTCTGAACATATACAGACAACATGAACACTGGAAGGGCTTAAACATTATGAAAAACCTTTTCAGACACTGTACATGGATTAGTTTCTAAATATCAGTTAAATAAAATCTATATAATATAATCTATAAGAAACATTAAGTTGTACAAGTGTTATAATTCTTTGAAAAAAGATTAGAGTATATATAGGTTTTAAACTTTGCAATTTACTTCAAACTTTCAATTCCAGTTCCAAAAATTTTATAAAAATGGTTTAAAACATTAATTTAACAATACCTATACAATCCTAATTCAACTCACAAACTGACATAAAATTAAGTAGTAAAGAGTTACTATTTTCTCCTAGCTATTAAAAATAATTATGGAAAAAACATAGGATATTAAAAATAATTATGGAAAAAACATATAATGAACAGGGTGTTTCAAAAAAGGAAGCAACCCTAAATATAAGAGAGTAGAACTTACGTGCAAGTACATTTTATGCCATAATATTACTCAGTTGGCATTAAGGTTAACAGATTAGCAGCCTTTAGCAGTTGAAATGACCATGTCATGTGCCAGTCTAACCTAAGCGTTCATTCCTTTGCATTGTGTCAACTATGTCGTTTTCCAAAAACGAATGTGCATTTATTGTTCAGACTAATTTATGTACAAATCTTACAAACGTGTGAGAGAGGAGTTTGAGTTGAAGTTTCCTCAGTTTGCAGTTCCCAACAAGTCGACAATATCTCATTTGATTGATAAATTTCGTGACACAGGATCGAAAGAGCCCAGGCCGGCCATCACTGTTAACTGCCGAAGTTCTTGATGATAAAATCTCTTAGAAAGTTATCATCACAGGTTGGACTGTCATCAGCTACTGTTTTCAGGGCTAAAAAGAAGTTAAAATTTCATGCTTACCGCATTGGTGTCATTCATGAACTGAAAGAACCAGATCATGAAAAATGCTTATGGTACTGTCATTGATTTCATTCTTCTGTTGATGGAACTGAGGTGTTGGATCGTATTTATTTCAGTAATGAGGCTTGGTTTCACTTGGATGGGTATGTGAACAGTCAAAACAGTCGAATATGGAGCAGTGAAAATCCTCACACTTTTCATGAACGACCATTACACATGAATGACCATTTACATGGAAAACTTTACATGAACGACCATTTACATGGAAAATTGGTGTTCTGTATGCAATTTCCCGTTTTTGTATATTAAGGCCTTTATTTTTTTACTTAACTGTAACTGGTGAAGTTTATCATGACCTCAATCAACAGTTTATTGCACTATTGGATGTAAATGAACAAGAGTGTTGGTTTCAACAAGATGGCGTGACTGCCCCAATTGCAAACGATACAATGGTTGCAGGAATTTTTTTGGTGATCATTTGATTTCAAAAAATTTGTGGCCCCCAAGATCCCCAAATCTTACTCCTCCAGATTTTTTCCTTTGGACATATCTCAAATGTATAGTGTTTCAAAACAATCCTTATACACTTGAAGACTAACACTGAGACATTTTAAACATAAGAAAACAAACATTACGAAAGGTGGCTGCAAATGTCATAAAATTGGTACGAACCTGCATCCAGGTTGCAGAAATTACTTTCAACATCTGTTGTAAATATATGTCTAATTTGCATCTTTTGAAATTTGTCTTTTGTCAAGTTTAAATAGAAAAATACAACAGAGGGTTGCATACTTTTTGAAACACCCTGTATTATGGTATATTAAATACCATGCATTTAATTTAGTTCCCAGAAATCACTCTAGAGTTAAATATACTCTCATTGATAAAAGAAAATGAAACTTAAATGGCTTTTTCTAGTTGAAAAAATTAAATATTTAAAATTTAAGGCATTAATGAAATAACCAATGTTGCTAATAATTTGGAATTTTTCCCCTTTTCACTACATTTGTGCTCAGCATTATGTGACACTTGAATGTCTGTAATATATACTACAAGAGACCAGAAAGGTAGGGCTTATTTTATTGAATAACTTTTGTATAAGGGATGGAAAAATTCCTACAAATAATAGTTGTCCCATGGCTGAGTGGTAAACATGCTAATCTAAGGAACCTGGGTTCAAGCCTTGGGTATTTGTTTTTCTGCTGATGTCTCTCTCACCTTCCTCACGTATCTTCTATTATGGCGTATAAACTGGCAGGCTTCTGTCAGACCTCTGTGGCAAGCAGCTGCTTGAGAGGATTTTTTTTTTATTTAGTAAGAGTCAGCCAAGCAATTTTAGAGCAGACATGTGGATTTTAGGAGCCAGAAATTTCTACTCACCAGAGTTATTTGGGCTCTTGTGATTGTTTCATCTGCTTCTTATTGACATAAAATAGTTTTTTCCTATTGATAAGCTTTTTAACTTTTATTCATATTATATAATTTATTTATATTATTTATTATCTGTAAACGGTAGTTAGGCATAAACTGGAAGGAGAGCTGTATACCAATCCCCACTGATGATGCACAGAACCAGCCAGGTCTTAACACCTAATGTCCAACCCCACCTTCTCGTTGTGCAGGCCATTAGTACCTTTCAAAAGAGATATTTTCTTTTGTAAAGAAACGGAAGGGGAGAACTGCCAGTTCAGTATGGCCTACTGATCTGGTCATCTATGGCCACTTTTTTTTCAACCCTACTGAGGAGTGGTCAACATCACAGGGTCCTGGTTCTCACCATTTATACCTACTAGACCGGACTTGTTTATGGATTTGAGCTTGATTATGGATCCTGGACTTGCTGCACTGGTGGGCCTCTGTTGAGGGAGAATCTGCCGCTGTGTGTTTTCTGTTTGCTTCAGGGTTGCCAGCCCTAAGTGAACGGAGGCATGGGATACTTTATATCAGCTGGTGGATAATCCTAATCAGAGGCCATCGCAGGTACCTGAACCTAACTTTGCTGGTTGGGCATCGTCAAGCCTAAACTGGAGTAATGTGTCTCAGGCAGGCCATATGGCTCTTGAAAAAGTCCACTTGAAAAGGTGGTGCCTGAAGTTCCTACCAGTATCAGTGACTTCAGCCTTTAGCGTAGGAGGAACAGGTCTTTGCCCCATGCCTGCGATCAGGGGGCTGTTTGATATTGCTAGCCATACCTATCTCAATAAACCTAGTTTCTTTAAAAATCCTACTAATCATTTTCTCTCTGCAGGAACGTGGAATGTGAGGACATTATATAGATATTATTCTCTTTTGACATCCTCATGCAGGAATTCCAGCGCTATAACCTAGATATTCTAGGCTTGCAAGAGACCAGATGGACAGGTAAAGGTGAGATATTTAAAAATAACTAAATTTCTCTTTACAGGGAGGGAGGATGGAAAGCATCACCAAGGCGTGAGTCTGCTTCTCAGCAGACATGCTAGTGATGCTCCTTCTAGGATATGAGTGCATTAATGAAAGGTTTCTTACAGCAAAGTTTCAGACAAGCATTAAAGACTTGAATGTTATTTGCTGTTATGCCCCCACTGAGGATGCTGATGAGGATGAGAAGGATAGGTTTTATGGACAACTTCAGGATATTTTTAATTCTGTCAAGAAAGGAGATATTACTCTTGTTCTAGGTGACTTCAATGCCAATGTTGGTACTGACTCTGACCTTTGGAGAGGGGTGATAGGCCCTTTTGGTATTGGTATCTGCAATAGCAATGGGCAATGTCTCCTACAGGTAAGGAAACTCAATGGTTTCAGAATGACTAACACTTATTACAAATACCGAGACATACATAAGTACAAATGGGTTTCACCTGATGGGCTGCATAAGAATATGACTGATTATATATTAATTAACAGCAAATGGGCTAGTTCTGTTAGAAATACCAGGGCATATAGGGGAGCTGAAATTGGATCTGACCATTACCTTGTTAAAAGTGTCTTGCAACTTAACCTTAAAAAGTGCTGTGCTAAGGTTAAAAATTTTACTCTTAATACTGCAGTTATAGCTAAAGCTTACCATGATAGGTTACTCAGTCATTATGACAGTCATGGTTTGCTTACTACTGAAGTTGAGGAAGAATGGGGAGCCTCATTAGTTACAAAGTTGAACCACCTAATACCCAAGATACTATGTAAGCATCTAGAATCAAACAAACATTTAAAAATAAAAAAAATTTAAAATAAAAATTTAATAAAAATGTTTTTTTTATTTATTTTAAAATAGACATTTTAAACAGGCTTTTTTAGAAACTACCAGTACTCTTTTAAGAAAAAAGGAGCAGAGGAAGCAGAATTATTTGAGTGATAAGGTACTTGAGCTTATTTCAGAAAGAAGGAACTGCAGAAATGTCCTTAATCAATACCCTACTAGTCCCAATAAAAAGGATTACAGAGAGCTTAATAAACCTGTAAAGGATCAGTTAGCTGCTGATAAGAATCTTTGGCTTGATGGCTTGGTTGACAAAGCTAAGGAAGCAGTTAAGCAGCACAACAGCAGAGAGCTGTACCAGAGAGTTAATGTTCTATGTGGTAGAAAACAGACAGGCATACAGGGATTGAAGGATAAACAAAGTAAGGTTATAGAAGGTGAGGATTCTGTCATGGCTAGGTGGGCTGAGCATTTCAGTGATGTTCTCAGCAATGTAGTTAGTTCTACTCTCATTGTTTGTAATGATGATAGATGCATTGGTGGCTTTAATGTTGGCCCTATAACACAATCTGAAGTTATTTCGGCTGTTTCTAAACTTAAACTTCATAAATCCCCAGGGGTAGATAAAATTACTACAGAAATGCTTACAGCTGGGAATGTTTCTGTTACTACTTGGAGGACTGAAATTTTGAATATCTTTTATGATAAAGGCATGGTTTCTAAGGATTTTACCAGAGCTATTATTATCCCTATTTTCAAAAAAGGTGATTGCAGTTCTTTTGATAACTAAAGGGGTATCAGCCTACTCTCTGTTCCAGGTAAAGTTCTTTCCATGATAGTGCTTAATAGAATTAAGAATCTGGTTGACAGTCAATTGTGTGATGAGCAATGTGGATTCAGAAGTTGTAGGGGATGTGTGGATCAGATATTTTCACTTAGGCAGATTCTTGAGAAATGTTTAGAGTTTCAGAAACCTTTGGTTGCTAGCTTTGTTGATTTCAAAAAGGCTTTTGACTCTGTTGATCGTCATAATTTATTGTTGATTTTGAGATCATATGATATACCAGACAAGTTAGTTAACATAATGAAAGCTCTCTATAATAACAGTGAGTCGTGTGTGAGAGTTGGTAAGGCTTGTAGCAATTGGTTTAGCATTACTTCTGGTGTTCGACAAGGGTGCATTTTGTCTCCTTTTCTCTTTAGTTTGGTTATTGATTATGTTATGCGAAATTCACTGCAAGGGAAAGATTTTAGTTTTAAATACTCTGGATATACGAAAATTTCCGATTTAGATTATACTGATGATTTAGCCCTTTTGGCAAATGATGTTGTTGAGATGAACTCTTTCATTCGAGCCGTTGATAAGACTGGTAGTAGAGTAGGTTTGGTTATAAACAGAGAGAAAACTAAAGTGATGAAAATTGGTCAGGCAGGCTGTGATTCAGTTAATCTGAATGGTTGCAGTCTTGAGCAGGTGTCACAGTTTAATTATCTTGGGAGCTATGTAACAGATAATGATGATGTGCGGCACGAGATTAACAGACGAACAGCAATTGCTGCCGGGACTTTTAAGAATCTATGGGTAGTGTGGAGAAATAGGCGTATACACCTAAAGACTAAAATTAGACTGTATAATAGTTTGGTTCTTTCTAGGGTTAGTTATGGTAGTGAAATTTGGATGCTGTGTAAACAAGATAACAGGAAACTAGATGCTTACATAGTATCTTGGGAATTAGGTGGTTCAACTTTGTAACTAATGATGAGGTTGGGCAAAGGAGTCTGCAACCTCCTTTAAGCAGCATATTGTGGAGAGAGAGAGACTCCACTGGTTTGGCCATGTTGCCCGTATGGATAATTATAGATTGGCGAATAGGGTTATGAACAGTGTGCCTAAAAGCTTCAGAAAGATGGGGAGACCTAGGATGCAGTGGGCAATGTCAAACAGGACCTTATTAGAATTGGTGTGCAGTGGCTGGATGCAGCAGATGTAGCTCAGGACAGATATGCTTGGAGAACTAAATTGCACAGTCTGGTTGGACCTCCGTAGCCCATGGCTGATTGATGATGATGATAATTAATTATTATATTATTTATATAATATTAGTTTTAACATATTCATATTATACTCTTATTCATAAACTTATCTTCTTTCAATCGTAAGTTCCACAGTATTTTTTCTTCTGAAACTATCATGGTGTTCAACCCAGAAGAGGCAGTGTGGCTAACTAGAAACAGGTATGCAATAAATTGCAAACTTCAAATAGTGCCACTTACTATAGATTCATGTGTAGAGAAGCTTCCAATTTTTTAAAGTATTGGAAGACGTGCCTTTGCTCAGTTAGTATGACTACATTTTTTATTCAGCTTTTGTGTCTGTTTTTATTGTTTTTACAAATTTTGATTTTTGTTGTTGTTGCTTTGTGAAATACAAATTTACTGATGATGTCATACAACTTGTTTTGCCCCTAAAGATCAGTCTTTTATAATTCATTTTACAGATTCATATTCTAAGGTAAAAACATGGGGGAGAACAATCAGATTACACAGTTTTCTCTATATTCAATATAGGTGATTTGATTTGAATCATCTGCTTCAGGTTTCTTCACCCTTCCAGGGTCTCTGTCAATTATAGATGTTGATGGAATCTGAACTGAGAAGCCCAAGATGTCTACATCTGTTTTTTAGAAGTAATATACGGGATTGCTGATTTGTTTGTCAACATTACTCTGTGCTGAAGCAACCCTGATTTAAACTCACAAGTTTGATCTCAGAACTGATTATCCCAAAATTTGACCAAAACTGCTATTTTAAAATATGAAGATTTTGAAATTAATTACGAAATATGTTCTTGTTTTTTTCCATTTCACTCTCGTTTCTGGCTTAAACCAATTTCAATATTCTGAAAATTATTTTTATCATTTATCCCAGCATTCTATGAATCATTCCCACTTTTCAAATCGAAACTATAACCAGATCTCATTGTTCAAGCCTAGTGTAAACTAGATCACACAGGAGCAAGATGCAGATGCCACTAATTACTTATATATGCGAGTGTCTGTGTTCATTACTTTGTATGGCTTGTTCACAGTGTCTGTCTGACATGTTGGACATCATCTCCATTTATACAGTTAGTATTTATTTTAACTTTTGTAATTAAACCTTTATTTTTATTTCTGAAGATTTATTTTGTTTTTATTTCATTAATCAATTATTATCAATCTTTTGGAGTTGCTGCTAATGACGTTGAGTAACTTACACTTGTTGCTGTGAATTTTTTTTAATACTGCATTTCAGTTACAAGTTAATTTTTCTTTTATTAATTCTTCATTTTCCAGTAAATAAACTTCGATATTTTATCGTTTCCTGAAAATGAGTCAAGTCTTGGATGCAGAAACAGAAACAAAAAAGAACTTCCTTGGCATGGCAATTATCCTTCCTGTGGAAGGGCAATTTTGGCAAGAGTGTTACTTGCCCTCCTCCCTCCCCTGCCACTACATTGAGGGAATTTTATTCCTCCACCCCCAGGTAGAAATTTTTTTTAATTGTGAATTCTCAAATTTACATTGAATGGATTTTAAATGTCCCCCCTCCCCCACCTTTTGACACTTAGCCGAGATTCCCAAAGGTCTGTGTAGCATAAACATTGAAAGTCGACTAAACAAGCACATGTACACTGCCAAAGAATCTATGATCATCAAAAATGCACATAGGGTGGTGGAAATATCTATTTATAACTAGGGTGACAAGGTTTAAAACAAATGATCCATGTAATTTTAAAATTAAATTGGAAGAATTGAGCAGATGTGTCCATAAAGCAGAGACATCTACTCACAATTCACAACTTTCATTACAAAATTCTAACCCTGTTTTAAAGTCATTAGTATTACGACCAATTATTTTTTTCATAACAGTGTTGTCATTACTTTCTATCAGTAAAGGATCTGCTCCATGCTGTACAATTAATTTAATATTGAAAAAAAAAAAACTAAAAAAAATTCCAGATACTTTATTTTTCGGGGACAGAATTTTTCATCCAGGGAATGTCCCTGGAAAATGAGGATGTTTTGTCACCCTACTCATGACTAATTAGGTGCTATTCTTCTGTGCAATGTTTGTAATTTTGAAAAGTGAAAAATTTTGAAAAGTGAAAATTCTGTCTAACACTCAAAACCTAAAGCTGTACAGATTATATGAAACAAAAAATAAAAGAAATACTTTTAAATCACAATTGCATTTAATATATTAATACAGGTACAATCATGGGGAATAAAGGCAGATTATTTGAAGTGAATATGTTGTAGTGAGCAGTGCATCTATGCTTCTTGATTTCAATATGCTGCTTTGTTCCAAAATGTCCACCATCAGCAACATTTGGAAATTGCAGTGTCACAGTAAATCTTGATTAACATCATATTAGGTTATAGGCTAATTTTAATTATAGGTTAATTTTAATTTTATTATTTCTTTGTTTTCCAATAAAAAATCTTTAATATTGTATTGTTTCATGAAAATGAATGTGATCTTGGATACAGAAGCAAAAAGGACTTCCTTGACAGAGAAATCAGTCCTCATATGAGAGGGCAATTTCAGAAAGGGTTTTTACCCTCCCCCCTGATACACTCACTAGAGATGTTTTACTCCCCCTTCCCCCCTTTGCAAAATTATAATTTTTAAGTGTATATTTAATGGTTTTAAAATATTTTACCTTCTTTCCCCTAATGCATTGGCAGCACCACTCAGATGATATAGATGTTTGTTTTTCACTCTTCGTACACAAACCTTTTGGCAATTATCCAAGATTGCCAAACTGCAATACCTAAAGAGAAAATTCATCATGCTTGGTAAAAAAAAAGGCAGCCAAAAAAGTGTTTTTATAAAATGGAAAAACACTCTTTTTGGTTGACCCACACCTCAGTGATGCTTATTATCTTCCCTTCCTGAAAAGAGAAATTTAAGATTATTTTTAAGAATCTGGCTTTTATCTATCCATCTGGTCTCTTGCAAGCCAAGAATATCTAAATTATAACAGTGAAATTCTTGTGTGAGAACATCAAGAGAATAAGCTCTGTACAGAGTCTTCACATTCCAACTACCTACAGAGAGAAAATGGTTAGAGGGTGTTTAAAGAAGCTATATTTATTGAGAGAGGGAATGCTGACAATATCAAAGGGCCCCTTATCACAGGAATGGGGCAAAGACCCATTCCCTCTCCTCTAAAGGCTGAAGCCATCTACACACTGGAAGACTTCCTCTAATGTAGGATTTGACGATGCCCATAGAAGCAAGAGTTCAGGTGCCTGCAATCACCTCTACTCAGGATTATCCACCAGCTGATAAAATGTATTCTGTGAATCTATTCACTTGGAGCCCTCCCACAAAAATTGTCTGATATAAATAATTTGGATGCCAGATTTGGATTCATGATACTTAAATCTATAAAGTACACCAATTTTTTTTGAGGGAGGATTTTCATGCAGACCAGTTATTTATGCAAACAATGCAGATTCGATTTTTAATTAGGTGCAGATTCTACACTAAAGCTAAGCCTAATCACTAAGCCTTAACTGAAAAGTGGTTAACGAGCTGGCTACTATTACAGTGGGCCAGCCCCTAAACAACTTTGTTACTTGGTGCCAAACTTTGTATGGTTGTGTTGCAATGTCCCATTAATTCAGCACTTTCAGTTCATCACAGCATCAATTCATCATGCATAAAAATTCATCAATTCATTGCAGCGTCAATTCATCGGGACATGAGTTTGTCACAGCATCAATTCATCGAGCATCAATTCATTGCAATATTAGACATGGTTTTATTGACTTTCTGCATCTGTAGATTGTTCAAATGAATTCTGGAGAGACAATAATTTAGACCAGGCGTGTCCAACCTTTTGACTTCCCTGGGCCACATTGAGTGAAGATGAAACGTTTTGGGCCGCATATAAAATATATAATATAGTTAATGTATATGAATAATAAAACTTCATTTATTTTCTTATGTTTTTCATTATAAAATTAAAAAAAAGGGCAACATAAAACCAGTAGGATATCAAAAACTCGCTGAAAATCACATAATCATGTTGAAAGCTTATGTAGTAAACACATAAATTTTATGATTTTGTGGGTCGCATTACTAGCTATCCAGGGCCGCGGGTTGGACACGCTTGATTTAGACTTTGAAAGGTTAAAGATGTATCAGAAAAATTCATCTAAGAAATTATTTAAAATTTGCATAACAAGTATTATTTCAAACCATTTAATGAAATATGCATTTTAAAAGTTTCAATAATGATTATTTCAATATTAGGCAATCATCAATGACATTTATGAAAGTAATTTTTGTTAACTCTATCGAGATTTAAATAGATTTGATTATGATATTTATCATCAGTTACATTTTTCCATTAAATGCATATTTTAGTAGTTATAGAGCTTCGAAGTTAGATTCCCATTGACATAACATAGGAATTCTCTATTTCAGTAGGTTCTAGGTCATGCCTGCCACATAGTTTAGGGGAAGAGTCATATAAAAAACTGAAATGGAATGATAGGCCACCAAAAAAATTAAACATCAATAGCCTACACTGAACAGCCAAAACATTATGACCAACAACTCTTTATGTAAATCAAAGCAACTGCAGGTAAACGACGGCGCATGTCAAGGTAATGAAACATATAAAACAATAACACCTGATGCTGAGCTCTGTTAATCAGTGTTATTCTTGTTCTTCAGATGGGAAAGGCAGCAGACTCAAGTGAGTTTGAAAAAGGCCAAATAGTAATGGCCAGATGACTGAGTCAGATAATTTCCGAGATGGGAAGGCTTGTGGGTTGCTCACGGTCAGCTGTGGTTAGTACCTTCAAAAAGTGGTCTGAGGAGGGAAAAACCACGAACCGCAGGCAACGTGTGGGCGACCACTGCTCATTGATGCTAGAGGTGAGCGAAGGCTATTACATATGGTACAAGCCAACAGAAGGGATGTTGTGGCATAACTCACCCATAATTTGAATTCTGGTGATGGGAGTAATGTGTCACAACACACAGTACATCAAACCCTGCTGAAAATGGGGCTGTGTAGCCACAGGCTGTTCCAGTGCCCATGCTAACCTCAGTTCACTGTCGAAAGTGCCTACAATGAGCACGTGAGCATAACAACTGGACTACAAATGATTGGAAGAAGGTCGTCTGGTTCAATGAATCTCCTTTTTTCCTGCACCATGTGGACGGTCAGGTACGTATTCATCATTTACATGGGTTCAGAAGTATTGGCACCAGGATGCACTGTGGGACAAAATCTAGTCGGTGGAGGAAGTGTAATGCTTTGGGCAATGTTCTGCTGGGAAATCCTGGGTCCAGTCATTCATGTGCTTGAATATGATTGAATGATGCCATCCGATGTTCCAATATACAGGACAGTACTACATCTTATGGATGACACCAAAAGCCACCTTTGTGTGCTGGTTGAGGCCTATCAGAACACTGACATTAAGGCTGTGAAGCAGCAGAGAGAGTACCTATCTTCTGCATTACTTTTATATTATTGAAATCTTCTGTTCAATCATATCTTCAATTTTGGTACTTTCAAATTTTGAGCCTTGTGTGCTGGTTGATGCCTATCAGAACGCTGACATTAAGGCTGTGGAGCAGCTGGGAGAGTACCTAACGTCTACATTAGTTTAATATTATCAAAATCAGTCAGTTCGTTCATATCTCTAATTATGGAACTTTCGAATTTTGAACCGTAACGATGATTTATTGCCATTATGATTAGGTAGCATTATGGTCTAATTTTTACTGCAACTTTGTACATAAATTGTACCAAAGTCTACCATTTTTAAGGAGTAAATTTAGCTCTTTTAATTGAAAAAACATGATATTTGCTACTTAAATATCAGTTATTTGGGACAGATGTCCAAGTTTGAAGCTCTCGTGGTTTCGTGGATGGTTGGGTGAGGGGACCCACTGGACAGCTGTTGGGAAAAGGGTGTCAGCCTCCCGTCAAAGCCATCCAGCATGTTCTTTAACATGCGTGGGTGTGTCTCTCCCACACATGGGACCATGGCTTAACGTCCCATCCGACGGACGGAGTCATTCATGTGCAGAAAACTATGACATCTACCTAATATCATTGCAGACCAGGAACATCTTTTCATGGCAATGGCATTCCCCTATAGTAGTGCCTTCTTTCAGCAGGATAATGTGCCATGCCACACTGCCCGGATTGTTCGAGAATGGTTTGCGAACATGAGGAAGACTTACAGGTATTGCCTTGGCCTCCAAATTCCCCAGATATCAATTCAATTGAGCATCTGGGGTTTGTGTTGGAACAGTATATATGATCTGCAATGGCTCAACCATGTAGAGTTAAAGGATCTGCTGGTAATGTGTTAGTACCAGATACCACAAAACACCTTTAAAAAAGCTTGTAGCATCCATGCCTCACCTGGTAAGAGCTGTTTCGATGGCACATGGACGATCAACGTCATAATGTTTTGGCTCTTCGGTGTATGTGTATACCCAGTGTAAAAAAAAAAAGAAACCATGTAATTTTATTACAATTAATCATTTTGATGAGAATTTGCTTTGCTGAAGTTGAACTTTTTGTCTTATATACATTATTTTTCTCTTTTACAAAATTTATTAATTTGCCATCAGTAGCTCTGGTTGTTAATCTGTCTCCTAACAGCTGTCTAAGAGGTTGCTCAGAGGTAAAACAACATAACCATTTGTTACTAAGGTGGGGCATAAAATATATAACGAGTTTTAGGTGCTTCACATAACAGTAGGTCAACATACCAAAATAGCTCCCCAAAATACCAACCAAAACTGCCCTACCAAAATAGAGGATTATCATGTTATGTCAATGGTAATATAACTTCGAAGCTCTATAACTTCTACTATATATGTACATTTAATGAAAAAATGTGACTCATGATAAATTAAAGATCAAAATCAAATCCATTTAAATCTAGATTTGCAACAATATTCATTCAGTATTTAAAGAGACATGGAGGCTGGAATATTTAACAATAAATCATTTTCATAAATATCATTAATGACCATCTAACATTGAAATAATCATTACACAAACTTTTAAAATGCATATTTTATTAAATGGTTTGAAACAATACTTGTTATGCAAATTTTAATCAATTTCTGAGTAAATTCTTCTGACTGACACATGTTTAATCTTTCAAAGTCTAAATTATTGTCTCTAGAATTCATTTGAACAATCTACAGATACAGAAAGTCAATAAAACCATATGTCTAGCACTGCAATGAATTGTTGTTGCAATGAATTGTGCTGTGATGAAGTGATGTCGTGATGAATTGACATTGCAATGAATTGAGCTAGATCTGAGGTAATGATGTGCTAGATCTGAGGCAGTGACTTCGGTCTTAGCAGGGCATGTCCTTGTATATGAGAAGGCCTGTAAGTAGCTTCCAGGATTTTTCTTGCTCCCATTGTGTTCAAATATTCATATAAAGAAGTAGGGCCATAAAAATTCATTTAGCTTTAAAAACAAGATAATTTAAATAACTGAATAATTACAACTAAAAAGATGTAAAGAACTGTAAAATATTAAATATTACAAAGTGTATAAAATTAAATTTAAGCACTGGAATTGAGATTGAATCATTTCCAGCTCAAGTTTTATTATTGCTAAAAAAAGTTCATTTTCAAAACAGTTGCAAAAATTTTATTTAAAAATAGCAATTTCATAATGCTAGTTTGAAATTACTTGCAATTTAATTAAAAATAGTAGTAAAATAAGTTCTACCATTTAAAAATCTAGTTTTCTTGCATAATTTCCAAATATGATGTTTCTTGAGTCCGCTTCCATTTGATATTGTAGTGGTTTTATTTTCTTTAAACTTTCAAATTAATTATTCTTTAAGTGTACAATTAAAAAGACCTTCTTGCTCAGAAATTAATTAAAAATAATTATTCTTTCTAATCAGAGTACATATATATTTGAGGAACAACAAAAATAATTATAGAAGTAGCAAAGTAAAACAAGAAAAACTGTTTGTAAAATCAAGACTAGTAAAATATTGCTGAAAACAATGTAGATAGTTGCTAAATGATGCAAATTCCTACTAATACAATTAAAATATCTTACATTATTTAGAAATCATTGCATTTTTGCTAGATGTAAAATGATGTCAACAATCTGGAAATCAAAACTGATCAATAACTACTTGCAGAAGAGCAGAGGAATAGTGTAAACATATGCACTGACTGTTGGCATTATGTATGGTGAATCAAGCATGTGAATGCAATTGATAGAAACAAAGATTACTTTTTCAAACTTTATCAATTTTTTTTATTTTAATGTGGAATTAAGAGGTAAAACTATATATATTATAGATTTAAATGTCCTTTATCATGCTTGATTAGAAACAAAAAATAATTGTCAATTTCTGATTAAAAAAAAATGTAAACTACCTTTTACTACAGAACTGTGATATTACTTTGAGGTCATTAGAATTTGAAAAGGGAAAACAATATCTTGTCTTCTGATACATAAAATACAGTAAGATTCAAAATTTTGGACAAAAGTCTGGTAAAAAAATGTAATCAGAACATACATTGGTGGACTTGTGTGAAATTATATAAGTAATAGAAAAGTGAATGGTTGATAAGGGCCATAAGTGATCTCATAATAATTAGAAAGCAAAATGTTCAACATTACTACCTGTGAGTTCACAGCACTTATATGCACCATTGCCATGCTCCATTTACTGCTATCAATGTTTCTCTGCTGATCATGGCTATATCAGCCGCTGTGGCAACCTTCAGTTCCTGAACTGTGTAAAGAGAATTTTGACAGATCCTGGATTTGTGGTGTCATCAAAAGAAGTACATTGTGTCACATCAGGCAAATTAAAAAAAAATAACCGCTCAAGCGGATGCTTCTCACAGAGGTCTGATAGGAGCCTGTCAGTTTATATGCCATAGTAGAAGGTCCGAGAGGATGGCAGAACCTCAGCAGAAAAACAACAGGTGGTCATTAAAAGGACCTTTCTCTATCCATTACATTTCCAGGGAGGTTACGATGTAAACAGTCCAGAACTTTTGTCACACAATGTTTGACACTATTTAAGATGCCAAGAAAAAATATAACATCTGATCCATCCTCATCAGGTTATAAATTTTGTTCGAAAAAAGTAATGTTTGTCACATAATTTGCAATTTTTATTTCTAAAAAATGAATAAAGTATAAAGAATGCAACTAAATGTTTGTTAAATATTTCTTCAATTCATAGTTAAAACATACTGTATTGCATTACAAATCTCCAGTTGTTTCATGATTTTTCTCACTGCTGATGTTGTGATCCTTCTGCACAAGAGAAATAATCTGCACCAGCTTGTTGAAAATAGGTTTTAGAACAGATAGGAGTAAATTATCAAAATAAGAGGCAGCACATTTTTCAACATGTCAAGGTAGGTCTGAGCATTGACATTGTATGAAAGAAAAACAGCCCAATGGTTCAATCATAATGAATTCGACACCAAAGAATCGCCCAAGAACCTTGATGGGAGGCATCTGTCTCCAAATACTGTCCAGCTTGTGACATGACCATTTAACCCATTGTGTGCACAAAAGTGCTGCTCAGAGATAAAATAGCCCAACTCAAGGATCCTGAAGGGGCTATTCCTGTATCCACCATCACATCTAAAGGTATTTGAGGTTAACATGGGGTCAGACAGATGAAAAAGACCCTCAGCATAAAAAGATGATATGGTATCTAAAGTTCTGCTGACCAAATGCCACAGAATGGCATTCTGTAGTCATAATATCTGGATAGAGTTCCTAGATAAATCAGTTTGTACAAATGGAACCTGTGTTTCTTCCGAAAGAGTGCACCGAAGTTTAGCTGATGGTATCAGTCCTGTGCCAGTTTAGAAACTGACTTCTTTGAATTTACAGTTATTGATGCAACATGTATGATGGTAGAAGGTTCTCCTATTGCTGAAGTAAGAGAGTTCATGCTTCCTCTTTCTGAGAAGTATTATGATTTTTCTCACTGCTGATGCTGTGGTCCTCTTGCATAAGAGGAACATCACTTAACTTTGAAGATTCACTTGTAGCCATTAAATTACAACCATGCTCAGCACAGAAATAATTTGTATATAATTATCTTTTTTCAAAAATATTGGCATAATTCTACACTTCAAGTGTACACAACATCTGGTACATCCTTGCAGCTGCAGTTATGAACTGTGTTCATGTAAACATTGTTGTGGGACCAATTGCAGCTTAGCAGCTCATTTGCATAAAATGGTATCAGTATATCAGCACATTTTGCAGAGCAACCAATGAGTGTTTTTTTTTTGTTCTATATATCAATACATTTTTTTTTCACTTATTTTGATGAATTTGTCCAGAATTTTGAATCATATTGTGTGTCGGGTTTCTGAAACTGAAATTGCTGTGGTGGCCAGATTTATTTCAAAGTGTTTTCAAAAAATAAATAGCTTCAGAACCTCATGAAATAACTAATGAATGGAAATGTTATATACAAAAAGAAAAAGTATTTAATTGTGCTTAATAACATGGAAAAATTTCAAAGAAAAAAATGGTAAGTTAAATTTTCTAAGCATATTTTAATATTTATTTTAAATTACATAATATTTCTATTATTGCTCAAATCTTTCATTTATTATGTTTTTTCTAAAAAATTTAGTCATTTTTGCATATAATGCACAATGCACATTCTTAGACTTTTTGCGATCGGCAAACTCTAGGCCTAAGAAAAGCAGTCATAAAAAATAATTTTGCATTAAAAACAAGATACCATATATTTCCGCAGATAAGACAACCTTCAGATAAGACGAGTATAAATTTTCGTCAAAGTTTTATAGTTTTAGCATATATCTGTCCTATAACACGACCCCAAACTATCAACGGCCTATGAATTTAGTTTAGATTGGCGATCATCATCTGGATAATAATACTGTATAGCGTATATGGAATTCGCAAACATTCGCAGTGATTCGGTGTCGAAACAGTGATCAAATCCTTCAAAAAGTGTGGGATTTCTAATGCTATGGATGGCACTGAGGACGATTTGTTATGGGATACTGATGACGAAGAGAAAATTGACTCGCTAGGTACAGAATGGGAACCATATGACGAGCTTCTCAACAACGAAAGTGAGGAGGTACTTGAGGAGCTATTTGCCTTAGATGATGAATGGTGAGAATTTTGCAGGATTTTAAATACATTGGTGAGTGATTTGTTTTATTTTATAATGGTTTCAATTTATATAAATTTCAATCTAATTTTTTTTGTATCTGTCCTATAAGACGACCCGGATTTTGGGGGCCTTTTTTTATGATTCAACTATCGTCTTATCTGCGGAAATATACAGTAATTTAAATAAAAATTGAAAAATATATCAGAAAATTGATACAGAATTATGAAAAAAAAATCAGTAAAATGTTTCAAAGCATTTAAGTTTAAAGCATTTTAACTTGAAACACTGAATTTAAGAAATATTTGCTATTAACTGCTACAGAAAAGTTTAATTTTAAAATTCTGGCAGAAATTTTGGTTAAAAATCGCATTTTCCTGACTTTAATCTGTTATTTAATTGAAATGTAAAGTTCCACCATTTAAAAATCATGCTTTGAGTAATCCTAATGCTTGTCGGACTGCTGCCATTACAAATCATTAGCAGATTCATTTTTGATTGTTTCAAATTAATTATTGTTTACAATTGCAGTATCCATTTGGGAAGCAATAAAAATAATTTAAGGAAGATTAAAGTAAATAAAAAACATCTTTAAAATGGAAAGTGTGCTAAAATATTGATCAAAAGCTGATGTGCATAATTATTGGATGATGCAATTTCCAGTAATAGTAAAATCAATATCTTTATGTTAAAAGTTTAGAAAGCATTACAAATCTAGTAGAACTATACATAGTGCAAAATACGGGGAAATGCAAGTGATCAATAATCTAAATATGATAAGGTAGAATAAAGCTGTAAACTAAATCATTGCTACTTCATGCTATTTATAGTGACTGAACATGAGCACTCAAATAGATTTATCTTTAAACTTTATTATATTTTTTTCAAGTAGAATCAACAAGTAAAAAACATATATCATAGCTTTAAATGCTATTTTCGATATTTGATAAGCAACAGTTGAAAAGAAAATCAGATTTTTATTCAGAATTTTTTTCCCACAACTTTGTTGTGGTAAAACACAAACTTGTACTACACGAGCGAAACTTGCATCTCCGATCACTAGAATTCAAAGAAAGCGTTTTTATGTTATCTATTAGTCTGATTTATATTAAATTACATAAATAGTTACCTTTAATATTTCTTCTTTTTTATAGTCATTTATATCATACTTATTCCTACTCTCTGGGTCCAGCAGCAACTGTATCAATGCTATCCAAATCTATTTAGATTTAATATTACAAATTTTAAGTTCATTACATTATATCAAAATACATAAAAACTGTAAAAACAATACTATGGATACAATAATATACAAACATAATCCAAATATTTAAATATACCAATTATTCATCATCATCTATCCTCCTCCTCAAGCAGCCATGGGCTACGGAGGTCCAACCAGACCGTGCAATTTCATTCTCCAAGCAAGTCTGTCCTGAGCTACATCTGCTACAACTGGCCACTGACACCAATTCTAATAAAGTCCTGTTTGACATTGTCTGTCCACCGCATCCTAGGTCTCCCCCTTTTTCTGAAGCCTTTAGGCACACTGTTCATAACTTTATTCGCTAATCTACAATTATCCATACGGGCAACATGGCCAAACCAACAGTCTCTCTCTCTGCACAATATGCTGCTTAAAGGAGATTGCTGACTCCTTTGCCTAACCTCATCATTAGTTACAAAGTTGAACCACCTAATTCCCAAGATACTATGTAAGCATCTAGAATCAAAAGCATCTAGTTTCCTGTTATCTTGTTTACAAAGTGTCCAAGTTTCACTACCATAACTAACCCCTAGAAAGAACCAAACTATTATACAGTCTAATTTTAGTCTTTAAGTGTATACTCTCCATAGATTCTTAAAAGTCCTGGCAGAAATCCCTATTCGTCTATTAATCTCATGCTGCACATCACCAGTATCTGTTACATAGCTACCAAGATAATTAAACTGTGATACCTGCTCTAGACTGCAACCATTCAGATTAACTGAATCACAGCACGTCTGACCCATTTTCATCACTTTAGTTTTCTCTCTGTTTATAACCGAACCTACTCCACTACCAGTTTCATCAACAGGTCCAATAAAAGAATTCATCTCATCAACATCATTTGACAAAAGGGCTAAATCATCAGCATAGTTTAAATCAGAAATTTTCATGTCTCCAGCCCATTTTAGGCCAAAATCTTTCCCTTGAAGTGACTTTCACATAACGTAATCAATAATCAAACAAAAGAGAAAAGGGGGTAAAATGCACCCTTGTCGAACACCAGAAGTAATGCTAAACCAATTGCTAGAAGCCTTACTAACTCTCACACACAACTCAGTGTTATTATAGAGAGCTTTCATTATGTTAACTAACTTGTCTGGTATACCATATGATCTCACAATCAACCACAAATTATGACGATCAACAGAGTCAAAAGCCTTTTTGAAATCAACGAAGCCAGCAATCAAAGAAACTCTAAACTCTAAACTTCTGAAACTCTAAACATTTCTCAAGAATCTGCCTAAGTGAAAATATCTGATCTTCACATCCCCTATCACTTTTGAATCCACATTGCTCATCACGCAATTGACTGTCAACCAGATTCTTAATTCTATTAAGCACAATCATGGAAATAACTTTCCCTGGAACAGAGAGTAGGCTGATACCCCTATAGTTATCAAAAGAACTGCGATCACCATTTTTGAAAATAGGGATAATAATAGCTCTGGTAAATAATCCTCAGAAACAATGCCTTTATCATAAAAGATATTCAAAATTTCAGTCATCCAAGTGGTAACCGAAAAATTCCCAGCTCTAAGCATTTCCATAGTAATTTCATCTACCCCTGGTGATTTATGAAGTTTAAGTTTAGAAATAGTCGAAATAACTTCAGATTGTGTTATAGGGCCAACATTAAAGCCACCAATGCATCTATCATCATTGCAAACAATGGGAGTAGAAATAACCACATTGTTTAGAACATCACTGAAATGCTCAGCCCACCTAACCATGACAGAATCCTCACCTTCTATTATCTTACCTTGTTTATCCTTCAATCCCTGTATACCTGTCTGTTTTCTACCACACAAAAACACCGATGATGATGCTTAGATGTCATGTGGGTCCATGGTGAAACTGATTAGCATGCAACAACTCTGCAGTGAAGATGGGACACTGCTATAGGATCTGGTCTGCAATTATTAATCACAGCAGACCATGGCTGATTCCACTGATGTGCTAGACTTTCAGCTATCTGTGAAGATGAACAAGAAGTCTAGGTACTCAAAGTCACCCGGACAGCTCAGTATGATGGCTGGCAAAGAGTTGCTGGTGCATGCAGTCGATGCAAAGATCTTCCCCATCCTGAAAAAGGAAAAGTTGCAGGAAGGGGAAATAATAAGCCATGGTGGAAGTGGCTCGACCGTCAACAAATAGTAGGCAACACTATTGAAACTAATGTTGATGTCTCTGAAGTAAACTTGGACACGCAAACCAAAAGGGCAAATGGCAGTCAGGCAATTCTGGTATTTCCCACTGAGGACTGAAAATGCAAATCCCAAGTGGGATGGCCTGGCAGCAATCGTAATTTTGCTGCATACTGTAGGGACAGGAATGTATTAGTATCGAATCATTCCATCTGTTGACATGAAATACTAAGTATGAGGTGAACTGGAATAAGGGTGGATGTATGTAAGGTAATCCATGGTAGCCATATTGAGCATTTGTAATATCTTTCTGGTATGTAAAAATTTTCATAAGTATTCTCTCAAAAAATGTAGGATTTGTTGATATTGCAATTATAGTTTTTTTGGGTAATAAATATTTTAAATTGCTATATTCATTTGAAATCACACTATATATATAAACACCGAAGAGAGCCAAAACATAATGACCACCTGCCTAATCTGATGTTGGTCCTCCATGAGCCGCAAAAACAGCTCTTACCCAACGAGGCATGAATGCTACAAGATTTCTAAAGGTGTTTTATGGTATCTGGTACCAACACATTACCAGCAGATCCTTTAACTCTTGTAAGTTACGTGGTTGAGCTGCCGCAGATTGCATATGCTGTTATAATACAAACCACAGATGATCAATTGGACTATTGTCTGGGGAATTTGGAAGCCAGGCTTACTTCCCCAGGTAAATGATGCACATGTACTCAACCATCCACATGGTGCAACAGGAATCGAGATTCATCAGACCAAATGACCCAATTCCAATCATTCAAGGTCCAGTTTTGATGCTCGTATGCTCATTGTAGGTGATTTCGACTGTGAACCACAGTTAGCATGGGCACTCAGAGCAGCCTGCAACTATGCAGCCACATTTTCAGCAGGGTTCGACATACTATGTGCTGTGACACATTAAGGACGAGTTGTGCCACAGTATCCCTTCTGTTGGTTCATACCCTATGGGATAGCCTTCCCTCACCACTAACATTGATAGCCATGGTCGGCCCACACCTTGCCAGCAGTTTATGGTTTTACCCTCCTCAGACCACTTTTTGAAGGTACTAACCATGGCTGATCGAGAGCACCTCATAAGCCTTGCCATCTCAGAAATGCCCGACCCAGTTGTCTGGCCATTAGAATTTGACCTTTGTCAAATTCATTTAAGTCCATTGTCTTTCCCATCTGAAGAACAAGAATAACACTGATTAACAGAGCTCAGCATCAGGTGTTATTTATACGCTTCATTACCTTCACTGGCACCGTCGTTTACCTGCAGTTACTTCGATTTGCATAAAGACGTGCTGTCATAATGTTTTGGCTCTTCAGTGTACATATAAATGTCAATTTGAAGGGAAGTTATCAATTTCTTTATTCCCTACATCTTTAACATACTACAAAAATTTTGACATTTCATTACTGAAATGGAAGAATTACACCACAGAAGAGTAAACATAATATACTTAAATTTTCAAACACAACTCACCACTATGTTCAAATGAAAAATGATTGTGATTTCAGAAATATTAAATACTGTCATCAGATTTTAAATTCAATTACCTCTTCATTTTTAATTGCAGAGGCATTTGGAAACATTTTGATATTACTCTCTTTGATCTCCATTTTTCTTTTTCAAATTATTAACTTCTCTCAGAGCATCTGACCTCTGTATGGAGGATAAGGTTTACAAGATTTGAGCATATTGCAATAATGTTGAAGAATGGAGCATTAGTATAGTTAATTTTTCACTGTTGAAAAGCAAAGAGGCAGATATTACAACAAAGAAAAATGAGCTGCTAACTTTGATAAGCTCCAAAACTTGATATGGAACTTTCCAAAAGATGATAATAGGCCATGGGAGCACTTATCATTGGAAAAATATACATCAAATTTTTCAGACATAACAGTAGGATTACTGTTAACCATTGCATAACAGTAGGGTTACTGTTACTGCTGTTCACTATCTGTATTGTATTTTTGTGATGGCAGCCCAGCTTAACCTGCTTGAAATGGCTCAAGGAAGATTAACTGCTCAAGCTACAAAAATTTAGTTAACCGTAACTGCCATAAACACAAAATCTTTGCTGCCACTAGAAAAATAGTACAGACTGTTTCACATTCACACAACTGGGCACCATATGAGGCATGGCCATGATTTAAACTTTATTTTTTACATTAATTTTCTGTTTTATGTTATCAGAGTTTGAACTTTCAAACTTTACATAAAATACCTATATCTTATCTAAAATTCACTATCTACTGTGATGGATGTTGCAGGTACTTGTTTATACTATGATGGCATTAATTGTAAGATAAAAATAAATAAAAATAAATACCCCCTCAAGCAGCTGCTTGCCACAGAGGTCTGACAGGAGCCTGTCATAATAATTAGCAATAAAAAATAGTACAATAAAAATGATGAATGAGCATATGAATGAATAATCTGATATTATCAGGCTGTATAACATTAACTCTTTCCACATTCATATTGTTTAAAACAACAATTTGTTTCATGTTTACAGCATTCTTTGTTTTCATATATTCTTAAAACTGATATCCCCAACTTTAAAAGGGGCAAGGGTTGGCTCAGTTGGTACAGCTACAGGCTTGTAATTTACAGTTTCCACATTCGAGTTCTACTTGTGCAAATGTTCAGAATTATGTCCGCTAAACCCCCACCCTGCCCTGTCAGAAAGAGAACACCAATCGGCATGGAATGACCATTGTTCACTGGATAGGATGCTAAGCCATGGCACTGTGTACAGCAGACAGGGGCATAGTGAAGGACTATGGTTGTGGGGGAGAGAAATCAAAAATTTTCCAACTCGAAAATAAAATTTAGCCAACTGAGCAAACAATGTCTCTGTCATGTTTTTACCTAGGTTTTCACTCTGTGTGTGTGTGTGGGGGGGGGGGGGTGTCAGGCAATTTGACTTCCAATTTGACCAAGTAGCCATAACTTCCAGAAATAATCCCAATCTGAATTCCCAACCAGAAATAATCTTGTCTGAATTGTAGCAAGTCAGTGTGATTTTTCCCTTGATTTGACCAATTCTCCTTAATTTTGCAAAACTAATCCCAATCTTTACATCTCTCCTAAATTTGCCAAGTCACTTCAAACATTTTCAAACTCCCCAAGATTTTGCCAAGTTTTCCCGATTTTGTCAACTCTCCTTAATTTTACAAACCCAATCCCAATTATCACAACTCACCCATATTTTCCAAATAGATTCGAATTTTGCAAACTGCCACACATTTTGTTAAGTTTTCTCAATTTGTCCAATACTCCTTAATTTCACAAAACAAATACCAACTTTCACAAATTGCCTCTATTTTACATAGTGAATTCGAATTTTGCCAATTATCCTAAATTTTTCCAACTAGCCATAATTTTACAGAAAAAAAATAGCAATTTTTACATCTTCACTGAATTTTCCAAGTCACTTCGAATTTCATCAACTCTCCTTAATTAAGAAAGGCACAATTTTCCCAACTCCCCTATGTTTTACCAAGTGGCTTCGAATTTTACCAACTCCCCTAGATTTTGCCAAGGGTTCTCGGTTTTTTCAACTGTCCTTAATTTCACAAAAACAATCCCAATTTTCACAACTCACCCGTATTGTACCAAGTGGATTCGAATTTTGACAACTGCCCTAGATTTTGCCAACTCACCACAATTTTACAGAAAAAAATCCCAATTTTACATCACACCTGATTTTTGCAAAGCCATTCTGAATTCTGCCAACTTCCTCAAGATTTGCCAACTCTCCTAGATATTGCAAAGTTGCCTCGATTTTGACAACACGCCATAATTTTACAGAAAAAAGATTGCAATTTTTACATCTCACCTGAATTTTGCCAACTCCCCCAATTTTTCCAAGTCATTCCGAATTTTGCAAACTGCCCCTAGATTTTGCCAACTCTCTAAGTTTTGCCAACTTGCCATAATTTTATAGAAAAAAATCCCAATTTTTTTCATCTCACCTGAATTTTGCCAACTCCCCACGATTTTGCCAAGTCACTCTAAATTTTGCCAACTCTCCACAATTTCGCCAACTGCCCCTAGATTTTTCCAACTCACCATAATTTTACATAAAAAAAATTCAAATTTTTATATCTCAGCTGAATTTTGCCAACTCCCCACAATTTTGCCAAGTCACTCCGAATTTTGCCAACTCCCCAAGATTTTACCAAGTTGTCCTGATTTTGCAAACTCACCTGTATTTTACTAGGTGGCTTCGAATTTTGCCAACTGCTCTAAATTTTGCCATCTGTCAATTTTCCAAACTGTTCTAGATTTGCCAAGTTGCCTCGATTTTGACAACTCCCCTTAATTTTACAAAAAAATTACAAATTTTCACAACTCACCTATATTTTACGAAGTAACTTTGAATTTTGCCTACTCCGAGTTACTTTGGGGGGGAGCCTCCCCTATAGCTATGCCCTGACAGCAGAACAATACGCTGTGCATGTTAAAGAACATATTGAATGGCATCAATGGGAGGGTTCTGTATCCTAACAGTTGTCCAGTGGGTCCCCTTCCCCCAATCTTCTCTGAGCCCTTGTGACCTGATCATTTACCTCATTGTGTGCAAAAAAAAAGCTGCTCAGAGGTAAAACAACCCAATCCAACACTAAAATAATGCCTTTCACTTTCTTCTTCAGTAAGAACTTGTCTGATGCAAATTATCTTACCAAGTGTCATTACATTAATTTCTTTTAAACAAAACCAAGATCTCTCATACACTACATTTATACTTTAGATTACATACTATTTCAAGGAATGTATAGACAGAAAAATTAGGTTTAAAAATGAATTACTTGGCCTTCCAACTTTGATAACTTGTGAAAGTTTTCAGAGTATATCTTGTTCCATTTTCCATCATAATATTTCTCAACATCTCCATTTGCTAAAATGCGATGCCATGGTCGTTTATTAATAAGACCTATTAGAACTAATGGGATATCATGTATTGTAAGTATACGATGCAAGGCACTCAAAGGTAAACTGCAGAAAGAAGAAAACATTTACTTTTTATATATAAAACTAATATATATATATATGAACATTTAATGTACAGCAATAACTATTCATGCAATCACCAATATAACATATAGTAAGGGAGTTTTAAGACCAATTTAATTATACTGAACTGAATTTTTTTACCTATACAGGTAATGGACATAAAAGTGGAATCTCAAGGTATGTGAAAGTCTTTGGTTTATATTAAACAGTGTTGTCTACATGTCACTGACAAAGGCATGAAACATGCAAATGACATCCCAGTATGCTTTGCATCATGTCTCTAAAAACAAAACCAGAGTAACTGCATGTAATTATTGGCACTATGTCAAAAAGGGCATGATTGTTGGAGTGAATTTGGCAGTAGCTTCAGTCACTAAGATAGCTGAATTCACTAATGTTTTATAAGAAAAAGTTTCCAGCTCATGTCTGCATGGAAACCTAAAGGGAAGACATCATCTGCAAATGGCAACAGTGGGTGAAAGAATATACTCCAGAATTGGGACATTTGAGTGATAGTGCAATGTGCAAAGCAAAATTTGGCAAGCTACATCACAGTTGTGCATGGATTTCAACATAGGATGTGAGAGGCTACTTTCATCAAAAACAGTACATTGAGAACTCCATAGATCTGGATATCAAGGTCGAGTTGCAGTTTGCAAGCCACTAATTATACCTATCAATACATGTCATTGTATCCAGTGGTGCAAAGAGCACAAGCAGTGGAGAAATGTGATATGTTCTGATGAATCATCCTATACTGAAAGTGGTAGCAGCAAGAGATATTATATGCACTGTTCTTGTAAAATCAGTATCAACTTCCTACAAGCAGTGCTATTCTCAATTACAATACTACTGAATATTTTAAGATCAACTGCACTCACTGAAGTGATAGTCACAATTGATATTTGATAAGAAGACAAGTGTAAAAAAACCACCAATCTACCTACTAGTTCTATGCCAGTTGTTCTACCGGTTGAGCTACGGTGATGGCGATTCACACCATGCACTATTTTACACCAACAATGAACTAAAGTTGAAATTACCATTTATCAAGTATTAAGAAAAATACAAATTATTATGAATGCAACCAGCATATTATAATCATTTCTCCACTGATGGTAATCAACTGATAGGAAATAGAACTCACTAAGATTATAGTTACAACTGATATTTCATAAGGCAAGTGTGAAAATCGATCTATCAGTGAATTATCACTTCAGTCAGTTCTATTTTCTGTCAGTTGGTTACCATCACAGGTAAAAAAAAGGTTGTAATATCCTCTGCTTTGATGCTGGTTGAATCAGAATAGCTTCAGAGTATAATTAAAACTTGATGAATGGCTATTTCAACCACAGTTTGTCATCAGTTTATACAATGTGTAGTGTACCCTGACAGCTTGAACTAAATGGTAGTGATTCCTTCCTACCATCATAACTTTATTTAGGCAGGTGTGAATCATCATCACCTTAGCTCAACTGGTAGAGTAACTGGACATAACTAGGGGGTCAAAAGTTTGTGGCTATGAGGTGGATTGGTAGTTTTTTAGGTTCTGCCTTGCCTTCTTATGCATTAATTAATTTTAGCATTTTGGACTTGAAAAAACTGCAGCTTAAAACTGATTCATTGCATATAGTTTTTATTTAGTGTCCATCATTGAGTAATTAGTAATCGGGGATAAATAAAAAAATAAATAAATACCCCCTCAAGCAGCTGCTTGCCACAGAGGTCTGACAGGAGTCTGTCAGTTTATATGCCAGAGTAGAAGGTCTGAGAGGGTGGCAGGACCTCAGCAGAAAAACAACACGAAACAGGGACAGAAATCTAATACTAAAGAAGGGGCAACAATTAGTCTGGAATTCGTTTAACATGAAATTCTGCACATTGTGCAGAATTTTCATGAACACTGTGCATCAAAAACGTGCACAATTTTCATGAACACGGTGCATCAAAAACGTGCACAATTTTCATGAACACGGTGCATCAAAAACGTGCACAATTTTTATGTTAAACAAATCCAAAACTCTGATTCTATTGATGTACATAAGGAATTGCAATTTTCAAACTGCTGACAAGCCATAAGGTTTAGCGGGGAAATCTATGTAAAATTATAGTAAGGCATATATAAAGTTATTATAGTTATCGTTAATTATTAACCCTTCCAGTGTCCACGTCATCTGTATATGTTCAGAGAATCTGAATTGAGAGGCCAAGGACATATATATACGTTTTCAGTAACAAAAAATATCGATTTTTTAAAAATAAAAATTGCCGTTGTAATTTATATATATATCTTATAAAAATATATAATTCACGCTTCAAAAATAATATTTTGTTTTTTAATTTGATGCATATTTTATTAAACTACAATATAAATAATTTTAAGAAGCCATCTGATTGCCATTTCTTAGAAACAATAAACGGTATTGCAGATTTGCTTCTTAACATTCCTATTTGCTGAAGCAACCTTCTGATTTAAGCTCACAAGTTTGATTTGAACTATTATCAACAAATATTTCCTTAAATTTTCGAAAATCTCCTAAAAATTACCAAAAAAAAAAAACTGCTATTTCAAAAATGATAGATTTTGAAAATAATTACAAAATATGTATTGAAAATTTTATTTCTGTTTCACACACTTTTCTGATATAAACCTATTTCAGTAATCCCCAAGTTATTTTTATCATTCTTCCCAGTATTCTGTGTATCTTTGCCACCTTCAAAGTCAAAACTGGAAGTAAACACATCCTTCTTAGAAATTCTGGTTGCAGCTGCATTTAATTAGTTATGCTTCACTGAGGCACACAAGATGCAAATGGCCGACAATGCAAGCTCCATTCCGTGTGCTATAAGCAGTGGTGAAAGTAGGCCGATACGCTGTACCGGCAAGAAAATATTTGCCGGTATGGCGTACCAGTAAAACATTTCTCAGTAGTGGCTCCATTAATGATTTTCTTTACACATTAATGCAGTTTCAAAAAAAAAATACCCCCTCAAGCAGCTGCTTGCCACAGAGGTCTGACAGGAGCCTGTCAGTTTATATGCCACAGTAGAAGATCTGAGAGGATGACAGGACCTCAGCAGAAAAACGACACAAACATCCATGCCTTACCCGGGGCTCGAACCCAGATTCCGTAGATCAGTAACCAAGCGCGGTAACCACTCGGCCACGGGACGGCCTAATGCAGTTTCAACCGAGCATTTAATTTTTTAAAGAGCGAATCATTCCTTTTAAAAAAAATTCCTTGATTTTTAATTATACTACTATAGTTTAATCATTTAGATAACTGTTGCTTCAAAACTGCATACTTGAGGTGCTTGAGGTTCCATTTCTGGCGACAGGGAGTGCCAAGGGGGAGTGCTAATCCAAATATCTGAAGTAGTGCTTTCTCTCTTTGAGCAATTAGTAAAAGCAGACTGGGAAAAGAGAACAGAACTAGACAGACAAAGGTGATTCCAACCAAAGCCATCCCTTGGGGAGTCGTAAATAATCGTCGTAATAAATCCTGATAAACAAAATAGACTTCCTTGCTACAGAAATCATCCAACATTTGGGAGGGAAATTTCAGGAAGGGCTGGTCATTGGTGCACAAACCTTTATGCACTTAGCCAAGATCGCCAAACTTCAGCACCCAAAGAAAAAATTCGTAGTGTAGTAAAAAAGAGCAGCCAAGGAAGTTTTTTTTTTCTATTTCATAACCAGTTCAGAAAATCCCGTGAATGTGAGAAGGCCAAGTCACGTTGTATAACACTAGCCGTGTTTAAAATATATAATACTGAAAAGAATTATTAAAAGAAATGAAAATCATATTTCAGGTTGAATATTATATTATTCGGGAAGAAATTTCCTTTAGATAAGTATATAATTTAATTACTTTTATTCAGCAAGTTTCCCAAAATGAAACCTTAAATTGTATAGTGCGATCTTTTTTTTCACCATATCATATCGAAAAAGGCTTATTAAAATCAATATGCTTGCAAATTTGTCTATATTATTTATTTTCATAAAATTCTGTTTAATTTGGTATATAATATGACCTATTTCCACTGATTGGTTATTTTTTTAAAAAATTCTAAAGTTGACTTGTTATTCTGACTCGGCACAGTTGGCTAAAAGCCTGGAATTTTCTCCAAGTATGGTACCGAGAAAAAAATTGTAAAACGAGAAAAATATTTACTTAAAACCAAAAAAGTAATTTTCTTTGTTATTCAGAAATATATAGTCATTCTATTCATGTGCACTGTAATCATTTCTGTCTATTATTTTTTTTAATAGATTTTTGTGTTGCCAGATGCATTTTTTATTACATGACTCTAAAAAATAGTCCTATTAAAATAAAACATATCGTCTTTTTTGTTAGGTACTTGATTTTCAGAAATCCAGAATTAAATGCTGATTAATTTGGTATACAACATGTTATAATTCCTTTCATTAGTTATTTGACAAAAAAGTTCTAAATTTAAAGGTTTTTTTTGGCTGAGCATAGTGAGAACATAGTTTGGCCTCTGGATGGAAACCTGTTTTTCAGCCAGTACACTGGAAGGGTTAAATTACCTATAATTAATAATTTCACTAAAATAAGTCCTACCTAATTAAAATAACATTCAAATTCTCTGTTGTTGAGCAATAATTTTTTTTGAAAATTACTTAAAAATTTTATTACTCAATGACAGAGAATTTAATGTTATTTTAATTAATTTCTGAACAATTTTTTCATCTGTATTTAAGTCCTACCTTTTTCTTAAAAAAAAACTGCAATTCCTAATCTGATGTTACCTGAACAGTTCCAAATCAAGAAAAATCTAGTATATACCATAGAATTAACTGAGTTGGGTTGGTTTTTACTTCCGAGTGGCACTTTTTTGCATACAACAGGCGAAATGGCCAGATCACAAGGGCTCAGAGAAGGTTGGGGAAAAGGGACCCTTAGACAGCTGTTAGAAGACAGATAGTAGCCTCCTGTCAAAACCATCCAGCATGTTCTTTAACATCCAGAGGATATTGTTCTCCTGCATGTGGTATCACGGCTTAACATCCCATCCGACAGATAGAGAACTTTCCAAGCCCATCAGTGTTACCTACTGACCAGGAACACGGTTGGGAGTTTTGCAGAGATGAATCTTAATGCTGGCCCAGATGGGACTCAAACCTGGGAACTGCAGATTATGAGCCTGGGTGCTATTGACTGAGCCATCTCCACCCCTATGGAACAGGAAGCATAATAGGAACACTAACTAATGAAGTCCTTCAATGGTATTCTAATATGTTATGTTGAAGGTGGCATACAGATGTAATGTTGCAAACCTAAATAAGAATTGTAGGTTACTAGTCCTGTGTGCTATGGTCTAGAGCCATTAAGCAGATTTGGAGTTTAACAGCTTTAAATAGGTAATGACAATACTATAAACATATTTAAATATATCGAATTTTGCTAACACGTTTGTAAGATTTTTACATGCAATAAGTCTCAACAATAAATACACGTTCGTTTTTGGAAAACGACATAGATGACAAAACACAAAGGAATGAATGCTTGTGTGAAACTAGCGCGTGACAAAGTCATTTCAACTGCTAAAAGCTGTTAACCTTGAGTACAGTAATGCCAACTGACTAATATTATGGAATAAAATGCACATGCACTAAGTTCTACTCTCTTATATTTAGGATTGCGTCCTTTTTGAAACACCCTGTATAACAGAGGTCTTTCGTACGATCATTGTTACCATATAAAAACAAATGGAATTAAAGAAGAGAGAAATTGGCTTGTATTTTCGGAAACGAGCAAGTGTGTATATTGTTACCCTTACAAAATTTTTCCTACATCGAAATCTAAATTAATTAGTGGTTTCAAAATCTGGAAAACTATTAGTACAACTTTGTCCGACCATGAACTTTCAAAAGAACATCAAGTCATCGATATGTATTTTATATAAAAGATCTTCAACTTTAAACAGAATCGATACTAATTTATTGCAGCAGAGAAAACATAGTTATTGGAAAGAAGTGTTGAGAAGAATAATATCAACTATAAAATTAATAAGTTGATTAGGACTAGCATTTAGAGGTCACGACGAAGGTCAAAATTCAAATAGAAAAGGAACTACTTGACATGCTTGGTGAATATGATATTTTTTTTTTGAAATTACATTTACAAAAATACGGTAATCGAGGACTAAGAAATATTAATTATTTGTCACATAATATTTGCGATGAATTCATAGGCATGATTAGCAAACACGTAACAGCACTTACAGTAGGAGAAATTATATCTGCATATTATTACAGTCTTATACTCGACTCTACACCTGATGTTTCACATATGGATCAACTGACACTTGTTACGTGTATTGCCAAATGGTGATATAAAAGAAAGATTTCTGGAATTCATACCGATTGAAGAACGTACATCATCATATTTGGAAGAACAAGTATTGCTCATTTTAACAGAATTAGGTATAGATATTAAACTTTGTCAAGGACAAACTTATGACAACGCTGGGATCATGTCAGGAAAGTACTCAGGATTACAGGCACGCGTTAAAGACTGCAGTCTACATCCCTTTCGCTAGTCACTCTTTAAATTTAGTCGGCAATTTTGCTGCAGAAAGTTGTAGAGCTGCACTTCAATAATTTATGTTTGTGCAAAAATTGCTTTTTTTTTCTGCATTTACTCATTGCTTGGAAATTTTGTGTAGAAAGCTGGAGAAGTGCGAAAATTCTTTAAGAGTAAAAAAATTACCTGACACTAGATGGTTGGTGAGAGCAGATGCCATACTGGCATTAAAAATTAGTTATAACCATATAAAAGAGGTCTTATTCAACATCTGCATTTCAAATTCCGAAAGAAAAAATAACTGTAGTGGAATTTACATCTTTGTTAAAGAAAATGAACAAACATGAAATGGCACTGATGACAGCAATTTGGAACACTATTTTACAGAGAATGAATGCTACCAGCAAATCACTGCAATCAATTCAGTGTACAGTATTTAAAGGATCTGGTTTATTAAAATCGTTAGAAAATTTCATTAAAGATTCCGTGATGAATTTTTTAATGTAGAAAAAGAAGCAACTGATATGACCATCTTCAACTTTTGAGGAACAGGATCAAATACGAAGGCCAAAAGAAAAGGAAAGTTTTTTTGATGAAAGTGATAGATCGCCGACCTATTGGTATTTGTAATTTCATTTTTTCCACTTTTGGGATCTGGTAACAAGACTCCGTCCCACTTGTGAAATAACTGCGGACGTTGTGTTTGCCCGGGGATGGCATCTGATTGGCCCCTAGTTTTGGTGAATTCCCGGGGTTGTCTGAGTTATTGCCTCACTTCAGCCGACGAAGGGATTCTGTGCGGGGTGAAAGTGCTAACAGGACCGTGTTCGGTCCCCTGTCTTCAAAATAATGGTTTATAGTTTCCGAGTGCACAACCGAAGTCCAGCAGAACTCCGCTTTCATTGTGGATAAATTTTCAATCGGTATAATCATTTCAATTCATATTAATCCGATTGTTATCACTTTACTTTAATATTTTGACTGCCACTTTATAATTGAGTTTACTTAACATGATTGTAATGTGAATACAGCCACCTACATAAGCTTGTGATAGAATTATGTTGATTTTGAAAATTTAAATAAATCTTTTTTGTTATTGTTTAAACCAAATTTGCATTTGTGTATTATTAAATCCTCCACTCATCACTGCTACAGTTAGAGAGTACATGACTGTGTATTACTAGCTTGTGGGTTGTTCCTGGTTCGAACTCAAATCTTTTGAGCCACTCTCAGAAGTTGGAAGGTAAATTTTTTGTTTGAAGTCAGATTGACAAAGTATAGATATGTAGTTCTAGATGTGTTATAACTATGTATGGATAATTATTTTGATAAATGCAGAATATATTTTAGTTCATGTCGCATGCCTTGAAGAGGAAAAGTTGCAGGTGACAAAAGTAATGAAGAAAAACATTCGTTTTCATCGCGAGAAAATATCATTTTTAATTCTTTTAATGTTATTTGTGACAGTATGATAACAGAACTTGCTCGTAAAAATAAAACATATAAGGATAATATAAAAAAATTTAAAATATTCTTTGATTTAAGCTTGTCTAATCGAGAAAAAAAAGAACTATGTGGAAAAATTAAAAGAGAACTATAAGAATGATTTAGATCAGGCATGTCAAAGATACAGCCCGCGGGCCATGAGCGGCCCCCGGGGCATTTAGATGCGATCCGCGACCTCAATTAATAATACTCGAATTTCATGAATAGTTTTTCTATACATTGAACACATAGGTACAGATTACAGAAAAGAAGCTGAAAAGATGTCGAGTATCTGGATCTTCGAAATAATGCGCTGTTTTTTAACCGTTATGACTTAATGTCATTTTAATTTTGATGTGTACTTTAAATTTAAATAAAAGATTTTTTTATATAAAATTAGTTTCATTGAATCCCGGCCCGCTGATATACTTTGAAAGAAAAATTGGCACTTTACAAGATTGAGTTTGACACCCCTGATTTAGATATTTGATGATGAATTGGAACAGTTTCTACCATTTTTAAAAGAAGATAAAGACAAATTCAGTACTGCCACACAAGTATAGTACCAGGCTGCAAAATAAATGCCAACTTTTCCAAATGTAAAAATTATTTTAAAATTCTTTTAAAATTTTTTGATTATTCCTATTTCCAATTCATCGGGAGAAAGATCTTTCTGTCTTAAAAAGGGTGAAAAACAACCTAATAAGTGCGATGTCAGAAGAAAGATTAAACAGTATGGCACTGTTGCATATGGAACAAGAAGTATTAAATAACATCGATATTTCGAAAATAATTGATGAATTTGCTAGAGAAAAAAATTATATAACTTTTTACTCCAACTTAAATATATTTCTTTCTCTTTTTGCTTAAAATATTTTTTTATTTTGTTGCAATTTTCATTTTCATATTTTTTTATATATTTTATGCCTGACGCTATTATAAAGAAAAATTTATTGCAACGTTTTGAAATAAAAATATTAAATCACATTATGTGTATTTAATTTCTTTTTATAGTGAAGCTCTAATTCTCTTTGTAGCATATACTTAGTATATAAACATGTTTTTTTACGGGCCCCATAAATTTTACCGCCAGGGGCCCCCAGTCGGCTTAATCAGCCCCTGAGTGTAGGGTAGCATTAATACAAACAAATCGGCAATACTGTATAGTGCTTCTAAGAAATGGTAATTAGATGGCTTTAACGTGATTTATATTGTAGTTTAATAAAATATGCATCAAATGAAAAAACAAAATATTATTTTTCAAGCTGGAATTATATATTTTTATAAGATATATGTTAAAATTTTTTACAATGACAATTTTTATTTAAAAAAAATCGATTTTTTTTTGTACTAAAAACGTATACAGCCGTCCTCATCCTCTCATTGTGGATTCTGTGAATGTATACAGATGACGTGGACACTGGAAAGGTTAATTGCCTGGCACTGGAGTTCAGTTATCCAGCAAATAAAATAATAACATACTTTTGGAGCTTTACAATAAATAAATCTCAATGCTGGTACTTGAACCTGGGAAATGCAAATTACGAGCATAGTGCTACCAATTTCACCACCCCCACCTGCAGTTATACAAGAAGTTAAAAACTAAAAAATAATGGACAAAAGGATATACAACTCAAAATAATTCAGAGCAAATACAATTAAATATTATATGAAAATGTTTGTGACATAAACTGAGTAACAACTAAATAATGACTATATTATGTAATATATATGAGTGCTGTATATGAGTTTACATAATGGAGACTAGAAGTACGGGACAAGTGAAAATTGACATTATAATGAGACTTATAATCACTCCTGGTAGCCATAAAGCTCCTGCAAGTGCATTCTCATACTGCTGCCAAGACTACTGAGAGGTTTTGTGGCAATAAAGTCCAACAGATCTGAGCTCAAGGAAAGTTTTAGGATCATCTCTCCAGGGCATCCAACACATGAGCAATTGAGCAATTCCTTCAAGTGCCATACTAACATATGAACAAATCATTTCAAACTATGTAAACTGCTGTTGCTGCTTTTTGGCAAATTTTGCTTTTTTTTTTTAAATTAATGGATGAGTATTATTGAATATGAATTGCAAGTGCTCTTTCATATTAATTATGTAGTGTCACAAACTATTTTATTGTTAGAAATAGGACACAAGCAGTGATGTGGGTACACAAATTATTCAGCAGATGTCTCTTAGATGTAACTGTAATGAATAAAATAGTGTCTAAGCAAATATTCATCTTTCATGGCTTTTTAAAATAGTAGTTTGAACTTTATCAACTTTAGCATAAACTAAATGTGACTATTGGCAAATCTGTTAGTAATATTTCAATAAACTAATATTTGGAATATCAAGTAATGTGTATATAATACTTTTAGTGTTTAATGTGATGATTTCAAAAAATTGTTTTAATATTTGTGAACTGCTGTTATTTGAAGATTAATGGTTTAATAATTTCTTTTTTCAGTGTTAAAACCGTGAGACTTGGCATGAAATGTGCCATGCATAGAGCTACAAAGTGGGCAATATCCAGAAAGGAAATTTTTCACGTTTCCCATGGATGCGTCAAGGTACTATTTTTGTAGCTGTTTTCCCCTAATTTTTAATACAAGCTAATTTTCTCAACCAGTATAGTGTTTACCCTTCAGAGTATGCTGGATGTTATTTGGAGTGAAGAGACAATACAACTGAAATGTCTTAATATTTATTTTAGATTTTATAGTGGCTTATAATTTATATACATTTCACACTAATCATCCAGTTAAGATAAAATTGTTTGAATAAAACTATAAAATTGGGGAAAAGATGTTTTTGAAAATGTGATATTTATGGTATACTTAAAAGGTATTTTTTTAAAAGGGGGGAGGGGTTTATTTTGTTAAAAAAGTGATATAAATTTGTACATGCCATATTTGATTTTGTCTTTTTTGGTAATCACATATTAATTTAATGCAGATATTTATAGAATTGTATACATAATCTATTGTTGTATTTTACATGAACTAGTCATTAATATTTATAAGTGTCGTTTATGGGTTGAAGCCTCTGGCAACAAACAACTGCTGGATCAATCATCACGTATAAATCATCCTGTACAGGAAATACAGGATTTGTTCCAGCCATTTTTAGACAAATTTTATGCTGGCTCAAAGAGACATTTTTTGACCAGTTATGCTGTGCCACTAAGACTTGGATCTCTCGGTAATTTATTTTTTAATTTCCTTTGTAAAGTTGTTTGCTATGTACTGCTAAGTTGCTACCCATGGTGAGTAGTGGACACTAATGGGCTTGGAAAGGCTGCTGTGCAGTGAATGATAAAAATCTTTTCCTTCAACTGTACCTTGCAAGTCATAAAGCATATAACACACTAAGAGAGTTCTTGCATTTGCCAAGTAAGTCTACTCTCTTGGAAACTGTTCAGTGCATTCAGGCAGAACCTGGATTTTCAGCTGCTGTGTTAAATGCTATCCATTTTGTAGCAAGCATGTTGAAGCCATATGATAAACATTGTATCTTGTCACTTGATGAGATGAGCTTAAAGCATGGATTGCACTATAATAAAGATATAATTGATGGATTTGAAAACAATGGTTCTTATAGTAATTCATTCACTAATGTAGGCTTTGCAAAAAGTGGAAACAAGTTATTGGTTTCTTTTTTACATCACATACTGCTCCAGCTGCCACATTGGAAATTTTGGTGTTAGCTGCACTTACCAAATTATTCCAGTGTGGATTAAAGCCAGTAGCCATAGTATGTGGTCAAGGTGCCAATAACAAAAAATTATATGTGAAACAGTTGTGTGTAACAGCCAATAAGCCTTACTTTTTAGTTAAAGGACAAAGTGTTTACTTTGTTCGATGTGCCATATCTTCTGAAGTGCACACGAAATAACTTTAGAAAATATCCAGTAAAGTTATGAGACAGTAAAACAGCTTTTCTTTACCACATTATATCGTTGTGGGAATTTGACTGTAAGTTACTACATTGAATGGTTCCAAGGCTAACAGAAAAGCATGTTAAGGTAGATGGTCTCAGTGCTATGAGTGTGAGGCTTGCAGCTCAGGTTTTAAGCCAGTCTGTTGCTTCATCACTCTGTTGTCTCAGTGAACTGGGATATCTACCAGCATCTGCCACACATACAGCTAACTTTTGTTCAACTATCAATGATTTATTTGATAGTTTAAACAGTCAGATTTTGAGAGATCGAACATCACCTTTACTCTCAGCTGTTACAAAAGATTCATCCCACATTCAATTATGGTAAAAGAATTTGGAATTTGTGCAATCTCTGGAGTTTCAAATTCAAGGGAAGAAAATCACATTTCCATGTTTGTTGGGATGGAAAATTACATTGTCAGCATTTTTGGAACTCATTCCAACTTTGTTGACAGATATACCTTTTATTATGATGAGTAGATTTACTCAAGATGACTAGAAAATTTGCTCTCTGTTGTTAGGTGCAGAGGTGGTACTAATGATCATCCTACTGCATATGACTTCCAACATAGAATAAAGATGATAATGGTGCAAAATATTATAAACACTTGTGGAAAGGCAAACTGTGAACCAGACAATGACACAGTTTTAATCGCAAAGCAAGTGCCTACAATCACTAGCAGTAGTAAGTCTTCACCTGGTGAGGATTTAAAAGAGTCAGAAGTAGATGCTCCTCCTCATGCAGAGGATAATGACATTTCTGATCCTGTAAAAGCAAATGTTGCTGCTTATATAGCAGAACATGTTGCAAAACGAATATGTGCAATGCATGTCATCAATCACTACTAGGTGACAAAACCTTAACTAAGAACTCCATGCTTTTATATTTTAGAGTTCAATGATGTAAAAGAAGGGTTAACTTATCCTTCAGAAGCATTGGCATGGGAAATTTGCGTCATGGGTGAGAAATTTCTTCTACTGTTTTCAACTATATGTTATGAACAACATGTGAAGACTAAATTAATATCTCAACTCAAGGAAACAGAACATGAAAACCTTTCCTCTGGTTTGCATGAACTTGAGGTATGGGATTACATGTGTCATCTTATGTGCAGTTAATGCTCTATTACAAAACTAAAGAAATATCAAAAGGTGTAAAAAATCAAAAGAGAGCTAACAAGAAAATATCCAAACTCAACTGATTTTCTATACCTTTTAATTGTTTTTCAGTTTAGAAATTACATATCTTAAATTGTGATACTATATTTCAAATAGTACGATGTGTGTTTCTTCATAATTCAAACCGCCATTGGCATCTTGTAAATTGACTCTAAATGTATGCAACACAGCAGTATTGTGAATTAAGATTGATCCTACTTTTCACATTGAGTTTCATAAAATTAGAGTTAAAGTCTATTAAATGTAACTTAATATTTAAAGTTACTATGAATTGAAATATAGGCATCAGAGTTATTAGATATATAATAACTGCAGAGTGGCACATTCAATCTATTGCATGTAGCTTTACATATTTGGTTACTATGAATTTTATTATGGGCATGAGGATCACATACATACTATGTTGCATTTCAAAATATCAGTCAGTAGTGCTTGTAATTGAGGGCAATATTTTTTCTGCTTTTGGTATTGTAGTTAGAGATTAAAAATATGTGAATTAATTTGTCTTACTTTTAAGATATTTATATTGTTTGCTACACATAAGTGCTCTATTTTGATGTTGGCTTACACATCCTCTAAAATATAAAAAAATTTGTTTCTATGATTCAACAAAAAATTCTAATACAGAGTTAATTGCCGAATTTAGAAAACATCGAATATATATGTTTACATACAGGGTTCTCAAATCAATTTGTAAGATACAGACAATGAGAGAGAGATTTTGTGATTTGTATTTTGGTACAGAATTTCAATAAATATGTTTAAAAAAATTGATTTTTATTGTTTATTCTTATTTACTATTTTGAAAAAGAATATAAAAAATTTTGAACAGAAAAAGGAACGAAATATGAATATATATATATAAATTAAAAACTACTAGGCTCCTGTCAGACCTCTGTGGCAAGCAACTGCTTGAGGGGGTATTTATTTTTTTATTTTAAAATAAAAATTAAAGGAACTAATTTTCCTGGTGTCATAATTTTTGAAAGTAAAAGACATTTTGATATCTAAAACAGGATTTTTTTTAATGTTTTTTATATTGGGTTATGCATTGCAGCAAAATATTAAATATTGGAATAATTCTGATAGCTAGTACAAAGAAAAAATAATATTGATTTCCATTAACTTTACTAAGTATAATATTTCATCTTTGAAATAGCTTAACATTTAATTGCTCCCAATCCAATTTCATCTTGCTAGCTAAGCTGATTTTATATGGGATGTAAAGAGGGAAAAAAATATACAATTAAATAAAGTGAATGGCACAAGCACCTTTATTAAATTATTGATTATTATTTGTCATGTTTAGAGGATGCTACAGACGTGTAGTTTACATTACACCTATGGAAGCTGGCTCTCTTCTCCCTTAGAACTCTTTGTCAAGACCATGCGAGATGGACAGCTGCATTTCACATTTTATTATCTAGGAACAAGATGCCTTTTCTATCAGCCAAAAAATGCAAGGCTCTTGCTAGGGCATTACTAATTAATGAAATGCAGAAAGAGGAAACTGCATAGAAAAGAGAAATGTGGGTAAAGAAATGGTTATTGAACAATGAAATGTGTGGCCACATGAATTTGTTAAAAGAACTTCAGGAGAACAATCCCGATGACTTTCGAAATTATTTAAGAATGAGCGATGAAACATTCAATATTCTGTTACAATACAGTTTGTATTCTGAGTAGGAGCATTTTATATTTAATTGTGAATTTTAACCCTTGATTACTAACCCTGTCACAAAATTCATTAGTGCTCAGTGTGAAATCTCAAATCTTCACAAAATATGCTAAGTATATATATATAGTCATCGTTTATAGTGTTGAACGATTTTAACATCAGCTGTGCTAATACTAAAACTCATTGGAGAATTGAAAATGATCACTTTGACCAATATCATGTACACCTCCAAACAGCAGATTGTAATTTAAAAATTACAAAGGATTCTTCAGCCTTTTTCCCCTAGCTGAATATGAGCACACTTGTGACACAACTCTATCAGAGTTCTTAAGGCATAAAAATAAAAAAATGTTAATAGTAAAAATTATTAGCCCAAATCATTAATTTTATGAAAATTAACACTATCTAATGAGAAAAAAAACAACTACAAATAAAAATCAGTTGAAACTCAGAACTTCATTTCAAAACTTGCTATTTCCTTGCATGCTATTTAGTTTAGTAAATAACTCGTAATTGCTGACCAAATTTATTTATAAAACCGATAATAAAAAAGTTAATTTGTTCTTTAAAAAAAAAAAACTTTTTATAGTGCAAAGGTGTAAAAAATATTTTTTATAATCAGTATTTAATTCTGTTTGAAAGTCCAGTACATTTATTGCTGTACTCCTTACTTTTTATCTTCCATAAACATGGATGTTGCTTGTACTCTTTGATAAATTCAGTCATTATTTCTCTGCTAAACATTATTCCTGCCATTTTGCACAAAACACGGGATGGTGTGACAATGAAAGAACACACAATTTCCTCATTGCTCAAGCACTTATAACCGAAAGACACCACATGGTTCTCCTTCAACCCTCAAGGCTATGGAAGGGATGGGTGGAGAGGGGGGATTGCAGCTGGAATTCCAACAGGCACAGAATGCCAAATTTCCCTAAGTTGCCACGCCGCTCCCAGTGATAAGCTCATTAAAGGGGATTAGGAACGGTTGGTATGAACCACATATGGAATGGTGCGTAGGAAAATGTGTACCTGTGGAGAGAGCTATAAAGGCATCTGTGCAGCAAATCAAATCTATGAGATTGTTTTATAAAATATTTCAATTAAATGGTAGATAGGTAGTCACTGGAAGGAGAGCTATACACCAATTCCCTGTGATGATGCACAGAACCGGTCAGGCCTAGCGCCTAAGGTCTGACCCTGCCTTCTTGTGGTGCAGGCCTTTAGTACCTTTCAAAAGAGATACTCTCTTGGGAAGTGAATGGAAGGGGAGGACTGTCAGATTACTGTGACCTACTGATCTGGACAACTATGGCTACTTTTCTTTTTTTCTACCCTGTTGAGGAGTGATCAACCACATATGGTCCTGGTGCTGACCATATAAACCTACTGGGCTGGACTGATATAAGGCTCTGAGCTTGATTATGGATCCTGATTTTGCTGCACTGGTTGGCTTCTGTGGAGAGAAAATCTTCCGGTGTTTTTTGTTTGTTTGTGGGTTGACAACCACAAGTGAATAGATTCACAGGATATGTTTATCAGCTGGTAGATAATCCTGAGCAGAGGTCATTGCAGGCACCTGAACTCTTTGCTTCAACTGGCATTCTACATTGGAAAAAGTTCATGTTACTGACATTCTACATTGGATTGCAAATTCTACATTGGAGGAAGTCTTCCAGTGTAGATGGCTTCAGCCTTTAGTGGTGGGGGAATGGGTCTTTGCCCCATGTCTGCGATTAGGGGGCTGTTTGATATTGTCGGCATTCCCGCTCTCAATAAACATAGTTTCTTTAAACATCCCACTAACCATTCCCCTCCATAGGTAGTTGCAATGTGAGGACTATGCACAGAACTTATTCTTTTGATGTCCTCACACAAAAATTCCACCATTATAATTTAGATATTCTCAGCTTGCAAGAGACCAGATGGACAGATAAAGGTCAGATTTTAAAAAATAAAATTTCTCTGTTCAGTGAGGGAAGATAATAAACATCACCAAGGTGTGGGTCTGCTTCTCATCAGACATGCTAGTGATGCTCTTCTAGGATATGAGTGCATTAATGAAAGGTTTCTTACAGCAAAATTTCAGACAAGCATTAAAGACTTGAATGTTATCTGCTGTTATGCCCCCACTGAAAATGCCGATGAGGATGAGAAGGATAATTTTTACAGACAACTTCAGGATATTTTGAATTCTGTCAAGAAAGGAGATATTACCCTTGTTCTAGGTGACTTCAATGCCAAATTTGGTGCTAACTCTGACCTTTGGGGAGGGGTGATAGACCCTTTTGGTATTGGTAGCTGTAATGGCAATGGGCAACGTCTCCTACAGGTAAGTAAACTCAATGGTTTCAGAATAACTAACACTTATTACAAACACCATGACATACAAAAGTACACATGGGTTTCATTTGATGGGCTGCATAAGAATATGATTGATTATATATTAACCCATTCGCTTCATATTTAAACGCCCTGCTGTACCGCAGGAATCTGAGTTAAATCCCCTTTCCCTGCTGAATATTTAAACCATGCTTATATTATATATTATTACTTACATTATATATATATATAATACTTACATTATATTATATATATAAAAGTCATAAAAAATTAACCACGGAGTATTGTGCCCGTACGCTTGTTAAAACCATGACATGTTAGAGACAGAGTTAGTTAGAATTAGTTGAATTAGAAGTAGTTGAAGGAGAAGAGTTGATAGAGTTGTTTGTTAGTTCTCAGTTTGTAGTGAGATCGAAATGATGCAGTATCTTCTTCATTGAAGTTTGGTGAGTGTTTGAAATAATTTTGGAAATAAACTTGTTTGTTATATAAACCTTTTTTGAATCTTTACTATTTTTTCTCTTGAGCAACGTTAATTGTTTTGGTTAGAATTTGCATTAGAAGTTTGATAATCATTTAATTTTTGAATTCTTACTTGTTAAGTAACGCTTGCTGGTATTCGAACCCTAATTGAACTTTATTTTTGGCAATTTGTTAATTATTGCCTGACGCCCGACTTAGCTATCCAGAGCTTGAATAATTATTGAATCAGACAAAGGGTCCAAACTTTAAAAGTATTTCAGTTCTTTGGAGCGTTACAATGTAGTTTCACTTCATTTACCCTTGCTGTAGCATACCACACACCATTTCATAACATTTTTCTTCTTCACAGTAGATGGAATATGCATTGTGAAGTGGCTCCATTTTTTTTACCTATAGTCATAGAGGTGTATTGCTGGATGAAGGTCACCCACACACAGTACAGTCTGGCATATCAGCTAATGCAAGCAGTTGCATTGCAAGGTTAATCCTGAAGTCAGAGAAAGTTTTTTTCTTCTTGCCAGTCAGTTTGTTGTGAAGAATGAATGCATTGAAAACATATATATCGAGAAGATAAAAAAAAAAACTTCCGAAACCCCTTTACAGTTCTTCCCATTATGGGGAAAAGAGCAGTTACCTGATCCTGGAGATCTCCCCCTTCCATCTCCTTTTGGTAGTCAATGGCACAAGCAGGTTTCTTTCTTTCTGTCCATGGCTATTGACCTCTCTTTCTCCATAATTTTCCAGTGTCCTTGATGTCAGTTGATCTATGTTTAGACGTCAAAAAATGAACATGATGTCATACTCTCCAGGATTCAATTTCTTGGCAGAAATATCTTTAGGCCTCTCTTTTCTCGTAGGCCTTACAGGCACTACTATATTCGTAGAACAATTTGTTAGTATCTTGCAAATATCTGGTGAGGTGTACCAATTGTCTAGAAAGTGGTTGTGTGTCCCTTATCTAGCAAGTGTTGACACATGCCCATTACCATGTTTGTGCTGGTGGGAAGACTGGGTTCAGTGATGTCATCTTCAACATAAATTTTGAAATAATGGCAATATCCAGTTGAAGATTTACAAATTTTATACACCTGTATTCCAAAACATGAATGCTTTGAATGGTTGCACTGCACATATGACAGGCGCCCCTTGAATTTCATAAGATTCGTCTAACACTATGTCTTCAATAGGAAAGTAGAGACTAGAGAATTTTTCTGAAAAATGTCGGATAATGGACCTAATCTTTTTTAGCTTGTCTTGCTCTTCAGCATCTCTGTCATTAGCAAAATGAAGGAATCGAGAGATTAGTTAAAACCTTTCTCTGCTCATAGTTTCCCCATATATTAGCGTTTCAATGCACCTGTTTTTGGACCAGTACAATTGCAAACGTGATTTATGAACTTGGGACATCAATATTACCAGGGGAAAGTAACCTTTCATTTCACCTTCTGTTACGTCGAACCATTTGTCATCGTCTTTTCTTTTCTTCCTATCAGGATTAGCTAACTGTTTCCATGTGTAATCATTGGGGTTCTTTTGTTATGACGGAGAACAAAGGGTCCATACAGTCCAGAAATATTTGCAGTTCAGATGGGATTCAGATTCGTATTTGTCTTTTATTTCAATTGCAATGTCACTGTAACAACTAAATGGATATATAATAGGGTTATTTTCTGATTTTACCCACTTCCAATCACTTTGCATGATGCGTTTTTGTCATTTCATGGGTGGCGGGAAGGAACTTTCATAATCACTTATATCACTATTTTCTTCCACTGAATCTCAGATTCACTTATAGGTTTACTATCACTTCTATCATCATCAGATAAATCAGAAACTTCAGATTCACTGCCTAATAGAGAATCTAAGAGTTTGTTTATTCCCTCACTATCACGAACTTTCCTTGACATCATTTTTACTTATAGCTCTAAATTTTTTCTACTATGAAATTCATTTCAACAACTGTAGAAGGACAAAGAGAAGTTAATCCCAGTATTACCACGTGCTTCCACTATAAGAAAAAATGCGTGTGAGAGACAGCTCTGATCTAACACACTGACTACGAATGCATTTTTCACACCTCTACACTCCGCAAGCAGAGCTCATCATCCGATTTTAGCGTATAAGAACACTGAGAGAGCAGAGCTCATAATCCGATTTTAGCATATAAGAACACTGAGCGAGCAGAGCTCATCATCCGATTTTAGTGTATAAGAACACTGCATGAGTACAGCTCATCATCTGATTTAAATGGGTTAATTAACAGCAAATGGGTTAGTTCTGTTAGGAATACCAGGTCATATAGGGGAGCTGAAATTGGATCTCACCATTGCCTTGTTTAAAAGTGTCTTGCAACTTAAACTTAAAAAGTTTGTGCTAAGGTTAAAAAATTTACCTTTAACACTGAATCTGTGAAAGACCCAGCTATAGCTAAAGCTTACCGTGATATTGCAAGAGACCAGATGGACAGGTAAAGGTGAGATACTTAAAAATAACTTCAAATTTCTCTTTACTGGGAGGGAGGATGGAAGGCATCACCAAGGCGTGGGTCTGCTTCTCAGCAGACATGCTAGTGAAGCTCTTCTAGGATATGAGTGCATTAATGAAAGGTTTCTTACAGCAAAATTTCACATAAACATTAAAGACTTGAATGTTATCTGCTGTTATGCCCCCACTGAGGATGCCGATGAGGATGAGAAGGATACGTTTTATGGACAACTTCAGGATATTTTGAATTTTGCCAAGAAAGGAGATATTACCCTTGTTCTAGGTGACTTCAATGAAAAGTTGGTACTGATTCTGACCTTTGGAGAGGGGTGATAGGCCCTTTTGGTATTGGTAGCTGCAATGGAAATGGTCAACATCTCCTACAGGTAAGTAAACTCAATGGTTTCAGGATAACTAACACTTATTACAAACCCTGCGACATACATAAGTACACATGGGTTTCACCTGATGGGCTGCATAAAATGACTGATTATATATATATTAAATAACAGCAAATGGGCTAATTCTGTTAGGAATACCAGAGCATTATAGGGGAGCTGAAATTGGATCTGATCATTACCTTGTTAAAAGTGTCTTGCAACTTAAACCTAAAAAGTGTTGTGCTAAAGTTAAAAAAATTACCTTTAATACTGAAGCTCTGAAAGACCCAGTTATAGCTAAAGCTTACCATGATAGCTTACTTTCTCATTATGACAGTCATGGTTTGCCTACTACTGAAGTTGAGGAAGAATGGGGTCATTTTAAACAGGCTTTATAGGAAAATAACAGTACTCTTTTAGGAAAAAAGGAGCAGAGGAGACAATTATTTGAGTGATAAAGCACTTGAGCTTATTTCAGAAAGAATGAACTGCACGAATGTCCTTAATCAGTATGCTACTATAAGTCCTAATAGAAAGCATTACAGAGAACTTAATAAACGTGAAAAGGATCAGTTAGCTGCTAATAAGAATCTTTAGCTTGATGACTTAGCTGACAAAGCCGAGGAAACAGTTAGACAGCATAACAGCCGAGAGCTGTACCAGATAGTGTGGTAGAAAATGAACAGGTATACAGGGATTGAAGGATAAACAAGGTAAGGTTATAGATGGTGAGGATTCTGTCATGGCTAGGTGGGCTGAGCATTTCAGTGATGTACTAGACAATGTGGTTAGTTCTACTCCCATTGTTTGCAATGATGATAGATGCATTGGTGGCTTTAATGTTGGCCCTATAACACAATCTGAAGTTATTTCAGCTATTTCTAAACTTAAAACTTCATATCTCCCCAGGGGTAGATGAAATTACTACAGATATGCTTACAGCTGGGAATGTTTCTGTTACCACTTGGAGGACTGAAATTTTGAATATCTTTTAAGATAAAGGCATGGTTCCTAAGGATTTTACCAGAGCTATTAGTATCCCTATTTTCAAAAAAGGTGATCGCAGTTCTTTTGATAACTATAGGGGTATCAGCCTACTCTCTGTTCCAGGTAAAGTTCTTTCCATGATTGTGCTTAATAGAATTAAGAATCTGGTTGACAGTCAATTGTGTGATGAGCAATGTGGATTCAGAAGTGGTAGGGGATGTGTGGATGATATTTTCACTTAGGCAGATTCTTGAGAAATTGTTTAGAGTTTCAGAAACCTTTGGTTGCTAGCTTTGTTGTTTTCAAAAAGGCTTTTGACTCTGTTGATCATTATAATTTGTGGTTGCTTGCGAGATCATATGGTATACCAGACAAGTTAGTTAACATAATGAAAGCTCTCTATAATAACACAGAGTCGTGTGAGAGTTGGCAAGACCTGTAGCAATTGGTTTAGCATTACTTCTGGTGTTCGACAAGGGTGCATTTTGTGTCCTTTTCTCTTTAGCTTAGTTATTGATTATGTTATGCGAAATTCACTTCAAGGGAAAGATTTTGGCCTTAAATGACTGGAGATAAGAAAATTTCTGATTTAGATTATGGTGATGATTTAGCCCTTTTTTCAAATGATGTTGATGAGATGAACTCTTTCATCCGGGCTGTTGATGAAACTGGTAGTAGAGTAGGTTTGGTTATAAACAGAGAGAAAACTAAAGTGATGAAAATTGGTCAGGCAGCCTGTGATTCTGTTAATCGGAATGGTTGCAGTCTTGAGCAGGTGTCACAGTTTAATTATCTTGGGAGCTATGTAACAGAAAATTATCAAACGAAAATTTCTATTTTCTAAAAATTGAAGTTTCATGCATTATACAAAAGATGTCTATGTTTGTCTTGGGCCTCTCATTTTAAGATTCTGTCATCATCAATGATTGTGGGGAACCTTGGAAGGCTTACATTTTAGAAGACAAAAATATATTTTTTTTTTCTTTTGGTAAATATAAAGTTGGAATTAGTGAGTTCCTACTGTATTTATATTGCAGAAAGTGAAAATATCCATAATATAGAAAATAGCAAAATATTTAAAATATAAATATAATAATAATATAAATATAATATAATTAATGTGGAATGAAAAATTTATTATTTTTGTGCTTAAGTCTCATTGTGTATGTTGTACAAATCTTGAATTACTATGGTCATCATCATCATCATCATCATCATCTTCAAGCAGCCATGGGCTACGGAGGCCCAACCAGACAGTGCAATTTAGTTCTCCAAGCAGGTCTGTCCTGAGGTAATGGTCAGATCCAATTTCAGCTAGCTCTCCTATGACCTGGTATTCCTAACAGAACTAGCCCATTTGCTGTTAATTAATATATAATCAATCATATTCTTATGCAGCCCATCGGGTGAAACCCATGTGTACTTATGTATGTCGCTGTGTTTCTAATAAGTGTTAGTTATTCTGAATCCATTGAGTTTACTTACCTGTAGGAGATGTTACCCATTGCCATTGCAGCTACCAATACCAAAAGGGCCTATCACCCCTCCCCAAAGGTCAGAATCAGTACCAACTTTGGCATTGAAGTCACCTAGAACAAGGGTAATATCTCCTTTCTTGACAGAATTCAAAATATCCTGAAGTTGTCCATAAAACCTATCCTTCTCATCCTCATCGGCATCCTCAGTGGATGCATTACAGCAGACAACATTCAAGTCTTTATTGCTTGTCTGAAATTTTGTTGTAAGAAACCTTTCATTAATGCACTCATATCCTAGAAGAGCATCACTAGCATGTCTGATGAGAAGCAGACCCACGCCTTGGTGATGCTTATTATCTTCCCTCACTGAACAGAGAAATTTTATTTTTTAAAATCTGACCTTTATCTGTCCATCTGGTCTCTTGCAAGCCAAGAATATCTAAATTATAACGGTGGAATTTTTGTGTAAGGACATCAAAAGAATAAGTTCTGTGCATAGTCCTCACATTGCAACTACCTATGGAGAGAAAATGGTTAGTGAGATGTTTAAAGAAACAATGTTTATTGAGAGAGGGAATGCTGACAATATCAAACAGCCTCCTAATTGCAGGCATGGGGCACAGACCTGTTCCCCCACCACTAATGGCTGAAGCCATCTACACTGGAAGACTTCCTCCAATGTGGAATTTGACGATGCCAGTAGAAGTATAGAGTTCAGGTGCCTGCGATGACCTCTGCTCAGGATTATCCACCAGCTGATAAACATATCCTGTGAATTTATTCACTTGGGGCTGTCAACCCACAAACAAACAAAAATCACAGCAGAAGATTTTCCCTCCACAGAAGCCCACCAGTGCAGCAAAATCAGGATCCATAATCAAGCTCAGAGCCTTATATCAGTCCAGCCCAGTAGGTTTATATGGTCAGCACCAGGACCATGTGTGGTTGACCACTCCTCAACAGGGTAGAAAAAAAAAGAAAAGTAGCCATAGTTGTCCAGATCAGTAGGCCACACTAATCTGGCAGTCCTCCCCTTCCATTCACTTCCAGAAGAGAGTATCTCTTTTGAAAGATACTAAAGGCCTGCACCACGAGAAGGCCGGGTCGGACCTTAGGTGCTAGGCCTGGCCAGTTCTGTGCATCATCACAGGGGAATGGTGTACAGCTCTCCTTCCAGTGACTATCTATCTACTATCTACATAACTTGATAAACATGTGTAAAAATATAATTAGCATGCTTTAAATATAAAGTAGTCCATATTACTCTTATGAATTTTTATTCATTTATACTAAATTAAAAACAATTGTATACCTTTTTAGATGTTGTGCCATGTAAGACAAGAGTGAAACTGCTTTAATTCCTATTTCATATGACATAATATCATTCTGCTTCAATAATTCCTCCATCCCATTTAGTGATGTAGAAATGTCTTGGTCACACAATGGCTCCTGTATTGTACAACTGTAATATTGTACAATAGTTTAAATCTTAAGATAGTTATCCATATATGTGTAATTAAATAAATTATCAATAAAATACTTCCTATGATACCAACATTAGCAATTATCTTAAAATATATAATGGCAAAACTGTTTTATTGAATTTGGATAACTTTTGTTCCTGAGCACACTTTTTTTACTGCATAATGAGCCAAATAGACAGTGAATACAAAGACCCTGAAGCTCCCAGCAGAGTTGCAAAAGGAGAACAACTTAGGAGTCACACTGGCACAATTTCATAACATCCTGATTAAAAAGATTATAAAGTTGCTAATAGAAACAATTCGCTGAAGTCAAAATTTTATGCTGTTACTGATGTATATACCACAGTCAAATTTAAAAATATATGTTATGTATTGAAATAAATGTTATTCTCATGAAAATATTATGAGAGTTATAATTTTTTATGATATAAAACAAATAAAGAAGCAACTCAGTAAACTATTGGGATAACATATTTCTTGAATTATTGTTGAATTTTTATGATTATTGTTGATTAACATAAAATTTACAATATCCTATGCATTGTTATGGTGTAATGGCAGAAAGAAAACCTGCAAGTTTTCAAACTACCATATGACGATGTTATCAATAAGCAATGAAAGAAATGTTTTTAGTATCAACAGCTCTCCCAGCAATTTATGAGTTGAGTTGACCATATCCCAAGAATAGACATTTAAAAAGCAAAACTAAAAAAAATTCTTTAAAATAGCAGAATTAGAATCAAGACATCAGAGATGTTTTTATAAAAAACAAAATTAAATCTGTATGAAATAACTCAAAAAATAAATATATCATAAGCACTCCATTAAATTATCCCCCCCCCCTGCTTAAAAGTCAGGTTTTCAGTTCATGTCTCTAAATTTTAAAGCTTCTTCAACATCTATTGACATCTAAGTAAAGCTACAGAATGATCCCCAAGAGGTGTGAAAACATACTACCATTTAATACATAACAATAATAAAATAATAAATACCCCCTCAAGCAGCTGGTTGCCACAGAGGTCTGACAGGAGCCTGTCAGTTTATATGCCATAGTAGAAGGTCTGAGAGGATGGCAGGACCTCAGCAGAAAAACGACACATACATCCATGCCTTACCCGGGGCTCGAACCCAGGTCCCTTAGATCAGTAGCCAAGCGCGCTAACCACTCGGCCATGGAACGGCAATATACTGCACAAAACCACGTTGGATATATTAAAAGAAAACCAACAGAGAAGCAAACAATTGCTGCTTGACCTAGAAAGGATTAAAAGCAAAAAGACAATGGTTGAATAAAAGGGGGATACCAACACTATACTCAAGAAAAAATTTTCACCCACAAAGTTACATTCTGTGAGATATAAGAAGTGTGGTTCAATTTAAACTGTTAAATCAAAATGAAACAATACATCTGAGCCATACAATTGGATCTTTAAATAATACATTAAAAAAAATTATGTACTTCATCAATCACAAGGAAGTGATAATGTATCACAATAATGCTAGACATTACAAAAGCAGAGTCATAGTGAGAAGTCTTATTATATCCACCCTATTCAGCTGATTTGGCTCCACCAGATTTCTGTCTTTTAGAAGTCTGCAAAATTATAATTCTGAAAATTCTTTTCAATCGAATAATGAAATTTAATGAAAAATACTAAAGGAAAATACTCACACATTACTGATGAAAAATTTGCATCTTTTCAAGTATCTTACAAAATTACGGAAAAAAAATTATAGAATGACTCAACTCTTTAGGAATTATGTTTCCCACTGACATATTGACATGCAGGAATTTATGAAAATACCAGTGTCTTTCACAAGGTTAAGTATAAAATCTTTGTTAGAGTATTAAGAATCCCCTTCTTCCACACACAAAAAAAAAACTCATCTGCCTAGATATAAACCCGTGATCTCCTAACAAATGCCAGGTATTTTTACCATTGAGCTATCAGCATCCAACCAAATCACTGCCGAAAATGGCTAAAAGAAGTAATATCTATTCAATCAACTAAAGGTGATTTATATACCTTGAAGACATTTAAAGTTGCCAACAATGAATCTTATTAGCAAAAATTATTCACTTTTTTTGGCTAAGATTTTCAGAAAAGTTTTGTAATCCTGAGTACTGGAAATATTCATTATTAGGTATATATGCATTTCTACTTTTAAATATCTCTAATAATTTGTACTTCTAATTACTTCTAAATATCTTTAGTAATGCTGTCCATTAACCTTATCTTTTCATCATAATAAACATTATTTGAACCAATTATAGCAAGGAATCAATTATTATGAAATTTAAATGGTGATTTATTATTACTATTATATATCAAAACACTGCTAGTACCTGTTGATAAAGCACACTACTTTGCGATGACAATAGTCTATTAGATCTATTAGAACATCTTCTGCAGCTTCTATGGCTTCCTGGTGAAAAAAAATTGTCTCTAGCAGAGAAATCAGCATTGCTTCATGGTAAAGCTGGGAATAAACAAATCAGAAGTTAAACTGCAGTGTTTATAAATATTGTTTAAAACAAAGTATAAATTTGAAATACAAAAGCTGCTCTGGAGCTGTATGTGATTCTGAGCACTCTAAAAGGTGGCTCTTGAAATTTTTTGGTTCAACATTCAACTATGATAATCTTTTACAAATTTTCGTTAGAAACCAAAGCATGTTGGCAGATGATAGTGTGAAAGCACTGATGGAATTCAAAGGCACTAATAGTGTGAAAGCACTGATGGAATTCAAAGGCGCTAATAGTGTGAAAGCACTGATGGATTTCAAAGGCACTAATAGTGTGAAAGCACTGATGCAATTCAAAGGCTCTAATAGTGTGAAAGCATTGATGCAATTCAAAGGCTCCAAATAAATAAATAAAAAATAAATACCCCCTCAAGCAGCTGCTTGCTACAGAGGTCTGACAGGAGCCTATCGGTTTGTATGCCACAGTAGATCTGAGAGGATGGCAGGACCTCAGCAGAAATTGACACGAACATTCATGCCTTACCCGGGACTCGAACCCAGGTCCCTTAGATCAGTAGCCAAGCACGCTAACCACTTGGCCAGGGAACACACAACAAATTTAAGTAAGTTGCCTGAGAAGACTGAAATTCAAAAGTCATTGACGAATGGCAATTTTTTTAATAATTCTTCTTCTTCTTCTACATTACAATCACATGAGATTTCCTTCTTCAGGCTTTCTCACAACATAATTTAGTGGGGAAATTAACCAATGGTTCAATTTAATTTAGATTATATATTTTCCATTTATATTATTTTTTTATATATATATTTGGAAATTTGCTTATTTATTAACTTTTTATTTTATATATATATTTATTATTATTTTTATAGTTATTTTTATTTTTTTATATTTTATATTTATATTTTATATTTAAAGAATTGTTTATTTATTAACCATTTTTTTAGCTCTTTCTCATTTTCTTTATTTTATTTAATTATTAATTTATATATATATATTCTATTCCAAAGAGAAGTTGAAAGGAGGAAATCAAACAATACAGAGTAGATTTTAATTTTTAAATACACAGATGGATGATATAATATTAAGTCAGTGCAAAATTCCCAAATTCCATGTTCTTCAAGTGAGTTAAAAAAAAATTTGTCTTTGGGTGTTGATATGCTTACAATTTAAAAGATGTGATGTATTGTTTCTGGAGTGTTGCAATATATATACAGTTTAGTGTTTTAATAATTCTTTTCAATGTTTATTGTACACACTTGAATATACTACTTTACTGTTATATGTTTTTTATTTTTGCTAATAAATAATCTGAAGTTTCTTTTTTCCTGATATGGTTCTCAAACCAATAAAGATTATAATTTGTGGCTCTCAATATTTATTCGTTTACCTATTTTGGCTCTTGACCCAAAAAAGGTTCCCAACCCATGAACTAGAAGAATAACATATTGCCTCTGGCAAATATGGGATGCTCATTTTCAGAACTTTGCACTCTTAAACAGTAGTAATTCATACTAAAGGAACGAATGAAAAATGTAAATAGAAATACATAATTAGCCTATGTAACACACACACACAAATAAATTCTCATTTATTCCTTAAAATAAAAATGTTGTGGTTTCTCATCCCATAAGGTTAAGGGGCAAATCAGTCAGTATACTGACCCTGAAGTAGTGTATTTCAGGCAGGTTTTTCTATATTGATTCTAGTTATTGAAAAGGTCCATTTAGAAGGGTGGTGCCTGAAGTTCTACTACCAGCATTCGGTGGCTTATGCTTTAGTGATAGGGAATGGTCTTTGCCAAATGCTTGCAATTAGGGGGCTGTTTGATATTATCTATTATCTCTGAATAAACTTCATTCCTTTAAAAATACTACTAATCAAATCGAAGAGATTTTTCAATGTATTTGTTCAACTATCGATGAAGATATCACTCTGAATTTAATGTTGATCAATTTTAGGGGAAAATTTGTCTTGAGTTGGGTGGGATATGAACCCATGACCTTCTGATAACATGTCAGGTGGTCTGATCACTGAGTGACCGGCCGCCATCAATCAATATCTCCTCTAATTGATGTTATGAGTTTTCTACCTAAAGTACACAATTTACTGTGTCTCATGAAGGTATTGTCCCAGCTGCTCTCAGCCTCAAGAAACAATGACAAATATGTCATGAATATGTATGTCAGATCATAATATATAACTCTTCATGACATACTTGTCATTGTCTCTTGAGGCTGAGAGCAGCTGGAACAATATTTTCATGAGATGCAGAAAATTGTGTACTGTTGGTAGAAAGCTCATAACATCAATTAGAGGAGATTTTGATCGGTGGCTGGTAACTCAGCAGTCAGAGCACATGACATGTTATCAAGAGGTTGAGTTCTTATCCCACCCAGCTCAAGATAATTTTTCCTCTAAATCTGATCAATGTTAAATTCAGAGCAGGGGCATAGCCATGGGGGGATGGGGGGAGGCTCCCCCCCCCCAAAGTAACTCGGAATTGGCAAAAATCAAAGCGACTTCAGAAAATCTAGGTGAGTTGTAAAAATTTGCAATTTTTTTTTTTTGGAAAATTAAGTAGAGTTGTCGAAATTGAGGCAACTTGGCAAATCTAAGGCAGTATGACAAAATTTAGAGCAGTTGGCAAAATTCGAAGCCACTTAGTAAAATACAGGTGAGTTGGCAAAATCGGGACAACTTGGCAAAATCTTAGGGAGTTGGCAAAATTCGGAGTGACTTGGAAAAATCTTGAGGAGTTGGCAAAATTCAGAGTGACTTGGTAAAATCTTGGGGAGTTGGCAAAAAATAAGGTGAGATGTAAAAATTAGTATTTTTTTTTCTGTAAAATTATGGCGAGTTGGCAAAACGTAGGAAGTTGGCAAAATTCGGAATGACTTGACAAAATTCTGTTGAGATGTGAAAATTTGGATTTTTTCTGTAAAATTATGGCAAGTTGGCAAAATCTAGGAAAGTTGGCAAAATTCGGAGTGACTTGGCAAAATCGTGGAGAGCTGACAAAATTCAGGTGAGATGTAAAAATTGCAATCTTTTTTCTGTAAAATTATGGCGTGTTGGCAAAACAGCAGCAACTTCACAATATCTAGGAGAGTTGGCAAATCTTGGGGGGCTTGCAAAATTCAGAGTGACTTTGCAAGAATCAGGTGTGATGTAAAATTGAGATTTTTTTTTTCTGTAAAATTGTGGCGAGATGGCAAAATCGAGGAAACTTGGCAAAATATAGGGCAGTTAGCAAATTGGAATCCACTTGGTAAAATACGGGCGATTTGTGAAAATTGGGATTGTTTTTGTGAAATTAAGAAGAGTTGACAAAATTGAGAAAACTTGGCAAAATCTAGGGAAGTTGGCAAAACTGGAAACCACTTGGTAAAGTACAGGTGAGTTGTAAAAATTGGGATTCATTTTGTGAAATTAAGGAGAGTTGGAAAAACCAAGAACTCTTGGCAAAATCTAGGGGAGTTGGCAAAATTCGAAACCACTTGGTAAAATACAGGTGAGTTGTGAAAATTGTGCCTTTCTTGTGCAATTAAGTAGAGTTGATAAAATTCGAAGTGACTTGGCAAATTCTGAGATGTTAAAATTACGATTTTTTCTACAAAATTATAGCAAGTTGGCAAAAATCTAGAGTGGTTGGAAAAATTCGAATCCACTTGGTAAAATATAGGCGAGATGTGAAAATTGAGATTTTTTTTGTGAAATTAAGTATTGTTGGACATACTGAGGAAACTTAACAAAATATAGGGCAGTTGGCAAAATTCGAATCCACTTCTAAAATACGTGCGAGTTGTGATAATTGGGATTGGGTTTGTAAAATTCGGGAAAGTTGACTAAAATCGAGAAAACGTGACAAAACCTTGTGTAGTTTGAAGTGATATGGCAAATTTAGGATCGATGTAAAGATTGGGAATAATTTCGTGAAATTAAGGAGAGTTGGCCAAATCAAGGGAAAATTCACAGTGACTCGCTAGAATTCAGAAAATAAATACCCCCTCAAGCAGCTGCTTGCCACAGAGGTCTGACAGGAGCCTGTCAGTTTATATGCCACAGTAGAAGGTATGAGAAGATGGCAGGACATCAGCAGAAAAACGACACATACATCCATGCTTTACCCGGGACTCGAATCCAGATCCCTTAGATCAGTAGCCAAGCACGCTACCCACTCGGCCATGGGACGGCTAGAATTCAGACGAGATGTTAATATTTCAATAATTTCTGTGAAATAAATTATGGCTAGTTGGCCAAATTCGAAATTAAATGACAAGTTACGGTTAGTTGGCAAAATTGGAATGCTGAATTTCACAAAACCAATCCCAATTATCACAACTCGCCCATATTTTCCAAGTGGATTCGAATTTTGCCAAATTGCCCTACATTTTGTTAAGTTTCCTCAATTTGTCCAACTATCCTTAATTTCACAAAACCAATCCCAATTTTTACAACTCACCTTACTTTACCAAGTGGTTTCCAGTTTTGTCAACTTCCCTAGATTTTGCCAAGTTTTCTCGATTTTGTCAATTCTCCTTAATTTTACAAAAACAAAACCAACTTTCAGAAATCACCCATATTTTACCAAGTGGATTCGAATTTTGTACACTGCCCTAGATTTGCCAAGTTTCCTTGATTTGGCCATCTCGCCACAATTTTAGAGAAAAAAAATACCAATTTTACATCACACCAGATTTTTGCTCTGAATTTTGCCAACTTCTCCAAGATTTTCCAACTCTCCTAGATATTGCGAAGTTGCCTCGATTTGCCAACACGCCATAATTTTACATAAAAAAAGGTTGAAATTTTTACATCTCACTTGAATTTTGTCAACTCTCCACGATTTTGCCAAGTCACTAGAAATTTTGCCAACTTCCCCTAGTTTTTGCCAACTGCCCCTAGATTTTGCCAACTTTCCTAGATTTTGCCAACTCGCCATAATTTTACAGAAAAAAAATCCAAATTTTCACATCTCACTTGAATTTTGCCAACTGTCCCTAGATTTTTCCAACTCCCTAAGTTTTGCACACTCACCATAATTTTACAGAAAAAAAAATACTAATTTTTACATTTCACCTGAATTTTGCCAACTCCCCACAATTTTGCCAGGTCACTCCAAATTTTCTCAACTCGCCAAAATTTTGTTGTCACTTCGAATTTTGCCAAATCCCCAAGATTTCACCAAGTCACTCCGAATTTTGCCAACACCCTAAGATTTTGCCAAGTTGTCCCGATTTTACCAACTCATCTGTATTTTACTAAGTGACTTCGAATTTTGCCAACTGCTCTAAATTTTGCCATCTCTCTATTTTCCAAACTGTCTTAGATTTGCCAAGTTGCCACGATTTTGCCAACTTCCCTTAATTTTCCAAAAAAGAAATTACAAATTTTCACAACTCACCTAGATTTTATGAAGTCACTTTGAATTTTGACAACTCTGAGTTAATTTGGGGAGGGAGCCTCCCCCATCCCCCCCATGGCTATGCCCCTGGGTGAGGATTATGTCATGGCTAGGTGGGCTGAACATTTCAGTGATGTTCTAAACAATGTAGTTAATTCTTCTCCCATTGTTTGTAATGATGATACATGCATTGGTGGCTTTAATGTTGGCCCTATATCACATTCTGAAGTTATTTTGGCTATTTCTAAACTTAAACTTCAGAAATCACCAGGGAGAGATGAAATTACTACAGAAATGCTTAGAGCAGTTACCACTTGGATGACTGAAATTTTGAATATCTTTTATAATAAAGGCATGGTTTACAAGGATTTTACCACAGCTATTATTATCTCCATTTACAAAAAACGTGATCACAGTTCTTGTGATAACTGTAGGGGTATCAGCCTACTCTCTGTTACAGGTAAAATTCTTTGCATGATTGTGCTTAACATATTTAAGAATCTGGTTGACAGGCAATTGCGTGATGAGCAATGTGGATTCAGAAGTGGTAGGGGATGTGTGAATTAGATATTTTCACTTAGGCAGATTCTTGAGAAATGTTTAGAGTTCCAGAAAAGTTTGGTTGCTAGCTTTGTTGATTTCAAAAAGGCTTTCGACTCTGTTGATCATCATAATTTGTGGTTGTTGTGAGATCGTATGGTATACCAGACAAGTTAGTTAATATTGTTACGACAGAAGAATCTGGCAACCGAAAGCAAAATTTCAGCCAACGAATAAGAACTTTGGGAGAATTTGGAGAAGAAGAGTGGAGTGTTAACGGTCGTTGTGTTGTAACGGTCGTTGTGTATTGTAACGGTCGGTGAGTTCGAAAATGGACGGTGAGCTGTTCTGAGACAGTGCGCGTAAGTATCAAGAAGTAACTTGATGTGTTGTGTATACGCGGAAGGATAAAAGTGGGATCTTTTATCGTTAAGTATCAAGAAGTAACTTGATGTGTTGTGTATACGCGGAAGTATAAAAGTGGGAACTTTTATGGCTAACTTCGAATGTCTACACGGACTGTCTTTTTGTTCGGCTAGTGTGTGAAAAGTTATTAGCACAGGACGAGAATTGGTTTACGAGTGAAGATCTTCGGGTGACCTGGTAAATCAAGTAAAAGGTAGTATTTAGTAAAATACACAGAGCTGATATTGTGTGCTCTACGCAGGAAGATTGATGACTTGTGCATGTTAATAGTTGATTTGTTAATAAGATACTTCATCCATATTTCCTTTGTAACAATTTACCTTGTATTGAATTTGGTTTTGAAATATAGCTTTTAATACTCACGCTCAGTGGCTATCCATTTTTGTAATCCGCAACATTTGGTGTCAGAAGTGGGATTAATTAATTGAATGCCGTTAACTAGAAGTATGGATGAATTAGTAAAGTTGATATATAGCTTCAAAGCCGATATGACTACGCTGATGACTGATATGAAAGCCGATATGACTACGCTGATGACTGATTTGAAAGCCGATATGACTACGCTGATGACTGATTTGAAAGCCGAAATGACCGCACGAAATAATGAGTTGAGGACTGAGATAGTTTCTCAAAAAGATGATTTGAAAGCCCAAATGGCCGCACAAAATAATGAGTTGAGAAATAAAAGAGGTGACCTGGCCGCACAAAATACTGAGATGAGAGCTGAAGTGGCTTCTCGAGTTGGTAAGATTATTGATCACTTCAAGGATCATAAAACCGAACTCAATAGACAATGCAATAGTTTAAATGTTGAATTTGTCAGTGAAAAAGATGATCTTGATAGTGTTAAGTTAGATTGTAAACATGGAAAAGAAAAAGAGAAAGGCAACGCATATAAAAATGTGGATCTGCTACTGGAAATCAAGAATCGTAGAGATAGCGCAGATAATGCCTTTGACCACGCAACTACTGGTGATGCATGGCAGAGTGTCTATGTCGCTGGTGACATGTCTAGGAACTGTGAAGAACAATCACACAGATCAGAGAGCTGTGAGACTATACAGTACGCTTTGCACTTCAAAATACCTAGGTATACAAGTCTGGCACGATCTGAAGAGAGATCCACACGAAAGGTATTCTATTCCTCGCCGTCAGCAAAATGCGTCCTGGACAATTATCGCAAAGGCAGAGTAACGAGTGGTAATGAGGGGGAACGAAACAGAGTTTACGTTTCGCAGAGTGGTCCGAGTAAAGAAGAGGCGTCCATTCATCATGGATACAAAGTGCCATTCGACGTTACCCGGGAAGTCGGAGAGATTTTTCCGAAACACATAGCCACACTCGAATCGTTTATAGAAAGTGGGGATTTAAGAAAGAATTCCGAAGAATGGCTTAGAAGCGTAACAGGTGATGCTAGTAAAGGAGCTTCAGGCAGAGACAGTACTTCAAAGACTAACTTTCTGGATGAAACTAAGCCTCAGAGTTACGATCAGAGAGAAGTGAATCCCTCAGATAATTTCAACGTAGCCACGCTGAATTTCTTTTCTGAACAGTCAATGTGCAGATTTGGACATTATAACCATTTAGATTATAAGGATATAGAAAAGTTTTATCACGACTACAAGAGCTCTAAAGTGGACAATATCATGTTACAAAACTCGTCGCTGATCTCCAGAATGAACAATTTGGCAATCATGACTGATATTTCCCTGGCTAATTACAATGAGAGCTCCAAGAAAGTGAATTCGGAAGAAACAGCAAATATGACCTCCTCGGGTCATGTGTTTTGCTGGAGACCCGAGTGGCGCCATCGGATGGTAGATGAAAACAGCACAGGAGGTGTCGGCAACAAAGTGAGTCTTGTCTTGGCTCCTGCACTTGCTGCTTTAGGTCTCAAGGTCCTTATGATCTCCGGTCGTGCTCTCCAATTGACGGGAGATACTCTGGACAAATTGGAATCCATCCTTGGCTTCACAGTCGACTGCACTAAAGATAAAATCGAGCAGATGATGGAAGACGTCGGATGCTGCATCGTAGGACAGACAGAGGAGCTGGTGCCAACAGATAAGGAGATTTACCGCTGCAAGGATCTGACGGCTACCGTAGATAGCGTTCCTCTAAGGAGATGCTCAATTGTGTCCAAAAAGCTGGCTGAAGGAGTGTGCGCTTTGGTTTATGATGTTGAATTCGGAAAAGGAGCTATTGATCTCATCAGTACAGAAGATGTTGCTGTTGATTTAGTTAAGAAAATGGTTGCAGCATCACAAGCTCGTGGAATGAAGAGTTTGAGTTGTTCAGCTGTTATCAGCAACATGGATTCACCTCTTGAAAACTCTGTTGACAACTCTCTGGAAGTGATGGAAGCTGTTCAGTGTTTCCTTGGTGACGGATCCTTGGAACTGCAAGAGCTCGTCGAAGAGTTAGGAGGAGAACTTCTGCGTTTGGTGAACATTGTGGATAATAGGGTAGATGAAGCATCACGTGTCCGCAAGGTTCTGCATAACGGCAATGCTTTGAACAAGTTTCGTAACATGTTAATAGAACAAGGAGTATCTGAAGATGTTGCAAGCTGGCTATGTGAAGGTAAAACAAAAAAAAATATTGCTAGCAGCCCGACACATCACTGATTTCACTTATACAGGAGAAACAGGTAAGGTTGTCGGATTAGAAGCTGCAGTTCTAGCAAGAGTATGGAAGGAGGAGATGGACCGAAGCGCTAAAAAGAATTATGGAGCTGATATTATATTTGTGAAGCACCTTGGGGATCAAATTGAATCAGGTGAAATGTGGCTGAAGGTTCATCACGACAGTTCTGAATTAAGTGAAAGTCAACTGACAAAAGGGTCAGATTGCAGGATGAAAATTCTCCCTAGATATTATGTCACTAATGACTTTCATTCCTTGTTACTGTTGATAGAAGTAAAAATCCAAAGAAGAAAACTTTCGACAAAGAAGAAAACTTTTTACAGGTTTTGCACGAAAACTCTTAGTCGATTCTTCTCCCTGCAGAGACATAAACGTGTTCACAAGGGCTATAGGCCTTACACGTATTATGTTTGTGGACGAGGCTTCAGTCAGAAAAGAAATATACGTCATAATGAGATTCGCTTTCATTTTGACACAGACGTGGTATATCGCATTCGTCGATGTCCAGCTACAAAGTGCAAGGTGGTTCACGTGGATCATTTGGCCCCGTTTCATCGAAGAACTGAAGAAGCTTTGGAATCCAGAATTGTTCGGGACGAACAAGACCTAGGAAGGGGGCAGTGTTACGACAGAAGAATCTGGCAACCGAAAGCAAAGTTTCAGCCAACGAATAAGAACTTTGGGAGAATTTGGAGAAGAAGAGTGGAGTGTTAACGGTCGTTGTGTTGTAACGGTCGTTGTGTATTGTAACGGTCGGTGAGTTCGAAAATGGACGGTGAGCTGTTCTGAGACAGTGCGCGTAAGTATCAAGAAGTAACTTGATGTGTTGTGTATACGCGGAAGGATAAAAGTGGGATCTTTTATCGTTAAGTATCAAGAAGTAACTTGATGTGTTGTGTATACGCGGAAGTATAAAAGTGGGAACTTTTATGGCTAACTTCGAATGTCTACACGGACTGTCTTTTTGTTCGGCTAGTGTGTGAAAAGTTATTAGCACAGGACGAGAATTGGTTTACGAGTGAAGATCTTCGGGTGACCTGGTAAATCAAGTAAAAGGTAGTATTTAGTAAAATACACAGAGCTGATATTGTGTGCTCTACGCAGGAAGATTGATGACTTGTGCATGTTAATAGTTGATTTGTTAATAAGATACTTCATCCATATTTCCTTTGTAACAATTTACCTTGTATTGAATTTGGTTTTGAAATATAGCTTTTAATACTCACGCTCAGTGGCTATCCATTTTTGTAATCCGCAACAATATAATGAAAGCTCTCTATAATGACACTGAGCCATGTGTGAGAGTTGGTAAAGCTTGTAGCAAATTGGTTTAGCATTACTTCTGGTGTTTGACAAGGCTGGATTTTGTCTCCTTTTCTCTTTAGTTTGGTTATTGATTATGTTATGTGAAATTCACTGCAAGCAAAAATTTTGGCCTTAAATAGTCTGATGATACGAAAATTTCTGATTTAGATATGTTGATGATTTAGCCCTTTTGGCAAATGATGTTGATCAGATGGACTCTTTCATTTAAGCTGTTGATGAGACTGGTAGTAGAGTAGGTTTGGTTATAAACAGAGAGAAAACTAAAGTGATGAAAATTGGTCAGGCAGCCTGTGATTCTGTTAATCTGAATGGTTGCAGTCTTGAGCAGGTGTCACAGTTTAATTATCTTGGGAGCTATATAACCGATAATGGTGATGTGCGGATGAGATTAACAGACGAATAGGGATTGCCGTCAGGACTTTTAAGAATCTATGGAGAGTGTGGGGAAATAGACGTATACACCTAGATTATAATCAGACTGTATAATAATTTGGTTCTTTCTAGGGTTAGTTATGGTAGTGAAACTTGGACACTTTGTAAACGAGATAACAGGAAACTAGATGCTTTTGATTGTAGATACTTACGCAGCATCTTGGGCATTAGGTGGTTCAACTTTGTAACTAATGATAAGGTTAGGCAAAGGAGTCAGCAACCCCCTTTAAGCAGCATATTGTGCAGAGAGAGACTCTGCTGGTTTGGCCATGTAGCCATATGGATAATTATAGATTGGCGAATAGGGTTAGGAAGTGTGTGCCTAAAGGCCTCAGAAAGATGGGGAGACCTAGGATGCAGTGGGCAATGTCAAACAGGACCCTATTAGAATTGGTGTGCAGTGGCCAAATGCAGCAGATGTAGCTCAGGACAGATATGCTTGGAGAACTTAATTGCATGGTCTGGTTGGACCTCCGTAGCCCATGGCAGCATGAGTATTGTGATGATGACGATGATATATTATTTTCTTTTTCGGCTATTCTTAAAACATGTTATTTAACAAAAAAATTGGGTCAAAAATTTAAAAGTGTTCTTATCTTTTTCACTTCGATTCACTATTCTGCCCCTCCACTGTAACAATTACCTACATGTATATATTTGTGTGTGTGCAGCTAGGTAGTTATTGGAAGGAGTTGAATTCTGTCAAGAAAAGAGATATTACCCTGTTCTAGGTGACTTCAATGCTAAAGTTCATACTGTCAGTGATCTTTGGGGAAGGATGAGAGATAATTTTGGTATTGGTAGCTGCAATGGCAATGGGTAAAGTCTCCTACAAGTATGTAAATTTAATGGTTTGAGAATAACTAACACTTATTACAAACACTGTGACATATATAAGTACACATGGGTTTCACCTTATGGGCTGCATAAGAATGTGATTGATTATATATTAATTACCAGCGAATGGGCTAGTTCTGATAGGAATACCAGGGCATATAGAGGATCTGAAATTGGATCTGACCATACCTTGTTAAAAGTATCTTGCAACTTAAACTTAAAAAGTGTTGTGCTAAGGTTAAAAAAATTTACCTTTAATATTGAAGCTCTGAAAGACCCAGTTATAGCTAAAGTTTACCGTAATAGGCTACTTAGTCATTATGACAATCATGGTTTGTTTACTACTGTAGTTAAGGAAGAATGGGACCATTTTAAACAGGCTTTTCTTGAAACGAACAGTACTCTTTTTGGAAAAATTATTTGAGTGATAAGGTATGAGGTTATTTCAGAATGAAAAAACTCCAGATATATCCTTACTCAATACTCTATTAGTCCTAATAGAAAACATTATAAAAAGGTTCATAAATGTTTAAAGGATCAGTTAGTAGCTGATAAGTTGGTTGTTTAGGGTTTTATGGCACAAGAGCAACTAGGCCATAATGCACCAAACAAAAAGACAATATAAATGATAAAAGACGAGTAAACACGCAACCAAAAGTTAAAACAAAAACATATTTTCAAATTGTAAACCAACAAAGAACAAGGGTATGATTATAAAGCAAAACAACTGGAGAAATACAATATACAACAATCCCAGGTGTTTCCTGGGTGAAATAAAGAAAATAAAGTAAAATCAAAGTCTACTAAAATAGCCACAATGTTTGAAAAAGGAAAAAACTGGTGGTAAAATGCAGTGATCAGATAAAAGATGCCCAAGTGTAAGAGGCTTGGACATAAAATTATGAAAGCTAAAATATAAATGACGTTTGAGATTAAAACATACACATTCAATTAAAAATAGTTAAAAGGGTGTTACAAAACTCACACTTAGGTTCGTCATCCGCCTGTAGAAGAAACAAATGAGTAATAAATGAATGACCTAAGTGGAGCTGAGTCCATACAACTTCCTCCTTGCGATTCCTGCAGTAACAAGACTGCCATGATTGATGATAGGTTTGATCTCAAAGAACTTGTTCGTAAACTGTTCTGACCAAGATCTCTGCTACTGTGCCCAGAGTCAATAGCAAAACGCTGCTGAAAGTTCAAGTATGGAATTGGTAGCGGAGAGCCGGACAGGCGCGTGGCTGACCTGGCAGCTGCATCTGCCAAGTCGTTGCCCCTAATCTCAACACAACCGGGCACCCAACAGAAATGGATGGTGGTTGTGGCTGCCAGATGATGTAGCTGCTGCCGGATCTTAGAAAGAACTGGTGAGGCCGATGCCTCACTGAGATCAAAGACTGTAGCAAGCTAAGTGAGTCAGAGTAAAGCACACACTGACGATGATGCTTAGCCACCAAGTGGTCCAAGGAGATACTGATAGAATGCAACTCTGCAGTGAAGATGGAACACTGCAGTGGGATCTGGTCTGCAATGATTACATCACAACAGATCATGGCCGAACCCACTAATGTGCCGGACTTCGAGTCATCTGTGAAGATAGGCAAGATGTCTGGGTATTCACATGATGACTTGCAAAGAGTTGGAGGTATATACAGTCCAGTGTAAAGGCCTTCCCCATTCTGCACAGGGAAAAATCACAGGAAGGAGAAACAGCGAGCCACAGTGGGAGTGACTCAACTGTCAATTGTGCAATGCTATTGAGACTGGTGTTGATGCCTCTGAGGTAGCCTCGGACTCGCAAACGAAAAGGAGAAATGGCAGTCAGCAGATTAGTGTAAAGCCTTTCTCACTTTGGACTGAAAATGCAGTCCCAAGTGCGATGGCCAGGCAGGGATCGCAATATCATTGTGGGGACAGCTGCTGACAGAGAAGAGATAAAGATGGTTCGTCAGTCTCAATGAAAAGACTCTGGACCATTGAGGTATGGAAAGCTCCCATGCAAACATGGAGGGTCTGATGATGGAGGGGGTCCAGCACCTTCACCACCGAATCCCGGGTGGAGTTGTACACCTGGGATCCGTAGTCCAGTTTCAATCGGACAAGTGCACGGTACAGGCAGAGCAGAGAACATCGGTCAGTTCCCCACGAGAGAGACGATATTCAATGCCTGCATGCAGTTGAACCTGAGATGATGTATATGTGATAAAATGGTCAATTTCCGATTGAAGATGACACCGAGAAACTTGGTCTCCACCACAACTGGAATGATGTTGCCCCCCAAGCCAAAGCTCTGGGTCCAGATGAAGATTTCGCTTGTGGCAAAACTGCACACAAGCAGTCTTCTATGGAGAGAACCAAAACCCATTTGCCGTCACCCAAACCGAAAGATTGATCAGGGCAATTTCCAGTTGTCTTTCAATGACCCTCATGCTGGAAAAGAACAAAAGATGCTAAAATCGTCAACATAGAGGGCATTGCCTACAGAGGGAGGAAGTTGTCTAGTAATAGAATTAATCTTGACAGCGAAAAGCATAACATTCAGAATGCAGGCTTGTGGCATCCCCTGTTCTTGGGGATACGACTGCAACAGAGTGTTGCCGACACAGACATGAAATGAACGTGTCAATAAGAAGTTGCAGATGATGATTGGCATGTGGCCTCTCAAGCCAAAGCTGTGGAGGTCACGAAGAATGCCGAATCTCCAAGCTGTGTCATATGCTTTTTTGGTGTTGAAGAAAATTGACACCAGGTGCTCTCTACATAGAAATGAATTTCTGATATCTGATTTGAGGTGTATCAGATGGTCAAGAGTTGACTGTTGCTGCGAAAGCCACACTGGGTGTTGGAAAGAAGGTTGTGGTGTTCTAAATACCAAATGAGTCTGGCATTTACCACTCTTTCTAACACCTTGCACATGCAGCTCGTCAATGCAATGGGACGATAATTCGAAGGAATCTTGGAATCCTTTCCTGCTTCGGGAATGCCAAGACGATGGCCTCCTGCCAGGAGTCCGAAAACAGCTCCTCGAGAAAAATGCGATTGAAAAGATGAAGCAGCTGATCCTTACTCGATGGTAAGAAATGTTGGAGCATGGCATAATGGACATTGTCTGGCCTTACAGCAGATATATGAATGGAGTGCAGAGCAAGGTGAAGCTCCTCCACTGTGAATGGCCTGTTGTAAGGCTCCAGGCCATTTGAGTGGAAGGACAGCAGAGAGTATTCTGCCCTGCTCTTCTGGGCCAGAAACTTGGTGGAGTAAGAAGAAGAAAAAGAGATGGAGGAGAATGACTCCTCCAGATTGTCGGCAATTGCTTTAGGATCAATCCATTTTGCTCCAGGATCGATAACAAGTGGGATGTGTAATTCCCACTCATCTTCCAGACTTTATCCCACACGACCTTAGAACTGGTCATGTGGGTGATAGAAATCTTATAAGTGATCCAAGATTCCTTCTGGTTCTGGAACCGGATGAAACAAGCTTTCACCCTGGTGTGTTTGAACTTTTCAAGGTTGGGGGATGTCGGATATCTCCAAAACACCCCCCAAGTCTTGTTCTGAGCCTTACAAGCTGCGGTGCAATCTGGATTCCACCACAGTTTTGGAAAACGAGGAAACCATGTCGAAATTTGAGGAATTGTGGATGCAGCAGCATCTATGATACAGTCTGTTATCTCTGTTACTGCAACATTGATTGGCTCCTGGCTGACAAAGTGGTCATTAAGCTCAGAGAGCAGCTCGAAAACACTCCAATCAGCCAGATCAAACCTCCACCATGAGACGTGTGAAGGCCTGTAAGGCCCCCATGGGAGATGGTGCACATCACGGGGAGGTGATTGCTTCTGTAAGGGTTGTCCTTGACCTCTGATGTAAAGAGTGGAAGGATCGAGGAGGAGCAGATGGTGAGGTCAATGGCAATGAATGTGCGGGTTGGGGAGTGAAAATACGTACTGACACCGGTGTTCAACAGGGAGAGAGAAGGATCCAGGAGCCATTGCTCTGACGTTGCCCCCCCCCCCCCTGTTGGTTTCAGCACTTTCTCCTAGTGGACTGTGTCCATTGAAGTCTCCATGATGAGGAAGGAATATGGCAGCTGCAAGACGAGGTCATCAAGGTCTTCCTGGAAGACAATGCTTCCATGTGGAAGATATACTGAGTAGACACTCAGTGAGAACCCCACAAAGAGGCGGATGGCTACCGTCTCAAGTTGGTGGTGAGGAGCACGACCTGAAATGGAGAATGGTTGCTCATGAGGATGGCGACACCCCCTGAGCTGGACCATTTCCATCCCGGTCCAGGCTAACTAGTGAAAAGTGCCGGATTGTGGAATTTGTGACTGGCTGCAAGTATATCTCCTGCAGGCACACACAGATGGGCTGGTGTACCTGAAGGAGGACCTTGATGTCGTAAGTATTCCTCAGGAATCCAGGACAATTCCACTGTAGGAGTGTGGCCATCTCAGGAGTTAGAAGAATTCCCATTCAACTTAACCGCCGCGAGGATGGTTTAGTGAATAGGGGACAGTTGGTATCCATGTCCTCGGAATCATCTGAGGGAAATGGATCGTTGACTGTTCTTTGTGGTGAAGTTATTGTTTTCTTTTTAAGCCCCAGTGGGTGTCCCTTTGATTTGGAAGGTCTAGTTGTCTGAGGACAGGAAGTAGGAGGTCTTCCATTGGAAGTGGAAGGCTGAGTTGCAGGAATGGAAACCGGGGTGGATGTCGAAGTTGACACCAACCTCGGGAGGTATCTTGCTGCAGGTGAGAAAAATTCAGTAGGTGGTACACTGATGTCAGTCTGCACCGCCACCGAATTCATTGGAACGATGGGCTTCCCAATGACTGCATTGGCATAGGATACCTTGCCAGGTGGTGCGGGTGGTGCAACGAGCTTTCTCGCCTCAGCGTATGAAATGTTGTTGATCGTTTTAAGACATTGAACCTTCTTTTCCTCCTTCCACTTGGGACAGTCGCAGGAGTACACGGATGCTCACCAAAACAGTTCACATAGCTTGCCTTTTCTGCTGTGCAATCAGAATCGAGATGATCCTTACTGCCACAGTGAGCACAGGTGAGTTTGCCCCAGCAAGCAGTGCAGGCATGACTGTATATCTGGCACTGAAAACAGCACAAAGGGTTCAGTATATATGGCCATACCTCACAATGTAAATAGTCTGCCTTGATGGAAGAAGGCAGGCGTGGTGTGTTAAATGTCACAATCAGTACCCGGATTGGTACCAATTTCCCATCACAGCGTGTAGAAACCCAATGGACTGCTGTTACTCCTTAAGGTCTGAGCTCTGAGAGGATTTCCTCCTCGGTGACTTTGAGGAGGCCCCACTCAGTTATCACACCCCGAGAGGAATTCAAAGTTTTGTGGGGAGTGACCTCGATAGCCATCCCACCAATTTCTCTGACATTCAGGAGCAGTTCCAAGTGTTTGGAACAAGCGGTCTCAACCTGCAAGTCACCAGATCGTAAGCACTTAATGGATTTCAGCTCTCCCGCAAGGCCTTTCAAACCTTTGTTCACAAAAAATGGGGACATGTCCCCAAGTACCTGATCACCTGTGGAGTGGATGATCAGGAATCTCGGGAACGAAGACACAGACAAAGACAATGGCAGAGATAACGTATACGAGGAAGATGAGGGCTCATGTCAAGCCCTCTTGTTGGCATTGATCATATCAATTTCTTCTTCAACTCTCATGGGGTTTTTTTTGTGTGGTTCTGTGCCCACTGTCCCCACCCTCCACAGAGCCCAACAAGGGAATGCCCAGGCAAACGCCAGGGCTACGCGGGCACTATACGTGCACAGACAGTGAGCCAAGCCCTCACAAATAAATACAAGCAAAATGAAAAAAAGAAATGTGCAGAAAGAAACTTTCTACACGAAACAAAGTTTAAAATATCGAAATTGTGAACGACCAAACTAGCCTCACAAAGAAATTATAACTACCAAAGGAAAATAATTTGTGAGGAAACTCATAAACCTGTACCCTGACTGTGGGCAAGGTTACTCACTGCTCTGCAAAGTTGACCTTAGCAGGACCTACCCACCAGCTCATTGCTCCTTGGGGCAATGAGAGAATTAGATAATATATGTTTCCATTTTCCAGAGTCCCATTTTCCAGTTTTTACAATTTGACAATCTAACTGTAGCAGGAAATAAAAGTAACATATCAAACAAATTGTTTCAGTACCATTTCATTCACATGCAAAATAATGTGATTAACCTTAGAAGGGCTACAGCAGTGATTTCGACCACTAGTTAACCCTTCCAGTGTCCAACCCATCTGTATACATACGGAGAATCTGAATTGAGAGGCCAATGATGTATGTATACGCATTTAGTACAACAAAAATATATTGATTTTCTAAAAAATTAAAATTGCTGTTGTAATTTTATATATATATCTTATAAAAATATATAATTTAGGCTTCAAAAATAACATTTTGTGTTTTAATTTGATGCATATTTTACTAAACTACAATATAAATAATTTTATAAAGCCATCTGATTGCCATTTCTTAGAAGCACTAAACAGTATTGCCGATTTGCTTGTTAACATTCGTATTTGCTGAAGCAACCTTCTGATTTAAGCTATTATCAACAAATTTTTACTTAAATTTTTGAAAATCTCCTAAAAAATTAACAAAAAAAACTGCTATTTTTAAAAACCGTAGATTTTGGAAGTAATTACAAAACATGTACTGCCATTTTTTTTCCGTTTCACATTCTTTTCTGTCATAAACGTATTTCATTATTCCCAAGATACATTTATCATTTTCCCGAGCATTCTATGCATCTTTCCCACTTTCAAATTGAAACTGGAACACATCCTTCTTAGAAATTCTGATTGCACCTACATTTAATTAGTTATATTTCACTGAGGCAAACAATATGCAGATGGCTGACACATGATATCTCCATTGTTCCATGTGCAGTGTTTTTTTTTTTGTTTCTTTTTTTGGTTTATGTCCAGCATATTGGATACTCTTTGTCAAGTTAGTATTTTTTTATATTTAAACCTTAGTTAGTTTTCATTTTTCAGAAATTAGTGATGTTTTTGGCGAATTGATAAGTATTGATTTTTTTCATAGTTATGTTATATCGTATGGCTATATGTTTAATTAACATATTAGGCTATATGTTAATTTTTATTTTATTATTTATTATTTTTCCAGTAAAACTTTGATAATAGTATCATTTTCTGAAAAAAATGAAGTCTTGGATATGAAAGCAAATTCATTTCTGTATATTTACTTCCGTTAGTTATTTCTGTATATTTACTTCTGTTAGTTAGCGATCTTCAATCGGCTGATATATCGATCTTGTTTTGTGCTAGATAGGAGGCCAGCTTAAAAATTGTTGCAGGTATTTTATTTAACATCCCATTAGGTTATATGTAATTTTTCCTTTATTATTTCTTGTTTTTTTTTTAATAAAAAAACTTTGAGCTTGTATCGTTTTCTGAAATTGAATGTCTTGGATATGGATGCAAATAGACTTCCTTGCTATGGAAATCAGCCATCATTTGGGAGGGCAATTTTGGGAAGGGCTGGTCCTTGGTGCAGAAACTTTTCTGCACTTAGCCAAGATTGTCAAACTTCAACACCCAAAGAAAAAATTCATAATGTTTAGTAAAAAAAACAGCTAAGGAAGTTTTTTTTTTTTAATTTCATAACCATTTCAGAAAATCCCGTGAATGTGAGAAGGCCAAGTCATGTTGTATAACACTGGTCGTGTTTAAAATATACGATACTGAAAAGAGTCATTAAAAGAAATAAAAATCATATTTCAGATTGAATATTATATTATTTGGGAGGAAATTTTCTTTCGATTAATACATAATTTAACTATTTTTATTCATCGGGTTTTCCAAAATTAAGCCTTAATTGTACAGTGCGATCTTTTATTTCACCATATCACATTCAAAAAGGCTTATTAAAATCAATATGCCTTTTAAATTTGTTTATATTATTTATTTTCATAAAATTTGCAATTAAACTTTTTAATTTGGTATGTAACATGACCTATTTCCTTTGATTGGTTATTTTTTAAATAAATTCTAAAGTTGACTTATTTATCTGACTCAGTATAATTGGCTAAAAGCCTGGAATTTTCTCAAAGTATGGTACCAAGAAAAAAAATTACAAAACAAGAAAAATATTTACTTAAAACCAAAAAAGTAATTTTTTTGTCATTCAGAAATACATAATCATTCTATTAATGTGCTTTGTAATCATTTCTGCCTATTAGTTTTTTTTTTATTATTTTTATTTATGTTGCCAGATGCATTTTTTACTACATGACTCTAAAAAAGTCCTATTAAAATAAAACATATCTTGTTTGTTAAATACTTGATTTTCAGAAAATCCAGAATGAAATGCTGAATAATTTGGCATACGAGATCCCATAATTCCTTTCATTAGTTATTTGGCAAAAAAGTTCTAAGTAAAAGTTTTTTTTTTGGCTTGAAATCCAAAGTGAATGCACAGTATTCCCTGTTAAGAAACAATAATTAATAGATTCTGAAAAAAAATTCATCGCCGCCACGGCGGGAATCGAACCCGCATCTCTCCAGACTCATGCCAGAGCGCGCTACCATTGCACCACGCGTCGGACAACTAATATTTTCAGAATATGACCTTTTAAGTTTTTCTTCTTGAGACGTGACTGAGACAGCGCCATCTATACTCAAGGAGATGCAACGTTTTACAGTCGTTGCATTTGATTATCAGATGTTAATGAGAAGGTCGCTAACGCTACCGCGTTAAATATATAATTGAAATCCAAAGTGAATGCACAGTATTCCCTGTTAAGAAACAATAATTAATAGATTCTGAAAAAAATTCATCGCCGCCACGGCGGGAATCGAACCCGCATCTCTCCAGACTCATGCCAGAGCGCGCTACCATTGCACCACGCGTCGGACAACGAATATTTTCAGAATATGACCTTTTAAGTTTTTCTTCTTGAGACGTGACTGAGACAGCGCCATCTATACTCAAGGAGATGCAACGTTTTACAGTCGTTGCATTTGATTATCAGATGTTAATGAGAAGGTCGCTAACGCTAAAGCGTTAAATATATAATTGAAATCCAAAGTGAATGCACAGTATTCCCTGTTAAGAAACAATAATTAATAGATTCTGAAAAAAAATTCATCGCCGCCACGGCGGGAATCGAACCCGCATCTCTCCAGACTCATGCCAGAGCGCGCTACCATTGCACCACGCGTCGGACAACGAATATTTTCAGAATATGACCTTTTAAGTTTTTCTTCTTGAGACGTGACTGAGACAGCGCCATCTATACTCAAGGAGATGCAACGTTTTACAGTCGTTGCATTTGATTATCAGATGTTAATGAGAAGGTCGCTAACGCTACCGCGTTAAATATATAATTGAAATCCAAAGTGAATGCACAGTATTCCCTGTTAAGAAACAATAATTAATAGATTCTGAAAAAAAATTCATCGCCGCCACGGCGGGAATCGAACCCGCATCTCTCCAGACTCATGCCAGAGCGCGCTACCATTGCACCACGCGTCGGACAACGAATATTTTCAGAATATGACCTTTTAAGTTTTTCTTCTTGAGACGTGACTGAGACAGCGCCATCTATACTCAAGGAGATGCAACGTTTTACAGTCGTTGCATTTGATTATCAGATGTTAATGAGAAGGTCGCTAACGCTACCGCGTTAAATATATAATTGAAATCCAAAGTGAATGCACAGTATTCCCTGTTAAGAAACAATAATTAATAGATTCTGAAAAAAATTCATCGCCGCCACGGCGGGAATCGAACCCGCATCTCTCCAGACTCATGCCAGAGCGCGCTACCATTGCACCACGCGTCGGACAACGAATATTTTCAGAATATGACCTTTTAAGTTTTTCTTCTTGAGACGTGACTGAGACAGCGCCATCTATACTCAAGGAGATGCAACGTTTTACAGTCGTTGCATTTGATTATCAGATGTTAATGAGAAGGTCGCTAACGCTACCGCGTTAAATATATAATTGAAATCCAAAGTGAATGCACAGTATTCCCTGTTAAGAAACAATAATTAATAGATTCTGAAAAAAATTCATCGCCGCCACGGCGGGAATCGAACCCGCATCTCTCCAGACTCATGCCAGAGCGCGCTACCATTGCACCACGCGTCGGACAACGAATATTTTCAGAATATGACCTTTTAAGTTTTTCTTCTTGAGACGTGACTGAGACAGCGCCATCTATACTCAAGGAGATGCAACGTTTTACAGTCGTTGCATTTGATTATCAGATGTTAATGAGAAGGTCGCTAACGCTACCGCGTTAAATATATAATTGAAATCCAAAGTGAATGCACAGTATTCCCTGTTAAGAAACAATAATTAATAGATTCTGAAAAAAAATTCATCGCCGCCACGGCGGGAATCGAACCCGCATCTCTCCAGACTCATGCCAGAGCGCGCTACCATTGCACCACGCGTCGGACAACGAATATTTTCAGAATATGACCTTTTAAGTTTTTCTTCTTGAGACGTGACTGAGACAGCGCCATCTATACTCAAGGAGATGCAACGTTTTACAGTCGTTGCATTTGATTATCAGATGTTAATGAGAAGGTCGCTAACGCTACCGCGTTAAATATATAATTGAAATCCAAAGTGAATGCACAGTATTCCCTGTTAAGAAACAATAATTAATAGATTCTGAAAAAAATTCATCGCCGCCACGGCGGGAATCGAACCCGCATCTCTCCAGACTCATGCCAGAGCGCGCTACCATTGCACCACGCGTCGGACAACGAATATTTTCAGAATATGACCTTTTAAGTTTTTCTTCTTGAGACGTGACTGAGACAGCGCCATCTATACTCAAGGAGATGCAACGTTTTACAGTCGTTGCATTTGATTATCAGATGTTAATGAGAAGGTCGCTAACGCTACCGCGTTAAATATATAATTGAAATCCAAAGTGAATGCACAGTATTCCCTGTTAAGAAACAATAATTAATAGATTCTGAAAAAAAATTCATCGCCGCCACGGCGGGAATCGAACCCGCATCTCTCCAGACTCATGCCAGAGCGCGCTACCATTGCACCACGCGTCGGACAACGAATATTTTCAGAATATGACCTTTTAAGTTTTTCTTCTTGAGACGTGACTGAGACAGCGCCATCTATACTCAAGGAGATGCAACGTTTTACAGTCGTTGCATTTGATTATCAGATGTTAATGAGAAGGTCGCTAACGCTACCGCGTTAAATATATAATTGAAATCCAAAGTGAATGCACAGTATTCCCTGTTAAGAAACAATAATTAATAGATTCTGAAAAAAATTCATCGCCGCCACGGCGGGAATCGAACCCGCATCTCTCCAGACTCATGCCAGAGCGCGCTACCATTGCACCACGCGTCGGACAACGAATATTTTCAGAATATGACCTTTTAAGTTTTTCTTCTTGAGACGTGACTGAGACAGCGCCATCTATACTCAAGGAGATGCAACGTTTTACAGTCGTTGCATTTGATTATCAGATGTTAATGAGAAGGTCGCTAACGCTACCGCGTTAAATATATAATTGAAATCCAAAGTGTAACCAAAGTGTAACTGTAAAACGTTGCATCTCCTTGAGTATAGATGGCGCTGTCTCAGTCACGTCTCAAGAAGAAAAACTTAAAAGGTCATATTCTGAAAATATTCGTTGTCCGACGCGTGGTGCAATGGTAGCGCGCTCTGGCATGAGTCTGGAGAGATGCGGGTTCGATTCCCGCCGTGGCGGCGATGAATTTTTTTCAGAATCTATTAATTATTGTTTCTTAACAGGGAATACTGTGCATTCACTTTGGATTTCAATTATATATTTAACGCGGTAGCGTTAGCGACCTTCTCATTAACATCTGATAATCAAATGCAACGACTGTAAAACGTTGCATCTCCTTGAGTATAGATGGCGCTGTCTCAGTCACGTCTCAAGAAGAAAAACTTAAAAGGTCATATTCTGAAAATATTCGTTGTCCGACGCGTGGTGCAATGGTAGCGCGCTCTGGCATGAGTCTGGAGAGATGCGGGTTCGATTCCCGCCGTGGCGGCGATGAATTTTTTTCAGAATCTATTAATTATTGTTTCTTAACAGGGAATACTGTGCATTCACTTTGGATTTCAATTATATATTTAACGCGGTAGCGTTAGCGACCTTCTCATTAACATCTGATAATCAAATGCAACGACTGTAAAACGTTGCATCTCCTTGAGTATAGATGGCGCTGTCTCAGTCACGTCTCAAGAAGAAAAACTTAAAAGGTCATATTCTGAAAATATTCGTTGTCCGACGCGTGGTGCAATGGTAGCGCGCTCTGGCATGAGTCTGGAGAGATGCGGGTTCGATTCCCGCCGTGGCGGCGATGAATTTTTTTCAGAATCTATTAATTATTGTTTCTTAACAGGGAATACTGTGCATTCACTTTGGATTTCAATTATATATTTAACGCGGTAGCGTTAGCGACCTTCTCATTAACATCTGATAATCAAATGCAACGACTGTAAAACGTTGCATCTCCTTGAGTATAGATGGCGCTGTCTCAGTCACGTCTCAAGAAGAAAAACTTAAAAGGTCATATTCTGAAAATATTCGTTGTCCGACGCGTGGTGCAATGGTAGCGCGCTCTGGCATGAGTCTGGAGAGATGCGGGTTCGATTCCCGCCGTGGCGGCGATGAATTTTTTTCAGAATCTATTAATTTTTTTTGGCCGAGCATAGATAGAAAATAGCTTGGCCCTTGGATAGAAACCTGTTTTTCAGGCTGGACACTGGAGGGGTTAATTTTAAGTGAGTAATATGCTATATAATTTTTGATGTATGAAGTTTCAGGTCTGTGACTTTTCATCCTTTAGGTTGGCTGGACATGCTTCTGCTTGATTCTCATATTAAATGGTCTATAACAAAACAGTAAACCTCTCACTGCTGGCCTCTGAACATGTTTGCACAAACATTCGTGTAGCATAGAACTTTACTCCAAATCTGACACTGATAGAACTTCAAGACCTAGCAAAAACCAGTTGAAACATTTGCAGAGTATCAATTATTTGTAGAGCTAAACAGTAATGACAATTTTATACTCAGCATATTGGAAATTTGTCAGTTAGTTATTCAGCTAATGCAGAAATGAATGAGCCAAATGCTGCACCTATACTAAATGCATGTCCACTGTTAACAACAGTGCCAATCATGTTGGAAGAGAAAGCAGTGGCAGATGATGTTTGGGGTAGTTTACTCCATTATGGACAGTGCCATGAATAATCCTGGAGGCATGACTATGTAGAACATGTTAAAAGAAACATTAGAACATAATGTTGAAAATAAAAGCATGACATGCTTGGCATCTGTTCATCAATCAGTCTATGTTGTGGCATGTAAAAATGTGCACTGAGATCAAAGTTCACAGATAGTCTGAAGAAATAGTTAGTCAATTTCCATTGAAGAACCGGATGCTTTTATCCCTTCGGTGCGTGGCGACCCAGGGTGAAGATTATAGTTAGGTTTTGGCGAGTGCTGGACTTTACTTCTACAGTACTGTTCAATCCCGACGGTAGATAGTGGTAAATGTGGCATCTCCCGATAGATGTAGTGCAATCTCAGAATTGCAGAGCATCTGGGTTTTGTCATAAATTATATATCACTTTGGTGTTAGTAGCATCAGCAACATTTTATGCTCCATGAACTTAAATTGCTGCCAGCACTAAAATTTAGGTAAAGATATGTTCAATCATCTTTACTAAAGCTTCGTAAAAATTGACAAAAAAAAATGGATCCCCCTAATTTTACCAAGTTTTATCCTGAAGCTTGCTGAGTGGCTGAAATAGCAACAAACAAGCATTGTTAGAATAATAAATCATGGGAGGAAGGGAATTCCAGAGACTATGAAGTCATCTATCTCCCTTGGTGTTAAGTGCCCTGCATCCAAGTATCTGAAACATGTGAAATTCTATGCTACTAAATTTAAAATGGACACAATGTAGCAAATGATTCATAAATATTCTATGAGGGCTGCATCTAGCAGGTTGCCTGTAGATGTTTCTTACAAAATTTAGCACTTGGAAGCAATCAAGCAACAATAAAGAGGTTGCTGGAAACAGGTTCTCTCAGCATGAGTTCATCTCCAAATCGTTCAACGGTTAAAAGTAGATTACACAAAGAAGAATCTCTAATACTATTTATACGGTTTCCTAAAGTCGTTTGTGGCAAATATTTGAACATGACAACCACTTGCACTGATTGTTTATCAAATTTTTTAATGGTAGTGTATACCTTTCTCTTTCACATATTTTTTGCCGAGTTGTTTTTCTCTTGCATCATATGAGTATTTTGTATACTCTACTTGTACGATATTTGTGAAGAATTGCAATCTGTAATAATGTAATATAATGAATAAGGTTTTACTCTAACTGCTATGTCTAATATAAATCTGCAAAATGAAAAACAAAAACTAAATGTAACTCTCATTTTGTATCACTACAGATGAACAGAATATAGCAAAGGTTTGCAATTGACATGTACCTCTGAGAAGTATGTTAGAAAGTCATTTAAAAGCAACAGCCAAAATAATTGCTTTTGGCCCTCTGAGATATGATGTGGTCCAGCCCTTTTAGTGTTAAAATATAAATGGACAGTTACTTACCACCATATACAATGGAATAGTTGTTGTGGGTTGAAATGCCATCTCAAAAAATTCAGGAAACACCTTTTCTTTCCATGTTTCTGTGATTATAAGCTCATGTATTACAGTAGGCAACTAGAAAACAAATGACAATCATTCACTTTGTATGACATTTCCAGTATTTAATAAACACTATACAGCTAAAATGGGGAAAGTTATGAAACTAATTGAACAATATTTCCATTCAAGCCAAAATAGAGCCAAATCTGTCTTATAAAAACCATATGGTTAAAATATAAATGCTAATTCTGTTTAAAATATGGTACAATGTTCAATTTTTACACACATTATTTAATACATTATTATACTACAATGATTTATTCAGTGGAGTGTAAATAAAGCATAACACATCAGTAATTTTGAATAAGATTTGCAATGTCAGAAAAAAGCTAGCAAAATATGATTGAAAAAAATAACTGAAAATAAAAAAAAGTTATTGAATAAAAGTATTCAATTGGTTGCCCAAGAAACATTTTATTTCTAAACATTCAGATAAGATTCCACACAAAAAGTTCACAGTCAGATATCACATGATCTTCAAATTATCCAAAGATCAGAAGGATGTTCTGTACTTTTCAGTTCTGTGGCATGGGATATTGTGGCACTATACCATATAATGCATTTGTATCTGTCTTTCTAATGACTAAACTATCATAATATTCAAATGATGAAACAACTCATTATACTCTCAATCATCATCATCATCCTCAAGCAGCCATGGGATACCGAGGTCCAACCAGACCGTGCAATTTAGTTCTCCAAGCAAGTCTGTCCTGAGCTACATCACCTGCATCTGGCCACTGCACACCAATTCTAATAAGGTCCTGTTTGACATTGTCAGCCCATCACATTCTAGGTCTTCCACTCTTTCTGAGTCCTTTGGGTACACTGTTCATAACTCTATTCGCCAATCTATAATTACCCATACGGGCAACATGGCCAAACAAACGGATTCTCTCTCTACACAATATATTGCTTAAAGGAGGTTGCCAATTCCTTTGCCTAACATCATCATTAGTTACAAAGTTAAACCACCTAATGCCCAAGATACTGTGTAAGCATCTAGTTTCCTATTATCTTGTTCACAAAATGTCCAAGTTTCACTACCATAATTAACCTTAGAAAGAACCAAACTATTATACAGCCTAATTTTAGTCTTTATGTGTATACACCTATTTCTCTACACTCTCCCTAGATTCTTAAAGTCCCGGCAGCAATCCCTATTCGTCTGTTAATCTCATGCCACACATCACCATTATCTGTTATATAGCTCCCAAGATAATTAAACTGTGACACCTGCTCAAGACTGTAACCATTCAGATTAACTGAATCACAGTCTGCCTGACCAATTTTCATCACTTTAGTTTTCTCTCTGCTTATAACCAAACCTACTCTACTACCAGTTTCATCAACAGCTCAAATGAAAGAGTTCATCTCCTCAACATCATTTGCCAAAAGGGCTAAATCATCAACATAATCTAAATCAGAAATTTTAGTATCTCCAGTCCATTTAAGGCCAAAATCTTTCCCTTGAAGTGAATTTCGCATAACTTAATCAATAACCAAACTAAAGAGAAAAGGAGACAAAATGCACCCTTGTCGAACATCAGAAGTAATGCTAAACCAATTGCTACAAGCCTTACCAACTCTCACACACGACTCAGTGTTATTATAGAGAGCTTTCATTATGTTAACTAACTTGTCTGGTATACCATATGATCTCACAAGCAACCACAAATTATGACGATCAACAGAGTCAAAAGCCTTTTTGAAATCAACAAAGCTAGCAACCAAAGGTTTCTGAAACTCTAAACATTTCTCAAGAATCTGCCTAAGTGAAAATATCTGATCCACACATCCCCTACCACTTCTGAATCCACATTGCTCATCACGCAATTGCCTGTCAACCAGACTCTTAATTCTATTAAGCACAATCAAGCAAAGAACTTTCCCTGGAACAGAGAGTAGGCTGATACCCCTATAGTTATCACAAAAACTGAGATCACCTTTTTTGAAAATAGGGATAATAATAGCTCTGGTAAAATCTTTAGGAACCATGCCTTTATCATAAAAGTTATTCAAAATTTCAGTCATTCAAGTGATAACAGAAACTTTCCCAGCTCTCAGCATTTCCATAGTAATTTTATCTACCCCTGGGGATTTATGAAGTTTAAGTTTAGAAATAGCCAAAATAACTTCAGATTGTGTTACAGAGCCAACATTAAAGCACCAAATACATTTATCATCATTACAAACAATGGGAGCAGAACTAACCACATTGTCTAGTACATCACTGAAATGCTCAGCCCACCTAGCCATCTACAGAATCCTCACCATCTATAACCTTACCTTGTTTATCCTTCAATCCCTGTATACCTGTTCGTTTTCTACCACACAAAACATTAACTATCTGGTACAGCTCTCGGCTGTTGTGCTGTCTAACTGCTTCCTCGGCTTTGTCAGCGAAGCCATCAAGCCAAAGATTCTTATCAGCAGCTAACTGATCCTTTACACGTTTAATAAGTTCTCTGTAATGCTTTCTATTAGGACTACTAGGACATTCCTGCAGTTCATTCATTCCGAAATAAGTTCAAGTGCCTTATCACTCAGATAATTCTGCCTCTTCTGCTCCTTTTTTCCTAAAAGAGTACTGTTAATGTCCAAAAAAGCCTATTTAAAATGATCCCATTCTTCCTCGACTTCAATAGTAAGCATACCATGACTGTCATAATGACTAAGTAACCTATCATGGTAAGTTTTGGATATAACAAGGTCTTTCAGAGCTTCAGTATTAAAGGTAAAGTTTTCAACCCTAGCACAACAGTTTTAAAGTTTAAGTTGCAAGACACTTTTAACAAGGTAATAGTCAGATCCAATTTCAGCTCCCCTATATGACCTGGTATGGCTTTAGAACTTTTATTTTGATCTAAGGGACCTGGGATCGAGCCCCAGATTAGGCATGGATGTGTGTGTCGTTTTTCTGCTGAGGTCCTGCCATCCTCTCAGATCTCCTACTGTGGCATATAAACTGACAGGCTCCTTTCAGACCTCTGTGGCAAGCAGCTGCTTGAGGGGGTATTTATTTTTATTTTTATTATTCCTAACAGAACCTGCCCATTTGCTGTTAATTAATTTATAATCAATCACATTCTTATGCAACCCATCAGGTGAAACCCATGTGTACTTATGTATGTCACGGTGTTTGTAATATGTGTTAGTTATTCTGAAACCATTGAGTTTACTTACCTGTAGGAGACGTTGCCCATTGCCATTACAGCTACCAATACAAAAAGGGTCTATCACCCCTCCCCAAAGGTCAGAGTCAGTACCAACTTTGGCATTGAAGTCACCTAGAACAAGGGTAATATTTCCTTTCTTGACAGAATTCAAAATATCCTGAAGTTGTCCGTAAAACCTATCCTTCTCATCCTCATCGGCATCCTCAGTGGGGGAATAACAGCAGATAACATTCATGTCTTTAACGCTTGTCTGAAATTTTGCTGTAAGAAACCTTTCATTAATGCACTCATATCCTAGAAGAGCATCACTAGTGTGTCTGCTGAGAAGCAGACCCACGCCTTGGTGATGTTTATCGTCTTCCCTCCCTGAAAAGAGAAATTTAAGATTATTTTTTAGAATTTGACCTTTATCTGTCCATCTGGTCTCTTGCAAGCTGTGAATATCTAAATTATAATGGTGGAATTCTTGTGTGAGGACATCAAGAGAAAAAGCTCTGTGCAGAGTCCTCACATTCCAACTACCTATGGAGAGAAAATGGTTAGTGGGATGTTTAAAGAAACTATGTTTATTGAGAGAGGAAATGGCAACAATATCAAACAGCCACCTAATCGCAGACATGGGGCAAAGACCCGTTCCCCCACCACTAAAGGCTGAAGCCATCTACACTGGAAGACTTCCTCCAATGTAGAATTTGATGATGCCAGTAGAAGCAAAGAGTTCAGGTGCCCGCGATAACCTCTGCTCAGGATTATCCACCAGCTGATAAACATATCCTGTGAATCTATTCACTTGGGGCTGTCAACCCACAAAGAAACAGAAAACACAGCAGAAGATTTTCCCTCCATAGAAGCCCACCAGTGCAGCAAATTCAGCATCCATAATCAAGCTCAGATCCTTATATCAGTCGAGTCCAGTAGGTTTATATTTATTCAGCAGCAGGACCATGTGTGGTTGACCACTCCTCAAAAGGGTAGAAAAAAAAAGAAAAGTAGCCATAGTTGTCCAGATCAGTAGGCCACACTAACCTGGCAGCCCTACCCTTCCGTTCACTTCCAGAAGAGAGTATCTCTTTTCAAAGGTACTAACAGTCTGCACCAAGAGAAGGCGGGGTCAGACATTAAGTGCTAGGCCTTGCCGGTTCTATGCATCATCACAGGGGATTGGTGCATAGCTCTCCTTCTAGTGACTACCTATCTACCATTACCTAGTAGGGTATTGATTAAGGACATTACTACAGTTCCTTCTTTCTGAAATAAGCTCAATTGCCTTATCACTTAAATAATTCTGCCTCCTCTGCTCCTTTTTTCCTAAAAGAGTACTGTTAGTTTCCAAAACAGCCTGTTTAAAATGGTTACATTCTTCCTTAATTTCAGTAGTAGACAAACCATGACTATCATAATGATTAAGTAACCTATCATGGTAAACTTTAGCTATAACTGGATATTTCAGAGCTTCAGAATTAAAGGTAAAAATTTTAACCCTAGCACAACACTTTTTAAGTTTAAGTTGCAAGACACTTTTAACAAGGTAATGGTCAGATCCAATTTCAGCTCCCCTATATGACCTGGTATTCCTAACAGAACTAGCCCATTTGCTGTTAATTAATATATAATCAATCATATTCTAATGCAGCCCATCAGGTGAAACCTATGTGTATTTATGTATGTCGTGGTGTTTGTAATATGTGTTAGTTATTCTGAAACCATTGAGTTTACTTACCTGTAGGAGACGTTGCCCATTGCAGCTAAAAATGCCAAAAGGGTCTATCACCCCTCCCCAAAGGTCAGAGTTAGCACCAACTTTGGCATTGAAGTCACTAAGAACAAGGGTAATATCTCCTTTCTTGGCAGAATTCAAAATATCCTGCAGTTGTCCGTAAAACCTATTCTTCTCATCCTCATCGGCATCCTCAATAGGGGCATAACAGCAGATAACATTCAAGTCTTTAACGCTTGTCTTAAATTTTGCTGTAAGAAACCTTTCATTAATGCACTCATATCCTAGAAGAGCACCACTAACATCTCTGCTGAGAAGTAGGCCCACGCTTTGGTGATGTTTATTGTCTTCCCTCCTTGAAAAGCAAAATTTAATATTATTTTTAAGAATATTACTTTTGTCTGTCCATTTGGTCTATTGCAAGCCGAGAATATCTAAATTGTAATGGCAGAATTCTTGTGTGAGGACATCAAGAGAATAAGCTCTGTGCAGAATCATCACATTCCCAATACCTATGGAGAGAAAATGGTTAGCAACGTTTAAAGAAACTATATTTTTTGAGAGAGGGAATGCTAACAATACAAAACAGCTTGCTACTGATCGCAGGCATGGGGCAAAGATAGTTCCCCCAACACTAAAGGATGAAGCCATCTACACTGGAAGACTTCCTCCAATGTAGAATTTGACAATGCTCGTAGGGGCAAAAGTTCAGGTGTCTGCGATGACCTCTGCTCAGGATTATCCACCAGCTGATAAAACATATCTGTGAATCTATTCACTTGGGGTTGTCAATCCACAAAGAAACAAAAAACATAGCAGCAGATTTTCCCTCCACAGAAGCCCACCAGTGCAGGAAATTTATGATCTATAATCAAGTTCAGAGTCTTAATCCAGTCCAGTAAGTTTACGTGGTCAGCAATGGAATCCCACGTGGTTGACCACTCCTCAGCAAGGTTGAATAAAAAGAAAAATAGTCATAGTTGTCAAGTTCAGTAGGCCACACTAATCTGGCAGCCCTCCCCTTCTGTTCACTCCACAAGAGAGTATCTCTTTTGAAAGGTACTAACAGCCTTCACCACAAGAAGGCAGGGTCAGACATTAGGTGCTAGGCTTGGCCGTACTAAGCATCATCACATGGGATTGGTGCATAGCTCTCCTTCCAGTGACTACCTAGCTACCATTTACAGACCAATTTTTGGTTCACCATTATAATGCCACTGTACTATGTGCCAGATGGGCTCTTTTTGTTTCTGCTGATAGATCTGATATTAAATGAAAAACTTCTTTCTATTTCAGTTGACAGTTCTTACATTAAATTGCATTTGATCTTTGCAGAGGTGATGTAGAAGATGCCTTGCATTTATCATTTGATTTTTCAGGTCAATTTTCAGAAATTCAAGTTAAAACTTTAAAATTCTTAGCAACCAACTTATGTAAAAAAATATCTCGTACAGCTGCTTATAAATAGGTATAGGTCAAAAAGAATAGCGTGACAATGTGTTTCACACCAACACAATCTTGTTGCTTCATCTAGCCATAAGAGAATTATGAGGGGAGGGGATCAAGACAGCTTTTATGCAGGTGGCTCCCTGTGTATTTGTTTCTGAGTGGTGCTTCATGCAAATTTGGTGTCATGATAACAGAAGTTTCAATACGGAACGGAGAGGGTGAGTATTGTACGGGTGTCAGTCATTTTGTTTGTTAAAGGTCTCATCTCTTACAGCATCAAAAGGAACATGAATCATGAACTGAAAATCCTATTATTTCAATGCATTTTTGATTCACAGATAAATTTTATGCAGAAACCCTCTTTCAAGGGCTGTTCTTAAATCCAAAATAATGTTTGTACATGAAATTCTGTACAATAATAATCATTTAAATTAAATACATATGCATTTATTTTTCCAAAAACTAAAAGATATTTAAAGATCAGAGCAATGCTGGGAAAATTTTCTAGTGTGTATATATATATAAATGCCACCCCATGGCCATAGTTAGCACACTTAGCTACTGATCTAAGGGTTGGGTTGGGTTGTTTTACCTCTGAGCAGCACTTTTTTGCACACCATGGGCTAAATGGCCAGGTCACATGGACCCCGAAGGCTCAGAGAAGGTTGGGGGAGGGGACCCACTGGAACAGCTGTTGGGAGACAGATGGTAGCCTCCCGTCAAGGTCATCCAGCGTGTTCCTTAACGTGCACAGGGTATGGCTCTCCCGCACACGGGGCCACGGCTTAACGTCCCATCCGACGGACGGCAGCCTTTCCAAGCCCATCGGTGTCCCCTACTGACCGTGGGCAGGGCGGGGAAATTTTGCGGAGATAAATCTCAATGCTGACCCAGCTGGGACTCGAACCTGGGAACTACGGATTACGAGCCTGGCGCGCTACCGACTGAGCCACCCCGCCCCACTGATCTAAGGGACCTGGATTCAAGCCCCAGGTAAGGCATGGATGTTCGTGTTGTTTTTCTGCTGAGGTCCTGCCATCTTCACAGACCTTCTACTATGACATATAAACTGACAAGCTCCTGCCAGACCTCTGTGGCAGCAGCTGCTTGAGGGGGTATTTTTTTTATGCATATAAATATAAAACTTAGCTTGAAATTTTATATTTTAAAATCTTTTTTAATTTCTTTTGTTGTATTAATTGCCTCATTAAGTATTTTTAATCATATATGAAGGTATATAACAATCACAGGGTTACCTGTTGGCTTTTTAATGTCTATAAAAAATAAATATTTTTCAGAAAAAATTTTCAAATTATTTTATTGATTTATAGACATTAAAAAGTCAACAAGCAATGCTGTGATTGTCATTTATGTTTAAATCATTAATAATGCTAAATAGCATGAAGAGACTATATTATTTATTTCCATCTTACTCAGTGCAATAAAAAAGAAATAGTTGCCATCCAAGATCATAGATGGTGCCAACTGTAAGATGCCAAAATCTCAGGAAGAGTTTAAAGTCTTACATTGTGGAAAAATGACAGAACTGGCATTAGTTCAATGGTAGAATACTCTGGCATGTTTCTGGAGAGATGTGGGTTCAAGTCCTGTATGTCAGTGAAATTTTTTCACAAAATATTTATTGATATATGAAGGAGTGAACCACATTCCAGTAGCTTTGGCAGCAAAAGTGTTAAATAAAAAAAATGGGAAGTTGGTCTATAAATGGTAGCTACACATATGCTGGAAAGAGAGTTATGTACCAATCCCTGGTGATGAGGCACTGAATTGCCAGGCCTAGCAATGTCTGGCCCCACCTTCTTGTGAAACATGAAATGTAATGGCTCTGTAATGGCCTCTGATCAGGATTATCCACTAGATGATATAAGATATCCCTTGCCTCTGCTCATTTTGGGCTGGCAACCAATAGGCAAACAGAAAACACAGTGCAGAGTTAATGCCAAAATCAGAGAAACATTAGTACCTTTCAAACGAGATATTATCTTCTGGGAGGGAATGGAAGGGGAGGACTGCCAGATCAGTGTGGCCTACTGATTTGGTCATCAGTAGCCACTTTTCTTTTTTCTGCTATGCTGAGTAGTGGTAAACTCCACAGGGTCCTGGGTGCTGACTGTTTACAACCACTGAAATGGTTTATGGCTTTGACCTTGATTATGGATCTTGGGCTTACTTTACTGGTGAGCCTCTGTTGAGGGAAATTCAGACACTGTGTTTTCTGTTTTTCTATTGGTTACCAGCCCAAAATGAGCAGAGGCAAGGGATATCTTATATCAGATAGTGGATATCCTGCTCAGAGGCCATTACAGGTACCTGAACTCTTACTTTAACTAGTTGGGCATTGCCAATCATACCCAGGAGTAATGTGTCTCGTGCAGGTCAGCTTCTATCTAGATTCCGATTCTTAAAAGGGTCCACTTATAAAGGTGATGCCTGAAATTCCTACCAGCATGGATTACAGCCAACGGCAGTACCAAGCTGAAAACACCGTTTCTCGTCTGATCACTCACATCATTTAGCAGCTTTGGGCGCAGTCAGTACTTGGGAGGATGACCACCTGGGAACATGGCGTGCAGTTGGCAAAAAATCTGTTGAGGACCCGTCATCCTCATAGATCCCTCTACTATGGCACATTAAACAGACAGGCTCATATCAGACATCTGTAGCAAGCAGCTGCTTGAGGAGGTATTTATTTATTTATTTTATTTATGAGTGGCTCCAGCCTTTAGCAGTATGGGAATGGATCTTATAAATATACAAGGTGATTCAAAACTCTTGGGCTAAACTTTAAGAGGTGACAGAACACACCTAAACAAGCACTTTTCATCATACAATGCATGGTAGGAACTCAAGCGGTGAAGTGCTAGAGGGCACTTTCCAGTGAACACCTATAAGTGCTGTTTTTTGCACTCATCGTCATTTCTAATGTGGATTGCAGAATGGATGGATTGTTTCACGAATCAGGAGAAGGCGGACATGCATTTCACATACGGAGCTGCGGACGGGAATGCAAGGGAAGCCCAAAGGTTGTACCGGGAACTCTTTCCAACCAGATGCGTGCCTAATCGTAAAACCTTTCAGCGATTGCACCGGTATCTGTGCGAAACGGGCTCCTTTGTCAGCGGCTTGCAGGATACAGGGTATGCAAGGAGTGTGAGGGCGCCATGTGTTACAGGGTTGGAGATCGTCCCGAATGTAGCACTCGAGCAATTTCCCATGCCTTAAGTGTGCCCCGATCGACAGTGTGGCGAGTTCTGAGACGAACGATTACACCACTACCATGCCTTGATACCTACAGATTATTGGCCTCGTGTGGATTTTGCACAGTGGTTCCTGCAGCAGACTGCAGCGCAACCGGACTTTGATGCACGTCTTATTCACTGACGAATGCACTTTTACACGTGAGGGCAATTTTAATACCCACAATTTTGTGTGGGCCACCAGTAATCCGCATGCCATACGTCCACATTCGTACCAGTGGCATTTCTCCATAAATGTTTGGGCTGGAATCCTCCATGACCATTTGATTGGCCCATACCTTCTGCCAGCCTGACTGAAAGAGAGAACATACCTCGAATTTTTACAAGAAGTCTTGCCAGAATTACTGAATCCTGTTCCAGCAAACATTCAAACACGTATGTGGTTCCAACACGATGGAACGCCACCCCATTTCAGCATGGATGTGTGGAACGCCTTGGATGCAACATTTCCAAGACGATGGATTGGTCAGGGTGGTCCCATTGCTTGGCCACCACGATCGCCCAATCTCTCATGTCTGGACTTTTTCCTATGGGGCTATATGAAAAGCCTCGTCTACAATAGCCCCATCGATTCCAATGAGGACCTTGTTGCCAGGATATCTATTGCTGCTGCTGCTGTACGAGAAATGCCTGGTGTTTTCACCCATGTACACCGATCACTACGTCGAAGGTGTGAAGCCTGCATTAATGTTGGCGGTCGCTCTTTTGAGCAGTTTCTGTAATTTGTTCAATAAAATTCTGTACTTTGTTCTGCAATTTCTGCAATTGTTTCAAACCTCTTCTGTCATTCTTGTGTTTCTTCATTTCCTGACACAGTAACTGCTAACCCCTAGCGCTTCACCACTTGAGTTCCGACCATGCATTGTGTGACAAAAAGTGCTTGTTTAGGTGGTTCTATCAGCCCTTAAAGTTTGGTCCAAGAGTTTTGAATCACCCTGCATTAATATAAATGACAATCACAGCATTACCTGTTGACTTTTAAAAAACTGAAAGGAGAGGTGTGTACCAATCCCCAGTGATGATGTCCTACCCCACCTTCTTGTTGTGCAGGCCGTTAGTACCTTTCAAAAGAGATATTCTCTTTTGGAAGGGAGCAGAAGGGGAGGACTGCCAGTTCAGTATGACCTACTGATCTGGTCATCTATGGCCACTTTTTCTTTCTTTTTTTTTCAACCCTGCTGAGGAGTGGTCAACTTCACAGGGTCCTGGTGCAGACCATTTACACCTACTAGACTGGACTTGTTTATGGATTCAAGCTTGATTATGGATCCTGGACTTGCTGCACTGGTGGGCTTCTGTTGAAGGAGAATCTGCCGCTGTGTTTTCTGTTTGCTTCTTAGTTGCCAGCACTAAGTGAACAGAGGCATGGGATACCTTATATCAGTTGGTGGATAATCCTAATCAGAGGTCATCGCAGGTACCTGAACCTCACTTAGCTAGTTGGGCATCATTAATCCTAAACTGGAGTAATGTGTCTCAAGCATATGGCTCTTGGAAAAAGTCCACTTGAAAAGGTGGTGCCTGAAGTACCTACCAGTCTTTAGCGGAGGAGGATCAGGTCGTTGACCCATGCCTGGAATCAAGGGGCTGTTTGATATTGTTGGCACCTACCTGTCTCAATAAACCTAGTTTCTTTAGAAATTCTACTAATCATTTTCTCTCTGCAGGAACGTGGACTTGAGAACATTGCATAGAGATTATTCTCTTGATGTCCTCATGCAGGAATTCCAGTGCTATAACCTAGATATTCTTGGCTTGCAAGAGACCAGATGGGCAGGTAAAGGTGAGATACATAAAAATAACTTTAAATTTCTCTTTTCAGGGAGGGAGGATGGAAAACATCTCCAAGGTGTAGGTTTGCTCCTCAGCAGACACACCAGTGTTGACAATCACTTCTAGGATATGACGGAATTAATGAAGATTTCTTACGGCAAAATTTAAAACAAAAATTAAAGACTTGAATGTCATCTGTTGTTATGCCCCCACAGAGGACTCTGATGACAATGAGAAGGATACGTTTTACAGCCAGCTTCAGGATATTTTGAATTCTGTGAAGAAAGGAGATATTTCGCTAGGTGACTTCAATGCTAAAGTTGACACTGACTCTCCTTTGGACAAGAGTTTTAGGTCCCTTTGACATTGGTAGCTCAGTGACAATGGAGAATTTTCTCTAAAATTGTATTGGGAAAGCCTGAATAAGAACTTCTCATTAAACCTGTAATGTTATGATGATGAAGATAACAATGGAGAATGTCTTCTATAGATAAGTAAACTTAATGGTTTGCGAATAACTAACACATAATACAAACACCAGGACATTTATAAATATACATGGGTTTCCCCTGATGGGTTGCATAGGAATATATTATATTTTAAATAACAGCAAATGGGTTGGTTAAGTTAGAAATATCAGGTCATACAGGGGAGCCAAAATTGGATCTAATCATTACCTGGCAAAAAGTATCTTGCAGATGACACTTAAGAATTGTTATGCTAAGGTTAAAAAAAAATAGCTTTAACACTCAATGTCTGAAAGATCCAGATATAGCCAAAGCATACCATACTAGGCTACTTAGTCATTATGACAATCGTGGTTTACTTACTGCTGATGTTGAGAAAGAGTGGGATCAGTTTAAGGTGGCTTCTATTGAAACCAACAGTACTCTTTTGGGTAAGAGGGAACAGAGGAAACAAATTATTTGAGTGATAAGGCTATGCAATTTATTTCTTAAAGAAGGAAGTTCAGGATTAATTTCAATCAACACCCTACTAGTTCTAACATACAGCATTACAATGAGCTTAATAAACATGTAAAGGATCAGTTAACAGCTGATAAGAATCTTTGGCTGATAAAGCAGAGGAAGTAGTTAGACAGCACAACAGCAGAGGATTGTACCAGATAGTTAATGTCTTGTGTGGAAAGAAATAGACAGGTACACAGAGATTGAGGGTGAAACAAGGTAAGGTGGTTGATGGTGAGATTCTGTGATGGCTAGGTGGGCTGAGCATTTTAGAGATATTCTAAATAATGTATATTTCTACTCCCATTGTTTGTAATGAGGATAGATGCATTACTGGCTTTAATGATGGCCTGTATTACATTCTGAAGTTGTTTTGGCTATCTCCAAATTAAAACTGCATAAATCCCCTGGGGTGGATGAAATTACCACTGAAATGCTTAGAGATGGGAACACTTGTGTTGTCACATGGCTGACTGAAATTTTGAATATTTTTTATGATAAAGATGTTGTTTCTAGTATTTTACTAGAGTTATCATTTTCCCAAATTTTAAAAAAGGTGATCGCAATTCTTGTGATTAATTATAGGGGAATTAGTTTACTTTCTGTTCCAGGTAAAGTTTTTTGCATGATTATACTTAATAGAATAAGAATTTGGTTGATGGACAATTGCGTGATGGATGGTGTGGATTTAGAAGTGGTAGGGGATGTACTGATCAAATATTTTCACTTAGGCAGATTCTTGAGAAATGTTTAGAGTTTCAGAAACCTGTGGTTGCTAGCTTTATAGATTTCAAAAAGGCTTTTGACTCTGTTGATCGACATAATTTGTATTTGATTGTTAGATCATGTGGAATATCTGATAAGTTAGTGTAATGAGATCTCTCTATAATAACATTGAGTCATGTATGAAAGTTGGTACATCTTGCAGCGACTGGTTTAGCATTGCTAGTGGAGTTAGACAAGGGTGCATTTTGTCTTATTTTCTCTTTAGTTTGGTTATTGATTATGTAACGCAAAATTCTTTGCAAGGGAAAGATTTTGGCATTAAATGGTCTAGAGATTTCAAAATTTCTGATTTAGATTATGCAGATGATTTGGCCCTACTGGCTAATGATGTGAATGAGATGAATTCTTTCATTAGGGCTGTTGATGAGACTGGTAATAGAGGTTTGGTGATAAACAGAGAAAAAACTAAAGTAATGAAAATTGGTCAAGGAGATGGTGCTTCAGTTGATTTGAATGGCTGCACTCTTGAGCAAGTGTCTCAGTTTAATTATCTTGGGCTATGTAACAGATACTGGGGATGTGCAGCATGAGATAAATAGAAGAATACGGATTGCCACTGGGACATTTAAGAATTTGTGGAGAGAGTGGAAAAATAGGCATGCATACCTAAAGACTAAAGTAGGCTGTATAATAGTTTGGTTGTTTCAAAGGTCATGGTAACGAAATATGGACTAGTTATGGTAGTGAAATATGGACCATTTGTAAGCAGGATAACAAGAAACTTCATGTCTTTGATTCTAGATGCTTAGGCAGTATCTTGGGCATTTGATGGTTCGACTTTGTAAGTAATGATGAGGTTAGAAGGAGTCATCAACCTCTATTGAGCAGCATATTGTGCAGAGAAAGATTGCGTCAGTTTGGCCATGTTGCCTGTATGCATAGCTGCAGATTGGGAAACAGGATTATGAACAGTATGCCTAAGAGTTTCAGAAAAAGGGGTAGACTTGTGATGGGCAGACAATGAACAGGACCTTGCTAGAATTGGCCCTAGAGTGGCCCAATGCTGCATCTATAGCTCAGAACAGACACATCTAGATGGACCTGTTTAGTTCATGGCAGGCAGTGGGTGGGTGGGTGGGCAGATGGGTGGGTGGGTGGATGGATGGATAGGCAGGCAGGCAGGCATATGTATGTATATATACAGGTTGATGAAAAAGTCGCTGTGCACCTGAAAAGGAATGAGGGATTTGTACCTGTACAATAAATGTTGAAAGTGTGTCCTGCACATCTCCAGACATTTTGTGACACACCGATCTGTATTCTTGAAGATGTAGCTCAGCACAGCACAGTCCACATTTTGAATATATTCTGCGATGGCAGTCTTCAAATCATCAATTGTGTGGGGATTGTCCGAATACACATTTTTTATCCCACCCCAGAGATAAAAATCAGGCGGGGAGAGATCTGGGGATCTTGGAGGCCAAATGTTTTTCGAAACGATTCTGTCCCCACACACATTGTGCAAGAGTTCCATAGACATATGCAATGTGTAGGCTGTGGTGCTATCCTGCTGAAAGTAGGCCCTGTTAATTTCATCTTCTGACAATTACACAAAGGATAAAGGATATTGTCACAGTATCATTGGGAATTGAGTTTCAGAGAAAAAAATGGGTCCGACTATGCACCTACGCGAAATTCCAACCCAAACACCAATCTTTTGATAATGCAGTGGTGATTTATGGAACTCATGGGGATTATGTGAAGACCAGAGGCATGAGTTTTGACTGTTTACGTACCCTGACAAATGGAAGTATGCCTCATCTGTGAAGAATGCGATGTCTAAAATGCCCTCTCCTTCACGTTCAAGTAAGTCTACAAACTACCTGCAATATGCACTCCACTTACCACTGTTGGCAGGTTTTAATTCATGCACGGATGTGATTTTGTAGAGGTGTAGGCCTAGGCGTTTTTTTACAGCCATATGGGCCATAAACACCAACCTGCTGTGACAATCTCCAGATGGACTTTTTCAGGCTTCAGAGCATGTGGTCTGCGATATCCAACACTTTCTCCTCTGTCAGTATTGATGGCCTACCAGATCTGGGTGTCACACACAGAACCGGTTTCCCAGAATTTCTGAATCAACTGCCGCACTGCATTACGATGGGGCACCTTGGTTTCTGGAAACTGCCTGGAATCGTTGTTGAACGTCTTGTGTGTGTTCTCCGCCACATCAGAACACATGTTCCACAAAGAACGCACGCTCCTCAACAGATAACACCATTGCCACAATGTATGTCTACAGTGCCCGACTGCTTGGCTAAATGTGGCTCACTGACTGCTTGGCAGGCAGGCGACTGCATCTCTCCCATTAACATCACACTAATGCCATCACATGTCCCTAAATGTCTCAAGACGCACTAGACCCACTTTCAATGTTTATTGCAAGAGTATAGGTATTCCTCATCAGGTGCACTGAGACTTTTTGATCACCCTATACATATGTGTGTGTGTACATATATGCATGCATTCCTGTTCAGTTAATTTTACATTAATAAGGATGTTTTCTGTGATGGCTAGTTGGGATTTAGGAGGTGGGAATATTATAATTTTAGCTGAGTGAAAATAGGTGGGTAGATTGTTTTCAAGAGATAGTGCAGTTTTTTGTAATTTATTTAAGATGTTGTACTTATGATAGTATATATATATATACTTGAGATAGTGCAGTTTTTTGTAATTTATTTAAGATGTTGTACTTATGTTCTTTAAGTCATGCTCACCTCTGATCCCCGTTCCCACCTGCATTAATGCACATACCCACAGACCCTTTTAAAAACTACCATAATGCATACTAAGAATTGACAATTAAAATACTCTGCCCCTACACACACACACTAGCCATTACCCCCTATCCCTACTGATATGAAAATAATTATTAATGTTCTCACTTACATATTTATTATTAACCCCATGCTTTAATTTACAAAGTTTATAAAATTAATAAAATTATCCCACTCATTATAATCCCAGTGCAATGCACAAAAAGGCAAAATGAATTTTTAATCTATTCACAAAGGGAAGCTTCCCTTGAAACCCACTAATCTTGGAGAGCTCCCATAACACCACACCATCTTACCACATTCCTTCACATGCAGATCGCATTATGGCCACTTCGAACCTCAGAAATGAGCCACTGACAATGCAATTTATGGCATCCCAACCCTCCCCCACACTCAATAACCAACTGCATCTCACACAATGCCTAAAGCTGCTCACTTTGCCACCTGATGATATGCCTAAAGGGTATGAAATGCATGTAGTGGACCTCAAAGTTTTTAAGCACTCTTTGGTACCAAAATCATTATTAGTTACTTCCAACACTACTGAAGTCACTAAACCTCAATCAAATAAATTATCAGCATCATGCATCACCTTCTGAAATTCTACTAAGTTGTCACTTGCCAGCAAATATCTCGATATATAGACTTGTCACTCGCTAACATCCAGGAAGCTCCTCTCATTATCCAACCTCTATGGCACGGTACATAAAATCTCCTTAATAACTTTTGATATTTGATAGCATAGAACATTTGTTGTAGTGCTTAAAAACTTTTAACAGTATAATAGAGAATTAAAGATTTTAATATAATTTTAATTACTGTATTGTGAACCTCTACTGTAATTTTTGTTTTGTTATATAACCAACTTATTTCTGCTAATTGGTTATTTGGCAAAAAATAATTCTAAAGTTAAAAATTTTTTTATTTAATGAAGCACAGTTGACATAAAGCCTTGACCGTTCTCAAAGCATATCACTGAGAAAAAAATTACAGAAAAAATTAGTTTTCCTGCTTTGAGTAAAAATTTATTTTCCTATTATTCAGAAATTTCCTTTCTATTCATATTTATTACAATAATTTTGGTCCATTAGTTTTTTTTTATGAATTATTTACATAATCAGTTGTTGTTAGGTTTTTTGCTATATCACTCCAAAAAAGTATCATTAAAATTAACATATTTGTAATTTAATTTAAATATTTCATTTTCATAAAATACAAAACTAAATGCTGTTTGAATTGTAACATGCCTTTCTTTTTTTTCATCTTTAATTTGCCCAAAAACTTCTAAAGTTCACTGCTTTCTTTTTGCCTGATCACAATTGAGAAAATCCTGGATACCAGATACATTCAGTTTTTGCGACGCTTAACTCACTCTGGGTGGCCAGTTTTTAGAGTTTTCAGGAAATAAAAATAATAACTTAAGACTCATATGAAAAAAAATATTGCCAACAAGGCAGGAACTGAACCTGCAACTCTTCAGATACATGCCAGAGCACTCTCCACAAACCTCCCATCGGACAATAATATGCTTCCACAATATAGCCTATAAATCTTTCACTGAATGTCGCCAATCATGTGCCATCCATAATCAGGAGAGACAACTTATTTTCCAATTGTTGCTAATGTTTCAGATGTTAATGAGGAAGTCACTCATGCTTAAACATTATTCATGAAAAATCTATCCATAATAATACACTGATTACCTGTAGATAAAGAATTCAGCAAATATATGTGAAAAAAATTATTCCCGACAGGGCGGGAACCACTCATCACATATTTATCATCCAATGGGTATGTATCTGGAGAGTTACAGATTTGGTTACCACCCATCGACAATAATTATTTTTACGTACTTGTTGAATTCTATATCTACAGGCAATCTGTGTATTTACTATGGATGGACAATTAAGTTACAATCACAGTAATGTATATATAATTTAATTTCACGATTAATTACTGTACATACATAATCGAATTAAAATTGAGAGGAGTGCTATACAACACATTAGAGTCGGGTAACCAATATCTTATGAGCAGTAATTCTCTTATCTAAAGGTTCTTAGTTGACATATTCTAAAAGCTTGCCTTTTCCTTGTAAAGGTGCTATAGAAAAGTAAAAAACCATAATTACCAGTTCGTAATATGAAGAAGATGTTGATTTTTGCTGGCACAGGTACAGAGGCTGTAATTTCCTTCTGTTGTTGTTTGAAGTATTTTGACCAATCTTATGAAGTGCTCGAGTCAACATCTATAAGATACTGCTACACTTGTAGGGACTGCCTGTTGTAAAGCGATATTACTCTTGGTACACTTGAATCTCAATATCAGCTTCTACATGCCAGTCCTTTTAAGCAAACTCTTGCTATTTCCTTATTGGAGGGTCTCACTTTTTCACACAACTTCTTACCAACTTACTTAATGGTTGTTTGCACATTCCCAAGACTTAAAACTTCTTAAAACTCCTTAAAATACCCAAAGGAAACACAAAACAAGTTTAAAAACACCAATGGTCCCCCCACCAGCGATGTGTTTCACCAGATCTCACATACTGGCTTTCTCAGGCTCCCACACTACAATGTTAAGTCATCTTAAATACGTGTCTCATTGACTTCAGATTGTTATTGCTCATAATCTTTGCACATCTGCTCAAGCAACAGGAGATTCCATGCTGCCAGAAGGGGTCTCCATGTTGCAGAGCCTATGCTGATTTGCATGAATCAGCATATTTTCTGCATAATTCAGTTGATACTTCGTTTGTGGTGTAACTATAGATTTATACTTAATTTTATCTATTTCAATATCATTATCCAAGATTGTCTGCACTAAGGCTGTTGTAGGATGTTTATTTTTAATATCTGTTTGATGTTCCAACATTCTTTGCTCAAATATATGAAATGTTTTTCCTATATAATTATTTTTTTCCTTTCAATTTGTTTTTATGATCAGGGATTTCAATTACATAGACCCCCCCCCCCCCAGTTGGTTTAGCTTTGTCTCTATCGTTAATTACCAATTTTTTTAATGCTTTTATTCATAATTGTGGGTAATTGCATATCGTGTTTTCTTAGTATATTTGTTAATGCGTGTGAAACTATTTCAGTATGCAGAAAACTCTGAACGTATCTTTTAAGGTTTTCCACCTGATTAGGTACAGGTTGCAAGTCCTTTTTGGTATGATGCTTAGCAGTTTTTTCCAAACGTATTATAAGGTAGTTAGGGTATCCTGCCTCATAAACTATTTGTCTTATGAAGTTTAACTCTGTTACTAATGTCTCTTGATTTGTACAGTACTGGAAAGTCCTATTAAAATAAAGGGTAATTGAAGACTTTTGTATTTCAATGGATGAGCTGAATGGAATGGTATTATATTAGGTATATATGTTGGTTTTCGGTATACCTGAGTTTTACATTTTTTACCTTCTTTTGTTATTAAGATATCTAAATATGGCAATTGATTTTTATTTTCTGCTTTGTGCATGAATTTTATAGTTGGCATTATACTATTAAAAATGTCTATTAACTCTTTAAATTATATCATATTATAATTCCAAAAAATTATGATATCATCGATGTACCTCATATGTATTGTCGGTTTATATTTAACCTTTGCTAGAGCAGTGGTTTCAACATGTCACATTACGACATCAGTCATGAGTCCAGACAGCGGTGATCCCATTGGGACCACCTCCATCTGGACCCATGACTTTTGATTAACAGAAAACCAATTAGAATTGGTTGTCAGCTCCAGGGCCTCGTGAACACTGAAGTATTCTGGGGCTGTGAGGCGGGCAACACGTAACCATTCTGCCTTCAGCCGCATCACTGCATCCAAACGGGGCATATTTGGATACAGTGACACGATGTCCAGGGAATGCATTGTTGTAGTATCCTGAATTGATGCATATTGAATAATTTGTAATGCTTGCTGACAGGAGGTAATGATATATTGAGTGGGGGGGGGGGGGGAAACGTTGCAAAAAATTCAAATAGAGCTCGTTCTAAATTATATGTAGGTGATTTTCTTCTTGAAATTAATGGCGTAAACAGTTTTTCCTTTTTATGAAGTTTAACTTTTACAAAATAGATGCAGTATATCCAGATACATTGGAGGATTACATTTAACTGCTATTATTTCTGGAAGAAATGGATCATTTTTTCATTCTGCTTTCTTATTGTTTTTGGTAAAGGGTTTATTTTTAATGGTTTACTTTTTAATTCCTGTAACGTTTGTGTTATTTTTTGATCACATTCATCTTTATCAAGTATGAGAATCTGATCTGTTTTGTCTGCCAATACAATTTTGACATCTGGATTACTTTTTAAGTTAGGTAATACTTTTATATCTCTGTTAATATTATTATTTTTTTTGTTGATGTTTTATACTTTTCAGTATGCGGTATATAAATTTCCAGTATATAAATTTTAAATCTCTCTTTATCTTTATGTGCATGAGGAATTCTGTACAATGACTGTTCTACTTGTGGAAGAATATTATTGAGATTTAATCTATTATCGGAGTACACAAATTTACATCAAACAGATATTAAAAATAAACATCCTACAACAGCCTTAGCACAAACAATCTTGGATAATGATATTGAAATAGATAAAAATTAAGTATAAATCTGTAGTTACACCACAAACAAAGTATCAACTGAATTATGCAGAAAATATGCTGATTCATGCAAATCAGCATAGGCTCTGCAACACGGAGACCCCTTCCGGCGGCATGAAATCTCCTGTTGCATGAGCAGATGCACAAAGATTATGAGCAATAACAATCTGAAGTCAATGAGACACGTATTTAAGATGACTTAACATCGTAGTATGGGAGCCTGAGAAAGTTAGTATGTGAGATCTGATGAAACACATCGCTGGTGGGGGGACCATTGGTTTTTCAAACTTGTTTTGTGTTTCCTTTGGGTATTTTAAGAAGTTTTAAGTCTTGGGGATGTGCAAACAACCATTAAGTAAGTTGATATGAAGTTGTGTGAAAAAGTGAGACCCTTCAATAAGGAAATAGCAAGAGCTTGCTTAAAAGGACTGGCATGTAGAAGCTGATATTGAGATTCAAGTGTACCAAGAGTAATATCGCTTTACAACAGGCAGTCCCTACAAGTGTAGCAGTATCTTATAGATGTTGACTCGAGCACTTCATAAGATTGGTCAAAATACTTCAAACAACAACAGAAGGAAATTACAGCCTCTGTACCTGTGCCAGCAAAAATCAACATCTTCATATTACGAACTGGTAACTATGGTTTTTTACTTTTCTATAGCATCTTTACAAGGAAAAGGCAAGCTTTTAGAATATGTCAACTAAGAACCTTTAGATAAGAGCATGACTGCTCATAAAATATTGGTTACCTGACTGTAATGTGTTGTATAACACTCCTCTCAATTTTAATTCGATTATGTATGTACAGTAATTAATTGTGAAATTAAATTATACTATGGATGAATTTTGCATAAATAATGCTTAAACATCTGTGGCTTCCTCATTAACATCAATCAGAAAATAAGTTGCCTCTCCTGATTATAGATGGTGATTCCTGATTATGAATGGTCTGCCACATTCAGTGAAAGATTTATAAGTCACATCATAGAAACAAATTATTGTCTGATGAGTGGTTTTACGGTAGAGCACTCTATCATGCATCTGCAGAGTTATGGGTTCAATTCCTGCCCCATCAGCAATATTTTTTTTCATAGGTATTTATTGATTCTATATCTACAGGTAATCAGTGTATTTATTATGGATGGATTTTTCTAATGACTAAGAACCTTATCTTAAAACACTAATGAACACAAATAGGTCATTCTATATATATATATAAAAAAAAGGGCATATACCCTTTCTCTTGCTCAAACTGCTGTCAGCACAGTCCAGATTATGCTTTCTCCATGGCTGCTGTTCTATATTTAGAACAGCACTAGTCCACTAGCTGGATGAGAACTCCAGCGAGTTAATTGAATTATTTAGTAAACAACCGACCATCTGTGTCCTTAATAAAACGAAGTCAGGTGACAAGGAAATATGTTTTTTATTTAAAGTTTTCAGTGATTTGCACAAAAATACAGCCCATACAATTTTTGCATCATTTTAGTATATTTTACATTAAAAACTATTTTAGTGTTCTAAATTATTTTTATCTATTATAATATGATATCTTTTATGAAAGGTATACAAGGATAAAAATCAATACTTCTTTGATTACATGATTAGTAACATCATAGGAGTATGATATTTATTGGCAAACATCTGATTTTGGTTTCAAACTTAGTGTGCATGTTAGGTTGTATAAATGAAATATTTACATTGCATGCAGAAAGTACTGAAATGTTTTTGCATTTTGTTTTGCTGATGAAATCTAGTTTTGAAAGATAAACACCAATGGATATTTTCAAGTTGAACCACAAAATTGTGAGAGTGTGTAAAACATTGATTCTGATTTCATGGACTCATTTGACTGAGGGAAGTCACAAATGATCTGAATTAGTTGCAATCAGTCTAATCCATTCTCTGCCTGTCTGGGCTGAGTTGTTTTCTGACTGTGTGTGAGAGCGTTTGCAGAAGGGTACCTGTCCCTATGTCATCAGGATGATTTACTCAGGTGGCCGAATACACAAACTCAGTTATTTCATCTATTTACACTTTAAACTATATACATACATACAACTGCCCACCCGGTACAGTCACTGGCCGAATATAACACAGGCTATAATAAGCCTCAGCGGTCCCACCGTTAGATAGAGAACAAAACTGAAGTGAGCCACAGACAATCCGTCTGACATCTGAAAGGTCTCATGGTCCGCACACATGTCCCAGTTTGAACAACCCCACTGGATACGGTCACGTGTCCTTCGGGATGTTAGGGTGTCTCAGCCAATGGGGTACATACACGGTCACTGTGCCACGTCGACTCTTGTCGCCTAGCTCCCAAAACTGGTTCCACTGTCAGTGCTCTGTCACCAGGTCTGCCACCAAAATGGCGATTCTGGCTTTCAATCCTTCCGCCCTAGCTGCCGAGTCCCTACACGTCCCCCCCCCCCCTATTTAAGAAATTTGAGGTAGATGTCCCCTGCCACTCAGAGACTCGAACCCATCCTTTGTGAACGACAGTCACTGTTGATCGAATGCAGGGTTCAAACAAATGTTCGCACAATGAAAGCTTGTAGTGCACAAATAATTGAAGACACGTCACAAAGTCTCCGATGACCACGGAAGTCCTCCTTTTTTTAACGAGGGTCAAAAAGAATCTCAACTCATTAAGTATTTATTAAAAGGCATTAAAAAGCCGCTTGAGGCGAGATTGCCTGAACACTCCCTACTTATTAGGAAAGTAGGTTGAGAATGTTCATAACATCAGTTAGAGGATATTTTGATCGGCGGCCGGTAGCTCAGTGGTCCAGAGCACCTGACATGGTATCAGAAGGTCGTGGGTTTGTATCCCCTCCGGCTCAAGACAATTTTTCCTCTAAATATCTAAATCAATTTATAGAGTGGAAATTATTAGTGGATACTTAATAAGTTGAGTTTAATAATTAGTTGAAGAATCACAATTTGCATCAATCTGGTTGCCACACAGTTCATAAAATATTCATGCACAACACAGATGTAGCCAAGTCAATAGATTTACATGAAGTGCCACCAAATTGTTCATACGGTTATGGCACAAAGTTTGTGACGAAGTTCATACTTGGACGCCATGCCCATCACTGAAGGTAAACATTCAGACACGTGATCTTCGCCATACGCTAGAAGGAGCTCGTTGCCTTGGGGGGCTCGAGCCAAGTCAACCCAAGTCCATCGAGTCGCCGATGCCCCACCTTCATCCTGCACCGTGTACTCCCCCCTAACCTGTGCCTTCCCATTACTCTGCCTCCGAGATTATCCTCAACCTGGAAAGAGCAGAAGCATTCCCTTGTGCATAATCTCCTTCCTTGTGCCGGGAATGTCTCCAAGTTCTTGTAGATGCACACAGCCGATTGTTGCCACCACCAAGATTTGCGATTCAGAAACCATCCAAGCAGGTCGAGGACTCTTTCGCAAGCTGTCGACAAGTGCGCGCCCTGCTGACCTTGGCCAGCTGCACACCACTCGCTGTTACATTTCTGCACCGTTCAAAGTGCTGCTTCGGATCACGTGGTTCACGCACTGTCACATCGCATCACTCTCCCCTTGCTTTCTGTTGCTTGTAACATCGTTTCTTAATATTGGTAACAAAACCCACATCTTGGCTAAACCCATTCTTGGTTGCATGCTGTACAGCTGGCGCCAATTCGAAACTCTCTCGCTTAGCTGCCACCCCCGCTGCAGAACTCAGTGCCGCTAATCTAATTTGTGTGTTGCTAATTTGTGTGTTTTGTTCAAAGAACCTTTAAGAATGCGAAAAGTTCATTATATCAGTAAAGAGTGGAAAAAGTATTTATAATTAAAAGTACATATTTTAAAAACCCATGCTGAAGGCAAATTTGCTTTTTGTTATATCCATAATTTCATTATTAGCAATTTAATTATAAATGGATTTGACTGTATATATGAGGGGTGATCAGTTAATTCGTGGACTGACAGCATAAGTACTCGTATGTAGCGCTTTTTCCAAAGTAACACCAGATGGTGGTGTGCGTGACCGCTGCGAAGAAGGCTCCACATGCCAAGGTCATTTGGTGTTGACTGCCGTGTTAAAACTGTGATTCAGGTTCTGTGTCATAGACGTTCATTCAGAATGTCCGAAATTCAGACGAAACAGCAGTATGTCATTTGTTATTGTGTTAGGCAATGCCTAAGTCAAGGCCACCTAGAAGACAAGGCCATGTCAGTGATACTGTGACGTCAGAGTATTGCTGTCATAGCCTTGTCTTCTAGGTGGCCTTGCCTAAGTGCTGCTACGACTGTTGAAGAGATGAAGCCTATGGTAATGACTGTCTTCGTAGGTCTGCCATTTTTAAGTGGCATAAGCAATTCAAAGAAGGGTGCGAATCTGTTGCCAATGACCCAAGACCCGGCCAGCCTTCTTTCTCAATAACTCCTGAGCAAATCGAAAGAGCCCTGGCAATCCTGAATGGAGACAGACAAATAACACTTTGTAAAGTGGCTGTGAAAATGTCAAGTTTCATATGGAAGCGCTCACACGATTGTGAAAACACATCCGAACAACAGTCAAGTCAATGGAAGGAATGGAATCCAAATTTTCTTGGGTCTCAGTGAATCGGGATGATTCACCGAGACCCAAGAAAATTCGGATATCTCATTCAGCTGGAAAACAAATGACTCGTGTGTTTTTTTTTATATCGAAAATGTTCTTGTTACTCACTTTGTGCCTCATGGAACAACCATGAATAAGGAAGCCTACTTGAAGGTTTTCAGAACTAAACTTTGGCATGGCATTTGTGAAAAACATCTGGAACTTTCTGGTGTGACTTGGTTTCTCTATCACAACAACAGCAGGCCCCATACAGCTAATATTGTGCAGCCAGTGATCACTGCCATAGGTACTGAGGTTCTGCCACATCCTCCATATTCCCCAGACTTAGCACCATGATTTTTTCCTCTTTCCGTGACTGAAAAAAGCTTTGAAAGGGTAACATTTCGCATCTGACGACAAAGCTTGCAGAGCCACAATGACAATACTTTGCATGCTTTCAAAAAATGGCTTCAAAGATGCTTTAAATGCATGGGTACAATGATGGCAAAAATGTGTGAAGTTCAAGGGAGAGTATTTTGAGAAAGACAAATACCAGGAAGATTCAGAGGATGATATTTAATGTGACTTTTTGCTTCTGTCCACAAATTAAATGATCATGCTATGTTTAAGTAAAATCCAACCAAATTGCAAAATACCTGGCCAAGAGATATCATGCTTTCTTTCACAACTTCTTCATCACCAGAGATAGCGCTCAAAACTGCTTGCATTGAAAGCTTGCAAACTCGTTCATGCTGACTAAACCACCTTGAAACAAATGATGAAAACATTTAATCTATTAAAGCATTAAATATACCATAAGAAAGACATTTTGTTCATGAGAACTTAATCTAAATAATATGAAAGATATCAGTTGAAAAAAAATCACACACATTGCAGTAACAAATAATTGTAACAGGCTACTAATGAAATTTAAGGTTTCTATGAATATAAAAACTGACTGATGCTTAATCCAGTGGAATCAGGGTTACCAAACATCTTGGGCTTTACAAAGTATGTGCTCATATATACATGTGCTCATTTTTATAATTAAAAATAATCCATGAGGATTAAAACAAAAACAAGCATTTGTGTACATTTTAATGATTGTAATAAAAATTTTCATTATTTGTGTCTTAACTGTATGTAAAAAGAGATACCCCAAATGTCAAAACAGTTATCCCTAATTCATAAGTGGCATTTCCTTCATACTGTTCTGAAGAATTTGTTAATCCTTGTGGGATGTGTCAAAACATTGCATTTCAACAACAATGCCTGAATGCTTTGACACTGGTCAATTGAAAGTGATATTTTGAAATAGATCAACTTCACTTTTACCATTAATCCCATGGATTTAAAGTGTGAATTTTACGAATGCCTGCATATTAAAAATGTTTTAAGTAATGCAGACCTATCCAGACCCCCAACTAACAGAAATTCTTACATTATTAGTGGCTTAAAGTGCAGGCATAGCGAAAGGACTATGGTTGGGGGAGGGGGGGGGGAGAAAAGAATGAAAATTTCCCAAATCGGAAATTAAATTTTGCCAACTAAGAAAATAAGTATTTGTACATATATTTAATTATGTCCTATAACAACAAGATAAATTACACTTGACAACACACAAAAAGGCTTTGAAATGAAAATAGCCAATCTTTACTGATTTCGAGGTGTTGAACATGAAAATGACAATAAAATTTGTCGATTGGCTCTTGTTTAGGAGAGACAGAGATGGTCATGTATAAGTGACTCAGTTCACATTGAGTACCATTTCGCAATGCTGTATTTTAAACCAAGATTGCAACATATTGCATCAGCCCACCATACACACAATCCCTGGAGGTATTGCATCACTGTCTGATACAATGTAGTTGTCATGATATCGCAGACAAAAGATGATGCAATTGTTAGTTGTAAGCAACTCCCATTTACCCCTGAGTCATAAGTACAACAAAAGTGATCCTTGCAGTTTTAATCCAGCAGTAGTGATGCCTCATAACTGTGTTAACAGTGCAGATACATTTTGTTACATTTGCGGGGAAATGATGTTTGCAAGCCAGAAAAGTGCCATCACTCCATCCAGTGTGTTCCAATAGTGAAAGTGAAATACGAGTTTTATTTTGGATGCTAGATCAGGGACCAGGACAAGGCCTGGGCCCCACACCTATGCTGCAGTACATGTGCAAGAAATTTTCCGAAGTGGCTGAAAGGCGAAAAAGTGGTGATGCCATTTGCTGTTCCTATGATTTGGAAATAGTTAAGCAATCACGCAAATGACTGCTACTTCTGCATGGTTCCACCTGTTTCTGAAGGCATCACAAAGAAAAAGAAGTGGACAATAGCATACATGAATATACAATCTGCTCTCTGACCAGTTCTGCACGGTAAAAGCCTTCCCATTCCTGAACCTCCAAAAGAATTTTCCATCAATTCAGACGATGAGGAGGGAGGCGAACTGACATCGGGTTCTCCGCAGCCCTCAGTTCTAATGATGATCCATATATCTGCCACGGTGTGTCATCAGCACCACACATTCTCACTAAAGAAGAAATGAATGATCTTTTTCGCGATGGAGCTGTCCAAGGTCAAAGCAGAATTACTTGGATCAAGACTTAAACAGTGGAATCTTCTCAAGGAAAATGTTTGAGTGACTTCGTTTCGAACTCGTCATGAGCAGTTTGCGCCTTACTTCAGAAAGGAAGATGACCATGTGTTCTGCTTTCATGTAGATGGCCTGATGAATGGCCTCGGAATCAAACATGACCCTCAAGAATGGCAACTATTCAGACTCCTCAAAACTGAGTCTCAAAGCGTTGTTACATAATGGAAATTGATTTCCATCCATTCCGGTTGGACACGCTGTCTACATGAAAGAAACCTACAACAACCTAAAACAGCTGTTGAACTATCTTCAATACAGCAAGTATGGCTGGCATCTCTGTTGTGACTTGAAGGTAATGGCTCTGTTGATGGGTCTGCAGTTGGGATATACAAAGTACTACTGTTTCTTATGTGAATGGGACAGCTGAGCAAAGACTTTACACTATGTGGAGAGAAACTGGCCTCAGAGGAAAACTCTGAAGGTCATAGAGAAGAATGTGGAACACCCAGCACTGGCAGAAATGCACAAAATCCTGCTAACATCCCTACACATTAAATCAGTGTGATGAAAAGCTTTATAAAAGCCATGGACTGGACTGCATCAGCTTTCAAGTACTTGGCTGACAAATTTCCTCAACTCAGCGAAGCGAAAATTAAAGACAGAATTTTTGTGGGTCAATCTGCGAGCTGTTCAGAGACCAGATGTTCGACAACCTGCTTCAGGGTGACAAGAAAAAGACTTGGGATGTATTTCGTCTGGTGTCAACTAAATTCCTCGGAAATGTCTGGGCAGACAACTACAAGAAACTGGTTAAGGACTGTTGCCTCTTTATCACAAACTTGGCTGCAATATGTCCTTATAGATCCACTTTCTTCATTCCCACTTAGATTTCTTCCCCAACAACTATAGCATGGTTAGTGATGAGCACGGTGAAAGTTTTCACCAGGATATTGCAACAATGGAGAAACAATACCAGGGAAACTGTCCACTTCAATGTTGGCATGTTGGACGCTCACCAGAGATGATCCTGAGCAGCTGGATAAGTGACGGGCAAAGTGATGTCGAAAGTAGAAGCAGAGTTTTATCGATACGTCATATGTACGTATTACTCTATTATAAAAGAAACTATTGCGGATTTCTCAGAAATTGTTGCCAATTTTGTCATATTCATGTTCAGCACCTTGAAATCTTTAAGAAATGGCTACTTTTATCTCCGAGGCATGGCTTTTATGAAAATTTATTGCCCAGTGTTATTAAACGCTTTTCAAAACTACCTACAAATGACTTTGCAATGTGTTTTTATGCTTACCTACATTTCTTTTTCCATTTTTATATTCAGAATTTAATGCATTTTCCCTTTGTAGGTGGCATGGGGGTGGCTCAGTCTGTAATGTGCTAGGCTCGTAATCTGCATTCCATGCTCAAGTCCCAGCTCGGCCAGCATTGAGATTTATCTCCGCAAAACACCCCACCCTACGGTACGGGACACTGATGGACTTCAAAAGGCCACACTCCATAGGATGCGGCATTAAGCTGTGGCCCCATGTGTGGTAGAGTTATACCCTCTGCTCATTAAAGAACACACTAGATGGCCTTGATGAGAGCTACCATCTGTCTCCCAACAGCTGTCTAAATGGTTCCTTTCCACCAACTTTCTCTCAGCCCTTGGGGTCCTTGTGACTTGGCCTGCATTCTGTGCATAAAAGTGCCACTCTAGGTAAACAACCAAACCGAACCTTAGTATGTAATGTGAACTATTTCATTCATTAGGTGTTTCAAATGTGAGAAGTGAGTTGCATTGTTAGATAAAAAAAAAAACCTGGCATTGTAAGGGTTCATCGTGATTTAATGTGACATTGCAGTTTCCCATTATTGCATTCTGAAATAAAGCAGTATATTGAAATCAAGAACCACAGATTTCCATTGTTCACTACATCACATTCAGTTCCTATAATCTGTTTATATTCTCTATGGTTGGTATATTAATATATTACACAAAATTATAATTTTAAAAACTTTTTTGTATTTTGTTTCATATAATGTGTACAATTTACGATTTTGTGTATGACACCCATCATACAAGTTTTTTCTTTTCAGTTACATTACACACAGGAATAGCATTACATTTGTCATGAGTATGGTGACCAGACATCCCCATTTTCCTGAGACAGTCCCTAAATGAAAAACTCTGTTCTGAAAGAATAATGTCCCCAGAATTTTTTTGATTTTTTTTAAAATTATTAGTCACTGGAAATAGAGTTATGCACCAATCCTCTGTGATGGTGCATAGAACCAGTCTACCCTGCCTTCTTGTGGTGCAAGCCATTAGTACCTTTCAAAAGTGATACTCTTCTGTGGAAGTGAATAGAAGAGTGAGCTGCCAGATTAGTTGGCCTACTGATCTGGACAATTATATGTGCTTTTCCTTTTATTCTACCCTGCTGAAGACTGGCCAACCATAGAGGGTCCTGGTGCTGACCATATAAACCTACTCAATTCGAATAAGGCTCTGAGCTTGATTATGAACTACAATGGTGGGTTTCTGTCAAGGGAAAATCTTCTGCTGTGTTTTCTGTTTGTGGGTTGACAGCCCCAAGTGAATAGATTCACAGGATATGTTTTAGCTGCTGTTGGATAATCCTGAGCAGAGGTAATCATGAGCACCTGAACTCTTGCTTCTGAAAAGCATCACCAAATTCTACATTGGAGGAAGTCTTCCAGTGTAGATGGCTTCAGCTTTTAGTAGTGGGGGAAAAGGTCTTTGCCCCATGCCTGCAATTAGGAAACTGTTTGATATTGTCAGAAATTCCTCTCTCTATAACCATAGTTTCTTTAAACATCACACTAACCATTTTCTTTCCACAGGTAATTCGAATGTGAGGACTCTGCACAGAGATTATTCTCTTGATCTCCTCACACAAGAATTCCACCATTAAAATTTAGATATTCCCAGCTTGCAAGACACCAGATAGACAGATAAAGGTCAGACAGATTCTTAAAAATAATCTTAAATTTCTCTTTTCAGATACGGAAGATAATAAGCATCTCCAAGGCTTCTGCTTCTCAACAGACACGCTAGTGGTGCTCTCCTAGGATATGAGTGCATTAATGAAAGGTTTCTTACAGCAAAATTTCAGACTAGCATTAAAGATGAATGTTCAGGCTGTGATTCAGTTAATCTGAATGGTTGCAGTCTTGAGCAGGTGTCACAGTTTAATTACCTTGGGAGCTATGTAACTGATATTGGTGATGTGTGGCATGAGATTAACAGACGAATAGGGATTGCTGCCAGGACTTTTAAGAATCTATGGAGATTGTGGAGAAATAGGCATATACACCTAAAGACTAAAATTAGATTGCATAATAGTTTGGTTCTTTCTAGGGTTAGTCATGGTAGTGAAACTTGGACACTGTGTAAACAACAGGAAACTAGATGCTTTTGATTCTAGATGCTTATGTAGTATCTTGGGCATTAGGTGGTTTAACTTTGTAACTAATGATGAGATTAGGTAAAGGAGTCTACAACCTCCTTTAAGCAGCATATTGTGCAGAGAGAGACTCCGCTGGTTTGGTCATGTTGCCCGTATGGATAATTATAGATTGGCGAATAGGGTTATGAACAGTGTGCCTAAAGGCCTCAGAAAGAGGGGGAGACCTAGGATGTGGTGGGCAGACAATGTCAAACAGGACCTTGTTAGAATTGGTGTGTGATGGCCGGATGCAGCATGTAGCTCAGGACAGATATGCTTGGAGAATTAAACTGCACAGTCTGGTTGGACCTCTGTAGCCCATGGCTGCTTGAGGATGATGATGATGATGATGATGTTATCTGCTGTTATGCCCCCACTGAGTATGCCAATGAGGATGAGAAGGATAGGTTTTATGGACAACTTCAGGATATTTTGAATTCTGTCAAAAAAGGAAATATTACCCTTGTTCTATGTGACATCAGTGCCAAAGTTGGTTTGGACTCTGATCTTTGGAGAGGGGTGATAGGCCCTTTTGGTATTAGTAGCTGCAATGTCTCCTGCAGGTAAATAAACTTAATAGTCTCAGAATAACGAACACTTATTACAAACACCATGACATACATAAGTGAACATGGGTTTCACCAGATGGCTGCATAAATAATATCACTGTTTATAAAATAATTAATAGCGAATGGCTAGTTCTGTTATAAATACCAGGTCATATATAGGAACTGAAATTGGATTTGACCATTACATTGTTAAAAGTGTTTTGCAACTTAAACTTAAGAAGTGTTGTACTAAGGTTAAAAAATTTACCTTTAATTCTGAAGCTCTGAAAGCCCCAGTTGAAGTTGAGGAAGAATGGGACCATTTTAAATAGGCTTTTTTGGAAACTAACAATACTATTTTAGGGGGGGGGGGGGAAGGAGCAGAGAAGGCAGAATTATTTGACTGATATGATACTTGAGCTTATTTCACAAAGAAAGGACAGCAGGAATGCCCTTAGTCAATACTAGTCCTTATAGAAAGCATTACAGAGAGCTTAATAAATATGTAAAGGATCAGTTAAATGCTGAAAAAGAATCTTTGGCTTGATGGCTTGGCTGACAAAGCCAAGGAAGCAGTTAGACAGCAGAAAGTAGAGAGCTGTACCAGATAGCTAATGTCTTTTGCGACAGAAAATGGACAGGTATACAGGGATTGAAGGATAAACAAGGTTATAGAAGGTGACGATTTTGTCATGGCTAGGTGTGCTGACATTTCAGTGATGTTCTACACAATGTGGTTAGTTCTACGCCCATTGTTTGTAATGATGATGATAGATGCATTACTGGCTTTAATGTTGGCCCTATAACAGAGTGTGAAGTTATTTTGGCTATTTCTAAAACTACATAAATCCCAAGGGGTAGATGAAATTACTACTAAGTGCTTAGAGCAAGGAATGTTTTGGTTACCACATGGATGACTGAAATTCTGAATATCTTTCATGATAAAAGCATGGTTCCTAAGGATTTTGCCAGAGCCATTATTATCGCTATTTTTATGATCACAGTTTTTGTGATAACTATAGGGGTATCAGCCTACTTTCTGTTCCAGGTAAAGTTCTTAGAATGATTGTGCTTAATAGAAATAAGAATCTTGTTGATGAGCACTTGCATGATGAGCAATGTGGATCTGAAGTGGTTGGGGATGTGTAGATCAAATATTTTCACTCGGGCAGATTCTTGAGAAATGTTTTGAGTTTCAGAAATGTTTGGTTACTAGCTTTGTTGATTTCAAAAATGCTTTTGACTGAAAAAGGCAACCTCCTTTAATGATGTGTTGATTGTCATAATTTGTGGTTGATCATGAGATCGTATGGCATAGTAAACAAGTTAGTTAACATAATGAAAGCTTTCTAAATAACACTGAGTCATGTGTGAGAGTTTGAAAGACTTGTAGCTATTGATTTAGCATTGCTTCTGGTGTTCGACAAGGATACATTTTGTCTCCTTTTCCCTTTAATTTGGCTATTGATTATGTCATGCAAAATTCACTGCAAGGAAAATGTTCCGACCTTAAATGATCTGGAAATATGAAAATTCCTGATTTAGATTATGCTGATGATTTATCCCTTTTGGCATATAATGTTCATGAGATGAATTCTTTCATTCGAGTTGTTGATGAGACTGGTTAGAGTAAGTTTGGTTATACACAGAGAGAAAATTAAAGTGATGAAAATTGGTCAGGAAGGCTGTGGTTCAGATAATCTGAATGGCTGCTCTTGAGAAGGTGTCTAAGTTTAATTATCTTTGGAGCTATGTGACAGATACTGGTGATGTGTGGTATGAGATTAACAGACGAATTGGGATTGCTGTCAGGACTTTGAAGAGTCTATTGAGAGTGTGGAGAAATAGGCATATACACTTAAAGACTAAAATTAGACTGTAAAATAATTTGGTTCTTTCTAGGGTTAGTTATGGTAGTAAAACTTGGGACCTTTGTAAATAAGATAACAGGAAACTTGATTCTTTTGATTCTAAATGCTTATACAGTATCTTAGGCATTAGATGGTTCAACTTTGTATGTAATGATGAGGTTAAGAAAAGGTTTCAGCAACCTCCTTTGAGCAGCATATTTTACAGGGAGAGACTCTCTTGGTTTGGCAATGTTGCCCTAAGGATAATTATAGATTAGCGCAATGGTTCTCAACCTTTTATGCTTCATTTACCCCCTGGAAATGTGTATGTAACTGGCGTAACCCTTGTATAGGTAGATAAAACTCTAATTATAGTATAACAATGGTTATTTTTACTTGTTACTAGATCTAGTGATTTTTGAGCTCTCACGGCATACCCCAAGAAATTTTACCGCACACCCCACATTGAGAACCCCTAGATTAGCAAATAGGGTTATGAACAGTGTACCTAAAGGCCTCAGAAAGAGGGGAGATCTAGGATGCAGTAGGCAGATGTCAAACAGGACCTTGTTAGAATTGGTGTGCAGTAACCAGATGCAGCAGATATAGCTCAGGAGATATATGCTTGGAGAACTAAATTGCACGGTGGTTGGACCTCTGTAGCCGATGACTGCTTGAAGATGATCATTAAATTAACTCTACAGCATGAGTAGATCTTTTACTAATAGAATAGCAGTGGCAACACTGTTAAAGAAAAATATGATCATAACTGCTAGTGACTGAATTTTGCAATGAAAGTTTCGATTTGTAAATTGTCAAGCTTTCAAACTAGTGAGATGACATTCTTGCTTTATGGACATATCTGCTCAATTCTCCTAATTTGATTTTCAAAAGTCCCTTTATCTTTTTCTTTAAAGCCATAGTTGGCCTTTCACCATCTATTAGTTGAATTTTACTAGCCATTAGTTGGCCTTTCCACCATCCTACTCATATTTTTGATGGCAACAAATTCTTTAGCATGTGTACATATCTGCTTGTTTAGGAAACTTTCAATGTTTCTGCTACATAGATCTAAAAAAAAGAATTTGCCATTTACACAATACATTCTACTGGTGATGAGAAATAGTCAGTCCAAAGGAATATGTCATGAGTAACAATGTTAACCATTTTTTAAACGCAAAATATTTTGGTACACACTGATCCATTTTTTTTTTTTGCTTGTAAATTATCGATGCCAAAGCCATACTCCCTTTCCTTTATGAGGATAAAGTTTAATATTGTTAATTTCCAAGTTTTTCCTTTATACTTTTTCCTAAATATAAAACATTGTACTATCTGTGTAATTTTCAAAAATATGAATAATTATGAAAAATTAATAAATAAATATTAACCCAAAGAATTTTAGGAAATGAGTAATTAAACAGTGCAACATAATGGAAAACAACCATAACGCCAACAGAATAGCACAACCAAAAGACGTGCGACTACTCCGGATAAATGATAAAAAAAATTCTACCTGGGAGATCCAATGCTGCAAATATCAAACTTCTCTAATGATTCAACAAATGCATCTATTTCAGTGGGAATCAAAATATACTTTTTATCATCCATCATGTAAACTATAACAAAAACAACCACATAAAGCTATATATGTCAAAATACTTCGCCAATAAACTAAAGATTCTGCGGTTTCCATGACTACGAAACACATTTCACCACAGAAACAAACTGAAACCACCAAAATCGCATAAACATAATGAAATGATTGTTTTCTTCCTTCAGAATAAATGTTCCAAAAGTTTACTAATAACACTAGAGGCTCCGTATGGGAGGAGGTTGGCCATCTCAAATTTGAACGCCATGTTTTGTCGTCTCGTGGATTGTTTAGCGTGCATACCTGAATGGTATTGCAGGGTACTTATGGACTCCGGAAAAGGGTAGGGTAATATTTGATACAGATTTCAGTGTTCGTGATTGGAAGCACTTTAGAAAACGGCTAAAAAAGGAGAAGTAAATTTTAGGGCTTTTTTTTTTAAAAAAAACATAATTTCGCTTTGTTGTCTGTAGACATCGAACTTTTTTGTTTATACAGATAAATAAAAAATTCCTTTTTTATTAGATAGTTATTAATGATATAACACAATTTTCATTTTTCGAATCTCCTAAAAGTTATAACTGCGCCCTCTAACGGTGGAAAATTTTAAAATTCCAAAATATCAAACGAATATTTTAAACGATGTAATTATGTTAGAAGTTTGAAATTTTGGTGTTGAAATGTGAAGTTTACGAAATTACCATTGGCAACAATCACTTGACCCTTTAGACCCAGAGGGGAGGTGAACGCGACTCTTTTTTTGTTTTAACAGAAAAGTGTATGTTTTTAGAGATAAATTAAAAATTCTTTTTGGGTTGGACAGATATTGATGAGCGTGCTCTTCGCTTAAATTAACGGCATGAAGCGCTTTAAAATCGTCCATCGTCAGAAGTGCAGGAAGTGCCAGATGTGATGAAACAGCAATCATTAAATTAATTTCTGGCCGAATCATGGAGTCATGGGGAAATTCCTCCCCCCTCCCCCACCAACTGCACAGGCGTGTGAATCATTTCAGCTATCTCCAAATGCTGACCTCAGCTTAATCGTTCCTTTAGGTGTGAAAAACTTATCTGAGACAACATCTCTTCTAAACACGGAGAATTCAGCGCCAGAATCAATCAAAGATGTGAAAGCACTCTGACCGCATCGCACACCCGCCGTCTGAAGCTGGGCAAGCCAAACTGTTGCTAATTGCCCATCGTCCTGAGCTTCAAACATATGCGTTGAAACGCGCACACATAACACCTTTTCTGGCTCGTCTCGTACAGTCTGCGCTGTATTGATCCCAGCACTGGGCGATTTCCTCTTTGATCGCCATTGAGGGCGATCTCTGCGAAGATGCTGGTTCAAGCCACACTCAAAACAGCCGCGCGCACCGCTAGTGCTAGCAACTGATCGCTTCGCAAATTGCATGGGAGCTTTTTGTTCTACTTGCTAGCGCCTGGGAGGACTGTCGCTGTCGATGTCGATCAGAGTCGACTGGCCACCTGTCGATCAGAGTCCCGTGGACGTGCATTAATTCGACTGCTCGCTAAATGATGTAATATACAGTCTACGAGGTCTCTTGGATGTAACCAGTCTGAGCGCTTTTGCAATGCGACATATTCGCCAGTACTACTCGGTATCTCTGATTTAATTCGATCTGCCACCAGCAAGTCGACCAATTCCTCAAATGTGGACACTTTCCTGCTCTCAATATACGTTCTCCACATTTCCCTAATTTTTTGCAAAAACGTGTACCACGTTTCGTGCGCAAGTTTCTTTGCCTCATCCAATTGCCTCTGGTACTCAACTGCAGAGATTTTACGCCTCGCAAAAATATACGCTTTGAGCTTACTGTAATCGCTAGCATCCTCGTCAGGCAATGAAGCCAAAAGATCGTTCAGTTTCTCCCGAAAAATGGGGTGGACTACCTGGCCCCTAACCTCTTCAGGCACACCCTGATTAGCGAAGACGCTGTCGATCCTCTTGAAATAGAAAGGAATGTCTAGGAGAGTTTCTGGGGGCGATCCCAGCGTAGTACGCAGAACTGAAATGCAATATTTGAGTTCTTCATGTTCCTTCCTTTTCGCACTGCTATGGGAATCGGACCCAGACGAATCGCAACCATCACACGATGCACCGTGAGGTCCGACGCCACTTGCCTTTTCAGCCTCAAGCTCAAGTCGCCTCATTTGCAGTTCAAGCTCGCACTGCCTTTCTTCGGCATCCAGTCGCATGCGTTCTCTTTGCGCCTCGGCTTTGCGCTGCGCTCGCTTTTCTTCTAGTTCGAGTAGCTCTAATTCGAGTTTCCTCAATTCCAATTCGTGTTTTCTAGCATCATCGGACTGCTCTGCTATTTCCTGAGTCGGAGAATAATCGCTGACAGCGTCTCCTGACAAATCAGACCCTATAGCCTCATGTTTTGCGTTGATCTGTCTGGAGTAGTGTCCGCGTATTGCGATTTAGAAACGTTTTTCACGTTCCCTCGTATATTATATGGCATAGCACAGAATAACAACAAGACAAAAACTGGCTCTACAGACTAGATCTTACCGCACCCGATGTGAAGTTCTCGCAGCGATGATTTCCTCTCCTGCCAGCAAACAACATTCGCTAAACGGCAGGGTATTCGGTAGCGCGCCAGTCTCATAATCTGCAGTTCTGAGATTCGATTCCCTGCTGGGTCAGCTTAATATTTATCTCCGCAAAACTCCCCGCCTGCCCAAGGTCAGTACGAGACACCGATGGGTTTAAAAAGGCCGCCGTTCGTCGGATGGAACGTTAAGACGTGGCCTCGTGTGCAGGAGAGCCATACCCTGTGCACATTAAAGAACACGCTGGGTGGTCTTGAAGGGAGGCTCTGTGTCCCAACAGCTGTTCCAGTGGGCCATATTCTCTGGGCTTTCGGTGTCCTTGTGATCTGGCCATTTAGCTCATTGTGTGCAAAAAATGTGCCGCTCAGCGGTAAAGCAAATCAATCCACCCATGTATTTGTTGAAATTTGAAACAGCCAAAGAACTAGTCACTTTACTGCCCTCTGGCAATTTTCTCCTTCTAACTATGCCACATTTATATTTTTTTTATTTGTTTACAACAAAAAGATTTGCTTTTTATCCATCCAAGTGTTATACAATAAATTTGGTACTTCATTACACTGAAAACTTTTATATTCCCCTTTTTCCGTTAAAGTTACGTTACTTTACTTAGTTACCCTACTTTTAATAAGCCGCACATTAGATCAACGTTATAAAGAAAAACGATCAAAATATATATACATTATGAAATTTGTTTTCAAAGACTTCACCAGATGCATCACTACATCGTATCCCAATAATTTTCCAGATCTAGAAATTTTATCGTTTTTACTGCAGTAAAATTCGAAACTTAATATATAGCCCAGATAAGAGGTACACACTTTCAGTCCTCTTTTTGCAGATTTTAGCAGCACATATTGCACTATGCCCAATCTTCCTTTGTATTTTATTAACGCCCCATCCACAGAAATTTTTCGGTATGGACTAAAGTGTACATAAAACTAATGTTTTAGTACGGTTGCCAATAGCTCGATCTTCTTTCGATCTAAAATGTGAAAATATTGGAGGATTTTAAAAAATCTCTGGCGATTCATAATACGTTTCACTGCACAGTTCCCTAATAAGGGATTTAATGACCAGTAATGTGACATTTTTGACATCCAGTTTTGATCATTAAAACCCCGAGGATTTTAAAATCCCGAATATATAAAAATTTTCCGTTTGTAGAAATAGCTATTGAACACCTTTAATGAAATTAGCAGACTTATTTCGAGGAATATTGCTAAATTAAGATTTTCTTGAAGGTCAAGAGTTTTTTATGTTTATCAAAAAACTTCTTTTTTCGGCTTTGGTTTTATATTCGGTTTTGTTTTTAAACAGTTATTTAACCTCACTTAAAAAGACCTGTGAAACGGAGGGGGGAGAAATGTTATACTGCATTGGAAATCATCTCTTGCTCACCTTCCCCTTTATATTTTTGAGGGCAATTTTTTTTGTCTTCTACCTCGATATTTTTCTAAATCCGGTCCTGATAAAGCGGAAATTTGGGAAGAAAATTCTTCCTTCCTAGGAAAAAATTTGAAATGCAAATTCTTAGAATATATCAAATGGCACCTTTTTATATAAACTATGTCAAACTAAGTACGTTTGTAACAAATACACCAAATGAAAAAACGTATGGAGATATATATAGTTTGATTATGATCTTTTATCTATCTTCAGTCACATTTTTCGATTAAAATGCATACTTTAGAAGTTCAGCGTTTCCAAGTTAGATTCCCATCACCAGAGCATGGAACACAATTTATCGTGAAATATTCCAGCTTCCATAACTCTTTAAATACTGAACGAATATTGTTTAAAACGGAGATTTAAATAAATTTGACTATGATCTTTATTTTTACCTTCAGTCACATTTTTGCATTAAATGCATATTTTAGAAGTTATATAGAGTTTCGAATTTAGGTTCTTATTGACATAGCAGAAAAATTCTGTAGCATTTCGGTAGGATACATCAAAAGTATACGAAATGAATAATGTGGGTATTACGTTCTATCTCATTTCTTGATTTATTTTTCTTTTTATGAATTTATAATAAACTTTTATTTAATCAGTTTACAATTAAATCACTGGGAAAATTTCGCCCTCTCCCCCTCTCCTACCCCTTTCCGCAAGTTCTAACTACGCCACCATCACAAATAGTTGTAAAAACGAAAAAGTTTTCAATTTACAAAGAAAAACTTATGCATTACTTCTTACCTATGAAATGTTAGCTCTCTGATCTTTTTCGCAGGCTTATTTACGCATCCATATACTACACAAGTACCGATTATTTTAACACATTCAACGTAAGCTGCTATAATTTCACAGTGATAGCACGCTTACGAATAGGAGCAACATAGCGCTGCTCCAGTTTTCAAGTGATAGGGCGCCTCCCTCTCTTCCTACTCCATGGTAAAACATAGCCTTTTGGCGCCACTCTATATATTATTCACTCTAATGCAAATGGTTCCTTTTTTGCATTTTAACAAGACTAATTTGAAACGCTCGATAAAGTCATCCTTAATTCGATTTGAGAAGCGCCAACTGCTCGTGCTTTTTTAATTGCCAGCTTAATATGCATATCGCATAGTCATTCGCATTGAGAAATGCAAATTTAAGAGCCGACAAATATAAGGTATTTATTTCACTCCAAATATCCTCTGGAAATATTATTAAATTTAAAAAAGGATTTCGTTCGGATTTTGTACAGACTAAAAATTATGAATATTTCATTTGATGTAACTTATGCATGGCTTCCAGATATTAATGCAAATTGGAATGAAGAAATTCCAAATTTAGATAGCATATCCAAAAATGTGCTGTGCAGTTTAAGATTAAACAACTATTTAGAGCATATAATACCAAACAAAGAGAGCTTTAAAACAGCTGTGACTGCATTAAAGGTATTTGCAAAGACTCATGGCATCTATGGCCAAGAATATGGATATCTTCCCGGTTGTTTTTTTAGCATTGTTATTTCCGATATATGCAATTATATGCCTCGCGCAACAGCAGCTGAAATAATAATGGAATATTTTCGAGTCATGGTAGAATATCCTTGGCCACAACCATATCAAATCAATGATGTAACATTAGAAGAAACATTTGAGCCATACGCTATACCTATAATTCATCCTCTGAGCAATAAAACTGTTACAAGTGCAATATCCGATTCAGCGAGTAAAATAATAAAAGAGAATATGTTCGATAGATTGCAAATATGCAGGATGATCAGAAAAGGATCACTCATTTCGAAGAGGCGGGGGTGGCTCAGTCGATAGGCGCCAGGTTCGTAATAAGTTGATTTAGATTATACAGTTTCTCTGCACGACAAGCATAATGATTATCCACTAGCCCCTGAGAAACTTCAGATTACCAGCAGCATGCTATCACCATATTGTCAAGAAGTTGCCCAAAACCTTGGAATAAATACAAGCCAATCAGTCGTGAAATTAGCCCCAAAACTAAATTCTAAGGAAAAATATGTCCTTCATTATCGAAATCTCAAACAATATTTAGCCTTCGGTATATAGCTGAAAAAAATACATCGCGTTTTAGAATTAAATAGCGTTTTAGAATTTAATCAGTCTTGCTGGCTAAAACCATATATAGAATTTAATACAGATCAGCGGAAGAAAGCTAGAAACGACTTCGAGAAGGACTTCTTCAAACTGATGAATAATGCTTTGTTTGGAAAAACGATGGAAAATTTGAGAAATCGAGTGAAAATTGAATTGACTCAGAACCCGAAGAGAGTATGTAAACTCGTAGCATCACCTGCTTTTCATGCTTTTCGTGTTTTTGACAACGACCTCGCATGTGTACAATCAAAACAAACTAAATTGAAACTCAACAGGCCTATTTATGCTGGTTTCAGTATTCTAGATATTAGTAAACTATTGGTGTATAGCTTTCATTATGACTATATTAGTCCAAAATATGGAGAAAAAGCTAAATTATTGTTCACTGATACAGATTCACTATGCTATGAGCTTCAAACGGACGATGTGTATGCTGATATGAAAGCCGATATAGATCATTTTGATACGTCCGACTATCACATAGACCATGTTTTGCATAGTACACATAATAAAAAGGTACTAGGTAAAATGAAAGATGAACTTTCAGGAGTACCTATCAAACAATTTGCAGGCCTCCGTTCTAAAATGCATTCCCTTCAGAGTTTACATGAGGAGAAGACGGGGAAAGGAGTCCCCAAATACATCGTAAAAAGAACCCTTCGTCACAAGGATTACAGAGACTGCTTAACCCCTTAACAGTTTTGTCCGAACACCGCTCGGGTGCTGCGAAAGGTCACTTTTCTGATTTGTCCATACGAGAAAAAAAGGACTAGCGCACTTATCAACCTATACCTCTGAGACTTAAATATCACATGTTCTGTGTTTCAATATTACGCATTTTTTTCAGTATTTTCACGCATTAATTACTGATTAATTTTCTCATTCAACAGTTAAGTACCCAATTGGAAGTAATGTGAACAATATTTCCTGTTTAAATGCATCTCCAGAAATCCAATAGTAACTGGGGTGCCATCTAGTGGTTAAAAATGTAATTAAAATTCAGTTTTTTTTTATACTTTAGGTAAAAAAATACTTCAATATTATGTTAATTTCCAGTAACTAGGCTGCATTAATCCGTTTTGTATATAGAATGCGTTAATGACAATATATTAAGTATATAGTGTTAAAAGAAATTCAATTAAAATCTTTATTTTCCCCTTAAATTATAAGAAAATATTTTAAAACGGATTTGTGGAGATACGTTTAAACAGGAAATATTGCTCACATTACTTCCAATTGGGTACTTAACTTTTGTTGAATGAGAAAATTAATTAGTATTAATGTGTGAAAATACTGAAAAAATGCGTAATATTGAAACACAGAACATGTGATATTTAAGTCTCAGAGGTATATGTTGATAAGTTCGCTAGTCCTTTTTTCTTATATCTAATGTTAAAAACAGGAAATCATCTGTATTTCTTGATATTAAGCAGCTGAAATTAGTGGTGAATTTCGCTATTTTACATTGTATTTAATGTAGGTAAGCATATTATTTTTTATCTGTCGTTAAAAATCTGGGAATTAAATGTATTTTTTTTACTAAACAGTTGAAATAAGTGTTGAAATCGTTTAATTTTCAGTGCATTTGAGAAAAAACGATATTTCACCTCTGTAATTGAAAAAATCTCATTTTTACGGATTTTCTCTTTTTCTTTAAATCATTTAAATTTTATAATGAAATCCCCTTAATTTTCTATGAAATTAGGAAAAAAACGTTTTTTTTAATTAAATCATCATACTTTTTGTCATGGGAACATTACAAAGTAAAACAATTATTAACTGAGTAATTCGAATAACAGTATGAAAATCCTATTTTTTTATTCATAGGACATAAAATTTGTCTGTACACCTCTGTATTATATACAGGAAATTATCCTTTTCCTTTATTGTAAAGTATTAATATTCAGTAAAATCTGCTCTAAAACACTTTATCGCTAAATGGCTGATGTAATAATTTCGATTATTTCTGTGTAAAAATCTACGTAAAGTTCTCATCTCTGCAAAGTAAAAATTAGAATTTCATTCTGTCAGCACTCGGTGCATTTATTGAAGTCCTCCACTTTTGAGAGGCGATTGCTTAAAAAAAAATGTTGATTTCGAGGTGGCTCATTCCGGGTAGTGTAATGGGCTAAGCAAGCATCTCCAGACAACTTTGAAAGGAAATCTTATATTTTCGTCACTTCTTAATACTTGAGAACGTTACTACATCGTGAAATTATAAGTAATGTTTGATAAACCATGAAAATTTAGAGAATTACCAACCTTTTATTACAAGTATAATTCCAGAAATGGATTCCCAGAAGCGTTTTCTCCCAGTGAGCGAGCTGGTTTCACGGGCACGTTACAACGCGATGCGAGCCGCAGAAATGAGTCAGCAGCACGAGTGTCACCGGAAAAAGTCACGTGAGAAGTGACGCTAACGCTTGTTTACCCACTTGTTACCCACTTGCAAAGATAAGACTTAGAAATTCAGACGACACATATATTTCGTTTTAAAATTTTTATTGATATCTAAGTATTTGGAGATACAATGACAATGCGTAGTTTTATGCGTGTAATGATTTCCATTGGTTTACAATTTTATACATTTCACAATGATGCTTTTTCACATTGATTATAGATATACTTTACAGCCTGCTTACAAAAATGCAGATTAACAGAGGAAATGGTTTTTACATACAGCTGTCTACATATAATAATGGCATGCAATATTTTTACATATATAGGGGTTATATGCATACATTCGGATAAAATTATCATATTTTTATACATAAATAGCACAAACATATTAAAAATCACGGTAAAATATTCGTTTTTCTGTTATGTAATTTTTTCATTGTTTTGTAGTGACCATACGAAAGGGTGTCATAACCGTTTTCTAAAATATATCTTTTATCATGAAATGGTGACAAACCAAGTTTTACACCTTTCACTGTATGAAGATGATGGTTGCCACTTTGAATCCTTGTCAAATCTACTCGACAAGGTGATTTGTTTATTAAGCAGTCTTTGTAATCCTTGTGACGAAGGGTTCTTTTTACAATGTATTTGTGGACTCCTTTCCCCTTCTTCTTCTCCTCATGTAAACTCTGAAGGGAATACATTTTAGAACGGAGGTCTGCAAATTGTTTGATAGGTACTCCTGAAAGTTCATCTTTCATTTTACCTAGTACCTTTTTATTATGTGTACTATGCAAAACATGGTCTATGTGATAGTCAGACGTATCAAAATGATCTATATTGGCTTTCATATCAGCATACATATCCTCAGTTTGAAGCTCATAGCATAGTGAATCTGTATCAGTGAACAATAATTTAGCTTTTTCTCCATATTTTGGACTAATATAGTCATAATGAAAGCTATACATCAATAGTTTACTAATATCTAGAATACTGAAACCAGCATAAATAGGCCTGTTGAGTTTCAATTTAGTTTGTTTTGATTGTACACATGCGAGGTCGTTGTCAAAAACACGAAAAGCATGAAAAGCAGGTGATGCTACGAGTTTACATACTCTCTTCGGGTTCTGAGTCAATTCAATTTTCACTCGATTTCTCAAATTTTCCATCGTTTTTCCAAACACAGTATTATTCATCAGTTTGAAGAAGTCCTTCTCGAAGTCGTTTCTAGCTTTCTTCCGCTGATCTGTATTAAATTCTATATATGGTTTTAGCCAGCAAGACTGATTAAATTCTAAAACGCGATGTATTTTCTTCAGCTGTATACCGAAGGCTAAATATTGTTTGAGATTTCGATAATGAAGGACATATTTTTCCTTAGAATTATTCCTTAAATATAGAAATATTTTTCGTTAGAATTTAGTAGCACGTCAGTTTTCAGGTACAAGTCATGATACTGGCCTAGATTTTTTTATGTTGAATGCATTCCATACTCTTATCGCATGGGTGGTCTTCTTCCCCTAGCGCTTCTTCTGTGAGTTGGTTGTAAAATGCTTCACGTGGTGGTAATACTGTTTCTTCAAACTTTTCACTGTTGTCGATGTAATCATAGGGGTAAACTCCTTTTCTCAAAACCATGTGTAGCCATTCAGTTTCAACAACAAGATATGCAAATCCGCAGGGTTCATGATTTGTCGCGATAGTGGTGTGAGATTTTGCAGGGTTATGCATACAAGTGTCCACGTTCACTAGGAATGATTCAAAGTCTGCGTAAATCACGTATGGAACGGGCTGTTGAAACTTGAAATTTGTGAATTTCATCCATTTCTCCTCTTCAGTTGGAAATTCTACTCTCCGGGGTCCATGTTCTTGACAATAGGGGATATCATCCTTCAAGAGTGTGACGGTGAAGGCAGTAATCACAGTAGAAACTTACACCATTATGTTTGGTGAGAGGACTGAGAAGTCTACTCATATTTTTAATGGAGCAATAATGCTGCTTTTCACCATCCGATAACAGAAGGAGATTTGCATGTGCTTTAAATCTGAATGGTGTGATGTAGAGTGGGAAAACCACTTTCTCATATCCAAAAACATTGACAGAAATGTTGTTCATTTTTTTTTTCGAATTTAGATATTTGATTTATTGTCACAGGGAAAATTAGGCCAGATATGTTTAATTTTTCTTCTAAATGTATATAGTTGTTAGCTTTAACATTCAGTCAGTGTTTCCTATAGCAGGATACAATGAGGCTAAAACAGACAGACAAAACATTTTTGGCTGGAATTACATGCATTGACAATAGTGTGTTTTAATAGTAATTCTCTTGGAGTAGGGACATATCTAGACCCTGCAAGAGGGATATATTTGGCAATGTTCATTTCAGCGTGGAGTACAGCATCCAGTGTCCATCCACTATGTGCTCCTTCAAATGAAGTCTTAATCTTCTTACATGCTGAACCCAGTTCATTGTTTAGGGATGATGTAGGAAGACTTGCGACACAGTTACTTCAGAAAAACGGGGTTAGTGTTCGAATGTAGAAGGGGAGACTTTTCGCCTGAAGTGCACTTGTACAGCAAGGTACCATTTAATGCTATCTTTCGAGGTTAATTCTTCTTTCAGATGAGTTAGGAGTGACTCCCGCGAGGACTCGAGGAAAAAGGTGAGGTCAACAGATGTTTCTTCCGTTGCCATCAGTTTATGTGTTGACAGGGTCCTTTTTATTTCTTCTGTAAACTGGCAGGGGTCTTCAGGGTCTGGTTTTTTTGTTTCTTTTGGGGAATCCTTTCATCTTCAGAACGTTTTCGTTTATTATTGTGTGGCTTTCTTTGATGTCGTAAAAGATTGTCTTTGCTTCCAAACGCCATGGCACATTCTTCACATTTGTAGGGTTTCCTGGAGGTGTGGGTTAACTCATGACGCCGGACTTCATCTCTGCTTGAGAATGTTGATTCACATTGAGAGCACTTAAAGAGGTTATTTCCATCATGATTTCTCTTATGACGAATGAGATGGGTCTGGTGAATGAAAACCTTCTCACATATATCGCATGGATACATTATGAAACAGTGAGTTGTAAAATAACTGATACTACACGAGGACGTGGGGAACTATCACTATTGCCTTCTAACAGTTGAAAAAATTACAGAGAAGCAGCAGCAGAGAACTGTCACTGTCAACGTCTGACAACAGAATGAGGAATCTGCCTGATGGATGTCGTATTTATACTATACAAGGACGTCGAGAACTATTACTATTGGTTCTAACAGTTGGAAAAATCACGGAGACGCAGAGAACCGTCACTGTCAACGTCTGACAACAGAATGAGGAATCTGACTGATGGATGTCGTATTTATACAGGAAGGACTATCCGGCAGAACTGGAATAAAGACTGTCCTGCAGAAACGAAAAGAAACAATGCTATTGGGTAAAAAAAAATTAATTAAAAGAAAAAAAAAAGAAAATCTCTGATTTAAAAAATAAATTATGTGAATTATTGAGGGAAATATTGGCCTGTGTGTGTGGTGGAAAGGCTCGCATCCGCTTTGAAACACACGGAGGCGGACTCATAGGATTAACATTAATCTGCCTCTGGTCCAGAACTCTCCTTTTCCCCTTACTACTGTGCCTAGCCAAATTTGCGCCCGTGGCAAGAGTATTTTGCAACTAGAGCCGGTTTTAGGTGGGTATAAAAGGTGAACTGTATTTAAAGTTATATTTATGAGAATAACTTTATATTTACCTCAATGTTCAGTAGGAATTTTTAGCGTGTATATTTTCTACTCATTTGAATCAGCCAATGGATGATTAAACAGGACCCATTTTTAAAATGCTATGCTGTAAATAAAAAATAAATAAATACCCCTTCAAGCAGCTGCTTGCCACAGAGGTCTGACAGGAGCCTGTCAGTTTATATGCCATAGTAGAAGGTTTGAGAGGATGGCAGGACCTCAGCTGAAAAACGACACATACATCCATGCCTTACCCGGGGCTCGAACCCAGGTCCTTTATGTGGTTTTAATCCTATTTTACATACATGAAAACGTGGATTCGTCCATAATTTTTTATCTGTTTATAATATTACCACTATTGTTTGACGCAGTACGGCCCAAGTAAACATACAAAATCCTCGTGCAGGCATGGAAATGAAAAAAAAAAACACTAGACTGCAATTTTGTTCACCAAACATGTCTGTCTAGAGCTACAGCTGCTGCATTTGAGCAGTATAGACCAATTTTAGCAAAATCCTGTTTGAATTGTCTGCCCATCGCATTCTAGGTCTCGTTTCCCTGAGGCCTTTAAACCGATGATTTCCGAAAAATTCCCTACCCTGCTCATAGTCAATAGGGGGACATGATGGGCTTGGAATTGTTGCCGTCTGTCGGGTGGGACATTAAGTCGTGGTCCTGTGTGTTGGAGAGCTATACCCTGTACACGTTAAAGAATATGCTGGATGGCCTTGACGGGAGGCTATCATCTGCCTCTAAACAGCTGTTCCAGTGAATTCTCTCCCCGAATCTTCTCTGAGCCTTCGGGGTCTTTGTGACCTGGCCATTTAGCCCATTGTGTGCATAAAAGTGCCGCTCAGAGGTAAAACAACCTAACCAAATTATACACGAATTTCTTATGTAATATAACTCTGTCAGCGAACGTAATCTTGACCTTTGTTCAGATACCGTCATAGCTTAATTGTTCTGATGCACATTTCTTGAAGTTAGAGTCCTGCGCGCGGATACGGAAATCTGTCAGCATTTTAAAAGCGTTTTGCAGATAAAATATTAATGCTAATAAAAAATTGACGCGAATAGCCTTAAAACCGCGGGTAAAAAGTTTGTCAAAGTGGATATAATCGCGAATATGATAAGAAGCTACTAAAAGTGGTCTCCACTACACAGAAATTCAACACGTGAAGTATTTGTGTAATGTAACAAATTTTTATGCGATGAATTTATAACAATCTTTTGATTTCCTGGAGAAAATTTTATATATCTTCGAAGATCAAATTAGCAATGCCCTACACATTGCCATTATTTGAGGTAGTTTTCATATATATTTCGCTGAAACTTAAAATTATAAAACATCTTTACATTCTGCCTTATTTGTTGGATGCATTTATAATACATTTTTATTCATAATTTTTTTAATTTACATAATACATATAAATGAAAAAAAAAACTTTGTCCGAAATTTGTATCCGTATTTCAGCAGAGCCGTCCCGTGGCCGAGTGGTTAGCGCACTTGGCTACTGATCTAAGGGACCTGGGTTCGAGTCCCGGTTAAGGCATGGATGTGTGTGTTGTTTTTCTGCTGAGGTCCTGCCATCCTCACAGACCTTCTACTATGGCATATAAACTGACAGGCTCCTGTCAGACCTCTGTGGCAAGCAGCTGCTTGAGGGGGTATTTATTTTATTTTTATTATTTCAGCAGGTTGAAATTTGACAATATCTTTGTTGTTAGAAAAGGATGCCTACCACGTTATTGATACAAAGCGCGGATAAGCGTAACTAGAAACGCACTGGTTCATATTTATTGTGCTAGTAGCACATCCATTAATGAAAATACTATAGCTAACATAGCATTAATTTTTTAGTCGCTTACCAGTGACCTATGCATGTCATGATTACAATCAGCGCACCTACAAACCTACCATTCTGAACAGCGCTAACCTCTATTTTACATGTAATTCGGCACCTACTTTGCGCAATATTAAACTCTATGGTGTAAAATATTTACTTACTTGAAGCGGACACCTTTGTAAAACGAAATCTTTTCTAAAGTTAGCTTTAAAAATACAAGCTACCGATTCACTTCCCTTAACGTTATCAACAAGATTACCGAATTGAATGTATCAAATTTGTCCTTTGGGGCCATGATTTCATCAAAGTTGTGCAAAACCAGATTTTTGATTATATTTATCAACATAATTCTTTTTTTGCATGGAGATATTAGAGCATACCATTGCAATGGGAATTAAATGAAGCCCCTTGAAACCTTAACAGTGATAATAGAGCTGAATTATTCGAATGAGCTTCATTTCACTCCCTAATGTCTTTTTCCACTGAATAAAATTATTTTCTGGTTTTTATGCGTAGTCAAATGCTCCAATTTATTTCAAATGCTTCCTACCAGGATTCGCACCAAGTCCCTTTCTACCGAAAGTTAAGCATGCAAACTACTGGTTTCCCCCAGCATTTAAAATTATTATTATTAAATTATAAATTAATTAAGGTATTAAATCTTACGCATGTAGGGGACATCTTGGGACAAAGTTGTAATAAGAATTGGTACTTGTAATCATTATGACTGATCGGTTAACGATGCAATCGAGAACTAATCGCGAAAATAATAGATTTATGTTAGTGATATTTCCTGCGATAAAAATCAGCTCACCATAGTTGCGAGTAGGAAGAGAATATTTTTTTCCCTCCTAATTCAGTATTGTAGCAACCTGTAATATGAAGAAAAAAATATTTAACGGCATATATTGTACTTGTAATTTACGATGTGTCAGTAATATAAGTTAAATCGACGCAAAAAAGTTTGGCGCAAAGCGTATTCATTACTTTCCCATCGATAAGTTCATTCATAGATTTCCAGTCACAATACCGCCAAAAGGATGTCCATTGATAACTTCGTTCACAGCTTCACACGTTACATTCACATGGTAGACGACGGCAGCGTCCCCAGTAATTGCGGAAGCTTTTCGAGGGATCCTGACCCATGGCAGCTAGTAACCCAATCTGTCACCCCAACAGGGTTAGAACTAAGTGGGGCCAGCGACCAAATTTGGGACCTCAAATTTTGGGCTCAAGAAGTTGCAGAATAGGGAAACTAATTTCTGCTACCATGACGTCACGCGTATCCCCCCCCCCCCCGCGCAATCTTTCAGAATTACGGCTGTTACATGATTAGTTATACCCAGCCAAAATTTTGCAAAAAGTATTGATAATTTTTCCGATCGATAATTTCCTTCATAACTTTCCATCGTATTACTCCAGTCACAGTCCCACCAAACATATGTCCATTGACTTCGTTCACAACTCTCCACACGTACTACTCAAGGCCATGGATATAGATGGAGAACTGGATGGCACACTCCCAATACGGCCAAATGATAAGAAGGCGTGCCGGTTTTGAAAAGTTAATGTTGCCACCGGGAGTACAGTCTCGCAATGAGCAATTTTAAGCCTATACGGTATTGACTATCTAGTGCATTTCTAACGCTTTTTAAATCTTCCATATTTTTTAAAATTTGAGTAGTTGATGGATGATCAAGTAACATGATTGCTAATTGCGTAGCATTTAACTGTTGGAATAAACGTAGCAAAGTGGAAAATGGCATGTATTTTCACAGGTAAGTGTCAAAGTGATTTAACGCATTATCGGTACTCTAGCGAAAGTAAAATTATTTCTCCTATATAGTGGCCGAGTGGTTAGCGCGCTTGGCTACTGATCTACGGGACCTGGGTTCGAGCCCCGGGTAAGGCATGGATGTTCGTGTTGTTTTCTGCTGAGGTCCTGCCATCTTCTCAGATCTTCTACTTTGGCATATAAACTGACAGGCTCCTGTCAGACCTCTGTGGCAAGCAGCTGCTTGAGGGGGTATTTATTTTATTATTATTTTATATACTAATGCATTGTTTCTATAATTTATTAATTGTAGGAAATACCCCGTGAAAAAAATTATACCGATTCACTTCCCTTAGTGTTGTCAACAAGATTACTGAATTGAATGGATCAAATTTGTCCTTTGGGGTCATGATTTCATCAAAATTGTGCAAAACTGGGCTGACTCAATGATAAATGTTCGGGGATTTCAGAGACACTTCACCTAACACAATGACGTATCCTCTACGAATGCAAAACATGTTTTATTAAACTTATTTTTTTTGTGAAAAAAATATACGTATATGCTTTTTTATAGTTTCAATCTTAATTGATATTTAGTAATTAAAATAAGAACCATGTGGCTTCAAATTTTTAACATATTCTCTACCTTTAATAAATGAATGGCTATTTTCACTTGTAATAACCCCGAATTTTGTATCTACTAGAATTTCCAATATTCTTCGTTCCGAACATCATTTAACATTTTAATTGTGTCATTAAGTGATTAGACATTCATTTACGTATGTCTTACTGGAAATCAATCGGTGGCTTCACTTCTTCAGTTCTAGCATGTGTCATGCATTCTCTATTTGACATTGAACCCGACAACAATCTGATAATTCCTTCCGTTTTTTTCGCTCTCATGCACCGGTAATATCGAAATTTGACCTCGAAGGACCAATCGCATGAAAATTTAGCATAATTTCTGCGATCTCGTAACGTTTTCTAGATCTACCCCAAGACACCAATTTTCGTTTCTAGCACTCGTAGATCATGGTTTAACCTCTATGTGGCCAGTATTTGACCTTAAAGGGCATTTTGGAAGTCAAATTTCTGATTTTTCTGATATCTACGACCGAATTATCCCTAGGTACAAATTTTCAGACGCTATTTTTGCTTCATAGTTAGAATTAGCATTGTCTCTGGTCAGTCAATCACACATTAGTCCATATACATATTAATTGATCATCATCATCATCAAGCAGCCACGGGCTACGGAGGTCCAACAAGACCGTGCAATTTAGTTCTCCAAGCAAGTCTGTCCTGAGCGACATCTACTGCATCTGGCCACTGCACACCAATTATAATAAGGTCCTGTTTGACATTGTCTGCCCACCGCATCCTAGGTCTCCCCTTCTTTCTGAGGCCTTTAGGCACACTGTTCATAACCCTATTCGCCAATCTATAATTATTCATATGGGCAACATGGCCAAACCAACGGAGTCTCTCTCTGCACAATATGCTGCTTAAAGGAGGTTGCCGACTCCTTTGCTTAACCTCATCATTAGTTACAAAGTTGAACCACCTAATGTCCAAGATACTGCGTAAGCATCTGCAATCAAAAGCATCTAGTTTCCTGTTATCTTGTTTACAAAGTGTTCAAGTTTCACTACCATAACTAACCCTAGAAAGAACCAAACTATTATACAGTCTAATTTTAGTCTTTAGGTGTATACGCCTATTTCTCCACACTCTCCATAGATTCTTAAAAGTCCCGGCAGCAATCCCTATTCGTCTGTTAATCTCATGCCGCACATCACCGTTATCTGTTACATAGCTCCCAAGATAATTAAATTGTGACACCTCCTCAAGACTGCAACCATTCAGATTAACTGAATCACAGCCTGCTTGACCAATTTACATCACTTTAGTTTTCTCTCTGTTTATAACCAAACCTACTCTACTACCAGTCTCATCAATAGCTCGAATGAAAGAGTTCATCTCATCAACATCATTTCCAAAAAGGGCTAAATCATCAGCATAATCTAAATGAGAAATTTTCGTATCTCCAGCCCATTTAAGGCCAAAATCTTTCCCTTGAAGTGAATATCGCATAACATAATCAATAACCAAGCTAAAGAGAAAAGGAGACAAAATGCACCCTTGTCGAACACCAGAAGTAATGCTAAACCAATTGCTACAAGCCTTACCAACTCTCACACACGACTCAGTGTTATTATAGAGAGCTTTCATTATGTTAACTAACTTGTCTGGTATACCATATGATCTCACAATCAACCACAAATTATGATGCTCAACAGAGTCGAAAGCCTTTTCGAAATCAACAAAGCTGGCAACCACAAGTTTCTGAAACTCTAAACATTTCTCAAGAATCTCGCTAAGTGAAAATATCTGATCCACACATCCCCTACCACTTCTGAAACCACATTGCTCATCACGCAATTGACTGTCAACCAGATTCTTAATTCTATTAAGCACAATCATGGAAAGAACTTTACCTGGAACAGAGAGTAGGCTGATACCCCTATAGTTATGAAAAGAACTGCGATCACCTTTTTTGAAAATAGGGATAACAATAGCTCTGGTAAAATCTTTAGGAACCATGCCTTTATCATAAAAGATATTCAGAATTTCAGTCATCCAAGTAGTAACCGAAATATTCTCAGCTCTAAGCATTTCCGTAGTAATTTCATCTACTCCTGGAGATTTATGTAGTTTAAGTTTAGAAACAGCCAAAATAACTTCAGATTGTGTTATAGGGCCAACATTAAACCCATCAGTGCATCTATCATCATTGCAAAAAATGGGAGTAGAACTAACCACATTGTTTAGAACATCACTGAAATGCTCAGCCCACCTAGCCATGAGAGAATCAACTTCTATAACCTTACCATGTTTATCCTTCAATCCCTGTATACCTGGTCGTTTTCTACCACACAAAACATTAACTATCTGGTACAGCTCTCTGCTGTTGTGCTGTCTAACTGTTTCCTCTGCTTTGTCAGCCAAGCCATCAAGCTAAAGATTCTTAGCAGCTAACTAATCCTTTACACGTTTATTAAGTTCTTTGCAATGCTTTCTGTTAGGACTAGTAGGTTATTAAGGACATTCCTGCAGTTATTTCTTTCTGAAATAAGCTCAAGTGCCTTATCACTCAGATAATTCTGTCTCCTCTGCTCCTTTTTTCCTAAAAGAGTACTGTTAGTGTCCAAAAAAGCCTGTTTAAAATGATCCCATTCTTCCTCAACTTCAGTAGTAAGCATACCATGACTGTCATAATGACTAAGTAACCTATCATGGTAAGCTTTGGCTATAATATCTTTCTATATATATCTTTCAGAGCTTCAGTATTAAAAGAAAAATTTTTAACCCTAGCACAACACTTTTTAAGTTTAAGTTGCAAGACACTTTTTTAACAAGCTAATGGTCAGATCCAATTTCAGCTCCAATATATGCCCTGGTCCTTCTAACAGAACTAGCCCATTTGCTGTTAATTAATATATAATCAATCATATTCTTATGCATTCCATCAGGTTAAACCCATTTGTACTTATATATGTCTCTGTGTTTGTAATAAGTGTTAGTTATTCTGAAACCATTGCGTTTCCTTACCTGTAGGAGACGTTGCCCATTGCCATTGCAGCTACGAATACCAAAAGGGTCTATCACCCCTCCCCAAAGGCCAGAGTCAGTACCAACATTGGCATTGAAGTCACCTAGAACAAGAGTAATATTTCCTTTCTTGACAGAATTAAAAATATCCTGAAGTTGTCCATAAAACCTATCCTTCTCATCGGCATCCTCAGTGGGGGCATAACAGCAAATAACATTCAAGTCTTTAATGCTTGTCTGAAATTTTGCTGTAAGAAACCTTTCATTAATGCACTCATATCCTAGAAGAGCATCACTAGCATGTCTGCTGAGCAGCAGACCCACACCTTGGTGATGCTTTCCATCCTCCCTCCCTGTAAAGAGAAATTTAAAGTTATTTTTAAGTATCTCACCTTTACCTGTCCGTCTGGTCTCTTGAAAGCCAAGAATATGTGAATTATAACGGTGGAATTATTGTATGAGGACATCAAGAGAATAAGCTCTGTGCAGAGTACTCATATTCCAACTACCTATGGAGAGAAAATGGTTAGTGGGATGTTTAAAGAAACTATGTTTATTGAGAGAGGAAATGCCGACAGTATCAAACAGCCCCCTAATCGCAGGCATGGGGCAAAGATCCGTTCACCCACCACTAAAGGCTGAAGCCATCTACACTGGAAGACTTCCTCCAATGTAGAATTTGACGATGCCAATAGAAGCAAAGAGTTCAGGTGCCTGCGATGACTTCTGCTCAGGATCATCCACCAGCTGATAAACATATCCTGTGAATCTATTCACTTGGGGCTGTCAACCCACAAACAAACAGAAAACACAGCGGAAGATTTTCCCTCCACAGAAGCCCACCAGTGCAGCAAAATCAGGATCCATAATCAAGCTCAGAGCCATATATCTGTCCAGTCCAGTGGGTTTATATGGTCAGCACCAGGACCCTGTGTGGTTGACCACTCCTCAGCAGGGTAGAAAAAAAAGAAAAGTAGTCATAGTTGTCCAGATCAGTAGGCCAAACTATTCTGGCAGCCCTCCCCTTCCGTTCACTTCCACAAGAGAGTATCTCTTTTGAAAGGTACTAACGGTGTACACCACGAGAAGGCGGAGTCGGACATTAGGTGCTAGGCCTGACCGATTCTATGCATCATCACAGGGGATTGGTGCATAGCTCTCCTCCAGTGACTACCTAGTTACCATCGTCAGAGAAATGTGTTCTCCAAATCGTAGTCATCTTTAGCAGGGGACCCGCTGAAGAGCTGTTAGAAGACAGATGGAAGTCTCCTTTAAAATTTGTAACATTTATTTATCATTTATTAAAGTAAAAGTGGAGACGTTAGTTTCTTAGCCTGAAAGTGATACCACTGCTTCTTAAGGTTCGCCACTTCTCCACTCAGAGCTACGCCATTGTTTACCATTAAAACTAATTTGACACTAACACAAAAAGGAAATGCAAGAAATAATCGAGCTAAAAATTCGATACTTTATATCACGTGTAGCATGCAAAAATCACATATTCATTTCAAACTAATAAAGCAAGATAAATGTGTATGGTAAATAATTCAAAAGATCAATAACTTAGTGCTTTTTCAAGTGGCTTAACAAATTAACCATTCGGATAATCGAAATATTCTTAAAAAACAAAATCTGCTTAGAGCAACGTTTAAAATACTGTGTTTTGGAAAATTTTTATAAATCAGCCATTTAGAGAATTGAGATTCTTTTAAAAGCAATTTTAAATCTCTTAACATTTAACGTGCTATTTGGGTATGCCAAGCTCACTACCCATATTCGAAAAAATTGTCCTCAGCTGGGGGCAGGCAGGGACAATAAGTCCGCTCAGGTTCGCCATGTAGAGACTCAAGAATCCGAGGGTGAAGGGCTTTTACTGTTAGGAGAAACCAGGGATATGTCACAGTAATGGTCGATAATTTTAAAGCGCAAGATAAGGGATGCAACATGAAACCTGCTAAGGTAGCAAAAGTTCCTGTATTATGTGGACCTAAAACTTTGGACTGCATCCTGGATAGCGGAACAGAAATTCATTTAATTAGGCCCAATTCCGTGCCTCGCCAATGTAAAAGGCCTTGCAGAAGAATACAGTTCTGATCTGCTTTCGGGGAAAATCATTTAGTCCCGTTAGTTAAAATCCCACGAAGATAGAAATGGAAGAGAAGGAAGGTGACCTTACCTATCCTTAAACTACGGTCACTTGCAGAATGACCAATAAATTAGTGGCTGATGCATTGATTACCAATGACACCTATGAACAGATGAGAAATATAAGAACTTCGAATTTTGTTGAGCGCAAAAACGTGGCTAGCAAATTGACAAGTGTTGGCACGAAACAAGTTGAGTATGAGAAAGAGGCGAAACACAAGGGTGGAGCCCTTACTGCAGAGTGTGTGGCGGAAAGCATGGGAAGCGACACTAGTTCTTTGCAGAACGCATGTGCGAGGAAGGCTCTAGAAGCAGGCAAACTGAAAAAGGCAGCTGATGTACAGAAGCCTCGGCTGTAAAAGAATTATCATGCAGAAATAGTGTTTTGCGTGGTTCCGACTGTCATTTTAGGCTAAGAAATGGACTGCTATCTCAGCGGTGCGAGAATTGGCGCGAAAGTGACCCATTGCCAACATGTGGAAGGTTTTTTCGAATGCATAGTCGATGCGTACTAGGGTTCGAGCTACTGCAGATGTCGTAGGCAGTCACCCAGACTGTCAGTAGCTTGGGCAAAAGATGATGGGAGACACCAACATGACTCGCGTCGTTAAGGTAATGAAGAGGCAGGGAATCCATAGAGGGAAGCTTGGGGCCCACGGCTGTCTTGCAGAGAAGCCTGAGAATAGTATTGTCCATGAAATATTCAAAATTCCTGCAAACTTTTATGTCAGAGAATGGGTGATTAGCAAATATTCTATCCTATCCTGTGGTAGTATTGACTGTGTTCCATAAACGAGACACCATCCAGATAAGACTGAACTGTCGGAGTTCACTAGAACCACGAAGGATGTGGCACATTGCGGATTGAGAGACAGGGTTGTACCAATTAGTGGACAGTTTCATTCGTCCATTTCGATTTCTTCCCACAGTGTGCCCTGGTGCCAACACTTCCTTATGCAAATGACGCTAATGTACCTGGCCATCCATATAGTGCAGCAAGAAACGAGATTCATCAGACCAAATGACCTTCTTCCAATATCATTCAAGGTCCAGTTTTGATGCTCACGTGCCCATTGTAGGGGCTTTCAGAGGTGAACTGAGGTTAGCATGGCCACTCCGAGAAGCCTGCGGTTATGCAGTCCCATTTTCTGCAGGGTTCGATGTACTCTGTGTTGACTTTACTCTCGTCATCAGCATTCAATTTACTGGCGAGTTGCACAACAGTATCCTTTCTGTTGGTTGATATCATACGGAATAGCCTTTGCTCACTTGTAGCATTGATGTGCCATGGTCAGCCCACACCTTGTCAGCGGTTCATGGTTCTTCCTTCCTCAGACCACTTTTTGAAGGGACTAACAACGGCCACTCACAGTTGCTCCGATTTGCATAAAGACACGCTGGTCATAATGTTTTGGCTCTTCTGTGTATATGCTGTTTCTTGGTAACAACTGTTCGCTGGTCTGGTTTTTCCGAATTTCCCCAACTTTGTGGTGGGGAATACTAACAAACTGCTGTCACATCTCTAGCAAGCAGCTGTTTGAGAAGTAATCTTTAACTGTAATGAGAATTGTATTATCATTTAACACATTTTTATTGTAAAGCAGCACCATCATCGGGGTGCTTTACCTACGAGTGGCACTCTTTTGCCCACATTGTGCTAAATGGCCACGTGATAAGGTAAATAAATTTCGATGACGACACACAGGCCAGGTATACTCGTAAGCTAAGCTACAGCTTAGGTCTTCATGATTATGAGGGGCCTTAAAAACTTAGGTTCATCGCGTCACGAAATTTTCTATTCAAATTAATCTATTGTGGAAACACTTCACCTCAGTTTTAAACAGTCATTATTGTAAACCAGTGCTAGCATAATTCTTACACCACACCATTTTCACTTTTTTAATGTTCCCTTCATTCAGAATAATATATAACTTATACCGAAATTTTGGGACCTCTTAAACTTATTGTAGCTAGGGCTTATACCTAGGTACTGCCTATTACAAAGTGGCATGGGGGAATAATATGAAATCGGGTGCTCAAATATTCTAGCAGAGTTCAAAATTTTGAAACAGAAAAAGATTGTTTGGCAGGTGGCTGAGCTACTGCATTTGCAACTATACTAGAAGCATTTGTTTTCTAGCTGGTAAATTTTAAAACAAACTGATTTAAGTCCAGTAAAACCATAACGACGCATTTTTCAGATTTCAAACCGATAATTAATATCTGTGATCAGAATTGGAAAAAGTGTTGGCGGAGTCCCAAGTTCACTCTAGGCGGCAAATATCAAAGTTCGTTCTGGATTGCAAAATAGCTAGGTGCTGGGCCTGGTGAACACCTGTCAATGATGAATATCATTCTTCCAAGGCCTGATACATAGCAACACAGTAGTCGTTCTTCACAAATGGGATCCCAATAACTCCCCAAATATTTGAGATCGCACCCAAATTTCGTACAAGGTGTGACTGTACCCTTGTGTCTCATAAAATTTCAAGTTCCTACCTATAATATGATCTAGAACCAGGAATAGTCTTTTACCGTGTTTTGAGAGCTGATGATTGAACTTTTGCATTTAATCCACTCATAGTTGTCAAAAAAAAGATTGTCCTGTCCTAGATTTCTACTACGGACTCTTCACTTCCAATCCCTTTTTTTTTCATCTCGTTTTCAGAAAACGAAATGTTTCCCTTTGTCTGTAGACATCGAAATTTTTTTTACAGAGATAAATTAAAAATTCTTTTTGTGTTGGATAGGTATTGATGAAATATTACGATATGTACTTTCAGAATCTCTCTAAAGGTATAATTACGCCCTCTAGCGGTGGAAAATTTTCAAACGAATATTGCAAACGATGTATTTATGCCAGAAATTTCATATTTTGGTGGTGGAATAAGAACACAAAGTTTTCATTGGTAACAATGAGTTGACCTCTTAGATCCAGAGGGAGTGGGAAAATACACCTTAGTTTTAGCAGATAATTGTTTTAAAGATAAATGAAAATTTCTTTTGGGTTAGATAAGAATTGATCAAATATGATTCACACCTTTTAAATTTTTCGAAAACTATAATTTACCCTGTAACAGTAAAAATTTAAAAAATTAAAACAAATTTTGCAAACGAAGTATTTAAGCTAGAAATTTTAAATTTTGGTGGTAGAATGTGAACGTCATATTTCCATTGGCAACAATGAATTATCTCTTAGACCCAGGGGGGGGGGGATGAAAATACACAATTACCTACTAAACAAAAAATTGTATTTAGAGATAAATGAAAAATATCTTTTTGGTTTAGATAGAAATTGATAAAATATGATTCGCACACTATAAATGCGCTTTCTAACGGTGAAAAATATTGAAAATTGAAAAATTTCAAACGAATATTGCAACTGCAATATTAGAATTTCTCAGATATACACCTGGTAGTAGTTCATTAGAATGTTATAGAGGAAAAATTGTCATTAGCCGGGTGGGATCTGAACCTATGACCTCCTGATAACATGACAAGTGCTCTGACCACTGAGCTACCGGCCGCCAAACAATCATCCTCTATTAGTGGCTTTAAGCATTATACCATAGGATAGTCTTTGGAATTGTAGTTGACTGTAATCGAAGTCTCTGGTTCTGATGGCACCTGCCAGTTTAGTACACATGGCCAGCCCACACCAAGTACCAACGGCATGGTGTGGGTTGGACGAGCCAACACGCCGCAAGCTCCGGCATAAACATGCATTTACAATATTAGAATTTCTCAAACACCTGGTCCGTGTTCGCTGAACCGAAAGGTGCCATCAGGGCCAGAGACTTCGATTACAGTCAACAATTCCAATGACTCTCCTATGGTATAATGCTTAAAGCCACTAATAGAGGATGATTGTTTGGAGGCCGGTAGCTCAGTGGTCAGAGCATCTGACATGTTATCAGAAGGTCGTAGGTCAGATCCCTTGAGGCTAATGGCAATTTCTTCTCTATAAAAACATTCTAATGAATATTGCAATGATGCATAATGATAGAAATATGAACTTTTGGTGGTGGAATGTGAACGTCATGAAGTTTCGATTGGAAACAATGAAAATGATAATTAACAAACTCTTTTTTTTTAGTTTGGTATTAACGAAATAATGTAATTCGCATTTTTCAAATACTTAGTCCTTTTAATATACGTTACCTTTACAGATCACAGAAATTATGAAACGGCAGAGGTGTTATCGAGTTTTACAAATATGTATAGAATAGAAATTTGAAAAACTAGGTTGCTTTTAAGATATTCCATTGACAGCAATAATCTACCCACTTTTCTGAGATGTGTGGGAAATGCAACTTTTTAGATTTAAGAATTGAAAGACGGATACCTTTATGTTGTATAATTACTAATGAAATGATATTTGCATTTTCCCCATCATCGCAAGCACAAATTAAAACTTTTAAGGATTGAAAGAGTAGGTAAAAAAAAACTTTTGAAAACGAGATTCTCACATGGGCCAGAGGCGATATGCATCCTTCTAGTTTTGCATTAAAAATGATATATGAGAAAAGCAGAGTTTAAAGCTATTTTTATATCTTAGTCAAGAGAATTAACTTAAGTAATAGTCATAATTGATGGTTGATAAGATGGAATTAAAACCCTCTAATCCACCTCCAATATTCTAAATGTGGAACTTCTAGTTATGTGCCAGTTGCTATACCAGATGAATTAAGGAAGTGAAAAAGGTCATAACTTCCTATGCTTCGACGCTGAATTTATCAGAAAATCCTAAAAGTGCATTATTTTATAGTGTTCATTTCAGACTTAGTTCGCCATTCGTAGAAATAGCGAGTGTACACCCCCAACACCTTTAACTACATGCCAATGTTTCCTGCCAGCATAATCTTACCGAGGCATGTATAAAATCCTCGTCACAAAGGTGCGTAACAGGATGATTGGTATTTTCACACTTGTTGAAAATGAATCGTTAGAATTTTGAAAATTAAAATGCTCTCAGTCCTGTATTATTATATTTATAAGAGAACACAAAGAATTATCTGATGATACGCCATTTTAATGCAGGAAACCAGTTGAGCAAATTACAGAATCTATAAACCAATACCATAATAAAAATATGCTATAAATATTTTACAAAGTCTCCAAGGTTGTACAAAAAGCAGGTGTACATCTCTCGGCACACTTCCACATTCTAGAGGCAGATTTCGCCACTCTTTATGTGGGACAGTTATTTAGAGCAGGGAGTGTTGTCCTTTTCCTCCGTTGTCTCCTCTAGTTTGCAGAGAGAGTAGCACTTCACAGACACACAGACAATTCGCTCCATTCAGACTGGTGGAAGTGGTACAAAACAACACAGCAATGCCACCTGAAGGGTGAGACTCGCGTCAAGGCATGAGAGATTGGCCAGTAGCACCCTCCACCACAGTAACTATGGCAACAAGAGGCAACATCACCTGAGCTGTCACAGGCGGGGCTAGAGACAACGTAGAATTACAAGCAGACTGCTGTGAACCGGAGAACACTGAAGTGCTTTACAAAGCTGACTTGGTGCTGCTTCACACTTCAACCACGGAGCTGCTAACCACTTTTGCTGCTGTGTTTCTCATGAAATATATTTACAGTTGTTGGCAACACATACGCACACATACACGCACAAGACATCATCAGGTTAAACGATCAAGGACACCCGAAACACAATATGTATAATTTACATTTTGTTCTTTACAGACATGATCATGTAGTACAAGTTTGATTTCATAAGTAAGTACATCATCTATTTTCTACGTTCTGAATGGTAATCTGCAACTTGACGACACAGATAAATTTCCTTTCTGATTTGACTTTTTTCAAAGAAGAAATAAGAGAGGTCCACTAAATTACAATAGCACGGTTGATGTTTTACAACTAATTTAAAAACTATATTCGCAATTTTTCTCAGACTGGGGAAAAAAATTTGGCAAAAGTGCAGCATTTGGCCCCATAACAGGAAGTTCAGCCATTGCCGTGACGCAACAGTAATGGCGAACACTTTATCGCCGCCGACATGGGAATATGCAAAATATCTGCACTTTTGCCAAAATTACGAAACATAGAATTAGGTTTTTGAGTTTTCTCGAGATGAACTAGGTAACTGAACTCGACGGAAGAAGATACAATGAACGCTCCGCAATGTGATTAGATACCGAGTAAACAAAAACAAAACATATAAGGTCACAGAAGCTTGCAAATTTCCTTACGACAACATTACTCTAAGTAATTTCGTCATTTAGGATTATATTGATGTTGTCGGCGACGATAACTAACGTTCGCATTACTGTGGCGTCACAGCTATGGCTGACCTTCCTGTCTGGGACCAAATTTTGCCCTTATACGACTAATCACTTTAGGTATAAATCACAACATTGCGCATTTCAACTTCCTTGCAGTAAAAAAAGTACATCTGATGATATTTAAATAAATATCTTCGTTGGTGCGGTTTTACTGGCAAATTAACCTTTTCCACGCCATTTATGCTGTAACAATATATGTCTAGGCTCCTTATTCTTTTAAATGCTACTGCTTACATCTGCAATCCTTTACTCTGTTTAAAACATTTATTCAGTGAAATCGTAAAAGTTTTCACAAAGCTTACAAACACAATTTAAGAGAATAGGAAATTAATACTTTTAACATTTGAAATCAATTTTCCGTGCAAATACAAAGAACAAAAACTCCTCTCTCTTATATTACCATGAGGTGCAGAGTTTACATTTAATTTATTCAGTTTAGAGTGTTTGATATTATGAATTATTTCTCATAATGTAACATCAGATTCTAGTATAAAATATGAAAAACAAATTGAGAGTATGCAGACTAAATGTAAAGAAAATGCTTGTAAAGGCTACATTTACTATATTTGCCCATCACCAATCGTCAACTGCTTTCATACATGACAGGGTGAAATATAAACACTTAGCCAGAAAATATTTATGGGCATGTCGAATTTTCATAATCAAATGGGGGTGAAATGAAAAGAGATATGTGCAATATCTTTTATTTCGGTTAATATTTATAATTACATATGATAAAATAATAAAACAGATTAAAACAAATTAATACATTTAATATTTTACATTCTAATTTGTTTACCATCTTAAAATTTCAGGTAGGAGGTATGTGGGCATGATGGACCCCTGGCTAAGTGCCTGTATAGTGCTATTTCTATAATTTTCAATGATGAATTTTTTGAAAATACTCTGTGTGTTAATAACTGTATATTTAGCAATCTCTTAATAAATGATCAGTTAAAGAAGTTAATGGTTTTCAATTAGTTGATAAATACATACGGAGATATAACTATTAAGCCCATCAGATTTTTAAAATTTGCAATTAGTAAGACATTAATCACATAATTTTAGTACAGAAGTTTCCATACAGATACAGTAGATACAGGGTCCTACAGACTGTAAACAAAGACATAACATTACAGTGAAGAAAATTACAAGGTTGGGCATATTACTGTGAAGGTTATAGAGAGAAGGGGCCAGATATGTAACTCCATAAAAAATGCGAATGACTCAGTTTTAAAAAAAAAGTGTTATAGAATTAAATGTAGGAGATTCTAGCTGTTTGCCCTATGTTGTTTACGATTTTATGGCATACTATTAATGAAAGTTGTAGTGTGTGTTGTCTTATGTATCGATGCACTGTTTTGTAACTTTTTTCCCTTGTGAAAAAACATTGCGGTAAAATTTTCTTTTTGTGGTAGACTAGTGGAACAATCTCACTAGTAATATACACCATAGCTAAACAATGTCAGTTGTAGTGTATAGCACCATAGCCTATATGGAGATAAACTGGCATTATATTTGCAATAAAGAACTGTGGTAGATAAAGGTTAACAAGCACCAAATAGGCTCAGATTTCATATTAAAGTTATGAATTTAATGGCTTTGACTAGTTCTTAATGTTTGCCATTCACACCTAATTTTTATCTTACAATGATAAATAAATTATGATTCAGTTATCTAAGTATTGCACATTACAATATTTAGATAGCATCTCTTGTGGGCTCTGTGGGAATGGAGGCATGAAATTATTTTTTTCTGAATGGCTCAGAAATATTCTGCTAATGTAATAACTACTTTTAGTTTTGTATTTCCATGCAAAAATATGTTGTTTGGCATTTGCTTATATAAGCTTAGCACATTATATGTAAATCTCAGGTATCTTTCTTAACAGCATATCTTCAATGGGAGTCCCACAGACTTATGTTCACTTGAATGCAATACAGATGTTGGGCTATTTATTAAGTGTTTGGTGATGTGTGCGTTCAGGCATCTTTTACTTATGGTTTCAATGTGTCAATATTTATCGATAAATTCACAATAAAGATACTTATATCTACCCAGTTATAGATGCAGAAAAAACACTAGGTTTAGTTGTTTAACCCACTTAAATTTTTTTTTGGAAAATAATCTATTATTAATTTGGTGTAATTTATAATAATAGATTAACTAAATATTGTAAACAATAACTCAAGTTTTAGCAATCAGATTGATTTATCATGAATCAATGGACATACTTTAGCAATATATTAGAATATACCTCAATTTAAAATTATTTTATTCCCCAGATCGGAAATTAAACTGGAAAAATTAATTTCAGATATAAAACTTTGATAAATTACTTTATTAGATTTGATCTCCCAAGAGCTGTTCTAGTTGTTAACTCTATATTGTGAATACTACAATTGATACCATAACAGTTGGAAGCAATTCATTATTACAATTCATCAAGGGGAATATTTTTTTCATTCCCTCTAAATATTCAGATATAGTTTGAAAATAAAGTAGGCACATAAAGAGGTATTTTTTGTAACAGTAATTATTTGAGAGACCACAAGGTGGATGACAGCATTTTGGGAATTCAATCCAGTCACTTGTACTCCTCCGTTATTTTTTCTAGATCTGGGGCTGGGAGAAATGTTTGAACTTGTTCTGGATTTTGCTTATTTCTCTCCAACTAACTATACTTAAATCACTTTGGAATTTTCCTCAAAATGTCTTAAAATCACAATACATCTGTATTGTGTGTTTTCATTGGCAGTATATTCCTTATCTGAAGGTAATTAAAAGTATTCTAAGTTTACACAAACAGCTTTTAGAAAAGTATATGCAGAAATATGAGTAATTGCAAGATATTACACATTGAATAACAGCTTTTTATAGCAGTATACTTAATAAAGTATTGTGTGTATTTACAGTTAACAGATATGTTTCAGTTATAAACTGTAAACGATTTCACTAACATTCACTTTGCTTATTTACTATAGTACATTAAATACTATGATATGGTTTTCATGGATCACTCATACAGCCAAGTTTTATCATTAGCCAAAAGCTACCAGCAAAACATTACATCTTCTGCAGATAAAAATAATCTTTAAAGCTATCCAATTCAACCATAAAATGTTGATGCAGCATAACATTTATTTTGTGCACGAGATCATTAGCTTATAAGTATATTTGGTCTAACTCACTCTAATGTGGACGGTCATTTATGACTTGGTTCAATAAAGAATAAATTCACATTTAAAGTAGTAAAATATAAAATATGCAAAAATAAAATTAAATCAATTTTAAAAACACAAAAGGAAATTCTGTTGAAAAAAGTTTTAAGTATCTGGCTATATACTGAAATACGAACACCAATCATTTAAACAGTATTTTAATTTCATAGTTTTTGTAAGATATGCTTTCTAATTAATTCAAATGTGAGAAAACATTGGCAACTCACATCAACATGATTAATCTTTACTTCATTTTGGGAAGAAAAAAATTACTGCACAACATCCAAAAATCAAATTCTGTAATTTTTACAAAAAAGTAAAAAACAGCAACTATCAATATGTTTATTAAATTTGTAGAAATATTAAAATTCTCAAGAATAGTACATAAAAACACACTTTCAATTCACATTTCTTACAAGAAATACAATAGTTTAAAAAACTGTGATGCTAAGAATTAATGAGTTTTTAATTATAAAACCATTAAAACATAAAAAACTTTAAAATCCAGAGCAAAGCCAATTGTTTTCAGTTTATTATAGTTGGTACGACATAAAATATATTCTACCTAATAAGTTAATTCAAATGCTAATAAATAATAAAACAGTTTTATAAGTATTTGAATGATTAGCTTCATTAACTTTTAAAATTATGTATAACTCAAGGATGTTATTAAATTACATAAAAGCAATTAACAAAAAATTCCTACTTAGATATATCAAGCTATATTTACATTTACATAAGTATATTCATGTAGAAGAGTAAACCTGAACAACTGCTTGTCTGAAAAGACATTCTCAAATGCACAAGCTCTTTAGAGAATATAGGAGCTCTGATAAGCTCTCCTAGGAATTTCATCATGAACCTGGACAGAATTTGTTTTAATTGTTTTACAGAATAACATACAGCAACACGATGAAGTTGATTATCTATAAAATATGGATTAAGGTAATAGGAAGATGAATATATTATATGTGACATACAATCACACTGGCAAATGTAAACATCTACTACAAAGCTCACGAGGTAGCTGTGAACAGCACCAGGTCAGCATTTTTTCCTGTTGACATTTTGTACACTACAGAATGTATCACAGTGCAGCAAGGTTTTAATGACATCACCAACTACCAACATCTTGTGGAACAGCTTTGTGGCATGAACAAGCCTTGTGCCTTCTCCATGTGAACCATAGAGCATTATGATTGTAATGCCTACTCATCACTAAAAGGCTGCTATTTCTTAAAGATACCTTAAAGTCTTCTGTGCCGATGCTCTGTGACCCAGTGTGCCTCCACACTCTACACTTGCCATATCCCTAATGTTCTGATTATCTTCAGGTCTATAAACAATGATGCTAACTCAGCAAATAAAACTTACTGCATTTAATCACAGTCTAAAATCAGGAAAGGAACTATGATAAACTAAAGACAAATCCAGCTGGAAGACGATAAAGAAGATGGCATCATATGCTGAGATAGATGGCAGCAGGTAAGACTGGTTTCCAAGGGGGCGTAGATCACAAAATAAACTTAAGCAGGTCTTCAAGGTAAAATACCTGCGATTAAGAGAATGGGACGAAGCAATGCAAGGCACTGAGTACGGCTGATATATGTTACTGGCTCTTCCATCTTCCTGTGACTGTAGCAATTAAGTTCTTTCATGAAACTCCATGGAAGAGCTGCCAAATGGTAACACAATGTAGAAATAACATCAAGTGTCACAAAAGTGACATTTCCAGTTATTAATGTTTATCTGGATATCTTTGTCTTGTATGAGCACCAACAGCTGCGATAAAGACATCAATGAAAAAAAAATCAAGTCTTCAAATAAAACTGCGCATATAAGTCTGAAACTTAGTAAACTTTATACACATTTTAGTATTTTCTGAAGGTACAAAGTTGTCTTTAATAAAAGTACCTGTGCGATAAAATTAGACATTCAAACTTTCTCTTGATAAGAGAATCAGAATATCCTTCCATGGGAACTTATACCTGAAACATTTTTCCAGTGATCAGGAAGTGCTTAACAGCCATTATTTGCATAGCAATCCTATGCTGACATTTTTTTTCCATTCACTGATTCTTCTGGCAACTGTTTCACTTTGTTTGCTATATACTTCAAATTTGTGGCTCGTCAACTTGTCCAGACCATAGATGATACAGCTTTGTACTAGCTGTGGTCATCTTGGGTTCTTTGAATGGAATGTTATATGACTATAATAGGTTGTACTTGTAGTCATGCTTCTGATTCCCCTGTCATTGTTGCATGGACCTGCTCTAGTTTCCAAGGTAATTTATTCTTTCGAGAAAATTCATCTTCTTCTAGTGTCTGCATCAACTGAAATTAAATAATAATCAAGTTGTTATTATGACATTGAGAAAATAGATAACAGATAGTAAGTATATAGGAGAACTTAACTAAAATAAATGCTAACAACTGCCCCATATTTGATCTAGTAGTTAGCATACCTGATTATTACACCAGCAGGCATGTCACTGTGTATGTTTGCATGTCTTCTTAAAGGGGCAAGCAGCATTTAGCTGCATGACACAGAGCAATAACAGGTCTGTTATTTAAAAGAAAAAAAAAATCTTACTTGGCAGAGAGGGTAGGGAGCTAGCCACTGTTCTAGCAGGGTAAACTTTGTGTGCTGTTAGCTCTAGTTGAGGCAGTGATCAGCACTGACTTCAGTCTTAGTATTGCATGTCTTTGTAGGAGAAGGTCTGTAAAAGCTAGGACTAGCTTATAGTATTGCTATATTGCATTATTTTCTGTCCTAGGTGTTGCAAATGAAAAGAATGGTATTATTTTCTTGTAAATGTAGTAAAAAACTCACTAAAGAAGCCAAAAAAAAAAAGCATTTTATACTTTTTTTACTCATATCATTGGTTAGGGGAAGAGCAACCACTAGAAGCTCCCCTTTCTCATCAAGGGCATGGTGGAGATCAGTGGGAGAAAATCACAATGCTAACATTCCAAATTGTGACTAAGCACTGATCTTTTAAAACATATCTTTCAATTCTTTTTGGATGAAATATAAATGTAAAAGAACATGCTATTTATGTTAGTTGTTCTGTAAAGGGCAAAAAAGGCCAACAAATCAACATTTACAAATTACTGATTTATATGGAACATTCCTAAACAAGTAATGTACAAAATTTTCTTAAAAACAACTTTAATTTTTTTTACTGTAAATGAATGGAATAGAGCTCAATGGCTGAAGGAAGATTATGCTCATTATGTTTTAAAAGTTGTGAAATGAATTGTGAAGTATTTATCATCAGTATTTGTGTGAAATATCTGTTTTAAAATGTCTGAAATAGACAGCTAAATACTTAATCTATGTTAGGTTTTTAACATGCACATTTTTCTTTTCTCCTATATTTTTTACCTTTTTGATAACATAGATACACATGTCATTGTTTTCCTTAATGACATTTAAAAATATGGAAGGAAAAAACTTTCTCTCCATATTTTGAAACATGCCTATTTTTGCAAAATAATAAATATAGCCTTTTCATTTAGAAATAGCACTTATTTCCATTTCAATTCTTGTCACCATCCTTATTTTTGCCATTTGCATTTGCCATTGACAGAGACACAGTTTAAAAAAGCCATTGCATAAGGTGACTTTTGTACTCTCCACACTTATGAGAGTTTTCTTCTTGTTTATGGCACTGGAGCAATACTTCTTTCTTAGTGGTTGTTTCACGACAATGCACACCATATAGTTTAAATTTGGTTGTTGCACTTTGGGAATTTTCTCGGCAAAGTACCTACAAGTTAGGTGCCCTAGAGCTAAAGGAATTTCAATATATTCAGAAAAGAGTCACGCATTGTGAAGATTGCTACCTGCCATAATAATAGCTGTTAAAAGTATGCTTTCAGTTAGCAGACTATTGCAAGAAAAACTTTTGACTCAATGTAATATAGAAGAGTATTTTCAATGAAAATATTACATCCGTACAGAGATATTAATTAGTAGAGACGTAAAATTAGCTACTTATGTAGCCTGAACAGAGTTGTTTTCTTCATTATTAGATAATGTTTTTGTCTCCTACTTCAGGTGGTAAAATTTATATCTGTAAGTGCCAATGTATCATGGAAAGGTTATACATACTAATAATAGTGGTGACTATTTAATATAGGTTGCAGTATTGACTATAAATAAAAGGAACAAAATTAATAACTGATGATAGATTGTACATGTTTTTCAAGTTGTGAAATGAAAAAATAAATATTTCCATTAACCCATTTCTTCCCAGTGTTGCGTACACACAACACGAAGTTTAACTTCACAAAATGCAGTCAAAATGAACTTATTATACAAAACTCATCATGCATGTGTTAAAAGGCATTCACAAGCTCTCTGTCTATGTGTTTATATTTCACAATTAGTCTAACATTTCGTGAAAAAAAATAAATTACTGAAAACATGTTTTTTTCAATATTTTTCAATAATTTATTTCAAGTGTTAAAATATATTTAGTTCAACTTTTATGTGCATATTCCTGAATGCTATATATGTGGGATACACATGGATATTTTTTTCTTGAACATATTAGACCTATGACACAGCAGTGAATGATTTATATATCCATTGCGCTGACGCAACGTTGGGAGTTGCCCAGCTCAAGTTCGTTCTGTGACAAGTCATGACCTGTGCAGTCAAAAATAAGAACTCGAATTGAATGTTTGGTGCTAATGAAGTGTTCTGCAGTCTAAAAGCTTTGTAAGTTTAAGAATTATATCTGGCTTTGTGTTTTAACACGAATACTTTTGAAGCATCGGACCTCCCTTGTAAGTACATTGTATTATAATATTCTATTATGACTTTCGTATTTCTTATGATATTTAGTTTTTCGTAAAAACAATGTTGCATTTTTAGAATACATTCTTTGCCCTATTTTTCATTATAGAACTTAGAAATGGCTTTCTACAAAGAGAGATTACAAACAGCTGAGGAAATTATAGCTGTTCTTGAGGAATTAAGAGGCAGAAGAAGCCATTGATGCAGTCATCATACCTCCTGAAGTAGACGAACTTACTGATGAAGAAATAGAAGATGGACGTATGATTATCAATGATGGGGGTGATGGATTACCAGTAGATGTGGTGGGTACATTTGAAATTCATGCTACTTTAGACGACAAAACAGATATATCAGTACCTGAAACTATACAAAATACTTCTGAAGAACCAAAACAGAAAAAGAAGAAACCTATAACAAAATGCTGAAGTGTGCCCCAACTTATACTGACACTCCTAAAAACTGTGAAGTTAGATGTGTCGAAGAAATAAAGAATAAGTTTGGGAGTTTGACACCCATACAAATGTTTGAACTTTTCTTAGACAAACCAATTTTGGATGAAATAGTAGAGTTTTCAATCAAATATGCTCAAAGTAAAAACAACCACACATTTACTATGTCACGTACTGACTTGGAAAAATTTATTGGTATCCTTATATTCACTGGTTATCACTCTCTCCCTCAAACAAAATTTTACTGGAGTTTAGATGAAGATAAAGGGATCCCTCTCATACGCAAAACAATGTCACGGAACAGATTTGATGAAATAAAGAAATACATCCATCTTTCTGATAATGATAAGTTAGACAAATCTGATAAGTTTTCCAAGCTAAGACCTTTTTTCAATGAACTAAATAAACGGTACATGCAGTTTGGTGTATTTTCCCATAAGATATCGATTGATGAAAAGATGGTGCCATATTTTGGATGTCATTCTGTTAAGATGTTCATACGAGGGAAACCAGTAAGGTTTGGATTCAAACTGTGGTGTATAGCCTCAGCTGGAGGATATGTGTATCAGTTTGACCCTTATGGTGGAGCTTCACAGAAGACTAATGAAAACCTGGGTTTAGGTGAAAGGGTTGTAACAAACTTGTTGAAAGTTGTTCATGATCCTGAAAATCATATCATATTTTTTGATAACTTCTTCACAAGCCATTACCTTCTTACCTTGTTGTCAGAAATGAAATTCTTTGCAGCTGGTACAGTGAGAGAGAACCGAGTGGCTTCCTGTCCACTTCACACAACAAAAGCCTTAGCGAAAGAACCAAAAGGGAACTTTGATTATAGATTTGATGGCAACAACAAAGTATTCGCTGTTAGGTGGCATGACAATTCTGTTGTAACAGTTATTACCAACTTTGGTACCCTTGAGCCAATAATGAATGTAAAGAGATACAACCGGAAGGAAAAGAAGCACAACATAAGTCCCTCAACCAAATGTTATCCACCAGTACAACCAAGGCATGGGAGGTGTGGATTTACATGACAATGCCATTGCAAACTATAGAATCAGAATTAGAGGCAAGAAATGGTGGTGGCCATTATTCTCCAATGGAATTGACAGTGCTATTGTCAATGCCTGGAAAATGTACCAACTGGCAACAGGCTCTACTATCAGTCAAATTGACCTCAGATCCCAGATTGTATTATCTCTATTGAAAACTGAAGAAGATTCTGAACTGGAGGTAAACCACCAACCTCAGAGAAAAAACATCAACCTCGGACGCCCCAGCAGAAACAGATTGCCAGGAGCAGTGAGGGAGGACAGGACTGACCATATTATAATCTGCAATGAAGAAAATGCAAGATTTGCAAAAACCAGACGATCTACATATGCAAGAAATGTCAGGTTCACCTTCACACATAGTGCTTTTGAAAATTTCATGAGTGATGCCATCAACTTTGGTCAGTTTTTTCATATAATCAACAATGTTGTACATTTTGAGCAAATAAAAGCATGTGATCAAAAAAATAAAATTTTTTTATTTTGTTACCAGGAAACTCCCAACGTTGTGCCAGCGCAACATTATGTGTGGTGCAAATGACAACACATACTGCTAGTTTTTAATATTTATAATGTTATTTCAATTATTTTAAAATGAAATTGATGATAAAATACCATATTTTTTCACAATTTTTATTTTTGGGAAGAAATGGGTTAAGAAAACTACAACCTTCTATTATTTCTTAAAATTGAATGATATCTTGGAAACAAAAAGGCTTTCCATGGCTTGGAAATCAGTCCCACCTCCCTCACTCCCTGGTATTTAATGCAATTTCATCAGGGTCTTTTTAAATTTTGATGAAATGTTAAAGAAATTATTAATTTACATTGAAGGTTAAAAAATCTTCACCTTCTTCCCCAAGAGATTTTGGCTATGCCACTCTGAGAATATCAAAAATATTTTAACTTTAGTGCATCTTACATTGCTAAAAAAATTCCCAAAGTGCAACAGGCAAACAGAAAACGTGTGGTGTACATTGCAATAAAAAAAAAACACTAACCAAAAAACAATTGTGAACAGTGTATCCATCTTGGGCAATACCAGATCTTGTTTTAAGCTGATACCATCTAGAGAAAAATTACCCTTCTTTTTTTCAGTTTTTTTTTATATTACTCAGAAAGAAATTTTGACTGATATGTAATATAACTACAGATATTGTGCAGAAAAATGGAGATATTTCCATATTAAGTCAATGGGGGAGAAAATTCAAAGATTCTACAATGAGCTTTTTATATGAAAATATAAATATTAAAAAAAAATACCCCCTCAAGCAGCTACTTGCCATAGAGGTCTGATAGGAGCCTGTCATTTATACACCACAGTAGAAGGTCTGTGAGAGTTGGGTTGTTTTACCTCTGAGCGGCACTTTTTTTGCACACCATGGGCTAAATGGCCAGGTCACATGGACCCCGAAGGCTCAGAGAAGGTTGGGGGAGGGGACCCACTGGAACAGCTGTTGGGAGACAGATGGTAGCCTCCTGTCAAGGCCATCCAGCGTGTTCTTTAATGTGCACAGGATATGGCTCTCCCACACACAGGACCACAGCTTAACGTCCCATCCGATGGACGGCGGCCTTTTCAAGGCCATCGGTGTCCCCTACTGACCGTGGGCAGGGCGGGGAGTTTTGCCGAGATAAATCTCAATGCTGACCCAGCTGGGACTCGAACCTGGGAACTACAGATTACGAGCCTGGCGCGCTACCGACTGAGCCACCCCCGCCCCGAAGGTCTGTGAGGATGGTGGGACCTCAGCAGAAACACGACACAAACATCCATGCCATACGAAAGCAGGTTCTTTAGATCAGTAGCCAAGCGCACTAACCACTTGGCCATGGGATGGCATGTATTAAAATAGGACTAGATAAATTTAAATCTCATTCAAATCTATCTAAATCTCGATTTTCAACAATATTTGTTGGGTTTTTAAAGAGCGGTCTATAAATGGTAGCTAGATATAAACTGGAAGGAGAGCTGTATTCCAATCCCCAGTGATGTACAAAACCGGCCAGGTCTAACACCTAATGTCTGACCCCACCTTCTTGTGGTGCAGGCCGTTAGTACCATTCAAAAGAGATATTCTCTTTTAGAAGGGAATGGAAGGGGAGGGCTGTCAGCTCAGTGTGACCTATTGATTAGGTCATCTATGGGCACTTTTTCTTTTTTTCCACCCTGCTGAGGAGTGGTCAACTTCAAAGGGTTCTGGTGCTGACCATTTATGCTGACTGGACTGGTTTATGGATTTGAGCTTGATTATCAATCCTGGACTTGCTGCACTGGTGGGCTCTACTGAAGGAGAATCTGCTGCTGTGTTTTCTGTTTGCTTGTAGGTTGCCTGCCCTAAGTGACAGAGGCATGGGATACCTTATATCAGCTGATGGATAATCCCGATAAGAGGTCATTGCAGGTACCTGAACCCTCACTTAGCTAGTTGGGCATCGTTAATCCTAAACTGCAGTAATGTGTCTCAGGCAGGTCATATGGCTCTTGAAAAAGTTCACTTGAAAAGGTGGTGCCTGAAGTTCCTACCAGCATCGGTGACTTCAGCCTTTTGCAGAGTTTAAACTGATCCCATTCTTTCTCAATTTCAGTACTAACCAAACCATGATTGTCATAATGACTAAGTAGCCTATAAAAGGGGACAGGAGGCTGTTTTATACTGTTGGCCCTGCCTCTCTCAATAAACCTAGTTTCTTTAAAAATCCTGCTAATCATTTCTTCTCTGCAAGTACATGGAACAGAGGACGTTATATAGAGATTATTCCCTTGATGTCCTCATACAGGAATTCCAACATTATAACCTATATATTTTAGGCTTGAAAGAGACCAGATGGACAGATAAAGGTGAGATACTTAAAAATAACTTTAAATTTCTCTTTTCAGGCAGGGAGGATGGAAAGCATCTCCAAGGTGTAGGCTTGCTTCTCAGCAGACATGCCAGTGATGCTCTTCTAGGATATGACTGCATTAAATGAAAGATTTCTTACAGCAAAATTTAAAACAAAAATTAAAGACTTCAGTATCATCTGTTGTTATGACCACACAGAGGACTCTAATGAGAATGAGATGGATATGTTTTACAGCCAGCTTCAGGATATTTAGAATTCTGCGAAGGAGATATTTCTCTTGTGCTAGATGACTTCAATGCTAAAGTTGGTACTGACTAATCTTTGGGCAGGAGTTTTAGGTCCCAATGGCAATGGGGAACATCTCCTACAGGTAAGTAAACTTAATGGTTTGCAAATAACTAACATGTACTACAAACACTGGAACATTTATAAATATACATGGGTTTCACATGATGGGTTGCATAAGAATATGATTGATTGAATGCTAATTAACAGCAAATGGGCCAGTTCAGTTAGGAATACCAGCTCATGCAGGGGGGTCAAAATTGGGTCTGACCATTACCTGGTCAAAAGTATTTTGCAGTGAAGCTTAAGAAATGTTGTGCTAAGGTTAAAAAAAAATTAGCTATAACACTTAATGCTTGAAAGATCCAGATATAGCCAAAACATACAATGATAGGCTACTTAGTCATTATGACAATCGTGGTTTGGTTACTACTGAAGTTGAGAAAGAATGGGATCAGTTTAAACAGGCTTTTTAACCAACAGTACTCTTTTGGGTAAAAGGGTACATAGGAAACAAAATTATTTGAGTGATAAGGCTATGGAACTTATTTGTGAAAGAAGGAAATGCAGGATTAATATCAATCAACTCCCTACTCTAGTCCTAACAGAAGGAATTACAATGAGCTTAATAAACGTGTAAAGGATCAGCTAACTGCTGATAAGAATCTTTGGCTTGATAGCTTTGGCTGACAAAGCTGAGGAAGCAATTAGACAGCACAACAGAAGGGAGTTGTACCAGATTATTAATGTTTTATGTGGGAAGAAATGCACAGGTACACAGGGATTGAAGGATTACATGGCAAGGTGGTTGAAGGTGGATTCTACGATGGCAAGGTAGGCTGATCATTTCAGAGAAGTTCTAAATAATGTGATTATTTCTACTCTCAATTGTTTATAATAAGGATATAATAATTTTATAATAAGAATTAATTACTGGCTTTACTGTTGGCCCTATATCACATTCCGAAGTCACTTTGGCTATCTCTAAATTAAAACTGCATAAAGCTCTAGGGATGGATGAAATCACCACTGAAATGCTTAGAGATGGGAACATTTGTGTTGTCACATGGCCAACAGAAATTTTGAATATTTTTTATGATAAAGGTGTTGTTCCTAAGGATTTTACTAGAGCTATTATTGTCCCAATTTTTAAAAAAGGTGATCACAGTTCTTGTGATAATTATAGGGGAATTAGTTTACTTCTGTTCCAGGTAAAGTTCTTTGCATGATTATACTTAATAGAATTAAGAATTTGGTTGATGGACAACTGTGTGATGAACAGTGTGGATTCAGAAGTGGAAGGGGATGTATTGATCAAATATTTTCCCTAAGGCAGATTCTTGACAAATGTTTAGAGTTTCAGAAACCTCTGGTTGCTAGCTTTGTAGATTTCAAAAAGGCTTTTCACTCTGTAGATCAACATAATTTGTGGTTGATTGTTAGATCATATGGAATACCTGATAAGTTACTGTAATGAAAGCTCTCTATAATAACACTGAATCGTGTGTGAGTTTTTACGTCTTGTAGCAGTTGGTTTAGCATTGCTAGTGGAGTTAGAGAAGGGTTCCTTTTCTCTTTGGTTATTTCTTTGCAAGGGAACCATTTTGGCCTTAAATGGTCGAGAGATTTCAAAATTTCTGATTTAGATTATGCAGATGATTTCTTTCATTAGGGCTGTTCATAAGAATGGTAATAGAGTAGGTTTGGTGATAAACAGAGAAAAAAAAACTAAAGTGATGAAAATTGGTCAGGCAGATGGTGCTTCAGTTGCTTTGAATGGCTGCACTCTTGAGCAAATGTCTCAGTTTAATTATCTTGGGAGTTATGTAACAGATACTGGTGATGTGCAGCATGAGATAAATAGAAGAATAGGGATTGCTGCTGGGACTTTTTAGAATCTATGGAGAGTGTGGAAATATAGGGTTCACACCTAAAGACTAAAATTAAGCTGTATAATAGTTTGGTTCTTTCTAAGGTTATTTATAATAGCGAAACATGGACCCTTTGTAAGCAGGACAACAAAAAACTTGATTCCTTAGATTTTAGATGCTTATGCAGTATCTTGGGCATTAGGTGGTTTGACTTTATAAGTAACAATGAGGTTAGAAGAATGAGTCATCAACTTCCTTTGAGCAGCATATTGTGCAGAGAGAGACTGTGTTGGTTTGGCCATATTGCTCGTATGCATAGCTGCAGATTATCAAACAGGATTATGGACAGTGTGCCTAAGGGTTTCAGAAAAATGGCGAGACCTAGGAAGCAATGAGCAGACAATATTAAACAGGACTTGCTAGAATTGGCAGAGAGTGGCCAAATGTATCAGCTCAGAACACACACACCTGGAGAGGAAAATTACACAGTCTGGTTGGACCTCTGTAGGCCATGGCTGCATGAGGAGTGAGTAAGTGATGTGTGTGTGTGTATGCATGCATGTATTTATTTATTTATTTAAAGAGCTGTGGGAGCTTGAATACATAACAGCACCAAAGTCAGGCCTAAGAAACTTGGGTAAAATTGACAATTATTGAAAGAACTATTTACACAAAATTCGGAAACATACACTTACTTTATTAAATGGGTTAAAATAAGTTTTAACTTCTGAAGTGAATTTTTATGATTGATATCTCTGTTATTTAACATTAACTTGTATAACTCTTTAAGTACTGACTGGATATTGTTCAAAATTGAAATTAGACAGTTTAATTGACATCTTACATTCATCATCACTCATGTTTCCATAAAAAATTTATTTAGGATTATTTAATGGAGCCTCAAATTTCACTCTCCATTGACATAAGACAAGGATGTTTCCATTTTTCTGTCTATTACTTACACTTTTGCTCATTAGATTTTTTCAGATTAAGTTTTAATTTGCCTTGTAATTTTTTTCATTTTGATTCTGACAAAGCGCTTAAATTAATATATTTATCATTTCAGTTAGAAATTTCATTTTCCTAAAATTCAGATCTGATGGTCTAGAAGTTAGTATGCCTGCATACTTCTGGGAAGTGTGGTTCGTGTCCTACTCAAGACAAAATTTTTTTTCAACTAATTATTCCAAGTGTTTTTCTCTACAGGACTTTTCCAGTGATACTTTATTACTGAATTATTGATATAATGCTGTAAGCGTGAGTGACAGATATTACCAACATCAAATGTGGTGGCCTGGCTGCCCCATTTCCTGATAATAGAAGGCACCACTGAGGAATCAATAAAAATTGCAGAAATGTATAAAATGTCACTTTGCTGAAAAAATTGTCAGCTTCTAATGGTCCAAAAGTTAGGACACTTGGTATGCTTCTGGGAGATGTGGGTTCGTGCCCCACTCAAGACAAACAATTTTTTTTCACTAATTATTTCAAGTGTTTGTGTATCTGACTTTTCCTGTGATACTTTATTATTCAATTATTGATATAACACTGTGAACATGAGTAACAGATATTACCAACATCATTGTGGCATCTTGGCCCCATTCCCTGATAATAGATGGCACCACTGGTGAAACGTTGGGTTGTTTTACCTCTGAGTGGCATTTTTTGCACACCATGGGCTAAATGGCCAGGTCACATGGACCCCGAAGGCTCAGAGAAGGTTGATGGAGGGGACCCACTGGATGCCACATGCTGCAATTATTTTTATATTTAACATCACATTCAACCTTTTTTCAAAACATAAAAGACGACAATTAAAACTTAAATTTGAGGAATTATGTAATAAAAAGTGCATTAATATGTTTCACAAGTCTTCTCAACCCAAATGTTTTGAAGCAGGTAAAGAGTTAGTATTTCTTTTGTGAGAAATAAAATTCATTCAGAAACAATAAGTCTGAGTTTTGTTTCATGAAAGCAGTTTTTTTCCTTTATTTTTCATTTCTTCTTGTAAGAAATAAAATTATCGAATTAGCTTATATAGCATTTTTTCAGAAATGTGTCCTCTTGAAAATGCAAAGAGCAGGCATTCAACTTTCCCATATCACAATCAACTGTCTTTGAAGAATTATCTCAGCATGACTGCTGCCTCTTGTGTTGCAAGAGGGGGAGGTTACATTGTCCACCACAACTAATGCCTTAAGACATGACAAGGGCAGATAGGGATTTCATTTGGAAGAGTTCGTTTCAAAATTCAGCTGGTCTGGGAATCTCAGAGGTACTAGTTTTACAGAGACGCTGGGCGTTAAAGGGTTAAAAGTACACTTAACCTTAGCACAACATTTCTTAAACTTCAGTTTAAGACACTTTTGACCAGGTAATGGTTAGACTCAATTTCAGCTCTCCCACATGATCTGGACAGAATTAGCCCATTTGCTGTTAATTAATATATAATCATATGTATTCTTATGCAACCCATCAGGTGAAACCCATGTGCATTTTGGTATATCACAGTGTTTGCAGTAAGTGTTGTAATGCAGACAACTCCAGTACCAGTGCAAAGTTGATCACTCTTCAGCATGGCAGAAAACAAGAAGTGACCACACATGACCAGATCAGTAAGAAATGAATTCACAGCTCATCAATGATTTACTGAAATCTATCCCCTATCAAGTTGTTTTATGCAACAGGATGAAGATGGGTGTAGAGGAAAAATTGTCTTGAGCCGGGTGGGCTCTGAACCTACAACCTCCTGATTACATGTCAGGTGCTCTGACCACTGAGGTACTGGCCACTGATAAATTTCTTTTCTACTGCTGATGTTATGCTATACACCATCTGGCCAATCACTGTCTTTTGAGTGCATTTGGGACTCTATTCTTCAAAGCCTTCCTCAGATGTATGCACATAACCAGCCATGCCACAAGAACCTTCTGGCTGATACATTTTTTTTGCGATGATTCCAATTTACTTGCAGAGACCACAGAAGTCCTTGTCAGACCTCTGTGGAAACCAGCTGCTTGAGGGGGTATTTTATTATTTATTTATATATAAATCTGGAATTGTCCAAAATCCAGCAAAAAAATTAATAATCTGTAATTTGATTATTCCCCTCCAAAATAGGATTTGTATTTGAATTTTTTCCTTTATTCCATTCAATAATCAATTAATGAATTTTTGTTTTAAATTGTACCTACAAAGTATTAGTATACATCCTAGTAATTGCCATTCCACACACATTGAGACACCAAGATATGATAAAGTCTTGTTAATTCTCCAGGTATGCTATTGACAGATATTGTTTTGTTTCTCAAACTAATAAGTATAAGTTTCTACTATAAGGCACTTTTAAACAATGCACATTGGAAAAAAAGGAATCTTTATTCCTGTTTAAAACTTTAAAACTTAATAGATCTATCAAAGAAAACATTTGTGAAACAATCACTAAGCATGGAAATTTTGTTCCACATTTAAATATTAGTTATTTGGTTGAATGAGGTCATATTACTTTGTAAAAAAAATTTAAAACAAAAATGAACTGATTATTTAATGGAATAAAATAAAAATTTGTATAGAAATCCTGCATTAATGAAAGGTTTCTTACAGCAAAATTTCAGACAAGCATTAAAGACTTGAATGTTATCTGCTGTTATGCCCCCACTGAGGATTCTGATGAGGATGAGAAGGATAGGTTTTTCGGACAACTTCAGGATATTTTGAATTCTGTCAAGAAAGGAGATATTACCCTTGTTCTTGGTGACTTCAATGCCAAAGTTGGTACCGACTCTGACCTGTGGGGAGGAGTAATAGGCCCTTTTGGTATTGGTAGCTGCAATGGCAATGGGCAACGTCTCCTACAGGTAAGTAAACTCAATGGTTTCAGAATAACTAACACATATTACAAACACCGCGACATACATAAATACACATGGATTTCACCTGATGGGCTGCATAAGAATATGATTGATTATATATTAATTAACAGCAAATGGGCTAGTTCTGTTAGAAATACCAGGGCATATAGGGGAGCTGAAATGGGATCTGACCATTACCTTGTTAAAAGTGTCTTGCAACTTAAACTTAAAAAGTGTTGTGCTAGGGTTAAAAAATTTACCTTTAATACTGAAGCTCTGAAAGACCCAGTTATAGCTAAAGCTTACCATGATAGGTTACTTAGTCATTATGACAGTCATGGTTTGCTTAATACTGAAGTTGAGGAAGAATGGGGCCATTTTAAACAGGCTTTTTTGGAAACTAACAGTACTCTTTTAGGGAAAAAGGAGCAGAGGAGGGACAATTATTTAAGTGATAAGGCACTTGAGCTTATTTCAGAAAGAAGGAACTGCAGGAATGTCCTTAATCAGTACCCTACTAGTCCTAATAGAAAGCATTACAAAGAACTTAATAAACGTGTAAAGGATCAGTTAGCTACTGATAAGAATCTTTGGCTTGATGGCCTTGCTGACAAAGCTGAGGAAGCAGTTAGACAGCACAACAGCAGAGAGCTGTACCAGATAGTTAATGTTTTGTGTGGTAGAAAACGAACAGGTACACAGGGATTGAAGGATAAACAAGGCAAGGTTATAGAAGGTGAGGATTCTGTCATGGCTAGGTGGGCTGAGCATTTCAGTGATGTTCTAAACAATGTGGTTAGTTCTACTCCCATTGTTTGCAATGATGATAGATGCATTGTTGGCTTTAATGTTGGCCCTATAACACAATCTGAAGTTAGTTTGGCTATTTCTAAACTTAAACTTCATAAATCCCCAGGGGTGGATGAAATTACTACGGAAATGCTTAGAGCTGGGAATGTTTCAGTTACCATTTGGATGACTGAAATTTTGAATAACTTTTATGATAAAGGCATGGTTCCTAAAGATTTTACCAGAGCTATTATTATCCCTATTTTCAAAAAAGGTGATCGCAGTTCTTGTCATAACTATAGGGGTATCAGCCTACTCTCTGTTCCAGGTAAAGTGCTTTCCATGATTGTGCTTAACAGAATTAAGAATCTGGTTGACAGTCAATTGCGTGATGAGCAATGTGGATTCAGAAGTGGTAGGGGATGTGTAGATCAGATATTTTCACTTAGGCAGATTCTTGAGAAATGTTTAGAGTTTCAGAAACCTTTGGTTGCTAGCTTTGTTGATTTCAAAAAGGCTTTCGACTCTGTTGATCATCATAATTTGTGGTTGATTGTGAGATCATATGGTATACCAGACAAGTTAGTTAACATAATGAAAGCTCTCTATAATAACACTGAGTCATGTGTGAGAGTTGGTAAGTCTTGTAGCAATTGGTTTAGCATTACTTCTAGTGTTCGACAAGGGTGCATTTTGTCTCCTTTTCTCTTTAGTTTGGTTGTTGATTATGTTATGCGAAATTCACTTCAAGGGAAAGCTTTTGGCCTTAAATGGGCTGGAGATACGAAAATTTCTGATTTAGATTATGCTGATGATTTAGCCCTTTTGGCAAATGATGTTGATGAGATGAACTCTTTCATTCGAACTGTTGATGAGACTGGTAGTACAGTAGGTTTGGTTATAAACAGAGAGAAAACTAAAGTGATGAAAATTGGTCAGGCAGGTTGTGATTCAGTTAATCTGAATGGTTGCAGTCTTGAGCAGGTGTCACAGTTTAATTACCTTGGGAGCTGCGTAACTGATACTGGTGATGTGCGGCATGAGATTAACAGACGAATAGGTATTGCTGCCGGGACTTTTAAGAATCTATGGAGATTGTGGAGAAATAGGCGTATACACCTAAAGACTAAAATTAGACTGTATAACAGTTTGGTTCTTTCTAGGGTTAGTTATGGTAGTGAAACCTGGACGCTGTGTAAGCAAGATAACAGGAAACTAGATGCTTTTGATTCTAGATGCTTACGCAGTATCTTGGGTATTAGGTGGTTTAACTTTGTAACTAATGATGAGGTTAGGCAAAGGAGTCTGCAACCTCCTTTAAGCAGCATATTGTGCAGAGAGAGACTCCGCTGGTTTGGCCATGTTGTCCGTATGGATAATTATAGATTGGCGAATAGGGTTATGAACAGTGTGCCTAGAGGCCTCAGAAGGAGGGGGAGACCTAGGATGCAGTGGGCAGACAATGTCAAACAGGACCTTGTTAGAATTGGTGTACAGTGGCCGGATGCAGCAGATGTAGCTCAGGACAGATATGCTTGGAGAATTAAACTGCGCAGTCTGGTTGGACCTCTGTAGCCCATGGCTGCTTGAGGATGATGATGATGATAGAAATCCTATTTATTTTGAGAAGCAGTAAATACATTTCAGATTTTTTTTATTACTAATGCTAAATCTGTGTGCAGAGAATGTTTGTTTGTTTGACATCTCCTAGGCAATTAGAGCTAGGACCACCAAACTTTTTCTGTAGCTTCCTCTCACTATAACTTAGTGAAATATAATGTCTGGATCACAGAAAATTAGGCCCTCCCTCAAAGGTTGGCTACAAAATATCTGCCCATTGATAACTTTGCAGATCAATAATGTACTATTCCATTCACACTTTCCACTCTCCATTTATAAAGTAGGTGATGACAGTATCACCAGAAATTTTAGCAGATTCAATCCACTCATTGCAGCTAGGAATCCAATATCTAAACCATACTTAACAAGAACTAAGTGGGACCACCATGCCAAATTTGGGACTGATCAATTTGAATAAATGTTTAATTATGAGGAGCCAAAAACTTCCACCACCAGTGATGTCACTTCAGATATAAATGAATGTTCATGTCATCATCATCATCCTCAAGCAGCCATGGGCTACGGAGGTCCAACCAGACTGTGCAATTTAGTTCTCCAAGCAAGTCTATCCTGAGCTACATCTACTGCATCTGGCCACTGCACACCAATTCTAACAAGGTCCTGTTTGACATTGTCTGCCCACCGCATCCTAGGTCTCCCCTTCTTTCTGAGGCCTTTAGGCACACTGTTCATAACCATCTATAATTATTCCTATGGGCAATCTATCATTATTCCTATGTGCCAATCTATAATTATTCATATGGGCAACATGGCCAAACCAACGGAGTCTCTCTCTGCACAATATGCTGCTTAAAGGAGGTTGCAAACTCCTTTGCCTAACCTCATCATTAGTTACAAAGTTGAACCACCTAATGCCCAAGATACTGCGTAAGCATCTGGAATCAAAAGCATCTAGTTTCTTGTTATCTTGTTTACAAAGTGTCCAAGTTTCACTACCATAACTAACCCTAGAAAGAACCAAACTATTATACAGCCTAATTTTAGTCTTTAGGTGTATACGCCTATTTCTCCACACTCTCCCTAGATTCTTAAAGTCCCGGCAGCAATCCCTATTCATCTGTTAATCTCATGCCACACATCTCCATTATCTGTTATATAGCTCCCAAGATAATTAAACTGTGACACCTGCTCAAGACTGTAACCATTCAGATTAACTGAATCACAGTCTGCCTGACCAATTTTCATCACTTTAGTTTTCTCTATGTTTATAACCAAACCTACTCTACTACCAGTCTCATCAACAGCTGGAATGAAAGAGTTCATCTCATCAACATCATTTGCCAAAACGACTAAATCATCAGCATAATCTAAATCAGAAATTTTCGTATCTCCAGCCCATTTAAGGCCAAAATCTTTCCCTTGAAGTGAATTTCGCTTAACATAATCAATAACCAAGCTAAAGAGAAAAGGAGACAAAATGCACCCTTGTCGAACACCAGAAGTAATGCTAAACCAATTGCTACAAGCCTTACCAACTCTCACACACGACTCAGTGTTATTATAGAGAGCTTTCATTATGTTAACTAACTTGTCTGGTATACCATATGATCTCACAATCAACCACAAATTATGACGATCAACAGAGTCGAAAGCCTTTTTGAAATCAACAAAGCTAGCAACCAAAGGTTTCTGAAACTCTAAACATTTCTCAAGAATCTGCCTAAGTGAAAATATCTGATCTACACATCCCCTACCACTTCTGAATCCACATTTCTCATCACGCAATTGACTGTCAACCAGATTCTTAATTCTATTAAGCACAATCATGGAAAGAACTTTACCTGGAACAGAGAGTAGGCTAATACCCCTATAGTTATCACAAGAACTGCGATCACCTTTTTTGAAAATAGGGATAACAATAGCTGTGGTAAAATCCTTAGGAACCATGCTTTTATCATAAAAGATATTCAAAATTTCAGTCATCCAAGTGGTAACAGAAACATTTCCAGCTCTAAGCATTTCTGTAGTAATTTCATCTACCCCTGGGGATTTATGAAGTTTAAGTTTAGAAACAGCCAAAATAACTTTAGATTGTGTTATAAGGCCAACATTAAAGCCACCAATGCATCTATCATCATTGCAAACAATGGGAATAGAACTAACTGCATTGTTTAGAATATCACTGAAATGCTCAGCCCACCTAGCCATGACAGAATCCTCACCTTCTATAACCTTACCTTATTTATCCTTCAATCCCTGTATACCTGTCTGTTTTCTACCACACAAAACATTAACTATCTGGTACAGCTCTCTGCTGTTGTGCTGTCTAACTGCTTCCTCGGCTTTGTGAGCCAAACCATAAAGCCAAAGATTCTTATCAGCATTTAACTGATCTTTTACACGTTTATTAAGTTCTCTGTAATGCTTTCTATTATTACTAGTAGGGTATTGATTAAGGATATTCCTGCAGTTCTTTCTTTCCGAAATAAGCTCAAGTGCCTTATCACCGAGATAATTCTGCCTCTTCTGCTTCTTTTTTCCTAAAAGAGTACTGTTAGTGTCCAAAAAAGCCTGTTTAAAATGATCCCATTCTTCCTCAACTTCAGTAGTAAGCATACCATGACTGTCATAATGACTAAGTAACCTATCATGGTAAGCTTTGGCTATAACTGGGTCTTTCAGAGCTTCAGTATTAAAAGCAAATTTTTTAACCTTAGCACAACACTTTTTAAGTTTAAGTTGCAAGACACTTTTAACAAGGTAATGGTCAGATCCAATTTCAGCTCCCCTATATGCCCTGGTATTTCTAACAGAACTAGCCCATTTGCTGTTAATTAATATATAATCAATCATATTCCTATGCAGCCCATCAGGTGAAACCCATGTGCACTTATGTATGTCACAGTGTTTGTAATATGTGTTAGTTATTCTGAAACCATTGAGTTTACTTACCTGTAGGAGACATTGCCCATTGCAGCTACCAATACCAAAAGGGCCTATTACTTCTCCCCAAAGGTCAGAGTCAGTACCAACTTTGGCATTGAAGTCACCAAGAACAAGGGTAATATCTCCTTTCTAGACAGAATTCAAAATATCCTGAAGTTGTTCATAAAACCTATCCTTCTCATCCTCATCGGCTTCCTCAGTGGGGGCATAACAGCAGATAACATTCAAGTCTTTAACGCTTGTCTGAAATTTTGCTGTAAGAAACCTTTCATTAATGCATTCATATCCTAGAAGAGCATCACTAGCATGTCTGCTGAGAAGCAGACCCACGCCTTGGTGATGCTTATTGTCGTCCCTCCCTGAAAAGAGAAATTTAAGATTATTTTTAAGAATCTGACCTTTATCTGTCCATCTGGTCTCTTGCAAGCCGAGAATATCTAAATTATAATGGTGGAATTCTTGTGTGAGGACATCAAGAGAAAAAGCTCTGTGCAGAGTCCTCACATTCCAACTACTTATGGAGAGAAAATGGTTAGTGGGATGTTTAAAGAAACTATGTTTATTGAGAGAGGGAATGCCGACAATATCAAACAGCCCCCTAATCGCAGACATGGGGCAAAGACCCGTTCCCCCACCACTAAAGGCTGAAGCCATCTACACTGGAAGACTTCCTCCAATGTAGAATTTGACGATGCCAATAGAAGCAAAGAGTTCAGGTGCCTGCGATGACTTCTGCTCAGGATCATCCACCAGCTGATAAACATATCCTGTGAATCTATTCACTTGGGGCTGTCAACCCACAAACGAACAGAAAACACAGCAGAAGATTTTCCCTCCACAGAAGCCCACCAGTGCAGCAAAATCAGGATCCATAATCAAGCTCAGAGCCATATATCTGTCCAGTCCAATGGGTTTATATGGTCAGCACCAGGACCCTGTGTGGTTGACCACTCCTCAGCAGGGTAGAAAAAAAAAAGAAAAGCAGCCATAGTTGTCCAGATTAGTAGGCCACACTAATCTGACAGCCCTCCCCTTCTGTTCACTTCCACAAGAGAGTATCTCTTTTGAAAGGTACTAACGGTCTGCACCACAAGAAGGCGGGGTCAGACATTAGGTGCTAGGCCTGGCCGGTTCTATGCATCATCACAGGGGATTGGTGCATAGTTCTCCTTCCAGTGACTACCTAGCTACCATTTACAGACTATGTTCATGTACTCATTACAAATACGCCTTCTACTCGTGGTCTTTATATTGAGGCCCAAGCAATGCCAGACAATTCTGTTATAAAACACATAAAAGTGTAACTTCAAGTAAGACCAAGTGCTGAACTCTTGTACCAGATATTTTGCAAATGTATTGAATGAGCTACATCATGACCATGCTACAAGAGTTTGTAGTACTTATGTGGTATAATATTTACATTTTGGTAAATAAATAAAACTACATTATACATTTTCATATTATTTTTGCAATGTTTTAGGCTATCAGATTTTAACTTTTCATAGTAAATATATAATATACACTTCGTATTATATGTACATATATATCATATAAAATTCAAAAACCATTAACTACAAAGTCCAGAGGATACCAGGTTTGAGACTTTGTATTAAAAATTTGCATGAAATGAAATAAATGTCACATACCCCATTACTATTATGGGGAACATACTAAACATTAAATGAAATAAATTTATATTAATTACAATACCTGATCATTGTATTTGATAGCATATCCATAAAGGTCAGACAATGCAACGTTTGTGTTAAACTCATGGGCATGAAGCTGTAAACAGAATATATATATATATTTAATATTAGTAACAACAATTATACAATATTTCAATAAAAGTTCATTTCAAAAAGTAATGTTATGAATCATTAAAACATAATTACCAAAATAATTTTGCTGCATGCAATTACCAACATAAAATATACATAATTGAGAAAGCTATTTTGAAGTAAACCTCAATGATCAAAAATTAACATATATAGTACATTTAGCTGTAGAGTACATTTATATCAATACATATAATCAACCTAAACTAATTTTAGCATTTATTATGAACAGTGTTAGTCTACAATAACAAATTTTAAGACTAAGGCATACCCTTGATTCTTCAGCTAACATTGCATTCATGTCTTGATCACTAATGGCAGCCATATTCTTTATGTCTCTATAGTACCTATAGAATGGAAAACAAAGGAATTTTTATTTTAAGACTTTTATGATAAAACATAAATAAATGTTAAAAAAATAAATAAATACCCCCTCAAGCAGCTGCTTGCCACAGAGGTCTGACAGGAGCCTGTCAGTTTATATGCCATAGTAGAAGGTCTGTGAGGATGGCAGGACCTCAGCAGAAAAACGACACACACATCCATGCCTTATCCAGGGCTCAGAACCCAGGTCCCTTTGATCAGTAGTCAAGCGTGCTAACCACTCAGCCATGGGATGGCTTAATCACAATGAAAAAAAATATTAAAAGAAATAAAAATCATGTTTCAGGTAAATATATTATTCGAGAAAAAATTTACTTTCAATTAATATGTATAATTTAACTATTTTTATTCATCAGGTTTCCCAAAAAATCAAGCCTTAATTGCATCAATCCAATCTATTTTTTTCACTATATTAGTGTAAAAAAACTTATTAAAAGTATTGTCATCTGACAATACAAATAAAATTTATTTAAAAAAACTAATAGAAATGATGAAAATGCACATGAATATAAAGGCTATTTATTTCTGAATAACAAAAATAATTATCTTGTTTCAAGTAAATATTTCTCCTATTTTGTAATTTTTTTTTCAGTACCATACTTTGAGGAAAGTCCAAGCATTTTGCCAACTGTGCCAAGTCATATCAGCAAGTTAATTTTGGAATTTAAAAAAAAATAACGAATCAACCAAAATAAGACATGTTATATACTAAATTAAAAATAATTTAATTATAAATTTTATGAAAGTAAAAAATTTATACAATTTTTTTATATTGTTAATTTTACTCTATGCTGAAGCAACCCCCTGATTTAGGGTCACAAGGCTTGATTTGAACTATTATCAACAAACTTTTCCTGAAAGTTTCAAACATCACCTTAAAACTAAAAAAAACTGCTATTTTTAAAAAATGGAAATTTTGTTATATATGTTTAAAATATATAATTTTTATTTTTATCAACCCTTCAAGCCATGCTTATGCCACATGGGCACAGATAATCTGCATTCTGGATGATCAGGAGTTTACTGTACTTATTCATTATACAATTTTTGTTACAAATTCCTTTGTGAGTATACTAACTTGAGTGAGAAAATCAATATTGTTACAGTTAATGTTCATATTGCACAAAAAAAAATGTGAAGTACTCATCATACAATAAATACATGACACAGCATATAAAAACAAATACAGTGATACAAATAATATACTGATTCATCTTTTTTTTCTTTACAGGCATACAGTTAAACATTTTGTTCCTGCAAAAACATTAATAATTTAATGCACCGATGCACATTCAATCAAATGATAGTTAATTATGACAGAGGCTTATGTTGCTTTTGAGTTACTTCAGCACTTTTTTTTAATTACTTTATTAACTTACTTTCTGTTCTTTCTTTTTGGATGGAAGAAGGGGGTGAGTAGTGGTGCAAAGAGAGGACAAAAAGCAAGCCCCAATAAGCTTTCTTATTTGTATCATCAGTGCTTGTAGAGTTGGTAAACATATTTTTGGCATGTTTTACCTCTGAGCGGCACTTTTTTGCACACCATGGGCTAAATGGCCAGGCACATGGACCCCGAAGGCTCAGAGAAGGTTGGGGGAGGGGACCCACTGGAACAACTGTTGGGAGATAGATGGTAGTCTCCCATCAAGGCCATCCAGCGTGTTCTTTAACGTGCACAGGGTATGGCTCTCCCGCACACGGGGCCACGGCTTAACGTCCCATCCGACAGACGGCGGCCTTTCCAAGCCCATCAGTGTCCCCTACTGACCGTGGGCAGGGCGGGGAGTTTTGCGGAGATAAATCTCAATGCTGACCCAGCTGGGACTCGAACCTGGGAACTACAGATTACGAGCTTGGCGCGCTACCGACTGAGCCACCCCCGCCCCTCAGTGCTTGTAGAATGATAGCAAGTAGGAAAGGGGGGTGATCAAACTCGTGCCTTTGCCCTGGCCACCAAACAACTTCTTTGTGGCCCCAGAATTGTGAGCAGGGATAGAGCTCACCTCACACCACAATTGTTTTGTGCTAATGTCTCCAGGTCTGGACTTGACCTGTTTAGTAGTTTTATAATTTGTTCCATATAAAACCACATATTAGGATCAGTGCTGTTGGATTCCCAGCACTATGGTCCATCACAATGGGCCATAGTGCTGGGAAACCACTGGCACCACCCTAGTGATGCCACAAGGACTCAAATATGCATAAAAAACCACAGAGTTGCCTGTTAACTATTGCTATGAAACTTTTTTTTAACTTCCACAATCAGAAAAGTTGCAAGCTACTGTTACTAGAAGGGATGAGTTAAAGACGAGTATATGCCATCTGTGCCTCTATGAAAAACCCAGCACTCAACATTTATGGTCAGGCCCATATTTGGAAAAAAAAAAGAGGGGGGGGGGGGTGGAAGAGACTGGATTTCCAATGCAGTGTAACATTTCTCTTTCTGTTTTATAGGTCTTTAAAATATTCTTTCAAATATGCATGAAATATAAACAAGTTTAATAATTTTTTGTCTCTGTTACCCTTACTAGTATTCTGAAAGGGGGAGGGAGGCCCCTCTAGATTCAGCCCTGTTTATGGTTAGAAACACTGAAAACAATGGTGTAGTCAGGTGAGGGGTGTGTGTGCTAAATCACCCACTTTTTTCAAAGTTTTATTTTGAAGAAATCATTAGTTAATTTATATTAACAAGAATTTAGAAAACAATTCAATCTTTCCCTTTCCAAAAATCTTGGCTGCACAACTGGCTCAAAATAGTACTTTGGAAATGTTCAAAATGGGGCCTCATGTTAATAAGTTTGTGCTGAGCACCAGCACACATCATAAGACTTTTTTTCTCAATAACTGATACAAAAATTTTGAAATAACCTAAATTTAAGAAATATAATGTTAAGATGGTATGATTTTTCAAGCTTACTAAGCCAAATACCAGACATTTTCATGAAGCACATGCCCCTGTGTAAGATGCACACCCTATGTTTAGAGCCTTTTTTGGAGAAAAAAGTTAAAAATAATGGACACCAGCTAGGGGTAAATAATGAAAAAATTCATCACCATTGCATTGTCATATGGTGCTGCCATATTGTTTAAGATTGCACATTATATATAGAGTTTACACTGATATCATTGTGTTTTGAAGTCAAGAGAAGTTGTTGACATGGAAAGCGGTGCTGTTTGGATATGGGCAAAATTTTATCCTAGCAATGGGCATAAAATTCATGAAAAAATATGTTTATTTATTTAACTGTTTCCAGAAAATCATATTACTACTTGAGTGAAAAAAAAGTTAACTTAATATTGAAATTTTCAAACAGTAAAATGGGATATTTATTATACTGCTTGGCAAAAGTTAGCACAGATTACCAAAATGTGAATAAAAAAATAATCAGTAGAGATAAAACAACACAACCTAGGTAATTTATAGTGTAGTTTAGAAAAATTAACTGTAAATTCCATACAATGTCAAAGAATATGCAAAACAGATACTACATGAAACGTATACTTTTGTAGACACTAGATAATTCAAACTGCAACATTTACTTTGTCTTTTGGAATAGCTGCCTCAAAGAAAACATTTAGATGTCAAAAACAATAGAGTTGTTGGAAAGTTTGAGGCTGGTCAAATGATCACAAAAGTGGACATATCTTTTGGTGTCCTAATTCTGTCATCTAAAAGTTGGCACAGAAATTTCAAACAATACAAACAGTAACCATCACTTTACTTCTTAAAGGGCATCCTAGGGTTACAAATTTCTGAAGATGATTGCTATTTTGGACTATTGTCTTGATGGAACAGGAGAGCAACCATCAGACATTGTAGTATGTCTGATGGTATTGATTATTACTCATTGCAGTCATCAGAAGGCAGGTATCTGTCTTAACTGTGACCAGAAAGTTTCACAAGGCCAGATTCTATGCCTGTTTAAGGGCATCCTAGGATTATAAATTCCTCAAGATGACTGCTATTTTGGACTACTGTCCTGATGTAACAGGAGAGTAACAGCAACACCAATGCCATCAGACATTGTAGTATGTCTGATGGTATTGATTATTACTCATTGCAGTCATCGGAAGGCAGGTATCTGTCTTAACTGTGACCAGAAAGTTTCACAAGGCCAGATTCCATGCCTGTTGATCAGTTTTATTCACCCCCTTAACCTCTAGATACAGAATGATCTACTTGAAATAGTATCACAATCATGTAGCCTGAATGTTAGAACAATGAAGTAATGTCTTGTTCATAGACAGATTGTCTTGTTCATTCAAGTAATGTCTAGTTCTAGATTTTTTCTGCAACTATCCAGAAGATGTGTACTCATCTACAGAGACGTTAGCCTCCTAACTCATTGAAAGAAGTGCAATTGGTGATGAGGTCTGACTGTGTTGGTCAGGTTTTCATTGTTTTACTGGGTGGCTGTATGCTTTAAATACTTTTTTGTTCAAGCCTGGCATCCATGTGATTCATAAAGGTTCTGTGAATGGTCTGGGATATTGGTATGAGATCCTTGATCCTTGTCAAGTACTATGCTGGTGCAATTGGTAATAATTTCCTCTTAATGGACAATAATGCCTGTCTGCATAGAACATGACTAACCAATCAGAGTCTTGAAGAAGATGTCCAATGGAAGGAGTGGACTACATTCTCTAATAAGATAGTCCAGAGAATGGGAAGACAATAAAATCCTCTGATCAATATGAACAGACCTAAAGGACTGTTCTTATTGATCAGAGGACTTTATTGCCTTTCCATTCTCTGGATTATTTTATTGAGGGCACAAATAGGCATTGTCAGGCATGCATTAGTACCACAGGGGCCACATCCACTATCGACTACATATTTTGCATTTAACCTCACCCCCCAATTTAAATAATGTATAATCAATGCATTATCTTTGTATCTTCCTGTGAAATAGGTCCAAATATATTTAAAGATATGCACATTTTATTGATCAGTGATTAACCTTTTTTTAATTACCTGAAGATGAGATAAACACAATTTAACTTCTTATAATAATAAAAAACTTACCTTTCTACCCAGTCTTTGTAGACAGGAATATCCTTCGCATATAATAATTTGCTACTGGGTGAATCCTTACCAAGCCGATGGTCAGATGTAGAACAAGCATCCATAAACGTTTGGGCAACTACTGACAAACAGGAGTCAACTATATTGGACTTATAGATATCAAATACAAAATTTGGATTCTTTATTAGGTTTACCCAGAACCTCAAGGGAAGACTATAAGAGAAAATAAAAAGCACAAATTACAAACTATGGTGTAAATAATGAATTGTTGATTATTAGTTACTAAAACTACTGAAATAACTGGTTCATAGATACCTATTGAACATGTTGTGAAGGAGGCACATTTGATGCTGAAACATGTAGAAAGTTATATCATCAAGTTTCATTTTGTTTTTAAAAGTTTTAGATCATTTTACAGTACAGAATAAATGCATGAGTACCATTTTTGGATAGATAGTACAAAGTTGAATAAACTGTGAAGGATATGTGCCCACAGAATGAAACTGTTCAACAAGACTTGGTAGCATAATTGACAGTGAATAATTATTCATTCTTATCCCTACATTAAAGTGGAATAATTATTTCTAAATATAATTCTACCTTGCTTAATATAATACATATTTTAATAGTTTGCACCAACCAATTCATTTGCATTCAGATCATGCTGCCTAAATAATGTATCATCAATATATACAGCATTTGAAAAAAGAAAAATTCTAAAATTGATTGACATTAAATTCAGAGTAACATCTTCCTTAATATATGAATAAATATGTCAAAAAAATCTCTTCAATCTAAACCATAGATTCCCAACGGGGGCGATACTGCCCCCCAGTGGGTGCTGGAGCCTTCCATGGGGGCAGTAGCGGATCCAGAGGCAAATGGGGGGCGTTGAGGCAGTCAAGAGGGGCGGTCAAATAAATAAATAAATTTAATGGAATTTTCTGTGACAACCTTTTTATCTCTTCTATTCTGTGGTGTCTTCCTGGTGATTCTGGTCATCCACTACCTCATCTGTCATGTACAGCTTTTCAACTGCAGCTTGGACAATAAGTTCCCTGCTACCACCTACAGCGTACTGGTACGTCTGAAGTCGACTGAGATGCTCTCAAAAGTTCTCTTCAAGATCACAGATTGGATATAAGCTTCAATATGTTTTCCCACTCCAAGTCGCTTTGAGTATGCTTTATGGTACCTAGTTACAATACCATCCCATGTCAGAACATAATGTATAATATTAACATTACACTTGTGAATTAGGCTCAACTCATTAGCCAGCAGATCATACTTCCTCTTCTTTTCAACCTCTACTGTCTGCAGGTTATCCTGAGATGTTATTCCTACTTCAATAATTGTAATCTCATTCAATACCTTAACATGCACTACTATATCAGGCTTATTACATTGGACATGTGTGTCCGTCCTGATAGGCAAATCAACCTTGATGCAATAATAATAATAATAATAAATTTATTATATTTAATATTTTTTTATAATTATTTTTTAATATAATAAAATACTTTGAAAATACCTGTTTTCATGAATAAATATTTTATATAGCTATGTAAATTATCTTATTATCGCGTTAATAAGCATTTTTAAATTAGCATTAGGTATACCTATACCTAATTTGTTTTAGTTTAGAATAGATTGACAGTGACAAGTCCTTGCAAGTTGGTAGGCAAACACGCAGTTCCTGCAATTTAACATGTTTCGACAAGAATATGGGAGCTTGAAATGACTTGTTTACGGAGCAAGTGCGCTGGCATCGCAAACATACAAGTTAATGCGTGCACAAAATCAAATCTACAAAAGCGATAGCTCTAGGAATGTTTTATTATTTTTATGTGCTTCGCCGTGATAAATAGTCGTGAGTGATAAGTGTTAGAAGTCATTATAAACATTATTTTTATAACTATCTATAAATCTGTTGAGAAGTTAATTTGTATTTGAAAATGTCTGAATCTACATCTAAAAAGAAATGCCGGAAGTACAGTATTGAGTATTTGAAATATGGATTTACGCACTCTCCTACAAACCAATCATTACCTATGTGTTTATTCCCAGGTTCGAGTCCCAGCTGGGTCAGCGTTGAGATTTATCTCCGCAAAATTTCCCGCCCTGCCCACGGTCAGTAGGGGACACCGATGGGCTTGGAAAGGCCGCCGTCCGTCGGATGGGACGTTAAGCTGTGGCCCCGTGTGCGGGAGAGCCATACCCTGTGCACGTTAAAGAACACGCTGGATGGCCTTGACGGGAGGCTCACATCTGTCTCCCAACAGCTGTTCCAGTGGGTCCCCTCCCCCAACCTTCTCTGAGCCTTCGGGGTCCATGTGACCTGGCCATTTAGCCCATGGTGTGCAAAAAAGTGCCGCTCAGAGGTAAAACAACCTAACCCAACCTATGTGTTTAATTTGCCGAAAAGGTTTTTCAAATGAAGCTATGAAACCTTCTAGGCTACAAGAGCATTTAAATAAAATGCATGCTGATAAGAAGAACAAAGATTTATCCTATTTTCAAGAACTGGAAAAGCAATATTTAAAACAGCCAACTATGTCAAACCTTTTTGCGTCATCTTCTAAACAAAATGATGATGGACTACGAGCCTCATATAACGTTTCATTGTTAATCGCAAAAGCAGGAAAACTACACACAATTGGCGAGGAATTAATTTTGCCGGCAGTCAAAGAGATATTAAAAACTGTTCTTCATCATAAGACACCGTCAGATATCATCAAAAAATTCCTCTCAGTAATAATTCAGTGCAAAGAAGAATAGATGAAATGGCAAAAGACGTTGAAATATCATTATGTGATTACTTAAAGACTTGCAAATTTTCCATTCAACTCGATGAATCAACTCTACCAAATAACGAAGCTCTACTCTTATCAAACGTACGATTTATAAAAGAAGAAAAAATTCATGAAGAATTATTATTTGCTAAATATTTGGAATCTGATACAAAGGGAGAATCAGAGACAAAAAATTGCGCGAAAACCTGATTACGTCAAAAAATGACATTGCTTATTTGACAGACCTGTTTAAAATATTTAATCAAGTTAATTTACAATTGCAAAGTGATGAGTTGAATTTAATTAAAACAAAAAACGTCATAGCTGCTTTTGCGGGAAAACTTCTATTCAAACGAAATCTAGGTAGAGGTGAATACAACCACTTTCCCACATTATCAGCAGTCTCTGCGAAACCGGAAGATTTACTTACTTACTGCCAACACTTGGAAGTTCTTCATGTTGATTTTACGGAGCGTTTCCAAGATATTTTAAACATGAATATACTGAGTTGGGTTTTAGATCCTTTCACAAACACAGATACTGAAGAATCATCAAATTTGGAAGAGGAACTCTTAGAACTCACGACTAACGAAGTACTCAAAGTAAAATTCAAACATGGATACCAAGAGTTCTGGCTTCAAAAATCAATACCAGTTCTCTACCCTGGATTGTGGGCAATAGTACAGAAGTTTTTAATCGCATTTCCTTCGTCCTATATGGCTGAGCGTGGATTCAGTGCAGTAGCTAATTTACTGTCAAAGAAGAGGAACAGACTACACATCACTGAACGTGGCGATCTGCGATTGATGTTAACGAAATTGGAACCCGCATTAACAAATTGTTAACACTCCACCAGCCTCAACCATCTCATTAATTTTTTTCATTTATTATTAATTTTGTGTTTATCTCACAATTTTTTTTATTTCTTATTGATTCTGTGTTTATTTTAAAAATTTTAATAAACAATTTTATTGTACATTTGGTTGTCGTTTTATTAATTGAAGAAATTCCACACTCCCCATAAACACTCTCTTCGCCGATCCCCATTTGCTACCTGCAATAATACACACCTACGTAACCCTTTAGAACACCTCCATAATACCTTCTAAAATCGGCGATTAATGTACCCCCCCCCCCCACGAAAACTCCCAATAGTAATACCAATAAGAAAACCATTATTCAGACCCTCCATAACATAATTATCTTAACCCCAAATTTCAGTTTACAAAATTTATTAATTCACTAAAAGTACCCCACTCATTATAAATATGAATTACTACCCACAAATAGTGATGCTTCCCTCAACATACGCAGATCTTGATTTCCCATTATCCCACACCCTCTCCCAACCTCCGTTACATGCAGATCGCATTACTGCCACCCGCATTTCCGCCAACCACTCTGACCCTCGGAGCTGAACTACAGACTTGTCAATTTGTGGCACCCCACCCCTCCCCCGCAATCACCAACCAACTGCCTCTCCTGCATTAAGTTCCTCACTTCCCACCTGTGAAGCGCCGATAGGAACGGCGTGTAATGCGCGTTGTGGATCTAAAACTTTTTTTAAGCACTTTATGCTATCAAAAGTATAAATGGTTATTTCATTCGCCAATGTGGGTAGACCACTGGCAACTGTCACATTATTTTAATCTCCACTGAGACGTCACTTGCCGGCAAGAATATTGAATTTTAAATTTCTCACCAAAAGCATTCTAAGAAGCTCCTGGTACTTCCCATCCTCTACGGCATGGTACGTAAATCTCTCTTTAATAATTATTGATACTTAATAGCATAGTCCATGTGTCGAAGTGCTTAAAATCATTTAACAGTGTCATAGAGAATGAAATTACTTTACTTTAATTACTGCATTGTGTACCTCTACTGTAATTTTTGTTAACTAGAATATACTTGCCATCTTCATGGCATGCTTGTCATTGTTTCTCGAGACTGAAAGCAGCTTTGACAATAAGATATGGAGAATTGTGTACTATTGGTAGAAAGTTCAAAGCATCAATTAGAGGAGATTTTGATCAGCAGCCAGTAGCTCAGTGATCCAGAGTGCCTGACATGTTATCAGGAGGTTGTGGGTTCATATCCCACCTGGCTCATGACAGTTTTTTCTCTAAAATTGATAGACCTTAAATTTAGAGTGATATCTTCTGTAACAAAGGGTAGTTTTAACATTACAGCTTTTCAATTAGTGACTGTTAAATAGGTGAATGGTTTTATGTATTATGTAAAATACAATTATTCTTCAATGATCAATAAATGTTTTTGTGGAAAAAATTTCGTTGCCATATGGAATTTGAATCTGCATCTCTACAGAAACATTTGCATTTCTTCCATCTTGTAAGTAAATATTAATAAGAATCTGAATTGTTTAACTTAATTTCATTTAAAAAAATGTTGATCTCATTGAATCTTTCTAAAATTTTGATTTTCAACAATATTCATGTAATATTTAAAGGGGTACAAAATGTGAAGTAATTAACAACAGATACACTCCATCATAAAACATTTTTCTTTAAAATTGACAAAAACTAAAAAAAATTATACAGCTTTTAAAATTACATTTATTTTTGAAAAAGATTCATTATAACAATTATTATTTCCCTTTCAACATTGAGTTGTTGCTTGAGTGTGACTTTAGCACAGAAATTTCAACCAAATGAACTTGTGCTGAACTCGAGTATAGCTTTCAATAACCTGTTAATTTTAATGAAATGTTAATCTTAATCCAAAAATTCTGGTGACCTTAGAAGTAAACTTAGATGCCACAATACAAGGCAATAAAAAATTATTTTTCTGAATAGAAATCAGCAGTTCTTTAAGTTTCTAATCAATATTGAAAATAACATTTAAATCTATGATATATATATTTTTACCTGTTGATTCTACTTTAAAAAGTTATGATAAAGTTTAAAAATAAATTTATTGGAGTCTGCAGTGAATGTATGTGCATGTTCAGTCATCGTAAATAGCATCAAGCAACAACAATATAGTTTATGCTTTCATTCTGCTGTCTTTTGACCAGAACAATATAGTTTTTGCTCTCTGTGATAATAAAGAATGCATTCTTTATTATCACAGAGATTATCGATTGGTTGTGATTTCTTGTCTTCTGGCCTAGTTCCCATTTTAGCAGAGTTGTAATGCTTTCTAGACTTTTAATGCAAATATACTGATTTTATTACTACCAGAAATTGCATCATCAGGGAACTATGCACATCAGGCAATATTTTAGTAGACTTTCGATTTAAAAGATTTTATTTTTTACTCTAATGCTTCTAAATTTTTTTTTCTTTTTAATATAATTTATTTTTTAATTTAAATTTTTTTTCTTTTTAAATATACATAAAAAATACCACCTCAGCAGCTGCTTGACACACAGGTCTGACAGGAGCCTGTCAGTTCACACATCATAATAGAAGGTCTGTGAGGATTGGAGAACCTCGGCAGAAAAATTATACAAACATTAATGCCTTACCAGAGCTCAAACCCAGGCCATTTTGATCAGTAGCCAAGTGTGCTAACCACTCAGCCATGGGATGGCTTCTCAAATGTATACTGCAGTTATAAACAATATTTGAAATGATTGAAAACAAAACTGTTAGTAATCTCTAATGGTGAATAATGGGAGAACTGCAGGATTAAGCAAACTAGACTCAAAGCACAATGTTTTTTTTAAAGGTAGTACTTATGTTAGCAATAGTTTTAATTACATTTCAACCAAAGATACTAATTAAGGTTAGCAAATTGTGATTTTTAGCTAAAAGTCTGTGGAATTTTAAAATTAAACTTTTCTGTAACAGTTATGTGGCTTGATATTAAAATGATTCATTCTCAATTTTAGTGCTTCAGATAAATTTTAAATGCTTTAAAACATTTTACTCAATGTTTTTCATAGTTCTTTAACACATTACAGATATATTTTTCAATAGTTATTAAAATATCTTGTTTTTAAAGCAAAAATAATTTTCTACAACATTGCTTTTTTAGGCATAGAGTTTGCCAATTGTCAAAAGTTTAAGCATATGCATAATTCACTAAAAATTTAAGCATTAACTACCATTTATACCAAAATAATAAAATAATTTAGGAAAAAAAATTGGAAAAAAATTAAAATTTTACTAAAGTTAAAATGGAAAAAATACACTAAAATTTTGCAATATAAAAAAAAAATGCTTAAAATATTGAACTTGCCATTTTATTAATTACAATTAAATGCTCTTCCTTTTGGTATATAACATGGCATATTTTCTTTCATTACTTCAGGATGAGGTTCTAAGCTGAAAACACTTTACAATAAATCCAGTCACCACAATGAGTTCAGTTTCAGAAGCCTAACACTGTAAGGGTTAAAGAAATATTGTTGGAGATCAAGATTTAAAGATTTGATTGAGATTCTCATTATATCTCTAATGACATTTTTTTAAATGCTTATTTTCAAAGCTAGGGAGCTTTGAATGTGGCTTCTCATTCACATCAAATAGAAATGTACAATACTTTTGGTTACATAATGTATAACTGCCTAATGGTAGTTAGGTAATGTTTAGTTATCTAATGGTAGATGCCTTTAGCACTACTATTGTGATAATGTAACACTCCAAAGAAATGCAAAATACTTTTAAGTTTGGACCCTTTTTCTGATCCAAATAGTTTTATGCTCTGGATAGTTCAGTCAGGCACCAAGCAATAATTAACAAATTACCAAATAAATAAATAAAGTTAAATTAGGGTTCAAAATACCAGCGAGCGTTAATGAGTAAGAATCCAAAAATGATTGTCAAGTTAAATATCTAATTATAATCAAAACTTAATTCACGTTGCTCAAGAGAAAATATTAGTAAAGACTCAAAAGGTTTAAAAAACAAATAAATTTATTTCCAAAAACCACTCACCAAAACTTTAATGAAGATACACACTGCATTAACTGTGCTCTCAACTGAGCTCTAACTCCTTCATGCTTTCACTTCTCTCTATGTGCTACTACGCTATGCTGTGCTACTATGCTATGTGCTATCTCACTATGCTATGTGCACTTACTTGTGCTACATTGTGCTACTCTCTATGCTAAGCTGTGACAACATGTCATCAGGTTTTAACAAGAGCTGAATGTGTCATGTTGCATGCCGGGAAAGACATTTACATAAAATGACGAGCGATGCAAGCGATGACGCAAGAGGGGGCGTGTCCTTGTGCACATGCTTTAGCGGGTGACAGTCGGAAGATCGGAGTTGCGCATGCGCAACTCCTAATTCTTGGAAACGAGCGCTGTGATGCCAAAAAGGAAATAAAAATCCCCAAAATGATAAATATAACATAAATTAAGCAAAACTGGTTAAGGTAAAGTAAAAGTGAACGATGGGGCATCACAATAAGCATACAATAAAAACTGATGACTTCACAGATAACATGAGGTAGTTTTTCTGCTTACAATCATAGAGTTGCATGCATTCCAATGTAACATATTGCTTTATAGTAATATAAGAAATTCATTTTACACCAGGGGATCTCAAACTACCAGATAGTCAAATATAGTTGTATAAAGCACAGCATATCGACAAACCTTGATTATTATGTAGTGTATTTTTGTATTCAGATTTATATGGCTTATGACTTATGTGTTAGGGGTTTATGATTTATATGCTTGATGACTTTTTCTTCAGTTAAAACTCTTACAGAGTAAGCCTTACACGTATAATAACCATAATTCATATGCTGGATATACACAGATACTGCTATATTGATGTTGGATCAGTTATAAGAAATGTATAGCCACTGACTGCTTTGCATTATAATTCCCTTCCTGAATTGCCATGAGTAAACATGATTCACAAGTGAGTTGCAGATAGTTGCCTGTTGTTGAATGAATGTCAACAAAACTCAAAATGTGCAGAGAAGAAAATGGTGAAGAATCCCACAAAGTACTAGTGACGTGACAGAAGCAATTAAAACAATGGAATGTTTTACTGACTACTACAGGTTCGATTCTGGTGTTTTGGTGCTGTTGTTACTGTTGAGTTCCATGCTTAGTAGAATAACAGAATTTAAAAAAAAAAAGAAAATTATGGTACTGTAAACATGCAATAAATGAACAGCTTAGCCAAATACCCATAAACATAAGTATTAATTAATATTTACATTAACTGAAAATGTAATAGTCAAAGAATAAATACCTATTGGACTTCCATGTATGTACCACTTCTGGATCAGTGATACCATGATTAAGAGCCTGATCATCCAAAAAGTCAAACATGTACTTTATAGCTAATGGCAAGGCACTACCACGATGGGCTGTAGAAAAGATGGTTTCAAAAAGATCATCTACAAATTTCTGTAGTGTCCCCTATAAATTAAAAACATAATAATCAGAATTAAAAGTAAACTAAATCAAGTACAAAAATGCCCAGTGCAAAAGTATTTTATAGGCAATAACTTTAGAACTGTAATCACATCACACATTATACCAAGCTTCTTGTGGCTATATTTTTCACATTATGCTATTGAATTAATAATAATTTTATGTTTCAAAACAGTGGAATAGTAAAAGAGATGGAATCTGTGGTTTTGATCCCAGTTTCTCTCTGTTAAAATTGTACTAAATTTAAAGTGAACATTCATTTATAAAATTGAAATTATCAGTATAGAAAAATTAAGCTTATTGTATGTATTAGACTCTTTCCTTAAAACATTTCTTTGGTTATTTTTTAAAATTGCATTTTTTTTTCATTTTCTCAAAATTATTGAAAGTTAGGAATGTTAAATAATCATAAATTTTATTAGATAACCAAGCCTACTGAGTGTTATAAAACCTTAGTGATTCACAAATACACCGGTGTCCAAAAGTTAAGCATAGGCAATAAAATGAAAAATACAAGTTGATAGAATGATGTGGGTGCTGTAGTACATATGGAATATGGAAGAAAAAAAAAAACAAAAAAAAACAAAACAAATGCTCAATATAACTGACATAAAATACAGGATAAATTGGAGCAGTGCACTATAGTTAATGGGATGGCAATTGGAGAAGTTACCTGGAGATTCAATCGCTCATGCATGAAAGCTCAGTAAGGTGTCTGATGACCACTTACAGCAATACAAGTGTTACATCGACATTGTATGTTGTTGATGAGGGTAGTAAGAATGCCCTGCAACATTAAATCCAACTCCTGTACAAGAGCAGATTGGAGCTCTGGGAGAGTTCTGGGAGGAAGCTGAAAGATGAAATCTGTCTCCCCAATGCATTCCACTCATGCTCCATTGGGTTGAGGTCTGGGGATTGGTTGGTTGGTTGGTTGGTTGTTTAGGGTTTTATGGCGCATTAGCATCTGAGGCTATAATGTGCCAAACACATGTCCAAATAAAAGATAAAAGTCATAGAACCCTCAACCAAGTATTAAAAATAAACTACAAATAAATACATATTGTAAAACAATAAAAGGAAACATATTCAACAACAAAAAACAAATGTATAAATATCATATAAAGATAAACATAAAAATTAAACATAAAATTACCCAGGTGTAAGTGTAATGGGTTATATATACAATGTCAATGTTGAGTAAAATATCCAGTATATTGTAAAAATTCAAATATAGAGTTAAAACAACAATTGTCTGATAACAGATGTCTGAGTGTAAGGGGCTCAGACGTAAAATTATGAAAATTAAAAAAACATACGTCTTTCAAAGTTAAAACATGTACATTCAATTAAAGTGTGCTTAATACTTAAAACGGTGTCACAAAACTCACACTTATGTACGTCGTCCGACCATAGAAGAAATGAATAAGAAAAGAATGACCTAAGTGGAGCCAAGCAAGTACAACTTCCTCATTGCGAATCCTGCGGTAACAAGACTGCTATGGTTTGATGATACGTTTGATCTCATTGAGCTTGTTCGTAAGCTGTTCTGACCAAGATCTCTGCCACTGTGCCTGGAGCTCGATAGTAAAACGTTGCCGGAAATCCAGATATGGAACTGGCAACGGAGAGTCGGACAGGGGCGTGGCTGACCTGGCAGTGGAATCTGCCAAATCATTGCCCCTGATTTCGACGTGACTGGGCATCCAACAGAAATGGATGGTGGTTGTGGCTGCCAGACAATGGAGCTGCTGGCGGATCTTAGTAAGAACTGGGTGAGGCCGATGCCTCACCGCGATCAAAGCCTGTAGCGAGCTAAGCGAGTCAGTTAAAGCACACACCGACGATGCTTAGCCGCCACGTGGTCCAAGACTGATAGCGTGCAACTCTGCAGTGAAGATGGAACACTGCAGTGGGATCTGGTCTGCAATGATTACATCACAGCAGACCATGGCCGATCCCACTGATGTGCTGGACTTCAAGCCATCTGTAAAGACAGGCAAGAAGTCCGGGTACTCAGCACGATGGCTGGCAAAGAGTTGCTGGTACACACAGTTGGGTGTAAAGGACTTCCCCATCCTGCACAGGGAAAAATCACTGGAAGGGGAAACAGCGAGCCATGGTGGAAGTGGCTCTCTGTCAACTGTGTGACGCTATTGAGACTGGTGTTGATGTCTCTGAGGCAGCCTTGGACTCGCAAACCAAATGGACAAATGGCAGTCGGCCGATTTGTGTAAAGCATTTCACACTTTGGACTGAAAACGCAGTCCCAAGTGGATGGCCAGGCAGGGATCGCAATTTAGATGCATACTGTAGGGACAACTGCTGATGGCAAAGAGATAAAGAGGGTTCGTCAGTCTCGACATAGAGACTCTGGACCGGTGAGGTACAGAAGGCTCCTGTGCAAACACGGAGAGCCTGGTGATGGAGGGGGTCCAGCACCTTCACCATTGAATCCCGGGCAGAGTCATACACCTGGGATCTGTAGTCCAGTTTCGATCGGACAAGTGCACGGTAGAGGTGGAGCAAAGAACATCAGTTCGCTCCCCAAGAAAGGGAGGAGAGGAACTTGACGATGTTCAATGCCCCTGGTACACTTGGACCTGAGATGACGTATGTATGGTAAAAAAATCAATTTCCAATCTAATATGAGACCGAGAAACTTGGTCTTTGCCACAAATGGAATGATGTTACCCCCGAGCCGTAGCTCGGGATCCAGGTGAAGATTACGCTTGCGGCAAAAGTGCACACAGGCAGTCTTCTGTGGGGAGAACCGAAACCCGTTTGCCGTCGCCCAAACAGAAAGATTGTTCAGGGCAATTTGCAGTTGTCTTTCAATGACCCTCATGCTGGATGAAGAGCAAAAGATGCTAAAGTCATCAACATAGAGGGCATTGTCTACTGATGGAAGTTGTCTAGTAATAGAATTAATCTTGACAGCAAAAAGCGTAACACTCAGAACGCAGCCTTGTGGCACCCCCTGTTCTTGAAGGTACGGCCATGACAGATTGTTGCCAACACGGACACGAAAAGAACGTGCCGATAAGAAGCCGAAAGCTGTGAAGGTCACGAAGAATGCTGAATCTCCAAGCCGTGTTGTACGCTTTCTCAATGTCGAAGAAAATTGACACCAGGTGCTCTCTTCGTAAAAATGAATTTCTGATAGCCGTTTCGAGGTGTATCAGGTGGTGAAGAGTTGACCGTTGCCTGCAAAAGCCACACTGGGTGTTGGAAAGAAGGTTGTGGTGTTCTAAATACCAGACGAGTCTGGCATTTACCATTCTTTCCAACACCTTGCACACGCAGCTCGTCAATGCAATGGGATGATAATTTGAAGGAATCTTGGAATCCTTTCCTGGCTTCGGGAAGGCCAAGACGATGGCCTCCCACCAGGAGTCCAGAAACTGCTCCTCGAGAAAAAAGCAATTGAAGAGATGGAGCAGTCGATCCTTACTCGATGGTGAGAGATGTTGGAGCATGGCATAATGGACATTGTCTGGCCCGACAGCAGATGCACGAGGGGTGCAGAACAAGGTGAAGCTCCTCCATTGTGAATGGCCTGTTGTAAGGCTCCAGGCCATTTGAGTGGAAGGACAGCGGAGAGCATTCCGCCCTGTCCTTCTGGGCCAGAAACTTGGGGGAGTAAGAAGATGATGATGAGATGGAGGAGAAAGACTCCTGCAGAATGTCAGCAATTTCTTTGGGATCAGCAATTGCCTGTCCATTGTGTTCCAGGATCGATAACGAGTGGGACGTGTAGTTCCCACCCATCTTCCGGACTTTGTCCCACACGACCTTAGAACTGGTCGTGCAGGTGATAGAAGACGTATATTTGATCCAAGATTTCTTCTGGCTCTGGTGCCGGACGAAACGAGCTTTAGCCCTGGCACGTTTGAATGTTTCGAGGTTGGGGGTCATCGGATATCCCCCCAAGCCTTATTCTCAGCCTTATGAGCTGTGGTGCAATCTGGATTCCACCACGGTTTGGGAAAATGAGGAAACTGTGTCGAAGTTTGAGGAATTGTTGATGCAGCTGCATCTACAATACAGTTCGTTATCTCCGTTACTGCCACATTGATTGGCTCCTGGCTGACTGAGTGGTCATCGAGCTCAGAGAGCAGCTCGAACCCACCCCAGTCAGCCCAATTGAGCCTCCACCGTGAGACACATGAAGGGCTGCAAGTCCCCCCATGAGAGATGGTGCACACCATGGAGAGGTGATCGCTTCTGTAAGGGTTGTCCTCGACCTCCCATGTAAAGAGTGGAAGGATCGAGGAGGAGCAGATGGTAAGGTCAATGGCAGTGAAAGTGCGGGTTGGGGAGTGAAAGTAAGTACTGACACCGGTGTTCAACAGGGAGAGAGAAGGATCCAGAAGCAACTGCTCTAGGACCCCACCCCTCCTGTTGGTGTCAGCACTGCCCCATAATGGACTGTGTCCATTGAAGTTCCCCATTATGAGGAAGGGGGATGGCAGCTGCGAGACGAAATCATCAAAGTCTTCCTGGAAGACGATGCTCTCAGGTGGAAGATATACAGAGCAGACAGTCAGCGAGAACCCCACAAAGAGGTGGATCGCAACTGCCTCTAAGTTGGTGGTGAGTGGTATGACCTGGAATGGAGAATGGTTGCTCAAGAGGATGGTGACACCCCCGCGAGCTGGACCATCTCCATCCCGGTCCTGGTGAACTGTTATATAGTGCCGGATCATGGGATCTGCGACTGGCTGCAAGTATGTCTCCTGCAGGCACACCTAGATGGGCTGGTGTGCCTGAAAGAGTGCCTTGATGTCGTCAAGATTCCTCTGGAATCCACGACAATTCCACTGTAGGAGTGTGGTCATCTCAGGACTTAGAAGAGTGGGCGGACGATGAATTCCTATTCAACTTAACCGCTGCAGAGGATGGTTTAGTGAATAGGGGGTGGGCGGTATCCATGTCCTCAGAATCATCCGAGGGACATGGATCAGTGACCACCCTTTGTGGTGCAGTTATTTTCTTTTTTGGCCCCGGTGTGGGCCCCTTAGGTTTGGTAGGTCTTGCTGTCTGTCAGGAATTCAAAGTTTTGTGGGGAGTGACCTCGACAGCCATTCCACCAATCTCTGACATTCAGGAGCAGTTCAGAGCATTTTGAACAAGCGGTCTCAACCTGCAAGTCACTTGATCTTAAGCACTTGACGGATTTCGGCTCTCCTGCTAGACCCTTCAAACCTTTGTTAACGAAAAATGGGGACATATCCCCAAGTACCTGATCACCCATGGAGTGGATGATCAGGAATCTTGGCAACGAAGACACACACACAGCAGACGATGGCAGAGATAACATAAACGAGGAAGATGGGGGGCTCATGTCGAGCCCTCTTGTTGGCGTTGATCACATTTATTTCTTTATTCTCTCCCATGTTTGAGTTTGTGTGGTTCAGTGCCCGCTGTCCCCACCCTCCACAGAGCCCAACAAGGGGACGCTCAGTCGGGCGCCAGGGCTATGCAGGCACTATACCCACACAGACAGTGAGCCAAGTCCTCACGAATAAATAAAAGGAAAATAAAAAGAGAAATCTGCAAAATGAAAACATTTTATACAAAAGAAACAAAGCGTAAAATAACAAAATTGCGAAAGACCAAACTGACTTCACAAAGAAATTATACTGCAAAATGAAAATAATCTGTGAGGAAACTTGCAAACCTGTACCCGGACCATGGGCAAGGTTACTCACAGTTCTGCACGGTTGACCCTAGCAGGACCTGCCAACCAGCCGATTGTTCCTGGGGGGACCACCCCAGGAACTCCTGTTTACTGGAAGCAGATGCCAAAGCAGTGTATAGCAGAGGCCCCAGAATCTGCTGTCCAGCCCCGCGGCGACAGGGTCCCCAATGGCAAGGTGGCTAAAGAGGACCCCGCCAGTCATGAGCTGAGGAGATAAGACTGGGACCCTGAAGCAACTACCAGGATCCTCCTTTCCCGGGACACGGGTCTCCGCGCATGGCAAACAAGCGGGCGAGCATTCAGGACCATGTGAAGGTAACCGAGCCAGCAGAATTTTCACAGGGTGGTCCCCTCACCTCGTACAGGAGATTGCACCGAGGGGAGAGGTCTGGTAAATATGCTGGTCATGGCATATGCTGGATGTCTTCATTTTCAAGGAAATTATTCACTAAAGCAGCCCCGAGTGCAAGTGTATTATCATCCATAAAACAGGAATTATGACCAACAAAACATTGAAAAAGCCTCATGTAGGTTTTGAGGATTTAGTCTCTACATCTGAGGCCTGTCAAAGTTCCTCCAGAAAAAGATATGAAATGGCAGGTCACCTGACATGCCATCCGAGACCAGTAAACCACCACTTTGTAATGGGAGGGGGAGGGCTCATAACCTTTAGCTTCCAGGTTCGAGTCCCGCCTGGGCCAGAATTGAGGTTATCTCTGCAAAACTCCCAGCCTTGCCCCCAGTCAGTAGGAAACACCATTAGGCTTGGAAAGGCTACTGTCCATCAGATGGGATGTTAAACCATGGCCCTGTGTATGGGAGAGCCACACCCTGCACACGTTAAAAAACACATTGGATTGCCTTGATGGGAGGCTACCAAATGTCCATAGGGTCCTCTCCCCCCAACCTTCTCTGAGTACTATGGGTCCTTGTGACCTGGCCATTTAGTTCTGCTCAGAGGTAAAACAACCAAACCCTCTGTAATGGTGCATTTCTCTGATGTTCCAGGGGTGATACTGAGTTCTGGGTTCGTCAAAGAGAACGTTGGTTTAAGGTGTAATCCTGGTGTTGTCTGCACCACGACACCCTGTCTCTTCTCCCTGATAGAGTGAGTGGAATGCACACTGTAGGTTGTTTCACATACATTCCTTGTTCATGAAGTCTTCTGTATATTGTTTGACTTGAAACTGTCCATCCATGAGCTGCAGACAGTTCTACAGTGAGATCTCTTGCTGACACGTGTCTAATAGTTCTGTTTTCTAATACATGCCTTATGTCTCACTGTTAGTGTCACATAATCATCCTAAGACATTGTAAGTTGTGATTGACTGTGCACACATGGATAACTAATTTTCCTGTCTTTTGGTACCTTCTTCACAGCCTTGACACCATGGATTGGTACATACAGTACTGCGCAAATTAGTTGAGACAATAGGAAAATGCAGTAACAAAGACACAACTAAAATATTTATTTGTTTAATAGTGTAGTTAATAATGAATGTGACCCCCCTTAGCTTTAATTACTTCTTTCACCCTCTCAACCATTGATGCCACTAGCTTTCCACACATCTCCTTCACTTCAGGGTCGTGGTACCACACTTTCATGACCCTTTCTATCATTTTGGTTTTCGTCGTGCAATCCATCTTAGATATGCACGCTTTAATAATGGCCCACAAATTTTCAATGGGGTTTAGATCGGGTGAATTTCCTTGCCACTCCAATACCTTCAAATGTTGCTGGGTAAAGAAGCTCTTAGCAAGCTTAGAATTGTGGCATGGAGCCAGATCCTGTTGAAATACCCCATCGCCATTAGGAAACAGCTTCTGCAGTGTTGGGACCATTTTCATCTCCAGAACGCCCATGTACTTTTTGCTGTCCATCATTCCTTCAATGGGGTGAAGCGTCTGTGGCCTGGAAGCTGTGAAACATCCCCAAAACATGACCTTGGGTGGGTGTTTGGGAGATTGCTGGATGTGGTCGTGGTCAGATCAAAGAGGTTCTCCAGGCTTCGCTTGTCCCAACTAATTCGCACAGTACTGTACCTATTGCCCTAGCAACAACACTCTGTGTTTGGCCAGATTACACCCTGATAACCCAACAATGTGTAAGAACATCCATATGATATCTGTGTGACCTACTGTTACAGAAACAGAAATGAGATTTTCTGCATCTATCCATTATTTATACCATTACAGGTTTTGCACTCCTGGTCTCTTATACAAATTATACGTGGCCATATACTATTGCATCATTACTCCCACATCTGCATGTGTATGTACACCATTATCTGCACATATCTTTAGTTGCTGCTTTTACTGATTGTTCAATATTGACCATTTTGTCATCTATGCTTAACTTTTGGACACCAGTGTATGAAAGATTACAATATATTATACTAAGTCCATTTAATTATCTGTAACACTGTATAAAATATGTAGTATATCAATGAACTGCATAGAAATAAAAGTCCATGCCATAAGAACATGGAGAGAATTAAATCTTTCTGTAGGAGCACTTGCAAAAGTGATGACCCTACAATTGTTGTGGCACAGTAAATTATCAAGTGATATAAGATTTAAAACAGAAGAATGTTTTAACCCTTTCACTACCATACCAGTGCAAACTGCAGGTATCAGGTAGTGAAGAGGAAGGAATAGCATTTAAGATCTCATCTATTTTAGGTGGTATAAGTGATAATGTTAAGGCCAGCTGCACAGTTAAGCTGGTGGTTCATATGAGGAATTTTTAACACATAACCAGTGTTCCTTCTAAGTTGTGTAAAGCTGCTAAGATGAGCCTGTGCACATCCACTATTCCCTATCTATGCAAGAAAGTCCCTTTTACTTTGTGCTCAGTCATTTCACAAATGATGGCCCAATTGATGAGAACTTTCTTCCAATTACATAAAAAATTTCTTACACACATACTCTTTCTAAAAATTAATATTAATTAATATTAATTAGAGGGAACACTGCACATAGTTGTCCAATTTGTCAAATGAAACAGACTGGAATGAAATGCATCATGGAAGGTACCAGCTTAATTATGAAGTTCACTTTTAAATTTTCTTATTTCACAAAATAAAATTTTCTCGTTTTAAATCTTACATCACTTAATGATTTACTACACCACAAAAATTGTGAGATCAGTGCTTTTGCAAGTGTTCCTACAGAAAGATTTAAACTCCTCCTCTATGTTCATGTTCTTTTAAAACATCCCATATTGTCATCAGTTGGGTCCATACACCAACTGATATAACTATTGCAGCATCCCTATTATGGATAATTCCAGGAACTTTCAACATGGTGGGTTCTCTATTACCTTATATCTTTCATGTAGAACCACACTGCATTGGAAACTCCCATTGCTGTTATGCAAGAGTCTCTTCAACTATAACAATAGATTTAAACTGCAACTGTTATTATTCCAAGTAATTTGCAGATTACCATGTATTTAAACAATTGAAATTTCATTGAGATGTGATAAAGTTGTAAATTACACATATATCTTTGGCAATTTTAAGGTAGACTATGTTTATGCAGTTTTAAATTTGGTACTATTATTTATGTATAGTTTAATAAAATATAAACTTCTGATTAACTTTGTGCATTAGCTTTATAGACGAGAATTTCTCAGTTGTTGTTGTTGTTGGGTTATTTTACCTCTTGAGTGGCACTGTTTTGCACACCATGGGCTAAATGGCCAGGTCACAAGGGTCCCGAAGGCTCAGAGAAGGTTGGGGGAGGACCCATTGGAACAGCTGTTGGGAGACATATGGTAGCCTCCCGTCAAGGACATCCAGCGTGTTCTTTAACGTGCACAGGATATGGCTCTCCTGCACATGGGACCATGGCTTAATGTCCCATCCGATGGATGGTGGCCTTCCCAAGCCCATCAGTGTCCCTTACTAACCGTGTGCAGGGCAGGGAATTTTGTGGAGATAATCTCAATGCTGACCCAGCTGGGACTCGAACCTGGGAACTACAGATTACGAGCCTGGCATGCTACTGACTGAGCCACCACTGCCCTGAATTTTTCAGTATGTACCACCAAATGATCCAGTTGCTAAGTTAATGCTGGAAAAAAAATTACTATTCAACAATATGATAGGGATTTCAATAATAGGATTTTTCCGCATGTTGCTTTTATGGAGTTGATTGTTGTGGAATTGGTGCTTGGCTATTACTTCAATCTCATGGGGATTGATATTATTGTTAATGAATAGCCACTTCATGTCTATTTCATTTATCAGTTAGCAATACTAATACCTTTGTATATCATTTAACTAAAAAAATATTTTTTCTATAGCACTGACATTATTGTAAAGTTGATGCAGCATCAAACCACAGATTCCTCAAATGTGAAAATTTGACACCATAAACACATACACACAAAAAAAAAATTAGCAAGCTGAAAAAGAAAAACCATATGAAATGTAGTTGTATAACACTTTAAATCGAAAATTTTTGGGTGTACATAAGAAAAAAAAATAACTGCAGTAATGAGTCTAAAATGATTTGTAAGTGACACATGCTGAAGAAATCTGGATAGACAATGATATAAATTTAATGTTCATCCTCAAGCAGCCATGGGCATGGAGATCCAACCAGACTGCAATTTAGTTCTCCAAGCAAGTCTATCCTGAGCTACATCTGCTGCATCTGGCCACTGCACACCAATTCTAATAAGGTCATGTTTGACATTGCCCACTGCATCCTAGGTCTCCCCATCTTTCTGAGGCCTTTAGGCACACACTTCATAACCCTATTCGCCAATCTATAATTATCCATATGGGCAACTTGGCCAAACCAGCAGAGTCTCTCTCTGCACAATATGCTGCTTAAAGGAGGTTGCTGACTCCTTTGCCTAACCTTATCATTAGTTACAAAGTTGAACCACCTAATGCCCAAGATGCTGCGTAAGTATCTACAATCAAAAGCATCTAGTTTCCTGTTATCTCGTTTACAAAGTGTCCAAGTTTCACTACCATATCTAACCCTAGAAAGAACTAAACTATTATACAGTCTAATTATAGTCTAGGTGTATACGCCTATTTCCCCACACTCTCCATAGATTCTTAAAAGTCCTGGCGGCAATCCCTATTTGTCTGTTAAGCTCATATCGCATATCACCAGTATCTGTTACATAGCTCCCAAGATAATTAAACTGTGACACCTGCTCAAGACTGCAACCATTCAGATTAACAGAATCACAGCCTGCCTCACCAATTTTCATCACTATTGTTTTCTCTTTGTTTATAACCAATCCTATTCTACTACCAGTTTCAGCAACATCATTTGCCAAAAGGGCTAAATAATCAGCATAATCTAAATCAGAAATTTCAGTATCTCCAGACCATTCAAGGCCAAAATCTTTCCCTTGCAGTGAGTTTCGCATAACATAACAATAACCAAAACGCATAACAATAACCAAACTAAAGAGAAAAGGAGACAAAATGCACCCTTGTCAAACACCAGAAGTAATGCTAAACCAATTTCTACAAGCCTTACCAACTCTCACACACGATTCAATGTTATTATAGAGAGCTTTCATTATGTTAACCAACTTGTCTGGTATACCACCTGATCTCACAATCAACCACAAATTATGACTATCAACAGAGTCAAAAGTCTTTTTGAAATCAACAAAGCTGGCAACCAAAGGTTTCTGAAACTCTAAACAATTCTCAAGAATCTGTCTAAGTTGGTTTGGTTGTTTTACCTCTGAGCGGAACTTTTTTGCACACAACGAGCTAAATGGCCTGGTTACAAGGACCCCGAAGGCTCAGAGAAGGTTGGGGGAGGGGACCCACTGGACAGCTGTTAGGAGACAGATGGTAGTCTCCCGTCAAGGCCATCCAGCGTGTTCTTTAACGTGCACAACGTATGGCTCTCCCACACACAGGACCACGGCTTAACGTCCCATCCGACGGATGGCAGCCTTTCAAAGCCCATCGGTGTCCCCTACTGACCATGGGCAGGGCGGGGAGTTTTGCGGAGATAAATCTCAATGCTGACCCAGCTGGGACTCAAACCTGGGAACTGCAGATTACGAGTCTGGCATGCTACCGACTGAGCCACCCCAGCCCCAATCTGTTTAAGTGAAAATATCTGATCTACACATCTCCTACCACTTCTGAATCCACATTGCTCATCACGCAATTGCCTGTCAACCAGATTCTTAATTCTATTAAGCAAAATCATGAAAAGAACTTTACCTGGAACAGAGAATGGCTGATACCCCTATAGTTATCACAGGAACTGCGATCACCTTTTTTGAAAATAGGAATAATAATAGCTCTGGTAAAATCCTTAGGAACCATGCCTTTATCTTAAAAGATATTAAAAATTTCAGTCATCCAAGTGGTAACTGAAACATTCCCAGCTCTAAGCATTTCTGTAGTAATTTCATCAACCATTGGGGATTTATGAAGTTTAAGTTTAGAAATAGCCAAAATAATTTCAGATTGCTTTATAGAGCCAACATTAAAGCCAGTAATGCTTCCATCATCATTACAAACAATGGGAGTAGAATTAATCACATTGTCTAGTACATCACTGAAATGCTCAGCCCACCTAGCCATGATAGAATCCTCACCATCTATAACCTTACCTTGTTTATCCTTCAATCCCTGTATACCTGTTCGCTTTCTACCACACAAAACATTAACTATCTGGTACAGCTCTCTGCTGTTGTGCTGTCTAACTGCTTCCTCGGTTTTATCAGTCAAGTCATCAAGCCAGAGATTCTTATTAGCAGCTAACTGATCCTTTACATGTTTATTAAGCTTTCTATTAGGACTAGTAGGGTATTGGTTAAGGACATTCCTACAGTTATTTCTTTCTGAAATATGCTCAAGTGCCTTAACACTCAAATAATTTTTCCTCCTCTGCTCCTTTTTTTCCTAAAAGAGTATTGTTAATTTAAAAAAAAAAAAGCCTGTTTAAAACGGTCCCATTCTTCCTCAACTTTATGACAGTCATGGTTTGTTTACCATGACTATCATAATGACTAAGTAGAGTATCACGGTAAGCTTTAGCTATAACTGTGTCTTTTTTTTTTCAGAGTTTTAGAATTAAAGGTAAATTTTTTAACCTTAGTACAACACTTTTTAAGTTTAACTTGCAAGACACTTTTAACAAGGTAATGGTCAGATGCAATTTCAGCTCCCCTATATGACCTGGTATTCCTAACAGAACTAGCCCATTTGCTCTTAATTAATATATAATCAATCATATTCTTATGCAGTCCATCAGGTGAAACCCATGTGCACTTATGTATGTCGCGGTGTTTGTAATATGTGTTAGTTATTCTGAATTCATTGAGTTTACTTACCAGTAGGAGACATTGCCCATTGCAGCTACCAATACCAAAAGGGCCTATTACTTCTCCCCAAAGGTCAGAGTCAGTACCAACTTTGGCATTGAAGTCACCAAGAACAAGGGTAATATCTCCTTTCTAGACAGAATTCAAAATATCCTGAAGTTGTTCATAAAACCTATCCTTCTCATCCTCATCAGCTTCCTCAGTGGGGGCATAACAGCAGATAACATTCAAGTCTTTAACGCTTGTCTGAAATTTTGCTGTAAGAAACCTTTCATTAATTTACTCATATCCTAGAAGAGCATCACTAGTGTGTCTGCTGAGAAGCAGACCCACGCCTTGGTGATGCTTATTGTCGTCCCTCCCTGAAAAGAGAAATTTAAGATTATTTTTAAGAATCTGACCTTTATCTGTCCATCTGGTCTCTTGCAAGCCGAGAATATCTAAATTATAATGGTGGAATTCTTGTGTGAGGACATCAAGAGAAAAAGCTCTGTGCAGAGTCCTCACATTCCAACTACCTATGGAGAGAAAATGGTTAGTGGGATGTTTAAAGAAACTATGTTTATTGAGAGAGGGAATGCCGACACTATCAAACAGCCCCCTAATCCCAGACATGGGGCAAAGACCCGTTCCCCCACCACTAAAGGCTGAAGCCATCTACACTGGAAGACTTCCTCCAATGTAGAATTTGACGATGCCAATATAAGCAAAGAGTTCAGGTGCCTGCGATGACTTCTGCTCAAGATCATCCACCAGCTGATAAACATATCCTGTGAATCTATTCATTTGGGGCTGTCAACCCACAAACAAACAGAAAACACAGCGGAAGATTTTCCCTCCACAGAAGCCCACCAGTGCAGCAAAATCAGGATCCATAATCAAGCTCAGAGCCATATATCTGTCCAGTCCAGTGGGTTTATATGGTCAGCACCAGGACCCTGTGTAGTTGACCACTCCTCAGCAGGGTAGAAAAAAAAGAAAAGTAGTCATAGTTGTCCAGATCAGTAGGCCACACTATTCTGGCAGCCCTCCCCTTCCGTTCACTTCCACAAGAGAGTATCTCTTTTGAAAGGTACTAATGGTCTGCACCACGAGAAGGCGGGGTCGGACATTAGGTGCTAGGCCTGGCCGGTTCTATGCATCATCACAGGGGATTGGTGCATAGCTCTCCTTCCAGTGACTACCTAGCTACCATTAGTATGTAACCCTTACTATGTCAAGTTTTTTTTCTCAAAAAATGCAACTCAATTTCTAAGCCTTATTAACAAACTAATGAATGAAATAGTTTACATACCAAGAGAAATAACATTTAATTGTGAACAAAAAACAAATAAATTAAAAGGAAAATAAATGATAGGTAAGTACGAAAAACACACTGCAAGTTCTTTTGTAGTGATTCCTGAAAACTGATTAATCAGCTTCTGACACTTAAAACCCTTAACGGGCTGCAGCTGGGTGTACCATTTTCACTTTTCTGATTCTGGGAGCCAGTCAGTCAGTCTACCATTTTTTTGTGCAAGATCGTAAATTTTACTTTTTTTCAACTATTTCTAAATCAAATCTTGAAAATAACATTTCAGTCTACGATATTTTTTCCCCTGTTGATTTTGCTTGAAAAAATTATGAAAAAGTAAAAAAAAAACTTACTTGACCCATGTTGATCGTATGTACATGTTGAATCACCATAATAGCATTAAGTAGTGATGATTTAGTTTATGTTTTTATTCTGTTTACCATAGTAGATTATCAATCAGTTTTTGATTTGCAGTATGTTTACCTATTTATAGCTGTAGCAGAGTTGTAATGCTTTCTAAGCTTTTAACTTAAGTTATTGATTTTATTACTACTGGAAGGTGCATCATCCCATAACTTTGCCAATGATTTTGGTCAATATTTTACAGACTTCCAATTTCAAAGACTTATTTTTTACTCTGGTGTTTCTGTAATTATTTTTTACTGCTTTTCAAACATACACTGCGATTATAATAATTTTAAATGATCGAAAATGAAGTCGCTAGTGATCTCTAATGGTCATTATCGGAAGAATCATAGGATTATGCGATTAGCATAAAAGCATGATTTTGAAAAAAAAGGTAGAACTTATTTTAGTGATAATTCTGATGATATTTTAACCACATACATTAATTAACATTAGGATATTGTGATTTTTAACTGAAATTTTTGCCGAAATTTTACAAATAAACTTTTTTGTAGTAGTCATGAAACTTTATATTAAAATGATTCATTCTCAATTTCAGTGCTTGAGTGAAATTTTAATTGCTTTGAAATATTTTTATTCTATTTTTTCACAGTTCTTAATCTTTTTTTAGATATATTTCTTTATTATATCTAACTTTTTTATTATTTATAAATAATTATTATTGTAATTTATTTTATTATTGTTTTAAAATTGAAATGATTTTTTTATGACACCACTCTTGTTAGGCTTTTATTATTTAAGCATTAATGGAAATATTATTAACTTATTTATATTAGAATAATAAAATAATTTTGAAAAAATGCAAAAATACATTTCTTTCATTTTTACTAAACTAAAAATAGAAAAAAAAATGCAGTAAAATTTTGCAATATTTAAAAAAAAGTTTAAAAACTTTAACTACTATTTTATATTATTGGGGAATATTTCTAGATGCATTCTGCAAATGTTTTCCCTGATGCTTGTATAATTGCACTGTTATAGTTCAATTAGTCTGATCTTCTTTAAGAATATATCATATCCTGTTAGTCTGTCTCTGCCCATTTTTCTTGACACTCCTGCCTTATCTCCTTAGAATGATTGTTAGAAACATCATGGATCTATAAATTTTTAGTTTAAGCACTTATATCAGATGAATGCTATTTTATATTTTGACGAGTTTGGCCATTGTGATCAACCTAAGTTTATTCTATGCCTGATGGATTCTTCATATATTAACACTATCTGTAATGACTGTTGTGACTGTTGCTAAATAAATTGAATCTCTCCACATATTCTCATGCTATTACCTTCAAAGTTAAATTCTATGCTTTCCAAAATTTAAATGCATTCAAAATTTTTCACACTTGTTTCTATTTATTTTGTTTCATTACAATTTACTGTTAGCAGTATTATGCCATCTGTATATTTCAGATGACATATTCTTTGGCACTATACAATAATTCCATTTTCATATGATGCTGAAATTTTGAACATTTCTTCGATATCAAAAAATATGTCAGCATGGAGCTGCATTATTTCTATCTCTATTGGGAATTCTGATGCTTCTATATAACCATATTTCATTATTGCACTTGTGTTTTTATATTATTGAAGTAATATTGGAAATTTTCTTACCTATTTCTTTTTGGTTAATATCTTATATTTCTGCTTAAAGAGTCAAATACCCTGTTTCAAGTTTGTGAAACAACAGTATAAATCTTTTCCTTTCCCCCAAAGTTGCATTTCCACCTGTAATAAAGTATAAATTGCATCTATGGTAGACCTTCCTTTTTGAAATACCATCTGTTCTTTGCTTAGATCTTGTTCACAAACTATTTTGATTCTATTTAATGGTATGAGATACAATGGAATAATATTGTCACACACTAAAAAAGGTTTTTCACCCTTTGTTTATTAGAGTCAAGCAACAGCATGGGAGGCACCAACTCTAAAGATGAATTGTGATGAAAAGCATCAACTACACAAGGGGAACAATTTGGAGATTGAAAAGAGTTTCCATAAGGGAGGTTCCATGAGAGAAACCATTTTAAAAAGAGACCCTGGAAATCTGGATTTCAAATGTTATTTAATTACACTACATCCTTTTATTCCCATCCTATACAATAAGGTTTGAGGTTGCAAACTCCAGTACATATTTTGAGAAATCCATCAGCAACACCAAAAAGTGTTGGCTTACTCTTTGAAACCAGCACATGTCACTGGTAGTATCTAGAGTATTATCTAAAAATCACTGGGTTACTAATCAGTATAGTGTTTATTAAAATTTAGTAATTTAGCATTTTACACCAAAAAGTGTTGACTTACTCTTTGAAACCAGCACATGTCACTGGTAGTATCTAGAGGATTCACTGGGTTACTAATCAGTATAGTGTTTATTAAAATTTAGCATTTTTTACCTTTGTTGCTAGAAGACGAGTAAGATAAATTTCAGACACCATCTTATTTCCTCTTTCACCTTCTTTCTGTTCAGCATCATGATGTTTTACCTGAAAATAAGAAAATGCAATAACTTAATAAATCTATTCAGAACATAGGTTTCAGATGCTGCCACTGTTGGTGGTGAAAGATGTTGCAATGATAACATGTTTCTCAAAGTTAAAAATTACGATGCAATGCAATAATTTTTGTAGAAAATCTGCTAGTGGGCAGGTATAATTTTAATCTAACCTAACTCTAAATGCTGACTGTCTTGTGCTGTTGGTGTACTAAAATATTTCATCAACCTATATCTTTATACTCTGGTCCTGTTAGTTGCAGAAAGGTGTATACACCATTGTGAAATCATAAACTATGCATTCTCTTACTACCACAACAGCATTCTTCCAACTGTCAAAAACAACCAAAGATGTAATAACATAGGGGGGTATTTGTAACTATTTTCGATTTTTGTCGATAATATACTAAATAAGGTAATCTTTTATGCACACTTATGCTGAAGTTAAGGAAGAAATAGCTATTCTAATAGAAGTCATCTTAAAAATGTGTTGATTTGTGAAACTGTAGTTGTACATAAGAAATGCAAGAAGTTACACTTTAAAGTAGGGCATTAGAAATTATTATTATAATTACTTATTCTGTTGCTTTCTCAATTTGTAACATATAACAAAATTGGTTATTTATTTTCATGTTAAATATGTCCTGCAGAAATTATTTAGAAGCTGCTAGTTTTTTATTTATGCTATAACTATTATTTAGTGGTTTTACCTATATTTGAAATAGACATGCTTCATCTCTAATTAGATCCAAGTTGCATACAAAACTCATTCTGGCTGGTTAAATGAGTAACAGCCACTGGCACACTGAGTACAAGCCACAACCACTTGCATTATCAACAACATTGCATTATCCAAATGTGCCACATGTTAGGTGGTGTCTTAAGGAGAAACAGTTAGTTCAGAAGCGAGTATAAAAGAGCTCAGTAGTAGTGTGAGTAGTAGGGTAATGAGCTGTGAGAACTCAAGAGTAGAGCTCTGAGGAGCATGATGATGCATTGAGACATTGCTTTGCTAGTATCACTGTTTGATATTTATTGATTACATTGTATCAGCTCCTAACCTGTATTTGGTGAGTCAGAATTTCAATAAACAATTCTATTATATTGAATTTGAATTCAGAATTTTATTCTTCTTGAGCAACTTAATATGTTAACTAGAGTTCAGTTTTCTGGTTAAATTGGGTTGGGTTGCTTTACCTCTGAGCAGCACTTTTTTGCACACAATGGGCTAAATGGCCAGGTCATAAGGACCTCGAAGGCTGAGAAGGTTGGGGGTGGAGACCCATTTAGATAGCTGTTAGGAGACAGATGGAGCCTCCCATCAAGGCCATCCAGCATGTTCTTTCCAAGGCCATCTAACATGCAAAGGATTGGATTGATTTACCTCTGAGCGGCACTTTTTTGCACACCTGGGCTAAATGGCCAGGTCACATTGACCCTGAAGGCTCAGAGAAGGTTGGGGGAGGGGACCCACTGGAACAGCTGTTGGGAGACAGATGGTAGTGTGATGCCCCATCGTTCACTTTTGCTTTACCTTAACCATTTTGTTTAATTTAAGTTATATTTATCATTTTGGGGATTTTTTATTTCCTTTTTGGCATCACAGCGCTCATTTCTGATAGTTGGGAGTTGCGCATGCGCAACTCCGATCTTCAGACTGTCTCCCGCTAAACGCGTGCACAAGGACACGCCCCCTCTTGCGTCATAGCTTGCGTTGTTCATCACCTTATGTTAATGTCTTTCCCGGTGTGCATCTGGCTCTTGTTTTTTAAACCGGTGACTTGCTAGTCACAGAAGGCAGTTAGTGCAGAAGCACTAGGCAGTGTAGAGTGCAGAGGCACTCAGTAGAGAGCACAGTGTGTGCAGGAGGAAAGTGCGTTGTAGCACAGTGAGTTTGATGTATCTTCTTCATTGATGTCTTGGTGAGTTGAACTATTTTGGAAATAAATCTGTTTGTTATTTTAAACCTTTTGAGTCTGTACAATTTTTTCTCTTGAGCAATGCGCATTTAGATTGATAGTATTTATACTCTTTTTTTTGACAATCAGTTTTGATTCTAACTATTTATTCATTAACGCTCGCTGGCATTTTGAACCCTACTTTAAACTTAGTCTACTTTTTTGGCAATTTGTTAATTATTGCCTGGTGCCCGTCTCAGCTATCCGGAGCATAAAACTAATTGGATCAGGAAAAAGGTCCAACTTTAAAGTATTTTGAATATTCTTTGGAGCGTTACAGTAGCCTCCCGTCAAGGCCATCCAGCGTGTTCTTTAACATGCACAGGTATGACTCTCCCGCACACGGGGCCACGGCTTAACGTCCCATCCGACGGATGGCGGCCTTTCCAAGACCATCGGTGTCCCCTACTGACCGTGGGCAGGGCGGGGAATTTTGCGGAGATAAATCTCAATGCTGACCCAGCTGGGACTCGAACCTGGGAACTACAGTTTACGAGCCTGGCATGCTACCGACTGAGCCACCCCCGCCCTTAACATGCAAAGTGTATGGCTCTCCCACACATGGGGCCAAGGCTTAATGTTCCATCTGATGGACAGCAGACTTTCCAAGCTCGGTAGTTTGGTGGAGATAAATCTCAATACTGGCCCAGCTGGGACTCGAAGCTGGGAACTGCAGATTACAAGCCTGACTCAGTACCGACTGAGCCTTCCTGCCCCTTTCTGGTTAAAGTTAGTTGGACAATTATATTCACATTTAAATTTATCACTCATATACAGTAGGAACTTAGATCCTATTTTTGGCAATTAGTTTTTTTTGTCTAACATCCCAAATTTAAGCTTTCCAACTCTTGATTGATGTATTATTGGGAGCATTATATGATATCTTGTGAAGTGAACAAAGACAATAGAAGTCATCAGAATACTAACTTTTAATAAAAATATTATACTGAGGCTTCAGAGACAATATCAAGATATAGGTAGGTTTAAAAAGAACAGAACATCTAAAGAAAGATCATTACATGGCTCATACCTAGGAATGGAGGATAGCAAGTGCTCATCAATTGTCTTTGGATTTACCATCAGCTATTGAATATAGTGTATCACAGAAAACTGTGAACATAAGACTTTTTTTTTTTAAGGAGACAGGTAGTTTTTGTGTCAGTTGGGTTGTTTTACCTCTGAGTGGCACTTTTTTGCACACAATGGGCTAAATGTCCAGGCCACATGGACCCCGAAAGCTCAGAGAAGGTTGGGGGAGGGGACCCACTGGAACAGCTGTTGGGAGACAGATGGTAGCCTCCCCTCAAGGCCATCCAGCGTGTTCTTTAACATGCACAGGGTATGGCTCTCCTGCACATGGAGCCATGGCTTAACGTCCCATCTGAAGGACGACGGCCTTTTCAAGCCCATCAGTGTCCCCTACTGACCATGGGCAGGGCGGGGAACTTTGCAGAGATAAATGTCAACGCTGACCCAGCTGGGACTCGAACCTGGGAATTACAGATTATGAGCCTGGTGCGCTACTGACTGACTTACTGGCACGCTACTGACCGAGCCAGTTTTTGTGACAGGAGACCATGTCATCATACCTATTTGCTAACATTAAAGGAAAACAAATTATTTTCTTTTAATGTCAGTAGGTTGGCTTGTGATCTACAGGACCTGGGCTCGAGCCCCGGGCAAGGCATGGGTGTGTGTGTGTGTGGTTTTTCTGCTGAGGTCCTGCCATCCTCTCAGACCTTCTACTATGGCATATAAACTGACAGGCTCCTGTCAGACCTCTGTGGCAAGCAGCTGCTTGAGGGGGTATTTATTTATAGGTATAGAACATTTAGCACCATACATCTTGAATGGAAGGATGATCAATGGTCCATTATTTTGATGAGTTGCATTGCAGTTTATAGTCAGACTTGATGCAACTGACTCTGTAGGTACTCTTGATGCAACTGATCTGTAGGTATTTTGGAACTCACTATCACATCTCAAACATCATGAAAAGGGATCTGTACATAGGTATTATTCTTGACTGAGATATCAGCTATGCCTTTGTTGGTGTTTATTCAACAACACATCAAATAAATTTTAGAGCCATAAGTTCAGTTTTTTAGGGGTGCTATTGGTCCTAACTTAATTTTTTTTTTATGGATTACTGTGTATATATCTTTTTCTGTGAATCAATACCTACAAAGTGAAGATACTGTCCATTTGCCAGCTTGATTTCTAGACTTAAATCCCATATAACATGATGAAATAATGTACTTCCAACAAATATCAAACAGCTCACACATGACATGGACAAAGAATATAGTTCTGCTTAGTAGCTTCTTCAATAACTTGAAGTATGAGAAGGCACTGTGAAACTTCCATTGCTGTATGAATTAGTAACATCTCCTATTAAGGATTTTGCATTGCACTAAAATTGTTTATTGTTATGTTTAGTTTTGTTTTAAGGTAACCAAACATAACAATTTACATTTGGTTTTATGAATTGAGAATCAGAACTCTCAAAGAACAACGGAAGTAATCTGACATTTTATTTGAATTCTGAGTGATATAGTAACATAATCTTTTGTTCCATCTCATTATTGTCAGATCAGGTGCATTCATGATAGAACACTTTTCTATTTGTTCCTTTACAGTGACATACATTAAGATTCACAATTTTGCTTGAACATTTTGAAATCTTTTCAAGTTTAAAAAAATGATTCATTTGATGATGTTATAACAGTAAATTTAAAAAAAAGAACTTATTTGTTGTGAGACAGCATGAGATAAAAAGGCTTTTTCAAAAGTCCTTGAATTTTAAAGATGGAATGTAAAGAATATTACATTACCATCATTACACTGAACGCCCTAAGACTGGCTCAAATGGGTTTGTTGTTGTTGTCAGTTGATATGATCACTAGTTGTTACATCAATGCTAACTAGTTGGTTACTATCATGGGTTGATATTACTCAATGATTATTATAGCTGAAAGACTGCATACCAGTCCTTTTAAGGTTTGGGGCACAGAAAGAATTTGAAGTTGATTGTCACCATGCCGATGATATCCTCCAACATGTAGAAAATGGAGTTGAACTTTCATTGCTAGCTGTCAGATTTTATAGTCCATAAACTAAGTTGGGTGTATCACTTTCATTCACGCTATGTTATCATATGCTATTGCTCAAGCAGCTTTAACTTTTAACCAATGCAACTAACACTTAATCAAGGTAAATATTTAACATATGAAAGTTTAAAAGGTTAAAATATTTGGTGATATGCTTTACACGAACTCTTGCAAGGCTTCATCTGGCAATTACTCTGTCCTGGTAATGTATATATAAGAATGTCCCCTTGTGTTAGTTTCAGAGGCTGAGGCTCTGTTCCTGCAAGAAATTCCATACCACTGGGAGGTGTGTATTTCAATGTTGCAAATACTTTCCTTGTGCAAATTAATCATGATATTTTCCCTATATTGCAATTGAAACCTGGCTGGGGGCTGCTAGTGAATTAATTGGTAAATTGTTTATTTATCACAGATCTTTAAGAAGTACTATACCAACAGGTTCCTGTCAGACCTGTACACCAAATGGCTGCTTGAGGGGTAATTTTTTTAAACTTTTTAAAATTTCATTAGGAAAAAATTTACACAAAAATAGCAATTTTTTTTATGAACTACCAAATGCAATTAACTAATAATACTTCAAAATATTTCACGGTTTTGAAAGACCTTGTACTATTATGAAATATGCCAATTGTTTTGGCTTTTTTTTCAGCTTGTACACAATAAATAAATAAAAATAAATACCCCCTCAAGCAGCTGCTTGCCACAGAGGTCTGACAGGAGCCTGTCAGTTTATATGCCACAGTAGGAGATCTGAGAGGATGGCAGGACCTCAGCAGAAAAATGACACACACATCCATGCCTAATCCAGGGCTCGAACCCAGGTCCCTTAGATCAGTATCCAAGTGTGCTAACCACTCGGCCACGGGACGGCTTGTACACAATAGGTTTGAAGTATTTAAAATGCAGATATAATTTATTAACTTAACATTTTTTTGAATATACAAGGGTTGATTGAAAAATTAGAATAGTCTATACTGCATCAACAGAACTTTACATTCAAATGCAATGTTACACATATATAGGTCATATGTTGAATGAAGCAATTGAAACATTTCTTGCAATATGAAATCAGTGAGTTGATATTACAAATATAGAATTATGAGCTATGTGCACAAAGCCATTTTTAAACTGTCTGTTGAACATCAAAATCTAATGCAAATCTGCTGCCTCCAAGATGTTTCTTAAGAGGGTCAAACAGGTGATAATCTTAAGGCAAGTCAAGGATGTAAAGGAAGAGGGGAATGGGATGCTGCTGTTCATAATGCCTCCATCCAATTTTTTTCAACAAGTCTTGCATCAGCTGAGTTGTATGAGGCCTGGCATTGTCATGCAAAATGGCAACACTCTTTGAGAGAATCCCCGGGTCTTATTTTTAATTATCTCTCATAAATCCTGGAGTGTTTCACAGTAGGAGTCAGCATTGATTGTTGTCCAAGTCTCCATAAAGTCTGCCATCAATGCCCCGCCTCAATCTCAGAGTATGGTAGCCATTCCATTTCCTGCAAAGGCAGCCACTTTAAGAGTTTTTAACCTTGGGGAACTGTAGTTTTCATTCCATTGACAACCTCTTCATTTTTTGGGTAAAGTGTTGCACCTATATTTCATCCTCAGTAATGATGCAATCAAGGCAATCATTTTCTTCCTTCACATATTGTTGAAGAGTTGACAAAAAGCCATCATGGCATTGTCCTTTGTGATATTATGTCAATTTTTGTGGCATCCAATGGGCACAGACTCAACTATACTCCAGCTCATCATGAACAGTGTCATGCACTACTGCATAACTGATGCCAAGTTCGATGGAAGTTTGGTTCTGTTGAGCATTATGTTGTGTTTGGCTGTCCACTCCTGATGTCACTGTGAACATCATCTCTTACATCAATGAGCTGCCTGCACCATTTTGCAATGTTTTTGACAGTTCATCATACTTTCACATTATACTTCAATGAAAGCTGTCAATAAATTTCAGCTAGATGAATTTTACACATAGAAATTGAACAATGCTATGAACTTCCTCATGAGAACATGTTTTTGAGTTGACATTTTGAACTACTCTAACATCATGTCCTTTTACTGCACATGCAACAGTGTTACTACATTAAGGCTTCTAAAGGATCCTAACTTTTGCTTTGTAAAACAATATTGTTATGGTATTCTTATTTTCCGATCAACCTACCTATAATATAAAATTTAAAACTGTGATTTGTAATATTTTTTATTAAAATTTCCTTGCTTTTTATTAGTTACTAGGGGTAATAGATATGCAGATGGGTTTATACTAACGAATTTGTCTTCTTATGTATTTGCACTTGAGGATTTAATAAATTGCTGTTAGGAAACAAGAATTGTCACATTGCACATAACCACACTTGGTATGGCATTATTGATTAATCATGAGAAATCTCATTGTTTCTTCTGGATGTTGCAAATCAGGGAAATTAGAATTGCATGTGTACCAGTAGTTTAATTATTTACCACTTTGCTGAAGTGTACAGGATTGTTTTACCTACAAATGGAACTCTTTTGCACACAGGAGACTAAATGGGAAAGTACAAGGACCTTTACAAATCAAAGGAGGTTGGGGAAGGAGATTCACTGAAAGCTATTAGGAGACAGATACTTTGTCAAGGGCCATTCAATATATCCTTTAATGTGTGCAAAGTATGGCTTTCCTGCTAATGAGGCTGCAGCTTAATGTCTTATCTGGTGGATGACAAATGTTTCTAAGCCCAACAGTGTCCACTTTTCGCCAAGGACAGAATGGGGGTTAATGGAGAAAATCCTCAACTCTGTAATGATTGGTACTTGAACCTGTGAACATCAGATATGAGCTTGGTGCAGAACCTCTACTCCACTGTACAGGGCTTTTCCAATATTGCAATAAATATCTGAATGAGAATAAGAGTTTGTAAGATGATACTGAAAATAAAGCATCAGAATGTGAAGTGTTCACCATCAAGTAAAGTGGAACACATGACATCTGTAACTTCTATGGAGTATCTATATATAAAGGACAATGCTTCAATATATACCACACTTTGAAATCATAATAAGGTATTTAGAAACAAACAGCATTTTTCAATTTAATTGTTGAAAGATGAGGCAGACTTTAAATTTTTAAATGAATGCATATGTGAAAACCTTGTACTATAAAAATGCCCAGTGGATTGGAAAATTTACAGTGATTTCATTCAGTGAATAATGAGTTAAGTGATAAATATGCATTGAATGAAAAACATAAAACAAATTAACTTAAAAACTAAAGTTAATTACTAATGACATGGTCTAACACTTATAAGTATCAAAAAATTATCTGCTGGATAATTATACTGTACATTAAAACTGATGTAACAGAAGCAATCTTGAAACGCACAAATGTCCAAGAAGTGCAAAAAATAACACTTTCAGATATACACTATCTGATCAAAAGTATCTGGACACCTCTTCTGAGTAGTGGATTCACCCATATATGCACAGCCATGGCCCAAACAGGTATAAAAGTATGCACATGGCCTGGCAAACCTCATAAACACACATGAACAGGAAAATGGGCCATACTACAGACCTCAACGAACTTTCAATACAGCACGGTCATAGGATGTCACCTCAGTAACAAGTCAGCTCAGGACATTTTGGCCCTGCTGCAGCTGCCCCAATGAACTGTAAGTGATGTTATTGTGAAGTAAAAATGCTTAGGAGTAATAACAGTGCAATTGTGACCCAGTTAGCCATGTAAAATGACAGAGCATGATTGACAAGGCTGAAGCAGGTGGTGTGACAAAATCGCCTGTCCTTGGTTGCAGCACTCACCATCGAGTTCCCAAATGCCTCTGAAAGCAACGACAGCACCATAACAGTGCCACACGCTGCAGGAAATGGGTTTCGCATGGCCGAGCAGCTGCACACAAGCCTAATATCAACAAAATCAATTCCAAGTGTCAGTCGGAGTGGTGTAAAGCATGAACTTCAGTGGACTTCTGAGCAGTGGAATTGCATTCTATGGAGTGATGAATCACACTTCACCATCTGGCAGTCTGATGGATGAGTCTGGGTGTAGAGGATGCCAGGTGAATACTACCTGCCTGACTGTGTTGTGCCACTTGTGAGGTTTGGTAGAGGAGGCATCATGCTCTGGGGCTGTTTTTGATGGTTTGGGGTGGCTCCCTAGTTTCAGCGAGGACCATGCAGGAATGGTTTGATGAGAAGGGTGTGGAAAAACTTGACTGGCCTGCACAGAGCTCTGATCACAATCTCATGGAACACCTTTAGGATGAATTGGAATACCAACTGTGAGCCAGGCTGAACCACTCAAATTAGTGACCGGCCTCACTAAGGTTTTTGTGGCAGAATGGGAGGCAATTTCGGTAGCAATGTACCAAAATCTAGTGGAAAGTCTTCCCCTGCAGAGTGGAGGCTGTGATAGCAGCAAAGGGTGGACCAACACGATATTAATTCCTTTCCTATTACCAGGAGATTGTGGATGAGCAAGTGTTCAGTTACTTTCGATCATATAGTGTATATTAATCTGACAAAATGGAATGAAAAGGAATCCACCTTATGATTTCAGAAAAGTTTTTAATTCTTGGTGACTCTTGTAGAAAATAGTTGCTATTTGCATTGATGCTATTTGGTTGAAGTTGCTGCATAGTGATTACAGCTGGTAGAATCCATATGGCCTTGAAAGTGGTTTGCAATTAACTTTTCAAATATAAATAACTAGAAGAATGCATATCGCCTATGGCACATATGAGAATCTCATTTTTAATGTGAATGAAGTTTTTCCTTTATCTACTAGTTCATTCTTTAAAAGTTTTAATTTGAGCTAGCGGATGATGGGAAAAATGCAAATAGTATAAGCAATGTAAGAGTATTTGTCTTTTAATTCTTAAATCTAAAAAGTTGCACTTCCTACACCTCTCTCAACCCCCCCCCCCCCCCGAGAGAACCAGCTTTTGGTGGTGGTGGTGGTGGGGGGGGGGGGGGGTTGAGGGCCCATTGAGGTTGAAGGCTCTGCTGACCAGTTTGGGCCCTGGTTGGACAGGCTAAGACCTCCATCTCAGAAGTTGAGGGTCCTGCTGACTGACTTGGTCCAGTCATGGACAGGGCCCCGACAGTAGGGTCCGACTAAGAGTTCCCACCACGGGAGCAGAGGCAACTTGGAGCTATATATCCTTGTTTGTGGCTAACCGGAGCGCAGATTAAATTTAGGTTTTGATCAATGGATGAGCTTTACTCCTATAGTATTGTTTGCCATTAGGTAGTCGAGGATGAGCTGTATCTATAAGGTACTGTCTTGCCCCTGACTGTAGTTAGTGGTGAATATGGCATTTCCCTATACTGGTAGTGCTTCAGGTGGAACTAGTGGGTCTTGTCTCATATATATATTTACCTCTCTCAGAAAAGTGGGTAGATTATTGTTGTCAGTGGAATCTCTCTTAAAAACTATCACTAATTTTTCAAATTTCTATTCTATACATATTGTTTGTAAAACTCAATAAGAGCTCTACCGTTTCACATTTAGTGATCTTTAAAGCTATACACAGTTGTATCAGAATATGACAACCTACCATAGTGTGTATGGTAGGTGGTCATATTATTCTGATATGACTGTGTATACATATATTAAAACTATTAAGTATTTGAAAAATGCAAATTATAATATTCTATTAGCACCAATCAAACTAAAAAAGAGACTGGACAAAAAGAAACTGGGACTTTGAGTTCGATAAATAAATTAATAAATCGCCCACTCTGGCAACCCTGGTCACAGCGCAGACTTCCTCCGGGCTTGGTGGTCGTGAAGTTTGGAATAATTGCTTATTTTTGGATACCATGGCGACAAAACGATGAAAATGAGTCTTTAATAACGAGTTGAAATCAAAATATACATTTATCAAAGCAAGTACTAAGAATGACAATAGTGATGTAGAATGTGTAAAATGCAGAAGTGTATTTTCTATTGCAAACAGTGGAAAAAACAACATTGAAAACCACATACAAACCGTCAAACATAAACGGGATGTGTCTGCAGCAAGTACAAGTGTGACATCGTATTTTAAGAAAAAACAATTTGAAAATGATGAAAGAAAACTAGCTGCAGCTGAAGGATTATGGGCGTACCATACAGTAATGCATAATCACTCATTCAGATCAATGGATTGTACCTGCAAACTGATTAAAACATGTTTTAATGCCAAGTTTACATGTTCTAGAACAAAATGCGAGGAAATAGTTATGGATGTGTTGGTGCCTTATGTGAAACAGTTATTGGAAGAGGATTTAGATTCTGCAAATTTTATTTCTATTTATTCAGATGCATCAAACTACAAGGAAGTTGGTTCCCATAATCATAAGGTAATTTTCATACTGATATGGAATACATGTCAAAATTTTGGAAAAATTTGCCAGGTGAAACATCTGACATAGTTACTGATTATATTTTGGAAGCATTAAAAAGCATCGTTTAGATACCAAATTACTTTGATTTTGTGCTGACAACACCAATACTAACTTTGGAGGAATGTGAAGAAGTGGGAAAAATAACATTTTTACCAAGCTGAAATCATATTTGGGTGGAAGAGACCTTGTGGGGATTGGTTGTGCCGCTCATATATTGAACAATGCTATACAAACTGCAGCCAACTTTGTACCAATTGATGTGCAAGCTTTCATCACAAAGATTTATTCATACTTTTATATATATATACAGTGCACGTTAATGAATTGAAAGAATTTTGTGAAATTCGTGGATATAGAATATAAGAAAGTTTTGGGATACAGTTTCACACGATGGTTGGCATTAAGACCTGCTATTGAGCACGTCCTTCAAATATATCCTGCCTTGAAATCATATTTTGCCTCAAACGAGAAGACCCCCACAATTATCACAAATTATTTTGATAATCCAGAGACAGAGCCTTGGCTTTACTTTTTGCATAACATGTCATCAATGTTCCACAATGCTATTTTGAAAATAGGACAGGAGATTTCTATTATAGAAACTAGCAATATTTACAAGGACTTAAAAACAAAATTAGCCAACAGAAAAGCAAACATTTTCTTTCCATTACAGGTGCGGCAAAATTTGAAGCAGCTTGAGGAAGAAGGCATATTAAAATTTGTTATTTTCAAAGAAAAAGCAGTGGAATTTTATGACATGTGTATTCAATATCAAGAGGAATGGGAAGGACCTTTAAGCAAAAAGAAAAATTCAATTGGGTTTTGTTAAACATTAACCCCACCCATGAAAACATTCAAGTATGTAGTGATTATATTCATCAGCACTTTTCTGAAGTCAATTTAGTAGAAGATGAACTGTTTGATGAAACCTGCTTTCTCCTGCGCTACACTACAGATGAAAAAATTACTCACTGGAGACAACATTCTGTATCAGTATCAAACAGATGGATTGAAATATTCAAAGCCTTTAGTGAAAATGATGTTTCCTGCAACAATATTGGCAAATTGGTAGAATATTGTCTCTGTTTACCAGGAACCAATATTCCTGCCGAATGTTTTTTTTCTTTGATGAACAATATGTGGTCCAGCGATAAATCTAAATTACATGTTGAAACTTTGAAATGTGTGTTAATTGCTAAATATAATTTTAACCAAACTTGTATGGAATTTTATAAAAACATTCAGGAAAATGAATTATTATTAAAATTAATCCACTCTTTACAAAAATATATGAAAAAAAATTAGGAATGTAAATAAAGCACTTTTGTACCCTTTTTTTTTTATTAAAACCATTTTGTTTTACTGCTACACTTGTTTCTTTATTACTTAAATTCAAAAATTTTAAGTATACAATTATACAGGTACTAATCTACCCATATCAAATATAACAAAAGATAAGCATACTTCACAATATTTTTCCAACTTATATTCTATAACAGCGACTATTACTCATGCTGACTGAGCTATTGTAAATGTCCTGGTTTTGAATTTAAAAAAAAAATGGTCACCTTAGTCTAAGGGGTCAACTTATTGTTGGAAATGGAAACTTTGTGACGTTCACATTTCACCCCAAAATTTCATTTCTAGCATAAATACATTGTTTACAATATTAATTTGAAATTTTCAGCTTTTTTCACCACTAGAGGTCATAATTATAGCTTCAGAGAGATTCGAAAAGTACATATCATAATATTTCATCAATACCTATCCAACAGAAAAATAATTTTTAATTTATCTCTGTAAACAAAAAAGTTTTATGTCTACAGATGGACAGACAAACACAGATGACAAAGCAAAACTATTATCTCGTTTTCAAAGAAAACATAAAAAAAGACTTTAGAATTAAGTACTATGTGCAATTAAAAACTGATCGAACATGTCAGTTGATTAAACAAATGGCACTGCTGTTTGATATGAAATATCTGGCTGCTTTCTCAACTACTTGATATATAGTCTTGCAAACACTAAAATTCTGATTTACCACGAGATCGTATTTTGGATAACTGACTAGACCTAATTTAACTGTGCTCAATCAATAATTGTTATCTCAGCTGGCTGTACTAATTAAAAAGCTTCCTAATGTGAAAACTGTGCTAAATGGGGATACCTGTATTAATAAAAAAGTAGTCATTGCTTATTATTATCCAAGATATGCATTACAAGTAATTATTTTGCAACAATGTTTGACATAAAATATTACACCAAAATGATGACTATGCTTATATATTTAGTTATTAAATACTTACAAGATGCCAATACTTATAACCACCTTCAGGGTCATGGTTCAAAGGAGATGTTGCCCGACTTAAAGGTGGACTAGTTTTTAATGAGAAATTTAATGTTTCTGCAAATAAAAAAATACACAGATAACAGAATGCAAAATATTAATTGTTTCATGTAAAATACATGTACATAAAAAGGAAATGCAAACATTTTAGCACTTTTTATCGCATAAAGCTAATAACGAAAAATAACATTACTTGAAAAACCTTTAAGAGTTTGCTATAGAAACTTCACTTTCACAATATTAATAAACCACACTGATATAATCTACATTAAGCACTTCCTACACTTCTGGCCTTTCCTTTATTATTCATACTATTATTATTCACCCCCCCCCCCCCCTCACAACCATCAGAAAAATTAAATAGCGTTTCCAGTCTTGTCTGCGTAATGTCTAGTTGGTTAACTAATCTGGTGTAGGGAGCCCCTTATTGGTGGCTAATTTCACCATGATCTTCTATACTTTGAACACTGGTTAACTAGTCATTTTCAGATTCTAATCAGAAAGGTTTTGGCTACCACTGAGCTGCACTTTTTTTGCACAGAATGGGCTAAATGGTCAAGTCATCCCAGTCATGTGTATACAACCAGCCAGAGGAGCCATGTGTGTGCACATGACCAGGATGCCTCTGAAGAAATAGAGTTCCCAAATGCACTCAAAATCAGTGATTGACAAGATGGTGTATAGTATAATATCAGCAGCAGAGAAGAGATTGATCAGCAGCTGGTAGCTCAGTGGTCAGAGCACCTGACATGTCATCAGGAGGTCATGGATTTGAATCCCACCCGGCTCAAGACAATCTTTCCTCTACACCTATCTTCATTCTGTTACTTAAAAACAGCTTGATAGTGAATAAATATTCATTAAATTAATATAACTATCTTTGTTCATTAGATTTTCTAGAATTAATTGTGTTATCAGATTTTTTTACCCACTATATCATTCCAAAATAGTATTAATCTTACTTAAACTAATATTATTTCAACTTTGGTTAAAAAATTTAGTTTCATAAAATTCAGAATTAAATGCCTTTAAATTTGGTGTACAATATGATATTTCTGCTACTACTGTTCAAAAAGTTACTACTTTATGTTGAGCACAGTAAAAAATATTTGGGCCTCCATGTTTATTTTAGGTTTTTAGATTGGGCATGGGAAGGGTTAAAACAATTACATATTTTGCTACCAACATAAATTACCTTCAAGAGTTTTCTTTTAAGTCAGTTATGTTATAAGATTCATAAATTGGTTGCTCATGTATTTTATGCATTGACTATACTCTTTATGCTGGTATTCATGATGCTGTACTACTATGGATGACTTAAAAAAAAAGATAAATTTATAGATGGCACCTTACAGTGTTGGGTTTCTGAAAATGAACTCGCTGTGGTATCTGGATTTTAAAGTGTTTTCAGAAAACAAAAGAAATAGCTTAAGAACCTCATCCTGAAGTAAGTAATGAACAGAAATATGTCATGTTATATAACAAAAGAAAGATAATTTAATTGTGCTTAATAAAATGTCAAGTTAAAAATTTTTTAAGCATTTTTGAAACATTGAAAAATTTTACTGCTTTTTCACTTTACCTTTAGTAAAATTAAATATATATATATATTTTCCCTGTTTTCTATATTATTTTATTATTCTAATATAAACAGTTCATAATATTTCTATTAATGTTTAAAACTTTCATTTATTTTGTTTTTTCCAAAATTTTTAGTCATTTATGAACATAATGCATATTTATTATGCATTATATATGTAATGTATAATGCACATTTTCGAACTTTTGACAATCAGCAAACTAAGCCTAAGAAAAGCAGTATCAAAAAAAATTTTGCTTTAAAAACAAAACATTTAAATAATTGAAAATATATCTGGAAAAGTAATAAAGAACTATGAAATTTTTTTATTTAAGTTCCAAAGCATTTAAAGCTTAACTGAAGCACTGGGGGTAGGGGAGGCTCAGTGGGTAGTGTGCCAGGCTTGTAATCTGCTGTTCCCAGATTCGAGTCCCAGCTGAGTCAGCATTGAGATTTATCTCTGCAAAACTCCCCACCTGCCCATGGTCAGTAGGGGACACTGACGGGCTTAGAAAGGCCACTGTCCATCATATGGGATGTTAAGCGCCATGCCCTGTGCACGTTAAAAAACACACTGGATGGCCTTGATGGGAGGCTACCATCTGTCTCTTAATAGCTGCTCCAGTGGGTCCCCTCCCTCAACCTTCTCTGAACCTTCAGGGTCCTTGTGGCCTGGCTATTTAGCCCATTGTGTGCAAAAAAGTGCTGCTCAGAGGTAAAACAACCCAAGCCAACTGAAACATTGAATTTGAAAATGAGTTGTTTTATTATGAAGCTGCATACCTGCTATGGAAAAGTTTAGTTCTAAAATTCCAGCAGAAATTTTGGTTAAAAATTGCACTTTTCTGACCTTAATTTGGTTGAAATGTAATTAAAAATATTACTAAATAATGTTCTACCTTTTAAAATCATGATTTGAGGGTAATCCTATGATTCTCCCAATATCTGCCATTAGAGATCATTAGCAGTGTTGTTTTCATCAATAATCAGAGTATCCATTTGAGAAGCAATAAAAATAATTTGAGATACAATAGAGTAAAAAAAGTCTTTAAAATCAAAAGTCTGCTAAAATTTTGACTGAAAACAGATATGTGTAGTTCTTGGATGATGCAATTTCCAGTAGTAATAAAATCAATATCTATATGTTAAAACTTTAGAAAGCATTACAATGCTACTAGAGCTATAAATAGCCCAAAGTGCTGGGGATCACAATTGACTGATAATCTACATAGAGTATGGCAGAATAAAGGCATAAACTAAATCGTCACTACTTGATGCTATTTATGGTAACTGCATGAGCATACGTTCACTGCAGACTTAAATAGATTGATTATTGAACTTTATAATTCTTTCAAGTGGAATCAACAGGTAAATATATATACTATATATATATATCATAGATTTAAATATTATTTTCAATATTTGATTAGAAACAGTTAAAAAACTGCAGATTTATATTCAGAATTTTTTTGTACAACCTTGTACTACAGGAATGAAGTTTATTTCTCATGTCACTGAAATTCGAAAGATGAAAACGATTAAAATGGCTTCTACTTGGAAAGGGTTAAAAACATAGTATTTTTGGAAATTTCAAGATTTCCTAAATATTTAAAGGAGATTGAAAAACTAAATATTGTATAATGACTTATTTTTATAATCAGATCAAGCGCATAAAATATGGGATTGAAATCATCATTCCAAGTAGAAATGGTAAAAATGATTTTATAATTTTATCCCTTATAAATATTTAGGACCCCATACAGGGGTTGGGTTGTTTTACCTCTGAGTGGCACTTTTCTGCACACAATGGGCTAAATAACCAGGTTACAAGAACCCTGAAGGCTCAGAGAAGGTTGGGGGAGGTGATTTTCTATATTATTTTATTATTCTAATAACTAACTGGAAGAGCTGTTGGGAGACAGATGGCAGCCTTCCATCAAGGCCATCCAGTGTGTTCTTTAACATGCACAGGGTATGGCTCTCTCTCACACACAGGGCCATGGCTTAATGTCCCATCTGACGAACGGGTAGTCTTCCCAAACCCATTGGTGTCCCCTAATGACTGCAGGCAGGGCATTGAGTTTTGCGGAGATAAATCTCAATGCTGGTCCAGCTGGGACTCGAAAGTGGGAACTGCAGATTACGAGCTTGGCACGTTAGCAACTGAGCTACCCCTCCTCATATAGGGGACCAAGAATATACTACGTCTATAACAATTATAAATAGAAAGCTCGTTTTTTTTATGAATTTCTAAACTTTTTTTCTGCATTTTTACAACTTTAATAGATTTAAACTATATTTTTAGAAACCTTTGAAATTGTGAAATTTGGGCTTTCTACTCACATGTTATGAAGAAAACAAAATTACTGATTGAAGAGAACACTGATTGGAGCTTCTCTAATACAATGCTTTTTAATGCACCAGTTTTGTTAAAAATAAAATGTCAGGTTAAAATCCTCAATGATTTCATGTAGAATAATCAGAATAAAGCAAAAACAATTTTGATTCCTTGAAATAAAAAATTGCAAATAAAATTTACGTCAGTATTTGTGTCAAAAGTTTATATAATGCATTACTTCTCAATATTTAAAATTTGACACTATATTTCATAAACAGGTGATATGCATCAAATATTTTGTGAGGCATTTGCAAAATATTCTTAACTTGCATGGTTGGGTTGTTTTACTTCTGAGCAGCATTTTTTTGCACACCATGGGCTAAATGGCAAGGTCACATGGACCCCGAAGGCTCAGAGAAGGTTGGAGGAGCTGTTAGGAGACAGGAACACTGGAACAGAAGAAGACAGAACAGCTGTTAGGAGAAGGAGACAGAACAGCTGTTAGGAGACAGATGGTAGCCTCCTGTCAAGGTTATCCTGTGTGTTCTTTAACGTGCACAGGGTATGGCTTTCCTGCACACGGAGCCACAGCTTAATGTCCCATCTGACAGACGGTGGTCTTTCCAAGCCCATCGGTGTCCCCTACTGACTGTGGGCAGGGCAGGGAATTTTGTGGAGATAGATATGAGATCTATCTCCACAAAATAGGACCACACAATCCAGCTGGGGCTCGAACCTAGGAACTACAGATTACGAGACTGACGCGCTACCGACTGAGCCCCCCCCCCCCCATCATTTTAACTTGCATGAGAGTGTATAGCCAACAGTAATGTGACTTCTGTTATAACTTATAATGAACATTATTGCAAATTCTTAGACAAATTTTTTTTTCTCAGGGTTTTGCAAGTGACTTTACAAATTCCTAGAATTCATAAAGTTACTTGTAAAAATACCAGAGTCATTTGGAGTGGCTCATTTAGCTTTCAAGTTATTCAAGAATTTGTTATATATTTTGGCATTTGCCATTTTGGCATGTTCATATATTTTGGCATTTGCTGAATGCAAAACTGATGAACTCTCTTATTAAATGCACATTTTTGTCATTAATTGCCTAGCTAGCTAGGTTTTATCAACAAAAATACTACTTATATTACACACAAAGTATTCCATTGTTTGGTTGTCTTCATTTGATTCTTGTTTATTTTACACTCTGATTTACCTACCCAAGATTAACTATTATCACAAGTGTTAAACAAAAATAATAAATCAAAAAGCTGTATTTTCATATATGCCCAATGCAGAAATGAAGCACAGGACATAAAATGTTATGCATTTGCTCATGCACATTTTGTTTATTGTTTTTTTAACTTGTGTCCTGCCCAGTGATGCCAGATCTCCATATTAATTTTAAAATTTCAAAACTACTAGGTTAAACCACATTCAATGTGCACACTTCATAATTCTAAATAGTACAAAGGAAGCATACCAATAAAATTTTTTTAATCTAAATGTAAAATCTGGAAAGTTATTAATGGGGGGGGGGGGGGGATTTTACAGCATTTAAAAAAAAAATTGTGGCCCATAAACATTTAAAGGCAAGATGTAACACAGGACTGGTATATCAAAGCTTTAAATTTAGTGAAAAATTAAGACATGTAGTAAATTTTGGCATTTACAGTTTTCATCAGTTTTTAATGTAAGGTAGTTTAGAAAATTACATTTATTCGATTTAATTAACTTACCATATTTATGAGATTTTTCTAATTTATCCGTCATAATTGTTAAGTTGTACATGGATGACTGTTTTGGCACTAGGGTAAGCAGAGCACCATCAGGGACCTGGAAATAAATATTTATCATTAAAATTTCTGCTTAAACAAGGAGTGATAATTTTTTCACTTTGTAGTCATTAAAATATTAAACATTGCTTCATATTTGGATAGAGATGCAAACTATTATTGAATAAAAATTTATTCTCAAAATTGAACAAGTTTTCTTTATTAATATCTAAAAGGCATGCATTTCAATTCAGTGAAAAGCATAACATTTTTAATAGGGGTGGGGGGTGGGTAAGTTACAGTCCATTCCCAATATCTTATTGTTGCAGCTCTTTTGCTTATTAAACAGATGAAGAAATTTTAGTAAGATCTTTGAGTTTCAACATGTCTGTTCTTTTAAATTAAAAAACAAAACTATTTTTTCCAACTGATTATTTCCTTATATTTTTAAATGTTTTATCCATAATTTACAATAATCATAATAAAAATAAAATTTAACTAATAAAATTAATTGATATTACTGAGAAGTATCTTGTATTCACAATGGCTACCACTGTGGTACAGTTGCAAACTAGCCATGCACCATAAATATCTGTCATACTGTGCAGATCTCCCAGGTTTGAGTCCCAACTATGTCAGTGTCAAATCTTTAGGATATATGTCTATTTTTACATACTCTCAATTCTTAAAAGTCTCAGAAGCAATTCCTATTCTTCCATTTATCTCATGCCACACATAACCATTATCTGCAACATAGCTCCCAAGAAAATATAACTGAGACATTTTCTCAAGGGTGCAACCATTAAAAACAATTGCCTGACCAATTTTAATCACTCTATTTATCACCAAACCTACTCTAATACCAGTTTCATTAAAAGCTTCTGTTAAAGAGTACATTCTATCAATATCATAATCTAAATCAGATATTTTCAAATTTCTAGACCATTTAAAGTCAAATTTTTCTCCTTGCAGTGAATTCCACAAAATAAATCTAATCAATAACCAAACAAAATAGAAAAGGAGACAAAATGCACCCCTTGTCTAACTCCACTAGCAATGTTGAACGAATTGCTATACACCTTACCAACTCTCATACACTCAGTGTTATTACAGAGAGCCATCATAATGCTAACTTGTTAGGTATGCCATATGATCTCGCAATCAAAAGAGTCAAATGCCTTTCTGAAATCTGCTAGTAACCACAGGTTTTTGAAACTGAATATTTCAGGAACCTGACTAAGTGAAAATATTTGATCTCTACATCCCCTACCACTTCTGATCCACACTGCTCATCACACAGCTATCATCAATCAAATTCTTGATTCTTTAAGTATAATCATGCAAAGAACTTTACCTGGAACAGAAAGTAGATTGATACCCATATAGTTATCACAAGAATTGCTCCTACCTTTTTTAAAAATAGGGATAATAATACACCTAATAATATTCTTAGGAGCAACACCGTTATCATAAAAAACATTAAAATTTTCAGTCAGTCAAGTGACAACACAAACATTCCCAGCTCTAAGAATTTTGGTAGTAATTTCATCTCACCCCAAGGATTTATGCAGTTTTAATTTAGAGATAGACCCAAGAATATGATATAGGGCCAACATTAAAGCCAATAATACATCTATCATCATTACAAACAATGGAAGTAGAACTAACCACAATGTTGAATCATCATTGAAATGTTCAGCCCACCTTGCCATGACAGAATCCTCATCTTCACTAACCTTACCATGTTTTATCCCTCATCTCTGTATCTGTCTGTTTCTTTCCACAGGAAAGATTAATTATTTGGTGCAGCTCTATGCTGTTACACTGTCTAATTGCTTCCTCTGCTTAGTTGTTGTAATGGAAAAATAAAGTTTGTTGAGTTATCTAACTATCAAGTAAATGATTCTTATCAGCTGTTAACTGATCCTTTACATGTGTATTAAGTAATACATATATAACATGGCAATGAACATGTTAGGAGTAGGAGAATGCTTATTAAAGATTATTCCTGCAGTTCTTTCTTTCAAATATGAGCTCCAGTGCCCTATATCAAATAGCTTTGTCTCCTCTGCACCTTTTTTACCCAAAAGAGCACTGTTAGTTTCAAGAAAATCCCGTTTAAAATTGTACCATTCTTCTTCAACTTCAGTAGTAAGTAATCCATGATTGCCATAATGACTAAATATAATATCATGGTAAGCTTTGGCTATAACTAGGTTTTCTAAAGCTTCAGTGTTAAAGGTAACTATTTTTAATATTAGTAAAACATTTTTTAAGTTTTGCTAGACACTTTTAACAAGGTAATGGTCAGATCTAATTTAAGCTCCCCTACATGACCTGGTATTCCTAACAGAACTAGCCCATTTGCTGTTAATTAATATATAAATAATCCTATTCTTATGCCAACCATCTGGTGAAACACAGGTATATTTATATATATCACAGTGTTTGAAATAAGTGTTGATTATTCTCAAACCATTAAGTTTACTTACCTGTAGAAGATGTTCCACATTGTCATTGCAACTATCAATGCCAAAAGGACTTATTGCCCCTGCCCAAAAGTCAAGAGTCAGTACCAAATTTAGCATTGAAGTCACCTAGCACAAGAGTAATATCTCCTTCCATATATTATTAAAAATATCTAAGGGTTTATTATAATTTGTACTCAGTGTGAAACATGCAGAAAATGAAACAAATTAAAATTCAAGAAAAAGATTATCACCTTATAGTGGGCAAGCGAATTGAGCCTTTTCCACTCGCCTTCTGTTTTAGTTGTTGAATCTTCATCAGAAAGGGTCAACCTTCCAGAATTTCCAGCTCTCCATTCTAAGTGAAAAGACACAAAGTTTGAGGTTTAAAGAAATTTAAATAATGTTAAAGATGTTTAAAGTTTAAAGAAATTTAAACAAGAAACTTTTTTAAAATGAAGCAAAATAATCATGGTTAGCACTTAGTAAGATTGCAACCCATACACTTAAACAGAAGGATAAATGGACATATCTGTTCAAGGATGCATATAAAACAATTGTTATAATTAAATAACATCTATAAATTCAGTAAATGCAAGAAAGAGTGTATAATATTATGTACATTATTGAAAAGTTTCTGGCCCAAGGATTCGTTGAAAATAGTTTTTATGGAATTATTTTCAAAATCAAAGAAATCTGTATGTGGACATTTTCAGATTCTCTTAAAACTATCTAGAAAACGAGATAGTTATAAGATTATTATATATATACAGTTATAGATTTCTATTCTCACCTATATTATTGTAAACATATGGCCCAAGAAGTTTAAAGTGATTCTTACTAATTATTGGGTGATTTATGTGAGTTATAGTTAAAGTTACCCATACAAAAGAGTTTAATTATTTTTTTGATTTGTCCCAATTATTAAAATTTCCTGCAGACTAGTCTGAAATGGAGAGTTCTTAACTTCACCAACTAAATGAATCGTATCTTCAATTGTTTATAATTAATATCTATTCATATGTGTAAAACGTCATCCTATGGTTATGTTTTCAATTTAAAGTGATTTAAAAGTAAACTTTGGATAAAGCATAAATATTTCTATTCCCTTTGTAAAAGAGTATTGATGTCTTAATAAGCTTTTTTATGATAATTACATTGACTGAATACTAATTGTCCTGTTAGAGCTCTTGTCATTCTATATGAGGAGAGAAACATTTCAGAATATTAATGCAGACTTAAATAGCAAGAATCTTTAAAAGTTATGGTTACTGAAACTGCAGATGTGATTGACCAAGGCTGCATATTTAGTTGGAAATGCTTTAGGAGGCAATTAATAAATATAAAAAAATTAATTTAAATATAAAATTTTGAGCTTTAACAATTATATATATTAAAAATAGACATTTCAGAGCTCCTAAATAATGCTAATCTTTTCAATTTGTTCCTCAACTTGATGCATCAGAAAGTGAATTGAAATTCTACTTTGAAATCCTACAAACTGCCATCAGCAGTCCAAATGATGCTTTTGCCATCAGACATGTTTTAATTTTAACTATCATCATTCGCCATCTGTGCTAGCTTGCATAGCATTAAATAACTTATTCATGTTAGAGTCACACATCACGATGATTATGTTGTCCAATGAATCCAATGTGAAGGGAAAATTTTTTTATTGAAGGTTTTAATGATTTCCATGACAGTACAGCCATATTAAATAATGGACAAACAAGATAAGCACCTGTAGGCAATGTACATTCATTGAGTATAGAGGAAAAATTGTCTTGAGCCAGGTGGGAATGCAAACCCATGACATCCTGATAAACGTTAGCTGCTTTGACTGCTGACCACCAATCCAGATTTCTATTGTGGCTTTAAGCAACAGACATGTTTTAATTTTAACTATCATCACTTGCCATCTGTGCTAGCTTGCACAGCATTAAATAACTTATTTATGTTAGAGTCACCCATCATGTTTTCAGTCAAATGAATCTAATGTGAATGGAAAATTTTTTCCATGGAGTCGGCCATTGGAATTTTGACTGTAATTGAAGACAGTAAGTACTTTCCAGGTTTGTGAACAAGATCAGTAACACTTCAAAAGCATCAAGAGGCATGGTATGTTTTTTTAGCTAACATGCTTTAATCAAGCATAATAAAATATATATATATATCTTGACACTTGAGGTGTGACTGGTATTATATAGGGTGTCTATATGTCCCAGTTTTCCAGCATTTGTCTTGGATTATAAAGAACTGTTCCAAAAAATGTTTTGAGACATTCAAATGTACTGGTTTTTTGCAGTGATTATTCATTAGTATAGATTACTTACTGCATATGCAATTATGGTTAATAAAGAGTTCAACTATTGCATTAGTTGCTCTAATGTTTGCTGCACAATTGCTGTTAGAAGTGATTTGACACCAGTAGCAGAACAGCCATAGCATTTTACATGTTAATAGAAGCTCATGAGATCATACCTCTCTTGGTTGAAAAGTAAAAATTTTGCTATCTTTTAATCAATATATGTGATGACAAAAACTTTACTATCAATGTTATGCAAATAACTGGCAGTGATACTAAAAGCAGAGCTATCTGTCGAATTTCAGAAGTTAAAAATACCATATTGGCAAAGAAATGACAAAAATATGCTTCAAAAAATTTTCTGCTAGATGCTAAATAATTCCAAAAATTTCCTTCAATTACTACTATTTTTTACAGCTCATTTAACACAAAACAAATTACGGTAGTATGTAAATACCCTATGAATACAACTAAAGAATTTAAATTTTTAACACAAAACATTTCCACCATTGCAAAATTTTTGCAACATAAAAAATAAGCCTATCATTATAATGAATTCAATTACCCCACAGACCTTCTACTATGGCATATAAACTGAGAGGCTCCTGTCAGACCTCTATGGCAAGCAGCTATTTGAGGGGGGGGGGGGATATTTATTTTTTTTTTCTACACAGATCATCATGCTAGCTCAATACTGTTATAATGGAAAAATAAAGTTTGTTGAGTTATCACTAAAAACCATTTTAAAATTCAATAATATTTATAATTCAAGAGTGTTTAAATATTTAATTTGACATAATACTCTTAAATTATGGATTTTGTTAAATTCTAACATTCTATGTTAGTTTTTAATGTTACCTCAAAATGTTTGTTTTTTGAGTTGTAACATTGAGTTATGAGAAAAACCTTTAAGCTAAATTTAAAATTGGATGCACTGAAAGCAAATAAAAAAAAATTACATTATATAGAGAGCAATGACTTAGCCAGGTTCTAACATCAGGGGGAGTGAGCACAAAAAAAAAAAACCACACCCAACTAGCAAGTCTTCAGAGGGTTAATCTTGCAATCTTAACAATAGACATATGACACCCTTATAAAATGAAAAAGTAACAAACTTGTTTTTGTGAAACATATAGCCAAGTATATAACCCAAGAACCAACTGAATTCCAAAACCCTGATTAGAGATATAAAAAAAATATTAATAATAATACACCAACCGGGTATTGAGAACAGACTGACCTATGTTTCACACTGCTTACTCTAATGACTTTTCATCATAGTCTTAACAACTGTCATATCAACATATGACCTAAAAAATTGTTGAAAAGGCACCACTTTTCAAGAATGTGCTCAGGTGGGAATGGTCATTCCTCTTGCTACCCTTCCCTCAGGTACACCACTGATTTAAAGATACACTATATGATCCAAAGTATCTGGACACTTGCACATCCACAATCTTCTGGTATAATAGGAAAGTGATTAATATAATGTTGGTCCACTCTTTGCTGCTATCACAGCCTCCACTCTGTGGGGAAGGCTTTCCACTAGATTTTGGTATGTTGCTGCCAAAATTGCCTCCCATTCTGCCACAAGAGTCTTAGTGAGGCCGGTCACTAACATTGAATGGTTTGGCCTGGCTAGCAGTTAGTGTCCTAATTCATCCCAAGGGTGTTCCATGGGGTTGAGATCAGGGCTCTGTGCAGGCCAGTCAAGTTCTTCCACACCCATCTCATCATACCATTCTTGCACGGTCCTCGCTTTGTGGACAGGAAAGGGTCTTTACTGAACTGTTGCCATAAAGTTGGGAGCACAGAATTGTCGAGAATGTCATTATAGGCTGCAGCAGGTGTCCAGATACTTTTGATCAGATAATGTATCTTTGCAGTATAAAAACCTTTTCTTCATGGCACACAAAAACAAAGGCATGATAATCCTTACATACACATTTATGTAACAAAATGCAATTAACATACCTAAATCTAAGCCATCTTTACTAGGTCTCTGAGAAAACTGTGTACTCCTATAAATGGCATCCAGTGCCTTTTCTTTCACTTGACATACTGTATCACAGTCAAGAACCTTTACAGGAGTTTCTATATTCTCCCCATGTGGTTCCAGTCCCTGAACATATACGGTTTGAGAGGACATTGAAACATACACTGTCTGTAAAAATAAAAGGTAATTTAATCACCAATCAGTGTATAGCATAAAATTAGTTAATATTTTGAAAACAAAAATAGCTTTAAATATTGAGATTTCAAAAAATTTAAAATTCAACTATTTTAATGAATAAAAACTAATAAAATACAATTTATGTATGCATTGTGCAGTGTTCAGAAACATATTACCATTTTTAATATTACATAATATTGTTGCTTTTAGTTATTAAATATGTAATTCATATATTCAAACAATATGTTGTTTACAATAAAATTATTAATTATTATTGTAAAATTATTAATTATTATTGTTAAATTATTATCTCTCTTACTTTTTAGTAACATTTTTCTAAAACAAGTTTTAAACTGCAACATACTTTAAAAATAAGAGGTGCAATAAAAAAAGTTGGGGACAGACCAATATTTGGCAAATGATTAAGCTTATTGGCAATTTGATGAATCTCCTTCAAAGTAGTCTCCTCAAGAGTGTATAACACAATTCCAATACTTCTGCAACTTCTGGAAGCATTTTTGACAGATGTTTTTGAAACTGCTAATAGTTCCTGGGTAGTAAACTGAATAATTTTCTCAGTTATTGCAAATCTATGACCTTTTAAGGTGGTTTTAACCTTAGGGGGAAAAAATCACAGGGAGCCAAATCTAGTGAGTTGGGTTGTTTTGCCTCTGAGTGGCACTTCTTTAAGCACACAATTGACTAAATGACCAGGTCACAAGGACTCCAAATGCTCAGAGAAGGTTAGGGAAAATGACCCACCAGACAGTAGTTAGGAGACAGATGGAAGCCTCCCATCATGGTCATCCAGCTTGTTCTTTAATATGCACAGGGTATGGTTCTCCCATACATGGAGCCACAGCTTAACGTCCCATCTGATGGTCTTTCCAAGCTCATTAGTGTCCCTTACTGACTGAGGCAGGGTGGGGAGTTTTGTGAAGATAAATCTCAATGTTGAAATCAGTGGGAGTCGAACCTGGGAATTGCAGATTACGAGACTACCAATTGAACCATTCCCGCTTCTCAGTAAAATCACTCATTTTAAAATGTGATGTAAAACACATAAAACATCTGCTATTCAACATGTGTTAATTCAGACTGATTGCAGATAAATGGGCAACCCATCAATTAGAATGTCTAGATAAGTCACTAAACATGTTGTGACAAGTTGAAACTCATTATGGCACCACTTGTTAAGATACAGAGTCAGTCTTCAAATGCTTTGATAACACTACATATATTCATTATCATCAATACTCTCACCGAATACAATAAGTAAACAATGGGATTTTATGAATAATTTTTAGTTCTGCCATGATAATTCATATTCCTTTTCATATTTTTGGTCTCTTTTAGACATTTCACACACAATGAAATTATGATATAGCAAATTGCCATAAAAAATCTTTATCTTTCAACAAATGTAAGATAATTTCAGGACAGGTGAAAAAGTTATGAGCTGTGAGTCAAGTGACATGCTAAGAACATCACATTTTCCCTTCACTAATCTTTCACAATGGCTTGCTTTGATGATCTAGACTTTGAATGGATATCTTTAAGGTAGTTAATACTTCCCTGGAAGAGTATTCTTTGGCCTAACAATAGTCAACTCACTTAATCAACTCATGTTTCACTTGATTACTACAATATGGAAAAAAGAAACTGTGTGTGTGTGTGGGGGGGGGGGTGACCTAAGCTCAGTGGCCCATCAGATAAATCATGAAATGGAAAATCAGTATCTCTAACATAATTTTGATTATTAAATATATATTGTAATTTAAACACAATTTATAAATTAAAAACTGTGGGAAAAATTTAAACCAAAATGGCAGGCAAGTGAGATAACTATATTCAATCAATAAGATTGATACATAGATATTAAAATCATATCTATATAATCAATGTGATTGATATAGATATTGTTAATCATATAATCTATCAATATCATTGATTATATAAGGGTGAATCATTTTATTTGTGGACTGCTGTTGCCAACAATTAGCAGCTTTTCATAGGAGTTAATACATGATATGTGGCAACACTTCATGGCATGGAGTAGTGTGCGCAAGCTGAAACCCACTCTCACGAAGTCGCAAGTAACAGCAGAACAGTAAGCTGTCAGTCTCTGTCATTTTCTTGCTTTGGAGAAGAGTTGTTTGGCTGATCTGGAAACTGAGCAGTAGTATATGTCACTGCACTCAGTGAGGCTAAGTGGTGCACGGGTAATCGCAGAAATGACTCAAGTGTATGCAGATCTTGGTTGACCAGATCTTGGATCATCTCCATAGGATCCTGTCTGTCTGTGAAAGTTTGTGCTACTTGAAAAATCATGCTTCATTTCAAGTGCTTTCTCCATACACTTGAGTTATTTCTGCCACTGCCTTATATCCCATCCAATAGAAAATGGTCTATCCAATTAATGTCCCTTTTCTTACAGAGAGCAAAGCGGGAGGGGGGTTAACAGAGAAAATCTCAATGATGGTATAGTAAACTTGGAAACTTCAGATTACAAACCTGGCATGTTACTATGTCAACCTCTGCCTTAAAAGTGTGAGAAGTACTATTTTAATGAAAATACACCTCTTAGCAAATAGATCCATATACAAATCAAATATTATTTGCTATTTTGTATCCTTTTCAGAGGTGCCAAATGCCATAGCAGCATTTTTGCATCAGTGATTGTAACCAATGTAACAGGCTAAAAATAACTTTTGATCAAAAAGTAAACTATTAATATTTGCATTTAATTTTTAAAAAATATAAATAGGTATGCATCGATATTAATTATATAGATAATTAAACAGAGTAATGTTATAACCAATATAAAATCTCCAGAGGGACACTCTTGTTCCTAAACCACCTTTTAAAATCTATATCCTTTTAAGGCCATCTTTTAAAATTTATTTTAGTTCTCTTGACATTTTTTACTGATTCCACTTAAATTACATTTAAAATTGCTTCACAAATTAAAGAAAGAAATTTTATGAAGTGGGTATTCTTCATGAGAACCATATGCTTTTACTATTTCAGTTATTATTCAGCCATTTTCAACTGATATTTTCATAATGAGAAATTTGTGTTTGCAAATATATATATATTTCTATAATATATGATCTTTTACCAATATTTAATTTATACAATTTAATAGTGGATTAATGTTGATGAAACATTTTAGCATTTTTATTCTACTGGTCTATTTTTTTCTAGTCTTTTATTTCCATCTAATCTATTATTTGTATTGCTAGATGGTGAGAACAATTGTCAATTCAATAATTTTATTCCCAATTTCAGCTCTTTTAAAAATTAAACATTCCTTCTTTTTTGGAGAGTAGAGCAAGGGACTCCCAACCCAGTAGTTAGACTTCCCATATTCTGCAATAGTGTTTCCTTACTTTGAATTTCAGGATTTTGAAACAAGATATATAACATATGGCCGTCCCATGGCAGAGTGGTTAGCGTGCTTGGCTACTGATCACAGGGACCTGGGTTTGAGCCCCGGTAAGGCATGGATGTTTGTGTTGTTTTTCTGCTGAGGTCCTACCATCCTCACAGATCTTCTACTATGGCATATAAAATGGCAGACTACTGTCAGACTTCTGGGGCAAGCAAACTGTTCGAGGGAATATTTATCATTCTTTTTTTAATTATTTTCATAATATTATTAAAAGCAATTTTTACATAAAAACAGGAGAAACAGAGCTCCACATCCAGGACCCCAAATTCCACTGCACAATTTTGTGTTAAAGGTTAAACTTAGATTTAACCCTAAAAGTGCTTAGAGTTGAAATTTTTGATCTCATACGGCTTTGTATAGTTTACATTTATAAAAATCACAAATGCTGACAGTTGGTCAGTCACCTATTGGCAAACTATGTCATACTTAGGCTATATATGTATATATTACCTCATAGGTATATACTCATAGGATCAAATTTATGATAATAATATGTCTGTTTGTTAGACTTGATGTTCATGATATTTTGATCCTGGCACTTAACAGCTAATGTACCATTACTGCTACTTTCTCAACAAAATGCTCTTTTTAAAAATTACAGGTTGTGTTTTATTTATTTGGCATTTTATTGAACATTAGGAATGCTAGTCACAATGCATCCAAAAGAAATGAACATGGAGTTTTTGATTTGGCTTTCTAGTAGTTGATTTTTCAGTTTTACTTACAGTTGAGTAGGGTTATTTGTTTACACATATTTTGGAACTACGACATTGCACACCAGATATCTATGACTGGTGCTTTGTCTGGGGTCATCAAATGCCTGTGAACAGCACTGTATATATGCATATACACTATATTACCAAAAGTGTTCAAACATTTCCATGCTATGTGAATGAAAAGCCACATTTAAAACTCCCTAACTTTGAAAATGGCTTTTTACAGGAAAATGTTACAGAAGATAAATTGAAGATCTCACTGCAATCTCTCTAAAGCATAATTTTTCACATTATTCATTTCATATTTAACCCTTTTCCTATTATACCAGCCAAAAATGGCTGAGATCTTAAATGGGACTCATCCAATCAATGCTATTCTGTCCTCTTCACTGCCTCCTACCTGCAATTTGGGCTGTTTTGGGCTGGTATGGTAGTGAAAGGGTTAAAGAGTTATTGAAGCTGGAACATTTAATGTAAGATGCTGTTACTGCTCATTCTGATTTTTTTTATTAAAGGAAACTGAAAGAATCATTATACAAACATCTAAAATTACATTAATGCTAATGAATAATTTGTTATAGCAATTATCATTTGTGTTTTAACTTTTGAGAAAAATGCTTATGATTAAACATTGCTGCTAAACATATCAGCAATATCCAGTAATATTAAGTCTATGGATTAGCAGATTAAGTTTAAAGGATCCTTAATCCTTAAGAGGTTAAGAAACACTGAGCATATACAGACTATGGTTTCCTGCACATGGTTATTTGATAGATGTAGACTTTCATAACTCAGCTAGTTTTTACTAAGAGAGCACAGTAAAGAAGAATAAATTTCAACACTTGCAATGCCAGACACCAAAATGTCAAAGCTTGAGTTACGACCATGATATGTTAATGATAATATTGCTATTGTTCTGTAAAACAAACATAGGTTAGAAATAAATAAGAATTTTTTTTATAAATTTATATAATATACAGCATAGAATTTTAAATCATAAATACCATGCTTTTGTACTCAATAGACTGTCGGATGAGCTTCTCTTCAGACAGGGAATACCGTGCTTCACTGGACACTGCATCAACAGGGCCTTTATCAACTTGTTGCTTTATTGCACGGTACAACATGAAAAGAGGCTCTCCCGCACACTCCTGAAAGAGCAAATGTAATTTTCCATAACTTATTTAATTGTATCTAATGGAATTGAAAAGCAGACTATTATTATTATTTACATTTTCAATTATTAATAGCAACAATATGATGCATTTAAACTAATAATATTAGAACAATGAGAAAGATAAAACTGCTCAACCCTTCCAGGGTCCCTGATGAACATAAATGTTGACAGAATTCGAAATGAGAGGCCAGAGATGTCCAGGTTCATTTTTAGTACAACAAAAAACAAATTAAAAAAAAATAGAAATTGCTGTTTGAAAATTTTCTTACATATATCTTTTAAAAATGCACAATTTAAGTTTGAAAAATAATATTTTCTTTTTTTCATTTGATGAATATTTTATTAAATTACAATACAAATAATTTGTTAAAGCCATCTGATTGACATTTCTTAGAAGCCTATACAGTATTGCTGATTTGTTTGTTAATGTTACTCTTTGTCTGCTTTAAGCTCACAAGTTTGATTTGAACTATTATCAACAAATTTTTCCTTGAACTTTCAAAAGTCTCCTGAAAAATAGCAACCTCTCCCTCCCCTGCTATTTTTAAAAGTGGAAGATTTTGGAAGTAACTGCAAAGTATGCATCTCCATTTTTTTCTGTTTTAAACTCTTTTCTGCCTTAAATCTATTTTAGTATTCATTGAATTATTTTTATAATTTATCCCACTCTTCAAATCAAAACCATAAGAAAAAAAAAAGCCAGAGCTTCTTCCATCCCATGGTGTCACAGGAGAGGAAGTAGCAAGTGTCCGAATTGCTTGCTCATATGTGCAAGAGTGGGGAGAGCCATTTGCTAAGTGGTAGCAGAGAAAGTTGTTTACATCAATGATTCAAGTCCAAATACTCCCTCCCAAGAAATTAGATATACACTCCCTTCATAAAGTTAGTATTTTATTCCCTTTTTTTACAATTATACCTTAGTTTTAATTTCCATAGATTTACTTTATTTCTGTAAATTATAAATTTTTTGATCAATTGATAATTAGCAATTTTTTGGAGTAATGCTACATTGAATGGCCAGCTTGTCAGCAGTGACTTCGGACTAAGTAGGGCATGTCCTTCTATGAGAAGGCCTGTAAAAGCTAAGAGAACTTCTAGAATTCTTCTCTGTCCTAAATGTTGCAAATCAAAACAAAAAAATAAGGCAGACAAATGTTCCCCCATTTCATAAACAGGACAGAAAATTCCATTAACATCAGCAATCCAAGTCATCTTGTATAACACTGGACCATGTTTTAAAATATACCACACTGAAAAGAATCATTAAAAGAAATAATCATTGTAATGAGCAGATGACCATTAGCCCCTCCAAGTGCCAAGAAAATCAAAGTGTGGGAGGGTCCACAGGGGTCATCAATCTGCTCCCTTGGCAGGTAGCTAGGATGTGATGACCAGCACTTTTGGCCCATGTGTGGACAAATGACCTCACATGACTAAGTGCTAGAGAGAAGGAGCAAGACTTGGACTCGTGCCTTCATTGCTGAGCTCAAGCAGCGAGGGGACAGAGAAGCAGGCTCTTTCCAGCCAGGGCCATTGTTCAGCCACGTTTGCAGTAGAGTTTGAGGCCTTAGTGGTGGGTCGAATTATTTTAAATATATGTGTATATTATTGTATTGGGGGTAATAAAGGTGTTGTACATATCTGTATAGTCTCCTGCTAATCAGTGCGACCACCAAGCTCACCATATTCCTGACATCTGCAATTCATTAGGTACCTTTCAAATCAATGCTTGGGACCCATGCCAATTCCTAGAATTTATGATCCCACAAAAACACCCTTTTTTATAATCGTATTTCAGGAAATAGTATTTGGGCAGAATTTTCCTTTTCATTAATATATAATTTAACTGTTTTGATTTCTCAGGTTTTCCAAAATTAAATCTTAATTGCATAGTCTGATCCATTTTTTCACCATATCATGTGAAAAAGTCTTATTAAAACAAATATGTTTATAAATTAGTGTAAATTTTTTTATTTTCGTAAAATTCAGAATTAAATTCTGTTTAATTTGGCATATAACACGACCTATTTCACTTGATTGGTTATTTTTTAAAAGAATTCTGAAGTTGACATGTTTATATGACTCAGTAAAGGTGACAAAAAGTCTGGACTTTTCTCAGAGTATGGTACTGAGGAAAAAAATTACGAAAAGGGAGTAGTTTTCTTTCTTCAAGTAAATATATTTTGTTATTCAGAAATAAATAGCCTTTCTATTCATGTGCATTATAATTATTTCTGTCTATTAGTTTTTTTTAATACATTTTTATTTGTATTGTAAGATGCATTTTTTAGACTATAGAAATAAAACTAAGCCTATTTTATAAAACATTTTATTTGAAGAAAATCCAGAATTAAATGCTATTAATTTGGCATATAATATGCCATAATTCCTTTCATTAGTTATTTGGCAAAAAAGTTCTAAAGTTAATTCTTTTGGCTGATCAGAGTGAAAAAATAGTGGGCCTCTGGATGTAAACCAGTTTTTCAGGTGGAACCTTGAAGGGTTATGCATACATGAGAAGGTTTACAAACACCAATAATAATGCACATTTTTTATATGAAATTTACAAACAAAAACTAACAAAAAATTTCATTAATTATGGAGTCTCAAACAAATTTAGTATGATCTGTTTCAGTTGCTGGTCATAATTTATCTTAATGCATTAAAATAACTTAAAGTTCTCTGTCATTGGGCAGTAAAATTTTGTAGTTTATCCTTCAAACTAATTGCTTATTAAAAAGTTTTTCCGAGCAAATTCGGATGCTTTTTCGGAGCTGGAATGAAATTAAGACAATTATACTGAATCTAAAAAAGAAGCTGTAACCCTGTCTTACATGCCCAAGAGTGACTGTAACTCCTTCTATCCAGAGGGCTTAAATAATGTATTTTTCTATAGCTCCAAAAATCAGAGACTTATGACATTACTAATCACTTCCTCCATTAGACTCATAAATATCAACCTTCCCACCACTCCTAAATTATAAGTTTCTGGGTATGCCACTGAACCATGTTACAAAAAATTTGTAATTTTAGAAAAACATTAATGAGGGCCAGGCCCATCAATATTTCTCTAATATGCACTAAAAATATTAAATCCTAAGTAAGAATGAATAATTAAAATCATAATTTAAATAATTTTTTTTCTGAATCATCTTACCAGCTTTATTTCCATTCAATATACATTTATTAAAGCAATACTGTAGTGGTTCACCAATTCACTTTTACTTAACCAATTTTACTTTATTTACGTTATAATTATCATTATGGGGCATTTTATTTTAATCCATTTCTATTCGCTCATATCGCTAGAAGAGTTGTGCATGTGCAACTCCGCTTTTTGATCAACAGCCACTAAAGCATGCGGAAGACACACTGCGCTTACGTCCAAGCTAGTACGAGTGTGTGATCAACATTTATGCAAATGTGATTTCAGCCAGCATGCTGTGCCCCTATCAGTTTGCACATGCCAGAGATGTATGACAAGTGACATTAGGTCACATTGACAGTTGAGAAGTGAATGTTAGAGAGACAGTGTGAGAAGTTATTAGAGTAGCACTGCTGCTAATGTGAGAAGTCGGTTATTTGTAAAGAGTTTCTTTTGTGGTGAAATGGATTTTTGAAACAAACATTATTTGTTTTATGAAATAGACTTGACTTTCTTATTTTTTCCATCGAGCAGAGTTTGTCAATATTTGATTTAAGTTAAAGATTAATGATTAAAGTTAAATCATTGACTGACAATCAATGATTTAAGTTTTTTTCCATGGGTAATGCAATTAATAAAAAGGAACCCTTATTTAATTTATTGACAAGAGAAATTGCTTGGTGCCTGAGCTATCTAATATTGCAAACGTTTTATTTATAACAAATTGATTTTTTTTTTCTTAAAAAGTACTGGTTGGTCAAATTCCTTTGTATATTTAGTAATGCATTGCCATTATACAGCTTAAATTGAATTAATCTTTTTAATTTTGTTATGGAAAGCATTTTTTTTCTCCTCATTCATGCATATGGGTTCAAACACGCCAAATGTTTTAATATTTTTTTCAGTAATTGCAGCAATATGAAAAAAATGCAGTAAATTTAAAATCATTATTTAAATAACCTTTTGGTTTCTATCATAAGAATAAAAATCACTTATTTGAAATATTTTAACAAAACACAATATTGTAATTGTTTAGAATAGCTTACTGATGTATGTTTGTGTAAATTCAATATTGTGTTAAATATGTATTTCAGAGATGTAAAATGTGGGTCAAGAATCACTTATGTGGGTTATCATTAGTTATGAAATCAAGAAAAACTAATGGACTATTTAACACAGTAGAATACACTTAATTTTTATTTGATATGTGTCTACTGCTCTGTGTGCTACTGGGAGTTGACATAGGCATATGGATATGATACAGCATTGGGCACTGATATGATTTGAGTTATAATGCTGCTAATGATGTCTGCAAATTTATGTACATTGTCTGTAATGGCGAATTTTATTTGCTGAAACAGCATCATGATAATAATCATACCTGATCAAGTGTAGGCATCAATAGTAGGTATACTATTGATTGAGGATATTTCTAATGCTTCATTTACAAAATTTATGTAGGCATTTCAATATACAAAGATCATTTAATAAAAAAAAAAAAAAAATCAACAAAATAATCATAAAATGCCAAAAATAATGATAATCTTGAATCACATCATTAATTATAGTCTATTAGCAACACTGACCATACATGTGACTATTTACTAGCATTATTCATAAACAATGTCTTAATGATGGCAGCACCCTTACAATCATGCACCAAGATAGAGATTAATAAAAATTGTTTATTTCACCAGCAAAAAAGTCATGCAATTCAATATAGCAAAAATACAGACTTGGTGAAAAAGGTGAGCAGTATAAGCTAATTGCTTTTCTAATGTTCCCTTCTTAACATTACATAAATAGCAACATATAAACTGAAAACAATAAGCAATAGAAGAATACAAAAAAGGAAACCAAATACTAGGTAAATAATTTTTTCTAACAATCTGAAACTTAATGCTAACTGTATACTTAAGCTTAAACTTGATAAGTAAAACAGATAAAGTATTCCACTACTTTTTAACAATACTTTTTACTGTCATATTAAATACTGAAAACAAACCTTACTCTTTCATCTAGCCTGCAAATCATTAAACCACATATTATGTAACTAGAGAAAAACCATTAGTACCAGAAAATTTGTAACAGTTAATTCTCTAATGTAACCAAGAATGACATTGAACTTGTAGTATTACCAAACTTGTAAAACAATTATTAGAACTAAAATTTATATAGGAACCAAGAAAGGTTACTGATATATCTGAAAACTTTACTTAACATTCAGCAGTACTGAACTAGAAAAGCAACAAACACTTAAAATAAAACCCATGGAAAATCACTTATGAATCTGAGAAACCTTACTAGCATTTGGAAATTAGGATCTAGCTCTTAGATCCAAGCATCAGCTGGAACAGCTACTCACTACATTCTGAAACTATAATGGGGTAATTCTGGAACACTTCCTGGAGAGACCATGACAGGTGCAAAATACTGTGATGCACTTCTGAATCATCTAAACCAGCAATTTGGAAGAAATGCCATAGTTTGTTATCCTTGGGTGTATGCCTGCAGCATGGAAATACCGGCCCTCATACATTTTCTACAATGGGACAGATGAAGTTTGAAGTGTTACCTTATCCTATTTGTAAGCACAGAGTTTCCTTTTTCAGTGACTGATACTATAATTTTTGGCCTCTGAAAGACAAACTAAGAGGCTATCACCTGTCAGATGAAGATGCCAAAACGGCAGTGCATTAGTGGCTCCACTACCAACCAAAATTCTTCTCTCAAGGAATTCAATCATTATTTCATCTTTACAGGAAGTGGAATTTTTTTAATTTATCATTTTTTTAAAAGGTCATAAATAGCCCATAAGCTCTATTAGGCTTCTAGTTTCTTATACAACATACAAACACATATGTGAACACACATCCATTCCATCATGGGACTTGAACCCACAACCTAGCAGCTGCAGTCATTGCGAGCCAAGGTGATACCACTGCGCCATCGAGGGGGCATGGCATATTGAATGTAAATGTAGACTATACTGAAGAATGACATATTTTCCATTTCATTTGAGTAAAATGAGTTTTAACTCTGTAGTTTTCATACGGATGAACTTTGCATTTAAATGTTTAACATAATTCATTTTTTAATACATTCTCATAAAATCTAAACTAATTAAACTATTGCTTGCAACAATCACAGTAACACTGATATAGAAATATATTTTAAAACTTACCCTGAGGAACTTAAATAGGAGGAATGTAAACCATGCAGACAACATTTTTTCTGCAACAGATTCTGTCCTAAATTTCATAATGGGAACTGATTAATATTAGCATCAAATTACTGAGAGGAATTAAACTATGATAAATACTTAAAAACAATATTACTAACTGCATGCAGGAGTTCTACTATGGCATGGAACTGGCTTTAAAGATACGTTTAACATATTGTGAACCTATTAGCATAGTTTCTATCAATTAGTAATACCTTGACACGTACATATTCAATACATGAAGTTCTGGTGTAATTAACATTGAATTTATTACAAATATTTTATACAGAAAGCTAAAAATAAAGAAAAATAATAAATACAGAAATTAATAAATTTATTGACCTAAAGTAATAAATAAAAATAAAATTATAAGATATGGATTCTTGAATGCTGCACATTATGATGGACATGAAATGTTTGCTTACATTAAATATTCTTGCCACATAATAATATATTGTCAATTTCTTGTAAAAACTCACTAAGTCATAAAACTGAGTTTTGAGAAATATCAACTTGAAAATTTTTATACTAATTAAACTGATATTTTAGATAACTGACACATTGAGAATTTTGAAGAATATTTTGTTTATATGCAAAACAGCTGATGAATGAGGATGCTTTTATGAATGTACTTGAACAAAACATGGGCTTTCCTGCATTGCATCAGTGTGATTATTGAAATTGATTTTAATCATTATAATTAATAACTGATAATCAGTAGACATCATTCATTGATAAATAACTGTTCAGTATAGTCTAAAAAAGTCGTTCTGCCTCATTCCTCCTGTGCCTTTTGGAGAAGGGGCTAAGAAGCAGGGGTGACTCTTGTCATGCTGCACAAGAAGCATTTTGTAACAACCACAACCAAACTTCATGGTATACATACTTTATATTAATGATATTCAATATCATCACTAATAATAAGTATTAATTGATATGTAGTCATCATTAACCCTTACCATGCCAGGCCTGAAAAACTGAATGGTACCTTGTGGCTAGGCTTTTTTCAACTGTGTTCAGTGAAAAAACAAAAAGTGAACTTTTTTTGTCAAATACTAGTGAAAAGAATTATAGCATGTTGCATGCAAAATTAATCAGCATTTAATTCTGGATTTTCTGAAAATAAAATATTTCACAAAAAAGTAACTAGTTTCATTTTACAGGGCTTTTATAGAGGCATGTAGTAACAAAAAATGCATTTGGCAATACAAATAAAAATTTATTAAAAAAAAAAAACGAATACAGAAATAATTATAATGCACATTCAGAAATAGCCTTTCTATTCATAATGAAAAAAAAAATTAAATTCTATTTGAAATAGGAAAATTACTATCATTTTTGAATTTTTCTCGGTATTATACCCTGAGAAAAAATGTCCAGGCATTTTACCAGCTGTAACCAATCAAATAAACAAATCAATTTTAGAATTAAAAAAAAAATAACCAATACACAGAAACGGGTCATATTATATAACAAAAGAAAAAAAATGAAATTTAAAAAAAAAGACAGGTAAGTAAAATTTATAAGCATTTTTTAAAAGAAAAATGCAAGGTTTTATTCTATTTTTTGCATTGTAAATTCATTAAAAAAATTAATTTTGCCATATCTTCCAAAGTATTTTCCTGTCTTAATATAAATTTGATAATATTACTTATCATTACTTAAATCTATTTAATTTTTACAAAATTATTTGGTCATTTATGCAAACAGCATGCATGCAGATTTTTTCCCCAATCAGCAAAATAGTCTAAGGTAGCAGTTTTACAAAAATTTCTTTCGTTTTAAACCTTTCCCTATCATACCAGACCAAAATGGTCTTAACTGCAGTTAGGTGGCAGTGAAGAGGAAGGAATAGCATTGAATGGCCAAGTCCATTCAAAATCTCTTCAGTTTTGGACTAGTATGGTAATGAAAGGGTTAACATATGATTATTTAAATAAAAACTGAAAAATAAGTAACTAAAAAGGGATCAAGAGCTATGAAGAAATTAAATAAAAATATTTCAAAGCAAATATAGTTTATTTTAACCTCTGAAATTTGAGATCAAACCCTTCTAGATCAATTTGCATTATATACTGACTACTAAAGAAAGGTTGAACGTCATGAACAAAGCAAAAACTTGACTTAAAAATCACAAATTCTGAATGCCAGTTATGAAATTAATAAAATAAATACCCTCTCAAGCAGCTGCTTGCCACAGAGGTCTGAGGGATGGCAAGACCTCAGCAGAAAAACAACACACACAACCATGCCTTACCCGGGGCTCGAACCCAGGTCCCTTCAATTTAATTAAAAATAGTGTTAAAAAGTCTTGTCACTTAAAAATAAAATTTTTTGCTATAATGTCTATATAATGCTAATATCAGATGTCTCCTAAAGCGGCTACCATTTTAAGTTACGTATGCCTAATGATTTAAATTTTGGTCGAGCTTCATATAATTATTCTTCCTAATTGCAGTATATATTTGAGAAAAAATATAATTCTAGAAATAGTGGAATTGATATCTCATGCCTGAATTTGAGAAAAGTCACAACTGATCTGAATCAGTTGTGACTTTTCTCAACTGTGTCAAATGAGTCAATGAAATCAGAATCAATGAAATATTTACAAAAAGCTCATGATTTTCAGTTCAACTTGATAATATACATTAGCTTTATTCTTTTTGTCAGCAAAACAAAAGGCAAAAACATTTTGGTAATTTCTGAAATCAGTATAAATATTCAATCTGTACAGTCTAACAAGCAGACTAAGTTTGAAATCAAAACCAGTTATTTGCTGACCAATATCATACTCCTATGACATTGCCGATCAATATCACACTTCTAAGACATTGCTGATCACATGATCCAAGAAACATCGATTTTTCCCTTTATATTCCTTTCATAAAAGATATCAGATAATTTCCACTTAAAAACTTTTGGAATATTTGGTAAATACATATCCTATTATTTCATTAGTACTTATCTAATCCATAAAGAATTTTTCATTTATCACTAAAGATTAAAAAAAGTTGAACAGACAGATGAAAAAGTGAAAACAATAACTCATTTTTTTAAACAAGCTGAAAACTCAATGGATGTTTTGATTAAAAACTTATATTAAAATTCTACGTTTTTAATGTAAGTCCTCTAAAAGAATTTAAAACAAACATCTTACCTCCTAAGTAGTAATTTTGGATGGCTTTTTCCTTCCATACATTTTTCTATAAGCTCTGCTAACAATGTTTTTAATATGCTGAAAATGAAATTGACATTATTGCCTACAAAAAACTTCAGTTGACAAAAGTTTGGTATAACAGGGTGAACATAAGATTGAACCCCAACTATCTTATGCAATTTAGCAACGAAATACAGTTTTTAACTTACCAAACTGTGGCATAATTCATTACAAGAGGTGTTGAAAATGTCCATTTGCAACCAAACATGCCTGAATCCTTTTTGCTTGGTTAACTGATACTTTTCTCAAAACCATCAGGGAAATTCTTTGAATAGCATTTATGATTTTTATTTTTAAGTTTTTAATGTCTTGTGGATTATTATAGAGTTTTCTTCAAGAATCGCCATAAATAAAAGTCACATACACAAAAAATATCAGGAAATCTGGGTAGCCACAGTCCTTTAGAGATCAATCTGTCATCAAAATATTCATGCAGTTAGCACAATATCATTAGCTGTGTAAGCAGTTGTTCCATCTTGCTGAAAATAATCTACTGTTAGCTTCTCATACTGGGTGATCCAAAAGTAACAGAAAAAGTAAAAATGCAATAATTCAAAAAGTATAGACAGTAGCATGATGCAGTTTTCACAGAAATGCACAAAAAGACATGGGTGTTTTTTAATAACAAAAAATTTTATTGCCAGAATAGTTACATTTGCCACCAATAGGTGGCGCTTCAGTTGTGTCAGTTTGTACAGTGGCGCAGCACAGTTCGCAACACAGCTAGGATTACAAATGTTCAATGTGCGGCCATCATTCACGAGAATGGCCATCAGATGTGGCATGACACTCTGCACAGCATCGAAGAGGGTTTCAGCTGTAATTCCTGTCACATGATGGCGAATAGCTTCTTTCAACATGGCCAATAACGTCGGCCGACCTCTGTACAAATGTTCAATGTGCGGCCATCATTCATGAGAATGGCCATCAGATGTGGCACGACACTCTGCACAGCATCGAAGAGGGTTTCAGCTGTAATTCCTGTCACATGATGGCGAATAGCTTCTTTCAACATGGCCAATAACGTCGGCTGACCTCTGTACACCTGTGACTTCAAGTAGCCCCATAACCAAAAGTCACAAGGTGTAAGGTCTGGAGACCTTGGTGGCCATTCATGCAGGAAAGAATGACTGAGGACACTGTCATTGCCAAATGTCGATCGCAGCAGGTGCTGGACAGGACCTGTGATCATGCAGGATGGAGCACCTCCTGCATGAATATTACGAGAGTATGCCATCCTGCATGTTACACTATGGAGCGCTTGCCTCTCTTGCAAGGAGGGAATGATGCTGTCTCTTAAAAGCGCTGCATAATGCTCGCCTGTGACAGTAACAGTTCGAAATGTACCACTGTGGACTTCCTCAAAGAAAAAGGGGCCTATAATGAATGATGCAGTGAACCCACACCACACTGTTACCTTTGGCTGATGCAAAGGGGTTTCCACAATCGCATGTGTGTTCTCTCTCACCCAGATGCGGCAGTTGTGTGCATTTACACTTCTATTAAGCGAAAAGTGCACCTTGTCAGTCCACAGGATGTTTGACAGCCAGTCCACATTGTTTTCCTCTGTTGAAAAGCCCAATTTGCAAATTCATGACGTCTCTCGAAATCGGTTGGTTTCAGTTCCTGTACATGTTGGATTTTGTAAGGATACCTCTTGAGGATGATCCTGAGTGATCACCACACAATCCTGTAAGAAATGCCAGTTCGTCTTGAAATTTCACGTGCACTGCATTCCCCATGTGCGGAAGCTGCCGATTGTGTGTCGGCCTCGTGTTCGATCTCGTGCACAACTGCAATAGTTTTTTTAGGTCTCCCACTTCTTGCATGTGCTTCCAAACTGCCAGTGTCCTCAAATCTTTTCATCATAAATATCAGTGAGGAACCAGATGTCGGTCCCTTTCCACTTCTAATACCCTGCATCGAATGATAGGTGCACATTTGGAGTTCTGATAATACAGCTTAACTGAAAGTGCTTTATTTCATAATGATAACATGCCTCACCTTGGCAGAACGTTTAACTTCGGTAATAAACGTTAAATGCTGAAAGTTTAACTTCAGTATTCACTACATCTGAAATTTATGTACCTCACGGCAAAGTCAGATTGATCAATGTTTGCAGTCTCGCACTGTTTGTGAAGCAGCGGCCAGCAGATCTGTTTAAATAGCAACAGGCAGCAGCTCCAGGACTGCTACAGTGCCACCTGTTGGTGACAAATGTAATTATTCTGGCAATAAAATTTTTCGTTAAAAAATCCCATGTCTTTCTGTGCATTTCTGTGAAAACTGCATCGTGCTACTGTCTCTACTTTTCGAATTATTGCATTTTTACTTTTTCTGTTACTTTTGGATCACCTGGTATATAACCAGCAGCTGAATAAATTCTTCAAAGATCAGGTTAATGATTAGGCATTTTTTTGTTAGTTAATGATTGGCCAGTTTTTTTTGTTTGAACAGTGTTGCCACTGTTCAGAAACAAACTTTGTCACAACATGCTTAGTCAATTTCAAAATTTCCTTACATAAAGAGTTGTTCCATATTAATCTGGTCACCCAGTAGTTGCAACAGGATATTTTTTTCTTATGATGAAAACATTGTAAAACAAAGCAGTATTCTAAGAATGAAATTTTTTACTGAACATGTATCCAGTGACAAGTTATGAGAAAAAGGATTTGCTTGTTTTGACATCCCTGCAAAAGAATGTATATCATGAATTTCATCTGAATATTTCAGATTACTTAAGTGTGTAGTTCACTCAGAGACACCATCTTTACTCTCTCAAATTATGTTTTTCACAAAAAATATCCATAAGTAAAGGAATTATTTTACATGAGATGTTTGAAAATTTATAAATAAATGGATTTGTGAAAATGCATGGTTTTTCTTTTTCGATGATGCATAGAACCGGCCAGGCCTAGCACCTAATGTCCGACCCCGCCTTCTCGTGGTGCAGACCGTTAGTACCTTTCAAAAGAGATACTCTCTTGTGGAAGTGAACGGAAGGGGAGGGCTGTCAGATTAGTGTGGCCTACTGATCTGGACAACTATGGCTGCTTTTCTTTTTTTTTTCTACCCTGCTGAGGAGTGGTCAACCACACAGGGTCCTGGTGCTGACCATATAAACCCATTGGACTGGACAGATATATGGCTCTGAGCTTGATTATGGATCCTGATTTTGCTGCACTGGTGGGCTTCTGTGGAGGGAAAATCTTCTGCTGTGTTTTCTGTTTGTTTGTGGGTTGACAGCCCCAAGTGAATAGATTCATAGGATATGTTTATCAGCTGGTGGATAATAATGAGCAGAGGTCATCGCAGGTACCTGAACTCTTTGCTTCTATTGGCATCGTCAAATTCTACATTGTGGGAAGTCTTCCAGGGTAGATGGCTTCAGCCTTTAGTGGTGGGGGAACGAGTCTTTGCTCCATGTCTGCGATTAGGGGGCTGTTTAATATTGTCGGCATTCCCTCTCTCAAGAACATTCAAAATCCATTGTTTCTTTAAACATCCCACTAACCATTTTCTCTCATAGGTAGTTGGAATGTGAGGACTCTGCACAGAGCTTTTTCTCTTGATGTCCTCACACAAGAATTCCACCATTATAATTTATATATTCTCAGCTTGCAAGAGACCAGATGGACAGCTAAAGGTCAGATTCTTAAAAATAATCTTAAATTTCTCTTTTCAGGGAGGGACGACAATAAGCATCACCAAGGCGTGGGTCTGCTTCTCAGCAGACACGCTAGTGATGCTCTTCTAGGATATGAGTAAATTAATGAAAGGTTTCTTACAGCAAAATTTCAGACAAGCGTTAAAGACTTGAATGTTATGTGCTGTTATGTCCCCACTGAGGATGCCGATGAGGATGAGAAGGATAGGATTTACGGACAACTTCAGGATACTTTGAATTCTGTAAAGAAAGGAGAGATTACCCTTGTTCTTGGTGACTTCAATGCCAAAGTTGGTACTGACTCTGGCCTTTGGGGAGGGGTGATAGGTCCTTTTGGTATTGGTAGCTGCAATGGGCAATGTCTCCTACTGGTAAGTAAACTCAATGGTTTCAGAGTAACTAACATTTATTACAAACACCGCGACATACATAAGTACACATGGGTTTCACCCGATGGGCTGCATAAGAATATGATTGATTACATATTAATTAACAGCAAATGGGCTAGTTCTGTTAGGAATACCAGGGCATATAGGGGAGCTGAAATTGGATCTGACCATTACCTTGTTAAAAGTGTGTTGCAACTTAAACTTAGAAAGTGTTGTGCTAGGGTTAAAAAATTTACTTTTAATACTGAAGCTCTGAAAGACCCAATTATAGCCAAAGCTTACCATGATAGGTTACTTAGTCATTATGACAGTCATGGTTTGCTTACTACTGAAGTTCAGGAAGAATGGGACCATAATATGTAAAAAGATCAGTTAGCTGCTGATAAGAATGTTTGGCTTGATGGCTTGGCTGACAAAGCCGAGGAAACAGACAGCACAACAGCAGAGAGCTGTACCAGATAGTTAATGTTTTGTGTGGTAGAAAACGAACAGGTATACAGGGATTGAAGGATAAACAAGGTAACATTATAGAAGGTGAGGATTCTGTCATGGTTAGGTGGGCTGAGCATTTCAGTAATGTTCTAAACAATGTGGGTAGTTCTACTCCCATTATTTGCATGATGATAGATGCATTGGTGGCTTTAATGTTGGCCCTATAACACAATCTGAAGTTATTTTGGCTGTTTCTAAACTTAAACTTCATAAATCCCCAGGGGTAGGTGAAATTACTACGGAAGTGCTTAGAGCTGGGAATGTTTCTGTTACCACTTGGATGACTGAAATTTTGAATATCTTTTATGATAAAGGCATGGTTCCTAAGGATTTTACCAGAGTCACAGTAGTTTAAAGTAGACTCACAGAAGTTAGTTGGTGGTAAGTGACATGTTGGTCACGGAGTAGAAGTTAGTTAATAGCAGCTAGAGAGTGATGATGTAGTATCTTCTTCATTAAAGTTGGTGAGTGTTTAAAATAATTTTTAAATAAACTTGTTCGTTATAGAAACTTTTTTGAATCTTTGCTATTTTTTCTCTTGAGCAACGTTAGTTGTTTTGATTGTAAGTTAAATTAGAATTTTGACAATCATTTAATTTTTGAATTCTTCAATTTAATCACCATGAATAATTACTGTACATAAAAATCTAATCATGTTTGCTAGCCATACCAGTAGAGTATCCTAAGTCAAAGAACAATCTGCATACATGAACCGCAACAATCTCCAATAACTATTAAAAATAGTGTTCTAGATCACTATACATCCGGAGGTCTATGTACAGTTATTCAGATGTTACTTACAGACTACTACTATCTATAAATAATCTTTAAACCCATTTAAAGATCACAAGCTTAGTAATGCTTACAAAAATAGAAGAGTATATTGACTTACAAAATTGCTGGTACAACTGCATCAGATGATCTTGTTCAACAGAGCATAAATTAAGCATCCGTTTATGTGAACAATGTGACCAATCCAAATTTGTAATTTTCATCAGTATGGATGACACAGCAAACATTAAAGTTGACAGGATATTATGTTGACATCACAATACATGTCTTGAATCCAATAGCATGCCTTGCCTCAGGCCTTATGCTGTTGATGAGTCTTCCATTATGCTGTTTCCATACTGATGTTGGTTGTCCATCAGTACTTAGATGTTAGGTTTATGCTATACAGGATTAGTTTTAGTCATTTAATGTTGCATATACTGGTATACTCTAATACTCAAGTTCCTGTACCGGTATTGTGGCAGTTTTCTACATGTATAAATTTAAACCATCCAATAGTGGCCAATTACAAATATTTAAAAGAATCATTAAAACTTCCTAAAATCAATCGGCCAACGCAAACTCAACATTACAAACTTGCTGGTACAACTGCATCATTGGTCACGTTGAGTTGCGTTTGTTCACATAAACGGATGCTTAATTTATGCTCTGTTGAACAAGATCATCTGATGCAGTTGTACCAGCAATTAAGTTTAACTGCTCAACAAGATATTCCAAGAGCAACGTGTTTCCCACGCCTTTCTTCATGGCGGCATCATCAGGCTCTGGCATTGAGCACATTCGTGTTGTACCTTATATGCATCTCGCCTGTGCCGCTATTTACATCGCCATGCGCAGTAGTCCCTATTACTTTGTTTGCTTTAGCAGATGATTCCATGCGGCGGGTATTGGGGGGGGGGGATATCTGTATTGCATCATTATTGTGATGTATGAATAGTTTCTCAGCATATGTTAGCTGGAATTTTGTACGGGGTGCCGCTAAAGCTTTATATTTAATTTTATGTATGTCAATATTATTTTCAAGCACAGTTTGTACCAGGGCCGTGTTTGGTTGTTTTTTTTACAATGTCTGTTTCGTGTTCATTCATTCTTATGCTGTATTGCCTGTAAGCTTTCCAATATATGCATTTTTCCCTTTTAATTTTATTGTTGGATCTGGAATTTCTACCTGGTAAACTCCCCCCGTAGGATATTTTCTGTCTCTATTGTTAATTAACAGGTCTTTAATTGTATTAGTTGTTTTAACCGGTATGGATAAATCATATTTATTAAGAATGTTTTGCATAGTATCTGTTATTTTCTTAATACACAGAAAGCTATGTGTGTATCGAACTGTTTTACTTGGCTGTCTTGGTATTATTTGCGTTTCTTTTAGTAAAATATATTTCGAATTATTTTGCCATCTATTCAGAATTTTTCTAGGGTATCCTGTCTCCATAGCAGTATTTGTAATATATTCTATTTACTTTTGAAATGTACTTTGCTCGGAACAATACATATGAGCCCTAATGTAATGTGGTAATATGGACTTTTTTCATGCTTCAATTGGTGTGCAGAGTCATACGGGATATAATTGGGTATATGGGTTTTCTTTCTATATACTGTTGTTTCACATCTATTTTTCTTTCGCATTATCAAAATATCTAAATATGGAAGTTGATTATTTTCTTCTGCTTCATGCGTAAACTTGATTGTAGGCATGATAAAGTTGAAAACCTCAATAAATTGTGCTATTTTATCCAGTGCGTGTGGCCAAAAAAATATTATATCGTTGACGTACCGGAGGCAGAGGGATACTACTAATTTACACTTTGCCAGTGCCGTTTCCTCTACATGGCGCATGACTGCATCTGCCATTAAACCAGACAATGGAGACCCCATAGGGACTCCCTTGGATTGCAGCCATGTGCTTCCGATAGCATTGAAGAAATTGGATGAGGTTGCCAGCACCTCGTGCACACTGAAGTATTCCGGGGAGCTGGGGCGGGCATCCCGCAACCATTCAGCTTTCAGCCGCATCCAGCACCGGAGTGCTGGGATACAGCGATATGACGTCCAGTGAATGAATTGTAGTATGTTCTGTAATTTCCGCATTTTGGATTTTTATTAATGCCTTGTAGCAATCATTTAATATATACTTTGAGGGTGGGAAATATTTCTTGAAAAATTGGCATAATGCTATTTCAAGGTTATATGTTGGTGCCTTCCGTTTATTCACCAGTGGTCGGAATGGCTGATCCAACTTATGTAACTTAATTCTGGCAAAAAGCTGTGGAATATTGGGGTATATCGGTGGATTACATTTTTTTGCAATTTGCTCCGGTAAAAACGGATCATTTTTAAGCTTTTGTAAATTATTTAATAACTTATTGATTGGGTTACTGCTAATGGGTTTACATTTTAATTGATTTAATACCTCTTGTATTTTTGTTTCATACTGTGTCTTATCCAATATTACAAGCTGATTTGTCTTATCTGCCAATACTATTTTAATTTCTCTTTGATTTCTTAACTCTCTTAAAAATTTTATTTCTTTACTTGTTGTGTTATCTTTTTCTTGTTGCAACCATTTGATTGACTTATATATTTTAAATCTTTCTTTGTCCTTAAATCTATGTGGTATCATATTCATGGTTTGTTCTATTTGCGGGATAATTATGAAAGGGTTGGTGGTCATATTATTATATGCAAATTTAGCACCTTGCTGTAGAATTTGTTCTTGTTCACTATTTAGTTTAAATTGAGATAAGTTTATAAATTGCTTATCCTTCTTTTCATCAACCTTTAATTTTTTATTTACCTTTAATTTTTTGCAATCCCCATATTTCTTTTTTACCAAGTTTTGTAACTTTTTATTATGTTTTTTCTCTATTATAGATGTTTGTTTTTCTATTTTAAATGCTACCCTCCCCATTACTTGTGTTAAATTATGGGGTTTAAGTTTTAAATAATTACTATAAACTTCTTTCTCTTTCTTCCGAATCTCCTCCCGTGTATTTCTAATGGTTTTCTTTAACATTATTTGTTCTCTGTGTGCAGTATTTTCTTCATTTCAATGTTATATTTATTTTGGTTAATTTGTAAAAATTTAGGAACCACTGTGAGCCTTTTACAAGCTACTAAAAAATTAAGGCTCAGTAGGAGCCACACCAGCGAGATACGCATATTGGTAAAATTTTTCCCCTCCTCCTTCATTTCTGCGTGTTTGACTCGTGCACTATCAATTTAATTAATACAATTCACAGTAGGATATATTCAATTTAATCACCACGAAAAATTACTGTACATAAAAATCTAATTGTGTTTTTATGTACAGTAATATTCGTGGTGATTAAATTGAATATATCCTACTGTGAATAGTATTAATTAAATTTTGAATTCTTACTCGCTAAGTAATGCCCACTGGTATTCGAACCCTAATTGAACTTTACTTGGCAGTTTGTTAATTATTGCCTGGGGCCTGACTTTAGCTATCCAGAGCTTGAATAAATATTGGATCAGACAAAGGGTCCAAACTTTAAAAGTATTTAACTCTTTGGAGTGTTACAGTTTGGCCATGTTGCCCGTATGGATAATTATAGATTGGCGAATAGGGTTATGAACAGTGTGCCTAAAAAGCTTCAGAAATAGGGGGAGACCAAGGATGCGGTGGACAGACAATGTCAAACAGGACCTTATTAGAATTGGTGTGCAGTGGCCAGATGCAGCATATGTAGCTCAGGACAGACTTGTTTGGAGAACTAAATTGCACGGACTGGTTGGACCTCCGTAGCCCGTGGCTGCTTGAAGATGATGATGATGATGAGTCATACCTTGGCTTTGGGAGCAAATTTCTGGACTATGTTCCAGTGGCTCAAATCAGAACTCTTAATGATTCATGTTGAAATGCTCTGGTGTGCTTGAATTATAACTGTTAATAATCCATAGTAAAATAATTGACTTATTTATTTTTTAATATTTTTAATAGTTTAAATGTTTAATATTATATTATATGCTGTTTCTTTATAAATTTTAAATTAAAAACTATAGAATTATGGTTAATAGGTCTGTAAATGGTAGCTAGGCATAAACTGGAAGGAGAGTTGTGTACCAATCCCCAGTGATAATGCACAGAACTGGCCAGGCTAGCACCTAATGTTCGACCCTTCCTTCTTGTGGTGCAGGCCATTGGTATCTTTCAAAAGAGATAGTCTCTTTTGGAAGGGAATGGAAGGGGAGGGCTGCCAGCTCAGTGTGGACTACTGATCCGGTCATCTATGCCCACTTTTTCTTTTTTTCAACTCTGCTGAGGAGTGGTCAACTTCACAGGGTCCTGGTGCTGACCATTTATGTCCACTAGACTGGACTGGTTTATGGATTTGAGCTTGATTATGGATCCTGGACTTGCTCCACTGATGGGCCTCTGTTGAGGGAGAATCTGCCACTGTGTTTTCTGTTTGCTTGTGGTTTAATGTAAGGTCTAAAAGAATCTTATGCATATATGGTCTGCCCGCATGCATAGCCAGCCCTAAGTGAACAGAGGTATGGAATACCTTATATCAGCTGGTGGATAATCCTGATCAGAGGCCATTACAGGTACCTGAACCTTCACTTAGCTAGATGGGCATCATTAATCCTAAAACTGGAGAATGGTGTCTCAGGCAGGCCATACGGTTCTTGCAAAGGTCCATTTGAAAAGGTGGTGCTTGAAGTTCCTACCAGCATCAGTGACTTCAGCCTTTAGCAGAGGAGGGACAGGTCTTTGCCTCATGCCTGCGATCAGGGGGCTGTTTGATATTGTTGGCCCTTTCTCAATAAACCTAGTTTCTTTAAAAATCCTACTAATAATTTTCTCTCTGCAGGTACATGGAACATGATGATGTTATATAGAGATTATTCTCTTGATGTCCTCATTTAGGAATTCCAGCATTATAACCTATATTCTAGGCTTGCAAGAGACCAGACGAACAGGTAAAGGTCAGATACTTAAAAATGACTATCAATTTCTCAATTTCTCTTTTCAGGCAGGGAGGATGGAAATCATCTGCAAGGTGTAGGTTTGCTTCTCAGCATACATGCCAGTGATGCTCTTCTAGGATATAACTGCATTAATAAAAGATTTCTTACAGCAAAATTTAAAACAAAAATTAAAGACTTTGAATGTCATCTGTTGTTATGGAGGACTCTCATGAGAATGAGAAGGATAAGTTTTACAGCCAGCTTCCGGATATTTTTAATTCTGTGAAGAAAGGAGATATTTTTCTTATGCTAGGTGACTTCAATGCTAAAGTTGGTACTGATTCTAACCTTTGGGCAAGAGATTTAGGTTCCTTTGGCACTGGTAGTTCAAATGACAATGGAGGTCTTCTAAAGGTAAGCAAACTTAATTGTTTGTGAATAACTAACACTTAATACAAACACCAGGACATTTGTAAATATACATGGGTTTCACCTGATGGGTTGCACAGAAATATAATAGATAATATTTTAACTAACAGCAAATGGGCTAGTTCTGTTAGGAATAGCAGATCATACATGGGAGCTTAAACTCAGTCTGACCATTACCTGGTAAAAAGTGTTTTGATGCTGAAGCTTAAGAAATGTGTTCTAGGTTTAACACTGAATGTCTAAAAAATCCAGATATAGCCAAAGCATACCACGATAGGCTACTTAGTCATTATGACAATCCTGGTTTGTTTACTGCTGAAGTTGAGAAGAATGGGATCAGTTTAAACAGGCTTTTCTTGAAACCGACAGTACTCTTTCGGTTAAAACGGAATGGAGAAACAAAATTATTTGAGTGATGTGGCTATAGAACTTATTTCTGAAAGAAGGAAGTGCAGAATTAATATGAATCAACACCCTACTAGTCCCTACAGAAGGCATTACAATGAGCTTAATAAACATGTAAAGGATCAGTTAACAGTTGATAAGAATCTTTAGCTTGATAGCTTGGCTGACCTTTTTCTGACTTGGTTGTACCAGATTATTAATGTTTTATGCAGGAAGAAACAGACAGGTACACAGGGATTAAGGGATAAACATGGCAAGGTGGTTGAAGGTGAGGATTCTGTGATGGCTAGGTGGGCTGAGCATTTCAGAGAAGTTCTAAATAATGTAATTAGTTCTACTCCCAATGTTTGTAATAAGGAGAGATGCATTACTGGCTTTAATGATGGCCCTATATCATGTTTCAAAGTCACTTTGGCTATCTCTAAATTAAAACTGCATAAATTTCCAGGTGTGGATGAAATCACCACTGAAATGCTTAGAGTTGGGAACTTTTGTGTCACATGGCTGACAGAAATTTTGAATATTTTTATGATAAAGGTGTTGTTCCTAAGGATTTTACTAGAGCTATTATTGTCCCAATTTTTAAAAAAAGGTGATCATAGTTCTTGTGACAATTATAGGAGAATTAGTTTACTTATATTTTGGGTAAAGTTCTTTTCACGATTATACTTAATAGAATTAAGAATTGGACAACTGAGTGATGAACAGTGTGGATGTCTTGATCAAATATTTTCACTTAGGCAGATTCTTGAGAAACGTTTAGAGTTTCAGAAACCTGTGGTTGCCAGCTTTATATATTTCAAAAAGCTTTTGATTCTGTTGATTGACATAATTTGTGGTTGATTCTTAGATTATATGGAATACCTAATAAATTAGTTAGTGTAATGAGAGCTCTCTATAATAACACTGAGTCATGTGTGAGAATTGGTACGTCTCATAGCGATTGGTTTAGCATTGCTAGTGGAGTTAGACAAGCGTGCATTTTATCTCCTTTTCTCTTCAGTTTAGTTATTATGATATGTGAAATTCTTTGCAAGGGAAAGTTTTTGGCATTAAATGGTCTAGAGATATCAAAATTTCTGATTTAGATTATGCAGATGATTTGGCCCTGATGGCTAATGATGTTGATGAGATGAATTTTTTTCATTAGGGCTGTTTCATGAGAATGATAATAGAGTAGGTTTGGTTATAAACAGAGAAAAAAACTAAAGTGATGAAAATTAGTCAGGCAGATAGTGCTTCAGTTGCTTTGAATGGATGTACTCTTGAGCAAGTGTTTCAGTTTAATTATCTTGGGAGGTATGTAACAGATACTGGTGATATGCAGCAGGAGATAAAAAGAAGAAAAGGGATTGTTGCTGGGCCTTTTAACAATCTATGGAGTTGTTGTTTTACCTCTGAGTGGCACTTTTTTGCACACCATGGGCTAAATGGCCAGGTCACATGGACCCCGAAGGCTCAGAGAAGGTTGGGGGAGGGGACCCACTGGAACAGCTGTTGGGAGACAGATGGTAGCCTCCCGTCAAGGCCATCCAGCGTGTTCTTTAACGTGCACAGGGTATGGCTCTCCCACACACGGGGCCACGGCTTAACGTCCCATCCGACGGACGGAGGCCTTTCCAAGCCCATCGGTGTCCCCTACTGACCGTGGGCAGGGCGGGGAATTTTGCGGAGATAAATCTCAACGCTGACCCAGCTGGGACTCGAATCTGGGAACTACAGATTATGAGCCTGGCACGCTACCGACTGATCCACCCCCGCCCCAACAATCTATGGAGAGTGTGGAAAAGTAGGCATTTACACCTAAAGACTAAAATTAGGCTGTATAATAGTTTGGTTCAACATGGACCCTTTGTAAGCAGGATAGCAAGAAACTTGATGTCTTTGATTCTAAATGCTTATACAGTATCTGGACATTAGGTGGTTTGACTTGTAAGCAATGATGAGGTTAGAAGGAGTCACCAACCTTCTTTGAGCAGTATATTGCGCAGTGAGAGACTGCATTGGTTTGGCCATGTTGCTCGTATGCATAGCTGCAGAATATCAAACAGGATTATGAACAGTGTGCCTAAGGGTTTCACAGAAAAAGTGGGAGACCTAGGAAGCGATGGGCATACAATGTCAAAAAGGACCTTGCTAGAGTGGGCAAATGTCTCTCTGTCTGTCTGTCTGTCTGATAGGGATTAAAAAAAATTGGTCTGAGCCATTAGCTTCAGGAAGGTTTGGTTGTTTGGGTTTTTTTTGGCACATGAGCTACCGAGGCTATAATGCGCCAAACGAGATAAATAGAAACTAAAAGTCAAGTACCCCTGAACCAAAGTTAAAACCAAGTGCTGTAAAAGGCAAAAGACAAAACCAACAAGATGTGTATATATATATATAACAGAAAAACAATAAAAACAAGATGTAAAGATAACAAACCAACAAGATGTATATAGTAAAAAGCAACCCAGGTGTAATGCCTGGGTTAGATATAAAAAATACAAGGTAAAATCAAAGTCGATTAAAATAACCACAATGCTTCAAAAAGGTAAAAACTGGCAGTAAAACACAATGATCAGATAAAAGATGTCCGAGTGTAAGAGGCTCGGACTTCAGGAAGGTAATCCTATACATATTTCATATTATAATAAACTTGAATTATGATTTCTCATCTTATGTCCCATTTTCAGGAATGCATTAAGTCATAGAGTATATCTGAAGCACGACTATATTTAAAAAATCCAAAAACTTATAAATCATTTATAATTCCTAATACTAAAATTAGTGCGTACCTTAAATTTTTGATATACAATTTCACATTTTTATTTTGAACTGGTGCTTATGATTAGTAATATTTTCATTGTGCTCTAATATTTAAAAAAAAGCTGCAAAACCTTTGATTTTAAGCCCAATAATATGAGTGAGTTGTTAGCAATCCATTAATTTATAACTGCCAATGCTGTTGCCAACTGTAAATTAATGGACTGTTCACAAAAATCAGTAGAAACTTGACATGCCCATAAAAATGCTAACATTTTACACAAAACTGCTTTGCAATTTTTCACACACACTTCAATATAGATTTTGTTTTTGCAATCATGCAAAAAAATTACTTCATGAGCAATTTTGTAGTTTGAATTTGTGAAGCTTAACAGTACAACAGATTAGGAAAAACCAATTAAAAAAACATTTCTGCTGCCATTGCCAGATTCCCCCACATTTCCAAAGGTATTATTTTAAAGCATCCCATTGCAGCTAGTCAGGCAGGGGGAACCAGCCTAAAAATTTGGTAACTTTTTGTCAAGTACATCAAGAATCACAGAACACTAAAATCTATTGAAATAAAAATCTCAATAGTTTGCAACTAAGACATGAACTACGAGGACCATGCAATCAATTATCACAGGGCTGCAGGACAAAAAAATCTGTCGTAATGAAAATGATAATCTCGAAAGTTTAGGTAGAAATAGCCATGGGCTATGAGAGAGCACACATGTCAGCAATGACCCAAGTAAACACCGGAATATTTTCTTCGTGTTTAATCTACACTAAAGTATCAAAGAGGGATAGTTTTTGCAAAACATACCTTTAGTATAGTGAAAATAAGAATAAACAGATTAAAAGTGACACCTGGGCAGTGCTGGGTGCTGTTCAGCTAGTGTTAAATATTTCTAAAAGGCAAAAAATTAAAATATAAATTTATATTGTGTTCACAATTTGATTTCTCCATACATTCATTGGAGATACAGAAATATTTTATTATGAACACAAACATCAGTATTTTAATGAAAATAATGACAAAAAAATATAATTAACTAGCATGCAAAATTAAGCATAATTTTTGTCAAGTTTTGTAAAATAACAATAAACAATAAATATTATGCAATTTTGTCATATAGAATTATTTTGCTTTGAAGCACAAAAAGGAAGTCCATAAAAAACTTGGCTGTCTGTAATTTTTTTAAAAAAAAGTTGGGAACCCTGTAACTGTGCAATGCAGCCAGGTTACCAGATCATTAAAGGAAACTATGCCAAAATTTATTTTAGAAGATTATGACATTAGTTTTTGTTGAATGGCAACTCCATTGTCACAATAAACAGTTTGTATATTACCTCTTAAAGGTTCTAATTTAGTAAATTATAATAGTGTATGTGAAATATTTTCTGGAATAGCTGCATCTTTAAAAAATTGCTGTGTGTTAAATTCTAAACTCTATTTTCTCTGATAGAAAAAAGATTAACTTTTAAAATATTTTGTACAACATCTGAAATTTTAAAGCATGATACTGATGACTTTTGAACTTAAATACATTGAATGATCAAAAGAGTGAATTATAATTTTATATACAAAAATGTGCTATGAAATATTTGCTGGAATAGCTTTATCTTATATAACCTTGTATAACTGAGTCTGGTTGTCAGAGGATTATCTGTGAACCAATGCATTTGGTGTAATGCCTATTGACTGGCTAAAAATATGCTTGGGTTTATGTTACACCATTCATAAATATAAATTTTGATATAGCTTTGATGAGTCACTTTTCCGGAAGGAGGGATCAAAGCAAGCCAACAACTTCTGGGGAACAGAGCCCCCGCCCCCCCTAGTGGGGTTGGTGGCCTAGGCCACAGGGGCAGAGCCCCTAGTAGTTCTCTTGCATGGCTACAGAACATTATTTATGTTAAGACAGATGTCACAATTGCCTGGTTCTGAGAACACTCTTTTTATCCTTCATCATCCTCCTCAAACAGCCATGGGCTATGGATGTCCAACCAGACCGTGAAATTTGGTTCTCCAAGTAAGTCTGTCCTGAGCTACATCAGCTGCATCTGGCCACTGCACACCAATTCTAATAAGGTCCTGTTTGACATTGTCTGACCATCGCATCCTAGGTCTCCCCCTCTTTCTGAGGCCTTTAGGCACACTGTTCATAACCCTATTCGCTAATCTATAATTATCCATACAGGCAACATGGCCAAACCAATTGAGTCTCTCTCTGCACAATATGCTGTTTAAAGGAGGTTGCAGACTCCTTTGCCTAACTTCATCATTAGTTACAAAGTTGAACCACCTAATGCCCAAGATACAGCATAAGCATCTAGAATCAAAAGCATCTAGTTTCCTGTTATCTGGTTTACAAAGCGTCCAACTTTCAATACCATAACTAACCCTAGAAAGAACCAAACTATTATACAATCTAATTTTAGTCTTTAGGTGTATATGCCTATTTCTCCACACTCTCCATAGATTCTTAAAAGTCCTGGCAGCAATCCCTATTCGTCTGTTAATCTCATGCCGCACATCACCATTATCTGTTACATAGCTCCCAAGATAATTAAACTGTGACACCTGCTCAAGACTGCAACCATTCAGATTAACTGAATCATAGCCTGCCTGACCAATTTTCATCACTTTAGTTTTCTCTGTTTATAACCAAACCTACTCTAGTACCAATTTCATCAACAGTTCAAATGAAAGAGTTCATCTCATCAACATCATCTGCATAATCTAAATCAGATATTTTCTTATCTCCAGCCCATTTAAGGCCAAAATCTTTCCCTTGAAGTGAATTTTGCATAACATAATCAATAACCAAGCTAAAGAGAAAAGGAGACAAAATGCACCCTTGTCGAACACCAGAAGTAATGCTAAACCAATTGCTACAAGACTTACCAACTAGCTCTTATTATTGAGGAAGCACAAGAAACAGCACTCACAACATGGTATGCCCAGAAGCAACCAAGGTGGGAGCCCACTGATCCCACTGCAACCAAGGTGGGAGCCCACTGAACAAGGTGGGAGCACTTAAGAGGATTAACTAATGTATGGAGAGGGTCATTGCAAACTGGGAGTGGTGCTCGCCTCTTCCTACCCCACATAAAGAATTTGGCGCGAAATGCACCGTTACAGCAGAGAGTTCTCCGAGAAACCACACCGCCGTCAAAAGGTTAAAGAACACACTGGATAGCCTTGACAGCAGGCTTCCACTTGTCTTCAGTGAAAGAAAACAATCTTAACCAGTTCTGAGCACTTGTGTCCTTATGACCTGGTCATTTAGCACACTGTGCATACAAAAATGCTGCTCAGGGGGAAAACAATCGAAATCTGCATCTGATATTAGTAAAAAATGGCTTTATTAGAACTTACTGTAAGCTTTTTGCTGCTACAAAACTATGTGAAATATGCCAGAATATTTAAAGTGAATCTGCTCTATGCATGATGATATAGCAAAGGGATCAGTAAAAGCCTAAAAACCATCTTCATGATGTATGAGAAATGGATTAATATCTCTTATTCTTCAAAGTAGATTGTTAGAATATGAAGTTCAAGATTGATTAATGTAATGCTAAAAGCTTATAAAATAATTATATTCGTTATCACCAATTTTATTCTCACAATGAAGTGAAATAAAAGACTAAAACTAAAGAATTCAATATACTTACTCTGTGCAATACTCCATCTTGCCTTGGAGTGTTACCATGATGAGAGAAGCTACATTCACTCTAAAAAAACAATGAACTTTTTTAAATTTTAAGCATTCAAAAAACAAACAAACCATTAATATTTCAGCTAATAATTTTTAGATTTACAGAAGGGGCAAAGGTTTCTCCCACTTTTTTTGTTGGGGAGTTCCTGAATCACCACTGATATAATCACTGGATAAATTTAGAACTTTGAACATATATATATGTCATGTTTTGTTTCTTTTACATTGTATTTAATACTAGTTTAAGTGAAAATACAGAAATATGTAAAAAAAAATGCAATTCAGTGTATTTCAATGCTTTCAAAAGACAAGAAAATGTACATAAAAGCAAAATGTTTACAATGCACAGTTAAAAAAACAAGACCAGAATTGAATATTTTCAATGTCCAAAAATGGATCACATAAACTCAATTCTTAAGAACTTGCACAGACTTCTTCTATCTACTTTTTAGCCTCTGGCTAAGCACTGCAGATGTTTCTTACACTGCAAAGACATTTGCATATGGCCAAGTTGTATTGTCTCTTTTCACATACGAAATTTTGACCGATTTGCAATTAGGAATGTATGAGGCTTAGGATTTTGATCCAAGCTGAATTCTTTGGATTTGCTCAAATGAAAATTTTACAGTTTCAAATCTCAAGGTTTGAGAAACCTTGGGACCAATAACACTGATATATGCAAGTGTTATACAACTTGCAGATTTGAGATGTTATGACAAATCAATGGAGTAATAAAGATGTTAACAGATGTGTAGTAATATGTGCCAAAATTATTTTTATTTCGATATCATGATGACAAAAAAATACTTACAGTTCATGTATACTGAGCACTATGAAGAATCACATTTGATTATTTCACGAAGAATGTGCACAATTTACAATATGATAACAATGATAAACATGCACAAATCGGAGGATCTAGATATCAAACATACAGTTATGTTCTTTTTCTTGATTTGAATTTGATTTTTTTAAAAATAGTGCATGTTTATTGATGTTATCATATTGTAAAATATGTCTATTCTGCCTGAAATTACAGAGCCTGTTTCTTCTTAATGCTTCATCTACATGAACTGTGTTTTCTATCATCATGATAAAGAAATAAAAAGAATAATGCTTGCATATATTAATGTTACTGGTACTACTTATCAAGTTTCTAATCTGAAAAATAAAAAATGTGCATTTTTACCAAAAATGCAACAATTTATGTTAATACAGATGAAAATGTAATTTTAATTCCTGCTCTAAAACACTGCCGTATATTCAATGGAACAGATATTTTATATAAAAAATTTATAAACTGTGAGTTCTTTTAACCTGTGTTTAAGTGCAACGTTTTTGGCTATGTTACTGAATGCTTTTGGTCTTTTAGCCACTTCTGATTGAAGGCTAATGCTCTTTAGAAGTTTTTGCTCTAAACCATTATTTATAACTTTTTTTAGTTAAGTTTTCATACTCCCACATTTCACTTTTTGAAAAAATATACAAATATTACTAGCAGCTTTACCTGAGTTGCTTTGGTTTTAAAATCTCTAAATTATATAGTAAATTGTACTCGCAATGTAGCATGCTTTCATTTAACATATAACTGATCATGATCGACCTTTTTGAAAAATTTCTTCTTTTTTGGACATAATAAAGAAGGATATAACGCACTTGAGTTAGTCTATAATACTTTCCATGTCAGAGGCTTTGAGTTGCAACTTGTTGTGCTTGGTACCTGTTTATGCATTTTCCCTATTTTTTTTTTTTTTTTGGGGGGGGGGGGGGCATGGAGGAGTGGGAGAAGGTTAGGGGGTGAACCCATTACTTTGCTTAAAATAATGATGAAAGGAAGCTGTACACCAATTTTAGCAATTTAGTTTTTACTGTTTAAGAAAAATTATTTTGCCATTTACACGTTATTTTTTTGGGGGGGAAGGGAAGAAATGTTGGGGGGTGTCAATACCTTACATTTCTTTAACTTGTGATGAGAGGAAGTTTTATACTGAATTCAGTGATTAGAGATAGTTCTTACGTTTCAACAGAAATCCTTCTTTTCCTAAAGTGGTTTTTTTATCTTCTTTTTTTCAAGGAAAAAAAAAATCCTACGTTGCTTTATGTTAAAATCAAAGTAAGTCAGCAGAAATTCTTGATATCAGATGGAAAAGTACACATCAAGTGCTTCAATTTTTCTATCAGATGCTCCCTTTAATGGGTTAATACAATGTTCCCATTATCTATCAATCTGTGAAATCACCTAAATTTTTGTAGGTTTAGTTAATTAATAGAAACTTTTCTCTGAAGAGAAATAGTGGTTAAAATATTTTTGATTTGTATGATTACTTTTGATATTGCTACACAGGATCAGTGGGCTACTTCAAATTCCTCCCACCTACTTTTGATTTCAAATGAGATATTAATTCCAAACCTATAATTTCTTGATATTATCAGTAGGTCTGGGACTTTACCCAGGTAAAAAGACTTTTAGTTTATCTGTTTTTCCCCCCACACAACTCTTTACTTGTATCAAATTAACAAGACTTTTATCTGTGTATTAATGATTCAGTAGCCATGTCGCTACTTTTTTTCATATTACTTTTCATGTTATTAATATTTGTAATAGTCCATTGTACTTTTTGTGGATCAAATAATAGCTTTAACAATCCAAAATAAAACTGATGTGAATACTTTCATTCAAAAGATTATTCTTTGTACACTGCATGTATTTTACTAGTCAAAAAGTATTAAAAAATAATCAGTTTATTTTACAACAAATGGGCATTCTGACTGAAGTTTATTAGAGCAATTTTTTTTTCCAACAGTAATTTGTTATACCTGTATATTGTTATGGCAAGCTTAGTGACCAATACTAATAGTTGTGCTATATTCATGTCCTTTTAGTACAGCTACTTGTGTGCTTGTTCCATTGCTGGTAATTTACTGTGCTAAACTTGTGATCTGTATGGTGAAGCACACTATACGGTGAAGCATGAAGTCTGGAATTTGTGCTTCACAAGAGGCTGGTGCTGAAGATATTACAGTTCAGTTATCAGGGACTCTGTTTTGACATGAAGTTAAAGAGAACCCACCTGCACCACTGATGTGTGTGTAGGGAAGATGTTAAAAGGATATAACTGGATCATCTATTAACATTCTAAAGCCTTTATTCCTTCATCAAGTAAATTCATGCACTCACCTAGTCTGCAACTTGACCTTGGTAGCACTATAAATTGGGCACTTGCATCTGTGGATCTGGTGCATCACATTCCTATGTTTTCCCATTTCTTGCTACCACGAGCCCTGCTTGTCTGAGAATGTGCTGAAGCATAAAGCATGAAATGCATAGGAATGGATAGTAACATTTATCCTTTTAACCAATGATTTCATTACAGTAAGATAAGCACACAGTTAATAACTTCTTTGACATACTGAATATTGATGCTGTTGTGTACCTTTTTACTGCATGTCATTAACAATGCCCTATCAATGAAGTTGAGTGCCCATTATAACTGCACACCAAAAACAACTGTCTCCAATGTTTGAACTGTGAAATCTTGAGCACCAGCTCTTATGAATTGTGCAAAATCTGGATCTTATGCTTTGCTGTAAAGCTCATGAATTTTACCAGAAAATTATACAACACTTGAACAAGCACACAAGTGAACATACTGAAATGGCATGAATGTAGACCAATTATTAGCATTGATCACTATAGCACTACAGATATCACAAATTACTGTTAAACATCACTGCTCTGATAAACAATCAGAATGTTCATTTGATGTAAAATGACATGACTGCTGTCTATGACTAGTATAAAACACATACATTGTACATAGAGTAGTCCTTTTACATTAGCTTTAAAAAAAAGGTTTTTAATGGTGACTACAGACTTTAATGTTTTCTTTGCATTATTATTTTTAAAATCATTTTCACAGAAAGTTTTTAAGATAGTCAATTAAGTTGAAATCAGTAGTGTTTATATTGTCTATTATTGTGGTTTATGATCAACTGGAAAAAAAACCTATGGCTACTTCTTAATATTATCACTGCAAAATAAAATGTGAGAAATAGAATTTTTCTCTTGTTATTCTGAACTGTTTATTATAATGAACAATTAACCCTTTGCACTCCAGATTTTTTCAGTATGATTGTTAAATAGTATTGGTATGTTGCTGTAGCAGCGCCTATGGAGTGCAAAGGGTTAACTTTTAAAGTGTCATAATTTTTTTTTGTTTTTCAAAAATCCCTACAAAAGGGTTTGCAGCATACTTTTCATGCTCATTTACCCTTTTTTTTCCTTTTGATTTTTTACATTTTATTGTCCAAAAGTAAATACTCTTCCTTTAGTAATGCACTATTTTTGTTCATTAGTTATTAAAAAATAAGGTTTGGTATTTTACTTTAAAATTTATTATTCTCATTTCACAAATTCTTTCAAACTTTTCTATTTAGAGCTTCAGAGCTATATGTAATTAGTATTTTCTTCAAGTTTCAACATCATCAACATTGATCATGTTGAACTTTTGTGGCATATCATTATCTATTCAATAGTTTCCCAAAAGAAAGTTAAACAGGTGAGTTGGTAATACATATATCAGTGAATAAAATTTATATTTTAGATAATAGTAAATACCAATATTAAAAAAAATCACTAACTACAACAAATTATATTTATATTCCTTTGAAAAAAAGTGTATATTATCAGTAATGCAATCTGTCTTGCAATATTTTAAATCTTCCAGGTCCATTGATGCTATAGGACTATCAAGTTTCCCCAGATCATGAATATAGGCATTGGTCAGCAATGTTAGCACAACAAATGAAACTTCAATAAAAAAAAATAGAAATTCCCATTTGAAAATGTTTTACCTATATTTCAATTAACACTTTGACTGCCGTATGAATCATATATGATTCACACTTAATTTGCTCCTGGTGCTGCATTAATCATCCGTGATTCACATACAAATTTGCAGTTCAGGGTTTTGTAGTCGATCATGCATGTGCGAAAGACAAAAATTCATTTCATGGTGGTGTACTCTGCAGGCAGGAGTCTAAATTGTGACATGTGAATCACATGGCCTATAGATCAAAAAAGCATGTTCAGGGCGTGTGAAGAACACGTGATTCACACTTTCAAAATCTGTTTTTAAGCAATAAATTTATAAAAATTATATAAACTTATATTGTATAGCAATTTAAGACCAATTTTAGTTGATTTAACAAAAAAGACGTGGCCCCAGGAGTCGCAAAAATTTTAACATTGCGGCAGTCAAAGGGTTAAGTTGATAATTCAAATGCAAAAAATCCTACTTTTTTTCATTTGATGAATATTTTATTAAGCTGTGTTATATACACTGAAGTGCCATTGAATTAGGGATAGCAACCTAGTAACATGTTAAGATGCTCTCTGGCCCTGATAATTCCCGCCACACAATGAGGCTAGGACTCCATAAGCTGGTGTAAATGTTCCACAGGTATGGAGACCCATGCATCCTCCAGAGCTGTCCACAATTCTCTCAAGCTGATGGGACACGGGCCAGAACACTCAGCTCGATGGCATCCCAAAGATTTTCGATGGGATTTAAATCTGGGCTTCAAGGTGGCCAATTCAATTCATTATTTCAAAGTCAGCAGAATGCTCCTGCAACCATGCAGTAGCCAACCTGAACCTTGGAGATGAACAGTTGTCTTTGCTGGTAGATGCCATCTCCATTGGAATGCATGATAGCCACAAATGGGTATAAATGGTCAGCCATGAATTTTACATACCAGAATGCATTGAGAGTCATTGGTACATGTACCAAAGGTCCCACAGACGTCCAATTGAAGACACTCCAGGCCATCATTGAGCCAGCTTGTACTGTTCCGACCTGACATGCAGGATCCATGGCTTTCACGGGATTGGTGTCATACCCTCAGTTTCCATCACTGTGATGAAGTTTAAACAAGAATTCATCACTCCAGGCTATATGTTGCCAATTTTTGATGGTCCAGTTTCAATGTTCTTTAGCCCAAACAAGGCATTGAGCCTGGTGTTGTGCTGTTAGAAATGGGACTCTTGTAGGTTCTTGGCTCCTGAAGCAGAGATGATGAAGTGAGCATTGCAAGGTCTGTGCACTGACTTCCCGGCTGGAACCTGCATTCAGATGAGAGGTGATTTCAGATAATGTCTGGTGCTATTAGTCCATACGATGCAGGTCAGATGGTGAAGCACACAACCATTCAAGGCTGGTTGTCCTTTGCAGTTTGTCTGAGTTCTTGTTTTTTTGCCAGAATTTCATATTCCCCGAACACTCTTGAAACTGTCGTACGAGAAAATCCAAGTTCGTTGACAATTTTGGAAATCAAGTATCCCGTCTGTCGGGCACCTATGATCTGCCCTCTGTCAAATGCATCTAAATCCCGTGCCTTTCCCACTATGCTTCTGACGACGAATGCTTGGGGAAGCCAAATCTGGCAGCTGTGTAAGACCAGAGTTTCACCCACACATGTGTGCAAATGAAGGACTTGCAGTACTGAATTTGAATAATGTCTCCTATCCCTAATTCAATGACACTTCAGTGAATAATTTTTTAAAGTGACTGATCGCCATTTCTTAGAAGCAACATAATGCAAAGCCAATTTGCTATCTTCCTACATTGATCCTTTTTCTACATTGAGGCAGCCTCCTAATTTAAGCTCACAAGTTCGATCTGAAATTTGCAAAATAATTTTTTCTTAAAGTTCTCAAAAATTCTAAAAATTAATCAAAAATTGCTATTTTTAAAACTGGAGGATTTTGGAAACAACTGTGAAATACCAGGACCGAATCTAGGGTTGGATTGTTTTACCTCTGAGCGGCACTTTTTTGCACACCATGGGCTAAATGGCCAGGCCACAAGGGCCCCGAAGGCTCAGAGAAGGTTGGGGGAGGGGACCCACTGGAACAGCTGTTGGGAGACAGATGGTAGCCTCCCGTCAAGGCCATCCAGCGTGTTCTTTAACGTGCACAGGGTATGGCTCTCCCGCACACGGGGCAACGGCTTAATGTCCCATTTGACGGACGGCGGCCTTTTAAAGCCCAGCAGTGTCCCCTACCGACTGTGGGCAAGGCGGGGAAATTTTGCGGAGATAAATCTCAACGCTGACCCAGCTGGGATTCGAACCCGGGAACTACAGATTACGAGCCTAGCACGCTACCGACTGAGCCACCCCCACCCCCCGAATCTAGGGGGCTTGCATAGTGGGTTGTTTATAGCATTGGCTTGATTGTACACTGGAAGTCATCTTTAGTTGTTCAGCTGGTATTTTATTTATGCTATTATAATTAAATCTTTGTTTTTATTCCTGCATATTTATTTGATTTTATTTCTCTAGATTTATATATCATTATTGATCTTTCAGAATTATGCTACATCACTAGTTATGAAGAGGGTTGGCTTACAGTTTGTTGTTGCAGACACAGCCATTTTAATTTTATTTCTGTAGATTTATGTTGTTATTGATCTTTTGGAGTTATGCTACATTGCTTGTTTTGAGATGATGATTTGCTTACCCCTCATTGCCACAGATTTTTTAATATCATATTAAGTTGCATGTTAATATTTTCATTACTTCTTAGTTTTTCAGTTAAAACACCGATATTTTTATGATTTCCTAAAAATGAATGAGGTCTTGGATATGGAAGCAAGGAGGATTTCCTTGGCATGAAAATCAGTCCTTCTATGGTTGGGAGGAAAATTTCATTAAGGGTGTTATAACCTCAACCCTTTCTCCATTGGTTTAGGAGGATGTTTTACTACCATCCCCCCAATATCTTGGCTGTACCACTCTGAGGATATTTACTTTTTAAGCCTGGTGCAATTACAGCATTTAGTCAAGATCCCCAAAATTCAACACTCAAAAAAAAAATGCATAATGTTCAGTAAAGAAATTTTGCAAAGTGTTCCTCCATTTCATACACAGGACAAAAAATCCCATAAGTGTGAGCAATCCAAGTCACCTTGTGCAACACTGGCCTATGTTTTAAATTATACCATACTAAAAAGAATTAAAAAAAAAAGAAATAATGTTTCAGGTATATATATTATTCAGGAAGAAATTTCCTTTCTATTAACATATTTTTAACTGTTTTTCTGAAATTAAGCCTTAATTGCATAATCAGATCCATTTTTTTCATTATATCACTGTAAAAATGTCTTATTAAATAAAATTAACATGTTTGTAAATTAAATTTTTTATTTTCATAAAATTTGTAATTCTAACATGACCTATTTCTTGTTATTGGTTATTTTGTTTTAAAATACTAAAGCTGACTTGTTTATTTGACTCAGCACAGTTGGCCCTGGACTTTCCTCAAAGTTTACCTAGCAAAAATTTTCAAAAAGAGTAATTTTCTTGTTTTAATTTCGTTTTAAAATTTATTTTCCTCTTATTCATAAATAGATTTTATATTGATATACATTAGAATTATTTTTAACTCTTAGGCTTCTTTTAATTTTTATTTGCATTGCCAGATGTATTTCTTTACTATGATTCTAAAAAAACCCCTAATTTTCATAAAATATGGAAATGCTGAATAATTTGACAAATAACATGCAATAATTCCTTTTATTAGTTATTTGGCAAAAAAAAGTTATAAAGTTAATTTTTTCACTGATCACAGTGAAAAAATAGCTTGCTCTGTGGTACAAACCCATTTTCACACTTGGTATGGGGTTAATAAAACAATGATTGCTATAATCTGGCAGTAAAGGTTGACTACACAGCATTAGGCTAAAAAATTGTGCACATGAAATATTGCATGCCATAGAAGTACATTTACTGAATCTAATAGCCAACTGCAATGCATACAGTGCAGCCTAAGGCTAGTTAAGAGCAATTGGCTAGTTACATTTCTACACTTAATTACTCCACAACAAAATAGTTCCAAAACTAAAACTTGAAGAAAAACAGTTTCTGGCAAATATGGAGTGCTTGTTTTAAAAGAGAATGAATATTTTTCTTTTCCACATTTAGCATTCTTTAATAGTGGCAATTTGCATTAAAGTTATTGAAATAAAATAAATATGAAAGTTTGCATTGCAGTATTACATGATAAATGTAATATGTGGAAACTAAAGTTTGGCTGTTACTGTGCTATTGAAAATTAATCAATATTGAATATTTGATTAATTTTACTGTTAATTGGTAAGACATAAATGCAAAATTTGTTTATTTAGTTGTAACACTGAGAAAAATTAGGTTTTGTACCTCAGGAAACAATCTGTGGAAGAAAGAAGTTAATTATGTAATCAGGATATTTCTACAAAGTATATCTTTGCTCTATCATATATTGTATTTTAATTTTGCCTTCCATTTTTAAAATTTTTTTATCATGTTTATAAGGAATAAATGTTCTACTCACATGAGGAACTGACAATTTTTTTTGTGATGTTAAGGTCAACTGACTTACCAGATAATTGCTTTCATGCTGCTAGATTTAAAAAGTAACTGCAACATGCTTTCTATTACCTATGTTAACAGGGACCAGTATGTATATAGTAAGTGAAGAATATATATATGAAACAATACAAATTTTAAACAATTCTCATTCTTTCACTAGTTTTTTTTTTGTAGATTTTTATGTTAAAAATATATATCATTGAAGGGATAATTAAGCTATTTTATTGCTCTGGCAAAAATGCAAAATAGCCCCCCCATTTCATAAGAAAAATATTAAGTACATTTTATCTTTTTATAAGCAAAAAAGATTGCTGCAAAAACTCCCTTAAAACATTGGCACCTGTGTACTCGGTTAGTTTGCCAGCATCTTAAACTATCCCTGCAACCAAACTGTTAGTCCTTTTTCAAATGGCCACACCCAAAGTGATTTACAAGAGTTAATTATTAACTCATTCCTGAAATCAATTTTATGCTATTTCTTAAATTATTTTTCAGGTACTTCCTAATTCCCCTAAACCAGTGGTTCTCAACAGGTAGAATTTGAATTCCTTTTCTTATGAAATTATAAATAAAAAACTACATGTCAACTGGTCACCAGTTGACATGTTTTTTATTTATAATTTCATATAAAGTAAGTTTAAATATAAAGTATAAAGTATAGTAATTATTAAGAATTTTGGCAATATACATTTTATTTCCTTTTCTTATGAAATTATAAATAAAAATATTCCTGCATTTTTTAATTATGTGTTTTTGTATTAACCTTTATGTAATTTGCATAATTCTCAAACAATTTTTTTTGCTTTTTTTTACAATTACACAATGGAACTTATTCTTAAAAAAATTCTTGTGCAAGTTACTACCCTTAAAATACATAAAGTACTGAAACAAATTTTTTTTTGAAAAAAATTGTCTTCTAATTGATATGTTTTTAAATTGCCACAGCAAATCATAAACAATGGTTGTTTGGTGGTTTTATCACATCCTTAATGTTACTAGGGTAGATTGGTTTGGCAGAGAGAGTAATGTTTCAGCTGTTTGGAGAATTAAAGAGTAAAAATATTGTAAATATAAAATGCCTTACCTATCTCTCATTGAAAAGTATCTATTTGATTCTAATGTGCGTATAAATAATAGGAGGAATGTTTTATTCATTATCAATTGTCCAAATAGCCTTAATCCTTTTTCTACATATGGTTTCTTCAATGGATCAATCTAAAAAAAAAGCATTTATAACTTTAGCAAATATAAAACATTGAAAAACTGTACATATTTTGCTATTGTTGAGCCAATGTAAAATACACATGCAGCACTATTAGTATTAGGTTTAGTCTACTAATTATATAATTATATATAATTAGTAGTTAGCATTATATGTGTATTCTTATATTATATTTATTATATAATATATTATATAAATATATTAATTACATGTAAAAGTAATTAAGCACTTCGTGTTCTTTATATGAAAGAATTAGTGTAGTTTCAAGTTAAACCCCCACTATGAATATGCAATCGTCTTATAACTCTAAAATATTGAACAGTTATATAGCAATATGGCCTGACTTTATATCATTCTACCATACTTCCTATCTGACTTTCACTATGATGACCTTCTCATCTGCATTTATTTCCACTCATCTTTACTGCTCTAAGGTGCACAAAAATAAGGCCATGCAACATAATAAAGATAATGTAATAACTATATACTGAAAAATACACCAATGGCATATAAATGCAACAGTTGTCTTTAAGTCAATGGGAAACAATTATATAATATGAATTTAAAATGGAAGAGAATTTTGAACAAAATCATTGTCCCATTAGTAAGAATAAATAGCGCTCATTGATAAGTTGTATCAAAAAGCTTGCATAAAAAAAGTCTAACACTGGTAATAATGTGAAAAGTAATTACAGCATTTGTTCTGTATAACCCTATGAAATAGTATTTTTTCAGGATGAATCATGTTGCATGATAGAACACAACACATCAAAAACTGGAACACTGTTTTCTATTCTAATAATTTTTGACCCATAACTTTAAGAAAAAAAAATAATATAAATAAAAAATAATTTAAGGTTCAATAGAATGTTTTACTGTAAGTCAAAAATAATCAGTCTTAACCATAGATGGCTAGGCTATAGCTGTTTAACAATAATTATATGAAAAATTACTTGTAATATTGTGAAGAATCACACATGATAGTGGGCACAGGTAGCCTGTCCGATATATGCTGCTATGAATGCCGAGATATGGTCTTCATGTGCTTATTGCTCGAATGAGTTTATTAAGAGATTGTTAATTAGTAAACAGTTGTTGCTTGGAGCTGTTTTAATACAGAGGGTGTTCAAAAAGTTCTTGACACATGTCTTTAGATTTGCACTAGTTCCTCCAAAGTTAATGTGCTATCACATGTTTGAAAGCTTGTCTAAACTTGCTATTACATGTTAAAAACAAAGGCCATATAACAATTTCTCTCTTCACTGCTGGGGCATAACGTTTAGTCTAAAAAATCTGTGCATTTTTACTATGGAGTCTACACTAAATGAGGAAAATTTGACCTTTTCACAAGGATGCAGCTTGGGAACGATGCAAAAAATCATGTTGATTTATCACAAGTGTATGGGGATTATACCTGTTCATAAGGCACTGTTATGGGATGGATGTAAAAATTCAGAGAAGGACAGCAGAACTTCAAAGATCTCCCTCCACAGAAAGATCAAAGAAGGCAGTGAACAAGAGAACAATCATTGCTGTTCTTGAACTCGTTAAGGGAAACCCACACATCACTGTTGAGGTAATAAGTTTAGATACCAGTGTAACAATTGGCACCGTGGAAACAATTATTCATCAACATTTAAAGTTCCAAAAGATCTGTGCCAAATGGGTACACCACAAACTGACAGATGCTGGCAATGTTTGAATCTGCCCCAAACAGTTAACATTGTCACAGGTGATGAAAAGTGGTTTTATAACTATACAACTCTCGGAAAGATCGACAACTATGTTTGGGTTGCAGAAGATGAACCACTTCCTCAATCTTCCAACAAGACTTTCACTCAAGGAAGAGGGTGTTCACTATCTTTTTTCAATTCCCAAGTAGTAGCCGCAGTACCTTACCTGAAAAAATAACTATAAATGACCAATACTACATCAACATTGTTTTGCCCAAAATGGCTAAGGAGATGAAGGAGCAGTGTCTAACAACATGCATGTCAATGTTCACCTTCTTCATGACAATGCAATGCTCACAAAACCCAGCAAGTTACAGCCAATCTGGAGCAGGAAAAAAAAAATCAAGCAGCTACCCCATTCTGCATATTTACCTGATCTTGCATCATGCAGGTTTTGGTTGCTTTCAAAAATTAAGAAAGAATTTTCTGGGAAGCCTTTTTCAAGGGTGCAAGACTTTGCAAAATGCATTCATTCAGAGTTGCAGAGTATTTCCCAAAAAGAGTACCACTAAGCATTCCAGAATTGGCATAGACATCTGCAACTTTGCATAGATGTTGAAGGGGTTTTGAATAGATGTCCTTCATCTCCTTAGCCATTTTGGGCAAAACAATGTTGATGTAGCATGTAGACTCCCTGAAGGAGAGTAAAAGTTTTGTTAAGTGTAATGGTTTCTGTTTTGAGATGCATGCTAATAACTTTTTGCAGTAATATTCTCCATGTAGAGTTACAACAGGAATTTCACTTTACAAAAGTAATTTATATAATTGTTTTCTCAATGTATGACAGTTTGAAAGATGAGTTTAGTGAAGAGATGATGGAAGCATTTTGGAATAATGTTACAGCTTTATTATTGTTGATATAGAAACTAATTAACTAAAATTAAGATACACAGTGATAAGTTATTAAAAATTATTTATCACAAACTACACTGTTAAAATGGCTTTTCAAATGCCCTTGTTGCTCTTTAGCATATTCTGACATACATCATTGCAATATACAATGCGTAGTAGTATTAGCTTACTATCCTAAGTACAATAGTACTTCTCCAAGAGAAGATCTAAGTGCTGGCCTATTAATACTAGTTGGAGTATTAAAAGTTCTTATTCATACTCACATATATGCTTGTTTAGTTGTATGTCCATTGAAGAGGATGTTTGTACTTCTGTAAACTTGGATGGTATACTCAACACAGCAGATATACTGTGTGGTGACACAGTTCTGGTTATTCACAGCATCCTTGGTACATAACAGCTATCATACTGTAGGTAAGCACTGTGTTCTTTCGATTTAAATGCTTGTCACTAGATGTTAAATTTGACCTTACCTCGATTACCTTGATATTTTTATTGTTACCACCTTAAAGGTGCTTTTTCTGTTGAGTTATACAAAACTTCAGCATCAGCATTTCTTATCAGTATCACTAGTCTGAGGATTAGAGCTGGATGTAACTGTTGTTTAAAGGCATTTGAAAATTTTAAAAAACCAACATTTTCAACTGAATACATTCAAACTTCCAAGTAAAATATATGAACAGTTAAAAACCTGGGCAGGAAAAAAAATAAAACAGCTACCCCATTCTACATATTCACCCAATCTTGCACCATGCGAGTTTTGGTTGCATTCAAAAATTAAAAAAGAGCTTGCTGGGAAGCAACAAGGGGTTTTAACTGTTAATATATTTTACTTGGAAGTTTGAATGTATTTGGTTGAAAATGTTTTTTTTTTTTAATTTTCAAATGCCTTTAAACAACAGTTACATTCAAATGCCCTTGTTGCTCTTTAGCATATTCTGATGATCAAAATTGGTTTATTACAAATAGTAGTAATTAGTTTATTGTTGCAACATTGCATTATGAGCTAGATTACAGTTTCTTTAATGGACGACATCCACTATGTTAAAGCAACCTACTGAAGTAAATCTGTTATTTATTAATTATGCTTATTATGTACTTGAAAGTACAGAATTATTAATATACTTATGTATGCTTCTCTTTACTACATATTTTCAATCTTACTATTCTCTGATAAGATGAGATAGCATTTGAATTACAGGGTGAAAGTGTTTTCAACATATTGGCTTGGATTACACTGCTCGACATAGAAAATGCCACACCATGAAGTATTTGTTGGAGTGTCATGCAAATAGGTGGGTTTGTGCCAACAGCTGGGTTATGGAAATGAGTGCAGTGCAAACCAATCACATGATAGATAAGGGGAATAACAGGGCAAAATGGCTTGGCATAGATAAGTTTGATCATCCTCACCTGGGCATGTACACTACTGCATTGGAGTGATCTCCAATGCAGATCTCGGTGGCAAAAGGACTTGCAATGTCATTGGGACTCCTTCATCACACAGACACCTTTACCAAAGGCTCATCATGGGGCTACATACAGTTGGTTGGTCCCTGGGTCACATCATGGTGGAAACACATTGTGATGCAACAACTGTCGGCTGAATTTAGCAACAGTGGTTGGAGGAAGGTAATGTGCATCACCAGTGGGACTGGTGCATGCAGACGGGCATCCAAATGGCTTGATTGCTGCATTTGACGGCAAGTCATAGTAGCCCCACAATCCACAGTGGATGATATAGTGTACAGGCAGCTATAGACATCCCACTGTCACCATGAACTGTGAATCACGGATTGGTTGAAACAAGTTTGCACTCTTGCCAGCCACTGCTATGACTGCCACTCACTGCAGCACATCATCATGCAAGGTTGCAAGTGGTGCCATGCCAAACATGTGTGGCAGAACAAATGGAACCATGTCATATTGAGCAACAAGTCTTGCTTCTGTCTCAGCACTGACAATTGCCATTTGAAAATCTGGAGATGATGTAGTCACCAGGCTGATTTTGCTACCATCTGTGAATGTCACACCAGTCTTCAGCCTGGTGTCATAGTTTGGAGTACTATCAGTTTCAACAGTCATTCATCACTTGTATGCATAGTGTACAATGACAGCACAGTGATACATCGATGAGCTGCTGCAGCCCATTTTGTTGCCGTATCTCCATGTTATTCCTGTTTCATGGTTTCAACACAATAATGCCCACCTGCCATTGCCAACATTAAGGTGTCTGTGTGACAGCACCTACAAGGTGTTACCTTGGCCAGTGCGATCCAGACTTCTCTCCAATAGAAAACATGTGGGACATCATTGACAGACGACTATATGCCTCTGGACGACCCCCTCACAGTGTCCATGAATTATGGACACAGGTCAATGAAGCATGGTCCGCAATACCTCAGCAGTGTAATCTGGGGAATATTCCACTTGATGCCTCGCCATGTTACTAAATGTATAGCCAAGCATGGCAGTCATATGACCTACTGACTCAGGTCACATTATACTGTCTCCTCGTCCATCACATTCATGTAATCCCTCAAAAATTAAACCTCGCCTTTCCCATCTACTTGTCTACACGTGTGGCAAGTTTCATCTCATTTTTGCATTCCTTCATGTTGTGGCATTTTCTATGTTGAGCAGTGTATTTCAATTTTTTATTGGAAAAAGATATAAGCGGCTCTATAAATTCTGATACTGAATTCTGAAATGATTTATATATTTATATATATATATACCATGAACCTAAGTGCATTGCAGCAATAAGTTTTGCACTCTAAATTATTGCTAACTCTCTAAATTATTATTAAACTGTATGCATTCTTTGAGCAGCATTTGCAGCTGCTACAAAGGATTTACAACTTGAATCATCATCCCAGCAATAACAGTGATCACAATAAATTATTATTGTACATTCACATTCAATGAATATTTTTAAAAAATTTATATTAAAATAGATTTATCATATTAACAATGTAAAATTTAAAAGCACCAAAGTTGGGCATACATATTTTATCATTAATGCAGTTTGCTGCATGTTGAATCACATTACTCTGTTTTGCTTTAAATTGTATTATGTTTAAGTTTTTAATCAGATCAGCCATGCAGTATTATATAATGTGCAATTCATGGTAAAATTGGTAAATTATCAATGAAGTATTCCTTCTGGCACTGCTTTCCTCTGTTCATCCAATGTTGTGACTACATTGGACTTTCTAGCAATTTTCACAAGCTTTGTTACAGCTGCAAATTTTCTTACTGTATATCTATTGCTGGTCTCATATGCTGCAACATTGACTGTACTTCATAAACACTGATTTATAACACTTATAATGTCCAACATCACCTTCAGGTTACCATAGAGTTAGGCACCTGTTCTGCAATCATGCTTCTATTATTTAGGATAGCCAACCAGGACCTTTATTATATTACACTTTGCCCAAAAAAATCAATGGTTTTACCATTAGTGTTACATTGGACAATTAAAGTGACTGCAACATGAGTATGATTCAATGTGTGGCAAACTACACTGAAAACACAATTTATTATACACACCCACATAATAACATGTGGGTGTATATTTACCTTTTGCCCTCACAACAGCACATCATGGCATGGACTCAACCAGGCATGGAAACATTTGAGTGGTATTGTGGCTCATGATTCCAGGTTGGGTCGTTTTACCTCTGAGCGACACATTTTTGGACACAATGGGCTAAATGGCCAGGTCACATGGACTCCGAAGGCTCAGAGAAGGTTGGTGGAGGGGACCCACTGGAACAGCTGTTGGGAGACAGATGTTAGTCTCTTGCCGAGGCTATCCAGCGTGTTTTTTAACATGCACAGGATATGGCTCTCCTACACATGAGGCCACGCCTTAACATCCCATCCGACAGACGGTGGCCTTTTCAAGCCCATCGGTGTCTCCCCCCCCCCCCTGACCATGAGCAGGGTGGGGAATTTTGTGGAGATAAACCTCAATGCTGACCCAGCTGGGACTCAAACCTGGGAACTACAGATTATGATTAGCTACTGACTGAGGCCACAATTCCAGGACAGCAATCTGTAAAGAACCAAGAGTTTCTGGTGGTGAGTATTGGGCTCAAATGAATTGTTTCACGGATGCTCAATAAAGTTCAAATCCAGAGAGTGAGAGGGCCATTCAAGGGTTGTGAACTCAGTGGAATGCTCCTTCAACAAATCCTTCGCCAAATGAGAGAGAAGACATGGTTGCTGTCTTGTTGAAAGAAGGCATACTGTTGTGGGAAATGGATAGCCACAAATGGGTGTAGGTGGTCAGCAAGTGCATCAACAAGGCCTTGTGTGGTGATTTCAATAGGTGCAAGGGCCCCAATGTGGCCCACATAAACATGCCCCAGAACATTACACTGCCTCCACTGGCCTGTAACACTTCAACTAGACAGCTGGGAATCCATGCTCTTACATCATTCTTGCAACTTCCTCTCGGTGTGTTGTAGTTGGGAGCTTCAATTTGTTGGACCAAGCTACCTGTTTCTAGTTTTCCACAGTCCATTGGCAATACTCCTTCGCTCACTGTGCCTCACTACCCCCCCCCCCCCCCCAATATGGGACTTGTCAAGTCGGAGGGGGGGGGGGGGGGTCTTGAGGGCCTATGAAGTCGAAGGCTGTGCTGATCAGATTGGGCAATGGTTGGACATGGCTAAGACTTCCATCTCAGAAGTTGAGGTCCCTGATGACCGACTAGGTCCAGTCATGTTGGACAGGGCCCCGATGACCGACTAGGTCCGGTCATGTTGGACAGGGCCCCGACAGTAGGGCTGGACTAAGAGTTCCAGTCACGGGAGCTGAGGCAACTTGGATTCTATATCCTTGTTTGTGGCAGTACAGGACATAGATTAAATTTAGGTTTTGACCAATGGATGAGCTTTACTCCTATAGTACTGTTCACCATTAGTATGGGGGATGAGGGGATGAGCTGTATCTATATGGTACTGTCTTGTCCCTGACCATAGTGTGAATATGGCATTTCCCTATAATGGTAGTGCTTCAGGCAGAACTAGTGGGTCTTCTCATATATATATTTACCTGTGCCTCATTAACTAGTGACGTGCTGTTAACAAAGGTACTCGATGTGGGTGTTGGCTGCCATAGCCATGATTGAATTCACTCAGGTTTCAGTGTTTATCCATCATAACACTCACAGATATGCTATACAGCAGATAGGTACCAGACCTATTTATAGTTTGCAAGGGGTTTCAGCTGGCTGCATTACTGTGGCAGAGTAGGGTAGAGTTGTCAATGGGTAGGTGTGTATAATAAATTGCTTTTAGTGTATGTTAAGGACATAACATATGTCCTAATTTGGTGCTATTAATTTTAAATTACAGTGTTAATGTGATAAATATATTTCAGCCCTTTGTCAATGTGTTGTAAACTTTCAATTTAAACTGGCATTAAATAATACTTGGGCTAATACTTGTAGGTAAGATATGACACTGTTAGGAATGTATCTCCATATCAAGTATGTTATAATAACTCTTTTGAAAGCTAATTTACTGAAAGCTCTCTTCTCCAAAATACATCTTGAGCAGTCATTGGATATTACTAAACCACTTTGAGATCAGGGAATAATTACAAGTAATCCAAGTTAACAGAAATACATAATACATAATATTAATGAGAATGTTGTCAACTCTTTTGAAAATTACATAAAACACATGAGGTGTCAAATGGCTTAATTGTCCATGTTAAAATGTTAAAGTTACAACTAGCACATAAAAAAATAAAGAAAAAAAAATGTTTCAAAATTGGGTCTCTTTAATCAAAATATTTATTTGGTACTGGGATATTTATCATCCATTTCATCACATTGAGTTTGAGTCAATAATAGTAAGTCATATGTTTGACTTCATGACCTGAGGCCTAAAATACATGTAAATCATACAGAGCTATAATTTTTCACAAATTTTGCAAAAAAAAGACTAAATTGTCATGTATTTAATAACATTTAAAACTTTTGCATTACATAAAGATTAGTTTATTGTGTTCCTAAATTATACATTTTTATTTAATTATATACTTGTTCATTCACCCACACAACTAAAATTAATAATGCATGCAGGATTCTAAAACAAAAAAAACTAATGTAGGATTATGATCTCACCTGCATATCTCTAAGGACTGGATGATCATCAGAATTTGGGAACAAAACTTTCATAGCATAAGTTCTGTAATCCAAAAATGGAATGCCTCCTGTGGTAAGGTCGCTTGTAAGGTCAGTCATTTCAGTTTGGAGCTCAGCAAATGCTGTACATATATTAAACCATAATTTAAAAATATTCTTTATTTTAAAGATATGAATAATCAAGTACTTTAAGTAATTTTAAAAAAGGCCATTTTTTTACTATATATTTAGTAAATAGTTTGTTTAAAAACACCTGAGAGTAGTCATAGTTATTTCAAAAGAGCACACTTTATGCTCTCAGAACTTTTATCTATGAATATTCCATTTGAAAGAGCACAAAATCCACAAATACCGATTTGAAATTTATTCACAAATATTCATTTGAAAGAGGGAGCAGTTGTTCCATCCTTAATAATTTTTAACAGCAAATACTTAACCCTTTGCAAGTTTTTTTTATAGGTGTTATCAGTTACTCGAAGCCATATTGATAAAAAATACCTTTTTCATATTGTAGCTTAAAGTTTTTTAAATATAAATATTATTAAAATACTTGCCTGCAAAAACGTTTCTTATTGATAAGGACCTTTACACATTTTTATGGAACAAAAATGACATTGATTTACAAAAATTAAATAAAAACAAATATAAAAAAATAATAAAAATTAAAATTTTTTTATTATAATTTATAGCAGAAAAAATAATTAAACTAAAATTAAACTATAATTAAACTATAACAAATAAAAACTATAATTTATAACAAAAAAACCTAATTTTTTTACTGTGTTTTCTGCTTTCATCACAGTTGTTGAAAACAAATTCATCGTCACTGCTATCAATCACACTATAACTTCTATCACTGGTATTTATTCTATCTGCCATGTTTATTGGTAAAAATTATGATCATGAATAATAATACGGAGCATAGGTACAACACACAATCATCCACTACATAATGTTAGCATCAGACTGACCGTAACGTGTTGCCACTATGGTGCCCACAAGTTTTATGATAAAATCAAGATGGTGCCACTATGGCACCCTCAGATGCAAAGGGTTAAATTAGATTATTAAATTTAATGCAGCAAATAGGTTTATGAAGCTTAACTTTAAAATTTGGATTAAAATGCAGCAATTTGTCTAATGTATCAAATACACTAACTGCTTACATTTTCATACTCTCATGCATCAGAATACCACATTGAACATTTTGCTTCTCTAGATGATTAGGATATATATTTTTGAAATTGAACACTGGCTAATATCTTTTAAGGTAACAAAAATCATTAACCTACTCATCAAAGCAACCATATCTATGGCTATGATATGCAGGATGGCAATTGCAGATATGAATGCACACAGATAACCAACAAGAGATTACCAAACTCAATGGTATTTTATCCTTTAGAGTTCAGTGCCATTTGATTTTCATGGAAGCTTCTTTTTTTAATTTGGAAACAAAAACTGTTAAAATGCTTACTGTAAAAAGAAAATGTTCTATGCCTGTAAATATATAATAAATTTGACACAATTAGGCAAGAAACAATTTCTTCTGTAACAGATATAGTCAATTAACAGTGATAGTGTGAGTGTGAGGGGGATATTGTGAGGGACACCATTGGAGAATAATAGGAAAACACTGTCTTGTTTTATTCAAGTGTCAAGACAGTGTAAATATAAATAAATACCCCCTCAAGCAGCTGCTTGCCACAGAAATCTGAAAGGAGTCTGTCAATTTATACATCATAGTAGAAGGTCTGTGAGGATGGTGGGACCTCAGCAGAAAAACAACACAAACATTAATGCCTTACCCGGCGCTCAAACTCAGGTCCCTTAGATCAGTAGCCAAGTGCGCTAACCACTCGGCCACGGGATGGCTATCATGACAGTGTCATCCTCAAACAGCCATGGGCTACGGATGTCCAACCAGACCGTGAAATTTGGTTCTCCAAGTAAGTCTGTCCTGAGCTACATCAGCTGCATCTGGCCACTGCACACCAATTCTAATAAGGTCCTGTTTGACATTGTCTGACCATCGCATCCTGGGTCTCCCCATCTTTCTGAGGCCTTTAGGCACACTGTTCATAACCCTATTTGCTAATCTATAATTATCCATACAGGCAACATGGCCAAACCAATTGAGTCTCTCTCTCTGCACAATATGCTGTTTAAAGAAGGTTGCAGACTCCTTTGCCTAACTTCATCATTAGTTACAAAGTTGAACCACCTAATGCCCAAGATACAGCATAAGCATCTAGAATCAAAAGCATCTAGTTTCCTGTTATCTGGTTTACAAAGCGTCCAACTTTCAATACCATAACTAACCCTAGAAAGAACCAAACTATTATACAGTCTAATTTTAGTCTTTAGGTGTATAAGCCTATTTCTCCACACTCTCCATAGATTCTTAAAAGTCCTGGCAGCAATCCTTATCTGTCTGTTAATCTCATGCCACACATCACCAGTATCTGTTACATAGCTCTCAAGATAATTAAATTGTGACACCTGCTCAAGACTGCAACCATTCAGATTAACTGAATCACAGCCTGTCTCACCAATTTTCATCACTTTAGTTTTCTCTCTGTTTATAACGAAACCTACTCTACTATCAGTCTCATCAACAGTTCGAATGAAAGAGTTCATCCCATCAACATCATTTGTCAAAAGGACTAAATCATTAGCATAGTCTAAATCAGAAATTTTCGTGTCTCCAGCCCATTTAAGGCCAAAATCTTTCCCTTGAAGTGGATTTCGAGTAACATAATCAATAACCAAACTAAAGAGAAAAGGAGACAAAATGCACCCTTGTTGAACATCAGAAGTAATGCTAAACCAATTGCTACAAGCCTTACCAACTCTCACACACGACTCAGTGTTATTACAGAGAGCTTTCATTATGTTAACTAACTTGTCTGATATACCATATGATCTCACAATGAACCACAAATTATGACGATCAACAGAGTCGAGAGATTTTTTTGAAATCAACAAAGCTAGCAACCCAATGACAGTGTACACTATAACAATTCATCTTACTTGCCTCATGGGTCCATGTGGACTTACTTCAACTATTTATATATCTCAAATAAATCTTTTCATATCATAAACTCGTGTAAACCTCTGTAAATACTCATCAATAAACTCTGTCACAAACTCTTCAAATTTCCTCCTCATAAATCCTATATATGAACTTTGCCTTCAACAGTTTCTCCAAATTTCTCAAACATCTGGCTAATCATCTTATACATGGGCCTCTACGGGCCAGTAAATCTCGGGTACAAGGCTGTCACAGGTGAGGCCATATTATTATATCATGAAGTGAAAGGCAGCCATCAGAATACCTTAACCATGTTATTTCTGTTCTGGTCACATGCTTGTGACTTTTCTCCTCTTTATCTACAGGGTGAGTTCTTATTTGCTGCCATCTGTCAGACATCTTAATGAATCCTTCTTTTACACTAACCTTGATTCATGCTGCCATACACACAGAGCAGGGAACTAACATCTGAATTTAATTCAATTTTTCTCTAATCAATTCTGACTCTATGAGAGAAATCCTTCCAAATCTCCAAACACCACAGCTTATCAGCCAAATCAGACATAAGCAAGTCTACTCTGAGAGGAGAATGCATCATGTCGAGATGAGGCTTCTCTCAGCTGGGATTGAAACTTGGGATCCTGAGGGAAATCAGTAAGCACTAAGAGGCAATGCCTTAATCCACAATGCCAAAAGGTTAGCCCAAGGGTGTCATTATGATTAAGTACACATACATTCTCAGTCATAATAGCAAACTGTTACAACACTAGTCTTGTTGCCTGAGAGTCACACTGAGTGGGAGAAGAAAGGAAATAGTTGTCCTATGAATGCCCACAGAAAGGGGAATTTGCTCCTTTGCCAAACTTTTACCAAAACTTTTACCTAAAATTTTTTATTCTTAGCTCATATTTTGCTTAACTGAACCTCTCATATCGAAGGGTTAGTGTAAATAGCCTGTCAAACACTATTTTAGGAGGAGTCTGTCCAGTTTCTGGCCAGTATCTTACTCTGGCTGGAACTGAAAGAGCATACCTACCTTCTTCATGTGTTGTTCAGCATTGTGGGTTATCTTTTTAATATCCAATCAGTTGGATAAATATATAAATAAATATACAATCAGTTGGAACCAAATCAGTTCTTTGTGAAAAATATATTTTTTAAATATTAATACTTTAACCCACATCTTTTGCTTGATTTTCCCATGCATATTGTAAAATGTTTCCAAAACAGTCCATTATGTTCTCCCAGGTAAAAGTTTTGTGTGTTTTCAAAATCTGCCATCATTTTCGCTTTTTCACAGTTTCATTTACAGTAATACCAACAGAATCTGTAATATACAAGAGTCACTCAAACACTGCTTCAATATTATCTGTCACATTCTTTACTACTTGAGTCTATGTGGTGAACACTAAGGATGTCATAGTTGATTACGTTACAAAATTGACTTTGGGAAAAGATACTATAAATCAATCATACATGTTGATATCTATATACCATTCTCAAGTTCAAAGCTCCATTTTCTAGTCTATGGAGTTGTACATACATATAAAGTTCCCAAATTAGAATCTTATACCCTGATAAGGAAAATTGAGTGACAGGCAATTCTAACATTTTTAAAAAAGAAACTTTACTTTTACCTAATGAAAGGCTTGGGTTGGGTTGTTTTACCTCTGAGCCGCACTTTTTTGCACACCATGGGCTAAATGGCCAGGTCACATGGACCCCGAAGGCTCAGAGAAGATTGGGGGAGGGGACCCACTGGAACAGCTGTTGGGAGACAGATGGTAGCCTCCCATCCAGGCCATCCAGCGTTTTCTTTAACGTGCACAGGGTATGGCTCTGCCGCACATGGGGCCACAGTTTTATGTCTCATCCGACAGACGACAGCCTTTCCAAGTCCATCAGTGTTTCCTACTGACCGTGGGCAGGGCAGGGAATTTTGTGGAGATAAATCTCAATGCTGACCCAGCTGGACTTGAACCTGGTAACTACAGATTATGAGCCTAGCACCAACCGACTGAGCCCCCCCCACCCCCTAATGGAAGGCAGTATATGGGTTTGTATGATTGCTTTAATTTCTAATGAAGTCCTAACCTCACTGTAATCTTAATAAAAATTCAAGAAAAATACTGTTCAAGAATTACTAGCCAAAATTTTTAAATACTTTGAAACAAAATTTTAATGACTACTCACTAAATATAAGCAGGTGCAGATACTCTAAAAGTCAACAATTTTATTTTCAAATCAGGTGTAAACTAAGTTTGCTAAGCATAGGGCACAATATACTCTTATCTCTTAGCTACTATACACTTAGTTCTCATTCTTAACATTGATACTACTGACTCACTAAATAGCTAGAAGCTAATATACGCTAACTAGCTAGACTAAATAGCTAATACACTCACTAAATAGCCAGAAGCATGCATGTGCTTCTGGGAGCATATACATTATGTACATAAAACATTGGCTAGTATTATGATGCAATTGGTTCATTACTTTGCACACAAGCAAAAGTGTGCAAAAATGGAAGATACCAGAGGAATTCAAAAGGAAGTAATAACTGATTATGGAATAAAAGGTAAGCAAACAAAAATTAACTGGTTAAGAAAATAATAAACGTGGTCCTTGCACACATAGATCTAGAGCAGTGGCTCTCAAGTGCAGCCACCAGACAATTTTAGTAATTTAAATATAAAAATATTTGATGATCATTTTTGTCATACAGATTCTTTACAAAAAAAAAAACATTTTCAAACATATACATCAATATATATATTCAAATTTATAGCATTCATTTTTTTATAAAAGCTTTTCTTTGAACCAAAGTCATATAAAGTATAGTGGCAAAACATAGTTTGAGCAAAATTTATGAATTTGATGATAATTGACTAATTATAAGTTAAAAATAAAAAAAGGTTATATGTTTTTATAAGTTTGTACTTATATGCTTAGAATTTCATTTTAACATTTCTTAATGTGGCCACAGTAAATTTCTTGTGGCCTTTAATGTGGCCAGAGTAAACTATGTATAATTGGTAATGGAGGGGACATGAAAAAATATCTTCTGAGAATCATGGTTCTAGAGTGTTGAAGGAGGGCATCATAGACACTGCATTATAATAGGTCTAACAATCTAGATAGATCAAGAGGCTTGAAGGACTGCAAATGTGCATTTATTCCTGGAGTACCAGCAAATGGAAAACAAGGGAAGAGAACTAGCAGTGGTCTGTCAACATCTCTTTCACACTACTGACATAAGCTGATGCAAAAAACGTCTTCATCTGATGATTCCTCATGTTCTGAATCAGATATGCTGCTTTTAGAATCTTCCAACACCTCACTATCAATTTCATTTAAAAGAGGGATAGATGCCATTCATGCAGCACGTTTTTTATATTGCCACTGCGAAAAATCACACTGGCAGTTTCTTTTTGTATCTTTCTAATTATTTCCAATACAGATGTTTTTATATTTGACTGGGTTGGGTTATTTTATCTCTGTTAACAAAAACGTTACTCTGAGTAATAAACATGTTTTTTACTCAGAGTAACGTTTTTGAACACAATAGGCTAAATGGCTAGGTCACAAGGACCCCAAGGGATCACAGAAGGTTGGGTAAGGGGATCCACTAGACAGCTGTTGGGCGACTGATGGTAGCCTCCCATCAAGGCTGTACAGCATGCTCTTTAAAACATAGGGTATGGTTCTTTTGTATATGGAGCTATGGCTTAATATCCCATCCAACGACTGTGACCTCAATCATCAGGTCAGTCAGTAGCACACCACGTTTGAGGTGGGACTCAAACCTGGTGTGCTACTGACTACACTTGACTGGTATGTGGAAACAAAAGTCTTAATACTGAGCAGGATAGGTGCTGCTCTGCTATTGGGAACTTTATAAATAGTATATATTTCTTACTTTACATAGATATGCACAAAGTCAGTTCTAGAAGGGGAGGGAGAGTGGCAAGGGGGCCATGCCTCTCCTCCTTTCAGAATGCTAGTAAGGGTAATAGAGACAAAAACTTTTTAAACTTACTTATATTTCATGCATTTTTCAAGAAATTCTTTGTAGACCCGCAAGACAGAGGAGTGGGGGGGGGGGGATGCCATACTGTATTAGAAATCCAGTCTCTTGCCCTCTTTTACAGTTTTCTGTGTCGATTTTTTTTTACCCCTCCCCTCATTTTTTTTAGATCTGGGCTTGGATATACATAATGAAAAAACATCTAATAACCATTAAAAGGATTAAAGGAAAAACTTACCTTCTTTACATTCACTAGCCACTCTTAGCTCTAATACATCCATCTGCTCTTGCATACTTTTCAGAACTCTGCTACTCTCTGTTGACTTTCGTCGATATGCAATGAGAATAATGATGACAATTACTACCAGGATGCAAGCACCTATAATTACTCCAATTATGACAGGTTTTGTAAGAGTGCTATCTTGATTTGATGGAATTTCATAGCTTAATCGGCCAATAATAAATTGTAGATTGTCTCCAACTTCTACCTACAATGATAAAAATCAAGTCATAAGTTAATACACATAACACTATCGAGTTTAATACGTATAATATTATTGAATTTTAAGGGGGTAAAAAATATTTATTTCATCTGATATGTTTCTTAGTGTGCAAGTGCTTCAAAAACCAGGAATGCTAGATACTGTTAAAAGATGCTGTGAATGAAAAAGCCAAGTTATGACATGATTTGTTTTTGGAATAATATTTTAATGGCAATAGTGCAAAAACAACAGTTACATGTATAAATAATTAATGAACTTGTCATATTTGGTATTAACCTATAAATTACCACTTTAATGCCGATTTAAATTTTAGAGGAAAAATTGTCTCAACCGGCACAAGACAATTTTTCCTCTAAAATTTAAATCAGCATTCAAATGGTAATTTATAAGTTAGTAACATGTATTATTTAAAAAGTATTTATGAATAATAAAGTTTAAACTTTCCTCAATGCTAATTTCATGATGATTAAATGCTTTGAAAAAAATATGCATTTTCCCCTGAATTATTAAGTTCTCTAGCATTGTATAGTATTTTATAAATATACCAATACCATAATTTATATTGTTTTGCATTTTAAGAGAAGTGAATATCTGCACTCACTTATAATAGTTCAGAAAAATGTAGCACGAATGATTCTTTTGGTGGACCAGTACCACTTCTTTACAGGTATATGGATGAGCCTTTGAAGAATAGGCATGCCAAAGAAATAGAAGAATTAGAAGTTGTATCCACCCATGATTTATCTGAGCAATGGGCAACCTGTGGCCTATGAACACTTTTAAAGTGGCCCGTGAATATTGCTGCGCAAGTACTTTGTGCAATATCAGTTTTTCTTTCCTAATTTACCTTTATACCATTTTTGTAAGTGTGTTTTAGTAGCCTAAATTTAATTTATGATCACATCGACCCACCTGAAAGACTTTGTGCCTTAGGGGTAGATCAGATTTTCTGAATGTACTGTTCAATTCTTGATAAAAAGCTTAAATCTCGCTCAAATTGACACTACACCAGTAAACATTCTAATTATGAACGTTATCAAGGCCAACATAGAAAAGAAACATTTGAGAAACTTATGTCTTAGATTATTTACTCAAAGGTCTCAACCTCTGATGCTGTTCTGCATGCAAGTTTTGTTATAAGTGAGAAAATCGTAAAATATTACAAAAATTATTCTGACGGCAAATTTGTAAAGGGTTGCATGCAAACAGTTTCTGGTACATTTTGTCTAGAGAAAAAAGGATAATCAGGTATAATGGTGAACTTGCTGCCAATATAGAAAATACCTTTATAGAGATGCATTGATGAAAGTACTAATGTTTTTGATGCAGCTTAATTAATGATATTTATATGTGGAATTGATATTAGTTTCCATTAAAATGCATTTCATTTTTATCCATTTATGTTGTTTACTTTCAATTTCTTGTATATTAAATCCTAATTTAATTAATAAAACTGCAAAAAAAGTTTTTTCACTAAAATTATAAAAAAATTAAATAAAGTTTAACTCCATACACACTGTAGGTGCTGGTCTAGTCATATGGTATTGGGAAAATGTTTTTAATAATTTCATTAAAATTATAAAAAGTACATGTCCTTTTTGAAATGAAAAGGTATCTGAAAATTTAATTGTTTATGCATATTGTTTTCTCAGGGCATTAGACTTGTAGGGGGGGGGGGGTAAGTTTAGAGTGTTAATGCAATAAGTAAGAATCTGGCCTGGAGCACTCTCAAAAATCCTCATCTGGCCTACTGATGAGAAAAGGTTGCTTTATCCCTGATTTACCTCATGAAAACTACTCAAGTTGCTTGCAGACTGACATCTTTATTGACACAAAAAAGCATTACATTTCATAGGTGTACTATATCTGCCTAATAAAACTTGTTTGCAAATATAAAAATTATAAATAAGTAACAGAAACTATGAATGACAACATGGCTTCATTAAAAAGAGAAATATAATCATCCAGTTCATTCAACCAACACAAAACTTCAATACAGAAAGGAAAAATTCGTTTTCAAGCACCAAATTTGCATTGTTCATTTAACTATTATTTATATATGTACTGTTTTATTTATTTCTGCCACTTAACTGTTATGCCACTTAAGAAACACAATCCCCAGTTGCTAGTCAAATTTAATATTGTCTCACCTGCGATGCACTGCTTTTTCATCCCAGTAACAAAGCTTGCATCTCCACCTACTATGTTAATGGGCATGTAAAATATAATTCATAGCTATACAGTTTATTATATTTAAATATTCTGTTTTACTGTACATATCCCATTTCTTTATTGTTTCCAGTATTCAGTATTACTCTTCCCTATTAAACTGCATTTATTAAAATACTTAATGGAGTATTGGACTACCAGAATCAGATACTGTAGTCATTTCTTACAAGGATCAACAATTCAATTTGTGGCATTTTATTTGTGTCATTTCATATTAACATAACCTCAAATCAAATTGGGGTTGGTGTAAAGAGAAAAAAAATTCATATTTGAACTTCATTAAATCCAGTGATTGCCAATCATGAAGTAGCTGACATTTTTTACACTTCGCTTTTTTTTTTCAAATTCTTAAATTTAAGTGAGGAAAATGAAGATTGAGCCCACACATATGTAGGTATAGAAACTGAAAGCCAATTACTTAAAACTTAAGATATTACAATATTAAAAACATTAGAATTTATTTTAAGATTCAAATGATGTTAAACACTTTTACCCCCTATAATGTCAGTAATGGTAGCAAGGTAGTCACTGGAAGGAGAGCTATGCATCAATCCCCTGTGATGATGCACAGAATTGGCCAGGCCTAGCACCTAATGTCCGACCCCACCTTCTCCTGGTGCAGGCCGTATCTTTCAAAAGAGATACTTTCTTGTGGAAGGGAACGGAAGGGGAAGGCAGCCAGATCAGTGTGGATTACTATGGCTACTTTCCCCTTTTTTCTACCCTGCTGAGGAGTGCTCAACCACACAGGGTCCTTGACCACATACACCTACCGGATTCGAATAATGGCTCTGAGCATGATTATGGATCTTGATTTTTCCAAACTGCTGAGCTTCTGTTGAGGGAAAATCTTCCACTGTGTTCTCTGTGGGTTGACAGCACCAAATGAATAGATTCATAGGATACATTTTATTAGCTGGTGGATAATCTTGATCTGAGACCATCGCAGGTACCTGAACTTCTACGGGTATCATCAAAACGTACATTGGAGGAAGTCTTTCAGTGTAGATGACCTCAGACTTTAGTAGTAGGGGAAGGGGTCTTTGCCTATGACTGAAATTAGGGGGCTGTTTGATATTGTTGGCATTCACTCTCTTAATAAACATAGTTGTGATGCCCCCTCATTAATTTTTACTTTACCTTAACCAGTTTTGCTTAATTTATGTTATATTTATCATTTTGGAAATTTTAATTTCATTTTTGGCATCACAACGCTCGTTTCCAAGAGCACAGGAGTTGCATATGCGCAACTCCGAGCTTTTGATTGTCACCTACTAAAGCGCGCGTGTACAAGGACCCCCCCCCCCCTCTTGCGTCATTGATATGCACGATCGTCATTTTATGCAAATGTCTTTACCGGTGCAACAGCCATGTGTTGCCAAGTCTGTATGCTTGTTATAACCGTGACATGTAGTCACAGAAGTTAGTTGGTGGTAAGTGACATGTTAGTCACAGAGTTGTGCGTAGAAGGAGTAGAAGTTAGTAGAGTAGTAAGAGAGTTGAAGAAGTAGTTAGTTGGAGTTGTTAATTTGTAGTGAGATAGTAATGATGTAGATGACATTTTCATTGACGTTGGCAAGTGTTTAAAAATAATTTTTGAAATAAACTTGTTTGTTATAGAAACTTTTTTGAATCTTTGCTATTTTTTCTCTTGAGCAATGTTATTTGATAAGTTTTGATCGTAAATTTAATTACATTGACAATCATTTATTTTTTGAATTCTTACTCGTTAAGTAACACCCGCTGGTATTCGAACCCTAATTGAACTTTATTTGGCAAATTGTTATTATTGCCTGGTGCCCTATTTAGCTATCTGGAGCTTGAATAAATATTGGATCAGACAAAGGGTCCAAAACTTTAAAAGAATTTAAATCTTTAGAGAGTTACAGAGTCATTAAAAGAGGTGGCGCCCATACAGGGACCTTACAGAGTATAAAAAAGAAGTGGCGCACTGAGAGCAGGGACTTGCCAGTAAAAGATAGTGGTCCAAGAATAGGGAATGTATATTTATGTATAAATTGTATATGTTATTTAATGTGATTGTCAAAGATAGTAAATTTTGAGCTCATTAGTTGTATGTACTATTCATAGATTTAACGGCAGCTTAAGCCGAAAATTTTTGTTGAGCAAGAAGCTTAACTTTTTTGTGTATTAGTCAAAGGTACTGAAGTTTCAGCACAGTTATTGCTGATAGATAAGATATTTAAATATCTTAACTATCAGCAATAACTGCGCTGATAGCAAATACCTGCACTGATAGTAAAGATTAGAAGTGTCCAGTCACACACACACAGGCACGATAAATTTTTTGATATGCAAATTTTATATTTTTGCAAGCTTAGTTGTAGCTTAGTATTGTATTGTTGCATAGCAGTACCTCTGAGTACTACTAAAGATTAAAAAAGTTTCAAAATTTTGACAGACTGCTAAACATGTCTGCTAGTTGGGTTGTTTTACCTCTGAGCGGCACTTTTTTGCACACCATGGGCTAAATGGCCAGGTCACATGGACCCCGAAGGCTCAGAGAAGGTTGGGGGAGGGGACCCACTGGAACAGCTGTTGGGAGACAGATGGTAACCTCCCGTCAAGGCCATCCAGCGTGTTCTTTAACGTGCACAGGGTATGGCTCTCCCGCACACGGGGCCATGGCTTAACGTCCCATCCGACGAACGGCGGCCTTTCCAAGCCCATCAATGTCCCCTACTGACCGTGGGCAGGGTGGGGAATTTTGCGGAGATAAATCTCAACGCTTCACCAGCTGGGACTCGAACCTGGGAACTACAGATTACGAGCCTGGCGCGCTATCGACTGAGCCACCCCTGCCCCACATGTCTGCAAGTAATATGGCTGATTCTGACATAACGACTCCCGACATAGAAAAAGTAAAAGACAGGTTGCAGGATGTAATGAAGGAAGCAGAAGTGCTAATGAATCTGCTTAATGATCTTGGGGGAAAAGGGGAATGACAACAACCCCTAAATTTGCTGACAATGCTACGTCAGTTCACCAACGTAGAAACTTTGAGCGTAAGGTTCCATTTGCTGTTAAGTCAGAAGCAAGTGATAGAACAGAGTATTATCAACCACCACAATGATGAGTTGCCAATCCATCTATTAACATAGTCCTCATGTTAATTGGCCTTTATCTGAGATAAGGTTCGACGGTTCGAAACGTCTGTCATCGTGGACATTTGTCAAGTCCATGGAAGAGCATTTCCTTTTACATGAAGTGCCTGGCAACGAAAAGGTGGTTTTAGCAGTATCTTGTCTAATTGGATGTGCTAAGCAATGGTGGAATAACTTAGGATGTCGTCATGGAATTGAATTTTGGGAAGAGTTTAAAAGCGAAATCATGGAGAATTCAGCTTATAATGATTTTACAGAACTAACTACAGAGTTGTTTTCACGAAGACAAAGGGAAGGAGACGATCTAGAAAAATTTATCTGGGGTACAGTAGAGTTATACCAGCTGTACGATACTGATGCCACCGAAATTGATATCATAAATTGCATATTGTCCCAATTGCTTTTGCCCATTAGGGAATACTTAGAAGTACGTAACATAAACTCAATTTCAGATTTAGTCAAATTGGCTCGGCAATATACTGCAAGAAGAGAATCTGCAGCAACTGCATTAAACCAACAATGGATGCAATCCCCGCCAAAGCAGAGCTATCAGGTTGAGTCTTGTAAAATGACTCCCGCATGATCGGAAGTTACACAGTCCCAAAAATTTGTGCTGAACGCGCCTGGAAAGATGTTGAATGAAGCAAGCAAATAATTTATTCCACGTCAAGTTTCGAACAATGACACTAGACCTAAAACGTATGCTAGAGAAACTTTTAGATGTGATTTTTGTGGCCGACTAGGACACATGGAGTAATATTGTTATCGAAGGAATGACAATTCGGAAAACTTGAATTAGGATCTTTGAAGCTAGAGGCCAAAGTTCCTCACGAAAAGCCCTCTCATGAGTTATGTCTTGCCACTATAGCTTTACTTTTTGTTAAGGCTTGTCACAAAGAAATTAAATTAATACATACAGATACAGAAGCCAATCTTTCGTTTTCAAAGGAACAAGTTTTAGATGATATTTATGACAATTGTCAATTGAAAGTGCAGCCGCAGTCCCGTGGACTTTTTAATTACCTTGTAGTCCAAAGCAGAATGTTCAAGAAGCACCTACAAAATGTCCCATTAATGCAATTAATGCGAATTTAGAGAAACAAGTTTGCGATGCAAAGCAAATTAATGATAAAACTGTTATAGAAGAAAATGATATAAATTTTGTTGATAATGAAGTTTTAAGGGAAATTAGTACTGAAAATATTGATGAGAAGCATTCTAAGTTTGTTTTAAAGGAAAATAATGTTGATGAAGTAAATGAGAAATGCAACCAAGAAATTATTCAGACTGCAAATAATCCTCACAAGTCTGGCAAGTTTGGAAGTCCTCAACTGTTCAAGCGTCATTTGGAGGCGGACACCAATAAACTTAGAAAGTAAAAGGCCAGGTTCTACAAAAATCAGCACGTAGCAACGAGATGCCGACAAAACAACCAGAGCCTGTAGAGCAACAACTGGCAGCGAAGCAATCAACATAGCAGAGATGATGTCATGAGCAAGATCTTCAGCAATGCTTTCACTTGAGTTATTGATCGACGAAGGAAAGATGTCATCGGAACCCGACTGGATGATTTATTGCAACGGAGTGCCAACAATGAAAATTTAAGTATATAATTATTCTTCCACTTGGCACTTAATGATTTATAAATGTTCTCTTTTCTTTGGAATAGATGAAGACGAAGAAGAATGAAGTCGCTTTATTGTGATTTATATACTTAAAAATGTTTAATTTCTTGTTGAAACTTTGGAGTTTCAATATTTATTTTTGGAAAGTGAGTTTACTATAGTTTGAGTTTAAACTGTGTGAATAGAATTTATTTAAGTATTCTTGTTCATCGAAGTTCCAGTTGTTATATTGTATTCACGTGATTTAAAATGTATTTTTGTAGATTTTTTTGCGTTTCAGCTGACTGAAAGCTGAAAATTATAAGTTGACATTAGGAAGTTTAGAAATTGTAAAATGTTTATGGATATGAATGCTGAGAGTGAAAGGGAATTAGTGATGTAATATTTTTTCGTTTTTAAGAAATATTTTGTATTGTAAAATAATGTGCATTTCAAAGTGAATTTATCTATACAAAAATGAGATTCATGTAAAAAGTGATTGGATGAAATGTTATCGTCATATATTATAAATTATTTACGCATTTTTTTCTTTATTCTTAGATACGATATATTTATATGTGTTTAAATCTGTTCAGTGTCATCAGTAATATTTATGTGTCAATGATGCGTAATTTTTTGGGATGATTGGCAGCATTTATTTGTATATATATGAGCTGACAATGATGACTGCAGAATTTTTCTTTTGGGGTACCTTGTCAGAGCTGTCCCTAATGGCCAAGTCTGGTGAATGAGTTGTTACCAGCATAACTCCTTTGGGAGTGGGATGTTCAGCTCTGAAAGGGAAGGTAGCTAATGAATATTCTATTTCAGCTAGCTCGTGATTGCTGTGTATAGGTGAAGAATTAGCGGATGATTACACTCTCCCGCCTGTTTGTAAAAAATTGAATTTTCTTGCGTCATGTGTTTGATGTAATTGCGAGGAGATAACGGTGTTCAAATACCCATTTTTTTGTATGATAGGAGAGAGCTTGCTTTCACATATTTTGATTGTAGTTAGGGGATAAGCCGAAGTTATGCACCCTGCTTACGACATATACAATTGAATTTTTTTTCTTTAACCTTTCTAGAAGCAGGATAGGAGTGAATTAACCTGCTTATTGTGCAGTTAAAGTTATGCCAATTTCGAGTTTGTATCAGAATGTGATACTTGGTAGTCTGATAACGTTAGTATACAGTTAACTGCCACAGTCAGTGGAATATATTTACACTAGGTTAGCTGTTACACTCTTGAGGAGATTTGGGAGGAGGTACCTTTGGTTGTGTTGGAAAATTGTGTCAAAGTGAGAATAGAGAGTCTTATCAAAATTTGTGTAAGCATACTTTTATTTATGTTCAACTATGTGCAAATGACGTGAGATGTGTCCTTTTATTCAAATTTTTGCCAGTCAAAATCTGTTAGGTCAAATTTTTGATTCCCTTTGGAAGGGGGAGTTCGATGCCCCCTCATTCACTTTTACTTTACCTTAACCAGTTTTGCTTAATTTACGTTATATTTATCATTTTGGGGATTTTGGGGATTTTTGGCATCACAGTGCTCGTTTCCGAGAGCATAGGAGTTGCATATGTGTAACTCCGAACTTTCGATAGTGATCCGCTAAAGTACGTGTACAAGGACATGCCCCTTCTTGTGTCATAGCTATGCACGATCGTCATTTTACGCAAATGTCTTTACCAGTGCAACAGCCACGTATTGCCGAGCCTGTATGCTTGTTATAACCGTGACATGTAGTCACAGAAGTTAGTTGGTGGTAAGTGACATGTTAGTCACAGAGTTGTGCGTAGAAGTTAGTTGTGAGTAGAAGTTGGTTGGAGTAGGAGTAGAAGTTAGTAGAGTAGTAAGAGAGTTGAAGAAGTAGTTAGTTGGAGTTGTTAGTTTGTAGTAAGATAGTAATGATGCAGACGATATTGGTGAGTGTTTAAAAATAATTTTTGAAATAAACTTGTTTGTTATAGAAACTTTTTTTGAATCTTTGCTATTTTTTTTCTTGAGCAACATTATTTGATAAGTTTTGATTGTAAATTTAATTACATTGACCATCATTTAATTCTTACTCGTTAAGTAACACACGCTGGTATTCGAATCCTAATTGAACTTTATTTGGCAAATTGTTATTATTGTCTGGCGCCTGATTTAGCTATCTGGAGCTGGAATAAATATTGGATCACAAAGGGTCCAAAACTTTAAAAATTTTTAAATCTTTGGAGTGTTACATAGTTTCTTCAAGCATCCCACTAACCATTTTCTTTCCATAGGTAGTTGGAATGTGAGGACTGTGCAAAGAAATTATTCTCTTGATGTCCTCACACAAGATAATTAAACCCTCCCCAAATAATTTTCATGACAAGATAATTAACCCCCCCCCCCCCCACACACACACACAAGACATTTTCCCATAATAATTATCCTATATACTGGTGATGTGCGGCATGAGATTACCAGAAAAATAGGGATTGCTGCTGGGACTTTTAAGAATCTATGGAGAGTGGAGAAATAGGCATATACACTTAAAGACTAAAATTAGACTGTATAATAGTTTGGTTCTTTCTAGGGTTAGTTATGGTAGTGGACACTTAGTCACTTTAGTTCAGTGATGTTCTAAACCAGGCGTGTCCAGTCTATGGGCCGCATTGGCCCTGGACAACTAGTAATGCGGCCCACAAAATTGTAAAGTTTACATGTTTACCACATAAGCTTTCAACATGATTATGTGATTTTTCATTGAGTTTTTGATATCCCACTAGTTTTATGTTGCCCTTTTTTTAATTTTATAATAAAAAACTTAAGAAAATAAATGAAGTTTTATTATTCATATACATTAACTATATTATATATTTTATATGCGGCCCAAAATAATTCGTCTTCACTCAATGTGGCCCAGGGAAGTCAAATCTTCACTCAGTGTGGCCCAGGGAAGTCAAATCTTCACTCAGTGTGGCCCAGGGAAGTCAAATCTTCACTCAATGTGGCCCAGGGAAGTCTAAAGTTTGGACATGCCTGTTCTAAACAATGTGGTTAGTTCTACTCCCATTGTTTGTAATGATGATAAATGTATTGGGGGCTTTAATGCTGGCTCTATAACACAATCTGAAGTTATTTTGGCTATTTCTAAACTTAAACTTCATAAATCCCCAGGGGTAGATAAAATTACTAGGGAAATGATTAGAGCTGGGAATGTTTCTGTTATCACTTGGATGACTGAAATTTTGAATGTCTTTTATGATAAATGTACAGTTCCTAAGGATTTCACCAGAGCTATTATTATCCCTATTTCAAAAAAAGGTGATCTCAGTTTTTGTGATAACTATAGGGGTATCAGCCTACTCTCTGTTCCAGGGAAAGTTCTTTGCTTGATTGTGCTTAATAGAATTAAGAGTCTGGTTGACAGGCAATTGCGTGATGAGCAATGGGGATTCAGAAGTTGTAGGGGATGTGTGGATCAGATATTTTCACTTAGGCAGATTCTTGAGAAATGTTTAGTTTCAGAAACCTTTGGTTGTTAGCTTCGTTGATTTCAAAAAGGCTTTTGACTCTGTTGATCGTCATAATTTGTGGTTGCTTGTGAGATCATATGGTATACCAGACAAGTTGTTCTGTTAATTATAGGGGTATCAGACTATTTTCTGTTCCATATAAAGTTTTTTGCATGATTGTACTTTACATAATTAAGGATCTAGTTGATGACAATTGTGTGATGAACAGTGTGCATTCAAAAGTGGTAGGGAATGCACAGATCAGATTTCTTCACTTGGACAGATTCTTCAGAAATGTTTAAAGTTTCAGAAAGCTTTGGTTACTAGCTTTATTGATTTCAAAAGGCCTTTGACTCTGTTGATTGTTATATTTTCTAGTTGATCGTGATATCGTATGGTATACCAGACAAGTTAGCTAACACAATGAAAGCTCTCTATAATAACATGAGTCAATTGTGAGAGTTGGTAATGCTTGAACCAATTGTTTTAGCATTGCTTCTGGTGTTTGACAAGAGTGCATTTTGTGTCCTTTCCTCTTTAATTTGGCTATTTATTATGTTATGTGATATTCACAGCAATGGAAAGATTTTGGCTTTAAATGGTCCAGAGATCTGAAAATTTATGATTTAGCCCTTTTGGCAAATAATGTTGATGAGATGAACTCTTTCATTCAAGCAGTTGATGAAACTGGTAGTAGAGCAGGTTTGGTTTAAACAGAGAGAAAACTAAAGTGATGAAAATTGGTCAGGCAGGCTGTGATTCAGTTAATTTGAATGGTTGCAGTCTTGAGCAGGTGTCACACGTTTAATTTTCTTGGGAGCTATGTAACAGATAGTGGTGATGTGCGGCATGAGATTAACATACGAATAGGGATTGCTGCTGGGACTTTTAAGAATCTATGGAGATAGTGGAGAAATAGGTGTATACACTAAAGACTAAAATTAAGCTGTATAATAGTTTGGTTCTTTCTAGAGTTAGCTATGGTATGAAAAAAGGAGTCTTTGTAAACAAGATGACAGGAAACTTGATGCTTTTGATTCTAGATGCTTAGGTAGTATCTTGGGCATTAGGTGGTTCAACTTTGTAAGTAATGATGAGGTTAAGCAAAGGAGTTGGCAACCTCCTTTAAGCAGCATATTGTGTAGAGAGAGACTGTTGCTTTGGCAATGTTGCCCATATGCATAATTATTGGTTAGTGAATAGGGTCATGAACAATGTGCTTAAAGGCCTCACAGAAAGAGGAGACCTAGGATGCAGTGGGTAGACAATATCACACACGACCTTCTAAGAATTAGAGTACAGCAGCCAGTTAGCACAATGTAGTTCATGACAGATATGTTTGGAGAGCTAAATTGCACAAACTGGTTGGACCTCTGTAGCCCATGGCATCTTGAGGATGATGATCATAATTTGTTATTCCCATTATGTATATTTCAATACGATTTTAATTTTTTTCAAAGGACAATGAGATTTACTTATTAAGAAAAAAATTTAGCTTACCAATACTTGAGGAACCTGTCTGGTATCAGGTTTTCCATTTGCATCTCTTGCTGGAGGTTGTTTAGTGGGAGGTCGGCATGTGAGCTGAGAGCGAGATAATGATGTCACATTGCAGAAACTAGTTCCAATTCTTACAATAACATCAGTTTCCTGTGAAGCTCTGTCTAAATTTATACCCTACAAAAAGTACATGTTTGTGAGAAATCAACAACATATTTTCTCTCTGAAACAAAAATATTTGTAGTTCGAATAGTTTATATGCAATTTAGAATTAATTTTCTCAGACATTTAAACAGCTAAAATACTAATTTTACAATAATGTAAAGGTCTCTACTAAGAGATTGAATGCAAATAAGCCAGCCTTAGGCAAAATTGTTTTATTTTGGTTTAATCACAAGTAATACTTTTCCTGTTGGTATTAATTTTCTATAACAGGTACATGTTCTATGCCCTTGGAGTGCATACTTAATAAAGAAAGACTGGCATATGACATTATGATAATTGAATACATCAGTTGCATGTATTACACATTTAATTCTCTATGTCACTGTTAAATAATTTGGCATTTCTACTAATTATCTATGCTATTCAGTTTCAAAACTATTTTAATTGCCTCAAGTCATACTTTAAATCAACACACCATTAGTAACGTAAGTTTCCAGGGAATCTCGAAGTGGTATTGTCTTTAGTAGGCGAGAGTTTGAAAATTTTGCTGTATTATAAAGTCAATGAAGAGTTCAAATCCAGAGAATCAGTCCCACTGTGGGAGATGCCTAGTGGTTGCTGCTGCTACTGGAATCTGTTGCTTTACTAGTTGTTGGTTAAAGCAGAGAGTTCAAAAGCTTTCCTGTTCACCGAACCTCAAGAGCTTCGAATATAACTTTTCACTGGCATAGCACATGAATCATCTCTTGATTATTTTCAGCAGTATATACTGTGATTAGATGGATATTTTACTTTAAATTCAAAACCATGAGAGTTCATCAATGTATTATCCCATTATATTACCAATTGAATCTGACTTTGCCATTGGTGAGAAAGGGAGAACACTGATATTCTTGGAAAGGCCACTGTCTGTTGAATCAGACTTTAAAGCATGGCTCTGTGTGAGGAGAAATATACCTTGTACACATTAAAGAGCATTTTGGATGGCTTTTACAGGAGGCTTTCATTTGTTTCCTAGCAGCTGTCCCTTAGCCCTTACTGTTTGACCATTTAGCCATTTGGGTTTGAAAAAGTACTGCTTAGAAGTAAAACAGCCCAATCTCACCGAACTGTATTACTGAAGTTTACCTTTTTACCTCTTTCATTCTGCCAACATTTTAGTTACATTTAAATTTTATAATTCACATCAAAAAATTTGATTTTCAAATTAAAATTTTCTATAGTGGTAATGTAAACTTGGTTGCAAGTTGTTTGGATTAATCCTTGCTATGTAATAACCAATGCTTCAGTTAAGCAAACTTTTGCATGCTAAGAATATATTTATACTTCTTTTTAAAATTACCTTAATTTTAACTCAGACACAGGCAGAGCTCATCAGAAAGTTGGAAGTAAGAAGTTTCCAACCCATAGGCAAAAATGCATGGTAAAACTACATAACTCCACAGCATCTTGCAATGATAGGAAAGATAATTTTACAATTGAATGACATGAATAATAATTATTATTAATCTTGCAAAAAACAGTATGATTTTATTTTATTATCTATATAGTTTCAAATAATATTAGCTTTTACTTCTTTATGTGTATATCTTATTATATATGCCTTATATTACCTTAATAAAGTTAATAAACAGTTGAAATGCAAAAAAATTGTGTATACTCGACTTTTCAGCAATCAGAATAAATATTATTCTAATTTAATAAATATTATTCTAAATATTATTCGTGGATCTTTGAATTTACCTTTTACAGTACTGGAATTTTGTTCAGGATTGGGTTGTTGGGTTGTTTTACCTCTGAGTGGCACTTTTTGCACACCATGGGCTAAATGGCCAGGTCACATGGACCCCGAAGGCTCAGAGAAGGTTGGGGGAGGGGACCCACTGGAACAGCTGTTGGGAGACAGATGGTAGCCTTCCGTCAAGGCCATCCAGCATTTTCTTTAACATGCACAGGGTATGGCTCTCCCGCACACGGGGCCACAGCTTAATGTCCCTTCTGATGGACAGTGGCCTTCCCAAGTCCATCGGTGTCCCCTATTGACCGTGAGCAGGGCGGGGAATTTTGCGGAGATAAATCTCAACGTTGACCCAGCTGGGACTCGAACCTGGGAACTACAGATTACGAGCCTGGCACGCTACCGACTGAGCCACCCCCACCCCAAGAATTTTGTTCAGAGTGAAGTTTTTGGTGAAATTGAAGCCAATAAACGATTTGGTTTACAACAACAACAAAACACACATCCAAGCTAACACCATTTAAAACAATTTTTAGAATTAGATTAATTTGAAAATTTGCTAAAAGTGCAAGTTTGTACACTCTAGTTTTCTAGTTACTGAAGATTATTAAAATGACAGCAAATTATATGTCAGCAGAAAACAAATTTTTAAACCTTGTGATTTTAAAACAATTTGATTGATTTTTCCCCTTAATTAAAAGAAGTTTAGTAACATTTATAATATGAATAAGATAACTAACCAAATGAAAAGTGTTATCTTGATTATGGAGGCATCACTCATTTCTTAATAGAGCACAATTGTAATGGAATGAGGTTTGAATCTCAAAAGTTATGACAATTTTCAAAGAACGTTCTTGCATTTTTTCCCTCCCAACAGAAACTGCACTTTAAAAAGTCTTTTTAATTGATCATAAATATTAACAAATTACATTTTGTATAATAACTTGACCAAGTTTTATCTAGTTGCTTCTTCGGAATAAGGTTTTACAGTTCTTTAAGTTTTCAAATTGAAAACATCCAAAAAAGGACCCAGTATTTTTATAGAGTTAAATATCAAGCACTGGCTGAATGATTTCATAGTTTTAATTGACAATAAAAGGACTGATCAATGATCTCATTAACTGCATAGTTTTATTTAAAGCAAAAATTTGTTTATAGGTGTACTTTTAACAAACTTGTAAATAATTCTGTCACAATTGTAACTTTTTAATAGTTTGTTAAAGTGGAAAATTAAACTGTACTTTGGCTTTTACTTCATAACAGAGAGTAACTAAAAAGTAAAAACAAAAAGTACTACGGATCAATTAGATTTTTGGTTGTATATTTTGCATGCTATACATTATATAAAGCTAAAAATATGTAATACTGATCATACAAATTTTATTGCTTAATATATATTTGCTATAAAGATCAAGAAACAACATAAGACAACTTACATTTATCGTAAGATAGTCACTCTTGTAGTATTTTATACGATTCTTTTCTGTAAATGGATGATAAATAGGATCTGGAAACATGGAAAATTTATAAGCACCTTGTCGATTACTCAGATTTTTCACATTTTCCACATGATCCATTTTGAAGCCATAATCTAATTTTATTGGATCTGAATCTATCTTGTCATCTCGAAAATTCAACTTCTCTGGGGGCACTGCAGGACTTTTACATTTCATCTCTTGCTGTGATTCAATGATACAAGTCTGTGAAAAAAGTAACAAGTAAAATTACACATGCAATTTCTTTTACTCATGGCTTTTCATGAGAAAGGAATACAGATAAAGAGGGAAGTAAATTTTAACTTAGGAAACACATTAATAACATCTTCATACATACAAAATCCTCATTGCAGCCATGGGCTACAGAGGTCCAACCAGATTGTGCAGTTTCCCTCTCCAGATGTATCTGTTCTGAGCTACAGCTGCTGCATTTGTCAATCTCTAGGCCAATTTTAGCAAGGTCCTGTTTGGCATTGTATGCCCATTGCATCCTAGGTCTCCCACTTTTCCCTTTGTTTTAGGCACACTGTTCATAATCCTGTTTGCCAATCTGCAGCTATGACTAAGGGAAATATAGCCAAATCAATGCAGTCTCTCTTTGTACAATATTTTGCTCAAAGGAGGTTGACGACTCCTTCTTCTAACCTCATCATTACTTATAAAGTCGAACCACCTAATGCCATCGTTCACTTTTGCTTTACCTTAACCAGTTTTGTTTAATTTACATTATATTTATCATTTTGGGGATTTTTATTTTCCTTTTTGGCATCACAGCGCTAGTTTCCAAGAGTTAGGAGTTGCGCATGCGCAACTCCGATCTTCCGACTGTCACCCGCTAAAGCTCGTGCACAAGGACACGCCCCCTCTTGCATCATAGCTTGCGTCGTTCATCATTTTATGTAAATGTCTTTCCCGGTGTGCAACATGACACATGTCTAGCTCTTGTTAAAACCGGTGACTTGCTAGTCACAGAAGCATAGAGTGTAGGGGCACTCAGTAGAGAGAGTGCAGAGGCACTTAGAGTTGAAGCACATAGAGTTGTCAGAGCATAAGCATGTAGCACGGAAGAATGCTGAGTTGAGGTATCTTCTTCGTTGAAGTTTTGGTGAGTTGATTTTTTTGGAAATAAATTTGTTTGTTATTTAAACCTTTTGAGTCTTTACAATTTTTTTCTCTTGAGCAACGCGAATTAAGATTTCATTATATTTAGACATTTGACAATCATTTTTGCCATGAACTTGTGACTTTTTAATATTTTTATTTAGATTAAGTGGTATAAAAAATTTCATTACTGAGATCAGGGATTCTCAAACTGGAAGATGTGAAAGAATTACAGTTGAAAAAAGAAATACAGAAATGGAAATATAATAAAATTGTTGAAAAAAAAAAAGGTTTTACTGCAAGTTTCTTATCTACAGTAGACCTATAAATGCCATTAAAATTAATTCACATTAATATTCAAGCATATCTAACAATTTTTGATTTTAAAAAGCATAAATATATATAACAACAGATGCAGTAAAGGATGGGTGTACAAGTTTATATACATCTGCTCTAGACAATTTTGATTCAAATTAAAATTCTGGTGTGTGTGTTGTTTGTAGTACTGAAAAATGGCCTGCAAATTAAAGAAAATTGAATGTCTCTGTATTAAAGCTTCTTTAAATTTAAATATATATTAGTTTAATTATTTTGAAATTTTACACTCAATGAGCACTTGATTATGCCAACCACTAATACTGTTTGGGGCAACTCAGGCTGAAAAAAACTAGATACTACTTGTTTTCAGTGTTGTGGCTTTACATGCTAATGCCATTGTGGGCATCTACTCTGATATCCCAAACAAGAGTTTGATACATTGTCCTACTGGAGATCTGTTGTGAACTATCAAGCATTATATTTACATGTGAATGTCTCAACTTGTACATGTCAGTTGGCCTGAATAAGGCATTGCATATGTCTCTCACTTCATAAACTCACTTTGTGTTTATCTCCAGGTGTTTTATGCTTATTGGTTATGTTTCTTCAGTATTCCAGTGCCCATTAGACCATTACAACTGTTGCCTCGGAACAACCAATGAGATATGCTATTTTTAGATAGAAGCACACACACACACCTGATACTAAGAATCATGACTATTTAAAATTCTAATATATTTTACCATTTGTCTATTATTTGTGTCATTTTCTTAATTCACATCTCACAAACTACATCACGAATGAAAGCTACAATTGCTTGTTGTATGCAGTACTCCAAACTGTATGTTAAACTTTACTTTGGACCTTGTGACTGATCCAAAAATTGCTAATTTACCAGATAGCTTTGGGCACCAGGCAATTACTCTTGCCAAATAAAGTTAAATAAGAGTTTGCTAAGTATGTTATGCATCATTTAGTCAATATGAAAACAATTCAAAAGATTGTCAAATTATTAAAGTTTAAATTTAATCAATATCAATTATCCTGCTCAAGAAAATATTAGAAAAGACAAAACTATTTCATAAAACAAAGTTTATTTCCAAAAAAAATGAAGCCTCACCAAGTGAAATATCTACATTCCACATCAAATTCTCTAAGCAACTAAAAGCTCACTCAAAACAACATCTCCACCTACATTATCAAATCACAACTCCAAACTAACCAGCATCTCAATTCTGTGCAAAATTCTACTCTGCCTTAAAAGTATTAACAGCTCAACTAGCATTCTTTCTACTAACTTTGTGACCTAACATCACTTACATTACATGTGGCATGCAACTGATGTGTGTGTTGCATGCTGGGAAAGTACATTTGCATAAACTTATGATCAGGCACTAGTTATGATGCAAGAGGGCATGTCCCTCTGCACGTATCAGCGGCTGTCAATCAAAAATTGGAGTTGTGCATGCACAACTCCTTTAGCGGTCTTGGGTGAGGAAAAGTGAAGATGCCAACTTAAGAAAATCCCCAAAATGATAAATATAATGTAAATAATGTAAAACTGGTTAAGGAAAAGTAAAAGTGAATGGGTGAACCATCACATTGTATATACAACTTTTATTCTGCTTGCACATTTCGTTCTTCAGCCTACAAAGTGGTGGCTCTACAATTCAATGGCAACTGGGTGTCATATTATTAGTTATTTTTTAATTATAGCATATAGTTACTTCAGTTAATTATATATTGCTTACTTTGCCAATATTCTGTGGCCTTCACATGCATTTCATTTAGCTGAAATGCATATGAAGGTAAACAATTCAAAAAATTGTTTAATTGAAATAATTATATTAGAATAATGAAACTAAATTGGAAATAGAAGAAACAACACTAGCATTAAAGGTAAAAAAAAGAATACAGTGAAAAACACCCTTTCTCCCTATTAATAAAATACAACAATCCCCTTACAATTTATATTGCTATTCAGAATCAAATGCTATATCCTTTAGAATATATAATAAGAGCTTACATTTATTAGTCATTTTACACAAGATATTAAACTTAAATTCTTTGAATTATTTTAAAAATATGCCAGCCAGCAGAGTTAGTTAATTGTAAAATATCTTAGTATGTTAAGAGTTAAAGAATTAAAAAAACTCATCAATTATTCATCTGAAAAAAATTTACTGCTGATGCAGCAGGAATCGAACCTGCAACTCTCTAGATACATGCTAGAGCATTCTACTGTTAAATCACATATCAGACACTAATAATCTTCCAGGATAAGACCTATAAATCTTTCACTGAGATGTAGTGGAGCTCGCTTCAGGAGAGGCAATTTTATCCAATTGTTGCTAATGATTTAGATGTTAATGAGGAGGTTACTCATGCTTGAGCTTTATTATTAAAAATCCATCGATTGGAAATACACAGATTGCCTTAGATGTAGATTTTAACAATTATTCATCTGAAAAAACTTTACCGCTGACACAATGAGAATCAAACCTGCAACTCTTTAGATACATGCCAGAGCTCTTGTTTTATGTAAACATCAACACATGTTAAAAGTAAATTATAACTATTTTATAAATTTGCCTTTAATTTTTTTTTATTCCAGTGACAAGTATGGAGTCTAAATAGCAGCCAGGCTGACTCTAGAAAGGGACAATACTATTATCTTGAGAAAACAAATGAAACTTGCAGCACATGACTTAATGTCAGATTCTTTTCTTGTGCAGACATTTAATATTTCCAGAGAAGATAGCCAGTTAAGTGCAACTTTCCAGCTTCTTTGGTTATTTTAATTTGTATCTTTCTGAGTATAAGTGGTCGACTTCACAGCATCCTGATGGTGACCATTGATATGATTACAGATTCTGGACTTGCAAGCCTCAGTTCAGGAATAAAATCTACCATTTGTTTTCCATTTGTACAGAGGATACTTCTTGTCAACTGGTGGCTGATCCAGATTAGAGATTACTGTAAATACATGAACATAGACATGGATTTTTCTTCTGGGGACATCTACAATTTTAAGCTGAAACAGTGCATTTCAAGTAGGCTACTTTTTCTGAAGAATTTTGATTTAAATAAATGATCATTTTAATATATATCTCTAATTTAAATAAAAACTTCAAAATTCTGATTTCTTTTTTAAAAAAAGAGAAATAATATGGATTGCAATTCAACCTTGATGAAAATGGTCCATGTATGAAGTTGAAGTATTTTCAAAGATCAGCTAAAAAAATTCTATACAAGCTGAAAAGTGAGAAAGCAACATTATAACAAAAAATTATACATAGTAATTGTTCATTTAGTGAGTTGTACTATCATGTAAACACAAGGTAACACTGAATAAAACATTGCAAAAATGTCTGTACTGGTCTATAAAATGTGTAATGTTGCTGGGAAAAGATAGATACAAAAGCATGGTGACAAAAATAGCAAATGTAGAATTTTCTGAGAAAAAAAAATGTTGCAACAAAATATAATGTTGATGAAAAACACATATCCTTGATGTAATACTGCAAATAAAAACAATGATACTACATAAATGCCATTGTAACATGATGGCAGCATCAAAAATGGCAGTCACAATGAAGTAGAAACACTAAAAAAACATTAGCAAAATTACCCATCCCAGAAAAACAACATATTGTAAATACATGATTAAGTGTGATTTCCAAAAAAAAATATGTTTTTGCAGAAAGAAAAAAAAAAGATAAATGCTAGTATTTTTTATTATTTTTATCATAAAAAAAGTTGTCTGATTTATGGATATTTTCCTTTCAAGTCATTTTATATTTTCAGTCAAAGTGAGATGTTAAGGACAATGTTAATTTTATATTTCTGCAAACTTCAAAATATGTTTTGAAAGACTGGCAACACCGAATCATTCTTACAAGCTCTGTTGGCATTAGAAAAAAGGGCATACTTTCATTACTGTAAAGGAGTGAAAGAAAGTAAAATGCTTAGTAGGCTCAAACCCAGGGCTGGAAAGATTGCATGAACTTTCATAGTAGTCTCTAAATGATAGGTTTTGAAACAGTTTGTCTCCAAAAATATCTCTGTAGATCTGAGAGTAATACACAGATTCAATATTAACAAACCTTAAGTTATTTCCATGGAAAGTTAACTTCAAAGCTAAATAATTTCTAAAATAAGATTTTTATAAAAACTCAGATTGAAGTTAAGCAGGGATGAATCTAGGGTGGGAAAGAGCTCCCACCACTTGTAGAATTTTAATAACCAAAAAGAAGGATAAAATATAATAAACCTATATTTTACATGTTTTGCAAAAATTATTTTTTAGAAGGTGACTAAAACAGAAAGGCAAAAATATTGAACTATATGGAGATAATTTCTGAAAATCATAAAAAACTGAACATTGTTTTTGATTGTTACAGTTGAATCCAGTCATTTGCCTCAGCCTCCCCATTAATTTTCCTTTGAGATCCTGACTTGAGTTAAATACTTCAAATGAGATCTAAAATAACTGGAATTCCAGAGATATTTGGTTAGTATTTAAACAGTTGTGAAAGCTGCAATATTTACACTACTGCCAGTTACAAGAATTATTTTCGGAGTTTAATTAAAACAGAAATAATAACACTGTTCACTATAATAAAAAAAGTTTTAAGAAGTTCCAATAAATTTTTTTTGCAAAATATTTTTCAAGAAAATCTTTAAAAGGAGAGTGATGGCAGCATCTGATTTTAATAGTTTCATTTATCATAATTTTGAATATTAAATATTATTGAAAATAAAGATTTTGCAATATTTTTATTCAAATCTTTAGTTTATTTATTTATAATTCTGTTTTTATACCATTAAATATAAGAGGACATTCCTAAAACAAAGTGCAAGTTCTTTTAGGATATACATAATATTTCCATTTCATGTGCAAGGAAGGAGCATGCTAAATCTTTCATGATAGAAAATTAGAATCCACTATTTCTGAGCAATAAAATTTTGAAAGATTAACCATCTAAAAATTGTTTCATATATGAATATTATTTGAATAAAAGTTTGTAGTAACAACTGTTAAACTGTATTACCTAAATCTGTTAATTGGTATCTGTAAACTAAAATTCAATACATAAGAGTATCAAAGGGTAATACGATGTTTGGACTGCACAGTGTATCCAAGAGCAAAAAGTATTACTGCAGCATGCTTTGCAGGTGGCTGAGGAACTCTGGCTTATTCAAAATTGACTCAATAATAAGAATGGCTAAAATATAGTAGCACTTTATTAAATTTGTTAAGCCTATATCAGCTGGTTTCACAGAGCGATCAAGATAAATTGGCTTAAAAATGTCATTTTGTCTTGGTGCAGTGGTACAGTGTTTTAAGTTACTTTGCAGTGCTTCTGCAACTGCTTGATGAGAAGACAGTTTCAAAGAGCTGGAGTTCTGTTACTAGATAACTGCAAAACATGCTGCTGCAGACTTTTTACTCTTGTATGAATTTCACAGAACATAAGCTTTACCTTTTGGTGCTCTAATGTACAGATATTAACAGAGTAATTTTTACAGTTTAATAATTATTTTATTATCTATAGATTGGTACATAATCATAAAGCAGTTGTTTTCAAAAAACATGGTGAGATTTCCAAACACTTTCACTTGAAACACTTCACTTGAAAGGAGCCAAACACTTCACTTGAAAGGAGCTTCCAATCTCAAGAGAGCTGCATTATGAGAGTTCAGTAGTGGTTTTTGCATCATATACATTGTGCATATAAAATTAAAATTCACAAGAAATGATAACTATTCAACCCAATGACTAATTACAAATGTGTTATAGAACTTATCTACTATTATTAAAAATTGTTGATTATACAGAGTCATTTGATAAAATACCTTTTTTTGTATTGAATTCAACCAAGTTTATGCTTATGTTTCAAAAATTTAGTATGACAAAGACTTACACTGTTAAACTCTTCCCCATCAACAACAACATACATATATGGCATCTGGACTGCATTTAGATTAGTTCCTCTGACACTGATAGTTATTCCTCCACTGTAATATAAACAATAGATTTAGATTTATAAAGTTTAATAATATATGAAAGAAATATGTTATATATCTCTTTTATAACCATATATGTTAAGATATACTTTCCAGCATTTTCTGATATTACAGTTTTTAATTTGTTGATATGTATCAGTTTTTACTTTCTGCTGCTAAACAAATGTTGAAGTTTAAAAATATTTATGCATTTACTTATTTTCCACCATTACTTAAAATTAGCATAAATCAGTAGATATTTGTTTCAAAAATCAAAATTTATAAATTTAGTAATGTAGAAACATTACTACTTTCAAATAAAATATTTTAAATTTCTTCCTCTGAGTTCATTGGATACTATAATAACTAAAAGTGCTGTTGATACTGAAAAGTAATGAAAAAAAAAGTCAAAATTTTCTGAAAGGTAACTTAAAAACTAATAAGAATATACAACCCTGTCTATTAATAGATTTATGATGATTTTTTTCCTCAATCTTATATTTGCTTTATCTCTGCATCTGATATTAGGCCTAATTTCTTGCACACAACAACATATACCAACCAACTTCTATTTATTATATTAAATATCATTGGAATTTATGCAACAAGGTCTTAATTGAATCAACCAATAAAACCCAATTCTGTTTAATTTGTTTCAAACCTAAAGAACTTTTCCCATATTTATGTGATATTATATAAATTCCTACTGTTAAATATAACATTAATATATATGCTAGAAATGAAATAAAGTTATACAATTGTTTCTAATGTCAATATTCCATGGAGGACATTTAAAACTTGTATGCTAAATCTATGTACTGGTTATTGACTATTTCTCATCTACACATCAGAAAGTTACTACTATGAAACTAAAGCAATTCTTAAAGTTTTTGAAGATAATATGAGAAAGACATTTACTTGCAACCTAGAGCTCTTCAGAAACAAAATTTTATTATTTCAATTATGTTCTGAGTGAATTTGCATAATTCACTTAGAATGGTTTCGAGTTCTTGCTTTCAGCTATCTTTCTGACATTCTGGCGCCATGAGAAGGATTACCTTGGCGGACAATTCCATTTGAGGCACCAGATTGCAGGGCTATGGCATTTACCTGCCTGCCTGTCAGCTATAATCCGAGCAGCATATACAAAAGGAGGTGCCCTCTCGTCCGTGAAAAGCCTCTGTCAGAGTGGCACCTGGTGCCATGTCCAAGACTCTCAGCCTACGACACCAGCCCAGGAGGACATCTCCTGAACCACTGCTCAATGGTTCCCATGGAGGGACAGAGAAGTGGTTTCGACAAAAGAGTTTGAGAACTGTCTAGTTTCATCCCTTACCACCACCACTGCCACTCCCCCCCCCCTTCCATGAGAGAATCAATCAGACTCTTAGGATGTCTTCTTTTTATGTGTGTTCGAGAGAGCAAAGAACACTACTCGACACTTGGTCCTTGGCTCTCGATTTGGACACTCGACACATGGCAGTAGACTTCAGTCTTGCTCTTCAGAGAGAGGTCTTACCTCTTAGTCGGCAATGTGAGCACTTTTTTGTTAGTAAAAGTTAAAGAGAGACTTAGTTGCAATGTAACCAGTTCAGTGATTGAATGTCTTCAAACAATAATGTGTAAGTTGATGTAAGAATATAATGAAACAGTGATAATTAATGTTGTAAATAAATATGTTTGCATTTGTAAGGAAAAAACCATTACTTGCCTTTGGTCACTCCTTTTGGGTGTGGGAGGATGACTCTGTTCCTCAGTAGGATACTGGGCTACTAATTATTTTAATGAAGGAACAATGTATGAATTAAAAGATATGATCATGGCTAAAAATAAATACCTGGGTGGGAGGATTAAATATTGAATGTTAATAATCGAAATCCCTGTTTTCCTCCTCCCAGTAAAACAATTAGTCAAATTTTTATATTGTATCCTTTTTTGTAATAGTAGTATGTCCTTCATGTAATACGTAAAATATTTTTTGTCAAAGCTTAATGCTCTTAATTTCTTAACTTTGATCTACTGAAGAATCCAAAAGAACCTCAATTAAAATGGAAAAAAAAGTACCTATTATTTTTCATACTAGCACAATACCAGCAAATATGTTTTTCTAAATGCATAAAATAGCTAATTCTGATTTTTGTTGTGTCATGATAATCAAGTCTACAATATTTTTGGAAAAAAATATGATGCCTTGTGTTCAACTTTATTAACTAATTTTTATCTTTAACTTGAAACTATCCATAATGAAAGATAACTTACCAATGTGGAAAATTTCCAAAATGAAAACAACTTATCAACAGGGAAAAACTTTCATCTAGAGGTATAGAGTAGACAGCAATAAAAACTTTCTTATTCATACTTTAACTAAGAGATTAACCTTGATACTAAAAGTTTTTGGCCTTATCCATCCAAATAAGGGCAATATATATATATATTTTTATCAGAGTTCATTTGATTATCATGTTAATAATTTTATGTGTGAAATTCTCTTTCCTTGGAAGATAAAAAGGATTTTTTTTTGTTGCATTATCATAAAGGGCAGTTTTCTGATGTCACTTTTTTCTATTTCATTTTCAATTACTCTCTGGTGATAATGCATCATAAGTGTATGTTCTCAGTAAACAAAAATACATATTTCAAAAACCAGAAAGAGTATTTTATTGAAAACTAAAGCAAGTACACTTAAAAATTTTCTAATGAAAAACAGAACATTGAAAATTGTAATCTAAATAACAGATATGTAAAATGATTACTAAAATTACAATTACTACATATCAAGCTATGATTTAAAAAGTAATAACACACATACAAGAGTATTTATACCAAATGGCACATATATATCTATCAAAAATCGAAGTGATAATAAAATACAGTGTAAAAATTCATACTAATATGGAATATATATCACCTTGTGATATATATACCACATAGTAAATCTAAAGAAACAACTATATAAAAGTTAAGTATTCCACCATGCACTATGAGGTGGCAATGACGTTTCTTGGTTTACATTCAGAAAATGTTCATGTCAGACATAACTCCAATATATTTCCTGCTCCCTTCTCATTGTTTTCACAATCTTATAATAGTACATTTATTGCAAGGTCTTTGCACACCTAGCCATTTTAAAAAGCCAGGATAGTTTTTGTTTGCTCTTTTGTCTGGACCTACCTGTCTTAATACCATGGTATATTTCAGTAACAATTGAATTCATGGCAGTCTTAGAATATCCCAATATTTCAACCTCTGACTGGGGTTATAATCTGAGGAGGCTCCATTGGAATTTCCTTCTTTTTGTATTAATGGATATCAAAAAGAAGGAAGTTCCAACAGAGCTACAATCTTCACAAATGATTACACCAGTCAGGGGTCGAAATATTTGGATATTTATTCACAAGCTAATCTATTGGTCTTAAGTTCATTATACATATAAATTAATTTACCATAGCATATTTTTTATCTGTTTGCTTGAGAATGGGGAGCATTAGTGAGCTCTGCAACATTCTGCTATCTATGTAGAATTTTGTTTTCCAAACCTTAATATATTTGACTATGTAGTTGGGTGAGCAAAATTTTAATAACATGAAAAAAGTAATGTAGTGAATTCTTGTTGTCAAATATTCTTAAAGCCAAAGTGTTTATGGACATTATTTTATTTTTTGTAGTTTCTGCTGCCCCTGATGAAGTATTATATTAAAACACACTGTTGTCAGATAAGCTCAAATTGAAAACACTTGATCTACAACTGATAAATATATATAACTGTAAAAACTTCTTTTCAAGAACATTTTGACATTAATACCACAGAGTTTTATCTGGTTCATAGGCTGGAAAAGAGAAAAAAATATACTAAGATGAGAGATGAGCAAAAATGTGTGGCCGATGTCATGCTTATATTCAATGTTCTAAAAGAAAACAAATTGAATATGAGAAAGCCATTTCCTTCTCTTGCAATCTAAAGCAAATGATGGACTAAAGAAAACAAAAACAAATTAAAGAAATGCTTATGCTTTCTTAAATGTAACTCAAAAGACATTGTTATAAGGTAGTGAAAAAACAGAGCAAAGCAAAAAAACATTTCTGTACAAATGACATGAACGTTTTACAAAAGTAAACCAAGGAATCTTCATTACCACTCTTAGTGCATGATATAATACACTTAAACTGACATATATATATATAGTTTTTATTTAAATACAGTCCAATAAAGTAATATATATTCTATGCTTACAGAAGAAATTGGATCATTTGTGATTCTAGCACACAGAGTATTTAAATATATATTATATGCACACACAGTATTTAAAGTAGTATTTAATGCAGGAAAATATCTCATGAATGCTCTGCATTAAAAGTAAAAAAAAGGCCTTGCTGTAGAAAACCAAAAGTGATGAAGCCAATCATATTTATTTTAACATGGCCTAGGAAACATTTTTCAAATTCATACATCTGCTGTATCTTGAACTATCAGAGATAGTGATAAAACACCAATGGCAAACTTGTGGAAATCACAATTATAGTGTAGCAAAATCTTCATTTGGCAAAAAATTTGCAGTGAACAAGATGAGGTGAGAGAGAGAAAAAAGTCTTCATTGCAAATTGCAGAGATAATTAAAACTGAACAAAGACAATCTATTACCTAGGCAATAGAGCTATCAAACTGTTTTATCAGCTTAGTGGTTAATAAAGTCGGATATCCCATAAGGAACATAGGCACTTATTTAGGTTTGTCAAAAAAAAAAAGGTGTGAAAGCATTAAAGTATTACAGTTTAAGTAAAAACAAAATGCCTTTTTCAGTTTTTAGGAGTAAAAAATAGTTGGTATCCATAATACAGAGAGAGACGCTATCTGACAACACCCTCTCTCTTGACAATCATAAATGAATTTTAAAAAGAATATGGATTTTGAGACTATACACTATATCAGTGGTTCTCAAACTTTTATGCTTCACGTACCCCCTGGAAATGTGTATGTAACTGGCGTACCCCTTGTATAGATAGATAAAACTACAGTTATAGTATAACAAAGGGAATAAAATAAAACATATATACAGGGTGTCTCAAAAATATAGGTGCCAACTTTTAGGGGGGGGGGGGTAGATAACATCTAAAGGAATGAGAATTGCATAGGAACCCATAACCAGAAACATCACCATAAGTCAACAGGCGGCACTGTTCATCAGTGCGCTAGAGGGGAAATTTCGGATTCCTCATTTGAGCGGCAGTCGGCTTACGAAGAGCATGCAAAAGGTATTTGAACAGGGAGCTGGCAGACATGCACTTAGTGTATGGAATAGCTTAGGGCAATGGATGACCCACTCAACGAATGTATCAAGAACGCTTCCCACACAGACATGTACCGGGCCACCGTTTGTTTGTGTGTGTGCATCAAAATTTGTGCGATTATGGGTCATATCTGCTGCAACATCATGAAATGTATCATCTAGTATGCCATTTGTAATAATTATGTCCAATAAATGTTTTCCCATTAATCACTGTCTTGTGTCCTTTCAGATCTTGTACCTCTGCTACCACTTTCCCATGACGTTTCCGGTTATGGGTTCCTATGCAATTCTCATTCCTTTAGATGTTATCTACCTCCCCTAAAAGTTTGTACCTATATTTTTGAGACACCCTGTATATAACATATATCTATCGATTTTTGAGTTCTTACGGCATATCCCAAAAAAATTTACCTCGTACCCCATGTTGAGAACCCTTGCACTATATAAACAAATGTATTGGGATACTTCCATGCTATTTGATTGAAAAGACACATTCAAAGCTTCCTAACTTTGAAAATAAGATATTTTACAGAAAAATGTTCCAGAAGATAAATTATTCATCTCAATCAAATTTATCAAAATCTCAGTGTTTAGAGAATATTCGTTTAATATTTAGAGTTATTGAAGCTGAAATACCATTGAGCAATCTTCTAAAATTACATTTATTTCAGTAAACAATTTGTTATAACTTTTGAGGTAAATTATTGTGAGTAGCAACAATGCTGTTAAATGTTTGAGCTTCCAGAATACTTTAAATAGCAAACAAATATTTCTCAAAACTAAAATTTGGGGAATTGTTTAAGATTTTAAATTTTACATGATATTTTGCTATAAAATGCTTATTTTGAAGGCTTTGAATATTAGATTCACATTCACATGTTGCACACTTTTCATTATTTAGTGCAATTTGATCATTTTCCAGGGCAAAAAAAAGGAAGAAAAATGTTTAAATTTGAAATGAATAATTTGATTTTTAAATGTTACTGCATATTGAATAAAATAAATTATCCCTCAAGCAACTGCTTGCCACAGGTCTGGCAGGAGTCTGTCATTTTAATTCACCATAGAGATGATCTGCTATGTGTAATATTAAGTTGATAACATAACTATATCATCATTAGAATTTTTACATCCATTACATTACCTCCTTCTTCATGGTTGTAAAAGTACAAAAAGAAAATGCTTTTATGCAAAACTAAAAAAAGATCACCATAAGGGTACACTAGCTACCTCAGTGGCCAAATGGTTAGTGTGCTTGACCACTAATCAAAGGGACTTGGGTTCAAGCCCCAGGTAAGACATGGATGTTTGTATTATCTTTCTGCTGAGGATTCACCTTCTTAACAGCTCTTCTCTGAGGCATATCATACCTCTGTTGGCAGCTGCTTGAGAGGCAATCCTAAAATGTTTTTATAAGGGTGCATCAACCACTTTGTGTGCTGAGGGGAGTGTGAGGTGTATATCCAGCTCTGGTGGTTAACAGTCTGCCCATTGTGTGAATGCAATGGGAGCTGCCATCTATGATGAAGGTTGTTGAAATGCTACTTGTTGGAGAAGTGGACATGCCAGAATAAAGGAGGTTATCATCCATGTTGAAGATAAGCAGAAGAAAATTAATCAATCTCATCAATTATTACAAGATCAAATTAGTTAGTTGATCATAATTTTATAATTATGATTAAATCAATAAAATCAGATTCAAATTGTGATTTCATAGTTAGTGAAGATTCATAGATGATAAATTGTTAATCACTCATCAGCAAGAGGATGTATTTTTGCAGCTGGTGATAGAAAGAAGGATTTACAGGTCCAGTCATAATATTTTGTATTAATTGCACGGAGATGATTAACATAATGATGACATATTTCATGGTGGTTGATATCAGCAAAAGAACAAGTTCAACAGATGTCTATAGCTTCTATAAAGTGATGCAAAATTAATGTTAAATTAGGAATTGAAAAATAAAATTTTATAAGTTAATAGTTAAAATGTTAGCAATATGTGTGGTGCAAAAGAAATTAAAAGCCAGCTGTATTCTCAACCTGATATTATAGTTTTTAGTTTCATAACTCCTGCACACAGCATTAATGTTTGTATTGTCAATTTATAAGCTTTTTATCAGTTATGCATAGTATAAAATTACTATGGCAGTGGAATACTTGTATTTAGGCAGTTCACTTGCTCTGTTTGCACATCTTGCTGTTGATACAGTTGACATTCACTTAGGTTAAACTGCTTGGAAATTGCCTATCAGTGTAGGAATTATAACACTTTTTAACACTGCATAATAATTCCATGTACCATTGTATTGATGCATTTCACAGCTATAGCTTCATTTTAAAGACACTACTTTTGGCCAGGTGAATGGTAGTGTGATTTCTAATCAGATTCAGTACATTATTTGTTTTCCGAGCCACAAGTTATTTTGCGATGAGCTTTGGGTTAGATGGGTCTGATCTAGATTATCATCCAAATCTCTGAACAAAAACTGACAAATCAGACTGAGGCAGCTTTGTCTGAAGAAAGCATCATGTCAAGATGAGGCTTCCTTATATGGTATCAAACTGGTGAACTGTGAAAGTCAGCACTACTGAAAGAGGCAATGATTTTACCACTACCCTTAAGAGTTAGTCCATCAGGGCAGTCTAAAGTATATATTCATTCTTCACTGTAACAACAAACTATAAGGAAAATAAACTTTTTGCCTTATGGTAAATGAATCATCAAATACTTTCATAGTCACCCACGACAGCTCTCTTAATCATGTTTTGAGACTGGTTTGAAGAAGTTCCATTTGTTTTGAGAAAACAACTATATGAGACTGAAAACACCTAACAGTGACAATAAACAAACCACTTATCTAAGGTAAAATGGCACTAAAAATCACTAGAAGCAGTTCAGTAACTTAGTGGATGGCAAATATGGTGGGAGAACATGATTTGGTAAACAGTAAGACAAGTTTTGCAAAATAGCAAGGCATAAAGACCTATGCTAATTAAAAACTATATAAAACTATTATTTAGCAAAAATAAAATTAACCAATATACCATATACATCAGACCATTGCCATGAATGTGACCTACAAAGTTGGCAAACAAAGACGTCCACCATAGCCCATATTTTATGCAATGAAATAGAATTTTTTATTGAACTGTTATAAAATTTTACATTAAAAGTAAATATTTAATTTTAGAATTTTAGGTATTCTTTCAATACTTAAAATACCATTGAATTTGGAATACTTAATAGCAGTTACTTACAAAAAACTGACTTTTATTAACGTTTGCTAAAATAATAGTTACATTAACTTTAATGAAGTTGTAATGCTCCAAAGATTATTAACTTTTCAAGTTGGATCTTTTGTCTGATCGAAATTTATTAAAAATTTCGGATAGCTTTGTTGGACGCCAGGCAATTTTAACTTGCCAAATAAAGTTGAAATAGGTTCATTAGGTATTTATCTAGCGTTACTTATTGAGTAAGAATTCAAAAAGTATTGTCAAGTTTAATTACAGTTTAAATCTCCACTAATAATTTTCTCTCTGTAAACTGATTCAAATATTTAGAGGAAAAATTGTTTTGAGATGGGTGGGATAAGAACCCATAACCTCCTGATAACATGTCAGGTGCTAATGAGTTTAGTTTAATAATAATTATTTGTAGATTTCGTACTTGTAAGACATGCATTCCATTGAAGAAAAGGCATTGAAAAGCCACTTGAGGTGGGATTGCCTGAACACTCCCTACATATTAGGAAAGTAGGCTGAGAATGTTCATAACATCAGTTAGAGAAGATCTTGATTGGTGGCCAGTAGCTCAGTGGTCCAGAGCACCTGACATGTTATCAGGAGGTCGTGGTTCATATCCCACCCGGCTCAAGACAATTTTTCTTATAAACATTTGAATCAATTTACAGAGTGGAAATTATTAGTGGATACTTAATGAGTTGAATTTATAATAATTATTTGCAGTTTAAATCTAATCAAAAAATCAATTAATGTTGTTCGAGAGAAAAATAGCAAAAATTCAAAAGTTTTAAAAACAAAGCTTATTTCCAAAAAATTCAAAGCCTCACCATCAGTGGAAAAATACAAAAGTTGGAGTACTAACCACTCCTTCTATCTACACAACACACACTTCTCACAATACTTCTGACTCCTACATCTCTATTGACAATTCTCATTCTCTACTGACTCTGTGATCTAACGTCACTTAGTATACATGCTGCATACAAATCCGACACGTGTCTTTGCACGCCAGGAAAACATTTGAATATTCTGATGATCGTGCTAACTATGATGCAAGAGGGGTCGTGTCTTATATGCATGCATAAACGGCTGAAAATCAAAAGTCAGAGTTGTGCATGCAAAGGATCCTATGGCTCAGAAGCAGGAATTGCGATCAGTCCAAATGAAATAATCCCCAAAATGATAAATATAATGTAAATAAAGCAAAACTGGTTAAGGAAAAGTAAAAGTGAATGGGTGGACCAACACAAAATCTTTAACAGTGGGTAAACAATGCAAAAAAGGAACATGTTGGAACTGACCAAATGCAACAGCTATAGCTTAAGATAGACATGTTTGGAGGAATGATTACAGACTGTTCGATTTCCATTGCCCATGTTGTTTAAGAATTATGCAAGTAATGTTTCATATAACACATTTTTTCCTTTAATTTTTCAGATTTATTCTGCTGTTAAATATTCCATCTGTCCTAACCCTTTAAACAATAAAACAAATACTGTTGAAAATTGAAATTTATATGGATTTTAGATTTTTAACTTACTTTCTTTAACACTTTTCTGTAAAAACTTATTTTCCCCATTGCAGAGTTTTGATGTGGTTTTACGTTAACAACATAGGTTTCGGTTATAAAGCCCATTCTATCTGTAGTGTTATACTACATTTTTTTTTATTGCATACACATTTGTTTTCCAATAAATATGTGTTGCTCCATATCTTTGTTATTGGCTTTTTGATCTCATTTATCATAGTGCAAAATCAGCATATGGATGCCCTTGAAATATCATATTATGTCTGGATCACATCAGGCAAGAACATTGACTAGCCTACTGTTGACTATGTATCATAAACTTTGTGTTTTACCTCTAATACAACACATTCTTGGGAAAACTTCTTGCCTAATGACTTTACACCCTGTCAACAGTATTTCAAGACTTTTGTATTCAGGGTATAGACCATTAGGAGGACTGTATGGGACAATGATAGTTTAATTTCATATCTTAGGACACCTAAATAATTTCAATCATCTTTTTGCAGCTTAAGAGTAACAAAGCATAAAAAAGACAAAATAGTGACTGTGCAGTAAGAAATAAGAATAATCAGATTTAGATTTTCTTAATGGTCTCTCTCTGCATTTGGATTGCTCTTTCCTGTTAGCAGCTCCCATTTGTACACCCTGACTAAAACGGAATTTTCAAAAATTCTGAATGATAAATGATTAGATTAACAAAAAATGAATTGCAACAACAAACACCAAAGGAGTAAAGCCAGAAATTTGGCAACAATAAGATTGATTATGGAAGTGAAGAAATATGTGGAAGGAAAAACAAAACTGACCCAATTTCTGAAATCTATGAATTAAATCAATACATTGATGGCTCAGGATATGATAATAAATACCTCAAATTAATAGGTAAGAGTAACATATAGATATTGCACATGTGGAGTATGTATTTCATCTTCAAAATCTTCAAGTAACTTACATGAATCAAAATGTGATAAAAATATCTTGAAGCACACATAGTACAATAGCATTATATATGACTATCAGTTTCAGGTAACACTTCAGGAATTTTTGGGTAATTTGGAGGTTATGCTGGTATGAATAAAAAGTTTAGATTCTTCATTAAGATTTCTTTTTTACACTTTTGCAAGTTAAAGTAGGTAGATCAAGTGTTTCATTCACTTTATGGAAGTATGGTAACTGGTGAGAGTTCTTCATTTGATTCATCAGAAGTATAATTTTGTAGTCGGTTTCGAATAAATTCCAATATATCTTGCATATCAATTGGATCAATATTAGGTATATGGTCTTCAAGCAGATGTTCAATATCTTGTGTGATATTTTCCATTTTACTGAAAAATTTTAATATAGTCATTAATAAATGATATTGGATCAATCTTTTGATCAGCTAATACTTTAAATAAGAAATGCATCTTAAAATGAAAAACTCTGCTATTGGTAAATATATTTCTGTTGGCAAGAAATCAATTTTTAATGCTAGGAGTCAGAGTGAGAATATACCTCCTTCAGCTGATTAAAGTCTGCCTTTATTTTTTGAATTTCTCTTGAATGCCAACACTTGAATTCCACTTATGCACTTAAAGAAGGTTTGACTGTTTTTGAAAAATAAGGCTAAATCGATATATAAATATCCGTTGTCATGTTACTTAAATCTTGACTTGCAAAGCACTCAATGGTGTGAAGAAATTATTTAAGTTGAATTTGCAAGATTACAGTTCATCAGTAGCAGTAGGAATGCAGCTAGCAAAGCCTGATATCTATTAGTTGTCACACAACTTGTTCATTGGCAGAAGTGCAGAAGAGAAGATGAAGTCAGCATGGATGTTGGCAAATAGTTGATGCAGATGTAAAAAAAAGTGTTGAACTCTATCAGAAAGCACAGCATATGTCATGTAAGACGCAGAATAAAAGAAGGCAAGGCATACAAATACCTACTGAAATTGAATTTAAATACTCCATAACTGTTGTTCAAAATGTGCATTTCATCATGAAGATCATGTGGAAAAAAATATTGAAAACGTTTTTAGAGAAAAACAATTAAGTGGATGCAAAATTTGGTAATCAAAAATACTATGTGACAATTTGTGGAATGAGTAAAAAAGGGTTGAATGAATTTAAATAGATCAAGGCAGCAGTAAAAATAATATTCAAAAACTGAAACCCCACTACCTATCGCAGGGGCCAACATGAGAATAGGGTGTAACATTAAACAAAATTAAAATGTGAACATTGAATACAATGAAACATTTTCTTCTCCAAAGTGCACATTACATAAAAAGACTATGTAGAATGAGAACATGAAATACAATGAGAGAGTTGTTAAAGGGTGAGAAATGTGAGAGGCAGACAATTAAAATATAAATATTTCCATCAAAATCAAGTTGTGAGAGATGGGAAGTTAGGAAATTAAGTTTCTTTAAAATGGGGGTAAAGGGTATTTTTTCAGTAAAATGCACCAAAAATTATGGTACAGAGGGATGTAAATATTACAACAGGTATTAAGATTAATAAAAATATCAAACATTTTTTACAGTTTAAGCAGCAAGTGCAAGGCACAAGGGTAGTGCACTCAATATAAAAGTACTGCAGAACTTAGAGATTATTAGGCATCATGGGCCATAGCAGTGGAGAATTATTTTTATCCATTGTTCAATGAGTTACTTTAATATTTATCTTTATACTTTCTTATTGAATAATTATAAAGAGAACACAAACAGTGGATCAGTGAGATTAACAAGGGGTTTTACCCACTGGCAAAGTTTGTTAAGTTGATTTGGGGGGCTTAACTATGCAAATGTTTCAACAGAAAAGGAACAAATGTATAATTTTATTATGTGTTACATATTGTGCTTGGGTAAACCCCTTCCCTAAATGTATGCATAAGAGTCATTCAAATGAAAAAATAGGCAAATCAGGAATAAAGTTTAAAACATTTATTCATCTGATCAAATTCACCAAGCCCACTGAGATATTTATACCAACATGATGCATTCTTCCCTAGGGCAACTTTGGCTGTTGCATGAGGAAGTCTGTGACAATGCACTGCAACCTTCATCTGGGTATCATATTACCTTTATAGCAGGCTTTAAAACATTCTTCTTGGCAATGTCCCCCCCCCACCAAAAAAATTCCTTTTCTAGATACTGAAAAATACAGAATGGCAATATAGATACCCTAATTACAAAACATAATTTAGTATACTTCTTATTTAATACAATTAGATTTAATTTCAATGAGGTATTCACAATGATGAGGGAACAGGTCTATGAAATAAAAAGACATGGATTTTAACCTTCATAAATTTTTTTGGTTCCTTGCTACATATATGAACCATAGTTGAATTCTTTTTGCAGTCAGTTAATTCCTTTTGCTTTTATGTTCGTTTATGGTAAGTGACGAATAAAACAAACTTCTGAAAATTGAGTTATTTAATTACTCATTTATGGCATGAATACATTTCAAAACGTAATGCTTTATTCTTTTATTCACAGCATGATAATTTAAAGTTAAAATGTAATGTGCTGTGGCCTTTTCAAAGACTTCATGGTCCATTGTTTGAAAAACCCTGCCTCTATAAGAATTCAGATACTGCAAGCTCATTGGGAAAACTACATAGGACTAGGTGGAATCACTAAAAATTAGGTTTAAAGTTACTAGGTTCTTACCCATTAGATCAAACAATAGATTTTTCTGATCCAGCCGAATTTTGGAAGCTTTGCATTGTTTCTCATCTTAATGGAGGTTTGTACAAGATAAATCAACAAATAAAATGAAATAATCACAGTGAGATTGCAGCTCAAAAATGTAATTGCACAATTTGATTATAATTTAAATTATAATTTGAGCTGGAATTATTATTTATTACTCTCGTTTGGAGGCTTATACTTTAAAGTTCCATATAATTGTAATTAAATAACTTGATTCAGAAGTTTGTTTATTGTATGTGATGAATAAAACAAACATAAAAAGCAAAAGGAATTAACTGACTGCAAAAAAAGAATTCAACAATGGTTCATATATGTAGCAAGGAACCAAACAATTTTATGAAGGTTGGAATCCATGTCTTTTTATTTCATAGATCTATTCCCTCATCATTGTGAATACCTCATTGGAATTAAATCTAATTGTATTAAATAAGAAGTATACTAAATTATGTTTTGTAATTAGGGTATCTATATTGCCATTCAATTTTATCTTATGAACATTTGCTTTTCTGGGATTTATGATCATTTATAGGCTAACAGACACAATGTTTTCATGTGCTCTAAAGGGGGGGGGGAACAGTATTTCTCAATCACTGTATGTATTCACAAGAAATCATTTTCCAATCCATCATTTTGAAGAAATAAGAGTATTTACAGCTCATGTCTAAATATTTCAGTGGTATATTAGCTGGCACAAGGATGTACATGCTACATTCATTTCCTGGAAACCATTATTTTAGAAGATTTGAAGATACATTTGTCTATTTTTTAAATAAAATTTAGCTTAAATTTACAAGTCTAATTTACTTTTACTAATTTTAATTTATAATTAAAATTTAAACTTTTGTAGTACTATTAGAAAAGTGATTTCCATCAAATTTACTGGAACTTACTACTAAAAGCAGCGTAAATTTCATAAATAGAACACTAAGAAAATCAGGCAAAAAGGGAGGGGGGACTCATAGACAAACTGGTTTCCTAAGGCTGTGCTGTATGATCCTTTTCCTGATATTAACTATGCCATATCTATTGTACCATGGAAATATTTCTAAAAATGTACTTAGATATCTTGTAGCAATGTTTCAAAATTTCCCTTTTTATTATAAAAAGTTTTCATTATAATATTAAAAATGCCCAGAGGCATTTTAAGGGCTCATGCTGCTCTAGGCAAGCAACATTTAAACTCCCTTAAATTTATTCAGTAGTTTAATTATTAATGTTCAGTTTTTTCATAAAATACTGTATAACTAACTGTATAAACTGTGAGGTCAGTGCTAAAATGTACATATTTTACATTAATTGCTTTCTTTACAATAAAAAAATTATTAAGTCAAAAGTGCAAATACTAATTGTAGGCTTAAATATAAAGACTACAGTTTGGGCCTGGCTTTTGTAAACTACAAAAATAAATAATTTTTTTCAAATATGGAATGTTCATTGTCAGAGAAAAGAAAGTACACCATTTTTCAACTTTAGCACTCTCTAAAAGTGTAAATTTGAACTAATGCATAATTAAGAAAATGCAAAGTAATGTTTTATTAATACCTATCCAACCCAAAAATAACTTTTCATTTCTCTCTTTAAAAAAGAGTAAATGAAAAACTCTTTTTGAGTTGGATAGGTACTAATAAGATATTAAAAAAATTACTCAAGCAGCTACATCCACAGGTCTGATGGTAGTCTGTTAGCATAATATGCCACAGAGAAGATGGTCTGTGAAGGTGATACCTCAGCAGCAAGATATTATAATTTGCTTATTCCAAATCTTCCAATAGTTTGAATTTCCACTGTCAGAAAGGGCCTCAAGTTGTAGCATGACAGAATTTAGTCATTGAAAACAAGCATTCCATATTCATTAGAGGTGATCTGACTTTCTAGTAATGTTTGTATATGAATAAATATTAATTGATATATTTATTATATTTTAATATATAAGGAACCAAAAAATTTTATGATATAATTTTATTTACTAAATTTTATTTAAAATATATATATATTTATATAATATATATAAATAAACCATTATTGAATTCTTCTTTGCAATCAATTAATTCCCTTTGCTTTTTATGTTTGTTTATGGCATGTGACAATTAACACAAACTTCTGTGAGAAAGTTCGTAGGTTTTTCCTGTTTGTTAATTTAGCTTCAAAACACATTTAAATATATAGAGTGATAGTTATTCATATAACAGACACCCATCCTCTATTTCCCAGGCCTCTTGTCTGTGAGAGTGTCTCCCAAATATAAGTAAAATTTTATACAATACACATACTTAGAAATAAAATTAAAGCTTTTTTGGCATTTTTACCTTGGAATTCCTTTAGGTATTCCTCTTTGTCCTGTAGACCCTGAATCAACTGAAGTAATAGTTGGGTCATCAATATAGAAGAACTGATACTCAACAAAGGTTCTCAAACCATTATCAAACTTTATTCTCACTGTTTCAGTTGTGGTCTCTTTAGATGCTGATGTAATACACATTGCTCGATTGCTGTCACGGCTGGTAAAAGCAAAACCACAAAATAAAATAATTTATGATATTAATAAGTACAGAACATATTAAGATAAATACCCTTTTCAACACACATATGCTTTAAGTTCAAGATTTATTATTAGCAAAGGCATTTATGGCAAATGATATAACTATCAGTAACTTAAAATAATATATACTTTTGCTTACTCTTAAAAACTGATATTCTTCCTAAAAAACTTTTCAAATTAGTATTTTTTTTATTTGAAATGAATAATTTTTTATTAGTGACTTAAATGTATTAAAGAAAAATAATTTTAATATTTCTATTTATAATAAGTTGCACTATTTATAATAAGTTTCTATTTATAATAAGTTGCAAAATGACTTTCATACTCCAATAAAACATTTTGTTCCACCAATTATATGAAGCTTATGATAAGCATAAATCACACTGAACCTTAAGAACACATGATCCAACTAAATTAATGCAACACATAATTGAGTTGTACAGTAAATGGAACTGAATAACTTTGAGATGAATTAACATGCATCAGAAGATAATTAATTTTCTATGAGCCAACACTTTCTTTTGCTTTTAAAACAGAAGATGATTGAAGTTTCTTGCAAGAATATTGGCTCACGAGAGAAGCTTACATCTATCAACTGAGGGGCAATGGAAAGCTGTGGATAAATACACCCAAATGTTCTACTTCACCACACAAATGCTCAATGGAGTTCAAATCAAGTGACTGTACAGGTTCAAAGAAGAAGAGTGAGAAGCTCTTGTCATGTTCTTGTAACTAATTCTGCATGATGCAAGTCTTGTGGTACAATGTATTATCCTTCTGAAAGTAGTCAACATGTGAAGGGTTGTTTTACCTCTGACCAGCCCTCTTAGCACACAATGCAGCATGAGGGAATACACTTGGTCTACAACAATATTTGAAAGGGATACCCCAGATAATTGTATTACCTCCACAAATCTGTGATCTTTGCTTTACGTGATGGATCTATGAATTTATGCTGTTTTCTCCATCAGAATGGTGCATTCAGAATCTGAATTCTTCAGACCAATGTTCTTTTTCAAATCCTCTATTGACCATTTTATATGTTTGTTGACCCACTCTGAGCAGTTGTCTATTATATTCTGAAGGAAAGATTTACACCAAGTTGTTTGCAATGGCAACCTCAAGGGAGCAAGAATCAGACATATAGTGCCATTTCAGATATTGCACTATAGATGATCTGTTTCACTGCACAATCTTACATTACTTTAATGGAATTACCCCAGAAAAATTATGAAGGGAAGAAGCAATCGAATTTATAATGGAGAAATGAGAGATGAAAATGATAAAACTGACAACTCTACATGAACTGTTTTATTACTTGGATATGTGTGGAAAATGGTATTTAAAAACAAACACAAAACTATATGATAGAGTAATATTTTTTAAGCATAGGTAACGGAATTACGTCAGGAAAATTATGAAATGAAGAAGCACTCGAACTTATAACAGAGAAATGAGAGATGAAAATGGTAAACTCTACATGAAGTTTGATTACTTGGATATGTGTAGAAAATGGTATTTTAAAAAAATAAAAAAATCTCTCTCTATCATATAGTTTTATAAGACATACATATCAAAGCACTTTTAATTATATATATATATATCATTTCAGAGATAACATATTGTTTATATTGCTGCATATTACTTTGATGCTTTCTACTGGATACACATACTGTACCTTTATTTGGTGATTATCTCAACACCAACATCCATTGACTATGAAATACAAGAAACAAGTTTGAGCAAGGAGCTTTGAGGGCTTTACAGTACAGTAGGCTATATTTTCTACTTTCTTTTACACTTGATTTAGACAAGGCGAATAGATATACCAAGTAATGTTTGGTCAAAAAACATGTCAGATTGAAGAGAATCAATCAAAGACTTTTAATGTTGTAGTGATGAGTAATGAAATTTTGCATAAAAATATTTTCGGTTTGCTTTACACTGCAAATACAGTGCTGAGAGCAAAACAGCTTTTTTATGGGGTACCCTACAGCATAAGAAAATTACAAATAAAAACTAGTTTGACAGTGTTTTTTGACAGTGTTATGAACCGTGAAAAAATTCATTCTTTTTATATGCTTCCCTTTTGCAATATTCTTTTCTCCTCTGCACTCGTGATCAGAATTTCTTTGTCCTAAAACACTTTGGTCTCTAATTCCTTTACATCTAACTTGCTTTCTATTACAATTTTCTCTTTTGAACTTTTTAAAACATTTTTAATGCTTTGAATATTATGATTTCTCTATTATTATATATTTTTACTTTTTAAGCTTTTCATCCATTTTATTAGGAATTGACCTTACTAACAAAGTTTTTTTTTACCTACCATTTCCTACAACACTTGTAAATATAATTTTTTTTATAAGATGCATTTATTGACCACATTAAATTGTGAAGTCAAATATTTTTCTTCATTTAAAAACAAATTCTTTGTTTTGAGATTTACAAATCATTGATATCCAGCCTTACATTTAGCTTCTTCATAAACATTTATTGATACTTCCATAAAAATTGGAATGAAAATAAAGTTCGTTAAAATTAATTTTTTGCAGAATTTTTTGCAGAATTTTTTCTTGAAATCAGCATTGTTTATGAAAGTGTAGAATTTTTACAGACAATAGAAAATCCTGCCTTACTATCACATTAACAATTCAAATTAAAACATCTCTTTAGCACACCAAAAAAAAAAACTGAATTTGTTGTGTACTACTTGAATACATAAAAAAAGAAATTCAGTTTTAGATTTTACCGAATCTTTATAACTGATTAGATAGGAATGTTTATAACTTAAATGGTAGACCTAAGGGTTACAATTCTTTCAACTATAACTTTCAACTTTGATTAAAGTCATTTTGCCACTAGTGATAAAAAAGGTGTGATTTCTTGTGCATGTGTGCGCAAAACTTGGACAAGGATTAGAAATGCCATTGGATTTCTTCTCCAGAACAAGATCACTACTGAAGACAGCTTTTACTGAAGTTCAACAGTCTCTAGGGCAACAATTTAAGGTGAAACTTCTTAATCAATACTAAAGATTTAAAAGCTGAGACTGCCATCAGAATTTTGTGATGGGTTATTTCACCTCTGAGCAGCACTTTTTGCAGATAATGAACTAAATGCCAGGTCACAAGGACCCTGAAGGCTTAGAGAAGGTTGGGAAAATGGGACCCACTAGACTGCTGTTAGGAGACAGATGGAAGTCTCCCATCAAGCATGTAAAGCACAGGGTACAACTCTCCTGTACATGGGGCCAAGGCTTAACACCCCTTCTGATAGATGGCAAACTTTCCAAGCCCATTGGTGTCCCCTACTGACTGTGGGCAAGATGGGGAGTTTTATGGAGATAAAGCTGGAACTTGAACCTGGGAACTTCAGATTATGAGTCTGGCATGCTACCTATGCAGCTGCCCCCCCCCCCCCCCCCCTCCCAATCAGATTTTGATTATACTGGTACAAAATTATAATTCCGAGGATCTGAGGTGAATCACAAAATAAATCAAGTACATTACTTTCCTTAAAATTTTTTTGACCTATAACATATCAGAGTAGATGATCATGCTGTAAATATTACAATTTTGCTAGAAAAGCAATGAAGACACAATATTATTTATTTTGGCTTTAGATACCACTATAAACAGGTGTAAGGAAGTTAGATGTAAAGGAATTAGAGCTATCAGTCAGCAGTTTTTACCACAAGTCAAAGTAAAGGCATATACCAACTTGGAAAGAAAAGTTGATTCACTTTCCCCTGGAAATATTTATCTTTTGTAATTTTTCTTAGTTTTGAAAGTAACAAGCCACAACAGAAAATTCACTTACCATTGGCATGTGGATTTCCCAGCTCTTACTATAAATGCTTTCATTATCCCAACAGTAATGAATTACCTCTTTAAAAAAGGACTGTATGATTTATAATAATAATAAGATAAAGAATGTATGATTTGAAATGAACGTATCACTTAGTGATTTTATAAGTCAAATAAAAAGAACCAACACATCATGTGATACAAAATGGTCCTAATTAATTTTTGTAACATTAATGTTTACAGCATCATCGTAATAAATGCAATTCAGGTTAAAGACATGTCTGCTGGTACTATGTTGTTATAGGTAAATAAGTTGACAAAAGCTTTATACTTAGATTACAGATCTAAAATGATATACCCTTTCCTTATAATGCATGGACTAAAAATATATTAAATGTACTAGGCATAGTTTATATTTTATATCATTTTCCTTTATCATGTTATTCAAAATGTTTACTTTTTTTTTACAACTTTTAGTATATTTGTTGCATAATGCATTGAAAATTCTAATACATAAACTCATAATAAGCTCAAGTGTATCAAAAATTTTTATATAACAATGTATTTTTACATAACAGATTTCTTATCAATAAAAATTTATTATAAGTAAAAAAAACAAACAACTAAAGTTGACTGATTTTGATGACATACCTTGTAACATTACAAGGAAGACCTCCAACAAAGGCCTCTGCTTTACTTCCAGCATCCATATGAAGTCCCCATATTTCTAATTTAGTGCCACCAGACTTGGGTCCTTTTTCAGGGTTAATTGATGTTATAGTTGGATTCTGTTAAAGAGACTTCAGTTAAGATAAAGCTAAAAACTTACATAGATATTATTATTTAATTATCATTGTTAAGTTGAATCATTCAGTTTCAAGCTAAAAAATATATTTGTATTAGCTTTTATGGTTATATGCCACTAACTCTAATCATATTCATTGCAAGTAATCAAAAGTTGCATAGTTTAAGGTTATAGCTATTCTTTACTTTTTGATAACTGTTTGGTACACAGTTTTAATCTGCTTCCTGCACTGGGAAAAGAAGCATACAATAGAAAATATGGATACAATTTTTTTTATCAATAAAAGTATATAAATTTCAATGTATAAAACTGCATATTTTTGAGAGAGGCAGGATTTAGTTGGGTTGTTGAATTGTTTTACCTCTGAGAGGCATGTTTTTGCACACCATAGACTAAATGGCCAGGTTACAAGGACTCCAAGGGCTCAGAGAAGGTTGGGGTAAGGGGATCCACTATACAACTATTAGGAGACAGAGGGTAGCCTCTTATTAAGGCCATCCAGCATGTTCTTTTATGTGCACAAGCTATGGCTCTCCAGCACATGGGGCCATGGCTCAACATCCCATCTGACAGATGGCAACATTTCCTAGCCCATCAGTGTTCCCTACTGACTGAGGGGAGAGTGGGTTTTTTTGCAGAGATAAATATCAATCAGGCTTGTATCTAGAAAAAAAAATGGGGGATGCTAGAAACAATAAAGCCAGAAAAATGTAAAGTGGGGGGGGGGGGGGGGGCACAAGAGACTGGATTTCCAATGCAATATAACATTACCTCCTCTTTTTTACAGGTCTTTAAAATATTTCTTGAAAAATGCATGAAAGATAAATAAGTTTAATAATTTTTTGCCTCCATTACCCTTACTAGCATTATGAGGGTGGGAGATGACCCCTTGCTCCCCTAGATTTGGCCCTGATCTCAATGCTGGCCCAGATAGGATTCATACCTGAGAACTGCAGATTATGAGCCTAGCATGCTACTGTGAATGAGCCACTTCCACCCTGTAGGATTTAGCAGTTTACTGTAAAGTGTTCTTAAATAAATTTTCATCCTGGTTGGATAATAACTTTTTCTATACAGAATAACTACATATTTTCATACATTAGAACAATATTTTAAACATTAGAATAACATTTCAAACATTAGAACAACATTTCAAACATTTTAAGAACATTTTAAACAACAGAAAAAAACATTGAAAGCTTGCAGATACATGAACATTCCATGCAGGAAAAGGCATCAAGAGCTCCATTGGAATAAAAGTTTTGTTAAAGGTTTTGTTTGAAAGATACTTCCTAAAACTTGTCTTTCTGATAGAAAAGTATAGAACAATATATAACAATAAAGTTGTGTTTGTTATGTTTATAGTCCAGATAGTAGAGCCAATATATGTAATCAGAGATTGCCATTTGATTACCGATAGTAATGATTTCTAATAATGCCTCTGACTTTATTGAAAGTCATTTTTTTACTATTAATATTCAAACTTAATAAAATATCTTAACCAAAACAGGTATACACTCGAGTCTCTTTTTATGCTATAGATACATTCCACAGAAAACTTTTTTATATGTTTTCTGTGGAATGATACATATAAAAAAGTCACGCAAAAAAAGACCTAGCTTACATTGCAACATTAGGGATATGTTCCATAATTTTCTAAAATCGCATAAAACCAAAGCAATGAGTTAAAAAAAAACAAAAATCGCATAAAAAAAGTTTATGAAAATTCAGGAAAATAAGTGCCTAAAAAAAGTGAGGAAAATTGGTTCGAAAATCTGAAAGAATTTGATATAAAACTTAAAATAGGTTTGTTTTAAAATTGTATCCATTTAATTTTATTGAAAAGTAATAATTGTTTTTAATTTTTTTTCATCAGAATTATCGTCGCTATCGGACAATACTCGGCAGCATTTTTGAACTGGTGTGAAATCACTTTCATCACTAGAAGAGATAGCACATCAGATCTGCATTGTAAAGACAATGGTTCTTTACAAACAGAATTAGGGTCAACTTCATGATCGTTCTGTGTTGATTTTTGTCCTCTGACAATGTAATCAGTGATTAAACTTTGCATTGATGATTGTACTAATTTCTTATGCAGTTCGTGATATCCAGACATACAATTCTTCAGCTTACATTGGAATTAGAAGGCTCATTCAGAATTAGTGTCATTAACAAGAAAATGATTTTCCAATTCATTACAAAGTTGAAGACCTTCTTGAATTATATTTGCAGTGAGGGGGACAGGTTCTTCTTCCATTTCACTATCGTTTTCTGGTTCTTTGACAATATCTAAAGTCATATCAATAATATCATTGTCACTTAAGGCATTATCCACAAGCAATTCATCGATATCATTCTTGCTAAAGGTATCAAAACCTTCTCCACCAATTTCATGCCCCAAAGAAATGATTTCAGTTGATAATGTCTATGTTTGATTGGTTTCATTGTTTGCAACACATCCAGGCCAAGATGCTTTCCAGCAGGCATTTAAAGTTTGCGATCTTATTTCAGCGATAGCAGATGCAACATGATTTAAACAGTCCAAAATAGAAATTTTTTTCCCAAACGTCAGTTACTGTTAATGACTCATTTTCTAGTTTATCCAATATAAATTGATAAGTGCGCTTAACTTAATATTTTTTAAAAGTAGCAATTATGCCTTGATCTAATGGCTGAATAATGCTTATGTAATAATGCACAATGGGGAACACCCGAATTTGCATGAAATATATGCACCGCATAACTTCAAAAAAGCATTAAAAAATACGCATAAATAGAGACTCGAGTGTAAATGTGAATTATTTGTAAGTTAAAGTACTTCTCTGAAAGTTACAATTTCACTGTTCAGATATGAAACATGTTAAAATTGCTTTTTATTTATACAATCACAACTATACTTTAAAATTTTGGCTGCTTTTCATACAAAGAAAATAAATTAACCTTTGTGTACCAGAAGTGTTTTTCATATACTTTCAGTATTCTAGTTGTTTGTTTTGGTTGTTCAACCTCTGAGTGACACTTTGTGTACACATTGGGCTAAACAGCCAGGTCAAAGGACCCTAAAGGCTCGGAGAATGTTGGGGGAAAGGAATTCACTTTTTCAATAGGGCAAGCAATTATTAATAAAAAGAAATTACCTCTCAAGCAGCTGTTTGCCACAGTGGTCTGACAGCATCCTATTAGTTTAATATGCCATAGAGTTCTGTGAGGAAAGGATAGAACTCAACAGAATGATAGCACAAGAAAGAAAACGTCAATGCTTCATACACGGCTTGAACTTGGGTTACCTTTGATCAGAAGCCAAGCTTGCCAACCACTCACCATGAGCGTCTGCAATTAGCATTGTTCAATTAAATCAGAATGCCAATCTAGTACTTATGTTTCCTAAATCACTGAACTAGAACACCATTCCAGTACATATGTTTTCAGATCATTGAACCAGAATGCCTTTCCAATATTTGACTTTTCTGAATAACTGGAGTGGATTACTGTTCTGGTACTTGATGTTTCTGAATCATTGAGTGCATGTAATTCTATAATTTTTAACACAGATATTTCTGTAATATTGGGCAGGTTGTTTTACCTCTGAGTGGCACTTTTTTTTTATAAACACAATGGGATAAATGGCCAGTTCACAAGGGCTCCAAGAGCTCAGAGAAGGTTGGGGGGAGGGGATGCACTGGACTACTGCTAGGAGACAGATGGTAGACTCCCATCAAGCATGTTTTTTAATGTGCACAGGGTATGGCTTTCCTGCACTTGGGACCATGGTTTTACCTCCCATCCGATGGATGGTGGCCTCTTCCAAGTCCATTGGTGTTCCCTAGTGACCAAGGGAAGGGTTGGGGTTTTACAGAGATAAATCGCAATGCTGGTCCAGGTGGAACTTGAACCTGGGAACTGCAGATTACATGCCTGGAATGATACCAACTGAGCCACTCCTACTCCTCTGTAATATGGTGTGTGTATATATATACACACACACAGTGTGATAGCAAGAAGAGGAATTGAGGGTTGAATCTCAATGTCTTTGAGAAAGTTTATTTTTGAGAAATAATTTGTTCGACTTTCATTAACAAAAAATCTTTCAAAACCCCACACTTCCATGAATTTTAATTAATCTTTGCTATGCCACTGATTATACAATGTGCAAGAATTACATATAATTTCTAAATTATATTATTTCATTGTTTTCATCTAATTGTTATTGTAAATAAATGCACTATTATTAAAATTACAGAATAATTCCTTCATTCAGTATTGAATTTATATAACAGGTATCAGTGACAGATGCATAATTTTGTCCCCCAGCTGATAGTAGCATACAAAAAGAAACAATCATATTATGTCATTGCTAAGCAAAAATACAAAGGGTATTATGATGACTTTAGATTGGCAGAGCATAGAAATAAATCTATAACATTGAAAGAGACCATCTAGTGAGACAGCTTACAACTATTTTGTTGTAATGTATCAATTGCATAATTTCAAAATTATACAGTTGTCTGACATGAGCCTGTCAGTATAACAGAGAAAATCTGTGAGGAAAGAAAGACCTCAGCAGAATGACAACACAAGAAAGGAAACATCCATTTCTCATCTAGGGCTCAAACCCAAGGCACTTTTAATTAGTAGCCAAACATAGTAACCACTCAACTACTTAGATTTTCATTTTCAGCCAACATTTAATACACTACAGGAAATAAAAAATGTAACTTAAAAAAAATATAAAAAGTTATGCAAATGTGATGAAATTTGGGGAGGCAGTAACATATGGAAATGCATGGAAATGATTAGGTTTACAGGACGATCAAAACGAATTAACACGTGCTAGCTGTGTACAGGTGCTAGCTGATGACACAGGTGCAGCTGACAGTGCTAGCTGATGCCGCACCTGTGACATCAGCTAGCACTGATGCAGCTAAACAGGCGCTAGCTGATGTCACAGGTGCAGAGCAGTCAAACACAGATAAAGGCAACCAAAGTTCCCTAGTTGACAAAACATTGTGGAAATTGTTCTAAACCACTAAAGATGCCTTTATATAGATGTCGACAGCCATTCCAACAGTTAACAGACTTTGAATGTGACGAATCATTGGTCTTAGAGAAGCTAGTTTACCCTACAGAGATGTGGCCAACTTCATTGGCTGCAATCCTAGCAGTATCGTACACATGTGGCACCAGTGGGTTCAAGAAGGATCCAGCACACACCAACAAGGATCAAGAAGACTACATATGACCACAGATGTACAGGACTGTCATTTGCGACACGTCATCGTGTGACAGATTTGCGACTACAATGCTACTGCAAAGGGACTGGCAACAGGTAACACATCGAATACCTACCAGGTGGATGGTAAACAACAGGCTTTTAGTTTTTATTGTGAGCTTATAGTCTGGCACTGCATTTGCCCCTCACATCTGCCCTCATGCAAGCACATCTTCAGTGGTGTCACCTCAGACAGAACTGGAATGAACAAGTTGGGTTGTTTTACCTCTGAGCGGCACTTTTTTTGCACACGATGGGCTAAATGGCCAGGTCACATGGACCCCGAAGGCTCAGAGAAGGTTGGGGGAGGGGACCCACTGGAACAGCTGTTGAAAGACAGATGGTAGCCTCCCGTCAAGGCCATCCAGCGTGTTCTTTAACGTGCACAGGGTATGGCTCTCCCGCACACGGGGCCACAGCTTAACATCCCATCCGACGGACGGCGGCCTTTTCAAGCCCATCGGTGTCCCCTACTGACCGTGGGCAGGGTGGGGAATTTTGCGGAAATAAATCTCAACGCTGACCCAGCTGGGACTCGAACCTGGGAACTACAGATTACGAGCCTGGCACGCTACCGACTGAGCCACCCCCGCCCAGGAATGAACAAGAGTGGAATACCATGGTGTTTAGTGATGCATCTCATTTTTGTCTTGGTCAGCACGAGGTAGACAACATGTTCACTATCATCCAGGGGAAAGGAATGCCACCCAGTGTGTGTGACATCATTACATAGTTCCAGCATCTGGTATCTTGGTGTGGGGTGCCATTAGTCAGCATCTCGGTCAGAACTGGTCATTATAAGAGGATCTCTAACTGCCCAACGATGTTACCATTTTTCAGCAGCATGGAAACTTTTACCAGCAAGATAATGCCCATCCCCACACAGCCTACATATGCAGCAGTATCTACATGAGCAAAATGTTTAGGTACTACCATGGCCAGCACCCTTGCCAGACCTTTCACCTATTGAACATGTCTGGGACATGATGAGCTGACAGCTCCAACAACACCCAAGAGATGCGCCAACCACTGTCACTGAAATGTAACAGTGACTTCACGCTATTTGGTATTCTATCCCTCAGGAGGACATCATAAAGCTGTACGATAGCCTTCCCTATCATGTTCGTGAATGCATTGCTGCATGGGGAGGTTCAACATCATACTAATTATACCACTTTACCAGGTACGTAAAGTGGTAATTTTCCATTTTTTTTGATAATGTAATCAATTGCACATCTCAGTGTATGCTAACAGCTGCATGTGTTTCAATCAAATGGCATTAATCCTTCCAGGTGTTGTAATTTTTTTTCCTGTAGTGTACATTGAATGTTGTGGAAAAGTACCTTATGTCACTAAGATTAAAAATTATGAGTAAATAGTGGAATAAAAAAAGAAATAGTTTGAATGGAAAAAGAAGAATTAATAATAACATTATATGTATGTAATTTTCAACTATTTGCTTTTCCTAGTTCATTTTCAAAAACAAATATGCTTGGTTTGTTTTAGTATTTTTCAAAATTCTCTACAGAATATATTTTGCAACTGTTGGAGTCATTTTTAGTGGCTCTAATATCAGCTAACGTTTCAAAATTATGATAATATGCACCATGGTATACTCAGAAATTTTCAACAGGCTTAACTGGTTTCAGTCTAATTTAGAGGGGAGGATTGGCATCTTGTATTTAAATTTCAGAGACTTTAGACAATATAGGTTATTCCAGCATTTAAGGGGGAGGGTATAACCTCAACTGAATCACTCACTCCATTTCTACTTGGGTCCATGAGGACCCAGACAGAATAGTGCACTAATATGCACTCTGTTTCCTTCCTATGCTTATAGATGAGAATGGGCAATAAGAAGGTATAAATATTTTGCATGAATAAAACATCAAAATAAATGCATGGTTTTTCTTATCATTGTAATGGTTCCCACCCTGCCTATAATTTTTCTTCCATAATACATTTTTATATGAAATCATACTATTTGAATGTCTTTGAAAATTCAATGATATATCTTAGAATATGTCATTTCATTCTAAAAAAAACGTTTTTGAAATGTGATAGCAGTTTTTATATAAATTTCGAATTATATCACCTTGTTTCAAACATTCTTTCCATTTTGATCCTTTTCAATTTGTATTTAGAATTTGTATCAGAGTGTAAATTATTTAAAGTTCCAATAGGTATTCCATCATAGGTACAGAGATAAATTTTCAATACAAGGTGGTTGGTTTATGCTCAGCAGTGCAATCCTGGAAAATATCAGCAGAATGAAAGTTTTATTTCAGTACACATCAGCCAAGAAGTAAGTGTAAAAGGATAGTTCTGTATAGAGATAGTTCTGTACCCGATATGCTTTTGTGAATTAGTTACCCCTGCTGTCTAAACTTAATTTTTCAGTTAGTTCTTCACTTATTTACTTAGCCTTTATGGTGCTATGAATCTCTTGTAACAATCTACTTTTTCAATATATATGTAACCTTAATATTGAAAAGTCAATAAATACATATATTTAGACATGTAACACTTACAACAAAATTAAAATGATCCCTTGATCGAGCTGTATAATCATTTAAAACTTTTACTTCGAGAGGTCCAGCAATTGGCCCACCTGCTAAACCAGTTGTTAAATTTCGAGGTCCTTCCACACGACAAACAATTCTGAAACACAAAGTATTAAAGATTAAAATACATTATAATACACAATAATTAAAGTAATATAGAACATATATTAATGCTTTGGTATTTATTATAGTTACATACTGCTACATTTATACTAAATAAACCACTATTTGAAAACTAATTTTGATTTAAAATACAACTGAATGCACCTGATTAACTTTTTCTCTAAAAAAAAAAACTTATTGGTTATTCCTCTTTCTTTTCTTCTGTTTATACAGTGGTTTCCACAAACGTTTTTGGGACTTTTTTCTGTGATACCATGGATTACGTGTATGTTGCATCAGGCATTGGGAGAATGTTCAGCTAATGGTGCAACAGCTGCTCACTGGTACAGATAGTGCTGTCCATGTTGAAGTGTACTTGATCATTGACAATCCTTCAGGTTGATCGTTGGTTACAGGAACATGGATGCCTTGTACCAATGACCTCTGACTGTGGCTGCCATCATATGGCACAAATGGAAGATGCTATCCTGAACATCGTGCACAATAATCCACAACAAGCACTAGGAGTATAGTACCATTGTGGGAATGTCACGACACCTAGTTTGGGAAAAGAACTGACTGCACCAATATCATATCCAACGGGTGCAGGCATTGTCACCAGCAGATGGTTTCTGTGATGTGCTTTCTGTGAGTGGTTCTTATTTAGATGTGCCCATAACCTCATGTTCCCACAAAACATACTGATAACAGATGAGGCAACTTTCAACAGGAAAGGAATCATGAATTACCAGAACCAGCATGGGTTGTTTTGGGTTGTTTTACCTCTGAGCGGCACTTTTTTGCACACCATGGGCTAAATGGCCAGGTCACATGGACCCCGAAGGCTCAGAGAAGGTTGGGGGAGGGGACCCACTGGAACAGCTGTTGGGAGACAGATGGTAGCCTCCCGTCAAGGCCATCCAGCGTGTTCTTTAACGTGCACAGGGTATGGCTCTCCCGCACACGGGGCCACGGCTTAACGTCCCATCCGACGGACGACGGCCTTTCCAAGCCCATCGGTGTCCCCTACTGACCGTGGGCAGGGCGGGGAATTTTGCGGAGATAAATCTCAACGCTGACCCAGCTGGGACTCGAACCTGGGAACTACAGATTACGAGCCTGGCGCGCTACCGACTGAGCCACCCCCGCCCCACCAGAACCAGCATAACTAGGGTTGGGTTGTTTTACCTCTGAGCGGCACTTTTTTGCACACCATGGGCTAAATGGCCAGGTCACATGGACCCCGATGGCTCAGAGAAGGTTGGGGGAGGGGACCCACTGGAACAGCTGTTGGGAGACAGATGGAATTTTGCGGAGATAAATCTCAACGCTGACACAGCTGGGACTCGAACCTGGGAACTACAGATTATGAGCCTGGCGCGCTACCGACTGAGCCACCCCCGCCCCCCAGCATAACTAGAGAAGCTAACCCACATGCAACCCACAATAAGGAGCACCAACATCATTTAACCCTTAATGGACTGCAGCTGAGTGTACCATTTTCATTTTTTCGATTCTGGGAGCCACCATTCAGTCTACTGTTGTATCATCAAGATTGTAAATTTTAGTTGTTTTTTTTTGGAACAGAAATAGCCATTTTTGTAACTGTTTTTGACAGAGCAAGTCTAAAATACCCATGGACTGTTCATATGCATTAGACATTGCTCATGTTGCCGTCTGTACTCACGATAATGGAGAAAACTTTGAGCATCTGTTGTGATGAACACCATTAAATAATCCATCCTCCCTGAAAATTGTGTGCTTTCTTGTCTCATTTCACTATGCCCAGGCCATTGATGTTTTCATGTACTGCTGTTGTATATAGTTTGTATTGCATGTGACATTACATCGAGCCTCCCTACCTACCAGATTTGCATTGGGCCCCATATCATTGCACATGCCAATGTGGGAAGTCCACTACACAGGATAGGTAGTTTTAAAGAGCTGTATCTCTTTTATGACACATTTTAAGCACCATGTTTACTAGATCTTTTTTGACTTGGTTTTGTGTCCTGATACATCTCCCTGATTCATGATATACCTCTCCAGGTCTCCCTGTATATAGAAGGAACTCATGAACATCAGAATCAGTGGCAAGTATCAGCTTGAACATGACATATGCTATATGGATTCCAGACAAATTCCACTTGGAAACATCCAAAGGTGAACAATGTGCAATATGCTGATGTTTTAATTTGACTATCAGAGCCCGCTGTTGATCGAGCTTTTGGACCACGGTGACCCTACTGACTTACAGAAATATTGCATAATTATCAGCATTTGATGGCAGGCAATAAACTCAAAGTGTCCAGAACTTTTGAGTAAGAAGGTTGTTTTGTTGTATGTAACACCTGCTCCAGTAAAAACACTGAGTTGTTATAGTTGGGAACATCCTCCTTGTAGTACTGGAATCTTCCCCATTGGATTTTCACATTTCTAGATTTCTAAAAAATATACCATGAAAAGAAGGAAGTTGAAGACAGATGAAGTGTAATTCATTATCACAGACTTTCTCATGCAACAGCCAAAGTTGCACTGGCAAAGAAGGTATTATTTTGCCACTTTCATGTTGGGATAAATGTCTCAATAGGCATAATGAATTTTAACAGATCAATACATGTTTTATGCTTCTCTTTCAACTTGTCCACTTTTCATTTGAATGAGTCTTATAAACAGTCATTTTTAACAACACTTATGGCAACACAGGTAGAACTGATTAAAGAGTTTGCATGTGAATAACTATCTTTAGAAGTAACAGAAGGAAAAAGTTACAGTAACTATTCCAAAGGATATTATTATGGTAAGATAAATTAAATTATTCACTGATTTATACATAGAGTGTACACTAATTATGGACTTATATTTCACATATAGTGAACTGACATTTGTCTTTTACCACCATCATTATTATGCAGTTAAGAAATGATCCTCCTGCAAATGTTATACATCTATAACAATAAAAGAAGATATGCATGTGTCTGTAGAAGCCATAACTCATTGGAAAATCACAGCAAACACTTCAAAATTTTACAGAGGGTTTTTGGTTGTCATCTGAGTTGCAGTGCCAAATTTCAAATCAAAATTCCAAAAGGAAGGATAGCTACAGGCAAAAATATTCACCATGCTATCCTATGAGAAACAGTAACTGCTGCTAAATATATTGTTGACATTGCTGGGATTTGTGTGCATTTAGTTTGCAATAATTCTTGAATTGTTGCTTTGATCATTTTGACATTTGTTACACTGATTCTTCATATAAAAATATGCACCATGTTCATAGATGAAATGGATCTGCTATTACAACAAAGATTAGAATGGTAATAGTCTGAGCAGAATACAAAAATTCATAATAAAATTTATTTAATTCTAAATGCTAAACCAGTACAGATGTTTGAAAACAGTTTCCTCTAGCATATGTTTTGCTCTTATTTTTTATCATTTCATCTACTTACAGTATGGGTCTATCTTATCAAATACATGACTTAGTAACAGGTAAAAAATTTCTTGTTCCAACTGCACATACATTTCTTTTTCCATAAGTGCTGCTCTGTTGCATCATCAATGTCAAGGGATCATAGATAAAATAATAAACTGTTCTTGCTATTAGCATTTGTATGAAAATTTCAGGGGAGCTTGTGTAAGATTGATGGTACAACAGGGTAGTGCATATGAAACTCCAAACATATGTGCAGTTCAAACATGAAATTTTCAATTTGTTAAGTTTTGTACTTGATACAATAGTCACATATCTAAGAGGACAGAAGGAAATGATCAGAAAATTATGAACTATATGACAGAAAAATCATTTTCAAATATCTGTACTGCCCTAGCAGTTATAGTTAAATGGATTATATTATGAATTTTGTATTCTATTCTGATTATTACCACTTCATTTCTCTTCTAATTAATGGATCTATTTCATCTTCAAACATAATGCATATTTAATATGAAGAATCAGTTTACCAAACAGCAAAATGATCAAGGTAACTGTCTGGGAGTTACTGCACAATAAACATACACAAATTCATACCAGTAATGGCTTTTGTGGCCCCAACTAAGGCATCCCCTAAGAAAACTTGCCACAAACTTCCATTTTGAGCTTAGGATATCTCCATTCTTTACTCAGAGACTCAATGACTACAATACCAACATATATATTGTAATGCTCCAAAGATTAATAACTTTTAAAGTTTTGGACCTTTTATCTGATCCAATTTATTCAAATTCCAGATAGCTCTAATCGGGTGCCAGGCAATAATAACTTGCCAAATAAAGTTGAAATAGGGTTTGGTAAATATTTACCAAATGTTTCCAAATGTTGAAAAGCAAAAGTAAATGGGTGGAGCATCACAGTATGTGCTGAAACTTTGCTAAGTGGTTAACAATCAGTATTTTAGAAAAAATAACATTTGTTCTCCATTCATAAATCTTCATTTACAATTTCTATTTGAGAAAGCCACTAACCATTGCCAGAACATCCACATTCCTGATAGCATTATAATAGGACAAAATTTGACTAATACCTTTTGTCTGAATGGCGAATCACAGCCAAGGTATTATTTCAAATACATAATTTCAAGTATATAATATATAATTGCTCATATATTAAACAAAATTGGACTTACTGAGTTGTCTTAACATAAAGTTCAGGATGAGGTACACATTCTGCAAGAGTTCTTCGATCTGCTTCATGAATGACTCTAACTCCATTGCTGATGTCCTGAAATACTCTTCCCAAGTTGATTCCATTGATAGTAATGTTAGTACCACCTTCCCAGGGGCCTGATTTTGGAAAGAACTGGAAAAGAGTATTGTTAATACAATTTTTCAAAATATAAAAAATCTCTAATTGTTTTAGCTTTTTGAACTATTAACGGCTGGACTGTTAATACAGTCCAACAGTTAACGGACTGTTAATACAGTCCAACAGTTAACAGTTCAAAAAGTTAAAACAATTAGACATATTTTGAACAAAAATACCAAACTTTCAGTGTTTTTTCTTAACCCTTTTACTACCATACCTGCCAAAAATGGCTGAGATTTTAAATGGACTCGACCAATCAATACTGCTCCTTCTTCTTCACTAACTCTTTCCTGCAGTTAGGGACATTTTGGGCTGATATGGTAATGAAAGGAATAAATTCCAGGAGTATGATATTATTTTCATTTCTTAAAAAGTAAGGTTTCTGAAACAAGTGTTTTCAAGGTGTAACAGCAGGAAAAAACACCCCATAGAATAAATAAAAATTGGTCATTTCATATATTGAAAAGAAAGGGCAGTTGAGAGTAATAAAATAATAAAAAAAATTAAGAGTAAAGGAAATACTCTATGCCAAAACACATGAAAAAAATACTTCCCACGTAACAAAGAGTTTTAAATTTCTGTTAGCTATTATCAATCAAATTATTTACTAGTATTAATATTGTTAGCTACTATTTACTAAATCTACGTGAAAATTGTTTTATTAATAATTAGTCATATTCAAAATGATGGCTTTATCATATCTTTCAATCATGAGTGTTAGCAGGGGGAGGATGGGGCATTTGATTCCTCCTCCCAAAAACGTGACTTTGAAAGTTATATTTTGCTTTTTTTGCAACAAATACAGAACAAAAATAACCCTAAATATCACCCTTGATATGATTAAACGCATTCAAAGAAAGCCTGTCCATTATGATATATAATATACTTATAATATTATATACCAAAGAGCCAAAACAATATTACAAGAGTGTCTTTATGCAAATAGAAGCAACTGCAGCTAAAAGATGGTGTGTGTGAAGGTCATGAAAAGGCATAAATAACACCTGATACTGAGTTCTGTTAATCAGTGTTATTCTTGTTCTTCAGCTGGGAAAGGCAGCAGACTTAAGTGAGTTTGACAAAGGCCAAATTGTAATGGCCAGACAACTGGCTCGGAGCATTTCTGAGACTGCAGTGCTTGTGGGGAGCTTCCAGTCAGCTGTGGAACTTTCAAAAAGTGGTCCGAGGAGGGAAAAACTATGAACTGCCAGCAAGGTATGGGCCGACCATAGCTCATTGATGCTAGAGGTGAATGAAGATTATTCTGTGTGATATGAGCGAACGGAAGGGATACTGTGGTGCAACTCACCTGTAATTTGAAAGCTGGTGACGGGAGTAATGTGTCACAACACACAGTACATTGAAAACCTGCTGAAAATGAGGCTGCATAGCTGCAGGCAGCTTTGAGTGTCCATGCTAACCTTGGTTCACTGTTGAAAGTGCCTACAATGAGCACTTGAGCATCAAAATTGGATTTTGAATGATGGAAGAAGGTCATCTGGTCCGATGAATCTCTTTTCCTGTTGCACCATGTGGATGGCTGGGTATGTGTGTGTTGTTTACATGGGGAAGTGTGGGCACCAGGATGCACCATAGGATGAAAACAAGCTGGTGGAGGAAGTGTAATGCTTTGGGCAATGTTTTGCTGAGAAACCCTGGGTCCAGTTATTCAGATGCAGAAAGATATGATGTCTACCTCTACCTAAACATCATTGCAGATCAGGTACATCTTTTCGTGTCAACAGTATTCCCCCCTAGTAATGCCTTCTTTCAGCAGGATAATGCACCATTTTAATGAAACTGCCCAGATTGTTCAAGAATGGTTTGGGGAACATGAGGAAGACTCCTTGGCTTCCAAATTCCCCACACATCAATTCAATAGAGCATCTGTGGTTTATGTTGGAACAGCATATCTGATCTGCAGCGGCTCAACCACATAACTTACAAGAATTAAAGGATCTGCTGGTACCAGATACCCCAAGACATCTTTAGAAATCTTGTAGTATCCATGCCTCACCTGGTAAGAGCTGTTTTGGAGGCACATGGAGGACCAACATCATATTAGGCAGATGGTAATAATGTTTTGGCTCTTCAGTGTATATGATTATATATAATATAATAATCATATTATATATGATTACGTATAAGAAAGTCCGTTCCTAAAAAAATAGCAATGGCACTCTTTGAAAGAATCTTTCCTCTGCCACTCCAGGAGGAATATCTGTGGTTGTCACTGCTTTCATCAGTCTCTTCACTAAATTTGACTTCATGTAATTAATTGAAGAAATAATATTTTTACATGCCTATGTGGATGAAATTATTATTAACATTTCCATCACAAGCTTTCATTGTACAAAGTATGATTAACTAACTGTTCTATGCATTAGTAGTTTCATCCTCTAGTTTTACATTTGACATATACTTGTGTAAATTCTGACATTAAATATCTTCAGTGTTCATCCTTAAATTCAACAAAATTTTCTTTTGCAAGTTAATCCCACCTGAAATTCAGTTAATTCATTTCAAGATTACTTGTACAATCCAATTAATCACTTACAAATTGAAGTTTCAAGCAGCACAGCATAAGGAAATTACAGAAATTTTACTGTTATCTTACAGTTGCTTGAAGTCAGATCTTGAAAAAAAGTTGCTTTTATAGCAGCCACAATATTAGAGAGAATTTTTAAGCTCTTTATTTTTGGACCTTCATGAATTTTCAAATCTAATAAAAATATTTGTGTAGATGGCATAACATGTTGACACATGGTCGAGAATGTATGTGATTCCTCTGCAACATACACTCATTGTTGTACCAACTTTTGGAAGAGTTTTACCTCTGTTTCAACAGATTTCAGTCTCCTGTAATTCCCCAGATACTTGACTGAATGGTCCCAAATTTTGTATTTTGGTTTCCCATGTGCTACCCCCATGATACATTAAAAAATCAGGTCCCTACTTGTAAAGGAACACAGTTTAGAACCACAAATGGCTTTGTGATTGTAGAGGATCTGGCACTGCTCTGCTATGATAATCATTTTCTCAGCTATAAATGGTGAATGAAGAAGTTATCAATGAAAAAATGTGCAGGAGAAGAAATCCGTTTTCGTTACACCAAATGTTTGGCAATACTTGTGTGGAATAATTATTTTCACTTGACTAAAATACTACAGGGTATGGTTTTCCAAATGACATTGATTTTCTAATACACTGCTGGCCATTAAAAGTTGTTTGGATTGTTTGGGTTGTTTTACCTCTGAGCGGCACTTTTTTGCACACCATGGGCTAAATGGCCAGGTCACATGGACCCCGAAGGCTCAGAGAAGGTTGGGGGAGGGGACCCACTGGAACAGCTGTTGGGAGACAGATGGTAGCCTCCCGTCAAGGCCATCCAGCGTGTTCTTTAACGTGCACAGGGTATGGCTCTCCCGCACACGGGGCCACGGTTTAACATCCCATCCGACGGACGGCGGCCTTTCCAAGCCCATCGGTGTCCCCTACTGACCGTGGGCAGGGTGGGGAATTTTGCGGAGTAAATCTCAACGCTGACCCAGCTGGGACTCGAACCTGGGAACTACAGATTACGAGCCTGGCGCGCTACCGACTGGGCCGCCCCCGCCATTAAAAGTGCAACACCAGGAAAGACAAGAGATATCAAAGCCATATTTTGTGAATACATAGCTTATGTTACAAGGATCAAATGATTACAAATACAACTCAGTTAAACTTGTGGAATACACAGAAATCAGTATCTTGTATAGACACCATGAGTGACAATAACCGCTGCTGCAGTCTGGCATTGAGAGGATGAGACATCATATGTGTGTTTGGGGAATGTCAGTTCATGCAGTTTCAATACGTAGCCAAAGTTCATCTGTTGTAGCAGCTGCTGGTGTCTGGTGTGCTAGTTGTTGTGAGATCATGAACCAGACATGTTCAATTGGGGACAGATCCAATGAACATACAGGCCATGGCAGAAGTGTCACATGGTGGCTATCCAGGAATTGTTGGATGATGCATGCCACATGTGGTTGGGCATTGTCCTGTTGGTAAGTGGCACCAGAGAGCCCCCTGAAGATTAGGTACGACCACAGGCTCCAACACCTCAGTGATGTAACACTGGTTGTTCAAAGTGTCAGTAATGCGTATGAGGCACATGCATCAGTGGAATCCAATGACACCCCCATACCATAACACCAGGGGCCGGACCTATATGGAGCTGCATCATGCATGTCTCACTGAGCCTGTTGCTGCGGTACCGTCAGATACGGATTCGTCCATCATGGTGCTGAATACTGAAATGGGATTTGTCTGAAAAGATAACACATGCCTGGTGGAGTTTAATGGCACCCCATACCATAACACCAGGGGCCGGGCCTGTATAGTGCTTGCTTGTCTCACTGAGACTGTCGCCACGGTACCACCAGATACGGATTCGCCCATCGAGGTGCTGCATTCTGAAGCGACAATGTGATGCCATTCGTACATCCATGTGCGATGTTCTTGGAACCATTGCTGTGCTACACATATACCTGTGTTGAGACTCAATGGTAGCCAAAGCAATAGCTGCCTAGCAAAGATTCCTGGTTGGGTGAGGGGACCCACTGGAACAGCTGTTGGAAGACAGATGGTAGCCTCCCATCAAGGCCATCCAGCATGTTCTTTAATGTGCACAGGGTATGGTTCTCCCGAACATGGGACAATGGCTTAACATCCCATCCAACAGATGGCAGCTTTTTCAAGCCCATCGGTGTCCCCTACTGACTGTAGGCAGGGTGAGGAATTTTGCGGAGCCTGTGTTGTAGAGTCAATGATAGCCAAAGCAATGGCCGCCTAGCAAAGATGCCCTGATGCTGAGACGACATCGAACCATACATGCAGACACTGGTTGATGTGCAACACACCCTAACTGTTGAGCTAAGGTGTTTGATGTGGGTGTACGATCATTCATAGCCACGCACACGAGATGTCTGTCCTCTCGTTTGTTTGTGTGACAGGGGCGTTGAGATCCCTCATGCCAGTGAGTTTGTTCGTCCTCTACCCACTGATGCCATATTGCCAGCAGTGTGGCAGCATTCCATCCAACATGAGCACCGATGCCTCGGTATGATAATCCGCTTTCCTGTAATCGCACAATTCTCCCTCGATCAAAGTCGGAAACCTGGTCGTATGGATGCCGTGTTCTTCAACGGGACATACTTGATCCTTTAGTGCACAAGAACTGCGAGCAAACACAATTCCAGTGCTTTACACCAGCTCTTTGTAATCTCCTCTTATACCACTTTCAGGGGGTGTTACTGTCACACATGATGTGCTAAATTCTGAACACTGCGCATTGAATCATTTATTCATTCACCCATGGGCTACCCATCTTGCGTATTTTGGGACAATCTGATGAGTTCTTCCTGGTGTTGCACTTTTAATTCCAGCAGTGTATTTTTATAAGGCAGTTCAGTTATCAGTTGTAATTTTAAATGCAATCAACTGAGCAGCATTCAAATAAAGCAACATTCAAATCTTTGCGCAATACATTTCACTTCATGCTGTAATTAATACTTTCTACTTCAACTTTATTTTTCTGTATCAATTTTAGCTTGAAAACTTATAAAAATAAATCACCTTTTCAAGATATACTTCTATGCAAATTTTAAAATGTAACTTTTTTATTTACAAAATTTTTACCTTAATTTTTGGTGAATTTTAATCTAAAGAAAAAACTAAGCAAAAATTTGATGCTTCCATTTGAGGCATTAGAAATATGGATATTTGAAAATGATAAGAAGCAGAATATAACATTTTTACATAACTGATTCAACACAATTAAAACTAAGACTAGAATGAATGTTTTATGTTTGCTTAAAAAAAATATGTAGTTATGAAATTCAAACTAGATCATATCAATTAATGGAGCTTCTCCCGAAAGTCAGTTTCCAACTTTTGCATATTTATATATACACACACACATTCACATCATTCTTTATGTTTAATAGCAGTTAATGACTTCATATGAATAACCACAAAATTACTTCAAAATGAAAGAGGTTAAAATAAATTAAAGCTTATTTTGAACAACATATTTATAAATAAAAGTAGTTAAATTATTATTTACAGTAAATAGTGTATCAAATATTTATAAAATTGTTTTAAAAATACTTAAAAAAAAACAAACTTACAGATATTATTTGGGGATTGGGGCAAGTTTGTTTCCTATCTAGCCACAATGTTGGGAGACGATTGCAATGCTCATACACTTGACAGGAATTTTCAGGATCTTGGCACCAACCACAACTATATTTCTCTGGCAACTCCAAACAAATACCACAGCTCTGAGCCATACCTGAGCATCTATAGATTAAAACTGTAATGGAGAATATATAAGAGTTAGGTGAAAGCATCATGAGACAGATACTTTAGACTTCCATATAATATTTTAACAAATGCTTTATATTTAAAAAAATTTAAATTATAGAAAACTTGACTTAATTAAAACTAATAAGCAATTGAATTCAAACTGAAATGTTGAAAATATTATACAACTAACTCAATATTAATTTGGGTGATGACAGGAAGTAGTTAATCAGCTAATTATGGAAGGGCAGCCACCTAGGAACTCAAGGCTAGAGGGTGGAAAACTTTTTTTTTTAGATATTGAGTAATTAAAATATTATATATCATAAATCCTGTTTGTTTCAAAGTACAATGATATATCAAATTAGCGTTGTCATTGTGTCAACCAGAAAACAATGCAAGACGTAACTTCAGGCTTGGTCTTATAAATTTGGCATCTATAAGCAAAAGGTTTTGGTGAGTTAAAAAAAAACAAATTTGCACATTTATATATCTATCACAAAAAATATGTGAATTGTATGTCTGTTATTTAAAAAGAAAATCAGAAAATTTATTACGAATTTAGATATTTGCAGACAAAACAAATGTACGAGTATCATTTATAGCAAATGCAAAACTACTAAATTTATGGTTTTGTGCTCATTGTAAATTTTTTATAGCATAATCCACAATTGTATTAAAATAGCCAAATGATGAAATTTCTTTAAAAAAATTAAAATTCTCTATCATTGAGCAATAGATTTTTTTAATTAAAGTCTTTTTTGATTGCAATGAAATTTCAACATTAAGAATGGAGAATCAAAGAGGCTAACTGAATATAACTTTTATCATCACAATTAAGGCTGGGAAGAATTTATTAAGTGTGAAAATATAAATTGAATACTTTATACTAATCTGAAGCACATTAAGTATATTCCGTTTCCCCTAAGTTGAGACCTGATGTAAACCAACAGCTCTTTGCCTACTGGCTGAAGACCTTGTCACTATATATATAAGTATATTTGCATAAAGAAATAATGTGTAGGTTTTTTCCAATATATTGGTTTCAACATAGCAGTGGTGAGGAAAAATAAATTTAATCTGCTTTATTTGGTTGGTAGATCATGCACTTAAGTGTTTATATATTTCAGTGCTTTATCGTCGTCAATAATCAATAATAATAAAAAACTACTGCTATTTTAATAGTAGCTATAAGAAGATTTATAAATTTGACTATGGAATATGAAACTAAAATCAGCAACTCTCAGAGAAGATATCAATGGCATATTTCATTGCTCAAAAGACGAAGGGGCATCCACCAAAGATGTTACCTAAAGCATGTCTATGAAATGCCCAACTGTCATATATCAACACTGCAGTCTTAAAGAGTTGCCTAGATCACCTGGTGATGCACATGACCACATATTTTGCATATACGCTGCACAAGTGACGTTTATATACATCTGCATAAAGGTTTCTAATTCATTGGCCAGTGTGTATAACACTTTCATAAATAATGTCAAAAAAATAGCAGTCTGCAAGAAGGAAAATGACACAAAGTTGGATGAAACTAAATAAGAAACTTGCCTCTGTTTTTGGTTTACAAGTTATATATTTGCTAATAAGTAAGAAAGCCAGCCGTTTTATTGTCATCAATAATCAATAATAATAAAAATAAATACCCCCTCAAGCAGCTGCTTGCCACATAGGTCTGACAGGAGTCTGTCAGTTTATATGCCATAGTAGAAGGTCTGAGAGGATGGCAGGACATCAGCAGAAAAACGACACATACATCCATGCCTTACCCAGGGGATCAATACAATCTTACAATTTATATCAAATCAAAGTGACTGCTCAATCTGGTATGTAGGCATTTAGCAAATGAGGAACAAGCCTGAGCTGTTACCTTCAAAAACTCAAAAAGGAAAGGATTGGAGAGACTATTCACTCATAGTAGCAGAACTGAAAATAAGAATTCGGTGCTAACTGCTATGTTACTTCATTCTGTGTGTAACTTGAAGAAAATACACAGTTTTATAGTGTCATCACTAAGAATATCAACAGAGAAGGCGATTTATTCTTGCCTTCCCAGCTTATTACAATCTTTAGCAAGATATAAAAAGAACTTTTATGTTGTGCTTATATCAGAGCACTTCTTATACTTCAAAGTTATGTAAAAAGACCTTTGCATATTATCAGTAACGTAAGACAATGATAGGAATGCATTTTACTGGAAGAACATGCTAGAATAAATAAATTCCCCTCAAGCAGCTGCTTGCCATAGAGGTCTGACAGGAGTTTGCCAGTTTAATACGCCATAGTAGAAGGTCTGTGAGAATGGCGAGACCTCAGCAAAAAAATAAAATAAACATCCATGCCATATCCAGGGCTCGAACCCAGGTCTTTTGATCAGTAGTCAAGTGCACTAACCACTCGGCCACAAGACAGCTATGCAAGAATCATAATGAAAAAAAAAAACCCACAGGAAAATATACTGTATAACTAACTTAATAACATTGGTAATATACTTCCAAAATATCAGTATTATCCTAATGATGGCAACCAATTTCTCCAGAAACGGTATCATCTAGGTTAAACCATTAAACTCTCTAACAAAATATCTCTTGATTAGCACAATGACCTCATGGCGCTGTGTCCAGGAAAAATACTAATGATATAATTACTTGAAAACATTCATTTTTTACAAGAACTTATCTTATTAAATTTACTTTGAATATTATTGCTTAACTTTTCTAATAGTTAAAAATATCCAAGGTTATATAACTTGAAGTTGTAATGTATTTTAATAATAATATTTAATTGCATTACAATATATTATTATTTATGGCTTTTTTTCCATTCAAATGTCTAACCTATCACTATGCAGAAACAACAATTACAACTTTGTTTCACTTAAAATGTGTAGTTTTATTGGCAAAAATCGATAGGTACAGTAGACTCCCTCTTATTATGGAACCAGACCCCTAGCTGGTTAATCCAAAAATTGTGTCAGAAAATAAATAAAAATGGCAAATGACAAAAATACTAAACTGTACTGTATTTTAATCAATAATTTGTTGTACAATATTAACACTCACTTGAAAAAGTCCATGATTTTTTTTTGCTTCTTTGAACTTATCACTTTTTTACCTGCAAAGTCTTGCCATTTTTTAATAAACATCACATCAATCGCAGATGACGCCTGTTGTTGTTCAATGTATCTTACTGTAACATCAAAAGCTTCTTTTCCTTCAATACGGTTAACTATCCCTTCTTCCTCTTCTTCTTCATTCTCTGCTTTGTTTTAAATCCTGATGCTGTGGTTTCTTGTGCTGTCACAAACGTTTTCATTGGAAGAAATTTAAAATTTAACCCAGTCTCATCTACATTTGTAGATTTGTTCTGCACATAGGCCTTCTTCAATATGCACTAAAAGTTTTTCTGAAAATTCATTTGCTGCTAAAGGATCAGCTGACAACTTCTCATCGCCTTCTTCAATATGCACTAAAAGTTTTTCTGAAAATTCATTTGCTGCTAAAGGATCAGCTGACAATTTCTCATCACAAACACCAGGGTAATGAATACCATGCTGTTTTTTCCAGCAAGAAAGCCATTCCTCGCTTGCTGAAAAATATCCCCCATTACTGATTTTAGAATGAAGGATTAATGCTTTTTCTTTCAAGATTGGCTCACTGATTGGCATTCCTTTTTGACGCTCTTGCATGAACCATAACCGAAGTGCATCATCGACAATTTCATTTTTCGGCTTTTCAAGAGTGCACGGAGAAAAAAGCGTTTTTTCAGACTTGACTAAAGTGCAAAAATCTTGTAAAGATTTTCTATTCCTTCTCCAGTCATTTACCATGCTTTTACCAACACCTAGTTCATCACAAATATGCTCTACTGGATCACCTTTGTCAATACATTCTAATGCTTTTAATTTAATCTCCATCGTAATGACATTATGCTTATGTTTGCACCCACTCATTTTGTACTACACAATAATTAATATATCACAACACACACTCCTGTATATATATACTGTACTATAAAACAAAACATGTGGTGACTTGCTTCTGCTTCTTGTAACGACTGGTTAAAGTGGAGGCTGGTTGAGCCGAGATTGGATAAGAGAGAGTCTACTGTAACTACAAATCAGCCCTTCTAAAGTACAGGCATAACTCACGGATACTGGTCAACAAGGCACTATGGAGAAAAGATGAGTGGTGTGAAGATGAGTGGATTTAATGGTGAATATCACCCTTTATTTTAATATTGATAAATATGAGTCAGTACACCCTAGAAACTACATACATTTATTATTACAATAGCATCAAGTGCATTGGCTTAACCTCAAAACACAATGCAAGCCATAAGATGAAACATATGAGAAATCTTTAAATCGCTCTCGTCAAGTTAGAAAAACTGAGATCAAAATCGCTCAAAAGACTTCATCTTTTGAGCAACGATTCGTGTGCAGTGAAAATGGAATAGTCAAAGGAAGCTGTTTACCATTATTTATATGTAAAGTTTCGATTCTAATGATAAAATATGAGGAAAATGCATTAAGAGGAATTGGAAGTGGAACGTTTGAAAATATACGTCTCTACAAGTGTATGATTCAAGTCAAGATATTTTGTACAGGTAAGTAACAGCAAGTAATTAATGGTTATGAAAGTGTGATCAATTTACCTTGACAGCTATCAAGAAAAAGGTTCAAGAATTCATCAAAAATAAACTGCTGAATTTAAACAAAATATTACTATTGATACACTCATAGCCTAATTTGAGTTTAACATTATACACAATTAAAAGGACCTTGCTCAGAAATTAATTAAAAATAACTTAAAATTCTCTGTCATTGAGCAATAAAATTTCAAAGTTTACCCTTCAAACTATTTACATGTTAAAAGTTTTTAAACAACAGAGAATTTTAAGTTATTTTTAATTTAACATTATACATATATGGCTTTAGATTTCCCATCCACAAATGCAAAGTTGCTTTAACTGAGCAATACTATATAATGATATGAATATGAAATTATTTATGACAAATTAAAGTGTATCTTGGAAGTAAAAGAAAATTTTCTATATTTGTTTTTCACAAGCATTTACATAAATTGACACTGACATTTATTTAGCACTGGAGTCACAAAGTTATACATTTCTGGTACGGCTTTCATGCCACATGTTTATCGTGTGCTTCAAAATGAGACCTCAAAATGTAACCAATAGCAGTTACTTCTATGGCACTGATACTAGGAAATGCTTCCTTGTGTCATAAGTTTATATTAGGTTTCAACTTAGGTGGAATGGAATATAAATATTCACAAATATTTTTTTTCCTGTTTAAAATGCTCACTGTTGCATGATGCATATGAATCAACCTTGTGCAATTCTTGGTTTAAATCATTATAAATCATTGTTTAAATCATTATAAATCATGGCTTAAATTATAATTTTAACATTTCTTTCAATATCTCCAACCTAGTTACTAACCATGAATATTTTCTGGATTGTCAAAAGGCTTGTTTACATCCCAGATCACAGCAAATGCAGCAGTTATGTTTGGAGCTTGAGTACTGTATGAAAACTGAAAATTTTTAAATTAGATTTTTCTTTAAATTAAACAAGTTATGATACAAATCAAATTAATGCATACAACCAATAATACTTCATATAACAGTGATTCACCATCTTACAATGCTTAAGATCCAAGCAAATGGTTTCCATAAATTTTTTTATTAATATAAATAATAATCTACTCAACTGTGGTTGTACAAATTGAATATTAAACCTTAAAAACTGTTTATCTTTGTTTTAATTAGAACATTAAAAATACTCAGACCAAAAATATTGAGAATCATTGTGTTATAGGAAATGCACTTCAGATAATACAAAATAATACGAATGTCTAAAAGAGAATTTTTAAATCAAATTTAAGTTTTACTTTCAAAAATATATTCTTGGAAGAATAAACTACACGTGTATTGACAACAGCACATTTAAAGTACTTAAAATAAATGAATAGATTTATCATACAGAAGTTCATAGAAATGTGCACACAAAACATCTTTATGAAATGGCCATTTTTACCTTGAACATATACACTACAGGAAAAAATATTTGCAGCACTTGGTAGGATTAATGCCAATTTATTGCAATGCAGGCAGCTGAGTTTACACTGAGATATGTGATTTATCAAAAAAAAAAATGGAAAATTATCACTCTACTGGATAGGTAAAGTGGTTATAATTAGTATGATGTTGAACCACCCTGCACAGCAATGCATTCATGAATATGGCAGGGAAGGCTATTGTACAATTTTATAATGCCTCCTGAGGGATAGAAAACCAAATAGTGTGAAGTCGCTGTTCCATTTCAGTGACAGTGATTGATGCATCTCTTGGGGAGCACTTCTACACTATTTACAAGACATTCTGAAAATGCTCTAATAACTCATGGGCCAAATGATATCTACAGTATTGGATAACATCATGAAATGGTGATATTCAACTACCTTATCACTACTGACTTTTACACAAAATAACATTATTTGTTGTCTTACCTCTGAGCGGCACTTTTTTGCACACCATGAGCTAAATGGCCAGGTCACATGGACCCCGAAGGCTCAGAGAAGGTTGGGGGAGGGGACCCACTGGAACAGCTGTTGGGAGACAGATGGTAGTCTCCCGTCAAGGCCATCCAGCGTGCTCTTTAACGTGCACAGGGTATGGCTCTCTCGCACACGGGGCCACGGCTTAACGTCCCATCCGACAGACGGCGGTCTTTCCAAGCCCATCGGTGTCCCCTACTGACCGTGGGCAAGGCGGGGAATTTTGCGGAGATAAATCTCAATGCTGACCCAGCTGGGACTCGAACCTGGGAACTACATATTATGAGCCTGGTGCGCTACTGAGCGAGCCACCTCTGCCCCAATACAATAGAATTAAATAAAGACTTTGACAATAAGTTGGATATAAAGTTGGTCAAGGTATTTTGGCACTGTAAGCATTGCTTGAAGAATTAAAAAGAAACACACTTTTAACATTAAGTTCTTGTTGTTCTCAACAAGCTTATAAAATTGAAATAATGATAAACCAAATAAAATGTCATTCAAAGTATTTAAATTTTAGCACAATAACAGTATCTTTAAAACTTTGGTACCCCCAGCAACTACCAAGTTAACCAATAACTTGGGTCTATCCTACTGATATTAAAGATAAGAAATATTAATATTTTCAAAATTGGGAAAAAAACTAAAAACTGTAAAAACAGGAGAAAAATAACACTAATTTTATTCAATTAAATGTCTTCAATTACAAAAATGTTACTGAGCTTCTAAAACATTTAGCTGAATTTGTGTTTACTTCAAAAGAAGATAGGGCACTAGTAATCTTGTTGTGTAGGTAAATTGTCACCCTATCTTCTTTTGAAGGGAATATGAACTCAGTGACTGATTGCACCATCAATATGGTTTAGGTACATTTTCTACTTTTTAGAGTGGGGGCGGGGATGGCTAAGTTGGTAGCATGCCAGGTTTGCAATCTGTAATTCCCAGCATTGAGATTTATCTTCACAAAATTTCCTGCCCGGCCCACGGTCAGTAGGACACTGATGGGCTTGGAAATGCCGCCATCTGTCGGATGGGACATTAAGCCGTGGCCCCATGTGTGGGAAAGCCATACCCTTGCATGTTAAAGAACACGCTGGATGGCCTTGACGGGAGGCTATCATCTTCTAACAGCTGTTCTAGTGGGTCCCCTCCCCCAACCTACTCTGAGCCATCAGGGTCCATGTGACCTGGCCATTTACCCCATTGTGTACAAAAAAGTGCCTCTCAGAGGTAAAACAACACAACCCATGAAGATAATAAATGAACTCAGCTGAAAATTATATCATTTGTATAATAATTTTAAAACAATGGATACAGGGCTCTTATTGTCAAAACTTCTAAATAAGTGTGTGTGATTTCCAGGAATTAATTGATCTCGCTTCCCTTTCTGCCATCTGGCAGTTACATCCAATGACAAGATACTGAACTGCTAACGGTGATAACTCATACATGTAAAAACAAAAAGTCAATTAATGGTGTAGTGAATGACTAGTTTCCACAAGCATATTCTTGGTATTGTCAGTTCTGAGGTAGTCAGAAAACTTAGGTTTTATTTGAACTATACTTGTATGAGTCAGCTGTACAAGCTAGGAATAATTTTCAGGATCCCCCTCTGTCTTATACAAAGCAAATAAAAAAAAAAGACAGCAATGAATTGCTTGTTAGAAAAAAAAATATTTGTTGCAAAGTAGCTCGTATCAAAAATGCAGATTTTCTAGTAATGTACTAATGGTGAAAAATTCAAGGGCTGGGTGAAATTCTACGATAATTTTTGCTTTCAAAAATTTTTGCATGTTTGTTCCGGTGTTTGGCAGCTTTTTTGCACTATCAGAAAAATCAAGAATTCCCCCCCCCCCTTCATCTATTATGCAGACCATCTCTTGTTTATCTCCTTACACATATATGAATGCAGCAAATGAATAGTAATGCAGTACTGAAAAAGTGTCTGCTGAAAACTATTCATGTGTAGCTATAGAGAGGAAAGGCAACCATTATGGCAACCCAGTAACTTGTACTACCACACATGTTTGAATTGTAATTTTAAGAGAGTATTAGAGTTTAGAGTGTAATTTATGTTACTAAGAAAAGTACACCATGTTTTGATGTGAATACACTGATTACAGTTTTTAAAGCTGCTGAAAAAATGCTCACTAAGCAGTACAAATGAAATAAATTGTAAGCTAAAGAAGAATTTTAAGTTGTCACATTTTACATTAAATTAAAATTTCTGTGTTAATATGCATCAACAAATAAGTAGCAAATTTTTAGAAAATAAGTAACAATTTGAAGTAAAAAAAAATTAAAAAACGTGTAAAATTATTTATTTAAATATTGCATTGGTCCATGGTCGGAACTGAGTCTCTTTGATCAGTAGCCAAGCATGCTAATGCTTGGCTACTGATCAAAGAGACTCAGTTTCGAGTCCTGGGTAAGGCATGGTTGTTTGTGTTGATTTTCTTCTGAGGTCCAGTCTTCCTTGTAGACCTCGTACACTATATTGCAAAATGTGTCTGGACACTTTCATGTTAAGTGAATGAATAGCCACATTCAAATCTACCTAACTTTATGGAAAAATGTCACTAGACTTAAATTGAAGATCTCCGTCAGAGCTCTCTAAATCTCTATTTTCTATATTAATCTAATATTTAAAGAGTTATGGAAGTTATAATATTTAACAACTGATGTTATCACACACCACACTTCTAAAACATTTTCCCCCAAATTGATGAAAACTTCAAAAATCCTTACAGAAAATTCAAATATCGCATTTATATTTTGAACAACTTGTTATAACAGTTGTGATTTAACTTTTAGAAGTAAATTTTCAAAACTAGCAAAAGTTTCACTTAAACGTTTCAGCTTCCATAACTCTTTAAATATTAGATTAATATTATAGAAAACAGAGATTTAGAGAGCTCTGATTGAGATCTTCAATTTATGTCTAGTGACTTTTTCCTATAAAGCTTATTTTCAAAGTTATTTAGATTTGAATGTGGCTATTCGTTCACTTAACATGAAAGTGTCTGGACACTTTTTTTTTTTGCAATATAGTGTACTATGGCATGTAAACTGACAGTCTTCTGTCAGACCTAAGTGCCAAGCAGCTGCTCAAGGGTTTTTATTGTTTTATATATAGTTTTGGCATAATAATTTTATTAGCTGATAAAATGATCAACATTTCAATAACTTAGTTATTTTTGTTGAGAAATTCTGATTATAAGCTCTTTATACTATGCTACATTTTACATTAAATATTAATAAAATGAATAAAGAGAGCAATAGATGCAATAACCATTAATACTTACTATCATTTCTTCACAATACATAATCTCCCCAATAAGTTGAGCATTTACTTGCTTAACTCGACCTTCTATGTTGAACTGGCATAGGAACCTCATTCTTGCAATGTGTTGCTATACACATAAAAAAGTGGATTATTGTTGCTTATAAAGTCATGAGCAATATAGCATAATGAATTAATTACAAAGATTTTTATTATATATTACACAATGATGAAAAATATCCTTTGTTTTACACCTTCTATTGAGAGATGATTTATATTGTTGTGATATAAGAATAAAAATTTCATAATTTTTCCTGGTGCTAATAATTAAAGCTATGTATGTAAAATAAATCAATTGTCACCTAAGGCACTTTTGATTTCTTGACTATCATTCTGATCCCTATTTGACCTTGAACACCACATCGAGTCTTTCTATTTTTCCGAGATCTATGACCCAAATTACACTTTGACACAAATTTTCACCATTGAGACAAATGTAGATCATGGCTAGATCAAGATTTGACTTCTATTTGATGTTAACCTTTCCAGTGTCCAGTTGTCTGTATACATTCACAGAATTTGAAATGAGGGACCAAGGATGTATGTCTGTTTTTAGTACAATAAAAAAAAAAATCGATTCTTTAAAAATAAAAATTGCTGTTGTAATTTTATATATATATATCTTATAAAAATATATAATTCAGGCTTGAAATATAACATTTTGTTTTTTAACTTGATGCATATTTTATTAAACTACAATATAAATAATTTTATAAAGATTTTTGATTGCCATTTCTTAGAAGTACTAAACGGTATTGCCAATTTGCTTCTTAATGTTCCTATTTGCAGAAGCAACCTTCTGATAAGCTCACAAGTTTGATTTGAACTATCAACAAATTTTTTCTTAAATTTTCGAAAATCTAAAAATTAACAAAAAAAACTATTTTTAAAAATGGTAGATTTTGGAAGTAATTACAAGGTATGCACCACCATTTTTTTTTTCGTTTCACACTCTTTTCTGTCATAAACCTATTTCAGTATTCCCAAATTATTTTTGTCATTTTTCCCAACATTATATGCATCTTTCCCATTCTTAAAATCGAAACTGAAAGTATATACATCCTTTAAAAATTCTGGTTGCAGCTGCATTTAATTAGTTATGCTTCACTGAGGCAAACAAGAGGCAGATGGCTGACACATGCTATCTCCATTCCATGTACTATAAGTGGCTCCCATAGTGTTTGGGTTCATGTGTATTATAATCATTTCTGTCTATTAGTTTTTTTTTAAATAAATTTTTGTATTGCCAGATGCATTTTTACTACATAACTCTAAAAAAGTATTATTAAAATAAAACTAATAGTCTTTTTCTGAAAACATTTTATTTTCAGAAAATCCAGAATTAAATGCTGATTAATTTGGCATATAACATGCCATCCTTTCATTAGCTATTTGGCAAAAGTTTTAAAGTTAATTTATTTTTGGCTGAGCATAGAGATAAAATAGCTTGGCCTCTGGATGGAAACCAGTTTTTCAGGCTGGACACTGGAAGGGTTAAAAGACATGTTGGATCTAAAAGTTCCCAATTTTTTTAAAATCTGCAACCCATTTTATACATATACATAAATTTTTATGTTTGCAGCCATGTAGATCATGGCTACAGCTGCAAGTTTTTCATTGCATAAATTTCCACAACAGTTTCTGCAAATTTCACTTTTTTTTAAGTTTTCACAAATTGCCTGTTTTTTTTTACAATTCTGCAAATTTAAATTTTTTTTCTCTAAAATTCTGACTTGTGTTTTGAGAAATTGGTGTAGAAGTATATCTTTTACACCAATTTCTCAAAATAAACTGAAGTGCTTAATTATTTACTTTTCCTGAGAAACTAGTTCCTATAACTCTACTATAAACTTCTCACCATATTCAAACTACAGACTGCAATCTTGTAATATCCTCTAATGACTTTACCTTCATTAAAGAAATAGCACCCTGGTGAAATATAGAATTAAGTGTTTGAAGTCCACATTTCCACCAACATAGTGCCGTTTACTATCAGTGTAACAATTACTCAATGTATAAATATATTTGAATTAGAGTATTCTGTTGTCAGAGCTTTTGTTACCGAAAACATTTCGCCCATTGCTGGGCTTAAAGTGTTAAGGTCAAAGAGATGTTATTTCTCTTTACAGTGAATGGTGATCTTTACAATAGAAGAGGAGAATATCGTATATATGTGTGAAAAAAAAAACAATGTTGTAGAAAAATTCTGGACTTATATCAGCAGGGAATATTTGATCATACCTGAATATTGTCCACCTTTACTGATATCCTTTTATTTATTCCAGAGGCTACAAGAATTTCAGTAGAACCATCAGCAGTCCTGTTGATTCTTGGACAGAAACCAGGTCCAGATCGAATGCTTGGTCCTATGCTCTAAGAACAAATAATATTTATTTACAACCGAAGTTATCAAAAATTGTTATAAAGCTTTATAACTAGACAACTGATATAAGTAGATGAACTATTACTAAACTGAAATATTCATCAATACTTTTTCCTTTTTATACAAAGCCTTTTTTATTCTGGGATGCACTGCTAAATGCTCCACAGTCTCTCTATATGTAAATGAAAAAGGGTGGGATTTTAAAATGAACTTGTGCAGTAAATTTTTATTGTTTTGAATGAAAGTCCACTATTTATATATATTTCTATTTATCTGTGTTAAAAATGTCATATTTAACATTTTCAATATTTTTTTTTAATAAAATAAATTACTTCTAACTTGAACAATGGGCTTTGATGAAGCAGAATGTAGAAAAATTATAACAGCCCAACCAAGCCCACCATAGGATATCTCTACTTTATTAATACAATTGCAGAAAAAAAATATTTTCCAATAGAAAAAAAAGTTTTAAAACAATGTCAAAATTCTTGAAATTTTTAATGTGTTTTATTGCATCTTTCCCACTCTTATCAACCCTTTGCACTCCATAGGCGCTGCCATGGCGACATACTAATACTATTTAACAACTTCGATGGCGCCATAGCGGCGACAAAAACAATAGGCCTATTGTTTATTGAAAAAAGGTCCTAATACCCTTTTTGAGCAGATACATTGTCACATCAGTTCTACACATTTACTACTGCTATTCTGTCATGTGCAATGCATTGCATATTACACATTGTAATTTAAAATTTTTTTGTTTTTTTTTACGCAATGGATAAAGATTTGGATTTTAGCGACAGTGAAGATGAGTTTTTTTTTACATATATAGTGATATAAATGAAACTTCTATAGGAACAAGTAATACTGAGAGTTCTAGTGAAGAAATCATAGGACATAAAAAATGCAAAGTGCGTGTCCTTGAGTCATCTAGAAGTAGCACAAGTGTTTCTACCATGGATGATGTGCAAGAGGATGAATGGGTTGTTATAACAGAGAAGGAAGATCTAGACATTAAACAATTATAAAATATAAAAATTTTTGAATAAAGATCTTCATATTGTCATAAAAAGATAATAAAAAACACATTTCTATTAGTTGTATGCCATTTACTCAACATCTTATTATTTTTTTTATTTTTATAAAAATTTTATAATGCTTTTATAATTTGCTTAAAATCCTTTGGAGTTACTGGTATGTCATACTAAAAAAACATATGGAGTGCAAAGGGTTAATATATTAAAATATTACTTGAAACTGGGGCATGAACTTTTCAGTTTTACTTGATTTTTACTAGATTTTTACCTCTCAAATAAATTTTTAAATATTTGGGTAAAGACTGAAACAACCTGAAAACACTAAGAATAATTTATAGTAAACTAGAAGTTCAGTCTCTGCAACCATGTCTCATGTCATTTGAATACTGATCACATTACAAAGATCAATAATTTAGATGATATTAATTTGAACAAACATAAAATGTATGAGGGCGATTCAAAAAGTTCTTGACATGCATTTTCAGAACAAAATCCATTGCACTTACCTCAACAAAACTTTTACTGTCTTTCAAAGTACTTCCCTCCAGCATCTATGCAAAGTTGCATATATCTATGGCAATTATGGAATGCTTGGTGATACTCTGCAACTCTAAATGAATGCATTTTGCAAGGTCTTGCACCCTTGAAAACTGTTTCCCAGAGAAAGTACCTTTTTTTAATTTTAGGAAAAACCAAAAAACAGCATGATGCAGGATGGGGTAGCTGTTTATTTTTTTTCCTGCTCCAGATAGGCCATAACTTTGCAGGTTTTGTGAGCAATGGCATTGTCATGAAGAAGGAGAACCCTTGACATGCTTATTGTTGGATGCTGCTCCATCTCCTTAATCATTTTGGGCAAAACAATGTTGGTGTAGACTGGCCATTTATAGTCATTTTTACAGGTAAAGATGTCCACGGCTACCACTCCTTGGGAATGAAAAAAAGTTGTGAATATCCTCTTCCTTGAGTGGAGGCATTGTTGGATGATTTGGGGATGAGATTCATCTTCTGCAACCCAAACATAGTTGCTGATCTTTCTGAGAGTTGTGCAGTAATAAAACCACATCTCATCACCTGTGGCAATATCTGTTAACCATTTGGGGTCACTAGATTCAAACATTGCCAGCATCTTTTTGCACGAATCAACTCTAGGCCTTTTTTGCTGTTCTGTCAGTTTGTGGGTTACCTATCTGGCACAGATCTTTCAAAACTTTAAATGATGATGAAAAATTGTTTCCACACTCCCAATCGATACACTGACATCTAAACTTATTATTTGAATGGTGATGTGTGTGTTTTCCTTAATGTGTTACAGAAAACAAGTTTCTGTGCTAGAATCCAAGTTTCAGTTTAAACTTTTTATTTCTTCAGTTCAAGAATCTGTTGAAATTCAATGCACAATTGCCAGAGTTTAATAATTTTGAACTGCCAACAATTCAAGATGGGGTGTTGTAGCACTAAGCCCCTTCCTGAATGCATGTCTGATTTATCTATTAGGGCTACAGCATGTGCATCAACTGTATAAGAAACTTCTGTTTACTACAACTGTAATAAAACAGAGGGAATTTTCAGTCAATTTTTCAAATACCTCCCATTCCACATAATCTTGAAAGAGTTGTCTTTACTGTCAGAGTAGAGAGATAATGCCAAGTTTATGAAACAACAAATATTTAAAGGTGAAATCAAGGTTGGTGAATACTGCTGCTTCATATAACCTTTACACAGTAGACATAGTGAAATGAAATAACACATTTTTGTCTGAACAAATCTTGCTTCAGCTTAAAGTGATAAAATTATTCATAACAGCAAATACCATTTCTAAACTTAAAATTATGTTTTAGAATTAAATCTACTTCATAATCGTTATAGGAATTAATAACCAGTAATTCTTTCTATTGGTATTTTTTGTATATTTTTAAGCATATTTATTAAATTACTGTGTTCCCTTGCCTGCTTATGCATTTTAGAACTTCTAAGAAAAGCAAAGTGCTTTCAAAAACACTGTTTCTTCATATTGAGAAATTGCATAACATGAAAAAAAGATTAGATAGACGTATATCCATTATCAAGTAACAAGGGATAAGTAGGGTAACAGTGGAATAATTGTTATATCCATTTAAAATTTGTTTATGGTCAACCTTTATTTCCTGACCTACATATGCAACAGTAATTCTACAACTGTTTAAAATTAAATTAAAATCTTTAATTCTGTATGACACTGTTAAATATTTTTAAGCACTTCAACAAATGTTCTATGCAAGAAACAAAATATATTGTAATTCTTTCAAGAAATATTGTACTATTTTTGACTATTATACTGTGATTAAATTTCTTGCATTTCTATATTTAAGATACGTTTCCCAATACTAAATCACAATTGCTAATATCCATAAATAAACAAAATTGTAAAGAAATCAAGAACTACAATATAGAGTGATTAAATTCTTATAAGTAATAAAATAAAGTAACATATATATTTCTTTTATTTTTGAAGGCAAACTTTTCATTTAGATAATATTAAAAACAAATATTGTAAACTTACTATATTAGGTCAGTGCAAACAATTTCTTTGATAATGGAACATGAAGCAGATAATTTGTAGAACAGTTTCCTTAAACTGCTGCAGTAATAGTTTTAACATTTAATTGGGAAATTAACTTTTTATAGTTCACAAATGTACCTAGAAAGTGCATATTTTTGCTTCAGACGTTTTTACTAAGCTTTTTGTGCATAGTCAACTTCAGCAACATTGTCTGAGACAAGAAGTGTTGCTTGCAATTGTTGATTTGTTTAGTGAATTAGCACTAACTGTAAGATATATAATATAAAATTTATAAATAACATATCTTCTATAAATATCTTTCAATGCATATAATTTGGCCATTAAATGCCTGTTTCAGATATCAATATTGTTTTTCTCCCAATTGCTTAGGATCACTATCAATCATATAGTGATAATTACTTACAGAAACACCTGTGACCAGTACATCATTCCTACAATTTTCACCAGTGTCATGAGTGCATCTGTGTCCAGTAACACACCAATCACAAGGAAAATCACTTGATACACACTGAGTACATCTAATTTGAAAAAGAAATATAAAAAAAAATTAGATAGTGATATTTAATGCAATTATAGAATGTAACTACAAATATTATATCATTCACTTTTCAAATGGTCATTTTTTTTACATCAGTAAAACAATATTAACATTTTCATGTGAACAAAAGCCTAACAAGGTTATTTTACCTCTGTCTAACATCCTTCTTCAAAATTCATGTCTGGACCATTTTGTAAAAGAGACCTTGGTCCCTTTAACATCTGGTCCATAAGCAAAAATGGCTGTGGGAGCTGAATGCATCTGTAAGGAGGTACCAACAACCCTACATGTTGGCGATAGGCAAAAAGCCACAGGCCGCCTAAAAGAGAGTGGAGTGACAGAAGTATGGTGCCCAAAATAAGTGCTTTGTCAATCTTGTGGGTGGACTGGGGAGAGGGAGGAAAGAGAGTTTTGTTATTAAAGTTCTTCTGGGTTGGGTTGTTTTACCTCTGAGCGGCACATTTTTGCACACCATGGGCTAAATGGCCAGGTCACATGGACCCCGAAGGCTCAGAGAAGGTTGGGGGAGGGGACCCACTGGAACAGCTGTTGGGAGACAGATGGTAGCCTCCCGTCAAGGCCATCCAGTGTGTTCTTTAACGTGCACAGGGTATGGCTCTCCCACACACGGGGCCACGGCTTAACGTCCCATCCGACGGATGGCGGCCTTTCCAAGCCCATCGGTGTCCCCCTACTGACCGTGGGAAGGGCAGGGAATTTTGCGGAGATAAATCTCAATGCTGACCCAGCTGGGACTCGAACCTGGGAACTACAGATTACGAGCCTGGCGCTTTACCGACTGAGCCACCTCCACCCCGAAGTTCTTCTGGGTGAAAATGTAAAATGTGGGATCTCTGTGTGGCCTGTGTTGGCAGTGGGGTGGCATTAGTAATGGAAGGTCAATGCAAAAAACTGGATATCACCCCAACTCAAGTGGGGAGAGAGAGGTGAAAATCAGTGGGGTGGGGAGGATATAGAGGGAGGTGGGAGTGTGGAATAGGCTAAAATTTGGGAGGATGGGGGGTTTTACCTTGGGGGGGGGGGGGGGGGGGGCAAGTGAAAATAATTTTTCTCTCCTGAAAAACTTCCCTCCCTGACTGGAAATTATCAGGGGGCTTAAAACATTGGTATGGGGGAGGGAAGGTTTCATCAAACAAAATTTAGAGTTAGTAGCTTGAAAATTGTGGTAAGGGGATGGAAAAATATAAACAGGTAGGTTAACCTTAGAGTTTGAAGAATATTGCAGAGAAATCTCACACAGGGGTTGGGAACTCAAAAAGGCTTAACGTTGATTGAGCCTGATGACTAAAATAAAATTCCAAATAGATTGAAAAGGGTGGGGTGAACTATGTCATTGGTAAATTAATCAATAGTAGGTACTTTTGAAGTGGGGGAAGGGGGTTGGGGAATTTTTGGGTGTTCAGTGAAGTGGGTGTTTTAATCTGTAGATTTGAAATTTCAGTGGGAAAAATGCATCTTTTTTTTTATAAGAATGACTTGCCTTCTGACAGTGGGAGGGAATGAGTGATGTCTATGGTGATAGAAACTGTGTAGGCAAAGATGGTAGGGTGTTGTTTTACCTCTGAGCGGCACTTTTTTGCACACAATGGGCTAAATGGCCAGTCACAAGGACCCCCAAAGGCTCAAAGAAGGTTGGGGGAGGGGATCCACTGGAACAGCTGTTGGGAGACAGATGGTAGCTTCCCGTCAAGTCAATGCTGTGTGTTCTTTAATGTGCACAGGGTATGGCTCTCCTGCACACGGGGCTACGACTTAACATCCCATCCGACAGACAGCGGCTTTTCCAAGCCCATCGATGTCCCCTACTGACCATGGGCAGGGTGGGGAGTTTTGTGGAGATAAATCTCAACACTGACCCAGCTGGGGCCCGAATCTGGGAACTGCCCCCCAAAAGCATAACAAGAGTCTAAATTGAGAAACATTGCAAAAGCAATAAACTTTATGCTACTTTACAAGCCATTAGTGTAATTGTTCATTTATGTAGCTAGTTTTATCATAATAGACAATCAATATAAGTACATGATATTTTAATTATCAAGCAAATTAACTGGAAAAAAATGTGAAGCAATAAAAATATCTTTTTCTTTTTTATATATATTACAGTTCTAAAATGCACAACTTATATAGTAAATATATTCACCTGCATTTCCCAGCTTTAATGCAAGGAATTTAGGACTATTACCATTAATAAAAAAATTATCATTTTGATTACAAGTCCAATTGGTCATTCTTATGCTAAGGTTCCCAAAAAATCCCTGTTTCCAATTTATAATGCGGAGATATGAGGAGTGAAAAATGACTAAATTGACAACACTGAATATAATTAGTTGATCACTAGGAAAGGTGGTTATAGTGGGGATTAAGATAATTCAGGGAGTGTAGAGAAATCTGCAGTCCAGTTTAATTGGAACAGTGTAAATTTGTTTATTATTGTATTAATTTGTATAATCCAACAGATGTCTCAGAAGTTCAGCAGAATAGTCCATTGCCTTATAAGAAAACTGCATTTTTCCATGCATTACTATTACCCCATATCATAGTCATCACTAACTATAAAACCCAAAAGTGGAGTTTTTAAAATTTTCTCCGCTAAAATTCTGGCTGTAGATTTTACCCAGGAGTAAGTGTACATTGGGCTATTCTTCACTAAACACACATTTCTGGATGGACACAAATGAATTTTTGAATGTCTGTAGAGGCCCACTAACATAGCTGATGTCATTGGTTTGTCTTCCTATTTGATTTGCAAGAATTTAATTCTTTTATACTTTTGACAAAATATTATATTTGAATATTCTTTCAAAAAGCATAAAATAATGAAAAATTAAAGATAAATTGAAACTGAATGTTTAGAATATTAAAAAGCATTCACTTTCAGTTAGAGGTAAATAATAGACAAAATGTGTGAATTCATAGGGGGAAAAAAGCCATGATTATTTCCAGGATCATAATAAATACAAATAGTGCAGTGCTTATAATACAAAGTTCAGAAAATCAAATTACACAGCCTTATCGATTTCTTCTTCATCACATAGGTGTGTTTTGCTTCCATTTCTAATCAGCACTGTTATCAACAATTTCCACATACTATTATCTACTTCTTCCTTTATTCATACATACACTGCATCAATTGGACATTTGATATGGAGAATACACAATGGGTTGTTAAAAAATAACTCTTTTCACATGAACAACAGCTTCAAAAGCAAGAAAAAAAAACTCAAGCAAGTACCACCTATTGCCCAAACTATCTTCTCTGCCATTTTAGATACCTTCCCTTGAATTTCTTTAAAAGTATTCACTCAAGAATTCTAATTTAGCTTCAAAATACATTAAACATAAAATCAAAAAAATTTTTTTTGTGTTGTTTGTGGAGCTAATATTGGACAGAACTGAACTGCAACCTGAACTGATTCTTCAAAATACCAATGATTGATACATGTTCTTTCATGTGTCTTCTTTGGTGGGATTTAATACTTATCTTTTAAATGACTAGTGTGCTATCATTTTGAGCATCAAAATATGTATGGAATTTCAGGATGTGTTTGATTCTGATGGTTAGCTTGTGTTTTATGGCATGCTCTTCTTACTTCTATCAATTAGAACTGCTGGAATTCGTTTAGCATTTCCTACAACATTTGGAAAAGCAGAAGTGACTGCAGCTGCTTGTTTTTCAACTATACCATAATGGTCGTAGATGCTTGAGAAATTTGGTAATATGTTCTTGTTTGCGTTGGTGGTTCCCCCTCTGAAGATATTTATATGTTGCATGTACTTCAGGCTCTTTCACTTTTCACTCATTCCATTACAACAGTCTCAGAAATGCTGGATTATTTATTTTTGACACTACATGCAGTTATTGCCCTCAAGTATTTTGTAAGCTTTTTCTATCCTTAGTTTTCTTCTAATTTCCAGAGTATTCTTGCAGTATTAGAATCAAGGTAAACTTTGGTTTTAATGAATATCAAATTGATGCAGATATGCATTCCCTATTGTTTAACACACAAGAGTACAAAATACTCAGCTTTGGAAGAGTCCACAGTAGTTAATAACAGAATCTATGGGAAAAGGGACATAGAAAAGAATGTTCAAGATTATGGTGATGCAGTGGACACAAGCAGGGAAAAACATTTGTTTCTAAGTTGAAATGGAGTTATAATTAAAAGTTGTGGTTATTATTAATAATAAAAAACGTAAGAAGGTACTTCCCTACACAAAGGACCGAGATAACCTAGAAGCTATGTTAGGCTTGTCCTGGTTTCTCATACAAACACTTACACAAGGATATGCCCGCTGGTCTTAGTCATCAGCCACGCTAATCACTAGACCAAGTAGGGCTATATTATTATTACATGTGAAATTTTTACTTAATGTGAAAAAACACAGAATTTTACCATTTTTAAAAGTTTTAAGGCCATTGCACAAGTGGAGAGTTATTCAAAATGAGGTAAATTTTGCTTTCATTTTAACTCAAAAAGCACCTTTTGTGCTAACAGGGTACAAAATATATACCAAATGGGTATAGAGGGTTTTGAATCAACATTTTTTTTATTGAAATTTTAATTTGCTATAGACATATCCAGACTAATATTTTTTAATCTACCCTACTGTGTACATTAAAGAATACACTGGATAGTCTTGATCGGTGATTTCCATCTGTTTCCTACTAGTGTGCCCCTTCCCCCATCCAATTCTTAGCCCTTGTGTTCTTGGTGACCTAGTCATTCATCCCTTTGTGTGTAAAAAAAAGTGCCATTATTAGGTAAAATAACCTAACCCTCCATAAAACAGAGATATAAAAGCTTTAATTACAGAAGTATAAATATTAAATAAAGATTTCTTTTCATATTAGATGATAATAATAATAAAAAGCATATTTAACAGTCTGATCAAAAGGCATTTCAAATCTACTTACGATGTATATGTACTGCAATCATAGAAAGTGAAATTAGTTGCAACAAAATCTGGTCCTATTTTCATTCTTACAGAAAGTTTGGCAGTGAAATGATCTGAAATGAATTAATAATATGGTATGTTTTTTAGATCAAAAAGGTTTTATAATATACTACTAATAATATATAAAACAACAAATGTGGAGAACAAAAATAGTTATTGACTGAGAATACAATATAAATGTGCTATGTGTAGGAGAATTAGGATTTTAATCATTCTAAAATTTCTGATTTGAATATTTAGGCTAAACTTCGATAATTTAACATGAAGAGTTTTAGCTCTACTAAAACTATATCACCTAAACAGGTGTTTCTAAGTTTCAATATAACAGGCATTTGCTAGCTCTTTGAGAAACATGGAAACATGGTTTCCTTAATCAAACAGTCAACGGATTTCGTTATAAGTGTAATATTAAGTTTTGCATGCTTTTTTTTTAATCTAATTTATCCAACAGAGAAATAAAGTTTTGTTGTTTAAATAGAGAATTATAAAAAATTAAATTAATTTTTGTCACTTTATGGGCTAATTTCTAAAGCCAATTTTTGTAAGTTTAGGTTAATTTGCATGACCACTGTTTATTTGTGCAACAGTTAAAACAGAAGTTTAAACATCTTATAGAATAAGCATCATTAACTCTCCAGATGTCTTGAATGTGTTCTCCTCACTACATTTCATTCTTACGGAAAGTTTAGAAGTGATATGATCTGAAATAAATTAATATGGTATGCTTTTCAACAATAATACTAAGTGATCTTCTTTGGCACTGAATGGGCAGCAACACCACACAAGGATTGCTTAAGCCTTACTGTGGTGCTTACAAAGCAGAGAGAAGGATAAATACATGACATCAGAAGGGTTAAAACATGTTGGTATATATTTATTTTTAAACTTCTGTGCATGCAGGAAAAAGTTAGAAATTGTCCATTATGCTATAAAACAATAATTATAGAAAATGGATGCCAGTATTTTTCCCTATTTATTACATCTCATCTAAAAATAATATCTAGCAGTCTATGGAAAAAATAAAACCAATAACTGCTTGTTATGAGATTTTTATTGACCACTTCAGTGTTTTGCCCAAGACCAGCTAGGGCAGCTTTTTTGTTCCAAAACTGCAGTGCCTGACACTGTCTCAGGAAAAACTGAGTAATGCTTCATAAAGTTTTGGAAAAACAGATAGTCTTTAAACAGATAAAGTTAACAAAACAGATAGTAGTTTCTTGATTCAGTGGTAAAGTATCACAGATGTCCTGTAGATATGGAACGTATGAAATAAGCTGAAAAAAATTGATTTTGCTGTGAGTGAGATTCGAACCCATATCTCCTAGTAACCAGCCAGGTATGCTACCCATTACACCACCAATAGTTAACATTTTCTTCTTCTTTAGCTAGTGTGATTTATAAACTTTCCCACATTTTTATTTGAATCACACAGTGGCACCATGTATCGGGCGGGAAGTGGACAACTATATTGTCTCTTAAACAAGGGAGACTTTACTAGGAGATGTGGGTTCGAATCCCACTCACAGGAAAAACCAATTTTTCTCAGTTTATTATTTCAGTAGTTTCTTGGTGCAAAAGTTCCTCCTAGCTTATTGTACCATATTGTAGTACATAATATGGTACTATTATGTAGTATTAATATGGTACATTCTAAATCATTTCACAACTTGAAAGGGTTATGATTTTGTTTGCTTTTGTGAAGTAAAGATAAGTACAATTTAGTAGCTACTTCCTTCAGTTTCTTTTCTCATTTACATTTGACTTTGGACCAAAATTATGATTTATATATATACAGTGATGATAGAGAAAGCTTGCATTTGTCCATAGATGTGTTATATTTTCGTTGGATTGTGTGTGACACCGTGCTTCAAAAATCATATGCAGTAGATGAAAAAATAGGTACAATATACACACTTCCATTAAATTTTAAGGTTCTTTGTTTTTTTACTGTATACATGTATATATCAATAAATAGTTTTGTGGGGAAAATTAGTTTTGCCGATCCATGTGACTTGAACTCTCATCTCTCCAAATTCATGCCAGAGTGTTCTTAACCACTAAACTAGGACCAGTCCCATCATTTATTCACTAATGTGACTTATAAATCTACCTTTACCCTTCCCCAATCATAGGTGATGCCATGGGCAACAAGTTAGGGTAGATTTATAAGTTGCATTAGTAGATAATGATGGAGCAAGTCCTAGTTTAGTGATTAGAACACTCTGGCATGAATCTGGAAAAACATGGGTTTGAGTCCCACAGATCTGTGAAACTTATATTTTCCACAGAACTATTTGCTGATTAATTTACTTCTGTGTATTTATTACAGATTGATTATTACATGTATATAGTACATATTAATCTATATTACAGTAAGTTTAATTTGCAATTATGGATATTTCTTAATAAAACTTCATTAAAATACTGGAATTCATTTATTGATCTTTTTTCAATGTAGTGCAAAAAAAATCAAAATTTATCATCAAATGTCATTTTATTGGATGGATTAATGGTTTGAAATATGCAATAGTATATTAGCTTTTTTTGGAATGGAAATTTGAAAAAATTCTGAAATGAAAGTGGTTAATAACTGTTACTGCACTCAAGGAAAGGATATCTCACTCAATAAATATCAATATATTATTAATCTCAATGAAGATTATGATTAAATAACCATTGCTTATCATATTCCTTTTCAGAAGGGAATGTGTTATATGTAACACATTCCAATGAAATTATATGTAACATAACAAGCAGTTATTGGTTTATGCGGCTGAATCAGAAAGGAAGCTCATGAGGTCGATATATCATACATGATATCTTTAAGGTACACAACCAACCCATACAAAGTGAAACTTTAACCAATACACTGTTTTTCAACATAATCACCACAAATATTCAAACACTTTTCCCTACATGCAATAAGCTCATCCATTCTGTCTGCATAAAAGTTCTGTCCCTGGTGATTCAACCAAGCAGTGATGGCATGTTGCACCTCTTCATCTGATGTGAAACAACATCCTCCCCCAAGTGGGGAAATTAATTACAAACCAAGCAGTAAGCACTCAATGATGGAGTGAAAACACAAAACATCACCAAATCCAAGTGGATCCAAGAAATCCAAGTGGGGATTTCAAGTGTGGAAAGAGGTGGAAATCGCATGGGGCCAGATTGGGACTGTATGCGAGATGACAGTGAACCACCCACTGAAACTGACACAGTCAGCAATTTGTGACTTGTTTATATTTATAAAAAAAAAAGTGAGGAAAATTGTATTTTTCAAGAGTTAAAAGAAACACCAGCCCAATGTTTAATCCAGAATTTTATTATTCCAGAACTCATATTTTAATTTTAAATTGACAGAACAACTTTAAAAATTTCAAAAACCATGACTTTTTTAAAAAAAATTAAAAAGCTGTTTTCTGAATTTTAATGTTTGTTTAAGAATTGCATGAAACTCAAACAATATGCTTATACACTCAAGAATCTTTAATCCAATGATTTTGATATTGGAGCATCTGTGGTTGGTACTATTTTAAAAATTTAAAAGCTACTACTATATTAAAAAAAACTTACACACTTGGGAGAAAATTTGTTTTACAATGTAATTGCTGAATCTATTCCAGTACTGTACAATGTGTATATTTTCTCTTATAGACAAATAATATGCATAAATGTGGTATTCCACAGGGGCTTGCACTTATATTTGCTGTTGAGGTTGTTTCGACTGCTGATGTAAGGTTCTTGTGCTCTATAGCAAAGGATTTCTTAACTTGTTACTATCAACTAATGATTAACAGACGTGGCTTGAAAACAATAGCATTTCTTGCTGTGCAACAGTTGAGAACAGATGTTTTGGCAGAAAAGAAGGGGGGAAAATAACCAGTGGGCAATTGCTCTGTTATTGGACTGGTCGTAACTGCAGCATATAATGATTCTTGCAAGCCACTTACCAGCTGATTTAGTTTCTTAACCATGAAGAAGGATTGAAGTAAGTACTAATTTCTTACAAGGCATCTCAGCCACAGTTTATTTACAGGAAAGTGTCACTACTTGTTCACAGGAAACTTTAGCTCACAGAAATCCACCATTCATGGATCTCGTACTCCCTCCTCTTCGTCTTAAAACCATGGTCCATCTTATGCAGTCAGCTCCTTGTTCCCTCAGACTCAAGGGAATAAATTTGTCAGTTCAATCTTTGGTTCCCACATCAGTGACAAATAGATTAGTGTCCAGTTACTCTCCACAAGATCAATCAAGCAACTGTCCATTGGCTACTCCTAGTCCCTTTACATGTAATGAGATAATTCCACTCCCAGTGCTACAAACAAATAAAACTATACATTTTTGTAACTGTATGCATGGTCTGGCTCTCTTAGGGGCTTGAAGGTCAAATCTGGGCCAATGCATGGATCTAAACAGGTTGGGTTGTTTTAACTCTGACTGAGTGGCACTTTTTTTGCACATAACAGCTTAAATGGCAAGGTTACAAGGACCCTGAAATCTCAGATAAAGTTGGAGGGGACCCACTAGAACAACTGTTGTGAGACAGATTGTAGCTTCAGTCAAGGTCATCCAGCGTGTTCTTTAATGTGCATAAGGTATGGCTCTCCCACTAATGGGGCTGCGACTTAATGTCCCATCCAATGGACAGCAGCCTTTCCAAGCCCACCGGTATCCCCTACTGACCATGGGAAGGGCAGGAAGTTTTGTGGATATAAATCTCAAGTTGGGACCCAAACCAGGGAACTGCAGATTAGGAGCCTGGTGCACTGCTGACTGATCCCCCCTCCCCCCCCAAAAAAGGCAGACACAGATTCATTACAATTGCTCCATATTACTAGCTAAAATAATTAGTAGAAAATTCAGCTGCCACTATATTATATATGTCAATGGTACTAGATTATATATATTTTTTATTTCAGCTACAGTTTATTTAACGTAAAAAAAAGTGCACCAAAAATAATACTAAAATACTGTAACACTAAAACATGCTTGGAATGGAGAATGATAAAGGTGTATGTCTGTATTAACAATTTCTTAATTACCTAAATAAGTAAGAAAATTATGAATTATTGAAATATGGCACTGCACAGTGTATTTTTACTTGCTAATAAAGAAAATAAAAGGGAGAATCCACAGTTTGTAAAAATCTAGTGTGATATAGCATATATTCCAATGCTGCCAAACTAAAGTTCCTGGAGTTGTATTACATACAAAATAGGATGTAAGGTTTAGTGGCTTGATTAATGATAATAAATTTAATTACACAATAAATCATGTAATAATCGATAAAATTAATTACACTTTATCGTGTAATTTAATTTATGATCTTTTAGCTGTGAAGAGAATTATTTATTACTGATTAATGATGTCCTTATACTGAGAAATCATTGATCAAGTTGAAGATGGGCTGCCAAGCCTAAGCACTATGAATCTTCAAAAATCACTGATAAAGTGAGGGACTTATTGGGCATCTGAAAAAATGTCTGGTAAAAAGACATTTTATTATATGCATCCTTAGATGATAAAATATAGAAATCTAATAATGACAGCTGGCCCCCAAGAATAGTTATTGATTACATACTTTTTTTCTTCTATACCATGAGAAGTTCACATTTGGGATTAGCAGATTTTTGTTTCGGAATTGCCATTAAGTATTATCATTCTTGAAGTTATACCTTAATCCAAAAACTACATTATATTACTATATCATAAAACTGAGTTCTTATTATTACTTCATGCATAATTATGTCATCAAAATTGACTGATTTCGCTATTTTGTTCAATTTGGACCGAAATTTTGTTTTTTACGATGAGCTTTTCATGGATCGCGGGGCTGGATTCTGAGGAACACACTGAACCCTCCTCATGCCAGCCCTGGTGCTACCATTGCCTTTATTACACAATTATATACTGCTAAGGAGAAACAAGTGCAATGCTAAAAGAGATTGAGTAAGTGAGCATATAAAAATAAAATTTGATTTTAATGTTTAATACAAGATATTTTTATACATAATATGTACCAACAAAATACTACAATGCCTTATTCATCTAATTTATATATATATATTCATATAATAGACAACATAACTAGACAATAAAACTTACGTTCACCAGGAGGGATTGTTGGCAAGGAATCAGTGTGTGGTGTTGGGCAATTGACACCATTAGCTGAGCGTGAGGCATTGGTTACAAGTGTTTTTCCAAAGGCTGTGAAGGCACAGAAGAACTGTCCATCTAAGTTTGGCAGATTGTCAATGACCAAGCTCAACTATAATGTAATATTTAAATATCATTACAATTTGAAATCCTAATCAATATAATGCACATCCATAATAATATAATACATGACTGAATACTTTAACTCAATATGTTTAATTACAGTAATACAAATCAAAGTATTATTTATCCAGCAACATATTCTTTTCTCACATTTTAAATAGACAGAATTAAAAGCTTATATTTCAGATCAAATGATCAACTTTAAGAAGCATCAAAATAACAAAAATCAATGCTCTAATGTTTCCCCATAAACATATCTTAATTTTTCTAATAGCAACATAATAGTGTGACCTTTCATTTCATAACTGCTGGAGCACACACCTATAGAGGTAACCACCATTTAATGCACTCCTGATCAACATGGATTTCCTATAACATAGTGTGAAAATTATTGATTTTTTTCTTCGGATAAAATTAAAAAAAAATAAATTTACTTTTATCTAGGGTATAAAATGAAATTCAGCTGATGAAGCAGTCTGTATATAATGTATTGTTGTGTTGAGCAAAAAGGTTATGAAAGTACTGACTGCCAAAGTAATTGAAGGCATACCTTTTTACCTATAATCAGCATATGATTTTGTCAGAAGTGCCCAGCTATGACTTTACATAAGAGAGCATCATGAAACATAATAGTGATGTGTTGACTGAGTGTTATAAACAAATATTATGTACCAAGAGAAAAATGTATATTAGTCGAGTTTTGACTCTTTTTTTTTGTTCAGGTGAGAGCTAACCCCAGGTTGTTAATTTGGTTAGGCAATGAGTTCCAATGGATTTGATGTTTTTTTTTCAATTTTCAGTTATAAGTAAAAATTTTTATTTCTTTTACAGGCTCTTTACTGAATGTGCCACTACATTTACATTTTATGAATTATAATCATTCACTTGGGTGCCTTGGAATTGGGGATCATACTGTAATTCATTGAAATACAAGATAAAATTAGGGTGATTATACATTCCTGTTTTCCAGGGACAGTCCCTGGATTAAAGGTTTCTGTCCCCGATTAATAAATGTCCCTGGAATTCAGTTTTTGCTATTTCTTAAATATTAAATTGATTGTAAAGCTTGAGCAGATCTTTACTAATAGAATAGTACTGATAACACTGTTATAAAAAAATTTCAGTTGCAATGCAGTTGACTGAAAAATTGAGGCTAGAATCATAAAGATAGTAGTTTCTATGCAGACACCAATAGAGAATGCGTATCTTTCTTCTTGATTTAAAATTATAATATTAAAACCATTATAATGCTAAAAGTACAGTGACAAGTCATTACAATTAGATTTAACATATAATCACTGTATTGCAATATGCTTTTTGACAGCATAGTGAACTACTGTTAAATTGATATCAACCTCTATCTTATTACAAAAGATGGGTGATACTCAATGTATTTTAGCTGAAGAACACTTTAGATTACTTTTAAAATTATAAGAGAATAAAAGCTTTTTACCTCATTTTCCCATGTAGATGTAAGTCCATGGCATTTGCTGGCTGACGTACAACAGTGTGTCTCAAAATTGAGTGCATCAGCCAGCAAATTGCCACCAACTTACATCTACATGGGAAAATGTGGGGAAAATGTTTTTACTCTCTTATCGTTGGGTTGTTTTACCTCTGAGTAGTACTTTTTTGCACACTATGGGCTAAAATGGCCAGATCACAAGGACCCCGAAGGCTCGGAGAAGATTGGGGGAGGGGGCCCACTGGAACAGCTGTGGGGAGACAGATGGTAGCCTCCTGTCAAGGCCATTCAGCATGATCTTTAACATGCACAGATTATGGCTCTCTTGCACACAGGGTCAAGGCTTAATGTCCCATCCAAAGGACAGCAATCTCCCCAAGCCCTTCGGTGTTCCCTACTGACTGTAGGCAGGGAGAGGAATTTTGAGGAGATCTCAATGCTGACCCAAATGGGATATGAACCCGAGAACTATTGATTACGAGCCTGGCACGCTACCGACTGGGCCCACTCTTACGACCCCCGCCCCACTCTCTTATCACTTTAAAAGTAATCAAAGTGTTCTTCAGCTAAATCAGATTAGGTATCACCTATCTTGTGTAATAAAATAGATGTTGATATTGATTTAAAGGTGGTTCATTATGCTGTCAAAAAAAAGCACATAGCAATACAGTGATTATGTGTTAAAGCTAATTGTAATTTCTTGTTGACACCAGGAGAGAATGCATGTCTTTACCATGCCACCGGTAAACCACTGCATGCCTTATGGTTGCTGATGGCATAATTACTATGCAAGTAGGTAAGTTTTATTTGTGCTTTCATCCTGTAATTCCCGATTTTGGACAGAAAAGTCTCAAATTTGAAACAGAGGTTCCCCTCATGTAACCCTATGTTGGGTTAAAAAAATACAAGTCCCAACCAGTAATGGGATTTAGAATCTTGAATGACTTTATGAATGTGGGTTGGGCTTTTCCAGACCATAAAGATCCCGATCAAATAAATGGGCCAGATCACAAATATGGGATAAATGGCCAGATCACAAAGATCTCCACAAGCCTCCCATCAAGGCCATCCAGCGTGTTCTTTAACACGCACAAGGACTCTCTCAGACATAGGCCACAGCTTAACGTCCGATCCAATGGACAGTGGTCCCTCCAAGCTCATTGGTGTTCCCTACTGACTGAGGGCTGGGTAGGAGTTTTATGGAGATAAATCTCCACATTGGCCCAGGTGGGGCTTGAACCAAGGAACTGCAGATACGAGTATGGCACACTACTGACTGGGCCAGCCTGCCATATGCATCACTGTTATTAGCATATGAAAGGGTGTGAAATCAACAACCACTGTGTACCTTGGAACAACTTGTAAGGCTTCACTGAATATTGAACATAAATATCAAATTATTCCTAATATTTTATAAGATAGTTTCATTTAAAGAATTAGCCTTATCTAATTTAGTGAACCCGACTCTAAGCCTGTGGGTGAATACTGTCCAAGCACATATCGGGGTGGGGGGATCTAAGAATAAGCCTTGAGTGAGATTTCCCAATCACTAAAATATTCCACTGGACAGGAATGATTAAAATGCTATTCTATATGGAATAAAATTTTATAGCTGTTTTTAAATCTACATCTATTATGAGGCTAAAATAATAATATACAAAGACAACTGCTATGGATTTCAAAGCAGGTGTGCATGTTTGAGATTTTACATAAGTTGACCAGATTTTCCAGGGGGGGGGGGGGGGGGGGGGGGGGCTGGACCCCCTGGTCCTCCTCCCTCCCTGGGTACAATCCTGATTCTATCTACTATATATACTGTATGAGAAACCAGGACATGCCACATAAAATTTTGAGGTTATCTTCCTGTCCTTTATGTAGGAAAATACACACTTCCCTTAAAACAATTACTTATTAATTATTCTTTGGTATTTTTTGTCATCTAGATTTAAAACCCACAATAATCCATTTTTGAAGTTTTGCAAAAAAGTAGAAAGAATATTTCTGATATACAAATTATATTAGAATTAAATCATCAAGAAATCAGCTTTTTGATGTAAGAAAACAAGTGTTTTTAATTGCTTTTCAATAAAAAATAAAAAAATAAAAAGTACTCTGACAGGACTTCAAGTGCTGAATAAAATTACATCTAAAAATTTTCAGAAATGTGTTTTATGGGAGTTTGAATATAGATGCCTCATTTGATATATCAGAATTTATTCATATTCTCATTTGATATATCAGAATTTATCACATCTTGTAGTATCTGGCTCTAGTCACTTCCAAAGCTGAGTTGCCACTGACTTTGTATATTAAAAAAGAGCATAAGTTGAAAATCTAAACATTAAAAACATAGATATGCTTACACTTCAGCATTAATATTATTAACCCTTACAAATACCAGCATTTCATAAATACTACAACATTATTGTATTTTTACTTGGGTGTAAAATAATGAAACCTATTGAAAACAACAAAGAAGGATCACTTTATTTTTAATAGAAAAAAAAGCAACAACACATGTGGACCGGATTATTATCTAAATTACTGTATACAGCTATTATTTTTCTGAATATAAAGAAAAGTTATTGCTTACAATGCGAGCAGTTGTGCGTTGTATTTGGGGAGGATGAACTTCAGTGATTGTTGTACATCGACCACTTTTATATGATAACCAATAAAGGGGATCTTGAGCAGCTTCTGCACATGCTCCTCTTAAACTACATCTGTAAAAATAATTAAATATTTTTTTAACATAAGAAAAATATGGCATCTGCAAAGAGGTTATAAAAAAAACCTGAACCTTTTTTACTAAAACAATTATTTCTATTATACACACACATACATACCTACCTACTATAACTAAATTTTTAATTACCTGAATTTCTAAACACTTTTTATGTTACTTTATATATACTTTCTGTTATAAGTCAAGTTATCAAAATAATCATGCTCATTAGAATTAATGATGGCCAGTTCTGAGATGAATACTATATGCTCATTGCAGTTGGATAATCAATGTTTTTAAACTCCAGTAGATATTAGATGAAGTTTCAAAGACCTGTGGTTACTTTAGCTTTGCAAATTTCAAGTAAGCTTAGTATTTTTTATTCTCCCTATATATCTGTAGCTAATACTTTAAAATTATGTTAATTGAATTAGTTAATATATTTATGGCTTTATAATAATAATGGATTAAATGAGCAGCTGGCAGTGAGTAAATGAAATTTACACTGAATGATGTAGAGCAGACAGTATATTGTCACCCAGTCATGTCATCCCAATTTATCAACATCTGATTCTCTTAAGTCGAAATTTTTATTTTACTATTGCATTCAACTTGAAACAATATGAAATTTAGAGAATCCCCTTTTAAGAAGGAAGTGCAAAGGAGAAATCTCATTAAAATCAATCCAAAGTGAATGCACAGTATTCCCTGTTAAGAAACATTAATTAATAGATTCTGAAAAAAATTCATCGCCGCCACGGTGGCGGTGAATTTTTTTCAGAATCTATTAAGAAATCTCATTAGTTCTCTATATAGCACATTTGGAATTTTTTTCATTATTCCACATAATCTTTCTTCATATTTTTAACAACTATTAATTATTTACTTTTAACAACTGGTTTCATGATTAATATTTTTACAGCTATCTGGATGACATCATTATTGTTACCTTATCATCTGGTTTGATAATTATGTATATTTTAAATTCTGTATTACTTCAATAATAGTGGCAAATGTCTATGACTTGCTTTCATTAGTAGTTGTAAGTTTTGAAAAACTTTTAAAAATAATAATTCTTATTTACTTAGATGTTTCATTAGAAAAAAGAATGCATACTAAAAAATTTCTGAAGGAACTAGTGCTGATTCAGCAAAATATGATTCAAATGGCAGTGACTCCAATTTACTATGCAGATTTCCTTATTATGATATTTTATTCAAATGATACTAACATTGCACAGTAATTTGCAAGTGATTCATTATTCTTTTTCAAAAAAATTTTCATGATTAAAATTTTTCATCAGAAATTGCACATTTTTACATTTAAAATGTTTTGTTTATGAATTGTTGCTAACATAAATAAAAGTTTCTAATGTTCATTTAGTATAAAATGGATTTATATGCATTTTTATGGTGAAAATTATCTCTCTATAAATCATCTAAGCAACATCAATGCTCTTATAGTCTCTATCTCCTAATATTTACATGTATTCTTATGTAGATAACAGCTATTTGTAGATTTCCTTTGATATTTCAGTTCCAAATAGGGGAAAATGACCCATTATATGTTGTTTCACTATGTTGTGACTATATAGTCCTTAACTGTGACATATAATGGGAACTCATTGCATGTAATACATTGAAAGGATAATTTATTACACCCACCTACCTAATAATGTGTGGGTCCAACTTTTGCTCTCAAAATAGCAGCAACACATCATGGCATTGACTCTACCAAGTGTTGGAAATGTTTGGGTGGTATCGTTGCCCATGATTCCAGGACAGCCATCCGTAAAGAGCAGAGAATTGTTGGTGGTGGGTTTTGGGCTCAAATGCATCACTCCACTTTGTTCCACATATACTCAATAGGGTCCAAATCTCCAGGGTTGTGAATTCACTGGAATGCTTCCAAACAGTCCTTTGCCAAAAATCACTTCCAATCAAACGTTTGTGCCAAATGGGAGTGATGAGACAGGGTATTATCTTTTTAAAAGAAGGCATCCTGCTGGGGAATTAGATAACAGATATGAATGGGTGTAGGTAATCAGCGAGTACGTCAACATAGCATTGTACGGTGATGGACGTCTCAATAGGCATAATGGGCCAAAGAACATTACACTGCCTCCATCGACCTGTAACACCCCAGCTTAACAGTTGAGGTCTATGGACTTGTGTGGTATATACCACACATGCAGCCTTCTGTCAGTGTATTGTAGTTGGAACCCTGCTACCTGTTGTGGACTTGTGTCAGTGAGTTGTAGTTGGAACTATGATTTGTTGAACCAAGCTACCTGTTTCCAAGTCTTCCATGGTCTATTGATAATGTTCCTTCACTCACTGCAGCCTCACAGCCTGGTCGTGCATTGTATATCAAATGGTCTTTGCACAAACTTTCGTAGATGACCTGTCATTGAATGCTGACATCATCATCTTCATTGTAGCCCTTGTTCCAATGTTAAGATATAGGAGAGCAGGCACTCAACTAGAAAATCAATTCCAGTTACAACCATATTTTTCCTGGTGGCTGCAGGTTTTGCCAGTTTTAATGTAGTCAAGGAATACATATGATAGTCACATGTGGAAATCCCATTCTGCAGTTGTGAATATGGAACACCCCATCACACCAACTATCTACCTATGATTAAACTCGCTAAGGTTGCCATCCTAACAGTGCAGATATACCATGTTATCCATCCTAACAGTGCAGATATATTATACAACAGGAGAAATCTGATCTATTTACACTGAAGTGCCATTGAATTAGAGTGTTTCTAATGAGATGTTATCCAAATTCAGTACCACAAGTCCCGCATTTGTGCGCTTGCGTGGCTAAAACTCTGGTCATATATAGCTGTCAGCTTTGGCTTCTCCAAGCATTCATCGTGAGAAGAGTGATTTAGATGCCTGACAGATGGGACACTTGATCTCCAAAATTGTCAACAAACTTGAATTTTCTCATATGACAGTTTCAAGAGTATTCCAGGAATATAAAAATTCTGGCAAAACAAGCACCCGGACAAACTGCAAAGGACAGCCAGCCTTGAATGATCATGGGCTTTGCTGTCTGACCCACATCGTACAGACCAATAGGGGCCAGACATTATCTGAAATCACTTCCCATCTGAATGTGGGTTCAAGCCGGGAAGTCAATGCACCAGGCGGTGCAACACTCGTGTCATCTCGGCTTCGGGAACCACTGACCTCGTGAGTCCCACTTCTAACTGCAGCTCAACACCTGCCTGGGCTAAATCGAATCTAGACCATCGAAATCGAAAATCTAAATCGAAACTAGACCATTGAAAATTGGCAATGGATAACCTGGAATGATGAATCCAGATTTAAGCTTTATCATGCTGATGGGAGACAGGGTATGGCACCAACCCCATGAAGCCATGGATCCTGCATGTCAGGTCGGAAGAGTACAAGCTGGTAGTGGCTCAGTGATGGCCTGGGTGTCTTCAGTTTCACGTTTGTTGGACCTTAGGTTCTGTACTGATGACTCTCAATGCATCCCAGTAAGTAGAACTCGTGGCTGACCATTTATACCCATTTATGGGCATCATGCATCCCAATGGAGATGGCATCTACCAGCAAGGCAACTGTTCATCTCACAGGTCCTGGTTGGCTACTGCATGGCTGCAGGAGCATCCTGCTGACTTTGAAATAATGAATTGGCCACCTAGAAGCCCAGATTTAAATCCCATCAAAAATATTTGGAATACTGTTGAGCAGAGTGTTCAGCATGTCCCATCAGCCACGACCTTGAGAAAATTGTGGGCAGCTCTGCAGGATGCATGTGTCACTATACCTGTGGAACATTTATGCAAGCATGTGGAGTCCTTGCCTTGTCATGTGGTGGCCATTATCAGGGCCAGAGGGAGTCAGACATGTTACTAGGTTGCTATCCCTAATTCAATGGCACTTCCGTGTATAGCCTGAAAGGAGTTTTGGCTGGCTGCACTATTGTGGCAGAGTATGGCAGGTTTGTGGATGGGTGCAGTGTATATAATAAATTGTGCTTTCAGTGTATATAATTCATTATGATTGGTTCTTGGGTTGGGAAGAAGAGTAAACTCTTTAAAACAATCCATTAAATAAACCATTTAAACAAACAAGTCGTTTGGGTTGTTTTACCTCTGAGCGGCACTTTTTTGCACACCATGGGCTAAATGGCAGGTCACATGGACCCCGAAGGCTCAGAGAAGGTTGGGGGAGGGGACCCACTGGAACAGCTGTTGGGAGACAGATGGTAGCCTCCCATCAAGGCCATCCAGCGTGGTCTTCAACGTGCAAAGGGTATGGCTCTCCCGCACACAGGGCCACAGCTTAATGTCCCATCCGATGGACGGTGGCCTTTCCAATCCCATCGGTGTCCCCTACTGACCGTGGGCAGGGCGGGGAATTTTGCGGAGATAAATCTCAATGCTGACCCAGCTGGGACTCTAACCTGGGAACTACAGATTACGAACTTGGCACGCTACCGACTGAGCCACCCCCGCCCCTTAAACAAACAAAATGATAAAAGACAAGCAAAATGCAATAGATAGATAAGTGACTATTGTCCTGGGAGATGAAAGCTAATGCTATCAAAATAAACCAAATGAAATTACTACTTGTAGGATATCAAAAAGGAATTTTGGTTGCAGATTATACTCCTGTTTTTTAATTAAAACTGTCAATTCTAAAATCATAAACAGTTTTCTAATTTTAAATTTTTTAATTATAAAAATAACTTTTTTTAAAAATTATTCTGTTCTGTACAATATACTTACTTATTTTCTAGTGAGCACCAGCCACAGTACGGATCTTGAGCTCCCAGACATTCACCACATGAACGGAAAACATGGCATTCCTGAACTTTCACCATAGTTACCTAATTTTAAAGTAAAATGGAATTAAATTTAAAAGGTATATTGCAAGCAAACATTACAAATTTGAAAATAATAGCTACCAGAATTGCTATGTAAAATTTCAGAACACAAGATATTTCACTCTTTAAATTGTTTTTTAATTTTTCATTTCCAAATTAACATTGTTTCAAAACCTAACCTCTACATCAGCAACATAAATATGCTCAAATAAATCATTACTCATTTAAGATCTTCAACCAACTGGTGCTGAGTTTTTAAATTATCAGGGTGGGGAGGGATTCTCATATATAATAGCAGGATACCAGACATATTTATTTTGTCTGTTAGATATATATAAATATTTCAGGGGGAGCCCCTCAGCCCCCTCCCCATACTCAGCACCATTGTCTGCAACTACAAATTTTGGTAAAAAAATTGTGGGAAGACTAAGTCTATTATTTATATGAAGTCTCATTTAACACTTACATACACAAAAAAAAAAAAATCAGGATTTGTGTGAATGATTTGAATAACTTGGTCTAAAGATATATTACTTGTCAAAACATACAAACTGATACTGCTATAAATGGTGTAGGGAAGGAGGGAGTGCTCAATGGATTTGATCCCCTCCATATTCTGATAACTCTACATTTTTAACACTTCATTATGAGGCAAATTTCACCAAGCAACTTTACTTGGATGAGGGAGGGAGTGGGGTCAATATGAACCCCAGCTAAATTTGTGAATAAAATTAGATATTCCAATATGTCAACAGTGAGGATATTTGACATCCAACCAAGTAAAGAACATAAAGTTTGTTATTATATTAAGAACCATTTTTCAAATATGTAGCCCCATGAAAGAAAAACAGTGGAAGTCACAGGTACTGAAATCAGAACTAAAGTGGCTGGTATTGTCAAGATAATACACTTTTAATCATTAGTAAATCACATTTTACTTAAAAAAATAATTTATATTCATAAAAATCGATTTGACTTCTTAGGGTCCAGGTGAAATTCAAAACAAACATTTACTCATTAATGTGGGTTGGGTTCATAGAGATCAATTATTTTAAAAACAATACTTCAGAAAATTATCTAAAATGGCAGAATCACTTTACTTTTGATTTTTAACTGTAATGGCTATTCTTTACAAGTTATTTTTATTTCCAGAAATGACATGCATAATTGTATTATTGGACTTGATTGTGGAAAAAATAATTATTAGCCATATTTATCATGATATGTTAGAATTGTATGTCTTTCCCAAATTTATGAAACTGGAATGCCAGTTAAATTTCAACACAAGATAGTATACCACCAATTTTAACACAAATGTTCAAGGAGATTTGTCTTAAAAAACAAATTTCAAAAAATAGCTCATTTGTAGAAGTGGATGGTTTCTTATGGGCAATGAGAAGTCTATTGGAACTTTTTTGGAGGGCAAGAGGGAGGAGTTTTGTTTATTTAAGTATTGTTTATTCTGAAAAAATAAAAAAATTGTTATTTACAGCATTTAAAGGAAATAATCACTGCAGCTTTTGCAAGCATGGTTAGCAAGTGCTGAGTGGAAGCTTAATAAAATAAAATAAAAAATACCCCCTGAAGCAGCTGCTTGCCACAGAGGTCTGAGAGGAGTCTGTCAATTTATACACCATAGTAGAAGGTCTGTGAGGATGGCTGGACCTCAGCAGAAAAATGACACAAACATCCATGCCTTATCTGTGGCTCGAACCCAGGTCCCTTTGATCAGTAACCAAGCATGGCATTGCATGGATATTTGGCATGCCCAAAATGAAATTTATTGAACAAAAAATGGAACTTTTAAAGTTCTTCATTTTGTAATCACAATTTTCTTAATTATGTATTACTGTACATAACACATTATACCATATTAAATAAAGCTTGCAATTTTAAATAGCTAGAAACTATCAAAATTAATAAAAAATATGATGCAAAGAAATGTTAATAACCATTGGGGTCACTTCTTGAAAACATTTTTTCATGCAATTTATGTTGATTATCTGGTACAATGCCTAGAAATGCTATTGTTACTAGGATAGTCTTAATACCTTAATCAGTTGAAAGCAAACACATTTTAATTTTATTTAACTTACGTTATTTTTGATTAACCTTGACAGCAGAAGCAAAGCACTCCAATACTGATACAGACTGTCATATTTTAATATATTTTGCATCTAAAATTTGCAGTGATAACAGTTATAACTAACCTTAATTGATACCAATGTATCACATATCATCATTGCGATACATTGGGATCAATTAAGTAAAATACTAATATTTCAGGAAAACGTTCTCTTTTGTTGTGGCAACATGTCTACTATATTATTATGTACCATCACGATTAGGGCTGGATCTAGGAGAGGAAGTGGGCCTAGCCCTTCAGAATGCTAATAAAGGTAAGAGAGCCAAAAAAATATTAAACTTATTTATATTTCATGCATTTTTGAAAAATTTTTTTAAAGACCTGTAAAAACAAAAAGGGAGATGTTATACTGCATTGGAACCTCCCCTTTACATTTTTCTGCCTTTTGTTTCTTGCCCACCCCCCTCTCTATTTCTTTTTCAGATCAGGATCTGTTTATCATAATTATTCACATAAACCGGGCAACCCAGTCCTCATCAACACAAATATCTTTGCATTATGATAACATGCATGAGAAATTTTAATATCAGTAAATAAAATGCAATCAAAATTTAATCGTTACAATACTAAAACTCAATTGTGTGAGACACTGTGAGGGCCTCTTGAGAACAATTCATTCTACTAAGTAAATTGTTAGTTAATGATTCCTTTCTGAAAAAAATTATTTTATGTCACGAACGATTACTTTTGCTTTTGCTTTTCAGAACAATACAAAATTTTAGCAATTAAACTATAAAGCAATTTGGAAGAAGGATCTGAAAAAAAAATAAAGGGGGAGGGAGGGGGGCAAGAGACTGGAATTTCATCGCAACAGCATTTTTGCTTTTGTTTCAGAGGTTTAAAAAAATTATTGGCATAATAAAATGCATGAAATATACATCATAATTTTTTGCTTCTTTACTAGCTATGGCAGATTAAGGTATCTGGAGGCCCTATGCACAAAAGATTTCAGAGGCCTCCAACTGTCCACGAGTGTGTGTGTGTGCGGGGGATACACATTATACAAAAAAAAATTGCAACTTACGAAAGGGAAAAAATCATATAGCAGGTTAAATAAATTGAATTACAGAAATGTATAAACAGAATATTTAAAATGTACTATATAAATTTGCCAATACTGAAAAAGATAAACGAAAACTAATCATATATGAAAATAACTATCTGTTTCTTTTAGTGTATTTCACAACAATCACATCTCATTTGCTTATTAACCTAAGTGAAAACAAGTAATGCAAAAGTAAATAGTAGATTATACTGATTGTGAAATATTTTACTCAATAAAATGTTTAAAAATATCCGAGTTTTGAGGCCCCAATGAATGTGGGGCCCTCTCATGCACCTATAGATAATCCACCACTGCTTGATAGCATTCTTAAAGAGAAGCCAAGGCCTCCAAGTACCCCCCCCCCCCCTCCAAAAAAAAAAAAAATCTGGTCCTTTTCGAAAACAATAGGTTTCAAAATTGAAAGAATTATAAAAACTATTAAAATAATATGAATTTCAAATGGAACATTCCTAACGACTGTGGCATTTATGGGGGATTGAGAAAGAGAGTGAACCAAGGCTGTGGTATTGACTCAACCAGGGATGTGTTATTCGGTAATGGTTAGTGTGACCAGACGTCTCCGTTTTCCTGGGAGAGTTCCTGGATGAAAAACTCTGTTCCTGACAAATAAATGTACTCGGAATTTGATTTTTTTTAACATTAATTTTACAGCACGAGATGATTTTTTAATAGTAGTAGTGTCAACAACGTTATAAAAATTTCAGTCCATAATGCAGGTGACATTACGTCACCTGTATTATGACTGAAATTTATAATGAAACTAGAATTTTATAACGAAAGTCAATTGTGAGCTGCCACACTAGAGTGATCAGACGTCCCTGTTTTCGGTAGTCTCTGGTCAATCCCTCATTTTTAATTTTCAAAAGTCCCAGATCTTTTTTAAATCTGCTCAACATAGTCAAAATGTAAACAAAAACAAACAGCAATAACTTATTAGAGTATTTTATGGCATTTAAGATCGTGGCATAAAACAAGCACTCTCATTTCAACAGGGAATATTAATGTAAAAAAGAACATTTTAATATACTTTAAGCATTTAATGTTTCATTTTACTGGCATAATTTTGAAAATTGAAAAAAAAAATATAAATAAAAAAAATCCTGGGCTTACGCTTCACCTTGGTAATGATCCACGAGGCCAGGATGATTCAATGACAAATGACACTTTGATTCTTCTGATTCCTAACTGAAATTAGTTAACAAGAATGAATGAGTGGAAAATGTGAAGTGCAGTGGCTGGCCACGAATTCAGCACTATGACGTAAGGTGGAGTTTGAGGTAAGGCAAATGGTAAGTGTGAAGATCCCTTATTAAACCTGAAAACATTGCCAGTTGAAGGTAAAACTGTGCCCTGGTCGGTGATAGAGGTCCTATATAGTTAGAGGCTGGCAATCTTGGTGATTGACTCCCATTGGTTGATTGAATCATGTTGTTTATGGGCTCCATGTTTTGTCATACCGTGAGACGAAAGCCTACAAGTTAGCGTGTGTACCTAGTTAAAACTTCTCAGTGTTATAGTTTTATACATTTTTACCACTTTTTTGTCTATAAAAGCTTCAATATTTTATCAATGCCTCACTGCGCTCCATTTGGGTGTAAATATTCCACTCAGAAATAAATTAATGAATATTTTTTCTAAGTAACTCTATCAGAAGACAGCAATGGGCTGCAAAAGCTAAACAAGTTAACTGAAAAACCAACAAATAATTTTTTTTTAAAAGTTTGCTTAAAAAACGAGCTAATGTTTCTACTTTGTCGTCTGCCTAGGCCAATATTTGTTCGTCTGTCTGCCCGTCTTTCTGTTAACTGTTGTCTGTCCGTCTATAGATAATCAACTTTTTTTACTTTTAGAGCTAAATGAAAAATTCTTTTTAGGTTGGATAGTGTTGAAGAAATATTGCAATTCTCAATTTTGAAATCTTCTAATAGCACCCTCAAGCAGTGGAAAAAGATGGGAACACTGAAATTTCAAACGAATAGTGCATGCAAACGTTTTACACTAGAAATCTGAAATTTTGGTATTACGAGTGTTATGGTCAGAAGGCTTACAATGGCAACAAGACTTTTCCCCCTAACCACCAAGGGAGTGGGAAATTAATTTTAAGAGATAAATGAAAAATTACTTTTTTGTTTTACAGGTACCGACAAACTATTAATATTTACATTTTTCAAATCCCCATTAGTTGGAACTTCTACTGTTACAGAGTGCTAAAGGTGGTAAATTAAAATTCGAAAGGCGGACTCTAGCGGGAGAAAAAGCTGTAAAATACCAAATTTTTAAACGAATATTGCAAACGATCTATTTATGCTAGAAACTTAAATTTTTGGTCATAGAGTGTAATGATCAAGTGGTTTACACTAATAGTAACAATTTGTTCTGTTATACTAAGGGGGTGTCAGTAAAATGCAACTTTTCTTCTTTAAGAGATAAAAGAAAAACATTTTTTGTGCTTTACAGGTACTAATAAAATATTAGTAATTTATTTTTCCAATTATGCAATAGTTCGAATTTCCACTGTCAGAGGGTACTGATTGTGTAAAATAACGAGAAAAATGCATATCGCCTCTAGCGCATATGGGAATCCCGTTTTCAAAGAGAATGAAGTTCTTCCTTTGCCTACTTTTTCACTCCTTAAAAATTTTAATTATGGATGTTCATGTTGTTTTTCTGCTGAAGTCCCCCCATCCTCATGGACCTTCTATTATGGTGTACCAACTGACAGGCTCCTTTCAGACCTCTGTGGTAAGCAGCAGCTTGAAGGGTTATTATTTTTTTAATGTATGATGGGGAAAAATGCACATAGTAGTATTTTATTAGTAATTATACAACATAACAAAGTATTTGTATTTTAGTTCTTAAATTTAAAAAGTTGCTTTTCTCTCACTCCTCTGAAAATAGTGGGCAGATCATTGCTGTCAGTGGAATTTCTACCATAAACAGACCATGTGAAACAATCGTAAAAAATTTTGCCGTTTGAATATTTAGTGATCTTTAATTCTTCCAGTGTCCAGCCTGAAAAACTGGTTTACATCCAGAGGCCAAATTTAACTTTAGAACTTTTTTGCCAAATAATTAGTGAAAGGAATTATGACATGTTATATACCAAATTAATCAACATTTAATTCTGAAAATAAAATATTTAACAAAAAAGATAACAAGTTTCATTTTAATAGGGCTGTTTTAGAGTCATGTAGTAAAAAAATGCATTTGGCAACACAAATAAAAATTTATATAAAAAAAGTTAATAGACAGAAATGATTATAATGAACATGAATAGAAGGGCTATTTTTTTTCTAAATAAAAAAAAATTTTCTTGTTTAAAGTAAACATTTCTTCCGTTTTGAAATTTTTTTCTCCATACTATACTTTGAGAAAAAGTCCAGGCTTGTTGCAGTCCAATAAACAAGTCACGTTTAGAATATTTTTAATAAATAACTTATCAACAGAAATAGCTCATGTTATATACCAAATTAAAAAGAATTTAATTCTGAATTTTATTGAAGTAAAAAGTTTGAACATTGTAGTAACATATTAATTTTAATAATGATTTTTACATTGATATACCAAAGAAAAGGTACACATTTCATACTTCCAAAATCTTCCATTTTTAAAACGTAGCAGTTCTTTGTTAATTATCAGGAGATTTTAAAAACTTTAAAGGAAAATTTGTTGATAATAGTTCAAATGAAACTTCTGAGCTTAAATTAGATTGCTTCAGCAGAGAGTAATGTTAACAAACAAATTGCCAATACCTTATATAACTTCTAAGAAATGGCAATCAGATGGCTTTAAAAATTATTTATATCATAGTTTAATAAAATATGCATCAAATAAAAAAAGAAAATATTATTTATCAAGCTTAAATTACATATTTTTATAAGTTATCTATTAAAAAATTTTAAAATGGCAATTTTTATTTAAAAAAAAAATCGTTTTCTTTTATTGTACTAAAAACGAATATATACGTTCTGGACACTGGAAGGATTAATAATATAAATTAAAACTATCTTTGAAATGTACATTATATTTCATTAGTACCAACTGAAAAAAAGATATTTTCAATTATCTCTCAAAATAAAACCGTTTCTTACCTACCTTGGGCGTAAGGGTCAACTCATTGTTGTCACTGGAATCTTCAATACCGTCACATTCCACGACCAAAATTTGAAATTTCTAGCATAACTACATCGTTTGCAAAATTCGTTTTAAATTTTGGGATTTTTTGATTTTTTTTTTTTCACCGTTAGAGGGCACAATTATAGTTTTCGAGAGATTTGAAAAATGAATATTGTAATATTTCATCAATACCTGTCCAACCCACAAAGAATTTTTAATTTATCTCTAAAAACATACAATTATCTGTTAAAGCAAAAAATTTCCATTCTGCCTCCCCCCCCCCCATGGGTCTAAAGGGTCAAGTGATTGTTGCCAATAGTAACTTCGTAATCTTCACATTTAAACACCAAAATTTCAAATTTCTAACATAATTACATCTTTTGGAATATTCGTTGATATTTTGGAATTTACTTTTTCCACCGTTAGAGGGCGCAATTATAACTTTTGGAAGTTTCAAATCGTAATATTTTATTGAAACCTGTCCAAAACAATTTTTTTTTATTTATCGGAATAAACAAATAAGTTCGATGTATACAAACGGACAGAAAACAAAGCGAATTATTTTTTTTTTGAAAAAAGAAAAGCCTAAAATTTACTTCTTTTTTTATCTGTTTTCTAAAGTGCTTCCAATCGTGAACATAGAAATCTTATCAAATATTACCCTACTATTTGCAAACCTAACAATCTGAGCTGCGACAAAACATGGCCAACATCTACCTATATATGACCAGGCTTGTAGCCGATGACAAATTTCAGCGCCCCCTACCATTGTTATAGTCAGTAAAGGAGGGGAATATGGTGTAAAGCCAACACAAAATTTTTGGTATAAGAATTCAATTACATTCATTAACAAATGTATAAAATAACAATTGGCGCCTTGGACCCAATCAGTCGCTAACTCGTCTTGATAGAGTGTTATGGGATGTGTAGCTGAGTGGTTTTATATCCCATTCAGTAGAAAGTCGTATGTATCAAATATAAAAGATGGCTCAGGAAGGATTAATATTTGCAAGATAAAGAGGCAATGCGGGATGATTTCAAATTACAGTTGATAGTTTTTAACAGAATTTATGAGAGTCTGATATAGTTTTTCAATCTTCGGAATGAATATATTTTCTGGAAGGGAGAATAAGTCCCAACATAAATTTTCAATCCATGGAATCTGAAGAAAGCATAGGAGCTCTTATATTTTCCAGGCACTGGAGAAGGGAGTGATTATTATTGGGCACTGGAGAAGGGAGTGATCACGTTGCCCACAGTTAGGGCAGTCGTCGTTGTTGGTTAGATGAAATCTGTGGAGGAATGCTTGAAGTGGTGCAACATCAAAGTAAGCGGGTTATTAAGGTTTCCATATTTCGTGAGCTGTAAATATTGGTTGCTTTTACAGGGAATCGAGTTAGATGTGGTAGCATATTTGACAGAGAATTCCCATTCCATCTTGAGATATTTATATAATTCCTTACGGCATAAATTTATAATATCCTGTGCATACAAAGTTAATTATGGATGTAAATTTGAAAGAGTTGTTGCTCTTTTTGCCAGGACTGACTCGTTGATCTCTCGATTCCGATGTCTGGGAATGCCATGACAGCAACAATGTGCCTTATCTCAGATGGGGAAACAACTTTTTAAATTGAAGGAATAAAAGAAATACTATTGAATTTCTATGTTGTGTAATTACTAATAAAATACTACTATTTGCATTTGTCTATCATCTATTAGTTCGAATTAAAGCTTTTAAAGAGAGCAAAGAAGTTAAACGAAAAACTTCATTCTCTTTGTAAACGAGAGTCCTATATTTGCCAGAGGCGATATGCATTCTTCTAGTTTATCAATTTGTTCAGCAGTTTAAGGAATCACATGAGTCGAATTTTCAACGAAGCATCTCTGTGAGTCGATTCATAGATTCAATAGACTGCGGAAGTCGTTTTGTTTTTTACTAAAGTGTGGTTAGAGAGCTTGACTATTGATCAAAGTTTGTTTCACCTCTGAGCGGCACTTTTTTACACACCATGGGCTAAATGGCCAGGTCACATGGACCCCGAAGGCTCAGAGAAGGTTGGGGGAGGGGACCCACTAGAACAACTGTTGGGAGACAGATGGTAGCCTCCCGTCAAGGCCATCCAGCGTGTTCTTTAACGTGCACAGGTATGGCTCTCCCGCACACGGGGACACGGCTTAACGTCCCATCCGACGGACGGCGACCTTTCCAAGTCCATCGGTGTCCCCCACTGACCGTGGGCAGGGCAGAGAGTTTTGCGGAGATAAATCTCAACGCTGACCCAGCTGGGACTCGAACCTGGGAACTACAGTTACGAGCCTGCGCACTATCGACTGAGCCACCGCCGCCCCTATTGATCAAAGGGACCTGGGTTCGAACCTCGTATAAAGTACGGACGTTTCTGTTATGTTTCTGCTCAGGTTTCGTCTTCTTCACAGATCTTCTCTATGGCATCACAGAGGTCTGACAGACTCCTGTCGGACCTCTGTGGCAAGCAGCTCCTTGAGGGGAATCATTTTTAGAGATTGATGATGATGTTGTTAAATCCTTATAAGCGAAATTAAATCCATATCTTGAATAGCACACAGACAGCTACATTTTCAGGGGTGGACAAATTTCCAATTTTATGCTTCCAGTGTGAGGCACCCCACGTCAATAAACGTACTTTTATTAGTGTCATTTCCAAGGAAGCATCATACCTTAAATCTTTTCTCTCACTCCCGACGATATGTCCCGAACCTTCGTAAACAAATCATCAGTTTTTCTCTAAGTGCTGAATAATATACCATTCTTATTCAGATACTTCTGCCTGGTGAAACTTTTGTACACTTACACTTGGCATCAGTTTCAAAATGTCCTTGTCGTATTTAGTTTACGTCGTAATTTAGCGACGCCCGTTTCTTCATCAAGCAGCCTACAATTGTACATTCATTACACAGTTTCGAACTCACATTTCTTTTACCTTTTTTCGCAATCTTGTGAAGCAGAACCTAGTCTAAAGCAGCCAGTGGGAACATCTTTCCGAGCTGCTGCTGAGTTATGGCAGCAAATTTCAGCTCTCTAACGGCGACAACGAGCAGCGGCGACATTCTAGCCGCCATCCACAATTACCGAAATCACAGATCGGTCCCTATTGGCTCTGACTACAGCTGGCTTATGGCTCCCCGTGGACCTCTGCCTCTCAATAGCAAGAAAACTACTCTGTCGTTTGAGCAGCTCCTAATTTATATTTCAACGTTACTCACCAGCGCAGAAGCATAGGAGATATTATTCGGTGGAATAAGAAGGTGGCAATGTAATGTCGCTGGGGAAATGTGGAAGACCCATGAATGGAATACTTTCTGGCATTTTTCTCTCTCTTACATACCCCTGGCATTTGTTTAATTCTACTCGTTGATTCCGTTTTATGAGAAGATATATCCCAGGTATTACATGTTTAGAGCTAGCATGTTAGTGTTACATGTAGAAAGTTTTACATATAAATACGAAAGTTAACGTTTTTTAAATTGATTTAATTTCTTTTGGGAAAATGCTAATCTGTTTGTTATGTCACGGATATTGAGATATACTGCATTAAAAATACTGCAAAAATAAATTGCAGTTTTTGAAGAATAAGTGGAAAATAGTCCTTGCAAATGGCAAATTAGCGTTAATGCGATGCCTATATGCTTTAAAGCATTAGTAAGTATACATACAAAAAGAGAAGTGTGAAATATTTTTGTCAGTCATATTGTTTATTATATAAACTTCTATTTCATTATATATTAGCATATTTCTTTTTGAAATTCAACGGTTCTTTGAAGTATTTTTAAATTTGACTCGTCATAGGTAAAGACTTGAATTTTTAATGCACCACGAGGAGGTCAGAGAGAAACTCGTAGTGGTTTGAGAGGTATTTGGGAGGTTACAAGAAAAGTGTTAAAATATTTCAACCAATGACCTATAAGAATGAGGGTGGGGAAATAGTCTGAGATTCAAAATCGGGTTTTATTGTAGGCAGTGACTTGGATTTTCAACGCACAGTGGCACAGAGGAAACCAATGAATGAAATTTGGGGCTAGATGATCAAAAATTTGAAAAACTTACTGTGGAAGGGGAGAACTGTTTCCAAAAAGAAAAGGATATTTCAAAACTAAATGAAGCAGTAAGCGCTATTAGGCGTGTCTGTTGTGATAACTATTAAGTTCTATGTTAACACGAATCGTTTGCAGATGTGGCTAGGAAAACAGGTGGAGAGCGCACATCCGCCGAGAACGAAATACCGCTATTATAAATATACTAGTAATACCCACGCAAAACATTTGGCGCGAAACTCTTCGGTAATTCACACCAAACTTACGCCGATCGATAACTGCATTCACAAAGTTGGCGTTTCCCCCCCCAGAAATTTCGGATGCCTTTCTAGGGATCACTGCCGATCCACGGTAGCTAGGAACACCATACGTCACACCAAGAGGGTGAGAACTAAACGCGACACCCCATCAAATCGAGACCGTCGGCCAAGCAGCCGCTGATCACTACATGGGTTGGGTTGTTTTACCTCCGAGCGGCACTTTTTTTGCACACCATGGACTAAATGGCCAGGTCACAAGGACCCCGAAGGCTCAGAGAAGTTGGGGGAGATGACCCGCTGGAACAACTGTTAGGAGACAGATGGTAGCCTCCCGTCAAGGCCATCCAGCGTGTTCTTTAACGTGTATAGGTTATGGCTTTCCCGCACATGGGCCAACGGATTAACGTCCTATCTGACGGACGGCAACATTTCCAAGCCCTTTTGTGTCCCCTACTGACCGTGGGCGGGGAATTTTGCGGAAATAACTGTCAACGCTGACCCAGCTGGGACTCGAACCTGGGAACTACAGATTACAAGCCTGGCGCGCTACCGGATCACTGCATGGCAGTGTTAAGATAATTGTAGGGGGGGGGGGAGTGCCTAGGAGTGCGGATGCTCGGAAATGGTTATAATAAAATACTCCTCAAGAAGTAGGTTGCCAGAGTCCAACAGTAGCCTATCAGTATAAATGCTACAGAGATCTCTGAGGAAAGCGAAAACTCAGCAGAAAGACAACAAAGAACAAAAAAAAAAGAAAAAAAAATCATATCTGGGGCTCGAAACCAGATTCCTTTGATCAGTAGTTAAGCGTGCTAACCACTCACCCCACGACGATTAGGTTGTTTAAATCAGATTTCCTTCACGAGTAGATTAAACAGCCAAGTGATATAAACCCCAATGCTCAGACAGAGAGGTATAAGGAACTTCTACCCACCAACTAAAAACATTATATTGCAAAGTGTAACCGGACACTTCCATGTTATTTTAACGTAAATCAATCAAAGCTCCCTAACGTTGAAAATAAGTTTTTTTTTTTAGTGAAAAAATGCTACTGGATAAATTGAAGATCTCACTCAAAGCTGTCGAAATATCTATTTTCCGCAATTATCGTTTAACATTTAAAGAATTATGGAAGCTGAAACATTTACACTGTGACTTTTGCTACTCATGAAAATTTACTTCACAAGATAAAACACAACCTTAATAATAAATCGTTCACTAACATAAATATAATATTTAAAATTTGTGCAACCTTTTTTTAAGTTTTCATCAATTTGGGGAAAATGTTTTAGGAAGAGTGTGACAGCGGCGACTGAAGTTAAATCTTCCAGCATCAATAACTCTTTAAACATTAAGCAAATATTTTGAATGATTGAGATTTAGAGAAATTTGAGTAAGATCTTCAGTTTATCTCTAGAGACATTTTTCCGTAAAAAGTTTCTTTTCAAAGTTAGAGAGTCTTGAATGTAGCTTTCCATTCACATAACATGGAAGTGTCCATTTACTTTTAGCCATATAGAGTATACATTATTCACTCAAGATTCCTGGAAGATCACATCCAGTGCACTCTCTTTATTCGAGGCAAGGTATGGCACGACTCGCATAAAAGTGGTGTACTTTCCTAATGAAGTAGATCATACAAAATCTTTTAAAATTTCTAGTGAAATGTTTAACCCTAAATTTCCACAATGTAACTAAATCCATTTTATTTCGGCTAGGTAAAGATTTTAATCAATTTATGATGGATAAATGTAATAAGGTGTAAAATATATGCACCGTAAAATACTACGAAATATATATAAATATACACTACAAAAATACAAAAGACGTTTAAAACCAGATAAAATTGTGAAATGCAATAAACGTGCAGATATTTTTTCACAATCACAGGAAAGGTGGAGATATGTTAATCATGCTACTTACAGCATGAATACTGAAATGAATAAGAAGCCTAAGACACAACCAAAGATCAATATCTCTGTCGAAAAATATGAAAATGTGCGAAGGGTGAACAGCGCTTTTGGAGAAACGTTAAAAAGAAGTGCCAAGCAGGAAAAAGAATGAAAAAAAAAAAGCAGAGTGTAAAGTGAATGGAAAGGGATCGAGAGAAAGAAGGCAAGTGAGCAGAAACAAGGACCAACAGAGGCAAGAAGACAAACAGTGGGTATACAGACAGAACAATCCGAGTGACATGTAGAACATTCGAGAATAAATTCTAGTATCGGGGAGGCGGAGATGTTGAGACAGGTAACGTGCTACCGCTCCCAGATGAAGTGATGACACACGTCGAGGACGCTCGGAAGGCATGCACCTAAGGCGGTAATGTCGTAGACTTCGGCTTCAATAACTGCCCTGTCTTGCGATTGATTAAAACTAAACATGACATGTTTACGTTTGGACCTCCATCTGCGACCTGCACTGGGCAGGCCAACGGAACATCATGATCTCAATGAAGATTCGGACATCATTGTCAAAGGATGTGTATAGTAATGCACGCTACATGTTCCTGAAACTCAGAATAAGATACGAGCGAAGTGTGCTGGTTGTGTTTACTTCTGACGGGCACTTTTTTGCACACAATGGGCTAAATGGCCAGATCACAAGGACCCCATGGGCTCAGAGGTTAGGGGACCCACTGGATAGTTAGAAGACAGATGGAACCTTCGGTCAAGGCCATCCACAGTGTGTTTTTCAACGTGCACATAGTATAACTCTCCTGCACAGGGGGCCACGATTTGACGTCCCATCCAACGAATGGCGGTCTTTCCAAGCCCATAGGAATCTAATCAGGGCAAGGTGGAGTTTAGCAGAGATAAATCTAAACGTTGACCCAGGTGGGACTAGAACCTGGGACCCACAGATTACGAGCCTGGCACGCTACCGAGTAAGTACTAAAGTGCTGATAAACAATACAGTATTTGTCAACAGGCTTAAATAATGTAGAAATATTTGCTGAACAAGTTTCACCAAATAATTTAACACGAGAAGAATTTGAATAAAGAAGGCTTCTATTTCGAATGCTAAGAGATTCTAAATGAAGTTTATTCACCCCAGAGAGAACTATTTTTGTTGCAGAATGAGCTTAAGGGCATAAGGACTCAACGGCTGAAGGAGATCTGTTGGACAGTTCTTACGGGCAGATGGGAAGCATATATGAATATCCAAGCCATCCAAGTGTATTCTATAAAGTGCACAGAGCATGGCTTTCATGCAAACAGACTACGGTTTGAGTAACATCTAATTTAAACGAATGGCTTCTTTTCGAGTTTACTGATGTCACCTTTCCAAATGAAGGCCCAGACAAAAGATGATAATATTAGCTACAGCATAGTTATAGTTCGAACAACTAAAAACCTTCTAGCTGCGAAACCTGGTACACTAAGGAACGGGAGTTGAAGGTGCAGAGAAAACCAGAAGGAAGAACGATGTTAACAGTTTATTTGGATAGAAAGAAAGATGAGATACATTATATTACTAAAAGAATTCAGACACTTATGTTTTATGCGAATGGAAAGTCCGTAAAAGCTTTCGACGAGAAAATATCCCTGAAAATAAAGATCTCATTCAAATCTCAATTTAAATATTCGTCAGGTATTTAATGGGTTGTTTTACCTTTGAGCGGCTCTTTTGTGTACATAATGTGCTAAACGTCCCAAGGCCTCAGACCAGTGCGGGAAAGCCGTTCCAAGGTCTCATAGAAGGTTGGGGAAGGGGATCCACTAGGCAGCTGTTAAGAGATAGATGGGAGCCTCCCGTTAAGGCATCCAATCAGCATGTTCTTTAACTGGCACAGGTAATGGTTACCCTGAACACATGGTAGCTCAGTTGGCAGCGCGCCAGGCTCGTAATCTGCAGTTTTCAGTTTCGAGTCCCAGCTTGGCCAGAATTGAGATTTATCTCCGCAAAATCCCCCCCCCCCCCGGCTTCAGTCTGTAGGGGGCACCGATGGGCTTGGAAAGGCTCCTTCCATCTGATGGAACGTAAAACTGTGGACTGTGTGTGGGAAAGCCATACCCACGATAAAGAACAAGCTGGATGGCCTAGACGGGAGTCTACAATCTGTCTCGCACTTCACTGTACTGGTCCCTACTTTTTGACGCACACAAAAAAAAACCAACTTTTTCTCGTGGACCAGACGATAAAGGGGCCAAGGTCCCTTTTACAAAATGGTCCAGTTTTTAAAGAAGGATGTTAGACCCTAACAACTGTCCAGTGGTCTCTCCACCGACCTTCTCTGAGTGTCTTCGTGACCTGGCCATTTCACCCATTGTGTGGCTCAGAGATAAAACACCCCTACCCTGAACACACGGCTACAGCTTAGTATCCCATGTTCGGACGGCGGACTTTCGAAGCCGATCAGAATTTCCTTTCTCACTGAGGACATAATGAAGTCAACGGAGCTAATTCTAAACGCTGGTCGAATCTGTAAACTGCAGATGAGGCTGCCACTCTAACGACTGTGTCAATCTCCGCCACTGCTGTAAGGAAGTTTTGTATTATCTATTTTCGATATTCCTGTCTTAACCAGGGCTATCAATCTCATTTATCAAAACTGAATTAAAGCGCAAACTTTAAAAAATCTACTTAGATATATAAAACTATTTTATTTCACATGGCTTATAATACGACGTATATGTTTGCTTATTAATGTACTTGTTTCAACGAAAGCTCACGCTTTTTTTTTTTGCATTTACAACGGCATAACTGTTCTTCAGCAACGACACAAAAGAAATTTTTAAAGCTTTTTTATGATGAGTTTTTTTTATTTTATGAAACCTGCCGAAAATTAAACTCTAACGTTAGTTTATTCTTCTGATGGGGTATAGAGATTTTTGTAATTTTCATCTAAGGTTTTAAATTTGGTTTTAATTGATGTTGCATTCTATGAAGTTATAAAGATTTGGTTGGTGAAGTAATTTGCAAAATTTTCTAGCAAATTAATGGCAGACTTTTAGAAAGGGGAGATACGCTTGCCAATAAATTTAAGCCATTTTCCAGGCTTTGGTAATGAGTGAATAAATTAGACCAGTGTCGGCCTAGCTATTTTGACACATGGAAAGAACTTCGACATCTGCCGGCCCCCTCCGCCTCTCCGAATCTCCTGGAAGCTCACACATCGGATGTAGTCAAAAGGGTGGTGTTAAAATTTTTTGCACACAGTAGGCTAAATAGCCAGGACCACAGGGCTCAGAGAAGATCGGGGAATGGATCTTCCGTCAAGGCCATCCAGCATGTTCTTTAAAGTGCACAGGATATGGCTTCTTTAGCCCATGGGGCCACGGTTTTATGCCCCATCTGACGGTCGGAGGCCTTTCTAAGACCATTGGTGTCCTTACTGACCGAGGGAAGGGTGGGAGCTTTGCAGAGACAAATCTCAACGCAGGCCCAGTCGGGATTCGAACCTTGCCCGTTACCGATTGAATCACCCCCACCTCTAATATTTAATGAGTTATGAAAGTTGAAACTTGGACAAACAGCATTCCTAGTTATAAGAATTTACTTTAAAGACTAAAACAGAAATAATAATTGTTATAACAAGTCGTTTACTGAAGAGAATGTAATTTTAGAAGTTTGTATAATGATTCTTTCAGTTTTCGTTAATTTGGAAAAGGAGTGTTCACGACGACCTTAACATAAGTATTGGAGCTGGAACAGCAAATTTTAAATGTTAAAAGATATTGCTGAAAAGTGAGATTTAGAAAGATTTCAGTGAAATCTTTAATTTGTCTCTAATGACATTTTCCCTAAAAATCTTATTTTCGGAACTATTTGAGAACGTCTTTTGTGTTGACGGTCGAAACCTATTACAGTTACACAATTATTTCTATAGAATGTAGTCTTTCCATGTAACAATTTTTAAATTAAACGGAGTTTGCTTTAAAAATTTTCCCCTTTTTTGTATAAATTATTAAAACAATTTGTATCTTAAATATCTTTGATATGTCATGAAGTAGAATTGATGGGGTCTCTTTTAAAGATAAAAATGACACAAGTGACAGTTTATGTGTGATACTTAAAAAGAATATGGCTACCCAGTCCAAAAATAAAAATCAGTTAGAGTACGCAGAGTTAAGAATATATTTTAATTTCTTACATTTGAATAATTAATAAGCGAAAATAAAACTTTCCAAACAAACAATTCTAAAGATGACAAACTTTTCAAAAACTTGCTAATACTTTCAAGATAAAATTAGCTATGTGCACACAAGTGATGGAGTACAACCACGACTTACATTGCAGCTACCACAGATAGAAGAAACAAGTCCGCCTTTAAATTTAAATATCCTGCACTCTACAAATTCCAAAGGGAAAAATTTCGGAGGCCAATGTGCAACAAGAGAAGTCTCAGCTGCATCGGCTACGATGGATATCCCCACTTGCCGCTCGAAGTACCCAAGTATCTTTTCGTAGCAAACATTAGCCACCTCATAATGCCGAAAAATTTGTTGCCTCCTTTCATGCTTGAGAAGAGAAGGCTCTATTATTTATGGTGCAACGTGCGAGACCGGCTCAGCTTTAACGAACGGTTATTTAGGGATGCTGTCTTATTTATATCAGCAGCAGAGTGCAGAGAGAGAGAGATGCGATCGATTGGAGCAGTGTACTGCATGTCCCGCAAGTCGGAGTCGTCACGTCCTTCACCAAGTGCACCTGAATATTTCATGCTCGCCTGACTCTCCCTGACAACTTCCTGCCTTTCGTGCTTCCCCGTTAACGGTGCTTTTCTTTTTCCATCCGCGATCACGCTTAACGTGCACAGATGGACAAGAAGCAACTGTGAGATTGAACAAGGCTTGGTCACTGATTAGCACATCGAGGCTGCATCGTAACTCTCATCGGAATCTTTACATTTTCAATATATTCTTGTTCTTCTCTTGTAAAGCAGAAAACATTAAATTTATCATATCAATCAGATGTTATCGCTCCTGCCTGCTCTGTGACAGCCTCAATAAGACGTTACAAAGACAAGTCTCAGTTTGGGCCAAAGAGTAGGAGCACAGAAATATATATCAGAGTGATACGGCACATTTGAGTCTTTTTTTCTGAAATGTCAAGTGAGAGTGCTACTTAAGAGATAAATGGCAGTACACAGTGTTGGCGAATCAGTCTAGCAAATGGATGCCTTTGGTCAGAAGTACTGCTTTTAAATCAACAATGGCAATTTATGGAAAAACAAATTCTTTACCTATTCTATGAAAAGGTAAGTAGTTTTCGCTTGATATTTTCAACGGTTTGAAAAAGATTAGTTCTTAATGATGCTGCGAGATGCTTTACTATGATGAAAATCGTGAAATATATTCAGAGTAATAATAATAATGATTCTATAACTCTAAAGACATCAATAATCTTAACCCCCCCCCCCTCAGAATTTTCTTTCTTAGGTAAAAGGAATACCGAAGTGTGTGTGGGGGGAAGGTAATTTATAATTTGTACCCCAGAAATAGGCACTAAATTAAAAATTAACTAGTATTCTACAAAGAAGACTCGTTTTACTAATTCTCCTCTACTCCTCCACCTCACATATTCTGAACACTCTCCCCAATAATTGTTTTTCTAACTACTAATTGGGAAAGCCCGAGGAAGGATTTACCAGAATGATGTAATGTTCAATCTCCCCAAAAAATATAGGCGAAAGAGAGGAAAACCTTTGGGGAACGTAACTAACAAAAGCTGACACGGTCTACTCTTATAGTCCATTTTTAAGATCTTGTTTGGCACTCTTAAGACTTTCATTTGAAGTCGACTGATACTCATTTCAATCAAAAGATTTCCAGTTCATTTTATCGATAATCGATTTCGAATGACGGGACCAATGCATCTCTTTTATTTTGTCATTTGAGAAGTGATGAACAACTCTTTCATAAATAATGATGAGATTTATCAAAAAGTTTCAAGGCTTTGCAGTCAAATACATTAAAGCAAGTCACAGGTCCGTATCAAAAAATGATAGTACTAAATTGCTACAAAATTTGCCTAAATTTCTTTATGTTATTCCCCCTTCCTGCCGAAGGAATCAGCAAAAAAAATTACATTATTAACTCCATTCTTAATTTAAGTAAGAGTTTTTCATTAGATAGCGACAAAGGAAAAGTTTCTTGGCAGATGTCTCCTTGTCTGTCTATAATATGCATAAGTGTCATTTTTGTTAGCTGCGCCAAATGCTAAATGACTATGTTAAAAGAATCCCAAAGACTAGAGCTGGATGAAAAAAAAAAACATTGAACAGTTATTAGAGGATGCTTTACTATGATGCAAATTACAGATAGAAGGGATGAATAGAAACTCTCGCCATGCTATGAAAATGATCTTCATAGTATGTAGGTTTTGTTTTCTTACAAAAGAATTTGCAGGAAATTCCATCCGAAGGAGCTCATTCTTGTTTCAAGAAATTCCCAACTCTGACAAGAATTCGAACCGAGGAACTGCAGTTTACGAATAGGACACGATAGCAAATGGGCCATTTGTGTCGTCAGATTGGATTGTTTTACCTCTGAGCTGCACTTTTTTGCACACCATGGGCTAAATGGCCAGGTCACATGGACCCCGAAGGCTCAGAGAAGGTTGGGGGAGGGGACCCACTGGAACAGCTGTTGGGAGACAGATGATAGCCTCCCGTCAAGGCCATCCAGCGTGTTCTTTAACGTGCACAGGGTATGGCTCTCCCGCACACGGGGCCACGGCTTAACGTCCCATCCGACGGACGGCGTCCTTTCCAAGCCCATCGGTGTTCCCTACTGACCGTGGGCAAGGCGGGGAATTTTGCGGAGATAAATCTCAACGCTGACCCAGCTGGGACTCGAACCTGGGAACTACAGATTACGAGCCTGGCGCGCTACCGACTGAGCCACCCCCACCCCTTGTGTCGTCAGAGAATGTAAGTACTCTAATAAATTTTAGCAATATTACAAAAATTTATTACCAACAAATATGTCAGTAATTGGAAATATGGGCCTTTTCAGCAGCTAAGCAGATTAACTCTAAATTTTATATATTTCAATTCTTATTGTTAAGAGTGCTTCAGAACTTGTATATTTTCAGATTCTTAGAGCTTGTTACGGATTTTCCAATGGAAATGTAATCTAGATGTTATAAAGATGTATATTTAAAGATTTTTTGTGAAGTTAATGGATTTTGTTTCTCACAAGAATATATCAAAGTAGTAATATTTGCATCTGTTCATAGTAGTGACGAACCAAATCAGAAGTATAAGGGAAACAATATTTTAATAAACAAAAATATTACATTCGCAATGACGTAAAATAGCTAACGCAGAGGTGTATTGATAATTAGTATTATAATCGCATGACGTAAAATAAGCAACGGAGGTAATGGTCTGGAGTTCCAAACCATTACTGTATCATCCCTCTTTTAAAAATTGCTTCCCCCATTCGAGAAGTCACTTTATATACTGGAAATCACTTTATATATGGTGGTAAATCGCACGAAAGATGACACCTTTAGAGCACACAAGAGCAACAAGTAAAATCTGTTTTATTAGAATCGTGGATCTTCAAAACTTTTCGATTTTGTCTAATCCTTTAGAATCAGTATTTACTGAAGTACATCTAATAACTAATATTTTTTTTAACGACTTTTGCAACTTTTAAAGTTTGACAGGCCTTTTTCAAAAATGATGTTCTATGCAATTTAATCTTTATCGCATAGTAGTTGCGCACAACATAGATATAAGAATTTTTTACCGATTTCTCATCATCATTATCGAATTGTTTTTCGTGAACAGATGGGATGAAATGGATATTGATGAAATGATCACTCAGAACATAAAAACTAGAATTATTTTGCCCACTCTTATAATATGCGTATCAGGAAATATCTTTTTACGCTATGCGAGCACGGTTTTGGGAGAACATTACTGTTCTCAAGATTCAGTACTGCAAATTCCATACTCAGATAACATAGCCATCTTCCTTGTGACCCCGCATCAATTTGCCCTACCGGTTCCGAGCGCCGTTGCCAAGGCAACCAACAAAGGGAGCAGCTCCTGTTGCTAGGAGAGTGCATCTGCAGCGAGGTGTTCCCATCACTTCCTGATGCTGATTCCCCCTAGCTTTCGAACCCCCAGTAATCACGAAAGGACGAGAGAGGGGGAGGGAATAATACAACACAGCGGACTTTAATGAGTCAGGAGGTGGCCTGATTAACATCAGGGACTGCTGGAGGATGAACCATGGAAGCGCTCAGGTAGCAGATTCTCAGGTTACAGCCTTTCTCTTTTCGAAGAGGACGGTGCGACTTAGTAATATTGGTAGCATTCACAGATGGCGGAATACAGAAACGATGTCTCGGATTCTGCAGCATTGCCATTGCTCAATAGTCCCTTTCATCAGCTACCTATTCATGGTGGATCTGGCACACAAGCGTCTTTCGTATCCAATGTCATCCACTCAGAAGCAAAGGAGAGATTAACATCGTTGCCAATGACTAACCCCACTGTTAAAATCTTGTGAATTAAATGGTGCAGACGTTGCTTGTGCAAGGAGACACATAATGCTTGCTCACTGAACAGTGATTACAATGGAGAAATTAAAATGTAATATACGAAGTATGGCAAATGACGCTGATGAATCTGCCATTTAAAAGCTGGGATTTTAAGACAGTTTGCGTCAATGCATCACTTCTGCACAAGAAAAATTTAAAAACTGAAAGGTTGCATGCACTCCTCAGATCTCCCTACTCCAATACTTAAATAATGCACCATTTTTTAAGGGAATTAAAGCAATAACAACGAATACTTAATGCATTCGAAACATCAATATTAATTTCAAGCAGAGACCTTACTTCTTGCCCTTTCGTTTCTAATTAGATATTAAAATTAACGTTAGTAAATAATTAAAAATTTCAAGAAAGTATCTGATTAAGTTCCATGTGATAATTTGATTGAAAAAGTGATCTATGAAACCAGTGGCTAGTTTCTGCTGTGGACTAATATAGTTAACGAGAAAAAGATGATCGATATAAATAAATAATCGATAAAATGAAATCAACCCCATACGAAGTGATTGCATTAAAATAAGAACGTGACGTAACTTCATTAAAAATAAGAAAACTAAATACATTTACTTTAGGCTTGGATAAATTAAGGCGGAGTTGTTAAAAAAAATTATTTCTAATTGAGAAAATTTCATTGAAATTGTGACTGTGACAAGATTGGGGTAGTTGGAAAAATTGAACAAGTTTATTTTACCCAAACATACATATATTGGTACATAAAACAGACAAGTTCACAAGTGAAAAAGGAGAACATAATAAGCTGTAGCTTTTGAATAAATGTTTCCTGAAATACACTTAAATTCAAAACATTACAGGTGGCCTTAATTTATACATTTATTTGAGCACGTGAATTTTTGTGGTCTGACTATCGTTGACTTGATAATAAGTATAGTTTATGTCGCCAAATCAATGTTGTTATATGTGAATCTTACAATTCTAAATTTTGCAAATTTCTTAGAACAATTAATTTTAAAACCTTTTCAGACACTTTTAGAACAATTAATTTTAGAATCTTTTCAGACACTTTTAGAATAATTAATTTTAGAACCTTTTCAGACACTTTTAGAATAATTAATTTTAGAACCTTTTCAGACACTTTTAGAATAATTAATTTTTCATTAATCAAATTTTGTTATATGTATTATCTTGTGAAATGTGTATTTAACTACATTAGAACCTTTCAAATGTACCTAAAATAATATATTAAGATCACCAAAAATATGAGAGCTTAGTTGATACTTATATTGGACTAGGTGCCTTGGAAATCGTACGCGTCTCGGTTACTTATACAGTTATAAATGAATTCAAATTTTTTACACAGATATGTAGTTGTTGTTTGCTTGTTGTTAGAAACTTTTTTTGTGTAGAGTCAGAATTTACACTCATTTACTTTACTGATAACCCAATAATAAATTTGTTTTATACATGCTAAAAAACATTTGATAAAACTGATAAATGAATTTAAATATGCCGAATTTGTGTGCAAGTGTGGTCAAATAAAAAAAAAATAAAAATAAAAAAAATACCCCCTCAAGCAGTTTCTTGCCACAGAGGTCTGACAGGAGCCTGTCAGTTTATACGCCACAGTAGAAGGTCTGAGAGGATGTTTGGGATAGCAGGAAGCCCATTGTTGAAGGGTTTCTAACCTTCCCATTACATTTTATCACATCACATCTGAGAGGATGACGGGACCTCAGCAGAAAACACCACAAATTCCATGCCTTATCCGGGGCTCGAACCCAGGTCCCTTAGATCAGTAGGAACTGAAAATGATTGGTTGAGTGTTTGGATTTAATGGGCGCATGAGCAACGAAGGTTATTAATGCACCAAGCCAGAATCTCTTCTGGGAGCCGTCCACTTTGAAATTGTGTTTCTTATGGACGAAGCAAATTCTGATGCAGTTGGGGAGCTATCAGTGCTCTATGAACCAGGCATTTATATCCAGCCTTCGGGATGTGTACTGATAATGTAGAGATGTGATTCTTGGATTGGTCTCTCTGTGACGATCCAAGAATCCGATAATGTAGAGACACGATCTTGTATTGGTCTCTCTGTGATATCACCTGTATTCTGAAATTGAAATTGTCTTGCAAACAACTAATAATCCTCTCCTTTTCCACAGCCACCATTCTTCCAATGGCACGCTAACTTAATGGAACATCTAAACGAAGTCTGCATGATATTTTTTAACAAACAGCAATTCAAATAACGAATACATGCAATTCTTGGGTAAATAATACACGGCCCTGTAATAGAGTGCCTTTTACACTGACAATGCCTTTGCATATTTGGAGCCTCTGAAACGGAAATATCACATACATAATTCATATTTTCGTTTTTTAATTCCATATATTTTTCAAAATATTAAGGAAAGGCGAGGTATAAAGTTTTGCATTCGAGTGTAGTTTTGCAATAATTTTCGTTGTTAGTTTCAGCCTTGTGACTTAGCCACAAAAAGTTTTGCTACAGACACGAAAAAATTATTTTATTCCTGTTGATTTAAATTTTTTATGCGTTTAAAAAAGAAAACTTACAGGTCAGGGTAATGCCATGCGAGACAGGAAGAGTGAGTTGAACCAGATGCCTGAAAAGATCTTGAGACGTGATATAGTTAAGCAGATGCGAACTGTTTAGCAGTCCTCAGCAATACTGTAGTTGCTTTAACCATACTTTCCATAGAGACTTTGGTTTATCTCTGAGAGGCACTTTTTTGCCCACAATAGGCTAAATGGCCAGGTCAACAAAGGACCCCAAAGGCTCAGAGAATGTTGGGGGAGGGGACCCACTGGAACAGCTGTTGGGAGATAGATGGTAAGCTTCCCATTAAAGCCATCCAGAGTGTTCTTTAACGTGTTTCTCCCGCACACGGCTTAACGTCTGACGGACCCCATAGAGACAGAAGAACGAAACACATAAGGTCATGAGTAATATCAAGTACATCCACGGTACCCCCACTAGTGCTTTCCCCTATGACGTCACCGGCCACGCCCCTTATTAATAATTCATTAATCCCCCCTTATTAAAAACCCCCTTCATTAAATTTTCTCCCCCTTATTAAAAAACCCCTTCCTTCCAACCCTTTTTAACTCCTGGCGCCATCTGGTGACTATGAGGAGCACTATTTTCGGAAAAACCCCTATATTAACTCTAATTTTCCAATTTTTCAGCCAACCCGTCATTAAAGACCACTGGTTGACCCACCTATATTTTAAGCCGTCCTTCTCGAATAGTCCCGATTTTTCTTTATTTCAGACCCCCCTGGTTGACCCCCTTATATTTTAAGCCCCCTTAATCTCCGAATAAGTCCCTTACCAACTAAACTTCGGGAAGGCAACGATCGGCTGATGCAAGCCTCAGAATAATTGCATGGGTGGCAACCTCACGCAGAAAGGGATGATGCAAGTCTCTAAATAATTGCAAAACTTTCGATAGCAGTCACTCACTGAAAATCAACTCCCAAAGTTGTTACCATTTTTATTCCTTATTAATTAAACACTCATTACCAATTACCCATTTTTATTCCTTATTAATTAAACACTCATTAAAAACCCCATCCCCTTTATTAAACACCCTTATCAAAAGTTCACTCTATTAAAACTTCACCAAACTCCTGTGGTGTCCACGTTCATCTGAAATTTGCCAAGTCCCGCTAAATTTAGAAAATCAACTCCCCAAAGTTGTATTACCCATTTTTATTCCTTATTAATTAAACACTCATTAAAACCCCCCTCCCCTTTATTAAACCCCCTTATCAAAAGTCCCCTTTATTAAACTTCACAAACTCCCACGGTATCCACGTTCGTTTTCCAAGTGCAACTAAACTTTGGGATGGCAACGATCGGTTGATGCAAGCCTCAGAATAATTGCAAAACTTTGGGTGGCAACCTCGCGCAAAAAGGGATGATGCAAGTCTCTAAATAATTGCAAAAGCAGCTCCTCACATAAAATCAACTCCCAAAGTTGTATATTCTATGTATTTATTCCTTATTAATTAAACACTTATCAAAACTGTCTCCTCCCCTCATTAAAAATTTAATCGGTGGCGTCCAATGCGCATTTTAGTACATCTCCTGTATTTAAAAAACTCATCACAAACTCCCTTGGTTTCTATCCTTTTACAAGTCCACAAAACTCTTTTTGAATGGTGACACTCAGAATGCCTGATACACGTCTTTAAATAATTGCAAAACTTTCGGTAGCAGTCACTCACATAAAATCAACTCCCAAAGTTGTATATTCCCTGTATTACCAATTTTTATTCCTTAGTAATTAAACACTTATCAAAAACACCGCCCCTCATCATTAAAAACCCCTGGCCAACCCTTCACGTGGTAAATCAGTTTTCTCTAGGCGCATTTAATCGGTGTCATCCAACGTCCTGTATTTAAAAAAAAAAAAATTCCTTCCCGACACAGTGATTTGAACCCCGCTACCTTGGTGTCCACATTCATCTGAAATTTGCCAAGTCCAGCTAAACTTTGGGTGGCAACCCCTCGCTGAATGGTTGATGCAATCCTTGAACAAGGTCCCCGTATTTTGCGAATTCGACCTTCACTAGAATAAGGACTATCCCGCAGTAACTGTCCCGCAGAAAATGAAAAAATGCTATTGAGTGAAAAATTAATAAAAGGAAAAAAAAATCTGATTTTATTCGTCATGATGAAAAATATTGAAGGGTAATAGGGTCTAGCAACCTAAAAGACCCCAGCGTTTGGTACGGACCACATTTTATTGACGGATGAATCTTGGATCTGCACTGCTTTCATGTCGGGTCTTACAACATGAAAACCCACTCGCAGCCTTGACCGCTGCTTTAGAACCCGAAATTTTTACAAGTCCAGAGACGGTTCTCCCCATTCCCAATTCTACCCTTTATGATAGGTCAGCGTTTCATTGTAGACTTTTGAAATGACGCCCCTAAACCTCCAAGAGTTGAGCTTATTTAGTCTCCAGCGGATTGACGCCATCAGATATCTGCGCTTCCGCGTCAGGACTTGTCTTGGAAAGTGATTTTACGTTTGTCTCAATTACTCTTCACCGTTACGCGACATGGTTTAAAAATACTTATTACAGCTGTATCCTCAGTACTGGGAAGTAACGTTACTTGAAGAAAAATCAGCTATGGGAGTAATCATTAATCTACAAGCGCTCGCACAGTTTATAAAAATCATCTCTTCCACCGTTTATCGGCGAACGTGAAGACACTGACGAAATTCACGTTGCGGCGTCACTTTGCTTTTACCGGGTAAAGACTGCGTGGCAGAATGCTATAGAAAGTAAGAATGCTAAAAGTAGAATTCATACGTTTCCGTAAAAAACTTTAGTTCCAACATGAGTTAAAAGGAGTAGGGAACATTAAGTTTTAACACTAACCTACTATGCAGATCAAAAAACAATACCTTTACAAACTATGAGCGTGAAAAATCCCAAGTCCAGCAATACCCTTCTAAATATAGGCACACGTTCTCACTTCAGCATCGCCTCTGTTACAAATCACGTGATTCTAAAGAATTGCAGGGAGACGTGCGCAGCAGCAGCCCACCCAGTGATAAAAGGTCAAGGGTCAACTCAAGTGCTGACCTATGGAAAGCCGATAACCGGAGCATGTCTAATTTCATGTGAGAACCGCTCTGCGCTTTATCTTCCGCAAACCTAACTAGAAAGTTAAATAATGACAGGACAAAATGCAAAATAAGGAATTCTTCTGCCGATAGATTAGCTTCTCGATAAGAATCTATGAAATATAAAGTTCCAAGGGTGAATGCTGTGTTCCATATTATTGTGAATGCAATCATACCAATTCCTTGCAGATGGCTGTCCTTTAGGTTATGAAATATAACTGGAATCGGTGAAGCGCTAGGGGAAGAAGACTATGGTCATGCAAACAGGCATTTACAATGAAAAATTGAGTTTGCTTCACTTCAGATGCATGTTTCTTCATAGAATCGTAAACTCTCAATATCTTTGCATTTCCTCACACATCTCGCAAGATAATTAAAGTTCAATCACTGATTCATCTTCCCTATGTGTATATTTACTTTCTAATAAACCATGCTTTAACGACCAAAGTAGATAAATCGCAAGCATCATCAGATTTTTATTGCTTACATTGAAAATCTCACAATAGCCTATTCAGTACTTTACCTCCGATACAGCTATAAGTTATGATGGCCAACATCTATCCCATAGACAGTAGGTTAGTTGTTTCTAAGAAACCTAGAGATCCATGGTAAGACATGAATGTTACTGAGCACCTATGTCGTATGAAAGGTAACGGTCAGATAGTTGTATTTTAAAGATAAACCGAACTCACTCTTACATGCAACCAATAGATGCACGAACCTTCCATCTCGTAACGTATGAAAAGGAAAGCGCGAACAGTCATTCTTTCACATTAAGTCAATGTTGACTGCATTAAATATGATTCGAACGGAAGACAATCCAGCTTCTGTTTGGAAAACTCACTGGAAAACAACAATATTTCCATGAAAAGTTGGGCCCCAGAATCGAGACCGAGCTTTGCATTCACTGACTTCAACCGCTGATAAAACGTAAGCTCTCTCGATGGTTATTCCAAGGCGCTATCTCTTTTCAGAGTTCCCGGCCCCCTGTGTACGTTTGAATAAGTGCATAAGTGTGGGTGAAGGTGGTTAGCTGCAGACACAAGTTTTTCAACAAAGATAGTGTGTTTCACTATAATCTAACATGGTGATGTCTGTTTAGTTATTTTTCCCTATTTCTACACTAGTGTGGAATTCTTAGAATAAGTGGTACTACGTTCATGTGAAAGTGGTTCTGGCAAGCACACGTTTTTTGATAATGTTATGTATCTTGTTTGGAAATGACACTGTCTATGGAGCATTACCCCTGTAAGCTAGTACTAATTACTGCTGGTTTCTGAGGGCACCCATAACTGATAGACAATACTTTGTGTTTACAGGACCTAACGCATCAAGTCTTTCACACTTTAAACTCAATCATCACATTTCAGAAAGAGAAGATTGAAAATGAAAGGAGAAGTGATAGAGAAGCGAAAGAAAAGCACATTACCAGCATTCTCACATTAAAAGGAAACGTAAGCATTCAAAACAGACAGATCTGGTCAACAGAGGGCGCCCTGTGCCGGCTTGAAAGGCAGCAAGAAGGTTGGTAACAACGCGAGGTTGCCACCCAAAGTTTTGCAATTATTCTGAGATCGTTGCCATCCCAAAGTTTAGTTGCACTTGGAAAACGAACGTGGATACCGTGGGAGTTTGTGAATTTTAATAAAGGGGACTTTTGATAAGGGGGTTTAATAAAGGGGGGGGGGGGGTTAATGAGTGTTTAATTAATAAGTAATAAAAATGGGTAATACAACTTTGGGGAGTTGATTTTCTAACTTTAGCGGGACTTGGCAAATTTCAGATGAACGTGGACACCAAAGGAGTTTGAAGTTTTAATAGAGTGAACTTTTGATAAGGGGGTTTAATAAAGTGGAGGGGGTTTTAATGAGTGTTTAATTAATAAGGAACAAAAATTGGTAATACAACTTTGGGAGTTGATTTTCTGTGAGTGACTACTATCGAAAGTTTTGCAATTATTTAGAGACTTGCATCATCCCTTTCTGCGTGAGGTTGCCACCCATGCAATTATTCTGAGGCTTGCATCAGCCGATTGTTGCCATCCCGAAGTTTAGTTGGTAAGGGACTTATTCGGAGATTAAGGGGGCTTAAAATATAGGGGGGTCAACCAGGGGGGTCTGAAATAAAGAAAAATAGGGACTATTCGAGAAGGAGGGCTTAAAATATAGGTGGGTCAACCAGTGGTCTTTAATGACGGGTTGGCTGAAAAATTGGGAAATTAGAGTTAAAATAGGGGTTTTTCCGAAAATAGTGCTCCTCATAGTCACCAGAGGCTAAGAAAAGGGGGGGAAGGGGTTTTTAATAAGAGGGAGAAATTTTTAATAAAGGTTTTTAATAAGGGGAATTAATTAATTATGAATTATTAATAAGGGGGCGTGGCCGGTGACGTCATAGGGGCGTGGTCAGTGACGTCATAAGGGGAAAGCATTAGTGGGGTTACGTGGATGTACTTGATATTACTGTCATGAATCGAATATCATATAGCTGCGCCACCGATTGAGTCGTTTATGTCTCTTGGACCTGTTGAGGGTTTTTAAAACAAGATAAGGCAAATAGATGGTAATAATAAGAGAAGTATCTGATATTGTTATCTCACGCCAAATTATCATAACTAAAGGTCGCACTTTGCGTCACAGCAAGGCTTGTAAACAAGTAACAATCCTCTCCCTTTCCACAGAGAACCACTGCTCACCGTCGTTAAGGAGATGCTTGTACCAATAGCGGGGCTGGAAGCAACAAGCCAACTGGGAGGCCTTCCCACAATCACTCGTTCCCTGTGGGCAGCTGTGTCGACACTACCGCTCTCGGGACCAAGTCGGCACACCGATACAACGCCACAGAAAATTGACAAGTGGCGACCGAAGTTGTCTTTTACGAACACTGCTGCAAGTCAGGGTAATGCCACGCGAGACAGGAAGAGCGAGCCGAAGCACATGCCTGTCAAGATCTTGAGACGTGATTATAGTTAAGCAGATGCGAATTGTTTAGCAAGACGGCAACTCTAATGTTACCAATTAAGCTGGGCAATTACTCTTTAAAACTTTAAACTATTTTAAAACTTCGGCTTAATTTTATAGTTTGGAATTCTCTTAGCGTAGAAAGTGAGCTAAAACAGCAGTCTCTCTTGGAAAACGCTTCTTTTGCTGGTTTTTATAAATAAAATTGACAAGATATGCTTTGGTTAATGGGTTCATAAAAATCACCTAAATTATGCAGCTTGTCGCTTAACATTCCAGACTTCAATTTAGAAGGGTTCAAAATTCAAAAAGCTCACAATGCAAAACATTAATACTATAAGTACTAATATTAGATAATACTAAGGTTAAAAGTTATTTAAAAAATTTATTCACAAACAGGATTAATAAAAAAAACCCCGCAAAATAGAGAAACCGGAGATAGATAGGATTTATAAAATAAATGAGAGCTCAGCAAAACAAAAAAAATAACAAACTTGCCTCGTCCAGGAATCAAGACTTGACCCCTATTTTGAATAATGTGAGGTCAGCTAGGAAACTAAAGAAATAATTCTTAAGAACAATGGCATTTAACTGCAGATATGTCCGTCGCGTGGCCGAGTGGTTAAGCACGCTTGGCTACTGATCTAAGGGACCTGGGTTCGAGCCCCTGATTAGGCATGGATATGTGTGTCGTTTTTCTGCTGAGGTCCTGCCATCCTCTCAGATCTCCTACTGTGGCATATAAACTGACAGGCTCCTGTCAGACCTCTGTGACAAGCAGCTGCTTGAGGAGGTATTTATTTTATTTTTATTTTTATTTATTTTATGTTTCACTAATAAAAACATTGCTACTCACAATCTGGAGAACGAAGCTTTAGCAGAGCAGTGCTTAACTTTCACTTGTTATTCTACTTGATCGATTATCAAGAGTTGCTTTGACCCTATATATATATACTATTAGAATATAGTTTCACAAGGTGATTTAAAAAGAATTGAACACTTTCAAAAATTTATTACTTCGTAACTAGGCGACTCGCACCATGTGACTTCTTATGGGACAAGAACCTCGTGTTTGAACCACCTCTTCCTCGCAGCCTTAAGGAAATGAAGGAACGCATCGTGGCTGCCATTTCAACCATCCATGGTGATATGCTACAAACTCTCTGGGATGAATTAGATTACAGGATTGATATGTGCCATGTGACACGAGGGACGCATATTGAGCATTTGTAAGATTACAAAAATAACTGTGACAGTTCCTTTACAAATTGGCTTTCACTACATGTTCAATATAACTTACACTGGTTTCCATAAATTAAGGAAAACTCAGAAAAATTATGATAAACAAAAAACTATATGAATGATTTTAATGAAATTTGATGAAAACATGAATTACAATGCAATGCTAGTTTCAGAATGGTATAAAATATTTTACACTAGAAACATTTTTGGTCAAAAAATAACACAGGAACTTGTCCAAAAATGAGGTGTCAGAATGCAATGGGCAAAGTTTTTAATAAGGAGTGTGATCACTCCTTACAACAATGCAGGCACGTTGCGATGTTCTATGCTGTTTATGATGTTGTGAATCAGCTCAGTAGGGAGTAACAACCATTTCCCTTCAAAGCAGTAATAAACTCCCCTTTATTGCAGGTGGCGGGTTGAAGGCAGCACACATCTCCCTAGAGCATCTCACACATGCTCCATCGGATTAGGTAGGGAGATCGAGCTGGCCCCTCCATGCGCATAATGGTCTCCTCTTGAAGGTATTGTTCCACTAGTCGAGCTCTGTGTGGACGAGCATTATCGTCTTGTAAGATGAATATTTCACCTATTGCACCAGCGTAAGGACGTACATAAGTGTCCAGGATGTCATCTCTATATCTTTGAGCATTGAGGTTCCCACTCGTCAACACACAGAGGTCTGTGCGTTCACCTAAGAAATGCCCACCCTATTATACGCTACCTATATACGCTACCTCCGCCGTAACTGTTTTTTTGACGGATATTACTGGGATGATAGCGGGTACCTCGTTCTCTTCATATCAAACAATGTCCGGAATCACTCTGCGAGCAGTGAAGAATACGGACCTCCATTGCTCTTCTGTCCAGTTAACATGCATGCCCAATTCAACCGCTTTCTCTTGTGACGTGACGGGTATACAAATTACTGGCCTTCTAGCGTACAGACCTCCTTCATGAAGCCTTCTGTGCACAATAGAAGCTGATACAACCCTCCCAGTGGCTGCTGAAGAGAGGATCGTAGATGAGAGGGAATAGACGTCCTGCTCCTTAGTGCTGTTAATCGCAGATATCGGTTTTGTACAGAGGTCGTAACTCTAGCCCTTCCTCGGCTAAACCTTCGAGACGCGGAATCCGTGCTAAGAAATTGATTCCACAGTCTATGGACCACAGAAGGACTCACAATCAGCCATCGTTCATTCGCCAATAGCGCTCCACCGCAGTTCATTTGGCAAATGATGTCTCGAGGTCATTGCTGCAAAATGGCTATTTCGGATTTCTTTACTCACATTTACAACAACACAAAATAACGATCCACTACAAAACACCCGTTTTTATGCGGCTATCCGATTACGCAAACAGACGCAACATAAACTAATTTGCATACGATATGTTCACTCGGCATTACTTTACTGGTTACATGAACAAATTTGGTGAGGATCGTACAATTTTTTGGCGAATTATCACGATTTTTCCTTAATTTATGGAAACCTGTTTAGTTACCGAGTAATAAATTTTTGAAAGTGTTCAATTCTTTTTGAATCGCCCTATATATATAAATAAAAACATTTCAGTGAGCAGGTTTATTATTGTAGCATGGATTACTCGTGGCACAATAAATTGGCTAATAAAAGACCTTAATTTTACTTAAAACAACAAAGTTTCATCCTTCAGGTGCCATTTAATTGTGTCAAATGCGAAACAACTGATAAATCCATAGACATATTAATGCCCTAAGGTTCGCATTTCATGTAACCTGGCAGTTTAGCTCACTGTACACAAAATGTCGCTAGAAATTAAAAGAATGCAGCGACTAGACATAAATTGAGTTTTTTCTTCATAAAAATAAAAGAAATAAATCCCCCCTCAAGCAGCTGCTTGCCACAGAGGTCTGACAGGAGCCTGTACATTTTGAAATTCCAATACAGCGAGCTTTAAACATTTTCTAGACAAAACAAATTTCCACCCAGAATGCCTTTAAAAATTTTTTTAAGTCTGTCCCATTGAAGGTAAAAAGTGGTTTAAATCGGGAGGTGTCAATCAAAAGTGGTCGAGTGAATTAATGGGAATTTTGTCCCATTGGTAGAGCGTTCTATAAAGGGTGTGGAAGACTGAGCTGAGGTGCCACTCAGATAGTCGAATCATATTAATCTTTAATAATATAATCTTTAATATAATCACTTTACAAACTTTGATTTTGTACATGTGCATAAGGTATATTTCTCTAAAAGTCCATTAACCACAATAATCGAGACTCTTAGCAAAACTTTTTAACATACTATTACGTCATACCAGTGGTATAGCACCAGTGGATACTGGGGAGAATATGAGACTGAGCAGTTGATGTTTTTGATAGTTCTCAGAGATCACAGGTTCCTGTCCTATCAGTGAACTCATGATCTGTGGAAAATGCCGAAGAGAACTGCGCAGTCTCAAAGTCGTCTATTATGGGCATTACTTATTTACACACTTATTAATGGGCATGTAGAAAATAACACGTGAGAGTGAAAGAAAAATTCAGAGCTGTAGAACTATATACATATCCTAAAAATACATTTATAGTTATGAGGAATCCGGACTTCCTTTGCATGCAGATGTGTTTCAAGTGATAAAAGAATTCTATCTTACTGTAGAAATATGGATCAAACAATGGAAGAACAAAAACAATTCCAAAGTTAAATGAAGTCACCTCAAGCTACTCCTTCCACCAAAAACCAAAATACTGATAACCACAATAAAAATTTATTTAGTAAAATTCCTCGCTATTGGGTTGTTTTACCTCTGAGCAGCACTTTAACACACATTGGGCTAATGGCCAAGTCACAAGGACTCCAAATACTTGGAGAAAGTTGGGGAAAGGGGACCTACTGTTAGGAGACAGATGGAAGCTTCCCATCAAGCGTGTTCTTTGTCGCGCATAGGGTATAGATCTCCTGTATGCCGGACATGCTTTACGTCTCATCTCATGGAAGACTGCCTTTCTTAGCCCAACAGTGTCCCCTTTCTGACTGAGGGCATCGAGGAGGTTTAGCGGAGATAAATCTCAATGGTATACAAGTCAAACCTGGGAACTACAGATAAACGAGCCCGGCGCGCTACCCACTGAGCCAACTCCTGCCCCTTCCTCGCTGTTAATTCATTTAAAAAGGTCATGAAGTCACTCTTCCACGTCCATTCAATTTTCCAAGGAGTTCTTTTATCCTCTGAAGACTATTGGTTTCTTGATACGGCAATGCTTTGTCATCTGCGAAACCTGAGCAACTTTTGCAGCTTATTTGGATCTAATAGTAAGAAAAGGGTAATTGTTTCAGAAAGTATTATACCGCGAAGTTGAAATAAAGGTAAATATATAGCTTAAAACAGTGTCAAGAAATGCACAACCACCGGTTTCAGTTATAGGCGTATAAGAATTTCTTTAATTCTACGAAAGAATATGAAGCCCTTAAATTATAGGAAGTAGAATATTTGCCTCAAAGGTCAATGATTTGATGATGTTTTCCAACGGTTTAATTTCTTTATATTCGCATGAATTACATTTTAAAATTTTAAACTGCATGAATCTGAAAGCTAATAATCTTAATATTCAAGTGGCTTTGAAATCTAAAAAATACTTTCGACATGTGGCTTTGGAAAAGATTTTCTGTATTTCAAAATTTATTACATATTTCCTGATGACTTTATAACCAGACAGACAATATAATTACTGAATTCAGAAGATGTTGGTCTAAGAATAGTTAACTTCGGATATGCAGCACTCAAAAAATATTGTATATGCTCGTCAATATCTTAATATTATAACTGAAGATTATTTAATTTTTCTGCTCACACAATAATACAGAAAATTTATATATAATTTTCATAGATTAATAAATAATATAATGTTAATAAATAAGTACCAACCATTCATTGCCATGAATTGAACCCCGGATTCCAGGAACCAGCAACCTCGAGTCAATGATATTATACTCATTAATATTAGTATACTCGAGACATACCATCGATTTTTACGACGTTATCTAGAAGTTGAGTACACACTGTCTTCAAGAGATCACATAATTATTTGCTTTTACATTCATGCAATTAAAAATTTCAACGTGTAAACTATTCTTTCATGCGAATATGAAGATATTAACTGTTGGAAAGATCAGTGTTATACTTTTGTTGAGGCAACTATTCTACTTCCTAATTTCACTTCCATAACATTAAAGAATATGGACTTGTTATACACGCCTACAATTGATGGTTGTTCATTTCTCGACATTGTAAGCTATACATTACCTGTATTTTAACTTTTCAGTAGTATTCTTTCAGAAGCAATTTCTTTAGTATTAGATCCAACTGCGCTGCAAACTGTTCCTCGGATCATGCAGATGAGATGTCTCATTGTGCTAATATGACAACTAAAGCATTACCGCATCACGAAATCAATAGTCTTCTGAGGATAAAAGAACTCTTTGGAACTAGCAGCGAATCAGCTGTAAAGAATGGCTCACTGTAAATTCTAAATCAATCTTTACGCATCCGCCGCAGCCCCTAGGCGCCATGACTGCCATTTCAATCAGTCGAAGATGCGCCACTCTCCACTTCAAACTTGCAACTTGTTGAGCTGCCGGTTGCCAGGGCAACACAAGATGGTCGCCTTTCAACCTGTGCATGGAGGGACGAGGGGCCCCAGGCGCTGCAGACTGTAGGGGTTCGGTTTCACAGAGGTGGATGCTGGCACACAGGCTCCTCCATTACGGAGGCAAAATTTAATTTGGAAAATCTAAGCCGCATGCAGCGAGTGAGGAGAAACGGTCTCTGCGGGTGGGGGAGGAAAACGGACTACTCTGCAGTCAGTCACGTGAGAGTGGGAAGTGTTATTAATGGAAGCTGGCAGCCTGATAGATCAGTTGAGAGAGAAGCTGCGTTAACTGCAGTCACTGAAAGTTAGCCAACTACGTGAGCAAGACGAACCGTGGTAATGTGGCACGTAACCGATTGGTCGAAACGTTCCAGTCTAGAACGTCTCCCAACTGGCCGGTAAACTAGCCGATGGAAGTGTGCAGCGCTCAGCGACAAACCAAGCCTCTGATGCATCCTACAAGATGACAGCATTCGTGAGGTAGGCTGTACGGAAGAGAATGGCTTACAGTGTTGGCTGATCGCTTCAGATGATTGTCCGGAGAACACATGTAGTTTGCGAAATGTCGCATCTTGGTACACTATTAGCTGAAGAAAAGCCTACAAAAGAGACAGGGCTGGTATCAACCTTAAGGGAGATTGTGGTCCAGAGGAATCAACAAGGATGTCGCCGAATACCGTAAATCAAAGCGTGTAGCTTCGTTGAGTGCTTCATACATACTTCAGATAGCTTTAAAAGCAGCAATATATTGTTAAAAAATGGCTTCTTGAAAGGAAACTCCTGACAAAGGTTTTAAATTCAGCACGGAAATTAGCGTAAAGTACATTATGATGATAAATATCTTTTACACAATTTAAGACCATTTCTCTTGTTGATAACTTTTAATAAAGTAATATATCATACAGTAACTAAAAATTCAGGAAATATTTAAAAGAAACCCTTCTGTGAATGAAACGTTAACTTACTATTACAGTGCGAATGGCTAGAAGTGTATACTAAACAGTATTTTAAAATATTGCATCTTCGTACAAAATTCGATCTTTGCAACCATTATTTAACTGCTGATGAAAGAATTGAGCATTGCTTGCAAAAAGCGCAACGCTGTTTGGAAACACTGCTTTTTTCAAGCAATGCTCAATTTTTCACAAGAAGTTAAAGAAAGGTTGCAAAGATCGGGTTTTTCCGAAAGAGTATATTAAATTTCTCTTGAGGTAACATGGGGATTATTAATCCCTTTCACAAGAGGGGAGTGGATGATAAATCACGGATTCTTCCGTCCATAGACCTTTGCGTATTTGGACTTTTGAAACAGGCGTTGAGTAAACGTCGACCGCGGATTTCATGGATTATAGAAAGCTTTTAAAGAGGAATGAGACCAATTAGATGGACAGTGATTCACAGAAGCCTATTACAGTAGAAGACACGCTGCAGTGAAATTGTTGCGCAATAGAGACATCAGATCGAGCATCTTCTTTAGGAAGGGCTAAGCCGCCGGTTTCCCAACAATGCATGTCGATGTTAGTGTATCACATGAAGTTTACAATGAGACACGCCCAAGAGAGCTCCGCTTGTTTTAAGATTTTCTGCTTTTTTTTTCTTTAAATAGATTTGGTTTCTTTCATAATTTCCCAAATACTTGACGCCTGATCTCATATTTGCGAACGGGTTTCCTCTGTGCCACTCAATATGTTACTTTGAAAATTCCAGTCTCTATAATAGAACCTGGTTTCCAAACTTGGACCACTTTCCCCCCATTTTCTTATAATAGTATATATATACTAATTGTAAACGTTGAATAAATCTATGTTTATATGTTGAATTTAATGGAAAAAATAGTTTTACATTTGTGAAAAAAATGCTATTAATCAAAAATTGGCTATTGTAACTACCCTACTACAACCATCGATTTCGAACTCGGGAACTCTTGGTTGCCAGTTGCTCTAACAGCTATGCTAATGCGGTAGATCTTCACACTTGCTTAGGTAAGGTTATGAAGGAATGTGTTATATATTGGGATGTCACTTTCTTCTAGTCCAAAAAAAAAAAGGTCACGGGCAAGCCATGAGCTCTTTTACATAAGCATTTAAGTTTCTAGCTATGGTAAACTACATTCCATCATCTTCTATCTTCCTTCATAACCTTACCTAAACCAAACAACTTAAAAATTGTTTGGTTTAGGTAAGGTTATGAAGGAAGATAGTAGGAACATGTGTGAAATGTCACAGCCGCAGCTAAACTGGTAGAGAAATTGGCGGTTAACCAGTTGGTTCAAATTTGATTCTGGGAAGCAGATTATGAGTTTTTTTTTGTTTTAAACTTTCCTATTCTGTATTACTCTAATTTTAGATTTACCAGTTTAACCATTTATTAATTGCTTGATTACTTTAATGTCTAACTGGTCTAGATAGATAGGGAGACTTATGCAGTAGGCATGTGCAAGTGTTTGTGCTACACGATAAATCAGCCCAGAGAAAATGAGCATGTTAGAGTTAAACATACTGATGCAAGCTATATGAAACCATGAACCACTAAGTCAATTCTGAGTACATTTTGCGTTACTAATTTTAGAAGTGTGTTAAGTAACTACTAATATATTTTTGCAGCCATCGGCACATACCATAGCAAGTAAAACGGCTTTAATATCAATGGGAATTTACGTGTTATGTTTTTAACTATGGTAAAGGAGATAATGTTTTTCATTATATTAATGGATACTAACAAAGAATTACTGAAGAGATTATTTTTGGAAATTCAATCGTCATTTCCAAAATATTATTTCGCCACTTCCAAACTTACTAGAGATGCATTTATCAAGATTACTAACAGACTGACCCGTGAGTGCAGTTTTGCAGCCCTTGTTCATTTCGAATTACATAAAACAATCTAAAACTGATGAGCGTTCAGTGGTCTTTGTCAGTGTCATTCGCAAAGGTTTACAGATTCCTCTTAGTTCATTTCGATGTTGACAGAGAAAGCCAAATTGTTTGTGCCACTGGCTCTTCCACACCAGTATCATATGGAGGGTCCCAGGAGTAAGCCAATCAACAATGTTCGCATCGGATGAGAGGAGAGTCAAACGAGGGTGACGTGCTTGACTGTTCCGAAAGCCCCTCTCTCATAGCAGGCCAAACAAAACGGCTCTCTCTCCCACCTAACAATCGCAAAGGCTTCTTCCTCCTCTGCTTTGCCTGTTTGGCGGAGGGAGACGTTGTCGAAGCCCCGAGACAAAGGAGCACTGGCAGCTCCATGACGTTTGCCAACGCTATGGCGTTGGATGCAAGTCGGCTTACACGACTTTGCTCTTAACCCCCGGGCTGGCTGACCCGTGGCGATCTCTCAAGGGGCCGTCGCTGTCAGTCAAGTGGTAGTGTCAAGTGGCAGGTGGTGTCATCAATAATGAGCCACAGATAGACGCTCCATTGTGGATAGCCAAAACTTACTGAGGTCAGCCAAATGGCAGCCACCGTCTCCAGGTCTAAGGATGGCCATGACAGATTCTTTTTAGCTTACTTCTTACACACTGCACTTACTTCCTATCACGCACCGAATAAAGAAAGTTGATATCTGAATTTGCAACGAAATTTCCTGCTACTAGGCTTTTAAGTTGTACTCAAAACATTACACAAAAGTAGCTTAACTACAGAGAGTAAAGAATATGAAGAAATTTAAAAATTGTACTTCTATCGATTATTTTCGATGCTTTTTCATAAAAATTTGAAGCTCCTTTTAGAAAATTTCATCTAATATTTTCGAAATAAATTTTAAGTATCCTTTTGGTTAGGTTTAATACACTTTAGTTCTGTCAATACATTTGGTGTCGAAGTCAACACGTGACAGAAATAGATTCAATTTACATTGGCATATATCTTCAATTTCACTCATTATTCAATTTTTAAAAATATTTTGCAATTATCATTTCACATCTTTTAAAATACTGCAGGATGAATTATAGATTGTAAAACATTGTCAGCGTTGGAATATTTATTGATATACAATTTGCCATAAAAATCAGAGTATTTCTTCAAATATATTTTATTTCATTTGCAAAAGTGCAAATGTCAAATGCGATACCGTATACATTGGCCTACATAAATGTACACAAAAATCTACATTTGGCGAAAAGGGAAAGGGTCAAGAAGCATGCTGTAATTATTAAGATCACTAACAGACTGACCCGCAAGGGCAGTTTTGCAGCCCTGACTTATTTCGCATATTGAATTATTATTATGAATATAAGACTGATGAGCGTTCAGTGGTTTTCGCCAATGTCATTCGCAAGGTTTTCCAATTCCTCTACCCATAGCTGGCTCGTGGAGGAAGCACATGAGGGCACTGGCCTAGGGCGGCAAAAAATGTAAAAATAAATATAAGTTTACCAACATTTGCTTAACATTTTACAATTTTTAAATTTCTCCATATGAATTAGAGAGAACCAATGAACATGCACATTTCAAAGCAGAACACAGTTGAATATTTTTTATTTTTTTTGTTGAATTTGGGTTGTTTCCCTTCTGAGAGGCATTTTTTTGCACATAATGGCCAGGCCACAAGGACCCCAAAGTGCAGTTGGGTTGTTTTACCTCTGAGCGGCACTTTTTTGCACACAATGGGCCAAATGGCCAGGTCATAAGGACCCCTAGGGCTCAGAGAAGGTTGGGGGAGGGGACCCACTGGAACAGCTGTTGGGAGACGGATGGTAGTCTCCCGTCAAGGCCATTCAATGTGTTCTTTAACTTGCACGGGATATTGCTCTCCCGCACACGGGGCCATGGCTTAACGTCCCATCCGACGGACGGCGACCTTTCCAAGCCCATGGGCAGGGCGGGGAATTTGACTACCGACTGAGCATCCCCCCTCCAAAGTGCAGTAGGACACAGAGAAGGTTGGTGGAAAGAACTCACTGGACAGCTGTTTGGAGACAGATGTTAGCCTCCCGTCAAGGCCATTAAGCATGTTTCAACATGCACAGGTTATAGCTCTCCCGCACACGGAGCCACGGCTTATAACGTCCCATCAGACGGAAGGCGGCTTTTCCAAGCCCATCGATGTCCCTTACTGATCGAGGGCAGGGTGGGGATTTCTGTGGAGATAAATCTCAATGCTGGCCCAGTTGGGACTCGAACCTGGGAACTGCAGATTACGAGTCTGGCGCGCTACTAACTGAACCACCCAAGCCCCTTTTTATTGGAATTATTAATATTAAATGAAAACATCTTATCTGTGTGAAAACAAAATTATCTGTTTTTAACGTCTAATAGGCAAAAAAATTCTATTTTTTTAATTTCAAATACATTTTCCGCGGACTGCCTTTTCTACTTGGGCAACACTCACTGTCTAGAACACCTCCTTACTATAGAAAAAAAATAACTAGGGGAAGGAATTCTAGCAAATAGTCTGATATTGGGGCGGCAAAATACCTCGATCCGGCGCTGCCTCTGTCTTCCTTCATAACCGCACCTACATAAGTAAGTGTGAAATGACACCGCCTCAGTTTAAATGGTAGCGAAAACTGTCGCGTCACCAGTTGATTACGAGTTCGAGTCTGGGAAGCGGATGATGCATTTTTTTTAACTTCCCTATTCTTAATTACTCTATTTTAGTTGCTTTAGTTCATTAAGTGCTTGTGTTCTTTAGTGTCTAATTGGTTTAGATAGTTAACGAAACTCTTATGCAGTGAGCATGTCTCTCTACAAATGTTTGCTATCCAATAAATCAGGACAGGAAAAACGACTATAGTAGTAGAGTTAAATAAACATACTGATGCAAGCTATATTAAACCAGGAACCACAAAGTCAATTCTGAGTACATTTTACATTATTGATTTTAGTGGTATGTTAACAACTGCTAATATATTGATGTAGCCACCAGTTTTAGTGCACCATAGCAAGTAACAGATACGCCAATATCGAAAAATATATGTTTTTAAATTATAGTGAAGAAGTGATAATGCTTCCCGTTATATTAATTAATACTAACAAATAATGCCGTTATGTGGCCGATAGCGTGCTTCGCTACTGATCAGCCTTGCTTGCTCTGGGTTCGCGCCCCGAGCAAGGCATGGATGTGTGTGTTGTTTTTCTGTTAAGGTCCCGCCATCCTCATGGACCCTGCTACGATGGTGTATAAGCGACAGGTTCCTGTTATACCTTTGTGGCAAGCAGCTGCTTAAGTTTTTTTTATTTATTAACAAAGATTATTGCTGAGATTGTTTTGTATACGTATCCCCTCTTATATGTATTCCTTGTCCACTATCACACTCTGCCACCAGAATATATCTAGGGATAATAGACTGTTTGCAATATTCGTTTAAATTTTAACATTTCCTAACTTTTGCGCCCTCTAAAGGTGGAAATTTATATTATTAGAAAATTCGGAAAATACGAATCGTAATACTTTATTAGTATCTATCTATCCAATCCCCAAAAAAGTTTTATCTCTTGAAATAAAAAAGTTGAATGTCTGCGGACAAACAATGGAGATGATAAAGCGAAAACAAATACTTTTTTTTTCTTTGAATACGAGCTAAAACTAAACGAGCTAAGAAATTTAAAATGAAAAAAGAGGTATATCCTAAATTATACGCTGTTTTGTTCCGAGGTAATCTTTCAGGGAAAGAAAGAAAGAGTATCGCTATAAGTAAAACACAAAAGCCTTAAGGATAGAAAAGGTTGAGGATAGTATTGACACATGATAAATATTTCCATAAAAATGGATAAAAAATATACCAAAGAAAACAAAAATCCGATTCTTACATATTTCACAATACATAATATTTTAAACAAGGATATTATGCTGTCGCTCAGGGTATATTAGAACTGCTGAATACTTCAAAGAAAAATGATAAAGTTACCGATTTTATTCCAGTAGATTTGAGAAGCGTGAATCAACTATGGATGCGAGATAATGCGTGGAGCTGCATCATGGAAGTGGATCAGAAGGATAACTGAAAGGTCAGCCGTTAAAAACCTCCATCTCCTGCTGTATGTCATGAAGACTTATAGTAGCTTCCCAGCAATGATACCTACATTGCTGTAAAGCCCCGCCCTATGGAGCCGAGGGACCGCCGTTCGTTATCCTCTGCCTGCAGGATGACAGGTCTGAGCGTGGAGCTCTTGTCCCACCGTGTAAGTGCCTATCTGATCTTTAGATCCTGACAAATATCCCGAATATACACATCAGTCTTCAGCTATCGCCCATTCCACGGGAGGAAAGGATGCCACACCCTTGTCATTTCCTTGTCTTCACTATCCAGTCACGGACTCCAGTTATATATCTTAACGCGATGTTCCGCAGAGATAAAGGAAAAAGGCCAGCTGAAATTAGAATACTCAGGAGTCATGAATTGTTTCCTTAGAACAAAAGCAAGTTGCTATTAATTCAGTACACCTTAAAAAATTTTCGCTGTGTAAAATACAATTTTCGGCAAATGGCGAAACAGAACAGCAAAGTGTAGTAATACCAATAATACAACTTTAAAGAAATAAAATGATTTAAATGAAGTATTGGTAACATTTGGCTTTCTTTTTGAATTGGGTTGTTTTACCTCTGAGTGACACTTTTTTGCACACACTGGACTAAATGGCCAGGTCACAAGGACCCCGAAGTCTCAGAGAAGATTAGGGGAGGGGACCCACTGGAACAACTGTTAGAAAACATATGGTATCCTCCCGTCAAGGCCATCCAGTGTGTTATTTAATGTGCACAGGGTATGGCTATTCCGTACCCACGGCTATAATCTTTTTGAACCTCAACTGTTGCGCAAACGGGTGACTTTATTTGGTGCTTTAGTAATTCTTAAAATACCTTCAATATTCAACATTTGGAGCTTTTGTAAAAATTTTATAGAACTTAGGGCGCATATGCTGTGTTATGCCGTAATAAAAATGGTTACTCAACACAAACTTTCGAATGCTTTTCTAAGTTTTGTTTTTGTGTTGTTCTGGAAGAAGATGGAAGAAATAGTTATGTAAACAATATTATGACCGTTGAGTAGTGGAAATCACAGACGAAGAAATAGGCCGCTAAAGCCATTAAGAAGAATATGTACCTTTCGTGTGTTAAGTACATCAGTACAGTTCTTACTTCTGAAAGGTACTTCTTTTTCAATACAATGGGATAAATTAAACTGTCAGGTCACAAGAACTTTAAGAGCTAAGAGAAGGTTGGGGAAGCTAAACTAGCTTTTAGGAGACAGTGGAAACCTCCCATCAAGAATATCCAGCGTGATATTTAACATGCACAGGATGTTACTGTCCTGCATACGGAATCATAGCTTAATATGCCATCCGACGGAAGGTAGCCTTTCCAAGTTTATTGATTATCCTGTTTCATTGAGAATTGTGAGTAGATTATCTGAATTTGGGTTGTTTTACCTCTGAGCGGCACTTTTTTGCACACCATGGGCTAAATGGCCAGGTCACAAGGACCCCGAAGGCTCAGAGAAGGCTGGGGGAGGGGACCCACTGGAACAGCTGTTGGGAGACAGATGGTAGCCTCCCGTCAAGGCCATCCAGCGTGTTCTTTAACGTGCACAGGGTATGGCTCTCCCGCACACGGGGCCACGACTTAACGTCCCATCCGACGGACGGCGGCCTTTCCAAGCCCATCGGTGTCCCCTACTGACCGTGGGCAGGGCGGGGAATTTTGCGGAGATAAATCTCAACGCTGACCCAGCTGGGACTCGAACTGGGAACTACAGATTACGAGCCTGGCGCGCTACCGACTGAGCCACCCCTGCCCCATAGATTATTTGAAAGAAATCTCAATGCAGGCAGAGTCAGGACTCGAACACGGGAACATCAGATTACGAGCCTAGAGCGCTACCGTTTGAGCTCCCCTCAGTACAGTGACAACGTTCAGATATACGATATCTCTACTTCTAAACTAGATGTTTCGCATGTCATAAATTTTTTTACTAAATCATAAATACTGCTGAAAATAAGATACAGGAACATTTTTTAAATATGAACGACTAAAATAACTGAACAGCAAATCTGCCTGCATAATGGTCCCATTGAATAAATCGATGCAATTACTACATCTAAAGTTTTTCATTTAAAAAGCAGATGAACTGAACAACGCAGTCGTTTTTCAATAAAGACATGAATGTGAATATCATCTGAAAAAAAAAATCTGTTGCAACGAAAGACTTTAAAGAACGTGACGTTAAACTTTTAGGCGCCCATTTCTCATTAAAACTGGCTCAAATAATGACACGTTTCCGCTTTATTTTATATCAAAGACTAAATTTCTATTATCTTGTTATTACGAAACATAATGTAAAAATTTTCCATTCTGCTTTCAGAAAGATATTCGAGTTGTAAAATACTAAAAAAATTTAATAGAAATATTCAAATGAAAAAACTAAAATTAAAATGCTAATAGACGCTTACAGACGACATAAAAAAATATGAATACGTTAGCAGTATTAAAAAAAAATTGTAAAACTGACTGTTACACCTTCCAGTGGCGAATTTCTTACATATGGAACATTTTGGCACAAAAGAGAAAAATCTCGTTAGAAAATTAAGAGGTAGGGAAAATTTTCATATCTAATAGCTCGCAACAAATAAATAATAAATCCATTTTAATTTCCTCTGTGCTTTTTAAATCCTCGGTAATCTGTACTTCGAATGAAGAAAACATAACATTATATTTGAAGCTAGGCTGTTGTTTCTCTTAGCACTTTCAATTTATGTTCGTTAAAATGTGCCTCAGGCTTCTAAGCCATTAAGAAGATTGTGGTCTTTTTGTGTATTATGGATTCCTTGTGTAAGCCCAGTTCATTTTTAGAAGCTGCACCAACGGCAGAAAATTGTTATGTTGCTGACAACCACTTACAATTGAAGTATTAAGGAATCAAATTTTGAAGTCCTAATGGAAGCAAATTTTGAAGCCCTAATGGAAGGCACTCTAATTAAACTAGCGTCTGCAAAATTATTGGAATTTGCTCATCACAACAAAGTAGAAAACGACTTCTTACTCCTTTTGTCTATATTAGACTATTTCAAAGTTGCCTCAAAATACCACAGAACTTGGATGGAAATATTCACAAAATTAAAAGCAGAAAATAAGACAACTCATTATTTCGTTAGACACTAATAAAGGAAAGCAACTTAAAAAAAAAATAACAAATACTCCCTCAAGCAGCTGCTTGCCACAGAGGTCTGACAGGAGCCTGTCAGTTTATATGCCAAAGTAGAAGATCTGAGAGGATGGCAGGACCTCAGCAGAAAAACAACACATACGTCCATGCCTTAATCCAGGGCTCGAACCCAGATCTCTTAGATCAGTAGCCAAGCGCGCTAACCACTCGCCCATGGGACGGCTAAGCAACTTATATTAATACTCTAATGCATATTCGATTGGGAGAAAAACGATTTTTAATTTCCCGAGAGGAGAGCAAACAGCTCTATAAAACCATTTTTTAAATAAATTTGAATAGTTACTATAGCTCAAGAGTTTTACTCCGGTATTACACACACACACACACAGAAAAAAAAATAACCTAAAAAACATCTTAAAATTGCAATATAAATAATTATTGATTCCTATACAAATGACGTCGAATTATCCATCAAACTAAGCTATTTTTCCCGAACTGTATACATTCATCATTTATTTTTCACCCTTAATTTATCGTGTTCAAAAATACAAATTTTTTGTGTGGATTAAATCTATGTTTTTAAATTTAGAAAATAATACATCGAGCCACTAAGGTTCCAAAATGTGTTCCTACTTTATTGCGCAGGGCTGATGATATTATAAAATGTGATCAAGAAACTGAAATGAATGTAGAAATGTCCAATGATATCACTTTTGGAATGTTCACCGACTTTTTATTTAATCCAGAAACATTATTTCTGTAAAATTCTGCAGTTCTTTGTCAGGAGCGAAATTCAATGTATAATTTCAGAATTTATTTAAAAGTTTCAGATTTATGTTAAATTATAAAAAAAAAATTCTCTCTCAAGCAGCTACTTGCCACAGAGTTCTGACAAGAGCATGTCAGTTTATACACCACAGAGAAGGAAGGTTGTGAGGAAGGTCAGAAAGACAATATGATGAGAAAAATATTCATGCCTTATCCGTGCTCGAATCCAGATTCCTTTCATCAGTAACCATGCATGATTAATCATTAGGTCACGGGGCGGACTAAATAAAAAGGAAATTGAAATTTTGACTTTCTCAAAGGACTGAAAATTTTTGACGAAACTGAATTTAAATTGCCTTGAACAAGTCGTTCGGCTGTTGGAAGTTATCATAGAAATTTCCAGTTAGAAATTCTGGGCAAAAATATTGCCAAATATAAAAACTAGAAGGAAATATCTTGCCGCAAATCACTTTGGGAACTTACGAGGATGACTAAAATTTGACCCGAAATTTTGATCATACCGTGTCAATATATCGCTTTATCTGTTTCGTATTAGGTAGTTTTCGCGAGGCACGAACAGGAAAGCGGGGTGCGCTGTAGTGAAAAAGAATGTCCCTCACTTAACCTTTTCCGGATGAGGTATGGCAAAGCGCTTGAGGTCAATATGTGATGAAGAGAAATACTGTCCAAAAATAATATTGATCCATCTCGTCACTTAGAGATATCAAAATTCACTGTCAAAATTTATATAAGCATCAAGAAGGTAATGTAGTTTATTGGTTTTATATAAAATGGTATATAGTAATTTAATAATCAGCTTGCGCTCGAAGTAATCGAATTCGTTTATTTCAAAAGGTTTATAACACATTAACATACCTTTTTTCTTGTTCCAACTTCATTCGTTATATGCATTCCTGGATGCGATCTTGTTCTGACGACATCGCCATTACCAATATGCTGCATCATCGTGCTGAGCATCCCAGTCGGATGAACTGATAACCATAGCGCTGTGTTGTGAGGAGTCAATCAGTGGACAATGGGTGTGACGGGACCGCATCCCAGCACAAAGGGCAGGCGGCGAAGGACACGACACGCGCCTAATCACGCCATTGTTTCCCTGTTGGAGGGTAATTAGACTGTTTGTCTGGGTTAACCAAACACTAGGCATGGCAATTTCATTTTCCCACGCCATTTGGGGTGAAAAGCTGTCCAAGCAAGTTGGATGAAACAGATTGTCTTAATCTCTTGAATAATCGAACAAAGCTCAATAGTCTCTACGCTATCGAGAAAAAAGTCGATGCCATGCAATCCATTAGCCGAATGCAAAGAATAAGAATGAATAGTTTCTCTCAGAGAATGGATTCCGATTCGTTTGCCTCTTTCACATAATCTCTACTACATTTAAACTAGTATAAAGCCATTTGAAACCAACGGATCAAATGTAACATACTTGGGTATTATATTAGGCACACACATCTTAATTATAAAATGGACCTATATAAAAAGGTTTTTGACAGCAGACTTACATTCATTAAAATTGTACACTGAATTTAGACTCTCGTCCTACTATAGAAAACGACCAAATTTTTAACGCCTAACGGAAAGATTTTTTGAAGCTCCGGAAATTAGTTTGCCTAGGTCTAAGCAAAACATCTAGCAAGCCCTGGACATACGATGTACAGGGTCGTATACCCTCACTAGTCCTAATTTTATACCTGAACTGTCTTTTATGATATATATTTATACTTCCAGATGGCGGCACTTGTCACAGGTCTGATATATATTTTAAACTTTGCAATGGAATAAAACGGAAGATGATCGAGTGATCCAGGTGGAACTAAATCGAAAATTATGTAATATATTAATTTCAATTTCTCATGTTATGGTCCGATAAGCCTTCAGTTACACAAACCTTTTATATAAATATCAGGAAGACAATATGCATTTGTTTAAATATGACTGACTGGTAAGTTGTTAATTTATACTGACTGACTGGTTGTTGGGTTGTTTTACCTCTGAGCGGCACTTTTTACTGACTGACTGGTAAGTTGTTATATTATTTGTTAATATATACTGACTGGTAAGTATTTACAGAGCTTGCAGTGGCATTCTCAGATAGCAGATTTTGTTTTTATTAAGGGAGGTAAATGAATGCTAAGTTTACAAATACATTGTTAGCAAAATATTTGCCGTTTACAGAATATGATGGGATAAGAGAATACATTAAAACTCAGTTGCGAATTTGATACGGTTAATCTGGAAAGTATTTACACTATATTATGGAATTTAGGACCGAAAAAAAATGAATCGGAAAATCCCCTCGCCATTGACGAGTGAATATTTTGGCGTGTCTTGCTACTTTTCAAGCTGAAAAAAATTACAAAAGCAAAATATTTAAATGAAAAAAAAAAACACTATTTTCACCATTGAATACAGTATATTTAATTTCGTTACATAGTTTATTTTAAAATAAAAAAAATTTCGCCCTTTTCTCTTACATTGATATATATATTTATAAGGAGCGCAAAACAAAGTGTTTAAACTTTTCAAATTTGTTGCCATTAAAAATATGTATTACCTCCAAAAACATTTAAAAAATAATTATGTTGGACTTTTATGGCATACCGAACCAAGCAATCGAAAATGTAATGCAAATCAGGATAGTAAGAGCAGACTTTAAAAATGTACAAAATTTTTCTGTCAAGCTTCTACTCAGACAAATAACCAGAATCATATTTCCCCCCCCCTTTACATTATATCATTTAAAAATCAGATTTTTTTAATTCATGGTTTGGAAAACTGCACTACAGAGTTTGGGCTGTTTTATCTCTGAGCGACACTTTTTTTTGCATACAATGGGATAAATATCCAGGTCACAAGGACCCCCAAAGGCTCAGAGAAGGTTGGGGGGGGGGGCAGGGAACCCATTGGATAGCTGTTAAGAAACAGATAGTAGCCTCCCGTCAAGGCCATCTAGCGTGTTCTTTAACGTGCACAGGGTAAGGATCTCCCACACACAGAGCCATTGCTTAACATCCGACGATTTGGATCTTTCCAAGCCCATCGGTGTCCACTACTGACTGTGGGGCTGTTTTCCGGAGATAAATCTCAACGCTGGCCCAAGAGGGATTCGAACCTGGGGACTACCGATTACGAGCTTGGCTCGCTACCGACTAAGCCATCCCCGCCTCACTCACTAGAATACAAGAAAAAATTATATATATATATGGTCAAATAAATATCATCTAGAAAATTAATTATTTTCCTTTAAATCCCCGTAAAATAGTCCAGCTTATATTTATTTCTTATATTACTTTCGTTATTTTTGTGGCAGAATTTATTCATTTGCTAGGTACATTAAGCTCTCCAAACAAATTCTTTCCTTGTTTGTATTTACTCTAAGGAATCAAAGATACTCTCAAACAGCTGATCAGCCTATTCTACTCAGAGATCTCATGTTATTATCGAAAGAAAGAACAAAACAATATGACGTACATTGAGTTACGTAAAAACCTCTAGCTAAAAACGAAACGAGTTGCATCCTTAACTGAAAAGCTGTGATGGAAAAAAACCAATTGGAAGCCACATTCGATCCCAATATGCTCTGCAGCGATGCCTCAATAAGAACGAGGATCAGTTGGGTGGTCCTCGTTTCCATCTCTTGAATGAGATCAGTGAACGAAGTTTCGCAGTGTTGCCAGGCCACCTATCCCTCTATCACAGAAGGAGAGAGAGGCTCAGCAGAGGAGGCCAGAAGGCAAGTAAACAAGATGGAAGTGGAGACTGGTGTCAGCAGTTATTGAGTTTGGCGAGAGGACTACTCCTGATTTCCTGCGCTGCAGTAATGCTATTAGTCTGCCTGGGGAGACAGGGCCAGAAGGGTAAGGGAGGCGGAGGGCTTCACAGCAACGGAAGGCTTCATTAACGACTGACTACTCGTCGACTCACCGGCGAGGTGTGGAGAAAAGGATGACCTGGAAACAACTAAATTTTTGCTTTTGTTGGAAATATTCACTTGAGGCAGCAGTGAACTTGTATACGATCTAAACAACAATGAGCCTGGCAAATAATGCATAAAAATGGCAGTCGCCGATTCTGATGATTTTAAGAGCGGTAAGATTATTACAGCTTTACTTCGTTCTTGGGAGTGCGAGGAAATAACATCTCTCAACAAATATATTTTACTAATGAAATAATTATAAATATGCTAACTCTGTTTCTTCAAAACCATTAATAGCACTTTTATGTAAGCTGCCTCGGTGGCACAGTGGTTTCGCGTTGACACTGCAGCTGCTGGACGATTAATACACAGGAATAAATGGAAATATGAAAAAAAATGGGGTTTGAGTATCAGGACGGCATTATTATGAACGTGTTTATATATATTATGAGGAACAAGGGCAAGCCTGTAGAACTTGTAAGTTATCTTTGTCCTTTGAAGGGGAGTACCTTCTTCCCTTTTTGGGGGCGCGAGTGGCTCAGTTAGTAGCGCACCAGACTCGTAATCTGTAGTTCTCAGGCTTGAATCCTAGCTGGGCCAGCGTTGATTTTTATCTCCGCAAAACTCCTGCCCTCAGTCAGTAGGAGACCCCGAGGGCTTGGAAATGCCGCCGTCCGTCGGAATGCCCGTAAAGCGGTGTGCGGCAGAGCCATACCCTATGCACGTTAAAGAACATGCTGGATGGCCTTGACGGAAGGCTACCATCTGTCCAGTGGGACCCCTCTCCCCAACCTTCTCTGCTCCCTCAGGGTCCTTATACCTAATCATTTGCCCATTGTGTGCAAAAAATGCTGCTCAGAGGTAAAAAAAACCCCCAACAACTCTTCCTTTTTGAAAATTAAAAAATAAATTGTGAGAAATATGCAAAACCACCTTTGCAGTTTTAAAGATTTATCATTCATATTTTAACAGTGTGATAGAAACCAATATCGTCATTAAAAAGTTACTATCAGGTACATTAATATTTTATTATATGATTGCAGGAATGATAATCGTGCACTCAGAGCAGTGTTTCTCAGCATGCGAGTATCGCCAGAGGTTATGCGTACCACATTATTGAAGACCACGTATTTTCAACTGAGCAAGAAAAATCCAGTAATGGTAGAAGATGCATTTTCGGTAAAAATCAGAGATCTTTCACTTAATATGGCCACATTTATTTCCTTGACATATAAGTATGCGATATTTTATACTGGAGCCAAAGGAAGTATGTAGATATTGCAAACTTGTTATCGAACAGTACGAGACTGCAAAAAAAGTTCAAAATTGGGTACGTGAACTCAAAAGATGTCGAGAAACATTGCATGAGAACAGTGGTTCTTAAATTATAAGGCGCGATATTGTAATTAAAATATTCTACTTTTGTTTTAGTTTACAGCAAAATTCTAATACACTATATATTACCAAATATTTTTTGACACTTCCATTTTATTTGAATGAAAAGCCACATTTCATAGGTCCTTAATTTTGAAAATAAGCTTTAATTTAAAATGTCGTGGAGGTTAAATTGAAAATCTCATTGAAAGCTCTCTAAAATCATAATTTTCAACAATATTCGTTTAAGATTCAAAGAGTTATTGAAGTTGGTAACATTTAATAGCAGACACTGCCTAAACAGTTTTCTTCTAAATTAAGGAAACTGAAACCTTTTCAGTTTTCCTTAATAAACCCTTTCAGTTAATTATTAAAAAATTTAAACCATTTCAGTTTATTAAAACCTTTTCAGTTATGTACAAAAATAATAGTGCTATTAATGCATCATTTGATATTAATGATAAAGTACCGTGTTGAATTCTTTTATTGGTCACAAGAACTATTCATAACTTTTTCTCGGAATAATTTAAACAATAAGCATTTATATTCGTACGTGGTTCTTGTATAAAAAGTGCACTACATCCTAATGGAGTACGAATGTCAATTTTTATTGTCACTTTTCTTGTTTTTCTTGTATGTAAAATATTGGTGATGTGTGATGGTGATCACCAAAAGCATTATGCATGGTGATTACTAAGAGTTGCTTAGTTAGTTCTTTCAGCATTCTTTTTATTCAATAATCAAAATTCTTTTTATTTCTTCATTACACAATTGCAACTGAAGCTATATATCTTCACAATTACACTTTTTGCATACTCCACTTTGAAATGGCAACTACATAATTTAAAATATACTTTGCAAAAGGTGCCATATTTCACAAATAAAAAAATGTTATTTTAAAATTTATTTTTGATAATACTACTGTGGCCTATTCAGTTGATGCTGCCTAGCTTAATTTTAAATCTCTATCCCTTAGAGGGACGTAATGATTTGCGCCGGATTTTAAAGTGGGGGGAAAAAAGGATAGATACTAATAAATCATCCACTGAGGAAAAAATTTGCACACAAGAATAGATGAAAACATGAAAAAAAAAAGTTTCAAATACAGTTTTCTTCTTATGACGATTTGGGACAGGGATAAACTATGACGATTTGGGACAGGGATAAACTATTTAAGAGAAAAAAATGTTTGATAATGATACTTTTCTATATATTTATGCCAGCTTTATGGAAGCATTTAGGAAAGTCTATTATAAAGCTAATAAAAGGTCAATAAATCGATTCGATTATTTTCAAACTTTCTAGACTTTAGATTCTTACAGTCATAAATTCTGTCAATTTAAAGACGGTGTAACTTTCATAAACCCTTAATGCAGTGTCTCGTAAACTGTGTGCCGCGACGAACTGTGTGCTTCGTGGTATAGATTTTTCAAAGATTTCATTTTGACTTGACTTGTGTTATCGACGTGCTGTAAAAAAGTTCCAGACTTCATATGCTTCATATATTGTTTATCATGTAAAAATTAATTCGAACAAATGTAGAACTGCTACTACATTAGTAAGTTTAATTACAGTGTAACATATTCTCTATATCAGTGTCTCGCAAACTGTTTGCCCCGAGAGATTCCAAGTGTGCCGCGAGAGATTTTCAAATTGACACTAGATATTCGAAAGATTTCATTTTGACTTGACTTGTGTTATCGACGTGCTTTAATAAAATCTTTCAGATTTTATCAACTGGGATCTTGTAAGCATTTATCAAGCTTTTTCCAAATTTTGGTATTAATTTTTGAATATTTCAAGCCATAGAATGGGCAAATATTTAAAACAAACACCGAGTTATGAATTAAAGAACGAGAGCAAATCTTCAAGTAAAACCAGGCTGACGACTTCAACAGAGCGCAATATAATGACGATTATATAGAGCTTGCTTTTTTTCTTTTTCAGGTGTGCCGCGGAAAAAAAATTAGATTCAGTGTGCCGCAGAGTAAAAAAGTTTGCGAGACACTGCCTTAATGCAATAGCATTGGGGAAGTCCTATGCAGAATTTATCTGAGGCCATTGAAATTATCTTCAGGTATTTAAAAAGAGAGTGCTACTTTAAGTTTGGTCCTGCATTGAAATTTTCTCTGCGAAACCCTGCCCTTGGTGAGTATGGGGACACCGATGGCCTTGGAAAGAATATTAGTTGACCGAACATCTAACCCCGTTAGATGTTCAAGTCAACAGGAGAGCCTACTTCATTAACAATAAAGAATAGTCTTGATGGGAAGCTTCCATCTGTTTCCTAATATAGGCCCAAACGATATCCTCCTCTATCTAGTTCTGGTTCCTAGTTGGGGTCTTTGTGACCTGGCCATTTAACCTCTTGTGTGCAAAAAAAAAAGTGCCGCTCAGAGGAAAACCAACCCAACTTTAAGTTTGCAACAAATGCGTTAAGCTATGAAGATTTAACCATTTGGAATCTTCTATAAAAAATATCTCTTGGGCAATAACGTTAAATTTAATCCGAAATAGATGGCTTTTTGAGAGTATGAAAATAGAACATGAGCTTAACTGTGCAGAATCTACACTTACATCGCATGAAAATTGGATGGATTTTGCTTTACGACCTTTACGAGTCAGTGCTTGTGAAATATGCAGGGGGAAAAACCATTCATTTTAAAATGGTTCTACGCAGGCGCAATTTATCTTCGTGCAAATGGAGTATATTAAATAAGCATTAGTGATAATAAATGAGGAAGGAGAATTAAAACAAAAAAGAAAATGATGCCAATAAACGTAAAACATTTAAAGCTGCTTTTGTGAGGTTGCTAAGGTGTTGTAAAAAAGGAGAATCGCGAACAAGAACTTCTTTTAAAAATTTATACGACCATTTCGCTTTCGTCGCACCAGCGAAGTGTTTCACTGCCGAGGTAACGCGCTCTTCGGAAAGATGGAGAACGGCTTGGCATCGAGAGCCTTAGCCGATTAGAAGAAGCTGGGGAAGAAGAGAGGAAAAGAAGAATCCACTTACCTTTTTCTCGGTCATGACGTAGAGGTAGTTCTTTGCCTTGTCGAACACCATGTCAGCGTTGACTGGACTGCCCTCATCGATGGTAAGGTCACTGTACTCGAACGCTTTCGTGACTGTCTCCACCACAGCCTGAAATGGAAAATAAGTTTGGTTATGACACTAGAAACTAATGTGGTTGGAATACTTAAAAAAAAATGCTCACAGTTTCATATATAACCACTAAATAACTTGATGGTAATTTTGCTGCACTTTATGTTTAATTTCTAAAGTAGTTTAATAAAAGGGCATGAATACTGAAATATGACCATTACCTTTTCACGCAATGCACATTGCGGTACATAGTTTCTGTTCTTAACACTAACTTATCCCATTCTTAACACTAACTTATCCATTCACGAATATGTTCCCGCGGATCGCTAGTACCTCTACTACTCTTTAAAACAGTGATATCCATCTTGTAACTCGCGACACCTGAAGCCTTTTCCCAGGCACCCGCAAAGCTTCATATAGTGCTTTTCTCCCAGTTTGACCCACGAGTTTTACCGAGTTATTGGGGGGAAGGAGGTAAAGGGCCAGACGTCATTTTTGGGCAAGCTAAGCCCCGAAAAGGTTGTACACTATTGCTTTAAATCTTTTCTCTAGAAGTTATTGAATAAAATGCTATTTCAAGATATTTTAATACGAAATAAAGGGTTATTATCGAGAATTCCTTTGTATAACTGAATGTGATTTTATATGTATATTAACCCTTTTCGCTTTCGTTTTTCGACATATTAGTTGGTATTGCATAAATAGAACTAATGAACTCAACTTGTTTATAAAAAAAATTATGATCACAGCTACTTCTCGCAATAATTTAAAGGAAAGTTTGTTAACTCTAAATAGAAAATTAAAGTGTCACCCAATATATCAGAAGAGCCATTTAATTGAACTACGAATTGAACACTCGAATAATAAAAATACTTTTGCAATCAAAGGATATTATCAAAACATTAATATCAGAAAATATTAAGCACAATCTATTCTCGTGGTTCGAATATATTTTTCGAAGTTCGTGGCCTTGATTTTGAGAAACACCGATTTACAGCAGGTCTTATTAATCTTTTATGGACGAATGAGCACATGGCTTCACCAAGCCTTTTAAGAGGAACCAAACACAATTTTCCGAGGTAAAAACACTAGCAAGTTTTTACATGCGAATTGAAATCTTTGGAAACTTTTTGACTTCCGTTGGATTGTTATGAAAAAACAGCATATATTCGTACATTCACTGTAGACAACTAGCAGAGCAACACTGACTTAGAATCTAGTGTGCTAAATCTACATTTAAAAAAAATTCATTTTTTTTTGTTCAACTCTTACTACTATTCGACAGACTGAGTCAATTACAATCACTTTGTGTACGATTATTCATCATAATGTCAGTTTTTTTTAATTTTCAATATTCTAACATTACATTGTTTTTGAAATGTCAAAGATATTTTCCCCATTGATCTTTTCCTCTGGTATATCGAGATGGAGCCGACATTTCAATTTCTATATGGAGTCAAACAACAAAACTTTCGCTAAATTATTGTGAGAAGTAGCCGCAAGAAAAGAAGCACCGTCAGAGGACTGACTGTAACTAGTAAAATGCGATTGTAATATTTTTATAAGCAAATTGAGTTCATTAGTTCTCTTTATGCAATACAACCAATATATACCGAAAAGCGAAAGCGAAAAGAGTTATACATAAAAATCCTATTCAGTTATACAAAGGAATTCTCGTTAATAACGATTTTCTTTATTTTCTATTAAAATTATATCTTGGATTCGCTACATTTATAGCATACTCTTGCACATTTTGATTAATGGAATAGCTTTGATCCCTACTGTTACAGATTAAATGAAAGGAAATTACAGTATTAATTCCACGAAGGGTGTATACCATGTAATTAAAGGTGGTACTTGCTTTTGAAGACACAAAAGAGCTACTTACTTCGCCTCGTGGCATTCAGCGAGAGCGGTACGGACCATCTCTTTATAGGATACTTCACTCTAAGCGCAACATTCACTGCCCGCGTTCTACTTAAGCAATAGGATTCGTCTCCTTCCACGGCCCAGCCACTTTTACCATACGACACAACTTTACGTTGCAACCACAAGTGCTGTTGCATCTCATTGTGCAACGAAACAACGAAGAAGAGAAGGAATCAGGTAGAGTCTTCTTCGTCTTAACCTCAGAGGCAACTTGCACCTGACGTGACGTCAGACACAGACACGGGGATCAGAGCGTCGCCAACAACAAAGCCGGGACCAATCTCTAATTTCTCCTGCGAGATCCCTATGCATGTTGGCAACAAAGGCCGGAGGACGCCTGCAACGCTCCCGCCAGTTGAAGCAAAAAAAAGCCTCTCAATCTCGATGGCAACTGTCCAAACAAGATTTAGGCGTGACAGCAAAGGCCGAGCCCTTTGTTAAAGCCGTCATGCTCGCACGCGGCTCTTGGCCCGAGATTACTGGCGTGTTCTGCACACAATGGCCCGCTAAAGCTGGTATAGTCGCGAGATGTGCGCCCGGGGTTTTCCCACAGAAGGCAGCACTGAGGCTCTGCAGATGATAGCATTAAGTGATACAGCTTCCCAATCCCTCTTATTTCACTCGGCCCTATCATCCGTACAGTCGGATCTATGCTGAGATCGGGTGACGCAAGCAGCAGACCTAGTTACACATCGTTGTGCTGACGAACTGGCACGTACTTCGTACTGGGGTGATCAGAAGAGGGAGCGAACAGCAATAAAAAACGTGTCCACCTTGTCCCTTTCCCCGAGGGCAAATAACGTTGGTTTTTTCCCCCCTGCATTTTCAATGGAATGCATTTAAGCCTAACATTAATCCAGTTACCAAATAAAAAAAATAGAGTGCATCAAATTTATGCAAAGGCAATTTTATTTCAAGCGAAAAACATTAGTTGAAAAAAATATTCTTTTATGGTCCTCTCTGTGTAATTTTTGTTGAATTTATTTAATATATATTACAGATCAACATCTGATAGGGGATACGATAAAATTAACTTCACTCAGCAGATGATATGAATGTTCAGAATGTTGCACTTTTTGGATTTAATTATTTTACCTCTAATCGACACTTTTGTTTGCACAAAATGGATTAAATGATCAAGTCACAAGGACCCCAGAAAAAGGTTGGTGAAGGAGATCCAATGGACTGCTGTTAGGAGGCAGGTGGAAGCCTCTCGTAAACTATTCAGCGCGTCTTTAACGTGCATACGTCACAGAGTATGGCTCTCCCGCACACGGTACCATGGCTTTATGTCCCATCCGACGGATGGTGGGCTCTCGGAGCTTACTGGTGTCTTCTTTCTTACCGATGGTAGGGTGAGCGGAGAAATTCTGAACTCAGGAAGGGTTGGGACTCGAACTTTGGAGCTGAATAGAAAGATTGCGAATCTGGCGCGCTACTGATGAATCAACCGCCGCCCCTCGCACTTATTGGGGCAGCTTTATTTCGTTATATCAGATATAGGAAGGGGAGTGGATTAGGGATAGAGGACTGCAAAGCTGTACACAAATCTGTAGATATATATTATATAAGCACAAGTAATTACTATTTTTGCATTATTTGCAAATATAATCAAACGCAAAACTGAGGGAAATGTTCCCATCAATGTCCCTTGAAACTAATATTGTGGAAAAGATATGTAAATGCAAAGGATGATGAAAGGTATACAAAGAAATATATTTCTTAGCTGGAGACACTCCGATTTGACTTCCTTCATTTGCTCCCATATAAAGGCTCATTAAGGGACTCAACAAAATGATACCAGTTAACATTGCAGGATTCGCGTGGCATATTCTGCTATCGGAATGTTATGGTGAATAAATTCTGTGCATGAGTCGTATTCACCATAACATTGGAATAGCAGAATATACCACGCGAATTACCAATTTGTTGATTGTACGCATATCAACTAAAGGAGGGTTATTACTAGTACGCATGTTTCAATTTGTTTACATTGCCTACGATTTATTATGATTCGCGAAGAATTTAGCAGTTTAGTTGGGGATTACATTTGTTCGCGTGTGGCAGAGGTTTCGTTTTCAATAGCTAAAACGTATTGCAGATGTTAACAACTGACACGACCGTTGGTAATAAATGGTGGATTATAACACGATTCTGCATTTCTCACGTTGTAGCTATGTTGAAAATTGCCGCGAGTTACAATTAATAACACGAAATAATATGGGCCAGATACAAATTATTACAATACATTATAATACAAATATTACAATACAATACACAGGCGGGTATTGCAAGGCAAATTCAAAATAAAACTGAGACTATTGGCATTGTTCGAATGCAAGATCGACATTAGGATTGAGAAGGGTCATGGATTCTGCGGGGACAGCTTGCCAACGGAACTTTCGATGAGTCCTAAGAGATGGCTTATTTGGTTTGTAGTGTTATGGAGCAAAAGCAACTAAGATTACATTGCTCCGAACAAGATAAAAGAAAAAAATTATTGCACCCACAACCAAAACTAAAAATCAAAAGGCAGTGTGGAGAGCAACTTCGATTAAAAATAAAATCAATGAAAAAAAAGGGGTGTAAAGGAACCGGGTAAAAAACAAACAAAAATAATAAAAAACACGACGCCTGAAATTAAATAAATAATAAATATAAAATATCCAACGAATTTTAAAAATTCTTCTTAGAGCAAACAGAACATAAAAAGATTATATAAAGCGATTACGGAACAACTATTTACAATTTGTTGCTAAGAAATTCAAACACAAATATAAATAAATTAAAATATACCTATCTTCTCATATGCGCCCTAAAAAGTAGAAAATAAAGCTAAAGCATATCGATGATGCAATTAGTCACTAAATTAGTATACACTTCAAAGAATGATAGGTCGCAGACAATCTTGTTGAGTAAGTAAATCGGCGCCCTATCTTCATCTTCTTTTGAAGTGAATACGAACTCAGTGACCGATTGCCCCATCGATATGTTTTAGGTTTATTTTCTACTTTATAGGCACATCGACCACATTTTTCCTCCCCTAGTTTTTATTTTTTCAGCCTGAAGTCAAAGATTGTTTTTGGAGTCGTGTTTAAGGTAGCCCATGGCATTGGAGATGTCACAAGCTTTAATTTGATATATAGCTCGTTAAGGTTCACCCCCCTTCCCCCGTGAAAATCCGCACCATGTTTCTTTTAGCGGGGGAAAAATTCGAAGCAGTCTACGGAAGGTCCTTATATGAGCTTTCATTTGACACCTAACTCGCAATTGTACGTCCCTTGATATAGCGGAACAACACAAATCGTTTTCTCCATCGCGTTCGAAAAATATGGAACAACTTGTTTTGACAAATCGACAAATGACGAGCGGAAAGCAATAGGAAGATAGGCAAAAATAAATTGGGTACCCCACCCTCCACAATTTCTCCGTTTCCTTTTCTCTACACCGCATTACATTGCTGCACACAAATGGAAGAAATCTAAAGCTATTTTAAGCTTGTATTGGCATCTTATATTCACAACACAAGGTTCACTCCACCGTTGGGGATTTGAGCATGGATGTTATGTAAATTTTTATCTTGTTTGGAACATGGATGAAACACTAGTACAAAATAGAAACTATGCCAAGGATTAATTGGTGGTGACTTTGAAATTCTACATCGCAAGGAAATATTTCAGTTCCTTACTGGCTGCACAACGTTAGAACTCTTCACTATGCTGGAAGATAGATTTCTATTTGGTTCAACTTAAATTTCATAAAATACTAGTCTGAATAATTGTCACTAAACAACAGAAATTGTAACCATTTAATATATATGGTAAACTACTGAATGGTTCAGACTATCAGTCCCCTTTTATTACCTCCTCTATCTTTTTAAGACAAAGAAAATTTCTGTAGCTAAAATTTTCTTTCAATACTTTTTTTATTCCCTGAGTTAATTCTTCTCGACAATTATTTAACAGCAGTTTTATGATTTTTGCGATCAAATAAATAACCATCTTTTAAGAAAACTATAATGAATAACGACTTTGTTTCGCCATAAAAGAGTTTCGTATTATATATTTATTTTGGAGTATTACTAATCTTTGCAACGAATTATTCGTTTGTTTTTAGCAGATCAAAAGTTCTTTCCCTACAGGTACCGAAGATGTCTGTCTGTTCATGCGCCTTTCGGTCTCTTCTTACACATCAGACACACGAAGGTGGCGTGCGCTACGGCATCATCTCCTCCCCCCCCCCCCCCCCCATCCGATTCCTCTTCCGACATTCGATGGTTGAGGAGGAAGAGCGGAAAAGGAGGAAGGCAGGGATCCGGACAATGGTGTCATGTCCCCAGTGTCGAAGCCAAAGGAAGTCCCTGGAGTACGGCCCCATTTCAATTTGGGCGGCGGCCCAAATCCCGGTAAATGCGGCTGTCGCGAGCCGATCAATGAAGTGTCTGCTAGGATCAGCCCACACGCCCGCTGTCGTGATGTAGTCGTCACATGACTACGACGTCAACAGGAGCTCCTCAGGGGGCATGCAAGGGGGGGGGAGGGGCTACAACCACCGGGTCCACGTCAAACGTGGAGGATTAAAGATAGGGATGGCTACAGGGACATCAGGATTGGCTGATTGCTGTAGCAGGAACATCTTTTTTTCATCATCCTGTTGCCAGTCACTAGAACTACTGCCTACCTGTCTTTTAAGAGTACAGGAAACCGAAACACTTCGATGTTTCACCAGCTACTAATGCAAGAAAAAACCCTTAAAATCACATGATTTCATTTCTATGTCAGCATTTACATGAAGATGACTTTTTCAGTTCCCATTTTTTTAAGCAATGACTTGTTACGCTTGAAGACGCTAAATATTCTTTATTCCGGCCGTTTAAAAAAAAGTTATTATTTTCACTTTGTCCACTGCCAATCATCTGCAGGCATTCAATTTCTTTTTTGTCAAAACACGAGGTAAATGAAAAAATATTTCTGGGTTAAGGAACTAATAAGATATTACTCTTGGTATTTTCCAAATCTTTCAAACGTATCAGGTAGTCGTTAAATTACAAAAAATTACCCCTCAAGCAGCTGCTTGCCACAGAGGTCTGACAGCAGCCTGTCAGTTTAATACACCATAGAGGAAATCTGTGAGGAAGGCGAGACTCCAACAGAAAGACAAACACAAACGTCCATACCTCATCCGTGGCTCGGAACACGGGTCCCTTTGTTCAGCAGCCAAGTGCATTAACCATTCGGTCAAGAGGGCATTAAAGTTGTAAACAATCTATTCATGCTAGAAATATAAAATTTAGATGAAAGCGTGATGGCCAGTAGTTTAGTTGTTGACTATAGCGTCTTGGGCCTCACCTTTTACGGGAAAGGGGTGAAAAATGAAACTTTTGTTATAAGAAATATGTAAAAAAGTGTTTTCTTTTTTCTGGTTGGTTAGTAACTAATAAAATATCACTATTTGCATTTTCTGAATCTTATAGTATTTAAATTCTTACTGTTAGAGGGTGCTAAAATTTGGGAAATGAAAAACGTTTTGGCTTGGAAATTAGCATACCATATTCACCAGGGACAACTGGACTTTTTAGTTTATTGTAAAATAATTTTAATTACTACCTTTACGAATTTTTAAAAATTTATTTCAAAATGATAAAATTAACCTTTGAGCAGTAAAAGTTTTTTGCTGCATAATATCTTAAATGGCGAGGCCATCCTAAAGCTCAGAATATGATTGGGAAAGAGAATTCAATAGACGAAATATCTCCATCATTGGCATCTACGGTATTCATCAACGTGCACAGGATATGCCTCACTTGCACAAGACGTCATGACTTTAAAAATGAACCGCGGTTTCTCAAAATCAATCAATCCTCGCCGAGGATAGGAATCACGAGAGAAGTCACCAACATTGGCATAATTAGGATTCGACACCTCCGATCTTCAAACGACGATTAGTCCGAATATGATAGATTGACGCTCTACAGATCGCACCGTTTTATTCCCCTTTTAACATACCGACCGCCTTGAATACTGTTGAATATACGGCGCAATTCAGATACCCAGGTACAAAATGTCTTACGGAATTTCAAAAGATCGTATTTCTTTCATAGCTCTTCATTTTACAAAACAAATATTTATTCTGTGTGATTTCAATGTTTAACTTTTTAAAAGGGATTATTAGTTACACCTAAGTTTCTGAATCATTTTTCCAAAAAGTAGTCTAAATGGATCCTCTTGTATTTGTGAGCCCAAGTGCAGGCGGCTGTTTCGTTATGGAGGATAGGTTATTATCTAACACATAGAATATTAATTATATTTAACAATGGCTGGCGGGGGCGGGGGTGGCTCAGTCGGTAGCGCGCCAGGCTCGTAATCTGTAGTTTCCAGGTTCGAGTCCCAGCTGGGTCAGCGTTGAGATTTATCTCCGCAAAATTTCCCCGCCCTGCCCACGGTCAGTAGGGGACACCGATGGGCTTGGAAAGGCCGCCGTCCGTCGGATGGGACGTTAAGCCGTGGCCCCGTGTGCGGGAGAGCCATACCCTGTGCACGTTAAAGAACACGCTGGATGGCCTTGACGAGAGGCTACCATCTGTCTCCCAATAGCTGTTCCAGTGGGTCTCCTCCCCCAACCTTCTCTGAGCCTTCGGGGTCCATGTGACCTGGCCATTTAGCCCATGGTGTGCAAAAAAGTGCCGCTCAGAGGTAACACAACCCAACACAACCCAACAATGACTGGTTAAAATCTTTCGGAAAATACAAGCAAAAACTCCGCGGCGGGATAAACATGACGATTTATATCACACCATGTGAGATTGAAACAAATTATTCAAGACTTGGCAATAAACACTGGTTTTAATTCTAGCGTGAATTTTATGGTGGGGGATTAAAATCGAATGTGCTCCATACTTTTGTTAGTCTTGGAAAGGATAACACTGTCAGGTTTTGATGCGATACCTGGATATAATTTTGTCATTTCATGTATATATTTGTAATCCTTTATGTGAAACTGTTTCCTTTCTACCACCACTGACTAAGCTATTTATGGTTAATGTGTCTTGCTGTAATTAGCAAGACAGGCTTATGGTACCTGATTGTCAGTGATCGGCCCCCTTTCCGGCCCAGTTGCTTTGACCAAGGAGCGCAGGCCAAATGACCTGTGGCCAATGACCCGTGGGACAGGGAGGTCAGTGCCATCGGTGGGCCCGTGAGAAGGTCAGTAGTCCTGAATTAGTAACTGGCTGAAACAGACATACACAAGGGCTGTTCGGTGAATTGGTAATTCACGTGGTGAGATGTTTTCCTCTGTTAGGTGCGTAGAGTCGCAACCTGCTAAACAATCTGCACATGACTGTTTTGTAACCAGCTTAGCAATTAGTCAACGTCAGTACTCTGGGAGACTCTGTAATATCTTCCGTAATAAATATTTTGTTACTGTTTTGAACTTGGAGTTGGTAATAATTCTGCAATTCTCAAGCGTCGGAAGCCCAGTACAACGAACCAAAATCTTACTTCCTTACCTGTGGGCGCCGTGGATGAATTACGTTCTACCAGTCCCAGGATCCGACAGACACGGGCGAAATTTGAGAAACGATGATTTAATGAGAAACCTGTATGTTTAATGAAAGCTTTTCAACGGAATCAGAAGCTTTAAAGTTTCCACTGCTTCAGTTGATGTTTTAATAACGCACAAGATAAAAGTCGGTGTAATTAGTCATGCAGCAGTGTATTTAGTCATGAAAAATTTCTGTAATCAGAATGGAGCAATGGTGAAAGTTTCAGAATCATTCATATTCTTGCAGTGAAGCATTTCTGATAACTCTCCCACAAGTCATCAGTTCGATATCCGTTGCGTTGGAAGATTTCATCAACCACCGTTGCCAGCTGTGAAGAACAGCTTATGTATTCATGACATTTAATATCATAAATCACATGTCAACGGCACGCAGAGAACAGAACTAGGGAACCGCCTGCATAATTTAAGATATTTCATGTGGAAAAATTAGATTTCTTCTTGCTTTTCCACTACGTCCGTCGCAAACTCCATTACCAAAATGATGGATCTTAAAGACAAATGAAGATTTGGTCTTTTATAATTGGAAGAAACTAATGCATCAGCAGTCTCTTAAAATTACTCAAACCAATTTTTTTCCGGTGTTTGTAATATTAGGTAAAGAATCCTTAGACAGTTAAAAAATTACGACACTAATTAATAGCTTTCAGTTATAACCATTCAGTTGGGTTACTTCCAATGGCGGATTGGCCAGGGTTTCAGCTTACCCGATGGCAAGTGGGCCTCTGCTGAAGTGGGCCCCCTTAAACATTAGACAATATGTTAAAAATGATAGCCTTATAGTTGTGGGTGGACCCCCATTGTCTCCTGGCAACCAATATTTTTAGACCCAGTCCGCCACTGGTTACTTCTGAGGGGAACTGTTTTGCACACAATGGACTATAAATGGTCAGGCCACAAGGACCCCGAAGGCTCAGAGAAGTTGGGGGAGGGGATCCACTTGGCAACTCTTAGGAGACAGATGCTAGACTCCCGTCAGGGCCATCCAGTTTGTTCTTTAACGTGCACAGGGTATGGCTCTCCCTCACACGGAGCTACGGCTTAACGTCCCATCCGACGGATGCGGCCTTTCCAAGCCCATCATTGTCCCTTACTGACTGAGGGCGGGGCGAGGAGGTTTACGGAGATAAATCTCTACGCTGGCCCAGATGGAACTCGAACCTGAGAACTGCAGATTACGCATCTGGTGCGCTACCGACTGAGCCATCCCCGTCCCCATATATACCCGTTCAGTATTAGTCCAGTAGGCTATATTGGTATAATACTATATTTAATGTACTTAAACACAGTATCCTAATTACAAAGTTGCTAATGTTCCATAAGAATAAAACACAAGAAAGGTCCTATGGACTAATAATCAAAGAATTAGCTAAAACAAATGAGTTTTGGTTTGAAGTGGGAACTGAACCCATGAGCTTCTGGTAACATGTAAATTACCCTTCCTGATGAACGATTCCAGCTTAGTTCTAAGTTAACTCCAGCTAATGGACGACTATAAACCCTGACTCCACGATCTCCGTAGGTGCTAATGGCGTCATCTGTTGAATAGCCATTTTGTGCAGAGTTCTGTATCGTTAACTCCAAATTGCTTTACCACTTTAACCTGAACCATTCCGTACTGTTAAACCAAATTACCATTTTGTAGTACGTTAGTAGCATATATAATGCCCTACCAAAATATTAGAGAATTTCCATGTTATGTCAATGGGAATCTAACTTTGAGCTCCATAGTTTCAAAAATATGCATTTAATGGAAAGATATCTCGGTTTTAAACAAAATTCGTTCAATATATAGAGTTGTGGAAGATGTAATATTTAACATCAAATTATATTACCTTATAAAAATCATTCACAATTATCTAATATTGAAATAATCATTACGCAAACTTCTAAAAAGTGTATTAAACGGTTTGAAACAAAATACTTATTAAAGTTTAATTTCTGAGGTAATTTCTTATGAGCATTTACTGTTGTGAAATATTTTAGCTTCCAAAACTCCAAATTACTCAATAAATATTGTTGAAAATCGAGATTTAAATAGATCTGATTATGATCTTCACATTAGTTTGTCACATTTTCCCATTAAATGCATATTTTAGAAGTGATGATGAAGTCCATGAAGTTGAAGTTAAATTCTCATTGACATAACATGGGAAATCTAATATTTTCATAGGACAGTGTAGAATAAAATTCGTATTTCATAATTGCTTTAAGGCTAATACCACCTTTCTTATCCGAAACATAAAGGAAAGCTATTGCTTAACGTGAGAGGGAATACATTTGCTTAGGGACTGAAAATACTTTTTTTTTGCATCTAAGGTCTGCCATTCGTCATTTCGAATTCTTGAGCAAAGCGAAAGCATCCGGGCAATAGCTACTTTGACATGAGGCTCCTCTTAACCTTTCCACCGAGTAGTAGGATTTGCAGTTCTCTTTTAAAACATCCAGTGCAGAAAATTCGGAGAATGCATCACCTGGCATCGTGAAGCAAATCCATGGTCATCTGGGAAATATACAAGTAAAAAGCACGAAGTTCTCGTTTCAAGCTGAAAAGATTCTTTTAGCACTACCAATACCAGTATCCAATAAGTGTATAATGAAAAACTCTGAATTCTGAAATAGGATTGCCGCCAGTTTGGTTGTTTTGGGTTTTATGGCGCATGGGTGACTATAGGCCATAATGCACCAAACAAAAGATAATATAAAAGATAAAAGACGTGTAACTCGAAACCAAATTTAAAATAAAAGCGGTATATTGTAAAATGGTAAAACAACAAATAGAAAGAGGAGAAAGTAAAACAACTTGAGAAACACAAAATAATCCCAGGAGTAAGCGACCTGGATTATATATACAATGTATAAGGGGGTAAAATCAAGTCGAGTAAAATAGCCACTATATTTTAAAAAAGAAAAAATAGGTGGTAAAATGCAATAATCAGATAAAAGGTGTCAGAGTGTAAGAGGCTCGGAAGTAAAAATCATGAAAGTTAAAATACATTTTACGTTCAAGGTTAAAAGCGGGGCATGAGACTAAAATATGTTTAATAGTTAAAACGGTGTCACAAAACTCGAACTGAAGCTCGTTGTCCGCCCGTAGAAGAAACGAATGATCTAAGCGGAGCAGAGCAAGTACAACTTCCTCCTTGCCATTCCTGCCGTAACAAGACTGCCATGGTTTGATAATAGGTTTGATCTCAAAGAGCTTGTTCGTAAGCTGTTCTGACCAAGATCTCTGCCACTGTACCCGGAGCTCGATGGTAAAACGCTGCCAGAAATCCAGATATGGAACCAGCAACGGAGAGCCGGAAAGGGGCATGGCTGACCTGGCAGCAGCATCTGCCAAGTCATTGCCCCTGATACCAACGTGACCGGGCACTCAACAGAAGAGAACGTTGGTGGTGGCTGCCAGATGATGTGAATCTTACAAAGAACTGGGTGAACTATACCCACATAGACAGTGAACCAAACCCTCACAAATAAAAGGAAAATGAAAAGAGAAATGTGGAGAAATAAACTTTTTACACAAAAGGAACAAAGCGTAAAATAAGAAAATTGTGAAAGACCAAACTGGCCTCAGAAAGGATAACTACAAAAGGAGAATAAGTTGTGAGGAGCAAATGCTATTTCTTAGGAGCCAAATTCCGAGCCCCGTCAGTAGTACAGATATAGGCGTCAATTCGGAATGCCCTACGAGGCGTTGTGTTTTTTGAGAAAGTTTCCTGAACTCTTTCTCAAAACAAAACGAAGAAGCAGAGCCAGGACAGATAATTTCTGGGCTCCCCTCTTAAATCAGGAGCTTGCTATTTCACTTGATTTTTCCTTTTTTTTATATTTCCCTAGCGCATTAGTAAAGATGGATGTTTACACTAGTCAAGTACTGACTTTTCAAAAAATAAGATTTCATACTCGTACATGATACTGTGATAAGTAAATGTGAATTAGTTGGCGACCATATTTTTTAGCGATGATTTTTATTATGCAATTATCATTTTGAGTTTACCATTTAGTATTGCCGTCCCATGGCCGAGTGGTTAGCGCGCTTGTCTACTGATCTAAGGGATCTGGGTTAGCCCCGGATAAGGCATGGACGTATGGGTTATTTTTCTGCTGAGGTCCTGCCATCCTCTCAGACCTTCTACTTTGGCATATAAACTGACAGGCTCTTGTCAGACCTCTGTGGCAATCAGCTGCTTGAGGGGGTATTTATTTTTATTCAGTATTAACTACAAAATAAATCGCACTTTGAAATTTCCGAACCATATTTTCTTGTATATTTTTCACTGTCGAAAACAGTTGCACATTATATTTGCTAAAAAATATAAGCAATAAAAGTTTTTAAAATAAGCTTTAATTTACGGAGTGGAAAGAAGAGCGTTTAAAAAATAAAAATTCCTGAGTAATTCTCCATGATATGCGCACGTGTACTGTAATGTCTGCTTATGAGATGTCTGTACGCTGAAAATCTTTTTCTTCGTCTATTCCCCATTTAATCTTTTTTTGCAGATCGTTATAGTACAATGGGTTGCTAAGAGTAATAGATAGAAATATGTTTCTGCCAGCTGAGAATGGCCGAAGTTAGAGAATTTTAGTTCAGAGTGTTTAATTGTTGATTGAATTGTTTTGGGTTTTTATTCTAGATAAGAAAAGCTTTAATTACAATAGTAGGCTTTTCAAGGGGCATTTTATTGCTGATTTCTCAATTTTGTTTTAACGGCGGGCGGGGGCGGCAGCGAAGAGCTATTTTTGTTAAAGATTATCACATGCCCCTGAATTTGCGCAATCCATGTTCTTCGAGGCATCAATTTTTATATTGAAGTAATAGCGGGCATGGAATATTAATAGTTTCGGAATTATCCACTGCGTATCTAGTTGTCGGAAATACCAATAATTATGTAACTAAAGTTGATCGTCGGAGTTGAAAAAGTTTAATTTCTGTTGTCTTTAATTCCTATGAATTTATAACATGGTTCCGTTCTTTAAAACCAGCATTTGCATTAAACTCCTTAATGTTTTCTTCTTCAAATGGCCACGAGGGAGAGATTCTCTGTCTGACAAGAAGTGCACCATTATTGCTACTGCTGGAGTATTACAAGACTTTTTCCCTTTGTTTTTGCTAACTGCCTTTACTCACGAGGGCTTAAATTTTTTTTTAAATGCATGTCATAATGGCTAATGTTATTTTCCTGCCATAAATATTTTCCAAATAATTTTTGATAGTTTATAATTTTTTCATTTTGCGAGGTCTACATAGGGGGAAAAAATGTATTACTGATTAAAAGAAAAAAAAAACTTAAAAAAATTACGCAGTTCAGTTGCTAGCATAAGTTTGAAGCTTGTGCTTTTATTCTTTCAACTGTCATCTACGGAAATGAAGAAACGGAGCAACCACCATCACGTTGTCGACCCAGAGTAAGTGAAGAGGGTGGCATTAAGCAGAATGAGATCGTCCACCATATCCAAGTAATAAGCTGTCCGCAGTGATATTCTAAGAACATTTCTCCACTGAGAAAGAGGAAGAGAGAAAGGATAAAAAAAATCCTTCACTCCCTTTTATTCCTTTGCTGCCGTCAAGCAAGTAATGTGGTCATTTTTCTCTGCTAAACGACGACGAGTCATCGCCATCCCCACAATTTCGAGCATCTGGTGCTGAAGACGATTAGAGAACAGAGAGCATGTTTGGAGGCAGGAAGCACACCCAGGGAGAGCCATCAATTGTTAGCTTGGATGCATCATTCGGAGCAGTCCGCTGACGAAAACTGGGAGGAACACTCTTGCAGTCGGAGTCCATTTGGATGAGACTGCCAGCTGACATGCCCTTTGATATATGTTTTATAGTTTCACGAAAGGTGCTAGTGCACTTAACTACCTAAACACATATAGACATATGTTTTGGACGATTATTTTCAAATGTGACAAATAACGTTTTTGTATATGATTTGTGCCGCCCCGTGGCCGAGTGGTTAGCACGCTTGGCTACTGATCTAAGGGACCTGGGTTCGAGCCCCGGATTAGGCATGGATGTGTGTGTCGTCTTTCTGCTGAGGTCCTGCCATCCTCTCAGATCTCCTACTGTGGCATATAAACTGACAGGCTCCTGTCAGACCTCTGTGGCAAGCAGCTGCTTGAGGGGGTATTTATTTTTTTTATTTTTATATGATTTGTGATAATAAGACTTATATACACTTCATGCATTTTGTGTTCCTAACGATTAATATTCGGACTTTATATATTTACTGGAATTGAATTTTGTCAGATCACCGAACAAAAATACAAATGTCATTTACCTGGGATTTTTCCTCAGATTCCAATCTTCGCAGAGATATTTCACCACCGCGCAAAATCACATCGTCAGGTAACACTATTGGAGCTTAACGTGGCTCCCTCAAATTTGAAACTTCCAGATATAACGATGATATCTCTGACCATTTAGCATTTATGAGTTTTGAAAAGATGAGAAATGTAGGGTTAAAATGTAACTAAATGTTTGAAATTGTACACTGGTTATTTGTTACTCCATGTTGTTTGCATTGTTGCGATATAAATATTATAACAGATTTTTATATTTAACTCTTCATGTTCCTTTTACTGTTATGTTTTTATATTAGAATACAACAGTACATTTTTCATTTGTATCTTCATGTTGAATATGCTGTAAGTTGAAATATAATACCATTTTTATAAGATATTTCAAAGTTCCCATTCCTTAAAAAAAGCAATAAAAAGTTGGTAAAAAAATATTTTCTTTTGTTATGATCTAAATTAGTACTGAAACTATGTGTTTATATTTAGATAATTTTTGAAAATAATTAGTTCTTTTCAAATTAAAATGTTACATTCAAAAATAATATGTTGCAATGCATGAGGTGCGAGTAATATAAACAATTTGCAGAAGGAATAGATTTGAATAATGTTGAATTTGTGATGGCATAGGGGATGGGATTTTAGTAATAAGGTTAATTTCTTTTTTGGAAGATTGAAATCATTGAATGTTGTTAGAAATGATAAATCTAAAGGAGTTTCAAAAATATTTTGAAGAAAATGCATTAACGTCTCGGGAAAGAAATTTTTTGCATTTTTGCTTGTGTAAAGAGACAAAAATGGAATTGGGATAATTTTGTTTTCCTGTTGTGCAGCCTTAGTCAATGATCAACTTCATCATTATGAGGTATTCTCACATGAGAAGGGATCCATTGAATATGCAGAATATTGCTGTGAGAGATGTTTATAGGTAAAGGTTGAGGCACCATTAGTGAAAAATGGGGAATTTTATTTTAAATTGAAATTGAATTAATGAATTAATTGCAGTTTTGCAGTCTGAATTATATTAGAATTATGGAATTTAAGAGCCCAGTTATTAGCCAGGAAAATTGTTTCCTCTAATAGGTGAAGAGTTTGCAAATTAAAAAAAAGTCAGAAAAATTTTGTTGTGGGCAAATAAACGCACCTGATATGTATGTGCATCATCGTGTGAGCAATCTATAAATATTTTTTATAAATTTTCGTATGTACTGTTGATATGAAAGTTAGTTCATTTTTTAGTAATTGGTGTGTCCATGTTATTTTTCTTCGTAATTCCAGAAATGTATGTCTGAGTTATTGGGAAGTTACTAATCCATGTTGGGATTTGTGAGATATAGTCACCACTAAGTTTGTTGTTTAAGATAAGGAATTTTTTTTGTCTTTGATTTAGACTATTAACGGTTGTATCCTTAAAATTTAATGTTTTCTATTTTTAGAAATAATTCTATAAATTAGATTAGAAAACAATTTTTTTGATAACTATGGATGGAATAGCTGTTTTTGCATACAAGTTAATATTTTTACTACGTTGTGGAAGGCCTAACAAAATCTAATAATTTTGGTTTGAATTGCTTCTAAAGATTTGATTTTATAATTTGAGATTGCATTAAACAATTCAATACCATATTGATATTTTGGAGCAATATTATTGTAAATTATTAACAAGCTTTTGTTTTACAATCCCATTTTGCATTTCCAATGTATTTGAGAAAATTAAATAATTTGTTTCCTGTGTTAATAGCTTTTTTTAGTTTGTGTGGAGCTTACATCTATGCAAGTTTTTGTGACAAAGATTATTGACAGATTCCTTTTCCGTCTAATGATTCGCATATCGCAATGACGGGAAACTGGTAACATGCATTTAATGATGATGTATGAATTTTCATAGAAAATTCTTTTTGAATTATATTGATTGGCGATATTGCGACGACTGTCAATAAAAAAAGTGCTATTATCGTACATTATTTACAGATAAAAGTGGTGTATTTGTAATAAGAAATTATGAAAGGTATTTAGTCCTCGTTTTAGAAACCATTACGACCTAATTCCAACAACCAATAGGAGGAAAAGCAAGTGCTCTGTTCATTTCCTTGACAAATGGTAAAGGGGGAGGGGGAAGTAGTTGATTTCGTTTAATTAGCAATTTAGACAATTTCTTTTTCTGCACTTTTCTGAGCCTACACGTTTTATTAAATGCTAGCTAATAGAGCGAAAGGTATTATCCGAATAATGTTTTTAAAACGTTTTCAATCAAGCCACTAATGGCAGATAAGCGACAAGAAAAATTGGTACTTGATGTATTCGATCTACGATGACGTATTCAAATGAAATTATTTTTTTAACATAGGCTGGACAGAGTTTTCCACCACTGAGAGGCATATTTGAGTTGCTTAATAGGATTAATCACAAGTCCCAAACGTTTAGGTTAATAGTTCGATATGGTAGTTCAATGTGTTTCTACGCAAACTGTCTGCAGAGCTGTTAAGGAGCGGCAGACTATCAGGGGCCGGACTCATGAGGGTTCAAAGGATCTGGAACCCTTCCATAACAGTGTTCCTATAGTTTTATTATGTTACTAAAAAGTCACAATTCTTTTCGGTTTAGCATTTCAAAGTGTTTCGAAGCAAATTTTGTGCAAGTAAACTAAATAAAAAAAAAACTACCTTTGTTCCATAGTTACTTTCGTATGTAAAAAATTATTTGTTAATCACGTTAGAACTGAGTTCTTTGTTTTCGCTATTCCCATATAACGTTCTTAATTTCGACATATTTTAGGTATCATTGTTAAGTACATACTTTGATGATAAACAAGAGCTATGGTATGCAGACTTTTAAAGGAATATAGTAATGTCTGAATATATAAGGAACAAGTGTGTACATATAGGATTACCAAGACCCGTCTTTTGAAGAAGCCGATGACTGAAACCGAATCACGCGGTCACTTAAACGGATGGGAGATCCCTTTTCTCCCCTTTAATTCTTAGCGATGTTCGGGTGACTTTCAGTGGTCTTAAAAAGTCATTGCTGTACATTTTCTTATCGAGGTTGGAAGAGAGGTCTGCTGGGGTTCGAAAGTATATGAACCTCAAATTGCCATCTTGGCATACTGCAGTCTGTGCTTCCTCGTGCCCCTTAGGCATAGGAATCTGGAGCTGGTTTAACCTCTGAGCGGCACTTTTTGCACACCATGGACTAAATGGTCAGATCACAAGGACCCTGAAGGCTCAGAGAAGGTTGGGGGAGGGGACCCACTGGAACAGCTGTTGGGAGACAGATGGTAGCTCCCATCAAGGCCATCCAGCGTGTTCTTTAACGTGCACAGGGTATGGCTCTCCCACACACGGTGCCACGGCTTAACGTCCCATCCGACGGACGGCGGCATTTCCAAGCCCATCGGTGTCCCCTACTGACCGTGGGCAGGGCAGGGAATTTTGCGGAAATAAATCTCAACACTAACCCAGCTGGGACTCGAACCTGGGAACTACAGATTACGAGCCTGGCGTGCTACCGACTGAGTCACCCCCGCCTCCAAAAAATCAGAAGAAAATTACTCTTATACCAAAGGATTAAGCAAGAAGGTGGAATTACAAAAGACGAAAACTATTTATTAATTAAAAAGTATATGGTAAAAAAAGATCAAGTCTGCAGAGCTGTTAAGGAGCGGCAGACTATCAGGGGCCGGACTCATGAGGGTTCAAAGGATCTGGAACCCTTCCATAACAGTGTTACTATCATATAGGACCCGTCATATTGGATTACCAAGACCGTTTATGTAATAACAAAGTTCCTAATATAACACGATTTTGTTATATTTAGGAACTTTGTTATTTTAAGGAAGGTTCTGTTTTGGAAGTATTTGTTTCAAAAGCAAACTGACAAAGTTGAGGAGATGAGATGAATATCAAATTATCCACATTACCATCTTGAATGATATAAGTTCCAATCCGTGAGTTTATTTTGCTATATGTGACCCATTATTCGTCATCTGACAAGAGGAATTACTGCCAAAAGAATGGATCCTTCTTACGGATGATCAAGAATACAACGTGCACGAAATGGATGTGACATTCATCAGCAGTCTGTTCATAGAGCCCCGATAACGGATGCTAAGAGCAAGGGAAGCGAACAATGGAGTGGATTGAGCTGACTTGGTAGACTCGGCTCCATCACCAGTCAGTCCAGCTGCTGCACGATAACTGCAGCTAACAACACGACGCAAGGACATAGTGAGCGCGAGAGAACTAGAAGAGTAAGAGGCAGCTCCACGTGCCAGGAATGGATGTGGCGCACATCTAGTGGCTGCGAAACATGCGGCTAACTTTCGCCTCCACGGAGCCAATATCACGTTGGACAGTTTGCTGGAGGTTGGATGAAAGAAGCTCATTCCGCTGTCCACGTGATGGTGACACATCCACACGTTGGCATTCTGCCAGGCGCCAGCAAATGCGTCCCAGCTCACGAACCGCTGACTTTTTCTTTCTGCCTCTGCCCATTGACGTAAGCACTACCACTCTGGGCTTTTGCACTTATCAGGTAAAGGATACAGTAGAAAACTGAAGTATCGCGGAAATGTTGGCCTTATGACTCAGCTCGGAAATAATTCTCACAATTCATTCTGCCGGACCGGCAATTCCGCTACGTAGATAACAAACATATAATAAATTCTATCGCTATCACCCAACACGAAGAGGTTTATTTTGGGAGCGTTTTTGGCTCTTACCATAAAACTTCTTAAAATGGTTCGAGGAATTTACAAAATCACTTCTGGAACGTCGTAAAAGGTAAATGTCAACAAATAATTAGAATATAAGTTGCTTCAATTGAATCCACAAAAAGTATCTTAATAGCCATAATAATGTGGAAAGCGTTTGAGAGTGAATGAGAGTGAGATTTATCTCCACAACAATTCCCCGTCCTGCCCACGGTCAGTAGGGGACACCGATGGGCTTGGAAAGACCGCCGTCCGTCGGATGGGATGTTAAGCCGTGGCCCAGTGCATGTTAAAGAACACGCTGGATAGCCTTGACGGGAGACTACCATCTGTCTCCCAACAGCTGTTCCAGTTGGTCCCCTCCCCCAACCTTCTCCGAGTCTTCGCGGTCCATGTGACTTGGCCATTTAGCTCATGGTGTGAAAAAAGTGCCGCTCAGAGGTAAAACAACCCAACCTTCTCTTTAAAAAACTACAAAAACCTTAGTTTAAGTAGGCAGACAGGACTTTCAAAATGGGTAGAATAATTTTAATGATATAAAAAATGCTTATTAAACACTGAGAACGTACGATCATTTAAACAAACATCTTTATCTCAAACACTATTCAAATAAAATTTCAGGTAAAATTTTTAAAGTATTTTAAAATTCATGTTTTGAATAAAATTTTAAACGTGTAGACATTTTGGTCCATACTCAATATCTTTTATTACATCAAATAAAATAAAAAATTGCGATCAATATCCAATTCATAAAGTGTTATACTTATAGTATCAAAAGTAATTGAAGTTAGATTACCAGAAGTAATCAGACACTTCCATATTATTTGAATGGAAAGCAACATCGAATGCTTTCTTAACTTAAAAAAAAATTTTTTTTTTGGAGAGGGGGGTAAAATATTGCTGGAGGAAAATTGAAGCTCTCACTCATATCTCCATCGCGATTTTAAATAATATTCATTTAATATTCAGGGATTTAATGAAGTTCGAAACATTTAACAGAAGACGCTGCTGTGATACTCGTCCTTAAAATTTTTCTTCAAATCAACGAAAACTGAAAGAATACACCAACTTCTAAAATTACATTAATTTTAGTAAGTCATTTGTTGTAACAATAACAATAATTATTTGTCTTTTAGTTAACTTGAGGTAAATTGCTATGATCAGCGATGCCTCTGCTAAATGCTTCAGCCTGTATAACTCTAAAATATTAAACGTATATTGTTGAATATTCAGATTTATGGAGATTTGAATGGGATGTTCAATTTATCACCAGACATTTTTCCGTAAAAAGCTTATTTTCAAAGTCAGAGTTTTGGATGTGGCTTTCCATTCAAATAACTTGGAAATGCCAGATCACTTTTGGTAACATGGTGTACGGTATTGTATTTTGTATTATATTTTGGTAACACAGTATATATCTGAGTACAAATATAAATTTTTGTTTATAAAGCCCAATCAGCAGATGAATCAGATAAGGAAGTGGTATTGTCCCAACACAAAAATATTGGTTATATAAATTTTGTTTCCCGTCCGCACAGAACGAGAAATCCCCCATGCGAGAAAGAGATCGTAATTTGATTCCATTGAAAGCAAAGGTTGAAAATCGATTTTCAGACTTTCAACCTGTTCAGAGCTATTGTGTATGAATGCTCGATGTCGCGTGGATGGGATGATCATTTCTCAGCAGACGCAAAGCAATATCAAAGGAAATGCATGAAAGTGCTTCTTTTGGTACCCAGAGCGAAAAGTTAGTCGTTGCAGTTTTGCACATTTTCTGTTGATATGATTTCGGGCTAATTATGACTACTTTTAATCGTCAAGAAAGAATCATCTCGACATCTTCGATAATGTAGAATGTGCACTTTTGCTGAATAGTCGATAGTTGTTTGCCTAATGAGAATAAAGCTTTTCTGTCTTACCGCACTGTAGAGTTTGACAAGCAACGTTCTCAACTTACAGTTTCTTAGTACAAAAATTGATTTTTAGACAGGTGGGATCCACTACTTCCTGATAACATCTGCCAGATGCCCTAACAGAGTTACCGACCGTTAATTATGCATTAATGATGAGTTTCTCGCTTGTACCGTGCGTAGGATTGGCGTAGTGGTCTATATCATAAAGTTAAAATTTTTGCCTAGTTAGGTCTCTCGAGTCCAATTACATGAGTATTAATTAAACTATACACAATTCTTGTTCTATTACTCAATATCACAGCAGGGTAGAAGAAATCCAGTCTCATATTTCAGTTTCATATTCATGTAATTACATGAAAGTTAGCCGCATATTTCAGTTTCATATTCAATTAATTTTTGAAATAAATGCGTTTGAATTTAAAACTTTTCTTTGCCTTGTCATTAATGCAACTTTCTTAGTTGGGTTGTTTTACCTCTGAGCAGCATTTTTTTGCACACAATGGGCTATAAACGTCCAGGTCACAAGGACCCCGAGGGCTCAGAGAATGTTGGGAATCCACTGGACAGCTGTTGGGAGACAGATGGTATTAGCCTCCCGTTAAGACCATCCAGAGAATTCTTTAACGTGCACAGGTATGGCTCTCTCCCGCATACGGAGCCACGGCTTAACATCCCATCCGACAGACGACTACGTTTACAAGCCCGTGGGTAGGCGGGGAGTCTTGCGGAGATATATCTCAACATTTGTCCTGTTTGGGACTCGAACTTGGGTCTAGTCCCAGCTGGGCCAAATCCTACCTGGTCCAACATTGGGATTTATCTCTGCATAACTCTCGCCCTGCTCCGGTCAGTAGAGGATACCCATGGTCTCGGAAAGGCAGCCGTCCGTCGGATGGAACGTTAAGCCGTGATGACGTGTGCCAGAGAGCCATACGTTGTACACGTTAAATAACACGCTGGATGGCCTTGAGGGTGACTATCACTGTCTCGCAACAGCTGTACAGTGAGAAGGCTGAGGGCAGGGGACCGAGTCCCCAGGGTCCTTGTGACTTGGTCATTTAGCACATTGTGTGTAAAAAAGTGCCGTTCAGAGGTAAATCAACCCACCTCTCTTAATATTTTGGCAAAGCAGTGTATTGCATTACGTAATGTAATAAACTGCTTTACCAAGACTATGTATTGGTAATATATAATAATATATTATTAAAAATTACCGTAATAACCATGGTCACCACCATGGTTTGTTTATAATATCACAAGGAACTCTTGGAGTCCTTGTGACATGGCCATTTATACTACGTGTGCGAAAGTCAAGCTCACAGGTAAAACAATGATTGACATTTCTGATGGCACATAAACATTTATATTGTCTATGTGCGTGGACTAGACCAAGTCTAGTCAAAGTATATAGATAATGTAGATGTTTATGGACCATCAGAAATTGTAGAAAACTAAAAAAAAATTAAGACTTAATAACTAATTCCTGAGACGCTTATTTATTTAATCAGCAAAATTATTTCTTTTGCAAATATTTATAAAGTTCTTCAGAAATAATAATAAAAAGTATTTTTTTTTGTCCTCAGACCTTCGCTGACAATTATAACCCCTGCACTATATTTGGTGGTTTGCACCTGTATTTTATGCTAGGAATAAATTACTATCGTAATTGATTATCACTAATGATAGAGCCAAATAAAATTGTTTTGTAACATAGAGGGATTTTTTTTTATCAGTCCTGAATCAAATATTGAAGTATCTATACTGCTTTTTACTTCTTACTTTCCTTCCTCGTTATCTTTTCATACTTTTCCTTTTCACAAACGAAGTGTATTTTACGTGCTATTGAGACTCCAGAGTTACCTGATGCAATATTACTCTTGCGAATGCAACACTGCTAGTACCAGAAGTGAGCAAATACTTAGACTCAACAGCGAACACTCCTTTAGCAGCTTAGTTGGTTTACTTTCTCAAGAACAAGAAAATTTTGTTTTTCATTTACTTCAGAAAGCTGCCTTTAAGATAAGAGAACTGCTGCTGTGGGGTTTGCGCTTTCTATTTCTCCTTGCTTAATCAAATTTAGTTTCGAATTTCTTCAGTCGCTGTTTGCGTGATATTTGATTTCGGTTATTTCGCTACATGTTCTTATTGGAGATTATTTTTATTCCAGGAAGAAAAACACAGCATTCAGAGTAGAAACGCGGATTACTTTACGCACTTTAATGAAAGAATGATTAAGATCGTGTTTTGCAGTTTCCCTTTAAAACAACTTTGCTGAACAGCTAATTGTTTGATTTTTGAATATATCGTCATATAGATTAGCAAAAGGAAATAAAAGTGTTCTTAAACATGTAGGAGAATCCTACTTGTGTACATTAAAGTACACGCTGGATGGTTTTGAAGAGATTTCCATCTCTCCTTTAACAGGTATCCAGTGAATTTCTTTCCTCAATCTTCTCTGAGATCTTAGAGTCCTTGTAATATGGCCATTTATACTACTTGTGCAAAAAAAAAAGTGCCGCTCAAAAGGTAAAACAACGAACCAAACTCTAAGAGTGTGAAAGAAAAATGGAGCTAATTGAGAATGACGTAAGCAGATAATTTCGAAAAGGATTTCATTAAGATTAACTTTCAAGAGTCTATTGCTTAGGACAGATAGGCTTCGAGAGTGAAAACAGTCGTAGCCGCAAGTAGCTTCAGAACTATAAGCCCGTCTATCTATAAGATGTATTAAATTTTTCCTGCCTTGTGCTTTTATGACTTGGGTCATCCAGCTGATAATTTAGACTTTAGGTTAACGTTCTGCTCTTATGAACACAAGGCAGATGATATATAAGAGAGCAATAAAGTCATCTTAATATTTAGTGTTTGGTTAGCTCTCTTAGCAGCTAACAACGTTGCTTGATCCTTAAGGAAAAAGCGTAAGGCACATTTGTATCTCCCGTGAACATGTACTTCTCTAGTAATTCTGAGATTTGGGAGTCCTTATCCAATTATGCCGTTGTGCAGACAAAAAATTCTATTCATGAATACAACGCAGAGAAATTAACGATCGTAGCTCATTAAATGATCGTAGTTCGTTAAGTGCTAACACATAACTTTTCGTGATTGTCGGCAAGTACACAAGAATATTTCAAAAGATTTGTTACTAAATTTCGATGCTATCGATAAATATTTACATTTGCAGGCAACTGCTGAAAATAATTTGTATATATAGATATCGCATTAAAAAAAATCAGATATAGGTACGATAATTGGTAGGGATGTAGACTGATAGAATGAGAAAATGAAATGCATTTTAAAGAAGTGAAAAAAATAAGATTAATATATATTAGGATCAAGTTTTATCACCCCTTTCGCAAATCTGGAAACAACTTCAGAAAGAAAATACAGAATAAACCTATTATCAAGTAAAGGGCGTGAGCTATAAATTTCACAGGCACAATTTCCTGAAACATATAGAAAACAAATGACGTCAGAAAGCGAGCAGCAACGAAAAGATGGAGGACAGAGACACGTTGGAAGCTAGCTAACGGAAACAGTTTGCGATTACCTCTATATTTCCTCCTAACGCAGGGTGTTTACGAGCAGGCACCCCCTCATTACTCGACAGCGGTTGGTACACCCGAGCTGACGCCCCGCTCTCTAGCGAGAACGAAATGTGATTTAATAACGGGTTAAGTCAATAAAAACTCACTTCACTAATGGAAGGCGTTCAGCACTTCCACTGTGGCGAGTGCGTCCATTTCGGCAGTGAGCGCCTCCAGCAGCAATACTGTCAAGTCTCGCAGGTTCTCGCGAGATTCACGACACCGAGACACGCCTGCAGGGAAGAAGAAATGAAAAGAAAAGCTTCTTGGCTCTCAATGAAACCTCAGGCGATCTTTGAGAACGTTGCTATGCTCCGTACATTTCGAAAGATAGACAACTGAGAGATACGTCAGTGAGAAGGAATTCAATTTGTGACACATAGGACGTTGATTCATAGAGAACACAGCTGTATGGATTTAGGTTTAAACGATTCTACGCTGAAAGTTCGAAAAGAAAACCTGAATTTACTCAATGGCTAGCAGAAATATACTAACCAAGATCTTCTGTTTGTCTTGCGATGCAGAATAATTTAACAGCAGAGAGTTAAATAGATTTTCAGTGGTGATATTAATATGTGGTTGTCTTAAGTCAATAAATGTGATCTGATTTCGAGAAGGAAGATTTATACAGCAAATCTATTAATAAAATGAAGTAGAACTAATTTACCTAAGTGTCAAAAAGTGTGGCTATAACGATGGAGAAATGATGAAATAAACGGATAGTTTGTGAATGAGGATGTGCATTTTAGAAAAAAAAAAGTTTCCTGTAAAATTTTTCTTTGAACTCTATTTAAGTGTATAACTTTCTCAAGTGTAGTGTGATGTAACTAGATACAGTTTAAACATTAGGTAAATACTGAAATATTAGGTGTATGCTGATTGGCAGAAATATATTGCTCCAATGACATTTTACTCCTTTCAAAATCATCATATGCCCAAACACAACATTTAAATTAAAAGAATTAGTTTCTAACACCAGATTAAAAGTGTCTTTATACATTTTAATCACCAATATTTGTTCAGTTTTAAAAGTTGATGTTTAAAGTGAAATTATTTAACAGCAGACTCTTGCTTTTTTACTCATTTCCTGAACAAACTTTAAATTTCGAAAAATTCTATTATTTTAAACGATTTAATACAAGTTATTTTTGTTTTAAAAAAACTTTTGGGAAAAACTAAAAAACTGCTATTTTAAATTCCAGCTGCTATAAACTCTTTCAGTACTGAACGAAATATTGTTGAAAATCCAGATTTCATTAAAATCTTTCACTCATCTTTAGTCAGATATTTCCTTTTTGTGCAGATAATGGACTGCCCAAAAGCTCAGAGAAAAGCTCAATGATGACACAGCGGTGAGACAATGCAGACTTAATGGTGAATCGAATATGGGCAGGTTACGAAGCTGGCGGGCTATTCACTCCCCTATGTTGCCGTCCCGTGGCCGAGTGGTTAGCGCGCTTGGCTACTGATCTACGGGACCTGGGTTCGAGCCCCGGGTAAGGCATGGATGTTCGTGTTGTTTTTCTGCTGAGGTCCTGCCATCCTCTCAGACCTTCTACTCTGGCATATAAACTGACAAGGCTCCTGTCAGACCTCTGTGGCAAGCAGCTGCTTGAGGGGGTATTTATTTATGTAAGCGATCTTAGCATATACTTTTTCTCTAAAAGTCAATTTAGAATTCGCAAAAATAAACTATTTCCTCTTACCCTAAAAGTTGATCAAACGATCTGATGCAATATCTTTATACAGGGTTCCTTTTTCTATATCTTGTGTCTTTGCAATTCAGTTATTTGCAAATAGTAAACGAATATGTGAATCTGAAAGCACTTGATGTGCTAACTTTTAAGACTTCATGTTTTAAATCAGATAGAATATATTTTCCCTAGATGCTTATTATACAAAACATTTGTCTTTGTCTGGCAGAAAAGAATATGTTTTCAATTATGACTTAATAAAATTATTAAAATTCTTTTACTCTGGCATAAATTATTTAGCTTTCTTCGAAATGGTTGGATTTGGAGCATTTTTAAAACTTTCTTCCACCTTAATACTGCTAAATATATAAATAGATGTACTTTGCGTGCATTTACCGAATAAAAAATTCGCTACATTATCTGATTAGGCATTGGCTATGAAATTCACAATACTACTTACAAAAAATATTTCCATTAACAAAATGTAATAAAAAAATTATGTGTTCTACAAAAAGTAGATTGCGCATGTCTCTTTATATCAAAATATATAAGATTATCTCCTTCATAGCACCCTGTATATAATCTAACAGTAGATTCTTTTTCTAACCGGATTATGTTAGGTTTTAAGACGAGAGTAAGCTTACTTTGCAAGGAATCTAATGCATAGTAATTTATTGTAATGGCAGAAAGAAAAAAGCTTAAGAATGAATGCACACTAGACTTCATTTTTGAGAATTGCAGGAAACTAAAAATCAGGGGAGATATCTAATGCTCTTCTAAAGCAGAATATAATTTTTCAGCTATTACTTCCACAACGAATACATTTGTTCTTCCTATCCTTTTAAATTTCCAAACTTCAGCAGGCTAACTTTAGAAAAATGAGAATTATGTTGAACATAAATCAATTTTCTTTTTGATATAAAATATTCCAGGCTCCTGTCAGACCTCTGTGGCAAGCAGCTGCTTGAGGGGGTATTTATTATTTATTTTTATTTATTTAAAGAAGTAACTGCAAAGAATTCAGCATAATGTTTTCGTTCATATGTTAATAAGATGCGAAGAATGAAATATACAAAGACTGGGAAAGAGAAGTTATGATCAGATGTAGTCAGTAGTGCCAATATCAGATTTATGGTTATATGCAGACATTCAAGGAGATATATCAGCAGAGAAATAACTTTGCGTGTAACACACTAGAGACGAAACTGCTTACAAAACCAATTCGAGAACAGCAGAACTAGCATCTTTCTCTTGACAACGGACGGGGAATACAAGGGTAAAATCAATGCCCCCAAGCGAGATGTCTTCCCTCCTCTCCGGTTTTCTGCTTGTAGGTAACGAATACCCGACTTAGCTGCTACTACCTGAATCTAAACAATCTCTAGACGTCCTTGAAACGATACGGATGTTGTTGCCATGGCAACCAACGATAAAAGTAACGTCCTTCGCTGTAGAGTCCATCTATCAGCGTGGATACTGTCGCATTATATGGCAACAACGAGACAAAGGACAGATACGAGAGCGGCTCACCGGCGTCACCATGGCAACCGAGGGATGACGGAACGTCGCCCAAACCGCATCAGTCAGTGCCCGTGTCCACGTATCCATCCTTGCAACATAACGGTCCAAGAGAAAGCACGAAGGAGGCGTGTCATTATAACGGATGCGGTGTCCATGACAACGGAAGGATGATGTAGCAGAGACTAAATCGCATCACTTACTACAGGTTGGAATATCCATCTCTGCCAAAGCATAGAGAAGTGGGCTAGAAAGAACCTCACACCATCATGGCAACGAAATGGTCGATGGTTACTTCCATCTTGGATATTTCTAATTTATAGCTATTGCCAAAGGTTACGCAGAAATAGCATTTGTCTGGATCTTTGTTCCTCCTCAGTAACGCCATTTATCTGCCTTTCTCTTTATTCATTTTTTTTTTCATTTATCGTTAGTAGAAGAGCGTTTTTCTGTATTTCACTTGAATCGGACGCGAAAAAAAAAAGCGCAATGCATTATTTTTAAATCTTACATATTTCGGATGCTACTCTAGAAATATCAAACACAATTGGCACCAACATCTCAAATGATTTTTCATATAAACAAAGCACTTCTTTTTTTCTAGTTAACTCCAGCGATTTATGACATAGCATAAATATTGAATCATTCAGATGAGAAACGTCCTCATAATAGTCGAGGAATAACAAGAAAGATCAAATGAATAATGTACAAATAATTTAAAACCAGCCTTAAGTGGACAAAGGCTCCTGAAGGCATGATAACGAAATTTCCAGTTGTAAACCATCTTTACTATTTTGTTGTTTGAATATTTAAAAATATTCGTCTGCTGAAATCAAATACATATCAACATCTAAATAAAAATAGAATTTCGAAAACTTTTTTTTAAGAAGCAGCACATGCATCTAAATTTCTCCATTAAGCTTTTTAAGCTAAAAAATTTCGTTAAAAAATATAATTTAAGTGTAAATACTAGTAGTGTTTAGCATTAAGTTACGTTTCAGAATATTATTCAATAATTTCCTACTTATATTTTCTTCAAAAACAAGTGAGGAAAAATGGCACATTTCAAATTCCCTTAATGCAGTGATTCTCAACATTTTGACACTGCGACTCTGTAGAACTGTAATAAATTTATGCGACCCGCCTAGAATCGTAGTTAAATTATATGATCCGTTCCCTGCAATGTGAGACCTGCGCAGTTAAATCTAACGATTTCATTATAATTAGATATGATAAAATGAAACAAAACTATCTTTTTATTTCAAAGCAATACATTTGTCACAAAACACTTTTTTTTTTTATATAAACATAACACAAGAAAAAAGCACTTCACTAAAAAATATTAGCAAATATAAATCTAATAGAGCTTTGCGATCCCTTTCCAAGTTGCTCGCGACTTACAGTTTTTAACCACAGTTTTTTTAACCACAGCCTTAAAGAGTCGGAATATTTTATTCTGAATGATACTTTGTTGCTGCACAACAATCTATTTTGCAAAAGTCATAACGCCAGGACTCAAAATAGTGTTCTAAAAGTGATCCTAGATACTAACGACGACCCAACAGATATTTGTTAGGAACAGATAAAAACCTCCCATCAAAAGCCACCCAGCTTGTTTTTAATGTATATACAAGGTTAAAGCATAATGTTGCATCTAAAGGAATGGCCATTCTAATGGTGCCCCTCTCTAAACCAATCGCAGGGCATGAGCGAAGAAATAGATAGATTCTTTTAGCTCTGAGCGGCACTTTTGTTTTTCATACAATGGGCTAAACGGTCAAGCCTCAAACTCCAAAGGCTCAGAGAAGGTTAAAGAAAGAGACCCGTTCGACAGCTGTTAGGAGATAGGTGCAAGCCTCCCGTCAATGTTATCCAGCATTTCCTTAATGTTCATAGGTTATGGTTTCCACGGTACCACGGCTTAAAGTTTCATCCGGCGAACAGTGTCTTTTTCAAGTCCACTGGTGTCGCCTTTCGCACCGAGGGATAGTGGGAGTTGACGAGACAAATATCACCTCTGGCACAATTGGGATTCGACCCTGGGAACTGTAGATTACAAGTCTGGGGGTGCTACTGACTGAGCCAATTCCAGCCCTGGGTACACATAGGATTTCGAAAATTTGTGCCTAAACCTAGAAACACTATTTGGCGTACTAATGATTGCATCGTCTTGCGGTAGGAAATGTCACAATAAAATTTTTAAATTCATAAATGATAAATTGTTTATAGGCGAGGAGTAATTACTTTATTTATTTATGAGAAGCATTTGATTCAGTTAATCATGCTACATTAGAAGGTAAAACTTACCTTCTAGGAATATGGTTTACTCGTTTTCAAAGAGAAAAGTTTTGCTATTTTCCAAATTTAACATTCTGTAAATCATAGAAATTCAAACTAATGGAAAATTCGAAATCTATGAATAGTAATATTTCGTTAGTATCTATTAAACCCATAAAGAATTTTTTATTTATTTCTTAAAACAGCGGAGTTGCACTTTCTTCACCCTCCTGAAGAAGTATGGAGCAAGTCGCTGCATTAACGTAAAATCACTGATCAACATACTCTACTACCTAAATATCAAATTTCTAGCATGGATTATTTTACACTATTCGATTAAAGTTCTGCCATTTTCCCACTTGAAGGCCCTCCAGCGGTGAAAATTAAATTATTAGAAGATTCGGAAATGCGAATTGTTATACACCGAAGAGCCAAAACATTTATGACCAGCGTGTCTTTATACAAATCGAAGTAACTGCAGGTAAACGACGGCGCGTGTGAAGATCATGAAACGGTATAAATAACACTTGATACTGAGCTCTGTTATTCAGTGTTATTCTTGTTATTCAGATGGGAAAGGCAGCGGACTGAAGTGAATTTGACAAAGGACAAATTGCTATGGCCAGATGACTGGGTCAGAGCAAGGCTTGTGGGGTGATCACGGTCAGGCGTGGTTAGTACCATTTAAAAGAGGTCCGAGAAGGGAAAAACCCCGAACCGCCGGCGAAGTGTTGGCCTACCACGGCTTATCGATGCTAGAGGTGAGCGAAGGCTATCCCGTATGTACGAGAGAACAGAAGGGATATTGTGGTACAACTCGCCCGTAATTTGAATGCTGGTGACGGGAGTAATGTGTCACAACACACAGTACATCGAACCCTGCTGAAAATAGGGCTGCGTAGCCGCAGGCCGCTCCGAGTGCCGTTGCTAACCTCGGTTCACTGTCGAAAGCGTCTCTAATGGGCACGCGAGCATCAAAACTGCACCTTGAATGATTGGAAGGTCATCTGGTCTGATGAATTTCATTTCCTGTTGCATCATATGGATAGTTGATGTGTGTGTGTCGTTTACCTGGGGAAGGATGCCCTGTGGGACGAAAACAAGCCAGTGGAGGAAGTGTAATGCTTTGGGCAATGCTATGACCTGGAATTTTTAGAGTTCAGTTTCTAAATGGGGGAAAAAATTCGCCATTTTTCTTAAAATGTCTATAAAAATTGAATGTTTCGAAAAAGAATTGCTATAGAGAGAAAAACAACTACTATATGGGTTTGAAGAAATGAGCTTTAGAAGGGTAAAAGACATTGTTTTCATTTCTAGATTAAATTCGACGTTATTTCAAACGTGTTATGCAAATTCATACAGAATACAATATTTTCTGTGATATACAAATTTAGGCTGAGCTACATTTATGCTTAATCCTTAAAAGTGTTATACATTAACTTTTTTGAAACCACTATGTATAACGATCTGTAAATAGTAGCTAGGCATAAACTGAAAGAAGAGCTGTGTACATCCAGTGATGATCCACAGAACCGGCCAGGTCTTAGCACTTAATGTCCGACCCACCTTCTCGTGGTGCAGGCCGTTAGTACCTTTCAAAAGAGATATTTTCTTTTGGAAGCGAACGGAAGGGGGGGGGGGCTGCAGTTCAGTGTGGCCTACTGATCTAGTAATCAATAGTCACTTTTTTCAACCCTGCTGAGGTGTGATCAACTTCACAAGGTTCTGGTGCTGATCATTTATACCTACTAGACTGGTTTACGGATTTGAGCCTGATTGTGGTTCCTGGACTTGCTGCACTAATGGGACGTTGTTGAGGGAGAATCTGCCGCTTGTTTTTCTGGGTTGCTAGGCACTAAGTGAACAGAGGCACGGGATGCCTTATATCAGTTGGTGGAAAATCCTGATCAGAGGCCATCGCAGGTACCTGAACCTCACACTTAGCTAGTTGGGCATCGTCAATCCTGAAGTGGAGTAATGTGTCTCAGGCAGGTCTATGGTTCTTGAAAAGGTCCACTTGAAGAGGTGATGCCCTTCAGCATCGGTGACTTCAGCCTTTAGCGGAGGAGGAACAGGTCTTTGCTCCATACCTGCAATCAGGGGGCTATTTGATATTGTTGGTCCTACCTCTCTCAATTAAACCTAGTTTCTTTAAAAACACTACTAATAATTTTCTCTCTGCAGGAACGTGAGGACGACATTATTCTCTTGATGTCCTCACGCAGGAATTCCAGCGTTATAACCTAGATATTCTAGGCTCGCAAAAGACCAGATGGACAGGGTAAAGATGAGATACTTAAAAATAACTTTAAAATTCACTTTTCAGGCAGGGAGGATGGAAAGTATCCCCAATGCGTAGGTTTGCTTCTCAGCAGACACGCCAGTGATGCTCTTCTAGGATATCACTGCATTAATGAAAGATTTCTTACAGCAGATGAGAATGAGAAGGATGTTTTCTAGCCAGCTTCAGGATATTTTGAATTCTGTGAAGGAGATATTTCTCTTGTGCTAGGTGACTTAAATGCAAAAGTTAGTACTGACTCTAACCTTTGGACAGGAGTTTTAAGTCCCTTTGGCATTGGTAGTTCCAATGGCAATGTGGAACGTCTCCTACAAGTAAGTAAATTTAATGGTTTGCGAATAACTAACACATACTACAAACACTGGGACAATTATAAATATACGTGGATTTCATCTGATGGGTTGCACAGGAATATGATAGATTATATTTTAATTAACAACAAACGGGCCAGTTCAGTTAGGAATACCAGTTCATACAGGGGAGCCGAAATTGGGTCTGACCATTACATGGTCAAAAGTGTCTTGCAGCTGAAGCTTGAGAAATGCTGTGCTAAGATTAAGAAAATTAGCTTTAACACTGAATGTCTGAAAAATCCAGATATAGCCAAAGATATGCCAATGATAATCAAAAAATCTGTCGTTTTGTTGAAAAATCCAGATATAGCTAAAGATCAAGCCAATGATAGGCTACTTAGTCATTATGGCAATCGTGGTTCGCTTACTGCTGAAGTTGAGAAAGAATGGGATCAGCTTAAACAGGCTTTTCTAAAACCAACAATAGTCTTTTAGGTAAAAGGGAACAGAGGAAACAAAAATATTTGAGCGATAAAGTTATGGAACTTATTTCTGAAAGAAGGAAGTGCAGGATTAATATGAATCAACACCTTACTAGTCCTAATAGAAGGCATTACAACGAGCTTAATAAACGTGTAAAGGATCAGTTAACAGCTGATAAGAATCTTTGACTTGATAGCTTGGCTAAGAAAGCAGAGGAAATAGACAGCACTACAGCAGGAGGTTGTACCAGATTGTTAATGTTTTATGTGGGAAGAAACAGACAGGTACACAGGGATTGAGGGATAAATATGGCAAGGAGGTTGAAGGTTAGGATTCTGTGATGGCTAGGTGAGCTGAGCATTTTAGAGATCTTCTAAATAATGTGATTATTTCTACTCCCATTGTTTGTAATGAGGTTAGATGCATTACTGACTTTAATGATGATCCTATATCACATTCCGAAGTAGCTTTGGCTATCTCTAAATTAAAACTGCATAAATCCCCATGGGTGGATGAAATCATCACTAAAATGCTTAGAGCTGGGAATATTTGTGATGTCACATGGTGATTAAAATTTTGAATATTTTTTATGATAAAGGTATTGTTCCTAAGGATTTTACTAGAGCTATTATTGTCTCTTTTTTTTTAAAAGTGACCGCAGTTCTTGTGATAATTACAGGGGAATTAGTTTACTTTCTGTTCCAGGTAAAGTTCTTTACATGATTATACTTAATAGGAATAAGAATTTGGTTGATGGACAACTGCGTGATGAACAGTTTCGAATCAAGTTGTAGGGGATGCATTGATCAAATATTTTCACCTAGGCAGATTCTTGAGAAATGTTTAGTTTTAGAACCCTCTGGTTGCTAGCTTTATAGGCTTCAAAATGGCTTTTGATTCTGTCGATCAACATAATTTGTGTTTGATTGCTAAACAATATGGAATACCTCATAAGTTAGTGTAATGAAAGCTCCTATAATAACACTGAGTCGTGTGTGAGAGTTAGTACGTCTTGCAGCGATTGGAGTGGAGTCAGACAAGGGTGCATTTTGTCTTCTTTTCTCTTTTGTTTGGTTATTGATTATATTATGCGAAATTCTTTGCAAGGGAAAGATTTTGGCCTTAAATGGAAGGTTTTTCCTTAAATCGAAGGTTTATCAGACATTCAGTGATTTTGGCCTTAAGTGGTGTAGAGATTTCAAAATTTCTGATTTAGATTATGAAGAAGATTCGGCCCTGTTGGCTAATGATTTTCAGATGAATTCTTTCATTAGGGCTGTTGGTGAGACTGGTAATAGAGTAGGTTTGGTGATAAGCAAACAAAAATTTAAAATGGCGCTTCAGTTGCTTTGAATGGCTGCAATTTTGAGCAAGTGTTTCAGTTTAATTATCTTGGGAGCTATGTAACAGATACTGGTGATGTGCGGCATGAGATAAATACAGGGTGATCAAAAAGTCTGTGCACTTGCTTAGGAATACCTGTACCATTACAATAAACGTTGAAAGTGTGTCTAGTGCGTCTCGAGACATTTAGGGACACCTGATGGCATTAGTGTGACATTGGCGGAGAACTGCAGTCTCCTACCTGCTAAGCAGTCAGTGAGCCACATTGGGCCAAGCAGTCAAGCACTGTAGACATGCTTTGTGGCAATGGTTGTGTTGTTTTACCTCTGAGCGGCACTTTTTTTGCACACTATGGGCTAAATGGCCAGGTCCCAAGGACCCTGAAGGCTCAGAGAAGGTTGGGGGAGGGGACCCACTGAAACAGCTGTTGGGAAACAGATGGTAGCCTCCCATTAGGGCCATCCAGCATGTTCTTTAACGTGCACAGGGTATGGCTCTCCCACACAAGGGGCCACGGTTTAACGTCCCATCTGATGGACGGCGGCCTTTCCAAACCCATCAGTGTCCCCTACTGACCATGGACAGGGCGGGGAATTTTGCGGAGATAAATCTCAACGCTGACCCAGCTGGGACTCGAAACTGGGAACTACAGATTACGAGCCTTGTGCGCTACCGACTGAGCCACCCCTGTGGCAATGGTTGTCTGTTGAGGAGCGTACGTTCCTTGTGGAACATGTGTTTCGGTGTGGCGGAGAATACACACAAGATGTTCAACAATGATTCCAGGCACAGTTTCCGGAAACCAAGGTACCCCATAGTAATGCAGTACGGCAGTTGATTCAGGAATTCCGGGAAACCAGTTTCGTATGCGACACTCCCTGATCTGGTAGGCCATCAATACTGACAGAGGAGAAAGTGTTGGATATCGCAGACCGCATGCTCCGAAGCCTGAAAAAGTCCACTAGGATTAATATGAATCAACACCTTACTAGTCCTAATAGAAGCCATTACAACGAGCTTAATAAACGTGTAAAGGATCAGTTAACAGCTGATAAGAATAACAGCAGGTTGGTGTTTCATATGGCATGGCCCATATGGCTGTAAAAAAACGCCTAGGCCTACAACCTTACAAAATCACATCCGTGCATGAATTAAAATCTACCAACAGTGGTAAGCGGAGTGTGTACTGCAGGTTGTTTGTAGACTTTCTTGACCATCAAGGAGAGGACATTTCGGACGTTATTTTCTTCACAGATGAGTTGTACTTCCATTTGTCGGGGTATGTAAACAGTCAAAACTCACGGCTCTGGTCCTCGCACAATCCCCATGAGTCGCCACTGCATTATCAGGGTTAGGTTGTTTTACCACTGAGCAGCACTTTTTTGCACACAATGGGCTAAATGGCCAGGTCACATGGTCCGTGGAAGGCTCAGAGAAGGTTGAGGGAGGGGACCTACTGGAACGGCTGTTGGGAGACAGATGGTAGTCTCCTATCAAGGCCATCCAGCGTGTTCTTTAACGTACACAGGGTATGGCTCTCCCGTACAAGGGGTCACGGCTTAACGTCCCATCCGACGACTGGGAAACACAGATTACGAGAATATTGTCACTATATCATTGAGAGTTGACAGTCTGGGAAACACAGATTTTCCGACGACTGGGAAACACAGATTACAAGAATATTGTCACAATATCATTGAGAGTTGACAGTCTCATAAAAAAAATCATTTCCGACGACCTAAAGACTAAAATTAGGTAGGTGCGCTACCGACTTAGCCACCCCCGCTGCATTATCAGAAGATTGGTGTTTGGGTTGGAATTTTGTGTAGGCAAATGGTCGGACCCATTTTTTTTATGAGACTGTCAACTCTCAATGATATTGTGACAATATTCTTTATCCTTTCTTTATGCAATTGTCAGAAGATGAAATTAACAGGGCCTACTTTCAGCAGGATGGCGTCATGGCCCACACATTGCCTATGTCTACGGCACTCTTGCACGAAGTGTTTGGGGACAGAATCATTTCAAAAAACATTTGGCCTCCATCATTTCGAAAAACATTTGGCCTCCAAGATCCCTGGATCTCTCCCCGCCCAATTTTCATCTCGGGGTGCAATGAAAAACTCTGTGTATTCGGACAATCCCCGTACAATCGATGATTTGAAGGTAGCCATCGCAAAATACATTCAGAATATGGATTAGGCTGTGCTGAATGACATCTTCAAGAACACAGTTCAACGAGTCACTAAATATCTGGAGACGTGCGGGACACACTTTCACCATTTATTGTAATTGTACAGGTAAAAATCTCTCATTCTTTATCAGGCGTACAGCGACTTTTTGATCACCCTGTAGAAGAATAGAGATTGCCGCTGGGGCTTTTAAGAATCTATGGACAGTGTGGAAAAGTATGCGTGTAACCTAAAGACTAAAATTAGGCTGTACAGTATAATAGTTTGGTTTTTCTAAGGTTAGTTATGGTGGCAAAACATAGACCCTTTGTAAGGAGCATAACAAGAAACTTGATGCCTTTGATTCTAAATGTTTTAACAGTATCTTGGACATTAAGTGGTTCGACTCTGTAAGTAATGATGAGGATAGAAGGAGTCATCAACCTTCTTTGAGCAGCATATTGTGCAGAAGGAGACTGAGTTGGTTTGGTCATGTTGCCCGTATGCATAGTTGCAGATTGGCAAACAGGATTATGAACAGTGTGCCTAAAGGGTTTCAGAAAAAGGGGAAGACGCAAAATGCGATGGGCAGACAATGTCAAACAGAACCTTGCTAGAACTGGCCTAGAGTGGCCAAATGTAGCAGCTGTTGCTCAGAACAGACAAGTCTGGAGAGAAAAATTACAGTCTAGTTGGACTTCGTAGGCCATGGCTGCATGAGGATTTTGTATGCATGTAGGTAAGCATAATACTTTAATAAATATTAAATACGCTATCGTGTATTATTCTTTTGAAAATTGGGAATGCACAAGTTTCGCACGTAAACTTTGTTTTTTGAATTTAAACTTAAATGGAAAAACACATCTTACTCTAATAACAAAATCAGTTTGTTTCCTTCAAACTTTACATTTCAGTATATTGTACTTCCGAAATTTTAACTAGCTATATTTCAAATTAATATGGGGTATTTTTATTTACTCAGAAAAATTCATAAATCGGTTTCTGGTGTTTATTTCCATTCAAATGTAGATACTGCAGTTACTGCAATATTTTATCATGCCAAACAAATTCACATAAAATCAATTTATGTATGTATACAATCCCTGAATTCTATACAATCTGTAGAAGAACATTATACCTTAAGAAGAGGAGGTTACTGTTACACGAGTTTTTGACGTATAAAAAACACTTTTGAGTTTTGGAAACTAAATTTTTTGTCAATGTGGAAACGATATAACGATTGCAAACTATTCTTAACATTTTAAAAATAAACATTAAAAGTTTGGAAATTTTTATACGATTATTAATAAATCACTTTTTTAACTTCCCTTTAATAGTATTCAACGAAGCTAATTAAGAAATTTTCAGAATCTGCCAGCAAATACAATGTAGGTATGAAACTTGGATGCAGGCCATCTATTCCTTGTTTTGAGACCTAGGATCTGAGTGCCTGTTACATTGTTCTGAAGCATTACGAGAATGAATTTTATAGCTTTATATTTTGGGAATGAAAAAAGATTAAAAAATTGCTATTAAAATATTTGAAGTTAAAATATGATGAATAGTATAAAAAATTTTCTATATAATGCTTGAACGTATTTACCACAATATTCTAACATTACGCGTTTTATTACAAAAAATTCAAGAAGTTGACTCATGTTACTTTAAGATAGCGTATTCACGCTGTCAATATTTCTCTTAATTTCTGTGGCAAAATTCTATTTCGCCATTTCTAAGATGAGGAAGTATTCTTAGACAAAGGGAGACCATTCAGGGAATATAGTTTATTCCAAATCCGAGAAAATATATTCAGAAAAAGAAATGTGTGCTTGTAAAAAGAAGTGCACAGCTCGTGTCACCAAAGCTAGTTATGGAAGAAAGAGCAATGCTGTTCCAGGAAAGTACAGAATGGTTAAATGTGTAAAACGGCGGACTGGGATTTCCCACGTTGATGGTTTGTTTTTGTGCAATAAATGAGCCAGCATCAGGAATGAATGTTGTCACGCGAAACATGTGTTACCCTCTAACAACACTGAGATCTTAACTGCGCCTCCTGCTTTTCTTGTAAGCGTTTTTCACATTGTAAAGGTTTCAAACCTGATTAATGTGAGGGCGAGACTTGGCATTTTGGATGATTCGTAATAAAGAGTAAACGTCCTGTACAATGAATGGTCGGGCGGGATTAGTAACGCTGAAGAGATAAATGGGAAAAGGTGTAATTAAGGTAAAGGTTGGGGTGGTGGAAAACGATCGCGGTATGTCACCGTATGAGCATAAAAAAACAACAGAATTTTAAGCACTTACAAACTGTTTCTTTGTTATGTGCGGAAACTGGTTCTGCAATGAACTATAAATGTACCATTCAAGAGAATATAATAGGAAGTAACGATGTGGCTGTGAATTACTGTTATTGAGAATTGTGCTAATTTGCTTTAGAGATGCACTGAAGCGATGGTGGTGGCAGGGTTCTATCATTTTTAACTTCCCTTCCCGAAATTCAAATTGAACATTCATTTACCAAAGCTTGATGGTTTTGCTTTACTTCCCACATTAGGAAATAAGGCGGAAACATTTATACCCTTCTCAAACTCCTTTTTCGCTGCACAATCTGTCTTGTATAATAAAGGTTGCTTATAATTTACAAGCTCTTTTGTTTCCATATTACTTTTTAGAAAGAAAAAGTAAAATAAAAATATTAATTGCCCGACGGTGAAAACACAACGCTTCTGATTGCATGAAGATAGCAATGAAGGCAATAACAAAGTTACACTGCATCGCTTATAATTCTTTTTATCACTATCATTTAATATTTAAATAAACGATTCGTTTTTTAAAAGTGCTTTAAAAATGTTATATATATATATAAACTATGACCATGAAACAAATTTGTGCAAATTTTCATGGTTCCTTGCGAACAAATTGTATAATTACAATAATAATGGAAGCTTATAAAACAAGAAAGGCATCATTGGGCTTACGATATTTCCTCTGTTTTAACTCATGTTCTGGTTTTAGTCTCTTTCCTTTCTATGAAAATAATTTATAGGTAAACCAAATTTGACTTCAAAGCTTTGTCAGTAGCCATTTATTAAATTATAGTCGAATAGTTTATTAAAAAGTAGTAAAGAGGTAAAGTGGAATGGATTTGTCCTATTCTACCGAGGACACTTTTTGGATGACAATGGGTTAAATGCCGCGGTCAGAAAGATTTCAAAACTTTAGGGCAAGGGTTCTCAAACTTTGCGGCATCACGCCCTCCTTTTGATTATTGAGAAACCTTCATGTCTCCTCACCTCTCATTTACCATTGACCAATTCTCCTGTTAAAACCAGTTTTAATTCATAATTAAAAATACAAAAAATTTCACATTCTCGCGCCCCTTTTGGAATGCCTTCACGCCCCATCCCCCAGTTTGGGAAGCCCTGCTTTAGGAAAAAGAAATTCACTGGCTAACTTTATATGACACACTTGGTGTTCTTTAATGTGGCAAATGTATGGAGTCTTTTGCATAACAGAACACGACTTAACGTTTCCCGCGACGGACGGCAGCCTTTACAATTCCATCGTTGTTGCCACAGGATAGGGTGTCGACAAAATTCTAAATTTGTCAAGGTCGCGGAGAAAAATATGAACTTGGGTTATGATCTTGGCTCAAATACTACCGACAGCATCCTTAAGAAGAAATGGAGTTTATTTTTATTTCCAATGTTGCGAGTTTTACAGCCTGTATAAAAACAATCGAGTGTAGATTGACTCAAAGTTGCAACCACTTGAATTTTCTCAGTGAAGTGGGTTTAATATAATGATTCAAATTCTGTGAACCAATACAGAATACATACAGAATAATTACCGTTTTAAGATATTGAAAACAATTCTTCAGTGACCAATTTCAAAAGCCAACATATCCTGATGCATTTCACAAATAAAATATCCGAACTAAAAATTTGTTTAATATTTCGAGATATTTTTATTGAACATTTTTGATTCTAATGAAATGGCGAACAATCTAATCTTTACTAAAAAGATAAATTTAACAAATCAGCTATAGTAGAAATTAATTTTTTTTTACGTTAGCATATAGCTATGTCTATTATCTCTTACATTGCATAAATTCATGAAAAACGTTGGGTTGTTTTACCTCTGAGCGGCATCATGGGCTAAATGGCCAGATCACATGAACCCCGAAGGCTCAGAGAAGGTTGGTGGAACAGCTGTTGGGAGACAGATGGTAGCCTCCCGTCAAGGCCATCCAGCTTGTTCTTTAACGTGCACAGGGTATTGCTCTCTCGCACACGGGGCCACAGCTTAACGTCCCATCCTACGGATGGCGGCTTTTCCAAGCCCATCGGTGTTCCCTACTGAACGTGGGAAGGGTGGGGAATTTTGCGGAGATGAATCTCAATGCTGATCCAACTGGGACTCGAACCTGGGAACTACAGATTACGAGCCTGGCGCGCTACTGACTGAGCCATTTCCGCCACCCATGAAAAACGTAAATTTAAATATATAAATATGTCTAAATAAGTCAAAAACATGCCATAAAAAACTCGACAGCCTACCGATGTTGTTCTGCTCAAAGTATTTTTGAAATTAGAAATAAAATGAATTATAATTATGTGCAGCTATGGAGTCCAATGTGCTCTCTTTTCCCAGGCATACGTACATGGAAGCATATACACATTTTGCTACCTTGTGTCCATGTACAAAACATATTATCCCTCATTGACCTTAGGATTGTGACTACAGTGAAAATTTAAATAGCATTGCCTGTGCACTGGTGACAACGCCACCAATCTATCCCACAAACAGTCAACGTTGTGGTTATCATTCACATTAACGAAGGCTAACAGCGCAAGACAACAGCCAAGAGCGGCCATCTTCCCCTGTTGCTGTGGCAACAGCAGTAACCGTGCTGCGTAGTAACGCGCTAGTGACCACCGCTACAAGCAGAAGCAACTTGGTTGCGGAACATCCGCCGGGCATTATGGCCGGCAAGAAGATGCACCGAAGTCGTTACCATGGTAATGATGCAATAACCATGCCAGTCTGATGGAGGCACCGGCAGATCCCGGACTCTGGGCGACATAGGCCAGATGCCAAAGCAACGGTCAACAGTGCAGAATATACAACCACTGTTATTCCAGGATTAGGGAACTTTCTATCCTACTCAGCTGTGTCCAGTGCAAAAGAGTAGAATTAACTCGCAGGTTTGGTGTGTTAGGAGCAAAACATTAAAGAGAATAGTGACACATACTTTCAGCTGCTTGATATTTCTGATGTCCTTTTGCATGCGGTTTTGCCAACGAAAAACATTTTATGCAAAATGTGAAAAATCTGCTCCAAGACTAGAATTTCTTTTAGAGCTGAATGTGCTGGACAGGGAGTGATGTAGTCACAGTTGATGTTGCAGGGTTGGGTTGTTTTACCTCTGAGCGGCACTTTTTTGCACACCATGGGCTAAATGGCCAGGTCACATGGACCCCGAAGGCTCAGAGAAGGTTGGGGGAGGGGACCCACTGGAACAGCTGTTGGGAGACAGATGGTAGCCTCCCGTCAAGGCCATCCAGCGTGTTCTTTAACGTGCACAGAGTATGGCTCTCCCGCACACGGGGCCACGGCTTAACGTCCCATCCGACGGACGGCGGCCTTTCCAAACCCATCGGTGTCCCCTACTGACCGTGGGCAGGGCGGGGAATTTTGCGGAGATAAATCTCAACGCTGACCCAGCTGGGACTCGAACCTGGGAACTGCAGATTATGAGCCTGGCGCGCTACCGACTGAGCTACTCCCGCCCCTTTGATGTTGCAGGACAAGTTAATAGTCAAGTTCACAAAATACTAAGTGCTTTTCTTGCAGTGTGGGAGATATACAATTTTGATATTAAGAAAAAGAATATAATCCAAAGATAAAGTAAGCAGTTAACAGTTTTATTTCTGTGTTATAAAAAAAAACAGTTCCAGAGAATATTAATTAAACTGAGATGCAACATAATCTTAAAATTTCTCAATATATAATTAACAGCTAACTTTGAAATCGCTAAAAGGCATCTTTGAAAGATTAAAAAATTTTTAAGGGACAAATTCTCACAATGAGAGATACTGAGAAATATCCTCCAGGGTAAATTTTGAAGTGCACTGAAGCTGAGTCACGGATAACTAAAGAGGCTGCACTTAAAGAGATGCTAAGAAAAACAGCCTTTTTTTTTACTAACCATTTCTAAGGGAGTGAGTATTCGATTATTTTCTGGCCGAATAGTTAACTCTTTAATGACCAAAGGCATAATTGCATTAGTGAAGAAAAAACTAACTTTTTTTAAGCAATCAGAACTTTATTTAGATAAAAAATGTAAAAAGATTTAGGTTCTTACAATTTTTACTAATTTGCTGTTATTTTCTATTGCCTTGTTAGAAAAATATCAATAGCTTCTAGGAGCTGGGTTTTATTAAATGTTAAAATATTGATTTCGTTAACGTTTAGAATAGTGCTTCTCAATGAGTGTGCAGTAAAAAACTACATGGTGTACCGCAATAATATAAAAAAACCTTTTCAAGCAGCTGCTTGCCACAGAGGTCTGACAGGGGACTGTTAGTTTAATACGCCATAGCAGAAGATCTGATGAGGAAGCCGATACCTTTTACTAAATTAAATATACAACAGTAAAAAACAAATATAATCTGCGCTAAAATGTTAAAAAAATGCTGTGCTCTGTACAATATAAAAACTTCGGATATAGAATGGCAATATGTTCTACATAGTAATAGGTCTTTTCTCTTTTGTTACTGAATTTGGTTAACATATTAACGATACAGGGAACATCACTAACAATACACAAAGAATAAGAAAATAAATATTATATAAGAAAATAAATAATTTTAAAGCGTCTAATTTAATAATTAAGTAACAAAGTAATTTTTGTCCAAAACGGTATGAAGCTCTCAACGTTTCCTTGTTATGAGGGCGTGGAGTGAACATCACATGCAATATCTTAAATGCCGAATTTCTAAATCGCTGAATTGGTAGATACGAAACGATCTTGTGGCTTCCGAAAAGTTCTGATTAGACACCATTGGACTTCGTTTTTTGGATACTTTAAAAACAAGTTTATTCCGAAAAAATTCGCACCGTAAAGAAATCAGTAGTATCAGATAAAAAAGTTGAGAATGGTTTCGAAGGATGAAAAAAATAGAATTTGAAAAGCACACTTGTCACAAATGTTTCTGGGGAATAAACTTATAAAAAAAAAGGCTGGTAACACATTTGACTCTGCATTTGCCGCTGACGTTGAGAGAAGGGAGAAATTGTTACCCTTTTGATTTTTGAATTAAGTTTTGTAAACAACTGGGAAACGTCAGTTGTTTACGTTTCCCAGTTGTTTACAAAACTTAATTCAGTCAGTTTTGTCAGTATCAAAAAAATTTTAAAACGGAAATAAATTTACAACACTCATTTAAGTTCATTACAAATCTCGTACCGAGTTCAATTTGTTTCCAGTCTTTGTGGTTCAGTAATTGAGGCTATTACAACTTGCTTTTCAGAATGGCCACTTTTACAGTTTGTACATTTTTGTTATCTCTTTGCTTCCAGAGAGTGCAACAACTGTTGAAATATATTTTTAGAGATTTGTATTTGTAAAAAAAAAAGGCTTTTGTCGGAAGATTTAGAGTTTTTAAATTACAACATATATTTCATTAGCCACACTCCGTTAACTGATATGTTATATGAAATAGCATTCAAGCTTTCTTGAACTGCATAATCTGTTTGAAAGCAGCTCGTCTTCACGATAAATTCACTCCTCGCTGTTGAAAGCTGCAATGCTCTATATATCCGAGTATTAATTGCAGCGTTGGAGCAGTCGCCGTCTACATGCCGTGACTGGTCTACAAAGCAAGCGAACAAATGATGTCTGATTCAACAAATGAGATTTGAAGGAGTTGAAAACTGCGCTATGTGCACTTGGAAACGTCTGATTTATCCATAAAGTAGACCGGGAATATTCCGCATAAATCTCCGTTTCTCCAGTGCGTCCGCTGTTAGTAATGGCACGATGCGAAATTACGGTGTCTAAATGAGACGATGTGTCTTGGGCAGGATCATGCTGGCTCATTGATCGAACTCTTCTGCCATCTATCACCCCATGCTCTCTACTGCCATCGCATCCCCATCGGAAGGGGACGAACGCTTCGTGTGGAGTCTCAAGTGGAACGGCGAGAAGTTACTACCTTGCTCCTCTGAGTGCGGCTTTATGGCCTCGAGACGTGCATAGGGAGAGAGTTGCGCTGGAAGATGGAAGTTCAGCTAAGTGACAAGAGGCGCCTGGACGCTAATCGAAAACGTTGAGAAAACAAGTGAGAAAGATTGCAGTCTGATCCCAGCCTCTATCTGCAACAACGCTAAAAGTTTTGGAGTTTAATCCACCGATAGAGCACATGGTGCTGACAGAGAAGGAATTGCACCGATCTCAGTTTAATCGGATCCTTTGGGCGAGAGTTAAAAATGCATTATTATTAAAATTTACTAATTGAATATTTCTTTACAAAAAAAAAAGTCTGTCCCCAGAATTTTTTTTGTTTTAAATCATATTAAGTTTAACTTTGTGAGAAAACCTGCAGAAAAATATCTGTTAACAGAATCTCTGAATGCTACTTTTAAAAGCTTACGGATGTAAAATATCATTCTTTCTTCAATAAAATAAGTATATATTTATAAAAAATGTATTACACATAGAATATAGCAGAGCATAATACATACTTTTGAATGATCTGTACTCTATAAATGTATTATAAGGAACAACTTGTTTAATATTTCTTCTTACATTTTTTACCTAACCGACGCAGATAACCTGGAAGCTGAATCTGGTTTTTCCAGATTTCTGTGAGCTAACGCGATACCACTGCGCCACCAAGGCGGCATGTGATAATCCCCATATTAAACATTATTGAAATGCATTACAAACACTTACGTTTATTTATAATCTGGATAAAAACCCAATTACAAATAATTGCATTATTATATCCGAACTAAATTAACATCTTCGGTATCATGACAGTTCAAGTCTCCAATATCTGTATTTACTCCTTTTTCTAAAATCTTAAAAACAAACAAATAATTAAGTTCATATTTTAATCCCCCCCACCGAGTATGTTATTTATTACTACTCAGCGTGTTGTCTGGGTATGCATAAATCTTTCTTCTACTCATACTGTCTTTCTGCTGGGTTTTCGCCTTCCTCACAGACCTTTATTACCAATTATACTGACACGCTCCTGTTAGACATCTGTGCCTAACAGCTGATTGAGGGTAACTTATCATTATTTATTCTGATCTTAATATATAAATAGATGTGTAGAAAATATTTCTTTTAGATAAAATATGGACTTGCTTTTCTGCTATAAACATAATAACTAATGATAAGAAATAATTACTTAATTAGTTCATTTCTGCTCGCTGTCGATAAGGCTCAGACTATACCCTGCAAGCAGCCAGCGAGTTTTTTTATGATTCAAATTTATTCCAACGTTTTTTGCTTAATTCCATCGATATTGAAACCACATAAAACCACTAATGCATTGCAATGCAAAATAAACTTCGAAATTCAACACTACCAACTTACATTCAACTTTTAATTTTTGATCCACGACTTGCTAGTAGTATCAGGTTTAGTTCCTTTCCCGTTTGATATGTTACCAGTGGTTAAGAGTTTGGTCCCTACCTGATTCAAATACAAATTTTTCTACTCTTACAATTGTTATTCTTTAAACTTGGTACGTAGTGCGAGTTTCAACAGTATTGTACGAATACTGTAGTTTTCAATACATTGTCCCTGTCTAAATCAAGTTTTTTTTGCTGTTTTCTCTTCTACTAATTTCTAACCTACAAATTCTTATAAATCGTCAGTAACAGAAGATTTAGAGCTTTGAAATTTAGAAGCAGGGGATTTAGAGTAGAAGATTTAGAACTTTCTTTCCTGAAATATATATTCAACTTCTGGAAAAATAAAAAAGCTCAACCCTTTTAAAATTAAATAATTCAAACGAACCTTTTTCAGCTCAATTAAAAATATTTCAATGATTTTTTTTTTGCTTTTCGATTGTGATTTAGTCACAATATATGCTAAAATAAAGGAAAACAAGGTATTAGAGTTTTGTTACGCCACATGATTAATTCCCATTTCGATATAACATAAATTAACTATTCCAAGAGTTAATTTATTTTATATCTACTCAATTGACTACATTACTCAATTGACCTTCGTTTGATTCTGTTGGTATTAAATTAGCAACGCTCATTAAATTATAACAGTGAAAAACAAACTTTAGAATTTAATATTAACAATTCACATTTACTATGAAATAAACAATATATAGCATATTTGACTCTCTAATTTGTTCTATCCAACATATGTTTAAAACTGAAAACCCTATGCTACTGTAAAAAATTAAACGTAAGGTTCAGTAAAAGCTCAAAAGTTTAAAACAAAGGACATGTTTCCAAAATTACATATATAAATGTTTACATCTTTAACGTATTTTTCTGCCACATAAGGTTGCAGTCGAATTCCTCCTTTAGCTTCCACATTACGCAGTCAACGCATATCACTAGAATTTCAGTTCTTTTCCAGCCATATTCTACTATAAGTCAAATCATGAAGGAGGAGATGCTTTTTACCTTAGAGTCAAGATCTCTTGGAATCAAGATACTTTTATTAGAGTGTATTGTCCTTTATTATCAGCATTTTCCTGAACTTCAGTAGTAATAAATATAGAGCCTTCATTTAAATGCATATCGAAAGGGTTTCAGCTCTTACATGTTCTACTCAAATTAGGCTTAGAAGGCCATAATGGTATTACAAAGATTAAATAGTATATTACATAATGTCCCGAAATAAAAAAAGCAATTTTCTAAAGAAAACTTTTCTCTAGATATAAGGCATGCGTTTATATATTTCTAAGAACATTCTATTTAAGAACGTCCTTCACGTAGCAGCTCCGGCGTCACCGCAGCTGCTTGTTTTTCCCTCCGCGGCAGAGTTCCTCTTTCTGCCTGCTGCAGCAAATCCACCTGCAGCAGCAAGTGCCATAAAACTTCCCATCACTCTCTATCAAACTACATTTGTCTGTGGAAGCACAGTCACGTGCGCCGGAAACGACTACTTCAGTCGCCTCTCGAGCGGCGGCGATGCGGCCGGAGGAGGAAGAGGCGATGATGTTTCTATAGCAACGGGTATGTAAATTTTGCCGTCCACCATCAGTCACAAGGCTGCTACTTCGGCCTGGTCAACTGACATAGCGCTGGCCTGAATCTATACAAAGAACGCAACAAGCAAGCAAACGCTCACACGGCTGGGGTCCGCATGCTACGGAGGAGCAGACACCGAAGCTGAAAGGAAAAGCTGAACACAGTGGCAGCAGCTTCCTGTCTCGCTGCTTTTGATTGCTAGAGACGAGAGGCTGCTGTTGCTGCTCAGATTGCGAAGGAAGGATATGCGAGGGATCGTTACAACTTTGAAGAACTACGAGGGTGTCATAGGTTGCAATACAAGCAACTTAAAGACAAGAATCATATCCAATTGGAAAAAATCCGCAGATCAGGAATAGGCTAGGCCAAATTTCCTTTCTACCTTTTCACGTAACAGTACATTCTACATAATCCGAAATAATGCAAAGGCATATAAAGATTACCAACAGACTTGTATTATTGGATTTCAATATTAAAATGCAAATGTACGTACTGATGTTTAATGTTTATAGATGCATAAACAGTTTTTTTTAATCTAAAAATCATATAATTTTTGCCTTTGTTTACCTGTTGTTGAGTAAAATTTACAATCACTTAAAACCTTTTGCTTGCTCTCCTTTTTACATCTGCCACTGTAGACTTTTTCTCATTTTTTTAAAATAGGCATTTTCTTTCGAAAGATAAGTTTTGCCTTTCCGACATACCGCACAAATTCATATATATTTGTATAATTTGAAAAATTAATTTAGTTAAAAACAAGAAATTTTGTTAAGGTTGTATTGTTTTACCTCTAAACGGCACTTTTTTATGCACACACTGGCTAAATGGTCAGGTTATAAGGACCCACTGGATAACTGTTAGGAGACAGATGGAAACCTAACTTTTAAAACACTTTAGCGTGTTCTTCTTTAATGGGCACAGCGTATGGTTTTTCCTGCACAAGAAACACGGCTAAGCGTTCCATCCAACGGACGGTGGTCTTTCCAAGTCCATCGATAAAGTTTTCCTGGCAAAGTTTAATGAGTTGGGTTGCTTAACTTCTGAGCGGCAATCTTTTTGTACATAACGGGCTAAATGGACAGGTCACAAAGACCCCGAGGGCTCAGAAAAGGTTGGGGGGAAAGGGTCCCACTGAGCAGTTACTTGAAGACAGATGGTAACCTTCCGTCAAGACCATACAGCATGTTCTTTAACGTGCATTGGGTATGACCCTCCCGCACACGGACCACGCTTTTAAGTCCCATCAGACGGACGGCGGCCTTTCCAAGCTCATCTGTGTTCTCTACTGATCGAGGGCGGGCAGTTTTTCGGAGATAAATCTCAACCCTGGCCCAGTTGGGAACACGAACTTGGGAACGTCAGATTACGAGCCTGGAGTGCTAACGATTGAGCCACCTTCACCCCCAAAGTTTAATTTATCCATGTGTGATGGGGTAAGAGAAAGGGGAATAGTTATGCATATTTTAGGTGAATCCATTACTAAAATCCATGAGTTTCAGATTTTTTTGTTACCCGATTTCACTCAATTTAGTTTTCAATTTTTATCTTCCATTTCAGTTCTGGTTCATTTCCCTTCAATTGTTAGTTATATAAGAGCAATTGTTCATTTTTTGAAGTTTTAGGCTTAAATAACCAAAAATGTGCCCAAGAAATTCTCCTATGATTTGCTAATTGACGATTTCTAGTGCTCACTGGTCTTGTCTTCCCAGCAGGAGCATAGCCTGAAATTGTTCAATGGGGATTACCATAGGTCAGAGGTTCAAGATAAATATGCAATTATATTATTGAAATAATAAACTGTAATTCCAAACCTACGTAACACGTGAATATAATTATTCCCATATGCCTCTTAGTACGTGAGCACTTTCACGCTCCCGGGTGTAAAGCAGACAACTGACTTCCTACGCCTGCGAATGGTATCGAGGCGTGGTGAAAATGTTCGCTTAATGAGAAGTATGTGCTAATAATTATATTCGCATTCTACATTGGTTCACTGCTACAGTCTATTATTGGAATAATAATTCTGTCAGAACCCGAGATACTAACTGAATTTTAAAACGCAGTTATTTAAGCCACTTTCAATTTATGCTAGAAAATTTAAAGACTGACATTATCAACGCATGCTCCTCTGCACTCTAAGCAATAATAAAATAATCTTAATGCATGTTTTTCCCTTTATTTTGGGATAATTTAAAGTTATTAATATCTAATATTTATTTGTTTCACTCACAAGAAACACTGATGGATAGCAGTTATTTCTAGAACCAAGAAAATTCAACTATCCTAATTTTGTAGCTATTTTTGCCAGACAATGTAAAAAGACATTAATTTTTAACCAAGCTAAAAAATTTGTCGTTTAAAGAAAACCTAAAGTTACGTTTTGAATGAATTGTACTCGTAGTTTCGCATTTAAATAGTCATCATTCACCGAAGAATAACTTAATTCGACATCTGCATCAGTTCGAATTCAGTTCTCAAAATGCTATTGTCTTAACTCTATTAAATCTGACAAGGCACCTATCCAGTTATTATTTAAATGTCTCTATCCATTTACCGTTTTGACAGCAGTTCTGCAAAAGTCGATGATAATTTAGCTGGCAGAAACTTCGTCAGACCTTTGGAGAACTACTTAATGCACGATGAGGCAGTATAATAACGCGTGTCTTGATTTACGTTTTAACAAAACAATCGATAGTGAAATCGTCATTATATATATATCTACGAAAACTTAAATCTCGGCGTTAATTCTTAAATTCTTCCAACAAAATAAAGCTGTTTAAAGATCAATTTCATGTGCACGTTACATCCTTTGAGGGCAACTGAATTCTGACATGTAAGCTGCTTCAAAAGCAACATTTTAATCTTTCTTCTACTTCAATGAAACTCTGACATTCAAAATTTTAGCAAGACCTTTAAAATCTCCGATTATTGCTTATGGATATTCAAACAGTATGAACGAATTTCGTTTCAGTTTTTTTTTTGCAATATGGATTACGTTTCAGAAGTCTTAGGCTAAAAAATTATATCCACATAAAAAGCTTTTTTCTAACATAATGTACAGGTTCGTTTCAGTTTACCTTGCCTGAAAATAAAGTGGCTTTAAAAGATTTTATGTTGAAACATTATTAAAACATTGCGAAGCAAATTTACGGCTGAATTTATTACTTTACAAAATTAAAAAATATGTATTAATGATCGTCTAATCTCCTGAAGACTTCAAGAACTTTGAAAAATAATGTGTATGATGACTAAACACGCTTTTCTTAAAAAAAATACTGCCATCATAAAAAAATACTGCCATCATAAAAAAAATACCGTTATTCGGTCAATTGTAAAGCATATTTTTAAAGAATTACATGGTTCTTTTTTTAAATCAAATTTGACCAGACTTGTCCTGAAAAATTGATGCAATATAGAAAATGGAATACGTTTTAATGAAAGTAGATTTACTTAGAATTCCTGAAAAGTAAGTGTTTTTTTTTTCGCTATATTCAAAGTTCACTACACCACAATAATTCCAACAAAAAGTACTAATTTTAACATACAAATATCTACCAAGTTTGAAAATTGTTTCTGATAGTGCATAGATATTAATATTTTTGTGAAGACATGTGTGAACATTTGCATTAAATCATGCCATTGCCAATAGTCGCATATTAAATATACAATAATAACAAATCACCAATTATTCTTTCCATTGGTATATCAGAAAACAAGACTTTCAAAATATTATCCAATAAGGTCAAAATACTTGATACAGAAAACACATTGAATTGATGCAGACAGTTGGAATGAAGTTGGGCAATAATCTCAGTTCATAAGTAGTATTATCAATTTCCACTCCAAATCCAGAGATAATAATAGCATTATCATGTCATATTGCTACGAAAAGGAAACAAGTTGTAGACTTTAAAATCGTATATCAAAATTAAAGAAGAAAAACCCCGTTTGATTGATGTCTAGAGCGAAGCGAATTTCGACCATAAAAAGTACGTTTGGACTACAGCTTAAAAGGATGATTAGGTAGCTAAATTCCAACAGTTATTTTTTGAAGTCGCAGGAGGGATGGTGGCAGTTTTTATACAGCCATTCATTACTAGAAACAGTGAGTAAAATGAAGTGAGCGATCAAGAGAATTAGTGGCTTACACGAAAACGACAGCTCGTGTGGTTGTGAATGCGACGCACCATCGCGGCTGTAAAAACGGATGACAGTGGCAGAGTCCCGCCCGCCATCATCAATCTCCACAGCTGTCAGCAGTGGCCGGTGGATAGCATTCATCTGCAGCATTCAGTGAGGGATGGATCCTCTTCACACATACATTCCCACATCGCCAATCTCGCAGCGCAGAGAGACGAGATGGCAATGCGCACGCGCTAGATGCACCTCAATTATTTGTGGCTGGACGGGCAGAGGAAAGTTCAACTACCTGGAAGATAGGAGCAACTCTCTTCCGAAGGACTAGTCTCTAGGAGAGAGAAAACAATGATGGCAGAAGCCGAAATTCTAATGCCAAAAGGCGAACAATGTTAATTTTCGAAATAGACGAAAATTATAGCTATGTGACTAGTTAGTGAACGTTTACAGCTGCTGTCCTAATTATGTGCTGAGTGAGGAAAAAAAAATTATCAAACACACCTGGCAAAATTAATATTGGCAGGATTGGGTAGGGTTGTTTTACCTCTGAGCGGCACTTTTTTGCACACCATGGGCTAAATGGCCAGGTCACATGGACCCTGAAGGCTCAGAGAAGGTTGGGGGAGGGGACCCACTGGAACAGCTGTTGGGAGACAGATGGTAGCCCCCCCATCAAGGCCATCCAGCGTGTTCTTTAACGTGCACAGGGTATGTCTCTCCCGCACACGGGGCCACGGCTTAACGTCCCATCCGACGGACGGCGGCCTTTCCAAGCCCATCGGTGTCCCCTACTGACCGTGGGCAGGGCGGGGAATTTTACGGAGATAAATCTCAACGCTGACCCAGCTGGGACTCGAACCTGGGAACTACAGATTACGAGCCTGGCGCGCTACCGACTGAGCCACCCCCGCCCCGGCAGGATTGGGTGTTTCCGTTCAAGATCAAGAGATCATCCTATAAGTTATCGTTCGTGAGAATTAAAAACATAAAAGAGGTTCATATAGTTGATATTTTGAGATATTTTCAATGGAAAATATTGTAGGAAAAAAATCATACACAAATTCTCCACAATCGATAACGTAAATAAAGGAAATAGCGTTCGGAAGAAATAATAAGTAATATTGAAGTCTGTTCCGATATCATATTCTAGTGAAAACCATTAGGAGAGACTTTTAAAATTTAGGGTTAAGCATTTCCCTTAAAAAGAGATGCAAAGGTGATCAAACTAACTTAATTCAGAATATTTATATACCTATTATATCATACACATGGAAAACTTGCAAAATATGAATTTTTAAAATTCATTCAAATTCAAAAATTTAATCTGAATTCAAAATTACCCATTCATATGTGTCTAGTATGGAACATCAATATTTCCTACCTACTGAACACTTTTTGATTTATAATTATTTTTAGGGCTCTCAACATTTATTTTGATATTCGCAGGACAAGGCCCGGTAAAAAGAACGTTTCACCTATTTTCTTTTTAATAGTAAAAATGGATGCTAGAAACGAAAGGGATTTTAAAATTGGCATGGCTTGTGGTAAGCGCTGCCGGTCACGTGTAGTTCTCAATCATCCTAAGAAGTCGCTTGAAGCGGCAAACTTTGTTTTTCTTTTAGTCCAAGGAACTAGCTTGGACGGGTCACCGTTAAGACCAATGAGAAGTAACCCATCAGCAGGCTTTGGCAGGAAGCTGCACTTCTAATAGCACCGGCTTCCTGAAGATTAGTGGGTCAGTGGCCGGCGTCCAGTGGGCACCCAACCGCCGGAAGCTGGCTTGTGTTGAAGGTCCGACCATCCATCAACAAGGAACTATGCTGTGGGTCTTCAGCCAACATGCCGAAGAAGTCGGAATTTACAGAATGATACTGGAGAATATACCCAATATGTTCTTGATTTTTATATTGCAACTTATACATTTAATTCTTAGAGCGAGTATGGAGAGAGATTAAAAAAAATAAGCATTTTGTTGAACTCATAAAGCTTTTAGTTTCATCAGGTCTTCAAAACTCTCCATGAATTAATAGGAAATTTCTGAAATTAATATGTTTTTTTATTTGATTACGTATATTCCAAGTCTGCATTTAAGATCTGAATAGAGTGAATTTCACATAAACTGAATTAAATTCTAGAAAACAGGGATTACAATATACAAATGCGGCATATTTACACTTAGGATAGTTGCAGAATTCGACGGGATATTTGTATATTAGATACTCTGCAAAGGTACTGGTATATCAGTTATTTGTTCAGATTATTCCTTCAAATACTTAATACGTTCAGTTTTTTTAAGAAATAATCGAAAACTTTATGAATTGATTTTTAGAAAAAAATATTCTATAATAAGTATCAATGCCGTCCCTTGGCCGGTAGTTAGCGCGCTTGGGTACTGATCTACGGGACCTGAGTTCGAGCCCTAGATAAGGCATGGTTGTTCGTGTTGTTTTTCTGCTGAGGTCCCGCCATCCTTACAGACCTTCTACTATGGCGTATAAACTGATAGGCTCCTGTTTAGACCTCTGTGGCAAACAGCTGCTTGAGGGGGTATGTATTTTATTTATTAATAAATATCAAACTAAAATATCGCCTCTTTTGAATACGGAATGATCGTTTTCAAAGAGAATGAAATTTGTCCCTTTCATACTTAGAGCTCTCGAATTGTCGAACGTAATGAGTAATTTGGAAAATACAATCAAAAAAATTTTTCATTTATCTCTTTAAAACAAAAAGTTGCGCTTTCTCAAACTCACTGGGAGATGTAAACCCTATCCTCACCATACCCTATTAGAAAAATTTATATTTTTTGCATGAATAGATCGTTTACATTATTCGCTACAGAATTTTTCGTTTTTACAGCTTTAACGATCTTTAAACGGACGGTGGAAAATTAAGCAAACTGGAAGTTTCGGAAAATATGAATCATAATTTATTCAACCATAAAGGAATTTTTATTAATCTCTTAAAACAAACATTTAATATCTACGGATGGACGTTACAGTGGAAAAGGCTCGCTCCTGGAAACGAGCTAAAATTTAGCAAATTTACTCAAAATTAGAAATTTGTGTTTTAACATTTAATGACATTTGCGAAATAACATATTTTGTTTTTCCGACTAAATGAATATCGAAATCACAGAAACGAAGAAAAAAAAATGCATCTGAACTCACAACATTAGAAAATTTATGAGATTTAGGAATGTGACGCAGTTAATACAATCAAGCGGGTTTTCAGAAATCTAGAGAACCATCTACAAGGATACTTCTTCGTAAACTTTTTAATTAGCAAAGCATTTAAATGAAAAATGTCTTATGAATTAAATTTCAAAATTTCACTTTTTTACAACTTCATATGAATTATTAGTTGAAAAATTACATAAAATTTAAAGTAACATTTTGACAAAAAAATATATTCAGCGTCGTCCTACTAGGTAAATGCTGGAATGTTTAATACTGTAATGTTATTAAAAACCTGGGATGACAGAAAACTCATCCTAAACTATGTTTGTTTAGTGACTGCTTTTATCTTCAGTTTATTCTAGAGAAAAATTCTGCTCCTGAGTCAGTTTCAGATATGAAACACCTACAAATTGCGCAGCCATGAGAGAAAACAGGCCACAGAACAATATGCAATAGCTGGCCATAGTCCAACATACTTCTCACTGCTACAGTTTTTGTTGTCAGCACCATGCTGGCCACTGTCCAGACCACTGCTGTCATAAGTACTGTGCTTTGACCACAAGGCTACACTGGACACTTGCCACTGCTTGCGTACACCTCCCTTACTTTTCTTCACAAAATAGTCGCTCACAAGAACGAATCGTTTGTATTTTAACCTAGCGGAATTATGAAGGAATAAAAATCTAAAAGTTACAATTGTCAGAGAATATGGTTACATTTTTAGAAACAGTTCCTTGTGTGAATAAACCTGTATAGCAAATACTATAAGGTTTCTCTGTCGAATGTGTAGCATTAAAAAACACAAATGAAAGTTATTTAAAAGGACTATGCATGCAGGTAAATTAATGCAAATTAACAGGGGTAAAAAAGCGCTAATAAACGCATAACTTTTAAAATGAATATGTGTATGTTTGGGAACCAATTATTAATTTTAAATCAGTCTTCTATGCTAAGAATGTAATTAAAAGTTTTTGTGCCTGGCGCAAAACGAAAAAAATATGTTCCACAAAAAAACAACAACCCCGTATTGGTATATATAAACAGCTTTCACGGTAATGATATATATTATTTTAAAACGTTTTGTTTCAGATATGCTTTTTCTCGATCAAAATTCTTTTTAAAACTTATCTTTTCCTCCAACTGTTTTCCTTTCAGGAACCTAAAAAAATGTTCCATTTGGGGTATTTTCGGTCGCACCTGTGTAAAGACACATCGCCGTTGATTTGTCCAGAGCATGACTTCATGTGAAGTTTTATAATGCGACTATACCGTTTTATGTGCAAACATTACTACAAAATGTATAAAATTATATTTATGTGATATTTGTAAAAGTCTTTCTTTGATTAAAGCATTTGAGCTTATTTCATGATGCATAAGAAGTCGATCTGTTTTTTAAAACGTTTGCTAAGAGACAGAGGTTGGAATGTTTGACCTCTGACCGGCACTTTTGCACACAATGGCCAGACCAAATGGACCCCAACCCAAGTACTCAGAGAAACTTGAGGGAAGTGGGACCTACTGGACAGCCAGCTGTTAGGAGATGGTGGAAGTCTCCTCAAGGCCATCCATCCACTATGTTATTTAACAGAGTATGGGTCTATTGCACACAGGACGGCTTTACTTCTCATCCGACGGAGGGCGGCCTTTCGAAGCCCATCGGAATTCCCAACTGATGGAAGGTGGGGGTTAGTGCAGATAAATCTGAAAAATGCAGATTATGAGCCCGGAGCGCTACTGGCTGAGCCCCCCCCCCCCCCGGAGACAGAGGTAGAGCACGTGCAAGGACTGTTCGCATCATTTTTGTGGCTGTCACATCTGAAATGTAGGATTTAGATCGGTAAGATTCAGTGGAATGGAAATGATGCATTGGTAATAAGTTCTCACTGAAAAATGGATAATCAATTCCGACTTTCATTCAAGAAGTTAGGGAAGGAATTTCTTCTTAACTGTAGATCAATATTCGAAAGACATCAATCAACCATCTTGTATAGATTTCATGAGATGATAATAAATCTAGATTCAACAGATTAAGTATTCGCATTCCTTATAAAGAAGTAAAAAAACGAAACTAAATCTTCATCCATGTCGAAGCGACAGAATAAAATGAACCCTTCTATATATGTTACGTGAACGGAAAACTAGATTCCAAGCTCAACAACAGAAATAAGTTAATTATGGAAAATGTCATTGAAGAAATCTAAATTAAACCTATCTAAGCTAGAAATTTTAAAACATTCGTTTAGAATTTTAAAGATTTATGGAAGTTGATTCATTAAAATAGAAAGTCTTAAGAAATTTCTTCCCAAATTATTTATAATATAATGCTGTATTGAAAAGTTTACAACTGTAGTATTTATACTTTCGTGTACTGATCAATTCGCAGAGTGATACTCAATTTTAGAGAAATTTTAAGATCTTTAAATTGAATTATTTCTAAGTGACAACTTTTTTTGTTCGAGGTATGGCTCTCCGGCACATGAGGCCACGGCTTAACGTCCCATCCAATGGACGGCGGCCTTTCCAAGCCCATCGGTGTCCCCTGCTGACCGTGGGCAGGGTGGGGAGTTTTTCGGAGATAAGTCTCAACGCTGACCCAGTTGGGACTCGAACCAGGGAATTACAGATTACGAGCGTGGCGCGCTACCGACTGAGCCACCCCTACCCCTACAGGGCCAGTAGTAAAGCCATTTAACATAAAATGATGAAGCATGATGAAAGCAAAAGAAAACATAGGTTTGGATGTTTTACCCTTGAACGGCACTTTTTAGATGGGCTAAATGGCCAGGTCACAAAGACCCCGAGGATCAGAGTAGGTTGGGGGAGGGAATATACTGGACAGCTAGTTAGAGACACATGGTAGCCTCTCGTCAAGGCCATCCAGCGTATTCTTTAACGTGCACAGGATATGGCTCTCCTGCACATAGACCACGGTTTAACGTCACATCTGACGGAAGGCGATCTTTTCAAGTCCATCGATGTCCCACGTGGACATCAGGAGACAAAATAAAATGCAACCAAGAAAATCTTGCAAAGGATATTGAATTTTCCAATAAGCCACTCTGCTACAACTAGTATTGGTGTGCAATTGCAGCAGAAATTTGCATTTGATCCGAGATAAAGCAACACAGAGGCACGATTCATTCAGACACCGGAAATGGTCACAGACAAAAACTTGCCAACAAATTCTCAATATCAGCTTCACTAAATGATTAGCGCCAAGACTCAAATGTAAACAAGCATACTAACCCACTGACACACACACACGTTTATTCAAATACTGACAATTATTTTTAGATAGATTTGCTTTCATTATATAGCAATAAAAATATGAAACTTTACCATTCTTTGATTTCAATTTTCATCGGCCAGTATCATTAGAGTAAAATTCCTCTTATATATTGTAGGGACTCGATCGGCTAGTTCGAGTCAGGAGTGCCATTTTTCGGCTGAGCTTTGCTTAGGTCTTCACTAGTTTGGAACGTGGGTATTACCTGATCCTGACTGGGGCGAGTCCCCCCCCCCCCCCCCGAAAACATCACGTCACCGCGCTGGCGTTATTTCCAACGAAGCAAATGAATTTGGAAAAAGACAGCTACGCTTTAGACTCTGGTATGGGACGGTCGTGAAGACGTCGCCTGTGTTTACATCAATTGTTTTCCATTGTTGCATAAGTGTTGGAAACTCCCGAAGGCTTTGCTATAACCTTTTTAGTAGGATTGGGGATTCTGCTGTATTTAGTGACTTTCCAGGAGGCAGTCGTGGTAGCTTGTAAATATATGATTGTGCGCTGTATTGCCGCTGATGTAAAATAAATGGAGATATGTATATAATACAAGTACACATACGAGTCCAGTATTTTAAGCAAATGACTACTACTATCCTGATATAATTAGTAGACTACGTATCCATAGTTAAAAGTTTATACACACTGTGGGAAGAAAAACGACTCACTACCTATTACTTATCAGATTTCGATGAGTGATTTCTCATCAAAAGCTTTCAGTTGTAAATTGCACAATTTGAAAAAAAGGAGTAGAAAGTCGACGTGCGAAGTTCTCAAATTTTTCTAGAATGCTGATAAATATCTCTGCATCGCTCCAGTACACTAGAAGTCCGACCTAGATAGGCAACGTTGGCTGCGAGAGCAAAACTTATAAATTCGAAATCTACACTGGAAGATAAATGTGATCGTCTCTCCTAAAACTATTCAACTAAAGGTTTACGGCATTTTTGCACTTTTTATCAGTGATTCCAGCATCTTGTCTCACTAGGTGATGTTGTAGCGTATAATAATTCTTCGTTTGGAGGCATCTATGAGGTCATTTCAAACGGCATTTTGCTAGTGAATAATTATGAACAGATGTAGACGGCTAGACACACCATGTTAAAAAAAAAAAGTTCTTTCGACTAATTCGTACCAAACAGTTTTTTTAGCTTTGCCACATTACAGCTATAATAACATGTAAAACCAGTTTTCCACATAAAAAGAAAAATCGCAGATTAAACGAGGTGGTTGCATCTAACCTTCAATGGAAAAACATGAAAGAGGAATGACTTTAAAAAAATGAAGTAACTCATGGTTTGCGCCCTGGAATGTTGCCCAGTTGCATCGTTTCATAGATCTCGATATCAGCCATCTGTATTAAGGAGCAATAACCCATTGCCATATGCCTCCTAGCTACAAAATAAAAAGAAATTTATGTGTTGTAAAAAAAATTCAAAGGGACATCTGCGCGCTCTCGTTTCTGACCAACTTGCAAGCTCAAGATATCACTACCTACGTCATCAGTACTGTGTTGACAATTGCTGTAACAGACACGTTATGCTTTGGATTAAAGACAACGCATTTCCAAAGCAAACATAAAAGCATTATAATTTATAGTTGATTACCAAGACTTTATAGATAAAAAATATTGAATTCCTTGTATGAACCGATACATTTCAGAGGGTTGGGGTTTTACCTCTGATTGAAACTTTTTTTGCACACAATGTGCTAATTGGCCAGGTCATAAGGACATCGACAGCTCAGGGAAGATTGGGGGAGGGGACACATTTGAACAGCTGTTGGGAGAGATGCAGGCCTACCGTCAAGGCCATCCAGCGTGTTCTTTAACGTAAACAGGATATGGATCACTTGAAAATAGGACCACGGCTTTACATCTCATCCGAGACGTAGGCCTTTCCAAGCACATCGGTGTCCTCTTTCTAACTGAGGACAAGGTAGGGGCTTAAAGGAGATAAATCTCAACGTTGGCATAGTTGGGACTCGAACCTAGGAACTGCAAATTATCAGCCAGGCATTTCAGAGGGACTTTATCAGTCCGTTTCACAGACTGATAAAAATTGTCATTTAATGAATGGTAAAGTTTCGTATTATTTGTCATTTACAGCTACAGTAACATCCTTGCCATTAGAATATAGGTTTACAGCTCATTATTATTAGATAATTAGAAAGTCCAATTACCTAAGGTGAATATGGAATGTTCGTTCTCACAGAGAAACACTGAGATTTTATAAATTTAGCGGCCTCTAACGATGGAAATTCAAACTAATGGGAGATCTGAAAACTGTGAACAGTATTTTATTAGCACCTAACAAACCCAGAAAGAATTTTTCATTTGTCTCTTAAAACAAACAAGTTGCGTTTTCTTAGTCCCTAAGGTTGAGGAGCAAATAGCTGCTGTCAACGTAAATTCTTAACCACCAATATCAACCACATTCTGCCGCCAAAATTTTACATTTAAAATATAGACTTTAAAATATTCGTTTCGAGTTTTGCCATTTTCCAACTTTGGGCCTCCTAGCGATAGAAATTGAATTATTGGAAGATTCGGAAAACGCGATCGTAACATTTTATTAGTACCTATCGAAAAGGAAATTTTCATTTGTAAATTAAAAACAAAGCCGCTGAAAGACACACGACAATGAAAACAGAAGGTTTGTTGATTTCTCTTTTTCAAAAAGATTTAAAAACTAATGGATTGATAGATTTTATTTTTGGTCTTGTTTGTAATCGCATGCTCGAATTTTTCAATCCAACGCCTAGGATTATATTTATCCTAATTTCTTACGAATTAAACTTTCAACGTTAAAACTTATCTGCCCAATCGACTAGTAAAAACTTCTTGGATGAAAAAAAATATTCTTTATTTACGAAACCAGAGTTTTTTTTTAAGGATAATCAGCAAATTTGCTTATCATACTAATAACCTCATCGAAATCACCGAAGTAAATTATAAATACTAATGGACCTAAAACAGAGACGTGGGCATTCCACTAGTTACTTTAATCCAGCCTGATGCAATGAAGAATTTTTTTTTTTTAGTTTTCAATAATAATTGGAAGCGATGTATGGGATTATCAGTGATCGTTTATACGTAAAGAGTAAACGTAATAAGCTTACTTTTACTCTTTACGTATAAACCTACTACTGATAATCCCATACATCACTTCCAATGCAAATATCTCTTTCTATAATGTCTTTAATTTCCGTGCTTAAGAACAAAATTTGCTTATATAGCAAAAAAATTTATTTGCTATATTATAAAATTTGCAATATTATATTTTAAAATAATAATAATTATAACTTACAAAATTTATATTTTTAAAATTTCCAAATTTATTGGAAACAAAACATGTTATTTCAGTTGTGACCAATACTATGAAACCTGCTTGGTTCAAGTTCCGACCAACATCATTTCTCAAGCTTTCACAAACCTATTTTACTGGCCAGGCGAATACAAGTTATAGGAGATAGCTAAACGAAAAACAGAAAGAATCCCTGAAAATAATACCAAAAATGAGTAAAAACAGATTAAAAAATACACACTACATGTCTACCTTCCCATTAAAAAAAAACGTTGCCATTGGTGGGAAAAGATTGCGTCTAATGTAGTCTCACACGTATAATTTAGCTTTTAGCACAGAAAGTGAGAATTTCATCCATTTCCTATATTTTGTTGAGCTGCCTGTATGTTAAACAAATAGGAACCGAATAGGTATTGTTTCAGTCCTACGGGGTGAAATAACCGTAAAGAGGAAAAAACTGGCCTGCAAGATCCCGTTTTTCCAATCCGATCATAACTAGTGACATAAAAATACGGTCGTCAATGGCGACAATTTTTTATCTAAAGAACAATTACATTATTCAATAAATCCTTTATCTTTTAAACCAAATAGAAATTATTAAACATAATTCTACTGAAAGATAATGCTTATAACGCCTGATAATAACAAACGACAAAATATGAAACTGCTAGTACCTTTGCAAATTGAGAAATTTCACGGTACTTATAATGTCTCAACGACGAAGTTATAGATTATCATCAGTTTTTATTAGAAAATTCTCCATAATATATAACTGCGCAATATCTACAAATTTTATGAATCAATGCTGCCAACCGTACTAAAATTATAGTTCTTCTAATATAATTTTAAGTCCATGTATTATAACGCAAAAATACTATAATTACTAATACTTTTATTTTTATATTATTTGCTAAAAAAAGTTGTTAAACTATAAATTCAAAGTCAAATGCTAATATTAAAAACACCACATAGAAAAAAGTGAATAAAGCAACATTTTAAAGTGAATAGTTTTATATTTCACAAGAAATTCAACAATTGTAGTACGATGCCGTGAATTTGGCGCCATAATTTTCAAAAATATATTTCCAAGGTCAGGACCTCCCGACTTCGTTTTCGACTGGGGAGTATTTCATACCCTCAGGCCACTAATCTTTTTTTTCCTCTGATGACTAAAAAATTTAGTTGACTAGCAAGTTTTCCACATTTTTGCAGGGCTGATTATAACTTCGATCAATGGAGGGAAGAAAGAAAACTCTGTAAGGCCAAAAGATATTGTTAAAATTAACGAAAATCATGGCGCCATATGTGACTCAAGTCCAACCAACCATTTATTAGTATGAAGTAGCAGCGATAATCTTCAGCGCTCGCATTTTCATGGAATTAAATTCTACAAGCCTGAAAAGCACAAAAAGAACGCCTGAAAAGGAAGGAAACAGTTATTTCTTGGGTCAAGGAAGTCTCAGTAAAAAAGTAAATGGTTTCAGAGTCAATGGTGCAACAGCCTAATTAGCTGTGACTACAAATGCTTATCGTCGAGAAAATAAATATAAATAGTTGTACTCAACTTTGAATCTCTATCTGCCCTAAAACCGAAAAAAATGTCACTAAAACCCAACAATATAACTGGACTAAAAGGCACGGGTTCATGGATGCAGCTTTAAAGCTGAGCTGCCATTCTCTTTGCAAAAAAAGAGTAAAGTGTTCATTAGAAGAGAAACATTAGTAACGCTGTGCATACAAAAGAATGGCCTTCGTAGAATAGAGTTCTGGTACTTCAGCTTTGAGTAACAAAAATAGCCATGGACATCGAATTCTAAAAATTATAATTGAAGTAGAAAGGAATAGAAGAAAAAAAAAAGCTGACTCTTCCAAAAAAGAAACTTATTTGGTGAGGCTTACATTTTTATTCTCTAAATATGAACTAGCTTTTACTTCACTAAGTACAATAAACCAGGCATTCATTAGCAAAATGAATCCTATTATGCATGCAGCAACAAATTTAATCCTTTAATCGCCAATGAGAGACTACAAATGCCATTTCGAAGTTTGCATTGACATTAGGAGAGTGTTTTAAGAGTAAAGATCCCCGTGAGAGCCCCGACCAATCCAGTTGAATCACCACGATCGACGGTATGGCAGTGAATGAAGCCACCTGTAATTCAGCGCTACAGGCCAACAGCTGTATCAAGCTCATTGGTTAATTACGGCTGCAAATGCGACGTTTTCTGGGAGCGTTCAAGGCAGCGCTGCGCACGAAAATGCCAGGTTAATCCCGTAGCCTGTCTCCGCTGCAGCCAACAATTACTACACCACGAGCCGATTGCGTGAACGAGAAAGGGTGTTTTAGCTCTATTTACAGCAACAATTGTGTTGTTTAGTAACAGCAGGCGACGGAAAGTCTATGCGGTATTTGCTTCTGCTAAAAGAGTTTCTGGCGCGCCACGAAAACGCCAAATGTATTGACTTTCTACAGCTAGCATTCTGATTACAATTACTTTCGGTAATGAACGTAACACTAACTTAATAGCGAAGCAGTTACATTAATAACGGTTGTAGTCATCAGCAGGATTTAATGAGGAATTTTATTCCTGAATTTCTAATAATAAGAATGAAATTCCTCATCAAATGCGACTGATAACCTTCTCCATGTAATTAACAGTTAACTCATATTAAAATCATCCTGCTGCATTCACATCTGGAGTACTAATCTCAATTCAGAATAAGACTTAGACTCTTACATTTTACTCTCAATGATTGTTGTATCTTCGAAATAATAAATTCTTAAAGAGAGTTCATTTAACTTATAAATGCAATTCCGAATTATTTGCTGCAGACTTGTTCATACATAGGGTAAATGAAGATTTTTCGCCACGCTACAAGTTTGTGTTAGTTGCACATTAATGTTAGTGTTTATAGTGAATGTGAGGTAAATTCGGGCAGTTTTATCCCTGAACAATAACTTTTCCTTTTAGCGGGAATAAACATCAATGCAAGCACGATTGGGATTAGAACCTGGGAGCATCATATTGTGAGCCTGGTGGCAACCGACTAAACAAACCGATGATATTTATGTTTAAATTACACTGGTTTCCATAAATTAAGGAAAACTCAGAAAAATTATGATAAACAAAAAAAAAAACCTATATGAATGATTTTAATGAAATTTGATGAAAACATGAATTACAATGTTAGTTTCAGAATGGCATAAAATATTTTACACTAGAAACACTTTTCGTCAAAAAATAACACTTGAAATCCAAAAATGAGGTGTAAGAATGCAATGGCCAAAGTTCTTTAATCAGGAGTGTGGTCACTCCTTACATCAATGCAGGCATGACAGCGATGTTCCATGCTGTTTATGATGCTGTGAATCAGCTCAGTAGGGAGTAACGACCATTGTCCTTTCAAAGCAGTAATAAGCTCCCCTTTGTTGCAGGTGGCGGGTTGAAGACGGCAACACGTCTCCCTAGAGCATCCCACACATGCTCCGGATTTAGGTCTGGAGATCGAGCTGGCCACTCCATGCGCATAATGGTCTCCTCTTGAAGATATTGTTCCACTAGTCGAGCTCTGTGTGGACGAGCAATATATCGTCTTGTAAGATGAATATTTTACCTATTGCACCAGCGTAAGGAGGTACATAAAAGGTCCAGGATGTCATCTCTATATCTTTGAGCATTGAGGTTCCCACTCGTCAACACATAGAGGTCTGTGTGTCCACCTAAGGAAATGCCACCCCAAACACACACGCTACCTCCGCCGTAACTGTCTCTTTGACGGATGTCACTGGGATGATAGCGGTACCTCGTTCTCTCCATATCAGAATCACTCTGCAAGAACTACTCGACTCATCTGTGAAGATTACGGACCTCCATTGCACTTCTCTCCGGTTAATATGTGTGCCTGCCCAAGTCAACTGCTCTCTCCTGTGACGTGAGGGGTATACAAATTACTGGCCATCTAGCGTACAGACCTCCCTTATGAAGCCTTCTGCGCACAGTAGAAGCTGATACAACCCTTCCAGTGGCTGCTGCAAGAGAGGATCATAGCTGAGAGGGAGTAGACGTTCTGCTCCTTCCTGCTGTTAATCGTAGATATCGGTGTTGTACAGTGGTCGTAACTCTAGCTCTTCCTCCGCTAAACCTCCATGACACGGAATCCGTGTTAAGAAATTGATTCCACAGTCTATGGACCACAGAAGTACTCATGTTCATCCGTGCCACGTCTGACTGACTTTGGCCTGTTTCGAGCCGGCCAATAGCGCACCACCGCAGTGTATTTTGTAAATCATGTCTTGAGGTCATTCCTACAAAATGGCTATTTCGAATTTCTTTACTTACATTTGCAACACAAAATAACGATCCACTCCAAAACAGCCCTTTTTATGCCGCTATAGGGTTACGCAAATTGACGAAACCTATACTAATTTGCATACGATATGCTTACTCGGCATTACTTTATTAATTACATGAACAAATTTGGTGAGGATCTCACAATATTTTAGCGAATTATCGCAATTTTTCTGATTTTTCCTTAATTTATGGAAATCAGTGTAGCAGATTTATCCGGCGTTGTTCGGATCTGAAACTGTAAAGTATATAGTAGATTCCACGCCGGAAGCTTTCATTTGACATACAACTCATTACAATAGATTTGTCTCTCCTCCCCCCACCCCACCCTTGGGTATAATTTTTTTCTTCCTCCTCCTCTTTAGGGGAAGTCTGAAACTCTGAAAAGCTGTGGTAGATGGTACTCTCCACGTGATTTTGAATAACTACTAATGCTAAGTTTATAAGAGACACCGGTGTTTATCGGCTAATGTTAAGTCTAGGTGGATTTCGAAAAATTCACACCCCACTTGGTTCGCAAATAGCCAATGCTCTTCCCTTGGGTGAAGGGAACGTTCATGCAAAGTTTGGTGCCTTTAGCTTTTTTGGAGCCGAGTGCATAAGCGAACAGACACACAAACTTTCTTCTACATGTATTAGATTGCATATAGATTTTGAAGCTGAACTTGAAATTTTATTTCCTTTCCGTAATTGATACAATCGTAGAGTTTAAAACAAAATTAAAAAATTTTAACAATACCTATCTTCCTATAGGGGTCTAAAAGTAGAAAATAAACCTAAAGCATATCGATGGTGCAATGAATCACTGAGTTCTTATGCACTTCAAAGGAAGATAGGGCGCCGGCAATCTTGTTGAGTAGGTAAATCGGCGCCCTACCTTCCTTTGAAATGAATACGAACTCAGTGATTGATTGCACCATCGACATGCTTTAGGTTTATTTTCTGCTTTTTAGGGCCCTATAGGAAGATTGGTGTTTTTTAAAATTTTTAATTTAGAATTTTTGTCACTAAAACACTTATCTTCAAAAACTTTCATTTGATACTGTGACTCATAAACATCTACCAGATTTTCCCCCACTTTTGGTCTCATGTTTGAGGTAGCCAGTGACATTAGAGACGTCACAAGTTTTAATTTGAGATATGATTCGTTTAAGTCTCTCTTTTATCCAGTCCCCTTTTTATTCTTCAATCTGCCCCCCTTTTATCAGGGAGGAGAATATTGAAGGTAAAAGTCGAAACAGTTTACGACGGTCATTATACGAGTTTTCATTTGACACCTAACTCGTAACTGTAGGTCCTCGCGTTCGGAAAACAGAGTAGAACACGACTTTCATATTTCCCGCTTTTTGGGGGGGAGGAAAGCATGGGGGGTCAGTTTTTATTTGGCACATAAATCATTAAGTTTCTCCATAATATTCGAAAGATGGTGGAACAACGTTTTATCAAATCCACAAATCAATCAACCGACAAAATCAAAGCAAAATCAATAGGAATGTAGGTAAAAAGAATGCAACTACTTGCCGCGAAGTATTGGTGAAATGGTAACAGGATCACGCCACAATTATAGAGTACGGTGTCGGTAATAGGATAATAAGGTTACATACCAAAGAATTTTAAAAAAAATCTTCTATAAGGGACACAGCCGATTTACAAAAAATATTAAAATGATTTTTCGAATTTATTCATACATTGGAAAGTGTGAGAGTTGAGCCAAAGTTTTTGTTAAACTATTAAAAAACAAAAGTTACATTTTTTTTATCGATTAAAGACCAAAAATCGAAATACATGTAACTAAATCAGAGTATAATTAGAAAATAAATCAGAATGTTGAAATGATTTTTAAGCAATTAAAGTAGTTACCATATTTGGGTAATTTTTACCTCTGAGCAACACTGTTGTGCACACAATGATTACAAGGACCCAAAGGGCCAAAGTTCGGGAAGGAGACCCACTGGACAGTTGTTAGGAGACAGATGGAAGCCTACTGTCAAGACCATCCAGCGTGTACTTTAATGTGCACAGGGTACGACTCTCCTACATACAGGGCCCATGGTACCGATAATTATTCTGTTCAAAGTTGCTATAGAATATGCTATAAAAGTGTAATATGAAGCATCGGCTATTTTTAATGCATAACACTGGTCTGCATGAAAATCCTCCTTCGAAAACAAATGGGTGTACTTCATAGATTTGAGGGTGCTGAATCCGAATCTGGCATCCAAATGTTTATATTAGACACTATTTTCATGGGAGAGCATATAGAGTATTAGGATGTAACATGTCGTTAAAACTGCATTTCTTACAGTCACACCAGATATTTTTTTTTCACAATTGATGGGAGCGGTCTCGGATGAGCATGGCAGAAAGGTTCCATAAAGACATATCCGAAATGGAAAAACGATATAGCGGCAAATGGAACGACAGTATGTTGGCGGACTACTGTTGGGCCCTTGCAGCGAGAGGCTCCAGAGATAAAATATAAGCGACAGAAGCCAACAAAATAATTTTTGTGTAAATATTTACATGTATCAGGATTTATTAGTGTCAGCTTTAATTTTTTTATAATGCAAATAAATATTTGGTGAAATATGCTTATCTTCCCTGAGTAAAATAGTTTTTTTTTTTTAAATTAAATCTATATCTCTAGAAAACTTTAGGTGACAGAACAAATCGGCTGTGAGATTCGTATTCAGCACCCTAAAAAACAAAAATCAGACAAAATTTTGGAAGGGAGAGAAATTTTTTTATCTGCAGACTAGTGTAATCCATCAGAAGAAACTATATGTCTGATTATAACATAAGTTGCTTTCGAAACGCACTTATCAATTTTAGTTTATGGTTACGAAAGTGATATTGTTCCAGCCAGCTCCATTTCTATAATCAGTTTCATTCTAGTGTGCCATTTGAATACTGAAACAGATAACCTGAGCAATACAAAAATAACAAAAGAATGAACATTCCATTAAGCTAATACGCGCTCTTATTTCATTTTTTAGACACAAAAAAAATTCTGAAAACTATTAATTTCAGTCCAATGCTAATATTTTACGAAATAAGGAATCTAATAACTGGGTTGTGGTTTGGAGAATTTCTTTAGTACAGTGATTAAAAGCTAAAGCTAAATTAAAGCTTTTCTACATCATCTGAGAATGAACTACCCAGAAATATAATACCCTCTCAAGCAGCTGCTTGCCACAGAGGTCTGACAGGAGCCTGTCAGTTTAATATGCCATAGTAGAAGATCTGAGAAGATGGCAGGACCTCAGCAGAAAAACAACACATACATCCATTCCTTACCCGGGGCTCGAACCCAGGTCCCTTAGATCAGTAGCCAAGCGTGCTAACCACTCGGCCATGGGACGGCACTACCCAGAAGCGAAAAGAATATTACGAAAAATCATCCCCACAGGAAAGATAGTCCACCTAAGTCAGTCAAAAATGTATGTATTTTCTTGACCGATGTACAAATATTATCTTTCCTCCGCAACACATGAGATAAATTGTTCCTTTTGCCTCCCTTTCTCTCCTGCCAGCAGCCTTGACCTCAACGGAACTGACTATAACGACGATTCGAAACTGCAGAGCACTAGAATTTTCTTAATTAAATTTGTGAAATTTTTGTCTAATACTGTGTTTTTCTGGATTATGCTTGAGTATTTGTTGGAAAAGAATTTCTCTCAGTAAAAGTTCAAATTAAGCTTTGGCTATTGGCATTTAGTAGAGTCAAATGTCAAAGTTCGATGAGTGCAGTATTATGGAAAAGAAATGAACATCCACTTTACTCGAAGAGATCCTCGATAGATATCTGCGGTTTAAGACTTTCTTTTGGATTGGAATTAATATTTATGTATTGTAGCTAAAAAAGATCTCAGTGGCAAAATAAAAACTCTTTTCTTTCGAGGTCCACGAATTTCATTCAAATCCAGGAGATCCAAGAATTTTATTTTTACAACACTTCGAAAATCGCTTACAAACTAAAACAAAGTTTTGTTTTCTTTAGGAAAAAAAGGAACACCGAAACGAAATCTAAAGCGAATTGTTCTTTGAGTGTGTTTTTTTCTGCCAGTGCAGCTGTTTCCTTACATTTCATTTGCAAGTGAATGCATTCATTTGTCTCCAAGAGTTACCAACTGGTTCCATCAAATTGTCTCTGCCTTGGTTCCCTCGTCTTCCTCTGGCAGGGTATTCTTCGGATTTCACCGAACTATCTATGATAAACAGATAAATTACTTCTTGTTCCTTTGCACGGAAGATGTATCAATGATCTCCCCCACCTCCCAATTCAGCAAGCTGATAGAGCTTCCCGCAGTACAGTGAACGTAATCATACGTTTCCTCGAGATTCGACGAACCCAAATGCACCAATCCCTGATGTTTAGTGTATACAGTTTCTATAATTCAATTTCCTTGTTATCCCTCACTCTCGTCTCCTGCCACTGATGCCCTCTCGCACCTGGAGATAACTGAGCAATTGCATTGCTACTGTTGCGACGGCAGAATCATTGCACGCAGATTTGCCCTGTCCTTTTTCTTCTCTTTTCATACTTTTGGGTTCAGCTTCAATACGTCTGCGTGATAAGGATTATCAATCTTTCAGGTACCCACAGTGTTTTCTGTAATGTTCACATTCGCAAATTCTATTTGCTCAATATTGTATGGGAACATGAAACAAAATTTATGGAATGCAACTTGAAACCGTATAAGCAGCTTCCTAGATTCTATAGAAGTGTAAAAACAACTGTACGGTGCAGAATATAAAGAGCTTAATCAAAATATCTATATATAAAAACTTTTAATCCTGCACTGGAGAAACTGAAATTAAAGGTCTCGCTTTTACAACAAAATAAATTTTTGAATTATGCTTAATAAACCGTTTTCTTTACCAATCGCATTTTTTCAGCATTAAAAAAAATACACTCTCAAGCAGCTGTGTGCTACAGAGGTTTGACAGGAGCCTTTTCAGTTTATACGCAATAGAGAATGTTTGTGAGGAAGGAGAGATTTCAGCAAAACATCAGTAGCTAAGCGCGCTAACCACTCGGCCACTGGACGACTTTCAGCATTTATAACTTTCATGTTTGGATTCTCAGTACGAAGTTTTAAGCAGCAAAGTGTGGGATTGAATTCGGGTGTTTCAAACATGACCCAATAACTTCCAAATTCATTTCTTTGTATAAACCAACATTTAAACTTGACCATTCCGATGGCCTAGTAGTTGCCATGTTTGGCTGCGGAGTAAAAGGACATGGGTTCGAGTCTCGGATAAGGCACCGATGTTTGTTTTCTTGTGTGCATTTTTTGCAGTTGTCTCACCTTCTTTAAATATCTTTTCCGAGGAATATTATACTGATAGCTCTTGTCAGACCTCTGTGGAAAGAAGCAGCTTCAGGGGTAATTTTCTTTTCATTTTAAATTTGTTCACAACATAATGGAAATCATACGAAAAGGAATTAGTTGTTAACTTTATGTATTTGACTAAATAGTTTATCTGCATGGAAATTAATAAATTCAATAAAACAGGTCTTTCAGCCACGATAATGGTTTACATCATAAATAGTTCACAAAACAACACCTGTAATATTTCGCTAATTATTTATTTTTCCCCAAATATTGTTTCAATTTAATTTTGAATCTGCTCTATGTATATTATTTTATATTTCTCTTGTGATAGCATTAAATATAAGTGTTACTTGATATTCAGATGAATATCTCACCTTCGTTTCCAAGTCTTCTATTTTTATTGTTTTGAATTTTTATATGTATTGACAAAATATATTTTATTATGAAATTATATTTAAATTACTGTATGATAAAATGTTTAAGAATTTCAATCTCTATCTTTTATAATGTATTTGTAAATGTAAAGGAATAATATTTTTAGCTATTATGGATTGCAGTTTTCTACTTTATTCACATTACTTAAATTTGTTGTTCTGTGTGCAATTATTCCATAATATGAAATCGATTCACATATTGATTGGTAAAATAATGCACAGGTTTCCAAATATAAATTTTTGAATCTTTATAATTTTTTAATATTAATACTTTAGCTTTTATATTTCTTTTCTTATATGACCTGTCCAACGAAACTCACAATTTTATATAGGTACATATTTCTGTACAAAACACACATAAGCAATTTATTACTAAAGAAAATGCTTTCTCAGTTCTGCGTTAACCGACATTTTGATAAACCGACGCATCTCTGGCCCACTATATCAGATAAAATCAATGCCATATTGTATTTATGTTTCAATTAACTTTATAGATAAATTCCCATGTGATTGATATTGCTATTATTAAATATTGCAACATTTATAATTCTTAGAATTCATAACATGCACAAGCAATGCAAGACTCAAATTGAGTGAGTGGCAAATTAGTTAAAAATTATTGCCAACGGCAAAATTTTTTTTAACTCTTTCTTCATAACCCGTAACAGCAGTGATTTAGTTGAAAATAGTAGTTCAGTGGTCAATAATTCTTCGAACACTGAACATATATTTCAAAAAAATAATATTTAGAGATATTTGAGTCTTTCTGATTAAGTAGATTCGAATCGGCTTTCTAGTAGCATTAAAATTACATATATATATATTTTAGAATTCAACGATTTTTTTGGGGGGAGGATGGAGTTGATTCAGTCGGAAGCGGCAGGTTAGTAATCTGCAATTCCCGGTTTTGCTAACCGTGCCGACGTCGAGATTTATCTCTGCTACCCCATCTAGCCCTCGATGAGAATGGGGATATTAATGTGTTTGGGAAGGCCGCTGTCTATCGGATGGTACGTTAAAGACTTGGCACGTGTAAAGGCGAGCCATACCCTGTGCACATTAAAGAACACGCTGGATGGCCTTGACGGGAGGCTTCTATCTTTATCCTAATAGCTGTTCAGTGGATCTCCTTCTCCAAACCTCTCCGAGTCTTTGGGATCCTTATGACCTCTACCATCTGTCTCCCAACAGCTATTTCAGTGGGTCATCTCCCCCAACTTTCTCTGAGTCATCGGGGTCCATGTGACCTGGACATTTAGCCCATGGTGTGCAAAAAAGTGCAGCTCAGAAGTAAAACAACCCAACCTTATGACCTCGCTATTTAGCTCATTTGGTGCAAAAACAGTGGCGCTTAGATGTAAAACAACAGAATTTTTTTAAATGAATATTATTAAGTATTTTCTTTTATTTTTGATTTCGAAAAGATTTTCAGAAATATGGGCTACGCTTTTAATAATACCGCTTTAATTAATAAAGAATTGGGTAATTCTGAATTATATTTGATGCTTAATAGTAAATCCGTTATCGAAATTTAATATTTAAATGAAATCAAAAGACACCTCTGCACCGTTATAATGTACACTGCCTACTCTCTAAAGTCACCATCCTGCCTTTCAGTTATTCCAGTAATCATTTATAGAGTTAGTGCGCGACAAAGGAATAAAAATGAAACCAACTACTGGTTTGAGTATTTCCCATTTCACTTGCAGAGTGCATATGATGATCCTCGCATATTGGTGGCTCCTCCAGAGTTCTCTGGTTCCCCTTACCGTGATGAGGAAGCGACCGTACGTGAATACACAGTTGATGCAGCGTGTGCACAGAGCTGCCAGATGATTTGTTCGAGTGCTTGTTTTTCCTGTGCAGGGGTTATTGTCGCCGTCCATCAGGCTGGTCGACAACTGAGAGCTGGTCTGGGGTTGGGACCGCCCATTACGGGCGGTGATGGCCGCAGGTGCAGCGATCGATTCTCGAATGGAGACAAGGGATCACATGGATAGAGGGGAGGCGTGGAAAACCAATTGCAAAGGAGATGGACGCCTGCGGCATTCTTACCTGTAAGCAGGTGGACTACGAAAAGCTGTCAACAGAGTCAATTCGATTTTCTGTGCAAATGCAAAAGCCAAACTCTTCATGTATCCCATGCAAAGTCTCGATTCGTAGTTTCTTTGTGCCGTAATGTTAAGTTATGACTTAAGAGGCAGTTAGTGAATATTTTTCAATGTTGAGAAACTTCTTTTTACTAAAAAAATGAATTTCAAAAGAAATCAACTAAAATTCACCAGTTTTCAAATTTGCATAATGGTACCGGAGCTAACATTTTATCTCTTCAACAGATAATACATAAAGCAGGAAAAATTCTTAAAACTTATACAAGTGAACTAAACAACTTTAAATATATTCAAGCATTAGAGTAACTTAATTAAATTTGTATAATACATGTGCCATTTTCAAACTAAATATTTAAATGGTTTATAATCAAAGCATAAAAAATTTACATGACTCATTTTACAATTTTTACTATAATTTTGGTATTGTTAGTGTTATAGTTGGAAAAAAAATAAACTAATAACCTTTTCCAAAATAAATAAATATTACTGAAAAATATAACCATAATATATGATATAATAGTAAACAAAATCAATTGTTTTGCTCTATCATACTGTTGTAATTTTTCTTCGAATTGAGTGAACATTTCGGATGAACACAAAATCGTAGGGCAGGCATTAATATATAATTTCTGATCCAAAAACTATCGAAAGTAAATTTTGGGAAGAAAAAAATATAACTTACAAGGAACTTTTTCTCAAAAAGGAAACAACAGAATTGGGTTGTTTTACCTTTGAAAGGAGTTTTTGCGCACAAGAAAGACTAAGGGTTCAGAGCTGGTTACGGGAAAGGAACCCGTTGGGAAATGCTATGAGGGAAATGGAGGCCTCTTCTGAAGGCCGTCCAGTGTATTCTTTAACGTGAACAGAGAGCATTTTTCTAAACAGAGCCACGGCTTAAAATCTAGTCTGAGGAGCGGTGGCCTTTTCAAGCAACCGGTGTCTCCTTTCTCATTGAAGGCAGAGTTGGGATTTGCAGAGAAAATTTTTTAACGTAGGCACTGGCTTGAATTTTGTAAATATTTCGCGGCTGGTGTCTCCATTTCTGGGGAAGCAAAATACATCTGCTAAATATTTTTAACTCTAAGGATTAATATATTATCCACATTGATGTTTTCCGGGTGAACCAGATTTATCTGCTGATAGTACGAACGAAAGTTTATCCTTCCACCGTAGCAAACCCGATATAAAGGGAAATCTTTCCCCGGGTGGCCTCGACGTGGCCGGATGTGCCAATCTAAATATTTAGAATATCACGCAGAGCACACAGATCTTACCACGCTTTGCTTCCAAGTCTTGTCACGTGGCGTACGGTTCACCGTAATACTCACCCAGCTGAGAAGCTCTAGAGCAAGCAAATGCGCTTTTCTTTCTCCAATAGTTTATGGGTACAGTAAATAAACGCCTTGTCTTGCAACTAAATTATGTCCAGAAGTAACTGTTCCTTGTTATGATCACTTCGAAGCTCTGCGTAATATAATACATTAAAGAACCCTCCCTTGGTTGTAAACAACTAGTACAGTTAGCAGTTAAACTATTTTGCGCTTAAATATTTGATAAAGCACGCATTTTAGAGACAACATCACATGTCTAATATAGCAAGCTTGAATTTCTCATTGCCATATCACAGAGCAGTTACTTGATGAGTTTTATTTTTACTTATATCGAGACTGTCCGCATATCTGGGAGGATTGCTGAAGCTCGTTTTAGCCATATATTTCCAACATATGTAAGAACTCGGTCAGTTAGGGCGGAATGTGTGTGTGGGGAGTGGAGCCAAGATCGCCATTTTTGGCAATAAGACCCTATTGGTTTAGCAACAGAGCACCGACAACGGATTCGGTTCTGAGGGTTGGTGAAGACAAACAAAGCATGTTTTGAGATAATCCCAGCGCCTCGGAGATGGGTTCATGGATGTTGACGTGGAACAGTATACCGTGTCTGTCACCACTGGCTGAAAGACCCTAGCGTCCTGCCCCGTGTGCGAGAGAGCCATACCCTGTGCACGTTAAAGAACAAACTGGATGGCCTTGATGGAAGGCTACCATCTGTCTCTTAACAGCTGTTCCAGTGGGTCCCCTCCCCCAACCTTCTCTGAGCCATCGGGGTCCTTGTGACCTGGTCATTTCCATTGTGTGCAAAAAAAGTGCCGGTCAGAGGTAAAACGACCCAACCCTAGCGTCCTTGAAAAAACATCACGTCTGACATTGTTCCGAACCTTTGAACAGAAAGTCAATTGTGCACCAGCATCCTTTGCGGTAAGCAGTTACTTGATGCATTTTATTTTTATTTACATCGAGACCGTCCGCATATCAGGGAGGATTACTAAAGATCGTTTTAGTCATATTCTTCTATGTAGCAGCGGGTCCGCTGAGGCTTAGCGCAGCCTGATTGCTTATCGAATGGTTGTACCGGGTGGGCACTTACTGCTTGTTGTATATATTTTTAACTGGGCACTGTATCCATTGCTGTATATAAATTATAAATGTACATTTGCATATATAGTACACAATCTGTGTTTATTTATCGACCACCTAGCCAGTGACATCTTAAAGAGAACAGTGACAAATACGCTTCCCAATATAACTCGCACACAACTAGAAACTACAATATTAGATTGTAAATTCTAGATGGCAAATAAAATGATATAAATAATCAAGTATACTCACTATAATGCAGTTCGCATTTAGCAATTAAACAATTATCGTAATATTCAAAATGTCGCTTACTCCTTTATGTAATAACAAGAATGGAGATCTTCGATTTTTTTAAAACCAATACCGAGTTATGAATAATTTCCATGATTTAGGGTGATGTATTCTCTGGATGTAGATGCTCCATTTACCTGAACGGAAACTATCGTTACCAAGGGCCTGCGCTCAAGATTGCAGTAGTCAATTTACTTAATAACTTAATTTTCAGTGATTGTCACTAGGTGATATGGCTGTTGTTAAACCACAGTAAAACACTGCACGAGTAGGAGTTCCACTAGGCGGCTAATAGGAGCGCAATGCAGAGGCCACGGTACACAAATATTGAAGTGTACACAATCTGTCTTCGTCGGTGTTCCAGTTGAGCAGTGTGTGGGTGGTAAGTCTGACGAAACAGGTTGCACTTGATTTTACGTAAAGGGCGACACTCTACACCAACCGACACAGTTACTGAGATTCACACTGTAAACCAGTAGTAAGGAATCGGATTTCCACATCGCAGCAGTAATGCACATGCGATAAATATTGAACATTTCTGTTTCCGTCATGCTACTGTGAGCTGTTCGGAAGACAATACAGAATTTGTACGGAAATACCTGCTAAGTTCTTGCAGGAGGAGATATTATGCGACGACTTTGTGCTACATTTTGTGGTCAGGTTGCGCGTGATGAAGATTGGCACCATGACAACAATGAGGAGCCTTCATCATCCTTTCGAGAAATGTGAACACCAAAAATTGCATTATTTGCTGTGAGAAAAATTTATATGTCCCGGAAAGTTCGCTTTACGAAAAGAAAGTGACAGATACTGTCACTTCACAACAGGCATCATACTTGGACTGCATTATTATCTCCAACATGCACAATCACATCTTAGTCAGCAGTCATATCCACTCTGCAAAATAGGCAGATATTAGAGAAAACTATTTCTTGCAAGATGAAACTTCACTAAGTATTGGTCGGAATGTGAAGGCGATCCTGGAAGAATATTTTCCCGATAAAGTACAGCATCATCAATTTCCCGCCATTTCGCTGGGAGTGGCAGTCACATTCGCATAACTTGAGTCCAGAGTTTATTGCGGGAGTCTCAAGGCAATACCAGACCTGAAGGCAGCAATAATCAGAGAAGTGGCAAATATTCCTGATAACAGCTGTTATGTTTGGGAACACACACACACACGTAATTTGCTTGGAACGTTGCTAGTGCACATATCAAAATATGCAGATATTATGCTATTGTGATATAATTGGTCGTTTTTTTTTTGTTTTCCCTCTGAGCGGCACTTTTTTGCACACCATGGGCTAAATGGCCAAGTCAAAAGGACCTCGAAGGCTCAGAGAAGGTTGGGGGAGGGGACCCACTGGAACAGCTGTTGGGAGACAGATGGTAGCCTCCCGTCAAGGCCATCCAGAGTGTTCTTTAACGTGCACAGGGTATGGCTCTCCCGTACACGGGGCCACGGCTTAATGTCCCATCCGACAAACGACGGCCTTTCCAAGCCCATTGGTGTCCCCTACTGACCGTGGGCAGGGCAGAGAATTTTGCGGGGATAAATCTCAACGCTGACCCAGCTGGGACTCGAACCTGGGAACTACAGATTACGAGCCTGGCGCGCTACCGACTGAGACACACCCGTCCCGATATAATTGGTATTTTCTGCAAAAAGTAAAGTAATACACTTGATTAAAAGTACGACACTTGTATATTGTATTGTAAAAAGTACGACACTTGATATGATTAAACGTATTCTTAACATCCACGCCAATTATCTAAAACAAAATAGCAATGAAGCTCTTTTAAAGATCCTTGTCCTCTCCCGGATAAATTTCTGCGGACGCCACTGATCCAGAGATCATTCGTCGTAAACATCATAACTTCCGAGGTTTAAAATAAACACTTGGTATTTCTTAATTTCCTTTCTTAGTAGGAGTGAATCCATTTTATTCCTTAGTATTTAAGTTAGTCTTTTTAAATAAAAGTTTAATGTTTGCATCTCATTACGAATTATATTAAGTACTTTCGAAGCTTAACACTTAGCGAAGAAGAATACTATAAAAGTGCAAAGATATCAGAAAAAAAAAATGTTTCCAAGTTACAAGCATTAACAACGGGAAAAAATATACATTAAGCAAAGTAAAAGATAAGCATTTATACTTTATATCTAAAGGTATTGGTATTTTAGATTTTATAATAAGGTATTAATTCTAGAATTAATTAGAATGCTGTACATAAGTCCTTTCCCATGGCTTGAGCTTAAAAATTCGTATTTTATATTATTATTACATCGCTTCAGTTTCATACATATATTACAATGTCTCCAGAATATCCAATAAGAAAGAAGTAACTCTATCAACAGTGGATTATAAGAATAAATATGTATACGCAGCAACTTCTGTACTGATATCTTCACAACAGAAATTCTTTATAAAACTTCACTAGATAAAGCACTTCTTTATACATATGCAAGTTTAATTCTCTTTCAACGTTCGACGTCAGAAAGCTTAAAAGCAACATCCACGTTCCGATGGTTAATTATGAAGATAATCATGATTAATGATGGACAGATCCTAGCAGAGCATTTTCAGTGGAACTCGCTATCAGTGACGGATGCACTGATCCAGTGAACCAACAGCTTAGGCATCGCAGCAAGGCTCTAAGGTACACAAAAGCCTTCACCGAAGCGGCGTCTTTTAGTAGGAACGATCGAAACGGAGCACAACTCAAACAACGAAGTAAATGAGAATGATGGAAGCTGACACATCCGACCATATTATAGTGTGTGCGCGCTTGTGGAGATGGGGCAGATGGTCCAGAAGTGGATTTATATGGGATTCCAAAGCTGCTTATTCATCAGATTGGTGTGCCTGTCAAAAAGTTGAGATTTCTCTTTAGCTTGGAAAAATATATGAAACATACGTTATAGATACTTATTTTTGATTAATGCCATCAAATAAAAACAATCTGAAATGACTATCAGTTCAAATAGGAAAGATCTAAGCATCATCACTTTGGTAAACAAATGAAGCGGTTGTAACGGAAAGCCAACGAGAAAAAACGCTTTACGCATCTATTGTTTTTCTGACACTTGAAATCCTGTTAACTTGTATACTGTTTCACAATTTGGTTAATGTGGCGTGAAAAAACAATGGGAATCAATACATCTCTAGCATTCAGATCGCGATGAGTGGAGGAAATATAGTTCTAACCTCATCGGGTAATATACAACGCCACCTATTTCTTCAGCTCTGGTATTCTTTTTAATGACTATTTTCTACATCAGTAAAACAAATTCTTCTTATTCAATGAATATGACGAGAGCATGAAGAATTATAAATGCTTGATATAATCTATGAGCATAGTTGTGGTGGACTAGTTTTAAGAGTCCTTGAGTATGTCTAAGTAGTCGGAAAATTAAGACAATTGCAAGTTGTCTGGTAATAATTGATCAGGACGACGATTAACCCTAAAGTTGCTCTGTATCACTTCAGATCTCAATCTTACTTAGCACTATCGCTGAAATATCGCGTTATACTTGCTGGAAAAGCTGAACTAGAGAGGTATGTACTGTACAAGATCGGGAAACGGAAATGAAATCACATCATGGAACCTGGAACAAACAGTTAAAATTATCATCTACCGAAGTCAAGGGAAACTCGTGGCCCGCGAATAATGAGGTGCAAAGTATCAACTTTTCTATCTTTTATTCTTGAAGTACTTTGAATAATATCAATTTTGTTTTTCTTTACCATTTTATCTTTACACTATTTTTGGAAAAGTGTTCATTAGTATACAGTAGCCTGACGTACTGCACTATACTGTTGTACTGTAACGTACAGTACTGTTGAGCTCATTAAAGAGCCCTGAACTAGACTGTCACTCAAACAGACACTACATCAGAAAAAATTTTAGTTATGAAAGTTATCAAGGCCAACCTAGAAAGAAATGTAAGAAACTTATGGCTGCATTAAACACGCAAAAAAATATTTATTTAAAGGTCTCAAGACTCCGATTGTTGCATGCAAAGTTTGCTATTAGCGAGAAAATTGCGAAATATTGTAAAAATTATTCTGTTGGATAATATCGCCTGGAAACAGATTTTGGTGTGTGGTGAACACAGAGAAAAAGATAGCATTGACAAGTTTAACCCGCAAAACCGTAACCAGGAGGATCGATGAACTTGCTGCAGATATAGAATATGTCTTTACAGAGCTTGCATTGAAATTTAAAAATTTTCTTTTGCTCTTGATGAAAGTACCAATGTTTCTGACACAGCTCTCAATTAATGGTACTTGTGTGTGTGTGTGTGGAGTCGATGCTAATTTCCATTAAAATGCGTTTAATTTTTATCAAATTATGCTGTTAACTTTAAATTTTTTATATATTCAATCCTAATTTTATTTAAAAAAGTAAGTTTTTATTTAATAAATAGAGACATATAGTTTGTAATTATAATCAGTATAATTACCTTGATTGTAAACGTCTATTGCCTACTCAGTGTATTGGATATAGGACGAGGGGGGGGGGAGGAAGTTAAGTTTAGAGAGTTTAATACAATTACTAAGGCCTGCAGCAGCCTGAAAAATTATCATCTGGTTCGCCGATTACAAAAAGGATAGTCATCCCTGATCTTCGGCAAGTCAAAATTCTGTCTAGAATGATATATAGCATGCTTTCAAACGGATACAATAAAGAATATTAATAATAACAAGAACTAATAATAAAATTTCCAGGTATTGAAATTACGTCGTTAAAGATAGCGATTAAGGTAGAAATCTTGATCAATAATAATTGCATCGATATATATTGAGTGATCATTGAATTATGACCACTTCACCTCATCTTGTGCTAATGTGACGCTAACTTCTAAGCTCCGTAACTTTCAAAATAAGCGTTTAATGGCAAAATGTGACTAAATGTAATTTAAATATATCATTTAATTCTATTTATATATTTATTTTTCAAAAAAAAAAAAACATTCTTTCAGTTTTCCATTGCTAGAGAAGGCGAAGGCAGGAGGTGGCCGAGAGGGACATTCCCCATGGAAAATAATTTATATTAAATAATATCGGGTGTATCACAAATTATTTTTTTCCCTTAAAGGTAATGTAAATCTTCCTTCTTTTACGCTGTCTTTTGTTGTCGGAAATATTTTATTATTATTTATTATAAGAAAAAACATTTTTTTATGTGTATTTATAATAAGTTCTTTTTTTCGTTTTGCTTTCGGGCATCATTAGTTGTATTATGGTATGATGTATGCACGTTTCCTTCTTTGCAACTGCACTCATCAATGGGCAGCTAGGCATAAATATTTCTATTTCGAATATTGATTTTTTTTTGTTCCCCCTCACCCGTTAGAAATATTTTGCTCCTCCCTCAAACAAATACCTTCCCGTGAAAAATTTCTGACGGCGCCCATACGAGTCAGTATTTCACTAGCGGAAGTTTGAACATTTAACAATAGAAATGCTGTAGAACAAAGACAAAAGAAATTACTTTTGAAGTTAATTGAAACAAACAAGAAGCATTATTTGAAACCACTTCATAAATAACTATATATTTTAAAAGTGTGTCCAAATAATTCCTTCAATAGTAGTTAATTTTTTTGATAAATTTCTTAGAACACATTGCTGCTTTGACTCTCTTTTACTTAGTATATAAATGTGATGGCTATTGGTACTGTATACGAATCAGTCGTCATTATGAACTGTAAAATTTAAATTTCTCATTTACAAATAATTTTTAATGATACTATTTTTCTTAAAATTCTAAATCCACAGGCGAATTTGATCCTCTTGTGGATGACTGGTAGTCCAAATATTAATTGAAATTAAATGATTTCAAAATATTATACATTACCATATTTTGTTATTTAACAAATGTATCATTTCAGAAATAGCAAAATTTTATTATAAAGTTTGTACAACTGAAACAATTAAATGCATGTTCAAATTTCATGAAATGCAAGTTGTGTAAAATGCAAAATAAAAAAAATGAATTGAAATTAAAAAGTTTAAAGTTTAAATCATCATATCAGTTGGCAAATATCTGTCTCCAAAACCGAATGAATATTGTTGAAAATCGAGTTTTTGATAATTTTATTGATTTTTTTAAAATCAGCCTCAGAAACATTTCCTCATAAAATTATTATATTTTACGAGTTATTTATAAGCCATTATTATTATATTTATGAGCTTATTTTATAGTTATAAATTTTCGAAATTAACTTACCATTGTCAAAATTTAAAGACCACTGGGTTGTTCACATCTGTTGGAATGTCACATTCCACATCTGTTGGAATGGATTGCCTCTAAGATGCACTTTTTTTGCACATAATGGGCTAAATGGCCAGGTCACTAGGACTCCGAGAGGTAAGTTGAGAGAAAGGGACCCACTGGCCAGTTGTTAGGAGACAGATGGTAACTTTCAGTCAAGGCCATCCACTGTGTTCTTTAACATTAACAGTGTATGGCTCTCCCACACACAGGGCCATGGTTGTCCATCAGATGTGACATGGATCAGACATGGAAGTCCCATCAGATGGACGGCAGCCTTTCCAAATTCAAAGTGTCTCTTACTGCCTGAGGACAGGACGAGGAGTTTTGCAGAGATAACTCTCAACGCTGGCCAAGGCGGGATTTGAACCTGGGAACTGCAGATTAAGAGCCTGTCGCGCTATCCGACTGAGACACCCCTACCCCCATTTTTTGGAATGAGGTTAACTGCCCACAAGAGAGCTTTATCACTATATACATCCGCCTGAAAATGCCGCTGGTCCCTTTTAGTGAACAGTAATGCTCTCCCATATTAAACTCACCTGAGAAAGTAATATGTATCTCCAGGTTATTCATTTATAGTGGAATGCACACCTGTGCCCTTCTATTTAAACTCATTAGCTATTTATTCCACATAAGATACGTAAAAAATGTTTTCGGTGAAAATCTGTCGATTAATTGCCATGGTAATCAGCAGTTTACTTAATTAGAAGTTAAATTTAGGTATTATATTAGGTATATACAGCTACAAAATTATATAGATTTATTCTAAACAACTCCAAACAATAACAAATATTCAGTCTTTCTGAAATAAAACAGAAGTTTAAAATTGCTTAGTAGATGATATAGAAATATTTTTACATCAACGAGAAGCAATTTATAATTAAAGTGTTACTTCGCATTTCTAATAGTTTTTATTTTAATATGCGCTAGTTAGATTATTTACATATGAAGGGCTCACGTATGAGAATACTCTTATGCGGTTTAAGAACCACTGGCACCATAAACACTACCTAAAGAGTATTATGCGCCAACAACTATCAAATGGATTTATAGTTGTAATAATTCATTATCCTATGATATTCATAGTTATAATTTTAATACGATAAATTGACGATTAAATCCTTTCAGGTTAAAATTTCTTTTTTTCTCAACTCCTAGTCAAATAAAGTGAATTACACGATTTTAATAATGCATTTCAACAAAAGAATTATTTGAATAATATTCATGTTAAACGTTATTCTGATGAAAAATTTATACTCGGAGTAGTTTAATGATTTTTTTCGTTCTCTTCGAAAAGCTAAATGAGTGCCGCTTTTCTTAACTCTTCGGAGCTGGTTAACGGAGTCCTCCACTCCAACTGTTGCTCTCATAGTTCAGGACTGAAGATTCAGTTCTACAATTCGTTAATCTTGCTAAGCTGGTGGAGGAGTGGCAGACCACTTTCGGAATGTGCATGTGAGCGGGCAATACTCGTAGCGGTTGTATCGCTTCGCTGGGTTCCAACCAAACAATCGACTCGAGCGAAGTGCTAGTTGCTGAGTGCATACACTAAACATGGACAGCGACAGACAGCTCCAGCAGATCCAAGAGCAGCGCTGCGATCGATCCATCCGTTGGGCTTCTGATACTGTATCGATCTCCACCATAAAGGTCGACAAACGCACTCTCTGATCCGACACATCAGGAAAGTGGACTAACAGTGCATGGATGCACCATGTGATTGATACCGCATTATTTCAAGGCACATGCCCACTCTTCCCACTGTAACATTCGAAGAGATGGAATTTGCCGCCTCGTTAATACGCTGAACCTGTTTTTAATAATACAAGTCAGAATCTTAAGGAAACAGTTACGAAGCTTAATGCACTGTTCAAATTCAAAACTGAATATTACTACAGTTACTGCAAAATTCCCCTTCCAATTTGCTCCTAAAAGGTCACATATTTGAGCACAGGTATTATTTGTACAATACGAATGCAAATATTAACTACAAACACTCAGAAATAACGACTCTTAGCAACATTTTTAATTTATTATTTTAAAACATTGTTAAATCACAGGTTAAAATATTTGCAAATGGGGGAAACAACTGAAAAAAGTCGTGCTCGGAAGGAGGGCTTCTGAATGTTTCGTTTATTTTTAATATTTCAGTAGAAAAATCTTTTTAATTCCATATTGGACAAGATTAAGACTGTGTGTAAATATCCAGAAACTTAAGCAGATGAATCCTAAGCTACGAAAAATTATCTATTAATAAGGTAATTTCGTAAAAAGATCCATAAGGAGGAGTCAGTCAGTCCATGCAGAAACTTAGCAAATATTGTTGCATCTATAAAAGCTGCGGCCTATGTCCAAATCAAGTAGTTCAAAACTACAATCGGCTCAGACTTTGATTGCTTCAGCATAATTTCAAGAATTGGAAAACAGAAAGCATTAAACTTTAAGTAAAAACACTATTTTCTCCGTATCGTAAAACCTTGGTTTGAAAACGTATATCGCTATACCTTCTACGTGTTCTCAGACAACTGGCAATAATAGTGTCCCGTCGCAGGGCTTTCTGGGCACATGTAGAAGGTATTGGTATATGTACGCGATTTACATTTTCAAAACGAGGTTTAATGGTAAGGAGGAAACAGTGTTTAATTTATTTACAGAAGAAATTCCGTGTCAACAACGTAAAGAGAAAGCATTAAACTTCCGACGTATTACTAAGTAATACGTAGTAATATGTCGGAATATATAAAATATAAATATATATCTCCACTATAGTAGTAATTACTTTGTAGTGGAGGAAAACCATGGAGGGGCAGCTTTCACCGTCGGAGTTTTATCAAACGCAAGGCACCACGAACCTTCCACATATTCTTGAAAGAATAGAACCACACTTCGAAGTCTGCATACGAACTTCCGTATGTGGGGAGCGATACGACCACTTGGTCCCCTTGGAGTTTTCGTTTAACGAGGACAGGAAGTGACCAACGCGCCGATAAAGGGGTCACCGACAAAGGCCAGCAGATTAATGTCTTGGATTCCATGTTCAGGCGCCACTTAATTGCTGATAATTAATTCTTCAGTCACCCTGGCGACGATCTCTTGAGCCAGTAGGGCGCACTCGGTAATTACAAAAGTGATGAGCATAAGAGGAGCTCTCTTTCATCTGATTACTTTTCAAATGTTGAATACTTCGAAATGAAAATAGAAGCACAGAGAAGGAACACAGTTGCAATAAAATTTCATCTCTATCCTACAATGAATTGGTGAACGAGTTTTTAATATTTTTTATAAATCTGGTAGAATCCCTTAACTCTACAAATCCAAAACCGTAATATATCTAAAGGCTGTCCTAAAACCAGTTTGAATTTAATAACTCGTGACTTTATTTGGATAATGAAACAACATTTATATTTAACGACGAATTCATTTACAACTATCAAAAAACATGATTAACATCTGACTGTAGCTTCTGTGGGACAGTATGAATAGGATGTAACGTGCCATCTTGTTTTTTCTCACAAATGACATTTTTTTCGCTGCACAATGAACTAAACAGTCGGATTAAAAGGCTATGATTAAAGAGAGTGTTGGGAACGCTTCATCGGATAGATGTTAGGAGCAAATAGGAACACTCCCATCAAGGATTTCCAGTTTGTTTTTACTAGGATGATTCACAAGTCTGTGCATTTTATCGTCTACTTGAGAAATTATTAACACAATATAAATAACGAACCTTACTCATTGAAATATAAACCATCATTTTCAACAGTTTATAGCCATTTGTCGCAAGTTGTTCGATTCTTCTTCGGTACCATGCTTGGTCGTTAGGGTGAAAAACTCTCGACATCAGTTTTCAATTTCTTGTTCTTTCAACGTTTGAAGCCGCCTATCTCGAAGAAAATAAGCCACGGAGCGAAAGAGGCGGTAGTGGGAGGAGCTAGGTTCGGATTATACGCGGAGTGAGAAAGAAGCTCAAATGCCAGTTCTAGAAGTTTTTTTTTTGGTCCGAAGTGTAATGTGCGATTTTGCATTGTTTTGTTGAAATAGTACCTGATGTCTGTTTACCAATCCTGGATAGCGTTGAAGCATCAAAGAGCGCATACGCTCCAGCACAAACTCAGTTATGTTGAGTAGAGGTCGGCATTGATGGCATGTCCATCAGAACCAGTACTAAAAATTCCACCAAACACACAACATTGCCTTCGTTTCGAATCGCCCCCTCTTTGGAACAGGAAGTGCGGCTGGCCTGAGTCAGCCATTGATTTTGGATGTTCGAATTGTTCAAAATGATCCATTTTCATAGCATGTAACAATTCACTTGATAAAAACGGTAGTCGCATTGATTAGTGAGAAGTTTCGTGCAGACTTCGCTACGACGGTTTGCTTATTCAGTAGTCAGTTCATATGGAACACTTTGGCAATTCCTGGCTACCTTACCGATGCGGATGACGATAGTTGCTTGTGAGCAACGAAGTTGGGACAAGAGAAGCGAGTGCTTGTCGATGGATCAGCTTCAGCAACGTGGCACATAACGTTGCGATCCACCGGTATTGGCCGTCTCGATCGCAGTTTACTTACGAAGCTCGTGTCACCAGCTTTGAACTTCTTGAACCAAACTTGAGAGGCACAAATGGTGACTTACTCATTTACAACTTTTCTACTAATGAGGGACTTCTCAGTCGGTAGCGCGCCAGGCTCGTAATCTACAGTTCCCAGATACGAGTCCCATCTGGGCCAACGTAAGGAAGCACAAGCGTCTCCGCAATATCCCCGCCTTGCCGTGGTCAGTAGGGGGACATCGATGGATTTAATAAAGCCGCCGTCCGTCGGATGGGACATTAAGCCATAGCTTCGTGTGCGAAAGAGCCATACGCTGTGCACGTTGAAGAACACGTTAGATAATCTTGACTGATGGCTACCATCTATCTCTCAATAGCTGTCCAGTGGGACTTCCCCCCCCCCCAACCTTCTCTGAGCTACGGGTCCTTGTGGCCTGGCCATTTAGCCCATTGTGTGCAAAAAAAAGTGCGCTCAGAGGTAAAACAACCCAACTAATGATGGAAACTAGGACTCCGATACTTGTAACAGTTATGGGCTGACGCAGTGGACTTTACACTTCCTTTAGTACTACGTTCAAAGGTATGCGAAACGGTGATGTGTTCACTGTACGCATTTTGCATGGCGGAAAACGCAGACCTATGAATTACCCTAGAAATATACAACTGAGGGTGCTCTGCTGCACATAGCATCCAGTGACAGTATTCTTTCCTACCAGATCAGGGGTAGAACGAAAGCAACTGCAGAGAATTTTAATGCCGAAATTGCTAGGAAATGAATCTAAATCTCTCGCTTGTGCTTACTTACTGTAATGGGACAAGCATATTTCGCTCTGCGCTGAGTGTGGAAAGAAAAACTAGTCAAATAATTGACTTCAAGGATTTTCTGGTTTGTATCACAAATTAACATTACTATTAATCACAGTTAAATCGCAAATTAAACGTTTATGCGTTAGAAACTAATATTCTTTGCAAAATTCTAACGGGAAATAGAGCTCCAGAATATATAAATAAAAAACAGGCGAAAATAGACTCAAAAGTTGCTGCTACACTTTTTAATTAAAACGTAACTGGACATTATTTATCCAATATAATTAAAGAATCCGAATTATTGTTTAGGTTGTTTTACCTCTTTGAGAGGTACATTTTTTGCACAAAGTGGGTAAATATGGCCAGATCATCAAGGGCTCAAAGAACGTTGGAGAAAAGAGATCCACTAAACAGCTGTTAGTTAGGAGATAGATGAGAGCCTCCCGTTAAGGCCATTCAGTGTGTTCTTTGCTTTACATAGTGTATGACTCTTCGCACATGGCTTAAAGTTCCATCTGATGGACGGCGGTCTTTCCAAGCCCATCAGTGTCTCCTACTGACCGAGTGTAGGGCGGGGAGTTTTGCGGAGTTACATCTCAACACTGGCACAGGCGGACTTGAACCTGGGAACTACAGATCGCGAGCTGGCGCGGTATCGACTAAGCCAAACGATTGCCCCCAAAAAATTATGCTTATAGAGCCAGATGGTGATCAAGTTCCACTTTCGTGGTCTTTAATAGTTCATAAATTTGTGTTTCATTTACGTAAGTTGGAGTTTTGGCAAGAGTTCCTAGTGTTTGTCTTCTGCCATGTCAACAGAAAACAAATTAAATTTATAGTAGACTTTGGTTGCATTATCTCTGTGAAGCACTTTGGGCTTAATGGCTAGGCCACAAAAATCCTAAGGGATAAGAGGTCGAAGAAATATCCACTGTACAGCTGTTAGAAGATAGATAAAAGCCTTCCATCAGTGTCATCCAATGTGTTGCTTAACGTGCACAGCATATGGTTCTCTTGCACACGGCTTAAAGTACCATTCGACATCCCCTTTCTCCCCGAGAACACAGCTGGAACTCGAACCTGGGAATTGAAATATTATCAGTCTGCCGCGTTACCGACAGAGCCAACCTCCGCCTCTTTGTTGTTTGCACGGTTTGTTGTTTACGGTTATATTTTTGTTCGTAGAATTAGAAACGTAGAATTTTGTGTGATATTTAACTTCTTAGCAGAATATTGCATTTCTCATTTCATGTTTTTCAGAGCCATTTGAAATACACAGCGAACCCTCGATTCAAAACCCGGATTATTCAGAATTTTTTCCGGAAAATTGCGAAGTAGGGTTGGCTCTGTCAGCAGCAAACCTCATAACTATAGTTCCAGGTTCTACTTCCAACTGTGCCAGATTAATATTTATTTATTTTTCACTAACCTTGCCCTCAGTGAGAAAGGGAACATTTTATAGGATTGAAAAGATTGCCGTCCATAAAAAGAACTTGAAACTTAACGTTATGTGCAGGAGAGCCATAACACTCCGTGCACATTAAAAAACGCGCGACTTCCATCTCTCTCTTAAAATAGAATCCCTTTCTCAAATCCCTCTAAGCCCTTTGGGTCTTTGTGACCTTGCCATTTAGCCAATTTGTGAAAAAAAAAGTGCCCTTCAGAGGTAACACAACAGCAACCCAATTCGGGAGAAATGTTATTGTGAAGAGACCGGATATGTGCTGTTTGCCTGAACTTTTCCGGATGTCGGATAAATTGGCTTTTACAGTACTTGGTTATTCTACTAAGTTGCAACATTAACAAATGCTACTTTCTCGGTTCTATGCCTTCTCCCGTTTCAATCAGTATATCAGGCCAGAACAGAGTGTCTGATATTTGCTTGTTCTGTCTATCATCATTTCAAAGGTAATCAAAACATTTGGAAAAAACACCACTCGGTGGTGTAACTAATAAAACATTCTACGTATTTTATTATTCTCGTTAAATGTAGGCAACAGTCCGGCTTGTGTTTTCTGGGAAAAGTAAACATTAAAGAGTATTTATAGAAGATAATATAATTCCATAATAGGCTATTAATGCTCACTTTCTGATAGCACACTTTAACATTTAAAGCGCATTTGGTAAATTTCTCTCTATACTATGTGATTATTATCTACAATGTACAAAAATTATATAATGTATTTCATTTTTATAGTTTATACATTATTTCATGCTTTATGAAATTAATCGCGATTGATTTGTAATAAATGTTTAATTACAGTAGTTTGAAACATCGCACTAAATTAATCCTCTTTTGCGAGATAATTTATAATGTTAGTCGCTTCCTCATTCGTACACACAAGGAAAGCATTGAAATGCACAAATTAGAAATCTGAATTTTCTTAATTTAATAGAAGTGATTATAAAATACTAAAGGAAAATCAAGTCACTTATCTAAGGAAAAGCAGACTGCTGATTGAAGTAAGCTAGAGGAGATTACAAAAGGAACTACTATATCCAAATCTGTAATTGGTAACTTATTACCAGTTCTTTAATAAAAATATCCTCTAAAGCAGCTGCTTGCAACAGAGGTCTGACAGGAGCCTGTCAGTTTATACGCCATAGTAGATCTGAGAACATGGCGAGACCTCAGCAGAAAGAAAACACAAGCATCCATATCTTACCCTGGGGCTCGAACCCAGATCCCTTAGATCAGTAGACAAGCACGCTAACCATTCGGCCATGACAATTAAAGTATATAAAGCTTTTCTAAATGCATGTCCTTACTTTCGTAACTAACGCTCTATTATATGTTTGTTTGCTTCTAGCACATAAATGCATAATTTAGTGCTATGTCTACTTGTTCCTCTAATAGAGCCTTGTCTGTTGTGTGACAACAACACACGACCACAACTAAGACCATATAGATAGATGTTATCCCGCAATCTATCTGCAGAGCCCTAAGCTTCCCCATTTTCATTGGAGTACCGAAAGTATGTATCGTAGCAGTGTGACGCCGCAGAACCACCAGTTGAACCATGAAATCTTCTGTGCTCCTAAGCGAGAAAGCACAGCAAGAAGTTACCGTCGCCGCCTCCTCCGTATCTGAGCAGTCATCGGCCCCGGCCATTAGCTGCAGCAGGCATCGGGACCGGGGATTGTTTACCGCCGCCAGATAAAAGGGGATTGTTTCCTGTGGCGCCATTGTTCTCTCCTCGCCGTTATCGCGCACACAGCACCCCTTTGCTGGGCAATTACCATTGCTGCACGCGGCTTGTTCGGCGGGATAACCGGGAAGACGGCCGGGATCGACCATGGAGAAGAGAGATGCTGCGGTGATGGACGGCATCTAGAATTTTAATGGAAATAAACGACCGCAGCATATCAGAGAGTAAAAAAAAATATTTTCCTTAATCCCCGTTATTATTGATTAATTCTTATCCGCTTGTTTTATATAGGTATAAGGCGATACAAAAACTGTCTACTACACACCATCATAAAGTTAGAAGATAATCTTTTTCCTGAGGTGCTTTGCAATGACTAAAGAACTACGCTTCTATGATGGAAAAAGAAAAGGAAAAAATAAGAGTCAAAATTGTTTAAAAGGGAAAATTTTTCAAAGAGTATGTATACTTCGTCTGCGCTCTAAATGTATGACAAAATCTTTTCTCGAATGGTAGAAAGAATACAGTTATTTCTATCTTGCAGGTGGGGCCAAAAGGTAAGTTCTGGCCCCACCTATAAGCGTACAGAAAAAGGATTCACAAAAAGGTGTCAATTTTATTAATTCTCATATACCATTTAGAATTAAACCGTATCATACTATTTAGAGCAAACAATCTTATTTCGAGTTTGCATTTTATTTTTATGCGTAAAGTACAGGAAACAATGTAAAATGAATAAAAATCAATGTTTAAAAATTCAAAGTTAGGTCATTATAGCTCTGAAAATATTTAAGGGTCAAGCATCGAAAAACATTACCTACTCCATGAAATCATTTAAAAGTAGGACTTAACGAACCGATTTCAGAATTTGGTTTAAAAAGAAATAACTTCCGAAAGAAAATTCGACACTTGCCTTAATGTTGCAATTTCATTACGTTATGATAAAGTAATTTTTCGTGAATGAAAATAATTATTGTCTTAAATATACTTTTCCATTTTTAAATTACTATAATCGTAACTTCGCACGAACCTTTTTCAGCAACTAGATGGAATTACCGATGTCAGTCATTATAATTTTCATTTTATCATCTTACAGCTAAAGTAGAAAAAGTTAAAAGTTTGTTATTTTCGAATCGGTATAGCATATAAACTGACAGGCTCCTGTCAGACCTCTGTGGCAAGCAGCTGCTTGAGGGGGTATTTATTTTTTTATTATAATTTAAACCTCTGAGCGGCGTTTTTGCTACCTAGAGGTAAATGCCCAACATTAAAATTCAATATTCTTTATATGAAACTTGAAACTCCTAGTTGCTTTTCTAATTTGCGAGGAAAATATTTGAAGGTATAAGAAAGGAAAAAAAAAACTTGTTATCTGTCACAGTTCCTATTTCAATGTAACATTTCAAAGTTTTTCGACAGCTTTATACGAATCTCGAATAATTTAATTGAATAAAAGGAAATATCAGATTCCTATACATATATAGATACAGTATATATATATATGGAGGTCAAACAGAAAGTTTCCGTTTTTAACATGGTTAAAATTAGTAATGTTTTTGCTATACAGCTTCCTAATGGTGTTCTTGAGGTTAGACCTGAGATAGCTACTAGAACCAATTGCGCTCCATAGAATAAATTCGACTCAGTAGATATTCGTTCGGTAAACAGTACAAACATCCACGACACCACCTGTATTTGAACACGGATTCAGCTACAATAATATCAACGCTTCAACGTGGTAACAATGAACAATGGGGGTTGGGTTGTTTTACCTCTGAGCGGCACTTTTTTGCACACCATGGGCTAAATGACCAGGTCACTAGGACCCCGAAGGCTCAGAGAAGGTTGGGGGTGGGGACCCACTGGAACAGCTGTTGGGAGACAGATGGTAGTCCCCCGTCAAGGCCATCCAGCGTGTTCTTTAAAGTGCACAGGGTATGTCTCTCCCGCACACGGGGACACGGCTTAACGTCCCATCCGACGGACGGCGGCCTTTCCAAACCCATCGGTGTCCCCTACTGACCGTGGGCAGGGCGGGAAATTCTGCGGAGATAAATCTCAACGATGACCCACCTGGGACTCGAACCTGGGAACTACAGATTACGAGCCTGGCACGCTACCGACTGAGCCACCCCCGCCCCGTGAACAATGGGGGAGCTCAGTATTTATTAGAAGAATAAAAAAAAACCTTCTGTTTACGTCAAATAATATATTAAATGTGTTATTAAACATTTTACACTTTTACTTATTAAGGTATTTTGTATAAGGGTCGAGCTCATGTGTGACTTGATACGATAGAATTTTAAATATATGAATCTGGCAGCCATCTTACATCTATGGTTTGTTATATGAAGATGGCGACTGTTTATTTTTGTTTCTTTGTATGTGCATTTTCACGAATTAAAAACTGACAAACTTCTAAAAATGCAGAAATAAACGCTCATCCGAAACTTAAACAATATCGGGTTGGGAAAATGTAAAAAGTGCAAAAAAAAAGGCAAACTCGTAGAAAATGATTTGAAAAATGTTTATAGTAGTGTTTATATGTGTATATATGTCTGGTTATCATCGGTCGAGAAAACGTCGAAAAACAACTAGCCCATACACATGCTGAGAGATTGCCTTTACTGTGCTCTAAATGCTGTATTATTTATTAATTTGTGTTTACTGGTAAAGCATTTTCCGTGGATGATTAAAGAAGTTAGTAGGAAGTTAATATGCTTAAATGTAAGTAACGTTCAAATACCGCATTATTTATTAATTTCAGTAATTGTTGCACATTTCACCTATATTGTATTGAAAATGCATCAAAATAAATATCTTTTTTAATTTATTTATTTAGATTTATTTGAGATTTAGAAATTAATGAAATATTATATTAGATTGTGACAAAATTAACTAATGCATGGTAAAAAAGAAGTAATAAAAACAGTCATACCATACCAAAAACTGAAAAGTGAACAAAAAATTACTAACAATTCAAATTTATTCGGGCCATACAGACTTAAATAGAACTCAACATCAGAGGCTTTATTAAAATATACATAAATATATGCAAAGTATTACCTCGAAACCAATATAGTAAGAAAGCTACATAGGTTGTTTGTTCAACAAAAAAGTTTCTCAGGAGAAAGTTTCAAATCTTCAATATAAGAACGAAGTTTATTTTGCTGAATCCCTTTACAGCTATTTATGCTAACATATACTTGATTCTGTTGGCTTCGGTCTGCATTATAACCATGAGTAGAAAACTAGATGGATGTACCCATGCAAAAAATACAAGTCCTGCACATATATTCTTTTCCTACTTCGTATCTAAAGCATATAGCTTTAAGAGGGGTTATTCTTTTGATAAGTGTAGAAGCTTTTCTACCGAGAATACATCACCGAGTCAAGCATCGGTATTTATGCTTGCAGAACAGAAATTCAGACGCAAGGATTACAAATTCAAACTTTATCGTACTATTCTAAACGTCAGCTAGGCCACCGAGGTATGTACTGGCAGCAGAGATCTTGCTATTTCAACACGAAGCTGAATCGCCTACTCCGTGGTTCTGTTTTCTGTTGTCAGAACTTTCATAGAACCGCCAAGGACACATGCTTTCGTAGTAAAGTCTTATTTCACATGCGCATTCCAAACAAGCGAAGGGCGTCAGAGCAGCATCGATGCATGAACAAAATAAAAATGAGAAAAAAAAAATGGGTAGGAGAACTGAACGACACCACTTTTGACGGCAAGAAAGCAAAGTTTTATTTCTGCAGCATTCCGCGAACAGACGGTGCAAGCGAGACCAAAAATCTCGACTCGCCAAACATTTAATAAGTGCCATTTCTCCGGGCATGCACATTCGAGAAAACATGGCATCGCACGCAGATGCGGGAATTCTTGTTCGCCGACAGCACGCTCTCACTGATGCCAAATCAAGAAGCAATAATGCGGCGCCGTCCTAACTACGATATTAGCGGTGAAAGGCGACGAAGACGACGGCGCCTGCCTCCGCTGGCTGCAATATTAAGGCATCGCCAAACGGGAAAGGAGGGAAGGAAACGGAAAATACGCTCTCACTAGTGCAGGCCTGTTCAACAACGTTGTCAGGTTCCCCAAACCTTTCGGGGGCAGCAACCAAAAAAACAGACTCAAAAGCTGTTTTACGGAATGTTTAAAGCGGTGATGCTCTTGGTATGTCTTCATAAAAAACGGCGGCTTTCGATCAGCAGCATTTATCTTTTGTAGGTGAAAAACGAAAAATACACTTTATTAACTTTAGGATACGAAACGAACAATGCATATCCTAGGATTTACAGCTGTCTGGTTGAGATTGCAGGAGTCTTCATAAGAGAACCAAAAATATATAGGAATTAAGAGAATGATATAAAAATATGGGTCATTTCTAATTTTTTTTAATAACCTTCGTGTATTTCGCTTTCAGCTGTTTCATTTAAAAAATTTTTTTTTATAGTTATCAGCTACTTTACGGCTTAAAACAAGTTTCTACGTTTGTCTGGATCCGATTCCAATGAGGAGAGAGGAATCCTTTGAGAGAAAGAGAGTTGCGACCCTAGTATGTCTTTGAGACAACTGCATTTCCATTCATTTTTGAAAATTCGACTAATTCATTTCATCGCGATAGTCTCTAATTTGTTTAGCCTTGATTATTATAATTTCTTTACTAACAAAACCGATTTTTCGTCTAGTTCAACAATTTACTTCATTTTCATGTAATGTGTCATGACATCGTATTAATTTAAACTATCTTTTGTCATCCTGTGCATGACACATTTTGGAAACTGTACTATTCCAATGTGAATAAGTTTTATTCATAGAAATTAATGACCGTTCACTACTTTATAATTTTGAATTTTATGCACATAAGAGCTTAACTAAACAATATGAATATTCATTTAAGCAATATTGCTTTTAAATGATTGAAGAGCGTAGCAGCTACAGGCTTCTGCAGATTTCAATATACAGAGGGCGTTCAAAAAGTTCTTGACATGTGTTTGTAAAATTGCACTCGTTCCTCCGAAGTTAATGAGTGACTTATTTGAAAGCTTGTTTAAACTTGTCATTACGAGTTAAAATCAAAGGCCGTATCATTTCGCTCTTCGTTGTCGGTGCGTTCGGTCTGCGAAATCTGTGCGTTATTGCTAAGGAGCCTACTAAAGAGGGGAAAAGATTTTACATTCCCCAAAGGATGCAGTTTGGAAACGAAGAGAAAAAAATCTATGCCGATCTATCACAAGTATACGGGGATCATGTCTGTTCATATGACTCTGTTATAGGATGGATGGCAAATTCAGAGATGGACTGCAGAGCTTCGAATACATCCCTCGTGCAGGAAAACCGAAGGAGGCCGTGAACGAGAGATCCATCGCTGCTGTTCCTGAACTTATTAAACCACACATCACGGTTCAGATAACAAGTTTAGATGTCAGTGTATCGATTGGCAGTGTGGAAAAAATTATTCCTAAACTTTAAAGTTCCGAAAGTCTGTGCCTAATGGGTACTCCACAGACTGACAGAACAGAAAAAAAAAAGAGGCTAGAGTCGATTCGTGCAAGGAGATGCTGGCAATGTTTGAACCTAGTGGCCCCAAACGATTAACAGAGATTGTCACAGGTTGTGAGATGTGGTTTTATTACTATACAACTCCCAGAAAGATCAACAACTATGTTTGGGTTGCAGAAGATGAACCACGACATGTCTGTATAAGTTTTTGTGTGTTGTATTCCTAGTCTAAGTGTGTGTACGAGAAACCAACACAGGTTACCGTCGTCCTTTTATTAAAAACAAAAAATCATCCGAAAAGATTTTCATTAAAGGAAGAGGATGTTCAGTTTTTTTTCAATTCCCAAGGAGTGGTAGCCGTAGACACCTAACCTGAAATAATGACTATAAATGGTAAATATCACATCAACACTGTTTTGCCCAAAATGGTTAAGGAGATGAAGAAGCAGCATACAATACAGACGTGTCAAGGGTTCTCCTTCTTCATGACAATGCCAATGCTAACAAAATGCGGCAAGTTATCAAACAGCTACACCATCCTGCATATTCATCCGATCTTGCATCACTTTTGGTTGTTTCCAAAAATTGAAAATGAATTTCCTGGGAAGCTTTATTTCAAGGGTGCAAGACCTTGCAAAATGCGTTCATTCAGAGTACGGAGAATTTCTCAACAGGTATACGACCAAGCGTTCCAGAATTGGCGTAGACGTCTGAAACTTTGCTTAGGTGCTAGAGGATAGTATTAGGTTGTTGTATATCAAATAGCAGATTTTGCTTATGCATGACGTTTTCGATGTTTCGAGAACTGAAAATGTTCAGATGGAGCTTCCTTACGATAACACAGCAGCAATTAAACCAGTAGTTTTTGTGGTAAGTGGATTGTAAGAGTTTAAAGGGAACAACGGATCAGAATCAAATTAGTTTTCTACTCTTATACTAGTTTAAATTATAAACTTGTATAAGAGTTTAAATTATACTTATACTAGTTTAAATTATTTGTGATAGAGTTGAACACAATGCTGCGGAGGCTACTCGCAACATCAGTGCAGCATTTGGGGAAAGCACAGCTAGAAAATGGATAACACATTGGTTTGAAAATTTTTGATCGGGGACATCAGCTTTCAAAATATGCCATATGGTCGACCCAAAGAAATGATTTATAACAATCGATTCATGCTGTAATTGTATCTGATACACGCCAACTGTATGAGACATCGCAGACAAATTAGGCGTACATTGTTCAACAGTTTCCCAGCACCTGGAAACCATTGGGAAAGTGAAGAAATTGGTTCCACATGAATTAACGGGCTCATACGACACGTCGTCTTGAAGTGTACACTTCCCCTTATCACATGAAACCAATGGGATCAGTTTTTGCATAGAGCTGTAACGTGTAAGAAAAAATTTAATCTTATACGACAGTCATCGTCATTCTGTTCAATGGCTGTATGTCATAGAAGCACTCAAACACATGCCCAAGCCTAATCTTCACCCTAAGAAGGTTATGATAACTATTTGGTGGTCTGCAGATGGTGTTATCCATTATACATTCCTAAAACAGGGTGAAACAATAAATGCGGAGAAATATTGTGCAGAATTCCCCCAAAAAAATGCATGGCAAATTATAGAAGGAGCAGCTTGCATTGGTCAATAGACATAGCGTCCTACTGTTCTATGGTAACGCTCGACCTCACATATGACGAATAACGGTCTGGAAACTCCATCAGTTACAGTATGAGACTCATGCTCACCAATGTATTCATCGGATCTATTGGCAAATCGGGTTCATCATCCAGCGTATTCATCCTACCCCAACTTCGCAAACTGGGTCCATCGCTTCGTGTGGCTTACGCCACACATGCATATGTGATAGAGTTGAAACCAACTCACTACCACTTCTTCAAGTATCTCGACCACAGTGGAGTTGTGTTTACTTCTGAGAGGCACTTTTTTTCACACAATGGGCTAAATGGCCAGGTCACATGGACCCCGAAGGCTCAGAGAAAGTTGGGGGAGGAGACCCACTGGAGCAGCTGTTGGGAAACAGATGGTAGCCTCCCGTCAAGGCCATCCAGCGTGTTCTTTAGCGTGCACAGGGTATGGCTCTCCGGCACACGGGCCATGGCTTAACATCCCATCCGACGGACAGCGGTCTTTCCAAGCCCATCGGTGTCCCCTACTGACCGTGAGCATGGCGGGGAATTTTGCGGAGATAAATCTCAACGCTGACCCAGCTGGGACTCGAACCTGGGAACTACAGATTACGAGCCTGACGCGCTACCGACTGAGTCACCCCGACCCCACCCCAGTGGAGAAAACATTCAGTAATGAGATAGCAATTAAAAACGCCTTCAAAGAATTCATTGCTCCAGGATTTCTTATTTTTTAACCAACGGCATCGATACACTTGTTTCGCAGTGGGAGAAATGTATTCAATTTGTTGGTGCGTATTTTGATTAAGTAAAGTTATTTTTAACCACCTGCCATCCTAACAGACCTTCTATACTCTGGCATATAAACTGACAGGCTCCTGTCAGACCTCTGTGGCAAGCAGCTGCTTGAGGGGGTATTTATTTTTTATTTTATTTTTATAGCTGTTGAATGTCTCACTACAATTCGGTTATTTCATTTGCAACAGCCCAATACCTTGAAGGACAATAAAAGAAGTAATTGAGGTAAGTGCAATGGTTTTTATTCTGTAGATGCAAGTCCAGAACTTTTTGAACGCCCCTCGTATATATGCAAGCTTAAAGGGGCATTCGTCAGGTTATGTTTCTCTGTCGCTGAAGAAGGCAAACTTTACATACCAGTATTCCAATTTTGAAACCTAGGGTTTTGTGAACTGCGGGTTAAGACAATTGACTCTCCCCAAATTTTTGATAAGTACAGTCCTAGTCACTTAGATTAATTTTAAAACAGTATTTTTTTTTTAGGTTCAAATGCATACAATCCATTCCTAGCAGGAGCATTATAATCAGCTATCACGCCAAAAGCATTACAACCACTTCACATGTCGTAACCTACTTTATGAGTAGGTTATTGAATTGCGCTATTAAAATGATTACAACAGAAAACAAAGCAATGGAACGGTTTAAAACATTCTGAATCAGATTAATTTAATATTAGTTTTGCAATTAATTTAGTAGTTAACATTTACGCCAATTGCAGTTATTTGGTAGGGGTAACATTGAAGAAAAAGAACACGAAATTATAATCACTTTTTCGAAGCCAGAAGGATTATCTACAGTTTTAGGGAACTGCCCATAAAAGGCCGCACCTGGCCAGAAAAGCAATAACCGAGAATACATGCATACCTTCTTGGATCATTATGGAAGGAAACTTCATTATCGAGGGCCAGTTTAGACCCGTTTAAAAACATCTGCTGTCGCTGGAGAAGCTTTCCGTAATGACTCAAGTACTGGCGGCGATGTCGTGGCCAGATTAATTGCCAAGTGAAACATGTCAAGGCATCGATTTTGTGATCTCTTGTACGCTCCCTGCTTACATCAGAGCCATGTCCATTCACACTAACAATTATCTTGGGGCTACGCATGTGGCGATCGTTTGTGCTAGGAAGTGCTAGTTCCGTCGGCTGTATTTGGTCGCAATGGTAAGCAATAAGAGAAATTTTCGTATCCTCGTTTCGAGGATCCGTGCCTTGCACACATTAGCTAACAATGCAATTCTCCTGGCGATGGATTATTCGATCTCATTGCATACAAAATGATAGCTGAAACGGCTACTGATAGGGACTCCACTAACGACGCTGGTGACGATAAGTGTCATGATTGTTACATTATTCTCCTTAACAGTTAATGAGGAAGACAGAATACGATACCATGGAGACATCGGTTAGAAAAGCAAGTGGATGTAGTAAGTGACGTTGACAGTTGGTGCAACCGAACATTACATGCATATGGAAGGGTTGGATTCATTTAAATTTATTTTCAGGAAGTTTAAACAGAAGTCATTAGAGAAAGGTGGTTAGAGGATCAAAGTGCTCAACTTGCATGGGGGCGCTGATTAATAAAAAAAACTATGGTGAACAATTTAATGCAAGTATCCAAGGATAGAAACTGTTACTTTATACATAATTCGTTTGTCTGTTCATCTAAAGGGGTAAATGCTGCCGAATGAAAGCCGTAACAGCAAACCGATACATTAGCTAATTGACTGATGAGAACAAAATAATTATCTGCGTTCTTAAAATAAATGTTAGCAGCGTTGTGAACAATGAAAGCTGCATTTACCAAAGACTTACGATCAAACTATCATTTCTCAGCAAAAAAATGATGCAAATAGTCTAGAAAAATATTTTAGGGTGTACAGTTTGGAAAATATCGACTAACTATACTATACTAACAAGAGATTTCAATATAGACGTTTTAAATCGATGTACACAAACTAATAACTTTCTGTGTATTATTAAGTCCAATGGATTTGTCATGTGTCAGAATGAAGTCTCAAAATCTTATCTTGATCATTTATATGCAAGAAATTTAAAGTTAAATGACTTAAACATTTATATAATAAAAACGAAAATATCAGATCATTATTATTATATGGGCATTAATTTTATATGTGGATATAATAACATTGACTCTGGCTGTGATATACTATATTTGGCAAACAGGGTAATACCAACCAACTACGTGGATTTCTACATGATAAATCTTGGGATGAGGTGTTAAAAACAAAATAATATTAACATAGGATTTGAAATGTTTCTGAATGTACTGAAAAGTTTAATTGAAAAATATTGTTATATTAAACAGTACATCAAAATGCGACATTCAAAACCTTCGGAAACTGATGAATTAATTGTTTTTACAAACAAGGATAAAAGGCATAAATTGAATAAGACAGGTATAGTCAAGAGCATCACATTTTTATAAAAGAATTCGGAAATAATCTAACAAAACAAATAGAAACGCTAAAAATGATATTATCAGAATATATTCTTAAAAATGGAAAAAATAACAAAAGAAACTCAGACACAATAAACAAAATGTGTGGCAAACTTATCAGTTCCTCAATAGATCCTAATATTATAAGTGATAATAAATCGAACTCTAGTTATCAGGATGATCCTTTACTTTTTGCAAACAAATTTAACACATATTTTGAGGAAGCAGTAAAATATTTACAATTCCATCTTACAGAACAAGATTGTCAAACATGAATAGAGACTGTCCCTACAGTTATGTTCAACCTCTTTTTATGCCTCATATTTCAGAAGGTGAAATTTGGGATATAGCTAGACAACTAGATGTAACTAAATCTACTGGATATGATGGATTTCTGCTTTTATTGTGAAAACGTTTTTCAAGATATTAAGTCGGTATTATGAGACTTAATAAATAAATCTTTAGATGGTGTTTTTTCGGGTTGGGTTTTACCTCTGAGCGGCATATTTTTGCATGGGCTAAATGGCCAGGTCACATGGACCCCGAAGGCTCAGAGAAGGTTGGGGGAGGAGACCCACTGGAACAGCTGTTGGGAGACAGATGGCAGCCTCCCGTCAAGGCCATCCAGCGTGTTCTTTAACGTGCACAGGGTATGGCTCTCCCGTACACGGGCCATGGCTTAACGTTCCATTCGACGGACGGTGGTCTTTCCAAGCCCATCGGTGTCTCCTACTGACCGTGGGCAGGGCGGGGAGTTTTGCGGAAATAAATCTCAACGCTGACCCAGCTGGGACTCGCACCTGGGAACAAGATTACGAGCCTGGCACGCTACCGATTAAACCACCCCCGTCTCGTGTTTTTTCGGATGTTCTAAACACAAAAGTAATCATTCCAATATTCAAGAGAGGTAACCATATTATTTTAGAGAATTATCGTCCGATTTCTATTTTATCAGTGTTTTCTAAGATAATAGAAAAATTATTTAATTGCAAATTGAATTTCTTTTGGGAACGTACTGCTTTTTCCTCTGAAAACCAGTTTGGTTTCAAGGGAGGAAAAGGGGCAGAAGAGGCAATTTTACAATTAACTACGGAAATTTAGAGGTGGGATTGGGTTGTTTTACCTCTGAGAAGCACTTTTTTGCACATAATGGGCTAAATGACCAGGTCACAAGGACCCTAAAGTCTCAGAGAAGGTTGGGGGAGGGAACTCACTGGACAGTTGTTGGGAGACAGCAGTTCATTCAAGAGTAGTATTGTTAAATTAGCAGTGACTGATCATTATCCCATTGCCTTAACATTTAACTTTAACAGTAATATGAATATTCAGTGTGATAATTATACAGAGCCTATTCTTTATCACTACATAGACTATACTTCATTGAACAGGCTTTTAAGTGAATGTTCCTGGGACGAGGTATTAACTCTTAATGATGCCAATGAAGCTTATAATAAAATTTGAACCACATTTAATCTCATAGTTAAAGATTCAACTAGAGAAAGAAAAATTCAGAATAAATCACAATCAGCAAAGCCATCGATTAACTTCCGAAATTCTGAACTTATTAAAAGAAAGAGATAAGCTATATAAAAAACACAAAAAATACCCTTTAAATGAAACTTACGAAAGTAGATTTAAAAACTTTAGAAATCAAATAAATTATAAAATACGAGATGCAAAAAACAGTTTCCTTGCAACTCAATTTCAAAATTGTGATGGAAATATATCAAAGCAGTGGAAATTGATAAGAGAGATAACAAATCAGAAGAAGGTAGAAAATAAATATCCAGAATTAGAAAGTGGTTCTGATTCAACTGAAAATGCTAAGTTATTGGCAAACCAATTTAATGAATACTTTCAGATCTTCTACTCTGGCATATAAACTGACAGGCTCCTGTCAGACCTCTGTGGCAAGCAGCTGCTTGAGGGGGTATTTATTTATTATTTATTTATTTGTAAACATAGCAGTAAATCTGTCAAAGAATAGGATTGTAAAAAATCAAAATAGCCATACGAGTAAAAATGTCAAATCCATGTCTATAACTCCAACTTGTACAAAGGAATTGACCGACATTATAAAAGAATTTAAAAATAAAAAAATCTGCTGGGTATGACAATATTTCCATTATTGCTGTTAAAAAATGTTCTTTTAACTTGATTCAACCATTGATTCACATTTGTAATTTATCCTTCGAAACTGGCACTTTTCCAAATTTAATGAAGAAAGCTATTGTAATCCCAGTTTACAAAAAGGGAAATAAAAATGATTTTAAGAATTATCGACCGATATCTCTTTTCCCAGTATTTTCAAAACTATTAGAAAAACTAGTTAATAATAGACTGATAAATTTTTTAGGTAGTTTTAATTTTATCTCTGAAAACCAATTTGGGTTTAGGAAGGGTAGAGGTACAGAAACTGCATTGTTGAATTATACGTCGAAGGTGTTTCATTCCATACACAATAATCAATTTACTCCATCCGTATTTATGGGCTTGGAGAAAGCTTTTGACACCGTTGATCACGAAATTTTAATTAGCAAACTAGAAAATATTGGCATTCGTGGTGTTGTATTAAAATGGTTTAAAGACTATTTACAGCACAGAACGCAATGTGTTAGTCTTTTTAATACACTTAGTAACCCAAAACATATTTCATGTGGCGTACCACAAGGTTCAGTCCTGGGACCAACCTTGTTTCTGATATTCATAAATGATCTATGTAAATTAAAAATAAATAGCTATATTAACACTTTTGCAGATGATACATCATTAACTTTATGTGCTGATTCTCTGAAAAATCTCCTTTATAACATGAACACTGATCTAAAATGTGTGATGAAATGGTTGGATTTAAATTGATTACATTTAAATACGAAAAAGACTAAGTATATTCTTTTTTTAGGTTAAATAGAAATTATACAATCCAAATTTGATTAAATTAAAATTGCATACATTTTCATGCAATAATTACTCAGCTTGTTGCTGTGAAGAAATTGAACAGGTTCAAAGTCTACTATACCTAGGCGTTTATATTGATAGCTCCCTAACTTGGAAAATGCACATTGAAAAACTAACAAACACACTTAAACAGATGTTATATAAATTTTATTATTTAAAAAAAATCCTCAGTAATAAAATGTTAATAATGTTATACAAATCTTGGGTCCAGTCTGCTATACAGTATGGTATTACAAGTTGGGAGGAACATACATTTCATCATTAAGGAGTCTAATCTCAATGCAAAATAAATTTATATTTCAAATTTTATCAAATAAATATAAAACTGTTACCATAAAATGCAATGATCAGATTAAGGGTGTCCGAGTGTAAGAGGCTCGGACATAAAATTATGAAAGCTAAAATATAAATGACTTCCGATATTAAATCATGGAAATTCGATTAAAATATGTCTGATAGTTAAAACGGTGTCACAAAACTCACATTTAGGTTCCTGGTTCGCCTGTAGAAGAAACGAATGACCTAAGCGGAGCCGAGCAAGTAAAACTTCCTCAGCGTGTTCTTTAACGTCACAGGGTATGGCTCTCCTGCACACGGAGACACGGTTTAACGTCCATCCGACGGACGGCCGCCTTTATAAACCCATCGGTTTCCTTTACTGACCATGGTCAGGGCGAGGATAAATATCAATGCTGGCCCAGCTGGGATTCAAACCTGGAAACGAGATTACGAGTCTGGCGCGCTACTGACTCAGCCACCCCTCTTTGGTCATGATACGAAATAATTATGACGCTCTTAACATCTCTGATGCTATTATCCAGACTTTCAGGGCATAAATAAAAAATAAATACCCCCTCAAGCAGCTGCTTGCCACAGAGGTCTGACAGGAGCCTGTCAGTTTATATGCCAAAGTAGAAGGTCTGTGAGGATGGCAGGACCTCAGCAGAAAAACAACACACACATCCATGCCTTACCCGGGGCTCGAACCCAGGTCCCTTAGATCAGTAGCCAAGCGTGCTAACCACTCGGCCATGGGACAGGCAATACAAGAATAAAATTAGATTAAAAAACAAAATTAAAAAAAAACTATGCTTTGAGAGGCGGGATATTATGAATTAATATCTTCGTATGATTTTATTATTCAGACTTTATAAAGTAATATAAACTACATACTATTAATCGTGTGTTGACATTTATCAAGTTTACTTAATGTGACTCTTCCAAGCAAAGGCGGACTTGTCCTTTTTTTTTTTCAGGGGCAGAAAGAGGGCTCGGTTAGCGATTAAAAAAAAGTTGATTTCTTGCCCGATTTTAATACTAATTCTGTTGATAGTTCGTACTTAATACATAAAATAATTTTTTCTCCCATTTCCATGGAACTCTACCGCCTTCGTTGATAATCTTCTTCGCGGAAGGTATTATATGTTGGTTAGTTGTTTTTCCTCTGAGGAACATTTTTTTGCAAAAAATGGCCAGGTCACATGGACTCCGAAGGCTCAAAGAAGTTTGGGGGAGGGGACCCACTGGAACAGCTGTTGAGAGACAGATGGTAGCTAACCGTCAAGGCTATCTAGCTTGTTCTTTAACATGCAGAGGTATGGATCTCTTCCACACGGGGCTACGGCTTAATGTCACGTCCGAAGGACGGCCATCGGTGTTCCCTACTTTCCAAGCCCATCGGTGTTCCCTACTGACCCTGGGCAGGGCGGGGAGTTTTGCGTAGATAAATCTCAACGCTGACGCAACTGGGATTCAAACCTGGGAATTGCAGATTATGAGCCTGGCCCCTCCTGATCGAGGTCAGGGTGGGGAGTTTTGTGGATCTGTATTTCCAGTATTACGACTAATCTGAGAGAAGAGCGACAGTAATTGCGGGCTCAGCAGATACTGATGACAAATGTAATTAGGTGCCGTGGAGTCTCTTGCTGCGAGAGCGGAACTGCCCGCAGCAGATTCAATCTCAACGTTGCCGCAGGAGGGACTCGAACCTGGGAATGGCAGATTACGAACCTGGCGTGCTACCGACTGAGCCCCCCCCCCCCCCCCACACACACACACAATCACGTATGCGTTAGAATGAAGTTATATTTATATAGTACTTGGGTTGAATTTTTTTTTTACCTCAGCATCACGGGGCGGGGGTGGCTCAGTCGGTAGCGCGCCAGGCTCGTAATCTGTAGTTCCCAGGTTCGAGTCCCAGCTGGGTCAGCGTTGAGATTTATCTCCGCAAAATTCCCCGCCCTGCCCACGGTCAGTAGGGGACACCGATGGGCTTGGAAAGGCCGCCGTCCGTCGGATGGGACGTTAAGCCGTGGCCCCGTGTGCGGGAGAGCCATACCCTGTGCACGTTAAAGAACACGCTGGATGGCCTTGGCGGGAGGCTACCATCTGTCTCCCAACAGCTGTTCCAGTGGGTCCCCTCCGCCAACCTTCTCTGAGCCTTCGGGGTCCATGTGACCTGGCCATTTAGCCCATGGTGTGCAAAAAAAGTGCCGCTCACAGGTAAAACAACCCAACCTCAGCATCACTTTTTTTTGCAAACACCGAGTTAAATGGCCAGGCCATAAAGACTCCCAAGTGCTCAGAGAACGTTGGAGGTAGGAGACTCACTGAGCAACTGTTAGGAGATATATGGCAATCTTCGTTAAGGCCATCCAGTTATTTAATATGCACAGGATATGGCTCTCCTGCATATGGGACCTGTGCAATCCTTGAAAAGTATATTAAGTATACTGTATACTTTGCATACTTAAAAGCACTCGTGCACGAATGTGTAAATTCGTATTTTGTCTTATGTTTTGTTTCATGGCTTAAAGGTCCCTCAAAAACAGTAGTATTATCATACTTGTGTTACATGTAATATCCAAAGCGAGAATTATATGGGTAAAATAAAAATGATTATAAAAAAAAGTATTGCTCCTTAGAGGGTATTGATCTGCTTCCAAGCTTTCAAATTTGCATACTTTATTGCGAATAATATTATTCGCAGTAAAACCTAAAAAGGGTCATCGACAGTGACGGTTTAAACATCACGGCTGATTCGGGCGATTTGCAGTTCTTTTTTGGCAATAACGCATTAAAAAATATCTTCCATATTCCTAAACAAAATTAAATTCTTTGTTGCCATGGCTCACATCCAGTGGATTCTTTGATGTATACAAGCAATTTACGAATAGTTTGATAAAGAAATTTTATTTTTAATAGTTATTTAAATTTATATAATTACCACTGTATCGGAATGAACTATCATTAACGCTATCAAGTGCATACCTGCCCCATATTATCATGCTGAGCTTTCATAACTAAACAATGGCTAAAGCGTCTGGTAACAGAATACAAGATTTTAGTATAAGGTTGGGGAAGGTGGCACTATGGAAAAGAAGTGAGATTGAAGTTTCCTGACAAGCTTAACTAGCATTTTTCGAAAAGTTGTGCATAAGATGCGAGTTCTTCGAACTTGGGATGGCTGTTTTAGTTCTTTATGGGAAGATGCGAAGGCCTTTGCCAACCATCATCTTTTCTATTTACGAGGAGAAAGAGTTGGGTTACCTCTGAGCGGCACTTTTTTGCACACCATGGGCTAAAGGCCAGGTCACGCGGACCCCGAAGGCTCAGAGAAGGTTGTGGAAAGGAGACCCACTGGAACAGCTGTTAGGAGACAGATGGTAGCTTCCCGTCAAGGCCATCCAGCGTGTTCTTTAACGTGCACAGGGTATGGCTCTCCCGCACACGGGACCGCGGCTTAGGAGAAGATAGAGAGCAAATGGAGAAAATATGGCTGTGGCAATAAGAATTTGAACACGCTCAAACATTTCGATAGTGAGTTCGATAACACTAGTTTGGAGACCAACAAAATTTTGTTACCGAACAATTTCGAGCTTCCTTAATGGGGTTGGGTTGTTTTACCTCTGAGCGGCACTTTTTTGCACACCATGGGCTAAATGGCCAGGTCACATGGACCCAGAAGAAGGCTTAGAGAAGGTTGGGGGAGGGGATCCACTGGAACTACTGTTAGGAGACAGATGGTAGCTTCCCGTCAAGGCCATCCAGCGTGTTCTTTAACGTGCACAGGGTATGGCTCTCCCGCACACGGGACCACGGCTTAGGAGAAGATAGAGAGCAAATGGAGAAAATATGGCTGTGGCAATAAGAATTTGAACAAGCTCAAACATTTCGATAGTGAGTTCGATAACACTAGTTTGGAGACCAACAAAATTTTGTTACCGAACAATTTCGAGCTTCCTTAATGGGGTTGGGTTGTTTTACCTCTGAGCGGCACTTTTTTGCACACCATGGGCTAAATGGCCAGGTCACATGGACCCAGAAGGCTTAGAGAAGGTTGGGGGAGGGGACCCACTGGAACAGCTGTTGGGAGACAGATGGTAGCCTCCAGTCAAGGCCATCCAGCGTGTTCTTTAACGTGCACAGCGTATGGCTCTCCCGCACACGGGGCCACGGCTTAACGTCCCATCCGACGGACGGTGGCCTTTCCAAGCCCATCGGTGTCCCCTACTGACCGTGGGCAGGGCGGGGAATTTTGCGGAGCCTTAATGGGGTGAAAAACTAATGTACTGGTGTAATATATAGGTCTTACATGTTTTCATGCTTAATAAAGCTCACTGGAATTCACAGTCGAACAATTTTTCAATAATACAAAATGTATCATTAATGCACACGTTCAAGTAGCTCTAAAATGGTTGACAAGCGCGACTTATTAAAATGAAGCTGTGAGTCATCTCGATACATCTATTCCTTTTCATTTGAGCTCAATAAATAAATGCCTGTAAGTCTGTCAAGGAGTCAGTGACAGACTCACTCATATAAGCGTGGGAACTCAACTTCCTCCAGTCACGATAGCAACTGATCTATATTTCCAGTATTACGACCAATCAGAGAGAAGAGCGGCCGTAACTGCGAGCTCAGCAGATACTGATGACAAACGTAATTAGGTGCCGTCGAGTCTCTTGCGAGAGCGGAACTGCCCGCAGCAGATTACTTCCTCTCAAGTCTGAGTAGCGAGCTCTTCTTTTATTTATTGGCATTGAGTTGTAATTCCTAGGACATATCTGACGTCGGCACTGAAATACCGGAGTTGAACAGAGAAACAGTTTGCTGGTGGATCGTACCGCTCGGTAGTGACAAAGCCGCTTCAGTATTGGTTGTTTGGGGCGAGTAAAGCGACTGACAGCATCAGGCTGCAACTCAGTTGCAGTACCTAACGCGACCGTTTATATTGGTTTCATGCTGCGAGTTGGCAATCGTGTTCACTAAGATGCGGAGGAAAGTTCTATTGCATCAGTGGCGGAGCTAAAGAATCCATAAAGGACGATTGCTCTCACTTTATGACCGAAATGTTATTTATGGTAATAATGGAAATTGAGTAAATGGTACTACAAAGAGAACAGAAAACTATTTCCTGAAACTTAATAAATGAACTTCTGATGTAGTGATAAAATATCATTAACATAAGATCTCATTATCTGAGACCTTAAAAAGCTTTAGATAGGTTGGTATAAGACGAAAATGGAGTAGAGTTTACCGTACTGCGATATAATGCAGTGAATTATAGTGATCAATTCGAATGAAATTCGCCATACAGCTCGACTGCTGTAAAATGGGCAGATGGAAAAATTTCTCAAGTTTCCCCCCCCCCTTTATTATATGGTACTATTATATTTTGACTATTTTATGTTTAACTGAAATATATTTAAAAAAATTCATTATGACTTATATTTCTGAATAACCATTATAACAACCCTTCACTTGGAAAAGGGAATTTCCATTTACTAATATTAAAGGTCAAGTACAGATGCGCCCTTCATTAAGCCTCATGGTTATTTCGTTTTCCAACTAATGCTTTATATTCCATAGGCACAATAACTTTACCGTCCCTTTGCGACAAACTTTGCTAAACCAGATGGACCGTATTTATCCATAAACTTCAACCATATTTTTGGAGTGCTCCTTTTACTAAATTCTGCAGAAACTGCACTTTAACTAGGGGTGCAAAACTCTCAAAAGAGTGCGGTACAAATTCATCGAGATGGGAACTGGAGCCAGGTTCTATTTTAACCAATGCAATATTCTAAATCTGAAACCGATTTCCAAAATAAAAAACCTTTCAAAGAAACAAAAAGCTCATCCAATACAAATGGGAAAATTGCATTTTGTTCACATATTTTCGCTCTTACTTGAGAACAATTAAAATTTTGCATCAAAAACAAAAAAATATTACTATGAAGAGATCTATAGAAACGCACATTGCTGAGCAAGCAGGGGGGGGGGGGGGGGGGGTTGGCTCAGCCGATAGCTCGCCAGACTCGTAATCTGTAGCTCTCAGGTTCGAGTCCCAATTCTGCCAGCGTTGAGATTTATCTCCGCTATATCTCTACCCGCTCTCGGGTCAGTAAGGGTATACCGATGGGTTAGAAAGGCCACTGTCCTTCAGATGGGGCGTGAACCATGGCCCCCATGTGCAAGAGAGCCATAGCCTGAGCATATAAAAATAATACACTGGATGGCCTTGACGAAAAGCTTTCATCTGTATCCCAACAGTTGTCCAATGGGTCCTCTTCCTATACCAACTCGTGAACCCTTAGAGTGCTTATGAACTCCATTGTGTGCAAAAAAAAGTGTCGCTCAGAGGTAAAACAACCAATCCAACTGAACAAACATGTATATTAAGTTCAATAAAACTATGAAGAAAAAATAGTTTTTAACTTCGTCCTGAATTCAGTTTTATGAAGTAAAAAATTCGAACTTCGGATCCATCATATAGGTATGGACCTGAATTTTTGGCGCAGTACTTGGATGAATCAGAAAATTAATGATAATGCCCAAGCCCAAATTTAGAATCCGGCATCACCATTAATTTGAAGTTGAATCATAACTAAGACTTCCTGAAATTAACTTTCCAATTTTCTTTATTCCGAATACTTGAATAAAGAACAGAAAAAAATTAACAAAAGGGGGATAAATCAAATTGTTGTGGTAAATGCTGTAGAACTGTAATTCAAATGCTTAAGCTGTATTCAATGAGATCAAATAATTGGTTTTGATACGGCACTTTTTGATACGGTGTGATCTTTCGATTAAACACGAAAAGGCAACTTCCAATATCACTTAATGCTGAAAACGGAACTCAGTCTTATGAAAAGAAAGAAAAATTTGTAGTAGAGTTGGCATTAATCCTAAAGCTCTACTGATAATAAAACATCCAAGAGCTGAAAACTGCAAGGTGTTGAAAACTTCGCTACACAGTCGTGATGGCTCTTGTTAGCTTAAATGGAGTTTTCTTTTAATCAGCGACTTCACTACTGAAGTCTTCTTCAGACAATGTTTTCATTAAGTTATTAAAAATATTGGGCAAAATGACTCAGCCATGTGTCAGGGGGCAAAGTTTCGTCACATGCCAATTAAATAATTATATGTCGGTTTTTTCGCCTCGACGAAGTTCTAGACGTTCTTAAGACAGCTTTTATGCAAACATAATTACAGAATAGAATCCTGGCTGAGACCTCTTTTGTCAGGCTTTACATGGGATGAGAAAAAAAAAAACAGCACGGCATGCGAGATAAAAGTGCCCCTCCCCTTCTGACAAGGTGAGGCGCCCAAGACATCCCTGGTAGGGTGCGATAGACGCCAGCCAGCCAGCCCCGTTACATGTTTCCCAGTAAGGCTCCAGATAAGAGTTCGGTAGGCAGTTGCTATTCAAACCAACCAGAGCCTGCTTCGCAGCCAGATATGTGGAGCTGTACTAGAGCCGACGGTGAAAAACATTCAATCAATAAAGCTACACGCTATGCTCAATGCGGGCAGGAGTCTGTGACTTGGAGCATAAAATAGCCTAATACCGTTTACACGGCTGTCTGCTGCCAGCGGAAATATGTAACGAATCTTCCTCTCTCCGCAGCACGCATCCTGGGCCGTACTCGAACAATGGTAGCACGCGCCTCGAGGACGGCTGCTGTCAGCTACGGATTCACTCGCGGTTTGACAGGTGGAAATTTACACGTGCCCACAGTGCTGCTGCTGCCCACCCAACTTCTCTTCGCCATCTACCTCCTCTCCTCTATGCATATGGCAGCGAACATCGTGATCAGCCTGCAAAAGAAAAAAGGCCGTTCTTCTACGACGCTTTTGAAAGCTTGGGCAGTAGGAGACTTTATCACAACCGCATTTCGCTGCTTCTTGAAGGACACTTCTGTTTGCTATCGGTTATCGCTTATCTGAGGAAGGAAAATAGCAAGAAATACGAGGCGTCTGGAGAGAAAAGATGGTAGATAGAGTACATCTGAGTGACGGTATGAAGAATTGATTAACAAACAGCAAATAAACAAATTCTTAGGACTTAATCAAACAAAAATCAGACCAGAAAAGGTATTTGGTTTACACCAAAAAAGTTGCAGTACAAAAAAAAACACTTTTCGTTTTGTATGTTTCATGACAAGTGCATTAAACGAGATCAGATTATTTTAGTTGTTTATGAATCGCTTTTTAGTCATTTTGAAATCACTTATGTATTAAGAATTATACCAATGCATTTTTTTATCTACATGACATTGATTCACAAAAATTTTTTAGAAAATTCTCCAAAACAGGTGGAGTAAAAGAAGGTTGAGGTCTGGTTTCTTTAAATTTTATAACAGTATATAACTTCTAGAGCAGGTATCTCACCCGCTTTACTCAAGCTCATTTGTAGAAAAAAGTGGTAAAAATATAATATTTAAAAATAAAATTGGCCAAATTCATTTCTGTTTAAATCAACATTTTCATATTTAATACTTTGGGAAAACATTGATATGGCTACCCTTTTTAATATCGTGATAATGTTGCATTGTCATACTTTGGGAAAACATTGATATGGCTACCCTTTAATATCGTGATAATGTTGCATGGTCATACTTCTTTAACAGCTCTTGTTACTTAATGCCTAGGAAACTAGATAACATAGGCCGAGGTTGTGATGAGGTAGTTCATTGGGACACTATGAGGGACGGCCGTCCAAGGTGTTTTTCTACAGGTCTAGTATACACGGTTCATGCCTTTAATGTATCCTATAACGGATGGACTTTTTTTAAATGCACCGGTGTGTCTTTTCTCATGAACCACGCCGCAGGCAAGGAGAGAAAATCTTGAAAGTAGAACGCATGGGGGTGGAAAACCCGTTAACCTCAATTTAAAACCTCATACTTTCACGACTGAGCCTTTGGAATCAAAATTACAAGGAATTAAATTAATTCAGTAGAAAAATACTCCCTCAAACAGCTGCTTGCCATAGAGGTCTGACAGGAACCTGTCAGTACCATCCAAAAATAACTTTAAAAAGCACAAAATGCTTCCATGTTGCCGGGGTTCTTTATTGCTAATATTTAACTAGTCACTTTTCACAATAAATCTTGATACTGAAATAAAACTTGTAGTTACGATATGAAGACAAACATGATAAAAGCAGTGCTAAGTTCCCCGATAGTTTAACTAGATTTGTTCTTAGTAATTCGACGGCATCCACATGATTAGCAGCTAAAAAAACCTAATTTTAGCTAATTACAGAGAAGCACTGCTTTTAGCTTTGTTATTGGCGAGAACAAACAATGTGCTGCTACGCCCAGCTGCCGACAAAAGAGTCGCCTACCTGACCGCGACAAGCCGCTCGGCCCTATTACAGCGGAGGCGAGCTGCGAGAAAACCCCGCGAGACGCCAATGACAGACAAACCTCCCAGCGGGAGACTAAGCTCTCTGCATGCCGTTGACAAACAACGTTACTGCGGTGTCAGCCGCCATTCTTCTTTGCCACGGTAAATCACGGACGGAAAAAAAATATCTGCTCCATAAACGACTGAGAGGCAGAAATTAGAGACGTCTTCGGTGACTAATAACAGCAACAATGTTTGCTGCGGTCAGACTCGAAGATGCGACCACCAGACGATGCTTCCAATCCAATAAGTTGTGTTCGTTTAGAACAAGTGCAAAGCTGCAATCCCATCATTCCATTCCGGCCCATCAGCCAAAGTACTTTCCACCTTTGTTTGGGAGAAAAGAGAAGAGGTATGTCAGTTCTCTGCCCCTTAGCTGGAAGAGCATGCGGGGAGAAACGTAATCTTATTCGGAGTGTTCCTTAAATCTCGGAAATCGGACGAAACGTGACATCGCCTTCTCCATTTGTCTACTTTTATTTCTTCGCTGTGGTGCAGATTATCTGTGCTAAAGGCTCAGAAGAAGAGCAGCCAAATGTTTTGGTTACGTCCATCCTCGAAGCACAATTGCCCGAATGTCCTTTGAAGGCTGACCAAAGAGATTATTTACCGAGAACAGCTAAAATTGACTGCTTTTTTTAAAGGAAAAACATGGCAGTCACCATTATTAAATAAACTACGCTGAAAGTGCACTTCTAGTACTATAACTAATGTAACATTTGTGATATTTTGAAATATCAATTTTGCCGGTGATTTACATGATAATGATCGCTATTACCGAGATTGTTTTTATATTGCAGGGTTACAAATACATTATAACAATAATTTCTATTTTATGAAGAAAGAAGTTTACACATAACATTCTGCACAGAATTCGGATCCTTAAAATTTGAGACTAACGAAATAATCTACTTGCAATTCGTTAGAGTGTATACAACTGAAGAATACTATCAACATGTGATATATGTATATATACTCTTGTTAAACTACCTTCTTTTCCTTTCATGAACTTAATGGATACGTCGTGTTTTATTTGTACCTGCAATTCTTGTGCAGTATGTTTTATTTACTGTTATATAAATTTAGTTGATCAAGGGGAAACAATGTTTTCTCACTTTTTTTCCTCGAAATATTTTTATTGCTTAATTAACTTCTCGTGTGGTTTGTGATGATGTAACTGCCTTTCTTATTGGAGAATAAACTTATTAAGAGAGTTGGGTTGTTTTACCTCTGAGCGGCACTTTTTTGCACATCATGTGCTAAATGGCCAGGTCGCATAGACCCCGAAGGCTCAGAGAAAATTGGGGGAGGGTACCCACTGGAACAACTGTTGGGAGACAGATGGTAGTCTCCCGTCAAGGACATCCAGCGTGTTCTTTATCGTGCAAGGGTATGGCTCTCCCGTACACGGGGCCACGGCTTAAAGTCCCATCCGACGGACGGCGGCCTTTCCAAGCCCGTCGGTGTCCCCTACTGACTATGGGCAGAGCGAGTAATTTTGAGGAGATAAATCTCAACGCTGACCCAGCTGGGGCTCGAACCTGGTAAGTACAGATTACGAGCCTGGTGCGCTACCGACTGAGCCACCCCGCCCCCTTATTAAGAGAGAGAGCAAGCACTTAATTCATTATTTCTTGTGACTCTTATTCATTCAGGGAAAGCATTTTCTCACGAAAATTAAAAACATTGATTCGAATTCGTGATGCTTATGTTATTGATAGTATTGAATGGCGAATATAGGAATTAAGTTTCATTGGTTTACTGGCAATTTGTTTCCAAATTTGCAGTCTGAATGCTTTCATTATTTTTTATATCAAACCATTCTGAAATTATATGAGAACACCTTTCAAGTAGTAGTTTGAATTACTAAAATTAAACATTGGCCTGGAATTAATGGTCGCAAAAATTAAAGCTCAAGGAAAGGAGAAAGCGCGAGTGGCAGATATATATATGTATCAATTGAAGCTGTATCAGTGTTGGCCAAGTTGGATGGGTGGTGGTGACTGGTGGGTTGGGGGAGATCGATCAATGCTGCGCTGCAGCTGGCTTCAGTGCTTGCCCTTCGGGGCACTGCGGAGATGAAAGTGTGCAGCAACAAGTGAAACTTCTTCATAGAAATGCAGTTGACCAGGAAGCATCCAGAACATACATATGATGAACCATCCCGATATATGAATTGGGAAAGGTTAAATATTTATATATGAGATAACTTATGTATCAAGCAAAAATTTATGCTGTCGAAAAACCAAGTTACAGCTTTTAGAACCCTAGATATACAGAGGTTATTTTCTGATTTTACCATTTGGTGATACAGGAATCAGAAAATCAGAAAAGTATCAGTTTAAAATGAAATTTAATTGTGAAACAAAAAACTGCCTCAGTGATGGAATGTTTTCGCATTGTTTACCTTAATTCTGGATTGGATTCGAATCCCAGTAGTGTAAAGAGTGTAAAGGGCGATTCTGTTGTATATGTTACCGCTAAAGTGCTGAAATCAGTTATTCTACAGATTATCTAGGTATTGTGCAGATTAACTAGGGTGATCCGTTAAGGTGCCGAAAATTGTTTCATTTCTCAAATTACCTAGGTAATCTGCAAATTACCTGGATAATCTGCACATTACTTACTAGGCACTCGTTAAAGTGAAAATAAGATCTTTGCTGGAACAACAGCAACGTTTCTGTACGCTTAAATTAACATAATGTTATTTATTTATTTTTCGATATCTAAAGAATCAAGTTTATACAATCAAACAATCAACAAATTAGTTGATAGAATCAATCATCAATCAATTAAAAAACTATACTACAAAGAATCAAACGGTTTAAAATATTATTACAATTAAGGAAATGAATTTGCAAAACATAAGATAAAATTATGTTTACTTATTAGTGCAATGTAAAGATTGGTGACACTTTGAATTACATAGCAATTGGTTTTTGCGACAAGCACACCTATTTGTGGTACATTTAGATTTACAGTCCCATTTTCTGAAACCCTGCCCAGTACCGAGGGATTGTTTTATTGCTGTTTGACGTAAAGATATTTCTACAGCAGGGACATCTTCTTTCGTTAAAAAACTCTCTTTGCAAACACTGAATTCAGATTTTGCATACAATTGTTTTAAAATACCCGTTTTAGTACCAAGTTTATAAAAGCCATCCTCTGTTTTACTAAGAACCACAGCTAAAATCGAGGGGCATCAGTTTTTGCTCTGTCTACTTCCGGTACTTTAATTCTCACAGTGACACCTTTATCAACATTTGGGTGCTTTGCATTAGAAACTACTAACATTTTCTTTGCTTGCTTTTCTAAACCTTTCTTGGCTTCATCGCGCTGTATTTTCTGATCCATATCCTTTTTACAGATGTTGCACAATACATTCTTACCATACCCTTCCTCTTTAGGATCTATTTCACCACAAATTACGTGAACAAACATGTCACACGATTTACACTTGTGAGCACCTGATGCTGCTTTTGAGCAAACAATACACACCATTTCTTGTATAGTCCTCTTTACAGACTCTGTACGAAACTGTGATGGCGATTCTGCTGAAGTTGAGGGTAACTCAGTGATGACTTCTTCAACATGCAGAGGTGATTCCTTGGAGGTGCAGGGTAACTGAATATTCTTCATAACTGTATCCCCAATCAAGGGTATAGAAGGCAGTTTAAGATTACTATCGATAAATTCTTGTATTTCTATAGGTGATTCTGTAGAAGCAGGGGATAACGGAATGTCCTCTTGAGTAAGATTTGACTGTGATCCCATAATCACAGTTTCTTGTGAATCTTCTAATTTTTCAAGGTCTTCTTCAGTATTTATCGAATGTAATACACTTTGTGGTATAATAGAAGAAGACAATCCCACTTTTGCGGGACAACCGAACATGGCTTCGTATGGACTTCTTTTAATTGCAGAATGATAGGCACGATTCTTCATGAATTGTACAAATCGTACGCCCTCACTCCACTTGTTAGTTTGGTTATCAGCCATCCAAGGAGTGAGCATGTTTTCAATGTCTTGATTCGCTCGTTCTACACTTCCTTGACTTTGGCTGTGTCTAGGTTTGCCATTAACCATTTTGATTTCTGGCCACAACTGTGTTACACATTCTAAGATTTTATTACAAAATTCGCGTCCGTTATCAGAATGCAAAATACTTGGAGCGCCAAAAAGGAGAAAAATATCAAGCAAGTTATAGGCTACTTCATCCGCCCGTTTTGATGTGAGCGGCTTCAATACAACAAATTTTGTTAAGTGGTCTTGGTATAGGAGAAGAAACTTAAACTTTCCATCTGGTTGAGATTGTAAATCGATGAGATCCATCTGGCATCTGCTATTGAAATGCGATGAAATAATCGGCTTTACAACAATCCCTTTTTTCGCACTTTTTTGTTTTTGTTGACAAGGTTTGCATAAATCCAAAAACATTTTTATTTAGGCTTGGGTTATGTTTTTATAAAGTGTATTTAATTGCTTGATCATTCTGTCTCTTCCACAGTGGCCAATTGACAAATGAGTAGAATACAATATGTCAAACAATTCTTCGGCATGGACAAACTTTTTCACACTTTCTCGCGCATCTGACAACGGCTCAATGAGTTTTTCACAGCCTTGTACAATTAACACCTCATACCTTTGAATTATTCGATAATCCAGAGATGATTCTTTCTTCTTGGAAACTTTTATTCGCTTTACATCTTCAATTATGGAATCATACTTTCGTTTTGTCATTAAAACACTATTATATTTTGAATCTTCGCTAAAGAGGTTTGCGAAGAATCTTTTCTTCATTTTACTCACCAATTCGGTGCTTGCTTGCATAATAGGAGCTAAATTTATCTGCTTTAAAAAAATCAGGACACAAATTCACGCTCTAACAGGCAGAAACGAATTTGAAAACAGAATTAGCTATGCTACGCACTAGCAGCCGACGCAAATTATGAGAAATAAAAACAGCCGGCGACGACAAGACACTGGCGAAATGAAACTAAAAGTGGAGGGAGAGGGGGGAAGGAGTAGGGAAAGGAAATGAGAGAAACTTTTGAACTTTAACGATACGGAAGCCGTTAATGTGCACATTACCTAGGTAAAATGCGGAAAACTCTTGATTCCGCACGTTAACGGAGCAAATCAGTTAATCTGCAGATTAGCTAGGTAATGTGCACATTAACGGCTTTCGAGCTTTAGCGGTAACATATACAACTCTTTATAAAATAAGAAAAATTTCTTAATCTAATAGGAGATAACTGTGAAAAAAAAATACGCGTAAGGTAAAAATACTTCATTTAATCTAGACAGTATATTAAAAGGAACTCGTAAAGCACTCATATAAATAACACAGGATATATTTCTCTACATGAGATTAGAATATTTTGAGGAACAGCGCGGCTAAGAAAACGTGTAAACATTGGTCCCGGAATTAATACCTAAAAATTTTTCCTCAAAAAAAAAAAAAATATTTTTTTTCCTCCCAAAAATTGGGAAGAAAGGGGTCACGCCACACAAACCCTCCCCTCTTTCAGAATGCTAGTTATTTGCAAGGAGTGTTGTGTCTTCTTGTCCGTACTCACCACTTTACAATAAGTTTCCCAACAGCGGCCAGTTAACAGAGTCAGTATACTTTGCTTTTATGAGATAATTAAAAGCAATATAAGTTTTTTATGGTATATAATTAACTTCAATTTAAGTATGTAAGTAGGCTGTTGTTCCCTTCAAAAGATTAGTACAATTTATGATCATCACTTAAAAAGATCATCTATTATCACTGACCAGGGGCTGGATCTATAGGGGGGTGTGCAAGGGGCCATGTAGTAAGTAAAGGTAGAGGTAAAAATTATTCAACTTATTTATATTTCATGCATTTTTCAAGAATTTTTTTAAAGAACTGTAAAACGGGAAATATCTGGTATAAGAATGGTGAAGAAAAATTAAGAGTTGATTGCAATTGAGATTGCCTCTGTATAATCTGTTACATTGCGAAACAAGTTAAGAAAGCGATAGTTTAGGAATCGTGTGAAACATTCTTTCAGATAATAAACTATATGTTGCGTTTCTTTCTGTGAAACATTAATTGAAAAATATTCACTTTTATCATTTGCCGAGAAATCAAAGTCGAATCATGTGTATTAACACCATGAACAGATATAAATCGCAGTGACTAAACTTTGCTTATCAGTAGCGTATGTTAATTACAGAACTTTGTAAGCATACCAGTATTTCAATATAAATAACAGAGATAGCCTAGATTTCTTAATGAGTTGCTTTGCTCCTTTTTATATGTAAAAAAATGTTTCACCAAATATGAAAGAGGGAAACTACTCTGTTACATGTATAGGATAAAATGCATTAACAATTCAATGTCATATTTAAAATGGCTAGATGAAATACTGAGTTTATAAAATGAACGAACGATTAAATCGTACATATAAAATGCTGACCACTATATCAACTGTTCTATCTTAATTCCTAAGGATATGGCAGAGTTTCGTTAGTAGGGAAACTTAGAAGTTTATTTTACTTGGGCTGTTTTATCTCTGAGCTGCACTTTTTGCACAGCTGGGCTAAATGAGCATGTCACAAGAGTCCCAAGGCTCAGAGCTGGGTAGGGAAGAGGAGCTACTGGACAGGTGTTCGTAAACAGAGGCCTCTTGTCAAGGGCATCCAGCATGTCTTAATGTACACAAAGTGTGGAGCTCTTGCTGCACATGGGCCTTAACACCTCATCCCACAGATAGCGGCCTTTTGAAGCTCAGCTGTGTATTCTATCAAGCAATGTTGTTTTCTGATGCGTAATTTCATAATGCTACTTACGAAACGAGGATTTATGCATTATTTATATACATATACATATGAACCTCTAGATCTTATAATTTTATGGACTTATATACTTAAAGTTTTATTTAATACTTTGGGGTATGCTAAAAACATCATTTATGCTGTGCAGGGAACCGCTACTAAACACTTCAATTTTTATATTTTTGTTAAATATCGTCATAATTTTTATTTAACAGTTTATGTAAATTATCGCGACTGTAAAAATTGTAACGCGAGATCTGGGATATTACCTACTTCAGTATCATATTTGTTTTTGAATAAACAGCCTGAATAATACTTCTACAATTAACATTAAGGATATCAACTTCTATACAAATATGTAGTATATAAGAAAATTTCATCCATAGCAGCAATAATCTTAAGTTTTAAACTACTGCAAAGTTTTAAAAGTGTGTTTGGAGTGTTTTTTTAGTTATGAAATCAATGCCAGTAAGACAATTTGTAATATTAAAGGATTCCGTGATACAGAAGGGCTACAAGAGTTGTAGATTTCTTTCTTTCTTTTTATATCTCTTTGAGTCTAAATAAAGATAGGGTATTAATTTTAAAACCAATCATGCGGTATTATTAAACGTTTCTGTTGTTCAAAGATGTATTTCTAGGAATAATTTATTGGAAGAAAAAAGCTTGCATGCAGATACTTTATGCCGAATTCATACAGGGCATTAAATATTGAAAAGATCAAAACTTTAAATCAGTCTCTCATCTTTCTTTATATAGGAAACTTAACTACAATTAACAAATTGAAAAGCTTACTGCATAAATTACTTAATATTGCATTCCACTACAGATAACATCAAAAATCTGACTGATAAATGATAATGGTCCATCCTCTTTAACTCTACCTACTTAACAGCTGTTCCTTTTAACAAATCAAGAAATGACAATGTACCTAATACATAGAACAGTATTTTTCATTCATACTCGATATCCCTGTGAATAACTTAATACATGACTGTTTAAGACATAGCGACTGACCTTTGTGAGATGTCCAGTAGAACTGCCAAGAAAAGTAACAGTGTAGTCATGTGTGGAGGTGGCGGCCACTGCTGTGAGCAGGATACCGGAGAAGCGTAAAACCGGAGCTGCCTCAACGGGCATGCTTCCTCCCAGAGGAGTATTTACGTCCATTCCACAGAAGTCATCGTTGATCTGAAGATGCTACAATGAGAAAACAAAGAAATTTGGTTCAGGCGCTAAAAGCTGATGACAAAATAATTGAGTAAATTTACATTTTGCGAATTAAAGATGTTTATCTTTAACTAAAGCATGGATGGTTTAGGAAGCACTCGAAGTTATTTCATTTGACCCTTGAAAGGTCCATATAAAATAAAAATGATTTCAAACCATAACTAGAACTATACACATCACAGCCTCTGGCGTATATGGAATGCTCATTTTCGAAGAGAATTAAATTTGTTCTTTTCCGCATTTTACATCCTTTAACAGTCAAATTCGAAGTAATGGGTGATTCGGAAAAGGTATGCAGTAATATTTCTTTGGTACATATCCAAGCCAAAGAGAATGGGTCATTTATCTCTTAGAACAAAAAAGTTACGTTTCCATATCCCATGGGATAAGGAGGCAAATCGATGCTGCCAATGTAACCCCCCCCCCCCTTGACTAACCAAACTCTACCATCCAAATTTCTAGCATGAATAGATCGTTTGAAATTCTGCTATTTTACAACTTTTTCCATCGTTAGAAGGGCACTATTAAAATTATTGGGAGTCTCAGAAAATGCCTATACTAATATTTCATTAGTATCTATGAAAAGCAAAGAGAATTTATCAATATCTATAAACAAAAACGTTGAATGTTGTCGCACGGAAAGACAACAAAATTTAAAACGAGCGACGTCCCGATTTAAAAAATTTAGATTTCCATAACAGTATTTTGTAAAACATCAGATCGTCTAAATTTAGGCCTAACAAAAGCACAATCATAGTCATTCAGAACTCTGACTCCCAGAATCATAAATGTCAAATTTTAGTATGATCAGTTTAATAAACTTCACGTACTGCCCAGCTTAAGTTTAAATTATTCCTTACAAGTAGTTTGAGTGGTGTTTAGTCTCTTTCGCAGCTTTATCATCTAGTTGAGTTTTTATATTAAGTGTTAGAAATGAAAAAACGAGTTTGAGCACAACTTGAAAGGTATAAGACATACAGGAGTTTTACAAATCTGGTTGGGAAGCTCATTATTTCCTTTCATTTTAAAAAAGAAAAACAGAGCAAGAGAACATTTCTTTAACTTAACATTGTTTCTAAAGCCAGGATTATTCTTAATTATAAATTTCCTAAGCCTTAGCTGAGTAGACTTAAAGAATATTACAGCAAAATAAAAAAGTGTGAACTTCAATATGATGTATTTTTTACAGCTACTGTAATTATACCTCTAAGGCTTAAATCTTCATAAGAAAGTGGTATCTACGAATAGAAAACTTTTATATTTCTGATCTAGAGGTATTGTGATCCACGTTAAAATGGAGACAAAAATCAATACGATTAGCAGATATTCTTCTTCAAACAAATCTCTATCAAGTACCAATAAAGTATGATCTAACGGTCAGCGCCGCCCAAGCAAGTTTGCTGTCCCGAGCGAACTTACATTTTGTCGCTCTCAAGTAAATCGCTTTTCGCCGCACCATAAAAAAATTTTGTCGCCCTCAAGTAAATTCGCTTTTCGCCGACATATAAATTTTTTTTTCGCCAGGTTAAGTAAACTTTTTTTATCTTTTGCTGTTAGAATTTTATTTTTTTCCCGCCTCAAGCAATCGTACCATTTTTGTGACTGACTATACTTTTCTGTCTCCACATTTTAAATGAAATGCCAGTCAGTGGCGGTCATAAGAACGGGGTCATGGACCCTAAAGAGATCTACGATTGTTTTTCGCTTCCGTTATAATAGGGAGCCGTTTTCGCATTCCAGCGATCCAAGAGATTAACGGCAAACAGTTTGGTAACCATTTATTTTCCAGCAAGAAAAAACCTTTGAAATTTTCAGTACCAAAGAGGTAAAAATGAAAAGCTGCTAAAAAGGATCTCGATTACTAAAAGTGTCATTTTTTGGTTGCAAAATCCTTCATACGGCCTTAACTTGACCCCCTACAGACTTGAGACTTATGGCAGCTCCTAACGATAAATCATTAGTAACAAGGTTTCAAATTTACTATGCTTGCAAAATTATGTCAAGACTTTAACACTATACATTCATGGCAGTTTTACTTTGAGCTGAAATTAGAGCAAGATAGGGGAAAGTTTATGACCAACATAGTGCATTCATGTTTTGCACACACAGAAAATGTAGCAAATCTCTTTTTATGACAATTTTGATTTGTAGTGCAAATATAAAGAAAAAAAAATTTAGTTTCAAAGTATAGTTACTATTCAAGAAATTCAGCCAATTCAGCAATCATTTGCATTTAGTTTTACAGAAGCATGTAACCAAAAAAAAAATTGCTAGATCAGCACTCTCCGTGCCCGTATCAGTAAAACAATTCTGAACAGTGCGAACGGCATCATTCACCATTGGCATTTCTACAAGATTATCCCGATAGAGAGAACGGATGGAGAAGATCCTCATCCACCATCGGCATTGCCAAGTCAGCGCGTGCTCGGAGGCACGGGAACTCACGTGACAGGTTCGCCTCACGAGACATTAGCTTGGCACGTGCTAAGCCGCGGGCTACTGGCACTCTCTTGTATCCTTCTGTTCTTCTAAGCACAGAGAATGCTTTTCCTTCAGAAGCAGAGGAAACAACTCGCGCTGGGCACAAAGGCAGCTTCTCGAGTAGGGTTACTCTGAGTGTCATCTAGCAGAGAGACAAATCAAAAGATTACTTTTAATCTGCTCTTTCATGACCTTCCAACGATACAATGTTACTGGAACATTATAGTTAATCTTATTATAGTTAATCTACAAAGATCATTACTTCAATGGCTCTCGTGACATGGCTTAAGTTGCCTGTAAAGGGCTTAAAGATTCCGTGTGGTAAGCCATTTTATAACATGTTAATCTGTACTCCTTGACAAGCCACAGGAAATTCGTGTATTCTGTTACCACTTCATTAAATTATTCGCTTATCCGATATCAGATACATAGCTGTAATAGATTCGCTCACATTAGCGAAATTTTATTAAACTCTTTATTATTACTATGCTACATAAAATGCGATATTCTTGCTGGATTAAACTGTTTCCTTGAAGTGTCAGTCAAATTTCACGAATTACGTTACTTATCATTGACTTATTATATTTTCTTGATCAATCAGAATATGAAAGAAGATAACGTCAAAGTGATAAAACAGCAAGAGTGGACTTCTACCTTCATTTAATCATGGGAGAGAAGGAAAAAGGGAAAAACGAAAGAACTGGGATAGAATGCCTACTCAGTGGCGCATTAATATTCCGCTGGTTCACAAACATTGTAGCTGTCAGAGTCCGGATTCTAAACTCGAGTTGTTAAAATCGTCGTTTCTGTCTTAACCAGCAGAGAAGCTGCTAAATTTGTAAAGCTAATAACTAACAACCGAAAGAGAAAAAAAAACATTGTCGGAGGGGGGGGGGTCCTTCAAAAAGGGCGTTCGCAAATGTCTCAATATCTTAGTAGGCAGTGAATGTACATCAAATTTCGCATTTAATAAGACGTTTGATATGCTTTAGCAGAATCAAAAGTGAGACTGCAATATAAAATCTTTGCATCAGAAAAACCATAGTTGACGTCGCTAGTGTCAAACATGATATTCTGAAACTATTAAAGAAAAAACCTTAATAGCGCCTATGATCACCTTAATGGCAAACATGACCTTATGACAATGGGACAATTAAGGAGCGCCAGGGGTAGTAATAGAAATTGTTTCACCAAGGTGCATCTTTGAAGCTTCTAGGTGGAGGAATATTAAAAGCAAAAGGTTTCTAAGCTCCTGAAGGGTATTGGCAGAAGGCTGGAGGGGCGTAAGCAACCTGTCCCTAGAACAGGGATGGGCCAACCGTGGTCTGCGAGATCGAAATTTACATGCTAAACACTAAAGTCTTCTTGAAGGTAAAATAATTTTTCTTTAATAATTCTCGACTAATATTTAATAATATGAAAACTTACGCCAAATATGCATTGTCTGTCAAAATCCACTTACATATTTTTTACTAAATTATTTTCAGTCTTAATTTGATGCATCTTGCACTATGCAAAATAATCCTGTAATCGATAACTCAGATTAATGAGCTTATTCTTGTAATCCAATTACGGATAGTGCGAGTTATTTTCGTTGAAAAAATAAATGATAAAAGTACTGGTGATTTCACAAGAAAAGTAATGTGCTATGCTTGGTTTTTCTCAGCTGGTTTTAATTGAATGTTGCAGCCTGGGCTTTTATATTAGTTTGTGCTCAAATTGTACCGGATAGTAGCAAGAAAAAGTATATTGTTGCCAGTAGTGAAGTCTCACTATACGGTAATCGATTACTTCTGGTCTGAAGTCACCGGCCACCGTCATTTCCGGTAACGGCCCCTTATTTTCATATTCATTACGTCACCGACCACGCCCCTTATTAATATTCATAATTGATAATTAACAATCAATAATTAATAAAGACGAGAATGCGAGAGTTTCTCTGATCTTATGCAAAGTACGGATATATGCATGTTTATATCTGTGGTTAAGAGATGCACGGTATTATACATATTCAATGGATGTCTTTCAAACTGTATGTCTCTATGCATACATGAATGCATTTACCAAGTTTTTGTCTCTCTTCATATATATCTATTTTGTCACATACTTCCATATACGTTTCATGTTCGTCTCTGTACATGTGTTAATTGTATGTTTGTGTGCGTGTGTATGTTTATGTGTACGTGTATATGTTTTCATGTTTGTTTCTGTGAATCGGATGTGTGTGTTCATTTTGTTTCTATGAATCGTGACGTCGACCTGAACATTGCCATCGAAAGTTCAGTTGGACTTGGTAAATTTCAGATGAGGGTAGAAACCAAGGGACTTATTCAGAAGTTTGTGATCGGTGAGGGGGAATTTAACAGAGGGGGCAGAACTTTTGATAAGGGTGTTTTTTAATGAGGGGGGGGGGAGTCAAAAATTGGAAAATTTTCGGTTAAAATAGAGGGCTTGCTAGAGTATAGTACTCATGATATACACTAGATGGCTCCAAGGGTTTTTAATAAAGGGGGGGCTTTTGATAAGGGGGAGTAAAAAAAATTGGGACTTGCGGTTAAAATCTTGCTAAAGTATACACTAGATGGCGCCACCAAAAATCGAAGACTTTTTTTCAGGTAGGCTTAAAAATACAGGTGGGTCAACCAGGGGGTCTTTAAAGAGGAGGGATTAAAAAAACAGGTGGGTCAACTAAGGGGGAAGTTTTGATAGGGTTTTTAATAAAGGGGTGGAACTTTTGATAAGGGTTTTTTTTTAATGAAGGCTTAAAAATTGGAAAAATTACGGCTAAAATAGAGGGCTTTTCTAAAGTATAGTAATCATGGATATACACTAGATGGCGCCACGGGTTTTTAATGAGGGGGTTAAAAAAACAAGTCAACCATGGGTCTTTATTAATTATGAATATTAATAAGGGGGCGTGATTGGTGACATACTAAATATATTAATAAGGGGTGTATCCGGAAGTGACGTCATATCACATGTCCGGAAGGGCGTGGTAGGTTACGTCATACCGGAAGTAATCAGTTACCGTATAGTGGGATTTCACTACTGTTGCCCACTTAAATATTTGAACATTTTTTGGCATTACGGAATATGCGGTTTTAATCTCGTAACCCCCCCTTCCCCAACATGGGTTATGTCACTGCACACGGATATATTCCGGGACAGGTTGTTTCAGTCGATGGCACGCCAGACTTTTAATCTTGCAGTTCCCAAGTTCGCATCCCACCTGTGCCAGCATTGATATTTATCTTCGCTAAACCCTCAACCTGCCCTCGGTCAGAAAGGGGGCACCGATTGACTTGGAAAGGACGGGACTTGAATCCGTGGTACCTTATACAGGAGCCTATCAGAGCTAAAACAAACCCAACTCTTGTACAGAAGAGCCATACCCTGTGCACATTAACGAATACGCTAGATGGCTTTGAATGGAAGCTTTCATCTCTCCTAACAGCTGTCTAGTGGATTCCTTTCCCAAGCCCTTGGGTTCTTGTGAACTGGCAATTTTGCCTATGTGAAAAAAAACCTCTAAGTGTCACTCAGAAGTAAAAAAAATCCGACACTATATAATTATTTATTTAGTTACAATACATAACATATACACAATACAATAAAATATTGTGTATATGTTATAATAACAACATACACAGTAACATATAAACATGCTTGGTGAATACTGTAACAAAAGGTGTGTAATCTGCAGAAATAGGGGAAGTGGAGACAAATTTTTTAAAAAATGTAAAAAGTATTTCCTCGAATTTTGGACAAAACCATTATTTACTAAATTTATGAATTTTAACAATTTCCTCTGAAAATTATCATCGGTAGGATACCATAACTTTAGAAATATATTATTTATCTTTATAAGTGAAAAGTCTTCCCAAAGGGAAACAACGGCGAATACACGGTGGATGTTGTCTAGTCCAGCTATTGATTGTTTGAAGAAATGGTTGTTTGGGATTAAAATACGAAGTCCATGGATGATTTTATAGCATATAATTAAATCGTATTTGTCATCTCCACTCCAGAGAGTGAAGTGAAAATTGTTTTAGTCTCTGTTGATACGATTTGTTGCGAAATCCAAATCCCAACAGCTTTTTGGTAAAAGATCTCTTAGTTTTTTCAACAGTTTCAATATCAGACACGATACGGGACCATACCAGATAAGCGTATTCAAGAATGGGCGAACATATCGCACCCCGGCAAGAAAAGTGACATAACTCAAAAAATGCGTATTTTGAGGTTATGTCAGTGATAAATAGGTATTGTGTTCATCTACGTGAACGAAAAACGTCACATCTCTAACTCGCAAATTAACCGCCAGAGAGCAGTTGTGTCAGTTTTACTTTTAGGCTACTTCACAGTTTTATTGATTTCTTTAATTTGTTATTTCTCAAATACTGCATTTTTGAGTTATGTCACTTTTCTTGCCGGGGTGCGATATGTTCGAAATGCTTTAACATGGGTGCTTGTGTTACACTTGCTGTAGCATTTCAAAACCATGTGCACGACACGGTTGGCCTTCATAGTGATGAAATTGCAATGCTGAGAGCTTAATTCGTGAAGCTTTCTGCTAATTTCGCGCAGCTCGGACAGTGTTGACTACCTTCGGATATTAGTTTCATTTGATTATTAAGATATTAGTTTCATTTGGAGTAGCCTGTAAAATAATATCCCTTAGCTTCTTGCCACAAATGTTTAACAAGAGCTTGTTAGGTAATATGTCACGTAATATCTGCGAGGGCGGCGAGAAATCAGCAAAACGTCTCATAGTTTTCAAACAAATGAATGTTTTTTTGGCATTTTGAAATAAACAGTCTTGCAATCAATCTACATCGAATAAACTGTATTAAGTAAAATGAGCTACCTCATCAGAATATGCTGCGTATTAGACATCGCGCTATGTTGATTTGTATACAAAGAGTTATATGAAATCGGAGTCTATAATTTGATATGTAACCATATTTTCAGTTTCTTTAATATCCGAGTTATTTGAAAATATTAATGTTCTGCTTTCAGAAGTGAGTAAGAGTCGTCACCTTTCTCACCAAGAGCAAGAAAATAGAAAAAATATCAAGTTGTGATCCGAATTTGGGAACCTGGTACACTAACGGCTGTCTCTCCTCCTGCCCTTAAATGGAAATAGTCCTAATTAGATAAGTCAAATACTAATGACTACAGACTGATAAATGAGCAGAATACACTTGTAGTTTTATGATGAGCGTTGCAAGACCACGAACAAAATAAGAATTCACTGAAGGAACTATGCAACATAATTACCAATTTATTTTGGAGTTAAGGTATGAGCCTATTTTTTAATTCATTTTACTGGCAATCTAACTTTTATAATTATATAGGTATAATAAATTTCAATATTAGTTAAATAAATTATTATTTGACATCAAAACATAAATATCACTAAATTACATAAATTGAACGCAATACACACGTTATCGAGAAGACTTTTAATTACTAAGAGTATATTCCCTACTGTTAAAAATTTTAAGTCGTAGCGTAACGCTCACCAAGTTACTCTAATAACAAGAGTTTTATTTGTTAATATTAAATGCTACATTTGAAGTCAACATGTCGCTGATCCTTAGTAAACGTTTTACAAAACTATTTATATGAAAACTTCAATTTCTGAATAATAAAAGAAATTTTGAAGTGTACAGCGCACATTTCTAGTAAAACGTGACACGAGAATCCTGATACGACTCATGAATATTCATCAAATCAGGTTGCATGTACCAAGCAGTTACTGGAATGTAAACAAGATTAAGGGGGAGCTTTGGAAACGAAAAAGCTTAATTAGGCATGCAAATATATGTTGATCGCTCAACAAGTTTTCTGCTGCTCGCCGACAATTCTTGTAGGGCATAAATGATTCGAAACTCGGTATATGATGACATTACGGAAATTAATCAGTATTAAACATTCTGTCTCTGATATTATTAAAGTGAATTTACTGTAAACGAATGCGAGTCCAAAACCTGGCATTTAAATAAGTCAAGAATTCCGTTTCTGATCTTTGAAAAATAGTTAAATGGGCAATGTACGTACGTAGCTAATCGCTTTTTATATGTGAAGAAAAATGGAACACAATGATCAATATAAAAGTAATTTATTATATAATAATTATTAGTGCTTTCAAATTAGTAGTTCTTTTTGGAAGGAGGGAGGGTGGTACAATTTGGATTTTGCAATGGGCAAACGATTTCTTGATGTTGATCCTGATTACGTATGCACAGTACACAACATCAGTGAATATTCAGAAAAATGTTTGTAGTTTTCCTCATTAGTCTCCAATTCAAAAGAATTTTATACGATTTATTTTTCAAATCGTTTTTGTACGTCTGATGATCTCGCTGATTAGTGCCAAACACCGAGAGTGCATGTCCACAGTTAGACATTAAATTCAATTTATTGCAGAATACCGTTTAATGTAACAATCAATCAATAGCAAAATTCACATATCTTCCGCCAAATTATTTAACTTAATGTTTTCAGTTTTGTCGGTAAAATGTAAGAACAAAAAATTGTTCTAAGGAATATTTATGACTTTTCCAAACTGATCTTCGCATTAGAAAGAATACTATTGCTACCTGTTTTCATATACCTTTCTCATAAAATAATGAAATCTAAACGAATGAACTGTTAGAGGATATAAAGAGATTCTCATTGCATCTCTTAATATGGACATTTTTATTTTATGTGTCAACCAGCTGATCTACCTTGAGTTGGTCGAGTCGAAAACTCTCTAAAATACACTGGTTTCTATAAATTAAGGAACAACCTTATGTTAATGGGGGTTGTTTCATCTTTGAGCGGCACTTTCTTGCACACAATGGGCTAAACGGTCAGGTCACAAAGACCCCAAGGGCTCAGAGAAGGGTTGGGGGAGTGGACAGCTTTGAGAGAGACAGATGGTAGCCTCCCGTCAAAGCTATCGAGCGTGTTCTTTAACCTGCACAGGGTATGGCTCTCCCGTACACGTAGCCACGGCTTAGCGTCCCATCGAACAGACGATGGCCTTATCCAAGCCCATCGGTATCCCTTACTGACAGAGGACAGGGCGGGGGGAGTTTTGCGGAGATCTCAACGCTGGCCCAGCTGGGACTCGAACCTGGGAACTGCAGATTACGAGCCTGGCCTACTACCGACTGAGCTAACCCCTATGTCAAAGGAAAGCTGATGTCGAAGCTCTATAACTTCTAAAATAAAGTGAATGTAATTTTTTTTGTTTTGAAAAATGTGATAGCTGATGATGATCTTAAATAGACTGCTCAAAAAAATTAGGGGATATTTCAACATGAATATGAAGCGATAAAAATATCCCCTAATTTTTGTGAGCAGTATATATTAAATCTCGTTTTTCCACAATATTCGCTCAGTATTTAACGAATTATGGAAGTTTGAATATTCAACAATATCAGTCACAAAAATTGACTTCAGAAGTTAAAACTTAGTAATAATTATTATTGTATTGTATCATCAAAGTATTTAAAAAAAAGTGTTATTTAAGAAGTTTGTATAAACAATTCTTTCACTATTCATCAGTTTTTTATGATTACTGTTGTTAAATCGGCATTGCTGTTGTTAAATATTCAAATTTCTTATGCATAACTCATTAAATACTGAACCAATTTTGTTGCAAAATTGAGATATTGAAACATTTCATTAAGATTATCATCTGCTACCACATTTTTCAAAACAAAAAACATAATTTTAGAAGTTATAGATCTTCGACGTTAATTTTCCATTGACATAACATAGGTTGCTCCTCATTTTATGAAAACCAGTGTATAGAGTAGATGGTACTCTTCACGTCGCAAGCTTTCATTTGACGTAAAACTAGTTACTATCGATCCCCCACCCAGGTAAAAATTTTCTCTCCCAATACTGCATCGCTCTCAGATCATTGAAATTTTGAATTTGATCATTATTTCCTACCCAACAAATTTTCATTTATTTTTAAAGTTGCTCGTATACAATTTGCCAGCCATATATAACTTTATATATGGTTAGCACGCTTGGCTACGGATCTAAGGGACCTGGGTTCGAGCCCCGGGTAAGGCATGGACATCTGTGTCGTTTTTCTGCTGAGGTCCTGCCATCCTCACAGACCTTCTACTGTGTTATATAAACTGACAGGCTCCTGTCAGACCTCTGTGGCAAGCAGCTGCTTGAGGGGGTATTTATTTTATTTTTTATATATACAGGGAAGGGATGGGGGATATTACCTTCCACCTTAGGGCTTATCATTTCCTAATGCAGTCCACAAAAATCAGAGATTCAAGCATGCCAAACCCTTCCTCTCCTCGTTGAATTCAAAAATATCAACCTCCCCAAAACAACAGAATTCTCTGGGTACGCTACCATCTGTAAAATCTTCCACATAATTTTCATTCTTTTGTAATTCTACATAATAGTTATTGATGTAATTCTACATAATAATTAATGAAACATAGCTATGAAAGGCTAACTGAAAGCTCCTGAAGCAAATATAGTAATTTTAAATTTTTTTTTTTTCGTTTGTTATCATAGACAATACATTTTTTAAACCAAATTGTTAACGCTAAAATTCTATGCAATACTTTTAAGCAAAAGAGTAGTCGAGATACCTTGTATGAAATGTATTATTCTACTGCAACATAAGGCCATGACTGCATCTTGACGGCAGATGACTTTCTTTGGCCTTCTTAAACCAACAAAGCAACTATTCCGTCTTGTTCCACCTACAGCCATACGATGGAATACGGATGACGTTGAGCCTCAATCCACTGGGATGTATCCAAGAACTGGATCAATAAAATGAACTGATGGCTAGTGCATTGAAGCGCACCGGCGCCTTTGGTCTTAGTACTCTTTGCCATTAAGTTTTCAACCGAAGAGCTTGAAATATTTTCACAAATTAATAAATACATACTAAGAGTAAAGCTAAACTTTGCCAGCAAGCCGAGGAACAGTTAGCGAAGCTAAAAGCAACAGATGCACCTGCACACACTTTACGAGATGAATCACTTTGTGTTCCTTGTCAAGAGGCAACAGGGATCGCAGCAGTAGCAGCTGGCTTTTAAAATGCCTGTCATCTTAGGTAGAACGAAAGATGCATAAGCGGATTAATTGCAGCGTAAAAGGAAAAATTCTTTGTTCAAAGAGATGCTCTACTTGAATAAAATGCTGTAATGAACTCTAAACTCATTCTTATAATGCATAGATTAGGGATCACGATTTAGGCTTTTGTGTCCAACTTTTTCAAAGTATACTTATCTCCAAATATCATTCCTGAATTAAAGAAACAGGAAAAGCTGATATGCAATTCTGCCGCGTTCACCTAGTTAAACACATCAAAATTCATATAAAATCACATACAAAATTCCACGCTTCATAAGTAAAGGATTGCACACTGAGAATTTTTGAAAATTTGTGATGGCATATATTTGCTAATTTCATTCCTGCAAAAAATTAAAAAAGTCTGCAAAAGGAACAATCTTGGATATGCATGATGTTCACCTGACTGCCAATAGGGATAATGAAACAAATCTTATTATCCCGAATGTTGGTGCAATAGCACCTTCCTGAACAATGTAAACAATATGAAATGGATACGAAATACAAATGCAACAGATCTTTCCATAGGCGAGCACTTTAAATAACTTCCGAGCACTGCTGTGCATGCGAGCCTCGAATCGCACATGCTAGTCGTAAAGCTCCTATAATGTATGTCGATGGTAATCCTATTCGGATAATATTCTGAATCGGAAGAAATTCCTCCACCGAACGATTTCTATGGCAGTGAGCATTATCATAAGATCTACTGCATCCTTAAAAAGTCTGACCTAGGTGAAAGGATTTCTTCCCTATACCGTAGAGGAGAGTAAGCTAACCTTTCCCTGCAACGCGTCAAATATTATATTGGAAATTTGCCGTGCTACCCCCACAGTGAATCGAATTTCGATGTACAAAAAAAACGGGAGGTGTGCCACTGAAAAGGCCTACGGGCACCACAGGTTGACCACCACTTCATAGAGCAAAAATTCTTCTCGCAAAGATGTGACGCATCGTACATCCGTCAGATATTTTGATACCCAGATCAAGTCTGCCGCCATCCCAGATCATTAGACCTTATATGAATGAGATGATATCGGGTCGCTCTCTTTCTGCAGATGAAACGTCAAGAATCCAACTGTAAAGTGAATCGAGATTCATTTCATCGGGGTGTGGGGATATTTATCGCGAGTTTTCTTGTATGCAAACCTCTCTACTCCAGCCTAGATATACGGTTCAGCGTGAAACATTTCCTCCTGCGGAGGCTTGAAGCTTGAAAGAGTTGCTCTTCTGTCAGCTCCCTAACAGACTTCTTTCAATTTTAGTTTTGGGCAGGAACGAAATTAGCAAATATGTGTCATCACAACATTCTTAATGCACAATCTTTTTCTCATATATGGTACTTAAAGAGTTAGATAGCCATCATATGCTCCAGTTGTGACTCTTTGTCGACTTTATACAGGTCTTTGGAATATATTTCCTGTCTCTGGAAACTGTCTCCATAATCAGGATTTCACATTTTGGTAGACATTCAGGTCTCTCACAATCGCTATCTGTGATATGCTCGATTTCATCCAAAAGATCGTTCAATCACAATGAATAACTCATACAGAGTCAGTAACAATCTGAACGTCCAATTTCCGTACTACAACGAACCAGTACAACGAATTGGTGCAAAATACGACAGGTTTTGCACCAATTCGCAATACCACTCGAATTTTCATATCCTTACGGGTGTGCACATGAATACAGATACTTAGCTGAATCTAAATAATTGGCTTGTTCTTTGGTAACATGTTTTATTCACACAGAATATGTGTCCACACTCGACTATATATTTTTTCTCCATGAATGTACTTTGCATGCATTATCAACGGACAAATGCACAGACGTGACATGTGCATAATAATTCAATAGATGTATGTTTCTCAATAAAAATTTCATCTTTAATTCAAAACATTTTAACTTAAAATTCTGTATTTAAAAGAACCATCACATATTGTAAGCCAAAGAACATTTTCTTGTTTCTCACTGTCAAAGATAATTTATGCACAGTGCATTAATTCCTCTTTACCAGTTGTCAGTGCATAAGGGCATTTACTGGAATGAGTTTACATTTGAAATACTGTGTCGAGATAGCTGGGGGGGGGGGGGAAGTTACAGCAGAGAATTGATCTGCGGTGTAAAGTGAGGCATGACTGCGAACTGGTGATGTGATTATTAAATCACTTTAAATGGGAATTACTGCTTAGGCAATTGTTATAGGAACACGTGAAGTGATAACAATAATTGTCAGAGTACAAGATGATGGATGAGTAGTTGTTCTCATTCAAGCAACCGTATCATGAATTCGGTGACAAGGTGAAATGTTGCTGTGTATTGCTAAAAGTAATATTCTTACAAAATAAAAGTATAATTAAATCAGTAGGCGAATTTTAGTATCCCCTGCGAAAAACATTCCTCCCAGGTAACGATAATTTGCAAGAGAGCATTAGGAAACAATTTTACCTTATTTCAGGGATCACGCCAAACCAGCTCACACCTTAGTGCTTAGAAAGTACAGAAATACCCCAAAGGGCATACGATGCTTTTGCGTAAGGAGGTTTTTCAGCATTTTAAAAGCCATTGAGAATTTGAGTGATGTCAACTTGTGCGGAATGTTATACTAAATTTATTTCAATATAGTAGAGATATCCGAGATTGATATGGTCTGATTTAAGATATATTTAGCTGACAGTCTACTATCACTAACGAACAAACACTGAAGTGCCATTCAATTAGTGATAGCAACTTAGTAACATGTTGGACCCCTCTGGTTCTGATAACGGCCGCCACACAACGAGGCAAGGACTCCACAAGCTTGCGTAAATGTTCCGCAGGTATGGCAACCCATGCATCCTCCAGAGCTGTCCACAATTCTCTCAAGGTCGTCGCTGACGGGACACGGGCCCGAACACTCTGCTCGACGGTATACCAAAGATTTTCGATGGGATTTAAATCTGGGCTTCTAGTGGCCAATTCATTATTTCAAAGTCAGCAGAATGCTCCTGCAACCATGCAGTAGCCAACCTGGACCTGTGAGATGAGCAGTTGTCTTGCTGGTAGATGCCATCTCCATTGAGATGCATGATGGCCATAAATGGGTGTAAATGGTCAGCCATGAGTTCAACTTACCGGGATGCGTTGAGAGTCGTCGATACACGTACCAAAAGGTCATATACACGTTCAACTGGAGACACCACAGGCATCACTGAGCCACCACCACTTATACTGTTCCGACCTGATATGCAGGATCCATGGCTTCATGGGATTGGTGCCATACTCTCAGTCTCCCATCGGCGTGATGAAGTTTAAATCGGGATTCATCACTTCAGGCTATCCGTTGCCAATTTTCAATGGTCCAGTTTCGATATTCTTTAGTCCAGGCAAGGCGTTGAGCCCAATGTCGTGCCGTTAGAAGTGGGGCTCTTGTAGGTCGATGGCTCCCGAAGCCGAGAAGATGAAATGAGCGTTGCACAGTCCATGCACTGACTTCCCGGCTGGAATCCGCGTTCAGATGGGAGCTGATTTCAGATAATGTCTGGCCTCTATCGGTCCGTACGATGCGGGCCAGACGGCGAAGCCCACGATCATTCAAGGCTGGTTGTCTTTTGCAGTTTGTCCGGGTGCTTGTCTTTTTGCCGGAATTTTCATATTCCCGGAACACTCTTGAAACTGTTGTACGGGAGAAAATCTAAGTTCGTTGACAATTTTGGAGATCGAATGTTCCATCTGTCGGACACCTACGATCTGCCCTCTATCAAATGCATCTAAATCCTGTGCCTTTCCCATTACGCTTCTCACAAAGAATGTTTGGGAAAGTCAAAGCTGATAGCTATATATGACCAGAGTTTCAGCCACGCATGCGGGACTTGCGGTACTGAATTTGAATAACGTCTCCTATCCCTAATTCAATGACACATCAGTGTATATAGATGCATATGTTCAGAGTAAAGGTCACATATTTGCAAGTTTTTTCCCCACTGAATATAAAAATTTACTGTAATAAGCAAACGTTTCTCATCTCTTTTGATCATTTGGCGGTTATCTATTTACAAGTTGGGTTCTTTTAACCCTGAGCGGCACTTTTTTGCACACAATGGGCCAAATCAAAGGATCCCCAGGTACAGGAGAGCCATACCTCTCTGCCCATTAAAGAATACGCTCGATTTCCTGTTAGGAGACTTTCTATCTGTCTCCCAACAGCTATCCTGAGTTTAAAATAACATAAAAATTGCTTCCTATATTCACAAGCTATAATGATTTCTTCTTTTGAACTTGTATAATTGGAATGTTTAATTAACGTTTTGCTTTTAGCTAAAACTATGGTCATGTGATGATTCTGCGACTTGCTTCGTCTCTTCGCTACTAACGATACAGAACCTGATATGCAAGACAAAATTTAAAGTTGAACTGGCGCTGCTATTAGAAGAATGCACTTAAATGAAATAACTAATGTTACAAATTAAAAGTTTATATCCACCGTTGTATTGCCAGTTAATTAACGACAGGTTCGCAAACTGTTTAATCATGAACTCACTATATGAAGTAGTTTTTTGAGGGTGGAATGAAGGTTTATTATTTAAATTATATATTACTTTAATTCTTATTAAATTATTTTATCACGCTTAACATTGTAACCAAAAGTAACATCGCATTAATATTTTCTGAAAGATGCATTTTCTGGTTTTAACAATGGGCTCAGTGAACAAGCAAAAATTTAACACTGGCAGCTCCCATAGAGCCCACTTCAGCACATGCATGTTTATAACGTTTCAAAATGACATATCTTCGTATTATTTCAACAAAATTTAGTATGATATTATAGGCTATCTTTATTACTGCAGCGTTGATGACGTAGTGGCATCTCGTTGGCTCGAGGGACACTAGAGCTGCCGAGATATGGGTTCTAGTTCAGGGATGTGTGTCCGTGTTTGTATGTTGCATTAGAAATCAGGACAAGTCAGGGCTTCTAGGTTATCTCTGTGCTTTGTGTAGGAGAATACCTTTTTCCTTTTAAAAAAAACGGCTACTTTGCGGAGGTGAAAGAATGTGAAAAATCATTAAAGAACGCTCAGCAATTCAAATTTAGATTTTTTGGCCATTTTAAATGCTTATAAATTTAAAATTATTGGGCAGAAAGGGAAAATAGTTTATGAGTAATAAAAGTATCCCGAATTTCACGAAATTCGGGATTGAAAAAGAAATTATAATGAGCTCTGTAGATTTAACATGGAATCGCCCTCTTTCATTTCTCCTTTCCAATTTAATTCCCTTCAGTTTGAGTTTATTCAGGCTAAAGTTTGAAACACAAGAATATAATGGTCAAATAAATATTTAGAAGAACCAAGATTTACGTGGACCCTAACAAATAAGCCCACTTACGCGTTATTACCGTCTATTCAGATTTCTCTTAGATATACATTAAATTTATCAGGTAGAATTTTCTGTTTCGAAATCTCTGGCGCTAGTATATATTCGAAATATACACTCAATAAGTAGGTGCATTTTGGTGTCAGACTGTTGATATAGTCATAAGTTAAAGCCTGTCTCGTAGGTAATCAATACAAAGATCATTCCTTTGTAGGGAGAACGACTAGCAATTTCCAAACTGAGTCAGGTCCCACTAAAGCTCAAGAAAAATTGCTTATTGCCTTACAAAAGTACAAATAACACGTAACGTTACTTGGCAGTCAAGTGCAGGTCTCTTGAGAATCTCCGGCCTTGATAAATATCATTCGTTTTCGCTGAAAAATTATTGGTCTAGGCCTTATCGACTATCGCTGTGAATAAATGCGACTGTAGAAACGTGATGATGATGCAGTTAACTACATTTCAATAGAGACCATAGATAAGAAATGCAAGCTAACTGACATAAAATAACTCTCTGGGGAGGAAACTTGTTTCATAAAAGAGGAGATAGAGCAATAAAAATGGGCATGCAAGCTTTGTGTCTAGTTCTCGACTCTTTAAGAAGTTATTACATCGTGTGGTTTTTATGATATAAATTTGTTACTTCATTGTTTTTATCCCTACTTTTTCTTTTTAAATAATGTATTGTTGATACAAGCGAGTAAAGGAGATTTATCAATTTATTTGTATTTACTAAGAATTTATTTTTGCCCCATTAAAATAGTTATGTATGTCTGGTTATCTCTTTGTAGTCTTGACTTTTTGCATACAATACTTAACCTAAGTGTGGGGAAAAGAATATTATTTTCCTAAATTATTACAATGAATAGGAAGTAGGTTTCTTTAGTGCCATACATATTTTTAATATCATATAGAGCAGTGTCTCGCAACCATTTTTTTTCCGGGGCACACTGAATCTAATTTTTTTTCCGCGGCACACCTAAAAAAGAATAAAAGCAAACTCTATATAATCGTCATTATATTTGCGCTTTGTTGAAGTCATCAGCCTAGTTTTACTTGAAGATTTGCTCTCGTTCTTTAATTCATAACTCGGTGTTTGTTTTAAATATTTGTCCATTCTATGGCTTGAAATAATCAAAAATTAATACCAAAATTTGGAAAAAGCTTGATAAATACTTACAAGATCCCAGTTGATAAAATCTAAAAGATTTTTATTAAAGCACGTCGATAACACAAGTCAAGTCAAAATGAAATCTTTGGAATATCTAGTGTCAATTTGAAAATCTCTCGCGGCACACAGTTTGCGAGACACTGATATAGAGAATATGTTACACTGTAATTAAACTTACTAATGTAGTAGCAGTTCTACATTTGTTCGAATTAATTTTTACATGATGAACAATATATGAAGCATATGAAGTCTGGAACTTTTTTTTCCCCAATGTACATAGCCACAATTCCGGGAGCAATGGAAACAAGACATCTAAGTTACAAATCTTCAAGTTGTATATGACTATTGCTAGCACGTTCTCTAAATGCAGCGTTTCTCAAACTACAACAGACCAAGGAAGAGCTAAGGATATTAATTGATTTATGCTAAACAAACGTAACTTTTCTCTGAAAAAAAAAAAGTACAAGGACATTATAAAAGAATACCCATATTTTATTAAATAATAACAAAATATATTGTTGTGTCCAAATTGTCAAGAAACTCTCAAAGTTTCCTTATTATGAGTGAATGGAGTTAGTATCACATGTAATATCTTAAATGCCAAATTTAAATATCGCTAGATTGGTTAGAGGTGGCACTCGAGAAGTTCAGATTTGACACCATTGGACTTCTCTTTTGGAAAATACATTAAAAACATTTTTATTCCGAAATGATTCGTAATTTATGGTATTAAAGGGAAATAATCACTGCAGCTCTTGTAACTACGGGTATGGATGGAAGTTGAATATCACACCACCAATGGCGCTTAGAGAGTCTGTTGAAGAAAATGAAATTTTGATAGTTCTTTGACTGTGTACACAATTACTTTCGCTACTTTATTTAATAAAATATAGCACTTTATGGGTATTATTTTACAATGGATCTATTTCTATATATATATATACCTTCTGTAGTATTCATAATATCTATCGGCTATTACTCAGTTATTTTAAAAAAGTTTCAAGAGCTAAATACAGGGATGGTAGTGGGTGGTCAGTCGGTAGCTAGCCAGGCTCGTAATCTACAGTTCCCAAATTCGAGTCAGCAGGGGACACCGATGGGCTTGAAAAGGCCGCCGTTCGTCGGATGGGACGTTAAGCCGTGGCATGGTGTGCGGGAAGGCAATACCCCTGTGCAAGTTAAAAAACACGCTGGATGCCTTAACGGGAGGCTACCATCTGTCTTCCAACAGCAGTCCAGTGGGTCAACCTTCTATGAGGCTTCGGGGTCCTTGTGACCTGGCCATTTAGCCCATTGTGTGCAAAAAAACGTGCCGCTCAGAGGTACAACAACCCAATGAGTTAAATACAATTTTATTCTCAAGAAATAGACATATACAATGACTACGCATAAAAATTTAAACTGACGTCAAAAAAATAAACTTCTAAAAAAAACATGCTCAGAGTTCATTTGCTCTTAGAGTAACTTTCGTCAATGAACCACTGATTAGATATTAATAATTATTTTTCAAAACTTATTAGTCTTTCCCAGACAGAGTTCCATTAGTCTATATGAACCATTTATTTCATATACTAACTATAAGCTACTAAATATAACCAATAATAAATTCTTTTAGTGTGAAAGGCGAAAATTCATTGATAAAGTTCATATTCCGGGAACTTCCTGTTATTGACTTCTATTTGACAAGAATAGATTTTGGATTTTTTTCGTTAGTTTACCTCCAAAGTTGACCATTTCTCAGTAGTTTACGAGAGACATAAACGATCATGGCAATAACCAGGTTTCTTTTTTACTGGGGATAATAAAAACTGATTTTACTTTTCTTTCATTTTTTACTCCATTCTTGCAGTCCTTTTTTTGAGGAAAAAATGGGCTTACCACTGTTCAAACTTTAAATAAGTCAAATTTATTCGAAAATTCAAACATTAAATAATGTAAGCTTTTAGTGGATTATGTAAGTAGGATGAAATAATTATGTAAACAAATTTTTCTTACAATATTTTTAAATACATATTTTGTCACTTTTGTTTCAGTTCCCTTCAATACATTTTGAAACTTTTTTAAAATCTGAATTTCGCAGTGCAATTTGCAACAATATTTTTAAATTCTAAAACCTACAAATCTACAGATGTGAAATTCATACAAAAGCTATCAGAAACAAGGAATTACTAATCTGTATAAGTAACTTTTATTTTTCACAAGAAAAAATATCTTTTCCTAGCCTTAAAGATTACTGCAAATATGTTATTTTTATATATCTTTTGAAGATATTTTTATTATACAGATAACCGCTTCATATTCTGTATTTACAAATGTATTAACAAAATAATTAAATTATAATTTGCGAGCTGGAAATTCTAACTTTTTATTATCTTTTATCCTTGGCACTTGTTAGCTTTCGTGACAAAAAGCAAAACAAATAACTGAAAGAAGTTCGGCGAAATATTAAACACTAAGAATCCATATTATTTAATCCGACTGTTTTAAAGTGGGAAATATTTTAAAAAAGCCGTACAATAATAATCTTCATTTGTCAAAGTTCATTATTTCTTATTAGATAATCCCAAGATAATTCACAAAAGATGAGTCTTATATAAAAAGCTGTCTTATAACGTATGCTTTCAATTTCTCTTCTATAATTCTCGCTTTTATTTGGTACGAAACGGAGTTTTCTTATATAGACTAATCTGCGAGAAAAGTGGATTTTCTTTTTCGTTACCTTCATTTGGATCAATAATATTTAATATCTTAAAGAAATTTAAAGCCTTACTTGGAGAGAGTACGCTGAAATTCAAGAGATAACATGACTGAACTGTTTAAAAAAGTGGAATTAACTTTTATGAAACATTTATATCTCCACAGTCTTTGTAAAATTAAAATTCTGCAACAGTTGCGTGTTTATTTTTTATTTGACTTGCACGGTATAAAGAACGCTATTTTGTTAGTTGCATCGCAAAGCGCTACAGATTAGCTCGGAGCACGCTTCAACACATTTAATTATAGTCAAATATTCATAACTGCTGTAACACATCAGTACACTGTAGGAGAACTTTCGTTTATACTTTCTAACTACTTAGCTGCTAGTTTTTCTCTGATGCACGTAGAATTTTATGACAGCCTAACCGTCTCTGTGTAGCTCCCGGAACAGATGACATTTATCAGAACCTAGGCGTGCACAACGCCAGTGTGTCAGACAGCCCGGGCAGGTGTCAGCCAAGGCCGTTATTCACACCACTCCAGAACAGCAGGCGGAACAGGGCGTGTGGTCAGTCTTCGCCGCCCTTCCTTTGGCGCCTTGTCAGCCACACGCCCGCCACTGATCCATGGAAGGGCCGCCATAATGCGCCACTTACCCAGGGCTGAGCGAACACACTTGCCGCGTGACAGTGCCATAAGTCACGGTCAACAGCACTGCCCTCACCAGTGGCCCTGCTAGAGACGAGGTGGGAGTCGGGCAGCTTCGCCTTGTAAATTGTTGCTGCTGCAGGTATAAAACTGACATACGCGGTAACTAAAGAGAAGCCCGTAAGAGGAATGTAGAACAACTTTCTGCTGTCGAGTCACTTCCTCTGGGGACTTCTACGATGCGGCTCTGCAGTTCTTCACAAACAGAATAGCGCCATTAAGGAAAGAACTGCACTTAAACAGAATTCAAAGAATTGGGCACAATCGGAGCATTTTAAAAGCAGGAAACTTTGAAAAGAAAACCTATATTAGTTTTCTACTATTTAGAACCTAGAGCATTATTATAGGAAGCGAAATATTGGAACTCAGGCCCTACTACTACTGATATATTGACTGAGAAATAAATATTATAAAAATACACCGATACAAAATTTAAATGAAACCGTCTTTGTTATCACAAGTTTTACTAGAAAGAGGATTTGGAATCGTTTTATTCTATTCGCTAATATGAGCATTATATTGACTAGATTTCATATGTTTAAGTTACTACAGCTCAGTCAGTATTTGGAATGATTGTAAGGATTGTCCAGGTTAAGAACAGAGGTTCTTAACCTGGGGTGCAAAAGATACATCTGGAAATCGGATTTTCCCATTTTATTGGGTTGATACAAAAGTAATGGTATAAAGCGTGAACTACACGCGTTTGCCGTTATCGGGAAATCTGGATCATTTAACAACAGATGCGCTTGACTGCTGATCTAAGGGACCAGGGTTCGAGCCCCGGATAAGGCATGGATGTTCGTGTCGTTTTTTCCGCTGAGATCCTGCCATCCTCTCAAACCTTCTACTATGGCATATAAACAGACAAGCTCCTGTCAGACCTCTGTGGCAAGCAGCTGCTTGAGGTTTTTTTTTATTTTCTTTTTTATTATTTATTGTAAACAATGCAAAAGACTGCGCATGCGTAGTTCCGGTATCCAATAACGTTCTGTACCTACATTTAGTCCATACAAGTGGCAACAGGAATTTCACCATGGGAACGCAAGATGTGTTTATTCATTCTATCATACACAATTAAAAAAACGCTTTACTCAGGAAGTAATTAAAATAAATTAAAATTCTCTGTCGTTGAGCAATTAAATAAATTTCAGCAATAAAAAAAATTTGCTTCTTAATGACAGAGAATTTTAATTTATTTTAACACTCATGTTGTACGAATTCAGAAATGGTGTCGGTGTCCAAGAGTATTTGCATAAACTGTGAAAAGCTTATGGGGACAAAGTCATTTTTAAATCATCTGTTTCCGGTAGTATGAGAAGTTCCAGTCAGGTGACTTTCAGCTCGGAAACAAACCTCGAAGTGGCCGTCTGGTGAAGTTGAACGATGATCGTTTAAAGGCACTGCTGAACGAAAATCCGCGTCAGACATCTAGAGAATTGGCGCTGCTACTAAACACCAATCAGTTTCATGTTCAACAGAGGCAAAAGCTGGGTTATGTGTCAAAACTGAATCCCACATCAGTTGTCACAGCAGAATATGGTAGCTCGCTCATTATACTGCCTGTGTTTCATTGCTTGCACGACAAAAGGCTGATGGTTTTCTTGACAAAATGATTACAGGGGATGAAAAGTGAATCGTTCATGATGTTATCCGTAAGAGATCATGGTGTCAAGCAGGTGAATCGTCCCAGGCTAATGCAAAACCGGAACTGCATTATCGTAAGGTTGTCTGTTGTTGGTAGTACTGCAAGGTGTATCATCCACTTTTTTAAAGCTTTTAAACTGGTCTTAAACTATCAACTCGGGTGTCTATTGTGAGCAGTTGGACGGCTTAAGTGCAACACTGAAGACCAAACGCCTGGCGTTAATAGCAGAAAATGTGTCTTCCGCCAGGGAACACATATTTTCTGCTATTTCCATTTTTTAGCGTTACGAACACAGCAGAAGGCGGCAATTGAGCTGGAAAATAATGACACACTCCCATATTCGTTGGACCTGGTTCCCTCAGATTTCCATCTGCTCCGATCTCTGAACAATTTCAGATAGGAAATTTCCGAATGACGACGAGAGCATTGCAGACATCGTTGACGCGAACAGCAACAGTATCTACAGGAATGGCATCTATAAACTTGTAGATCGTTGGAACATGGCCATGTCTGTAATAGTAATTAGTTTTTGATTAAATAAAACATTGGTTAATCATAAAAAATTAAATAAGTAAATAACCCTCAAGCAGCTGCTTGCTACAGAGGTCTGACAGGAGCCTGTCAGTTCATATGCCCCAGTAGGTCTGTGAGGCTGGCAGGACCTCAACAGAAAAACGACACATACATCCATGCCTTACCCGGGACTCGTACACAGGTCCCTTAAATTAGTAGCCAAGAGTGCTAACCACTCGACCATAGTGGGAACGATTAATTTTGCATGTCTCGTGTTTTCCCATAACTTTTACACCAATCCTACATTTTCAAAAATAAACCAATAAACCAATAAAGAAACCTGGAAATGGGGGGGGGCTGAAAATAGGTTACGACCCCTTGCTTTAAAAGATTTATTTTCCATTAGTTAGGGCCGTGCCCTGACCATTTGGATAATGAATTGGGGGGGGGGGGATTCTTCATTCAAATACGGCAATGTAAGCTGTATTTGTTTTACATCTCAGCGGCACTTTTTTGCACACAATTTTCTAAATGCCAGAGTTACAAGGATCCTGAAGACTCAGAAGTTTGGGGGGGGGGGACCCATTGGACAGTTATTAGGAGATATATAAAGGTCATCCAGCGTGTTCTTTAATGTGCACAGGCACATTAAAGAACACGCTGGATGACCAGATGGGATGTTAAGCTGCGAGCCAATATGCTTTAATGTGCACAGGCACATTAAAGCATATTGGCTCGCAGTTTAACATCCCATCCAATGGATGGTAGCCTTTCCAAAAGGATAGGTGTCCCCTACTGACCGTGGGCAGGGTGGGAGTTTTTGCGGAGATAATCTCAATGCTGGCCCAGGAGGGACTCGAATCTGGGAACTGCAGATCACGAGCCGGTGCGCTACTGACGAAGATAACAATGTAAGCTAATTTCTCCTCAGTTCTATTGGGCAAAATGTTTATAATGAGCTCTCCCCTCAAGTTTGTTTTTCTGCTGTTTAGGAGAGAGTAGTAAACTTTCTTTTAAACAGGAAAAATGCTTTTTTTACATAGAGGATTAATTTTTAGCTTTATTTTGCTTTATGTTCACTTGCTTTGCATGTCCAGTATTCGTATCTTGCTTTATGAAAGGTAGAAAATACTTTCGAACATCACTAAACTCTTTAAACAGGGTGTCACAACATGAATGTATCAGAGATAAAGGTTGGTTGGGTTGTTTTATCTCTGAGCGGCACTTTTCTGCACACCATGGGTTAAATGGGCAGGTCACAAGGACCCTGAAGGCACAGAGAAGGTTGGAGGAGGGGATCCACTGGAACAGCTGTTGAGAGACAGATGGTAACCTCCCGTCAAGGCCATCCAGAGTGTTCTATAACGTGCACAGGGTATGACTCTCCCGCACACGGGCCACGCCTGAACATCCCATCTGATAGACGGCAGCCTTTTCAAGCCCATCGGTGTCCGCTACTGACGGTGGGCTGGGCAGGGAGTTTTGTGGAGATAAATCTCAACTCTGACCCAGCTGGGACTGGAACCTGGGAACTGCAGATTACGAGCCTGGCACGCTACCGACTGAGCCACCCCCGCCCCAGATATAAAAGTAATAACTATTAATTTTTTGGGATAGAAACCAAGATAATGATAACTCCTATGAAGGTTTGCAAGCCTCCTTTGATTTAATTGATAGCATCTATATACTTTTTGTCGTTAGCTATAATAAGTCTTTAAATTTTTTCAGAATGGTTTTCAAAATTTGTTGAAATTTTAAACAAGCATTTTGCAACACAGGATCAAGAACAAAAAATTTCATTCTGAAACGCTTCAGGAATATTTTTGGTTTATGGTCTCAGCTTTAGTTTTTATTGTCTAAGAGAATCTTCTTGTAAAATTTATGTAACATCATTAACTAATTTTTTTCATCTCTGTTACGATTGTTAAAATTATCTAAATGGAAACTTTCTTTAATTCCATATACAGCACTAATTAGAACGATGCAATGAACTAATAATAAATTGCAATATCAACACTATGAGATGCTAAGAAATTTAGATTGCCCGTTGTTTGGGTTGTTGTTTTACCTCTGAGCGGCACTTTTTTTGCACACCATGGGCTAAATGGCCATGTCACATGGACCCCGAAGGCTCAGAGAAGGTTGGGGGAGGGGACCCACTGGAATAGCTGTTGGGAGACAGATAGTAACCTCCCGTCAAGGCCATCCAGCGTGTTCTTTAACGTGCACAGGGTATGGCTCTAATGCACACGGACCATGGCTTAACGTCCCATCCGACGGACGGCGGCCTTTCCAAGCCCATCGGTGTCCCCTACTGACCGTGGGCAGGGCGGGGAATTTTGCGGAGATAAATCTCTACGCTGACCCAGCTGGGACTCGAACCTGGGAACTACAGATTACGAGCCTGGCGCGCTACCGACTGAGCCACCCCCGCCCCAGATTGTCCGTTATATCCAGTTTTAAGCTAATATGACAATTCAGAAATGTGTGTCCAAGATTCGACAGTATGAAACATTCCTCAGTTGCTTTATGAAAACCTTCAAGAAACGTTGCACTGTTTAAGAAACCAACTAACAATGATATTACGATATTCTGACTGATTACTAAGATACTGAATTTCCATCATATATAATCCCTTCCTCGTCCAGTTCTGAGCATTGATTATGAGTCACCTGCATCGAAGCAAGATGACGTTTCAAGTTCTCCGGTGGCACGTGACAGTTGAGCTTTATCAGTAGCGACGCCATTGATTTCCCATTTCCTGAACACGCTCTCTTCTGTCGTACACGAGGAACTCTCAACGAGAGGGGGCGGAAACGTCACAGCTGGGGGCATACGTACGTAGTGAAAAGGTTAAAGCAGAAAAAGAAACAGATGCAGGGCTTTGTTAGAGCTTTGGTGCCACGAAATACTTAGTTACACAACGAACTCAATTTGAACCTTTCAGTTTGTATTGAAGGGCACAAATGCCGACTTGAATAAAACACTTAGCGCAGGTGGAAAATACAAAATAGCTGTTTCAGGCCTTGTTCATGAATGAGTTGAACCTTTTGCATACAATGGACTAAATGGTCAGGTCACAAGGACTCAGAGTTGATTAGAGATCCACTGAACAGCTGCTAGAAGAGACAGCTGGAAACTTCCTGTCAAAGCCATCCGAAACATTCCATCGATGGATGGCTGCGTTTCCATGCCGATCGGTGCTATCTTTCTTACTTATGGCAGAGTTAAGTTAAAGGAGAAAATCTCTATAAAGTGGGAACGCAAACTTGGGAAACTTCATATTACGAGCCTCAAGTGCTATAGATTGAGCAAATCCCGTTCCAGTCAGCAACGGTAATTTTCGAACCTTATCAATCCATTTATGCCAAATCTTACAGTAGCTTACAACAATTTCTTTCCGAAACAGGAAAATTTTACACTTGAAAACTGACGATTATGATTTTGATTTATTTCAGTCATGGACTTTTTTTTTATTGGATAGTTACGCAAAACAAAGCAAAACAGTTGCAAGTTTAGTACACTATTATGCTGTTAAGTCGACGTGGGTATAGAAGTAAAATTGTCTTAAGCAGGGTGGGATCCGAACCAACGACCTCCTGAAGACATGTCCGTTCTCTGGCTGCTGATCAATTATCTTCTTTTGTTACTGTTAATCACAGTCATCGTAAAATCAGCTGGTATTGGCTGTCTTATAACTTCAAGTGAAGGATCATTTATTGCAGCTCTTCCCAGGCATGGATCTATGACCAGCGGTTTTTTACATGATCAATTCCCATTTTTATGTGCATTAATGGGTATCTCTAATACACTTTCATTTATAGATGTATTATCAGTTACCACTAGTATAAAAAATTGCTTATTTTAAGATCCCACAAACTCTATTGCTACGTAGGCTATGTGTTACAAGTTAAAGAAAAAAAAGACATAATTTCACTAAAATAAAGTTTACCTTCTTGGTAATTCTTGCAATTTAATTTAGGGCAAGGATGGGGTGTTTTTACTCTGAGCGCAATTTTCTTTTACACACAATGGGATAAAATGCCAGGTTATAAAAACTCAGCCGTCCCGTGGCAGAGTGGTTAGCACGCTTGGCTACTGATCTAAGGGACCTAGGTTCGAGCCCCGGATTAGGCATGGATGTGTGTGTCGTTTTTCTGCTGAGGTCCTGCCATCCTCTCAGATCTCCTACTGTGGCATATAAACTGACAGGCTCCTGTCAAACCTCTGTGGCAAGCAGCTGCTTGAGGGGGTATTTATTTATTTATTTATTTATTTATTTATTTATATAAAAACTCAGAGAAGGTTGGGGAAGCTGGACAGTTGTTTAGGAGACTGATCACTAGTCAAGTAAATACAATTGCGTTCTTTAACATGCACAAGGTATGGCTCTCCCAAACAGATAAATCTCAACGCTGACCCAGGTGGGACTTGAAACGCGAAACTACAGATTTAAGAGCCTGGCGCGCTATCGACTGAGCAATTCCTGTTCCATTAGGACAGGGCAACCTCCCCAAAGCGTTAGTTGGATTGCTTTACCTCTGAGCTGCCCCTTTTTTGTACACATTGGGCTAAATGGTCAGGTCACAATCCGAGGGCTCAGAGAAGGTTATGGGAAGGGACCAACTTGATAGCTGCAAGGAGACAGATGGCAGTCTCCCGTCAATACCATCCAACGGGTTAAGGTGGAGAGAGAATACGACTATCTCGTACACGGTGAAACGGCTTTAGAAGTCCCATCCGACGGCCCTTCCTAGCCCATTGGTGTCCCCTACTGATCGAGGGCAGGGCGGATTTTCGAAGAGAAAAATCTTAACGTTGGCCAGGTCGAATCTAGAAAATGCAGATTACGAGCCTGGTACGCTACCGACTGAGCTACCCCATCTCCCTTGGTGTACAGGGATCTCCAAATTAGGCCCGAGCATTAGTATACAAATTAGTGAGTAATAGATTTAACTATTAATATACTGCAGATAATTTAACAAAACTATCTGCAGATAGTTTTGTTCGATTCTAATTTTTTTTAAAAATCGGACAGAATATTTTCATAAACAGCAACACTTATGTGTGAGTTGGGTTGTTTTACCTCTAAGCGGCACTTTTATGCAGACAATGGGCTAAGTGGCCAGGTCACAAGGACCGCGAAGGCTCGGAGAAGGTTAGGGGAGGGAACACAATGGAACAGCTATTGGGAGACAGATGGTAGCCTCCCGTCAAAGCCATCCAGAGTGTTCTTTAACGTGCACAGAGTGCCATGATTTAGCGTCCCATCCGATGGACGGCAGCCTTTCTAAGCCCATCGGTGTCGAGTTTTGCGGAGATAAATCGACGATGACCCAACTGGGACTCGAACCTGGGAACTGCAGATTACGAGCCGCTCCCACTTATGTGTGAGAACAAAATTTTCACTAATAAAACCTCAACTTTGAACAGCATTAATGTTATAACACTTGTACGATTTTATTAAAATCGGAATTCATAGTATTTTCAACCTTAATATACTAGTGGCTACTAAGAAATAAACACATTTTTCGTGTTGAATAATCATAGTAAAAAAAGTTAAAATTCGGCATATAATGTGCTCAGCCGTCCCATGGCCGAGTGGTTAATGCGCTTGACTACTGATCTAAGAGACCTGGGTTCGAGCCCCGGGTTAGGCATGGATGTATGTGTCATTTCTCTGCTGAGGTCCTGCCATCCTTACAGACCTTCTACTGTGGCATAATAAACTGACAGGCTCCTGTCAGACCTCTGTGGCAAGCAACTGCTTGAGGGGGAATTTATTTTTTTATCATTTTATAATGTGTTCGAGAGTAAGGGATTCAGATAGAAAGCATTATAGAGGTAAATTGTTAAAATATTACTTGCTTACATTCTCAAGCATTTTTGAATTTAAGCATTGTCTGTATATAGAGAACATTTCTTTGTACTTCTTTCTCTCCATACAATCTTCCTCTCGCCCGAACATTTCCTCTACATCATCGCTCCATTTCTTTATTGTTGGTATTCGTTTTTTCGGTGGGTTCCCATTTCCATATATTCTTTGGCCGTCTTCCATCATCTATCCTATTCTTATGCTCATATCAAATCAGTCTTTTTTTTTACGGTATCCTGTCCGACAGCTTCCCTCTACTCCTATTTTTTTTTAATTTCCTCTATTCTTGTCTTATGCGCAAATCTTCTTTAGAAGTCCATTTCGACTGCTCTTATCTCAGACCTTTCTCCAAGTGTCTATGTTTCTGATCAATGTGCGAGAATACTCTCTTATGTTAAAAAATGAAATTTGCATCCTTATTGCTTTCCTTACTTGTTATTGCAAACTATTAACAAGTCACAAAAGTGTCAGAAAAATGTGTCCGTTGTTAAAATTTAATTTTAATATTTAATATCATTAAGTTTCTTTTTGTTACGTTATTTTTGGGATTAGCAACGATCCCAGTTTCCATTCCTTATATTATTTCTTATTGGTATATTTTGCTCAATTATTCGAAACGTCTTTTTTGGCCCTTATGAAACGTTTAAGAAACTTGCTTTAGGGGGTCGCAAGTAGTTGGATTACTTTACCTCTGAGCAGCAATTTTTTGCACATAATGAGCTAAACAGACAGTCCACAAGGACCCGAAGAAGGTAGGGGGAAAGGGATCCACTAAATAGCTGCTAAGAGACAGTTGGGGGCTTCCCACTAGGCAATGTAGAAAAGTTCTTTAACGTGCACAGTGTATGGCTCTGCTGCACACCGGGCAAACCCATCGAAGGACTAGGGTTTTTTGAAGCCCATCGGTGTCCTCTTTCTGACCGAGGGCGGTGAGGTGTTTAATGGAGATAAATTCCAAAAGTGTGGCAGAAGTGTGACTGGTACCTGGGAACTGCAGATTTCAAGCCTAGCGCTCTACCGACTGAGCCAACCCTCGCCAAAGGATCGAACGTTACTTTCAGTCAATACGTTTTCGCAATCTGAAAGCTTCATGAAAAATTTGACTTATGAGACAGCATTTTGTATTAACCTCTACGCGAATTAGAAAATTTGCGCAGTGCATGCTGTATCAGTGATTTAGCTACCTCAATATTACCTTAATGTTTGGCCACAACTGAATTTATTAATCACGGCTGGATTTTTCATAGCAAAACCACATCGAAAATACTTTTCATTTATTTAAGTTATTGGAGGAAAAATTAAAAAAGGATCGATTATGAGACAGCATTTTGTATTAACCTCTACGCGAATTAGAAAATTTGCGCAGTGCATGCTGTATCAGTGATTTAGCTACCTCAATATTACCTTAATGTTTGGCCACAACTGAATTTATTAATCACGGCTGGATTTTTCATAGCAAAACCACATCGAAAATACTTTTCATTTATTTAAGTTATTGGAGGAAAAATTAAAATGACCAGTACGTTACCAAACATTTTACCTACTGTTCAAAATATGCATTTTTCAACTCAAAACTGAAAATATTATAAAAATTTAATTATTCTTAGATTTACTGACGAAACTACTAAATTCGCGAACTAAAATCCTCGTTTTTCATAAGAATACATTAACTTTTCTTGATGTAATAAAAATTAATCTAATAGTCCCTCATGCCTTTATCACTGGCTTCAATAAAGTGTTAGATGCACCGCGCTCATTGTACAGCATATTCAATCTCGAAAACTATTTTGGTACACGACGGTGTTAGTCTAACAGAAAAAAAAAATATTTTTTCAACACACGGTTACGTATTCCAACCGTTTTTTAAAGAAAAAAGTTCTTACACATTCAGTAATTTGGGCAATTAATGCGCTAGGATTTAGACAAGTCAAAGAAACTTTTCTCGGTGAAATACGGTTTTTTAAATTGGCTTTGTATGTTCATGAGTGGACCGGAAATGAAAGAAGTATTCAGTTCGTTAAAAATGTATATAATAGCATGCAATGCCGAATATCTCAAAAATATGTTTACGAAGGAATAAGAGAACTGTGCGTGTTAGTCAAGACATTATTTTTTGGCAGGAATTGAACGAGAATTAGCGTTAAGAAACCTTCCGAAGAGCAGAAAATAAAGTTGTTGATACTGCTTCTAATGCAACAGTTTTGCTCATTTTTCACCAAGCCACGTAGTCTTCATTTTTGAAATTTCCATAATTAAATTATGCCAGACACGACTTATTCGCTTTCGAATTAATTCTTTTTTTTTACGAGTTTTGAAAAAGCCTTTGCATGGCAAGAAAAGAAATTTCTGTCTGTAAATAAAATGATTCCAACTTGCATCCAGAAGAACAGTAACGTCGAAAATTATAGAGTTTTTGTCTACTGTGGTCCAATCTTTTCTGCATATTACGGAATTGTATTTTATCAAGAAAAATGGAGTCATCCGTTTCAAACAATATTATTTTAATTCAGGGCTGTAAGATTATATTCAATTCAGAATATTTTAAATTATTAAAATCATGGATAATTTTAATAATTAATTATAAACTATGGATACATTTTTCACATCTTCAAGGCTGGTAATTATCTGCAGATTCTGTTAATTATTACCTTATATTTAATGAAGTCAGTCGTATTAGTATCATTTAGAAAAATAATTATCTCAGATATTAATGCAGTTAGAAGTGCACGATGTTATATTTTTCATTTAAATTTAATTCTGATACATATATTGAACGTAAACGTACATATGAAGAAAAACCAAGAGTTGCTTAAAAATTTCAGGGCACTAATCTTAAGTGCAAGGATGAAACTGGAATTTCTTGTACACATATGGGAATGAAGTTAAACGTTAAAAATTATTTTAAGGAGGTCTATTAATCAGCAATCCTGAGAAACCCTCTATAAAATTTGATGTTTATTTTTGTGTCCCCATGTTCATTTCTATCTCCGCATAACTTACTTTAATTATTGTGCACAATCGCATTGTCGAAAAATTTGAATTATTCTATTTCGATATATGAGCTACTGTCATAATATTTTATGCATATACTACAGTCGTAACTTTTTAAGGATGAAAAATCTCTCTATATCCATGTTTTGTGAGATGATGATGAATAAATATGTACATAAAAGAAATTTCCGAATGAATGTCAAAACCTAGTGAAAAATATTTCCACGAGAACTTCAAATGTTTAATGATTCTGTATGTTTCGACTCGTCCTGCATGCATGTACATTTGACTAGAGACGCGAAAATAAAGATAAAGAGCACTCCATCGATCAGAGTCAGCAGCCATTGCATCGTTCATGCCAAGAAGGCGAAGAGACTGGTCCCAAGGCGGATGCCACAGCAGTAATCCCCGATCTGATCAATACGTTCATTAGAGCCCGACGGGCAATATGTAAAAATCTGGCAAGGCTAACGGGCTTGGTACGCGACACGTTTAATGGATACGGATGAAATGGCATTGCCTCACCTGACAGCGGGAATGAATATGGATCAGGCCTCCTGGCCGGCAAACTTATCTCCGACAGACTTAAGGCGGAGCAATCCGGCGACTAACTGGCCACTTTACGGAATCCTCTAGCAATCGGCACGGCAGTGCGCGAAGACACTAATACTTCACGGGGGATCTTTCCCGATTTCCGCACGTCCCAACTCCCACTACGTGAGGAACTGGGAGGTGCTGAGGCAGAGTAAGCGGAGAAAATCCTCCTGCCCTGCCAAGCACGGTTGATTTTGGCACGTTCAGGGAGTTGTTGCGATCCTTTCATTTAGCAAGCCCCCGGATGTGGCGGAGTTAACAGGTTAGAAGCAGCCATGGCTTCCAATATACGAATGGCATGAAACAAGGAGTTAATGGTTTTAAAATTGGAACAGAACTGCTGCTGGGAGACATCCGAGGGGAAACGGAAAGGAGATTGACTGTTTTCAACCTTTGCTTACGTCAGCACAAGTCATAGATGGTAATCTACGAAGTCTGGTATTTAAAAAAAAACACACACACACAGTTCAGGATATTAACATATGTATTAAAAATACATAAAAAAACTTAATCGAACTCTTTAGTTTTTATTTTAATGCGATGTTTTAATTTAAAGAAATGTATCGGTTATCCCAATTCACCAGGCAAGGGTGAAACTACCATTGGTGCAGGAAGTGCAACGCACAGGGACTCATTATGCTGGGGAAGAGAGGCTTCGGGGATGGACGTCCCCATTTTATTTAATATAATAGTGGATCATTGGAATATTTTGCGCCAGGGCCGATAATAATCTAAGTTTTGCCACTGTTACCAACGCAGAATCTGGGGTAATGTGTAAGAATATTAAAAAAAGACCACTAAAACCGATGGAAAACTGTACCGGAGGACACTCTCTAGCACAACCAGTCACACCTCTTCACCCTCCCATATAATTTGAATTTTTTTATACGACCCTTGCCTAAGTACCTACGGTATTTAGAGAATATTCTGATATGCAGTGTTTTTTTTTCCCTAAAAAATTTTAGCAGATACGATCTCCAAATACAGGTAAAAAAAACTAAAAATATAGTGTGAAATATAAGATATTTACGGATGTACCTGTTGTGCCCTCCGATTCACGAACCGGCTCGTACCAGCCGAAAAAAAGCTCCATCGATATTTAGTCTATCGATATTAAGTATTAAGCAGAATTTAAAAATTACATTTTAAAATTTTAATTAAAGTACACGTAATTATTTGTTTACATTTGCTTTCAATTGTTTATTCTTGGGCGGCAATTTTATTCTGACACAATGGGCTAAATGGTCAAGTCACAATGAAGCGATCAAGCTCAGGATCATCTGCTGATCAGCTTCGGAGATAGAAACCAAAGGATCTAGTTAGTGATCAAGATCTCTCAGGGACATTTTAGCAGAATATGGTTTCTTCTAGCAACTGGATTAACAATTCAACGTTTCATTTACACTGTCTACTCATCGATTCCTTTTTTCTCCATAAAAGGATAGTAGGGAGAAGTGGAGAAAATCTCAATGAGAACAAATTCTGAAAAGCATGCATACTATAGACATGAGGTGTCTAGGATGGCACACTATCATTGATTTCCTTTGCTAGCAGACTAACATTCAACTTAGGAATCTATTTTTCTAGTGTTACTAATGTTGAAATGAATACAAATCATTCATGACTTATCCTGCTTGGAACATAAGATAAATATACACTACAAGTTTCTACTAACTGAAAAAGTAAAAATTGTTATCTTAACAATATTAATATAATTATAAAGGGAAAGTAATATATATATGAGAAATTTTCGGCGATAATTCTGCTTAAAGCAATGCCTTATTTCTCTCTTTTAAATGACCGATTGTTTACGTTTTTGCTTCCTAGTGAAATGTGATTATATAAAATACGTCTCTTTGATTAGTGACATAAAACTACCTTTCTCCCAAAAATATTTGTTATTTTGGAATATAAAGTGACTTCTTTATGACATCGACACTATTAACCTTAAAGATAAACAGCTTGGGCGTATTGTACTAGACTCCTTTCAACTATTGTGCTATAGAATACACAACGAGAATAACGAATCGCCTATGGCGAATATGGAATGTTCGTTTTCAAAGAAAGCGAACTTTGCAACCTTCTAATGGTACAAATTTGAACTAATGGATGATTCGTAAAACGCAAATAGTAAAATTTTATTAGTACCTATAGAACGCAAAAAGTACTTTTCGCTCATTTCTTAAAACAACAAAAAATGCATTTTCCCATCTCATCTAAGGATCCTTTCAATTGATCAGTGGCTCAGTCAATAGCGCATCTGTCTCATAATCTGCAGTTTCCAGGTTCGAATACCAACTGTACCAGGGTTGAGATTTATCTCCGGAAAACTCCCCGCCCTGCCTCGCTCAATAAGGGACACCGATGGGCTTGGAAAGGAGACGCTTTCGTCGGATGGGATGTAAAGACAAGACTCTGTGTGCGGGAAGAGCCATATCCTGTGCACGTTAAAGAATACGCTGGCTGGCCCTGACAGGAGGCTACCGTCTAGCAGCTGTCCGTTACCCCCAACCTTCTCTGAGCCTTCGGGGTACTTGTGATCTGGTCATTTAGCCCAATGTGTGCAAAAAAAGGAGCCGATAAGAAGTAAAGCAACCCATCTCTTATTGAAGTAATCGCTGGTGCCAAAGGCATTGATCACCACAGTCAAGAATCCAAATTTCCAGCATGAATCATTCTTTGTAATCAATTTTCCATTTTACAACTTTAGCGCCCTCTAAAAGAGGAAATTAAAACTACTGGGATATCCGGAAAATGCAAATGAAAATTCCTTAATCGAAATTAAATTTTCCATTTTTCTCCAAAAAAATTTTTTTTAACTGTCGATAAAAATAATTAGCTCGTTTTTTTGCAAACAAGTTAAAAAAAAAAATGAAAGTTGAAGTTTAATTCATATTTAAAAATATTAGTGGGCGAATTATCTGTATTGTCATTTGAAAATTGTCATCTCCTTGTAAATGTCCTGTGTTGTCCGATGGATTAATTTGTATACAATTAGTAACATGTTAAATATTATAGTAACGTCACGCTGCCTTTGGTAGAAATAAATAATTCGTGCTCAGTTAAGTTTCGTAACAAATGAATTCGGCTTAGATCAACTCTTGCAATAAGTGACCAACTTTTTCTATAAGTAATCCTCACTTTGTTCTTTCCATATTTTTGATGGCTTCCAACATTAAACCTCTCCCTGATAGAATTGTATGTGCTGTTGCTTACTAAGAATAACTGTGATTTGACTCTTTTCTTCCGATTACATCTAGTGCAACGAGAGGTTTTGCGCACAAATCTTTTCCGATGTAAAATATCTAACACACACACAAAAAAAAAAATTCTAAATCGCGGTTGTTGTTACCAAAGTTTTCATTCAAAAGAATTTTGTATAAATCCCAAATCTGAAATCCATAATTCTGAACCACAGAAATTCTCTACAGATTTGAACTTGCTCGTTTCACTAAACCGTAGCCACCTTTAGAATAAATGGAAGATTCGTACGGCAATCGATACGCTAGCAGCCAACCCATACCACCGACAGAACACTGCAGTCACTGGTTCTTCCTTTCAGCTCCCTAGCCCATGCACTGTTCAGTACTTGTCTGGTTATTTGGTTACCGAATCTCAAAAAGAACTAAAAAACAATATGCAAATACTTTCGCTAGTTCCTTAGTCATATTATAGAAATCGAATTTTGAGGTAAAATGTACATTAACTTCTTACTTTGCGAAAGAGAAAATTTTATTTTCAGTTTCGTACTACAAACATTTAGCTTTCTTTGAACAAATTTTTATGGTATGTGCCAAACTATGCCATGTTTAAAACTGATGTATTGCGGCAAGATTCAACAAGAGACTACACTTTAAAGCCTTTTGAAGTTACTTTTTGACTTTGCAGGCCGCAAGTAGAAGTATCACGGATAACGTTGGTTTTTCCAGGTGTAGGGTGCGAGTTTGATTTGTGGGAAAGCATAAGCAGTTCGAATCGAAGTCCTCTACGGTAATAATGTTAAAATTAGTGTTTCTCTACTTTGAGAAAAATTCAATTGTGTTCATACTACAGCGAGATTTTGTTATGAAAATCAGCATTTACACATTCATGAAATTTAATATTCCGTGGTATGTTTAATTCCAAACTCTGTGTATAGAAAATACGAAAGCTTATATTACAAGCGTTTAATCATTATAGTTGCTAGTTATCGCATTTCGGTGTTTTTCCTAGTAGTATCGCTCCTTGAGTATGTAATTGATACAACACACGCTAACCTTTGCAACATTATTCAAAATGGCTGAAAAATCTTAGAAGGTCCCAAAAACATTACTTACTCAGAAGAGAGCACTTTTTAAATTTTAGCACGTCATAAAGAATTTTTAATATTTTTTGCCTAAAAATAATGATACCAGGAGCGCTTAAGTGCGAATTCGCATAAGTTGGGTTCCATTATAGAAAACTATTGTACATATACTAAAGCATTTATTTTTAAACCACATAAAATCGTTTATTCATTACAACTATATTAATATACAAGAAAGGAAGTTGCACAAGTTTAGCAATCTAAAAATTGTCAATTATCTTTTGTGAGCAAAAGAAATACTTTACAAAATGGTTACCGATATAAGCAAGGTGATAATAATATAAGTGAACTGAAATGGAGCAGTTTCGTCAGAGGATATCAAGCAGCAACCCTAGGGATTACCATAACAGGACATCAAGAAAAGCAATTCATGCCTGCCAACAGAAGGAGCACTGCCTGATATGCCCGAGCCACTCAAGTACAACATTGGGCAATTCAGTTATATTCTTTTTACTATTGTAAATTTATCAGAAGTAAGGTGCCCGTAAAGATGTATTGAATGGGTTGAAATAATCACAATAATCAAAAGTGAGAAGTAATATAAAGCAATACTGATTTAGAAATGAGCTCCTGGAATCTATTTTTTCTACCAACGAAATGATGTCAAAGAATGATAATGGGGATTAGTTCTATGCCATATTTTTGTTGAGGAATTCTGTTAGGATATTGAGAAGTTCCTGAATCTGGATTCAGTCAGTGTCGACGGTAAATACCAAAATGAAACTGGTATGTGACAGTTATTACTAATTTGGCAAATTAAATTCTGTTTGAAAAAAGACTAAGCTTTTAATCCGCAGATGCCGTGAACTCCAGGCTATGTGGAGAAACAGTAAAACTACACCAAGAAACTCTTGTTTTTGAAATAATAAAAGTTTAAGACCTAGGGAAAGAAATTAAACACAACCGATTCTCACACTGCCGTATCCGGTAACTCCCCCCCCCCCCCCCGCGTAAGTACGAATTAGCGGAAATTGGGGTTCCCTTTATAGAAAACTTTTGTACATATAGTAAGGTAAAACTACGCGAACTCTTATAAATCATATTTGTGCAAATTCTTGAACATTTTTTCTTTGCAACATATTATAGGGCATAGGAAACTACCTACTAGGACCGAAGTCACTGCTGACCACTGACTCAGTTAGATCTAACACAAAGTTTGCCTGCCGTAACATCGCTAGCTCTCTAACAACTATGCCAGTCGAGGTTTGTGGTGATGGAACTTGATGAACATGGTACTTCTTGGGCTACAGTTCTTTGAACATCTCTTTTAACGGGGAGAAACATCTTGAATGATCCTTAAATTCCTTTCCATCAAATGATCATACTCCTACACCTTGTAGGAGCTGTTTAAGGAGTTGAAAGACTTCGCTGAACTTATGGAGGGCACACGATGCCAGTTCGATCTTTTCTTCTTCTAATTCGTCTTCCTCCACGCTCTCAACCAGTTGTTCTTCTGTTAGCTTGTCTCCATTAAAAAAATAAATTACCCCTCAAACAGCTGCTTGTCACAGAGATCTGAAAGGAACCTGCTAGTTTAAATACGCCATAGTAGAAGGCGAGACTTCAGCAGAAAGACAACATACTTTAGTCGGGGCTCGAACCCAGGTCCCTTGGATCAGTAGCCAAGAAGGCAAACTTCTCGCCAACATTACCATGTAATTAATTTTTATCGTCCACCGTTATGTCGTTGAATCCTTAGCCTCTTACCCGACGAGCAACGTTAACAATACTCTTGGGGTTGAGTCGCGTATGAGTGGGGTTGCGTACTTTGGGACCCTACTGTATTTGCAACAGAAATATGCAATTTTAAACCATTCGGTTGGTTTTGCATAACGAAAACTCGAATTAAACAAACAGGGCATATGTTAACTAAGGAACTTCGTAAACCAAGGCATTCACATTACTAGAATAGGGACGTATGATTACCAATTTCCGTAAGTAAATTTCATGATGAGGGAACAGTATTAATAAAAACTATTTCCACGTGGGAATGCTTGTGCGAATATATTTTTTTAAAGTTTTCAAGAGATTGACATGCTTGGGCAAGGGCACCTTGATACACCGAGCCCAGACAGTCGTTGAACAAAAGGAGATAAGGAGGAAAATTAATTATACATAAGAATTTAAAAATCTATTTTTAGACCACATAAAATTATTTATTCATTACATTTATATTAATATACATATATTTTAAAATTGGTTACCAGATTTTCAAAGATTAATAGCTACAAGTTTAATTTTAAGAAAAAAAAATATATGAAGAGCAACTCTATATTTTAAATTTTACCCATGTTGCCCTTGGCACTAACCCGAGAACATCGAGGCCAATATAAACAACAATTTTCAAAATCGAACTGCCTTTGTATGTAACGTGTTATACTTTCAAGTTTTAGGTTAAAATGTAATTTTTCAATGTAGCAATTTGAAATTTGTTTTAGCAATATAAATACCACTTGATGAAAAGTGCATTTGATAAGCGCTACCAAGAAATTTCTATTAATATTTCAGAAATAATAAGGTGAACATTTTTGTTTAAAGGCTTTGATGGGATTTTGTTCCCTCAGTGGCTGGCGCCTCTGTAAAATCGAGAATACAGCTCAAACATGAAAACGATATGTGAAGCCTCGAAACTCGACCCGACTTCGAAGTTTCTCCGCGTTTTAATGTCACTGCTGAGCATAATAGAAACCACGGAGCAAATAGAAATGGAAGAAAATCAGAGAAACTGAAGGCGGCGAGTAAAAAAAAAAACTGCACTGGAAGAGAAGGAAATTCCATTAAAGCGAAGCTTCGAATGTAACTAGATGCCGTGCGTTGCTTTCTAGAGGATTCTTAACAAACTAAGTACTGATGAAAATGTACGAAATGAAGGAAAAATAATTTTTCGTTCGTATAAGGTTACTAAATTGAATCCAATGAAGAAAAAAAATATTTTGAGAATTAAAGATATCAAACCTTTACTGACAGCAAAAAAAATTACGACATAGAAAAAGATAAAGTTTCATAATACATGTAGCTCTGAATTTTTTACTTTAGTTTAATAGTAATTCAGTGCGATTAATTTCCTTGTACGTTTAGCTAATGACAATACACTTACCGTTGGATAACAGGGCTGACTGGGGTTGATGAAGTCTAAACCACGCTCCCCGTTGCCATTGAAGCAGTGTTGGATGTTCTGTGTAAACTTCCTATGGACTGCCGACAAGGCATACACACATAAGGCCGAATTGGGGCTCGGCTTATTGTAGATGTCGGCTTCATCCTTGGATTTCGCGAACACCGCAAACAGCACACTGTCCTGGGCAGAGATGCCCAGAGATTTGGCAAGTTCAGAGCCTGGTCTACCTACATAAGCCGCCTGGGCCAAATTGTAATCTGTGCCATCGGGGGCACGACACACCAACGGCACTTCAGTGTACGAGTAGTACTGTACGTCTCGTTGGCACACGCGCACTAATTTCGAGATAAACGGCTTTGGTGGATCTGTAGACTGTTTCTGCACTGTCACAAAGTAAGAGAATCCCTTGGAACTGAAGCCGTAAACATAGGTGATGGGGTAGATCTCCCGCGACATGCTGTTCAGCATCACTTTTGTGCCTGTTGTAACTCCAGTGTGTGCTATTACGAACATGTTGCTGGGATCTAGACTCCTGCTGCTTACTGCAGGGACATCAGAACGATAAGGGCCGTTACCTGTGTACGATACGCCAACGTAGAGAACGTGTGTTCGAGGTAGGTTCTTGGGACCGGGTGCAATGAAAGCCACCGTGGAGGCAGTGGCGTTGTTGGCTACCACAGACTCATTAGCCGGTGTCTCATACATCTCAACGTTGTTGAGGTCATGAACAGTGCAGATGCCTTGGAACAAGCTTCCGCACGCTATTAATTTACTCTGGGAGTAGTCGATAACCAATGCTTTATTGTAGTAGTCCGTGGGACGTTTGGGTTCGTTGAGGCAAATGCGAGTGACCGGACACTTTGGGCTATCATCCAGAGGACCCATAGATGCCATGTTCTCCTTTTTCAGGTCTCGAGATAGCTGATAGATGCGGTTTACTGCTCCAATATATACCCGTTCTGTGTAATCGTGCACAGTCATATGGTTGAAGCGCTCCACTGTTGTTTCTTCGAAGACTGGGTAGTTGCAGCGGACGTCCACTACTACCGCCAGCAGCAGCAGTAGAAACGGGTACCACCACTTCTGCCGCCTCTTCATGGCGGCCTCCAGTTGCTGAGGGAAGTCAGGGCCTCAGGATGATGCTAGCTACAATGGAAAAATAGCACATGAGCAACTGGCAAAAAACTTACAAAATGTTTTAGGTACAATATACAATTTAAATTGTTTAAGACAGTATGTACTAAAATAGAAAAATCTCATTCTTAGCTCATCTTCATTGAGTTAATAATTTTGAATAACCAGTTCCATTTTTACATCTGAAATAAACAGTCATATTTAAATGTTACGATAATTTAAATTTTATAAAAATCCAAGAGTGCAGCAGATAACAATACGTTTAATTATTTCCAACATCACACAAGAATTCCTAACTTCAATATCGTTCTTCATTCTTAATACTAAATAATGTGAGTTATCAATAGAAAACACTGATTACACTTATCATCATCATCATCCTCAAGCAGCCATGGGCTACGGAGGTCCAACCAGACCGTGCAATTTAGTTCTCCAAGCAAGTCTATCCTGAGCTACATCTGGTCTACTGAGGTCTACATCTGGTCCTGAGTCTACTGTTCTGTAAATGGTAGCTAGGTAGTCACTGGAAGGAGAGCTATGCACCAATCCCCTGTGATGATGCATAGAACCGGCCAGGCCTAGCACCTAATGTCCAACCCCGCCTTCTCGTGGTGCGGACCGTTAGTAAATTTCAAAAGAGATACTCTCTTGTGGAAGTGAACGGAAGGGGAGGGCTGCCAGATTAGTGCGGCCTACTGATCTGGACAACTATGGCTACTTTTCTTTTTTTTTCTACCCTGCTGAGGAGTGGTCAACCACACAGGGTCCTGGTGCTGACCATATAAACCTACTGGACAGATACATGGCTCTGAGCTTGATTATGGATCCTGATTTTGCTGCACTGGTGGGCTTCTGTGGAAGGAAAATCTTCCGCTGTGTTTTCTGTTTGTTTGGGGGTTGACAGCCCCAAGTGAATAGATTCACAGGATATGTTTATCAGCTGGTGGATAATCCTGAACAGAAGTCATCGCAGGCACCTGAACTCTTTGCTTCTATTGGCACGTCAAATTCTACGTTGCAGGAAATCTTCCAGTGTAGATGGCTTCAGCCTTTAGTAGTGGGGGAATGGGTCTTTGCCCCATGTCTGCGATTAGGGGGCTGTATGATATTGTCGCCATTTCCTCTCTCAATAAACATAGTTTCTTTAAACATCCCACTAACCATTTTCTCTCCATAGGTAGTTGGAATGTGAGGACTCTGCACAGAGCTTTTTCTCTTGATGTCCTCACACAAGAATTCCACCGTTATAATTTAGATATTCTCGGCTTGCAAGAGACCAGATGGACAGATAAAGGTCAGATTCTTAAAAATAATCTTAAATTTCTCTTTTCAGGGAGGGACGACAATAAGCATCACCAAGGCGTGGGTCTGCTTCTCAGCAGACACGCTAGCGATGCTCTTCTAGGATATGAGTGCATTAATGAAAGGTTTCTTACAGCAAAATTTTAGACAAGCGTTAAAGACTTGAATGTTATCTGCTGTTATGCCCCCACTGAGGATGCCGATGAGGATGAGAAGGATGGGTTTTATGAACAACTTCAGGATATTTTGAATTCTGTGAAGAAAGGAGATATTACCCTTGTTCTTGGTGACTTCAATGCCAAAGTTGGTACTGACTCTGCCCTTTGGGGAGGAGTAATAGGCCCTTTTGGTATTGGTAGCTGCAATGGCAAAGGGCAACGTCTCCTACAGGTAAGTAAACTCATTGGATTCAGAATAACTAACACTTATTACAAACATCGCGACATACATAAGTACACATGGGTTTCACCTGATGGGCTGCATAAGAATATGATTGATTACATATTAATTAACAGCAAATGGGCTAGTTCTGTTAGGAATACCAGGGCATATAGGGGAGCTGAAATTGGATCTGACCATTACCTTGTTAAAAGTGTGTTGCAACTTAAACTTAAAAAGTGTTGTGCTAGGGTTAAAAAATTCACTTTTAATACTGAAGCTCTGAAATATTATAGTTATAGCCAAAGCTTACCATGATAGGTTACTTAGTCATTATGACAGTCATGGTTTGCTTACTACTGAAGTTGAGGAAGAATGGGATCATTTTAAACAGGCTTTTTTGGACACTAACAGTACTCTTTTAGGAAAAAAGGAGCAGAAGAGGCAAAATTATCTGAGTGATAAGGCACTTGAGCTTATTTCGGAAAGAAAGAACTGCAGGAATGCCCTTAATCAATACCCTACTAGTCCTAATAGGAAGCATTACAGAGACCTTAATAAACTTGTAAAGGATCAGTTAGCTGCTGATAAGAATCTTTGGCTTGATGGTTTGGCTGACAAAGCCGAGGAAGCAGTTAGACAGAACAACAGCAGAGCGCTGTACCAGATAGTTAATGTTTTGTGTGGTAGAAAACGGACAGGCATACAAGGATTGAAGGATAAACAAGGTAAGGTTATAGAAGGGGAGGATTCTGTCATGGCTAGGTGGGCTGAGCATTTCAGTGATGTTCTAAACAATGTAGTTAGTTCTACTCCCATTGTTTGTAATGATGATAGATGCATTGGTGGCTTTAATGTTGGACCTATAACACAATCTGAAGTTATTTTGGCTGTTTCTAAACTTAAACTTCATAAATCCCAAGGGGTAGATGAAATTATTACGTAAATGCTTAGAGCTGGGAATGTTTCGGTTACCACTTGGATGACTGAAATTCTGAATATCTTTTATGATAAAGGAATGGTTCCTAAGGATTTTACCAGAGCTATTGTTATCCCTATTTTCAAAAAAGGTGATCGCAGTTCTTGTGATAACTATAAGGGTATCAGTCTACTCTCTGTTCCAGGTAAAGTTCTTTCCATGATTGTGCTTAATAGAATTAAGAATCTGGTTGACAGTCAATTGCGTGATGAGCAATGTGGATTCAGAAGTGGTAGGAGATGTGTGGATCAGATATTTTCACTTAGGCAGATTCTTGAGAAATGTTTAGAGTTTCAGAAACCTTTGGTTGCTAGCTTTGTTGATTTCAAAAAGGCTTTCGACTCTGTTGATCGTCATAATTTGTGGTTGATTGTGAGATCATATGGTATACCAGACAAGTTAGTTAACATTATGAAAGTTCTCTATAATAACACTGAGTCGTGTGTGAGAGTTGGTAAGGCTTGTAGCAATTGGTTTAGCATTACTTCTGGTGTTCGACAAGGGTGCATTTTGTCTCCTGTTCTCTTTAGCTTGGTTATTGATTATGTTATGCGAAATTCACTTCAAGGGAAAGATTTTGGCTTTAAATGGGCTGGAGATACGAAAATTTCTGATTTAGATTATGCTGATGATTTAGCCCTTTTGGCAAATGATGTTGATGAGATGAACTCTTTCATTCGAGCTGTTGATGAGACTGGTAGTATAGTAGGTTTGGTTATAAACAGAGAGAAAACTAAAGTGATGAAAATTGGTCAGGCAGGCTGTGATTCAGTTAATCTGAATGGTTGCAGTCTTGAGCAGGTGTCACAGTTTAATTATCTTGGGAGCTATGTAACAGATAATGGTGATGTGCGGCATGAGATTAACAGACGAATAGGGATTGCTGCCGGGACTTTTAAGAATCTATGGAGAGTGTGGAGAAATAGGCGTATACACCTAAAGACTAAAATTAGACTGTATAATAGTTTGGTTCTTTCTAGGGTTAGTTATGGTAGTGAAACTTGGACACTTTGTAAACAAGATAACAGGAAACTAGATGCTTTTGATTCCAGATGCTTACGCAGTATCTTGGGCATTAGGTGGTTCAACTTTGTAACTAATGATGAGATTAGGCAAAGGAGTTTGCAACCTCCTTTAAGCAGCATATTGTGCAGAGAGAGACTCCGTTGGTTTGGCCATGTTGCCCGTATGAATAATTATAGATTGGCGAATAGGGTTATGAACAGTGTGCCTAAAGGCCTCAGAAAGAAGGGAAGACCTAGGATGCGGTGGGCAGACAATGTAAAACAAGACCTTGTTAGAATTGGTGTGCAGTGGCCAGATGCTGTAGATGATTACACTTAACATTCTTAGAATTCAATACCACATAAACTGGAAAAATCACTAAGTTTCGACATTGTGTATCTTGAGAGGCAATTTGCACCCACAAAGGGTTAAAAACACTATAAAAATGTGTAGTTTAACAAATGGAATATATCCGGCAAGGATGTAATATTATTCAACTGCTTGAATATCAGTTGATTACGAATTGGTAGTCTTTTCTATTTTCGAAATTTTGCAGTCACCAAAAATATCACTCTCTGGCTCCATACTCTTCTGAGCAGCATCAGTAACTCCATCAGCCAACAGGTGAACGGATGGCCCTATTCCCAGATTAGCTCCCTCTGGAGCCTCTGGTGTGTAAAACGGGATCACAGGCAACGTCCATTAGACTTAGAGCGGCTCTAATACAGCCACGACGTCCAGCTGATGCAGGCAGTCGCATCCGACCACCCCGGATTATCAGAGACGAGGGGAAGAATTTGAAAGCAGGCGGTAGCGGGTAAGAGGGAGAGCGGATTGGAACTTCTCTCCCTCCCTGTTGATGCAACGGCCCCTGCAGTCTCGCCGGCAGAAATAAATCTCTGAAAACGCACGCACTCTTCCACATGCGCACATACATTCAGTCTTTAAAAAACTTTTAAGTTTTCCATTAAAGTCCTGCTTCTTTACTGTTTCGCCAAACACTGACAATCCCCTTCTACGTTGAATTGCGCTTTTACATCCGTCAAACTTTGCCATTACGGCGGTGCAAAATGTTCTCCCACCACGGCTCAATATAGAGCAGTACATTATCCGAAAATCCGGCCACTTTCGTCGGCCTCGACGATATATATATATATAAAAAAAATTCTGCCTAATATTATTGCATCACCTCTCTCTCCGCAAGAGGAAGGATTTAAGCCGATTGAAGCGTGGGGCTTACAACCGCTGCTTCTTTCCTCCTAATAAAATTACTTCACTCTCTACGTATAAAGTGGTAATCGTTCGATTCCTGTACCATAATGAATACAGTTTCGGTGTTTTCATAAAACCTGTCAAAGTATTTTAGGCTAAATACGGCTCCAACTGACTGGAGCTACAAAGGCAGAGCAGAAAGTAACAAGAAAATATGTAAAGAAATTGTATCACCAATGTGTGGAAAATATTGTTACTACAGCACGCAAAATATGGCAAGTCAGTAATGAACGTTAAATACAGGATAATTATTAAAAAAAAACCATTTTAAAATGTTATGTTTTATTAAATAATTAAGAAATAATTGTGTGTTCTAAATGTCAAGAAACTGACGTTTCCTTGTTATGACAGTGTGGAGTTAGAATTACATATCATGTCATCTCGAGCAAAGTTTCCAAATTGTTGGGTTGTTTTTAACTCTGAGCGGCACTGCTGTGTACACAATAAGCTAAATGGCCATGCCGCAAGGGCACCAAGGCCTCGCAGAAGGTTGGGGAAGGGGAGACCTAGTGAACAGCCGTTAGGAGAGAGATTGAAGCCTCACGTCCAAGGCTATGTGCTCTTTATAACGTACGGCTCTCGTGCACACGGGACACGGTTTAACGCTCCGACGGACGGCGGTCTTTACCAGCCCATCGATGTCCCCTACTGACAGAGGGCAGGACCCGTCCTCGAAATCGTTGGACAAATCTTGAGACCTCCGTGCAATCCTGATTTGACACCACTAGATTTCCTTTATTCTGAAAAATTCGGAATTTGCAGCATTTAAAGGAAAGAATCGTTGTAACTGTTGTGATGGATGGGATTTACAACCTCGAATGCCTTTGCGAATGTAGTGGATCTAGCAACGTCGGGCGACGCCGCGACTTTTCTCGGTTACAAATGGTGAGTGAAGAAGTTATTAGTGGAGAACGCAGGAGAAATTCGTTTCGTGCCAAATTTTTGGCGAGCGTAGTTGTTGATCTCTGAAGTAAATATGAGAAGTTCCTGCTAATTTTAAATCCGTGTATATTTGGGTAGTCGTTAGGTTTTCACCATTTTCCAGTTGGAAGTTTTTTGTTCTTTCTTTGTTTAGTCTTCTCCCCAACATAGAAGAATTAGTTCAGGAAACTTTACGGTTTATAGCTTTTCCAGGTAAATGTTTTAATTGCGCAATCTTCTGTAATTCTACAGAACTGTGCAAACCTGCTAAGGAGACCAATTTAAAGCTAACAGCTTTAATTATGTCCGGCATTATCAGAATATAAATTTTCTGAGCTCTAGGACAAGCGGAAGCACTTTATTTCAAAGTTGGGCTTAAATTGGGAATTTAGTCTCCACCGAACGGCTTAAGTATGGAAATCAGACTCCTAGCGTTTTGTGATGGAGTCAACGCCGTTGTGCCTCTGCACTCTGTTCATGAGCGACAACGCGCTGCAGTGTGACTTGAGAAGATCCACTGCCTCAACGTACGAAGCCAAGTTTCTGCACCTAATTTGGCAAGCGTTGCGGCCATCCATCACGTGGCAATCACCTCTCTCCGTGCTCACTAAATGGAAACACTACACTGGCAGCATCGTAATATGCATCGCCTCCGTGCGCCCTGTCACTCGGCGTTTAACAACGGCACTGGACACGTCGCTATACCGTTCGGGCACGCACAGCAGCTGTCTCGTGCGGCGGTTGAATGGCGGCCGTGTCATGAATGGACACTCGACACGGAGGGTTGCTCAATGGCGAGGCCACCGACACGGAAGAAAAGAAAGGACACCTGTGCCAACACAAATGTCACGCCAATCCCGAAACAAGCCACACTCCAAATACCACAGGGAATCATATTTCATTCATTGATGTGATACGCGAGTTTTTTCTTTCTCTCTCTATTGGATGAGTTGTGGCTCCACGTGATTACTGGAATGTACATAAAAAAGCAGACAGGCTTGGGAACTAAACGATGGTATTAAAAAATAAACAAAAAAGCAGAGTAGTTTTTTTAGGAGCATGAAGATGCCATTTAATTTGATAAAAACGAACATAATCTAATCTGAAGAGAGAAGTTTTTCAAGTGGCACTGAACCGAAGTTAAAGGTTTTTCAAATTCATTCCGTTACTGTTATTGGTGGACAGGCTCTGTAGATCGCAGAACTTGAAAATTACTGTATGCTAAGTACTGTAAATAATTAAATTTAAATAAAATAATTTAAATAGCAATATTTTATTGTAATAAGCAAACACAAATTGGTGGTTGAGTACGTAAGAAAACTTACAATTTTGGGAGACAAAAATTCATCAGTGAAAAGTATACAAGTAGTAACGTAGGTGGAATTTAAACAAACGGGAGGTGTTGTACTATTGCGTTTAAAATACCACATGTAAAAAATTACATAAAAAATAGAGGGGGGGGGAGCATCGTCTCTTGTTCGTTTCGAACCCGAGACCTTATACTTCAAAGCATGATAACCCCTCGAACAACAATATATTGCTATTCTTTGTAAAGTACGATTGTATAATAATGAAATGAAAAGTATGTGTTCAACATATCAACACAAACAATCACTGAAGTTTTGAGCCAACTGAAAAGAGGAGTGAACTCATACGATATTTTCATATAATATGGGTGCTAAAAGAAACAGATTCCAAGATCAACAGTTACAGAAAGCGATAATAAAAAGGAGTACAGAAGGCAAGACAGTAAAATCGTCAGCTTTTTGGAAGAGGCTGTTGGGAGAGAACCAGATAGAAAGGAAAAGGCCAAGGCTATCATCAGCCCCAGTTACGAACGAGCACTCCATCCATTGTAGGGAAGCCGATCGCGTCCCGTAAAACAAGCGGCCGGGCGTGTGGTTTAATCAACAGTCCAGTAAAGCGACCATCGGGCCCTAATCACTGTTACGTCTCGCTGAGTGCGGCTCCACACAAGACTCTCCAGATAAAAATGCACTCCACGCGCCGAACAGCTCGACGGGCTCCGTAACCGCAGCTGCGGCTTCATTACCTCCCAATCATAGCCCGGCCGTGCGCCTGTCGATAGGCGGCGGCCAGAAACAAAAGGCTGACATGCGCTGAAATATGGCCGCCGCCGTCTGGAAACATTGACGTATGCAGTGTGGAGGGACATTAGCTGTCTATTGAAAGATAGATTCGGAAGAATCTAGAATTTCTCTAGCTAAGTTGTAGGTGTCGGTTCGAGCGATGCGAAGTAAATTTCACTCCATTTGCATTTATCGCTAAACAGTTATTGGAAAAAATAAAATGAGATCATTTTGTTGCCTTTCACCAATACTTCTTATAGTGACAATTGTGGAATCATTCTGCCATTATGCAGAGTTTTGATATTTGCATACTATTAAGAGATAATACGCGCTTATTGTTTATTTCCTTTCTATAGTTGCGTTGTCAAAGTATATAGCAAAGCACAAAAGTAAGATTATCGATGACGTTAAATGGTCATTCATATTTTGTATGGAATGCATCCGAATACCTGAAACAGCTCTGAATGAAACTAAATTATTAATTTTTTTTTCGGGGGGGGGGGGTGTTGTAGAGAATAAAACAACGCATTTAGTAATATTATTGCAAGCTATTATCGAAAATGGTACTTCAACGTGGAAATCGACGGAATCTTAATAATAAAATATTCCCGGCAGGAAACCAGTTGTTAAGTTGTTTTCCTTGTGTTCGCGAAATTGAAATTTACGTATTTTCCAGTAGAAAATTCATTACTGCTTTTAGACTAAATTTTTTACCATTAAAAAATAATTATCAATAGCTACAAAAATGTGTTGCTAACGGATTGTATATTCTTAATTCACAGGTCTAGAGGGGATACTTTCAGACAGATCCTTTAAAAATTAATGTTCTTGCCAAAAATTTCAGTTGCTAGGATGTGAATTTTAAGAGTTAGAATAGTCATAAATATGGCGACTTCTTGCCAGCACGAAGCTTTTAGTGGGTTGGGTTATTTTACCTGTGAGCACTGTCCAGTGTATTCCCTCTCCTAACCTCCCGTGTGGGCTGGCCGTTTGGCCCATTGTGTTAAAAAAAGTGCCACTCAGATGTTAGCCCAATCTAGTACTGATATAGTTGGCAACAAAAATTTTAAATTTCAAAAACAAATTATAATAATCGAACAGTTAGAAGAAACAGCCATTTATTAATTTCGCGAAAGGGGCAACAATAATGTCAATGCGAATTATTAGACGATGCCAAATGTTCCTTTTCAACCTCAGGTAAGATATATTTTGAAACCAGCGTATATGAACTTTTGTTATTAAAGACGAACGATCAGCAGAATTATAAAAAAAATTTTATAGCACACATGAAGTAGCGATAAATTCCCCTTTACTTCCGTCTTTACTGTATATTTGTGAGGTTTGCTGGAAAGCTAAATCTACACACATCGGTTGTTAGAAAACTGATATTCTCTTGTTAGAACCAGTATTTTTTGTTTTGTATTAGTTTCAGAGAAAATTAGGTTTATAATCGAACAGTTCCGTTTATCCTCATACTAGAATTTAACTTAGCTTTAAAAAGTGAGCTTTCAAACTTTTTGCTCATTAGATTTTTTTTGTTATTGCAACTTTAATTGAATATAGTAGTAGTTTTTGATGTTCCAGTGATAAATATGCAGTAAATTTGATATTTAAAAAAAAACAATCTGTACAGATCTGTCCCAGGAAAGAGTAACATTAATAGATACAATTTTGAACTTTATATTAAGATAAAAAATCGATTTCAATATCGCACAAAATTATTACAATATATTTACAGAAATCTATTATAGCATACAAATTAATAATTATTAAAAAAGGACATAAAAAAGTTTAAACTTTGACATTATGGGAACAAAACGGAAAGGGGTGCATTTAGGAATAATCTAGCAAGAAAGCTTTACTCGAAAAACAAAACAGGCTATTTGAAAATATTTGACTACTTATACTCAACGACTATATCACAATTTTTATTTTTATTTCATAACAGGTTCAAAGATTATCTATTGTTATAGAGGAAGAAATAATTTAGTTTCAATTTGATAACACTTCACAAACATAAATATTTACTATCAAACGAATTCTGCCTTCAGAAAAACAGTACTTTTTTTAAAAAATAATCACAGAAATGTACTGAGAGAAATACTCCTACACCGCTTTCGTGATAAGACTACAATTCACTCAAGGGACTTTTCCACAGAGCATCAAAGTTTTCATCCATGAACACTTAGATGCTGTTCTAAAAAATTATATGCTTAGATGCTTTGGCATAAAAAACAACTCCTATAATTTTGTTTTTGGAGAGTAGTCACTTTTATTTTGCTTGATACATCTTATAGAGCGTAATTCTTAAAATGAAACCTGTTAATTATTTGGAGTTTTATAGTTTTTTTTTTAGATATTAGCAGAAAAAAAAATTCAGCTCAGAAAAAATTTGGAACTCATGTAACAAAATGCAGCTTAAATACTACGAACTATTTTATGATTCCAATTGATAACTTGAAGATTTTACGTAAAATGAAAGGTTGAGTGTTTTAGCCTCTAAATGCTTTGAACAACAGAAATTGCTTGCTGAATTCTGCAACTATATAAAAACTGATTTCCACCTGTCGATGATAAAAAAATCGTACATTTAAGAATATGAAAACCTGTTTTTGGTTTTTTTTTTTTTTCAAGGAGTTGGGTTGTTTTACCTCTGAGCGGAGCTTTAATTTGCACAAAATGCGCTAAATGGCCAAGTCACAAGGACCCCGAAGGCTCAGAGAAGGTTGGGGGAGGGGGACCCACTAAAACAGCTGTTGGAATACAGATGGTAGCCTCCGGTCAAGCCATCCAGCATGTTCTTTAATGTTCACAGGGTATGCTCTTCCGCACGCGGGACGACAGCTTATCGTCTTATCCGATGGACGGTGGTCTTTCCAACCTCATCGGTGTCCCGTATTGACCGTGGGGAGGGCGGGGAGTTTTGCAGAGAAAAATCTCAACGCTGGCTCAGCTGGAATCTTTCAAAGAGTGCAGTGCAAACTGTCACCAATAAAAATATTTAAATATCCTTGAACAATTAAAATCATAATTTAAAAAAAAGCTTATCTTCTTATATGTGCGCTAAACAAAGTAAAAAAAAACAAACATATTGCCAATGATAAAATCATTCAAAATTCATAGTGACTTCCAAGGATGATTGAACCTCAGCAATTTTTTCTAACTGGTAAGAGAAATCAGTTTTAGCGCCCTTTTCATTTGAAGTTGCTGTAATTTTATTAAGAGATTTCATCGTCGGCATTAAGATTTACTTTTATTTACTTTTTAGAAGTTTTTTTAAGATTTTAGTAAGAAGAATTTTTTTTTAGTTTTATTTTTGGCTCTTTAAAGTGTGTCAGGACTTTGTCACTAAACAACATCCATCTTTTTCCTGCTACGTAGGAGAAAATTACATTCCTCAGGTTATTCTTCGTATCAAACTTTCATTGATCATATAACTAGTTACAATCGACTCTGGTTAAATTACTAATCTGCTCTGAAGTAGATGAAAGGAAGAAATATAATTCGAGACAGCATATGACATCCCTCTTGTTACAAGCCTTCACTTGACACAACTTTTTAAGATCGAACCTTTTAACTTTCCTTTCCCACCTTTTGGTAAGGAGAAAGAAGGAAACATAACTTCAGGTAACCATACTTCAGGTAACCTAGTTTTCATTCGACACGTAATTCGCTATGCATGGACCTGTAATAACTTTGGCATTCCCCATGTCACAGGCATCATTTGATACATATACTTATAGCCATCGGCTACCGGAAGATATCGTGGAATATCTGGTTTTGACAAATAAACCGTAAGAGACTCCGACAAATACGAAGCGAAAATTAATTCGACGATAGGTAATGATAACACAAAGAGCTAGCAAAATATTCAGCTATAATTAAAACTCTGGCTCACCTTATTTATGCTGAATCACTGGATTTGAGATTTCAATGAATCTAAATAATTTATTATTATAAATATTAAACGGCTAAAAGAAGTCGAGGATTGAATGGAAAGCAAATTGCGAAGGCCTCTGGTTAGGTTGTGATTTTCGAAATTAGAAATAATATAGACAAGTGTTGAAAAAGTTCGGGTTTCGATTTGTGCACGATGGCCAACGATGTAATATGCACAAATACAGGAATAATATTACAACAGGCTTTTTTTGCGGTTCCAGGTTAAGTGGTTATAATTATGCTTTTAGGGGTGTTTCTTTTCAAAGAATTTAATTCAATTTAAAAATTAATAGGAAATAAAACAATTATAATTAAAACAAATGAAGCAAAAAGATTTCATCTGACGGCATTTCAGTTCACAAAAACATCTGTCCCACAATTATAGATCTCAGTGTCATTTAATGACATAATGAAGTTCGGCATAAGCTGAAGAAGTGTCTCACACACTGTCATTCATCGAGTTTACGGGATTTGTATTAAGTGTGGATAAGCGAGGCTTACTGTTGTGTCACAATCATATGACAGAAGCTGTGGAGGAGCATGCGAGCCCGTGGTTGCTTCTTGGATGCTCTAGTTCCAAACTTCGACACCATAAAGCAGCCTAGGTCCGCAACGTCTGACAGAAATGAAGCCATTTTATTTTCCACGTAAAGGAAACTTTACGCTTAGCTGGAACGTGGAGCAAATGAAATGTTGTGGGGTGACCAGGAAAGTGAAGAAAAAACAAAAAAAGTCATCTTTGTGCATGCAATTTTGTCGTGAGAAGAGAAAACGGGAGAGCCCTTTTTACGCCGTTCCTCTACGGCACGCTTTACAGAACCCATTACCATTCGTTCAGAGTGTGCGAGGAATTTTATTACTTCCTTTGGGCCGCTTCCATGCACATTGGTAAAGTTGTTTGTCGGCTCCGTCGGCGCTGGTGGAATGACATGCCCAGGACAGAAGGTATGTTGCATTAGTAATGTATTCTTAAAGTCTGGGAAATATTTTCCGACTGTCAGCATCAGAGACACGAAACGCTACGGATGCGATTAACAACAGCTGTAAAACCGCAATCGCCACGCTCCAAACACTAAATGAAAAAAAAAAAGATAAGACGGAGGAGAAAGAGGAAAAAAAAAAAGAATCCTCCACATGAAGCAAGCATATGACAGTTACTGGAAAGGCCCGTCCGGGAAGACTAAATTATCTTTTACGGTTAGTGAAACGCCACCTCTGGCCTTGCATGGAAACGCGAGAAGATGAGAAATGAAAATTCGCCACATGCCAAGCACACGATTTCTAGAAATAGTTTCTCTTGCTGGTTTTAAAAGCTGGGAAGGAATTTACTTCACTTGACACAGAAATCAGCTTTAATTACGCAAAAGTGAGGATGTTCATCTGCGCTAACAAATTCTGATGAACGACAGTTAGAGTCACCCGAAATTCTCGCTTCACAGATTATCGGATTGAAACTATGCGTTTTTTATTCTTAGAGCTAAGAGTTAGCTAAAGTCGGTGAAACAGAAGTATTTTGCAACTAGCTATAGAATAAAATATTCCCCCTCAAGCAACTGCTTGCCACATAGGTCTGATAGGAGCCTGTCAGTTTAATTCGCCATATAGAAGATCTGTGAGGAAGGCGAGACTGCAGCAAAAAGACAACACCAACATCCATGCCTTACATGGGCTCGAATCCAGGTCCTTTTGATCAGTAGCCAACGCGCTAATAAAAAGTTACAGAGAAAGATGATGTGGTTGATCGAACAAACGAAATTCCTTAATATAACAAAATACGTCGTATATTAGTGGATAGATTACAATACAAAAATATTAAAGCTATTTCATTCCGAAGTTCTGCGATGCAATCCGTACTATTAGTAATAATAATACTTTTAATTAGAAATCATATTTTTTAAGAAGCAGAGAAAAAAGAGCTACATGCAGATGAATATTTAAAGCTCGATTTCCCGGAATGGGCGGATCGAATTTTTGCATTGCAATTGAGTCTCAGGTGTTGCATACCTTGCGTAGAGTCCGATGCATGAAAGCTATATTTATATCTTGTCCATTACACTTTCAATACTCACTTTTTTTCACAAAAAGGTTTAGTACCCCCTCCCCCCCTAAAAAACTGTATTACATGCTCAAAAATATATTGGGATCAGATAGTTCAGTATTTTTGTACATGTGTATGAATTGAAATTCTTTGCTGGCTCATGTAAGATTGCTACATTTATTTCCAATGTCACTCTTTGCTTATCATAGTGTGTACATCGCGTTTAGCATGTTATTTTTATAATTTTGTCCGAATATCTTCTCGAAGAAAGTATACTATAGATGACAAGTTATATTCGGTATGTTTTGATTATATCCTAGATATCAAATGTTTATCGGGATTTTATATGCCATCAATATTTTAGAGGATGCCAAATTCGAGTATTTTTAGAACGAGTAGGCAAACGTTCAGCAGAGGAATTGCAAAACATTTCACAGACATCGAAACAGAAGACTGTTTTATATATTCTAATACTTTATTTGATTTCTGTTAATATTTCTGGTAGTGTGAAGATGATTATTCGCAAACTGTAAGTAATGACGAAATTGCTCATAAGCAAATATCGACAATAACCGAAGATATGAATGTAAATAACGATGGATTTTCAAGTGAATGATTTGCAAATGATGAAGATAAAATGCGAGAAAATGATAATGAAGACGATTTGGAGAATATCGAACAAACAATTTCAACAAATAATACTTCTACATAAAGTTTTCTGTCTCAAAGTTATCAATTTGAAACAAAAAAAAATTCCATTCCAAATATATCAGTTCAGTTATGTAACATTAATTGTGGCATTTTACAAATCGATAACTTTTCAAATTATTTCCTAATCGTTTACGTATGCCGCCTATTTACATCATATCTCATTTAGAGTGCTATTATAATTCTTGTGTTTCGAGTAGCAGTATAAATTTAAATTTTTATACTGTATAATTATAAAACACACATTTTCAAATATATACATATTGTTGTTCAATTTTCTTACGTAACTAGGGAGACGAAATTCGAAAATACACCCTTAGGATCTATAGAAAAACAGTAAAATGGTTTTTAAGGGATATAAACACCGAAGAGCCAAAGAACATTATCACCAACGCGTCTTTATGCAAATCGAAGCAACTGCAGGTAAACTATAGTGCGTGTGAATGTCATGAAACGGTATAAATAACACCTGATATTGAGCTCTATTAATCAGTATTATTCTTGTTCTTCAGATGGGAAAGGCAGTGGACTTAAGTGAGTTTGATAAAGGCCAAATTATCAAATTACTGGGTTAGAGCATTTCCGAGACGGCAAGGCTTGTGGGGTGATCACGTCCAGCCGTGGTTAGTACTTTCAAAAAGTGGTCGAGTGAAAAAACAAGAACTGCCGGCAAGGTGTGGGCCGACCACGGCTCATCCATGCTAGAGGTGAGCGAAGGCTATCCCGTATGGTACGAGTGAACAGAAGGGATACTGTGGTGCAACGCCCATAATTTGAATGCTGGTGACGAGAGTAATGTGTACACACAGTACATTGAAACCTGCTGAAAATGGGGCTGCGTCCTCCGAATACCCATGCTAACCTCGGTTCACTGTCCAAAGCGCCTACAATGGGCACGCGAGCATCAAAACTGGTTCTTGAATGACTGGAAGAAGGTTGTCTGATCCGATGAATCTCGTTTCCTGTTGCACCATGTAGACGGCCGGGTACGTCTGCGTCGTTTACCTGGGGAAGTGTTGGCACCAGGGTGTACTATGGGACGAAAACAAGCTGTTGGAGGAAGTTTAATGCTTTGGGCAATTTCTGCTGGGAAACCTTGGGTCCAGTCATTCATGTACAGGAAACTATGACGTCTACCACCTAACCTAAATATCTTTGCACACCAGGTATATCCTTTCATGGCAACGGTATATCCCTCTAGTTGTGCCTTCTTTCAGCAGGATAATGCACCATGCCACACTGCTTGTATTGTTCTAGAATGGTTCGCAGAACATGAGGAAGACTTCTAGGTATTGCCCTGTTCTCAAATTCCCCAGACATCAATCCAATCGAGCATCTGTGGTTTGTGTTGGAACACCATATCCGATCTGTGGCGGCTCAATCACATAACTTACAAGAGTTAAAGGATCTGCTTGGTAAGGTGTTGGTACCAGATACCACAAGACAGCTTTAGATATCTTGTAGCGTCCATGCATTGCCAGGTAAGAGCTGTTTTGGCAGCACCTGAAGGACCAACATCATATTAAGTAGGTGGTCATAATGTTTTGGCTTTTCTGTGTATATTTTTAGAAAACTATTACAGGTTAGGAATATTTAATTTTAATAACATCTAATAACACTTATGATACAAAGATATTTTATTTGAATATCACATAGAAAAAAATCATATTGAAAGGGTCAATGTTCTTTACGAAAAGCTTTCAAATGCATCTAACAGCTATGTATTGGTCTTCCTTACATAATACCACCCTTCCCAAATAGTCCCACAGACTGAGACTGACTATTTAGCTTGTTGTCCAAGAGTAAAACAATCTCAAAGAATGTTAGCATGTAGAAATAAGTTATCTTGATTTAATGGCTATTTTATTATACATCATTTTAGGGAACGACGTTGATCCTACTAGGTAACATTATCTTAAACACCAGCATTGTAGCAATAACATTCGGAGATTTCAAGGAGAGAGAATTAAATTTTTATCGAGCAACTTCGATATTTTACATTAGAGACTGGGGGAAAGAATAATCTTCCAGAAATAGCATTTTACCATATTTATTGACTCATGAACGCAGCTGCATGCGACAACATATAGCATGCAAACCACATATTACTATTACAATATTAGTAAGCAATGGAGAAACGCAAATATTTCACGGAACCATCATCGGTTTACGGTTAAAAGCAGTTCATTCCCATAGGTCTTAAATTCCAGACTTCGACTAGCCCAAAGAACATATAACACATTAAGCAACTTATTAATCTGAACTGGGGGGGGGGGGGGGCTCAGTCGGCAGCGTGCGTTTTGGTAATCTGCATTTACAGGTTCGAGTCTCAGCTGGAGCAGCGTTGAGTTTCATCTCCGCAAAATTCCACGCCCTACTCTCGGTCAGTAGAGGGTACCAATTGGCTTGGAAAGGGCGCCGTCCATCGGGTGGGGCGTTAAGTTGTGTCTGTGCGGGAGAGCCATACCCTGTGAACGTTAAAGAACACGCTGGATGGCATTGACGAGAGGCTACCATGTCTCAATAGCTGTTTCAGTGAGTCCCCTCTCCCAACCTTAGGGGTCCTTGTGACCTGGAAATTTTGCCCATTGTGTACAAAAAGTGCCGCTCAGAGGTAAAACAATCCCTCCCCGAAAAAAAACTTGAAAATTAATGACAGTCTAAGTCACTGCTTGCTTGGCAAGAGCACCGTCCCCTCAATTGTTATATTTGGTACTTATTTATTTACTTGATTTGACGACTAGTGGTTTGGCCATGTTGCCCATATGGATAATTATAGATTAGCGAATAGGGTTATGAAGAGTGTGTCTAAATGTCTCAGAAAGAGGGGAAGACCTAGGATGGTGAGCAGATAATGTCAAATAGGACTTTGTTAGAATTGGTGTGCAATGGCCATATGCAGCAGATATAGCTCAAGACAGATATGCTTGTAGAACTAAATTGCGCGGTCTGGTTGGACCTCCGTAATCCATGGCTGTTTGAGGATGATGATGACGAATGTGCAAGGCAAGGGTAACTACCGCTCTGTTCACTTAAACCTCGAGCTTATAACTGCGTTTATTGTTAGTCGGCGATACTACGGCAGTCTCTTCATCAGAGCGTGCTGAAAGCCCTTGTTAAGTACTGAGATAGGAAACAACGAAGGCACTCCAATGAATGTGAATGCTGACACCGGCAGGAGGAAAAACTGTTCTCGCTTTGATTACGGCCCATGGCGACGGTCGAGTGCCAAGCCAAGAGGAGTTAGGAGCTGGAGAAGCGCTCTCCAGCGCCGGGATCTGGTGACAAGACGGCAGGTTGCCTTTGTTAGTGCGATGTCTGGGGAACCCCTGTGTAATCAAGAGCGGCACTCATTGATTCGTCGCCATCTCGGCGGCGCAAAAACACGCTCCTTTTCCCACCTGAGCACCTCTACTGTCGTCGCTAACAACTCGAGCTGATGCTGATACGCCTTGTTTCCCCGGCATCTCTGCCAGAGCTACGTCGGTTTCTTTGAAAAACTCTGACAGCTCGCACATTAAGCTCCAATGTCATCCGGTGGAGTCACGACAAACCCTGTTAGGATTATTTGGGCGTTCGTGGTGTTTTGCACATCACCTTAAGCTGGCACCTTCATCAGAGACTTCTTGTTTAATTATTCTAAGCCTGTTTCTAAAGTATTAAATGCTGAAAACAAAAGCTTTTTACATGCTGTAAGGAAAAACAGTCTTCCTAAGTACCGAATAATGTTGCACGCAGTTTTTATAAGTAATAGACTCTGGCTGTTCAAGGCGGAATTTCTAATGTTTCTCGGGCAGTGATTTTGGCGTCATAGAAAACTTCATTTTTTTTTATTTGTATGGAATTCTTCTGCGAGAGTGTTTAAAACTAATATAATGGGTGATTAGTAGTTAAGCGATAAACTGTGGTTATGTGTTTGGGTTGTTTTATTTCTGATCGGGGTTTTTTAACTCAAGGCCTAAGTGTCAAATCACAAGTACATCAAAGATCAAAATAAGATGCTACAAGAGGACCCATTGGAAGTTGTTCACGGCAAATGGAAGTCTGCCATCAAGGCAAATGTCTCTAACACACTCTATACATATACACATCAAGGCAAACTCAGAAACAACAGTTAGTCTTTAATGAACCAATTTGGAGAAAAATTGGATGACATCACTATTGATAAGGACATCACTAAACAATTCATGACAATTTAGAATTCAGGAAAAAAATATTTTTAATTCTTCAGACATCTTCCATTTGGCAAATCACTTATCACAATTCCTGACCTTGAACAACATCTGCATTTATATCTACCAAAATTGATACAAGCAGTGTCATCAGATCAGAAATAAATTCTTATCCGAAAGAAAGTGCTTCTCCTTCCACAGATGCTCCCTGCAACGAAATCTTACTTCTGAAAGCGATACACATCTAAATGTTCGAATTCATGCTTCGACAAACGCATTCGGTGTCGTCTGTTAGTCTGAAGCTTAAAAGCAACGAATCTTACCAAAATCCAATCCAAAAATACGTTTATCGTAAATATAACCAAAATATATTTAGGACTTTACGAATTAAGTTTTTTTTTATACTATGGATAAACATTGCGCATAAATTACGAGCCAGATTATTTCTAAATTCTTCCACGTTATAAACTTTTTCAGACTACAGAAACAGCTCAATCTATGCTTACTACTTGAACCAATCGTCCCTACCTTTGCATTAAATTTTTATATTATAAAGAAATTAAAATAATAGTCTTGAAAAGTTTCGAAACATTATTTTACACTAATCAATGCGACAGGCTAAAAGCTGCATTTATGAGCTTTACTCTTTTTTTGAAAAAAAAAAAAATTCTTGTGTCATTTGCCCATTTCTGACAGAGCAATTGTACACGAAAATTTGCGATTAATACGGGTGATCAAAAAGTCTGTGCACCATATGAGGAATACCTGTACCATTACAATAAATGTTGAAAGTGTGTCTAGTGCGTCTCGAGACTTTTAGGGACACGTGATGGTGTTGGTGTGACGTTAGTGGGAGAGACGCGGTCGCCTGACTGCCAAGCAGTCAGGTACTGTAGACGTGCGTTGTGGCAATGATGTTATCTGTCGAGGAGCGTACGTTCCTTGTGGAACATGCGTTTCGGTATGGCAGAGAACACACACAAAACATTCAACAACGATTCCAGGCACAGTTTCTGGAAACCAAGGTGCCCCATCGTAATGCAGTGCGGCAGTTGATTCAGAAATTCCGGGAAACCGGTTCCGTGTGTGTGTGTGACAAGCCCAGATCTGGTAGGCCATCAATACTGACATAGGAGAAAGTGTTGGATATCGCAGACCGCATGCTCCGAAGCCCGAAAAAGTTCGTCAAGAGATTGCCACAGCAGGTTGGTGTTTCATATGGCACGGCCCATACGGCTGTAAAAAAACACCTAGGCACCCTTACAAAACCACATCTGTGCATGAATTAAAGCTGCCGACAGTGGTAAGCGGAGTGCGTACTGCATGTAATTCGTAGACTTTCTTGAACGTGAAGGAGAAGACATTTCGGACGTCACATTCTTCACAGACAAGACATATTTCCATTTTTCGGAGTACGTAAACAGTCAAAACTCACGCCTCTGGTCCTCACACAATGCCCACGAGTTCCACGAGTCGCCACTGTATGATCAGAAGATTGGTGTTTGGGTTTGAATTTCGCTTAGGCGCATAGTCGGACCCATTTTTTTCTCTGAGACTGTCAATTCCCAAATATACTGTGACAATATTCTTTATCTTTTCTTTGCGCAATTGCCAGAAGATGAAATTAACTGGGCCTACTTTCAGCAGGATGGCGCCACGGACCACACATCGCAAATGTCTATGGCACTCTTACACGACGTGTTTGGCCTCCAAGATCCCCGGATCTCTCCACACCCGATTTTTATCTCTGGGGTGCGATGAAAAACTGTGTATTCGGACAATCCCCGCACAATTGATTATTTGAAGACGGCCATCGCACAATACATTCGGAATGTGGAACGTGCTGTGCTGAACGTCTTTTTCAAGAACACAGTTCGGCGTGTCACTAAATGTCTGAGACGCACGGGACACACTTTCAACATTTATTGTAATTGTACAGATACGAATCTCTCATTTCTTATCAGGTGCACAGCGACTTTTTGATCACCCTGTATATCTTCGTTGATCAAAAGATTACTTACTGCAGGGATTGCACCTGTCCTAATCTCAACAATCGATCGCTCAACACTACAGTTGGTTTCTCTTTTATTACCAGGCACAATTATGAGGCGCACTGGATAGATTTAAAAACAACAAACATTATTAAGGACAAAGATTTTGCAATGTGTGAACGCGTTAAGAACAAACCTCGTCTGGTGTACGATGCCTCAGTTGACAGCGTGCTATTAAAAACTCCAAACAACTAATCATTAATATAGTTGATAGAATTATGAACAAAGTTTATATAGAGTGAAAGTGCTGGAACCAGTTCATTCTAACACAATTTTAAGCATGTAAACGCGGGACTACCAATGTCCTTCAGAATTCATGTGAAAAAGTTTGAAATTAAACCTGTTCAAAATTAATATGTTTCCTTAGTTCTTGTTCATAGAATTACGTTAGCCATGAAACTTAATGAAAAATACTTTCACGCAATATCACTAAATTGGAATTAGCATAATGATTACTTGTAACGTATAACTACTTTTATGAATAAAAATCTATATACTAGTTAACAAAAAGCATTTTTTTAAATGTTTATGTTATGAAAAATGTATTATTTTGAATTATGTTATGATATATTACTTTATTGCTACTAGCGTGCATGGTTGCGGATAAATTCAAGGCAGGGCTCGAATACAAGACATGGACATTTCCTTTTTGATGACTATTGTCTTTCTCCTAAGATTTCGCCTTCCCAGTAGATCTTCTCTATGGAAATACTAGTATAGTAACAAGTTTCTGCAAAACCTCCGTAGAAAGGGGGCAGGGTTTTACCTATTCCACATTTTTTAAGGGTCTAACTGCTTTTAAGCTTTTTACTTCCTATTTTGAAAAACACGCATTTTTCATTAATATACATTTTATAATAGGACCAATTTGTAAACCATTAAAAATTAGCACTTTCTTTCTAATGCAACGATTTCAGCTTTTTTTTTTTCACTTTGTGGTCTATACGTTTTTTTTTTTCACTTCTTTGTGGTCTATACGTTTTTATTTTCCAATTAGAGCTTTGTTTCTTAACCTCCTCACAACGTTATTTTTGAAAGCACCTAAGCCTAGTCATCATTCGGTAGTTGCCTTGTGATTCATCGCACGGCATTAAAATGCTCCCAGCAAACTGCAGTGATAAGCATGTGTAAAAAAAAGACGGTAGTTATGCGGTTCGTGAGCGTTATGTCTGGATATTACATAAGCGCAAACATATGTCTCAGAAGTTTCGTTGTGTATAGGGATTTTCTTCTTAGGCACATTTTCAGTACTTTGCGAGACCACACTCCACAGGCTGAAGTGCACTTTTCTGAAATCACGCACTCTCTATTTCGGGATTATGGCGATTGCTTTAAATTTTAAAGCGCTGATATAGGAGCAAGTGCAGGAGATAATCTGGGACGACAAAGCACCAAGTACTTGACGGCAGTTTGTAGTCGGTCTTTATTCCGTGCAGCAGAGGCCCGTCTCAGTACGAATGGGTTCCTCTGCGTTCCGTGCCGGAGTGGTGAATCGCCTTGCATCACCACCGTCATCATCATCAGTACGCTGTTTGCGTGCAGATAGCTCATGTCTCGTGCACTTCTAATGGTCTGCTCCACGGCACTGAGTCGGCTGAAGGCCAGGCATTATGGCCAACAGATGAGATGCTGGGATTTCGGAGACGCGATAGGAGACAACCGCACCAGTAGAGTGTGGACGGTAGGAAAATTACACACTCCTACACCATTAGCTGTAGTAGAGCAGCCAGCCAGAGATTAAAGGACATTTTTCAGGATCCTTTGCATCGTCCTTGGTTTTAGATGGGATATAATGTTACGGCTCTACTGATGGGATAGTCTGAAACTGGACGCGGCTGCAAAGGGGGTTCAGGTCTTCGCATATTATTTAGAGCTCCTAGGAATACATAATATAACCTTCTGAGCATTGCAATATTAACTATTCTTTCTATTAACACTGATATGCGGTAGAAGAAAAATTCTTTAGTCTTTCTTCAACACCAGGTTTAAATGCCACTACTTTTGCTTATTTCTTGAAGAGTTATGGCTGTTTAAGGCAACCCCCGCATTTACGACTTTTTTTTTAACGCGAGGTAGCCTCTAAACCCGCCCGATTTCCATCCGTAACTCGTATTTACCATGGGCACACACAGACTACACGCGACTTTCCAAAACGGGAATCGAACTATGATCAGACCCACTAACCTTCCCCTTATGAACTGCACTCGTCTCCGTCACATCGTTTTTCACTTTACAGTTTTTTTTTTTTGCATCATTTTAACCATTTTTTGCTGTTCACTATATCTGAGAAAATGAAAAAGATGAACAAAGTGTAAAATCCTTGAATTCCTATATTAGAAAACTTCGTAAGTCTAGTCCATTGAGAAAAGCACCCTTTCCCCTATTCCGTGTAAAGAGGGAATTGCTTAAATGTAACTTTTATGATATCTGCAATATTGAACACTTAATTTTCAAATGTATTTTCTATGTTTTATTTTATTATTGAATGCTTTTGTTTTTAGTTAATATATTTGTAAAGGCCATAGTTTAGTGTTTTATTAAGCTTCCCTCCATTTCCATAATAAATGTTGATATTTTTAGGATATAAATGGGTTTCCTGGAACGGAACTGCCATTCATAGCATTGGGCCTATAACGGTTCGACTTGCTGCGGCTTGCCTTATGATGGTTCTCCAAGAAACAATTAGGTCGTAAGTGAGGAATCGCCTGCAATTGCTGTTCATAATAAATTACAAATACACGTTTAAACACTCATTAAAATCGCTTGTCTGTTATATTTACTACGTTCAGCATAATCCATTATTTATATTTGTAAGCCTTATAATATATAGCGCAAATTTATAAATACGTCGCATTGGGTAAGGAAGTTTGTTTTAATAGTACTTTAAATTTTAGTATTTCAAACAATTCTGTTTAACCATCTCAACCTGTATTAACATTAAAATTATAACGAGAACATTTAAGAGTTTCATGATAGACAAGTATTGATACATGAGGAATCATTTAATATAACGCAATCAACATTGCACAACTATTTTAATTTAATTTCCAAATTTCTTGGGAAAAAAAAAAGCACGAGAGAAAATCGCATACGTTGAATTTCAAGGTTACTCTTATCAAATGGAAATTAAATGCAAGTATATTCTACGGCAGAGATTCCCGACCTCCAACTTTTGACTCTTAATAACGAAATGACATTGCGCTGCTATACACTCCATTATTTACAAGCCAGTATTACCTCTAACTTGATTATCATTCAACTTTTTAAAACCTCCCTCATTATTAGATGGAGTTTAAACAGTACGAAGAGTCTGTAACGTTATATAATTTTTCAGAGCAGAAGCGAGAAAAAAAAAAAACTACGTTTTGACTTGGAAGAGGTTTTAGACAATTTGATTGATAAACTGAACGAAGCTGTTTCTTACGGTTACAAGAATATGACTTCGGCAAATCAAAAATGCGATATTCGACTAATAACTACATTCGCAGTTTTTTACACGTATTATTCACAATAAGTGGCGGATCACCGCACAGGCGCAAGAAGCGAAAGGTTGGGGGCCTCAGTATCGTAGAGGCCTCAAAAACCAAAAAGAAAACTACATATTTTTTTTTATTTTTAACGTTTTGTTAATTGATAAAAATATAAAATAATAATAACGATAATAAAGGCTTTTTTCGATTCATGCATTTTAGTTTAACATCCTTAAAAAATTACTTTAAATTTTTTGAGAGGTCCTCAAAATTCAGGTTGCAGTTGAGGTCTCGAAATGTGAAATCCGCTGCTCACAATATACTACTACTCCATTCACAAGATAGGTGACGGCAGAGCCCCAGAATTTTCAAACACTTTTTGAGGGATCACTCCCGACCCATGGCAGCTAGGAATCCTATTTGTTATCCCAACAACTAGTGAACCACTCCACCAAATTCGGACCGATTACCACTTGGTAATCGGTCCGAACCCGCGGAACCACAGTGAAACGGACAATTTCTGTCACCGATGACGTCACACGTGTCACCTGTTCTTTCGGAATTACGGCTATTATATATGATGACACTATTTAGCATTAAGAAATAGAAAAAAAAAGGTAACACTAAGATAACTGGAAAAATATGAGTACTTTAAAAATGCTTCGTTACAAGCTATATTAAGAAGTTTTCTTTTTCTAGTTCCTTGCTTCAGCATAATCACAAAAGAACCTGAAATGAAAACTTTTAGAATAACTTTAAAAAGACATTCCCTGGAAAAAGCACTTTCTTTGTACGAGTTTTGGGGTCCTTGTGATCTGGATAATGCGCCCCAAATTGTTTTCTGTTATCTCCGAGAGATACAGTAATCCAAGTTTTCTCCCAAAAAAGAATAGTTCTGCTGCCATTGCCATACTATTTGTTCTAAGCGAATGTCTGTGCACCTCAGAATCCGAGAATGTCAAAATTGGTGTGGTAAATCTACAAATTAAACTGATTTTATAAATTCCCAACGTTACACTTATCAATCTATCTGCTTTTTTAACTCAAAGGGTTAATCACTTTTCAGGGTAAGTGACAACTGTTTGCATGCTTAGCTAAGTCACATATTAAATATTTTTGTGTGAAGTTTCTTTTTTCTCTAAAATAGCTGCAGTTAAAATAAGTAACTAGTGTTCAGATTTCTTCTGATTTAATTTAAAATTCTACGATTACTATCAATGAAGTAGTGTGGAACTATCTGTTAAGGATCCTGTTGTTGAGGAGTGCGGTTGACTTTGACAAGTGTTGTTGTATTCTTTACCACAAACCTAACGAATGGAAAACAGCTGCTTTGGACGTTTTATCCATCATGTCACAGTACGAAATCATAGAGAGAGTAAGTGAAGGACCCAGACGTTGCACGATCCACCCGCGGAGAACAAACACAACCGTTGTGGGCTCCGATCTAGCTGGGCCGGCGATTAACGTCACAGAACGAGTCCTTCATCAGGACTAGCAGAGACGGCTGTTGTCATGGAAACTGTTGTTAACCCAGTCTCCTAGTAACTCTAGATAAATCCTCTTATCTTTACGGAACAGAAATGTTCATTTTTTACTGCTACCGAACGTGTCGGTGGGGATGAGACTATGTCTCTTTCTGAGAGGCAGATAACACGATTCAACTCGGTACCAAGGGATAACAGAGATGAAAAGGGAACAAAAACGTCATCAATATAGGAATAATTTCTGAAAATGGGTTATTTTAAAAACTTTAACTATTTTAACGTAGTGTCAAAAATGTGTTTTGCACAGCTGAATATAAAATATGGCATAACTAAGAAAATGTTTTGCATAGCTAATATAAGGAGAGAAACAGTTACAGTTTGGCATATAGAAAAATTAGTTTTTAACTGAATTAAGTTACTCTTAAATATTTTATACACAGAACGAAACGTTTTATATCATTTTTTTTAATACAATGCTCTTAAAGGAAGATAGAGGCGATTTCGAATAAAGCACTTTTCCGCTTTGGCACGATTGGTACTGAAGCAATTTTTTGAAACATTTGCGAAACACTAAAGTTTATTTTGATGCAATCAGTGGTTTTAAAAACTAAGTGGGCTAACAAATATTTATTACCTTTTTACAAATATATTTCTCTCTTTCGGCCGTCAAACGGGCAACAGAGGCGAAATTAACATAATTTTTTATAGGAAATGCCACTGCCGTGATTGTTATTCTAGTGAAGAATTATTTCAGCCACAAGACCAGAACCGGATTTTTATCGCGTGATTCAATATGGCACTTAGTATCAAAGGCAATTTTCTTTCGTGAGCAAATCAGCGAACAATCTTTTATTCTATTACTATTTCCATTACTTGAAATAAATGCTCTAACTTCTATACTGTCCACTCAAAATATGATCTCCAAATGTCGAAATAATTTATTTCAAGCACGTCATTTTCTGTGACATATATTTTATACAATATACTAATGCTTTGAATAAATTAGCTCGTTAAAAAAAAAAACTATTATTCACATTTTGTTGTACATTATATAAAATTCAAGTTTTCTGTTTCAAGACAAACGAAAAATTCATTTTTTTTTTGGTTGGATAGGTACGAATAAAATATTACGATTAACATTTTATCGAATCTTTCAGTAGTTTGGATTTGTACCATAGAAGACCTTAAGGTTGGAAAAATGGCTGAAAAAAAAAACTATTGTAAAAAAAAAACTATTCAAGTTAAAAGTTTGGGCTTTTGTTGCTAGATTGCAATGGACAAGGATGACTTGTTTCCTCACTCTATCAGGGTGAGAAAATACGCTACTTCTCTGTTATAATAGAAAATTTTATTATTTCTAGTTTCAATAGGTACTAATAAATATTATTCGTAGTTTTCGAATCTTCCATTATTTGAATTTCCATAGTTAGAAAACTAAATTTGGATGGCAAAACGTTTTGTCTCTCAAAGGGAGCATTCAATATTTGGCACAGAGGGTTGGGTTGTTTTACCTCTGAGCGGCATTTTTTTGCACATCATGGGCTAAATGGGCAGCGTCACAAGGACCCCGAAGGCTCAGAGAACGTTGGGGGAGGTTGGTTGGTTGGTTGTTTGGAGTTTTATGGCGCATGAGCTACTGAGGCTATAATGCGCCAAACCAGGTAAAAATATGCTAAAAAACAAATACTCCTCAACCAAAATTAAAAAACAAATGCTGGAAAAGGTAAAAAAATAAAACCAACAAGATATATATATATAACAGAAATAAAAAGTAAAGTGTAAAACAACAAATGTGTAGATAAATAAATACAGTAGAGACAAAGGATAAAACTAGCCCAGGTGTAAATGACCTAGGCAGAAGGTGAAAAAATTACAAATGATTAAAATTATAATCTGGTAAAATATCCTGTATACTGTAAAAAGGCAAAAATTGGAGATAAAATGGTACTATCAGATAAAAGATGTCCGAGTGTAAGTGGCTCGGACGTAAAATTGTGAAAATTAAAATACAAACGACGTTCTAGGTTAAAACAGGGACATTCAATTAAAATATGTTTTATTGTTAAAATGGTGTCACAAAACTCGCACTTAGGTACGTCGTCCGCCCGAAGAAGAAACGAATGAGTAATATACGAGTGACCTAAGCGGAGCCGAGCAAGTACAACTTCCTCCTTGCGATTCCTGCGGTAACAAGACTGCCATGGTTTGATGAGAGGTTTGATCTCAAAGAGCTTGTTTGTAAGCTGTTCCGACCAAGATCTCTGCCACCGTGCCCGGAGCTCGATGGTAAAACGCTGCCGGAAATCCAGATATGGAACCGGCAACGGAGAGTCGGACAGGGGCGTGGCTGACTTGGCAGCAGCATCTGCCAAGTCATTGCCCCTGATACCGACGTGACCGGGCACCCAACAGAAATGGATGGTGGTGGTGGCTGCCAGACGATGTAGCTGCTGGCGGATCTTAGTAAGAACAGGGTGAGGCCGATGCCTCACCGAGATCAAAGCCTGTAGCGAGCTAAGCGAGTCGGTGTAAAGCACACACCGACGATGATGCTTAGTCGCCACGTGGTCCAAGGCGAGGCTGATAGCGTGCAACTCTGCAGTGAAGATGGAACACTGCAGTGGGATCTGGTCTGCAATGATTACATCACAGCAGACCATGGCTGATCCCACCGAAGTGCCGGACTTCGAGCCATCTGTAAAGACAGGCAAGAAGTCCGGGTGCTCAGCACGATGGCTGGCAAAGAGTTGCCGGTACACACAGTCGGGTGTAAAGGCCTTCCCCGTCCTGCACAGGGAAAAATCGCAGGAAGGGGAAACAGCGAGCCAAGGTGGAAGTGGCTCAGCTGTCGACTGTGCAACGCTATCGAGACTGGTGTTGATGTCTCTGAGGTAGCCTCGGACACGCAAACCAAAAGGACGAATGGCAGTCGGCCGATTAGTGTAAAGCATTTCCCAATTCGGACTGAAAACGCAGTCCCAAGTGGGATGGCCAGGCAGGGATCGCAATTTAGACGCATATTGTAGGGACAACTGCTGACGGCGAAGAGATAAAGAAGGTTCGTCGGTCTCAACGTAAAGACTCTGGACCGGTGAGGTGCGGAAGGCTCCCGTGCAAACACGGAGAGCCTGGTGATGGAGGGGGTCCAGCACCTTCACCACCGAATCCCGGGCCGAGTCGTACACCTGGGATCCGTAGTCCAGTTTCGATCGGACAAGTGCACGGTACAGGCGGAGCAAAGAACATCGGTCCGCCCCCCAAGAGAGGGAGGAGAGGACCTTGACGATGTTCAATGCCCGCGTGCACTTGGACCTGAGATGACGTATGTGAGGTAAAAAGGTCAATTTCCGATCGAATATGAGACCGAGAAACTTGGTCTCCGCCACAACTGGAATGATGTTACCCCCGAGCCGCAGCTCGGGATCCAGATGAAGATTACGCTTGTGGCAAAAGTGCACACAAGCGGTCTTCTGTGGGGAGAACCGAAACCCGTTTGCCGTCGCCCAAACCGAAAGATTGTTCAGGGCAATTTGCAGTTGTCTTTCAATGACCCTCATGCTGGACGAAGAGCAAAAGATGCTAAAGTCGTCAACATAGAGGGCATTGCCTACTGATGGAGGAAGTTGTCTAGTTATAGAATTAATCTTGACAGCGAAAAGCGTAACACTCAGAACGCAGCCTTGTGGCACCCCCTGTTCTTGGGGGTACGGCCGCGACAGAGTGTTACCGACACGGACACGAAAAGAGCGTGTCGATAAGAAGTTGGAGATGAAGATCGGCATGTGACCTCTCAAGCCGAAGCTGTGGAGGTCACGAAGAATGCCGAATCTCCAAGCCGTGTCGTACGCTTTTTCGATGTCGAAGAAAATTGACACCAGGTGCTCTCTACGTAAAAATGAATTTCTGATAGCCGATTCGAGGCGTATCAGATGGTCAAGAGTTGACCGTTGCCTGCGAAAGCCACACTGGGTGTTGGAAAGAAGGTTGTGATGTTCTAAATACCAGATGAGTCTGGCATTTACCATTCTTTCCAACACCTTGCACACGCAGCTCGTCAATGCGATTGGACGATAATTGGAAGGAATCTTGGGATCTTTGCCTGGCTTGGGGAAGGCCAAGACGATGGCCTCCCGCCAGGAGTCCGGAAACTGCTCCTCGAGAAAAATGCGATTGAAGAGATGGAGCAGCCGATCCTTACTCGATGGTGAAAGATGTTGGAGCATGGCATAATGGACATTGTCCGGCCCTACAGCAGAGGCACGAGAAGAGTGCAGAGCAAGGCGAAGCTCCTCCGCTGTGAATGGCCTGTTGTAAGGCTCCAGGCCATTCGAGTGGAAAGACAGCGGAGAGCGTTCCGCCCTGCCCTTCTGGGCCAGAAACTCGGGGGAGTAAGAAGAAGAAGAAGAGATGGAGGAGAACGACTCCCCCAGAGTGTCGGCAATTGCTTTGGGATCAGCAATTGCCTGTCCATTGTGCTCCAGGATCGATAACGAGTGGGACGTGTAGTTCCCACTCATCTTCCGGACTTTATCCCACACGACCTTAGAACTAGTCGTGCGGGTGATGGAAGACGTATACTTGATCCAAGATTCCTTCTGGCTCTGGCGTCGGACGAAACGTGCTTTCGCCCTGGCGCGTTTGAAATTTTCAAGGTTGGGGGTAGTCGGATATCTCCGAAACACCCCCCAAGCCTTGTTCTGAGCCTTACGAGCTGCGGTGCAATCTGGATTCCACCACGGTTTCGGAAAGCGAGGAAACCGTGTAGAAGTTTGAGGAATCGTTGATGCAGCTGCATCTACGATACAGTCCGTTATCTCCGCTACTGCCACATTGATTGGCTCCTGGCTGACAGAGTGGTCGTCGAGCTCAGAGAGCAGCTCGAAACCACCCCAGTCAGCCCGATCGAGCCTCCACCGTGAGACGCGTGAAGGGCTGCAAGGCCCCCCACGGGAGATGGTGCACACCACGGGGAGGTGATCGCTTCCGTACGGGTTGTCCTCGACCTCCCATGTAAAGAGTGGAAGGATCGAGGAGGAGCAGATGGTGAGGTCAATGGCAGTGAAAGTGCGGGTTGGGGAGTGAAAGTAAGTACTGACACCGGTGTTCAACAGGGAGAGAGAAGGATCCAGGAGCCACTGCTCCAGGACCCCACCCCTCCCGTTGGTGTCAGCACTGCCCCAAAGTGGACTGTGTCCGTTGAGGTCCCCCATAATGAGGAAGGGGGACGGCAGCTGCGAGACGAGATCATCAAGGTCTTCCTGAAAGACGATGCTCCCAGGTGGAAGATATACAGAGCAGACAGTCAGTGAGAACCCCACGAAGAGACGGATGGCTACCGCCTCTAAGGTGGTAGTGAGGGGTACGACCTGGAATGGAGAATGGTTGCTCACGAGGATGGCGACACCCCCGCGAGCTGGACCATCTCCATCCCGGTCCCGGCGAACCAGTGAAAAGTGCCGGATCGTGGGATCTGTGACTGGCTGCAAGTATGTCTCCTGCAGGCACACACAGACGGGCTGGTGTGCCTGAAGGAGGGCCTTGATGTTGTCAAGATTCCTCTGGAATCCATGACAATTCCATTGTAGGAGTGTGGCCATCTCAGGACTTAGAAGAGTGGGCGGACGACGTGTTTCTATTCAACTTAACCGCCGCGGAGGACGGTTTAGTGAATAGGGGGCGGTCGGTATCCATGTCCTCGGAATCGTCCGAGGGGCATGGATCGGTGACCGCCCTTTGAGGAGGAGTGATGATTTTCTTTTTAGGCCCCGGTGGGGGCCCCTTCGGTTTTGAAGGTCTTGCTGTCTGAGGACGGGAAGGAGGAGGCCTTCCGGTGGAGGTGGAAGGCTGACCTGCAGGAATGGAAACCGGGGTTGATGTCGAAGTCGACACCACCCTCGGTCTCGCCTGCGTAAGGAGGTATTTCGCAGCTGGCGAGAAAGACTCAGTAGGTGGTACACTGATGTCTGTCTGCACCGCAACCGAAGTCATTGGAACGATGGGCTTTCCAATGACTGCACTGGCATAGGAAACCTTGCCAGGTGGGGCTGGCGGTGCAGCAAGCTTTCTCGCCTCAGCATACGAGATGTTATTCACGACTTTGAGGCGTTGTACCTCCTTTTCCTCTTTCCACTTCGGACAGTCGCGGGAGTACGCCGGATGTTCGCCACTGCAGTTCACACAGCATGCCTTTTCAGCTGTGCAGTCAGGATCTAGATGATCCTTACTGCCACAGCGAGCACAGGTGGGCTTGCCCCTGCATGCTGTGCGGGCATGACCGTATATCTGACACTGAAAACAGCGCAGAGGGTTCGGTATATACGGGCGTACCTCACAATGTAAGTAACCTGCCTTGATGGAAGAAGGCAGGCGTGGCGTGTTGAATGTCACGATTAGCACCCGAGTGGGTGTTAATTTCCCATCACGGCGTGTTGAAACCCGGTGGACCGCTGTTACTCCTTGAGGTGTGAGCTCCGAGAGGATCTCCTCCTCAGTGACTTTGAGGAGGCCCCACTCGGTGATCACACCCCGAGAGGAATTCAAAGTTTTATGGGGAGTGACTTCGACAGCCACCCCACCAATTTCTTTGACTTTCAGGAGTAGTTCTGAGTGCTTTGAACAAGCGGTCTCTACTTGTAAGTCGCCAGATCGTAAGCGCTTTACGGATTTCGGTTCTCCCGCAAGACCTTTCAAACCTTTATTAACGAAAAAAGGGGACATGTCCCCAAGTACCTGATCACCCGTGGAGTGGATGATCAGGAACTTTGGGAACGAAGACACAGACACAGAAGACGACGGCAGAGATAACGTAGACAACGAGGAAGATGGGGGCTCACGTCGAGCCCTCTTGTTGGCGGCGATCGCATTATTTTCATCACTCTCTCTCATGTTTTTTAATGTGTGGTTCAGTGCCCGCTGTCCCCACCCTCCACGGAGCCCAACAAGGGGACGCCCAGTCGGGCGCCAGGGCTACGCAGGCACTATACCCACACAGACAGTGAGCCAAGCCCTCACAAATAAATAGAAGGAAAATAAAAAGAGAAATGTGCAGAACAAAAACGTTCTACACAAATGAAACAAAGCGTAAAATAAGAAAATTGTGAATGGCCAAACTGGCCTCACAAAGAAAAGATAACGACAAAATGAAAATAAGTTGTGAGGAAACTTGTAAACCTGTACCAGGACCGTGGGCAAGGTTACTCACCGCTCTGCACGGTTGACCCTAGCAGGACCTGCCCACCAGCCGATTGCTCCTGGGGGGGCCACCCCAGGAGCTCCCGTTTACCGGAAGCAGAGGCCAAAGCAGTGTATAGCAGAGGCCCCGGAATCCGCTGCCCAGCCCCGCGACAGACAGGCTCCCCAATGGCAAGACGGCCAATGGGGACCACGCCAGTCATGAGCTGAGGAGAGAAGACGGGGACCCCCGAGCAACTGCCAGGATCCTCCTTTCCCGGGACACGGGTCACCGCGCACGGCAAACACGCGGGCGAGCGTTTAGGACCCTGCGAAGGTAACCGAGCCAGCGGGAACCTTCACAGGGTGGTCCCCCTCACCACGTACAGGCGCTCACACCGAGGGGGTTGGGGGAGGAGACCCACTGAAACAGCTGTTGGGTGACAGATGGTAGCCTCCCGTCAAGGCCATCCAGCGTGTTCTGTAACGTGCACAGGGTGTGGCTCTCCCACACAAAGGCCCAAGGCTTAATATCCCATCCGAAGGACGGCGGCCTTTCCAAGCCCATTGGTGTCCCCTACTGACTTTGGACAGGGCGGGGAATTTTGCGGAGATAAATCTAAACGCTGACCCAGATGGCACTCGAACCTGGGAACTACAGATTACGAGCCTGGCGCGCTACCGACTGAGCCACCCCATTTAGCACAGAGGATTAAACTTTCTGATTTAATCGTAACTTTACTGAACTAATTTCAAAATAGCATAACGCAATGATGAATTCAACTTTCTTCTTAAATGTGGGTGATACTAATATTTGATCCTCACACAACCGATGGTGCGTATGATGTTTATTATTTAATTTTTTTTAGATTTGCAGTTTTTGAAAAGCTCATTAGTACTAAGAATAATGCACAAAGAATTTTTCTTCTTCTCTGTTAATACATACGGAAATTAGAAGGCAGAAATAAAACAATTCGGCCAATGTAAATCATCATCGGAATTCTTTCGAGACTTCTCAATCAACCCTCAGCAACAGCTGAATTCCAAGAAACGACCAATAAGATGTCGTTACCCGTAGATAATTAGATTTAAAAAGGATAGAAATTTTTTATATTAACATGTTCGTCATGCAACTAAAAAAGCAACTTCGGCAAACTAAATATTGATTGCCACCTGCATTTATCTAGGTGCTATATTATTGCAAACTTAGAACAGAAAGTTGGGGAAACAAGACATGTGATTTAGAGCTGATAAAAAGTTCTTTCTAGAATGAAGTAAATAAAAAAATTCGAAAACAGAAAATATAAAACAGACATGAAAATAACTAGAAAATATCTCGTGAAATGTTTGCGATAAGATCTGTAAGAAATGTCTATTAATAAACAAGAAATAGACTGAAGAAAATCTTTAAAAAGCGAATTCTTTTTCTATGCTTGAGTGAAGCAATGATGCACAGGAAAGTAACTTGTAAAGCTTTAACCAAATAACACTTTTTCTTATTTATTTCTTGCACTTAGAGCTGGAACACACGGAGGACGAAAAATAACAAAGAAGCTAATAGACAGCAAAAACGACACAAACGACTTGCAAGGCTAGACACCTCTTCAGCAAAATGTGAGAACTCCATGAAGATAACAAAAAAATGCCTGGAGGTTCAACTAAGCCAAACCTTAGCAAGCTTTCCTTCGTTGCTCGCTGGGGGGAAACATGATGCGAGAACAAGGCACCAGCCCAGAGCGCAATCAAGTGATAGGAGGTTAGACGTAAATTGAGACGTGCATTACGCAGCGCGAGAAGCCGGGGTAACAACCCATCAGCCATGGAATATGAAGATAGATGACCGAGACCCCTCATTAAACATGGCCCACTGGTGATCGCAGCGTGGCTTTTATTCATCACCAGACACAGCGTCTACCATGAAAGGGATGAGAACAAAAAGAAGGAAAAGGATACATATTCAAACCAAGTGCGTGCTTTATTAGGGAGTGAGTGAAGTGGAGACAGCCAACAGACAGCTTACACATTGCGGGAAGTTTACATAGCTAACACCACGAAAGCTAATGGATCGTTTTCTGAAAATGGGCAACCAGTGTTTATTACAAGTCAAGGAACCGGCAGTAAAAATGAAAAAAAAAAACCACAACAAAATTAATTCTAATTAACAAGAAGAGAATCAAAAAGTGAAGGAAGAAACCGCCCTGGAATACAGTTCGATAACAAATAGGATTTTCTTATTCCTAGAAAGGATTATCTCAATCGGTAGCGCGCCAAGCTCGTAATCTGCAGTTCCCAAGTTCGAGTCCGAACTATGCCAGCTTTCGGATTTATTTCCACTAATCCTCACCCCAGCCCAGAGCCTGAGAAAAGGGACAACAATGGACTTGAAAAGGCCGCAGTCCTTAGAATGGGACGTTAAGACGTGGTTCAGTGTGCAGGAGAGTCATGTGCATGCTAAAGAAACCTGGGCAAGTAAAAGAACAGGTTTGGTAGCCTAGACAGGAGGCTCTCTAGGCTTTCCAGCCTGTCTCCTATGATCCCCTTCCCCAACCTTGAGTCCTTGTGACTTTGCCATTGTGCGCAAAAATCTCATAGGTAACACACAATTCTATTCTTTAAAATATGAAGAGGTACTTCGCAATATAAATAATAGAGGTGCCCAGATTACAACCAATCGTACCTTTCAACTGAAGAGAATCGAGAAATTTATTAAAGAGTTGAATTAATATACTCATAAGAATGGAAGACATTAAAATGTAGGTATTTAAAATGGATTAGGAGTTTATAGCAATTTAAAATAGAACGCTGTTTCGTTCCATTCCATCCGCATCCACCGTAATGTTTTAAAACTTGGTTGAATGAAGCTATAGCAAAGTTCATGAAGTATAAATAACATAAAATTTAGTTAATAAATTTTTCGATGTTCCTTTAGTTAAAAGGTATGAACTCGTAACATCGATATCAAATTTAGAGGAAAAACTCTCTTGCGGTCGATAGGATATAACATGATAATCAGGAACGATAGGATAACATGATAATCAGGAACATGATAATCTTTGAACGACGGCCGGTAGCTGAGTGGTCAGGGCACTCAGCTACCTGACCACTCATCTACCGGCCGCCGTTCAAGATCTTCTCCATTTAATGATATGAACTTTCTCACTACACTACGCCATTCCAATATCTGTGTCACTTGAAGGCAGTGTCACCACTGCTTACAGAATCTTCCAATAGATGGCAATTATGTTACGAGCATACTTATTTAATGAATTTCTCGATGTTTCTTCAGTTGAAAGGTATGAACACTCTCAACATCGATATCAAATTCAGAAAAAATATTGTCTTGAGCTGGGTGGGATACGAACCTACAAAGGAAAATTAATATAAAATTCATTCCACTTTCAGCCACGGAATGGCAAAAAGGCTCTGCATAGCTTTTCTAAAGAATTCCAAACGTTTTAAGCTGGGCAGGTTGCTTTAAATCTGAGATGTACTTTTGCACACATTGGGCTAAATGGCAAGTTAAAAACAACCCAAGTGCTCAGAGAAGGTTGGGGGAAGAAGACCCACTGGACAACTGTTAGGAGACGGATGAAAGTCTCCTGTCAAGGCCATAGAGCGTGTTCTTTATAACGTGCACAGGATATGTTTCTCCTTCACACTGAATCACAGCTTAACGTCCAATCCAAAGGACGGTGTTCTTTTCAAGCCCAACAGTACCATGTTTCTCACAGAGGGCACAGCAAAGCTTAGTGGAAAATATCACTCAAAGATGTCAACGATATAAAGAAACAAAAAATATCTGTGTGAGAGAAAACAGTTTCATTGATTTATAAGGTGTTATACTAATGTCATGATTTTTCTTTTAAAATTACTATTATTATCCTTCTCTATTTTATTATTCTTTCCCCTTCCCGTTAAGATTCTTATGTACATGTTAACTCTTATTTGATTATTGCAAAATTCAAAGAATTCAAGTAAGGGAAATTTGATTTTTTTTATAGGCTTTTATTCGCGTAATTACTACATTAAAAAAATGTTCCACCTGAGATTTTGGTAATTTCACAAGTAATGTCTCTAATCAACTCGTAGACAGACTTCATATCCTATCAGGCCTTCATATCCGGAGGATACATTTTGGTTTATTTCCCTTTCCAGAAAAGTATAACACCAATGCAATCATGTCGTTTCCAAATCAACAACAAATTTTTGCCACTCATCAATGAAAGAGCAACTAAATCTTTTTAACATTGTCTTTGCATTAAGTGTTGTTATTCCACGCCGCCAGTTCTGCAAGAAAAACAATTACCATAGAGGTAGCTGACATTAATCGGGGCTAAGATGAATAGTTGGCGTGTTGCAGCTCCACCTCGGTTAGAGGCGTCCGTCATGTTGGCTGCGTTCATCACGAGCCTTAACGCACTCTTGAAATTTTCAGTGTCGTTGAAGCTCTTCTCTAGCAGCGGTTGATTCTGACAGAGAGCCAATCGCAGTCGCCTTTAACGGATATTAATGGCGTTCCGCAAGTGGTCCTTTGGGAAGTGGCGCGCATGCGTAATGTGACCAGCGGAGGTGAATTATTTATGTCCGTACATTGGGTGGCCCCAATAAATCATGTTTATTGCACGCCGGCCTCGGCATGCGGTAGCGGGACCCCGAGCAGCTGTAATTATTTCACGCCATGCTTAATTACTCCACATGGGCTCGGCTAGAGTCCTCTTGGACATGTCAATTGATTATGACTGATGCAAAATTTCACTTACTTCACCACTTAATTATAAAAGACTTGGCTTTCCTTTTTCCTTTTGGTAATGACCAACTTTGACAAGTCATGGGCATTTCAAATATCGCGGGCAAATCCGATTCTGCGAAAACGGAGCAGCTTAAGAAGAAGTGAACGATGCTTTCAATAAACTAGCACCAAGTGTTCTAAGAAAACTAAGTAAATATCTAGACATTGAAGAGGAGAGGCGAGTTAGTTGCTTAGGGGACTAAAGAGATATTAATGATCCAACATAAGAGCTGACAAACTTACTCGAAATAAATCTTTTAATTCAGTTAATAATGAATTACAGAATATTTTCCCAGTGAAATAAAGAATTTCATAATATACATACCACAAATGCCTGTAATTACTGTGGCGTATCTTCGCAAACGAGAAAACAAAAGTACTATATTGCTCACATAATAATTGCTTTTAGGAACTATGATTAAGCATTGCTCCGTTTAAGTAGTAGCGAGACATATATTGGTGCAAACGCTAAAGAGCAGTTCTCTTTACCGAAGTTATGGCAGAGAAAATAAAAACTTAAATCAATTGTGGTTGGCTTTCGAAAACAATGCTCTTGGCGTTCTCTCTTGTCAGCTGTGACCTGACAAATAATGGACGAGTGATGCGCTGCAATCAAACATACCTTTCCCTTCGAGATTTTTCGTTGTTTGGGTTGTTTGGATAAAACATTTCTGACGAGTTGTAATGCTCTGAGTGAGCAAATGCTTTGTGGTTAGATATGGGTGACAGAAAAAGAGAACGATTTCATTGTTGGAACTAGTAGGAATTGTGTAGCCTTCATTGATGCGAATCGTAACAGTATGGGCTGGGTTCGTTTGCTTCACCTCTCTCTGAGTAGCAGTTTTTTTTTTTGCACACAATGTGCTAAATGACCGTCACAAGAACCTCAAAATCTCAGGGAAAGGATCCAATGAACAGCTATTAGGAGATAAATGGTAGTCCCCCCCCCCCCGTTTAGGCCATTCAGCGTGTTCTTTAACGAGTACAGGGTTATGCCATTCATGAACACGAGCTACGGTTTAACGTCCTATCCGACGGATGGCGGCTTTCCAAAGACATCGGTGTCACTGTTTTCACCGACTGAACCATCCAGTAACATAATAATATTGGACTCAACAACAAGCAAAAAGCGAGACCAAAATTTGGAAAACACATTCTTCTGTGCAATATGTTGGGCATTGTCGAGCAAAACAAACACAATGCAGAAATTTACTTGTCAATGCCAATTTGCTAGAAACTCAAAATCATTTTCACATTAAAGCGTTCATCTAGCTGGAGAAAAACCCATTTTATACGATAAGCAGAATAATCTTAAAAGTCACAAAACACCCAAAACGCAAATATCATCTCAGCACATTTCGGTTGGGTTGTTTTACCTCTGAGCGGCACTTTTTTGCACACCATGGGCTAAATGGCCAGGTCACATGGACCCCGAAGGCTCAGAGAAGGTTGGGGGAGGGGACCCACTGGAACAGCTGTTGGGAGACAAATGGTAGCCTCCCGTCAAGGCCATCCAGCGTGTTCTTTAACGTGCACAGGGTATGGCTCTCCCGCACACGGGGCCACGGCTTAAAGTCCCATCCGACGGACGGCGGCCTTTCCAAGCCCATCGGTGTCCCCTACTGACCGTGGGCAGGGCGGGGAGTTTTGCGGAGATAAATCTCAACGCTGACCCAGCTGGGACTCGAACCTGGGAACTACAGATTACGAGCCTGGCGCGCTACCGACTGAGCCACCCCCGCCCCATCTCAGCACACACAATAAGATTTTGTGTGAGTTTTGTTATCTTAGAGTAAGAAGTTAATCTCAGTCATTGATTGCGACTGCAGTGCTTACTTCAGCAAAAGTAATTCAAGGCAGGCAAACAAAGGAGATGCGATGTTTTGCTCTTTTGATGACACTGTTGGCCTGAGGGAAACTATATAGGGGGATGGTGCAAAAAAATTTCATTTCTATTAACTAGGCTGAACAGAATTACGATCCCTTTAATAAAAAGTAGAACTCGAAGACCTTTCAAAGAAACTGAAATGAAGAAAAAAAATGGGAAAGATGTGAATGTTTTTTTTTTCAATCATATTTAACTATATTTATCGGTACTGCAGGTTATTCTAAATTCGTCATGAAACAGAATTTACAATTTCAGACATATATTACCGAATACAAATGATTTGAGATTCACTTTTTTATTTGTGCGAGAGGACCAATGAAACATAAATTAAAAAATACCTATCTTTCTATATTCTTCCAAAAAAGTAGAAAATATATATTCCCTTTTTCCCTTATAGATTTAATATTCTTTTTTAGATATTAGATTTCACAATGTAATTTTAGTTCCTCTATAAAAATTTCTGTTTTAAATGATGAATTCAAGAATTGTTTTCTAAAACCAGGTTTATGTATAAAAAACCTTAATGATAAGTGGCGGTATATTATCGTATCCACATTACTATTTTTATGATAGTACAGAAATATTTTTTTTTATTTCGACATCAACAGAATACATAGAATTTTCATTAGGTTTAACAATTTCTTTTGTGAACCAATTTTTTTCAGTTTATTATTTCCTACCATGATCATTTGAACCATCAGAAATATTTCTCACACTAAAAAAAAAATCATTTAATTTCAGTAATATAGTATCATAGGGAAATGTCCTGTAGACAAGAAACACTTGAAATAATTTGCTGGAAAAACCTTAGGGGATTTTTTTATTATTATTCTTTGATCATAGTACAAATAAATTTTATCGTTATAGGTAACCCGCAAAGTTTAAAAGCGTATCTGAAGGACATAGAATATTTACATTTATAATTTGTTACAAAAGTATGTTGAGTTTCAATAAAGTAAAGAGTTTATGGAAAATATTTCTCTTCGTAGGAAGTTAAAAGTATGTGGTATTTTGTAATTACTTTTATATTTTGCATAGTTGTTTCTAAAAGTTGGCAATTGAAAATAGTTCTTTTGTTTCAATCTTGTATTTTTTCCGTGTTGGATATTTTACTTTATGTTTATCATCAAAAAATTATTTACTGTTTTGTTATATTTATATAAATTTCGAATGGATAAGATATCTAAATAATCAAATCAATCTAGCTATAAATTAGATGTGTGCGGTAATTGACAGGTATTAAAATTTTGGCGATTGAGGATTGAATTCCTCCAATTTTTTTTTAATGTTTGTTAAGTTAGTTGTGTCGTAAATTGTTATACCATAGTTTATGATCGATTCACAGATAGCTATATAGACCATTAAACATGTTTCGGTTTTTAAAATATATCTTAATTTACGCAGTTTCAAAGCGCAGAATCTTAAATTTCCGCAGATTTTTTTCGTGTCTTCCAGCGTAATATGCTATCGAAGTGTAGACCTAAGTATTTTATAGTTTCTACTCGTTCTATTTCAGTACAATTATAGTCTGTACCGCTAAGAATGCTTCTTTTGTAGACGCAGTCGATTTTGTGTGTTTTTATACGTATATGGTTATTGATGCGAGTTCCTGTAGAATGAAAAAGCATCCATTTGGTTTATTTAATGTTTAAATTAATTTTATTATAATTAAGCCAACGTATAACAGTATTGTAATCTTCTTGTAAAACTTTCACAGCTTTCTCTTGGTTTTTATTCGAAGTGGCGATTATTATCCAGTGCAATATGCTATCGAAGTGTAGACCTAAGAATTTTATAGTTTCTACTCGTTCTATTTCAGTACAGTTACAATATGTAGCGTTAAGACCACTGGTGTTAGAGAGGTAAAAACTGGTGACTAAGAGATTTATTGCATTTTACCTAATCATTTATTTCAGCAATGTGATATATAACCGAAGTAAAAGAGATTTATTTTATTTTACCTGGAAAATATTCTATAGCACAAAATAAATTTTTGTGTCCACTAGATCATTAATGTATATCAAAAAGAGCAAAGGCCCTAAAATAGATCCTTGGGATATACAGTGTTTGATATGTCGTCTAGAACTAAAAGTTTTGCCTATTTTTGTTATAGAGATCCTATTACGTAGTTCCGGAACCAGAGTTATAGGAAGCCTCTAACCCCATAGTTCCCTAATTTATCTAATAAAATGTTATGTCTAATGTGTCAAAGCTTTTTGTAAATCAAGGAACAATGCTGCTAGCTAATCGCCCTGATTCATTCAACCCACATCTCCCAGATACATATTTGGTATGATAACCACTATACCATCAGCGGCTAATCATTTATTTCAGCAATGTGAAACATATATGTTGGGGGATGTCAGGAGTACTGGAATCCTCCCTTATCAACAATATCTGTTTCACGTTGTCACTGTTATTTGGGCAGTATGGGAGCGGACGTTAGCCGAAAGAAAACTATTTTACTCAAAAGTCCTAGTTACTTTATTGCCTGCCTACAAATGTTCATGGTTTCTCAATATTGTTGCAAGCTAATTGTATATCACCAAGGTTCGAAAACTCAACATTGGATCTTAAGAATCACATTAAAACATTAGCATAACCTTCAATGTCAGATACTTCCAATGCAGTTTCTGTGGAATCAGCAAGACGTTTCTCACGTTCAAACCGATATTTGGTGTTGATTCTGCTATTGAGTTTCTCCTATGTAACTAGTTTCCCTGTGTGAAGGCTCAAAGATCACTCTGTTCATTACCCAGATGAAGGACTTGTGTATTTGTCATTTGAACGACCCTTATTAATATATAGTCGATTATGAGTGACTGATTACTTCCTGAAGCTTTCATTTGATATACGACTCATAAACATCGACCACATTTTTTTACCCGTTTCTGGAGTCGTGTCTTAAGATAGCTCATGACATTAGTATGTTTGATTTGAGATGTAACTCGTTAAGGTTACCCCCTCTTTTTTGGGGGGGAGGAGGAGAGAATGGTGGTGAGGTAAAATTCGAAATAGTCTACAACGGTCCTCAAAAGAATTTTCATTTGACACCTAACTCGCAAGTGTTAATCCTGCGTTCCTAACCCTGCGTTCGGAAAATATAGCGGAACAGTCGTTTTCGTATTCCCCCCTTTTTTAGGGGGAAAGAAAGCGTGGGAGGTAAATTTTTTTATAGCCTATGACACTCCCCGCGTCATAAGCTTTCATTTGACACATAAATCACTAAGTTTGTCCGTTGCGTTCGAATGATATGGTAGAACAACTGTTTTAACAAAGCCACAAACCGACAAATGATGAGTGAAAAGCAATAGGATTATACAGTAGGTAAAATTGGTGCCTAGTGATATTTTCTGTCCTACGTCTCAGAAATATACTAAATTTCGATCCATCGAGGTTAGAGGTCAAATTTCGATTTGCTAATGATAAGCCGTCCCGTGGTCGAGTGGTTAGCACGCTTGGCTACTGATCTAAAGGACCTGGGTTCGAGCCCGAGCCCCGGGTAAGGCATGGATGTACGTGTTGTTTTTCTACTGAGGTCCTGTCATCCTCTCAGACCTTCTACTATGGCATGTAAACTGACAGGCTCCAGTCAGACCTCTTGTGGCAAGCAACTGCTTGAGGGGGTATTTATTTATTTTTTTCAGTGCTAAGAAAGTCGACTGTCATTGTCTACTTCAAGTTTTGCCCTCCACCTCTCTTTATCTCCTTATTTATTATTTATGAGCAGGTGATTCAGTAGGTAGCGCGCCAGGCTTGTAATCTGTAGTTCCCAGGTTCGAGTCTCAGCTGGGCCAGCGTTGAGATTGATCTCTGCAATACTAACCACGGTCAGTAGGGGGACACTGATAGACTTTGAAAGGCCGCCGTCCGTCGGATGAGACGTTAAGCCGTGGTCTGTGTGCGAGAGAGCCATACCCTGTGCACGTTAAAGAACACGCTGGATGACCTTGACGGGAGGTTACCATCTGTTTCTCAACAGCTGTCCAATGGGTCGCTTTCTCTAACCTTCTCTGAGCCTTCAGGGTCACAAGGACCCTGAAGGCTCAGAGAAGTTTTTGCACACAATTTTGCTCAGAGAGAGTTTTTGTGTGCAAAAACAGCGCTGTTCACAGGGAAAACAACCCAACTGTTTATAAATTACCTCTCAAGCAGCTGCTTGACACAGAGATTTGACATGAGCAGGTCAGTTTCATACACCATAGAGGAGCTCTGTGATGATAGTGAGACACCAACAGAAAGACAACACAGAAACGTCCATACCTTATCCAGTGCTCGAACCCGGGTCTTTTTGATCAGTAGCCAAGCGTAGGGTGCTAACCACTCGGCCACCGGGACGGTTATCCACCAAAAAAAAAAACGAAGTATAAATTTACGGGGTTCGAGTTCAACCAGTCATATCTCAAATGGAAGCTTCAGACGTCGAGAATGCCGTGAGTTACCCGAAATTATGCTCCGTCTTTCTTCCAAAAAAAAAAGTGGAGGTAGGAATTAATTGGTAGATCTTTACAAGCCATATATCAAATGAAAGCTTTAGATGTGCAGAGTAGCATAGGAAATGTAGCAATTTTTTCCCTAAGGAGAATGATAACTGTTTTAGCGACAAAGTTCCCTGCAAGGTTGCCACTAAAAACAAAAAATATGCAAATTAATTTATAAAATATCTATTTTCTTATATGAGCCTAATGAGTGATGAGTGAAACATGAAATTAATGAATACTAATGAAGAAACCATTTACTGGATTCATATTGATAAAAGAAATAAATATTTAATAAACTGAAAAACTCCTTGATTGCTTATATATAACTTATTGACGATTTTGCTTTATTTTGCACTTTTACTGTTTTGATGGTCTCTATAAAGTGTTGTATTGATAATGTATTTGGAAAGTGTTGTATATTGTGTGTTTATTGTATTCAAGTGTTTCTTCGTGCTATTGCACTTAAAACGGCTAGGACAATTTTTGTTCAGTTTGCAATAGAAATCAGTTTTGGGACCCTATTTTCCTTTGAAATTAGTATTCATTACTTTTATTTTTCACCTGCGACTGAACAGTTTGATATGCAGTTCGACAACCTTTGCTAAGCTACTTTAAAACGCGTTAAAATATAGAAATAATTCTTATATCGGCATTTTGCGGCGTGAAAACAATAATTAAATATAGGTGATGGACTGAAAACTATGGCATCTGCTGTGCATCTACTTCTCACTGTTGACTGCAATTGCAGTACTCCTATGGGCGTGTTAGTCTCTTGAGATCTAGTTGAAATCGGTAGAAGTGCAGGAGTCGCTGGGAGGGAAAGGGAGGAGGAGGGCAGAAAGATAGGAGGAGGAGAGTACAGCTACCTCCTCTAAAGCAACAAGCGCTAACCAATTCTACACATGCCACATCGATGTTGCATAGCATGAATGTACTGCGAAAAGACCAACACCACGGCCCATTACATGCGAATGGCGTGGGTCACACACGCGATATCGCAGCGCGGCCAGGCACGGCCGACCTGCCGCGCCCACTTCCCCACTCGGGCGCCGGTACCCGTTGCTATAACAACCGGCGTCATCGAATGTTGTTGCTTTATGACCGACGCGTGACAAATTGGCGCCCGTGCATGCGCGTCCAACTCCTATTGCCGCACTCGAGAAATAATTAGTAAAAACGTCTGTTTCTTGCACAGGGAAGAAGCGGAAGTGCTACAGGCCAGGTGAGGAGGCGCATGCTGAGCTGACAGGCAGTTTTTTACTTTGCTTTCGAAAAACAAATAAATGACATCGCGACATGTGCTCTGCTGGAAATGGATTTTTTTCCTCCTCCTAACTAATAAACTCATCAGACTGATGAAAAGGCATTCCATACGGGGAGAAAGCGTACGTTATTATTTCACTTTCAATTCTCTATCGTACTATTTTTTTCCTCGTTACTTTCCGGTGTTTTGTTTGCAGATAATCATTGTGAGCAGAAAGTAAATTAAATATTCTATTACTACAGAGGCGCCAAGCAGTGGAAAATTAAAATTGATATGAAAGCTGTACTCATTCTTAAGATTTCGACAAAAAAAGTAATCTTTAATTACTTTTTAAATTTAATTTCTTTCTTCTTTTTTGAAGAAAGAATTTGTACAGGATATCGTGAAATTACATGGAAAATTCGATGAATTCAAACTTCGACTAAAATAAGATATTTCCACTAAGTTCATAATTTTTACTCTTGTACAATGATCAACCTCCAAGACCTTTCTCGGCCTCTTCTTGGTTGCTAAGAAACCAAACGAAGGAAACCTGCTTTTTTTTTACTACAGTCTCAAATTTTAAAATCCATTTAACTTGGAAACATTTTTGTGAACTTATCGACTTTTCCTTGGATGCTGACGGTATGACGTATATGAAACCCCTCAAAAACATGTGCTCTCAACCGAACTATCCTAAGCAAGTGATGTTTTAATTTTTATTTTAAGAGCTAAAATATGGCTACTGTTTTCATTCAGCATACAAAGTGCATTAAGCATTGCTTTCTCAAAACCTATAATAGCATGCAACTTTCGAAACAGATAAGATCAAACTTGTACTCGAAGCAGGTACGGCTAAGGAAAGAGATGTGTTATTTAGAACCTAATTACTAGCGACTCAATATAAAAAATAAATTACTTCTCAAGCAATTCACTATCACGGTGATCTGACAAGAGCCTTGTCAGTATAATACGCTATAAAGAAGACGTAAGCTGGGCAAAATGAACTTACGTAGTGAATTGTATTGGGTGGAATGAAAGTCATAAATATGGAAAAAAATTATTAAGTAACGTTGTTATGTTTAACACTATAATTACATTCATAAAATTTTAATTAAATCGAATTATTTAGGTTTTAGTAATGGATACGGAGAGTTAGCAAAAACATAACACACTTGAGCGGCCTGATGCAGTACAAACCGTGGCTACAAAAGTAAAGGAAAATCGAGTAGTAATCAATTTATTATACACTTTAAACAGTTTACTCATAATGGTGTAATTGTGTCGTCAAAAACATTGGCACGAGTTCCAAATATGGCGCACTGAAACGTAGCTCGAAGAAAGCAATAGAGGAGCACCAAACGGAGCGTCTGAGAAAGATAACATGGGGGCAGATCCTCTGACACCTATAAATTAAACGGTAAAGGCAAAAATAATCCTTAACATCGATCAATGGGAGCGGATACTCATATGAAATGGGTTGAGAACACTGTGCAAACAGGAAGACAGAAAACAGGGCGGAAGGGAATCACAATCAATTATCATAACAAAAGGATTCAGAAGATGCCACAAGCAAAGGCCCACTAATCATTTTCTGAAATATGGCAGACAGAGGAAGAAAAAGACGCTTCAAGTCGCAATTCAGGACGAAAATAGAATTCAGAATCTATCGGCTCATTCGGAGTGAAATAACAGAGTATATTAAAATATATATATATTCTAAGATGAAAGCCTACTAAAAATTTAAAAAAATTATAAAAAATTTATTTGTTTATGCATAAAAGCAATATAAATGAAAAAAGGCAATCAAAATAGGTCACTGGAAAATTGATACTACTCATGTTTCATGTGCGGTAGTTGAAACTCAAGAGTTCAAATGATGCTAAGATGTGGAAGAACAAGTTGGATTAATCGCAGAGGTAGAAATGATTCCTCGAAACGAATTGAGATATGGGAAAAACCCATTTTTTAAAACTTAATAAAATTACTTAGATGATAAATAGTTGTGGATAATCTAAGCTTTTTATCAATACAAGATGCTCAGATTAAATATCGTTTAAAACGCAGGATGAAAAAAATAAATTACAAGCTACAACATTAGTACATAGGATACGGATAAAGATGTTCTATGGCTGAAAAACAGAAATTCATGTCAAAAGGTAGAGCAGGAGGAATCGAATTGCATTATTTTGTCATCATTATTACCTCTCGGAATTCAAATTGGGTTTTCAAGCTGTACTTAATAGAATAAGAAACAATGGATCAATGTTGACAAACGAAAAACGCTTCGTTTATTTTTTCGTTACGTTTAATGTTATATCAAAATGTTTTTTGTACAAATACAAAATAATGAAGAAATTATTATTAATATATGGATGCAGTGGTGTCATGCAATAGTTTGCAGCAGTTAAATCGAACCAACTGTTAAAAAGCTAATAAAATTGGGAAAAAAAATAACTGGAATGTAAAAATTCATACTTCAAAACGAATTGAAATTATACATGTGTGCGGTTCAGTCTGTAATAAAACTGTTACTGCTGCTCATAACAGAAGCATTATGACATAAAGCATTCCTTTCAATAATGAACTGCAAAACTGTTTTTTAACCCTACATGAATCAGGGAGAAAAAAAGATCAATCCCCGTTAATGAAAAAAAACCATGGATACACTGTAGAAACCATATAAAACTCTCTCTGATTACCTTATCAGGATAACAAATAGTAATATATTGAAGCACATGAACGAAAACTATGTGGATTTTTCATTTTGCTGTGTGTTTTTAATTCATTTGTTTAGCACATTTCCATTGCAATGAATATTCAATAGTTTAGGTATGTTTAAAAAACAGTTTTAATTTAATGACGAAATGCTAAAGAGGTTTTTTTTTGGGGGGGGGACTAAATTTTCAACGCCCAGTGGAACAAAATGAATCAGCTCTATTATCCCTCACATAATACAAATTCTGCCACTAGACAGCAACTTTGAACGAGGGCTGGATATGGGTGTAGTGGAGTTAAATCTCAATACTGGTAACACGTGGGGCTCGAAACTGAGAACTGCAGATTATGAGTCTGGCGCGCTACCGCTTGAGCCAACCATTTAATAAACTAATTTTTAAAAAAATTTATCGCTCGCGTGTAGACTAATGACTAACTATAAAATTCAGGTATTGGCACAAATCCACTTGCTTCTCCTTGCTGTAGTCCATGCTCATAACAGAAAAATCGCCAAAATAATAGAAATTAAAACAGCTAATAATATACTTATCAAATTTACTTTCTGCCTACAGTACAATTTAAAAAGAAGCAGAACAGGTGTATTTATTGCTTTTTACGCGAAATCAGTGCCACAAAGAAATGACAAGTATACAAAGAAAAATTTCTTAACTTTCGGATACTTTTTTCGAATAATTCTGCTACGCACGCTGCTGCCATCAAAAAAATACTAAAATAAGCTATGAAGAAGCTATCAAGTATAAGCAAGGCACAAGCAATTTAATCTGGCAAGAACTGTTGAAATATAAAAGGTTACCAAAACCAGTTTTCACACGCGTCAGTTGCATATTGGTGAAAGTCAAACTCTTGATGGCAAGGTCAGCAACTCTTCTTTCGCGGGCACGATATCCAATTAACTCGTGAGAATGTATTATGTGCAAAGTGGGTTCCTGGAACTGATCCGATGCCTGCAGAATTTCTAGAGGGAGACTCTCGTCCTAGACAGCCATTTGCCCAAGAGATCACGAAGAGCCATAATCAATGTAAGTAAATGGTCCTAAACAATGTGAATCAGCTCTATCAGTCCTCACATGATAACACAATATCAGAGCATTACATACCGGACCTTCCAAGCTTCAATTCCACCTAGAGAAATCACCAGTTTGTCAGCTGTTGATTTTACCTTTGAACGATGCTTCCACAACCGTCTAAATTACAGGGTCACAAGAATATTGAGGGTAATAAAAGGGTTGGGAAGGCGGGAGCCACTGGACAGCTCGTAGGAGAAGGAACGCTTCCGTCAAGGTTTCAGTCATATTAAATATACACGGATATTTTCACGAATAATGAAGTACGTCTAATTTGCTTTGCAACTGGGGACGATCTTTCCAAACGCACCAGTTAGTCTTCTCTTGCCGTGATTAATTTATGGAAATGCCAATAAAAAATCTAAACACTGGCACAGTTAAACTTGAACTTCCGAAACTTGGGTACTATACTGTGGAATGGGTAGCTGCCGATTGGTACTGCCGACTGGGTAGCTCGCTGGTAGCTAGAATAAATAATAAATAAATAAAAATAAATACCCCCTCAAGCAGCTGCTTGCCACAGAGGTCTGACAGGAACCTGTCAGTTTATATGCCATAGTAGAAGATCTGAGAAGATGGCAGGACCTCAGCAGAAAAACGACACATACATCCATACCTTATCCGGGGCTCGAACCCAGGTCCCTTAGATCAGTAGCCAAGCGCGCTAACCACTCGGCCACGGGACGGCTAGCTAGATTACTAAGATTTAAAAAAAATACGTTGATATTTAATTACTATGAAATGTTCGTGAATATTCTGCAAGTGTAAACATGATAGAACCAGATAAATAATATTTTTTCAAACTCATTTAAGCTAGTTTAACGACATTATGTAAAAAAAAGTTTGTAATGTCCTACCCACTACATAAATCATTTAATTCTATTGTTTTCATATTTATTAATGATTTGAATGAATATCATGTCATGTATTTGTTTGGATGTAGAATTTAGTCAGTGAGCAAAGTTTGGCATTCGCTTCCTAAGATCCGATTCATACTAAGGTGAAAGACTAGTGAAGGTGCAACTGTACTGAGGCACATGCTTCTTAGGAGAAAGGTCGGGCTTGGACGAAGAAATGCCATGGAAGCCATAAAATCATTAAAATGGACAAGTAGCCCAGTGAAAACGGATAGAGGCGAGAATGGATCTCGAGACAAAAGGAGTTCAACTAGAGATTTCGAAGTGGAAAGGTTGAGCGGTGTGAGAGAGCACGAGTGGGACGAGATCGGGCATGTATGTACTTTTTGTGTCACGTGGGCACAACAAAGTGGAGGCGTAGGGCAGGAAGCCCTGAAAACAGCAGAAAGTGATCGGACAACGGTCAGTTAGGTTTTCAAGGGAAGACGTAGAAAGAAAATGAAGTAGCGAACTGAGTGATAAGAAAAATCACGTGAAATAAGAAATTGTTGCTTTCTAGAAGTGGAAGTAGAGTGGTGCTCCAGAATTGGAAACAATTCAGGGTCTCACGCTGCGAAACATATTTTACATCCTAAGGAATTACATATCCTCGAAAAAGATGAAATAAAGATATTTCATTAGATTCAGAAAATTGGACTTCACGCTTCTTTTGATAACATCTACTAGAATCGAAATTCTGTTTAATGAATCGTGCTGGAATAAGGAAAGCGAGGAAAAAGCAAATATTGGCGCAGTTATGAAAGAACAACCCGTTTTAGAAATGGCAGGGAAACGTTATATATTAGCGCCAAAACGCTTTGTAAAGTTACCTTAAAAGTTGAAACTAAAGAAATCAAAAACAGAATAATCTTGCACAAATATTAGAGAAAGAATAGGCCTGGATCTAGAAAAACAAAAAATGGGAGCGGGACAAGTGACTGGATCAAGTCAGAACGAATCGTATCGCCGTTCCGGAACAGAAAATTTCGGCCCGCTTAAGTGCACTTAAAAAGATTTCTTCAAAAATGCCTTTATTTTTACATGTTTAATATTTTTCTCGCTTCCCTCCCGGTTACTAATGTTTTCAAAGGGTCTTGTAGCTGGATTATTAGGATGGGGGGGGTAAGATTTGGCTTCCTTGTCCCCTCTCCCTCTAAATCCGGTCGTATTAAACAAGATCAAAACTTTCTATATACTTGGAACACTGTCACACTATTTACTGCAAAGGAAATCTTCAATCTTAGCTCGTTCTCAAAAGCATGTTATAGAAATAAACGAAAAAGCAGTTTTGAGTTGGACATCTATTAACGAAATATTAAGATTTGCATTTTCAGATTCTCACAAAAGTTTTAATTTACACCGTCAGAGGGCGACAAATGCGATAAATGACAGAACTTAAACGGTTATTGTCAACGATCTGTTTATGCTAGAAATCTGAAAATTGGGTGTTCTATCGTCATCAAAGGCTATACATAGATAGCAGCAATTTGCTCCTTTATCCCCAGAGCGGCTGTGGTAAATCAACTCTTTGTTGTAGATTTTTTTTTTTTGTTTTAGATAGGTACTTTGCAAGAAAAATCACACTGAAGAAAGTGAATGTAACAAAAACAGCTCATTGTCTGATTAATTTAGATATCATAAACTGAAATTTTAAATTTATAATAAAGATCACAGGATGAGAGAATTTTGTATCCATAGTTTTTATAGCTCGGCTTAAAGAATCGAGCATTTTTCCCCCTTTGTCAAATATCTACAGGCGAATACAATTTTTTTTCATTTTCAAAGATAAAGCAAAAACTCTTTTTAAGTTGGATTTTTTTACCTCTGAGGGGCACTTTTTTTTGCACATCCTCCTCCTTCTCAAGCAGCCATGGGCTGCGGAGGTCCAACCATATTGTGCAATTTAGTTCCCCAAGCATATCTGTCCCGAGTTACATCTGCTGCATCTGGACACTGTACACCAATTTTAACATGGTGCTGTTTGACATTGTCTGCCCACAACATCCTAGGCCATTAGGCACACTGTTCATAACCCTATTCGCTAATCTATAATGATGCATTCTCAGAGAAGGATGGGGGGTGGGGACCCACTGTGGGCAATTGGTAGCTTCTCATCAAGGTCATTCAACGTGTTCTTTAACGAACCAGGATACTACAGAACCAGGAAACTACAGATTAAGATCTTGGCTCACTACCGACTAAGCCATCCCCCCCCCCTTTTTTTGAGAAGTGAGTTAGACTACAATTTTTCGAACCCGATTCGAGAGATAAAAAATTATCTGATGCATCATAAAGCAAATATATAGAAATGCACTTCGCTAATCATTTATTTTATTTCTTATATTATTATGTGTAATCATTTTATAACAAAATTAAATGTTAATGCTATTTGGAAAGAAAAATATTAGAAATACTAGTGAAAACAAAGTTCGTGGGTAACATCATTTTAAACGCAAAGAGCCATGTCGCATGATGCTTATTTTTATTACTAAAGTCTTATTAAAAAGCTGAAACTGTAATAAAATATATTTCATGTTTTTACTCATATTTCACAATTATAATAAAAATTAGAAAATTGAATTATTCGGAGCCCGAGCTTATCTCTAGTGGTCTAAGGGAGCTATCTCTACCCTTGAGAAATGAAACACTTAGAAATATATATATTTGCTTATCAAGTTTTTTTAAAATACTTTTTCAAGACCTAAATATATTTTAAAATAAAAGAGAATTCATTGGAATTCTTTCATAATAAATCTCAAACATTCCATTATCATTCCATTTTTCACGTTCCCTTGGCTCACCTTACTCTGAAACTCTCTGCCTGAGTTATGAGGGGCTTTTTCTTTGGAACTCCTGAGTGAAATATCATCTCTTTACTGTACTCAATACTGTACTCAATTGTTCCGCAATAAATACTCAACAATACTGTACTCAATTGTTCCGCATAATATATGTGTGTGTCCCACAACTCATTCATGCGTTTATGCAATTTATCCAATATTTTGGAACGCAACTTTTTTTTATGAAGAAATTTGTGAACATGTAGAACATGTAGTTCACTTACATTTGTTAATAAAATTTCAAAAATACTTTTGAATGCCTTCTTTTTCTGTTAAATTGACTATACCACTCAGCTTTTTCTTTCCAATACGTTTATTCTGATGAGGGGTGGTGTTCCTAATAAACTAGCATCTCAGTGTACACACATTAAATTTAGCACACATATTAAATTTAGTGATAGTTATCAAATTGCAATTCCATCTCCTCCACAACTGTCCACCCAAAAAATCAGATTCATTTTTCAGATTTAGTATCTAATTCTTACAACCGAAATCACAATTTTGGATAATGTCTTTTGCATTTAGTAGTTGTATTGTTAGGATTCTTGATTGAAAGCTAAACTTGGGGATGCATCCTCAAGTTTAGCTTTCAATCAAGAATCCTAACAATACAACTACTAAATACAAAAGACATTATCCAAAATTGTGATTTCGGTTGTAAGAATTAGATACTAAATCTGAAAAATGAATCTGATTTTTTGGGTGGACAGTTGTGGAGGAGATGGAATTGCAATTTGATAACTATCACTAAATTTAATATGTGTGCTAAATTTAATATGTGTACACTGAGATGCCAGTTTATTAGGACCACCACCCCTCGTCAGATAAATGTCCATTCCAACACGTAATACATCACATAACCGCGGTGTAAATCAGGCAGACCAGCTCTTCGAGCATCAGTTAGAGTTGGACTGTGCATCAGAATGGACAAAACGAGCGACTTTGAACATGTCATGATAGTTGGTGCTAGGCGTGTCGATTTTAGTATCTCTCAAACGGCCGCCCTCCTGGGCTTTTCACGCACAACCGTTTCAAGGGTTTACTGACAACGGTGCGAAAAGCAAAACACCACCAGTGATTAGCGATCCTGTGAAGAAAACAGCTTGTTGATCAGAGGGGTCCAAGGAGACTGGCGAGAATCGTGCAAGCAAGCAAATGGCCCACAACCAGGCAAATCATAGCAGAATTAAACACTGGTATGCAGAAAGTCATCTCCGAAAGCACCTTGTCGTGAATGGGCTACAACAGCCGCTGACCATGTTTGTTTGAGTGCCCATGTTGTCAGCGAAGAACACGTAAGCACGTCTCCAGTGGGTGAAGGAAGCATCGATATTGGACCATTGAGAACTGGAAAAAAGGTAGCCTTGTCGGACGAATCAAGATTCCATTTGCATCATGGTGATGAAAGATCAGAATTTGGCACAAACAATATGAGGCCATGTAGCCATCTTATCTGGTGTCAACAGTACAGGCCGGTGATTGCGGTGTGATGGTGTGAGGAATGTTTTCCTGGCACACATTAGGCTCCCTGATACTCATAGAAGGAAACCTAAACGTCAAGGCGTACATCGTTGCTGACAAAGTTCATCCCTTCATGGTTCGAGTTATCCTCGCTCGGATGGATACGTTCGGCATGATAAATGAATCTGCTCACAAGGCACGTATCGTCACCAAATGATTCCGGGAACATGTAGACGAGTTTTCCTTGCTTCACTGACCTTCACAGTCCCAGATCTACACTACATCGAGCATCTTTGGGATGAGGTGGTAAGAGCTGTTGCCACCGTCCAATCGCAGTAACCGCGCGACACAATCATTTCCGCGCGTGGTACAACATTCCTGCACAACGCATCCAGCAAGTTCCATGCTCCGACGAATTCGGGCTGTTCTGAAGGTCAAAGGAGTCGCAACATGCTACTAGGTAGGTGTACCTAATAAACTGGGCATCTCAGTGTATACACAAAAATGTATTTCTTCTACTAACCAGAAATATTGTATAATCATCCCGTCTTTTAGTTATAAATGTATTAAAAATATATTTGTTGCCAAAATTAATTTCTTTGTTATTGAGATGGATAATTTCACCCAAATTAAACTAATTGATTTTAATGGATGCCAATTTTTCACTAATAGTGCAAACAAGAAATTACACTATTGGATTTATTGCAGAATAATTATTCTTTAAAGATTCTTTACTATATATTTATTGCACAAAAATGTTACTCTATATTAAAAAATAAATAATAAATACACCCTCAAGCAACTGCTTGCCACAGAGGTTATATTAAATTTATTACATATTAATAATACTCATTAAGAAATTCGGATTGTTAATATACGAATTTATGATTTTGAATGATACAGTGAATGATAAACTACATTTGGTATGCACAAAGCTACATATTAAATGCAATCTAAATCGGTGATTATCCATTAAAATTTAGGTTGAAAATATTGCAATTTATTCCATTGTGAATATGCAAAAATAAAACTTACAAATTATTTATGTAGGTAAAAAAAACTACAGATGAGCAGTTCCAGTAAATAATACCTTTTTAAGTAATTGATGTTTAAACGTTCAAACGCATATTAACTCTCTTCTAAAATTATATGGCTTAATGCCAGGGGAAACAATAATTATATATAATTAAGTTTGAAGAATCGAATCTAAAGCAACAACCTGCTGTCATAAAAAAGAAACCTTTACAGTCAACCGTCGATTTACCTTCATCAAGCAAGGGTGGTGGCAGAATTAGGAGATGGTCCAATTTAATAAACAATGGTTTTGGGTTGGATTGTTTTACCTTGAAGAGACTTTTTGCTATATAGTGACTAAATGACTATAAGGCTGAAGGAAAGGGTACCCTGGGCTGTTGTTGGGGTAGTCGGGAATTTTCTACTGACAACTTGGTTCCCTTGCTGAACTACACCCGCTTAAAGGGAACAATTTAAAAGAAAAATAATTAAGCATTCCGATAAGAGTGTCTTTCAAATTTACATAACGGAATTTTTCAAACTTATAACGGAACTGCTCAGTTTTTTCACTCCTACAAAAATCAAATTTTCCAAACTCAACGACATTTTCTTTATCACCACTGCCAGAGAAAAGGCGGGGTGATAAAAAAAAGTCAAAGCTTGAAAAGTTGAGACTCGAAACATCGGACTTCACGTTGTTACTAACCAAGTAATGCTACCGACTCCGCTTCCTCACGAAAAAAACCTTAAAATATAAAATCCTACAACAACAAAAAATTCGCATAATGAAATCTAATTACATAGATGATAATAAAGCCAGAATTATAAATAAGAAAACTCTGAAACAGTTACACTCAGCTATGATGAATGTCCTATTTTATAACAGCTTTAAAACAGCAAGTCATCACAGAGAGACAATACGAATACCAAATATAGACATTTCCAAGAATATACTTCATTCGAACCTGAAGAAGATGGTGCTTCCTTCTCTAGCTCTGGAGATAAGTGATGATACCCTAGCAACGGTAACCAAGGCTAGCATTGCAACTTGTTGAGGCACCCCGTACATTACAGTGCGGGTGATTGCCTGATCTTGTATTCACGGGACCAGACGGTTCCTATGGAGGGAAGACATCGCAAGAGTCTCAATTATTGATGACACACGTGGGCGCACATTCTCCTGATTGAGACAGATGGGTTCGGAGAAGCTCAGAGGCGGTGCTTTTCTGACTTACTGGGGTACTCGCACTGAACCCACTTGATTGACCTCAACAAAGGAAGGAAACAAATTGCAAACCGATAATCTGGTGACAAATCTGAACTGCATAGAGGTATTTTCTATTACTTTTCTTTGCAGAAAGCAAAAATAGCATATTTACATACTCCCAGAAAGAGGTGATTTATAAATTCTGAAACTTATTTATTTCACTCACTCGATTGACGCTAATTTGGCGGAAGATGTAATTTTCCAATTTGATGCAAGAATACTAATAGTTATAGCCATGTGTTGCAAAAGATTTCCTCCTGATCTTTTTTCAATGCATAAGAAATATGCATTGCCTGGCTCTATTATTAACACTGCACCGTAGATAAGTATCATGAAACGTGACAATGTATGTAATATTTCTTACGAACGGAAGTATTCGACGTCACTACGATGTCCTATAAAAGCCGTAAAGGCTTGGGGGAAAACAAACTGGAGTGCTACATAGGTAAAAAGGCTGATCTGCTTTACTTTGAAAGACAGCTCATCGTTGGAGCACGATAGGTAGGAGCATTCGTAATGGGGGTGATGGAACGTAGTAGAAAATCAAGGGGCACAATCTTCCAAATGTATGGGTTGGGTTGTTTTACCTCTGAGCGGCACTTTTTTGCACACCATGGGCTAAATGGCCAGGTCACAAGGACCCCGAAGGCTCAGAGAATGTTGGGGGAGGGGACCCACTGGAACAGCTATTGGGAGCTGTTTCCTCCCGTCAAGGCCATCCAGCGTCTTCTTTAACGTGCACAGGGTATGGCTCTCCCGCACACGGGGCCACGGCTCAACGTCCCATCCGACGGACGGCGGCCTTTACAAGCCCATCGGTGTCCCCTCCTGAGCGGGGAAATTTGCGGAGATAAATCTCAACGCTGGCCCAGCTAGGACTCGAACCTGGGAACTACAGATTACGAGTCTGGCGCGCAACCGACTGAGCCACCCCCGCCCCTGAAATCTTTGAAATTTGGGGAGTGCATCAGGATACATACAATGAAGAATTAGGTAGGTATTCATAATAATTTGGCTAGCAGTGTACATTCGCAATTTACAAAAGGTGCATCGCAAACCTACCTGGCTTATCTGCATGAAATAAGGTGATCGATAATATAATTTTGCAGTCGTTTTAAACAAATTACTTTATAATGTAAAAAAAAACATGTTTACATACAACCTAATTTTAAACATGTTTTAACAAGTAAATTTTTTGCTCATATTCAGCATAATAGCTGCTTAAGAAGTATACTTCTTGTATAATACATCAATTGCATCGCAACCGTTCAAATCATATATATAAGAAAAAGCTATCGTCCTACATGCGGCTTAAAAACAAAAACTAAAACACACGAATGATGAAATCTCTTACTGAATTCATATTAACTTCAAAGGGAGATAGGGGCGCCAGCAATTTATGTTCACTTGGCAAGAAAAATAATTTTTGGCTCCCTATGAAGTTAATATGAATTTATTAAGTGAGTTTATCATTAATATGCAGGCCCAAATTTAGATGAAAAAAGGGGGGTGGTCATCAATCCGAAAAGAAATAAAGCGAGGTGTGGTCTAAGTGACTGCCGTTCCAGTATAGAATTTTATCACCATTTTAGTGGTGTTCAAAAATTTTCTTGAAAAATGCGTGCAAACCTAAATATATTATGCATTTTTTCGCCGCTTTTTAGGCTACTGTATTCTCAAGGGGATGGGGGGGAGGCATGAGCAGACCTGTTGGTATGTATTTTATCTTTCACTTTTAAGAGCGCATGTAGGAAGACAAAACATTTAAATTAAAAAATTGCCTTTTTTTTCGCTGTTGAGTGATAACTTCCGAGGGAATTTTGCCTCTAAAAACACTTATCATCTCCTTGCTTTGGAGGAGAAAGCTGCTACATTTTCTATGTTGCCCTGCATGTTTTAAACTTTTCATTTGATATACAAGTCGTTGTGTTCGACCCCAGTAAATTTCTCTCCCCTTCCTGTTACTTGCTAATTTTTGCACTTTAATCATATTCTTAAATATTACTGCCTATTTGGTGATTATTCAATATTTTTTTTATTAACAAAGTTTTTTTAAATCTTGTTACTAAGCTCAGTCTGTATTGACACAGGGAGAGATTAAAACTTCATGGTCCTTAGTTAGCCACCCCTCCCCCTCTTCTCCTAGATCTGTAGTTTTGTTCTCACTGACACTATGAAGGCAATCATTTGGTAATTCACTGTTTCCAAGCAATTTAAAAAAAAACCTTTAATGATCAAAAATATCTGAATTACCCTTCTGAGCTTTAAATCCTTCCTTTAATCTATCATTGCACATCAAGTTTAGGAACCACAGAGTCCTAATAGGAATCTTTCAGTATAATGTGCCATAGATTAGTGAAGAAGGTGAGACCTGAGGAGAAATATAACATGGAAAATAGGCATCCATATCTTATCCAAGGCTTGAACTCGGGTGCTTTTTATCAGTAGCCAAGTAACTCTTTGGCCTCCGGATAGTCCATAATTCTTTTAAAATTTGTCATGTGAATGATGTAAAAACAGTTTAAATATAGTCTTAGTAACATATTATTTTTCATATATATATATCTAAAGAGAAAGTAACAATAGATAAGCTGCTTAAAGTCTAAACAGTTTTGATACTAATTCTGTGTTTTATCTAACACCTTTCAGCTGTTTATTGTAAATGTTAGTATTAGACTACTTATTTGATGAGCACTACTGTTACTCATTGGGATTGCAGTAGGCATGTTAGAAAAGTAAAAAAAAAATTATCTGTTAAAACAAGTAATTTCAGTTTTGTTAAGGAATCCTTGCTGAAGTTTCAAAAATCTGCTATAAAATAAGGAAATGCTTCTCGTTACCTAAATTTGTCAATTACCTTGCAATAATCCATGAAAATTATGATTATTGCTGTTTAATATACCCTTATGTTTTGCTCAATGGTTAGTGTGCCTGGATAATGATGAAAGGGGATCTGGACTAGACTCTAGATAGGGTATGGATGTTTTTGTTTTCTGTGGTGGTTTCGCTTTCCTCACAGAACCTCTATGGCATGTTCAACTGATATGCTCATTTCACACCTTTGTAGACAACAACTGCTTTGAGGAGTAATTTTTTATTTTAAATGTTCTTGAACACAAAAAAGGAAAAACCATAAATAAGCCGATTTTAAGTTATCTTCTTTAACTGTATGCAGTGGATCTATTCTACAGCATTAATAGAAGTGAACCATTTGTGAGCTAATCATATTAAAATCCTGATAGCTTTTAGTATTAATTACTAGGTTGATTTTTAGACAAAGATGAGAATCCTGTCAAGCCATGGATATTGTATAGATTTTAATCATGTGCTATCAAATAACATAGCTCAAGAATTAGTAGTATAAAGGGAAAATGTCTTGAAAACATTTATTATTAAACTGTGTAAAACAGATGAGTTTTTGTTTTACAGGTTAAATTGGAAGGGTGAATTCAATAATTATACCTTTTCCTGAAGAAATTTAAGATGTGTGTTAGGAGGATGAAGCTTTTTCTTCCACTGGTGTCATTTATTACTGAGAATGGATATTTTATGATGATGAAATATGTATGATTAGCTATATTCAACATTTTATGTTCAGTTTAATGATAAAAGGATCAGAAGATTCCCATTGCACTGTTATTGACCACTATTTGAAAATCCTGATATACTTGACAAGCAGAGCAATGTTGCTTCATAACAGCTAGTGAATAATTATAGCAAAATCTGTTCTAAAAGGTTTAAAAAAAAATGCATTCCACAAGTTCTTTATTATATTTAGACAATACAAGTTTGCTTAGTGTAAATGGAAATAAACTAAGGGACAGAAGTTAGATCACCAATTTTATCATCAAATTATCATGTCAAATATGTAGAGTGATAGGGTATTCCACAAAGGAAAGTTTGATTTGCAGTACCATCAAGTCAGTTTTTTTTTCTGTAAATTAACCATTCCGTGGCCGGGTGGTTAGCATGCTTGGCTACTAATTTAAAGGACCTGGGTTCGAACCCCAGGTAAGGCATGGATGTGTGTGTCGTTTTTCTGCTGAGGTCCTGCCATCCTCTCAGACCTTCTACTATGGCATATAAACTGATAGGCTCCTGTCAGACCTCTGTGGCAAGTAGCTGCTTGAGGGAGTATTTTTATTTTTGGAAGGGGGGAATAAGTTAAGATCGCCTAAGCCACAATCACACATTCGGCATATAACTCGTTATGCTCAGCTCTTTCAGTCGGAATATATATATATTGGAATAATTATTTAAGCAATTTTCCTTTATTTGGGAGTAAAAAGCATGGGGGATAAATTTTTTCATAGCCTATGACACTTCCCTTATTACAAGCTTTTACTTCCCCACAAGTAACCGTTACATTCATTACATTTACATATTTCCCCTAAGGGGGCTGGGTCAGCGTTCAGATTTATCTCCTCAAAATTCCCCGCCCTGCCCACGGTCAGTGGCAGACACCGATGGGCTTGGAAAGACCGCCGTCCGTCGGATGGGACGTTAAGTCGTGGCCCCGTGTGCGGGAGAGCCATGCCCTGTGCACGTTAAAGAACACGCTGGATAGCCTTGACGGGAGGCCATCCCACTGGAACAGCTCCCAACAGCTGTTCCATTGGGTCCCCTCCCCCAACCTTCTCTGAGCCTTCGGTGTCCTTGTGACCTGGCCATCGTCACAAGCTTTCATTTGATACATAATTCGTTTGGTGATAGGGTTGAGATGATATGGTGGAACAATTAACTGTTTTGACAAACTCATAAAACTGACGAATAATGTGAGAAAAGCAAAATGGAGATAAATGAAGACATTGGTCTCTAATCTCTCTTAATAAATGAAAGAAAAAAAATTACTTGAAAATCATTTGCGATCTATGCAAACTTTTACTGCAGTCCCATTTTTATTAAGGGGAGGAGTTGACAGTGCGTAAATCTCATAATTTGTAGTTACAAGTGTTCGAGTTACAATTGTGCCTGCGCTGGGATATTTCCGCTAAACCCAACTCTATCCCGGGTGAGAAGGGGGATTTCGAAGGGCTTGGATAGGCCACCGCCCTTCGGATGGAGTGTTAAGCCGCGGCCATATAAGCAAGAGAATCATATTCTGTGCTCGTTACAGAACACACTGGATGGATGGTCTTGACGACATAATTGTGTCTCCTAACAGCTGTTCAGGTGGATCCCCTTCCCCAGCCTTCTCCGAGCTGTAGCACAACTCATTTTTATTAGATCGTTAATTCTTTAAAAATCTGTGATCAAAATTCTTCAGCAAACAATGATCTAGGTTTTTATTCGTATACCTCTTATATGGTTACTATTGCATCTTAAACAAGTTTTAAACCTCTGACTAAAACAGAATTTACAATTTTCAAACTTATTATGAATAAATGATAAACCACCATAATGTCTTGCAAATTCGACTCTATGCCCCTTTAGGAAAACTACAAATAACCCAAAATAAAAAATTGCAAATTCCTAATGTAGACTTATTTTTTAAAAGGAATTTTTTTATTCTCTCTGGGATATTAGTTACAATGCCACGATTTGTATTTTCTAACACATCTTTTTATTTATTTCTCCGGTTGTTTTCCGCTTATTAGTTGTTTTACTTCTTAAACGAGAATCGCAAACAAGCAAGTAATTATAGTCAAAGAACTTCACAGACCGGTAATGGAGTTTTTATTTCTGTTAACCTCCGTTGCCGCTGGCTGCTGGCAAAACAGAGAAACCATTGTTGCGCATGCTCTCCCTAGTTGTGGCAGCTTTCTTTCCCACAGAACGCTTCGCTAAGACCAAGTCGGGAGGAATGGACACCTAATCTGAGGTTATAGTCTTTTCACCGGCGAAAAGGAGAATTTTACGCTTTTCGGGGTAACGAGGTGCTGTTGGACAGTTTGCCATTCTAATCTTTAAACGTTGGGAGTAGCTATTTTCACAGTAGACTTGCCAACACGAAACCGGCACCTGAAAAAAAAAACATCCAACTACTCTGCTGCCCCGTTCTTCTCTGGCAGTGGTGCAACGAGCTTGAAACTAACAAATTAGAGCAATATCAGTAGAGTCTTGGTTTCGAAATTAAAGGTGCGCACACTGGCGCACAGCAAGCATCTACCTGGAAGGCGGACACGATATTGCGAGCAGCAAACAGCTCAACAGCCCAATTATCCAAGCAGCTCGCAACTGCTCGGCGATCTTGCAAAAGTGGCCACATATTAATTTCTGGCGTCTGTCAGTGGGCCGCGCAGACCGTGAGCGCATGCACGGCCACACGACCGAGCAACATCCGTCGCAACCAACAATTAATTAAGCCTCGCGACGCTCGCGCACACAAAAAAACATTTGTTGCCAGAGCCTTATTAAATTTCCGGAGTATTTCCCAGCCCGTGGAATTAGCTCCCGGCATGCCAAGCGCGCAACGCATTAATGCGGCATTTTCTGGTCGGTCGACTTCCCCGAGGACTTCGCTATAGAGAGCGCCTTCGAAGGCACACTTACGTTCGGGCAGCGCCACCAAACGTGACGTACTGCCAACGCGAACATTTTAGCAGCCACACGACGAACATGTGGCGAGATTTACGTAGCTTCCACTGAGCGTCAAGAGAGGCAACAGAAGTTCAAATTCCGAATAACTTCCAGATAGTTTCCTGAAAAGTTCGGGATAGTTTCATTTGTAGGCTCTAAGATGGTAACTGCCTTAAGGGTTCTTTCTACGCTGTTGCTACACTCTGTCCCTAAAAAGAGCAATTTCGCTCTTAGAGTAACTTTCTAAAATAAGAATTTTTCTTAGGTCATGTCAAGAAGATGAATCTGCCAAATTAATTACTGGTTAAGACTAAACGTCTACTATCGCATATATCAGTCCGAAAGTTTTATAAATTAATATAATTTTTTTCATTATAATTATTCTTTTCTCCTTGCAAAATAAACCCAGGTTCCCGAGAGGGGTCAGGTAATTCGAAATCACCTCCCGCCAGCAATAACTTTATAAACGAAGGCTGCTCACACGAAAATTTTTCTTTTTATTTTTTTACTTATTATTTATTACTATCTTTGACTCTATTTGCAGGTCGCATAGGGATAAAGCCGATTAAACATGTTTGTTTCTTCCCTGTGACTTTTGTAATCTTGGTACTTAAATATCTTTGGTATATTATTCTAATGATATTATAATTTTTCCTGAATTTGCATTTACTCTCCGTTGTTTTTGTTACTCCTTTGGTTTCACTGCAAAATATGCAATTGAATTAACTTAATACCATTTATTTTAGCCTTTACGAAACCTAATTTTTTGGTGTTATGCAAAAAATTTCCTTATTTTTTGCCTTCACTAAAATTTTGACGAAGAAAATCTATGAGGGTAATGTCTGGCCAATCTTGTTTATCAATATCAACTTTCATGTGAAACAGTGTTAACACAAGTCACTAAGTTTTGTACCTCTATTCGACTTGCTAGAACTTTCACATTTATTAAGCTCAGCAAAAGCAGCGATTACTAAATACTAGGAGAATTTGCCTTTTCTTTTAATTAAAAAGTATAGCAACACATTCTAAAGACTTTAAAACAAGTATATTTTATCTGTTAGTAAAGTTTTAAATCACAGCACTTCATGGTAATAACTTTTTGAATACTATTATACTGTAGGTTAAGGTGGGCATAAAGGAATATTTTTTGAGCCAGGTAAGGTCTGAAAGTCAGCTGCTCTGACAGCTGAGCTCCGAGAGCACGATCCCTTGATGTCTATGAAAACGCCGAGCTCTGAGCGCACGATCATTACCTCTATTCGAGGATATATACAATACGTAGCCAGTAGCTCAACTGTCAGAGTACCTGACATGCCATCAGGAGGTCGTGGGTTCAGTTCCCACCTGGCTCAAGACAATTTTCCTCTACCCCCATGTTGACGAATAAGCATAATGGAGTACAAAAAGTTGTTACGGTAAAACAAATTACAGAAAAATTAGTGGAACATGTTTCAAACTATGGTAAAAATTCAATCCATCACTATCAATCAAGGCATCATAAGATTTGGAGTTAAATATATTTTAAAATTGTGAAACGAAGAATAACTTTTCAAATGCATAAAAAGACAAGTTTTAATTATCATACTGAATTAATTAAAATTGTAGTAAAATTTCTTTAACTTTGAAGAATGCGAGTTAAAATTGAGTTAAAATTGATTTGTAGGAATTTCAAAAACTGAATTTAAACTAAAAGGATATATAGCACTACTGGCGAATTCTCGTTTTAAAAAAGAATAGTTTATCACTTTCCGAATTTCATACTGTCTAAAGCTCAAAATTTGACCTAATGAGGTGATTCGGAAAATGTAAAATTTTTGTGTTAAATAGGTTATTAATATTTTATTAGTAACCTATTCAACGCAAAAAGTATTTGTCGTTCATCTCTTGAAAGAAAAAAAGTTGCGCATTTTCCTTGGGATAAGTGGACAAATCAACTGCCTGTGTAATGTAACCTGCTAATGTAAACCTCTTGATCTCTAAACTCTATTACCGAAATTTCTACCATGAATAGATCGTTTACAATAGCCGTTTCAAGTTTTGTAGCTTTTCAACTCTTTCCACCTTTATTGGGCGCTACAAACATTATTGAGAGATTCGGAAAATACAACGCCTAATATTTCATCAGTACCTATTAAACCAATAAAAGATTTTTCATTTATCTCTAAAAACAAAAAAATTGAATGTCTACAGACTGACATACGGACCACAAACAATAGCACGTTTTTGAAAACGAGCTAAAAACAAGAATTCATAAGAAAAATTTTATTGTTGGCCATTTTCTGAAATTATCGCAATAGTAATTTGAAAGCTTCTCTCTTTTGGCAACTTAAAATAGTTGATCTACCGAAATGCAAAGTTGAAGTTATCATCTTAACCTTTCAGATCTGGAGTTAAAGCATCTGAACAATTGGATTTTTTTTCGCCGTTTTCTGTAACCAGATTAAATTCATACCGCGATTTACTTTATTTCACAGTTGTGCTAGAAGTGAACAAAATCTAAGGGAAAGGTGGAAGAAGACAGAAATTCATTTTCTTATCACTTAAGGATTTTTTCTGAGTAATCTAAAAATGCTGTTAAAAGAAACCAATAAACTAGGTTAAATCGAAAGCCCAACTAGAAGAACGTATATCGCCTCTGGCGCATATGAGAATCTCGTTTTCAAAGAGAATGAAGTGTTTCGTTCCTACTTTTTCACTCCTTAAAAATTTTAATTCGAGCTAATGAGGAAAATGCAAATACATAATTATTAATAAAATATTGCTAATGTAAAAAGTATTTGTCTTTTATTCTTTAAATTTAAAAAAGTTGCTTTTCTCGCACTCATTTGAGAAAAGAGGATAGAATGTTGAAAAGGGGATAAATATCTATCAATGGAATATCTCTTGACATTCTACCACCAAATTTTAAATTTGCTACCATAAATAGATCACTTGCAACATTTGTTAAAAGTTTCACCCATTCCATATTTAATGATCTCTAACGATAAAAATTGAAACTATCTAAGGATTTGAAAACTGCAAATTATATTTTATTGGACCAATCCAACGAAAAAAGAATTATCCAATTATCTCTCGAAAAAAAAAAAAAAAACGGTGTTTCTCACCCGCCCTGGGAATAAAGGGTCAACTAATTGCTGCCAATGGAAACTTCATGACCTTCACCCATTCCACCACCAAAACTTCAAATTTCTAGCATAAGTGCTTCATTTGCAATATTCGTTAGAAATTTGGAATTTTCGATTTTTTCCATCGTTAGAGGGAGCAATTATAGCGTATAAATGTTTCGAAAAATTCGAATCGTAATATGTTCGAAAAGTTTGAATCGTAATATGTTATCAATACCTATCCAAATAAAAAATTTTTTAATTTATATCTAGATTGTTGGGTTAGGTTGTTTTACCTCTGAGCGGCACTTTTTTGCACACCATGGGCTAAATGGCTAGGCCACATGGACCCCGAAGGCTCAGAGAAGGTTGGGGGAGGGGACCCACTAGAGCAGCTGTTGGGAGACAGACGGTAGTCCTCCCGTCAAGGCCATCCAGCGTGTTCTTTAACGTGCACAGGGTATGGCTCTCCCGCACACGGGGCCACGGCTTAACGTCCCATCCGACGGACGGCGGCCGTTCCAAGCCCATCGGTGTCCCCTACTGACCGTGGGCAGGGCGGGGAATTTTGCGGAGATAAATCTCAACGCTGACCCAGCTGGGACTCGAACCTGGAAACTACAGATTACGAGCCTGGCGCGCTACCGACTGAGCCACCCCCGCCCTATTTATACCTATCATAAACAATTATCTCTTAAATAAAAAAAGTTGCATTCCTCTGCTCCCTGGGTCTAAGAGCGAACTTATTGTTGTCAATGGAAACTTTGTAAACTTCACATTCCACCACCGAAGTTTCAATTTTCTATCATAACTACATCGTTCGAAATTTTGTAAATTTCCACCGTTAGAGGGTACAATTAGCTTTTGGGAGATTCGGAAATTGTGAATCGTAATATATCAATAGGTATACGACCTAAAAGAATTTTTAATTTATTTCTAAAAATAGTTATCTGTTAAACCAAAAAAAAAAAACGCATTTCCCACCTCCCTGGTTTCAAGGGATCAACCCATTGTTGTCTATTGAAACTTTGCGACCTTCTCATTCCAACATCAAAATTTCATGTTTCTAGCTTAAATTTATCGTTTGCAATAGTCATTTGAATTTTTTTTAATTTCAACATTTTCCAATTATAGCTAAAAGAAATATTTCCGTAATTATAGCTATAAGAAGGTCCCGAAAGTGTAAATCATATTATTTCATCAACACCTATTCAACAGAAAAATAATTTTTATCTCTATAAGCAAAGGAACAGATGACAAAGTGAATGAATCTGTTATCTCGTGTTTTTGAAAACGAGATAAAAATGATAACGTAAGCTTTCAGATTTAAAAATACAATTAATTCCTCATTATTTATTTCTTGTGTTAATAAAATAATGGCACATAAATATAACATACTTTTACGAAGATACTTCAGATTTCAGTAAAACACTCAATGGTTTTAAATATTATTAAAACACGTTACCGAAGAACATATTAAGATTACAATTACAGTTTGCTATTATTTCAATATGAATAGATTATTTCGGGAAATTACGGGAATTATTTTTACAACTTTGGAAGTATAAAAAAAAAAAGCATTCACGAGATATATTAGAACTCTTTTTTTTCCATCATCTAGCAAAAAAATAAATGTGGGTTATTATGTCTGATTAACAAGCCAGACAAGAAGACAAAGTTGATAATTTGCTCTTAGTTCTTAAGATTTTTCCATCTGTAGCCTCAAGTGGCGTGGGAGAGAGGTCGGTCCCAACGGTCACGGCGTGTCTGAGACCGAGGAGCTCAGCATCCCGGACCCTGTGCTCTAATGTTTTCTGCAAATACAATTAAGGGGAAACGAGAGCTTGTTCCAACTCCCGTTACAGCGTAGAAACGAGTTTTGAACGCAGCTAGGCGGGAAATCCCCTGGAACAATATTTAAATAAAACATCACCATCTCCCAACGCCAGTGCTTGGGTTAAGGATACAGAAGGAGATGACGGAGCAAGTGTTGGCAGCGCCAGCAGCACTCAATGGCGCAGTGACGTCAATAAAGATGTAACTGTCGCAGGATCTCCACATCTTGGATTAAGCTTTCAGTACCATTGAAAAGGAAATTTAATCTTCTTACTGCTTAATTTGGCTTTTTTAAAAGAAATATATATTATTATTTGACTTTGTCAACTGAAGTCATTAGTTTATTTTTTATTTCCGAAACGGAATTGGTAAATGCATTTAAATGTTTTAACGCATAACTAAAAGATCGTTACCAAAACAAATTCGGTCTAAAATTGATAAAAAGAGTTAAAATTATAACCGTTTTTGGGCTTAAGGCTATTTCGTTAGTAGAATCATTTCCTAACGAAATTAAATGGTTTAAAAAGTAACAGTATGCCACGAAACAAGTTCAGTCGTTTCGATATGCGCCAATTATATCTCCCTCTAAGGCTTGCGACAGACATGCCATTAGGTAATTATCGTGTTTGCACAGGACTTTTGAATATTTTTACGGCCATGTAATTTCATTCAAGGGCTTTGAAACAATTTCCCAAATTCATATAATGATTATGAAAAAATATAAGGTAGATTTAAGAAAACTGTGTTGAAACTGACCTGAGGAGCAATTTTGATTATTCTGTCTACAGACATGTTAGAATAAAACTGTCATACTAAACGTGGTGAAAAAAGTCCCGGAAATGACATCAGTTCTATTTTTGCTTGATTCGGAACAGAGTTCGATATTTTGTTATTTTGGCTTTTTTTCCTGTAGTTTCCAGTAATTTGGAAATTATATGAACGGGAAATCGTTCGTGTAGATTAGGGGTTCTCAACGTTGGATATGCGATAAAATTTTATCGGGTACGCAGTGAGCTCAAAAGTCGCTAATCTAGTAACAAGTCCATTTCACTGATTACCCAGTAAAATGTTTATAATTTTATAAGATTTGTTAAATTATGTCATTTTTTATGTTTATCGATATATGTAATTTATGAATACAAAATTTAATGTATATATATATATGTTTTATTCCCATTGTTACACTATAACTATAGTTTTATCTACCTATACAAGGGGTACAGAAAGTAGTAATAAACAGCCATGAATTTGGTTTTCATTTGACATAACATGGAAGTGTCCAATAACTTTTGCTAACATATTGTATTTTGTATTTTCAATTATTAATAATATTTAATTATATGTTTATATTTTTATATATTTTTATTATTAATATTGTATTTTGTTCCTGAACGGGCTTAAATTATAATATTAGAGAGATTTCGTTCTCAGCGGCCTCCAGGTTAAAGGCATAATAGCACTTTTCAACTTCCTCGTTAACGTTGCCAAATATTCAGCTGCAAAAAACTGCATTTCTCAAATATATATACGATTTCTTTTTAAATGCATATCATCACAAACATCTTCATATTTTAGCAGCAATCTTACCGAAGAAGAAAGTGAACCGATTAACTGCAGCTCTGAATTTGTGACAAGCGCAATATCCCGATTCTTAGATCTTGGTAACCCACTGCTTTAATTTATTGGCAATTCAGAAGACTTCTATTCTTTATCCGTTTTAAATCAGACAGAACGTATTTAACCCTTTTCCTCGCAACGCACCAAAAGTGAGCTACATATTTAGCTGACTGAATATGGATGAGTATAAAGCGATATCACTTGCGTAAGAGGAAAGTGGAGATGAGTGCCGGTAACGGCAGGTGTGAAGGAGCCGTTAGGGATGATCCGAAACCCATCAATATTGCCCGTCGTCGACAGATGAGTGCATCATTAATCACCCACCTGCACTGCTTGGTTAATGGTCCGCTACAGTTCACTGCTGTTCCCCAATGTCTGGGATATGTAAGTGCCCAATGGAAACTTCAATGCTTCACTGGCCACCACACTGCATACACGGACTCTGTCAAGGGAAAAGCATTACGGAGGAATCTAACACGAAAGGCTGGAAAATGTTAGTAAGATGAGTGGTTGCCAAATGAGTTGATAACTTAGGCAGCTGACCCGTCAATGCTCTTTTCACATCCGATGCTTACTCCTGTTTCAGGGTTGTTATCGAATGGGTTTCTGATCGCTTCGGCCATCGCAGATAACATCAACAACGAAATATGAAAGGAAACAGCAATGACAGAGATCGCTGACTAGTCTCTGGTATATCTCACTAGTCACTTCGTATACTGCGCATGTCACCTTCCGTGTATAAACTCCAATATTTATACCAGTTTTCTTCGACAGCATAATGCGAAAAAACACAAGAATACTAATATTTGTATTTTTGAGCTCTTCCTTAAAAAACCTTGAATTTTTTAATAGTTAAAGGGTGACGGAACATGCTCTTATTAAACACTGCACTTTTAATAAACTGTAATTCATCCTCAATTTATTGTAGGTATTGTCAAAATATAATATTTCGAGAATAAAAATTTCGTATCATTTTGGAAATCTGCGATTAAGGGTCAGATTGTTTTACCTCGGAGCGGCACTTCTATACACACAATGGGCTAAATGGCATGCACAAGGACCCCGAGGGCTCATAGTTGGGTAGGACCCGTTGGGTAGCTGTTAGGAGACAGATGAAAGCTATGGGTTGTTTTATCTTTGAGCGGCATTTTTTTGCACATAAATGGACTAAATGACCAGATAAGGACACTAAGTGCTCAAAGAAAGTTGGGGAAGGGTGACAACTGGACAGCTATTAGGATATGCAGCCTCCAGTCGAGGCCATTCAGCGTATTCTTTAAGGTACACAAAGTATGGCTTTCCTGCATATGGCGCCACGCTTTACTTCCCATAAGAGGGCCTTTCGAAGCCCATCGGTGTCCCCTTTCTGACCGAGGGCAGCATGGGAGTTAGCAGAAATAAATCTCAACCCTGGTACAGGTGGGACTCGAACCTGGGAACTGCAAAATACGAGCCTGTCACATTACCGACCTTGCGAACCCCAGCTCCAATGGAAGCTTTGAGAAAGATGGAGGCATGAAGGCTATCCAGCATAGTTCTTTAACGTGCACAGGTTATGTGCAGGTACAGGCTCTCATTCACACAGCGTCAGGACTTAAATGTTCTTATCAATGGACAGCGGCCTTTCTATTAGGGAACCTTTTCTCACCGAATAGAAATTTGAGGATTAGCGGAGATAAATCTAAACTCTGTCACAGCTGGAACTCGAACCTCTGAACATGAAATAATGAGCCTACTTCACTACCAACAAAATCAACCCCAGCTTCCCTATAATTAATGCCATCTCAACATAGGTTATTTGCAATTGAGCCCAATAATAAAATGGTTTAAATTTTAAAATTCCTGTTGAATAAATTTTATATTAGTGGCATAAGAGGCATTTGTCTGTAATGGTTTAAAAGTTATTTGAAAAAGGGAAAACAAGCTGTCTATATGGAGCCTCAGATTAGTGATTATAAGATAATTAATGCAGGTGTACCGCAAGGCTAAGTTTTAGGACCCGTGACGTTTTTAATTTATTTTAACGTTTTTTGTAATTTTAACCTTAATGAATCACTTACCTGTTATGCAGATGTTGCAGCCATTGTTTATTCAGCCAACAATATAGCAGATTTAAAGTTTATAATTGAGCAGGATTTAATGCAAATTAATTACTGGTTCCATTTAAATAAATTATCCTTAAATGTTCAAAAAATTAAATTTATATTATTTAATCTCATTGGGGATAATGTTCATTTTAGCCTAAGATATCATAACACTATCTGTGGTAACTATCAAACTTGTGATCGCCCATATTTAGAAAGAGTGACCAATTTCAAATATCTAGGTGTAATTATAGATCAGAATTTGAAATGAAAATCGCACGCAAATGTTTTACCTAAAAAACTGAGGATTATCTTGTATAAATTATACTATTTTAAAAAAATTATGTCAAGAAAATTTTTGATTTTACTGCATTATTCTTGGGTATATTCGATTATTTAAAACGGTATATGTAGCTGGGGGAGAATTATGGCCATATTTTAAAAAATTTGTTTTTTACATAAAAAAAAAACATAGATTAGTCTTTAATGTAAAGTCTTTTTCTTCTATAAATATGCTAAATACTAATCACTTCTATTATATTAGACAAATTTATTTTTATAAGATTCTGTTATTCCTGTTTATTATTAATGAGCAGTGGATTTTTGCATTTAATTTTACTTTATAATTCAAGAAGAGTTGGATTAATGTTTGTTGTACCTTTGCCTCATAAAAGTATTATGAAGCATTCATTTCCTTTACGTCGTACCGAAAACTTTTACTTAATTATGATTTGAGAATGGAAAAAAATCTCATTGTTTAAAAAAGGTCTACAGGAATACGTTTTTAATATTCATAATTTGGAAGAATACATAAAATACTAGCTCGTTTATCTGTTTCTCGCTAAGTCATACCACAGTGTAGCCACCGCCACTAGAAAATGTTCAGTAGTGGAATCTTTTGATTCCTGGACGGGCAGATAGTCTGCCCCTTGGTTTCAAGATTGAAAACATATTATTATTTCGTTTCTTTTGTGTGTGTTTTTTTGTTCATTTGTTTTTATGTATTATTATGTGTGTATTATTATGGTTTGAGTAAAGAAAGTACTTGACTGTAAATTTATTGTTTTTTTATTTTTGTTCCCGCTTATTTTCGTGTTGTTCAATTGAACTTTTGGCACCTTAAACAGGAAGGGAGGAAGAATGTATAAATAAGGATGAACAACCTGGACGGGAGAAAAACTTCTGCTGCTACTTTTGAATTGTTCTCTGTTTCGCATCAGTTGGAAGTTTTAGTGTGGGCGAGATCGAAAAGTTTTCCATAACCACATTATTAAATCTTCTACGTACCGAGAGTAGGCTGAAAGCATACACCAACAGATTTCTTTTTGCAATAGAATTTTTTTAACCAAATACGAGTTGTTTTCAGTTGGCCTTCTTTCTAAGTGACGTTGGCAGAGCAGGGCCAGGGAAGAAAATCTCAATGCAGACAAAGTTCGGACTCGAACTAAGAATATCAAATAACGAGCATGAAAAGCTATCGTCTAGTAATCCCTGCTCCCTGATCTATAAGTAAATCAGAAAATAGATTACGACTGAAAGTAATAGCCTTTACTCTGATCAAACAAGATTTTCTTTAAAGAATGTTTTCAATTATTTTGATAATTTTTGGATAGACTAAAACATTTGCTTTTCCTCCTAAATAAAGTCGACATTTTAGGCATAAGCACACGTCAGTTTGGCTTGTTTTGAGCAGCACTTTTTTGCACACAATGTGCTAAATGGCCAGGTCACATGGACCCCGAAGGCTCAGAGAAGGTTGGGGGAGGGAACCCACTGTAACAGCTGTTGAGAGACAGAGGTAGCCTACCGTCAAGGCCATCCAGCGTGTTCTTTAACGTGCACAGGGTATAGCTCTCCTGCACACGGGGGCCACGGCTTAAAGTCCCATCCGATGGACGGCGGCTTTTGCAAGCCCATTGGTGTCCCCTACTGACCGTGGGCAGGGCGGGGAATTTGGCGGGGATAAATCTCAATGCTGACCCAGTTGGAACTCGAACCCGGGAACTACAGATTACGAGCTTGGTGCGCTACCGACTGAGCCACCCCCGCCCCACACAAGTCAGGTGTGTGTTATTTGTTTGCATTAGAAAGTGATAAGCATCAGTCGTTGAGGATTTACTAAGCACGAAAAAGTTTTTTTGCTATTTCAGCAATCTTAAAAACAAATCTTCACCAAAAAGCATAGGGGGCGGGGGTGGCTCAGTCGGTAGAGCGCCAGGCTCGTAATCTGTAGTTCCCAGGTTCGAGTCCCAATCATGTGAATGCATCCTAGTTTAATCAGGAAATTACCTTTCAGTAAATGTAACAAAATTAAATTTCGTTATATTGTTTTTCTTCATCAGGCGTCGTCGTCCTCTTTTTATTTCCTTTCTTCTACCACTCTTCCCCCACATTGCATTCTCGTAGCAAATAACGGAATTCCATTCGTTCTCTCCTCGAAATAGGAGCAGAATTACACATCGCCTCTATTTCTTCAACATCTGAATTCTCGCAAATTGTAAAATCGATTTCGACGAGTGGGAACACAAAGAAAAGAAGAGCCACTAATCTCGACAGCACTTGGCAACCAACTATTTGCCGAAGCGTTACCAATATCATGATGCCATTAACACCAGTTCTTCTTCTCGGCTGCTCTATTAAGTCTGTCAAAAAAGTGGAGGAGAACCTAAAGCAGAATCCAGAGAGGTTCGAGCCACGGAGCAGATGCTTGCGACGGACAGAGGATTGCATGCAACCAATTCTCGATACCTTATGAAGTCGAAGAGCCGAGGCCATTCTGCTTGTGCTGAGAGTGAATTTGCGGCGCATTCCGTCCCTCCGTCTATTACCCTTCGGCTACGTCATGCAACAGCCGCCTGTTGATGGCACGTGCGTGCCTGACACGCGAGCTCTCCCTTGCGCAAGAGATGAAGGTCGCGCGTGAAAAAAAAATGGGCAATAATCCCGATCAAGTCTCGGGTCTCTCAGAGCGGATAAATGGCATGCACCTAGAGGGGAAGTTTTTCTGATGGCAGAGACAAATGTAATTACTTTCCCGGGATTTCTTAGAACTTCGCAACAACTCGGTCAGCAGCGGCCGACGAGCTGATGTCGGAGGTTATAGAAAAAGGGACAAATACGGCATAATTACGAAAAGGATATGTCATATATTGATATGTTCTTGTAATAGGTTTGTGAAAGAATGTTAGCGATCTTCTCAAAGAAACTATTCATTACCATACATTCTTTACGAAGATATATGACTTGCAAAATGCTACCAGATAAATGAGGTAGAATCTCGATCTAACGGTCAAATATTCAGAAACTAACTGCACGAATCATTTTATTTGCATTAAAAATTGATGACTCATAAAACGATCGAAATGATTTGTTTTTGACCGTTGTTTGTGTGAATCAAATATATGATATGAAAAAATTATTCCCAACAGCGCTTTTATTCACAAAATGTAACCATTCTAACAATTTGCATGTATGATACGATGTCTTTACTTATTTCCTATTGCTTTTTGCTTGAACTTTGCGATGCTTTTGTGGAGTTCTCATAAATTTTCCTGAAGACTATTTACTTAGTAACAACACGTACTAAATAACAAGACTATTGCCCACTATATATTCCGAACATAACACCCAGCATATATATAACTAAATGAAAGCTTGTGACGCGGGGTTTCTTAAAATCTATTTTAAATCTTAAATTGCGACAACTCCTTCTAGTTCCAAAAAAAAAAATGAAAATTTAATGGGGTCGATTGTAACGAGTTATGTGTCAAATGAATGAATTTGATGAGATTGTAATAGATTAGCACAAATCTTGTCCTCTTCCTTTTGGGAGGTATCCTCCCAAAAGGGAGAAAGCAATTTAATATGGGTCGATCACACTAAATCAAATACCAATGAAAATGTATGATGTGCAGAGTAACTTAGGAAAAGGTGTTTTTTGTGATAAAGTCCCTGCGAATATGCTACTAAAAAGTAAAAATTAAATAGGTATTTAAAAAACTTTTCAAGTTATATATCTTCCTGTATATGCTATAAAAAGTGAAATTTACAAGTAACACATAACAATTCGGATCCTTCTGAAACAATACGAGATTGATAATTGTTATTCCACAGTCTAGATTAGCAGAGATTCAGAAATATTTCTAGAACTTAATACACGTTCAAGCAACCATAATTTAGGTTGGGTTGTTTTACCTCTGAGCGGCACTTTTTTGCACACCATGGGCTAAATGGCCAGGTCACATGGACCCCGAAGGCTCAGAGAAGGTTGGGGGAGGGGACCCACTGGAACAGCTGTTGGGAGACAGATGGTAGCCTCCCGTCAAGGCCATCCAGTGTGTTCTTTAACGTGCACAGGATATGGCTCTCCCGTACACGGGGCCACGGCTTAACGTTCCATCCGACGGACGGCGGCCTTTCCAAGCCCATCGGTGTCCCCTACTGACCGTGGGCAAGGCGGGGAATTTTGCCCATAATTTAGGAACAATGTTCTAAAAGTTTAAATTTGGGTTGGATGACAGTTTCAGCAATGTTGTCTTTCTGAAATTCTTCAAGAATAATATATTCCTCCTAATTTACAAATTGCTGGGCTAGGCAAATTACAATATATTAATCGCTCTTTAAGACAGCACCTACGCTTTTTTATAAATTTTTCGTACACCTTAATGTGAATGATATCATAAAGTGGGAAGCTTCCTTTTTGTACCAACTGACGTCTAAACGTATTTGCATATTTATTGGAAGCGGGGGTTGGCTCAGACGGTAACGTGGCAGATTCATAATCTGTAGTTCCCCGTTCGAGTCCCACCTGTACTAACGTTGAGATTTATCTCCGCTATAACCCCAACCTGCCCACGGTCAAAAAGGGGACATATGATTTGAAATGACCGCCGTCCGTCGAATTGGACGTAAAAGTGTGGTTCCAGGTACAGGAGAGCCATACCCTGTTTACGTTGAAAAATACACTGGGTGGTCTTGATGCGAGTCTTCCATCTGCCTCCTAACAACTTTCTAGAAGGTCCCCTTCCCCCAACTATCTCTGAGCTCTTGGGAGTCCTTGCGACCTGGTCATTTAGCCCAATGTGGGCAAAAAAAGTGACACTCAGAGTTAAAATAGTACAACCCACATTTATTCATTTTCTTCATTCTTTGCTATTCAGACACATACGAGTGGTTTGCTAAAAAAAATTTACAATAACTTATTTTGGTTGAGAGATTTATATTCATTGAATCCTGAACTAAGTCTTCGGGGTGAAAAAATCTACTGACGTAACTGGAGCAGGCGTCATGATTCTATCAATGCCAATAATCATGAAAAATATTCAAAAGCCCTAAATTTAAAAATATAATCAATTTACTATTGTCGGAAAAATGCATTCTGGAACATATTATATGATATAATATTGAAAATTCTCCGGCAAAGGCTATTTACTATCTCAGACTGCTTTAAGCGTGTGACCAGTGCCTCCCTTCAATGCAAGGGATAGTGGTAGTTGCATTAACTCTGAAGTTTGAATATTAAGTGCACCGCTCTACGATAAATGAACTGGTTCTGTTTCGGCAAAGGGAGGCAGAAATGTAATGTTGAATGCAACATCTGTAATCGTTGAAACAACGATCAGTTAATCTTGTGTTCGGATGCGAGTAGTGGCCTTAACATCGGGAAGCAGAAAGCAGTTTATCAGTGGACTAAATATATTCTATCATTGAAGCAAATGCTTCTAGCGTCCAGTCCTGCAATACTCCGAGAGGTAATCTTTTCTGACGTGATTACATTTTAATCTTATAACCAGCTCTACCTCGTTCACTAAGTCCAGTTGCACTCGCCATTCCTCTCTAATCCGATTACTGAGTGGATCCGCTATGGACCGTAGTTTAATCCCCAATTACTATGAAAACGGATTGATTAGTTTTTTTTTTCCAGAACTTCCACGAGTGAATTCAAATAGCTCCAGTTAAATGCCAATTGCCAGGCAACTGAAACGCTGCTGAAGGCTTCAAAACGTTTCAAATTCGAGGACTACGCTTTCCGCACCAAGTCGATCATCCTTTCATGAGCAGATGACACAGGATTTAATTGCGACGAACACACACACAAAAAATATTTTTGACACCATATACTGCAAAATGAAAAGGATTCATATACTGCATTGCATTTCAGTGAAATTGAAAGCTAGCACATAAAACAATAAGGAATCTATAAAACGGGCGAAACTTAATAGTTGATTTGATTGACTGAAATAAACAACTTAATGATGAAAACTGAAAACGAGTAGTACGTCTTACAACTGGTCCAAAAACCATTTGCTTCTTTTATTTATATTTACAAAATTAAGTTACGAAAATAATCCAGGTGTTCAAATGAAGGATGGACAAAATCTATCTTCATACAGTGGTGTATTTTAAAAATAAGTTCTGCCTGTGGGGAAGGGGCTTGATTTTCTCAAAAGATTAAAAGGTAATTAAATATTGGAAAAATGCAACCAATAAATAAATAAAAAACAGTGGTATATAAGTTTATATATATATATTTACATCATGTTTACATTTAAAGTTACATTAAAAGTAAGTATGAAGATGTACAAAATCTATCTTCATACAGTGGTGTATTTTAAAAAGAAGTTCTGTCTGTGGAGAAGGGGCTTGATTTTCTCAAAAGATTAAAAGGTAATTAAATATTGGAAAAATGCAACCAATAAATAAATAAAAAACAGTGGTATATAAGTTTATATATATGTTTACATTTAAAGTTACATTAAAAGTAAGTATGAAGATGTACAAAATCTATCTTCATACAGTGGTGTATTTTAAAAATAAGTTGTGTCTGTGGGGAAGGGGCTTGATTTTCTCAAAAGATTAAAAGGTAATTAAATATTGGAAAAATGCAACCAATAAATAAATAAAAAACAGTGGTATATAAGTTTATATATATATATTTACATCATGTTTACATTTAAAGTTACATTAAAAGTAAGTATGAAGATGTACAAAATCTATCTTCATACAGTGGTGTATTTTAAAAATAAGTTGTGTCGGTGGGGAAGGGGCTTGATTTTCTCAAAAGATTAAAAGGTAATTAAATATTGGAAAAATGAAACCAATAAATAAATAAAAAACAGTGGTATATAAGTTTATATATATATTTACATCATGTTTACATTTAAAGTTACATTAAAAGTAAGTATGAAGATGTACAAAATCTATCTTCATACAGTGGTGTATTTTAAAAATAAGTTCTGTCTGTGGAGAAGGGGCTTGATTTTCTCAAAAGATTAAAAGGTAATTAAATATTGGAAAAATGCAACCAATAAATAAATAAAAAACAGTGGTATATAAGTTTATATATATATTTACATCATGTTTACATTTAAAGTAGAATTGAAGGTGGGGGGACATTGTTTTTCAAGTTTCTAGAACGATTATTAGATCCATCTCTAGCTAAATATTTGATGAGTTCAAGTTTTCAAAAGTTGCACCTGAAAAAACTGAAACCGTATACTTTTGGAGGAAGGGGAGATGAACCAAACGGGACCTCCCTCTAAATGCCGCTTCGGTGGGAAAGTGGTATCCTTTTGGCTCGCGGTGACCCTCTAGCTGCAGGGGTCTGGGTTCGAGTCCCGGGTTAGCATGGTTGTGTGTTCGTAGATGTGTTTGTATGAGTAACCCGCACAAGCCTGATCATGTTTAGTTATCTCGTGCCTTCAAAAACACTTTCTTTATTCTTAATACACTATAGAGAAAATATTATGAACAACATAAAAATAACCCGTAATATTTTTAAAAAATTTAGTGCCTATAGCAAACAATTTAAACTATGATTAAACTCCCAAATAAGCAAGAGGAATTGCATAATAAGAATATTAACCTAATTTTGGAATATGCTTTCCAAAGAGGGAAACAAAACTAAACGGCAGCCAAGACATGTTCAGTAGAAAGATCAGTTCTTGAGAAAGGTGCCAAAAAACTGTCTATGAAAAGGTTATAAAGAAAACAAATATGTGCAATAATTAATTGATTCAGCAAATCTAAGGAAACTTCTAAATAGACTGATTGGCATAAAACATTCCAAGTGTTCTGCTTTTTGGAATGAATTAAAAGCAATGAAAAACGTCTAAACAAACAATAGGAAATATACAGTTCAACTTATTTTAAATTAACCAAATATAGTATGTTACAAACCTCTGGTTTTGACTGAGAGAATGCAGAGCTCGGGGCCGTAACAAATCAGACCCCAGCACATTTCTCATAGCATTTCTGTAAAGCCTCAACACCCGAAGAAATGCCATTTGACTTTCTATTTGTATTGTACAGAAAACAGAATATGTTTAAACTCTAATTGGCTTGAGCTCTTAATTGAAATTCGGTTTGTTCTAAATATTTAAAAACCGATTGCAGTAAATTTAATTTACTTTCCATCTAATTATATCAAGGTTAATTATGTACAACGTATATGTTTAAAGAAAATCAATTCATGTATGCAAGGCTTATTTCAAACGAGTTTGTTATATTAACACAGAATCTATCAGCCAATAGTGCTGGAACCAGCAGCATGTTTATTAAACTATTCACATTTTACTTCATTTAATGCAGATGCTTAAAATAGAAGGTACAAGTTTGCTTATGAAACTCTGGATATTTCTGATTTACTTTCCTGATGTTGGCATTTCATACTAAAATAATTTGTGGATAAAATTTAATTGTAATTTAATTCATTTGGAAGTTATTTTACTGCACATAGTAGATACATCAACAGTATATTAAAGATATATATATATAACAGTTTCATTAAGTATTTCGTTATATCATAGAAACATACTTGTCTTTCGATAATATTGTAGCACCAAAAATAAGTTTCATTTGAACGGTCGTGAAAGTTAACACATCTCATCTGCTTCTATTTGTTATCTACACAAATAACAGTGCGAATATTAGTAGATATGGCAATGCATCTATTGCAATCAACTGATGTTCCAAGTAATATTTTATTTTTTCACAAAAAAAAGGTTTTAATGTCAACCCTACTGTTCCGTCCATTTTTTCATTACTAGTTAAGAGTCCCATCACTGAAAAAAAAGGTCTAAAAACATTATCTATTGGGCTGAGCACGTGATGGGTTCATGCATATTTTAAGAGCAAAACATTAGAGGAGACCGTGATTTCAAATAAAAGATGCAATTTTTGGAAAATAAATTAAAACATACATTCTTAAGAAATATTACTTACAAAATGTAATTTTTGAATGCCAAATTAGTTTGCCACAACTTAATGCCATCTTCATTAAATATTACGTTATAGAATGGTATTTAGTCTTTCAATATAATTATACTGATTATAAAAGCAAGATAAATGTTATATAAATGTAATAAAAATATTATTAGTTGTGTGGCTACTGATCTAAGGGACCTGGGTTCGAGCCCCGGGTAAGGCATGGATGTTCGTGTTGTTTTTCTGCTGAGGTCCTGCCATCCTCACAGACCTTCTACTATGGCATATAAACTGACGGGCTCTTGTCAGACCTCTGTGGCAAGCAGCTGCTTGAGCGGGTATTTTTTTTTACTACTTTACCGAGTAGTAAATAGCCACGTTAATTAAGTATTAATAAAATTAAATCTAAAAGCAATACTTTTCAAATAAATACTTTACTGGTGTAATTTCAAAGAAGACAATCCAATTTATGCCATTCGGAAATAAATTACAATAACTTAGCATACAGAGAAATTTCTTATAATCCTTTCAAAATCATTAAGCATCTGAATTTCTTATAGCTTTAACTTAAAAACAAGAATAATACTTTTTCCTAGATAAATGCATACGTAATCCTTATGCAACATCTAATGCAACTATGTAAATTCAACCAAATTACACAGTTTGATTCTCCAAAAACATCTATCTGAGAAACATATACCGGATTTGACTTATTCACATGCCAATTTAATAGGATCTTTTTTTTTTGATATTGCCCTTACACCTTATTTATGATCTGCTGCTTTTATTTTTTTGAAAGCCTTAGTCAGTATGCAAAGTTTTATCTGTACTTCGGCATGCAATTAACACCATCGAACCAGTGCAATCTCTCCCTACATAAGATGCTGCTTAAAGGAGGTTGACGAATTCTTTGAATTCTTCGTCTAACTTCGGAATTACTACATAATCAAACTACATTACCAAGATACTGCAAATGCATCAAGTTTAAACTTTTAAAACCATAGAGGTCTAACAAGAGCCTGTCAGTATATTACGCCACAGATAAAGTCTGTTAGGAAGACCTCTGTACGGCTATTTTTTTTCACATTATGGGCTAAATGGCCAGATCAAAAGGAATTAAAAAGCTCAGGGAAAGTTGGGGAAAGGGGATCCACTGGACAGTTGCTAGGAAACAGATGATAGCCTCCCATTAATGCCATCCAGTGTGTTCGTTAAATACATAAGGTATTAGATTGACCTGTGGGTGGGTCAAATCCGGTATATGTTTGACATTAAGCCTTCTCTTGCCGACGTAATCACAGTTGGATGTCCCATCCGATGGAGGATGGTCTTTCCAAGCCCATCGGTGTCCCCTACTGACCGGGACAGTGAGTGGGTTAGCAGAGATATATCTCAATGCAGGCACAGTTGGGAGATCTCGGTAGGAAAATAACACGAAAAGAAACATCGATATCCGGTGAAAGGGATCGGGTTTGAACTAGGAATTTTCTTCCTGATTTATGTCGTTTTTCTGCTGAGGTCTTGGCTTTCTCACATATCTTCTGTATGATGTATTACATTGACAGACTCCTGCAGACCATTATGGTAAGTTGGCTGCTCGGAAAATGTTTTTAGTTGTGGGTTGTTTTACTTTTGAGTGGCACTTTTTTGCATACAGTGGGCTAAATGGCCAGATCACAAGGACCCTGAGGGCAGGGATCCTTGTTGGGTTGTTTTACCCCTGAGCGTCACTTTTCTGCACGCAATGGGCTAAATGGCCAAGTCACAAGGACCCCGAAGGCTCAGAGAAGGTTGGGGAGGGGACCCATTGGAAGCCTCCCGTCAAGGCCATCCAGCGTGTTCTTTAACGTGCACAGGGTATGGTTCTCCGGCACACGGGACCACGGCTTAACGTCCCATCAGACGGGCGGCAAGCCTTTCCAATCCATCGGTGTCCCCTACTGACTGTGGGTAGGACAGGGAATTTTGCGCAGATAAATCTCAATGCTGACCCAGCTGGGACTCGAACCTGGAAACTGCAGATTACGAGTCTGGAGCGCTACCGACTGAGCCACCCCTGCCACAGAGATCCTTGTGAACAGGTGTACAAGGACCTTGTGTGCAGGGAAATAAGAGATAGATGTAGTCTCCTATTAAAGCCATTCATTGTGTTCTTTAACATGCATAGGATATGACTCTCCTACACACCGAGCCATGGCTTAACCTCACATCCGATGGATGGCAGCCTTCCCATGCCCATTGGTGTCCGCAACTGACCGAGGGCAGGGCGGGAAGTTTTGCGGAGAAAAATCTCCACGCTGGCTCAGGTGGGTCTCGAACATGGGAACTGCAGACCACGAGCCCTGGCGCGCTACCTACTGAGCACCATCCGCCCCACAATTTGATAGGCAATATGCTAGTCATACGTATGAACGACACATACAACAAACATGCTTGCAACAGCTGTAATTATAAAATTTCAAAGCAATTTCCTTTAACTACAGTGGAGCGTTATAAAGACACCACTGTAGCTCTTGGATCTTAGGATGTCAATGTCAAATGACCTCAATAATTTCTTTTAAGTAACCATAAAAACTTTCTGAATAAAGTATGTTTCAAAATGCCTCCTCATAAGTAGAAATAGGTGCCGCTTATTCTTGTGCCATTTACTGCTTTGCTACTTTTACACACCTGGTTCAAATACACTGCACAATAAGCCTTTCTCTTCTGGGTACAATAGAGCAGTGGGTGGAGGATTTCACTGCCGTGTCCTAGTTCAGTTTTTTTACCGAAGCACTTTTCTGAGCACTGCTTAGTGTCTCTTGCTATATAGTAACCAGGGAGTCCACCGATAATTATTAGCAAAAGAATAAAACTGTGACTTTAACTCAACTTTGAGTAACATTGGAAATAGCTGTGCAAGTGATTAATTTAACTTCCTATTTTCGGAATTGTTGCTGCTGTTTGACATTGTGCAGGAGCAAAAGAACTAATCTACGCTAAATTATTGTTCGTCTTTAATAATTGAATTAAGCTACGCTAAATTATGTTCATTGTTTAAAACAACCCTCTCTAAGTATAAATAAGAGAATTATGCATAAATACAAATATTTTGGTACAAACATTTCACACTTAATCTAAAGTTACATACTTTATTCATAACTGTTCATACCTGTGAATTTCTTATTTCACAAAACAAAAATATTTGCTCCAAACTATATAATTAAAAAGCGATAGCATAATTACAGTGGAGCGTTATAAAGATACCACTGTAGATATGTTATATATTGACACCACATCTTTCAATTACGGGGTTGGTTGCTTGCTGTGGGGTTTTATGGTGCATTAGCGAATGAGGTTCAATTACCGAATGAGGTTCAATTACCGGAGTTTATTTCAACCACTATTCAGCTAAATTTATTGAGCATTCTGATTCGACTTAACTTTTCAATAAATATTAGGATCAATTTCGTTTTTACCAAGCATGGGAAAAAATTAAACTAATTTTTCACGTTTTAATTTTCATATTTAAGGTTTTGATTCAGCAAAGGCAATTTAGAACGAATTTGTGTGGTCGTCATTTTTGGAGATTCTCCAAAATGGAGAATACGACGTTTTTTTTTTTCAGCCAGATTTATTATTTTTGGTCAGTCATTAATACGAGCAGAAAAACTTATCAGAAATACCATTTCACCTGGAATAGATGCCCAAATAGTTTATATTGCTACCTGGCAGAAAATATTCACAATGGCTGTATTTCACGAAAAGAAAATGGAAATTGAAGAACATCAACGTTCAAATCTGTTCTGTCGGATGAGTGTGTGAAATGTCGTCAATCAGATATCGTCGCCCACACGAGAAAACTCGGCTTTTTCAACTTAAGGCCAATATGCATGTAATTTAAATGCTTTTTCTTTTTGCATAGCTTTTACTGGAATGGAAATTTATCTTGTTATAAAAATCATTTGTGGGAACAGGAGACGTGATTGTTTTAACTTGACCAAACATTTCAAATGGCACTTTTCTAACGTGTTCATAATTTCAGCTTTTGTCACTCCTTTTCATGTTGCTTTAAAAATTCTGAAGAGCCGACGGCAAAATGCCTTGAACGAATTTCTAATTATTATTTAGCTAACATACTGAGAATTTTGTGTCCTAGTTCTCTATCCTTATGAATTTGTGTTAGGCTTTTGCCACTTGCATTTTCCGGCCATCAGTAATTGCTTTTCATCATTGGAAGTGACAGCCCAATTATGCCTCGAAATGAGCACTAACTACAAATTTATACGATAATGTTGAGGCGAAATTTAAAAGCTGAGAACACGACACTTAAGAACGAAAGTTTCTTAAGTTCCTTTTGCTTAGAACATTTCATGATAGCTTGGAAGACTGAAGATGTCTTAGTTTGCTTTTATAGTTGATCATTTTCAGAAATTTTACAGCACGTTCTATGCCTATCCAATACGGTAAGATAATGAGTTACACTCTTATATGGTGTTGCTTTTGTCAACAGTTCAGGAGGAAGAAGAGTTTTGACCATGGCAATCGTCAGACGGTTGGGTTGTTTGCCAACAATGGACTAAATGGCCAAGACACGAGGACCCCGAGGGCTCAGAGAAGGTTGGGGGAAGGACCCGCTGAACAGCTCTTAGGAGACATATAGAATCATCCTATCAAGGCAGTTCAGAGTGTTCTTTAACGTGCACAAGGTATGGCTACCAACACACGGAGTCGAGGCTAACGTTCCATCCGTCGGATGGCGGCCTTTGCAAACCCATCGGTGTTCCCCTCTGATCGAGGGCAGGGCTTTGCAGAGATAAATCTAAACGCTGGCATAGGTGGAACTCGAACCTGGGAACTGCAAATTACGAGCCTGGCGCGCTACCGACTGAGCCAACACCATCATCGAAGGGACTTAGTGGCGATGAATGAAACGGCTATCTGCTAAAGCAACGCGACTTGTAAGATCTTTTGTGGCATTGTTAGAAGTAATCAGTTTTTCTCATTCCGTTTCTGTCGCGGAAACACTGCAGTTTCGCATCTTAAAAATGTAACTTTGCAAATAAAAAATACTGACGATCTTCACAATTGGAACTTAGTTTTTACTTTAACATGCATTTCGCTACGAGATGGCGTGGATTAATTTTTGCCAACCAAGTCGATTTTTTTTTCAAATCAGATGAATGAAACTTCAGTTTATTTTTATGGCAATCATTTTCAAAGTGGAAAGAAGAAAACCGTTAAGAAATACAAATTAAATCATATTAGGAGTGGAGAAATTCGGTAACATCTTACCAGCCACAAACTTTACCCCAAGGCAAAGGCACACATATCAAAGAGGAAAGAAGGGCAAAACATTTTTCTCACTTTTTCGTGCATTAAAGAAACCAGGAATGAAATTAATTACATTAAATGGTGAAAGTCGTTCCTTACCGTGGAAATATTCACTGCCTTTTTCTATCTTGAAAGTAACAAGCCACACCAAAAAATATTAGCGTGGTATGTTACTTTGGGAGAATGAGCCAGTGAATTTCCCTGACCTGTAAAAAAAGGTTCGCAAAAGCAAGCAGAAATACAGTGCCTGACCAAATTATTACAATGAAACATGCCAATGTTCACAAAATTTCTTACTGTCGTAAGTATTCTACGTAAAGTCAAGTTCGACACGAATAAAAAAAATTGATCTGACCGACTTCAAAAGGGAACTCACTATTGGAGCGTTATGAACATACGTAACGGCGACGGAACTCAGCGTAAAAATGAAGATGCACATTATCCGAAGTCTATAGAGAATGGCAACGGTCTCAAAAAAGTTCTCTAATCGTGGCAAAATGAGGGAAAAAAAGGCTGCCACAGACAGTGACAGGAGTTTGTTGGAACAAACTGTAGGGAAAAACAGAGCTTCTGCAGTTTATCAGCTGAGGGAGAAAATGAATAGCAGTACTTAAAGATCCATTTCAACTAGGGCTATGTGCAGAGAAGCGGTAACTTTGGGAATTGTACCCTAATACATATGGCGATGCATTAAGGTATAGTTCCCATTTATTTTTGGCCAGAAAGTATAGCAAGTTACTAAAGTAATCTGCACTAAAAGATCTCACTAAGGCTATAATGAGCAAAGGTAACAAGTTATTTAAATAACTTGAGTGATATTTTGCTATTATTTACTAAATATGTGGAAATTTATTAAATATATGGAAAAAGCATTCAAGATAAGAATAAACAGTCACAAATATCAGTCAGAAAAAAAATCACAAATATTTTAGTAATTTAGTGAATGGTTGCAAAACATTTGAAAAGTCAAGGTTTTAAACTTTTCCATTTCATACTATACAAGCCAATAACGTAACAAACCTTAAGCTTCTTTCTTACAGTATGTAAAAAAGAATCGTGTGAAACATAGAGATAGAAGTTTACCTTGTGCAGAAAGGTTATTCCAAATACAAAGTCCTTATACCAGCACATGGTGTGGCATCAATGAAGAGTAGATAGTGAGAGTCGAAAGCACACTTCCCCTCTTTCAGGGGTCACGCCGCTGCCAGTAGTGCTCCCATTTCTCTACCAACAGGCAGTGTCACTACAGCTAGGTCATGAGCCGGCCGTACCTTGTCTCTCTCTGCCATCTTCGCTGTCACAGCGGCCCGTTGCTATGGTAACACCAGCTCCCCAGCACCATCTCAGCCCATCGTGCAGGGGCTAGCCATTTTGTCTGCAGAGCTCTGCCGGCTCTTCGTGCACACAGCGAAGCGGAAACCCACACAGAGCTGCAGCAACAGGCCGCCTCCGTTCGTTGCTGCAGCGGGAGACTGGAGTAGAAGCGAGAAGCAGTACAAGCAAGGGACGCTGCTGCCCTCTAGTAGCAAAGTGCTCTACTAGATTGTAATCCGAGCTCTTGCACACTGCTAGAAAGAAGTACAATACACTCTTGATTGGAACATGAAGCACTTTATAAAAATTGTTCTGCTTGTTCTTCATTAAAATTGTCTCTGTGGAAATTAAAGGTGAAACATTGTTCCACTCTCAGAGAGGTCATATGAACTAGGCTTTTTTTAAAACTATTCCTTACTGTAGGGCCGGACTTACGCATAAGCTAAGATACAGCTTAGCGCCTCGCAATATGTGGGGCATCAAAGAAATGCATTTCAAGTTTTACTATTACGAAAAAAATTTATATTTAATCTATTGTGCAAACACTCTTCGTCTTAACTTACCATTGCTCGAATAATGTTTTCACATCAACTTCCTCTTTATTTTTTAATTTTCCTTTCAATCAAAATGATATGTATATATTTCGACTTTCGAATTTTTGAGGCCTCTTAAAGTTATATAGCTTAGGGCTTCAGAAGATCAAAGTCCGGCCCTGCTTTACTTAAGTTTAATGGATTTATATATGAGAATACATACGAGGAAATTAAATCACCTATTGATATCAGTCATTTAATTTCAACATATTCTGAAATGAGCAATATATAACCCCATTGTACAAACACTTGGCCCTAAGTAATTGTTTTACCACTGCACTAATAAAATTATTTTTGATTATAAAACTGTCATGTAAACTTTTAAAGTGCCTTTCTAAATAGCATCACATGTACTTTTACTATTTTAGTGCTGAAAATTAAGCATATTCTGATTAACTGTGGAACTAAAGAAATAAAGAACTGAATTGTAAGTGAAGTTAGTCATTCATCAATAAAAATAGTTAAAGATCAATACTTATACAAAGTTGACGCTGAAAATTAAGAGATGAAAGTTTATTATAAACAAGCAATTTAGAGTAAATTAATCTTAATATTGAGAAAACTTATTATACAGTGCTTGAGAATATTGGAACACGCATTTAAAGTTAAGGACTAATTTATACAGAAATCTTTTTTTGAAAAAGGGGAAAAAAGTGCTCCCGCACACAAAAGATGGAAGATAACCCAGAAGCTCTTCTGGGCTTGTTCCGGTTTCTGATACAACATACACAGAGGGACATGCCCACTGGTTTAGTAATCAGGTACACTAACCACTAGACCAACTATGGGCTTTGGATCACCTTCACTTTAGTTTTCATTTTAATCTGTTAGTTGAGACAAAAACTTATCGGATAAAGCATAAATCAGTTTCCTTTCGAAACATACTAGAATTAATAAATTTGTAGTTGATTTAAACTCGAAATCTTAAGAAACCAAATGGTCACCGAGATGGCAAAGATATTAAACTTGTTTGAAATTAAAGCCTAGGCCACTGAAGTAGAGTGCTATGTGTTTACCGAGCCGATTCTTTGTGGAAATTGTGCTGAATATAAATTTCATTCATTCCGAAAAAAAATTAATCATTTTGTTACATAGATATTTTGAAAGAATTTCTATACGTTATCAAATAAGAAAGTCTTATAATGTTAAATATTATAGTATGAATAATTGATTACTAGTTGCAGAATTATCACTTTATTCCTTTATCCCCGTAAGAAGTGAATTGATGGCTATCAAGATATTCTCCGAATGAAAAGTTATTTCCATAAGGATATTAAAAAGCAGTTGAGTTGTGTTTAATATTTTGTAAAAAAAAATGACTGAATAACGCTAATGAATTCAGGTCTAGGAGAATTGAGCACTTCACTATATTACAGTTAAATATAGAACGAAAGTAATACGAGCTTCGTAAAAAGTCAAATCGATTAATTCTAAAAAAATTCACAAGAGCGCATCTTTGTAAACAACTTCTGAATAAATTTCCTATTGACAATACCTTTAATTTAAAAACTGAAGTAGAATGTAAAATCCACCAAACAAAATTTACTCCAAATTTCTGAAAATACACAAAATCAGTTGTTTGTCTATTGAGAAACCCATATATGCTATCAAATTTTAAGTACATTTCACATGCAAACGAGGAAAAGCTTTAGAAATATCAAATGCCCGATTGAAAAAAAACCCTTAAATTTCTTCAGTTTATCCACGAGTAAACTTTTTTGACAAATTCCGTAGTCAGCCACAATAAAAAATGCAATTTTTTAAATATTAATATTTAACTGAGAATTTGAAAGTTGCTTAAAAGGAAAAAGTCTGGGTAGGTAACAGCAATACTGAAAACAATAAGTTATGATTTTCGAATACGATAAAGTCAGTTTATGCTATTCTGCTAAACAGAAATAATTTGTTTTGGGTTTGCGTACACGAATACGTTAGGTTTAACACATAATGATTGATGGTTGAACTCACTCGATGCATACATTACAAAGGATAAATTTGCATGGTACTTTTTATTTCAAATATACATTTTTTATTTCATTTTTTCCAAATTAGATTAAATTAAAACTCCTTTAGCTAATGCTAAAAAACGGGCCAAGTTTTATCATCCATCGTAGTACATTCTCTCTTAATTAGGTTTTAGGTAATCAGTTTTCTATACCACTCCTTGCTACAGTTTAGTACAGAGCCCCACATAGCGTGCAGCTTACAACAGGCAGGAGCAAAGTTTCTCTACATTCAACGTGACCGAGATCACGGATCCTATGTACGAAGCAAGAGAGCAGCGGTAAGGTGCCGGCGGGCCAGGCGGAGATGATGGGCAAACAACAAATCCTGACAGGATCAGCGTCCTGCCACAGTGTGACAGAGATATTGGATTCGGCGCCGGTCAAACACAACAGAGTGGAATGGCAGAAGAGCCAGGGATGAAAGAAACGCGGCCCGTGAATGGCAATCAGCTCCAGCACGTGCAGGGCATGAGGCAGGAGAGCAGATGGGACGGCAGGGTCTGAACCCTCCGGTGCAACATCCCGCACTTGTGCTGCACTATAACTCACTAGCATCTGTAATCAGTTCGCATTCAATACGACCAAGTTGCAGCTGTTTTTTTTATCGGACCGTAGTCTAATGTTGTGTCATAGATTCTGTTATAGATCGCAAGTAGCAATAACTGAAAAATGCCTCGGCCAATGGTGGAAGTGACAACAGGCAAACGCTGCAACACGAGATAGCCGTGGGCAAGGTCCCACCGCATTGACAAAGCGGCCACCCTCTGTGGGATCTGATCACTTCCGAAGAGTGTGCAGCAGCACAGCACTTCACTTCCGGACTCGGAAGGGAGACGACTTCGTTAGTTACACTTATTGCTGCGTCGAGTTCCCACTGATGCTCAATTGCATAAAGGCTACAAGTGATGCCACGACGTTCTTTAGGATACACAGTTTATTGCACCGAATAACTGCTCTCACATACAATATTTATTTACTGTTCTACTACAAAGCCATTTGTAGCGATGAAAAAGGGGAAACATGAACGGAATTATTTCGTTTTGTCGGTGGACATAAGGAGCCATAGCTCTGTGAAACTTAGTGCCAGCATTCATGCACATATGGATTTGCACAATATTTTTCATCATATTATATAGTATACATTTCAGTTCATATTTACTTAGTACTAGTATTTAAAAAAATGTTAGGTATTTGGTTGTACGCGAAAAGTTTGGGAACAGCTGCTCTAGACGATAAATATGCCTTTCATATCTGCACGGAATGTGGTATCAATGTTATTTTCTAGCGAACAAGATTCAATTTAGTTACTCATCGTTGCACTCTTATGTATAACAGACGTATAACAGCATATGAAAATCTTAATATTCAGGGGCGAATTTACCAAGAAGCGGACTAAGCGCCACTGTTACTAAAGGGCCAACGAAATGGTTCTGTGAATTTATAGCTATTTGTTTCTTTAAAATCAATAAGGCCCCTGGGCCTCTAAAATCCACTACTGCTAATACTTGAAGCCTGAGCAATGACTTTTCCATTTCTTAGCTTCCATGTACGAAAAACACAGCTGATATTTATGCGACCAGGCATTCGGCATTTTTGAAGCTCTACTCCCTTAACTCTTCAACAATTACAAATTTAACTCATCTATGACAAAACTAAACCTTATGTTAGGGCCATTATGAAGGCATGGGACTATTAGTGATTTAATGAAATAAAATATAGGCATGCATTTCATTAAATAACTTTAACAGTCCCATGCCTTCATAACGGCCCTAACATAAGGTTTAGTTTTGTCATAGATGAGCTAAATTTTTAAAGTTTTTTATTTTACGTATATTGCTAGGTCCAAAGGCTTCCGTGACCTGAAGTTTCTCAGTTTACATCACAGTTTTCAACGAATTTTTTTATGAAAAAAGTTTCTTGGACTTTCTCCTGTGAAGCTTTAATTTAAGACATTAAAGCAACTCTCTACTTAACAGGCAAAAGGCATGCAATTTTAAAGGAAGAAAGAACAACGTTAATTTAAAGTAGGTTTTTGTTCATAGAACGAAGGCAAAAAGTAAATGCACTGAAAAAGAGTCATCCAATGCGTGCTAAGAGAAGGTGGCGTGAAGACTACCAGAATGGGGAGAACCCAAAATTACTTTAGACAAAGTGAGAATGAAGGTGAAATAATAAAACTCACCAATTTAAAGACCATTAAATTCTAGGAACGAAGAAATAAAAGAATCGTGCAGTGGTAGAAATAGTAAAATATGCACTTTTTAAAAAGTGGACTTAATTTAACCTTTTTTGAAAGAGAAAAAAAAAGGTTTCTTTCTCTGCAAAAAGCGAAAGACCCCAAAAAGGTGAGAACCAGAAAAACAGAGGAAAAAAAGTTAATTCCGCAAATAAAGAAATAACCATTAGTAAATGCACTACAACTACTTCCTTTCGAGGTAAAGGTGTAGAGAGGAGTTATATACAACTAGTGCTATGGTGCACTTAATGCAAAAATCATGATTAAAATAATGAACAAGATAAAAAGTCATTACTGCTATAACTGTTGAAAGGGAGGAAATTTTGAATAAAAATTTAAATCATTTCCTTGTTTAAACACAACTAGCTCGGAAGATGTACCGACGCGAGTTGAAATGGCTACATCCATCCAAATTAGACGGTGACAACCTCTAGCTCGTATGTCAGGAAAATAATAGCCATATGTTTGAATGAACACTGGAAATACATGTTAGAAAGCACAAAAACCACTTCAAAAAGGGGAAAAAACTGTAGAAGCATTTTATTGCTTTCGATGAGCGATTTACTTTTTCTCCATATGTTAGGTACACAAATAAAAGATAAGTATGAAGGGGGGGAGGTGGAACTGGGCACGAAGAAAGTCAACGCATCAGGTAGAATTCATGTGTTTTACATGCGGTAAGGAGTGACCTGAATATGTATTTCGATTGTACAAAAGAAAGCCTTATGTGTTGGCTAGAAAAGAAGGTTTATGTCTTAGAACGCCAAGTAATAGCAGAAGAGAAAGGTTTGCATGAATACGTGTAAGAGAGAGTGGAAGTGAGAAACCGAATAAGAGTACTTGAAGAGGCGAAAAGGAAAGTAGTGCAAGCATGCATGTCTGAGAGGGAGAAGTGTTTGTATGCCAGAGAGTGGGTAAGGCATATGAAAGCAGCAGAGAAAGAGCACAAGACAGAAAATAAAAGGAAGGATGCTTCACCCTCCTCTGTTCCCATTACGCTGAGCATTTACCGTTGCAGCGGGCACCGGTTGAGGGTACTGCCACCGGTAGTGTACTCGCGAGGCTCTCAGCGTGGGCTGGCTCAGATTGCCCTCTCCGGCGAGCATGTTGTTACGTGACATACCCCTCCCTCCGTCTCCGCTCGCTTCTCCTTCCATGGAATCCGCAAGGCTAGCACGAACTTTATCTCTCTTGGCCGTTTGTGCTTTGTGGAGTCGTGGCTACCACGTCGCGGATCGATTACAGCAAAGGGTTTACCGGAACAGAAGGCACCGTATGCACAAATAGCGTGTCAGGAAGACTCCCAAAGATAAGACGGACTCACGACTCTTGGCTTTCGATGCATCATGTAGCACGCAGTTTTTAATTCGCGGCAGCAGAGCGCTTTTAGATCAGTTCATGCCTTTCTTGGAGACGAGACGGCTGGAGACCTCTGACCTGTGGGTATCGCACGGAAATGACGAAGACGGATTTAACTCAGCTATCATGAAGCGGATAAAAGTTTTATAACCTTTAGCATTTACATAACACTGAACTTTACCACAGCCATTTCAGGGTAGCCAAGCATTTGATTTTATCAAAGTGGTTACTATGTAGCTTGAACTCAGACAAAACATTTCAAAGCTACCGTCATAGAGTAGCAGTGGTGTGGTAGGAGCAAGAGCAATGATGCATTTAATTGCATATTTCAAAAACAAAAGTTCCGTTACAGAATGCTGATATGCAAGTTCGAAAAAGCCCGAATCGTCTATTTTACACAAAATTATACAATTATGTTTTACCCTTGAGCGGTATTTTTTGTACAAAATAGGCTGAACAGCCAATCACAAAGACCCCCCCAAGTTCAGCCGAGGTAGATTATGCATAATAACTACACAATGGTTACGGTGGGTTAGGAGTCTCATTTTCAAAAGTAAAATGAGCTAATATTTTGACTTTGTCGTCTGTCTGTCTGTCTGTAGACATTAAAATTTTTCATTTTCGGTGATAAATTAAAAATTCTTTTCCGGTTGAATAATTACGATTCGCATTTCCAGAATCTCCCAATAGCGCCTCTAACGGTGGAAAATGGCAAAACATCAAAGGGACACTGCGAAACGATCTATCTGTGGCACAGATTTTGGTTGTAGAAGGTCATGGTCAAAAGCAGCAATGACTGCCATCCCTCGGTGGGAGGTTGCGAAAACGCAGTTTTTTGCTTAAAGAGATGAATAAAAAATCATTGAGCAATAAAATTTTATCGTTCAAACCATTTGCATATTAAAAAGTTTTCGGGAGCAAATTCTGAAGATTCTTTTTGTGTGTATAAGTACTAATATAATATTACTGTTTGTAATTTTATCAATCATCCATTAGTTCGAATTTCAACTGATGGCCTTTGTTTCTCTGTTAAAACAGGAAAACAAACTAGAACAGCGCCCACTAACGGTGGGCTAAGTTGAAAAAAATGTCAATATTTTAAACGAATGTTGCAAATGATCCATTTACAATACAAAGTTTGATATAGAGTGTTATTTCAAGAGGATTCTCTTGGCATCCTCTTGACCATAATTGAAAGATTTGCTCCTTCACCCCTAGTGTGTGTATTGTGTGGAGAGGGGCAACATTTTGGTTTTAAGAGATAAATGAGAAATTTTTTTATTTTTGTTTTATAGGTACTTATAAGGTATGCATTTTCCTAATCATCGATTAGTTGGAATTTCCACTGTTAGGAGGTGCTAAATAACACAGAATTCCCAAGAAATGGAGTAACAAATATCAATGCCGCCTGAGGAGCGTACATTAAAAAAAAGAAAAAAAAGTATATAATTCTTGAAATATTTAAAAAAAAAAAAAATTTTTTTTAAGTTTTTATCAAGTTTGTTTTTGTTTTTACACAAAACCTTATTGGGAAAGCCTGAATAAGGACATCCCATGACTTTTTGTAACGTTGATTGATTGATTGAGCGTACATTGCATTGTCTCTTTCTCTGAATTATCGGAAGTTTACAAACTATTCTTTTTTCTACTTTGAGCAGTCTATTAATTGGAGTGCTATGTAACTGAAAAGGAAGAAATATAGTTTGAAATTTTGTTTGAATGAGCTACTACTTTCTTGTACGTAATTAGAGGCAAATATTTATTACTAATTAATTATTGGGGCGGGGGTGGCTCAGTCGGTAGCGCGCCAGGCTCGTAATCTGTAGTTCCCAGGTTCGAGTCCCAGTTGGGTCAGCGTTGAGATTTATCTCCGCAAAATTCCCCGCCCTGCCCACAGTCAGTAGGGGACACCGATGGGCTTGGAAAGGCCGCCGTCCGTCGGATGGGACGTTAAGCCGTGGCCCCGTGTGCGGGAGAGCCATACCCTGTGCACGTTAAAGAACACGCTGGATGGCCTTGACGGGAGACTACCATCTGTCTCCCAACAGCTGTTCCAGTGGGTCCCCTCCCCCAACCTTCTCTGAGCCTTCGGGGTCCATGTGACCTGGCCATTTAGCCCATGGTGTGCAAAACAGTGCCGCTCAGAGGTAAAACAACCCAACCCAATTAATTATTGAAAGGTATATATATATATGAGAAAAAAAGGCAAATTTTGAAAAAAAAATCTAATTTTTGGGAGTATTAATTGAATCTGAGTTTCCCTTTCTATGGAATATTTTTTTTAAATTGTCGGTTTTTAAATTTAGGATTAGTTCCTTTGTGCTGCATATACATAGCATCCAACAATTATATTTTAATGCTACGCATCAATAAGCTATCTAATATGACTAAAACAAATCGAATTTGAAATCCATTTATATTTTAGCAGTTGGCTATTTAAAACGTTATGTCCCCCTAAAATAAAACTGTACTGGATTACTATTATTATCTTACTGTTGCAACATAAGAAACCTATTTCATGGTGAGATTTTCCTCTTTGTCCCCCCCCCCGCCAAAAAAAAAAATTGCATTCTATCTCCCGTTCAAAATTGTACTCTGAATAACAATTCAAGCATACATTTCAGAAATTTATTTCATTAAACGTCATTACTTACGTTTCGTGTTAGGTTGTTACAAAGTTCTGTTGTTTTTTTTTAACAGCAACTTCGAGACTATCTTTTGTTAAAAATAAAGTTTATTAATCAAAATAAGTTCCATAACAATGACATTTCGGCCAACATTACAAGCATATTTATGCCGATTTTGAAAAAATATTTTGGATTTAGGTGTCAATGAACTGCTTGAAGATAATTTTAATCACTACTTGAAGAACGATTTCTTCCGTAGGAAAATATCGAGATTTTTGAGAAAGTCTTCGCCATGCTTTCACAAATATGATTTGTGCCACTTACCGACTGTTTGTCGACTTCGGTAAGAAATTGGCAGTCTGTGTGTAAGAAGGTCCAGTGAATAGCTTGGGTGAAAGGGTTTCGAACTCCAACTGTTTCAGTTACAGAGAGTGATTTGTGAAACATGTGGAAGAGCATTGTCGTGGAGAATGGATTTCTTCGATTCATCAATGCGTGTGCAGTTGAGACAGCTGCTGGTGGGCAAACTCTAATTCATGACAATACCGTGTGGTTTTTGCCTCACGGTAGACAATACCATGTCGGCCGTGAGAGTTTCAGCACGCTTTTAAGAAGTTATAATGGATGATACCATTGGTCTGTGGGTATCAATGGTAGGTGGTGGCCATGATCTTCTGTCGATGGAAGCTAGGTTTGGGCATGTGTTTTGAAGCTTTGTTAGATCATTGTGCTGATCATCTACGGCTGTCGTAAAGAATCCATTTTTAGACACATTGAATGATTCACTCGAGAATTGGATCTATCATATTTACTGTCATGCAGGATCTGAGCTTGTATTTCCTGGTCAAAACTTTTAAAATTAGTCTTGTAATGTGCACTCATGGGTAGTGGTTCTCGCCCTATGGTTGGTTAATGTTACGAGTTCATTCACTCGCTTTTGGCCCACTTTGAATTTACGAGAGCAAAATTGCACGAAAAATTTTTTAATTTACGCTTTACTCATAATTATAAAAATGAACACAATTTAAGATTTTCAAAAAGGTAAGTTTAAATAACATACACCAAACCACACTTGTCTGCATACACCACAAACGCCGAGTAAAAAAACAACTGAAAAAAAAAACACAAGAAAGAAAAACCGGCAGAACTTTTGTAAAATTTAATATTTTATGGTAGGAATAGATTTATAAGTTTCGTTCTCTCTTTGGGGCGGGGTACGGTAGCGTATCAGACTCATAATCTGACGTTCCAGTCCAAAGTGTGCCAGTGTTGAGATTTACCTCTGCTAATCCTCTCCTTGCCCCCTCGGTAACAAATGGTCACAGATGGCCTTGGAAAGGCCGCTGTCCTTTAGATGGGATGATAAGCCGTGTGCAGGAGAGTTGTGCACGTTAAAGAGCATGCTTGATGGGAGCTTTCCTTTAACTACTAATAGCTGTCCAGTGGGTCCCCTTACCCAACTCGGAGCCCTTTGGGTCTTTACGACTCGGCTATTTAGTCCAATTTGTGGGGAAAAAAAACGCCGCTCAGAGGTAAAACTCATTCTCTCTTTAAACCATTGAAGGGAAATTTATCCAAAATGACAAAATTTCCTCACAAAAATAACCATCTCGTGGGTTGACACTTTGAATAGCACTTTATTAGTCAGTCGATATAGAAATTTTAGTCTTTTCCTCAACACAACAATTAATTTTGAGTTTTAAGAAATACTCAGAAATGAATGAAAGTTAGCAGATGACATGTGGGATCTTTTGTATTATTAGTAATCGACTAAATTGGTCGCAGAATTCAAGCCAAGTATTTTTTTTCGCAACATTTACAGTCCATTTACCCAATTGATACTTTACACTAACTATGAGGCTAATTTATTCAACTTTTTAAACAGCACATAACATGTCTAATAAACATTCTTTAACTTTAGTCGTGAATTTATGAATTGCTCCCAATGATCACTAAGATCTCATTCGACGTAATGGTTCGCTCAGCAAAGAGAATACCATCTTGCATGGAACGGAACGCTGGGCCTGAAGCAGAGGCTTCTCCAGCTAAATAGCTTTTGAATTCGATAGTGTCGATAAAGTCCACCCCCCTCCAAAGGAAATATGGCAATTTGTTTCCTCAGAATGCGTTAACACGTTTTTCTGTTACGCACTCCATGTCATTTCAAACGTCAAGCAGTAATGAGATTAAAAAGGGACGATTACTACAGTCAGCTGCTATCTAATCGACATACCATCGATTGGCCACCCGGAGCATTTGACTATAAATCCGGCAGAACAAAAAGAGAAAATATCGAGCGAAACAGAGTAGATCCTGCGCTAAATTTGTAAACATACACTAGATGGCAGCACAAGTAGATCTCCTCCACCAGCTGCCGATGTGAATGATATTTTGTTTTGAAAGAATTATTATTTATTATAATATTACATTCCATAATGTTACTAATATAACAGATAATGTATCAGATGTCAACAGATGTTATGTTCGTATAAAATTAGTTTAAACGGAATATGAACAATATTCCGCTGTTCCACTCTCTACTATTTAATTCTACTGCGTTTTTACACGCATACCTAATATAAAGAGCAATACTTCACACTAAAATTAATTCAGCAATTATTCATAACAGCATACAATCCTTTCAAAAAGGAAATGAGCGTATTCCACTATCCCAATGGCACTATTATCATATAGTAGCTATTTATATCCATTGGAATTCACCAGTCAAACAGAACACATAATGGAAAAGAATTTTAAATATCATTTTAATGTTTACAGACTGCTATTTATTCAATCGCTGCAATAATGCAAATAACCAGATTCATTTTCAAGGCTTTGAAAGTCTTCAGCCTTAGTTTTTCCCTTTTATAATACTGTTCGAAACTTGCTGAACTTCTTTAAGTACTACTCTCAGTTCATTACATATACATATGTATGTAAATTAAATGACATGCACATAATAACGGCTTTAAAAATCGTTGCATTAACCGCTGCTAGAAAAACCTTTTCATCGAGTTTAGAAACCTGCGTTTGTATTCGTATTTCCATCTGAGGCGCAGGTTTTTGAGCAACTATCGGGCACATCATTTCAGAATCATGCAACGTGCCAATGTTGAACAAAAATAACTCTGTCTCTTCTGTCAAATATTTTTTTAAACTCATTACTTGGAAAATATGTTCAGTCGTTTCATAGGAGTCAATAAAAAGGCTTGTCTGCATATTTTTGGAACTTTCAGGACAAACAATAACTCAGAATTTCAACCCTTTATTGTACTACATAACGGTGAGCTCCCATTACACAATATGTAAGCCTGTTCATTACCTTTATTTGGTAGTTTTGGTATTTTATAAGCATTTATTTCGAATATTATTTTGGCATTTTATAAGCAACTGCTCTTTCTCCGCATAAATCAATGAAAGAATACTTTTCTGAACATATTCAACAGTGCACTAGGTTTGCCTGAACCATTGCATTTCGATCAGAAAGGTGAAATTTCGATACGTATGAGGAAGAAAACTCTTGATTCAACAAAATATAGACCAAATAATGTTAAATAAAATGGATTTGGAACAGAGCCGAGATCAATCACAATTAAAATTTTCAACTTTGGTTGTATTTGCGAAAAAATAAAACAATTTCCTTTGATTATAATTTCAACCTTTTAATCAGCATTTAGTAATTAACATTAATATTATTTAGCTTTCGATTATTTTTCAAGGATCCTTCTCGATTGCCCTTAGCGTTTAGAAATTTTTTACGGAAGAATTTCAGAGCGGCTTAGTCAGTAGCGCGCCAGGCTCTCAATCTGTTATTACCCGGTTCGAGTCCCAACTGTGTCTGCGTTGTTATTACCATGCTTTTGTATTTATATATATATAGAATTTACTTGCTTATTAATTCGATGAAAAATAATAGTTGAATCTATAAAAATTTTATTTAATATATAATTTTATAATCAATATATATTTATAATATTCTCATGTTTTAAACAGCCAATCCTTTTTTTTATTATTATTTCTAAATCAGTGCCAAAGGCTTGATTGGGTTGGTTTATATCTCAGCACTATCTTCTACATTGGCATATAAACTGACAGGCTCCTGTCAGACCTCTGTGGCAAGCAGCTGCTTGAGGGGGTATTTATTTTTATTTATTTTATTGCACTAGCACTATTTTGCACACAATGGGCTAAGTGGCCAGGTCACAAGGACCCCGAGGGCTCAGAGCAGGTTGAGAGGGGATCCACTGGACAACCTATTGGGAGACAGATAGTAGCCTCTCGTCAAGGGCATCCAGCGTGTTCTTGAACGTGCACAGGGTATGTCTCACGTACATGGGCCACGACAACGTCTCATCTGACAGACTGCGGTCTTTCCAAGCCCATCGGTGTACCCTACTAACCGAGGGCAGGGCGATGAATTTTGCGGAGATATGATGCCAAAGACGTAGTTAGAACTATTACTACTGCACAAAGTTGTGGATTCATGCGATGAGAATATAGACCTGTCAATAGTGGGTTAAAAAAGTGTTTCCGTTTCATTGGATTGTTTTACCTTTGAGCAGCACTTTTATTTCCACAATGGGCTAAATGATTAGTTCACAAACACCTCATGGGCTCAGAGAGAGAAGGTTGACGGAAGGGATACACTGGACATCTGTTAAGAAACAGATGGACCTTCTGCCAATGCCATCTAGCATGTTTTTTAACATGCACAGGGACGGCTCTCCTGCCCATGAAGCCGCGGTTTAACGTCCCATCCGACGAATGGCGGCCTTTCCAAGCACATCGGTGTGCTTGGTCCCGTTTCTCAACGAGGACGGAATGGGAGCTAAATTTCAACGCAAGTTGGGACTCGAATCAGGGAACTGTAGATTACGAACCTGGTGCGCTATTTACTGAGCCAAGCCCCGCCCTACGATTTTATCAGCGGTTGACATGCAGTCCAAGTTCATTCGAAATTTTTTAATGATTTTAGATTTACCTAGTTGATGTACCTCGTGCGCTACAGAGTCAATTCCAGTCTTTATATATATACATGACATGGCAATAGAGCTGACTAACTGAGAATATCATAGGAATATAAATTCAAAAATATCTTTGACTAATTTATTTTCTAAGTTGGGTCACAAAATTTCGATAGCCATGAGCCACTGAATTTAAATTTCTGGCTTGAACCTTATGGGAAAGTGAAAACAAACAATATAGTCTGAATCTCAATTCAGAAAAACAATAAAAATATTTTGAGATTTGGCTCCTTATAAAAAAGAGTAGTTGAACTCATTTTTTGGAAATTCATAGGGGTCTACTCCACTCTCCTAAAAAAAAATACCCCTTCAAGCAGCTGCTTGCCACAGAGGTCTGACAGGAGCCTGTCAGTTTATATGCCGCAGTAGGAGATCTGAGAGGATGGCAGGACCTCAGCAGAAAAACGACACACACACATCCATGCCTAATCCGGGGCTCGAACTCAGGTCCCTTAGATCAGTAGCCAAGCGTGCTAACCACTCGGCCACGGGACGGCCACTCTCCTAAATGAGGTGCATAATAAATATTCAACTCTTATAACTAAAACAAATCCAGTAATTTCCAAAATTTTTGATTTGTATAATGAAAAGTACAATTAGATCCAAATTTTAACTGGTTCACAGTTAGTTCATATCCCGAAAATGTCGATCAAGAACTTTCTCTTTCTGATAACATTTGTACAGTCTAACCCCAAAAAAGCACCAGTGTTAGGTAAAAGAGGCACTGAAAGAGCAGATCATAAAAAAAGACAGCATCGCACGCGAGTTGCCCACGTTCGTTTCGTGCTACCTTACAACGAACCAACTGAGTCTCGCCACATAATTTATTTCGCAGCTAAAGATTGAGATTAAGGGATTAGGGGCGAGTCATACGGGCTGTACGTCAAGTGCACTAAATCAAGTTCTAGCCTCACGTGCAGCTGAGGGTGAGGCCAGGATTATATCTGTATATTGCAGACAGCTTTGCTGTTGCACCAAAGCTATGAGGCTTAGAATTAACTGCTTCATAACGAGCTAAAGCAGGAGATGAAAGCATATCATGGAAGTTACAAAGCCATCATCATCCCAAGCGATTTAAGTACATATGTGAATATCAGGCAAAGTTGTATGGAGAAGAGTGAAAAATAGATATGAGTGGCACATTACCCTCTCCAATGTTTAAAAAAAGGTTGTAAATCACAATGAAGAAAGTTGTTATTTATAGAAGTAGTATTTTTACTCCCGTGATTATGCTTGGTTACATATCTTTCACACTTTTACTTGCGATATATAAAACAATCTGTCTTTCAAATGCTCAAGTCATGTAGAATAATTTCACTTGAACTCTGCTTCCTTGCTTATGGCCACCATCTTTTTGGGATTAACGTTATTGATCATCTTACAATCTACTTCTGCAAGATGCGCATCATATCTGAAAGGAAGCCGCGCACCTTTAAGGGCTGCAGCTTTCGTACAAATTCGACCTGCCTGACCCCCGCCATCCAGAAAATCGATCCAAGCTCCTACTGAACAGTAGCAGCGGAGGAAAGCCAAATTCCGAGCAGACTTCGTAATCGAAACAGTCGACGGCCCCATCTTCTGTGTAAACAAAGAGATATAATAAAAACGTTGAATTCTGCGCTCTCTTACCTTCTTTATAAAAACTTCAAGGGAAGGACAAAATGAAAGGAAATTCTTTCTTGGACATTATGTGAATGATCATAAGTAGGGTTGTAAATTTTTCGCGGGAAATGGTGAAATTCGCGGAGCAATCGCACTGAAAAACGCCAAATTTCGCGGGGAAAAAGTGTGAAATTCACGCATCATTTAAGTTCACAAATTATATTACACATCTGTGGCGCGCACATCAACAAAGCAATGGTGACTGGATCCATATAACTGCTTAAAAAGAACAAAACATAAATATTAAAAGATTGGCTTTATTTGTGTTCAACCCGCACGTTCCATATCAATCATCGACAATTAATTCTGACAATTGATTCTGTATTACACCTAGATAAACTGCTCTCTTTTATACTCCGGCGATCAGTCGCCCAATGCCAGTATGTTTAGAAAGCGATAGCTCTGAATTAACACCGTTCGTTGAGACTGATAAATATTGGAGAGACTGGGATATCGTTCTTTTTGAAACAACCAGAAAGAGAATTATATTCACTAAGGCTTTTACACTGTTGTAGTCTTCGAGAATGGGTATAATGTTCATAATTATCAAGCACTTTAGTTAATTGCAATCGAAAAATCGACATGTTTTTTTTAAAAAAACTGTTTCCAAATGGCGAAATCTGCAATTTTTTTTTTGCATTACTGAAATATTGCCTAATTTTCCCCAAACATAAATGGAGTATGTGTTTTGCAGTGTTAGATCACAAAATTGGCTTTTGCCGAGTTTCTTTACAGCTAAATCGTTCATTTCATTATAGACATTATGTACTGATAAAGGGCATCAGCGCATATCTTTTTAATTTGATTCAAATAACTCGTACAGAATAATTTTTACACGTTTGAACGATATCTTTGAATACACGACTGGAGCTGTTTCCCATTTCCTGCTGGAAAACTCCTTATAAACTTCTAAATGATCGCGGTGATAGAGTACAGCATGGAGCCAAAGAGTTTCAGAATTTCAAGAAAAGAAAAAGATCAAAATTCGCGGAAACCTTTAAAAAACACAGAATTTTACGGAAATTATCGAAGGAATTCGCGCCGCGAAAAACTTACAACTTTATCATAGGTCGTGAATTCTTCCTAATCTAAAATACAGGGCGATTCAAAACTCTTGCGCCAAACTTTAAGGGGTGATAGAATATACCTAAACAAGCACTTTTCGTCATGCAATGCATGGTCGGAACTAGCGGTGAAGCGCTAGAGGGCGCTTTCCAGTGAACACTTGTAAGCACTGGTTTTCGCACTCGTCGTCATTTCTACCGTGAATTGCAGAACGGATGGATTGTTTCACGAATCAGGAGAAGGCGGACATGCATTTAACGTACGGAGCTGTGGACGGGAATGCGAGGGAAGCCCAAAGACTGTACCGGGAGCGCTTTCCGATCAGACCAGCGCTTATAAGTGTTCACTGGAAAGCGCCCTCTAGCGCTTCACCGCTTGAGTTCCGACCATGCGTTGTATGACGAAAAGTGCTTGTTTAGGTGTGTTCTATCACCCCTTAAAGTTTTGCCCAAGAGTTTTGAATCACCCTGTATATGACCTTAACACTAATCTTTTAGAATTTCAAACATCATAAATATGCTATATAAGTTAATTGTGTCTAGTGATATCATTTAGCATTTTCGAACAGACGATTAATTTCGCTATAAGTCCTTCGATTGCACAATATTTTATCCAAAAATTATAATTTTTTCAGCAATAAAGATTCACAAGGAGATGTCCTGTAGACATGGAACTCATGAAAGAGTTAGCTGAAAACATTTAGTTTTGCCGTGAATGGGATTCGAACCCAAAAATTGGATAACATCGTAACTGAGAGACGTGGATTGGAATACCACTCACCGCAAAACTAAATGTTTTCAGCTAACTATTTCATTATACTTTTTTTTGTTGTTTTTTGGCTTCGGCATTGCGAGTTTCATTACATTTAATTTTATGGGCACTTTGCCAAAGTACACTGCTCAAAGCAATTAGGGAATAATGCTTGATGATGTCAATGGAGATCTTTGTATGGAAAATGACGTTGGTGATAGGTTGTTTTATTTATTAATACAGTAAGGCAAGAAATAGCGAATCAAACAACACATTTGTTCCATCCGCAGAGACTTTACAAAGCAGGTTCTAGAGTGGAGAAAATAAATCGGAGTCACATTTGAATTTAAACAGTGCTTATGAAAGTGTTGTCTGTGGGAAATTCTAGTAGTGTGAAACAACTATTGTATTTTGTAAGTTTAAGTTCAAGCTATTAACAGCAAAATCTAATTGCAGAAACTTACAAGTTCCGTTGTTTTGTCTCTGCGCACACAATGGAGCTAAATGAACAGGCCACAAGGACCCTAAATGAACAAGTCTCAAGTAACCAATGATTCAGAGTCAGTAGGGGATGCGGGTTGGGTTGTTTTACCTCTGAGCGGCACTTTTTTGCACACCATGGGGTAAATGGCCAGGTCACAAGGACCCCGAAGGCTCAGAGAAGGTTGGGGGAGGGGACCCACTGTGACAGCTGTTGGGAGACAGATGGTAGCCTCCCGTCAAGGCCATCCAGCGTGTCCTTTAACGTGCACAGGGTAGGGCTCTCCCGCATACGTGGCCACGGCTTAACGTCCCATCCGACGGACGGTGGCCTTTCCAAGCCCGTCGGTGTCCCCTACTGACCGTGAGCAGGGCGGGGAGTTTTGCGAGGGGATGCGGGATTCACTGAACAACTGTTAGGAGACAGATGGAAAACCTCTCGTCAAGACCATCCAGCGTGTTCTTTAACCTACACAGGGTATGGCTCTTTTGAAGACGACGTCACGGCTTAATTTCCCATCCGATGGTGGCAGCTTTTTCCTAGCTCATCGCTGTCCTCTTCCCCATCGAGGGCAGAGCAAGATTTAGTGGAAAATATCTCACCTAACAGAGAGTTAACGATATAAAGAAGAATATCTGTGCGAGAAAACAATTTCATATATTGATTATAAGGTGTCTACCTAATAGAAGGCATTGATGTATGTCTCGTTTTTCTGCTGAGGTCCTGCCATCCTCTCAGACCTTCCATTTTGGCATATAAACTGACAGGCTTCTGTCAGACCTCTGTGGCAAGCAGCTGCTTGAGGGGGGTGGGGGTATTTAAAAAAATTATATCGCAATCAAATAAGTAATGAAACTTTAAAGAAACACGCAAAAGCTATATACTTAATCTTCATTGGCGAAAGTTTTCTAAAACTACGTTATATAAGCTTTCTTGCCCACTTGTTAATTGAACTGGCGGATAATGAAAAAAAAAATAATAAACACTAATAATAAATAAATAACACTAACTATAAACACTAAAAATAAATAACACTGGCGGAAATTGAAAAAAGAACACCCAAAAGGAATTCTTTTAGGAACGTCATATAATATGTTAATAGTTAAGGGCAGAGAAACCGTGATCCAAGATTGAAAAAAGTCATAGGGTGAAATAATGACGCCACTGAGGAAAACATGCAAATGTACGCAGCACGTATTTAAGGACTAGGGCGTGAAGAAAGAAGTTATTCGTCTTGTGTCGTGTTGTTCAGTGCTCTTTGAAGAAGCTACCATGCCTGGACGATGCAAGGCAAGTAACATTAGTTCAGTTAGCGGAGTTTGAGTGAGGTCGTATAGTGAGTGGGTCGTCGGGAAGCAGGTTGGTATTTTCGTCAAATTGCACACCGCGTTGGGGGAGATGTATTGGAGATGTCGATGGTCAAAAGAGCATTCGCACACTCGCAGATGTGGTTCCGGGCAACGTACGGAGCTTGGATGCATGAGAGGATCGGCTTATCAGAAAGGCGGCAGTGGCAGAGCGGACGGCTACGGCATCACAAATTCGATCCTCTGTCGTACCCAAGGGTGTTTACAAGAACGATACGCAATCGTCTTTTGAAAACAGGACTAAGGGCACAGTTACCACTGTCACATCTTCACTGTCGATGTGTTTGCAGTGGTGTCAATGTCGTTGCAGTCACTGTCGTTTGCAGTGGTGTCAAGAATGAGTTCATTGGAGAGGTGAATGGTAGTCTGTGGTCTTCAGTGATGAAAGTCGATTCTGCTTAGGAGCGTCTGATGGTCGTTAACGCGTCCGAAGGCGACAAAGTGAACGGCTTCTTCCATCGTGCATCCGCCAGCGACTCAGAGGCCCACGCCAGGCATCATGTTGTGGGGAATGATTAGCTATCACTCTCCTACGTGTCTGGGGTTTGTACAGGGTACACTGAATAGCAGCAATACGTACGTCAGCGACATCGTACAGCCGGTCGTCCTGCCATATCTGAGTGTAATCCCAAATGCGATATTCCAGTAGGATAACACCCGCTCACACTCCACCGGCAACTCAACATGCTCTTCAGGCAGTGCACCAACTCCCTTGGCCAGCACGCTCTCCGGACTCGTCTCCAATCGAGCATGCCTGGGACTGGATCGGACAAAGACTCTTTCGCGGACAGCGGCAGGCAACGACCATCGCTGAATTACGCGTCCAAGTTGAAAGCTCATGGAATGTATCCCCCCCCCCCCCCAGCGTGATATCCAGCATTTGTACGACCGCTTGCATGCCAGATTGGAAGCTTGTATTGCTGCTCGAGGAGGTTCAACACCTTATTAAAATGTGCCTTCTGTAAAACCTAATACTCATTAAAAGGTAAAATAAACATCGTGCGATCACTGTCCATTCTCAACAAGTTGTTTCTACTAAACAAATCTCACAGATTACGCTTCAATTGTTAATTGTGTTCTTTTTTCAGTTTCCGCCAGTGTATAAACCAGATTTCCTCTATGATTTTTTGCTTCACTATCTGTTTCGTTTCAGAGGCGCTCTGCCTTCTCATCCGGGAGCCGAAGTGGGCCACTGTCCACAAGACTCTCAAGTAATATCAAAATCGATTATTTTATGACTCATAACTGCCCTATTCAGGGGTTTATTGGCATTAATTTTCATCATGTTCTTCAGCATTAAAGCAATTTAGTCAACTGGGATATAAGCTGAATGTGATTTGTAACAAAACTCACTTCTAAATAGAATTCGAAGAGATTGACAATTTGGCAATACGTGATAGGCTTTGCTTTCTTAAATTTCTTTTGTAATCAGGCTGAAAGCAACGAAAATGCTAGAATTAAGATGAGTGAGAAGATTACAAACATAAATCAAAATCTATTAAGTTTAAATAAAAGATTCATAATTGCAATCTGTACATGCTCAAACTGCATACAAATGGTAAAACAAGTCTAAATCGTCAAATAAACTTCATCATATTTCTACAAGAGAATAGAATTTTTTTATATGTTAGATATAAATTGAAGAAACCAAGAAGAAATTCCTAGGTTATGCAGATGTTCTTATACAATAATATATTGATCGATAAAATAAAATCAGGTTTTCATTTAGAGCTAACACACAAGAGTATTTCCGATGGAACAGTAGCTAGCCCCTAAGTGCTATTACAATTCAAGTTTAAAAAACTTTAAATATTTATTTCTTCTTGTCAGTCTATTTTAATGACTTTTCTTCAACTCGCAATCTATACAAGCGACAAAAGAAGGTTTCCATGCCTTTTCATATGAATTCATCCAACTATAAAGAAATCTTCCATTGCCATTTGATTAAAGTACAGCATTCCTAATTCATTGCTTACTTCAGCCAAAACGAGAATGCTGCTGCTTGTTTAAAATGAATATTCATGAACAGCTTTAATTTTTCGCTGAAGTGATGAAGTTATGCATTCCATGATTCAGCACAACTGTATGGTCAGTTTGCAGTGTACTTAAAATGCACGGGACCATTTAGACACCAGCATTAATATTCTGTGCAACACTTTCATAAATGATAAAATGCATTTTAAATGAGATATATTTCTTTTCCGAGGTTTTTCTCTAAACATTGACCGCCTTCATAACTTAAAGAAGCATTAAATTACCTATTTTCACATTATTCAGAACATTCATGCTCATCCGATGCTTTCCAAAGCAGGTAAGATCCGTCTAAGCAAGCAATTTATAAAAGACCACAGTTACACTTTTGCCTCTGCTCCAAAGGACACAGATTATTTTAAGCCTCATAACTGCAATATATATAACTTCCTCTGTTGAAATTTCTTGGTGAATTAGCCATTCAACTACTGGTACAGAAGTATTGGGTGGTTACGTCGATGAAAAGGTAATTTTTCAGATCGTTCACCCTTCTACACTAAGTTTTTGTTGAAGCATAAAACTATGATAAAGAAAACTGTAGACAAATTTAAGATATAAATAAAATTTATAAAATATTATGTAAATGTTGATTTTCAACAACATTTGTTCATTATTTAAAATGTTTACGGAGATGTAATAGTTCAAGAAATATTGTTCGCTAACTTTTTCCAAAACAGACGATACCCTAAAAGACTAGTATGTACTATCTATTGATTTAGAAAGCTACAGAAATTGGTTTCATATTATCCAAAAAATCACATTACTAATGCTTAGTTTAACGAATGACAGAGCTGCTGTCAAGTACTCAAAAACGTTTTTTGCTCCAGTGAGTCAAAATGGCGATTTCGAGAAAAGTCTTTGCACTGGCTACAAAAATAATAAAGTACGACAGAAAATATTTAATTGACTTTGAACCGCAGAAATCATTCCTTCCGATTTTTTTTCATGTATTTTCATCAAATTGAAATTAACTATATGCAGATATGGAATCGGAATTTCTATATTTGTATGTCTATTAAATCTCCAAAAGAGAACACAATTAAGTTATTGCACCGTATGCTCCAAATTTATATGCTCATTCAACATGCTAATGCTCAAAGATCATTCTTAAACTTACTTTATTTTCTCACCACAGTATTAGATATTATGAACAGAAAGTAATCGATGTTAGTTAGCTACGATAACTTATTGTCATTCTCTTCTTGGAAAAATGAAACTAAATGGCTCGAGGTTCAATGAATTCTGTTAAAACACAATTATTTACTTTCACGATTTTTTTCACCGAAATATATCATCTTCACATTTCCCAAATGCCATCTGCATAGCTATGCAAATCTTCACCCTTGAATAAATATATTCAGCATATTCAAATTCTGGAGAAAAGAATTCCTTTATCAATACTATAGAATGGTTCCCTTCAAAGAAATATGGATTCTGTAGTGTAGACCATGTGCAGTAGTTCAAATACATGTTACACAAAACAGGCAGCTATTACTTGTGAAATGAATCCGAATTATTTTCTGTCATCACCTGACGATGAATCACCTGTAGAAAAATCCAGTATCATCTTATACATAAGGTCTACTGATAGACACTTGTATTTTACATTATGCAACAGGCCTTGAGATGTACCATATATTCACAATCCTTTGGAATAGATTCTTTTGTTCCAATATTCGTGACTCACTTGGAAGAATGCTTAATCTGCATTTCTTATTAATTTTTCATAGTTGGGTTGTTTGACCTCTGAGCGGCACTTTTTTTGCACACTATGGGCTAAATGGCCAGATCACATGGACCCTGAAGGGCTCAGAGAAGGTTGGGGGAGGGGACCAGCTGTTGGGAGACAGATAGCCTCCCGTCAAGGCCATCCAGCGTGTTTTTTTAACATGCATAGGGTCCACGGCTTAACGTCCCATCCGACGGACGGCGGTCTTTTCAAGCCCATCGGTGTCCCCTACTGATCGTGGGCAGGGCGGGGAGTTTTGCGGAGATAAATCTCAACGCTGACCCAGCTGGGATTCGAAACTGGGAACTACAGATTACAAGCCTGGCGTGCAAAAGACTGAGCCACACCCGCCCCCCATTTTTCATAGTAGACTTGCTTTTATCTTTAGTATGTCTGTAACACTGGATAAAAAAAAATTATGACTACAAGTTACCGACATCACACCTTTGCTGGTTAAATATTTTTTACAGTAGCAAAAGCATGGGGAAAAATTTACTTTTAACCATGTTATAAATCTTAATTCAGATGCCTTTAAATCAACGAGGCCACGTTTGCCTACATATAATTAGCCTATACATGTATTTGTGCTAAATATGATATATTTCCATTTAACACGTATACCTTTATATTAAGGATGTTCAAAAAGCAGTGAAATTGCCCTTCTAAGGATTGGCTTCGTTTTACTGACCATTGATGGAAGTGTGATTGGAAACAAGGCTTACGCTTTAATCAACAAATGATACAGCACAATCAACGTTAAGAGTCAGATTAGTATGTAACCTTCTCGCACCTGTGACATACCAGTTCTCCACGTGCCCCCACTGGGCTACACATCATAACAATTCACTGATGCATCTTTCGTTAGAAGAACCACACGCCTACCCTACGCAAGCGAGATAGACCTTATCTGCCTCTATTCCAGAACTGGGTGGATGTGAGCGGAAGTGACAACTGCATCCGGTGGCCGCTTATTCTTGGTTGCCATGGCAACAATCTCGTGGGCAAAGCTCGCCTATTTCTGGCGAAGCCCCTTAACGTTGTTGATATGCACAGAACAGGCGAACTGACGTCGGGTGACTTTATGACCTGTTACAGGCAGACTGTTGCTGCAGAAGTGGACCGTAAAGTGTCCATCCATGCTCACGTAGAACATCAAGTAGCTGTTCGTGGAAATGTATGTAGCAACAAGCTGGTGGGAGTTGGAAGGGGATAATGAAACGTGACACACTGAGCAGAAGGCCTGTTGCATATTGCAATACATAACACTAGTCGGTTACGGAATGTGCGCGCAGTTTGCTTCTATTCACAGACACACTTCACTGCCTTCCATTTCAGCGCTGAAGTTGATTACAGAAGCATTTTCTTCACCTTCTTAAACATCTCGCTGCACACAATTCTATTGTTTGCACTCAGTGGAACATAGTTTGGAAATTTTTTTGGTGTCTACAGTTTACCAGGAGAGAAATTGTAGCCTGCCGCAGGATATTTTGTCTCCTGCTTTGCGATTTTGGGAAGGTGAGATTTTTAGGAAAACCTTTTCTCCCCTTCCAGATAAGATGACTGATGAACTCAAATTCATAGCAGAATAACGCCCTCTCCCGACTTCGAAATCTTTACCTGATGTTAGAGACGATGCACCTTAAAAACTGATTCTAAAATCATTCATTCTAATTCTAAAATCAAAGGCAACGCCAAATATGTTGCTCAGATTCTCCCTTATGCGAAAACACAAATTCAACCAAGGCGTGAAATATCTGAATTGACACTGATTAGAAGATCAGTTAAATTACAACGTAACCAGGAGATCCTGAGCTCGACTCCGGGAGGCGGATTTTTTCACACTTGCCTAATTACTAAGAATTATAATTCTGTTGCGCATTTGGTTAAAGAAAGCGAATTTATTCGCAATCTACTTCATTACAAATTTCAAAATATTAACAATCCTACACGATAAAATTAGTCATATTCTGGTTTTGGAGTTATCATCAAAGTCATTAAGATCACACTATATTCATATGGCCGAGTGGTTAGCGCGCTTGGCTACTGATCTAAGGGACCTGGGGGTTCGAGCCCCGGGTAAGGCATGGATGTTCGTGTTGTTTTTCTGCTGAGGTCCTGCCAGCCTCACAGACCTACTATGGCATACAAACTGACGGGCTCCTGTCAGACCTCTGTGGCAAGCAGCTGCTTGAGGGGGTATTTATTTTTATTTTTATTTATATTCATAAACCATAAAAGGTCGTGAAAAGCACGCTATTTGCATTTCTTAGGGCAGCAGAAATCACTGCTACTCCATCCGACTCATGCGTTTTCGTATTTCTAAAAAAAAGTACCGTTATTTCATCTTTTACTGACTAAAAATATACAGCGTTAAAGTTCGTTTGGCTTCATTATAAACCAATTTGGGAAGGTAAAGAAAATATAAACAAAATCTTCCGGCGGAAGAAACTCTCATCGTTTTCCTTCCTTTAAACTCTGCTGCAATTAATTCATTGCTTAAAAATGCTAAGAATATCAGTTTGCACTGCTAACACTCTCTCCCTATGGAGAGAACACATCAGTTTTTGCAACCTGATTCCATAGGACTGAAGTGGAGGTTGACTAAGTCTGTAGCGCACCAAACTCGTATTCTGATGCTCCAAAGTTCGAGTCCCAACTGTGCCAGCGTTGAGGTTTATCTCCGCTAATCCCTACCCTGCTCTCTGTGAGAAAGGAACAAAGATGGGCAAGAAAAAGACGCTGTTATTGTCGGGTGGGACGTTAAACCGTGACCACGTTGAAGAACAAGCTGGATGGTATTGACGGAAGACTTCTGTCGGCTAAGAGCTATCCAGTCGATCCCCAATATCCAATTCTGTACACATGGGACCCTTGTGACCTGATCATTTAAGCCAAGGAGATGATAACTTTTTGTTACCGCTGGCCACATTAGAACTGTAGAATTTGTAAATGGGCCAATAGAAGGGGGTACAATATGCACAAAAAAAAACGCTTTTTTATATGTCGATTTATTATAACAAAATATTTAAATATATATTCATCTTATCTTTATGATTATATCTCAAAAAAATTAATAAATGAAACAAATACCGAAAACTCTTGGATATGATCATTATGTCAAATATTAAAGACTTTTTTTTTTATATTTTTTGCAAATTTAGTTGGGTTGTTTTACTTCTGAGAGGCACTTCTTTTGCACACCATGGGCTAAATGGCCAGATCACATAGACCCCGAAGGCTTAGAGAAGGTTGGGGGAGGGGACACACTGGAACAGCTGTTGGGAGACAGATGGTAGCCTCCCGTCAAGGCCATCCAGTGTGTTCTTATAACGTGCACAGGGTATGGCTGTCTCGCACACGGTGCCACGGCTTAACGTCCCATCCAACGGACGGCGGCCTTTCCAAGCCCATCGGTGTCCCCTACTGACCGTGGGCAGGGCGGGGAATTTTGCGGAGATAAATCTCAAAGCTGACGCAGCTGGGACTCGAACCTGGGAACTGCAGATTACGAGCCTGGCGCGCTACCGACTGAGCCATCCACAGCCCTGAAAATTTAGTAAAAACAATTTCAAAGGCCTCTGATATATTTTGGTTCTGTACTAGCCCTTAGTATTGAATGCAAATGTTCGTCTGTCATTTGCAATGGAAATGTGCTTTTGATAAAATTTATTCAGGAAAATGTTTATTCACAAATATAGGCCCTAGCGAACACGGAACTCAATCCGCCCGAGAATTGTTTCAGAAGAGGAAAGGTAAAAATCTGAAAGTCTAGCATAAAATTGCACTAGCTATAGTGATTTAAATGACTGTCAACACATCATTCGTTTGTAAATGAGGTTTCTTGAAAAATAAAATTATTTTACACTATTACTTAAAAATTTATTACTATTATTGCTGGCGGGGACAATTTTACGTTATAAAGTCCAAATGTCCACAGGCCACTTGAAAATGCTACTCGACCCCTGATTTAGCCCATTGAATATCCGTTTGATTGATGCGTACAAAGGTACCGCTCAGAGGTAAAACAAACCCAACCATATGATTAGTAAATACCCATCATGAAACACGCTTTTTACTCTAAAGACTTATAACATATTTAAAAATATCCGTGTCAGAAATAAAATTTACGATTAAATATCAATCCATTGATATAATAAATAATTTTCTAGGATATCAAAAATTGAGGTGAGAATGCATTTCACGAGTTTTTTTTTTTACCTTGCACGGTACCTAAAATACCTCCGATTTTAACGTTATCGACAAGCGCAAATTAACTTCGTAATAGACGCTTCTCAACCAGTTTGTTCAGATATATAATACCGATTACTAATTTACCACTTTAAAAAGTTTCAAAAATGTGGTTACTAAATATTTGAAGAAAAAAGGTCCAGAAATCAGGAACATATTTATATTTGAATATTTTAAGAGTCTGCTTTTCAAGCATTGTATTACCCTGCTACCTAAAAGTCAATTGCTCAATTACAATTTATGTTGTACTATTGGTTAAAAAACAAATTTCTTACCGGATTTTTTATGAGTAGCGGTGATTCTCCACACCGAACTGCAGCTCTTCGAATCACTTTGCGTACAAATTTGCGCTCTGCAAACTTAGATTGTTTCGTAAAAAGCAATACTGGCATAATTAAAATGAAAAAATAATAGCATTAGATTGATTATTCAGCCTCCTACTACTTGCAAACAATTCGGACCTGGATCATTTTTCGTGAGAGTGATGAGTCATCATATTGTCGCTCGATTCATTTAGAACCTTATCATGACTGCTCCTTACCAGAAGCAAGCAATGGTTCCACTGCTAGTAGACGTAATGGCTTGCGGCTTCCTATTGCTCACGCTCTTATCTACACGCAAGCAGGCACAAGGCAGCAATACAGGAAAAGTTTCATTGTACGAATGCTCTACCAATGCCATCGAAAACCAGGAAGCATTTGTCATAATTGATAATTAAACAAAGTTATTTTTTTCTGAAGTAACTATTACAGAATATACAAATATATTTAAACATTTCTGTGTATGAAATGAACAAAAAATTTCATCTAAAAAATTATTCTTTTTGTGTTTAATAATGTAATGCATTATTTTCTTATAAGTTTAATCGAACGCTTAAAGTATATGAGAGGAGAACGGGAAGTATTCGAAGCATGTAGCTTCCAAATGTTTGTCCCTTTCCTTTCCAAATGTATCATTCCCTTAATGCCACTAGCATTCTCTTTAAACATCAATATGACATTAATATTTTGATTCACCGAATTATGCCATATTTAGGATTTGCTGATTAGTAGTTTATCAAAAGACGTCAACCACACAAAAGACTTCACAGAAATGCGAAGGGAGTGGTGGTACCCAGGATATTGAAAATGAGCTGTCCCCAATATTCAGTTTACTACTACCGATTACCGCATCGTATACTAACGACCGGTTCATCTCCTCAAAAGTCACTAAGTACAATGGCCAATAATAAGATTTCAGATAAGGCCACGTTGATTGCTGTCGACTGTTTTAGGGAAGAAGGTACTAGTTCTGAACAAAATGGATATTTTTGAAGTTCGAATTTAGAAAAAAAGTCATTTTGTTTTTAATTGGTTTTAAAGGAAAAAAAAATCGCTACTTTTATTGCATTGCAAATTAATAAGTTAAACACAGTGACATTTGATAAAAATTTATTTCTGGACTATATTTTGCACGTCCGAATCCTCGAGTGTTTCCGTACACGCGGTTTACCGAATTTGGTGGTCTTATCTATTAAAAAAAAAAATAAATACCCCCTCAAGTAGCTGCTTAGCCACAGAGGTCTGATAGGATCCTGTCAATTTATAATAAATAAATACCCCCTCAAGCAGCTGCTTGCCACAGAGGTCTGACAGGAGCCTACCAGTTTATATGTCATAGTAGGTATAAGAGGATGGCAGTACCTCAACAGAAAAACGACACATACATCCATGTCTTACCCGCGTAGGAAAAACTTTGTTTTTCAGGGGGGGGGGGGGAGAGAAAGGTGTGGAGCTAATTCCTTACCTTACTTTTTCCTTGTTTTTCAAGGGGGGGAGAGAAAGGTGAGGAGCTAATTCCTTACCTTACTTTAAGTTATTATAGTAAATTTGGTTACCGTTCAGAAGTTCGTCTTTTTTGGGGAGGGGATGGGAGGAAGGATGTTTGGGACCCAGTCAAACAGAGACAAAACCTTTTCCTTAAACTCAGAAACCACCATGCAACATTTGGTTACATTACATTAAGAGGTGCCCAAAGATAGAGTGAACAGACAGACAACTTTCCAAAATATACTGGAAATTAATGCATCACTTCATTCCCTCTCCATTTGTAAGCAAATATAATGCTATATCTTCTCAGCAGGTTGATTCTGAATTACACTTCAAAAACAGAAGTGCGTTAGAGCTCTCCTTCGACATCGGCATTTACCACAGGATACTTTACAGTCATTACATAGATGGTTTTTGTTGCTGCTAAACGCTTTGTCACTATTTTAACTTTGTGAGTATAAGTCAATCGCTGAAAAAACTCATTTCTTCCGCCCATTTGAAATAAAGGAAAAGGCTTCATCCAACACCTTTCTTTTACGAGGTGGCCTCGGGTACAAGAGGCAGTTTTCTTTAGCACATGCGCTGTCCTTAACAGGTAGAGTCCCCGGTTCGACCTATCCCTTTTATCAGCCCTTGCAGTTGCTACCCCAAGCCATAACGACGGTTGCCATGGCGACTGCGCCATTGCTGGCTCCAGGAGAGTGCCGACGTCATTACGAAAACAATAGAGCAGCAATAAAGCGCGCACTAGCTGAGCTCGATGCTCGGCCTGCATCCAAAGGATAGGAGCAACAGGTTTAGCAGTACGCATGCGCTACTTTTTTTACGAAATAAAAAGTGATTTATAAAAGATTCAAAAGTTGGCCACTGAAAAGTTTCTTTAAAATAAGAGAAGCCAAATATATTTCCAAACTCATTTACAAATTCGAGGAATCTTGTCTCAACATTTTCCATTTGAAACCATCAAATTTCGATGCCGGTTTGAAAAACCAGGCAAGATAAAAAGTGCAAGGCAATATAAAAATTTTGCAATTGCCGAAGTAGTTTATGCCATCTATACTGCGAAACAATGCAAAAGATATAGTACTAAGAAAAGTGTATACTCAAAAACTGCATAAGACAACTGCCTATGCCAGAGCCCGAAAACACCTGTAATTAACATCATAATTAGTCAATTCTGGAAGTTCATATAGTTTATTTTGGTTAATTAAATAATACCGATTGAGGATAAACGATATTTCTGGTTTCTACCTAATGAGAATGAATAAATAATTTTTTATTACTTTATCCATCTATGTATATTACCTCTCTTAGTCGATCTCGTTAAGAATGGGCAATGTCTGCTTCATTATCCGAGTTGTACTCTGAAAATATGGCTGAAACATTTTATACATCCCCCCCCCCCCCTCTAGCCGTCCCGTGGCCGAGTGGTTAGCAGCTTGGCTACTGATCTACGGGGCCTGGATTCGAGCCCCGGGTAAGGAATGGATGTATGTGTTGTTTTTCTGCTGAGGTCCTGCTATCCTCTCAGATCTTTTACTTTGGCATATAAACTGACAGGCTCCTGTCAGACCTCTGTGGCAAGCAGCTGCTTGAGGGGGTATTTATTCCCCTCAGCATTTACCAGTTCCCCCATTCCGAAAAAAAACATTTGCCTTTTTCAGGTTGGTTGGGTTGTTTATTTATTACTGTATAACAGTTTTCTTCTAGACAATGGTCTAATTGATGAAGTCGCAAAATCTCTATGGTTCAGAATAGGGGTATAAGAGGTGCACATGACCTACGGTCGATTATCCAAATACCTTTCTGACTAATGTTATTGAGAACTCAATAGATTATCAGTTGAAACACGAACTTGCATATTTCAAGTTACGAGCTGGCCAATAGTTCCCCAGGTACTAGTGGTTATGTTGATGTTTTAAATTCCACTTATCAGCTATTATGAAAGTAATTTCACTATAATACGTTTAAAGTATTAGAAAAACAATTTCCAAATGGTGTAAATATAACAAAATGCTCTTTTGGGTATATTTTCTAAGTTTCTTTGGTTGTACATATTTATGCATAGAAAGAAGTAGGAGGTGAAAAATCTGCATACCACTTCACGATAGTGCAAAATTCAACGAAAAACACTTCATGGTAAACAAGAAGAGACTTATTGCCAAACCAAAGACCTTAAAAAGTGGAGAAGTAAACGGAATACTTCACCATGTGCTCTATGGCCTTGACGTCAGTCTGTATTACGGCACTCGAAAGGTCAAGGGGAATCAGCGAATTCTGTTCGGCATAGCCATTCCAGTCCACAAAATGTAAACAAACTAGAGAACTATATGACTGCGTTAATGTCATGCATTATTTAGTTTGCGTGAAGTTGGACTTTATATAGCTTCCACTATCATTCCAATCAACAGAATCGTGTTCAACTATTGGGAAACGTTACATGTCTATTGAGAAGTAGAGAAAAATTACAGATTTATATCACAGGAAATATTCATGTAAATGTAGTAACTCATGAAAACACTATTTTTGCTTTTAGTGGGATACGAACCCACGACCTCCAGATAGCACACCAGGGATTCCACCACTGAGCTAGCAAATATTTTCTACCAAGTATTGCCTAAAGCTTTCCCTTGTAGTCGCTCATGATGATATCTCTTAGGTTTTTATTCTATGATTTTTAATACGGAAAGTTTTCATTGCAAATGTTCTCAAAATGCACTAGAATGTCGTTAAAAATATTAATTTGCTGTTCTAATAATCGATTTATTAAAGAACTTAAAAACTACCATTATAAAACTGAAATTAATGTTTTAATGGGATTCATTCACTATTATGGAACTGTTCATATGAATTAACCTCGAGTCTAGGTCTATTTTGAGACTATGGAATATATATATAAAAGTGCGCTAAAAATTAAAAAAATAAAAAGCAGCACTTTGTAAACAATAGACACCCTGGTCCATAAAAATCGTAATGGATTAAAATCAACTCTCATTTTTTATAAAGCCGAGTTTTTTTTATATTTTTGAGACGGCACGAAGGTAACACAACTTCCAACGTTCGTTTTATCCTAACTATGTAAACTGTTGATATAAAACGTATGTCATTTGTAAGATAGAATTAAGTTTTGTGGGAGAAAAACAGGAAAAGAGAATGACTGCATTCATGTGTCATGCAATGTCTCGTCTGATCCATTCTACACGTGTCTCGTGGAAACCCACGAGACACGTGTAGAGTTCAAGGAAAAGAAAAGTGGAGTCTGCATTGCTTTTATGTAGTAATATCTATAGGATCTTAAGATAAATTCACTTTTGTGGTAGTAAAATGTATTATTTTATCATTCTAGAAGAGTAATCTCCAACTTACGTTTCAAGGGCCAAGTGCAACCTCAGGGGTACAACCCTCAATCTTTTTAATACAATTTTGTGTTGTCATATTTGTTTTCATGTTGACTAAACCAGCTTTATTTCAGATTATTAGTATTATATTCTCCAGTAAATTCATGTTCTCATTTGATCATGGGTTTCATACTAAGTGAAAGCATAAAGTCCACTGCGTCAGACTATTACAAGTATCGGAGTCTTTGTTTCCATTGTTAGAAACGTCGTACAATGAGTGAGTTAAGATTGAAATTAGTGCAATTTTAAGTCCTTACTGGAGGGGCATAAATTAAAAGCTACCGGAAGCGGTCCCAGAAATATGCAAAGTAGAAGGTGAGGGGGGGGGGGGCAGTCTCCCTTCGTGCTATTCAAGCTTAATTCAAGAAGTTCAATGGTCGTGACACGAGCCTCGAAAGTAAGCCGCGGCAGATCGCAACATTCTGTGCCACGATGTTGAAGCTGATCTATCGACAAGCACTTCCAGGCTCTCATCCGAAATTGGTTGGCTCCCAAGCAACTATTGTGCAGCATCAGCAACGCATCGATAAAGTGGCTAAAAGTTGCCGAAGTTCAAATTTACTATCATTAGAAATTCTATATTAACTTTAATCAACATACGAGGGTGGTTCAAGGCTGACCTGAATTTTTATTGTAATTTTCCATGTTCTGTACCGATTGTGAACTTCCCTTCACACCAGTAGCGCTTTCGTCCACGCGATGCGTGCAGGGGCATGTGAGAAGCATGGAATTTGTAGAGGTGTCAGCGAGTGTGGAGCAGCGTTGTATTATTAAATTTCTTGTAAAGGAAAAGGTGAAACTTGTTGAATTTTTGCGAAGATTGCAAGCACAGTATGAGGATAAAACACCGTCAAAGGAAAGTATGTACGATTGGTGCAACAAGTTTTCCAATGGCCGAGAAGGTGTAGTTAATGAACCGCATGGATATCTGTCGAAATGAACATCGATGGTGTGCGACAGGTTATTTTGGAAAACACGAGGGTAAGAATACGTGACAGCTGCAATAGTGTATATAGACCAGAAGTTCTTACGTGTCACCATTTGCATAGAGCTTTTGGAATGCTTTAAAGTCTGAGGGAGATTAATTTCTGCAGCAGATCGTGATCCAGTGATTGTCAGGATCTGACAATCGAGCCCCGCTTGAGGGCTGCAATCTGGGTAAACAACTACAGGAAACACGTTGTAAATCTGTTTGTGTGGTCGTGCATGACCCTGAGTTTATGTTTATGACACCTCATAGAGGTACTCTTATGTGTAAAAGGGTTGAGTGTAGCCAGCGGAGGGGTTAACCTTGTGGGGAGAAGGTGCAGAGTGACCTGATCCGAAGGTCAAAAGGATTACCAGGGGCAGTGGGGATTAAGAGAAAGGGAGATCATGATACAAAGGAAAAATGCAAATAGTATTTTATTAGTAATTATATAACATAAAAGTATTCGTCTTTTAATTCGTAAATCTAAAAATTTGCATTTACCACTAATTTTTAAAACTTTTATTCTATACATATTATTTGTAAAACTCGATAACAGCTCTGTCGTTTCATATTTAGTGATCTGTAAAGCTAAATATGTTAAAATTACTAAGTATTTGAAAAATGTGAATTACAATATTTCATAAGCACCAATCAAACAAAGAGTTTTTTAATTATTATTTCCGTTGTTTCCAATCGAAACTTCACGATGTTCACATTCCACCTCCAAAACTTCATATTTCTATCATTAATACAACGTTGCAATATACGTTTGAAATTTTCAAAATTTTCATCGTCAGAGGACGAAATTATAGAGTTTTAAAAATTTTGATAGTGAGAATCATAATATTTTATCAATTCCTATCTAACCCTAAAAAGATTTTTTCATCTCTCTCTAAATACAAACGATTATCTGCTAAAACAAAAACATTGTGTTTTCCACCCCCATCCCCTTGGGTCTAAGAAGTCAATTCATTGTTGCCAATGGAAACATCATGACGTTTACATTTCGCCACCAAAAATTTCCACTACTAGAGGGCGTATTTATAGCTTTAGAGAGATTCGGAAAGTGCATATCGTAATGTTTCATCAATACCTATCCAACACAAAAAGAATTTTCAATTTATCTCTGTAAACAAAAAAGTTCGATGTTTACAGACGACAAAGTGGAACGATTATATCGTTTTCAAAGAAAACGAGATAAAAAAAGATAAAAGAAGATTTTCTTTTAATTAATTAACAGATCAATAAATCAGCTAACGGATACAATGATTGTTGGAACGGCAACATAGTTCCACATGAACTGACTACTGAACAAAAAAAAAACGTCGAGTCGAAATCCCCTCGCTAATCCAAACCACCACCGTTTCATCAACCGAATTGATATGTGCAATGAATGGTTTCTTTTTTAATAATCTGAACATTTAAAAGCAGCGGCCGCACTTCCTGTATCAAAGTGGGGATGATTCTAAACTAAGGCAATGTTGTGGATTTAGTGTAATTTTGAAGGTATAGTGCATTTCGAACTGGTTCCTGATGGACGTGCCATAAATGCCGGACGACTTCTATTCAGCACAACTGGACTGCACGCACTCTGTGTGCTTCAAAGCCACTCAGGGTTGGTGAACAGACATTAGGTTCTTCTCTAACAAGACATCGCAAAACCGCACTTCAGACCAAAGAAAAACTTCGGGAATTGGCATTTAAGTTTCTTCCTCACCAGCGTATAGTCCGGACCTAGCTCCTTAAGAACACATTTCAGGAAGTCAAAAACGGATATCGGAAGTTTTTCCCCTTCAAGGGCCAAGCATGGTACCGAAGAGGAATCGAATAACTTGCCGACAGTTGGATGCGAAGTATTCAAAATGATGGCTTATATTTCCATGAGTAAAGTTCGGATTGTAATAATAATTTCTCAAGCAGATGATAAAACGCACACACTTATGAATCACCTTACTAAAATAATGCCAAAAATTATAGTTTTCTTCAGTAAGAGTACTGAATTATCTGAACATCTGTCTTTCGCATTTCTTATACTTAACGAACATTTTAAGTCTTGTAACTGGTTGGACCTCCGTAGCCCATGGCTGCTTGAGGATGATGATGTTGAACGACATTTCCAAGGAAAAATTAAAGCCTTTTATTTTTATTCATTTTCTAATAACAAAGAAATGTAATTGTTCTGAAGGTAAGGAAACTTCATGATTCCTGTTATGAGGAGATTCAAACCTCATACAGATTAAACTGGAAACTACACAAAAACATTTACATATTTCCAACTGACGAAGAGTACCAACAAATATACGAATCTCATATGCAAGGAGTTATGAAATTTTCGTTCCTTGAGTATTTGCATCTTTTAATCTCATCGTAAAAACCGCAACTTCAACTGTTACTACTCTGGTCGGCATTTCAATATTGTTTCTTCCCACAAAAAAAAAAGGCCTGGACTTTTTATCCAGCTCACGTTTATAATAGTGGGAATACTTGGTCTTAAAAAAAACCCCAGCCAAAATCATTTTTTAAGCATCTGAGCTACTTTTTCGGGATCAATGGTAACCAATGTGTGGAACATGTTCTCGGCAACGAGCGTACTCGAGTCGAGTAACCGGTTCAGCGCTTGCGTACAATGGTTCGGCGTGGCCCTCTGCCAACGGCTTATTCACCAGAGAGTGCCTGTAAACCATTACAGTTGCCAGGAGGGTAATGGGAAATCAATGCTTGGCGCGTGCCGTGACGTCAGAGGGGGTAACGGCTGTGACGTAGGGCAGGCTGAGAACGCGCGGGGTTGTATGCGCCACCCGACGGAGCGCCCACCGAAGAGGGCGATCGGTGTCTCAGTGCTAAACTGATTAAGGCAAACTGGGGAGAAAGGAAGGAGACAGAAATGGTCTCTTTCCATTGCTGCCGCAGCGTCGCCGTGCAACGGTACATTGAGCACCGGCAAACGGGCGAGCTTGGCCAAGCTGCTTTGTCCTCCTCCCTAGTGTCATTCTCAGCAAATGAAGGAGTGGCTAGTGGATGGGCGCCGACATTTTAAAATTCAATCTCCATCTTCGAATATGAGTGTAAGGGGTAATCGGGCTTCCGAAATCAATAAGGAACGAAAAAAACGTGAGACAATCATCAGAGCAAAAAAAAAAATGCCTCAGTGTCATTCAAAGACTATAATGCAAACTAAAAGGAATTAGTTAATGTACTCTATCATTAGATTGCAGTTTATGTCTCGGAACTGCTATCTTACTCTATAGTCAAACAAGCATAGCGAAAATACTATTAGAATTTTCTTTTCTGGTAATTAGAAAATGCAGCCAATCCCATATATGGAACAAAGACATAACTGAAGCCTTTGGCAAAGGCAATAGACTTCTTTTAGTTTTTACTCAAAATTTTTAGTTTTTACTTTTAATTTTACTCAATTTTGGCAAGCAACTGCTTTCCTCATAGAACTTCGTCTTCGTAAATAAAATAAATATAAATAAATACCCCCTCAAGCAGCTGCTTGCCACAGAGGTCTGACAGGAACCTGTCAGTTTATATGCCACAGTAGAAGATCTGAGAGAATGGCAGGACCTCAGCAGAAAACAACACGAACATCCATGCCTTACCCGGGGCTCGAACCCAGGTCCCGTAGATCAGTAGCCAAGCGCGGTAACCACTCGGCCACGGGACGGCTCGTCTTCGTAACATAGAAATATTAAAGCAATGTCCTTTATCCTGCTTCGTTCACTATGCCTGATGCTACCTTGTCCAACAAAACAACTATTCTGGCTTTGATTGATGCTCTTTCAGAGTCGCCCATACGAGTATATATAAAACAAGAGAGGAAAGGGGGGAGGGGGGAGAGAAGGGAGTGGGTGAACCTCGGTGTGTGTTTGGCCTTTAAGTGGTGGTCATGCTGCTTGAAAAGATTTGTCACTATCTATAAAGGCATGATGACAGAAACAATTGGTATTATTATCGGTCTTTGTTAAAAGGTGTTCTTTCACTGAAGAGATGAGGCGATCATCATGTTCCTTTCAGTAGTCTTCATAAAAGCGTGTCATCGCGAGCGATTTCGTGATTTATTACAGCTAAGCAAAAACTCGCGTGAAAACAAAATGGAGACGTGCGAGTCACCGCAGATCGAATCGGGTAGTTACAATGCAATAATGATAAAAATCATATTGATTTCGTATCATCATGAGCAGCGGAGGCCAGAGCAAATGAAGTCCGAGAGAAAAAAAAGAAGAAATTATTCCCTGAAGTGAACTCATTATAACAAATACATCTGTAGACGAAAGAACCAACTGATGTTTTAATTTGTGCGACTGTAGATTGCAGCTGACTGGTTTGGTTCATTAAGATTCGTGGGTGATATTGGCAGAAAAGATCAAATGCTACGCTTTGTAAGGCTAGGTGAATTTTATACGAGGCAAAGAAAAATTAATTGAAATGGTGTAACATTAAAAATAGACGGATTGTATTTTTAAAGCACGTCATATAATTTTTTTAAAATCTATTATACGCTATTTCTCGATATGAAGAAAAAAGTAAAATAAGTGTGTGAAAATAATATTCAAAGGTTGTGTAAAAAATTGGGTTGCAAAAAAAAGGCAATTTAGTAAATTGCTCGTGTCATTTCGTTTTTCGTTTCTGCAGAATGGAAGTTTAATGCTTTAAAATGCATCTCAGGGTATCCCTATTTCTTTTCTGTCTAACAATTACAATGAGTCAAATGCTTTCAGCTAGCGTCCCGATTCCCATTATATGAAAATAGATTGAAGACATTTCAATACAACTTCTTCGTTAATGTTGCCAAAAGTAAAGACAAACCATCACCAATTTGCCCTGATTGGAAAGTCTCGACTTTAAAAAATAACTTTTTTTTTGGAGAATGACACCAGAAATAAATTGAAGATTTCACTTAAATCTCCATTTTCAACAATATTAGTCTGATACATATTTTATAAATAAAATAAATAAATACCCCCTCAAGCAGCTGCTTGCCACAGAGGTCTGACAGGAGCCTGTCAGTTTATATGCCATAGTAGAAGATCTGAGAGGATGGCAGGACCTCAGCAGAAAAACAACACGAACATCCATGCCTTACCCGGGACTCGAACCCGGGTCCCTTAGATCAGTAGCCAAGCGCGCTAACCACTCGGCCATGGGACGGATTTTAAGAGTTTTCAAAAGTTCTCAAAAGTTAAAATACAAATCATACTTTATAACAAATAGTTTATGCAAATAAATCCAATTTTAAAATTTGTTTAAATGATTATTTTATGACTAGAGCATTCGCCAATTTTGGAAAAGTGTTTAGGACAAGCGTAATAACAGCGTCTGCTGTAAATTTTCCAGTTTTAATAGCTCTTCAAATATTAAACGAATTTGCTGAAAAATCGAGATTTAAAGAGATACGAGTGAGATTTTCAATTTAATCTCCAGTCACACTTTTCCGTAAAAATTTCTAAGTTAGGGGGAGTTTTGAATGTGGCTTTCCATTCACATAACATAGAAATGCTCAGTATTTTTAGAAAATAGGCATTTCCTTTAACCTCGTCCAACTTATTCAGCTAGATTATTTAATCAGGAATTCTCACATTATCGACATCTATAATTAGTTATACAATCAATACCATTTTAATTAAGATAAAAACAATTTACGAGAGAAACGTTATTCACCTTTTTCAAAAAATAATTTTACCAATAGTGAAAAAATTTAATAAAAAAATTAAATTTCAAATACCGCCTTTATCTCTTTTTGGGGAAAAAATGAATACTTCTATAGCATTAATAAAAAAAAAAAATCTTTCCTACGAGTCACCAGAACATGCTATAGCAATTTCGCGCATACATGGTGAAGCGGATATCCTGATCTCGATTGTGTATGCTCAAGAAATATTTCTCCCTAAACAGTATACCTGATAGAACATTTTGCAAAGGTGCGTTTATTTCGGGTAAAATGCTTCTCCTATTATACCTTTCAGAATTTGCCTTTAGTAGAGGAAATCGTTAAAGCAGCCAGAGGGCATTTTGCTTGCGTCTGAATCCACAGAAAGACATTGTTAGCGTGCCCCATTCATTTCACTATTCTGCATCATCTTCTACAAAGCTTACTCATCATGAGGCAGCAAGGGCATCCCCAAAGCTACTGTTTACCAGGAATGTTACCCAAAATGTACGTCATGGAGCTGCCTCAATTATCGTTGGAGGGTCTTTGTGTAGAACAGCCAAAATTGCAGCAAGGCACGCCACTCCGAGATTAATCCAGAGTAATCAGCAAGGGTACATCTGCCGCTAATCCCGTGCACGCCAACCATTCGTCCTCCTGCTAGCAGATGCCGCAGCAGTCGTATGGCACTCAGGTCACGGAGGTGCCTATTCATCGTAGCATTCGTTAAAGGGCGGCTCTGCTTTCCCTCTGGGGCAGTGGTTCCTCTTGGGGTCACAGGTCATAGCGTGTCAACCGTCTGTTTTATCCCCAGTGTGAATAGCGACATATCTGACAAGAGAGGCAGGGCCGGCCCTATTATTAATGAGTTGGAAATATTCTCTGAAGGTTGGCAAGAGAAGCTAACATCATCAAGCATTAACACAGATGTAAAAGCAAAAAAAAAATGCAGTGAATGCAACTAATATTACTAAAATTTATTGGAAAGTTTCGGATTTGTTGCATATGCTTCATATAAATAAAAATATATTTTTTAAATGCTTTAAAAGTATACATTAAATTTTTTTAAAGGAATTATATCAGTAAACACTGCAGGCCAATGACTAAGAACTTTTTCAGTCTTTCAGAACTCGAAAAAACGTTCAAAGAATGCGCTTTCAATACAACAAACTGAACAAAATAGCTAATGTATCATTTTAAAATTATCTTACATTTCTTCTTACTAAGATTCTAGCGTTGATTCTAAACTGTTAAGCAAACAGTTCAACACGATAAATTTTTATTGTAACAGTATTTTAATTATTGCAATATTGAAGTCCTAAGAATTTCCGTAACTTCTTCCGATAAGATTGTAAATTCAGTTGCCAACAATAGTCACTAGCGATATAAAGATCAAAAGCTAATTTCCCTAGTGTTACTTTGTATAGATTAGGCAAGCCGTAAAAGTTTATGCGAGTGGAGTAACATAATCAAATGAACTGGTTAATACGTACACCTAGTCGAAAGGGATCACTACGGTCGATTAATATCGGTTGCTTACGGTTAAACGAAACAGAATACAGTATCGATGAATAGATGTTGAGTTTTTCATGGGCATGAAAAATTTTATAGCAGAAGCTTCAGTTTATCATTAATATTTAACCAGTTTTACTGAGAGTTACACGCCAAGTGAGTAGAAATTGAATTGGTGTTTTACATTCTGGCGGAACCTTTGTGAACATAATGGGCTAAATGGCATGGTCACAAGAATCCCAAGGGCTCAGAGAGACAGATGGAACCTCTCATCAATTCTACACAGAACGTTATTCTAGTATGCAGAGGCTTTGGCTCCTCTGCACATGGAGCCACGGCTTAATGTCAATTATGACAGACTGTGGCGTTTCTAAGTCCATCGGTGCTTTTTCTCACTGACTCGTATGATGAGTTTGTTAAGATAAAATCTCAATGCCTCCACAGTTGGAACTCGAACCTGGGAATTGAAGATTTCGAGCATGGCGCGCTACCAACTGAGCAAGATTCTCATTTCAGGAGAAATTGCTTTGAGAAAGTGAGAATAACTTAAAGGATTTCCCTTTCAATTCTCAATAATTTACATATTTATTGTTTCCATATTAAATATACAAAATAGTAAATACTATTCTTCAAAAACTTTAGTTCTACTTTCATTTGCTTATTACGTTTTGAAATCGGCAAAGCTGAAAACTGAGTTGCAGTATTGTGACAGATATAAAGAATCATGTAGTCACCAGGATTTGAACCAGAATGTGGCAAATGGGACACCAAAACTTTTTTTCTATAAATTTGAGTTCAGCACAATTTCATATTGAATGCAAACATCATTAGTTATAAGCAGTGGTGAAAGTAGATTTTATTTCTTAGCGGTACGCTTCAAAGCATAGCTATGTGTGGAAAATTACACACAGGCGATCACTCCACTGAAGTCGTCTTACAGGGGTTAATAAATTGAAGTGTGTGGCGACGAAAGTAAAGTGCTCTTAGATTTTCTCACTTTCCATATGTTTTCCGCAAATAGTGAATGATTTAGAGATTCTTAATTGAAATAAATATTAATATATTTAAATATTTGCTGATTCCGTTGTATTTTTAGATTTCAGTCTTGTTAAAAAAAATAATTATTTAATTTAGATGTTTTTAAAAAAATTTTCTTACTTAAAGGAATTTTTTTAGAAAGGAAAATTAACGTTTCACTCGTATTGTAATTTTGAACACTCAACTTGCATATTTTAAACTCAGAGTTGCCAAATATAGAATTTTTTTAGAATAACATTTATTACACCAAATTGCAGACATTCCGCATCCAAAATGTGGTAGGAAAAGAGTGGCTTTTGTCATAAAAAAAAGTTGCCAGATGATTTTGTTGAGCGTTCTTGTGTGCCAAACAAATTCATTTAGCTTTCTACTCTTGACATGGGTATTATAGGTTGGCCAGGCCTGCAGTAGAAAAATTAATCATTTCACTTTTACACGTGATATATGTATTTGCTAGCACGCTTAACTTTACATATGATTTGACCTCAAAATAGACCTTGTCTTCACCTTAATGAGAAATGTTTAGCGATTCAGCAACGCTAATACCAGAGGGAAAATGGGAATTATTAGGTTGGCGTGCGTGAATGCTTTTACCATTTGGATAGTATCGCAGCCCGATATGCGGAAGATCATTGCATCCCAAACTCTCCTCATCTCTCATGCTTGCTACCTTTCCCCCTTAAAAGATGTCCGCTAATTGTAAACTACAACGCCACTCTTCTAGTGGACATGGCAGAATTCTTTCTGTTCTACCCTAACCTTAATCCACTCTGATTAAAGGTTCCAAGAAAAGTAACCTCGCTTTTCTTTAATGCAAAACTGCTGGGCTTTTAATTTCAGTTTCACAGCATTGTTCGTTAAATCAGAACCCAAATCATGCTATAGTATTATTTTTATATCAAATTTATTGTTTGATGTAATTAAAAAGTTGATAATAATTTTATCAATGTTTCTCAGGAAAAACATGTTCATCATAAGTTGATAATCATAATTTCTTTTTATTATAATGATTCTGATATTTGGGGATCTGAAACGGCTCGACGTATTTAATATGTAAACAAATACTATAAATTCTGATACTGAAGGTTAAATTCCAAGGAATGCAAATGATGAAAAAGCATTAGAGAATTAAATTCTTAGTTGATAATTTTTTACACTTCTCAAACAGCTGTTTATCACTGGTCTGATAAGAGCTTGCCGATTTAAGACGTCAGACGACCTATTATGAAGGCGAGATCTCAGCAGAAAGAAAATAGCTATACCTATAGGGTCTCGAATCCAGGTCCCATAAAGTTGAAGTGAAGCATGTAAACCACTTGATCACAAGGACGATGTCAAGCTCAATAAATTTGACAAATGGCAGTTATCAACGACGCAGTTTTTGTTAATAATTTTGAATCATCTGTGGGCCTTATTCTTCAAATATCTTCTTTATCATTAGCTATCCATTATTTTAAACTTCTTTTTTACAGACGACAATGCTGACATGCTGCGGGTCAATACTAACAAATATGCTAAATTCAGTGAAAATGATAGTTGTTATAGAAGTCGAAACTGGTAGTTTAGTATAAATTACTGATGAAATATGAGGAGGTTTCATCATTGCAATTGCCTTGAGTATGAGTCTTTTTTGGATGTCGAAACTCTCAGACTACAGGTACGTATTAAAAGTCAGATTTTTCAAAAGCATTCATTATTAATATTTAACACCAAACAAAAAAACAATTGGAATATTGTTACTTACAAAGAGAAAATTTACAGCAATCTAAAGTTTTCTCTTCAAAATCTAGAAACAAATTAACTGCACTGAAATAAAAATCGCTTTCCCCAGTAGTATATTGGCCACAAGACTCAGGTGGAAAATATTTTTTGAAGGGACTAAAGCTAACCTCATGAGGAGCGACGAGGGAGAAATTAAAAATTCGATAGAGGTATAATACCTTTTATTTAATATTCAAATAAACTTATCTAGAGTAAATAAATATATTTACTTTCTTTTGTTCAAGTTTATAATTTGATTCAAATAAAAAAATTTAAATTAATAAAAACTAATACACGTTCACTTAGACGCCAAAATTCTTTTTTTAAATCTTCCAAATAATTTCAGTCGTAGAGTTTAGGAGTGTGCGTATTCTCTGAATACGTGTCTGTTTAGGGAATGACGAAACAGACCACCAGTTTTTGAAATGGCTAGGAAGGACAACTTAATATTTAAAATTCATAGCAAATATTTCTTGCCTTAAAATTAAGGGAGGTGTGCTAAGCGAAAATTATGTTTAAAAAAGAATGATGTGCCAACTTTTGTGGGCAATAAAATTGAAAGAACGTGTATTAGTTTTTCTATAATGGTTACTCCAGTAGCGTAATGTAAGGTGATTAATTGATAAAACTAATTTTCAAAAATCTGTTTTTCCATGATTTTACATTAAAATTCCCCCCCTTCAAACTTATTACTTAAATTTGAGAAAGCATGTGCCCCATCGCCCCCATTAAACTGCCATCCGTTATTCCCAGAAATGTTTAGAATTTTCAATTCAGCAGAATATAAAATAATATATATTTTGAAAACGAAAATTTTAAAACCACAAGTACACGCTGCTTTGCAATGGATTTCAACGTCTAAGTGAGTTCATATCCTTTCTTTGATTTACCACCCCGTTTTCCCAGTTCTGCCTCCGGTAGTGATTAAGACCGAACCCAGACAGCTACAGCGGATGGGATAGTGCATTGTCCGTGAACTCTTAATACGACTCCCCGAAAGACGGCTTTGGTTGGAGTCACCTTTGTCTGTCTAATTCTGCTGTCTATACCCACTATCCTTGCTAATCATTCGAAGAGAGAAAGCACTACTTCCAATTTCTAGCACTCCCTGTCGGCAGAAATGGAATCGCAAGTATCCGGTTTCTAAACAGCTTGGTATCTAAAGGGTTAAACTTAATAATGTGGTTCGCTTTTAAAAAAAATAAATTCTCGGTTGGAAAAGCATTAAGGTGAAAAGGAAATCGTTAACGGAGCCACTACTGAAAAATGTCTTGCCGGTACGACGTACCGGTGCGTACCGGCCTACTTTCACCACTGGTTATAAGTGTGGTTTAGGAAAAAATTTCCTGATGGGCTCCAAAGAATTTGCAAATATTTCTCAAGATTGATATGTACATACAGGGAACATCAATCCTTTAGAACAGTGTCTCGCAAACTTTTTTACTCTGCGGCACACTGAATCTAATTTTTTTTATCCGCGGTACACTTAAAAAAAATTTTTTTATGGTTACGTAAAAAGAGGAAAATTGAAGTTTCGTTAAATGCATTTTATTTAAAATTTAGATATGAACATATTTCAATGGGATGTATGAGCTTGCTTCTGCGAACAAATTTGCATTATTCTTGGCTCAAAGTTAGATAAACACACTCGCATCTCTTCATCAATCATCTGAAGCCGCTCACGCTTTTTAGATTTAATTTCAGTCAATGATGAGAATCCAAGTTCACAAAGATAAGACGAGTCGAAGGGTAACAAGGCTCGAATAGCTTTTGTGCTCAATTCAGGATATCTAGTGTCAATTTGAAAATCTCTCGCGGCACACAGTTTGCGAGACCCTGCTTTAGAAATGCAAAATTATTTTATGTGCTGAACCTTCTGCAAAGCAATATTATTAAAGATATAATATTGGGTATTTAAGAAAGAACACAAATTCAAAGGAAAACGCCGCATTCATATTAGTATTAAAAAATTTCTCTTTTCACCATTAAACACATGGTGATAAATCAGTTTTATCATATAAATACCACTAAATTCCTAAATCATTTCGTAAGAGAATTTTGGAAAGTTTGACGCTACTCATAAATAAACCGCCATTGGCTTAAGGAGATGTCTCAAAAATTTCTAAGGAAAAATATTACGAGGCATCAAGTACGGAATTGCACCACAGCAACTGCCAATTTCAAGGTCCATCCCCTTTCTCCCTCACCAAATGGAGTGTCATCTAGGCGATGTCAAATGATAAAAAATTACAGGTAAAATCGCCGACAGATGTTCAGAATAACCTCACTCCCCCCAGGTCACGTGCGAGCAGACAGAATTGCTCTCCGAGAATGCCGCGTCCTTGAACAACAAGAATGACATTAGGGAATCAAATTGAGCATATTAAAGGAAATGACGACTGCCTTTGGAGTTTTAGACCATTGGTTGCTATCTTAGTTGCAGGATACCAAAAACGGGTTTTCCGTTTTTATAAGCACTTCCTGCAAGTCCTTTTTATGATTCCGACACAAGGTGTTGGAATCATAGATAGAAAAGTGCTTAGCAAAGGAGAAACCAGACTGTAAGGTATCTCAATATACATTAAGCTGGAATGCAGCATAATATACGTTTCAAGATTTTTTTCCGTTACGTTATTATGAAACAAAATCAATATTACAAATAGATGGATACAGGATTTTTACTTAATCAGTTTTTTTGCACTTTTTTTAATCAAAAATTCTCTTTGATTACATAGAATTCACTTTTACACATTTTGTATAATCGAAAACCATACATTTTATGTAGCTATTTTCAGTGATTATATTATTATTACAGAAGAGCTTCTATTAGGCTTCGGTAGCAAGCTGAAATAAAAACTTGTTAGTTACATCCAGTCAAAGATCTAGGGGGAAAAAATCGAGGGGATTGGCAAGAAACAATCGAACCGTAAAATGCAATATGACAAAAACTTTTCTTTCGAAACATATGCAAATATATTTATATATTTTTTGCCTTCATTCCAAATAAACTTCTCAAGAAGGATCTTGAATAAATAGCTGGGTGCTAATGTATTTGTTCAATTTTATGATAAAGGAGTTGTCCCTAAGGATTTTACTAGAGATATTATCATCCACATTTTCAAGAAAGTTACAGTTCTCTGTAATTATCACCCAGGTTCAGAGGTGGCAGGAGCTGCTTACATCACTTTTACCTATCTTTCTACTGCTTTTCACTCGTCATTTAGAGGTTTGAGGATTTGTCAAAACATTGTTCCCCCATATCTTTTGAATGCGAAGAGCAAACTTAATGATTTATGTGTCAAATGAAAGCTTGTGACGCGGTATCATAGGCTATAAAATTTCATTCCCCATGCTTTCCCCCCTCTAAAAAAGGGAAATATGAAAACACCTGTTCCGGTATATCTTTGAAAAGCGAGGGCCGAATGTAACATGTTGTGAGCAAAATATACCATCCTTGATTGCTTCCCCCTATAAAAAGGAAATGTGAAAGTCATTCTTCTACTATATCTTTCGAAGGCGAGGGCCTACAGTTACGTGTTAAGTATCAAATGAAAGCTCATATGAGGAGACCGTCATCGACTATTCCGAATTATGTTCCCTCCATTCTCCTCTCCCCCAAAAGAGAACGAAAATTAAGGGGGGAGGTCGACCTTAACAAGTTATATAATTCAAATTAAAACTTGTGTTTCAGGTAGCCTATGACATTGGGGACGCCATGACTCCAAATAAGGGGGAGGAAAAATGTTGTCTATATTTATGAGCCATATCAAATATAAGTTTAAGGTAGGTGTTTTTAGTGACAAAAAAAAATATAATTTTTAAAAAATACCTCTCTCTATATGTGCCCTAAAAAGTACAAAATAAAACTAATGCATATCGATGGCGCAATCAGTCAATGAATTCATATTCACTTCAAAGGAAGATAGGGCGCCAATTTACCTACTTAACATTATCCCATCTTCCTTTGAAGTGAATACAATTTCAGTGACTGATTGCACCATCGATATGCTTTAGATTTATTTTCTACTTTTTAGGGTGCATTAGAGAGAGAGGTATTTTTCAAATTTTTTAATTGATTTATATTTTCTTCATTTAGACTGATTCTTGAGAACTGTTTAGTTTCAAAACCCTATGCTTACTTTCTGTGTACATTTCAAAAGGACTTTTGATTATATGTAGTTGATAAGCGAGCTCGTAATGGGATATCAGAAAAGTAATTTAATATCATCATGACTCTATAACACTAAGTTAGGTGTGAGAGTTGGTAAAGCTTTCACTGATTGGATTTATATTATTACTGCAGTTCAAAAGGCTGCAATTTGTTGTTACCTTTTCTCTTCTGTTTGGTTATCGACTATGTGCTATGCGGAATTCACTGCAACGGAAAGAATGTGGCCTTCTTTCCATTGCAGTGTCTAGAGATATGAAACTATCTGACAGCTTAAGTTGACGATTGGGCCATTTCGGCAAATGATGTTGAGGACACGAACTCTTTAATGCAAGTTATTGATGAGACTTGTAATAAATGGGGCAGGGTTTTGATAGAATAAAAACTAAAGTTATAAAAATTGGTTGGTATGTGGTGCTCTAGTTCTATGGAATAGTTGTGTTGTTAAGCAAGTATTCAGTTTAAATATCTTGGGAGTTATGTGGTATATACTGATAATATGCGACATGAAATGACGTATGAAAATTGGCAATGTATGCTTGAACTTTTAAGAATACGTGGAGATTTTGGAAAAATAGGCATATACACCTAAAGATGAAAGTTTAGTTCTTTCTAAAGTTCGTTATGATAACGAAACTTGAACATTTTGTGAGATAACAGGGTTCGCTTGTTTTATCTCTCAGCCGCACTTTTTTGCACACGTTGAGCTAAATGGTCAGGTCACAAGGACTCCGAGGGCTCAGAAAAGGTTGGGGAGGGACCCACTGGAACAGCTGTTGGGAGACAGATGGTAGCCTCCCGTCAAGGCCATCCAGCGTGTTTTTTACGTGCACAGGGTATAGCTCTCCCGCACACGAGGCCACGGCTTAAAGTCACAAGCCCATCGGTGTTCCCTACTGACGGTGGACAAGGCAAAGATTTTGCGGAGATAAATCTCAAAGGTGAAAACAATTGAGCTTACCTCAATAAAATTTTTACTGTAACAAGAAACGAACATTTTGCAAGCGAGATAACAGGAAACTTGATGCTTTTTATTCTAGGTGCTTACACAGTATTTTGGGTATTAGGTGATTTGACTATATAAACAATGATGAGGTTACATAAAGAAATGATCAACTATCTTTGAGTAGCATCTTGTACATGGAGAGACTGCACTGGTTTGGCCATGTTCCCTGCATGCAAAACTAGATTATAAAATAGATTCATGAAAAGTGTGCTTAAAGTTCTCAGAAAAGGGGGAGACTTAGAATGGAGTGGATGAACAATGCCAAACAGGACCTGTTTAGAATTGATTGGAGTGGACAATGCCAAACAGGACCTGTTCAGAATTGGTTGCAGTGGACAAATGCAACAGCAGTAGTTTGGGATAGAAGTGCATGGAGAACTAAAATGCGCGTTCAGGTTGGATCTCTGTAGACCATGGCTGCTTGAGATTTATGTATGCGTATAGTTATAATTTTAACGAAATATTAAATTTTATTCTCCAGTCCAACACTAGGGTAAAAATATTTCAAAGCACCACTACAAGACTTGTTTACGTTATACAAAAAATGTAGTATTTATTAAATGGAAGAAAATTATTCGTCACTGCATATGGTACAATCATATAATCTGTTATATGGAGTAAGAATTTTTTAAATTACTAAGCATTCTCTTCGTGAAATAGTTCGTAAATTTCGCCAAGTTTAATTATTTTATTACGATCTCTTGAATATGTTTTGCAGCACTTCATAAAAATTTCTGGCCATATCTCTTAGTTACATGCAAAGGCATGCAGAGATCTAGAGTAAGAGGCATCGTAAAGTAAAAGAATTTAACTAAAACACTCATTTTATTTTTCAAAATTCAGCATTGTTGAAAAAGGATTTTTTCTGTTAGGGAGAATACCACAGAAAAAGAAGTCAGCCACTTGCAGCTAGGGCGGACTTCTATTCTCAGGTTCCTCTTTCCGCTTCTGTTCAGGAGTAATGGTTCAGAAAATACAAAATGGCACGTCCCTCTGCTAAAGGTAGATTCCAGGCAGCGAGAAAAACAAACCGACCTCTAGTGGAAAGGTGGCTAGCTATTGCTGCTGTTCAGTGGGCGTGAGGCACTTAGTAAAACTTCTGCGCTGGAACTCAATGATGGGCAAATATTTGTTACCCGAGAGCCAAATATGGTGCCAACAAGCAACTGGAGGATGGGATCGAAATGGTATGTGAGCAACAGTATCTTTTGCAAACATAAAAAAACACCGCAATAACGATTTTTCTTTTGTTATGGCTAATATATAAAAAAAAAGCATTTAAGAACTTTTGCCTGTTCACAATTTCTGTTTCCTTGTCGGCAAACACTAACAAAAGAATACAAAACCTTATAAAAATACGGAATAAAAATAGAAAAAAGGAATTCCTAAATGCTGTTTTTTATTCAAGTAAACTGGAAATCATGACTAAACTGTCAAATTTTATTATTTCAATTACATTCTTTTATTAATTAAAAGGATAAAATAAATTTTGATTAAAGCAATTACAAAAATAATTAGTTTCACATTAAAAAAATATCTGAGTATGATACGACATATAGATTGAAAATGTTTGAATAAATAAAACGAGAATTTGTGGTTAATGTAGAAACAATACGTCTATACAAAAACAATACGATGCACTTTTTTTCCTATCCGGCAATAATGAAATGTACTATTACATTCTCACTTTCCTGTAGGATGGTGAACTTCCGCTTGTTGGTAATCGGATACAACGCGTCTTACGAGAAAGAATACTTTTAGGATGAATTTTTATTTTCACGCAATTTTCCTTTCGAATTGCCACTTCTTTCAGAGGAACGACCATCAGTGGATTTTTGGCTATGGAGATATCTGAAGTAGAATGTATATCGAGGAAGCCCTTACACAATTCCGAACTTAAACGATGCTATAAAGAATGCTATTGCCCTGGAGATGGCCAGTACACTGGAAGCAATGCTATTATGTCTGTTGTCACATCGAAAACGATGCGTTCTGGGAAATGGAGGAGCACAGATTGAACATTTGCGATTACATGAAACTGGGTCATACTTTGATCACAATCGACAACTATGAGCCTTACAAGATAGCATAGTTACGTGTATGAAGTATCGCCTTCCTTGACCAACGTTTTTTTTTACCTGCAATTGGTTGGGTACATAAATTTGATCTATACTCACCTTGCATTTAACATTTAGTGTTACAAAAAAAAAACTACGTCATTAAATATTTTTACGTATTCTGTAACTAGCAGTTATTTGAATTCAGTATGTTAAATAATAAAAAGAATTAAAATAATACTTTGCATAGATGCATAATTATTTACATTTCATATTCTATAATTGTACTTCATGTAATTCTGTCAAAAGATAATTAAGAAGGTAATTAAGAAATAAACTTTGAGAGAAACAACAAAAAACGTCTATGTCAATCATTACAAACAGTTCCCCATTGATGAGCCAAAGAATGAGTTGTTTTTTTAACGAGATTTTACTCGTTAAACGAGATGTCTTGGCTGGAATTCGAACTTAGATTTCATTACTGCACACTCAAAGCACAGTTAATGTAAATTACTTGAAAATAAAAAATAATACAAAAAAAATTAAATATTTCCTATTCCCAAAAAATTTCTATTCATAGAGACATAAATACGTAATTTTTGTCTTTTGAAATGCGGGTTCAGCTGTAGAAGTAGAAAAAATGACTACATTTGGAACCTATTTCATTGCATATATCCCACTTGTATTCAGCCTAGAAAAACAATGAACAATTTGAAGGGGGGGAAAAAAGAGAAAAATAACACATTATTTCTACCAAGATTCTCCCACTGAAATGGCATCACGCTTGACCTGTGTATAAACTCTACTTCACATCTACCCGGTCCGTTTTCCACTGCAAGTTATCGTAACGGCTTCCGTGCAGCCAACCGTGTCTACTGGGAAACAAATGCTCCCAAGGTGAGGAATAAATACATCGTCTTCGGGAGAAAGTTGCAGTTGGAAAACATATAATGCACCCTAAAATCGAGTACATAAACGTGGAAATCTTTTTCTTCCACCAGTAATATGATTGATGAGCCATTGTTAGAGGAGAGGGCTACCATTACAGCCAACGGAAGTTGAACAGCTGAACGTTTCTCTGGCCGACAAATTTCTCACAGCAATCGGCTTTACATAACTGGATTCTGATGAAAAGTAATTCCGTTGTTCTCCTCATATCTCAAACTTTTCCTTCCGCGTTACTCTGCATGGGCGCATTACTGTTGGCACTATCAAAATAAGGCTGAGCGTGACGTTACCAGTGACCGACACAAAGTGAAGATTGCTCCTCTTTCCTTAAGCACGCAATCTTCACTACAGCTAAAAGACACAATCGTTTTATCCTCTACATTACATCGGCACTTCAAGGAATTTATTTGCACAATGATTCCTGGTTTATTTGGTAATATGTTGAGCTGATGATAGCTCACAATTATTTCTTCTTTTTTGCCGTTTTTTTTTTTCAAACGTATGCAATCAAACGGGATGGGGGAAATAGAAAATAACAGTTTAAATACTGCAGCAAAGCTTGAGAAATATTCTAAAAGTAAAATAAATGTTGTGAATGGAAAATACAGACACATTATAATGAAATTGCGTTGTGTTGTGTTGTTTTACCTCTGGGCGGCACTTTTTTGCACACCATGGGCTAAATGGCCAGGTCACATGGACCCCGAAGGCTCAGAGGTTGGGGGAGGGGACCCACTGGAACAGCTGTTGGGAGACAGATGGTAGCCTCCCGTCAAGGCCATCCAGCGTGTTCTTTAACGTGCACAGGGTATGTCTCTCCCGCACACGGGGCCACGGCTTAACGTCCCATCCGACGGACGGCGGCCTTTCCAAGCTCATCGGTGTCCCCTACTGACCGTGGGCAGGGCGGGGAATTTTGCGGAGATAAATCTCAACGCTGACCCAGCTGGGACTCGAACCTGGGAAATGAAATTGCTCTCTCAAATTCATTACCATGTATGGGATGGGGGATAAATTTTACAATTAAAAATTATGAGCCAACTGCCAATCTTTAACAACCATTTTCTGTCATTTAAGTAGGTCGTGATTAATTAATAGTTTTCCGCAAAGAGAAAAATTAACGTAAAAATCTGCTAATTAAATTTTGTAACATTGATTAGCACACGCGGGATAGAGATCCGTTATTCTGATAGAACACCCATTTTTATTTTGAAGATCTTTTTAAAATTAGCGATGTTGAACAAGCTACTTTTTTTTAGACATAATTTATAATCGGATTATGAATTATAATAGGAGGATTAGATGATACTTTGCACTCTTACTCCTTTCCTCTTGACGAAATCGAAAAATACAGGGCAAAAAAATAGATTATAATTGTCGTTGTAACAAAATTCACCATGAAGTTAAAATCTGATGCATTGAAGAAATGGTGACAGATCCAATTCTTTACTGAAATTGTAATGTTCACGAAAGCATCAACGTACGTTGGAAGCAGATTCCAAAAACTCCCTGCTCTACATAGATGCAAATGGAATCTGCAGTTTTTTCTTAGGCAATGGAATACACATGGGGAGGGGGGATATCTTCTAGAATGGATTGGATTGTTTTACCTCTGAGCGGCACTTTTTTGCACACCATGGGCTAAATGGCCAGGCCACAAGGACCCCGAAGGCTCAGAGAGAAGGTTGGGGGAGGGGACCCACTGGAACAGCTGTTGGGAGACAGATGGTAGCCTCCCGTCAAGGCCATCCAGTGTGTTCTTTAACGTGCACAGGGTATGGCTCTCCCGCACACGGGGCCACGGCTTAACGTCCCATCCGACGGACGACGGCCTTTTCAGCCCATCGGTGTCCCCTACTGACCGTGGGCAGTGCGGGGAAATTTTGCGGAGATAAATCTCAACGCTGACCCAGCTGGGACTCGAACCTGGGAACTACAGATTACGAGCCTGGCGCGCTACCGACTGAGCCATCCCCGCCCCCCAATATCTTCTAGTGTTGCTACTTTAAATTGTTTGCAAAAGATGTTGGCAGTCTTAGTGAGTTAGTTGTCCTACATATTTAGTTGTTCTACATATGTTCCATAAGTGTGTAAGTTGTTTCATACTTCTTGCATGCCATCAGTTTTTTTTTTTTGGAGTAGAAATATTACTAATAAGATACATCACATCCATTTAGCAATTCATATCGTCATATACTCAGCATGATTTTGACATCTACAGCTGATAATCGCTGATAAAATTTGCGTATGATGATAATTCTAAGACTTCATAGAATTCACCTACTTACGCTTTTTTGCAGAATAATTGCAAAAGCGTTAACATTATGCCAATTTTTCTGAAGATATCCTTGTGGTTTCTTTCACTTACTGCTTCGAAAATAGTTTCGTAAAAAAGAAATCCACGATTACCTTATATTTGCATTTCTACGTTGAATTTTACTAATCTTTTTCTGGAAATATTAATATTTTGCACTACGCATACAGAATATTTTGGTACCACTCAGGAATGAGGCAATCATCATCGTAATGAATAATACCTACTTTCAACACATTCGACAGATTTTTGTTCAGCTGTGAGTCAATGATATAATAAATGTGAAAATATTTTACTTATATGAAAAAACATTTTCTCTATACATACACCGAAGAGCCAAGACATTATGACTAGTGCGTCTTTATGCAAATTGACGCAACAACAGGTAAACGACGGCGCGTGTGAAGGTCATGAAACGATATAAATAGCACCTGATACTGAGCTCTGTTAATCAGTGTTATTCTTGTGCTTCAGATGGTTTGACAAATGCCAAATTGTAATGACCAGACGACTGGGTCAGAACATTTCCGAGACAGTAAGGCTTGAGGGTGCTCACGGTCAGTCATGGTTAGTACCTTCAAAAAGTGGTCCGAGGAGGGAAAAACCACGAACCACCAGTAAAGTGTGGGCAGACCACGGCTCATCGATACTAGAGGTGAGCGAAGGCTATCCTGTATGGTGCGCGAAGGCTATCCTGTACTCGCCCGTAATTTGAATGTTGGTGACAGGAGTAATGTGTCCCAACACACAGTACATCGAACCCTGCTGTGCGGGGCGGGGGTGGCTCAGTCGGTAGCGCGCCAGACTCGTAATCTGTAGTTCCCAGGTTTGAGACCCAGGTGGGTCAGCGTTGAGATTTATCTCCGCAAAATTCCCCGCCCTCCCCACGGTCAGTAGGGGACACCGATGGGCTTGGAAAGGCCGCCGTCCGTCGGATGGGACGTTAAGCCGTGGCCCCGTGTGCGGAAGAGACATACCCTATGCACGTTAAAGAACACGCTGGATGACCTTGACGGGAGGCTACCATCTGTCTCCCAACAGCTGTTCCAGTGGGTACCCTCCCCCAACCTTCTCTGAGCCTTCGGGGTCCATGTGACCTGGCCATTTAACCCATGGTGTGCAAAAAAGTGCCACTCAGAGGTAACCCAACCCTGCTGTGCCCATGCTAACCTCGATTCACCGTCGAAAGCACCTACAATGGGCACATGAGCATCAAAACTGGACCTTGAATGATTGGAAGAAGGTCGTCTGGTCAGATGAATCCCATTTCCTGTTGCACCATGTGGAAGGCCGGGTATGTGCGTCGTTTACCTGGGAAAGTGTTGACACCAGGATGCACCATGGGGCGAAAACGAGCAGGTGAAGGAAATGTAATGGTTTGAGCAATGTTCTGCTGGGAAACCCTGGGTCCAGTCATTCATGTGCAGGAAATTATGACGTCTATCACCTAACCTAAACATCATTGCAGACCAAGTACATCCTTTCATGGCAATGGTATACCCCTCTAGTAGTGCCTTATTTCAGCAGGATAAACGCACCATGCCACACTGCTCGGATTGTTCGCAGAACATGAGGAAGACTTCCAGTTATTGCCCTGGCCTCCAAATTCCCCAAACATCAATCCAATCGAGCATCTGTGGTTTGTGTTGGAACAGTACATCCGATTTGCGGCGGCTTAACCACGTAACTTACAAGAGTTAATGGATCTGCTGCTAACGTGTTGGTACCCGATACCATAAGACTCCTTCAGAAATCATGTAACGTTCATGCCTCGCCGGGAAAGGCTGTTTTGGTGGCACGTGGATGACCAACATCAACTAGTAACGTAATTCTCACGCTGAATCACACGCGAGCGTCAATGACATATCAATCATTGTTTTATTGTAGCACGTTCATCTGTCGTAACAATACAAAGAGAAGGTGCAGAATGTGCACAAAGGATATTCGAGAAATGCGTGCAAAGAACACTTAGATACTATTTCCTACGAATACCACAACAAATGAATCTTACATTTGTTTTTGAAAATAAATCCTTACGGTTCATGTTAAACAGCAGCAATAATTTGCTACGAAAAGTTTGCTAAAAATTAAAAAAAAGAGGTACAATGTCTGACAGTTGTTTTTGCATTTATTTTGAATGATTTTTTGGGATCAATTTTTTTGTGATAAGTATTCATGAATTAAGCACTTTAATACATTAAGCGCTTTAAACACACCATTTGTGTTGCTGAAACCATCTTTGATGGTTGGTTGTTACGGTTATATGGCGGAAGGGCAACTAAGTCTGAAACCACAAAAAAGTGGAAAACCTCAGGTCATTATTAGCCTACCAATTATGATTCGTAGAAATTAGTGTTAAAAGCATCCTAATATTTGAACCACACAAAACATTATAATAACTATCACTGTATGACTATATCGATCACAGTATTACCCTAATTTACGAAACACATTAAAATATAATTTCACGGTCATGTCGTCTAGTGTTAAAGTATTTTACATCCAAAGTGACTTAATCAGTACGCATTCTTACCCACACATTTTTCAAATATTCTGTATCCTCTTTTGGTTCAGTGACCAGGAACATTCTAAATGCAACCCTTGTTCTAGTAGCGGCCTGCAGGTCAAGAAGTTCAGAATTAACACCAACTGTCTGTCGTGAAGCCCCGACTAGCTGATAAGTCAAGTCAGAAACACAAAAGAAGTGAAAAAAAATGTTCGTGTCATAGAGATGCATAGAAGTTGGAAGCAAGACATGGATTAAAGATGGTTTGGAAGAGTCAATGAAAAAAATGACAGGTTAATCCGATTACGTATGAGCCTGGCCAAATCCGGCTAGTAGCGTGTGAGGGAGACCGATTCTAGAAGGCAACGATAGTAAGTCTAGGGAGGGGCTGCATCACTGGCACGCCACTGTGAGTCTTCTACGTGTCTCGGTCAGTCTCCGAGTTGCACCACTATCATTAAACAACACACCACAAAGAAACGAAAGAAACATGGAAGAGGAAACGCCCAGAGAACAAAGCAAAACATTTCGAACAAATATATGACAGAATGAAAATTATTTGGCAATTGTTGGGCTAAAAACAAACTATATATCTGATCTCGGGATACAACAGAAAGGCGGAATCAAGAATTGCAGAATTCTAATACCTGAACTTCTTGTACGCTTTCAAAACATATTCTATAAGCAATTATATTTTCATCGCTTCGATATCGGATTAGGCTAGAACTTTCTATATTTTTATCCCATTTCGGTTTATGTGAAAACTACGTATTAACTGATCAATGGCAAAGTTTGGCGAAAGCAGATCTAAATTACGAATTCAAATGTAAAAGCAAACAAAACACCTAAGCACAGAATACTTATGCACATTAGTTGAAATTTAGAATACTTAAAATAAAAACTTGAAGTTAGCCGTTTTATTGAGACACATTTACTGCACAGTGAGTTAAATATCAGATCACAAGGATACTAAGTCACAAAGCAATTTTTGGTAAAGGAACCTAATGAAAAGCTGTAAGGACAGAAGGCAGCCCTTCTGTCCTTCCAGTCTATCCAAGTATGTCTTATAATAAGCACAGATTACAGCTTTACTGTCCATGTGGTCAAGGCTTAAAGTACCATCTGACCGATGGTGGCTTTTCCAAACTCAACTGCGTCCAAATGAAGAACATGGCGTAAAAGGCAGAAGAAAGTCAACGCCGGCACAGCTGTCATCGAAGAATGGCAACCGAGGTTGCAAATTAGTTACCAGGCACGCCACCCCCCTCCCCTGGAAGAGTATTCTTACTAATTACGTAAAAAGATATATATTAATATTTCAAATTTATTAAGATTATCGTTAAAATAATTATTTTCACAGATAAATTTATTCAGTAAACTGAACAGTGTTTCGTTACGATACAGTTTTCTGATGCCTCTTTACAAAAATTGATCGATATTTAGTCCAGATTACATTTATATATTGTGACTTCATAATTTTACACAATTTGCTCCCAGCGGAAGTATGCATGGAGACATGGAAATTGTGAGCAGCACCGAAATCTGCACTCGAGCAAACAGAAAATTTCCATCTGCAGAAGTTTACCAGATGGAATAATTCGTGATTAGATTGAAGTAGTTAAATAAGTTCGTAAAGAGATTCTGTGATCGATTCGAGTCTGTTCGTTATCAGACTAACCTAAATAAGATTTCATCTTGAAACTTACGATTGACTTTCAAAAAGCACTGCATTAAACTGCTTCTTTTGCATGTGAGTGAACAACAACGGCCAAGTGAATCAATGCAACTATAGCAGATGCTGTTCCGCTCTAATGGCTCTTTGCGTTGATGTCAGCAGACGGAGAGTCGCTGACATATTTCGTTCTCGTTAGAAATGGATATTAAAAGGAAAATTAACAATAACCCAATCCACACGATTCAAAAGCTGGAATTTTTATCCACAACGAATAACTTTGCAAATGCATCCATTAAAAATTGATATGCATTAAAATTAATATGGGGAATGTAGAACTGCGATCAATATCAAGCTTTTAATGTGGGTCATTATGAACGGCAGGCATCTCCCGGGTTAGTATCTCTAAGGGCCGACGACCAATGTCGGAATGCATGTTATCCAATTTATTTTCCTTCATAACTGTTTTTTAAACTGGTACTTTTTGATGGGATCGGCAGTTTCATCAACGCAGAATTAAACTGCCGACCTTTATTAATGCTTGATTTAATACCTATCCTTTGTATTTATTATTTGCATTTATGTTGCATTATTTTAATGATAAGAACTACAAATGAAGTTTAAATGTTGCAGAAATGATTGCAATTGAAGAGAAATCACTGTTGTATTCATGATTATTTGACGTAATGAAATGGGGCGGCTCAGTCGGTAGCGCGCCAGGCTCGTAATCTGTAGTTCCCAGGTTCGAGTCCCTGCTGGGTCAGCGTTGAGATTTATCTCCACAAAATTCCCCACCCTCCCCACGGTCAATACGAGGACACCGATCACGGGACACCGAGGGGCTTGGAAAGGCCGCCGTCCGTCGGATGTAACGTTAAGCATTGGCCCCTTGTGTGGAAGAGCCATACCCTGTACACATTAAAGAACATGCGGGATGGCCTTGACGGGAGGCTACCATCTGTCTTCCAACAGCTGTTCCAGTGGGTCCCCTCCCCCAACCTTCTCTGAGCCTTCGGGGTCCTTGAGACCTGGCCATTTAGCCCATGGTGTGCAAAAAAGTGCCGCTCAGAGGTAACCCAATCCAATCCAACGTAATGAAATATCAAAGAGCAAGCTTGATTATACAAGCAACATATGCCTATGAAGTGATTACGTTAAATTTCTTCAGAGAAGTTTCAGGAAATCTCAATTTTATATTAATATTTGGCCAATCGATAATTTTCAGAAATTACTATACGTTTGCATAACTTACCGTTTAATATTTACTTTTTCGAAATTAAAGCAAATGTAAGCTTTCAGAATATAAATAAAAAATAAATACCCACTCAAGCAGCTGCTTGCCACAGAGGTCTGACAGGAGCCTACAAATTAGGGTTGAAGAATAATCGAAAATTCAAAAACCGGTTTTTAATCGATCTGTTTTTTTTAAATCGGTTTTAACCAAAAGGTATAGTAAATTTTAATAGCCAAAATGAAAGGTACTGACTAACTCTTAACAAGCATAGATTATCGCCTAGTTTTTGGCCAAAAAATGCAAAAAGGCTGCATCATACACATGCATATGAAAAAGAAATGACAAGTTTGATTATTGACATATTTTATTTTAGCCATTCATTGAAACAATTTAGAATTGAAAAAAAAAATCTATACTTAGAAAACAAAAATTAAACTTATTTTGTAAAAAAATTTATAAAGAATAAAATAAAAATTTATCTGTATTATGGAAAACAACATAGAAATAAAAAATTTACAGAGAAAACAAAAAAATAGACTCTTCTTGTAAGAAAAGATAAAATTAAATTTAGATTTAATCGCTGTTTTGAAAATGGCATCTTAAGAAACGAAGGGCATTAAGGATATTATCTGTCCTTCTTGGACGAAGCTTAGACAAAAAAAAGCTCGCAGCTGAAAAGCCTCTTTCTGATTCAACACTCGTTGGTTTAACGGTAAGTAACGCATTATGTAAAAGCTTTAAATTTTTATTCTTTTTTAATGTGGATTCAAAGTATTTAAATTCATCGTTGACATCAAAATCTCTGGAATCTTTCATAGGCAGCATTTCTAATTTATTCATTTCGCTCAAATACTCTTGCGTTAAGTCGTCATCTTCGTTAGTTTTAGCAATGCTAGTTGCACCTTGCACTTCTGATTCTAATGATTCACATTCATTAGGAAAAGGCCTAAGAAACGTATGTTCTGCGATTTTCTTTACTGTTTGCCTGGATAATAAAGGGAATAAATCAGACGACTCATTTTTAAAATCCTCTGGATTGGTTAAATATCTCAACAATGAAATGATGTCGTCTTGATGAACAGCGTTTGATAAAGGCATTCTTCGAGATTGGCAGCAATAGAATTTTCCTTCTCGTCTAGTTTCTTAAGACAAATTTTCATAAGCATGTCAGCTTTAAATAAAGTTGCTTCTTTAGAGCATAGAACCTTTAAAACAAATTCAAGTGGACGAAGAGTTTCAGCGAGGTTATCTAACAAATTCCATTCCTCCTCAAAGACATTTTCTGTTGAAGCTAGTACTCATAGAGCCTTAGGAATGCAGTTCCTTAGCTTTAGAAAACGTTCAATCATAGAAAGGAGACTATTCCACCGTGTCTTGCAGTCTAAGATAAGCTTCTTTTCTTCTCCATTGAATTCCTACTTTACGAAATCTTGAAGCCTGCCATTATTCAAAGGAGATTTGCGAAACATTCGGCAGATTTTTCTGACTTTCTTAATTACTCTCAAATAATCTGCACTAAGTCGCGGTGCCTCATTTGTGTCAATATTTATCTCAAACATGGGATCCAAATATAGGCCTTGATTAACATCACACTCATCTTCATTTAAGTCTTCATCATCATCTTCAATGTCAACATCAGTTACTTCTTCATTGACCCTCTCTATATCTTTGGAATACAAAATATCTGAAACTGCTAAATGAATGCAATGCGCAATACACTGTTGGTGAACGAAGTTATTTCCTTACCAAATTTAACCATTACGGCTGCTCCATCAGTCGTACATCCGACAATATGGGTATTAAAATCTAACCCAAACTCTTCTAATCTTTTTCTAACTATCTCTACAATTCTGGTGTAGTTTAGAGGGTTAGATATTTTAATCATGCAAAGAGACCAATGCTGATTCTCTCTCCTATGAACATTTATATTCATGTATCATACATTTTGTTAAGAAGTGTACTCATCTAAAGTCAATGAGAAACGGATACCTTTACTCACTTGTTCCTTGAAAAGGCCAATAAGCTCCTGTTTCTTTTTCTCATAAAAACCAAGCAACAACTTTCTTACACCAGTAGGGGATGTTGGATGAGGCTTGTCATATTTAGTTTTCTGTAAACTCTCTTGAATAAATTTACTATTAGCAATGCAATGAAAACTTAATCCATCAGCACTAGCTAGTCTCGAAATTTCTTCTTCAATAGATTTTCTTTGTATATATTCTCCCAAAGTCTTTTGCTTCTTGAATGCAGAAGAATCACTTTCGTTGATGCTAATACCATGAACATTTTTAACATGCGAATTCAAAGTTGTTGACCCTCCAAAACACTTTAAAGTCTTGTTGCATTTCTTGCATTCAACAGTTTCTTTTGTCTTACGCACAAAATAATCCCATATTTTAGATCTATTCGACATATTCCACAAATTTATAAGGGGATTTCGATTATTAAATTAAAAAAGTCCAAGTTTTAAAATTTCTAATCGATACTAAACATTCCAAAATATGTTTCATTAGTTGATTGACTCTATACGACAGTTTACATGACGAAACTAAAGATTGAGTTGTCAGATAGGCAAAAGTTATACTGAAGAGAAGTTGCCAGTTTGTCACGAATCAACTTAGTAGGTAATGTATTCAAAGTTGCAATTTCTTTATCATGTTTTAATTACTGCATTATAATTTTCAAAGCCACAGTTATTTATAATTAATATTTAAAATATAAAACTATTACCATTGTAATCTATTTCATAAAATGATGCTTCTTCACATAGTCATTCATTCTCTCACTCACTCTATATAGGGTATATAAAATTGGAACGGAATAAAATTTCATATATGTGTGTTCGTCCATTGTTTGAATGACCTTAATGTGTTCATTTTATCATTTTTTTTTAAATTTCCTCCTCTCTATTTCAAGCATTTATAAAAAAATTCAACATTACTGTAGCCAAATAAAAATAAATTTAAAAAACCGATTTTTTGTTTTCGATTTTTGGGGAAATTTTAAAAACCGGGTTTCAACACTACTACAAATGATATATTAACATTATTCTCACACAGCACTTATTTGTGCAAAAAAGAAATACAGAAAACTGAAAGAGCTGCTTAAAACAAAGCATACTAAAATATATAATTATTTCCTAGAAACTTAAAAAATAGCATTTTCATTTATAAAATGTTAAAAAAATATTTTCTACATTTTTATTGGACAGCAGTATCCTTTGGTTGCTTAAATATGGGAAATTTTATGCTGCAGCTATAAGAGCTAATTCGCATTGACTGGAGTTTCCGGTGTGTAGCTAGAAGGAACAACTCCTGTTTACGAGGAGCGGGTTAGCTCATCAGTTGGTAGTATCTGATGTTCGTAATCTGATGTTCTCAGGTTCGAGTCTCAACTGTGCCTACATTGAGTTTTTATCTCCATTAATCCCCACTCTCCTCGCGATGAGAAAGGGAGGCACCGACTTGTAAAGGGCGTCCTTCGTTGAATGAGTCAGCCGTGGTTTTACGTGCAAGAGAGCATTACTCTGTGTACGTTAAAGAACCGATGGATAGCCTTGACCGGAGTCTTCCATTTGTTTCTTAACAATACAATGGATTATCTTTCACAAATTTCTCAGAGCCTTGGGCCCTTGTGACCTGGCGATTTAGCCCACTGTTTGCACAAAGGTGCCTCAATAGTAAAATAACTCAATCCTGTTTACGAAACTTTATGTAATAAACGCAAGTAAGACTATTTATAACACACAAATTTTAATAATTATTAACTAATAATGCCTTCATTTCTTTTTTACCTAACGAGCCGTTTCATTTCCCACATAAATGTTTCTACCGGCAGTCGCGTTTGTCACGAAGATGAATGAAGAGAGTAGAAGTTTCAATTCAATAGAAGGTGGGGTGGAGTGAGAGAATTTCTGCAGAAAGGCAACACAAAACATTTGCCAGATTTTGAGTTTCTTTTCACGGCAGCTGAGCACACTCGCTACTCAGACCCTACCTGTTACGGGATCTCAAGACAAACTTGGACTTACTGCTATTGCCTTATTCATATTCAGATCAATTTGAGCTAAGTTCTACAAGTTTCGTGGGAAGGGAGATTAGTTCATATTCACACGTTTGATTACCCACCCTTCACAAGGATGGTTTCGAGTGCAACACTGTACATGAAAATTTTAAAGAAGATTATCGGCTATCGAACATAAAAGGGAATAACTTACCTTCAGTAGCTTTTGCCGATGACGACTTACGAACTCAAATAGTAGTAAAAACCTGTAAAGATGAAACACCTTATAAAATCAGAGGAAATAAATAACACATTTGCAGCATGTAAAATAAAAATACACACTAGTTTTTTATTTGTAAAAACAGTAAACTAAAACATTAAATAGCTGATTGCGGGTTACTGATTGCAGGAAAACGCTAATTCTCAATATGGTGTTAAATTTGTGAAAGTTTGTACCTAGGGGTAATTTATGGCGCAGATCTGAGTTAGAATATTTGGAATCCGATCTATTTTTTTTATCTCGCTTTAAAAAAAAAGAGGTACTGTTTTCAATTTGTCGTCTGTCTGTAGAATCGAATTTTTCTGTTCGTAGAGAAAAACTAAAAATTATTTTTGTGTTGGATAGGTAAATGATGAAACATTACGATTCGCAGATGAATTCGAAACTTGATAGAGAACTTTCAATCTTAAAGACTACTGTTTTAATTACAGTTTGAAATACTACTCATTGCGTATCAAACATAATAAATAAATGATTTCAAAATACATGCATATTCTACAGGAATAGTCAAACCCGTTTATAAGTCGGCAATAACGAAATTACGGCTCTAAAGAAACAACGCCCATTCCCCTTCAATTTGTTTTAAAACTATGTTATATGCACTTTTTATTACGAAAAACGTTTTGCTCTTTAGTCACAGCATACTGATTAGTCAAAATGGACGAAATTCTCTGCTTTTTTCCTCCGAAAAATAAATCCTTTACAGTAACGCGCTTTTCAATGATCTCTCTATCTCTGGGGGGTTGCGATATGTCCGTAAAACAGAACACGTTCTGTCATTTTCCTTAGGTGAAAGAACATGTTTACCTATCTAGGAGAAGTCGTTAAGATTTCGAACTCAATCGTTGAAAATCTATTTTAACACCCCAGGCACTGGATTAATAATAAAATTCCAAGGAAAGGAATAAACTAGGGTCAACCAAGGAAGCAATGAAATTTGTCAGTCTGCTGGCTGTCGTACAGTCAGGATGCATTCCTAGAGGATAGGTGAATAGTTGAGCTTAAGGGAACGAACTCATTTACGAATTTCATTGGGAAGTGGCAGGGCAACAAAACAACGAATCATAGACATTTCTTATTCACTTTGTCTTTCGTGAATTCTGAATTTCGAGTTAAGCAACGCATTCTGTTTTTTCGTCCTCCCGAGTGAATGATCTGATGTTGAGCTGCTAAGTAGGCTTGTACTATGATGTCCCATAAAAAAATAAATTACCCCCTCAAGCAGTTTTTTGATACAGAGGTCTGACAGAAGCATGTCAGTATAATACGCCACTGAGAAGATCTGCTGACAAGACGAGACATCAGCAGGAAGGTTACATAGAAAAGAAACATCCATACCTTATCTGGGGCTCGAACCTTTCATCAGTAGTCAAGAGAGCTAACCACTCAGACGAAAAAATAATTTGACACAGAAAGGTTCAATCGTAAAAAAAAATATCAGAAAGTTCAAAAAAAGCTGATATTTCCGAGGAATATGGAATTCCATCGAAGTCTTTATCTACGGCTTAATACCCGAACTCGTAGAGGGGATTAGTATGAGTCACAGAGTTCAAAATTTACCACTTAGATGGGCACAATGAACTGCTTTAAACAAACATTCAAAGTGTTCATTAGATGCATGGTTTATTAAAAATATGTTACCATTCTTTACTATCTATGTTTAAGTAGTCATTATTTTCACATTTCAGTTTTTATTATTTGTGTATTTTCCTTTTCTATATAACATCTCGATCGATATTTCTTATAACGAATTTACGGATATAAAGTTTTTCGGCTGTCCTTTCAAATTCGTTGTAAGCGGGTTCGACTGCATCATGTTTTTTTCTCCTTTGCAAAAAGTATGTACTCTGATTCGACAGTCGAAAAATCAACGGCAGCAGCAGGTGGTGATTGATTTCTCCTATATCGGTCATATTTTAATGATTCTTAAGCATTTTATGAAATTCGTAATTCTTTCATAGCTATTATTAATTCCGTATTTCAGTTTCTTATATTCGTGAAACCCTTATATATAGAATTTTCCTCTTATAACATCCAAATAAAAATATTACTACACTCGAAATTTTAGTTTTTTGCACTTAACTAATAAAATCAAAGAAAACTAACCTATAAGTTAAAATATAGCTATAAAAATTAATTTTCTAATTGCTGAAATGTTTGATTTACTCTGGTTTTGATCCACCGATTTACTGGGTAAAATAATTAACAAAACCTGAGAATCTTTCCAAGCCCATCATTGTTGTAAAAAAGAAATTCAATCATTTTACGAAAAGTTGAACTAATGAAACATTTACATCAACAAAAGATAAATCGAACAAAATATATATATTTTTTTTCTTTACAGATAAAAGATTTCAATTAAATATGCATTATTAAGTAGTTCAGTTGCAAACATGCTTATGTAAAGCTGCAATATATTTCATGCTGAAGTCTCCGACCGAATCCAGGTAAACAAGGGATATCAACGTGCTTTTATGTATCGACTAAACAAACAACAAATGTGTGAAAAAAGTAAACGCAAATGTACCTCAAAATTATTACACACATAAACATAGAGAAAAAAAAAATATTTTCTGAAAGGTATGAAAATTTTAGTATATGCTGTTTCAAATAGCTACTAGCATTCTTTTCATCATTGGCCAAACTTATCTAATCAACAACTGTCTATTTGTTCATTTTAGAGGCTAATAACTGGATTTTAAAGGTAAACAATAAAAAACACTCTATATTTAGAAATTAACACAATGTGATCTGTTTACAGTTGAGTGAAACAGCAATATGCACACATTTGAAACCACTTTTCGACAAGTTTACAACGAATAACTGTAGTTCAAATATTTATCTTACCGGCAAAAAACTTTCTAATATATTTTTATTTTTTTCAAGGTATCATTAATACAAGTTCTAAAGGAAATCAAATACACTGCTGGCCATTAAAAGTGCAACATCAGGAAAGACAAGAGATATCAAAGCCATATTTAGTAAATACACAGCTTATGTTACAAGGATCAAATGATTACAAATACAACTCGGTTAGACTTGTGGAATACAAAGAAATCAGTATATTGTGTAGCCACCATGAGCGGCAATAACCGCTTTTACACGGTCCAGCATTGAGATGATGAGAGGTCGGATGTGTATTTGGTGAATGTCAGTCCGTGCAGTTTCGATACGTAGCCAAAGTTCATCTGTTGTAGCTGGTGTCTGGTGAGCTAGTCGTCCCGAGATCATGGACCAGACATTTTTCTCATCACTGTAGACATTATTCTCATCACTGTAGCAGCATTCCGTTCAACACGAGCACCGATGCCTCAGTGCGATAATCCGCCTTCCCATAATCCCACAATTCTCCCTTCATCAAAGTCGGAAACCTGGTTGTATGGACGCCGTGTTCTTCGATAGGGCATACTTGATCCTTTAGTGTGCAAGAATTGCAAGCAAACACAATTCCATTGCTTTATACCGGCTCTTTGTAATCTCCTCTTATACCACTTCCAGGGACGTTACTGTCACACATGACCTGCGTATGTGCTGCGCTTTGAATCATTTACATATTCTCACATGGGCTATCCATCTTGCATATTTTGGGACGATCTGATGAGTTCTTCCTGGGGTTGAACTTTTAATGGTCAGCAGTGTATTTATGCAGCATCCCATGAATGAAGTTAATTAGCTAGTTTTGAGAATCGCATAGATTTCTATCACGTGAACGCAAACATATATCAAGAAATCTCAAAAAACGTAATACTCTACAATAATTTTCAAACACAAAATAACTAGATAAGTCTGGAAGCTGGGGTTGTTTTACCTCTGAGCAGCGCTTTTGTGCAATAGCTAAATGACCAGGTCACAAGAACCTCAGAAAAGATTGAGGGAAGGGGGACCACTCAACAGCTGTTAGGAGACAGATGGAAGATTCCTATTAAAGGCTATCTTAACATGTTCTTTAAAGCGTACAGAGCTCACTACTCTCCCCCACATGGAGCCACGTCTTTACATCCCATCCGACAGCCGGCGGCCTTTAGTTGTCCCCTTTCTCATTGAAGGCAGAATGGGAGTTAGCAGAGATAAATCTCAATCTAGGCAAAATTAGGACTTAAACCTGGAAACTATAGATTACGAGCCTGGCATGTTACCTACTAAGCCAACTCCGCCCATGTTTTCACTAGCATTTGGCTTATGCATTTCAAGTCATTGGAAATTTATGAATTAATTATCTTCGCAAATCTCCCCGCCCTGCCCTCGGACAGTAAGGGACACCGATGGGCTCTCCCGCATATGGAGCCACGGCTTAATCGTCCTATCTGATCGACGGTGGCTTTTCCAAGCCCATCAGTGTCCCCAACTGATCGAGGGCAGGCTGTGCGGCGTTCGAATTCAATCTCAACTCTGGCCAAGGTGGGACTCGAAACTGGGAATTGCAGATTACGAGCCTGGCAATGCTACCGACTGAGCCACCCCCGCCCCAGTATTAATATGTAAAATAGTATAGTTAATACATAATTAAAAATGAGTCAATTGACTCAGCTTTAATCATCCGCAATTGCACAGGTTACCAAGGATTCAATTATAAAAACACTAGAAAATTTTCGCTAATCGAAATCAAACAATATAATTTGCAAGAAGCATTTCTGAAGAAAAAATTGTCCGGAACTGTTTGAAATACAAGCAGCTTATGCTACTGGACAACACTCTACAACAAGATGGAAAATACGTGATTTGACGAAATTCGATAAAGGTGTTATTGTAGGTGCTCGACAATCTGGCACAATAATAACCAAAATTATGAAAATCGGTGGACTATCTATAATGATACCTTTAAAGTGAATGACTAGCAGACGGAGTCTCGATGATGTCTGGCAGTAGTAATTGTGATGGGCGTCAGCTACTACAGGAGAGAGACCATAGAGCATTATAGAGACATGTAATGTGAAATCGACATTCAGCTGTGCACCAAATAACCACGGCGGCGAGTCAACTCGGATTCTCAATATCCTTGTTTGTGGCGACCCAGGACGAAGATTATAGTTAGGTTGTGCCAAAGGCTGGACTCTACTTCTATAGTAATGTTCAGCCGCGACGGTGGATAGTGGTAAAACATGGCATTAGCCCAAAAAATGTAGTGCATTATTGCGGAGCATCTGGGTCTTGTCATTAATCATATTACCTGCTTTCAACTTAGGCCGAAACGAGTCCACATAAACTCAAACAATGAGCGGGAAACTAAGATATTTGTTGTTTCGTAGTCGGTATCCTATTTGAAAACTTTCAAGGCCATAAATTGGAAAGTGAAGTTTAAATGGTGTCGGGTGTGGTGTAGTGCAGTGGAAAAAGGTGATTAGGTGAATCGTAATATGCTGTGCATAACACCAATCGTGTGAGGCGATGACCCCCTTATGTGTCATCCACTGTAAAAGTTGCCGGAGGGAGAAGCATGGAGAGGGGGAGAGGTGTATGTTCACATGGTATGGATTGAGTTCACTAATATTTCTCAAGGATCAACAAAATACCGCATTACATTTCAATAACATTATAGAGAAGAAACTCACGTGAAGTCAAGGTATTTGTGAAAGATAGGCAATCTTAAAAAATAAAAACATACCAGTCAGCTCCAGTCCGGGAGGAGGCTCGTGTTTTTTTTTTCAAGCTTGCTTATTTTTCATTTCAAAAACGTATCTGATCACCTACGTCTTTCTATGCTTCATTTGCTCTCTGAGAGAAATAACAGTTTCAGGATGATAATGCAAGTTCATCGTGAGAAATCTGTGAGTGCTTTGAGGAACGTGATGGAGAATTCAGTCATCTTCTTTGGCCATTTCAGTTCCCTGATTTGAACACCCAAAATTTTAGGGATTAGTAGAACATGGCATACAAGCACATACTCTTCCCTCCTTGACCCTAACATGCGGCACTGCAAAAGGAATGGATTCACATTGCACCAGACACCTCCCAAAAACTCATTGAATATATGCGATGTCGAATTCAAGCTGTTGCGATGGCACATGGGTATCCTTACACATGATATTGTGGTAAGGTTTCTAATTTTTGGGCCATGCAATGTATGTCAAAAGAGGCAATTTAAAATGATTTGAAAATAATCGTTCATGAAATTTTTTATAATTAACAAATTTGAATTGATATATTTTCCATACTATAGACATTATACTATAAAAGAAAATTCAATGTTCATTGAAACTAAGTGTTGTGCAGCAACACTCAATCTGCAATAAATTTTAATAATAGTTAATAATGTTATAATAAATATATCAATCTTCCAAAATTATAATAATGTATACATGTATATATGCATGCATAGTTTCAAGAGTTTTAAAAACAAGTCTTCTGTTGTCGTCATTCGTTTTCTTCATAAACTTACTCAAAGAATACTGCACCTTGACAAATCTTACAGTTCTATCTCTGCGATTATATTCTGTTTCTCCCCTTTCAGGGACAGAGGTTTGCTCAGTCGGTAGTGCTCCATGCTCGTAATTTGATATTCCCATAATTCGAATCCCAACTGTGCTTGGGTTGAGAATTTTAAGGGTTCTCCGCTAACTCCCGTTCGGCCCTCGGTGAGAAAGGGAACACTGTTGCCACCTTCCATCGGATGGAACGTTAAGCTGTGGCTCCGTGTGCAAGAGAGCCACACCTTGTGCATGTTAAAGAACACGCTGGATGACGGGAAGCTTCCACCTGTTTCCTAATAATTGTTCAGTGGATACCCCTTCTCCTACCTTCTCTTAGCCCTTGGGGTCAGAGGACCCCAAGGGCTCCTTAGGTGCAAAAAAAGTGCCACTCGGAGACAAAACAACCTATCTCTCCTTTTCAGTTTATTAAAATAATTTAACTCCTTTTCAAGAGTATATCAGTGTTACAAAAACGGTTTGCACGTTTCGTAAAAAAACTGTTACAAGTTGTTGCTCCGGTGCACAGTGAGACATTTTGGAAATTTAAATTTCGAGTATGTAAGAGATACTCAAAACCAACAAAGATTTTTCCTGAAAATTCCTTATAACCTGCTCTTTTGTCATTCATTTACATGAAGAAACCAACTATTAATACCGGACATACTTTTTTTACTCTTTAAAACCAAATCTCCAAACTGTAAATTTTTAAGTTGTCTTACTGTTGCTGTGATATACTATAAAAGATACATATGATTAAACATGCACACAGGTTTATTCGAAATGTACTGTTACGTTCTATTACAGCAAATCGAATTCATGAAATATTTTTGCAGTTATAGACATGCACTACTAATTTGTTGTCATTCGCTTCATTAGGTTTAATTTTGTCTGTTTTCTTACGTTGGTAACATATCTCCATGCCCCCCTCCCCCTGCCTTCCTTTAATTTGTTGAAGTATCCCTGCAGTCCTTGTATATATGACAACACTAGTTCGTTTTGCTGCAATGAAGAGTGATGGACAAATATTGCCTAAACATTCAAGCCTCATTTTCAAATTGGGATTGAAAGTAAATGTACAATGTTGTAGATGTTGGAGAAACAATTACGTGATTGGATTCGTTATTGCCTGTTGACAAACTCCAGCTGTCTGCTGCACAATGCAGAAAAAAGGTCGGTGCCGGTGCATGAGTTCATAGACTATTACCCTGCTAAACGATTATCGATAATATAAAAGTACAAAAAAAAGGGATATAATACCAGAATAAGGTTTGATGTTACAGGAAAGCAATTTATTTGCAGCTGTGGTATTTATAACAGCACATCCTGTTGAAAAGGACGAAAGGGTGGAGGACAAAGGTATTTCGGTGCTCCAGCTAAAAGATGTGATTGGGTGAAGACAGCGGCGAACTATGCGATGGTTGTTACGTTGCATCGCAAACATGACCGACCTTCTGATGGATTGGCGGCCAGTGGGCTTGATAGCGTACAATTAACTGACGGGCTAATGACTTCCATAACGATTTCTAGCCACGTAGGAAGTTAGTTAAGGCGGGAGAACTGCAGAGATGCGCCTTACAACTGATGGCAACCGGCGGAATTACACACTCCACATAAATCGCCACAAATAGAATCCCATCGCTCGCCGATGAAGAGATGCACCGGAAATGTGCTCATAACGTGCATCTGATGGATGAGACGAGAGCCCTCAAAGATGAACATAGCTCTAATACCCAATCGACGTCAAATGCCATTAATGTGTTTTACATCGTACCTTTCGACAGTACTTGACCCAGGGAAAAAAGAAATGGATCGCTTTCTATTGCGCAGCATTAATTCCCTTTTCGGTGTAGAGTTACGTGAGAATCGGAATTGGCAGAGAACATGCAAGGAAAGCATTAGGAGACAGATGGAAGCTCGGCTGAAAGAGGCATGAAGCTAGCAATTGACGCGAGAACTGCTGCTGCAGCATAATAAAAGTTTGCTTACCAAAGGCCGCCCTGTAATGGCGCCGTTTAGCCGACAAGTCCTAAGTATTGAGCGCCATCTATAAAAGGAACAACTTTTAATGAAACAATAATTGTGTACAGGCTGAACGAAAATGGGCCGAGTGATGATGGACATGCTCTTTTGACACTAGAAGCACGGAGAGCAGAGACTGAAATAACCATAGAAAAATTCACAAAATTGATATTTCTTTATAATAATTTTCTTTTTTCGCGTAAGTATAACGCTCAGTTTCTAGATTGTAGAAAAAAATTACTTCCATTCCGTATTAAAAAAGCAAGAATGGTTTGCTTAGTGTCACATTCAAGTCGTTTATTTATATCGTACGTTCTGCTTAAAAATTTGATACCTTAAGTGTCAAAAAGTACTAAACATTGATTTAAAATAATATTTTTTAACTAATACTATATATTATATATTACGGAAAATATGAGATTAAATCGCAATGGAAGCAACTGTTCAAATGAGAAAATTTAAAGTTTATTATATGTAATTCGTATGCCGTTTAGTTATTTCTCATTCCGGAAAAAGTATTTCTCTTTTCAAAGAAGCACTAAACAGAGTACCTTAGATGAATAATAATATAAGCTAATTGAAGCAAATTGAACATAAATCTTGCTTGCTATAAGATTTCAGGCCTGCAAATTAACTTCGGGATTGCAGCATGAAACTCCTTTCACATACTTATGGTAGACATAAACGATTCATATTTAGTAATTTATCACTAAACCGAAATTTGCTAACAGAGTTAACGATTGGAAATTATTCCACATATATAAACTTTGATTCCTCTCGCATAAAAAGAGGAATAATTTTTTTTTTCTCTGCTGTTTATTACGCGCTTCTTTGATATTAAGATAATCATGATTTATACCATTAAAAACCAGTTTTTAAGAATTAACACAAGCAAAGATCTGTGCATTCCTATGTGTTTACTAAAAAATATTATTCTGAACAATTTCTTTGAGATATATTCTCTTAATTAACAATAAAAAAGAAGAAATAAATTTTCGGTTGCTCAATTAACAGACCACAATACGAAAAGAATCTAAGTCATATGGAATTTGTCAAAGATTAAGAAATATACTTTTATAATACGCCAATAGTTGGGAAAGCGAGGGTAAAGCAAGGAAAGAAGAAAGCTCAAGGGAATGTTTCTACTGCTATTCAGCAGATAATGAGATCCAGTAGTGATGAGAGAGCTGGTATGAAAGTTGCTTGCCTACATGCTTACTTCCACATCTCATCAAAAATGGCTGCCGAATGTAGAGGAGGTTTCATCTCTTAGTCATAAACTTAGCTGTTTTTTCGCAGAACATTACAGTTTCGCAGCGTAATAAACCATATTTATATTGAGATAAATCAGTCTAACCCAAAGGGTTGAAGAGAATTTTATAGTTCAGAGTTACCAAATTACATCAGGTTTTATTTTCGCATATAACTTAAATCATTAAAAAAAGTTTCATTCGAAGATATTTTATTAGCTTAATTAACCTCTACCTTTTCCTATTCTTGAAAGAGAAAAACAAAAGTTCCTGCATTCCTCACTAAACTTCAATAATAATAAACAATCAGCCACAATTTAATTCATATTGAACATAATTTCTAAATTGTTTATATCAAGCAAAACTGTTCATATAACACAGTTGCACCGAAATTTATTTACATACGAAACCTCAAAAGTACTTCTTAATTAAACGCACAAATCTACAGAAAGAACAGCTGTAAGAAAAATGCGATTTTAAAAAAGTTTCTAAAAGTGACATTTTTCTGAAAATTTATGCTAAATCAGACGTTAGAATTCATGTACAGAATTAAAATCGTCTTAAAAATGCTGCTAGTAAACCGAACGTTTTCAGGTCAGCTACCAGTGTAAGTTATTCACTCTCTCGATGATGAACAGTGCAGGACTTAAAAGGAACAAGATTTGGCACTTTCTACTGCGTTAAAGCGTCTCTTGAGTGGAATATAAAACTTCCGTATCTACGAAGGAATCCAAAGGGATCCTATGCACTTGAAGTTCTCGACAAGCAAGAAACCGAGGTATCGATTAGAAAGTTGCTTGACAGTCGGCCACTGTTCACATATTTTTTTTAGTCTTGCCCAATCACAAATAGGAGTAACCAGTTTCTAATTTCGATTAAAAAAAATCTCAATAAAGACAACAAAAAAGTATTTTAAATATTATTTTCCCACGACAATAACAGAAAAATATTTTTAATATTGATCAGAACAATAGAAGGCTCATATTACCAGAGCATTAATATCCATAGTTGAGAAAATTGCGTTGCACTAGAAAAATGGCTGACTACAACTATGACACAGTTCGAAAATTCTGGATGATCAGACATATGGATAACCAACGATCAATGTTAAAAACTATTGCAGTGGTTTAAAATTTTGACGCCGAGGATCCCTTTACTGTTGGTTCCACATCGTGCGTTATCTTTTGAGATTTTTTTTTTACACCGCGAATCAGTTATTTGGCACAATTATAAAATGTGCAGTTCTAAACATCTCCACAATGCATTCTGCTATTAGGTAAATATATTTAACCCTTTTAGTCGCCATGTGTCCAAAGGTTGGTTGTTTTACCTCTGAGCGGCACGTTTTTGCACACCATGGGCTAAATGACCAGGTCACTAGGACCCCGAAGGCTCAGAGAAGGTAGGGGGTGGGGACCCACTGGAACAGCTGTTGGGAGACAGATGGTAGCCTCCCGTCAAGGCCATCCAGCGTGTTCTTTAACGTGCTCAGGATATGGCTCTCCCGCACACGAGCCACGGCTTAACATCCCATCCGACGGACCCGCAGTCTTTCTAAGGCCATCGGTGTCCTCCTACTGACCGCGGGCAGGGCGGGGAGTTTTGCGGAGATAAAAGAGCACCGCTGACCCAGCTGGGACTCGAACCTGGAAACTGCAGATTACGAGCCTGGCGCGCTACCGGCTGAGCCCCCCCCCCCCCCCCCCGTGTCCATACGAACACACTAACTGTAAAGCAATTTTTAACAAACACTTATATAGAAACAATTTTTCGGAAATGTATACGAGTTGGGTTATCTTTGAGCGACACTTTTTTGAACATAATAAGCTGAATGGACATATCACAAAGACCCCAACAACTTAGAGAAGGTGATCCATTGGGCAGCTGTTAAGAGACAAATTGAAGTCTCCCGTCGAAGACATCTAGCGTGTTCAAACGTGAAAAGGGTATAGCGCTCCTGTACATGAGACCACGGATTAACGTCCTATCCGATGGACGGCAGCGTTCCCAAGCCCATTGCTGTACCCTTTTCTCACTAAGAACAAAGGTGGGATTAGCAGAGATAAATCTCAACACTGGGACAGTTGGAAAAATATGTTCAGAAATAGTACTTATCTTTATATAATGCCTAACATTCTTCGATGAATTATTTGAAAAACAATCGCTCTTTCATAATAACTTAACAGTTTTTTGTTAGCATTTGTTTTGCCGTTGTACTACTGATGAGCATAAGCATGTTTAAATAAAATTAAAGTAGTGTTCATGTTTACATTTTTTCTCTTCCTGTGAAATAGTATCGGGTTGCTGATAGAAAAGAGTATACATTAAAAAAAAGAAATATATTAGGCCAAAACCATATCTGCTTTCACTTTCTAACAGTAAAAAAACTTAGAAAAGCTTTTTTTTACTGCAAAAAATTTGGAAAACTCACTGCAGTAGTGATAGAAAAGAAACTCAGCAACTTTATAAACGATAATTAAATAAAGCGTTCAGATGGAAACGTTTAAATTACTAGGAACAAATAAGAGATTCGTTAATCAAATTTACATTTTTCGCTTCATTTTTTTTTTGGTTATGTGTATCGCAAAGGGAAATATAAATCGAGTCAGTCTGTTTCTTTTCCCTGCTAGCTCGTTTTGCAAGGGAAGTCAAAGAAATTCAACAGCGCGAGTCTCTCTCTCTCCGCAGGAGGCAAGAAAATCCAAATGCAAATTGTGAACAACGTTGATATGCCATTAGTGTATGCACAAAAAATAATCAAACAACATCCATCTGTGTTCAGCTGTAGCTGCAAACAGTAAAATTATATCGGCAAGCAGTGCTAAATTTAATTTTGGAGAAGCTTTTTGTTAATGCTTTCGAATTATACAGTTCTTTTTCAAGATTGCATTTTTTTTGTCTTATCAAGAAAAAGCTATTAAGCGGAAATATCATTACAGGCTGATGTCCAAGAAAATCATAACATATTTTTGGATATTTTGTTTTTCTTTGATTTTTTAAGCTTTGTATTTCCCGAGGATAGTTATAAAAATTCGATTATATTAAGAAAAAAATTATAAATCAGCTGTACTAGGAGGAGTTCTCAGTTTAAAGGTATTATTTGAAAACAAGGATTTCGTTTTCTAGGATCGTTTATTTCCCATATAATCTGTTTAGATGTTCGATTTTTATTTCACATAACTAATTTGCTTTAATAAATAATGATGTTAATATATTAACAATGGAGGTAAATTGCATTCAAAATGAGAATCATTCTTATTATGTTGATAAAAAAAATAAGGAAACGAAATGAACGCCATATGAACAGAACTGAAAAATGAATAATTTTGCTCTCATACTAAAAGTTAACCTATTACTTCTCTTCCCTTTCTATTAAAAAGGTGGAGTGGCTTAGTCGGTAGCGCGCCAGGCTTATAATCTGCAGTTTACAGGTTCGAGTCCCAGCTGAGCCAGCGTTGTGATTTATCTCCGCAAAACTCCCCGCCCTGCCCTGGGAACACCGATGAGTTTGGAAGAGCACCCGCAAGTCGGGTGGGACGTTATGCCATGGTTCCGTGTGCGGGAGAGCCATACCCTGTGCACGTTAAAGGACACGCTAGATGGTCTTGGTGAGAGGCTGCTATCTGTCTCACAACAGCTGTTCCAATAGCTCCTCCCTCAACGTTTTCTGAGCCCTCGGGATCCTTGTGACCTGGCTGCTCAGCCAATTGTGTGCAAAAAAAAAGTGCCGCTCAGATGTAAAAAAAAAACCCAATCCTATTCAAAAGGAAGTTGAAGTTTCGCTTAAACTTCCGACAAGCACGTAAGCTCACTGCAAAATACCAGATCATGCATTCAATGCAGGCGTTTCTTGCGAATTGCTTCGGAGTTAACATGCAGTGCACAGATGAACGCACGCCTGTGCTGGTCACCTCTTTACGGCCGTAAATAAAAAGGAAAACGAGAGAGCGTGAAGGTCGCAGAAGCTACTAATATTCAGATGCATGAAAATAATGTGGCATTTATTGAAGTGCTCTGCTCCGATGAACCCGTCCCGGGTTGCTTAAAAAAGAGCGACCACTTGATGAGTCGCGGGCCTCGACTGCTTTGGGACGGCTGATGCTCAGAGTCGGGTCAGTGACCTAGCTTCACGCACCCAGTTAATGTTGTGCTGTAAGAGGACACAAAGAACCGCTGTTTAGATCCACGGGTGGACGATGGGTCAGTAGCCTTCAGAAGTGATGCCAAGTGCTGAGTGGGAAGGAACTTCAACTAAGCGCTCGCCCACTCTAAAATGATCTATTGTTTATCAATAGATCCCGGGTCCAAGGTCAGTCCCGGTTCGCATGACAGAGATATTTGCAATATCTGAGCTTGTTACTGTATCGAATTATATATAGCCGTGCTGTGAAGCCCGATGAAGATTGCTCTAGGAGTCTGTGTTATATATATAAAAAAATTACCCATCAAGCAGTTGCTTGACACACGTCTGAGAGTATTTTAGTATTAATACGCTAAAGAGATGATTTGTGAGGAAGACGATATCTGAGCAGAAAGAATACATGAAAAAGAAACTTTCGTATCTTCTCGGAGACTCGAACCTAGGTCCCTTTGCAACGTAGCTGAGCATGCTAACCACTCGGAGTTCGAAAAATATGAACTGTTAGTTGCAGAACATATTTTTTTCTTTATATCCAATTAAAAAAACCAAATGACATAGCAACTAACTGCATGATAATCGGTTAGTTTGTAATAATTGTGTTGTCGAATAAAATGAATTTGAAATAAATATAAATTTTCACGAATAAACTTTATAGACTTCCATTAGCGATATCATCACTTGCGCTATACGCAAGAATTATATCTTGATAGAGGAACTGCGGGTTAGAGGTCGCGGAAGAGTTAGTTCAGGCTCAGTTTTTCGAGCTCGCCCGTTTTGGGGGAAAAATTTCTCTGATGTATCGTAAGACATATAAACAGAAATTCGTGTCTCTAATCACTTATTTTATTCTTATATTATTAATTATAATCATTTAATGACAAAATTAAAATGATATTTGGAACGAAAAATATTAGATATACTAGTAGGACAAACTGGAAATTCGTAGGAAATATCATTATAAATGCAATGAGCCATTCGTATATTAAAGATGGAGAATACGTAAGAAATAATCAAAGCAGCAATAATGTTTATATTTTATTACTAAAGACTCATTAAAAGGTTAAAATTATAATATTTTTTTAAATATTTTTTCACCGTTACAAAAAATTTGGAATTTAAATTATTCTGAGCCCTCACTCATTTCTAGACTCCAGCATGATAAATATGTTAAGTAACAGTGAAGTGTCCAAGACAAACTCATTGAACAAAACGATTTTGCAAACATTCTTTATTGCCATTCTAACATGCAGCACATATATTCATTCTTTTCTGCATATCATGTATGAAAAAAATTCAAAATGTACGAAGGTGAGTGCGAACTGAATCAACATTTATTAACCCTATTAGATGACACATAATAAAATTATCGTTTTCCCAAAAATTCTTCAAAAAATAATTCATATATAAAAATAATTACTAAAAATTTATTTTTAGATTGTAGAATATAGAAATGCTGCGTTTTTCTTCTTTCATATTGTTATAAATATATAACAATATGAAATTTCAAATTTCATTATTGTTTTATTGAAACAATATGAAATTGTTCAATTTCATAAAAATAAAAATCAATCATATTTCATAAAAATATGAAAATTTAAAGTCTTTTTTATCGTTTCAACGAAGTATAATTAAAAATAAGAATAATTCATTTAAATTCTATACTTTCACAATTCCCTATCATTATATTATTTCGTATTTTTAAACACGTGTGATTATAAATAAGTAAAAAAGAAACGAAAAACAGCATTTCTATATAAAAATGTAGAAATAGACATAACAATGAAAGTATTTTAAAAATACTTATTGGATGTCTGTATTTCTTCGATATGTAATAACCACTTGACGCAGCTGCTCGATGATTTTCAAGGCACACATTTACTTTCACAATTACTATTACAGATTTCTACACTCTAAAACCCACATATCCTTTAGAAAATATAAGCAATGCATTCTACTCCGCAAAATCTTTCTCCAGAAAACAGCTCTTCATTGACTAGCCCATTAAAGAACAGATAACTGTTACGCATGATAAGATTTTGGAAATTTTCCAAATGCGGCAGTTAATGACTTAGAGCTAAGTCACCTTGCAGCAGGGGAAACGAACTGCCATTGTCTTCAATTAGTTGGAGTTCGAAAATGCAATGTAACAAACGTATGAATATGTAACTGCAGCCAACTATCGATTCTTCATCGCATTTTGCTAAAAAAAGGGAAATGAAACAGTACTTTAAAATTTAATTTTGGAATCTGATAAAAATGAGTAATTAAAATATGAACTGATGAAAAAAGGCATTTTAAATGAATTTCGTTTCTTCTTATTTATTATTCGATGGCTCGATTCTATTATACAGCAGCACTGTCATTATTCCTTCGGAAGGAAAATTGCAAAGTAACGATTGTTAGCTTTACCTCATGTGCTACAACTAATTACTTTCGAACTGTTAAATATATAATAGCACTGGTTTAATTTAGGAATGGTCACGTTATTTCCTCAGTTTTACGATTAAAGCTAAGTTCGTTTTGATATTAAATCGGCGACAGTTCATTTATAATGTATAGAGATTATGAAATGAGAAAAACTTCATTTCTTCTTCCTTTTAAAATTATTAGAACACGACACATTAATTCGGCATCGGTATGATGGAGTAATCTACGACAACGAGTACAATCGTCTAGTGTTTAGATTTCAAAATTTATTCAGAGGACATAACATTCGAACTTGATTTAATCTGTCAAAATATTTGCCAGAAATTAAATAACATAAGGCATAGGAAGAGTCATATTACCTTAAAACGATTAATCGCAATTAATACCAATTAAATTTTAAACCCTAAGAGCAGGCTTAGGTCAAAGAAAGTCCTGTTTCCCTCATCTTCTAGAAGCTACCATACTCGTGAAAACAAATGGGGACTTACCATTAGAATCCATCAAATTCTTTCAAGTGACAAAAAAAGAACCGGTATCTGAGGCACGTTATTCGATTTTAGAAACGGCGATTACTAGAAATTGTTTCAAGGGTTCTGGTGGAACATGCGATGGCTTCTGATCAGGATCATTTGCCAGGTGAAATGAAGTGTCCTAATATATCTTATTTAGTTGGGTTTGCAAGCCACAGACACGCAGAAAACAGCATATGATTATCTTTCGACAGAATTCCACCAGTGAAAAATGCCCATAATCCAATATCAAAATTATAGCCAATGTAAGTGATGAGCATCGTGACTTTGTGAAGTTGACTCCTGAGCATTGCGCGAAAAAAAGAAGTGGACACAGCAGTCCAAATCAATACGCCGAAGTGATCTGGTAGCCTTTTCCTTTCGTTCCTTTCAGGGGAAAAATACCACCCTGAAATGTAGTAACGGATAATAATTATCTCCTTGAAATGTACTAAAGGACTGCATCACGAGAAGGCAGGGTCGAAATTTAGGCGCTATGCCTGACCGGTTCTGTTCGTTATTCACAGAGGAATAGTGCACAGATCTTGCATTCATCTTTAGCTGCTATTTAAAAGGCACATCACACTTGCTTAAATAATACTTGTTAAGCATTTCACTCGAATATTTACAAATATTAAAAAAAATTAAACATGTCTGCTCAATAGCACAAATTTCCCTTATATTCAGAAAAAATTTAAAAGTGCGTAGCATTGTGTGCTATGTATGTGAGGAAATTTTATCATATTACGGCCTGAACTACGAAATATTTTTACCTCTTACAAATTCCCTGTGTTCGGTTGTTTGCGATTTTATGGACTGTTTCGAATTTTGTGGTTTGTCATTTCTTGATATTTTCTTAGTAGTATAATAAAAAGTTTAATATTATGCAGCTCTAATTTCCAAATTATTACATTACCTTTGATTATTTACGATTATCTCTGTAGTTCTTCTATCGACCGATGCTTGCCAACATTATATGCCAACCACAACTTCCTAAATACAATGGAATTTTATCATGTTCCTGCAACAGGTCATTTTCAGTGTATTTTATTTTAGTACATTATTGCATGATATTTGCAGAATTATTATTAACCTTAAAGCAACTGTCCATAGAAGGTAAAACATAAAATATTAATTTTAATTAAATTTAGTAATAATACTCTCAATATGAAACCACAGGAATGGAATTAAATATGAAAAGCAAAACCAATATTCTGTTTCATTTTAATACTTACGATATTCATCAAAGAGTTAACATTGAATAATCTGAAATGTAGAGAAAATCTTTCGTCTTTAGAAATATCAGGCATGGGATTAAATGGAATACCTCTCAGTGAGGGAAGGTATCGTGTTGGTGTTCACGGTGACATGGAAACTACCGGGTCCGGGTTCGTTGTCCAGTGATGGTATAGACGTTTATTCTGTCATTACCTGGACATAAGCTAATAGCTTTGTGCTCTAATCACGGGCTGAAAATAATATCATTTTGGAGATTAATAATCAAAAATGTTTATGCAATTTTCCCCATTTGATAGAATTTTCTTCATCCCTTAATCCCCAATATTATGCAATAATGTATTTTCATTATTATTGAAGAAATGAAGTGCGATATAGAAATAAATGCCTTATGTGGAATATTACTAACTATATTTGGAATAAGTCACTCGGCCATTGCTCGGTGGTAATGATTATAAGATATTAAATTATAGGTGTTTGAAAAATATATCTACCTATCCAAAATCTTAGCAAACATTGGTAAAAGAGTTATAGACGGTAATTTATGAAGTCATTTCTGTTACAATTTGTAGAAACTGGAATTAAACAATTTTACCATAATTGAGTTGTTGTTTGGATTGTTTTACCTCTGAGAGGCACTTTTTTGCACACAATGGGCTAAATGACCAGGTCACAAGAACCCCGAAGGCTCAGAGAAGGTTGGAGGAGGGGACCCACTGGACAGCTGCTGGGAGACAGATGCCCATCGGTGTCTCGTACTGATCAACTATGGGTAGGGCGGGAAGTTTCGCGGAGATAAATCTCAGCGCTGACCCAACTGGGACTCGAACCTGGTAACTGCAGATAACGAGCCTGGCGCGCTCTGACAGAACCACCCCCACCCCTAATTATTATGTCAACCAAATGTCGTACAATGTACATGGTACTTTTTAACTGTAATACTCAAATATTATGATCTTCTCGAGACAGTACGTTTTATATTATTTAAAAAATCTCATTTCTTGTTCGCAGCTTGGAGCTAAAAACATTGATTTGGTATTCTTACATACATAGGAAGTTACATCTCCTCAAGCAGTGGGTGCAACTTAAATTCGACGCAGTCTTTACAAAATGTTTAGTAAAATCGTTAGACAAAGAGACAACGTTTGCAGGATTTCCCGACTGATTGAGGATATACATTTGGTTTTTTCTTTATATTTCATTAATAGATTTCTATTAGTTGGTCTACTTCTCATAATCAAACCATTTGTATTTCAAAACTTGCGGGACTGGCTGACAAAATACATACTAAAATTTACGAAATATCGATATCCGAAAAAAGAAGGCATTTTTCCTTTATTGATGATTATTGCCTTATTATACCCACATCAGAGAAAGCAGCAATCCAATCTGGAGAAAGTTGGGACTGCATCCAAAACAGAAGCATAATTGGCCATTACTTGTTCAACAACCCTATAATAAGCCTCAACAATTATTTGTGATACCGGAGCCAGTTTCACTAGACAATGATCCATTATCTTGTTCAGTTGTTCGCGAAATATAACCACAGCTTATTAAGATTTGACTGAATATCGCTTTTACGAGGTAAGATATATATCATTCTGGCACTTTTGTCTTTTAAATCCTATTTCTTTCTTCATAATTTGCTACAGAATTTCATATAAAAATTAGCATTAGAACGAATTTCCGAAAATATCAAAGGAAAAACCTATATTTTATTAATAATTAAGTAAAAAAAGTAATTGTTCAAAATGTCAAGAAACCCTCCAAGTTCCCTTTTGTGTTCGACAGACTTCAATATGTGGCGCCAATCCATGCGGTATGGAAATTCTGTTCGATACTCGGCTTAGCATATATGGTATAACATTTGAAACATCTGCAGTGATCTTTTCATGCTTAAATTACGACGTTTTTTTAATTAACGATGTTTTAATGTATTCCCCTCCCCCCCCAAAAAAAGTCCAATGGTGTCAAATCGGGGTCACCTCTACCTATCCAATTTGGACATTTATCTCGATACATTATATGTGACACTAACTCAATGCCATCATAACGAAGAAACTGTTTCTCGACATTTTGGACACACAATTACTTTTGTTACCAAATTACTTAATAAAATACAGTACTTTAAAATATGGAAATTATAATGACCAGGTATATAACAGATCTTTACGATTTTCAACAATTTTACATGTCTTGTAATAGCGATTTAACACAGTGAAATATTGCAGCATACTTTTTACAGTTTCACATATTTCAGTTACTTGAATGTGTAATCAAGGCTGTAGCGAAGGAATATAATGGATACGCGGAACACCATTTGCTTGATTTTTTCAAAAATCTGTGTATATTACTTAGTTTTCCTTAAAAATTAATTCAGGATACTCACTGGTTTTTCATGTAAATCCTCTTTATCTAAGAATTTTCTTTCTAATTGAATGAATGCATGGCTAGAAGATGCATCCCTAAATATCAGAACTGAATAATTTATGCAGATTTTAGTTTCCTAGATCAACAACATATAAAGTTAATTGGGTTGCTTTACCTGTGAGCTTGGGTTGGGTTATTTTACCTCTGAACGGCACTTTTGCACACAATGGGCTAAATGGCCAGGTCACAAGGACCTCAGAGAAGGTTGGGGGAGGGAACCTACTGTACAGCTGCTGGGAGAGAGATGGTAGCCTTTCTTCAAGGTTGTTCTTCAGCTTGTTCTTTAACGTGCACAGGTTATGTATGGCTCTCCTGCACGCGAGACCATGGTTTAACATCTCATCTGATGGACAGCGGCCTTTCCAAGCCCATCGGTGTCGCCCTGCTGACTGAGGGCAGGGCGGGGAATTTTGCGGAGATAAATCTCGACGCTGACCCAGGCGGGACTCGAACCTGAGAACTGTATATTACACGCCTGGCGCGCTACCAAAAGAGCCACCCCCGCCCCAATATAGTTAGTATCCTACATCATACATGGTCCCCCCTGATAGGAGACCACCTTGACGTGGTGGTGGTAGTGGGGGGGGGGGGGGGGGGGGTTGTGGCCCAGCACCGGTCGAAGGCTCTGCTGACCGATTGGTCCCTGGTTGGACAGAGATAAGACCAACCCGAGGTCGAAGGCATTGCTGCCGGTTTAGTGGCCCGGTTCCCGGTTAGACAATTCCTTAACTGGTAGTGCTGAAAGGCGGAACCGGGTCTTGTCGTGGTTGCTGTGTTGTGTAGGTTGGGTTGTTTTACCTCTGAGCGGCACTTTTTTGCACACCATGGGCTAAATGGCCAGGTCACATGGACCCCGAAGGCTCAGAGAAAGTTGGGGGAGGGGACCCACTGGAACAGCTGTTGTGAGACAAATGGTAGCCTCCCGTCAAGGCCATCCAGCGTGTTCTTTAACGTGCACAGGGTATGGCTCTCCCGCACACGGGGCCACGGCTTAACGTCCCATCCGACGGACGGCGGCCTTTCCAAGCCCATCGGTGTCCCCTATTGACCGTGGGCAGGGCGGGGAATTTTGCGGAGATAAATCTCAACGCTGACCCAGCTGGGACTCGAACCTGGGAACTGCAGATTACGAGCTGTGTTGTGCAGCAACAAAGAAACTAATCATACATGGTCATGGATAAAGGTTTCATCAAACAAACGGTGGCTTATCCAGGCTCATTACAGTTTTTCTCGACGGCACAGAAACATTATCTGCTATATCCAACGCATTTAAAACAATTTCTTATCGCCAAATGTACATTATGACGTGACTCCTCCGATTAAGATACCGAGTTCTTAAATTGAAGTTGTTGAATTGAATTCATAGGAAGTAGTAATGGAACATCAATCGAAAGAAATGCAAAGAGGTTTTTTTGGTAATGTAATGAGTAATTTTTTCCAAATCTCTTTCAGTGAATACATTAGCACTATAAGCTACATCAGACGAGATCGTTAGTAAAATCATTCATAACTTATTATTTTTTTATAATCGTTATAAAAACTTATGCTTTTTGATATAATGGAAAGGAAATATAAACAGGAACTGTAATTAAAATACAGTTTCTATAATCAAATTCCATCAAATTTACATTGAAAGCTAAAAATGCAGTGCCATTTTTCTTATGACATTCTCAAATATTAGCGCATACCAGATTACTGCTATTTGCATCATGATCGCCTAAAAGAGAAATTTGAATAATAGCGCTCATTACGAACTTGGGCGAATTACGTTGTTGACGACATCAAACGTGATCTATTTAGTTTAGAGAGCTACAATGGTTCCTAATGATTACAGCTAAGTGATATAAAGGTCATCTCCATATTCATAGCTTTTCTACTGTCGCCTTGCAAGCTCTGGAGAACACATTAGGAAAGGGAATATATTTAGACATAACCGTCGTTGTCCACAGATACCGAGCATGGGCAGTAAGGAAGCGGCATGGTGGCTGGGATTCGAGATATTCCCAACGCTAAGCGCCCACTACTGACTTACCTTTCTCTTCCCGGTGGAAGGGCCGCAATTAACCGTTGCCCATTACTAGTGGGCATCGAACAGCGTCATGAAGTGCCATGGGAAGACCCATCAACTATTCCCACGTGGGCTGAGTGTCCGCGTCGCAGTCTACGCTTTATCCTTCGTTGTCCTTCACCACTTCTCCACATATACACAGTCGCTAATGGAAGTGGGGGCACTTTCCCTCCCAGACACTCAACGCAATGGACTGTTGCATGATGGGGGGCCGTATATAGACTCATCATTATTAGTTAGTTGATCGCTCTGAAATTTACATCGTTATCTGATACGATCTCATGGATCATGCTGTCTTGAGACTGAGTTGAGTACTAAACTTTCCAAAAGTGGCTGTAGTTTATGCAACAGTTTCACATGGAAAGAACAGATAAGACGAAGTAGATGAGAAATATGACTGTGATAGCAGATTTCGAGCTCAAATATATTGTCACTTACGTTACACTGCAACATCCAGCATTTGAAATATCAAACAATCCATGATGTATTTCAGTAAAACCATCGCCAAGTTTCACGCCATTTACAACTATAATAAAATTTCATGCTACAGTAAAACCTCGATTTTCGAACTCCGATTTTTATGGGTTTCAAATTTTACGGACAGCTCCATCAGCATCAAACTAGTTCGATCTGTTTTTGTTCAGTAAACACCACAATTCCTTCTTCAAATTATATTGTTTTTTTTTTTACAAGTGGAACAAAAGTTCTCTTGGAAAAAACAGAAAATTGCTTAAAAATAAACACCTGTAAGAAGCTAAGAAGTTTTGTAAGAGCAAGATACTGATTAAACAGTAGAGAATTGAAAAAAAAAAACCTTCCGAAGTCAGACACCTTGAAAATAAGGTTACGAACTTTTTGAGTAGTAAGTAGACAAAGAAACCTTACTATCAGCATTTGCGAATATTCGTTAAAACAAGTCATTTATATGTACATAATGTTCTGCGCATGCGCTGACAAGTGGCGTGTGACAGGCTATTTTACCTCTTAGCGGCACTTTGTACACAATGGGCTACATGGTCAGGTCACAAGGTCCCCAAAAGCTCAAGAGACTCGCTTGACTGTTGTTAGATGATGACAGATGGATCCCGTCAAGGCCATGCAGCGTGTTCTTTAATGTGCACAGGACGTGCTAAATCACTCCTGTAAACGGTGCCACGGAATTACGTCCCATTCGACGGACGGTTGGTTATCTTTCCAAGTCCATCTGTGTCCTTTTTCTGCCCGGGTGAGGGTTATGAATGTAAATAAAAATGTGAAGAGAATTACTATTGAACTTGCTGATATTATGGTTTTTATCTTCCACGTGCTTAAACAAAAAGGCCACGAAATTTACATTTGGCGCTCTTTCTGTGTCATGTCATGAAAGTCATGCTTGTGTGATATTTAGGCTACAATGTCAGCTTTAGAAGGAAAACTGTACAAGTATTTCAAAATGAAACACTCGCTCGGAACTCTGGCGCACTGTGGAACTACTGTAATTGTCTGTAGTATCATCAATTTGTGTTATAAACGCTATTTTTTTACGCACATATTACATATCTTATGTACTTACTGACTCAAGTTTCGCACGCAGAGATCAATTTTATTTATTCGTTGTCGAATGAAGTCAAAGATAAACTAGATCAATTATTTTTAAAAAGTTGGTCGCTGCATCTGGTTGGGTACTCTGCATTTTGTTCGCAAGATCAAAATAAATTTTATCATTTTTTAGGTAAAAGTGAACCGGATTTTAAAAACCAAATATATATAAATTCAAATTACCATCTCAAATATTTACAGCAAAGAAATATTAATTAAGATTAAACATCTTTTCTTTACGGGGACGTATGAAGATCGTCACAGTGCGCTTTGGAAACATCAAACTCAAGGGAAGAAGACAAAAAATGAAAGCCACCGAATGCTCTCATAGTTTTCAATATACGTATATCAACAAATAAAAGTACGTTTCATTTCGTTCTACTTTCACAACACAAACATATTACAATACAGAATATTATCCTCCCTCCCAGAAAATATATTAATATTTATAAACGATTAAAAAAAACAGCTTAAGGATTCTCGAGTGCACCATATTAAACAAAAAACAGATTTTAGACAGTTTGTAAGATTAATTAACATTAATATATATATTTTGGTATGCTATATATATATACGTAGAATGGTTTTGGCTCAGGTTTTCTTACCTCAGTTCAGATAATTTAGAGAATATTTGATGTAGTTTTCAATAACGGATTTTGTTTGAAAAATTATGCATTAATTTGACATCTAATAACTATTTTTTTACTAAAAACTTTAGCTTTGACTTTTCTAATGTAGTTTGTTGCCTAATTGCAATTTAAAATCAGTTGCTATTACAAAAGTAAATTAGTTTCTAAAAGGTTTGATCTAGAAGTATATTGCGGCCATTTGTTACTGCATTAAAAAATTATATCCCGAGAATAAGGGGGGGGGGAGGGAACAAGAGTGGATATCGATTGCAGTGTAATTTTCTTTTTCGTTTTAGAGGTTTAAAAAAGTGAGTGAAATATGCACGTTTAACAATTTCTGGCCTCTATTACTCGCATAATTTCCTTGCTTCCCCCCCCCCAACCGGTCCTGCTACTGCCTGCTGTAAGTTGAAAAAAATAATTGTTAACGTTTCTATACTGAGAATCCCTTCAGTAACCGCTGAACAAATTGTTAATATATCAGTGGTCCCCAAGCTGCAGAACGTAAAGGAAGCTTACGTAATGCCAGAAAAACTTGTCATGCCACCTGTAGCGAACCAATGCCTGAACCAGCGAAACGGAACACTGAGAGCGCAATGACATTCATTCATCTTCCATTCAGCCCTGAAAGTGAAGTTATGGTACATAAGAAATTCAGTCTATGAACAATGGGATTGGGCAGTTGAAACTGGAGCAAAATAACCACCTAGACAACTGGAATTGCATCGAATACACTCAGTATCAAAATGATTATAAAGATATTGGCAAAAACAAAAAAAAATTCAAAAACTAAAATAAAATTAATTATATTACAAAGGATTCTAGGATTGTTGATTTCAAAAAATGTAAACATTATTCCTGGTAAAAAAAACTTCGAGATTCTTGTCTTGTCGAGACCAAATCACAGAAGATTTCAAGAGCATCATATAAATACAATGCGTAACAAAAAAAACGTAACTAGCATACCGGAAAGACTGTTTAAATTTAATAAAAAAATTTACATACCAAACGTTGTTAGAGATCCCTGGAACTTTTCAGCTTCAGGGATCTCTAACAAAATATATATATGCAACAAAGGCAAAATGTTAATTATAATGTAATTGGTGTAAAATCTAAAGGATTTTTCATTTCAAGTTACATCCCGAATTTCTAGTAAAACACAATTTTAATCAATTATGCGTTTGGAAAGTACATATATTGAATTAGAGAAATAAAGTTGATCGTACACTGCGGGAAATATATACAACATATATAAATTTATTAATATGCTGTAAAAGGCAAAAAATTGCTCAATCTTCATCTTTCTCCACGTATTTTTTTTTTGTCTTAAAAAGGATAAATGTTACTAAAAAAACTTTTAGAAATTAGAGACCATGGAAACTAGAGATATTGTATCAGAGGCTTTATAATTCAAATGACCATTTTTTTAAGTTTAAAATTTTTTCTCATGAAGTACAAAATTCGAAAATATTTTCTCGCAAAAACAATATAAACTTCCTTATGAAAATTGCCTAAAATAATTCAACATAGATGTCCAACATTGCTTTTAACTAAAAAAAAAATTAAAAATTTTTCCTTCAAATATAGAAAAGCTGTGAAAATGAGCCCCTATTCTAGTGCCTTGTAAAAATTTACTTCCTCAGCGAGATTTGGTATAGGCTGTATGGCAAATCGAAAGAGCAACTGTAGGGCATAATGCGTCGGTCGAAGCCGAAGGTTCAATGTCCAAACTCATTTACCAACAGAATTGATTAGAAGCGATGAAAGAGAAAGGGTCTTCTTATAATAGGCCTCCGGGAATGTAACATTACTGCGCAAGAGACACAGGATCCCAAAGATTGTGTGTGGATACGTGTCGCTTTGAAGAATGGACATAGATGCCCTCACTGAAGAGTGGTAGACCACATATGATCAAGGACTCTGTCGTTGCGGTTAGCCATAAGTTACCGACTGAGCCACCCCTCGGCTAATATGTCGTTTTATATGTCGTACACAGTGTATAATTTATATGTCGTTTTATATGTTTAATATGTCGTATACAGTGTATAAAGTTAAATTGAAGAGTAAAGATTTGTATAGCAAGGACACCGACGTTTTAGCTCATTATAGGAGATATGCTGACTCAAAAGAAAAATCTTAGACCAAATCCTTTTATGTAACCAATCAAACTAACCATGTAGCCAACGGGAAAGCACAGAAATTATAAACGCTAAAAAGTTATATAATTCGTGCAAAACTAGTTGAACAAAAATTAGTATATATAGAAAAATTTTAGACGCAGTTCTCCTGTGGAGTCAGCCTCATTGGGCTTTAGGTTATTGCATTACATTTCTTATTGAACTTATCTAATTTCAGAGATAACAGAATTATGCTAGAAGTTTCTGCGTAGTTTTTTTCCTTCGATTTTCGTAATTATTTTCACTATTAAAAATATTAAATGAAAATAGTTAAATTATAGTTAAATATGAAATGAAATTAGTTATTCTTGTCACTCGAATGGAAAACTCCTTTTATTTATTGCCTTTTAATTCTTATTGCTCTGAAACTGAGCATTTTCTGAAAGTTAAATGCATAACGCTATGAAAAAGCATCTCTCTCTCTCTGAATTTTAATTTGCATGCTAAAAGCTGGGGGTTCACCGGGGAATACATTTGTTTGCAAGGAGAAAATAAAAAAAAAAGAATCGAATGTTATGTACAACAATGATAAAAACAGCAAAAGCTGCATTTGCTTTAAGCATAATGCAATATTCCACGTCACTCTTCCTACATACAATCTTAACAAACGACCAATTATTCTGCTAACCAACCGTCCGTTCCTGTCCTTTCGTGCGTTTATTCTTCTGTATAAAGAGTGGTAATTTTTGTGGGTTGTGTCTTTGCCTCAGAAACTACTAAGAGCCAATTAATTATGCTCTAGAGGTCAACAGCGCGTTAAACGTTCTAGGTGATGCGTTATTCTTAATGTTCTTCAATGAAGCCTAAGTTAATGTGCCGCTTCTTTGAGATAACAGCCACAACGCAAATGAGCGAGAGTACTTTTTTTTGTTCATTTTTAATCTCAGTATCATTAACAAGGAACACTCCAGTTTTGTTGCATCCAGTATCCTGAAATGCGTAGTTCGATACGTATGATTTAAGGTCAAGCACTTGCTTGAATCTTGAGTACTAGAGTAAAATCCAGTATTATTCAAATTAAAAATTCCTTTTTGAATTCAAATAAAAAAGGGTTTGAATTCAAAAAGTTACGGATAAATTACTGAAAGTGTTGCAAATTACATATTTTCAAACAAGGCCCATTGATAAAGAGAATTGTTTTATATCCAGGTCACAAGGACCGCAATGGCTCAGAGAAGGTTCGGGACAGATGGTAGCCTCCCTTCTAGACCGTTCAGCGTGTACTTTAAACACACCCGACGGACGACGTCTTTTCCAAGTCGATTGGTGTCCCCTTTCTGACCGAAAGCAGGATGGGAGTTACAGGAGATATATCTCAACCTAAGCACAACCTGAGAACAGCAGATTATAGACTAGGGTGCTATTAACTGCCCCCCCCCCGCCCCTGCAAAGCAAGAAAGAGCATATTAAAGAAATTTGTTTCCTATGTTGCCACTGTCACATTCACCTCGATAAAACCAAGAATTGCTAAATAGTGAGGAAAAGTACTTAATATAACACAAACGAAAATGAAACGTCTCGCCAGGTACATGCTAAAATCTAATAATAGATGTATGTATTAAAATTTTAAGTATATTTGCTTTAAAGAGCAAAACATAAAATTGCAATGATTTTAATATCTTACTCTAATTAACTAGTTGCAAAAGAAGATAGGGCGTCTGTTTGGTTCTATCCGTTGACAAAGATTACTGGTAAAAAATCTTTTAATAAGATTAGAATAATAAAAAAAAATAATATAATCATTAGCAATTTTATAACTTTTCAGAGAACATATACAAATTAAAAATGAATTGTGGAAATTAAATATCGACAGTTATTACCTTCCTCCACAGACCCCTATATTTCTGATTTTGAGAGAGGGGAAAGTGTTTTATCACCCAAGTCATCAGCTTTTGATTTACAAGTGTAATTCGTTATGATCAGCCCTTAGGTTGGTGAAATATAATTGACAACTGCTTTGACAAATCCGCAAACAAATTTTAAACTAAGCGCAATAGCAAAATAGGTAATATAAATTTCACCTACTGCATACAATCATGATCAATTTTTATTAAGAAACTGTGATGAAATATTTGTAAACTATGATTATTTAACTGCTCATTATTTTTCAACCAACTGATCTCATTTTGGCATAAGAAGTGCAAGTTTCTTTTTTTTCCCCTTGACGTAGAGTTAGCTGGAATACAAAAGTTAAATGAAAATTTCTATAATGACAGAATAGTTTGGCTTTAGAGTATAAGTCAAGAAACTTTTTAATCAAGCATCCATTACTGGATGAAAACGAATTTTGTGTTCTTATTATAGAATAACTAAGGATAGAAAATATAAGTAAAAAGGCAATATTTGACAGCTATAACAATCCTACAAAGCGAAATTATAATTTCGCATGACGTGATAATCTCATGCATTACTGTCATAAGTGGCTACGTGAAGAAAAAAAATCAACTTAATTTTGCTTAAACTCTCTGACATTTCAGTATTACATTTTGCTATGATTTCCGATTTGGATAGTTGTTCATTTTAAACTTTCTTCCTCACAAAGGTGACTTAAGAATTCATCGCTGCTTGACTGCTCTTTCGAACACAGCACAAGCATGATAAGCAACTAAGTGTCCTATATTTTGCCGATTCTCTTTGTATGCAAATATCTCTGTTCCATTTGTAAATAAATACGCAACATCTTATGAATTCAGTAATCCTTCGGTCCTCAGAGTGCGGAACATTCATAGCCAGTGGCAGAAAGTTATCGAATGAATTCAATACTGCAAACACAGGGTAGGGCAAATATAGGTCTAACTACATACATACAACATGGCTAACATCAATTGGAAAATCAATAACCGACTGCTTAACAGGAATATGTAAAATTACTCATTAAGCAGTTAAAGCAAGGTTTCCAAATATCCCATTATTTTGATAATTGTATGTGCTTATTTTCACACAGCTGATTTCCCCGCTTTCTTACGGTCCATATGCACTTCCATACATGCCGTTAACTCGCAAATGTAATACATTAAATAAATACTTGCATCTTAATATCACGGCTATTTTTTGATTCCTCAATGGCAATACATTGACGTTAAAAGTTTGGTCATGAGAGCTACTTGCTGTTGCTTGTGTAAATTAAACATTGATTAAAGTGAAAAAAATCCCCTTGACGCTATCACATTAATTTTAGGTATTTTCTCCAAATTCATGTATTTAAGGGATCAAAACTATTTTTCTTTGGTTCATCATCCGCCAAATGCGCTTACTGCTATTGCACTTGAAATAACTTATTGAACCGACTAGAATACAGATTGTTCAAGAATGTTGTCTTCCAAGGCTGACTGAGCTACTACTGCCCTTAGGTATATATTCCGAAACCATATTGGCTCATACGTAATTTAGAATATGAAATAAGCAAATCATTTATAAATAAAATTCGCGTTATATCCTTTGATCGCAGTGCTTTTAAAATTTCTGTAAATCCCCCACCACCAAACAAATTGGCTCCCTAGTACAACAAGAAGCGAGGAAGATCCGAGGACACGAAATTATACACAAATAGCGACCGACTCTTCTTAAGGCATTAAATCCAATACATAAATAAAAAAATAATAGGTATTACATAACTGGAGATTAAGATGTTTAGTTTTTTTTTATATTTAATGTGCATTTGCTTCTAAGATGAGAATTTTTTAACAGCATTAGCTTTTTCAGTTTTTATAACACCGTAATTCGAAACGACCGAAATCTGGAATGCCAAAATAGAAACTGATCAATTCGCGATCTGACTACATCGCTCGAGGTTTTAAATAATATCATGAAAGGCGAGCACATTCTTAATCTGTTTATTTGTGTGTGCATTTATTTCGCGTTTAAGAATGTTTTGCAAATGACCTGTTATCCTCTGCGCAACAGTTAATGCTTTGCTATCAGTGACAGTTTGTACTTTACAGCTGGTGGTGAAGGCTTTCGTTACGACACTATTCATTGTGCACCATAATGAATATCGTCTACACTGACGTGTTAATTGTTTCCTCGACGACACTTTCAGACTGTGTGAATTCCGCCGCATTCTATTACGTAACTGCATTACTCAACGAACTATACTTGTAGGAATATTAATGGGCTGTTGCAGTTTGTGTTCTCGAATTTGTTCAACAGGCATAATGCGTTGTAGTTTATTGTGCGGGACGATGTTGTTAAGCAGCAAATTTAACTTTTGTGTCCCATGGAACTGCATTAGGCACAATAAGAGACTGAATTTGATTTATGTATTTCTAAAATTCTTTTCATGAACTTTTTATAGATTATAAACAGTTCAGAATAGTCTTTTAAAGAAGAATTACCATAACGTTTACCTCACTGGTGAATTTGTAGCACTGATTTTTTTAAGGAAACATTTATAGCTAGGGCTCTTTCGTGTTGAGTCAAAGTTTTCGATACTGCCACCAGATGATAGGAATTGTAATATCAAATTATCGTTTTTATATCAAGATTCGAACTCGATACAAAACATGGCATATCAGGGGCGTCAATTTCCTGGAAGTTTCGCTTTTGAAATGGCGATCAACAACAATTCGCAACGACAATCACATAGACTAATTTATTTATGATAAGCCACCATTTGTTTACTAGTAAGCAATTATTAGGTGGGATGTTGGAAGCTTACTTTTGGTAATATTATAATTGATACAGAAACTAAAACACCGTTTATAAAGGATTTGAAATAAAAAAAGATTTGAGTGATGGAACGTATATCATTTTTTCATTTATTAGCATTTTTTACATTATATTTCTTCTACATTTAACACACTGTACTATGGTGCTTTCGGACCATGTATCTTACGAGTAAAAAATATTTTTCAAATGATTAATGTTGAACTGTCATACACAGTCTAGTGTTAGCATACCTGACTACAAGACTAGCGGGAATGTCCCTGTGTATGGATTTGTATATTGTACGAGAAGACAGGACAAGCCCACTACAATTTTTAGGTTATCTCTGCCCTTTATGTAAGAAATACCTATTTCTCTTTTTAAAACAATACAAAAAAAATAAAATTCAGCTTTCCATAATTATGTATAGAGAAAAGAAAGGAAATTCACTCATCAATGGTAGTGAATTTTCTGGCTTAATAATATGTTATTTTCAAAGCTAGAACACAAGAGTAAAATATTTTTAGTGGCAAGAATATCAGTTTCTCATCGTTGAATGCAATATCTTTGATTTTGTTGCATTCTCTTTTTTTTGATGCTCATAAGAGCACGAAACTGTCTTGCTTCTCTCCTTCCCATGTTCATATACTGGCGGAAATTGAAAAAAAAGAACACCATTAACAATTGAAGCGTAATCTACGAGATTTATTTAGTAGAAACACAACTTGTTGAGAAAGGTCAGTGATCACACGTGTGAAGTGATTCAATGTTTATTTTACCTTTTAATGAGTATTATATTTTACAGACGATACATTTTAATAAGGTGTTGAACCTCCTCGAGCGGCAATGCAAGCTTCCAATCTGGCATGCAATCGGTCGTACAAATGCTGGATATCAGGCTGGGGATACCATTCCATGAGCTTTCAACTTGGTCGCGTAATTCAGCGATGGTCGTTGCCTGCCGCGGTCCACGGAAGTGTCTTTGTCCGATCCAGTCCCAGACATGCTCGATTGGAGACAAGTCCGGAGAGCGTGCTGGCCAATGGAGTTGATGCGCTGCTTGAAGAGTATGTTGAGTTGCCCGGGCGGAGTGTAGGCGGGCGTTATCCTGCTAGAATATCGCATTTGGGATTACACCCCAATATGGCAGGACGACCGGCTGTACGATGTCGCTGACGTACGTATTGCTATTCAGTGTACCCTGTACAACACCAAAAACCAGACACGTATGAGAGTGATAGCTAATCGTTACCCACACCATGATGACCGGGGTGGGCCCTGTGTGTCGCTGGCGGATGGATGCACGATGGAAGAAGCCGCGCACTTTGTCGCCTTCCGAAGCGAAAACGATCATCAGATGCTCCTAAGTAGAAATCTTCCCTCCAATGAACTCGTTCTTGACACCACTGCAAACGTGCTCAACGGTAACGAGGTGACAGTGGTAACCGTGCCAGCGGTAGGCGTGCCCGTAGTCCTGCTTCCAAAAGACGATTGCGTATTGTTCTTGTAGATACCCTTGGTAAGACAGAGGATCGAATTTGTGATGCCGTAGCCCTCTGCTGCCGCCTTCCTGATAAGCCGATCCTCTCGTGCGTTCATAACTCTGTGTTGCCCGGAACCACATCTGCAAGTGTGCGAATGCCCTTTTGAACATCGTACCACTGCCGATACATCTCCCCCAACGCGGTGTGCAATTTGACGAAAAGAGCAACTGCTTCCCGACGACCCACTCACTATACGACCTCAATCAAACTCCGCTAATTGATGTTGCTTGCCTTGCATCGTCCAGGCATGGTAGCTTTCAAAGAGCACTGAACAACACGACCAAGACGAATAAGTTCTTTCTTCACGCCCTAGTCCTTAAATACGTGCCGCGTACATTTGCATGCTATCGTCCTCAGTGACATCATTATTTCCCCCATTGACTTTCAATCTTGGATCACGGTTTCCACTGCCCTAACTATTAACATATTACGTAACGTTCCTAAAGGAATTCCTTCTGGATGTTCTTTTTTCTATTTCACCAGTATGCCTTTGATTAGGTTTGTGGTAAGAACTGTTTGGTTAGTCAGATCTTCCCCCACCCCTGCATATATGAACTATATACGTGGCTTATCAATACTAACAAACACTCAATGATGGTGTGATTACGATAATAAATATTTTCGATTATTTAGGGTAAATACAGATTAATGTTTCCGATTATATATATATAAAAGCGTTGCATGTTTCTTTAAAATGTAAGATTTATAACTGATTATGGCATTAGGGAATATATGTTTTATATAACTTGCGAAAATATTTTAAAAAAATGTGCGATTTTAACTATCTAGTGGTACAAGCACAAAGATTTTATAGGTGACAGCTAAGTGTAAGAGAGTTATTTTACCTATGAGCAGCATTTTTTTTAAGACAATGGGCAAAATGGCCAGGTCAAAAGAATCCCAAGGGCTCAGAGAAGATTGGGGGAAGGGGGCCGCTGAACAGCTATTTGGAGACAGAGAGTAGCCTCCTGTTGTGTAAGAGGGAAGACCAGTAAAAAGTGAAATGAACTGCTCCGTTCCTCCGCCTACATACACAATACACCGAAGTGCCATTAAATTAGGATAGTAACCCAGTAACGTGTTCGACACCCTCTGGCCTTGATAACGTCCACCACATGACGAGGCAAGGACTCCACAAGCTTGCGTAAATATTACATAGGTATGGCAACCCATGCATCCTCCAGAGCTGTCCACAATTCTCTCAAGGTCGTCGCTGATGGGATACTGGCCCGAACACTCTGCTCGACGGTATCCCAAAGATTTTCGATGGGATTTAAATCTGGGCTCCTTGGTGGCCAATTCATTACTTCAAAGTCAGTAGAATGCTCCTGCAACCATGCAGTAGCCAACCTGAACCTGTGAGATGAACAGTTGTCTTGCTGGTAGACGCCATCTCCATTGGGATGCATGATGGCCATAAATTCTACGTACCGGGATGCATTGAGAGTCGTCGGTACACGTACCAAAGGTCTCACAGACGTCCAAACTGAAGACACACCAGGCCATCACTGAGCCACTACCAGCTTCTACTGTTCCGACCTGACATGCAGGATCCATGGCTTCATGGGGTTGGCGCCATACCCTCAGTCTCCCATCGACGTGATGAAGTTTAAATTGGGATTCGTCACTCCAGGCTATTCGTTGCCAATTTTCTATGATCTAGTTATCCAGTTTCGATGTTCTTTAGCTCAGGCAAGGTGTCATGCCGTTAGAAGTGGTGCTCTCGTAGGTCGGCAGCTCCCACAGCAAAGACGATGAAGAAAGCGTTGCATGGCCCATGCACTGACTTCTCGGCTGGAACTCCCGTTCATATGGAAGGTGATTTCAGATAACGTCTGGTCCCTATTGGTCTGTACGATGCGGATCAGACGAGCACTTACGATCTGTCCTCTGTCAAATGCATCTAAATCTCGCGCCTTTCCCATTACGTTTCTCACGACGAATGCATGGGAAAGCCAAAGCTGACAGCTGTATATGACCAGAGTTTTAGCCATGTATGGCGCAATGCGGGACTAACGGTACTGAATTTGGATAACGTCTCCTATCCCTAATTCAATGGCACTTCAGTGTATAAAAATAGTAATGTCCACCTGTGATAAAAGAATTTCGGTTACTCCTATATATATATAGAAAAAAACTTTAAATCGAATTTTCATCTTTCCAGTTTTCCTTTCGAACAAATGTTAAAATATATACTCAACAGCTTTTCCTGGCGTAGTACCATCTCAATCTTTGGTTCGTAAGTGTTTTCAAGAAATAGAAAAAAAAAACCGTACTTTTAAATATATAATAAAAAAATAATAAATACCCCCTCAAGCAGTTGCTTGCCACAGAGGTCTGACAGGAGCCTGTCAGTTTATATGCCACAGTAGAAGATCTGAGAGGATGGCAGGACCTCAGCAGACACAAAGATAAATATTTCTGCGAGGCACAACACATTTTGCGATGATATTAAGATTGTTTTATAAAGATGAACAACTTTTGATGATGATGACAAATGAATTTCGTAACCAATAATGGAGAGAAGATATTAAAATAAAAAAGCCCTCAGCTATGTTTTGGCATATAAACTCCGTCAGGCATTTCAAAATCCATAAAAGCAAAAATGGCAAAGAAGTAGCCATTCTAGTAAGTTTATTATTTCCATTTCATGTATAAAATATATGGCATAGTTACTTTCCAGAATTATTTATTAAACTTAAAAACAAAATATTTCTTTGTTACATATTACAACAAATATCAAGCGAACACACATATTTACATTAGATATAGTACAAATATTGACGATTGTGAGTGACTGACGGCTGACAGGGGATCACGCTAATTCTAACTAAGATTCAGAAATGGTTGGGTTGTTTTACCTCTGAGCGGCACTTTTTTGCACACCATGGGCTAAATGGCCAGGTCACATGGGCCCCGAAGGCTCAGAGAAGGTTGGGGGAGGGGACCCACTGGAACAGCTGTTGGGAGACAGATGGTAGTCTCCCGTCAAGGCCGTCCAGCGTGTTCTTTAACGTGCACAGGGTATGGCTCTCCCGCACACGGGGCCACGGCTTAACGTCCCATCCGACGGACGGCGACCTTTCCAAGCCCATCGGTGTTCCCTACTGACCGTGGGCAGGGCGGGGAATTTTGCGGAGATAAATCTCAACGCTGACCCAGCTGGGACTCGAACCTGGGAACTACAGATTACGAGCCTGGCGCGCTACCGACTGAGCCACCCCCACCCCAAAATTATGGAGATTTTTCAAACCAGTCAACCTGAAATAATACGTGTCAGAAGTTTCAGAAATGGTAGAGTTCTGAAAATTTGAACTACGGGTATTCAGCATAATAGATTTCGAGAAAAATTCGAAATTAGACCTCCAACATATCCTTTAAGATCAAGTAGAGGTCACGTAAGTCAAACCTTGATCTACGAGGGCTAAAAAGGCAAAAATTGGTGTCGGGGTGTTTCGGGATATAAATGTCTGAAACGTTACGAAATTTCGGATAAGGAGGGTCCTATGAGGTTAAATGTAAAATTTAGATCAGTGCTATACGGTTAAAAATTGATGCCTTGGTGCATTTTGAGTCATTGTTTTCAGTAATGTCGTCCCATGGCCGAGTGGTTAGCGCGCTTGGCTACTGATATAAGGGACCTGGGTTCGAGCCCCGGGTAAGGCATGGCTGTTTGTGTCGTTTTTCTGCGAGGGCCTGCCCAACCACTCAGACCTTCTACTATGGCATATAAACTGAGGGGCTCCTGTCAGACCTCTGTGGCAAGCAGCTGCTTGAGGGGGTATTTATTTTATTTATTATTTTTCAAATTTTGGATGCGATGGGTACTATGAGGCCAAAGGTCAAATTTCGATATACTGGTGCAGGGGAGCTAAAAAAAATGGTGTTGGTTGGCTGGTTTACCTTTGAGCGGCACTTTTTGGCACACAATGGGCTAAATGACCAGGTTACAAGCACCCCGAAGACTCAGAGAAGGTTGGGGGAGGGACCCACTGGAACAGCTGTTGGGAGAAAGATGGTAGCCTCTCGTCAAGGCCATCCAGTGTGTTCTTTAACGTGCACAGGGTATGGCTCTCCCGCACACGGGGTCACGGCTTAACGTCCCATCCGACGGACAGCGGCCAATCATGTCCCCAACTGACCGTGGGCAAGGCGGGGAGTTTTGCGGAGATTGTCTTCGAGGAAAATCACATGATTTTAATATATCTCTGAATGTTTTAAATTATTAAATAATTATTTTTCTACTTAAGTGAAAAAGCGAGATTTTTACTTATTTAAACCAGACAGCAAAGGAAGATAACAGGTTTTGATTAAACGAATAACATAGTGCATTACTACAATTTTTTTTAGAAATACATGGCTTTCATACAATAATCGACCTTTTTCTGCTAATATTACAAGATACCTGGAGTACATAAAAATAAATAAATACCCCCTCAAGCAGCTGCTTGCCACAGAGGTCTGACGGAGCCTGTCAGTTTATATGCCATAGTAGAAGGTCTGTGAGGATGGCAGGACCTCAGCAGAAAAACAACACAAACGTCCATATCTTACCCGGGGCTCGAACCCAGGTCCCTCAGATCAGTAGCCAAGCGCACATGGATTAAAATTGGTAATGAAACTCATATACTGTATGTGAAACTGTTATGTTTAAAAAAACTATGAATGGTACTTTCTCCAGTAGTACGTGAAATGACTGGAGTCTTCCTTTAATAACAAAAATCCCTGAGAATGGAAGACCAGCTAAAATCGTAAAAAATGCTATTCATGAAATATTTATTTTTAACCCCTGAAGTTTCCCTATTAAATATAGTTTTTTTTCTTTACATATTACCTCCTTTCAACTCACATTTAATCCAGTTTTGTTTTACTGAGATCGCATATATGGTTGTTGATAGCTGTTGACCAATCAGCACGAAATGGTGCAGAGATGGAATGAATGCGCTGAAGAAGTTTCCGGTGATGGATGGATTGTGTGGTGAACCCAATGATAATAGGTGTTCGGAAATTGGTCGGCCAAGTATCCGGCTGCAAGAGGCTAAAGAAGCGATCCGCTTCCTTTGAAGGATGGGAAAGCAGCAGGTGTAAATGATTAAACACTCTCGTACGTATGATGTATATTTTTTATTTTCTGTTCTGCAGGATAACAGAAACTTGCCTGGACTATTGGATGCATGCCAAATGATTGTCAAATATTACTTGAATGCCCATTTATAAAGAATGAAAAGAAAGAATGCCATAACTACATCGTATTTGTTGAATGCTTCCAATAAAATATATTATAAAGCCCTAAAAAATAGACATGGAAGTTAATTAAGTGACGAATAGGGTGAATTCCTGAGCAAAGAAAGAAAGCGGCAAAGATTTTGTATTTCTATGCAATTCAGAGTTCACCTGTTGGGTGCGTATTTCCATTTCGTATTCATTTATTTTGATAAAGCTCCAAATGCAAATTATACGCTAATAGGAATGACTCAAATCTTTGTGGTAAGGAATGACTCAAATCTTTGTGGTAAGGAAGCTATAGTTACGATTTCTGCTAACACTCTAGAAAATCTATCCAGTAGATCTGACGGGTATATGATGAAATGGAACTAGTCATTATTGTTGCAGAGTACTTTTAAATGAAAATAAAATTAAAGGGAGGAAACAATTCTTGTTTATAGCCAAAACCAGTATCTCGAATTAACAAAAAGGCAGGCAAAAAAAACTATTATTACCGAAACCATTACAAACGAAAAAAAGACAAATTTCATTTTTATTTTAGATCGTTAATTCTTTTTAAATGATATATAGATGTACTTTGCAATTCAGTTCCACTGAGCAAGCACATTCTGATAGCCAGCCAATTTATATTTTTCCCTTCCCCTCTTAGAGACACGGTTATGTTAGATTTAATCAGTGTCATCTGCTTTGACTTTAAAACATATACAGCACATTTAAAAAATAAGCATTATGGAAAATTTACTGTTAAAACGGCTAGTTAAATTACCATAAAAAGGAATATTATAAATATTATATATAAAAATATATATATAAACGGTATATAATATTACGAATACAGAAAAAACATACCATTTGCAAAAAAATAAAATAAAATCAGTAAGCTACACAAAAATGTATATTGGCTAGACTGGAACCAGACCCAACTGATTACAAAATACCTGGTATTATAATATATACCAAAGTATTATTATTCCATTACGGAATATTAAATAACAACATTATTGCAGAAATTCATAATATAGTAATTAAATTAGCAACATATTTCACTGTTTATTTTAATAACAATTCCACTAGCATATATAGCTATCAACAGTAGCATAAATAATTTATTGTATCAACAGTAATAAATGAAGGGCAGTATTTTTCATTCGAAAACGTAGTTTACATTTATCTTTTATCAGCTTAATAGAATATGTTTGGAATATAACCTCTATGCTTTGCATTTTGAAACTTCATTTAGCGATTTAATATGATTACAATACCCAATATTAATAGACAGATGTGGATAATTAAATCACTTGTAGTAAAGTACTGAAAGTGTTTCCGTATTAGGGATTTTTTTTTCATATCCATTCCTTGTATGATTAAAAAACTCATTAAAGAAATTAATCAATTATTGTGATAATTTAAATAGAATGATTGCATAGTGACAGTGAGTATTTACTACGAGATTATTATATATTAGCTGAACGTACCCGGCGCTGCCCGGGTGTAACTTTTCAGGCTCCCCATTTGGCACGTGGCTTCGTTTCTACACAAATTGTGACAGCTCGTGTCTCACTTCTAATCAGCATATTCTGTTGTTTCCTGCACTAATGGTTAGTTTTGTGAGTATTCTCCCCTCCCCCGACATTTTACACAGTTTGAACCCGAAGAATTTCCCGATGTTGCAAACGGCGGTTGCTTACTCGGCGGGCGCGCTCAGAGCCCGTGGCAAACGATCGAGATGATTATTTCGTCGAAATTTGGCAGTCTGTTATTCTAGACGTACTTTACCTAAAAGTTCCAAATTTCGTAGGTGGGTTCCCCCTGCCTGACCACATGTTTGGTTAGAATATCAGGTCCCTAGCTGCAATGGAACGCCTAAATAATGCCTTTGGAAATGTGTGGAATCTGGCAACGGCAGCAAATTTTATTTTCTCTCTTTACTTTCACAGTTAGGGAGCAGTAAATGGCAACAGTAATTTGACAGCGATTGTCGTTTCCCGTAGGAATAGCATGGTAAATAAAGCTTCTAGCAAGCCCCACTTTCGGACTTTTGACCTGAAATTTGGCACTGCAATCCGGACCACAACCAGAAATCTGACCATTTAGCTTATTGCACAGCGAAAACAGTGTCGTTCAAAAGCAGTGACGTAGCTAAGTTTTTGGCGCTCTTGGTAAATTCTCGGTTCACGCTCCTCTTATTGTGATAATTCACATTCGGTTTTTCTCGCATAGGCTCTTCTGGTAAACTGCTCAAGGTAAAATAAACAAAAGAGTCTATCGCAGCTAGTATACACTACGTTGAAAAAAGTGTCCGGACACTACCATGTTACGTGAATGGAAAGCCACTTTCAAAGCTCCCTAAACATTGAAAATAAACCATTTACGCAAAAACTGTTATTGGCGATAAATTGTAGATGTCACTCAAATCTCTCTAAATATATTTCCCGCAATTTTCGTTTAATATTTATAGAATGAATGGAAGCTGAAGCATTTATCTTCAACTTTTGACACTTGTGTTTTATCATCTATTGAAGTATTTTTTCCACAACTCTTGTAAACAATTTGTTCACTAACATAAATTAAATAACTGAAGTTTGTATGACGATTTTTTAAGATTTCATCAATTTGGAGGCAATGTGAAAGTGTCCCACTTCCATGACTTTTTTATAATGATCGAAAATTGTTGAAAACTGATACTGTCACATTGCCTCCAAATTGATGAAATCTTAAAAAATCGTCATACAAACTTCGGATATTTAATTTATGTTAGTGAACAAATTGTCACAAGAGTGGTATTTATCTATTGAAGTATTTTTTCACAAGTGTTAAAAGTTGAAGATAAATGCTTCAGCTTCCATTCATTCTATAAATATTAAACGAATATTGCGGGAAATATATTTAGAGAGATTTGAGTGACATCTACAATTTATCGCCAATAACAGTTTTTGCGTAAATGGTTTATTTTCCAATGCTAGGGAGCTTTGAAAGTGGCTTTCCATTTACATAACATGGAAGTGTCCGGACACTTTTTTCAACGTAGTGTATCTTGCAAGCATTCTCTGATAACAGGTAGTACTTGCACTTTTTAAGGAATGATCAAAGCTATTACTTTTTTACGGTTACAGTTGCAGCAGATAATTAAAGTAATAAACGGAACTATCGAATTTTTTAAACTTTTTGTCTCTGTATAAAAAATTACCCCTCAAGCAGCTGTTTGCTACCTAGGCATGAGAACAGCCTGTCAATATAATGTGCCATACAGAAGGTTTGTGAGGATGATCAGATCTCTGCAGAAAGCATACGTATGAAACATTCATATCTAACTCGATCTGCCTGTCTATCCAAATCCACAACTGGATGTCTTGAGTTAAGAAACTCAAACTGATAAATATTTGTAATATCTAAGTTATAAGTTAACTGATGAATTGGATAATAGTTATCTAAAACCGAAGGGCAAAATTTTCGATTTACTGACAAATTCAATCATCATTGATTAGATACTAATGTAACCAATGAGAACAGGAAGTAGTCATTTACTTTTTGCAGGAACAGTATTGAAGCCTAACTTAGAGATTCCGTCACTTCAAAAGCTGTTTGGCTACTGATGTCTGTAAGAAACAAGAGGGCTGCAAATCTGTATTTTTTTTTGCCTCCCTATGGCGTTGCGCAGGCACCGTGTGTCACGAAGTTGAGGCCATCCCAGAATGCCCAGGAATGCTGCCGTCACCACGCGGTCTGTGGCCTTTAGGTCAGGGTTGGCATCTCTCGACCACGCCCTCTACAGAAGGCGGAGGCGGTGCAGGCTAGACGGACGTCTCACGTCCGTAGCGGGGCACAAACTCTACCATTCCTTCTGACTGGAAGATAGTCCTTCGACCTTCATTACCATACAGAGCGTGGCTGCACTCATGTCGAGCACTACAATACACGCAGGACTATGAAGCACATTTACGTGACTTATAATCGTATATCTACAAGCATTGCAACCGCAAAACAATGCCAGTAAACAGGTATAGGTATTCTTTACCTTAGAAAGGCTGTGGCGTATCGTGTAAAAATTCAGGTCGGCGACCAGTGCTAATGCAACACAAACAACAAAAGCATGAATTACTCATTTCTTTACAACTCGTTTAGCACTCTGTTCGCTTAAGATTGCTCACGAACATCATGAACACAGTAGATGTGGAATTTCGCAGTTCTTTTATAATCCTGCTCACACGAATACAGTAGATGTAATAAGGATACACTCAAACTGTTTTGGATTAAGTGACAAAACTATCCGTAGTCGTAACGTGTAGATGCATGATTACGTCTGAGTGTCAATAAAAAGAAATATATTGCTCTTATTTCTAATATATAATTAATTATACAACCGTATTTAGCTAAGTATTATCCCATCCCATTTTCAGCAAGTAAAAAAAAAACTCAAGTATCATCTGAATTATAACACAAAAGAGCCCACAAATTTATTAAAAACGGACAACACTCACTTAATTCTCAACGTCATGCCACTCTTTTTTTGGTTGTAATATGCGCCTATCATGATTCTCACTTTTCGTTTTCCATATAACTGACAATAGCGCGCCCCAAACTCCAGTTTTTCTATTTTCTCATGAACCGGAATAGCACTTATTTACTACTAAAGCTAAATAGTCAGGTCACGGGTCCAGATGATTCAAAAAGTGTTAAGCGGCTAAGCAGCATTGCGTGACCTTAGCTGGCAAGAAGGATGAAAATCTGCCCGCAGCACCAACAGTTTAAAACAGCGCTATTCAATTACGTTTCAAGAATGGCCGATTTTTTAATTTCGACACATGCTGAGGATCAGAAGAAAAAAATACATGCAATTATATTATGCACATTTCACTAGTTCATTCGTTTTTCATATTTCTTTTACGGAAACAACAGATTTCTTGTCTTATTTTCTATTTTTCACATATTCTCTGCTGGTTGCATCTTTTCCCGATAAGACTGATGTGCCACCATATTTGAAAACTAGTCAATAGATCGAGGCTGCTTTTCCCATCGCAGAACAATTTTGAGCTACTTATGACACATCTATTGCCAAAAGACAGGTGGAAGAATCAATCCCACATACATCACTTACTTTCATAATATTTCATTACTAGCATACTTTCCATATGACACCGGTGACCTCTTGATGTTAAAACCCAAAATAACATAAGTATAACATAAATTAACCCGCAAGCAGTTGTGTGCCACACAGATCTGACAGGAGCCTGTCAGTATAATACGCCATAGATATGTGAGGAAGGCGAGACCTCAGCAGAAAGACTACACATCCATGCCTTAACCGGGACTCGAACCTAGGTTCAGCAGACAAGAGTGCTAAACACTCGGCCACTAGGACGGTTAGTTGTCGATATATATTATTGCATCTACTAATTTAAAGTAATTCCGTAACTAATTGACCGATTGAATGAAGAGTTTGGCAACTGTCGCATACTTTATGCGCGATTTCCATGTGCGATTTCCACGGGGCCCGCTACAAGTCGGATGAGAACTGCCGATATGTTTCGTTCATGGGGGCTTGTGGCCTCATGAACGAAACCATACAATATGCACATAAAACAAAATCTGAATGTACTTGAAGAACGGCTGAGAGCTCTTTCTAAAAAAGCTGTCGAATGGCTTCCATTCTTCAATCCTGCGCTGAATCATGACTCGACTATTTAAAATCCATTGTGTAATAAAAGACATCTTAGATGTAAAATTTATACGAATAAAGTTGGAATCAAGAAAATTGAAGTTTAAGCTCTTACGAACATCCAACTGACATGAGTAATTTTTTTTCCACAATTAATCTTTTTCAAAAGCCATTTTCTCCTTTTTTTGATTTGCGACATATAGGACAGAAGAATCCTAGAAGCTACTCCTAACTTTTACAGGCCTTCTCATATAAGGACGTCACTGCTGACCACTGCCTTAGTTAGAGCTAACATAACACACAAAGTTTGTCTTGCTGGAACAGTCGCTAGCTCCCTAACCACTATGCCAGTTAAAGCTAAATCTTCTTTATTAATCCTTTCTAAAATACTCGGCGCTACAAAGAAATTTACTGAATACAAAAAGAATTGAAGATAGGGAATAAACAGAAACATATCAACAGGGTAGGTACAATTGGAAATCAAATATATAATATTGGACTGCAATAATTTTAATGACTTTGTTTGCCTTTATTCTTTTACATAGGATAACAACAATTGATAAAAGAAGGACAGTATAAGAGTAATAGTGTTTTTATATATATTTTACATATCTTCGAAGGGTATTCATAATTTCTCCGAGTATTTAAGACTTTCCATTTGTCATTCTGTTGACCTGATGTTTTCACTCCGTTGGTAAAAGAATAATACGTTAAACGTTATATATGTTCTTATTGATCATCACCTAGACCAAATTCAAGTTCTTTCTATTCTTACACATAGCTTATTCTTTTTTCCTTTCCTTCAATTTGTCCAATTCTACGCTGGAGTAACTTGTTGATACAATTAATGCAGTCAAAAAATAGTACTACAATTAAAGGAATGTTTGCCATTGTTTCCCCAACAGTCGAACAGCAAGAGACAGTTGGGACAAAGAAGAGTCAAGGAGAGAGCCAACAACCCGCAGTTGTCTGAGTAAACCTTAGAGTAGAGCCCGACTTCACGCATGCCAGCCACCTGTTTCCATCCATCGACACACATACATTCGTTCACATTCCGCTGCACCCCGCACACAAAGCCTAGCGAGGTAGTGCATTTCCCCTTCACTACATCCTTTTCCATCCCCCTTCCTGTCTCCTACCTCGAGCAACTCACAACGAACTAAGTGAATGGTAATTTCACGGACCGATTCTTTCTTCGCTATGAGGAAGTTCATCTTCCATTATGGAGCAAGAAACGGGCGTCTGTCTCGTTCTCAGTCATTAAATGAAACTCGCAGCTCTCAGTTATTATTTTAGCTAACAAATTATTCCTAGTGGGGAGCAACATTAAATTCACTTATATTTGTACCATCGTTAACTATTATTTCCTTTGGTGGCGAAACTAAATCGAAAGGAGCCACTTTCAACCTCTCCAGCTATTACTGAGGTTCCCCTTCGAACCATCATGATGATAATGAGCACCATAGAGGAGCCAAGGCACTGCATTCATCTTCGGGTGCAATGAAGCACTTCAAAACATTGCAAACCTGTTAATGTTCTTCAGTGATAACAATAGTATGTGGCTGAGAGAGCAGAATGTATTACTCTCTGTATTGCGTCGTTATTTTCGAATAACGATTCCAATTCCATATGGATTCTAATTCTATTCCAGTTCTGCATAAACAATGAAACTATTGGTGAACTAATATTGCGATCTACAAAATATACTGCAAATTATTAATTGGTTTGCAATAACACTTAATATTAAAAAATGGTTTAAGTCATGATTATAGTTTATGAAAGAGGATGAGGCAAAAAAAATTATCTACAACTCGAATATTTTCTATGGATTTTCTCATACGTAACATTTATCGAGAACAATGTTAAAAACATTATCATTTAGAAGTTTGTGACTACGGTTGGCAATAAAAACGCATTCTAATACAACATATGATGCTTTAAGAGCGTATGATGAATAAAACTTTCTAAGAATTGTGATATGTTACTAAAATACTATAATATTCTTACATTTCACCTTTCATATAAACATTGATTTTATACATGAAATAGATGATTTCCGTTAAACATAAATTAAATGTTTTATGTATTAAACATAACTAAAATGTTTTATTTAAAAAACATTTTAGTTAAAATAAAGAGTCTTAGTGTTACGAGTAAAAAGCTTAATTGGTTGGTTGGTTGTGTTTTATGGCACATGAGCAACAGACTATATTGTGTTAAACATAAAATGAAACACGGTAAAAATAACAGAATCCAAATTCAAAATACAAATGGCAAAAAAATAATGATGTAAAGAGAATATTATCATTAGTAAATTAAAGTATATTGAGTGAACATGAAACAATACGTAGGAGAAAAAAAAACTTGTGCGATGGCATATCTTACAATGGCAGCATTCATTTCGTGATGAAGTTTATCAAATACGTGAATGGAAAAGTGACACAAATAACGAGAAACAGCTGAATTTATTAGAATTTGAAAGCGGGATGATTATTGATGTCGGTGTGAGGGTGTGTCTCAGAAACAGTACATCTCGTTAGTTGTTCCAGAGCAGCTGCTGTAAAGAAAGTTGTATGGTCTGGAATATTGAAGGAAAAACAGCCAGTAAATTCAAGAAATGTGAGAAACAAATGGGATGAGTGTACAAGGTGAAAGACACGGTTTAGTGTTTCTGCAGAGAATAATCATGTAACAGTTGAGACATTTACCTGCGAATACACTGGTCAGTCACAACAGATTTCCAGTGGGACAATGGTTCGAACTACTCATTATTCTGGATATTCAGAGTAGACGCCCAAACTCCATAACATTAAAAACTGAGACTCTGCACTGTGCCCGAAGCATCAAGCACGGATCGTGCACGATTGGAAGAATGATGGTTGATGAATCACATACTGAACTAGTGTTAAAAAGGATCTTCTACATTTTTAATCTTTTTAGTCCTTTTCATAACGACGGTAAGGCATCGATCTCTTCACTACAGATCAGCGCACTGGACTATTATTAGAACAATCATTAGTCTAAAGATGAAATATGCGTAGTTTTAGCAATTATTTTTGGAAAGTAGGAAACCAATAGGCAAAAATAAATGACACGGAAAAGGTTATAAAGCGGAAAAGATTAAAGAGCATATCTGAAAGGAAATTGAATGTCTTTTTCAGGCAATTTGGCACGGAAATCTGACAGAATACTGTCAATGCCATCGTAAAATTGCGAAAGGGGCACCCTTTGCGGAATGCCTTTATGGAATATAAAAATTTTTCTCACCCCAGATGTTAAGGAGGTTTCATTTCTTAACGTTTACAATCAAAGTGAATTCAATGTCGAACCATAGTTACAGTAAATAAGTAAAATAATTGTAGCATGGAGAGTAATAATACAAGAATACGATCAGGTTATAATAACAAAAGTTGGATGAATAATCGCCACCAGTAAAAGACTAAAGCTTAAGTAGTGACAAGTAAAGATTAGACATTGAGTTAACTGAAATTTGATCAAAACAGTCTTCAATATCAAACTTAAAGCTAGAGGAAGACTTGTCTTGAGATGGGGGAAATATAAACCCACGACTATTGATAACATGGATTGGATTGTTTTATCTTCGAGAGGCACTTTTTTGTACACATTGGGCTAAATAGCCAGGCCACAAGGACACCGAGGGCTCAGAGAAGGTTGAGGGAGGGGACCCACTGGAACAGCTGTTGGGAGACAGGTGGTAGTCTCCCGTCAAGGCCATCCACGCGTTCTTTAACGTGCACAGGGTAGGGCTCTCCAGCACAACTATAACGGGATTACGGCTTTACGTTCTATCCGACGGAAGCTAATAACATGGACTTCTGTGGTAAGCAACTGCTTGAAGGGTAATTATTTTACTATTATTCTGCCGGCTGAGCAGATTACCTCTATTCATGATATGAACGCCAGCAGTACACATCATTATGAAAAAACGTGGGTGTTAAATGAAGGCAAGGACTTCCGTTTCCAAAAAAGCTGCAAGTAAGCCTAGCACTCAAAACACCTGACATGTTTTCAGAAATCGAAAGCTTGATTCCTACCAGCTCAAGACAATTTTGGTAAATGCAATTTCACGCAAAGAAAAATTGCCAGAAGACTCCAACATCAGTATAAAGCGTCCATCGTTGGTGCTTTACCCTTGGCGTAGAAACCAGCTAAGAAGTAATAGAGAGCAGTTACTTTTGATTTGGAAAACCAAATTTTCTCTAAGATTTTATTTTTACATTAAAGCAGCAATATATATTCCGGTTTTCCTGTTTAGAAAATATATTGAGAGCAGAAAGATTAAAACTGCACGCCAGTTAAAGGAAAGCTCCGGTGTTTTTCTACAAGCCAAATGTATCATTTTAACAGCTGCGAAGGCGAGCTGTTGCTATGACAATAAGAATACAGAGCTTCTTGTGGCCAAGTGTGCGATCCACCTGCAGATATTGTCGGGAGGGGACAATGTTAAACAAAATCCCCCGGTGAGTAATAACCGTCGGGCCAGGAGGTGGGAAGTCCTTTGGAGCAGGGTGTCAAACAGCGAGTCACATTTCACGGTGACAAAATGTCCCCTGCCGTGATCCCCAGAGAGCTATAGCCCGGGGCCAAACACCGATCCACACTTAGATGACGTAATAAACAGCGAAGGCGGGCTGCCTAATACTTGCTTTACGTCCTTCTCTGCTTCGGCCAGGACGAACCTTTGCCGAACGGGAGCAAATGGTTTGTCGCTATATCGTACATTGAACCGCTTCAGCGCTTGTGATACAAGTGGTCACATATGGAACCGGCTGCCACTTGATGAACGACACAATCTTTGCTAACATCGAGGGAACAGATATCAATCGCTCGCACCGGGGTTGTCTCACTTAGGAGTTCCGAGGAACGGTACAATTAAAGCTTAATGATAAGACTCGGGAGCAGACTCCTGAAATTACAACAATAACTGAATGATTACAATATAGTTACTGAAGATAGTTAAATTATTACTTTATTAGTTATAATAAATAATATTTTTTGAATTTATAAAACCTTTGAAAATAATACATCAGTCTTTAGTTAAAAAATATGTTACAAAATGATATCGTCAATTTCTTATATCGCTCAGAAGAGGTACAATGGGAAAAGAATCATTACTATCATCTTAGTTAAGTAATTCTCCTTCTCTAATAAAATATACTGACCTGTTAACATAGAATGCAAAAATACTTTTTGTGGAAAAAAACGTTTCTTTATACTTATATTTCTCAGTTCAGGAAAACTAGTTCACGAGATATCTGCATAAATAAGGGGCAAGGGTTAGCTCAGTTGGTAGTGCACCAGGCTCATAATCTGCAGTTCCCGGTTCGAGTCTCAACTGTGCTTGATGAGATTTATTTCCGCTAACCCTCACTCTGTTCTCGTAAGAAAGTGGATACCGATGGGCTTAGAAAAGACCGTCGTCCATCGTCAGGAAAGGTTAGCCGTGGTCCGTGTGCAGAAAATAGCCTTACTCTGTGCACGTTCAAAAACGTGCTAAATGGCCTTGACGGAAGACTATCATCTGTCTCCTAATAGTTGTTTAGTGGGTCCTCTTCCTTGAACTTTCTCAGACTCTTGGGGTCCTAGCCATTTAGCACGTTTTGTGCAAAAAAAAAAATGCCGCTCAGTGTGAAAACAATACAAGCCAAATCTGCATAACTAAAAATTGTAAAAACATTTTGAAATTACAAATGAGAACTAATGCATCTTAACAAGTTAATGTGAAAAGCCCATAATACATATCAGTAGCACTGACTGGATGTAAATGGAAGCAATTGAGCCATCAATGGGTTATTTCACTATCAATCATATCATTGGTTGAATGACAAGAAACTGATAGTTCAATCAACAATGGCCTAAGTAGAACCACTGCTTTTTCAACTGCGCAGTATTAGTAGCTTCTGCTCATCTGAGACAATGGCTTTTACGTAATGACAGAAGAACATAATTTCTGCCTTTTTCAAGAGAAAGTGCAATTCCCTATAAAGGAACACGAAAGCTGTTAGTTAACTACTTAGCGGAAGCAACGAATTTACGATCAGATAATTTTAACATTATTTAGAAATGAAACGGCTGTGACAAGCCTGTCCAGTTACTAATATTTAGGTGAGCAGCTGTTATGACAATTCACACATACAGAAATAGCGAACTCTTTAAACTGACTCTAGCTGATAGAAATTCCTAAAGGAAGAAAAAACAAGTTGATATGAAACGCCATAACATTTAGTGGACCGTCTCGGTGGCAGAATGGTTAGCGTGCTTGGCTACTGATTAAACGAGCCCCGGATAAGGTATGGCATTTTTCTGTTGGCTTTCTGCTGGGATGTCGTCTTTCTCACAGATCTGTAGGGCGTATTAAACTGACAGGCTCCTATCAGAGCTCTGTGACAAGCAGCTGCTCGAAGGGTAATTTATTTATTTAGTAGCCTGATGACTTTACTTTTATGTGTCTGAAAAAGTGGAGTGTTTTGTGCCTTCAAAATAATTGATATTATCGTTCAAACGTTAAAGTTCCGTACTAATATTACGAAGCTAACAAAGTTTTTTAACTTGAAAAAATGTGATTTATTAACTAGAAAAATTGAAGAATACAAAATCTTTAAATCATTACACGATGAGCCTGAGAGAGGTGAGATAGGGCCAGTCACAAATGTAATGGTGCTCCATCTCACTCCGAAATCCATAAAAATACATGATAATAAATACTTTAAAAAATCAGATTTTCTATAATTAATAAAATATTTTTAATTATATAATAAAAACGATTTACAGTGTTTAATAATTTACAAATTATTTACATTTGTTTGACATATAATTTGACAGTGACATGTACATTTGGGGTCCCGTAAGACCTGGGCCAAATTGCCCCTACCTCTCTCTTCGCCTTATTGAAAATGATGCGTTTATTCATGAAGGACAACCTATAAAAATAATTAGCAAACTCAACAACAGCATACCTTTAAAAGTCGAGAAACCTTTTTCAATAAATGATAAAAGCTCGAAGGTAATGGAATGAGTGCAAGGTGCTTAAGTCTTTTATTTATGACTTTCGAAGCATTGTTTACCGTAAGAAATAAACTATTCAACTTAATCGATGTACCTCTAAGCGTTCAGCTACCTACACGAGAGCTAGAATGCACACAAGGGGTGAGAGCATTAGGAAAAGATACCGACCTTTGAGGATGCCATTAGCACCTCCCGAAGTCCGCTGCAAAGCCTGCCAATAACCAACCAAAAGCCATCATTAGGCTGTGATGTATAGCAGAGAGACGGGGTCACACACATATACGTATTTCTAGAGCTAGTTGGCTGCCTTGCCAGCAATAGCTGCAAGTCCATGATGGACGCTTCAGTGACCAGCCTCTCTTCCTGGGAGTTCGTAGAATGTCTCACACATATCAGTGTCTAGAGAATGTGTTACACCCTGTCTTTCCCATTATCTCTGATGCTCGCATCCCCATCTCCAGCTAGCTACTAACGCTGGCCTCTTTCATTCTTCTCTGGCACCTCTAGAAGTGAGAATCGACAGAAATTTTTACTCACTTTTCCTTATCTTATAGCTTAGTCCAACCACTATATCATTAATGGAATGGATACCAGAATTCCCAACAGTCATAAAAGAGAAAATTCTCGCACCTAATTCAGTGTTTTATATCCTATTAAAAGAATTCAACATAAAATAGCTATTTTGATTCGATAATGTACTGCTTAAAATATGCAGCTCATTTTAAACAGTAATATGTATCGATAAGTGTGTTGCAATTTTTACGTAGATTAGAAAAGAACACCAAGGTAAACTAACTAAATAATCTAAGGGCAATCAATGCTACGAGTATATAAAGCAATAAACAGTGAGGAAACACAAATAAAGGCATACCTATCTTTACTTGTACATCAACAATAAAAATTCGCGATTTAAAATATATTTCTTGAAATTGAATACTGGAAAATTTAACTACGATAACAAATCGTCTTTCGCGAATATGGAATGCTCGCTTCGAAAAGGGCAAGAAATTTTTGTCCTTTTCAAACTTTAGCATCCTCTAAAGATGGAAATTAAAACTATTGAAAGATTCGAATATGTGAATCCTAATATTTCAATAGTATCTTATCGACAAACAATTTTTCATTTATCTCTTGAAAAAAAAAAGATTTGAATGTGTACAGACAATGTAAACCAACAGCTCGTTTTTTGAAAACGAGCTAAATAAGTTGATAATAATTTTGTTTCGTTTCTAAATACAAGGGTTAAAATTTTCAACAAACTTTCAATGCGCAACTAGTAGCAGCAGGGCAATCGTTTAGGACACTTGGTGAGGAAACAAATTACATTAAAGTCACTGCAAGATAACAATCGGTGGAGAGCAACGCTAAGAGCTCGTTCTGTCTTTCACGCATGCGATCTACAGTTGCTAGCGTGCTGGATTAGATTCGAATTATGCAGGAAGTAAAATAATTCAGTTGGCTGACAAGCAACTCCGTATTCATTTCTTAAAGGAATGTATAGTGAAACCTGTCTAAGCTAGCTAGCCACGTATAGTTCCGCAAAATGTGTTCTGTGGTCATGTTACAGATTGTTGACCACGTGTAGAAGCACACAATAGGCTTTTGCGAATTGCATAAAAAGATTGGTTAAGTTTGGCAAACAGCCAACTTCGCAACTTTCGCTGCAACATTTTGTAGCTTTGTTTCATCGGCAAGTTAAATCCCTATCTTTTATATCAAGTGTTGTTTAGCAATACATAAATTTATTTACCGGCACGATTTTTAATTTACTAATTCATGAATACAATTATTTAGAGAATCAATAAATATGCCTTCCGAAGCTGATTTAAGTGCATTACACAAGACTGGGAAATACACTCGCTAATGATGAATGAATTTTCTGGCATGCTAGCTTTTTTCAAAGTTAGGAAAAATTAATGAAAAAAGAAATTACCCCTCCACCAGCTGCTTGTCACAGAGACGGGCTCGTGGTAAAAACTACTGGCTGGTCAGATTTTTCTGAATTTCCCAATCGTTTACTGCTTTGTTAAGCGATAAAAATAATGAATTTTATATTAAAATTTATTACTGTCATATAAGAATAAACACATCTCCTAATAACGCAATTCAACTTACTCAGTTCCAGAATAGTTGTCGAGGTTTGTGTTTTTAGCTTCAAGAAACAAGCACTAGCCGAATTCCAACTTGTTCAAATTGCAAATCTTTCATTTCCGTCAACTTCGTTTCCGCCGTCACGCTTTCAACGGCCAAGCTTCTCATATTAATGTGCGCTGAAAGGTCAGTAAACGAAGTGGAACATCAGCGGTGTCAATGTCGCCCGACATACTGGAGTATTTAATTACGCTAGTTTTCCCTTCGACCTCGAATGCAGCTGCTCTAACAACACAGACGGGATTCTGTAAAAGAGCTGTTGATAGAAAATTATTGAGCACACGGTCCAGATTCTAATACGTAGTTTCTTATTTGAGCTAAACTCTATTAAGAAAAGATCCGACTGATTTATGCAAGCTATCACTGAACTACTTCAGGAAAAAAAAGAAGCGAAATTTTGGTTATGCAAACAATTATTGGCTATCGTCAGAGCAGTTTAAATGCCATCAATATTTTATAGTATGGGAAACGAACATGGCGCATCGCTTAATTTTTAAATGCAATATTTCAACTTATTTCTATAAATGAACCTGCATTTTACAATGAAATGCAGTCTTGCTGAAAACTTAGTGGTTTAGGTTGATCACCGCCTCCAACGATTTTGGTGTATCAGTGTCGTATCGTTTCCAATGAATCTGACTTTACATGTTTAACTTTCCGAAAGTAGACAGCGGCGCTCTCTACTTAAAGAGATTCGCTGGGGTTTTATCGTGCATCAGTAACTGAGGCTATAATGCGCCACATAGGAAACAGTATAGCAACTTTAACAACAAATGAAATATTTCATTTTTGTTTACAAATTTTGTGCCATTCATTCTTTACCTATCCTCTCAAAAACGATTACTCTTGGGTATTTATATTATAAATGGTTTTTATGCAGTAAACATGCTTAAAAAACACTACAAGTAATTGACGTTTTCCACAGATGTGGTTTAAGATTCATCTAATTACACTAATAGACTCTATTGAAAAATACCAGACACATGGGGCAAGATAGTGATGGAAGAGTAAATTTCGATATAGCTTTAAAAAAACGAAAGCCAGGTAAAATATAATTATTTAAGTGTAATACAATTACAAAATGGGATAAAAACAAATAAAACGCATAAAAAATTCGTTTACCGATTTAGTATTTTGTCCGCAAGGTACAAATCAGGTAAAAATCTCCCTCAGGTAATCTCTCGCAAGGAAAAAAATCTCATTCAGGCCTACTGCTGCCTAGAAAATACCATAATCAATTTTAACACACAAACTTCTATTTTTATGGTTCAGGCATTCCCTTTAAGAACCCTTTTATGGGTAAAAAAAGTCTTCATAAAACTACAATCTCATAACAGAATAAATAGATCAGTGAAACAGATACAAGGGAGAGATGGAAATCAAATTCAGCTGTCAGAAGGGATGATTCTTCAGCAAATAGGGCAGCAGCCTAACATTCCATTCGAAGGATAGAATTTTAAGTTCATTGTGACATCCCACTTTAAAAAGTATGTATTAGTAAGGGTGAAATATTTTAATGCTGGCGAAACTGGGGCTAGAATCTTAAATACGATACGGGCACCTTATCAATTGCTCCGTTTCGTGTTTTTTCACGTAACTTCGAGGCGAACAAATATGAAAGCACATTTATATCATTTTTATCTCGTTTTCTTTGAAAACGAGATAATAGTTTCGCTTTGTCGTCTGTCTGTAGACATCGAACTTTTTTTTTTGTTTACAGAGCAAAATTAAAAATTCTTTTTGTGTTGGATAGGTATGATGTAATATGACGATATGCATTTTCCGAATCTCTCTAAAGCTACAATTACGTCCTCTAGTAGTGGAAAAAGTTAAAAAATTCCGAAATTTCAAATGAATATTGCAAAAACGATGTGTTTAGGCTAGAAAGTTGAAATTATCGCGGTGGAATGGGAAGGTCACGAAGTTTCCATTGCCAACAATGAATTGACTTCTTAGACCACAAGGGGGTGGGAAAAAATACCGTTTCAGTTTTAAGATAATTTTTTTCATTTATCTCTAAAATCAAACATCTTTTTATGATTATATAAGAACTGATAAAATATAATTCACACTTCTTAAATCTTTCGAAAACTATAATTGCGTCTTATAACGGTGGAAAAATTTGCAAATTCCACATTTTCAAACGAATAATGCAAACGCCGTATTTAAGCTAGAAATTTTAAATTTTGGTGGTGGAATGTCAACACCATGATGTTTTCATTGACAACAACGAACTCACCTCTTAGACCCAAGGGGTGGGAAAACAATTATTTTAGCAGATAACTGTTAGTATTTAGAGATAAATGAAAAAATCTTTTTAGGATTAGATAAGAATTGATAAAATATTATGATTCGCACTTTCGGAATCTTTCGAACACTATAATTGCGCCCCTCTAAAGGTGAAAAAGATTTGAAAATTTCAAACGAATATTGTAACGATGTATTTATTAATGACAGAAATATGAAATTTTGGTGGTGGAATGTGAACGTCATAAGTTTCGATTGGAAAGAATGAAAATGATAATTCGAAAACTCACTTTGATTGGTACTAAAGAAATTCGCATTTTTCAAATATTTAGTAGTTTTAATATATATATATCTTTATAAATCATTAAATATGAAACAGCAGTGCTGTCTGTTATCAGGTGATGTGATAAAATGTGATGGGAAAGTTAGAAACCCTTGAACATTGGGCTTCCTGCTATCCCAAACAAAGAAAAGGACGTGTAAATCACAATGTAGAAAATAAAAATAATAGTTTTTCTGAATTTTTAAAAGTTCCTACTTGTGCAGAGCAAACTTTCTGTATTCCAATACTCTTGGAGCCAAATTTCTTTTTTGCACCAAAATAGATTTCAAAAACAAAAATTACACTTCAAACAAGGTATAAAAAATAACATAGTCACAGTTTTTTCTTCACTTCCACCACAAAAATAACCATCACTTGAGATACTGGCCACTAGAGAAAGTTTGCAAAAAAATAAAACGCATTTTTCTTGAACAGTCAATATTTCATATTTGTATATTGAATTCCTCTTTTTTCGAAAAGCGAAAACACAGCAAAGGGTGAATTCAGATTCTGTTTATTAAGAACTTTCCTCTAAGAAAACTGAGAAGCAGGTCTAAATTTTTAATCTAGTGCTTTTACTGTAACTTCTGCAGAGAAGAGATTTCATTAACAATTCTTCATCAATAATGTTCTTCATCTTTTCCTTCACAATTTGCTGTTGAAATTGATAGAGAGGACAATGTAGAAATACATGAGAAATATTTTCTGGAGTTTCTAGTTTCTAGTTAAGGCATTAATTTTATCACTTGAATTAAAGTCGTGCAGCTGTTCATGCCTGGGACTGGAGATCAATTCCTACTGAACTTTAACTGCATTGTAGAAAACAATTTGTTTGAAACTAAACAAATATTTATTTTAGGTTCCCAATTCAGATTTCTAATAAATTCACTTCTGTCAATATCCATTTACTATTTAGCAGTCTTGCCTATTTCAGTCGGGACAAGAATCTTACCACCAGGTGCTTGTTAAATGATCTCTGACTGCATTGCTATAACAGATTATACGAAAAGACAGGTTGTAATATGTATATCCTTACACTATACATTGCATTGAGCAGATTAAAGAACACTGTCTATCTTAATATATGGATCTACTTGTTCCCAATATCTTAGTAAATGCCCTTTGCATAGTAACTATACATCCTCTTTTTTATCTCATGTCCTCCCGGAATTAAAAAAAAACACGAATTGTCCTTTTTTTTCTATATAAACCTATAAATTGTTTAAGTTAAAGCACCCTTTTTTTATTTATTGACCCCATGAGTATAATAAAAATTTTTGTTAATCGTGAAATAATTTACTGTAAATGCAAATCGTGAATGCTAAATTAATTCTGTTGATGTTTATAAAAGTTACTATTTTCTGTCATCTCAATATGTGCACTTTACATGCCGGATTGGAAAAAGGATGCGCTTTAGTAAAATTTCGTAACATTTTGTTTCCGCCCAACGTTAGTTGGAGCTATGAAAATTGAGAGCAGTTTTTATTTTTTTTATTTGCAACATAAAAGGATAGCGAAGGAATTACTCCTGGTTTGACAAGCCTTCTACCAAGACCAAAGTCACTGCTGACCAGTCAGAATTAATAGAAACACAGAAAGTTTGCTTTCTGGAACAGCAGATAGTTACTAACCATTTTGCCACTTAAGGCCAAATAACTTTTGATTGCTTATCAAATATGAATAAAAAACGGCACGTCACATTTTGAAGTGTACTGAATAATTAGAATTATGCCTTTTTGTGACTGAACTGTTAAGTCCATACTTGAAATAAAACCAATAGAAGAAAACTTATTTCCCAAATTGAAAGCATGTCCTCCTTTGTCTTCCATTTCTAACTTTTCTGTCCTCTTTTTAGAACACTGGCATTAGGTAAGGTCTTACGGAGACTCAGTATATTATGCAAGGCCCTTGCATAATATAGACAGTCTCCCGTAAGACCTTCGGGAGATTGGTTGCCAAAGAAAAAACGTTTTTTTTATTTTCTTTGTTTAGTTTGGAGAAGGTTCAATACCGATTTAGTGAATTTACTGAAAATTGTTAAAATTTTGACTTTTCAGTACATTATAATTAGTGTAAAGATTAACTTCGCCCTCTTTCTCCTAGCTGCCTACCACCCATCACTTCTGAGAAGAGCTGATGAGAGTTGCGAGGTCGGGGATGGTCATTATTCTCATTTTGGAAAGAAGCACCCGATACTCGATACTATATTTACGAACTCCTCCTATGCAGAGCAACCCAGCAGTGCCCCACGCCCTCCATATCTCATCCCCATCTCGCAGCTACTTTATCACTCGATGCGACACCTCCCAACTGGTCACTGCCAGCACCGGCATGACTAGCCCCGAGAAGCGGTTGGCATGGTTACACCGTGATCCATCACCTGCCATTGGCTGGCGTGGTGGCCACGTGACAATTGTTTAATGAACTCTTAACGAGTTCCTTGTGATACTACGGCTAGTTCCCATAGCAACGGAAGCGCACCCACCCCCGAGGCAAAATATAGAATTTCAGTAATAAATATAGAACAGCCTCAGCTCCTCCGTCAGTTATTCTTTGCGATCTGTGATGATGCTCTATACTGCAAGAAGTTTGTTACATGCATCTTAGCTAATCCATGATAATTTTGATCACTTTAAATTACACAAATTAGACTGCTGTCTCTGATAGCATTTAGGCTGCAAAAAGTTATATTTTTTGACCGATTATGCTATTTAAGAAAATCAGTTTTACTGAGCTTTCTCTGCTTCTACTGAGCATATTTCAACTCCAATATAAAAAAAAAACTGCTTTAAGGTTAACAGGAAAAGATTCAGCTAATAAAAGCACACATTTTCATTATTAATTGCATAATCCTTACTATCTTGATAATGAAGATTGAATGCTGAATGTTCTTTTGATACTGAATGCTATTTCTTGGAGGATTTTTATTTGGAATAAACGAAGATATCCTTTGAATGACTGCTATCAATCATCTATCCAGTTTAGTCTAAAAACAGGAACAAACCAGTAATGGATTAATACGTTAATCTGGATAAGCTACGTGCTCCTTGTTTCCATCTTTCTTGTTTATCTTGTTTGTTATATACAGGGTGGCTATAATTAACTGACATTACTCAGAGCGATGTAGAGAAGGATCTGCTGGACGGATTAAAGCGAAGTGTGGTGGATACTTTACTATGAACATGGGGTAGAGAACTGGCGAATAAAAAAATTAATGTTAGTGCCACCAGGTGACGTGGGTGCGCTAAATGTGATTGAACATGATAATTTCTCGTGATATTGCAGCCAATCACACGTGAGAATCGCATGAAGCACACTATAAAATGTGATATCTTCCCTGAAATCGCTGGAAAGAACCATGGGTATCTCCAAGAAGGACCGAGCTTTGCTAGTGAAACTCTTTTACTAAAACGGCAGTAATGCCGCCGCTACATTACGCGAATATCATCGTCTGAAAGATATAAGGAGAGGACCTTTGTCGCTAAATGAACTGAAGAATATGATACAGAAATTCGAAGAAACAGGCGAGTGGGGTGTTGCTCCGGGTAGAGGCCGGCGGCCTGTTGTAGAAATTAACTGGAAGACTTCGCACTTACCGTTGCAGAAATTCAGTCTCAATCGCTACCCGTAGTTAATGCGAGACAGGTATCCTGGCAACTGCAACTTCCGTGATCAACTGTCCATAAAATTATACGGTCCATCCTGAAATGGTATCCTTATATAATTCATAGGGTGCTGCAACCACGTGACCACGAACAGCGAACCGATTTCGCTTTGCGAATTCTGGCGAGGATGCAGCTCGACGACATGTGGCCTTTGAAAAATCTTATGGACCGATGAGGCGCATTTTTTCCCTACATGGAGCAGTGAATACGCACAACTGCAGAATATGGGGACCTACACATCGGCATGCTGTGCTTGATGTACCCCTACACTCCGACTATGTAACTGTATGATGCGGGCTTACCGCAACTTTATAATCGCACCATTTTTTGTTGAGGAGATCACGCCTCAAGTCGTCGATCGGTGAATGGACCACGTTACACAGATCTTCACCGCCGCTAGAATATTCCGGCTTTGCAAGAAAGAAATTGCTTAGACTCCAATCTTCATGCAGGATGGGCACGTATGGCAACGCAATTGTTGTGTACAACATTTGGTGAGGACTTCCAATTCTTGGCCACCACGTTCCCCCGACCTAAACCCATGCGATCTTTAGTTATCGGGTTATTTGAAAAGCCGAGTTTCCCAAGGCAATGTTGAATCACTTGCTGAACTGAAGGCAAGAATAACACAGCATGTTGTAGCCATTCCCCAAGAGATGTTTCAAGTAACTATGGAAGATATAATAATTAGTGTTAGTGCCACCAGGTGATAGTTATAGTGCGACAAAGACCGGTCCGTAATACATTTCCAACACATTTTGCATACGAATGGTTCGCATATTGAGAATCTTCATTAGTAAAATAAAGGCTATATTTGCTCAACTTGGCATTTTCTTTACTTTAGCACACCCAAGCCACCTGGTGGCACTAACATTTACTATTTTTTTATTCGCAAATTCTCTACCCTATGTTCTTATTAAGGTATCCACCTCTTTTCGCTGTGATCCATCGAGTAGATCCTTCTCTACATCGCTCTGAGTAATGTCAGTTTAATTATAACCACCCTGTATATACAGGGTGATTCAAAACTTATCGTTCAAATTTCGTGGGGAGGTAGGGAATACGTCAGGAAACCGATTTCACATAGGAAAGTATGTCCGCAAACGTCATCTACCTAAACAAAATGGACAAGTAAAGTGAACACAAGGAAACAGTACAGTTAAGTGGTAACGAATGTGACTTTTATTCCAACAAGGTAAAGTACAGGTTCACAGTAGGTGCTCAAAATTGCGACCATTTACACAGACACAGGATTCACAGCGGCGGCCACTATTCGTGCAACAAGGTCCATTTCATTGTCGACGGGGGTCTTGTACACATGGTCTTTCATGGCCCCCCACAAAAAGAAATCCATGGGCGATAAATCAGGTGACCTGGGTGGCCAAGCGATCGGTCCACCTCTACCGATCCATCGAGCTCCGAATGTTCGGTTCAGGTAATCACGCGCAACAATTGTGCTATGGGCTGGAGCCCCGTCTTGTTGATACCACATATCTCGGTGGATATGCGCAGGAACAGCGCCCAGAAAAGTCGGTAACACTGTCTCGAGAAATATTAGGTATTTCCGGCCGTCCAATCGGGGCGGTAGCAAGTAAGGTCCCAACAAACAGTCACCAATGATTCCAGCCCACACATTTACGGCAAAACGATGTTGCGCAGCGTGACTTCTCGTACCATGCGGGTTGTCGTAAGCCCACACATGTGAATTGTGTGTATTGAACACACCTTCACGAGTGAATGAAGCTTCATCTGTAAAAAGGACAGAAGCTGGAAAACTGGGGTCCACGGCACCTTTCTGCATGAACCATTGTGCAAATTCCACACGCTTCGGATAATCGTCAGGATGCAGTAACTGCACCCTTTACAGATGGTAAGGATGCACACGTTCCTCGTGTAGTATCCGCCACACTGCTGACTGAGAGACCCCAAGCTGCTGAGCAATAGCTTGTGTGCTGGTATTCGGATTATCTTCGATGGACTGTAGGAATTGTTCTGCGACGTTGACAGTCCGCGTCAATCGTCTTCTCCCCGTATCCTGCATGTTGCTGCGCAGTGAACCACGTTCGCGGAGATTGCGATGCACACGTGCAAACATTTGATGCTGTGGTATTCTTCTGTTGGGGTATCGGTCTTCGTAAACTTGCCTAGCTCGGCGGCCGCTTTTGCCAGCTGCCCCATATGCGAGATGCATATCCGCTAGCTTTTGATGCGTAAAACGATTCATCTTATCACTAGTAAGTTAGCTCGTACACTGATGACAGCGGGAGTGGTCGGGCGAGCTGTACACTGATTGGGTACACACAGCGCCCTCTACATACGCATGCGTACATTTGCGGACATTCTTTCCTATGTGAAATCGGTTTCCTGACGTATTCCCTACCTCCCCACGAAATTTGAACGATAAGTTTTGAATCACCCTGTATATATGTTTTGTACATTTCTTTGAATAAATTTGAATTACTAAATCATTCTTTGTTTGAGAACAAGTTTAATCACTCTCTTATTCTCTTGGATCTTTTGCTGGAAGTCTGAGAATATTGGAGGTTCTTTCTTGATACTGGTTAATGCATTATCATTTTGCATCCTAGAAATGTTTTATTTTTATGATTCATAGCTGTGTCTTGAAACGCTTGCCAAAATTACGGTATTACGAGGGCCTCAATAATTTAGCACTTAATAAATGCCTGAATAATACAAGATTCTTATCATTAGAGTAGTATCAGATTATGATGGTGTAGGTGCTAAGATATTTCTCAAAAAGTACAAATTATAAAACAATAATGCCAGTGAGAAAATGCAAAAGTCAGCATCATTAAAGCTGAAGATGAGTTAAGAACCAAATAAAAGTTTTAAAGAACGTGAATCGCTTCTACTGTCATTTTTCCAAATGACCCAAACAGAATACAAAGTTTGCTAAACGAAATGATGCTTTGTGTTGGATCAAGACTCGTGTTTCGTTAAATATCAATGTTTCTGATGATTTAGTACGGGGCATCTAACGTGGTTTGAAATGGAGGAAATTAAAAAGAAACTCGGCTATTTCTGGAGAACTTCCTCAACAGGTATTAACAAAATTTGACGAGTAGTTGAAAATTTGCTGGTAGAAAGGGGGAAAAATATTGGGATTTACACCAAAAATTTAAATGCCATGTAGTAAGATGCTATGGAGACTAAGAACATATATCTCGTTTTTTAAAAATATTCGTTCAGTATTTAATGAGTTACATGAAGTTTGAATATTTAACAACAGCAATGTCAGTCTTAAGAAACTTATACAAAAGGAATGAATACTGAAAGAATTCTTTACAGAAACTTCCAAAATACACCTTTTATTAAATACTTTGATACAACGCTTATTAAAAGAAATAAAATAATAAATACCCCCTCACAAGCAACTGCTTGCCACAGAGGTGTGACAGGAGCCGGTCAGTTCACGCGCCATAGTAGAAGGTCTAATGTAAGGATGGCGGGACCTCAGCAGAAAAAACGACACATGCATCCACGGTTTACCCGAAGCTCGAACCCGGATCCCTTAGATCAGTAGCCAAGCGCGCTACAAAATTTTAATTCTGAAGTCAATATTTGCGATTGCCATATATTCAAACTTCCATAATTCATTAAATACTGAAAGAATATTCTTAAAAATCGAGATACTGATATGTTTGATTGAGATCTTTATCGTTATCACATTTTCAATACAAAACACTTATTTTAGAAGTTATAGTGCGACAAAAAGTAGTTCAAGTGGAAATGCTTCACCCAATACTATTTAATGTACTATACCTAATCTTAGATAACTCTGTCCTTCGCCAAGAAAGAAGTTTCCGTATCAGTTAGGACTAAGGCGATTTGCAACTGTAGCGATGTCCAACTGTAGTGGATTGTGAGTTGTAACTGTTTACCTAATACACTGGTTTCCATAATTTAAAAAATTATACTATGTTACGTCAATTCCTTAATTTACGGAAACCAGTGTATTATGTAGCCCGTTACAATTCACAATACTACATGGCACTATTGTTGCAAATCGCCCGAGTCCTACTTATATGTAAACTCTTGGCGGAGAGCAGAGTTATCTAAGGCTAGGTATAGTAAGTTAAATATAAATGAAGCATTTGCACTTAAACTACTTTTTATTGTTTCGTTTAAGCAACAAATATCAAGCTAATAATAAACATTAAAAATATTTTTCAATGATACTATGAATAGAAGAAAATTCAGAAACATTTGAGAAACAAGCATCCAGAAAGGAATAGAGGAACGATAGGCGTTGGTTGTTTTACATCTCAGGGATAAATTTTTACATATTATGGGATAAATTGGCCAAGTCACAAGGACTCGGAGATGGTTGGGGAGAGGATCCATTGGACAGCTGTTAGGAGATGGATGATAGTCTTATGTCATGACCATCCATCATGTTCTTTAAGGTGCACAGAGTATCTCTCTCTCACACACGGCGCCACGGCTTTACATACCATCCGACGGATGGCGTCCTTCCAAGCCCATCGGTGTTCCCTACTGACTGAAGGCAGGGAGGGGGTTTTATGGAGATAAATCTCAATGCTGGCCCAGGTGGGACTCGAACCTTGGAACTGCAGAGTACGAGCCTGATGCGCTACCGACTGAGTCACCCCAGTCCATTCTCTGTGTACGTTAAAGAACACGCTGGATGGCCTTGATGGAAAGTTTCCATTCATTTGCTAACAGCTGTCCTGTTGATTTTCTTTCTCAGTCCTCGTGGTCGGTGTGACCAGTCCATTTACTCTATCCTATTATGTGTAAAGAAAGTGCCGCTCTAGTAAAACAACTCAACCCATTGAAGCTCACAGTAGGGATGAAAGTTCTTTTGAGTTATGTGAAACATAAGATATTTAATTACAGTTTTTTGGATTTTTAGAACTTACCTTTAATATTAGTAATCCAGTTTCAATCCTCATCGACTATACGGTGTCACCAAAATATACTCCATTATACAAAATACACTAACCACAAGGACAGAGAATTGGAATCCAATTAAACCTAAGCAACAATTCAACTTCAAATTTATTTGACAGTGCTGTACATCATCCAGACACACGTCTTTCTTTCATACAGCAAGGAGGGGTCGTACCTGCAAGTTTTGCAGGACACTTGGCGTGGCTTCAAGAAGCATAAACACACCTCAGTGACCATAGAAACAATCAAAAGTGCACTTCGACTCTTCTCTTGCGAAAGCTGGTATTTAATGAGCCCACATACCGTCCCCATTCCCTTCAAATTGGGGCTCGCCTCCCCAGCGGCTCCCACCACCCAACAAGTAAACAGGTTAGTCGTCAGCGCCATCTTCAGGCCTAAAATGGCGCCACCTTCGACAGGTGTCTGCCATGTGCAAGAACAGCGGCTGCCTGCGTCACTGTATGGATGGAATGCAGGGGAGACTGGTTGCAAAAGAGAAAAAAGTAATCATGACTGACTGTCGCAGTCCACGAACAAGAATGGCATGTGGATCTACCAGAATAGTTTTCAATTGCTAAAGAATGCTGTGAGGAATAAAAACGACTACGTTTTGATTTGGGAATGTATTTCTCGAAATCAGAGCAAAATACTGCGTTATTTCTATCCTTTCACGTGCTTCCGTTGGGCTAATTGGTCAAATCATATGACGATCACAGCGCAAGATGAAATAAACGACCCACTGAAACATTTGCTAAGAGCAGATGGTAACAATCTATGAAAGGATCCAACATGGTGCGATTAATATTAGTAATCCAGTACAATAATTCATTGATCTAATACTAAAGTTTTAATTGCTCACAACGAGAAGTAGATATTGAAAATGTGCTATTTTTTATTTGAATATATTTTAGCTAGACTACTGGGTTGTTTTACCTGTGCACAAAATGGACCAAATAACCTTCTCAGAAGGCTCCCAAGGTTCAGAGCTGGATAAAAGGAACAGGTCTTACTTCACAGCTTTTAGGAGTCAGATGGAAGCCTCCATGAAAACAATTCAGCGTGTTTTTTACCATGCACAGGATATGGCTCTCCTGCACATGGGGACATAGCTTAACATCCCATCGGACGTATCCTAGTGGGAATACCAGGACAAAACAAATAGGACACTTCAGAAAAATATCGGGAAACGGTATCCTATTTATTCAGTTTCAAAGACGATATTGCAATAATTAGGTACAAAAAACAGAAATGCATTCTTACAAACACCTGAAAAAAATTATCACTGACGAGGCAGGAATCGAACTGCAACACTAAATCATGCCAGAGCGCTCTACCTATTAAACCACGCATCAGACGCTAAATCTTCCAGAATAAGATTAAAGGATAGAATAACGCATGAAATCTATAAATCTTTCAGTGAAATATGGCGGATCTCAGCCGTCCGTGGCCGAATGGTTAGCGCACTTGGCTGTTGATCTAGGGGACCTGGGTTCGAGCCCCGGGTAAGGCATGGATGTTTGTGTTGTTTTTCTGCTGAGGTCCCGCCATCCTCACAGACCTACTATGACATATGAACTGACAGGCTCTTGTCAGACATCTGTGGCAAACAGCTGCTTGAGGTTTTTTTATTAACATCTAAATCAGTAGCAACAATTGGAAAAGTTGCATCTCCTTAAGTATAGATGGCGCAAAGACCGCCACATCTCAGTGAAAGATTTACAGGTCTTATTCTGGAAGATTTTAGCGTCTGATGCGTGGTTTAATGTTAGAACATTCTGGCACATATCTAGAGAGTTGCGGGTTCGATTCCCACCGCGTCAGCGATAATTTTTTTCAGATGTTTGTAATAATTGAAATTTATTTCTACCTGTAATCTGTTTACGTACTATGAAAGAAGTGCATTGTCTTCATGTAGTTAATGAGTAAACAAAAGAAATTGAAAAACTATATTACAGAATTTTATAGCAAGACAAAGGATGGGAAGAGCACGAATAAACTTGCCTTTTACCAGGGATAAAGAGAATAATAGTCGCTTATGAAGCAACATGATGATGGTGGGACATCAAATGACATTTTTATACTCTTCTGTTTCAAGAGAAAAATCTAAATGTGAACCAATAAAACCGCCGTTAACAGACGTTTGTTTTGAAAAAAAAAAAGACTTCACTTGAGCTACATATGAAAGCGGATGTTAAATTAAAAAAAAACAATGACTACACTATTCTAGAACGTCGAAGCTGATTTTGATGAAAGACAAAAGCTCATTCTAACCTTATACAAAAAAATTTGAATGCTTGTAATATAATGTCGATGGAAAACGATATTTGAAAATGTTTTCTATTTGCATTCAATTTAGTCTGGCGAAATCATATTAACATATTCCATCGCTCCTCCTTCAAAGATTACTGGTTAATTAAGAAAAGATTGTATTCTGGTTATATAGTGCACTCCAATCTTATTTAAATTATCTGGATTCATCGTGCTAGTTTTGATTTCGCGAGGTTCAGGTGCTTGATAATTTTTTAAAAATTATTTCAGGTGATACTTAAAATGAAACACATTTCTTACATTTTGGTTAGCCCAATGATGTTTTTGCTAATATGGATGTGTTCTACATCTTTGGTACCTTCCTCCTTACCCAATTTGTTTACTACGTGACACCTACAGTGGTGTCACAAAAGTATTCAGCCACTTTACATTTTTCATAATTTTGCATACTTAAAAGTACTAAATGCAGCCAAAACCAAAAAAAAATATGACATTTTGTTTGTGCTCTAATGTTATATACAAAAATGAAAAATAAATGAACACAAATTACTAGAACATAACTTTAAAAAACAAAAAGCGCTAAACTAGCCACATAAAAGTACTCGGCTATCATGTAATACAGTATGCAAAATTCTAGATTTACGTAATAATCACGTGCTAATGCTAATATCAATATCAAGCTTGAAGTCACGTGATATTTACACGAAACATTTAGTATTTAAAGAAACCTCAAATCTAGATTCTAGAACATTCATTACCTCGAGTTTTAGAATGGCGAAAACGTGAGAGCTTAGTTTAGGTGAAAGAGAAATGATTATCAACTTGAAAAAAATGAATTTGTCTCAAAGAGATATTTCTAAATTGACTGGAATTCCACGTTCAAATTAAAAAGATACCAGCAAGGAGACTTAATGAACAGACACCGCACTGGAAGGCCAAAAATTCTAAATCATCGTGAAGAGAGAACACTTGTTAGATGTGCCAAAGCAAATCCTGCTGAACCACAGCATGGGAAATATGTTCTAAAGTTAAATCATTTTCTGGAAAGAATTTAAGCGTTGAAACAGTTTGTTGAATACTACGAAATAGTGGATATTATGGACGAGTTTTCAGAAAGAAGCCCTGGATCAGTGAGACAAATAAAAAAGACAGGATTTCGCAAAAAAAAATTGTTAATAAGGATCAAGATTCTGGAACACGGTGATTTTTAATGACGAATCAAAGTTCGTGATATTCAACACAAGCAAGAGAAAAATTGTGTGGAGGAAGCTCAAATAAGAGTTCGATCAACGTAATCTCTGCACTACTGACAAATACGGAGGGGTTCTATAATAGTCTGAGGATGCATGTCGGCAGCTGGGGTAGGTATACTTGAATTTATTGATAATACTATGGATTAATATGTATGTATTGATATTTTAAACAGAAATTTGAAAAAGAGTGCTGATAAATTAGGATTAAAGGCAGATTCGTGTTCCAACAAGACAACGATCCTAGACATACTGCTTCGAATACAAAGCTGTGGTTGTTATATAATATATTAAAAGGTCTTGAAACCCCACCTCTGCCGCCAGATTTGAACCCTATAGAACATTTAAGGGGAGAGTTGAAGAGATCACTAATAAAATTGCCATAAAAAATAAAAATCAATTGAAAATGCATCTTCAGACAGAGTGGGACAAAATTGGTTCCAGTTTGACCAAAAAACTGGTCAAATTCTTTCTAGACTTAATTGCACGTATGACTGCTTTAAGACTAGAAATGGCTTTCTAGACTTAAAGCAGTCATACGTGCAAGAGGACATGCAACAAAATATTACAGATATTGTTTTTCATGTTTTCGTTTTATATTTTTACTTTTTAAGTCAGGTGGCCGAATACTTTTGTGTGGCTAGTTTAGTGCTTTTTGTGTTTTAAATTCATTATGTTCTAGTATTTTGTATTTGTTTATTTTTCTTTTTTGTATATAACATCAGAGCACAAACATAAAATGCCATATAATTGTTGTTTTTTTTTTATTTGGACTACATTTAGTACTTTTAAGTATACCAAATTATGAGAAATGTAAGGTGGCCGAATACTTTTGTGACCCACTGTATGAATAGGGTTTGTACGGTTCCAAACCTCCTTAGGGCAAGTGCTTACTATCTTAGAAGTTGAGTCCTTTTGCATCCGGGTGTGGAATTCTGTAAACTGTGACTAAGGTAACAGAGTATATTTTTTTAAAATTCTTGAAACGTAAGTTGATCTTTTTTTTTTTGTTTTTCAAGTAATTATACTTTAAATACGAAGGTTATTAAATTTTCAATTTAAATCTTGAAAAAACCTATAAAAATATGCTAAGTATCTCTGCATAAATTATGACGAAAAAAAAAAAACTACACTGGCACAAGATGGAATGGAACTCACAATAACCAATCAGCTTTATCAATTCTAACTTTAACAGAGCAACTAACTAAATAGTGAAGGTCGAAAGTATCTAATTGGCTCCTCTACGATATCTACTATTTATGCTATTTACTCCCTCTTTGTTGATAATTATATTAATAGTCACTGAAGTCCCTTATTCATAACTTGAAGATTAGTTTGATCAAATGAATTCGATGAAAATGCGTAATAAACGTCAATTAATGTGTATTCAACCTCAAAGGGTAAATAAGCAACTAGGGTAAGCCAAATGCTATCCAGACATATTTGGCTGATTCAAACTTTGCTGAACAAAACAATAAACTTTTCATCTTGCAAAATAACAAAAAAAGTCATCACAAGAACGGGTGAAAAATATGAACTTAAAAGTAATTATGTTATTCCTATCTTCAGATATGACCATACCCTGTGCACGCTGGATGCCTTGATGGGGACAATCATCTGTCTCCTAACAGATGTACAGCGGGTTTCCTTTCCCCAATCTTCTCCGAGCTCTCATGGTCTTTGTGACATGGCTATTTAGCCCATTTTGTACAAAAAAGTGGGGCTCAGATGTAAAACAACTCAGATCTAGCAAGTGCCTCTAGACTGGAAAAGCAAGAGAAATTAAGAAAAACTGCCGACTGAAATTGAAATTGAGTAACTTGCTCTAAATCTTCTATCTAAATGCATCGCACACAATTTTCTACAGTACAGCTCTTGAAATCTTCGATTCATAACGATAGGGAAAAAATATACAATTCTCTAAAATGACAAAGTTCATTTCTTGACGACACGGTTTATACAGTTAATTGTGTGTGTAGGTATAGTATGATGAAATAATTCCTTTTAGCTCAAACATTGTGAAAGGTACAACTAAGTTGTTTCTGCATAATTAAAGTAAAAATCGTGTAGAGAAAGTATTCTTTCACAAATCAATATGCCGAGTCTTCCTTATTGTTCTCTTCCCCCCCCCCCTACTCGAACTGCAGACCTAACGAGGGGGTAGTAATCTGCAGCTAAGCACGATGTGACTCATCTAGGTAAGCGGTGGAGATGTGGAGCTGCGCATCGTTATGGCAGCAGCCCCAAGCCGCACGGGAAACGGAGAGCACACACTGCAGCTTAATGAATTTAGCTGCTCAACACACAGCTTTCCCTTGAGCAAGATTAAAAGCAGCAACATGCTGGCTGGCTCTTTCTGCGCTTTCCTAATGATAGACGCAATCGATATGTTCCATTACTCCATCTCCCTTTCATCAGCCACAAAAACAAGAGAACACAAGCACTCCAATACAAATTAGGCGACTGACAGCAAGACCGGCAGAATCGTCAACGACCAGGTCAGGTTAACAAGACAAGCAAAAGCATTCGCGATCCTCGCCGTGGTATTAGTTTTAAATTGCTCCCTTTTTCATTAAGCTAGAAGAATTAATATTTTCACGGCTACTCGTATGAAGTGCAGTAATTAACTTCATAAGTTTAAAAGAAACTCTCCAGATGCCACAAATACACTTTTATCTTTTTAAAGTTTTCTTCAAAAGAGAATATCGTTTCCTTTCTGAAGGAAAGGACGGTGGAATAAGCGGTGGCGCATAAACAGACGATGTCAGTTAAAGATTATGCGGCAAGCCAGTAGACAGTTATTTCGTCTTCCAGAACATTAACAACAAAATATTAGTAACTCTAATTTATGAAGATGAAAAAACAAGTACATTTTTTCACTGAAGAAAGTAACAATAGGAGCATAAAATTTCAAAAGCTATTTTGAAAGACATAATTCCGAATAAATTTCCTACGGAAACGTAAGCTTTAGGAAAATTATATGTAATCCTTTTCAAATTTCATAGTGTTTTTTGAGCCGTAGAAACTTTTCTGCAAAAGTATATTCTTATACACCGAAAGCACAATTTATTATACACACTGTACCCATCCACAAACCAGCCCTACTCTGCCACAATAATGCGGTCAACCGGAACCTCTTGCTTGCTATAAACTACCTGCTGTATAGCGTACCTACGACTACTATAATGGTGACCTGAGCGAGTTCGATTGTGGGCAGATGGTGGTGCCAGAAAGATGGGGTACTCCATATCTGTAAATGCAGAACGTCTCAGATTTCCGCGTGTGAAATACATCAAAACTGACAAATCCTGCACCGCCGGAACCGGGGAAACTGTGTCCGTAACTGGGCCACTTATGTTCGCGGTGAGCACCATCTCTCCCATATCATAAAGTTGAAATGGAGGGCCACAGTGCAGATGATGTCAATATTCCACAACTGGTCAGCTATGAAGTTTTGTGAATAAGACCATTCAACGTATGATGGCATGACTGGGCTATGGGAGCTGACGCCCATATGGAATACTCATGTTAACAGCATGTCACCGGGCTATGACAATGACAGGCTGCAGTGGGCAAAGGAACATTGCTAATGGACTGTGGAAGACTGGAAACAGGTAGCTTGGGCTGACGAATTAAGGTTCCAACCACAACACACCTACGGGAGGTGGTATGTGTGTTGTAAACCATGTGAGACCAGGGACCCCAACTATCACATTAGGATATTACAGGACGGTGGAAACAGTGTAATGTTCTGGGGCTAGTTTATATGGGCCACCTTGTACCTATTAACACCACCATCATTGCACATGGCTCTGTTGACGTACTCACCAACCATCTACACCCGTTCATGACTATCTATTTCCCACAGCAGGATGCCTTCTTTCAACATAAGAAAATGACCCATCTCATTGCTCCCGTTTGGCAAAAATCAAGTTGGAGGATCGTTCCAGTGAGTTCACAACACTCAAATGGATCTACCATTCTTCGGATTTGTACCCTATTGAGCATCTGTGGGATTAAGTGGAGGGATGCATTCGGGCCCAAAATCCACCACAGGCAATTCTCAGCACTTTATGGATGGCTGTCCTGCAATTAACACTTGTTAGCGTCCATGCCATGATCTGCTGCTGCCATTGTGAGGGCGAAAGATGGACCTACATGTTACTAAGTGGGTGTGATAATAAATTGTCTTTTCAGTATACATCGATGAGCCAAAACATTATGACCAGTGTGTGATGGTCACGAAATGGTATAAATAACACCGGATGCTGAGCTCTGTTAATCAGTGTTATTGTTGTTCTTCAGATGGGAAAGGCAGCAGACTTAAGTGAGTTTGATACAAGGCAAATTGTAATGGCCATAGATGACTGGGTCAGAGCATTTCTGAGGTGGCAAGGTTTGTGAGGTGCTCACAATCAGCCATGCTTAGTAGCTTCTAAAAGTGGTCCGAGGAGGGAAAAACCACGAAGTAAGGTGTAGGCAGATTGTGTTACCTCTAGCATTGATGCTAGAGGTGAGCGAATGCTATCTCGTATGGTATAAACAACAGAAGGGATACTGTGGCGCAACTCGACCGAAATTTGAATATTGGTGACGGGAGTAATGTGTCACAACACACAATAGATTAAACTCTGCTGAAAATGAAGCTGCATAACTACACGCTGGTCCGAGTGCCCATGCTAACTTCGGTTCACTGTTAAAAACACCTACAATGGGCATGTGAGCATCAAAACTGGACTTTGAATGATCAGAAGAAGGTTGTCTGGTCCGATGAATCTTGTTTCCTGTTGCACCACATGGAAGGCCAGGTAGTCGATAATCAAGGCGTTTATCGCCTCGATTATCGCGGTTTTTTTTTTTTGCGTCGTTTATCGAGGGAAGTGGATGTATTACCAGGATGCATTGTGGGATGAAAACAAGCTGGTAGAGGAAGTGTAATGCTTTAGGCAATGTTCAGCTGGGAAATCCTGGGTCCAGTCATTCGTGTGCAGGAAACTGACATCTACCACCTACCTAAACATCATTGCAGACCAGGAACATCCTTTCATGGCAACAGTATTCCCCTCTAGTAGTGTCTCCTTTCAGCAGGATAATGCGCCATGCCACAACTGCCCGGATTGTTTGAGAATAGTTTGCAGAACATGAGGAAGACTTCCAGACTTCCTGGCCTCCAAATTCCCCAGACATCAATCCAATCAAGCATCTGTGGTTTGTGTTGGAACAGCATATCCGATCTGCGGTAGCTCAACCACATAACTTTACAAGAGTTAAAGGATCTGCTGGTAACGTGTTGGTACCAGATTCCACAAGACACCTTTAGAAATCATGTAGCATCAATGTCTTGCCGGGTAAGAGCTGTTTTGGTGGCACGTGGAGGAACAACATCATATTAGGCAGGTGGGTCATAATGTTTTGGCTCTTCAGTGTATATCCTACTGTGAGGCTTACAGAGAAACAAATTTGATGACAAGTAAAAAATAATTTAGGAGAAAAGGTTATTACAACTGATAGGATAATCTTTTGCCCATAATTTCTAGAAAAGTGTGATGCATATGCTCGTCACATCAATGGCTTCGTTCTTTTTATTTCTCATGCTAATGTCTATTGAGTTCCTCCCAGCTTATATACCTTACTTGTTTTTCACTAGCTTTTATCCTTTTGAACGTCTGAGGTTTATTATTTTTTCATATCATTTATGTTACTCGATTCTTTGGATCTTTGGTACTCCACGTGCCGCCAAAACAACTCTTACCCGGGATAGACGCTACAAGATTTCTAAAGGTGTCTTGTGGTATCTGGTACTAATACGTTAGTGGCAGATCCTTTAACTTTTGTAAGTTACGGGTTAAGCCACCGCAGATCGGATATGCTGTTCCAACATAGCTAAAATCACTACCAGCCTTTAGCTATTAGGCTATTTTGTTGCTTCTCTTCATAAAGCCCGTTCTCAATAACATTTTTTATTTTTCCAATTTCCCTATAAACTGCTTCTATCCAGTCTAAACCGTGAACAATACAAATTGTTAGCTGCAACATTTTGCAGTGCAAGTTGAATAAATTAAAATAGATTGAATTAAGCCATTTTTTTCATCGCATTTCTGCACCGCATTTGGATGCCTGAGGAAGTGTTGCCACTAGGATTCACCGTGGGACGAAAACAAGCTGATGGAACAGTTGACTACGTATATGATCCATCCATACAGTATGATCAGGGTCTGATAATGTGTCTCGAGATATCTGTGTGATGAATGGTTCGTTATCCTTTTTCTTAGTAGTATTAACTGCATGCACTCAAGACTGGATTAATACAACAATCTTTAATCTTGCTTTACAGATAGCATACACTTTAATGGGCTGTCCAGTAGGTCTGGATGCAGATTTTAAAATATTTAAAGAATATTTACTATTAAAAAATACTAAACAATACAGTACTTGGTAGAGGATGCGGTATACTTTACGTATACACCCACATCACCCTGAGTTTCCACGGGATCCAAAGTGCCAGTGAAAAACTCTGTTGTTAGTCACCACTGTTGTTGGCATTGGCAAGATTAGCCTACCAAATATCTATCCTCAACTTTGTTTCGCTCCTCAGACTACCGCAGAGAGACCTACTCATTAACATCATTACTATTTAACCTATCTGTTCTGCAAGACAAGAGTGACAACAAACATCGCCCCGAGGCATCATTAGGGGCGAGGTCCATGAAGGCAAAAGCTACGGTTCTCAGAATGAGGAAACTAGTCATTTTCAATTCGCAAAATGACATTTTAAAGGAAATACAATATTTTAAAATATACGGTACATAAAAGAGGAAAATGCAGATTCGACACATCGCTAGCCTGCTTTCACATCTAGTTTAATCCCAAAGTGACTTCAAAGCAACTGTTAAGCAGTTGCTTATTTGCATAAAGTGTTTAAACCTCAATAATTAGGCTGCATTTTATTAGTTCCCCCAAGCTAAAATTCATTATTTTGCATGATACTTTAAAGAACAAATGCAATTACTTTTAAATAATGCATGTCATTCAGAATGCAGTGAACTTCAGGAGCTTAGGAGATAATTAACATTTTCAAATACGTACTCCTGCATAGTAGGTGGGCAATGTCAAATTCAACAAATGTTGCTCAGGATAACGCATTTGAAGAATTAAATTGTACAGTTCTTTGTACAGTCTAAAACCGCAGCTTTTGGTTGATTCAGAATTTAGATTTTTGCATGAATTTTACTTAACTAATGATTAATTACAGTTTTTCTTCATTCGAATTTCCATATTCATTTCAAATTACACTTCAGAAAGTATGATTTTTGTACTCCTATTGAAGATAATATTGTGCAGCAAAAAGAAAATAAAAACTCGTAGGAGTAAGAAAATAACCCCCCCCCCCCATGAAGTGAACTAACACCAAATGCTGCGACAATTTCCACTACTTTAACAACTGCTCAAAAAACGACAAAATCTATTCTGATGATTTTAAGTAAATAGCAAAAAAAAGAGAACCAACAGGACGAGTAATGAGGACACCTGGCCAACTTTTGAAAGAAGTCAGATTAGCAATTGTCCTCTTTAACGCTGGCGGCGAACTTGTATCCATAGCCACGTGTCTCGTTTGTGTATGTGACCTTCGTTGTCGTCAGCAGCTGTCGGCCTTGTCTGACCCCCTTCGCACACCACCTGTTCATGCTATCCCCTTAGGCTCCGGATTCATTGAGTTTTATCATTAGAGAGTATATTGTGTTCCCGTTGAGCTTTGTGGCAACATAATCTGGGAATTCGTGTTTTGGGCATATTCCCTTGTTAAAGCCAATACGTGGTCCACGACTTCCCATAAAGCCATTCATTTTCGGCCATTCAAATTTACGTCATCCATCTTCCGCTGCTTTCGAACGTATATTAACAATATTTCAAAATACGATGGGCGTTCAAAGAGGTTGCTATTGCAATATCGTAGATTTACAGATTTTAAGAAGTAAGGATTAGTTCATTTGAAAAGATCAAGGACATTACCCATTCTGTAACGGAAATGCATCACGAAAAGAACTTTTTTTCTCTTTGAACTCAAAAATTTGTGTCTCTGTATTCCAACAAAAAACACTAAGCAAATATGGAAAATGTAAAAAAAATTATTGGCTCTAATTATTATAATCATCATCCCAAGGCATGAATTTTTATACTTGATTAGTCGCTGATATACCTATAATTTGCATAAATATATCAACGATATTGTAGCAGTATGAAATATAAAAAAAATAAAAAATTTCTACTCCGTTAAAAAGATACTTTTAATAAAGAACAGCATTACGATGATCGAACTACAATTCAAATTCTTAAGAGCGTTCTATATATACCATTAAAAAGAACATAAAACGCGATCTTAAAAAAATACATAACACCAAGAAAAATTTCAAAGGAATGTAAGATCATGACGAAAAGCAAAATGTGATAAAAGAGGTAATTAAGCCCAAGAAAAGAACATTATGGCAGAAGTTTGACTATTTGGCAGGTTTTCAAGTCCAAAAAGGATTGTGGAAAATTGCTACAAAGTTAACGACAGCTCGACAGACAAAAAAAAAAATGAGATTAATTCCTTGATGCAGCAGTTTCATTGGAACGAGTATCAAAATCCACATACTGTTCATTGAGTAAGGGCTGGGTTTCCGCTACATCATATTACACCTAAGATTACAAAAAAGGTACTTTAACTGCTCTGCAGATAACTATTTATTTATAAACTAATAAAATTTTTATCTTGCAACTTACTTTCAATAGTAATTTTCTTTTAAACTAAGCTTAGTAGATATTAAAAAAAACCTTAATCTCCATGTAACTTCTAAGGATATTAATTTGAATAAATAAGAATTAATTCTCTTCACATTAAGCATCTATTTCGAAACGACATTTCAGTTTGTTTAATTATGTAGAAAAATATCTAATTTCATTTTAATAAATATAATATTCAACTTTAGTTGTTACGCTAAAAAAATTATTTCGCAGCAAACAGCTCCTTTTAACACTATACTAAGTCAACGCTTTACAGTGCTCATTCAATACCTCATCACCGAAAGGGTTGGAAGTTACGGGATGGTTAAACAACCTAATTCCAAGAAATGAGGGCAACCGGACTTCACAAGCTTCATGCTCAGTAAGATACACTAAAAGAGTAATTACAGAGGAGCGTGAGAAAACGTGCTTGAACGGAAAAGTGGGCCAATGGCGAATATCGCCCCATGCAGGATGCCGTTTTGACTGCTGCTTTCATTCATAAATTTAAGACCCGAATTCGCACGGTTTAAACACGAGAGGATAGATTAGGTGAATTTATTCCAGTTTTAACTTCCTTCCATTGAACGAGCATCAAAAATACATATACTATTATGGGAGTAAGGATTTGATTTTCCTCTACATAAAAATACCCCTAGCCGTCCCGTGGCCGAGTGGTTAGCGCGCTTGGCTACTGATCTACGGGACCTGGGTTCGAGCCCCGGGTAAGGCATGGCTGTTTGTGTCGTTTTTCTGCTGAGGTCCTGCCATTCTCTCAGACCTTCTACTATGGCATATAAACTGACAGGCTCCTGTCAGACCTCTATGGCAAGCAGCTGCTTGAGGGGGTATTTATTTTTTATTTTATTTTTTATAAGATTACAAGAAAAACAGTTCACTTGCTCAACAGAATTTTAATTTTATAGTTCTTAAAAAAAAATACTCAGATATTTTAAAGCTCTTCCAATTTTATAACAAACGTGATTAAAAGAAACAATATAAACGCTTTAAATTATGATGAAGTTTGCTGTAATTGCAGTAGTTATTGATTTCAAAGTACGATTATTTAGAATAAATTTTTCATGGATAGGGACGGGCAAATCGTGCTTTTACTTGATGGAAAAAAAAAATGCCTATTTGTGTTCCATCAATTCCTTACATCACATTCAAGTAGGATTCTTTTACCATTAAATAATATTCCCCTCATTTACAATGGTGATGGTAGTACCTATTTTCTATTCATATAATTATTGTTACGATATCACTATTCATAAAATATTTTTTGTAAATTCAACCACACGAGTTAAAAAATTCGCACAAGGGTTAGCAGGTTAATATGAAAATAGTTAAAGCAATACTTTTAATATATTGCCATATTATTATTTTTCATCGTGTTAAACATCAATAGCTTAGAAAGTAACAAATTTAATAAAATATAAAAAAAACCCTCAAGCAGCTGCTTGCCTATCAGTTTATACGCAATAGTATAAAGTCTGAGAGGAAGGCAAGACCTCAGCATAAATAGACAACACAAACAACCCACAACTTAACGGGGCTTGGACCCAGGTAAAATTTATTCAAATTTAGAATAATAATATAAATGCACAATAAATGTTTTATTTTTCATTTTGAACATCGTAGAGATAAAATAAGAACATATATCGCCTCTGGCGAATACGGGAATTGCGTTTTAAAGGAAGTTTTTCGTTTACCTACTTTTGCACTTTTAAAACTTTTAATTTAAACTAGTGGATGATTGGAAAAATACAAATAGTAACAACTCTTTGGACACTATTATGCTGTAGGCCAACATGGACATAGAGGAAAACAGTCTTCAGCCGGATGGGATCTGAACCCAAAGGGCCTCCTGATGAATGTCAGGTGCTTGGATTGCTAAGCTATTGGCTGCCGATCAATTATCCTGTATTGTGGATGTTAAACCTAAAGTGACCATACGTCCCGTTTTCCGGGTACAGTCCCTGGATTAAAGGCTCTGTCCCAGAAGAATAAATATCCCGGAATTCGATTTTAGATATTTTTTAAATATTAAATTGATTCTGCAAATTGAGCAGTTCTACATCAATAGAAAAGGACTGGCAACACAGTTAAAAAATTTTTTGGTTGCAATGTAGGTGGACTGATAAATTGCGGCTAGAATCATCGTCATAATGATAGTGGTATCCGTGCGCATACTAGAAGAGAAAGCATGTCTTTCTTCTACTTGAAGACACCATCGCGTGCTTTATGGTCGCCGATACCTTAATTACGATGCAAGTTGTAAGTTCGATCTCTGATTTAACAGATTTCGGCGCCCTGTAGACTTAACTGGCATTCCCAAATTTGGAACACATGTTCCCCCTATGTAACCTTATGTTGGATTAAAAAATTGAATCCTATCTATAATGGGACGGGGTTTAGAAACGGCTTTATGATTGTGGAAGACCTGGCAACGGTGCGGCATAGCTCTGCCGCGACTTTCTCAGCTTGTGAACGGAGAAATCAGTTAAGAAAACTGCCGGAGAATTTCCCTTTCCATCCAACTGAAAGAAGTTTTTGAAATATGAATTTAATATGGACTGATAAGAAATCACGTATGAAAGTGAACACAGAGAAGCTTTGTTGCAAGTGAACACAAATTTTCGTTTTCTTGTATTATTGCACGAAAAATAATTTCGTGTATTCTGCATTAAATTTCTTGTCTTTTTGCATAGGTTTTTCTGTCTTTTTAGCATTAATTGCACGTATAATAAACTTAAAATATAGTAGTCTATCAATAACTTAACATCTAGTATATACATTAAATGTTACGTACTAGAGATACCTAAGAACTGTGCAGGAGAATCGAGGATAACTAATAAAAAAATGCCTATTAATTGTCCCATGGAGTGTGGCTTATGATGGGATCGAGTCAGAGAGATCTGCAATAAAAGTTCCTTCACTTGCATGCAGTTAAAAGGCAAACACAAGCGGCTGATTCTACAATGATGGGGTTTACCATCTACAATAGAGGATAATTGATCAGCAGCCGGTAGCTCAGCGGTCAGAGCATTTGGCATGTTATTAGGAGGTCGTGGGTTCAGATTCCACCCGGCTAAAGAAAATTTTCCTCTACGCCCACGTTGACCTAAACAGAATAGTGTCCAAAAGGTTGCTACTATAACGTGATTATTTAATGATATATTAACAATGATATTTTTAATGATATATTAATAATGATGATTTAAAAATTTACTAATGTAAGAGATATGTATACTATATGCAAATAACAGTATTTTATTAGCACTTACCCAACATACTTATAAAGTACTTCTTATATTTCTTAAAACGAAAAAACTGCTTTTCTAACACTCCTTTGAGGTAAAAGGAGTCAGTGGAATATCTTTTGATACTACCACAGATATTTCAAATTTCTATCATAAACGCATCACTTGCAATATTCTTTAAAAGTTTCGCCATATTTAGTTACTTCTAACGATATAAATTAAAACTATTTAAGGGTTTGGAAAATTCGAATTAAAATATTTCGTTATAAGCTATTCAATTTTTTTTTCTCAATATCTCTAAAAGCAAAAAAAAAAAAGTTCGTATCATAATATTCCATCAATAACTATCCAACATAAAAATAATTTTTTATCTCTAAAAACAAAAATGTTGAAAGTCTATAGACGGACGACAAAGTTACCTCATTTGTTTTTTTTTTTTTATATCAAAAAGACAAACTATTAAAATTGTAATTAGAAATGTCAGCCTCCTTACTTTTAAAGAAATTTTTCTATATCCCTAATTTTATAAATCTAATATTTCAATTTTCGTGAAAACCCATGAAAATTCTTTTCATCCGTTATGATTTCTAGCAAACTGTATATATTTTGTAGCACCAAAAATATTTAACTATGTTTTTGAATAACGGTTTTTCTTGACAGCAGTACAATAAATATATGTGCACTTGTCTTTGTATTCTGTATCTAATAGGCTGAATGATTAGGTTGTAAAGACTGCAAAGGCCAACAAGAAAACAGAACCAGTGAGATCTTGGGAGAGCAATATTCGCCTTCCGTTAGTCATACAGTGTGCCTTTTATTCTACAATGTTATCCGATGGGCTGCCTTTCAATGTAGCTTGGTGACTTTTCTCTGGTAGGGTATGGACTAAGAGAGAAGTATCGACTCCAGTGGCGGCTCGTAGCTAAAATTAGTGGGGGTGCTGCTCCAGAAAATTTTTAGCCTTTGGTTTAAAATTGTGTAAAAGGAAAAAAAAACCGAAAAAATAAAAATGAATCAAATAGAATAGTTGGAAGCAGGATAATAATCTAATTCTACACTTTGTCACATTCAAGAATATGGTACACGGTTTTTAAGCACAACACACGCAGAATAAAAAAAAAACTACCTTCAACCAGCACGCCAAGGTCGGCATTGCGGGAACGACAGTGCTCTCTCTCCCTTGCAGCCTCGCGTGTAGCTTCCTAGTCAAACACCTCGCCGCTAGTACTGTGAAGCGCACAGTTCCATACAAAGATTTTTGTATCTTTTTCATAAACTGGGGGATGGCTACTGACATTAAGCTTAAGGATTATATATTCTACAAGTATAAAGAAAGAATTAAAGAAAAAAAGGACTCATTATATTAAATGTTATCGATAATATCAAGTTGAAATTGGGGGTGCTGCAGTGTCACAGTGCCTATACGCGAGCCGCCACTGATCGACACTGACACACTTTAAGCTTTCGAATTTGGGTACGAATGTCAACAGAACCACTATGCTTTATACTTTTTAAAAACACGCACCTTTAAGATGTAAAATATAAAAAAAAATTACGTACAAAATTCAAGGAGTAGTGCGAGTTGTTATCTAACAACCCTTAACAGCTTTCAAGTGACAACCGCTGGTCAATTTCCTTCCCTTTTATTTACTAAATGAATCAAAATTTTCATACAGCTGATAAATTAAACTATCTCTGCACCGAAACGTTTTCTTTTTCATGGAAATTCAGAAAAGCAAATTCAATTTTTTTAAGGAACTTTCCAGCAACAAAATCTTTGTATTCTTAGAATCAAGTTGTGAGAATTAAGACAATGAATGCATTACAAACGTATTATAAAAAATGTATTGACAGGACATAAATTGAATAACGAAAAAAAAAAAATTCGAGTCCTTGTTCTTTTTTTTTGTAGTTCATGAGCGAAGAAGGTGTATTACACGTCCCTACCGACGTACATTCAAAATCGCCTTAGTCCGGCCCGGTCGACTTGCCCATCCCTCAGCCTCCTCCTCCTCTCCGTGACACATCTACTCGCAGCCGCATGAACTCCTTAACTACAATAGCTGTCAACCTCTGTAATGATCTACCCATCGTATTTGTCTGGAAACTGTAAAAACCAGTGTAAATCAATCGCGATACTGTAGGAGAGCGGTGCGGCCGAAGCAGCTTGGTCACGCTATGAGAGGAGCGCACTGGCGCATGGCTAAATCGTTATATAGATCGACCTACATGGAAATTGGACATTTGTCGCCGTTTGCTTGTTATGTTCGCTGTCTCGTCGCTGCTGCACGCACTCCGACTAGCAGCGACCCCATCACCACTCCCACTCTTTTATCAGCGCAAAACAAATTCTTTGCCCCGGAAGGCATCGTTCGAAAGCAAAATCTGGACAGACAAGCTTAGCAGTCGTTCGAGACGAGAGACACGTTCCTTAGCGAATTTAAGCGCAAGATGTACTTAACGTCAATTCAAAAACAAAACTTACTGCGTTCGCGGAATGCGATCGTTCAGATTTACTGCCTCCTGGCTCTCCTTCGGCTTTTCCTTTTTATGCTCGATGTTTCCAAGATCTTAAAGGGGAAATGTCTTTCACTCATGAAATAACAAAACTTCAAAACTTACCACTAGACACATGACTATCGCAAAAACCAAAGGTACACTCGCCACTGACGCATTTCTTATTCACAAACAAACGTGCTTTGCACAAATGTGATCGTCACGCGTAATTGAATTCTGTAGCAGGAACATTACGAGTTGAACGAAAAATATTTAAATGCTTTTTCTTTTGCTATGAATGATATGTGCGTTGGCCAAACGCGATTCAGAAACCATTACAAAGATATGGGGAACAGAATATATTTTTTTTCATTTTACTTTCTATTCTTATATGTGGAAGGACCAAATGCCGAGAAATTGATTAAACGTTGATAACATACATATATATTAAGCAAAATGTGTAATTCTTCTATACGAAACATAGCTTTTTGAAATGACTTTCATTCTATGCGCAGAAGAGGTCTATGCAACTAAAAATAAAAATACTAGTCCTCGAAACATCTAAAAAAAATAGATTCCTGCATTTTTGAAGAAGCAAGGGAAAATCAATTGGAAACGTAGCTTAACTACATTGCCATTTTTGTTCCAAGTGCTTTTTCTGCACAAGTTTAATCAATTTTTTCTTGTTTTTTTCGAAAACGAAAGAGAAGTGCTTCGAGGCGCAAAATAATTCAAACCGATGAATAACAAATTTTATATATTTGTCTTTATTGCCAGGTCATTTGCTTTTCTTTCGTGTGACAAAGTATTTATATGTGTTTGATAATTTAGAGCTACTATCCTCTCAGACCTTCTACTATGGCATATAAACTGACAGGCTCCTGTCAGATCTCTGTGGCAAGCAGCTGCTTGAGGGGGTATTTATTATTTTTGCATTTATCTTGCATATATTGGGTTGTTTTACCTCTGAGCGACATTTTTTTTTCACAAAATGGACTAAATGGCAAAGTCACAAGGACCTCGATGGCTCGGAGAAGGTTGGGGTAGAGGACCCACTGGACAGCTAAGAGACAGATGGTAGCCTCCTTTCAAGGCCATCCAACGTATTCTTTAACGTGAATAGGATATGGCTCTCCCGCACACGCCACCACGGTTTTACCTCCCATCCGACGGACTTTCCAAGACCAATGGTATCCCCTACTGACCGAGGGCAAGGTGCGGGGTTTTGCAGAGACAAATCTCAAAAGCTGGCCCCAGTTGGGACTCGAACCTGGGAACTTCAGATTATAAGCTTGTATATAAGTTATTCCCTACAAGATATAAATTGTTTTTTTCGTAGAGAATCTATCTCTATATTTAATCCGAGTTGTAACCTGTTTAGCTGAGTTTAATCAGACTCCTTTTGATTTTGCTGAAGGGGAGAGTTTGAATTAATATTAACATTAGTGACTGACAGACATAGGCTACACTTACGAAATTTTATCAGTCGAATTCGAGTTATCCACCTGGCCCGAAAAAGTAGCTCCTTTTCCTCCACGTGAGCTAAATGGTAAAGCCACAAAGGCTCTGAAATTTTCTGGTATAGTGAGAGCCAGATGGGAGTTTCGTCAACGCATACAAAGTATTAACAGAAACTTATGTGAATTTGGGCGATAATTAAAATGCATATGTTTAATGTCCCATTCAAGAAGGGTCTTTTCCATCCCACCGATGCCTCCTTATTCTTCTCTGAGGGAAATCAAAAACACTCCTCTCTGATGGAAGAAAATGAACAATATGCAAACAAATGGAGAAAATCTGAACGCTGGCGGTGTTACGAATCGAATTTGAAACAACATAAAAGTATCGAATATGGCTTGCTTCCTTTGCGAGTTTCGGCCCGCTTCTTTTTTACTAAATCATTTTGCATAATCATATTTTAATGTGTGTGTGATTATTTAACTGAAATAAATGCGCGCACATTTTAGTTCACAATAAGAGTTATTGCAGCGTTACAGAATCCTTCACGATCAAGGGCAATATTGCGGGGGTCCTTAAAATATTTCGTGTCCTTATTTATACGACTGAAATCACAGGTCACAGAATATAGATATATAACATATATGAAAAACACATTTCTGTAGCATTTTAAGCTGAGATTGCAAGTCCACATCTACCAAATCCCAATTTTACAGGAAGTAACAGAACGGCACATACATAATGAAAAACTATTTTGAAAGTTTAGACCGTCAGCCAGAAAACTGATTGCAGCACATCAAAATATCAACATTTCAAAAATCCATAGTTTAGTGATTGATGGAAAACTCTTTATATTCTAGAGTACAAAATTTTAAAAAAAGTTGCTTGAAAGGTCAACAATGTTGTTAGAAATCGATTTCATCACTTGCTTTTCCTTGTTGAACAGCTTTTAAATCTATACACACAAAAGACTATACCATCCAACCATTTTGCATGCATCACGCCGCTTTGCTGCTATAAAAAATGAAAAGTCATCAGATAATCTAAACTATTTCCATGAAACTACGCTGACATGCATTAACTACATCACAAATTCTTATCAGTGCGGCGATCAATTTTATCATATTTGCTGGCTGGGCTAATTTCCCCCAAGTCTTCAAATGTATCGCCTCTTTTTCAAGTAAACAGCATTAACTGCACGCTATAAATTAATTGGATATATTGAAATCCATTTGGTTTTCTTGCAGGAGTGTATTTAGAAACTAAAAAATTAATATTTTAGGAACTTTAATATTAGAACGTATACTTTTAAAAATTGAAATCGAATGTTTATACTATTTAAATAAATACCCCCTCAAGCAGCTGCTTGCCACAGAGGTCTGACAGGAGCCTGTCAGTTTATATGCCATAGTAGAAGGTCTGAGAGGATGGCAGGACCTCAGGAGAAAAACGACACAAACAGCCATGCCTTACCCGGGGCTCGAACCCAAGTCCCTTAGATCAGTAGCCAAGCGCGCTAACCACTCGGCCATGGGATTACTCTTTCTTATTATTAAACCGATTAAAATGCCATTTTTTTTCTCTACAAGTTCGTGCGAAACAGACTGGATTTGAAAATATCTAGGAGATTTTTTTCGCATTCGTCAGTTTTAATTTATGGCTATGAATTGTGCGAATAAATCTTTAAATAGATCACAAGAACGAAAGGATGAGAAAAGGAAATGGGGAGATGACGTGACTTTATTCTGAGAATTAGATGATTCAGAAGAGAACTTTTAAAAATCGGTTTTTCGAGATAAGCTTCGTGCTTCCTAATTTAAAAAGTTTTCTCAACTAACTACTTTTTTTGTGAAAACTAACTACTGGTAAATTACATCAATCATCCTTGAAAATATGAAATCATTAAAAAAAATCCAAACAGCATTATTTATAAATGAAAATAGCCGATTTTGAGAGCTTTATTAAGTGCGATTTATTAAAAAACAATGAAGTGTAAGACAATTTGTTTCAAATCAAATAAGATTCTGACATACTATTTTAAGACTGATAAAATCATCTCAATTTAGACTAGTTAATGTCCCATTCAAGAAGTGCCTTTTCCACGACCCGCTGTCCAAATGCGACTCATAATAGCGTTTAATCAAGCCGTAAGTATCTGTAAATCCAGTGAAACACTAAAATAAAAAATGTTCTCATTTATATTATCATTCGTCCCATGGCCGAGTAGTTAGCGCGCTTGGCTACTGATGTAAGGGACCTTGGTTCGAGCCCCGGGTAAGGCATGGATGTTTGTGTTTTTTTGTTGTCGAGGTCCCGCCATCTTTACAGATCTTCTATATTATGGCGTATAAACTGACAAGCTCCTGTCAGACCTCTGTCGCAAGTAGCTGCTTGGGGGGGGGGGGTATTTATTCATTTCATTTTTTGACACAAACACTGCGTGGCCAAATTATCGTAACACTCCATCGTGCGCAAAGTACCATGAAACATGCCAATATTTGCAAACTTTATCGCTGACGTTGCTATTTTAGATCACTATTTAATCGTACAAGAGCTGTAAAAGCATGGTGGAAAGCAAAGTACGATATGGCTAAAAAAGCTGATATGACTGACATCGAAAGGCATGACTCGATTAATACACTGGTTTCCATAAATTAAGGAAAAATGAGAAAAATCGCGGTAATTTCGCCTCCTTTACGTGTCCTTGTGTATGTACTTTTTTTTGAGAATCCAATACAAGCATAATAACACCTCTAGGTCACCTCCGTCCTTAGTTGTGAAAAAAATATATATATCTAGTGCTGAAATTACATACCGGCAAGAAATTATTTGCCGGTACGGCGTACCTGTAAAACATTTTACAGTAGTGGGGACTTAATGATTTGTTTTACAGCTTAATTGTCCTTACAACTGAGTAGCAGATTTGATCTTTGATTTGTCACCCAGTTTTTACACTCCTGCCTCTGCTGGCAATTAAGCCGAACCCAGACAGCTATAGCAAATGTGAACTTGCATTGTCTTCCTTCAAAAAAGAAATGTGAAAAAAGTGTAAGATGAAAAAAAAAGTGGTTTCCATTTCCTTCTTACTCAAAAAATTTAATTTTTCATCTGTTTCTCGATTTCGGGGCACTATTCACTGTGGAACACGGAAGAAATGCACCACTTAATCTTTCTTCTGAATGGCCTTCAGTAGGGGAGCAGTAATGAGTACACCCTCTGAGGTAGGAAATATTTACTGTGAATTTTAAAAATTAAGTTGTGTTGCCTAGCCATTTAAAAAAATAAATAACTGGTGATCAGTTCCGCCATTTCCTAAATTTCTGAGGGTTCTAAAAAGACATGTATTCAAAATACACAGAGAGAGAGAGAGAACGCACACGCCTAAAATCTATGACGGAAAAATATTCGAACGATTAGTATTTTAACCCTTTCAGGACCATAAGGTTTCTAAGAGTAAATATTAGTATGTAACTGTTTATTTTAGTTTGTTTAGACGTAAAATAAATAAAAATCATAAGAAAAATACATAACAATGTGTAGTTTTTTTGGAATTTTATGGGAAATATTTTTCCCAATGGACTATAAAGGTAACACAAATTATAGTTAGGCTTATTATGCAATGTCTTTTATTTATTGGTTTATTAGAACAAAATGTTAACTAAAATAATACAAAATTATGAAATAAAATTACTATACAAAATGATGTGCTAATTATGATATTCTGCGAAGCAATTTCTTTTGGTAGTGAGGCAAAGATGGACATTGCACATAGTACATATATTATGCGTCCTGACAGTTCTGTTTTTGTTTTCTAAACGTTCCCGTTTACGTAATTGCGTTCGGCATACGTTCTATTTTGACATTCTGTATAAAAAATGCAGATAAGGTTATAATTAAATACGACAATCACCAATTTTAAAATGGGAAAAATGTTTCCCTTAGTCGTGAAAGGGTTAAGAAACGAATTTTGGTGTATATTAATTTGTTTTTAGCAACTGCTTTTTAAAATAGGTGTAAATTCGGCTTTTTTACTTACATCATATTATAAACTTTAACAAAAGTAATAAATTTATTTATTTCTGATAATTTTATTTAAAGATTAAATGAAAGGCATTACACACCTCTATCTAAGTTTTTACTTATTTCCTCCCTCCGTCGCCCATCAGAAGTTTAGCTTTGGATGGGTTTTTGTTTTTTTCAATAAGGCCGAAATCCACGAATACAAGGGAATCAGAAAGTATTTAGTTATATTAATATTTATTTCACATTAAAAATCCCTAAATCATTCGCTATTTGCGGAAAATATAAGGAGAAATGGAAAATACTGGGGCACTGTAGTTTCGTCACCACAAACGTCACTTTTTTTAACCCCTATAAGATGACTTCAGTGGAGTGAACGCCTGTGCGCGATTTTTCACACATAGTTATGCTTTGAAGTGTACCGGTACCAGTAAGAAATGAAATTCACTTTCACCACTAAATATGTCATAGAGGAGATCTGTGAGGAAGGCGAAACTTGGCAGAAAGACAACATAAGAAACATCCGTGAATTATCCGGGGATCGAACCCAGGTGCCTTTATAATTCACAGCTTAGTATGCTAATCAGTAGGCAACCGGACAGTGCATCATGTATAAATTGAATCACATTATACATTTATGGAACTTAGGTACTCTGAATACGCATAAGCATACAGAACAGTCAATGAGAGATCTTAACACAAACTCAAATTGTCACTGAACGGTGAATAGCTTCAGGTTTTCAGCAATGCTCAACTAAATTCAGAAGTCAATAACTTCTAAAACAATCTTTCTTACGCTATTGAAAATATTTCTTGTTCTCTTCCTTACATTACTTTGAAATGAATTTGTAAATAATACCGAGTGGTTAGCGCGCTTGGCTAGTGATAAAAGGGACCTGGGTTAGAGCCCCGGATAAGGCATGAATGTTTGTTTCCTGCTAAGGTCCTGCCATCCTCTCAGATCTTCTACTGTGGCGTATAAACTGACAGGCTCCTGCCAGACCTCTGAGACAAGCAGCTGCTTGAGGGGGTATATATTATTTATTTCATTAAAAATGATGGTAACATTTAAATCCATACAAGTTTTTTTTTTAACTTTTCGAATTTTTTGATAATACTTACTGTTTACGTAACCGAGACGCAGCGCTCAGAGCGCTGCGTCTCTGTGAGGGTACATAAACAAAACCTAGTGCAGCCGAGCTTAAAACAACATTTCCGATATAGCCACAATACGGTGACGTCATTCTGTGCTGCAGGTGAAGGGCCGTCACTTCCGGCGCAGCACACTCGAGTGGCCAAAAACGGGGAGAAGAGGCGTCAATCAAAGAGAAGGCCCAAAACAGTGAAGAGCGGGCGACACTTTACTGACACTAGCACTGCTGTGACAGATGGTCCAATTACCAGAGAGCTTATTTTTGGCAAAGGTCATTGGCTAGGCAATAGGACGCTGATCGCCCAACGGACTCCTCTAATTAGGAGCGAGTCAACTGAAAATGGAAGAGCTGATGGAAAGCCGTGTTCGCTAATCTTAGCTTTACGTGCCATTAGTAAGCTTTTAGGCAGGTCTGCGAATTTTTTAATTCGTAACAGACAAATTATTCCCAAGCAGCAAATCCCTTACAATGCAGTTCCAAGTTCCCATTTAATCTCCTCTCAAAGCTTGCTAAATTCTTGCAATTAGAGTAAAATACACACTGAACATTGCTGCCTCTTGGGTTTCCACATATTGCGTGGCGTTCCGAGACAAGGAACTACGCCTGAATCATTACGATCACTTTTCCACTGTCTCGGAGTAAAATGCTCCATTACACACGAGTTTAAAATCCCACCATCATCATGTTATAGATTTCGCTATTGCATTTTATTGAATATATGTTCATAGTCAAATCTCGCAATACTCTATTGTTATACAAATTCCTATAATGATGCCAGTTCGCATTGAATATGTAGTAATCCGAAATAAGAATCCTACAGTTAAAATCATTTCCTACCACAAAAGACATCGCTACGAAGAAATATTTAACCATAAATAAATACCCCCTCAAGCAGCTGCTTGCCACAGAGGTCTGACAGGAGCCTTACTAAAACTAAAAAAAGTTTTTCCCTCTACGATCTTCTCCAATTATTTCTTTTGCGCTCATTCTGACAAAAAAAAAGTGCCTTAATTATTTGGCTTTTGTTTTTAAACTAGACGGAGGGGGGGGGGGGGGGGCAATCATAGGAAGGAACATTATCTTCGCTAAAAAACAATGTATTTTATAATTCTGTTTCAGGTTTCACATCATCTAACAAATTATGCCGTAACTTGTTTTCGGAAACACTAGATTCCTTCCGTTTACACGACGATTCCTGTAACACGAGATTTTTACATTCACCTGCAATGAACATGAGCCAATAAGTAAGTATATTTGTGTCATATTTTGAATTTTTTTAACCGAGTACTTCGTTGTAACATTATTTGAAGCAATTTTTTATAAAACATTTCATCATGAAAACAGATTTAAAGATTATCATTTTTTCAGTGAAATAAGATATAGACGAAGTATCGGAAGTGAAACCGAGAATATAACTCCGAATAATTTGTCCCATTGTCAGAATAGTTAACGTACTTGGTTGAGAATCAAATGTATCTGGGTTCGAGTTCCGGATAAAGCACGAATGTTATATATTTCTGCTGAGGTCTCGTCTTTCTAATACACCTTATCTATGGCGCATTATACTAGAAGGCTATTATAACTCTGTGGCAAGCAGCTGCTTGAGGGAAACTTTTTATAAACTACATACACCCATTCCTCGAGTTACAGGGTGATAAGACTCGGTTTTACACGGTACGGATTGAGATTTTTTTTTTTGCATGTATGTAATGCATGTTATGAGTGGTATAGCGTCAATGTCATCCCAAAGTAAAAATCAACTAAATGGTTTTGATATCATTTATTTTCAAGAATAAATAAGTAGTAAATTCCCGTATTAATAAAATCGTCATCTGTAACAAGTTATATAGTCCTTCGCTACAATTGTATTCTTGCCATTGTAATGCAGTCTGTCTCGCGATATCTTAAACAATTGAAGCCTGTTTTGAAGGCAGTGAGATCCGACTTTACTAGACTGAATATTTCAGATACTTACTTATAGTAAAAACTTCGTTCAAATTTCGTTTTGAAATCTAAGTGTACGTCTACATTAACGAAGGGGGGGGGGGGACACAAAGGGACCACATAGAAATGTATGAGAAATTAAGCTTATCTGAAATATTAATTCATAAAAATGGATAACGCTTTTTTTTGCCGGTTAGATTTATTACGCAAGTAGTGCAATGTGCTATTTACATGCTTGTAGGAGTCAAGCGCTTTCGACTGCATTCAACAATCATCTTCAAGGCGGCGTACAGTTCTTTCGAGAGGCGGATCGTTGGATGAAAGGTTAGGATAAGCAAAAATAATAACTTTTTCTTGCAGATATTTTCGCTGACGAGAGTCCTGTAGCGGAACGAAGTTTCAGCATGGTAATGGAGCAAAAGTCACTAGGTAGCATCACTTTGGTGCTTTGCCGGTATCACTTAGAGTACTCTCTAGTTAGTAGCGAGAGGCGCAGAGCAGTGAGCCGTTTTCCCCACGTGCTTGGTCACTAACATAGTGACCAGCACGTGGGAAAGTTAATTAAAAAAAAGTACTGATTTTAACTACCATGCTGAAACTTCCTTCCGCTGCAGGACTCTCGTCAGCGAAAATATCTGCAAGGAAAGGGTATTTAGTTTTTCCTAACCTTTCACAAAGATCCTCCTCTCCAAGGAACTGTACGCAGTCCTGAAGATGACTGCTGATGCAGTCGAAACCACTCGGCTCCTAAAAGCATGCAAATAGCACATTGCAGCACGTGTAAATAAATCTAACCGACAAAAAAAGCGTTATCCACTCTTATGAGTTAATAATGATGCCGTGAAATCGTTTATCGATTTACCAATACATTCTCTACATCTGAATTATGTAGTACAAGTAAAGTAATAAAGCATAAAATAATGTTACATGCATATAATTACTCTTGAACTTAAATTTGAGATAAATATTTATAAATACAACTTTCAATACACGTTTTATTCAAAACAAGGAATTTTTCGGAACCTATCCCCATTTTTTCCCATAAGCAGTTGGTCTCGATTTGCACGGTTTTGATTTACACGGTGATTTCCCGGAACCTATCTACCGTGTAAATCAAGAGATGGTTTATAGTAGGTTTGTCCCCAAATTCTGTACCAGCGGAAGGCTGGACATAGCGGATGGGTTGGCCTGCCTGTTTGCGTGGGAGCGCTGTAACAGGTTTCAACTGAACGCCATGATAAATTCCTTTCTATAATTAAGACTCGAAATAGGGGTCGTACATATATTATGTAACACCTCGATGGCATATCGGGAAATGGATTAGTTATTTTAGTATATCACGTTACATTAGATGAGAGGTATGGATATGGAGAGAGGGAGGGGATATGTAAGAGAAGTCGGATATGGTGTTACATAACGCTGAAATTCTACACTTTTCCAATTAGATTTTAGATTTGTTTACCCAATTTTGAATGACAAAAAAAAAACAGCTTATCATATTAACACCTATAAATAACCGCTACTTCCGTAACACTTAACTCGCTATGCTGATTACCATAAAAAATTGAAAATCCTTAGTAACTGAGAAGTGTTGGAAAACATGGAGGGAAGGATTAAAGCGTTACAAAATTTATTCTTCACTCCTGAATCTGGAGAAAATTTTTCTAAGTTATATGTATTAATTTATGCTGATTACTTTAAATGTTTATAATTAGGTAAAAGATGACAGGAACTAAATATTAAAGTAATAGAAAATAGAACCAGTGTTAAAACAGAAATGCAGTAAAAAAATGGCTATTTTCAATTTCAGTTAAGTCATAAAACTTTCCTTTCACTCCGAATTTTGGAATCGTACTCCACTTGATTGAAACTAAAATTTCCTGTTCACTTTATATGCATAAAATATTTTCTCCAAATTCAAATGAATATACATATTGAAACTTTAACATTATACTATGGTTATTTTACATCTGAGAGGCACTTTTTCGCATACAATGCTTAAATGGTTAGGTCTCAAAGATTCCCAGGGCTCAGCGAAGACTGTGGGAAGGGAGCACATTCGAGAGTTGTTAGGAGACAGATGGAAATCTCCTTTCAAACCATCCACTGTTCTTGAACGTGCACGGCTTTACTTGTCATCCAATGGATGGGATCCTTTCCAAGCCCTTCAAAGTCTCTATGATCATGGGCAGCGTTTGGATTTAGCGGAGGTAAATCTCAATGCTTGCCCACTTGGAGCCGAATCTGAGAACGTCATATTAGGTTTATTTCGCTAATTCCCAACTTGCTCTTTGTGAGAAAGAGGTCACTGTTGAACTTGGAAAGGCCACTATCCGTCAGATAGACATTAAACTGTGGCCCAATGTGCAGGAAGAAAATAGCATGTGAAGAACATGCTGAATGACCTTGACGGAAGATTTCCAGCTGTTTTCTAACAGCTGTCTAGGGGATCCACTTCACACAATACCCCAAGGTAATTCTCTAAACCCTTGGGGTATTGTGACTTAGCAATTTAGCCCAGTGATTACTAAAGTTTTTGACTGCCATTATGGATATCAAATAATTTTTCCTGCATAAAAGTAGTAAATAAAATATTTATCATATATACAAATTTTCTAGTATTTTGATTCACGAATTTCAAAGGATTTTCTGTAGAAATAAAACATTCATATATTACTCAATTATTCAATATATTTCCAGATAAAAACTAAAGAAAAATCCCCAGTTGGGAATTACTGATTAAGCCCATTGTGTGGAACAAAAAGTGCTTTCAGAGGTAAAACAACCCGATGCCACATTCAGTGAGTAATATTTTAGATTGAATCCCTTTCAGCTTCTTCAATCTCTTCTGATTTAAAACTATTTTAGATATCTGGCTCATTTCATCCCCTCCTCAATTTTTCTACCAAAGGGTCTCTTCTGAAAATGACGTTGTGTAAAAAGCCATCCTTAATTCCAATGATAAAATAATAAATCAATTGAATGGGCAGAGCAGTTTTTGGGTTTCAAAAAAAAAAGAAAAAAAACATAATACCCATATAAACACTCGTTTCATATCTTAATAGAGTTTCGATTATCAGATTCCGCCTTTTTGTGACATTACCACATGAATATTTACCATATATACAAAATTACAAAAATTTTGATGATGAAAGAATGATGGCAATATACGCATTTAAATTGTATATAAATTTACTAAAATTTAAAATTCACAATTTAAACGAGTGTCCCGCCCCTGTCAACGTGGGCATTGATGAATCTTGAGCTCGTCCCATATTACCTTTATCTAGTAGACTTTCAATAGATATACCGATTTATGTGTGTACTGATATGGAACTTGTGAACATGCGAACCCTGTCATCTCATTTAGTCATGACTACTTCCTAAAATGGTTATACCATCATTATGAAAAATACGTGCAATGACTAAATGTTAACTTTTTTTCCATTTTTTTATCTATTTATTGTTGTTTAGCATTCTTTTCTGGCCTTTGAGATACAACTGTGTATGAGCAAAGGCGTAAAAATCAAGTATCCAGAAAATACGAAGGAAAAGAAACGTGAGATTTATTGGCGCCACTAATGTCTCAGATTGATAGTGCAAATATTTGGCAGCAGATATTCCTCCGTCCATGAGAATTTGTCTCTTTCTAGACGTGTCGCAGAAATCAAGCGGCTACGTTTCCCGGGCCTCAGAAGTAATCAAGCGGTAAACAGGGCTGCGGAACAGATGCCGTGCTTTGAGCCTTTCACGTGATGCAACAACCAATGAGGGTGTCAGTCAGCTTGTTTCGACTGTTCTCTCTCTGTGCCAGTCGACTGAAGGGATTAACCCACGGATATAAAGACCAGGGAGACGCCAAACAATTGGAATCAATCGACAAACGGTAGTACATTTCTTTCTTAATGCCACACGGCTCACTAAGCTCTTAGTACACGAGTATTATTATTGTGATTGTTTTTTTATTATTCAGTTAATCAGAGAGTTAATATATAAGATGAAAGCGTTAAGATTACTTATGAATTCCTTTTTAAGATGAAAAAAAAATAAAAAATTACTGAAATTACATTAGCAGCTAAAAACATTGTGTTGTACATGGCTAGTAAATGTACGATGATACACAGTTGCCAATGCTTTGGTAAACAATCAAAACAAGGATTAAAGTGCATTTTGTTGCTACCTTAAGAGATCATGAAATTTTCTTTCCACTCCGCATTTTGGAATCATACTCCACCTGATTGAAACTAAAATTTCCTGTTCACTTTATATGCATAAAATATTTTCTCCAAATTCAAATGAATATACATATTGAAACTTTAACATTATTCTATGGTTATTTTACATCTGAGATGCACTTTTTCGCACACAATGGCTTAAATGGTTAGGTCCTAAAGATTCCAAGGGCTCAGCGAAGATTGTAAGCTGTTTTTTGTATGTACTGATATGGAACTTGTGACTGTTGATAAGCTGTTGTTTTTTTCAGATATCCTGAAAAGCAATGATTAACTGAGAATCGAGGAAATTAGGTGAACTTTGAAAAAAAAAGTTCACGTATAAGCAGTTAAAAAAGTTGGGCTGGGTTGTTTTACCTCTGAGACGCACTTTTCTGCACACAATGGGCTAAATGGCCTAGTCACAAGGACACCATGGCCTCAGAGAAGGTGGGGAGGTAGAGGAGGGTATCCACTGGACAGATATTAGAAGACAGATGAACGTTTCCTATCACAGCCACACAGAGTATTCCTTAGTTCGTAAGATATTAGTTTCCGACACATGGAACCACGGCTTAACATCCGATCGATGGGCGACGGTTTTTGCAAGCCCATCGGTTTCCCCTTTCTCACCTGGGGAAAAGGGAATTTGGTGCAGAAAATACTTAACACAGACACAAATTGGACTCAAATTTGGGAACATCAGATTATGGGTTTGGCTCGTGAATCAGTGATCAACTCTTAAAGCCAATGAACGATTATAAAATAATGATCAATGCAAATTTAATGGGGAAATGAGATCTTCCTTTAAAGTGGAACGTAAAAAAATGTTTTTTTTGCCTCCTGACAGTACTGAAAAGCTATCAATCCTGCTGCCTAATAGGCATGAAAAATATTTTTTTAATCAAAAATGATCTTAGGGTTCTACCAGGCTCTTGAATTTTTCACCACTAGTATACTGCTAGAAAAGTTAGCATTTTTATCGTTCTATATGAAACTCTGCTTACTTTTCCTTATATGTTACATATAGGATAGAGAATGATCCTAGTACACTACTCTTGTATACCTGTATAGGAATTTTCATACAAGGACATGACTTCACTAAGAAGTTTAATTTGCTGAGAGACTTAGAGTTAACATAAAAAAAATGCATGTAGGAATTATAATAGTTCTAGCGACTATGCTGTTAAGTATTATTAATGAATTTATTACGTAAAATCATAAAATTAAATTTATGTGAATGACAATAATTTTAAGCTCTTAAAGGGGTTAAAATGTTTGTCATTGTGACACTTAGTATATTTTCTTTATCGGTTAAATCTTCGTCACATAATGCATAAGTCGACTCAAGGTCAAGTGAAAACCAAAAGACAAACATATCCAGTGTTTTGAATATCAAGAGAGACTAGTGGTTAAACTTTCCTACCTATAACGAACCCATTACCTATGGGTTAGGCAAGAACAGAAGTAGCAATCACGATTATGTTATTGACAAAACAGAAGAAAGACGAAATAGCAGCAGTTTTTGCTGAGGTTCTACCATCCACACAGACCTACTATGGCGTATCAAACTGGCAGACTCCTGTTAGATCTCTGTGGGAAGCTGATTGTGGGATTTTTTTTCAGTGGCGTAGAAGTATCGCATTGGCTTGTGGTGACACTGCAAGCTACGGGGTCTTGGTCCCAGGATAGCACGATTGTATGTTAGGGTATGTGTAGGTTGCATGCCAAACCTGATAGAATTTCTAGATTCTCTCTTACCGTGACGCTTCCCTTCAAAATCGCTGATTTTGGACAATTACTAAAATAGAAATTAGTGCACCGGATAGTTTGTTTTTGCATCCTTTTGAAACGCACTACTTTGGCTCTTATGCAAAACATTCTTATATTTTTCACTAAATCAAGCGGCTACATTTCCTGGGCCTCAGAAGTAATCAACACAAACGGAAGCGACGGTGTACGCCATACCTTTACGATGAATATTTCTGCTGTTTCATCAAAAGGAGTTTCATAAGAATGTAACTTCTCTTTCAGATATCTCCTAACCCATAGGCAGGGCCAGATCAAGAGACCCATAGGTGTCATGCATAATAGAAATTAGATAAATAGATACATAGGCCACATGCTTAGCACGTTGAAACTTCAACCATACTCTTAAAATGTAAATAGAAATGATGGCAATATACGCATTTAAATAATATTACATTTTTATTTAATACAATTAATGAAACATATTCAGTAATGAAATAATATTTGTTGAGAGAGCAACTCATTTTCTTGAAACTTTGCAAGTAGCATTTAATTTCTAAGTGGCGTCATGTAAACAGCCTAAAGGACACAGTTGTGCCATCTAAAAGTGGCTTAATGGGATGACCTAAAAGAAACTCCCACCACTGAGGGCCCCATGCACTTGTGTGTCTTGCGTACCGCTAAATCTGGCCCTGTCCATTAGGTAATGCTTCATCGTTTCGGCATAAAATAAAAAATACCCTCCTCAAGCAGCTGCTTGCCACAGAGGTTTAATAAGTGCCTGTTAGTTTAATACGCTACAGTAGAAGGTATATGAGGATGGCGGGACCTTAGCAAAAAGACAGTACAAACATCCATGACTTACCCGGAGCTCGAACCCAGGTCCCTTTGATCACTAGCCAAGCGTGTTAATCATTCAGTCACGGGATGGCTAATACATAGGGAAAATTTAGCCACTCTTGGTGTCCTAAACATTAAACATAATGACTTAATTGTACAAAATATTGAGATAGAGATGACGTAAGCATTGCAACTTTCACACCAGCAGCCAGAGATAGGATAGGCTTTACAGGACACGTAGCTTTTCAAAGAAATCATCAATATAACAGTGGAGGAAGGTAGCAACTGAATTTGCTCATGGCATCTATCTTAAGCCATAGTCATAGAACCATAAAAAGATCAATTCTGTAATATCTTTTCGATGTATTTCTTTTCCGTGTTTATCTTAAATAAAAAAAAACCCCGCCAAGCAGCTGCTTGTCACAGAGGTCTGACAGGAGTCTGTCAGTTTATACGCATAGTAGAAGGTCTGTGATTATGACGGGACCCCAGCAGAAAGGCAACACAAACATCCGAGTCCCGAACCTAGGTCCGTTTGATAGGTAGACAAGCGCGCTAACCACTCGGCCACGGGACAGCTTATCTTAAATAGTTTCAAATATTAAAAATTGTTATACACACATGCCTTCTTTCACACTAGTCATCACTGAAATTTTCTGGATGAGGTGATCATAAACCCCATTCAGCACACTACACAGCCGTCCACCTGTCGCGGTCAAGAACAAGGGGGAAGAAAAGGAAATTAGAAACAGTAATTCGCTTATTTTACTCTCCTTTAAATGCCTCAAGAACTATAGTACCACACGAGGCCATAAAATAATGCAATTCTCATAAAGGAAGAGAGTTCTTCTTTATATTTTCTCTTTCTTGTATGCTGTTGAACTAATCGCTGGCAGAGCTAAAAATAACTGTAATCCCTATATTTTAGTTCTTGAAATGTAACATTATCCTTCCAGCATTTGCATGCAACAGAGGTTTGACAGGAGTCTGTCCGTTACTATGACACAGAGAAGATATGTGAAGAAGGCGAGGCCTCAGCAGAAACATAAAATATTCATGGCCTTACCCAGAGCTCAAAACCCAGGACTCTATACAATCAGCAGCCAAGCCCACTAACCACTAAATCACGTACTCAAATTTTGCTTTTTTTGTTTTCAAAAACGCTTAAAATTTCATACAATGTAAAATATGCATACATAGTACAGACAAGTCTTCCAAGAAAACAATCTAATGGCAGAACGCCAGAGGCATGCAGTTTTTTTTTGAAAGATATTTAAATTTATTATGCTTCAAAAAATATAATAGTAGCGTATACAGTTCTGGTAATGGCAGAGAAAACCGATTACATACTGGCTTCAAAAGAATAAGGCAGAAGCTATAAACTACGACAACAACAAAGCCAAAATGTCAACAAATATTAATTGGTTATGGTAATTTAGGTAACGCAATTAGCAGTTACTGAGCAGCTGACTAATGAAGTTAACAGCATTGCGAAGATCCTATCATTGGCATCCCGGTTAATGATGGAAGTGAAGGGAGCTGAATAACCAATTTCGCATTCGAATGAAGTTTTCAGTTATACACTGTCAACGTTGCATTGTAATAACGCTCAACTGAACCATAACTAAGGAGTGTCAAGTGAAAAAAAAATAAGCTGTGTATAATAAGCATTTGTGTGGATAGTCTGTTGGCATACTTACTTGGCACAACCAAAATTAGGATCTCTTGCTATCGGTGTGAAAGTGACAATACTGATAGTATGTAGATATGAATCTTGAGTGACTAAGTTGTTAGCATGCTTAAATGCATAGTGTCATTGCTTTGCTTTGAACTGCATATCTGAGTACAAATGAGCGAAATGGGCAGCGACAAGTTCCCTAAGGGCTCAGAATTCGGTAGGGGAGCACTGGATATCTGCTAAGAGACAGATGGAAGTCTCCCATTAAAGCCATCCAGCGTGTTCCTTAACATGCACAGGGTATGGCTCTTGTCATGAAACCACGGTTTAACGTCTCATCAAACTGACGCCACCCCTTTTTAAGTCCAAGGGGTCCCACGGTATCCTCTTTCTCACCAAAAGGCAGAGTAGAAGTTAGTAGAGAAAACTCAATGGCAGGTACAGTTGGGACTCGAACCTGGAAACATTAAATTATGAGCATGGCAATCTATCAGCTGAGACAACCTTCGGCACAAATCTGAGTTTAAATCCATAGAAAATGCTTTCCTTTGCCTAAGGCTGCCGTCCTTGTGCTGCGGTCTCGTTCTCAGTCATTTTTGTGGCATACGATAGACTTGTCAGATATCCATAGCAAATACATGTCTTATGCTTATGAGAAGTTATTTTAATGATACACACAAGTAAATGTCATTGCTTTTTAAATAAATAATAGTTCCCCTTCTAGATTGTTCCACAGGGTCGACTAAACATACCCATACCATACCATACATATGACGGGTTTCGACCCTTGTATCTGGAATGTATGAAATAAAATGAAACTAGCAAATACTAAGTAATCTACAATAATGTTTAATCAGACATATAGGTACAGTAAATAAGTCGCTTCTCGCGTCAAATAATGGGAATATTTATCATCTTCATAACAAAGTTTGCACTTTAAATCGGAAAACAATAATTTCATTCGTAGGAACTAACTTATTTTTTATTGACATGGGCAGCGAGTCTGATATAAGCTCGACAGAAAATTTTAGTAGTTGTTTATAAAGGATATACAAGAACACGAATTGCGGATATTGTTTGCAGTTTCCCTTCTCTCTGTTCAGAAATTTAAAATACGAAGCGATAACACACGTGTACTTTGCGAATCTTCGATTGGCCATTTACCTTTCGATTCCAAAGTTCTATTAGCTGCAAGTAACCAATTAACAAACCGCCAATTATAACACAGCACAACAGAAAAAAGAGCAGAGTGCGCAATTGATAGTATTGACAGAATCTCAAGTCCCTCGGCTTAACGTCAGACCAGCCAATCGTTAGGGCCACATTCAACGGTTTTAGCTGCTATATAGCTTTTGCAATACCTGGCAAAAAAAAAACAACGAAATTCTAAAGTACGTTTTTTTTTTTGCAAAGAGATGTTAAAATATATATACAATGGGGAAGGGATGGTTGTGCAACAGAAAAACGTAACGAATGTTTGAAACTTTAAATGAAAATTCGCAAAGGATAAACATTTATTTCCGAAGATGTTTCATGTCAGAAATTTTTAATGTCATTGGAGTGTATAAGAAATGTGCAGTCCGGACACGAAGTAACAGAAAAATATTTAATGCTTCACTTCCCTTCTTGTATAAAAGTGATTTACCAGTTACCCCGTTTCAGCAAGCACTTATTGCATTTCCCGCTCCGCTGTGCCCAACACTGAAACAACTGTAGCAACGATTTTCTTCTGGCTCCTATTTATCTTGGGTTTTACGCTTTACGACAAGTTGGGTTGGAAACAAACAATTCTATAACAATCGATTTACTTACCCCAACCCATTTACAAAAAACTTGGCTCAAGTTCTTTCCTAAAAAACTGGGTATAACGAGTGAGAATAAACGAGAGGACAAGATGCTGTTATTTCTTCCAAGACTCAGTAAAAAGAAGTTTCCCGTAAAAGAACGGAGTTGTTTTAATTCCAGAGGGTCGACTAAACACAGTCTGGTGCTTTGCCGAGTATTGTATCTCACTACGATACTAATCCTTTAAGACAACGCAAGCTTCTCTGTTAATTAGCAACAGCAGCGATCCATAATTAACAGTAAAGAACGGTCAAACAAAAAGCCGTTAAATTACGAGCTCATTAAAGCTTCTTCATTCATTATCCCGGTGAGAAGTAAACGACGACGAGAGGTAGCGAGTCTACAGCTGGGCCTGTAGGGCCTACTACACCGAAGTGGCGGGGTTCTAGTAGACAGCTTACATTCAACTTGCCTCTAACGACACAACAGACGCTGATCACGGCTAAAACAGTAGTTGCGATACCTCCGGTTCGGCGAAACAACAAGAACAAAAAGGAATGAGGTTAGCCTGAAAATTTCGTGCAATTACATTTCGGTACATCTGTAACTAATTGACATACATTATCAGTGTAGATTGTTCTCTGAGAACAAAAAGTTAGTTGAATTTCTGCAGTTCTATATATTACGAAACAAAACAATTTCTGCACTATATTACGTTTGCTATATGGTGAGGACAACTATAATCTACCCATTTGGGAATACTGCCTTTTAAAGACGGTGTCACGGTTAAACTACATATTTTGGTTGACAAATGAAACAAGATGAACCCTATGGTACCAGATGCTAAAAACCAAAACACGTATAGAAGGAAAAATGTACCTTTTACATATTGTTTAAGGATTTTCTTTTCACAAATTTCGTTATACTTCATATTTTTTGTATCAGGATAAATTTTTATTTCGTTAAACTGGTATTCGTTAAAATACTTTTACATAGAGATGCATAGAAAATTGGCCGTGGTCGCAAAAAATATTCGTTATACTGAATATTTCGTCATTCTGGCGTTCCTTATATCGACATTTCACTGCAATAGTTATGGACTGATGCAGCGGACTTTATACTTTCACTTAGTATTACGTTCAGAGGTATACTAATGCAACAAGATGATGTGTCACCCTACACATTTTGCGTGACGAAAAACGCAGAGACTAATGAATCAGTCTAGAGGTCTATTTTTCTAAAAACCGAGATCGTATGAAATTTTGCTGCTGTACACTTATGGTTCAATTTTTATATAGCATTTGTCACCTACTATTTTTCAAATATTAATTACCTGAAAAACTACTGGAAAAAAATTTGTATCCTATAAAATAATAAAGCATTAAAAGTAATAAAGCAAAATTCTTTGGGAAAATGCTTAATATTGTTCTTTAAGAAAAAAAAAAAACGGAATTCGTGATCCATATAATTGATCTAGTTGCTTCCCGCTTTGGCGTTAGCTTTTTTTTTGAACAAGAAAAAAAAAACACAATTTTCCTTACACTATAGAGATTAATGATTGTCCCATCATAATGTTGATTGTACATGAATGACAGGGTGGAGAGAATTCCACTTCTTCCATTTGTTTCACTCTTAGTTCAGCAGTTATGAATCTTTCTCATACTTCATCATTTGAAATCGTCATTAATCGTTTTTCGATACTTTTTTCCAGTTTCTAATGAGAAGAATATAATATAAAAGATGTCGAATAATCTGGGATATGCAGCAAGTTCGAAAATGTGGAGTGATGATGAAAAATATAAATCATTTCAAATCGCATTTCAGTGTAGTGCTATGCACAATGGTTTGAAAACGGGAAAGGAAGTAATAATCTTCCAACAAATATGACTCCTTTTAGCTTTAAAGTTTGCATACTTTACACTCCATGAATGCTTTAAAAAGGGGCCCATTTCATTCGCTAGCCCATTTAAGAACCACATCATGAAAAAAAAAATTCAGATGAAAGTGGCCCTACCTTCACCCAAACCCTAGACAATCCCTTCTTCAGACAACAAAGGCATCCATTTCCAGCCGAACCCTTGCTACCTATGCCAGGCAATTCTCCTCAGATAAAGAAACCCAATCGCTTATCTCGGGCGCCATCAACTTTCCCCAACTACGTAATCCACGGCCACCCCCGACCTTAGCCAATGCTTCCGCCATCTCCGCTGGGGAGGGTGGGTAGATAAGTGACGATAGTCTGGGTTCACTGGCCTACATCGCGCCTCTCCCCATCTCCGGCCTCAGACATCGTGATCCTGACAAGTGTCCACCTACAGTATCAGCTAGAGAGACAAGAAGCTTTAGAGCCGCGCTCGTGAACTGCCGCCGGCTCCTCATAGCCAAGAAGGAAAGCGTGAAATATGTGGAAAACAGATTACCGGAATGGACTTGTGTTCCGGGATACCCATTTACAGCTCCTGGCACTTGGAATGGAGCGACGAGTAGTTCGAACTTATATGAACAATATAAGATTTGCCATGGAGGCTTTTAGCGAAGAAATAGAAGGTCGTATCGCTACAGCTTTCTTTTACACTCTTTTTTTTGAATACGATAATATAATGAACTCTAGTATAGGAGGAACACGTAGAGAATGAATTAAATTCATTGAATAAATATAGCATTAAAAACTGAAATGGCAGCAACTACCAATATTTACGGTATTCGAGATTTTAACTTTTAAAAGTAGCTTTAACAGCACAGCGTGCAAATGTAATCTTGACTCTGAAGATGTTTTGTTATATACGTCTGAATCATTTTGAACTCGCAAATATTAATTAATCGTTTTACTTTCGATATTAAACATTTTCTAGGAAAACATCCACAACGAAATATGAACTCAATCTGCGAAAATTGAAAAGAATATAAAAAAATTTAATTGCTAATCTAACAAGTTTGTCGCGAAGGTATAATTCTATCAAACAATTAAGTCAAGATTACATTTGCACCCTATGCTATTGCTGATAAAACTACTATTTTAAAGTTAAAATCCTCCCCTAAAAATATATTGTCAAGAGTTATGTAATTAGAGGGAAAAAAATGAGTCTCAATCCCTTTAGTTGTTAGCTAATTCAATAATCGCCATAGAAAATATGTCTAACAGCAGAATACTATCACAAAGATGGTTCAACAATCATATATCAAAACCATCCAAAAGGTTCAACATCTTTACCCGAAATCTGAACGCAGATACCTTTTTGCATGTTAGCCAAACATAACAGTTTCGTCAGAAAAGCAAAAACAAAAATTCAAAACATTTACAGTAAGTGTAAAAGGAATTATATGGCAAGATCGAAGCGTTAAACTAGATGAAGTGTTTACATCCAAACACAATATACGAAGTATTTGCTACCAGTTCGGTAGCAAAGTTCACGTTTTATGAAACAACGAACATTTCGTGAATCGAGTTTTTGGAGATACTTTGCGTCATACAGGTAATGGGTCTCCTAATCAATGCCCGAAATATTTTCAGAACAAAAACTGCAGAACTATGGAGAGGAATTACTAAAACAAGAACAATTCTTGATAACATGGAGGAAAAAAATATGTCCCAATCTGTTTAACTAATTCACTAATAAAATTAACTCATTAAAAAAGCATACTCTTTCCAATATCTACGTGGCTGTTCTCCCCTAGGAGACAAATACAAATATTGGTTGCCATACCTGAAACACAGACCCAAGCGCTTGCTGAATCAGAACAAACAATTGTGCAATGTACAAACTGTTAAATAGTCAGCCTTTGGTATCCTCTACGTATACATCAAATGCCTTTAACGAAGTAGCAGTACAATGTGGGGGGAAAAAACTTTGCTGAGTAATTTATTCTTTCGTCGTCTTTACGACTGAGTATCTGTGATGAGCAGTTTTCTTTCAGAGTGTAATTGAAAAATGCTTTGATAGTTGCAATTTTCGCACTTGTTAGTTGGAAGAAAACACGATAATAAAAAAGATGTGCTTAATTACGCAAATTACAATAATACAGTTCAGCGAACGATTTATTTTCCCTTTATTTTAATCATCTGCCACTGGAATAAATTTACCGAATACTGCTTAAAACACATTGGCATTCTAATTAGAGGTTTCCACTGCAAATGACATAAAGATTAATGATTCATTAGATGTAGTTTTGTTATTCAAATATATTAATTTTGGAAATAATTCTTGTAACTGTGATAAATAAAATTTCTCTACACCACATTATTGATTTTTTAATCGTATTACGGTCTCTGTAAAGTGAATATTAATGATTTACAATTGTGGGAAAGTAATAGTTGAATTATATGGCACGGAAATAAGTTTCCAAAGTATCGAATTGATTATTAAACATATTTGGTATTTAATTGAAAAATATAAATCATTTCAAATCGCATTTCAGTGTAGTGTTATGCACGATGGTTTAAAAACGAGAAAGGAACTAATAACCTTCCAACAAATATGACTACCTTTTAGCTTTAAAATAAGAAATAAGAATAGTTCCGAAGAAATGTTAACAAAGCAATGCATTTCTCAAATTATTGAAATTCACTTTTTTTTTGTCATTTCGTTATCAAACGAAAAATGCAACTAATACTATTTTTCAGCACTGAAAACATTCACCACGAATAAAAGGAACTATAAAGCCCTTGTAAACATATAGAAACAGAATAAATTATGTATTATTTTTGCTGGAAGGACAGCTGCTTTATATTATACACTATTAGTCTTTAACAGCCGACTCAAAATAAAGAAACTTCAACTTGCAAAGCAAATTCTGTATTTAGCATTCTTAGAAAGTTGTTTTAAAAAATAATTTTACTTTTATTACCATTAGTACCTTTGGTGAAATGCAGCATTATTACATAATAGATAACTGTAAAATATTATCCATGTGTTTTTCGAGGTAAGGTCAACTCGGGTGCAGGAGAAGTGGAGCCAATGCTAATAGCTTATTATTAACACGTTCAGCATGGTGGGGCATAGCACTGATGTCTCACTGGCTGTTCTACTTTGACCGGCGTGACATCAATGAACCACAATGTTAAATAGATAGCCATTCAAAATCCACCGTCTGTACGAACTATTTATATTACCTGGTCATGAATATTTGTACATGTTTGCTAATTACAGTATATTTTATGGTAATTTGTGACAAAACTTCGAAATAATAAATATTAGGAAATAATTATTTATTTATAACAGTAAAAGTAAATACAACTCGAAAATAAAAATAGAACAATACCTGAGCAATGTTATTTTTACATTTTTTTGCATTATGAATAGAAAAAAAACATGGAATACAATAACTTTTAACACAAGCTGGACAGTACCACTTGCTTCTGGTCGATTTATTTTGAGCTACATTTCTACCAAATTCTTCTTTATTGTTGGCATAGCATACCACACATCGATTTTTCTTGCGCTCCTCCAATTTATGTGAGTTATTTGCTTCTTCAGGGTCAGCAGACAGATCACTCGTACATAAGAGTGTTTCGGCAAGATGTTCTCGAAATTCAGTGATGGTAATCTTACTCTGCGTGATTTTGAAAATGAAATACTACCAAAATAGTTCCCCGTCCTTAGTGAAAAAAAAAATCTGCTCTACACCCATGCTTAACGTGTTAAACCCTGCTGCCCCAGCTCTAATCATTTCAACATTCATAAAATGCTTTTAAATAATTGTTTCATAAAGCTATAAATTAAAAATGTCGTAAAAAATGCTAGATTCAAAGATTGCAAGTGGTTTGGGCCTCTTCTACCATCTTAATAAATTCTTTCAGCACAGAGGCGCTAAATCGCATCTTCAAAAAATACACGAGAGATGGCATTTTTAGTGAAAAATGTGCAAGTGGATATGACGGTGCTCATATGTAAAAATGTACGCCAGTACTTTAAATAAAATAAAAAATAAATACTCCCTCAAGCAGCTGCTTGCCAGAGGTCTGACAGGAGCCTGTCAGTTTATATGCCACAGTAGAAGGTCTGTGAGAATGGCAGGACCTCAGCAGAAAAACAACACACACAACCATGCCTTACCCGGGGCTCGAACCCAGGTCCCTTAGACCAGTTGCCAAGCATGCTAACCACTCGGCCATGGGACGTCTGCCAGTACTTTACATTGCAAAAATATAGAAATATGATGCTTGTTGCTGTTTTCCCTAGGGCGTCAACAGAGTTGACTCTGGCTCGACACTTAAAATTCCATCTCTCAGTTTTGAAACTTTTTAATAGAATATTATTAGAAAACTATTGATCTCATATCCACGAAAAAACAAGCCATGTAGTGAAACGGAAGCATTGGAACACAACAAAAAATATTGCATTTAAGAGAGACGTAGCCTTCGATTATGTACTTCAGTTCATACTCAATTCCACAAACTTCCGTTTATGCATGCTTTATCCAGGCCGGATCTACAAAAACAAGAACAAAGTGGGAGGGGAGTCCGAAAAATGTAAAAGGGGGCGGGGCAAGAGGTTGGATTTCCGATACAAAATAACATTTACCCTTCCGTTTTACAGGTCGTTCAAAAATATCTTGGAAAATGCATAACATATAAAATCAGTTTAATAATGTTTTTGCATCTATTACCATTACTAGTATTCTGGCCCCCTTGCCCTCAATTCCATGGCCCCAGCTTTATCTAAACATAGTCAAAACCTTGTAGTCTCAGATTACACTATCTCTCCTAAAATATCACTCCTAAATCTAACCTTATCTTTATTTACATAACCAAACCACGTAATAAGTTATTGCATAAGTATTTACACTAAGATGAAAGTTTATTAGGTACACCTACCTTATAGCATGTTGTGCCTCCTTTGGCCTAGAGAACAGCCCGAATTTGTCAGGGCATGGAACTTATAAAATGCTGGATGCATTGTGCAAAAATGTTGTACCATGCGGAAGTGATTGTGTCACATAGTTGCTGCAAATTGGAGGAAGTCTTGCTGCAAACAGCCCTTACCATCTCAAACCAAAGATGCTCGACAGAGTTTAGATCTGGGAACTACACAAGCCAATGAAGCAAACTCATCGGTATGTTCCTGGAACCATTCGGTGATGATACGTGCTTTGTGAGCAGGTGCATTATCATGCTGAATATATCCACCCAAGTGAGGATAAACTGTAGCCACGAAGGCATGAACTTGGTCAGCAACGATGTTCAAATATGCTGTGGCATTCAGATGTCCTTCAATGGGTACCAAGGGGACTAATGTGTGTGAAGGAAACATTCCCTACTCCATCACAGTGCCACAACTGGCATGTACTGTTGACACCAGACAAGATGGCTCCATGGCCTCATGTTGCTAGCGCAAAATTTTGTTCCTTCCATCAGCATGATGCAAAAGAAACCTGGATTCATCTGATCAGGCTACCTTTTTCCAGTCCTCAATGGTCCAGTGTCAATGCTCCTGTGCCCATTGGAGAAGTGCTTTTGCCTTCTTCGCTGACAACATCTGCACGACATAGTTGGCGGCTGTTTAGCCCATTCATGACGAGGTTCAATATGCATTATATTTGGATATGACATTCTGCATACCAATGCTTAATTCTGCTTTGATTTGCTTCATTGTGGCCTGCCTAATTTGATTGCACAATTTTCTCATTCTCCTATGACCTCTCTGATCCATAAGATGTTTTCGTCCACAGGATCGCTGATCACGATTTTTTTTGCTTTTCACACCATTCTTGCTAAACCTTTGAAACAGTTGTGCATTAAAAACCCAGGAGAACGGACGTTTGGGAAATGCTATAACTGGTACGCCTAGCATCAACTATCATGCCATGTTCAAAGTTGCTCAGGTCGCTTGTTCTGCCCATTTTGAAGCTCAATCCAACTGTAATTGATGTTTGAAGAGCTGGTCCCCCTTATTTACATCACACACTGCAGTCACGTGATATATGTTGGAATGAATCATATGTGATGAAGGGTGGTGTACCTAATAAACTGGTATCTCACTGTAGAATCAAAGACAACAAATTACCTGTAATCTTGCTTACATATAGTCCAAGTCTCACTACCATAGCAAACTTTAAAAAAGCACAAACTATTATGTAGCTCATTTTAGTCTTTAGTGTTTACACCAATTTTTCACAATATCTGAAGATTCTTAAAAATCCTGGCAGGAATACTATTCTCTTGATAATCGCATGTTGCATACACCAAAGAACCAAAACATTATGACAAGGTGTCTTTATGCAAATCGAAGCAACTGCAGGTAAACGAAGGAGTGTGTGAAGGTTACGAAACAGTATAAATAACACTTGATACTGAGTTCTGTTAATGTTATTCTTGTTCTTCAGATGGAAAGGCAGCAGACTTAAGTGAGTTCGACAAAGGCCAAATTGTAATGGTCAAATGACTGGGTCAGAGCATTTCCGAGATGGCAAGGCTTGTGGGGTGCTTACAGTCAGCCATGATTAGTATCTTCAAAAAGTGGTCCGAGGAGGGAAAATCCATGAACCACCAGCAAAGTGTGGGCCGACCATGGCTCAGCGATGCTAAAGGTGAGCAAAGGTTACTCCGTATGGTACGAGCAAACAGAAGGGATATTATGGTGCAACTCGCCTGTAATTTGAATACTGGTGATGGGAGTAATGTGTCACAACACACAGTACATTAAACTCTGCAGAAAATGAAACTACATAGCCACAGGCTGCTCTGAGTGCCCATGCTAACCTTGGTTCACTGTCAAAAACACCTACAATGGGCATGCAAGCATCAAAACTGGACCTTGAATGATTCGAAGAAGGTTGTCTGGTCCGATGAATCATTTCCTGTTGCACCCATGTGGAAGGTCAGGTGTGTGTGTGTGTGTCATTTATCTGGGGAAGTGTTGACACCAGAATGCACCATGGGATGAACACAAGCTGGTAGAGGAAATGTAATGCTTTGGGCAATGTTCTGCTGGGAAATCCTGGGTCCAGTCATCTGTGTGCAGGAAACTATGACGTCTACCACCTACCTAAACATCATTGCAGACCAGGTACATTATTTCATGGCAATGGTGTTCCCATTTAGTAGCCTTCTTTCAGCAAGATAATGCACCATGCCACACTGCCTGGATTATTTGAGAATGGTTCACAGAAGATGAGGAAGACTTCCAGGTGGACTGGCCTCCAAATTCCACAGACATCAATTCAATCGAGCATTTGTGGTTTGTGTTGGAACAGCATATCCGATCTGTGGCGGCTCAACCACATAACATACAAGAGTTAAAGGATCTGCTGATTATTTAACTCTTGTAATAAACTTGTATTTAACTCTGTATTGGTACCATAGACCACAAGATACCTTTCAAAATCTTGTAGTGTCCATGCCTTGCCGGGTAAGAGCTGTTTTGGTGGCATGTGGAGGACCAACATCATAATGGTCATAATGTTTTGGCTCTTGCACCAATATCTCTCACACAATTTTCAAGCTAAAGTTAGAAACTAGTTCAATTTCAGTCATTTGAAAGAAATAAAACACCATTTACGTGACCAATTTTCATCACTTTGAGATTTGGTGATAAATAGGGAGAAAACTGTCCTATTATCATTCTCATCAATAGCTTTAATGAGTTAATCTGGTCAATGTCATTTGTCAAAAAAGGCCAAATCGTAGGACATTTCTAGACCAGGGGTTCTCTAATCCAGAATCATGGTTGCCCTCTGATGGCTCATTAAAGACTCTTGGCCTGGCAAGTAGCTCATAGGTATCACTATTATTTGGTTATTGAGGTGAATGAGAATTTAAATTTTGGGTCATGAGGTGAATTGGTATATGAATTCTGGGTCACAACCAATAAAGTTTTGGGGAACACTACTCTAGACAAGCGAGTTCCAAAGTGGTGATCTGCAGGCTGGTGATAGTCCACAAGATATCCATTGCCAGTCTACAGCTAATTGCAAGGAAAGAAATAGGTTTTCAGAAGCATAACACTGACTTCGTAACAGCCTGCTTCTTGTCTGTCTGGGGATCTACCAACCATCTGGGGTCAAGGTCAGTCCTTATAGCTCGATCCTTTCTCTCCCATAGCAAAGAACTACTGTTCTACTGAATTTCAGATATCCTGTGGCTTTGCCCAAAGGAAGTTTACCCCCTAAAATGTTCAATAAACTGAAATAAAAGATAGCACAACAGTTTGTACTTTCCAACTCTCCAGGTGATGCCATGCTGTGCACCTAGGCATCAGATATTGCTATCTGATGCAACTCTCTAGTGTTGTGATCTCTATCAGTTTCTTGTATCCTTGTATCTTGAGGCAACACAAGGTCAGAAGTTCCAGATGCATGGGTGCCCAGACTACCTGTTTTCAAACTGTCTGATAGAGCAGAATGGGAAAAAAAATTGTAGTCTGCTATATTAGACAGTTTGAAAAGCACTGCCCTAGATAATCTAAGGCTTCAATTGTACAGGAACAATTGTAAACGAGACTTTTAGTCTCGTTTACAATTGTTCCTCATAACATAATAACTATAGAAAAAAGATAAAAAATTCAGCATTATCCAAAGCTTATAGTGATGATAAACGAATCTCTATAATCTGAACCAACTCACACTCAACTCAGTGTTATTAACTAATTTACAAGTATGGCACATACAATTTCATGATAAGTTACAAATTATGGCAGTCAACAGTGATAAAACCAATTCTGATACTAAAAATGTTAGTAATCACAAGTTTATTTAATCCTACACATTTCTCAAGAATCTAAGTAGAAAAATTGTTTAAAGCAGCTAAGACTATTTCTGAACCCAACTATTAACCCCACAGTTGTCCATCAACTAAATCCTAATTAAGCTCAAGAATGCATTCTGCTTGTAACAAGAAAGCAGACAGATCTCTTACAATATTCACAAAAACTATGGTCAGTTTCCTTGAATATATGGATAATATTTCTAAGTAAGATCATTAAGAACATAACAGAAAATATTGAACAGTATTGTCAGCTTTGTGACAGCAAAATCATTCCCAGCTCCAAATATTTCAGCAGTAATTTCATCTATTTATTCCAGGTGATTGCACTTTTAATTTTGAGATAACTCAAGTAACTTCAAGTTCTAAAATAGGACCAACATTAAAGCTAGTAAATTCTAAAACAGGACTAACATTACAGCTATTAATGAGTCTATCTTTATTACAATGGGAATAAAATTAACCACATTATTCAGAACATTTCTGAAATGCTCATCTAGCCATAGAAGCCTCATTTTTAATAACCTTATCATCATGATCCCTGTATGGCATTCTGCTTTTCTACATAAAATATTGCTATCTGATGCAACTCTCTAGTGTTGTGATCTCTATCAGTTTTCTTTTTTCTACCCAGGCTATGGAGCCAAATATTCTTATCAGCTTTCAACCCATCATTTACAAGTTTACTAAGCTCTCTATAATGCTGCTTCTTAAGATCAGTAGGTTGTTTATTCAATCTAGTCCTGCATTCCTTCTTTCTTTCAGAAATAAGCTGTATAGACTTACCCCTCAAATGACTAAATAAAATGACCAATGGAATTCTTGTTTGAGGGCATCAAGAAAATAGGCTTCTTATGTTCCAGGTAAAAGCAAAAAGAAAATGGTTCGCTAGAAGAAAGCAGGTTTATTGAGAAGACCCATCTCCACCTACTAGTGGTTAAGTCACAATGCTATTAGGTACTCAGACAATTAATGGGCTTCATCTCTATTAGGCACTTTTGAGTAACAGCAAGTTAACTGCGACACATATTCCAGTTTAAAAACAGCAATGCTAAAATTGGGTTCTAGGTATCTGCAATGGCTTCTGATCAGGATCACCTATTGCTGATATTATCTTATCATCATGATCAGTTAGGGCAGCATATCCAAAAACAAGCAGAAAACACAGTAGTAGGTTCTCCAGCAGAAACCATCAGTATGATAAGTCCAATATCCAAAATCAAAAAATCTTAGCCAGTAGACAAACCAATTGATTTTGATGATTGGAATCAAGACTCTTTGAAGTTGGCCACTCATCAGCAGGGTGAAAAAAAAAAGGGGGAGCTCCAGAGGTAAAAAAAATCAATAGGCCCCACTGACATAGCAACAATCCCCTTAAGGAAGAGAGTATCTTCCTGAAAGGAACAAGTTTAGTTGTTTTACTTCTGAGTGGCACTTTTTTCCACACAATGGGCTAAATGGTGCCCACTCTGTGGTACCATTTTAGCCCATTGTGCTAATGGGAGGAACCCAAAGAATAGCTATTAGGATACAGATGGTAGCTCCCATCTTGGCCATCCAGAGTGTTCTTTCACATGCACAGAGCCACTGCTTTACATCCCATCTGACAGATGGCAGCCTTTCCAAGCCCACTGGTGTCCCCCTACTGACTGAGGGCAGGGAGTTTTGTGGAACAATCAATGCTGGCCCAGGTGGGGCTCGAACCTGGGAACTGTAAATTAGGAGCCTAGCACACTACCGACTGAGCCACCTCTCCAACCCCTGAAAGGAACAAACAGCTTCAATCTTGAGAAGGCAGGGTAAGACTAGATGCAATGCCTGGAAGCATAACATAAGAAAAAACTCATAATCCAAATATATTTACTAGTTCATACCTGATAAAAAGTTCCACTTCCAATAGTCTTCAAGAGAAATTTTCCAAAACGCCAGTTGTGAGAAATTTTTAATCCTAGGCAGGGTTTACTGTAATGAAAAAATAACAACGAAATAAAATATCGTGAATCTTAGAGAAAATATTTTCAAAAATACTAATAGATTTTTGTGGTCAGTTAGCAGAAACTAAGAATTTCAGTACTAACTACAAAGAATCAAAATCGAATATTACTAGTCCATTGCCCAGGGTCGTGCACAGTCATGGACGAATAGAGCATCTGCCCGGGAAGCAATTTAAAATTAATTCATTATCAATTATTATATGCAAAAATTATTAAAAAGGTTGAAAAATAACTCCTCTTGTCCCGCGCGAACATCCCTCGGATACAAAATTGGCTAGGCCGATACTGAATACAACAGAGATTTTAAGTTACATCAAAACAAGGAAGATAGATTAGAAAAATTTTATCACAATAAATCTAATGCCCCATATAATCCAAAAACATTTACTAGTTCATACCTGGTAAAAAAGTTCCCGTTAAAATAGTTTTCATATTTCCCCTTTTTTAAATAAATAAAATACCTCCTGAAGCAGCTACTTGCCACAGAGGTCTGACAGGAGCCTGTCAGTTTATATGCCAGAGTAGAAGGTCTGAGAGGATGGCAGGACCTCAGCAGAAAAAGGGGAAAGAAAGCATGGTGGTAAAATTTTTGTAGCCCATGACACTCGTAGCGTCACAAGCTTTCATTTGACACATAATAAAATTAAGTTTGTCCTTCGCGTTCGAAAGATATGGTGGAACAAACTGTTTTTACAAATCCACAAACCGACAAAGGACGAGCGAAAAGATAGGTTGATAGGTAATAAATACGACGTTGCAGTATCTCCAATGTCGGAGAAAATACAGATTTTTGAAAAACCACTATCTTGTAGCAAAATAAATTTGCTATATAAAAGAATTTCCAAGTTGGTGACGTCAGGCTCAATTTAGTTTTGGGGTGCGAAAAAATTTAGGACAGTTTTGTACATCCATGAAAAGTAAGCCAATTCATAGCAATTACAATGAAAATGCAAATTACAATGAAAAGTTAATCCACAGGAAAGAGGAGATAAAAGAATTATTTTGTGCAAAAATATTTTATCTTTCTTTATCTTTCTATAGTTCTTCTCTTGACGTTTGTAGACTTGTCAAAACAGTTGTTAACCCAAAACAGTTGTAACTCAAAACCCAACCCAACCCAAAACAGTTGTTCCACCATATCTTTCGAACGATATGGATAAACTTAATGATTTATGTATCAAATGAAATCTTATAACGCAGGGAGTGTTATAGATCATAAATAATATATCAATAATATATCAATATATATCAATCAATTTATAAAACAACGTGCTTGAATATTTCTCCATAAACTCATTAAGAAATTATCGTACTGCAGCATTTACTGCTTAATTAACATATTACTCTTAAAAGAATACAATGCTTCTAACAATATACATTAAATTTTTTCATGGTTTGATGATCTCTGACTTTGATGAAGTGATAAATTAAAAAATTTAAATATAAAATAGTACCCTTCTTCCCATATGTGTTCTAAAAGTAGAAACGTAAAAGTAGAAACAATTCGTATTCACTTCAAAGGAAGATAGGGTGCCGGCAATCTTATTGAGTAGGTAAATCGGCGCCTATCTTCCTTTGAAGTGAACACGAATTCAGTTACTGATTACACCATCGATATGCTTTAGTTTCATTTTTCACTTTTTTAGAGCGCATATGGAGAAAATAAGTATTTTTTATTTTATATTTTTTCTTTGTTAAACACTTACACTTTCATTTAATATACGACTTATAAACATCGACCACATTTTCCTCTTCCTTGCTTTTAGAGAGTCGTGTTTAAGATAGCCCATGACATTGGAGACGTCACATGCTTTAATTTGAGGTATAATTCATTAAGGTCTCTCTGTACAAATGCATGCCTTTTTTTTAAAGAGGGCGGAGAATGGTGGAGGGGGGGGGGGAAATTCGAAACAGTGTACGACGGTCTTCGTATGAGCTTTTATTTTACACTTAGCCCGTAATTGTAGGCGGTAGTGTTCGGAAGATATAGCGGAATAATGGTTTTCATATAATTCCCTTTTGTAGAGGGGAAGAAAGAAGCGGGTGGAAATTTTTTAACCTGTAACTTTCCCTATGTCATAAGCTTTCATTTGACACATACATAGCTTGTTAGTTTCAGCCATCGAGTTCCGAAAATATAATGGAACAGTTGTTTCATATTTCCCCTTTTCAGGGGGGAAGAAAGTATGGGGGTCAATTATTTATGGTCTATGACACTCCCTGCGTCATAAGATTTCATTTGATACATAAATCATTAAGTTTGTCCATGGCGTTCGAAAGATATGGTGGAACAACTGTTTTGACAAGTCGACAAACTACAAACGTCAAGCGAAGAACTATAGAAAGATAAAATATTTTTGCACAAAATAATTCTTTTATCTCCTCTTTCCTGTGAATTAACTTTTCAAATACCAAGATCCGTTTTCTATAACGTTGTGGTCATTTGGGTTTCTTGTAACATGGAGGAGTCGGGGGGTGGGGGTTCAGTCGGTAGCGCGCCAGGCTAGTAATCTGTAGTTCCCAGGTTCGAGTCCCAGCTGGATCAGCGATGAGATTTATCTCCGCAAAATTCCCCCGCCCTGCTCACGGTTAGTAAGGGATACCGATGGGCTTGGAAAGACCGCCGTCCGTCGGATGGGACGTTAAGCCGTGCGGCCCCTGTGCACGTTAAAGAACACGCTGGATGGCCTTGACGGGAGGCTACCATCTGTCTCCCAACAGCTGTTCCAGTGGGTCCCCTCTCCCAACCTTCTCTGAGCCTTCGGGGTCCATGTAACCTGGCCATTTAGCCCATTATGTGCAAAAAAGTGCCGCTCAGAGGCAAAACAACCCAACCCAATTCTTGTAACTTGGCCATTTAGTCCCATTATGTGCAGAAAATTCTCACTCAGATGTAAAACATGCATTTTTGCTAGTGAATGAATTAATATTACGTACTAAGTTCATTATAACTGCTTGAAATTAAATATGATTTCACATATTTCGTATTCATATATTATATTTCTCGTGAATATTAACGAGAATGCCACTCAAAGTTCTTACTGTGGTTACACAAAAGAGTTACGAACTCTATTCATGTATGCTAGCAGCAGTTTCTGCGAGTTCAAATTAAATAAAAAGAAAATTACAGATCTTTATACGTTCATAAGATTCGATGAGATCGAACTCGTAAAATCTGTGACAAGAATGCTTCTTGATGCCGATTTTGCCCATTCGGATCTTAAAAAGAATTGTACTAGACAACCTTTTCTCTTAATTAAGAATCTACCGTAATTTTAATTTCAAACTTCCATAACAAACTAGATTCGGGATTGCTGGGTTCTCTGCGCCATATGCAAATGCTTAGTTTACGAAATTTATATTCGCCATATGTATGAAAGAATACAAATGCTATAGTTGCCTTCAGTGGCTTAGCGAATCGCTATGGTTTGTTCCAACTCGTAAACAAATTTTGCCAACTGAAAACAAATGGGATATGTACATATATATAGTCTCTGTCACGGAAATACCAAGATTTTTACCAAGTGCCTCGATTGTGCAAAATCTCACCATGATTTACACAAAACATTTCTCTACTTTTACATCTCACCCAATTTTTACCAAGTGGCTTCGAATTTTCACAACTGTCCCATTTTGTGCCAAATTTCATCAACTCTCCTTAAGGGGGAGGGGTTCTTAAATTTTTGCCAACTGCCACAATTTCGCAACCTCGCCATGACCGATATAAAAACAATATCCTTCTTTGAAATCTCACCTTAATTTTACCACGTCACTTCGAATTTTGGCAACTTCCTTAGATTTGGCCAAGTTCTCTCGAGTTTGCAAACTATCCTTAATTTCACAAAACCAATCCCAATTTTCATGACTCACCAGCATTTCATCAACTAGCTTCGAATTTTGCCAACTCTTCTTAATTGCACAAAAACAATTCCAATTTTCACAACTTGCCTTTATTTTGCCAAGTTGCTTCGAATTTTGCCAAGATGTCTCGATTTTGCCAACTCTCCTTAATTTTACAAAACCAATTCCAATTTTCGCAATTGACCTGTATTTTACTAAGTCACTTTGAATTTTGTCAATTCCCTAAGATTTTCCCAAGTTGTCCCATTTTTGCCAACTTCTCCAAATTTTGACAAGTTGTTTAAGATTTTCCAACTCTCCTTAATTTCACAAAACTAATCCCAATTTTCACAACAGGGCTATATTTACCAAGTGGATTCAAATTTTGCCAACTGCCCTAGATTTTACCAAGTTACCTCGAATTTGCCAAGTTGTCTAGATTTTGCTAACTTCCTTTAATTTTACAAACCCCCAATTTTCAGAATTCATCTGGATTTTACAAAGTCACTTGGAATTTTGCCAACTCCCATTAACTTTGGGGGGAGCCTCCCCCCCATAGCTACACCCCTGGTTGCCTTTAAGGGAGTTACAAACTTTACAGACAATTGTCAATCTCAATAAGTCAATAAAGACTATTGGGTTTCTAGCTTATACAATCAAGTCTACAACTCCGCAAAAGTGATAAATTTAATTGCTACATTGTGAGTAAGCATAAAAAAGGGGATTTATTATGGATTGTCTGAAAATTGTTCACAAAACACATTCCTGAAAAAAAATATTTTAACGCTAAAAAAATAGCATTTCACGATCCTGATGCTGTTTTTCGGTTGAGTTCTTCAGTAAATGACGGCTGCAAAATAAATCGCAAAATAATTAGGGGGCGGGATGAGTAGATTCTTTAAAATAACTAGGCATATGCATGTTTCATTTGACAGTTTCTGATTGCAAGCTATTTTTGATGCAAAATAATCAATGCACACGCTAATAAGTATCAAAATAAAAAGCAGAAACGATTTTTCTTGGAAAGGATAACGATATTACCTTTATAAAACAAATATTAAAAGTAAAAAACTCAATTTATTATTTGCAATTTACAGAATTCAGAATGAATGCAACTTCTAATTACAACGACAGTTCATAAATTTCAGATTTATTGAAAACTACATTGTAAATTTGATTTCTTAATTAAGTGGAATATTTCGAGTTAGCTAAATTCGTACCACTAATATTTTAATTTGATGAAAAATAAAGCACTTGTTTTTTCGTTCGGATAAAGGATAAAATTTAACAGAAAATCACGCGTTGTACTTGTAAGCACTTAAAGATCTTTCTAAAGGCATCAGAGACTGACAAAACTTTCCCTTCTTGTGTCGTCTTCCTCTTCTGGAAAGCATCCAAGAAGCGATGCTTCCATTTCAAACTATTTATTGTTTTTTTTTTAAACATTTTTTTTTGGCCTTTATTATTCACATAAATTTCTAAGTAAAATTCATATACACAAAAGGATTGGTTTTATTTTTTTAATTTTATCAATCCCATATTATATTTTTTAAATTCGCTAGACTTCAAGAAATTAATCATTATCTAGTGCGCTTTTAACTTTACTTTCAAAATGTTTCACAATGATTCTCCCTTTTCAATGGGAAATAGCCAGTGGGGGGGCCTGCAAATGAGAGGCGAGTGGGGCATTTGCTTCCACCTGCATTTGTACTAATCTTCAAATTTCATATTTAACTAATTAAAGTCTTTGTGCAATTAGGGAATAAAAAACAAGAACTTAATAAATTATTTAAACCTACAAAGAGTAATATACAAAATTAGACGAGCAATACGCATAATTTCGTCTATTTCAATTTCAGCGTTTTTATACAGAAAATGTTCCCTTCCTGGAATCATTCCTGCCGATGCCGCCGGCATTTTCCCAAACCCAATTGACGATCAAAATATCACAAATGGAAAAAAAATGTAACTAAAATTTGTGAATAGGAAGTATAAAGTAACATTTCCAAATTCTTAAAAATGGATGATGCAAATATTGGGAAAACGTTCCCATTAAATGCTTTTTTACCACACAGTAAAATAAATACCCCCTCAAGCAGCTGCTTGCCACAGAGGTCTGACAGGAGCCCGTCAGTTTATATGCCACAGTAGAAGGTCTGAGAGGATGGCAGGCCCTCAGCAGAAAAACAACACATACAACCATGCCTTACCCGGGGCTCGAACCCAGATCCCGTAGATCAGTAGCCAAGCGCGCTAACCACTCGGCCACGGGACTATATCCATAGAGAAATTAGGCCGCACTTAAGCTCTTACCATATGGCAAAGAGCGCATTTCCAGTGAGATCCATGAGCAAGTCAAGCTAAGCCACGTCGCAAAGAAAGCGCGAAACGAAGAGTGATCTGATGTTGGGAAACGAGCCAAGCTGCGCCGTCCACATTCCACTCTCTATCTGTGCACGGCGATCGACCAGGAGAAACTACTTTAGTACCTTGACCCGACGCAAACAACCGCCCTTCTACAGCTCTAGGCCAAAGGCCACACCCTGGCACAGTGAACAGAGCTGTTTACATCAAAGACGCTTCAGCTCTCAGAGGAAGACAGGGCCAGTGCCATAGGCTATATCGCAGCAGCGGATCTGATACTGTACGAAGTGCGTTATCAGAAGATGTTAAACCGCAAGTGTCGATTTCAAGTAGTCTACTGCGTAAAGAGATATTGCAAAGGTAAAAGGATGCATGACTAATATGTGCAATCGAAATAAAGAAGTTCTTTATGACCATAAATAGTAACGTTGGCTAACCGAAACGCCTAAAACATGGAGAAATGGATGGCTTTAGATCTTCCTCTCTTTGTCAGTCTCATTTTACTTTCTGCGAATTTACGTGTTAGTATATTAATCTAAAACTTAAAAAGGTGGCGTACCCAGAAAGTTGTAATGAGGATATTCTGATAAATATGATAATCTGATTGGAGTTTCATAACCTTATAACCTCCACCCACTTGAGTATGCCACTATTTCACATATTTCAGCGTAGTAAGCCTAAGTATTAAAAAAATCAATAAAAGGTCTGCACAGGACGAAATTTTGGAGCCCATTAGTCATTCAACTTGGGCCCAATGAGTACCTACTATAAATAAATACCCCCTCAAGCAGTTGCTTGTCACATAGGTCTGACAGGAGCCTGTCAGTTTATATGCCATAGTAGAAGGTCTGTGTGGATTGCAGGACCTCAGCAGAAAAAAATATAGATATCCATGCCTTACCCGGGGCTCGAACCCAGTCTCGCTGTGGAGTGTCTACATTTTTTTGACGCCCATTTCGGCGTCAAAAAGCGAACCCAGTCTCACAGCTGTCAGTTTATATGCCATAGTAGAAGGTCTGTGTGGATAGCAGGAACTCAGCAGAAAAAAAATATAGATATCCATGCCTTACCCGGGGCTCGAACCCAGTCTCGCTGTGGAGTGTCTACATTTTTTTGACGCCCATTTCGGCGTCAAAAAGCGAACCCAGTCTCACAGCTGTCAGTTTATATGCCATAGTAGGTCTGTGTGGATGGCAGGACCTCAGCAGAAAAAAATAGACATCCATGCCTTACCCGGGGCTCGAACCCAGTCTCGCTGTGGAGACGCTGTGGAGTGTCTACATTTTTTTTGACGCCCATTTCGGCGTCAAAAAGCGAACCCAGTCTCACAGCTGTCAGTCTATATGCCATAATAAAAGGTCTGTGTGGATGGCAGGACCTCAGCAGAAAAAAATACAGACAACCATGCCTTACTCGGGACTCGAACCCAGTCCCACAGCGGGCAGACGCTGTGGGAGTGTCTACATTTTTTTTGTGACTGCCCATTTATTTGAGCTACATAAGAGGATACTAAATGCAGCATTTGACTGCAACCAGTTTATTGGCGGAGTGTTTTAATTCACCATCGATCAATAGCCAAGCGCGCTAACCACTGAGTCACGGGACGGGCAGACTATCGTACCGATACCTAACTTTTTTCTTACACTACATAACTTATATCGATAGCCAAAAATAAGATCTCCAAATATCCATTGAGACGTAATTCGTCGTATTCTATTTCATATAAAAAAATAAGCATATCACTCGATCATAACAAAAGAAGTATGATGTCAAAAGAAATATATGATTATACATATCTGACTGCTGTCCCGAGGAAGCACTCCGTTCGCCATACCCTAAAGATGGTCTTGCGCAACTAATACTTCCTCTGCCTAGTGGGAGAAATGGCGGCAGTTGTTTATATCATCTTGTTCATAGTCATGCATAACAATAAATAATATTGTTTTTCAACCATTCGGAAAGATTTATTATTAAACATTTAAGCATAACTGCATGCATTATCAACATATTCGGATCATAAACCCTGAAGAAGTAACGGAAACCTTTTTCATTATGGACAACGGATAAGATAACGAGAGCAAGATGACAAATTTTATGAACGACAAAACAGCTCAAAGAATCTGCTTACCAATTTTCTGAAACGAATAATATCAAGCATCTTTTTAGTCATTTATTACTTTTTCTATTTCGAACCTATAGCGTGATAGAAGAAATCACCCAATCCAATGAAGCTTTTTGCATTCCCATTTAATTCCGAATATCACCTTTTTTTTAAATTGCTGCACGTTAAAGAACACGCTGGATGGCATTGACGGGATCTACCATCTGTCTCTTAAGTGGGCTCCAAATCTGTCTCTCCTTAAATCTGTCAGCTCCTTAATCTGTCTCCACTGGGCCCCAACCTTCTCCGAGTCTTCGGGGGTCTTTGTGACCTGCCATTTAGCCAAATGTGTGCAAAAAAAAAGTGCCGCTGAGAGGTAAAACAGCCCAACTTTAAAAACTGCTGTCACACTGATTGCATTTTTAAACCAAAGCTTTCCTATCCAAATGCATTGGGTCCAATATAAACTTCCGACGGCAGTTTATTCTCACGGATTCCTACCGTCAGAGTTCTGGCTTTGTAAATAATGCCGAAGGCATACGTTTAGCATTTCATAAACTATTTCCAGAAGGCTGATGAGCTTATCAAGCATGAGTTATTTTGCACAGGGAAGAAACTGTAAGCGTTGGAAATGGTCCTAACATTTTAATTTGTGATGCTATAGCTACCCATACTTTCAGCAACAATGCCTCAAACCCCCCCCCCCCCCCACCTCCTCGCATTCATTTTGGCCCAAGTTCTTCAACCGAGCATACAGATATGTATGCTCCTGATTATTTCATGTATTTCATATTTTGCATTTGCATTGCTGATGTCGGAGAGGTAAGTGTGTGCCTTGTGGTTTGCTGCCAGCATGGTCTGATGACTAATGGTAGGTTAACGGTGGGAGCCATCCATCTGCGCTGATGGCTGGTTTCAGTGACTGCTGCTGATAATATTAGGGCCAGTAAGGCAGAGTGAAATAAACCTAAAAGCGTAATGCTAAATGACGCGATTACTGACTCGTACGCTGTGGGAGTCTCTACATTTTTTTGTGACTGCCCATTTACTTGAGCTACATAAGAGGATACTAAATGCAGCATTTGACTGCAACCAGTTTATTGGCGGAGTGTTTTAATTCACCATCGACTTCATTAGTAACGTCGGATTCAGCCACCTTATACATCAAACCTATCACCAAACACAGATACAAGTGCTTCCTACATTTTCTGTTTTAATGACAACTTTTATAAATGTCAACTCACTTTAACTTATTCCGTGAAAGAACAACACAAGTTTCCGTTTGAATAAATAATTTTTTGTGTCATTAAATTGCAGTAAGTTCATTTGAAATATTTTATAATGGATATTTCTTTCTTTATTGATTGTTCAAAATTTATAATAATCAACCACCCAAGTGTGGCTGTGGATCTGTCATGATCTACTGTACGTTGCGAGGTAGAGAACGGCAAAGCGTTAACTCGTGACAAAAATGAACAAAATGAGTGACAAAATGGTCGAGATAGCTCGCACTATCTCGACCATTTTGTCACTGCGTTATTCGATCGAAATTTTTGCGAGGAATTAGTGGCGTTACGTTCCAAACACCATTTATTTTCTTATATATGTTATTCCTATTGCTATATGATTACTATAATATTTTTTTATAAATATATTATTCTTAGCACATATTAAATATACATGTATTAAGGAAGATATCAACTCTGAATTTAACGTCGATCAGTTTTAGAGGAAAAATTGTATTGAGCCGGGTGGGATAGGAACCCACGACCTCCTGATAACAGGTCAGGTGCTCTGGACCCCTGAGCTACTGTCCGCCGATCAAGTTATCAGGAGATCGTGGGCTCGTATCCCATCCGGCTTAAGACAATTTTTCCTCTAAAACTTATCGACGTTAAATTCAGAGTGATATCTTCCTTAAGAAGCTTTTTGGTTTGAATAAATAAGACAGAAGATGTGACCTAATGCATTCTGAAGAACGTTACACTTAATTTCTGTCGTTGATTTCAACGGGCATTCTATTAATAAAAATATAAATCAATCAGATTGTTTACTTTACAATTTAGTTAGGTTGTTTTACCTCTTTGGGGCGTTTTTTTGCACATAATGGGATAAATTGTCTGGTTACAAACACCCCAAGGGCTCAGAGAAAGTTGGGGAAAGGACCCACTAGATTGTTCTTAGACACATGGTAGCTTCCTATCAACGTCGTCCAGCGTGTCCTTTAACATACAGAGTATGGTTACTGTTCAATATTTGTAGATCTGTATGTGTCGTTTTTCTGCTGAGGTCCTGCCATCCTCTCAGACCTTCTACTCTGGCATATAAACTGACAGGCTCCTGTCAGACCTCTGTGGCAAGCAGCTGCTTGAGGGGGTATTTATTTATTTTTTATTTTATACTTTACAGAGTATATATTCGATCAATAACTCCTAAACGGTAAGAGTTATGGTCTGAAATTTGGTACAGTTTCCTCTTTCCAGAATTTAATGTAATGGTTGGACACTAAACTCCCCCCCCCCCCCCAAAAAAAAAAAATAGGGGAAGATCTTAAACGGTTAGAGCTACGATCACCGAATTTAATATAACTCTTTTTCTCATCATAATTTAAAACAACTAAAGAGTTTGGTCTCCCAGGCTTCCACCCTCACCCCACCCAAAAAAATGGGGGGGGGGAATTCTAAAAGGTAAGATGTGGGGATCACCAGCTTTCTCTTATAACTTAAAGCAACATAGGGAGTGATCACCCATTCTTCCCCCACCGCAAAAAAGAGGGAAGGGGGTACGTAAACGATTGTTGAAGAGTGTAAAGAATTACATCTCAAATGCTTTGCAGCTTGAATCCTTCGTTAAATAAAGGACTGCGTTAACAAATTGGGCATTTTAAGTAACTAATAAAGATGTTGCCATTTTAATACTTACCAAAAATTTCAATCTTCGGTACAATCGAGAGGATTAATTTGTTTTACTTATAAGGAGTACCTTTTTGCATAAAACGAGCTAAATTGTCAGGTCACAAGGACCCCTTAAGGGCTCAGAGTTCGGTAGGGAAAGGAGATTAAGAGTACAGCAATTGGGAGATAGATGGAAATATCCCCATTCAACGAATTCTTTAACGTACACAGAGTGGTAGTGCCACAGAGTCCCAGCTGAACCAGGGCATTCTAGATGACCGAAACCGTTGCTGAGATAAACGGCACGGCACATGACAAACATCCAGTAATCCACAGGGCAGCGGTAGCGCATGAGGTATCATCTCATGCGCTACCGCTGAACATTCTCGTTACCACGACATGAAAAACCCTTCAAAAAACACTGCAGATATTTCTGTATAAGCTGCGTAAACACTCTTGCGGAAGGAGACTTTATTCGACGCCTCATTTTGCGGCACACCGTCTAGCTATATTGCACGACGATGAGAAGCACGCCAGATCCTGTGGAAGATACCTTCACTCTTTCGAGTAATGTAAATCTCCAAAAAATTGTGGATTTGTTTAATACTAAATGACAGTGTCCTAAAAAGTTTTTTCACGGCAAGAAAGTGACAATGCGGTGTAGTTTCATAGATTGTATCATACTTGGACCACGTTTTTGTTTTTAGAAACAAAGCACAGCCAGCAAAAGTACACCATCATAGCGGAGCGGTAACACAACTTACTCAGTAGCAATGCAGTATCTGCTATTTGAGCACGCATCTGCTGTGCCCAAACCTTTGCGAAAACGATTTTTATAAAGACGGAGTTCCGCCACAAACTGTTCAGAATGTGAAAGCGATCCTGGCAGAACATTATTCCAGTAGGGCTATTTTCCGTCAGTTGAAATCACATTTCACACCCTTTGAGTGGTTACCACTTTCGCCGGAATCGACTCCTGTTGATTTCTGGTTGTAAAGCTACCTAAATCAAGAATTTATCCTGGGAATCCCAAGACAATACCAAACCTGAAGGCAGCAATAGACAGAGTAGTAGTGAACATTCCAATGAGCTGAGTTTATCTGCTGTTATGTCTATGATCACTAGCATAAAATACACTATGTTGAAAAAAGTGTCCGGACACTTCCATGCTATGTGAATGGAAAGCCACTTTCAAAGCTCACTAACATTGAAAATAAACCTTTTACGCAAAAACTGTTATTGGCGATAAATTGTAAGATGTCACTCAAATCTCTCTAAATATAAATATTAGGCGAATATTGCGCGAAATATATTTAGAGAGATTTGAGTGACATCTACAATTTATCGCCAATAACAGTTTTTGCGTAAAAGGTTTATTTTCAATGTTAGAGAGCTTTGAATTGGGTTGTTTTACCTCTGAGCGACACTTTTTTGCACACCATGGGCTAAATTGGCCAGATCACAAGGATCCCCAATGGCTCAGAGAAGGTTGGGAGAGGGGACCCACTGGAACAGCTGTTTGGAGACAGATGGTAGACTCCCGTCAAGGCCATCCAAGCGTGTTCTTTAACGTGCGCAGGGTGTGGCTCTCCCGCACATGGGGCCACGGCTTAACGTCCCATCCGACGGACGGCGGCCTTTTCCCAAGTCAATCGGTGTCCCCTACTGATCGTGGGCAGGGCGGGAAATTTTGCGGAGATAAATATCAACGCTGATCCAGCTTGGACTCGAATCTGGGAACTGCAGATTATGAGCCTGGCGCACTACCGACTGAGCCACCCCCGCCCTAGAGAGCTTTGAAAGTGGCTTTCCATTTACATAATATGGAAGTGTCCGGACACTTTTTTCAACATAGTGTATGCTGTGGCTATTGCTAGCGCGCAGATCGAAAACATGTTATGTTTTTCTTTGTTGCACCGACATTTCTTTCGAACAATAAAATTACCACTTAAGCAGTTGCTTATTCCAGAAGTCTGACAGGAGCCTGTCAGTTTAATACACCATAAAAACTATGAGGAAGGCAAGAATCTCAGTAAAAGAAACATCCATGCCTTATCCGGGGCTCGAACCATTAGATTGCAATAGGTGTAAATAAGGTGTGCTAACATTTATACCCCACCTGGTAACAACCTCTCGAACAATAATTATATAAATTAGCTATGGCAATCTTCAGTTCATGTCTACGATGTTATTCCAAAGCAGCAGGTCTCTGGAGCACCTAAATCCAGAGATATATCGTCCAAACCCGATAATTATTTTAATCATTCGATTTATTTAAATTTTCTTTTCAAATTTCGGAGCGAGAGATGTTAATATCTCTTCGCTCCCCTGGGACGCCCATTATGATGAATTCACTTTCAGAATGAATGAAAACTATAAGCATTTATTATTTAGAATTTTTTTTTTCGGCAAACAGTAACTGCTGCACACTGTATAGCTATGGATCAAAGCATGAAAAAAACAGGCAGCCATTTGAAAGTTTCAATGACCCGCAACTAATTCATTTCTTCTTATCTACGTATCCAGTCACCTTATATTGTTCATAAAGCATCCGCTGGCTCTAAACAATACAGGTTTGAAAGCAAAATGTAAATAAATCTGTTACTACACATTTTTTTCTTTCGTTAAGCACTTCTGAATTTAAAAGTAAAATATTATCCCTTGTCGCAATCATTTTTTTCGTGTTACTTTCTCAGCATTCATTTATTTTCCTCTTATTATTTTCTCTGATGTGGATGGCTTTTATTTTACTTCTGAAGTAAAAGGCAAAGGTTTATTCTACAGTACTTTCAGTTTTAATCTATGCTTTGCGATCAGTTTTTATAAAAGCAAAGAATCTTTTTGAATCTTGTGGGTTTTTTTTGCATTTGGTAAGCAGGGGGGTATCATTTGCATTGGTAGTCTTCGAAAGTGTGTTTTTAAAGGCGAATAATCGGTAGATGAGGGTAGTGCTGACCAGAAACTGCTGAGTTTAATGAGAACGATAAAAAACACTAATCAGAATATTACGGCTATTAAAGTCCGTTAAGTTATTGTCCAATGAAATTGAAGTTACTATTACGATTTTACTCGTATACCGAATATATAAGCATAGAATTTTGTGAAATGACAGCTCAAAATGAGGAAAGTACTTCCATCTTTCAGTTAGAAAGATCTTGAAATTCCTTTATCAAAGCATCTTAATTTATCAAGTTTTCTGCTTTCACAATCCAATAGATGCCATAAATTAGAGCTAGGATTTTCTCAACATTATTTAAATAATTTATTTTGTTTTCTAATTATTTTCAATTATCTTCTCTTAAATATTAAATACTAATAGATTTACCGGGCGTTGCTCGGGTTAGAAACTTTCTAAAATGTAGGGTAGATGGCACTCCCCACGTCGCAAGCTTTCATTTGGCATAAATATCATTACAATATATCTCCTCTTCCTCCGGGGTGGCTTAATCGGTAGCGCGATAGGCACGTAATATGTAGTTCCCAGATTCGAGTCCCAGCTGGGTCAGCGTTGAGATTTATCTCCGCAAAACTTCCCGCTCTGCCCACGGTCAGTAGGAGACACCGATGAGCTTCGTTAGGCGTCGGATGGCACGTTAAGTCGTGTCGCCGTGTGTGGGAGAGCCACACCCAGTGAACGTTAAAGAACACACTGGACGGCCTTGATGGGAGGCTACCATCCGTCTCCCAACAGCTATTCCAGCGGGTCACCCTCCCCCAATCTTCTTTGAGCCTTCGGGGTCTTGTGACATGGCCATTTAGCCTGCATTAGTCTGCAAAATACCACCATTCAGAGGTAAAACAACCCAACCTTCTGTAATGGTGCATTTCTCTGATATTGAGCCTAATCTGCCTCTCTGGTTAAAAATTTCTCCTTGTCTTTTAGGGAGGAATTAAATGGACATAGTTCGAGGTACTCATAATCCTCCCCACATCAGAAGTTTCTAAACCAAAAACGGAATTTCCTCCCTCAAATAATCGAACTTTTCAAACTACTTCGTATCCACCAGAGTTCCTCGGATACAATTTACCAGGCATATGTAACTTTATGCGGTATGTATATACTTTTATTAGCTTTTGCATATTTTTAAAGTAAGTTAATGATTTTAAACTTCCGATACGAATTTCGTGTTCTGCTCGTACTTAATTAGAACGACTTCAATATCCAAGGACCCTCGCGCTGTTGACTCAGCGAACTAAACAATGAGTTTATCACACGTAATCAGAAATAAATTAGTCTGATGCATTCATTATTTCAAATTTAATGGTGGCAACAGTTATTTTGAATAAATGCCCACTCCAATTTTGGCTAACCCCAGAGTTCGCACATAACCTATATTCTTGCCCTAAGTGAAGGGAACGTTTATGCAAAGTTTGGTGTCTCTAGCTCTTCTAGGGGCTTAATGCATAAACGGACAGACAAGCATGCAAATTTTCTTCTTTATATATTAGATTTCGCAGAGAGAAGTCTTTGACACTGCCTTAACCAATTTAACGACAGCTCATTTATTCATAACTGTAGGTATCGTTTTCGTTATTTTGATGTGAAATAGTTTTAGCAGTATTGTTATTTTTCTTCGTATTTCGTTGTCTGTGATCATTTTCAGAATGAATTGTAAATGAAAATTTTTCGGTGAAGTGGGATTCCGTTCTCTGAAGGTTCTCTGTATATTCCATATCATATCCGCTCCACCTTCCTCTCGAGCACTCGAGAATTATTAAAAAGGCGATGAAATGATGTTGACGCATACACGACGGTATCGGCAATACCATTTTCCAAACCTATGTATGTTGTCCGAGACAGTTAGCCTGCGGGAAGTATTGATCCATGCTCAACTGATTGATGGCGCCTGTTATGGACGCCAATGGCGGCATTAAACACATGGCTAGGCGCCATATCCTCCTTATAAGCCGATAATTCGATAGCAGCGAAGTTGAAGAACACAAGTTATCTGTGAGAAAATGTGCACTTATTTTTCGTTTTTCAGGGCCAATGCCCCATGAAAGTTCATGACATTTACCCTTATATTCTCGACATCTTTATGACCCACATTACCAATGTCACAAACGTAAGCGATTTTCGAAAAATGCACCTTCATGTATCAAAACTTCAAGACTTCATTCATTTCACCTCATATGCTTAATTGTAACTATTAGATCATAATGGCGATCGTAGTTCCAATATCACCTTCGATATAATATCAATATCTCTTAAGAGTTTTAGAAACAGAATATTTATAACATGAATCTGATTTATTTCAACTTTCTGCAACTGAAACTAAAATATTACACCACTCTAAAATTTCGGGTGGATGTCATTATTTTTTAACATATAAAATAAAGTAGTTTATTTTTTTACTGATCTAAGTGCCTCGGGTAAGGCATGGATGTTCGTGCTGTTTTTCTGTTGAGGTCCTGCCATCTTCACAGACCTACTATGGAATATAAACTGACAGGCTCTTTTCAGACCTCTATGGCAAGCAGCTGCTTGAGGGGGTATTTATTTTTTTATAAGCAGTAACAAACCGTCTATATATTATTCTTGCAGAATACTACGATTTACAATTTATAATCACTTCTCTACAAAACTCACGCCTTTCAAAAGGGAACATATTTCATAATTGGTTGTAGACTGGATCCGATTTTGTATCACGAATTACACATTGGACAAACTCCCCCTAAGGATGGCTTTTGTCCGAAATTTCGTTTTTCTCAACTGGAACTACGAAGATTATTAGCTGATCCTTTGGTTTTACTGAACTTTTTTTATGTTAATAAACAGACAAAAATATGACACTTAGAGTGTAGCAGGTGACAAGGGCACAAGCGATTTTTTATAGAAGACGGCTAGAGAAGGAATAATTTTGAATTGTTTTTAATTTCAGAAAATTTGAAAAATACATAACAAAAGAGGGTAATGAAGGAAAATTGGGTAAAAATCAGCGTTTTGTGAAATTTTTGTTATGTGGTACTGCTAAAAGCAAGTTTCACCATTAATTTTCACCTATCTTCCTATTGCTTTTCGCTCGTCATTTGGTTTGCGTTTGTCAAAACCGTTGTTCCACCATATCTTTCAAACGCGATGGAGAAACTTAATGATATATGCGTCAAATGAAAATCTTGTAACTCGGGAAGTGTCATAGGCTATAAAAAATTGACACCCCATGCTTTTTCCCCCTAAAAGGGAGAAATATGAAAACTATTGCTCCGCTATATCTCTGGAAAGCAAGTGATGAAATTAACAAGTTGTATATCAAATGGAAGCTTGTGACGTGGGAGTAATAAAAATATATCCCGCTTTGCGTTCTTGCCCCCTAAAATGTGAAAGTAGTTCTTCTATTATATCTTCCGAAGGTCAGGGCCTACAGTTACGAGTTAGCTGTCAAATGAAAGCCCATATTATGACCGTCGTAAACTACTTCGATTAGCCCCCCCCCCCCCCCCCCCACACATACACACACCGATAAGGGAGGAGATTTTCGCGGGGACCGACTTTCGCGGGAGTCGACCTTAACAAGTTATATCTCAAATTAAAGCGTGTAACGTCCCCAATGTCAGGAGCTACCTCAGATACGACTCAAAAAAAAAACGGTGGGGGAAAAAATGTGGCCGATGTTTATGAATCATATATAAAGTGAAAATTTCTGAAGGCAGGTGTTTTTAATGATAAAAAAAAGTAGGCATTTTTTAAAAATTTATCTTCCTATAAGTGTCCTAAAAAGTAGGAAATAAAACTAAAATATACCGGTGGTGCAATCAGTCACCGAGTTCGTATTCACTTCAAAGGAAGATTGGGGGCCGGCAATCTTGTTATATAAGACGCCCTATCTTCCTTTGAAATGAATACGAACTCAGTGACTGATTGCGCCATCGATATGCTTGAGGTTTATTTTCTACATATTATGACACACATATAGGAAGATAAATAGAATAAAAATTAAAAAAATACCTATTATATTTTTTTCACTCTTATCTATATAGCGAATTTTGCATTCCACACATGTCGCTTTAAATAAACACCAAAGTATAGCATGTTTAAGTCGCATATAGAGCAAAAGGAACTACTTTTCTCAACGATGAGAACGATTCATTCGTTTTCGAAACGATTCATTTCACAACGATGAGAACGATTTATGTGAACGAGGCTTATCAAATTAATAATAATTATTGTTCAATAAAAAAGTAAAACAAAGATTATCTCCACAAAAAAAAAGTCATCTAATGTCTCAAAGAGAGATTATCTCCGCAAAACCAGCATTAAAAGGGAAAGTTTACAGTTCAGCCTAAAGTTACGTGGTCTGAATGTAAACTCCAGGGAAAATACCATCCGAACTAAACAGATTTGGATTGATAGTTTAATACAAAATTTTTAAACAGAATCTGTATTACATTTCACCAATTATATTTTTGGATCCTTATACGTGTATAAGGATCCAAAATAAATAATATTAGTTTATCTTACACTGATATTTACATTCTAAATGAGCCATAACTATTATAAAATTGATAAAATGTGGAAATTCCTGTTAATACAAAGCATTTTGATTTCATTAAAGGGAATAGTAGATATTAATTGACCACGGCAAATCCTTGATGACCAACTATCTATATGATGCCATCAACCCAAATAGGCAATGCAACTTTCAGCAGAACAACGCTTCTGAGTGACGAAATTGTTCGTCTCTGCCACAAATGTTCGTCCCAATGTCAGCTGACAAGCAGCCTAGGCTGCAATATGTATGGTAATTCGATGTAATTTGGGTGTCAGCCGGGCGTGCGGTCACCGCTCATATTCACACAGCAGCGCCAAGTGTGCATAATGCATTCGATTAACCTAAGCGTCATTTGTCTGTTTCCCGTTTCTGTCTCCAATTTTTCACTTATCCTATGACAAGTCCATTAAAGTGGTCAGCAACCTGCCTACAACCGAAGACAGACGATGGCCCCTGCTGCTGAGATCCCAAGAAGGCATATGGAAGCGGAGGAGGAAGATTGAGAGAGAAAAGAGGATGGAATATGCCGCCGGCTTGCGCTGCTTTGATTGGCCTCGCGCAATTTGCTTTGCAAATGTGTGAATGGCAACTCTGAAAGAGAAAATAGCGGAGATTTCGCATCTCCATCCAACATTCCACTCCGAAGGAATGAGCCATGAGCACGAAATCGCCACCAGTACATCCGGCACGGCTATACCACGTCGATAGCTGTTTGCCTCAATGGTTGTGTCTGCCTCATCTATCAGAGCTTCCCAGTCCAGATATGGTGGATGCTATCATTGGTGCTTGAGTAAGAGGTGAATTAAGAGAGTAAAAAGTGAAAAACTCTCTTCAGTACAAGAAAGTTGTAAGTGCCATGTGACAACCGATATTTTAATATAACACCTTTCAGATGACACTTTCTTTTAAACTATTACCATTTGTGTCTCCCCGTATGAAAATAAATCGTGATGTTCACACGGCTTATGTTTGTGAACAAAGAAAATGCTACAAAAAAGAATTCATCGTGCAGTTGCATCAATGATCTTTTATTAAAATGTTTTTTGATTGTAAAATGACTCCTGCTGCTGGGATCAGAAGTAGGCATGATTAGAGGCTTTTTTTTTTACCAGATTTCAGTTCCAGAAAAGAAAGAAGCAATTCAAAAATACAATAATAAACAAATTAAATCTCACTGACATTCGAATTTCCATCAAACTTACTGGAAATATATTTTCCTAACAAAACTATTCGTGTAGTTGATAGTAACTCCTTTAAAACGGGGTTTTGTATGGAGGAGATTTACTTTTTCGTTAAATAAGAACTTGCTATTCCGTAAACAAAATCGCCGAAATATTGTCATTTTATTCGAAATTCAGTCTGGGGTTCAGGTTATACGGACCATCGCCAAAAAAAGCAATAAAAAATGCGTACTGTAATTTTTTTGGAATGACAACTCAAAACGAAATAAGAATCAGTTACCAATATCGGTGATGATCATCACTAAGTCACCAAATATCAATAACGATATTTTTCAATGTATGAAAGATGCAAACAACTATTGCGCATTTAGATTATATATGCCAGTATATATCTGAATTACCGCAATGCTCATTTCATGTCGCGAATAATTTTTAACTGATATTTTACTCTTTATTTGCTGAAATATAATAAATTACGTTTTATATTGTTCCATTCGCCTTGGGATTAATGTTTTTATAAAAAGCAATTACTGTTGAACTTCTATAAGTTGTCGGTTTCAATAATTCTTCCATCGAGTAGTACACAAAGATTGAGCAAAAATAAACACATCGCGCAATTCGAAGTAATGTGTAAATTTGCTTCAAAATAGATATTATGCAAAACTTGCATCTATAATTTTACCTACGTTTGTAGTGTTTTTCGTTGTACGTATGTACTACGGTAGAACGATTTTCGTTATTCGTTTAGACCTTGTCAGTTTGTGGATATTTTAGAACCGTTGTTCCCCCATACCTTCCAAACCTGGTGGCCGATAGTAACGAGCTATGTAACAAATGCAGCTTCTGACCTGGAAAGTATCATAAGCTAAAAACGTTCTAGAGTCTATTCGTTCATCCATCCTAAAAATGGAAATATGCAAATGATTGTTCCCCTCTATCTTTCGAATATGAGGGTCGATCGTAACTAGCTCTATGTCAAAAGTTTGTGACGTGGTGTCATACTCCACTCCAAACTATGTACTTCTCGCCACCCCAAAAGGGGGATCAAAATTTAAAGGGGAGTCGATCGTAATGAGTTTTATGTCAAATTCAAGCTTGTAATGTGGAACTGAATAGGCTACCACAAGTTGTTTCCTTCCTTTTTGCTCCTTAAAAGGATAGTGTAAATTGCCTGGGGTGGATCGTAAAAATAAATAACACCTCAAAATTCTGCTCTCTAGCAGAGAATCTTACAAAAACTTGTTAGTATACACCTCATTGAGGTCTGTCGGACGAGATCTCATCAGAAAGTCGAGTTGTTTTGTCTCTGAGAGGCACTTTTTTTTTGCGTTTCGGTTGTTTTACCTCTAAGCGGCACTTTTTTTTGCACACAATGGGCTAAATGGACAGGTAATAAGGACTCCGAAGGTTCAGAGAAGGTTGGGGGAGGGTAACAACTGGAACAGTTGTTGCGAGACAGATGGTAGGCTCAGTCAAGGTCATCCAGCGTGTTCTTTAACGTGCACAGGGTATTGCTCTACCGCACACGGTTCCACGGCTTAACGTCCCATCTGACGGGCGGCGGCCTTTCGAAGCCCACCGGTGTCCCCTACTGAGCGTAGGTAGGGTGGAGAGTTTTTCGGAGATAAATCTCAACTATAGCCCCGCTAGGACTCGTACCTGGGAACTGCAGATTACGAGCCTGGCGCGCTATCGACTTGGTCTCTCAGCGGAAAGATAGCACAAGGAACATTCATATGCCTTACCCGGGATTTGAATCCAGGATATTCGAATTTTTTTTTTTGATTGCAAACTAAGCAGCTAACTACTAGGATCAAGTGAAAGTTTTTGATGTGCAGTGACACAGTAAATATAATAATTTCTCCAACTGAAGCAGGCGGAAAGATGGGTAGTTTTAGTGATAACGTACCTTGACACTAAAATATATACGAAAAAAATCACTTATTTCATTCTTAGCAACTTCAAAGGGAGATAGGGCGCCGAAACAGATTTCTCTTACCAATTGAACAAGGATTTCAGGCGCACTACCTCCCTTTGAAGATAATAGGAATTCGGCAAGTAATTTTATCATTAGCATTAGTTTTACTTTTTAGGACACGTGTAGGAAAACAGCTATTTTATATTTAATTTATATATTTTATTCATACATTTCTTTATTACAACATACGATTTAGATGCGTTCAAAACGTTTTTCAAAAAATTACTAATTGCTGATCTTCTTACACTATGATTAAAAATGGAAAACATTTTCTCGACAACATTATCCAATGTAGAACTCTCTATACCAGACATCTTTTAAACTTTTTTATCGGCAGGCCACATTTGCGATTGTCTGAAGGCTGGCGGGATAGACGGTCATTTTACAAGATATTTTCCGTTTAAAGACTTATCATGAATGCATAACAACAATTTCATGAAAAAAATTATAGGTGGCATTAAAATTCTCTGGGAAAAACTGAATAAAAATGTCAAATGGATTATTTCGAAAAAAATTATTTAAGTGCAAATAACAAAATTATTTGGAAATAATAAGTGAGTAGAAAAATTATCTTTGAAAATAAAGATCACATACCTTTCAGACTGAAATGAGAACAGCATGCCTGCTTTTTATGCGGCAAATCCAAAATATATTTTTTACAACATTTATTTGAATTTTTCTAATTCTCCATTTACTTCTCGAGTACTGCATTACTAACCTTTGCGGGTCACATTTGGTAACCCTTGCTCTATATAAATAATATTCTACCGAATTTACTATGCGAAATATTATTTAAAGTCACAAAGGGAGATAAAAATTTTAAAAAAATTAATACTATCAAAATATTAGAAATCGTGTCCAAATATTTCCATTAAAACCTATAAGAAAATTCTTCACAAAACTTTATAAACCAAGCATTTTCATGACATCCAATTAAACAATGCATTTTATATTTGCAATGAATAAAATAAATAAATACCCCCTCAAGCAGCTGCTTGCCACAGAGGTCTGACAGGAGCCTGTCAGTTTATATGCCACAGTAGGAGATCTGAGAGGATGGCAGGACCTCAGCAGAAAACAACACGAACATCCATGCCTTACCCGGGGCTCGAACCCAGGTCCCGTAAATCAGTAGCCAAGCGCGCTAACCACTCGGCCACGGGACGGCTGCAATGAATAGAGAATGCAATTTATAATCCTATTTGAGAACCATACTGATATTGTCATAAACTCTTGAAATCGAGTCGTTAGTACAAAAGATTTCATGAACTGCGAAGTAGCATTTTACTTACTGCAGTTGCAACAGAACTGTTAATCACGTAACACATTATACACGCATAGACCTATTCGGAATTTCCACATTCATCCAAAAGCCAGTATGTGATGGGCTTCTGCAAAGATCCGGTTTCATAGTATATATATACAGGGGCGATGAAACTTTCATAGGAATCCAGACAAAGTGGCTCTTTCCTGGTCATTTCGACGAGAAGCCGCCAGATGTATCCGCTGGCGTATTGACCGCACCAAGCTTTCCAGTCACGAAGTTCGGCCAGCTCGGCGCCGACAGCTTCTGCCAGCATGCGACACGCCGTGCTCTGCACTAGATTAATAGTGAGCAGGGCCTCTATCTGTGTGTGCCGATAATAATTTCAATCTGCGGTTCTGCTCCCTACTGGCCGCCACAACCAGCATACTAATGGCGCACTGACAATGGCAGAATCAGTCTGGACGACAAGCAGCGTTGGGCCAAAGCTGCCAAATGGAGAAGCACAAAGCGTGTTGGTGGTTAAAGCCATGCAGCATCTTTATAATACGATAGCCGAAATTGATGGCTTAGTAGCATTTCTCAAATAGAGCTGATCATCTCAGAAGTAAAAGGTGGCTGGTAGAAGGTCGCATTATGACCGAGAAATGGCAAAGAAACGTCAAATAAATGCATTTCTTGTTGAATCTTGAACGTTCGATACGTTCCGGCACCGAAGAAATGAAAAAAAAAAATAGTTTAACATCAATTTTTAATCTTTTGCAAATTTAACGATCTTCCCTCTACAATTTAATGCAAATTTTTCTCCTAATTTCTTAATTTGGCAAAGAGCCAATAAGATATAGAATTTTTCAAAAAAATAAAATACATTATGATAAAGAAAAATTGCTCTCAGGCAAAACAATTTCTATTGGGAATAAGATCACTTGTCCCATTACAAAAAGAAAGCTTCGCTGAGTGGTAACTCTGTCACTAATACATTTTGAAATATTTCTATTATTTCAGTTTCTATCTAAAATTCTTAAAAAGGCCTAGTTCTTTCAGCAAATTCTATTGACTTCAACTATATCGCAAGATCAGGAGCAGCGAATGTCTGTGTTCAAATTAAACGCTCACGTAAGAAAACTATACAAGTAAAAATACAAATATTCCAATGAATCCTGTACATGCCGCCTACGATGCCCTTACCTTCGGAGAATTATTTAAAACCAGTTGTAACTCCCCTTCAGCAAGGCCAACTACAGGTTCCCAGACAAGCCACGACCGTCCTTCAGATCTATTGGCCTGCTCCACAGCAACGTTTCACCATTAACAGGTCTACCTGCTGTGGGACAGCTTGTGGAGTTTGAGCAGGTCCTTTGAGTTCAGGGGGGAGGAGTTCAGAAAGGCTGCTCATGCCAGTTTCTGCTGTGCTTGGCGTTCCCATGAACTGTGGGAAGAAGCGTTCGCTCAATTCGGTAGTCTTGTTAGGGCGACTAACAATGCAACAGTAACGATCGAGAAAATCGCTGCGGGGAAGAAACGACTCTGTTAAAGTAATTCAGCTTTTTACGTAACTTTCGAACATAAATAACCGTCAACATGGTACTGCTTAAAAATCTACAGAGTACTAACAATACAAAAAAAAAAAGGTTCTAAACAAAAGGAATATTGATCGAATTGCACTAATGAATTTACTTTTACACCTTATATAGTATAGACTACGTGAAACTCCTACTTCACTGCACCCATTTTCATCACTTGATATATTCTGGCATCGATATAAATAATTCCTGCGGAGGAGAAAGATTTATTTATACGATGCCAGAAATTATCAAATCATTGTTTTTTTCCTTCTTTTCTCGAGATAGATAAGCGGGAAAAAAAGGTTCAAATTGGAAAATCTTTTATGGGAAAGAGAAGGTAGGTTGAAGAATCCGTTTAAGTTTGAATAATATAGTAATCTATCGCCATAGCTAAATTTTCAACAGCCAAGAAATTAGTTTATTTTCGAGAAGGACGGGGGAGAGAAATGTTTTTTTTTCTTGTATGTCCTTGAATAAATATATTTTAGCCATTTGAAATTCTTTTTACTAAGCAATACTTGATTCACGTTATAGGACGAAATATACAATTTCTGTTCGTCATTGCATCTATTATGAACAAGTTCGGGCCATAAGCTTAAAGACTGCATTTATCGAATTCGATGACGGGGCAAGATGATGAATAATTATGATCGACACGTATATTCTTAAGACGCAAATACTGGTAAAACAATTTGCTATATAAACTTGCTGAAGCAAAGCATCTCAAAAATTTATAGCAGCAAGTTTATATATTATCATGCTATGTAAAAATCATGTTTCCCAAAATGCTCGTTAACTTGGCTTTACTTCTCCATATAGAATTTCAGCTTCATTATTTCCCCCCCCCCCCCCAAAAAAAAAAAATGCTTTGGATGCTGAATTTTCTTGCTTTTGATGCTGTCTACTCGCAATCCCCTATACACAACAGTAAAACTATACTTGGAATTAAGCTCGAAATCAAAATTCCTCTAAAAAGCAGGTTTTATCGATATTCATATAATAACGATAATCGAATAGGCGAATTTTCTCGATTTTCGGGGATACATACATCATATCCCCGAAAAGGTTGTTATCAGCATTTACTAAATTACTGATACTGAAAAATTAGGCATAAAAAAAAAACTGGATGGTGGTGATGACCCAAAGGTGAAGTTTCTGGTAATTTTTCTAACAGAAAAGGGTGAAACCTCGCAGAAATCAAAGCTTGCGAGATTTCGGCGAGAAATCGATAGCAAGTACTCCACTACTAAATCATTTACTAACTAATTTCATCCCAAACTGACTATGAAACTTAAGACACTTTGCCGCAAAAGAGTGGTGGTAGTAATAGTTTATGTTTCATACTAAATTGGTTATTTTTACCTCTGAGCGTCACTTTTCCTTGCATACAATGGGGCAAAGAATCCAGGAAGCTCAGAGAAGATTTGGGTAGGGGACCCACTGGGCAGCTGTTGGGAGACATGATAGTATCCCGTCAAGGCCATACAGCGTGTTGTTTAACGTGCACAGGGTATGGCTCTCCCGCACATTTTATACTAAGAATTTATCAATTCCTACTGATAATTTTTATACTGTATAATGTGTTGGATTCTGCCGTAAATAAGTGCTGCAATCGGATAGGATCAGCTGCAATGATGACTATATGTGACGCTATCTACCGAGGTGTTGAAGTCTCAAAGAATCTTTGGATATATACTGCTCACAAAAATTAGGGGATATTTCAAAATGAAAATAAAGCGAAGAAATATCCCCTAATTTTTGTAAGCAGTGTAGAAACCAAAAGGATGAATGGCAGTCCGTAATGATCGTAAAGTTCCAGACTAATGAGCTAAATAAAAAAATAATAAATACCCCCTCAAGCAGCTGCTTGCCACAGAGGTCTCTGCTTGCCACAGAGGTCTGACAGGAGCCTGTCAGTTTATATGCCACAGTAGATCTGAGAGGATGGCAGGACCTCAGCAGAAAAACAACACGAATATCCATGCCTTATCCGGGGCTCGAACCCAGGTCCCACAGATCAGCAGCCAAGCGCGCTAACCACTCGGCCACGGGACGGCTATTATAGGAAATTACCAATAGCACCGAGTACGATAATAAAGTGGAGGTATATAAATAAATCAAACCAGGGAGTTGACTGAGCGGCATTTTTTTGCACCCAATGGGTGAAATAGCCAGTACACAAGGACCCCAAAGCTGGGAAAGGGTCCACTGAACAGTGTTAAGAGCTAGATGGAATCGTCCGTTCAAAGCCATTCAGCATTTAAGGTGAACATTGTATGCACTACTGCACACGACTTAACGTCCCACTCGAGGGCCTTTTCAAGCCTGTGGGTTCTCCATTTTCACCGCGAACTATTTGGCCTCGAACCGAGAATATTATATTATGAACCTTGTGCACAATAGACAGGCAACTCCAGCCCTCGAGGGCGTAATTAGTATAGAACAAGCAGCTTATTCCAAACAGATCAAGGTGCATTATACATAACTATTATGCATATATCATACAGTCTCGTTGGGTTGTTTTACTCTGAGGGCACTCTTTTTCACACAATGGTCTAAATAACAGGTCTAAATAATGGTCTAAATAGCAGGTCACAAGGACCCTGGGGGCTCAGGGAAGGTTGGGGAGAAAAGATACACTGGACAACTGTTGGGAGAGAGTAGCCTCCCGTCAAGGCCATCCAGTGTGTTATTTTAATGCGCACAGGGCATGCCTCTCCCACACAAGGGGGCTAACATCCCATCAGACAGAAGGTAGCCTTTCCAAGCCCATCGGTGTCCCCTACTGATTGAAAACACAGCGAGGAACTTTGCGGTGATAAATCTGGATGTTGACCCAGGCGGGACTCGAACCTAGGAACTGCAGAATACGAATCTGAATTTTGACCCAGGCGGGACTCGAACCTAGGAACTGCAGAATACGAGCCTGGGGCGCTACCGACAGAGATACCCCCCCCCCCATACAGTCTCGACAATATAAGCTATTTTACCTGTGAGCGGCGCTTTTTTGCACACAATGGGCTAAATTGGCCAGGTGACATCGACTCCAAGGACTCAGAGAAGGTTGGAAAAAGGGAACAACTATTAGAGCAACTATTAGAAGACAGGTTGAAGTCTCCCATCAAGGCCATTCAGTGTTATTTTACCTGCACAGGGTATGGCTCTCCTGTAAGCGGTCCCGACTTAATGTCCCATCCGACGGACATTCCAAGTCCAACAGTGTCTCCTTTCTCAGCGAGGACAGAAGAGGAAGGGGAAATTCTAAATAAAGGGTAAATTTGTAATTTTTATCCAAGTTAAAACCTAGCTTGTATAGTGAACTTGGGGGTTGTGCTGATTGCGCAGAAATGAGTGAGCATTAAACTTTTATTGCATCGAGAAGTTGAAAACAATTTAGCAAGAGTGCAAAAATGCAGGGTATTAGGAGGTTTACAGTGTCTGGTATAAAGAACAAATCAAAGCATTTTTATCCAACCGATAATGAAATAAATAAAATAAACTATTATTATCATTTAAACTCCAATAATTATTGTATTTAAAAACACTATCATAAAAAATGTTTTTTTCATTTTTATCCATTCAAGCTACCAAAGGTTGCTGACATCCGGTTGGAGATTCCGGTTTCAGCAAAAAACATCATACAGTGAAACCTATATCATTAACTATACATGGTTCCGATAAAAAGCAATAACCTTTGTCAAGTGTTCAACCTAGCGGTCAGCTATATAATTTCGCAGTAACAGGCTTTAGATTCTTTTGCAAAATGGAGCACAATTTGGAAAACCCATCTTGCATATTCTAGAAGTAAGTTGTCAGAAAAAGAAATTTAAGTTTTATGAATATAAAGGGAGGTGTAAAATTAAAGTATCGATATCATAAGAATTAAAAAGTAATATCGTAAACATATGTAGAGTATTTTTTTTTTCTCGTGTCTAAACGAAAACAGACCCAAATATTTTAATGCTACAAACATTAATAATCATTGTCCTAGAATGACTAAGGAGAAAGACTGAACTAAAAATGTCAGAGTTAAATTTTTTTTCGGAAGAACAGGAAAAAAAAAATGGTTAACACAGGAAGTGCTCAGCAGGGCGGCAGCAACCGACCTTGGAACCCCAGGCGGATACAGGAAACTTCGGACCCAAGGAGGCCTCAGCCGTATATGAATATCATTATGGGCCCTCGTTTGGTATTTCACAGGTAATCTAGGAAAAATTGTGGGGAAATTTTACAATACTACTCAGAGTCTCAGCCGTCTGCTGCAGTGATTGATATGCAAAAGAAAAAATATGCACGTTTATCAAAGCTAACCATGAAAATGTAAAATACTTGGAACAGTTAATATAAACCAAAAGCACCTCGGTGTTAAAAAAAAACTACACATGATCAGCATGAAATCTTTAGACCATCTGTTCCCATCGGGCCTAGCTTTAATAAGAATATATTTTGATAAGAATAACCACGTTTGTTATTCAGATTCAAACAAGTTTCAATCTTCAATAACAATTAAAGCACCTCATCAGTAAAGATCAATACACAGATAAAAAGAGATAATTTTAATCTGATCTTTTTCTCACCTCATACTTAGTCTTGTGCAGAAACTTTCGTGTTTTGCTGATTGCTTACGCATACCTAAAATTAGATAAGGCTGTTGTACTTAGAACTGCATCTGTATGGTAACGTTTTACCTTTTTTTTAACAATCTAGTAATTCTGGTAGGGAGAACAGGTCTAATAGAAAAATGCTTTTAAACCACTGGGATAAGAGAAAAAAAAATACTTTTGTAATCAATCACTGTCAGTAAATAAAGCATTATATGAGGTTATCGGCCCTTCTTAACGATCAATAGCAATGAAAAAAGACACCACCACTGCAATGTTGTCAGCCATGTTGTGTAAAAATCTGTTACCAGCATTTTACACATAACGTGATAAAGACGACGAAGAGTTGTAAATAATGCAATAAACCTACTCGTTATCTGTGGCGCATAATAATAATCTCTTTGCTGATATTTTCACAATAGCAACAGATAATGAGTCGTGGCGATTCATTCCAAGTAAATAAATAAATTTATTTAGAATTTCAAATAACCTTTGGAACTGGCTATATTTATTTTCTTAAAATTAAGATTTAAAATTATTTTGGCCAGTATATTTTAAAAAAGTAGCGGACACGTACGTTTTATTAAAATAAAAAATTGTCGGAAGTGCTGATTTTTTAGTTTTTTTACTTTTGAGCAGTATTTTTGGCACAGCATTATCATCCTCAAGCGGCCATGGGCTACGGAGGTTGAACCAGAAGGCGCAATTTAGTTCTTCAAGCATATCCTGTCCTGAGCTACATCTCGCCACTGCACACCGATTCTAATAAGGTCCTGTTTGACATTGTCAGCGCAACGCATCCTAGGTCTTCCCCGTCTTTCTGAGGCCTTTAGGCACACTGTTCATAACCTTAAGGGCATCATGGCAAAACCAACGGAGTCTCTCTCTACACAATATAATGCTCAGAGGAGGTTGCCGACTCCTTTGCCGAAGTTCATTACTTACAAAGTTGATTCACCTAATGTCCAAGATACCAAAGTTGATCCACCTAATGTCCAAGTTTGACATTGTCAGCGCAACGCATCCTAGGTCTTCCCCGTCTTTCTGAGGCCTTTAGGCACACTGTTCATAACCTTAAGGGCATCATGGCCAAACCAACGGAGTCTCTCTCTACACAATATAATGCTCAGAGGAGGTTGCCGACTCCTTTGCCGAAGTTCATTACTTACAAAGTTGATCCACCTAATGTCCAAGATACTGCGCAAGCATCAAGTTTCCTGTTATCTTGCTTACAAAGCATCCGAGTTTCACTACCATAACTAACCCTACAGAGAACCAAACTATTATACACTATAATTTTAGTTTTTAGGTGTGTACATCTATTTCTCCACACTTCTTTTATTAGATTCCTAAAAGTCTCGGAGGCAATCTCTATTCGCTTGTTAATCTCATGCCGCACATCACCAGTATCTGTTACATAACTCCCAAGATAATTAAACTGAGACACTTGCTTAAGGGCGCAACCATTCAGAGCGATTGAAGCACCAACTGCCTGACCAATTTTCATCACTTTAGTTTTATCTCTGTTTATCACCAAACCAACTCTATTACCAGTCTCATCAACAGCCCCAACGAAACAATTCATCTCATCAACATCATTAATCAACAAGGCAAAATCATCTGCATAATCTAAATCAGAAATTTTGAAATCTCTAGACTAAGGCCAAAATCTTTCCCTTGAAAAGAATTTCGCACAACATAATCAATAACCAAACTAAAGAGAAAAGGAGACAAAATGCACCCTTGTCGAACACCAGAAGCAATGCTAAACCAATTTCTACAAGCCTTACCAACTCTCACACACGACTCAGTGTTATTTAGAGAGCTTTCATTAGGTTAACTAACTTGTCTGGTATACCATATGATCTCACAATCAACCACAAATTATGTCGATCAACAGAGTCGAAATCCTTTTTGAAATCAACAAAGCTAGCAACCAAAGATTTGTGAAACTCTAAACATCTCTCAAGAATCTAAGTGAAAATATCCGATTTATACATCCCCAACTACTTCTGAATCAACATTGCTCATCACACAATTGACTGTCAACCAGATTCTTAATTCTATTAAGCAAAATCATGCAAAGAACTTTCCGTGGAACAGAGAGTAGGCTGATACCCTTATAATTATCACAAGAACTGCGATCACCTTTTTTTAAAAATAGGGATAATGAATCTGTGTAAAATCCTTTATCATAAAAGATATTCAAAATTTCAGTAATCCATGTGGTAACCGAAACATTCCCAGCTCTAAGCATTTCCGTAGTAATTTCATCTACCTCTTAGGATTTTTGTAGTTAATGTGTAGAAAGGGCCAAAATAACTTCATACTGTGTTATAGGGCCAACATTAAAGCCCGTAATGCATCTATCATCATTACAATGGGAGTAGAATTAACCACATTGTTTAGAACATCACTGAAATGCTCAGCCCACCTAGCCATGACAGAATCCTCACTTTCTATAACCTTACCTTGTTTATCCTTCAATCCCTGTATTGGGTTGGGTTGTTTCACCTCTGAGCCTCACTTTTTTGCATACAATGGGCTAAATGGCCAAATCACGAGGATCCCGAAGGCCCAGAGAAGGTTGGGTGAGGGGACCAACTGGAACAGCTGTTGGGAGAGATGGTAGCCTCCCGTTAAGGCCATCCAGTGTGTTCTTCAATGCGCACAGGGTATGGTTCTCCTACATACGGGGCCATAGCTTAACATCCCATCCGACACATGGCGGCCTTTCCAAGCCCATCACTTCCCCCTACTGACCGTGGGCAGGGCAGGGAATTTTGCGGAGATAAATCTCAACGCTGACCAGGGCTGGGACTCGAAACTGCAGATTACGAGCCTGGCGCGCTGCCGACTGAGCCACCCTCGCCTGTTCAATCCCTGTACACCTGTCTGTTTTCTACCACACAAAACATTAACTATCTGGTACAGCTCTCTGCTGTTGTGCTAACTGCTTCCTCGGCTTTGTCATCCAAGCCAATTCTTCTCAGCAGCTAACTGATCCTTTACAAGTTTATTAAGCTCTGTACAATGCTTTGTATTAGGACTAGTAGGGTATTGATTAAGGACATTCCTGCAGAAATAAGCTCAAGTGCCTTATCACTCAAATAATTCTGCCTCCTCTGCTCCTTTTGTCCTAAAAGAGTACTGTTAGTTTCCAAAAAAGCCTGTTTAAAAGAGTTTCATTCTTCCTCAACTTCAGTAATAAGCAAACCATGACTGTCATAATGACTAAGTAACCTATAATGGTAACCTTTAGCTATAACTGGGTCTTTCAGAGATTCAGAATTAAAGTAAATTTTTTAACCGTACCACACTTCTTAAGTTTAAGTTGCAAGACACTTTAACAAGGTAATGGTCAGATTCAATTTCAGCTCCCCTAAATGACTGGGTATTCCTAACAGAATTAGCCCATTTGCTGCTAATTAATATATAAACTTTAATTAATATATGCACACAATGAGCTAAATGGGCAAGTCACAAAAAAACTTAGGTATCAACGGACAGTTGTTAGGACACCGATGGGAGCCTGCTGTCAAGGCTATCTAGCTGTTCTTTAACGAACAGAGCGTATGGTTCTTCTGCACAAAGGGCTTAAAGTTACATCCGATAAACGGCGGTCTTTTAGAGCTCACAGGTGTCTCCCATTTCTCATCGAAGGGGCAGTGTGTGTGTGGGGGGGGGAGACGATAGCTGTGAACATACGGGAGAATGTTGAAGGATATGGACAGTGGGGATTCATACCTAGGAACCTCAGGTCATCAGTCTGTCACACAAAATGCTAATGATTTTTGTGACATTTGCCATTAGAAATTAGACTATTTTTAGCTTCACCGATTATAAAAACTTTACTGAAATGTGTAAAATAAAGCAATCATGAGATGTTAATGGTCTGTCATATAGAAGACCAAAATATTACACTTATAAATAATAAATAAATACCCCCTCAAGCAGCTGCTTGCCACAGAGGTCTGACAGGAACCTGTCAGTTTATATGCCATAGTATAAGGTCTGTGAGGATGGCAGGTCCTCAGCAGAAAAACACACACACATCCATGCCTTACCCGGGGCTCGAACCCAGGTCCCTTAGATCAGTAGCCAAGCGTGCTAACCACTTACACGAAATCAAATAATTAGTTTTAATAGCAACCAATTAAAAAATATTATAGGGGAGTTATGGCTATATTAAGGACTGGTGTCATACATAAAACCAAAAACAAACTTGGACTTCAAAACAGGACAAAAGTAAAGACCACTATGGTGAATTAACTTTAACATAGATTTTAGTAGGGGAGTTCGAATGACAGAAACAACACTGATACAGATTGCAACACTATCCAGACGGTCGAAAAACTGTGATTACGAAATTTATGAAACATGGCTGAATGTAGAGTGTTTCCGTCAATAAGGAAGCAGAAATTGGCAGCAGGGCAGCATAGAAACAAAAGGGCGTTAGTCCAGAAGATATGTCACAGTTGAAGTTGAATAATGTTGTTATCCATAAAAGTATAAAGAAATCATGCATAAGCGGAGAATAGGTTGGGTTGTTTTACCTCTGAGCAGTACTTTTTGGCACACCATGGGCTAAATGACCAGGTCACATGGACCCCGAAGGCTCAGAGAAGGTTGGGGAAGGGGACCCACTGGAACAACTGTTGGGAGACAGATGGTAGCCTCCCGTCAAGGCCATCCAGCGTGTTCTTTAACGTGCACAGGGTATGGCTCTCACGCACACGGGGTCACGGCTTAACGTCCCATCAGACGGACGGCGGCCTTTCCAAGCCCATCGGTGTCCCCTACTGACCGTGGGCAGGGCGGGGAATTCTGCGGAGATAAATCTCAACGCTGACCCAGCTGGGACTCGAACCTGGGAACTACAGATTACGAGCCTGGCGCGCTACCGACTGAGCCACCACGGCCCCTGCGGAGAATAGGAGAGTATGATTTTGCAATGGTATTATTCTGCAATGATGTCATCCCAGTTGACTCAGCTATTCAGTAAGCTATTGTATACGGAAAGGAATTCGGAGTCACCACACTTTGCAAAAAATTTCGTATACAGTAGTATCATGATAGTGCTCATCATTTCTGTATCTCTGACAATACCCGATATCAAAATCCTTTGGTGCCAAAGGCTTGAGTCCCACCCTTCCAAGTCCAGACCCAATTGTGCTTAAAAACTGTACTAAATAACATACATATAGTATGGTAGAGTTTATTTTTTTCAGTGTTTTCCAGTGTTTTATAAATTCCAGTGAAAATTTCCTTATAATGAAATTTTTGTTAATGACAATATGTCAACTTTGTTCACTCTTTAGGAGTTTCCCTAATATTTTTTCAGTTTATAAGGTTGTATTTGATTGGTGTTGGATTCTTTAACTTTCGGTCGAATTGATGAAACTAGAAGGGCACCAAAGATAACAATATGATTAGATATCAAATGGGAAAAGGGCAGAGGTAAACGGAACCTACCTCAAATGTAGCGTTTTTTTTAAACATATTCAGGTTATGTATCATTTATAAACTGGGAGATATGGCTTAATACATTATCCGGCAGAGTTTTTTCTACATCCAAAGATATTCTTCTCTTTCTCATCGAAGGAAGGACATAGGAAAAATCAATGCTATTACAGTTGGAACCAACTAGGAGCCTTAGGTTACGCATTCTAACCTGTGCAAGTTTAACGTGGAAAATGATATATGTAACAGGATATTCCTGGATCATTGCTGAACATAAAAAAATGCAGAACTATTTCACTTAAACACACTAAGTGTACATTATCAAGTTATGCAATGCAGTTCACAAGCATTATGCTACTATCCCTTGGGGTACAACTTAAGTACAAAAAACTTAAACCCGGTGCATTTAGAAACTAAAAAATGCATATTTTGTTCTGCTATTTATACTTACTCTATTCAAGGTTATAAATCGATACCAGGCAATGCTAACATTCGATTCATATGAGTTCGAATAAATTCCCAACTGTGACGAGACAGTCTGTCTGCTGTAAAAGATATGCACAGGAATAGAAACAAATCGTGCCACAGAATAGATGAATATTCAGTAACAATTGCTGAGTCATTAACGAATAACAACTGAAAAGAAAAATTACGTATTGTTCCACGGACCAGTAGAGTAGTAAGTAAAAAGTATGGTCAAATATTAATTCTTGTGAAAATTTTTGGTTATGAATTAATTTAAGCTCTCTAACCTTCAATAAATATGTTAGAACATGATCAAAGTGATCTCAAATTATAGATGTTTCATCAACAATGAAGATTCTTACGAACGATCAGTGAAATAATTTTTTATGCTCTAAAGAAAGTGTTATTCTTTTTTCTTTTGTTTTTATACGTAGGACGGAGAAATCTAAAAGCTACTGGTAGTTAATTACGGGTTTACTCCTATAAAGACATACAATTGCTTCTAAACTATTTGAACACAACAAAGGCGCCGACTAGCAGTCGATTTTACTATCTTCCGAATACGAGAACGGATCTTTTAACCCATTCAGTCCCCATGTACCCATACTGGAACACTTATTGAAAAACTATTTTTAACCAACATAAAGCTGCTAAATAGACTACATTTTCTAATATTGTTTCACATGAGAACTTGTAAGATACAATGTAGCAGAAATCCCTACACAATTTGAAAGTTTAAAGAGACAGTTTTAAGAGACATGTTGCATTTGATAGTCCAACTAAAGAAGTTTTTTGAGTGTATGCTATAGCCCTATAAAACATGGATTTCCAAAGTGGAGAGAGTGAAGACATTCCGAAGTGTGAGCGAAGATGTGAAATTTCTGTTAATGGGTTGAATTGTTTTACATATAAGCGGCACTTTTTTGCACACAATGGGCTAAATTGCCAGGTCATAAGAACCCCGAGGATTCAGAGAAAGTTTGGGTCCCACACAACTGTCCCACTGGACAGATGTTTGGAGATAAATGGTAGCCTCCTGTCAAGGCCATCCAGCGTGTTCTATAAAATGCACAGGATACGGTTCTCTCAGATAAGTCCCATCCGACAGACGGCGGCCTTTGTTAATAGGGAAGATGGCTGATAATAAGTGAGAGGTGGGGAGAAGCGAGGGTTTTTCAAAAATCAAAAGAGCATGATGCCACAAATTTTGAAACCACTGCTAATATAGTGCTGGTGTGGTGCGTCCACAGTAGAAAGTGCCTAGGTTGGATTATTGGAATAAAATCGAATAGTCAAGCACAGAGAAATTTCGGCACACAGTTCAAACCAGTACCCACCACCCTTTAGGTGCATCAGAGCATGGCATAAGAAATTCCTAAAAGTCGGCAATGTTCTTGATCGAAAAAGAACGGCGGAATCAGCAGATCTGACAATAATATCGAATGTACCCCGGTAACCTATTCTTGTAGGGATATGTTCAAGACAAAGTGTGCACATCCAAGATACGAAGTATTGATGACCTGCAAACTCTTATCACTGATACAATTATATCAGTTAATGAAGGAATGTTGGAACGCATATCGCTTGAGCTTGTACTACGGTTTGGTATGTTCCGATTGCAAAGGATGCTCGCATTGAAGTGTAATTAACTTTGCGAATAAAAACTTCAATTATATTTTCAAATGCAGCTTGCAGCATGTATCTGAAAAAAAGTTTTTTTTTTTCAATTATATTTTCAAATTCTCTAGAAACTTTGTTAACTGTAAATACAGGATGGGACTAAAGCCTTTTTTTTTTAATTTTCATCATTTTTAATTTATTTTCTCACGAGAGATGGCTATTTAGCTCCACGGAACATTATCATCATTCACAAATATTGTTAGATGAACCAGATTCGGGATTGAAAGATCTAAAATGTAAACAATGGATTTCCAAATTCCTTTACAGAACCATATTACAGTTTCATACATTCATGAAATTAATATTAGATCGATGGACCTTGCAAAATATAATTGAGAATGCAATGAATGAATCCTTGAACTATTATTTCCTTACGCATGGTAGTAGTAAAAAAAAAGAAAACGATAGCTAAATCGTAAAAATATATCCAAAAATTACACTATATTTACAAAATATTTTCGCACTCTTCCAAGCTATTTAAATGGAACCACATTCTTATATCCTTTTGAAAAAGAAAACTTTACGGAAAAATTTTACCAGAAGTAAACTGAAGTTCTCACCTCAAATTATTAAATCTCGATTTGCAACAATATTCGTTTAATATTCATATTGGAACATTTAACAGGTAGATATACGTACTGCTAGTAATAATGATTGATCTCAAGAGCTAATTAAAAACACAGCAACTGTTATATCACAAGTTGTTTCGTGAACAAATATTTTGGCAGGTGTAATGATTCTGTTTTCGCCACATTTGAAGAGAAGTATTTAGGGCGAGTGTAAAATCAACTACTGCTCTAAAAGTCGGGGGAAGTCTCAACAGGTACCATATATTGTGGATGTGTCTCAGAAACTGATCTCATTGGAATTGCGCAATGATTCTCGCCGACTCCTTTTAACGTTCGTGGGTCGATCCCCAGCTCTCTCCCCCTCCCCTTGAGACCTGCGTTAAATTTCCCGGATTCGATAATGATAATTCTTTAAATATTACACTAATAACGTTAAAAATCGAGATTTGGAAAGATTTGAGAGTGAGATCTACAATTTATCTCCAGTAATATTTTCCTCTAAAAACATTTTCAAAATTAGGAAAGCTTTGAGCGTTTCGTTACATTCATATAACACGGAGTTGTCTGGATACTTTTTGTAATATAGTATATGTTCAGTTGGGAAACGAAATTTTCGACCTGCTAATATGTCGTATATTTGACAGCATTGCCAATATTATTGGCGGATAAAATAATGCCAAAAGATACTTCTTTCAACTCGATAGCTCGATATGTTTCTAGTTTAGAACTAAATAAATTTTATTTGGCTGTTCTATACCACCCTCAGTCAGTTGTCACAGTTCTCATTCTGCAACTGGTAGCTCTAATTCATCTAAAATTTACACGTTTTTTTCCCTACAGACTCTCGGTACCAAAAATCACAATGACCAAAGCAACCGTTCGAGAGTTACAGAAGAAAAAAAAACACTCACAAAAGGTTTCATTGTTCGGGGTTTTTATAGCACAAGAACAACTATGGCAAGATTACGTCAAATAAGATAAAACGGAAAAAGATAAGAAACCACAACCAAATCTGAAATCAAAACACAAAAATAACACAACACAAATACAGGAAACAACAATAGGTGTAAAGAACCCGTGTACAAAAGCAAGAATCAGCAAACGTAGAAGAACCAACAAGCGTAGAATATAAGGAAAAATAGTGGGTGTAAAAGATTCGGTTAAAATAATCAATGCAATTTTAAAAAGATAAAAGCAGGGTCTAAAATGGTTCATTTGATAAATGGTGCTGAAATGTAAGTGTCTAGGCGGTAAATGATAGGAGCTAAAAATATACGTCGTTCAACTTTAAAAGCAGTACACACAATTAAAATATTGTTACGACAGATGAACGAGCAACCGTGACTTCATGACTTTAACGTGACTTGAACACTCGTGTGTGCCTCTACTTGAGATTCAATTTAGCCTACGAATTGGAACTGAGAACGATTCGGAGGAATAAAAAATGATAGCAGTGCAGTGTGTTAAAGTTGTGAGATCTGAAAGGACGTTCAGATAGTATGAGTCAGTGCGCTTTAAGTGAAAATAATTAGTATATTTATTAGTGTGTGCGCGCGTGTTTGTTTTCTGTAGTTACTAACAAAAGTTTAGTGAACTAGCACAGGACGAGAGTTTGTTTACGTCTGAAGGTATTCAAGTGACATGGTAAACAAAGTGAAGAGGTAGTATTTTAGTAGAATAGACAGAGCTGATATTGTATACTCTGTACAAAAGGTTAATGACATGTATGATAGTAGTTAATTTGTTTATAAGATACTTCATCCATATTTTTGTAACAAATTTGCATTGTATTGTAATTGGTTTGAAAATATAGTTATTAGTACTCACGCTCAGTGCCTATCCATTTTAAAATTCGCAACAATATGATGAATAGTTAAAATGGTATCACTAAACTCGCACTTAGGTTGGTTGTTCGCCCGAAGAAAATAATGTGTAATGAATCCAAGAGCTATGCGCGCTCTCAACAACTCCCTCTTTGCGATTCCTGCGAAAAAAATGACTAACGGTTTGACAACAAGCTTGATTTGGGCTTACAAAAGCAATCACAAAGTCCAACAGAATCAGAAAACTTTGTTCGGTTACTGTCCTATGGCAGGAGCAAAACTATGAGGGTTCAAGACAATGCACCGAATTGGGGTGCCAAGGTTTCAATAGGGTCACAAAGTATCACAAAACAATGAATTTTATTCCACAATTAGCGTCATTTATTTAGATATGATTATACCCAAAGAATTTTAGATTGTGAAATTCGGTTAAAAAAATCTAGTTATCTCGTTTAAAAAAATAAATACCCCCTAAAGCAGCTGCTTGCCACAGAGATCTGACAGCAGCCTGTCAGTTTATATGCCATAATAGGTCTGTGAGGATGGCAAGACCTCAGCAGATAAACAACACGAACATCCATGCCTTACCCGGGGCTCGAACTCAGGTCCCTTAGATCAGTAGCCAAGCGCGCTAACCACTCGGCCATGGGTGATAATGTATTCACCTTGCCTGTACGATTGTAGAAAACGAATCCCGGGGCTCGAACCCAGGTCCCTTAGATCAGTAGCCAAGCGCGCTAACCACTCGGCCATGGGTGATAATGTATTCACCTTGTCTGTACGATTGTAGAAAACGAATTTTTTTTTTAGTTTTTAGAGATAAAAATTCTTTTCAGGTTGGATAAGTATTGATGAAATATTACAATTAGAATTTTTCGAATATACCAAAAGCTAACGCCCTCTAATGGTAGAAAATTTTGAAAAATTGAACTAATACGAATGTAAAATTAGAAAATAAACCGAATATTACAAATGATGTATTTATGCCACAAAATTGAAATTTTGATGGTGTAATGTTAATTTACTTACCTAACCCGTTATGCCCCAGGGAAGGCGGGAAACCCAACTATTTTAAGAAATAATTGAAAAATTCTTTAGTTGGATTGGTAGTAATATTTTAATTCGTATTTCTCAAATACTTAGGTAATTTTAATTTATATCTTTAGAGGTTACTAAATATGGAAACAGCTAAACTTTTAACGAAGGTTGCAAGTGATCTGTTTATGGTAAAAATTTCAAATTTCGGTGATAGAGTATCAAGAGATATTTCACTGATAGCAACAATCTGCCACCCACTTTTCTCAGAGGGCTGTGAGGAAAAGCAACGTTTTAAATCCAAGGAGCAAAAACATACATTTATGTTGCGTAAGTACTACTAAAAATACTACTAATTGTATTTTCTCCATCATCCATTAGTTCGAATTAAAACGTTTTGAAAAGTAGGTAAACGAAAAACTTCATTCTCTTTAAAACGAGATTACCGTATGCACCAGAGGTGATATGCGCTTTTCCAGTTCTTATACGAGAACTGTTTTTTGAGAAGCGGTCCCTTTTTCATTTTGGGCCAGGATCCTAATATCTTAGTTATTGCACTACCCTTCGGTATTTCAACTATAAATTTTGTACTTTGAATTTGGCATTTCTCCATACGTCAAACTTCAGAAATGCATTTCTGGATATTATAGTCAACGTATATATTCGTTAACGAAAACGTATCCCCACAATCATGGCACAGAAGAAAACGGAAAGGTGAAGGAGAAATTCCGGGAAAAGGCCATTCTCATACTTCCGTCCGTCTCTGAGGTAAAATCTCCACTCATTCTTTCTCTGCAGTGCCCAGATCGAACACAATCGCCAGCGAAGACTACAGCACAGAGTTTACCCAGAGGAGCGTTCAGCGGTCTCCGCAAGAAAATGCAATAAACTTGTTTCGTAAGGGCGAGGTTGCCATCACTCTATCGGCAAAAACTCGTAAAACGAAAGCGTTACCGAGTTTTGGCCCTGATTTTTTTGGGAGACATTTTCAAAAGCAGAAGCTACAGCGGATACAATGCCTGTCAGATACTAAAGACAAATACGGCAGACTACAAAAGACAAAATGAAAAATTTAATAAAGGAAAACTTTCCATGACGACAAAGAACGCTTTTTAACGATTCAAACAAGAATACACCCTTTCTTGTTATTCAATAATGTCTAAATTGTAGATTTAAGAATATTCATTATTTTTCCATAAAACTTGCAAATTTTAGCAATTTCAGGACATTTACAGGTAAAACTGTGACATTACTTGCGCCAATTTACTTTGCTTCCAAGAAGGAAGTTGTTGCATGTCGAAAAGGCTAGAGATTTTGTAGATTTATTGCAGACAATATATTTAATCCGTGACATTTTCATATGGGGCATTGAAGTCGGAAGAAATTACAATACTTCTTTCTTATCAATCAAAATATTAGGAGAACTGACTAATTATATTTTATTTATTAGCCTAGTGATTATTTGAAATTAAACGTTTTGATGAGTGATCCTATACTAGTCCAAAATGAAATATTGTTTTCAATATTTATCTTTATAAAGCAACTTCTAATATGTGAATGCAAACGACTAATATTTATTAATTTAATTAAATTTAGAAATTAGCTAGACATAAAAATTAAGATAAACAAAGAGACGACGGAAAGTCTTTGAACAGAAAGAAAGATATCAAACAACCGTTCGTTTATAAAAGCAAAATAATGGGTCTTGGGAATTGCAGATTGCTTCCTCTCGAGTGCAAATAAATTGTTCATTAGATGTAATCTGGTGGAGCAAAAAATTTGCAAATAGGTAACTGATTTCATTTCCACTTTAATTTTACGTTGCAACTAGTAATGAAACTCCTTTAGTTATTCTTACTATTCCTTTTCTATGAAATATACATTTATTTAGTTTGTAATAAAAAAACAATCATATCGCTAGTAATATGTTTTGAAAAGACAAAAGACGTTTTTTTTCTCAATTTCTAAAAGCAAATGTACATTTTTGAAATTAAAGACCAAATTTTATTGTGCAGTATTGAAAATGTGGTTGCCAAAGTATTTTGTGTTCAGATATATTTCCACTGAGCCACATGAATAAATATTATACACAGGTAACTGGAGAAGTATTTCACTCTAGTCCATAATAGCACACTAAAAAAATGTGAGAAAAACTGTTTCTTTACAAGATTGGCGAGATACAATTAACAACAATGAAATTTATATGTTTTGGGAATTGCAGATTCCTTCCTTTCCAGTGCAAATAAATTATTTCTCAGATGTAATTTAGTGGAAAAATAAATCGTAATACCATTAACGATAATAAATTGCAATGCCATTAACAACAATAAATTGTAATACCATTTTAACAACAACGAAATTTAAGAGTAAAGTATAATTACATACAACTAAGATCGTTTCAGATTTTTTTGTTTTTCAAAATAAGGGCTTAATTTAAGGGGTCACCAAGTAACACCTAAATTAGAATTGTTTGACGATAGTAAATAAATATATATATAGTATGACAGAACAAGTCGACTGAGGGTTACAGATTACTGTCAGTGAATCTGAGATATACATTTACAGACACGTAGATTATCAGGAAAATGTCAAATTAGTACACACGAAAATGCGCAAAAGTATTTGAAATGCACTTTGAATAATTTGCAAAAAATTGCAAACCAATGTTTTCTATGCAAAAAAACAAACGTATCAGCTATCTGAAATAAAATAAACATAAAAAAGTTCGAAAGTGAAATTAAGTTTATATGAGCCCATTATTACGATAGAACATTACTTCTGTCAAGAAACAGTTTTAAAATATTTATAATCTCTGTCATTTTCATTGCTTTAACAAAGAGCTACTATAACTAATAAAAATGATTACTTTAAAAAAGGTTCCTAATCCAGTTTTATTTTGCGAGGATATATTTTTATATACTTAAAAAACTACTTAGTGAAAGAAAAGTACAATCATACTTGAAACTTAAGTAGTTTTTTGGCTTTGGGAAAGTGTAGTGTGTATGCTTCAGAATTTAATGCTGAGGATTCATATATACTGTTAATTCTTGCGAATTCAACTACTAATGTAAATAACAATAAGAAGGGGGAAGTGTTGGGTTGAATTATTTCACAATATGAAATCTTTTGCTCTGAAGTGGGCTAAATTGCCAGGGCATATGATTTGGAGTGACTGGAGAATTATGGAAGTGAGTTGGTTGTTTTATCTCTGAGCGCCAGTTTTGCGCACACAATTGGATAAATAACCAGGTCACAAGGTCATCCAAGTCTCAGATAGGGAAAGACGCTTTGGATATTTGGATTGGACATTTGTTAGGAAACAGACGGAAGTCTGCCGTCAGGGCCATTCAGTATGTTCTTGCATATCATTCTAATGTGCCTAGATATTGCTTTCCTACAAACGAACAACGGCTTGAAGGGCTGGGTTGTTTTATTTCTGAGCAGCATTTTTTTGCATACAATGTGCTAAATGGCCAGGTCACAAGTTGCGGGAGGAACCACTGCAACAGCTGTTGGAAGACAGATGGTAACTTCCCATCAAGGCCATCCAGCGTGTTCTTTAATGTGCACAGGTATGGCGCTTCCACAAACACACGAGGTCACGGCTTAACATCCCATTTGACAGACGTCGGCCTTTCCAAGCCAATCATTGTCGCCTACTGACCGAAGGCAAGGCATGGAGTTTTACGGAGAGAAATCTCAACGCTGGTCTATGTGGGACTCGAATCTGGGAATTGTAGATTATAAGCCTTGTACGCTACCCACAGAGAGCGGCCTTTCAAAGCCCGCCGGTGTCCCTTTGAAGGGCTATGGTCCGTCAGTGTCAAGAGCAGATAACAGAAATCATCAAGTGACAGTTTAAATTTTCCCATCCGCGCACAAGGGATTGATATGCGAAAAAAATTTCGACCACATCAAGGTAAAGTTCGAATCTCATGATTGCAGGTTGGGCAACGTGCTCACATGAATAAGAAGCTAAGAGTATAATATTTTATAGCACTAGAGAACAATAGTATTCATGCAGGGTTGATAAATCAAGCAAGTGTACTAGAAAAAAAAAGTGGGGGGGGAGAGTTTCGAGAATAAGTTTACTTCGATAACAAGGATATCAAAAATCTTGAGTACAAGATATTTCAATTAATATGTTATATACCGTAATCCCTTCACTGGCGTCATTCATTAACAACTTTTTAGTTTAACAACCATTAACAATTTTTGGCAAAAGACAATGATAAAAACGTATATCTTTTATATGTCTGAGGTTACTGAAAAAAAATATGATAATGCTGAATATTTCTTCTCCATAGTGGTACACACTTCTAATGTTGATTGGAGCATTTCACGTTATGAGAATGGAAAGCTATTTCACAGTCCCCTAAATCTTGTAAATAAGCTTTGTAGGGGTTGGGTTGGGTTGTTTTACCTCTGAGCGGCACTTTTTTGCACCCCATGGGCTAAATGGCCAGGTCACATGGACCCCGAAGGCTCAGAGAAGGTTGGGGGAGGGGACCCACTGGAACAGCTGTTGGGAGACAGATGGTAGCCTCCCGTCAAGGCCATCCAGCGTGTTCTTTAACGTGCACAGGGTATGGCTCTCCCGCACACGGGGTCACGGCTTAACGTCCCATCCGACGGACGGCGGCTTTTCCAAGCCCATCGGTGTCCCCTACTGATCGTGGGCAGGGCGGGGAATTTTGCAGAGATAAATCTCAATGCTGACCCAGCTGGGACTCAAACCTGGGAACTACAGATTACGAGCCTGGCGCGCTACCGACTGAGCCACCCCCGCCCCACACTTTGTAGGGGAAAATGTCATTCGAGATAGGTATATTGATGATTTCACTTACATCTCTAGATCTCTATTTTTAACGATATACATTTCGTATTTAGAGAATTGCTGAAGCTGGAACATTTAAATAGAGAAGCGCTTTCTAAACGCTATATTTTAAAACGAAACCTGAATCATTATAAAAACTTCTAAAATTACATTTTAGTAAACGATATAAGTTATGTTTTTATTAACTCTTGAGTATATTTTTACTGCCGTTAATTATTTCAGCTTCTATAACTCTTTTACCCCTTAGTGTCAGGTTTTTCAATAACGCAAGCAACTGTGGTCTAGACATTTTAAAGTTCAGTTGTTTTTCAGCTAAAAAACAACTTTAAAATATTATCCAGTAGCGACTAACAGATATATGCCATGTTTACATATTAAATAATATGCATTTATTCTGAATAAAATAACAGCAATTAAATTAAAATGAAAGCTACTTAAGCCCAATTAGTAGAAAATGATTGCGTTGTTTCACCTCTGAGCGGCACTTTTTGCACACAATAAACTAAATGGCCAGCTCACAAGGACCCAGTGAGATCAGAGAAGGTTGAGGGAGGGAACCCACTGAACAGCTGTTAGGAGACAGATAGTAACCTCCCGTCAAGGCCATCCCATGTGTTCATTAAGACCATCCCATGTATTCATATCTAAATACTTATACGTTGGATGGAAATGTATAACAGTTTGTTTCAATGAACATTTTGTGCTCGTTACTATTACGTTTAGCATTCACAGGAAGATAAACATTAAAATTGTTGAATTTTTCCTATTAAACCTTTTGCAATGTTGAAAATTTAGAATCCTGTTAAGTCACTGCCTAGCGTGAAACTGAATTTCGCTAACGAAATTTCAGAATTATTTAATAAAACAAAAAGCAAACAATATATTAAAACTAAATCTCTGATTTATACCTAACGCTGCAAGCTGAAGTGAGAAATACTCCCATCTCAAAAGTAAAGCCATCTGAAACCAAGTGCAACATTCGCGTAGGCCACTGACATATTTACCAATATAATCTGTGTTATCGCAAAATTAAGGCAGGTTAGTATTCTTCCGCATGGTTTGCTGGAAAGTAGTATGAAAAAAAATTGCTAACTCAATATATCAAGGCTATTCTTTCACTAAGAACGACGTCTATTGACGATATTGCGATCTCTTCAGGTCCGCAGTATACGGAAAGAGATTAATCGCAAAGGACTTGTTGGCAGGGCTATGTAATATATCTCGGCATGGTGCGTTTTATTGCAGCAACCAATGTATGCTGAGAGCTGGAGCAGTCCAACTGTCAGTTCCGCATTTCATCTTCGTCGCAGGCCTCCCATTCGTCTCCTGAGCGTAGCGCCATTAATCACACTTTTTAGCCACTGGCACGTCTTTGCTCCGACTGACCCCACAATCGCCACACAAAGTTCAAGTAGCAACGAGTAAACATAACTCTGGTTGCCTTGTCCTGTGTCGGGCTAATCATCGGCTAGCCAGTACTCTGTCGAAAAACGGTAGATTACAAGATCGATTACAACATCAATTTGTTTTGTAACCACCTATTAACAGTAACATTCAAATCACAATTTGTTTCATCAAAATTACAACTGTGACCCTCCATCAGCGTAGATGGAAAGGAGTTAATATCATTCACTCTGTGAGAAAATAACAGATCATTAGAGCTAAAATTATTGATCACATTGAAAGCACTGTTACTTTTAATGGTGTGGGACTACGAAAAATATCCAATATATTTTTGAACACGTAAATAATGTGATTGTTATGGAAATGGTAGCTTCATTTAAGTACATAAAGATCGATGGAAAACTACCTATTCGAAAATATTAAACCTACGTCTTCATTTTCATTTAATAAAGTTATATTGAATTATTGAGCACCCCCCAACCCCCGATGGAAAAAACTCCATAGGTTTCAAAATAAGCTTTTGCGTAAAACTGAAATTAAAGATAAATCAAACATCACAGTCGAATATATTTCAGTTTTGACTTGCTCAGTACCGAAAAAGTAGTGACCTGTAAATGGTAGTTAAGCATGACGGAAAAGAGCTGTGCACTATTCCCCTATAGGTATTGTCCGAAAATTTAGCAGAAAAGGATGGTGGATATGGCAATCAGAAAGTGGAGTGGCGAAACTTGAAAAGAACAAGACGAAGCCGAGGCATTAACTGGCCATTAGCACTTTCAAGATTTTCTCATCTGAAGAAGAACAGAAGTGGGAGGGGGGGAGTTGCCAAATCTTTCACCTACTGATTTAGATTTCTGTGACCACTTTTTTTTTACTTTAATCTCTGCCGAGTTGTTGTCAGCTTCACAGGATCTCGATGCCGATCGCTTAAACCTAACCGCGTCTACTGACTACGATTTTTGATTATTGACTTTAGGATTGGTAGGCTTCTCTTGAAGGTAATGCAAGACTGTTTTTGCTTGTTTGGATACTATATATCAGCTGGCAGATGATTCTGATCATGGACAAATGCAGAAACTTGAATCCTAGAGAGATTACTCTTCTACTGATGGCTATATCCTCAAGGAGTATGTCATTTTTATTAAGTGAGAGTTCCATGGGATCTCAAGTCAAAAGCGTACTCAAGTATTCTGTGTTGAATGAATGCTAGAAAAAAACTTTTTTTTTCGGCTATGCAATTTGTAGAAATATTAATTGGCAGTTTCATGAAAAAACTTTCGATCGTTGCTTAAAATGGAGTAGCCGGCTAATATTTAATCATAGCTTGTAGGGTACGTACCAGGATGACTTGAGTAAGGTTTTCCAATTACTAAATATTCCACCATTCTATATGGAATAATATTTTATAAGTTTGCTTTTATAATTTCATAAGTTGTTAAAACAAAAACTTAACTTTTGGGATATGCATGATTTATTTGCGCAAAATCAGTTTGGATTTCGAAAAGGTTTGAATATTCAAAGTGCGATTTTAGAAATAACCACACAAATCTACGGGAATTTAAATCACAATGAAAAGTTTTTTTTTTGGGATATTAAAAAAAGCTCGATTCCGTGAATCATGAGATATTAGAAAAATTAAAAACCTGTGGTGTTAGGGAATTAATGAACTGGAAGCAAAAAGTGAAAATTGAAAAATATATTAGTGAAGAAACAAATGTACAGGTTGGTGTCCCTCAGGGTTCTGGTTTTGGGACCTTTTTTGACTTTACATAAATGATTTCAGTACATTGGATTAGAATGGTAGAATAATTTCATTTGCAAGGTGATGCTTCACTAATATATTCTGGAGACGAAAAGCAAATTTTAGAGAATATAAATAGTGACCTGATAAAAGTAAGAATGTGTGGCTAAAAGTCAAACTCTTTAAATACTAAGACGAAATATATTTATATTAGCCCAAGAGAAAATCAGATTTTTTTTTTTTTCTCGTGATAAGGTGATTTTCCATTCTGAATTTTATGCTGGAGAAAAATTGCATTGTTAAATGCTATAAATATTTGGGTATTTTTATAGATAGAAAGATGTCCTTGAAAATACAAATATCTGATGTTGTTAAAAAATTTATTGCAATATACCTAAAATTTATTATATCCGGAAATTTATAAATTTATCTTCGTTAAAAATTATTTACTTCGGTTAAATCTTATTTGTTCTATGGTTTATTATAGTGGGGTGGAGTTTATTTGACTACAATCAAACCATTACAGTATGTACAGAATCACATAATGAGATGCATGATAAAACAGAAAATTTGAAAGCGTTGCAAATGTATACAATGAATTAGGTACATTACAAATAAGGAAATTATATATATTTCAGGTACTGAAATATACAAGGAAGAATTTTAATGTTCAAACAAAAGGAATAAGACTGTCAAAAAAAATCTTTTCATGCTTGATTTAAAAACGTACAAAACTATTGTTGAAAAACGTTACGTTTATTTGGCGCTAAAGTTTAACTGTTTACCAGAGTACATTAAAGGAATAAGGAGTGGTAACATTTTCTTTAAGGATTTAAGAAAATTGATTTTAAATATAGAAATTTTGAGATTATGTTTTAGAGAAAAAAAGTTGGATTGTTTTACCTCTGAGTGGCACTATTTTTACCAGGTCGCAAGGCCCCCAAAGGCTCAGAGAAGGTTGGAAGAGGTGGACCGGCAGCGGGACAAGATTAAAATTCCTTCATATAAATTTAAACGGGGCACAGGCCGCAACGGCTCTACTCAGCCAGTAGATAAAAGAGGGAGGAGTCGATGTTACTCTAGTGCAAGAACTCTACTGCACATAGAACATCATAAGGGGGGCTCCCTCTGACCAGCAGGGTATTTTGCACTAAAGAAGCCAAGCCAAAAGCTGGAATTGTTTCAAACCCCAAAGTGAATGCCATACTGGCATATCACTCCACTACAGTGGTGGTAGTGGAGATAGGCTATGGGAGTATAAATATACATGCCATCTCCATTTACTGTCCACCGAGTAAAACATCGAGGACTCGTTGACTGAGCTACAGAACATCCTAGCTCAGATCAAATACAGGAGCTTAGTGGTGGGAAGTGACTTCAACGCAAAGCACCCCCCTTTGGGGCTCGAATAGACAAGATGTCAGATGAGATATGACTCTAGATTTTATCAATTCTGCTGATTTAATATTATTAAATGATTTAGATCAACCGGCTACTTTTCATGGCCCTAGAGGCCAGAGCTAGATTGACTTGACCCTGGCTATGCCACGGATAATACACCACTGATCCAGGGTTGGCGCGTTAGTGACAAGGTCACTAACAGCGACCAAAACTATTTAATGTTCTTGTGGATGGCACAACATCGCCCCCCACACAAGACCAAAAGGTTTGCTTGCAATTGGCAAAACCTCTGACTGGTGCAAGCTCATTGGCTGTGTAGTGCCTGGCTAAGATCCGCAAGCTCTTTACCAGTATTAACGACAGTGATTCTCTGGACAACATCGTCAGAGAAATAACCAGAGTGTGTAAGCTCTGGTTGTGAGGAAACCTTTGGGTTCAAGGGAAAGCTCCCAAAAAGGAAGTCTGTGCCCTGGTGGACCTTCCTGGTGAACCCCGAAGGCTCAGAGAAGGTTGGGGGAGGGGACCCATTGGAACAGCTGTTGGGAGACATATGGTAGCCTCCAATCAAGGCCATCCAGCGTGATCTTTAACGTACACAGGGTATAGCTATCCTGCACATGGGGCCACGGCTTAACGTCCCATCCGACGGACGGCAGCCTTTCCAAGCCCATCGGTTCCCCTACTGACAGTGGGCAGGAGTTTTGCTGAGATAAATCTCAACGCTGATCCAGGCTGGGACTCAAACCTGGGAACTACAGATTATTAGCCTGGCGCGATACCGACTTAGTCATACCCGCCCCGAGAAAAGAATAAAATGTAATATAAATTCATCTGACGCAAAGTTGGTATTAAAGTGCTCAATAATGGATCTTGACGAATTATTGACGCACAAAATCAATATAATATTTTATTTTCTCCCAAGTTTTTTCTTTTCATATTCCTAATGGTAATTTTTGAACTTTTAAATTGTTAAATATTTATTTTATGTTTTTTATGATCAAGCTAACAAAATGTGCCAAAATGTGAACGGAAGCATGTTGCTATCCAAAATGGAAACTGAAGCATGTTGCCTATTCAACTTAATTTTGTTCTAAAAGCGAGTTTTTACTCTCGGGGAAGGTTCCACATTTTTTCTCAGACTTCTACCAAAAAAAAAATGTACGTAAAAATCTAAAAATAAATCTATCTATTAAATCTATTTTTAGCGTCGGACACATACTATGGGTTTAAAATAAAATTATAGAAGGGCAATTGTTTCGGATTTCAAAGCAGGTAGACAAGTTTGTGATTTCGAATACGACGACCGGATTTTCGGGGAGGGAGCGAACCCTTGGTTCCACCCCTGGATACATCCCTGGCTCGTTGCACATTAAAAAAAATAGTACTTTCTAAAGATTTACAAATACCATGCGGTGTAGGAATTCAAACAACGAATAGTGATATGTCGAGAAAATTGCAATAATAGTGGATTTAGTGCAAGGCTTTAAAAAAGTCTTCATTATTAAAACCGAGCAAAATATTTCACTTGATGATATAAAATCAGACACTTCCATAATATATAAATAGAAAGTTAGTATCTTTGAATGTGTCTATGAAAATAAGCTTCCTAGGAAAAAGTGCCCGGGGATATAAAGACTTCACTCAAATCTTTCTAAATTTCGATTTTCAACAATCAATATTCGTTTGATATTTAAAAGGTTACGGATGTTGAAATATTTGACAGCAACGTTACTAATCGTAAGAATTTAACTCAAAAGTTAAATAAAACGTAAAAAATTATCATAACAAATCGTTTACTAAAATAAATTTTAGAAGTTTGTGTAATGATTCTTCCAATTTTCCGTATTTCTTTTTAACAAACGAGTTTGGATGAAGATTTAACGGCAGCGTTTGTTTATTAAATGTTCCAGCTTCAGCATTCCTTTAAATACTATTATTGAAAACTGAATTTTGGAGATTTGACTGAGAACATGTGTTATTTTGATATAAAAAAGCAATTTTCGAAGAGAGGGTGTGGATTTTCGGGGAAGGAGCGAACCCTTGGTCCGCCATAGGCGATGTATAGTTCTTGTAATTTACGTAAGAGTTAAGTATCAGACATCATTGATTCTTCACAGTTTAATGAGAAATATTTAAAAACAAAACACTATGGAAATGTGAAGAACATCATCGTTAATAGGCAATAATTAATGATTTAGGCAACTAGGGAACTTTAGACTTCATTTTAACTAAAACAAGCGGGTCAAATTTGCGAAAGGTCGGGGTCAAGCTGAATTTACATTTTTGAAAAGAGAATGGTTTATTACAAATATTTCCAAAATATCATAATGAAAGATACTGCAATCTTGTATTTATAGCTGGCCTTTTGATAATGCACTAACCAAAACTCGCCGAGTCAATAACATGTACTATACCTGCGCTGTGATTCTAATTTCAACGCGAAGAGTAAAGCAAAAACCTGAACACTGTCTATTTTGTATGGGAAAATCTCAATAATTTATTGAGCAGATTTAAGTTTATATTTTAGACTTGGACTTCTATATGTCGGACGATGATAAAGGGGATGCGGAAAAATCCTGCAAAGTTTTTCAAGCACACAATCGATAGCCAGCCCTTATTTCCCTGGCAGTGTGAGAATCGCTGCAACTATCCATGTATAATGATACATGGATCTAGGCAACCGCCGCTGGTACTCGATGGCATCATTACATGCACGTCATGATAGCTGGAGCACCTGGAGCCATCTCATCTCCATTGGATGAAGATGGCGAGCAGAGATTGCCGATCGTCAACGGTGCCATCGAGTTTAACTTTCAAAGCACGGGAGAGAGCACGATGGCGGGTGGCGTGGCTGTCTCTTTGGTTTAGCACTACCGAGGTCGGTCCCAGCAAAAACTACAAGCCAAGACAGTGGCCCCAAGATTGAAAGGCCCACCGCATCGATACAAGCTATTCGCAAATCACATCCAATAATGGCTATTGCTCATGCAGCAGAATGATGACGATCGATCTAACACAGCGTCATTGACAGCCACGTCGCCCGAGATACGCGACAAATGGAAAGGAGAGAGAAAAAACGAAAAATTTACACTCCCGACGAACACAATGAGGTACGGTCTGTCGGAGACGTCGCTTACCACACGAAAGCACTCTCCTACGGGCGTTGCCATGGCAATGTTACTTTGCATCCACAACGGAGACTGCGCGCATCTCACTGCCATTGTCTGCCCGAGTGTTTTCATCTTTTTCTCTTTCTTTGCTTCTATGAAGTCTTGAATTCAGCAGCTAAGAATGCACAGCAATGTAGCACGCATGTTGAATCCGCGCTGCAGATGGAAGGCAATACGTATCATTCATTTGCCTATTTTCTACGATAGCTAGTGCTACGAACTTGATTTTTTTTTATCGAAATTCATTCTTCGCAAGTTCTGCTCTTTTAGCAAGAAGCAGGGATTTGAGCGTGCCAAAATATGAGTTATAATGGATTCCCCCCCCCCCTCTATAATCAGATTCGATCGATCTTAACATAAATTCATGCAGAGTTTGTCAGTTTACATGTTTTACGTGATATCGCAATATTTTGAATTGAAATATACAGTACAAATTAATAAATTTTGATAGATTAGTGAATTGCGTAAATTACTTATTGCATCTGTACATATACATTTCTATCACATCATCTGTAAAAGTACTGAAAATTTTACTGGAATTTATGAATTATTATCAAAAAATATGTAAAACGGTTCAATTAAAAAATATCTACTGGATTTGATAGCCTGGCCATCGGAATGATTTAGTTCTATGAGGCCAAAATTATGTCCCGGCGATTCAATTTGAGATTAATCTTACTATTCAACCAACTTTCAGGTTGGCCGAATATCAAATTATACCGAAGGAAATCTAGCTAATTAGCTCTTTAACTTTTTTTCTTAAGAGATATGAAATCAAGTGCGGTATATTGAAAATTTTTAGGCTTCATATAACTAATGGCTATTTAAAAAAAATTAGCAATTAAATTTAAATTATTTAATATCAAATTTTTTAAATTGCAAGAGATAAAAACTATTTTTCACTTTTGAAATAAAAGTGATAAAATTTTAGGCAAATTCAGCTCTAAATTCTACACACTACTAAATTTTATTCCTTTTGATGCCACATGCCCAACAATGGACTATTCAGAGATCATCGCTGATTAGTTAGACTGACAAAAATACTCCTCAAAAACAAAATTTCCCTCCCAGGAGTATAGCTGCATTCCCAGGAGTATATCAGCATGGACGGTGGGGGGTAGTAATATACTCAAAGGGAAAATCTCGGGTCTGGCATCATTTAAAATATGGCGGATGACACAGATTCCATTTGTTGGGAAGGTTGTAGTTGGGGAAAAGTGAGCAGTGTAGATTGAAGAAACCGAAACTGGCCCGTAAATCTGGTTATCATCAAAGGGTAATGCCGTTTGTACATTTTAGACGGACGTTTAATCAACTCAACTAGTTTGAGAGTAGTCGCATCATAGGTCTATGTGTAGCAGGACGGTCTCGTGACGAATTGCTTCGCATTTGGAACGTGATGTGCAAACAGTTGGCTGCTTGCTGGCAGCAATAAACACGAGAGAATAAACTGTCGTCGTTCAGGATCAGGTAAACCTCGAGACTACGAATCGGTATATTCACAGGATGGCTGCCAGTACCAGAAACGAGAATGCCAGAAGATATCCAGTGAAAGAACGACTGACAGGGTACCGCCGTTATCTATCATTACCATTCATCGACGTCTTCATGAAGCTGGTATGCGGGGATGGCGCACTCTCTTCTGCATAGCACTCACTAGAAGCCACAGGCATACCAGATTGCAATGTTGCAATTAACGAGCTGATTTGGGTTGTTTTTTGAGTGCACTTAATTGCACAGAATGGGCTAAATGGCCAAGTCACAAGGGCCTTGAAGGCTCAGAGAAGGTTGGGGGGGGGGGGGAAAGGACTCACTGGAGCTGTTAGGAGACAGATAGTAGCCTCTCGTCAAGGCCACCCATCACGTTCTTTAACATGTACAGGGTATGGCTCTCCCGCACACGAGGCAAAGGCTTTACGTCCCATCTGACGGATGGCGGCCTTTCCAAGCACATCGGTGCCACCTACTGAAAGAGCGCAAGGCGAGGAGTTTTGCGGAGGTAAATCGCAATGCTGGAACGAGCTGAATGACATGACGTGCTGGATGGCAGTATATCGTCTTCAACGATGAGGCCCTCATCTCTCCGAGACAGAATGATGGCCGCACTCGCATATGGCAAGGTACAGTCCAAAGAGCTTCCCTTCACGTGCGTGTATAGTTGAGCGCCATGTAGCGGTAACTGCTGGGATCCTGGTGTGGGGCGCCTTTTCTTACGATAGTCGGTTATCTCTCAAATTTAACGGCCCAGCGGTATGTGGATACCATTCTCCACCCAGTTGGCTTACCACTCCTACAGAGTATGACAACATTTCAGTACGATAATGCCAGACCACATACCGCATGCGTTGCTCAACAGTATCTTCAAACAGTCCCGTGCTATCATGGCCAATCCAAATCGCTGGATCTATTGTCGATTGAGCACATCCGAGACGACTGGGAACGGAACTGACTCCAGCACATAACGTGACGGATCAACATGTGCAAGGGTAATATGATTAATGACAAGACCCAGATGTTCCGCAATAATGCACTATATCTATTGGGATAATGGCATGTTTTAGGATCCACCGTCGCGGCTGTATAATACTATAGAAGTCCAGCGTTTTGCAAAACCTAACTTTAATATTCGTCCTGGGTCGCCACAGACAAGGATATTTCTTTCTTCTGAGTTCTTGCCTTCCTCACAAGTGTTTTTCTATAGTGCAGTATACTAACAGATTACTGCCATACCACTGTGGCAGACAATTGCTTGAGAAATAGTTTATTTCATTATGATTTCTTCGATCATGATTTTATGATTAAAATCAAAAGTACACTGAAGGGTAAAAGTTATTATCATCCTCCTCCTCAAGCAGCCATGGGCTACGGAGGTCCAACCAGACCGTGCAATTTAGTTCTCCAAGCAAGTCTGTCCTGAGCTACATCTGGCCACTGCACACCAATTCTAAAAATGTCCTGTTTGACATTTTCTGCCCACCGCATCCTTGGTCTCCACCTCTTTCTGAAGCCTTTAGGCACACTGTTCATAACCCTATTCGCCAATCTATAATTATCCATATGGGCAACATGGCAAAACCAGCGGAGTCTCTCTCTGCACAATATGCTGCTTAAAGGAGGTTGCAGACTCTGCCTAACATCATCATTAGTTACAAAGCTGAACCACTAATGCCCAAGATACTGCGTAAGCAACTAGAATCAAAAGCATCTAGTTTCCTGTTATGTTTACAAAGTATCCAAGTTTCACTGCCGTAACTAACACTAGAAAGAACCAAACTATTATACAGTCTAATTTTAGTCTTTAGGTGTATACGCCTATTTCTCCACACTCTCCATAGATTCTTAAAAGTCCCGGCAGCAATCCCTAATCGTCTGTTAATCTCATGCCGCACATCACCATTATCTGTTACATAGCTCCCAAGATAATTAAACTGTGACACCTGCTCAAGACTGCAACCATTCAGATTAACTGAATCACAGCCTGCCTGACCAATTTTCATCACTTTAGTTTTCTCTCTGTTTATAACCAAACGTACTCTAGTACCAGTTTCATCAACAGCTCGAATAAAAGAGTTCATCTCATCAACATCATTTGCCAAAAGGGCTAAATCGTCAGCATAATCTAAATCAGAAATTTTCGTATCTCCAGTCCATTTAAGGCAAAAATCTTTCCCTTCAAGTGAATTTTGCATAACATAATCAATATCCAAGCTAATGAGAAAAGGAGACAAAATGCACCCGTGTCGAACACCAGAAGTAATGCTAAACCAATTGCTACAAGACTTACCAACTCTCACACACGACTCAGTGTTATTATAGAGTTTTCATTATGTTAATTAACTTGTCTGGTATACCATATGATCTCATAATCAATCACAAATTATGACGATCAACAGAGTCGAAAGCCTTTTTGAAATCAGCAAGGCTAGCAACCAAAGGTTTCTGAAACTCTAAACATTTCTCAAGAATCTGCCTAAGTGAAAATATCTGATCCACACATCCCCTACTACTTCTGAATCCACATTGCTCATCACGCAATTGACTATCAACCAGATTCTTAATTCTATTAAGGACAATCATGCAAAGAACTTTACCTGGAACAGAAAGTGATACCTGTATAGTTATCACAAGAACTGCGATCACCTTTTTTGAAAATAGGGATGATGATAATAGCTCTGGTAAAATCCTTAGAAACCCTTTTATGATAAAACATGCCTTTATCATAAAAGATATTCAAAATTTCAGTCATCCATGTGGTAACCGAAACATTCCCCGCTCTAAGCATTTCAGTAGTAATTTCATCTACCTCTTAGGTTTTTTGTAGTTAATGTTTAGAAAGAGCCAAAATAACTTCATACTGTGTTATAAGGGCCAACATTAAAGCCCGTAATGCATCTATCATCATTACAAACAATGGGAGTAGAATTAACCACATTGTTTAGAACATCACGGAAATGCTCAGCCCACCTAGCCATGGCCGAATCCTAACCTTCTATAACCTTACCTTGTTTATCCTTCAATCCTTGCGGAAGAGTGGTCAACCACACAGTGTCCTGGCATTGCTGAGGAGTGGTCAACCACACAGGGTCCTGGTGCTGACCATATAAACCCACTGGACTAAAGGTTATTATGACCTACGTTATATCTGTGGGAAGTTCTACAACATAAAAAATACTATTAACTGTAAAATATAAAATATCTCAGTCACATTTATCTAAATCTGCATTTTAAAAGTATGCATCGGTAGGCAGTTGTAATTTACCACAAAAATTCAATACGAATTATTTCGAACCAGTGGCGTGCGAAGACCAAAAATGCAGAGTCGGCAGAATGTACCTAGACCTTATGTCCGTGATGTCACAGCTTCCAACAGAGGTTTTTCCAACAACATCGCAGGGTGACTGCTATGTTCACACCAGATCTCAGCTGCTATCCTGTCGTATTTGCCAATCTTAACATTAGTATAGCGGGAAATTAGTTTATTTTCCAATTTGAAAGCTATGATTTAATTGAAATGAAATTTATAAACTATTATACCCTTTTAACCTTCTGACTCAGCAAACTTGGAGAACCATAGACATTATTAGGAACTTTTCGACTCACTTTCTATCGGTGCTTTTATTGCTGCGAAAGGCCGCCGCCACACCACGTACTGGTGTTACCTTAACATGCATATCTGTCTCATTAAACATGCTGCAAATGTGGTCATTTGTTACTTACACTACTATCACGTTGCTTTGGATGCATGTACGACATTCCTTCTGGGTTGGGTAATTTTTTTTATCCAATTTCTTATCGCTTGTCATTTGTCAATCGGTTTGCAAATTTGACAAAAAGAGTTATTCCATAATATCTTCCAAACCAGATGGCAATCCCGACAATAAATATATATCAAATGAAAGTATAGGGAAGGGGAAATATAGTATATAAAAAAAAACTAACCCCGTTGTTTCTTCCCTATCATCAAATACTAAACGTGTAACCGATTGTTCCACTATATCTTCCAAACCAAAGCCGATCATCATATTTGTGTGTCAAATGAAAGAAGTGTCTCAAATTATGTTATCTTTTCCCCAAAAAGGGGGCAAATTAACGAGTTTGGTCATTGTACATCAAATCCAGGTTTTATTATATGCACATGCATATAGGGAATATAATAATTTTTCTCCTTCATCAAAGCAGGGGTAATAGATTTGTGTGGTGGGTGGCAACGCCTCCAAAATTGTCCCTAAAAATGAAAAAATGATATAATGCAGAAAAAAACAACTCTTATCTTCCTGTAGAGGTTCTCCATAATGTATAAAATATGGGTGAAAATAATTGACAATGACTAAGTAACTTTATCAATTCATATTATCTTCGAAGATAGGATGCCATCAAATTGTCAAGAGAAACACAATTTAGCTTCTCATCTTCATTTAAAGTTAATGAAATCACCTACTCTATTCGTATTAAGTTTTACTATTATTTTTACGTTTTAGGTCACACATACAGGAAGATAGTTTTTTCCTTTTTTTTCAGGGTGTTGAATGGGACCAGTTGAAAGTTAAGTTAAAATCGAAGTCTTATTATATGCACTAAAAGTGTATTTTACTTTCTCAGGAACCTGAATCTTAAAAACAACGCAGGCTATTCAGCTTAAATCGAGAACACAGAGAAGCGTTTACCTTACGTAACACTTCCAAACTATTACTTCTCTGTACCACAATATTACAAATAAAGCAATTAAAATTAATAATTTAATGGATGAGCACTTTTTCCTTTAATTACATGGTAAAAATACCATTTTTTGGCTGATATTTTTAGAACACTTAGCTTTTTGCTAATTTCATGCTACTACTGCAAAATCTGAAAATTGTCTTATATCTTTTTAAGTATATTTTTTTTTCCCAAAATCAGACGTCAAAAGACAAATTACAAATGGAGTAATATGGATCTATTGAGGATTATTTTACTTCTTTTTTGTTTGCTCTTATGATATTGAGGAGGCCATTATTAGTGCATTCCCCCCGTTTTAGGGGGAGGGCCTTTATTTCTTCCTTAGGTTTATTGGCACTGAAAGCGTCGAAGGAAATGAAAATATCATTCCATAATTATGCTTTTAATAAAGAGATCATTTCTGATAGCCAATATGCTGCGACAAACAGTCATTAAAGTCGGCTTACGAACTTCTAATAGTTTACTTGCTTGCTCAATGTGCTTTGTTGCTATGCGTGTTCCTGTGGGTCGTGTGCAAGTCATTACATTCATGGCCTGAAATGGCTGCCGCCCTACTCAAAATGGAGATCACGGGCCATCGTATTAACACCGAGTTCTGGTCTTCTGATGATGCGTTTTGTGTTTATATCTTTTTTTTAGTGGACGGTCAATGCTGCAAATAGTAGTGGTGCTGTTCCGCAACGTACTCAGAAGCAATGTCGGGAAATTTCGTATCACGGTACCATGATTATGGTGTCACGGAAACTTTCTGCAATTTAATTGGCTATATCATAAACTTCGGCATACTTTGTAACAACAAATGAATGTACAAGCTTGTAGTAGTGATCCTTCCGTCCCGTTATATTTATTAGTTATGTATCAAATAAGAAAATTAAAAATCGTGTACTGTTTCAGAATTCAATTGTTTTTAAATAATTTTTGCCGCTCCGAGGGATTCGAACCCACGTCTGTCCAGATTCATGTGCGAGACTGGGTTCGAGTCCCCGGGATGTTTTCCACAAAAAATATTCATTGATTTAATTGCTTCTCTATCAACAGGCAATCTGTGCATTTACTACTGATTATTTCATGAATAACACTTTGAGCATGAGTGACTTTCTTATTTAATAAATCTTATTCTGAGCAACAGTGGAAGTTACTTTCTCCGATCATAGATGGTGCCAAGAGCGACACATTCAGAAAGAAATATAAGTCACATTAGTGGACGAATGAGGCGCCATTTCTAGTTTAGTAGTTACAATATTCTGGCATGAATTTGGAGAAACGTTGGTAAGAGTCCCGCGACAAAATCCACTTTTTCACAAAAATTATTTATTGATTTAATGACTTCTGTGCCAATAGGTAGTATTTTTTTTTTTGGAATAAATTGGAAATCTTTTTTGAAAAGGAACGAAACTATCAATTTTAAGCGGAAACCCTTAAAGAATTATAATTTGCATTAAATCTTAATTTGTTCTGGAACACTAACTTATGTAATAAAATATTTGGGAAACTTAATGTCAAATGTGCTCAACATTTTTTTGGTTTAAAAACAGACACAAGTGTAAATTCGGGAATTAACGAAACATCTTTCTAAACAAAAAAAAATGTTTCAGGAAAAGGTTCAACGGCATATACTATTATTTTCTTTAAAAGAGTTATACATCTTTTTTTTTATTTTCGTAAGATGATTAATCAGCGAAACATGATACAGGAAAAAGTTAACAAACAATGCGAATAAAAAACTGTCCAATGAGTTTCGCACCAATCAAATGAAAATTTCTTTACCATATTTCAGTCAAAAAAGTGTTCTATATATTTAAATAAAAAGTGAATTTCGGAGAGAAATATTATTATTTCAAAATGACTGTTTATACCTTATATAATAAGAGTTTCGAAAAACTGCTTATCTTTAAATTATTCACAGAATATCCACGTCCGCTAAATACAGTACTTGACCACTTAACTCGAAAAACAAAACTATGTAACTTTAGGCTTAACAGCTATTAAAATATTAAATGCAATCAAAAGTGAAAAAATTATACTGTTGCCATCGAACTTCTTTGAGAATTTTTTCCCATCAGAGAATGTTAGGGGGGGGGGGGGACTCACTGGAACAGCTGTTGGGAAACAGATGATAGCCTTCCGTCAAGGCTGTCCAGCGTGTTCTTCCATGCAATACTTTATGAATGAAAGAGAACAATCCATAATTATAGCAAAAATTTAAATTAGAAATTTAAATTGCTAAATGGTCAGGTCATATGGACCCCGAAGGCTCAGTATATGTTAGGGAAGGGGACCCACTGGAACAGCTGTTGGGAAACAGATGATAGCCTCCCGTCAAGGCCATCCAGCGTGTTCTTTCATGCAATACTTTATGAATGAAAGAGAACTATCCATAGTTATAGCAATCACATAGGTTTTATGAAGTCTTACCATTCTTTTAACAAGTGGAACAATCAGCGTTTTTATATATTAAACAATTTAGTTTATTGTTACATCTAAAGGAAGTTTCAGTAATAATTCTGAATTAACGTTAAAATTATTCAAGGGTACTTTTGGCCGACAAGCTACTATTCAAATGCTTAATTCGTAATGGTGAACCAGGTCTCAAAACTGTTCTGGGAATATTAGAATCAGCAATTGTAGAAGATCTGCTCTACATGGAAGAAAAATTGGAAAAGAATAAATGAAATTGATTTAGAAACAAATTTTTTTGTGGAAAATCAGTTTTTGTATATGAAATAATGTATATAATGCAAAAAATTTGTTAATAGCAATAAAATACTAATTTTTCAACAGAAGAATCGACGTGTTAAATACAAAAAAGTTATAAAAGATAGGACTCGATTTTACGGAAGATTCTTAACAAAGAGAGTTAAAACATTTGCTACACTAGAATCTTTCACAGCATGAAAAACACTGAGTACGTGTAGAGAACGCTATCAGCTTTTAGTTATATAAGAGGATAGAATAATAAGAGGATATAATAAATTCGATATATTCTGTTTAATTACCTTATTTTTCATTTTAAAGATAATTATGAGCACTAAATCATCACGAGTGAAGTTGATAGATAGGCAGATTTCCACTTAAAATTAGGTCTCTGGAAGATGCACTGATCAGTCACATTGACTGCTCCACTTTACTGAAGCACAAATGCTTTGCTGTCGGCGAGAAGTTTCCCACACTGCACGTGGTCCCCAGTAGCACATCCTCTCCACCCCTCAGGCAGCCTCCGTCGCAAGCTCTGCTAATAAGGAGCCAAAAGAATGACCCAAAGATTGCTCCAAATGAGATGAAGGAAGGTCAGTCGGCCATCTGGCTCCGCTCTAACGCGGACAGACGTGCCTTCGCAACGTAGCCACCAACTACGCGCTATTAATAGTGCTAATGGCTTGTATGTTGGTCTGGCCATTCCGTGACGCACGACTAGTACTTCCTGTTGCCTTCTGGTTTGAATCTTTCGCAGCCGGAAATCAGGGTTGCTCTCTTTCTTACTGCTGTAGCTTTGTAGTAATGCACGATTTTTGTTGTTACGATGGCACAGAATTAATCTCTTACTAAATGAACCTTGGACTTAATATTATTGAGATGTAGATTTTTAAAATAGTTGATCAAAAATTTAAAATGAGAAATTTAAATTGCTGAATAGCCAGGTCACATGGACCCCGAAGGCTCAGAGAAGCTTAGGGGAGGGGACCCACTGGAACAGCTGTTGGGAGACAGAGAGCCTCCCGTCAAGGCCATCCAGCGTGTTCTTTAACGTGCACAGGTATGGCTCTCCCGCACACGGAGCCACGGCTTAACGTCCCATCCGATGGACGGCGGACTTTCCAAGCCTATCGGTGTCCCCTACTGATCGTGAGCAAGGCGGGAAATTTTGCGGAGATACCAAGCTCCAATTGTTTTCCTGTTGTACATTAGTGTGAATTCGTGCAGGCTTAAAACATAAAATGCATACGGGAAAGCAGAATGGTTTCATACTGTTATTTTACACCTATCTATTCAGTAAAGCCGTCCCGTGGTCGGGTGGTTAGCGCGCTTGGCTACTGATCTACGGGACCTGGGTTCGAGCCCCGGTAAGGCATGGATGTTCGTGTTGTTTTCTGCTGAGGTCCTGCCATCCTCTCAGATCTTCTACTGTGGCATATAAACTGACAGGCTCCTGTCAGACCTCTGTGGCAAGCAGCTGCTTGAGGGGGTATTTATTTTTATTTATTCAGTAAACTTCTTATGTGTCCTCTCTGAGACGCAGTTTGACGGCTACAGGACGCCAGGAATATCTGACTATATGCATGAGTAATCTGCTCCGTACTTAGTCAGGGAGAAGATGAATGGAAGATGTGAACGCATACATCTTCCATCCATCTTCTCCTCCTACTCCTCCTTCCTCTGGATACCTTTCCAGTAAGTTTGCCCTTGAGTGATAAACACGGTAATTCCTATTTCTCCCCTCAAATGGCTATGTCCACGATATCTCATTTTCCTCCTTCGAACAATCTGCAACAATTCCCTCTTCCCACTAAATCTCTTCAGAATTGCTACATTAGCCATTCTCTCTATCTATTTCTTTCCATTCCTTTCGCACATCCCATCTCGAAGGGTGAAAGCACAAGATGCAAAAAACATTGAACTGTACTGGTGAGTCTGTGCTCTTTGAATATAAGTACAAAAGTTTAAGAATTATAGCAGTAATTTTTCGTATTAAATGAACAGTTTTTAAAAAGCGAAATTCAAAATGACGGTCGATGTTTTCCCAAACCAATTTCAAATTATATGTACTTGGTTTAGTTGAAGGGTAAGTTGGTTTTGCTTTCAACAGAAAGCTATTTTTGTGATCATCCTGCGCGACGTTGTAAATATTATATAAAAACCATTTCTCCAACTCCTTTCCCAAGCATTGGGCCATTAAGAGAGTCTCAGACCGTATACAGTATTTAAGATAAATGTAGCCAGACAGCAGCCTTTAGTCAAGTCGCAACGGCTGGATTCCGGGTTTATATAAACAGAAGACGACAGAGCTGGCTGCTATCCAACTGCTACTCTGCTTTAGCCTAGCTGACCCTGACTCACACAGCACGGAGACGCTTGGCTGCTCACTGGAGGAGTTGACACTCGTCAGCATCTCCAGAGAAGACGGGCGGGGCTCAGAGTGCGAGCCCGCCTAACATGGTGTTTTCTAGCTTAGTTCTCACCAATGTTGCACTTTGCTTCCAACGGCATGCTTTTTCCAAACCATGCACTGGCACATCTTTCATTACGCTTTGTCAATAAATGTGTCAGAAACAAATTTTTTTTGGCTATGTACTTATAAACACCCTTGGCTTTTTGCTTGCGACGGTATCGCTATTTTCGTGGGAAAGATAAATATCGATTATTTACAGTGATTAGAGAGGCAAGTGTGAAAAAATCGACCCGGACTTGAACTCGGATCTCCTCTCAATACAGTGCTATTCATTTGAATTACTGCAAATGAATAGCACTATAGTGAGCTTCATTCCTTCCGATTATTTACACTTTATTACCAAACAAATGAGCTTCTTGATTGCGTATAATTTTCTAGTTCAGTCAAGAAATGTTTTGCATATAAACTCCTCGACATTGAAATTGCCCCATCGAGGAGTGGAAGGAATCATCTGAAACTCACGACAGACAAATAATTAGATGGGTACGACATGATTTCATTTACGGCTCAACGAAACGAATTAAACAAATGCGACACAGTAAAATGTAAGTTCTTTATTACGTTGTGAATTGGCATGGTTCACGATGCATTCAGCGACACATCGCAGCATACAGATTTCTGATGGAGTCTTGGGGAATGTTTCAACATGCACATGGTTTCGCGGTGGTATTTTGGGCAAATTGAGGGTGGGCTTGCAAGCGCCGTCTGATCATATCCCAAACATGCTCACTGGGAGAAGGATGGCCACAGAATAGTCTGGATGCCTTGTAGACACACACTGGATATGTCTGTCATGAGAAGCAGTGTGTGGCAAGAGTCACCTTGCAGGAAGAAGGCATTAAAGAATTGAGAAATGGTAATGGGACTGGCCATAGGATTTTGCTGACATCTCACTAGGTCTTTACCGATTACAGTTACCATATGTGCCCTACTGTCATAATGGTTCCCAAAACAAATGCACCTTGTGAGCAAATGGTATTGTATTTTGGAAGGCTGGATCCACTCTCTACCCAAGTCATCTCCAGATGCAGATGTGATGATTGTCGGCATCCAGACCAACCACGATTCGTTGTTGAAGACATGTTGTCATTACTTATTCCAGGTAGCTCCAACCAGACACCAATTCAATCAAGCCCTACAGTGGTGAACAGTCAAGGGCACCCTAATACAAATGAAAGGTAAACCTATAGTCCTGTGTCTACCAGTGTCCTCGAAGTGGTCCTAGTCATGATGAGAACTCCACTGCAGCAATTACATTGTTTGTCTAATGGTATTTGGGGTTGGGTCTCCTGCCTGCTAATGGATAAGGCGATCCACCAGTTGTGTGCTGAGAGCAACTGGCTAGCCCTGTGCAGTGACTGAGCACCTTCTTAAGATCATTGGTGACAACATCCAATTGTCTTTGATTCATGGCTCATATGTGCAGTGATATGACGGGTGGACTATTCGGCTGCACACAGCCCTACAATCCATTGATGCTCTAACATATCCATGGCTAGAAAAAGATTCATTGTTGCATCTCCTACACTTCGCCTTCCGATTCTGCTATTAAAACTACTACAATGTACAACAAACTATAATGTCTGAAACATTTGGCTTAGCAGCTCAACGATCTTATATTATCTTCTGCAGACACCATGTGCTAGCCATGAAAATGTTGATTACGCTTCAATGTATACCTGCCACGTACTCACATGCTGATTACCATGCAACTACAGCCACTCCTGCTGTGCAGGGCATTTCAATGTTGAGCAGTGTATGCAAGGGTAGATTACTTACAAACTTGCAATAAACCGATGGGTAGCTTTGGTTGATAATTTCTTTGCTTTTGAAGCTTAAAGATAAAATATTGAAGTATCAGGTTGCCATCCTTGATTTTCCTAATATCATGCACAATTAGTAATACTTAGACACAATAAATAATATACTAATAAGTGTCGTTAAATGTCGCAAACATACTTATATTGCAGTCATGCAAAAGTCCCTTAATTTTGTGAAATATAGTTTCGTTTCTATACGCACGTGAGGAATAAACGATGACAAAAGTTTGTCGTTATATTGAATACATAAAAACAAATTCGAGTTCTTGAAGTAAAGATATTTTTATCGTTCTAATTTATTCACTCGCTAATCAATTGCATTTACTCTTACTTTATCAATCATATTTTCTTAAAAGCACAAACTTGAAGAGGCATGAAGCCTTTTTTCATAGCTGTAAAGCATATCGATGCAATCAGTCACTGAATTTGTATTCACTTCAAAGGAAGATAGGGCGCCATCAATCTTGTTGAATAGGTAAATCGACGCCCTGTTTTCCTTTGAAGTGAATACGAATTCCGATACTGATTGCTTTGGGTTGTTTTACCTCTGAGCGGCACTTTTTTGCACACCACGGGCTAAATGGCCAGGTCACATTGACCCCGAAGGCTCAGAGAAGGTTGGGGGAGGGGACCCACTGGAATAGCTGTTGGGAGACAGATGGTAGCCTCCCGTCAAGGTCATCCAGCGTGTTCTTTAACGTGCACAGGGTATGGCTCTCCCGCACACGGGGCCACGGCTTAACATCCCATCCGACGGACGGCGGCCTTTTCAAGCCCATCGGTGTCCCCTACTGACCGTGGGCAGGGCGGGGAATTTTGCGGAGATAAATCTCAACGCTGACCCAGCTGGGACTCGAACCTGGGAACTACAGATTACGAGCCTGGCGCGCTACCGACTGAGCCCCCCACCCCCACCCCGATACTAATTGCACCATCGATATGCTTTAGGTTTATTTTCTACTTTTAAGGCTCTATAAGAAGATAAGCAAAATATTTAAAAAATACCTATTTTTTTTGTCACTAAAAACACCTAGTTTCAAAAACTTTTGATATATGTGGCTCACAAATATCGAGCACATTTTCCCGCTTTTAGAGTTATGTCGTTTGAGGTATCCCACGACATTGGAGACGTCACAAGCTTTCATTTGAGATGCGACTCGTTAAAGTCGAACCCCACGAAATTCCGCACCCCTCTTTTATCAGGGGGAATAGTGGGGGCAAAATTCGAAATACTTTACGACGGTCATTACATGAGCTTTTATTTGACACCTAACTCGTAATTATATGCCCTCCCGTTCCGAAGATATAGTAGAACGACTTTCACATTCCCGTTTTTTAGGGGGGGAAAGCAGGTGGGGGGGTCAATTTTTATGGTCTATGACACTCCCCGCGTCACAAGCTTTCATTAGACACATAGCTCGTTACTTTCGGTATTCGCATTTCCCGCTTTTTTAGGGGGGGGAAGAATGGGGTAAATTTTTGTTAGACTATGGCACTCCCCGCGATACATAAATCATTAAATTTCTCCATCGCATTCGAAAATATGGTGGAACGTTTGTCACATCCACAAAGCGACCCAACCAACCGACGATCAGATGAAATCAATCGACAAATGTCAAAGCCAAAAGCAACAGAAAGATTGGAAAAAAGTGGATTTTGCTGCTGAAGACCTCATCAAGTTAAACTACTTATTTATATAATAATCAAAAAATTATGTTCATCAGAGGACCCATCAAAATGTACACACTATACTATTAGGCTTTACAGTACTGTGCAAATTGGGACAATAGGAAAATGCAGTAACAAAGACACAACTAAAATGTTTATTTGTTTAATAGTGTAGTTAATAGTGAATGTGACCCCCCTTAGCTTTAATTACTTCTTCCACCCTCTTAACCATTGATCCCACTAGCTTTCCACACATCTCCTTCACTTCAGGGTCGTGGTACCACACTTTCACGACACTTTCTATCATTTTGGTTTTCGTCGTGCAATCCATTTAGATATGCGCGCTTTAATAATGGCCCACAAATTTTCAATGGGGTTTAGATCGGGTGAATTTCCTGGTCACTCCAATACCTACAAATGTTGCTGGGTAAAGAAGCTCTTAGCAAGCTTAGAATGGTGGCATGGAGCCAGATCCTGTTGAAATACCCCATCGCGTTAGGAATCAGCTTCTGCAGTGTTGGGACCATTTTCGCCTCCAGAACGCCTATGTACTTTTTGCTGTCCATCATTCCTTCAATGGGGCGAAGGTCTGTGGCCCGGAAGCTATGAAACATCCCCAAAACATGACCTTGGGTGGGTGTTTAAGGGATTGTAGATGTGGCCGGATCGAAGAGGTACTCCAGGCTTCGCTTGTCCCAACTAATTCGCACAGTACTGTACTAACTTTTAGACGAGTATGCCTTTCTTGAATCATTAGAGTCAAATATATAAGGAAAGGTATAAGATGAGGCCGTCCCGTGGCCGAGTGGTTAGCACGCTTGGTTACTTGATCTAAGGGATCTGGGTTCGAGCCCCGGGTAAGGCATGGATGTATGTGTCGTTTTTCTGCTGAGGTTCTGCCATCATCTCAGATCTTCTACTACGGCATATAAACTGACAGGCTCCTGTCAGACCTCTGTGGCAAGCAGCTGCTTGAGGGGTTATTTTTTTTTTACTTTTATAAGATGAGAGATGTTAAGCGCGAGACATACGGTTTCCCTTTCTGTAAGTTATTTTAACCAAATATATGAACTCGATTATATCAAACTATGGCTTTCCAAATACTGGAATTTCAACCTCCCATTGAGTTCTGATTTCCGTCTCTTTTAACCTAATAATTTACAGCAAAACACGAAGGCGAGTCTCACTGCTCCTAACAAAGGAAACAAAGACATGCTTTAAAACGCCGTCAAGAGTCACTGCTCCCGATTCTGCTGAAGGAAAACGAAATAAAACTAAAGCCGAGTTATATCTTTGAAAGCTTATTTAGAACATTCTTGTCATCGAAAAGTGGTCAGCGCCAACTTAACACAAATTGCATTGCAACTCAATCTGCAAGCCTATGGCGCTATTAAGGGTTCGTTAATCCATTTACGTTGGATTGTAGCTAGGCGAAGCGGAACATAGTAGTTCCTGTACTAGCGTCAGTTTTAAATCTAGCCTGTTTCTGAATATGCAGAATTGCTTATTAACGCTGAATGCAGCCAACCATCAGTTCCCTTGATAGTAGATGATGCTTCTGAATGGATTATAAAGAGGCTAAATTAATATAATGGGAATACCAAGCCTCCAAACTGTACACCAGTCTGCATGCACGCTTTTGAGCTACCAAAAGGACCAGAAGTGCCTGGTAGTTACTGAATAGGTTTAAGAGCTACAGCCTCTAGGGATCGAATCCCAAGCCTCAAATATCCTACCTAATGCAACGGAGGATATTTACAGTTGTAGAGGAAAATCCTACTCTTTGACAGAGATGGGTGCTTAACTATAATCGATGTACTAGTATTATTCCAAATAATGCTCTGTTAAATGGATACCTCTTTAGAGGACTACCAAAAAAATTAAACTGCATAAATCACTCGCAGCATGGATACATCTTAAGCCCTTCAAGAATGGTAGCTAGGAAGTTAAGTTGTTATAACAATTAAATGATTATTTCTTGCTCCTTTGAACAAGAGTTTAAACAAGTTAAATAATTCTGCTTATGTGATACCATCTATAACTATAGTAAACCGAATGGACAATTATATGTATACACCCTGATAATATGCAAAGCAGAAATATCGCGTCTAATCACGTGAGACGCTGAAATTGGCAATTCCTGTCATGGAAAAGTAATCATGGGTAAAAACAGCGGCATAACTGCGTTTGACCGTGGCCAGATAGTAAGGTGCGAAGAAGGCCAGTTGTTCAATCACCATAACTGCTGAACTGTTGGTATTTCCACATCAGACCATTACACATGCATACCAGGGCTACGTGAATACGGCAAAACTTACAACCAGTGGGAGAATGTGGACGCAAACGTGCAATTGACTCTCAAGGTGAGCGCAGACTGTCCGCATCATTACAATGAATTACATGATTACCATGGAACAGATAACATTGGAATTGAATGAGGGCACATCCACAAGCTTATGCACAAAAATTATCCATCGTACCGTGGAAAAAATAGGCTATGGCAGTCGACGTCCACATCGTGTTCCCTTGTTGACTGTAAGGCTTTGTTGTTTGAGGTTGTTTTACCACTGAGCGGCACTTTTTTGCACACCATGGGCTAAATGGCCAGGTCACATGGACCCCGAAGGCTCAGAGAAGGTTGGGGGAGGGGACCCACTGGAACAGCTGTTGGGAGACAGATGGTAGCCTCCCGTCAAGGCCATCCAGCGTGTTCTTTAACGTGCACAGGGTATGGCTCTCCCGCACACGGGGCCACGGCTTAACGTCCCATCCGACGGACGGCGGCCTTTCCAAGCCCATCGGTGTCCCCTACTAACCGTGGGCAGGGCGGGGAATTTTGCGGACTGTAAGGCACCGAAAGATTAGGCTGCAGTCTGCAAAGGCCTATTGCAACTGGAATGCGGAGGACTGGGATCACGTTATCTGATCTGACGAATCGTTTCAACTCTATCCCGCCGATGGGAGGATGCAAGTGTGGAGTAAACCACATGAAGCAATGGACCCAGCTTGCCAAGTTGGGATCATACCGGTAAGTGTAGGCGGTTAACAGTTTGGGGTGCTTTTACATAGGCTTTCTTGGGGCCCCTCATATCCGTCGAGACCTCTGTTACCGGCACAAGGCATGTGAGCATCCTCACCGACTATCTACATCCGTTTGTAACGATTCGATTTCTGCACATGATGCCATCTTTCAACAGGACAACGCCACAGCACATACTTCCCGAGTGGCAACCAATTGGCTCCAGGAGCATTCAAGTGAGTTTACCACACTCGTATGGCCTCCTCGATCGCTGGACCACAACACCATTGAGAAAATGTGGGACGAATGGGAAAGATCGGTTAGAGCCCGCCAATCCCCACCGGCAACCGTGGATGCTATACGACAGGCGATCCTCGCTTCATGGGCGGCAATATCACCTCCGTGTTTTCAACACCTCATTCAGTCCTTACCAAAACGTCTGGCTGCCGTTGTGAGGGCAAAAGGTGGAGCAACAGGTTATTAGGTAGGTGTGAATAATAATGTGTCCATTCAGTTTATTATTATAAGAGAAAATATTGAACTTGCTGTCATATTAATCAGATTCATTCTTATTTTACCGTATTTTTTAAATTCATTGTATGCTGAAAGATTTGAATGAAAAAAAATCAACATCACACTTTATAGCTAGGTTAAAATTGCATATAAAATCAGACACAGATGTTAACCAATATACTAAGTCGGCTGGAGAGGTTGCCAATAGTGATATTTCCCCATGTTTTATAAACGTTAATTAACCAACCCAATATTTGAGTTCTGGGTTCTGAAAATCCTCATGTGGTCCAAAAAGACAAAAATGAAGCTCGTTCATTCTTGAAAGTACTGTGGTTCACTCTTTCCAGGTACAGTTCTAAGTTATGTCAAATAGTAACTCAGCTTTTTATGAAAATATGTAACAGAAAAATTTAAAGATTTCAATCACATCTATTTCAATATCAATTTTCAACAATATTCGTTCTGTATGTAAAGTTACGGAAACTGAAATATTTAACAGCAACGTCAGTTTAAATAACTATTCTGAATAGTTAATAAAAACAAAACGAAAGCAACAACCATTATACTAAACTTTACTAACATGTGAAGAGTTTTTTTTTTGCAATTTGCGTAATAATGTTCATTTTCGCAAATTTTGAATGATTTTTAGCACAACAAGCTAATTTGCTATATGTTTAGCTTCCACAACTCTAAATACTGAACGATATTACGGAAAATAGAGATTTAAAAAGATTTGATTGAGATCTTTAAATTACCTTCAGTCACATTTTTTTCCATAAAAAGTTTGTTACTGGGTTGTTTTACTTTTCAGCGCGGCAGTTTTTTTGCACACAATAAGCGAAATTGCGAGGTAACAAGGAGCCCGATGGCTCAGAGAAGGTTTGAGAAAGAGGACACACTGGACAGCTGATAGGAGAAAGATGGAAGCCTCCCACCAAGGCAATTCAGTGAGTTCTTTAACGTGCACGGGGTATCTCTCTCCCACAAACGGAACCACGGTTTAACGTCCCATTCAACAAACGGTAGCCTCTCCAAACCCATCGATGTCTCTTACTGATTGAGAACAGGAAGGGTAGTTTTGCAGAGATAAATCTCAACGCTGGCCTAGGTCGGGCTCCAACCTGACAACTGCAGATTATGAGCCTTGCGTGCTACCAACTGAGCCACATCGCCTCTTAAAAAAATATGATTTCCTAAATACATTTCTTACCGTTCTATGTTAAAATAGTTTTAAAAAAAATGACAATTGAAGCGAATCAATTATTAATAAACTGGGCAAAACAATCACTAGTTATAATCATCGTAGATAGCGAAATGTTGAACCTGAAACAAAATCGATCTTCCGCTTGTGTTCTGCATGTGAACGAAAGGTTCTCACATAAAATGAAAACTTGATAACAAAATTTCGAAAGTTGGTATTTATGGTACAACACGAAAAAAAAAAAATCACGAATGTGATTATATATTATTATATGCGAATTTTTTTTTAACAACTTTTGTTTGCTTCATGTCATTTTATATTTTAACTATAAAGTTACTTCTTTGGAGCAACCGATTACAACTAGTAGTAAATAATCACAGGATAAGTCCTGTAGACATAGAACTCATGAAATGATGAGCTGGATTTTTGGTAACCTGATTATATTTTTAATTTTTTTTCGCCAATATAAACTGATATTTCCCCATACACATATTTTATTCATATGTATTTTAAGAAGAATATGCGTCTGTCCTCTTATGTACTCAGTATGAACTTTCCCTTCGACCAAGCATGAACTTTCCCTTCGACCAAGGAAAAATTATAGATGGATAAAAGACAACTATAATTTGCCCCCCCTCCCGGGTCAGGCAAAACCGGTGTAGACCAGTTTCGGAAAACTGAATTTTCCGAAACTTCTATAAACTTAACATTAGGGTTAAAAACCGATGTTTTCCGGGTTGAATTTCTCGAACAGCTTCCCAAGATTCGATTGCTACTACTACTCCCATAGACTTAACACTAGCGGTTATTAATAACCGCTGCCATGAATAAATTTAAAAGAATTAATTGAATTTCTTCCTGCTTTCGTGTGGGTTGTTGGGTTGTTTTACCTCTGAGCGGCACTTTTTTGCACACCATGGGCTAAATAAATGGCCAGGTCACATGGACCCCGAAGGCTCAGGGAAGGTTGGGGGAGGGGACCCACTGGAACAGCTGTTGGAAGACAGATGGTAGCCTCCCGTCAAGGCCATCCAGCGTGTTCTTTAACGTGCACAGGGTATGGCTCTCCCGCACACGGGCCGTGGCTTAACGTCCCATCCGACGGACGGCGGCCTTTCCAAGCCCATCGGTGTCCCCTACTGACCGTGGGCAGGGTGGGGAATTTTTGCGTTGATAAATCTCAACGCTGACCCAGCTGGGACTCGAACCTGGGAACTACAGATTATGAGCCTGGCGCGCTACCAACTGAGCCACCCCCTGCTTTCGTGTGGGTAAATATTTTAAGTCAGGAGTGGAAAGTTTGGTTGTTTTACCTCTGAGCGGCACTTTTCGACACACAATGGGCTAAATGGCCAGGTCACAAGGACCCCGAGGGCTCAAAGAAAGTTGGGGGAGGGGGCCCACTGGAACAGCTGTTGGAAGAGAGATGGTAGCCTCCCGTCAAAGCCATTCATTGCGTTCTTTAACGTGCACAGGGTATGGCTTTTCCGCACACGGGGCAACGGCAATGGGGCCGTCCAATTCGACGGACGCTCTGACCTTTTCAAGCTCATCGGTGTCCCCTACTGACCGTAGGCAGAGCGAGGAGATAAATCTCAACGCTGACCTAGCTGGGACTCAAACCTGGGCACTGCAGATTACGAGTCTAGCGCGCTACCGACCCTGCCCCACAATGAAGGGAAAATCTGTTAGTTCCTATAAAGTGTTTTTTTTTTAAATAAGTAAATAAAATAAAAAAAAAATACCCTCTCAAGCAGCTGCTTGCCACAGAGGTTGAGAAGATGGCAGGACCTCAGCAGAAAAACAATACACACAACCATGCCTTACCCAGGTCCTTTAGATCAGTAGCCAAGCGTGCTAACCACTCGGCCATGAATCTACAAATACTTTCTTGAAACTAAGGTATAAAGCAAATAAATATCTCCACTTTAAAAATTGCAATACTGAGACCTATCTATAAAAGTGGTGTTAAAAGTAATTATACGAATTATAGGCCTATTGCTATCTTGTCCACCGTACACAAAATTTTAGAGAGGTACATCGATGACACTCTCCGCAGCTTTCTCTTAAAACACAACATTATTTCTAATAGGCAATATGGCTTCCAGAAAAGAAAAAGTACTACAACTCTACTGTCCAATTTTGCAGAATGTGTTAATAAAGCCTTAAACCATGGAGAAAAGGTTGCTGCTCTCTTTCTCGACTTTAGTAAAGCATTCGACACATTGGATCACAATATACTTCTTTCAAAACTTGAAAACTATGGAATTAGAGGGACAGCTCTTATGTGGTTCAAAAATTACCTAAGTAATAGGACTATTATAACCAAAATTGGAAATGCATTAAGTAGTGAAAGAAAATTAAATGTTGGAGTTCCACAAGGATCTATACTTGGACCCTTGTTGTTCCTCCTGTATATTAATGATATGACTAATTTAAAATTAAAAAGTAAATTATTTCTTTATGCTATGATACTGTTATTTTAAACAGCAATCGCGACGTGGACGCGGCTATAAAAGAATTACAGGATGACTATAATTGCTTGGTGAGATGGCTGAATATTAATTTAATACATATAAATAACGATAAAACTAAATGGATGATCTTCCACTCACCAGGTTCTTTGAAAACATCAAACCACGTAATTAAGACCCACAATATAAATTGCATATATAAATCCGAAACTTATAAAAAAATATTTGTGACTGCCATAGCATTGAATTGGTGGATAATTTTAAGTACCTAGGTTTATATTTGTGTACGGCGGACAAGATGGCAATAGGCCTATAATTCGTATAATTACTTTTAACACCACTTTTATAGATAGGTCTCAGTATTGCAATTTTTAAAGTGGAGATATTTATTTGCTTTATACCTTAGTCTCCTTTCGATGGAACACTCACGTCTTGAAGCTATGTGAAAGTCTCAGATATCGCGCCGCTAAAATTTACAAATTGCAATTTATAGTCGATACCGACGTTTGCCTTATGGTCTACAAGGCAATTTGTGAATCCTTAATTAGGTATGGAATTACAATATATGGAACAACTAGCATCACTAACCTAAAAAAAAAATTAAAAATTTGCAATCATCTATAGCAAAAAATATAATTCCATACAAGCTTAGAGATAATTTTTCAAACGCAAGTGAAAGATTTTCTTTCGTAAATATTCTATCAGTTCAAAATCTCTATAGATATGGCATTATTCTGGAAAACTTTTTCAATGACACATATAAAGTATAAATTACACATAAGAATACCAGACTTCAGACCAATAATTATTTTCAAATCCCGAATTTTGTTAATAATTACGGTAAAAATCTTAAAGAGTATAAAGTGCCGGAGATCTTTAACCAGTTACCAAGAGAAATCATATATCTAGCTAATGAGAATGTCTGTTAATCTGTAATGCTGAGAAAACCTGTATCTACAGGGTGATTCAAAACTTATCGTTCAAATTTCGTGGGGAGGTAGGGAATACGTCAGGAAACCGATTTCACATAGGAAAGAATGTCCGCAAATGTACGCATGCTTGTGTAGAGGGCGCTGTGTGTACCCAACCAGTGTACAGCTTGCCCGACCACTCCCGCTGTCATCAGTGTACGAGCTGACTTACTAGTGATAAGATGAATCGTTTTACGCATCAAGAGCTAGCGGATATGCATCTCGCATATGGGGCAGCTGGCGAAAGCGGCCGCCGAGCTAGACAAGTTTACGAAGACTGATACCCCAACAGAAGAATACCGCAGCATCAAATGTTTGCACGTGTGCATCGCAATCTGCGCGAACGTGGTTCACTGCGCAGCAACATGCAGGATACGGGCAGAAGACGACTGATGAGGACTGTCAACGTCACAGAACAAGTCCTACAGTCCATCGAAGATAATCCGAATACCAGCACACGAATTTCCTGTATCTACAGGGTGATTCAAAACCACGAGCTATTTGCTCAGCAGCTTAGGGTATCTCAGTCAGCAGTGTGGCGGATACTGCACGAGAAACGTGTGCATCCTTACCATCTGCAAAGGGTGCAGTTACTGCATCCTGACGATTATCCGAAGCGTGTGGAATTTGCACAATGGTTTATGCAGAAAGGTGCCGTAGACCCCAGTTTTCCAGCTTTTGTCCTTTTTACAGATGAAGCTTCATTCACTCGTGAAGGTGTGTTCAATACACACAATTCACATGTGTGGGCTTACGACAACCCGCATGGTACAAGAAGTCACGCTGCGCAACATCGTTTTGCCATAAATGTGTGGGCTGGAATCATTGGTGACTGTTTGTTGGGACCTTACTTGCTACTGCCCCAAATGGGTGGCCGGAAATACCTAATATTTCTCGAGACAGTGTTACCGACTTTTCTGGGCGCTGTTCCTGCGCATATCCACCGAGATATGTGGTATCAACATGACGGGCTCCAGCCCATAGCACAATTGTTGCGCACGATTACCTGAACCGAACATTCGGAGCTCGATGGATCGGTAGAGGTGGACCGATCGCTTGGCCACCCAGGTCACCTGATTTATCACCCATGGATTTCTTTTTGTGGGGGGCCATGAAAGACCATGTGTACGAGACCCCCGTCAACAGTGAAATGAACCTAGTTGCACGAATAGTGGCCGCCGCAGGCATTGTCCGTGATATGCCAGGCGTTTTTGAAAATGTTCGGCAGTCAATGCAACGGCGCTGTGAATCCTGTGTCTGTGTAAATGGTCGCAATTTTGAGCACCTACTGTGAACCTGTACTTTACCTTGTTGGAATAAAAGTCACATTCGTTACCACTTAACTGTACTGTTTCCTTGTGTTCACTTTACTTGTTCATTTCGTTCATGTAGATGACGTTTGCGGACATACTTTCCTATGTGAAATCGGTTTCCTGACGTATTCCCTACCTCCCCACGAAATTTGAACGATAAGTTTTGAATCACCCTGTATATGACTTTTGTGTTCTTTTTTACTATGTTCACTTATGTATTAAAACTAATGCTCATCAATATTTCTTGCAGATAAGCTATTAACTTTGCGGGTCAAATGTATAAAATCTCTCCACATCTGTATTTTGTGAGATGACGATGATGATGAATAAATATATTATTATTATTAAAAGACACCGATAAAGTTTTTGGTGTGAGAATTTTTTTAGTGTTCAAGAAGGTTATAAAAATAAAACTCCTATATAAGATTCGTTATTGTCTATTCATAAATTAACGTTTTGTAATGCGTATGCCGATGTTCTTGAAGACCTTAAATGACAATAGAAATCATATATTTTGTGCATTATGCATATGAAGCAGAAAAGTGGCATCCAATAATTCCTTACTAAATACAAGTGTTAGAAAATTGTAATTGGCTTTACACCATATACAATTGGCAACTTATATTATACTTAGCTAATCGCTGTAATTGGCTTTATCGCGAATAAAAGGAGTTAAAACTCGAATTTTGTAAAAGGTCACCTCATTATCGTATTTATAAAACATGCGGTTTGTCACATATTTTGATAGAATGTAATATGATAAGTTTGCTAATTAGTCATTCTGTAACATAAATGTTATTTATACTTGAACAATCCGTTCAAATCACATACAGCTTCTTGTCATTTTTGAAAGGTTCGTGCACAGTTGCGTTGGCAAACTTTGTGAAATTGCATAGGGTTAACTAGAATGAAGGTAGCAACGTGAGTTGCATCAGACTGACTGCTGATGACCTCCACAGGTCGTGGCCTAATCACGGCGTTTCTCACTCAACGAGGGAGCATATAATGCATTCACTTCAGTATTTCATGCGACAACAGATAACGATGCACGATTTCTGAGCCAGAGGGCTTGTTTCTATTCTCGAATAAGGCGCAGATATTTGCTTCTTGATACCGAATGGCTATAACATAGCTGGAAAGGACGCCATTAACAACGAACTGAATAGCGTGACTTCAACAGACGTTCGAAGCATGTGAGCATCTATGATGCAAGATAAGCAATTTTTAGAAAGGAAACTAAATTTCCGCGACACTGAAGAATGTAAATGAATAGTTATGCCGGATGACTAAATTCATACACTTTAAACAGAATATGGATTGAGAAGGGTTCTGTTTTAATCACTGAGAATTTTTTCGCAGCACAAGAAGTTAAATGGCATGTTCACAAAGGACCTCAAAAGGCTCAGAATTGGAAAAGAAAACCAACTGAGCAGCTGACGTGACGCAGATGGGAACGGTATTTTCCCCAGGAAAGGAAATTAGGAAGGCTGCTATATTCAAATGGTATGTTCTATATCAAAAGATAAAATTCTAAGAGCAAATGGCAAAACTGACAGTACTGCAATAAATAAGTTAATCACAAGCGGTGGAATAGACGTATATGTATAGGGACATTCCTAAATGGGAGTCTCCGAACATAGTTGCCATTTTATAATTTACCTGGTGTGAATAAAAAAAATTACATTTATAAAGAATTTTTTCTGTCCAGCATTATTGTTTTTGGGCTACTTTCGATAATTTGTTTCCTTCCCTTACGAATATGCTGTGCTTGCTGGATATGACGCTCCTGACCGGGGAACAACCATCTAAGAGCCATCCGATGGATGGTTTTTTTCCAAACTCATCAAGGTTATCAGAACTTAGCTTACTCAGCTGAAGAGTAAAGGAACCCAATCTGAAACGAGGTCAATTAGAGGTAATCTTTTTGTCGTATTATACTGACGGCTCCTCTCTGCCCTTTATAAAGTGGTCTGACTATCGTTTTTTAAGAGGTCTGACATCGTCCAACAGGAAATAGAAATCTATTTAATACGAATGAATAACTCGAGACTTTTTTTCCACAATGTTGACTCTTGAACCAATGCGATTTCAATCCAATTTTGGAATTAGCAAGCATATGCATCTTTAAATTATCCATATTAAGCAAATGGTTGGCAAGTAGTGTGTTGTCAACCTGGGGCACCCCCACTAGTGCTTTCCCCCTTCCGGTCACGTGACCACGCCCCCCTACTCATAATTTGTAATTAAAAATTAATCCCCTTATTAAAAAAAAACCCTTATCAAAAGTTCCTCCCCTTTATGAAAAAACCCTGGCGCCATCTAGTGTATAGGTTGAGTACTATTTTTTTTAGAAAAACCCTCTATTTTAGTCGTAATTTTCCGAATTTTTGACTTCCCCCCCTCATTAAAAATCCCCCTTATCAGAAGTTCTGCCCCTACATTAAAATTTCCTCCCCTTTATTAAAACTCCCCTGGTATCCACTCATCTGAAATTTTCCTAGTACAACTAAACTTTGGATGGCAACGATCAGAAAACACCCTCCACTTTATTAAAATTCCCTCTCCCTCATTAAAAAACCCCTTATCAAAACTGCAACACTGGTTGACCCACCTTATTTTAAGACCCCCTGGTTGATACATCGTGTGGTAAATCAGTTTTCTCTATACGCATTTAATCTAATTGTGGTGTCAATCAACATGCGCACTATATTTAGAACATCTCCTGCATTTTTTAAAACAAGAAAATTCCTACCAACACAGTGATTTGAACCCGGTACCTTGGTGTCAATAGCTGCACGTTATCGCACTTGACTATGCCTTATTTCCCAACACCTGAAAAAGATTTTTCGCGGCGTCATCTAGTGTATAATTTAGCAAGATTTTAACCGAAATTATTCCCAATTTTTGACCACCCTTATCAAAAGTTCCCTTTATTAAAACTTCACTGATCACAAACTACCATGGTTTCTATCCTCATCCTTTTACAAGTCCGCTAAACTTTTTTGAATGGCAACACTCACCCCGTCTCAGAATGGTTGATGCAATCCTCAGAATATTACAGTGTCCCCGTATTTTGCGAATTCGACCTTCACTAGAATAAGGACTATCCTGCAGTAACTGTTTTAAAAGACTGTCCCACAGAAAATGCTATTGGGTAAAAAATTAATAAAAGGAAAAAAATCTGATTTTATTCGTAATTATGAAAAAATATTGAGAGGTAATATGGTATGGTGACCTGTATGGGTGACATAAAAGAACTGCTTTAGAACACGTGTTCGGTACCGAACCACGTTTTACTGACGGATGGGTTTTAACAAAAGTCCTGCGAAATTAAAAATTATTATTCCAAATGGGGAATAACAAGTGTTTTATTGACGGATGAATCTTGGATCACCCCCTGCACTGTCGATACCCCTTTGCTTCCATATCGGGTCTTACAACATGAAAACCCACTCCCACTCTTTATCGTAGTTTTTGGGACTCTAAATTTTTCCAAGTCCACAGACGGTTCTCCGCATTCCCAATTCTACCCTTTATGATAGGTCAGCATTTCAATGTACCCAATGTAGACAAACCATTTTGAAATTAGGCACCCTAAACCTCAAAGTGCTGAGCTTATTAGTCTCCATCGGGTTGATGACATGTGCATGTGTTTGTGTGTGTATGTTTTCATATTTCTATGAATCGTGTGTGAACATGTTATGTCAGTTGCTCATTACAAAAGAAGTTAACACTTTACAAACCTCAACAGATTAGCATTATAGCTCAATTAGGAAATCTCATCGAAAAGTCACTAAAAAGATAAGTTTACTAAAGAGAAAGATGTACTCTGTACTCTTGTATACAGTTTTCAGATAGTCATTCTTTTACCTTTCTCGAGTCAGTTAACGAATAGTCAATAAAACAGCTTTGCAGAAAAAATCTTTTATTCATACACTATCTTCAGGAAGGTTACAATTATCGACTACTTAATTTTTTCGAAAACACTATTAACATTTATTTAGCACATATTCAGGAGGTGTGTACCAGTTCATCGTACACTTCGTTTAGTAACATAGCAAAGTGTAACATGTAGGAATAATTATCTTCAACTCTTGCCTCTTCGACAAAAAGTTTAGCGATAATGCTTAAACGAATGTTTCTCAATGCTTTTGCAAAATGGACATCAACTGATTCATCGGATATGGCAAGACATGAATGGCGAAGCTGACGATCGATTTCACACCCAATACAGTTCGTACGTAGAATCTGAAAAAGTTCTTTTCTGGCAAGTGTTTAATGTTTTTACTTAGCTTTGCTCTATGACTAGGCAATTCAACTTTAGGTAGTCTTGGAGTATGGTCTGTAGTTAACAACCTACACGCTATACCTGTCAAGAAATAATAAAGCTATGCACACAGTGAGAATCATGCTGTTTTATTGACTATTCATTAACTGACTCGAGAAAGGTAAAAGAATGACTATCTGAAAACTGTATACAAGATTACATCTTTCTCTTTAGTAAACTTATCTGTTTAGTGACTTTTCGATGAGATTTCCTAATAGACCTATAATGCCAATCTGTTGAGGTTTGTAAAGTGTTAGCTTCTTTTGTAACGAGCAACTGACAGATAACATGTTCACACACGATTCATAGAAATATGAAAACATATACACACACACACACATCTGATTCACTGAAACAAACATGAAAACATATACACACGCCAACACGCACACACAATTAACACAGATACAGAGACCAAACAAGTATGTGACAAAATATGAAGAAAAACTTAGTCCATCGCATTCATGTATGCATAGAGACTTACACAGAAAGACATCCGTTGAATATGTATAATGCCATACATCTCTTGATTTTGAATACTCATATTTCAATATTTCAGTAAGTATTTTTCAACACGTTCGAATATTTAGCACGCCTGTCTTACGTTTTCTGATACATGCCTCGTAACAAGAAAATGGTTTGAAATACATGAATATAAATGTTAGGACAGTGATTTTTCTAGTACTGTTCATAGATTTCCCCGTTACTAGTAAAGACGTATTTCTTTCTTAGTTTTGAGGATTACCCGATAGATGGTGCTGGTTAAATGCCCAAAACGCAGAAAATCACTTATTTACTGTTTTTTAATTGTTGCATGTATCCTTGTGCTCGAAAGAATAGTATATGAAGAAGCAGACACGATATATGTATGAACCGGTTTGCATTCACCTTGTACCAGCTATTACAACTCTGATAGTACTGGTAATTCACCAATAAATAGCATCGCTGCCCGCTACCGGTCCAACCCTTCTATCTCAGTCTCCTCCCCCCAACCTTCTGGCCAACCTTCAGCTATTGATCTCAAAGATTTATCACCTATTTCCAACGTGAGTGCCTTGTCCTATGTAAGGATTTCACTGTAGTTCACTCCATTGGCACGATTTCACCCATGTTCAGAAAAGTGAATTTCACATACAACTGAAATGTAATATTCACATGCTTGCACAAAAAGTGAATGTTCCATCTTCATTAGAAATGAACGTTGTTGTAAGAAATACCTAATACTTAAAAATGAATACTTGTGTTTGAACTATGGTTACTACTTGTATTCTCCTTGCTGTCACATGGCGCCCTCTGTCTTAGCTGTTTTGAGGTGATGAATGCTTAGGTTACATTTTCTTTTAATGTGAGAATGCTGGGTAGGGTGCTTTCCTATCGCTTCTCCTTTTCAATCTTACTTCTGCATCTTGATGAGTGTTTGAAGTGTGAAATAACCTTTGAAAGACTTGGCGCTTTATGCCTACATTGGGTACATTGAAATGCTGACCTATCATAAAGGGTAGAATTGGGAATGCGGAGAACTGTCTGTGGACTTGGAAAAATTTCGAGTCCCAAAAATTACGATAAAGAGTGGGAGTGGGTTTTCATGTTGTAAGACCCGATATGGGAGCAAAGGGGTATCGACAGGGCAGGGGGTGATCCAAGATTCATCCGTCAATAAAACACTTGTGATTCCCCATTTGGAATAATAATTTTTAATTTCACAAGACTTTTGTTAAAACCATCCGTCAGTAAAATGTGATCTGGTACCGAACACGTGTTCTAAAGCGGTTCTTTTATGTCACCCATACAGGTCACCATACCATATTACCTCTCAATATTTTTTCATAATTACGAATAAAATCAGATTTTTTTTCCTTTTATTAATTTTTTACCCAATAGCATTTTCTGTGGGACAGTCTTTTAAAACAGTTACTGCGGGATAGTCCTTATTCTAGTGAAGGTCGAATTCGCAAAATACGGGGACCTTGTAATATTCTGAGGATTGTCTCAGCCATTCTGAGACGGTCTGAGTGTTGCCATTCAAAACGGTTTAGCGGACTTGTAAAAGGATGAGGATAGAAACCATGGTAGTTTGTGATCAGTGAAGTTTTAATAAAGGGAACTTTTGATAAGGGTGGTCAAAAATTGGGAATAATTTCAGTTAAAATCTTGCTAAAGTATACACTAGATGACGCCGCCAAAAATCTTTTTCAGGTGTTAGGAAATAAGGCATAGTCGAGTGCGATAACGTGCAGCTATTGACACCAAGGTACCAGGTTCAAATCACTGTGTCGGTAGGAATTTTCTTTTTTTTAAAAATACAGGAGATGTACTAAATATAGTATGCATGTTGAATGACACCACAATTAGATTAAATGCGTATAGAGAAAACTGATTTACCACGTGATGTGTCAACCAGGGGGGTCTTTAATGAGGGGAGCTTAAAATAAGGTGGGTTAACCAGTGGTGCAGTTTTGATATGGGGTTTTTTAATGACAGGGAATTTTAATAAAGGGGAGGGTGTTTTCTGATTGTTGCCATCCAAAGTTTAGTTGGAGCTGGAAAAATTTCAGATGAACGTGGATAACAGGGTAGTTTGTGATCTGGGGAGTTTTAATAAAGGGGAGGGAATTTTAATAAAGGGGCAGAACCTTTGATAAGGGGGGGAACCTTTGATAAGGGGGGAACCTTTGATAAGGGGGGAACCTTTGATAAGGGGGGGAACCTTTGATAAAGGGGCAGATTTGTTTGTTTGTTTGGGGTTTAATGGCGCATCGGCGACAAGGCCATAATGCGCCAAACATAAAGGGGCAGAACCTTTGATAAGGTTAATGAGGAGGGAGTCAAAAACTGGAAAAATTACGACTGAAATAGAGGGTTTTTCTAAAAATAGTACTCAGCATATGCACTAGATGGTGCCATGGGCTTTTTGATAAAGGGGAGGTAACTTTTGATAAGGGATTTTTTTAACGAAGGGGAGTCAAAAATTGCGACTAAAATAGAGGGTTTTTCTAAAAATAGTACTCAACCTATACATTAGATGGCGCCAGGAATTTTTCATAAAGGGGGAGGAACTTCTGATAAGGGGGGTTTTTTAATGAGGAGGGAGTCAAAAATTCGAAAAACTACGACTAAAATAGAGGGTTTTTCTAAAAATAGTACTCAACCTATACACTAGATGGTACCAGGTGTTTTTCATAAAGGGGGAGGAACTTTTGATAAGGTTTTTTAATAAAGGGATTAATTTTTAATTATAAGTTATGAGTAAGGGGGCGTGGCCAGTGACGTCACAGGGGGAAAGCACTAGTGGGGGTGACCCAGGTTGACAACACACTAGGGCATCTGTAAAGATACTCTGGTTCCAACTGTAGATCAGACAACACTTATGTTGTCCTTCTGGTGAGGTTGTCATCTCCCACATAGTTGTGCCCATGTGCACGTTAAAGAACACACTAGATGGTTTTGACGGAAGGCTTCTATAAGTTTCCTAACAGATGTTCAGTGGATTCACTTCCACAACCATCTCGAGCCCTTGGTGGTCCTTGTGATCTAGCCATTTAACCTACTGTGTACAAAAAAGTGCTGCTGAGCAAGAAGTGCATCTCCGTGGCAAGTTTTAAACATTTTTTTATGTTTGCCTTTTAACCACGAATGGGTGGTGATTGGGTTGTTTTACCATTGATCGGCTTTTTTTTTTTGCACACAACGGGCTAAATGGCTAGGTCACAAGGACCCCAAGGGAACACAGAAGGTCAGGGAGGAGGGTCAGACTTATAGATGTTTACAGTCTGTAACAAAAAAAAGTCGTGCTAAAGCCATCCAGGGCGTTCTTTAACGTGCACAGGGTATGGTTCTCCTGCACATGTGCCGCAGCTTTGCATCTCATCTGACGGACGGCTAAACTGATCGGTGTCTCCTTTCTGACCGAGGATAAGGTGGAGGTTTAGCGGAAATTAATCGCAACGCTAGCACAGGTGTGACTCGGACGTGGGAACTGCAGATTATGAATTTGGTGCGCTGCCCTGAGCCAAACCCCGCATCAACCAAGTGTGGACTCACGTTAATGCTACACTTCCCGGGAAACCTGTAGAAAAGCTGCTAGCTTTCCGGATCTCATCACCAATGAAACAAAATTTATTACTGTATATGTCTAACTGTAAAATGATTAATCAGATGTATGGAGTATCAAACTTTTACCTATTAAGTTCGAAACACGTTTTTTGACGTTGATTTTCATCTACATAGTTTTTTGGTTTACTGCATCTGTTGCCAAACTACTATTGTTTTCTGCATTATGATTTGGTTGCTTATTTCTTTATACTTGGATCTATGCCACGAGTCAAATATTTTTCAGATTCATTGTCGCACGAAATCTACCGGATGATGTGACCTCAAAATATTTAGTTGGATGTACATTGCACGGTTTATAATTTCTGTCAAGGCCTTGTCAAAAGAAATACTGGATTTTTTTCTCAGTTTATATTAAGTGGATAATTTGTATTAAGTCGCTACTCACAATGTCTGGCAATTCACATGCCGAAAAAAGAATGATAGAAACTATTTCTGAAAACTCAACTGGAATGCATGTAAGTAGAACGCGGAACAGAACGTCCTGTTTCTTTGGCTGAAAGCTTCATTTTCTAAGCTCTTGGCTAATATTCACTGCAAGGTCAGTAGACGCTGCAACATGCAGCCTGTATTCGGTCCTCTACATATACGATGAAGGGCAGCTGCTACAACACTAATGACGTCACGCAGTAACCAACTACACACGCAACAGGTTGCCTATTGTTGTTTGCTCGCTTTACCACTCCCTTCCACCAACTATATTCTGTTTTTAATGCTGTTCACGCGGAAATGCGTTGAGGCAAAACTACTATGAAAGATTTCAATCGTGTTACCGGGAAAAAATACTATTATTCTATGAAATTTGCAGAAAACGAAAAATTCCAAAACCAATTTAAAACATTCAACGGAAGTTCGCCAAATTAAATTCATACTTTAATAATAAATAAATATCCCCTCAAGCAGCTGCTTGCCACAGAAGTCTGCCAGTATATACGCCAAAGTAGGTCTGTGAGGAAGGCGAGACCATTTCAGTTGATCCACCACTGCAACGAAATATATGATTTCAAGACATCGATTCTTGTTTGAGGACTATACTTTCATTGTAATATTACGACAAAGATTTAAATACGATACAAAAATATTATAAACACAAATACTAAATCATGTTGGGCTGGAGTTGATCAAGTCGGTAGCGCGCAAAGCTCGTAGTTCCCAGGATCGAGTCCCACTTGTGTTGAGATTTATACTTGTTGAATCCCCGAAAAATAATGCTAGAATAATCACTTGTTCTTATCCATGTTACCATTATTATTATCAATGTTAACTCCACTCGCCCTCGGTCAGAAGAGGATACCGATGGGCTTGGAAAGGCGTCCGTCGGATGGGACAAATCTGTGGCGCCGTGTACAGCAGTTATACCTTGTGCACATTAAAGAGAACACTGGATCCTTTTATCTCCTAACAGCAGTTAAGTGTGTCTCCTTTCCCAACCTTCTCTGAGCCTTTGTGATCTGGCCATTTAACCCATTGTGTGCAAAAAAAATTCCGATCAGAGGTAAAAGAAGCGAACTCAATTAAATCAGGCCTATCCTGTTCGCGGCTCATTGCAAAAGAAATAAGTAATCTATATATTGAATCTGGCTTCCCGTGGCAGAATGGTTAACATGCTTGTCTACTGATCAAAGGGATCTGGTTTCGAGCCCCGGGTAAGGCATGGATGTTTATGTTATTTTTCTGTCGAGGTCCCGCCACCTCACAGATCTTCTACTATGGCGCATTAAACTGGCAGGCTCCTGTCAGACCTCTGTGGCAAGCAGCTGCTTAAGGAGATATTTATTTTTCATTACTTCCAATACTTTGGTAAAACATTTTTATTTTTATGTGCATAACTAACGATTTTGAAAATTTCACGTAAACGTCAAAAATGTGTATTTCTGTTTCTTAATCGATATTTCACGTAAACGTCAAAAATGTGTATTTCTGTTTCTTAATCGATATTTTCTTGATTCCTTAATTTTTTTTCCCAATTCATTATTCATCGTTATTAAGTATAGAATTTTTCCTGCGGCTTTTCATTAAATTTGGTTGGATGGGCTTGAACTAAATGAAATCTGAAAATATTATGACCACTGAAGAAAGGATATTTCAAAATAGTAACTATATAAGTCTAATTCCAAGAAATGTTTACTCCTATAGTAATAATAAAAAATAAAATAAATACCCCCTCAAGCAGCTGCTTGCCACAGAGGTCTGACAGGAGCCTGTCAGTTTATACGCCAAAGTAGAAGATCTGAGAGGATGGCAGGACCTCAGCAGAAAACAACACGAACATCCATGCCTTACCCGGGGCTCGAACCCAGGTCCCGTAGATCAATAGCCAAGCGCGCTAACCACTCGGCCACGGGACGGCTATTACTCCTATAGTACTTAAAAAATATTAAAATTAAAGAAATAAAAACTTCCGGATATTGAGCCACACGCCGAGGCCTCACTACTTATTGGCGAAAGGAAAAGTATTTTACGACAGTTAAATCTTATTATATCTTTTAAAGATACTTTTGATAAATAAACGTTTAATTGAGCACAACAGATTGTTTATTGAATTATTTTTCACCCTAAGCTTTATAAGTTTCAAGGCAAACAAAAGATTATCATATAAACAAGGGCAAGGCTTTGAAGCAGTTTGGTCCCATTTAATATTAAAACATTACCGCGACTGATTCAATTTAAAGACAAAAAAATAAATAATTGAATTACTTAACCTAGCTCTCAACTGGTCGTTACATATATGTTAAATTGATATTTCAAACCAAACTACTACGAGTTAAATTCAAATCTATTTTTTAGCTTTGAAATTATCAGTCTTTGAATTCGAATTAAAAAAACTATAATTGTCGTATTATTTACTCTTTAATTTTTGTAACAGTATTAACTTCTAATAAAATGGTAGTCATTTAGTAGTATACGATGAAAAACAATGGCCATATTTAAAACCTTACTAAAGTATTATTCAGATTCTCTATACTCAACTGTACACAACATGAAACTCATTATCACTATAGGTATTAATCACTAACAAAATCATACTAGCAATATACTCGGCAAGTAGTGGGTAGAACTCCCACATAACAGCTTGGAACCATGGACTGAGTTGTTTTAACTTTGAGCGGCAATTTTTTGCACACAATGAGCTAAATGGCCAGGTCACAAGGACCCCAATGTCTCAGAGAAAGGGACCCACTGGACAGCTGTTGGGAGACAGATGATATCCTCCTGTCAAGGCCATCCAGAGTGTGCTACCCTTTAACGTCCAGAACAGCCCAAAACGGCCGAGATTTTGAAATGGACTAGTCCGAATAGTGCTATTTCTTTGTCTTTACTACTCTCTACCTTTTTCTCAGATTTCTTGGACGTTAAAGGGTTAACGTGCACAGGATATGGCTCTCCTGCACATGGGCCATGGTTTAATGTTCCATCCAATGGACTTTCCAAACCCATTGGTGTCCCTACCAAGAGCAAGGCGGGGAGTTTTGCAGAGATAATAGTGGGACTCGAACCTGGGTACTGTCATCACAAGCCACCCTTGCCCCATGGAACCATGGATTTAACTACTACACGAACAACATAAAAATAACCTATGATTTTATCCTATGGCTGAGCAGTCATTGTGTTTTATAATAAAAAATAAATACCCCCTCAAGCAGCTGCTTGCCACAGAGGTCTGACAGGAGCCTGTCAGTTTATATGCCACAGTAGAAGGTCTCTGAGGATGGCAGGACATCAGCAGAAAAACAACACAAACGTCCATGCATTATCCGGGGATCGAACCCAGGTCCCATAGATCAGTAGCTAAGTGTGCTAACCACTGTTTTGCTACTGATCAAAAGACCTGCGTTTAAGCACTGGGTAAGGCATGAATATTTGTCATTTTTCTGCTGAATTTTGCCATTCTCACAGATGCTCTCTGTGGTGTACAAACTGATAGACTCCTGTCAGACCTCTGTGGCAAGCAGCTGCTTGAGGGGGGTAGTCACTTATTTTACTCAGAATATGCCATCCCGTGGCTGAGGCCGTCCCATGGCTAAGTGGTTAGCGCACTTGGCTACTGAGGAGTTGGAGCCCCGGAGAAGGCATGGACGTTTCTGTTGTTTTTCTGCTGAGGTCTTGCCATCCTCACAGACCTGCTACTATGGCATATAAACTGACAGGCTCCTGTCAGACCTCTGTGGCAAGCAGCTGCTTGAGGGGGTATTTATTATTTATTTTATCACAACTAAAAGTAAATATGTGTAATCACATTAAAATTTTAGTGACCATTTAAAAAGCCTACTGATATTAGAATGTTATTTACCAGAACTACCAAGATTGAAACTTGGCAAGAAATTTTATTTCCATTTCACAAACAATTGTGAGGCAATCAATGGATATTGAGAAATTGTTGTAATGTAATAGAAATAGTTAACCTAGAAAAGCCATGTGAAGCATTTTTAGGTTACTATAATATAAAATGCTGAAAATATTCATGAATGGCCAAAATCACATGAATGGTGTACAAAATTCACTTAAAATTTTTCCACACTTAAAAAAATGTGGAAAAGGTTTTGTGTGATTAATTCTCATTAAGTGATGCTTGCAATACAGGAAAGCTATGGCAATGTCATAAGGAAAAAAATTATATAATGGATAACAGTAGTGAATTCAATTTCAAAGTTTAATGTAACTCAGCTTCCCAAAATATCAGCTGTTAATAAATACATTTTAAGAAAAAATATATTTTGTTGTCCACATCTACACCCACACATTAATATTAAAAACCACAGCAATCCGTGCATTGCAAATTGAGATTTCCCTGGATATACTACAAGAAGCATAAACTTTGAAAGTGATTCTATCTACCATAAAAAAAATACTCCCTCAAGCAGCTGCTTGCCACAGAGGTCTGACAGGAGCCTATCAGTTTATATGCCATAGTAGAAGGTCTGAGAGGATGGCAGGACCTCAGCAGAAAAACGACACACACATCCATGCCTTACCTGGGGTTCGAACCCAGGTCCTTTAAATTAGTAGCCAAGCATGCTAACCACCCGGCCACGGAATGGTTAATTTACAGAAAAAAAAACTGACTTGATGGTACTGCAAATCAAACTTTCCTTTGTGGAATACCCTATCACTCTACATATTTGACATGATAATTTGATGATAAAATTGGTGATCTAACTTCTGTCCCTTAGTTTATTTCCATTTACACTAAGCAAACTTGTATTGTCTAAATATAATAAAGAACTTGTGGAATGCATTTTTTTTTAAACCTTTTAGAACAGATTTTGCTATAATTATTCACTAGCTGTTATGAAGCAACATTGCTCTGCTTGTCAAGTATATCAGGATTTTCAAATAGTGGTCAATAACAGTGCAATGGGAATCTTCTGATCCTTTTATCATTAAACTGAACATAAAATGTTGAATATAGCTAATCATACATATTTCATCATCATAAAATATCCATTCTCAGTAATAAATGACACCAGTGGAAGAAAAAGCTTCATCCTCCTAACACACATCTTAAATTTCTTCAGGAAAAGGTATAATTATTGAATTCACCCTTCCAATTTAACCTGTAAAACAAAAACTCATCTGTTTTACACAGTTTAATAATAAATGTTTTCAAGACATTTTCCCTTTATACTACTAATTCTTGAGCTATGTTATTTGATAGCACATGATTAAAATCTATACAATATCCATGGCTTGACAGGATTCTCATCTTTGTCTAAAAATCAACCTAGTAATTAATACTAAAAGCTATCAGGATTTTAATATGATTAGCTCACAAATGGTTCACTTCTATTAATGCTGTAGAATAGATCCACTGCATACAGTTAAAGAAGATAACTTAAAATCGGCTTATTTATGGTTTTTCCTTTTTTGTGTTCAAGAACATTTAAAATAAAAAATTACTCCTCAAAGCAGTTGTTGTCTACAAAGGTGTGAAATGAGCGTATCAGTTGAACATGCCATAGAGGTTCTGTGAGGAAAGTGAAACCACCACAGAAAACAAAAACATCCATACCTTATCTAGAGTCTAGTCCAGATCCCCTTTCATCATTATCCAGGCACACTAACCATTGAGCAAAACATAAGGGTATATTAAACAGCAATAATCATAATTTTCATGGATTATTGCAAGGTAATTGACAAATTTAGGTAACGAGAAGCATTTCCTTATTTTATAGCAGATTTTTGAAACTTCAGCAAGGATTCCTTAACAAAACTGAAATTACTTGTTTTAACAGATAATTTTTTTTTTACTTTTCTAACATGCCTACTGCAATCCCAATGAGTAACAGCAGTGCTCATCAAATAAGTAGTCTAATACTAACATTTACAATAAACAGCTGAAAGGTGTTAGATAAAACACAGAATTAGTATCAAAACTGTTTAGACTTTAAGCAGCTTATCTATTGTTACTTTCTCTTTAGATATATATATATGAAAAATAATATGTTACTAAGACTATATTTAAACTGTTTTTACATCATTCACATGACAAATTTTAAAAGAATTATGGACTATCCGGAGGCCAAAGAGTTACTTGGCTACTGATAAAAAGCACCCGAGTTCAAGCCTTGGATAAGATATGGATGCCTATTTTCCATGTTGTATTTCTCCTCAGGTCTCACCTTCTTCACTAATCTATGGCACATTATACTGAAAGATTCCTATTAGGACTCTGTGGTTCCTAAACTTGATGTGCAATGATAGATTAAAGGAAGGATTTAAAGCTCAGAAGGGAAGGAGGGTAATTCAGATATTTTTGATCATTAAAGGTTTTTTTTTAAATTGCTTGGAAACAGTGAATTACCAAATGATTGCCTTCATAGTGTCAGTGGGAACAAAACTACAGATCTAGGAGAAGAGGGGGAGGGGTGGCTAACTAAGGACCATGAAGTTTTAATCTCTCCCTGTGTCAATACAGACTGAGCTTAGTAACAAGATTAAAAAAAAAACTTTGTTAATAAAAAAAATATTGAATAATCACCAAATAGGCAGTAATATTTAAGAATATGATTAAAGCGCAAAAATTAGCAAGTAACAGGTAATAAATAATACACAGTAGTAAAGTACCCAAGAGAGCGGGGAACCCCCTTCCCACTTTTTAGGGGTTAACTACAGTGAATTTTCTATGGAAGTGTCTGAAGATCAGAGATTCAAGCATGTCAAACACGCGTCCCTGCCTCACATTTGGCACATGTAACCCCTAAATCAGTCAATTAAACATGTAACCCCTCCCCCATTGCTTTGAAAATTTTTGGGTATGCCACTCATGCAGAATACAGCAGGAATGGGCAAGGTTTAAAGTCCACTGAGAGTTCAAAATGTGGACAGAGGGCCGAATCCAGCCAGAGAGATGATTTCTACTTTTTCAAACTTTTCAATGCTACTGTTGTATTCATCTACAGCAAAGAATTAAAGGTGTGCATTTGTGTTTAGGAGAAATGCACAACAGAACAATAATGGGAGTTTTAAAGCCAAATAAATTTAGTTAGACATGGCTGAGTGGTTAGCACGCTTGGCTACTGATCTAAGGGGTCTGGGTTCTATCCCCAAGGCATGGAAGTTTGTGTTGTTTTTTACTGAGGTCTGCCATCCTCACAGACCTATGGCATAAAAACTGACAGGCTCCTGCCAGACCTCTGTGGCAAGCAGCTGCTTGAGGGGGTATTTTTTTATACATATATTTTACAGTTAGCAGTCCAATGAATGAGTGGTTAGTGTGCATGGCTACTGATCAAAGGGACCTGGTTTCGAGCCCAGTAAGGCACAGATGTTTGTTGTTTTTCTGTTAAGTTCCCACCATCCTCCCAAATCTTCTAGTATGGCATATTAAACTGGCACTCTCCTATCAGACCTTTGCAGCAAGCAGCTGCTTGAAGGAGTATTTACTTTTTTATTCATATAAAAATTTAAGTTGTAACCAAAAAATGAAGCTCGCCTTTTTTCTTATGCCTGACTCGTGCATGCTCGACCTAAAAATATTGAAATTCACTTTCTTAAGGGAGTATATAGAATAAATAATTATAATCTTATGATCAAATTCTTTGAAAACATAAATTCAATTTGAAAAGATAAAATAAAAAATATCAGTTTTTTATCACAACTTTCGATCAAAAAATTTATTTTTCGAGGCATATTTTTCAGAACAATTATAGGTTTACAGTTAAACGCATGAAAGCACACGACGATAATAAACAATGGTAGACACTATTAAAATCCACTTTTTAGGATTTCGCTGCTGAATTAAACTCTAAAACTGATAATATATTAGTAGTTACTGAAATCCCAAAGATGAAGATAAGGATGGTTAAAGCCTGCAAAGAATTCAGTTGGAAGCAGCTCTGCAAGCATCAACAGGTGGCACAGAGAAACGAATAGAGAGGGAGAGACCGCCATTCGGCTCTTCCCTTTACCTACCTGATCGACTGGATATGTTTCTAGCACGCCGACCTGTTGAGCCACCGCCTGAGACAGAGGCGCGGGTCTGCTACAGCGAAGGGGCACTTTCGGTCTTTCCCTCCTTCGAACAACACTGCAAAAGCACACTTTCGAAATCGAACGTTCACTTCACTTAAAAACTGTACGTATCCATGGCCAAATGTAAAAACGCAATGAGCGAATATTCACAGACGGCAACTGGTGTCCGCACAGAGAGAAAACGCCAGAGCTCTCTGCACTCCGGCTACCGCCGTATCTCGGTGTGCAGCGAGCCAATCAGCAGCTTCGGGCGTCGCACGCCATGGATCAGTCCACAGTGCCTGGTGGGAGTAAGACAGATTGGTAGGGGTAGGGCTCGATGACTCAGCCGTTGCTGCTCTGGCCGTGACGTCACAGCGCACGGCATGCTGGGTAAGAGCCACTGGAGCAGTTTCGGAGGAAGAAACGACTAGATCTCTGACACGAATCCACTTGGGGGCTATCTCTACACGAAAGACTCTACATGTAGTATCTGGATTTTCTCTCTCATATAAGGCTGAGCACTCAAACTGTTACCCTCCTTCTCTTGATTCAGAAAATATATCAAGAACGCTTTTCTTTTAAGGATCACGATTGAGTAAACATAATAATTTTTAAGAGCGACTGCAGGGTTCTCAAACTATGTTAAAAGTACATAGAAGTCATGCGGGCAATATTAAATAATAGGTAAAATATGATACATGCTTAAACAAAAATAATCTAGCACATAAAGTTTGACTGAAAGTCAGCTGACTTAACATTGATGGCGCGTTTCTCAGCAGGTTTCCCATCCATTCAGCATCAGTCAACTCAAAACAGCCAGGACAAACGCACAGGCGGCAAAAAAACAGAAAAAAATTCCCCCTCCAGCAGCTGCTCCATAGATATCTGACAGAAGCTTATCAGTACAATATGCCTTAAAAAAGATTTGTGAAGTAGGCAAGGTTTGCATTATCTCAGCAGAAAGACAAACGCACAGGCGGCTTTCTGCCTATGCGTTTTGTCTTTCTTCACAAATAAAGGAACATCAATGCCTCACTCTTTATCAATTCTTCACAAATAAAGGAACATTAATGCCTTACTGGGACCCGAACCCAGTCCCCCTTCACGGGGGAGGGGGGGGGGGCTCAATCGGTAGAGCGCCAGGCTCGTAATCTGCAGTTCCCAGGTTCTAGTCCCAGATCATTTTTTTTGGGTCAGCGTTGAGATTTATCTCTGCAAAATTCCTCGCTCTGCCAACGGTCAGTAGGGGACACCGATTGGTTTGGAAAAGGCCGCCATCCGTCGGATGGGACGTTAAGCCGTGGCCCGTATGCGGGAGAGCAATACCCTGTGCACATTAAAGAACACGCTGGATGGCCTTGACGGGAGGCTAACATCTGTCTTCCAACAGCTGTCCCAGTGGGTCCCCAACCTTCTCTGAGCCTTCGGGGTCCATGTGACCTGGCCATTTAGCCCATGGTGTGCAAAAAAGTGCCGCTCAGAGGTAAAACAACCCAACCCTTCACGGGTTCGATCGTAAAAGTGCAATAACTCAAATGAAAATATGACGTCAAGAATTTCATGGACTACTTTAAATTATGATTTTTCTTTCTCCCCACCCCGCGGGGTGGGAAGAAAAAAGTCGGTAGTGCGCCAGGTTCGTAATCTGTTGGTCCCAGGATCGAGTCCTACCTGTCCCAGTGTTGAGATTTATTTCCACTAAACCGTCACCTGCCCTAGGTCAGAGACGGAAAGCGATGGGCTTGGAAAGGTCGCTATCCGCATGATGGGATGTGAAGTCGTGTCCCAGTGTGCAGAAGTGCCATAACCTGTGCATGTTAAAGAATAGGCTGGATGGATTTAACGGGTCTTCCATCTGTCCTAATAGCTGTCCAGAGGGTTCCCTTCCCCCAATCTTTTCTGTGTCCTCTGCGGTTCTTGCGACCTGGCCATTTAGTGCAGTGTTTGGAAAAAAGGATTGTCGCTCAGAGGTTAAACAACACAATCAAATCTCCACCACGCTAAAAAGAGGGAGGGAAATATAACAGGAACATCAGAGATCGTGAAGAAATGAATATGCAGTTCCGGGTTGCGTATTGCCAAAGGCGTCACTGATTCAGAGCAGTAAAGAAATCCGCTGCTCTGAGTAGCTCACGCTTTTGTATGTGCTATAGTTGCGCATAACGCAACAAAATCGTCAGCAGTTAGACACAATAGATTTATGCTTGGGATCGAGCGCAGGCAACACTGGCGGGCGCTGGTCGAAGTGTGGCCCATAGAAAAGTATGGCGTATTGGCTATTTCGGAATTGGAACAGTCAGTACATCGTACTTTTTGTTTTTCCTTTATGGTATTCTGAACGTATCTATATGGACAGTACACAGCCTGCCGCATTATAAAAAACGCCCCTGATGAGCGAAGGCCAAGTGAGAACGAATCCGTAAAGTGGTGAATCTCTTGAATATGAATCTTCGTATACAGTCTGTGTGCTTTATATTCTGTTCTTCGTTTCTCATGAATCCGTCGTCCACATTATAAAAAACGCCCCTGATGAGCGAAGGCCAAGTGAGAACGAATCCGTAAAGTGATGACTATTCGAAGTTGTCTAATTCAAGTCAAGATACTAGTATTTCACTTTACTCTTTGTCCAATGCATTTCCATGCTAGTGGCCTGTCGTTTTTCGCTGACTTTTTGGAATCTGTCAGCATATGTTGTAGGTGCTAATTCCACATAAAAACATGCACAACCTAAACTTCATCTCCCAAAAGAAACTACTGAAGCCCAGAATTTAAAAACGAAACCAAAATAAGTTTATTGTGTCTGAACTGCTGACGGTTTTGTTACGCTATGCGCAACTATAGCACATACAAAAGCGTGAGCTACTCAGAGCAGCGGATTTCTTTACTGCTCTGAATCAGTGACGCCTTTGGCAATACGCTTCAGGGTTCGGCTACAGCCGGTGTGGAGACAGCTATGACAGACTGAAAAAAAAAAAGAATTACACACAGAACGTAACAACATTTCTTCTCCGAAGCAAAGAAGTGCATTTTAGTGCCAATCTTGGCACTAAAATTTATTTTTACTGTTTAGATCGCATATAAGAAGAAAGCTATTAGTTCAAGTTTTATTTTTTTAAATATATTTTTGCTTTTTAGTGGCAATTTATGCAGGGAACTTTATTATTAAAGACACCCAGCTTTCCGCTGCTTTGCAGAAGAAAATTGTTACATCCCCTACGTTAATCTGCACCTCTTTAGCTGTCATTTGACATACGACTCCTGCTAAATTTACTTCCCCTGTTGTTGTTTTTTTTTTGTTTTCTTGGGGGAGGGGGAGATAAAGGGGACAATATTTGAAGTAACCTATGTCACTCTAGACGTCACAAGCTTTTATTTTACAAGTAGCTTGTGAGATCGATCCGGTGGAATCCCCCTCCCCCAACACTTTTTTTTTTTTGGAGTAGGAGCAAAACTTAAAGCAGTCAGTGACACCCCCACGGCACAAGATTTCATTCGACACATCTATAGTGGAACAATCGCTTATAACTCTTCCCCTTTTTCGAGAGAAGAAGCATGAGGGTAAATTTTTTAATAACCTGTGTCATTCTCCACGTCACAAGTTTTCATTTAGCACATAATCGTTACTATTAGTCCACGCATTCCGAACATTCCTGTAGTGGAACAATTGTTTGCGAATTTCACGTTTTTTTTTGGGGGGGGGGGGAGGGGAATAAGGCGCGGAGATAAATTTTTTGTAGCCTTGACACTATGCGTCAGAAACATTATTTTGTACAATACTCATTTCGATAGATGAAGATATATGGTAGAACAACCGCAAAGACAACACATATACACATACAAAACATATATGTAGTTATGGGCTACGGAGGTCAAACAAGAATACGTAATTTAATCCTCCAAACAAGTGTGTCCTGAGCTACAGCTGCTTCATTTGGCACTATAGGCAATCCCAGCAAAGTCCTGTTTGACACTGTTTGCTCACCGCATAACTAGGTCTCTTCCTTTTCCTGAAACTTTTAGGCACACCCTACTCACCAATTGTAATTATGCATAATGGGAAACACGACAAAACCAATAAGTCTCTTACGAACAATATGTGCTCAAAGGAAATTGGTAACTTCATCGCTAAAACCAGGCAAGGGCAATAATAAAAGAAAAAAATAACTTATAGAGGATAAGAAATCCAACTTTGGGGAAGTAGATTCTTATTAAAATAATTAATTTTAATTAAATTATAATATTTATGTTCACCTTAGTTTTTTTGCATTGGTTATATATTTTCTATGGCGCATAAACTGGCAGGCCCCTGTTAGACTTCTGTGGCAAGCAGCAGCTAGAGGGTGTATTTATTTATAAACATACATTATTGATTATATATTTCTTCGCCTGCCCGTCATTCCATTTCAGTTAAAATGTTTTTCAGTTACCTTCAGCTAAAAAATTTGTCCAGGCCTGGCCTAACCTCATCATTACTTACAAAGTCAAATCACTTAATGCCTAAGATACTGACTGCATAAGCATCTCGAATCAAAGGCATCACGATTTCAGCTATCTTTCTTACGTAGTGTCCTAGTTTCGCTATCGTAACATACCCTAGAAATAACCAAACTATTATACATCTTTTAGTCTTTAAGTGTATAAGCCTATTTTCCACTCCCCCGTAGATTACTAAAAGCGCCGGCAGCAATCCTTATTCTTTTGCTAATCTCATGCCGCCCATCGCTAGTATCTGTTAAACAGCTCCGAGATATGTGATATGATGATATCACATATCTCGGAGCTGTTTAACATAGAGCCATTCAAATAGATATTTGCTCAAGAGTGCAGCCATTCAAAGCAACTGAAGCACCATCTGCTTAACCAATTTTCATCTCTGTTTATTACCAAACCTACTCTATTACCAGTCTCATCAACAGATCTAATGAAAGAGTTCACCAGATCAACATCATTTCCAAAAAAGATAAATCATCCGCATAATATATCAGAAATTTTCAAATCTCTAGTCTATTTAAGACCCCTCTACCCTGTTGCAGAGAATTTCGCATAACAAAATAAATAACCAAACTAAACAGAAAAGGAATGAAATGCACCCTTGTCGAATTCCAGTAGCAATGCTAAATTAACTACTGAACTACAAGCTTTACCAATTCCCACACATGGCTCAGTGTTATTACAGAGCGCCATCATAATTCTAACTTACGAAGTGTGACACACCATCTCACAATCAGCCACAAATAATGAAGATCAACAGAGTCAGAAGTCTTTTTGAAATCCATGGAGCTAGTAATCACGGGTTTCTGAAAATCGAAACATTTTTAAAGCATCTGGGCAAGTAAAAAAAGTAATTTTTACATCACTTCCACTTCTAAATTCACACTGTTCATCAAACTGTATCATCAATCAAATTGTAATTCTATTAAGAAAACAGGGCTATTCAAGAAAAGCCTGTTTAAATAGATCACATTCTTTCTCAACTTCAGTAGTTAGCAAACCACGATTGTCATAATGAATAAGTAGTATAGCATGGTATGCTTTGACAGTATCTGCATCTTTCATAGCTTCAGTGTTAAAGGCAATTCTCATAAACTTACCCCATTAAGTTTCAGATGGATTGTATTGTTTTACCTCTGAGAGGCCCTTTTTGCCCACAATGGGCTTAATGACCAGGTCACAAAGACCTCGAGAGCTCAGAGGCTAGGAGAAGGAACCCATTGGACAGCTGTTAGGATACACATGGTAGCCTCCGTCAAGGCCATACAGCATTTTTAACATTTTTTAACATGTCGAGGGTATGGCTCTCCTGCACATTGCGCTCAGCTTTATCCCATCTGACGAATGGCAGCATTTCCAAGCCTATCAGTGTCCCCTACTGACTGAGGTCAGGGCAGGGAATTTTACGGAGATAAGAATATCTCAATGCTGGCCCAGGTGGACTGGACCCTGAGAACTGCAGATTACGAGTCTGGTATGCTACTGACTGAGCCACACCCACCCCTCTTAAGATTCAGTTGTGAGACACTTTTGACCAGGTAATGGTCAGACCCAATTTCGGCTCCCCTATATGGTCTGGTATTCCTAACCGAACGTTCCCATTTGTTCTTAATTAATACATAATCGATCATATTACTCTGCAACCAACCAGGTGAATCCCAAGTGTATTTATAGATGTCCTGGTGTTCGTAGTATGTGTTAGTTACTCTCAAATGGCTGCGATGGCCTCTTATTAGGTTATCCACCAACTAAATATAAAGTATCCTGTGCAGCTGTTCATCTGTAGATATCAATTCACAAACAAACAGAAAACACAGTGATAAATTTTCCCTCAACAGAAGGCTACCAGTATAGCAAGTTCTGGATCTGTAACCATACTCAAAAGCTATTCCAATTTCTAGTTGGTATAAGTTGTGAGCATCAAGACCCTATGAAGTTGACCACTCTTCAGTAGGGTAGGAAAAAAAAGGGTGTCCATTGCAATATAGATCAATAGGGCACACTGATCTGGCAGCCCTACCAGTAGAGAAAATCCTTTTTGAAAAGTACTAAAAGCCTGCACCACGAGAAGGCGGGTCGGACTTTGCTAGACCTGGCCAATTCTGTGCATCATCACAGGGGATTGATACAAGGATATACCTATTTACATTATTTATTACCCCCCTACCATTTACAGGCCTGACAAACACAGAAACCGGCAAATGATGAGCGAAAATCAATAGGAAAAAAATAAAATATATTAATTAAAAGGTTTAAAAAATACTTGTCTTCCTATATGCGCCCTGAAAAGTGAAAAATGAAAGTATCATGGTGAACCTTTACTGGCTTCTTATAAACTTCAGATGAAGTCAGTCGCGAAAACTGATATCTTTAATCAACTAACAAATATTGCTACTAAGCCAATGGGTTCGGTTGATGTATTTTGCCTCTGAGCGGCACTTTCGTACACACATTGATCTAAATGGCGAAGTCACATGGACCACAAGGGCTCAGAGTTGACTGGGAGAAGTGAGATCCAGTGGACAACCGTTGGGGAAACACATAGAAGCCTCCAGTCAAGGTCATCCAACATATTCTTTAAATGTAGAAGGTATGGATCTACTGAACAAGAGCCACGGATCAATACCCCATCTGATAGATGATACCTTTCCATAAGCCAGTGGGTATGTCCTTGTGTATTATACGATAAACCAACTCAAGCTAATGTTCTGGATTATCTATGTTCTTTGTGCTAGGGAGCTATTGTTTCCTCTTTTTTTTTGCTAACATAGTTGCAGTTCACAAAACCTCTTTTATATGATGAATGGATGTAGGAGAAGGTTGCACTGGGTGGAGGTTTCTTGGGTAGATTGAAAGGTGCTGTTGTAAATTAAAGATGCCATTATTATTAAGGCTCTTTATCGTTTTCGGTTGATGTTTCTCTTCTCCCTACACTTTTTTTCCCTCTGAAGGAGAAGTGTTTTGCAATTCTAATTGTCTATTCATGTATAAAAGTAGACTACGCAGATACTTCATAGTCTGTGGTAGGGGTATGTGGAGTTTAAGAATTTCACGATTATCAGATAGATTTTCTTTTGTTGGTGAATAGGTTTGTGATGTAGTAGGTTCCTTAGTGTGAAATCCTGTATTCCAGCTTCTCTGAGCTTTTAAATACAATAGACGTTTCTACACTATAGTGGGGTCAGTTAAAGGAGACCATATTACTGCCTCTTTGGCATGACAATGCGCACATTTGTCTATGTTTTTTTCATCAGGTGCATCTTGCTGCTTAATCTTGTGTATCCAATCCCAAGTCGAATAATTTTAATCAGGTCCTGTCTAAAGTTGAAAGCATATCAAATTCCTGATAGCTTGTAGAGATCAATCTTTATGATTAAAATTTTTGGAAGTTGTTCAGAGAAACATTTCTGCAGTTTTTGCAGAAAAAACACCTATCACCTCTGGTGCATATAAAGACGCTCGTTTTCAAGGATAATGAAATTTATCATTTTCCAACATTTGCACCCTTTAAGAATGATAATTCGAACTAATGGATGATTGGGAAAATGCAATGAGTAATATTTTATTACAACTTAAGTAAAAAGAATTTATAATTTGTCTCTAAAAATAAAAAAAGGAGACAAATCGTTAATCTCAGTATGAATCCCTTGACTTGAACACACTCTGAAACTGATTTTTGAAATTTCTAGCGTAAATAGATCGTTTACAATATTCGTTTAAATTTGGCCATTTTATGCAAGGTCGACCACACGGAGATATAAGTGGCCGGTCAGGACAGATGAGCCATACTATGTAACGTGAACACAATGGGCAGAGGTATTGATTTGACAGACGTTCAAAAAGGAATGATCATCGGCTACCGCGCCAAGAGTGGAAGCATCTTGGAAACAGCAGACTTCATAGGCTGTTCGCGAGGTGCTGTAGTAAGGGTGCACCGAGTACCTACAGACGTCATAACTGTATAGTCCCAAATGCCATCGACCCCAGAGGAGAACGTCGCCTCCGTCGACAGGTAAAGGGCAATCGACGCGCAACATTGCAGCAATTGACCACTCAAATGAATGTTTGTTACACATGGGTCTCTGGAGTCGACACTGCGTAAAGGCGCCCATGTTAACTAAGGTTCATCGGCAACGACGCCTGAAGTTTGCACGGGACTACCGTCATTGGACAGTGGAAGAGAGGAAAAAGGATGACTTCGACGAATCGAAGTTTCTACTCCACAGGATATGGTGTAAGACACACAAGAACCAACATCCGGACATGCTTGTCGGTCAAGTACACACAGGCAGTGTGCATGTTTGGGTGATGTTTTCCTGGTATGACCTGGTACCACTGGATGGGTCCCTGAATGCCAATGGCTACCTGTCCATCCTCGCTGACCGCATGCAATGTTGGATGTTTACCCTGGTGGTGATGGTGTCTACCAACAGGACAATGTGTCCTACCATGTTGCTATGATGGTGCGTGACTGGTTCCTGGAACATGAAAGTGATGTCTCCGTTCTCCCTTGGCCGGCGAAATCGCCCAACCTCAATCCCATACAGCATTTGTGGGACCATTTGGATCGACAGGTTCGGCGTGCGGACAGACAACGCCATCTCTGGAACCTCCGTGCTCATCTGGAGTCCGAATGGGCACGTGTGCCTCTGGCAACCTTCCAGGGCCTCATTGCGTCCATGCCGTGTTGCCACTGTCATCTGGGCCAAGGGTGGTTATTTCCATTATTAGGTAGGTGGTCGTATTATTCAGATACGATTGTACATATGATCCCATATGCCATTTTAACAGTGCAGCTGAGAATTATTTCTGATCTTCAATTGGAACTAAAATGGTAACTCAGAAAACCCAAAATTGGCTATTAATTTAATCTCTTGTTGATTAGCATCTTATTTCATGTATAATCTTTTATGGTGCAATTTAAAAAATAGAGGGTAGGCTATGCCACATTTTCTATACTCTGATAGGCTGGAAAAGTTTTATTTTCATTTCACTCAATTTCGGCTAATACGGCGTTTTCCCCCAAAACTTTGAACCGCATCTGTGAATAGTTTTATTATTTTTCAATTATTAGCTCTCAAAAATTTAAGATGTTGTAGCGCCCTAAGTATTCCCCCTGAACATTATCCTGCTCCCCAGGTTTATAGTATTCAATGCTATGATTAATTACTTTTTTAATTATAAATGATCATTTTATAGAGCTGTTAATTAATTTTATAAAACTGTTAAATGATCTAAAAATTATGCAAATTAATGAGTTCCATTAACTTATAACGTTTCTAAACAGAACAAAATGATTCGAAAGTGACCATAAGTACAACCCAGTTGCAAAAGTTATTGAAAAAATTATTACTTGCAAGATGATAAAAAATAACTGAATAAAGCGGTGTTAGTAGAAATTTCTCCGGGAGGGGGGGAGATGAGACAAGAAACTTTCAAAACCGCCATTGCTTTTTTTAAAGAATGAGCTTGGTTTTTCAGTACATGTTTCATCATATGTAGTGTCATTTGTATTAACTGTTACGAAAAAAATAACAGTTATACATATAATGATAGCAAAATATAACTTAAAAAAATTTCCGGGGCTTCCCCTCTGTAATTATGAATGTGAATTTTATAAGAAATAATGTGAATTTCATAAGAAATTCAAAACTCAAAACTGGTTGCAAAAATACATGATTTCTTCCGAAGACAAAAATTGAATTCCAGAATAAGTCCAAAACAACTTGAATTTAAAAGGTAAAAGCAAAACCAAAATACAAGTAACTCAATATTGTTCAAGATACCTATAATGCGCAAAATAGTTCCAAAATATTATATACAAGACTATAAACGTCTGGGCATTCCATCAATTAGATGGCTAATGGTTTCTGATTTAGATTATGCAGATAATGTTTTGGCCCTGTTGGCTACTGATGTTGATTAGATGAATTCGTTCATTAGGGCTGTTGATGAGACTGGTAAAAGAGTAGGTTTGGTGATAAACAGAGAAAAAACGAGTGATGAAATTTGTTCTAAATAAATAAAATTAATTCAGGCAGATGGTGCTTCAGTTGCTTTGAATGGTTGTACTATTGAGCAAGTGTCTGTTTAATTATCTTGGGAGTTATGTAACAGATACTGGTGATATGCGGCATGAGATAAATAGAAGAATAGGGAAGACAGGGATTGCCGCTGGGACTTTTAGGAATCTATGGAGAGTATGGAAAAAGAGGCGTATACACATAAAGACTAAAATAAGACTGTATAATAGTTAATTACGGTAGTGAAACTTGGACCCTTTGTAAACACGATAACGGGAAACTTGATGCTTTTGATTCTAGATGTTTGCGCAATATTTTGGGCATTAGGTGGTGTCACTTTGTAAGTAACGATGAAGTTTGGCAAAGGAGTAGGCAGCCTTCTTTGAACAGCTTATTGTGCAAAGAGAGAATGCATTGGTTTGGTCATGTTGCCGTATGCATAACTAGATTGGCGATTAGGGTTATGAACAGTATGTCTAAAGGCCTCAAGGAGAGGGGGAGACCTAGGATGCAATGGACAGACAATGTCAAACAGGACATTTCTAGAACTGGCCTACATTGATCAAATGCAGCAACTGTAACTCAAAACAGACATGTTTGGAGAACAGAATTGCAAGTCTGGCTGGACCTCCGTACCCATGGCTGCATGAGGTTTTTATACGTATGCAAAGGTTTTACCTTAAAATTTCGAAACTGTTCAGATAATATTTAACACAGTATATATTAAACCAATGATCTGGAGTTGCTTCAATTATTTTTTAAAACAAATCTAGATCAGTTAATCCTTGGTGTTTTTTTTTACTGCACCAAGTACTAAATGGCAGATCATTACATCTTAAATGAAATGGATTAAAAAGATCCACTGAAGATCAGTTAAGAGCAGATGAAAACCTCTTGAAGGCTATTCACATGTTTAGTAATCTACACAAGATAAGACTTAAGATCCTATGTTTTGAACAGCAGACTTAAAAATTCCGGCGCTCCCTTTTTCTTGCACACAATGGACTAAATGACCAGGTCACAAGGAAATAGATCTCAGAGAATGCTGTAGAATGGGATCCAGTCTAAAAGTATTGGAAGAAAGATAGGAGTCTCCAGTCAAGTAACGCGTTTTGACCTAGGTGTTCTTTTAACGTGCACAGGGTATAGTTCTGGTAACAAGGGAATGACACGAAGAAAAAGAATCACAGTGCTGGTAAATCAGTAATCAAATCAACAAACTTCAAACGACAAGCCTGGAAGATTGCATATGGGTTACTGAAGCCTTGTGTTCGACCAAACGTTATTCTTATACTAAGCATTTTTTTCATTCCAGAATTTAGTATGACATCTGTAGTTTGGGGAGGAGACTTGAAGACTAGTCTGTTTCTATTATGTTATACTCATCGAAGAATAATCAAGAGTTTTTAATTATAAATATCTGGGAACGTTCTGTGATTCTTTTTCAAACATTAGGCAACTTAATACACAAATAATCTTATTGGATCTAATCAAGTTCGGTTTAAACAAAAAGAAATAAAATTCAATTCTAAAATAACACTTTTTTTCATGCTCTAAAGACCAACATAAATATTTTTTAACATCATTTATTTTTCATAGAACCAAAACGGTTTAATTCTTTAGATTATAACTTTAAAAATGTAAAAAGATATACAGTCGGCCCTCAACATTCGCGGGGGTTAGAGGCGCAGGACCGTCGCGAATGTGGAAAAACTGCGAATATCTCTGCCCCCTCTCCCCAAACCTTAACTCCTAATACTGTTAACCATATTTAACACAAAAAAAAGTAAAACAATACACTGCACTGCAACAGTATGTTTTATAAATTTAAAATTACAGTATGAACAATATAGGCTAACACAGAGAGAGTGAGAGAGAGGTAATAGAGTACATGTACAGTATGTGATGCAATACATGTACAGTATTTAGATAGCAGTAAAATTATTAAAGTTTATAAAACACAGTTACATACAGTACAGTACAATACAGTATTGTGTTTTATAAACTTTAATAATTTTATGCTTTTAAATTCTAGCGAAGACTATGTACAGATGATGATGAAATACAACCACTTCTGACACATAGTTCTTGCTGTACAGTTATGAAACTTACAGTACACACAAACACACACACATTCAAACAATGTTTATTGTAACTGTGCTGCATTATTTGTCATTTATTTGAGCAGTGGAAGTGGAAGGGGTAGAAGGGGAGGCAGGGAAACTCAGTGTTATCTTCTTGAAATACATTGTGATTTCAGTTTGGCATTTTTACCTCTTCATTTCTTTAAAAATGTTGCTGTACTTAGACATTCCTCTTCTACCAATTCGTTCAACTTCAAGGAACGTATCATAGACGGGTCGATGTCATAAAATTAGTCATCGCAGTTCTTTTAGCGTACTGAAAGTTTTTCAAAATTTAACTTTTTATACTAAATTTGTGCATATATTTATGGTAGTAAATGATAAAATAGATTAATAATGCATATATTTTATGCATTTCTTATTTACTGAAATTTTTTAGTTTTTTTTACATTTTCTAGTCTACGCGCGTAGTCTGTGATTTTCCGCAGTAGGCCGCAAAACTCCAAAAAAATTTCCATTTAATTGTTGATGGCAAACTCGCGAATAAACAAATCCGCGAAAGTTAAACCCGCAAAAATCGAGGGCCGACTGTACTTGTTTAAAAGGGAGTAAAAAATATATTATTAATATTAGTGATTCTGGGAGTTTTATTTCGTTTTAATTTGTGATTCAACTCAGCTGCATTATTTGGTTAATTGTATATTTTGAGAATTATAGCTGATAATCCTTTTTTTTTGCCGTCCCATGGCCGAGATCCATGGCCTTAGATCAGTAGTCCCATGGCCTTAGATCAGTAGCCAAGCGCGCTAACCAGCGCGCTTGGCTACTGATCTAAGGGACCATGCCCCGGGTAAGGCATGGATGTATGTGTTTTTTCTGCTGAGGTTCTGCCATCCTCTCAAACCTTCTACTGTGGCATATAAACTGACAGGCTCCTGTCAGACCTCTGTGGTAAGCAGCTGCTTGAGGGGGTATTTATTTATTATTATTTAATCTCAAAACATACAATTACTATTAATTTGGTAAATCGCAATACCAAATATTCGGCAGATGTATTGAACTGTATTAAATGATTCCTCAAAGCAAATTACATTTCCTTCACTGCAACTACGGACTTTGTTTTTAAAAAATCAAAAACTTGCTGAAATATAGCCAAAGGACTTTTTTTTTGTAAGTAATGCTACCACAGTAATGCTTGTTACATGGTTTATTTATGCTAGTTGTCACTAGGTGGAACAGACTATATATTTAGAGTATATATGTTTTATATACTGTACGTTACCGAAAACATTCTTCTCAAACTCGTAAACTGTAGGTCGCAAATTCAATTCCTGATCTCGTCAGGATTGATATTTTTATCGATTTTTCATGTTCTGTCCCCAATGAGTTAAACAGATAAAATGGTTTTCAAGACTGCCATCCACTGAACAGAACGTTAAGTCGTGCTCTCCCATATGCATGAGGCTATTTCTGTGTTAATTAAATAATGGGCTGGGATGTCTTTACGAACACAGTTCTAAACTTTGGAGTCTTTCTAACTGACCATTTAGCTGCTGTGCAGAAAGTTCGGCCAAGGAGGGAAAAAAAGGAACTTTCACAACTCATTGCGATTTACATACGTATTGTAAATAAACTACGCACCCTATGCAAGAATATTAAAATCCATACATAACATTTAGTTATAAAGACAACTACTGTACACATATTTTTTTTTGCAATTTATTTCAATTAATAATACAGGCAAAACTATGAGGGCACGAAAGTATCTCTGCCATTGCCTTGGAAAAAAAATTGAAAGATGCAAAAAAAAAAATCCCGAAAAATTGAGCATTGATAATATTATCGTTTTCACAATTTTTAATGATAATATTTATTCCTGGAGGGCTGTTAATGAATATCTGTTGTAACTTGCTTCCCTCTGAATACCTTTTGCTAGATCCGACCTTCGAAGCATATCAAAATAATAGGTACATCACCAATATTCTACAATTCTGTTCTGAAAACAATATGTTAACCTAGGGATTACTTGGAACAACATCTAAGCGTCATTCAAAACCTGTTTATTTCATGTATTCACACTACAGCTGAACTGTGTGACTATCATCAGTCGCTACGTGCTTCGAATTTCATTATCCATATATCTGAGGTAAAATTTCTGGTTCTACTACCTCGGGAACTGATTAAGAGTAATCAAGTTTCGCAACCGCTTAACTGAATGGAGATGACGCACTATCGTAAAAAAATTAGATTTTTTTTGCATAGTCTTCTGAACAGCCACACCCCATCCATAAAAAGCCGTTAATTCATCCCTCGCATGATCATCCAGCTTGGTAAAGAATTTGTTTATTCAACAGCATTCTTCTAAAATGAATCTATTACATGATAAACAACATTGGTTTCATTTAAATTCACACATTTACAAAAAAACTGAAAAATCAAATCTTCTTGAAGTAGTTCGACCCTATAGGTCTCAGATTTGATCCTCCCCGTTAGCGTTACTTTGAGATACTGCAGTCATCTTTATCGAAGATAACCCTGAGTTGGTACTTCAAATTCAAATTGCTCTGCAGTATTGACTCCATTCAGTTAAACATTCTGCGTAAATATTTCGTGCATGCATATATTTGGTGTAGATGTTAACTGATACAATAGAAACCGACGTCTAATTATTATAGAATCCTAAATATAACTTCATTTTAGTTACAAGTAATCAAGCAAGAATTATGAATCTACTGATTAAGATCTGGAATTGGAACAGTCTTACAAAAGATTCAGAAGCAATGGAAAAATCTGCATTTTTATGATTAAAGCCCAGCCATGCCGAAAGCATTTAACAGCACACTATCCTAATGTTTGTTGACTTAATATACATACTGACTGACGATACAGTACTGACTCTGATCACAGAGAGGAGTGATTTGTAGTTTAGATATGGAAATTGTGAAACTCTTGCAGATGATTAAAAAAATGTTTCTTTCAAAAATAAGAATGTATGTAAATACAAGTAACCTATATGTTTCTTGATGCAAGTCAGAATACGGATGATTATGTTTCTTAATGAAAAATTTACTAGCTCTGCAATCGAAACAATAATTGATCTCAAACAGCCGATTGCTACGCCCTTCCTAATACAGAGTTTGTCTGTATTAGATTGTATTAACTTCTATCATGCTTAAGCCTACAAGAATTATGAGTTTTATTTGTGCAAATCTGCACAGTGAAAAGTTCGCAGGATGGCAACATCTCTTTAATTTCAGTTGCTGAAAAGTTATGCAGTAAACGAATATGCAATAGAGTTCTTTCTAATTGGCGTTAAAGAGAACCAGAAATATGACAGTAATCGGAAAGGCCGGTTAATCCGCCGCTTGGTTTATTCAATCAATATAGCAATACCTTACTGCTCTCTAAATCATAAAATCCCACAGTTCTGTTTTAGGGATCAATAAATGTCATTTTTGAGATGTTTATTAATGGCATCATTATTTTGAATTTCAGAGATTATTTTTATTGAGTCTTTATTATTTATAAAATATTTATATATTTATTATTTAATATTTTATATACAGTTAGATGGTCAACATATGACTATATAGAACATGTAACTAAGACGTAGTGGAATCGGGTACATTTGTTCTACGCATCTATGCAATTTTTCTTGCTTAATATCTATCTTTAAAATTCAGATCTGTCTATAGGTGTTTTCTGTTCTTATGAAGAGTTTACAATGATTTCCTAAATATCAAATACTGTACCAGAATACAGTATATGAGATTGGAGTAGGGTCACTGAAGAGTATGAGACTAAACCTTCCTCAGAGAAAATGGAGTAGATGAATTTAGTTAATTCTTTTATAATATTAAATCTCAATATTAAAAAAGCTTGTTATACATAATAAATTATATTTGCATTATTTTGTTAAAATTGTATTTTTACGACTGTTATTTTTGATAAAATCTGAGGTGGAGAACGGGTCTTTGTCCCATGCATATGATAAGTTATTTGATACTGCTTTCCTCTTTCAATAAACCTAGTGTCTTTAAAATTCCTATTAATTGTTTTCTTTCCACATACATCTAGAATACAGAACCTCTATATTGAGATAATTCCTTGATGTCCTTACACAGGAATTCCAGCTTTATAACTTAAATATTCTGGGCTTGCAAAGGCCCAAATGGATAAGTAAAGGTCAGATACTTAAAAATAATCTTAAATTTCTCTTTTCAAGAAGAGAAGATAAGAAAACATTCTTTAATCCTTCTTTCAAATTTAAAAAGCATCTCCAAGGTGTAGGTTTGCTGCTCAGCAGACACGTTAGTGATGTTCTTCTAGGATATGAATACATTAATGAAAGTTTTCTTACGTCTAAATTTCAGACAAGCATTAAAGATTTCAATGCTATCTGCTGTTATGCCCCCACTCAGGATGCCGATGAGGATGAGAAGGGTAGGTTTTACGGACAACTTCAGAATATTTTGATTCTGTCAAGAAAGGGGATATTATCCTTGTTCTAGATAACTTCAATGCCAAAGTTGGTATCGAAACCTGATGACCTTTTGGGAGGGGTAATAGGCCCTTTTGGTATTGGTAGCTGCAATGTCAATGGACAACATCTCCTAAAGTAAACTAAATAGTTTGAGAATAACTAACACTTATTACAAACACCGCGCCATACATAAATACACACGAGTTTTTGGGTTGGGTTGTTTTACCTCTGAGCGGCACTTTTTTTGCACAGAATGGGCTAAATGGCCAGGTCACATGGACCCCGAAGGCTCAGAGAAGGTTGGGGGAGGGGACCCACTGGAACAGCTGTTGGGAGACAGATGATAGCCTCCAGTCAAGGCCATCCAGCGTGTTCTTTAACGTGCACAGGGTATAGCTCTCCCGCACACGGGGCCACAGGCTTAACGTCCCATCCGACGGACGGCGGCCTTTCCAAGCCTATCGGTGTCCCCTACTGACCGTGGGCAGGGCGGGGAATTTTGCGGAGATAAATCTCAACGCTGCACCAGCTGGGACTCGAACCTCGGAACTACAGATTACGAGTCTGGCGCGCTACCGACTGAGTCACCCCCGCCCCCACACGGGTTTCACCAGATGGGCTGGATAAGAATATGATTGATTATATATTAATTAAAAGCAAATGGGCTAGTTCTGGTTAGGAATATCAGCTCATCTGGGGCAGCTGAAATTGGATGTAACCATTACCTTGTTAAAAGTGTCTTGTAACTTAAACTTAAGAAGGGTGATAAGGTTAAAAAATTAACCTTTAATTCTGAAGCTCTTAAAGACTGAGTTATAACTAAAGCTTACCATGATAGGTTACTTAGTCATTATGACAGTCATAGTGTGCTTACTATTGAAGTTGAGGAAGAATGGGACATTTTAAACATGCGTTTCTTGAAACTAACAAGAAATACTTTTTAGGAAAAAAATGAACAGAGAGGCAAATTATTTGAGTGATAAGGGACTTTAGCTTATTTCGGAAAGAAAGAACTTCAGGAATATCCTTAATCAATAGCCTAGTAGTCCTAATAGAAAGCATTACAGAGAGCTTAATAAACGCGAAAGGATCAGTTAGGAGCTGACAAGAAACTTTAGCTTGATGGCTTAGCTGACAAAGCTGAGGAAGCAGTTATACAACAGCAGAGAGCTGTGACAGATAGTTAATGTTTTGTGTGGTAGAAAACGGACAAGTACACTGGGCTGGAGATACGAAAATTTCTGATTTAGATTATGCTGATGATTTAGCCCTTTTGGCAAATGATGTTGATGGGATGAACTCTTTCATTCGAGCTGTTGATGAAACTGGTAGTAGAGTAGGTTTGGTTATAAACAGAGAGAAAACTAAAGTGATGAAAATTGGTCAGGCAGGCTGTGATTCAGTTAATCTGAATGGTTGTAATTTTGAGCAGGTGTCAGAGTTTAATTACCTTGTGAGCTATGTAACATATACTGGAGATATGCTGCATGAGATTAACAGACGAATAGGGATTGCTGCCGGGACTTTTAAGAATCTATGGAGAGTGCGGAGGAATAGGCTTGTACACCTAAAGGCTAAAATTAGACTGTATAATAGTTTGGTTCTTTATAAGGTTAGTTATGGTAGTGAAACTTGGACGCTTTGTAAACAAAATAACAGGAAACTAGATACTTTTGATTCTAGATGCTTGCGCAGTATCTTGGGCTTTAGGTAGTTTAACTTTGTAACTAATGATGAGGTTAGGCAAAGGAGTTTGCAACCTCCTTTAAGCAGCATATTATGCAGAGAGAGACTCCGTTTGTTTGAGCTTGTTGTCCGTATGGAAAATTATAGATTTGCGAATAGAGGTTAGGAACAGTGTGCCTAAAGGCCCATGGTGGGCAGACAGTGTCTGACAGGACCTTGTTAGAATTGGTGTGCAGTGGCCAGATGCAGTAGATGTAGCTCTTGGAGAACTAAATTGCACAGTCTGATTGGACCTCCTTAGCCTATGGCTGCTTGAGGATGATGATGATGACGTAAGAAATATTTCAAATAAGAAATCATAATCAGGAAAATCATCACTGGAATTTCTTCTGAGAAACAAACTTACACCCTGTACATGATTTAGCAATCATGTAATGTTTGATTACATGATTTAGCAATCATGTACAGTGTGTAAGTTGGCAATAGGCATGAACAATAATGCTTTGGTGCAATAAGCGTTTTTTTCAAACCATTAAATTTCCTTAGTGCCAAGTTCTAATATTACGCATTTTCGTTGTATTATTTAGTATTGTATTTGATATTCGTTGCTAATATGCTTATATAGAGTCATTCAAATGAAATGTAAAATGAGCAAGTCGGAAATAAGGCATAAAGATTTAATGATCTATAGCAGGGATTTTCGAACCTGTTTTTTTGCTCACGACACACTATTTTTCGCCGTGAATACTCGCGGCACACTAAAAATTTAAGTCGGCAACACTATGGGAGACTCGAGCATTTTGCCTTCAATAAGTCATTTCTGTGGAGTTGTATGATTGATTATGGATCCTGATTTAGCTGCACTGGTGGGCTTCTGTGGAGGGAAAATCTTCCGCTGTGTTTTCTGTTTGTGGGTTGACAGCCAAAAGTGAATAGATTCACAGGATATGTTTATCAGCTGGTGGATAATCCTGAGCAGAAGTCATCACAGGCACCTGAACTCTTTGCTTCTATTGGCATCGTCAAATTCTACATTGGAGGAAGTCTTCCAGTGTAGATGGCTTCAGCCTTTAGTGGTGGGGGAACGGGTCTTTGCCCCATGTCTGCGATTAGGGGGCTGTTTGATATTGTCGGCATTCCCTCTCTCAATAAACATAGTTTCTTTAAACATCCCACTAACCATTTTCTCTCCATAGGTAGCTGGAATGTGAGGACTCTGCACAGAGCTTTTTCTCTTGATGTCCTCACACAAGAATTCCACCATTATAATTTAGATATTCTCGGCTTGCAAGAGACCAGATGGACAGATAAAGGTCAGATTCTTAAAAATAATCTTAAATTTCTCTTTTCAGAGAGGGACGACAATAAGCATCACCAAGGCGTGGGTCTGCTTCTCAGCAGACACGCTAGTGATGCTCTTCTAGGATATGAGTGCATTAATGAAAGGTTTCTTACAGCAAAATTTCAGACAAGCGTTAAAGACCTGAATGTTATCTGCTGTTATGCCCCTACTGAGGATGCCGATGAGGATGAGAAGGTAGGGTTTTATTAACAACTTCAGGATATTTTGAATTCTGTCAGGAAAGGAGATATTACCCTTGTTCTTGGTGACTTCAATGCCAAAGTTGGTACTGACTCTGACCTTTGGGCAGGAGTAATAGGCCTTTTGGTATTGGTGGCTGCAATGGCAATGGGCAACGTCTCCTACAGGTAAGTAAACTCAATGGTTTCAGAATAACTAACACATATTACAAACACCGCGACATACATAAATACACATGGGTTTCACCTGATGGGCTGCATAGGAATATGATTGATTATATATTAATTAACAGCAAATGGGCTAGTTCTGTTAGAAATATCAGGGCATATAGGGGAGCTGAAATTGGATCTGACCATTACCTTGTTAAAAGTGTCTTACAACTTAAACTTAAAAAGTGTTGTGCTAGGGTTAAAAAATTTGCTTTTAATACTGAAGCTCTGAAAGACCCAGTTATAGCCAAAGCTTACCATGATAGGTTACTTAGTCATTATGACAGTCATGGTATGCTTACTACAGAAGTTGAGGAAGAATGGGATCATTTTAAACAGGCTTTTTTGGACACTAACAGTACTCTTTTAGGAAAAAAAGGAGCAGAAGAGACAGAATTATCTGAGTGATAAGGCACTTGAGCTTATTTCAGAAAGAAAGAACTGCAGGAATGTCCTTAATCAATACCCTACTAGTACTAATAGAAAGCATTACAGAGAGCTTAATAAACGTGTAAAAGATCAGTTAGCTGCTGATAAGAATCTTTGGCTTGATGGTTTGGCTGACAAAGCCGAGGAAGCAGTTAGACAGCACAACAGCAGAGAGCTGTACCAGATAGTTAATGTTTTGTGTGGTAGAAAACGGACAGGTATACAGGGATTGAAGGATAAACAAGGTAAGGTTATAGAAGGTGAGGATTCTGTCATGGCTAGGTGGGCTGAGCATTTCAGTGATGTTCTAAACAATGCAGTTAGTTCTATTCCCATTGTTTGCAATGATGATAGATGCATTGGTGGCTTTAATGTTGGCCCTATAACACAATCTGAAGTTATTTTGGCTGTTTCTAAACTTAAACTTCATAAATCCCCAGGGGTAGATGAAATTACTACCGAAATGCTTAGAGCTGGAAATGTTTCGGTTACCACTTGGATGACTGAAATTCTGAATATCTTTTATGATAAAGGCATGGTTCCTAAGGATTTTACCAGAGCTATTGTTATCCCTATTTTCAAAAAGGGTAATCTCACTTCTTGTGATAACTATAGGGGTATCAGCCTACTCTCTGTTCCAAGTAAAGTTCTTTCCATGATTGTGCTTAATAGAATTAAGAATCTGGTTGACGTGATGAGCAATGTGGATTCAGAAGTGGTAGGGGATGTGTGGATCAGATATTTTCACTTAGGCAGATTCTTGAGAAATGTTTAGAGTTTCAGAAACCTTTGGTTGCTAGCTTTGTTGATTTCAAAAAGGCTTTCGACTCTGTTGATCGTCATAATTTGTGGTTGATTGTGAGATCATATGGTATACCAGACAAGTTAGCTACCATAATGAAAGCTCTCTATAATAACACTGAGTCGTGTGTGAGAGTTGGTAAGGCTTGTAGCAATTGGTTTAGCATTACTTCTGGTGTTCGACAAGGGTGCATTTTGTCTCCTATTCTCTTTAGTTTGGTTATTGATTATGTTATGCAAAATTCACTTCAAGGGAAAGATTTTGGCCTTAAATGGACTGGAGATACGAAAATTTCTGATTTAGATTATGCTGATGATTTAGCCCTTTTGGCAAATGATGTTGATGAGATGAACTCTTTCATTCGAGCTGTTGATGTGACTGGTAGTAGAGTAGGTTTGGTTATAAACAGAGAGAAAACTAAAGTGATGAAAATTGGTCAGGCAGGCTGTGATTCAGTTAATCTTAATGGTTGCAGTCTTGAGCAGGTGTCACAGTTTAATTATCTTGGGAGCTATGTAACAGATAATGGTGATGTGCGGCATGAGATTAACAGACGAATAGGGATTGCTGCCGGGACTTTTAAGAATCTATGGAGAGTGTGGAGAAATAGGCGTATACACCTAAAGACTAAAATTAGGCTGTATAATAGTTTGGTTCTTTCTAGGGTTAGTTATGGTAGTGAAACGTGGACACTTTGTAAACAAGATAACAGGAAACTAGATGCTTTTGATTCCAGATGCTTACGCAGTATCTTGGGCATTAGGTGGTTCAACTTTGTAACTAATGATGAGGTTAGGCAAAGGAGTTTGCAACCTCCTTTAAGCAGCATATTGTACAGAGAGAGAGACTCCGTTGGTTTGGCCATGTTGCCCGTATGAATAATTATAGATTGGCGAATAGGGTTATGAACAGTGTGCCTAAAGGCCTCAGAAAGAAGGGGAGACCTAGGATGCGGTGGGCAGACAATGTCAAACAGGACCTTGTTAGAATTGGTGTGCAGTGGCCAGATGCAGTAGATGTAGCTCAGGATAGACTTGCTTGGAGAACTAAATTGCACGGTCTGGTTGGACCTCCGTAGCCCATGGCTGCTTGAGGATGATGATGATGATGATGTATGTAAACCCAGAGCTATTGTGTTCAAGTTCTGACGTATACTGAAGTTAGTGCATACGCCGTATGTGTTATGGGCATATTTTGTGTTTAATTTTGATTTAATATAGATAAGTTTTTCATTAAACGGGAAAAGCTAAATGAAGAATCAGTGGCAGAAAGTAGCACAAAATGGTTTATAAATTTCCTTTTATCTGCAATATCAACCGAAATTTCGCGGAACACTCTTTGAGAACTACTGAACTATAGATATTGTTCATGCTTTGTTGACATTAGTCCTAGCGTGAAGTTAGCAACGTGATGCCGTTTGTAGAACGACTTTTAGCTGTTGAATAATTCTGTTGCCATGCGCTGCACCTCTTCGCCCGATTCCATCCTTTCATGACGATTTTATAGGACTGAAAATAACATGGGGATAAGTCCAGGCTGTCGGGCATTATCTTAATTAGGCAATATGAGGGAGGCGTTGTCTTGCAATAAACAACCTTCATGCTCAAAAGTTTTGGTGCTTCGATTTTATTGCATGTCTTAAACAGCCCAAAATTTCGCAATATCGTTGCGAATTTAAAAGCTTTATATATATATGGACAATGATCTTCAGTTGAATATTATCATTGGTTACTAATTATATTGCTAAATGCTATAATTACTTTCCATATTCAACACATAAGTATCGACTTATACTGGATATGTATTTTACATCTCGAACATGTAACTTTGACAATGAATAATATACAGTAGTATAAATGAAATTGATGGGTTATCGAGGTCCAGATATTCATTAACAGCGGCCCCTGAGAGGCAAAGAAAAACGTCAGCATACCAAACATTGTTCAACCTTGGATGCTTCCATGCGGGGTTTCTCTGGAATTCATAAAACATCTATCACGTTCTAGTCCACGGGTCTCAAACTCGTGGCTTACGAAGTCATTTTGTTCGGCCAATAGGCAAAAACTTCTATTATAATCTTGGTAGCACACTGTGGCTTACTAGCTTGGCTAATGCGATGATCTCATGTGAGTATGAAGAATATGGTCGCATTTATCCACTGCAAATGAAACGAAAGTTCGTGTTTTGGTATTAAAAGCATGCAACATTTAAATAATAAAACAATTTAAGTAGTTATATTTAGTTTGTTATTGCTTAATACATAATTCGTCCACCACAAATTGGGAAGTAATTAATTTGGCCCAATATGATTGCTTAAAATAAAATGCAACCCGTCATATTTGGAAAAAATAATTGATTTGGCTCTCTCTATGATTTGACTTTGAGACCACAGTTCAAGCCTAGCTGCGACTGATTCCAGTGTTGATGAGGTCCTTCTACGTATATCCATTTCTCTGTGTGAGGGAACAACAATCACTAGGGATTGTGCACTCTGCACTTGAACGATGGGGCAGGTAGCTCAGTTTGATAGTGCGCCAAGCTCGTAATCTGCAGTTCCTAGGCTTGAGTTCTACCTGGGCCAGCGTTGATATTTATCTCAGCATAACTCCCCATCCTGCCTTCGGTCAGAAAGGGGTCGCCGATGGGCTTAAAGAAGCAGCAGTCCGTCAGATGAGAAGCAAAGCCGCGTTCCGTGTGTAGGAGAGCCATACCCTGTGTATGTTCAACATGCTGGAGGGCCTTGATGGGAGGCTACCATCTGTCTCCTAACAGCCGAACAGTGGGTCCCCTCCTCATAACCTTCTTTCAACCTTCGGGATCCTTATGACATGCCATTTAGTCCATTGTGTGCAAAAAAGTGTCACTCAGAAGTGAAACAACCCACTTGAACGATCATAATACTACACTTAAGTGTCATTTAATTAGGGATAGCAACCTAGTAACGTGTTCGACCCCTCTGGCCATGATAACGGCCGCCACACGATGACGAAAGGACTCCACAAGCTTGAGTAAATGTTCCACAGGTATGGCGACCCATGCATCCTCCAGAACTGTCCACAATTTTCTCAACGTAGAAGCGGATGGGACATCGGCCGAACACTCTGCTCGACGGTATCCCAAAGATTTTCGATGGAATTTAAATCTGGGCTTCTAGGTGGCCAATTCATTATTTCAAAGTCAGCAAGCAGAATGCTCCTGCAATTATGCAGTAGCCAACCTGGACCTGTGAGATGAACAGTTGTCTTGCTGGTAGATGTCATCTCCATTGGGATGCATGATGATCATAAATGGGTTGTAAATAGTCAGCCATGAGTTCCACGTATCGGGATACATTAAGAGTCATCAGTACATGTACCAAAGGTTCCACAGACGTCCAACTGAAGACACCCCAGGCCATCACTGAGCCACCACCAGCTGTACTGTTCTGACCTGACATGCAGGATCCATGGCTTCATGGGTTGGCGCCATACCCTCAGTCTCCCATCGGCGTGATGAAGTTTAAATTAGGATTCATCACTCCAGGCTATCCGTTGCCAATTTTCTATGATCCAGTTTCGATGTTCCTTAGCCCAGGCAAGGTGTTGAGCCTTGCCTGGCTCGTAGTCGTAGGTCGGTCAGCAGCTCCCAAAGCTGAGACGATGAAGTGGGCATTGCGTGGTCCGTGCACTGACTTCCCAGCTTTAATCCACGTTCAAATGTGAGGTGATTTCAGATAATGTCTGGCCCCTAACGGTCCATATGATGCAGGTCAGACGGCGAAGTTCACGATCATTCAAAGCTGGTTGTCCTTTGCAGTTTGTCTGGGTACTTGTTTTTGCCTGGTGCCAGAACACTCTTGAAGCTATCGTGCGAGAAAATTCAAGTTCGTTGACAATTTCGGAGATCGAGTGTCCCATTCGTCGGTCATTTAAGATCTGCCCTCTGTCAAATGCATCTAAATCCCGCACCTTTCCCATTACGCTTCTCACGACGAATGCTTGGGGAAGCCAAAGCTGACAGCTATATATGACCAGAGTTTCAACCACTCATGCGCGCAATTGCGGGACTTGCGGGACTTGCGGGACTGAATTTGGATAACGTCTCCTATCCCTAATTCAATGGCCCTTCAGTGTATACTCGTATATAAATGGAATTCTATATATATATATACAGGGGTTTATCAAAATAATGGAAACATCGACTAGAGTACACGCATTGCGCCGAATGCATATCAGGTATATGATGTCACCCGCGATGTGAGGTATATAAAGGGCAGAAGTACAATGTCGGCTATCACGTAGCAGTGTGACAGGCGCAGTTGAAACAGCTGTTGTGGTGTAATTGTCGACAATGTCATATTATCAGTGACCTCCAATTAACCACTGCAAATGAAATGAAAGTTGGTGTTCTGGTATTAAAAGCATGCAGCATTTAAATAATAAAACAATTTAAGTAATTATACTGCAAATAGCAGCAGAGTTGAACACCAATCGAAATGATCCCGTTTCCGTCATAAAGTTCGTCGGGAATATCATCGTGCCAGTATTTATGGTTGTGCTGCAATCCTCAAACCTCTGATTATCAATATCAATGGAACAAAACGTGTAAGGAGGTGCAAAGCACATAAAAACTATGATGCTAACGACTGGTAACTGGCCTCATGAATCGTGCTACACATCGTTTCCCATCACTGGTAGAATGTCCGGATAGCCTGGAGTGATGAATCCCGATTTAAACTTCATCACACCGATGGGAGACTGAGGGTATGGCGTCCAACCCATGAAGCCATGGATCCTGCATGTCAGGAAAAGCAATCCAAAAAGGCATGATCATTGGTGCATGTCTTATAGCAGCTTCAGTAACCAGAATGACGGAAATAGTAGGTGTAACACGAGGAAATGTATCGAAGATTATGACTACCTATCAAAAAGGATAGGGCATTGCTTTCAAACGTGCAAATTGTGGATGCCATATGAAGTTGTCAGATAGGGATAGGCGAATATTGGCACGGATTGTACAACGGAAGCAAAAGACCACGGCACTACAAATAGCAGCAGAGTTGAACACCAGTCAGAATGATCAAGTTCCGTCATAAAAGTTCGTTGGGAACATCATCGTGCTGGTATTTATGGCTGTGCTGCAATCCACAAACCTTTGATTACCAACATCAATGCAACAAAACGTGTAAGGATGTGCAAAGCACATAATAACTGTGATGCTAAAGACTGATAACTGGTCTCATGAATCGTGCTACACATTCCTTCCCACCATGGGTAGAGTGTATGTCCGGCGAAAAGCTGCATAAGCGTATCACCCAGACTGTGAAGCATGGAGGTGGATTCCTGATGCTGTGAGGTGCCATATCATGGGATTCCTTAGGGCCATTAATTTTTCTTCAGGGTCGTGTGATATCCGCAACGTACGAATCCATTCTCGGGGACCACCTGCGTGGGCACTGTTTTCAAGTGAATAATGAAACTTTTTCAAAGTGAAAAAAAAAACTTGTTACAAGTGGATAATGAAAATGAAATTTAGAACAGGCAGATCAACAAAAGATTTAATTCTAAATTTAATCTCAGATGCAGAATTTTCAATAAATAAGAGAATTTTTTTAGTTCTAATTATTGTAGATCTAGAAAAGGCATTTGATTCTGTATCACACAGTACATTACTATATAAAATAAGACAATTAAAATTATGTGGTAATATATACAGTTTTCTAAACAAATTTATACAAAACATTTCAAGTAACAATTGTAAAAAATACCTCATCAGCTTATAAATTTACAAACGAATTGATTCAAGGAGGGAGACATATTATCTCCAACATTATTTAATATATATATATATTAATGATTTATTTGAAATAATTAATCCAGAAATAAAATTTGGATAATATTCTGATGATCTCATTTTTTGGACCTTTGATGAAAATCTTGACTTAATTCAATCCAAATCCAGACTACAAGATACAATGAACAAACTTAACTCACACTGTGAGAATTGGAATCTAAAAATAGGAACTGAAAAAACTACTATATCATATTTTCACAAATATAAAAAATTACCTGCAGACTTCATAATAAAATTAAACAATCTTAATCTAAATATAACAAATAAATTTAAATTCTTAGGAATAGATCTGGATTCTAAATTGATATGGACACCATATACAGAATCAGCAAAAGACAAAGCCAATAAATTATTTAATTATCTTAGATATTTAGGAGGCTCAAAATGGGGCTGTTCAATAAAAAATTTACTTTTACTTTATAATTCAATAATCTTACCAAAATTTACATATAGAATTGAACTAATAAACACTATTTCAAACACAAAAATGAAACAACTAGAACAGTTCCAAATAAAAATCTTAAAATTTTGCCTGGGACTTTTCCAGAGTACAAACAATTTTAATATATATGCTGAAACAGCTATCCCACAATTAAGCATAAAGAAAGAATACTTACTAACTAACGTATTATTTAGAATAGCATCAAAAAATAAAAACCATCCAATAATTGAAAAAAATAATCAATAACTATCAAGACATCACAATAATCTCATTCCCCCCAAAAATAATAATTTCTATGATTAATAACTAAACCAGTGGAGAACATCTCCCACATATTCCATATTGGACAACATCATTCCCATTTTTAGAAACCAACATCCCTGGAATATACTAAAAAAAAACATTAGACACTAAATCATTAAAATCCTTATCAGAATGTACCATAAATACTAAATACAAAAATTATATACACATTTACACAGACGGCTCACTAAACAATGACAAACAAACACTATCAGGTGCATTTCATTGCCCAATTGAAAAATATGAAAACCTGTTTATATTCTGAACCCAAAATCCAGTCATAACTGCTGAACTAGCCGCTATTAACCGGGCTTTAAAATTTCATAATAATAAAAGAGTCATCTTTACAGACAGTAAAACTTCAATAGACATCATATACCATGATCCTATGAAAAGTAATTTTCAAATCTTTCTAAATGACATTTTACTGCTAACCAAACAACATAGTTCACAAAACATTTTAAACATACAATGGGTATCTGCTCATGTAGGACTCATATATAATGAGAAAGCAGATGAACTTGCAAAATCAGCAAAAAACATAACCAAAACTATAGAAACACCATTCCTGATGTCAATTTTCTAAAAACAAAATAAAACTTTAATTTTTAAGGACACACAAAAACGGTACGATATACATGTAAAAAACGCACACAGATATAAAATATCAAGTTTAATTCCGAAATTTAATAATTTTGGACTACAAAAGAAAGAAATAAACTTAATATTAAAGATAAAAGCAAATTTAGCCCTCACAAAATCAACTCTTTATAAGATGAAAAAAATCGATCCTACGTGTGAAAACTGCAATGCCTATGAAAATATAGAACATATTTTATATCATTGTATTAAATACAATCAAGAAAGAAACATATACTTTAAAAACCTAAAAAAATATAAAATCACAGAAAAATCATTCAAAAGTATTCTAGAACTTGAAAGAAAATCTGATAAATCAGGGTGCTACAAACTTCTAATATCTTTCTTAAAAGACATTAAAAAATTGGAAAAGCTACAAAAAAAGAGAAGAAAAAAAAATATATATGCATGAAAATAGAAAAAAAAAACAAATAACGAAAAAAAAATTTTTTTTCTCAACAATTTAAATTAAAATTTAGATTAGAAAAGGTTTCTGAATGAGTCCATGTTCAGACCTGGGTCAGAACGTGGGAAGATTCATCTTGAGATATGTTATAAAAAAAAAGTGGATAATGCACCCGTGCACTGTGTGAAACGTGTCAAGTTGTGGTTTGCAGAGCATGAGGATGAGGTACAGCAGCTGCTCTGGCCACCTTAATCTCCAGACCTCTACAATATTGACCATTTGTGGGAATATCTGGAATGCAAGGTCAGATCACACTTTCCACCTCAGCATCACTGGCGGAGTTGGGCCATATTTTACAGAAATAATGGTTCCACAGTTCATTACCGTATGTGCATGACTTGTATAAGTCTCTACGTCGAATTGCATGTATTCTGAACGTCCGAGGTGGGCCTACAGCTTATTAACAAAATGTTATCCACAAACAGTACGTGTTTCCACTATTTTGATAAACCCCTGTATATATACAGGGTGGTTATGATGCCGAATGGTTAGTGTGCTTAACTACTGAACAAATTGACCTTCGTTCGAGCCCCGGGTAAATCACAGATGTTTCTTTTGTTTTTCTACTAAAGTCCTGCTATCCTCACAGACTTTCTACACTGAAGTGCCACTGAATTAGGGATAGAAGTCGTTATCCAAATTTAGTACTGCAAGTCATGCATTTATGCGCATGCGTGGCTGAAACTCTGGTCATATATAGCTGTCAGCTTTGGCTTCCCCAAGCATTCGTCGTGAGAAGCGTAATGGGAAAGGTGCGGAATTTAGATGCATTTGACAGAGGACAGATCTTAGGTGACCGACGAATGGGATACTCGATCTCCGAAATTGTCAACGAACTTGAATTTTCTCGCACGATAGTTTCAAGAGTGTTCTGGCACCAGGCAAAAACAAATACCCAGACAAACTGCAAAGGACAACCAGCTTTGAATGATCGTGAACTTCGCCGTCTGACCTGCATCATATGGACCGATAGGGGCCAGACATTATCTGAAATCACCTCACATTTGAACGTGGATTCCAGCTGGGAAGTCAGTGCACGGACCACGCAATGCCCACTTCATCGTCTCAGCTTTGGGAGCTGCTGACCGACCTACGACTACGAGCCAGGCAAGGCTCAATACCTTGCCTGGGCTAAGGAACATCGAAACTGGATCATAGAAAATTGGCAACAGATAGCCTGGAGTGATGAATCCCAATTTAAACTTCAACACGCCGATGGGAGACTGAGGGTATGGCGCCAACCCATGAAGCCATGGATCCTGCATGTCAGGTCAGAACAGTACAAGCTGGTGGTGGCTCAGTGATGGCCTGGGGTGTCTTCAGTTGGACGTCTGTGGGACCTTTGGTACATGTACTGATGACTCTTAATGCATCCCGGTACGTGGAACTCATGGCTGACTATTTACACCCATTTATGACCATCATGCATTCCAATGGAGATGGCGTCTACCAGCAAGACAACTGTTCATCTCACAGGTCCAGGTTGGCTACTGCGTAGTTGCAGGAGCATTCTGCTGACTTTGAAATAATGGATTGGCCACCTAGGAGCCCAGATTTAAATTCCATCGAAAATCTTTGGGATACCGTCGAGTAGAGTGTTCGGGCACATGTCCCATCGGTGATGACCTTGAGAATTCTGGACAGCTCTGGAGGATGCGTAGGTTGCCATACCTCTGGAATATTTATGCAAGATTCTGGAGTCATTGCCTCGTCGTGTGTTGGCCATTATCAGGGCCAGAGGGGGTCGAACACGTTACTAGGTTGCTATCCCTAATTCAATGGCACTTCAGTGTACTAAGGCGTATTAAACTGGTAGACTCCTGTCAGACCTCAGTGGCAATCAGAGGCTTGAGGGGGTATAAAATAAGTTTCCTTATTCCAGAGTCTCTAGAGAGGTAACGAAACGGAGATAGCACTGCCAAAATTGGTGGCAGCTTCATGAGAACATGCAGAAGCGATTTAGCGAAGAAACAAAATAGTTGCAACTGTCACCACCAGCGGAAACACGGGCGCTGAAAACACAGGAAAGAAAGGCACAGGTGAAAAACGATGTTTATTGGTAGAACGCATTTATCTGTTAGAGAAACTGCTCAATATGCTCACCCTTGACTCCGTGGAAACAGCTGTGTTTGCGGCTCCTGTGAATATAAATCCTAGAGCGAAGAAAACTGCAGAGAGCAGTGGAACGGAGTGGATGTTAGAAGAGGTACGTTTTTCACGAATATTGTCGTAGACCTAAAGAATGAGATCAAAATGCTGAAAAATGAAATATCTGGACTTAGATCTTCAATAGAATTTTCATCAGGCAAAATAAATGACTCTTTAAATGTAATGCAGGGATTTATTCAAGGAGTTTCGGACCTGAAAGAGCTTAACCATGAGTTGCAGTGCTAAACTACAAAAAAGGAGGCGGAACTGAAAGAATTGAGAAATGATTTGCATGAACTGCAGCTGTATTCGTGAAACCAGAACTTAGAAATTTTAGATGTTCCAGAAATTTGTTTATAACTACCCTGTATATAGGATATATGATTTTTCTGAGTCTGAAAGACCCTGAAATAGCCAAACTTACTATGATAGCTTACTTAGTTATTGTCTCAATAGTGTTTTACTCTGAACTGAGGCTGAGGAAAAATGGAGTGGGGGGGGGGGGTCATTTTAAACAGGTTATTCCTGAAACTAACAGTACCCTTCTACTGAAAAAAGAGAGGGAATGAACATGTGATGTGTCGTACTTAACATCACATAGATTAACACGACTGCACCGTTGTCGAACTGTTTTTCAGTGAACAAATAAAAGTCTTTTTTTTTAATCTGGATTTTTTTAATTTGATGGTGATTTCAAATATATAATTGGCTCTCTTTCCCATCGTGCTTCTTTAATGAGTTCTATTCACTTTATTCTGAAACCAATATTTGCATTATTTTCACCTGTTCCACTGTTACAGCCTCAATGTGGCTCTTGCAATGGTTATTTTTCTCTTTGAAATATAATTTTTTACGCGACATTTTATAGCAATTTGAATTAAGACCAGACTTTTGGTTTGGAAATATTTTAGCTTAATGCTTAAAAGTCTAATTTTAGTAAAGCAATTGAAATCGAATTACCTAAATAACAAAAATATATAATCTATCTTATTCAGATATTGAAATTTTTAGAATTATTTCCATGCGTTGATATTGCAAACCCTGTAAATTCTATAACTGGTACAATAACGCACGGAAAATCTCTAGTTATACACGTCTTTCTTTCCCTTTTAAAAATTATAAGTATTTAAGGGAGGAGGAAACTGAAAATAGTTCTACGATATATTATTCCATTTGTAAATATCACTGTTTCATCCTTCCCCAAAAAACTGAAAAGTTTTCACAGTTTGTTTAGCAAAACATTTTAGTCTTCAAAGTTTGAGAAATTATAAGTATACTATATTTTTACACTAAACAAAACATTATTCCTTGACTGAATACTGATGTTTCCTTTTCGAGTACATAAAACAAAAAAAAGGCAACTGAGACATTTAATTACTTTGACCAGATCTGGACTTAGATCTTCAAGACCAGACTTAGATCTTTCAACCAACTAATGTTTCGTTCAACAGAATTTTTACCTTGCAGATTTTGCCTTTGAAATGTTTCCAGCTGTTGTCGAATAATAAATAACCATGTATTCCTCAAAAGTTTGAAGTGATATATATCTGCAGATGTTCGTGATCCACAAAAGCACGACTAAAGCTCCGAGCAATAGGCATCTTCACCTTACGAACACTCCGCATCTCTCTTCCTTGCAGAAGTGACACGGATACTTCCATGCAGACTTTAAATCGATTTCCTCGACTAAGCGAGAGTGTTCTTCCGCTTCCGATACAGAGCAGTGCATTTCATTTGGAGCTCCTCTTCTTGTTTCTTGCAGTTCATATTTACACGACAAACAAGAATTTCCTTGTTCTCTTCAGGAACATCAAGATCAATGAATAATCGAACGGCGTGCGCAGCAGATAGAGGGTACTCAGTCTGCAGGCAACATCAGAAACGGATACACTGGCGAAATGCTTTCGAACTAGGCGCTGGGTAATAATACATTTAGACTACCGTTTTAACAGAAAAGAAACTTTAACTCCTTTTCCTTCTGCTCGATGTTGTAGTTCTGAAAAATGATAAACGCATTGTTCCGTGTCTGCTATTCTTATTACCCTGGAGGAGAGAGAGTTAAAAAGAAATTCAGCAAGGCATTGCGTTTGCAGTATATATTGCCATTTGACCCTTTCCGGATAAAGACTGAAAGGCTTTGAAATTATTCAAGCGAAACATTTTCAACTTATTTTTCCTGTAGAATGTATAGAATTATATACAGAATTTTTCTTTATTTTACACTTAGAATAATACTGCTCCACTATAAACATGTATTATTCATAAGGTTCGTACAATGCAATAAAACCGTGTAACGTTGCATTCAAATATGGTTAAAACGGTTTATTTTTATGGAAAATGGCAGCACATTCTGCTGAGAGTTTACATTAAGAAAGGTAACCATAACACGAGAAATTGGTGGCAAGTTTAAGACCATTTTGTGACATGGTTTACAAGAAATAATAATACCAGAAATAGGATCACCAAATTTTGGCAACAGTTTACATCAGGAGAAAAGAATATTGCCGTATTACACCAGGCCAGTATTACAATTGGCCAGTATTACACTAGGAGAAAAGAATGTCAAATATTTATTTATATGCTATGTACACAGTCGTATCAGAATAATATGACCACCTACCATAGTATATGTATGGTAGGTGGTCATATTATTCTGATACGACTGTGTATATATCTGAGGAAGGATACTATATGACAATCCATATTTTTCCTTCCAGATTTCAATTTTCATTAATCTTTCCAATTTCTTTTCACCAAAATCAAAGTAGGAAATAAAGAACTATTTTACGAAATTTTGTCCTTTCTACAAAATTACATTAACCCAGTAGTTTTCAGGAGATATTTTCTCGTGGCTGATAATCAATAGGTCACGACCAATTCATTGTGGCTGGGTTAAGAAAACTTAACTAAAATGAAATGATAACTATGTATATATAGACTTGTAGGTAAATTTCTAATAGGAAATTTTTTTGATAATACAGCAGCTTTTATTTTTATAATTTAACACATAATTAGTAAACATCATCAAATATGCAGCCTATGTGTGTCGATCATACTTTACACAGCTTTGATCCGAAGAAAGGCTTTTATAACAAATATAATTAAATAAGAAACTTATACGATTCGTTATTTAATAAAATAACGAATCCTATAAGTTTGAATAGTTATGAATGTGCTTGTTTGAAAATGCTCTTTTTTTGGAGAATTTGTGTGATAAATAAAAATTATCAAAAAATTTTCATTTCTGTTAATACAATTTTTTGGTGGCCGTACTTGAGAACCACTGCACTAATCCCACTGAGAAGGAAATGGTAAAGTATTGGGTTTTAGCGATCATTATGCTTTTTATTAAAACAATTATATATATTTACATCCCAAAGTGGTATTAACGCGCTTCAGTATATTATTAACTAGTCCTAATTCAAATTATGATCAAACCAAATGCGTTAATTCCAGAGCTACAGATATTGCAGCTCAGAATTTAAACAAATCAGCCCAATTTTTAATGCGTTAAATTGAAATACATATGTATGTAACGGTATAGAAAATTAATCGATGTAACGGATCACTGTATTTCTAAAATATGTTTATCACGAAAGGTGTACAGCCTTGTCCATTATGTAGTTTACGACTGCTGCAAGAATTCCATTAATTTATAAGATTACGAGATTTCTGATCAGCCTTGACTTTTTAACTGAACTACTGAACGTAAATAACCATTTTATGAGCGATGCTTCGGAGAAGAATGAGGTCATGGTGACACTTGATGGTGAAGTAGCAAATAATCCGGGTCTTTTAGTGATCTACAGTATCATGAAAGCTAATGACTGTCAAAGAAGTAGCATCATCGTTATCTAAGTTTCTCTTTTCTTACTGTTATTGGCCAATAGCTCTCTAAGAGCAACATTAACACTCTTTAACGAGTAAGAATAGATAGAAATCTAAAGAAGGCTGCAGTTGTCCGAAAATAGGATTGATTACCTCTATCTAAGAACACTCTTTATTAATGGCATAACACAGAAATCATAAATTTATATTATAGCTACTGGAAGGAGAGTTATGCACCAATCCCATGTGATGATGCATAGAACTGGCCAGGCCTAGCACATAATGTCTTATTCCGCCTTCTCGTGGTGCAGACCGTTAGTACCTTTCAAAAGAGATACTCTCTTGTGGAAGTGAATGGAAGAGGAGGGCTGCCAGATTAGTTTGATACTGATCTGGACAACTCTGGCTACTTTTCTTTTTTTTCTACCCTGCTGGAGGAGTGGTCAACCACACAGGGTACTGGTGCTGACCATATAAACCCACTGGACTGAATTATGGCTCTGAGCTTGATTATGGATCCTGATTATTCTGCACTGGTGGGCTTCTGTGGAGGGAAAATCTTCCGCTGTGTTTTCTGTTTGTTTGTGGGTTGACAGCCCCAAGTGAATAGATTCACAGGATATGTTTATCAGATGGTGGATAATCCTGAGCAGAGGTCATCGCAGGCATCTGAACTCTTTGCTTCTATGGGCATCGTCAAATTCTACATTGGGGGAAATCTTCCAGTGTAGATAGCTTCAGCCTTTAGTGGTGGGGGAACGGGTCTTTGCCTCATGTCTGGGATTAAGGGGCTGTTTGATATTGTCGCCATTTCCTCTCTCAATAAACATAGTTTCTTTAAACATCCCACTAACCAATTCCTCTCCATAGGTAATTGGAATGTGAGGACTCTGCACAGAGTTTTTTCTCTTGATGTCCTCACACAAGAATTCCACTGTTATAATTTAGATATTCTCGGCTTGCAAGAGACCAGATGGACAGATAATGATTAGATTCTTAAAAATAATCTTAAATTTCTCTTTTCAGGGAGGGACGACAATAAGCATCACCAAGGCGTGGGTCTGCTTCTCAGCAGACACGCTAGTGATGCTCTTCTAGGATATGAGTGCATTAATAAAAGGTTTCTAACAGCAAAATTAGAAACGAACGTTAAAGACTTGATTGTTATTTGCCGTTATGCCCCCACTGAGATGCCGATGAGGATGAGAAGGATAGGTTTTACGGACAACTTCAGGATATTTTGAATTCTGTCAAGAAAGGAGATATTACCCTTGTTCTAAGATGACTTCAATGACAAAGTTGGTACTTACTCTTACCTTTGGGGAGGTTAGAGTAAGTACCAACTTTGATAGGCCCTTTTGGTATTGGTAGCTGCAATGGGCAACGTCTTCTACAGGTAAGTAAACTTAATGGTTTGAGAATAATTAACACTTATTTCAAACCTGCGACTTACATAAGTACACAATGGGTTTCACCAGACGGGTTGTATAAGAATATGATTGATTATACCTATATTAATTAACAGCAAATGGGCTAGTTCTGTTAGGAATACCAGGTCATATAGGGGAGCTGATATTGGATCTGGCCATTAATAATAATAATAATCTTTATTCGTATTTATATTAGTTATACAAATGTTAAACAAATGACCCGCAAAGCATCTGCTTATCTGTAGGAGAGAAGAATAGTAACGTTACATGAAAATACATAGATAGTTTAAAACAATGTCATCGAATACTTAATTATGTGAAATTTCAGTGGAAGTTCTATTGTGGTGGCTGAAATTTTTTTATTGATTATAGTTCCTAGAAGAAAATTTCATTCTTATTTTTGATTTCTTTAAATTTGTTCAATAAAATAATTTCCCTTGGTAATTGATTGAACACTTAAGTTATTGTACTGGTGGTATTGTACTCCCTTGTACATTTCCCGTAACTGTTTAATATTTTTGGAAGTTGGAAATAATTTTTGGATTGTAAACTTGTGTTTTTCCCATGAAATATTTTAGATTTAAATTGATTGTCAAAAAAAGTTTAAAGTGAGGCTGTATTTGTAAAGGTTGTGAAAAGAAAGTATGTCTAGAAAATTTTGCCTTTCTTCGTATGATAAAATGAATTTCTTAAGTTGTATGGGATTATATTTTTAGCAAATGGATGATTGAATAGTTCTATTTTCTTTATATTTGTGAGGTTAGTTGAGTCATATATTGTCAAACCACAAGTTAATATAGATTTACAGATAGCTTTGTAAACCAAAATATATGTATGTGTGCTTGCAGCAAATTGTAATTTGTAAAGTTTAGATGCACATAGAAGCAATTTTCGTGCTAACTTTTGAATATGTGCATTCCACCGGAAGGTTGTATCTATGTAAATTCCGAGATATTTATGGTTCTCAACACGCTCAATATCATAACTGCAGCAGTCAGGATCATGAGTTATCATGTTATGAGGACACAAGAGTTCGTGGCTTTTTATTGCATAAGGTGAAAGTTCATAATATCCTGGTGAATGAAAGTTCATTCATTTGGTTTTTATTTGAGTTTATGTAAATACGATTAATATGAGATCAGTTAATAATTTTGCTAAAATCATCCTGTGTATCTCGGACTGCGTCTCCTATATTGTGATTCACGTTAATCAAAGCGGTATCATCAGCGTATATATAAGGAGAGCCCTTCAAATTAAGATTTGTTAGATCATTAATATAAATAATGAATAAGAGGAGGACCTAAAATTGAACCTTGTGGGACACCAGTATACACTGTTCTCTTTTCACTAAAATCCCACGATTTTAATAGCACTCTGTTTTTCAAATTATTTTCAAACCATTCAAGGGTAATATCTCGAATACCATAAGTATACAATTGTTGAAGTAGAATATCGTGATTTAACATATCAAATGCCTTACGAAAGTATAGAAAGATAGCAGCTGCTTTTTTTCCGTTGTTTAAAATAAAGTTCCGTTAATGACGTCAGAAAACTCCGTTAAAAGTGTAATTGCATTTTTACCTTTTTGGAAACCAAATTGCTTTTTTCAATAATAATGCTGTGTTTTTTCAAGAAATTGGCTAGAATATTAGATACATATCTTTCAAGGATTTTGTGGAGAACAGGTAAGATGGCAATGGGCTACAGTTAGTGCAATCGGATTTAGTTCCACTTTTGTATATTGGCCTTAAAATAGCAATTTTAAGTTTATTAGGGATGTTTCCTAATATAGGAATGCTTCAGGATATGCTTTCATTGATAAAGTTCATCGCGAGATCAGCTAAGGAGTTTTTGCATGCTTTAATGTGCTTAAAGTGTACTTGATCGTATCCACATGATTTTCTTCAATTAAGTCATTTAAATTTTGAAAGTTTCTTGTTTTGAGATGGGAGGTATAAAAATTGAAGGAATAGTAGGTTGGATATGTTTAGGAACAGTAGAGAGATTCTGTATACGGTTATCGTCCCTAAGATTGACAATAACGTCTGCAAAGGTGTTAAATTTCTCTGCTGCTTGAGTTTCAGATATACCTTGTGGCATATTCTTCATGATAAAATCGTCAATGGCAGTTTTAGATTTATTATTGATAATTTGGTTGATGAGTTCCCAATTTTGCTTGGGATTGTTTTTCCAGGAATCAAATTGTTTGTAGTAATATATTTTCTTTTCCTGCCAAATAAGGGACGTGACTGTGTTTCGTAAGTTTGTGTTGAGTAATTTAAAATTTCTGTTTATCTTGTTATTTTTGTCCCATTGTTTGCAATTATGATAGATGCATTACTGGTTTTAATGTTGGCCCTAATAACACAGTCTGAAGTTATTTTGGCAATTTCTAAACATAAACTGCATAAATCCCTAGGGGTAGATGAAATTATATGGAAATGCTTAGAGTTGGGAATGTTTCGGTTACCACATGGATGACTTTTTAGCAATTCTCAAAACGCATTATTCATCAAAAAAAGAAAAACAAAATTCTGGAAGATAAGCAAACTCGGAAAAGCGTTCTGGTCCTTGCTAGTTCAATTCAGTATTTTGCCATTCCCCTATAATAAAAAACCGATATACTGTACAATACCGTGCGAATTAGTTGGGGACAAGCGAAGCCTGGAGAACCTCTTCGATCCGGCCACATACAGCAATCCCCCAAACACCCACCCAAGGTCGTGTTTTGGGGATGTTTCACAGCTTCCGGGCCACAGACGCTTCACCCCATTGAAGGAATGATAAATAGCAAAAAGTATATAGGCGTTCTGGAGGCGCAAATGGTCCCACACTGTAATTTTCATGGCCAAACCAACGGAGATGGTGTATTTCAACAGGATCTGGCTCCATGCCACAATTCTAAGCTTGCTAAGAGCTTCTTTACCCAGCAACATTTGAAGGTATTGGAGTGGCCAGGAAATTCACCTGATCTAAACCCCATTGAAAATTTGTGGGTCATTATTAAAGCGCGCATATCTAAGATGGATTGCACGACGAAAACCAAAATAATACAAAATGTCATGAATGTGTGGTACCACGACCCTGAAGTGAAGGAGATGTGTGGAAAGCTAGTGGCATTAATTGTTGAGAGGGTGAAAGAAGTAATTAAAGCTAAGGGGGGTCACATTCACTATTAACTACACTATTAAACAAATAAATATTTTAGTTGTGTCTTTATTACTGCATTTTCTTATTGTCCCAACTAATTTGCACAGTACTGTATATGCATTTTTCCTCTCCATTCTAGCGATATTTAAAAACAATTATTCGTGAAAAATACGTTTAATATAGAGGTTTATTATTTTACTCAGTTCCGATTATAAGTTCATATTTATTATTTTAAATTGCATTACTCGTCGTAATTGTCACTTGAACAGTTGTCTTTTTTCGATTATAATATTTAATTTGTAATATTAATTTATTATAAAATTAATCGTAAAAAAAAGTGATATAGTAATGCAATTAATTAGAAAAAAAAATGAAATTAAAAAAAAATAAGGGATAGTGGTATTGAACTGGAGATCTTTGCATTGCATGTCCAAAGACAGTGCACTCAGCAGGACCGGACTTACGCATAAATTAACTATGCTACAGCTTAGGGTTTCGCGATATGAGGGGCCTCAAAGAAATGTATTTCAAGTTTTACTGCATTACGAATTTTTTTTAACATTTAATCTATTGTGGAAACACTGTTCATTTTGCTTACCAATGCGTGAATAATGTTTACACTACACCAATTTCATGTTTATTCTTCAATGTTCCTTTCAATCAGAAAAATTATATATATATATTTCGACTTTCGAATTTTTGGGGTCTCTTAAATATGCCTTAGCTTAGGGCCTCAGAAGGTCAAAGTCCGGCCCTGCTGTGATACAAAATGTTACTAATAATAACTGATAAGGTATATTTATCCGGAAGTTAATCATATCGCGTAAATTTTAATCGTTAGAGTAGGGGTTCTCAACGTGGGGAATGCAATAAAAATTTTTGGGGTACGCCGTGAGAGTTCAAAAGTCGCTAGATCTAGTAACAAAGTAAAAATAACCATTGTTATACTATAACTATAGTTTTATCTATCTATACAACGGGTATACCAATTATATACACATTTCCAGGGAGTACGTGAAGCATAAAAGGTTGAGAACCACTGCGTTAGAGAATTAAGGAAAGGCTTTGAGAAAAGGAGTTCTGGTCTATAGGTAGCAAGAATAGGAATCTCAAGGTAGGGAAACGAAGCATGATCCATCTATATTGTCTGATTTTTCACGATCTGTTATTATTTGTTCAAAGCCATAAAAAGAAAACAACTGGCCTACTCCTTAAAATAGTTATATATCAAATATTTTCATAAATTTGGTAAGAAAACTTTTGCAGAGCCCCCCCCCCCCTCCGAGAGTTGAGGGGACTTTCAGTATGCCTCTAGTGTTGCCCTTCCTTATTCCAGTAGCTCTAATCTGACACGTCCAATTGAATCTGATGGTGGCAGGTGATGAACGGCAGTCAACGCAAGGGACAATGTCCTTGTCATGATGGGAATTGCATGGCATCAGCTACAGTTCAGCCAATGGTAGGTAATGTTTGCATTTGGGTTAACTACCAACCACCCCCAGTAACTAGTGCAGTGTTATCCCAACTGAAGATCGCGCTGCAAACAACCACGGCAGGATAAACGAAACCCGAACTGTGAACATACTTAAAGACATCAGTGCAAAATCATAAGGACTTCCGTCTTGGGATCAAGACCTATATCCTTTAGAAATTTGTGCAAAAGCGTGTCAAAATATATAGATGTGTTGGTAATCACATCTTTATGATCTTTTATCTAAATACAGTGTGATAGTGATAATGTACTGAATTGACCAGATATTTTTGGAAAACGGGGACATCCGCCCACCATAGTTTGTCAGTTCGATTCACGATTTTCGTTATAAAAATTCTAGCCTCAGTTTTTAAGTCAGTTGCATTACCGACGAAAATATTTATAACCGTGTTGTTACTACTATTCTCTTAGTAAAAAATTAGTTCATGTTGTACAATTAATTAAATATGTAAAAAATATCTAAAACTAAATTCCGGGAACGCTTATTTGTAGAGGGACAGAGCTTTCGATCCATAGACGTTTAGTCACTCTACTATAGACTTCTTTGTGTCTTTGAATGGGCAAGGGCCTTTATCCGAGGTTAGTCTCCTAGTCCCATATATTAACCTGCTGGTAATTAATGTAAGAAACTATAGTGTATTTTTGTATAAACATGTGTGTATACATTTACCTATATTACTTTCAAAAACGATTTCAATCAGACGCACGCAGATATAGAATTTCGTGTGTGTTATTGAGATCACTGGATGCGTTTAACCATTGACTCCCGATAAACACAATGCTTATATTAATGCAGGAGAACTTAAGCAGTTAGTATCACATACAAAAATAATAACAAGGAATCCAAAACTTGATAACTACACCTTCTCATTTAATAAACAGGCTATGTAGATCATTAACTCCTCAACATCTGTAATAATCGATTATACCTAGCAAGAATAAAAAGTGTTTTAATCCATAAAGATTTGCATACATGAAGCAAATCGTATATAGAACGGCCTTTATTTACCAGACAGTCATTTCAATTAACCTGTCACGTTGTGCGATTCTTCCTCTCCTCTCTATTTTCTTACTTTGAAGGCCAAAGTAAACGTAACAAGATCGTGTTATTTTACACTCGTTCCGTTTTTTAATCTATTTTGCAGTGTTTCCCGTTTGAAGATCGTAATTAGATAAACAGTTCCTGACGCTGTGAAAATGTGCATAATGAAGTAATCCTATTTCTTTGTGATCTCCCTCTTCATCATTTGACTCGACCGGAGATTATTTCTTCCGCGTTTTGAGTCTTTCAAACGATAAAAATTGCTCAGTTTAAAATAATGGCCTATAGCTTAATTTCGCCCATGGGGCAGGGCAGTAGAAAATAGCGTAGTACTTCTTAGTCTCGTTTATACCATAACAAGTACGTAATGAATTACAAAGTCTAAACTCATAATACAAAACCATGAGAAAAGGAAATTTGATTACATTCAGAGCAGACTTAATTAGTGTGCCAGAATCTAAATTATACTTCGAAAAGTAGTTAAAAATATTTCTGTATTGCTGAAAAAAATCAATGAAATAGAAATGTTTTTACTTAAATTAAGGGCATCATCCCATACTTAAAAATTTTCCAGATTATAAGTATATGGCAGTATTACTATGGGGATGCACATATTTATACCTTCATTTCGCTAGTTTTTATTATTTAAGGTATTCATGCTTGTATATCTATAACTTTGGAGTCATAGTAGATACATAAAAATGTTCCAAAGTAGCATCCAGTTAGTAATTAGTATTTTGACAAAATAAACTTTTTGTCTTATCCCCATCGAAACAAATGGAATACAAATCATTTTTAAAAATAAAAAATAATAAAGGCCCCAAAACTGATCCCTGTGGAACATCTTTATTTAAAAGCTGAAAGTTATTCTTATGATTGTTAATTATTACGGCTTGACTACTAGATACCACTCATAGGTATTACCCCTAATTCCTATTTTATACATTTCAAACAATAACAATTGATGGTCAACTGTATAAAACGCTTTCCTAACGTCAATAAATAAAACAATGCCATTATTTCCCTTTATCCACATGCGAGAAAATTATATTTGTAAATTTCAAAGCAGCTTGTTCTGTATTATCATTTTTACAAAATCCGAATTGATTATCGGAAAAAAAATTATCCAATAAATATATTAAACATTTAAAAAATACCGATCTCTCCATATGTGCCCTAAAAAGTAGAAAATAAAACTACAGTACCATAAATACGTTTAGTTTCATTTTGCACATTTTAAGGCGCATATGGGATGATATTTATTTTTAATATTTTAAATTCATTTATTTATTTTCTTTGTCACTAAAAACACCTATCTTCAGAAACTTTCATTTGATATACACTACAAGAAAAAAAAATTGCAACACCTGGAAGGATTAATGCCATTTTATTGAAACACATGCAGCTGTTAGCATAAGCTGAGATGTGCGATTGACTACATTATGGAAAAAAAATATCGAAAATTACCACTTTATCTACCCGGTAAAGTGGTGTAATTCGTATGATGTTGAACCGCCCCGCACAGAATTGCATTCATGAATACTGCGGGGGAAGGCTATCGTACAGCTCTATAATATTCTCCTCAGGGATAGAAAGCCAAATAGTGCGAAGTCGCCGTTCCATTTTAGCGACAGTGGTTAGCGCATCTCTTGGGTGTTGTTGAAACTGTCGGCCCATCATGTTCCAGACATGTTCAATAGGTGAAAGGTCAGGCATGGTAGTCCTGAACGTTTTGCTCGTGTAGATACTGCAGACTAATGCGGGCTGTGTGGGGATGGGTGTTAACTTGCTGGTAAAAGGTTCCGTGCTGCTGAACAAGTGGGACGGTCACTGGCTGCAAAATATCGGTTGGTAACAAACATATCGTTGGGCAGTTAGAGATCCCTTATGATGACTAGTTCCGACTGAGATGTCCAATTAATGGCACCCCACACCAAAACTCAGGTGTTGGAGCTGTGTGATGATGTTGCACACACTGGAAGTGCTTGTGTGGCGTTCCTTTCCCATGGATGACAGAGAACACGTTGTCTACCATTGTGCTAAGAGAAAAACGAGATTCGTCACTAAACACCACGGTACTCCACTCTTGTTCGTTCCAGTTCTGTCTGGAGGACACCACCCTGGCAGGTATTCCATGTGTTATCTGTGCCAATCCTTTTGCCGTTGCGTTGTAGTCGCGAATCTGTCACACAATGTCATGCGTCGCATATGGCGATCCTGTAGCTCCATGGTCATACATTGTCTTCTTGATCCTTGTCAGCGTGTGCTGAATCCTTCTTGAACCCACCTGCGCCATATGTGCACGATGGTGCTGGGACTTCGGCCAACAAGATTGCCACATCCCTGTACGACAAACCAGCTTCTCTAAGGCCGATGATTCTACCACACTCAAAGTCTGTTAACTGTTGGAACGGCTGCCGACGTCTGCGTAAGGTCATCTTCAGCGGTTTAAACCAATTTCCACAACGTTTCGTCAACCAGGGAGCGTTGGTTACCTTTATCTGTGTTTGACTGCTCCGCACCTGTGACGTCAGCTCGCGCCTGTCCAATCGTTTCGATCGTCCTACAAACCTAACAATTTCCATGCACTTCCTTATACTACTACCTCCCTAAATTTCATCAATTTGCATAACTTCTTGCAAGTGTTGCATTTTTTATTTCCTCTAATATATATGACTTATAAGCATCGACTACATTTTTCCTCCCTCTGCCTTTGGAGTCGTACTCAGGGTAACCCCTGACACTGGAGATGTCCCAAGCTTTAAATTTGAGATAAAACTCGTTAAGGTCCACACCTGAATAATCCGCCCTTTTTTTGGGGGGGGGGGGATTTGAGTGGCTACGACGGTACAGTTATGGGCGTTTATTTGCCATCCAACTCGTAACTGACGGCCCGGCCCTCACGTTCGGAAGATATAGGGGAATGATCGTTTTCATTTTCGCTTTTAAGTGGGGGGGGGGGAGAGCATTGGGTGGTGAATTTGTTATAGCCTATGACACTCCACGCGTCATAAGCTTTTATTTGACACATAAATCAAATGTTTTGACAAATCCATAAACCAACAAATGACGAGCGAAAAGCAATAAGGAAGATAGGTAAAAAAATGAACCATTCTACTTTTTATTAACTTGTCAATTACCTTAGAAAATATGGGTAGAATTTATATAGGTCTATAAATAGAAAAGCTATTAATATCTCCTGTCTTATAAATTGGTATTACAATTTCTTTTTAAGGCTGTTGGAAAAACCCCAGTTTTAAATGGCATGTTTACAATTTTCAACAGTAAATTATCATATTAATTAAATACGTTTTTTAATAATACTGTTACGACAGAAGGAATCTGGCAACCGAAAGCAAAAAGTTTCAGCCAACGAATAAGAACGTTGGGAGAATTTGGAGAAGAAGAGTGGAGCGTTAACGGTCGTTGTGTGTTGTAACGGTCGGTGAGTTCGAAAATGGACGGTGAGCTGTTCTGAGACAGTGCGCGTAAGTATCAAGAAGTAACTTGATGTGTTGTGTATACGCGGAAGGATAAAAGTGGGATCTTTTATCGTTAAGTATCAAGAAGTAACTTGATGTGTTGTGTATACACGGAAGTATAAAAGTGGGAACTTTTATGGCTAACTTCGAATGTCTACACGGACTGTCTTTTTGTTCGGCTAGTGTGTGAACAGTTATTAGCACAGGACGAGAATTGGTTTACGGGTGAAGATCTTCGGGTGACCTGGTAAATCAAGTAAAAGGTAGTATTTAGTAAAATACACAGAGCTGATATTGTGTGCTCTACGCAGGAAGATTGATGACTTGTGCATGTTAATAGTTGATTTGTTAATAAGATACTTCATCCATATTTCCTTTGTAACAATTTACCTTGTATTGAATTTGGTTTTGAAATATAGCTTTTAATACTCACGCTCAGTGGCTATCCATTTTTGTAATCCGCAACATTTGGTGTCAGAAGTGGGATAATTTATTGAATGCCGTTAACTAGAAGTATGGATGAATTAGTAAAGTTGATAAATAGCTTGAAAGTCGATATGGCTACGCAGATGACTGATATGAAAGATATGAAAGCCGATATGGCTACACAGATGAATGACATTAAAAGTCAAAATAATGAGTTGAGAACTGAGATAGTTTCTCAAAAAGATGACTTGAAAGCCGATATGGCTAACAAAATAGGTGACTTGAAAGCCGAAATGGCCGCACAAAATACTGAGATGAGAGCTGAAGTGGCTTCTCAAATTGATAAGATTACTGATCAGTGTAAGGACATTAAAACCGAACTTAATAAACAATGTGATTGTTTAAAGGTTGAAATTGACAGTGTAAAATATGATCTTGATAGTGTTAAGTTAGATTATAAACATGAAATAGAAATTGTAAAAACTGATTGTGAACGCCAGTTTCAGATTTTGAGAAATGAAATGTTACCTTCTGCTTGTGATAATAATAATTCTAGTGGAAATAATGTTATTACACATATCGCTAAAAATACAACTAAACCTTCTACATATGATGGTCAATCATCTTGGACAGTATTTAAAACACAATTCGAAGTTATCGCTACAGCCAATGAGTGGAATGAATTCCAAAAGGCCAGTTTTCTTGCAGCTTCCTTAAGAAATTCTGCTGCGGAAGTTTTGCAGTCTGTTCCAGAAGAAAAACGACTTGATTATCAAAGTCTAGTTTCTGCATTAGAACTAAGGTTTGGTGATAGTTATTTAAAACAATATTACGTGACTCAATTTAAACATCGCATGCAGAAAAGTGGTGAAACTTTGCAAGAGCTTGCTAGTGATATTGAGCGTCTAGCTAGATTGGCTTATAGTAACTGTCCACCAGAAATTCAAGATAATTTAGCTCAATTACAATTTATTGATGCTATTGCTGACCCTGACACTCAGCAATCTCTGAGGATGTTGGAAGGTGAATCCTTAAAGTCAGCTGTGGTACATGCTATGAAATACGAGTGCTCCAGGCTTTCCTCCCGAGCGAACAAACGTGCAGTGAGGTTTGTGAGTGCAGAAGAAACTGTAGAAAAGAATAATGAAATGAAAGAACTAACCAAAGCCATACTATCCGTTTTGAAAGATATAAAAGGTTCTTCTTCAAAACCTACAACAGACCTTCAGTGTTGGAATTGTGGCAAGACCGGACACATTCGTACCAACTGCACTAGGAAACGAATGATGAGTCCAAGTCCATCAACTAGACAACAAGATCAAGGAAACAGAAAATTAGTCAGTCTTGCGGGGCAAAGGCTGGCAGTTGATTGGTTGGCCCCAGGGGAAGTCGCCCACGTTTCAACATTACATGGCGATAATAATGGATTAGTAGCTGATGGAGCCATAAATGGAATACCTTGCCGTATGATAGTCGACACTGGTGCAAATGTAACTTTACTCAGAACGGATATAATAAAGAAAATAATACCTCACCCAAACTTGAATACTACACAGTCTAGAATAAGCCTACAAACGGCCACTGGAGATTGTGCAAAGGTTCATGGAAAAATAGAACTTAACATCCGAGTTGGTAGCTGTCTGGTTCGCCATCCTGTTTACATCGCTGACATCTACGACGAATGCATATTAGGCCTTGATTTTCTTAAGAAACATGGATTCAACATTAGACCCAGTGATAACCTACTCATCTATGAGACAGAAGAGATTCCTCTGCTTAGCCGGACGTCTGATTCTTTATCAAGCATAACTCCAATATTAGTGACGGAAGACACAGAGATCCCAGCACAAAGTGAAGTTATAGTCCGTGGACATCGGGCGGAGACTTCTGGGGCCTTCCGATTGGCAGTTACTGATGCCTCTGGTAAAGGAGCTTTGGCTCATAATATCCTGGTTGCGAGGACTTTAGTCAGAATAGATAAAGAACAGATCCCTATCAGAGTGATGAACTGTAACAAATCCAGTAGAATGTTAAAAAAAGGTGAGGAATTAGCAATATGTGAAGCTGTTACCTGTGTAACAAGTATAAATAAAATAGAAGTTACCGATTCACATCAAAATCATACAGACATCCCATCTCATCTTACTGAATTATGGAGAGAAACAAGACAAATATTAACTGAAAACCAAGCTGTTAAGGCCGAGAACCTATTAAAAGAATTTTCTGACATTTTTTCTGCCACATCAAATGATTATGGCCGTACTAACCTGACAGAACATAAAATCAACACTGGTGATTCTCCTCCAGTCCATCTGCCGGCAAGAAGGCTTCCATTGGCAAAAAGAGAGGAGACGGAACAACTCATAAAGGACATGGAAGCTCAGGGCATTATAGAACCATCACAGAGTCCCTGGACATCACCAGTAGTTCTTGTCAAGAAAAAGGATGGATCTACACGATTTTGTGTAGATTATCGCAGATTAAATGACGTAACAAAGAAAGATTCCTTTCCTTTACCCAGGATTGACGATACACTAGACACTTTATCTGGGTCAGAATGGTTCTCAACATTAGATTTAAAGAGCGGCTATTGGCAAGTTGGTATACGTCCTGAAGACCGTGAGAAAACAGCTTTCAGTACAGGGAATGGACTTTGGCAGTTTAAGGTGATGCCATTTGGACTTTGTAATGCACCTGCCACATTTGAGCGACTAATGGAGTCAGTGCTCAAAGGCTTGTCTTTGGAGGTCTGCCTGGTTTACTTGGACGACATCATAGTTCTTGGAAGAACTTTTGAAGAACATTTGAGAAATCTTCGTCAAGTATTTGAAAAACTTAAGGCAGCCAAGTTAAAATTGGGACCGACAAAGTGTAAACTGTTCCAGCAAGAAGTTCATTACCTTGGTCATGTGATCACTACAGCAGGGATTAAGACTGATCCTAGTAAGATAGAAGCTGTAAGAGACTGGCCTCCACCACAAGATGTTCATCAACTTCGTAGTTTTATTGGACTTTGCACCTACTATAGAAGATTTGTCAAAGGTTTCTCCAACATCGCAAGGCCATTACATCGTCTGACAGAAGAGGGCCAGCGGTTTATGTGGACCACCGAATGCGATATAGCCTTTCAACAGCTAAAGAAAACTCTTTCCACAGCACCAGTGCTAGCGTACCCACAAACTGGAAAACAATTCGTGATAGATACTGACGCAAGTAACACAGGAGTTGGTGCTGTGCTTTCACAAGAACAAGACGGACAAGAGAGAGTTATTGCATACTTTAGTAAAACTTTATCCAAACCAGAGCGGAATTACTGTGTAACACGCAAAGAACTGTTAGCAATAGTAAAAGCAATAGAACATTTTCATCATTATCTCTATGGCCAGAAATTCCTTATACGTACTGATCATGCTGCACTTAGATGGTTATTAAACTTCAAAAACCCTGAAGGACAAATCGCTAGGTGGATACAACGGTTACAAGAATACGATTTCTTCATCGAACATCGAAGTGGTAAAATGCATAAGAATGCAGATGCTCTTTCCAGGCGCCCATGTATTGACAACTGTAAACATTGCTATAATGCAGAACTGAAATTTGGAACTAAAGAGATAATGCCCATAAGACAAATAGTATCGACACAAACAAACAGTGACACCCCTAACATCTGGAATCCAATTGAAATCAGGAAGGCTCAACTAGATGATGAAGACATAAAACCAATATTAGAATTGATTGAAAAATCTGATGTAAGACCTAATTGGGAGCAAATCTCGAGGTATAGTCCAACTACTAAAAGTTACTGGGCACAGTGGGATTCCTTAAAAATGGAAGACGGAGTATTATACAGAAGATGGGAGAATCCCACTGGACGGCTGATCCGTTGGCAGATAATCCTTCCTCGATCCCGAGTGGAACTTGTGATGAAAGATGTACATGATAGTGCCACTGGAGGACACTTCGGTGTTAATAAGACATTAGCCAAAGCCAGGGAACGATTTCATTGGTTGAAAAGTAGGGCAGACGTTGAGAGATGGTGTAGGCAATGTGAAGCCTGTGCAGCAAAGAAAGGCCCTAAGACTAGGAGTCGGGGTAAGCTGCAGACGTATAACGTTGGTGCCCCTTTTGAAAGAATAGCCATTGATGTAATGGGTCCGTTTCCTAGAACTGATGATGGAAATCGATATTTATTAGTGGTAATGGATTATTTCACAAAGTGGCCTGAGGTATATCCCATCCAAGACCAGGAAGCAACAACAGTGGCTGAGATGATAGTTAATAACTTCATTAGTAGGTATGGAGTACCTTTACAACTCCACTCTGATCAAGGACGGAATTTTGAATCCAATGTGTTTAAAGGCATCTGTCAACTATTAGGCATTCAGAAAACCAGAACAACTCCCTTACACCCTCAGTCGGATGGTATGGTTGAAAGGTTCAATAGAACAATTGCTCAGCATTTAGCATTATTTGTGAACGACCACCAACGTGACTGGGATCGCCATGTACCACTCCTTTTGCTGGCATATAGGACGGCAGTGCATGAGACAACTGGACAGACACCTTCCATGATGCTTTTTGGAAGAGAGTTACGTCTTCCCTGTGACCTTTTATATGGTCGGCCCGAAGCAATGCCTGTGTCCACTCCACAATACGTACAAGAATTGCAACAACGACTAGAAGAAATCCATCACTCCGTTAGACATAACATCGACATAACAAGTGACAGAACCAAAACAAGATATGACAGTAAAATAAATGGAACTATTTTTAATCAAGGAGATCTTGTCTGGCTATACAGTCCACATAGAAAGAAAGGACTATCTCCAAAACTTCAGAAACCTTGGGAAGGTCCATATACAATAGTTAACAGGATTAATGACGTGGTATATCGCATTCGTCGACGTCCAGCTACAAAGTGCAAGGTGGTTCACGTGGATCGTTTGGCCCCGTTTCATCGAAGAACTGAAGAAACTTTGGAATCCAGAATTGTTCGGGACGAACAAGACCTAGGAAGGGGACAGTGTTACGACAGAAGGAATCTGGCAACCGAAAGCAAAAAGTTTCAGCCAACGAATAAGAACGTTGGGAGAATTTGGAGAAGAAGAGTGGAGCGTTAACGGTCGTTGTGTGTTGTAACGGTCGGTGAGTTCGAAAATGGACGGTGAGCTGTTCTGAGACAGTGCGCGTAAGTATCAAGAAGTAACTTGATGTGTTGTGTATACGCGGAAGGATAAAAGTGGGATCTTTTATCGTTAAGTATCAAGAAGTAACTTGATGTGTTGTGTATACACGGAAGTATAAAAGTGGGAACTTTTATGGCTAACTTCGAATGTCTACACGGACTGTCTTTTTGTTCGGCTAGTGTGTGAACAGTTATTAGCACAGGACGAGAATTGGTTTACGGGTGAAGATCTTCGGGTGACCTGGTAAATCAAGTAAAAGGTAGTATTTAGTAAAATACACAGAGCTGATATTGTGTGCTCTACGCAGGAAGATTGATGACTTGTGCATGTTAATAGTTGATTTGTTAATAAGATACTTCATCCATATTTCCTTTGTAACAATTTACCTTGTATTGAATTTGGTTTTGAAATATAGCTTTTAATACTCACGCTCAGTGGCTATCCATTTTTGTAATCCGCAACAATACCATTCAAATGGAAATGGAATTGTGTAAACCATTGGTTCTCAACGTGGGGTACGCGGTAAAAGTTTTGGAAGTACGCCGTGAGAGCTCAAAAGTGGTATATATATATATGTTTTAATTTTATTCCCATATAATATAACTATAGTTTTATCTATCTATACAAGTGGTACGCCAGTTACATACACATTTCCAGGGGATACGTGAAACATAAAAGGTTGAGAACCACTGGTCTAAACAGTATTTTAATCATTTTACCTAATTCCACTTTAACTTATATTCAAGACTCATTTTGCGGAACTTACTATCAGAAATGCAAACATAATCAGAGTGAAAATGAAATTTACATTTAGCCATACGCTGTATAAAATATGATTTTTCAATAACACGAAAACACACTCCACACACTAAAGAAGCCGCGAAAAAACGGGGAAGGATTGTGTGACAAGATAAAAGAAATTGTCAACCTAAATATAATAGACGATATGAGGAGTCAAAGCTCTGATAATGGTGCAAATTTGCGAGGAAAGCATATTGCTTAGATACAGAGACGAGTGCATTTTATGTTCTATGTAGCTTTCATTCTTTGAACTTGGTCAGCAACGTAGCAAAATGTGACATAGAGTCAAAATATTTCAGATTAATTCAGAAATTGCAAGTGTTTTTATTTCTGACTGAACCGATAGGTGGAAAGTTTTAAGGACTTTTTTTCCTAATTTGACATTGAACAGAGTTTGCGAAACACGCTGGGAATCTCGTCTTGATGCTGTCAGAGAGTTGCGATTCCACTTGGATGAGAGTGTACGATGTACTTGTTTATAAAAATATAAATAAATTAAATTAAAAAAACTATCTTCCTATAGTAAACCTAAAACATATTGATGGTGCAATCAGTCACTGTTTTCGTATTACTTCAAACGAAGATAGGGGACGCAGCATCTTTTTGAGTAGGTAAATCAGTGACCTATCTTTCTTTGAAGTGAATACGAATTCAGTGACTGATTGCCCCATCGGTATGTTTTAGGTTTATTTTCTACTTTTTAGGGAGCATATGGGAAGATAGACATTTTTTAATTCTTTTAATTTATTTATATATTTTCTCTGCTACTAAAAAACTTACTATCAAAAACTTTCATTTGGTAACGACTCATAAACATCGACCACATTTTTTCTTCCACTTTTTTTTGGAGTGGAACCGTGACAATGGAGACGTCACAAGCTTTAATTTTAGATATAACTCGTTAGGTCGACCACCTCCATAAATTTTTGTCCCCTTTTGGGGGAGAGAGGAGAATGGTGGTAGGGGGACATAATTCGAAATAGTCAATGATCGTCCTTATAAGAGCTTTCATTTGACACCTAATTCAAAATTATAGGCCTTCGCATTTGAAAGATATAACAGAAGAAATACTTTCGCATTTGCACTTTTTAGTGATAAGAATTCAAGAGGGGATATGTTGTTTTTATTGCTCACAATATTCTCCACGTCACAAGCTTTCATTTGGCATATAACATGTTACGTTCGACCCTCGCGTTCCAAAGTTATAGTGGAACAATCGTTTTCATTGTTCCCCTTTTCAGGGAGGACACCAATATTTTTTCAACTCATTTTTTCAAGTGCTCCTTGTCTACAGGACTTTTCCTGTGATAATTTATTACTGAAAAGATGGAGGTTCAATTCTTGTATCCTATGACACTCCCCGCGTCACAAGCTTTCATTTGATGTGGGGATATTGTTACTTTCGGCACTCGTTTTCTAGAAATAATAAATTTTGACAAATTATACAGAAAGATGATTTGGACAGGTGAGAAGACTGTTTAATGATATTACAGGTGATCTCGAAATGTCAGATGAGTTCCACTCAGAAAAAGATTTTCCAATAAAAAAGAATGAGTTTTTTTTCAATACGTAAACAAGAATGTAAACACCTCTACGTAATTCCCGTAAGGGGAAAGAATTTGAAAGAAATTTTTTAGTGAAATAGTAGATGTAGTAATTAACAAAGCAGAAAACCATAATTCACATTTTAAAGTTTTAACTTAACGTTCCTTAGCTAAGAGCATTGTACATCTGAAGAAATTTTAATATTTATCATAATTTAGAAAACATTTTCAAAGAAGATAAAGCATCGGACATCTATGCTGAGGAACCAGGGGCGGATCCAGAAAATGTCTTTAAGGGGGGGGGGCTCCTTTCCTCCCTATTTTTTACTAATTTACTAACCCCCTCCCCCCCTAATTTTTATAGAAGATAGGGCTCCTTTTCGGATTATGAAGTCCGCTGGAGGAAAAAATGGATTTCGCAACTTTATTAGGCCTTTTGGCCCAAAAACAGCCTATTATTTTTCTAAATTCTTTCGGACACAAAAGCAATTTAATTAAATGAGATTACATCTATCCCTCGATTTACACGATAGATAGGTTGCTTACAGTAGATAGATTCCGGGATATAACAGTATAAATCGAAATCTTACAAAATGAGACCTATGGAAAAATAGGTATTGGTTCAGAAAAAAATTCTTGTTATAAATAAAACGTACAATGAAAATCTAATTTATACATATTTATCTCAAATCTATCTCTGATTATCAATCCCACAGTTGATTTTGTTATCAAAGAAGAAATTGAGTCATTATATTTACCTGTATCATTCGTGTCAGATACATTATTAAAGATGGAAGAACTAGAAATAGCCGTACTTCATGTTTAAATTCACTATGATGTTTCACCACAGCTAATACATCATCTACAGTTTTGCAAATTGCCATTCCTTCTGTTGAATCCCACAGATGTAAGGATTTACCAATGGATTCTTCAATTTCCATAGCTGCTCGAGCATCGAAAGCGGTGGTAGAAAGGAATCACTACTCCCTTAAACAAAGGAAGGGTGGTGCAGGCTGTGACATTGAAGGGATTTGGGCTTGGCATTATTAGCAAGCAGAGAAATGACGTCTGGGAATCTCCCTTTTCAAACTGTAGGTGACATTTCTGGAAATCGTTGTTGACCAGTGAAACTTACCATTGCCGTCGGTGTACACGATTCATGATCCAAGGGAACAACCCGTCCGAAGTCGCCTTTTTACGGCTCGGTCGGGTTTGGACATTTGAGGGGTGAACAGGTCGTAAAGTAGTGATCTGTGGGTGGAAATTGGTAGTGCTAGTGGCAAATTTGGTGATCTTGAGAGTAGTGATCTGTGGGTGGAAGTTTGGTGGTGCTAATGGTCAACACTTATTGTTGACCCATCCAGGCTCCACAATAACTATTTTGCCATTTGGAGTGAACTTGGATATCTGCCATTAGCTCAGTCAGCTTTACAGCGGCTGCGGTTAGCTTATTGGCAAATTTGCCGCACGGTGTGGTAACGATGGCCCGGGAACTTCTGGTTCTAACTTCTTCCAGAATGACCCAGATATTTGCGCTAAACGAAAAGGAACAAGTCAACCTAGGCCTATGACAAAAAGAGAAAACATGCACTAATTTTTTAGAGTATTTCGGGGATTGAAACTCTGCAGCTGTTAAAATTCCCCGATATAATTTTGGAGTTGAGTTAAATTGTTCTATTTGTTATTTTTTATTTTGTTTGAAATGGGTTTCCGGACGGAACCCATCTTAAACAGAAATTTTTGAAACAGGAAGAAATTATGAACATTTTATTTGCCATTGATAGTTCAGAGAATGAAGTCAAAGAATTCAGATTATCTGAAGAAGTGAAAGAGGTTTCGATCGTAATCGACCAAGAATATACAGCTGTACTAAATGGCGAGCAGAAAGGATTTTTCATCCCTACAAAGTCATCACTTTGATAGAGGAAGTGATTTCAGTGAAAATTCATGATTCAACGAAAACGGTAATTAATAATAAACTTGGATTGCTCTGAAAATAGAGGTGGACTAGTTCATAATCATTTAGTAGGATCGGAATCCTATAGAATTTTAAAATTATTCCTGACTGACAATATGCGTGAATTGATTATGAATAATACTAATCGATATTTTGACCATCTAAAGCAGGCCCACTCAATCTGCGGCTCGTTAAACACATACAAAAAAAACACAACTGAATATGACTCATTTCTTACAATTATTCGACCAAACACATTTAGGCGCATAAAGAAATGATTTTACCAATTCCTAATACTAATTAAAAATGTATATTTTTGTTTCTAATCAAGATATTTCCTTTATTCCTTAAGAGAGTTTTTTCTAACTCCTTTGAAATCTATGTTTTAGCTTTCAAGTATTAATATAAATTCTTTGAATCCATCATCTATATCTAAATTTACAACCCGATTCCAATTTATATCTTTCAAAATTTCCCTAACTTATTAAAAATTTATTTTTTCAACTACACAGTCATGTTTTTCCTTCTCTGACTAAAATAGGAAAAACCAATTCTATCGAGCGTTAAGCCTATAAAAAATAATCCGTTGAAAATAATTTTATTATATATGTTTTATATTTACTAGGATCTATAATCTGTATAAAAACGTGGTCAAACGTAGACCCGACTGCGGTCTAGTAATTTCTTCATGACTCGAGATTAAACCATTTGTTGCAAGGATATCAATGCATTTCTTAGAATTATTCCCACCATTTAAGATATCAATATTTATGTCTCCCAGTATTATTACATACATATCATCTATAAGTGCCAATATATTATCTATTTCTTCAGAAAATTCCGCAATTGTATATTCATGCAATTTGTAAATTTCCGACAAACAAACCTTTACAATATTAAAAGAAAGTGTAATTTGTAGTATATGTGCAGTAACAGTATTAATATCTATATTTTGAGCAATAATATTAACAGATTCTTTTACATATACAATTACTCTAACAGATTTATTAAGAGTTCCACCTTTGCAATAAAAACCATAGCCGTCAATACCGTAAATACCAGTTTCAATATTTTTTATCAAGATTTTTGTTAGAACAATGACATCCGGTTCCATATTAGCTAAATTTAGAAAAATCAAAAATTATCAAAATTCTTTCTCATACTTCTGATGTTTCCGGTTATAATTTTAAGCCCATTTCCCCAATAATAATTTGCCTTATCATAGATTCTAGTATTCTCTATAACACATATATTTCTCATTTGGGTAAAGTATTGGTCTTCCTCATCAGAATTTGCAAAATTCGCCATTTTACTATTTACTCAAATATTTCATCATCATAACATTCTGTAACTCTATATCATCCCATCTACATCTTCCGAATATCTTAATCTTTGTGCCTCTGCATTTTCACCTTTTGTGACATATCTCTTGGCATCTCTTACCGAAACAAACTTGTAACATTTTCCCTTTTGTTTTCACCTCATACAATAGCTCTTTATTTTCTGGAGTAAGGTGGTTGTTGACGTAAATCTTTTCTTCTTCATATATGTCGTTAATATTCTTGGTACTCAGATCTCTTTTTGGCTCTCCATTTTCTAACCCATTCTTCTTTCATTTTACTTGATCCCAATTGAACTACAATTGACCTACTTTTATTTCTATTTCTGGTTGGGATTCTGTGTGCTGCCTGAATGTCTTTATTTTCTTTATCTATGTTCAGTGCATTTGGCAATTTGTTCATTGTATCAGCTATATTTTCCTGTTTGGCCTCTGGGATACCGACTATTTCTATATTCGAATTTCTAGTATATTGCTGCAACTCACTTAATTTCAACTTTAGGTCGTTTTGCATGTGTTTATTTTGGTCATTTAGGGTCTTATTTTGCGTTTGTATATATTTGCTAGTTTTCGACATCTTTTTTATGATTGATTCTCATCCATTTTACTTGAGCAGAAAGTAACACTTTTTCTAAATTCCGCCATTTACCTCTTAATTTCTTCTCTACATTTTACATCTTCTGCTACTAAATCATTTCTTAAAATCTGCAATTGCCGACCGACTACCCTTTCAATGATCATTATTAAGTTATCTTTCCCATTTTTACCATCAGGTTCTGTCGGATGTACTTCCGATGCATATGTATCCTGCATAAATCGTTCTGTTTTACAATCAACACATTTAATTTTACTCTTTCTTTCCACTGACATTTTTCGAAATTGCTGTCTGCAATACCCATATAGTAGAAATGATAATTGTTTCTGTATACACTACATTGGATCTGATCTAACTGTTCGTAAATTTCTTTACCACAATCCAAACAACACTCTACCATTTTATGTTCTTAAATTCGAAGTAATTTTTCTGAATACCTTACTTATATGAAGCTAATAGCACACACACGCACAAATACTGAGCTGTTTACAAAGCAAACCATAATAACCAAAAAAATTTTAGTTAACAATATAACATTCATCAACTTCAAATATTACATTGCCTATAAGTGTATTTAAACTGGAACACAAAAATCAAATACGCTTTCAGTAAATAAATACTCGTTCGTATACAACAATAACTTATTTATACTCTATTACATGGGCAAACTATTGCAATTCTCAAAAGAGAGAGAAAAAAATAGCACAGATTGAAGTTATAAAGTGATCCCGGGATCACCTTTCATTCACAGGTACTAACATTCAGTTTGTTACGTCACTTACCGCAATCTGCTACCTTCACACGTGCACGTCCTTGCTTTAATTCTTGCATTCCAATGTTTCTACTTACATGATGATTCTACTTCCTTACTCCACTCCGGCACCGCTCCACTCTTACATATGGATCACTCGTAGGCGTGGAGTTTCACGCACGTGGATGTCCTTGTCGTCAAAGTCTGCACATGGCTTGGATTGGAGTAAATGTCAAATCTAACGATTTGGAGCGGGTTCTTTTCTAATTAAATCAGGGATTTAACACTTCTACTATATAAAAATGATTTTGAACAATTCAGAGATCGGAATTTAGAATATTCTACTTTTTCATTGAAAACCGCGGGAGCTCACATTTCTTGCGTCTCCACTACACCATGCCTATTGCCTGTGACATATCTCCCTTTGTCATATATCAAAGCAGAATTTAGTTAAAAACAAATGATAAAGTTCCTGACCAGTCAGAATGCACTTGCACATGAGAGTGCTTTTACGTACATCTTTCATCGCATACTATATTTTATTTGTATGACAATTAATAAATTTGCTTTACATACTAGATTTCGTACAGTTCTTGGTTATTTCAATTTAAATGTTCACATTTATTCACATGAGAGGGTTGGGTTGGGTTGTTTTACCTCTGAGCGGCACTTTTTTGCACACCATGGGCTAAATGGCCAGGTCACATGGACCCCGAAGGCTCAGAGAAGGTTGGGTGAGGGGACCCACTGGAACAGCTGTTGGGAGACAGATGGTAGCCTCCCGTCTAGGCCATCCAGCGTGTTCTTTAACGTGCACAGGGTATGGCTCTCCCGCACACGGGGCCACGGCTTAACGTCCCATCCGACGGACGGCGGCCTTTCCAAGCCCATCGGTGTCCCCTACTGACCGTGGGCAGGGTGGGGAATTTTTGCGTTGATAAATCTCAACGCTGACCCAGCTGGGACTCGAACCTGGGAAGTACAGATTACGAGCCTGGCGCGCTACCAACTGAGCCGCCCCCGCCCCTATTCACATGAGAGAATTATAATTAAGTTTAAAACAGAATATAACTGGGATATATTTTTATTAATATCTACTTCAGTCCCTAATGCTTATAGTGTTATTAGTAGTAAACAAGCGGTAATTTTAGTCCTTGTCTGAGGACGGCAGATTATCTAGCTACTGCCCTGCCTCTCCTATACATGGACTAGGTATGAACGACACATTCAATGGACAATGGCTTTTCAGGCCGAGGTCCCCCTTTCTCACCGAGGGCAGAATGGGGTTAGAGCAGATAAATCATAATACAGGCACAGTTGAGACTCGAACCTGAGAACTTCAGATTACGATACTGGCGCGATACTGACTAGGCCAACCCCCGACCCTCATACTTTATGATTACAGCGTTTGAACCCGCATTCTTTGCCTATAGCTAAATACTGATCGCAACAGTTCGGAAAATGCTGACGACTATTCCATTAATATGAGTAGAATATAAAAACGTTACGGGGGGAGGGAGGTAGCAATAAAAATTTGCAGGGATAAGTTCGCTTGTAAATTATTATTAATATCAGGATACTACTATGTTTGTAGTTGAAATTCAACGTCCTTGAGGTCGAAACAGAAAAGGAGATTTAAACATGAACTCGAGTTCTATGAAAGATAGAGATTTGAATCTGTATGCAACACCCTTGGCATGGAGAAACCAAATTGCACACTTGGAATCAGATGGTCGTCTTTAGAAAATCACTTAAGATCCAAATCTGTTAAAAACGAGACATAAAACTCTTCAACACTGAGCACATTCATGTCCTTCTAGAAAACTGCTGGGTCACATGTATTACGAGAAAGCCATGCGGTGGACCTGCCGACAAAGGGTGTCCAGAATAATCTACCTCAGAAGCACTTAAGCTGGAGGTTTCGAGCAGTTTGAAAAGGGTCCCCCTGCGTACCTAAACAAAATGATAATCATTATAATTAACCATGTATCAGGGATTTAAAAACTTGTTTGGTGTCCTCCTGCCCCCAACCCCCCCAAAAAATAAATAAAATAAAAAAAGCAAAATCTTCGAGGAGCTTAGGCCCTGAAAAATGAAGAATGTAACAGCAGATCCACTAAATATGAAACAAAAAATTAGCATTAATACATTTTATCTAATTAAATATACTTTTTACTTTACGTGATTAGATTTAATTTCAACGAGGTATTCACAATGATGATTGAATCGATCTATGGAATAAAAAGGACATGAATTTCAACATTTGTAAAAATATTAGAAAAAAAAATTGGTTTCTTCAAACCTTCATTAAATTGAATTATTTAATTATTCATTTATCTTAATTCATTTAATACATGAATGCGTTTGAAAACAAAATTTTTATACTTCTACTTTTAATACGAAAATTTAATAAGTTCTGGCGCTTTTCAAAGATTTTGCGGTTCAGTGGAGGGCTGCGGCTTATAGTTTGAAAAACTTCGAACTAATTGTAGGGTAGTGAGAAGAGTTTGCATAAATCTGCGATTCTATAGAGCCGCAGTTTCAAAAAGCTTGAGAATCTCTGTCAGACAGATTATACCATACATTAATCAAACCTATGACCCAAACCTAAGTATTAAAGAAAATGAGAGCGAGTAAGCTTAAAAAAAGCGATGAAAAAATTAGGTATATTAATTGCTTTATATATATATATCTTTATTAAAATTACGAAAAATAAAAATTCTTAAGCAGAAGTTATGAAGTAGAATTCCTTCACTTGAAAAGAGAAGATATTAAAAACAATAATAATACCTTTATTTAACTAGAATAAAATACATAAAAATACACAAAAGCAAACACCAAAAATAAAATACAAAATCGTCGCTACAACTGGAAATACGGTAACGGGTAAAATTGAGCATTTTCAAAGCATAAATACTAAAAATTATAAACCTAAGCATACATATATTTGAGATAGAAATTATATTTACATCATCCGATGTTACTAAATAAAATGCAGTGAAGAAATGGAAAAGATTATCAATATTAAATTACAACGGAAGAAAATGAGGCTAATGAAATGTTACAAAGGACTCAATATCAAAAATACTCAAGTCTTAATTTTCGCTAAATTTTGCCTCAGAGATTTAGTTCCTCAGATTTATGCTTAAATCTAGGAGCCAGATTAAAAATTTCTGACATGTATAACTGTCTGACATTAACAATAACATTAATATTTAATCAATTTGGACACTGGACAACTTCAGGGAGGACTTTTACTATTCACTTATGAAGACTAACTTTTTAAAATTAGTTTATAGACTCCACCTTTACTGCATATAGTGAAATAAAGTCTAGCATAGACCCGAGAAAATATAAGTTTGTAAAATTTTTACAGATACCATTATTTTAGTTTATATAACCTATATAAGGTATATCTTAATTTGCTCAATAGATATATAACGAGAGTTCTCTAGTTCAATTTAGAATAAAAAAACACCTAAATATTTTCATTCTTGTACTTGTTCAATTAATTCACAAGAGCATTCATAATTGCTTGGTGCACAAAGATGCATTATGGAATTGAAACATTAAATTAAAAGATTTCGCTTTCAATTCGAATAAAATAAATTTAGTTTCCCAAATATTCATTTTTATCCTATTATTATTATTAAACCATCTGTTCAAAGCAAACAAATCTGCTTCCACTATTTTAAACTTTAGAATATTATCAGAATACATTACAGCAATGTCTCCTGCAAAACTAATAAGCTTACCATTTAGCTTCAATGAACATAAATCATTAACATCAATGAGAAACAACAGTGGTCGTAACATGGGAGCTTTGCGGTACTCCTGTTTTCATTGTCTGGAAATTACTTGTAACATTGTCAAAGTAATAGTTTGCTATCTGTTACAAAAGTAAGATGTAGCCATAGATAAAACCTATTACACACATTTTTTTTTTTCAATAAAATTTCATGATGAAAACGAATCAGAAGCCTTTTCAATAACAAAAAATATAGCTGAGATTTCTCGATTCATCATTACTCTTAAAAATGAAGCTAGTAAATTCCATACATGCCTATTGTGCATTTCTAATTTCACGAACCCTAAATTAATTTTTACTAAAAATTTCAAAATAATATAGAAACTACAAAGGTTTTCTTTTAATTCATAAAATCGATAATTGCCTATAGTTATATAATTGTCGATAATTATCTATTAGTCTATAATTGAGGAAAAAAAAATTCTATCTCCAGACTAACCTGTAAATTATTAATTTATTTTATGAACTATGAAATCTAGATATTTACTAATAATTTGTATTATTTATCCTATCAATTCCAACTGCCTGTCATTTAAATTATTTACAATATTGTAACCCTCATTAGCTGTAATTCCAACTAATAGAATTTGTGTTTAAGATAGATGCATTATTCTTATTGTCTGAATGCAATATATTATCTTCAATAAATGTTCCATAATTAATAAAACGACTATTCATAGCATCAGCTGTGTGACATAAATCTTTGGTTTTAGGCAATATTCTGTGTTTGCAATCAGTACCAAAACTTCATCAATACATTTCTACTGCTTTCTTGAATCTTTTCCGCAATTGTTAAACTCTCTATGATGAAAATTTCTTTAACCTATTTGATTCAATTTTTCACGAATTCATTTACACTTTCATACTCCATTTTAATTTCCAGATTACCAATGTATCTTTTATGCTTTATGCATACAATATTTCTTTCAGATTGGTTAAATGAATAATTTCATTAGTTATCCATTCCTTTTCCACAGAATTCTTTTTAATATGAATTTCACCCATAACTTTAATGGAAAAGCCCTTTCTGCAAATATTTTATAATTAACATTCAAATTTTCAAGACACATATTATAAATTTAATATTTTTATATAATTTTCAAAACGTACAATTATTGCAAATTATTAGTCAATTATTGCAAATTTTTTATTTGCTATTTTAGATTTGTGCATGATTTTATTTGGATTCCTAATATTAAACGGTAATGGAAAATGATCAGTTATACGAGTTTCACATTGAGCAACCTCTATGCTGTGAGTTTCAAATTTTTCTGTCTTAAGCATGGCCTATACAAGTTGAACTTTCCCTCATAATTCTTGTGGGTATATTAATATACTGTCTAAATTCCAGTTCTGACATGTAATCCTTATATACATCACTTCCATCTTTAAATAAATAAATATCCATATCACCAATTATATAAATGGTATTACTTTTTATATCCTATTATATCACAGCTTAATTTATTAGTTTTTAGTCCCACTATTACGCTGTATCAGTCTGAAAGTGTAAGTAGTGATTGTCTTAAACGATATAAATAAGACTGATATAGCGTAATAGTGGCTCTAAAAAATACTTTTTTTATCTTTCAAAATTGCGTAAAATTAATTAGTAAACAATTCAGTATTATAAGCATGAGATCTATTGATCAAATTTATTAAGTTACTATTATCAATATCACACAAATGTATACATTCAGCGGTATTCATGTTCATATCAGACTTTACAAAGTTTGGTAAAGTATTCATAATATACACAATTAGAGAGACAACCAAGAGATTGGTTAAGATCTACAACAAAAGAAACTAGTATACTCAGAAACATTTGATACCTTAATCTCATAATTCTTAACCCAGATCTCAGTTAACATAATTAATTAGAAAAATATTTAAGAGAGTTCAGAAGTACTAATAGTTAATCAGAATTTTGTCTATTATTTCGTATTATATTATAATATGAAATTAAACATGTGATTCATTCACTTCTACGTATTTCTGAAATCAGATATTTTTTAATCATAGGAGAATTTCTTTCAGTTGTATATTTTAATATTTTTAAATTTGTGTTCTTCAAATAATCATCGTCAAATTTTAGCACAATACTCTCAAAATGCAAGTTCTCAATCATAAATGTTATCGATCAAGATGAAATGTCATATGGAATGAAGCCTATTCTTTTATCAAACTTTTATCAAAAAGAACGACGCTTCGATCGAGATCGACGATGAAGAAACAAGCCATCCACTTATTAAGATATTCGTCTTATAACTTCAACTTTGTTGTTGTTTCAACATTGCTGAGAACTGATCTAATTATATACACGAGAAATGCCAGAAACAAAAAAAAAATGCAATTCATATTAAAAAGGAAATTAGAAATTAATGGATTCAAATCAATTACTTTGCTGATTAAGAGACCATCTCTGAAAACATCACTAGCATGGCATTGCAGAGTAAATTTTCATTACAAATATAGTAGTCTATTAGATACTTTGAATGCAAGAAATCATCAGATCTGCTTAAAAATAATAAAACCGATCCGTCAAGGAAAATGTTTTATGCCAGAAATGGAATTCAATTAAAATAGCTCGCGAAACCTTTTTCAGTTCAAGCATATTAATTTTTCGCTGAAGCAGAATAGGCCCGATTTATTTTTTAATTGTTGAATTTTTTGATTAGTTGACTCTTTAGAACCAACAAGTGAGCAAAAAGAGTTTTTATTATAAGAAAGCAATCTGTAGTAAATAAAATCCACTTATATCTAATTAAACCCCGAGTCTAGATTAAATCAAGATAATGCTGTGGAATAAACAATAAAGATACTATGCAATAAAAGTGTGTTGATGTTTCATAATTTATTCAACAATTGTTACAACTGTACAAATATTTTTTTTTCAGGAATCCATTTCAATCTAGTTGATAAAATGAAAAGCCTTCAAATAAAATTGTTCTTAAAATTTAGACGTTCCTCTGTAATTAAGGAAATCTTATATATTTAACATATTTTTCCTCATTCTTACCGTAATTTCAGCAGGAATTATTTACTGATGTGTTAGAACTTAAAACCTCGCTGATCTAATATAATTACTTCTGCTGCACAAAAATAATAGCAAATTTTAGAACGAAATCACATAAAGAATTAAAATATTAACATTTTTGATATTTTCTCCAAAACTATTAAACAATAAAATTTTCAAATACTTTTAAATTCGTATCTTTTTTTTAAATTCTGCTAATAAGAACAGATCCGAGCTTGAAATTCTAGCAATTTAGCGCAAAATATTATTAATAGTCTCATTACTTTACTCATTTGAATTTTAAAGTGAGCAAACCGAACAAACAGCATATAAAAATTATAATCACCTTAATGCCGCAGCAATTCCAAAATTATTGGCATTTTTAAAACCAATGGCGCCCAGATTGAAGTCTGTTGAACACAAAACGATGCTTTGATAGAACATTTCGTACATACATTTACTTCTGTTACTTAATTATTTAATAAAATATAGCACTTCAAAATATGGGTATTCTTTTACATTGACCTTGTAAACTGAATGCACAAATTATTATATACACCTACCTAATAGTCTGTTGCTCTACCATTTGCCCTCGCAACAGCAGCCAGACGTCTTGGAAAGGACTCAATGAGGTGTTGAAAACACGGAGGTGGTATTGCCGCCCATTAAGCGAGGATTACCTGTCGTAGATCATCCACAGTTGCTGGTGCAGATGACGGTCTCTAACAGATCTTTCCAATTCGTTCCACAAATTCTCAATGGGGTTAAGGTACGGCGATGGAGGAGACCATAAGAGTGTGGTAAACACACTTGAATGATCCTGAAGCCAATTGGTCGCCACTGGGGAAGTATGCGGTGTGGCGTTGTCCTGTTGAAAGATGGCATCTTGTGCAGAAATAGAATCATTACGAACGGATGTAGACAGTCGTTGAGGATGCTCACATACCTTGTGCTGGTAACAGAGGTCTCGACGGGATATGAGGGGCCCTAAGAAAGCCTATGTAAAAGCACCCCAAACTGTTAACCGCCTCCACCTGCAGGAATGACCCCAACTTGGCAAGCTGGGTCCATTACTTCATGTGTCCACACTTGCATCCTCCCATCGGCGGGATAGAGTTGAAATAGTGATTCGTCAGACCGGATGACAGTTTCCAGTCCTCCACACTCCAGTTGTGATAGGGGTTTGCAAACTGCAGCTAATCTTTTGGTGCCTTGCAGTCAACAAGAGGACACGATTTGGACATCGACTTGCCATAGCCTATTTTTTTCATGGTACGATGGATAGTCTTTGTGCATAAGCTTGTGGATTCGCCCTCATTCAGTTCTGGCATTATCTGCTCCATGGTAGCAATACGATTCCTTGTAACGATGTGGGACAGACTGTGCTGACCTCGAGTCAATTGCACGTTTACGTCCACATTTCTCCCGCTGGTTGGAAGTTTTGTCGTATTTCCCATAGTCTTGGTATGCACGTGCAACAGTCTAAAGTGAAAATCCCAACAGTTCAGTAGTTGCGGTGATTGAACAATCGGCCTTCCTCGCACCTACTATCTGGCCACGGTCAAACTCATTTATGCCGCTGCCTTTATCCATAATTACTTCTTCGTGACTGGTTTCCAATGCGTACAGACCTGCTCTCTTTATAGGCATTGCCAATTTCAGCATCCCACGTGATTGGACGCGATATTGCTGCTTTGCGTATTGTTATCGGGGTGTATATAATAATATTTTTATTCAGTGTATTATGCTGCTAGTTCTGCCATCGATTTCAAACTCTTGCACTAAAGATGAATCCTTTTAATGAACATATGAAAACGTAATAATCTTATTCTAAACAAATCAGAGATCACTGAAAATCAGAATATATCACCAAGAACCCCTTTGAAATGATGAAGTCGGACCTAAAAGTGAAGATGATCCCTCCGCGGAGCAAACATCTGCGGTTATTACGGCTCACATGGGTAAAAATATAAAACTCAATTTGCTATAAAATAATAAGGAAATATTCACTTCGATAAAAAACAATATCTGATTGGCTGATAATATGCCAATTGTACAAAAAAACCTCCATTCAGAAGTAAAGCTCATAATAGGTAGTATTCTTCAATGAAAAGTATTTCTACCTTCGAGTAAATCAAAATCGACACTAATCTTGAATCTTTTGGTCAATTATTTGGGGCTTCAAGCACTGGTTCAAAAGCGGAATATACTTCAATCGAATGTTAATCTCTAAATCTTAACTACAGAAATAATTTGAATTTGGCATTTTAGTTTTAATTACAGTTTTATTTTAATTTTATTTTTGAGTTCACGATACGCCTTTTCTCTTCCAAGAAAATTTTAAAATCGACATTGTTACTGAATATTTTAATCCAATACGAGATGACATAGTATATACATGTTGAATATCCCATTTTAATGTTAATTGCTAAATCTAACTATAGAGCATAACGCAAAGATTGGAATCAGAAAAAAATTTAACCGTATATAACACAAAACAGGAAAACTATTTATTCAACAAAAAAAAAATGGCATGTTAATTCAGATTCTTCGTATACCGTAGATTAATCGAATCAGTTTTGATGAGGTTTGGGTACAAGTGTCTACCAATTTTGATGAAATGCTTAAATTACACAAAACTGATTGTGAGTCATAAAATTCAAGCATCAACATCTTTAATACAAGCAGAAGTAGATACATAACGCTATTTCTATAAAAGGATACTGAGAAAACTTGGTATCAGCATAAAACAATATAACCAACTTTTATCACAGTGTTCAATTATTTGGGTTTTCATATATCCCCTTTTTTGGGGAGATATGAACCAACGTGAAAATAGTAATGAAAAAAAAGGATTTAGGGATAAACAAGAAAAAGGTGCTTCTAACTGACAATACAACTCAACCCATATGAACATATGGCGTAATTGGAAAATACACCTCCATTCTGTTCCTTGAGATCTAATGCAAGAGACTTATTACTGCGCAACTTTCCAAAGAACGCATATTCAATATAAAAGTAAAAAAGATAAACTAGTTAAATTTAGAATTTAAATGCAAGTATTTACTCTGAATTCGTTAGGAAGTAGTTGGCAAAACGGCGCTTATGAATTAATTATATTTTTGTACCTCCAAAGTGTGCTAAAGGTCTAGGTGTACAGAGAAAGACTGAGAAATTTGAGAAAGAAAACCGTCATTTTATTTCAAGGTTGAATTGTCTTATTAACCATTTTCGCTGAACATTGGTTAGATGACTAAATAATAAAATAATATAATAAAAAAATTTAATTATCATTGTACGCATCATTATACATATTAATATTTATTATCTCTGCTTACCACAGAGATCTGGCTGAAAGTTATCATTTTAATACGCCATAAAGATCTGTAAGGAAGGAGAGACCTCAACAGAAGTACAACACAAGAAACAAAACCTCCATGTCTTATTCGGTGCTCTAACCTAGGTTCTTTTGCACCGCAGCTAAACTCTCTAACCACTCTGCCGCCGGGATATTGAAAATGAAAAAAGCATTAGTTTTATATTAACTGAAAAATATTTTTGGAAATGAAAAGTGCGGAACTCTATCTTTTTTCACATACAATTCTCACGATCTCTTTTTTTACTTGATATTTTACCTTTTTTTAATCATATGAAAAGTTTACAATCTGGAATGCTAAAGATACGAGAGGAGATTAAATAATTCATACGTAGTTATATCTCCAACATTTACTTTCTCATATTGTCATACTTTTGTCATCATACGCAATATTATTTCTTCAAAGCAGTCTTCTATTTTTATTACCTATCTTCTTACTGCTTTTCGCTTTGACATTTGTCGGTTTGTTGGTTTGTGTATTTGACAAAAGGTTGTTCCACCATATCTTTCGAACGCGATGGAGAAACTTAATGATTTAAGTGTCAAATGAAAGCTGGTGACACTGGGAGTGTCACAAGCTACAAAAAAAATTGACACACCATGCTTTTCCCCTTCTAAAAAAAGATGGATATATGGAAACTATTCTTCCACTGCATCTCCAGAACCCGAATGCCAAAAATAAGATGCTACACATCAAATAAAAGCTTCTGACGCAGGGAATGTCATATGCAAATAATGATTTATGTGTAAAAATGAAAGCTTCTGACGCCGGGAGTGTCATAGGCTATAAAAAATTGACCCACCGTGCATTCTTCCCCCCCCCCCCCTATAAAGCGGGAAATGTGAAAGTCGTTCTTACTATCATTTCCGAACGCGAGGGCCTACAGTTACGAGTAAGGTGTCAAATGAAAACTCATATAATGAGCGTCGCAAACCATTTCGAATTTTGCCCTCATTATTCCCCCACTCTGATAAAAGAGAGAGGGGGGGGGGAAATTTCAAGTGTTAGACTTTAATGAGTCATCTCAAATTAAAGCTTGTGACTTCTCCAATATGATCCAATATGATCCCCCTCAAACATGACTCAAAAAGGGAGAGAAAATGTGGTCGATGTTTATGATTCATATAACACTGAAAGATTTGAAGGTGGTGGAAGTTTTTGAAGTAGTGATTTTGAAGGAAGGCGTTTTTAGTGACAATGTTTATGATTCCCATAACACTGAAAGTTTTGAAGGTGATGGAAGTTTTTGAAGTAGTGGTTTTGAAGGAAGGCGTTTTTAGTGATAATATTTATGATTCACATAACACTGAAAGTTTTGAAGGTGGTGGAAGTTTTTGAAGTAGTGATTTTGAAAGAAGACGTTTTTAGTGATAAAAAATATAAATAAATTCTAAAAATACTTACCTACCTATATGGCTGCAAAAAGTAGAAAATAAATCTAAAGCATATCGATGGTGCAATCAGTCACTGTGTTCGTATTCACTTCAAAGGAAGGTAGGGGTGCCTATTTACCTACACAACAGGATTGCCGGCGCCCTATCTTCCTTTGAAGTGAATACGAACGCAGTGACTGATTGCACTATCAATATGCTTTAAGTTTATTTTCTACTTTCTAGGGCCATAGAGAAAAATATGCATTTTTAAAATTTTTTTTAATAAATATTTTTTTACTGCTTTTCGCTTGCCATTTGTCGGTTTGTGGATTTGTCAAAACAGTTATTCCTCTATATACTTCGCACGTGACTGACAAACATAACGATGTATGCGTCAAATGAAAGCTTGTAACGCGGGAGTGTCATAGACTATAGCAAATCGACACCCATGGTATCTTTCCTCTCTAAAAGAGGGAAAATATAAAGACGATTGTTCGACTATATCTTCGGAACCGAAGTGTCTATGTGTCAAATGAAAGTTTGTGACATTGGGAATGTTACAGATTAAAAAAAATTCCAGCTCCTGTCTCTTTCCTCCTAAAAGGGCAAAACGCTAAAAATGGGAATCAAAAACGATTGTTCCGCAATATCTTCCGAAAGGGAGGTCTTACCACTCTCCCCCACCCGCCGCAAAAAAAAAGGAGCGGATTTTCGCATGGTGGACCTTAATGAGTTACATCTCAAATTAAAACTTGTGACGTCTCCATTACCATGGGTTACCTAAAACACGACTTCAAAAACAGCGGGTGGAAATAGGTAGTCGATATTTTTAAGTCATATGAAATGAAAGTTTCTTAAGATAGGTATTTTTAGTGACAAAGGAAAAAATAAATAAATTAAAAATTAAAAAAATACCTATCTTCCCATATGCGCCCTAAAAACGTAGAAAATAAAACTAAAGTGTATCAATGGTGCAATCAGTCACTGAATTCATATTCACTTCAAAGGAAAATCGGGCGCTGATTTACCTACTCAAGAAGATTCCCGGCGAGCTGTCTTGACTGATTGCACATTGACTGATTGCACCATCGATATCCTTTAATCTCATTTTCTGCATTTTAGGGCGCATATAGGAAGATAGGTATTTTTTTATTCATTTATATTTTACTCTTGTATAATTATTATTGACTTTAAACTATTTATTGATATCAAACTATAAACTTATGGAACCGTATTAGTATAGTTACTTATAAATTCCCTAAAATTTTGGAATTTTTGACAAATTATAATATTTACTTTTTTTAAATTTAGTTTGTCTCTCATGATGTATTTTATTTTACATACAATATAACACGTATTTTAATAAATGCTTTCCGTGGCGTATTACGATACCGAAGAAAAATTCAATTAATTATATTTATGCTAATTGAAATAGTATAAAATGAAATCTTTTAATTTAAATAAATTAACTATCAGTTATTTAATTTTTCCATTATATGAAAACTTTATACGAGGTCGTTCAAAACGTTCTTGACAGGTCTCGGTATATTTGCACTCGTTCCTCCACAGTTAACAAGCTACGACTTGTTTGAAAACTTGTCTACACTTGTTTGAAATTTTCATTTCTCTCTTCGCTGGCGGAGCGTAAAATTCGGTCTGCGAAATCTGTGGGTTTTTGCTGAAAAAGATTGGGAAATCTTTTACATTTTCACAAGGATGTAGCATGGGGATGATGCAAAAAAAATCATGCTGATTTATCACAGTAAAATTCATGCTGATTATCATGTATATGGGGGATTATGCCTTTTCATATGCCAGTGTTACGGGATGGATGCGCAAATTCAGAGAAGGACAGCACAGCTTCGAAGACCTCCCTCGTGCAGGAAGACCGAAGGAAGCCGTGAACGAGAACCATCGCTGCTGTTCGTAAACCCATAAGGAACACCCACACGTTGTTTTCACTAAAGTTACGGTATGAGGAATGATTCCTCATATCATAACTTTAGATGTCAGTTTATCGATTGGCAATGTGGAAATAATTATTCATCAACATCTAAAGTTCCTAAAGATCTGTGCCAAATGGGTACCCCATTTGACTGAGAGAACAGCAAAACAAGAGTTGGCGGCGCAAGGAGATGCTGGTAATATTTGAATCTAGTGGCCCCAAACGGTTAACTGACATTGACACAGATGATGAGACGTGGTTTTATTACTATATTACTCCCAGAAAGATCGACAACTATGTTTAGGTTGCGGAAGATGAACCGCATCCCCAAATCTTCCGACAAGATTTTCGCTCAAGGAAGGTTATGTTCACAATTTTTTTTTTCAATTCCCAAGGAGTGATACCCGTGGGCACCTTATCTGAAAAAAATTACTATAAATTGCCAATACTACACCAACATTGTTTTGCCCAAAATGGTTAAGGATTTGAAGTCGTGTCAAGGGTTTTCCTTCTTCATGACAATGGAAGTGCTCACAAAACCAGACAGGTTAAGGTCTATCTGGAGCAGGAAAAAATTAAACAGCTACCCCATTCTGTATATTCATCCGATATTACCATGCGATTTTTGGTTGTTTCCAAAAATTAAACAGTAATTTGCTGGAAAGCCTTTTTAAAGGGTGCAAGACGTTGCAAAATGCGTTCATTCAGAGTTGCGGAGTATTCCCCAATAGGAGAACTACCAAGTGTTCCAGAATTGGCGTAAACGTCTGCAACTTTGCATAGATGCTGGAGAGAAATACGTTGAAGGGCAGTAAAAGTTTGTTGAGATAAGTGCAATGGTTTTTGTTTTGCAGATGTATGTCAAGAACGTTTCGAACGCCCCTCATAGCGGTATTTACGATAATTCAGAAACATTGGCAAAAACAAAAAACATACTAAAACACTGTTAAAATAGAAAGAAAATATGCGAATTTCTGATATATTTATTTTATATGCAGATAATATATTTAAAAACTATCTTTTGAAGCAACATTATATATATAGTTTTATGACATTTTTTTAAAGTTAATTTATTTAATTTTGTAGGCAATACTTATTATTGTAGACATAATTATATAGCTGTCAAGACAGTAAACAATAATAAGAGTTCTTTACTATGTATGTTTTATAGCAAAAGCAGAAGTCACGTTATAACTTAAAGATAACTCTAAAATCAAACTCAAAGCAAATTCAAAAGCTGATAAAAACCAAATGTGTATTAAGGTAGCGAAATTAAAATAGTAAGGATGCAGTGTGATGATACTGATGTCCTCATATCCTTAAAATTAGAGTGCCTGGGTATCTAGAAATAGGCTTTGCTGCCTGGTATGATGACAGACTGATGAAGGTTAGGTTTTCGTTTTAATATTTTCTATTCCATTCCTTTGAGTTGTCCTGACAGTCCAGTTAGGCCTGCCAGGGTGCCTGGTTCGTACTTAGTATAGTTAAAATGTGCGACAGCGAATTGTATATTGTAGTACAAATCCCGAAGGATAGAAATTTGTTATTTCGCATTTTTAATGAGAAATAGCAAATTTAAAAAAATTATTCAGGCAAAAAGCAATGCTCTATGCAGTTAAAAACAGGAAATGAGTTGCATTTCTTTTTCAGCGGAACAACGAGAGAAGTACATAGCTCACTTGAAGAATAAAGGAATCTAGGCGGGCATACTGAAATTATAGTTTTAAAAAAATACATAAATACAGAATATGAGAGTATTTTGAAAACAGACCATCAACATTACATAATGACAAAGTAAGAAATCCTATTCCAAGAGAAGGATGGGATACGCTAATATTCAATAATCTGAAAAAACAGTTAAAATGTTTAGAAAATTCCATCTTTAAGTTTCTTTTTTACTTATTGCACAGCTGAGTTTTAATTTCCCAAATAATGTAATTGATATAAATAAAATTGTTACTTCCTGAATATTATGATTTTCTTTATTGTTAATGCACGAGAGGCACCATTTACAGGCTAACAGACTAGGTAGCATGAACACCAAGTTGGATTCGTTTGGGTTGGGGGATGGATACCCGGTGAGGCTGCATAGGTTAGAAGGATGGCTCATGTGTAGGTGAGAATGTTTTTTTAATATTACAAGGTCAAGTCCATTATTGCCTTCTATTGTTTCAACGAATACACGGCGCACATATAAGGAGAAAATCTACAAGCCCTATTGGGATTCGAACTGGTGAATGAAAGCAAGACAGCAAGAAGCTGAGGGTACCAGAATCACCAATTTCAAGAATATAATATATATATTCAAGAATTCAAGAATATCGTATGTAGTCTGAGGAATCAATTCAAACTAGAGAAATAGTCGATGAACAGGATATAGAAGCATTAAGCTTAGCACACAAGATGGTTAAAAGAGTTAAAATGGGTCTTTATATTCGACTACCTGTGTTTTGAGTGATCCAAACTTAATGCCAATAATAACACCAGCCCAACATTTGTCTTCGATTGGTAACTGAATTATATTATTCGCATATGAAAAAGATTCTTTCGACAATAAAACTCTAACTGTATTACGATCTGAAGAAAAGTGGGGACACACAATCTATCCTCTAATATAGGGATTCTCAACGTGGGATACGCGGAAAAATTTTCTGGGGTACGCCGTGAGAGCTCAAAAGTCCCTAGATATATGTTATATATATATGTGTTTTATTTTATTCCCATTGTTATACTATACTATAGCTTTATCTATCTATACAAGGGGTATGCCAGTTACAAACAAATTTCCAGGGGGTACGTGAAGCATTAAAAGTTGAGAACCACTGTTCTAATATAAGGGAAAGAACTGCACAACATCGGTGGTGGATTGGCGGTATGGAAAGGAATTTCGTTATGTTGACGTGCAAATGCTTTTTCTTGACATGTGTGACTGATGTCAGGCTTAGGAACGGATCCTGTATCCTTGAATGAGGCTCTAAGCTGATGTTTTTGTCGATGCCTTTCTAGTAATAGATGATAATGCCCGTATACCGAGCAAGCCTGGTCTCTGTTTCTGGATGGCATCATGCATATTCATGTTTGTTATATTTTCCAAACTTCAATACCTCACACCTATTAGGGATGTTTTAGAAATTAGTTTAATTTTTCCCATTCCTCCTAGAAAACCCAGCAATTCCAGGAAGCACTTTTGCGTCAATGGATATTACTCTTGCTGAAAACGAAATCGAGCGTTTGACCAAAATATTGTATATTCGTTAAACTGAAATGCAATGAAAAATGTGTTATGATAGTTACATACTGCAAAATAATCAAAATGATAGAATTTTGCTGTGTATCAGAATTTATTTCTTAAAAAAGTCGTATTTTTTTTAACTGTCTGTTCTAACAAGAATTTCTTCGTGAATTCTTAAATGATTTCGAAACTTTCCAATACATTGCAAGGAATATCTTTCAGTGTCCTTAGCAAACGGCAAAGACTTCGCACCATATTGGCTGCTAATAATAAAACTAACTTAATTAAAAATAATAATAACGAACAAATCTACTATATAAAGAAGAAAGTTTGTTTGTTTGTTTGTCTGTACGCTTATGCACTCAGCCCCCAGAAGAGCTAGAGACACAAAATGTTCCCAATCCCTTCCTTAAGTTAAATCGCTGGGATAAACAAAAATTGGGGTGGGCGGGTTTGAATTTCTCAAAATCTCCATAGACTTAACTGTTGTTTAAAATAACTGTTGCTACTAATAAATTTGTACAAAGGAATAAAAAATAAAATAAATAAATACCCCTCAAGCAGCTGCTTGCCACAGAGGTCTGACAGGAGCCTGTCAGTTTATATGCCACAGTAGAAGATCTGAGAGGATGGCAGGACCTTAGCAGAAAACAACACGAACATCCAATACATCAAACAAAACTAATATCTGATTTCGCGTGATGAAACATTAACAGTTGGAAAGTTATTCAAAATAACTGTTGCTACCATTAAATTTGAAATAATGAATACATTAAACTAATTTCTTTTTGATTTCGCGTAACAAACTCATTGTGCAGTTTGCTGGGTCAAGAGTGCGAGCATCCGTAGATACTGAAGTCGTTCTAATTAAGACGAGCAGAATACGAGATTCAAAAACAAAATTGGTGTAGGAAGTTAAAATCATTAACTTAATACGAAAAATTTGCAAAAGCTAATATATGTATAAACAAATAATTAAAAAATGTTTTAAATATTATGTTAATAAATAAATAATTTCGTTTAATAATAATTTTTTTCTTTACATTTTTTATGCACCTCAGACCATAGTTACATATGCCTGGCAAATTGCATCCGAAGAACTCTGGCGGGTACGAAGTGATTTGAAATGTTCTATTATCTAAGCGAGGAAATTACGGTTTTTGGTTCAGAAATTCTGACGTGGGGAGATAATGGTTACCTCGAACTATGTCCATTTCTTTTCTCCCCTAAAAGAGAAGGAGAAAATTTTAACCGTTGGATTGTTTTACCTCTGAACGACACTCTTTGCCCACAATGGGCTAAATGGCCAGGTCACAAAGACCTCGAAGGTTCAGAGAAGGTTGGGGAAGGAGACCCATTGGAACAGCTGTTGGGAGAGAGATGGTAGTCTCCCGTGAAGGCCATCCAGTGTTTTCGTATAACGTGCACAGAGTATGCTCTCCCGCACACGGTGCCACGGCTTAAAGTCCTATCCGACGGACGGCGGCGTATCCAAGCCAATCAGTATCCCCTACTGACAGTGGGCAGGGCCAGAGAGTTTTGGGATATAAATCTCAACTCTGACCCAGCTGGGACTCGAATCTGGGAATTACAGTTACGTGTCTGATGCGCTACCGATTGAGCCACCCCGGCCCCACGGAGGAAGAGAAGATCTATTGTATTGATATTTATGCCAAATGAAAGCTTTCGACGTGGGGAGTGCCATCTACTCTACATTTTAGAAAGTTACAGACCCGAGCAACGCCGGGTAAATCTCCTAGTATAACTATAACTCAAACACAACTTTCCAACATATTGCAAGGAATATCTTTCCGTGTCCTTAAGAAATGGCAAAGACTTCGCACCATATTGGCTGCTAATAACGAAACTAATCAACGAACTTAATTAAAAATAATAATAACGGACAAATATAACTATATCTCAAATTTAACGAATGATAATAATAATATGGGTGGATTGGAACTGTTTTGAAAGAACTTTTGGCTGACGCTACCATTACTTAAAATGCACTACATTCAGAATCGCGTAGTATAATTTCCTTTTACGCGAGGAAACGCCTCCGCTGTGTGTATAGAGAGCATCTATGCCACTCAGTGAATTCAGCAAAAATGCGTGTCGGGTGTATTGTGCACGTAATTCATAGCGCTGTGATTGGTTAGATATTTCAAAGAATTTTAATTATTACAGAGTTGTCAGATGCTAAAATGTACATTTTAATACTATTTAAAGATTTTCTTTTTTTTGTTTCAAATTTCGTTATACTGGTCATATTTTTTGTACAGGAATAAAATCTATTCCGTTAAACTTATATTTTTTTTATACTGGTATTTATTAAAATGAAATATTTTTACATAGACATACGTAGGAAATTGCCCGGTGTCGGAAAAAATTTAGTTATTCTGATATTTCACTGTACAGGGTCATCGGAAAAGAATTCCGGGATTTCATTGTTATATATATCGGTAAATTCGAGATCATTCAACGTACTTTTACAGGTACGTGCAGAACAGGAACCCCTACTGACAAATCAATTACTCGGTGATTTATCCAGTTTAAAACAGGGTTGCACAAACTCAGACCATTTTAACACTTTAATCCAGCTTAAGTGAAAATTTTAAAATATAAAATAATTTTTTAATCTGGCTTTACTAAAATTAATGGGGTTTTAAAAACACGAAAGGCGAAAATTGAATAACATCATAACTATCTATAACGTCACTGAAGTAGCTCATTCGTTCATCATTCAGCAGCTCATTTCTGGGCTCCAGTACCATCCTTCACATACTATTTCCAAGAAAACTTTAGTTTTTAAGTTAAAATAAACTTTATATTAATGTTTCACACTTTTTCTTATTATTTTGTGCCTATACATACGACATAGCTCAGTATATATATCTTTGGCAGAGTGGTTAGCGCGCTTGGCTACTGATAAAAGGGACCTGGTTCAAGTCTCTTAAGGCGTGGATGTTTGTGTTGTATTTCTACTGAGGTCCCACGTGCCTCAAAGATCTTCTCTATGGAGTATTATATTGACAGGCTCCTGTCAGGCCTCTGTGGCAAGCAGATGCTTGAGGGGTAATTTACTCTTTTATGCATATGACCAGTAAGACGCAATAAATAAATACCTCCTCAAGCAGCTGCTTGTCACAGAAGTCTGACAGGAGCCTGCCAGTTTATATGCCATAGTAGAAGGTCTGAGAGGATGGCAGGACCTCAGCAGAAAAACGATACATACATCCATACCTTATCCAGGGCTCGAACCCAGGTCTTTATTTAGATCAGTAGCCAAGCGCGCTAACCACTCGGCCATAAAAAAGTTAAATATTTTTCTCTATTTTATTGAACCTCCTTCGCAAATACTGGCACACAGCAAACATATTTTTCTATTCGGCTTGACGCCAAAAACGTTTGTGCACCCCTGGTTTAGAGGCGGGTTGGCTCAGTCGGTAGCGCACCAAGCTCGTAATCTGCAGTTCCCAGGTTGGAGTCCTGCCTGGGTCAGCGTCGGAATTTACCTCCGCAAAATTCCCCCCTGCCCTCGTCAGTAGGTGACACCGATGGGCTTGGAAAGACCGCCGTCCGTCGAATGAGGACGTTAAGCCGTGGACCCGTGTGCGGAGAAAGCCATACTCTGTGCACGTTAAAGACCACACTGGATGGCCTTAAAGGGAGGTTACCATCTGTCTCCCAACAGCCTCCAGTGGGTCTCCTCCCCACAACCTTCTGTGAGCCCTTGTGATCTACCATTTACCCCATTGTGTACAAAAAAGTGCAGTTCACAAGTGAAACAACCCAACACAATCCCTGGCTTAAAGAAACAGAAAGTGCTGAGTAGCAGAAATCAACAGGAAAACCATGAACGCCCGAAGAGATTGTGGAACACATCAGTAGTGTAAGAAACCCAAATAAATATATCGTTTAGTCGTAGTTTGGAACTTGGTGTGCCTAAGACCACGATCCAGAATGTGCTGCATAAAGCGCTTAAGATTTTACGCGTATAAAATTCAACTCACATGAAATTCAAGTCACCGATTGTTCAAAACGGGTCGAATTTGTTAATTTCATGTCACATGAAATTAATGACAACGAAGGCTACTTACAAGAGGTAATGTTTATGGACGAAACTAACTTTCACATCAACGGCTGCTTAAATCGTTACAACGACAGAATTTGGAGATCATAACAACCAAATTAATTTTGTGAGTACGTTACGTGATACCTCAAAGGTGAACGTGTTGTAGGACCTTTCTTTTTTTTGTGGAAAGAGCTATTACTGGGGACATTTACCTAGCTCTACTGGAAGAGTTTGTTTCCCCAAGTTGACGACATTGAAAGAGAAAATATAACTGGTGTTGTTTTCCAAGAAGACGGTATCCCGCTTCATTTCAGTCTACAGCTTAACCTTGTTCTGAATGCTAATTTCCAAATTGTTGGATTGGAAAAGGTGGATCAATAACCTATCTTCCAAGAAATCTCAATATAACACCTTGTCCCAATCTAACGCTTGATACTTTCATGTGGGAGTATATGAAAAGCATTATCTACGCTGAAGAAAATTCATGACTCGGACCCAGACAGAAAATCACTACAGCTGTAGCAAGAATCACGCTGGACATCCCTCACCGCACCAGGACGGAAATAGAATACCGCATGGATGTTTGTAGAGTTACAAATGAGGCTCACATAAAGACATATTGAGGTAGGACATTCAATTTTGAGAGTTTGTACATATTTTCTAAAAAAAGATATCTGAGTTTTGTTATGTATTTAAATACATATTAAATTTTAAAATCCCGGAAATCTTTTTTCGGTGACCCTAATAAGAAAGTGAACACTGGAACAGTCACTTACTTATCTTCAAAACTCCAATCTCTATCTTCAAAAATATCTACCAAAAACATTCGTATCTTTAATATGTGGAATATGACAAAAACAACTTTGCTTAACTCCGTTACTTCGATGTCATCCAGAAATTAAAAAGTAAAATTCCAAAAAATTGTCGTCTTAAAATCTTAACGGATGCCTGAATTTAATCGGAAATTAGCATTATAGAGAAAATATTTAGTTTTGTGGTACAGGAAAAGTTTTTTGTGTTTTATTTCTTCGACTACAGCATTAAAAGGGATACCAAATCAAACACAATTATCATGCTTGATTGGCGATGTTTCGACTCATTTTGTTAGATCACAATCAACTTTGTTATATTACAATTCAGTGAATTGCCAAGGCCTCAAGGACTCTCAAGTTTCAGAAGAGGGATAGCGAAAAAGAGCAGAAGAAAGCTTAAGGGGAAGTGGGATACCTTGGATTAGGTCTTATACACACAGAAAAATAACTGACGCCTATTGATTCAAGAGTTCGAAAGCCTTATTTCTTGCATAACTAAATCTCTAATCGATGGCCATTGTTAAAAAGGCCACTATTTAAGCATGTAGCAATGCATCAGTTTTACTCTATGAAGCATTATAAAAGTGGGGTTCCATAGTACATAAACCATTCTTTCTGTGAATTCTTTCTTTTAACTTAGATTCAGTATTCTCTCATGCAGTGAATGAATTTATCGTCTTCTACATTTCATTGTTTCTCCAAAACCATAATAATACAGTAAAAAACATAATAATACAGTCAAAACCATAATAATAATACAACCAAACCAAATAATGAAAAATAATAAACACACATACATATAAAATTCTCATGCAGCCATGGGCTATGGAAGTCCAACCAGACTGTGCAATTTAGTCCTCCAAAAATGTCTTCCTCAGCTACAGCTGTTGCATTCTATATTGCAAAATAAAGCATTTGCCTAGTACGAATACCTCTACTCAGTCTATGCTTGGAGTATTATATATTCATTACCATTATAATTCTGATCTTATTCCTAGCTTTGATTTTTTTAAAGTTAAAAGACTATAATGGTAATTATAGTATCATTAATTTCTTTTAAAACACTCTAGCTTCATTTGTTCAATAATACACTGTTTATGTTTATATGGAAATCTATACTGGTATTAACTACCATTTTTCACAGCATCCCACCACTTTAGTGAAGCTGAGAAGTCCTGACCTAGAATATATTTCAAAATCTACATTCTCTACTTTTTAAACCCTGTTGTTATTTAAACTTGATAATAATTTGGGGACTATGAAATACAACCGATAATATTGCAAGCACAAAAAAAGCTTTCTACAGATAGTGTTATGAACAGTGTGCCAAAAGGTCTCAGAAAAAGTGGGAGATCTAGGAAGCGGTGGTCAGATAACGTCAAACAGGAACTTGCTATAACTGGTCTATAGTGGCCAAATGCAGCAGCTGTAGCTGAGGACAGACGTATTTGGAGGACTAAATAACACAGTATGGTTGGACTACCATAGCCCACGGCTGCATGAGGATTTCATATGTAAGTGTGTTTATTATTTTCCATTATTTGGTAAAATGAAAGTCTCTGCAAAGACTGCGGATATTCTTGAACACTATTTCTAAGGATCGATGAAGATTTCACATTTGGCGTGTTTGAAAGATTAGAAAGGTGCCATTATAATTGTTAAAGAATAATACTATGAAATTAAAAATAAGTGAAATTTAAACAATTTAAAAGACATATCGTGATTTTATTTATACGCATAACTAAACCTGTGAACCAAAAAAAAACGCAACAATGTAAATATTTCACTACTCTTCACAAATGTACAAAAATACGAATAAAGGCAAATACCAGAGCAGAATTCTCCTCCAATGTTAACCACATGTTTTACTACTGCAACAAAAACAAAATTTGAGTGATTATAATAGAGGAAGCCAGGCTAAAAAACGATTGCATTAAATAGGAAGATAAAAGAAATGTTTTCTTTTTTAACTGCAAACGAGTTTGAAAAACCTAAGTACGTCTATGGTCTTCGTTGTAATTACCATTGAAAACAACGTTAAAGTGGCAACAATTATTCCCTTGAAGCATTCCTAAAAACGAAACATAGAGCAAGTAGTGTTTTAAGAGCACAAGGATTACTTCTGAAAAAAGTCAACTCTAATAACTTCGCTCTATATGACAATATCCCACAGGTTTACTCAATTATAACAAACTCTGGAAACATGCAAATGTTCTTCTAAAATGCGCACTAAAAAGCTACACTGCTGACTTCGGTTTTCAGCATTAGTATTTTACCGTTGTAATGACTTCAAAAACGAACCAGAGCAACTGTACCGACAACATCGCAACGGTCGCCGAACAAAAGGATGCATTAAGAGTAGAATTTCTTAAGCAACCACAGCTTAGTGTGATTACTCGAAATTCTTTGGCAGTAAAGAAGCTCCATTACGGACAGCAGGCCATATATAATTGTGCATCAGAATAATCCCACCAATAATGTACCCATACATCACGTGAAAGAGACGTGAGTAATAAGAGTCGGTATCTAAGCAAAAGACGATGCTCCTTGCGGGTGTACATGACTTATGAGCCTTGCTTCCATTATCCGAGAATGGGAAGCAGTAGCAATCGTTGTTTTTCATTCATCCACTGGAGGCCACTATTATTGTTCCATAATTGGATTAGTTGGAAGCAAGATGCTGGACGAGGCTTTAAGAAACCAGGAAAAGGAAAAGCATCCAACATGTGCATCAAAACAGAAACAGCCAAATCATTCTTGTTTATTCCATTTCCTTCTAAGTACGGGAAGAGTGGGGGGGAAAAAAGCAAAATAATCTCATTTTTTTCCTTTCTAGAATCTGGCGACAAGAGTATGCATTTCTAGAAATTCTTTATTTTTAAATGATTCTTTCTTTACTAGTTTCACTTGGATTTTGTCGGTTTCTTAAGGAATTTCCATTCCCATGAAACCATACACGACCAGGGTTCTGATGCGATGTAAGTATTGGAGCAGAAGCCCGAACCTCCTGTGGTTAACAATGCAGATAGCATCACGAGTTGGTACGCCTGATCCACCAGCGATGCAGTGAGAGAAGAGCTCTCTCTTCTTTAAGCATTCCGGAGCAGTTCGGCTGATGTACGCTCCATCTCCCAGCGGGGATCTTCTCTGTATATCGTCGGTATGTTTGGTAGCTGTGCAGCCTCTCACCTGCATCAATCTGAGACGCCAGTCGGGAACGGAGGTATTTGCCGTATCAGTAATTACCTCCGTAACTAATAAAACGCGTCACAAGCTTCAGGCTGAGCTTCGGAGTTTCTGCAGCAACAAAGCGCAAATAAGCAGTATAAACATGCTTACGTTTTATCTTGCCCATTTACTTTTATACAGTTTTCGTAACAAAATCAAAGGCTGAATATTAAATGCAAACGAGATATGTTTATTCGTTTTTCTGTCTCTTTTAATATAAATGCTCATTTAAGACTTATACAGATATAAATCTATCTCACGTTCTATTTTTCTCTTTGTATAATAACATAAATATTAATTTTACCAAAATATATAAATGATTCATATTCATGCCTTATCATACATTTAAAATTTATTAACTGAAATAAGTATAACTGAATATAACTGAAATAAGTATAAATAAGTATTTAACTGAAATAAGTCTACCGATGTGTGAGCTCCTTAGGTGGCGTCAAATTCTCAAATTAAGCCAAAACGTTAGGACAGATCCGAATCGTCAAAGAAAAAGATGAAAGAATAAAGAATGGAGTTAAAAAAAGCAAAATTGTGTCAGCTCGATCTTTGTTTTTGAATTTCCCCAATACTACTCTAAAGAAGTCTAAATACATAAAACTTGTGTTCGGTTTCGGTATTCGAATAAGGAATTAATTAAAGTGTTAGTTGTGAAGTAGCAGGAGAACTATTAATGGACTGTGCTTTATGCAATTAATTACTGTATACATAATTTGATAATGCAAAATTATAATGTGTGAGATATATCAGTAAAGTGAAAAAATAGGTAAAGAAGTAACTAGGGATTATGGGATAAGGGAAAAAATAAAATATTACTTCGAAGCCAATCTCCGAAGAAGGAAAAAGTTTGGAAAATATTATAAATAACTTACATAAATTGCTGATTTTAATACTTTTAATACCACCCGAAATATGTTGTAGTCAAAATTTAGAATTTAGAAAAATTTTCATTAACTGTAAAATGGCATAAATGATGAAACATGAAAATACTTATAACTGAAATACATAACCATCCTATTCTTCACGTCCCACAGTTCGCTTCCTGTTTTCTACTCAGAAATTGCTAGGTATACCAAGTTCGCAACTGCAATATTTGCACCAACTGTACATTGTTTGCTGGTTAGATATTGCAACTTATAGTCATTTCGGCTTAAAACTATAAGATTCCCAGAGCATTTTTTCATGGGAATATGCATAAATTTCTTATAAGTTCCCTTTTAAACATCTGAGACTGTATATGTAGTTTTCTCTTTCAACTGTTGTACAGCAAAATATACTGGCATAACACCAATCTGTTCTTTTAACCGCATAATGCATATATAGCCGTTATGGACGTCCGCAAAAAGCTTGCATCAGAAATGAAGTTCCTTCAGATAAAAGTCGCATTTTCATATTGTACACAAAAGCTTCAGTAAGAACGATCTCCTCATATGAAACTAGCTAGACAGTGCTGTCTGAAGATATTACATAAACCGTGTACATCACCAGATGGTGGCTGCGTTCCAGATTGCCCGAATGCTGAAGTACACGTTGAAGAGACTTTCGAGGTAACAGCTCCCATTGCCAGCATCGCTTCCTGCTCCAAATGTTTTCTTTGAAGTGGAGGTGATTAGCAGCATAACGGAGATTCCGTGACGTCAAACCAAATCGCTTTTACTTTCCAAATGCTTTTAGATGCTTAGAAAAAGTAGAAATGTTTCTGTATTTCTTACCGACAAATCTCTTTAAGGGCAAGTTCAAGTACACTCCTGACAAACTTAAGTTTTCACGCGCCGTTCTCACTCTTTTTTTTTCAATGCTCAGATTCTTTCTCTCACAGGAAAGTATTATTGACTGGAAAATTTACGAGCAGCTTCAAGTTTCCGGAGTGTATTAATTTGCGTGGCCTGTTTTAATTACTCACTCACAATACAAAGGAAATTGTTTGGGATTTCATTTCTGCTTCTTGCTTCCGCTCGTTCATCAGAATTAGGACCTTGTGATATATTCTCAAAAGAGGATTTGTAGTGTTCGGAATTTACATAAGTAATTAAAAATTTAACGTTATATATTATTAAGTTGTAATTATTTTCAATCGCTATTGTCCGTGAAATGATAAAATCCTTTATAATGAGTGGAATGTCACACATAAATTATTACTTAGGGCTTGAAAGGTGCAGGAATTTCTTTGTGGAAGACAGAGACGAATTGGTAACAATTAAAACAGGGCGCCAAGCATTATTTTAAAACAACATTCCAGCTATTAATTTTTAAACTCAATAGTTTCTTCGTCGGCTATTACTCTTCTTTCAATATAATTTACTCAGATACTTGAACTTTTCACACAGAATATCTAAGGTATCATTAAAACATGGAACCATTTTCTAAAGGGTACAAAAAACAGGAAAATCCTAATGATTTTCTAGAATTCTATGGGGAAAAAAGGGGCCATTTATTACATTTTTGTATCCGTCTCAAACATATTTTACTAAACTATGATGCATTTTCCATATACAGAAATGAGTTAGAAGCAAGTTGAATAAACCTACAAATTCTCCTATTATTATTATCAAATTAAGCTGTTAAGAATTTTTTTTTACTACTTAGTTTTTCGAAGAAAGGGTAATTTCTTCGAAAAACTAAGTAGTAAAAAAAAATTCTTAACAGCTTAATTAAGTTAAAAGTACGGAGCTGGAGAGCCAAGTCTATTGAATAATTTTGTACACTTCAGCTTCTGAACTACTGCTAGCAAAATATGTTAATACAAGAAGAATAGTTTTTTTACGTATGAATAAATATTTCTTTTCGGATCGTGAATAATTTTCTTCTAAATTCTTATTTAGAATAATATATCCATAATTGTTCTTGCGCCATAAAATCCCAAGCAACAAACGAACAACTCTCTCTGATAGTTAAAATTAAATTTACTCATAAATCTTTTATGATTCAACCAGTAGACCGAAGTTAAAAAAATAGAAGCTCCTAAAATTTTCAAACAAAATTTTAAGCAAAAATAAAGTTGAAGTTAATAATAACACTGCAATCTATTTAATGCTGGATTTTGATCAATATTTGATTAGTATTAAGAGAGCTATGGCATTTGGAACATTTAACAATAAAGTTGCTCATTCTAAAATTTCTAAAATGTTTTTGAACCTAAAGCAGAAAGATTACGCAGACTTCTAAAAAATATGCACTAACCTTACTAAAAAGTTCAATACAACATTTATTATTTATGCTTTTATTAATTATTAAGATTTATGAGGCGATGCAAATGCTGCTTTTCAATAATCTCTTGGTTATTCTTCAACTAATAAACGAATATAGCTGAAAGGTTTAGATATTTTGAAAATACTTTTAATTTAATTTTTTCATAACCTATTTATCTTAGATGTTACGCATCTTCTCAGCTGACTTTTCAGCGATGAAGCATGCTGTTCCTATTTCAAAGGTTTTTATTTTTTGAAATAATGATACTTACATTAGTGATAAAAGAGATATATCGTTTCAAAAACTAGGCAAATGCAAAAACAAAAATCATTAATCCGTCCCAGATTAATTCAATGCATTTGACTGCATTTCTCACTTACCTAGTACCAGTTTCTCATTATACACAGTACTAAATTACGTATATGATGACTTACAGATTTCTGAAGATATAACTTCTTAATGATATATTGAATGCTTTTAGTGCAAAGAAACGTACTTTATAGCTAATGTCTGGCTATAATTTTGGATTAAAACACACTATTTCATACCTTCTTGTAGATTCTACGATAACATAGCACATTCGGTAATATATTTGCTGTAAACAAAGACTTTTTAAACTGTTACCTGATGATCGCTAGGAAATATCGTAATGAAAAATTCGTTAATGGTGGATTTTTTAAGTTATTACTACTTTAAAGATTTAAACTTTTCTCTTTTTTAAATGTGTTTTTTCTTTTCATGTATGTCTAGGTAATATTAGGTTTGGTTATATTCATGTAATGGCTAGATAATCCTTCACAAAATTTAGCACGGGATTTAAATGAGAATGCCTTGACGTAAAAAAAAAGATAAATGAGGTTCCACAGATTCCAAAAGTTTATAAACTATGTTGAAGTCATTAGGCTGTTACAAATGAACCCACTCGCATACTTCCACCGTGTATTATCTCCTAGAAAGAGATGAGATCGTCGGCTATCATGCAAATGCATTCCGTCAAACTAAAGGCTGGCTTTAGATTTTTTTTCCGTGAGATCTTCGATTGTTTTCCATAAAATAACACTATCCTCCTGTGGTCGCAAGCACAGCTTGGAGACCTATTGTTTTTATTTCCATTCTCATCTTGTGTTTATTAATAAAGTGTGGTATGTTTGCTTTACAATTAGCCAAGTCGAGAATTTAAATAAAATATATAAACAAAAAATTATTTCCTATATTTGTTATAAATACCAGAAAAATAAAAGTAAAACGTGTTCAATTATGAAATCGCTTACTCACTTCATAATTTCACAGGATGATAAGAAGCCAGCAATGTTTTCGATGAATAAGAGAAACCAGAGTTTTGTGTCCTATTTTCTTTTGAATTGATATGAAACGATTAAGAACAGACTGAACTGGCAATATGTTTTGCTTGTATTTTCCAATTTTTGGGCACATATAGGAATATAGTTATTTTTTATGTATTTAATTTGTATATACTATTCTTTGTTTTTTAAGTCATAATTTCGTCAACAATTAAGTCATCCTTCTCTTCCTTTGGAGGGAGAATTACTGTCATTCTGTTTCACAAGCTTCCATTCGATATATAACTCCTTATGATCGGCCAAGTGTTGGGGAAATCATTTACACAATATTCCTTTATAAGAGGTAAGAAAAGGTGGAAAACTTACTTCTATTTCGGTTATTTCTATTAGGGTATATAAATTATGATGTTGCTCTGGAATTATAATGGAGCAACCGTTTACACCTATCCTTTATTATGTGAGAGAGAAAAATGAGGAGGGGGATTATAAGTTTCGACACTCCGTAAGTTATAACCTTTCTTTGGAAATATCTTTGTGATTTCCTCCATGATGGGAAGATATAATGCAACAACCGTTTACACACCATCCCTTTTCAGAAAGGAAGTAAGTAGGAGACAAATTCTTTTAGACAGTAACACTCCCCAAGCCACAACTTTTCATCTGATAGTTAACTCGTTACGGTAAGCCATAAGTTGGGAACTCAAGTTGGAACAATTGTTTCGAGAAATCCACAAATTTTCGAGAATCACAAGCGAAAAGCAACAGGAAGTAAAAAACGTTTTTTCCTTTACGAAAATCGATCTTAATTTAACAGGAAAATATATTTTCATAATGAAAATAATTCAGCATTTATTTCTTTGTATCTGTTAAAACTTGACTCCGGTCTTAGTTTTTATCTATTACCGGTAAATTCGAAGGAATGTTAGGAAGTATGTGATTTCTGATCAGTTGGGTTAAGAACAATGGATGAAGAAAATATAGTTTAATTGTTCCCGGCATGTGCTTACATACACATACACTGGTTTCCATAAATTAAGGAAAATTCCTATGTTAAGTCAATGGAAAGCTAACGTCAAAGCTCTATAACTTCTAAAATAAGTTTTTTTGTTTTGTTTTGAAAAAAGTGATTACAGATAAAGATTTCAATCAAATAAATGAATATCTCGATTTTCAACAATATTCATTCAGTTGTTGGGTTATGTTGGGTTGTTTTACCTCTGAGCGGCACTTTTTTGCACACCATGGGCTAAATGGCCAGGTCACATGGACCCCGAAGGCTCAGAGAAGGTTGGGTGAGGGGACCCACTGGAAGAGCTGTTGGGAGACAGATGGTAGCCTCCCGTCAAGGCCATCCAGCGTGTTCTTTAACGTACACAGGGTATGGCTCTCCCGCACACGGGGCCACGGCTTAACGTCCCATCCGACGGACGGCGGACTTTCCAAGCCCATCGGTGTCCCCTACTGACCGTGGGCAGGGCGGGGAATTTTTGCGGAGATAAATCTCAACGCTGACCCAGCTGGGACTCGAACCTGGGAACTACAGATTACGAGCCTGGCGCGCTACCGACTGAGCCACCCCCGCCCCTATTCGTTCAGTATTTAAAGAGTTATGGAAGTTTGAATATTTAGCGATTAACAATGCCAGCCACAAAAATTGACTTCAGAAGTTAATTAAAACTTAGTAATAAGTATTGTATCGAAGTGTTTAATAATATAAATTTGTATTTTAGTATTTTGTGTAAAGAATTCTTTCACTATTCTTCAGTTTTGCATAAGTTTCTTAAGACTGGCATTACTGTTGTTAAATATTCAAACTTGCATAACTCATTCTAAACGAATATTATTGAAAATTGAGATATTAATTTATTTGATTGAGATCTTTATCTGCAATCTCATTTTTCAAAACAAAAAAAAACTTATTTTAGAAGTTATAGAACTTTGACATTAGCTTCCCATTGACTTAGCATATGGATTTTTCTTAATTTATGAAAACCAGTGTGTAATCCTTAAGCAGCAATTTACTACGGAGGTCCAAGCAAATTTCAAGACTTGTTTGAAAGATTGTCAAAACGTGTCATTGAGTGTTAAAAAAAAGGCCGTATCATAATTTCTCTCTTCGCTGTCGGTACGTAAAATTCGGTCTACGAAATCCGTGCGTTATTGCTATGGAGCCTACTCAAGACAGGGAAAGATTTTACATTTTTACAAGGACGCAGCATGGGGAAGACGCAAAAAAAATTCATGCTGATTTATCATATGAGTATGGGGGATCATGTGTATATGTATATTCAGTGTCTTGAGTATAAGTGATTTGATTAAATTAATAATGGAAGGGATAGATAAGTGTGTCAACAATCGCCTATAAGCAACATTTTATGCAGGAAGAGATTGTTTATGTTTTACCATGTCGCCCGTATGCAGAGCTCTTGAAAATTTTCTGTAAACAATATGACGAGCACACTCTTCTGTTATGTGATTTTCAAAGCTAATTCTAATAACTCTTACACTTCCTATAGTTTTTATTGAACAGTTCGTCAGTCTATATTAGCGTATTAATAATAATTTACAATATAATTGATTACACAGAAGGGCATATTGCTCCCTCACTTCCTCCCCTGTTGACACAAAAGTGCTAAGATCAAAACAAGTATTTACACAACAGTTAATATTTGTTGCAACAGAGTTCTCCACGAGGCTTAAAACTTCGGCAAAAAGTCACAATAAGCATCGGAGAAATGGCAATCGGCAGCATCGGCAGATCCATTTTTCACAATTTTCTGATGAAACCTTAAAATGTTGGTGGAAGCAGACTTAAGGAATCTGGTTACAAACCTTTCCTGTTCTTATATGAAAGAGTGGCATTGCTTTTCTTAGAGGTCCGTCCGTCTATCCGTCTGTCCATCCATCCATACGAAATTCTGATGCAGCTACGGAGTTCCTACCAGACTGCGAAATTTTTTTCTCCAGATCTGTCTGCCCTGCGCTACACCTGTTGCATTTGTCCAATGTAGTCAATTCTAGCAATTCTAATATCTGAGATAATTGAAACTTGCTTAAGAAAGCAAGGTCATGTTTGACACTGCCAATCGCATCCTAGGTCTCCCAATTTTTCTGATGACATTTGGCACACTGTTCATAATCCTATTCGCCAAACTCGAGTTATGCATATCAGCAACATGGCCAAAGCAGTTCTCTTTGCAGAATATGTCACTCAAAGGAGATCGATGAATACTTCTTCTAACCTCATCATTACTTACAAAATCAAACCACCCAATTACCAAGATACTGCGTAAGCATTTAGAATCAAAGGCATCAAGGTTCCTACTATCTTGCTTACAAAGAGTCCAAGTTTCATTACCATAACTAACGCTTTAAAGAACCAAACTATTATACACCTAATTTTAGTGTTTAGGTGTATACGCCTATTTTTCCACACTCTCCATAGGTTCTTAAAAGTCCCATCAACAATCCCTGTTCTTTCTGTTTATCTCACACTGCACATCACCAGTATCTGTTACATAGTTCCCAAGGTAATTCAATTGGGTAATTCAACTGAAGCACCATACGCTTGACAAATTTTCATCACTTTAGTTTTCTCTCTGTTTATTACCAAACATACTCTATTACCAGTCTCATCTACATTCCTAATAAAAGAATTTATCTCATCAAAATCATTAGCCAATAAGGCCAAATCATCCTCATAATCTAAATCTGAAGTTTTGAAATCTGTAGACCATTTAGGCCAAAATCTTCCCCTTGCAAAGAATTCCCCATAATATAATCAATGATCAAACTAAAAAGAAAAGGAGACAAAATACATTTTTGTCTAACTCCAATAGCAATACTAAACCAATCGCTACAAGCCTTACCAACTCTCACATACGACCCAGTGTTATTATAGAGAGCTTTCATTATGCCAACTAACTTTGTCAGGTATTCCATATAATTTAACGATCAACAGAGTCAAAAGCCTTTTTGAAATTTATAAAGCTAGTAACCACAGGTTTCTGAAATTATAAACATTTCTCAAGATTTACCTAAGTGAAAATATTTGACCTACGCATCCTCTACCACTTCTGAATCCACACTGTTTATCACGGAGTTGTGCATTAACCATATTCTTAATTCTATTAAGCACAGCCACGCAAAGAACTTTACCTGGAACAGAAATTTGACTAATTACCCTATAATTATCACAAGAATAACGATCACCTTTTTTAAAAACAGGAATAATAATAGCCGTAGTAAACTCCTTAGGAGCAATACTTTTTTTTTCATAAAAAATATTAAAAATTCCAGTAATCCCTGTGACAACAGAAAAGTCTCCAACTCTATACATATCAGCTGTGATTTCATCCACCCCTCGAGATTTATACAGTTTTAATTCAGAGACAACCAAAGGGACTTCAGAATGTGATAAAGAGGTAACATTAAAGCCAATAATGCATCTACCCTCATTAAAAACAATGGGAGTAGAACTAAGTGCATTGTTTAGAACATCTCTGAAATGCTCAGTCCAACTAGTCATGACAGAATCCTCACCTTACCATTTTTTATCCCTCAATCTCTGTGTACCTGTCTGTTTCTTCCCACATAAAACATTAACAATCTGGTAGAACTCCCCTGTTGTTGTGCTGCCTACCTGCTTCCACTGCTTTGTCAGCAAAGCTATCAAGTCAAAGATTCTTATAAGCTGTTAACTGATTTTTACACATTTATTAAGCTCTTTCTATTGTTGTTCATTAGGAATAGCAGGGTATTTATTCATATTATTCCTGCATTTTCGTTTTTTCAGAAACAAATTCCATAGTCTTATCACTGAAATTAATTTGCCTCCTCTGGTCCTTTTAACCCAATATAGTACTATTACTTTCAAGAAAGCCCGTTTAAACTGTACCCATTTTTTCTCAACTTCAGTAGGAAGCAAACCACCATTGTCGTAATGAAAATGTTCCTTTGGCAATATCTGGATCTTTCAGAGCTTGAGTTAAAGTCAATTCTCTTACCTTTAGCACAACATTACTTAAGCTACATTTGTAAGACACTTCTGACAGGGGTCATACCCAAATTCGGCTCCTCTATACGATCTGGTATTCCTGACCGAACTAGCCCATTTGTTGTTAATTACTATATAGTCGATCACACATTACTATGCAACCCATTAGGTGAAACCCATATGTATTTATAAATGTCCTGATGTTTGTACTATGTATTAATTTTTCTGAAATCGTTAAGTTTACTTACCTGTAGGAGACGTTCCCCATTGCCATTAGAAGTACTAATGCCAAAGGGATCTACACTCCTACCGAAAGGTCAAAATCAGTACCAACTTTAACACTGAAGTCAACTAACACAAAAGAAATATCACCTTTCTTGACAGAATTCAAATTATACTAAAGTTGTCTGTAAAAAATATCCTTCTCGTCCTCATCAGAATCCTCTGTGGCGCATAACAATAGATAACTTTCAAGTCTTTAAACTTAGTTTAAAATTAAACTGAAAAACAAATATGCCATTAATGCAGCCATATTCTAGAACAACATCACTAGCTATTTGTTGAGAAGAAACCTACAGTTTGGAGAAGCTTTCCATCCTCCCTTCCTGAAAAGAGGAATAAAAATAATTATTTTTAAGCATCTGAACTTTAGTTATCCATCTGGTTTCTTGAAAGCCAGAACATCTAAGTAATAACATTGGAATTCCTGTGCAAGGACATCAATAATCTCTATGCAATATCCTCACATTCCACGTGCCTGCGGAGATAAAACGATTAGTAGGATTATTAAAGAAACTAGGTTTATTGAGAGAGGCACACACAACAATATCAAACAGTCGCTTAATAGCAGGTATGGGACAACCCCCCCACCACTAAAGGCAGAAGCCACCCATGCTGGAAGGAACTTAAGACCCCACCTTTACAAGTGTACCTTTTCAAGAACCAGAGTCTAGATAGAAACTGACCTGCATGAGACACAATACTCCAATTTAGGATTGGTGTTGCCTAGCTAGCTAAAGTAAGGGTTCAGGTACCTGCGATGAGCTCTGATCAGAATTATCCACCACCCGATATAAGGCTTCCTATGCCCCTGTTACTTAGGGCTAGCAGTCCATAGGCAAATAGAAAACACAGCGGAAGATTTTCCTTCAACAGAGGCCCACCAGTGCAGCAAGTATAGGAATAATAATAAAGTCAAACCATAAACTAGTCCAGTAAGTATAAATGGTAAGCTTCTCTGTAAAGCTGACCACTCTTCAGCAGGACAAAACAAAAAAAAATGGTCACAGATGACGAGATCAGTAGACCAAACTGATCTGGCAGCCCTCCCCTTCCATTCCCTTCCAGAAAATAATATCTCTTTTGAAAGATACTAACGGCCTGCACCACGAGAAAGCTGGATCGGACATTAGGTGCTAGACATGGCTGGTTCTGTGCATCATCACCAGGTACTGATACACAGCTCTCCTGCGTGTATGCCTAGCTACCATTTACAGATCCTGGGATTACGCAGAATATATAATAATACACTGGTTTCCATAAATTCATGAAAATTCAGAAAAATTGATAAACAAAAAAATATATACATGGTTATTAATGAAATTTGATGGAAACATGAATTACAATGCTAGTTTCAGAATGGCATAAAATATTTTACATTAGGAACATTTTTTTAGAACATTTTTTAGTTTCACTAGAAACTTGCGCCAAAAAAATAACAGTTACAGGAACTTATCCAAAATGAGGTGTCAGAATGCAATGGGCAAAGTTCTTCAATAAGGATTGTGATCAAGCCTTACAACAGTGATTTTCAACCGGTGAGAGGATCTTAGGTGTGCTGCGAAATTTTTTAAAGATTATTAATTAAACTATTTTCGAAAGAAGTCCAAAGCACAATAAGTGTACATATCAAAATTAAAACCTCTTTAAATTGATTATACGAGTATATCATTGTTATAATAAATGTATACATAATATCATCATAATTTAAGTGTGCCGCGGAAGTTTAACTATAGATTCAAGTGTGCCACGAGATAAAAAAAAAAGGTTGAAAAACACAATGTAAGCACGACAGTGCTTACATTGTGTTTTTCATTGTGTTTTGTGTACATGTGTGTACATGTGTTTTTTCATTGTGTCAGTTACAACAATGTAAGCACGACAGTGATGTTCCATTCTGTTTATGATGTTGTGAAGCAGCTCAGTAGGGAGTAACGACCATTGTGCCTTTAAAGCAGTAATAAGCTCCCCCTTTATTTCAGGTGACGGGTTGAGGGCAGCAACACGTCTCCATAGAGCATCTCACACATGCTCAATCGGATTTAGGTCCGGAGATCAAGCTGGCCACTCCATGCGCATAATGGTCTCTTGAAGGTATTGTTCCACTAGTCGCCCTCTGTGTGGACGAACGTTATCGTCTTGTAAGATGAATGTTTCACCTATTGCACCAGGGTAAGGATATACATAAGGGTCCAGGATATCATCTCCATATTTTTGAGCATTGAGGTTCCCACTCGTCAACACATAGAGGTCTGTGTGTCCACCTAAGGAAATGCCACCCCAAACGCACACTACCTCTGCCATAACTGTCTCTTTGACGGATGTTACTGGGATGATAGCGGATACCTCGTTCTCTCCACATCAAACAATGTCGGGTATCAGTCCGCAAGCAATATCTGAACTCATTTGTGAAGAGTATGGACCTCCATTGCTCTTCTGTCCAGTTAACATGCATGCGTGCCCAATTCAACCGATCTCTCCTGTGACGTGACATGAGGGGTATACAAATTACTGGCGTTCCAGCGTACAGACCTCCCTTATGAAGCCTTCAACGCACAGTAAAAGCTGATACAACCCTCCGAGTGGCTGCTATAAGAGCTGAGAGGGAGTAGACATCCTGCTCTTGGTGCTATTAATCACAGAGATCAGTGTTGTACAATGGTCGTAACTCTAACCCTTCCTCGGCTAAATCTCCGAGACGTGGAATCCGTGCTAAGAAATTGATTCCACAGTCTATGGACCACAAAAGGACTCACATTCAGCCATCGTGCCACCTCTGTTTGACTATGGCATGCTTCGAGCCGGCCAATAGCTCTCCACTGCAGTTCATTTGGCAAATGATGTCTCGAGGTCATTCCCCCAAAATGGCTATCGAATTTCTTTACTCACATTTGCAACCCAAAAATAACGATCCACTCCAAAACACCCGTTTTTATCCACTATCCAATTATGCAAATTGACACAACCTAGACTAATTTGCATAAGATTTGCTCACTCGGCATTACTTTATTGGTTACATGAACAAGTATGGTGAGAATCACACAATATTTTGGCGAATTATCGCGATTTTTCTCAATTTCCCTTAATTTATGGAAACCAGTGTATTACTTCATTATGTGACATTTTTCTTGAAATTGTCAACAATGTTTCTTGGAAATCTTGGTGATTTATTCCATAAACAACTGTAAAATGTCTTGAAGTCTGATTCAAGTGTTCTCTACTCCAATAAATCTCTACTGAGATATGCCAACCCTTGCATGATGAGTTGAAATGCTGGGCAGCATTTTAGTGAATCATTTTTTAAATTTTTCTAACGAGGGAATATAATACAACATATGTTGATTCTAACTGGTGCGGCATGTTTAAGTATGGATCCAACGTATTTGTTATAAAAGCTTTGATGAGAGTAGAGTGATTGTACTTACATGCTTGCAATCCGAAAGAGAGACAAAAACTTTACACCTTTACAAAGGAGAGAAAATGAGAGAGGCCTTTTAACATATCTAAGATAAAAAATTTTTAGAGTATTCTCTAGGACAGTGGTGTCTAACCTACCCCCTGAGAATAATTTTTATACGGCCAGCGCGGAAAGTGAACTAAAACAGTATTTAAAATTTTGTTAAATATTTCAAGAACCGTGTACATTCGACGCTAAAATAAGTGGAAATAAAAGAATTTAAAAGACTGTGGCGTTCGTTGCGGGGAATATGTTATCCTCAATAATCTCATTAAATGTAAATTTTGTTCAGTAAATGTTATTGTGTGTATTGCCCTTAATAAAATTCTCGAATATTTTCAATTTTAAGTGTATCATTATATTTATTTATTCCCCTTAAAAGAGAAAAGCAGTGATCCTTTTCAGGTTGTAAATTTTCTAAAGTGAGCATTTAAAAGCAAAAGTAAGATTTTTTAAAAAACAAAAATATTTAAAAAGCAACAAAAGTAAGTTATATTTTTATAATTTTAATAAAATTAAAAAAAATATATTACTGACATAAATTTGTTGCACATGAAAGTATAGGAAATTTGCATTTTTTATATATATACTGAAAATAAAAAAAATATTTCCTGAAAATAGTTCCTCTACATGTAACAAGGTGTGGAAAATGTAGCACATTAATTTTTCTCCAATCAATCAGGGCGGCCCAGGAAATAAATCTTTGAATATGGCCCCTGTATGGGAAAAGGTCGGACACCAGTGCTCTAGAAGACTGTTTTCATGCTATAATTTTAATAATTGTAATTATGTCACAAATGAATGAATGCTAATTTGGTTGTGGAAATATAGATTTGGTTATAGTATATCCATTCTAGAACATTGTTACAAGGGTCGGCAACTGGTGTCGTCTACGTGTGTACTTTACGTTACTGAGAATTAGAAGGTCCTTATGCAGGCTTTCCTAATAGATATTTAAGATACAAAGAATAAGAGCTTACAAAATAATTATATATAAAATGGATAACAAAATTATGAGTAAGTTGTAAAAATTTAATTTTAATGTATATTTGTTTATTAAAAATTTAAGGTTCATTATTATTTGAAGTTCTTCACTTTCTTTTTATTCTATTCCAAATTTCTGTTGCGTATATATATTCTAAAATAAAATTATATATTTTAAATTTAGTTTTTTCAAATGAGTAATTTAACAGTGATTCAGTACAAAATTCCCTAATCCCACATCCTTCCAGTTGGCTGAATAATTTTTTCCTTTGAGAATTATATTTAGTACAGTTTAATAGCATGTGATCTATTGATTCAGGTGTTTTGCATATGTTACAAATATGAGTAAGTTGTAAAAATTTAATTTTAATGTATATTTGTTTATTAAAAATTTAAGATTCATTATTATTTGAAGTTCACTTTTTTTATTCTATTTCAAAGTTCTGTTGCGTATATATGTTCTAAATTTGGGTATATATATTCTATTACAGTTTGGAGATGAGCCAAGTTTATATTTGTATTTGTTTTCATTTAACATTATAGTATTAGTTCTTAATATATATATTATTTTTGCTTGTTGTCTATTAAATGGCATATCAGAGATTTTTAAAATTTTATTAGAAAGAAAAAATCTAAAATTTTTTTAAAAATTGAATTATTTCTAAAAAATCTTTTTGTTAATTGTATTTCAAGTGAATTAATCTGGAATTTTATATTAAAATAGAAATAGTAAATATTTGAAATTTCATTTAAATTGTGAGCTGCTTTAGCTAGTGTGTCTACGTAGTCATTTTCTTTAATTCCACAGTGGCTAGGTAACCATTGAATAGTTAATTTATTTTTATTCTGATTTAGGATTAATGAATTTAATAATAATGATTTGTAAATATAATAATTATAGTTTGAATAAAGATATTCCTGTTCACGTGTTTGAATTGCCCCTTTTGAGTCAACATATAGGTTTATTTTAGAGTTATGTATATTTTCAGATATCCATTTAAGTGATTGAATGATTGCAAAAATTTCTGCCTGAAGTATGCTAGTCTGTAAGGGTAGTTTATATTGTTTATAAATTTCATATTGTGGTATATAAAATGCTGCAGCTGCAGATTTTGTTTCTTGGAGTACAGATCTATCAGTATATATTGCAGTGTGGTTTTTGTAATTTGTTTCTTTGTGACTATTGAATAATGTTAAAATAATTTCTGGAGAGGTATTCTTTTTTTTCATTTAAATTAGAGATTTCTGTTATATAGTTAGGTCTGGGAAATGTCCAGTCTGCTATTATTTCTGGAATGTCTCCTCTTAAATTTTGATTAAAATGGGAATTTATGAAATCTATTATTATTTGTTCATTTTGAACTGATCTAAAATATGGACTTTTTTTTAAATTGATGTAAAATGGGTGTGTAGGTAGTTTATAATAAAGCCTTAAGGTATATTTAATCAAAAGATTTTTTGTCTAATATGAATTGGAGATATTGAAGTTTCAGCTATTAAAGATAAAGTAGGACAGAATTGAGGAATACCTAAGGCAATTTTTAAACATTTATTTTGAATAGTATTTATTTTATTTAATTTTGATATATTGGGTCCAAATATGAATTCCAGTCCATACTCCATTCTGAATTTGATTAGGTTTTTGTATAATGTCATCAGATGGTATTGTGGTGTTCCTTTTGATTTGAAAGTAAAGAATTTTAAGAAGTTGACTAATTTTAAACCTTTATTATATAAATAGTCTAAATTTGGGAACCATTTTAGTCTGGAGTCAATAACTATGCCTAAAATTTTTGCTGTGGAATTTTATGTAATTTTTGTTTCAATAATTTTTCAAGTGAATTGAGGTGTTGTTCTTTTTCTATGAAAAGGAATACAAAAAGTTTTATTGGCATTTATGTTTAAATGCCATTTTTTACAATATTTAACAATTTTATCTAATTGTTTTTGTAATTTATTTTGAAGATAGTATTCATTAATAAAATGAAATCATCTGCATAGCTTGTGTATTTTACATTTTCATTAAAAATCTCTTTAATATCATAAAGATAAAAGTTAAATAAGATAGGAGAAAGAATTGAACCTTGAGACAATCCTTGTGTTATTTTGTAATTTTTGGATAATTTAGAATCAATTTTTACTTATAGTGTTCTATTTAGTAAAAAGCTTGAGAGGAACATTATACAATTTTTACTGAGTCTACATGTGTAGCTGAAATGGGAAAATTTTTTGTCGCTACAAAGACATTCGAAATTGGATATCTGGAATATCACAAATGTAAAGCAAACAAAAAGCAACGAGACAAATATTGTTCCCTGAACTCTACTTATAACATTTATTTTATGGTGACAACTGGTTGTTGACCCTGATTTGTAGAGTGTAGTTCCTGAACAACGCTTGAATTAGCCTGGAGAGTTTATTCGGAATCCTACATTTAAGGGTTTCTTGTATACAACTGAACTATTAAACATATCGAATGCCTTCTAGAAGTTCAAGTAGATGACATAGAAGGATTAATTGCCCTCTAAGGTAGATCAACTGACATGTTGAAGTATTTGAATAGTTGCATATCTCGTGCAAAAGAATTCAATTTGCTCATCCGGAAATGCACTGTGGAGCGTAAGAAACTTCAACCAAATGATCGAAAGGCATCTTTCCAAGAATTTAGGAGCTATGTTTGAGTGACAGTGGACAATAGTTTGTGAAGTCTGAGGAGTCTCTTTTTCTGTTGCTCATTAGATTACGATTCCCCGATTACAGTCTGAAGGAACATTTCCTGTTTCGTACCAGAGACAGAAATAATTGAAAATTTGGGAGATATATTAGCAAATAGCTTTCATTAAATATTACAGTAACTTCGTCTGGTCCTGTGAAAGATCTTAAAGAAGCTACGATAGCTCCTTAAACTTTAACGGGATCGAAGATGTCATCGTAAATATCTGTGCGTCTTACCTTCGGGGTAGGTGATAATTTCGACTCAGGTACATAAATGTTATTGAAGGTATCAGCAAAGAACTCATTTTTAAAAATCAGTGGCTACAAATAGAGCCATCTTTCTTTCAAAGGATATACACCCATCCTCCCTCGATTTACTCGGTAAATATGTTCCGGGAAATCGCCGTGTAGAACGAAACCGTGAAAATCGAAACCAACAATATATGGGAAAAAAGGGTATAGGTTCCGAAAAAATCTTTGTTATGAATAAAACGTATATTGAGAGCTTTATTTATACATATTTATCTTATATTTTAGCTCAGTAGTAATAATAAGCAGTAATGCAACATTATTTTGTGCTTTATTTGCACTAATTCAGATAAGCTACGATTAATTTCTCGTACATTTCTCTTTGGTCACGAAAAATACACATCATTAACGTAGACGAACACTAAGTTTGAAAGGAATATAAATTAGGAATTATGCATTTGTACCAATATTTAGTGCTTTGCTTTGTAAAATTAGTATTTACGTATAACAGTGTGCTTACGAATCAACTGTATTTAGTCTACATAAACATAAAGTTAAACCTGTTGCTAAAAATGAGATAAAGCACGACTTTTACTGTCTGAAATATTTAGTTTTGAATAGTCAGATCTCGCTGCCGAATCAAAGAAAGTTTTATTTCATTAAGATGTCGCGAGACAGATTCTATTACAATGATAAGTTTTTTAGTGAAAGAATATAAATATAATTTGTTGCAGATGGCGATTTTAATAATATAGGAATTTACCATTTTTTATTTATTCTTGAAACAAATTGATATCAATTAAAACCATTTAGTTGATTATTACTTTGGGACGATAATCTAATAATCTCCCTTGACGGTATATCACTGCTACTTCGTAATATGTATTCTATCGACATACATAAAAAAAATTCAATCCGTACCGTGTAAAACTGAGTCTATAATCGTGTAAAACGAAATTGATTGCATTTTTTGGGAGGGACCGTGTAAATCAAGGGATGGGTGTATATTAAAGTATCAATTCATTTTCTTTGCCCGGCGTTCCTGAAAGTTCTTCGTATCACATATATCAAGAAAAATTTGCTATTCGAAATGCTCCACGGCATAAACATACAAAGATCATTTAAATGAAAACTGCAAAACCATAATAAAATGCCTGATACAAAACAATTTATAATTTTGTATCATATTATTGATTATAATATTTTGACAACGTACATGTGGCTCTATCTGCTGGCGTTATTCGTAAACAATCTTAGAGATGGCGGCACCCTTACATTCATGTACCAAGATAGAGATGAGGTATATAATTCGATTTCTGAATGTTGAAGAAATAATAAATGCGGCTGAAATTTATGCATGAGTCAACGGAAAGTCTACGTGTGAGTGTATAAATTCAAGAACGGTATCGAATGTGTAGAAGATGCTCCATGATCCGGGTAAGCTTATTGTGTCGTGACAACACAAAACATAGCAGCAGTGGAGGAGCTCGAGTCAACGGAAAGTCTACGTGTGAGTGCATAAATTCAAGAACGGTATCGAATGTGTTGAAGATGCTCCATGATCCGGGTAAGCTTATTGTGTCGTAACAACAAAACATAGCAGCAGTAGAGGAGCTCGTGCGAGAAAATCGTCGCATTGTCATTGACGAAATTACCGCGGCGTTGAATATCAGTTATGGTTCGGCATATTCATCGTTAGTGCAGTTTCGAATACTGTGTGCTCTTTGGGTTTCTTGGCGTTTAACACATGAACTGATGGAGATCATGTGTTAAACCATTGATGCAGATTCTGCGCTTCTTATATGGTATGATAGGAAAAGAAATATATTCTTAGAATGTAAAATAACCGGTGATGAATCCTAGGTACCCTATTTCTTAACTGAAATCAAACGCGTAAATTCAGAATGGGGTCATACAAACTCCCCTTCACCGAAGAAAGTCCATACCCAAGCATCAGCAAGAAAAGGGGTTACTCTTTTCTGGGATCATTAAGGGTTAATTATGAAATACTACCTGGAGAAACAAGAAACTGTGAGAAGCAATACTTCAAATAGTCGCATTTACAAATCTTAGTCTCCACTCAAAGCATAAAGGAAAACTTGTTACAACATTCAATAAGTGACACAATCATCTTTGCGAATAAACTTGTATATTACCAAGATTAACCTTACCAATTCTTTTTACATATTAATGTGAACATGCATCACACGATTAACTCTTCCACAGAGAAGTTGAGGCCAGCTCTGCTTGCTCGAGTAGTATATATTGCCTCTTCGGTTTATTCTTCAGATCTCTTGAACAACTAACTTAACACTAAATAATTAAGAGAAAAAATGAATATACACATTCAACCACTACCAACAACGTTTTCATTCTTTTTTTTTTGTTAAACACCGATATTATTCAAGTTTTTACTGTTCTAATCGACTAGTGAAGTAATTCTCACGCTGAAGCACAGCGAGCGTCATCAATCACGGTTTCATTGTAGCACGTTCATCTGCACTAATTTGCTCATATCACTTAATGAGTTGTAGGTATTCAGGTAACAATAGGTCAACATACCAAAATAACTTCCCAAAATACTTACCAACATAGAGAATTCCTATGTTTTGTCGATATGAATCAAACTTTGAACCTCTGTAATTTCTAAAATATGCATTTGATGGAAAAATGTGACTGATGATAAATTAAAGATCATAATCAAATCTACTTAAATCTCGATTTTCAGCAATATTCATTCAGTATTTAAAGAGGCAAGGAAGCTGGAATATTTAACAATAAATTATTTTCTTAAAAATCATTAATGATTGCCTAATATTGAAATAATCATTCGCAAACTTTTAAAATGCATATTTTATTAAATGGTTTGAAACAATACTTGTTATTTAAGTTTTAATTAATTTCCGAGGTAAATTCTTCTGCGCATGTTTAACCTCTCAAAGTGTAAATAATTGTCCTTAGAGAGTTCATATAAGCACAGATGTAGAAAGTCAAAAAATCATGTTTAATACTGCGATGAATTGACGTTGCAATAAATTGATGTTCGTTAAATTGAAGTTGCGATGAATTGACGTTGTGAAGAATTGTCATTGTGATGAATTGACACTGCGATGAACTGACATTGCGATGATTTGACGCTGCGACAAATTGACGTGGAACCGCCAAAGTCGAACTGCTCGACGGAAGGCGATTGGGCGGAGAGGGCAGTAATATTTGTCCTACGATTACCTACTTCATTTTTAGGCTTCATTTCCCGTGAAAGTCGAATCTTATCAAACACTAAACACTTGCACCAGTTTTTTATATTCGAATATGTTACATTCCTCTATAAGGTTAAACTAAAGTTAAACATGCAACCCAAACTCGTAGGTAATATCGTCAAAGTAAAACAAAGGGATATCTAAAATTGTCGAAATTAAGAAAATAATATATGAATAGTGAAATCAAATTACGTTAGCAATTAAGTTAGGGAAAAATAGCAAATAGTTTAAATTTGATTTACACACAGTTATATAGTATTTCCTATACATTTACTATACCTTTCTAAACTGTGTACTTATTAAGTAGTATCCTAATCTTAAGGTTTTTACCGACTATATTCTGATTTCTTCTTTCCAAAATAAGAACTGCGAAAGAAATTATATTCAGCCTATTGTATCCTGCTTTGGGAATTTTAGAGTGAAGCTCCTACTGCCGTAGTGGTACCGGTATTTGACTCCCTCAAGTTGCCGTTTGCTTTCCTGCCACCGTACTTGCTTACGTCTATGGCTATCAGTTGGTCTTGACTGGTACGAATAATGCCACCAGCTGGGAGAATCAAAAAAGTGAATCGTTCATCGGCACCAAGACAAACTCACAGTCAAGAGTAAAAGACGGAAATAAGACAAGCAGCAACTGAGGGAGCCAAATACCGGGGACATCAAGGCAGTAGGAGCTTCACCCTACAACGCCCATAGCACGGAAAAATAGATTCTATGCAATTATTTTTCCTAGCATTTTTTTAACCCTTTCAGGACCATAAGGTTTCTAAGAGTAAATATTTGTATGTAACTGTTTATTTTAGTTTGTTTAGATGTAAAATAAATAAAAATCATAAGAAAAATACATAACAAGTGTAGTTTTTTTGGAATTTTATGGGAAATATTTTTTCCAATGGACTATAACGGCAACAGAAATTATAGTTAGGCTTATTATGCAATGTCTTTTATTTATTGGTTTATTAGAACAAAATGTTAACTAAAATAATACAAAATTATGAAATAAAATTACTATACAAAAGGATGTGCTAATTATGATATTATGCGAAGCAATTACTTTTGGTAGTGAGGCAAGATGGACATTGCACATAGTACATATATTATGCGTCCTGACAGTTCTGTTTTCGTTTTCTAAACGTTCCCGTTTACGTAATTGCGTTCGGCATACGTTCTATTTTGACATTCTGTATAAAAAATGCAGATAAGGTTATAATTAAATACGACAATCACCAATTTTAAAATGCGAAAAATGTTTCCCTTAGTCGTGAAAGGGTTAAGAGAGGATAAATCAAAACCTAGTTGGTAAAAATTCACAAGGGTAGAAGGATACAACTTAATGAGTAAACAGCTTAGAACAGTGTTAATGCATTGAAACAGCAAGTAGTGTTTAAAATATGAAAGAAATCACAACGGAAAAACATATAAACACCATCCTTCGATTTACACGGTAGATAGATTCCGAAACAATCCTGCTTATTAGGCTAAGTGTTAATCGTATTTATAAAGGGCATTGCTTAAGTCCAATACTATAAGGCAGTGTTTCTCAACTAGGAGCCCGTGAATTGTGCATAAGGGATCTACGAGTTGAGTAAATTCTACTCAGAACATCAATTTTTTTTTTATCTTAGTTTATTATCACATCTGCTATGGAAATTACTCCTTTTTTGTAAAAATGTTTTTCCGATTGAGTTAATAAAATGGTGTTTACAATTTAAGCATATTATTATTTGCAAATATTTCGACTTTAATTGTTACTTTTTAAGTTTTTTTCGTCCCATTTTTAACTTTTTACATCGGATAAAAAACATGACAAAAAATTACTTTTCTGTATTTATATTTTAGTTTGTTTATAATTCTATTTAACAAAAATGTATAATTTTGTGGAGAGGGCCAGCAGAAAGTGCAAGACTTCGTAAGGGGTATCCAGTACCAAAAAACATTGCTATAAGTGATTCGTGGGATAGATACTTTAGGGAGAAGTGCGGCTACTTTTCAAACATCTTCGCAATTTCTTCAATTATTGGCACCTGACCTGGGTTCGAGCCCCGGATAAGGCATGGACGTTTGTGTTGTTTTTCTGCTGAGGTCCTGCCATCCTCCTTGGGGCGGGGGTGCCTCAGTCGGTAGCGCGCCAGGCTCGTAATCTGTAGTTCCCAGGTTCGAGTCCCAGCTGGTGAAGCGTTGAGATTTATCTCCGCAAAATTCCCTGCCCTGCCCACGGTCAGTAGGAGACACCGATCGGCTTGGAAAGGCCGCCGTCCGTCGGATGGGACGTTAAGCCGTGGCCCCGTGTGTGGGAGAGTCATACCCTGTGCACGTTAAAGAACACGCTGGATGGCCTTGACGGGAGGCTACCATCTGTCTCCCAACAGCTGTTCCAGTGGGTCCCCTCCCCCAACCTTCTCTGAGCCTTCGGGGTCCATGTGACCTGGCCATTTAGCCCATGGTGTGCAAAAAAGTGCCGCTCAGAGGTAAAACAACCCAACCCAACCTGCCATCCTCAGAGACCTTCTACTATGGCATATAAACTGACAGGCTCCTGTCAGAACTCTGTGGCAAGCAGCTGCTTGAGGGGGTAAGCTTCTTCGCAGTCTCACAAACAGTTTGAACCCCAGCTGTGAAGCCTGTATTGCAGTCATGAGGACACATACTCTTTCCCATGACCATTATTTTAAATTTCATCCAAAACTTCACTCTCAACCTATTTGTCATCATCAATGATTTGTGAGGAGCATTCACTTTTATTTTCCGTTTAGCAAACGATAGTGCTCTTTAAATAACATCACATTGTCAAATTTTCAGTTACTTATTTAATAGGGGTTTTGATATAGAATTATTATTTAATGTTTCTTAACTTCTGCAAATTAGTTTTGGAGAAACTTGCAAATAGAGTAACAAAAATTATTAAACGGTAATACTATATGAAAATTTCCTTCTTACGTTTTTGCATATAGAAAGTTTTTTATACTTATTTTCCACTATAAAAATAAAAATAAGTAAATATCCCTCCAGCAACCCTCAAGCCAAAAAATTGGTCAGGCACACCTTCACAGAGGTCTGACAGTAGCCTATTAGTTTTATACGCCACAGAGAACCAATCATGCATATTTCACTTCTAAAACATCAATTTTGGTGGAATGTTAACGTCATGAAGTTTCGATTGGAAAATATGAAAATGATAATTAGAAACTCTTTTTTTAGTTTGATTTGTAGTAACGAAATATAATCACATTTTTAAACTACTTAATAGTTTTAATATATTTATACTGTAAGCCGTCCCATGGACGAGTGGTTAGCGCGCTTGGCTACTGATCTAAGGGACCTGGGTAAGGGACCTGGGTTCGAGCCCCGGATAAGGCATGGATGTTTGTATCGTTTTTCTGCTGAGGTCCTGCCATCCTCTCAAACCTTCTACTATGGCATATAAACTGGTAGGCTCCTGTCACACCTCTGTGGCAAGCAGCTGCTTGAGGAGGTATTTATTTATTTATTTATTATATACTGTTATCGAGTTTTAGAAATATTATGTATAGAATGGATATTTGAAAAATTAGTGGTAGTTTTTAAGAGATATTCTACTGACAAACAATAATCTACATTCTTTTTGAGAGAGGTGAGGAAATGCAACTTTTTAGATTTAAGAATTAAAAGACGAATACTTTTATGTTATATAATTACTAATAAACTACTATTTGCATTTTTCCCGTCATCCGCAAGCTCAAACTAAAACTTTTAAGGAATAAAACAGTAGGTTAGGGAAAAATTTATTCTCTTTGAAAACGAAATTCTCATATGCACCAGAGGCGATATGAGTTCTAGCTTACTCGTATTTCTTTTCACAGGACAATTTCGAAAGCAATATTTTAAGCAGAAACCCAACTGGATCCTGATCTAAAGCCTTTGTTATTTTACTGAAGTATGGCAGGGAGAAGCTAGAAAACTGTACTAAGAAAATATTTTTTGAAATAATGAATATAGATATTATTTGTTATAGCTCATAAATATCTTTTAATATTGGGATTTATTATTATTATTAAAAAAATGTTAGCAACTAACTGATCAAGTTTATTTTGTTTAGGAGAAGGTCTCATCACCTTCCCTGAAGATACGCCATTGATATTTAATAACTGTAAATAAGATGTACTATGATCAAGAACTTGATATATATGCATTTGATAAGAAACCATGTGGGAAAAAAAATTACCAATTCCCCTCTAGCTATCAAACTCGGGATGACCTGTAGGAAGGAATCACCACCATTTAGTTTAAGGTATTGGGGTGCGTCAAGCGCTATTTAAACTGATGGCGAACTAAGGCGAAATAACCATTTATCAAGTATTATTATGCTTTTTAAGTTATTCTGATGTAACCAGTATCACAGCACAAGATTTTATAGCCTTTTTCACCTCTGGTTGTAACAAATCGTTAGGAAATACAACTGAATGAAGTGATCAATTGTAACTTTATATGTTCAACACTTTCTACATTTCTATTCGTTACAATATGAAATTAACATTTTTTTTCAATATCCAGACCAGCATTTCTACACTTTTATTTAAGGTAATAAAATTTGAACTTACAATTTATTTAATGCAACCTACATGCTCCTCTGCTTTCTCGCAATTTCCGCAGAAGAAATAGAATTCAATTTTCAGTAGAATTTTCTGATTTACTCATGCAATAGTACTCACCTAAACGAAAAAAAAATACAATACATATATTATTAACAACGAGACTTTATTTTAACATTACATGAAACAATTCTGCAATTATCTGAAAAAACGTTTGAACAAAATACTTGAGTTAAAGAATTTCTGCATCTATACACATTGTTTTGTCGACTTTTATGCTATCTTCTAATAAAAGGTTACTATAAATATGCGTGGGTTTCACCTGATGGGTTGAACAGAAATATCACATATTATATTTTAATTAACAGAAAATGGGCCAATTCAGTTAGGAATACCAGATCTTACAGGGGAGTCGAATTGGGTCTGACCATTACCTGGTAAAAAGTGTCTTGCAACTGAAGCTTAAGAAATGTGGTAAGGTTAAGAAAATTACCTTTAACACTGAAGGTCTGAAAGATCCAGATATAGCCAAAGCATACCATGATAGACTACTTAGTCATTATGACAATCGTGGTTTGCTTACTGCTGAAGTTGAGAAAGAGTGGATCAGTTTAAACAGGCTTTTCTTGAAACCAACAGTACTCTTTTGGGTAAAAGGGAACAGAGGAAACAAAATTATTTGAGTGATAAGGCTATGGAACTTATTTCTGAAAGAAGGAAGTGCAGAATTAATATGAATCAACACCTTAGTAATCCTAACAGAAGGCATTACAACGAGCTTAATAAGAATGTAAAGGATCAGTTAACAGCTGATAAGAATCTTTGGCTTGATAGCTTGGCTGACAAAGCAGAGGGAACAATTAGACAACACAACAGCAGAGGGTTGTACCATATTGTTAATGTTTTATGTGGAAAGAAACAGACAGGTACACAGGGATAAACATGGCAAAGTGGTTGAAGGTGAGGATTCTGTGATGGCTAGGTGGGCTGAGTATTTCAGAGATGTTTTAATAATGTGTTATTTCTACTCCCATTGTTTGTAATGAGGACTGGCTTTTATGATGGCTCTATATCACATTCCGAAGTCATATTGGTTATCTCTAAATTAAAGCTGCATAAATCCCCAGGGGTGGATGAAATCACCACTGAAACGTTTAGAGCTGGGAACATTTGTGTTTTTACATGGCTGACTGAAATTTTGAATATTTTTTATGATGAAGGTGTTGTTCCTAAGGATATTACTAGAGCTATCATTGTCCCAATTTTTAAGCTATCATTGTCCCAATTTTTAAAAAGGTGATCGCAGTCCTTGCGATAACTATAGGGGAATTAGTTTACTTTCTTTTCCAGGTAAAGTTCTTTGCATGATTATACTTAATAGAATTAAGAATTTGGTTGTTGGACAACTGCTGATGAACAGTGTGGATTCAGAAGTGGTAGGGGATGTATTGATCAAATATTTTCACTTAGGCAGATTCTTGAAAAATGTTTAGAGTTTCAGAAACCTGTTGATCCTAGCTTTATAGATTTCAATACGGCTTTTCACTCTGTTGATCGACAGAATTTGTGGTTGATTCTTAAATCATGTGGAATACCTGATAAATTAGTTAGTGTAATGAAAACTGACTATAATAAAGCTCTCTATAATATCTCTATAATAACACTAAGTCGTATGTGAGAGTTGGTACGTCTTGCAGCGATTGGTTTAGCATTGCTAGTGCAGTTAGACAAAATTGCATTTTGTCTCCTTTTCTCTTTAGTTTGGTTATTGATTATGTTATGCGAAATTATTTGCAAGGGAAAGATTTTGGCCTTAAATGGTCTAGAGATTTCATAATTTCTGATTTAGATTATGCAGATGATTTGGCCCTGTTGGCTATTGATGTTGATGAGATGAATTCGTTCATTAGGGCTGTTGAGACTGATAATAGAGTAGGTTTGGTGATAAATAGAGAAAAAACTAAAGTGATGAAAATTGGTCAGGCACACGGTGCTTCAGTTGCTTTGAATGGCTGTACTCTTAAGCAAGTGTCTCAGTTTAATTATCTTGGGAGGTATTTAACAGATACTGGTGATATGTGGCATGAGATAAATAGAAGAATAGGGATTACTGCTGGACTTTTAAGAACCTATGGAGAGTATGGAAAAATAGGCGTATACACCTAAAGACTAAAATTAGGCTGCATAATAGTTTGGTTCTTTCTGAGGTTAGTTATAGTAGTGAAACATGGACACTTTGTAAGCAGGATAACAAGAAACTTGATGCCTTTGATTTTAGATACTTACGCAGTATCTTGGGTTTGACTTTGTAAGTAATGAGGAGGTTAGAAGAAGGAGTCATTAACCTATTTTGAGCAGCATATTGTGCAGAGAGAGACTGAGTTGGTTTGGTCATGTTGCCCGTATGCATAGTTGCAGATTTGCAAAGAGGATTATAAATAGTGTGCTTAAGGGTAACAGAAAAAGGGGGAGACCTAGGATGCGATGGGCAGACAATGTTAAACAGGACCTTGCTAAAATTGGTCTAGAGTGGCCAAATGCAGAAGCGGTAGCTCGAAAAAGACACATCTGGAGAGGAAAATTACACAGTCTGGTTGGATTTCCGCAGCCTATGGCTGCATGAGGATTTTGCATGTATGTATAGGTAATTACCAAGATACACTATATGAGCAAAAGTATCCGATCACTCGCTCATCCACAATCTCCCTGTAATAGGAAAGGAATTAATATCGCGTTGGTCTACACTTTGCTACTGCCATTTTGCTACAAAAGCATTAATGAGGCCAGTCACTGATGCCGGGCGGTTCAGCTTGGATCGTAATCAGCTTCCAATTCATCCCAAAAGTGTTCTATGGAGTTGAGAGCAAGGCTCTGCGCAGGCCAGTCAAGTTCTTCCACACCCATTTCATCAAACCATTCCTGCATGGTCCTCGCTTTGTTGGTACATGAAAGGGTCTCCATCAAAATTTTTGTAATGAAGTTGGGAGCATAGAATTCTCGAAAATGTCGTTATAGGCCGCAGCGTTTACTGGAACTAGGAGGCCCAGCCTGAATCATGAAAAACTGCCGCAGAGAATGACGCCTCCTCCACCAAACTTCACAGTTGGTACAAAACAGTCGGCAGGTAGCGTTCACTTGGCATCCACCACACCCAGACTCGTCCGTCGCCAGATGGTGAAGCGTCATTCATCACTCCAGAGAACGCGGTCCCACTGCTCAAGAGTCCACTGGCACCGTGCATTACTTACACCACTCGAACCGAAACTTGGAGTTGATCTTGTTGATACAATATTAGGCTTATGTGCGGCTGCTCGACCTCAGAAACCCATTTCCTGCAGCTCACGACGAACTGTTATGGTGCTGGCGTTGTTTCCAGAGGCATTTTGGAACTTGGTGCTGAGTGTTGCAACCTAGGACAGGCGATTTTCTCGCACTACCAGCTTCAGCACTCAGCATTTCAGCTCAGTCATTTTACGTGGCTTACCGGGTCGCGACTGCATTGATGTTGCTCCTAGGCATTTCCACTTCAGAATAACATCACTTATAGTTGATCGGGGCAGCTGCAGCAGGGCCGAAATGTTCCGAATTAACTTGTTGCTAAGGTGGCATCCTATGACATTGTCAAGGTTGAAAGTCACTGAGCTCTGCCGTAGGGTCCATTATTCTGTTCATGCGTGATTATGAGGTTTGCAGGCCACTATATTTGTTTGGGCGAATTCACTACTCAGAAGGTGTGTCCGAATACTTTTGATCAGATAGTGTACTTCAGGGTTGTGTTCCAGAAAATACAACATATCCGAATTTAGTTTTTACCATTAGAATATGGGAGTCTATGGGGAAACGAGTGACGAGTTCCAGGCACATACCCAGGATTTAGTTTCGGGGGGGGGGGGTGAAAATAAGACTTGTGTAGAGTTTCCCAATTACTAAAATATTCCACCGAACAGAAAAGGTTAAATGGCATTCTATATTGAATAAGATTTTATAGTTTTTTTTTTAATCTATTTTGGGTGCCGGATAAAAAATATGGTGCTAAAATAGCTAAAATAATCTTATACATAGACAACTGTTTCGGATTTCAAAGCAGGTACACAAGATTGAGATTTCGTATAAGACGAACCGATTATCGGGGGTTGGGAGGGTCCGGACCCCTGGTCCCTCCTCCTGATAAATTTCACTAAAGGATGCTTCCTTTGGGCAAATAGATAGGTTGCGATGGTGACACATGCTGCCTCTGTAGTCCTCGTGAGATGTTAGCATAAAGATGAAGAAAATCCGGCAAAAAATTCAAAAAGATCCATTTTTATCATAGAGCAGACCCGTTTCGAGTGTTTTGCTTAAGAATGCAATTTATGAATTTAATATGAATAAAATTTTTGTATGAGTTTAAAATGACAAAAGACGTTCGGTAAAAGTTTGGAATAACTGAAAATTCGGGGGCGTTAGTGGCTCAGTCGGTAGCGCCCCAGGCTCGTAATCTGCAGTTCCCAGGTTCGAGTCCCAGCTGAATCAGCATTGAGATTTATCTCTGCAAAACTTCCCGCCCTGCCCATGGTCAGTAGGGGACACCGATGGGCTTGGAAAGGACGCAATCAGTCGGATGGGACGTTAGGACATGGTTCCGTGTGCAGGAGAGCCATACCCTGTGCACTTTAAAGAACACACTGGATGACCTTGATGGGAGGCTACCATCTGTCTCCCAACAGCTGTTCCAGTGAGTCTATTCCCCAACATTCTCTGAGCCTTCGTGGGTCCCTTGTGGCCATCTTGGCCATTTTGCCCATGATGTGCAAAAAAAGTCGCTCAGAGGTAAAACAACCCAATCAATTGAAAATTCGGGTACGTTTAAGTTTGCTCTTATGTTTAATATTTACTAAAGAAAATAGGCTTTGTTTTGCATACCAGATCAAGTAGAAGACTGTATTTCATGATCAAATGTATGTGGGGAAGACCTGTGGAAGATATTGGGTGAAAGACGAATTTGAATTTTTGGGTAACTTAGAACTTTTACAATGAAAGAAATGTTACTAATGAATGGTTCAGAAATTTGTTTCTGTAGAGGGTGATGGAAGCATCATACACTACTAAGAAAAGTGCATCGGTGAACTAAATCGTATCTTTCTAATCGTTCGCGCAAAATTACCTAAATACGTTTAAAAAAATTACCCCTACGTATAATTGCAACTTACATTCGCGCAGCAACCCTACAAAAGTCTAATGAAAACCAAGCTGAATTTTTGAAAAGAAAATTTCTGTGTATTGCGTTTTGAGGACAACTTACTAGTACGATAGTTCAAAATTTCCTTTTAGTTTGGGAGCTCTCGGAGTAACGGATGACACTAGTAAGGCGCTTATATTAACCTTTAATGCAAGAAACGCCTGAATTTTATGATATCAGCATGAAACCCGTGTTTATGCCACCAGAGGTTAAGACATAGTGACAAGCCTATTATAAACAAACGCCATCCCCTCCAATACCCTTTCTAGCCAGTTCAATGTTGACTATTGAAGTTAAAAGTATAACGCACTCTGCTCCTTTTCTAATAAAAAGATTTATGCATTAGTGGGCTTAAAGAAAACTATCGATTCCGCGCCGACGGCTTCCTGTAGTGAATTAAGTAGTAACGCGATTCTCTAAGATGACAAGTAAGATACATTGCCTACCACCACCAGAAATGTAGTCGAAGTTCTAATGCAGACACAGCCGCCGGCGACTTATAATTCCTTTAACGGTTAGAAAAACTTACCAATAAAGTGGCAGCGGCGACGTCCTGCAGGCCGAGTATTAAATGTTGAAAACTTAAGCCCTCTGCTCTTTAACATATTTATATTTATTTATTAGAAAAGAGGATTAAATGGCTACATAAATGGCTTACTGTTCTTTGGCTCAATATGATGAAATTTTCTCCTTTAAAACTGACCTGTACATAGAAGTTCTTACTGAGTGAATTCTATGCAGGTATAATGCTTACTATTACGTTTAATGGGTTAAGAAACTATGGGCAAATAAACACAATACAGGAATGCAAGGTCATTATGTTAAAGCTTATTTTATATGCTTATTTGGATAGAGAAAATAAAAAGGAAGCGAATTAACTGCGCATCTCACTTCCCTTGTGAGAAAGTGACAGCATTATCAAAGATTAATTGCTTGGTGTTCATCTTTAAATTTATCCTCTTCAAATTCTCCCGAGCGCCTTGAACAATGCTGCACTTTAAACGGTCAATATTCTACACCGTACATCATATTTTCATTTTTCTTACTTTAACGTCCGAGAGGATCTCGATAGGTTTATTGAAAGAGATCATAAGCGCTAATTTATGATGATAATTCGCCATAGACATAAAACAATATTGACCGGCAGCAAATTCTGTTCAATCGTTTTTTTCACTACACTTGATCCTAGCCTGCTTTGCAGTTTGCTTTTCGGACTCAACCTTAATGCTTCTTGCAATCAGTATTCCATTGATTTTTTTTTTCTTACACAAATTACTACAGGAAGTTGTTTTCATACATTGTTACGAAAATTTGTTTTGGACAAAAGTTTTTAAATCACACTTTTACACACAGTATTAGCTCTAGCTGTGATGACGGTTAAAGAACCTAGGTACTGTTCCACCAGGCGACCGCTGCATATTGTGTGTTAGTTCTAATGCAGTGGTTAACGAAACAGATCAGCCTCAGTGACCATGTCATTGTATGAAAAACTTTCTTGTTCCACAGCATTATGAGCATATCCCCTTTCCCCTCTATATATATATACACACACACATAAATTTCCAACAATAAATACCGTATTTCTTCGATTCTAAGACGCACTTTTTTCCCATATAAAGTCTCTAAAAACGGGGTGCGTCTTAGAATCGATGGCGTCTTTGAATCGCAATTGTTTTTTTTTCTAATTTTCCTGTGCTTTGCACACGGCACCACACGTTATGTTTTTACGCGGAAACCCCGCCTCCAAGTTTCACCGTTATCTCATTCTCCAATTCCATTGGAGAAATAAAGTGGCCTGGGTGTTTTCCCGCGCTTTTCAAATGTGAAGCCACCGTTATTTCATTATAGTGGAGCTCACTCAGCGACAACTAGGAAGTTGGGGCCTGGCTGTTGACTAACACACCTTCCGGAAAAAATTAAAGTACCGGCATCAAAATTGGCGGAATGGGTATCAACAGCTTGGACGTTAATCCCAGAAAGAATAGTGCAGCATTCAGTTAAAAAATGTTGCATCACCAAAGCTCTCGAAGACGATATATTGTGGGATAATGAAGATAAATACGCTAAGAAGAATCAGACTCTGATGTTTATTCAGAAGGAAGTGATGAATAACATACCCACTTCTAAATAGGTACTATTGTTGTTACTAAATTGAAATCGATTATAATAAATATATTTGTCAGATATATTTTATTTCATTTTTTTTTCTTAGAATCAAAGTTTTTTTTCTGTTGGTGGTACTGAAATTAAGGTGCGTCTTAACAATCGATGGCGTCTTAGAATCGAAGAAATACTGTAAATAAATAATAAAAGTATCTCAATGCAATAATTTGATTTCAATTAGCATAAACGTTTAATAGCACGGAATAAAATTTATTCGCTAGTCAAAATAATTTACGCCTATATTATTGAGAATTTATTTTAGAAATTGAGGGCAAAAAAACCCATTGAGTGCAATAATTTTCCAACGCAATTTAAATGCTTCTATAAACCCATCTTTTGCTTTTAACACTATTCAAAACACCCACTCTCACTACGAAGTTCTGTGAACTTTCCTTCCATAATATCAGGGATAGCGTGCCAGGCTTGTAATCAGCAGTTCCCAGATTCGAGTGCCAATGTGCCAGTGTTAAGACTTACAGGAGTTTATCAAAATAATGGAAACACTGACGGCGACTAGAATATACGCAATGCGCCGTATGCATACCACAGGGACGACGTCATCTGCGATGTGAAGTATATAAAGAGAAGAACGATGTCGACTATCACGTAGCAGTGCCACAGACGCAGGTGAAACAGCTGTTATGGTGTAATTGTCGACAATGTCAGATCTCAGTGACCTCCAAAAAGGCATGATCATTGGTGCGCGTCTTGCAGGAGCTTCAGTAACCAGATAGGTGGAAATGGTAGGTGTAATACGAGGAACTGTATTGAAGATTATGACTACCTATCAAAAAGGAGAGGATGTTGCCCCCAAACGTGGAAATTGTGGACGCCATACGAAGTTGTCAGATAGGGAAAGGCGAACGTTGGCACGGATTGTATAACGGAAGCACTAGATCACAGCACCACAAATAGCAGCAGAGTTGAACACCAGTCAGAATGGTCCCGTTTTTGTCATAACAGTTCGTCGGGAAATTCATCGTGCCGGTATTTATGGTCAACATCAATGCAACGAAACGTGTAAGGTGGTGCAAAGTACATAAAAATTGGGATGCTAAAGACTGGCATTGTGTCATCTTGTCTGATGAATCGTGCTATACATTGTTTCCCACCACTGGTAGAGTGTAAAATAAAACAAATATAAATACCCCCTCAAGCAGCTGCTTGCCACAGAGGTCTGACAGGAGCCTGTCAGTTTATATGTCACAGTAGAAGGTCTGAGAGGATGGCAGAACCTCAGTAGAAAAACGACACATACATCCATGCCTTACCCGGGACTCGAACCCAGGTCCCTTAGATCAGTAGCCAAGCGCGCTAACCACTCGGCCATGGGACGGCATGGTAGAGTGTACGTCTGACGAAAACCTGCAAAAGCGTACCAGCTCGACTGTTTGGTTCCGACTGTGAAGCATGGAGGTGGATCCCTGATGCTGTGATGCTGTGGATTCCTTAAGGCCATTAGTTATGCTGCAGGGTCGTGTCACATCCGCAAAGTGCAATCCATTCTCGGGGATCACCTGCACCCAATGTTGTGAGCATTATTCCTTAATGACCGTCCCTGGTTTCAAGCGGCAATGCACTCGTGCATTGTGAAAAACGTATCAAGTTGTGGTTTGCAGAGCATGAGGATGAGGTACAGCAGCCTAACCTGGCCACCTCAATCTCCAAACCTCAATATTATTGAACATTTGTGGGAATATTTGGAGCGCAAGGTCAGATCACTCTCTCCACCCTCATCATCACTGGCGAAGTTGGACCATATTTTACAGGAAGAATGGTCCCACATTCCATTATTGTATGTACATAGCGTGTATAAATTCCACGTCGAATTGCGTCTGTTCTAAACGTCCAAGGTGAGCCTACAGCTTATTAATAAAAGGTTCTTTACAGTGTTTCCATTATTTTAATAAATCCCTGTATGTCAGCTAACTCCACATTCAGTGAGAAAGGGGCATCGTTGGTCTTGAAAAGGCCTCTGTCCGTCGGATAGGCCATGTGGCCTCAACTTTACCCTATTGCCCATCTGTGGGAAAGCCATACTCTATGTACTTTAAAGAACACCTGGATGGCCTTATCAGGAGACTTCCATATATCCCCCAATAGCTGTCCAGTGGATCCCGTTCCCCAACCTTCTCTAAGCATTTGTGACCTAGCCATTTAGATCACTGAGTGAAAAAAAATGCATCTCAGAGATAAAATAATCAACCCCAATCCATGCTGCTTTTTTTATTTACAGTATCATAATTTAACACAATGTTCCTTATGTTACATGCACATGGTATTATTCGTTATATCGTGATGCCAAATGCTAAGTTTTTATGATTCCATACTCTCAGAACCAAGTGATCATTGTTTCTACTCTTTTCAAAATTCGAAAATACTATAAATCAATTAGTAGGCGATAGATATCGCATTAGCATTCCGAGCATTTTAGCATTTTTCTCTCAAGGGCTGCTAGATAAAGAATCTCCAAATCCTACCCAGGATCTTTTAACTTTTTAACATAGTACTTATTGTCGGTTCTGAATTTTATCTTAGACCTTAGACAAAATATGAACGTAAACTTGGACAGTTCGCTAGGATACAGCATGAATATAGAGCGTTTCCCCAAATTAAATTTATTTGAATAATTTTGCATATAAGAGTAAATGCATTTTTCAAATAATTTTAATCATGTTTGCTACATCTACGAATCAAACGAGTAAATAAATAACGAACCAATTCTTTTAAACTAAATCTTAAAAAAAAAAGTATCAGAATAAATCTTGATATACGTCCGTGATTGAGAAATCACCTTATTCCCGCTCTCAAGGAATTCTGGTATGTATATATGTATACCTATATACGAGCATTATTGTCCATTGTAAATAACATTTTGTAAATTTGTAGTTGCCTTATCAAGTTAAGGCTTTTTTATAGTTCACCATAAAGTTTTACAGCTTTGTAATTTCAGTACATTTACAAACTTCTGATCTGCTATGCTTAATCAGATTTAAGACAAAAATTTGTTCCGTTCATCGGATGCAGTTGTATCGTATGAACTGTAGTTCTAGCATTTGCTTTGGTTCTTCGGAGCGTTATTATCTATAGAAAATTTTATTGGAGGGACTAAATACAAGCGTGACTCTGATTACGATATTGCTCTGGATTGTATAGAGATAGAGAAAGTAAAAAGGAAGCGAATTGTGAGATGCGCAGTTATGACATTCGCCGCTACAGATGAGGTAGTAAGGACTAGTTGAGGTAGTAAATACCTCAACTATAATAAAATAATACAAAACTTTCGCATTTTTTACGGATGCTCGAGATTTACTTTTAGCAACCAAACAACAAGTTAAATAAATGAATTAAAAAATTAAAAAATATATAATCTTACATGGGCCCTAAAACGTAGAAAATAAACCTAAAGCATTTCGATGGTGCAATCAGTCACCGAGTTGGTATTCACTTCAAAGAAAGATAGGGCGCCGGCAATCTTGCTGTGTAGGTAAATAGGCTCCCTATCTTCCTTTAAAGAAAATACGAAGTCAATGACTGATTTCGCCATCGATATTCTTTAGGTTTATTTTCCACTTTTTAGGGTCCATAAAAAAATACCTATTTTTTTATTTTTTCAATTTATTTATATCTTTTTTTTATCACTAGGAACCTTGAGAACTTTCATTTGATATACGACTGATAATCATCCGCCACAGTTTTCCTCCCTTTTAGAGTCGTGTTTGAGTAGCCCATGACATTGGAAACGTCACAAGCTTTAATTTGAGATATAACTCGTTAAGGTGAAAACCCGCGAAAAACGCACCACTCAATCTATCAGAGGGGAAGATATGGTGGTGGTGGGGAAATTCGAAATAGTTTACGACGGTCATTATACGAGCTTTCATTTGATACCTAACTCGTAATTGTAGGCCCTCGCCTTCGGAAAATATAGTAGAACGTTTCGCATTTCCCGTTTTTTGTGGGAGAAGAAACAAGGTGGTGCCAATGTTTAATAGCCTAAGATACATCCCGCATCATAAGCTTTCATTTGACGTACATGTTTTACGAATTTCGGAATTCGCATTTTGGAGATACAGGAGAGGAATATTTTTCACGTTTACCTTTTTTTAGGGGGGAAGAAAGCATGGGTCAATTTTTCATAGCTTATGATTAGGGCTGTAAGTTTTTCGCGGCGCAAATTTCAACGGTTTTCTTAAGTTTACGCGAATTGCCCATTTTATATGATTCCGCGAATTTTAATATCGCGGAATTTACTGTAAACTTCTCGCCACATTCAGTCTTTAAACAGTAATCCTCTAATGACTCACTCTACTTTCACACGTTGGTGAATTGTATAATTAAGTGTTCGGAATGCACATTTCTCCCAACATAGTGCTGCTGTTCACTGTCAGTGAATCAATTATTCGATGCATTAATAAATTAAAATTTTCGTATTCTGTTGTCACACCTTTTGTTACCGACAATGTTCCGTACATGTTCAAAGCCTGAGTAAAAAACTTAGTTTTTTTTTTTTTCAAATGCTGTCCGTGTCACATGTAATGCTTATCTTGAAAATCTTGTTGGTGACATATTGAAACCAGATTTCAAAACTGTTAATGCTATTATAGTAACTGTTAAACGCTGATTTACATCTTTGTCCTGCACATAAAGCTCGTTTAGGGTCTTTACGAAAAAAAAAATACAGCAAATCATCAGTTCTCATTCGAACAAGATGAAACATTTCGTTCCAAGCTGTATTCTATCGCTGTGATCAGGGCCTGATTTAGGGGGGGAGGATCAAGGGGCCATGCCCCTACCCGCTTTCAGAAGGTTAGTAAGGATGATAGAGGCAAAAATTGTTAAACTTATTTCAATTTAATACATTTTTCAAGAAAGCTTTTAAAGACCTGTAACACAGAGGGGGGATGGAATGTTATACTGTATTGGAAATCCAGTCTCTTGTCCCTTCCCCATTTACATTTTTCCGGCTGGACTGTGCTTCTTGCCTCCCCTCCCCCTCGATTTTATTCTAGATCTGGGCCTGACTGTGATCATGCAGAAGATTGCAAGGAGTTTTCGAGCAGAAAATGGGAAACAGCTCCAGTATTATATTAAAGGATATCATTGAAAGGTGTAAAAATGATTCCTTACCCTTCCCGGGGGATCTGAATCAAATCCACCGAATATTTCGACCGGTTACGTTGTTTTTGAAAGCTCTCATATATCAGTACATAAAGTCGACAACGAAATGAACGATTTGACAGTAAAATTATTTAGTAAAACCAGCAGTGTGATCACACACTCGCAAAAAGTACACTTCGCTCATGTTCTTAAAAGAAAAATTAGACGATATTTAAGTGATGAAACAAATTGCCGATTTCGTGAGCATGGAGCAGCATTTTTTTAAAACATGTTGAATTTTCGATTCCACCCAACCGAGGTGCTTAAATGTTTCGATGAGTGATCTTGATTATATAGTTTTCAACAATATACCCATGTTCGAATACAACAACTAACAAGCCGAATACGAGGCTATGAAAACACTGTGAAAGAATTCAATAGCACTGACAACTCTTTTCTTGTTTCCAAAAGAACGATTTCCAAGTCCATCACATGTAGTTGTTCAATGTTTGTCTGTTCCAACGAACAGTGTTAATGCAGAGCGATATATTTTTTTAATATAGTGGTTGTTCACCGTCATTTCTGACATCTATAAGATGCTGCATATTATCTGTAATATATCTGTAAGATGCTAATATTTCAGAATTCGTTACCTTTTGGATTGTTTTACCTCTGGGCGGCACTTTTTTGCACACCAGGGCTAGGTCACATGGACTCCGAAGGCTCAGAGAAGGTTGGGGGAGGGGACCCACTGGAATGGCTCTTGGGGAGATAGATGGTAGCCTCCCGTCAAAGCCATCCAGCGTGTTCTTTAACGTGCACAGGGTATGACTCTCTTGTACACGGGCGACGGCTTAACGTCCCATCCGACAGACGGCGGCGGCCTTTCCAAACCCATCAGTGTCCCCTATTGACCGTGGGCAGGGCGGAGAATTTTGCGGAGATAAATCTCAACGCTGATCCAGCTGGGACTCGAACCTGGAAATTACAGATTACGAGTGCGCTACCGACTGATCATGTGATCGTTACTGATTGATATGTAAGGTGCGAGTTGAACTCGTATAAATCCCATCATTGATATTTATTTTTTCTCAATTGAATCCATATAACTCCTTAGAAATATCGTTACTTTGTTGATGTATGCGCCAAAGATATATAACTTTTATGATTTCTAAGCTTAAAAGGTGTTGGATTTTAGCAGTTTTGCCCCCGCGAATTTTGGCATTTTCAGCGTGATTGCCCCGCGAATTACACCATTTTTTTCCGTGAAAATTTTACAGCCTTATTTATAACACACCACACGTCACAAGCTGTAATTTGACGCATAGCTTGTTACTTTCCGCACTCGCGTTCAAGAGATATAGGGGAGCAATCGTTTTAATATTTCCCTCGCCTCTTTATAAGGGGAAGAAAGCGTGGGAGTTACTCTTGCATAGCCTATGACATTCCTTACCTCAGAAGCTTTCATCTGACGCATAGCTTGTAACTTTCAGTACTAGCGTTCTGGAGATATAGGGGGACAATTGTTTTCATATTTCCCTCTTTTTAGGAGGGAAGAAAGCATGGGGACTCAATGTTTTATAGCCTATTACATTCCCCCTGTCAGAAGCTTTCATTTTACGTATAGCTTGTTACTTTCGAAACTCGCGTTCTAAAGATATAGCGGAACAACAGTTTTCATATTTCCTCTTTTTAGGGGGTAGAAAGCATGGAGGGTCAAATTTTTATAGCTTATGACACTCCCCGCGTTACAAGCTTTCATTTGACACACAAATCATTAAGTTTGTCCATCGCGTTCGAAAGTTATGGTGGAACAACTATTTTGAGACCACAAACTGACAAACTGAAAAAAATGTCAAAGCGAAAAGGAACAGAAAGATACACTATCTGATTAAAAGTATCCGGACACCCCTTTGGATTGATTTAGCCCACTATGTGCAAAAAAGTGCCGCTCAAAGGTAAATCAACCCACCCTTTCATCTAATAATTCAATATTTAGTAAAGGGGATACCAAATCTCATAAATATGAATAGATATTACAGAAATTTTAACTCCAACACATGGTTATTACGTATTACGAATTTTCACAGCTTATAAGATACTCTGTCGAATGTTATCTCTCAAGATTTCCAAGTCACAACAAAAATTCTGTGGAACAATGCTTACTGGATGGAATTTCATCAGGAATATCTCAAGTTTTGGGTGGATTACTGTAATAACAAACATCCCAGTAGACACGTACATGACAGACTTGTAGAAGTGGTGCATTGTCCAACAACATCTTGGGCCAGTCCCTTGTATGCTGGTGTTGGGTAGAATTACGCATTGTAGATATACATTACGGACAACAATAGGTCGACCTTGCTGTTCACCTGTACTCCTACTGTTTCACCAGAATGTTCTGGGAAGTATGCTTCAGAAGGATAATTCTTGCCCACGTGTTGCACTTGACTACTAAACTTGCTACTTGCACTTATTGCTATTGCCATCCTAGTAGGCGTGGACATCCAGTCACATTCCACACGACCGCTGGACTTACTACCATCGATCATATCTGGGGTTAAATTGAACAACTTCATAGAGACAATAATGTTCGCACCTTCCAGGAGCTCTAAGCACAGGTTGATGCTGCGTGGACCAATATCCCCAAGAACACGATTGAAGGTGTGATCGACAGTATGCTTCCCAGTATCAATGCATGTATCGGCCGCTAAAAGTGGACATACTGATTATTGAATAAAGTATAGTGCTGCGTACATTTGCCTTCAATTTCAGTCATTTCCTTCTCATTATGTCCCTTATACATGTGCGCGTTTTCGTACGATTCTCTCATTAACTTCGTGGTGCTGCCTGCAATTTCCATATTGCATAGTGTACATGGCTACGGAAAAACAAGCATTAACTCCTACACCTCAGTGCATCGTTTTAGATGCTCGTATAATTTCAGAACCCGGAACATGTTTCTTCTTTATTAGAACATTATTTTAACTTTGATGGCACTCTCCATCCAGAGGCGATAGTGTCGTCTTTTATCAGTACCAAGCACATTAACTTTAATCTCTTCTTTCCCGTCATTTATTTTTCATATTACTAGAATTTTTAATAAACTTGGGCCTGGCTAATTAAAAATCGAAATTGAATGGTTTTTCACTGATAAACTGCGCTAATTTCTTGGGCTATTTTAAAACCTTAAAAGCAAAAGAAAGACGATGGAAAACTTTCAATAAAAATTCCTTCGCTTATGCATTTTCTCCTACTTTCAGAATTTTAGGTTCTGTTTTCAAGAAAAAGGTTTAAATCACTGATTAAAAATTAGTTTCTTTCTCGAATAAAATATGTGCATTAAATGCACTATTCCATGCCGGATTCGAAAATCACTTAATTTCCTTCTAGAATACGTAGTTTTCAATAATAAGTTTTATTTTCCCTCCCAACGGCTATATTAACGTTTCCAGTGTTGCATGCTAAACACTACTCGCAATGGCAATGCAGGAAATTTTCGAAGCACAACATAAAAAACATATATATATATAAACATACATTCCACAGTGTAACACAGCTGTTACATAATGTAGTAGCTACAAACCATATCCTGCTGTTGGAATTAGTCGAGTATGTTGCACATGAATAATTCGTTTGCGGCTCTCAAGAAACAGCAAGCTCAAAAGAGTATTCAGTGACAGAAAGATTGAATTCATCTCTCCTCTATGTAGCTATAGCATGTGACACAAATATAATTGTTGGCCGTTTGGTTTTGGTACGATAACAACGTATAGAACGGTTTTCTGTTTATTATTTCGGCACTTTTATGTGTAATCGTTAGAGAAATTTCATTTTCCGGAGCTTTTTGCTGCGTTTGTGTATATCTTTACATGTCATGAAACAAGCGATCACTGCTCATGTAAAAAAGTTTATAACCTATATTTTGTTTCTTTGATGTGTATTTCTTTGTTTGCGTAATGCTCTGTTTCCTTTTGATGTAACCTCGGAAGTTGGTTATGCGGTAGCAAAGTCAATAATAAATCAATACCATTCGTAGTCCAACGATCTGTAGAGAGCCACCGATATCACACCACCGATATCTACTTTGGTTTAACAAACATTATGAGGCAGGGAGGCAGACGAAGAGAAAAATTAAGAATCCAAACTTTCCATCTTTTGAGGGCAATATTTCATAGCTATGAACCTAAAATTACCTGCCCAATTTTACATAGTTTACCTAAACAATGTAAAATTGGGCAGTGGATAAACAGGATGAAAATCAATCAATGATAAAGAGCAGACACCAAGTTCAGATTTTGAATACCACTAGGTATATGAAGATACCCTTCACTTAATTAGTCAAAGCGAATTAAATGATCAACCTAGAGATTTAAATTTGTCATAAACGAGGAAGAAAATTAGTAATTTCGATACAAAACTGGAATTACCTAACGTAAACTAGAAGTATTTATGTGTTTCGTAATCGACACAACTTTCTAACTTGTTTTAGTGAGTGAAAGTCTTTGCTACTGTAAAGGTGTTGATAAATTAATTGTAACTATATGGGAAAAAAAGGAAAAAAAGAGGCAAAAAAAAATTCAGGAACGATTAAAATCATTAATATAGATTATGATAATTAATACGTTTTTCACTGTATTTGCATATGACCATATATAAATTCGGTTTCAACAATGTTTGAGTTATTTCGAAACATTAAAAGAAATAAATGGTCAAAAAATTTAAATACTAAAGAAATTTGGGTTAAAATAAATTCGTTATCATCCTAATAATCATCCTCAAGCAGCCATGGACTACGGAAAAACCGGAGTCATTTTCTGATTAAGTTTCTGTTGCACTCAGGAACGACTAAAATCATTAATATGGATTAAGATAATTAATACGTTTTTCACTGTATTTGCCTGGGACAATATATAAATTCGGTTTCATCAACGTCTGAGCTATTACGAAATATTAGTTACATAACAATTGCAAGTGAATGAACATATCACGAAATACACGAGTATTTAGCAAAGTATGTAGAAAATGATTAGCAAACTTAAAAATGATGCAATGCATCTCTTAAAGTCATTTTAATTCCGTTATACTAACATCAAATGCTGAGTATACCAATAGAAAGCTAATCAATATAAATTAGCATAAAAAGAAATTACTTTCTGCCCTAAATGATTTTGAAAAATAGAATCATAATTTATCACAAAATAGATAATCAGTATTTAATAAAACTGTGTTATATGTTAAATTGGTTTCCTCACCATATGTTTACGATGTCTTTGCAAAATAGAGATAATTTCGCTCCATGATAATATTGTGTTCAGAATCAGTGTATTATAACGATTTTAATGGCATCTATAAATGAAGTTTATAGATTTAAAGCTTTTACCCTATTGCAGTTAATTTTCTGCATTGTTTCTGTACAATCTATTGCTTTATAGTTTTTGTGATAGAGTGTATAAATATAGTAGATAACGCATTCTGTGCTCTCTGCAATATTTACTGAGATTGCACTACAAGTAAAAAAAGCACATTTTATTTAGAGGAAAACCTATATTACCTTTGAATCTCAAGTTAATTGTGCAATCGTAGAGATCTGAATTATCTAGGAAGTGTATATCCAAACTTTGAAACGCCAAATAAAAATATTAAAAGTTTAGTTAAATGATACAGATAATGGCTTTTGCATGTTTTATGAGATCATGGCTGTACAAGCATTTAGATGGAAAATTTTTCTTGAACCCTAATCGATACGAGAATCAGAATTGGGAACCGACTGCATCAGCCAGTTTGATGAAAATTAAAAAAAAAGGAAAACCGAAGAGAAAGAAAAAGGTCAAATAAGTCCCGGGGGGGAGGGGGCGAGTAGTTAGAGTGCTTGACTACAGGTTAAAGGATGGGTTATTCTCAGCAGCACCATTTTTTGCTCGTAATGAGCTGAATATGCCCATCGGTATCTCCTACTAACCGAGGGCATGGCGGAGAGTTTTACGGAGATAAATATCAATGCTGGCCCAGCTGGGACTCGAACCAGGTAACTGCAGATTACGAGCCTGACCCACTACCGGCTGAGCACCCCCTCTCCATACAGGTCAAAGGGACGTGGGTTAAAACCCGGGAAAAGGCATGGGTGTTTCTTTATTTGTGTTGTCTTTTACTGAAGAACTTGCTACTCAATGAATATGATCATCCTCACAGACCTTGTCTATGATTTATTACAGTGGTTCTCAACCTTTTATGCTTCACATACCTCCTGGAAATGTGTATGTAACTGGCGTACCCCTTGTATAGATAGATAAAACTATAGTTATAACAATGGGAATAAAACTTTGTTACTAGATCTAGCGGCTTTTGAGCTGTCATGGCGTACCCCACAAAATTTTACCGCGTACCCCCAAGGAGTACGCGTACCATACGTTGAGAACCCCTGGTCCATTATACTGAAATTGAGAAATCTAAAAGATTGTGCAGTCGGCAGTTCTCATGAAATCGAATCCTACAAAAAATATCCAAAGAAACAAAGGCACATTAGGGACAAATGCGACGTCAGTTCGAGAGACACAACAAATCCCTTCTCATAAAATAACGCTTGCCTCAGCACGAGGATTTTATTGAACATGGTAGATTCGCATAGGCAGCGCCTGGACACTGATTGTATATATGAAGACTGCTGTTTGTCATTGCTGAAAGACACTGAATCGTGTCTCACTGCTGAATCGCAGATATGCTTTTTTAATGTTAAGTGTAGATGTTCAATAGTAAAATTTGCGTGAATTATGCAATTTCCACAAGAAGTACAGCAATGCAGAATGATACAGTATGAAATTCTTCTTTATATGGAAATCCATGAGACCTGGTGCTGACCATTTCAAATATGGGCTCCCTATGCACAAAGATCCTACTACAGTGGGTGACAATGTTCATCTATATTGATGAAAAAATCTTGCCTGAGACTCGTATTCGTGCAAATTCTATTCAGTCATGTTCCCAGAGTTAATATACTTCCGTCAAAGCCTACTAATGCCGCTTTAAGATGCTATGTCAGTTATTGTCTTACTACACTGCAACTCCCAACTGCTCCAAATATCTGATCATGGGTTAAATGAGGAAGTTCAATGCTTAATGATACTAACCCTGCCAATCAGTCGTTACAGTCATGCCAGTCTCAGAAAATGTTCCATACAATAGTTTAATGTTATCTTACACTGCGCTGGTGATCAGCTCTGTCTCTGTGATGCCATTTCCAACGCAACTGGCTATAAACTTAGTTAACGCCAGCGTGCGTCATCGGATTTTACTATTGTGACAAGAGTTAGATCAAACGCACCGAGGACAACAATAATCTACAATTATCTTCTACTATGAAGTTTCTTCTCTGTATTATTGCACATCATTTCTCCACATAGTTATCACTTGCAAATGTTAGAGATGTAACTGATATTTCGAAATAACTCAGACATTGATGAAACCGAATTTATATATGGCCACATGCAAAGTTAATGAAGATGATTTCAAATATTATATGAAAATCAACTAATCTGGAGAGCATTATAGTTACGCTATCAACTGGCAAACAGCATCCAAAGTTACACCTTTGTTGATAGTGTCATAGTTGGGGTAAGAAACTTTATGGGTAATCAACTCCAATGTTTTTTCTTGGTGAAACCATTATAACTTGGTGTAAAGCGTTGAGCTTCTGAAGTTCTATCTGCAACCCTATGTAGGTGCAAAAAAAAAGAGAATTTCATCCTCCCAAGCGATATTGTCTGGCTTCACTATCCCTATTGATCAGCTAATAACCGAATGCAAACATTATTAGTCGTATGAAACAGTCAGCTCGTTCATCTGAGCTGAGTTTTACAGAGCATGGTTAGGATGTGCTAGGGAATTTTCTAACACCTGTAGCTTAGACATGCCCTGGTAAAACATAGACATGACTACCCTCTAGTGTTCATGAGGCACACATTACTGTAAAGGATGATCCCACCGCTATTGAGGTTTTTTCTAATTCCATTCTGAGCATAATGCTTTATCTTACTGTTGTCTTCCTTGGATTTTATAGTGATTAAATTCACACTTTGGATTCCATTGAAGAATGTTAAATGTTTTATTGATACCAAATTTTATATCTATCTATCAGCTTTTCATTCAGATACTGAGAGTGAGATATTTGTAAGATATCTTTAATTTTCGCAAGAGATTAGGCACTGAGTGATCATTGAATTATGACTACTCCACCCCATATTATGTCAATGGCACGCTAACTTCGAATAAGCGTTTTTAGTATAATTTCTAAAATAAGCGGGGTTTTTTTTTTTTTTGAAAAAAATGTGGCTAAGGATATTTCAAAGATATAAATCAAACCACTCCAAATCTCGTTTTTTCAGTAAGGAGGTTTAAACATTTCAGAGCAGCAATGTGTTCTAAGAAATTTATCGAAACATTAAAAGATTACTGAAGGAATAATTTAAATACATTTTTTAAAATATTTAGTAATTTACGAAATAGTTAGAAATAATACTTTATTTCAGTTTCATTAACTTAAAACGTAAATTTTTTCCTACTATTGCGGTTGCTAAATGTTCAAATTTCCATTGTCGAAAATAGATATTTAAGTGGAACTGATTCAGATCTTTAATTTACATTTGGTCATATCTTCCCATAAAAAGCTTATTTGATATAACACGTCCCATTGATATAACATGGGAGGTCATAATTCAATAATCACTCACTATATACATATGTTCCGAATGCCTTCCCATGAACTTCCCTTTAATTAACTCTCAAATTAGCCTAATGGTATGCGAGTAGCATTTCAATTCAATAAAAAAATGCTATAAACAGATTTCAAAAGAGAAAACAGATAAAAATAAGAGAAACTAGTACGTAAGATATAATATGAAATACAGAGGGCAGAAGAAACAACAGAAACATAAATATAAGTTTCCAGTGAGGAGCAACGAATGAGTGATCAGCAGTATAAAAGACGCACCAAAGGGAGGTCAGAAAAGCATTAAACATCTCAACCCACAGGCTCCCAAAAAAGCTTCGAAACTCGCAGGACCCCTTATACACACTTTTATCATGCTACCAAAGTTATCATATAATGCGTCATCGCATGATGCTTATTTAACTGCTTTTGCTAAAGTTATTTTCAATGAGTTTATTATGACTGTTTGAGATATCGAAACACAAAAACACACACAAGAAATTTCCATCCTCGAAGATGTTGGCAATATTTTTAATCTCGCCAAAATAATTTTCCTTCCCTTGTCCAAGAGGCGTTTGCGTCTGATACTACCGGATCATCCAATTCAATGGGACCCTCTGATGTTTTGTTCAAATTGCAAGCCAAACTCTTGGTTTCTACACTGTTATATACTAAAGGTATATAACAGTCTACACTGTTATATACTAAAGGTATATAACAGTGTAGAATAGTGAATAAATAGCAGCAGGTTGACCAGTTGTTCCATAGTCAGGAACAGCTTGTTACTTTACTCTTTCCACTGTATAGATTCTGTGGCAGCTCTCTCAATGAATATGATCATAATGTCCACCTACCACATAAAATAAAATCATGACGTCCACCTACCAAATAAAATAAAATCATGACGTCCACCTACAAAATAAAATAATGTCATCCACTTATCATTACTAAACCTTGCAGATAACAAATCGACTACATTAAACGGAATATTGTCTAAGAATCTTTAAATCATAAACGTACAAAAACCTAAAATGACACTTGCTTCTCGATTTGCGACATGGACGATTACCTGTGCTAACCTTACAAGCAGTTTCATTACCATTCTAACAATTTTTATGCTGAAGGTTATGGAAAATTATGTTTGTACAAATGCAAACTATTATTATAACCATGCGTTTCGCAGGTGCATTTTACATGTGAAACTACAGCTGTACGCGACCTACCTTCTCGTTTCAATAAATCATCAATTACGAATATTTTTTTTAAATAATAATCCTCATAACCTTTGATTGGAAGTAAAAACTCCAAAGTTTCTTGTCTGTTGATTCAATCTTAGTAGCATGACGTTTCATTTTATTTGGGAACAGGGGAGGGGGCAAGAGCACTCTGAAAATGAGGGGGAAATGGAAATCCAGTCCCCTTTTACTCTTCCCGGCCTCGATTGCATCACACAAACACAGGTACAAACACAGTATTTTTTTCTAGATACGGGCCTGTTTTGGAAGATGGAATATGTTCATTGTTTAACAATCCAATTTATCCAATTTGTAAAATAACACGGAGTTAGGAAAAAGATAACTTTTTTTGCTATATAGACTCACTGTGTTGGACTTTTTCTACTTTCTTAATTGGGCAAAAACTTCTTGTCTTGATTGTATTCATGGGATGGGCAAAAGCTGATTTCCCACGTTACCTACCAACTTATAAATCCTTCAGAATGAAGTGGGGTGTTTTTTTTTCATTGTATAGAAATCTATTGATTGCAAAAATAAATAATATGCCAATTGCAATTTTGCAAACTTTGCAAAGCTTGTACAGTCGCTCAAAAAAGTATCCGAACATTATGGTTGATCACAGAATTCAGAAAAAAATATCTGGCAACGTTTTTTTTTAGAAATTACTGATCTGGCAACTTCGTGTCACGTGACACGAAGTTGCCAGATCACTAATTTCTAAAAAAATCGTTGCCAGATATTTTTTTCTGAATTCTGTGATCAACCATAGTGTTCGGATACTTTTTTGAGCGACTGTACTCAAATGCGACGGTATAAAACTTAGTAATGAAGAAAGTGTGTTACTAAGTTTTATACGGTCGCATTTGAGTATATATACACTGAAGAGCCAAAACATTATGACCACCTGCCTAATATGATGTTGGTCCTTCGCGTGCCACCAAAACAGCTCTTAACTGGCAAGGCATGGACACTACAGAATTTCTAAAGGTGTCTTGTGATATTTGGTACCAACACGTTACCAGCAGATCCTTTATAAATTATGTGGTTGAGTTGCTGCAGATTGGATATGCTGTTCCAACATAAACCACAGATGCTCGATTGGATTGATGTCTGGGGAATTTGGAGGCCAGGGCAATACTTGGAAGTCTTCATCATGTTCCGGGAACCATTCTTGAACAATCCGGGCAGTGTGACATGGCGCATTATCCTGCTGAACGAAGCCACTACTAGAGGGATATACCGTTACCATGAAAGGATGTACCTGGTCTGCAATGATGTTTAGGTAGGTGGTAAACGTCATAATTTCCTGCACATGAATGACTGAACCCAGGTTTCCCAGTAGAAATTGCCCAAAGCATTACACTTCCTCCAACAGCTTGTTTTCGTCCCACAATGTACTCTGGTGCCAACACTTCCCCAGGTAAATGACGCACACGTACCCTGCCGTCCACATGGTGCAACAGGAAACGAGATTCATCATACCAGATGACCTTCTTTCAACCATTCAAGGTCCAGTTTTGATGTTCGTGTGCCCACTGTAGGCACTTTCAACGGTGAACCGAGGTTAGCACGGACACGCAGAGCGGCCAGCGGCTACGCAGCCCCATTTTCAGCAGGGTTCGATGTATTGTGTGTTGTGACACACTACTCCCATCACCAACGTTCAAATTACGTGCGAGTTGCGCCACAGTATCCGTTCTGTTGGCTCGTATCATATGAGATAGCCTTCGCTCACCTCTAGCATCGATGAGCTGTGATCGACCTACACCTTGCCGGCAATTCATAATATTTCCCTCCTCGGAACACTTTTTGAAGGTACTAGACCTCTGTGGCAAGCAGCTGCTTGAGGGGGTATTTATTTTTTTTTATTTTTTTTAACCACAGTTGACAGTGAGCACCCCACAAGCCTTGCTATCTCGGAAATACTCTGATCCGGTCGTCTGGCCATTACAATTGGGCCTTTGTCAAACTCACTTAGGTCCGCTGCCTTTTTCGTCTGAAGAACAAAAATAACACTGATTAACAGAGCTCAGTATCAGGTATTATTTATACCGTTTCTTGACTTTCACACTCCCCGTCGTTTACCTGAGTTGCTTCGATTTGCATAAAGACGCGCTGATCATAATGTTTTGGCTCTTCGGTGTAAATACAAGTCTGGCCCCTTTCAGAATGCAGGTAAAGGTAATAGAGGCAAAAAATTATTAAACTTATCAATTTTTCATGCATTTTTCAACATTTTTTTTAAAGATAGCTGAAACGGAGTCGGAAATATAATATTATAATGGAAATCCAGTCTCTTGGTCCTCCGTTTGCTTTTTTCCGTCTCGATTGAGTTTTTGTCCCCTTCCTCTCTTAATTCTTTTCTACTTCCGGGTGTACATATATATCTTTGATATTTTTATAACATCTTCACTTTTGAGCAACGATATAGTGCCGGTGAGAACACCTTTGGCGTTGAGAATTTTTGTATTATTTCATCAGCTAGAACTTTATTTCGAATGATATAACATAAAACCAGACCATAGCGTAGAAACGCAGCAAAAATGCGATTTTCTTCCTGCTCTTCAAGGGATGAGAAAAATACTTGGTTGTCGATACTCTAAGCGAAGGGAGCCGATGAAACTCTTGGGTTAAATGCGATAAGATCCGAAAGCCCTTTTACATCCTCAAGCTGTCAAAATTTGAGTCATGAGACAATAGAGACTCAGAACACGCCAACATCGCAGGGATAAAAGTGACACGTGTAGTAGTGGCCGCATCGCGTTCATATAAGACTCCCAGTTCGAGATTATCAATAAGGCCTTCTATAGACACACAATGGACCGGAGATCGTTTAACGGGATTATTAAGTTAACGCAGCCTATCTGCCGAATCAATTAATTCAAGCCCTGATACTGGAAATGAAAGTGGTTGGCCTCGAGCTGACAATCGATAGCAGAGGAACACGTGCTTGTTTCCATGGAGACGCTGCACGTGCACTTTCAACAATGCTGCAGCCTATTACATGACGTGCCCAGGCTTAGCTAAAGGCTTTGTGCCACAAAACAGCTTCAAGGGAAAATTCAGGGAATTCATCAAAATCGATAATAATTTGCAATACACTACTAGACAGTAACTCTAAGGAGATACTTCATTCGTATTTTGAAAAGACAAGATATCCAGTACCACTTTGCTCAAATACATGACACAATACTTTATTTTTAATTCGCTTTACTATTAAGGAGCTACTGTTCAAATAATAAAATAATTTAATTATATTATCCAAAGCCTATGATTATAAATGTGGTTGTGCAGCTTTAATTGAATATCTGACTAGACTGCTAAGCCTAATGACTTCGAAATTAATAGTGAACTAGACAGTCAGATTACCGTTCACGATGAAAAGTACATAAAAATGGCATTTCCTCATCCTTCATTAAAATATTACATGAAAAAGAACTCAGTCTTAAAGACACGATTCTTATTATTGTTCAAGGTATCCATCGAGATTTATTCCTCCCATTCATTTTAAATCGAAGCAGTTCATAAGTACAGTGATATTACCAGTGATGAGAGTAGCGAAGTCTTCAACGAAATGTAATACATACTCCGAAGTTGAAGGATAAATGGCTTCGTTTTACCCATAAATTATGTTTCCTGTCAAAAGGAAAGAAGCCGATTGCTTTAAAAAAACACCATGTACCTTCGCCAGTAGTATATCGGCACCTCCTACTTATCTGCCCAGTTTCATCAGCTAATCTTCTATTCAGGGGCGTAGCGAAGGACTATGGTTGGTGGGGGGAGGGTAGTAATCGAAAATTTTTCAATTCAAAAATCAAATTTTGCCAACTGAGAAAATATTTTCTGTCAGGTTCGCACCTAGATTTTCGCTCCGTGGGGGTGGGGGGAGGAAGGTTGAGGCAATTTTCACAACTATCCTGCATTTTGCCATGTAACTTCCAAATCTGACAACTAGCCATAATTTCACAGAAATAATCTCAATATTTACATCTCGCCTGAATTGTAGCAAAAGTCAGTGTGAATTTTCCCAACTCACTTTCATTTGGCCAACTTTCCTTAATTTCACACAACCAATTAAATTCTTTACATCTCTCCTGATTTTGCCAAGTCACTTCAAATTTTTCAAACTCCCCAAGATTTTGCCAACTCTCTTTAATTTTAGAAACCTAATCCCAATTTTCACAACTCGCCTGTATTTTAAAGTGGATTCGAATTTTGCCAACTACCCTAGATTTTGCCAACTCTCCTTAATTTCATAAAACCAATCCCAATTTTCACAACTCACCTGCATTTTTGCCACGTAGTTTCCAATTTTTCCAACTCGCATAGATTTTTCCAAGTTGCCTCGATTTTGCCACCTCTCCGTAATTTCGCAAAAACAATCCCAAATTTTACATCTCTCCTGAATTTGCCAAGTCACTGCGAATTTTTCAAACTCCCCAAAATTTTGACAAGTTTTCTCGATTTTGTCAACTCTCCTTAATTTCACAAACCCAATCTCAAATATCACAACTCGCCCGTATTTTACCAAATTTTGCCAACTGCCCTATATTTTACTAAGTTTCCTCGATTTGTCCAACTCTTCTTAATTTCACAAAACTAATCCCAATTTTCCCGTTACCAAGTGGATTCGAATTTTGCCAACTACCCTAGATTTTGCCAACTTGCCATAATTTTACAGAAAAAAATCGTAATTTTTACATCTTCCCTGAATTTGCTAAGTCACTTCGAATTTTATCAACTCTCCTTAATTGCACAAGAATGACACAATTTTCACAACTCCCCTGTATTTTACCAAGTGGCTTCGAATTTTGCCAACTTCTCCTAGATTTTGCCAACTCTCCTTAATTTCACAAAACCAATCCCAATTTTTACAACTCGCCTGTTCTTTACCAAGTGATTTCCAATTTTGCCAACTCCCCTAGATTTTGCCAAGCTGCCTCGAATTTACTACCTCTCCGTAGTTTCGTAAAAACAATCCCAATTTTTACATCTCTCCTGAATTTGCCAAGACACTTAAAATTTTTCAAACTCTCCAAAATTTTGTCAAGTTGTCTCGATTTTGTCAACTCTCCTTAATTTCACAAAAACAATCCCAATTTTCACAACTTGCCCGTATATTACCAAGTGGATTGGAATTTTGCCAACTGCCCTAGATTTTGCCAACTCGCCCCAATATTACAGAAAAAAAATCCCAACTTTTACATTTCACCTGATTTTTGCAAAGTCACTCTGAATTTTGTCAACTCCCCAAGATCTTTCCAAGTCCTCCGAATTTTGCCAACTCCCCAAGATTTTGCCAAGTCACTTCAAATTTTGCTAACTGCACATAGAATTTGCCAAGTTTCCTCACTTTTGCCAACTCGCCATAATTTTACAGAAAAAAAAATTTTTTACATCTTACTTGATTTTTGCAAAGTCACTCAGAATTTTGTCAACTCGCCATAATTTTACAGAAAAAAAATCCCAATTTTTACATCTCACCTGAATTTTGCCAGCTCTCCACGATTTTACGAAGTCATTCCAATTTTGCCACTCCCCAAGATTTTACCAAGTCACTCCGAATTTTGCCAACTCACCAGTATTTTACTAAGTGGCTTCGAATTTTGCCAACTGCTCCAGATTTTGCCGTCTCCATTTTCCCAACTGCCCTAGATTTGCGAAGCTGCAGCGATTTTGACATCTACCCTAGATTTTGCTAACTCTCCTCAATTTTACAAAAAAAAAAGATTACAAATTTTTACAACTCACCTAGAGTTTACGAAGTCGCTTCGAATTTTGTCAACTCCGAGTTACTTTGGGGGAGGAGCCTATCCCCCATAGCTACGCCCCTGCTTCTATTACTCTGCAATAGAGCCATTATTAATATATTTAATTGGTCTAACGACGGGCAATAATTGGGTAGCAACATATTTGTAGACTTTCTCAAACATGATTAGTATCAATGATATGTTAAGACTTAAAGTTTCTCTTCCTTGGTATTATATATATTTATGTTAGGATTAACTGTCCGAAAATCGCCAATGTTGAGAAAAGCTGATGTCACTGGCTAATGGTCATCAAAGACGAAACGAAACCTGATCATGAGATTGCACGTAATCAAGTGAAATCATAAAAAGTCACCAAATCCTTAGCAACCGGAGGGAATATTTTTTGTCGTGAAGATGTTAATATAAATTGAACAGTAATTAAATAAGAGCAATTATTTCGTCCTACTGTATTTCATTTCCATTTAATTTTCACGACAGTTTTTGCGATCAACTACAAAGTTCTACATATACTAATGATAGTCTGGATCATAGGCCAAACTGCGCGGAGCTAGTTGGGGAGAAAGGACGTCTGTAATGTATTGTTACCATAGCGATAGCCAGGTTTTTGCAGTTATTATGTGACAATGTACAATCGTGTTCTGCAGTAGGATGCACAAATTGTTATAACCAATATAAAACTCTTAATTTCTTCAAATACCTAAATTTAACAACTTTTTTAAGAAAAATTGACTGTAATTTATTATTATGATTATTTTATTCGCTCCTGCTACTCAAATCATCAAACGAACAGTCACCGGACGCTGGTTGGTTCAAGATGATGGCTGGCGTACAGTCCCTCGCCACAGTTTCTGCACACTGGAGTGATGTGGCCTGCGAGTATACGAATTTTGTAGAAGCACCTTAGCTTGCAAAACAGAACTTCAAAAATACATTAAAAAATTGCTATATAGATGCGCACAAATCGTTAAAATCATGATAAATCTTAATTTTTTCAAATAAGCTTATTTAATCTCCTCTTTTAACCCTTTCAGGACCATAAGGTTTCTAAGAGTAAATATTTGTATGTAACTGTTTATTTTAGTTTGTTTAGACGTAAAATAAATAAAAATCATAAGAAAAATACATAACAATGTGTAGTTTTTTTGGAATTTTATGGGAAATATTTTTCCCAATGGACTATAAAGGTAACACAAATTATAGTTAGGCTTATTATGCAATGTCTTTTATTTATTGGTTTATTGGAACAAAATGTTAACTAAAATAATACAAAATTATGAAATAAAATTACTATACAAAATGATGTGCTACTTATGATATTCTGCGAAGCAATTTCTTTTGGTAGTGAGGCAAAGATGGACATTGCACATAGTACATATATTATGCGTCCTGACAGTTCTGTTTTTGTTTTCTAAACGTTCCCGTTTACGTAATTGCGTTCGGCATACGTTCTATTTTGACATTCTGTATAAAAAATGCAGATAAGGTTAGAATTAAATACGACAATCACCAATTTTAAAATGGGAAAAATGTTTCCCTTAGTCGTGAAAGGGTTAAGAGACGGAGAGAAAAGATTTATACGGAAACGGCAATTAGTCACTTGGCTCCTTCCTTTTTTGATAACATTGGGGTTGGAAAGGCCGCCGTCTGTCAGGTGGGACATTAAGCGGTGGTCCCCATGTACAGGTCAGCACGGAGACCTCCACTTAACGTCCCATGCGTTTTTTTTAGGTTGGGTTGTTTACCTCTGAGCGACACCTTGTTGCACACAATGGGCTAAATGGTAGGTCACAAGGACCCCGAGGGCTCAGAAGAAGGTTGGGAGGCGAGAACCTACTGAGCAGCTCTTAGGAGACATATGGAACCCTCCCGTCAATGCCATCCAAAGTGTTCTTTAACGTGCACAAGGTATGGCTCTCCCATATACGGAGCGACAGCGTAGATTCTCATCCGACAGACGGCGGCCTTTCCAAGCCTATATATTTTTTTTTTGGGGGGGGGGGGGAAGACTTGGGTTGTTTGACTATGAGTGGCACTTTTTGCATAGAATGGGCTAAATGGCCAGGACACAAGGAGCCCAGGACTTAGAAGTGATTAGGGGAAGGGAACCCACTGGAAAGTTGTTAGGAGGCAGATGGTAGACTTTCACTCAACGAATGGCGGCCTTTTCAACCCCATCGGCATCAAAAGAGTAGGGGGCCAAGTGATTAAATTGCTGTTCCAGTATAAATCTTTTCCCTCCGTTAGAGTGGTCTTTAAAAAATTCTTGAAAAATGCGTGTAATAATCGTATGTTTAATATTTTTTCTCCTCCATTCCGGTTACTAGCATTCTCAAGTATGTGTTGTGTATGGGGAGGGTGAATTGCCCCTTCCCTTATTTTGTGAGTATACAATTCTATATAAAGCATCCTTTCTACAGAATTAGCCTGAATAGGCTTAAATATAATCCTATGTTGGGTGATGAACATCGGGATATAAAAGAAATTAATGCGTTTCTGATTTGTTGAACATGAGAACACATTCTAAAGAAAAATTCTGTTCGATATCTATACAATTTTAATCATTAGAAAAGGAGCATTTCCCTTATTTCCATATATGATAATAAGTTGTGATTGTCTACTATGGCGTAAAAATTGACAGGCTCCTGTCAGACCTTTGTGGCAAGCAGTTGCTTGAGGGGCATTTTTTTTTTCTACTACGGAAAATTCGAAAATTGGGTAATTTCAATTCGCCTTAAAAGTGCACAGCTTTATGGACTAAATTTTCCCGATAATAACAACGCGTTTTTAAATATAATTAAAGCTCTACAGGCAAGTGAGTAAATTTCATTTATTATAGTTGAATGTTTGTTCTTTAGTGCCTAGCCGTTTAATTCAAACCTTCACTGTTTTCAAATTAATGAGGCTTTCGAGTGATGTGCATTTGAAAGCATCTGCCAATGTGCTTGTACGATGGCAGTGTATAAATTAACAGTGATGAAGTTTTCTATCACATTTCCAAAGAGAACTTTTGTTGTAGGTATAAAAGTATACTGTATTTACATAGAAACAAGACATTTTTTTCTTAGTTCAGTTTTTCCCCCCATTACGTTACCGTTGAAAAATTAACAATTTTTTTTATCTTGTCATAGAAATGAAAAACTGCTTGAGAAAATATTTTCCCCAAGTGTATTTCCAACATGCAATTAATGTTTTAAGTATTGTATAAAAGACATTTAAATGTTCTATAGATTTAGATTAAAATCCTTGTATATAAAGGTACAACTATCAGTCGTTCACTATATTATACAATGCATTTCTAAGCTTTTAATTTGGGCATTAAATTTTATCGAATTGAAATATTACTTCCCCATATTTCATTTTTTGAAACGGAATCTTTATATCTTGGTAAAGCGATAAAGATTAAGTTGGGTTGTTTCACCTCAGTGCGGTACTTTTGTCGACAAAAACGCGCATATGGCCAGGTCACAAGGCCTAAAAAGCTCAGTTGTTAGGTGGAGAGTCGCACTGGACGTAACAAGGGTCATATTTAATGGAGAACTTTTGGGGTGGCTCAAATTATCAACGAATCAAATTATCAAATTATCAAACGAGAAAACTCTCGTTAAATTGAAAGTCAGTATAAAGTTGGAAACAAATATTGTTCCATAAATTTGGAAGACGGTGAGGATGTGTTGAATTATTACATTTTCGATATTATGGAAAGTGTAACAAAAGTTCCATTATCTATCTCTGAAAATGCCACAATGATGTAAAAGAGGTCGAAAGGGGGATCCCAGTAAGGACACACAAATTAACGGCTAATACGGCAAATGATCAATTCTCACAGCAATACAAGCTTCACAATGATGCCTCTTATTGTATATGAGGTTGTTCCAAAATGGAGTAGGTATGAGGTGCAATTGGCAGCTATCCACGACTTAACGTCGTCCCACTCGACAGTTACGTATAAGGGTCATTTGCAGCTATGGTAATTCAGGTTGTGATAGCACGTCTTCCTTGAGCATCCACATGCTCTGTGGTAGTGATTCTTAAACGTTTTAATCAGGGGGCTACATTGGCAACTGTATTTTGGCTCGTGGGCTAAAATGCAATCTCATAGGATCTTTTTCGATTAAAATTTTAGGTTAATAGATCATTTACATTTGAATGCCTTCCCCACTGAATATTTCATTATGAACTTCAACAGGATTATAATTATATACTAGAACGCAGTGATTTCTGATTCGAAATCACATCGCAAACTAATTGAACTTTTTAAGCATGATGCTATATCTGAGATACCAGTAAACATCTTAGAAGTGGTGAAGAAAATTACTGGAACAAATTGGAAGCAAATTTAGTTGTTACAAGCATAAATGCAAAGTTATCCCTATTTTTTTTTTCTTCATTAAAACTTTATTGATTTAGCCCTACCACACTCTGTGAGAGCCACATGAAATTCTTTAGTGGACCAAATCTGAGTAGCGGACCCTGTTTATGACAGTGATGTCGAGAGAACGCGATAGCAATTGAATATGGGCGAACATTTTGACCTCTTCATTTTGGTCGGCTAGTCGTGCTCTGGAGAACTTACATTAGCATTCTGCAAAATGAAATAGTCCCCTATTTCACCTGCATAAAATCGCATACAGGGGTAGGGTATTTCATTTATGTAACTTTGTAGGAAGTTTGTAGTTGTATAGTGTATTGGTAGGAAAAGGTTGAGATCTAGCTACCACCCAGTGAAACGGCTTCCCAAACCATGATAGATTCTTTAAGTGTCTCACTCTATGATCTTTGATTCATGATGTCGTATTCATTGTTTCTTCCATATCACTATCCGTCTTGAGGCGCTCTGCTGGGCATGTCTGGATTCATCTGTAGATCCATAAGTGTCATTGATCCTCGGTCAAATCACGATGTTGTCTGGCCCAGTTCAGTCGCTCCCTTCTGTGGCGTGGGGTGAGGGGCACACCACGTCCTGCTTGGCGATCATAAAGACTACCTTCGTGAAGCCTCATGCTAATGGTGGAAGTTAAAACAAAGGTTCCATTAGCCCCATAGAGGTGAGAACACAATTGAACTACTGCTGTATGATCACGTCTTCGAACTTTAAGTCGAATCTGTCCTCACTTGTGCGACTTCTTGGTGGCCTTCCAGAAATATTTGTCCCCGAAACCGTTGCCATAGTTTGTTCACTGCAAAAGGGTTCACATCTCGCCATCTCGCGTCCTATAAGTGTAATTGTTCTCTTTCAATTCGTCTAATTACCCTCCATCTCAAACTTCCAACTAAATGTCTACGTTTCCATTGAGTAACAGAAAATAATATTTCATCAGATATCAACTTTCAGCGAACATAATTTTAGCCAAACGTCAAAAGCAGTGATGATACTGTCGTGCCCACAGAGATTTATCCTGTGGACACGACTAGGGGGGCCAAAAGGTTGGTGAATCTACATTTTGCAAGATGGGAACAAAGACTCTTGTTCGCCATCGAGTTCCACGAATTTTCCTTCGACGCCGTTTGCCCAGATGGCGAGTTTCGCTCCAGGCATGGAAACTTCGGGACTTGAGAGGCGGTCAACATCAAACGCCACAAGGAAGGCGAATCGACTTGTCTCCGCCATTCTCGACCAATGGCGATAGTCCGCGTCAGCTTTAAGCGCTGACCTCCGCTAGAGGTCGTGGCCGAAAAAGGGGGAAGTTTGAACGACTCAAAAAAAAAAAGACTTTGTCAGAGTTGCTCGCCAGTTTTTCGCCCGCTCAGTCTTGTCGTCCAGTCCTCTCTCTCTCCGTCTCCCGAGCGATGGGAGCACCAGCGAAGAAGATGAGAATTCCTCCTTTGTCCTAACTGAACTCTGCCGATAACGTATAATTCGACGATGCCTGACTCACCAGCCAAGCGGCCCACGAACGGCGTCTCCACCACGGCAACATGAAAAGCAGGTAGGGGTCACTAGCATCACTAAAATCTGTAGATTTCCACATGTGCGCGTTTCTGCCAGCCGCCACCACTGTGCCCGAATTTGAGACCACGAACTATATGAACTTTTTAGAGCTAGTGGCTCGGACTTATAATATGGACTTTTTAGGAGCATTTTGCGTCTCCACCATTGTAAAGGTTGTTCTTGCACAGGAGCAGCGTAACTAGTAAATGTACCCCGATGATGGGAGTAATCTGTAGTAGAAAATGTTTAGATAAGAATTTGGTAATAAACAGTATGTTTAATGATAAACTGTGATTTCTCTCCGTTTCTATTTGTGGTAGGTCAAACTACTTGGGGTACTCTAGTGAGAGTGTGCCTCAGACAGAACAGCGTAAACGGAGCACAGCCAAATATAGCGAAATAGAATGTTGCACCTCTCTAATAACAAAGGGAGGGTGTACAAGAATTTGGTTTCTTTAAAAAATTACACAACGCAAATGTCCACCCGTTTGGGGAAGTGAATCCCTTTAGCGATTTCTCCCCTAGTTGTCGCCACCCCATCTCCCAGAGCTGGTGGGGTGCACAACAATACGACAACACTTATTAAAAAAATAAAGTGACAAATGTCTGCGCGTGTGCGGAACATACATTTACATGTAGTCAGCATTTGCAACGACCTTATGCATCTATTGCATCATAGTTTGGTTATATTGTATCAACACTTTGAATTATTTAGAAAAATTAAGAAATTTCTTTTAAATTTCAAAGCAATGTATGTATATGAGCATCAACTATAATGTTAAAATAAAAAATTCATTTGCAAAGTATTTTTTGGGATTGGTGGGGGTAAAGTGACTCTAAAAAGAACATCCTGTACTGAGAGCTTTACATAAATTCAAAGCAGTTTTTGTTCAATATAATGACTTCACCAGAGGCACTATAAGTATGTATGATGGATGAAACAGGATAAATTTCCTGTTTCATGACTGAAAAGGCTTCTGATAGTCTTATTTTAAATACAAAAGTCCAATTTATGCATAAATAATAACGTATGAATGGCAATGTCAGTAAACTACCTCAGGTTTCACCAACTTTTGTTTTAAATGCTTCGGCACAATTTGCTTTGGAATAAAATTAATTGAACTACCAATGGAATGGATGTTTCAAAACAAAGTAAGTGACACGGTGCTGATCACATGTTACTACTATGACAAAATACAAAAACAGAAACCTATTTTTGTTATTTTCATTATACGGTGAAATGTTTCTTTTATAAACTTTAATAAGCATAGATCTACACTGCCCTAGCAAAATGTTAGAGAATTTACATGCTATTTCAATGGAAATCTATGTATAAATAGCATTCTGAATTTCAGCACCTGTTCCGAAAACCAAGGCTTAGTTGTTGCTCACTCTATGGACAATGAAGTAAAATAACAAGAGACGAAAATTACACTTTTGAGAATATTTTGTGCTCTCATATTTTTTGATGCTTTTTACAACTTCATGTTACAGTACTGTGCGAATTAGTTGGGACAAGAGAAGGAACGCTAAGTCCCTTCCGCTGCAGAGTCTAAACTTGTTCGTAACCTTCTACGAACTTCTGCTGCAAGTCTAAACTTGCGCGTGCAGCTTCCAGGCCACAGACGCTTCACCCCATTAAAGGAATGATAGACAGCAAAAAGTGCATAGGCGTTCTGGAGGTGAAAGTGGTTCCAACACTGCAGAAGCTGTTTCTTAACGGCGATGGGGTATTTAAACAGGATCTGGCTCCATGCCACAATTCTAAGCTTGCTAAGAGCTTCTTTACCCAGCAACATTTGAAGGTATTGAAGTGGCCAGGAAATTCACCGGATCTAAACCCCATTGAAAATTTGTGGGCCATTATTAAAGCGCGCATATCTAAGATGGATTGCACGACGAAAACCAAAATGATAGAAAGTGTCATGAAAGTGTAGTACCACGACCCTGAAGTGAAGGAGATGTGTGGAAAGCTAGTGGCATCAATGGTTGAGAGGGTGAAAGAAGTATTTAAAGCTAAGGGGGGTCACATTCACTATTAACTACACTATTAAACAAATATATATTTTAGTTGTGTCTTTGTTACTGCATTTTCCTATTGTCCCAACTAATTTTCACAGTACTGTACATGAAACAGAATTCTCAATTCTTAGTTAAAAGTTAGCACTGATAAAGAAAAGTTGAAATAAATACCAGAATTCGGCTTCAAATTGAAAATTAATGAATGAATCAAGGTTGAGAAATATATATTCGTTTAGTGGAAATAGAACACACAAGCACAAATGGTTCAAAAATATATCATTAAAACAATAGTTGCTTAGTTTCAAACCCTTAAAAAAACGTTTTAATCAAAAGCAATGCGTCACTATAATATATTTCTATAATGATTCTCAGTGTAGAGACTTAATTTATCAAACTGAAAAAATACGTAAAATTTATTAAAAACTATTTTACCTCTTTCTATTTGCAATTCTTAAAAATTTCAGATTTATTAGCATCTGCCATAAATTTTGATAAATTTTGATTTCCTACACTTTTACATCTTTATTATTATTCGGCTAGCGTTTAATTTTCGTTAACACACTTATGCATGATTAATAAACAAAACTTTTCAGATAAAATGCCGACATCGCTACTGATCGTTCGAGGAGATTTATCACGATTTTTCCCTTCTCACTGAAATATTTACGATATTAATGACACTTTATTGAGTTCATGATTCACTGTTAAAAGAAACAAAAACTTCTTGAAGATTTTTCAGTTCGACTCAAGAGCCCAAAATTTCCCAGAGAAAATATTTGTACATGACCAGATTCCTTTAATTTCTGTGCGTAACTCTTTCTAGAGCTTCGCTGTTAACGAAGGTGTTCGGTAAACAGTGGGTGGAGTGTAACCGGGGATGTGCAACAGATGGCTGCCAGTGAGACAGCAACTAGCAAGAATTCAGCTCCTTGATGGCTCTAGGCAGACACCGCTAAACCCTATCATTATGTGCATTAGCCTTTCGACGACCACTAGATGACGGCAAACCATCTACATTTTCAGAATTTGGCTTACTTTGTTCGGAGTACGACGTTCCACCCAGTTATTAGTAGCGCATAAATAGCCTTTGCTTGCCCTCTTGAGAATCCAGAAAATATTGCTCAATTCACAAGTCCTGTTATCTCCGGTTGTTTACTTTTCTTCGAATTCGCTAATATACGATAACATGAAAAGGGGATCACCGTTAAATCGTAACAATTTACGATTGAGAAAAGTAGGTGGGTGATAATAAAACCAAATAATTCTTTTAAATGTAGAGAAAACACAAAAATAAAATGCGAATGCAGTCTTTTTTACTAATTTTTTTGTTGAAATAAAATTTTGACATAGAAAGGTTAAATGCTCTAAACAGGTTACCATTAATCGATAACACAGTTTTACAAGATTTTTATAACATGAACAATTGTAGCTGCCTTTAACTATTTTTCAGGTGCTAATTTTAGATCTAGCTTTAAAAAATGGCCAGCACGTCACGTTTTTATGTCATTGGTCAATTGACTATTTTTAAGATTTTCCTATATCAACACCTCAAGGCGTCTGGGAGGATACTAGATATTTTACTTTTTAGTGGCTGCCAACACTGATTGCCAAGTAGGAGAAAATATGTAACAGTAACCTAACCTCGGACCGTCATTCTTGTTGTGTTCATTGTAGGAGGAACACATACTGTACGTTGAAGAGTGAATTTTGGCGTTTAAATAACACAAAGGCAGCGTCGCGGATGTGTTAATCTGCCAGATAAGTTTGTTATGTGTGTGGAAACTGTATTTTAAAATCCAGGGTCTTTTTTGGCAAAGATTGTAAAGAAAGCCTATAACGTATATTTTGGATGTCATGTTGAAGATCAGGACAAAACATGGACTCCACTTGTGTGCTGCATTTCGTGCTTTCTTGGCCTGAGTAAATGGTTGAAAGATAATATAAAATACATACCCTTTGCAGTTCAAATGGTTTGGCGTGAGCCAACTAGTCACTTTCATGATTGCTATTTTTGTTTAACTAAAGTGTCGGGCTTTTCAAAAAAGAACAAAAACAAAATACAATATTCAGATGTGCCTTCTTCTCTATGAGGCCAGTTCCTCATGGAGGAGATCTTCCTATACCAACACCTCCAACAAACTGGGAGGAGATGGATTCACATTCATCAGAGGAAGACTTTGAGACACATACAGATTCTGACCCTACATACACCTCTAAAAAGTTAGACGAGCCTTCTCTGATTCAATACAATGAACTAAATTATCTTGTTCGAGACCTAGGACTTTCCAAACAACAAGTTGAGTTTTAGGTTGAAGACTTCAAGAGTGGAATCTTCTGGCCAAGGGTACCAGAGTTTCTCTGTTCAGAAAGACAAATTTGGTTTTATTTGCTTATTGCAAGATGGTTTGTGTTTCTGCATATATATTTCAGGGTTGATGGAAGAAATTGGAACCACTCATGATCCTAAGGAATGGTGTTTATTTATTGATTCGTCAAAATTCAGCTTAAAAGCTGTCCTTTTGACTAGAGTAAACCAAAAACGTTCCATTCAATTGACACACGCTGTGGGAATGAAGGAAAGTATGAAAGCATGGAAAAAATACTCACTGCTATAAAATATGACCAGTTTAAGTGGACAATATGTCGTGACAAAAAAGTCATATCTCTCTTGCTCGGGCTTCAAGGAGGCTTCACAAAATTTTGCTGCTTTTGGTGTTTGTGGGACTGTAGGCCAGAAAGGAACACTAGAAAACAAAAGACTGCACCAAAAGAGATGTTTTTATTCCTGAAAAGAGTAATTTGAGGTATAAGCCTCTAGTTGACCCCTCTGATGTTCTGCTCCCACCAATACACATCAAGCTGGGGCTTATGAAAAACTTTGTAAAGGCTACGGACAAAACGGATAAAAGATTTTTTACACTTGAAGAAAAAATTTCCAAACTAAATGATGCCAAACTCAAAGATGTGATCTTTGTTGGTCGTCAGATCAGGAAACCACAGAATGATACTGTTTTTGAACAAAAACTGAATATGAAGGAGCGCGCTGCATGGAAATCCTTCACGTCTGTGGTCTAAGGTTTTCTGGGGAATCACAAAGAGGAAAACTACCATCAACTCATTCAAGATATTCTCAAAAACTATGAAAATCTTGGCTGCCGAATGTCTTTTAAAATCCACTTCTTGCACTCTCATCTCGACTTCTTTCCCAAGAACTTAGGAGCTGTCAGTGATGAGCAAGGGGAAAGATTTCACCAGGATATCCGAACCATGGCGGAGAGATACCAAGGCAGGTGGGACCGAGCAATGATGGGTGACTACTGCTGGTTCTTGCAGAAAGAAAATAACTCAGAACATAAAAGACAAAAATAAACTTTTTGTAAGGTATAAAACATCCTTAAACTTTGTAAAGGCTATGGACAAAACTGATAAAAGATTTTTTACACTTGAGGAAAAAATTTCCAAAACTAAATGATGCCAAACTCAAAGATGGGATCTTTGTTGGTCGTCAGATCAGGTCTTAGCCAGGTTGGTCTTAGCCATGTTTTCTTATTTTGCGTTTCAACATCATTTCATTTGTTACTTTGTATTTAGTGGTCTATAACTATGATGTTTCTCATTTTTTACTGTAATCATGTAATTAATTAATGAGTTTTAAGTTGCATTTAATAAAACAGTCACATTTATTTTCATTTCCCAGCTATGCGTGTTCATTGAAATTTGAAATACATCAATCCCTAATTTAAAAAAAAAACTGCACGTGCTGCAGATTTTCACAGCCGTATTAACATCATCACCCCAAAATTAGTTAAAAACATCCTATTTTGCCAATGATATAATAAAGTTTCGATTTATTGTCTAGTGAATATGGATTAAAAAAATCGTAAAAAGTAATTTTCTGAAATTACACTGTAATGAAATAAAAATAGAATAAAAATGCTACCGTTCGAAGTAAGATAATAAGTTGTTGTTTTAACTGTTGACTGATAGTTTATTGCAGAATATGTTCAATGATTACGTCACAAGAACCCAAGGTTAAGGACGTAACAACTGAATAATGTTATCCCCGGTATCAATTTTACTCTTGACTGATAGTTTGTTGCACAATGTGTTCAATGATATTACATCACAAGAACCACAAGGCTAAGGACATGGTGAAACGTAGTTTCTGTTAAAAGGGAACGGTACATCAAGTATATCCAGCAAGTTTTGCAGATACAGAAGAGTTCATGGCTTACCATCGTATTCAAAGGATGGTGAATTTTCGAAGCCCTCCTTTATTACCAATAGCAGGCCACAGACAATAGGAAATCTCAGCTGATAAGGTCAGGAACCAAATCTACGAAAGACAGAGTCTGAGAGTCACATGCTGTAGACTACGGCAACTATGTTCCAAGTATTTCAAATAGGGTTAATATTTCATCATCATCATCATCCTCAAGCAGCCATGGGCTACGGAGGTCCAACCAGACCGTGCAATTTAGTTCTCCAAGCAAGTCTATCCTGAGCTACATCTACTGCATCTGGCCACTGCACACCAATTCTAACAAGGTCCTGTTTGACATTGTCTGCCCACCGCATCCTAGATCTCCCCTTCTTTCTGGGGCCTTTAGGCACATTGTTCATAACCCTATTCGCAAATCTATAATTATTCATACGGGCAACATGGCCAAACCAACGGAGTCTCTCTCTGCACAATATGCTGCTTAAAGGAGGTTGCAAACTCCTTTGCCTAATCTCATCATTAGTTACAAAGTTGAACCACTCATGCCCAAGATACTGCGTAAGCATCTGGAATCAAAAGCATCTAGTTTCCTGTTATCTTGTTTACAAAGTGTTCAAGTTTCACTACCATAACTAACCCTCGAAAGAACCAAACTATTATACAGTCTAATTTTAGTCTTTAGGTGTATACGCCTATTTCTCCACACTCTCCATAGGTTCTTAAAAGTACCGGCAGCAATCCCTATTCGTCTGTTAATCTCATGCCGCACATCACCATTATCTGTTACATAGCTCCCAAGATAATTAAACTGTGACACCTGCTCAAGACTGCAACCATTCAGATTAACTGAATCACCGCCTGCCTGACCAATTTTCATCACCTTAGTTTTCTCTCTGTTTGTAACCAAACCTACTCTACTACCAGTCTCATCAACAGCTCGAATGAAAGAGTTCATCTCATCAACATCATTTGCCAAAAGGGCTAAATCATCAGCATAATCTAAATCAGAAATTTTCGTATCTCCAGCCCATTTAAGGCCAAAATCTTTCTCTTGAAGTGAATTTCGCATAACATAATCAATAACCAAGCTAAAGAGAAAAGGAGATAAAATGCACCCTTGTCGAACACCAGAAGTAATGCTAAACCAATTGCTACAAGCCTTACCAACTCTCACACACGACTCAGTGTTGTTATACAGAGCTTTCATAATGTTAACTAACTTGTCTGGTATACCATATGATCTCACAATCAACCACAAATTATGACGATCAACAGAGTCGAAAGCCTTTTTGAAATCAACAAAGCTAGCAACCAAAGGTTTCTGAAACTCTAAACATTTCTCAAGAATCTGCCTAAGTGAAAATATCTGATCCACACATCCCCTACCACTTCTGAATCCACATTGCTCATCACGCAATTGACTGTCAACCAGATTCTTAATTCTATTAAGCACAATCATGGAAAGAACTTTACCTGGAACAGAGAGTAGGCTGATACCCCTATAGTTATCACAAGAACTGCGATCACCTTTTTTGAAAATAGGGATAACAATAGCTCTGGTAAAATCCTTAGGAACCATGCCTTTATCATAAAAGATATTCAGAATTTCAGTCATCCAAGTGGTAACCGAAACATTCCCAGTTCTAAGCATTTCCGTAGTAATTTCATCTACCCCTGGGGATTTATGAAGTTTAAGTTTAGAAACAGCCAAAATAACTTCAGATTGTGTTATAGGGCCAACATTAAAGCCACCAATGCATCTATCGTCATTGCAAACAATGGGAGTAGAACTAACTACATTGTTTAGAACAGCACTGAAATGCTCAGCCCACCTAGCCATGACAGAATCCTCCCCTTCTATAACCTTACCTTGTTTATCCTTCAATCCTTGTATGCCTGTCCGTTTTCTACCACACAAAACATTAAGTATCTGGTACAGCTCTCTGCTGTTGTGCTGTCTAACTGCTTCCTCGGCTTTGTCAGCCAAACCATCAAGCCAAAGATTCTTATCAGCAGCTAACTGATCCTTTACAAGTTTATTAAGGTCTCTGTAATGCTTTCTATTAGGACTAGTAGGGTATTGATTAAAGGCATTCCTGCAGTTCTTTCTTTCCGAAATAAGCTCAAGTGCCTTATCACTCAAATAATTTTGCCTCTTCGGCTCCTTTTTTCCTAAAAGAGTACTGTTAGTGTTCAAAAACGCCTGTTGAAAATGGTCCCATTCATCCTCAACTTCAGTAGTAAGCATACCATGACTGTCATAATGACTAAGTAACCTATCATGGTAAGCTTTGGCTATAACTGGGTCTTTCAGAGCTTCAGTATTAAAAGTAAATTTTTTAACCCTAGCACAACACTTTTTAAGTTTAAGTTGCAAGACACTTTTAACAAGGTAATGGTCAGATCCAATTTCAGCTCCCCTATATGACCTGGTATTCCTAACAGAACAAGCTCATTTGCTGTTAATTAATATGTAATCAATCATATTCTTATGCAGCCCATCAGGTGAAACTCATGTGTACTTTTGTATGTCGCGGTGTTTGTAATAAGTGTTAGTTATTCTGAATCCATTGAGTTTACTTACCTGTAGGAGACGTTGCCCATTGCCATTGCAGCTACCAATACCAAAAGGGCCTATTACTCCTCCCCAAAGGTCAGAGTCAGTACCAACTTTGGCATTGAAGTCACCAAGAACAAGGGTAATATCTCCTTTCTTGACAGAATTCAAAATATCCTGAAGTTGTTCATAAAACCTATCCTTCTCATCCTCATCGGCATCCTCAGTGGGGGCATAACAGCGGATAACATTCAAGTCTCTAACGCTTGTCTGAAATTTTGCTGCAAGAAACCTTTCATTAATGCACTCATATCCTAGAAGAGCATCGCTAGCGTGTCTGCTGAGAAGCAGACCCACGCCTTGGTGATGCTTATTGTCGTCCCTCCCTGAAAAGGGAAATTTAAGATTATTTTTAAGAATCTGACCTTTATCTGTCCATCTGGTCTCTTGCAAGCCGAGAATATCTAAATTATAATGGTGGAATTCTTGTGTGAGGACATCAAGAGAAAAAGCTCTGTGCAGAGTCCTCACATTCCAACTACCTATGGACAGAAAATGGTTAGTGGGATGTTTAAAGAAACAATGTTTATTGAGAGAGGGAATGCCGACAATATCAAACAGCCCCCTAATCGCAGACATGGGGCAAAGACCCGTTCCCCCACTACTAAAGGCTGAAGCCATCTACACTGGGAGACTTCCTCCGATGTAGAATTTGACGATGCCAATAGAAGCAAAGAGTTCAGGTGCCTGCGATGACTTCTGCTCAGGATTATCCACCAGCTGATAAACATATCCTGTGAATCTATTCACTTGGGGCTGTCAACCCACAAACAAACAGAAAACACAGCGGAAGATTTTCCCTCCACAGAAGCCCACCAGTGCAGCAAAATCAGGATCCATAATCAAGCTCAGAGCCATATATCTGTCCAGTCCAGTAGGTTTATATGGTCGGCACCAGGACCCTGTGTGGTTGACCACTCCTCAGCAGGGTAGAAAAAAAAGAAAAGTAGCCATAGTTGTCCAGATCAGTAGGCCACACTAATCTGGCAGCCCTCCCCTTCCGTTTACTTCCACAAGAGAGTATCTCTTTTGAAAGTTACTAACGGTCCGCACCACGAGAAGGCGGGGTCGGACATTAGGTGCTAGGCCTGGCCGGTTCTATGCATCATCACAGGGGATTGGTGCATAGCTCTCCTTCCAGTGACTACCTAGCTACCATTTACAGACCTTAATATTTCACCAAATGTAATTAAACTATGGCAAAGAAAATTAAGAAATATGCATCAAAAGAAAATTACTTTACGGGAAAAGATTAAAATTCTAAATTGCATGCGATATCTATGTTTACTTGATTTATATGATATTTTAAAATTAAATATCCCAATATCTCTCAGAATCTGCCGAACTATTTTCGATTTTATTTTCATGAACTTAGTTCTGCTGAACTACCATAACACATTAATATTTTTACCTAAAGATTCTTTTATATAACTATTATTTTGCTTCAGTATACAGCTCCTTTTGTTGTACGTATTATTTTGCTTCAGTATACAGCTCCTTTTGTTGTACGTATTATTTTGCTTCAGTATACAGCTCCTTTTGTTGTACGTATTATTTTGCTTCAGTATACAGTTCCTTTTGTACATCGTCCTCCTACATATCGAACGTAACCATACCTAAGCATAAAAAATGAAAAGATAATACTGGGGCACTCTGCATTACCTACCAAGCGATAAGGTGCATCCCTTAATGTACGAGCACACAGCTCGGAGAACGAATGGTGTCGCATGTATCAACGCAAATCGCCTCTTTTCGCTAACACATCACGATTTCTTTTCTTTCTAGCTGAGTCAAGTAGCAAAGCTCCGCTCTCCTTTCTCTGCTGCTGAATATTAAACGATGTTGTAGGCGACAAATGAATCATGAATATAATCATTTTGTTGTCATGTCTCGAAAAATATTAGAAAGTACTTATTTAAAATAAGGTTTAATTTATGGTGTAGAAAAAAACTCGACAAACTCACAGCTGCATTTAAGTACTAAGATGTTGCCGCCTAGGTATTTTGGAAAACAAAAATAATACGCTTTTTTGTATGTGCTAAGAATTCAGAGAGATCCTACAATTTAAACCTTAATGGATTCTGCTGGTATTCACAATACTCTGGAATAGTTTAAGGGCAAATTATGCTTAATGCGAATGACTGAAATCCGGGCCCTGCGCTAGGGGCGAGTGAAGTGGGCGATCGTCCGGGGCGCCACGAGACAGAGGGCGTCGAAGGTGGCTATATCGTTTCTAAGGTATGTATTTAAAAACATATATTTATAGTAGAGAAGAAAATTTTGATAACATAATAAAAAATAAATGTAATTATAATAGAAACCAAAACCAATTTTTTTTTATAACTGAAAAAGTTTCGCGATGAGGTGGACAGCCTTAATTTTGTTACTCCCGGTATCATATTTACTGTGGCGCTAGCCCTATTTGAAAGTATCTCTCAGAATCAACACGTATTCATATTAATTACTTTTACTAATATACTCATATATATGAAGGAAACTACAGTGGGCTCCCGATTTACCTGGGGATTGCGTTCTTAAAAATAGGCGCGTAAATCAAGCATAATTTTTCCATCTATAATAATCAGAGAAGACGAGTGTGTGTGTTGTCTGCCTGTATCACCCATCATAATTCAACAAGAAATCCCGGTAGACTTCAAAATTTCATAATGTTTTTGGTTGTGGTCCAAGTTGAAGTGGCCAGTTTCAAGTCGAAATTCGAAATGAGTGGTTTGCTAGAAGCAAAAATATTTCATCATGCTTTTCCTACAGGAAAGAGTAATCGCTGCCAAATCCATTGTTGCCATTTTCTAAGGTTTATGTGTGATTTCATCTTTCAGAGTTCGCAACACTGCATTTAATCGTTTTTCCTTATTACAACACCAGCATACTCTATTGTGTTGAAGCTGTGCTATGGGATTTTGGGAAAGAGAGGGGTGGTATAAAAAACAGGCGCGTAAATCGAGCATAATTTTAGATATATAACATTTATAATCAAATATATAACATTTGGTATAGTGAAAATCAGAATATACAAATTGCATCTTACAGTGAGACCAGGTCAGAGCCGGGTACAGTTCAGCTAGTAAGAAATAAAGCAAACGTGATAGATGGGAAGCGCTGCTTCAAAATTCATACATACATACATATATGTATGTATGAAAAATTCCCCAAAATTCCTACAATACCTAAGAGTTTAATTTTTCACAATAAGATATTTATTTCTTACAATAATAAAAGCATTACAGTACATTACAGTAACGCTAAAAACGAAAGAATATATCATATATACAATAAGAAAATAATAATTGTTCACGATTTGTTCCTTTCTAATACACATTTAGCGCTGTCTCCGATGGCTTGCTGGTGCTGGTTGTGGTGAGACTGGAGGGAGGTGGAAATTACAGGGTTAGGATATCATCTGGGTAAGATGACTAAGTAAGCGAAGGTGTAGGTATCTCCTCACCTACGGGCACCTATTAAGCCGAGGTAAAGAGTTGAGGTTTAGGTTCTATGCTTTCTTTTTTCCTAAAGTAGGAAAGCAAAGATGCTTGAGAGGTTTTCATTTAAAATTTCTTTCAAACTACGCTATTTCCCTCCCCCCCCACAAAAAAAAAATAAAATCAACGTAAATTAAAAAAAGTATAAATTCAGTGACAGCGATATTCTAAAAATGAGTTAATTAAATCCGCATATGCATATCGAGAGCCGACTGTACTTCGAAAATTCAACGGAAGAAAAGGTAGATGACAGACGAATACATTATTATATTTCGAAAACAATTCTGCAATTATTCTTTACTCTTCAGAAAACGTCTACAGATCAAATCAAATCAAAAAGAAAACGTCTACAAAAGATTTCTAGACTTCCGGAAATGTCTACAAATCAATATTGCTCGTACTAGAACAAACTGTAAATATCATTTCTTCACATGCCGAGTTGGTCGGGTTTGGAACTCTTTACCTCCTAATATTGTGTTGTCCTCAACTCTGCATACTTTTAAAGATCGACTAAACCAAGTCGATTTATTCAAAATTTAAAAAAAGTTTTAACTTCCTTATGTATAGTATTTTAAAATTCCAATTTTAAATTTCCAAAGTGGTTATTACTTTCAGCTTTTGAATTGCCTTTTTTTTTCTCTTTTTTCTCTTCCAACCTAAACTTAAGCCATCTCGTGTGTGTTTCTCCTCTTCTTTGCTGTTAACCACAACTCTAAACAGAAGAAATAAATAAATACATACATGCGTATATACACAGTTGTATCAGAATAATATGACCACCCACGGAATCACAGTGTACCTGCACAGGTGTGTACGTGACAAGGTCGACCAAAAGGAGATATAACCAGCTGGCCAGGACAGATGAGCCACAGTGCATAACGCGAGCACAATGGGCAGAGGTATTGATTTCACGGACGTTCAAAAAGGAATGATTATCGGCTACCTCACAAAGGGTGGAAGCATCTCGGAAACAACAGACTTCGTGGGCTGTTCGCAAGGTGCTGTAGTAAGGGTGTACCAAGAATGGACCGCTGGCACACCGAGTACCTCCAGATGTCATAACTGTGGAACCCAAAAGCCCATCGACCCCAGAGGATAATGTCGGCTAAGTCGGGTAAAGTGCAGTCGACGCGCAACAGTGCAGCAATTGACCACTCAAATGAACGCTGAGGCACCCAGGTACATATCCCCAATAACAGTAGAGCGAACCCTGTTATGCATGGGTCTCCGGAGTCGGGGCTGTGTAAATGTGCCCATGTTAACCAAGGTCCATCGGAAACGAAGCCTTCAGTTCGCATGAGACTACCGTCATTGGACAGTAGAGAGTGGAAAAGGTTGCCTTCTCCGATGAATCGATGTTTCTACTCCACAGAAGTGGCAGGCGGTGGCGGATACAGCGTCAGACACATGACATCCAAGACCTTTCTTGTCGGTCAAGTACAGGGCTGGCAGTGACAATGTGCATGTCTGGGGGATGTTTTTCTGGTATGACCTGGGACCGCTGGTACCACTGGATGTGTCCCTGAACGTCAATGACTACCTGTCCATCCTCGCTGACCATATGCATCCATTCATGTTGGACGTTTACTTTGGTGGATGATAGTCAACAGGACAATGCGCCCTGCCATGTCGCTAAGGTAGTGTGTGACTGGTTCTAGGAATACAACAGCAATGTCTCCATTCTCCTTGGGCCGGCGAAATCACCCGACCTCAATCCCATAGAACATTTGTGGGACCATTTGGATCGACAGGTTTGGCGTGCGGACCCACAACCACGTCATCTCTGGAACCTCCATGCTCTGCTGGAGTCAGAATGGGCACGTGTGTCTTTGGCAACCTTCCAGGGCCTCATTGCGTTCATGCCACGCCGTCTCACCACTGTCATCCGGGCCAAGGATGGTTATTCCCATTATTAGGTAGGTGGGCATATTATTCTGATACGACTGTATATAGCCAATCACAAAAATATTCCTACTCTAAAAACCAATGCGCCTATGGTTACGCATGTCTTTGTATATGGCTACTGGTATAAAGATTAAGTTGTCGGAATGTCAGCAGAATCAAAAAAAGAAAGACAATTAACGAAAAATTACATTAGTTATTAAATATATACACTAATACTAGGTCCTCCTTTACACACAGTTAAGCTTTCAGGTGTTTTTCTTTTCTAACCACTACCAAATTGTGGTTTTGAGTTCTCGAAATGTTGTTCTACAACATTTCTTTGTTATTTTTGAATCCTTCTCTGATTCCCGGTCCACATATTCATAATTTGATTGAAATTGGTGATCGGTGATGTTTTCAAAATGTGTGATATGGGTGGGTATATAATACGAACTGTACGTTTTGGATCTTTGCCTGTTAAAAGTCCTAAAGTCCACCCAGCTGTCATTCAATGCTGCTCTATGCGCCATAAATATATTGCATATTGCGAACTCCACTCGCAGTCACACACTCTCAAAACATCACTGAATCACTGTTATGATCGCCATTGCTCCCAAATTTTTAGTTTAGAACTCCGCTTTGATTTTCAACAAACAGTAGTAGCCCGACCAGCAACGACAGATTATTTACTAGACACATGACTAGTGGCCCAAAGGTGCCCCCCCCCCCCCCGCTCCCAAAGAGGGTATTATTGAAACCAAAAAAGAATTAGTAAACAAATAAAACCCGGCTTTTTTTATTCAAAGGAACTGAAGTACAGTAATTAAGACAAAAAGCTATGCGTGTAATTTCGACGTTTGATTTAACTTATGGGATTATATATACTGCTCACAAAAATTAGGGGATATTTCAAAATGAATATGAAGCGAAGAAATATCCCCTAATTTTTGTGAGCAGTATATTATTAACTGGAAAGTGATTTTATAATTGATATTTTAATATTAAAAAACACATTATAATAGTATTAAAAATACTACGGCATCGTGTAAATTGCGAGGGAGAAGCCACCTCCCCCCCAAGATCTTAGTGACTAGAGGCCCAGAGAAGGTCTTAATCCGCCACTGACAATCTGATAGTAAAGGTAAGGTTTGGCGAAAACGTTTTCACAATATAAAATGCTGTGGACCAGAGTAATGCCCAGTAAAACCAAAATAATGCTCAGTAAAATGCATGAGACCGGAGTAACTTTTCACATTTGTAATTGCTAACATAGTAAAACACTCTGCCATATTTGAACTAACAAATAGTGTTTCCGTTAATTTAGAACAGGGCTGCTCAATTACAGTTTGAAGGGGACCAGATTTCGTCATTTCTAAATTTCGGGCAATTTCGAAGGCCAGAGGTGAAGACGAAACATATTCGACGGAAGAAAAATACATGGTACAGAGTTGACAATGAAAAACGCAATTACATTCATAGAGTACCAAAAGACTTACCCGGAATTGTTCGGGTCTTTAACTCAATTTAAGCCGTCCCGTGGCCGAGTGGTTAGCGTGCTTGGCTACTGATCTAAGGGACCTGGGTTCGAGCCCCGGGTAAGGCATGGATGATCGTGTTGTTTTCTGCTGAGGTTCTGTCATCCTCTTAGTCTTCTACTGTGGCATATAAACTGATAGCTCCTGTCAGACCTCTGTGGCAAGCTGCTGCTTGAGGGGATATTTATTTTTATCATTAACTCCATTTAGAGTTTTCGAAAAATATATCACAAACTTATCGTTTAAACCAGTGGTTCTCAACCTTTTATGCTTCAAGTACCCCCTGGAAATGTATATGTAACTGGCGTACCCCTTGTATAGATAGATAAAACTATAGTTATAGTAAACAATGGGGAAAATAAAACACATATATACACACGTTAAATTTTGTATTCATAAATTACATATATCGATAAGCACAAAAAAATGACATAAACAATTTAACAAATCTTATAAAATTATAAACATTTTACTGGGTAATCAGGGAAATGGTTGCGCTTGTTTACGCTAGCATAGTTCATCAATGGTTAGGGTTATCTTGCTAAGGTAGAGTCGAAAGTCATCTTAAACATCCAGCCTGTTCCTATATTAATTTTTAAAGAAATTAAAGATAAATAACCAGTTTCACATAAATAAGTTGTTGTGGAAGGTAACAAATATTTGATTGCAATTCTTGACAAAGTCGGATATTCCTTCTCCACTCCAATCCGAAAACTAATCAATGGCTTTTCTTCTTAATTATCCATTTATCCATGTTTCAAGGCACTTTAGAAAAACGCTCATTTAACTTCACAGTAAACTGAAGACTAAAAATAACTTTAAGCGCAGCAAGTGAAATAAATCACAACAAATACATAGAACAGTAAGAAGGCACATTCACTCACTTATGGATGTTTTGACTGGGTGATCAGCTGTTCGGGTAGGTTCGACTTTCAGGTAGGGAAGGGGGGATTGACAAACGTATAAAGACAAGAACTACTGCGCCGCGCTTCGTCACTCAGTTCACAGAAATTAATCAGTAGCAGTGTTGCCAACATAGCGACTTTGTTACTAGATCTATCGAATTTTTTGAGCTCTCAAGGCGTACCCCAAAAAATTTTACCGCGTACCCCACGTTGAGAACCCCCTAGTTTAAACAATTAATTTATAATTGCAAACTCTGAAATGTGCATACCAGGTTTTGGAAATTTTTGCTTTTGATTTCTTTAAAAAAGGGGATTTTTAAAACTTTCCGTTTAAGATTTTAGTACTTTTTAAAATGCGAATTCCATTAATTGCTTTTTTAATTTCATGCCTGTAAACTTTTATCATTTGCTATAGTTTAACGAAAAATGACAACAATCAAATTATTTCCATTAAGATTTTCTTCTAGTTTTTCGAACCTTAAGCAATTATTCACTTGTGCAAAGCAGCATTTAATTTCCTCTTCTGTAGTTTTCTTCAGAACTACTATTTCGGGTTCATCTATTTTTGTCTCATCTTCATACAATCTCACTTCATCATTCGCTCAGTTATGTCAAATGCGACGACTGTACTTGATTTACTGATATGCCTCCTTCTTATATGAAGGAATCCCAGTTCAAGCATCCCATTTCCTCGTACAACGAAACTCTTACTGCTCGCCGCACCGCAAACGCACAGTAATTACGCCACTTCGTTTGCACCGTGGCCAGGGTTTGCACTTGCCGATCCGCAAGCGACGGGTATAGGTTTCACACTAAACGCACGGTCTGCAACGAAGAACTAAGCTCACTGGTTCTCGCTGCAAATATCCTGGAACCCAAGTGTTTTGTTATCTCTACGAGATCTACCGCGCTTTCTGAAAATTCTTCTACTCTATAGTAAATATATGTCCAGGAAAAGGCATTTGCTCTTTCGTAAAGAGTTAATATTACTTGCCTTGGCTAATCATAGGCATAGTTATAAAAGATATCGCACTAAGTGGGTTCGCGAGTTTTTAATAACAGAAAAAGTTTAGGCGATTTTCACAATTTAATCCCTAATGTTCAGGAGGTTGACACTGAATATTACAAAAAAAACTTTGCGTATAACATCTGCCCAATTCAATGAAATTTAGTAAAGAGGTTTATTATTATATTATAAATGTAAATCAAGCAGAAGAAATTCATAATCGTATAATGTGCATGCGTTAACATCATAATCGTGCAATTGTACGATTATGACATGAAGGAGCAGAATAAAGTTTATAAATTAATAAATATAATTAATAAATTTTTAATAAATTTTACTTAAAGTCAGTGCGGTATGTTAATATGGAGTATGATCAATCCTGACAGCCATGCAGCTCATGCAACAACTCCTCATACAGCTTTATGGGGGTATTGATGAGATCTTGAGGGATTGATGACCACTCTATGAGAAGTGCTGTTCTGAGTTCATGAAGTGTTCTGGGAGGGGGGGTTGGCGATCTCCAATGCGTCTCCCTAGAGCATCCCATACATTAACAATAGGACTGAGGTCAGGAGATCTGGGTGGCCACTCCATTTGGCGAATATCTTCCTCTTCGAGAAAATCGTCTACCACATCAGTTCGATGAGGGTGGGCATTATCGTCCATAAGAATAAAATCTGGACCGACAGCTCCCTGGAATGGCCTGACATATGGGTTCAGGAACTCATCTCTGTACTGCAGGACAGTAACAGAGCCACTCGAAAAGATGTGCAGGTCTGTACGCCAGTTCGTCATAATTCTTGCCCCAACCAACACGCCACGACCACCAGAGTAATCTCTTTCTCTGACGTTCGAGAGACTGTTGCGGGTCCCTGGTTCGCTCCAGATGCGAATCAGTATTTAAGCTGAATTCATCAGTGAACATAATGTGCATTGCTGGTCTGGACTACAAATGTGACGTTAGTGACTCCATGTTAAACGAACTCGCCGGGTGGCAGGAGTTGAAGGGACACAAATAACAGGTCTCCTGCATTAAGGCATTGCTCACGAAGTATCCTGTAAAAAATATGCCTTGAAACCCTCGTTCCTGTAGCTGCTGCAAGCTCTAAAAGACAGTTACCTAATGGTCATCACTCTGTTCTGTCTGGCAGTAATGGCGAACATCTCCTGTCTGTTGAAGCTGTCTCAAGAGTCTTGACAGGACATTTTGTGGAGCATTCAATGCTCTGGAAACTTCCGTGTAGGACTGATTTGCTTCAATCCTTCCAATCGCTCTCCACCGCTGAAAATCATCCATACGATGTCTTCAGGACATAATGAACTCGATGTGCCACTGAAGTGAAATCAAGAGTTGTCTAGAACAACTACAAGTTGCAAGTAGACTCGCGTCTTTTAACGTATTCCTAATTTGCTTATTCTGTCTTACGTGCGGCAACTGTAAATGCGACAGTTTTCTGCGTAGCGTATTTCCCATGTATGCCCATTTTCAGTGCATTCTTTAACACATATCGGCAGCTATACAAGTTTTTGTCGTTTATTCTTTAATTTTGAGCACCGTGTGTATTCGTAATTTTGATTGTAATTTTGAGTAACCAGTGTATTCGTAACAAAGAATACGAAATTGTTGAAATCAATTTCTGCAGCTGAAAGATTGGCTTTAACTACAGTGGTTTCCATAATTAAGGAAAATCCCTATGTTAAGTCAAAGGAAACTAAGGTCAAAGTTCTATTACTTCTAAAATAAGTTTTTTTGTTTTTAAAAATGTGATTGCAGATAAAGATCTATCATATAAATCAATATCTAGTTTTCCAACAATATTCGTTCGGTATTTAATGAGTTATGGAAGTTTGAATATTTAACAACAGCAATGTCAGTCTTAAGAAACTTATACAAAACTGAATAGTGAAAGAATTTTTTACACATAGTTATAAAATATAAACTTATTTTATTAAACACTTTGATACAATACTTATTACTAAGTTTAATTAACTTCTGAAGTCAATATTTTTGGCTGGCATTGTTATCGCTAAATATTCAAACTTCCATAACCATTAAATACTGAACGAATATTGTTGAAAATCGAGATATTGATTTATATGATTGAGATCTTTACCTACAATCACATTTTTCAAAACAAAAAAACTTATTTTTGAAGTTATAGAGCTTTGGCGTTAGTTTCCCATTGATTTAATATGGGTTTTTTTTCCCTTTATTTATGGAAACCAGTATAAATGTAAGATGCATTTTGGAATTGTCCTTAGCTCGTTTTCCAAAATAGCTAATGTTTTTACTTTGTCGTCTGTAGACATTCAACTTTTTTGTTTTTAGAGGTAAAAATTCCTTTTGGTTTGATAAGATCGATGACTATTACGATGATTCGCATTTTTCAAATCTCCCAAAAGTTTTAATGGTGCTCTCTAATAACGATGGAATTTTTTGAAAATTGTAAAACTTTACATGAATATTTATGTAGAAATTTCAGTGATACAGTATCAATAAATATTACAATAACAGCAACGATTTACACCCTTTTTTTAAATGGGTGAAAAGGGTAATTTTTTTCTAAAGTTATACAATATAACAATAATTTCGGTTTCATAAGTATTAATAACATATTACTATTTGCATTTCTTCAATCATCCAATAGTGAGAATTACCACTTTTAAAGAGCGCAAAAATCATTGAATGGAAAACATTCTTTATGAAAACTGAACATATTAGCATCATTCTAGCTGTATGTTATTAATGAATCATTAGTCACTTCTTTTTGAAATTAGCAAGCCATCAGATTGTTTGACAAAATATATTAAAGGTAAAAGATCAAACATGATCACTCTCCTTTTTACATATTATTATTCTCTAGCACTTTCTCCTCTCCGTATTAAAATGGCATTTTTCACAGAATTACTATGCTATACATACATATATCAGATATGGGTAAATTATTTCCATTATTTAAAATGTCCTAAAGGTCGACGCCAATTGCCTAGTGCTGCATATTATTTCTTTCACTAAGCATTAATATCAAATTTATCCAAATAAGAGACACTTTAATTTGTTGAAATATTTTTGGGATAAAACATTCTACTATTGAGACGAATAGGAAATTGATGTTAAGCAAAACTACATTATAGAAAATGAGTTTCATTTTCAGAAAACAATGTATTGCTCAACATACAAATTATGTAACCTTAACAAATTCAACATTTCATTGCAATATTGATGTAAATACATACTTAGAGGAATGATTGCGGATGATACTGAAGTAACATTTTGTGCTGATAACCTTGATGAATTGATTACTAATTATGAGCTATCTGTTATTAGGGATTGGTTGAAATTGAATGCGTTAACCATAAATATTTCAAAGAAAAAGTATATTTTAAAAACGTATATTGTGTAAAAAACAAAGAAAATATTTCTTGTAATATTAAAATCCATGACCTTAGTGGTTAGAATATGATTGACTATAATTTCTATGCGTCTTGTCATAAAGACAAGGGCAATCATGCCCTAAATCTAGAAGTTTATAATTGTCCATCTCGGCAACCAAGGAGGCAAAGCACCTGATAACAAATGCTCACTATCTATTCCCCCCAGCTGTTCTAGCTACCTCATTCGTCAACGGCCATTTGATTAGCTCTTGCTTGCGTCGCTTGTATATGGTGCGGCGAGAATAGAAATAAAATCTATTGTAGCTGCGGTCGTGCGGTGGCTAGGGGAGCGGAAATGACGTTTGACTACAGACTCCAGAAGATGCGCAGTCTTCAAAAACTCATCCAGTTACTGCAATTGCGGTGCGGCGAGCGGTAAGTGGGAAGACACTCTTACATTGCTTTAAGTTATAATTCATCATCATCATCCTCAAGCAGCCATGGGCTACGGAGGTCATTTAGAGGAAGCTATATACTGAAATTGGTAACTTTATCTGTTATCGTTTTTGAAAAGTTCTTGATCAAACAGATAAATTCTAAAATATACAGAACATAGTAGATGATTCATACTACGAAACATCTACTATGTTCTGTATATTTTAAGAACATAGATATTTCACACTTTCATTTGTTTGGTTCCATTTTTTTTGTTTGGCTGAAGAAAATAATTTGTCATTTTTCACACATTCTTCGCTGGTCAAAAATTTGCTTTCTCGGGTCGACTTTTAAGAAGTCTGTTTTCAAATGTGAAAGCTTGATTACTGTGTTGTAATAACGACTTACGTCAACGACCAGAACTGTTTTAAAGGATTATTAGCATTCTTTTCTCTTTTGGCAGAGATAAATAAAGGCTAAATAACAAATTTATTATTCCTCTAAAACAGTTCTGGTAGTTGTCATAGCTGTTACTACAACACAATAAGCAAGCTCTCACATTCTTTGCCCCTCCCCCTTTTTTTGGCGAGAGCAAATTCCTTTTTATTTTCATTTTGCAATTTTGGCATATTCTCCGCAGGTCAAAATATTTTTTGTCGAATTGAGTAACCTTGATTTGGAACATGACAACTTGATTGCTGTTGTAATAATGGTTTATTAGCAACGACCAGAACTGTTTTGGAAGATTTTTCCCACCTAAATATGCATTTATTACGTTAGAAAATCTTTAATTTATGATGTATTCAAACATAGTTTTAGCCATTTTTAATCTTAGTTAATTACCATATTGGTAATAAGCTTACAAACGTATATACGCATTTTTCTGTTTCTTCCGTCATTAAAATCAATTACACAACCAACATAATGATCGAGTATGCTATGGTGATATCTTAAGTTAATAATGAATGTGGAATGAAAATGGTTAAAAATAAAGGTAAAGTATAGGGAAAAAGAATGTTTTTAAACTATAAAGAGTAACGAATAATCTGAAAAAAATTATTTAGCATTTGAGAATCACTAATTTATAGGTCATGTCAATATAGATTTACATAATGTTGTAATTATTTCAATTTGAATTATCTGTCGACAATTTTGCATTAGGGTTTCACCTTTTATTAATTTCCATTTTTTTCTTAATTTTAATTCAAAATTCCGAGGAATATTAAATTTTTATCTAACGATTTATCATCATGAATTTCTTCCTGGAAGTCAAAGTCATTTCTTTTGATAATTTTATATCTTTTTTTGCATGATTTTTGCATACTGAAGCCAACATGGGTTACTTGCACAAAGAATGTTGGCTTCAGTATTATAGTAATCCTTGGTGAAAACATGGAATATGCACACACGTTGCATTTCTGTTTTGCATATAATCCTCTATGCTCTGGCAAGTTGTTGACATGACTATCTGATGGGAAGGAGAGAAACATAACAATCTTAAAAAATTGTTTCTGGATAAGAAGGGTTTTAGTTTCAGCTACATCTGAATAAGTATCTCTGGCCTTTGAAGGGATTAATGGCGGGAATGAATATATTGATGTAAAAGGTTTTGGATTATTATGTAAAACGGATAAACTGGCATTTAAAACTGGGGCCAACACTAGCGATTCTTATCCATATGTCAGCGAAATCACAGTAAGGAAACTGTTGGTCGTTTTAATTAATTCTGTTATAAAGTTCTCTACGTTTGTTGCTATGCTATTAAGTCTTTGTAACAGATAAATATATGAAAAATAGCAAAAAAGAAGGAATGGTACGACAAATGCTGAGAAAGTGCATAATATGCATAATAAAGGCTCAAAATTTTCCAACTGTCTAGACAAGAAGCCCTTTGTCCTTGTGAACTGGCCATTTATCCTATTGTGTGCGAAAACGTGCCGCTCAGAGGTAACCTAACCCTGTATAAGCCATAAATATGAATGACATCTTGACTCGAATAAAACAAAATTCTAAAGAATTAAAAGAAGAAAACAAAAAGAGTTTTCGACAGATTTGCCTTAAATACTATTTTAAACATATTAAGACTTAGCATTATGTTCGAAATGTTTAGTCCTTTGTTTGCTACGTACTTAAATTTGAAATTTTGAGTACACATAAAATGAGGAAAAAATCAGGTAGAATTGATGAATAAGTACTATTTTAGAAATTACGTGTTTCGACTTTCTAAATAATTATGACATTCGTCAAACAACTAATCAACAATAATAACTGATTAAGTTTCGTGAAATATTCTACCGCAATTTCTCCATTTTAATATACATAGCAACATACTAGATGACTGATTCTGAAAGACATAAATGTTAATAATTCTTGCGAGGCTGATTACGTCATTTGAGAACAAAATGAAGTAGACTAAAATAGCAAGCAAGATCTCATGAAAATGTAACAGCACTTATATAGGATTCTTACAACATTGTGAGGGACCCAGTTGTTCGAAATTGGCTTAGTTGAGATTTCTAGTGGCGTAGGAATATTATTGTGTGTGCTGTTAAGTGGCACTGATCAATGAAATCAGAATGAGGAGAGCGTGTGTAACCAAAATCCGAAAGTTTCGAAGTTTCGATATTAAAATTTAAAAACTATCCGCTTTTAAATTTTCATATCGAAACTGAAAAGTTTGAAAAGTTTGCAATAAGCTACACATGTTTCCCTCAGATATGTTTTTTCAATTTTATCGCAAGAGGCAAATGAAAGGAAGATGCCCAAAGGTAATATTGCTTAATCGTTTGCCATAATTATAAAAATATATTACAAAGTTTTATGTATTAAACATTGCTATGGCAAAATATCATGACAAGAACATTTCTTTTACAAGGTTATTACAAATTACGTTTTTTAAGAAAAATATTGAAATCTAAAGCTATTTTTTTCTTTCAATTTCAAACAAACATTCAATTTTTATTTATTACCATAAATGTGTTGCTAGCAATTTGAAATTTGCAAATAATTCGCCTGATATAATAATGGAATATTGATGTTGCATAACGTTTGCTTAAATATAGTAAAGGCTTAGTAGTTAGCATATCTGATCATTACCCATATGCTTAGGGTTCGATCGAGTAAGATATGACCATCGAAATGAAAGCTAGTCATTTTAAAAGTGTTATATACTGTCTGGAGAATTATTTTGGAATCCATCAGACATTTGTACCTATGACAGCCTTGCAAAAGATTCATCTTTATTTTGAATTGTGTCATGGTTTTGCTTCAAACAAAATTATAAAAACACTAGAAATGCAACATACACTGCATAAACTTTTCCACATGCTTTAACGATTAGGCAACACATTATGTAGTTTAATATTCAAAATTTTCAGTATGTTTTCGAACTCGGATATTTATCATAGCAGAAGTCTCTAAAGTGAAAAGCAAACATTGTTTTAATTAATATGTATAGATATTTTTTAGAGACAACTTGCCTATGCAGTGTATTTAAGTTAGGCTGTTTTACCTCTGAGCGGCACTTTTTTTCATGCAATAGGCTAAATGAACAGGTCATAAGGGCTCAGAGAAGGTCGGGGAAAGGGATCCATCCGGAAGCTGTTAGGATGGAACAGCTTCCGGGTAGACCATCAGATGGAAGCCTTCGTCAAGGATTTCAAGCATGTTCTTTACCTTTCATGGGTTATGGCTTTCATACACAATCGCTCTAAGGGAACTATTCCTAATTACTGCATCACAAGATCCATAATCCGAGGACCGAATAGTCCGGATAGAAATATGACTAAATATAAAATTTCAAACTTAACAGCTTGAATCGTTCACACTACAGAGGCACGCACAGCATGAGACTTTACTAAAACCACTTATTTTTTTAATTCTGGAACTCATAAAACATATCCTAATCAAAAACCTCAAGATTAATTTTCTTCACGATCACACTCTTTGTATGAAAAGTAAAAAGAGAGAGCATCAGAGCTTCAGGAAATGTTTACCGCTGTAAATAATTTTTTGCCACGTTACTAGAGAATGATGGACGTAAGAAAAAACCAAATCCTGTTCTCCCTAACGTAATCCAGTTACATCTAATCAGTAACTATCCAGCTCGCTATATGGATAGTACAAGCTCAGAAATAATTAAATCATCGCAATCATCTAGAAGCAATGCAGATGCCATGTTTCATAAGAGCGCCATCGCTGAAGAGAAAAAAAATGAGAATATTTTCTAAATCTTTAAGGAATTTTCTTGGACGCTCGTCAAAGGATATTAATAAGAGAATAATGGGATGTTCAAAAAGATATACACAATATACATTTCAAAAGCCAAAAAAAAGTTGTACTCGAAAATGAAAATTATTCAGTTCGTTTGCTTTTAAAGTAAATTAAGCAGTTAAATTTGGGAACCGGATTTATAATACATGCTAATAATGCTACGTCTTTCCGAAAGAAAAACTTAGATCAACTGTTGCAACCACAAATTAATTTAGATAATATAACAATGTTTGGAGCATGATATTTTTGTTACTTGACCAAAAAATAAATATCTTTTGCAAATAAAGATAACAATGATGAAAATGAGAAAATATTAGAAAATAAAAATCCCATTATTAATTTTCATCAATTGAAATATTGTTTTCATATGCTCTTATATGTGAAACAATTTTCGCAAATCTATTTTATTCAACAGTTTTATTTTAATTAAAAAAAACTAGTTTCACAGTTAATGTTCTAGTATGATTGGGACTGAAAGCATTAAAAACGTACTAAATGAAGGAGAAATTTCGCTGCACTAAAGCTTTAAAACATTCTGCACAAAATATTAGAATATTTCGCCGAATTCGCACAATCGCTCTAAGGGAACTATTCCTAAATACTGCATCGCAAGAAACATAACCCGAGAGCCAGTAGTCCGAATAGAAATATGTCTAAATATGAAATTTTCCTGTTCAAAATATTAGAATATTATTCAAAAGAACGATTTTTTACCAAATATTCTTCAAAATTAATAAATTAATAATTTTTACAAATAATTTTTCTTTGCAAAATATAAATACTGTATTCTATAAAGAAATTTATTTACCACATATCGATTGCAAGTAAATAAATAAGTAAGTACTAATCTAGGAAGGGTTATCAAAATGTGTTATATAAAAAGTCTTGATTTTGTACAGAAGACTATCAAAAATTCAGGAATAGCTTCTTACCTTAGTTATGGAATTTTTTTTCGTTTCTGCTTTACATTTTTTCAGTTTATTTATATATTGTATATTTTTTTCAGTTTATATTATATTGTATATTTTTTCAGCGGTTTAGTAAATGTTTTTGGCCCGAACACTAATTTTTAACTGTTTTTTAACCAAGCATTATTCAATCATGAAAATCAAATACTTTTTCCTGTAGAAAACTAGTTAAAATATTTAACATCAATGCAAATTGACGCGTATTTTGATCCGTTAAAAATCTTCCGTTAAAAAAAATGCATAATCTAAGACTCTGATGGGCTTAACTAAGAAGTATTCAACTATTTTTCTCCATAGAAAAACTCAAGAAAAAGCAACAATTGAAAACCACTGGTTTACATAATGTAATGATGATCTACTGTATTAGAGATGAGTTCGACTCAAATTTTCGAACCGGGTACGAACCATTTCGTAAATTATTTATTACCAGCAGATTCAGATTAGGGAAAACGATTTTCTGGCACTTATAAAATATATAAATGTAATAATGAGGTCCTGCCATCCTCACAGACCTTCTACTATGACATATAAACTGATAGGCTCCTGTCAAACCTCACTGGCAAGCAGCTGCTTGAGGGGGTATTTATTTTTTTTAATAATGAATGCTGCTAATCCAATTTTTAATTCTTCACATTATAGGCAATTGCAAACTTTAAAAATAATATACTTATATTACCACCAAAAATAAAATTTTTCAAAGCTCATTATTCGAAAAATATTCGTAATATTCGTAGAAACTGAAAGTTCTTGAGTAACATCACTATAAACGATAAGAACGATTCATTAATAAAAGAGATAATAAATGCTTCAGTGTGCTTATTTTTATTTGCTAGACTGATTAAAAGGATATAATTATAGTGAAAAAAATTTTACACATTTTTTTTGCAATTACAAGAAAAATAAGGAATTTATATTATGATTGAGCCCTATTCGGAAATTCTCTGTTATTTTGAGTCAAAGACAGTACTATAATATATTCTATAAGCTAAATGAAGTAATTATTTGTCACACCTAACGATTCACTTCAAGATTTTAATATCAACAATCAGAGAAAAACTGTCTAGGTAACTAAATGCCATTATCTAAATTATATTCAGCTTTTATTCTGGGCAATGAATTTCACAACTAAGACTTAGTTGTCAACGAACAAAGTCCCATATAAAAGAGTTTAATTAGCGAAAATATATCAAAATAGAATAAGAGCTAACAAACGAGTTACGATCTATAAAAATAAGTGTTAGGCAGTTTAGAGAGTGAATACAACATTAATAGTAACTTTTTCATTTGGTAGGCCTTTTCCACAGGAAGCAGCGGCTGTGCTAAATTTAATATCACCCTAATAAAAATATTGCTCAAAGTTACTTGGTTTTCAGATCTCATTGGCATGAGCTGCTTGAAGGAACATTTATTTTTATTATTAGCAAAGGCTCAAAATTATGAGCACAAATGTTGGCAGTCTTGTGTGTCCGTAATAGCCTCAACAACTCCTTTTTTCCTAAAGCTTTATATTATTTTATATTATTCTTGCTTATATCTGAAAAGAAATTCCTGAACAAATGTGGTTACTGTGAAAGGAAGTACAAAGAATAAACAATGACAGAAAAAAATTAAAAATACAAACTATTAGCTAACAAATTTTAGACATAATAATTTGAAGTAATTCGTCGAAGTCTGTCAGTGTAATTCAAATAAAGTTTCGAAATCCAGCTAAAGATTTACCGAAATATTATGGCTGTAATTTGTCCTTCCCTCAAAAATGTTTCATGCACCATTGCCTTAGTCGGATTTTCCATTTTTGTTTTGTCCAAAATAAATGATTACAATATGGAGGCAATTGGAGAGTTACATACCGAGTTGTTTAATAATGACTGTGTCCACCCCTTGCGTGTGGGGCGGGGGTGTCTCAGTCGGTAGCGCGCCAGGCTCGTAATCTGTAGTTCCCAGGTTCGAGTCCCAGCTGGGTCAGCGTTGAGATTTATCTCCGCAAAATTCCCCGCCCTGCCCACGGTCAGTAGGGGACACCGATGGGCTTGGAAAGGCCGCCGTCCGTCGGATGGGACGCTAAGCCGTGGCCCCGTGTGCGGGAGAGCCATACCCTGTGCACGTTAAAGAACACGCTGGATGGCCTTGACGGGAGGCTACCATCTGTCTCCCAACAGCTGTTCCAGTGGGTCCCCTCCCCCAACCTTCTCTGAGCCTTCGGGGTCCATGTGACCTGGCCATTTAGCCCATGGTGTGCAAAAAAGTGCCGCTCAGAGGTAAAACAACCCAACCCAACCCCTTGCTTGTATGGCATGGAGTGAAACAAATGTTTGATGCTGGATTTTGGAATAGCCGTCCATGCACCATGCACCCGTGCGCACAGTTCATCGACATTTGCCGGGATATGCTGGTATTGTGCAAAGTCCGTTTGACCCTGTTCCATGCATTTTCGATGGGTCTTGCAGGCACGGAAGTATATGCGCATTGTTTGCCTCAGGTATTCAACAGTGGCACAGCTGTTACGTTTCACTGCCCTGCTGAAATATGGCATGTGGGACAACCTGTAAGTATAGAAGAGCTGATTGGCTGTAAAAGGTCCTGGATGTAACGTGGTGGCGGATTAATACTAGGGTGGATTTGTTTTTAGAACCGGTTGTACCCCACACCATAGTCACTTCTGTTGGTGCTGTATGCCTCTTCCGAATGCATTCCTGTCGGTGCCTCTCACCAACCTGTTGGTAAATTCAAAGAAGTAATAATATAAATAATAATAACGATGCAAACAGTCGCGATCATCTCTTCCGAAGACTTTGTTCGCTACCGAAATATGGATATGCAACATCGTCGACCAACTATTGACCAATTATCAGCAGAATTCGAGCATCTGTAGGCTTCGTTCTCATCAGCGACGTCACTTGAAAAGTGTTATTAGGTATGGACAAGACATGATTAACCGTACATCCTTGTTTCATTAGATTTACCCATTCGCCCATTTTTCCACATTATCGTTACCCATTGGCAGAAAACTGTTAATATGTAATTTATCCCTTCAATTCTGGAGTCAACACGCGCATACTGATCTAGTGTGAACATGGTAAGTAATGACTCGTTAAAAACGAACTAAAATGCGTTACTACGTGTAACTATTGAATGCTGGAAATACAAGAACTTGGAATAGTATCATCAATAATTGGTGCATCATCACTAGTCGGTGATGGTGTACAGATTTACACATTTTCTAACCAGTTAAAGCAAAATATTCCTGTAAACACCAGATCATTTGGGTTGGATTATTTTACCTCTAAGAGGGACTATTTTTTCACAACATGCTAAATGGTCAGGAATAAGGTTGAGGGTAGGGACTGGAGAGCTGTTATGAGACAGATGGTACCTCCTATCAAGACTATACATCGTGTTCTTTAACGTGAACAGGATACGGCTCAAGTCTTTTCAAGCCCATTGGTGTTCCCGTTTTCACTGAGGGCATCGTGGGGATTTAGCGGATATAATATCAACGCTTGCACAGTTGGGACTCGAACCTGGGAACTACAGATTATAATTTTTATGGCTACTGACTGAACCAACCACTACCCCTAATTAGATCAGTAGTTTTCCACTTTCATCGATTAAGAAACCGAATAAGTAAATTAAAAGATTCAGTAGAATCCAAACACTTGAAGACAGTTTTATTTACTATATATTGCTATTAAATTCTCAGATCGTTTAGAAAATTCAAAAACTAAAACGAGCTAATGTTTTCACTTTGTCGTCTGTCCGTCTATACCAATTAAAATTTTTTTTCTAAGAGACAAATGAGAAATACACTGCTGCTCACGAAAATCAGAACACCGAGCAGGAGGAATAGAGTAAGGTGAATGGGTCACGTTTCTCACCTACTACTGAAATAATTACAGTTTCAAGGTCATCGATGCAATCATGTTGGCGACAGGCTAATGAGATCATTCTTGAAAGGGTGTAACTGGATTCCCCCACGGATATTTAAAGGGGCATAGCCATGTTCAGCTTATTAGTTCTTGTGCAAGTGTTGTTAAGATATTCCATGCAGACCAGCGAGAGCTCCATATCTGCAGGTGAGCGAGTTCGACAGAGAGCATATTGTTGGCAGAAGAGAAAGCAATCCTTCTGTATCGAGAAAATGCGGTTCGGCTCGTGTGGTCTTTTGTGCATCGAATATACAGAGAATGATTCGAAGATGGGCAACACATGTCAGGAAGGTTCTAGACCTCGTCCACAGACCACTCCAATGGAAGATTGTTATCTTCTTAGGCTGGCTATAACAGATCGCTCTGCCTTGTCTACGCCCTTGGTCCAACAGTGGAGGTCAGCAACACATCTTCCAATGTTGCCAGTAACAGTTCGAAACTGTTCGCTTCGAACTGTTACTGCCAACATTTTAAGTGTTTTGTTGGGTTTTATTGGGTTTGGAGTAATTCGGACTGCTGCCCATGGCCATTGCTAAAAGTGTCTCTGACACAAAGCAGCAAGACTACAGTGATGCATCGAGCGACGGAAGTGGTACGATGAAGAGCACAACATCGTCTTTTCTGATAAAATCTGCTTCTGTCTGTTCTAATCTGATGGCAGAATCCTCTTCTACAAACGGGTTGATCTCCAACGGAAGAGACACAGCACCAACAGAAGTGACTATGGTGTGGTGTGACAACCGGTTCTAAAAACAAATCCACCCTAGTATTAATACGCCACCACGTTACATCCAGGACCTTTTACAGCCAAACAGCTCTTCTATACTTACAGATTGTCCCACATGCCATATTTCAGCAGGGCAGTGAAAGACCCCACGTAACAGCTGTGCCACTGTTGAATACCTGAGGCAAACAATGCGCATATCCTTCCGTGCCTGCAAGACCCATCGAAAATGTATGGGACAAGGTCAAACGGACGTTGTACAATACCAGCCTATCCCGGAAAACGTAGGTGAACTGTGTGCATGGACGGCTATTCCAAAATCCAGCATCAAGCATTTGCTTCACTCCATACATCGCCGTGTACAGCAGATCATACAGCAAGGGTGGACACAGTCATTATTAAATAACTCGGTATGTAACTCTCCAATTGCCTCCATATTGTAATCATTTATTACTACAATAAAGCAACATTGAACCCGCAAATATGAGCGTGTTCTGTTTAGTCCTTCTTGGTGTTCTGATTTTCGTGAACACCTGTGCACTTTTTGGTTTGGATGCATATCAATGAAATATTACGATTCCCATTTCCGATTCTTTCAATATATACGATTGCGCTAACAATGGAAAATGTCAAAACTTTTCAAAGAATATTGTCAACGATCTATTATGTTAGAAATTTGAAATTTTGGTGTGGTAGAATGTCATAGTTAAGAGATTTACATTGGCAGCAATAATTTCTCCCTTTACAATGGAATAATTATCCGCCTTCCTGATGGAAAAACTTTTTTGTTTTTAAAAGAAAAATTAAAACGTTTTATAATTAATTTATTATTATTGCAGAATTTATTTTAATAAAATATTAACATTTACATTTTCCCAGTCATCGATTATTTAGATTTCCCACTGCTAAAGAGTGCTTAAAAGCATTAAATTAAAAGCTTTATTTTCGCCTTCAAACAGCCGAAAAAGCTGGTAAAAGGCAAAATTTTAAAGGAATACTACGAAATATCTATTATTTATCCTATAAATTAAGAAGTTTTTCTTTGGTAGAGTGTGATGGTATTGATTGCAATGACTTAAAAAAAAAAGTAGCATTTCCCTCACACCTTATCTCCAGGGAGTGGGAAATGCTACTTTTTTGTTTTAAGGGATAAATGGAAAATTCTTTTACGTTTCATAGGGCTAATCGAATATTACTATTTGCATTTCCCTAATCATCCATTAGTTCTAATTTCCGCTGTTAGAAGATATCAAAGGAGGAAAATGAAATATTTCTCTTTGAAAACGAGCATCGCATATTCGCCAGAGGTGATTTGTTATTACGCTAGTATTATATATATATTTATATTGTTAATGTATCATAATTATTTCGTTTTGAATTAATTTATCCCAGATATGCTTACTGTCCTTTAAAAACTGACCGTAAGCATAAACAGGTTTGAATAATAATAAAACATACACTGAATGGGCAAATTATTATATACACCCCGATAACAATATGCAAAGCAGAAGTATCGCGTCCAGTCACGTGGGACGCTAAAACTAGAAATGCCTATTGATATAGAGCAGATATCTACACATTGGAAACCAGTCACGGAAAAGTAATCATGAGTAAAGGTAATCATGAGTAAAGGTTACTCATGATTACAGCGATGTAAATCATGACTACAGCGATGTAATTGGGTTTGACTGTGGCCAAATAGTATGTGCAAGGAAAGCCAGTTGTTCAATCACTGCAACTGCTGAACTGTTGGGATTTCCACGTCAGACCGTCGCACATGTATTCCAAGATTAGGTGAAATATGGTAAAACTTCCAATCAGCAGGAGAAATGTGGACATAAGCGTGCAATTGACTCTAGGGGTGAGCGTAGACTGTTGCACATCATTACAAGGAATCACACAGCTACAATGGAGCAAATAACGTCGGAATTGAATGAGGACACGTCCACAAGCTTATGCAAAAAGACTACCTGTCATACCATGGAAAAAATAGGCTATTGCAGTCGACGTCGTATCCCCTTGTTGACAACAAGGCAACAAAAAATTAGGCTGCAGTTTGCAAAGGCCTTATTGTAACTGCAGTGTGGAGGACGGAAACACGTCATCTGGTCTGACGACTCACGTTTCAATTATCACGCCGAGTAGGGTGCGAGTGTGGCGTATAGCACACGAAACGATGAACTCACCTTGCCAATTTGGGATCATACAAGCAGGTGGAGGCAGTGTAACAATTTGGAGTGCGTTTTATATGGGTTTCTTTGGGGCCCCTTGTACCCATCGAGACCTCCGTCACCGGCACAAGGTATGTGAATATCCTCTCCGACCATCTACAGCCGTTCGTAACGAATCTCTTTCGGCACCATGACGCCATCTTTCAACAGGACAATGCCACACCGCATACTTTCTGAGTGGTAACAATTGGCTCCAGGAGCATTCAAGTGAGTTTATTACACTCCAATGACCCCCTCAATGGCTGGACCTCAACTCCATTGAGAATTTGTGGAACCAATTGAAAAGATCTATTCGAGCCTGCCAACTTCCACCGGTAACTGGGGATGCTAGGTAATTTTCGCTTCATGGGCGGAATTAACATCTCAGTGTTTTGAACACCTCATTGAGTCCTTACCAAGACGTCTGGCTGCTGTTGTGAGGGAAAAAAGTGGAGCAACAGGTTATTAGTTAGGTGCATATAATAATTTTTCTATTCAATTTAATTATTTGCCTTTAAAAAGAACAGTAATTGTGTTTCCAAAAATGATGGTATTATGAGAAATAAGCTTTTCGCAAAGTGAAGATGAAATATTAAACAAATTGAAGCTGCAGAAAGTTTATTTAATAACACAATTTTTAAAGGCATAATTTCTTTTCCTTTTGAAGGGTAGTAGGCATATCTATGTTAGTACACTTTTTCAAATTATCTGATAATTATGCGGAACATTTTAAAGTTGTTCGCGGAAACCAAGGGTTCAGAGAAAACTCAATTGAGAAAATGTGCACTAGTATGTCTAATCAAATGAAGTTATTAAATAAAACCATTATAAACCTATCATAAATTTATTTGCAGTTGAACATCAGATTTGTTTTTTTAAATCGACATATCTAGGAAGCTGTCTGCTGTGGACGTGCTCTTTTAAAATCTAACTTATTTGTACAATAGTAGCGCCATCTATAGGATTGCAGCACACTCTAAAAAATTCTTGAACTGGACTGTCACATTGCAGCATAACCGCACATCTCTGCAGTATTTTTTATTTCAATTTTACAATTATTTAGGGACTTTTGGCCCATCATATATATATACTGTATACACAGTCGTATCAGAATAATATGACCACCTACCATAGTATATGTATGGCAGGTGGTTATATTATTCTGATACGACTGTGTATATGTCAGTGTTAACGTACAAATGGCAAAAATAGAGAAGGTTCTCAAGAAATAAACTCCAATTTTCCATACAATGCCCCTGTAAAATTAAAAGAAATGTTATATAAATATGACATAGACAAGGATAAAAATAATTATATTTTAATGAAGGAAACATTAGGAATGAATAGTCATCGGTGTTATAGCAGCTTCTAAAGGAAGAATAATACGTTTCCGTACCAAAATCATATTCAAATTGTGCGTGATGGAATTTACCAACAATATATTTATCAATTGGTATACAATATAGCATTTCATAACCATCATACGAGTTTACCATCGTACATAGCACCTTAGCCGTGTAAGTTGCTTTTGACATGACCCTACAAAAAAAATCAGGAGTGCAATCTTCGGAATACCATTTTACCCATTTGCATGCTAACAATGACATATACACAGTCGTATCAGAATAATATGACCATCTACCTAGTAATGGGAATAACCATCCTTGGCCCGGATGACAGCGGTGAGACGGCGTGGCATGAACGCAATGAGGCCCTGGAAGGTTGCCAAAGGCACACGTGCCCATTCGGACTCCGGCAGAGCATGGAGGTTCCAGAGATGACGTGGTTGTGGGTCCGCACGCCGAACCTGTCGATCCAAATGGTCCCACAAATGTTCTATGGGATTGAGGTCGGGTGATTTCGCCGGCCCAAGGAGAATGGAGACATTGCTGTTGTGTTCCTAGAACCAGTCACACACTATCTTAGCGACATGGCAGGGCGCATTGTCCTGTTGGTAGACACTATCACTACCAGAGTAAACGTCCAACATGAAGGGATGCAAGTGGTCAGCGAGGATTGATAGGTAGCCATTGGCGTTCAAGGACCCATCCAGTGGTACCAGCGGTCCCAGGTCATACCAGAAAAACATCCCCCAGACATGCACACTGCCACTGTCAGCCTGTATTTGACCAACAAGAAAGGTCTTGGTTCTCATGTGTCACACCGTATCCGCCACCGTCCGTCACTTCTGTAGAGTAGAAACCTCGATTCGTCGTAGAAGGCAACTTTTTTCACTCTTCCACTGTCCAATGACGGTAGTCCCATGCGAACTGCAGGCTTCGTTGCCGATGGACCATGGTTAACATGGGCACATTTACGCAGCCTCGACTCCGGAGACCCATGTGTAACAGGGTTTGCTCTACTGTTATTAGGGACATGTACCTGGGTGCCCCAGCGTTCATTTGAGTGGTCAATTGCTGAGCTGTTGCACGTCGATTGCCCTTTACCAGTCGATGGAGGCGACATTCCTCTCTGGGGTCGATGGCCTTTTAGGCTCCACAGTTATGACATCTGGAGGTACTAGGTATGCCAGCAGTCCATTCTTAGTACAGCCTTACTACAGCACCTCGTGAACAGCTCACAAAGTCTGCTGTTTCCGAGATGCTTCCACCCTTGGCGTGGTAACTGATGGTCATTCCTTTTTGAACGTCAGTCAAATCAATAACGTACTATCCTGTATAGTGGAGCATCGGATGGCGTCACTCAACCATATTTCCACCTCTGCCCATTGTGCTCACGTTACGCACTATGGCTCATCTGTCGTGGCCAGCCGTTTATAGCTCCGTCCGTTAACAATGACATATATATGTATATATGTCATTGTTAACGTACAAATGGGTAAAATGGTATCCTGAACATATATGTCATTGTTAACATACAAATGGGTAAAATGGTATCCCGAACATTCCACCCGATTTTTTCTTGTGGGGTAATGTCAAAAGCAACTTAAATGCTAAGGTTCGATGTACGATGGTAACTCATATGATGATTATTAAATACTATTATATGCCAGTTGATATATATATATATCGTTGGTAAATCCATCACACAGAATTTGAATTTGGCGCGGAAACGTATTTTCCTTTCCTTTAGAAGCTGCTACAACACGGATGAATATTCATACAGTTGAAATAAAACACGGAGTTGAAAAACAACACGGATGAAATATATACAGTTGAATTATTGAAGTAAAAATATATTGCAGAGACATGCGGATTGCTGCATTTGATATTCCAACTCAAGAAGTTTCATTTAATAGAGCTTTAGTTCTGTGCATTAGGAGCCAAGTGTACATCCAAATAAAAGATTCACGAGCTTCTGTTATCTAATGGCATGTACACTGTTGTTATTCAGCTAATGAAATACAGACTGAATGAGTTATTTCAAGATAAATACAGGCAAACTATTTATACCACTGTTAGAAAGTGTGAAAAAAATCTGTTTATGCAAACAATTTGCAACGTTTCTGTACTTATATGGCGAAATAATTTCCTATATCCATTTCTTAGTAATTAATAAGCGACGATCAAAAGGCATAAAAATGGAAAAATTTAGTTACCTTTTCTACAGAGGATCGCAAATAGAAAGCAATTCAAAAGAGACCTGCAAATAGCAATTCAAAGAGTAATCAAGAGAAGTTAAAAGATGCAAACGATTATTATTTAAAATGGTTTACTCTTCGAATATCATTCCTTGATAAATCATTGGACAATATGCAAATAGCAATTACAAATGTCACAGTAAAACATTTCAAGTTTCCCAATTTTGAATGAAAACTACAGTATACTGCATTATATTTTCATTTCATTGAAAACAGCTAATACGCAAACAATTTCAATTAGAGTAATTGAATTTCAGAACAAACACCACTACCGAAAATGTTGTGAATAAGAGACGGATACAAATGGTAGGAATACTAATATTGTAGGAGTTCTCTCTACTCTCTCCTTTCCACTGAATCTTTGGTCCATGCTGATAGATGTAAACAATCGTATGTAATACAGTCCACATGCCCAGTATTAGCAGAGATGTCAGTTCGTATATTCCCTAGAGCACCAATCCTTTGCAACCAATGCTAGATGTGCCACTCTGCTCCGATATTATCACCCTTCTAAATCAAGCAGTTCTGATGCACTCAGCCAGAAGATGAAGCTCTATTGAAGATACCTAGCTATAGAATCGAGTTGCAAACCAATAAAGCAGTATACTATCTGCTGAATAATTGCTCAACAAGTTACACACCAGTTAATACGATTTCACAAAAACCTATTAAAACATTTAACTAAGAGATAAGACATCACCCAGGAGAATATGGGATGCTCTTTTAAAAAATTTAAGCTTTTCATTTTCCGACTTTTGCATCCTTTAAACAGCTGATTAGAACTATGGGTGATTAGGAAAATGTAAACCGTAATATTTTATTAATATTTAACTTATCTCTTAAAACGAAAAAGTTGCGTATATCCACCCCATAGTGCAGTGATGGTGAATCAAAAGGTGGAACGCAAGAAGTTTTTTGTTGACACGCCACTGAGAGGTGAAGAGAAATACATATCTACGGCTGGTGTAGAGACTTGGAAATAGTGGCCCTAGCAATTCAATAAATATTTATGGATGAATAATTGGTATCAAGATGGCGACTATGTTGCTATAGTTAGTTACTTATTTTAAACAAATAGGCGCACTATTGAATTTAATAACTGATTACACATTGCACAAAAAGGCATTAGAAATAAACGTACTGTATCTATCAACTATTCATTGATTTCCTTTAAAGCACTTCGCTATATCTTCAAATTTAGTTAAGTTAAATTTCGGTTTACTGCCACGTCTGAGAGAGCCAATTTACTCTCTCAGCCAACGAAATTCGCCTCATTCTGAAAATGATGGCTTGGCGACAGTGATGCACTAGAAATGGTAGATGGAAAGCAGCGTGCAAGTTTGTGTATGATTAAATAATTTTGGTGTGGTAAATAAAAGTTTCATTTTTTAATTTTACCTTGTATAATTGCGAGTCTAAAACTTAGGGTTCCGTATCCTTATATTTAAATCCTTAGTATTTTTTATATATATATATTTAATTTATATTGAATAATGAACGGATATGTAACCTTATACGATTAATAATAATAATAATTAGCATTTTATAGTATTTTGTAACGTTGACACAGGAGCTAGAAAATATTTTCTTATTTCTCTAATTTTGGCACGTGAGCTCGAAAAGATTCGCCATCACTGCCCTAGGGTTAAGGGGCCAAACTTGTTAGTGCCACTGGCAAACCACTTGACCATAGTACTCTACAATCAATATTTCAAATGCCAAGTATACATAGATCATTTGCAATATTTGTTTAAGTTTATTGCAATGGTCTATGTACAATGCGAAATTATTAGCTAATCGAAAGTAAACCACACAATCCAACCACACATGGTTGGCGATACGGTCATTGTGGCATCTTCTACACTACATCCTCAATACATGCGATCAACGCTGTTTTATAGTTTGCTGAAGACTACCACAGCTCTTGATGCGTTTCGATTAGCCGTTCGTCCTGGATCTCCCATTCTTATACCATGTTTCGAATGGATAATAATAATCATTGCACCAATGATTTGCAGATATTACTGACTTGCACTCACATGCTGATTTGAAAGCAAATCTGACTAATGTCAATGTCGAGCAGTGTACAATTAATCAAACTTTTCTTCCCATTTCCTATTATTTTAATACAAAATTTTGTACACACACCAGGCACTAAATTAGAAACTTTTATTCAATACCAATTGAACCTCCTTTAGCCCGAATTACAACAAGTATAAGGTTTGGCATAGATTCCACAAGGTGTTGGAGTGCCTTTACATCTCCAGCATACCAGCAGTTCACCGGATAGTCCTTTAACTGGCTCAGATTTGACGGAAGAGGACTGTGCTCCCGAATCTGCTTTTCTAACATGTCCCATATATTCTCAATGGGGTTCAGATCCGGGCTTTGTGTTGGCCAGGAAAGACTGTGAAAGTCGCTATCTGCTCGCTGAACCACTGCTGAACATATCTTGAGCGATGGACAGTAGCATTGTCGTCCATGAAATAGCCGTCACCTGCTGGATAAAAAGTCAACTTTGCAGGATGAATTTGATCGGCAACAATGTTCAGATCATCCTTGGAGGACACCCGACCTTCCAGCAATATCAGGGGACCCGTTCTGTACCAACAGAACGTGCCCACACCATGACACCGCCGCTAGGACCTTGAGTTGTGTTTACAAGGCAAGCTGGGTCTGTTGTTTTATTGGATTCCCGCCAAACTTTCTGCCTACTTTCGGAAGAGAACAACTCGACGAACAGAACAACCGCGACTCGTCGCATCATGACTTTTTTTCTAGTCTTCCAGTGTCCAGTCATGATGTTCCTGGCACCACTGTAGACGAATTTTCCTGTTCTTTGCATAAATCAGTGGCTTTGTACTGTAATTGCATGCGACTGCTAATACCGATCTTCTTCAATTCTATGCGTTAAGATATGAGTAGGGAACAGCCTTTCCAAACATGGAAACAACAGCTGTCATCAAATTCCTCGGCCACTATTTTTTGCAACGCAGTGTCATCTGGTTTTCCTTAAACTTTAGCTGTACTTCTTTGTACTGTAATTGCTGAGAGTGCAAAAGGTTGGGTTGTTTTACCTCTGAGCGGCACTTTTTTGCACACAATGGGCTAAATGGCCAGGTCACATGGACCCCGAAGGCTCAGAGAAGGTTGGGGGAGGGGACCCACTGGAACAGCTGTTGGGAGACAGATGGTAGCCTCCCGTCAAGGCCATCTAGCGTGTTCTTTAACGTGCACAGGGTATGGCTCTCCCGCACGCGGGGCCACGGCTTAACGTCCCATCCGACGGACGGTGGCCTTTCAAAGCCCATCGGTGTCCCCTACTGACCGTGGGCAGGGCGAGGAATTTTGCGGAGATAAATCTCAATGCTGATCCAGCTGGGACTTGAACCTGGGAACTACAGATCACGAGCCTGGCACGCAACCGACTGAGCCACCCCCCGCCCCACTGAGAGCGCAAATGTTATAGCGAAATTTAACATTTATACAAATTTGAAATTTACAATATCAAAACTCCCAATATTAGAAAAATTATTCATATGAGTTTATATTAATATTACTGTGTATATTTTTTACTATACACAGTAATAAGGGACTATGTATAGTAAAAAATATCTATACATAGTCCCTTATTTGTAATGCTTAGTTGAGACAGCAAGCTGGATATGGAAAATACAAGTGAAAAATATATAATTTATTAGCTAATCCTAAATTATTATCATTATATTAAAAGCATTTGCTTTCATATGTGATCTGGTTTCAAACTGATGTATAGCGTCTGCTTTATCCCAGACTGAGAGGTTATGAATGAATATATCTGCTGCCTGCAAGAAATATATCTTCTGCCTGCAAGTTTATTTAAGAAATTTCCAGTATATGTAAATGTGCTTAGTTGCTACTCGGCCAATGATTTTCATGAAGTTAGGTCTCAACATTTGTCACCTTGAACTTTTTTTTTTAACTTGAACTTTTTTTATTTTTGAATAAATGTACATTATTACAATGTAATAACCCAAGAGCATATACTCATCCAGGTTACTGTAATAATTAACACAGGAATAAAGTTGTGACAACATATAATGTCCCGTAGCCGAATAGTTAGCTCGCTTGGCTACTGATTTAAGAAACCTGGGTTCGAGCCCCGGGTAAGGCATGGATGTATGTGTCATTTCTCTGCTGAGGCCCTGCCATCCTCACAGACCTTCTACTATGGCATATAAACTGACAGGCTCCTGTCAGACCTCTGTGGCAAGCAGCTGCTTGAGGGGTATTTATTTTATTTTTTTTTACAATCTTAAGCATCTTCAAAGATAGTTGAGTGTGAATTTAACAGAAAAGTTACAAATCCTTTTATCGAACAATAGTGGAAATATATATGTGATTTTCTTTCACAATCTTAATTAAGCACGCTAGGTAGTCACTGGAAGGAGAGCTATGCACCAATCCCCTGTGATGATGCATAGAACTGGCCAGGCCTAGAACCTAATGTCCGACCCCGCCTTCTCGTGGTGCAGACCGTTAGTACCTTTCAAAAAAGATACTCTCTTGTGGAAGTGAACGTAAGTGGAGGCTGCCAGATTAGTGTGGACTACTGATCTGGACAACTCAGGCTACTTTTCTTTTTTTTTCTACCCTGCTGAGGAGTGGTCAACCACACAGGGTACTGGTGCTGACCATATAAAACCCACTGGACTGGACAGAATTATGGCTCTAAGCTTGATTAAGGATCCTGATTATTCGGCACTGGTGGGCTTCTGTGGAGGGAAAATCTTCCGCTGTGTTTTCTGTTTGTTTGTGGGTTGACAGCCCCAAGTGAATAGATTCACAGGATATGTTTATCAGCTGGTGGATAATCCTGAGCAGAGGTCATCGCAGGCACATGAACTCTTTGCTTCTATGGGCATCGTCAAATTCTACATTGGGGAAAGTCTTCCAGTGTAGATAGCTTCAGCCTTTAGTAGTGGGGGAACGGGTCTTTGCCCCATGTCTGCGATTAGGGCTCGTTTGATATTGTCGGCATTCCCTCTCTCAATAAACATTGTTTCTTTAAACATCCCACTAACCATTTTCTCTCCATAGGTAGTTGGAATGTGAGGACTCTGCACAGAGCTTTTTCTCTTGATATCCTCACACAAGAATTCCACCATTATAATTTAGATATTCTCGGCTTGCAAGAGACCAGATGGACAGATAAAGGTCAGATTCTTAAAAATAATCTTAAATTTCTCTTTTCAGGAAGGAACGATAATAAACATCACCAAGGCGTGGGTCTGGTTCTCAGCAGACACGCTAGTGATGCTCTTCTAGGATATGAGTGCATTAATGAAAGGTTTCTTACAGTAAAATTTCAGACAAGCGTTCAAGACTTGAATGTTATCTGCTGTTATCCACTGAGGATGCCGATCAGTATGAGAAGGATTGGTTTTACGGACAACTTCAGGATATTTTTAATTCTGTCAAGAAAGGAGACTACCCTTGTTCTAGGTGACTTCAATGCCAAAGTTGGTACTGACCCTGACCTCTGGGGAGGAGTAATAGGCCCTTTTGGTATTGGTAGCTGCAATGGCAATGGGCAACGTCTCCTACAGGTAAGTAAACTCAATGGATTCAGAATAACTAACACTTATTACAAACACCGCGACATACACATGGGTTTCACCCGATGGGCTGCATAGGAATATGATTGATTATATATTAATTAACAGCAAATGGGCTAGTTCTGTTAGGAATACTAGGTCATATAGGGGAGCTGAAATTGGATCTGACCATTGACTTGTTAAAAGTGTCTTGCAACTTAAACTTAAAAAGTGTTGTGCTAGGGTTAAAAAATTTACTTTAAATACTGAAGCTCTGAAAAACCCAGTTATAGCCAAAGCTTACCATGATAGTTACTTAGTCATTATGACAGTCATGGTATGCTTACTACTGAAGTTGAGGAAGAATGGGATCATTTTAAACAGGCTTTTTTGGACACTAACAGTACTCTTTTAGGAAAAAAGGAGCAGAGGAGAAAGAATTATCTGAGTAATAAGGCACTTGAGCTTATTTCGAAAAGAATGAACTGCAGGAATGTCCTTAATCAATACCCTACTAGTCCTAATAGAAAGCATTACAGAGAACTTAACAAACGTGTAAAGGATCAGTTAGCTGCTGATCAGAATCTTTGGCTTGATGGCTTCACTGACAAAGCCGAAGAAGCAGGGTTGGATTGGGTTGTTTTACCTCTGAGCGGCACTTTTTTGCACACCATGGGCTAAATGGCCAGGTCACATGGACCCCGAAGGCTCAGAGAAGGTTGGGGGAGGGAACCCACTGGAACAGCTGGTAGCCTCCCTTCAAGGCCACAGAAGGCTTACAGATGGTAGCCTCCCTTCAAGGCCATCCAGCGTGTTCTTTAACGTGCACAGGGTATGGCTCTCCCGCACACGGGGCCACGGCTTAACGTCCCATCCGACGGACGGCGGCCTTTCCAAGCCCATCGGTGTCCCCTACTGACCGTGGGCAGGGCAGGGAATTTTTCGGAAATAAATCTCAACGCTGACCCAGCTGGGACTCGAACCTGGGAACTACAGATTACGAGCCTGGCGCGCTACCGACTGAGCCACCCCCCCGAAGAAGCAGTTAGACAGCACAACAGCAGAGATCTGTACCAGATAGTTAATGTTTTGTGTGGTAGAAAAACAACAGGTATACAGGGATTGAAGGATAAACAAGGTACGGTTATAGAAGGTGAGAATTCTGTCATGGCTAGATGGGCTGATCATTTCAGTGATGTTCTAAACAATGCGTTAGTTCTACTCCCATTGTTTGCAATGATGATAGATGCATTCTTGGCTTTAATGTTGGCCCTATAACACAATCTGAATTCATTTTGGGTATTTCTAAACTTAAACTTCATAAATCCCCAAGTGTAGATGAAATTACTACGGAAATGCTGATAGCTGGGAATGTTTCGGTTACCACTTGGATGACTGAAATTCTGAATATCTTTTATGATAAAGGCATGGTTCCTAAAGATTTTACCAGAGCTATTGTTATCCCATCGCAGTTCTTGTGATAACTATAGGCGTGTCAGCCTACTCTCTGTTCCAGGTAAAGTTCTTTCCATGATTGTGCTTAATAGAATTAAGAATCTGGTTGACACTCAATTGCGTGATGAGCAATGTGGATTCAGAAATGGTAGGGGATGTGTGGATCAGATATTTTCACTTAGGCAGATTCTTGAGAAATGTTCATAGTTTCAGAAACCTTTGGTTGCTAGCTTTGTTGATTTCAAAAAGGCTTTCGACTCTGTTGATCATCATAATTTGTGGTTGATTGTGAGATCATATGGTATACCAGACAAGTTAGTTAACATAATGAAAGCTCTCTATAATAACACTGATTCGTGTGTGAGAGTTGGTAAGGCTTGTAGCAATTGTTTTAGCATTACCTCTGGTGTTCGACAAGGGTGCATTTTGTCTCCTTTTCTCTTTAGCTTGGTTATTGATTATGTTATGCGAAATTCACTTCAAGGGAAAGATTTTGGCCTTAACTGGACTGGGGATACAAAAATTTGATTTAGATTATGTTGATGATTTAGTCCTTTTGGCAAATGATGTTGATGAGATGAACTCTTTCATTCGAGCTGTTGATGATACTGGTAGTAGAGTAGGCTTGGTTATAAACAGAGAGAAAACTAAAGTGATGAAAATTGGTCAGGCAGGCTGTGATTCAGTTAATCTGAATGGCTGCAGTCTTGAGCAGGTATCACAGTTTAATTACCTTGGGAGCTAGGTAACAGATACTGGTGATGTGCGGCATGAGATTAACAGACGAATAGGGATTACTGCCGGGACTTTTAAGAATCTATGGAGAGTGTGGAGAAATAGGCGTATACACCTAAAGACTAAAATTAGATTGTATAATAGTTTGGTTCTTTCAAGGGTTAGTTATGGTAGTGAAACTTGGACACTTTGTAAACATGATAACAGGAAACTAGATGCTTTTGATTCTAGTTACTTACGCAGTATCTTGGGCATTAGTGGTTCACCTTTGTAACTAATGATGAGGTTAGGCAGAGTCTGCAACCTCCTTTAAGCAGCTTATTGTGCAGAGAGAGACTCCGCTGGTTTTGCCATGTTGCCCATATGGATAATTATAGATTGGCGAATAGGGTTATGAACAGTGTGCCTAAAGGCATCAGAAAGAGGGGGAGACCTACGAAGCGGTGGGCAGACAATGTCAAACAGGACCTTATTAGAATTGGTGTTCAGTGGCCAGATGACTGCATCTGGCCACTGAACACCAATTCTAATAAGGATGTAGATCAGGATAGACTTGCTTGGAGAACTAAATTGCACAGTCTGGTTGGACCTCCGTAGCCCATGGCTGCTTGAGGATGATGATGATGATAAAATTGCCACTGCCTTAGCTTAACTGATAGAGCAACTCGAACGTAACCAGGAAGTCTCACGTTCGAATCAGGGTGGCGGATGGAGTTTTCTTTTCACACCTGTTTATTGTTAAAAGTAAATTATTATTTTTCAAATATTAATCAAAGATTTGTTTTCGATTGTGAGCAATTTGCATGTTAATATAATTATCTTCGATTTTTTAAAAATTATATTTCATCTTTTTTTTTCTTTTGATATACAGTATACTCTATATTATCTGAGACAATTAAGGGAAAGGTTGCGGATGATCGAAGATAATGGATAATCTTGAAACCTTTTAAAAATTCGGGTTTTAAAGGTATTTTTATCAGCAACTTGTATTAAAAACGATGATTAATAATTCCTGAGTAGGAGCAGCAAAAAATTAATGCAATCACAAACACAAAGAAAATATGTATATATTTTAGATATTTAAATATTACACTTCCAATGTTTTTAAATTTTCTAGTGAAAACGTGGAGAATGAGATATTTCTAATCTTGCACTTTTTACGAAACTTTTAACACAAAGAAAATATGTATATATTTTAGATATTTAAATATTACACTTCCAATGTTTTTAAATTTTCTAGTGAAAACGTGGAGAATGAGATATTTCTAATCTTGCACTTTTTACGAAACTTTTATTCAAATAAGTTGTTTTATAATGAATGCATTTAACGCCTCAAAGACCTTTGAAATTACGTGAATTTTATTGAAAATTAAAAGTAAAACTGAACAGCATTCTTACTTTTATCTTACTATTTATTGTCAAGTAAAAACTTTGACATTAACACCTTATGCAATAGAGATCCGCTAATATAATAATCTCTTACGCATTTCCGTTTTACACTTCTGTACAAATAAAAATGGAATGACTTAGTAGCACCACTTAGGTGCGTTCTCTTTTCTGTGAACAATCTTTTCCTAAACATGAACATATTTTATCAGAAATAGGAAAAAACACCATAGGCAAAGTAACAAATATTTCCATCCTTATTCCATCACTAGTGCATTGCCAATAGATAATTATAGCTTGTCGCTGACAGAGTGTCGTAGAGTATCGTTATACGAATATCATCACGAAACATCATCATAAGCGTTCTACAATATCAGCAGTTTGAACTCGCATACCATCTGGATCCCATACGATTCTTGCTTTTGATGTGCTGCAGCCTCACTTGCTCTCATACAACCGATCTTTCTGAAAGGTTTCTTAATAGCGTTCCACTCCATTTTTTTTTTGACGGTGTGACGGTACACATTTAGACGAAGAAGCTACACAAAGAATGGTGGGAGCTACAAAACTAGACAATCATCACTGAAAAAATATATATGAGATCTTCGCACGAAGGAATACGAGATATTCTTGGTACGTGATGGATTGCGAAGTGCTGATGAAAAGACCCACTATTGTTTCCTGGTGAGCGCTAGAGTATATTGCACGTAATTGTTGATATTATTGGCATTTTTACTCACCCAACATACATTCTTCTCTGCAATGTTATTCTCCCATTACCTATAATATGCGAGGAGAATTACCTTGTGTTATCGAAAACACATTGTCTAAATTCATGAGCAACCACGATTTTAAAGTTTTGAATTCTGATCATTAATAAGTAGTTTATGCTAATTAATACCCAAATAGGATTTTAGGCATAAAATTCAATGAAATTTGAATGACCAAAACAAAAATCTTACGTGTTAGCAATATTCGCTTTACACAGGGGCGGGGGTGGCTCAGTCGGTAGCGCGCCAGGCTCGTAATCTGTAGTTCCCAGATTTGAGTCCCAGCTGCGTCAGCGTTGAGATTTATCTCCGCAAAAATTCCCCACCCTGCCCACGGTCAGTAGGGGACACCGATGGGCTTGGAAAGACCGCCGTCCGTCGGATGGGACGTTAAGCCGTGGCCCCGTGTGCTGGAGAGCCAAACCCTGTGCACGTTAAAGAACACGCTGGATGGCCTTGACGGGAGGCTCTCTGTCTCCCAACAGCTGTTCCAGTGGGTCCCCTCCCCTAAGTTTTTCTGAGCCTTCGGGGTCCATGTGACCTGGCCATTTAGTCCATGGTGTGCAAACAAAGTGCCGCTCAGAGGAAAAACAACCCAACAACTCGCTTTATAGAGAAAATAATAAGAGTACATCTGAAATGACTCCACTTCAATTTAGAATTATGAACAGACGCAGGCAAGGGAGGAGTTTTCTTTTCGGAAATATGTGCATTTTTTCCAGAAATTTACCGAAACGTAGGAATAATGCTACATATGTCGTCTTTGTCATTAATTCTTACAAAAAGTATAAGAAACAGACATATTGCATTCCCACTGAAATTTAGCTGCAGACGAGCTTAATTAGAATTCACCATATTTAACAACAAAAAAATAGTAGAAAAAATTCAGCTTCCAGAATTGTTACAATGATAATTATAACACAAATAACAATGTAATATTAAAGTATAGATTTGAATAATATTTTGTGGACTAGCGCTAATTGTGCCACAAATATCTCAAGAGATAAGTTACATCTCTTTTAAGAGACCATATATTAGCTACGCTTTTGTAATCGATTTATTAATTAACCTTTCGCTCCCAAATAGTATCAAGCAATACTCGGCGGGCCGATGCGACAGCAAAGGGCGGAATTTTTTTAAGGTAGCAGATTTACGAATAAAGTAACGACCATAGATGCAGTAAGGTTGACCAGGGGAAATACAAATATTTTTCATCATATGATCTTCAGTAACTTTTTAAATGTCATTAGCTTTAGCTAAATTAATCATTAATAGCTAAAAGCAGACTTGCAAAAAGGGACGGCAGAGTATAAGTTCTCTCCTGACGGGCAAAATAATAGCGCCGATCCTGACGCTCGATTTTACTCCCCCGAAACCCTCAACATGTTGAATAACTTTGAACTTTTGTAAAAGACTTTTCTCTTTATAAGCTTTATTTATAATTCACTTAACGTGTATATTGTATCTCTAATTTAAATTGAATCGTATTCATTGATAAAAAAAAATACATATTGCTTTGATATATATGAGATGTTGACTGATATACGTATTCCTTGCAGACTACAACTATATAATATTTGCAAAACTATAACTGTATAATATTTGCACTCAGTTTGTAATCAGTGACCTCTGCATTCTAATATTACCAAAATCATATGTTTTCAAAGTTATTAGACATGAAAATAACCCGAATTTCACTTTTATAACTAATAATTTTTCATAAGGAATTATATCTCTCGCATTTTCTATTTCAATAATTAGGTTAATATTTTTTTATGAATATATATTGAAAATGGAAACATCAAGGTTTGTGGAAAGCCTTCGGTTTATGTTAAACAGCGGCGTCTACGGCCAATGACGAATGCATGAAACATGCAAATGATATCCCAGCATGCTTAGCGTCATGTCTACAAAGGCAAACCCAGCGTAATTGCATTAAATGCCACCTTGGGAGCCAGTGGTAACGCATTGGCTCGCGGTGACAGTGTGACTATCGAGATCCGGGTTCAAGTCCCGGTGTGAATGGCATAGTCGTTTGTTCTGTCCTATTTGTTGATTGTCCCTCAATATCAAAAAGTGTTCAATTATCAACATGTATCTATGTTCTCTCATTGGGACATAAAGCGGAAAAATTGGCTGTAAGTCCCATCATCAAAATTGAAAAAAAATAAAAATGCATGTAATTACTGCTACCATGTCGTCGAGAGAAGGACCTCAGCGATTTCGAAAAGGCATGATGTTGGCGTGCGTTTGGCAGGAACTTAGGTCATTAAAAGAATTGAACTCGCTAATGTTTCACGAGGAACAGTTCCTAAGGTCATGTCTACAAGGGAAACTAATGGGAAGACATCTACAAAAGGCAATAGCGGGCAAAAGCGCATCTCCAGAATGTCAGTGCGATGTGCAAAATGAAACCGGCGAGCTACAGCTGATCAGTTCTGCACGGATTTTAACGTAGGATGCGAGAAGCAAGTTTCATCAAAAACAATACTTCGAGAACTACACAGAGCTGGATATCACGGTCGAGGTGCACTTCACAAACCACTGATCCCACTTATCTACACACGTCGTGTCCAGTGATGCAAAGAGCTCAAGCAGTGAAGACTTGAGCAGTGGAGGTATGTAATGTGGTCTGACGAATCATCCTACACTTTGTTATCGACATATGGACGAGTTCACATGTGGCACCAACTGAAGGTAAATTACAACGCTGATTGCTTGTTTCCAACTCTTAAGGGTTTTGGCCGTTTTGTAACGGTGTGAGGTGCTTTCTCGTGGCATGGTTTGGGTGCCCTCATTCCTTTAGAAAGCAAGATCAATGGCAATCGCTATTTGACCGTCCTGAGTAATCACCTTTATCAAATGGTACAGAATTTCTTTCATGAAGGGAGAGCTGTCTTTCAGGATGACTAAGCTCCCATTCACATAACACATGTGGTCATCCGGTGGTTTGAGCAGCGAGACTGAATTTTTTGACATGGCATGGCCAGCGCAGTCACCACATATTGCCCGTTGGAAGATCTTATAGGAACTTCTGGAACGATGTCTCAGGCAGCATTTTGTAGATCCATCGAACAAGCAGGAATTGATCACGTTTCTTGTGGACGAATGGTGTCATATCCCTCCTGCTGACTTTCAGATACTGGGTAGGCTATATGCCACGACGTTTACAGGCTGTACTTGACTCATGTGGCGGTTCAACATCATATTAGTGATTTTACTTTGCTGTTTCGTTTTTTTTTTGTCCATTACCTGTATATATACATAAAAAGTTATATTTTGTTAAGTTGCGTCTTTAATATTACCTAGTGATGTTAGTAATATTTTATTCCATTTTTTTGTATGTTTTGTACGATTCCTATCTGAGTTGGGATGTCACATTTGAATGTTAAATATGTGATTGTTGTTTGTTGAAGATGCAGGAATGGTGAATGAAAGTGTTCAGATTTGTCAGTTTGAAATTGCGTGAAAGAAAAGCAGCTAAAGCAAAGTATCTCCGTACCTACCCAGGTGATGTACAGGTGTTCATCTGATGTGAGGTTAGGTATCGACCCTCTCGGTTCTCTCCTGAGCTCATGACTGGCAGGGTCCCCTTTGGTCGCCTTGCTATTGGGGAGTCTGTCGTCGCAGGCCTCGGCAGCAGATTCTGGGGCTGAAAATTCCGAAATCTGCCCCAGAATCTGCAGATTCCGAAATCCGTCAAGCTCTTACAATCTGGCGATTTGCAGGTTGAGACCGCTTGTTCCAAACACTCGGACTTGCTCCTGAAAGTCAGTCAGATGGGTGGCTGTCGAGGTCATTCCCCACAAAACTTTGAATTCCTCTCGGGGTGTGATCACCGAGTCCCCCCCCCCCCACACACTCGGTGATCACACCCCGAGAGGTCACCAAGGAGGAAATCCTCTCAGAGCTCACTCCCCAAGGAGTAACAGTGGTCCACCGGGTTTCGACGCATCATGATTGCAAATTGGTACCCACCCGGGTACTGATTATAACTTTCAACACGCCACGCCTGCCTTCTTTCATCAAGGCAGGTTATTTGCATTGAGGTACGGCCGTATATACCGAACCCTCTGCGCTGTTTTCAGTGCCAGATATATGGTCATGCCAGCACAGTTTGCCGGGGAAAGCCCAGCTGTGCTCGCTATGGCAGCAAGGATCATCTCGATCTTGACTGCATGGCAGAAAAGGCAAGCTGTGTGAACTGCAGTGACGACAATCCGGCATATTCCGGTGACTGTTCTGCAAAATTCCCTGCCCTGCCCACAGTCAGTAGGGGACACCGATGGGCTTGGAAAGCCCACCATCCTTTGGATGGAACTTTAAGCCGTGTGCCCCGTGTGCGGGAGAGCCATACCCTGTGCACGTTAAAGAACATGCTGGATGGCCTTGACGGGAGTCTACCATATGTCACCCAACAGCTGTTCCAGTGGGTCTCCTCCCCTAACCTTCTCTGAGCCTTCGAGGTTCTTGTGACCTGGCCATTTAGCCCATGGTGTGCAAAAAAGTGCCGCTCAGAGGTAAAACAACCCAACCCAATCCGGTGACTGTCCTAAATGGAAGGAGAAAAAGAAGGTGCAATGCCTAAAGATCATGAATAGCATATCATATGCAGAGGCAAGGAAGCTCGCTGCACCGCCCGCCCCACCTGGTAAGATTTCCTATGGCAGTGCAGTCATTGGAAAACCCATCGTTCCAATGACTTTGGTGGAGTGCTGACTGACATCAGTGTACTACCTACTCAGTCTTTCTCGCCTGCAGCTAAGTACTTCTTGAAGCAGGCGAAACCGAGGTTGGTGTCGACTTCGACAGCAACCCTGGTTTCCTTTTCTGCAATTCAGCCTTCCACTTCCACTGGAAGATCTCCTACTTCCTGTCCTCAGACAACTAGACCTTCCAAAACGAAGGGGCTCCCACTGGGGCCAAAAAAGAAAATTATCACTCCTCCACAAAGGGCAGTCACTGATCCATGTCCCTCGAACGATTATAAGGACATGGATACAGACGGCTCCCTATTCACTAAACCGTCCTCTGCGGCGGTTAAGTTATATAGGAATTCGTCATCCGCCCACTTTTCTAAGTCCTGAGATGGCCACAATCCTACAGTGGAATTGTCGTGGATTCCAGAGGAATCTTGACTACATCCAGGCCCTCCTTCAGGCACACCAGCCCATCTGTGTGTGCCTGCAGGAGACATACTTCAAGCCAATCACAGATTCCACGATCTGGCACTTTTCACTAGTTCGCCGGGTCCAGGATGGAGATGGTCTACCTCACAGGGGTGTCGCCATCCTCATGAACAACCATTCTCCATTCCAGGTCGTACCCCTCACCACCAACTTAGAGGCGGTAGCCATCCGCCTCTTCTTGGGATTCTCCCTGACTGTCTGCTCGGTATATCTTCCACCTGGGAGCATCGTCTTCCAGGAAGACCTTGATGACCTCGTCTCACAGCTGCTGTCCCCCTTCCTCATCATGGGGGACTTCAACGGACAAAGTCCACTCTGTGGCAATGCTGACACCAACGGGACAAAGTCCACTCTGTGGCAATGCTGACACCAACTGGGGTCCTGGAGCAATGGCTCTTGGATCCTTCTCTCTCCCTGTTGAACACCGGTGTCAGTACATACTTTCACTCCCCAAACCGCACATTCACTGCCATTGATGTTACCATCTACTCCTCCTCGATCCTTCCACTCTTTACATGGGAGGTTGAGAAAAAACTTACAGAAGCGATCACCTCCCTGTGGTATCCACCATCTCCCGTGGCGGCCTTGCAGCCGTTCACGAGTCTCATGGTGGAGGCTTGATTGGGCTGACTGGAGTGGTTTCGAGCACCTTTCTGAGCTCGATGATCACTCTGTCAGCCAGGAGCCCATCAATGTGGCAGTAGCGGAGATCACGGACTGTATCTTAGATGCAGCTGCATCCACAATTCCTCAAACTTCAACACTTTTTTTTTTCAATACGTTTTCAATGGTTTCCTCATTTTACGAAACCATGGTGGAATCCAGATTGCACCACAGCTTGTAAAATATCCAGATTGCGCCAAGCTCAGAAAAGGCTTGTGGGGTGTTTCGGAGATATCCGGCATCCTCCAACATTGAAGCGTTCAAACGTGCCAGATAGAAAGCTCGTTTCGTCCAGCGCCAGAACCAGAAGGAATCTTGGATCAAATATACATCTTATATAATCCTGCACTTCCAGTTCTAAGGTCGTGTGGGATAAAGTCCGGAAGATGGGTGGGAACTACACGTCCCACTCGTTATCGATCCTGGAGTACAATGGACAGGCAATTGCTGATCCAAAAGCAATTGCCGACACTCTGGGGAGTTATTATCCTCCATCTCTTCTTTGTCTTCTTGCTCCCCCGAGTTTCTGGCCCAGAAGAGCAGGGTGGAACGCTCTCCACTGTCCTTCCACTCGAGTGGCCTGGAGCCATTCACAGCGGAGGAGCTTCGCCTTGCTCTGCACACCTCTCGTGCATCTGCTGTCAGGCCAGACAATGTCCATTATGCCATGCTCCAACATCTCTCACCATCGAGTAAGGATCGGCTGCTTCCTCTTTTCAATCGCATTTTTCTCGAATAGCAGTTTCAGGACTCCTGGTGGGAAGCCATCGTCTTGGCCTTCCCGAAATCAGGAAATGATTCCAAGATTCCTTCTAATTATCGTCCCATTGCGTTGACAAGCTGCGTGTGCAAGGTGTTGGAAAGAATGGTAAATAACAGACTCATCTGGTATTTAGAACACCACAACCGTCCTTCCAACACCCAGTGTGGCTTTCGCAGGCAACGGTTAATTCTTGACCATCTGATACGCCTTGAATCGGCTATCAGAAATTCATTTTTACGTAGAGAGCACCTGGTGTCAATTTTCTTCGACATCGAAAATGCATGACACGGCTTGGAGATTCGGCATTCTTCGTGACCTCCATAGCTTCAGCTTGACAGGTCACATGCTGATCTTCATCTCCAACTTCTTCTCGGCAAGTTATTTTCATGTCCGTGTCGGCAACACTGTCGCGGCCATACCCCCAAGAACAGGGGGTGCCACAAGGCTACATTTTGAGCACTTTTGCCACAAACATAATCTTTACCTGGATCCGGGCTACGGCTCAGGGATAACATCATTCCAGTTGTGGCGGAGACCGAGTTTCTCGGTCTCATCTTCGATCGGAAATTGACCTTTTTATCACACATACGTCATCTCAGGTCCAAGTACACGAGGGAATTGAACATCGTCAAGGTCCCCTTCCATTTGTTTTGGCCGTCGGATGGGAGGTTAAGCCGTGGCTCGTGTGTGGGAGAACCAAAACCTGTGCACATTAAGGAATGCGTTCGATGGCCTTTACGGGAGACTGTCATCTGCCTCCTAATAGTGTTCAGTGGATCCCCAACCTTCTCTGAGACCTTGAGATCCTTGTGACCCGGCCATTTAACTCATTGTATGCAAATAATTGCCTCTCAGATGTAAATCAACCCAACCCATTTGTTTTCCAGACTGATTGGTCTGACCAACAAGACTGCAGTTGGCTTATTTAAAAAAAAAACACAACTGAAAACTAAATTAAAATATTAACTTATGTGTAAGTGAGTATTAAAGTTTATAGTTAACTGTAAGTGGTGAGAAGTTAGTTAATTTTTGTCATCAGAATAAAGGGAAAAATACCTACTTCAAAAATTTGCATACTTCTTATGTAAGAGTCTAGTAACACAGTGAAACACAAATCATCTCTCCATTAGCTATTATGTAATTTAGAAACTGTTCCTAGATTTTGATCAACATTTGTTCAGAATTATCGAAGTTAGCAAATTTAAGAACAATGCTACTAGTTTTAATAATTTCTTTCCGAACAGATAAAACAAGATTATTGGGTAAAACTTTAAAAATTACATTTATTTATCATTTACTTGAATTAAGTTTGGCTCGCCATGTCGGCTCCTAAATGCGACAGCTTCTGTATATTTTTACATACTGAATGAATATTTTTGAAGATAAATGTTTAGACAGCATACTTCAGTTTACTTCTTAATGAAACATGGGAAGAAATTATTAAATATTTTGGCTCGCTGTACTATTGCTAAGACAAATTACAAATGAACCTGTAAGACCACAGGTCTTATTTATTATTATTTTTATATATTATGATACTTAGTTATGCCTTAACTGGCATAGTGGTTAGGGAGCTAGCTACAATTCCAGCAAGGCGAACTTTGTATGCTGTGTTAGCTCTAAGGCAGTGGTCAGCAGCGACTTCGGTCTTATTAGGGCATGTCCTTGTATGAAAAGGCCTATACGAGCTAGGAATAGTTTCTAGGATTTTTCTCTGTCCTAAATGTTGCAAGTAAAAAAAAACCTCAATATTATATACCTCTGTGATTTGAAAAAGTGTTTTTCTTATTTCTAAATCTTTGAATATTTGCAGGAAAATTAAAAGTAAAATTAAATTAAAGGTTCTGGATATGATTTGCACTTTAATGTTTCGAAGGTGTAGAGAATTAACTTAAAATTAATACTATACACATAAAAATAATTATCAGTTGCTTTCAAAACCAGTCAGCTTGTTTTATTTAGAAAAATATATATCAATGTTTCGAATCTTGGAATCATTAACAATAACGTATATTTTACCATTTACTAGTCCGATATTTTAAATGAAGTGCATTTATAGAGTTTTATGATGGAAGCGAAAACGAGCCAACTGCTACGGCTCCCAAAAAACGATGAAATGGTACTTAAGTAAAATTTTTCTCGGGCGGTATAAAGTGCTATGGCAATAATCTATTGTATAAATATGATCCAAAATATTTGGACTTTTTATAATGGTAGGTTTGAATTTATTTTTAAGATTGACCCAAATTAATTCGTTCCGAACAGAATGGCTAATACTTAATAATAAAGACTTGAATAAATTACGGCTGAAATGAGAATGCAATAGATACCAGCCATGAAAGAATAGAACATAAAAGTAAAAGATATCCATTAAAATAAACAATCAAAATATTTAGCTAAGGCCTAATTAGTGACAAAATGGCTGCAGAGGTAAAATATAGATAAAATATTAATGATAATTTTATTTAAAACAAAAACTAATCGACATCACACTAGCAAAAATTTATCATTATAACAAAGTACGAATAGGGAGTGAGTGATGAAACTAAAAAAAACAAATGAGACGATCAGAAATATTTATCATTAACTTTAATACTTAACACATGGAACAGAACTGAACGCTTTCTTATTTTTCTATTATCTCTATGTTTTTCGGACCAATTTTTTTTCATATTTTTTTTCTTGAAGAAGTTTTAAACGAAACATTTTCCTTAGTGCCGCAACCCTACAGCTCTAATATTAATTTGGTTTTTATCACATCGATACCATTTGCAGACAAATTATATTGGTCAAGCAAAAATGGCAAAGATCCTGGTTATGCAGAATTTAGCTATATCAATTTAAAAACGTATATAAAAAGCAAAGAGAAAAGGTTTTTCCTGATGAAAGGAAATAATATAGTTTCATATAAAATTTATTTAACATTTTTATAATTATTTAATGAATAACTTGGTTTTTAAGCGCACCTTAGTTCCTTAACTTCTATCCTTTGCACTTGTCAGCAAATCTCGCAATACAGCAGCGTGATACCGTGTTACTTTATAATGTCGGAACAAACTGCAATTACTGTAAATCGTCGAATGTTATCATTTAATGTACACTACTGGAAGCATGAAACCTACATTTTGCGGAAGAATCAGTTGAAACCTTTCACAATTCCAATAAAGCATTAGGTTTTTTCCTAGGTCTAGTAAAGAGAATAGCCTTATCCAAAGAGCATTTTGTAGAATTTACTTTAATTTACGTTACGTCGATAGTTCATGCACTAAACAAACTTTTGCTGCTGAGACGAACAGCTTAGTCAGAAACTGTTGGTGATTTATAGATGCCATTTAAATTACTGCGGCCTCTTTGCTGATAACAACCGACGATATTTACAGAAGACTGGTCGCTCCAAAAGATTAGCCACTATCCCATTAGCTACTCCTCTCTCAAACCTATAACTGGTCCCAATCCTTCTTCACATTATTTGAGGAATGCCTGTTTACCAGCAGATATTTTTAAACGGAGCAAAGGAATTTCAATCTACACTTATTCGTTCCACTGATGTGATTATTCCGCCATATTTAACCTTGGAGTTGCACCAAATCATTCGTTTATCACGAAGAATGAAAAATTGTTTTATACTTGGTACGTAAAAAGGCAAGAGTCAAAAGAAAGGACATTCCCTATGAAAATTAACTTTCCCATCAGTTTTCAACATTCAACGCCAGATCCATTTTACGTCATCCAGTTCTTTTCTGTTAAGGAAGTTAACTTCAAACGGCCTTATTTCCCAGTTAAAATTTGCACGAAATAACGCAGAAGAAATCTCATCACAATTTCAATAGACTACATATAACTTTATTGCCATTACAACATCGATGAAAATTAGATAAGCTCTTGTTATGTTTACAACAATCGTATATCCTTAGTGAATGTAGTGTCTTTCTTTTATCTTCTATTAAAGGATATAATTCCCTATCCTCTACCAATGGTACAAGTTATTTACTTTCAAAACTGAATACTATATTAATTTACCTTTTAATTCTTTCATCAATAGAACAGAACTATCGTGATTGTTAGCTACTTATTCCCTAAATCTCCGTAACATTTGAACAGCTTGCTCACTGAAATACATTAGAAGCAATGACGTAAGAGTGAATTAAAGTACATTGGGGAATAGGTACTTTTATGCATGCAATTTCGGAAATGCACTTTTTTTCTCTAGTTCGCATTTCATTTATTTTATGGTATCGGCTGTCTGATATCTAGTCAATGAATTGGCAATAGAGTGAAAGAACTGAACACCGGAATTGTGCCTTGCAAATGTGTTTAAAAAATTCATATAAAGTATATACACTCAGTGGCCACTGAATTAAGACCACTCCACTCTATAGAACTGTCTGTCTAGTGATGAGGAATAATCTGTGCGCGCGAAATAACTGGTGTACGCCAAAAGGAAAACATTCAGTTCGTGGTGAAGTTTATGAAATGTGTGAATTAAAATATGATACAAATAACGGATAAACAACGGAATTTATCAGAATCTGAAAGAGGCACAGGATCGATGGTGCAAATATTTGGGATTTTTGAAACAGGCACATCTCCTTGTTTGTTCCAGAGGAACTGTTGTAAAGATGTATGGGATTCGAACTGTGAAGAAACACAACCAATAAACAAAATAACGTGGTGGAAAACAGAAGGTGAGTACATGATGTGTGAAATGGGCCCAACGCAATCTGTAGATCCACAAACATGTTGCAGTTTAGATAATCATGTGTTAATACAATGCTGGACAGTCACAATATATTTCGAGTGGGGTTAATGCGGCGAATCCTCCATCGTTTGGGATATCAAGATAGACGGCCACAATGACATAAGCTCTTAAACCACATACCACATCCAAATCTGCGGCTTGTATAAAAATTTTCAGGAAATATCAATGTATCGTGGGAGACTGGAAAAGGATCCATTGCTCTGATTAATATCGTTTCTTTTTGAATCATGCAGCTGGATGGCTATGCATATGGCGGAAACATCATGAAGCATTAGATATTTGGGTTGTTGGGTTGTTTTACCTGGGCTAAATAGTCAGGTCACAAGGACCCCAAGGGCTCAAAGAAGGTTGGGGGGAGGGGACTCACTGGAAAGCTGTTGAGAAACAGACGGTAGTCTGCCGTCAAAATCATCCAGCGTGTTCTTTAACGTGCACTGGGTATGGCTTTACTGCACATGAGATCATGACTTAACTTTCCATCCAACGGACGGCGGATTTCCAAGCTCATCGCTGTCCCCTACTGACGGAGGGCAGGTCGGGAGGTTTTGCGGAAATAAATCTCAACCCTGGACCAACTTGGACTCGAAACTGGGAACTGCAGATTACGAGCGTTGAGCGATACCGATTGAGACACCCTCACACCATACAATAGATAACATGTGTATTGTACAGACAATACAGGACGATGCCGATGGCATCATAGTTTATGGATGTTCGGTTGGGATGCGTTGAATCCCCTAACGTAAAATTAAGTAAAATCTAAACATTCATATACGCAAAAAACAAAGCATTTGTTATGAATGTACGCTGCCTCTAAATGGTTGTTAAGTTAACTACATCTCCCACCGTTTACTTGTACATTTAGCTGCCGGAGTTTATTAAGGCCCTCGGTAAGTAGAGTTCTTTGTAAATTATCATATTAATTCTTTCAGCCAATGCTTAGAACTGAATATTCAATGTTAGAATCCTTTTAACTCAATCTTTATAATGCATTTATTGTAATATTCGCTGAAATTCTCACTTTTGAAAAATTTGCTGGTGTAAAAATTTAAATAATGTTACTTGTCATTTAGTCTTCTTGCATATCCTCAATACTTTTGCGATCAATTCAATCACTTTCCTTTTTCAATAAAATTCTACATTTTGATTTAATACCCAGAGCTTTTATTATACATATAGCAAATTTAAAATATATCTGGCTTACGATGTGATTTTGATTAACATATCTGTTTGAATATCATGCATGTTTTTAATTTGCAGTTTTATCTTTTGGTAATAGTAGGCTGAGCGTTAGAGTTAAATCTGCCCAGTAAATGATACGGTTTGTTTGGGCGAAGTGAGTGTAGCTATCTAAACAGCATTTTCGACATCGTCCTATGAAATAAAAGTAAAAAAAATGCAAGATACATTCTTTTCATCGAATGAGTGCAAAGTAAACAAAACTGACCTTTCCAGGATTCTTAGGTTTATTTTCTTATTTTTAATGTTAGATTTATATTCTGATGACTTAAGGTGCGATAATTTTAAATGGGTGATCTCCAGGGGCGGATGTAGAAAAAAATCAAAGCATCAAAGAAACACATTCGAGGCGAAAAAATATAATGAGTGGGGGGAGGGGAGCAAGAGACTGAATTCCCATTGCAATATTACATTTCACCCTCCGTTTTAGAACTCTTTCAAAACTTTCTTGAAAAATGTATGAAATACAAATAAGTTAATAATTTTTTCCTCTATTACCCTTACTGCCATTCTGAAAGGAGGGGGGAGGCATAGCCCCTCCCTTCTAGTTCCGGCCGTGGTGACTTCTAATGATGAAAACTAAAAAAAAAATTCTTATTTGTTTATTGTTTAGAAGTGGTCAGATTTGATATTTTGAATTCTCCCATGAAAGAAGATATTACTCTTGTACTGGGTAACTTTACTGACAAAACAAATTACTTTTTGTATTTTACTTATTGGTACTAATTGTGACTTTTGGGTAGGAGTGGCAGATCCCTTTGGAACTGGTAATGGTAATAAAACAGTTAAGAAAACTAAATGGTTTGAGAATAACTAAAACTTACAACAAATATTACAATAACATGTGATGCCAGTTTATTATTACACCTACCTAGTCGCGTGTTGCGCCTCATTTGGCCTTCAGATCAGACCGAATTCGCCGGCCATGGAACTTACAAAGTGTTGAATGCGTTGTGCTGGAATGTTATACCATGGGGAAAGGACTGTGTCGTTCAGTAGCTGCGAACAGCTTTTACCAGCTCATCCCAAAGATGCTCGATAGAGTTTAGATCTGGGGACAATGCAAGCCAATGAAGGAAGGAAAACCCGTTGGCATGTTCCCGGAACTATTTGGTTATGATGCTGACCATGTCCATCCGAGTGAGGATAAACTGTAGTCATGAACGGATGAACTTTGTCAGCAAGGATGTTCAAATACGCTTTGGTATTCTGATGTCCTTCGATGGGTATCAGGAGGCCTAATGTGTGCCAGAAAAGCTTTCCCCATACCATCACACTGCCACCACCGGCCTTGTACACCAGATAAGATGACTTCATGGCTTCTTGTTGCTTGGTTGGTTGTTTGGTTGTTTTAGGTTTATTGGCGCATCGGCAACTAAGGCCATAATGCGCCAGACAAAGACAAGTAGTAAATAAGATATTAAAAATCGTGTAAACCTACAACCAATGTTAAAAGCAACATCTAAAGGTGATAAAATACAATACAAAAACAACAAGTGTAAAACAAGTAAAGACAAAACCAACAAAAATATATAACAAAAAACCGTGATAAAAATTACTGTAAAAGAACAAATATTTATATATATATATACAGTATATACAATGGATAAAACTAACCCAGGTGTAAATGACCTAGGTCAGATGACGAATAAATAACAAATCCGTAAAATCATAACCTGTTAAAATAACCTGTAAACTTCAAAAAGGCAAAAATTGGAGGTAAAAAGCAATGATCAGTTAAAAGATGTCCGAGTGTAAGTGGCTCGGACGTAAATTTGTGAAAAGTAAAATACAAATGACGTTCTAGGTTAAAACATGGACATTCAATTAAAATATGCTTGATTGTTAAAATGGTGTCACAAAACTCGCACTTAGGTACGTCGTCCGCCCGTAGAAGAAACGAATGAGTAATATACGAGTGACCTAAGCGGAGCCGAGCAAGTACAACTTCCTCCTTGCGATTCCTGCGGTAACAAGACTGCCATGGTTTGATGATAGGCTTGATCTCAAAGAGCTTGTTCGTAAGCTGTTCCGACCAAGATCTCTGCCACTGTGCCCGGAGCTCGGTGGTAAAACGCTGCCGGAAATCCAGATAGGGAACCGGCAACGGAGAGTCGGACAGGGGCGTGGCTGAATTGGCAGCAGCATCTGCCAAGTCATTGCCCCTAATCCCGACGTGACCGGGCACCTAACAGAAATGGATGGTGGTGGTGGCTGCCAGACGATATAGTTGCTGGCGGATCTTAGTAAGAACTGGGTGAGGTTGATGCCTCACCGAGATCAAAGCCTGTAGCGAGCTAAGCGAGTCGGTGTAAAGCACACACCGACGATGATGCTTAGTCGCCACGTGGTCCAAGGCGAGGCTGATAGCGTGCAACTCTGCAGTGAAGATGGAACACTGCAGTGGGATCTGGTCTGCAATGATTACATCACAGCAGACCATGGCCGATCCCACTGAAGTGCCGGACTTCGAGCCATCTGTAAAGACAGGCAAGAAGTCCGGGTGCTCAGCACGATGGCTGGCAAAGAGTTGCCGGTACACACAGTCGGGTGTAAAGGCCTTCCCCGTCCTGCATAGGGAAAAATCGCAGGTAGGGGAAACAGCGAGCCATGGTGGAAGTGGCTCAGCTGTCGACTGTGCAACGCTATCGAGACTGGTGTTGATGTCTCTGAGGTAGCCTCGGACTCGCAAACCAAAAGGACGAATGGCAGTCGGCCGATTATTGTAAAGCATTTCCCACTTCGGACTGAAAACGCAGTCCCAAGTGGGATGGCCAGGCAGGGATCGCAATTTAGAAGCATATTGTAGGGACAACTGCTGACGGCGAAGAGATAAAGAAGGTTCGTCGGTTTCAACGTAAAGACTCTGGACCGGTGAAGTGTGGAAGGCTCCCGTGCAAACACGGAGAGCCTGATGATGGAGGGGGTCCAGCACCTTCACCACCGAATCCCGGGCCGAGTCGTACACCTGGGATCCGTAGTCCAGTTTCGATCGGACAAGTGCACAGTACAGGCGGAGCAAAGAACATCGGTCCGCCCCCAAGAAAGGGAGGAGAGGACCTTGACGATGTTTAATGCCCGCATGCACTTGGACCTGAGATGACGTATGTGTGGTAAAAAGGTCAATTTCCGATCGAATATGAGACCGAGAAACTTGGTCTCCGCCACAACTGGAATGATGTTACCCCCGAGCCGCAGCTCGGGATCCAGATGAAGATTATGCTTGTGGTAAAAGTGCACACAAGCGGTCTTCTGTGGGGAGAACCGAAACCCATTTGCCGTCGCCCAAACCGAAAGATTGTTCAGGGCAATTTGCAGTTGTCTTTCAATGACCCTCATGCTGGACGATGAGCAAAAGATGCTAAAGTCATCAACATAGAGAGCATTGCCTACTGATGGAGGAAGCTGTCTAGTTATAGAATTAATCTTGACAGCGAAAAGCGTAACACTCAGAACGCAGCCTTGTGGCACCCCCTGTTCTTGGGGGTACGGCCGCGACAGAGTGTTACAGACACGGACACGAAAAGAGCGTGTCGATAAGAAGTTGGAGATGAAGATCGGCATGTGACCTCTCAAGCCGAAGCTGTGGAGGTCACGAAGAATGCCGAATCTCCAAGCCGTGTCGTACGCTTTTTCGATGTCGAAGAAAATTGACACCAGGTGCTCTCTTCTTAAAAATGAATTTCTGATAGCCGATTCGAGGCGTATCAGATGGTCAAGAGTTGACCGTTGCCTGCGAAAGCCACACTGGGTGTTGGAAAGAAGGTTGTGATGTTCTAAATACCAGATGAGTCTGGCATTTACCATTCTTTCCAACACCTTGCACACGCAGCTCGTCAATGCGATGGGACGATAATTGGAAGGAATCTTGGGATCTTTGCCTGGCTTGGGGAAGGCCAAGACGATGGCCTCCCGCCAGGAGTCCGGAAACTGCTCCTCGACAAAAATGCGATTGAAGAGATGGAGCAGCCGATCCTTACTCGAAGGTGAAAGATGTTGGAGCATGGCATAATGGACATTGTCCGGCCCTACAGCAGAGGCACGAGAAGAGTGCAGAGCAAGGCGAAGCTCCTCCGCTGTGAATGGCCTGTTGTAAGGCTCCAGGCCATTCGAGTGGAAAGACAGCGGAGAGCGCTCCGCCCTGCCCTTCTGGGCCAGAAACTCGGGGGAGTAAGAGGAAGACGAAGAGATGGAAGAGAATGACTCCCCCAGAGTGTCGGCAATTGCTTTGGGATCAGCAATTGCCTGTCCACTGTGCTCCAGGATCGATAACGAGTGGGACGTGTAGTTCCCACTCATCTTCCGGACTTTATCCCACACGACCTTAGAACTGGAAGTGCAGGATTATATAAGATGTATATTTGATCCAAGATTCCTTCTGGCTCTGGTGTCGGACGAAACGAGCTTTCGCCCTGGCGCGTTTGAAATTTTCGAGGTTGGGGGTCGTCGGATATCTCCGAAACACCCCCCAAGCCTTGTTTTGAGCCTTATGAGCTGCGGTGCAATCTGGATTCCACCACGGTTTCGGAAAGCGAGGAAACCGTGTAGAAGTTTGAGATATTGTTGATGCAGCTGCATCTACGATACAGTCCGTTATCTCCGCTACTGCCACATTGATTGGCTCCTGGCTGACAGAGTGGTCATCGAGCTCAGAGAGCAGCTCGAAACCACCCCAGTCAGCCCGATCCAGCCTCCACCGTGAGACGCATGAAGGGCTGCAAGGCCCCCCACGGGAGATGGTGCACACCACGGGGAGGTGATCGCTTCCATAAGGGTTGTCCTCGACCTCCCATGTAAAGAGTGGAAGGATCGAGGAGGAGCAGATGGTGAGGTCAATGGCAGTGAAAGAGCGGGTTGGGGAGTGAAAGTAAGTACTGACACCGGTGTTCAACAGGGAGAGAGAAGGATCCAGGAGCCACTGCTCCAGGACCCCGCCCCTCCCGTTGGTGTCAGCACTGCCCCAAAGTGGACTGTGTCCGTTGAGGTCCCCCATAATGAGGAAGGGGGACGGCAGCTGCGAGACGAGATCATCAAGGTCTTCCTGGAAGATGATGCTCCCAGATGGAAGATATACAGAGCAGACAGTCAGCGAGAACCCCACGAAGAGACGGATGGCTACCGCCTCCAAGTTGGTGGTGAGGGGTACGACCTGGAATGGAGAGTGGTTGCTCACGAGGATGGCGACACCCCCGCGAGCTGCGCCATCTCCATCCCGGTCCCGGCGAACCAGTGAAAAGTGCCGGATCGTGGGATCTGCGACTGGCTGCAAGTATGTCTCCTGCAGGCACACACAGATGGGCTGGTGTGCCTGAAGGAGGACCTTGATGTCGTCAAGATTCCTCTGGAATCCACGACAATTCTATTGTAGAAGTGTGGCCATCTCAGGACTTAGAAGAGTGGGCGGACGACGAATTCCTATTCAACTTAACCGCCGCAGAGGACGGTTTAGTGAATAGGGGGCGGTCGGTATCCATGTCCTCGGAATCGTCCTCGGGGCATGGATCGGTGACCGCACTTTGTGGTGCTGTTATTTTCTTTTTTGGCCCCGGTGGGAGCCCGTTCGGTTTGGAAAGTCTTGCTGTCTGAGGATGGGAGGGAGGAGGCCTTCCGGTGGAGGTGGAAGGCTGAGCTGCAGGAATGGAAACCGGGGTTGATGTCGAAGTCGACACCACCCTCGGTCTCGCCTGCGTGAGGAGGTACTTCGCAGCTGGCGAGAAAGACTCAGTAGGTGGTACACTGATGTCAGTCTGCACCGCAACCGAAGTCATTAGAACGATGGGCTTTCCAATAACTGCACTGGCATAGGAAACCTTGCCAGGTGGGGCGGGTGGTGCAGCAAGCTTTCTCGCCTCAGCATACGAGATATTATTCACGACTTTGAGGCGTTGTACCTCCTTTTCCTCTTTCCACTTTGGACAGTCGCGGGAGTACGCCGGATGTTCGCCACTACAGTTCACACAGCATGCCTTTTCTGCTGTGCAGTCAGGATCGAGATGATCCTTACTGCCACAGCGAGCACAGGTGGGCTTGCCCCTGAATGCTGTGCGGGCATGACCGTATATCTGACACTGAAAACAGCGCAGAGGGTTCGGTATATACGGCCGTACCTCACAATGTAAATAACCTGCCTTGATGGAAGAAGGCAGGCGTGGCGTGTTAAATGTCACAATCAACACCCGGGTGGGTGTCAATTTCCCATCACGGCGAGTCGAAACCCGGTGGACCGCTGTTACTCCTTGAGGTGTGAGCTCCGAAAGGATCTCCTCCTCAGTGACTTTGAGGAGGCCCCACTCGGTGATCACACCCCGAGAGGAATTCAAAGTTTTATGGGGAGTGACTTCGACAGCCACCCCACCAATTTCCTTGACTTTCAGGAGTAGTTCCGAGTGTTTGGAACAAGCGGTCTCAACTTGTAAGTCGCCAGATCGTAAGCGCTTTACGGATTTTGGTTCTCCCGCAAGACCTTTCAAACCGTTGTTCACAAAAAAAGGGGACATGTCCCCAAGCACCTGATCACCCGTGGAGTGGATGATCAGGAACTTTGGGAACGAAGACACAGACACAGAAGACGACGGCAGAGATAACGTAGACGAAGAAGACGCGGGTTCATGTCGAGCCCTCTTGTTGGCGGTGATCGCATTTTCATCATTCACTCTCATGTTTGGTTTAGTGTGGTTCAGTGCCCGCTGTCCCCACCCTCCACGGAGCCCAACAAGGGGACGCCCAGTCGGGCGCCAGGGCTACGCAGGCACTATACCCACACAGACAGTGAGCCAAGCCCTCACAAATAAATATAAGGAAAATAAAAAGAGAAATGTGCAGAACAAAACATTCTACACAAATCAAACAAAGCGTATAATAATAAAAATTATGAATGGCCAAACTGGCCTCACAAAGAAAGGATAACTACAAAAGGAAAATAATCTGTGAGGAAACTTGTAAACCTGTACCTGGATCGTGGGCAAGGTTACTCACCGCTCTGCATGGTTGACCCTAGCAGGACCTGCCCACCAGCCGATTGCTCCTGGGGGGGCCACCCCAGGAGCTCCCGTTTACCGGAAGCAGAGGCCAAAGCAGTGTATAGCAGAGGCCCCGGAATCCGCTGCCCAGCCCCGCGACGGACAGGCTCCCCAATGGCAAGACGGCCAATGGGGACCATGCCAGTCATGAGCTAAGGAGAGAAGACGGGGACCCCCGAGCAACTACCAGGATCCTCCTTTCCCGGGACACAGGTCTCCGCGCACGGCAAACACGCGGGCGAGCGTTTAGGACCCTGCGAAGGTAACCGAGCCAGCGGAACCTTCACAGGGTGGTCCCCCTCACCGCGTAAAGGCGCTCACACCGAGGGGGCTTCTTGTTGCTTTCATCAGCATGATACAAAAGGAAACTGAATCCATCTGATAGGCTACCTTTTTCCAGTCCTCAACTATCCAGTGTTGATGCTCCTGCGCCCACTGGAGACACGCTTTCGTGCTCTTCACTGACACATTGGGAAACGAAATAGTCGGCAACTGTTGTAGCCCATTCACAACAAGGTCCGATAAGTGGAGCATTTGGAATGACCTTCTGCACAACCATGCTTAATTCTGCTGTCATTTGCCTGGTAATGATCCGTCTGCTCGCTTGCACGATTCTCGCCAATACCCTTTGACCCCTCTGATCTAGAAGCTGTTTTCATCCACGATTATTGGTAGTTTTTTGCTTTATGTACCATTCTTGGTAAATCCTTGAAACAGTTGTGGTGAAAAACCCTGGAGGAAATGCTAGTACCAACTACCATACCACATTCAAAGTCGCTCAGATCACTCGTTTTGCTGTTTCTGAGGCTCAATCCAATTCTAAATGATGCTCGAAGAGCTGGTCTGCCCGATTTATGCCGCACACCATGGTCACATGGCGTATTATGTGTTGAAATGAACCATTTATGTGATGAGAGGTAGTGTACCTAATAAACTGGTATTTCAGTGTATACTTTGGCACTACTCTATTCATTACTTTCGACTCTCCATTCATAAGATAGGCGACGGCAGCGGCCCGAGATTTTGAACACTTGCGGCGGGTTTAATCGCGACCCACCGCAGTTAGCAAACTCAATCTCTAAACCCCAAACACCAAGAGATAAGTGGGAATATACACGAAATACAGGACCGATCGGGTAAGTGCTTGAAGAATTATGAAGAACCGAAAACTCTGCCACCAGTGACATCACCCCAGAGGTATACGAGTGTCGCACAAATTTCGTTCTAGTGATCATATTTTTTACATCGGGATAAATTATTTGTTCCGTTAAACTGTTATTTGTTGGAAAGTATTCATGAAAATGAAATATTATTACATAGAGATATTTAGGAAATTTGCCAGTGTCTGAAAAAAATTTCAATATACTGAATATTTCATTACTGTAGCTTTCGTTATATCGGCATTTTACTGTATAAATGTATTAATGTAAAAGATAAAGTATTTTCATAACTTTTTAACGCCACTGAAAAAAAAACTTTTACACTTGTACAATACTATTCGAATTTCCCTGTTGAAGTTACCAGTCACCAGTTTAATCCAGTTGGAAGTGTTTGACTTCTTTCTCCAACCGTTAATGAATGGGTTGGGTTGTTTCACCTCTGAGTGGCGCTCTTTTGTACATAATGGACTAAATGGCCAGGTCACAAAGACCCAGAGGACTCAGAGAAGATTGGAAGAGGGGGCTCTTCCTCCTCTCCCAACCAATGTTGGGAAAAAGATGGTAGCCTCCCGTCATGGCTATTCAGCGTGTTCTTTAACGTGCACCAGGATATGGCTCTCTCCAGCACACGGGACAACGGCATAATGTTCGATCCGACGAACGACGGACTTTCCAAGCCCATCGGCATCCCCTATTGACCGAAGGCAGGATGGAGGTTTTGGGAGATAAATATCAACGCTGGCCCAAGCGGGACTCGAACCTGGGAACTGCAGATTACGAGCCTGGCACACTACTGACTAAGCCACCCCGGCCCCTTAGCTAAAGAATGAGTGCTGCAGCAATATTTACTAAACGATAATGCTTTGAATAGTGTATGCTCTATGCTACTATCCACTCATAGAGTTGGGGTATGAGAAAAATTACTGTTTGCGTTCTGGATAGTGGCAATTATTGACGGAATCTAAGTTTTGTAATCTCTGATTCATTGTCCTATTCTTAAAAAGTTCTTAGGAGATTCGATAAAAAAAATTTGCCAAAGTGTTCAGTATATTTATTACACTGTTTAAACAAGTTTATATACATCAGTTCGTTGTTTTGACACATCATTCTTCGTATTTCGATCAGAAATCAATTCAAGCTATAGCTTTGCATATGCTGGTATGTAGGAGATGGAAGCTAAATTTAGCCGGTCTTTTGTAGATAAGGAGCTTATGAGATAAGGAGATCCACTGGAATCCAGAATTTCGCTTAGCGATAGTAGATGTGACTGCGTTTTAGGCAGTGATCTAGAAAAATAAGTATATCGGCGCTGCATTACAGAGATTTTAAAATTTATTTTCACTAAAAAAATCCACGAGGTACTTTCGGAAGGGAATTTTCAGTTGTACTATAATCGATACGTCAATTAGGTTTGTTCAAAAAAGTTTAATTGTTAAAACCATCAGTATCATATTTTAAAAGAATGGAAAAGAAATGAAAGCATTTGGCCAATATTACAAAATTTAGAGAAAAGAAAACCCTAATAGAACTCAAATATCTGAAACTATTAAGCAAGGGAATGCCATTCTGACCCATTTTCAGAACTGATTTTAGTAACCGCTTCCGAAATTTAAAATGTCATTTTTCATATCATTGTCCCAGTTTATCAATAGACAGCATACGCCGCAGTTAATAACGTGGCAAATTCACGTTGCTCTTTGTTTTCCCGATTTGTGTTCTTTGCAGGATACGTCATAAAAGCAGTCTTCAAATAATACCGCACACAGACAGTTTCATTCATCTTCCCTACATATTCCACTGTCGACGAAGCATAAAGGTGTCCTATGATAAGTTCAAGTTCTCAGGACTCTCAGATAATGTTTCTCTTTCGCAGAAAATCACGTGCCTCTCATGCCATTAAAACCAGAACAGATATGGGATCACAAATGTTTTTGACCGAATGATCAGAGAAGGATCATGTTCAACAAGGAAGGCAGACAAAGACAATGGTAAATTTTATGTTGTTCGAAATTCGTCTTTAGAACAGAAAACTGATTTAAGCTTTAGTGAACTTGGTAACGGTTGGGTTAAACAGAATACTACAGATCAGTTCTAGCACAGAGGTTTATGGCTTCCCGGATAACTGACCTGTACGTCAGGTTATGTTGAATGATGCTTGAACAATAGCAAGTACGGTATATAAATAAAAAAAAACTGCAAAGAATAAGTTTTAAAGCTGGGTAATTAATCATGGAATATATTACCACTAGCTATAGCCCCCCAAAAAGTTTGGCGCGAAATGAATTTCTCCTCCTACAGATCTGTCCATCGATAACTTCTTCGAATTGATAGTCGATAAAGCAGGGGCGATGGTAACGTTACAAACAGTTGCCAGATTCCTATACAAAACGCCGTCCTACTACAAGTAGAGACTTGAATTGCTTAACCCAGGGGTTCTCAACGTGGGGTACGCGGTAAAAGTTTTTGGGGTACGCCGTGAGAGCTCAAAGGTCGATAGATCTAGTAACAAAGTCGCTAAGCTGGCATTATTATACTATAACTAGAGTTTTATCTATTTATATAAGGAGTACGCCAGTTACATACACATTTCCAGGGAGTACGTGAATTATAATAGGTTGAGAACCACTAGTTTAACCCAACATGGGATCACACTAGGTTCACATAGATATAAACAGAACCAGGACAGCCATTGAGAAATAGCAGAGAAGAAGAATTATTCATGCGTAAAGATTTAGGAGCTTCAGGGTATTTTGAATTCTGTGAAGAAAGGAGATATTTCTCTTGTGCCAGGTGATTTCAATGCTAAATTTGGTACTGACTCTGACCTTTGGGAAGGAGTTTTAGGTTCCTTTGGCATTGGTAGTTCCAATGGCAATGGAAAACGTCTTCTACAGGTAAGTAAACTTAATGGTTTACGAGTAACTAACACATACTACAAACACTGGACATTTATAAATATACATGGATTTCACCTGATGGGTTGCACAGGAATATGATAGATTATACTTTAATTAACAGTAAATGGGCCAGTTCAGTTAGGAATACCAGATCATACAGGATACCCGAAATTGGGTCTGACCATTACCTGGTCAAACATGTCTTGCAGCTGAAGCTTAAGAAATGTTGTGCTAAGGTTAAGAAAATTACCTTCAACACTGAAGGTCTGAAAGATCCAGATATCATATATACAGGGTGAATCTGAAAAAGTGGGCAAAACTTTACGGGACGGTAGAACGCAGCTATACGAGCAATATTCGTCATAGAATGTATGGTCGGAAAGCAAGCGGTGAGAAGTTAAAAGGTAGTTTTCCACTGTCACATTTAAAGAATGAAAATCTCATCGGAAACGGGTCGCGGTAACGTCTCTGTGCCTCACTTGCATTCCCGTCCGCCGCACCGTACACAAAGTGCATATCCGCCATTTCGTGGTTAGTATAACCAGCCATCCTCTCGGCAATCCACGGTAGAAATGCCGTTGGGTGCGAGGACCGACCCTTTTATACCATTTCCAACGCCACCTAGCTGCTCGCCGTTTGCGTTCCGCCCATACTTTCTATGACGAATATTGCTCGTATAGCTGCGTTCTACCACCCCGTAAAGTTTTGCCCACTTTTTCAGATTCACCCTGTATATATCATATATTAAAATATCATATATCAAAGCATACCATGATAGGCTACTTAGTCATTATGACAATCATGGTTTGCTTACTGCTGAAACTGAGAAACAATGGGATCAGTTTAAACAGGCTTTTCTTGAAACCAACAGTGCTCTTTTGGGTAAAGGAGGAAACAAAATTGTTTGAAATTCGTGTTTGAAATTTCGACAAAATTGTTGTTGGCAGAGGAAACAATTTTGTTTCCTCTGCCAACAGAGGAAACAAAATTATTTGAGTGATAAGGCTATGGAATTTTTCTGAAAGAAGGAAGTGCAGGATTAATATGAATCAATCACTTTAATAGTCGTAACAGAAGGCATTACAACGAGCATAATGAACGTGCAAAGGATCAGAATATTTAAATTAAAAACATTAAATGATGGGTCATACTTCTCCAATGAGAATATAGCCAAAGCTTCACCATTCCTGCAAAAAATGTATCTAAACAGTTTAAATTTTCACCTCAGACAACGATTTTATCTGCTGAACTGTTTGCAATATATGAAACTGTCTTATGGGTAAAACATAATTTATAAAGTCAAAATATAGTTCTGCTTACCGATTGTAAAGCAACTTTGTTATTGGTGAAAAAAAGATATTTATTTCAATGATCATTTTAATTTCGTATTAAACATATACAAGTCATATCGAAATTCTGTCAAAAAAAGGTAATAATATTATTTTACAACGGTTACCGAGTCACTGCGGAGTGACAGATAACGAAAATGTGGATAAAATGGCAAAGGATGCAATTAATCTACATGCTATAACTCAGTTACCTGCTTTTCATATTTGTATACAAGGTTTGAATAAGGAAACGAGAGACGGGAGATGAACAGATACTTCAACCTTCCTGGCTCTATAAATAATAACTTCAGATATTCATTAGATGAAAATATCCCTTATTTTTACCAATATGGTTTCTCAAGCCAAAAACATAATCAAAATTTCCAGGTTCCGCACAGGAATAGTGTGTAAAAATAACTATTTTTTCAAAGAAAAAAAACGTCAGCAGCATTTTACACGATTTGTAAAGAAGACATATTTTATTGAACTGCAGAAAATACGCAGATGACAGAGACGTTTTGAAGCACTTCAACAAAAAAAGTAAAGTAACCGAGTTCACACTAAAAACTATCAGGTAACCACAAAAGTTTTTGCCGTGTTTGGTACTCGTAAAAAGGAGCACAATTCGTATTAAAAACAATTTTATTCAGCGATGTAGTTTCCATTTGATTCAATCACCTTTTCCCATCTTGGAACTTTTATAAATACCCCTTCTACAGAAGTCTCTGTTTTTGGAACAGAAGAAAGTTTCTATAGCGACCTGTACCTCCCTGTCGCTCTTAAACTCTTGTCCACGAATATTACTGTTTAAGGGCCAGAAACAAGTGATAATCCGAAAAGATCCGAAAGAGAGATATCCGGTAAATAGGGTGGATGATACAGTCTCGCATTTAAGGCGTTCGATTGTCTCTGTGGTCACGGGGCGGAGGTGGCTCAGTCGGTAGCGCGCCAGGCTCGTAATCTGTAGTTCCCAGGTTCGAGTCCCAGCTGGGTCAGCGTTGAGATTTATCTCCGCAAACTCCCCGCCCTGCCCACGGTCAGTAGGGGACACCGATGGGCTTGGAAAGGCCGCCGTCCGTCGGATGGAACGTTAAGCCGTGGCCCCGTGTGCGGGAGAGCCATACCCTGTGCTCGTTAAAGAACACGCTGGACGGCCTTGACGGGAGACTACCATCTGTCTCCCAACAGCTGTTCCAGTGGGTCCCCTCCCCCAACCTTCTCTGAGCCTTCGGGGTCCATGTGACCTGGCCATTTAGCTCATGGTGTGCAAAAAAGAGCCGCTCAGAGGTAAAACAACCCAACAACTCTGTGGTCACTTTGGCAGTATGTGGACGTGCGTTATCTTTAAGGAATAGTAGTACTCCTTTACGATTGACAAGTGATGTTTCCTTCTATTTCAATGCCTCACGTTCAAGCTATAATGAATAGAGCTCACCAGTAATGGTTTGGCCAGGTTTCAGCAGCTCAAAGTGGGAAATTCCACCATACATAAAGAAGCACCTTACATTGATGAAGTGGTGACCTTGAAGTTTGTGGAGCGGGGTCAGTGGTTGATACTCAATACAGTTTCCATAAAAGATTCTTATATTGGATCCACTTTTCATCACATGTCAGCAAACGATCGAGAAACGGTTCTTTGTTGTGGCTGGAGAGAAAGGTAATTAGAGTCGGATAATTCATGTGGGAACCATTTGCTCAATTTCTATATTTTATCAATTTCGTGCAGATGCCTTCTAATGGTTTCATCATTAACATCGAACACCAATACAAGCATTTGGCATGTTCGACTGCTATCGTCTTCAATAGCTGCTTTCAAAGCTTCATTGTCGATGGCCACAGGACGGCTGCTAAACAAGTGCATCTTCACTGTTCATCGCCGGTTCGAAATTTTTGGAACCAATTTCTGGTTGTGCGTTCTTTCACAGCATCCTGTCCAAATGCGAGACATATTCTTCTAGTGGCCTCTGCAGCAGTGTTACCGAGTTTAAACCCATATAGTAAACAACATCGGATGAGCTTCGACGACACTTCCATTTCAATATTTTATTAGATTTACTACTTGGATGATAAGTTCACCGGACAAAAAATTAGTCACCCCTGGCTGAATGTCACCTAACAGCACGTAACGCTCCGTGCGTCCAAAGAACAGCCGAAATCCTGTCTGGCACGGATGCCACCAGTGTGCGGATGTAGAGCACATCAATATTCATCCATTCTTCCAGCAGCAAATGACGCAGTTCGGCCGGATTGGTAGGATAGGTGGGACGGCGATTCAATCGTTGCCCCAAATAGTCCCACAAATTTTCTATGGGATTCAAATCCGGTGATTTGGCAAGCCGGTCGGAATGTTCAAAGGCTTCAGAATGCTCGTCGTGCCAATCCGACACACTTCGAGCCCTGTGCACGTGACAATTGTCTTGGATCTCTGGGGTATCCTTCTGGTGTTCACTGTGGAGATGCTGCACGAAAGGTAACATGTGGTCGTCCATTAGCTCCATATAGTGCTTTTAGTTCAAGTGTGACGTCACTTCAACCAAAGGACCCATTTCCTCGTACGTGAAACACCCCCAGAACATCACAAAACCTCCTCCAGCTTGAACAGAACCTTGCACACAGTCCGCATGGAAGGCTTCATGAGGCTTACGATGTACCTGTCACCTCGCATCATTCGAGTACAAGCAAAAACGTGGCTCATCCGACCAGATCACACGCTTCCAAGAGTCGACAGTCCAGTCTTTATGGCGCTGCGCCCACTGTAGCCATGCAGCCTTGTGCAGAGCTGTTAACATGGGTCTCTTCCATGGTACTCTGCTCCAGATATTCATGGCATGCAGTTCCCTTCGGAGTATTCGTTCATAAACAGATTGTTGTAGGCCGGCATTGACTGACTGGAGCAATTCTTGCCTCATTGAAAAAAAGCGGTTTGTCCTAACAGTGCATAACACACTGTGGTGGTCCCTATTGATGAGCACAGTCTTTCTGCCGCAGTTCTGGCGACGATTAGCGGTGGAGTGCGATGTATGCCACTGCTGGAAGACCCTTTGGGCAGTACGTTTCAACACACTTGCAAAGGCTGGGTTGGGTTGTTTTACCTCTGAGCGGCACTTTTTTGTACACCATGGGCTAAATGGCCAGGTAACAAGGACCCCGAAGGCTCAGAGAAGGTTGGGGGAGGGGACCCACTGGAACAGTTGTTGGGAGACAGATGGTAGCTTCCCGTCAAGGCCATCCAGCGTGTTCTTTAACGTGCACAGAGTATGGCTCTCCCGCACACAGGGCCACGGCTTAACGTCCCATCCGACGGACGGTGTCCCCTACTGACCATGGGCAGGGCAGGGAATTTTGCGGAGATAAATCTCAACGCTGACCCAGCTGGGACTCGAACCTGGGAACTACAGATTACGAGCCTGGCGCGCTACCGACTGAGCCACCCCCGCCCCCCTGCAAAGGCAGCAACTTCTTGTACACTATGCCCTTTAGCTCGGCCAAACGCAATAACACATTTTAGCCCCTCATTCACATCTTTGGTGCAAGCCATGTTTCATGGAGTGACTAACACACACGTGGCACACAACCACTTCTTGTTACTGTATGAACCCCGTAGTGCATGGCACAGCTATTTGTAGGATGCGTTTATTACTGGTGCGCCCTCTGTTGCTGTCGAACGAACGTAACCCTTTTACAGCGGGAGATGACTAACTTTTTGTCCGGTGAATTTATTACTATGTAAATAAGATACAACGTAATTTTAATATGCGGGTAGTTGTTCTTACACAGCATTAACGTCACTATCGACTATTATTTCAACTAAATGCTGATTATTTAATATGACACATAAACGGCAAAAACTTTTGTAGATACCTGATATATTAAATTTTTACACATTTCGACTCATTGTGTTATAAACCCATACTTGATATTTTTAGTTGAAAAGTCGCTTTATCCTCGGATATAGTTATGATTTTATACTTTTGTTTGCAATTTTACTGCCTTAAAAGCTTTGAGGCAGAAGTATGTATTATGTAATTAGTAATATATAAATAGGTTTAACGAAAATTTAACGCTTGCCGTTACTAATTTTTTCTCGCTTACGTTTTTTTCCCTATTCCATATTACAATAACTAATATTACATCTTTGTACAACAAAATAAAATGCAAATAAAAATATATTATTGTTTACTCGTATATAAGCGCATATAATCAAATCCGGGGTCAGTAAGAGTTTCCTGCAGTTTATAAAAATCTCATGTACACAATGCTCTGATATTGAATCTGAATTCCTATAAAATCAACGGATATAGGAAGCTTCATAACTTAGACCAGTGGTTCCCAACCCTTTCGGCACCACAGACACTCTACGAAGCCTAACTCTTTCTGCCGACCCCTTGTAAAGTCTAAATATTTCTACACATCCTCTCCTCATCATTTACCTGATACACTTTAACTAAAATATAAATCCTCGCAACGAGGACACTCTGAAAGTTCTAAGAATAGATGAATGGTGAAATCTTTATTTCTTTATCTACTGTTCATTTATTGGCTATTTTGTAATTTGAAACTGAACATTTGAGTTGAAAAATTCTATGTTCAATATATTTATGTCACCAATAGCAAATCACAGGCTGTGATCAGTATGAGATAGCCAATGTTGCCATACTGAACTGACATAATTCCTGCCAAATATAGTAAAAATTGACGAGGTTTTGTAATCACGGTAAAGGTAAGATTTCCGTTAGAGATTTCTGTGAAATGTTAAAAGTAGATCTCGCACCTTCATAAATACCTTCGCGAACCACTGGAAGTTCGGGGACCACAGGTTGGAAAACACTGATTTAAACGATAACATCTGAATGATATTCTTTCATGGGAATTTTCGCAACCGAATTGAGTGAATCATCCTGCTACCATTTTTTCTACACATCAATAAGAACTTTTACTTCTGAAAATAAAATCAACCCTCGATATTTCCCTATTTCAGCTTACAAATCTTGTGAAATTATCTAGAGTTTCTGTATTATAAGCTGTCCTGTACTGTTACTGTTGCCGCAAATAAACATTATTTTCAGAGGAATTAAAACGTTTTTCTATTTTTCCTTGTGTACATTTGTGCTGGAGCGAATTGCATTGTTTCAAAAACAGAAATTGTGAAATTATTATGCATTGAGAATAACATTTAGAGTATGCATTTAGAAAGGAAATATAATTTGCATACCACGTTTACGATTATTTTTAACATATAAACTGGAATCATTGCAATAATCTAGTTTGCCTTTTATATTTGATTGAAGACATTACAAAGAACAAATGTATTCATTTGAAGTTTAGAACACATACTAAGTAAATTTTTTTTTTATTTCTGTGCATATTAAATATGTACAATGTTCCCTCTAATCTGGGTTCGTGCGGGTTCGATATTCTACATGCTCAATGTCCCTTTTACCATTCCGCAAATGATGTCCCCAATCATGAGAAATTATTTTCCGCTCAAACTCTCTAAAAGTTAGAGCGAACATTGCATATGCATAATAAACTTGATTTCCTAATGAAAAACAATAACCATAACTGTAATTTTTTTAAAAGTTGTGTATACTGTACACGCTTGTGTATGTAAAAATCACGCCGTTTACTAGACTGTATCGCTGAATAACACTAGATTTTCTCGAAGTACAACGACGGAACTGTCAGAGTGAAAAAATGTTACACAAATGTATTCTGAATCAACAAATTTTACGAAAACACTATATATTTCCTAACCTTCTCAGTAACACTATGGAATAATTTTCATACTACTGCTGTAGATCATAAAACGAATATAAACAAGAAAAATAAAATTGAAGCGCCTAATAATCTTATGGCAGTGGTTACAAACGTTCTTTACATATCTCACGATTTCAGAAACATTTGATTCTAAATTCGTCAAGTTTTCAAATAGTTCCCAGGTCTCTCAGAAAAATTTCCATCCCTGAAATAACTCAAATATGGTGGTCATTTCTATAGATCTAGATAAAGTATGAAAGATTGCCTATCCGGTCTAGGTAGCATAATTAATGAAAGCAAATTATACTGTAGAACACATCAATGTGAAGGCAATTAAAATTCGACCATATTTATTACCTTTTCTCCGATGGGCTTGGAAAGGCCGCAGTCCGTCGGAAGGAATTTTAAGCAGTGGCCTCGTGTGCAGGAGAGCCATACCCTGTGCACGTTAAAGACCACGTGGAATAGCTTCGGGATCCTTGTGATCTGGCCATTTAGCCCATTGTGTGCAAAAAAAGTGCCGTTCAGGGGTAAAACAACCCAACCCAATCCAACTATCGTTTCGCTGGTACTGAAATAAAAATTTCTTTTATACTCTACTGAAGCAATGATTAATATTATTGCGAGGCCATGGTTTAAGAAATATTTTTTTAAAAAACAAGGACAGCTGAATAAAATGAGTCATTTATCAAAGGCAAAATACGCCTTTTTCTCTATGCTTCATTTTTTTAACGTGATTTCTTTATATCTTTCTACATAAAATTCTGAAAAAAAATTCGATGAGTGCTGTTGTTTTTATGTGATATATTTTTTTTACAGTTTTTTTTCTTCCTCTTAATCCATGTTTCTCATTTGTAGTTCAACTGCATAGAGTATTCAGCTTTTTTTTTTTTTCAATTTCCACGCAATTTTTTTCTCCTTTAAGAAGATTTAGATAAGAAGTTAAAAAACTTGGGACTGGATAGAAGCACTGTTATTTAGAAAAAACCGGAGGGTCTTTAGACTTCCAAACTACATAAAAAGCAAATCGGAAGCTTCAATTATCTATCTAGAGGTAAGGATACTTTGAACTATTGTTTCCTACAAAAGTTAATAACAACAAAGTTCTTTTCTCGCAATTTCAACTTCAAACTGAGAATAATATCGATTAGTACTTTTTTTTTCATCGATATTTTTTGGTGAATAAGCTTTTGTTTTTTTTTCACCATCGGAAAAAAAAAGAATAATACCATCACAATTAAACTGAATATTTTTAACTAGAGTATTAAGTATACTTAGTGATTAGGAGCCATTAAGTGTAGATATTTTGTAACATACTGGAAAAATATGAGCCTATTAACTATTGCACATTAAATAATATGTGTTGAGGAAGTTCAGATCATTTTTGTACATTTTCAGATATTCAAAAGCAGATAATGCGTTATGAAACATTTCCAGTACGAAAGTTTATTATTACCATACAACTACATATCATATTCATTAAGAATGAAGTGATGACACCAAAACAAAATTTTAATCATTTGGCTATAAGGATTGTAGTAATTTTGTGCCTCTAGCAGCATGATCTTAATTAATCATCATCATCATCATCATCATCATCCTCAAGCAGCCATGGGCTACGGAGGTCCAACCAGACCGTGCAATTTAGTTCTCCAAGCAAGTCTATCCTGAGCTACATCTACTGCATCTGGCCACTGCACACCAATTCTAACAAGGTCCTGTTTGACATTGTCTGCCCACCGCATCCTAGGTCTCCCCTTCTTTCTGAGGCCTTTAGGCACACTGTTCATAACCCTATTCGCCAATCTATAATTATTCATACGGGCAACATGGCCAAACCAACGGAGTCTCTCTCTGCACAATATGCTGCTTAAAGGAGGTTGCAAACTCCTTTTCCTAATCTCATCATTAGTTACAAAGTTGAACCACCTAATGCCCAAGATACTGCGTAAGCATCTGGAATCAAAAGCATCTAGTTTCCTGTTATCTTGTTTACAAAGTGTCCAAGTTTCACTACCATAACTAACCCTAGAAAGAACCAAACTATTATACAGTCTAATTTTAGTCTTTAGGTGTATACGCCTATTTCTCCACACTCTCCATAGATTCTTAAAAGTCCCAGCAGCAATCCCTATTCGTCTGTTAATCTCATGCCGCACATCACCATTATCTGTTACATAGCTCCCAAGATAATTAAACTGTGACACCTGCTCAAGACTGCAACCATTCAGATTAACTGAATCACAGCCTGCCTGACCAATTTTCATCACTTTAGTTTTCTCTCTGTTTATAACCAAACCTACTCTACTACCAGTCTCATCAACACCTCGAAGGAAAGAGTTCATCTCATCAACATCATTTGCCAAAAGGGCTAAATCATCACCATAATCTAAATCAGAAATTTTCGTATCTCCAGCCCATTTAAGGCCAAAATCTTTCCCTTGAAGCGAATCTCGCATAACATAATCAACAACCAAGCCAAAGAGAAAAGGAGACAAAATGCACCCCTGTCGAACACCAGAAGTAATGCTAAACCAATTGCTACAAGCCCCACCAACTCTCACACACGACTCAGTGTTATTATAGAGAGCCTTCATAATGTTAACTAACTTGTCTGGTATACCATACGATCTCACAATCAACCACAAATTATGACGATCAACAGAGTCGAAAGCCTTTTTGAAATCAACAAAGCTAGCAACCAAAGGTTTCTGAAACTCTAAACATTTCTCAAGAATCTGCCTAAGTGAAAATATCTGATCTACACATCCCCTACCACTTCTGAATCCACATTGCTCATCACGCAATTGCCTGTCAACCAGATTCTTAATTCTGGTAAGCACAATCATGGAAAGAACTTTACTTGGAACAGAGAGTAGGCTGATACCCCTATAGTTATCACAAGAACTGCGATCACCTTTTTTGAAAATAGGGATAACAATAGCTCTGGTAAAATCCTTAGGAACCATGCCTTTATCATAAAAGAGATTCAGAATTTCAGTCATCCAAGTGGTAACCGAAACATTCCCAGCTCTAAGCATTTCCGTAGTAATTTCATCTACCCCTGGGGATTTATGTGAGTTTAAGTTTAAAAACAGCCAAAATAACTTCAGATTGTGTTATAGGGCCAACATTAAAGCCACCAATGCATCTATCATCATTGCAAACAATGGGAGTAGAACTAACTACATTGTTTAGAACATCACTGAAATGCTCAGCCCACCTAGCCATGACAGAATCCTCCCCTTCTATAACCTTACCTTGTTTATCCTTCAATCCTTGTATGCCTGTCCGTTTTCTACAACACAAAACATTAACTATCTGGTACAGCTCTCTGCTGTTGTGCTGTCTAACTGCTTCCTCGGCTTTGTCAGCCAAACCATCAAGCCAAAAATTTTTATCAGCAGCTAACTGATCCTTTACAAGTTTATTAAGGTCTCTGTAATGCTTTCTATTAGGACTAGTAGGGTATTGATTAAGGGCATTCCTGCAGTTCTTTCTTTCCGAAATAAGCTCAAGTGCCTTATCACTCAGATAATTTTGCCTCTTCTGCTCCTTTTTTCCTAAAAGAGTACTGTTAGTGTCCAAAAAAGCCCGTTTAAAATGATCCCATTCTTCCTCAACTTCAGTAGTAAGCAAACCATGACTGTCATAATGACTAAGTAACCTATCACGGTAAGCTTTGGCTATAACTGGATCTTTCAGAGCTTCAGTATTAAAAGTAAATTTTTTAACCCTAGCACAACACTTTTTAAGTTTAAGTTGCAACACACTTTTAACAAGGTAATGGTCAGATCCAATTTCAGCTCCCCTATATGCCCTGGTATTCCTAACAGAACTAGTCCATTTGCTGTTAATTAATATGTAATCAATCATATTCTTATGCAGCCCATCAGGTGAAACCCATGTGTACTTATGTATGTCGCGGTGTTTGTAATAAGTGTTAGTTATTCTGAATCCATTGAGTTTACTTACCTGTAGGAGACGTTGCCCATTGCTATTGCAGCTACCAATACCAAAAGGGCCTATTACTCCTCCCCAAAGGTCAGAGTCAGTACCAACTTTGGCATTGAAGTCACCAAGAACAAGGGTAATATCTCCTTTCTTGACAGAATTCAAAATATCCTGAAGTTGTTCATAAAACCTATCCTTCTCATCCTCATCGGCATCCTCAGTGGGGGCATAACAGCAGATAACATTCAAGTCTTTAACGCTTGTCTGAAATTTTGCTGTAAGAAATCTTTCATTAATGCACTCATATCCTAGAAGAGCATCACTAGCGTGTCTGCTGAGAAGCAGACCCACGCCTTGGTGATGCTTTTTGTCGTCCCTCCCTGAAAAGAGAAATTTAAGATTATTTTTAAGAATCTGACCTTTATCTGTCCATCTGGTCTCTTGCAAGCCGAGAATATCTAAATTATAACGGTGGAATTCTTGTGTGAGGACATCAAGAGAAAAAGCTCTGTGCAGAGTCCTCACATTCCAACTACCTATGGAGAGAAAATGGTTAGTGGGATGTTTAAAGAAACTATGTTTATTGAGAGAGGGAATGCCGACAATATCAAACAGCCCCCTAATCGCAGACATGGGGCAAAGACCCGTTCCCCCACTACTAAAGGCTGAAGCCATCTACACTGGAAGACTTCCTCCAATGTAGAATTTGACGATGCCAATAGAAGCAAAGAGTTCAGGTGCCTGCGATGACTTCTGCTCAGGATTATCCACCAGTTGATAAACATATCCTGTGGATCTATTCACTTGGGGCTGTCAACCCACAAACAAAAAGAAAACACAGCGGAAGATTTTCCCTCCACAGAAGCCCACCAGTGCAGCAAAATCAGGATCCATAATCAAGCTCAGAGCCATATATCTGTCCAGTCCAGTAGGTTTATATGGTCAGCACCAGGACCCTGTGTGGTTGACCACTCCTCAGCAGGGTAGAAAAAAAAGAAAAGTAGCCATAGTTGTCCAGATCAGTAGGCCACACTAATCTGGCAGCCCTCCCCTTCCGTTCACTTCCACAAGAGAGTATCTCTTTTGAAAGTTACTAACGGTCCGCACCACGAGAAGGCGGGGTTGGACATTAGGTGCTAGGCCTGGCCGGTTCTATGCATCATCACAGGGGATTGGTGCATAGCTCTCCTTCCAGTGACTACCTAGCTACCATTTACAGACCCTTAATTAATAAAGAACAATAATAAGAGTTAAACAAGATTATCTAATTATCATTATGTAAAATAGCATTTTAATTTGATTTTTAATTTTAATCTAGCGTTTAAATTATATTTTTAGCTCGTTTCTATTTAAAAATAAGCCTTTGTTTTCACTTTGTAGTCTGTCTCTTAATGTATAACTAAAAATTTTGCGTCGGATAGAAACACTGTTAGTTAAAAAAAAAATGGGATCGTCTCTAAGATTTCCACTCTACGTAAAATATAAAAATTAAATCGGAAGCTTCAATTACCTAACAAGAGATGAGGATACTTTGCATCTTTGTTTTCTACAAAGGCGAATACGATTTCTTTCTTCGCATTTTCGGAACTTATAAATATATTAAACCCTTGGAAATTATATAACAATATGTGATTCGATATTAAAAAAGAAGAAACGAGAAACCACTCTTAAATTGTTTTAGCGAGCAAAATGTTTTGGAGATAAAGAAATTATACGCATTTCAAACTGTAAAAAGCTTAGCAAAACATGAGAGAATAAACAGAATGCTTTCGCTTGCAATACAAGATTATCAAAGAATATATTGTTATAAATTAAAATGGATGAGTACTGAGCGTCAATTCAAGTAAAAATATTTCAATAAAAATTAAAAACAATGCAATTTATTACAAAAGCATGGATGAAATTATTTATAAACGAACTAAGTCAACCGGCACGAAACTCTATAATAAAACAAAGATAAACTTTCAACAGAATCAATTACTTCAATTCCATTCACATCCAAATCACAAAACAAGGCTAATATCATTCAATGAACAACAAAATCGTGTTGGTAAATAAATATTCAATCTAACGAGAATATCCTTACCAATTCCTAAACAAACTAAATAACTATACACTAAATGACTTCCATCTTAGGTTTTAGTCCTAAAGTACTCCAATACTACGGCTAAGTGTACTGGTTTCTCAGAACCAATTCTTTTCAGACGTTGATCACCACGCACAAGACGACAAATTCTTCTTTTCCTTTACCAGCTTACCAACACGATCCACACAACTAAACTAATCAACCTTCCGCGCACTCTCCATCTAAAAAATACTTCTACACTTTATACACCCATCGTGTACATACTGAAACTAATTATGCCTGCTTTCGGATATCCACAACTCCAGCATAACAATTCTGTTTTTCCTATTTTTCAGATCGGTTCTGTATTCCATTTCGTTGGTTACATAATTCACACGCAGAAGCATACGCGAGAGTTCATGACAAGTTTATGATAAATTCACTGCAGCACGTTCATCTGTCATAACAATATTATTAGTAGAGACACAGGCAAGGGGCAGTATTTTTACTAAACACTGTTTATATTGCCACTAAATTGTTTAATGCGCTACCAAACAGTATGAAGACTGCGAGAACTTTAAATTATTTTAATAAAAATCTTAAAAAATAAAAATATATTAAAAAATAAAAAAAACACCTATCTTTTCATATGGGCCCTAAAAAGTGCAAAATAATCCTAAAGCATATCGATGGTGCAATCAGTCACTGAGTTCGTATTCGCTTCGAAGGAAGATAGGGTGCCGATTTACCTACTCGAGAAGATTACCGTCGCCCTATCTCAGTGACTGATTGCACCATCGATATGCTTTAGGTTTAATTTCCTACTTTTTAGAACCACATAGGAAAATAAATTAAAAAAAATTAAAAAAATATTTTTTTAATTTGATTTCTAGAAGCAATTACAAATCGCATGATGCGATCGCAAACAATATACAGGATGGGGTAGCTGTATGATTTTTTTCCTGTTTCAGATAGGCCGTAACTTACCGGGTTTTGTGAGCACTGGCATTATCTGAAGAAGAACATTTGACATGACTTTTGTTGAACGCTGCTTCTTCATCTCCTTAACTATTTTGGGCAAAACAAAGTTGGTGTAGTATTGGCCATTTATAGCCATTTTTTAGGTAAGGTGTCCACGGCTACCACTCCTTGGGAATTGAAAAGAAAAAAAGCCACAACAGTGAACAACCTCCTACTTGAGCGAAAGTATTGCTGGAGGATTTCGGGACGCGGTTCATCTTCAGTAAACCAAACATATTTGTCGATCTTTCTGAGAATTGTAATAAAATCACGTCTCATCACCTGTGACAATGTGTGCTAACCGTTTGGGCCACTAGAATAAGCATTGCCAGTTTCTCCTTGCACGAGTTGCCTGTAGCCTTTATTATTACCCATCTTCCTATTACTTTTGGCTTTGGCGTTTGTCGGTTGGTCTGTTTGTGGATTTGACAAAACGTTGCACCATACCTTTCGAACGCGATGGAGAAACTTAATAATTTATGTGCCAAATGAAAACTTGTGACGCGGGAAGTATTATAGGTTATAAAAATTAACCCCCCATGCTTTCTACCCCCCTAAAAAAGGGAAATGTGAAAACTATTCTAAAGCCAAATCTCCAGAACGCAAAGGCCGAAAGTAACAAGCGATACATCAGATGAATGCTTCTGACGTGGGGAATATCTTAGGCTACGAAAAATTGACCTTCCATACTTTCTTCCACCTAAAGAAAAAAAAAGGGGGGGGGGACGGAATGAAAATCATTGTTCCTCTCTATCTCCTGAACGCGAGTGCGTAAAGTAACCAGCTATATGTTAAATAAAAGCTTGTAACGCGGGGAGTGTCGTAGATTACGAAAAATTGACCCCCCCCCACTCTTACTTCTCCCCTAAAAAACGGGAATTGTGCAAGTCGATCTACTATATGTTCCGAATGCGAGGGGCCTACAGTTACGAGTTAGGTTTCAAATGAAAGTTCGTATAATAACGGTCGTAAACTCTTTCAAATTCCCTCCCCCCCTATTCCCCTGATAAAATGGAGGGGTGGTCGGATTTTGGCGGGATTCGACTTTAACGAATCGTATCTCAAATTAACGCTTGTGACGTCTCCAATGTCGTGGACTACCTCAAACATGACTCCAAAGGGGGGGAGGAGGTACATGTGGTCGATGTTTATGAGTCATTCATCAAAGTTTTTGAAAATAGGTGTTTTTAGTGACAACAAGAAAAATATAAATTAAAAATTTAAAAAAATACATATCTTCCTACAGGTCCCTAAAAAGTAGAAAATAAATCTAAAGCATACTGATGGTGCAATCAGTCACTGAGTTCGTATTTACCTCAAAGGAAGATAGGACGCCGATTTACCTACTCTACAAAATTGCCGGCACCCTACATTTCTTTGAAGTTAATACTAACTAAGTGACTGATTACACCACGATATGCTCTACGTTTATTTTCCAAATTTTAGGGCCTTATAGGAAGATAGGTAATAAAAAAATATAAATTAAAAAATTTAAAAAAATGTAGATCTTCCTATTGTTTTTCGCTTTGACATTTGTCGGTTTGTGGATTTGTCAAAATAGTTGTTCTACCATATCTTTCGAATGCGACGGAGAAATTTAATGATTTATGTGTCAAATGAAAGTTTGTGACTCGGGGAGTGTCATAGGCTATATAAAAATGATCCCCCATGCTTTCTCCCTCCCCCTAAAAATGGGAAATATGAAAATTATTGTTCCACTATATCTTCAGAAGACGAGTTCCGAAAACAACAAGCTATACGTCAAATGAAAGCTACTAAAATGACCAATGTCATAGGTTATAAATAATTGACCCTCATGCTTTTTTCCCCCTACCAATTAAAAATATAGAAAATATCAAAATAATTGTTCTCTTATATTCCTGAATGCGAGGGTGGAAAGTAATAAACTATGCATCAAATTTCAGCTTGTGATGCGGGGAGGGTAAAAGGTTATAAAAAATTGACACCCCAAGCTTTCTTACCCCCTATAAATAGGCAAACATGAAAACGATTCTTCTTCTATATCTTCAGAACGCGAGTGCCGAATGTAACAAAGCTGTATGTCAAATGAAAGCTACTGACGGGGCTAATGTCAAATGCTTTAAAAAATTGACTTTCCATGCTTTTTTCCCTTCCCAAAAAAGGGGGATGTGGAAATTTGGGTTGTTTTACCTCTGAGCACTTTTTTGCACAAAATGGGCTAAATGCCCGGGTCACATGGACCCCGAAGGTCAGAGAGAGTTGGGGGAGGGGACCCACTGAAACAGCTGTTGGGAGACAGATGGTAGCCTCCCGTCAAGGCCATCCAGCGTGTTCTTTAACGTGCACAGAGTATGGCTCTCCCGCACACGGTGCCACGGCTTAACGTCCCATCCGACGGACGGCGGCCTTTCTTTCCAAGCCCATCGGTGTCCCCTACTGACCGTGGGCAGGCCGGGGAATTCTGCGGAGATAAATCTCAACGCTGACCCAGCTGGGACTCGAACCTGGGAACTGCAGATTACGTGCCTGGCGCGCTACCGACTGAGCCACCCTCGCCCCATGCTATGGAAATGATTGTGCTCCTATATCTCGTGAACGGAGTGTGGAATGTAAAAAGCTACATTTCAAATGAATGCTTGTGACGCGGGGAGTGTCATAGGCTATAAGAAAAATTTATCCCCCACGCTCTCTTCCTCCTCCCTAAAAATGGAAAATGTGAAAGTCGTTTTACTACATCTTCCAAACGGGAGGACCTACAGTTATGAGTTAGATGTTGAATGAAAGCTCATATAACGATCGTCATAAACTATTTTGAATTTTGCCCCACTATTCTCTCCTCCCCCTGATAAAAAAAAGGGGGGGGGGAACGGATTTTCGCGAGGTTAGCCTTTAACGATGTCATATCTCAAATTAAAACTTGTGACGTTTCCGATGTCATGGGTTACCTCAAACACGACTCCAAAAGGGAGGGTTGTTGTTGGGTTGTTTTACCTCTGAGCGGCATTTTTTTTGCACACAATGGGCTAAATGGCCAGGTCACATGGACCCCGAAGGCTCAGAGAAGGTTGGGGGAGGGGACCCACTGGAATAGCTGTTGGGAGACAGATGGTAGCCTCCCGTCAAGGTCATTCAGCGTGTTCTTTAACGTGCACAGGGTATGGCTCTCCTGCACACGGGGCCACGGCTTAACGTCCCGTCCGACGGACGGCGGCCTTTCCAAGCCCATCGGTGTCCCCTACTGACCGTGGGCAGGGCGGGGAATTCTGCGGAGATAAATCTCAACGCTGACCCAGCTGGGACTCGAACCTGGGAACTGCAGATTACGAGCCTGACGCGCTACCGACTGAGCCACCCAAAAGGGAGGGAAAAATGTAGTCGATGTTTATGAGTCATATATTAAATGGAAGTTTCTCAAGGTAGGTGGTTTTAGTGACAATGAAAGAAAAATTAATTAAAATACCTATCTTCCCATATGCTCCCTAAAAAGTTGAAAATAAAACTAAAGCATATCGATGATACAATCGGTCACTGAAGTAGTATTCACTTCAAAGAAAGATAGGGTGCCGATTTACCTACTCAACAAGATTGTTGGCGTCTTCTGTCTTCCTTTGAAGTGAATATGGGAGACACCATATGGGAAGATGGGTATTTTTTTATATTTTTTAATTTATTGGTTCATTTTCATTTATTTATTTATTTATTTATTTATTTATTATTTTTTTTTTTTTGCTGCGCTGTCAGTTTCTGGGGTACACATTTGGAACAGATCTTTTGGAACTGTAAATGTTGATGAATAATTGCTTTCACATTGCCGATCGATACACTGACATCTACACGTATTACCTGAGCGGTGATCTGTAGGTTTTCCTTAATGAGTTCACGAACAACAGCGATGATTCTCTCGCCCACAGCCTCTTTCAGTCTTTCTGCACGACGGAAGTCTTCGAAGCTCTGTCGTCCTTCTCTGAATTTGAGCACATCTCCAGGAATAGTGCGATATGAATACCCAATATACTTGTGATAAATTGGCATGGGTTTTTTTCGCATCGTCCCCAAGCTGCATCCTTGTGAAAATGTAAAATATTTCCCCGGGTTTGTAGACTCCCTAGCAACAACGCATAGATTTCGAAAACCCCTATGTTGTGGCGCTCCGAGCAACAACTTTCCCCAGGAAGGGGTAAAATAACGCAACATTTTTGTTTTAAGAGATAAGTGAAAAATCATACTAATGAAATATTACTATTCGCATTTTCTAACTCATTCATGAATTTGAATTTTCACCATTAGTGGGTACTAAATTCGGATAATGATGAGCTTCATTCTCTTTGAAAAAAGGATCACATATTTGCAAGAGGTGGTATGTTATTGATACATTTTAAATAACCTGAAAGACAATAAAGAATGCATCAGATACACCCATTGTTTCCTGCTTCTAAAACGTATTAAAGTGAAATCTGTTCCTGTGCACATTACATCTAAACAACGTTTTTGCTTTCGTCTAAAAATAAAAATATTCGAAAAATGAAATTATTACATTGTAAATTCCCCTTTTAAATTATCCATTGAAAAAAAATTTAAAGATACGCTCACGTTCATATGGCAACAAGCCATAATTAATAAACTTTTCACGATTTCTTTCAAATCATCATCTCTTACCATAGTTACTATATACAATACAGTAAAACTGACTTTTAGAGTAACAAGAAATTTCAGAGCTAAACTTGTGAACTTGTCCAACAAGGCAAAAAATTCTATTTTAAAGTAGAATTTTCTGCTAGAAATAAAAATATTTTTAAAGTTTTTAATCAACGTTAAATCTTTAAACTATTTTTATAAATTAGATCATTACCGTTTTTCCACAGTTTGTCTTAATTTTCTAAGTCCAAAATGAAACGTTTAAGAGAAAACTTTGCGAAAAACACACCAAAGAAGATTCAGTACAAAAGACCCTAAGTGAGCCATGGTTCACAGAAACATACCACAATTTCATTGCCATCCAAACTGGCTACGCTGAAACACAGAGATCGAAATCTCTTTGGGTTGGGTTGTTTTACCTCTGAGCGGCACTTTTTTGCACACCATGGGCTAAATGGCCAGGTCACATGGACCCCGAAGGCTCAGAGAAGGTTGGGGGAGGGGACCCACTGGAACAGCTGTTGGGAGACAGATGGTAGCCTCCAGTCAAGGCCATCCAGCGTGTTCTTTAACGTGCACAGGGTACGTCTCTCCCGCACACGGGGCCACGGCTTAACGTCCCATCCGACGGACGGTGGCCTTTCCAATCCCATCGGTGTCCCCTACTGACCGTGGGCAGGGCGGGGAATTTTGCGGAGATAAATCTCAACGCTGACCCAGCTGGGACTCGAACCTGGGAACTACAGATTACGAGTCTGGCGCGCTACCGACTGAGCCACCCCCGCCCCATCGAAATCTCTCAAGCTGATATTAGTTCGATTTATGAATTGATTCGAATAGATTCAAAAACCTACCAAATATAGTCTACGTTATTTTAATTGCAATGACGGGGAGGGGAGAAGGACAGTTGTTTGTACGATATAACTCTTCAAGTAACTGGAAAGGTTTCAGAGGAACTTTTCGAGTTACTTGAAAAATAGTAAGTAAAAGTTTTCTCTTTTGATTTTAACTATTTTACTTAACTTCAGTTCAATTCATTAACAATTTAATTCAAGACTGGCGTTAAGTTTAAGAGAAAAATGTATTACATCAGTGCTGTCCAACTTGCGGCCCGCGAGCTGCATACGGCTCGCACAAGGATTTTTGTGGGCGGCGAACAAAATCAAGTTTTTACTTGAAATTTTAAATAAATATCTGTAATCCACCTTATAATTTTTTGTTAACGTATATTACTTTACTTGATATGCAATCTTCAACTTACTCATTCTATTTGCAATTATTATTGCATTATTTCAACTTGCTCATTCTATTCTTATTGCCCAATAATTACGGCCACAATACTCCCATTAAATTTATTAAATATTTGATAAGGTTTAGAAAATTTATATTGGTTTATTATTACTTATTGTTTTTCGTATAAATAAAATAATTTTTTGAGATGTCATGAACTGACTTTTCAATTACCTATCCTGTCCTATTCTTTTTTTTGGCCCGCGAAATATTGGCAAAAGAAAAAATGACCCGCGGTCTTAGAGAAGTTGGATAGCACTGTATTAGATCACTAATTATTACTATGCAGACTCTACTCAGTTTTATTGCCGAAAGACTAAATGAATCTAAGAAAAGCTAACATTCGGCTCGAAAGCATTATTGTTTTAAAAACAGCGTTGGATGTTATATCGTTAAAATTCATAAAGAAAAATAGTAGATTTCAATTTGCACAAAATGTTTTTACCAAACTTTTTTATCTAAGAGAGAAAATTGGTTTTCGAGAAAAACACTTTCTAAGCTGAAACTAGCCCCAAAGGTCGGGTTCAAGAAGCTCTGAAACTTCTCCGGTTGTAAATAGAGAATTCTTAGAAGCTTGAAATCATGGAATTTAAATCATTGCATATTATTAAGCTACGATATATCGAGATATTTTTCTCAGCAGTCTAAACAAATTGCGATGAGAAGAGACACTCGACTGATATACAACCTCTAAGAAAACCTTGAATTCCTTTAAATTCATTCCTCGGTCCCCAAATATTAATGACAGAAAACATCATTTATTAACATTGCTGACAGCTCGCCAACATGTTATTTTTTCCGTGGGACATAATTAATAACGTCGCCTTTTATTAAAGTCACTTCAGTAGTTTGACGCCTTCATATTCTTGTTTTCTTCTTATTCCACGATTAGCATCACAAACTACACTTTATCTTATGAATTTTAAAACAGACAGTTATGAAACATAAGTAGTATGGATATGAATAGAACTAGAAACGCTCCGCAAGATTCCCTTCAAATAAAAATTACATGATGCATGCCATAGGTAACAAATCTGAAAAAAAAAATGGAAACTTGTTGCTTTTGTTTAGGTGATACACTGAAATCTCAATTTATTATACACACCGCACCCATCTAGAAATCTGCCCTACTCCATCAGAGTAATGCGGTCAGCCGAAATCCCTTGTGGGCTATAAATAGGTCAGATACGTACCTGCTATATAGCACTTGCGACTCTTATGATGTGTAAAACGGCGACCTGAGAGTGTTCGATCGTGGGCAGATAGTTGGTGCGAAGAAAATTGGGTGTCGATATTCCCGACTTCAGAACATCTGAGAGACTGGCACACGTGTGTACCAGGACTACATCAAAACTGTCAAAACCTGCAGCAGCTGGGGGAAATGCGACCATAACCAAGTCGTTGATGTTTGAGGGGCAAGTATCGTAATGTTGGAATGGAGGGTCATAGTGCAAATGATAACGTTGGCATTCAACAATGGACACAGCTATAAAGGTTTGTGCAAAGATTATTTGGAGTATGATAGCATTACTGCGTTATGGCAGCTGACACAAATCATCGAGTATCCCTGTTAACAGCAAATCACCAGGCTACGAGACTGCAGTGGCCGAAGGAACATCACCAATGGACCATGGAAGGATCACCAATGGGTTGTTTGGTCCTATAAATCGAAGTTCCAATTACAACATGTTGATGGAAGGTTGCATGTGTGATGTAGACCACATGAAGCCATGAACCATAACTGTCAAGTCGAGGTGTTACAGGCCAATGGAGGTGGTGTAATGTTCTGGGACATGTTTATGTGGGCCACCTTGGGGCCCTAGTACTTATTGAGGCCACATTCATAACACGAGGCTATGTTGACGTATTCATCGACCACCTACACCAGTTCATGGCCATCCATTTCCCACATCAGGGTGCCCCTTCCTTCAACAAGAAAATACACCGTCTCATCACTCCCATTTTTCGAAGGAATGGTTGGATGAGCATTCCAGCGAGTTCATAATCCTGGAATGGCGCTCTCACTCTCCGGATATGAATCCTACTAATCATCTGTGGGAGGAAGTGGAGTGTTTCCTTCGAGCCCAAAACCTACCACTGGCAACTCTCTGCGTTTTACGGATGGCTGGCCTGGAGCCATGGACTGCAATACAAACTGAATGTTTCCAATTGGTAGAGTTCATGCCATGCCGTGTTGCTGCTGTTATGAAGGCGAGAGATGGACCCATACGTTATTAGGTGGGTGAAAATAATAAATTGTCCTTTCAGTGTATAGCACAAACAGACATTTCAGACATTGAGAAAAAGTTGATTTCTCTTTGCATAAACTCTTTTGTCGGTAATATTTAAACATAAGTGGGGGAAACTTTGAAAACTTCCAGTAGCCAGTTTCATGCTTTATGGTAACCATAAACCATGAAAAAACCAATATAGGAAGGCCAATATATACCAATATAGGAGGGCAAAACATTTCTTGCTGTTAAGCTAATGATGAAACCTTTTCTAGTTTTGAAAGCAGCAAAAAAGCAAAACAGGCCAAAAATTTCTCTCGCCGTTGGCGAGTGAATTTCCCCAGCCTTGAATATATATCCCCCCCTTTGAATATATATATTCAAATTATTTCTATATATCTGTGAACTGCTTTAATATTTGCATCACAACAGAGGTTCTGAACTGGGGTTCATGTACACCCCGGGGGTATGGGTTGGGTTGTTTTACCTCTGAGCGGCACTTTTTTGCACACCATGGGCTAAATGGCCAGGTCACATGGACCCCGAAGGCTCAGAGAAGGTTGGGGGAGGGAACCCACTGGAACAGCTGTTGGGAGACAGATGGTAGCCTCCCATCAAGGCCATCCAGCGTGTTCTTTAACGTGCACAGGGTATGGCTCTCCCGCACACGGGGCCACGGCTTAACGTCCCATCCGACGGAAGGCGGCCTTTCCAAGCCCGGGGGTATGGGAAATCTAAGCAGGGAGTAAGGTATATTTTCATACATTTCAAACCCATATAGACAGAACTACAAAATCATCTTTAGAATTTGAAATTTCTGGTACTTTACAGCGGTAACGAGATCTCTCTTTATTCTACGCTTCAACTTATCGGAAATGTAACTCCGAATGCCCAACAATCACTCGCATAGAGGCAATCTTTGGACAGTTATGTTTCCAAAGCTGTTGCGTTTGATTTTTATAAGTTAGTTTTTTTCATATACTTGGCTATCCCTCTTTTGTACCATTGCGGGATAATGTGCGGATTAAACTTCCTTTTCTTTCATTTTTGTAAGTTATTGGGTTATTTTTACCTGTTAGTGGCACTTTTGTGAACACAAGGGGCTAAATGGCCAAGCCATAATGACTCCAATGGCTCAGAGTTGTGTAGGAGAACGGTACCCACTGATAGATATTAAGAGACAAATGGATCCAGCGTGTTCTTTAACGTGCACAGGGTATAGCTCTCCTACATAAGGCTCTACGTAGTTTCCAACGGAATGCGGCCTTTCGAAGCCCATCTGTATCCCCTTACTGAACGAAGATAGGATGGGGATTAAGCAGAGATATTTCGGTGAGTATTTATGTTAAATTTTACATAATTACCAACTTATGATTATAGTAATTAAAATATTTTTGTCTCTAATTGATAATAATTTCAGTTGCCTTTGCATATATCTTATTTATGTATATCAAACATATATATCTTTCGAAAGACAATCAAGTAAATTTCAGCTTTGCTACTGAATTTCACTCTATCAAGTGTTTTAACCATTTCGAATAATTACTATTCTTGTTACACATTATTTACAATTACATATAGTTTGAAACAAAAATTAAGCCCTAATTGAAAAGCGTACAAGAACTCTTACTCTGAGACTAAGGGGTATGTCGACTGAAAGAGGTCACACAAACGCTGCATTAAACTATAACAATATATATGAAAATAATATATGATTGATACATATATATATATGATTGATATATATATAATACATATGATATTATATAAATAATATACGAAAGACAAATCGCTTTTGGCGAACATACAATGTTTGTTTTCAAACAGCAGGAAGCTTCCCATTTTACCATCTCTGTGTCCTCTAATGACGACGGTATTGATTATTGAATAAATATGAATAGTAATATTATATTACTACCCATCCAACAAAAAAATTCTCACTTATCTCGTAAAAAAGAGCTGCTATCCTGGGGACAAGAAGCCAAATTTTTGCTAAAAAGTTTTGCAAAATAAACTCTTTGACCCCCTACACTATAATATCCAAATTTAAAATTTAAAAATATAAATATATTAATTTTACCATTTTCCAACTTAAACTCGAAGAATCGAAATTAAAACTATTGGAAAATTCATAAAATGTGAATATCAATGTTTAATTAGATCCAACCAAAATGAATTTTTCATTGTCTCTTAAAAAAGCGACGGATGGCCCGACGACAAAGTGAAAACAACAGCTAGTTTTTCGAAAACCAGTTAAAATGGGTATCAGCGGAAGCCTTTTCCATTAGGTAAATTAAGCTGCTATACATGGATACAGATTTAAAATGGCAGCACAAGGCAGTGGATAATGTTCCGGGAAGAAAATTGTCGTTAATACGTAATAAAATAGCTAGAAGAATAACATATCACCTCTGAAGAATATGAAACGTTCGGATTCAAAGAGAATGAAGTTTGTCATTTTCAATTTTTGTACCATTTAACATTTTATTGTTTTCACTTTGTAATCTCTCCGATCGTTGGTACATCCGTCTGTAGACATTCAATCTTTTTGTTTTAAGCGAAAATTAATATTCTTTATGATTCTAATTAAATATTAGGATTAAAAAAATTTCCAAAATATGTTCATTTTCATCCTTGGAAGGCGTTAAATGTGGAAAATGAGAAACTCCAAACGAATATTGCAAACGATCTATTTTATGTAGAAATTTTGGTGGTACAGTGTGCTGGTCAAGGAATTTACACCGATCAATTTCCCCCATTAATTCGAGAAGGTAGGAAAATGCAATTTGTTTGTTTTAAGAGATAATGGAGAAATTTCTATGCTTTATAGATGCTAATAAATATTACTATATATATTTTCCCAATCACTAATTACTTCGAATTTCCATTGTCAAAAGGCTACAAAAAATGCAAAATGACAAAGTTCATTGTCTTTGAAAACGAACATCTCGCCAAAGGGAATAAATTATTCTTCAATTAATCGTTGCGCCTTAATTATCTTTATTTTACGCTGTTAATAATGTGTATTATAATTTTATGCTATTTCATTTAAATGTATTTATATAAAACGACTATTTATTTTCATTAAATATATCAATAACCTTCTAAATAAACGAAAAAAACATGCTAGTTTTGAAGAGTTTCAGTATCAAATGACACTACCAAAATTGTATATAATTTATATAAATGAAATTTAAAATACCCTATAAATATCTTCGTAAAACATAACATGTACAAAAATTCTTAAAAATAACCTTTTATAAATATTCTGCTAAAACGTCGTGTATAGATCGATGTAAAGATCGTGTATAGATCGAATTTTTCGAATCTATACACGATCTAGAACTCAAGCCATTTCTCCAATTTTGCGACTTTGTCAGCAGTAAAATAACTTCATCTTTTATTTCTATATATCTATCTACAATTTTTACTATATACTTAACTTTCGTTCATAGTTCCCAAGCTACAATTAAAATGGCAATTCCCATGACAAATGAAGTAGTCTTGTCGCTTGAGCTTAATGGCTCTCTAGAGTCAAATATCTTCCTCCGACCTAAGTGGCACTTTCGTCAGATAAAGAGATGGAGAATAGACTAAAAACATAAAATAATGGGGATCGACCCAGTTTCCAAGGATGACCATTTCTGAAGACGAACACACACGTTAAAGATTACATCTCGAACCTGCTGAATACAAATCCATAAACTTTAATTAACGAATTGCTCGGAAGTACGTACTTGTTACCTAACGAAAATTAGTTTCTACGCTTTAGTTATCAGACACTGTATTAAAGATTTATTTTAACTTCATATCTCACGCAACGAAGCTAATAGATACAATAGTAGTTTTCGATTTGATAGTACACCAAAAAAGAGATTTCTAGAGTGTATTTAAAATATCAGTAAAGTATATATTTAACTCACATCACTTTGAATAGCATATTATAAGAATTATTTTTCAAAAATAATTTTCCCAAAGAGAAATCGGAAGACTTAATTACTGAGGATATTTTTGAAAATTGATGTTTCGGGGGGAAGTTATCACTGAAGTTATATCATTTTCGTTCATCAAAAAGGCACACAGTTATCCCGAAAGATATATTCAGAGCAACGCGCAAATTAAAACACTAATTTAAAATACTGTCGATAGTTTGAACTCGGTTTTTTTCGTAGACTATACCTTTTTGTATGTCGCATTAACATTTCATACCGAACAAATTAAATGCAAACGATTGCAGTATCAATTTGGAACATACGTATTTGCATTTCATTTCACCTATTCGCTAAAAGTAAATTTTACGGATAAAACTCACTGCGAAGGAATCGGAAGAAGTTAAAATATGGCGCAAGAAATTTTAGTTTTATAGTGCTCAGATAATTACTAGTGACGGCTTCACTACAAAAGCTTAATGCATATTTCAAAGGAAAAAAAGGAGTAATGTGTTCATCACCAGCAATAATGATGTTTAAGATGCCACTAAGTAAAACTGAAAATAACGAAAAAAATATCAGGAAATTACATTATACATATTTTTTGAATGTGATAGTTATTAAAGCTCATTTTTCTGTAATACATTTTCATCTTGCTTCCCGTCACTGCACAGTTATTTCGATTGTGAAAAAAATTATGAAGAAGTAATACCTGAGATATATTAATATGGCATTCTGAAAATAGGAAAAAAATTGCAGAGATTAAGCAACTTCCATTTATTTGTTCTTCGAGATATAAAGCACAAGCCGAGTTGGAATTGTGTAACTTATTACCTTATGGCAATAACAATTTTCTAACTTTAATATACATAATAATTATCAAATTTGCTTTCGTTACCTAGAGAGTGTAATCAGTCAATTATACTTATTTGTCGAAACTCTTGGTACTTCATTAAATGTTCCAGCTCAGTGTCCGCCAAATGTTATTATGTGAATGCTACATTCGTTCAATATAAGATTTTAATGACACTTGAACTTAGAAATCAGTTTCATAAGACAAATATCAACTAGATCTTCTTAAAAACTGGAATATTGCAATAAAATATCCAGTTTTATAAAAAAGCAAAGCGCGCATAAGAAAGCATTTAATTTTTTAAATTTTCCCTAAAAGTTTATCGCTGTAAGATGTTACAAAATTTCAAAACAAAATACAGAAGATTTAATATTTTAAAATTTGTTTCCGTTTATTAGTCAGTTATTATTCTTAATTATTATCAGATAGTTTGAATTCTAATAAAAAAAAAGCTAAATGTGTGCCTTTTAAAGTATAGAGAACGGAAAAACTTTATGATGACAAACTATGATTTCCCCCCCCCAACTCTTCGTTCAGATTATATGCAATATAAAATAGATTCGTTTTAGCTCATTTAACAGCAATAGTTTAGTAGACTATTTTCTTAATGTCTCTATATAAAATAAATAAATACCCCCTCAAGCAACTGCTTGCCACAGAGGTCTGACAGGAGTCTGTCAGTTTATTTGCCAGAGTAGAAGGTCTGAGAGGATGGCAGGACCTAAGCAGAAAAACAACACGAACATCCATGCCTTACCCGGGGCTCGAACCCAGGTCCCTTAGATCAGTAGCCAAGCACGCTAACCACTCGGCCACGGGACGGCTAGACACTAAAAAAAAATATAATAATCAAATGATACTGTAGTTAATCCTAGAAATTTGCATTAAAAATGAGGGTGCACGAATTCCATTTTTTTTACCTCTTATTGCTTTTGGCTTTGACATTTGTCGGTTTGTGGATTTGATAAAAGGTTGTTCCACCATATCTTTCCAACGGAATTGAGAAACTTAATGATTTAAGAGTCAAATGAAAGCTTGTGACGTGAGAGTGTCAAAGGTTATAAAAAAAAAAACTGACCCCTCCACATGCCTTCTTCCCCCTTAAAAATGAGAAATGTGAAAACTATTGTTCTGCTATATCTCCAGAATGCCGAAAGTAACAAGCTATACGTCGAATGAAAGCTTCTGATGGGGGGAATACCGTAGGCTTATGAATAATTGGCACTCCATGCTTTTTCTCCCTTAAAAAGAGGGGGAGGATATGTTGGGTTGGGTTGTTTTACTTCTGAGCGGCACTTTTTTGCACACAATGGGCTAAATGGCCAGGTCACATGGACCCCTAAGGCTCAGAGAAGGTTGGGGGAGGAGACCCAGTGGAGCAGCTGTTGGGAAACAGATGGTAGCCTTCCATCAAGGCCATCCAGCGTGTTCTTTAACGTGCACAGGGTATGGCTCTCCCGCACACGGGACCACGGCTTAACGTCCCATCCGACAGACGGCGGCATTTCCAAGCCCATCGGTGTCCCCTACTGACCGTGGGCACGGCGGGGAATTTTGCGGAGATAAATCTCAACGCTGACCCAGCTGGGACTCGAACCTGGGAACTGCAGATTACGAGCCTGACGCGCTACCGACTGAGCCACCCCCGCCCCAGGGGGAGGATATGAAAATGATTGTTCTTCTACATCTCCTGAACGCGAATGCCGAAAGCAACAAGCTATCTGTCTAATAAAAGCTTGTGACACAGGGAGTGTCACAGTCTATAAAAATTTAAGCCCCCATGCTTTCTTCCCGCTTAAAAATATATGAAATATATTATTTATATGTATATGTGAAAGTCGTTCTACTACCAAACGCGAAGGCCTACAGTAACGAGTTTGGTGTCAAATGAAAGCTCGTATAATGGCAGTGGTAAATTATTTCGAATTTTACAACCACTATTTCCCCCCTGAAAAAAAAAGGGGGACGGGCGGATTTTCGTGGGGTTCGACTTTAACGAGTCGTATCTCAAATTAAAGCTTGTGACGTTCCCAATATCGTGGGCTACCTCAAATATGATTCCAAAAGAGGGGGAAATTGCTCGATGTTTATGATTCGTATATCAAATGAAAGTTTATGAAGGTAGGTGTTTTTAGTGACAAACAAAATAAACAAATTAAATATTTAAAAAAATACCTATTTTCCTATAGGGCCCTAAAAAGTAGAAAATAAATCTAAAGCATGTGCAATCAGTCACTGAATTCATATTCGTTTCAAAGAAAGAAAGGGCGCTGATTTACATACTCAACAAGATTGCCACGCCCTATCCACCTTGAAGTGAATACGAATTCAATGATCGATTATACCACCGATATGCTTTAGGTTTATATTCTACTCTTTAGGGTCCTATATAAAGATAGGTATTTTCAAAATTTTTTAATTTATTTTTTATATTTCATTTACAATTCATTTATTCTCCCAATTCGTTTTTGGCAGCCGTGGATACCATCACGGTTTCAAGCGAATATCATGAACATATTCATATGGTTATCCTATATATAAATACCAATAAAAATAATGTTTTTTTTTTTACATCACATTTACATAATATTTAAAGAAATGAAATAATATATACGTAATGAATACGATCCTATGGAGAAAGTTGAACCACCTTATGCCCAAGAAACTGTGTATGCATCCTAGAATCAAAAGCATCAAGTTTCCTGCTATCTTGTTTACAAACGTCCACGTTTCACTACCATAACTAACTCTAGAGAGAAACAAATAAAATATCAGTAAAGTATATGATATTTAACTTTATTAATAATACAGTCTAATTTTAGCCTTTAGGTGTATACGCATATTTCTCTCCACATTCTCCATAGATTCTTAAAGGTCCCGGCAGCAATCCCTATTCGTTTGTTAATCTCATACTGCACATCACCAGTATCTGTTACATGTCTCCCAAGATAATTAAATTTTTACACCTGCTCAAGTCTAAAAATACTCAAATTAATCACACTGCCAGACCAATTTTCATCACCTTAGTTTTATCTCTGTTTATCATCAAACCAACTCTATTACCAGTCTCATCAACAGCCCTAATGAACGAATTCACCTCATCAACATCATTAGCCAACAGGGCCAAATCATCTGCATAATCTAAATCAGGAATTTTCAAATATCTAGATCATTTAAGGTCAAAATCTTTCCCTTGCTAAGAATTTCACATAACATAATCAATAACCAAACTAAAGAGAAAAGGGAACAAAAATGCACCCTTGTCGAACACCAGAAACAATGCTAAACCATTGCTACAAGCCTTACTAACTCTTATACACGATTCAGTATTATTATAAAGAGATATGTTAACTAACTTGTCTGCTATGCAATACCAAACAGACAAGTTAGTTAACATAAGATTATGTTAACTAACTTGTCTGGTATGCAATACGATCAACGATCAACCACAAATTATGACGATCAACAGGGTCAAAAGCCTTTTCGAAATCAACAAACTATTAACCACAGGTTTCTGAAACTCTAAACATTTCTCAAGAATCTGCCAAAGTGAAAAATCTGATCTACATTTCACCTACCACTTCTGAATGCACACTGCTCATCATGCAATTGTCCATCAACCAGAATCTTGATTCTCTTACGAACAATCATGCAAAGTGCTTTACCTGGAACAGAATGCAGGCTGATACTCCTCGAGTTATCGCAAGAACTGAGAGCACCTTTTTTGAAAATAGGGATAATAATAGCCCTGGTAAAATCCTTAGGAACAATGACTTTATCGTAAAAGATATTCAAAATTTCAATCAGCCATGTGCTAACTGAAACATTACCAGCTCTGAGCATTTCAGAAGTAATTTCATACACCTAGGGATTTATGTATTTTAAGTTTAGAATTAGCCAAAACAACTTAAGTCAACATTAAAAACCAGTAACGCAGCTATCATAATTACAAACAATGGGAATATAACTAACCACATTGTTTAGAATATCACTGAAATGCTTAGCCTACCTATCAGAGAAGAGTCACCTCCAATAGCCTTACCTTGTTTATCCTTCAATTCCTGTATACCTGTTCGTTTTTTTACCACACAAAACATTAACTATCTGGTACAGCTCTCTGGCGTTGTGCTATCTAACTGCTTCCTGGGCTTTTTCAGCCTAGCTATCAAGCCAAAATTCTTATCAGATGATCTGTTAGTTCTGTAGAAAGGATCAGTTATAATCATCTTATCAGATGATTATAACTGATCCTTTCTACGTTTATTAAGCTCTTTGTAATGCTTTCAATTATGTCTGGTAGGATATTGATTAAGGAGATTGCTGCAGTTCTTTCTTTCCAAAATAAGCTCAAGTGCCTTATAACTCAAATAATATTGTCTCCTCTGCTCCCTCTTTTTTTTTTCACAAGAAATTTCTCTCACAGGAAATGGTTACCTAAAAGGGCACTGATGATTTCAAGAAAAGCATGTTTAAAATGGTCCCATTCTTCCTCAACTTCAATAGTAAGCAAACCATGACTATCATAATGACTAAGTAACCTATCACGAGCTATAAAAAAAATGGATCTTTCAGAGTTTCGGTGTTAAAGGTAACGTTTTTTAAGCTTAGCGCAACACTTCTTAAGTTTAAGTTGCAAGACACTTTTAACAAGGTAATGGTCAGACCAATTTCAGCTCCTCTTTATTATCTGGTATTCCCAACACAACTTGCCTCTTTGCTGCTAAGTAATATATAATCAATCATATTCTTATGCAGCTCATCAGGAGAAATCCACGTGTGCTTATGTATGTCGCAGTGCTTGAAATAAGTGTTAGTTATTCTCAAACCATTAAGTTTACTTACCTATAGGAGACACTGCCCATTTCCACTGCAGCTACTAATACTAAAAGGGCCTATCACCTCTCCCCAAAGGTCTGATTCAGTACCAACTTTGGCATTAAGCCACCTAGAACAAGGGTAATATTTCCTTTCTTGACAGAATTCAAAATTTCTTGAAGTAGTCCTTAAAACCTATTCTTCTCATACTCATCGGCATCCTCAGTTGGGGGGATAACAGCAGATAACATTCAAGTCTTTAACGCTTGTCTGAAATTTTGCTGTAAGTAACCTTTCATTAATGCGCTCATATTCTGGAGGAGCATCATTAGCGTGTCTGCTGAGAAAAGATCCACGCCTTGGTGATGTTTATTATCTTCCCTCCCTGAAAAGAGAAATTTAAGATTATTTTTAAGAATCTGACCTTTATCTATCCATCTGGTCTCTTGCAAGCCGAGAATATCTAAATTATAACAGTGGAATTCTTGTATCAAGAGAATAATCTGTGCAGAGTCCTCAAACTCCAACTACCTATGGAGAGAAAATAGTTTATGGAAAACCATAAACGATAAATATTCGGATGTTTAAAGAAACTATGCTTATTGAGATAAGGAATGCCGATAATATCAAACAGTCCCCGAATCGCAGGCATAGGCAATAGCATAGCCATCTACACTGGAAGACTTCCTCTAATGTAGGTTTGACGATACCCGTAGAAGCAAGAGTTCAGGTACCTGCAACGACCTCAAATCAAGATTTTCCACCAGCTAATAAAACAAATCCTATGAATCTATTCACTTGGGTCTGTTAATCCACAAGCAAACAGAAAACACAGCGGTAGATTTTCCCTCAACAGAGGCCCACTAGTGTAGCTATTCCAGGATTCATAATCTAGCTCAGAGTCCTAATTCCGTTCCGGTTGGTGTATATGGTTAGCACACGGACCCTGGTTGACCACTCTCCTCAGCAGGGTAGGAAAAAAAGTAGTCATAGTAGTCCATATCAGTAGGCCATACTGATCTGGCAGCTCTCCCCTTCCGTTCCTTTCTACAAGAAAGTATCTCTTTTGAAAGGTATTAACGGTCCGCACCAAGAGAAAGCGGATCGGACATTAGGTGCTAGGCCTGGCCGGTTCTGTGCATCATCACAGGGGATTGGTGCATAGTTCTCTTTCCAGTGACTACCTACATAGCTACCATTGACAGAACGCAATTATTATAAAATAAGTATAAAATTTCAGTTGCATCATGCAATATAATGCATCTTCTCCTGAAGGCCGAGCGTCTATCTTATATGATAAAGAAGAACTTGATTTGAATTCGAAGCCTGTATATGGCAGGGGCGAGGGTGGCTCAGTCGGTAGCGCGGCAGGCTCGTAATCTGTAGTTCCCAGATTTCAGTCCCAGATGAGTCAGCGTTGAGATTTATCTCCGCAAAATTCCCCGCCCTGTCCACGGTCAGTAAGGGACACCGATGGGCTTAAAAATGCCGCCGCCCGTCGGATGGGACGTTAAGCCGTGGTCTCGTGTGTGGAGAGCCATATTCTGTGCACGTTAAAAAACACGCTGGATGGCCTTGACGAGAGGCTACCATCTGTCTCCCAACAGCTATTCCAGTGGGTCCCCTCCCCTAACCTTCTGAGCCTTTGTGACCTGGCTATTTAGCCCATCGTGTGCAAAAAGTGCCGCTCAGAGGTAAAACAACCCAACCCTGTATATGACATGAATCTTTTCTTTATGGTATGCTCGTTTTCAGGAACACAAGCTAAAGTTCCTTGTCTGTCAGTCTGTAGAGAGTCCAACTCTTTTGCTTTTAGAGATAAATGAAGAGTTCTCATTGGGTTAGATAAAATAAATACCCCCTCAAGCAGCTACTTGCCACAGAGGTCTGACAGGAGCCTGTCAGTTTATATTCAATAGTAGAAGGTCTGTGAGGATGCAGGAACTCAGCAGAAAAACGACACATACATCCATGCCTTACCCGGGGCTCGAACCCAGGTCCCTTAGATCAGTAGCCAAGCGCGCTAACCACTCGGCCATGGGACGGCTGGGTTAGATAGGTATTGATAAAAAATTACGATTCGCATTTTCCGAATCTCACAATAACTATAATTGCGACCTCTAACGGTAAAAAAAAATTTCAAAATGCCGCAAGATATCAACGCGACTTTTTGGATTTTAAGAGACAATTTTTAATTTATCTCTAAACACAAAGAACTATTTTTAGATTGGATAAATATTGATTAAATATTTCACTTACACTTTTCAAATTTAGAAAAAGTTTTATATCTGCTCTCTAATGGCGGGGTAAAGTTGAAAATTTCAAAACTTTTAACGAATATTGCAAACGATCTCTTTCAGGCTACAAATTTTACATTTTAGTGGTGGCATGTGATGATCACGGGGTTTCACATTTGCAGCTGCGATTTGTCCCTTCACCCCAAGGGGTTGAAAAATCGAACTTTTTTTAAAAAAAAGATTAATGAAAAATTATTTTTAAGCGCCATCCCATGGCTGAGTGATTAGTTGCTTGGTATTGATCTACGGTACCTGGGTTCGAGCCCCGGGTAAGGCATGGATGTTTGTGTTGTTTTTCTGCTGAGGTCACGCCATCCTCACAGGTGATCACAATCTTTATCCGCCATCCTTCTACTATGGCGTATTATAAACTGACAGGCTCCTGTCAGACCTCTTTGGCAAGCACTGCTTGAGGGGGATATTAATTATTTATAATTTATTTATTTATTTTTGAGTTGAGTGAAATATTATGATTGAATTTCAAAATATTTCAAAAGGCTTTAATTTACAATGTTGGAGGAAGCTAAATGTAGAAAACGTAAAACTTCAACTAATACTGAAAACAATATATTTATGCTAGAATTTTGAAATTCTGCTGGTAGAATGTGTTGGCCAAGAAACACCCAATACTTACTGGGTGCAATTTATTTTTATATATGCTTTAATTACATTACTGTTGGTTAAAATTCGATCGGTTGATCTTTATTTTTAAAAAGTTAGTTATTATTTTAAAATTTTTAATAATATTTCTTAATATAGTGGTAATAAAAATATATTTTAGTCAATATACACCGATTGATTTGGCCCTTAATCTCAAGGATGAGAAGATGAAACGTTTCCATTTTAAGGGATAAAAGAAACATTTTTTGTATGTTGTATAGGACTAATAATATATTATAATAATATAATAATAATAATAAATACCCTCTCAAGCAGCTGCTTGCCACAGAGGTCTGACAGGAGCCTGTCAGTTTACTATTTACATTTCCCAATTATCCGCTAGTAACAATTTGGCTAAAAACTATCGTTAAAGGATGTAAATTTCGGAAAATAAAAAACTTCATTTTCTTTGAAAACGTGCATTTCATATTCGCCAGAGGTGATATGTTATTCTTCTAGTTAAGATATATATATTATTAGATTTTCTATATATTTTGAACTTAAAAATAAGTTTGGTGAAATAATAAAAAAAAATGGTGGAATTTAGGTTTAGTATTATTTTCTATACTGTCAAATTTAGTCAAGTCGTTAGAATGCTTGGATAATAATCAAAGTAATAGGATTTGGGCCCCGTATTAGGCATGGATATTTTCTTTCCTCTTCTTACTGTCTTTCTTCTGAGGTGTCAACTTCCTCACAGTGTTCTCTATGGTGTTATTACACTGACAAGCTTTTGTCAGACTTTAGTAGCAAGCAGCTGCTTGTGGGACAATTTATTTTTATCTCACTTTACTCTATTTTTTATTACTTTTTTGAAAAAATTAAATGCTTGCTTTCTTACGAGGTTTCGAATTTTTTATAAAACTCGACACTTTATAACAACATATTAATTCAGAATGGCTAACTCTTTTATGCAACGTGCCACATATTATGCTAGAAAAGTGTCGCGTGTCACATAGAAGTGGATCCAAAAGCCAGCTAGGGAAAATCGAATTTGGAAGAGCAAAAAAACCGAGAAGCGTGCCACTTGTGGCAAGCATACCGCAGGTTAACCACCCGCGTTTCAATTCTTAAGAAGATCAACTGTAAATTTTTCTTATAAAAATAACTTCTGAAATCAAATCCATGCGATTTACGTCATATATTGAACGAATGAATTCAGATTTATGCTTTGCAGATATATGAATATTAAAATAAGATCACAGAATAATGTGTCAATGTTATATTTATCACTAAACGTATTAGTAATTCAAATATTTATTTTCCTGTGAGATAAATATATTATTATTCATATTATCTATATTTTATACCTAAAAACTAAACGTTTCAAATAAAATCTCACGCTGAACAATATCGAATATTAAGGGGCAAGCGAAACATCCATAAAAATAATGGAACTTTTCTCATTTGTATTTAAATGAAAATTGGACATCTTAATGATAGCTTGAAATGCGATGTCCCACTATCTTTTCCAAATCCATATTTCTACTTTACAATATATCTAATTTTCTTTAAATAACATTTGAATCAACTCCCAATAAAGCTTTCCGAGTAGAGCTAGTGACAGGCGCCTATCTGTTAATGACAACTAACAACGCAATGTACGAGTATGTTTTTATATAGCAGCTTAAGAATAGCTTTTAATTTTAGGAATTCCTATGCGAAAATTTCAACAGAAATTATTTTAGAGTGTTAAAAAGAATTCGTGATAGGATTTCAGTAAAAGGAGCTTTATATTCTTTAACCCATGTAATGGCAAAACCTGTTGAAGAATACCGAGAGCCAAATGACAAAGAAACGTTACGAATCAAGGTTGGAAAGAAACCAACGAAGAGTATTCAAAGGAGAGTATAAGACACCTGATTCTGCCAAGCAACACACGTGACTGGTCAAGGGATCTGAAAAAAAAGTATTCTCTGTTACGACCAATATTAAAATTGGCTAGTAACAATTTTTTACAATATTAAAACCTTGAGGCGCAGTTTCGAAAAAAAATTCTTAAGCGAAGAAAAACGAAAGCTCAGCTCCCTAGTTCAATCAAACTGTGCAAGCTGTTAAAAGCGAATTAAACCCGCTAATGGTACTTGGATATGCATAATGAGCTTAGAGTAGATTACCCATAAAAAACAGGAATTAGTAATTTGATGATCACTTAATGCATCCTAAAAGATGACATTTTAGAGCTATAACCTTAACCTTCTAAAGTTTCTTTTTTTATACTATAATACACTGATTGAACTATAGAAAGGTGAAAATGAGCACCAGAAAAACAGACGACTATCGTGCTGAGTTGGCCTCTTTCCGAAGTACCTAAATCCATAGAGCACTCCTGATATGACAAAATGTTTGACTAAGAAGAAGCAGCAGCAACCATCAGCCTCAGATCAATTCCTCTCTCTTTGTATGATTAACTTTTAAGTACCATCGCCTAGGGAATATCAGAAAAATGTGACATTAGCATTCTGCTTTCTTTTTTTATTGCAAACAACAATAAAAAAACCCGGAAAATAAACAAAAACAACATTAACGTTATATTAAGTTTCTATTATTGTTATATCTATCATGAATTAAACATGTTACATGTTTACATTAAGGTGGGTTTGATATTAATCATCTCATAGGGACCAAATCTAGAAACATAAAGGATGGGGGCTGGGGGCAAGTGATGCAATGGAGACGGAGAAAATTATAGAGGGGGGGGGAGGACGTGAGAGCATACATTTCCATTGCAGTACAATATTTCGCCTTCCGTTCTAGAGGTTTTTAAAAATTTTCTTGAAAAACACGACTAAAATTCTTAGTACAATAGTGTAATAAGCACAAGTTTTATAATTTTTTACCTCTATTAACCTTATTAACGTTCTCATAGTAGGGGGCATGGGCCCCCTTTTTTCCCTCCCATTAGATTCGGCCCTGTTGTTTCATGATGTGTTTTACCACTTTTACGCTATCCATGATCTTATCACTTGCACTTTAAAAAGTGAACATGAATTGTTTATACTATTTGTTTCAGCTTTGTGAGGCGGACAATTGAGTAGAACTGGTTACAGGCGCCAAACTAACTCCGTGCTTCAGTTTGCCACCTGACCCTAAATCGTCTTAGCGACAGCCAACGTAAAATCTTGGTGAGAGTAAATGAAACTGTTCCAAAAAAAAAAATTAGAAATGTGTTTCCTGTCTCTTTCCCTGAAATCACCTTTGCTTGAACCGCATTAATCGTAAATGAGCTGAAACAACATAATTTTATCGATTTTTTTTATATACAAGCTAATTAAATATTTTAAATATCCAAATAATATTAATTCAGAATTGGATCTGGAAGTTTAAATATTGTAGAACTGTTCTGCATAATATCATGATATTAATTACACCCGAAAGTTTTGCAAAGAATCGAAAATTACGGAAACCGAACATTATCATACCGATCATACCGAACAGTATCTTTAACTTCATTAACCATTTATGATTTGTCCAGAAATAGGGATTTATATCTATATAATGGAATTATATTTTTATATTGATGTTTGCTGTTTACATCTTCATCTCGTCTAGGCAGAAAATTAATTATTTCCCAACTACTCATCGTCACACCTTCAGATCATATTCAAAACTATTAAGTTAATTTGAAATATGATTTGTAATAAATAAATTACCCCTCAAGCACCTGCTTGTCACAGAGATCTGACAAGAGTCTGTCAGCTTATTACGCCACAGTGAAGATCTATGAGGAAGGCGAGACCTCAGCAGAGAGACAACACGAACATTCATTCTAGTCGAGGCTTGAACTAAGGTCCCGTTGATTAGTAGCCAAGCACGCTAAACTCTAGACCAGTGTCTCACAAACTGTGTGCCGCGAGAGATTTTCAAATTGACACTAGATATTCCAAAGATTTCATTTTGACTTAACTTGTGTTATCGACGTGCTATCGACGTGCTTTAATAAAAATCTTTCAGATTTTATCAACTGGGATCTTGTAAGTATTTATCAAGCTTTTTCCAAATTTTGGTATTAATTTTTGATTATTTCAAGCCATAGAATGGACAAATATTTAAAACAAACACCGAGTTATGAATTAAAAAGAACGAGAGCAAATCTTCAAGTAAAACCAGGCTGATGACTTCAACAAAGCGCAAATATAATGACGATTATATAGAGTTTGCTTTTATTCTTTTTTAGGTGTGCCGCGGAAAAAAAAAATTAGATTCAGTGTGCCGCGGAAAAAAAATTAGATTCAGTGTGCCGCAGAGTAAAAAAGTTTGCGAGACTCTACTCTAGACCATAGAAACGGCATGACCTGTCAACAAAATTTAATTTGAAACTGCTTTGTGAGAAAAAACATTTTGTATAGTTGGTTGTTTGTTTGTTTGTTTGGGGTTTAATAGCACAATGTACCATACTGTGCCAAACATACGATAAACAGTAAAAGATAAACAGATAAAAGTCATATAACCCTCAACCAAAAGTTAAAAACTACACACAAATGTCAAAAAGAAACAGGAACGAAATGTGCATAATCAAAAACAATACGTATAAACATCAAGTGTAAAAGTAGTCAACAAGTGTAAAATTGAAAAACAAATAACGGGTATAGAGGACCCAGAAAAGCAACAAGTCTAAACAATTAAAGAGTTAAAATATCATAGATGAGTAAAATAACTGGTAAAACATAAAAACAAAAAACAGTCGTCAGATAAAAGATGGCCGAGTGTAAGGAGCTCGGCCATAAAATTATGGTAGTTAAAACATATATGACGTTCAACGGTAAAAGCAGGACAAGCGATTAAAATATGTTTAAGGTTAAAATTGTGTCACAAAACTCACACTTAGGTTTGTCGTCAGATATTGTCAATTTTTAACGTTCAATTTTTTTTACGTCAAATTTTGTTGACAGATCATACCGTTCCTATGGCCTAGAGTAGGGGTTCTCAACGTGGGGTATGTGGCCAAATTTTTCGGGGTACGCCGTGAGAGCTCAAAAGTCGATTACCCAGTAAAATGTTTATAATTTTATAAGATTAGTTAAATTGTTCAAGTCATTTTTTGTGTTTATCGATATATGTAATTTATGAATACAAATGTAATATGTATATATTGATGTTTTATTTTATTCCCATTGTTATTCTATAACTATAGTTTTATCTATCTATACAAGGAGTACGCCAGTTACATACACATTTCCAGGGGTACGTGAAGCATAAAAGGTTGAGAACCACTGGCCTAGAGAGTAGGCTATGGCCGAAGAAGTAATGAATGAATGATAAACGAATGACCTAAGTGGAGCTGTGCAAGTACAACTCCCTCCTTGTGATTCCTGCGAAAACAAGACTGCCACGGTTTGATAATACGCTTGATCTCGAATAGCTTGTTAACAACCTGTTCAGACCAAGATCTCTACCACTGTGCCTGGAGTTCGATGGAGAAATGCTGCTGGAAGTCCTCCATGTATGGAACCGGCAGCTGAGAGTTGGAAAGGGGCGTGGCCGACTTCGCAGCAGCGTCTGCCAAGTCATTACCCCTGATGATAACATGACTGGGCACCCAAAAGGGGTTAAAATAACAACGCAAGTGACTGCCAGACGATGGAGCTAATGGCAGAGAAGAGGGTGAGGCTGAAGCCTCACAGAGATCAAAGGCCGTAGTGAGCTAAGTGAGTCAGTGTAGAGGACACACCGATGATGTAGCTTAGCTGCTATGTGTATACAAGGCAAGGCTAATAGAGTAGCATGCAACTCTGCAGTGAAGATGGAACACTGCTGTGGGATCTGGTCTGCAATGATTACATCACAGCAGACCATGGCCTATCCCACTGAAGTGCTGGACTTCGAGCCATCTGTGAAGACAGGCAAGAAGTCGGTGCTCAGCACGATGACTGGCAAAGAGTTGTCGATACACATAATCGGGTGAAAAGGCATTCCCCATCCTTCAAAGAAAAAGTCGCAGGAAGGGGAAACAGGCAAGCCAGGTGGTAGTGGCTTGGCTATCGGCAATGAGATGATATCGAGACTGGTAGTAATGTCTCGCAGGTAACCTCAGATATGCAAACCGAAAAGACGAATGGCAGTCGGCCGATTCTGGTATCGATATATGGTATAACATTTCCCACCAAGGACTGAAAACGCAATCTCAAGTGGGTTGGCTGGCAAGGATCGCAATTTTACTGCTTACTGTAGGGCCAACTGCCGATAGCGAATCGATAAACATGGTTCATCAGCCTCAACATAGAGACTTTGGACTGGTGAAGTTCTGAAGGTCCCCCATGCAAACACGGAGAGCCTGATGGTGTAGGGGTCCACCACCTTTACCATTAAATCCCGGGCAGAGTCATACACCTGCCCGTAGTTCGGTTTTGACCAGACAAGTGCACACAGTAGAGGCGGAGCAACGAATATCGCCCTCCCCTCAGAGAGGGAGGAGAGGACATTGAGGATGTTCAAAGCCCAAGTGCACTTGGACCTGAGATGTTGTGTGTGTGGTATAAAGGTCAATTTCCGATCGAAGAAGTGACCGAGAAACTTGATCTCTGCCACAACTGAAATGATGTTACCTCCGAGCCACAGCTGGGGATCCAGATGAAGATTACACTTGAGAAAAAGTGCACACAAGCAATTTTCTTTGGGGAGAACTGAAACCCATTGGCGGTCGCCCAAACATAGAGATTGTTCAGGTCAGTTTGCAGTTGTCATTCAATGACCCTCATGCTGGATGACGAGCAAAACCTTCTAAAGTCGTCAACATAGAGGGCATTGCCTGCAGTCAGAGGAAGTTGCTGTGTAAAAGAATTTATCTTGGCAGCGAAAAGCGTAACACGCAGCTTTGTGGCACCCCCTGTTCTTGGGCGAAAGGCCTCGATAGAATGTTGCTGATACGGACACGAAATGTTCGAGAACAAAAAAAATTGCGATGGAGATCGGCATGTGACCTCTCACGCCGAAGCTATGAAGGTCACTAAGAATGCCTGATCTCCACGCTATATTGTATACTTTTTTGATGTTGAAGAAAATAGACACCAAATGCTCTCTGCATAAAAAAGAATTCTTGATCCCCGATTCGAGGCAGATCAGGTGGTCTAAGTTAGACCGTTGCCTGCGAAAGCCACACTGAGTTTAGGAAAGAAGGCCATGATATTCCAAATACCAGGCCAACCTGGTATTTACCACTCTTTCCAAAACCTTGCACATACAGCTAGTCAATGCAATAGGACGATATTTTGAAGGAAACTTGGAATCCTTGCCTGGCTTGGGGAAGGCAAAGACGATAGCCTCGAACCAAGAATACGGAAACTGGTCGTCGATGAAAATGCGGTTGAAGAGTTGGAGCAGCCGCTCCTTATTCGATGGTGATAGATGTTGGATCACCGCATAATGGATATTGTCTGGCCCGACAGCAGATGCAAGAGAGAAATGTAGAGTAAGGCGAAGCTCTTCCACTGTGAATGGACTGTTGTAAGGCTCCAGGCCATTCAATGGAAGGGCAATGGAAAGTGTTCGGCCTTGCTCTTCTGGGTCAGAAACTCGGGGGAGTAAAAGATAAAAAGATGGAGGAGAATGACGCCCCCACAGTGTCAGTAATTGCCTGTCTATTGTGATCGAGGGTGGATAATGAGGTGTGCAATTCTTCTTTGGAAGTTCAGAGAACTGAATCTTCAATTCAGTTCTGGGAAGTACACGTCCCAGTCTTGGGAAGTATTGGGACGTGTACTTCCCAGAACTGGTTAAACTGGTCGTGTGGGTGATAGATGATGCATATTTGATTCAAGATTCCTTCTGGCTCTGACGTCAAATGAAATGGGCTTTCTCCTTGGTGCGTTTGAATGCTTTCAAGGTTGGGGTACCTCCAAAACACACTTCAAACCTTGTTCTATGCCTTAGGAGCTGCGGTGCAGTCGGGATTCCATCATGGTTTAGAAAACCATGGAAACTGAGTCGAGGTCTGAGGAATAGTCGAGGCAGCTGCATGGATGATACAGTCCGTCATCTCCGTTACTGCAACATTGATTGGCTCCTGGCTGATAGAGTGCTTGCCAGGAACTCTGTCAGCCAGGAGTTTGTTCGAAGTCACTCCAGTCAGCTCAATCAAGCCTCCACTGGGAAACATGTGTAGGGCAGCAAGGGCCCCCCATGGGAGATGGTGCACACCATGGGGAGGTGATCACTTCCATAAGTAATGTCCTCGACCTCCCAAATAGAGAGTGGAAGGATCGAGGAGGAACAGATGGTCAGATAAATGGCAATGAAAGTGTGGGTAGGGGAGTGGAAGTAAGTGCTGACACCAATGTTCAACAGGAGAGTGAAGGATCGAAGGGCCACTGCTCCAGGACCCTACCCCTGTCGTTGGTGTCAGCACTACTCCAAAGTAGACAGTGTCCTTTTGAGACTTCACCCATTATGAGGAAAGCAGATGGCAACTACAGTACTGTGCAAATTAGTTGGGACAATAGGAAAATACAGTAACAAAGACACAACTAAAATATTTATTTGTTTAATAGTGTACATAGTTAATAGTGAATGTGACCCCCCTTAGCTTTAATTACTTCTTCCACCCTCTCAACCATTGATGCCACTAGCTTTCCACACATCTCCTTCACTTCAGGGTCGTGGTACCACACTTTCACGACACTTTCTATCATTTTGGTTTTCGTCGTGCAATCCATCTTAGATATGCACGCTTTAATAATGGCCCACAAATTTTCAATTGGGTTTAGATCGGGTGAATTTATTGCCCACTGCAATACCTTCAGATGCTGCTGGATACAGAAGCTCTCAGCATGCTTAGAATTGTGGCATGGAGCCAGATCCTGTTGAAATACCCCATCGCCGTTAGGAAACAGCTTCTGCAGTGTTAGGACCATTTTCGCCTTCAGAACGTCTATGTACTTTTTGCTGTCCATCATTCCTTCAATGGGGTGAAGCGTCTGGGCTCAGAAGCTGTGAAACATCCCCAAAACATGACCTTGGATGGGTGTTGGGGGATTGCTGGATGTGGCCGGATCGAAGAGGTCTCCAAGCTTCGCTTGTCCCAACTAATTCGCACAGTACTGTACGAGATGAGGTCATCAAGGTCTTCTCGGAAGACGAGACTTCTGGATGTTAGATAGATGGAACAGACAGTCAATGAAAATCTCACAAAGAGGCAGATGGATACCGCCTCTAAGGTGGTGGTGAGGGGAATGACTTCAATGTAGAACGGTTGCTCACAAGGATGGCGACACCTCCGCGAGCTGGACAATCTCCATCCCAGTCCCAGCGAATGAGAGAAAAGTACTGGATAGTGGGATCGTTGGCTGTCTGCAAGTATGTCTCATGCAGGCATATGCAGATGAGATCATGTGCCCTCAGGAGGACCTTGATGTTGTCAATATTCCTCTAGAATCCACGACAATTCCATTGTAATAGTGTGGCCATCTGAGGTCTTCGGAGTTTGGGCGGACGACTTTCGATTAATTTTACAGTTGCCAGCGATGGTTTTGGAAAAATGCGATGGTCTGTGTCCACGTCTTCGGAGTCGTCCAAAGAACATGGATCAGAGACCGCGCACGAGGAGGGGTGGCTGTTTATTTCTTAGGCCCCGATGGACTTAGGCCATTAGGCTTAAAATTTAGAGGCCTTTAGACTTTAAAGGTCTAGCTGTCTGCAGTCAGGTGGGGACCTTCGGGAGGTGGGAGCAGAAGGCACAGATGCAGGAATAGAACTCGGAGTTGATGTCGAGATCGACACCAATTTTGGCTTCGCCTGAGTCAAGAGGTACTTGGCAGCAGGCGAGAAAGATTCAGCAGGTGGAATGCTGATATCGGTCTGCACAGTCACATAAGCCATCACAAAGATGGGCTTTCCAATGACTGCATCGGCATAGGAGATCTTGTCAGATGGGGCAGCCAGCTTTCTCGCCTCTGTATAGGAGATGTTTAGAGTCTTTAGACGCTGTACCTCTTTCTCCTCCAGCCACTTTGGGCAGTTGCAGGAGTACGTTAGATGTGCGCCACTACAATTCAAGCAGCTTGCCTTTTCTGCTGCGCAGTCGGGATCAAGGTGATCCCGACTGCACAGCAGAAAAGAGACCACACATGACAAGTACAAGGCTACTGCAACAAGTACAGGTAGGTTGGCCCGGCAAGCTATGCAGGCATGGCGGATCTCTGACACTGAAAGCAGCGTAGAGGGTTTGGAATGTATGGCAGTACCGCGCAGTGAAGGTAGTCTACCTTGAAGACGGCAGGCATGGCATGTTGAATGTAATAATTAGTACCAGGGTGGGTAATTTTCCATCAAAACATTGCAAAACACGGTAGACTGCTATCACTCCCTGACATGACAGTTCCAAGAGGATTTCCTTCTCAGAAACCTTGAGGAGTCACCACTCGGAGATCACACCCCAGGAGGAATTGAGTGTCTTTGGGTGTCTTGTGCGGTGACAGTGACCGCCATCCGAACAATATCTGTAACTTTCAATAGTAGCTCAGAATGCTTTGAGCATGCAGTCTCCACCTGCAAGTCAGCAGATCTTAGGCGCTTGACCGATTTCTGTGCTCCTGCGAGACCCTCTAGACCAGTGGTTCCAACCTTTTTACATCAGAGGACCACATTCCCAAATCAATTTGAGATGCAGACACCACTCGGCCTGGTTCCATATCTTTCATTGTCATCAACATGTTTTCTTTTTAAAATATCCAACAGTTTAATTTGCTTACTCATTTGCAATGGAAGGGATAAAAAAATAACATGTAAAAAAGAGTCCCTACTAAAACCATACAAAATATCTAAGCATACTCATTTGCAAGACGGACTAGATGTTAACAAACATTATCACGTGATAGATGTGTTGTCGTGTTGCGATTGGTCTCCCCACTCTCACACATGCAGCAGTTCACCTTTCGGTTTCGGTTCCAACTTTATCATCTCTATGCTCAGTAGTCGGCACTGTGGTTGAGAATTAGATTAAAGATGAAAATTTTTATATTATTGGCACCGCAGTCATGGACCACAGGTTGGGATACACTGCTCTAGACCTTTATTAATAAAAAATGGGGCATGTCCCCAATTACCTGATCATCCGTTGAAAGGATGATCAAGAACCTAGGGGACAAAGAGACAGATACGGATGACGATGGCGACAATGACGAAGACAAAGAAGATGGCGGTTCATGTCAAGCCCTCTTGGCGGCATTGGTCGCATCTGGAACGGAACTCATGGCTATTGTTGGGTTTTCAGTACCTGTTGTTCCCACCCACGACGGAGTCCAATAAGGGGACGCCCCCAATCGGGTGCCAGGGCTGCCCGGGCACCATATCCACAGTGGGTGTGTCAAACTCTCACAGCTAAACAAGAATGAAAAGGAAGAGAGAAATGTGAGAAACTCTCTCGAGTCCTCACAAAATAAGAGAAACAAAGGAAAAAGTGTGAGAAAGGAACTGGTCTCACAAAAGAAAGAAAACTACAAAATTAGTAAACGTGTGGGGTAATTCTCAAACCGTTGCCCGGACATGGGCAAGGTACTCCCTACTGAATGGTTGGCCTTAGCAGGTCCAGTCCACTAGCCGATTATTCCTGAGGGGGCCATCCCAAGACCTCTCGTTTGCCTGAAGCAGAGACCAAAGAAATGTATAGCAGAGGCCCTGGAATTCGCTGCCCAGTCCCACGACAAACAGGCACCCCAATAGCAAGATGGTCAAAAGGGACCCCGCTAGTCATGAGATGAGGAGGAAAGACGAGGAGTCCCAAGCAACCAGTGGGATCCTCCTTTCCAGGGACACAGGTATCCACTCACGGCAAACACGTGGGCGAGCGTTCAGGACGCTATGAAGGTACCCGAGCCTGCAGAACCTTCACAGAGTGTCCTCTCACAACAGACAGGAGCTCGCACCGGGGAGCATTTTGTACAGAAAGACCACATTATTGCTGATATGATATTCCAAAATCACCCGTAGTTAAGAAATGTTTAAGATGACTTTGGGAAAAGAAACTGAGAATGATTTGCTCGAATGCATTAATCCCGTTACAGCTTATTTTAGGAAACAAAAAATGTTTTTTCCTTCTATGCAGCATGAAAAAAATTTATCACATAATGGAAAAATTGCTTCAATCCTGAACTGCAGCACAAGATTTAAACCTGACTATTTTCAATTCATAGCAATTTGAATACTGCTAAAATTCTAATTTATTGTAATTCAAATCCATCATTGGCATGTTTAATTTGATATTGAAAGTCTATGTTTCCTTGTTACAGAATCAACTGATTCTGTAACAAGATAACAGACAGAATCAGTTGATTCTGTAACAAGACAGAATAAACTGATTCTGTAGCAGGCGCCACTTACAGAAATCCATGGTTTTCAAATCAAGAGTTTATTGTCTTTAAATCGAACTTCCAAACACATTTTCAGTTATTAGGAACAAAAATTGTAAAAACGACAACTATAGAGGACTAGTACTATACCATAAACTTCTCAGTACAATGTGTCAGAAAAGAAGCTCTTCTAACAGTTTTATAGATCCTTTATATTTATTAGAACATTGAAACAGATAAAGAGGTGAAGATGAAAACTTAAAAAGCTTTCAGAAACTTAATCCAATTAACTTCCATTTTTAAAACAAATCTATTAAAATTACAGTATTGTATCTGATTTTTTTTTTCTTTGTTATATTTTGTATAACTGTATTTTTACACTAGCTTATCTTAATCTTAGGTGTACAAAAAGATATTTAACCGTTGTTTCTCTCGAGCATTATAATACTGTAAGATTTCTCGTTAACCCTCACAGATTCAATTCCTCTACTTCGACTCGTGAAGTCGTTTCACTTATTGCAATCGGCCGATTGATCCTTAGGAGCGTGAAACGGGTAACAAATTTTAATATGTAGCACACATGTAGAAAAAAATAATGAATGTTGTTGAAGTGCATCTAAACTATTCGGTACAAGCCACATTTAAATAGTCAAAATATTAGTATCAAAAGTTTGAAATCAGGCTACAAGTATAAAAATATACATAGGTTGAAAGATATAGAGCACTAAAAAAAGTTTTTTTTTAACAATGCACACTATCTGAGGAATATGTTTATCTTTAAAGAAAAACAATTGTTCGAATGACTACATAATCCTCGACATGACAAAGGAGAGATTTCAACGCAAAAATAATGCAAATCTCGATGTAGTTTTCTACATTTAAACAACTGCACGCAAGGCGACCAGCGTGGACTGGGAATGCGAAGAAAGGGGAGAACTTACATCAATGTACACGAAAAGCGTGGATGATGGAGAACGTCGTTAGAACGGCAGACACTTATCGCCGCACCAATCAATAATCCATGTCCCGCTCTACAGGCTCTAAAGGAAAAATCGATCCCGGTTCAGGAGGTGCAAAACTAGTAAGCTCGAGCTGCTAGCTCCTGAAGATCCTTAAATCAGTTTAGAATCGATAACCTCTTTACATCATGCGTTTTCCGATAGACTTCCACTGTATGAAGCCTACTTAGCATAGCACTAGGATGTTATTAATGTGCGAAAATCGCAGTGATCCCCGCCAGCCGCCTATCTATTCACACATATGTAAGAGAAAAAGGCACTGCGTCTGCAAGCCTGCTGGCGACTGGATGCCAGTATTGATCACCCTGTAGATATATTTGATCTTGTCTAGGAACTCATAAAACGTCCCTGCATTCGAAGTCGGGAATCGACACTCTAAAAAAATTATAAGCTGTTTGATTGTATGTCATACGAACTTCGTTCACTTGAAATACTCAGGACTGTCATTTTCATAAAAGACTATAATGGCAAAAGCTAATTTAATTTCTTCAAACTATACTTGTTACAAAAGCGATTTTTCTGTCGTAATTTTTCTTGTGCATAGACAGAAAAATTATTACACAGCATGTTAAAAAAAGTGCATCTATTATAAAAAAGCGTTTTGCTTTTGGGAATGGGAATTAATATGCACATTAACTCACGAAGATTTTTAAAAAATAGTTGAATAATTCAAAAAAAGTGCCAAAACTAAAATTTTAAACAGTAGACTGCTGTTAGGTATTTTGGTATCCAGCGGAGTGTAAACGTGCTACTGAATTAAGGAGAGAGAGTGAATAAATAGTCGGAGTAATTAATCCTCGAGAAGATTTAAATTATTGCAACATCACAATAATAGTTCACGTAAATAATTACAGCTCTCATGAGATATAATTTCGGCTGCATGACACTCGTAGCTTTTAATTATAAATGATAATACTCTAAGTTTCTAATTTCTGACAACACATACTACGATTATGTTATGAAAAATATTATAATATTACACAAACCTTTAAACCCTTTTAACTGTTAAACATTAGCCTTTCTGTGTTTACGACACGTACTTAAAAGAGAATGCAAGTTTGACATTAACACTACTATATTCAGCAATATATATGATATAATAATTCCTAGTGATACAACCGATATTTAGAAATGATTTCTATGAAAGAGTGGATTAGTAAAACAGGAGGCATTTTCAAGCAGAAACAACTCGGTTCGTTTACAAATTGTCCACCTGTTAAATCTCTAATTATATTAAATTTTTGGCTGAAAGTGTGCACTTTGATGAATAACATGTGCATCGAAGGACAAAATATATACTGAGATGCCAGTTTATTAGGTACACCTAACTCGTTGCGTGTTGCGCCTCCTTTGCCCTTTCAGAACAGCCCGAATTCGTTGGAGCATGGAACTTATAAGATTCTGGATGAGTTGTGCAGGAGTGCTGCAGAATGACTGTGTCGTGCAGTTGCTGCAAATTAGACAGCGGCACAGTCTCGATGCGAACAAATCTTACCACCTCATCCCAAAGATGCTCAACAGGGTTTAGATCTGGGAACTGTGGAGGTCAATGAAGCAAGGAAAACTGGTCGGCATGTTCCTGGAACTATTCGGTGAAGATTCGTACTTTGTGAGCAGGTACATTATCATTTTCAATGTGTCCATCCGAATGAGGATAAACTGTAGACATGAAGGAATGAACTTGTCAGCAACGTTGCTCAAATATGCCGTGTTGTTTAGATGTCCATCGATGGGTATCAGGGAGCCTAATATATGCTAGGTGAACATTTCCACACCATCACACCGTATCACACCTCTACTGTTGACACCAAACGAAATTGCTAGATGCCCTCATGTTGCTTGCACCAAATTCTATTCATTCCATTAGCCTGATGCAAAAGGAATCTTGATTCGTCCGACCAGGCTACCTTTTTCCAGTCCTCAAAAGTTCAATGTCAATGCTCCTGCGCCCTCTGGAGATGTGATTTTAAGTTCTTCGCTGATAACATCGGTACTCAACATGGTCAGCGGCTGTTATAACCCATTGGCGACAAGGTCCGATACGTGGGCATTCTGAGATGACCTTCTGCACAACAATGTTTAATTCTGCTGTGATTTGCCTGGTTGTGGCCTGTCTGTTCACTTGCATGATTCTCAACTCTTCTGACCCCACTGATCCACAAGCTGTTTTTGTCCACAGGTTCGCCGATCACTGGTAGTTTTTTGCTTTTCACGCCAATCTTGGTAGAAACGGTTGTGCATGAAAAGCCCAGGAGGATGGCCGTTTGCACCAACTATCATGACACGTTCAAAGTCGCTCGTTTCGCCCATTCTGAAACTCAATCCAACTCTAACTGATGCTCGCAGAGCTGGTCTGCCTGATTTATACCGCACACCGTGGTCACGTGACGTATTAAGTGTTGGAATGAACCATTTATGTGGCGAAAGGTGGTGTACCTAATAAACTGGCATCTCAGTATACATGGCAGCATCGACATCAACTAAGAACAAAAAAAAGACAGAAGTATTTCGAGGAGTTCAGTATTTCAATGTAAACCTTAGTTTTCACTAGTGGATTGTGGGTTTCGTGGCAACTCCCTCAAGGTGTAATGCAGTCTCTGTATTGCGGAACACCGGGATTGCCACACATTATTACGTTGTTCCTTTTACAATACGAAGCTTTTTAACCCCCCCCCCCCCTCAGGACATGTAACAGCATTCCATGACTTCGGTTGTATGTTTGACAATAAGTTGAAGACAATGAGGGCTATTCCTCATGAGACAGTCTTCTTACGTACGGCACTACAGTGATTCCAATTAAGGTAAATCTAACTTTTATCACTAAAAAGTACTTTTTTTTTACAGTCATCAACAGTACATTCGTCTTTGCCCAATACACTGAAAATTTGCCAGTAAATGTTGTGGACGAATTTCATAACCCCACAAACCGATTTCTAGGAGTCTTTCTCTTACAGTTCTTGAGCACATAAGTGCAATCTTATGCATTACCCTGTCAACATATAAAATAGTTTTCTCAGGTTGCCCTGTTCCTTATCAGCAACAGATCTAATCTCAGAAAGCATTTTTAGTGTTCTGAAAAACAGTATAAAGCTCACATGATAGGTTTAACAGCGATTCGACGAAAAGAATAATCGTCTTCCGTTAGATGCATCATTTTATACCTCTAATTAATCAAGTAAATATTAAGACCTTCCCTAACTATTCTTTATTAACACTTCATATAATATTGAATGCATTATACAACTGTACCATACCTACAAACTCAGTTTTAAAGTACATTGAAACATATCCCAAAGCCAATATTCCCAATTTTGATTAGTTACACTGAAACCTATTCAGTCGTACTATCACCTCCGTTTGCAGCTGTATGTTTTTGTTTCAAAATATCCGAGGATCTAAAAATATATCCGAAAAAATTAACGTACAAAAAAATTCAGAAAAAATAAGTTTTAGATATTCGAAGTTTGACTGCAATTCATCGTAAAAAATTATAAATAGTTCCTTTAAGAAGAGTTACTACTAACTATTTTTTTACTCTCGCTTACATTAATGCTTATTGAAGCTGTTAATCAAACTTTACTTCAACGTATATGGTTGCTTAAAAGAATGTTTTAATTTTTTTCATTTTTTGAAAAAGGGAAGGCATTCTCTTACACAAAGGACAGAGATAACTTAGAAGCTCTATCAGGCATATCCTGGTCTCTCATACAACATGAACACATACACAAATAATTCATGAATATCAAAGATGAAAAAATGATGAAACTGATCATTAAAGATCGGAGAAGTAGGGCAAAAATTGCATCTCATCCCTTTCTGGGTATAAAAAGACATCGAATATTTCTGTTCGTTGCATTCTCACCCTGGTTAACACTAACAGAATATATTTGTTGGGTAAACGAAAACTTTTTTTTAAAAAAAAGAGCATTTTTGGCCACTGAACTCGTTTTCTTTTTCTCTGGAAAAAACAACAACAAACAAACTACGTTTTCACTTTGTCGTCTGTATTTCTATCTGTAGACATTCAACATTTTTACTTTTAGAGCTAAATAAAAGATTTTGTTAGATAGATATTGATGAGGATTCGCAATTTTCTAATCACCCATAGGTTTATTTAATAGTAGCCTTTCAGCGGTGAATATTTTGGAAAAATTGTCCAACTTTAAAAACATATTGCAAAAGATATATTTCAATTAGAAATTTGAAATTTTGGTGGTGAAGAATCTTGGTGGTGAAGAATTTTGGTGGTGAAGAAGAAGGTTTACATTGACAGAGACGATTTGCCTCCTTATCCCAAGAGAAGTGGGGATATGGAACTTTTTGCTTTTAAGCGAAAAACGAAAAATAATTTTTATTTTATGGATGTTAATAAAATAATACTACTAATTGCATTTTCCTAATTTTTAGACAGTTCAAAAAATTAAGTGAACTTTTAAACCAAAATTTCAAATTGTTAGAGAGTGAAAAATATTCAGTCAAATCACTCAAAACATTCAAATAAGACAGTGTTTTCTAAAAGCATTGGCTCTAACAACTGAGGCCTTTAAGGTGATCTTTAAAGAGAGCTGAAAATGGCTTTTCAAACAGGAAATTATTTAGTATTTGTCAGCCATGCCTTTTCAATAACAATATATGCTGAATGTTATTTCTTACCAAAAAAAAGGAATTCTCCCTTCTTTACGTTAAAAAAAAAGTATCCACAAACAAGCAAGACGAATTAGGGTGCCCAGTCATTCTGTTGTCTTGGGAATTTGTTTCTTGGATATTAATTTGTCCTTATTTTGGTCTTAATAGAAATATCCTCGTGTGAAAAAATCTGTAAAAATTACGAATAACTTCTAGGATTCTTGGAGGTAGATGGTAGCATCCGATGCAAGATCATTTTATCTCGTTTCGAAGCAAGTCAGGGGACAAAATCGTCGTTTTAGCAAAGTCGGAATCGAATCTGAGAACGTTAATTTATGAGCTCGGTATGCTACCAAAATATTTACTCACACAAAGAAGATTTGACTGATCGATTTAAAATGCGAAATTTCGCTAATTTAAACTAGATTATAAGAATTATAACACAAAATATTTTCCGTGTTTGCATTTTTAACTTAAGCTTAAAATTATACTCTGGTGAAAAGGAAGTACACAAATGTGTGAAAATATCTGTGTCGTTTCAATCCGCCACAGAAGCCTCTTGAGAAGACAGCAGACAACCCATTCGTTCCGATTGCAGTTGGTGTAGTACTTAACCGGCGGAGCTGCACCAAGAAGGCTACTATACTGATAACAGTCCCTGTGAAGATAAAGGGACGCTCTGTGGGCAGGAGAGCGACTGGCGACACTGAAATATCATTTCGGCAAATTGAACGGCTCCAGACTGCTGCCATCTGCTGCACAATTCGGATAAAGAGGCCAGCTCAATTTGGCCAGCCATAACAGGAGAGTGAAAGTTTTATTTCTAACTCTCATCCGCGAAGAACAGGAATCTGGGAACATACGTGCTTTGTAATCGGTTCCGGAGATAAAGTGGATGACAAAGGAGAAGACCAGCTAAGATAATTGGGCAGTGCATCTGAGCTGAAAGAAACAGAAAGGACCTGATAGCTACCGTAAACGACGACGGACTGCGAATTTTTGTTGATCAGACTGAAATCGACATCGTAAACAACTGAGAAAGAAAAAACATACATATGTATATCACAGAAGCAAAAGATCTTAGTGCACAAAGCTTTCACTCGTAGTACCTGTTTACGGAGTCACGCTCAGACATTTACGGAAAAAAAATGCGGAGAAACACAAATGCGTGATGTGTTGTGAAATGACAAAAAGAAAACATTACAATACAAACAATCCAACTGTACTTACTAAAAAAATTTCTTTTTCGGAAACATATTTATATCTTTAAGGCTACAAACTCCTTAGACTGGAAGTAAATATTCTTTGTTTCAAACTCTTTCGACTTGCAGTGAATTTACCTTAATATTTTCTGCTTTATAAATATCTACGAAATTAATTTGGAGATGAATGGTAACAGCAGTCTATGCTCATGTTATTTATATTTTTACCTGAATTATTTATTGTTGGTTGTTACATATGTCTATAATTAGATGTAGATACACTGTTCGACATTGAAAGTGTCCCGCCCAGAAGGTATGACGTACAAACATGCAAATAGAAGGATGGGTGGGCGCAGTTGAGATATGCAAATAATGATAATTCGGAGCCGTATGCGTGTGTGGCTCAAGAGATAAAGGTGCAAGAAGGGATGGTATTGTGTTTCTGCAGGTGGAAGTCGTGCGAACAGTTGAGAAATTGTTCAGCGAAGGCCAAAAATGCCTGGTACCTGCCGTTGGCAGTCTTATCGCCATTTGGATGCTTTTGAGAGAGGAAGAATTATAGGCCTATATGAAGCTGGATGGGCTAGATGTCATGTCGCTGCCCATGTTCATCGGGATGCACGAACTGTTGGACGTTGTTGGCAACAGTGACACAATGAAGGTTCTAACATGCGTAACAGAGGGAGTGGTGCCGTCCGACAGACGTCAGCACTGCTAGATAGGAGCATTGTTCGACATGCTCGTTCGTCACCACAGAGCACTGCTGGCGATATTCGATGGGCTGTTCAGCAACCATAGACGTCCCCTTAACGACTCGAAGGTTGCATGAGGCACACTTGCACTCTAGGCAACCATTACATCGACTGTCATTGACTGCAAACCATCGCAGCGCTAGTCTGGCTTAGTGCCGAAGTCATGCGAACTGGGGTCACGAATGGAACACTGTTGTGTTTAGTGATGAATCCTGTTTCTGTCTGGGTGCTCACGACCGACAGGTCTGTGTATGGCGACAACCTGTTGAGATGATAGATCCAGCTTTTGTTCATGACTGGCACACCGCCTGTCAGCCAGGCATAATGGTATGGGGTGCTATTGGATATGACAGCTGGTCACCTCTTGTCTGCATCACGGGAACACTGACAGCTGCAAAATATGTTAGCGTGGTTCTGTAGCCTATTTTGTTATCGTTCCTGGGAGGCAGGCAGCAGCCCATTTTCCAGCATCACAAAGCCCGTGTACACACTGCTAGGGTCTCCAGACAATGTTTGCAGCATGTTCAATTATTGCCGGGAGAAAGAGAGAGGACCCTGATGATATTCAAAACCCATCTATACTTGGACCTTAGATAGTATGTGTGTGGTAGAAAGGTCAATTTCCAGTCGAATATGAGACAGAGTAACTTGATCTACGCCACAATTGGAATGATGAAACCCAGGAGCAATATTTCAGGGTCCAGGTAAAAATTACATTTGTGGCTAAAGTGCATGATGGACTTCTGTTGGAAGAACTAAAACCCCCTGGGCATCGCACAAACGGAGAGATTATTCAGGGCAGTTTGCAGTTGTTTACCAATGACCTTCATGCTGGATGAAGGGCAAAAATGCTAAAATCATCCACACAGAGGGCATTTTACCATGATGGAGAGTGAGCTGGACCATCTCCATCCCAGTCCAGGTATATCAGTGAAAAGTGCTGGACCATGAGATCATCCGAGGGACACAAATCTCAGATCGCAATGTGAAGTGGTGTAGTCTGTTTCGAACATTCAAGAGTTCCAGAGGGCCTCCCCCCCCCATGTGGGTTGGAAGGTCTAGTTGTCTGTGAGCGGAAAGGCACAGGCCATCCAGAGACAACGACCAAACTGCCTAGGAAAGCACAGATAGGTTCCCAGCAAGCTGTGTGGGTATGACTGCATTTCTGACACTGTTGTACTAGATTGTATCTCGCAATATAAATATCCGGTCTTGATGTGTTAGGCAAACATGACAAGTTCAGAGTCAAAATTAATACCTGGTGGGTACTAATTCAGGGCGGCAAACTGAAACCCTTGAATTATGATCACTGGGATTCCAACATGATTTCCTCAGACACCGAGGATTCCCCACTAGGCGCTTACGCCACATGAAGAATTTGTGTGTGTGTGTGTGTGGGTGGGTGGGTGGAGGGACTTAGTGACGGTCACCCTACGAATCGCGATAACCTTAAGGAGGAGCTCCAAGTGTTTAGAGCATGCAGTTTTCACCAACAAGTCGCCAGAACTTAGATCTTAACTGATTTCGTTGTTCCCACAATACCTTCAAATCCTTTACTAATGAAGAAAGGAGACATATTCTCAAGTACCTGGTCACCTGTGGAATGGATGATCAAGAACTGGGGAGCAGAAGAAGCAAACAGCGATGATGAAGTACAAGATGAAAAAAAAAGGACGATGAAAGTGAGATCTCGTGTGAAGCCCACTTTGCAGATGAGGCTAAAGAAGGATGTAGGGAAGAATTTATAAAAATTATGGTTCGGTACCCGTGGTTATCATATCTGTCATCCACCACGAATCCAACAAGGGGGATGCCCACATAGGTGTCAGGATTGCACAGATACCAATCCCACATAAACAGTGAGCCAAGTTCTCACAAAATAAAAAAAATAAAAGTGTGATGAAACTTGCAAACCTTTACCTAGACGTGGGCAAAGTACTCAAAATACTGCATAGCAGGCCCAACCCACCAGCCGATTGGTCTGGGGGGTGCCTCCCCAACAGCTACTGTTTATCTGAAGCAGAGGCCAAATTAGTGTATAAGCTTCACCCCTCTAAAGTTCTCCCAAGCCCTGTGGCGAACAAGTTCCTCAATGGCAAAACACCAAAAGGGGAACCCCCCCCCACACACACACTAGTCATGAGCTGAGGACAGCAGAAAAGGATTTCTGAGCAACTACCTGGATCCTCCTTCCAGTGACACGAACACTTTCATATGGTGATCCCCTCACCATGGACAGGAGCTCGCACCGATGGGTCAATCATGTGGAAAAACATCCACGTGATGCCTCTGTGCCATACTGTTGTTAGGAAATGCTCTACCAACGTGACCACAATGCTTGCTCAACAGGAAATGAGTAGTGCAGAATCAGCTTTTACAACACTTTTGATTCCCTTTTCGAATCACGTATTCAAATTCTGTCTGGTCAGGTAATTTTAGGAGGCATATGACCTTGCATATATTCCATTTCAATGACACACAAAATGTAATGTTAATAATTTCATTCGTTTGAGATATTTAACAGCTTGTGAATTATGCTTAACTTTAGGACACCAGTGTATTACTTTCAGCTTAGAAAAAAGCTCTTAGTAGTAGATAATTCTTATATTAAACCAATTTTCTTTCTCAAACACACCAAATTTCAAAGTTTACTATTGAACAAAAAACATCTTTGTGAAGCATGTCTACAAAAGTATACTAGATTACTTTTCAAATTGTATATAAATTTTCAACAATTTTATCGTTTTCGCTTTTGCATCACAATTTGATCATTAAGGATTTTGTTGAATCTAAATGTTCGTAGTTTCATTGATTATTTCCAGAAAATCATTATACAGTCGATAAATTTTACCTAGAACTATATTTTTACAACATCACATATATGCATCAATTGTAATGGGCAATAGTAGTTTTGATGTTGCTACAATTGTTGCCACATAAAAATCGAACATTTGAAATTTCCAATTTTGCTCAATCAGCGATATCGATTATATTGGCAAAATATTTAAGAGCCAGTTGAAGCTGTTATGTGTCGATCGATTTCTAATTCCAATATATCCTTTAACATGTCTCCAGCTCTACAATTTTGGCGGAGTTTGTAACATACCTAAGCAACAAATTTCCACATCTCTGGTACAGTTTTACTTCATGCGCAACGAAAATTAGTAACTGAATTATTAAAGACCACATTCTGTTTTTCACAATTTCCCTTATCATCAATTATCAATACCACAGACAATGAATCAGACTCTGATATTAATTACCTCTAGACAGCCTGAGATAATATACACAGATTGCTAAGTCGGTAGCTTGCTAGTCCACAGCTTGGATCAGATCTTGACAATGTGGAGAATTTCTGTTTACAGAATAAAAACTGCAATCGCCATTTGTCGCATATGATAGTAGTGGGGTTTCATGTCTACACGCTCTACGGTAAAAGAACACGAGGAATGTCTTTGACGGGAGAGGCTCACCTATCTTAAAGTCTTCCAGTCCGTTTTTTTCTCAAACCTGATTTTGTGTTTGTTATCTTTATGGCTGGCTATTTAAACCACAGTGCAAATTTAAAGTGCCGCTCAGAATTAAAAACAACTAATCAACTAAAATTCACTATGGTTAAAACTGGCCTCCATTTGGCTATGAATAATTCAGCGAATTTTAAATTTCTTTAATTTAATCGGTGAATATTGAATACAGTTCGAAACGTATTAGCTATAGAATCTTGCATTACAATACCTAAAACACACCTAACCGTACCACTGAGTTCCCATTAGTCTCCAATTCGGAAATCTTTCTATTGCATTTTTAGAGTTCACAAATTCCTACTGCTAAATATACTTCATCGTACTTAGAGCACTTGAGTTTTGTCGCTAAGTTGGGTTGTTTCACCTCTGATGTGTGCAAAAATTTCTCTGATGTGTGCTCTCATTTTTTCTCCTCGCTCGTTTGATTTGTTTCTCCTCCGATGTGTGCTCCATTGTGTGCAAAATAGTGAGCGGCACGGCACTATTTTGCACACAATGGGATAAAATGTCAGGTCACAAGGACCCTGAGGGTTCAGAGAGTATTCGGGGGAGGGGACCCACAGGACAGCTGTTAGAAGACAGATAGTAGCCTCCCGTCAAGGCCATCCAGAGTGTCCTTTAAATGTGCGGAGGATATGGCGCTCCCGCACATTCCATTAGTCTTCTAATTCTTCTATTGCAGTTTTTCTATTGTTACATTCCATTAATATTCCAATTCTTCTATTGCATTTTTAGAGTTCACAAAATTCACAGTGTGAAACATACTTCTATCGTACTTACATCAGCCGCAGCATGCGAGTTGGGGGAAGGGACCAACTGGACAGCTATTAAGAGACAGGTGGTAACCTGCAGTCAAGGCCATCCAGCGTGTTCTTTAACGTGCACAAGGTATGGCTCTCCCACACACAGAACCATGGCTTAATGTCACATACGACAGGCTGCGGACTTTACAAGCCCATTGGTGTCTCCTACTGACTGAGAGCAGGGAATACTACTGAGATAAATCTCAACGCTGTCCGAGTTGAGACTCGAACCTGGGAACTGCAGATTATGAGCCTTCAACAGAGCTCTTACGAGTCTGGCACGACCACCCCAAGAGTGTTATCGATGGCAGTGCACAACCTATATTGAAAATAGTAGAAGAAATGAAATATTGCCCTCAATGTAAGACACTAATCCTAAAGGTGGAATTACGAATTACTCAAAGTACTAATTAACTGTAAAGATGTTATTGATAATTTCATAAAATACCGATTAATTCTAAAAGTGCACTTCATTTACTGAATAAATATTAATGAAAGAAAGCAATAAAACATAACAGCCCATTAAAATACTTCAAAGTCAGTTTTAACCATAGTATTTTTTAATGAGATTATTTTACAGTCCTAAAAATACAATAATGTTTTGTAACTAAACATAATAAATGAAGACTACGTCATATTTTTAATGTATTTGCATGTATTTGTTTAAAATTACTAGATTAATTATAAAAAACTATATTCGTCAAATGACTATATCGAATATTTACATATACGTATTACACTGAGATGTCAGTTTATTAGGTGCACCTAACTAATAACGTGTTGCGCCTCCTTTGCCTTCGGAACAGCCTGAATTCGTCGGGGCATGGAACTTACAAGATGCTGGATGCGTTGTGCAGGAATGTTTACCATGGGGAAAGGATTGTATCGTGCAGTCACTGCAAATTAGATGGTGGCACGGTCTCGCTGCGAACAGCCCTTAGCACCTCATCCCAAAGATGCTCGATAGGGTTTAGATCTAGAGATTCTGCAGGCCAAAGACGCAAGGAAAATTCGTCGGCATATTAATGAAACCATTCGTTGATGATACGTGCCTTGTGAGCAAGCATGTTATGATGCTGAGCATCTCTATCTGAGTGAGGATAAACTGCAGCCATGAAGAGATTAACTTCATCAGCAACTATGTTTAAATATGCCGTTGCATTTTTGAACAACCCCCTACTAACCATTTCCTACACCATCACACTGCCACCACCAGCCTTTACTATAGACACCACACGAGATACGACCACTCCATGGCTTCCTGTTGCTTGTGCCAAATTCTGATGGAGACTAACTTTCGTATTCTTCACTAACAACATCGCACTCGACGTGATCGCGGCTGTTGTAGCCCATTTGCAACTAGGTCCAATATGTGGTGCATTTGGAGATGACCTTCTGCATACCAATGTTTAATTCTGCTGTGATTTGCCTGTGGACGGTATGTTGTAGACTGTATGTTTGTTTGCATGACTCTTACCAATCTATTTTGACCCCTCAAATCCACAAGCTGTTTTCGTACATAGGATCGCCGATCACTGGTAGTTTTCTTGCTTTTTACACCATTCTCGGTGGACCCTTGAAACTGTTGTCCGTTAAAAGTGCAAGAGGATGGCAGCTTGGGAGATGCTAGAACTGGCACGCCTAGCATCAACTTTCATTCCACATCAAAAGTCGCTTAGGTTGCTCAATCCAACTCTAACTGATGCTCGAAGAGTTGGTCTGCCTGATTTATAAAGCAGTCAAATGATGTATCACGTGTTGGAATGAAATATTTATATGACGAGAGGTGGTGTACCTAATAAACTGGCATCTCAGTGTATGCATTATATGAAAAAAAATCGATCATTGTCGAATTTGAACCTACGCCATAAATGAAACCTCTGTGCCACACCATGCTTAGAGATGACACGTTAAAATATTTTTAGGAATTGCCCTATAAAACAAATACATAATAATTTACTGTTATATTTCAATATTGAATTTTTTTTAATTTTACAAAATTTTTTCATAATGTATCAAGGCTGAGATCTTATGTGTAAAACCAAAAGATTTGTAAGGAACTAAACTGATAATATGTCTTTCTTTTTCTTTAATTGATATTTCAATGCATCATGGCCTCTTGACACAGTATAATATTTCAGGCTTCTGAGAAATGAAAATTTCAGATTAATTGTGGTTTCCAAATGATTATATTTTCAAGCCATCTTACATCACCTTAAAGGGTTTTATTAAAATATTTAACTGTTGCTGTGAGAAAATTAGAAACTTGAATTTATTAGCAGTAGCATCCGTAGGCTATGAATTAATAATTGATTTTTCCTCCATAGTGAATCACTTTGAAAATAGATTTTTTGGTCATGCCTCAAGTTGAAGTTTGGTCATGCCCTCAGTTGCCGAATACAAATTTAGAAATTTTTTATAGTTATGTGACATCGGTAACTCCTACCGATTTTCATAACACAAATGCATCATACTAAAGATCAGTTTAACCATTCATTTCATGAGGATCAGAAAGCGGAGAATTGGAGCCATCATCCCTTGATCTGCAACGATGTTCTAAAAACAACATTATAACTGCATCCATTAACATTGTGTCACCTCCAGAAAACAATACAGAACAGACAGTAACTCTCTCTTCCCGGAAATCCAGCAAAATCTAACAAAGGTTCACTCAAAAATCACTAAAGCAATATATATAAGCTCACGGGACAAAAAAATTAGTCATATTCCACCGTACGAGGGTTACGTCCGTTCGATAACAAGAGGGCGCACCAGTAATAAATGCGTCCTACAAATAGCTGTACCGTGCACTACAGGGTTCATACAGTAACAAGAAGTGGTTGTGTGCCACGTGTGTGTTAGTTACTCCATGAAACATGGGTCGCACCAAAGATATGAATGAGTGGCTAAAAGGTATTATTGCATTTGGCAGCGCCAAAGGACATAATGTACAAGAAGTTGCTGCCTTTGCAGGTATGTTGAAACGTACTGTCAAAAGGGTCTTCCAGCAGTGGCATACATCGCAGTCCTACTGCTAATCGTTGCCACAACTGCGGCAAAAAGACTGTGCTCACCAATAGGGACCGCCACAGTGGGCAAACCGCTTTGCAATGAGGCAGGAATTGCTCCAGTCAGTCAATGCAGGTCTATAACAAGCTGTTTCTGAACGAACACTCCGAAGGGAACTGCATACTATGGATATCTGGAACAGAGTACTGCAGAAGAGACCCATGTTAACAGCTCTGCACAAGGCTGCACGGCTACAGTGGGCGCAGCGCCACAAAGACTGGACTGTCGACTCTTGGAAGCGTGTGATCTGGTCGGATGAGCCACGTTTTTGCTTGTACTCGAATGATGCGAGGTGACAGGTACATCGTAAGCCTCATGAAACCTTCCATGAGGACTGTGTGCAAGGTTCTGTTCAAGCTGGAGGAGGTTCTGTGATGTTCTGAGGGTGTTTCACGTACGAGGAAATGGGTCCTTTGGTTGCAGTAACGTCACACTTGAACCAGAAAGGCTATATGGAGCTACTGACGAACACATGTTGCCCTTTGTGCAGCATCTCTACAGTGAACACCAGAAGGATACCCCAGTCTTCCAAGACGACAATTGTCGCATGCACAGGACTTAAAGTGTGTCGGATTGGCACGACGAGCATTCTGAAGCCTTCGAACATCTCAACTGGCTTGCCAAATCACCGGATTTGAATCCCATAGAAAATTTGTGGGACTATTTGGGGCAACGATTGAATCGCCGTCCCACCCATCCTACCAATCCGGCCGAACTGCGGCATTTGCTGCTGGAAGAATGGATGAATATTGATGTGCTCTACATCCGCACACTGGTGGCATCCGTGCCAGACAGGATTTCGGTTGTTCTTCGGTCGCACGGAGGCGTTACGCACTATTAGGTGACATTCGGCCCGGGGTGATTAATTTTTGGTCCGGTGAGCTTATAACGTACATTTCAATTTCCTTTCTTTACGTCTTACATTACTTTTTTGCAAAACTATGGGTAAAAATGCTTAAATATTACAGCTCAATGGCACAACTATTTCTTTACAAACGTCATTCCTGAGTCTGTGTAGCACAATCAGACAAGCCCAATGAGAACTACAGATACGCTAAAGACAAGCGATGTGAAACAGAATTTGGTGGACAGACTTAAAACGAATGTGCTAAGATAGTCTGGTCATGCTGAGCAAATAAATGAGATTGTTGAAGAAAAAAGGACCATGATTGACGAGCACAAAAGAGAAAGCAAAGCCTTTAGAGCTTGGTTAGATAAGGTTAGAGAGGAAGTGGAGGAGAAGACGATTAAGAGTTTGAACGGAAAAGAGATCCCCGACGATCAGAGGATCGCAAGAACTTCGTAAAGCCCTCCTCATATCGGTAAATAGAAATGTCTTGCTCGGTCAGGCAGAAAAATTGAACTTTAAGGTCGATTTTTTAAATAAATCATCTTCTAATAAAGGATCCTATCTAATAAACTGCTTTGTTTCCCCCATATAAAAAAAATCCTCATTGGAGTAATTCTGCATGTGAAATTCTCTACAGTGGAGAAAACATAAAATTCTGACAGAACAAGTATTTTCGCAACAGAACTACATCCTTTAACTCTTTTAATACATTTTTACGTGATGACTATACGAATATAAAATGTGTATACTATTGGAATCCTAGGTACTCTTAAATGTCAATATACAAAATTAGATATTATTGATCTGTAGTTTTCTAAAAAATGAATGGGACTATACAGGTATTGGAAAGAAAAATGGAAACGCCAATGCTTACAGAAAGCCTTTTATCATAAACTGGGCATCTTCGTACCACTGAAGGAGACATGAATATGGAAATGACACCCCAGCATGCTTAGCGTCATGCTTATAAAGAGAAACCCAGGATAACTGCATGTAATTATTAGTTTCATGTCGTCGTCGAGACTCTAGCGATTTCTAAAGGGGCATGATGGTTGGTGCGAGTCTGGCTGGAACTTCGGTCACTAAAACAGCTGAACTTGTTGTTGCACGAACAGTTTCAAGGTCATGTCTGTATGGGAATTTAAAGGGAAGACATCATCTGCAAAAGGCAATAGTGCAAAGCGAATCCGCGTGCTACAGTTGATCAATTGTGAGCGGATTTCAACACAGGATGAGACAGGCCAGTTTTGTCAAAAACGGTAGTCCAGAACTCCATAGCGATAGATATCATTTATCACACCTGTCAATGCACGTCATCGTGTCCAGAAGTGCAAGGAGCTCAAGCAGTGGAGGAATTTCATATTGTCTAACAAATCATTCAACACGTTGTTTCCGACAAATGAACGACTGCACGTGCTGCGCCACCCGAAGAAAGACAACGCTGATTCAGCTTTTTTTCCCCTACTGTTAAGGATTCTGGCGGTTCTTTGTGTGGAGTGCTTTCTCGTGGTATGGTTTGGGTGCACTCAATCCATTAGAAGGCAAAATGACAGTCGTGAGTGATCATCTTCATCCAACAGAACAGTATTTCTTTTAAAAAGAGAGAGCTTTCTTTCAAGATGATAATACTTCCCATACACAGAGTACATGTGGACCCAGGGCCTTTGAAACCCAGCGGTTTGAGGAGCATGAGACTGAACGTTTTTACATACAATGGTCACTGCAGTCACCAGATATCAAACTGTTGGAAAATCTATAGAAACTTCTGGAACGACGTCCCAGGTAGAGTTTTTCACTCCATCAGACAAGCAGGAATTGATCACATTTCCTGTAAACGAAAGGTGTCGTATCCCTCCTGCTGACTTTCAGACACTGGTAGATTCTATGCTATGATGTACATAGGATGTACTGGACTCACGTGGAGGTCCAATCCCATACGAAGCAGTTACTGTTTTTTGTCCATTATCTGTATGTCCTAAGTATTTTACCACGGGTCATATAAGTCCAATAGTGATATTGAAAATATTTTTTCCACTAGGACATACACAGTCATATCAGAATAATATGACCACCTACCTAATAATGGGAATAACCACCCTTGGCCCGGATGATAGCGGCGAGACAGTGTGGCATGGACGCAGTGAGGCCCTGGAAGGTTGCCAGAGGCACACGTGCCCATTCAGACTCCAGCAGATCATGGAGGTTCCGGAGATGACGTAGTTGTGGGTCCGCATGCCTAACCTGTAAATCCAAATGGTCCCACAAGTGCTCTATGGTACTATTCAATCTATGGTACTATTCAAGTGCCCTATGGTATAATTTTATGGGATTGAGGTCGGGCGATTTCACTGGCCAAGGGAGAACGGAGATATTGCTGTCGTGTTCCTGGAACCAGTCACGCACCACCTTAGCGACATGGCAGGGCACATTGTCCTATTGGTAGACACCATCACCACCAGGGTAAACGTCCAACATGAAGGGATGCATGTGGCTGGCGAGAATGGACAGGTAGCCATTGGCGTTCAAGGACCCGTCCAGTGGTACCAGAGGTCCTAGGTCATATCAGGAAAACATCCCCCAGACATGCACACTGCCACCGCCGGCCTGTACTTGACCGACAAGCATGTCCAGGTGTTGATTCTCGTGTGTCTGACGCCATATCCGCCACCGCCCGTCACTTCTGTCGAGTAGAAACCTCGATTCGTCGGAGAAGGCAACTTTTTTCCACTCTCTACTGTCCTATAACGGTAGTCCGATGCGAATTGCAGGCGTCATTGCCGATGAACCTTGGTTAACATGGGTGCCTGTACGAGGGCCAATCCAGAGACCCATGCATAACAGGGTTTGCTCTACTGTTATCGGGGACACATACCTGGGTGCCCCAGCGTTCATTTGAATGGTCAATTGCTGCGCTGTTGTGCTTTGATTGCCCTTTACCAGTCGATGGCCTTTGGGGCTCTATAGTTATGACGTCTGGAGGTACTCATTGTGCCAGCGGTCCATTCTTGGTACACCCTTACTGCAGCATCTCACGAACAGCCCACGAAGTCTGCTGTTTCTGAGATGCTTCCATCCTTGGCGCGGTAGCCGATGATCATTCCTTTTTGAACATCCATCAAATCAATACCTCTGCCCATTGTGCTCATGTTACACACTATGGCTCATCTGTCTTGGCCGGCTGCTTATATCTCTGTGTAGTCGACCTTGTCATGTGCACTCTGTGACGTGCCTGGATGGGTACACTTTCATGCCAGACAGTATTTGAACTGTTCTTCAGTCGCACGGAGATCTTATGCACTATTCGGTGACATTCAGCCAGGGGTGATCAATTTTTTTGTCCGGTGAGCTTATAACTTACATTTAAATTTCCTTTCTTTACGTATTATATTACTTTTTTGCGAAACTATGGGTTCTGTGGGTGGTCATATTATTCTGATACGACTGTGTATGGCTCAGTAGGTTTATGACAAAATACGCGACGACAGCGCCCCCATAAATTTCGGACACTTTCCGAGGGATTCTCCCACAGCAATTAAAATCACTATCTGTTACCCCAACATTATTAGAACTGAGTGGGACCACACCACCAGTCAAGACCGATCGCTGAAGTACCTGTGGAACTACAGGAAACCGAGAATTTCTGCTACCGATGACGTCACACATGTCCGACAGCCCACTGAGGAATTACGGCTCTTATACTATAATATGATGATTGTGAGTGACTCACGGCTTTCAGGGGATAACACTAATTCTAACTATGATGCAGAAATGGTAGTCTGAAAAATTGCCTCCCAGGGCTAGAAACGTGAAAATTAATGTCTGGTGGTGAGTTATGGAAACGTTACTAAATTTCGAATCCGGATGGTCCTTCGAGGTCAAAATCAAATTAAGATCTATCAGTGGTAGAAAGGTAAAAAAAATGGTTCCTGGAGGTAGTTTGGGTCGTAGATCTCAAAAATGTGAAATTTTGATGTGACGGGTCCTTCGATATCGAAGGTCAAATATAGATCGACTGGTGCCAGAGGGCTAAAATTGGTACTGGGAATATTCTGAGTCATAGATCTATCTCAGATATGTTAAATTTTGAATGCGATAGGTCCTTTGAGATCAAAGGTCAAATTTCGATATACCGGTGCTGGAGGGCCAATATTTTCTTTCCAAATAGCATTAACACGATATACCGGTGCTGGTTGTGTCTTACTAGAAAATATTCTGTGCCTTCAGCTCCTCTTGAAAAACTGGTGAATAGGGGTTATTTCAGGCAGTAGAACTCAGTGGTTAGTACGCTTGGCTACTGATCTAAGGGATCTAGGTTCGAGCCCCGGGTAAGGCATGGATGTGTGTGTCGTTTTTCTGCTGAGGTCCTGCCATCCTCTCAGACCTTATATATGGCATGTAAACTGACAGGCTCAGGTCAGACCTCTGTGGCAAGCAGCTGCTTGAGGGGGTATTTTTTTATTATTTATTTTTAGAACTCAGAAATAAAAGGAAGTTTCAGATCCAATGTCGCATTCAGGGACAAATTGGGATCGGAGTGACTATCTAGAAATCAAGAGGAGCTGAAGGCACAGATTGATTCCTAGTAAGACATATTACTGAAATGCATGTCGCTAATCATTAATTTTATTCTTATTATTAAATGCAATCATTTTATGACAAAATTAAAATGTTAATGCTATTTGGAAAGAAAATGTTTAGAAATACTAGTAAAAAAATGAAATTTGTGGTTAACATAATTTAAAACGCAAAGAGCTATTCATTTATTAAAAATAGAGAATGCGAAAAAAAAACCGAATGCTTCATGGGGCTTTATTTGGGAACTAATATTTGGGGACTAAAGAGACTCATTAAAAGATTGAAATTAAATTCAAACAATATTTCGGATTCTTGTTCATTTTTTTACAATTATAAGAAATTAGCTGAAATTTAAATTATTCTCAGCTCGAACTCAAAGTCATCTGTGGCATTTTGAGCCTGAGCGTGAACTCATCTCTAGTTCATAACGTTACTGACGAATTGCTGAACTTGTGGTCCACGGTAAGACTGACTTTTACGAAAGTATCCTGAGACAACGTATTCTCAGCGAATCAAAACTCGTTCAAAAACACAAATTCAGCTTTGATTATAAATTCTACCTTTGACATAAGTACCATGCATAAGTCGCGGTAAGTCATCTATAGACTTGAAGAACTCTCCCTCCTATATTATTTTTCGAGGGCTCCTTACAAAAATGCACAGGGTGTCCCATAAGTCCTTATACATAGGACGATGAATCTTTTACTTGTGACCACGTATTCTTTCGTATACATGGTCACAAGTAAAAATAACTATAATGTCTTCTTCTTTGTTGTTTCTGATGAGTGGACAGGTTGATGAATGACAGAGTAACGATGCATCGTCTCACATCCCAGGAGAAAGCGAAATTGGTACTTATTCATGCTGCTGGAAAAAGTCTGCGAGAAATTTCACAGGTTATATTCAAACAAGCCAAAGCCATGTCACATGTCCGTCACTAATATTCTGAAGAGACTGAAGGTGATTGATTCGATGATAGATAAACGAAGACCAGGTCGTCCGAGTACAACAACAGATGAAGACCACACTATGGATGTGCTGACTAAAGTCGCCAAACTGTAGGAAAAGTGCAAAAGAAATGGAAATTGTAAAATCATCGGTATCCAGAATCCTGAGAAGAAACAGGTTCCATCCATACAAAATGCAAATGGTACAGGAGTTGCGCCGTCCCATGGCCAAGTGATTCTAACTGATCTAAGGGACCTGGGTTCGAATCCCGGGTTAAGGCATGGATGTATGTGTCGTTTTTCTACCGAGTTCCTGCCATCCTCTCAGACCTTCTACTGTGGCATAAAAACTGACAAGCTCCTGTCAGACCTCTGTGGCAAGCAGCTGCTTGAGGGGGGTATTTTTTTTTACAGGAGTTGCAGGAGGATGACATGGACTGCAGAGAGCAGCTCTGTGATTGGGTTCTCTCTTGGCTGACAGAATCTTCAGCGATGAAGCAAACTTTCACTTGAATGGGACAATCAACCACCACAAATTGTCGTTACTGGGCAGCAACACGACCACACTGGTTGAGCAATATAACCACACGCACATACAAAACGATCCCGGGGTATCTGTTTGGTGTGCTTTTCATGGTGACAACATCATAGGACTATACTTTTATATCGACAAAGTCACTAGCGACTCTTATTTGCAAATGTTAAATGCATTTTGGTACCCTATTTAGAGGACATACCCTTAGCACATTACCTCAGTGCTTCCTTTCAGCAGGATGGGGCACTATCCCACTATGCCATAGCTGTACGAACTTGGTTGGATGAAACACTACAATATAAATGGATAGCTGACGTGGGGTGATAGAATAGCCACCTTGAAGTCCAGATTTCACTTGACTCCTATGGATTTTTTCTATGGGCCACCTAAAGTCTCAGTGTACCAAAATTGCTCTCGAACACTGGATGAATTAAAGGATACCATCTGCAGTGAATGTCGCAAGATAACACCTTCCGTTCTCCATAACATTTGTCGGTCACTCAGAGACAGGACTGCAATGTGCGAGCAACACAGAGGTGCTCAGTTTGAGCATTTGATGCCTTAGTATGGATTCGTACAGTTGAATAAAGTGAATATAAAAGTTGAATATTATTACTTTACCTATGTAAAAGGACTTATGGGGCACCCTGTATATTATTCAGCGCTCACTGGTGTGGTTGGCGTACTTGACTGCTAAGCCTGCGGGAGTATCCTTGTATATGTGTTTATATGATGTACTAGATGAAAGGCGCTGACAAGGTCATACTTTTAATCTGTATATTTTATTTTTCACTGCACTAAAGGTTAGTTTGGTAAAGTTCCTAGATTCAACGTGAAGAATTGTCGAAGCTGACGTCAGCGAGAGCTCTCATAGCCCGTGGCTTACTTGCAAACTATCCAAATTTTTATTTCGACAGTTTTTAGTACTACATGATTCCCGATCTACTTGACCGAAAGGCCCCTAATTTCTCATGTGGGTTTCCCTGAGTGACTCTATATTAGATTAAAAAAAACCAGTCCCTAGTTTCAATGGGATGACTTAAAATAATAATGCCTTTAGAAAAGTAAAGAAAAGTAAGAGAATTTTGCAACGGCACCAGATTTAAATCTTATGACTCTTAGTTCACAATTAGGAAGCAGTAAATGGCAATAATATGATTGGCAGAGATTACTGTTCTGTAGGAATAGCGCAGTAAATGTGTTTGTTTCTAGTAAGCCTCCTGTTTGGGCTTTCGACTTGAAATTTGGCACTGCAACCAGGACTACAAGCAGAAGCATTCTCTGAAAATATGAAGCGTCTACTATAATTTCCCGATGACATGACTACCACAGACACCTTTTATTATTGTAAAAGATGAAAAACCAGGATGCTAGATAAGGCTTCTAGGTTATTTCCGTCCTTCGTGTAAGGGAGTACCTTCTTTTTTTTAAAAAAAAATTTTGAAAAGAATCATCAAACTTTACGTTAAATGTAAAAAGGTTTTAATGAATTAACCTCTGTAGTTGTAAGAATTTTGTCAGTTAACTTTAATTAAATTCCTCAAAATACAAGACGCCTGGAAACTACCCTACTACATAAAATTATTCAACCGAATTTTATTTTAGTAAACACAGCTATTATATAACTTATAATTTAGGAAGATAATTATAAAAATGCAAATGATTTTTATATAACTTTTCAGCGTTCGCTTTGTGAAGTATCAATTTCGCAAAGCTATTATACATTGCGGAGAGGTATGCAATAATTGCTTTAATCCTTTTACGTAATTTTTCAGTGTTTTCTTACGAATTTCAAATTCACGATCAATCAAATCAAAGAACACAACAAAAAGTTCATTAAGCAGAACAGTACAAAAAAGCATGATACAATTTTTGTTTAGCAATCAAATGTTTCATGTGATAAACAAGATATAATATTTGCTTTCTTGTATACTTCAGCAGCTGGGGAGGGCGGAAAATCTATTGTTTCATATATTTTATAAAAATTTCTCGAAGAATGCAACGTATAAAAAGAGACCTTTGAATACAAAATTTTAAAGAGAAATCGAACTGTGTTGGCTTTTACAGATCTGATTAAATATCAATTACAAAGAACCTGTAGTTAAAAATACAAGCTTAGTATTATGCTGAAAAAAAAAAGTTGACACATCACATTTTTAATCAAGACAAGAAACAAAGTAAATATATCAAACGTTAATGAGGTACTGAACACACCGTAAATGAGATTCCGTGAGCTCCGCAACTTTTTTGCAAAGCTATCGCTACCTTAATGTAGCTTTTAACTAATTAATCACACATCAACTTGAGAACCTACGGTCTGTAGTGTCTGAGATGTTTAGAAATACAGTTAAGATAAATTAATATTATACCAAGGCAAAAGCTGCTTTCGCACACCATATGCAAAAGAAAGAGATTTGTTTGCAAGAACCCAAGGAGGAGCATGGTAAATTAGTAAGTTTAATGAATAAATCGTACTGCATACGTTTTATAATTTGCATGCTTAAAGTGTGCAAGTGTTCTTTCTCCCATAAAACTAACATTTTCGAAAATAAAGCTGATGTTGAGCGCTTTTTTCTGCCGTTATTGATCTTTGCATAGAAAAAAAATGCTGAGAAACGTGAAAGAGCATCAAACTAACTTACTAGAAAAGTAATGTAAAAACACTCGCAGTTAAAAGTGTACTTGAAAAAAAACCTTCTTTCCATGTTAACAATTAAAGAGAGACAGCACGATTTTCATTATCACTATTTTTAACGCCGTAACAAATGAATACTAAAGCGGTAAAACTAAGAAAATAATTTGCAAGTGCTTCCATCGACATTTTTTATTGGCTTATTGGGTTGCCAAAAAACTAGAAAAAGAATTCATGATAAGCCAACATGAATATGATGTGGTCATTACTATGTTACCTTAAGCAGTAAAAAGCAGTTTAAAGTAGTAAGAAAAACAAAATAACTCTTTTAATGCTTGCAAAAGTATATACGTATTTTTTCGTACATTTTTTCAAAGGAAAATAGCATAACAGCAATATAATTTTAAAATCGATGATTTAAAAACTACATCTTTCGACAGATAAAAAACAATCTTACTACAAATGTCCATCCACCTAATTATTATACCACTATTTTAGCAAATCACTCCAGAAATTTAATAATGACGATTTCTGTCTTAATATTCACGTTCAGTGCTTTTGAAGTGTTGCTTTTAATGGTTTTGTTTTTGAGAACTGTCACATTTCATGCAGATTTTCTGTTCATTGTTCCCAAAATTAACGAGAAAACCTCTTTTGCAAACTGTTTCGTGTTCTCAAAACATGGCATTCGTATATATTGCAGTTGCAACAAATAGAATTCAATATTTAAACTTTTCTCAATCTTTCCAAAACATAATGATACGAACAGAACTGCCTTATCACTTTCTATTGGTTACGAAACAGTTTTTCATTTCCTACTTACGTAGACAGTGCTTACTATTTTATCGAGCCCTACGATTTCGAACCAATAAAGATAATTAAAAAATGTATGACGTAGATAATTTTGATACCAAAATTTACAGTCCTATCTTTGTATAGATGAGATTTTGTCTTACCACATTCGAAATCAATTAAATATCTTATAACTTTTTCACATTTCCAAAATATGCTACTAAGAATTCGCAAGAATTGTACAATAAAATGAAGTAATTATCTGCATTACAAAACGCTTTTGTTCCAAAAACGTGCTCTTTATTTTCCATAGTTTTCTGATGCACAGAGTGACAAAGTGCCACATTATTTCAAATCAGATATCGAATAAAAATATCTCGTTAAATAAACGTAACGTTTAACCTAATCTACAAACTAAACTTCAAATGCAAAGGAGAATGCAAAAGACGATGCATCGATCTTATGCGTTTCGTGGGACTAGAATTAATACTCTGATTTGAAGCTGGGTTGTTTTACCTCTGAGCAGCACTTTTGTGCACACATTGACTAAATGGCTAGGTCACGACGACTACAAAGGCTCAGAGAAGGTTGGAGAAGACCCACTGGACAGCTATTAGGGGACACATGACAGCCTCTCGTTAAGACCAGCTATATGCACTACGCTACGCTCTCTACGAAGACTTCACGTCCCATCCGACGGACAGCGGCCATTCCAACCACACTGGTGTCCCCTTTCTCACCAAGGGGATAGCGGAAAATTTCTAAACAGAGGGGGGGGGGGGATAAGTCTCAACGACTGAACAGTTGAGACTCGAACCTGCGAACAGCAGAATACAAGCCTGATTCGCCCCAGCCTCTTATAAATCGAGGAAACGCTAAATGTATAAACTGTAAAACAAACGTTTTCGACTGGATCATATAAAATAAGCACCAAATCTGGATTTTACAGCTTATAGCCATAGGAAGCAAATGGAAATAATATCGCAATAAAAAATTAAGAAAGTATTTTACTTCAATGAGCAAGGTCTATCAAGATATAAAAAAAAAATCCTCAAAATATATACTGTACAAGACGAGAGTTTATGAAAGTGAAATAACTCCTTATCCATAGGTCAATGATTCTGCTGTAAAAGAATAGTTATATGAATTAAACTCAATTACCATGCATACGAACTTCAATCCAAACCGCACAGTGCATGTTTCTAGGGTTTCGAATTTAACGATGGTACACTAAGCTCTCTTCCGAGCAAGCAAACATTGCGGATTTATTCAGCAAGGAAAGCGAACAAGTCGGAGTGCAGCAAAATAATGATTGATGATGGGCAGCCACAATTCGGTTTCCAGACTAACGTTTTAATATATTTCCTTTTTTCTTCAATGGCTGAAGAAACACAAAGTCAATAACGTTTTCAACATACGATGCAGACATTTCTAACGATAAACTCAGTAGCAAGCATGATCATTATAATGACTACAGTAACATAGCCAACCAGTTAGCTGACATCATCCGTGATCGGAATTTGAAGTTAATAAGTTCTTTGTTCAGCATACATTGAGACTACCGTCTACTCCTATGAAAAAAGACTTTCCTTTTCAAAAAATAGAGAGATTCTGAAATATAATGCCAATTTTTCATACAAACAATACACTGTACTTCCTTCATAGATTTTGGAGGAAATATCAGCTACGTTAATATAGTTAAATAATTACCATAATTATAGTTTTTCATACATCTCATAACATTTCCGAAAACAAATAACTTTAATTATATAAGGTTTTTATTGTTAATTATAAGCTTAATACAAATAGTCATTTATATTAAACAAAAATAACAGTTATTATTTTCGGTATATAATTACCGGGGATGATTTAAATAAATGTTTTAAATCCCAAAGTACTGTCTTGTCCGTAAGAAATTGTTGCTAAGCTCAACTAGCAACTAATTGTCCCCTTATGTAGATCTCGAACATCAACCTAACTACCTGGTGATCTTGGATACCTCTCACAGAAAAGTCAGCATCTTTGTTACAAGATCTAGCGAACCTTCCCCGAATTGATTCTTCTCTTCCTAATTAACAAGAGCACCAATCAAGCCACAGTGCTGTTTACTCATGAGATGGAATAAGAGGCAAGGGCACTTCCAACACAATTAGCCGAGAACAATAAGTGGCCACTACTGACTTTTCAAAGTGCATATGTTTTGTGGCATAACCTCAAGAGTCGGCGAGATTGATTTACAACACTCTCTTCTGTAGCAAATATTTAGTAAAATTAGCTTATCTAAAAGTTGCGACTTTTATTTCCAAAAATATAGACCAATTTTAAAACGATTCTAAATTGTAGGCTTAAAACTTCAGAGTATTTAACACTTTTTTTGAAGTTGATAGCTTATAGCAGCATGGCGAGTTGTCTTCTTCCTACGAATTCCAATTTAAGTTATTAAAATCGATAGGTATCTACAAAAGCCTTGATTTATTGTACGCTTTGTTTACCCATTCAATTTGACGTTAACTCATTATATAATACAATATAATTTTATGGAATTACAATATCGTTCATCAATTATTCTCTGAAAGTTATTGTTACATAAAAAAAATTTGCACATTATATATATACTCGTATTTTACGTTAACATAAAGAGAGATTTCTCTCTGGCTGCACTTTCTAGAATTTTCAAATTTAATTTCATTATCTTACAAGCTCACAGGACAAAAAAAATTAGTCATCTCCCGCCGTAAGAGAGTTACGTTCGTTCGACAGCAACATAGGGCACAGTAGTAATAAACGCGTCCTACAAAGAGCTGTGCGTGCGCTACGGAGTTCATACAGTAACAAGAAGTGGTTGTGTGCCACGTGTGTGTTAGTCGCTCCGTGAAACATGGGTCGCACCAAAGATGTGAATGAGTGGCTAAAAGGTGTTATTACGTTTGGCGGAGCCAAAGGACACAATGTATAAGAAGTTGCTGCTTTGCAGGTGTGTTGAAACGTACTGTCAAAAGGGTCTTCCAGCAGTGGCGTACATCGTAGTCCACTGCTAATCGTTGCCAGAACTGCGGCAGAAAGACTGTGCTCACCAATAGGGACTGCCACAGTGTGTCACACACTGTTAGGGCAAACCGCTTTGCCATAAGGCAGGAATTGCTCCAGTCAATCAATGCAGGTCTATAACAAGCTGTTTCCGAACGAACACTCCGAAGGGAACTGCATACTATGGATATCTGGAACAGAGTACTGCAGAAGAGACCCATGTTAACAGCTCTGCACAAGGCTGCACGGCAACAGTGGGCGTAGCGCCACAAAGACCGGACTGTCGATCTGGTCGGATGAGCCACGTTTTTGTTTGTACTCGAATGATGCTAGGTGACATCGTAAGCCGCATGAAGCCTTCCATGCGGACTGTGTGCAAGGTTCTGTTCAAGCTGGAGGAGGTTCTGTGATGTTCTGGGGGTGTTTCACGTACGAGGAAATGGGTCCTTTGGTTGCGGTGACGACACACTTGAACTAAAAGGGCTATATGGAGCTAATGGACGACCACATGTTACCTTTTGTGCAGCATCTCCACAGGGAACGCCAGAAGGATACCCCAGTCTTCCAAGACGACAACTGTCGCGTGCACAGGGCTCGAATTAGCCCGACGAGCATTCTGAAACCTTCGAACATCTCCACTGGCCTGCCAAATCCCCGGATTTGAATCCCATAGGAAATTTGTGGGACTATATATATTTGGGGCAACGAGTGAAGCGCCGTCCCAGCCATCCAGCCGAACTGCAGCATATGATGCTGGAAGAGTGGATGAATGTGTACTGCATCCGCACACTGGTGGCATCAATGCCAGACAGGATTTCGACTGTTCTTCGGTCGCACGGAGGCGTTATGCGCTATTAGGTGACATTTAGCTAGAAGTGACTAAGTTTTTGTCTTTTGAGCTTATGACATGATACTTGCATGCAAATGCCTAATAGAGATTAGTTCAGACAAGCTCGGTATCAGTCATTATTTAAATGTTAAATTTTGTTTATGTGAAAACACAAGCAAAAAAAGATAAAATAGTTTCTACTATGATTTCAACATTTTATTACCGTTTACTAATTAAAAAACACTGTCTATCTGCTGGCATTCATCTTTTCGTTTTTAGAAATAAATTAAGAAATTACTCTTCGGTTGAGTAGATATTGATAAAATATTACGATTCGCATTTTCAAACTTTCCCAATAACTAGTATAATTACAGTTTTTTTCGTCATAGTATATATAATTCCTATAAAGTATTCCGTTATTGCTAAATAATTATAGTTTAGGTTGGGAACCACTGGTTCAAAGTTTTAACACTTTTTACCTTTTTCAGGTGGAAAAAGATGAAAAACGCGAAAAATATAAACAAATGGTTCCCAACCTTTTTTGGCCCTTTCTAATGCCCCCTTCATGAAATTCAAAAGGATATTCCTGTATAAAACTACTTAAAAATATTTATCATATATAGAAAATTTACGAGTATTTGATACTGTACTAATTGTAACTGAAATTAGATTTTGCCCTATTTCTAAGGTTTTCTGTAGAAAAAAAACATGCATAACTACGCTAATCTAAGAACTATTCAATACTCTATTTCTGATGAAAAACCATTGGAAACGCTCCGCAAAAATTTCTAAAATGCCCTTATTGGAAACCACTGCTCTAGTTAAATATTTCAAACGATCTTTTAGGGTACAAATTAAAAATTTTGATGGTAGAGGGTGATGGTGAAGAGCTTTACATTGACAACAATGATTTGCTCCCTTATTCCTAGTGTGGGTGTGGAAAAATGCTACTTTTGTAAGAGATAAATGAAAATTCTCATTGTGTCCCGTAGGTACTACAGATGAATTCGAGTAGGGGCTTTGTCGGTATGAGCCTGAACCCTTCAGGGCTCAGGCTTAAAATAGCATTGTGAGTTGGGTTATTTTACCTCTGTGAGGCAACTTTTTGCACACAGTGGGCTAAATGACTGGGTCACAATGACTTTGAGGGCTCAGAAAGGATTTGTGTGGGGGGATACTGGACAACTATTAGGAGACAGATGGTAGTCTCCAGTCAAGGTCATTCAGCGTGTTCTTTAACGTTTACATGGTATGGCTCTTCCGCAGAAGGGGCCACGTCTTTATGTCCCATCCGACGAACCACGGCCTTTCCATGCTAAAAACAGCACAGCGCATTTTGGGCTCAGATTCAGTCACAATTTAACTTTCCAATTTTTCTCTTAATTGTGAATTAGTTAAAAATGCAAGATAATAATTTATTTTGCTTATAAATTAAATCTTTTAATCACTGGTTAGAAATTAAAAATGCGCACTATTAAGCGTTTGATTTTTTTCAGGTATTCTCTCTTTTTTTAATTAATGAATCGTTCTTAGTGTTTGTGATGATGTTGCTCAAAAATTTTCAGCTTCTATGAATTATTTCTAGCATTTTTTTTTGTCCTACACATTCAGATTTTAATTTTATTCTCCAATAATTGTAATTGTTTAAAGTTTGTACACTGAATGGAAAAATTACTATATGCACCTACCTAATAACCTGTTGCTCCCCCTTTTGCCTTCACAACAACAGTCAGATGTCTTGGTAAGGACTGAATGAAGAGTTGAAAACACGGAGGTGGTATTGACGACCATGAAGCGAGGATCGCCTGTCATAGAGCACCACAGTTGCCAGTAAGGGTGGCATCCCACAAATCCCATGAATTTTCAATGGGGTTGAGGTCCGGCGATCGAAGGGACCATTCGAGTGTGGTAAACTCAACTGAATGCTCCTGGAGCCAATTGGTCGCCACTCGGATAGCATGCGGTGTGGCGTTGTCCTGTTGAAAGATGGCGTCATGGTGCGGAAAGAGAATCAGTATGAATGGGTGTAGATGGTCTGCGAGGATGTTCACATGCTTGTGCCGGTGACGGAGGTCTCAACAGGTTCGATGGGTCCCAAAACGAAGTCCATGTAAACGAACCCCAAACTGTTACACCACCTCCAACTGCTTGGAAAAACCGAACTTGGCAATCTGGATCCATCGCTTCGCGTGATTTACGCCATACATACACCCCTCCCATCGGCGTGATAGAGTTGAAACCGTGATTCGTCAGACTGTGGACGCCGACTGCCATAGATCATCCTATGCTGCTATAGATCATCCCGACTGCCATAGACTGCCTCCTGAGATCATCCTATGCATATTCTATCGGATTTAGGTCGGAAGACTGTGCTGGCAACTCTATGCAATTAATAGTGCTATTCTTCAGATAACGATTAACAAGGAGCCAATGGTGAGGGCGATCATTCTCGTCCTATAGGAAGAAAGTATCACACATAAGGTCGCATGAAGGGTTCGAGATATCCTCTCTGTACCTGTGACTGGTGACATAGCCTGTTGGATCTGTGCGGATCCCACAGATCTGTGCGGACATCCAAAGATATCCTCCCCAAACCATGACACTACCACCATAGGTATCTCGTTCACGGATATTTGTGGCATGATAGCGTGTTCCTGTTCCCTCCACATCAGCTGATGCCATGAATGGCTGTACAGAGCAAATCTTGATTCATCAGTGAAAAGCACAAATCACTATTGCTTTTGGGTCATGCTGATATGTCTGCACCAGTTATAGTCTCTCCTGCAGCATCAGATCAGAAGCGCGCAGATCACTGGCCACCTATGGTACAGACACAGCTCATGAAGTCTTCCGCATATTGTGGTAGCGGTTACTCTGTTTCACTCTGAGTGCATAACACCAGATAGCTATCCTCCGCCCTTGGGGTTGTTGCCCCTTTGTTCTACACAGATGAATCATCTGGATGCACTCTGACCTTGTTGTAATCTGTATTATGTACCACTGAACGACTCACATTAAGACACTGGTGACATGTGTATGACTTTGGCCTGCTTCGAGCTGACGTATAGTTCGCCACCACACTTTTTCCGATAAATGATGTCTGGTAGACATACCCAAAAATCTGCTACCTCGAAAATTTTACCATTCACTTCGCAGAACTAGAGAACAAATTTAAAACGCTCGCTTTTAACTATCAACGTATTTGCTTATACTACTGAGGCAAGGGTAGCTCAGTTGGTAACATGCCAGGCTCATAATCTGTAGTTCCCAGGTTCGAGTCCCAGCTGGGCATGCGTTGAGATTTATTTCCGCAAAACTACCCGCCCTGCCTTTGGTCAGTAGGGGACACCGATGGGCTTGGAAAGGTCGCCATCCGTCGGATTGGAGGTTAAGCCGTGGCTCTGTGTGTGGGAGAGCCATCCCTGTGCACGTTAAAGAACACGCCTTGACGGGAGGTTACCATCTGTCTCCCAACAGTTGTTACACTTTGTTCCTCCCCAAACCTTCTCCGAGCCTTCAGGCTTCTTGTGATCTGGCCATTTAGCCCATTGTGTGCAAAAAAGTGTCGCTCAGAGGTAAAACAGACCAACACATGTACCACTGCCAGCGCCATTCATTTGCATACCATCCTCAATCCTGCGTCGTATTTTATGTACCAAACATGCATTTGCATTTTCGGAGATTTATGATATCGCGTTTTTTTCATTTGTTCCTTAATTTACGAAAACCAATGTATATTATGATGTGTGTGTGTGTGTATAAATATTTCTTTCCCCAATAGGGTTCGGGCGGCTCAATAATTAGCGAAGTGGTTCGGATCAGGGGGTACCTGAGTTCAACAGTTTTGGACACGCAATTTTGAGATCGAACTCATCTCTAATAGGTACTAATAAAATATTATTTTTGCTCTGTTGCAATCATCCGTTTGTTCGCATTTATACTGTTAGACAATGCTGAGGATGATAAAAAACTGCAATAGCACTGTCTAATGGTAGAAAAATGCCTTGCCGTTATCCAGTCTTTTTTGGAGAAAATCATCAACCGATATTGGAGTATCGGTTGATGCTATACCTAACAAAAGAGGCACAGAATTGATTCAATATCAAGCAGGAAAACAACTGCCCATCAGAAATAATTTGCACCTCCTTTTAAAATTTATGGACTTCTCCATTCTTCCATTTGTATAAAGCGGATATCAGGGATAACGGTATACTGTATTAGAAACCTACTCTATTCGAGTACTCTGGGTTCTACTTTATAAGAAATCATTTCGCTTTCCAGTAACAGAAATACTCACCTACATATTTCTATGCATATGATATAGTGTGCTAAAACTAGACACAGTTTCTTGGAGAGCCGCATATACTCGAAGTTTGATATTGCGGTGGTGAAACGGTGTACCATATATTAATCGTGAATACTGGAAGCCGCGGTTGGCAAGGGATTACTGTAGCTTATCTTTGTCTCACCGCACACTACTTTCAGCAACTCCAGAATACGTTTATCGAATGCGTGCGTTTTACGCTGTACTGGATAATTTGAAGGATTTCTTTGCAGCTCCATGAAGGCCAGAAGACACCTAAGGGTAAAGTTGTTTCCACCGCCTCAGGCAGTGGTTTGAAGCGAGAAGACGTGTAGCTGCCTCTGAATCTCGCAATCGTTCTCTCCGCACTTGTTTTCGTGTTACCTAAGCAATCATTAAGCCAATCTTAGCTATCGTTTTCCTGAAGACGCACACGTGCTCAGTGAGTCGATGGCATCAGTGTTCCATAACGCGCAAGAACCGAAGTTGTGGAGAATGCCTGGGCCTCCTGAGACCACTTCGTATCGCCGGTAATGTTCAGTGGCCTTGGCTTCTCGGCCTGTCAATGAGGCGACCAGCGTGAACATCACCGCTGAGCCATCGGAGCTGGCTGAACCGGAAACCTCCATCTGACGCTCACCATAGATTTGCATTTACTCGCCAGCTCCGATTTTTCCTCTCTCTTAACGATGCTAGTATTTTATGCATGTCGTTACTTTTGAATCCAATGCTGTAGTAGTCTCACCAACTCATTCCGCTGTTTGGAATCGAAAATATGGTTTCATTGCAACGCTTCAATATATTATTACCGACCCTCCTTTTCGACTTTACAATATGTTATCTTTGTTGCTGAATAAAATAGTGTCAATACACAAGAGATTCAGCAAAGGTGTGAGTAGCACTGCAGGGCTCGATTACCTTTGAAACTTTTAAGCTCCAGTTGCTTCCATCTGGCTATTTAAGCAAAATGGTCCGATTTTAAATTTCACGTTTCTTCTCTGAAAGCTTACAGTTAAAACGAGTCCTAAATTTATTTCCTTTATATACTATGATATCAACTCGTAACTAACTTGTCCTTCAAGTTAAAATAAAAACTGTGAAATGGCAGCTATATATTTATTAAAAGCTTATCACGAGGTTTTGGCTTTCTGAAGAAAGATTTAAAATTCTTTTCAGTTCATTACGAACGGATTACGGACACGGGATTTTAAAACAAATTTCTTCATAATTTCTTAGGTTTATTATTTATTTTATGGTCTTTCTAACAGTTCGGCCATTCAATCACACATAATTTATTATTTTAAAAAGCATTTTTTCGCTATCTATATAAAGCGCTAACTGATTACATGTTTGCGAATCTGACTACTATTTCAACTAATTCAGTGTGTGTGGGAGGGGGGAGGGTTACAAAAGAGCACTGCGCTGATAGCAAAAGTTATATCAGCATCCCCGGACAGGTTACATCAGCATTCCCTTTATCAGCATCCCCGGACATTAGCTACAAAATAACAGTCGAAGTTTTGCAAATGATTGATGTATATTTGCAGTAAAAGAAATCATTCTAATAGTTTATTAATAAATAATAAGTAATTAAAAATATACGTATAACATACATATAAAAATATATATATAAGTGATAAAAAAGTCTGCATTTCGGAAAAATATACCTCAACAAATATCAGATAAAAATTTACTTAAATCTAAATTTACCAAATCTTTGTGAATTGATTTTACTCTTTTAAAAGCAATTTATCGTTGATTATGGGAAGACATTCCTTACTTATTACCGAATAACTCCCCTCTACACTTCACTACGCAACCTTCGTGATCTCCACTGATGAAATTTTACATATTTAATACCAGTTTTCTACGCAACACTCCTGTAAGTTTTTTTTAATATACATTCTGCTTTGTCTGAAAAAATATTATTTCTGTCACATAAGGAAAGCTAATTTTTAATTTCTGACTTTATTCAAATGATTTTTTTTCTTTTTAAAGTGAATATCATCACTGAACTGTCAAATCAGATTTGTTTTTCCAATATCTCAAATATTATTTTCGCTCTAGTGAGCCATCGGTAACGTTTGCTCATGTTTCTGCATATTTTGCCAAATCAGGCATTCTTGGCACTTTTGGCGTTAACATCAATTTCTTTTTTATCAGCCGTTTTATCGGCTATTCGCCTTCATATTAATCTTTCATCCGTCGAGAGATTTTAAATGCCTATATCCACATCCACGCAGGTCTCTTAACCTGTACGAGAAACCAGGGCAAAGACAAATTGAGATTAAGTTTCTAAGCTATCTCTGTCCTTTTTGTTGGAGAGCACTCAATTTCCTTCAAAAAGAGATAAAATTTTATCTGATCGACAAATTTTAATCCTTAAAAGTTCTTTTTTTACAAACTGCCTGACGCAAGTATTGAACTTTCATTTACATCCAACCAACTCAAAACTGTCCAAGCTAATAAATAAATACATCAGAATTTGATCCAAACGACAAGAAAATAAAACATACAAATATCGGGAAAATCTCACGGTAAACGTTACAATTTTCAAAATTTGGAAGCCAAAGAGAGCATTTTTCTTTTTGCATTAAATGTTTCAAATGCTTCACCCTTATTCATTTGCATATTTCGAACGATGCAATAAGTAAGAAAATAACACTTTGCTCAAAAACATTTTTCTGTTGCATCATTCTTTATTAATGGTAACTCATACAAAATTCGCTTTCCATAATGACTTTAATAAAATAAATGTATGTAACGAACATAAAACACGAAAATATTTCCAACATTGCTAAATTTACTATAACATAAAATGTGTTTAAGCAGAAATGATTTCACAGTTTTTTACTTAATATTTAGGCAAGTTTTCCGCTAAAGCACTATTAAAGCTGCCCAAAACAGTGTCTAAAGATATTTATAATCTTTTATCTAAACCAATGTAGGGGTATATCTTTAAACTTCCATACAGCTTTAGTAGTGCATTAGCGCAAAACTTGACAAAATATTACTATACACGGCAGTATGAGTGAGTGATTAAGCACGAGACGTAAATGAGTAAAACAAGAAAAGCTTCAACTGATTCAACGTTGCCTGATGCTACTTAAAGCTGTGGTTCAATCGAATCATAAAAAAATTCTTAAAAAGGAAAATTTCCGAAGTTTGACCATTGGAGCATTATAAAGAGAAATATAGCTGTTGCTGTATAGTTGGGTTATTTTATCTCTGAGTGGCACATTTTTTCATACAATGGGATAAATGGCTTAAGAAATCTGTTAACAGATAAATGCGATCCTCCCGTTAAGGCCATCCAACGAGTTCTTTAAAGTAGACAAGTTATGGGTCTCATGCACAGAACCATGGCTTAACGTTTCACCCGACCCATGACAGCCTATCCAAGTCCATAGATGTCCCCTTTCTCACTGAGGACAGGGTGAGGGTTAGTAGATATAAATCCGAAAACTGGCATAGTTGGGATCCGAAACAAGGAACTGCAGATTATGACCACTACCGACTTCACCCACTGCTGTCAATAGGAAGCGAAATCAGATTATTACTGAAATTCACTCATAAATTCAGAACAGCGGCAGTTCCATTGAGATTTTTTACCCTGACCAGTAATTTTTCGCCCATAGTAGTACTCAAGTGTGGTAACAGCATTAGCCAAAACACCAAAGAGCCAAAAGATTATGACCAGTATGTCTTTATGCAAATCGCAGCAATGCAGCTAAACGACGGTGCATGTGTAGGTCGTGAAACGATATAAATAACACCTGATACTGAGCTCCGATAATCAGTGTTATTCTTGATTTTCAGATGGGAAAGGCAACGGACTTAAGTGAGTTTGACATAGGCCAAACTGTAATGGCCAGACGACTGAGTCTGAGCGTTTCCGAGACGGCAAGGCCTGTGGGGTGCTCACAGTCAGCCGTGGTTAGTACCTTCAAAAAGTGCTATAAGTGAGTGAAGGCTATACCGTATGGTACGAACCAATGGAAGGGATACTGTGGAGCAACTCGCCCGTAATTTAATGAAGGTGACGGGAGTAATGTGTCACAACATACAGTACATCGAACCCTACTGAAAACGGAGCTGCGTAGCCACAGGCCATTCGAGTGGTTTCCTGTTGAACCATGTGGACGACCAAGTACGTGTGCATTGTTTATCTGGGGAAGTGTTGGCACCAGGATGCACTGTGGGATGAAAACAAGTAGATGGAGGAAGTGTAATGCTTTGGGCAATATTCTGCTGGGAAACCAAGTGTCCAGTCATTCATGTGCAGGAAACTATAACGTCTACCACTTACCTAAACATCATTTCAGACCAGGTACATCCTTTTTGTGATAACGGTATTCTCCTATATAGTGCCTTCTTTCAGCAAGATAATGCGCCATACCACACTGCCCGGATTGTTTGAGAATGGTTCACGGAACATGAGGAAGACTTCCAGATATTGCCCTTGCCTCAAAATTCAACAGACATCAATCCAATTGGGCATCTGTGGTTTGGGTTGGAACAGCATATCCGATCTGCGGTGGCTCAACCACGTAACTTACAAAATCTGCTGATAACGTGTTGGTACCAGATATTACAAGACACCTTTAGAAATCTTATAGCGTCCATGCCTCGCCAGGCAAGAGCTGCTTTGGCGGAACATGGAGGACCAACATCGTATTAGGCAGGTGGTCATAATGTTTTGGCACTTCGGTGTAGATACCCATTGTCCAATTAGGAGCCGACGACTATGACGTGACGAACTAATTGCTCTCCTTTACAAGAAACAACAGCTTTCCTCTGTTAGAGAACGGAGAAGAAAAGCCATTGCCAAGTTCTTCCTTTTTCTGAATGATGACACCGATTTTGGAATACAAATATGCAAACCTGACATACTATCGATTACGTCCTGTCGCAACCAGAATAAGGTCGGAATTTATATACAACATTTTGGCAATTTATCCAGCTAAACATTTCAATTTTTAATTTCCCCTTTTACCGCACTTAAATACCGCAATTCACATTTATTCTCCTCACTTCTAATCAACCAAAACTTAAAAAAAAAAGGTTGTTTCTACGGTCATCTTGAAAAGCTAAAAACTATGTGAAGAAAATCCAATAAATAGCGGGAGAGAGAGAGAAAAAAAAATAGTATTATTATCATCACAACAGTTGAGGACTTTACACGGATTAGGTTAGAAAAGTTCCTTTCCTATGTTTTAGCCTCCCAATCGCATGGTGATCTTTATATAAACAGAGAAAAAAAGACATTGAAGAACGATCTTGATAGTTTCTTTCAAGATCGTTCTTCATAGCGTGCTAGGCTTCATTCGTGCTAGGCTAAGATGTCTAAAATACGTTAAAAAACATACAAGTGTTACGCCGCTACCTCACGAGCTGTCGTGAAGCGTAGTTTCCACGATGGAATGTTTACTTCTTCAAAACATTGGATACTCAGAATGTAAAAGCAACGATCTACTAGGAAAACGCTGACTTAATATTTTATGAAAGAGAGAAGTCACCTCTTATTTTTCACTGCCCCATAGCGGCACCTGAAATACATAAATGAAAACGGCAAATAAAACTTTTACACCACGGCTAAAGAGAAAATATTTCCCGACGATAACAGTGAGTAACGGTGCACGCACTTGGGAGGCTGTTTTATGACGTCACGTGGGTCTCTCCACCGCTGCAAGTACAAGCTGCGAACAAGACCACATCGTTTACTGTTATGGGCGGTTTGGGGTTGAACATGGGGCGAACATATGCACGCAATATCAATCCCACAGTCAAGCGACTACGATATTCAACTGGGTAAGCAAGCACGTTATATCTTAACAACCGCGTAGCCTGCGACGGCATTACATCAGGGCAAGAGCCGATGGACGTCACGGGAGAATCGATTACAGCGAAACGTGGGACCGCTGCTGTTACAACGCCTGCTTGCAAGTAAGACAAAATTTAGTCATTTTGCATGATGGTTTTGCAATTAACGACCATTAAATATTCAATATAAAATATGCTTAAACAGTCATCAAATTAATGTGCTACGAGCTTACATGCGTTTTAGTCATAACTCTCTACTAAATATGATCAATTTACATTTTACACGAAACTGACGTACAAATAATCGTGTAATATGTACTCTGTCTTGGGGTGGTGCAACCATGAGAAAACACTGATAATAAGTAATACACAGGATAGAGTACTATACAGAGCAAGATGCTATAGAACAAGTTATCTTAAACATCGCATGTTTAACGTAATGAGAAACTTCGTCAAATAGCTAAAAAAAATTTTGGGCTGATTCCATGAGCGTTATTCCTGATATCTTTCGTATGATTAATATTTTACGCCGAAGGTTATGTAATGATGTCGACGAATATTTCGAATGTGATCGTAACCGATTAACCAGAGCTGGTAATAACAATTTACATAGTCTAAAAAAAACCGATATATTTCATGTTGTATTTCTTTTAAAAGTTGAAAAATAAATTGGCTATTAATTAAATTTGCCAAAAACCACATTACTATCATTTCACTTCATTATGGAGTTCAAGGAACCCACTGAAATTCAACGACAAATTTGCTAGTATCCTAAATGTTTGGATTGATAATCAGCTTAAACATGAAACCAGAGACACATCTAGGGTAATATGGCCGTTTATAGCAAATTTTTCATTCCATCCCGCGCATAAAAGTGATTTTATTTCGTTTTGTCTGCATTTTGATTAGGTAACTATTTGAGCTGTATTTCACCATTTGGCTATATGGATCATGGGTCGCTATATAAAACAACCAACTGTATGCTGAAAGAGCATATTTTTTTTTACTAAACAATTTTTCATGCCAAATTTTAGGCTTAGTGGCCCTCTGTCTTCGACAGAAAAAAATAGAGGTGAGAAGTGAAAGGGAGATAACTTAAATTTATGAAAGAGTTGAAAAATAAGATAGCAAAGAGTAAAGTGTGGAAGATTCATGCTTTGTGTTTAGGATAATTTATAATACGCACCAACCTAATAAAGTGTGGTCCACCTTTCGCCCTCACACACAACAGCAACACGTCGTGGCATGTATTCTCTCTGGTGTTAGAAACGTTCGGGTGGCACTGCGGCCCACGATTTCAGGACAGCCATCTGTAAAGCGCCGAGAGTTGCCAGTGGTCGCTTTTGGGCTGGAATGCATCGCTGCACTTTGTGCATTTGTCAGGCATTTATCCCACAAATGCTCAATAGGGTTGAAATCCGGAGAGTGAGAGGGCCATTTAAGGGTTGTGAACTCATTGGAATGCATCGCTCCACTTTGTGCCACAAATGCTCAATAGGGTTGAAATCTGGAGAGTGAGAGGGCCATTAAAGGATTGTGAACTCACTGGAATGCTCTTCCAACCAATCCTTCGCCATTTGGGAACTATGCGATGCGTTGGTTTGTTGAAAGAAGGCATTCTGCTATGGGAAATGGATAACCATGAACGCTGTCCAGGACAATTCGTTCAATGTCGATCAATCCTTGGGGACAATTCGTCCAATGCCGATCAGTCCTTGGGGACAATTCGTCTAATACCGATCATTCCTTGGGGACAATTCGTCCAATGCCGATCAGTCCTTGGGGACAATTCGTCCAATGCCGATCAGTCCTTGGGGACAATTCGTCCAATGCCGATCAGTCCTTGGGGACAATTCGTCCAATGCCGATCAGTCCTTGGGGACAATTCGTCCAATGCCGATCAGTCCTTGGGGACAATTCGTCCAATGCCGATCAGTCCTTGGGGACAATTCGTCCAATGCCGATCAGTCCTTGGGGACAATTCGTACAATCCTGAATGGCACAATGGTACGATTTGTCCAATACTTATTCGTAAAATGGCACGATTCGTTAAATTGAATGATTACAGCCGATTGTCTAAGAGAGCAGTTCGTGTAATGAGACAATTCGTGCAATGCCACTGGGTATAAATCGTACATTGTATTCTATTTTAGCATACGCATAAGTAGTGAGGTAATCAGAATTTCAGCTAGGGGAGGGCTTTCGGAGGTGATTTTACGATTTTCGGGCAGGGTTTTAAGCATTCTCATGATTATCGCATATATGTGTGTATATATCATGCTGTAAAAACAGGAGGGTGTTTGAGCCCCAATTTCTCCTTGATTTTTACTCCAGGGCCGGTACTGGGGGGGGGGGGGGTTATTGGGGCAATAAGGTTAATGGGGTTATAAGGGTAATGAGGGCAAAATTTATTAAACTTGTGCATATTTCATGCATTTTTTTAAAGAAATTTTTAAAGATTTCTGAAACGGAGGGTAAAATGTTATATTGCAATGGCAAACCAACTTCTTGGCTCACTCTTTTACTTTTTTCCTGCGCAATTGCGTTACTTCCCCCACCCAAAATGTTTTTTTACATCCCGGCCTGATTACGCCAATTTATATAAGGATCGATTTTGAATGATTAACAGATAATTTAGGATAATTTATCTCTTCTTATGTATGTATCATGCATATACTACTAGTAATTACACGTAATTTACTTTAACTCTAATATTTTGAGCCATTGCATTGTTTTGTCATCATTATTATCTTATATGATTCAAATTGCAGTTTTTCAGCCGTACTTCAGAGAATAAGATTTGATGGATATAAACAATAGTAATAACTAAAAATTTCAGTAGCAGTTTCTTAATTCCCTAATGTTTCGAAGTTCAATATTCTCTAACAGGTAAAAATATAACAAACATAATTAACAAAGTTTTTATCAGTCAGATAAACTTTTACCTCAGGTAAGAGTCCGATTCTCACCGCCCCAAGCCAAAGCTATACACACACAAATAAAGGAGTCATTGCTGCTGTTTATTGCCCCTTCTTCATTTTTCTTTCTTTTTAGCTATCTTCCTATTGCTTTTCGGCTTTGACATTTGTCGGTTGGTCGGTTTGTGGATTTGACAAAATGTTGTTACACCAATCTTCCGAACGCCGAGATAAACTCATTCGCAAAACTCATTCGTTCAAAACGAATGAGTTTTGGACGAGATATCTCATTGGACATCCATTTGGATGAATTGTTTCACTGGAAGAATCGACTTTGGACGAGTTATCCCATGGACCTATTGCCCCCTTTAGACGAAATGGCATTGGACCAATCGGCATTGGAAGAATTGTATCACCCCCCCCCCCCCCCATGAACGACTCATGAACGTTTGTCTGCGAGTACGTTAACATAGTCTTGTTCGGTGATGGTGGTCTCAAATATGTACAATGGGCCCCAAACTGACTCACATAAACACGCCCCAAGAACATTACACCGCCACCACTGGTTTTTAACACCCTGACATAACAGTTGGGATCTATGGCCTCGTGTGTTCTATGCTACACACAGAGCCTCCTGTCGGTGTATTATAGTTGTAGCCTCGATTCCTTGGACCAAGCTACCTGTTTCCAGTCTTCCTAAATGCACTGGCGATGTTCCTTCGCTCACTGCAGTCTCATAGTCAGGTGACATGCTATGAGGCTGCAAAGGGTATTTGATGTGAGCATGGCTGCCATAACTCAGTCATGTCGTCCGTCATATGTCGAATGGTCTTTGCCCAAACCTTGGTAGCTGCTCCATCATTTAATTCCAACGTTATCATCTGCACTATATCCCACCATTCCAATGTTACGATACGGAAGAGAGGTGTAGGTTTTGCCGGTTTTCATGTACCTGGTACACACAGACAACGGTCGTACGCGCATATCCCTGACATTCTACAGTTACGAATATGGACACCCCATTTTCCTCATCCTCAACACAAACCATTTGCCCACGATTGATTTCGCTCAGGTCGCCGTGTTTACTCATCACAACAGTAGCAGGTACGCTATACAGCAGGCATGTATCTGACCTATTGAGATCCCGCAAGGGGTTTCGGCTTGCCGCATTATTTTGGAGGAGTAGAGCAAGATTGCAGATGGGTAGGGTGTGTATAATAAATTGTGCATTCAGTTTATATCTCTGTCAGAAATGGTACAGGAATTCTAAAATGGATTCATAAAATAATTACTTATCTACCATTGGAACATTTTACTCCTTTTATAATCAGTTTGAGTTTCACCCTAGATTTCCCGAACTTTTATTTTTTAGTACCTATTTATATCATTTAGCAAAATAGAAAGGAAGCGTTCCAAATTACTATTTTGAATTCGATACCATCCTGTTTACTCAATTTTCAGTTTGTTAATAACATTTATCATCACTTTCTTATAAGATCAATGCAATCATTCGATACATGCTTAACATAATAAATTATGCTAAAGACAATAACAATACATCTAAATAAACGACGAACTGAAAATATAATGGAAGTAAGCATTAAGCTAGTGCGTTTAGTTCTGATGACTAACACATATTGGCGAATCTTCGATCTGGAGAAAGAAGCTAAGCCGCATCATTGATAATGGTTTTCTCTTGTACGTGAAGTTAAGTAATATGAGGCTTTTTGTTCCCCCAGGAATCTGCTAAACGGTAAAGCTTTCGGCGGTGGTACACAATAACGCGATTATCGAAGTATTATCTTTATCACGCCAATGCCACCATTTCGGACACTGAGAAAGCTGACAAGTTTTCAATGAGGGACACAGGGCTTGTCAAAGAATAGGCTTCCTTGTACCAATGACATATCATGTTGCCGAATGGATATGCCATGAAACTATCAATAAAGATTAAGAAACACTAAAATTATATCTCTTTTGTCTATGCTGCATCGTATGAAAATAATATAATTGAAATATTGTGGGAAAGCTATTCGCGTTGGTGTTTCATCCTTTACACATTGATAAATAAATAAAAAAATAACTACGCCCTCAAGCAGCTACTTTCCACAGAGGTCTGACAGGAGCATGTCAGTTTATATGAGGATGGCAGGACCTCAGCAGAAAAACAACACAAACATCCATGCCTTACCCGGGGCTCGAACCCAAGTCCCGTAGATCAGTAGCCAGGGGCGCTAACCACTCGGCCACGGGACGGCGACACATTGATAAGATCCCGTAAAAACTTCAGACTATCGCTGCTAAGATTATTTTTAACAAAAGTATAGCTTTAGTTGTTTAATCTCTAAACAGTACTTTTTTTTGCACACTGAGAAAAATAATCAGGTCATAAAGAACACAAAGTTTAGAGCAGTTTCCAAAAGAAACAATCTGTTTGCCATTTTCTATCTATGCTCAAGAGGCTTTATTCATATTCAAACGCAGGCCCGGATCTAGAGGGTGGTGGTGGTGGTGGTGGGGGGGGTTAACGCCTAGAGGGCCCATCCCCTATTTCAAAATGCTCGTAACCGGAACTTAGGAGAAAAAATATTAAGATACTTGAAAAATGCGTGAAATATACGTAAGATTTTAAAGATAATTGAAACGGAGAGAAAAAAGTACCGTATTTTTCCGTGTATAAGACAAAACCATACTTTTTCGAACCCAAAATTAAGAAATCAATATTTTAAACATAAAACAGAACACATCTGATATTTTTTTAAATATTCAAAGTATATTTAGTAATTAGGTAATATTTTTAAGAATCAGCCGTTAATGACGTCAATAGACAGAGTTAACAAAGGCTAGTGATTGACGGAAGCCTGTTCGCGGAGACAAGGTACCGGCAGTTTCGCCACGGCAACCGCGGGGTCTCTCAACCGGTTACCCCCGTGTATAAGACGACCCCCAATTTTTGGTCTAAAATTTTTAGAAAAAAGTATCGTCTTATACACGGAAAAATACGGCATATACGTTCCAGTGACTGTATTTTTCTTCTGGCTCGATCCAGTCACTCCCTCTATCCACCTTATTTTTTTCCAGATGCAAGCCTGAGCAAAAGTATCACAAAGTTTCCTTCCTATAATTCACCTACTGTCGAATATTCTTGCTCTTGGTAATATGATAATATATCCTGAATATGCTGAATTACCACTATGTTTTCCATTTGTTTGTGGGTTGTCGATTTAACTGAAAAGATGCACAAGATACCTTATAACAGCTGGTGGATAATTCTATCAGTGTCATTGCAAGTACCCGAATATTTCTTCCTAGGGGCATCGCCGGGCTCTAGACCAGAGGAATGTGTCTCAGGAGGTGAGCTTCTTTTTTGCTTCTAGAGCATGAAAAGGTCAACTTGTTAAGGTGGTATATAAAATTCCTACGTATTGCATTGATGGATTAAAAAAAAACATTTAATAGTAGAGGAATGGGTCTTTATCTCTTGTTTTGGTTAGGAGGCTGTTTAATATTAACTGCCCATCTCTATCAAAAAGTCTAATACTTTTGTACTAATAAAGACGGACACATAAAGGTATGATACTAAATATAAATAAATTAAAAAATACCTACCTTCCTATAAGGGTCCTAAAAAGTAGAAAATAAACCTAAAGCATATCGATGGTATGTACAATAAGTCACTGAGTTCGTATTCACTTCAAAGGAAGATGGGGCACCTGCAATCGTGTTGTGTAGGTAAATCGGTGCCCGATTTTCACTTTGAAGTGAATACGAACTCAGTGACTGATTTCACCATCTATATGCTTTGGATTTATTTTTCTACTTTTTAGAACTCATATATGGAGATAAAAAAAAATACCTTAAGAAAATATCACTCTGAAGAAAGAAAATAATCACTAACACCTTAAGAAAATATCACTCTTAAGAAAATATTATCTAACGTCGATCAATTTTACAGGGAAAATTGGAAATTAAAGGAAAAATTGTCTTGAGCCGGATGGCATAAGAACTCCTGATAACATATCAGGTGCTCTGACCGCTGAGCTACCGGCCGCCGATCAAGATCTCTAATTGATGCTATGAACTTTCTACCTATAGTACACAATTCTCCGTTTCTCATGATGGTATTGTCCCAGCTGCTCTCAGCCTCAAGAAACAATGACAAGTAAGTCATGAAGATGACAAGCATATTCCGAGTATACAATTGATTAAATTGAAGAGATTTTTTTCCGACGTGTTTATTCATATATTATAGAAGATATCACTCTGAATTTAACGTCAATCAATTTGGTTAATATGGTGGATCGACGTTCAGATCAGAATGATATATTCCTTAATATATAAATAAATACGTCGGAAAAAACTCTTTTCAATTTATTTAAAAAATACCTATTTATATTTTTTTCTTCATCGCTAGAAACACCTTCCTTCAAAAACTTTCATTTGATTTATGACTCATAAACATCGACTACAATTTTCCTCCCTTTCGGAGTAGTGTTTGAGGTAGCCCATGACATTGGAGACGTCACAAGCTTTAATTTGAGATGACTCGTTAAATTCTAACTGCGAAAATACGCCTTCCTTTTATTGTGGAGGGAGAGAATAGTGGGGCAAAATTCAAAATAGTTTACAACGGTCATTATATGAGCTATCATTTAACACCTAACTCGCAATTGTAAGCCTTCGCGTTCGGAAGATATAGTAGAACGAGTTTTCACATTTTTTAGGGGGGTGTCAAGATCTCTCTTATTTATGTGAGAGATCTGTTGGCTTAATGTCTTTACTGGACCATTCTCATACAGTAGCTACCGTACTTAATAATGACACTATTAACTCAATATCTCTTGACTAACCATTAGTTTAATAAACAGCACTTTACATAAACGAATAGAAAAACAATTGGGCGCAGCCATAATACACTACACTGTCCACCGAGAATATCCAGTCATTTACTTTATCAAAACGTCCTTCAACGATGATGACTTCCATAGCACAGCAATCCACTTGCGACCCTTTCGACGGTCAGGAGAAAAGTTTCTTTCTTCTCCGAAGGGCTTCACTCCCCCCTTCCCTTTGTAAGCGCGCAGCAGACCTCACGTCGGCTCGAGTTCCGCAGGCCATCTAGGTTACACATGGGCCACACATGGCTCTCGCCCAACACAACATACAGCAGAAAGGCAACATGAAAGCTAGGATAGTAACATCCTTGACAGGGGGCAAGAAAGCATCATCATCCTCAAGCAGCCATGGGCTACGGAGGTACAACCAAACCGTGCAATTTAGTTCTCCACGCATATCTGTCCTGAGCTATATCTGCTGAATCTCGCCACTGCACACCAATTCTAACAAGGTCCTGTTTGACATTTATCTGCCCACCGCATCCTAGGTCTTTCCCTCTTTCTGAGGTCTTTAGGTTCGGTTGTTTTACCTCTGAGCGGCACATTTTTGCACACCATGGGCTAAATAGCCAGGTCACATGGACCTCGAAGGCTCAGAGGAGGTTAGGGGAGGGGACCCACTGGAGCAGCTTTTGGTAGACAGATGGTAGCCTCCCATCAAGGCCATCCAGCGTTTTCTTTAACGTGCACAAGGTATGGCTCTCCCACACACGGGGCCACGGCTTAACGTCCTTTGCCTAACCTCATGATTAGTTACAAAGTTGAACCATTTTACTGCCCATGATACTGGGTAAGCATCTAGAATCAAAAGCATCTAGTTTCCTGTTATCTTGTTTACACAGCGTCCACGTTTCACTACCATAACTAACCCTAGAAAGAACCAAACTATTATACAGTCTAATTTTAGTCTTTAGGTGTATACGCCTATCTCTCCACAATCTCCATAGATTCTTAAAAGTCCCGGCAGCAATCCCTATTCGTCTGTTAATCTCATGCCGCACATCACCATTATCTGTTACAGAGTTCCCAAGATAATTAAACTGTGACACCTGCTCAAGACTGCAACCATTCAGATGAACTGAATCACAACCTGCCTGACCAATTTTCATCACTTTAGTTTTCTCTCTGTTAATCACTAAACCTACTCTACTACCAGTCTCATCAACAGTTCGAATGAAAGAGTTCATCTCAACATCATGTTTGCTAAAAGAGCTAAATCATCAGCGTAACCTAAATCAAAAATTTTGAAATCTCTAGACCATTTATGGTCAAAATCTTTCCCTTGCAAAGAATTTCGCATAACATAATCAATAACTAAACTGAAGAGCAAAGGGGACAAAATGCATCTTTGTCGAACACCAACCAGAAGCAATGCTAAACCAATTGCTACAAGTCTTATCAACTCTCACACACGAGTCAGTGTAATTACAGAGAGCCATTCATTATGTTAACTAACTTGTCTGGTATGCAATACAATCTCACAATCAACCACAAATTATGACGATCAACAGAGTGGAAGGCCTTTCTGAAATCAGCAAAGCTAACAATCAAAGGTTTCTGAAACTCTAAACATTTTCCAAGAATCTGCCTGAGTGAAAATATCTGATCTACACATCCCCTACCACTTCTGAATCCACATTGCTCATCACGCAATTGCCTGTCAATCAGATTCTTAATTCTATTAAGCACAATCATGCAAAGAACTTTACCTGGAACAAAAAGTAGGAAGATACAACTATAGTTATCGCAGGAACTGCGATTTTTAAAAAAAAAAATAGGGATAATAATAGTTCTGGTAAAATCTTTAGAAACCATGCCTTTATCATAAAAATATTAAAAATTCCAGTCATCCATGTGGTAACCGAAACATTCCCAGCTCTAAGCATTTCCATAGTTATTTCTTCTATCCCTGGGGATTTATGTAGTTTAAGTTTAGAAACAGCCAAAATAACTTCATCATGTGTTATAGGGGCCAACATTCAGGCCAGTAATGCATCTATCATCATTACAAACAATGGGAGTAAAACTAACCACATTTGTTTAGAACATCACTGAAATGCTCAGTTCACCTAGCCATGACAGAATCCTCACCTTATATAACCTTAACTTGCTTATTCTTCAATCCCTGTATACCTGTCCATTTTCTACCACACGAAACATTAACTACTTGTACAGCTCCCTGCTGTTGTGCTGTCTAACTGCTTCCTCGGCTTTGTCAGCTAAGCCATCAAGCCAAAGATTTTTATCAGCAGCTAACTGATCCTCTACACATTTATTAAGCTCTCTATAATGCTTCCTATTAAAACTAATAGGGTATTGATTAAGAACATTCCTGCAGCTTTTTTCTTTTCGAAATAAGCTCAAGTGCCTTATCACACAAATAATTCTTCCCCCTCTGCTCCTTTTTTCCTAAAAGAGTATTGTTTCCAAAAAAAAAAACCTGTTTAAAACGGTCCCATTCTTCCTTAACTTCAGTAGTAAGCAAACCATGACTGTCATAATGACTAAGTAACCTATAGGGGTCAAATTTTAATAGCGTATGACACGCAACGCGTCAGAAGCTTTCATCTGAAGTATAGCTGGTTACTTTCAGCATTCGCGTTCTGGAAATATAAAAATAAATAATAAAATGAAAATACTCCCCTCATGCAGCTGCTTGCCACAGAGGTCTGACAGGAGCCTGTCAGTTTATATGCCATAGTAGGTCTGTGAGGATGGCAGGACCACAGCAGAAAAACAACACACACAACCATGCCTTGCCCGGGACTCGAACTCAGGTCCCTTAGATCAGTAGCCATAACAGAATAATATTTTTCATATTTCTCCTTTTTCGGGGAAAGAAAGCATGGGAGGTCAATTGCTTTTACAGCTTATTACACTCCTCGCGTCACAAGGTTTCATTTGACGCATAGCTTGTTAATTTCCGCACTGGTTTTCAGGAGATATAGGGGTACAATCGTTTTCATATTTCCCCCATTTTAGGGTGAAGATAAATGGGGAGTCACATTTTTATAGCCTATGACACTCCCCGTTTCACAAGCCTTCATTTGACACATAAACAATTAAGTTTCTCCATCGCGTTCGAAAGATATGGTGGAACAGCTGTTTTGACAAATTCACAAATCGACCAACTGACAAATCGACAAATGTCAAGCGAAGAGCAATAGGAAGATATATAAAAATTACTTCAAATTTCTCTTTTCAGGAGGAGAAGATAGCAAATATCGGTTGCAAGGAATGTGGTAATGAATCAATTAACAGCAAATGGACTAACTCTGTTAGTAACACTAGGTCACGCTGAACTTGGGCCTGTAACTGAAGCTTAAGAAATTTTGCGCCACGGTGAAAAGAATTAATACTGAAGCTGTTAAAGATCCAGAAACAGCCAGGGCTTATCACGATAGTTACTTAATCGTTATATCAATTTTGATTCGCTTACAAATAAGGTTGAAGAATGGGAACATTTTAACAGGCTGTTCTTGGAACAACAATCGATGTCTGGTCAAGTAAAGGGGAGTCATTTATGTGATGATGAAATACAGCTTAATCTGAAAGAAATGCGTACAGGGATAAACAGAATTAATATCTACTAATCTAAACAGACAACATTACAGAGAACTTAATATATGTGTAACAGATTAGTTAACAGCTGATAGGAATCTTTCCCTTGAGAGTCTGGCTAAGAAAGCAAGGTAAAGCAGATAGATCAACAACAGAGATTGTACCGTGATTGTACCAGATAGTAAAAGTTTTATGTGGGAAGAAACAAAATCTTGCAGTGATAAGGGATAAAACTAGTAAAAGTTTTGCATGTGAGGCTTCTGTCAAGGCAGCGTACACAAAGCTTTTCGAGAATATCTGAAAAATATGATTGGTTGTAAACCCATTGTTTGACTGAAGATAGGATATATTACTAGCTTTAAGACGCCCCTATATTAAGCTCTGAAGTTACTCTGGCTGCTCAAGATTAAAACAACCGAAATTTTCAAGGATATATGAAATTGTTGAAAAGTACTAGCAAAAATTGTTTTTAAAAAAATTTAAAATTTTTTTAAAAAATCAAAATATTTAAAAGTTGCAAATGTTCTATTGTCACATGGTTCTGTAAAATTTTAAATATCTTTTATGATAAAGATGTTGTTTTCAAGGATTTTACTAAAACTATTATTATTCCTAGTTTCAAAAAAACGTGATCGTAATTTTTGTGATAATTACAAAGAGTTAGTCTACTTTCTGCTCCAAATTTCAGTGCCTTATTGTGCTTAAAGATTTATACAACTGGTTGATGGGCAATTTCGAGGTGAATAGTGTGGGTTCAGAACTGACAGAGACTGCGTATATCAATTTTTTCACTTACGCTCTTGCCAAATGTTTAGTTTCAATAACCATTGGTTCCTAGCTCCATAGATTTCAAAAAATCCTTTCCGTCTGCTAACGTCAAAATTTGTGGTATAATATTGTGTTGTATGTGAATTGTAGGGTTTGTAACGATTGGTTTAGCATTATCACTGGAGTTAGATAAGGCTGCGTTTTGTCACCTTTTCATTCAGTTTGATTATCGATTATTTCATGAGGAATGTAAAACAAAATTATTAAACTTGTGTGCATTTCATGCAGTTTTCAAGAAAACTGCAGAAATCATTAACCTGTCGGCCTTTTAGAGAATTTAGAGACAACCGTTTGACAGACTGCAGAAATCATTAACAAAAGCAATCGTATTAACAAAGTAAGGTTTCTAAAGAAATAAGAAATGTTAATGTGCTGTAATTTTTTAATTCCTATATACTACATTATATGAACGGGAAAAATATATAGGCCACAATTTTATTTTGTTTCATTAAGCATTATTGTGTGCCATCCAGATTAATTTTACATCTAATTTGTGGAACTCTAGTAAAAAAAAACGGTTATAAAACAATGGTATAACAGATAAAACGAAAATTAATCTATACTACGCAGTTTCAATCTAAATTAATACAAAAACAACAGATCCAGAATCATTAGCAAGAAAAGACTACATTCCTGAAAAATACAGGTATTTCTGGTTAGTTTATTACATATTTTTCCCATAACGCATTCAACGTTTATTGCTGTTTTAAATAATTTTATACCATGTTGAAAACATTTTCAACTTGAATAAAATCATTTCTGCTAAACTTTCATTTGAAGGATTTCTACTCTCTTACGTCAGTGAATTTTTTTCCTCTTGATAATGTAACGTATATAAAAGGCTAAATTCAACTTAAAATTCGCTGATGTACAAAAAACGCACAGGGAAAAGCCCTGCAGGATGTAGAAGAGAAAAGCTGGCACTGCAGCTTTGATCCATGCCTTGAGGAAAGTAGGATAACAAGTATACTGCTTGGCTTAGATACTCGCTGATACAGGAATATAAAACGGAATTCTTGACTCCACAGCAAAGGCAAAGAAGAAAAGAAAGCGGGAGAGAGGATAAGTGAATGGAAACTAGAGTGTCCTTTTACGTAAAAAAGAAACTGTAAATTAAGATTTTGTTACAGTCAGATTAAAAAAAATATTATTCAAGAATTAATCAACAAATTGAAAGCAGGCAACTTAATTTTTACGAAATTCTCCCTATCTTTCAAATGTTTTTGTCAATGTCGACCGCTATCTTCAACTTTTTCTCATTAAATAACTCGATGAAACTTCGTGCTCTGCAACTTCCTGTTATGAAATACCTGCAAAATGGAAATTCCCTTTCGCAATGAGTCATTTTAATAGCGTTTTTAAATACTTGACGCTGGCAACTTTGTTATACAACAAAATATTAAAACGGAATTATGGGCGGAAGATATTCAGTTCTCGATCAACATTCTTCAGAAATTATCTAATGTTCATTATCTATATTTATGATGACGGACTGAATTGGGGCGTCATTGGCTCAGTGAGTAGTGCGCCAGGCACCTAATCTGGAGTTCATAGGGACTTTCCAATTGTGCCTGTGTTGAGATTTAACTCCGCTAACCCCCATCCTACTAGGGTGAGAAAAGAGATACCGTTGAGCCTTCCTAAGGTCGCCGTCCGTTTCCTAAGGACGTTTCCTAAGGACTTTGCAGGAGAGTGTGCGGGAGAGCCATATCTTGTTCACATTAAAGAACACGCTTGATGATCTTAACAGGAGGCTTCCATATCTTCTGACCTCCAGAAGATCCATTATGACTTCCAGAAGATCCATTACCCAACCATCTCTAAGCTCTAGAAAAAAGAATTAAAAAAAGGCTCATATAGGAATCGTTTATTTTACTTTAAGCAGCCCAATAATTTACGAAGGTATCCATCGAACATAACCAGTTGAAATGCGAAATTTTCGACTTGCTGGTAAGTCGCGTATTTGATAAATTCAATGCATATAAGCGGATGAAATAACTCAAAAAGAACGAACTACAAATAACACTCGTTATACTTAATGGTATTGTTCTCGAAAATTGCTGCATACATCGAATCAGCCTAAAAAAATCAATGAATATAATTAGAATTACTCATTTGAGAGAACAGTTACAGAAATAAGAAAAAGCGTCGTTAACTTTGAAATGAATCTCACTTGTTTAACCGAAACGACAATCTTCCAATCTCTTCACAGAATTGTTTTCATTCAATTCTAAACTTAATGGATCAATTTATTCATTTATGCAAATACTCTATGTCTGAAGTATTTTGAATGCCATCATAGCCCATAACCAGTTTAAAGAGGGGGGGGGGGTTAGCAGGTAGCGCACGAGGCTCGTAATCTGCAGTTCTCAGATTCATTGTCCAACTGAGCACACGTTCAGATTTATCGACGCTAAACACTACCCAGCATTAGATCAGCAAGAATACGCTGATGGGCCTTGGAAAGGTTGCTGTCCATCAGATGGGACAGTTAAAACGTGACATATGCGAAGGAGAGTCATACATTGTGCACAAGCCCGGATCTAGAAAAGAATAAGTGAGGGGGGGGGGGGAAGGGTAAGAGACGATTTTCATTTCAATCTAATATTTTTCCCTTCGTTTTAAATTCAATAAGAATTTTCTTTTAAAAGGTTTAAAAGAAAATTCTTGAAAACTGCGTAAAATACGCACAAGTTTAATAATTTTTAGCTACCATTACCCTTACTAGCACTCGCAAAAGATCAGGATAAGGGAAAGGATCCCTCTCCCTAGATCCGGCCATGCCTTTGAACGTTAAAGAACTCGCTGGATGACCTCAATAGGAGGTTTCCTCTGTCTCCTAACAGAATCCAGTGGGTCTCCTTCCCTCGACCTTCTCTGAGCCTTTGAGGCCCTTGTGATCTGGTCATTTAGTCCACTGTGTGTAAAAAGTGGCGCTCAGAGATAAAACAATCCAATCCACATCCAAATGAAGCAAGAAATTTTGACCTGTTGCAAAGTCGCGTATTTTATAGTTAGTTCCCTACTGTAAGCTGATGTAATAACAACAAAAGAACTGAAAAATCACTGGGCATATTGAATCCGCCTAAAAAAAAGGGAAACATAACACGCATTAATAAGGAGTGTTTCCAAAGTAGAAGATATTTACCTTTTAAAATTGATATAATTACTGTTATACCTATCCTTACATAATACTTATTTTCACACATGAGCAATAAATAATTATACAATTTTTAAATTCATTTTATTATTTCATTTCGCATTTTATACAATTTACATTTCATGCATTTGAGCTTATACGTTTAATTCGTTCAGTTGTACAAATTTTATAATTTTTTTCATTTGTTAAATTATACATTTATTAAATAATAAAATGTATAATATTTTAAATATTTAATTTTAATTTCAATTAATATATACGAATATTAACCATCCACAAGGGTATCAAAACTCGCTTTTGGATTTACAATTTTATGAAGAATAATATTTTTATTTGCAATTATTTATTTTAATTGTACATAAGAATTGTACATAATTTTAAAATTTATAATGACTACTGATTCATAAACAATACCAATATCTATCACATTTATACATATACCAGCAAATATACAATATTTTAAAAAATTTTCTAAAGTAATGATAATCAATTCATATTTTAACGGTTATGAAAATTTGCATATTTTAACTTTAAATTTTCCTTTCTCCAGGCAATCTATTAAATATTTTCGGTGCTAAATATATATAACGTATCTGGGAAATACTATTTTTTGGGTGCGAATCAATTAGGTTATTATAATCAGTCGATCTTGCGTTATGACTAGAGGTTTTAAAATTAAGTATAATGTTTTTTTAACATATAACGTTATAAATATATAATTTTCTTAACTGAATAATATGTAAATCATTGTAATATAATCTAATACATTAAAATTACGTAGAGCGCATAAAACAAATAAACATTAAGCTACTGTTTTAATTGACCAAAATAAAAGTATTCGTTCAGCCATCGAACGAAAAGTATAAACAACAGAATAAAAGAACACATCGACAAAAATCCATGCGAACTGAAAAGAAGCACACGTAAAACATGAGATACTCATCTAGCATGCTCACTAAATTCTGCAACTGCTGTTGTGAAGAATAGCATGGATCCCAAACTGTATAATTGACATTTTGAAATTCGGCGCATGGCCGCGTCATAAAGAAGCTTGGAGACCAATGTCCAAGCCATGGAGTCACTATAGATATACCCGTAGATATACCCGGAACGATGCTCCCGTTTAACGAGAGTGGAGAATAGATTTTCAAGCTAGCGAGAAGCGCCACTTGTTAAACGCACAGGAGTTTGGGGTAGGTAGCGCGGTCCTGGGGTGAAAGCCAGCGTGTAGGATGGGAACGGATCCATTCTTTCCATTAGGTAGGTTCCGCTTTCGTTTCAAGAGTCTTCTTCGCAATAACAAGAGAAAACTGGTGAGGTCCTGTCTGTTGGTGGCGAAACGTCATTCGCATCCTAACGCCACTTTCCAGTCCCTTCGTCTGAAATACATGTACAAAAGGGTTCGCCGTTATTGGGGCTGACACTAACTTGTTATTCTTCATCGCAGCCGCACTCCCTTAACATTCTCCCCTCCATATTTTTTATCTTGTGATTGATTCGTATCCATTATGACGAAGGAAGATAGATAACTAATCGGAAAGGAGTGAAGTTCATCCATTGGTCAATTTATACTGCTATACCAGAGTGGTTATTTGGCCGTGAAGTGCCCCGTGCGTCTACCCAGCGTCGAAATCCAATCCCACAAAAAAAGTAGAATCGCCATCAGCCCACACAACCCCTACTTGAGAATATACTTTAGACTTACAGTTGATTTCACTGCTCCGCCGCCCTCAAGTTGTGCTTCAAAGCGTCACGCAAGAATACCAGTCAACTTGGAATCCTTGGCATGCTCACTCTTTTCTAAATGGATTCAGGGTAAGGGTTCATTTTGTTTAAATAACTCTCATACCTTGTTCAACAATCCTTTTAAATTCTAGAGTTAGTGTGATAATGCATTTTGCTGAATTTAGAACAAGATGCAATTGGATATTGTCAGGTTCAGTTTATGAATTAACCAGGAGTGCATCTTGTAGGTGTTTCTTTTCGGCTGCAACAGGAGATCATCAATCACTGCGCAAGATGACAACTGTGAACTATTATTATTTGAAGTATCTTATGTATTTAGGAGCTTAACGCCTTGGTTTCTGACGGATTTAATAAATCCACAGTTATGCTATTTTAAAACTAACTGCCAAACTTAGTCATCATTTTGAAGTGTATTTCGTTTGATTGCCTCGTGGACGAAGTGTTCGTACAGCTAAGTGGCGACTTAGATCAAAATCAACAATAGAGTTACAGTATGGAGAACACTATCGATCGTCAGCAACGCTTCATTGAAAACCAGGTTCATAATTTTTCTGTCCGATTCTATTGTTCATTGTTAGTTGCTACGATGAACAAAGAGCTCAGAAGTAAAACTAAGGTATAGGCACCGAGGCAGAATTTAGTTAGAAATGATATGGAAGAAGGAGAGAGGTTTCTGAGGGAGAGAAGGATCATAGTACTCAGGGAGAAAATTTGTTGAAAGAATATGATACTGGGAAACGATTTGTACTGATAATTCAATTTATCGGGCAAAATAAGTCTCTTACATATCAAGTGCTATGGAGTTAAAATTTAAAATGAGACAAATGGAGATATAAAGAGAGACAAGTAAAAAGGAAGAAGAGAACAGAATAAGGATAAAGGAAAGTTTAGAAGAAAGGAAAAGGAAACAAATAAACAAGTTAAAGAAAAATTAATAAAATAGAAGCACAGTTGGAGGTACAGAGGAGGGTAATACACTGAATGGACAATTATTATATACACTTACCTAATAACCTGTTGATCCACCTTTTGCCTTCACAACAGCAGCCAGGCGCCTTGGAAAGGACTCAATGAGGTTTTGAAAACACGGAGGTGGTATTGCCGCCTATGAAGCGAGAATCGCCTGTCGTAGAGCATCCATAGTTGCTGCAAATATTTAGAAGAAAGGAAAGGGAAAGGAAACAAATAAACAAGTTAAAGGAAAATTAATAAAATAGAATAGAATAGAAATAGAACTAGCTAGCGACTTTGGAGTGCTAGATGAGAATCTCATGTTTTACGAATGTTCCTTTCAAGTGCGACGTTTGCTGGTGAGGGTTGGCAGGCTCGAACAGATCTTCCCAATTCGTCCCACATTTTATCAATCGTGTTGAGGTCCGGCGATCGAGGGGGACCATTCGAGTGTGGAAAACTCATTCGAATGCTCCTGGAGCCAATTGGTCGCCACTCAGGAAGTATGCGGTGTGGCGTTGTCCTGTTGAAAGATGGTGTTATGGTGTGGAAAGAGAATCGTTATGAACGGATGTAGGTGGTCGGCGAGAATGTCCACATACTGTGTATCGGTGACGGAGATCTCGACGGGTACAAGGGGCCCTAGAAAGCCCATGTAAACGCATCCCAAACTGTTACCAAGCATCCCCATGCCTGTAAAATCCCAACTTGGCAAGCTGGGTCCATCGCTTTGTGTGGTTTACACCACACTCTCACCCTTCCATCGGAGGTTAGAGTTGAAACCGTGATTCTTCAGACCAGATGAGGTGTTTTCAGTCCTCAACACTCCAGTTGAGAGTCCCTTTGCAAACTGCAGCCTAATCTTTCGGCGCCTTGCAGTCAATAAAGGGGACACGATGTGAACGTCGACTGCAAGAGCGAATTTTTTCCATGGCACCATGGATAGCTTTGTGAATAAGCTTGTGGACGCACCTCATTCAATTCCGATGTTATCCACTACACGGTAATTGTATGATTCCTTATAGCAATGCGGGGCAGTCTGCGCTCATCTCGAGAGTGAATTGCACGTTTACGTCCACATTTCTCCCGCTTGTTGGAAGTTTTGCCATATATAAGTTCGATGGTCTAACATGAAAATCCCAACATTTCGGCAGTTTCAGTGATTGAACAACCGGCCTTCCTTGCACCTACTATCTAGCCATGGTCAAACTCACTTATGTTGCAGCTTTTACTCATGATTACTTTTCCATGACTGGTTTCCAATACGTAGAGACCTGCTCTATTTATAGCCATTGCCAGTTTCAGCGCCCTATATGACTGGACATGATACTTCTGCTTTGCATATTGTTATCGTGATGTATTATAATAATTTGTCTAATCAGTGTATATGAAAGCAGTTTAGAAAATATGAACGTTTGTAAAGACAATTTCCATGGGAAATCAAAAATTATTTGTGAAAGTGATTATTCTGATAATCGGATAAGATTGTGTAATTTCCAAAAGATAATTTGCTATTTAGGAAGAATGTGATAAGAGAATATGTGGTAATAAGAGCAATTTTAATCAGGTGAATTACAGATGTTTACTAAGAGTGATAAAAATAATTATGGTGAAATAAACTATATGCCTAATAAAAGAGCATTTAATAAAGAAAAATGCAATAACAGAGAAGTATTTGATAACACAGAGGTTCCCCAAGTTACGAACATCCATACTTGTGAACCACACATATTACGGGCAGATCAAAATAGTTAAAAGCTTGAAACGGTAGGCTCCTATTTGAAACAAAGTCGATTGGAGCTCTGTAGTCCAAGACTACAGGGAGCTGGTATTCCGACTCCATACGCTATATCTTAGAAGAACATAGAAGGCACATTGTTCTTCTAAGGTTCACATTACATCATTAGGTTCGTTCTGCACATGTCTCGGCCGTGTTTTCTCAGTGGGCTGTTTATCACGGTCCAATTGAGAGTAGTGTGCATTCTGTCATTTTTTGGAGAAAAACAAAACTTTAATCATGGCTGATAAGAAGAGTGTTGATAGCGATGCACCAGTGTCAAAAAAGAGAAATATTATTGAATTGGAGGAAGAAAAGGTTCAGAGCGAAAGGCTGAGAGTAGTGGCTAAGACATACCCATCAAAATGATTCACAACCAAGAAATTATCAGAAACCTTTCAGATGGTTGAAAAGCAAGACCCCATCTATGAGAGATTTGCAAATGCTTCAAGAGCTGTGTTACATGACCTCACATGTTATAAAGAGATTTACACTGAAAGCTGTTGGGTAAAATTCCCAAACGACTGAAAAGTTACCTAAACACATTTTTCCATAAAACGACTATAAACCAACCACAGCGATCTACCAATCGAGACCTCTAAGGCTCATAAAAGAATGAAAATGAACCAGAATCATCAACCTCTATTATCTAATGGAGGTGATGAAAATGAACCTGTGACATCAACTTCTACAGCCTATGGAAGTGATAATGACCATATCAGCAATCTGCCATTCAGCGTCTAACAAATATAGTAAATAAAACAATATTTATTATTGTAATTTAACTTCGATCATTTATATTTATTACTGATATAATATTACTATTATGTACTAATATTTAGTTCAAAAAACAAAACATTATTTACGCTTAAGTATAGGTTAAATAGACTAATGTGGTTCTGGAACTTAATTCTTCTTTATAGCAATGGGCGAATGGAAATCGTGTTCCCAGTACCAAACAACCGACTTACGGATGAAAATTCGGAATGCAATCCGTTTGTAACTTGGTGACTTCTCGTACTGTAAAAATTTCTAAGAATCATGGAAATAGCTGAAAGCAGTATATGTGGTAATGTACAAAACAACAGAGAAATTAATAATAATTAAGTTACTACAAAAATTGCTAAATGTCAAAAGGCTAGTATAAATGTGATATTGGAGACAACCAGGTAAGAATATTTCTGATGAAAGCAATTATGAGGGACATTCAAAAAGTTCTTGATTTGCATCTGCAGAACAAAACCCATCGCACTTACCTAAACAAAACACTTACTGTCCTTCAAAGTACTCTCCTCCAGCATCTATGCAAAGCTGAAGACGTCTAAGCCAATTCTGGAATGCTTGGTGGGTACACCTGTTGTAGAATACTCTGCAACTTTGAATGACACATTTTGCAATGTCTTTACTCTTCAAAAAGGCTTTTCAGTTCTTTTTAATCTTTGGAAACAACCAAAAATCGCATGGTGCAAGATCGGGTGAATATGCAGGAAGGGGTAGCCGTTTAATTTACTTTTTCCTTTTCCAGACAGGCCTCAACTTGGCAGATTTTGTGAGCACTGGCTATGTCATGAAGGAGAACACTTGACACGCCTGTTGTTGAATGCTGCTCGTTCATCTCCAGAACCATTATGGGCAAAACAATGCTCGTGTAGAAATGGCCATTTATAGTCATTTTCTCAGGTAAGGTGTCCACGGCTACCACTCCCTGGGAATTGAAAAATTGTGGACATATTCTTCCATGAGTGAGTCTTGTTGGAGGATTTGGGGATGAGGTTCATCTTCTGGAACCCAAACAATAGTTGTCGATCTTTCTGGGAGTTCTATAGTAATAAAATCACATCTCATCACCTGTGACAATGTCTGTTAACCGTTTCGGGCCACTAGGTTCAAACATTGCCAGCATCCCTTTGCACAAGTCGATTCTAACCCTTTTTTTCTGTTCTGTCAGTTTGTGGGGTGCTCTTTTTGCACAGATCTTTCGGAACTTTAAATGTTGATGAATAATTGTTTCCATACTACCAATCGATACTCTGACATCTAAATTTATTGCCTAAATGGTGATGTGTGGGTAACAGCAATGATGGTTTAACTGTCTCTTTCGGTGTTCCTGCAAGAGGGAGGTCTTCGGAGCTCTGCCTCCTTCTTTGAATTTGCGCGTCATCCAGTAACAGTGCAGTATGAATAATCATGATCCTCATATACTTGTGATAAATCGCTGGATTTTTTTTTTGCGTTAGCCCTAAGATGTATTCTTGTGAAAATGTAAAATCTTTCCACGCCTGTAGTAGACTCCATAGCAACAAGCGAAGAGAGAACTGATGATATGGCATTTAATTTTTACACATAATGGCAAGTTTAAACAAACTTTCAAACAAGTCGCAGTTTGTTAACTTCGGAGGAACGAGTAAAAATTTCCAGACACGTGTCAGGAACTTTTTGAACGCCCTCCGTATATGCCTAATAGAAGCAAATTAATTGATAAACCTAGAATTGAGAGGAAAAAAGTTAGATTTTACGATTAAAATTGGTAATATTAATACAGAAATTAGCGATGGAAATATTCTTAAATTATTAAAGATAATAAATATAAAGATGATGAAAATAAAATATTAGTCAAGTTCAAGTTTATCATCATAGAAATTCTACATTAAAATCAATCAACAACCCAAAAGCAGAAACTTGACGACTAGGTTGTTGTAGTGCATATTACATTTGAAAGTACAATAAATAAATTAAAAATCAGTTTAAGAATGAAAAAACAAATGATAAAAGATAATAATTATAATTAATTACAAATGAAGTAATTAGTTAAACGACTGCAAAGATCAGTATAACAGCAACAATCTAATTAACATGAACCTCAGTAGTTTAGTCGCAGTATACGGATCCCCACTAGTGCTTTCCCCCTCTGACGTCACAGGCAACGCCCATATTCGCCCCACTACTAATCCTTAATAATATTCATAACCGACCACGCCCCTTATTAATATTCATAACTAATAATTCATAATTAATAATTAATTAAAAATTCATTCATTCCCATTTATTAAAAAAATACCCTTTATTAAACATTCCTCCCCCTTTATTAAAAAAAACCTGTGGCGCCATCTAGTGTATATGATGAGTACTATATTTAGAAAAGCCCTCAATTTTAGTCATAATTTTTTCAATTTTGACTCCCCCCTCATTAAAAAATAACCTTATTGAAAATTGCTTCCCCTTTATGGAAAACCCGTGGTGCCCTCTAGTGTATATAATGAGCACTATAATTAGAAAAGTCATCAATTTTAACTGAAATTATTCCAATTTTTGACTTTCCTTTATTAAAAATTCCTTCCCCTTTATTAAAAACACATGGCGCCCTCTAATGTATATGATGAGTACTTATTACCATAGATATATACTTATGATGATATTAGATTATATTAGATTATTATTATATTATATTATTATATATGTACTTACTGTACCATAGATGAGTGATTTAAAATAAAATCAGTACAAAATTCCAGAATCCCAAGTTCTTCAAGTGAATGAAAATTTTTTCTCTGTAGCTGTTGTAGTTTTGACAATTTAAAAGTATGTGATGTGTTGTTTCTGGTTTATTGCAATATGTACACTTTGGTGTTAACGATAAATTAATATTATATCTAGTTTGATTTAACATTGCATATTGCTATAAAAACCATTTATTACTAATGCAAAAAACAAGCGTCTTGTATTGTATATCCGTGCCTCCTTATTTATTCCTATATCACCACATATTAAGAAACTCTAGTAGGTAAGATACGAGTTCGATGGCATGGTGACATTAATGCATTTAAAATTTTACAGAAGTTTGGGAAACAATGCTCCAAAAACTTCGGATTCTTATATTTTTCCTTTTACGAACCCTGTTCTATTGTAAAATTGTCTGTAATATTCTTTAATATTTTGCCCAAGTCAAAAGACTATTTCAATCAAAAACAGCACTTCAAAGGGTCAAAAAATTTAGAATATTTACGTAAGTGAATTAAATCATGTGGATCTAATAGTCCGCGATCTAATAGTTTTACTACTAGTAACAGCTATCACAATCACCAAATATAGTTAAATCATCTGGCTTTCGGATATTACTCCATTTTATGGGAACAACTGAATTTCCTTCATTAGGAAAAGTGGAAACCACTTTGAAACATAGTAATCTGATACTAGCTCCTTCAGCTTAAGTACTTCTGTCTACTTCTTATCACTAAAATGCAAGAGCATCTATTGCGCAACTTAATTCAATGCCGGATTGAGTTAGTTGGGTTGTTTTACCCCGGTGTGGTGTTTTTTTTTCCACGCAATAAGATAAATGGTAAAGTAACAAGAATCCCAAGGGCTCAGAAAAGGTTAGAGGAAGGGGACTCACTGAACAGCTATTAGGAGACAGTTGAAAGCCTCCTGTCAAGGCCATCCATTGGGTTCTTTAACATGCACAGGGTATTGCTTTCCTGCACAGAGCCACTTTAACGTCCCATCTGATGGATCAGCCTTTCTAGTCCTATTAATATCCCCTTTTCGACCGAGGGAAGGGTGGGGTTTAGAGGAGACAAACCTCAATGCTGTCACAGGTAGGATTTGAACCTGAGAACTACAGATTACGAGATTGGTGCGCTATCAACAGGGCCAACTCCCGTCCGTCGCTACTGACTTCATGAAGAAATTCAAGTAACGGTTTCGTCAATTTGATTTGCATCACATAGACATAGGACATAGAAGGGTCATTATGTCTATGTGATGTCATACGTCTATGTGATGTTCATGTAACAGCATGCCGTACTAAGACCAAAATCACTGCTGACTATTGCCTCCCCCAAAATATACCTACTGGAAGAGTAGCTAACTCCCTAACCACATGGGGCGGGGGTGGCTCAGTCGGTAGCGCGCCAAGCTCGTAATCTGCAGTTCCCAGGTTCGAGTCCCAGCTGGGTGAGCGTTGAGATTTATCTCCGCAAATTTCCCTGCCCTGCCCATGGTCAGTATGGGACACCGATGGGCTTGGAAAGGTCGCCGTCCGTCAGATGGGGCGTTAAAGCCATGGCTCCGTGTACGGGAGAGCCATACCCTGTGCACGTAAAAGAACACGCTGGATGGCCTTGACGGGAGGCTACCATCTGTCTCCCAACAGCTGTTCCAGTGGGTCCCCTCTCCCAACCTTCTCTGAGCCTTCGGGGTCCTTGTGACCTGGCCATTTAGCCCTGGGTATGCAAAAAAGTGCCGCTCAGAGTAAAAACAACCGAACCCAACCCTAACCACAATACCAGTTAAGGCATTCTAACCACTATATCACTTAAGGCATACAATCGTTTTGTTTTTTAAGTGATCAGAAAAAAATTGAGTATAATTTTTAACTTCATATATCGAGGAAACGGCCAAAAAACTGATTTGCGAATAAAATAGCCTATCGAATATTAATTAACTCATTATAAAGGTATTCAAAAGTTACGCTATTTATTTAACAACAAAAAATAAAGTTATACACATATATATATGCGCTTCAAAGTTACACGATTTCTAGACAACAAAGTGCCTAATTCGAAAATTTCCATTCATTCCTACACTCAAAATAAAACTTTCTCAATATTAGGTGCAACAGATTAACAAAATTAACAGATGAAAATACGTTTTCCAAAGGATAAACTTTCGACAAGGTGATATATACTCGTGAGTAGTGCAATTTTGACCCAAAGATGCAAAGCTGTCACGACCGATGGACCTCATATCATGATATCAAATATTTGTGCAGAATATCGCTTCCAAAGGCAAGAAAAATGAATGTTTTTTCAAGCATGTCCCATTCATGCACGCATCTGTCCTAAACAAATAAGTTCATCGCTGAATACCACATGATGCCAATCTGTACACTACGACCTCTCTCTGTCTCGGCACCACAATAGACGCTGTCTGTGATGAGGTGAGAGTCAATGGAATGGATATGATAAAACAAGTCACGTTTTTAAAATCTCCAAATATTATTACCATATAGTTCTATAGATTTGAATGGTGGAATATTTGAATGACTGAAACATGATGGATGAGGCCTGGTGGGGCTTGAGACTAATTTGGTGGGAGTAACGGAAAGGCAGTTGCCAGATATGTTGATCGATTTATTATTCCTAATCTTTAATTGTCCATCTGTTCTCCCCAGACCCTAAATGATAGTGTTGCACTAATTCGCATTCTAATGAAACTTGAGTTCAAGATGTCGATCCCCAGCCACGATCTTTCCTCCCTTCTTCCTCATTGCCATTTCCAATGTTGGGTTTGTCATATGATTTCAGTTCACAGAAAACAACGGCTGCCTGAGCAGTGAGGTAAATAAGAAAACAAGAAAGTAATAATCGGCAAAAACTAGTATCCCAGACACAGCATACGAGGGTATGAAGTAATCATATTAAATGTGTCGTAGGTCAGGAATGACATTTCGAGTGACGAAAATGAAAGGCGATTTGAGTCAAATGATGCTCCCTGAGCTATATCGGGTTGGGTTGGGTTGTTTTACCTCTGAGCGGCACTTTTTTGCACACCATGGGCTAAATGGCCAGGTCACATGGACCCCGAAGGCTCAGAGAAGGCTGGGGGAGGGGACCCACTGGAACAGCTGTTGGGAGACAGATGGTAGCCTCCCGTCAAGGCCATCCAGCGTGTTCTTTAACGTGCACAGGGTATGGCTCTCCCGCACACGGGGCCACGGCTTAACGTCCCATCCGACGGACGGCGGCCTTTCCAAGCCCATCGGTGTCCCCTACTGACCGTGGGCAGGGCGGGGAGTTTTGCGGAGATAAATCTCAACGCTGACCCAGTTGGGACTCGAACCTGGGAACTACAGATTACGAGTCTGGCGCGCTACCGACTGAGCCACCCCCGCCCCAGCTATATCGAGAGTTGGCTCATATTGAATACAATGAACCAGGTCGTCCAGTAGACAGCTGCTGAAAAACAACTGCATTTATGAGGGTTGGGTTGTTTTACCTCTGAGCGGCATTTTTTTGCACACCATGGGCTAAATGGCCAGATCACAAGAACCCCGAAGGCTCACAGAAGTTTGGAGGAGGGATCCACTGCTGTTGGGAGACAGATGGTAGCCTCCCGTCAAGGCCATCCAGCGTGTTCTTTAACTTGCACAGAGTATGGCTCTCCTGCACACGGGGCCACGGGTTAACGCCCATCCGACGGACGGCACATCGGTGTCCCCTACTGACCGTGGACAGGGCGGAGAGTTTTGCGGAGATAAATCTCAACGCCGACCCAGCTGGGAGTCGAACCTAGGAACTGCAGATATTTATGAGGGTCCGAGGTGCTTAAACAATTAATTCAGTAGGTGACCGAACCCGCGTAACGTGATGTCACAATCAGGGATATACTCGAAACATCATAACAGAGGGAGATGAACAACTTTCAGTGAAGGAAGGTGAGCATCCGTAGTGAGCAATCTGAGTAGCCGTTAGCTGTCGGGGAGTCCCGTAACATCATCAGACACTTAATCGATGAATTCCCCACCCGAGAGAGCTGAGCCTATTTCAGTGTTAGGAACAAGGCCTATTTACTTCCCTGTAGGAGGAAATCGCTTTATAATATTGAACTTATATTATCAGCTTTAGATGTTGGCTCATATTGAATACAATCATATCGAATATTGAATACATCAAGGACGGTAAATCTATCCAAGTGAGCTGTCCAGGCCTTCACTTCTCGCTCCCCGTAAGTGCTTACCGTACACTGTAACGACATTCCCTTGGCAATAATAGTCCGTCACCGTAGTCCAATGATAGCAGCTAAACCGGTTGTGCTGAGTGCACGTTTCCCCTGCTCAAAAACTGCCAGAAGTTTGCGATTATTTTATAACTGTTAAGGAGAAGCAAAAGTAATTGCAAAATCATGGATTGCTTGTTATCAGCTTTTCATAGTGTACCGTGAAAGACCCGAAGTATCAGCCATGACATCATATTTATTGGGATCTTTACACATTGGTCTGAAAACGACCAGAAGTTCAAATCAGTTCGGACCCTACGTGTCCGAACTGTGAGCATTGCAAACATTGGTACACTTGTGTAATCTTGTAATTTCCGTAATTTTAGCCATGGTTGAACGATCCCGTCGAGCACCAACAATAACTTTTCGGAAATAGATTATATCATATCTCTTTCACATCTTGTGGTCGAGTGTTGGCTATTGGCTGTGCTGCTTGCATTTAAGACAGCTCAGGGATCACATAGTCGTGACATCTGACCTTCTTTACATATATATACATATATTTCTTTTTGTATCGCAGATGCTAAATAGTACACGAATTGCAATTTTTTGGCCAGGAAGTGTACATATATTATTTTATAACTATTAAGGAGAAGCAGAGTAATTGCAAAATCATGGATTGCTTGTTATCAGCTTTTCATAGTGTACTGTTGTTTTAAAACATTTTGTCTTTCCACTCAAACAACATTAATGTTTTCTAAAAATAAAAAGAATAGTATGTAACATTGTGCAAAGTAATGGAGATGCATGAAAACGTTTCACATGTGGACAATTGCTAAGTATCGCATATAATGAACAAAATTGAATTAAAAATAGATGACATGTAAATGTGTTTCTTAATCCCCCCCCCCCCCGCAAAAAAATCCTTTTTTCTGTCCTTTATGCCACGTCTTTACAAATTACGTACATGAGCCTATGGAATTGAGATTCGGGTAAGCTCATTCAGCCAATAGCATGATGTCAATAGAAATATATCGTGCTAAACCGCCGATTGCAATGTTTGTACCTTCGGTTGACCCTGGATACTGCAATCTCGGGTTTTTAGTGCTTAATTATAATTTATGTACATTTAATATTCTTAGTATGATATCGCATCAACTGTATGTCTATCGTGGATATTATCGCAAAATCCAAATTTCACCAAGAGTAATGATTTGTTTCTCTTAATGTGATTAGTATTAGACAGCTTCTTAAGTAAAGTCCATACAAATACCATCTTTTGCCTTAAGGAACATTTTCTTTTTCAATAATCGAGGTAACAGTTGGGACAGAATATCAAATTCTAAATCAAAAATGTCTAGACCTCGTTAAACCACTTAATAAATAAATTAGAAACGAGCACATTAGTACAAGCTTTAATTCATTGCACATAGGGTATTAAATAAACATAGAATGTTCTTGATATATACAAACTTCTTTAAAACGAATACTAATTCTTGACAAAGTGCAAATGTTAATACCAATCTGTATTCATTGGACGGGCGTGGATTGCACTTCCCTGATCTACATTTGCTGAGTTGAGGTATAAATTTAAAGCCAAGCAATATTATTTTCTATTGACAAATAGCGAAACAAATGGAATCAGTCTCTAGACAAAATCCTTTTGGCAGTTTTTGTTTAAATGACCCATATACTGACAAGACCATTGTATATCTTAATTAACATTTGCATACTAAAGGTCCACAAAAATGATCCAGAATATTGTCCATTTACCTATTAAAATAGACTGCATGACATTGTGTCAGACATAAAGCAACACGAATTTCTGTTATACTCCGAAAAAAAAAAATATCGGTCGATGTCTGAATAAGGCAAAGCTAAGCTGTAAGCATTCGAAATTATCTATTACTTCCCTGCTTGAAGAATTAGCATTTCGAATGCATTAAGACACTCTACTATACTTGGTTTTTCAGTTAAATGTGTTTTTATAAAATGTTTCTACGCATTCTGTTCCGAGTGCATAGACATCCGCACTAGCAATGGCCCATACTATAGTTCCGAGTTTGGAGAAAAGAAATGAGCAAATGATCGGAACAACGTGTTCAACGGTTTGGAGAGTCTCTTTCGAAATCGTGATCACAGAGCATACTCGGCCCTCGAAATTCTCCCCAGGGCTTAAAGAATTCGAGAGACGTACGACATTTCCTATTTCGCTTACTTGACTTCTGATGTCTATCCAGCGTTTGGCAACAAGCCAACAGCAATTTCCATATGCATGTTTTACCCATCCACGGAAAAGGTACACTATGCAATAGAGTTCTTTTCATACTGTTCGCGATACAAAAACTCAAGGGTTTTACAATGATTGAATTTCAAACAAATGTCACTCTTTCATCCTTCCATTTTTCTTTTATTCAAGAACCAATATAAATAAATTCAAAACTAATTTTAGCTGTTGATGCAAGAACCACATGTATGCTGCAGTTGTTTTGATATACCATGAATATATAACATTTCATTTTCCAATTGAAATGTATTTGAAATATTTTACTACAATAGCATTTTAAAAAACTGGCTAATTTTTGGATTTTACGGCAAATCCTACTAACTTTATAGAAATGTTAGGATCAAACATTAAGAGAACTTACCGTACGTAATTCTGAAGTCAAGGGTAAGGTTAACACAAAACAGGAAAATAAATTTCCTTTTAAAATAAGCACGACATAAAGTGGTTTTCGTTATCAGAACAACTACAAAGCGTTTACGCTACTGTATTTGCTACAAAATATGACGAACACTTATGAAAAGAATTTCATGCAGCCATTTAAAACTGGGTATCAATTTTTAGACAATATTAAAGACTCCTCATATCATCATGCAGAAGAAAAGCTTTCAAATTCAATTCAAAAACTTCACTGAAATTGGGAGATCCGTCTTCAGACTTTCCCATGTAATATTTTGTTTTCATATAGATTATATATATGTATTTTTTTTCCAAAAGGTTTTTTTTTTCCAAAGGGTTTTTTCGCTCTCTTATTCTTTAAGAAAGTATTTTTTTTTTCACATTTTTTTATAAATATATATTTTTTTTGTCTTTTTTCATATTTCATTTTCTGAATATGTATTTTTTTTTTCTTTCATAGATTATTCCAAACAGTTGTTTTTTGGAGGAAGAAAAGCTTTCCAATTCTTCCGTTATTTTAAATGAGTTGTAAAAAGTATGCTCAATGTAGAAAGTTGGCTTTGCATATTTATTATGGTTGCTTGTTTAACGAAAGACTATTTTAATCGTTTCTGTGAGGAAGTATGTATACTGTTTTAAAAATTTACGTTTACATTCAAATAAAATCGTTAAACGTAACATTAACGTTAAAAGGTTAAATAAGAAGGCAACATTCAGAGGGCGATATGTAATTTCTTTTTCTTAAAAACATTATTTTAATAAACAATATAGTTTAGTCCCTGCAAAAAGAAAAAAAAAAGGTTTCTAGAAAGTTCCTTAAGTTATTTCTTTCCTGATATTATTCTAGAAAGCTTCTAAATGTATCTATAAGTAAAATATGGATCAACATATTAACTCTGATATTTCATTTAAAAAAAACACATACTTGCCATCTCTGAATTGCATTTGGAGTGGATTGGGTTGTTTTACCTCTGAGCGGCACTTTTTTTGTACACAATGAGGCTAAATGATCAGGTCACAATGATCTCGAGGGCTCAGAGAAGGTTAGGGGGAGGAGACACTGAACAGCTGTTGGGAGACAGATGGTAGTCTCCAGTCAAGTCCATCCAGCATGTTCTTTAACGTGCACAGGGTATGCTTTCCCGCACACGGAACCGCGGCTTACGCCCCATCTGACAGGCAGCGGCCTTTCCAAAACCAGCGGTGTTCCCTACTGACCGAGAAGGGCAGAGTGGAGAGTTTTGCGGAGATAAATCTCAACGCTAGCCCAGGTGGGACTGAATCTGGGAACTGCAGATTATGAGTCTGGCGCGCTATCAACTTAGCCTATCCGACTCTCATTTCGAGTGGAATTTGAGTGGTTTCCAATAGCACCCTGGATCATTTTACACAGACGTCTAAAAGTATAGTAATAATTTATAATTTGGTAGTTTTATCACTGAGCAAGAGATGCTAATTCACATGACACTTCAAAGATGATAATAAGGAAAAACAAAGCTTTCTGATAAAACAATGCGCTTCGGCAACAACAAATTTCCGCTCATCTATGTTTGCCTATTCCGACGTAGGGTACGACAAATGGTTGTCTCGGAAACAGGAAGTACTGCGGATCCCACCTACCAGAAGACCACAGGAAATTACTTCTGTGACGCGGAACAGCAGGATATCCGACTTGCCGCTAGCTCATAATTAATATTTAATGTTATGTAATATCGTCCACGCTTAAGAGGAGTTTTGGTAATACATATAGTCTCGGAGACTGGAGTGCTACACTACAGAATGAGTGGTAGGTTGAAAAAAATGAGCATGAAATATTCGCGTCATAACAGAAAATTGCTTAGGTTCAGAAAGCGAAATGATTTTTCTTTTGCATAACATCTTTATATCAAAAGCTGACATAAAATTAGGGTTTACAATTAAAATAGCTGTCAGTTAAAGGTTTGGGAAAACAAACAAAATGTAATAACAAAGTCGGATAATTATGCTCTCTCAGCAGCTGTTGTTCAACAACACGATAATATATTATAAAGCAGAACAAGAGCAAAAGGGTTAATGTTAAATTTTCATGCACAACAATAATTATAAACATAAATCTATATACCTAAATACCAAAAGTTGTGCACTGTTCTAAAATTTAGTTAAATACAAAATAATTACTGAAATATATGTATGAAAACAAACTAGAAGCAAAATTTTAGCAACAGGTTGAAACTCTATTCACTTTTATTGACAGCAGTGACCGTCATATTCGGATAACAACTGACTACAAATTTTACACGCGAGTAAACATCATTCAACTCTGACTTGGCTTTCCTGTACAGTGAGCCTTCAAATGCGAAATGATGATCTTCAAATGTGACTCGTTCAGAGAAAGGGACGGATTTTCCGAAATGTTTCAAAAATAATAGTCTTCATTAAAAGAGAAAAGGCAGGCAGGCAGGAAGATCTGCCGCCTACCAACCTATAAAATTCTCAAGCAGCAATGAGCTATGGAGATCCAACTAGACTGTGTAATTTAGTCCTTCGAATACATCTAACAGGAACTAAAGTTGTTCCATTTGATCATTGTAGGCCGGCCAATTTCAGCAAAGTCCTATTTCATTGTCTGCCCAGTGATTTAGCAACTGATGCCTATCCAACAGAAAAAAAGGTCTATCCCTCTTTCTGAGGCTCTTAGACACACTGTTCCTAACCCTCTTTGCTAATATATAGTTCTGTATGTGGACAACATGGTAAAACCAAAACAGTCTCTCTCAAATGTGGTTGCCGATTCCGCCTAATCTCATCATCTATTATATATTTTAGACAATTTATCTCTCGGCTTGTTCGACAACTCCTCGTAGACCAGGGTCAGGAACCGGCAGCTCCGTTGCGCATGCGGTTCTGAGCACTCTGAAAAGTGGCTCTTGAGACATTATGGTTCATCATTCAACTCTGAAATTTTTAAACGATTACCATTAGAAACAAGCACCAAAACAAGTTAGTAGGACGATAGTCTGAAAACATTTATGCAATTTAAATGCTGTAAATACACTCCAAATTTCATTAAGTTAGTCGAAAAGACCAAAATCAGGAACCTATCGGTCAAATACCTGCGAATTTCGGAGAGCCGAAACTTTCCACCACCAATGACGTCATCTGAATGTAAATGAATGTCCACGCAACAGTTTAGAATACGTATGAAATCTCTAACTACATGTTAACGACTGAGTAACGCCAGGTAATTCTGCTAGTTACTTATAAAGTTAAATTATCCAATCCTCAAAATTCTGCTTAAGTATCTAGAACCAAAGGCATAAAGTTTCCTGTTATCTTGCTTATAAAGGATTCAAGTTTCACTACCAGACCAAATTGTAGAAAGAACCAAACTATTATACAGCTTAGTTTCGATCGTCAGGTGTATACTCCTATTTTTCCACACTCCATATATCATTATATGTCCAAGCAGCAATCCTTATTCTTCTGTTTATTTCATACCGCACATCATCAGTATCTGTTACACAGCTACCGAGGTAATTAAACTAGGAAACGTTTTCAAGGGTACAACCATTCGAAACAACTGAAGTACAACCGGCCTGATAAATTTTCATGACTCAAATTTCTCTGTTTATCACTAGATCTACCCTATTATCAATCTCAACAGTTCTAATGAGAGAGTTTGTCTCATTAATATCATTTTCCAAAAGGGGTTAATCGTTAGCATAACCTAAATCCGAAATTTTCGAATCTATAGACAATTTAAGGCCAAAATTTGCTTCTTCCAGTGAATTCTGCATACCATAATCAGCAACCAAACTAGAGAGAAAAGGTGACGAAATGCACCCTTGTCTAATTACGGTAGCAACGCTAAACCAACTCCTACATGTCTTACCAACTCTTACACATGACTCAGTGTTATTAAATGGAGTCATCATTTCGTTAACTAACTTATCATACACCGAAGAGCCAAAACATTATGACCACCTCCATAATAAGATGTTCGTATTCCACGTTCCACCAAAACAACTGTTACCCAGAGAGGCATCAAACCACAGATGCTCGATTGGATTGATGTCTGGGGAATTTGGAGGTCAGGGCAATACCTGGAAGCCTTCCTCATGTTCTGCAAACATTCTCGAACAATTCGGGCAGTGTGGCATGGCGCATTATCCTGCTGAAAGAAAGCACTACCAGAAGAATGTACCGTTGCCATGAAAGGATGTACCTGGTCTGCAATGATGTTTAGGTAGATGGTATGCGTCAGTTTCCTGCACATGAATGACTGGACACAGGGTTTCCCAGCAGAACATTGCCCAAAGTATTACACTTCCTCCACCTGCTTATTTTCGTCCTATAGTGCATCCTGGTGCCAACATTTCCCCACGTAAACGACGCACACGTACCAGACCGTCCACATGGTGCAATAAGAAACGAGATTCATCGAACCAGGCGATCTTCTTCCATCATTCAAGGTCCAGTTTTCATGCTCGCATGCCCATTGTAGGCACTTTCGATGGTGAATCGAGGTTAGTATGGGCACTCAGAGTGGCCTGTGACTATGCAGTCCCATTTTCACCAGGGTTCGATGTGCTGTGTGTTGTGACACATTACTCCTGTCACCAGCATTAAAATTATGGGCAAGCTGCGCCTAAGTATCCCTTCGGGATAGTCATCCCTCACCTCTAGCATAGATGAGCCTTGGATGGCCCACACCTTGCCAGCAGTTCGTGGTTTTTCCCTCTTCGGACTACTTTTTGAAGATACAGGTTCAAAAAGCCTTATCGCATGCCGTCTCGGAAATGCTCTGACCCAGTCGTTTGCCCACTACAATTTGGTGCTTGCCAAACTCACTTATGTTCGCTGCCTTTCCCATCTGAAGAACAAGAATAACACTGATTAATAGAGTTCAGCATCAGAAGTTATTTATACCATTTCATGACCTTCACAATGCGCCATCGCTTACCTGCAGTTGCTTCGATTTGCATAAAGACGCGCTGGTTATAATATTTTGGCTCTTCAGTGTATATATCATACGTTATCACAATCAACCAGAAATTATGAGGATCAACATAATCAAAAAGCCGTTTTAAAAGCTGCAAAGCTAGTATACAAAGAATTTTGAAATTGTAAACATTTCTTAAGAATCTGCTGAAGTGAAAAATTTTGAACTTGTGTTCCCTACCACTTTTGAACTGTTGAACCCGCAGTCGTCTCTCAATCAAAATTCTTAATTCTATTAAGCAGAATATTGCATAGAACATTACCTGGAACATAGAGTGATACCCCAAAATTATCACAAGAACTGTGACCATCTTTTAAAAAATAGGCATAATAGTAATTCTTCATTCTTATGAGCAATACTTTTATCATTAAAAATATTTAAAATTTCAATCAGCAGGGTGTTCAATCAGCAACATTTACATCTGTAAGCATTTCAGTAGTACTTCATTTGCCCCTGGGGTTTATGCCGTTTTAATTCAGAGATTGCCAGAATAACTTCCGACTGTGATATATGTCCACATTAAAGCCAGTAACGCATCTATTACCATTACACACAAGGGAAATAGAATTAACCATATTCCTTACAATATTTTTGAAATGCTCAGCCTACCTAGCCATGACAGATTCCTCACCTTCTATATAACCTTACCATGTTTAACCCTCAATTCTTGTCTGCCAGTCCGTTTTTGACCACACTAAACACTAACTATCTGATAAAACTCTCTGCTGTTTTGTACCTAATTTCAAGTGTCCAGATTTTCAAAAATTAAAAGCTGGTCATTCAGTTATTGTCACATTTCGTAGAGGGTAAAAGGGAGCAGATGACAGGAGTTTCAAATTACAATGAAAAGTTGCAAGATTCTTCAATTAAAATTCAACAAAAATTATCCAATGTGATATAGAACTTTGAAAGTGGTGGTGGACACATTCAGAAAGAAGTTAGTCAAATTTTAAAAAAGTCTTTTTTAAATGTCTTTCCATTGATACGATTCCAATATATTCCATAAAGGAGAAAGTTTGTGTGTTTATCTGCCCGTTTATGCGTGCACTCGGCCCCAGAAGAGTTAGAGGAACCAAACTTTGCATGAACGTTCCCTTCACCCAAGGGAAGAACATAGGCTATGTGCAAACCCGCTGGGGTCAAGCAAAATTGGGGTGGCCGGGTTTAAATTTCTCAAAATCTCCATAGACTTAACTTTAACGGTTGAAAGTTATTCAAAATAACAGTTACCACCAATAAATTTGAAATAAAAAAATGCATTAAATTAATTTCGTTCTGATTTCGCGTGATAAAGTCAAAGAAGGTCTAAGTAGAAGTCTAGCTTCGCACAAGCGTAAGTGGCGCCGTTCTGCGGAATTTTACCGAAGCTGAACGTGGGAAATTCATGTGCAGTCACAAAAACAACTGTAAAGGGGCAATCTGCGCATGCGCAGTGTAATTATTTTAGTCCACTGCAGCTATGGTTTGTCTTACTATTGGTATATATATATATTGCGATTTAACCAGTGTTTCCAAATATCTAACAGCTATGGCTGTTTGGCACAGTGGTAGCTAACCCTAAAGTTATTCAATGAGTGTTTTATCCCGTTCAAGAGTACATTTTACGATACCTGGAAAAGCCGTTGTATGTTTATTTTGAGTAATTTTGCAGAATTTTTAAAATTAATATGTAAATTAATACATTTAATCAACTTGCGAATATATATATAAGTCAATGTATGTTGCAGGTTTGTATTCCCTGGAGCATATCGATGTACATTGGCTTCTGCACTTTGCTCTAACAGAGTAATTCTCTTATTATGGTTGATACGGAAAGTGCCTGCTGCCATCTGTTGAAAAGAATAAAACAAAAATACAAGTAAAAACTCGATATGATATTTATTGAAAATATCAGCAAATGTATAAAATATAATTATATAGATTATGTTATCGTGCATTGACTCATAAATCTCAATATATTATAATATACTAAATGCTGTTGGTTGTTCAAAATATGAAATTTTTTTCTTTAGCATAGCTACTACCAGTTTTACAAAATTGGATTTTACTAAAGAAAATTATTTCATTACTTTTTGATATTTTCTCTCTAAACGAAAAGAAAAATTTATGATTGTACCTCATAAAGAAAATGAACATTTTTCAGAGTCAAAGTGTATGTAAAATTAGAAAGGTGGTAAAGCAATTGAAAACTTTGCTCGGCGGTGGAAAAATAACGTAAGGAACTGGCTCCTTTTCCTGGCTAGGTGGCTGCACTGCACGAATTTGCCATGTTTAGAGGGACTGCAATCGAAAAGTTTACATTACGTCTATGGAAGCTAGCTCTCTTCTCCCTTAGACACTCCTTGATAAAATTATCGTTCAGTTTGTTGGGTCAAGAGCATGTGTCCGTGGATATTGAAGTCGTTCTAATTAACGAGAGCGTAACACGAAATTTTTTGTTGAAATGAATGTTTCAAAAATTAAGAATTCGTATCGGAAATTAAAATCGTTAACTCAATTTGAAAAATATGTAATAGTTAATAAACGTAATATGTTAATTAATAAAAGTTGTATAGATACTATGAAAAAATTATTATTATTGCAAAACATTTATTGCTTAACGTATTAAACTTTTATTAATTAACATATTACGTTTATTAACTATTACATATTTTTCAAATTGAGTTAATGATTTTAATTTCCGATACGAATTCTTAATTTTTGAAGCTTTCAACAAAAAATTCCGTGTTCCACTCGTGTTTAATTAGAACGACTTTAATATCCACGGAGACATGTTCTTGACCCAACATACTGAACGTCGTAGAGGTTCAGTTCGTTGGATGAAGATCATGTGTCCGTGCATTTGTTTGTTGTTGTCTGTTTGTTGCATTGTTTGTTGGGTCAAGAGCATTCAAATTTAATTTTATCACGCGAAATCAGAACGAAATTAGTTTGATGCATTCCATCTTTCAATTTATTTGTGGTAACAGTTATTTTGAATAACTTCCAACCGTTAAAGTTTAGTCTATGGAGATTTTGAGAAATTTAAAACCCTCCCACCCCAATTTTGGTTGACCCATAGCCTACATTCTTCCCCTGGGTGAAGGGAACCTTCATGCAAAGTTTGGTTCCTCTAGCTCTTCTGGGGCCGAGTGCATGCATAAACGGGCAGATAAATACACAAACTTTGTCCTTTATGTATTCGATTGGAATCGTATCATGGGAAAGACATTTAAAAAAAGACTTTTTTAAAACTTGACTAACTTCGTTCTCAATGTAACCACCACTTATAAAGTTTTATATCTCATTAGATAATTTTTGTTGAATTTTAATTGAAGAATCTTGCTATATATTTCTGTTAATTTTATTCAAACAAATTTTATTTAAATTTTTTTATTTAAAATTAAAACTCAGAATATTTTCTTTTAGTAGTTTGGGGTGTATAGTAAACACCCAAAAATACTGAATTTTAATTTTTTTTTCCATTTTTTTTACTTCACGTTAAAAATGACAAACTAAGTATGCATAGTCTGATTTCATTATCTTTACAAATAATGCTACATTTTATATTTTCTACCAACAACTACAACTGTAAAATCACTAAAGGGAAAAACAGACAACTGCATAACAATTAGCACCAACTTCCAAAATTTTACATAGATATCAGAAGTTTATAAGGGCATTTATACGTTTAACCAATTACCAAAAGAAATTAAATGCAAAGGAACTAAAGGTAGGAATAAAAAATACCTTCAAGACGACAAAATCTGCACAAAGAATTGAATAATTACAATGGAACGCCCACTAAAAATTCCCATTAACACGTATAATTAATAAAGGAACGGTTTGCCTGAACTTTTGATATTCTTCTCTACTGCAAATAAGCAGTTATTTTAACTGTCATGTTTAAAAGTGACCTTTCTGAAAATAATATGAATAAGAAAGAATGAAGGTTTCTATTATAAAAAAAGTCATTTTAATATTTGAAGTTACATAAAAAAAACACCATAACGAATAGATATCTTGGACTTCTTCAGCCCAAAGTTCAGGTCGTTAATCATCGTACCAATAATGTACATATAAATAATATAAAATTGCAATATTTCCATTACTTTATTTGCTTTCACTTGTTTTGCTTTCCCGAGTTTAATGCCATTCGCTGGGATGTTATAAAACATTAGCTCGAGATGTCACTGTATATAATATTTTAAGACAAAATTGCAAACTGCAAAAGACACAGCTTATTGTTACTGTAATCAACTCATAGCAGACAATGCTTATGAATGACTTCAAGAAGCATAAAAACCTCGCAACACTTGGAGAGGGGAGATGATAAACTCACCCCAAAAAATCTATTCTAACGACATGTCACTGGAACTATTTATTCTCTATTGATATGCTCTCAGTTTAGTTCCAATGGGCATGTTTTGAATGAGCAGTCAGAGGCGTCGAGCGATAAATGAGAGTAAGATAAAATACTGAATGACACTTGTATCTCCGAAACTCCACAGCACATTACGTGGTACATTATTCTGCTACGGCGAAGGAAAAATCAATATTCAAATGCTTAAGAATACACTCGCAGTGCACACATTCATTTGCATTCATCTGCATTGTAATGGCAAAATGGCGGAATGTAACTTGACTCCCTCCCTTGGCAAAGTGATGTAAATCTTGACAAAGGCGTCTCCAGATCCGGCAGGTCCCTGTTCTCCATGATGACGTAATAACCATACGTCTGAATAGCTCATTGGGAACATTGCCACAGTGTAATCAGATCTCAAAGAACAACGGCGATGGTATTGGAAAATGAATTACTGCAGTTTGGAAACTACTCTAAAATACTGGAAGGAAAACTGTAATTTGTACATAAATAAGCCACTGGGAGAACAAAACTATATTTCACAGTATTCTTTCCATTTTCTACTTAACTTGGAAAAGAAGAGGACTTTCGTCTAGAAAGCTATCACGCGTTTCACATTTGTTTTAGTTTCATCATATCGTACAAATTTCTAATTACACTAAAATATGAACTCTCTCTAGAAGCAATCCTATAGGGGTGATCATTTAATTCGTGGACTAACGCCATTGGTACTCGTACGCAGCGCTTTTTCCAAAGTAACACTAGATGGAGCTGTGAGTGTTTGCAGCGAAGGAAGCTCCACGTGTCAAGCAAGGTCATTTGGCGTCGACTGCTGTTGTGTTAAGACTGTTATTCGAGTTGTCATAGACATTCGTTCAGATTGTCGGAAATTCAGGCAGATGTCGGGCACTACATCCTCCAGTGCCCGATCGATCACAGAAGAGTTCGCTAACGAACTTAGAAGCTCCCAAGCGATCAGAGAGGTAGCAGGCGAGACAGTCACAGTGTCCATCAGGAACGCCTAAGTCAAGGCGCACCTGAGAGACACAGGCTGGCTCGTCTGCATGCTCTGAGACTCACTCCCTTGAGACCAAAGGTGCTTTCGTTTTTCCACTCAACTTCCATATTTTTCTAGCAGGACTGCGCTCTGCATACCCTTTAACACCACCCATACTCCAAGTCCCTACTGGTCTCCTCTGAGACAAACCTTAATCTTCTACTTCCAGGCTTCTCATCACTGCACGTGTAGTGTTTTGACAATGGAGCATGAGTTTTCTCCCCTTTGGGACCCAACATCCCCCTTATAAATGAGAGGTATGTCATTCGTTATTGTGTTAGGCCGAGGCCTAAGTGCTGCTGTGACTGTTAAAAAGATGAGTGAAGCCTAGGTAATGACTGTCTTCATAGGTCTGCCATTTTTAAGTGGCATAAGCGATTCAAGGAAGGACGCGAATCTGTTGCCAATGGCCCAAGACCCAGCCAGCCTTCTTCCTCAATAACTCCTGAGCAAATCGAAAGAGCCCTGGGAATCCTGAAGAATGAAGACAGACGAATAACACTTTGTGAAGTGGCTGTGAAAATGTCAGTTTCATACGGAAGTGCTCACGCGATTGTGAAAACCCATCTGAAAATGCCACGAATCTGTGTTCAATGGATTCCACACAGTTTGACTCCAGAACAAAAGTAAAAAAGGGTACAGCTGTGCAAGGAGGCTCTCTGATCCACTGTCAAATTTATACCTTAATCGTTTTGAAAGCCAGGGTCCAACCTTCATGAATTGAATTGTGACTTGCGATGAAACTTGGATCTTTCACTACGATCCCGAAACAAAACAACAGTCGAGTCAATGGAAGCATTCCGATTCACCGAGACCCAAGAAAATTCGGATTTCTCGTTCAGCTGGGAAACAAATGGCTCTTGTATTTTTTGACATCAAAGGTGTTCTCGTTACTCACTTTGTGCCTCGTGGGACAACCATGAATAGGGAAGCCTACTCAGATTCTCAGAACCAAACTTCGGCGTGCCATTCGTGAAAAACGTCCGGAACTTTCTGGTGTGACTTGGTTTCTCCATCACGACAACGCCAGGCCCCATACGGCTAATATTGTGTAACCAGTGATCGCTGCCATAGGTGCTGAGGTTCTTAGCACCCTGAGATTTTTTCCTCTTTCCACGACTGAAGAAAGCTTTAAAAGGGAAACATTTCGCATCCGACGACGAAGCTTGCAGAGCCACAACGACAACATTTCACACGTTTTCGAAAAATGGCTTCAACAACGCTTTTAATGCATAGGTACAATGATGGCAAAAATGTGTGAATTTCAAGGGAAGGTATTTTGAGAAAGACAAATGTCAGGAAGATTCAGAGGATGATATTTAATCTAACGTTTTGCTTCTGCCCATGAATTAAATGATCACGCTCTGTATTACGGAGGACACACTGCCTCAGAATTCACCCACTATAAATAACTACAAAATACAACTATTAGATTGACCACTCCTAAGTTGGGTATAAACATCCACTCAATTATTATAATTCGACTCGCGGCATCTCAGCAAGAGAGCCTACAAGCTAATTAGTACATTACTGACAATATGCAAAATAGTATAAGATTTTGATATGACTAGATAATACGAAAATGAGAAAAATTTAATAATACATCAAAAGCATGTAAATGTTTATGGACAGTCATGCAATTTAAGAGTCGTATTTGATGAGTTTTTTGCTTGCAGAACAGCTTCCATTTTGCATTTTCCTTTAGTGCACGGTAACAAAGAAATTAAATTTTAGAAATTTTAGTAATCGGTAACACTGATGCAAGTGAGAATCACAGATGCTTCAAATAGGTAATGCAGAGATATTTTCAAATTTTAAGTGCAACCCTTTGAAATTAGTGTCAGAAAATGAGATTTTTTTTCTCCATTTTTATCAGTTTTCCTATCTAATTTTACATTTTGAAACTATGGCACAGGTCAAATTTATAAACTGAAACTTACTGCATGCAAAACAGAAGGATAAGCAAAGAATTTTTAGATTTTTAATTATAACTCTTTTAGTGAAATTGCTGTCTGAAAATGTACCGTTATATTATTCTTTTAATTTTTTCTTTCAATTTTAAATATCTAAGAATTTTTGGCTTGATAATTTGGCTGACAAAGCAGAGGAAGCTGTTAGACAGCACAACATCAGGGGGTTGTACTAGATAGTTAATGTTTTGCGCGGGAAGAAACAAAAATGTACACAGGAATTGAGAGATAAACATGGCTAGGTGATTGAAGGTGAGGATCTTGTGATGGCTAAGTGGGCTGAGCATTCCAAAAATGTTCTAAACAATGTGATTATTTCTACTCCTATTGTTTCAAATAAGGATAGAGGCATTACTGGCTTTAATGTTGCCCCTATATCACATTCTGAAGTCGCTTTGGCTATGTCTAAATTAAAACTTCAAAAATCCTCAGGGGTGGATGAAATCATCACTAAAATGCTTAGAGCTGAGAACACTTGTGTTGTCACATGGGTGACTGAAATTTTGAATATTTTTTATGATAAAGGCATTGTTCGTAAGGATTTTACTGGATTACCTTATTTTTTTTTAAAAAAGGTGATTGTTGTTCTTATGATAATTATAGAGGTATTTGTTTTCTGTTCCAGGTAAAGTTCTTTGCATGATTATACTTAATAGAATTAGGAATTTGGTTGATGGACAACTGCATCATGAACAGTGTGGATTCAGAAGTGGTAGGAGATGTATAGATCAAATATTTTCTCTTAGGCAGATTCTTCATAAATGTTTCGTTTCAGAAACCTATGAAACCTCTCTATAATAACGCTAAGTCATGTGTGAGAGTCGGTAAGGTTTGTAGCGATTGGTTTAGCAATGCTGGTGGAGTTATACAAGGTTGCATTATGTATCCCTTTCTCTTTACATAGTTTGGTTATTGATTACGTTATGCGAAATTCTTTGCAAGGGAAAGATTTTGGTCTAGAGATATCAAAATTTCTCATTTAGATTATGCAGATGATTTGGCTCACTTGGCTAATGATGTGATGAGTTGAATTCTTTCATTAGAGCTGTTGATGAGACTGGTAAGAGAGTAGGTTTGGTGATAAACAGAGAAAAAAACTAAAGTCATGAAAATTGGTCAGGCAGATGGTGCTTCAGCTGCTGAATGGCTACACTCTTGAGCAAGTCTCTCAGTTTAATTATCTTGGAAGCTATGTAACAGATACTGGTGATGTGCAGTATGAGATAAATAGAAGAATAGGAATTGCCGCTGAGACTTTCAAGAAATCTACAGAGTGTGTGAAAAAATAGGCGTATATACCTAAAGACTAAAATTAGACTGTAGAACATTTTGGTTCTTTCTAAGATTATGTATGGTAGTGAAATGGACCCTTTGTAAGCAGGATAGCAGAAAACGTGATGCATTTGATTGTAGATGCTTACGCAGTATCTAGGCCATTAGGTGGTTTGACTTTATAAGTAATGATGAGGTCAGTAGTCAGCAACCTTCTTTGAGCAGCATTTTGTGCAGAGAGAGGCTGTATTGTTTTACTATGTTGTCCGTAAGCATAGCTGCAGATTGGCAAATCGGATTTTGAGCAGCGTGCCCAAAGGCTTCATGAAAAGAGGGAGACCTAGGATGCGATGGGCAGACAGTGTCAAACACGATCTTGTTAGAAGTGGCCTACAGTGGCCAAATGCAGCAGCTGTAGCTCAGGACAGACAGTAGTGGAGAGCAAAATTATAGTCTGGTAGGACCTCCCCTCCGTAGCCCATGGCTGCATGTGGATTTTGTATGTATGTATGTATGTAACCGTGAAATAGACCAAAAAGTTAAATTCCTAATGTTAAACAAATAAACTTGAAACGGGCTAAAACTAGCGATACAGAGACGAGATTCATGAGCTCTGTTTCAGCTTTTCAGAAGTGCTCTCGGTCCTGATTTCATCTTTATGGATTATATCAGTCCCGACAGGGCTAATGCGGTCGACAATTTCTTTGAAAATGAAAATGTTCATAGAGTGGCCAAATAGATCTCACACCTAAATCCAACTCAACATATATAGGTCATTCCAGAGAGGAGAACTGCAGGCCTTTTACGCCTCAAGACCCTCCTTGAGCTCAGATCTGCTCTTGTACAGTGGGCATTACCACAAAACCTCATCAACAGCCTCATCAAAAATTAAGAACGTGCTGCTTCAGTTGTATGGCAGTCAGGGGTGATCCTACACCTTACTAATATCTGTTGTCCGCAAATTTAAGGACCTACATTATGGGAACTCATGTTGTCATATGCAACACTCAGCCATATTACACGATTTCGAATTACACGAATCATCACTAAAATGCTTAGAGCTGGGAACACTTGTGTTGTCACATGGGTGACTGAAATTTTAAATATTTTTTTATGATAAAGGCATTGTTCCTAAGAAGAACTGTTGCTCAGTCATGTGGGATTCCTACCCACACGAACTGAGCAACAATTCAATACCTTTACGTATGACGTTTAACTGTACATGCTGAAAATTGTTTCGATTTATGCACACTTTTGTCCATAATCCTTTAATTTTGAAAATCAGTGCAAATTAACGAATAGCAGAAGAGTAAAGTTTTATCTTTTTTTTCACAGATTTTTATTTTTAACTATTTTAATACATTTAGTTTCATAATTTTGACGAATTTATTACATTTTTGTTTTAATAAGGTTTAACTGTTGAGCTACTGATAGAAATACAGATTTCAGTAGAAAACATTCCGTATTAATGTACTTTACTGAAATTCTTTAAAATCCTAAGCTTTAAATGTTAATTGTAAATAATAATAAATGTAAATATTTTTAACACAAAAACGTAGCTTCTTTTTTCCTTTAGTCACTTTATTTCCTAATAGTGAGAAATATCTGAGAGTAATTGGAGAATTCAGTTTTAGATTTAACTGAACGAAAATTATCACTGCCATATATCTCGTGGGTACAAAATTCATATGGCGTTAAAAGACTTGAAGACAAATTAGGATATTGCGTGATAGAACATATGTTATTTTCTTTCTTTCTGAATGGGACACTTTGAAACTGCTCCAATTACAATTGCAATACAAAGTTACGTACCAGTTGTCAACAACATGCCATGTCCAACATAAATGTTTGAATGACGGAAGTATTATTCAACTGTTAAAGATCTAAATATTAACTATCTTCAAGTTTTGTATTTGTTATTTTATGCACGTTTTGTATTGCCGCCATTACCCTTTAACAATTAGGTTCGGGTGTAATGGATCCAGCCACTTTTATGCCTATTGGAGGAAAAGGAGAAGCGTCTTGTTAAAAAAATACTATATTCTCCATCATTGAATGGATCTGGATTGACTCAGTCGGTAGTGCACCAGGTTCGCAATCTGCAAATCCAAATTCGAGTCCCCCCCCCATTGAGATTTATCTCCACTAATCCCACACTGACCCCGCTCAGAAAAGGGACACCGATAGGTTTGGAAAAGCTATTGTCCGTTAGACAGGACGAAAAGCCGTTGCCCTGTATACAGGAAGACCATATCCTGTGCACATTAAATAACACGCTGGATGGACTTAAACGGGAAACAACATCTCCAAACAGCTGTTCAGTGAGTCCTCTTCCCCCAACCTTCTCTGAAGCTCAGAAGTAAAACAACCCAACGTGTCATTAAATGTTACTGCGTTTCAAGATACCTCCCACCAATAAATAGTTCATATTTCATTGATCCCTCCTTCTTACTACTACTCGTGTAACTATTGTTTCGTTTTTACTTTCGAAAAAAAAATTATATTTCCAAGATTTTTCTTTCAACATCCATTAAGAGTGCTATAGAATATACCTACATTTACCACAAAAATGGCCTATTGTTGGCGTTTGACAATAAAAGTACCTATAAAATTTACAGAGTTAGAAGTTAAAAAGTGGATCAGTAACAAGTGCAACCTATTAAAAAATCTGGGTATTCCAACTCAAGTAGCAGCTTCATTTTTTATTACTTATCTTCCTATAGCTTTTCTCTCGTCGGTTTCTCGGTTTGTCAAAAGAGTTGTTCCACCGTATCTTTCGAACTCGATGGAGAAACTTAATAATTTATATGTCAAATGAAAGCTTGTAACGCGGGGAATCATACTCTATAAAAATGATCAACTAAGTTTTCATATTTCCCCTTTTTAAGGGCGGGAAGAAAGCAAAGTGGCACTATGTTTTATAGCATATGACACTTTTTTACAGCCTATGAGTGCCGAAAGTAGCAAGCTACACGTCAAATTAAAGCTTGTGACGCGGAGAGTGTCATATGCCATAAAAAAAATTGATGCTTTTTATCCCAAAAAAAGGGGAAACATAAAAACGATTGTTTCTCTATATCTTCGAAACGCGAGTGCCGAATGTAATAAACTATCAGTCATATGAAAGCTTGTGACAAGGGGAATGTTACAGGTTAAAAAAATGTCACCCCCCTGTTTCTACCACCTTAAAAAAAAGAAATATGAAAACGATTGTTCCACTATATCTATTACAAGTTAGGCATCAAAAGGAAGCTCATATGATGATGGTTGTAGACTTTTTTTAGGATGCATATAGAAAGATAGGTATTTTTGCAATTTTTTCATTTATTTATATTTTTTACTTCAGCAGACCAAAAGCAAGACCCTCACTAGAAGAAAACGTTTTCTAAGCTTAGGGAGAGTAATTGATAACCGAACAAAGTGTCACACAAAAAGTAGGGCCTTTAAAAAAACTATGTTTATTGAAAGAAGAAGTGCAATATCACACAGCCCCCTAATCGCAGGCATGGAGTAAAGACCTGTTCCACTCACTGCTAAAGCCACTTATGCTTGTAGGACTTATCCACCTATCCAGTATAGGTTTGGCGATGCCCGTAGAAGCAAAGGTTGAGGTACCTGTGATGTCCTCTGATCAGAATTATACACCAGCTAATACACTGAAGCGCCACTGAATTAGGGATAGCAATCTACTAACGTGTTGGACCCCCTCTGGCCCTGAAAACGGACGCCACACGACAAGAACTCCACAAGCTTGTGTAAATGTTCCACAGGTATGGCGGCCCATGTATCCTCCAGAGCTGTCCGCAATTCTCTCAAGATCTGCTCGATCAATTCTCTGCTCGACAGTATCCCAAAGATTTTCGATGGGATTTAAATCTGGTCTTCTAGGTGGCCAATTCATTATTTCAAAGTCAGGAGAATGCTTCTGCAAACCATGCAGTAGCCAACCTGGTCCTGTGAGATGAACAATTGTCTTGCTGGTAGACGCCATCTCCATTGGGATGCATGATGGCCATAAATGGGTGTAAATGGTCAGCCATGAGTTCTACGTACCGGGATGCATTGAGAGTCGGTACACGTACCAAAGGTCCCACAGACGTCCAACTGAAGACACTCCAGGCCATCACTGAGCCAGCTTATACATTTCCGACCTGACATGCAGATCCATGGCTTTCATGGGATTGGTGCCATACCCTCAGTCTCCTATCGGCGTGATGAAGTTTAAATCGGAATTCATCAGTTTCAGGCTATTAGTTGCCAATTTTCGATGGTCCAGTTTCGATGTTCTTTAGCCCAGGCAAGGCGTTGAGTCAGTGTTGTGCTGTTAGAAGTGGGACTCTCGTAGGTTGGCGGCTCCCGAAGCAGAGACGAAGTTAGTGTTGTACGGTCCGTGCACTGAATTCCCGGCCGGAACTCGCATTCAAATGGGAGGTGATTTCAGACCTCCCATTCTGGCCCCTATCGGTCCATAAGATGTGGGTCACGATCATTCAAGGCTGGTTTTTCCTTTGCAGTTTGTTCGGATGCTTGTTTTTTTGCCGGAATTTTCATATTCCCGGAACACTCTTGAAACTGTCGTACGAGAAAATCCAAGTTCGTTGACAAGTTAGGAGATCTAGTGTCCCATCAGTCGGGAACCTACGAGCTGCCCTCTGTCAAATGCATCTAAATCCCGCATCTTTCCCATTACGCTTTTCACGACGAATACATAATGAAGTTAGAGCTGACAGCTATATATGATCAGAGTTTCAGCCACGCATGCGCGCAAATGTGGGACTTGCGGTACTGAATTTGGATAACGTCCCCTATACCTAATTCAATGGCACTTCAGTGTATAAAGTATATTATGGATCTCTTCATTCAGGGCTGTCAACCTACAAAGAGAAAACAGCAGAAGATTTTCCTTCAACAGAAGCTCACCAGTGAAGCAAGTTTAGGATTCATAATCAAGTTCAAAACTATTAAACAGTCTGTTTAGTTTAACTGGTCGAAGTCAAGATACTGTGTCGTTGATCATCCTCAGCAGGTTAGAAAAAAAAAGTGGTGATAGAAGCCCAGATCAATTAGACCAGACTGATCTGGCAGCCCTCCACTTTTGTTTTCTTCCAAAAGAGAATATTATCTCGAAAGATACTAACGGTCTGCATCACGAAAAGGCGGTTGAACTTTAGGTATTAGGGAGGGCCGGTCTGTGCATCATCACAGGGGATTGGTGATAGCCTCTCCTTCCAGTTACGCTTAGCTACCACTTACAGACCAGGAAAGCAATAACTAAATATCACTGCTTATATATATATAATTGTAAAAATATAATCGCATCACTCGATTAATATTATTTAAAAAAGGGATTAGGTGTACGATATCATAACAGCATGTTATGCCATAACTTTGTTCGCATCAGAGACGACTATCGTTTCCAAGATATTCTCGAAATTCGGCAATCCGAATTGATAAGTTTATAATGAAGAAATAGGAAAATAAAAAAATAGATAAGTATAAGTAATTTATCTCTTTCTGTCAACTGATCATAAATCCAATATAATAGGACTACTCAAATGGCTTCAGGAGAAAGTTTTGTGGCGAGAACAAAAAAAAACAACAAGAAATGTATCTTTTGGAAAAGAAATACAAAAAGAGTAAAAAAAAAAACTGAAGAAAATATAAATTGTTTAGTTGTTTTATCTGTGTTTTATCACAGTTTCGCTTTTGCGTACACAAAGGGGCAGCTCAGTTAAAAAAAAAACTCAAGATTATCAATGTTAGTTACAGAGAGGGGATTTATTGGACAGCTGGGAAAATCTCACAGAACTATGGCTTAACGTTTCATTAGATGGGCGTTGGTTTATTATAAAGCTCATTAAGTGTTCCCATTTTTGCCAAGAAAATCTCAATGCAAGTACAGAAAAAAACATGTAACAGTATAAAAGTAGAAAAAATATTAAAAAAAAGTATATAACAGATAAATACAATTATATACTTTTTTCATCCATCTTTGATAATAATAATAGCAACAGGAACTCCTCAAATATACCACATATCATAGGGTTCCAAAATTAAAATTAGAATTTTAACGTTATGGTTTAAACTCTAGGAACGATCCTCAAAAACGACATATCCAACTAGAGGTAGAGTACACACTGCACAAACTTCTCATTAGCTAAGGTCGTTAACACAAATAACAGTCACATTGTGCCTGCAGAAAAAAAACGTGCATATTTGTTTAGTATGTAGTTTTATAGTCGCGTGTTTGTTTAGACAGATACAGTTGATAACTGTGGATTTCCTAGTTTTATCGTGCATTCAATCGGCAACAAAATATTCGACTGTGTTTTACGGTTTCTTTACTGAGAGGTGTTTTTAAGATCATAACTAACGAAGCTTTTGAAGTTGAGATGTCAAGCTATAGAGTCCAAACATGATATTGAAACGTATGTTTTTTTATCAAAATTGGCATATTTTTACAGAGTTCTGTCCCAAAAATACTATTTAGATATAGATAGATAGATAGATAATTTTTATTTCAGATAATGTTTAAGAGCATACAAAAACTTTTGAAGTCTCACAAGAGTAGGCTCGTTCGTGAGATCTGCATACAGAAACAATTTCAATTGAAAACATCAGTCGTCACATTGAATAATACACACAAAAAAACGAAAACAGCTCAAAACAAAAAATTTCTAGTAATCCAGAAGTGTGACAGTCAGAAAGTCAGAAACATTCAATATCCATGTTACATATAAACAGTTGTAGTAGATTAATGCAAAAAAGTTTCCACATCATCCAGTTTCAAAATGTAGTTCTTGAGAACTTTAGAAAACAAATGATAATTCTTTATATTTTTCATGCTGACCGGGAGAGAGGAAAGGAATTTCGGTGCTAAGTACAAATAATAATGCCTAAAAATTTCTTTATGTAATGCATGAATTTCATAATTTATGTTTTTATCTCGTCTTAATTGGTAATTATTCCTATCAGTTTTAATGCTTTCATTTCTAAAGTAAAAGTATTTAATAATTTCGAAAAAATAATCATAACGTAAAGGCAAAATTTCTGCTTCTCGAAACAAAGTAATGAAGGTTGCGTTTTTGGGCTTTTAGTTAATAAGCGAATAAATCTCTTTCGCAGCACTAAAAGTTGTTTAAAATTATTGAAATACATACCCCCCAAGATTTTATGCCATATGTTAATTGAGAACGAATTAATCTATAATATAGTGTACACATAAATTTAAATATAACTAAGTATCTTAGAGATATAAGCGGGCCAGGTTACGATTGACCTTCCTTTTTACGTATATTGCATGCACGTTCCAAGTTAAGCATGCATCAATCCAAATACCTAAATATTTTAATGACGGCACAAAAGAAATTTGAGGACAATTACAGTGACTTTTCGATGAACAATTACTATCATTATATTTCAATTTGTTACAACGCAAAATATCTGTAACAGAACTATTTTTCTTTAAGTAGAAGTAAACTGCATTTGTCTTTTTCAGATTTATTGTTAAAAGATTACTTGTGGTCCAGTTTCTAATAATTCTAGATCACTATTTCCTTATTTAAAAATAATTGAAGAATCAGAACCAGTATGTCAGGCACGTGTCGTCAGCAAAAACAGTTAATTTACCTGTTAGGTTAATGGAATCTAAATCATTAAGGTAAATAATAAATAATAAGGGACTCAAAACGGATCCCTGAGGCACTCTGTATTCAACTTTAGTCCAAGTACTGTATGTATCTTTTATTTTTACTCTTTGTATTCTGTTAGCTAAATAACTGCGAAACCAATTCAATGCCACTCTTCTAACTCCAGCAGCTTGTAATTTTTGTATTAATTTTTGACGATTTACCGTATCGAATGTTTTTTTACTTTCCAGAAAGATTGTTAATGCATGATCACTGTTATTTATAGCGGTGTAAATCGTATTTGTTACCTGTAATAATGTCTTATCCGTACCCATTTTTTCTCTAAACCCAAACTGATTGCTACTGAGAAAACATTTCTTTTCGATATTCATATAATTTATTTTTCACTATTTTTTCAAAAATTTTAGATATTACAGAGAGTAATGCAATAGGTCTATAATTCCCTAATTCCTTTGGGTCACCGTCTTTAAAAATAGGAACAATAGTAGCTTTTTTCAAAACATCAGAAACAATTCCTTGCTCAATGGATAGATTAAATAGATTTACAAGTATTTCAATGAATTTTTCTCCCAACAGATGAATTATTTCTACGGTTAAGCCATCAAAACCTGGAGATTTATTTTTTGGTAGAAATATAATTTGAGTCCTAATATCTTTAGCTATTACTAGGGTTAAGAAAAAAGAACTTAACGCAGTTGATGATTTTCCGTCTCCTTCCCAATCAGCATTTGTTTGAACCAAATCTTTGTTCAAATTCCGTGCAATTCCGGCAAAATAATCGTTGAAGAAATTTGCAAATTTACAAGCATCATCATTATATTTAATTAACTAGTTTTTACCTTTAATTGTAGGGGATAGTTTTCTTTCTCTTTAAAGTTACCACATATTTCATTTATTACATTCCACTGCTTTTTCTGGTTTTTTCTGCTTTGAAAAATTTATTAGTAAAGTATTATGTTTCTTTTTGTTCCGGTTGAGCTTTGGGTTGGGTTGTTTTACCTCTGAGCAGCATTTTTTTGCACATCATGGGCTAAATGGCCAGGTCACACGGACCCCGAAGGCTCAGAGAAGGTTGGGGGAGGGGACCCACTGGTACAGCTGTTGGGAGACAGATGGTAGTCTCCTGTCAAGGCCATCCAGCATGTTCTTTAACGTGCACAGGGTATGTCTCTCCTGCACACGGGAGAACGGCTTAACGTCCCATCCGACGGACGGCGGCATTTTCAAGGCCATCGGTGTCCCCTACTAACCGTGGGGTGGGTTACTACTGACCGTAGTTTTGCTGAAATAAATTTCAACGCTGACCCAGCTGGGACTCGAACCTGGGAACTACAGATTACGAGCCTGGCGCGCAACCGACTGAGCCACCTTCGCCCTCCTTTTGGACCATATGTTCCAAAAGATAACTATACACGTCCACTAAAATAAACGCTATCTTCTTTATCCTTCAATTTAGGGCGACACTTTATGTTTAGCCATTGTAAATTCCATAATCTAAAGGATTAGCGAAAATTTCAACAATAAAATTGCATTCATTGTTGAATAATACTTCTGAGAAAGTTTGTGCAATTGTATATTTCGCCTCTAATTTGTGATGGTTTTCGATTTCCTGTATCTTCAAAAGGAGTGTACGGGAGAAAGGGGGATCTCAATGGCCATATTATATACGAGTATCACCATAATGTTAATAGAAACATTTTTATTTGTGTAGGAGGGAGTAGGTTGTCCTGCGTGTACGGACAAAAACGTACATTTATTTACATGCTAAAAAACAACATATTTAAGTGTGATGACAAAAAACATACATTATTTACGTGGAAAGACAAACATACATTACTATTATATATAATGTGCATCATCATTTTTATCAACCCTTCCTATCATTACATATGTTTCGTGTTATGATATGCTTCATATTTTTATTTATATTATTTATTTTGTTTACTTTTCATACTTCATTTCCAAAAAAAAGTTTTGGTTAGTTGTTTCATCTTTTTCCACGTGCTCCCTTCGACTACAAAATTCTTTGGCCTTTTTACATTCACTCTGCGATCAGTTGACAGTAAGAGGAACAATGACATTGATAAATAGGAGTAATTTTTTTCTGTTTAGACTTATTAATTATGATACTATCCTCAAAATGACAGCCGTTTCTTTGGCGAGCAAAATGATGGAAGACACATCTTTTACATAGTCAATAAATAACAAAATCGGCATTCATATTAATTTGGCGTGACAGCAAATACGTCCGAGAGAAGACAACAATACGAAATGTGCATATGAATATACATTCATTTGAAATGTGCCTAAGCCTTACAGTACTAATATGGGCGTTAAAGAATAATAAGTTTTTTACTATCTTTTCAGTATGGAGTTTATCAGATATACCCTAGTCCTTACGTTACGAAGAAGAAAATAAACATATGAATATTTAAAGGTTAATTAATAATGAAAATACAATATGTAAGAACGAATTAGTTGCCAATAAAAATTAAATATTTGTCATCAACATTAAAAATTTTCATTTACTCAGTAAATTAAAAACTTTTACTGATTCAATAATTTTAAAATTTGGTGAGAATTAGGAAAAGAATTAAACACGTTAGCGTAAAACAGTTTTGTTATGTCGAGCAAAACTATATTTACAAGATGAATTCAAGCATAATTTATGGCTCCTTTAGCTTCAGCTATACATACATCTATCTGTCACATCAGTATTATATACTTTAAAATAATGTTCTATCATCATTAGCATTCACTTAAGGTAAGAAATACAAATCAAAAATATTGACGGCCAAATCAGCTGTAAAAAGGTTTCAAAATCTGATACAATTTTTTTAGATTATTAAATTCATTTTTTCTTCTGAAGTGAATTAAAAGTTTCGTTTTTAAAAATATGATTTTCATTTCATATTATGTCCCATTATTCTATCACCGATAACGTTTAAATTGGTTTATTAAACATGAAAAATACCTTATGACGAAATGCGAAATTTCGCATTTTATCGCTATTCAAAAACTTATTTAAAATGAATGTAAAAAATACCCACTGTTAAAGCGAAGTTACTTTTAAATTATAAAAATATCTAAAATCACATAATGTTTATATAAAAAGTTAGCCATCTGCTTTGATACCTGACCTATCTTGGCCGAGTTCAATATACGGACATAGAAGGCTTAGATTTCAATGTACTTTAAACTGATCAACGAGTTCTTTTGCTACATAACGAGTTTTTTTTTTAATAGCGAGCCGAATAGCTAGGTCGTAAAAACCGCAAGACCCTAAGCAAGTGGGTCATGGGTAAGGCTATAAGTTTTTCGCGGCGCGAATTACAGTGTTTTTGAAAAGTTTCCGAGAATTTCGATATTTTTCACGATTCAGGTAATTTCGATATTTTTTCACGATTCTGCGAACTTTGATGGTTGCTTTTTTTTTTCTCTCCCAAAATTCTGTGACTTATTAGAATTTGAACAATTTGAAAATTAGAAAAATTCTGATAAGTCACAGAATGGAATAGTCTGGCTAAAATTTCCGACTTTTCACGTATTTCTTATGCTATTTTTTCTGATATGTATGAAAACGTAAGTGTTGAAAAATTGATGTGGATATGTGACTCTTGCTTTAATGATCTTAACTTTTCCAACCTAGTTTCTACATGATTAAACTGGAAACTTCCCCTTACATTCACTCCTCAAATGGGAAAGACAATCCCCTTCAGATCCCCTCTACATGATTTTCATTAATGGAGTAATACGTTGGGGGGAAAAATGGAATTCAGTGTTGGGACTCCACATTTCTCCAGCTACTGCTGTTTAACGAAGCAATTATTCGATGTAGAAACACATTTATATTATCGCCTTCTGTTGGCACAGTTTCTGTTAGCGAAAATGCTTCGTACAATGTTCAAAGCATGGGAATCAATCTTTTACAGTTGTTTTTCTAAATGCATTTCATGTCAGGTGTAATGCTCATCTTCTAAATCTTATCGGTGAGATATATGGCAACGAGAATTCAAAAAATACTTTGATTGCCGCGGTCAAACGAAAATTCACCATCCTTGTCCTGCACTTAAAACTCGTTTTAAGGTCTTTGCTTCTTCAAGAAAAAGAAGTCAAACCTAACAAAGTGTCAGTTCCCTTTCAAACAAGGTTGGGTTGTTTTACCTCTGAGCGGCACTTTTTTGCACACCATGGGCTAAATGGCCAGGTCACATGGACCCCGATGGCTCAGAGAAGGTTGGGGGAGGGGACCCACTGGAACAGCTGTTGGGAGACAGATGGTAGCCTCCCGTCAAGGCCATCCAGCGTGTTCTTTAACGTGCACAGGGTATGGCTCTCCCGCACACGGGGCCACGGTTTAACGTTCCATCCGACGGACGGCGGCCTTTCCGAGGCCCATCGGTGTCCCCTACTGACCGTGGGCAGGGCGGGGAATTTTGCGGAGATAAATCTCAACGCTGACATTCAAACAAGGTCATTTGGTTCTAAGTTGTATTCTATTGCTGCTATATTTAAAGTGAGTTTTCGAGCAGAAAATGGGAAACAATTGCAGCAGTGTATTAAAAGATATCATTGAAATGTTTAAAAATGATTTTTAGAGGTGTTTGAATGAAATAAAAAAGATATGCGCCGAATATTTCCAATCCGCTATGTTGTTTAAAGTCTTTTTTTTTCGAATTTCACCTTTTTTTCCCGCCAAAAATTTACAGCCCTACTAATGATCATTGGAGGAGACATTTGATAATTCATTTAGCCATGAAGTCTTTAATGAAATGAACGACTTGGCAGTAAAATTACTCAGAAGACAAGAATGTGATCGAACACTCGCAAAAAAAAATTGGGCAATATTTCGGTGATGCAAAAAACTTCAGATTTTTATCAACCGGTAACCTATTTTTTTTAAGGATGTCGAATTTTCGATTCCGATTAACTAAAGTGCTTAAATATTTCCTTCGAATGATGTTGATAATATAATTTTTAACACTATGTTCATGCTCAAACACCAAAACGGCTTAAAAGCCGCATAGCGATCCAGTGAATAAATCATCATCATCATCATCCTCAAGCAGCCATGGGCTACGGAGGTCCAACCAGACCGTGCAATTTAGTTCTCCAAGCAAGTCTATCCTGAGCTACATCTACTGCATCTGGCCACTGTACACCAATTCTAACAAGGTCCTGTTTGACATTGTCTGCCCACAGCATCCTAGGTCTCCCCTTCTTTCTGAGGCCTTTAGGCACACTGTTCATAACCCTATTCGGCAATCTATAATTATTCATACGGGCAACATGGCCAAACCAACGGAGTCTCTCTCTGCACAATAGCTGCTTAAAGGAGGTTGCAAACTCCTTTGCCTAATCTCATCATTAGTTACAAAGTTGAACCACCTAATGCCCAAGATACTGCGTAAGCATCTGGAATCAAAAGCATCTAGTTTCCTGTTATCTTGTTTACAAAGTGTCCAAGTTTCACTACCATAACTAACCCTAGAAAGAACCAAACTATTATACAGTCTAATTTTAGTCTTTAGGTGTATACGCCTATTTCTCCACACTCTCCATTGGTTCTTAAAAGTCCCAGCAGCAATCCCTATTTGTCTGTTAATCTCATGCCGCACATCACCATTATCTGTTACATAGCTCCCAAGATAATTAAACTATGACACCTGCTCAAGACTGCAACCATTCAGATTAACTGAATCACAGCCTGCCTGACCAATTTTCATCACTTTAGTTTTCTCTCTATTTATAACCAAACCTACTCTACTACCAGTCTCATCAACAGCTCGAAGGAAAGAGTTCATCTCATCAACATCATTTGCCAAAAGGGCTAAATAATCAGCATAATCTAAATCAGAAATTTTTGTATCTCCAGCCCATTTAAGGCCAAAATCTTTCCCTTGAAGTGAATTTCGCATAACATAACCAATAACCAAGCTAAAGAGAAAAGGAGACAAAATGCACCCTTGTCGAACATGCTAAACCAATTGCTACAAGCCTTACCAACTCTCACACACGACTCAGTGTTATTATAGAGAGCTTTCATAATGTTAACTAACTTGTGTGGTATACCATATGATTTCACAATCAACCACAAATTATGACGATCAACAGAGTCGAAAGCCTTTTTGAAATCAACAAAGCTAGCAACCAAAGGTTTCTGAAACTCTAAACATTTCTCAAGAATCTGCCTAAGTGAAAATATCTGATCCACATATCCCCTACCACTTCTGAATTCACATTGCTCATCACGCAATTGACTGTCAACCAGATTCTTAATTCTATTAAGCACAATCATGGAAAGCACTTTACCTGGAACAGAGAGTAGGCTGATACCCCTATAGTTATCACAAGAACTGCGATCACCTTTTTTGGAAATAGGGATAACAATAGCTCTGGTAAAATCCTTAGGAACCATGCCTTTATCATAAAAGATATTCAGAATTTCAGTCATCCAAGTGGTAACCGAAACATTTCCAGCTCTAAGCATTTCCGTAGTAATTTCATCTACCCCTGGGGATTTATGAAGTTTAAGTTTAGAAACAGCCAAAATAACTTCAGATTGTGTTATAGGGCCAACATTAAAGCCACCAATGCATCTATCATCATTGCAAACAATGGGAGTAGAACTAACTACATTGTTTAGAACATCACTGAAATGCTCAGCTCACCTAGCCATGCCCACCTAGCCATGACAGAATCCTCCCCTTCTATAACCTTACCTTGTTTATCCTTCAATCCTTATATGCCTGTCCGTTTTCTACCACACAAAATATTAACTATCTGATACAGCTCTCTGCTGTTGTGCTGTCTAACTGCTTCCTCGGCTTTGTCAGCCAAACCATCAAGCCAAAGATTCTTATCAGCAGCTAACTGATCCTTTACAAGTTTATTAAGGTCTCTGTAATGCTTTCTATTAGGACTAGTAGGGTATTGATTAAGGGCATTCCTGCAGTTCTTTCTTTCCGAAATAAGCTCAAGTGCTTTATCACTCAGATAATTTTGCCTATTCTGCTCCTTTTTTCCTAAAAGAGTACTGTTAGTGTCCAAAAAAGCCTGTTTAAAATTATCCCATTCTTCCTCAACTTCAGTAGTAAGCAAACCAAGACTGTCATAATGACTAAGTAACCTATCATGGTAAGCTTTCGCTATAACTGGATCTTTCAGAGCTTCAGTATTAAAAGTAAATTTTTTAACCCTAGCACAACACTTTTTAAGTTTAAGTTGCAACACACTTTTAACAAGGTAATGGTCAGATCCAATTTCAGCTCCCCTATATGCCCTGGTATTCCTAACAGAACTAGCCGATTTGCTGTTAATTAATATGTAATCAATCATATTCTTATGCAGCCCATCAGGTGAAACCCATGTGTACTTATGTATGTCGCGGTGTTTGTAATAAGTGTTAGTTATTCTGAATCCATTGAGTTTACTTACCTATAGGAGACGTTGCCCATTGCCACTGCAGCTACCAATACCAAAAGAGCCTATTACTCCACCCCAAAGGTCAGAGTCAGTACCAACTTTGGCATTGAAGTCACCAAGAACAAGGGTAATAACTCCTTTCTTGACAGAATTCAAAATATCCTGAAGTTGTTCATAAAACCTATCCTTCTCATCCTCATCGGCATCCTCAGTGGGGGCATAACAGCAGATAACATTCAAGTCTTTAACGCTTGTCTGAAATTTTGCTGTAAGAAACCTTTCATTAATGCACTCATATCCTAGAAGAGCATCACTAGCAAAGCACCCACCAGTGCAGCACTTATCAAAGTTCAAGTAATAATTTAGCGTGTCTGCTGAGAAGCAGACCCACGCCTTGGTGATGCTTATTGTCGTCCCTCCCTGAAAAGAGAAATTTAAGATTATTTTTAAGAATCTGACCTTTATCTGTCCATCTGGTCTCTTGCAAGCCGAGAATATCTAAATTATAACGGTGGAATTCTTGTGTGAGGACATCAAGAGAAAAAGCTCTGTGCAGAGTCCTCACATTCCAACTACCTATGGAGAGAAAATGGTTAGTGGGATGTTTAAAGAAACTATGTTTATTAAGAGAGGGAATGCCGACAATATCAAACAGCCCCCTAATCGCAGACATGGAGCAAAGACCCGTTCCCCCACTACTAAAGGCTGAAGCCATCTACACTGGAAGACTTCCTCCAATGTAGAATTTGACGATGCCAATAGAAGCAAAGAGTTCAGGTGCCTGCGATGACTTCTGCTCAGGATTATCCACCAGCTGATAAACATATCCTGTGAATCTATTCACTTGGGGCTGTCAACCCACAAACAAAAAGAAAACACAGCGGAAGATTTTCCCTCCACAGAAGCCCACCAGTGCAGCAAAATCAGGATCCATAATCAAGCTCAGAGCCATATATCTGTCCAGTCCAGTAGGTTTATATGGTCAGCACCAGGACCCTGTGTGGTTGACCACTCCTCAGCAGGGTAGAAAAAAAAGAAAAGTAGCCATAGTTGTCCAGATCAGTAGGCCACACTAATCTGGCAGCCCTCCCCTTCCGTTCACTTCCACAAGAGAGCATCTCTTTTGAAAGTTACTAACGGGTCCGCACCACGAGAAGGCGGGGTTGGACATTAGGTGCTAGGCCTGGCCGGTTCTATGCATCATCACAGGGGATTGGTGCATAGCTCTCCTTCCAGTGACTACCTAGCTACCATTTACAGACAGTGAATAAATACTGTGAAAGAATTAAATAACACTGAGAATTTAATTTTTTCTAGTTGTTTCAAAATATAACGATTTCCTAGTCTCTCTTATATTTATCAGTCTGAAAGAAAATTGTTATATTCAGAACGATATTTTTCTAAATAGATAGTGGTTGTGTAAAGATGATCGCCAGCATATAAAAGAGAGCAATTTAAACTACGTATAATATACTGTATTAGAATTTATCGTTGATGCTTGATACGCAACGTGCGAGTTAAACTTAAATAAAATCAATCATTTAATATTTATTTTTTCTTCTTTTTAAGCATCTGTATGTATCCAATTGTCATTATCTTGTATATATGGATGTCACTGATGTGTAATATTTATGATTTTTGAGTGTAAATAATGGCAACTGAAGCTCATTTACGATATTATTAAGATACGTCCGTAGTCCCTATAACAGGGATGTCCAATTGTTGTTCACGGTTGTAACTTTTTTTTTCCGAAGTCCCCATAAAGGCCGTCTATGAAGTTTTCTCCCATTTGTTTCACCGATTTGTGGAAGAGTTGGGTTGGGTTGTTTTACCTCTGAGCGGCACTTTTTTGCACACCATGGGCTAAATGGCCAGGTCACATGGACCCCGAAGGCTCAGAGAAGGTTGGGGGAGGGGACCCACTGGAACAGCTGTTGGGAGACAGATGGTAGCCTCCCGTCAAGGCCATCCAGCGTGTTCTTTAACGTGCACAAGGTATGGCTCTCCCGCACACGGGGCCACGGCTTAACGTCCCATCCGACGGACGGCGGCCTTTCCAAGCCCATCGGTGTCCCCTACTGACCGTGGGCAGGGCGGGGAATTTTGCGGAGATAAATCTCAACACTAACCCAGCTGGGACTCGAACCTGGTAACTACAGATTACGAGCCTGGCGCGCTACCGACTGAGCCACCCCCGCCCCTTTGTGGAAGAGAGGCTGCCGTTGTGAGGTTTAGGCAAGCTAAGCAATCCCAAGAATGAAAACGTTGGACACCGCTGTCATACACCATCAGCATTCACTTGCCTATGGATAACAAAGATTTCCCTTTCTTAACTCGTTTTAAAAATATGCTAATATTTTCACTTTGTCGACTGTTCCCCCCTGCAGTATTTCAACTCTTCTGTTTATTAAGAAAAATTAATAATTTTTTCTGTTGGATAAGTATTGATGAAATATGAGGATTCGTATTTTTCGAATTTCTCAATAGCTTTAATAAATGTCTTCAACAGTGGAAAAAGCTGGAAAATGACAAAACTCTAAATGAATACTACAGACGAACCATTTGTGCTAGATTATTGGAATTTTGGTGGTACAGTCAGATGGTCAAGAGGTCAAGGAAAATATTTTAATTTTCTTTGAAAACGTACATTCAATATTCGCTAGAAGTGATATGCTTCTAATTTAGTTCATAATACAACTATTACGGGAATTTACGGGGAAGTTGCGCAATATTCATTATCAGATCTATTCTTTACCATCAGTACTAAAAATAGCGCTCAAATTTTATTTCTGTGGTGATATGCTTCTAATTTATTTTAGAGGTATCTGACATTCATCCTCTGGTGTGTGTTACGTAGTCGAGAAAATCGTGTATTGTATTTAATATCCAGTCAAATGTCAACAGTGTGTCGGAGCAAAAGCTCGTTGAAAATGAAAATCTTAATATATGTTAAATTACTTAAACCCACTTACTACAACAATAATAAATGCTTCATCACTAAACCAGCAATGCTTGTAAAATTAAATTACAAAGAATTTACCATTCATTATTATTTAAATATTCAATCTTTGAATTTTTTTAAAAGCCGAATGAATCACGAGGGAAACGAGACTCAGGGACCGATTCATCCTTGAACCTCATCTTTCATATCTTATTTTTCTTTCCTTTTTACTGGTACTAATCATTTAAACAAGCATTTTAATTTTTGCCTTCGAAACTTCTTGCATGAGGATAAATTACAATTTATTCTCCAAATTTTCAGTAATCGAAATCAATTTTCACAGCTCCCAGTCGTACCTTCCTTTTCTCTGTTGAGAGATCCAATCCTAGAGATAGAAGCAGAACATCACGGGCGAACCGTGACAGTGGTTTCTCTGTGAGGTGCCACAGGGAAAGCAACTAATTACGCATTCGGCTGCTCTGTCCGACTTAGCATTTAAATTTCTAATGAGCTAACTATCACAGCTAAGCATACAAAAAGTGTGTCGCTTTAGGGAAGGCACAGGAAGCGGCAAAATTTTCCGATGCTATCGGCAGGTGAAACTTTCTTTGCTGTTGCCTTTACAAAAGGAAAAAAAAAACGCTAAAAGATACTTGACTCACAAGTCGTGTGTATGTGACATTCGAATTTTCTATGTTTAAAACAATGGTTTTTGTTTGGGAAGATGAAATAAGTTTCCTAGATGACTATTCAACATGTAGCAACGCTGCAAAAAATAAATCGCTAAGAGCAAGAACTTCAATTTAGTCAAATGCTGATATTGCAACTTAACCAACTAGATTCAGCGTTCATTAAATTAATTACTTTCTTTGCTCATACTTTAATTAATTATCAGCTACAGCCTTATTAAATATGTATATATATATATAAATTGTTCCATTTTTATTCGCATTTGCATTTTTAATAAAATGTTACCATTTATACTACACAGATTGTCAACATACTAAAAGTAAAAAAAGCCTTTATTTGCGAAATCGAATATTAAAATAATGCTAGTAGTAGCATAAATTAGAGTTCTGGCACAGTAAAAGCGGCTCGAGAATTCTATGAAAATCCATGGGAAAAGTTAGGGGGGGGGTGAGGAGAAAAGTATGTTTCTTGTGATTTTTTGTGAAAATATGTGTGAAAATTAGAAAAAACGGGGGTTTTTTAGCATGTGAAAAACTAATTTAAGTTTTTTTTAAAGATGAGGTTTTAAACTAATTTGTGAATTAGTTTAAATGAATTAGGTTGAAATGAGGTGTGTTTAGATGAGATAAAAATGATGTGTTTTGTTAAGTTATCATACACTTCACTAAATACAGCAGAATCAAAACTTTCTAAGCAAAGTCCAAAGTATTAATTCTGTTATCAAAGAAGAATATTAAAAGTTTTATCCAAAAGTGAATAAATTTCTTACCATAGAAATATATTACAACTTTTAAACAAAGTCCAAAGTAATTTATTTTGCTACAAGAATATTAAAATTTTATCTAAGCAACGTTCAAGTAATAATTTTGCTATTAAACAATAATACTAAAACTTTTATCTAATAAAAGTCCAAAGTAATAATTCTGTTATCAAACCGAAACTTTGTGAAGTGTATGATAATTTAACATAGAAGAATATTAAAATTTTAATCTAATCAAAGTTCAAGTAATAATTTAAAATAGAAGAATATTAAAATTTTAATATAATCAAAGTTCAAGTAATAATTTAACATTGAAGAATATTAAAATTTTCATCTAATCAAAGTTCAAGTAATAATTTTGCTACAAGAATATTAAAACTTTACCTAACGAAAGTCCACGTAATACTTTCCGTTCCAGCTTTACAATTAAAGCTTTACAATTAAATGTATTTAAACCGTCCCGTGGCCGAGTGGTTAGCGCGCTTGGCTGCTGATCTAAGGGACCTGGGTTCGAGCCCCGGGTAAGGCATGGGTGTTCGTGTTGTTTTCTGCTGAGGTCCTGCCATCCTCTCAGATCTTCTACTTTGGCATATATAAACTGACAGGCTCTTGTCAGACCTCTGTGGCAAGCAGCTGCTTGAGGGGTTATTTATTTTATTTTTATAAATCGTACTTACCTTAGATTGGGACTGTATACCGAAGGGGGAACTCAAACTGACTTCGAATCGCTTGAGATCTTTCTTAAATGCTCAACAGAAATTTAAAACCAAAACTGAATAAATTTCTTATCTTAGAAGAATATTAAAATTTTCATCTAATCAAAGTTCAAGTAATAATTTTGTAATAAGAATATTAAAACTTTTATCTAACTAAAGTCAACGTAATAATTCCCGTTCCAGCTTTATAATTAAATCTATTTAAATCGCACTTACCTTAGATTGGGACTCTATACCGGAGGGGAAACTCAAAGTGACTTGGAATCGCTTGAGACCTTCTTAAATACTCCACAGAATGAAAACTGAATCTTGAACTTTGGTTTTGGATAAAAAAAAATTCGGTTTGATAGCAAAGTACAAGTAATGATTTCTGCTATCAAACCGAAATGTTTATCCAAAACCAAAGTTCAAGATTCAGTAGCAAAGTCCAAGTAATAATTTTGCTATCAAACCGAAATGTTTATCTAAAACCAAAGTTCAAGATTCAGTAGCAAAGTCCAAGTAATAATCTTTATCCAAAACCAAAGTTCAAGATTCAGTAGCAAAGTCCAAGTAATAATTTTGCTATCAAACCGAATTTTTTATCCAAAACCAAAGTTCAAGATTCAGTAGCAAAGTCCAAGTAATAATCTTTATCCAAAACCAAAGTTCAAGATTCAGTAGCAAAGTCCAAGTAATAATTTTGCTATCAAACCGAAATGTTTATCTAAAACCAAAGTTCAAGATTCAGTAGCAAAGTCCAAGTAATAATCTTTATCCAAAACCAAAGTTCAAGATTCAGTAGCAAAGTCCAAGCAATAATTTTGCTATCAAACCGAATTTTTTATCCAAAACCAATGTTCAAGATTCAGTTTTGGTTCTGTGGAGTATTCAAGAAGGTCTCAAGCGATTCCAAGTCACTTTGATTTTCCCCTCCTGAAGAGTAAGTAGTTATTTTTGTAGGTTTTTTCAAAGTTGCTTAGTTGAATCGCTGGTCGCCCATTGGCGCGGGTTACCATCAATTTTTCTAGTCCGGATAGTAGTTTGAAAAGAATGTCTTAATGATCAGAATTTTTATGATCTTCAACAACATTTGAAAGGATCAATTGAAATTTTCTTTTAAAAACATTTCATCAGATTCAATTAGAAGGTTAAAGAAACGTTCCTAAAGAAAGAATAATTGAAACACTTACGTTAACGAATAATAACTGACTGCACGCAGCTGCCGCCACGTCAGAAATATCCTATCGAGAATTGAAAATATCGTTAACTCAGCTACAGTTTCGTAATCAGGTCAAAGTGAGAGGTCACGAGACCAGTGTTATGCAGGATGTTACCGAAATAAACACAGCTGAGTTGAACTGATCAATGAAATGATAAGTTGGAAAGAGTTATAGCAAATCTACTTTTTGAACGGAATTAAATAGTTTTAAATACTAAGGTTTATTCAAAGTTTTTTATTTAAGGGGGGGATCCCACCATGAGGATTTGAAAAAAATCGATTTTTTTTTTTGCATTTTACGAAAAGTTTATGAAGTGTAGAATGTGGTCCTGAAAAAGTTTTTCAAAATTCGAACTCCTTACGAAGTTACAGCGACAAATACGAGGTCGTGTCAATCCCGGTAAAAAAGGCAGCTAAATCTTTAAACGCGTTTTTCTCGAAACAACATTTTTTGAACTGGTAGAGTGCGGATCTTGGGAACCATTCATCCGATTTACATATTTTTTTTAAATGCGTAGGAGCGAATTATCTAAAAGCTAGCGTAGGGTTTTTTTGATAATTTAATTATTCGCTTTTTAACGAGCTATGTATATATGCTATGTATACTGCCATTTTTTTAAGGTAAAAAAAATTTTTTTTTTCAAAATACCGTCATTTTGTCAATTTTTCGAATTTTGGAAAACAATTTACATTACGCTATAGCCAATGTCTCAAAGTTTGTAAAACTGTTAATAATTTTGTTCTCAGGTGTTCCTGCGATGTCCGGTGCACTCTACCAGGATGGTGTGTCTTTCGCGCTGAGGTCAATCAACGAGGAGCCAAAGAACGACCGTTACAATATTTTTACTTAAAAAAATAATTTTTTATACAATAAACATGCTTTAACAACATGCAAAAAGTTTGGAGTCATTACATTGTTTATTGTACCCAAAACAATTCTCAAAATTTGACCATTTTTAGAGCGCTCAGGGTGGGGTCTCCCCTTAAGAGAAAATTTTCAATGTTTCACTAGTGAAATTAATTAATTTCAATAATTTAATTAATTCGCTTAATTTTTCGCTTAATGAAAAATTTCAATTTTTTGCATTATTGAACCATGATTTTTACTTACTATATAATAATAAAAAGGGTAAAACTGCTAACTCAAAGATGAGCGCAACTATTCAATGTACCAAATGTGGGAAATCTATTCACAAATCCAATATGAACCGTCATGTGAAAACTGCATGCACTTCTCGCACATTTGAAAAATGCGAATTTTGCAATTCCAGCTTTAACAGAAAAGACAATTACAATCATCATCTGAATCAATATCATATAAATAAAAGCAGTGCTTTCCGAAAACGTTTCGCACATATAAAATTGATAACATAAATGTCAGAGAAGACATAAAAAGTTTCCTGGAGAAAAATAACAATAAATGGAAATATATAATTAAGAATAAACTCAGTCAGCCTCTAAAAGTTAGATTCATATTACAAATAAAATTTAAAAAGCAGACGGATCCTGAAGGACAGAAAGAAATATATGCACATTTTTCGACATGTAACGAAATAATCAGTTTGCTTACCTATCTCAATGAATTACTAAAAATGCTTATGAGAAAATTGATAACGACTTTTAAAATTTTATACAAAAGGGAAGTGGATGGGTGTTTGACAAAATAATTTCTATGGAAATTCAAATGTCTCAGTATAATGCAGTTGGAATATCTGCTTTCATAAATTTACCAGAACATTTAAAATCTACAAAAGGAATAGTGAATGTTAAAAACTACGATAACAAATGTTTCTTGTGGTCAATATTATCAGCTCTATATCCTGCTAAAGACAATCAGCAACGTGTGGAAAAATATAAAATATTTGAAAACGTCTTAGACCCATCTTCATTGACTTATCCAGTAACCCTCGATCAAATCCCGAAGTTCGAGGTTTTAAATAATATTTCTATAAATGTTTTCAATTCTAAGAAAGATGGTTTGCATAAGTTATTTATTTCACAGAAACCTGTTAAAGAACCCATACAACTTTTACTTTTAAAAGACGGCAATAATTCTCACTATTATTGGATTAAAAATATTAGTAGGGTTACAGCATACCTTTCAAGACATAATGGTAAATTCTATTCCTGCCCATACTGTCTTCAGAATTTCACTCGCGACGATTTATTAAAGAATCACGTAGATAATTGCATATCAAACACTTTTCAAACTATCCAGTTTCCCGAAGCGAATAGTACAAAATTCCATAAAATTAAAAACGGTTTGAACCACCCATATGTGATTTATGCAGACTTCGAATGGTTTTCGAAATGTAGAAGAATTGAGAATAATCCATGTAGGGTGCGAACTAAGTATTTAGTACCGTCAGGATTTGCATATATTATAGTTGGACCGGAAGGTAAAGTGATCAAAACCAGAACCTACAGAGGGAAAAATGTAACAGAACAATTTTTGAATGAAATGATCAAAGCCGAAACTTTGATCAATGATTTGAAGAAAAGAAATGTTAAGATGACTGATTTTGACTGGCAAATTTTGTCTGGAGCAAAATATTGTAGTATTTGTGGGAAAATTCTAGGAACTGATAGAGTAACGGACCACGATCACTTAACTGCAAAATACAGAGGTGCTGTTCACAACAAATGTAATCTTCAATACAAATTCTCACTTAAAATACCAGTGTTGTTTCATAATCTCAAAGGATTTGATGGTCACTTTATAGTAAAAGATTTGTGGAAATTTAAAGATAAGAAGAAAATTTCTTGTATTTCACAAACTACAGAAAAATATATATGCATTAAATTTGGTCAAATTAAATTTATTGATTCATTATGTACCTCAGCTCTTCACTGGATTCACTGTCAAAAAATGTGGAAAATTTCTACATCCTAAGTCAATACTGTAAACAACATAATCTGAATGACTCACAGAAAGAACTTTTGAAAAGCAAAGGAAGTTTTCCGTATGAGTACTTGCAACAGAGTGCTCAGTTTTTGCAAACGTCACCTCCATCCAAAGAGAATTTCCAAAACAATGAACAATACGAAAGAGCTCAAATTTTGTGGAAAGCCTTTTCTATTGCTACCTTCGGGGAATATAACGATCTGTACATGATCACTGATGTATTACTGCTAGGAGATATATTTGAAAACTACAGAAATTCGTGTATGAATAACTACCAACTCGATCCATGTCATTATTTTAGCTCTCCTGGCTTATCCTATGCTGCCTGTTTAAAAATGACAGAAATTGAGGCTGGAACTTATAAAAGGTGATATGTATTTTTTCATAGAAAGACTCTGCGAAGAGGAATATCTTTAGTGTCTAAGAAGTTTGCACAGGCCAACAATCCTTTAGTAGATCCATACGAGAGAAGTAAACCACAAAACTATATTATGTACTTTGATGCAAACAATTTATATGGTTGGGCAATGTCTCAACCTCTTCCAACTGGTAATTTCAAATGGGTAAATGATATTGACCTGTTTAATATTCCAGACGACAGCAAAAAGGGTTATATCTTCGAAGTTGATCTAGAATATCCGGCACATCTACACGATTTACACAATGATTTCCCCTTGGCTCCTGAAAAATTGAAACTTTCTAATAGTAGTGTCTCATTCTTGATTCCAAATCTGTTCGACAAGCAAAATTATGTCGTTCAGTATAGGTTACTTAAACTCTATGTGGAACTGGGACTGAGGGTGAAACAGGTGAATAGAATCTTGGAATTTGATCAAAAACCATGGCTGAAACCTTACATAGATTTTAATACAACAAAACGAATTAATGCCATAAATAATCTTGAAAAAGACTTTTTCAAACTGAAGAACAATGCTATATATGGCAAATGTTTAGAAAATAAGAGAGAGAATAAAATGCCACATTGGGAATACTGAAGAAAAGCTTAAAAAATTAATTGCAAATCCTAGGTACGTTTCTTGTGTTAAACTTGCAGAAAATTTCGTAATTCTCCATATGAAAAACAAAAATATTATATTAGATAAACCATATTACATTGGTGTAACGATTTTGTAGTTGAGTAAATTACACATGTATAATTACTTCTACAATTTTCTGAATCCAAAATTCAATGCAGAATTGTTATTTATAGATACTGATTCCTTCTGCGTCGACATCCAGACAGATAACATATATCAGAAATTTAATTCAGACTACTTTGATTTCTCAAATTACCCAACAAACCATGCATTATACAGTGAATCAAATAAAATGGTTCCAGGAAAATTTAAAGACGAATTAAAAGGTCTTCCAATCAAAGAGGTTGTTGCGTTAAGACCAAAATTATATTCTATAATCGCGCCAATTCCCAAAAACGCAGCCACTGGAATTAAAAATGAATTTAATCACGAAGATTATCGTCAATGTCTATTTGATGAAAAAATCATATATACGCAACAAACAGAATTTCGATCTGAGCAGCATGATTTACATGTATACCAAATTAAAAAAATTGCTTTATCCCAAGAATATACAAAACGACATGTCATCAATGGAATTTATTCTTATGCTTTTGGAAACTATCGAATATCGGATATGTATAGTAAAGTAGGAAATACCATTTACAAAACATTGAACTGAAAACAACAAATGTTAAAAAAAACATCGAATATTTTGCATAATCGGAAGTTGAAATAGACATGACTGTAGTGTGTGTCCAGGAATAAATTTCTAAACAATACCGATGTTATTGAACATAATCTTATGTTCCTTTTTGTCAATAATATCATTTTTTAGCAAAATATCCAAAATTTCGACAATTTCATTTACTACTTCTGTACTGATGTTTCCAGCTCGTTTACTGGCAACCAAGATTGATAATTTTTCGCATATGTCGTCGAAACTCTTGTACAGTCCAAAACCAAACTGTTGACTTTCTATTACAGTGAGCATCATTTTAATCGACTTTAAATACTTTCTAAGTGCCTCAATGTGATTATCGATAATTCGATATTTCTCAGTAGTTCTACCATAGCGTTTGGTTTCTGTAGCCTTATTGCCCCAGAGTTTCTGAAGATGCCCGATTGTTTGGTAAATCATTTCTTTCAGCTCAGGAATGGGGTTTCTCGCCTGTAAGATATCACTCGGAAGTTTTAGTTTATATTGGTTTAATATTTCATCTTGCAAGTTGGAATCTGGATTATAAATGAACGTTTTTTCTGGCATCTAAGTGGCACTTCTGGCTCTAAAATTTTCACTACATATTGTATGTTTTTAACGGTGTCTTCACGCACAGTTTCCATATCTTTAACCGTTCGACCACTGGCTCGTGAAATTCTTCGAGCATTTCCTTAACTCGTTCCTCTCCCAAAGTAGTGTCTTCAGTTTTCGATTTTGTAGTAGCTCGCGATTTCAAGATTTCATCTATAATACTGTGTAACTGCTTAAGATCTTTCATCTTTATTCATATACAATAAAGACATATACCCAGTGATGAAAGTCTGAAACAAGACCTCCAAGCACTTTTCTTCTTTCTTTTGGATCTGTATAGTGTCTAGCAAGTGAAGCACTAATCTTGCTACCCCTGTAAAATTTCTTGTTTACTGGAATAACAAAAAAACTGCTGAAGTTGTGGTCTTACTACTTCAATGAATTTTTGATCGTCCAAGTTGATACTATAATATATACTAAAATAGGGATTTGTTGTGCAGCAGATTACCTTGCTTATATATCCATTAAAAATGCATAGATGGTAATTATTTTTGAAAATAGGTGGCGTTAATAGGTCGAATTTTGTGTTTATGTGTATAATTGTAATATGTCTTTTTTCACTTAATATAACTTATCACTATAATGCAATATGTCTTTTTTCACTTCTTTATCACCATAGGTAAGGCAAATTACAGTATTTTTATCAACGTATAGTTTAGTAGCAGCATCATTGTTTAGAATTGGGGTGCCAACATTCGTAATTCGTTTCTCATTTGCATCGCCGTTGAAACTGCTCTCACTTGATGCAAAAAGTCCATTTTCATTTCTCAATAGAGCATTGGATGGGTTAGAATCTAACTTTGTCAAGCCATCAACGTAATTTTTTGTTGTCGCATTTCTGTTGGGTCTCGGTTCCCCAAGATTTCGTATTCTCTTATTGTTTGCATTAAAGATATCCTCGTCAGTTAATGCGACTTTTTCCAAATAACCCTTAGTTACAGCAGCAGAATCCGACTCGGGATATGCAATATCAAAGATTCGTTTTTTTTTTCTGCATTGAAACTATGCCCGTCGAATGCAACGCTTCGTGGAACGTAAGGCCCATCTTTATTTCTCACCAATGTATTCATTGGACTGTTTTGAACAGTGGTCAATTTGTCGACGTAATGCTTTGTAGTGGCATTGGATGAATCGATCGGTTCTGAAAGTTTTTTAATGCGTTTATTGCTTGCATCGTAATTATCATTGTCATTGCAAAGTGCTTTTTTTTCAAATATCGTTATAACTATTCCAGAATCTGCATCTGGTTCAGTAACATTGATTATTTGTTTGTTTTCGCGCATCGTTCCGAAAAATTAAAGAAGCATTATTAACGTATTGAATGGATTGAACGTATTAAAAACGTATTGAATGGTAGCAGCATCTCCATTCTCTATAAGTCTGCCTATATTCGATATTCTTTTAGTATTTGCGTCATAATTTCCCGTGTGATTCAGTGTTATAGACTCTTGTTGCAGATATTGTTTTGTCACAGAGTCCGAACCCTCTTCGGGATTAGCTACATTTCTCAAATTTTTATTACTCATGTCGTAGTCCCCATCGTGTGTCAATTTAAAACCGACACCTGGAATTCCCGCTGGTCCTCTTTCGGAACCGGTCTCAGAGCTGATGACGCCAAACTTTGTAAGTAATTCATCTTTATTTACCAAAGTTTTTTCTGTGCTTGTTTTTTTTTTTATCGATTAATAAGAAATCGTGTGGTTTTGAAACTGCATAAAAATATCTTTCCTGATTTCTGTTGCATGATCCATTTGTATCTGCAACATTTCTCTTGTTCTGCATATTAAAGAAAAGAAAATAATTACCCTGTAGTAGGATGTCTTTTGGAGTCGAAAAATAACTCTGTGTCAGGTAAATCAATGATATGTTCTTTTTCCTTCCTCTGACGAATAATTCTTCGATGAGTTTTTGATCTTTTTCCGTTATGAAACCGTCAAAAACAATTAAATTTTGCATGTCGGAATCCAGTTCGTTGACCTTGACAATATCTTCTTTACTGGCAGAGAAAGTTGCAACTGAGATTTCTTCGCCAAATGTTTTCTCCAAAATTTCGTGCAAATCGTCGAATATTTCTTGCATAAACTGATATTTCGGCTCGGTTAAATCTTTAGCATATAAAAAGATTTTATTATAGTAGAGATGTTTAAATGTTAAGTTCAACAAAAGTTCGTCTTCCCTGAGCCTGATGGACCACAGATTAAAAGTCTAAAAGGCCAGAGAGTGTTAATACGTTTCTGTTTAAGAATTTCTCATATTCTTCAAAGTCGAAATTTTGAATCTCCATTTGCTTTATTTAAAAAGATCATCCTCTTTCACCCAGGAATTAAATGTATTATCATAACCAAACCATTGAACATAATACTCTTTTTTTATTATTCTTCACTCTAGTTTTCAGAATGGTTTCAACTTTATAAATGTCATCTTGCTTTTCGTATTTCACCATTTCTTGGGTGTAAAAACTACCAATGATTGGTTCTCCTTTCAGATCCTTGATCTTATAGGTTATGGGATCTGTATTCAGAAATTGAGCAATTTCAAAAATCTCTTCTGTAAAATTCGGCAGTTAACCTTTTCTAAACGGTGTCTTGTACTTGGCGATTCTCACTCTGTCGCCAATTTTAAATTTTGGTGCTGTAATAGATTTAATTCTTTTACCAAACAGATTAAAATATACAATATCTCTGTTTTTCTGCAAGCTTGCCTCTTTTGGGGTCATTCTTATTGATCTGCGATAAGAAGTATTGTAATTCTTAACGAGTTTTGGTAGGACATCGATCCATTTTCTAGTGTTATTGGCAGTGAAATATTTCCTCATTTTTGTCTTTAAAGTCCTTTAAATCGTTCCACAATTTGAGCTTTAGTCTCATTTTCAGTGGCACAAATGGACATCTCGTTGGTTAAACAATGCTTGAGTTTCTTTATTGATAAACTCAGTTCCCTTATCCGTTTGTATCTTGGATGGCTTACGTTGTTTAAAAATTTCTACAAATGCTTTGGTAATCTCGCTACCCGTTTTCTTTTTAATAGGTATTGTCCAGGCGAATATGCTGAAAATGTCAATCACGGTTAAAATGTAATTCGTGTGGTTATTGTGAAATTTAAATTTTCGCATATCGATTAAATCACTCTGCCACTGGTCGTCTACATTCGAGACATAAACCAGTCTGGTTTGGAATTTTTTATAAATGGGTTTGTGTAACGTGTACACATCTTGTTGTTGGAGAAATCTTTTTACTTCTTTTTCCGTCAATCCAGTTTTGCGCATTAGATCTTTTATACCGGAAAATCCCTTTAATGGGTCATAGTAAACGGAAGAAAGCATCTTATTTCTTGCGTCCTAAACCGAACCGTTTCTTTGTTTTAATGATTGGTTTGATTATCGTTCATGAAATTCTTTCTCCTAAAGTTGGATTCTGAATTTCATCCAAATCATTTAATAATTCGTGGTCGGCTTCGTGCCTCTTTTTAGTTTCTGTAGATTTGCTGTAAGAAATGTCGTGCTTTTTGCAGGCTTTGTCCACACGGTTAATACCAGGATCTCCTCGCATTAACCTTTTCTCCAGTTTCGTAAACGGTCCACAATACTGGTAACTTGGAATGTGCATTTTAGGTGGATTAAACTTTTCTTGAATCCAGCTTACTATATCTCCACCTTTTACAAATTTTCCTTTCTGTTTCACAAATTAATACTTAATTTTTCCACACGTTCGGCATCTACCTCTCATCATTACTCTTTTATTCTTTGATGTGATATATTCGACGTTATCCGTTAAAGTTTTCGTTTTACACTTTACATGCTTAATTTTCATATATAAAATATAAGTAATAAAGTATAATGCATCACAGTTATCTGACTAGTTTAACACCTGGACAAAAGCAGAAATTGAAGAGTGCATTTGTAAATAAGAATCCTTTAACATTAAGTATTGATTCACAGAAGAAAGGTAACGATACTTTGAAACTGACAAAGAGACAAATCATTAAACTGAAAAAATCTACAACGCCAGTTCGACTTCGTTTCAGTAAAACACAGCTAGGTGGATTTCTGCCGTTCTTAATACCTCCACTTATAGCACTGGGAAAAGCAGCTGCAGTTGGAGCTGAGGGATATTCTGGTACTAAGCTTGCACAAAAAGTTTTAGGAAAAGGGTTATACATTCCTGGAAAGCAAAGAGCAGCTGGCTTATCTAAAAATAAAAGAAATGGAAAAGGTTTGTACATTCCAGGAAAACAAATAGCTCAGGGATTTTTTAAAAAAAGAGCCATTAAGTAACTTAGATATCGAAAATATAATGAAAAACGAAAAAAGATTCCGTGGTGTGTACTCTATCGATTCTTTACCAAAAAAAATATTCAAAAACGAAAATGGTATAGTGAACTTTGACGTTTCCAGTGGTCAGGAACTCATTGGGTAGCTTATTTTAATGATGCGAAGTTACCTTACATCGAGTATTTGATCCATTCGGTTTATCGCCACCAGAAGAAATAAAACACTATTTACTTACATCTTCAAAGCCAATTGTGTATAACTCTTCGCAAATTCAAGCAAATTACTCTATAAAATGCGGTTACTATTGCATCTATTACATTAAACGAAGGAATAATAACATAAGCCTGTATGATGTATTGTATCAGTTTGAACAAACTCCTAACGATAGGAATGAATTGTTCGTAACAACTAGCATATGAGTACTACATAGGACTACACTATATTAATAAAGATGGTACTCCTAACTATCAATTACTCTACTATTACGGCATACAATCCAGAAGATTTGGAAATTAATTATGAAACGCCGATCACACTCAATGGTGAATACGAGATAGCACTGATCGGTAGCAATATGTGGTATTCCTGGTACAACATCAGTGATAAATATAACAATAACACTCTGAAATACTTCAATGGAAGACAATGGAATAAAATAACTTTCCCGAATGGAATGTACGATATAGACGGATTCAATGACGTTTTAAAAAATGTCTTTGGGGATCCTAGCCCTATAATACTAGAAAGCAACCTCCCCACATTAAGATTTGTTATTCGTTTGGCAAGATGATATAAAATAGATTTTTCCGAAGGAAAGTTACGAGAAATACTAGGGTTCGAATCGAAAATTATCGATGCAGCAAAAAGCGAAGAAAAATTCCCACCCAACATAACGAAGAGGGGTCGATGGCATTCTAATTCACTGCTCTATTGTCGAATCTTCCTATCTCAATAACCAGAAGAGCGACGTGTTGTACAGTTTCGTGCCTCAAACACCGCCTGGCAGTTTAATCGACACACATCCTTTCTTCCCCATATATTTACCGCTGAATAAAACTGATTACATTTACAACGTTAGAATGAAAGTAACTGATCAGAACAATAAAGTAATTGACTTGAACAAGGAAAACGTGACTTATATGTTACACATCAGACCCAAATAAAGATGAAGATACTGAGAAAGAGAATAAAAATATTTTATACAAATCCGTCGCCTATCGTTCGAAAAAACGAGAAAATATCCCCTAAGAGAAGAAATATTCTTAATCAGTTAATATACGGAAATGGCTTAAAAATCATAAAGTAAGTATAGGACGAAAGTTGAAGCTACTTACTGGAATTTGTTCGAAGACTCAATAGACGATAATTTCACGACAAAATATGAGTACTTAGAATATCGGAAAACCAATGTTAATGTTAAAAATCTCGAAAAATACGAAATATTTACCAAAGATATGGACGTTTTCCTACATCCGCACAACAGTTATATACACGTCAGAGGCAAAATACTGAAATTAGATGGATCTGATGTCGGCGGCAATGATGTAGTTACGATGGTCAATAACGGGTACATTTTTAAGAGAACTCAATACTATATAGAAAACAGAGAATTGGAAGATATTGAATTGCCAGGAGTGACGACCACAATTCACAATTTAATTGATTTTACCGAAGCCTTTTCACACAGTGCTGCGGTTCAAAGATACCGCAGACAGTTCGAAAATAAATAAGTATTTGTACGACGGAGGCGAAGATAAACTGGACACGAATAATAAGATAAAGGATTTTGCACAAGCGTTGAAGAAAAATCCTGAATTCAATCAAGGATTCTCAGACAGATATGAAATTACAAAAAAATAGTCAAAATGTAAGTTTATTCTTACCACTGAATTGGCTGTTTGGATTCTGCCGAGACGTGGATAAAGTGTTTCGCGGTGTAAAGCATACCATAAAACTAGAAAAAAGTGATGACAAAGACATTATTCAGAGAGTTGAGGCTACGTTGTATAAATTTGAAATAAATCACGTATCTTGGTTTATTCCAAAAGTGGAACCATCACTACAAGTACTTGCAAAACTAGAATCTCAGTTAGCAAGTGGCAATCCACATGAAATCTTTTGGGAATCGTGCAAACTGTACAAATCTGATACTCGAATTGACTCTCATGTCAGTTGGCGGGTTACTACAATTCAAAACAAACCCGTCCATCTTTATGTCGTCATACAAAAGTCTAACCGATTAAATAATCAAACCAGAAACAATATGGTGTTTGATCACGTTACTAGAACGGATTCAGATCAGAGTGAATAGCAAACAGTTTCCTGAACAAGAATTCGAGTGCAACTTTGAACCCAACACTTTAGACTATGCGCGAGTTTACAACAGCTTTTTAGCTGCAAAAAATATGGATATCGACTTGGGTACACAAGTCAGTTACCAAGATTTTATGAAACTGTATTCGATATTCCACTTCGATGTCGGCAAATACGAATCACGTCTATCAGAATTATCAGCAACTGCTGATATCGAAATACGATTTAAATTAAATAGATTGCCAAATGAATTATATCACGTATATTGCGTAATTGTCTCAGAAAGGAAAGCAACTTTACAACCACTAGAGGGAAAACTTTTAGTTGTTGGTTAAAGAAACTATTTTAAATACAATCAAAATTTACATTTATTTGCACGTATAAAAATATATATATATGTTCCCCACTTCTAATTGAATCTGATGAAATGTTTTTAAGAGAAAATTTCAATTAATCCGTTCAAATATTGTTGAAATCCTAAAAATTCTGATCATTAAGATTGTTTAAGGATTTTTTTTTTCACTTCTGGAGACATTCTTTTCAAACTTCTATCCGGACTAGAAAAATTGATGGCCACCCGCGCCAATGGGCGACCAGCGATTCAACTAAGCAACTTTGAAAAAACCTACAAAAATAACTACTTACTCTTCAGGAGGGGAAAATCAAAGTGACTTGGAATCGCTTAAGACCTTCTTAAATACTCCACAGAACCAAAACTGAATCTTGAACTTTGATTTTGGATAAAAAATTTCGGTTTGATAGCAAAATTATTACTTGGACTTTGATACTGAATCTTGAACTTTGGTTTTGGATAAAAATTTCGGTTTGATAGCAAAATTATTACTTGGACTTTGCTACTGAAACTTGAACTGTGGTTTTGGATAAAAATTTCGGTTTGATAGCAAAATTACTACTTGGACTTTGCTACTGAATCTTGAAGTTTGGTTTTGGATAAAAATTATTACTTGGACTTTGCTACTGAATCTTGAACTTTGGTTTTGGATAAAGATTATTACTTGGACTTTGCTACTGAATCTTGAACTTTGGTTTTGGATAAAGATTATTACTTGGACTTTGCTACTGAATCTTGAACTTTGGTTTTGGATAAACATTTCGGTTTGATAGCAAAAATTATTACTTGGACTTTGCTATCAAACCGAATTTTTTTTTATCCAAAACCAAAGTTCAAGATTCAGTTTTCGTTCTGTGGAGTATTTAAGAAGGTCTCAAGCGATTCCAAGTCACTTTGACTTTCCCCTCCGGTATAGAGTCCCAATCTAAGGTAAGTACGATTTAAATAGATTTAATTGTAAAGCTGGAACGGGAATTATTTAATGGACTTTAGTTAGATAAAAGTTTTAATATTCTTATCGCAAAATTATTACTTGAACTTTGATTAGATGAAATTTTAATATTCTTCTATGATAAGAAATTTATTCAGTTTTAGTTTTAAATTTCGGTTGAGCATTTAAGAAAGATCTCAAGCGATTCGAAGTCAGTTTGAGTTCCCCCTTCGGTATAGAGTCCCAATCTAAGGTAAATACGATTTAAATACATTTAATTGTAAAGTTTTAATTGTAAAGATGGAATGGGAATTATTACGTGGACTTTCGATAGATAAAGTTTTAATATTCTTATAGCAAAATTATTACTTGAACTTTGATTAGATTAAAATTTTAATATTATGCTATGTTAAATTATCATACACTTCACAAAGTTTCGGTTTGATAACAGAATTATTACTTTGGACTTTTATTAGATAAAAGTTTTAACAGTATTGTTTAATAGCAAAATTATTACTTGAACGTTGCTTAGATAAAATTTTAATATTCTTGTAGCAAAATAAATTACTTTGGACTTTGTTTAAAAGTTTTAATATATTTCTATGATAAGAAATTTATTCACTTTTGGATAAAACTTTTAATATTCTTCTTTGATAACAGAATTAATACTTTGGACTTTGCTTAGAAAGTTTTGATTCTGCTGTATTCAGTGAAGTGCATGATAACTTAACAAAACACATAATTTTTTATCTCATACAGACACATCTCATTTCAACCTAATTCATTTTTATGTCATATAAGCACACCTCATTTCAATCTAATTCATTTAAACTAATACACAAATTAGTTTAAAACCTCATCTTTAAAAAAAACTTAAATTAGTTTTTCACATGCTAAAAAACCCCCTTTTTTTCTAATTTTCACACATATTTTCACAAAAAACGACAAGAATCATACTTTTTTCCTCACCCCCCATAAATTTTCCCATGAATTTTCCTAGAATTCTCGAGCCCCTTTTACTGTGCCAGAACTCACATTTATGCTACTACTAATGCTAATAACTAATAAACCTACAGTTAAATTCTGAAGAACAAAACAAATATGAGCCTAGAACTTTACTAAATACTTCATAAACGTTCGTTTGCTACTGATATCACAGTTAAACTTACTTGCTTTAAAAATAAACATCTACAGCATTAAAATTTCTAAGTGAGCTATCAGAGCTAAGCATAAAAGAAAAGTGTGCAGCTTTAGGGAAAGCAGAGGAAGAGGCAAAATGTTCTGATACTATCGGCAGGTGAAGCTTTCTTTGCCGTTCTTTTACAAAATGAAAAATTGAAAAAAAATAACTGGTTCGCTAATAAATGGATACCTTGCTCTAAAGAAAAACAACTACAAAGCTGGTCATCAAAAGTGCAACACCAGGAAGAACTCGTCAGATTGTCCCGAAATATGCAAGATGGGTAGCCCATGGAAGAACATGTAAATGATTCAAAGCGCAGCACTTAAGTACATCATGTGTGACAGTAACGCCCCCTGGACGTGGTATAAGAGGAGATTACAAAGAGGTGGTATAAAGCACTGGAATTGTGTTTGCTCGCAGTTCTTGCGCACTAAAGGATCAAGTATGCCCCGTCGAAGAACACAGCATCCATACGACCAGGTTTCCGACTTTGATCCAGGGAGAATTGTGGGATTACGGGAAGGAGACTATCGTACCGAGACATCGGTTTCTCTTGTTGGACGGAATGCTGCCACAGTGATGAGAATATAGCGTCAATGGGTAGAGGAGGAACGAACTCAGCGACGTCAGGGATCTCAACGGCCCTGTCGCCTTGTCACACAAACGAAAGAGAGGACAGACATCTCGTGCGCATGGCTTTGAATGATCGTACAGCCACATCAAACACCTTAGCTCAACAGTTAGGGTGTGTTGCACATTAACCAGTGTACACACATATTGTTCAACGTCGTCTGTAGCATTGGGGCTTTTTGCTAGGCGGCCATTGCTTCGGCTACCATTGACTCTTGGCACCATTGCAGTCGAATACGCCACGTATGGATGTATGAATGGCATCGCATTATCTTTTCAGACAAATCCCGTTTCAGTATTCAGCACCATGATGGACGAATTCGTATCTGGCGGTTCCGCAGCAACAGGCTCAGTGAGACATGCATGATGCAGCCAGCGTCATACAGGTCTGGCCCCTGGTGTTATGGTATGAGGGTGTCATTGGATTCCACTCATGCATGTGCCTCGTACGCATTACTGACACTTTGAACAGCCAGCGTTACATCACTGAGGTGTTGGAGCCTGTGGTCGAACCATATCTTCAGGGGCTCTCTCTGGTGCCATTTACCAACAGGACAATGCCCGACCACATGTGGCATGTATCGTCCAACAATTTCTGGATAGCCACCATATGACACTTCTGCCTTGGCCTGCACGTTCACCGGATCTGTCCCCATTAAACATGTCTGGTCCATGATCTCGCGACGACTAGCTCACCAGACACCAGTTACAACAGATTAACTTTGGCTATGTATCGAAACTGCATGGACTGACATTCCACAAACAGACATCCGACGTCTCCTCCTCTCCATGTCGGACCGTGTAGCAGCGGTTATTGTCGCTCATGGTCGCTACACAAGATACTGATTTCTTTGTATTCTACAAGTCTAACCGAGTTGTATTTGAAATCATTTGATACTTGATACGTAAGCTATATATTCACTAAATATGGCTTTGATATCTCTTGTCTTTCCTGGTGTTGTACTTTTAATGATTAGCAGTGTATATTAATACACAAAAGTTAAATTCTCTCGAAGCTTTAAAAACATTTTTGTTCATATTTCAGCTTCTCTCAGTCAAAATCATATTAGTTTTCGTGCATTATTTAAACATGTACTTCGTTGATAACAGTGAGTCATTTTTAATCGCTAGAAAAAATTGATGTACATATTCAAATAAAAATATTTTTTCATTCGAAGGTTTCTGATTAATAAAAAACTTATACTCTACACTCTCCAGTTTTATCCAGCTATCATTATTTCATGCTACTGTTCTTACACAAAATGAACTTCTTTCCAATGGTTCCCAAACTTTTCTGAAGCGTGTGCAGGAGAGCGATATCCTCTGCATGTTAAATAATACATTGGATAGTTTTGAGAGGAGGGTTCATATGTCTCCATACATCTATCCAATGGATTTAATTCTTTTTACTGAGCCCTTATGACATGATCATTTGGCTCACTGTGCAAAACGTGCCGCTCATGTCTTTTTTAAATCCACTGAAAATATGTTATTTTTACTCCGAAATCCCAAACCTGAAACTCACCTGCTAAATTTTGTAAATATCACTGAGGTTGGTACAATTAAAAAAATATTCGGGTTTATGCGTTTCCTCCTTACATTACCTAATTAAAGTATACTACACAAATAAAGGGAAAATTAGAAAGCTAATTACATAAAAGCTACAGAAAAATACTGTTTGCCATTTTCACTTTTTTTGCGAAACCTCTATAGACCACCAGCGGCATATAGGTTGAAAAACAATGCTTTATTGGCTTTATAGCAGTATATTAGCCTACCTAGTCTCTTGTTAATATCTTTTGTTATTATAGCGCAGAAACATTAGATATTAAAGGAAGAGTTTCTAACATTTGATACAATAAACGACTAAGGCCAGTCATCTCTGATGAATACTGGAATTCTCGTTTTTTGAGAGAAATATTTTGTAAGTTTCCAATTTTAGCTCCCTCTTAAGTGGAAATTCAAAATAATGGAAGATTCAGAAGTGCACCAGAAATATTTTGTTACTACCTATTCAACAGTGAAAGAATTTTCCATTCAACATTTAAAACATAAAAAACACCCTTCTCCCACCACCTCTGGGATAACGATGCAAGTTGTACTGTCAGTGCAACTCTACCACTTGAGCATCGAATTTCTAGCATGAAATAAATGTTTACAATGTTCATTTAAACTGTTTCCATTTTACAGCTTTAAAATCCTCTAACAGTGTAAATTAAAACTACTGGGAAACGAACTGGAATATTTTATTATACCTATACAACACGAAACGGGTATCTGATTTAGCTCTTAAAATAAAAACATTGAATGTCTACAGACGGGCAAACGACAAAAGAGTAACTGTATTTCTTTATTTTCTAAACGAACTATATTATAAAGAAAAATATCTGAAAGCAGTCCTCGACTTTGGTGAATGTGGAACATTCGTTTTCAAAGATAATGAAGTTTATCGTTTTCCAAAGGGCGGGGGTGGCTCAGTCGGTAGCGCGCCAGGCTCGTAATCTGTAGTTCCCATGTTTGAGTCCCAGCTGGGTCAGCGTTGAGATTTATCTCCGCAAAATTCCCCACCCTGCCCACGGTCAGTAGGGGACACCAATGGGCTTGGAAAGGCCGCCGTCCGTCGGATGGGACATTAAGCCGTAGCGCTATGTAAGGGAGAGCCATACCCTGTGCACGTTAAAGAACACGCTGGATGGCCTTGACGGGAGGCTACCATCTGTGTCCCAACAGCTGTTCCAGTGGGTCTCCTCCCCCAACCTTCTCTGAACTTTCGGGGTTCTTGTGGCCTGGCCATTTAGCCAATTGTGTGCAAAAAAGTGCCTTTCAGAGGTAAAACAATCCAATCCAATCGTTTTCCAAATTTAGCATCCTCCAGCGGTAACATTAGAAATAAAAGACTATTCAGAAAATCCGAATATCAATGTTGAACTAGTACTTATCCAATCGAAAAAAGAGGTTTTTCACTTATCTCTTAAAACAAAGGAGTTTTCCTCACCTCCCTGGTAGTCATATCCCTGGGGGTAAGGGGACAATTCACTGCCAGTAATGCAAAAACAGTTTGATCGAACCTACTCTAACTGCCAAATATGAAGCATGAATACGTTTACAATATTCACTTAAGGTATTGCTATTTTCAAACTTTGACGTCCTCTAACGGTGGAAATAAAAACTATTGGAAGAGTCATAAAATGCGGATCCTAATACTAGGGTGATTCATAAGTCTGCGTTAAATTATCTACTTAAAATGATTATTACAATTTAAATAACGAACCGTACTCAGCAAAATATAAACCATTATTTTCAATAGTTCGTAGCCATCTGTCGGAAAGTTGTTCTATTCCTCTTCGATACCATGCATGGTCCTTTGGAGGTACAAAACTCCAGACATCCGTTTTCCACTTCCTGAAATGTTTGAAACAGTTTACCTCGAAGAAAATGAGCTATAGAGCGAAAGAGGTAGTAGTTGGAAGGAGCTAGGTCCCGACTATACGCTTAATGAGGATGAAACTCAAATACCAATTCTCGAAGGTTTTCTTTGGTCCAAAGTACAATGTGTGTTTTTGCGTTCTCTTCTTGGAGGAGTACCTGATGTATGTTTATCAATCCTGAGTTGAAGCATCATAGAGTGCACGCGTTCCAGTTGTACTGTGTAGAGGTCAGCAATGATGGTCCGTTCATCGGGAAACAGTTCAAAGTGCACTACACCTTCAAAATCCACCAAACACACAACGTATCTTTCATTCAAACCCCATCTGGTCTAGTGGTTAAGGTATCTGGCTACTAAGACCAGCGGGAAGAGCTATGTGTAAATGTTTGTATGTTTAAACATATAAATAAAATTTGTATGTTTATAAAAAAATATAAATAAAATACATTTAGTTATACTAAACATATAAATAAAATTTTGCATTTATAGGTCTTGTATGAGAAACCAGGACAAGCCTAATACAGCTTCTAGATTATTTTCGTCCCTTTGTAAGGAAGCATCTTCTTCTTTTATAAAAAAAATTAAAAAGAATTCAACTGGTCCACTTTTTGGGACAAAGAGTGCGCTGGCCTGGATCAAGCCACAGCTTTTGGGTGTTCGGATTGTTGAAAAAGATCCATTCTTATCGCACGTAACAATTCGCTTGATGAAAACGGTGGTCGCGTGGATTAGAGAGGAGTTTCTTGAAGATTCCCATACAACGGATTGCTTGTTCAATAGTCAGTTCAGTAGTCAGTAGTCAGTGGAACACTTAGACAACTCCTGGCTATCTTACCAATGCGTTGCAGATGCCACACATAGTTGCTTGTGAGCAACCAAGTTCGGACTGCGAGTGTTTGTCGATGGATCAACTTCAACTGCGTATAACCTCCTTTGAATGGATTGAACCACGCTTGAACATCACTGCCCCCTTACCTTCCACTTTGCTCATTTCTCTGGCTGCTTCGGTAGCTTTTAATCCTTTTTTTTTTCAATACTGACGTAAAATTGCATGAATTTTCAATACTTAACTCACTCACTGGACAACGTTTCTAACGATGGAAACCAAGATTCCGACACTAGTAATAGTTATGAACTGACGCAGTGGACTTAGTACCACAATCAAAGGTAGGTAACACAGTAACACAATGTGCATCACCGCACACATTTTGCACAGCGAAAAACGCAGACTTATAAATCAACCTATATTTCGTTAGTACTTTCGACGCAAATTTTCTGCACTTTGGGGGGAGGGGAAGATGGTTCTTCTTTACTATGCCTTACTACCAGACCTAGGGTTGGTCTGTGTCATGTACTTCTAAACGTCGTAATATATCATATGAGTTGAATCAGATTTAATTCATAATTTCACTAAATTTCTCCTTACATGGTTGGGTTAACTTCTGGGTGGCATTTTCTTAAACATAATGAGCTAAATGACCAGGTCACAAGGGCTAAGAAAAGATTTGGGGGAAAGAGGCCCAGCTATTAGGAGACATATGGTAGCAACAGTCAAGGCCATCCAGCGTATTTTTTAATATGAGCAGGTTATTACTCTCCGGTACATTGCCTTCACGTCACATCTGAAGGAAGGCGGCCTTTCCCAGCATATTACTATCCCCTTTATCACTGAGACCAAGGTGATGGTTAGAGGAGATAAATCTAAACTTAAACACAGTTTGGATTCTAACCTGGGCACTGCAGATTTCGAACCTGTTGCGTTACCGACTGAGCCAACCCCTGCCCCTACTTACATGAAGTTCAATCCCAAACTCTACTACATGTTCAAAACGAAAACGCTAAATTTTGCCTTTGTAGTCAACTTGTACTTCAGTGGATGATACATTACGTTCAGCCAATAGAGATACCACATCTTAAGGATTAGTAAAGAATTGAAGTAAGATATTGCAGTTTGTGTTAATTAAAAATCTAAGCTTTGTGCACTATATATAACGCTTTTAGTTAAAGTAAGATAAAAAATTGTCTTTAACATATGGGATATGAACACATGTATTCCAGGTAGCATAAAATTAGTGGAGAAAATTTTTCAGATATTCAAACTGTCAGGAGTAGGAAACGATGCTTAGGTTGCCAAATAAATACATTTCGCATTATTGCGGAACAAATATTATATATTCAATTGTATAAACATACTTTAACTACAAAATTAACTATCTTTAAGTTATTTTGAATTTTCCCCATTACTGACAAGAAGATTGGCAAAAATTCTTTTCAAATAGCAAAACTGCATATCATTCTGCATGACTATACTGCTGCGGTAATTTCAAAACTGTTGCTGTTGTACTGTTTCCTTTTAACTTTCATGCTTGAATAATGCTTTGAATAATAAAAAATAAAGCAACTTGGCCACCTAATTTCTAATCGATATAAACGCCTATTTCGGAGGGAGGGCGAAGAATTTTTCCACCGTTCACTTTAAATTGCATTCTCCCAGAATACATTAATGTTTCTGGTTTCGTTTTTTTTTTAATCCGTCGTAAATAAATAATTCCTTAGCTTTGATATTTTCGTACCTACTAATAAATGCTAAAATAATCCCTTAGGCTATATACAAACCATGCTTAATAATTTCCACGTAATTATTTTCTGACAGCATCGTTTACTGATATTAAAAGGCCCCTACGTCTAATCCGGAGAAATACATAATTCGGCCTCATAATTTCAATAGTGCCGTCGTGGCATTAACCGATGATTGATGGGTAGCTTTCAGTTATCATGACAATAGAGAACACGATAAGCTAAAAATCCTTTGCAGAGCTGAATGATATCTTCAACGCATTATAGTTTAAAACTTATTTAACCACTTACATAAGCTAAATGTAATTTTTATATTTTGAAAGATTTGTACTGATAGTTTCGGCATGTTTATTTAAGAAATATTTGTTATGCACATTTCTACATAAATTAGATTAAATATAAGGTCTATAATTATAGAAACTTTGTTCGATATATGTTAGAGTCAATGTGAAAATATAAATGCTGCTGAGCTGCCCTCGATTTCTTAACAATTTAACACGACGATTTATACAAATAATTAATTCACTCCTTTTTGCCCCTTTTGTCCTTTTTGTCAACTGTAGAATATACAGGATGTTTGAGAAATAATGGTGGGGTTTCGAGAATCAATATGTACAAAAATAATATACTTATTCAAGAAAGTAATATTTTATTTAAAAGCGTACCTCAATTTAGTTTGAACATAATTCGTGATCCTGCATATGTTCAAATCGGTATTCCACTTCTTGCTATACACATTTCCCGATAGATGCATTGGTAGCGGTGATTCAATTCTATGGCCACCATGAAGCCCTGATTTGACACCCCCTGATTTTTCTTGTGAGGTTTTGTAAAGAATTATATTTACATGGGCAATATTCGAGACCTAAATCGTTTGAAAGCCAGAATAAAAAATATAAACTGAACAAGTAATAAAAGATATGCTGCAGCATGTATGGCAAGAAGTGTAATATTCATTAGACATATGCAGGGTCACTAACGCGCACATTTATGCTCACAACTATTTGAGGTACGCTTTCAATTAAAATATTATTTTCTTGGCTATGTATATCATTTTCCTACATATTTGTTCTCTAAATCCTATCATTATTTTTCAGACACTGTATTAAGAACAATCGATCTCATTAATAATTAATTCACCCTTGTTGTCAACTGTAGGATATACCAGCATCAGCATTTTGAATTCATTGACGCGTGATGCTCGCTTCTTTTATTAATTATGATTATAAAAGAGCTTTACACAAACTACAAATTGTTTTAAACAATATTATTAGACGGTCGAACTGCAACTTGCAAATACTGAATGTTGTTCATAACAACATCTTAAATGAAGGAAATCTTTGTTTTAATCATTTAAATTTAGCGTTAATAATTTTAATTTTACCTTTGTTTTAATCGTTAATAATTTAAATTTATCATTTCTGTTAACTGCATTTATTTTTAAATGAGTATGATGCTGAAATTTTTTTTAAAATTGAGATAAATTGCTCTTAATGCCAGTTTTACTTCCGGATCCAACTGAAACCGATTCCTATGCTTGTTTTTAATTTTGACCATAAATCAGCTAAAGATTATTTTAAATATTGGATTTTTATAATTCCCAACAAAGTGCCAGTTTCAAAAATATATATCAGAGGGAGCTGTGAAATTAGAGAGTAATCGATGATGCACATTGAAAAAAATTTAAATATAGGTTTCTGTTAGTGATTAGTTTCAGCCACCATATTTGAAATATGATAGAAATGTGGATTTGTATACTGATGATATTTTTTAACTAACGAGCCTATTTCTTTTCTAATAGTGTCTTTCTGTTAAGGTACTGCCTTACAGGCCTTCTCTATTGCATATTATACTAAGTTTTTGTCGGACCTCTCTGACAAGGAGCTGCTTGAGGACTACATATTTTATACAGATTTTGTCAAAGTAGAATTGAAAACGTTAGTAAATAAAAATGACAATTAATTTCTATTTGGCTACGGCCTCATAAATCGGAAGTGGTCCGGATCTCTTTGAATCTGTGAGAGAACCTGAAGCGTGAGAAGGATATTCTGCTAGATTCAGGCTTCTGCACCTATATGCATGTCTCTAAGTGGTATTTTGGAAGTTTGTTCCTAAGAAGTTTAATTCTGAAAATAATGCGCTAAATAACGAAGATCTATGCGTGAGTCTCAAGGTTTAAATAATTAGAATTTCTCGATATACTTCTACTACTCGATATACTTCTAATTGCTAGCGGGGGGGGGGGGGCTTCGGGCTCAGCAACCCGGTCGAAGGCTGTGCCGACCGGATTGGTCCCCCGGTTGGACATAGCCAAGACCAACCGAGGCCGACGACATCGCCGACTGGTCGGATGATGACGGTGTCTTAGGCCTCAACCTCAGGTGCTCTGTGTGAGCAAGTTCAAGGGCTCTGCCGAACGGTCTGAGCCCGCCTAGTAGACACGAGCCCTATTAAAAGTCTGGGCCTTACTAAGAGTCTCCACCCCGGGTGCCGAGCGACCTTGGATCTACATATCCTTGTTCATGGCTAACCGGGGAACAGATTATATAATAGGTTTCTTCCGGTGGTTAGCTTTCCTTTTATAGGACTGCTGCCATGTGAGGTCGGGGTTGAGGTGCGTCTATATGGCGCATTCTTGCCCCCGGCTCTAGATAGGCACGGCTTTTCATAACTGGTAGTGCTGTCAGGCGGAATCGGGAATTGCCGTGGTTGCTTAAGATCGCAACAAAATAGAAAGAAATTGCTATAATAGATGGAGACTACTTTCTGCAACTGTCATATACTTCTCAAGTTTTTCGTAGTGGCAAAAACATAGGATGAAACAATGTATACAGGGCCGGATCTGGGTGGGGATGAAGGGGCCATGAGCCCCATCCATTATGAAAATACTACTAACGGTAATGGAGGCTAAAAGTGATTAAACTTGTGCATATTTCACGCATTTTTCTAGAATGTTTTTTCTAAAAACCTCTAAAAGGGAAAAATATTACACTACAATGGAAATCCAGTCTCTTCCCCCCCCCCCCCCTTTACAGGTTCCATTGCGTCCCCTGCCCCGCTTTACTCTTTTTTTTTTAAATCTGGGACTCAATGCATATATGTAAAAATTAAACAAAATAACTCTTTGGACTGATTTATTATCTGTAGAGCTAAAACTTATTAAAATATTTTTCTTTGGATATTTTAAAACTCTCAGAATAAGAGTCAATTTCCCTTTTCAATACCAAAAGTAATGGAATAAGAGTATATAACCAAAACATTTTCTTTTGAATACATTATGAATGACCTAATCATTACGTGTAATGCTCGATTACTGAATTTCTGCGGTCAATACAAAAAAGAACATTTTGATGCGAAAGATTGCATAATAGGGCCATCCATTATCAAGTGGGAAAGAGGAGTAAAGAAGTCCCAGCAATCAGCTTGTATCAAGCAACAGGAGGGAGATGAAGATCCCAAACATGTCGTTAGTCAACTGCTTTACTATCGACCAATATTCATCATTGGCTTTCGCATAGTTTTTTCGTTCCTTCCTCAGCTCAAAAGTCTACGGCAGTGTATGCAAACATAAGGGTATGTTTCCGCGCTGGAGAAATCAGGCTGTATGTCTTCTTTCTATTTAAAAAGAATAATTACAAACCATTTTAAACCCATGCATTGTTCTTTCAGAAACGCCTTCAGAAGTGAGCGAACACGATAGCGTTAGTGAAACTTTTATCTAGAACTTCGCGTGAACTCATTACTTCAAGGGTAAGAAGGAATGCACGTTTCAGCTAGATAGATTAAGCGTACTATTGTCCATGGAGATCACTATACATAAAGCTTCCTCGCTGTGGTGAATTCAAAACCACATTGTGTTCAAAGTAAACATTACCTCTCCCTTTTCGAACTTTATGGATGTGAAAACCAAGGGCTGGAAAGTTGGCATCTGTGGTGATGTGCTCGGTAGGCTTAATGAACTATATATAATCCTGAATTAAGCTTCACATTTCAATTCCCCTAAAGTTTTCAGAATTTAATTACACCATGCCCAGTAACCCTGACGACAGTATTTCTAAAGCAGTGTATACTCTGGGTCATTATTAATTCAAGATGGCATGTTTAAAATTTAAGATTCGTTGGTCACACAGAGAGTTCTCATACTACATGCACAACTATAAATTTCCGATGCGGAAAACGCTAGGATATTAAACACTCTTAATTTAAATTTATTTATTCTTACGAAATTTTTACGAAGTAAAGTTTAAAATATGTACAACTCTTACTTAACTAATATGTTAATTAGTTAATCAGAAACAAGACTACTGTGGCAATTAGCATTATGTACCGCTTTATTCATTACTGCAGTAAATAAAGAAGCATTTTTGAATGCTAGTTTTACTTTATAAAATTATTTCGCTTGATTAATAACCAAACATTTTTAAATAATCATAACCAAATAAGATATATAGTTATTAAAAACCGATAATAAACGACACACACAAAAACGAATCGTTTCCATTTTTATAATTATGATGGTTTATTTTATTCTGAACAAACTAATCGAGATGTAAACAAAGCAACATGTCAAATGCGACCGCAATATTTTCGAGGTTATTTCACGAAATAATTAAGTCAAATTATTGGGGCGAAGGAGCTATATAACCCTATAACCTTCTTATCATGAACACTATTAGATTTTAGAGTAATTCTAAAAAAATTAATTATAAGTCAAACTACACCGGTTTCCATAAATTAAGGAACACTCAGAGAAAATTTTTGTTAAACAAAAAACTATATGAATGATTTTAATGAAATTTGATGAAAACATGAATTACAATGCTAGTTTCAGAATGGCATAAAATATTTTACACAACATTTTTCGTCAAAAAATAACACAGGAACTTGTCCACAAAATGAGGTGTTAGAATGCAAAGGGCAAAGTTCTTTAATAAGGAGTGACGCCACCCCTTACAGCAATGCAGGCACGACAGCGCTGTTCAAGCTGTTTATGATGTGAATCAGCTCAATAGGGAGTAACGACCATTGTTCCTTCAAAGCAATAATAAGTTCCCCTTTGGTGCAGGTGGCGGGTTGAGGGCAGAAACACGTCTCCTTAGAGCATCTCACACATGCTCCATCGGATTTAGGTCGGGAGATCGAGCAGGCCACTCCATGCGCATAATGGTCTCCTCTTGAAGGTATTGTTCCACTAGTCGAGCTCTGTGTGGACGAAACGTTATCGTCTTGCAAGATAATATTTCACGTACGTAAGGACGTGTATAAGAGTCCAGGATGTAATATCTATACCATTGAGCACTGAGGTTCCCACTCGTCAACACAGAGGTCTGTGCGTCCACCTCGGGGAATGCCACCCCAAACACACACGCTACCTCCGCCGTAACTGACTCGATGTTAGATGTTTCTTTGACGCTAGTACAGACCTTCGTCATGAAGCCTTCTATGCACAGTAGAAGCTGATACAACCCCCCCAATGGCTGCTGCAAGAGAGGATCATAGCTGAGAGGGAGTAGACGTCCTGCTTCTTCGTGCTGTTAATTGCAGATATCGGTTTTGTACAGCGGTCGTAACTCCAACCCTTCCTCAGCCAAACCTTCGAGACGCGGAATCCGTGCTAAGAAATTGATTCCACAGTCTATGGACCACAGAAGGACTCACATTCATCCCTCGTGCCACGTCTGACTGACTTTGGCCTGTTTCAAGCCAGCCAATAGCTCTCCACCGCAGTTCATTTGGCAAATGATGACTCGAGGTTATTCCTACAAAATGGCTATTTCGAATTTCATTACTCACATTTACAACACAAAAAAATGATCCACTCCAAAATACCCGTTTTTATGCCGCTATCCGATCGCACAAATTGACGCAACCTAGACTAATTTGCATACGATATTCTCACTCTACATTACTGGTTACATGAACAAGTTTGGTGGATTGGATTGTTTTACCTCTGAGCGCCACTTTTTAGCACACCATGGGCTAAATGGCCAGGCTCAGAGAAGGTTGGGGGAGGGGATGGTAGCCTAACGTCAAGGCCATCCAGCGTGTTCTTTAACGTGCACAGGGTATGGCTCTCCCGCACACGGGGCCATGGCTTAACGTCCCATCCGACGGACGGCGGCTTTTCCAAGCCCTTCGATGTCCCCTACTGACCGTGGGCAGGGCGGGGAATTTTGCGGAGATAAATCTCAATGCTGACCCAGCTGGGAATCGAACCGAGAACTACAGATTACGAGCCTGGCGCACTACCGACTGAGCCACCCCCGCCCCACAAGTTTGGTGAGGATCGCACCTTTTTTTGGCGAATTATAGCGATTTTTCTCATTCTTCCTTAATTTATGGAAACCAGTGTATTAAATAACTATGTTAAAGAAAAATGAAGCATTTTTGATACAGGGTGAATCAAAATTGCATTTACAAAATTTAGGGGCTGTTGTGTGGACCAAAAAATAAAAAAGTTCTTATGAACATACACTGTTAAAGTGAAAATCACAACACCAATAAGGGATGGGAGCAAAGATATGTAGCAGGAGGCAATCGGCCATCTGATACATGCAAATGATCGAAGTTTCGCAACGAATGACACATGACACCCAGCCGCGGCTGAATACCAGGTGCTCACAAGTGTATCACAGCAAGACCTACAGTGAAGTTGGATTGCATGCTGAGAAAATGTTCAGAACATGCCTTAGAGATGCCAGCAGGACCCTTTTGTGCAATTGACACCTTCTGAGAGAGAGAATCGTCGATATGTGAGAGCTCGGATTGAGCCTTCGAGCAATTGCCACACACGGGTTCAATGTGAGCATAATGCAACGATGCATCTCATGCATTGTTGCACTGTGCTCACATTGCTATCATGGAGCACCAAATGATGCAAAGGGCAGGTACGGGGCCAGCACACCACATAACAGGATGTGAAGATCGCATGCTCCATAGGAGGGCTGTTCGTGACCCTTTCACCACAGCAACTGTGCTGCAGAGGGATTTGTGGAATGCTACGGGTACCATAGTCTCCACGCAAACCATTAGACAACGTTTACATGATACAGAAATGAGGGCGAGATGTCCAGTCTGTCATCTCCATTGCAGCAACATCACTGGTTACGCCATCTCCATTGGTGTTGAACGAGACAATATTGAACTAAAGAACGGAGGAGAGTGTTATTCACAGAGAAGTCCCGATTCTGTTTCGTCATGCCAGACTGCCAATTGTCCTCATGGAGTCGCATCGTCAACGACATGAGGAAGCCTACCTAATCCATTAGCCACCATACAGCTCCCCAACATGGTACAACAGTATAGGGTGGTACCAGATGTGGTGGCTCGACGCCTATTCTCCATGTTTCTGGCATGCTAATGATGAGACATTACATCGATGACATCTTAATCCTGTGGCATGATCCTTCCTTACCACCATGCCTGGAGAGATTCTGCAACAGGACAACGCCATTCCACACACTGCACATGCAACGATGGACAGTCTCCAAGGTGTGGACATTCTTTCATGGCCACCATATTTCCCAGATTTGTCACCCATTGAGAGGGTGTAAGCGAACCGCCATACCGCAGGAAACCATTAACCATCTGATTGATGGAATACTAAGACGTTTACAGTTGTATAACCGCCCAAGGTGGGCCTACTAAGCACTGATGAATCTGCAATAAAAGCACGCACCTCGCGTTCTCACGTTCCGTTTATTGATCATTGGCACATCTACCCTCATAACGTCAGTCCTATCAGTTTCGAGCATATACATCACTTCCTTGATGGTGTTGGAATTTTCACTTTGAGCAGTGTAGTTCCGGAATTTTTTTCCCCGAGGATCTTCTACTGTGGCATATAAACTGACAGGCTCCTGTCAGACCTCTGTGGAAAGCAGCTGCTTGAGGGAGTATTTATTTTTTATTTATTTATTGCTACCGCCAAATTGGGCGATGAAGCCCTGTGGCATGGTCACGAGGTTGCTGTGTAGATGCTTGTCTCGCTTTCCGATCTACATGTGCTAATAAGAAAGCTCTTGTTACTTAAATAGCATAACAGTGTTACACTTGTCAGCTGTGACTTCTTAGAGTTCGTAGCATTCATCATACAAAATTTATATCTGAAGAATTCAGTGACTTCCACCTAACGTAAGACGAGATTTATTCGCTTATTAACTAAAAGCCCAAAAACGCAACCTTCATTACCTTTGTTTCGAGAAGCAGGAATTTTGCCTTTACGCTATGATTATTTTTTCGAAATAATTAAATACTTTTACTTTAGAAATGATAGCATTAAAACTGACACGAATAATTACCAATTACGATGAGATAAAAACATAAATTATGAAATTCCTGCATTACATAAGGAAATTTTTAGGCACTATTATTTGTATTTAGCACCGAAATTCCTTTCCTCTCTCCCAGTCAGCATGAAAAATATCACGGATTATCATTTGTTTTCTAAAGTTCTCAAGAACTACATTTTGAAACTGGATGATGTGGAAACTTTTTTGCATTAATCTACTACAACTGTTTATATGTAACATGGATATTGAATGTTTCTGACTTTCTGACTTTCACACTTCTGGATTACTAGAAATTTTTTGTTTTGAGTTGTTTTCGTTTTTTTTTTGTGTATTATATTCAATATGACGACTGATGTTTCCAGTTTAAATTGTTTCTGTATGCAGATCTCACGAACGAGCCGCCTACTCTTGTGAGACCTCAAAAGTTTTTGTATACTGTAAAACATTATCTGAAATAAAAATTATCTTATCTTATCTAAATGATATATAATGCACAGATGCGCACATTCGACAAGCTGAGAAACTCCACAGCAATTTGAGAGTAGGTATTGACGTTCTAGCTACATTCAAATTTCTGGAAAGTTTTTTTTATTATATTGTTATGAAAAAATTATAAATTTTATAATCAATATAATATAATATATTAATAATATATATATATATTTATAATATTAATGTAATTAACAAATTATATAATATATATGAATAATATATTATATGTAAAATATATTAATATAATTAATATATTTATTTATAAAATTTATAATTTTTTTAAATCAAATTGCTGGATATCAACATTCATTGTCATGGATAGCTTTGCCCCTGAAATAGAACCATTATGTCAAAATTATCATGTCACAGGTCAACAGAAGTGGAGTAAGATATTCTAATTGCAGTGGAAGCAACTCGCTGAATAAGCTACTAGGCTTCACACTTCTCAGAGTCCAGTGTTTCTCGAATTTTGCCCTGAGAACAGCTACATGCTCTCCACATAGAGCCAATACAATCACTTCTCCTAGTGTTTTAAGCAGTTGACAATGGATCTTTCGTACAACAATTTCGAGCTATTCACAGATGAAGATCTGTTTACGAAGGACAATGATTTTAATGGGTGGCACACTTTCAGCCACGTAGATTTTAACAGAATGTAAAATACCCACAGTAACGGATTGGGTGATGAGGCCCTGTGGCATGGTCCCGAGGTCTCCGGACTCTTAACTCTTTGGCAATTTACTCGTAGGGACATTCGAAGTTCGTGGTTTATGCAACGCCAATTAACATAGAGCACGAGCTTTGGCAATGTGTACAAGCTGCATGTCAAAAGGTTACAGCAAGTCCTGGTGCGTTTTAGCACAACCGTCCTGTATCCATCATGACCGGGCATGTGTTAAAGATGGAAGGCTCAAATTTTGAGTACATTTTGCAAAACTAATGCGCCGATACTTAGAATAAGGAATCTTTTGCTTTGGATTCCTGAACAAGCCTTCAAATTTCGTAAACATAATTTCAAATCTCCGTGTATCTTATTATGATGGTATCTGTTGTGTCTGTGTGTATATATATGTTGTCGTTTTGGGTTGTTTTACATCTGAGCGGCGCTTTTCTACATACAATGGGCTAAATGGTCAAGTCACAAGATCCCTAAGGGTTCAGAGAAGGTTGGGCAAGGGGATCTACTGGGCAGTTGTTAAGAGACAGAGGAAAGCTTCTTATCAAGGATACCCAGTGTATGGCTCTCCGGCACACAGACCTCGGCTTAATGTTCCATCCGACGAATAACGGTTTCCATTGGTGTTCCTTTTCTCACCGATGGCAGAACGGGGTTAGCAGACAAAAATCTCAAAGAGGGAAAAGTTGAAACATATTATGAGCCTGGTGTGCTATCCACTGAGCAACTCTCCAGTACCAGATAAATTCCTTTGGGTTACTTTATTATTGCATGGTAGTTTTTCTGCGAACAATGGTCTAAATGATTAGGTCACAAGGACCCCAAGGACTCAGAGAAGGTTGGGAAAGGGTATTCACTGGACAGCTGGTAATAGACAGATTAGGGCCATCCAGCGTGTTCTTTAACGTGCACAGAGTATGATTGTCCTGCACATGGGGCCGTGGGTTAACGTTCCATCCGACGGACAGCAGACGTTTCAAGCCCACTGATGGCTTCTTTCTCACAGAGGGCAGGATAGGGGTTAGTAGAAATAAATCCCAATGCTGGCATAATTGGGACTCGAACCTCGGAACTGCAAATAACCAGCCTGGCAAGCTATTCACAGAGCCAACCCCCACCAGGTAGGGAAGTAGGATCTAGCAGGTAGGGAAGTAGGTAAAAAAAAAAGTAAAATTAATTAACGCAAAAAGAGATCACAATTAAGTGAAAGCTATTTTATGTTAAAATAATCATGTTTTTCATAACAAAATGGTGCCAAAGAAAGACGTCTGAATACTCTATCCACAAATTTCAGCAATTATTTTCGGTTTGAATCTGCTTGGTTCAAGAAAAAAAAAGCGAACTTTTTTTCTGATATTCCACACATTATCTCTGGTATCTAGCATCCCGAATAGTTGTACGCCTCTAAAATTGGCCTTAATTACACTAAAAGATGAATGGAAGATTCTACGTGAGTATTCAGCTTTTCCGCAAGAAAGCCTTTAAATTTGATTAGAATATTGATAATATAAGATTCGGATACTTTTTCTGAGCACAATAGTCTAAGTGGCCAGGTCACAAGGACCCCAAGGACTCAGAGAAGGTTGGAAAAGGGTATCCACTGGACAGCTGGTAGTAGACAGATTAGGGCCATCCAGCGTGTTCCAAATTGTTGATATTCATTAATTGTTCATCCAACATTGTTGACAGACTTCTATATTATGGAACCGCAAGCCAAATAACACCATAAAAAGTTTTTCGTTCTGCATATTTCTTTTTGGAGCACGGTTGTTCCTTCTCAGTCAACAATAAAAGCTCCAATAATTTTTCATTTCAACAAAATGCTCAAAAAATATTCTAAAGTTTTAAAATTGAATGAATTTTAACAAAAACGTAAACACAGTGAAACACTAATAACATTATTTTAAAAACTAACATGTTTTAAATATTTTAATAAGTAAATAAATAATTAAATTATTATTGCTCAAGCAGCTGCTTGTCACAGAGGTCTGACAGGAGCCCGTCAGTTTATACGCCATAGTAGAAGGTCTGGGATGATGGCGGGACCTCAGCAGGAAAACAACATAAATATCCTTGCCCTGCAAGAATCCTGCCCTGTCCTCGGTTAGTAAGGGCAGGCCGTTTTAAGACCTTCGTAGGTCCTAGGCACTTTTATTTCTACAGGTCTGTGTGTCGAATATTTTTACTCATTTTTATGCTAATTTCATCGTTTGCACGCACAAAAAACAATTTACGAATTTTGAAAATACTCGCAAATTATTCAGATATGATTCGTGCACAAATAGATGATAAGCTCATAACAAGTTTTCCGAATGTAAACATAACATTACGAATCTATCTCTCCATTTTCGAAACAAGTGCGGAAGGAGAAAGAAGCTTCTCAAAGATGAAATTGATAAAAGATTATCTCCGATCAACAATGGGGCAGCAACGATTGTGCGACAAATGACATTCGACGAGATAATTTATGAATTTGCACATACAAAATGTCGTAAAGTGAACATTTAAAGATTAAACTAAACGTATCTACTAGACCTATACTACTGGGCTTGTGATTGTATCAGTGAGGCTGTTGAGAAACGCGACGACTTAAATTATTGTTTTTGTCTTTCAAATATATAAATACATAATTTAAATTAAAATTTGATGTTTTTTCTTACTTTGAGATTTTTTATGTATTTTTTTCAAGTGAAATATTGCAGGCCTTGAAAGGTTCGTAGGCCCCAGGCACTGTGCCTCTTCGGCATAATGGATAAAGCGGCCCTGAGTAGGGGACATCAATAAGCTTGAAAAGATCGTCATCTGTCTGACGGGACGTAAAGCCGTGGAGTGTGGGCGTGCCATACCCTGAGCCCTAGAGAACAAGCTCGACAAACTTGACGAAAAGCTACTTTCTGTCTCCTAACAGCTACACAATGGGTTCCCTTACTCCGAATTTCTCTGAGCCCTCGATATTCTCATGAACTGGCCATTTAGCCCATTGTGAGCCAAAATATGCCGTTCAAAGATAAAGCAACTTAACCCAAACCACAATGTATAATGCAAATGAGAAATATAGAAAGATTAAAAATACATGAAAATTTTTAATTTAGCTGGGAAAACGTTTGCAGATGCCATTGAACATTCTTTAGGTAATGGGGTCAGTCGGTAACGAGTTAGACTCGTAATCTTCCTAGGTTCTAGTCCTCTATGTTCTGTGGTAGAGATTTCATTTACTAACCTCCACTCCTCTCTTGGTCAGAAAGTGGACCCCGCTGGTCTTGAAAAGACCGCCGCTCGTTATATGGAATGTGAAGGCATGGAGTCAGTGCAGAAGAGCTATGACCTTGTACATTTTGAAGAAAACGCCAGATGGCCTTGACGGGAGACTTCCATCTATTTCTTAACTCTATAAAAGTCCAGTTTTTAGGTAAAGTCCACTATCCCAAGTCGAATTATTTTCATTATCGAAATCAGACTCATCACTTTCATTGTTCATCAAAAATTCAATATTATAGTCTGCACTTATACCAGCGGCATGCCTAGAAGTCGACAGAGTAGCCATATATCCACGTCTCTAAATTTTCAAGCCTCACGCGACATTTTCTGACATGTAAGGAAAGCTAAATCTTCAGAGTGACCTCCAAGAGATGTCGAAAGCTATTAATGTTCACCGCAAAACGATACGATGCACAGAATCTATACGGAATATGCTAAAAGTACAGTATAGCAACAATTAGTTGTCGCTTGAACTATCCAAGAGCTGAAACGGAGAAGAAAAGCTTGGCCTCCGAAATGTTCATAGTTAACCATGGGACTTCTACCAACTCTGCGTTTTTGGGATCCCTGTAATTTGGGCATTTAGTCGATTGTATGCGAAAAAAAAAGTGCCGCTAGGAAATAAAACCACCTAATCAACTTTCGGTAAGCCAACGACCATTATGCATTTTTCAATTATCCAATATTTATACCCTTGAAGTAACTTCTATGTTTTATATCAGGAGTTGCAAATCTGTAGCACTCCTCCCAAATATTCGCTCTTACAAATTCGATTCGCTGTGGGTGGCTTCGGGATCTGTCTCTGGGTGGCACGCAACACATTTACAACATAATATAATATATGGCAAGTTGTAGAAAAAAGGCTGGTCATTCCTGTGCTTTCAATGTTTTATTTTTATGTCTTGTTACGTGTGAAATAATTAGCAATAATGAACATGTTGCATGCGTTTAGACGATTTTAACATTCTGGAAAAACCTATTGCTTTAAAAAGACTATCGATCATTGGTTGAACTGATATGGTTAATTTTCAACAATGTTTTTATTAATCCAAAAGATATTAAATTTTTTTTCATGCTCCATAGCAACTTATTAGCGTTACACACGCGCAAAACGTTTATGTAAATAAGAAACAATCTTCGAATGGCACACATAACTACGCTATTAAACTGGAAGAAAACTAATATGTACAAAGAGCAGAAAGTCGAGATGAATGCCACCAATAAAACAGCATAAGGAAGTGAAATGTATTCCTTGCAGGAAGTAGAGTGCTACAGGCGAAACCTTCATCACGTGATATGGGTGGCCCGAATCTAACCTATTCCCTCCTTAAATGGTCACATGGAAAAGACTAAATGGCATATTTTTCTTCCTTAAGGATGTTTCAGTAAAGTGTTAAAACCAAAGTTTTAAAAATTACTATTTTCTCCATAACCCTATACTAATATTGAATTTTATTAATTATTATTAACCTCAAGTTTTGATTTTATACGAAATTGAAGAAAATCGCTTCACACGAGCAGAAATGTTCTCGAATTGGAACTGGAATGATACCCTGGTTACGTCCCAGTCGATCTAAATTTGAGCTAAGAAGATGGCGATTCTCATCTGCTGAGGTTCTATGAAGAGGTTTCTTTTTGGTCAATTTGAATCGATTTAATAACCATTGGTTAATTCATTATCTTCGTTTACATGGTTAGAGCAACTAGTGTGTGCATAACCAAGGGATCGTTCCGTTCGAATCCGACAGGCGGCTATATGATTTTTTTTCACATTTTTCTCATATTTCAAATAAAGAATAAATATACATGAAAAATATAATATTGTTAATATGATAAAACTTTTATCAGATTAGTAAGACGAATTAATTAAGAACCAAAATGCTATAATACATAATAACGTATTGAAATAAAGCTCCTTCAATAGGTTGCGAATTCCAACTGGGCAAAAAACTTAGCATAGGTATGATATCTGAGTGCATTAAAGCTGCTGTTCAAGTTCAACACGTAAATTAAGGTTTTTACACTTATATGGAATATAAAGGAAACGAGTGTGAAATCGGGCCCATAATTGTAACATGAAGATAATGGGTCAGCTGAGATAAAATTCTATAGCAGAAATGTTCAAAGTTGGACATTCTGGAAATAAAACAGGAGGATCCATAATCGGTTTAATTACAAAATGAAGTAAACGCAGAAGCCGATTAGTTTGGGTAATAAACATCATATTTGACACTAAATAAGCGGGCAATAACCTCTTATCGTTGTTAAACGCACATTTCTTTAGAAACACGCAGCACAAATGTTTTATTCTCTCAAATATGTAATTTAATATTTTAGCTATTGATGAGCCCGAACTTGATAGATACATGTTACTGCGTACGGTTTTAGATATAAATAATTTTTTTAGGTTATCTATTTCCTATCTTCTTACATGCGCCCTAAAAAGTAGGAAATAAAATTACTAAGCATTTATTATTAATAAGATACTTTCATTTGATATATAAACTTCGACCACAATTTTACTCCTCCTCTTTTTGGAGTCATGTTTAAAGTAGTCCACGACATTGGAGACGTCCCAAACTTTATTTGAGATATAACTCGTTAAGGTTACCGTTAAGGTCCCCGCACATAGGACAGAGAAGAATCCTAGAAGGATTTCTCATACAAGCACTTGTCCTACTAAGACCGAAGTCACTGACGACCACTATCGTAGTTAAAGCTAACACAGCACACAAAATTTGCCTTGCTGGAACAGTCGCCAGCTTCCTAACCACTATGCCAGTTAAGGCTATTACACTTTTAGGGTCGGAGAGAGAATGCTGGGAGGACAAAGTTCGAAACAGTCTACGACGGTCCTCATATAAGCTTTCATTTGACACCTAACTCATATTTGTAGGCCCTCGCGTTCGGAAGATACAGCGGAAAAATCGTTTTATATTTACCCTTTTTAGGGGGAATTTCAATTTCTTTTTTTTTTTAATTTCTTTTTAACCTGTAACATTCCCCATATCGCAAGCTTTAATTCGATGCATAGCCTGCTACTTTAGGCGCTGGCGTTTTGGAGATAGAGGAACAATCGTTTTCGTAATTCCCTTTTTTTAGGACGAAAGATAGCTTGGGGGGGGGGGGGGGGTCAATACCTTTTTAGCCTATGAACTTCCCGCGTTACAAGCTTTCATTTGACACATAAATCATTAATTTTGTCCTTCGCGTTCGAAAGATATGGGGAGAGCAACTCTTTTGACAAATTAACAAATTACGAGCGAAAAGCAACAGGAAGATATTTTTTTTAACATTCGAACAAAATATCACTTCTGTTGTTATTGTGGAAGTACCACAGTAGTGTGGAATGCAAAATTAGTTTCCGAAATACGTTTTTCTGTCAAGATAAATATGCTGATAAGCGGGTAGCAGAAATACTTTACTCTCCCAATATATTCTACTACATTTAACCATAGGTATAGATTGTCACGGAACATACTAATATTCACTTTGACATTTACAAAAGGCAAATCCTCGGATGAACAGCGGCACCGTGTAAGAGCAATTAATTAAAAATAAATTTGTGCCGACGAGAAAATTAATAGCTGAATAATTAGCAGGGTAACAGCTGGTCGAGCGACAAGTGAGTGACAGGGAAGGGTGAAGTAGGTCAAACTTCCGACGTCCCAGCCAGCTGTACACAGATTAACCCTTTGTCACGCCAGCAGCGGGAGGGACGACAGTGATGCCTAAAATTGCAAAACTGAACGTTTATGTGACAGGCTCGTCTCTGACTTAGCTAACCCAGCACCAGTTTACTCATGTCTGGCTTGCGACGGAGGGAAGTTGACAGCTAGGTATGAAGGGGTGGGACCCTATTACTTCTCCCTGCTATAGTCACCAACGTTATGAAAGATTCTGGTACCAGAAAAGCATGACAGACCGAATGAATGGGATTTTATATCTCACAGTTGTATCATAAGGGCCGATTGATAAGTCAACTGATGTCACACAATAAATCAGTACTTAATATAACAGAAAAATAACCTTTCATCTGTAAATGTTTGGTCGCAACATTGTTAGAATCATCTACAATGTCATTATATGTGACTTAAATGTGGATCTCTGTTAAAAGAAAATTAAAACAAAAAAAAAACAAGCGGAAGTCTTATTGGTGGTGATGGGTAGCGAGGCAACAGTGGATGCTTCAGAAATGCAGTAGTTTTTGGAGAGGAAATTGGTATTTTCTCACAGTAAAAAAGAGTAGATATCGCCCTGAATAGATCAGAGGTTATCTGTTAGGAGATTATAAATTGCTCTCAGAAGAGGATCGATGATTGATCCGGGTTGTCAATAGTTGAAGGGAACTCCGTACTGATTGGGAACTTTCGAAACTAGCTGTATAGTATTATGGGATCAGCTCCGACATGTATAGCAGGTACTTACCTCCAGATGTTGTAACAGCATTTGTTAGTAGTCTTAAATATCTAAATAGAAAAACTCGTCGGAAACAATGTAGTGGACTTTGGTGTTACTTTAGAAGTGCCTAAGATTAAGAATCGTTCGATTAAGATTAAGAATTATTCCGCAGTTTGGTATCTTGAAAACAGAACTGCTTTATTGCATTATTTTCTAAATGCTGGTGATAAAGCTCACCACATTAGATGTGCAGACTGCTTTGCTACTCACAAACAACAGATGAATAATCTGCGGACCGGTACCGAAAAGTAAATGGTTAATGTTGTGTTCCTCAGTGGGAACTTGGCCGCAACTACGATACCAAAATAATGAATTATAAGAACGGGTGAGGAATGTCCCATTACTAACCCAGCGCAGACGTATAGAATTTGCATCTGTGAGTGAGAGTGTGTGACAGTTACTTTCATCAGAAATAAGACCCGATCATCATCAGAAAAGCCCTTGAAGGAAGCGCAGTAAGAAATTATCGCATCGTTGCGTTGATTGTGAAGGTGAATTGCAGTAAAAACTGTGCCTATAATCCTGTGTAAAGCCAAAATAGACTTTTAAAGTGATATTTTTTCCCTCAAACGTGAAAGTAACCTAGTCAACGGAGAAGTGCCAATATCGCTTCGAACATCTGGTGATTAAAATCAACAATAGAGCTCTAATGTAGATGATATTATCGGTTATCAGCAGAGCATCAAAGATCATATAATTTTTTCTGATTTTTGTGGTTTGTTGTTACTTTCAGTGTCGACAGAGAGCTCAGGAGTAAACTAAAGAAAAAGTGGCAATGGAAGGGCTTGTTTGCGATAACGTAGAAAATGGAATTTTCTTAGTGGGAAGAAATATCTGAAGGATACCAAAGAAGGAAAGATCCTGAGTGGGTGGAAGAAATCAGATCTAAAATCTGTTAGAGGCGACTGAATTTGGCTGAGCAGGAGCTAAAAAACAAAAGGATGGAAAGAGGTTAGAAGAAAGAGGAATACAGAACTAAAGAAAAAGAAAGGGAGGAAGAGAAAACAAATAAAAAGATGGAATGGGAATTATAGTATGGGAACTGAAAGAATTGGAAATTCGGACTAGAATGCAAAGGAAAATTTCGTCTTAGTAACGTTAGAGTCAATAACAAGGTAAGAGATATCGTAGCCGAAATGCTGACCAGTTAGAGCAGCGATTCACAAACTTTTCGGGTAAAACCGAATACGCAACTATTTTTTGTACCAATATTAGGTAAATATAAACTTTAAAAAATCGTTTATTAACGGAAAAAGCATTTTCAAATAAGGTATATGAATAAAATGGGTGGCACTGAAAAATGATTTATTGTTTGGTATTTATCATGCCACAATGTTTGCGCAAATACATGTGTGAAGGAATGCTGGCAGTAAACTCACGTACCACTGGCAGAAGCTTCGTGTACTACTATGGTACTGCACCACAGTTTGGGAATCACTGATTTAGAGAACAGATCTACAGATTGAGTGTGATCATGCAGCTGATTGAAAAAAGTAATGTTAAAGATATGAAAGAGTTTGATGAGTAATTTAAAAATCGTTACGGAAAAGGAAACTGATATAAATGAAAAAAGGAAACTTAACAGAAAAATAAAGTGTAGAAAAATTATGAAAAGTGCATATATGAATAATCCTAAAGTAAGCTTTAGGAAGGTAAACAATATTATGAAATCACGAAGAGGTAAAAAAACTGAATAATGAAGGTGAAAAGGTAATTCCTAAGCGCTTGTAATATCTCTGATGAGACAAAGAATACATTAAAAATTAATAGGGAGAAGTATTTATTATGGAGTTGGCAAAAATCACGTTACAGTTATGCACTCTTTTAATTAGCCTCTGGTCGGGGGGGGGGGAGAATAGAGATTTCCAAAATACATGGATATGCACACAGAAGCAATTACTGGTCTCATAGAGATTGTCTAAATCGTGAGGAATAGTTAACAACGTGTGTGCTGATAGAATTGCATTCTATTTTTCTCCAATAAGCTTACTATACGTGCTGATTGTTCCATTACCTGTTAATTCCCACTACAGATGAGTTCCATCTGGGCCAGCGTTGAGATTTATCTTCGCAAAATTACCCTACCTGCCCTCGGTCAGTAGCGGACACCGATGGGCTTGGAAAGGCCACCGTCCGTCAGATGGGACGTTGAGCCGTGGCCTAATGGGCTAAATGACCAAGTCACGACCGTGTACGGGAGAGCCATACCCTGTGTAACTTAAAGAACACGCTAGATGGCCTTGACGGGAGGCTACCATCTGTCTCCTAATAGCTATACAGCGGGTCCCTGCCCCCAACAAATTACCCCGCCCTGCCCACGGTCAGTAGGGGACACCGATGGGCTTGGAAAGGCCGCCGTCCGTCGGATGGGACGTTAAGCCGTGGCCCCGTGTGCGGGAGAGCCATACCCTGTGCACGTTAAAGAACACGCTGGATGGCCTTGACGGGAGGCTACCATCTGTCTTCCAACAGCTGTTCCAGTGGGTCCCCTCCCCCAACCTTCTCTGAGCCTTCGGGGTCCATGTGACCTGGCCATTTAGTCCATGGTGTGCAAAAAAGTGCCGCTCAGAGGTAAAACAACCCAACCCTGCCCCCAACCTTCACTGAGCCCTCGGGGGCCTTGTGACCTGGTCATTTAGCCCATTGTGCGCAATAAAATGCCGCTCAGAGGTAAAACAACCCAATACAACAGATGAGTTCGTACTCGGGCTCACAATAATTTAAAATTCAAATATTTCTTGTAAATATGAAAAAAAATAAGGCACAAAGAATTATTTAAAATTTCAACTTCTTATGTGAAAATTTAAAAATATCCTCTTTTGTAATTAAAAAATAAGCACCACGTGGTTTTTAATTATCTTTTATGCATTGTTTATCTTAAATAAATAAATGGTTCTGAATGTTCTTTGCATTTATAATGAAGTTACCCACGAACTTTTTAGTTTCTACTACTATTTCTGAGATTTTTGGTTCCGAATAGCAAAACATTTTAGTTTTTTCATCATATGATTACAATTAATAATATAAGAATAAAATAAATGTATAACGCTATCGCATTTCCGTAATATTGTCTTATGATGTGTTAGAGAAATTTTTCTCCCAGCTCGGGCTCAATAATTTCGGGGCTTGGGCGGTCGAGAACCAGAAAATTTGAGCCCGAACTCATCTTTACTTCCTACATTAAGCTCAGACTAGCATGTTATCTTCATTTGGAATTATATTTCGCTTTTTGCAGTAGCTTTCCCAAACAGTTTTTTTTATCTTCAATATATCATTTAAACTAATACTCTAGTTGTCAAACTGCATCGTGAAACATTTTAACAAATGTTGCAAAACCTTTACGGCCGGGGGCCCAACGTATTGAACTTAAGAGTGAAAAAGATATAGCAGAACTGTGCGCAGGGATGCTGCGAGTAAAATAACTAATAACAAGAATAATATTACTCCTTTGGTGTAATACAATGATCCCCAACTTTTGCGACTGGCAAGTTACTACGAAAACTCATCGAGAGGTGGTGGGCACCAAAATGAAATATGCGCATAAACCAAGGCCAAGAAGCAAAACTCACCAGAGTTGTTTTTTTCGGGGGGGGGGGGGTAGTTAATTTACCTCTGACTGGTAACTACTGTTGTGCATAAATGGGCTAAATGACCAAGTCACGATCCCAAGAGTTCAGACATATGTGAGGAAGAAGATCTATTGGACAGATGTTAGGAGACAAATGTCACGGCTTAATATCCTATGCAATAGAAGGCGACATTTCCACTCTCACATGTGCGCCTCCTTTGTCACTGAGGGTTAAGCGAGAGTTGGTGGAGAAAAACTGAACTCAGCTACAATAAGAAGTGGAACATAACAACATCAGGTTAAAAACCAGCTTATAGATATTAAAAATGAGTGAATAAAGTTAACTACATACTGTGTAGTTTGGAAAATTAAAAAAAAGCCTTTAGGATGTTTATTTAATAATTTTCTAAAATATAAAATTCTGATTATATTCTCATTTCTACCTAACGATACATTTGGAATTTCATTTCCTCTACTAGCAAAAGAATAACACAAAAGAATATCAATTACACTGTTCTACAAGGGAAAATTTTCTTTGGTTAACTGATGACTTCTTACAGTATTTTGGTGTGGGAAATTGAAATCTGAGATCAGAATTGGCCTATCAGGGCTAGTTTTAGAGTTATGGAGATATAACACATATATTTCATACATATTACTTGGGGAATGAAAAATCAGGAAATGTTACATCAAAAAAGTTGGCAACACTGACTTGTTTGCAATAGTTTATATTCACATATTGGCAACAATGCTATTCTATTCATAGTTTAGATTAGGGGTTCTCAACGTGGGGTACGCGGTAAAATTATTTTGGGGTACGCCGTGAGAGCTCAAAAGTCTCTAGATCTAGTAATAAAGTCAGTGTTTTATTTTATTCCCATTGTTATACTATAACTATAGTTTTATCTATCTATACAAGGGGTACGCCAGTTACATACACATTTCCACGGGGTACGTAAAGCATAAAAGGCTGAGAACCACTGGTTTAGATAACTACTAGTTTGCCTCTGTAAAGTTTATTTTAAAAACGTATAAGTGACAAGATATATGGGAATTAACATCAGTTTTTTCAAACTGTATTCTAGGGTATGTAAAGATATTTTATGACAATATTTGTGTAGTTAACATGAAAGGTTTGTGAATACTTCTATTCTGTTTTTTTTTTTTCTATTTTATATTCTAGAAAATGCCCCGAAAATGTCAAAATAAGGCAGACAACTTGTTATATTTGCGGAGAGTTCACCTTTACAAGACATAAGAAAAAAAATGTCACCTATAATAAAGAGAGCATACAAGTATTATTTTCGATGTAAAATAAGAGATCAGAATAAGCAGTGGGGCCCTCATATTTATTGTGCAACTTGCTATGTGAAATTAATAAACTGTTGGAAGGGTAAAGGTAGCGCCATGTTATTTTCTGTATCCATGATATGGAGGGAACCAAAAGATCATTCCACAGATTGCTACTTCTGTATGACTAGTATCCAGGGGTTTACCAGAGGGAAAATCGAAGAGACATATCGATTATCCCAACTTATCTTCTGCAATACATCCAGTACCACATTCTAAAACTTTGCCAGTTCCACTAACTCCAAGTCAGGAAACAGAAGATGAAGAAAGTACTGGTGAAGAGAGTGAGGCACGTGAATCACCTCCAGAAAGAAGTGATCCTTCCTACGAGGCTACCATGGATTCAATCCACATTTTTTAAAGCAGGCAGATCTGAACGATTTGGTTCGTGATCTAGGGCTAAGTAAACAAAATGCTGAACTGCTGGGCTCTAGGTTGCAAGAATGGAATCTTCTCCAACCTAGTAAAAGTATTACTTTATATAGAAATAGAGAACGGAATTTTGTTGCATTCTTCTCACATGATAGCCGATTGACTTTCTGTAATGATATTGTCGGTTTGACAACAGCTTTAGGCTTTACTCATGACCCACAAAATTGGAGGCTCATTATAGATGCATCCAAAACTAGCTTGAAGGCAGAATTACCGCATTACATAACAGTAATTTAATGACTTCTGTTCCAGTTGCCTATGCTAGTATGGCAAAAGAATCATAAGATTCTAGATATAATGCTCAAAACCATTAAATATACGGATTTCAATTGGAAAATATGTGGGAATTTAAAAATCATTGCTATGATATTGGGAATGCAACAAGGGAATACAAAATTTCCTTACTTCCTTTGTGAATGGGACAGTCGTGACAGAGCATCCCATTACTTGAAGAAAACTTGGCCAATACGTAATTGGAAAGTGGGAGAAAAAATTTAACAGAAGCAGAGACTTATAAGCTTATGAGAACATGATCCTTCCTCCCCTTCATATAAAACTGGGACTTATGAAGCAATTTGTCAAGGCAGTGGATAAATACGATAGATGATTTGCCTACCTAACAACAAAATTCCCACGTCGTTCAGAAACAAAGATAAAAGAGGGCGTGTTTGTTGGCTCTCAAATAAGACAGTTGAAGAAAGATGTGAAATTTGACGAATCTCTAACAGAGAAAAAGAAACTTGCTTGGACATGTTTTAAGAAATTTTCTTGGAATAAAGAGGTTTAAAGATTACACAGAAATAGTAAACTAGATGCTACATGCATATCGGGATTTAGGATGTAACATGTCTTTGAAAGCGCACTTCCTGCATTCACATCTGGACTACTTTCCGGAAAGCTGCAGTGACGTCTCCGATGAACAAGGTGAGAGGTTTCACAAAGTTATTTCGACAATTGAAAAGCGATATGAAGGGAAGTGGATGCCTACAATGTTAGCTGATTTTTGTTCGAATCTCAAAAGAAACAGCACAGATAAACATAAAAGAAAAAAAGATTTACGTTTGATATTTCTGACTTTAATTATTCTGCATTGATCTGTATGAATCCATAATCATTTTAATACCAAGGAAGCTAAGAATAATCTATTTTTTCCCTACTATTATTCATTGTAAATCTAAAAATAAAATTGAAAATTAAAAATCGTCTAACTCGAAAACTACCTCTGATAGAAAACATCTAAGCACAGATCTGAAGTCTGCACTAAAAAAATCTTTAAGAATTACACAACTCTTACTTAGAAAAAAGAATTTTTTTTGTAGAACAGTGTTATCAAGCAGTAAATTTAAACTGATTCCAGTTATGTTGTGCGGTTAAGTAAAAGTAATTTTAAAACAGCATGAAATATTTTGTTTTTTAAATATCTCTTAGCAATTAATAAACTCTCAGCGAGCGCCTTTTACCTAAGAACCACTGATCTAAATTCACAACTTCTCAAATGCGACGTTTTTTTAGAAATTACAGCATTAGCTACTACATATTTACATATATTTGAAGATTTATATTAATCTACAGAATAGTAATTTAGAAACATCTAGGCATCTCAACTTATGTCTGCTATTTTAGTGATTATACCCAGTTTAAAAGATATACATACCTATTGCTATTCGGAACATCAGAATGAAGTTTTTACCCATTTTTAATCAGGAGAAAGCTACATATCTGTATGCAGTTATTTACATATCAAAAGCACTCAGAAAAAATGACAACCTCCGCATACACGTGAACACCAGCACTTAAAATAATTAAATTTAATGCAACGTAATAACTTCACAGAAATTGTTTCCATGACAGTGGTTACGAAAAAAGAGATCTAAAACAGATCCGATGGATCTTCCAGAAGAGTCTGTGTCTTATGATTAAATAAATGTCGAAAGAATTTTGTTGATTTCATAAAATTCCTATCCGATGAAAGTAGCAAATGCCATCTGGTGTCTACTCGGATCTTTTCTGCTATATGCAAAAGAAATGTTAACACAGTGGTATGTAGTAACTGAAAGTACAGTAGTAGTATTTCCACGCACTTCTTAAATAATTTAGCAACATTTCGCTTTTTCCATTTAATCTTAAATTGGAAAGAGGGAAAATTTACTTATCTTTAAACCATATAAACATAGCATAACATAATCGAATTGTTTCCTTGTGTTCTTAAGGTATTACATTTCCAGTCTATCTTTGCTTTCATGAAATCAGCAGTGAAATGTACTTTCGGACCAGATTTTAAATGATGAATTGAAACCGTTATGGATTTCATTTAAGGTTCGTCCTCAATAAGATAAAGCCATTGTTGGTTTGTTTTTTTACCTACTCTCCTACATTGCGTATATTTCCTATTTATGATGTTTTCATGTTAATTAGATTATTGCTGTTATACTGAACATTGTAGTCTTTAACTAATTAATTCATCTGTTAATTCATTAATTATCATTGCCTTTTAATTAATTATCTTTTTTTCATTCTTAAAAATGATTTTAAGTTTACTTATTGTACTATCAAATGTAATATGCACTACAGCAATCTAGTCAAGCTTTTGCTTTTGGGTTTTTTATATGTTGATTAATTTTAATGTAGAATTTCTGTGATAATAAACTTGAGCTTCATAGTTCTGCAAAAAATTACAATTCCTATTAAGTCGAGAATTTAATGAATCGATGTGTTTATTACCTGAATATTTGGTGATGGTGCATACCTAAACGCCAAATATTCGACATATCAAAGAGTGCGGCAGATTATAGAAAACATAGACTGTTGTCTCATAAATATAAAGCAAACTGTTCTGATGAAGCACTATATGGCGTTAATGGGATATTTGCATATCACGCGAAATTGTCATATATCTGTAGTACAAAACTCAGAGTGACATAACAGACAATGAAATTAACATGGGCTATTGCGATCTTTGTGTTGGGTTGATCCACATTTGAGCAGTACATTTTTGCACACAATGGGCTAAATGGCCGGGTCACAAGAACACCGAAGGTTCAGAGAAGGTTGGGTTTAGGGAACCCACTGGGCAGCTGTTGGGAGAGAGGTGGTAGCCTCCCGTCAAGGCCATCCAGTGTGTTCTTTAACGTACACAAGGTATGGCTCTCCCACGCACGAAACCACGGCTTAACGTCCCTCTGACAGAGGACTGCCTTTCCAAGCCCATCAGTGTCCCTTACTGACAGAGGGGGGGGGGCGAGTTTTGAGGAGATAAATCTCAATGCTGGACCATCTGGGGACTCAAACCTGAGAACTGAAGATTACAAGCTTGGTGTGTTATCAACTGAGCCATCTCCGCCCTTCTTTGTGTTTGAGACAGTGGCCCTACATCAGTAAAGACTATGAAACTATGCATCCCCCAAAAAAATTAGACTAGATTAATACTACTAAGCTTAGCAAGTTGCATATGTAGAAAATTGTGATTTATATTAAATAACGATACCTTTTTTGTTTTGATCATATTTCGAACATTAATATAGTTCTTTGCAGGTTACAAACATTTCGGTTTATCAATAACTTTTAGTTTCCATAAAACTACGATCCATGGATTTAGTCCTTTTAACAACAGCTGATTCGGCTATCTGATCAGATCAGTGATAACGTAAATATATCTATTATTCTTTTAAATATTCAGCAAGTTTTTATCCTAAACGGTGTTAACAATTCAGAATATCTTAATTTTACTGTTCACCTCATTCTAAATCAGGAAGATAATCTTAAATGTCCCGGAATTACTTTCTGCATTTGGGAATTGGTTAAAATATCTTGGATTCCAGCTTTGAAAACGTAGCAATCCTATGTTTATGGGGTATTTTTCAAACAATTACCCTTCAAAAGCTGCTTGCCACAGAATCTGTCAATATAAAAAGCTTCAGAGAAGGTACATACGTAAGGAACGCAAGACCTCAACAGAAAGACAACGAAAGGAAGGAAACATCCATGCCTTATCCGGGCTCGAACCTGGGTTTTTGGTTGGTCGGGGTATTATGGTGCATCAACAACTTAGGCTATTATGCGGCAAACAAGGTGAAAGTAAAAAAATTATATAAAAACAAGAAACCCACAACCAAAGTTAAAAGCAAACGACGAAAGTCATATAAAGCAACAACAAAAAAGCAACAACTAGTGTAAAGAACCCGTGTAAAAACCAAAATATAACAGAGAGTTACAAGTATCTGGTGATAAGAACCTAGGTGAACAAAGCACCAAAAATTGCCCAAAATATAAACGTAAGTAATGGGTGTAAAAGTTCCGTATGAAAAGCAGTAAATCTATAACACAGAATACCAAAGTAAAACGATAAATAAGAGTAAAATAAACAAAATATTTTAAAAATTCGAAAGCTGGCGATAAAAGAATTTTTAGCTAAAAAATATCCGAGGGTAAGAGGCTCGTACGGCAAAGTGACGAGAGTTAAAATAAATACGTCGTTCACAATAAAATAAAATAAAAAGCCACACAGTAATTAAAATATGATGAATGGTTAAAACGATTTGACAAAATTCACAGATAGGTTAGTTGTCCATCCGAAAAAGAATGTTAAAATACCATGACCTAGCGGAAGCCGAACAAGCACAACTTCGTCCTTGCGATTCCTGCGAAAAGACGGATGCCATGATTTGATAAGAGGCTTGATCTGACAGATTATCAATCTGTTCTGACCAAGACTTTGTCTTACGTACCCTGGGCTCGATATGAAAACACTGCCAATAGTCCAGGTATCATTGTGTACCTATTTGCTAGTTATCATTCTGAAACTTAATGAAAATTTATATTAAAATATGTAAAGTCACTACAGATTGGGGAAAAATCATAAGCTTTATGATTCTTTTTTTTTTGCACTTTCGTTATTCAGCGAATCTACTGATCTTTGAAGAAGAGAATTTCCGCTTTTTGCTAATGGGATAAAATATAGCCTTCATATAAAAAATGATCTTAACACTTCATTACGTGACAATTAAAAACTCTAAGAAAAAGCTTCTCATTTCCATGAGAAATAAGTAATTAACTTCGAATAATTCGTTATTAATACCTTAAAAAATACTGAAAAAAAGATTATTTTATCATTATCGAAAGAAGTCGAGCAAAAAAGAGAATATTTCTTGACTAAATATTCTGTAGCCTATGCTTACTGAATAAACAATTAAGATGGGAAATAGTGGGTTAAACAAGGTGAAAATTGACTTCTGAAACAACAACTAGGAGAACAGTCATACTGCACGAAAATAAGAAAAGCGAGTTTCACAAAAAGTTCGAAAGGTTCCTAAAAGCAAAAGCGTTTATTTAGTATGGCTTACCCATACACATTTATTTCCCTATATCTAACCATGATAAATTACTATGGGAAAAATATACTCATTATAGTCAAACATTTATATCTTTCACGAAGCAAAATATTTAGAGCCCATTTCCGTCCCCACAAATCGGGCGTTTAAAAGTTTCTTCTTTTATATGTTCTTCATTTTCAAGATAGAGTATTAATAATCAAATTACACCAAATAAAATCACAGTTTAATATCAATTTTTTAGATAAAGAAAACGGAAACCAAAACAATAAAAGCATTTTATTATATCATTATATAACTATGTTTATGAATCATTTATGCTTTTCTCACCTACATTCTGCATTACTTCTGTAACAACGACTAGGAGCACAAAGTCATACTGCATGTAAAATAAGAAAAGCAAGTTTCACAAAAATTCGAAACGTTCACCTACTTCTGTAAGTAGTATTATTCCAAAATTATTAATGTTACATTCAATATGATCTAATATCTGAAACGATAAATATGGTTTTGCAGTCATATGCTATGAATCACATAAATTTTAATTTTCATTTCTGCAACAGCTGTTATTTCCGTGGATTCATTTTTAACTCATCTGGAAAATCTAGCATTGACAGATTTAGTGATTGATCTCAGAAAGCGTCAAAAACTTGAAAGTTTTAGTGTGCTCTACGTGAATAATATTTGGCACTTTCCCTTTCCATAACGAAAAACTATCGGTTTGAATAAATAAATATACAACTTTAGTAATAACTAGCATATTAAGGCAAAATTTACGGGGTTTTTCCTTTTATAACTGGTTTTATAAGAATGGTTTATAAAATACCACCAGCGTCGAGATGAAACCAGTAACACCTGAAGCTCTACATGGTGTAGTGGTTAGCGAATCTGATTACATTGCTAGTAGGTGCCCTTTAGGTTGCGAATTCCAACTGGGAGGGCTAAAAAAATAGTGTCGGCATATTTTGAGTTTAGATATTATGCCAAATTTAGGATGCAATGAGTCCGAGGTCAAAGGTCAAATATAAATCTACCAGGGTTAGAGGATTAAAATTGGTACCTGGGTGTATTTTGAGTTATAGATCTCAGAAATTATGTCAAATTTTGGATGCAATGGGTCCTTCGAGGTCAAAGGTCAAATTTGGCATACCCGTGTTGGAGAGCTAAAACTTGGTGAAGGCTATTTCAGGCAGCAGAACTTAGAAAAAAAGTGAAATTTTCAGATCTGATGTCGCATTCAAGGTTAAATAGGAAGAAACCGATTGATTTCTAGTATACGGTTGAATATCTTCATAAACATGTGATTTTTTACAGTAGAATAAATACATAACATAATGTAAAACTATAGCTATAACACATCTGATATAATATTATCGACGTTCACTATACTGTTTCATTCTATGTGTGTGTACAGTTATAAATTAGAATAAAACATGTAATTTTAACTCCATATTTTTTGAAGGAATATTCTCGGTTTTCTATGTAATTGAAATATCCCCAATCTAATTTTTGAGATTAGATTGTTAAGAATTAAATATTTCAGAAGCAAGATATGTTCTGTGTTTGTAGAATTCTTTCTTTTTTCGCCTTAGGAACCACCTATGCTATTTCTTCCACTAATAAAAGGTGTTTAAATTCACTCCCCAATGAAAAGTAAATTTTCTGTCGTGGCTTATTACCTTCAAAGCTAGATAAAATTAGAACAGTAAATATTTCCATGAGGAAGAACATCAACATAAATATTAGTTTATTAATATTACTCTTGTACACCCTTCCCGCCTCTTTAAAATCAATGTTTTTTAATTCACATAAGAGTAGCAAAAAAAAATTTTTGTCTGCTGCTACAATTTGATATGTGCTTTTGAATAAGTGTGCAATCCGTGTTTATATGCAGTAGAGAAGAGTTCAGTCTCAAGTTTTCGAGCCCAACCTTCCTCAATAATTAATGGTCGAGTCAACGGTTAGAGAAAAGAAAAACCATTTTGCCGCTATCACAAAACGTACATAAATAATATATATAGAGATATATGCATGCTGCTAAGTCGTTTGTTGCAAGATTTTCGTATTATTTCAAACCATAAAATGATTATATGATTTTAAGGAGAAATTAAAATCAGTATTAATTGAACCAAGTATATAACCCCATTTCGACTGTTTCTAAATTGATATTTCGAAATATCTTAAAATTATAATGTGCTGCAGTATATTTGAACAATATTACAATAAAATATCAATTTAGTACATTCATCATCATCCTCAAGCAGCCAAGGTCTACGGAGGTCCAACCAGACCGTGCAATTTAGTTCTCCAAGCAAGTCTGTCCTGAGCTACATCTACTGCATCTGGCCATTGCACACCAATTCTAATAAGGTCCTGTTTGACATTGTCTACCCACCGCATCCTAAGTCTCCCCCTCTTTCTGAGGCCTTTAGGCACACTGTTCATAACCTATTCACCAATCTATAATTATTCATACGGGCAACATGGCCAAACCAACGAAGTCTCTCTCTGCACAATATGCTGCTTAAAGGAGGTTGCAAACTCCTTTGCCTAACCTCATCATTAGTTACAAAGTTGAACCACCTAATGCCCAAGATGCTGCATAAGCATCTAGAATCACAAGCATCTAGAATCACAAGCATCTAGTTTCCTGTTATCTTGTTTACAAAATGTCCAAGTTTCACTACCATAACTAACCCTAGAAAGAACCAAACTCTTACACAGCCTAATTTTAGCCTTTAGGTGTATACGCCTATTTCTCCACACTCTCCATAGATTCTTAAAAGTCCCAGCAGCAATCCCTATTCGTCTGTTAATCTCATGCCGCACATCACCAGTATCTGTTACATAGCTCCCAAGGTAATTAAACTGTGACACCTGCTCAAGACTGCAGCCATTCAGATTAACTGAATCACAGCCTGCCTGACCAATTTTCATCACTTTAGTTTTCTCTCTATTTATAACCAAACCTACTCTACTACCAGTCTCATCAACAGCTCGAATGAAAGAGTTCATCTCATCATCATTTGCCAAAAGGCTAAATCATCAGCATAATCTAAATCAAAAATTTTCATATCTCCAGTCCATTTAAGGCCAAAATCTTTCCCTTGAAGTGAATTTCGCATAACGTAATCAATAACCAAGCAAAAGAGAAAAGGAGACAAAATGCACCCTTCTCGAACACCAGAAGTAATGCTAAACCAATTGCTACAAGCCTTACCAACTCTCACACACGACTCAGTGTTATTATAGAGAGCTTTCATTATGTTAACTAACTTGTCAGGTATACCATATGATCTCACAATCAACCACAAATTATGGCGATCAACAGAGTCTAAAGCCTTTTTGAAATCAAAAAAGCTAGCAACCAAAGGTTTCTGAAACTCTAAACATTTCTCAAGAATCTGCCTAAGTGAAAATATCTGATCCCTACCACTGTTTCCACATTGCCTACACTTCTGAATCCACATTGCTCATCCCTACCACTTCTGAATCCACATTGCTCATCACGCAATCGATTGTCAACCAGATTCTTAATTCTATTAAGCACAATCATGGAAAGAACTTTACCTGGAACAGAGAGTAGGCTGATACTCCTATAGTTATCACAAGAACTGCGATCACCTTTTTTGAAAATAGGGATAACAATAGCTCTGGTAAAATCCTTAGGAACCATGCCTTTATCATAAAAGATATTCAAAATTTCAGTCATCCAAGTGGTAACCGAAACATTCCCAGCTCTAAGCATTTCCGTAGTAATTTCATCTACCCCTAGGGATTTATGAAGTTTAAGTTTAGAAATAGCCAAAATAACTTCAGATTGTGTTATAGGGCCAACATTAAAGCCACCAATGCATCTATCATCATCGGAAACAATGGGAGTAGAACTAACCACATTGTTTAGAACATCACTAAAATGCTCAGTCCGCCTAGCCATGACAGAATCCTCACCTTCTATAAACTTACCTTGTTTATCCTTCAATCCCTGTACACCTGTTCGCTTTCTACCACACAAAACATTAACTATCTGATAGAGCTCTCTGCTGTTGTGCTGTCTAACTGCTTCCTCGGCTTTGTCAGCGAAGCCATCAAGCCAAAGATTCTTATCAGCAGCTAACTGATCCTTTACACGTTTATTAAGTTCTCTGTAGTGCTTTCTATTAGGACTAGTAGGGTATTGATTAAGGACATTCCTGCAGTTCTTTCTTTCCGAAATAAGCTCAAGTGCTTTATCACTCAGATAATTCTGCCTTTTCTGCTCCTTTTTTCCTAAAAGAGTACTATTACTGTTCAAAAACGCCTGTTGAAAATGGTCCCATTCTTCCTCAACTTCAGTAGTAAGAATACCATGACTGTCATAATGACTAAGTAACCTATCATGGTAAGCTTTGGCTATAACTGGGTCTTTCAGAGCTTCAGTATTAAAAGTAAATTTTTTAACCCTAGCACAACACTTTTTAAATTTAAGTTGCAAGATACTTTTAACAAGGTAATGGTCAGACCCAATTTCAGCTCCCCTATGTGACCTGGTATTCCTAACAGAACTAGCCCATTTGCTGTTAATTAATATATAATCAATCATATTCTTATGCAGCCCATCGGATGAAACCCATGTAATTATGTATGTCGCGGTGTTTGTAATAAGTGTTAGTTATTCTGAATCCATTGAGTTTACTTATCTGTAGGAGACGTTGCCCATTGCAGCTACCAATACCAAAAGGGCCTATTACTCCTCCCCAAAGGTCAGAGTCAGTACCAACTTTAGCATTGAAGTCACCAAGAACAAGGGTAGTATCACATTTCTTGACAGAATTCAAAATATCCTGAAGTTGTCCATAAAACCTATCCTTCTCATCCTCATCGGCATCCTCAGTGGGGGCATAACAGCAGAAAACATTCAAGTCTTTAACACTTGTCTGAAATTTTGCTGTAAGAAACCTTTCATTAATGCACTCATATCCTAGAAGAGCATCACTTGCGTGTCTGCTGAGAAGCAGACCCACGCCTTGGTGATGCTTATTGTTATCCCTCCCTGAAAAGAGAAATTTAAGATTATTTTTAAGAATCTGACCTTTATCTGTCCATTTGGTCTCTTGCAAGCCAAGAATATCCAAATTATAATGGTGGAATTCTTGTGTGAGGACATCAAGAGAAAAAGCTCTGTGCAGAGTCCTCACATTCCAACTACCTATGGAGAGAAAATGGTTAGTGGGATGTTTAAAGAAACTATGTTTATTGAGAGACAATATCAAACAGCCCCCTAATCGCAGACATGGGGCAAAGACCCGTTCCCCCACCACTAAAGGCTGAAGCCATCTACATTGGAAGACTTCCTCCAATGTAGAATTTGACGATGCCAATAGAAGCGAAGAGTTCAGGTGCCTGCGATGACCTCTGCTCAGGATTATCCACCAGCTGATAAACATATCCTGTGAATCTATTTAATTCGGGCTGTCAACCCACAAACAGAAAACACAGCGAAAGATTTTCCCTCCACAGAAGCCCACCAGTGCAGCAAAATCGGGATCCATAATCAAGCTCAGAGCCATAATTCAGTCCAGTTCAGTGGGTTTATATGGTCAACACCAGTACCCTGTGTGGTTGACCACTCCCCAGCAGGGTAGAAAAAAAAGAAAAGTAGCCACAGATGTCCAGATCAGTAGGCCACACTAATCTGGCAGCCCTCCCCTTCCGTTCACTTCCGCAAGAGAGTATCTCTTTTGAAAGGTACTAACGGTTTGCACCACGAGAAGGCGGGGTCGGACATTAAGTGCTAGTCCTGGGCGGTTCTGTGCATCATCACAGAAGATTGATGCATAGCTCTCCTTCCAGTGACTACCTAGCTACCATTTACAGACCTTTAGTACATTAGTTTAGATTATTTTACCAAAGATAGGTGATATTAAAAATAAAACCTTTACACCTCTATTTTTAGTGCAAAATTTCTCTTTCAAACAATTATAAAGGAAATTCCCTCTACATCCCCATCTACTGGCGAACCCAAAGGAAAGGGGATATTATGGAGTTATAACCTTTCCTTTAGGGCTTGGATAGCATATATTTTCTTACGCAGTTCCCGAATAAATTAAGTATCTGAAGCGGAAAGTTTGTCCTTAGGATTGGCATTAGTATTAAGACATGTACTTTTGGGATACACTTGGATTTAGATATTTCATTTGAATGTTGAAATGTTTTATTGCATTTCAGCAAAGCACATAAACGTTAAACAATTTCTAAAAAGATCCTATCATTTCTAAAAACATTGTTTTATGTTATGTTTAAACGGCAACAAATCTCACAAATGCTCAGTATCCAACACTAACTGGAAAATATCAACTTGTAGTCTAGTGATTTTCTTATGACAGAACTCGTCAAATCCCAGGCGCCAAGTCTTTATGGTACCTAAAAATTACATCGTGAAACCCAATTTTTTTTTAATTCAGTTGTACTGCATTTGCATTTGTTGCAATACTTGAACCTCAACTTACAACTGATACTTTCAACTTATGTTAGTAAAGGGCAAGCTTTAGTATATATTATAGAAAAACACACATGGTCGCAACTGAGAAATAATTCTTGATTTTTCTGTTCATTTTATCCAAATGGAACTCAGCTGCTACTCTATAAAACATGTATAATTCTCAATATTGCCATATGTGTTACTTAACCATAAGCACACAATGTATTTCAGAGCATACTATGAGTGATTTGTTTTATTTTCTGGGGGAAAAAAGTTTCGCAATTCTCATAAAAGTTTTGTAACCTAATATAGAAAATACCTGCGTCTTCATTCCAATTTTGAAATAGTTACTAAACACAACTGTGACTTATTAGGCCAAAAATAATACTTCTTTGTGAGTTATTAATAATGCTTAAGTTTGAAAATAGTTCCTAGATTTGGACAACGTTTATCGAGATCGCATTCTGGCAAATATATCTTTATACATATATAATTGCTCAAATATAAAAAGATGTTATCTGAAAGAAAATTTACAACAATATAAAACTAATAGCAACTTCTGATTAAATATTTTTCAAAAATCATAAACAATTCAGAAATTATCTATTATGAATATGATTCAGGTTTTCTGGATGGCAAAGTATGCAGTTATTGTAAAAAATAAATTTTAAAGGAAAAAATAAAAAGTACTTTCAAAAAAGTGAAACAAGTTTTACAAACACTAATACCGTAGTTCCGGATATTTAGAAAAAACACACCTTTGCCGCTGACAGCTTTCGTTTTCCCTCAGAGAAAATGACCGTCATCAATTCACCAGTAATCTGTTGCGTCAACAACAGATTATTGACTAGTTTATCTACCAGACTCCTGCCCTACTAGCTGCTAAGGTCAGACATTCTCTGGATATCATGCCACCGAATTCCCTTATTTTTCTTTTCTGTTGAATCCAGTCTAACATCCATCGTGATCATTTATTGGTGTCTCTTCGCAAACATCGTTAGCGTTTTGAAGAATCTCTAAGACACCAACGAACAGGTATACAATTATAACCTTAATAATTTTGAAAACACATTTTTGTTAAGTGATACTTCGAACCTTTTTTTATCCGTAGTATCATAAACGCGCTGTATATATACATATAAAATGTTTCATATGCATATATGGGCCTATTATTCTTAATGATAACCAAACTATAACAAAAAACACTGTGCATATTCAATTAAAAATAATATTTAATGTCAACCACTTAAAGTCTACACTATTCTGAAATTAAAAGTTTAGTAGACTATTTACCCTACATTTCATACATATTATGACGCCAATAAATGCCAAGTCTTTGTGGTATCTTTTTGGTTACTCACTGCTCTTTTAGGAACCAAGTCACATTTCTTCAGTTTCTTTACTTTAACTTGATTCCAGCTATTTCAGAAAAGCACTAAAATTTATTTTTCTCATTGCCTGTTTCTACACTCCGTCAAGATGAGGAAAACACAGTGAAAGGCTTTTAAATGACGCTATGGTTCGAGTGCTGAAGGACCACACCTCTAGCACTTAAAAAAACACTGATATGTCCTTGTTATAAGTGCTGGGTTTTCTGAGCTTAAGTGCTATTAGGTTTCCTTCAGCAGGAATTGGCAAATCCCGGAAACCATATCACCTTGGCATCTAAAAATATTACATAGTGGCAACTTCAATTCTTTTATATCAATATGTATCGTATTAATATTTACCCGAAATATTCGAAATTTTGAATTTTATGACCAATACTTCCAACCTAAGCATGCTGAGGCGCGTATTGCAGAACAACATAATAGTCTTAGCTCAGAAACAATTCCGGATTTTGTTATTCAACCATATTTTATCTTCATCTGCACATTTTGACAACCGTAATATATTTGCTGCTCAATAATACATTCATACTTTAAGGATTCTTAATATCGTATATATTTACTTAGCCACAGGCGAAAAAAGCATTCCAAACAATAATGCTATTATGGAATTATATTTCGGAGTTGGCTCTTTGGTACCATATTTCCTGAGGCTTGTCCTTTACCCATCCTGCCCTAAGAATAATCTATTATCAAGCCATTCAGCTTATTGAGCGCATAAATTTTTAATGCTGATTTTGATCTGCGATTTCAATGCAGAATTCTGAAATTTTGTTGACATTTAGAACCATTAAAAGTCAGAAATTGTCTTCAGTATGCGACTGAAGCGATATTTTGCACTGGTTTTAGTCGTTGAAATACCAAAACGTAAACTTAAAGATTAAGGAAAAGATGAAGTTAAATTCTCAAATAAAAATTATGCTTACTGTAAAAAACGTCAAAAATATATATATTCAAGTATTTTTATCCGTTACGAAAAGACTGTTTTCGCGAAACGCTGAATTCTACTTTATTGGCAAGTATAGGCGTTTCGTATAAATCAAGTACCCAAAGTATCCAAGTAGTTTCTTAAGTAAAATTACAATAAAAGCTTACCTAAAAACCTAGATACCTGCATGGCAGACTGCTTCTTTCGTATTCTGATATTCGATAATCATATCATTCCTGCAAAGACAACAAAACAAATATTCAAACCGAGAAAAAAAAACATATTTGACAAAAAATAAGCAATCACTAGTGATTTTAGATTTTTGTTTACCTACAAGTGAATACAAATTTGATTTTACAATATTTCTTTGACTGCTAAAAAATTGCCAAATACTTCAAAACATTATTTAATCACGTAAATAGATTAACAATAACCAAATTAAATAAGGCATTTTATATGAGCTGTTTTATACCTGTAAATGCGGAGTTTCAAGGATCTATTTTAGGTCCTTTATTATTTCTGATTTACATCAGTGATTTAGGAAACTTAAAACTCAACAGTTATATACACAAATTAATCCACAACATATCATTGATTTACTAAGCATTTTTAATCATTACTAGGCTGTTTAAAATCATGATCACATGGGTGTAGAGGAAAAAATTGTTTCGAGCGGAATGAAATCAGAGTCCACGACCTCCTGTCATCAGGAGGTCGTGGGTTATGATACTTAAACAGCTTAATAGTGATTAAATGTTTAGTAACCTAAAAGTTATACTTATTTGCAGGTTCATCATATCGTTTTAATTGCTGCCGATATGACCCAATCAAGTGCAGTAAAATCGATACAAAAAGTTAATAGCATCATCAAACTCTGGACAAACAAGAATAAAATCTACTTAAACAGCAATAAAACAAAACAGATGATGGTCCACATACTTAGAGTTATAATTAGCAATAATCTAATGATTAAGACGCATAAAATAAATTGTAATGAAAACGAATCTGATAGCGTTGGGTTGTTTTACCTCTGAGTAGCACTTTTTGCACACAATGGGCTAAATGACCAGGTCACAAGGACACCGAGGGCTCAGAGAAGGTTGGGGAAAGGAACCCAATGGAACAGCTGTTTGGAGATAGATGGTAGCCTTCCGTCAAGGCCTTCCAGCGTGTTCTTTAATGTGCACACGGGATGACGGCTTAACGTTGCTTCCGACGGACCAAAGCCCATCGGTGTCTCCTACTGACCGAGAGGAGGAGTTTTGCGGAGATCGATCTCAAAGCTAGCCCAGTTGGAACTCGAACCTGGGAACTGCAGATACGAGTCTGGCGAGCTACCGACTGAGCCACCTCCGCCCCTAAAAATCTGAGAACATTCACGACTATAGTTGCATAATAAGGAACAATGTAGAATCTATTGAGTACTTAGGCTTATTTTTGATCACATTTTGTATTATATTAAAAATTTTATAATATAATGAGGCTTTGTTAATTAAATCATTACAATTAAAGATCAATAAACTACGACATATTTTAGATACTAATACATGCGTAACGTTTTACAAAGTGATATGTAAGGCTCTCTGAGTTACGGAGGACATTCAAAAAGTTCTTCACACGTGTCTGTATATTTAGATTTGCACTGGTTCTTCCAAAGTTAACGAGCTACCACTTGTTTGAAAGCTTGTCTAAACTTGTCATTAGTGCTGAAAACAAAGACCATATATTAATTTCTCTTTTCACTGGCAGCGCGTAAAATTCGGTTTCGAAATCTGTACGTTGCTGCTATGGAGCATACTAAAGAAGGGGAAATATTTTTCATTTTTACAAGGGTGCAGTTTGGGGACGACGCAAAACAAAATCATGACGATTTATCACAAGTATATGGGGATCATGTCTGTTCATATGAAACACTTAGAGGATGGATGCACAAATTTAGAGAAGGACGGCAGAGCTTCGAAAACCTCCCTCGTGCAGGAACACCGAAGACGAGAGAACCATCCTGCTGCACCTGAACTCATTAAAAAAAAACCCATACATCATGGTTCATAAGTTTAAATATCAATGTTCATAAGTTCAAATTTCAGTGTTATTTGCAGTATGGAAACAGTTATTCATCAACATATAAAGCTCCGAATGATCTGTGCCAAATGGGTATTCCAAAAATTGATAAAATGGAGTACTCCACATTGTATAAAAATATTCTTGCAAAATTTGTTTAAGATAATATATCTTAAACATATTTTGCAAGAATATTTTTAAAGCACAATTAGAACAGAGAGAAAAAACATATATTACACTATTTCTGGAAAAATGTCAGGAAAAACAAGTCAGTAAAGAAGTTTTGTTTTGAAGAACCCTCCCTCTCCTTCGCTCATTGAATTATTCTGATTTCATTCCATTGGAAACAGATCTTCAGATCAGCATCAATGTTTAGTCGGGCACCCCTGATCTAATGTACTAAGTACACACCTCTTCTGGGCCAGGCATGTAATCTGTAGTTTCCAAGTTCTAGTCCCACCTGGATCAGCGGAGATTTATTTCCATTAAATTCCTACCCTGGCTTCGGTCAGAAAAGGACACTAAAAGGGCTTGGAAAAGCAGTCAGTGTAGGATGGGACGCTAAGTCGCGGCCCCATATGCAGGAAAGCTAGACCCAGTGCATGTTAAAGAACATGCTGGATAGCCTTGATGGAAGGCTTCCATCTGTCTCCTAACAGCTGTCCAGGAGGTCTCTCAGAGATAAAATAACATAATCCTCTGTTACTAAAGTGGGGACATAAAATATGTAACGAGTTTTAGGTACTTCACGTAACAATAGGTTAACATACCAAAATAGCTCTCCAAAATACCAAAATTACCCTACAGAAATAGTTTCCCATTGACATGGTAATTCTCTAACTTCGAAGCTCTGTAACTTCCAAATATATTTAATGGAAAAATGTGGCTGATGATAAATTATAGATCATAATCAAATCTATTTAAATATCGATTTTTAACCATATTCGTTCAGTATTTAAAGAGGCATGGAAGCTGGAATATTTAAAAATAAATTATTTTTATAAAAATCATTAATGATTGCCTGATATTGAAATGATCATTAAGCAAGCTTTTAAAATGCCTATTTTATTAAATGATTTGTGACAATACTTGTTATTTAAATTTTAATTAACTTCTGAGGTAACTTATTCTGACTCATGTTTAACCTCCCAGTCTAAATTACTGTCTCTAGAGTTTATTTGAACACAGATGTAGAAAATCAATAAAACCATGTCTAAAGCTGCGATGAATTGAAGCAGTGATTAATTGATGTTGCGATGAATTGAAGCAGTGATTAATTGATGTTGCGATGAATTGACGTGGAACTCATTTGTTCCATATCGTTTCAATATTTTTACTATGTTCCTACTTTCAGGAAAATATGAATACAGCACTAAGAAAATAAATATATTCTAACAGCACTAAAAGTTAAATATGTTCTAAGACTTCTAAATTATCATCGAGATCTCTCTCGTGTGTATAGGATCTGTTGTTATATTATTATTAAAAAAATTCTAAATATCTTAGACCACGGGCAAATTCAATAAAGTACTTTCTTTCCTACCTTTTCTAAAAATAGTTCCAAAGCCATCCCCTTCATTTATTTTTCTTTCCGCCTTTTATACTTTGGGCAGTTATTTTTAAGTCTTACGATACATTAACTGAATTGTGAATAAAATATTCATTTAACCTTTTTCCTTCTCAGGCAACACTTGCTATGGAGGCCTGTGAGTACAACAATACGCCACAGAAACGATCTTTGAAGAAGGCAAGACCTTAGCCAAAAAAACTGCGCAAACATTCATACCTTATCCGAAATTACTTTGCATCACAGTTAATTACACTAGCCACTCGACTGGGTGTAGGGGGTGCCGCGAGAAAAAACGATTTAAGAACCATTATAGGAAATAATATATGATAATTGCTTAACAATTAAAATAGTCAGTGATCTTGATTTCTCCCTTTAGGAACGAAAAGCTAATTCAAGCAACTTATCTCTAATTGGTTAGTACGGTTAAGCAAGATAGCTACAGTGTCTATTTGCCATTGCGAGGCCTCCTTGTCATGGAACATATAAGATTTGAAATTTAATCTACCGTAAACATATATATATTTTTTTAAGTAAAACTTTACATATTTTAAAGTATGTAAAATAAACTGTACTACGGAGATGGTATCAATACACAAAATAAAGTTTTCACATTAACTCTCACTTCAAAGCGAAACTAGTCTACACTAAATAATTTTGTGGAAAAATGATTGGTGATGCACGGGATTTGAATCCACGTCTCGCCAGATTCACCACTAAATTAGCATCGGCTTCCATCATATGCATATCTACTATTCATAGAGTCTACGAGGTTTTCTTCTTTTCTGGACAGGTTTTATTTCTGCGAGTTTTATTTCTCCTAACTGTTGTTAGGAGACCAATGGAAGCCTCCCATTAAGTTAGTTCAGCATGTTCTTTAACGGGTATAGGATATGAATCTCCTGCATATGGAGACATACGGCTTAACGTCGCATCTGACAGGCGACAGTTTTTTAAAGCCCATTGGTGTCCGTTTCTCTCCGAAGGCATAGTGGAGGTTACTGGAAAAAAGGTCAACACAGGTACAGCTGGACTGGAAACTGGGAATATCAATTTTGAACCTTGTACGTTACAGATTGAATTTAGTAGCTTACTAGGCGGCACTAGATACGTTTATTTCTATCACCTTTTTGTTTTTCTCAAACTTTTCACAACTTATTTAAAATTAATTAATTTGACCATTTTATTTTCACTGGTAATATTGATAATGATGTAAATCGTTATAATGTATTGTGGTTGTTTTTTTTTGGTAAATTTTGAAAATGATCTCCCTTCTGATGCTACAGCAGCGAGAATTGTTAGTAAAATTCTTGGTATTACGGTTACACTGGGATGATTTGTTCCAGAGCATTTGTAATAATATATTTTAAATCATTCAACGCTGTTGCTTCAGGTAAAATTTGTTGAAACAATTCCATTTCTTCAACTAACTCTGTTTTAATACAGTCATGACCTAAAAAAATACTCTAATTGTTACCATTTTCCTAGCACACACTGATCATTCAAACTCTTCAATGCATCAATATTAGAATTCGTTGTGAAATGCATATTAAATAAAACATTACGCCGAATGAACTTATTAGCCTGTCAGTGTCCAATGGCATGATTATAACTGTACAAGTCTTGAATTCCTTAATATTCGGCAAGGTTTGAACTAGTTAACATACATAACATACTGGTGCTCAAAATTAAAAAAAACAATGTATAAAATTCGTACATAACTTGAAGTATTTTTAAGGGAATGCAATGAAATTTGGTAAAATGGTTTATTATTACATTACAAATGTAAATCTAGCAGAAGAAATTCATAATCGTATAATGTGCATACGTTAAGATTATAATCGTGCAATTGACATGAAGGAGCAGTCCATCCAATAATACTTAAAGTCTGTTACGTATGACATGCGGTATATTAATATGGAATATGATCACCCCTGACAGCCATGCAGGTCAAGGTACGACTCCTCTTACTTTTTATGAGGATACTGATGAGGTCTTGAGGGATTAATGACTACTCCTCGACAAGCGCTCTTCTGAGTTCGTGGAGTGTTCTGGGAGGGGGATGGCGAATTCCAATGCGTCTCCCCAGAGTATCCCATACATGCTCAATGGGATTGAGTTCAGGAGATCTGGGTGGCACTCCATTCGGCGAATAGCTTTCTCTTCGAAAAAATCGTCGACCACATGAGCTCGATGAGGGCAGGCGTTATCGTCCATAAGAATAAAACTGGACCGACAGTTCCCAGGAATGGCCTGACATATGGGTTTAGGAACTCATCTCTGTACCACAGGGCAGTAACAGAGCCACTCGGAAAGATGTTCAGGTCTGTACGCCCGTTTGTCATGATTCCTGCCCCAACCATCACGCCACTGCCACCAGAATAGTCCCTTTCTCTGATCTTCGAGGAACTGTTGCGAGTCCCTGGTTCTCTCCAGATGCGAATACGTCACGAATCAGTATTTCAGCTGAATTCATCTGAAAAATGTGCACCACTGGTCTGGACTCCAAATGTGATGTTGATGACTCCACGTTAAACGAACTCTCCAGGTGGCGGGAGTTGGAGGAACACAAAAACAGGTCTCCTGGCATAAAGGCATTACTCACGAAGTATCCTGTAAACAGTATTCCTTGAAACCCTCGATCCTTGTAGCTACTACATAGTTGCCTAGTGGTCATCACTCTGTTCCATCTGGCAGTACGATTCATATAGCGACTCTGCAGCAGTTGTGGCTGTGGGACGGCCTTGTCCAGGTCGACGACGAACATCTCTTGTCTGTCGAAACTGTCTCCAGAGTTTTGACAGGACATTTTGTGGAACATTCAATGCTCTGGAAACTTCCGTCTGGGACTGACCTGCTTTCCTCCTTCCAATCGCTCTCCACCACTGAAAAATCATTCATACGATGTCTTCGGGGCTTAAGCTCGACGAGCCATTGAAATGAAAGCAAGAATCGCCAAGAACAGCTACAAGCTGCGAGCAGACTCGCGCATCTTTTTAATGCATCCCTAATTTGCATATTCCGGCTTACCTGCGGCAACTTTACAGTAGGATAGTTTTCCGCGTAACGTATTTTCCATGTTCGCCCATTTTCAGTGCATTATTTTACATATAGCGGCAGATATATATATATTTTTATCGATTATCATTTAATTTTGAGCACCACTGTAAATAAAGAGATTAAAATGATCGGTTTAATAGTTTAAACTCATAGATTAGTGATACACTTACTGTGACCAGACAATCTGAACACAGAGAAAAAAAAACGTTTCCCTAAGAAGCTATTACGATATTTTCTTTTACATAATAATGAGTGAGTGAGTCGTATTTCTTGATCGTTTTTTTAATTATAAACAGATAATTAAAGCATACTTAGAGCCATTGCGACCTTACGGAAACAAAACAACAGGGGAAAGTTTTTTATTACATATTTTTATATATATTTATAAGATATAAATCACTCTTAGGAGAGCTAAGTCTGAATTAATATTCAATAATACATATATTAAACTAAAAGTATACCTATCGCCTCTGACGAATACGAGATGCCTGTTTTCAAAGAGAATGAAGTTTTCAATTTTCCGGCTTTTGCACTCTTTAATAGTGGTAATTCTAACTAATGGATGATTGGAAAAATGCGAAGAGTAATTATTTTACTAGCAGAAAGCCCATCAAGCAAAAACAGATGAAAACTCATAATGTGGTATAGCGAACTAAAGAGAATGAGGGGAAAATGTTCTCGGTCTCGAAACCGGGAAACGGAAATTGAAGCTTTGAAGCAACAAATTTCCCGTTGAAAAATAACTGGTACTTTGAAACCTTCCTCTCTCCTCTACCCCAAATGAAGCGGAAAAATAAATAGTTTTAAACTCAAATTTGGGTTCTATCATAAGTGGAGAATTGAATTTTTAATGCAAAACGTAGTAGCAATTAGTAGGAGAAATTTGGAGCCGAGCGTTTAAGTAATTTGGGTAGTTACATGAGTGTCAAAAAGTGTTAAATACAAAATTTCAATCGAACAGCTTTTAACACGGGAGGAAAAGCTAGTCTATGTTCTAAACCACGTTCTATTATTTGGGGATGGCACAGGAGAAATTCACATGTGAAATTTAGGACCAGTCGGTCGAATATTTGGAAAATTACAGTTGCTTTTTAAGTCTCCTGTTTTTTTTTAAGAACTAAATCTGTTTCAACATTTGTGTGGTAATTAATTTTTCGCCAACAACAACTCTTGATAGTTCTCCAATCGCCAAGATTGCAATTACCAATAACCACGAAAACGTATATTTTTGTGCCATGCGCATTTTTAGAATTAATATACGCTCATTCAGTTATCTAGCGATAAAATAATGCTTACATCTATTTAAAATAAACGATATCTTCCTCTTACAGCATTTTCGGGTGTTATAATAAACGCTACTTGAAACCTCTCGTGGAATTAATATCAGAAATGACCCGCTTACCTTAATAAAACCTTACCGCTCTCTGCACAACGGTCAATTTACTATTTAATGGCTGATTACGCCTAATTTAGTCTACATTTTTGGACCGAAATAGGAGTATTTTTAACCTAACTGCTCTTCTGTTCCACAAGCACACTTTTGGGCCTTCCATTGCGGTACTCTTCCGATAAACGGATTCTTGGCAATTTCCAAGTTAAATAACCACGTAGCTTTCTCTGAATAAAACATTGAAGCCATTTCGCTGGAATTCGGAACAAGACGGGGATACATAATACAGCAAGCGAACCTATAACATGTTTCTGACACAAGAAACTAATTTATCATGGGCTACGGTTTTTCTGCTGTTGACTTAAGCTAAGCATCTAAAACTGAAAAAAAAAACCTCTCCCGAGTTCGAGAGAACCCAGTAAAACTTGTAACGCATCAACGAATAGCTGACTGACGTACCTGACATTTTTGCGGCCGTTTTCATTCTGTTCCCCAAACTCATGAGGTGCCGTACGTATTTAAATAAAAAAAATTCATATCAGTTTTTTATTTTTCGTTTTCCAAAAGCAATGTCATGTTTACTACCAAATGTAAGCAGTAGATTATTCTCCTTGTGGATGATCATAGCAACAAATAAAAGAAATACAGCTGTGCCATAATGCTCGTGTACGCATATGTAAAACGTTGGCAGCTGTTTAGATATATTTGTATAAAAGTATAGTATTTTGAGTCGGAATGTATTATCGGAAATATTGAAAATATTTTAATCGTCTAATGGAAAAAACTAGAACCGTGTAGTATATACATCAAATCCACCCAAATATCATTGGAATATGAAGTCCTATATTAAGTTAATGATACAACCGAATTCAGATCTAAATAAATTCCAAAATGAACTGAAAAAAAAGGTCGAAGTTATAATAGATATAAAAGGAAAACACACGATATATTCTTTTTTATCAATATTCGTTTGGTACTGAAACATTTACGTAGACTGGAATCCTTAACAACGGTATAAATGCTTCACTTTGTAGCTGAAGGGCCGCATAGAAAACTGAAATGGAAGGGCTGATGCATCAAAATATTTAAATAGAAAGGCTGAAAGCTTAAACAAATTGAAATGAAAAGGCGGGTCGCCAGATAAATATATAATCAGTAACGTAATATAACCAATGCACAAAAAAAATCAAAAGTGAAACATAATTTTTAATGAAATTATATTGTTTATTTCAAATAAGAATTCGCTCCGCCAAAGTTGGGCTTCTTTGTCCTCTCTACGTTATTATTTTTCTCTTTTACAAATTTTTCATCAGTAACTCGCGGGCAGCACAAAGAGAAGTTGGGGACCTTAGTTTGCCAGTCTGGTTTAAACTTTAAAAATTCGCGAAAACACCAGAACTTTTAAAATAATAACCGTTATCAGATAGTTGGATGTAATGCCTATTGAATCACATTTCTGAAAGTTCCCTTGGCCAAAGCAACTCCACCTATTTGACGCTCTTGCTAAACATACCCGCTTACATGACTCTTTAACATTATATAACTATGGACCTAGCAAAAATTATCATGCGATTGTAACTTGTCCCTCTGTGTTGCTGCCGTGTGCCTTTCTGCATATTCCCTGTTCAAGGTGAGGCTCTCTAGTGGTGTAGATTATAACAATTTTACAAAGCAGCAGAAATTTACCCGGTTTCAATTTTTAATGACACTCGGAAAATTCTGTGTATATTTTGCTAGGTGTCACATTGAATATGAAAAAGTTTCTTCAAAATTTCGTTTTCTTACTTTAGATATACATATTTGAACTAACTATGCCAAGTGTTCCACGCATCTAAGAGTACTTCTGAGGGCTCTAAAAGGAAAATGTGTTAAATATGTCGTAATTCTAAAGATTCAAAAACTAATCTATGTTGTGAGATGTGTAAAGTGCCAATTTCACTTCAATACAGGAAAAACACTTGTCCGTCTTGTTGCCTGAATAAATCTAAGTAACAGTGTATCAAAAAATATTTTTAATACTCGATTATAGTATTTAATTAAAAAAGAAATCCATAGCAATTAAAGGGTGGAAGTGGCTCAGTTGGTAGCGCGCCAGGTTCATAATCAGCAGTTTCTAGGTTAGAATCCCACCTGGACCAGTGTTGAGATTTATCTCCGCAAAACTCACTCTGCTCTCGGTCAGCAGGGGAAGCCAATGGAACTGAAAAGGCCGTGACCCCGTATGAGGAGATCCTTATCTTGTGCACGTTAAAGAACATGCTACATGACCTTGACGGGAGGCTATAATCTGCCCAGTAAGTCCCCTTCCCAAACTTCTCTGAGCCCTTGAGGTCTTTGTGACCTGGTAATTTAGCCCGTTGTGTGCAAAAAAGTGCTGCTTACAATCCAACCCACAGGTTGGGTTATTTTATCTCTTAGAGGCACTTTTTTTGCATACAATGGGCAGGTCACATGGACCGCGAGGGTTCAGAGAAGGTTAGACGAGGGGACCCACTGGGCAGCTGTTCGGAGACAGATGGTAGCCTCCCGTCAAAACCATCCAGTGTATTCTTTAACATGCACAAGGTATGCCTCTCCCGCACATAACGTCCCATCCGACGAACGGCGGTCTTTCTAAGCCCATCGGTGTCCCCTACTGACCGTGGGCAGGGCGAAGAGTTTTGCGGAGATAAATCTCAAAGCTGACCCAATTGGGACTCGAACCTTGGAACTGCAGATTATGAGCCTGGCATGTTACCAACTGAGCCCCCCCCCCAACCACATAGCAATTAAATGTCAAATATTAGAGGAATAATGAAAATAAAGATTGTTATTTATAGGCTTGGTTAAGATATTCAATTTATCCTCGTTATATATAAACGCTCATTTTAAAAGTTACGCAACTTTGAGATTGGTTTCCATTGATGCAACATGAAACAGTTTGCATTTCAATGCCATTTAACTGAATGTTGTATCATACATTTCTATATTACTTTCAGAATGTAGCAAGCGGCATCAGAGAAACAAAAAGCAAAAGGTATATAAACGAAAACAAATGCTTAAAATTTAAGCTAAGATTCATTGATTTGCTGAAATCAAAAGTTTTTTTTTTTTCACTTAATGAACCAGAACGAAAAAGAGCAACATCTAGAAAGGCCAATACAAATTTCCTCAAATGCGGTCCATGGGTGGTAGGTGTAATAAGCAAATGATAACCGCTAAACGGAGATTAGGCTAACCAATAAAGAGTAAGTAAACATCATCGAGATGACCTAATAGCTACTGAAACAGATTCTAGCTTAATAGTCCTAATTGCTCAAGCTGGAGAGTGTTTACGAAAAAAAATACATGTAACAGATGATAACAGAGGACTTAACAAGCCAGAACATTCAAGGAACATTCCTGAAACAAATTCGAACATTATGACGGTTGACCAGTCCATAGTATGGAATGAAGCCTCATCAGAAAACAGAACACGCCGCAGAATGTTTGTCAATACTGGCATATGCTCCAGGATGTCCACAGCAAAATCTACATATTTTGCGCAGTTATTCGGTTGCAAAGACTGTACTATGCAGATTTTTGGGGACTTATTTGAAACGATTGTCTCATACATTCAACTGTTTCAAGACTCATTGCAGCATCACCGGATGATATGTGCCAATTTCGAATTGGTGGACTTGATGGTAGTGTTTGGAGGTTTAAGGAAAGCCCTAAAACACCCAAAATGTTTTACGAAGGGTCCTAGAGGTGCAAATGTTAGGTTTACCTATAGGAAAGTGACATGCCCGATCGAATAACAGTTACTATCTTGCCCGTTGCAGAAAATTTAAGAAGTTAACAAACCTAACTCAGCAACAAAGATATAGAAAAAAATGTAAATGGCAAAGTTGTAGAGCATCTTCTAATTAGTAGGAAACGAATTATGGTACGCACGAAATGAGTGAGTGGAAGGCTATAAACGCCGATCATTCGGAATCGGACACGACGCTTAGCCACCGAAAAATGCTATGACAGCCCACAGATCGTGGAAAACATGACACGTATAATATAAAGAGAGAGCGTAGTGATGAAACCATTTATTACACATATTAATGATTACATTATAATTCATGAATGGCAGAAACAAAAGTCACAGGCGCGCGAGTCTAACGTAGTCTGTCCGATGTATCCACCACGGCTACAATACACATCTTTATGCAAGAAAGAATAGCTGTTGTACAGCAACCAGCACTGCAGGTGTCACTCTATCACAGACATCGATGATCCAGCTTGCAGACTTGCAAGTTCTGTTGCATATTATACACTTGTTCTTTCAGGTAACCCCAAAGGAAGAAGTCCATAGGAGTCAAGGTCTGATGACCATGGAGGCCACTCCACTGGACCACCACCCCGATGATCTGATGTCAGAACATGTGTGATATGAACATAAGTTTGGTGAGTGGTTCGCCATCATAGTGGTACCATATGCGTTTTACATCCCTGAAGGGAAGTCATCCAACCAGTCAGGTATCATTTTCCGTAACAGTTGGAGGTAGTCTGACTTGTTAATGTTCCCTCGTAGAATACCAGTCCAACGAGTGTGTTGTTCCAAATAACACACCAGACGTTAGTTGCACCAGCGTACTTGATGCCTCGCCACTCGTTCAAGGGATGGGTTGCTAAAAGCCCAGTAATGGGCATTTGGCTTGTTAATGATCCCAGCTCCTGTGAATTGCGCTTCATCTGTCAAAAAGATCTTGGACAAAACGAATGGTTTATCCTCAACGTGGGGTATGCGGTAAAATTTTTTACGGTACGCCGTGAGAGCTCAAAAGTCGCTAGATCTGATTACCCAGTAAAATGTTTACAATTTTATATAATTTGTTAAATTGTTTATGTCATTTTTTGTGTTTATCGATATATTTAACTTATGAATAAAAAATTTTATGTATATATATATGTTTTATTTTATTCCCATTGTTATACTATAGCTACAGTTTTATCTATCTATACAAGGGGTACGCCAGTTACATACACATTTCCAGGGAGTACGTGAAGCATTAATTGTTGAGAACCACTGCTCTAAGGCATTTAGTATCACACTGCAGAAATCTAAACATCTCTGATAGTCTCCAAGCATCAAATCATGCGCCAGTATGGGATGGTATGGGTGTACACTATGCTCGTGCAGGATTTTCCACACACCAGCTGCTGTTAAGATAACTAATATAACTAGGATGTCGGCTGGAAGCACTATAATATGAGTCTGTCGGTCTACCCGACCATTGAACAACGTGGCAAATGGTAGCCAGAGTTCGATGTGGACCAGCCATAAACGTGTCTTACCACGATGCAACTTCTCTATCATTTCGTTGACATTTCCCATACAGCAGCATCATCTCACAGTAGTGATCATTGGAGTGGCCTACCATCTGGTTCTTCAACCAGTACACCTATTCACCTATAAGCGCTATATCACGTACTGCTTTCCTTGATTTTTATCTCGCTGTGAGGGTGATATATCACCGTTATCATGTACATACATCTGTGAATCTTTCTGCAGCTTCCACAGTATTTTTCAGAGGCTTAAACATCGAGCGACAGATTTCGAATGATCGGAATTTATAGCCTTCCACCCACCCATTTCGTACGTACCATATGTCGTTTCCTACTAATGAGAATATTCTCATAACTTTTTAATTTACATTTTTTCTCTATCGCTCTTTGTTGCCTAGTTCGGTTTGTTAACTTCCAAAATTTGCGTTAGGGGCACTAATCGGTGTCATTCAATCGGGATGATCACTATCCTATAAGAACACCTAACATTTGCATCTTTAGGACCTTACACAAAAAAGTTATTTCGGTGTTGTAGGACTTTGAACCCTGTAAATACTTCAGAATTTCAATGCACTTGGATGTCTGATTTGGTTTCAATGAACCATGCTACCATGAGAGTAGGCTTTTTCCTATGCTATAGTTATTTTGGATACTTGTTATTCCAACTGGTAACAGAAAAACACACAAGACATCAATCACTTACATGCAAAACAAAACTTTATGAGCTGCCATTTTATTTACAAAAGAATTACATTTCAACATCATTCTGTTCCACAGCTGTAAAAGTTCATGTGGACACCCTGTATTTTCCACATTGCAACAACTAACTTTATTCACTACTTCAACACATTTATCGTTTACCTTGTCATTACAAACAATCTTACACATTGTACCTGCTACGATCGACATATGTTAGACCAATACCCTCTGTGTTGGTACTGTAATCAAATACAGTTTTAACATTACTATATTTATTACATTGCTCACTATGATACCTACTTCGGATGAATTGCCAGTAACCTTAACTCCACCGGTATTCCCTACTATTACCAAGATGAACAGCTAATATTTGTCTTTTAAGTTTCAATCTCACAAGTAACTTCCTTGAGCTCTGCATCCATTTTTGTCAATCGCCCTCTAGCACTCCTATCTCCCTGAATTCTTCTACCCTGTATGATTCCCATTGTACTGTCTATCATACTGCTGTGCCCTTCTCATCACAGTTTCTATTTCCATAGTTCGACGTCAGCCACAGAACACTGCATTTTCGTAGCCATTTCTTAACAACCAAAATCTTTTTCAGTAGCAAAAAAGCTCTACTGCTTGCCTGCGATTCGGCAATCCTTGGCAGAATCATCTCTTGACTTCGCCTTGCAGCTGCCATAAGCTTATTTTGTCAGCTAAAACCCTGAGGGCTTTGCTTCTCAATTCCTTTAACGCAATTTCGGTCTTGGCCTATTGCCTATCCATCGTAATTGCTTCTCTGCACTGTACTCGCAAAGCCCGCTCGCTGATCGGCAGACAATCTATTATACACTGAGAGGCCAAAAGTCATGGGAACAGCAGTTAAAGTAGAACTAGCGAGCTGTACTCGTAACCGATGCGTTGGACGTCAACTGCAAAATGATGCTGCAGTAGCCTACAAACCCAACATTCATTTCGGAATAGTTGTTAATTCAGCATGGCTGCACGTCGTGAGTTGTCTGACTTTGAACGTGGCTTGATCATCGGTGCCAGAAGGATGAGTCATACAATATCGTAGATCGTGCAGGAATTCTGTTTTCCCAGGTCTACAGTGTCAGGAGTTTATCGTCAGTATTCTATTGTTGGCATTTCAACACACGTAAAGGTGTAATTGATGAACGGAATTCACGTCGGCTGTCACGAATGGAAACGACCAACATGAAATCATTGAATGAATCATTACATTACATGAAATCATTGTCAATTTGAATACAGGCCGAACACAAAACTCCGTCGCCACCTGCACTCCATCGGATTTGGTAGCCGAAGACCAACTCTTGTCCCATTGCTTAAACGTCGTCACAGAGCTCAATGACTGGAATGGGCCTGAACACATCGAAATTGGACAGTAGAACAGTGGCGTCAGGTAGCATGGTCCAATGAATCAAGGTTTCAGTTGTTGCACATTGATGAGCACGTTAGAGTGTGGTGTAGGCCCCGTGAAGCCATGGACCCTTTCTGTCTGCAAAATATTGTTCAGGCTGGAAGCGGCTCTGTGATGGGTTGGGTTATTGGGTTTTACCTCTGAGCGGCACTTTTTTTTTGCACACCATGGGCTAAATGGCCAGGTCACATGGACCCCGAGGCTCAGAGAAGGTTGGGGGAGGGGACCCACTGGAACAGCTGTTAGGAAACAGATGGTAGCCTCCCGTCAAGGCCATCCAGCGTGTTCTTTAACGTGCACAGGGTATGGCTCTCCCGCACACGGGGCCACGGCTTAACGTCCCATCCGACGGACGGCGGCCTTTCCAAGCCTATCGGTGTCCCCTACTGACCGTGGGCAGGGCGGGGAATTTTGCGGAGATAAATCTCAACGCTGACCCAGCTGGGTCAGTGTTGAGCCGTGGCCCTGTGTGCGGGAGAGCCACACCCTGTGCACGCCAAAGAACACGCTGGATGGCCCCGACGGGAGACCACCATCTGCCTCCCAACAGCCGCCCCAGCGGGCCCCCCCCCCAACCCCCTCCGACCCTCGGGGCCCACGCGACCCGGCCACCCAGCCCATGGTGTACAAAAAAGTGCCGCTCAGAGGTAAAACAACCCAACCCAATCCGCACATGGAGCCATGGCTTAACGTCCCATCTGACAGACGGTGGCCTTTACAAGCCCATCGGTGTCCTCTACTGACCATGGACAAGGTGGGGAGTTTTACAGAGATAAATCTCAACGCTGACCCAGCTGGGACTCGAACCTGGGAACTACAGATTACGAGCCTGCCGCGCTACCGACTGAGTCAACCATGCCCCGCTCTGTGATGGTGTGGGGCATGTTCACGTGGTCTACATTGGGCTCTCTCATCCGTTTGGAGCAATCGCTGACAAGTATGAGATACGTGGACATTCTCGCAGATCACCTGCACCCCTTCATGACTCGAACACCCTGATGGTGAAAGGGTATTCCAACAAGATAATGCAACGTTGTCACCAGTCTTCAGTTGCTAGGAGGTGGATAGAGATACACTGAACGAACTTTACCACCATGAATTGGTCCCCAGTTCCTTGATATGAACCCCTTGGAGCATCTGTGGGACACAATGGAAACAAGCTTACGATCCATGAATTCAGCACCATCGAATGCAACACAATTATGGTCTACACTGCAGGATGTGTGAGCTGCTATCCCTGCAGAACGGTACCGGCAGCTCGTTGCCTTCATGCCTCAACTTGTGGCTGCACTGCTGAGGACTCGAGGAGGACCAACCCGTTATTAGGCACGTATCCCATGACTTTTGGCCTTTCAGTATACTCTAACAATGGCAATACCTGCTATTCTCAATCTACTGTTTGTATTCAATACTGTATGTTCATAATGTAAACATCTGCCATACGCGTTCCAATGACCGTAATCGACATGGTATAGATCAGCGCCGAATCTGGGAGACCCTCCTCCCCTGAGAACGCCAAAAATGATTGAACTTGGGCATATTTCATGATTTTTTTATCTGTAAAAAGAAGGGGAGGAATGCTAGACTTCAATGGAAATCCAGTCTCTTCCCCCCACTTTATTTTTTTCCCCAGATCCGAGCCTGGTATAGATAAACACGTAACTTTCAGCCAGCTGCTCATATCTTCGTTGTCTGCCACTGAGATGTTTCCAATCACCTGTTTCCAGTATTTTCCACTTACATGGAAAAGGGTTCCCAACTAATGAAAGGCACAACAACGTGGATTTCCTGTTGAGGGTCTCGGTAATGATTCCTTCTCCTTTCGGTACTTGCCAGTATTATATCCTTTACTAGGATTCGATCACTCATACCCAAGTTTTTCCCCACACGTCCCACTCTTGACACCAATGCAGCCTGATCAGGTTCTTTCTTTCCCCTGTGTGTGGAAGCTTTCATGCTATTGGATATTTTACACTATCGATATCAGAATTTCTCTCTGTTGCTTAAATCACTAGACTGAATTCATATGTACAATTTTATTTCACTAGAAACAATACAGTGCACAATCAGAAATATATTCACAAGGAAACAGCAAATGCTACCCAGAAAGTCACTAAATACAAGACAGAAGGGTTCCTAAACCCTAATAACAAGGTTACCGCTGGGCCTCCAGTCAGGTGTTCCCAACACTTATGGAACAATAAATGAAAACGGTTAATGTAAATCAGGGGGACGGCTTCACGTCCGCTCCTAACCGAGTCCAGACGCAACTTTTTTTTAAAAAATATCTCATCCTTTCTTGAAAACACCGCCGAAAAGTGACGATTTACCCCCGGGCTACAGTTGCTCAATCCAATTAGGGAAGTTCCGCTGCGAATGACCTTTTTATAATATGACTCTGAGCGCGGGACCTAATTTTCATCCGGCACAACCCGGAGCTGTCCCTTTTTTTGTTAGACAAGACTGAAATTGGCGCTCCTGGCTCGCCTACAAGGCACTAGCCGATGAGTCCCTATAGAGTTATGTTCAAGCACAGAATTCTTGTTACTATTCTCCCATTATTACCATTTTACCCAATAAATCATGCTTTTATCCAGATGTCTGTCAGTCTGTCCATGGTAAGAAGAGATAGACAAAGTCAAAATAATATATATATATTTTTTTTAAATGACGTATTAAAAATTTTCGTGGGATATTAAAACTAAGCTCTATTTATTATTCTTCTAGTTAACTGTTTACCAATACTGCGGCTTTCTAACATAGTACTTAAAATTGAATTCGAAGTCTATGGCCCGGTTATTTACCTTATTATCTATAATTTCGCGTTGGACGCTTTCGTTTTTAGATATTTAAATAGAACTGAATTTGAATATACCATTCGATTTAAGAAAACCGATAGATGAATACTTCATTTATGGTCAACAATTTTCTATTACGTTAATTTGTCTACTAAAGACAGACGCATTTACTAAAATTTTAACAAATTAGCTTTTCTGAAAAATGCATTCTATTATAATAAAAAAAGACATAGCTAAACATTGTAGCAATCTATACGGTGCCAATAAATATCTGAAACATTTCAGTTAAATAATTAATAGAATCATTTACCGTATTCTAATCCAGTGTTTATCAGTCCGAGTAGTCATAAAAAAGATAAAACTGAGTTAAAAAATATTTGGGATAAATATGGACTTGATTAAATGCACCTGTTAATGTATTTTGTGTACATTTAATCTGACTATTTTTGCTGTAAATATGACCGTTTAAAATACTGCTGTAATACTGTTATATTTTAATCAGAAAATTATTAGACACAAAAGTAGAAAAACTGGTATTCGATACTTCACACAAATGACCGTTGTTAAAACCATAAACAAAGTGTAGAGTACAATAATAACGCACGGAATACAAGATATTTGTGGGTATATTTTTGGAGATGAGTATATATTTATGAAGTTTGTATGCTGCCTAGACTTAAAGTCAAAGGCCCTGCAAAATATTCTACTTTAGCATTATATAAAATCGCTACAGTTAAAATCAGGAACTGAAAGCCAGCTTCTCATTGAAAATCTAAAAAAGTAAATCGTTTCAGCTCATTTTCAGAAATAAAACCATGAGCTGTTGCTTTCATTTTGTTGTCCGACAGTAGACATTCAACATCTAAGAAAAATAAAAATTTTTTTGCATTGGATAGGTACTAACAAAACATTATTCTTTGTATTTTCCGAAATTTCCTCTAGTTTGAAATTACACCATTAAAGGGCACTCACTATATTTTGAAAATTATTAACTTTCAATATCGTAAACAGTCTATGCTGCAAATCTGAGATTTAGGTAATAGAGGTTAAGTGTTTTACATTGACAGCGCAACTTGTCCCCTTTTCTCTCGGATGATGGAGAAACCTAAACATTTTTGCTTTTCGAACACAACCATTTCACATTCGCTGTTAATACCATTTTGAAACGTTAAAACGTATGCAAAATTATTTCAAATAACTAAAATCAGCAGTTCGCTCAGTATGATTTGAATAGCTTAAAATTTCAGCGCGAAAAATGAAAACTATTCATTATCGTTAAAATTTCCACAATCAACTCTTGCTACTTATCTCGAAAAATTATTAGTTATATCACTTTTCGGTGCTTAAAACTAGTTTGCTGCTTCTCCCTAAATAGTTTTTTTCTTTAATTTAGATTAGCTTCGGTGATTAAATTTTCAGTGCGAACGCTTATTGGCATCATCTGCATCCGAGATGAAGTTTCCTCCAAAGCAATTAAGCAGGCCATTTACATAAAGTATGAACAATAACAGGTTTAATAAAGTTCCCTCCGGGACACACTAACCTCAATAATTAACATGAAAAAATCTTGGCCATAAGAGCTAACATATTATTTCCGTTATTAATTCTTCAGACTTACCAGTTTTTTTTTATTTTACATTATTAAACTTTATACAGTTTTACGTTTAAAATAGATCAAAAACTTGAAAAATAAATTTTATATCTTTATGTATTTCCTATCATGCTACATAGGTGTATTATTAATGAATGATGGCATGTTATGCATAAATAGTTCCATAAATGTTTTGCTCCAGAAGTTAAACGCTATTTGAAGGAAAAAAATTTCGAATTTAAAGTTCTATTGATTATAGACAATGCGCCTGGCCATCCTGTTTTGTGACACCCAAATTTGCAATAAAAAAGACCAGTTTCATCTGCATTCCAAACTTGATCAGGAATGTACATACCACCTTCAATTATTTGGGCCAATTTTGGACAAAATTCTTAGCAGCCACCTCATCTGCAGATGCAACCTCACCTTTTATCTTTACATTATGAAACACGTGTCTTTGAAGAAATGCTGCAAGCCAACCTGTACTTGCAGAAAATTCATAATTTTTGTTTAACTGAGCTGATGTGGTTGATTCCATTTCTTGTATCTGCTTATATATTTGTAATGCCAACTGTTTGATGGTCATTTTTTCATTGACGTAATCTTCATTTTTTTATGGTTCTTACGGTAGCTTCGTTCAAACCAAAATATTTACCTATGAATGTTGAACCTTCTCCAGTTGCAAGACGATCTAAAATTTGGATCTTAGTATCCAAAGAGATAGCTTCCATTTTCTGCTTTTGTATAGTTGAATTATACGACATCGTGGTAAGGCTTACGAAAAATATTTGTAGTTAATAAATCAGATGATGAAATATTTTACAATATTTCCTATCAGCAAAATTTAATAAATTTATATTACGCCCACAAAACTTCAAAAAACAAAACAATTTTTTTTTCGATTTCTTCTATTAAATATTTAAACACTTCTAACTTTAAACACGAAATGATAGACCAAGACTAACGTATGTATTGAAGAAATTGAGGGGAATTCCCGGAACTCAATGTTGCCACTTTATTCTGAATGAAGTAGGTTTTGTACAATTTTTCCATAAAATGAAATAGAGAAAACTTTTGTGTAGTAATGCTAGTAGACGAACATTCCAATAGATTTTGGATAAGCTAGATTACGAAAAAACACTAACAGTTATTGATGTGTGAAAGAAATTTTTTATTTTAGATTGCATCAGACATGCTGGATTGACGTTATCAGAATTAAAACCATCAACTTTAAACGCATGCTGGATAGCTATTTGGCCAGAATGTGTAAGAAGCAAAGATCCTGTACCCCCAAATACGACTGGATATCCTAATATCATCACTTTAGCACTTGCAGTTGGTGGAGAAGGATTCGATGACTTATCGTTTGCAGATATTGACGAATTGATGGTTGACAACGCTCTTAGCGAAGATGAAATAATAGAAGTTATCCTTGAGACTCCTGATTAAAAAAAAAAGTGATGGTGATGAAGAGGTTCCACTCACTGCAGGTTTAATTAAAGAAAGGCTTCAAATGGCTAATAAATTGGAAAGTTATTTTCTTACATATGATCCCATTGTCGAACGAGCTGAGCAGTTTAAACTTGAAGTCATATATGACGTGTTATCAAGAATTATACAAAAATCTAGTCAAAGTAGGATCTCGACGATTGATTACAGAGTTAGTTGCCAAAACTAATCAAACTACAGAATCACTGGAAACAAGTGATAATTTGGTTTCCCATGCCAAAGAGAGCATTTCACCATTGGAGTATGAACATGACCGCCAAAATGTTTCAAGTGATGAAAGTGTAAGCGAATACGTCTATTGTCAGAAAGTGACAATGAAAAAAATCTAGTTACTAAACATATGGAGTCATTTTTTTTGCACTTTTGTATTCTTGAATTAGTGACATATTATTTTGTTCATGAAGGAATTTACTTTATATATGTACATATAATTATCTTTATAAGTTTATAAAATAAAAAATGTGTTTAAATTAATAAAAATCAAATAAAGATTTAATTAAAAATTTTTATATGATTTGCTTGAAAAAACTTATTATTTGTACTGGTTTTTACGTCTGGAACCAATCTTCTATTTTTTTTCTATGCACTGTATTTTTTTACATGTTTTTTTTTTACGGTTTTTTCGGGAACCTATCTACCGTTTAAAAACAGAATTGGGTGTACTGTCTTCCTGCTATTTAAATAAAAGGTTTCCCATGGCCGAGTGGTTAGCGCGCTTGGTTAGTGATCTAGGGACCTGGGTTCAGAGCCCGGGTAAGTCATGGATGTGTGTTTTGCTTTTCTGCTGAGGTCCTGCCATCCTCACAGACCTTCCTTCTACTACGGCATATAAACTGACAGGCTCCTGTCAGACCTCTGTGGCAAACAGATGCTTGAGGTTTTATTTATTATTATTTTTAAATGGTGGCTTATCGTACTCATTATATGACAGGAGAATTATATTTTATATATATAACATAGTCTTCATTTTAGCTCCACCTGGATCACTCAATCGGCCTTCTGTTTTTCTCCACTACAGAGTTTAAAATATATATTAGATATGTGACAAGTAATGCTACATGTGAAGTATGTATTGGATTTCGCCCGTTGATTTCAACGGGCTTTTTACTCGTATCTGTAGGATAGGCAAGTATGGAAAAAACAAATCCGTAGTGGCTTTGTTGCATTTGCCCTTTCTACAAATATGATTCATCACTAATGCGTTCTGGTATTACTACAAAAGCCACTGTAAGGAGAGAAGTTAGATATGATCATAATTAACATGGAGTAAATGATTATTAACTACTTAATTACTAAGTCACCGACGGTTTAATTAGTGCATGGCAGCTCCCTGACAATATGAACTACCTTTCTTTAAAACCTTATTCTATAAGCAAATTTGAATTGCCATCGCTTTAGTTCAACTAGTTGAGCAACTGGCATGAGTATAACCATGAAACTGTGTTCGAATCCGGAAGGCGATTTCATTGATATTTTTTTTTAATTTCTTTACTAGTGATAACTGTGCAAACAATAAAAAAACAGAAGGAATCGAATAATACAGAGTTCTAGGTTAGTCATGACATATTATCAATAGATTTAAAATTAAAATTCAAGTACACATTCATCACGTGTTGCGGTTGACGGGGATTTCTATATGCTCTTTCTGTTCCAATAATAGAATCGAACACCTGAACCCACCAGTAATACAAGTTTCTTTTTTCGTATATAAAACGATATCGACTATACAGGGCTGCCCTAGGAGGAAAATTATACACCCCTCCCCAAAGAATTGCAAAGACAATGGCAAAAAAAAACTACTATATATTAAACGTAATTTCCACAATTTTTTTAAAAGACCACTAGAAAGGCGAGAACAAACATGTATTATACTCACAGTTCTGTAGAAAATAATTGTCCGAATGGCGTTCTGTCCCGTTCCGGTTCAATCCTAATATCTCCACTCCAATTTACTCTTTGCTTCGGAAGCATAATCTATATGTTTGTTTTGGTAAGACTATTGTCTTGGTGCTTATGATGTTAAAAACGTTATGACGGCATTTACAGTTTATGCTAAAAGTTTAGTTTACACCTGCATTTTCACTGGACACACCCTTGAACTGGCCCAATGGGTTTGGAAAGGTCGACTTCCGCCATATGGGACTCCGGTGCGCAAGACAGCACACGTTATGCAACTTAAAGGACACGCTGGATGGCCTTGGGTGAGGCTACCATCTGTCTCCTAATAGCTGTCCAGTAGATTCCCTTCCCCCATTTTATATGAGCCAGTGGGGCCCTTGTGACCTGTCCATTTACCCCATTGTGTGCGAAAAAATGTCGCTCAGAGGTAAAAAAAAACTAACAATACGTAACGTGAGCTGGTTCAGTTTGTGCTTGCTAGGGAGTGATCCTTATGAACCCACGAAAACATCATGGATGATCAAAAATTCTAAGATGTTAAGGATAATTAGTTTACAAAAATAAAATCTTCCAGAATTTTCCTTGTCTTTAACATCTAGCCCCCGTTTCCATTTACACTGGAATTACTATCAGAATGCTTCTATGAACAAATATTTTCTTCGTTCTTTGGAAAAGAATGAAGGCATTTTGTCTAATCTGCACTGGTGAAATTCTTGTTGGACTGCGAGAAACGTTTTTGTCCTGTCACCAAAGTTGTTTTAAACTCGTGACGTTTTCTAAATGTCTTTTCTCTTTCGATGCCCAATCACAGCTATCAGCAGATTCTGATCGAAGAAGTGCAGAAGCGATGGAAAATCAAAATATTAAATTTTGTCCGGTTGGGAGCATATCTTCCGAATCCTCAGTGAGAGCATAACAACAGATAATGTTCAATCCTACATTTTAATTTAGCTGTACAAAAAATTTCGTTAATGAAGCATGTCCTAGAAGAGCATTCCTTGAGTGTCTGCTGAGAAGCAGACCAAAGCCTTGAAGATGCTTTCTGTATTCCCTCCCTGAAGAGGGACAGGGTGGCTGTCGCTAGCGGGTCAGTGTCGTAATCTGCAGCTCCCAAGTTTCAGTCCCACCTGTGCGAGCATTGAGATTTATCTCAGCCAAACCCCCACCCTGTCTTAGGTCAAAAAGGGGACATAGATGAGCTTGCAAAAGCCACAATCCGTCAACTGGAACGTTAAATCGTGACTCCGTGTCCAGAAAAGTCATATCCTTGTGCAAGTTCAAGAAATGCTGGATGCCTTGACGGGAGGCTTTCATCTGTTTCCCAAAAGCTGTCTAGTGGGTCCCCTTCTCCTAACCTTCTCTGAGTCCTTGGGATCCTTGTGATTTGACTGTTTAGCCCATTTTTGTGCGCCGAAATGTGCGCACAGAGATAACCCAACCCAAAAAAAAAAAACCCTGAAAAGAGAAATTTAAATTATTTTTAAGTATCTGACCTTCCCTGTCCATTTTATTTCTTGTAAATGCAGAATATCTACGTTATAAAGCTGGAATTCCTGTGTGAAGATATCAAGAGAATAATCGCTATGCACCGTACATTTCACATACCTGTGAAAGAAAACAGTGGGGTTTTTAAAGACTCTAGTGGAACAAGACATGTTCCCCCTATCCACAAAAGGCTTAACCGACCCACTTACCTTAGTGATCGGTTAAGCCCACTGAGTAGCTTAACCGATCATATGGAAGAACTTCATCCAGTATAGGTTTGGTTATGCCTAAGAAGCAAGGGTTCAGGTACCTGTGGTGATCTCTGATCAGAATTACCCATCAGCTGATGTAAGGTATCCTGTGCATCTATTCACTCGAGACTGTCAATCCAGAAACAGAAAACACAGCGGTAGATTTTTCCCTCAACAGAACCCCCACTCAGTGAAACAAGTTAAGGATTTATAATCAAAGTTAAGAAGAATTCAAAGCCATTAAACAATCTGGTTAATTTAATTGGTCAGAGCCCAGACACTGTGTGGTTAATAATTCCTCGGCAGGGTAGAAAAATTTAAAAGTGGCAACAGAAGTCCATATCAATAGGCCAACAGATCTGGCAGCCCTCCTCTTTCGTTCCCTTCCAAAAGTGAATATAATATCTCTTTCGAAAGATACTAACAGCCCGCACCAAAAGACGGCAATGTTGGACATTAGGTGAAACGTGAGGTCGGACGACTGGCCGGTTATGTACATCATCACAAGCGATTGGTACACAGCTGTCCTTCCAGTGCATACCTAGCTTCAATCTGCAGACCAACTGCTTGAGGATTTTTTTTTTTCGTATGGGGGCGGGCGCACGTTTTTGAAGTTCGCAGTTTACGTTTTTAAGCTAAATACATTTTTCCCTATATATCCATCACGAGATATTTTTCCCCTCTTTTATATATGAAGTTTCTGTCAATATAAGAAACAACACATTCTAAGCTCAAAATAAAAACTCCAAATATTGAATAATAGAACAGAAATATCTGTAACTGCTCTTAGCAACTCTCTTAAAACGTCTAGAAATGGAAAACGAAATTTTATTTGGTGAAGTAACAATGATCATTTCACATCGCTGCCGCTTGAAAATGGCGCAATGTTTCGTGACTTTTACTTGTATTGACAATAAAGAAACAAAATAATGAATATTTCCCGTTGTGGCCTTTGATCGATGATACGAGTATAAATGAATCATAAGTGAAGCCAACATATTTTACACATTTGGCGATTGCTCAGATAAGAAATTTATCATTCTACATTTCTATACAATTTTTGGCAATTATACAATAAAGCATTTTTTAATTTTCACTTCTCAATAACTTAGTTTTTAAACTAAATTTACCTTTTTCTAAACGAGCCTCAAAGAATAATTCTGCATCTTTAAGGTAATTAAGAGATAATTCTGCATCTTTAAACAATTTTAGTTAAAAGAAGAAACACACTTGCTTGATTGGGATATTTTTTTATCGGAAAACACGACATTATTATTCTGAAGAAGATAAAATTCTTTAATGTAGGAATCACGTGCAAGAGCATACAAAACAAACAGATTACGGCATCGGAATTCTCCCATCAGAACTCATTCGGCGTACATTGTCTCACAGTCACGTAGAGAGTTTTAAATATACTTCATGAGACCATCAAGCGAGACTAATGGAGATATTTTTAGGATAGCTGTGCTTAATTTTGAACATGACTAATGACGTTGATTTCACGCATAATACTCACCGATGATGCTATCAGCACGAGATTTATAGCCCACGAACATTCACAGCAAACCCATCATTTCATTACAGAATATTCCAAATGTTATCGAAGATTCGAGTCCTTGTGCTTTGTAAGGATGTGATTGTGAAATATTTAGCTCGCTGCATCCAGCAAGTAATCAATGCACAAATGCAGCACTTAAATTAGCTGAACAAATTTCATCCTTTCGGTCTATCGCCAACGAATAGAAAACTAAATGCACACCATCAGAAAATGCAAAAATCCCAAGGTTCTCTCCCCTTACGTCGTCACTGCAACGATGAAGTCGCAATAAGTTATCTTTTCTCCCAATATTTTATAAAAAGCATTAGGGTGAGACAGAAAACCTAATGAAACCTAATAAATCATGTTTTTAATTCATTCATTCAAATACAAAATAAAAATACTTTAGCATTTTCAACTCAAAATTGTCGTCCGTTGCGTTTTAGACACATTAGCTTCCCCTTTGCCCCCATCATTTTCAAAAAGCATTGGAGAAATGTATTCTAATACTATTTGCTCGTAAATATTTTCTCGAGTTTCTTATGAACTTCCTTACTGTTTCATTTTGTATGTGTTGTTTTTCTGCTGAGGTCCTGCCATCCTCTCAGATCTTCTACTTTGGCAAATAAACTGACAGGCTCCTGTCAGACCTCTGTGGCAAGCAGCTGCTTGAGGGGGTATTTATTTATTTATTTATTTATTTATTTATCTTTTAGTCTGGCATCTCTGCTATAACATTTGCATCAAGGTTTGGCACTGTCTTGTATTTTCTGCGATAGCCCAAAATTTTAATTTTTTGTATCGCATCCCTCACAGACAACGTTGGAAACACAAAATTTCCCGAAATTTTCCGTTTTTCGATTTTTAAATTAGAAAATCTGAATTAAGTAATATCCTGTTGAACTCTCATTCGCTATTAAGCCTTTATAGTTATTGTCAAAAGTGTTATTTTCTGAAAGGACAAAAAGTGGAAAAACATGTTTTTATTGACAAATTAATGACATGCGAATTTCAAAGCTTCTACTTTTAAGAAGAGAATTGTAAAATTAGTTAATAATATTTTTCGCTCAGATGTTAAATAATAGACCTTAATGAAGCTATAGAAAAATTCAAATCTGTATAAAAATACATAAATTAATAAATTTATGATTGCCTCTCTAATCCACTGCTTCTTCAATCTGCAAGGCAAAGCGAAATGTGACAACAACAAAAGTCATACTATTTCGTGTTGCTGAATAGCATACTCGGCAGAAATGTTCCGAGAAAGCATTCAAAATCGAGTCACCTTAATGAAGACAGGAAATCATTCGTAAAAAATGCGTCAAAAACTACCAGATTTTATTATTTGTAATAGTCGCCGTTTTTTGGTTCAACCCTACTCAACGAACCTATACGAATGTAAAGTATATATGTGTTTATATTATGGGAGGGAGGATTCTGTTACAGTGGATGGAGCTTAATCAAAACTACCATTGTTACAACAAACTCCATAAGGTTCATCCAAAATATGTAGTACTCCATACAAGCAGGCCGAAAAGGTCATTCAAGAAAAATTCCCAAATTCTTCGACGTCTTTGGAGAAATGTCAGGAATTTTTCTGTCTCCAAAGTGGCAACTTCGTTTAATCGTTTCTCTTCACTTATCATTTAACCATGTGCACACACTACCTATGAGGAGACCAACAGAACTGTAAATATCCGACTATGTTTTATAGCCTCTAAGTGGGAACAATTACTGTAATATGTACGTTAACTGTAATGCATACATATATGACATTTAAGTAGTTCTACCATAAAAACTGGATCAGTGGCAAAGCGTGGCCTTTTGAATAAGACAATAATTACTAAAAACGAACTATGAGTAAATTTACATGCTGCTCTGATATTTAATGGTTTACGATCTTTAAATTCCGGTAGTTCTATTTTTTAAACTTCACCTAATAATCTAAGCCATCCCCGTGGCCGAGTGGTTAGCGTGGTTGGTTACTGATCAAAGTGATCTGGGTTCGAGTCCCGCCTAAGGCTTCTGCTGAAGTCTAGCCTTTCTTACAGACCTTGTACTGTGACGTATACATTGACAGGCTCCTGTCAGATCTCTGTGGCAAGTAGCCTACTAGAGGAAGTATTATTAGTCTAAACAAATGTTTCCTTTCTTTTTAAAATATAATATTTTATTACACAAAAAATCAAACTGATGTGCAAAACTAATTGCGAAAATTGCTTACTTGCATTTACAGCAAATTTATGGATTTAAAGGGTAAAAATAGAGTATTTCTTCTCTTCTGGGGCAAACGGCCTATTTAGTTTTGTTTAATATTTCTATAACGCTGTTTAAAACACAGTCACAACCATTATTGGTGCCTAATAGCTGTAGTTTCAAGCGGCGAGCACGTAAGTACATATGTCTAAACATGATGAGTTAATAACTATTGCTTCCATATCAGGTGTGGGCAAAATACAGCCAGAGAGAGGATTTTGTGCGACTCGCAGAGTTTTTGAACACCGAAAATTATAAAACTAAACATAAAATTACGAAAATAAATTCGCATTTTCAAAAGTATTTTCCTTTTAACATAACCTCGCTTGAAAACGGGAGTTTTGTTCATTATAGACAGGCAACGCAACGCATATGGTCCAGTCTTGGTCCAATAATCATCTTACCACTAACATTTTCTGAGATCTCACGCTAATAACGATAGCCGCAGATCGCTACATACAAAGTCCAGAGTTTTCATAATATATTTTACTATTGTAAATTACTGAATGAAAAAATACTTACATTAATGTTAACAAAATATTTTAAATTATATTTCAAAAAAGTATCTTTTTTAATATTTCTAAACAGTTATTAAATGGTAAATCAGTAGGCTCAAGACCTCTACACCGCCCCTCCCCTCTTCCCCGATTCCTACGCCTTCTTCACAGAACTAGCCTACGGAAAGATTGACACATCTTATGCGGACGCAAAACAAAATATTTCTCCCCCCGGTATCGTATACTCCGGCATACTAGCATAGGCAGAATTGCAACACGATCTAGCTTTTCATCAAATTACAGAGTAAATAAGTCAAAACAATAGTCTAATGAACTCGTTTAAAAGCATCTAAATAATCTGAAAAATAAATAATATACTAGGTATTTATACGTTTTTGTTCAAATTTCACACGAGTTTTAAAAAATTTTTTGCTTTCATTTTGTTTACTGTCCGTCCGGAAGAATAGACGAGAAAGTAAAAACAACAGCTCGTTTTCGAAAAGAATTAAAATTAATACAATTGCTATAAAATGTACAAGTACTTGCTTGCAAAAGAACAATTTTCTAACATTTACACAAAATAAGAACATTTATCATATCTAGTACAATAACTAATTCAGAATGGCATATTCTAAGTTATTAGTTCGGGTTTCAAGCTAATTACGAAAATTACATTTAATCAATCATACAAATCTGACAAATATATAATCTCACGAAAGCTCTGATTTCGCAACACGCGTATTTGAATTCTATGTCATTTGTCATAACGTTTTGGAAATATCTCCTTAACTAGTTGATTTAGGGAACGAATTATACCAACAATGAAGATCAGATAATTTACAGCAGGGTTCCCAAAATTTTTCAGATAGATGAACACCGTGAAAGATCGATTTTTTTATGCGATTATAAGAACTGGGAACAATACTACTACTGTAGAAGATAACATGTCATATGTGTGATCTGCGAATCTCAATAAATATTATAAATAATATTTAGCAGGGACGAAAGATGAAAATAATTAAAATGATAATGATGGACTGAAGACGACTGATATTAGATGTGATATTTGATAATGGAATATACATTTCATGTTCTTTTTACATTCAGTCTCTTTCTGTTGGGGGGGGGAGTGGCTCAGTCGGTAGCGCGCCAGGCTCGTAATCTGTAGTTCCCAGGTTCGAGTCCCAGCTGGGTCAGCGTTGAGATTTATCTCCGCAAAATTCCCCGTCCTGCCCACGGTCAGTAGGGGACACCGATGGGCTTGGAAAGGCCGCCGTCCGTCGGATGGGACGTTAAGCCGTGGCCCCGTGTGCGGGAGAGCCATACCCTGTGCACGCTAAAGAACACGCTGGATGGCCTTGACGGGAGGCTACCATCTGTCTCCCAACAGCTGTTCCAGTGGGTCCCCTCCCCCAACCTTCTCTGAGCCTTCGGGGTCCATGTGACCTGGCCATTTAGCCCATGGTGTGCAAAAAAGTGCCGCTCAGAGGTAAAACAACCTAACCCAACAACTCTTTCTGTTGGGTTGTTTTACCTCTGAACGGCGCTATTTTGCATACGATGAGCCAGGTCACATGGATCACGAGGGCCCAGAGAAGGTTAAGGGACGGAGACCCACTGGACTCCTGTCAAGGCCTTTAAGTGTATTCTTTAACGTGCACAGGTACGGCTTTCATGCACATGGGACCACGGTTTAACGTCCTATCCGACGGACGGAGGCCTTCCTAAGTCCATCGGTGTCCCCTTTCTTACCGAAGGTGGAAGTGGGGATTCGAATCTGGGAACTGTAGATTACGAGACTGTCGTATGAGCCAACTGAGTTAACCCTGCCCCAGATTTTTTCTGTACTATGTAGTTTGTTTATGGGTGGGCTGTTTTATCTCTGAGCGACACTTTTAACACACAATAGGCTAAATTGCCAGGCAGGGCCGGACTTTCCTCTTCTGAGGTCCTAAGCTATGGCAAATTTAAGAGGCCTTTACTCATCATCATCATCATTCTCAAGCAGCCATGGGCTAGGGAGGTCCATCCAGATTGTGCAATTTAGTTCTCCAAAGGAATCTCTCCTGATCTATATTTACTGCATCTGACCACTACAGATCAATTCTAACGAGATCTTATTTGACATTGTCTCCCCCTCTTGCTGGGGCCTTTAGGCACAATGTTCATAACCCTATTTGCTAATCTATAATTATGCATACCAGCAACATGGCCAAACCAAAGGTGTCTCTCTCAGCACAATATGCTGCTCAAAGGAGGTTGCCGACTCCTTTGCCTAACCTTATCATTATTTACAAAGTTGAATGCCCGAGATATTGCATAAGCGTCTAGAATTAAAGGCATCAAGCTTCCTGCTATCTTGTTTACAAAGAGTCCAAGTTTCATTACCATAACCCCAGAAAAAACCAAACTATTATACAGCCTAACTTTAGTCTTTAGGTGTATACGCCTATTTCTCCAGATTTATTCTTATTGAAGGGGACATTAAAATATAAGCATGAAGCTGTTGTGGTGAAAACATTATTTCAGCACCGCTGCACAATGATGACTATGTAAAGCAAAGATAAAGAGTATATATATATAATACAAAGACTATATAAAATATAAAAATAAATACCCCCTCAAGCAGCTGCTTGTCGCAGAGGTCTGAGAGGAGTCAGTCAGTTTACACACCATGTGTGTGAGGATGGCGGAACCTCATCTGAAAACAAGACAAATATCCATCCCTTACCCGGTGCTCGAACCCAGGTGTCTTTCATCAGTAGCCAAGCACACAAATAGCCGATCATACTCTGCCACGGGACGGCAGATTCAATATTAAAAAAAAAATTGGTGAAAATGAAATTTTCCGTGTCACAATGAAACTTTAAATGCATTTCTTTGAGGCCCTTGATATTGCGATGCCCTAAGCTGTAGCTTAGTTAGCTTAGGCTTAAGTGCGGCCCAGTCGCCAGGTCACAAGGATCCCAAGGGCTGCGAGTAGGGGGAAGAGGACCCATTAGACAGCTATTAGGAAACAGATGAAAGCCTACCGTCAAGGCAACGAGCGTATTCTTTAACGTGCATAGGGCAAGGTTCTTCTGAACATGGAGCGGCAGTTTAATGTTCCATCTGTTGGACGGCTATTTTTCCAAGCCTATCGGCGTTACCTTTCTCAACGGGTGGAGAGAGTATTTACGCATTTAGCAAAGCAAATTTCACATCGGAAAACTTTTTAAGTAGTTATGAGAAATAAATAAAAATGTTATTTATTATTTAAATAATAATATCTCACACAGACATACACCTGGTAGTAATATATTAGATAAATACAGATGAAAAATTGTCATTATTCGTGTGTTCTGTTACTAACATGACCTCCTAATAACATGTCAGGTGCTATTACCGCTGAGCTACCGGCCGCCGATCATTCTCTATTAGTGACTTTAAGCATTATACCATAGAATTAATCATTAGAAATGTAGTTGACTGTAATCGAAAATTAATAAATGTTATTTATTAATTTTAAAAACAAATTGTAATTAACTCACTTTTGTGATAGTCACAACAGACTTTCAGATTTCTAATAATTACAAAGTGTGATTTAATAACAAAGTGTGTTTATCCTGATCTATATTTACTGCATCTGACCACTACACCGCATAAGATGTGTCAATCTATGCAAATACGATTTATTTTATAAATAAATGCATTTAGTACACTGAAATTGCATACATTAAATTCATGAAGTATACGTAACCGTTTTTTTTTTTCAATTGGCCAGAAAAGGAGAATATTACAGAAAAAAGGCCTAGAAAGGAGGCTTATTAGGAAATTAACCACGGAAGATTCTAGAATGTTAACCAGTCGCGGCTGATATGCATCACTCTAACTTGAATATCGAACGTTATGATCTTAACCATGATACACCAAATTCTGGGAATATCATTAATATTCCCAGAATTCCCAGAATTAATATTCCCATAAGAAGGCTCAGATGCAATCTCACTAATGAATGTTTTATTTACATGTCACACTACATCGTCAGTAGAGTCCGCAGTGATAGAGAAACAGAAACTACTTAAAGAATGAATTCCTACATAGGAGTACGCAGAATAATTCTTTGGGAGTAGCGCATATCTTCCATACACTTTATACATAAAGTGTATGGAAAAGATGCACCACTCCCAATTTGTGTATTCGAGTATATGAAATATGCAAAAATATATAGGTTACGAATTATATGGTTTATGATTTGCATGAACATGGATGACGTTTTTTGTGTTTTGATAGAGGAATTCGCCTCTCATTTTGCTTTTTTAATTTTAATTAATATTTGAGCAACTGCTTGATCACGAGGTTTATATAGTTTTATATTACAGATCGTCACACTGGTTAATATGGTATGGAGTTGTGATAAGTTTTGATCTGTCTTTCTTCATGACAATCTGTTCTCGGAAGGTTACGTTAATATCAACTTGAACACTTAGCACTACATTTTCTTGGTGAAGCATAGGATGCGATTTATGAACACGTTTCAAGCAATTTCTAGCTTGTTTACGTGCGATTATAAAAAGTAACAAATATAAATAAAATAAAAATACACAAAATAAAAAATGAGGCAATCAATTAATCATTTTAAAGTATTTTTAATAGCATTCAAACGAAGAGGCTTAATAATGTCTTTCCTACACCAGCATAAATTTTTGTACTCAAGACAACAAATATTATACGCATGTTGGGGTATTCAAAAGAAAGATATTCGAATCCTTCCATGCTCCATATATAGCTCTGCATCGTAATACGTAAGATGCTTGTTAGTTATGTGCTTAACGTTCTTGTGCTGCACCTGTAATCAGGTGCAGCACAAAACGTCTGTGCCCAAAGTCTGTGCCCAAGACGGAAGCCAGTGAGGCATTTGCTCCCGAGTGCAATCAAACATGGATTCAATTTCAAATTATTACATAATTTTTTTCACATAGTGATAAAAATGAACTATTCAACAGTATGCAAAATAACTTCCTTGCCCCAGAAGCGAAATTGTCTAGGCAAGGTCCTTACTATAACAACTTTTTATATACAACTACTACTACTACTATAGGCACTATTATACGTACTACTACGTATAGAACGTTTACCTACGAAAGTCGGTCAAGAAGTAATTTTACATAGCATATACCGTATTTGCCGGCGTATAGGACGCACTTTTTTCCCCTCAAAATACGTCTAAAATACGGGGTGCGTCTTATGCGCCGGTAATCAAAATTATGAGTTGAAATTTCAGTCTAAAACTTTTGGTTTATATCAATATATATATAAGTATTCTTTTGCATTTTGTCCTTTTGTGAAAGATTGGTTTCAAATAAATCGTTTCCATATTTGTTTTTGTTCTGTAAAAATAATAAGTTGCATGATGTATTTTATGCTTCACTACTGATAGAGGGAGCATTCCAGTAAAATAGAGTGCAGATCCACTGACATCTCAAGGTTACGATTCATCTAATGTGCGCATATGTAATCACATTTCACCGGCATATTTTTCGAAAAGCGCGAGCATGGCGCGTCGTTACCGATTACAGCGCCTCAAGGCAACCAAAACGTAAACTTTTAGTACCGAAGAAGCTTTCTCCTGTTTTTGCCGCGAAACATGGCTCAAAAACAACGCAGATTCTGCTATGATATTGCTTTCAAGCTACGAGTGATTGAGTATGCTAAAGAACACGGAAACAGGGCAGCAGAGAGGAATTTCGGATCACCGCCAACAGAAAAGATAAGAACTTGGAGAAGACAGGAAGAAGACCTAAAAAAAGCTATGCGTAGTAAACATAATCTGCGACATGGAATTGCAAAATGGCCGGAACTAGAAGAAGAATTAAAAACTTGGTTATTAGTCCACCGAAGCTCGGGATTTTCAGTTTCCACAAAAATGACTATTCAACAAGCAAGAGTGATAGCTACTAACAGAGGCATCTCTGATTTTAAAGGATCAACGTCATGGTGTTCTAGATTCATGAAGAGAAATGACTTACGTATGCGGACTAAAACAAAAATTGCACAAAAGATGCCAACAGAATATGAAGACAAGATTATCGAGTTTCATAAAATTGTCATTAATGCAAGAAAAAGTGGAAATTTTGAACTTTCACAAATAGGAAATATGGATGAGGTCCCACTGACGTTCGATGTACCCTCAAACAAAACATAAGATTCCAAAGGTGCAAGAAGTGTTATTGTTAAAACTTGTGGACATGAATGAGAAAACGCACTACACAGTCGTGTTGTCTTGTGCCAATGGAACAAAATTGCCGCCTCTTTTGATTTTCAAAAGGAAAACCTTGCCCAAGGAAAAACTGCCTAAAGGTGTGTTGTGCACGTTCATCCTAAGGGCTGGATGGATGAAGGAGGGATGAAGTTCTGGATAGACAATGTGTGGTCTACGCGTCCTGGTGGACTGTTAAAGAAACCTGCCTTGCTAGTATGGGATCAATTTCGGAGTCATAGAACAGAAGCTGTAAAAAATAAAATCAACCAACTGAAAACTCAGTTAGCTGTAATTCCAGGTGGACTAACGAGCCAGCTTCAACCTTTAGATGTCTGCATTAATAAACCATTTAAAGGATTCATGAAGGAGAAATGGAACAGTCTACAGATTTTGAAATGACACCATCAGGAAGAAGGAAGAGACCTAGCATTTTGCAGATTTGTGAATGGGTCAAAACTTCATGGAATGCTGTGAAACATGAGACAGTGTAAAGTCATTTAAGAAATGTGGTATTAGTAACTCACTTGATGGCACAGAGGATGATTTGTAATACGAAGACTCAGTTTCTGAAAAAGAGGCTTCAAGTGGTTTTTCATTTAGTTCTGGAGATGAATTTCTGGGTTTTGAGGATGAACATTAAAAGGTACCTAACTACAATGTTCCCTAGTTACATTTTTTTTATACATAAATAACTATAAAATGAGTATAGTAAATCTTTATGTAAATTCATGAAACAATGTGGAAATTTTTTCCCCCTTAAAAATGTGTCTAAAAAAGGGGGTGCGTCCTATACGCCGGCAAATACGGTAAGTTCGAGTTAGTTTATTACAATCCCCAATATGAACAATACAAGATAATTCTACCGTCATTCCACTCTTTTTACCTATCTTCCTATTGCTTTTCGCTTGTCCTTTGTGGATTTGTCAAAACAGTTGTTTCGCCATATCTTTCTAACGCGCGGACCAACTTAATGATTTATGACAAATGAAAGCGTCTGAGGCGGAGAGTGTCATAGACTCTATAAAAAAAATTACCTCCCTAAAAAGGGAAAATATGAAAACAATTGTTCCGCTATATGTATCTCCAGAAAGCGAGGGCCAAAATTAACACATTGTATATCAAATGAAAGCGTGTGACGTTGGAAATGTTCTGGCAACAAAAATATACCCATCCTCGATTTCTTCCCCACTAAAAAGGGAAAATGTGAAAGTCGTTCTTCTATTATATCTTCCAAATGCGAGGGCTTACAGTTACGAGTTAGATGTCAAATGAAAGCTCATATGAGGGCCTTCGTCGACTACTTCCAATTATACCCCTCCTCAAAAGGGGACGGAAATTAAGAGAGGGTCAACCTTAACGAGTTATATCTCGAATTAAATCTGGTGACCTCTTCAATGTTATGGACTACCTCAAATACGGCTCTAAGAAAAAGGTTGTTCCGAATTAAGTTGACGACTCCATCACACAGATACAAGTCATGTTGCAGTTCACTTAGCGTAATCAATCTGTTGAGACTCGTATTCTCCACTAATGCGGTGTCAACAATTCTTGCTGTTGTGGGTCTGCCACTATTCGCAACAACAGAAAAATTATATGCCTAAACTGCAGCATCATTTGAATCTCGCATGGAACAATCATCATCATTTAGGCCTTAGGGTTTAACAAAATGTGTGCACAAAGGGTATCTCGAGCATAAAACAGCAGTGAAACGGCTGGTGAGCGAAAAGGACAGCTTTTACCGATAACGAATAGAAAAACTCGTCCCATAATATAAAGTGCCTCAACCTTTGTGAAAACTACGTCGACTAGTAGTAGAATGGCAGTAAAATCATCCTACATTGCTCATATTAAAGATTGTAATAAAATCCTGGAACTATATATTATATTGCCTTATATATCTTTATAGGATATAACTACTTACTTTATGATATAATCTCATATACATTATATACTGCATATAGATACCTGCCAGAAAAAAATAGAAACTGCAGCATCATGTTTTCTTATGCAAAGTAATGCCAGATATAAGGTTACATAGCACAGTGATGTGCACCACAGACATTACCTGATGAAAGACCTATCAAGTGCAAAAGCATGCTCACCAAAAATGTGATGCACAGCAGCTACTATTAGTGTTCCGGAGAAGGTTAACTTTTGCAGCTCAATTATGGTGCAACGATTCAGCATATCATGGCAATTTCCCAAGTGTTAAAGGCAATAAAACCTTTGTGTGATAAAAACTGAGTCTAACTAGCGAAAAAGAACTACTCTTAGAAAACGTATGTCCAACATAGTTTGCTTCAGCAAAGGTTCATAGAGTATTGGCCAAGACTACATGAAACAGGTTATTCCATCTACTGCAGCTGACTACTATTTTAAATCAAGGTTGAGTCATCACGGAAAGGGAACTTCAAGATATGCTATTTGGTAGTCGCTACACCATTCATAAAATTCTGATATCAGTGATAAACATAAACGACCGCAAAGAACGTCAATGCATCAACACCGGTCTATAGTCAACTGCTCTCAGACGCTGTGGTCTGTTTATTCTGGTCTTTGCCGCAGTCTCTGAATTTCAACTGCATAGAAAATTTATGGATGTACTGGTATCCAATGTATAATCATGTACCTTCGACAACAGAATTGTGCAACAACCGTCCCGACACCTTCCACATACTGATGAAAACCACACTGCGAAGGGTACAATTTGTCATTAGCGAACGTTGCAGATCAATAACGTACTACGACAAGGTTTCCAATTATTTGGCTGGTAAGTGTATACAGAGTAATCTTACAATGAACATTCATTACTTTATTGCACGAAAGCAAAACAAATCAGATGACAATAAAGAACACATCAACTTTTTTATCGATTTGCAAAAGTTTATTGGGGGGGGGGGGTTGTTATGCCTACAACTTTCTTTATTACGAAGATATTTAGGAATAAGTTTTAAAAAATTTCATAAAATAATTTTTCATAATTATATTGGCTGTATTTGAAAGAAGTAATGTACATTATATCTGTATATGCGTCTTAAATTTCATTTACTATGTCAAATCTGCCCAGTAATCCCCTCATAAGAGATCACCCTACTACAGCCAAACTGCCCTTTGCGAATTTTTATTCATGGATAATCTATCACTTTACAGATATTTTAATAAAATTTTTCAACAAAACTCTAAAAATACAGAAGAAAGTTGGAAGTTAATGGGTTAACATCACGAAGTTATTTATGTTTGATTTAATGTTTATTTGAACTTCGCAATATGATTGCTATTAAGTTTACAAGTTTCTGTGTTTTGCCGGTTAGAATTGTACTGTGCATTCCTACCACCGACTGCTCTCGCATATTAATACATAATATGAATCACAATGTTTAAATCAAAAGATGGTTATTTTTCTCGCGCTGTGCTTAAAGATGCGTACAATTCCTAAACGTTTCCCCTTCTGCTTTAAATTTACTATTACTGCTCCTTTAACTTTCCTATTTCTACATCCCTGATTGCGGCATGTTTGTCATTCTACAAATTTGCGGCTTTATCACAAATTGTTTCACTTTTCTTAAACCAGCAACTGATGCTTTGAATAAACCAGTAATTTGCGAATACATAAGTTGTCTTTTATCATATCGCAAAGTCCGACATTTTTTAAGTATTTAAAAACGGGAAAAAATCGTTTGATAATTATTATATTTGGAACGTTCGTGAATTTTAAGCTTTAAATACCATTCTTCTTAAAGTATTACCAACATCCTACTTAAACGTGTAAGGCAAGCTACAGTTTACAACTTTAAGCTTGGCCAATAATGATACACTATAAAGGCCTGCTCAAATGGCATTTTTTCGTCGCACACTTACGCAAAACAATCCGTATGAAAGCGCTCAAACACTGAAGAAACTTAGCAAATCAACCACGTCGGGCTGCATAGATTTCCATAATATGCTATCCCCGTTTAATTTTTTTTTTTTAATATTTCTGACAAAGCTGAATAAAGTGGAAGCGAAAAATGTCCAATGGCAAGATTCGAGCGACCTCCAAAAGCAACATCAAGGGTAAGCGGTAAAGAACTAATGTGATCCCCTATGGCGCGATATGGTCGCAAACAAAGCTATGGAAAACTGGGACCACTTCCTTTAGGGACACGTAGATTACGTGGGAAATGTAGATTTCTTGACGGGAAATTCCTACACGGGAAATGTAGATTTCTTGATTGTGTGACTACTTCGGCTACTATAAACGAAAAGTTGTATAAATTTCCGAAGGTTAAGGTACAGTAGGTTAGGTAAATTTATTAAATGTAGCGTATTAGGAATGTTTAAGGCAGGATTCAATCCGAGGAAAAATTCCTACGTAGGTACTAACCGCTATCACTGTCGCAGATGGCGCTACTGTCGGTCACTAGCGCGATGCGCGTATTTACTATGCATTCGTACCGCTTTACCCTGCTTTGATTTCTAAAGCATGATTTTTCGAATTTTATCCATTTTTACAGTGAATTGTCTTTTTTTTGCTAAAGACTGAAGTGAAATTTTTTTGCGCAGAGTTTGCACACAATTTAGCGAGATTTTATATAACAGACGACTACGCATAAAGCCACGTTTTTTCGCATTTGGGTAGGTCTGTTGCCTAGCATTATTAGCCAAGGTTTAGCCCTCTAGGGGTCTAAAACCTTTTTAAAAACTACCTGCCCCCTAACTTTGCTAAAAACTTTCTGCCTTCTAGGAGCATGAAGCATTGGCAAGTGGACAGGACGTCCCATAGAGATTGTGCTACCGGGCATTTCATACCGTATATACAGTAGTCTCGATAGATATGGAGAGTCTCAACTCGCACGTTCGAGTCCAGGACTCTTTATATTTCGAAATTTGATCCTGCAATAATTTATTCCAGGCATTGCAACTATAATTAATGTTGACGTAGCTCTTGGCAGATTACCAACATGCTAGATTAAAGTGCATGTCTCTTCTTGATTCGTTAAAAACAATTATTTTCACTTTGTCGTCTTTCTCTAGAGGGTCAACTTTTTTTACCTGAAAAAATTTAGAGATAAGCTCAAAATTCTTTTTGCGTTGGATAGAAATTAATAAAATATTGGGATTCGCATTTTCCAAGTCTGCCAGAGAGTTATTCAAAAGCGTCCTATAACGGTAGAGCTGACAAATGCTAAAACTTAAAAAAATTTCACGCCATCTATTTAGGTTAGAAATTTCAAATTATAGTGGACTGCCATGGTCAAGGGTGTTACATTCAGAGCAGCGTTTTTATCCTTTGCCCTAGGGTGACCAGACGTCATACTAGGTAAGTGAGACATATACATAAGTTCTGTCCCCAACGAACAACGTCCCGGTAATCTAGTTTCAGATATTATTTTATATTTTAAATTAACTGCACAGAATGAGTAGATCTTTTACTAATAGGATGACAATACTTTTGTGAAAAAATTCGGTCTGTAAAGCAGATGACTTAAAAACTGATGCTAGAATTTTAAAATGAAAGTCGTTAATTGCAATTTGTCAAACTAGGGTGACCAGACATCCCCGGAAAAGGGAACGCCTGGTCACCCTTCAAGCTAAATTTTCAAAAGTTCCCGGATCTTCCATAAATCTGGAATTTATTTGAGAACTCCTCCTCTTTTACAGACTTTTTTCCTTCCAGAACTGGGGTGTGACTTGCAAGTCCCCCAAAAAATCAAAGTTTATAGAACGAATTTTCTGAGATCGTGTTATACTGAGTTGCAATTTTCGAAATCTGAGTTGTTTTTTTGTTTCGTTTTTCAAAAATAAAGATTTCAGAATTGTAGACATTAACATGCCTACCTATTATAAAACTAATCAATAGCTTTAATAAAAAATTTCATCTTGTGAACATTATTTACCATAATCGAAGGCATATTTTCATAACTTTAAATCATTAAATGCTTCAGTCTATCTCTTGCAAAGCTTTCTTATGACTGCGTTTTCAGACATTTTTGGCAGCGAGCCAAAACTTAAATACCTCTTCATCTCCTAAACAATCAAATTCTCATTCATCTTGTGAACCAAATAATAATGGTCACTAGCAAGGCCAAGAGCTTTTCGCGACTCATCAGAAGACCCATGCGACCATAAAATTGGGTAACAACCCTGGGTTAGGGAACCTCCGACATAATATCAACCAAAAAAGATGACAAAATGCAACCTTGCAACTCCGATCAGGGACGTACCCGAAAAGATCCCTCCTCCATCGAAAATCCGGTCGCCTTATACAAAAACTCAAACTTGTCTACCTTCTTTGAAATCCAAAACAGTTGTCTTTGCATAATTTTATTTTAGTACCATAGTGCCGTCCCGTGGCCGAGTGGTTAGCACGCTTGGCTACTGATACTGATCTAAGGGACCTGGGTTCGAGCCCCGGATTAGACATGGATGTGTGTGTGTCGTTTTTCTGCTGAGGTCCTGCCATCCTCTCAGACCATCTACTGTGGCATATAAACTGACAGGCTCCTGTCAGACCTCTGTGGCAAGCAGCTGCTTGAGGGGGGTATTTATTTTTTATTTATATATGTCCGACACTAAAAATTTTAAAAAATAACAATAAAATTTTATTCGTTATAGAATATCATTTTAACCTTTCCTCTCCAGTGGAATATTTTAGTAACTGGGAAACCTTACTGTCTTATTCTCAGATCCTCTCTCCAACTCTCCGAAACTAAATCCTGAGTAGTGTCAGTAGCTTCAAGACAGAAAACGAATCCCCTACGCACAGTGCTTCCCTCCTATGATGTCACTGGCACGCCCACTTCCGGTCACGTGATATGACCACGCCTCCTTATTAATATTCATAATTAATAAACAATCCCCTTTATTAAAGAACCCTTATTAAAAATTCCTTCCCCTTTATTAAGCACCCATGGCGCCATCTAGTGTATATGAGTACTATTTTTTAGAAAAAGCCCTCTATTTTAATCAGAATTTTTCCAATTCTTGAGTCCCCCTCATTAACTCCCCCCCTTATGAAAAGCCCGTGGCACCATCTAGTGCATATCCTGAGTGCCATTTTTAGAAAAGCCTCAATTTTAATCGTAATTTTTCCAATTTTTGACTCCCCCTCATTAAAAAAAACCCTTATCAAAAGTTCTGCCCCCTTTATTAAAAACCAAACCTGTATTTTTAAGATCCCCTGGTTGACTCACCTGTATTTTTAAGCCACCCTGGTTGATCCACCTGTATTTTTTAATCTCCCCCTAAATTTCCTAAAACCCGAAAAAGATTGTTGATGGCGCCCTCTAGTGCATATGAGTACTATATTAAGCCCTCAATTTTAGTCGTAATTTTTCCAATTTTTGACTCCCGTCATTAAAAAAAACCCTTATCAAAAGTTCCGCCCCCTTTATTAATAGGCACCACCTCATTAAAAAAACCTCTTATCAAAAGTTCCCTCCCCTTTTATTAAAAACACCCTCACCGATCACAAACTCCGTCATCTGAAATTTTCCAAATCCACTAAACTTTTTTGGTGGCAACGCTCATCCCCGTCTCAGAATGGCTGATGTAATCCTCAAAAAAAATTACAAGGTCCCATATTTTGCGAATTCGACCTTCACGAGAATAAGGACTATCACGCAGTAACTGTTTTAAAAGACTGTCCAGCAGAAAATAAAAAATGCTATTGGGGAAAAATAAAAACAATTTTTTCAAAATTAAGAAAAGGAAAACGGCGAAAAAATCTGATGAAAAAGTCTTGCGAAATTAAAAAATATTATTCCAAATGGGGAATCACAACGGTTTTATTGACGGTTAAATCTTGGATCACCCCCCTTTGTTTCCATATCAGACACGATGTCTTACATGAAAACCCACTGGCACTCTTGATCATAGTTTTCCGACTCGAAATTTTTCCAAGTCGGATGACAGCCCCTCTGACTAAACCCATATTGTCTACCTCATTTCAATCTCCTTTCGTTTCAGGCACTCACAGGATATGGAAACAATGTTTTCCATCCTCGTATCGAAACATCTCATTTATGATAGGTCAGTTATTTATTTACCCCATAGGAAGAATTTCCCTTCGAGCCCTTAAACCTCCAAGAGTTGAGATTCTCTTATTTAGTCTCCATCGGGTTGAAGGATGATGCCATCAGATATCTGTGTTTCCGCGTCAGTACTAGTTTAGGAAAGTGGTTTTACGTTAAATCTGTCATGTCTCAATCAATTACTCTCCGTAAGTATATCTGTTACGCGACATGGTTTTATTCCTAATACTTATTACCGCTGTATCCGCAGTACATGATGCAAACTCTTTCCTAGGAAGTAACGCTACTCAGTAAGATAACAATTTCTTCCTGCGAATCAAAATCAGCTATGGGAGTAATAATTTTTTAAAAATCTACAATTCTAAACACTCTTACTGTTTTCAAAATCGTCTTTTCCAGCGTTTACCGGCGAATGTGTGCTTCATCACGCCGATGAAATTCGCGCTGCGACGTTAGTACACGCTTTATACAAGGTCAGTTGTTTTCATAGGGTAAATTCTGTAAAGACTACACAGCAGAATGCTATAGAAAGTAAGTCATGCAAAAGGTAGAATTCACACGTTTCCGCTAGCGTTTCTGCTTACGCTGCATAAAAAACTTTAGTTCCAACACGAATGCATGTTAACAGAGTAGGGGATATTAACAAATACACTAACCTACCAAAAAAATAATACACAAGTCTCACGTGATCGTACCCTCTCAGCTTCCTTGAGTTAATCCACCGAAATTTTATTTACAACTGGACTGATAGTCAAAATTTAGCAAATACTTCAACGATTATATCAGTATATCTATGGAACAAGCTTCTTCGGCTACATAAAAATCCATCTAACTATGCTCTGACATATATGTTCTGATCGGGCCTCAGTAAAAGAATTCTGCACGTCAGGAAAATCATGTTCTCACGTAGAGCGTACAAGAAACGACAAACAAACGGTCCTACTATCATTGTCAAGTGATCTGCTGAAATACAGGGAGACACTTGCAGCAACAGGCAACCGGCACTTAAAAATTGATAACAATCTATGAAATTCAAAGTTCCGAGGGAGAATGCTGTTTTTTTTTCATATTATTGGGAATGCAATTAATCTTATTTTTGATCATTCCTTGCAGACGGCTGTCCTTTAGGTTATGAAATATAACTGGAATCTTATTTGGGAGCTTAAAATTGAGATTACACACATTATGACCGGCTCCTCAGAGAAGCGCTAGGGAAGAAGACTATATCCATGCAATGAAACTCATTCGACATAAAAAACCTATACCAATATCACATCTGAAGACCAACATGGTCCTCTTATCCGATGTGTTTCACTTTGTGTCAGATACTATGAAATTGATCCCTGCATATTTACACCTGGACTAGCTTCATGCCTGAAGATGACAAATATTAATCTAGAGTTGATAACCTACAATGTAGCTTTTTGGGAGGCATACGGGGAGGAATTTCAGTGATATGCAAACAACAAGCATTTAGAATGAAAAACTGATAGCAAGTTTGCTTCACTGTCATACAATCTTAGAGATAAACTCATTATATGGCTTAATCTTCAGATGCATGTTTCTCAATATCTATTCTTTGCATTTTCTCATACATCTCGCAAAATAATTAAAGTAACTTGCTTGAAAGAACACAATCACTGATTCATCTTCCCTATGTGTATATTTACTTTTATAGCACCATTTGCCGAAAAAGGTAAAATCGCAACCATCATCCGAGTCAGATTATTATTATTATTTCCATATCTCTGCTAATTCTTTATGTTGAAAATCTCACAAAAGCCTGAAATGGACAGTAATTTACCCACGATATAGCTATAAGTTATGATAACCAACAGATTAAAAGATTTATCTCATAGACAGTAGGTTAGCACGCTCAGCTTCGGCTCCAAGAAACCTAGAGATCCATGGTAAGACACGAGTGTTGTTTTTCTAATGAGCACCTATGCCGTAGAATGCTTTTGCATTCTATAACCGTTATGACAATTAGCTGCGTGAAGCCATTTTTAAAGATACCTGATTTTGAACTCACTAAGTTTATGCAATCAATAGAGATTTGCACTAAGGATGTCTATATTTTCGCTCTCATGCTCTTTTCAGGGTTCTGTGTGTATTTTTACAGTTCCCTACTACGTTTCAATAAGCGCGTAAGTAAACTGCGTGTATAAGGGCGAAGGTGGTTATTTTTAGCTGCAAGAACACGTTTTTTCGACAATGACGCATATTCACATAAGTGTTTTTCACTACACTAGGAAATCTAACACACGCATTTCATGTCTAAGAATCGGTTTAGTTATTTTTCCTGCATGAGAATATTTATGTACTAGTGGGGAATTCTTAGAACAAGTGGTACTATGCTCATGTGAAAGTGGTTATTTTTCTGACAAGGACACGTTTTTTGATAATGTTATGGTGTTTCACTTGTTTGAAAAATCTGAAAGAACACTACCTATAGAAAGTAGCATTATTCCAGTAAATTCCATTAGTGTGTACTAAATGCGTCTCGATTCTGAGGGATCCCAGAACCGATCTGTTAGACAATACTTTGCGTTTCAAACGTTTTCCGGACCTAACGCGTAAAGCGCCAAGTCTTTCAACGGATATTTCACACTTCAAACACTCATCAAGACAATCAATATTGCAGAAGTAAGACTGAAGAGAAGCGATAGGAAATAAAAGCACCCTACCCAGCATTCTCACATTAAAAGAAAACATAACGTAAGCATTCATCGGTTCGCCTCTAAACAGCCAGACAGAGGGCGCCCTGTGCCAGTTTGAAAGGCAGCAAGGAGAATTCAAGTAACAATAGTTTAACCACAAGTATTCATTTTTTAAGTATTAGGGTGTTAATTTCTTACAACAACGTTCATTTCTAGTGAAGATGGAACATTCACTTTTTGTGCAAGCATGTGAATATTACATTTCAGTTGTATGTGAATCAAATATTCACTTTTCTGAACATGAGTGAAATCGCTCCAATGGAGTGAACTACAGTGAAATCCTCACACAGGACAAGGTGATAAAGCCTCCAGTTCGAGATCAATAACTGAAGGTTGGCCAGAAGGTTGGGGGGAGGAGATTGTGGCAGAAGGGTTGGACCGGTAGCGGGCAGCGATGCTATTTATTGGTGAATTACTAGTATCAGTGCTAGCAGAGTTGAAAGAGCTGGTACAAGGTGACGGCAAACTGGTATTCTTTCAAACGTATATCGTGTCTGCTTCTTCATATCTATATACTATTCTTTCGAGCACACATGTTAAATGATTTCGAAGTAAAATGATACATGCAACAGTTAAAAAACGGTAAATAAGCGATTTTCTGCGTTTTGGACATTTAACCAGCGCCATCTAGTGGGAAATATTTTGACTGCAGTCACTTTAAGTCTGATTCGAGTAAACGGAAGACTTATTACTTTCAAGCAGAATACAAATCCTGTTTAATTTTGCATAAACCTATGTAAAGATGTAGGAGAATGTGACAGTTTCTCTGATATGTATGTACGAGAATGTGAGCGTTTCTCTGATATGTATTATGTATGTACGAGAATGTGAGAGTTTCTCTGATATGTATTATGTACGAGAATGTGAGAGTTTCTCTGATATGTATGTACGAGAATGTGAGAGTTTCTCTGATCTTATGCAAAGTATATTCATGTGTGCTGTATGGCATTATTCAACAGATGTCTTTCTAAGTGTATGATGCATACATGAATGCGATTGACTAAGTTTTTCTTCATATCTTGTCACATACTTGTTTTCGTCTCTGTACATTGTTGTTTGTGCGTGCGCGTATGTTTGTGTGTATGTTTTCATATTTGTTTCTGTGAATGTCTTCGTGTTTGTTTCTCTGTGTGTTTGTGTTTCAGCGAATCGTGTATGTGCGCGTTTGTTTCCGTCTGTGTACGTATGTGTGTGTGTATGCTCATGTTTGTTAATATGTTTCTCTATATGTATATGCTATCGTGCGTATGTGTTAAGATGTCTGTATGCACAGTCGTTTCTCTGTATGTGTATGCCTTCATGTTTGTTTCTCTCTCTCTGTGTATGTGTACGTGTGTGTATATGTGAATGTGCACGTTTGTTTCTGTGAATCGGATGTGTGTGTGTGTGTATTCATTTTGTTTCTATGAATCGTGTGTTCTAAACATGTTATCTGTCAGTTGCTCATTACAAAAGAAGCCAACACTTTACAAACATCAACAGATTGGCATTATAGCTCTATTAGGAATTTCCAAATCTCATCGAAAAGTCACTAAATAGATAAGTTTACTAAAGAGAAAGATGCACTCCAATATTGTATAGTTGGGTTGTTTTACCTCTGAGCGGCACTTTTTTGCACACTATGGGCTAAATGGCCAGGTCACATGGACCCCGAAGGCTCAGAGTAGGTTGGGGGAGGGGACCCACTGGAACAGCTGTTGGGAGACAGATGGTAGCCTCCCGTCAAGGCCATCCAGCGTGTTCTTTAACGTGCACAGGGTATGGCTCTCCCGCACACTGGGCCACGGCTTAACGTCCCATCCGACGGACGGCGGCCTTTCCAAGCCCATCGGTGTCCCCTATGACCGTGGGCAGGGCGGGGAATTTTGCATATTGTATAGTTTTCAGATAAGTCATTATTTTACCTTTCTCGATTCAGTTAAGTAGAATGTGACATCTTGCGTAAAATGTAGTGGTTCTGGTGGTCGAGTGTGAGGGTAAGAGATTTACATTGACAGCAGCGATTTGCCCCTTTAATCCCAAAGTAGTGAGAAAAAAAAATTTCTGTTGAGATTTAAAAAAAATGTTTTTTTTTATAGGTATTAATATTCGTAATATGAATCTCAACAGTTTTTTCACCGCTACAAGGCCCTAAAATTACAATGTGCAGAGCTATAAACCAGTGGTTCCCAAAGGGAACGTAACCGCCCCTAGGGAGCATTTCAAAAAAACTATTTGTCAAATCAATAACGGGGATGATCATCTAGTTTCCAAAAATCCCCCTATTTTAAATTGATATTGTGAACAATCTATTCATACTAAAGATTTGAAATTTTGTTGATGAAATGTGGTCAAGGATTTTACACTGATGGCGGCAATTGCTCCCCTTACCTCCATGATGAGAGGAAAACGTAACTCTTTAATTTTAAGAGATAAATGAAAAATTCCTTTTTAATTGGATAGGTATTAACTATTACGACCGCATTTTCCGAATTATCCATTAGAAAGAATTTATACCATTAAAAGATGCTAAAATGGCATTTTTTTTATTCTTTTTGTAAACAGATCAAATATTTGTTACATTTTCGTCAAAATTCAGCTTAAAAGCCGTCCTTTTGCATAAAGGAAACCATAAACCTTCCATTCCAGTGACACACTATGTAGGAATGAAAGAAACTTAAGAAAGCATGGAAAAAATACTCACAGCTGGAAAAATGGACAATATATGGTGACCTAAAAGTCATCTCTATTGATCGGGCTTCAAGGAGGCTTCACAAATTTTTGCTGTTTTCTGTATTTGTAGGCCAGTAGGGCCAGAAAGGAACACTACAAAACAAAAGATTGGCCCAAAAGAGATTTTTTATTACTGGAAAGAGTAATGTGAGGTAAAAGCCTCTAGTTGCCCGCTCTGAATGTTCTGCTCCCACCACTACACATCAAACTGGGACTTATGAAAAACTTTGTAAAGACTATGGACCAAACTGGTAAAGGATTTTTGCACTTGAAGGAAAAATTTCCAAAACTAAGTGATGCCCAACTTAAAGAAGGGATCTTTGCTAGTCCTCAGATCAGGTAACTACTGAATGATACTGTTTTCGAAGAAAAACTGAATATGAAGTAGTGCGCTGCATGGAAATCCTTCACATCTGTGGTCCAAGGTTTTCTGGGGAATCACAAAGAGGAAAACTACTATCAGCTCATTCAAGATCTCAAAAACAATGAAAATCTTGGCTGCTAAATGTCTTTGAAGATCCATTTCTTGCACTCGCATCTCGACTTCTTTCCCAAGAACTTAGGAGGGTCAGTGATGAGCAAGGGGAAAGATTTCACCAGGATATCCGAACCATGGAGGAGAGATACCAAGGCAGGTGGGACCCAGCAATGATGGGTGACTACTGCTGCTTCTTGCAGAAAGAAGATACCTCAGCACATAAAAGACAAAAACGAACTTCTTGTAAGTATAAAAGATCCTTACCCATGTTTTCTTATTTTGCGTTTCAATATTATTTTATATTCAATGGTCTATAAATATGTTTCTAATTTTTTTCACTCTAATCGTGTAATTAATTAATGAGTTTAAGTTTCAGTTTAATAAAATAGTCACCACATCTGTCAGATTTATAGGTCTTATCCTGGATGATTATTAGCGTCTGATGCATGGTTTAACGGTAGATTACTCTGGCATGTATCTAGAGTTTATTAATTATTAAAATTTATTATTTTTTAAACAATTTTTTTCAGATAAATAATTCTGAATGAACGCATTTTAGCTTGCACACTAGAAAAAACTACCCAGCAAGTTCCTTTTTAATTTTTAGAAACAACCAAATATCGCATGGTACAAGATCAGGTGAACATTTAGGATGGGGTAGCTGTTTGATTTTTTCCTGCTCCAGATAGGCCTTAACTTGCTAGGTTTTGTGAGCACTGGCATTCTCATGTAGAACATTTGACACAGCTGTTGTTGGATGCTGCTAATTCATCGCCTTAACCATTTTGGTTAAAACAATTTTGCTCTAGTAATGGCCATTTATAGAAATTTTTTCAGATACGGTGTCCACGGCTACCACTTCTCGGGAATTGAAAAAAATTGTGACCATCATCTTCCTTGAGCGATCTTGTCAGAAGATTAGGGGACGCAGTTCATCTTTCGCAACCCAAACATAGTTGTCGATCTTTCTGGGAGTTTCATAGTAATAAAACCACGTCTCATACCTGTGACAATGTCTATTAACCGTTTAGGGCCACTAGGTTCATACAGGGGTTTATCAAAATAACGGAAACACGTACTGTTTGTGGAGAACATTTTATTAATAAGCTGTAGGCCCACCTCAGGCGTTCAGAACAGACGAAATTCGACATGCAATAGGCTTATACAAGTCGGCACATATGGTAATGGAATGTGGAGACATCCTTCATGTAAACCTTGGTCCAACTATGCCAGTTATGCTGGAGGTGGAAAGTGTGATCTGACTTTGCACTCCTGATATTCCCACAAATATTCAATAATATTGAGGTCTGGAGATTGAGGGTAGCTGCTGTATCTCATCCTCATGCTCTGCAAACCAAAACTTGATCCGTTTCGCACAATGCACAGGTGCATTATCCGTTTCAAACTAGGGACGGTCATTAGGGAACAGTGCCCACAACGTTGAGTGCAGGTGGTCCCCGAGAATGGATTCGTATATTACATGTGACACGACGCTGCAGAATAACTAATGGCCCTAAGGAATACCATGATATGGCAATCCACAGCAACAAAGATCCACCTCCAAGCTTCAAAGTACACTCTACCAGTGGTGGGAAACAATGTGTAGCACAATTCATCAGTTGTTGTGTTGTGTTGTTTTACCTCTGAGCGGCACTTTTTTGCACACCATGGGCTAAATGGCCAGGTCACATGGACCCCGAAGGCTCAGAGAAGGTTGGGGGAGGGGACCCACTGGAACGGCTGTTGGGAGACAGATGGTAGCCTCCCGTCAAGGCCATCCAGCATGTTCTTTAACGTGCACAGGGTATGGCTCTCCCGCACACGGGGCCACGGCTTAACGTCCCATCCGACGGACGGCGGCCTTTCCAAGCCCATCGGTGTCCCCTACTGACCGTGGGCAAGGCGGGGAATTTTGCGGAGATAAATCTCAACGCTGACCCAGCTGGGACTCGAACCTGGGAACTACAGATTACGAGCCTGGCGCGCTACCGACTGAGCCACCCCCGCCCCACACTTCATCAGACCAGATAACATGCTGCCAGTCTTTAGCATCCCAGTTTTTATGTGCTTTGCACCATCGTGGATTGCAGCATGGCCATAAATACCAGCATGATGAAGTTCCAGACAAACTGTTATAACGGAAATGGGATCATTCCGACTGGTGTTCAACTCTGCTGCTATTTACTGTGCCATGGTTTTGTGCTTCCACTGTACAATCCGTGCCAACCATATCTGCCTATCTGACAACTTCGTATGGTGTCCACAATTTGCGTGTTTGGAGACAACGCACTGTCCTTTTTGACAGGTAGTTGTAATCTTCGATATAGTTCGTGTTACACCTACTATTTCCGCTGTTCTGGTTACGGAAGCTCCTGCAAGATACACACCATGATCATGCCTCTTTGGGGGTTACTGAAATCTGACATTGTCGACTATTACACCGCAATAGATGCTTCACCTGGGCCTATGGCACTGCTACATGATAGCGGACATCATACTTCTCCCCTTTATATACCTCACATCGTGGGTGACATAGTCCCTGTGATATGCATATGGCGCATTGCGTGTATTCCAGTCGCAGTGTTTCGATTATTTTGATAAACCCCTGTACATTGCCAGCATCTCCTTGCACAAGTCGACTCTAGCCTTTTTGGCTGTTCATACGTACGCATTTAGCACAGATCTTTCGAAACTTTAAATGTTGATGGATAATTGTTTCCACACTGCCAATCGATATACTGACATCTAAATTTATTACCTGAATGGTGATGTGTGGATAATAGCAGCGATGGCTCTCTTGTTAACGGCCTCCTTCAGTCTTCCTGCATGAGGTAGTTCTTCGAAGCTCTGCAATCCTTCTTTGAATTTGCGCATCCATCCCATAACAGTGCCATATGCACAGGTATGATCCCCATATACTTGTGAGAAGACTGGATACTTCAAAATCAGCAAATTTTTTTTCACGTTATCCCCAAACTGCATCCTTGTGAAAAAGTAAAACATTTCCCTGTCTTTAGTAGGCTCCATCGCAACAAAGCACAGATTTCGCAGACCAAATATTACGCGCCACCAGCAAAGAAATTATGATAGGCCTTTGTTTAAGGTCTATCTATCCTAAAGCGTTTGTTTTTAACACGTAACAAGTAGACAAGCTTTGAAACAAGTCATAGTTCGTTAACTTCGGAGGAAAGAGTGCAACTCTATAAACACGTGTCAATAACTTTTTGAAAGTCCATTGTAATAATATTATTAACTTACCTATTCAATTAAGTAAAATTAATTTACCTATTTAATACTATTAATCACATACTATTAAATAGTAAAAAATAATAATATTGAATATTAGAGAGTGGTTTATAGAATAAACAAATTCTAATTTTTTTTTTCATTATTACAGTGAACATACACACAGCTTATCTCATTATATTAAATGCATTAGAAAAGAGGCTCAAGGAGAGGAAACTTTTGGAGCTGGGCCTATGGCCCAGATCCAGCCCCAGGAGTAATTTTGTCTGGCTACTAGGTGAACACAGATGGAGTGCAAGAGCCGCTGCTGTGGCTGTAATTTCAAATCAGTGTGTTTAATGCACTAGGCAAAATGACGATTACATCTCACAGTAATAATAACCAGATGTTTGTCATTTGAATATTTTTTATCACTTAATCAGTACGATGCATTAATGTTCTGGCACACCTAATGCTCGATTTAGAATCAAGCAAAGAACTAAAGTTAAGAAAACACATTCTGGACTGAAAGTGTTAATAAGGAATATGCAGGTAGAGCAAACATTTAAAGTAATAATTATAAATAAAAAGAGGTAAATATGCCAATGACAAATACATCTGTCAGTTCTAGTCAACAATTCTGAAATTGTAAAACTAATATTAAATAATATGGATAGAAACATTTTTTGAAAATCCAAGGAGCCAAGTGTTATGGGAATCACTTATGCAGTAACATTTTAATCATCAGTATAATTCTGGTTAAGTTGCTTAGGATTTTTCTATGTTTAATAGCCAATATTATATCTAAATAATCTATCCCCTCTTTGTAATAAATCATATTTCACATCTTAACACACCTTTATAAGTCGCAACCATATTTAGCCGTAGTTAAAATTAACATTATGATACAACATATTGTATATAATTATTAAACACCTGATATATAACCAATATTGTTGTCCTTTTATAAGTTGACATTGCATATGTTTTAAGCAATTTCTAGCAAAGAAAATGACGCTGGCACAAGTGGAACTACAAATTTTCCTAAGTAGTAATGTATTTTTCTATATTTGCATAGAGGGATCCAGCAATAAATTGACACTAAAAAAAAGGAATGTCAGAGGAAAATATAGAGCAAGAAAGCAGATGGAGAGAACAAGTTTTATCTGTCTACAATGAGCTTACGTGAATTCATAATTTTGTGCTCAAGTTTAGCTTTTCTGGAGACACATAAGTCAAAAAATAGATTTTAAAATATGCTGCAAATTAGCAGATACCAGAGCTGGACCCAGACAGGAGAGCAGGAAAAAATATATCCTCCTCCAATATCAAAGAAAATTATAATTTTGATTGTTTAATCATTACAAACCAGCAGAATGTCCAATTCTAGCAGTTTTTTTTTATATGGATGAGCTGATTTTGATTATATCTCAATGAACAAAAATAATCTTGGTGTTTTCCCTGGAAACTGAAATCAATGATGTAATTCGATTTTTTAAGCAAGTGCAATGCAGAATGGAAATTATGAAAGGTACATAATTGCAGATAACTAAAGCCACTTTTATATACACAAACATTTACATAACTTACACCATTAGACTGTAAGACTGACATACATCAAAGCAGCTCTTAATAGTGCGATAGATATACAACTTACATTGGCATGTCTTTCTTGAACTTATCAAACCAAGTTAAAATTTTAACTACAAAAATATGCACGTTATAATGTGTGATGAAGAGCTTGGATTTGATTGCATAACTTTTGCACAGTAATACATAATCTATTACAATTCTGTAATACGAAACAAGTTTTCTGTGTTGCATGAATGTTTGAACAAGGATTTGAATGTGTGAGGGGCATCTGTCATCATCATCATCTTTGAATACGTAATCTTATAAAATTTCTGAAAGTTTGAGACTGGCTTAAACTAGGATATAGCATAGCTGCAAATAAGGCATTAGGTAGCATTCCATATGACAAAAGGCAGCCTTTCACATCCATTAGTGTCTCTTCACAAATGTATATGGGCAAGTGGAGCAAATATCAAAACTGGTCAGTTTTCAGATAACAACTTTATAATAACAGAGAAACAGAACTCATGTGGAAAAATTTCTTAAAGAATCTTAAAAGATTTTCAAATCATTATTACATAGCTGAAAGAGACATCTACAGTCATATAGAAGAGTAATAATGCTGTATAAACAAATTGTAAATGTAATGGATCCAGATACATTATGTTTTTGTTTTTTATTCTCAGAAATAAAATGTGATTTAACAATATTTAGTTACTCAGTAATAATGATACAATATGAAAAAAAAACATTTTTACATATTTATTTTTTTAATAAAGTTCACAATAGTAGAGTTGGAAATTATCCATAATAGATAAATATAATTCAAAATGTAGATATATGTTTTTGAATAAAGATCAAACAGTTATCTTAGATATAACTTGATTCGTTTCTTTATTCACCAGATCTTTGAGGTGGGAGGTGGCTCAGTCAGTAGCATGCCAGGCTCGTTATCTGCAGTTTCCAGCTTCGAGTCCCAGCTGGGTTATCGTTGAGATTTATCTCCGCAAAACTCCCCGCACTACCCACTGTCAGTAGGGGGCACCAATTGGCTTGTAAAGGCCGCCGTCCGTCATATGGGGGATTAAGCTGTGGTCCTATGTGTGGGAGAGGCATAACCTGTGCACATTAAAGAACACGCTGGATGGCCTTGACGGGAGAATACCATCTGTCTCCTAACTGTTCCAGTGGGTCCCCAACCTTCTCTGAGCCTCGGGGTCCTTGTGACCTGGCCATTTAGCCCATTGTGTGCATAAAAGTGCCACTCAGAGGTAAAACAACCCAACAATTACCAGATCTTTAACACTTGGTACAAAAGAACATTATATTTCTTTAAAGAGATGGTAAATTTCGCATATAAAAGTACAAATACTGTTCTGGTACACTTATCATTTACAACTCCCCCACTGTAGAGATGTAAAATGAATAATTACGATTTAGAAATGACATCTTTTCATCATTAGATTATGAAATTCAGTGTTCATTATGAAGGTTTTAACAAATTTCATTATAATTTAAAATCAGGTTACATCTAGGATAACTGTTTCAACTTTATTAAGAAATTTCAGCATTTTAACATCTATTTCATCATAATTTTTTAGTCTTCTTCATCTATTATGGGCAATCACCAACTCTACTATTGTGAACTTTATAATCAGTGTAAAAGTATTTTTTCTTCATATTAAAATGCAATTTTCTAGAGATGTGAAAGCTTTAAAGACATTTTAATTTCTTTCGACTTCTCTTGCCTATATGTATTTTCTAAAATAAAATTTCCCTGCTAACAATAACTTAAATACACAGAATGATCAACAAAAATTTTGTGGAAAAAATTTTGCCGACATATGAGACTCAAACCCGCATCTCAACTGTTGTTTAACACAGAATGATTAATGAGAAGAAAAATGTCAAAATTTTTATGTGCCAGTAAAAGGAGCTGCTTTAAAATATATGTGGGGCAATATTAATTTTTTTAGTCAAATCATAAAAATTGAAAAAAGAAATGCAGGTTTTTTTCTTTCTTAAAAAAAACTGCATTTTTTTCTGATTTTTCATTTAACCCTAAAAATCCTTCGACCCAAGTAACAGATCTTTTAATCTGCCAATACTGTAGGTTAGTGACTTATAAGATCATAATTATCAGGCTAGGTTTTTTTTCTTCTTCTTTTCCTTCAGCAGCAAACGATAAATTTTATGTTTGGTTAGTTTCCTATGAATTTCCTTGATTATATCCTAGTGAAAAAAGGATATTCTCTGAAAGCTTTAAGTCCGATTAAATACTGTTTTCTTGACAATTACAATTATATCTGGTTTTTGAGACTTGTACATATTGGCCACCCTACATGTTGACCACAATTCCAATAGATTCTTTATAGTGAATATAGAAATGTGTTGAATAGCAGATTAGCTACTCAATTAGTATGAGTACCTAACACATTACAAGTGAAAAATTAGCTAAAAATTTTAATATTGATAGGAGTGGGGTCCAACCAATGGAACTACTTATAACATTTCCCAGTCTTATACAACCTGTCAGCTAGCACCAGATATGTTATCAAGAGGATGTGGATTCAATTCCTGCACCCTAAAAAATATTTTTCAGTACTCTTCACTTGTTCTCAGCCCTACAGCTTATGAGTTATCAATAGTAAATACAGAATTGCCTGTTAACACAGAAGCCAATAAATAGTTTGCACAATAATACATAATCATTTTCAATATAGTATTTATTAGCCTATGAGTGATTATAAATGAAGGTTACCAAGTTCCATGTGACTCAAAATCAATCTTCACTGCTAAGAAAAAAAAAATGTTCTTATGTCAACAGAATAATTTTTTGCAAACTATTACAATCAGATTTCTCACTGATAATGTTCAATTGCATGGTTAGCTATTTAAAAACACTTTTTTAAAGTGACATTGAGTGTGTTCTCATTTCCACTAAATATACTCGTATATGGTTATGAAGCACTGGTAAGAGGAATAAAATGGATTCTTCACATCAAAAGTTAGCAAAGGGTTGATCAGCTGCTAGATGACCCAAGAGAAAATGGGATTATATCTTCTGGAATAAAATTCAGCTACCCCAATAACAAATGTTTAAATACACATAATACTTGATTAAAGAGTAAAACATGTCAAAATTTTTAGACACCAGTATAAGGCATTGCTTTAAATATATGTAGGACAGTATTATTTTTTAGTCAGATCATAAAATTTGAAAAAAAAAATGTATACCTTGTCACCTTATCTATTCTACTGTTTCCCTAAAATGAAAAGGAATTATAAGGAAGTAAATATTACCTTTTATATTATGCATTAATTTTAATAGTTTTTAAACAAATAAAATGAGGACGAAATAAATTTTTAAAAAATCTGGGAGTAAAAGATAAAGAAAAGAAAATGGTACATCCGTAAAGACAATGATAGCAAGAACAGAACACTCAAGAAAAGTAATAAGAAAACTAATTCAATTACATTAAATAAGAAGCATATTAAAAAAGAATTATTTTTCATACAAATGTAGAACTCTAACTATGGATCAGAAATATGGATGCTGATAGAAAGGTTAATATATCTAAGGTAAGAGTAGTCAAAATATTTTTATACTTTTATGAAGATTGTGGAAGACAAGAATTGAGAAATTGAGAAATGAGGAAGCAATGAATCATGGGAATAAGAAAAAATGTTGTAGAAGATATTGAAAAATAAAGAGACAGATGGTATGGGTATATAAATAGAATGGATGATGGAAGATGATAAAAAAAATATGGAAATTGAAGACCACTGAAAGAAAAAGAAAGCTAAAGAAGAAATGGTAATAGTGTGAAAGAGGCAATGAGAAAAAGAAGCATAAAAAAAAAACACCTTCCAACACTTTTTCTATTCATTCTCACACACTGAATATATACACATCAAAGATCATCATGATGTGTGAGATGATGAGTCTGTAGATATGGCAAACAGCTGTGCAGCAGTGTAAGCATTCACTTGGCACTCCTCATAATCACCATTTTGCATACTCAACATATGAGTAAGCGGAAATGATGATCACTCCAGGTTGAACAATGGCTATGTTTAGGTCAGAATGGTGGTGAAGGGTTTTATAGTAAACTTCAAGACTTATGCAGCTGTGTGATCTGTGTATTTGCTTTACACAAATATTCACTGTAGGCATTTGCATACTGCTATGTACAATGTTAGCCACACCCAGTTGTTGGGCACATCCAGAGGAATGTGTGTGATATTATTCAAGCAAGAAATAGCCTTTCCTGGTGGACATCTGACACTGCCTGCCTTACACCAATATGTCAAAGCATCAGCAACAATTAGTTATGGATGATTTTTCATTGCAGTTTTCAACTGTCATTAAATTGATTTTATTGGTGACAATGACAAATTCATATATGCAATCTGTGCTGCTATACTTCATCGTTGGAATTTTGCCACTATCTGCAAAATTTCTGAAGTTAACAGTATTAAGTTTCTGAATTCACTACCAGGAGCATTGTGACTGTGCTCATTGTAAAGAGTGCATCCACTTTTCTACATGCATCTATTGCTTCTATAAGTGTGGGATCACTCAGTCCTGAGTTATCACCCGAGAGAAGGAATTTAAAGCATGAACTTGTATTTACAAAAGAAAAGATATCCCAATTCTAAGATCCTATACACTGAAGTGTCATTGAACTAGGGATAGGAGACATTATCCAAATTCAGTACTGCAAGTCCCACATTTGCGTGCATGAATGGCTGAAACTCTGGTCATATACAGCTTTCAGCTTTGGCTTCCTCAAACATTCATCGTGACAAGCATAATGAAAGGTGCGGGATTTAGATGCATTTGACAGAGGGCAGATCCTAGGTGCCTGACGGATAGGACACTCGATCTCTGAAATTGTCAATGAACTTGGATTTTCTTGTACAACAGTTTCAAGTGTTCCAGAAATATGAAAATTCTGGCCAAAAAATCAAGCACCCGGTCAAACTGTAAAGGAAAACCAGCCTTGAATGATCATAGACTTTGCTGTCTGATCTGCATCATACGGACCAATAAGGGCCAGACATTATCTGAAATCACCTCCCATCTGAATGCGGGTTCCAGCCTGGAAGTCAGTGCACCGACCATGCAACTCTCACTTCATCGTCTCAGTTTCAGAAGCCACAGACCTACAATAGTCCCACTTCTAACGGCACGACACTGGGCTCAACGCCTTGCCTTGGCTAAAGAACATCGAAACTGGACCGTCGAAAATTGACAAACGGATAGCCTGGAGTGATGAATCCCGATTTAAACTTCATGCCGATGGCAGACTGAGGATATGGTGCCAACCCCATGAAGCCATGGATCCTGCATGTCAGGTCGAAACAGTACAAGCTGGTGGTGGCTCAGTGATAGCCTGGGCCGTCTTCCATTGGATGTCCGTGGAATCTTTGATACGTGTACCGACTCTCAATGCATCCCGGTACATAGAACTCATGGCTGAGCATTTACACCCATTTATGGCCATCATGCATCCCAATGGAGATGGCATCTACCAGCAAGACAACTGGTTCATTTCACAGGTCCAGGTTGGCTACTGCATGGTTGCAGGAGCATTCTGCTGACTTTGAAATAATGAAATGGCCACCTAGGAGCCCAGATTTAAATCCCATCAAAAATCTTTGGGATATCGTCGAACAGAGTGGTCAGGCCCTTGTCCCATCAGCGACGACCTTGAGAGAATTGTGGACAGCTCTGGAGGATGCATGGGTCACCATACCTGTGGAACATTTAAGCCAGCTTCTGGAGTCCTTGCCTCATCGTGTGGCAGTCCTTATCAGCGCCACAGGGAGTCCAACACATTACTAGGTTGCTATCTGTAATTCAATGGCACCTCAGTGTATATTTCACATCTCATTTCACTTTTTTTTACATGATAATTTGATAGAGGAAATGAAACTCATATTTCATAACTTTTTCAATATTCCTTTGGCACTTGCAAACTACAGATTCCCCCAACTCTCCACACTATCCCTAAAACTTAAGTGTTTTCATCACTTAAAATATCACACATCATATATAAACTTGACCCTATGGTATATGCTAATGTGAAAATTTAAGATGACTCATCATTTTTTAAATGCATAGGAAAAAAATAATTGTCTTATATTCAAGCACACATTTTCCAGTATCATATACACTTGAAAAATCCCATATACCACAAACACATGTCAAACATTGAGAGCTATGATGTTAGTTAAGTTTTTTAAACTATACAGGTACACCTAGGATGTTGGGAGACCTACTTTATTATACTGATTATGATATGCAAGAGATTAACGTGGCCTGCCAACTGGGTTGGGTTGTTTTACCTCTGAGCGGCACTTTTTTGCACACCATGGGCTAAATGGCCAGGTCACATGGACCCCGAAGGCTCAGAGAAGGTTGGGGGAGGGGACCCACTGGAACAGCTGTTGGGAGACAGATGGTAGCCTCCCGTCAAGGCCATCCAGCGTGTTCTTTAATGTGCACAGGGTATGGCTCTCCCACACACGGGGCCACAGCTTAACGTCCCATCTGACGGATGGCGGCCTTTCCAAGCCCATCGGTGTCCCCTACTGACCGTGGGCAGGGCGGGGAATTTTTGCGGAGAACCTGCCAACTGAAGAATCTCTTCAAGTGGTAATGGAATATAAAAGTGTGAAGTAATCACCAGCAACATCACAATGAATATACAAGGGTTGAACTGAAAGTAATGCCTGTAGGTGTATTATGCATAATAACTGTGTTTATGTACTTTGTAAGAAAATGACCAATATTCACAGTGTATAAATTTTAATAAATAATTTCTACAGTTAACACTATCAGTCAGAGGATATATTGTAAGCTCACGGGATAAAAAATTTGTCATCTCCCACCATACTATCCTACAAACGCATCCTACAAATAGCTGTGCCATGTGTTACCTACAACGCATCCTACAAACTACAAATAGCTGTGCCATGTGCATCCTACAAACACATCCTACAAATAGCTGTGCCATGTGCTACAGGGATTCATACAGTGACAAGAAGTGATTGTGAGTCATGTGTGTGTTAGTCACTCTGTAAAACATGGGTCGCGCCAAAGATGTGACTGAGTGGCAAAAAGGCGTTATTTCATTTGGCTGAGCCAAAGGGCATAGTATACAAAAAGTTGCTGCCTTTGCAGGTGTGTCAAAACCTACTCTCCAAAGAGTCTTCCAGCAATAGCATACATCGCAGTCCACCACTAATCATCGCCAGAACTGAGGCCGAAAGACTGTGCTCACCAATAGGGACCACCACAGTGTGTCACGCACTGTTAGGGCAAACTGCTTTGCAATGAGGCAGGAATTGCTCCAGTCAGTCAATGCTGGCCTACAACAAGCTGTTTATGAATGAACACTCCAAAGGGAACTGCATGCCATGAATATCTGGAGCAGAGTACCATGGAAGAGACCCACATTAACAGCTCTGCACAAGGCTGCAAGGCTACAGTGGACACGGCACCACAAAGACTGGACTGTCAACTCTTGGAACGTGTAATCTGGTCGGATGAGTCACGTTTTTGCTTGTACTCTAATGATATGAAGCGATGGGACTGTGAGCAAGGTTCTGTTCAATCTGGAGGAGGCTCTGTGATGTTCTGGGAGTCTTTCACATACGAGGAAATAGGTCCTTTGGTTGCAGCGACATCATACTTCAACCAGAAGGGCTATATGGAGCTACTGGATGACCAAATGTTACCTTTCGTGCAGCATCTGAACAGTGAACACCAGAAGGATACCCCAGTCTTCCAAGACAATTGTGTGTCGAATTGGCACAATGAGCATTCTGAAGCCTTCAAACATCTCAACTGGCCTGTCAAATCCCCGGATTTGAATCCCATATAAAACTTGTGGGGCTATTTGGGGCAACATGTGAATCGCCGTCCAAGCCATCCAGCCAATTTGACTGGACTTCGGCATTTGCTGCTGGATGAGTGGATGAATATTGATATGCACTACATCCGCACACTGGTGGCATCCATGCCAGAAAGGATTTCGGCTGTTCTTCAGTCACACAGAGGAGTTACGTGCTATTAGGTGACATTCAGCCAGGGGTGACTAATTTTTTGTCTGGTGAGCTTATTTGCTTTCTTCTTTCATCTTTTCGACAGATCAGTGCTGATGAACCAAGGGTATGATGCTAAAACAAAGCACTATTATTAAATTCCTGATGAAGGAGGGTTGCAGAGTTTTTATCATTTGTGCCAGGCTAACCAAACTGTATGGTGAACAGAAAATTGATGCCAACAATATGCAAAGATGGGGGAAGAAGTTTACCAAAGGAGAAACAACAAACAAGGACAAAACACGAAGTGGGAGGCTGTCAACTGCAATCACTGATGACAACTGACAGATGACTTGATTCACACAGACAAGTGAATACTATCCAGTTGATCGCTGCTCACCTACATTGTAGGTTGTCACAATGCTATGGAAAAAATAATCAGAGACTTAGTTTATCCGAAAATGTGTGTTAAATGGGTTCCTCATCAACTGGCATCTTATCTGAGCTTATCTTACAGTTTTTCATACAATATACAGAAAGGACATGCTCATTGGCTTAGTAGTAAGGTTTGTAAACCCCTATATAAAAAGTTTTTTTTACATGTACTTGATACTAGAAAACTTATGTTTACCTGAATACAGGTACAGTGAAACCTCCCTAAAGCAGACACCACTAGGATGGAATAAAGTGTCTGCTATATAGGGGTGTGCAGTTTGGTCAGTTGTAGCCAGTTTCTCAAGCAGAACAAATGAAAGGTATGCAAATGAAATATCTACAACAAAGACATATGATTAATAAATTTAATGCCAAAAAAATACAAATTTCGTTTTTGCTAAAAAAAGCTTTTTTTTTTCAGAGCATTTTGTTATAGGAATTTCACTTTCATTGTGTATAATTAAATCACTTATTCATTTCAGTCTAAACTCCTTGTTTTTTCTTACATAGAAGTCTCTCAAAGTTGTTAGGTACATAGATACTTTTACAAAGTTTTCTCTTACTCTTTTAATTATTTATTTTTGAAATCAGATGTTTAAGGACCAGTTTTGATATTTTACCTTGAAAGTCTGTTTAATTCCTTCTTTAATCTAGATGCTAAGAAGTGGATATGACTTTGGGAGACAAAAAACATTATTTTAATATTGTTAATTTAGTCTTTGAATAAGATGCTTCATTAAAAAGAAATAAAATAAACTTTCTGTTCTGGTGAATCACTTTTTTTTATCTAATTGGATCAACAATTCCATCATTGTATAACAGTAAACATCATTATGTAGCATTATGTAACAGTAAGTTAACAGCTTTTGAAATATATTCAGTCATTAACTGGGTCTGGATCTATAAAATTTCTATAAATTATCCAAAAATTTGCTACACTTCAAATCAATGGCAACAACAGCACAATTACTTCTAAGTAACACAAGTGATAATTATGAAATATGGATATTACTACCAGGCTAGATGAAACTAATTAGATGAATTATTCTTTGTATATATTAACCATCAATCTTATTTAATGGGTATGGTTGGCGCACAGAGTAGAATACTGTAATAAAAATCAAAATTTTGACATAGGAATGTCAAAGTATACATTAGTGAGAGGTTAAAAAATACCAAAGAGGCACTTTTTGAGCGGTCTGCATCCACTTTAACCCTCCAGAAGTGATATGGAATGATAGAATTAAAGAGGTGGTGGCATTGGTCTCCCAGACAGATTATGCAAAAAAATTTCTCCAAAAGTTTATAATAAATAAATAATAATAAATTTTTAATAAACTTTCATTTAGGTTACTTTTGTGTGGCAAAAATTATTAGAAAATACGTTCTCAAATTGTCTGACAGACCGTATGCCACTTCTGGAGGGTTAACGATGTCCATTTTAGTGAGGTTGCTTAATATCTAATGGCTAATACTTCTGGCAGAGACCCAACTGAAAGTGTCCACAAACAAATGTGTCCATGTTAGGGAAGTGTTCATTAAGAGAGGTTTCACTGTATTTAGGTTTACCTGATTTGAATTTATTTCAGTGGTCAATAATTCACACCCAATTCTTTTTCATTAAATTTCATATACCTTAATAAATAAGCAATCACAAATAATGTCTCTAGGTTTAAAAATTTAAAAGAAAAAAAAAAACAATGTATATTTTGGCCTTTAGAATTGTTCATAACCTCAAATAAGTTGGGTTGGGTTGTTTTACCTTTGAGCGGCACTTTTTTGCACACCATGGGCTAAATGGCCAGGTCACAAGGACCCCGAAGGCTCAGAGAAGGTTGGGGGAGGGGACCCACTGGAACAGCTGTTGGGAGACAGATGGTAGCCTCCCGTCAAGGCCATCCAGCGTGTTCTTTAACGTGCACAGGGTATGGCTCTCCCGCACACGGGGCCACGCTTAACGTCCCATCCGACGGATGGCGGCCTTTCCAAGCCCATCGGTGTCCCCTACTGACCGTGGGCAGGGCGGGGAATTTTGCGGAGATAAATCTCAACGCTGACCCAGCTGGGACTCGAACCTGGGAACTACAGATTACGAGCCTGGTGCGCTACCGATTGAGCCACCCCCGCCCCACCTCAAATGAGGATTGATTTATTATTTGTAAAACTATAATTTATATATAAAAAATTATTTATCATGAATAATTTGGATATTTAGAATATGGCTGAATGTATATCGCAGTGGCAAAAATATCAAGCACAAAAAGGTTTCCAGAAAAAAATATACAGTGAAGAATCAAAAATACAGTGGTAGGGTGCAAGCTTTTATGATATGCCAAGAATTTATTAGTTTCATGTTTACACAATTCAGGCTACAAATAGTCCCTCTCTCTATATATATCAATCTAAAAAGTCAATAGCTAGTAGCTGTATATATGTACAGTCAATAGCTATCAGTAGTTCAACAGTAGAGCACCTCACTTTGCCATCAGGAGACCATGGCACATACATCCTACCTGGCTCAAGATATTTTTTTCTGCTGAATTTAATAACATTTGTATATGAATGCCTATTAAAAGTTAGATTGTCATCATAAAGTTTATTTTTGAGAAACACTATCTGAAAATGTATTTCGTTAAATTTAATAACTGAAACTCGAAAAAAATTTAATAACTAAACAAAATTGGTGCAATCAAATATTATGTCATTTCATAAATGATGGGTAAAGAAATAATAACACAACTAATCTACAAATGGGACTCATGGTGTTGTGAAAATATATTGGTTAAAAATAATAATTAAGTAAAAATGTTAGTAAAAAGAGTATTTTTTCAGACATGTAAGTCTTATATTTGAAATTACTTAATATGCAAATCTGTAAATTGCTAATTTGCAGTTTTTGCTATTTGTACATAAGTTTTAACCATGCTGCATTTTTTTTCAAAATTTCCTTTTAAGTATAACACATTTTATTTTATATTTTAAACCACTGACCCATCCAATAATGCTCTTTGCTGCTAAAAAATTATCTGACCATATTTTAACATGCATTGTTTTTTGGCAGTATCATTGAAATAGATATTAGTGAATTATTTTAATGAAAAAGCATTATTAAAAAATATTCATATTTACAGATTGAATTTATTTGACCTAATATATAACAAAAAAAAATAACCAGTAAAATTAGATCGAAGTATCCAAAACCAAATGAAAAAATTGTACCTCCTACAACTTGTGTTCTACTTTTTATACATTTAAGAATTGCAGTCTTCACACATCAGAACTGTAGCTGCAAGTGTTTTGGACTGAATCTTAAGGATAACTGCCTTCATTTCAAAATATACTTTGTCTCTTATTCAAACTGTCAGTTGTTTGATTCATCACAGAGTTAATGCAGAAAAAAAGCAAAATTCATGATGGTCTTATGTTCATGAAATATGGGTTGTAAAGTGACTCTTGACTCTTTTATTTTCCCAAATCTCTCATCAGAAAAAGGGCAACTGCTCCTAATGCAAATTAATGTTTCTATCTTTTCAATACAAGTGAGTAGCTTGAGTTTCTAACCACTCCATCATCATCAAAGACCAGTTCTTTAAAGAACTTGCATTATTCTATTAGTTAACATATTTAAAATATTTATTTTTGCAATATATATATATTGCTCTTGCCCTAATTTGTTTATAGTAATGAGCCATGAGAATTATCCATGAGCCAAGAACCAAATCTCCTATTTCTCAGTCTTTAGTTTCAGTATTTGCTGTTTTTCAGTAACAGCGAATGCCTTACTGTATATAGTATATTTTATAAAATGGACTACAGAGTAAAATGTGAAAATTAGATATAAGAATATTAAACTTCATTTCTATGCTTCTTTTACTCCATCTGTAGATGCCTCTAAGCTATTGAGTCCATTCAAATCCTTATTATGCTTGATATCAAATCCTTCATCAGAATATTTGTCAATCCTGACCTTCCTTTTCCTGGCTATGAACACCAAGTCACATAAACAAGTCATTAAAAACATGGTTTAAAAATGCTCTTATTTACAAAAATCCAATCATAATTCAAAACACTAGAAATATAGAAGTTCTGGACAGAAAAAAGAAACAATTCCATGCTATCTCAACAGAAAATCCCATTCAGAGCTCAATAACTTCTTCAATAAGAATTTTAATGAAAAATATGTCTAAAGATAAATTAAAGATACCAATTAAAATAGGGGCAGGGGTGGCTCAGTCGGTAGCGCGCCAGGCTCATAATCTGTAGTTCCCAGGTTCGAGTCCCAGCTGGGTCAGCGTTGAGATTTATCTCCGCAAAATTCCCCGCCCTGCCCACGGTCAGCAGGGGACACCGATGGGCTTTGAAAGGCCGCCGTACGTCGGATGGGACATTAAGCCGTGGCCCCGTGTGCGGGAGAGCCATACCCTGTGCACGTTAAAGAACACGCTGGATGGCCTTGACGGGAGGCTACCATCTGTCTCCCAACAGCTGTTCCAGTGGGTCCCTCCCCCAACCTTCTCTGAGCCTTCGGGGTCCTTGTGACCTGGCCATTTAGCCCATGGTGTGCAAAAAAGTGCCGCTCAGAGGTAAAACAACCCAACCCAATTAAAATATATCCAAATCTCGATTTTAAATACACTGCTCACAAAAATTAGGGGATATTTCAAAATGAATATGAAGCGATAAAAAAAAGAAGCATTTGAATTGTTTTTATTAAACAAGAACATCAAAAAAGCAAACGACAAGTCAAAGAAAGTTGTTCGATTATGCAAATGAGATGCAAACTCAATTGTTGTGATTGAGTAGCAAGTGACATATTGGTGGGGGTGAACAGAAGCATGTCAAACTGGACAAGAATGGCACACATTGACTGTTCAGTAGGGTGTATGGTCATCCAAGACTGACAAAACACACTGACAGCGATGGGGCATGGACAGGATCAGAATGTCCAGCAGTTCTTGTGGGATCCTCTACCACTCTTGCTCCAGGGCAACTTCCAGCTCAAGAAGTGTTGTGGGAGGCATTGGACGGTTTGCCAGACGTCTTCCTAGTGCATCCCAAGCATGTTCAATGGAATTCAGGTCTGGAGAATGTGAAGGCCAGTCCATGCATTCGATTCCTGCCTCCTGAAGCATGTTGTTGACGAGACGCACACAGTGGGGCCTTGCATTATCGTCCATGAAAAGAAAATTGTTTCCAACTGCTCCAGCATAGGGTACCACTATAGGGTGCAGGACTTCATCTCAATATCTGACAGCAGTCAGCAATCCATTTCTGATGACGGGAGGTCGGTACAACCACCAATGCTGATGCCAGCCCACATCATGATTCCACCACCACCGAAGGAGTCCCTTTCTCACATGAAACGTGGATTCTCCTGTGTTCCTCGTTCACGCCAGATCACGACACGATGATTGTCAGGCTGCAGACTGAACCGTGACTCATCAGAGAAGAGGACAGTTGACCACTCATCACGGGTCCAATGACGATGCTCATCAGCCCACCCTCTATGGGTTCTACAGTGTTCAGCAGATAACGGAATGCATACCATTGGTCACCGGGCATGCAGTCCAACATGATGGAGCCAATTTCGTATGGTCTGGGTGCATATGCGTCGTCTAGTGGCAGCAAGAAACTGTCCCTGCAGCTCCATTGCATTGCTGCGCCTGTTCCTTCTTGCCAATAAGGTCAAGTAGCGGTCATCTCTTGCCGGCTTATTGACTTATCCGCTGAGAAGCTGGGGGTTGCAGCCGCGATTGATGGGCCGGAATGAGAGCCACAATAGGGCGTGGTGAACCCTGTTAGCTGTGGACATGCATTGGGGGGTTCCCGGGCTGAGCTGTGCACCTACCCGCACACTCATCGGGGGGCTCTTCAGTGGTGGTCTGTGTGATATTGGGGTGGACCTATGTTCACTGGGGAGTTTCGACCCGTTCACAATGGAGAGGACGAAGTTGGAGGCTCGCGGTCCTTGTTGGCCACCTGTGGCCAGCGGGCTTATCGATGGAACAGCCAAACTAAGAGTCCCACATGAATGAGATTTGGACTTATGGCTTTGCAGTGGAGGAACTTGGGTTCCTCTGCGAAGTGGGGTCCGGGTGCTGCAGTGTTGTGAGCCCCGGTAGGCTGAAGCTTTGTCGTGGTTGTGGGAGGGCCGCCGGCTGGGTTTGTCAGATTTACTGGCCAGGTGTCCCCGAAGCGGCCCGGCACGGTGTTAGGCCGAGATGGCGAGCGGGCTGTGGTGCCCGGCTCGATGGAGAGGACGAAGTTGGGGTCATGCCGAGAGGATTGGAGTCCCTCGAGGTGTGGCTTCTGATGGAAGTACCTAGGAGCCTCTACTGCGGAGGACTCAAAAAGCTAGGACTTTGTTTTATTTTCTGGCTCAAAATTCAAAAGACTAAGATCTTTTTATTTATGTATTATGGCTCGTTCTGGTCTAAATTCAGTGAGTGTTGGGCATATTCCTTGGCACCACTCAAAATTTCAAAAGATCCCACTCTCACTGCACCTCAATGACTATTACTTCAAGCAGACTATTAAATCCCAAGTAGCGCTTCTCTCTTCACATAAGGTCTTCTCCCGCTGTAGGTAGGCAAATGTTAAGGCAAGCTAAATTGATAGGAGCCTTTTTAGTTTATAGTGGTTTCTGTGGCAATCCCTTAAGGTGATATGCAGTCACAGTACTGCGGTGCACCGGGGTTGTCGCGAATCTTATTCGTTGTTGTGGCAGATGGGTGACCCTGCCCTCGTCTTCTTCATACTGTGCCAGTCTCTTGAAAGCGATTCCACAGTCTGCTAATCACACTTTGGGATGTTCCAAGTGCTGTTGCCACTGTCGTCTGTGTTTGACAAGCTTCAAGACGTCCTATGGCTCTCCAGGCTTCGCATTGGGGCAAATCTTATTGCAGGGGCATTGCAAGGGCTGGGAAATTGCAGGATGTGCACTTTCAAGATCAGGGAATGTGCAGATACTCCAGTACTTTCAGCCTTTTGTATAGTGCATTTTCACCAATGACATAAAAGTTGGTTTTGCACCTCATTTGCATAATCGAACAACTTTCTTTGACTTGTCATTTGCTTTTCTGATGTTCTTGTTTATAAAAAAAAAATCAAATGCTTCTTTTTTTATTGCTTCATATCGATTTTGAAATATCCCCTAATTTTTGTGAGCAGTTTAATATTTGTTCAATATTCAGAGTTATGAAAGCTTGAATATTTCACAGGCTGCAAAAAATTGACCCTAAAATTTAATTAAAACAGTTTAAGAGTGGCCCACAGCCCAGTAGTTAGCATGCTTGGTTACTGAGCAAAGGGATCTGGGTTCGAGCCCCAGGTAAGGCATGGATGTTTGTGTTGTCTTTCTGCTGTGGTCTCACCATCCTCATACACCTTCTACTACGTCTTATAAACTGATAGGCTCCTTTCAGACCTCTGTAGCAAGCCGCTGCTTGATGAGGTGTTAATTTCCTTTTTACTTTATTTTTTTAAGAGATCAGTACCAGATAAAATGCACCCTGTACTCTACTAGAATCAACCATGATCTGTGATCTCTTAACCTGTTTTAATTCAATTTTGGGGTCAATTTTTTGTAGACTCAAATATTCCAGCTTTCATACATCTTCGAATACTGAACAAATATTGTTAAAATCAAGATTTCGAAAGATTTGATTAAGGTCTTTAATTTATCTTCAGACATATTTTTCATTAAAAATCATACTGAAGAAATTATTGAGCTCAATGCAATCTTCTATTGACATAAAATGGAACTGTTTCCACTTTTCTATCCAGTACCTGTATACTACATTAATAAATAAATTTAGCCCCAAGGAAAGAAATATTCAAAGACTAAATGGTAGCTATTTCAAATAAAGGAAATCAATTGAATATATTAATTATTACTAAATAGAAAACTCCTATTATCTCATTATAGAAAGCATGAAGAATATGCATATAGCATTGTAACACACAAAGAACTATTCCTGCAAAACTATGATCTGGATTAAAGCTCAAGACATGCTGGGTAACTGTCTTTGTAATTCATAGCAAGTTGGACTGTAACTTTCAATACATTTCAAACTTTACCCCAACTGTAGCCCACATTTTCAAAACTGATTTTAAGTCTGAAATATTTTATCTGACTGGATCTTACTGGAATAAAAATAAAGGAGATGGGGGAGGGGAAGACATTGCATTACCATTCTAGTATAAAATTTTCACTCTGTTTTAATGATCTTTTTAAAAAAAATTCTAAAAAAAAATTGTCTGAAATATATAAATATTTAATAATATTTTGCCTCCATTCCAGTTACCGGCATTCTCAAAGGGGGAAGGGGTATTGCTTCCTTTCCCGCTACTACCACTATTTAGATCTGGCACTGTTTTATATTGTCTAAATTGTCTTTAGGATACATAATTAGTAGTTTCTTTTTAAAATTTCAGCAAACTACAAGGTAAAGTAGAATAACATTAGATTGTTCTTTTCACCACACTATATAAGTACTAAAGCAATTACAGATTTTGTAATACTCCTGAAAAAAAATATAACTGAATTTAATTTTTTAATTTACTGCTGTTAAAAGCATCATTGTAAATGATCAGATAAACTGATTATTAAAGAGCAATAATTTTAATACATAAATTGATGTGATGTCTAATCTGATCATTAAGCCTGTGTTACAGTCAGGTAGTGAAGAATGGGTTTTTACACAAAACTTTAATCTAGATAGGATGAATTCAAATTCCATTACATGGGTTTCATTATTATGCCACAATAATGTATTATAGAACATAGATGAATTTTAAAAAAATTGTATGCACAAAAAAGTTTTTCTGACCATTTTACATTATTTAATGGTGCAAAACCTACTAAGAATGCCCTACTGATATTTCCAACTCAGATCAAATGATTCTTCATAGCAAGAGAAGCTGCTTTCCATTAAGGATGTTTTGTTTCATATGTTATTAAAAATCAGAGAAAAAATTGTGCCAATTTTTTTAAACTGATCTATGAGTATTTCAATTTTGAAAAATTTAGGAAACAATAACTTACAGTTGGAAGCTGTAAGTTATTGTTACTAAGCTTTGGTCACAACAAGAAAGAAACATATTATAACAAAAAAACTTTGGTCACAACAAGGAAGAAACATAGTCATGAGTGCAACTCAGAATGAAGTTGAATGATATGACAAGTTTAAAGACTTTGTTCCAAAATGAATATACTAGTTTAAAGACTTGGTTCCAAAATGAATATACTAGTAAAATATACTAGTAAAAGAAGAATTGTCTCATGTACTTCATGAATGGCCATGCAACAAGAGTATCAATATATATGTTTATGGAGAAAAGAGAAATATTTTATCAGAGTACCCAAGAAGCATTAAAGGAGAAAGTGAGACTGAAAAAAGTTTGAACAAAAATGAAAGGGAGAAAAAAAAAAAGACTACATGGGGGGGGGAGGTTAAAAAAAATGAAAAAAGCATTAACAATAATATTTAAGAACTGTTTTATTTTTTTAAATCCAACTATGAAAGCTGGCTTTTCCTTTTGAGTTATTCAGATATTATTGCAATTTTGTAATGGTTGTAAAATCACCTTTTTGTTCAAATACAGTTAATGCATAATATTGTTTCCATTGCCTTGAACAACCTTTTGTATAATGTTCATCAAATTAATAATCATTTTAATAATTAGAACCATTTTCACAAATTACTGCTGTTTCAAAGAAATGACTTATTAAGTTAATTGAATTAGCTGACATGTGGAAAATGAGAATAATAATGTTCCACAAATTAAAATTATCATTTACAAAATGTCAATTATTTTTATGCAGCTGACAAAAATAAAAAAAAAACATACATATAGGTAAAATAATAACAGGTGGTATTTAGCTTATCCACATGGACTTTTAGTTTGCAAGGCACTATTTCAATACTACATTGGTTTCCATAAATTAAGAAATAACCCTATGCTATGTTAATGGGAAGCTAAGGTTAAAGATCTATAACTTCTAAAATAATGTTTTTCGTTTTGAAAAATGTGATAGCAGATATAGATCTCAATCAAATATATCAATATCTCGATTTTCAACAACATTCATTCAGTATTTAATGAGTTATGAAAGTTTGAATATTTAACAACAGCAATGTCAGTCTCAAGAAGAATTCTTTACACATGCTTCTAAAATATACACTTATTTTATGAAACACTTTGAAGCAATACTTATTACTAAGATTTAACTTCTCAAGTCAATTTCTATGACTTGAATTGTTATTGTTAAATATTTAGACTTCCATACTCATTAAATATTAGCAAATATTGTCAAAATCAAAATATTGATATATTTGATTAAAATCTTTATCTGCTATCACATTAAAATTTTATTTTTTTATACATTATAGAGCTTTGACATTTGCTTCCATTTACATAACATAGGATTGTTCTTTAATTTTTGGAAACCTGTTTATATTCGATATAAGAAATATAAAAGCTTCTGGGTTGGGTTAACCTCTGTGCAGCCTCTTTGTCCACAATATTGGCTAAATGGCTATGTGACAAAGACCCTGAGGGCTGAGAGGAGATTGGGTGAGGGGACTTATGGGACAGCTGTTAGGAGACAGATGATAGCCTCCTGTCAAGGCCATCTAACATGTTCTTTAATGTGCACAGGGTATGGCTCTCCAGCACACGAGACCACAGCATTATGTCCCATCCGATGGACAATGGCCTTTCCAAGCCCATCACAGTGTCCCCTAATGACTGACGGCAGGGAGTTTTGTGGAAATAAATCTTAATGCTGGCCCAGCAGGGATTTGAAGTTGGGAACTGCAGATTATGATCATGGCACACTACTGACTAAGCCATCCCTGCTTCTTAAAAGTTTCTGAGATGATACAAAATGATATAGAGAGGGAAAGTGTTTGTTTTAGTTTGTGATAATCCAATTTCCATGTCATGGCATCTTGGAAAGTCACTGCTCAAGAAATCTTTAGATCACCAGGTTCCATATTCCTGAAAACAAGATTAGAACCTGTGCTGGTCAGAGTGAGCAGAATTTCACCTGTTTGGTTGGCATCATACAAGTTTCCTGCATCAATTGTTTGGCCTGGATTATCCAAAAGAGCTAGAAAATGCAGGAATTTCACCAAAAGTAGAAAAACATCATTTCTCTTATGATCAAAAATGCAAATAAAACATAGGCAAAAAACTGTCAAACAAAATAATGTTTTTATTTTGTTCCATCAAATGTATTATATAAATCTGAATATGTAAAAATTCTTTCATTACACAAAACAATAATTGTATAAAATGTAAAAATAATTTTTCATTAAAGTAAAATGGCACTGAACAGCTAAGAGAATGGTTATATGAAAATTTCTGACAAATCAAAAACAAAGTATATACACCGAAGAGCCAAAACATTATGACCACCTGCCTAATATGATGTTGAACTTCAATGTGCTGCCAAAACAGCTCTTATCAGGTGAGGCATGGATGCTACAAGATTTCTAAAGGTGTCTTGTGGTATCTGGTACCAACACGTTACCAGCAGATCCTTTAACTTTTTTAAGTTACATGGTTAAGCCACCGCATATCGGATATTCTGTTTCAACACAAACCACAGATGCTCGATTGGATTGATGTCCAGGGAATTTGGAGACCAGGGCAATACCTGGAAGTCTTCCTCAAGTTCCACATACCATTCTCGAACAATCCAGGCAGTGTGGCATGACACATTATCCTGCTGAAAGAAGACACTACTAGAGGGGAATACAGTTGCTATGAAAGGATGTACATGGTCTGCAATGATGCTGAGATAGGTGATGCTCATCTGCCCATTGTAGGTGCTTTCAATGGTGAACTGAGGTTAGGATGGGCACTCAGAGCAGCCTGTGGCTACACAGCCCCATTTTCAGCAGGGTTCGATATACTGTGTGTTGTGACACATTAAGCCCATCACCAGCATTTAAATTATGGGCAAGTTGCACCACAGCATACCTTCTGCTGGCTCGTACCATATGGGATAGCCTTCACTTACCTCTAGCATCGATGAGCTGCGGTTGGACCACACCTTGCCAATGGTTTGTGGTTTTTCCCTCCTTGGACCACTTTTTGAAGGTACTAACCACAGCTAACCATAAGCACTCCACAAGCCTTGCCATTTCAGAAATGTTCTGACCGTCATTTGGCCATTACAATTTGGCCTTTGTCAAACTCACTTAAATCCACTGCCTTTCCCATCTCAAGAGCAAGAATAACACTGATTAACAGAGCTCAATATCAGGTATTATTTATACCATTTCATGACCTTCTTACACACACACACACCATCGTTTACCTGCAGTTGCTTCGATTTGCATAACTGCATGCGCTGGTCAAAATATTTGGGCTCTTCGGTGTAACTTATGATGTATATAACACATTTCACTGTAATGTAAATTATATCATTTTTACACTTACTACTTTAAATGTTTTATTGATGAATATATAATGTTTGGTCCTCAAACTAAATCAGGCAATACTTGTCAGTCTTTATAGCATTTTTAAAATGTCTCTAGTTAATTGTTTGGGCCTGGATTATTCCAGAAGAGCTAGAAAAGTGCAGGAATCCCACTAAAAGCAGAAACATATCATTTCTTCTATGACTCAAATGGTTCAAATATGTTTTTAATAGCAGTGGAAGAAATTGTAATTTTAATAAAATATGTTCACTGTCCCATTTAATTCCCATACCTGAAAAACCACTGGGACAAGGAGCATCCTCACACAGATAACTTTAACTGCAATCTAGGTGTCAATGGGTTAAGATGGAACTGAAATGGGTCTGATGCAATGTAGTTGAGTCATGACATCGCGGCTTTACAATCGCAGACAAAAGATGACACAATCGTTAGTTGTAAGCAACATCTTGTAGGATGAGAAATCTTTTAAGTGATTCCCATTTACCCCTAAGTCATAAGTACAACACAAGTGATCATTGCGATTTCAATCCAGCAGTAATGATGCCTCGTAACTGAGTTAATAGTGCATATACATTTTGTTACATTTCCGGGGATGTGACGTTTGCAAGTCAGAAAACGACCATCACTCCAATAGTGAAAGCGGCATACGAGTTTTATTTTAGATACAAGATCGGGGACCAGGACAAGGCCTGGGCCCCACACATATGCTGCAGTACATGTGCAGGAAATCTCCTGAAGTGGCTGAAAGGCGAAAAAGTGGCAATGTCATTTGCTGTTCCTATGGTTTGGAGAGAGCCAAGAAATCATTCAAATGACTGCTACTTCTGTATGTTTTTTGAGAGTCTCTGGAGGCATCACTGTTTCTGGAGGCATCACAAGGAAAAAGAAGTGGACAATAGTGTTCTCAATATACAATCTGCTCCCCAACCAGTTCAGCATGTTGAAGGCGTCCCCATTCCCGAACCTCCAAAAGAATTTTCGATCAATTCAGATGATGAGGAGGGAGGCAAATAGATGTCAGGTTCTCTGCAATGTTTAATGATGATCCATATGTCTTCCACGGTGCATCATCTGTGCCACACATTCTCAGCAAAGAAGAAATATACAATCTTGTTCGCAATCTGGAGCAGTCCAAGGCCAAAGCAGAGTTACTTAGATCAAGACTTAAACAATGGAATCTTCTCAAGGAAAATGTTCGAGTGACTTCATTTCGAACTCGTCATGAGCAATTTACGCCTTACTTCAGAAAGGAAGATGATCTTGTGTTCTGCTCTGATGTAGATGGCCTGATGAATGCCCTCGTTATCAAACATGACTCTCAAGAATGGACATGCAGTCTACATGAAAGAAACCTACCATAACCTAAAACAGCAAGTATGGCTGGAATCTCTCTTGTGACTTCAAGGTAGTGGCTCTGTTGATGGGTCTGCAGCTGGGATATACGAAGTTTCTTATGTGAATGGGACAACCAAGCAAAGACTTTGCACTATGTGAAGATAAACAGGCCTCAGAGGAAATCTCTGAAGATCAGTGAGAAGAATGTGGAACACACAGAACTGACAGAAATGCACAAAATCCTGCTACCATCCCTACACATCAAACTCAGTGTGATGAAAAACTTCGTAAAAGCCATGCGTTGGACTAAATCAGCTTTCAAGTACTTTGTTGACAAATTCCCACCTCAGCAAAGCAAAAATTAATGAAGGAATTTCTGTGAGTCCTCAGATACATGAGCTGTTCAGAGACCAGATGTTCGACAACCTGCTTCAGGGTGATGAGAAAAAGGCTTGGGATGCATTTCGTCTGGAGTCAACTAAAATCCTCAGGAATATCAGGGCAGACAATTACAAGAAACTGGTTAAGGACATGTTGTCTCTGTATCACAAACTTGGCTGCAATATGTCCTTAAAGATTCAATTTCTCCACCATCAATTGTGACATGGTTAGTGATGAGCGCAGCAAAAGTTTTCACCAGGACATTGCAATGATGGAGAAATTATAACAGGAAAACTGGTCCACTTCAATGTTGGCTGACTACTGTTGGACAATCACCAGAGATGATCCTGAGCAGCTGTACAAGTGACAGGCAAAGCGACATCTGAAGTAGAAGCGGAGTTTTACCAATATGTCATATGTACGTATTACTCTATTATATATAAGAAACTATTGCCAATTTCTCAAAAATAATAGCCAATTTTGCATTTTCATTATATTTGTGTTCAGCACCTTGAAATCTTTAAGAAATGGCTACTTTTATCTCACAGACATGACTTTCATGAAAATTTGTTGCCCAGTGGTATTTAACTGTTTTATTAATGATATATTTGATATAAATTTTTTTGAAATGTTACTGCATTTGCAGATGATACTGTATTGTAAGATTACATACTGCATTATTATACAGTATATAACTGATGAAATGACCAAATGTTAAACTATACAAATGCAGATATGCTTATATTACAGAAATGGTTGGAGAAAAATAAATTGATTTTGAATTTAGATAAGGCAAAGTTTATAAATTTTTCACTTTCAACTTAACCCTGGAATATGTGATTAGATATCATTCTGAAAATTGTAACCAATTTATTTACTTGTTCATGTTAGAGATATCAGAGGCATTGGAATACACATATAGATCATGTGTCTCAAAAACTAAAATCTGCTATTAACAGGTTCTTCATTTTAAAAGTTTTTTTGAATATTGAAAATAAAAAAATTTAATTTTGAAATCTTATTTATAATATGCATTTCTTGTGTGGGGTAGAGCTGGAAAAACTATACCAAACAGGTTAAAATGTCCCTGCAAATAGATATTGTGAGAATAATGATGAAAAAAAAAAACCAGATTAACACATACTGCACCTTTATTTTTGGAACTTGAAGTTTTACCTTTAAAAGAATTATAAGAATTTTAATTTACATTTTCCAACATTTTATTGATTACAATACTATTATGTCATCTTATTCTATGAGAGAGAATTGTAACAAAATTACACATAAATTTAATTTTCCCAAAAATCACTTAAAATTAAAGCTGTTTTCCGATAATATTTACAAGATAAGCTCACTGGACAAAGAATTAATCACCCCTAGATGATTAACATAGCGACTAACACAAATGTGGCACCAACCACTTCTTGTCACTGTATGAACCCCATAGCGCACGGCACAGCTATTTGTAAGACGCATTTATTATTGGTGCACCCTCTGCTGCTGTCTAACAGACCCTCTTACCGCAGAAGATGAAAATTTTTTTGTCCGGTGAGCTTACTTCGGTTTAGCGTTTTTGCTACGTGGTAAAATTACCAAGTATTTACCTTTTAGTGCTGGTTCTTAAGCTAATCAATCTTATTTTAACAAAGTCTCACCACTGACTGATGTCCTACTTTTGTATAGTGGATTCAATCATTGGTGAGACTTTTCTAAAATAAAATCGATTTGCATAAGAACTAGCATTAAAAAGTAAGTACTTGGTACTTGTAAAAACATTAAACTAAAGTATCTTCTAAAAATTATCTGAGAATAACTTTAATTTTAACAATGAATTTTGCAAGAATAAATTTATGTGAAATAATAGCACTGTGAATTTTTGTTATATTGCAACAAAATTGTGATCCCTAGATTATTTAAAACAAATTTCAAACAGAATATTATGTATATTGGCCCTAGATATAATCAAGTAAATAGTGAAATAAGAACACTAAATAATATTGTAAAGTTTAAAAAAGAAATTTCAAATTGGTTGTTTACTCTTGATGACCCAATGCATTATTTTATTGAGCTATGTTGAAACTTAATTGTTGTAAATTTTGTTTATATACATCCACAAACAAGATTCTAATGTGGATGTGCCTTGATTATAACTATGTTCATAAATTGATTTCAATAAAATTTATTATTTATTCATTTATAATTTTTATAGCATTGACACACATCTGCATCAAGTGGCAGCAAATGTATTAAGGGCAACACAGTGGTATATTGTTTGATGCTAATAGGTATAATATGCAAAAGCAAAATAATTTAGCAAGTGTAAAAACTGTCATTGTACATAACTGCAAAATTAAGGTAACAGTACGTCCATCAATATTTTAATTTTAGCATCCCAGAAAGTAAAAATATGCTATTATAGGTAACATTACATGAAAATTTCAAATATCTAAACAAAACTGATCTATGACCCCACAATTCCTTGCAACATGCAAATTACTAATGCCTATAAAAACAGATTGGTAAATGCTTTTTATGTAAAATATTTTGCTGACATACAGGATTCGAACCCACATCTCTCCAGAAACATTCCAGGCATTAGTTCAACAAGTTAGAATATTCTGGCATGTTTCTGGAGAGATGTGGGTTCGAATCCTACGTCAGCAAAATTTTTTCCACAAAAACATTTATTGATTTATATATGTTTAAGCATTAACAGGTAACATTGAGATTATGAATTATTGTTAAACACAGATTGGTACTAGATCATTCCATTTCAAAATTGTTGCTTGCTAGCAACAATTTTGGAAAGGAGGGATAATCTCATTATTTCTACTGAAAATGGCATGCCATCATCCTTTAGATGATTCCTTGTGATGGCTTGCTGTTGTAAGACTTGAAGCAGGGCAGTCAGAGGCAGAGGTAGCAAGATGGTTCAGTGTGTCAAGAAAGGTGGTATTGACATTTTGGAAACAGTTCCAGGAGACAGAACAATTACCAAAAGAGTTGGCCAAAGTGGTAGGAGAGTTGCTTCAAACTGAACTGACCATTACCTGTCTCCAAAGTCAAAATGGAACAGTATAATGACTTTGAGTTAACTGTCTCTCAAGGTTTCTATTGCTACAAGTGAAAGGGTTTTCAGCAAAACAGTGTCATGAAGTCTTAATGTGAAATGGTGGCCAGGAATCAGTGGTTTGCATCCTACAAACTACCAACCACCAAAAAGCTTGTCTAAACTGGTGCTGCCAACATGTTAGTTGGAACACTGAACAATGGGCTAATGTTCTGTTTTCTAATGAGTCTAGATTTCACCTACAACCAGATTCTAGACTTTGTTTAATCTAGAAAGAATAAAGAATGTAATACCATTCCTCCAATATCAGAGAAAGGAATATTTATGGTAGAAGTGGTGTGCTAGTCTGAGGTGCATAACCATCAATGGACTTACTCCTCTTCATGTGTCCAATGGAGGCTCCTTAACTGCTCAGAAGTACACAGAAGAAATCCTTGAACCCTATGTGCAACTTATTAGGGGTGCAAATTGGTTATGATTTCTTGTTTATGGATGACAGTGTCCATCTGCATACAGCTAATCTGGTGCAGGAGTACTAAGAAATTAAAGTAACCAACAAATGACCTGGCAGCAATATGACCAGACCTAAATCACATTGAACATGCATGAAATACCTTAGGAAGATGCACTGCAAACTGTCAGCCACCTCCTAAGTCACTCAACGAGGAAAAGTTAGCTCTTGTGGAATAATGGAATTTCTAGCCTTAGGCCATTCTGAACACCCTTCAGTTGAGCATGGATCAATGTTCTCAGGTCTGTTTAGCAATCAGAGGGTATCTTATTCCATACTGACATCATATGTGCATATTTTGCAGCATCTGAAGTAAATTTCTGCAATATGCAATGTTTTGGTGACATCACTGTAATACATTCATTTCCCATCTGATGGTTCTCGTTTTCTGCACATTTTCTCTTTATACTAAAATACATTTCTAGAAAAATTTTGTTTAAGTACATCATAGAGTACAAAAAAAATTATGCCACATTTTGTTAGTGTTACCTAGATTTTGTCAAGCAGTGTATGAAAGGAACTTGCAGTTTATTTTATTTAACACATCAATCTTATACATTATTTTGTTTTCTTGTCAATAGAAATTTTGTAAACAGATATGTACATGCACAGTTCACAAACTTTTTCTTACTGTGGAATATCTGAAAGCTTTGAGGAAAAGTTAAAAACTAAACATGCTTTGTTGAAAGTTACTGATAATACTGTCTATTGAAACAAGGAATCCTGGTATACTATGCTCAAAACTTTGGATCTCAAAAGATTAATATGCTTATTATGTTTTGTCTAAAGACAGGTCATAATAACGTAACTGGTAAATTTAAACATGTTAAAGAACATATCTCTTCAATACTTCTGATAAATATTTCAAGTGGTAAAACATAAACTTGCTATGTAGCTGTTTATCAAAATGTAAAATTACCATACCTAAAAGCAATAGCAAAGTGGTTAACAAGTTTTGCTAAGGAAATAATGCCAAACTTCAATACCAAATTAAGAATTAATATTTATAGTTTCTTTCTTTTGAGATATCATCTCCCTATGGGCTTTCTCTGTGGTATTAATCACATATGGTGGCCAAGTTTCATTTAAAACCCATTTGAATCAAAATATGTTCAACCCTTACAGTGCCAGGGATTTTTTTACTCTAAAAATGCAAATCAACTTCTAAGCCTCATTACGAAACAGCTATTGAATGAAATAGTTTACATTACATACTACGAGAAAGAACATTTAATTCTGAACAAAAAACAATAAAAAAAGGAAAAAATTGGTAAACATAAAAAACGCATTGCAAGGTCATTTGTACCGATTTTTGAAAACTATTTAATCAGCTCTTGGTACTAAAATGGTTAATCTCGAGTTAAAAAAAAGGTGTTTTGACAGGTTTTACATTTTTATTAGATGAAAATGGTTTATGTTACAAAGTTAATCCTATTAAATGTAATGAACTGCATTTGAAAGCACAAGTAAAGAAGTGAGAAATCTTTCGAGGAAGAGTGATTCTGCTAGTGGTTTCAAGTCAGAGTTGAAACATGGCAATCATTTTTGTCCATGGACTGGAAAGGGTAAACAGAACATGTTCCATTTTTCATCTCCATCTTCTGTTACTTTTTTATAACTACTAACAAAAAATTTTACTTTTAAAGATTTAATAGTAGAAAGGCTAAAATCAAATTAAAAATTGCTGAACATATCCTTGATGACTAAACAGAATTCTTGAAGGAAACTAAATGGAACAGAAATTGTAAAATTCTAATGACATTTATTTTCTTATATGGAATATGGTGAAAAAGTTTACAACAAATTTTAATTTCACTGAAAAATGACGAATGAAATATCATAGTTTCAGCTAAGTCATATAAATTCAAAATAGCTGTGTGCTTGATGTATGTCATTCTTTTTGGCTATTCCTTGGTAAAACACAAAGATTTAATGAATATTTTCAAAAATAAGAGCACAGTGTAAATAAGCCAATTAAAAATAATCACATGCAACAATATTGAGACAGTTGTATGGACTGCCATGCACAAGATTTTTTGGGAAAATAGAACAAAAAATAGTTTATATCATCAAAAATTTAAAATTCAGATTCTGTGCCACTCTCAAACAGAAATCAACCTCACAGCAGAATCTTCACCTAAAATAACAGCCACATCAAAAACACTGTGAAGTCACAGTAATAAGGACTGTACTATCCTACAGGAAAATAGACTTGCCTATTTATCAGATTGCAACCCAAGAAAAAGCAAGGTAATTTTTTAGATAAAAATAAATCCAACTAAATTTTCCAGTTTTTTAGACATTACAGTGGTATACAACAATTCTATTAATTTTAAATCTACACTGTGACTTAATCCACTTCCTTTTACTATAAATCATCCAATGTAGATGAATACCCAATAATTTTTTTAAAAAAACTTGTTTTAAAGCAAAAAAATTCTCTTCCAATTTAATAGTAATCAACTCAATGGAATATAAGTTTCTTTTTAAATAAAAATTTCCTGAAACAGAACTTTTGTATACAATAATGTTTATGTTTTCTTTTTGTCTATATTATATGAAGATGCCGTCCCATGGCCGAGTGGTTAGCGCGCTTGGCTACTGATCTAAGGGACCTGGGTTCGAGCCCCGGGTAAGGCATGGCTGTTTGTGTCATTTTTCTGCTGAGGGCCTGCCATCCTCTCAGACCTTCTACTATGGCATATAAACTGACAGGCTCCTGTCAGACCTCTATGGCAAGTAGCTGCTAGAGGGGGTATTTATTTATTTCTTTTTTATTATATGAAGACCCTACAGTCAGATCTTTGTGCCAAGCAGGACTACCACAGAGGAAACTTAAATTTATGGTAAATACAAAATTTGTAGTTACTCTTGTCATAGCTTTCAGTTCAATGCAGCTAACAAATAATCTGAACTTCATCCTCACAGATCACGATCTTAAAACTACTCTGCATGCAACAAAATCTGTACAAATTGGTAAGAAATAAATGATTTATGAATTTTTCTTATAAAACAAATTTATAATTTAGATTTTTTTTTTGTAATATATTTCAACAGGTTTTCTGCAATTCAGTACACATATACTTGCACTTGTGCATGCCTTTAAGAAAATTATTATAAATTGCACCTTTTTTTTTCAATTTAAAGGCATGCTTATTTTCAGAGATGGAAAATTACTGCTCATACAGGTGACCAAAGATTTAAAACTGGCAACTAAAATATTATCTACATATGGTGATTCCTTAAACAACTAGCTCCTGATATATTTAGAAATTTTTCCCTTCTACAATGTTGTGTTTTTGTAGATTACTTATTCCATCATCAAACTCTTGCTGCTCTATTAGCTAAAGATCTTTATATCTATATTATAGAATATTTAATGACATCTATGCAACCTAATTTCTTTCAGAAATGATAAAATATGAAAGGATCATTGCACACACATCTAAGAATACATTTCCAATAAAAATATTTGATACCATAAGTATTATTGATATTTAGCCCTTTTAATTGCTGTTTTTAATTCTGGCAGATTCATGTTTCAACATATTCAATAATGACATAACCATGGATATTTTTCATAGTGCATATATTTGTCACACACAGTAAAAGGGTTAATTAGATTTTGCAATAAAATCCTTATCTACCAATGATGCTCAGGAAAGAATTCAATTAGTCATTCTCTGCCTTAGAATTGTAATGGATTATTCTTATTTGCATTTGCACAAATTTAACTTTGTAAAACAAAACTTTTATCATGACCATAATATTAAGTTTTCCTAAAAGCAAAGTCCTTTATGCCAAATGCGATCTTTTACTGTTAATTATTAAAAATATTTATTGCAGTGATTTTATTCTGGCTGACTGCAATGCCGAATTATAATTATGGAAGCAATTAGGGGAACTGGCAATCAGTTAAAGAAAAACTGTGACAATCATTTTGACCCTGATAACAGTAAACAAAGAGCATTCTTAAATCCCCTGCTGTCCCGTGGCCAAGTGGTTAGCACGTTTGGCTACTGATCTAAGGGACCTGGGTTCGAGCCCCGAGTAAGGCATGGATGTCTATGTCATTTTTCTGCTGAGGTACTGCCATCCTCACAGACCTTCTACTATGGCATATAAACTAACAGGCTCCTGTCAGACCTCTGTGGCAAGCAGTTACTTGAGGGGGTACTTATTCATAAATCCATCAGTGATTTTGCACTGTTACATATTCCAGTATCCATAACTCTATAAAATGGTATTCTAGAGGAATATTTATTATGTTTTAACTTAGTTTTAGTCTCATTTTCCCCCCAAAAAAATTATTTTAGAAGATATTGAGTTTAGAGTCATGCTTTGATTGACATAATATAAAGCTGTTTAAATACTAATTATAAGTTAAATACTGATTATGAGTTAAATGAATATATTTTTTCCACACTACAACTGATTTTATTCTTGACCGATATACACAATTTACTTTGTTAACGTCCTTGAAGGGTCAACTACAATTTCAAAGTACAAAACTTTCACAAATAATTTTCATTGATGCAAATTACATCCTTCTAAAACGATAAATAAGGTGAAAAGTATAATTAAGGTGAAAAGTACTACCACACCAATTCCACACCACACATAGAATTGGATCAAAAGTTCTGGAGGGCAGTGTAGAAAAATTAAATTTAGAGCAATTTATGTTTTTTTGCTGTTTTGTTTTTATCCTACCAAGAATATCTGTTCATTAAACATTGGAAAACACACTAAATTGTTTTTACTACATTGAATAACTTTACTTAAATGGTAATCTAGCTCATAATCAGCATGTTAAATATTTTCAATAATTATCAATTAAAGATCATAGTTGTCATAAAGCACTATGATTTTAGGAATTTATTATCATGGTTATGATAAAAGTTTTGTTTTAAAAGATTAAATTTGAACAAATGAACCTAAAGCTAAACAAAAATTTCACTCCAAAATGCATTTATGAGCAACAAAGTACTTAATCTAATGAATGTTTCACAAATATCTAAATCATGTTTTTCAAATATTTCTCACACACTTCTGTCATAGCTATTCTGTAGTTCATGGTGGAATGGGGAATTTTTTATTTCTATGCAAGTTTATTTCCCTGAAAAAATTACTTGAATTCTGTGTAAATGAATGCAATAATTATTTGAAATATTTTGCACATTTCTATTGTAGTCTATCTATACATATTTGTTTTGATATTTCATGGCAATTAGATCACAACAAATTAAAAACTCAACGTATATAAATTACATGGCAAAATTTTAACTGGACATTTCAAGTGAAATGAAAAAACTGTATTTTCATATTTCTTTAACTAATTACCAGTTCCCCTAATTGCTTTAATAATTATAATTCAGTATTGCAGTAAATGTAACATGAATGCAATAATTTAATTCTGAAAATAAGCAATTAAAAGAAAATCATCAAGTATTAAAGAATAAATAGATATACATCAATGTCATTTAAAAATGACCAAACAGCAGAGAATGCTTTATTATCAGCTTAAAGCCTTTCTGAGAAATGAATACAGCGCTCCGTGAATTCTGTGTATACAAACCTATATTTGACAATCTGCGGCCCTTAAGCACGTCATCTATCGGGAATGGGTTCCACAATACAAAACTGCAGGTATTTCACGGTAATGAACATACACCACATATATTGAAGGACAAAAGCTCACTCACGGGTTATCCACTGGGCATCCAATTTCAGCTACGAAGCAGTAGAGATTATGACATTCACAAAACACTAATACAACAGGTACTTCGGCGAGTATCAAACTATTGGACAAGCTGTCATTTTCTCAAAATGGAGGATTCCGACTCTCAGAAGCACTAGGTATGCCACCTAGCGGCAACTTCAGCTATGAAGGTCGTAAGCAAGCGTGCAACCAGCTGCTACATTAGTCATTGGCATTTCGCTACATCAAATAATCACTTTCCAGTTAGTTTTGCTTTACACGGAGCAGAGAACAAATCACGTTGACAGCTCACGCGTTCATTACTACCGTAACCAATGCAAATATTAGCAGTCTGTAACTCAATTTGGCTCAGAAACATGAACATATGAAGGAATATAATGGTAGTCTCAATTATTAACTATGAACCTCGTTAATGTGTCCAGCATATGCTATGGGCAAGTAGATTTACTTGAACTGAATCCCTTGACTCAAGGGTTATGGATATGCTTCAAGATCAAGGTGCATTTTCATATTCAGTTCAGGGAATTTTTCTTCTGCAAATTTCAAAATTATATTTACTGGCAGTATGGCATTGTTCGATGTGTGTAAAATTTTGATATCTGACAGAGCAGTATTTTTAAGATATTACTAAAACGAGACAAACAGGTAGTAAAGAAATATACGTGGCAGGGAGATGATAAAAATAGGGATTTGATCAAATCCCTAAGGTATATGATCAATTCACGGAAGATGTTAAAATAACAACTCTGTGGGTGATTTCCCTGAAGAAAGTAAGTGATTTGATCAAATCCCTTAACTGTTTTAGTGAAAAGATGAAATAAACAAGTCAGGACTCGCACAGCTCTATGTTTCGCTTGTTACCACTCCCCTTTACCTCACCGCTCCCCTCTGGCGTCCGTGCCGGCCAGCGCCCAAACATTACGCGAGGAAGGTTGCGCGCATTTTTATTATTGTTTCCTATATTTCGAGTTTTATCAAGTACCTACCGTAGAAAACTGAGTTCAGATATAGAAAAAAAATCAAACTCTGACCGAATTTGTATCTGAAGAACAGTTTAATGAAACTATCAGGACGTTTTTGAACAAGCGGCATGAAAAAGAAAAACCTTTGTGGACTCGCGAAAGAATAGAAGAAGCTGTCACAATCATTGAACAATTTAAATTAGCACCACTACTTAAACTGCAACGGACACATAAACAGTACTATTATGGAAAAAAATGCGATGTTATGGAAGTAGGTACTAAAAAAACTTTGATTTTGAAGAGAAAGTCTGAATTCGATCCAGTTGTGAAAATAGTACCAACAGAAAATTTTTACCACATACTTCGGGAAACCCATCAGTCAACTGGCCACGGAGGAAGAGATAAAATGCTGTATTGTTTGAAATCGAAATACCTAATACCTACTTCAGTTGTACTGGAGTTTTTAAAGCTGTGCACGGTATTGCAGTCTAAAAAAAATTTTCCAAACAAAGGAATCGTTGTTTGCCCAATTGTATCTAGCGACTTCAATCATCGTGGCCAAGTCGATTTAGTTGACTTACAGTCGACCCCAGATAGAAATTACAAATGGCTATTAAACTACCAGGACCACGCGACGAAATTCAGCTTTCTTCGACCGTTGACTGCAAAAAGAGCTGCTGAAGTAGCAATGGAGCTATTAAAAATATTTTTGGAAGTAGGTTGTCCTCTATAAAGCGACAACGGCCGTGAGTTTACGGCTGCTGTCATACAAGAATTAACAAGCCTGTGGCCAATGTTCAAAATTGTAAATGGTAGGCCTAGACATCCAGCTAGTCAAGGATCTGTTGAGCGATCAAATCAAGATGTTGAAGCTATGTTACGTGCTTGGCTAATTACAATGACACAAAAAATTGGGCTATAGGTTGTTACTTTGTTCAATTCCAAAAGAATTCCTCTTTTCATCGAACCATGAAACGATCACCTTACAAAGCTTTATTTGGAACAGAACCAAAAACAGGACTCCAATCTAGTCATATTTCGAAAGAGTTGCTTGAAAAACTTGTTACTGAAGAGGACTTGGATCTACTTCTTAATCAGCAGGACTATGACATTATTTTAACACCAGAAGACTTACCAGCAGCTTCCTTAGAGAACAACAACAACGCTTCAACTTCAAAAGATCCACCAGCATCTGAATTAATTGATTACAATGCTTCAACTTCAAATGATCTATTAATAGTTAAATCAACCAACAATAACACTTCAATGTCACACGATCTACCGGCAGCTGATTTACTCACCAAAAAGGCTATAAATTTAGAGGATCTACCAGAAATTGAATCAATTTCTTTATCGACAATAAGACAACTCGAACCAGTTAACAACTCTACTTCAACTCCTGCTTCAACAGTTAAAACATCTGTAGTGTTACTTGCATCAGAAGGGGAAGCAGCCGTCAGCGACAGTAAAGCATGTTGTGTTGTTTGTGGAATGGAATCTACTGGAGCCCATTCATGTGACATTTGTAAAAATCCGGTGCACTTAATATGTGGGAATACAGTAGGAGAAGAAGGATATGGATCGAAAATTCTATGCTATTTATGCCAAAAAGAAGAGAGCATTAAAGATCAAAGGGAAAATGCTGCAAAACACCTGAAAAGATCAGCTGAAAAAATGAAAGAAGTTTCTTTGAAGAAATTTAAAGACGTGTTAGTGAATTCCACAGTTTTGGTGTATGTACTTAAGGTAGATAGAGGCCCATTAGATGGAAATAACATCGTGGGGATCGTATTAGATATAAAAAATGATTTATGTTAAATTGGTACCTCAGTTGGAATTATAAAAGATTGGCTACCTAGAAACGCTCTTCAAATAGTTACTACAACATTTACCGAAACAGTTCCACAGATTAACCTAAGTCTGCGTGAGATTGCAGGAAAATTATCCGTATTTGGAGGTCAAGGATTTAAGAAGTGTTCCTGTGAGCAATCCAAATTACAATGTAAAACAAAAAGATGTCTCTGCAAAAAAAGTAACGTACTTTGTAACTCGAGATGCCACAAATCAACAACGTGTTTTAATAAAAATGAATAAACATTATTATTTATTAATTACATTCACGAAAAATGTTTAAAATTTCACTAAAAATATCCTTTTTGTTTTTAAGAATATCAGCTTAAGTACCTATTTCTTTTGTTAATTAGTTTCGAATAAATAATTTGTGTTTCAATGACTATTGTTGTATTAACTATTCTACATTTAATAATGCAAGGTTTACTAAATAAATACTTTTAATATCTAAACAATATTATTTCATCTTTTCACTAAAACAGTTAAGGGATTTGATCAAATCACTTACTTTCTTCAGGGAAATCACCCCACAGAGTTGTTATTTCAACATCTTCCGTGAATTGATCATATATCATCATTTCCCTGCGACATATATACCGGCAAGACGTTCTGGTCTATTCTAGAGGCCCTATATAGGTAGAGGTTGACCATCTCAAAATTGGACGCCATGTTTTGTCGTCGCTCGGATTGTTTAGCGTGCATAGCTGAATGGTATTGCATTGTATTTATGGATTCCGGAAAAGGGTAGGGTAACATTTGATACACATTTCATTGTTCATGATTGGAAGCATTTTAGGAAATGGATAAAAAAGGAAAAGTAATTTTTAGGGCTTTTCGTTTAAAAAAAAAGACAATTTCGTTTTGTTTTCTGTCCGTCTGTAGACAACGAACTTTTTGTTGATACAGATATATAAAGAAGTTTTTTTTTGTTAGACCTATTTCCTATATTATTCCTATTCCAAATACGTTAATTAATGATATATTACGTTTTGCATTTTTCGAAACTCCCAAAAGTTATAACTGCTCCCTCTAACGGTGGAATATTTTGAAAATTCCAAAATATCAAACGAATATTCCAAACGATGTAATCATGTTAGAAGTTTGAAATTTTGGTGTTGAAATGTGAAGGTTACGAAGTTACCATTGGCAACAAATCTTGACCCCTTAGACCCAGGGGCGAGGTGAATGCAACTTTTTTTTTGTTTTAACAGAAGAGTGTATGTGTTTAGAGATAAATTAAAAATTCTTTTTGGGTTAGACTTATTTTGATGAAATACTACAATTTGCATTTTTCAGAATTTTCCTAAAGCTATAATTGCATTTTCTAATGGTGGAAAAAACCGAAAATTCCTAAAATTTAAAACGAATATTGCAAACGATGTAGTTATTCTAAAAATTTGAAATTTTGGTCTTCGAATGTGACAATCTTGAAAATTCCATTGACAACAATGAGCTGACCTTAAGCCCAAGGTAGGTAAGAAACGGAACGGTTTTGTTTTAAGAGATAATTGGAAATTTTTCATTGGTTACTAATGAAATGTAATTCGCATTTGAGACGTAATTTTAATTTATATCATTAGTGATCACTAAATACAGAAACTACAAAACTTTTAACGAATATTTCAAGCGATCTGTTTATTGTAGAAATTCCACTGACAGCAATGATCTGCCCACTATTTTCATAGGAACGAGAGAAAAAGCAAGTTTTTACATTTAAGAACTAAAAAACAAATACTTTTTATGTTTTATAACTACTAATAAAATAATACTATGTGCATTTCCCCCATCATATATTAAAAACAAATAAATAACCCCTCAAGCAGCTGCTTGTACGTAGATCTGACAGGAGCTTGTCAGTTTAAACGCCATAGTAGAAGGTTCACGAGGATGGCGGACTCAGCAGAAAAATATCACATTTAAAACTTTTAAGGAATGAAAAAGTAGACAAAGGAAAAACTTCCTACTCTTTGAAAATGAGATTCCCATATGCGCCAGAGGCGATATGCGTTCTTCTAATTATTTTACCCTTTCAGTACCCTGTGACGGTGGAAATTCGAACTATTCTTTAATTGAGAAAATAAACTATTAATATTTTATTAGTACCTGTAATGTGCAAAAAAAGTTTTTCATTTATCTCTTAAAGCAGAAAAGTTGCATTTTGCCAACGGGACAAATCATTACTATTAGTGTAAACCACTTGATAAGCAAAAAATATATCGTTTGCTATATTTATTTAAAGAATTACTATTTTCCAGCTTTTTTCCGCTGCTAGAGGTCGCCTTTCGAGTTTTCATTTATCGCCTTTAGCACTCTCTAACATTGGAAATTGCAACTGATGGGGATTACAAAAATGTAAATATTAATATTTTTGTGAAAAAAAAATTCGCCGACATACGGGATTCGAACCCGCATCTCTCCAGGAACATGCCAGAGTATTCTAATCTGCTGAACTAATGCTGGCTATTTTCACAAAAAAATTTATTGATTTATAGACGTTTAAACGTCTACAGGTAACGCTGAGATTATCAAATATTGTTTAAATCATTAATATTTTGTTAGTGCCTGTGAATCAAAATATATATATATATTGTTTCATTATCTCTTTAAAAAAAGTTTCATTTTCCCACTCCCTTTTGGCTAAGACGGTAAGGCCTTATGCCATTGTAAACCTTCTGACCATAACACTCTACTACCAAAATTTCAGATTTACAGTGTAAATAGTTTGTTTGCAATATTCGTTTAATATTTTAGCATTTTTCATCTTTTTCCACCGCTAGAGGGAGCTATTAAACTATTAAAAATTTTCAAAATTGCTCAATCGCGAGTTGATAATTTATAGACGGACAGACAGGTGGAAAAACAGATGGACAGACGGCAGTTAACAGAGAGACGGACAGACAGACGAACAAATACTGCCACAGGCAGATGACAAAATGAAAACATTTGCTCGTTTTTCAAACGAATCTTGAAAGAAGTTATTTGTTGGTTTTCAGTTACCTCATTTCACTGTTGCAGCCGTTTGCTGTCTTCTGGTGGAATTTCTCGGACAAAAAATATTCATTAATTTATTTCTTTGAGTGAAATTTTTACACCCAAATACAGCGCAGTGAAGCATTAATAAAATATGACAGCTTTCATAGGCAAAAAAAGTGGTAGAAATATAAAAAAAACTATAACTACTGAAAAGTTTTAACTTGGTACATACACTAACTCATAAGCTTTCGTCTCACGGTACGACAAAACATGGCGTCCATAAACCACGTGACTCAATCAATCAATGGCGGTGAATCACCCTGATGGCCACAGCCAATTAACCTCATGGACCTGATGATAAGAGGGCCGAGGCACACTTTACAAAGAGGTCCAGGAAATGATGAGTAAATGTTTAAGAAGAAGAAGGCCAGCCTCTAACTATACAGGACCTCTAGTATATTCTAGCTCAATCCAGTCCTTATGATTCGCTAATGTTTTTTAGATATTGTCTTCTACAGTATATTATGTAGGGCCTCGTCGCTTTTAATGAACAAAAATTTAAGTAATTTAAGTAATTTAAAAATTACTTAAAACTGTGAAAGAAATTCTGCAGAGCAGAGTAGATTTAAATATTCGTCGATCCTTGCAACTGATGGAAGAATAGTATACACTAAAATCCAAAATTTACTGTAAAATTTTGCTGACATATAAAGAAAAACAGAAATAAAAAAAAACGAAGCAGCTGCATGCCACTTGAAGTCTGTAAAATTCTGGATATTTTTCAAATAATCTTTATTTGGCTTCGAAAAATTTTCTTTTTTCGAATAACCTTTTTTTTTTCCTTGTTTGTATGCTGTACCATATAATTTGGACAATAGTATGTGAGGTTCCCCCGACCTCACCAATAAAATAAATGCATTTTTGTTATTGTTTTTATTGAAAGTAAGACTGAAAGGGTCAGAAGAAGTTAGCTTTGTCTATTAAACTATATTTTAACAAATTCTTGTGCTTAGAAGTATTCAGAGATCTTTTATCACTCCCATCTAGGATGAAAGTTTACCATTGAGATACCAATGCGCAATATTACGTTGAGACATTTTTTATTTAATATACATTGGGACCGAATAGCACATCAATTCTGAATACATCATACTATAATACAAATAAAAGATGCCCGAAAATGAAACAAATTGTTTTTTCCTGTTAATAAATTAAAATAAATAATATGCTTCCGAAAATAAAAGTAAATCTAAAAGTTCAAGATTGCATACATAGATCTTTTGATCGATTTTTCCAGGGAAAACGTTAAAGAGGAGGATTATGGAGCTTCTTTAAATAATATAATGGGGCATTTCACGGGAAAATGGGATATCTGGTCAAAGAATATACAAGTGTTTTATTCTTTGGTCCAGTCCTCAATACCCCTGCACGTGAAACATTCACCAGTCGACCTCCTATCCAAATGTTACTATTTATTACGGAATAATATATTCTTACTGTTCTTCAACATATTCTTGTAACTCCCTTTTTTCCAAACCTGCAATACTTGAAATCCAAATATTGATTCAGACTCACAGATTCAATTTAAACAACAGTGTAAGTACAGGAAGTCCGACCGGAGTATATATGTATAATCCATGGCTTATTCAGGGCTCGTCATGTCAAAAATTATATATTTAGCTTTTTTTTTAATTTAATATAAAAAAACTAATAAGTGTATAAATTTCAGCCCCCCCCCCCCTCGCCCTTTGAGCTTGAGGCCCGGGTTAAATGACCCTCATGAGCTGACTAAGACTGTTGCACTGATTATATATTTATTTTATTTAATCGATTTAATTTGCATGTATAATTGTTTAATATGCCCTTTAATAAATGCTATTTCTGACATATATTATATAACATATACTTTTTTAAGGAACATTGGTACACAAGCCCGGATGTAGAAAAAATTGAAAGAACGGGGAGGAGAAGATACCCAATCGAACAGGGAAATGGTCAGAGGAGAACAGGGATATGGTCAAAGAGATAGGATTGCCATTGCAGTGTAATATTTTCCCCTTAGTTTCAGAGGTTTTTATAAACTTTCTTGTAAAATAGGTGACATATGCACAATTTTAATAAGTTTTATCTTCAATTACCCTTACTAGCTGTCTTAAAGGGAAAGCCATGCCTTCCCCCTTAGATCCGACCCTGTTGGTACACGTCTACTCTTGTTGCTTTGTGCCTCCTTCTCCCTCACAATAATATAATTGCGCCCTCAGAGACCAAAATGTTGATGACAAAAGCAAGTAATGAAATCGATATTTTTTAATATTATTTCCTATTCCTATTTCTTATAGAAATGATTTCTTGACACCATTTTAAATGTTTTTTCTCTGCAGAGAACACCAGTAATGGTCCCAGAAAGCATTTTTTTCGAGGAGGGGAAGGGTCAACTCTCCAAAATGGAACTCATTGGAACTGTCGTGGTTCTCTTTTTGACCCTCTCTCTTTTAGTGACTAGGGTGTTCCGAACCACACTGGAGCATGCAAAACAGTAACTTATCACGAAATAGAATGAGTTTTCGTTGTCATTTCATTTTATCTTGCAGATTGATGACCATTGCCACGCTTTCGTTACTACCGGAAACCAATATAAATATTGTTAATGCGAGCAAAATCATAAAGGGTGCCCTCTTCATCAAAATTTCACTAGAGTTATAATAAGGCTCTGAAGCTGACTTTTAGGGGCTCGCAAACAAATTAAAGCAATTAAAAGTGACACAGACAAGCATAAATTTATTAATTTGCGTATTTTCAATAAATTTGAGTTTACAGTTACTTTACAAATCGGTCATTTAATATCTTAGCAAAAAATATTATTAAGCAACTTTACATTACTTATTTTTCAAAACGTGTTTTTTTTACTTTACATATGTCCTTTCGGTTTACAACACTTTGTCAGCAACTAAAATGTCCTCCTAACGCAACAGAGTTCAACAGGTTTTCAAGGTCCCACCCAAATGAGGGGATGTCGAAATTCAGTCTCCCCCCCATTCAGAAGCTGAAATCGAAACGGAAAAACAAAACTAGTTACTGTGCTCTACGGCATATAAGATGCAGGGGCATATAAGACGCACCCCCATTTCAGCAGATCATTATGGAGAATAAAATCTTACTTCAGAACTGCAATGGGACAAAATCGAATGAATGGTTTTTGATTTTCTAGACATACATTGGGAGACTGAAGTCAATCTAGATGAGATTTTACATATACTCCAAAAGGAAACAAAAAAATTCGAATTTTATGACTATTATAAATTTAATTCATAGTTTTTCCTTTTTCTTATCATTTTTTTAATCAAATTTTAGAATGTATTTTATTTTTGTTAGTTTTATGATAATATTAATTAATATTAACGAAGCTCGAACATGTGTTCCGTTGATCCGCAACCACGTATGTTAATCATTAAGCTACCCGAATGGCCCTGCTAACGAAACAGTAGAAGGAAAAATACAAACCGTGAGAACACTGGAAGTTAGGTTATTTATTCATTTTTTACAGGAATTGTCGATTAATGGATTAATGGACGATCTTAAGGATTCTATATGTGATCTGCGAGCTACGGAGAGCTGCTGATTAGATATTGCTCTCAGTCCACTGCCAGTTGAGTTGGATTGTTTCAACTCTGAGTCAGTGGTCTAATTGCATTCAACATAATTCAACAATATATGCTCAATATTTAAAGAGTTATGGAAGCTTCACTACATAACAATAAATTATCTTGTTTTATAAAGGGAGAGAAAGATAGGTTTTACAGAAAACTTCAGTGATAAAAGTTTTCATTCTATGAAGAAAGGAGAAATTCTTTTGTGCTAGGTGATTTCAGTTAAGCACTGATTCTGACCTTTGGGAAGGGGTAATATATCCTTTTGGCAATGGTAATTGCAATGGCAATGTGAACGTCTCCTATAGGTACAGTCGCTCAAAAACACAGTACACGAAGGTTGCCAGATATTTTTTCTGAATTCTGTAATCAATCATGTTGTTCGGATACTTTTTTGAGCGACTGTAAATAAACAATGGTTTTAGAATAACTAATACTTATTGCAAACACCGAGACATTTATAAATGCATGAGGGTTTCACCAAATATGTTGCATAGGAATATGATCGATTATATATTAATTGACAGTGAATGGACTAGTTCTGTTAGGAATACCAGATGGTAAGGAGGAGCCAAAATTGGATTTGACCATTACTTGGTCAAAAGTGTCTTACTGGAGCTTAAGAAATGTTGGCTAAGGTTGGGAGAATTCCCTTTAACACTGAAGTTCTGAAAGATCTAAATACAGCCAAAGCATACTATGATAGGCTACTCAGTCATAATGACAATCGTGGTTTGCTTATTAGCGAAGTTGAGAAAAAATGAGATAAGTTTAATCAGGCTTTTCTTGAAACTAACACAACTCTTTTATGTAAAAAGGAGCAGAGGAGACAAAGTAATTTGAGTGAAAAGGCACTGAAGCCTATTTTTGAAATAAGAAACTGCAGGAATAATCTGAATCAACACCTTACTTGTCCTAATAGAGAGCATTGCAAAGAACTTAATAAAGGTGTAAAAGATCAGTTAAAGATTTATGATAAGAATATTTGGCTTGATAGCTTGGATGACAAAACAGAGAACCAGCTAGACAACACAACACCAGGGGGTTGTACCAGAAAGTTAACCTTTTGTGTGGGAAGAAACAGACAGATACAAAGGGATTAAGAGATAAACATGGTAAGATTAATGAAGGTGAGGAATCTGTTATGGCTAGGTGGGCTGAGCATATCAGTGAGTGATACACAATGTGGTTAGTTCTCCTTCCATTATTTGCAACGAGGACAGATGCATTTCTAGGTTTCATTTTAGTCTTATATCACATTATAAAGTTATTTTCGCTATCTCTAAATCAAAACTGCATAAATCCCCAGTTTAGGTGAACTTACTACTTAAATGCTTAGCACCGGGAGCGTTTCTGTTGTCATATGCTGACTGAAAGTTTGAATATTTTTTATGATAAAGTTGTTGTTCCTAAGGATTTTATCAGAGCTATTATTATTCCTATTTTAAAAAATGGTGATCTAGTTCTTGTGATAATTTTAGGGGAATCAGTCTACCTTCCGTTCCAGGTAAAGTTCTTTGCATTCTTGTTCTTAACAGAATTAAGAATTTGGTTGAAGGACAACTACATGATGAACAGTGGGGATCCAGAAGTGGGAAGAGATGTATAAATATTATTTTCATTTAAGCAGATTATTGAAAAATAGTTAGTTTCAGAAACTTGTGGTTACTAGTTTTATATATTTCAAACAGGCTTTTGACTTTGTTGGTTGTAATAATTGGTGATTAATCGTTACATCGTATGGCATACCTCACAAGTTAGTTAACATAATCGGCTGTTTTACCTTTGAGCGCCATTTTTTTGCACATAATGGGTTAAATGGCTGGGTCACAAGGACCCCGGGGGGTTGGAGGGAGGGATCACACTGGACAGCTGATAAGAGACAGATTATAGCTTCCCATCAAGGCTATCCAGTGTCTTCTTTACCATGCACAATACGAGGCCATGGCTTTACATTCCCATCCGACATATTGCTGCCTTTCCAAGCCAGTCTTTGTCCCCTACTGACCGAGAGAGACTCCACCCTGGCCTAGGTGGGATATGAACCTGGGAACTGCAGATTACGAGCATGGCGCGCTACCAACTGAGTCATCACCTGTCTCCTAACATATTGAAAGTTATCATATTGAAAGTTCTCGATAATAATACTGAGTCCTGAGTGAGAGTTTGTAAGGCTTGTAGTTATTGTTCAACATGGCTAGTGGGGTAAGGTAAGGGTGAATTTCTGTCTCCTTTTCTCTTTAGTTTGGTTATTGATTACGTTATAAGGAATTATCTGCAAGATGAAGATTTTAGCCTTAAATTATCTAGAGATTTCAAAATTTCTGATTTAGATTATGCGGATGATTTAGCATTATTGGCTAATGATGCTGATGAGATAAATTCTTTCATTAGGGTTGGTTTGGTGATAAACAGAGAGAAAATTAAAGTGTTGGAAATTTGGCAGGCAGCTGGTACTTCAGTTGCTTTGAACAGTTGAGCACTTGAGCAAGCGCTTCAGTTTAATTATCTCTGGAAATTTTTAACAGATACTGACGATGTACGGCATGAAATAAACAGAAGAATAGGAATTGATGCTGGGACTTTAAAGAATCTATGGAGAGTGTGAAAAAAATAAGCTCATAAAGCTTAAGACTAAAGTTAGGCTGTATAACAGTTGGTTCTTTCTAGGATTAGTTGTGGTAACGAAACCTGGACCCTTTCTAAACAAGATAACAGGAAACTTGATGTCTTTGTTTCTGGATGTGAACGCAGCATCTTGGACATTAGATACAGGATGATCAAAAAGTGTCTGTGCACCTGATGAAGGAATATCTGTACCATTACAATAAACGTTGAAAGTGTGTCTAGTGCGTCTCGAGACATTTAGGGACACGTGATGGCGTTAGTGTGACGTTTAGTAGGAGAGATGCGGTCGCCTGCCTGCCAAGCAGTCAGTGAGCCACATTGAGCCAAGCAGTCAGGCACTGTAAACGTGCGTTGTGGCAATGGTGTTATCTGTTGAGGAACGTACATTCCTTGTGGAACATGTGTTTCGATATGGTGGAGAATACACACAAGACGTTCAACAACAATTCCAGTCACAATTTCCGGAAACCAATATGCCCCATCGTAATACACTGCGGCAGTTAATTCAGAAATTCCGGGAAACCAGTTCCGTGTGTGACACGCCTAGATTTGGTAGGCCATCAATACTAACAGAGGAGAAAGTGTTGGATATCGCAGACCGCATGCTCCGAAGTCCGAAAAAGTCAATCAGGAGATTGTTACAGCAGGTTGGTGTTTCATATGGCACAGCCCACACGGCTGTAAAAAAACGCCTAGGCCTACACCCTTACAAAATCACATCTGTGCATGAATTAAAACCTGCTGACAGTGGTAAGTGGAGTGCGTACTGCAATGGTTTGTAGACTTTCTTGACTGTGAAGGAGAGGATATTTCGGACGTCACATTCTTCACAGACGAGGCGTACTTTCATTTGTTGGGGTACGTAAACAATCAAAACTCACGCCTCTGGTCCTCACACAATTCCCATGAGTTCCACGAGTCGCCACTGCATGATTGGAAGATTGGTGTTTGGGTTGGAATTTCACGTAGGTGCATAGTTGGACCCATTTTTTTCTCTGAGACTGTCAACTCTCAACGGTACTGTGACAATATTCTTTATCCTTGCTTTGCGCAATTGTCAGAAGATGAAATTAACAGGGCCTACTTTAAGCAGGATGGCGCCACGGCCCACACATTGCATATGTCTATGCACGACGTGTTTAGGACAGAATCATTTCGAAAAATATTTGGCCTCCAAGATCCCCACCCGATTTTTATCTCTGGGGTGCGATGAAAAACTCTGTGTATTCGGACAATCCTCGTTAAGTTGATGATTTGAAGACTGCCATCGCAGAATACATTCCGAATGTGGACGTGCTGTGCTGAACAAGGTCACTAAATGCCTGTAGACGTGCGGGACACACTTTCAACGTTTATTGTAATTATACAGGTACGAATCTCTCATTTCTTATCAGGTGCACAGCGACTTTTTGATCACCCTGTAGTTTGACTTTGTAAGTAATGATGAGGTTGGAAGAAGAAGAAGTCATTATTTTTATATTCAAACGAAGAAGGACGGGCAACATCATTTGAACAGCATATTGTGTAAAGAGAGACTGCATTGGTTTGGCCATGTTGCCCGTATGCATAGCTGCAGTATGCCAAATAGGGTTATGAATAGCATGCCTGAAGGCTTCAGGGAAAAGAGAGAAACCTAGGATGTGGTGGGCTGACAATATCAAACAGGACCTTGTTAGAATTGGTCTACAATGGCCAAATAAAAGAGTTGTAACTCAGGATATACTTGTTTGGGGAGCAAAATTTCACAATCTGGTTGGACCTCCGTGGGCCATGGCTGCATGAAGATTTTCTATGCATGTTTAAAAACGCATAAATTATTCATATTTCTCTAATAATGAAACAATCATTTACGCATTCTTCGAAAATGTATAATTATTTTATTAAATGGTTACAATACTTATTTTTTAAGCTATAATAAATTTCTGAGTTAAATCCTTATGACGTATTACTGTTGTGAAATATTTAACTTAAATAATTTTTAAATACTGGAAGAATATTGTTGAAAACCGAGATTTAAATACATTTGATGGTGATCTTTCATTTATCTTCAGTGACGCTTTTAGAAGTTGCAGAGCTTCGAAGTTAGATTCCCATTGACATAAAATATTATTTTCTTATATTTTGACAGGACGGTGTATAAAAACCTGACAGATATATGCTATCTGCTAAACTGAACTCTACAAGAATGCTTCTTATTTGGGGAGAAAATATTTTCTCTTTCCCTTTATTATCAAAAGTGATAAAGTTTGTAAACTATTGTTCCATCTATCGTATCAAACATAGGAGCGACACAAATAAGTCATGAATGAGACCTTATTGCGTGCAGAATAACATAGGGAATATAATTCCCTCCCGTGATGCATGCATAAGGATAGGCGATTTAAGAGATAGCGTTCCCTGTGGAAGTTGGAACTAATAATTAAAGAGCACATAAATTAAAAAAATATTATATGTTCCTAAAAATAATAAAGTTAGAATTGTTTTTGTTAAATCTTCAATAGCTACATTTTTCTCCCTTTGTATACCTAAATGTGAATCGACGAAAAAGCTGGAGGTTTTGTTTAGGGTACTAAATGAAATTGAACACATATTACCATAATACGTATATATTAATATGATTTTAGCATTAAACGTTTTATTTAAAAAAATTAGAATACAAAAAAAATATTTCGCATGCTTAGAAAGATGTACAAAAATAACAAAAAAAGCAAAAAAAAAAAGTCTCTTATATTTGCAATTATTTACTTTCCTTATCTCATTAATTTAAAATACGAGATAGGGCACTGTGATTTTTGGGGCTGACAATAACCACTTCACGATATTAATAAAATCTTACTACCAAAAGGTATCATTCAGATTAACTGCAAGTAGCCAGCTAGGTTTTGGGTCATTAATTCAAAAATATCAATGATTAAACAGAATTTGTGAACTTTTTACCTGGCCGTTCAACTGCAGAAAACAATATTGATGTTCAATGGTCATAAGCAATCAGAACTGTTATTTTCAAATTTTACGATTCACGATCTATTTTTAGAACTGATTTAAACTGCTACGTCTTTAAAGCGGAAAGGGGGGATTTCACTAAGTTACTAGTTTATTAGGTACACCTACTACTAGTGTGTTGCGCCTCTTTTAGACTTCAGAACAACCCAAATTCGTCGGAGCATGGAACTTATGAGATACTGGATGCGTTGTGAAGGAATGTTGTGCCTACCATGTAGGAAGTGATTGTTCACGCAGTTGCTGCAAATTGGACGATGGTACAGTCTCGCTGAGAACAGTCCTTATCACCTCTTCCCAAAGGTGCTCGATAGGGTTAAGATCTGGGACTGTGCAGATCTATGAAGAAAACTCTTTGGCATGTTACTTGAACCAATTCGGTGATAATACATGCCTTGTGAGCAAGTGCATTATCATGCTGAACGTGTGACGACAAACTGTAGCCATAAAGAGATAAACTTGGTCAGCAACATGTTCAAATACGCTGCAGCGTTTAGATGTCTTTCAATGGGTATCAGGGGACCAAATGTGTGCCAGGAAAACATCCCCCATACCATCACACCGCCATCACCGGCCTGTACTGTTGACACCAAGCAAGATGGCTCCATGGCCTCATGTTGCTTGCCCCAAATTCTTTTCCTTCCGTTAGCATGATGCATGAAGAACCTTGATTCGTCTGACCAGGCTATCTTTTTTTGTCTTTACCTAATGGAAATTTTGTTTTCAATGGTAGTGTTGATGCCTCTGCGCCTACTGGAGACGCGTTTTCGTGTTCTTTGCCGACAACATCGGCAATCAACATGATCAGCTGCTGTTGTAGCCCATTCGCGACAAGGTCTAATACATGGTGCATTCAGAGATGACCTTCTGCATAACGATGTTTAATTCTGTTGTGATTTGCCTGGTTGTGGCTCGTTTGTTCGCTTGTGCAATTCTCGCCAGTCTCCGTTGACCCCTCTGATCTATAAGCTGTTTTCATCCACAGGATCGCCGATTAGTAGTAGTATTTTTCCTTTCACACCTTTCTCAGTAAACCCTTGAAACGGTTGTGCATGAAAAGCCCAGAAAGACGTCAGTTTGGGTGATTCTAGAAGTGACACGCCTAGCACCAATTATCATGCCACGTTCAAAGATGCTCAGGTGCTCAACTCTAATTGATGCTTGAAGAGCTGGTCTGCCTGATTTATACCACACACTGCAGCCACGTGACGTATTATGTGTTAGAATGAATCATTTATGTGACAGGGGTGGTGTACTTAATAAACTGACATCTAAGTGTATAATACAAAATCCAAATAGGCAGATAGTTTTTATGATAGGTGTAGTTTAATTTACAGGGTCGTTATAACTACATAATCCCTATTCAAAGCTGTCTGAAGATAGACCTAAAGGTCAAAAGGTAGCAAAATATAGTGTACATAGGGCCCACAGTATGCACTATTAGTAAGGAAAAAGAATAGAGTTCACATTTTGCCAACAGGTGTAGTATTGTCGCTGCCAGCCGAATATTCAGTTCATCATGTGGTCGCCGTCATGGAGAACAATTGGCTCCATACCAGTGACTATGTTTTCAACAACAGAATGTTAAATATCGGGGCTGATGGTGAGCCCATGATGTTTAATGCAGCCATTAGTCATTAATGTTTTCACTACACACAGAGCCGTTGAAGTATCACATGGAGTTAGGTCAGGCGAACGTGCTAGCCGCAGTGTTAGGAAGGATAGACTGATGATTCTATTTTTGTCGCGCCAGATGTTGCACACAATTGGTATATAAATGGAGGAGTCCCTTCCTGAATAAAAGCTATTGTCTCAAGGCATTGTCATTGCTGAATTTTTAAGGATCACGAAAGTTGCCAACATATCTTGATACCTATGGCCAGTAATAGAACTAGTAACATGACCTATAAGTTGTATCTTTTCAGAGAAGAACGAACCTGTGATGATTGATGCTGTGAACTCATGCCATACTGTGACCTTTAGTGAATGCAAAGAAACCCGTAGCCTGTGTAGGTTTTTCTTTGCTCAAATATAGCAGTTCACTCCCCCATTCAAACAGAAACGACTTCACCCCTCCAAAGGATATTTCCATTCGTTCCATTCATCGTTGATCTTCATTCATACCAGGAAATTGAGAATAAATGTCAAGTAAGCTGTTTCGTCTCCAGTTTGAGTAATGTAAAGCTTGTGTGTATAGTAGCGAAGATTTTATGCCAATTTTCCTTACCATAGCACATGGTATATCCACCTGTCGTGTAACACTTTTTGCATTGGTGCTTCCACGTATTTTCATTTGACAACTCCACAACAACAGCGGCAACATCTTAAATCAGAGCTGGTTGTATGATTTCTTTCCTTAACCTGACAAACTGCAAGATTTCACGTTTCTTCAACATTTTCAATCATCCTGCATAGAACCAGTGGCGGATTACTACATGAGGCGCTGACCTCGGCCTCAACACTCATGGGGGGGGGGGGACTCAAAATAATCAAAACTCGATTTTTTTCAAAACTTTTATTGAGTAAAATATTTCACAATCAGCATAATCTACTATTTAGGTACACATCTCTTGTATTTACTTAGGTTAACACCTTATATTGTGTGATTTTTATTAAATACACTAAAATGAACAGATATTTATTTTCGTTTATAAATAATATATGGTTTATTTTTCAGTACATGCAGGTACAGGGCCGCGTTTTGGCCTAGGCTAACTAGGCACTTGCCTAGGCCCGTAAATCTGAGGGGCCCGAAATGAGCTCGGAATGCCTCGAAGAATAATAAATTTTATTATTTTCAGGCAAGTGAATTCAAAATTGTGGGGAATTTAGAAAATGGGCATGCGAGAACCGAATCTGTCCCATTATCATACAATATACTTAAATATGTCTCTATACTCCCGAAATATTAGACGTGTGTACGATAGCAGCTAAGCTAAGAAAAAATAAAAATTTAGTTGACACTGGCACATTGCGCAGGGGACAGATGTCGCTAGTAGATAGTAGCTCATATTGTTTTTTATGGATCTTTCGTATCTGTAGAAATTTATTGTTGGGTTGTTTTACTTCTGAACGGCACTTTTTTTGCACACCATGGGCTAAATGGCCAAGTCACAAGGACCACGAAGGCTCAGAGAAAGTTGGGGGAGGATACCCACTGGAACAATATTAACATAATGTATATAATATATTATTTAATAATATATTATATATTTATATAATATATTATTATATATTTATATAATTATAATATAACTATAACGAATTATCTTTGGCATCCCATGAGCTGCCTTTTTTTTTCGGGGGGGGGGGGGGTAAATATTCCATAAAGAACAGAGAGGAGATTTTATCCTTGTATTTGGAGTATTTGGTAGAAACTGACCCATTGTTTCGAACACATTTAAATAAGAATGCTAACTTAGGGAAAGGAAAGGTTCATTATTTGTCTTCTATTTGAGATGATTTTATTAATCTAATTAGTAATAAAATAAGAAATAATGTAAAAGAATTTAAAAAAAAAAACAATTTTTGCTTTTCCATAATTGCAGATTATACATCCGATGTCAGTAATATTGACCAATTGACTGCAATAAGTCAATGTGTTCTGCAGAGCAAAGTATATGAACGATTTATATTCATTTTACCGACAACTTCGCATTCCAGGAGAAATTTAGAAACCGTTATTCTGTAATATCTTCAAAATAAATATTCAAAATTATAGGGGTCAAAGTTACGATAATGGGTCGAACCAAGGAGAGTATATATAAGGTGGCGCCACAAGGCTATGCTTTACTAAAGTCATTCGAGTGTCGCTGAGAGGAATGTATGTGAATTCTCCATGACCTCACAGCGTAGAGAGCTCAGCTAAAGTATTCACATAATCGTCTGTTCTTTCTTGTCTTTCTTTGTTCTCCGCTTGGTGAATCTCTCTCTCTGTGAAATCTTTCAGGTAATTTTTTTATCAATTGTGCAGTAGCAAACTATATGAGTTATCCTTCGAAGAATAAGAGAAGTAATGTTTCATATACATTCCCATTAGAAGCAAAAATTAGTATGAAGTGGGTGGTGCAGTCAGGGGGGTGAAGATAAATTCGATGTGCACATGCTAAGATATGTGGTAAACATTTTTCAGATGCTTGTTAAGATCGATCACCTGTAAGATTTATGAAGCGAACTCTTAGGACGACCTATTAAACGTAGATTAAATGATAATGCCATTGCAGATTTAAAAAAAAACAGTCACATAACAAAATTCAGTCCTGTTACCATGACCGATTGTACTCAGACCAAACGGAAACAACGAAATGATTGTTAGAATAAAAAACTGATCGCCCTGAAAACTACAACAGTGTACCCAATAAAAAAGTAGCATTTTTTCAGGTAATGGATAATTTAAATACCTTGGCTAATACTGTACTTATTCATGGGAATGAAAACTTATGTGAGTGCGTCATAGTCTGAGCATTAAAAAATTATAGCAGCAGTTTCAAATTGCTATTAAAAACTAAATAAACCAGAGGGGAAAATCTCTTCTTTGCAAACAAGATTAAGATCAAAGCAAAAGCAGTGGAATAAATATAAAATAAAAATTTAAGAATTAATCAAAACAAGAAAAAGCAGACTTTTCGTTAGATAACTCCAGGAATTTTTTTTCGTAAATTGATAACTATATATACCCCAGGTCACATCAGTGGCGCACCCATAGGGGGAGGGGGCAAGGGGCCCTGGCACCCCCCAAAGAAAAAGGAAAAAAAAAAAACTAGAAAATTTTCCAAAAATCTTTTCCTAATTAAAATTCATTTTTTATATTTATGTTGTCTTCTATTTCTATACTACTTATGAGTTAGCGGTCACATAAGGCGGAAATACCCTATAGCTCTCGGGAATCACGGCCGCTGTGTTCATGCCAACGAAGTAGTGCTCGGGCGAACCGAGCGCTACTTCGTTTGCCCGAGTCGGGCCAGCGGGCCCCCCCTCAGTTCTCGGGAACTATATTTTTGGAATAAATATATTTTTAGAAGGGACAAAAATAATAAGATATAATAATATATAAGAATAAATATATTTTTGGAAGGGACAAAATTTAAACCCAGTACTCACGGTGGCGAATAATTATATTTTATTATTTTCGTTATGATTATTAGCATAGTTGGTAAAAAGATAAGTTGAAATAAAGATCTGGTGTTTTGATTTGATCGAATTTAATTTTAAGCGCAAGATCAGAATAATTTAGAAGAATCATCTAATAGAATTCTATAGTAATTCGATATGATTTACAAATGATGCAATTATAATATCCATAATATCAACATATATTCAAAGGGCCATTTTATTAGGTACAGTTCCACATTATGTTAATAGTAACGCAGATATAAGACTTATTAACTCCTTAAATAATATTTTTATGAAAACATATAACTGAAAATAACTTTAGGAACATAATAAACTCTATTTAAATCTCGATTTCCAATAATATGCTTTCAGTATTTCAAGAGTTATGGAAATGTGAGTTATGGAAACTGTTTCAGCTTCCCTAACTCACGCTTAGCAAGTTGGCTCTTTCTGCAAAATATCATTCAGAATTAGCGAAAATTAATCTAATTTTCAAGTGATCTGCTGAAAATACTCTTAGAAGTAATTAGTAAAGTTTAGTATAACAGTTGTTACCTTAATTTTAACTTGTTTTTATTAACTTGCTATAGCAATTGCTTAAATTGGAATTATTGCTGCTAAATTTGATAATTTCCTTAACTCTAAATAGAGAACGAATATTGTTAAAAGTCTAGGTTTAAACAGATTTCAGAACTTTGAATTGTCTTCAGTCACACTTTTCCAAAAAATTATTATTTGAGATGTTCCCGAGTTCTGTATCTCAGTTACTATTGACATAACACGGACTGTACTTAATAAAGTGGCTGTTGAGTGTGTATATATAACAATAAATTTTTCCTGGTAGCTAAATAGACCTCAAACAGTTAAATGAAATTGTAATTTTACACTTTTTCTGCCAACAGAAAACAATATTACGGTACATTTCTTATAAGCTTTGTTTACCTTCGTCTCCTCGCCTTGACGTCAAAATGCCTAGCCAATGGCCGTCAAGAAACGCTTCATCGCGGAGTGACACCACCCTTCCTTCATTCACACTGGGGTCGAACATGTCCATTTTTTAATGAAAGTGAATGCCTTATTTCGGCAGCAATCATGATGATTACTCATTTGGAAAATTCAGAAGCTTCAATAAGAAGCTGGGGGAGAGTATAAAAAAATGGACGACTTTGCTTTGTTAATGTGTACTTGAAGTAAACTTAAATAGAATGAATGCTGTCAAGAAATATCGACAATAGTCTACAGCAGTGTTGGGTAAAATGCGGCTTTTCATAGCATTTAATTCAGTCAGCAAAGTAAATATTTGTGAATCCAGTAAAATACTAAACATTTTTTCATTTATATTATCATTAAATATACACTTAGTCCGTATTATATTTATGTCTCTGTATACATAGTGTGACTAGAATAATTAAAAAAAAAACAATAAATTTTACTTTATTATTTTTTTACGGTACGGTACTTAAATTTTGGCCAGTTTAAATAATATTGCACAACGCTACTGGCCTGGAAATAAAAAATTTCGCCCACTAATGGTCCAAAGAATCTGTATATATAGCTCTATTGTTTTAATAGGTTGTTTATTTAAAATATTCCTGAAAACTTCGACGATACTGAAAGCAATGGGAAAATATTATATCAAATAAGAGCTATAAAAGTAAATCAAAGAGACAAATAATTAGAAAGGTGTTTTTTGATGGAAAATTGGTGATTTATGTGGAATTAGAAGGTAAAGGAAATTTCAAAAGTATATATTTGTTTTGTGTAATTAATTATCTTTTGTGATAAAATAATTTTTTGATATCGGCAGGAGCCAAGTTTATAAGTACGTAAATGTAAAGTTTGATGTGTTGTTTATTTATAATGAAAAAACGATAAAAAATTAAAAGTATTACAGAATCTTATAATGGTGATTTAAATGTTGAAGAATTGGAAGCATATATTGAACAATTTCATGCATTGTCTTACAATATTATTCATTGCTTATTCATATACTTATTCATTACAATAAAATTAATTCTTCGCTACCAAATATTGAAATCTTTCTATTATTTTAAGTTTTGACAATTGGTAACGCCGAAAAAGAATTAAAAATTATTTGTGAAGTACACTCATAGAAGAAAATATGTCATTCAACATATTATAAGCAATTTAATAATAAAATAAGAACACATAATAAAAAAGAAATACAGTATATCAATATTACACTGTTATGCAATTAATTGTTTTAGTGAGTCGAAAATTCGGAAGAAAATGTAACTATCTTGTACGAAAAAAATGTAAATTAAAAAATTTGAAAACTACCAATCTTCCTATAGGCCCAAAAAAGAAGAAAATAAAATTAAAGCATATCGATGGTTCAATCAATCACTGAATTCGTATTCACTTCAAAGGAAGATAAGCGCCCGGCAATCTTGTCGAGTAGGTAAATCGGTAGGTAAAATATATACCATCCTTCGATGCGAATATGAACTCAGTGACCGATTGCACCCTCGTTATGCTTTAGATTTATTTTCTACTTTTTAGAAACCTATAGAAAGATAAGTATTTTTTTAAATTTTCAATTCACATTTTTTGTTGTTGTCACAAAAAATACCTTCAAAAACTTTGATATACGACTCATAAACATCGAGCACATTTAGCCCTCTTTTGGAGTCATATTTGAGGTAGCCCACGACATTGGAGACGTCCACAAGCTTTAATTTGAGATACTACTCGTTAAAGTCCTCTCCCGCGAAAGTTCGACTCCCACATTTTATCAGGGGGGAATAAAGGGGGCAAAATTCCAAATAGTTTACGATCGTGATTATACGAGCTTTCATTTGATACCTAACTCGTAACTGTAGCCCCTCGCGTTCGGAAAATATAGTAGAACGACTTTCACATTTCCCGTTTTTTTTTTTTTGGCGGGGGGAAGAAAGCACGGGGACAATTTTCTTGTTTGTTTCAATTCAGTTTCACCATCACGATCACCACAGACAGCAATATGAAGACATAATCTATTTTTGTACGACATTGGCTTCACAACCTACCTTTGTACTCGAAACGCCGTGTGTTACATACAAATCATACTTTAGAGTGCCACTTCTATCACTGGTGACAGTGGCTGCGTCAAGACCCCCCCCCCCCTCCCCTGCTACTTGACATCACCAAGGTAAGAGAAACGGTCAGAGAGAATCATTGTGCAAATCTAATGCGTTCCGTTTTTGAGAGTTGCTCACTGTCTTTGTACCCCATCCCACCCGTACTGTGATTCCTGCCACTGCCACGGGCTGGTGACAGAAATGTTAACTTCACCCATCCCTCGATTAACAAGGAAGATAGATTACAGGTCGTTTTGATTTGCAGGTTTCGATTTACACGGTGGTTTCGGAAAATCACCGTGTAAATCGAAACCTGCAAGTCAAAACCAACAACGTATGGAAAAAAATGAGGATAGGTTGCGAAAAAATTCTTGTTATGAATAAAGCGCACATTGAAAGTTTGATTTATACATATTTATCTGAAATTTTAATTCAGTTGTAATAATAAGCATTAATGTAACATTATTATGTACTTTATTTGCACTAATTCAGATATGCTTGGCGTAATAGTTCATAGATTCCATTTTGTTCACGAAAAACACACATCCTTAATGTAGATCTACACTATAGAATTTAAAGACGAAATTTGAAAGAAGGATCTTTAGGAATTGAATATAAATTAGAAATTAAGCATTTTTACCAACACATAGTGCTTTATTTTGTAAAATTAGTACTTACGTGTACTTTATGAAACATCGTACTGACCAATCAGATGTAGTTAGCCTGTATGAAATAGTCTACAAAGTTAAACTTGTTTCTAAAAATGAGAAAAAACGCAGGTTTTAACTAGTCTGAAAATTCCGTATAGAAAAATGCGATCTCGCTGTCGATTCGAAATAGGCTTCATTTGGTGTCGCAAAACAGATTGCATTACAATAACAAAAATATAATTTTATCCAAAGAATATAAATATAACTTGTTGGAGATAACGATCTTTTAATATAGGAATCCACTATTATATATTTATTCTTGAAGTAAATTATATTAACTAAAGCCATTTAGTTCATTTTCCTTTGGGATGAAAGTCTAATAATCTCCCTTGACGCTATACCACTGCTAATACATAATATGTAGTCTATCGACATACAACAAACATTTAAATAAGTACCGTATAAAACTGAGTCTATAATCGTATAAAAGAAACTGGCGACATTTTCTTGACAGTGTAAAACCGAGTATAATACCATGCAAATCGAAACTGGTTGAATTTTTTTGGCCCGTGTAAAACCAAAACAGTGTAAATCGAGAACGGTGTAAACCGAGGGATAGGTATACTTTTTTACTGCTGCCATTTTCTGGCGCATGTTGTGCACGATATGTGCACCAAATATCGCTCAATTCTGACAAATAAAACATGGTGTAGCTCCAGATCGTTTTCATCAGTGATATTTTAATTTTAATAACCCTCTCTATATTTAGTTTAGGGAAGGGGTTGAAATCAAATACGACGATGAGAAAAGTAGTTACATTTTATTTAAGCTTCCTTTTCCGAAGGGGTGACTCAGTCGGTAGCGCACCAGGCTCGTAATCTGTAGTTCCCAGATTCGAGTCCCAGCTGGGTCAGTGTTGAGACTTATATCCGCATAACTGCCCACCCTACCCACGGTCAGTAGGGGACACCGATGGGCTTGGAAAGGCCGCCGTCCGTCGGATGGGACGTTAAGCCGTGGTCCGTGTGCACGAGAGCCATACCCTGTGCAGGTTAAAGAACACGCTGGATGGCGTGTTCTTTAACTGCTGTGATGGCGTGTAGACTACCATATGTCTCCCAAACAGCTGTTCCAGGGGGTTCCCTCCCCCAACCTTCTCTGAGCCTTCGGGGTACATGTGACCTGGCCATTTAACCCATGGTGTGCAAAAAAGTGCCGTTCAGAGGTAAAACAACCCAACCCTTTTCCGAAGAAATATTTAAGGAAGGAGAATAGAAGGCTAAAGGCTTCCACTATTCCATGGACACTTCTCGTGTAGTTTCTTCATTGTTTTGCTTTACAAAGAAAAATGCAAACCAGAAAAATAATTCAGGATTTATTCACAATTTCCTGTTTCTCCACGAGTGGATTTTGTTCGATTAAATATTAAACACAGACGTTACTAAAATTAGCAAAGACATAAACCATGCTACTAACAAAAAAAAATTCTGTCTTATATTTATGCGAAATGGATAAAAAAAAAGAAGTGTGCAATTTTTGATTAGAGTAGGCACCAAACAGAAAAAGTGGATAGTGTTAGCACTAAAAGTTTCGATCCAGCAGTTGCTATAAATCTAACACCTAAATGGCTCATGCCGAAATTAATGGAGCAAAGCGTTCAAACAATCCTTCGTAGGAAGTGGTGAAGTCAATGCGATGAACAATCCATACTTTCCGTAATAAAGTAAGATCCCAAATAGGGTCTCAGATCCCATCCCCTTCTGCTACTGGAGTCACATGACTACTTGCGTGCAGCGGTTCCCGCCAGTGTGTTCCCCACCTCGGTCCATTACGTTGCTTGACGGGAAATCAATGAACAGCGAAACTGACAAACTAAGTACTAAAAAGATTGCGTGCCGATTTCAGAGAAACGCTGAAAGGCATTTGAAAATGCGAGTGCCGAACTTTGTAATACAAAAGTGCTAGCATCTGAGTTTGAAGCTGTGCAAAATAATCAAACTTGTTCTTTCGAAAAGAAAAAAACATTCCGTAATATTTAGTGAAGGCGTTTTTAAAAAAGAAATCACTAATAACATGATACGAGTTTTTCTGTTGCCAAGGAAAAAACAAAAGGCAACTTCTATTGCCCCTCCACAAAAAAAGGAAAAGTCGTAAGATGGAATTACCGTGATTTCGTCGCTTAAAGAAACTCATTGTTAGAAGTATTTTAACAGAATGTTTCATGCTGCATAATAAGCACAATTATGTAAATAAGGAAACATTGGCAAGTAGCAGAAGCTTACTGCGGTTACGTATGGTCATATAAAGAGAATCTAATAAGAGAAAAAACAGACTTCTCTTAAAGGAAGCCTAAACAAGTGTGCCTGATTTATTATTGTTGATGGTCAATATTTCAACTTATTACCGTTTGTCACCTAATGCTCATGCTTTCTGTAAAAACTAATGACACACCAGTATGCTTTTCGTATCAATTTTTATGAAACCAGGCAGGGACGTGAACGTAATGTCCCACGAAGCAGTTGCGCCTCACCCCCTAAGTCAGGCGTGTCCAACCCACGGCCCTGGACAGCTAGTAATGCGGCCCACAAAATCGTAAAGTTGGGTTGTTTTACCTCTGAGCGGCACTTTTTTGCACACCACGGGCTAAATGGCCAGGTCACATGGACCCCGAAGGCTCAGAGAAGGTTGGGGGAGGGGACCCACTGGAACAGCTGTTGGGAGACATATGGTAGTCTCCCGTCAATGCCATCCAGGCGTGTTCTTTAACGTGCACAGGGTATGGCTCTCCCCACACGGGGCCACGGCTTAACGTCCCATCCGACGGACGGCGGCCTTTCCAAGCCCATCGGTGTCCCCTACTGACCGTGGAAGGGCGGGGAATTTTGCGGAGATAAATCTCAACGCTGACCCAGCTGGGACTCGAAACTGGGAACTACAGATTACGAATCTGGCGCGCTACCGACCGAGCCACCCCCGCCCCCAAAATCGTAAAGTTTACGTGTTTACGACATAAGCTTTCAACATGATTATGTGATTTTCAGCGAATTTTTGATATCCCACTAGTTTTATGTTGCCCTTTTTTTAATTTTATAATAAAAAACAAGAAAATAAATGAAGTTTTATTATTCATATATATTAACTATATTTTGTATTTTATGTGCGGCCCAAAACAATTCATCTTCACTCAATTTGGCCCAGGGAAATCAAAAGGTTGGACACGCCTGGTCAAAATAATGTCATTTTCTATTGTATTTGCCATGCAATTGATTCCATCTCTCTTTCTCAAGATCAGATATCTGCAGTAGACTCAATCTGGATACACTGATGAACATTGCACTGCTCTGTAACGTAGTTCTTGTATTTATGACTTAAGCTGAAGCTGGTTGGTCACTCTATTGTCTTATGTGGACATAGTGAGACGAAACGAAAGGACTCACGTTAATGCAGAGCCGCTTTTTCCAACGTCACAGACATGACACCAGGCTTCCTTCATCGAGAGGTCTTAGGTTTAGGGCAACCCTAACAGCGTCTTCTGATGTTAAATGTTATAACTTCAATAAAACTTTAAATATTACTTAAATTTCATTTAAAAGTCCAGCTCTTTGGATATTTGAGTGAGATCTTAAATTTATCTGCAATGATCGTTTTCCAAACAAACTTTTATTAACAAAGTTAAGAAATATGAATGCGATTTTCTATTCACTCATAAGAGTAGCAATTCGTACTAATCGGTGGTTGGAAAAATATAAATAATAATAATATATTATAAGCCACATAAAGCGCGAAAAGCATATTTCTTTTAGCCCTTAAAATGAAAAACCTCAATTTTCATATCTGCTGGAGTTAAAGTCCAAATCACCCATTACATATTAAATAAAATTTTCATTTATAATTACTATATTTAAATATTAACAAGATTTAAAAAAATACGTACTAAATTTATAAAAATAAAGAGTGCTGCAAATTGAAAAGAGAGCTTCTGCCCTATCCGCTCTGCATGGTGTCTGAGACATAGAGCCAGATAGTCATCATTTGCTCCTACCAGAGATGGGAGCTGTGGGTCCGGAGAACCAGGTAACCAGGGTGGGTTGCTGCTGGCACGGTAAACCATGGGACCAAGGTGCGCAGCTGCGAAACAGGGAAACCAGAGGACCAAAGAAGGCAACTGGAGGACTAAGGTGGACAACTGCGCGACCAAAGAACCAGGGTGGGAAACTGCTGACTGGGGAAACCAGGAGAATACAGTTGGCAGCTGCAGGACCACAAAACCAGGGTTTGTGGCTGTGGGACCAGCACACCAGGGTGGGGAGTTGCTAGCCTGGGAAACCAGGGTTGGGAGGTACTGGACCAGAGGTTTATGGTGTGCAGCTGCGGGGACATGAAACCAGGGTATGGAGCTGCGGAACCACAAAACCAGGTGGGGAGCTGTGGGAAATGAAAACAAGGTGGGAAATTGAGGGACTGGGAATCCTGGGAACCAGGATGGGCAGCTGCGGAGCCAGGAAACGAGAGGACCAAATTGGGGAGCTAGAGTACCAGGGTGGGCAGCTTCGGGCCTGAGAAACCAGCAGACCAGGGTGAGGAGCTATGCAATCAAGAAACCATATTACCAGAGTTTGGAGCTGTGGGACCGGGAATCCAGGGGACAAGGTTGAGTTTATCTCTTATTGTTTATAAGGAACTTTTGGTCAGTAACCGACAGGCAGCCATGAAGGATATTCAATTATTTAAATATATAAGTGAAAGAAAAAATGGAATAAATGTTTTACTGTAGACAGTCCTTATAAAAACTTTATAAGGGTGTTTCAAAAAGGACGTAACCCTAAATAAAGAGAGTAGAACTTACACACATGTACATTTTATGCCATAGTATTAGTCAGTTGGCATTACTATACTCAAGGTTAACAGCCTTTAGCAGTTGAAATGTCCTTATCACGCGATAGTCTCAATCGAACATTCATTTCTTTGTGCTGTGTCAGCTCTGTCGTTTTCCAAAAACGAACGTGTATTTATTGTTGAGACTTATTTTGCGTACAAATCTTACAGATGTGTGAGACAGGAGTTTGAGTTGAAGTTTCTTCAGTCTGCAGTTCCCAACAAGTCAACAATATCTCGTTTGATTGATAAATTTCGTGACATTGAGTCTGTACAGGATCGAAAGAGCCCAGGCTGGCCATCACTGTTAACTGCCAAAGTTCTTGATGATGTGTCACAGCGTTTAATTCGCTCACCAAATCTCTTAGGAAGTTAGCTTCACAAGTTGGACTGTCACCAGCTACTGTTTTCAGGCCTACAAAGAAGTTAAAATTTAATGCCTACCGGATTGGTGTCGTTCATGAACTGAAAGAATCAGACCATGAAAAACGTTTACGGTACTGACGTTGGTTTCGTCCTTTTGTTGATGGAAATGGAATTGAGATGTTGGACCGTGTTTATTTCAGTGACGAGGCTTGGTTTCACTTGGGTGGGTATGTGAACAGTCAAAACAGTCGAATAGGAGCAGTGAAAATCCTCACACTTTTCACGAACGACCATTACACGCACGGAAAACTGGCGTTTGGTGTGCAATCCAGTCGTCGTGTGATAGGGCTAAGGTTGAAGAATAATTAAAAATTTAAAATCCGGTTTTTAATCGATCTGTTTTTTAAAAATCGATTTTAACCGGTTTTGACCAAAATGGAGAATAATTTTTAAAAAACAAAATGAATAGTACTGACTGTAACTCTTCACAAGCATAGTTTATCATCTACTTTTTGGTCAAAAAATGCCAAAAAAAGGCAGCATCATACGCATGCATATGAAAAAGAACATGACAACTTTGACAATTGACATATTTTATTTTAGCTAAAATAATACATCATTCAGATAATTTAGAATTGGAAAAAAATTAATAAAAAATCTATATTTAGAAAACAAAAATTTAACTTTTTGTAAAAAAATTATAAAGAATAAAATTAAAATTTATCTCTATTATGGAAAAAAACTTTGAAATAAATTTTTTTAATAAGAAAATTATCTAGAAAACAAAAAAATAAGAAAAGATATAAAATGAAATTTGGATTTTATCGCTATGTTGAAAATGACATCTTAAGAAACAAAGGGCATTAAGGGTATTAAAATAAAAAAATACCCCCTCAAGCAGCTGCTTGCCACAGAGGTCTGACAGGAGCCTGCCAGTTTATATGCCATAGTAGAAGGTCTGAGAGGATGGCAGGACCTCAGCAGAAAAATGACACATATATCCATGCCTTACCTGGGGCTCGAATCCAGGTCCCGTAGATCAGTAGCCAAGCGTGCTAACCACTCGACCACGGGACGGCAAGGGTATTAAGTCATTCTTGAATTCATTAAGTCATTCTTGAACGAAGCTTAGATAAAAAAGAAAGTCCGCAGCTGAAAAGCCTCTTTCTGATTCAACACCCGTTGGTTTAACGGTAAGTAACGCATTATTTAAAAGCTCTAAATTTTTACTCTTTTTTAATGTGGATTCAAAGTATTTAAATTCATCGTTGACATCAAAATCTCTGGAATCTTTCATAGGCAGCATTTCTAATTTATTCATTTCGCTCAAATACTCGTGCATTAAGTCGTCATCTTCGTTAGTTTTAGCAATGCTAATTGCAGCTTGCACTTCTGATTCTAATGATTCACATTCATTAGGAAAAGGCCTAAGAAACGTATGTTCTGCGATTTTCTTTACTGTTTGCCTGGATAATAAAGGGAATAAATCAGACGACTCATTTTTAAAATCCTCTGGATTGGTTAAATATCTCAACAATGAAATGACTTCCTTTTGTCGTCTTGATGAATAGCGTTTGATAAAGGCATTCTTCGAGATTGGCAGCAACAGGATTTTCCTTCTCGTCTAGTTTCTTAAGACAAATTTTCATAAGCATGTCAGCTTTAAATAAAGTTGCTTCTTCAGAACATAGAACCTTTAAAACAAATTCAAGTGGACGAAGAGTTTCAGCGAGGTTATCTAACAAATTCCATTCCTCCTCAAAGACATATTTCAGTACTCGTAGAGCCTTAGGAATGCAGTTCCTTAGCTTTAGAAAACGTTCAGTCATAGAAAGGAGACTATTCCACCGTGTCTTGCAGTCTAAGATAAGCTTCTTTTCTTCTCCATTGAATTCCTACTTTAAGAAATCTTGAAGCCTGCCATTATTCAAAGGAGATATCCGAAACATTCGGCAGATTTTTCTGACTTTCTTAATTACTCTCAAATAATCTGCACTAAGTCCGGGTGCCTCATTTGTGTCAATATTTATCTCAAATATAGGATCCAAATATAGGCCTTGATTCACATCATACTTATCTTCATTTAAGTCTTCATCATCATCTTCAATACCCTACTAGTCCTAATAGGAAGCATTACAGAGAGCTTAATAAACGTGTAAAGGATCAGTTAGCTGCTGATGGCTTAGCTGACAAAGCTGAGGAAGCAATTAGACAGCACAACAGCAGAGAGCTGTACCAGATAGTTAATGTTTTGTTTGATAGAAAACGGACGTTGTACAGGAATTGAAAGATAAAAAAGGTAAGGTTATAGAAGGTGAAGATTCTGTCATGGCTAGGTGGGCTGAGCATTTCAGTGATGTTCTAAACAATGTGGTTAGTTCTACTCCCATTGTTTGTAATGGTTTTAATGATGCTCTTTAACACAATCTGAACTTATTTTGGCTATTTCTAAACTTAAAAAAACTACATAAATCCCTAGTGGTAGATGAAATTACTACGGGAATGCTTACAGCTGGGAATGCTTCTATTACCACTTCGATGACTGAAATTTTGAATATCTTTTATGATAAAGGCATGGTTCCTAAGGATTTTGCCAAAGCTATTATTATCCCTATTTTCAAAAAAAAAATGATCACAGTTCTTGTAATAGCTAATGTATACAGTATATTATTAGATCGCAGTTCTTGTAATAGGGGTATCAGCCTACTTTCTGTTCCAGGTAAAGTTCTTTGCATGATTGTGCTTAATACAATTAAGAATCTATCTGTTTGACCAGCAATTGTATGAGGAGCAAAATGGATTCAGAAGTGGTAGGGGATGTGTAGATCAGATATTTTCACTCAGGCAGATTCTTGAGAAATGTTTTGAGTTTCAGAAACCTTTGGTTGCTAGCTTTGTTGATTTCAAAAAGGCTTTCGACTCTGTTGATCGCCATAATTTGTGGTTGATTGCGAGATCATATGGTATACCTGACAAGTTAGTTAACCTAATGAACGCTCTCTATAATAACACTGAGTTGTGTGTGAGAGTTGGTAAGACTTGTAGCAATTGGTTTAGCATTACTTCTGGTGTTCGACAAGGGTGCATTTTGTCTCCTTTTCTCTTTAGTTTGGTTATTGATTATGTTACGCGAAATTCACTTCAAGGGAAAAATTTTGGCCTTAAATGGACTGGAGATACGAAAATTTCTGATTTAGATTATGCTGATGATTTAGCCCTTTTGGCAAATGATGTTGATGAGATGAACTCTTTCGTTCGAGCTGTTAATGAAACTGGTAGTAGAGTAGTGTGGAGAAATAGGCGTTAATGAAACTGGTAGTAGAAGTTAGTTAATGAAACTGGTAGTAGAGTAGTGTGGAGAAATAGGCGTATACACCTGAAGACTAAAATTAGACTGTATAATAGTTTGGTTCTTTCTAGGGTTAGTTATGGTAGTGAAACTTGAACACTTTTTAAACCAGATAACATGAAACTAGATGCTTTTGATTCCAGATGCTTACGCGGTATCTTGGGCATTAGGTGGTTCAACTTTGTAACTAATGATGAGGTTAGGCAAAGGAGTTTGCAACCTCCTTTAAGCAGCATATTGTGCAGAGAGAGACTCAGTTGGTTTGGCCATGTTGCCCGTATCAATAATTATAGATTGGCGAATAGGGTTATGAACAGTGTGCCTAAAGGCCTCAGAAAGAAGGGGAGACCTAGGATGCGGTGGGCAGACAATGTCAAACAGGACCTTATTATAATTGGTGTGCAGTGGCCAGATGCAGTAGATGTAGCTCAGGAAAGATATGCTTGGAGAACTAAATTGCACGGTCTGGTTGGACCTCCGTAGCCCATGGCTGCTTGAGGATGATGATGATGATTTAAAATATAAAACTCTTAACATTGCAATCGCTTTTATAAAATAATGACTTGCTGACGTAGGCATTCATTCTCTCACTCTCTCTATGTGTTAGCGATATATAAAATTGGAACAGAAAAAAATTTCATGTATGCGTTCGTTCATTATTTGAATGACCTTGAAATGTGTTCATTTTTAATTTTTTTATTTCTTCTTCGCTCTCTCTTTCTATAAAAAAATTTATAAAAAATTCGACATTGCTGTTGTCAAATAAGAAATAATAAAAAAAAAAATTTTTTTTTGTTTTCGATTTTCGAATTTTGGGGAAATTTTAAAAACCGGGTTTCAACACTAGATAGGGCCTTTATTTTTTGACTAAATTATAACTTGTGAAGTTTATCGTGACCTCATCTAACAGTTTATTGCACTATTGTATGTGAATGAACGAGAGTATTGGTTTCAAGAAGATGGCGCGACCGCCCATACTGCAAATGACACAATGGTCATGTTGCAGGAATTTTTTGGTGATCATTTGATTTAAAAAAAATTGTGACCCCCAAGATCCCCAGATCTACTCCTCCATATTTTTCCCTTTGGGGATATCTCAAATGTATAGTGTTTCAATACAACCGTTATACACTTGAAGACTTGAAGGCTAACATTGAAAGAGGGATTTTAAACATAAGAAAACAAACATTGCGAAAGGTGGCTGCAAATGTCATGAAATGGGTACGAACCTGCTTCCAGATTGCAGGAAATCACTTTCATCCTCTGTTGTAAAGGTAGATATACGTCTAATTTGCATCTTTTGAAATTTGTATCTTTTGTCAAGTTTAAATAAGGAAAATACAATAGACGGTTGCGTCCTTTTTAAACACCTCGTTTATAATTTTCTTAAACATTAGACATATCTCTGAGATACATCCGTGATATATAGTTATTACCCTTCCTAGAATTGACCGACTTTCATTAAACGAAGATATTTTGTTATAAGGATTTTTTTATAATTCTAGTGGTAGCCGATTGTCCAATTACATATTCAATCTATTTTCCATTTGCGTTTCCGACGTCATTTGTTATGTTTGTCAGGTGGGTTTTAAAACGCCTGCTCCACTCTATAATTTAAACCCTTTGACCAATGACAACGATTGATGTACCAAATGAACTCTTACCTCTCCTCCCATAGCTTCATTCCCTCTTAAAAGGGAAAGTGGAAACAAATGTGGCAACAAATGTGGCACACTATCTTCCAAACGCTAAGGCAGAGAGTAACGAGAAAACTCTAGGGCAGGCGTGTGTAACCCGCGGCCCTGGACAGCTGGTAATGCGGCCCACAAAATCGTAAAATTTACGTGTTTACGACATAGTGGTACTCCAGGATAGTGGTCCTCCGACACAGTGGTCCTCCCAGGACAATCGTATGACCGTTGAGGTAGAGAAGAAGAGTATGATCTACTGGCAAAGGAGCTTGGGCTTATACATAAATGTGATGTCACGACCATTTCTTATGTAATGACTTGGGAACGAATTATGACGAGCTATCATGAAAAGTACAGGAAGATGATTGGGGTCGATAAGCATATCGAGGGATACATCCAATCAATGGTGTTGAAGAAGACTGCGGAAAGCATTTCAATGGACTGGAGACTATCTGAGGAATCTGGTAAGAGCTGCAGGTTAGATTAATTTTTTTCCGTGTGATTAAAAACTGGTATTCAGTTTCAACCAGTTTATGATTATTTTTAAAGAGAAATTGTAGTAATTCTTTTAAAGGCAATCAACGCATTGTAGACACAAGAAACAACGATGTCGCATTATTATCTCAAAAATTTTATACCAGTTAATGAATAAAGTGAATGAATACCAGTTAATAAAGTGAATGAATATAGTGAACGAATACCAGTTAATGAATATAGTGAACGAATACTAGTTAATGAATAATGTGAATGAATACCAATTAATGAATAATGTGAATGAATACCAATTAATGAATAATGTGAATGAATACCAATTAATGAATAATGTGAATGAATACCAGTTAATGAATAATGTGAATGAATACCAATTAATAAAGTGAATGGATATAGTGAATGAAATACCAGTTAATGAATAAAGTGAATGAATACCAGTTAATAAAGTGAACGAATACCAGTTAATGAATAAAGTGAATGATTACCATTTAATGAATAAAGTGCACTACTGATCTGGCCCACAGGTTGCTTCCGTTACTGAAAGTTACCCTCATGTTTCGAAAGCCTCTGAAGTAAGAGATCTACAGGAAGAGAGAAAAACGATGACCTTCTCATGCTACTGAAGATGAGGTATGAGAATGTCGTTTGAATGTGATTCCTTCTATATTCGTGATGTGACTGAAGTGCCATTGAATTAGGGATATCAACCTAGTAATGCGTTGGACACCCTCTGGCGCTGATAACGGCCGCCACATTGACGAGGCAAGGACTCCAGAAGCTTGCGTAAATGTTCCACAGGTATGGCGACCCATTCATCCTCCAGAGCTGTGCACAATTCTCTTAAGGTCGTCGCTGACGGGACACTGGACCCAACACTCTGCTCGGCAGTATCCCAAAGATTTTCGATGAGATTTAAATCTGGGCTTCTAGGTGGCCAATTCATTATTTCAAAGTCAGCAGAATGCTCTTGCAACCATGCAGTAGCCAACCTGAACCTGTGAGATGAAGAGTTGTCTTGCTGGTAGATGCCATCTCCATTGGGATGCATGATGGCAATAAATGGGTGTAAATGGTCGGTCATGAGTTCGACATACCGGGATGAATTTAGAGTCGTCTGTACATGTACCAAAGGTCCCACAGATGTCCAACTGAAGACACCCCAGGCCATCACTGAGCCACCACCAGCTTGTACTATTCCGACCTGACATGCAGGATCCATGGCTTCATGGGATTGGTGCCATACCCTCAGTCTCCCATCGGCATGATGTAGTTTAAATCGGAATTCATCACTCCAGGCTATCCATTGCTATTTTTCGACGGTCCAGTTTCAATGTTCTTCAGCCCAGGCAAGGCGTTGAGTATGGTGTCATGCCATTAGAAGTAGGACTCTCGTAGGTCTGTGGTTCTCGAAGCCGAGACGATGAACTGAGAGTTGCACAGTCCTTACACTGACTTTCTGGCTGGAACCCACATTCAGATGGGAGGTGATTTCAAATAATGTCTGGTCCCTATCGGTCTGTACGATGCGGATCAGACGGCGAAGACCACGATCATTCAAGACTGGTTGTTCTTTGCAAACTGGAAAACTGTCCGGGTGCTTGTTTTTTTGCCGGAATTTTCATATTCCCGGAACACTCTTTAAACTCTCATACGAGAAAAATCCAAGTTCTTTGACAATTTCGGAGATCGAGTGTACCATCCGTCGGGAACCTAGGATCTGCCCTCTGTCAAATGAATCTAAATCCCACGCCTTTCCCATTACGCTTCTCACGACGAATGTTTGGGGAAGCCAAAGCTGACAGCTATATAATGACCAGAGTTTCAGCTACGATTGCGCGCAAATGCGGGACTTGCAGTACTGAATTTGGATAACATCTCCTATCCCTAATTCAATGGCACTTCAGTGTATACATATATATTCATTTATGCTTCGCATTACATGATGCCTTTGAATGATGTGCCATAAACCAAGGAGCGGTATCGAGTTATGAAACTGAGTGAAAAATGCCGAATAAACATGGTGCCAAAATGCTTCATAAACAGAATTCCAGTCCCAAGTTCGACTCTTATCTGTTTAAATGACACATGAATACTCTTATATGCTGGTATCAAAATTGATCACAGCTAATGTTGCAAGTGACTCCTGTTGGCCTGAAACATGCGTTGGCACGACATAATACAGATGCTCGATTCGAACGTGTTCAAGAGCCTCCATCCCGCTTCTTCGTTCGGGATTGTTTCGAAACTGTTCCACCACATCATGCACACGATACCACAAGTACTCTACATTGTTTATAGAGTAGGTATAAATAATATCTTTGAAGTCACTGTTCCTAATAGGGAACAATTGGTTTCAGGTCCAGTGATCGCGAGAGCCAATTCACGGTGGCTTGTAGGCTACGATCAATTGAATGTCGTCAATATTATTGTATTAACCGCCTTGCCGTCATGCATGAGTAAACATCAGTATCAAGACAGTTCAAGTACTCAGGATGTTCGAGGTGTTGAAGTAACTGGTATGTGTCATTGAGGGTATCACACACGTTGTGGAGAAACGCAGTTCGTGATCCAAAAACTTTGTTCTATATGAGTTGAACTTTGCTGGTGCTTAGAGCTTAGGATAATTCACGATTCCTTTAAAAACGACTGTTATCAGAATTATTTGTTGATACATAGGATAGGAAGCTCACCTGCAAGGTGTCTACAGACAGAAAGGTGTATCAGCTAATAAGAAATCTTGAACCGTTTGGTTATGATATGGGTAAAATCCCTTCTCATGCTACTGGGGAAAGGATTTGTACACGATGTTCTCGATGACAAATTCCATCCTATGGGTTCTCAGAGGGCGCTGGCATTCACAGTTGTCTAGTCTTAGTCTTCCATTTCCCCATAACCGATGATCAACAACAAGGATTACATGATGATCAGATGTTGAGCTATTCATATGCCTTTGTGTTTACTACCGCACGGATTACTCACTATATCATGAACATTAACCCAAAAGCATATCAGCACATTTTTCATATGTGTACATTCCTAGCGCTAAAAACCTTAAGTATTAAGGCTGGCGATTTGCATTTCAAATCATTGTTTGCGATATGATGTGAGTTTTAGTATGTGCTAGAAGAATTCACACATTATTGTGTTGCTAGTTAAACCCAGGCGAAAAGTTTGGTGCTAAACATATGTCAATTGGATACCTCTTTCCATCGATAAGTTCATTCCCAGCTTTCCACCGTTAAAAATCATTGTATTATTTTAACTCAAAATATTTGGAGAGTAGGATGATCTTGGTGCCCAAGAACCAAACACGATTTTTTCCATAAGTAATAAGTTCAGTATTCTTTTCCAAGAACATAACCCTCTCGTATAGGAGGGATTACCGTGGCCCTGAGCTTTCAGAGTTCCTTTTACAATATGTAGCTTTTCAACACCCCCTTAAGAAATGCAACCCCATACTATAAATTCGGTTGAATATTTCACAGCAAATTTAAGACATTGTGAGCTGAAGTTTTTCGCGAGGCCTTCTTCTTGCACAGGACTACTCTGATTTCGAATAAGGAAAAACTTATTTTCATCACTAAAAACAGCATTTTTTCAGTCCTCAACAGTCCCCAGTGTATGTTTTTTGCTCGTTTGTATCGCCTCTGCGCTGAAATTCCATCAGTAAAAGTTTTGGAGGAGTTTTGTATTCTCGAAATCCGATTTCTACAGTCTTCTTCGCTCTTAAAGTTCTCGAATTTATACTGACGTACGTTGATGCCAATCTGCATTATTTCAAAAGTTGTGATAAATCAAGCTTTCTGTTCCAAAGTACAATCTTTTGTAATACACTATGAACAAGTAAAGTGTTTCCCTAGTTCATACAATTCTTTTTTTCCCGATGTATTCAAAACAATAGAAAGTCCACTATATTTTACCAGCTATTTGACACACAGATGAACCCTTTTCCTTTAGATATATTATTTTATATCTCATAGCTGCTTGAGGGGGTATATTATGAGGCAAAAATTAAGACCTTTCCCATTAATGTTATTTATTAACATTGCATAAAATGCTGAATGTAATATACAACTGCTCTAGGTCCACCTGCCCAGGTATTCCCCCCCCCTCCCCCCGAGAGGAGACCATTTTGTCGTGGTGGTGGTGGGGGCTACAGTGCCTCTGTGAAGTAGGGTTGGCTCGTGGTGTTCTGGTCGTGCACATGGGCTGGCAACCCCGATGGAGATGCCGTGAAGTGGAGGGTCCTGTTGAAAGGGAGTGGGACCACCGATTAGGAAGACTCATCCTAGCATCTGAGAAGTCCTAGGGTGCAGCCCCGAAGTGGGTGGCAGCCTGTAAGCTGGGGGTCTGCAAGTCGGCCCTGATGGAGAGGACGAAGTTGAGGGCTTGCGACTGGGAGTGGGATCCCCGGTTGACAGGCTTATCAATGGAAAAACCAAACTAAGAGTCTCCACACGAGAACTTTAGGCTGTCCTAGTAGAATGTTTTAACTTATGATTGACGTGGTGGCGGTGGTGGTAGTGGGAGGGGGGGGGGTTACGGTGCCTCTGTGAAGTAGGGTTGGCTGGCGGTCCTTTTGGCGTGCACGTGGACCGGCAACCCCGATGGAGATGCCGTGAAGTGGAGAGTCCTGTTGAAAGGGCTTGGAGCACCCGATTAGGCGGACTCATCCTGGCTTCTGAGAAGTCCTAGGATGCAGCCCCGAAGTGGGTGGAAGCCTGTATGCTAGGGGGGCCGCGAGTCGGCCCTGATGGAGAAGACGAAGTCGAGGGCCGTGCTGAACGAGAGTGGGATCCCCTATTAGGCGTAGGTCATCGATGGAAAAGCCAATAAGAGTCTCCACCACGGTAGCTCCCACCAGCTCAAAACGTTAGGAATTATTATTAAAGATTGGCATTCTAAATTCAAAATTTGCCAACAAAGTCCAGTTTTTATTTATGTTTGACAACTTATATTTGAAGGAAATTTTACTGATTGTTTGGCTTTTATGTTTAGGCAACGCTCAAAAATCGAAAAGACCTCTCACTCACTTCGATGATTAAACAAACAGACATAGCTTGATTTATGAGTAAGGTCTTGCTCATCATAACAGGTCCTTTCTCTGCTGCCAGTTTTTAAAATTTTCAAAGAAGGACTCGCTGGATACAGATAGGTAAAAATGGCATCACCTACACGATGTAGTGCTGACTCTGAATAGCCGAGCATAGGGTGTTGCCATTCAATTACTACAATTGTCCCAGGTATTCCGTATTAACATGCCTTGAAACATGTACTAAAGTCAAATATTCCAGTTGATGGTTACTCATTTGTGGTTGGTCGGCATAATAGAGTAACTTCATTGGTTGTAACGAGAGCCTGTTCATTCCTAGTATCACTTTGTGTTTGTAGCTGCATGATTGTTTCAAAATAATATTTGTACAACTATTTAAAATATTCCAAAAGAGAAAATATTTAAAATCAGTGTTCAAAAATACTTCAGAAGAAGTAATAAAGGTTATTTTAAACTGATAAATTAGTGGGTAGAAATTAGCCGAAACACGTAAAACATGCGAAAACACAGAGGTGTTCAGGGACTTTTTGCCATCACTGTATACACCATTTGAAAAATATTAATAACCAGGACGGAATGCAAAAATCGTAAAGATAAATTTATTATTTTTACAAGAATATTTTTTAAAGACCCCAAGGAAAACCCGTAGGGAAAAAACCCGTAGGGACCCCGTAGGGAAAAAACACGCCTTTTACACTATTCGGCAAATTTAATTTCTGGAAGGAAGGTATCATGTAAATATTTGAAGTAGCTAACAGTTAAATTCTTACTACCAGGAGTTTCGGAGTGAAACTCAGATATCTTTTAAAGTAGTTAATTTTGAAACAACTTCGTGTCATACAAAGCGCAATGAAGTCATTTACGAAGTAGTTTACTCACTTTGCCTAGCGAAGGTTTTTCAGAGTTTACTCATTAATATTCTAAAACTGAAACCTTTTCCTATCCAATTTTTAATCAAGCAACCTAAATGTTATTGCTTATCTTTCAAATTGATGAATATATGATGTGCATGCTCAAAAGTAATGCAAATCGTAACTAACTAACTAGCTAACTAGCGTTACTCTGGAATTAATTTAGCAGCTACTTTAAATGCTCCCTTGACATTACAACATATTTCCTTTTCGATCAATCTTCAATATAGTCAATTAGCCACTTAGACACTTAAAAACATATATTAATCACGATTTTTATTGCATAAAACCTTATGTCATAAATATTGCAGTTAGAAACGGTTAATCTTTATTTTACGTCGAATGACTCTTGACAGAAGTAAATAATTTTATAAAGATTAAACGCACAAATGCATAGTTTCCATAAATTTAGGAAAAATTAAAATAATTAAGGAATAAGTTAACTAGAAAATCCATTGGAGCTGCTGCATGTGAATCGAAAGATAGGTTTTAATTCTCCAAATTATGTAGGAAAACAGAAACATGGTAAAAGGAAGAAAGTCGACTGAGCTAACCCAAGTGGTTCAATATGGAGTCTGGTCATCTCTTACCGTTATGCAGGTCTCGCAGCAATATCTCGTGATGCTAATAAGACTATCCAGAAGCATTGTGGGTCAATGATGTCGAAACTCCAGGAGGCTTCTAATAGCGTAATTCTGGGTAGCAACCCTTCTCCCGTGAGATCCCATGGATGTGCCATCTGATTTATGTCAAGAGACCAGTCTGGCCACTCCATGCGATTGATGCTGCAGGTAGCGATCGACAAGGCAAAAACGGAACTGGCAGGCGTCATCATCCTGCAGGAGGATGGTATCACCTGTTGCACCTGCAGAGGGTACCCAAAAGGATGCAAGGGATTCTTTCTGTATCTGTGGCCAGTGACATAGTCTGTTGGTAGCAGGAACAGATCTGTGCGTGTGCCCAGAGGCATGACAACACCAGGGGTCACTTACATCGTCCGAAATAATTTTAATCTTTATTAAATTTTGTTACCTTCTTTCATTAATATTTGTTCAGTTAATGAAACATACCTTTACAATTAATTAATGCTTTACGAAATTTCTAATAGTAATTTTAAAATAAATTATTATTTTACATTGGTTGCAATATTTCATTCCTTTTACCATCTTCGTCGGCCCCATCCCCCGACAGAAAAATACCGGAGAAACAAAAAACAAAAAAGAGAAAAATTACGGATCAAGACGTAGAATCAACAAAATCGCATTCAAACAATTTAATCTCTTGATTTTCATATTCCTCCTAAGGACATATATACTGTTGTTTTATATGTTCTTGTGTATATGTTTGTTATGTTTCTTCGCAGTTCCCACAATTTTCTTCTCAAGCCAGATGGCGTTGAATAGCTCTGGTTTCGAATAGTAATTTTTGCATTTATTTCATATTTTTCATTTATTTCGTTAACAAAGATAACTTATTATGCAAAAGACTTTACTATACGCTATATATTTATTGTATGTTTAATTGCGTTGTGTGTTTCAAGAACTGGAAATTTGGAACATCTTTCCAAATGGAAGGACACATAGGAAATTTCCTAATTAGGTAAACTGGCAACGATGACATTGGTGACTCGTCCCATTAGACCACCTGGGGGCACTGCTCTGCCAAAAATAATCACAAGAAATGAGACAAGTAATAAAAATAAATACCCCTTCAAGCAGCTGCTTGCCACAGAGGTTTGACAGTTTATATATGCCATAGTAGAAGTCTGTGAGGATGGCAGGACCTCAGCGGGAAAACGACACTTACATCCAAGCACCAGGGGCTCGAACCCAGGTCCCCTAGATCAGTAGCCAAGTGCGCTAACCACTCGGCCATGGGAAGCGATTTTAAAATTTAGTATTAGTTAGTAAAGAATCACAGGATAAGTCCTGTAGACATGGAACTCATGAAATAATGAGCTGAAAAAAATTGGCTTTGCCATGAGTGGGATTCGAACCCATGTCTCCAGGAAACATGCCTGTTATGCTAACCACTACACCAGGCGTATCCAACCTTTTGACTTCCCTGGGCCACATTGAGTGAAGATTTGACTTCCCTGTGCCACATTGAATGAAGATGAATTGTTTTAGGCCGCACATAAAATATATGTATATAAATAATAAAACTTCATTTATTTTCTTGTTTTTTATTATAAAATTAAAAAAAGGGCAACATAAAATTAGTGGGATATTAAAAACTCGATGAAAATCTCATAATCATGTTGAAAGCTTATGTCGTAAACACGTAAACTTTACGATTTTGTGGTCCGCAGGTTGGACACGCCTGCACTACACCATCAATGGCTAACCTTTTCTCAGCTCCACTTCCTGGATAGATGGTGCCACTGTGCGAATCAAAAAAAAAATCCGGAAAGTTTATAACGTCACTAAGCTGAGAAGAGGTTAGCCATTGATGGTGTAGTGGTTAGCATAACAGGCATGTTTCCTGTGAGACGTGGGTTCGAATCCCACTCATGGCAAAGGCCAATTTTTTTCAGCTCATTATTTCATGAGTTAGTATTAGTTATTTGTCTCAACTAAAAATATAATGTCGTTTTTATATTGGTGATGTAATCATTATTTGCCGTATAATGTAGGCAGCATTCACTTTGCGAAACAGTGTTACATCGTCTGCTTTAGTTTATAAAATACGAATTTATCCATTACGGGCACCGCCGATCATCGCCATTAATCATCGACATTTGTGTCATCGCCATAATTATCTATTATGGCGATGACACAAATGCGCATTTGCTGAAATACAATAGCAATGGACTGAAAGACATGAGCCTCCAATTCAGAGTGACCCGTTACACTTGATTGGCTAATTCAACCAATAGTCGAAGATTTTGCCGAAGATCTTCAATCTGATTGTACCAGTAGGTTTGAGAACTTTTAATTTTGCGAAGGAAGAACATTTAAATATGAACAGTTTAGGAAACACATTTAGATACGAAAACATGACAGTGTGTTGAGCATTTTGTTTTCGATGGAATATTAATAATATATTTTAATACCACATTTCACTTCCAGAGTTCAGTTTAGGGCGAGAGTTCCTCACTCTCAATACAAGGTCAGAATTTTTCACTTCATCGCAAAATAAATTATTATTTTATATATATATATAATGAAATAAATATTATAAATTAATTATTATAATTAAAGGAGACAACGTTCGAGTGATAATTTAAGATGAATAAAACAGTTTGAAGAAATAAATATGAATTTACAACAGGGGCGGAGTCGAAAATTAGTAAACTTTTATACTACACGTATTTGAAACGAATAGCTTTTTAAAATATCACTTGAACGGAGTGGAAAAATGCAAAAAAAAATATATATATACGAAATTATTGTAGGGGAGGGCAGAATATTGAACTGAACTAGAAAGGACAGGAACGCCTCCCACACCCCACGAAAAGTTTCGCTAAATAGTGCGTTTTGAGAATAGTTGAAGAAAAAAAAACACATGCATTAATGAACATTGTTCTAAGATGAAATATCTAAGTCCTGCCTGCGCGAGGCAAAGTGCCCCACCAAACATTTTAGTCACCAGCCACCATTGAATGACGCTATTTAACACCACAAGCTTTTCATCTCCCAGCCATTATGTGTGGGATTGTTACTTGGGCTTTTAATTCTAACTACAGCTTGCAGAGCGATGCGACTTATCAAGACCAAATTCCATGACATGAGAAAAAAAGTTAAATTCCCCTAAAAGCTGATTATATTTTAGAATTAATTATCAAAATATATTGAAAGTTAAAAAGCCACGTAAGAGATATTGATTTGAAAACAGAACGAAATTGTTTTAACTGAGGTAGCATTAGTTTTTTTTGCGACATTTAAAAAGATAGGTAAACAAGTTTAGTTTTGAAAGACGAGTTCAAATATTGCAACGAAGCAAACACGGACAAGAAACTAAGTCTCTATTAACATCAATTACCAAGTCGCTGGAAGGTTTTTTTAAGTTCTGTCCCCTGTATAAAATTAGGAAAACTAAATTTTGTCATCATCTCCTAAAGGACGACAGCTTTGTTAATTTCTGCTCCCGGGTGTATTTCCGTACATCATGCTGATTAGCATTCATTGGTGTTGATGTTGACTTTTTGCCTTTTTGCATCGTATCGGAGATTATCTTTGGTGAATTCTGATCGCTTCATTTGCCTGCAATAAACATCCGTGTTGACTGTGAGCGTGAGTTAGTGATGTTCACCTGCCTATCCCTCGAGGCAACGTTTCAAATCAAATGCATTATGCTTTGTTCTTAGTCGAAGCTCTATTTAGTTGAATGGTGTTTCAATTAAGATACGCAAATATTATTTTAATCCTTTGCAGTAAATCCTGGTTTACAAATCCGATAGGACTTTCCACGGTCAAGTTAATTGCAGAAATTCGTTAAGATGGTCTGATCATATAGACTTGGATTAAGTTGAATTTGTGTATTCCGTTTGATTATTATCATTGAATTTGTCGAATAATCTCTTTTGATTTAGAAATGTAAGCACAATAATGTCGAAATATTTGAATGCCACTTTAAACTAATGTTGAATGCAATAAGAGTTTACTTAAACAAAAGTGCTGCATTATATTTCTTTTACAATGAGCAAAATGGTCAGGAACAAAAGTAAAGAGTACGGCCACACAAAAGCGGCTTTAGCGATTTAATCTCGTTAAAGTTTCGCCACTTTTTCGCAACGAAACCACGAGCAACAACGGAGGTGGCCTCACGGCACGCTGGAGCGTGTGCAGAAAACGTTAATAACGCGAAACCGCTTCTAAGTGGTCGTATCGAGAGAAGTGGATGAGAAGGAAGATGCATTAGACATATGGGAGTCTCTCTTGAATGCCGCCATGCAGAGAAGAGCATAGGCAATGGCTCGGTACCAAAGACTACGGCAACGTCTCACTCATCGCAGTCCCAAATCCATCACGACTCCTTTATGACGAAGTCAAGGACGTAGAGAGACAGAAAATCTGAAAACCATTGAGACTCGCAGTTGTGACTCTTAGGATACGAGGCTCTACTGTCGAATGAGCAGTCACGTGACTCGTTCATTACGAGAAGATGTTTGATTTCTCGAAGCCCTGATCCAGAGTCAAACAGGGCAAATCAATGGACTGAATGGGAACTGACTAAAAAGCCGTTTCGGTATTAAAATTCTTAAAATTTTCGGTAAATGCAGATATAACGCGCATGTCGGGCGGGAAACAACACCCGCGTTATAAGGTAAACCGCGTTATACCGAGCGGCGCGGTGGCGACACAATAAATTTCACACTGTAAGCTTTTCTTTTACTCATCATGCATACAATAATTAAACACTATTCAAAATACATGCAGGAACTCAATACATACACAATTACTCAATGCGCAGTAACAATAAAATGCGATACTCACTAACGCCGCACGGACCTGTATAAACATGTTTGAACTTATCGCGAACATCGCCCGCGCTATAACCGAGTGCGCGGTATAGCGAGCAGCGCTATAACGAAGGTCCACTGTATTTCATTTCAATATATGCAGGCCCTGATCTAGAACGGAGCGGAAAAAAGCATATATATATATATGCACACATACACGAAATTATTGTATGGGAGGGGCAGAATATTGAATTGAACTGGACAGGAACGCCTCCCCCACTCCCGAAAAATTTCCCTGCCTCCCTCAGAGCAGGCCCTGAATATATATATATATATATTCTATTTGAAGAAATTAAGATTTATTATCTTGGTTGAAACGATTTGGGCACCCTCTGAGGTTATTTTAGAAAAAAATGTTTAATGCATTTTTCAAGTTCTGTCGTACAGTTCTCGCACACTTGCAAACGAGAAGTCAAGGGGCTTGAACCAACCAGCGTCTGGCAGCACTCTGAACGACAGACAGCTCTGGGAGCCAATGAATGTGCGGTTATTGAATTAAGTGGCAGGAGTGAATAAAATAGCCTTAGTCGTGAATTGCAGTTAATTTTGCTTAAGAAATCGGTTAAATGAATTTAGTTGAATAATCTATCTTGGTTGTAAAGGATTTGTGCATCCTACGGCAGAATACGATTGTATCATGTCATATAAAGATTGTACAAACGTGGTCATCAGTTAAAAATATACTGCTCACAAAAATACAAAAATTAGGCGATATTTCTTCGCTTCATATTCATTTTGAAATATCCCCTAATTTTTGTGAGCAGTATACATTACAGGCGTCCTTTTCGGCCACTTGTTTTGTTCCGTTGTGAATTGCCAGAGCTATCTCTAATATGTATGTATACTGTAGAACTCTGTGAGAAATGCTCTAAACTATATATAAGTTAAAACCCTTATTATGTAACACCCAAAATTAACGTATTTATAAAAAGACTGAAAAAAATTAGCATTTTTTAAAATTAAAATATCGCGACTGAAGAATTTAATTCCGAAAATTTAAATTACCATTATATTACTTTCACTTGAATGGAAAATAACTTCGCCAATATTTCGTGCTTTCCAAATCCGTGTTTGGACATGTTTGGGCTCTCCTCTCACAAAGATTGAGGACCATGGGTTAAGCCAGTGATTTCGAAACTTTTTGTTGTCCTTTGTCATAAATTTTTATTGTGTCCTATTAAGTTCTGAAACCAACTTTTATTTATACCCCTGCCAAAAAATACTAATACGACAATTTTATAATAGTTTCTATTAAAAATTTCAGCAAAGTACCCTCGACTCGAAATTGAAAGGAAAAAAAAATATATAATATTTTCAGAATATAAAGCAACTCAGAAACTCATTGACCTGCTATCTCGGCGAATCTCTCAAGACTGACTCAAAAACATAGGAAACTGGACGTAGAACTTATACGTTGGGTTTTATCAGAATTCTATCGAAGGAAACTGAGGAGGATCTGCATTTACTTATCCGAAATGAAGGTTTTCCTGGAAACCTGCGTACTACAAACGTTGCTTCTCAAAGTGGGTGTCGGCGGACAAGTGTCAATCCGTGAGTCTTCAGTCGCCGGTCAGCAACGAACTGCCAGGAAAGAAAGAAGTATGTTTTCAGAAGCATTACATTGACATGCCATCGCGGCACAGCTCGTTCTCCAGGTGACGTCATGTTGTGCGGGGTGAGGAAAGTATCGTGCCCAGAGACACTTTGTTTCTTGAGGCAACACGTGGAGAGAAGCTCCAGGCTCACACGTGGACAACGTGTCTCAAAAACGGTTTCCTGACACTCCGTCACATCAGAGAGCTTGAGAAGCACTGCCGTACTACATTCAAGACTGGCGGTGTTGCCAAATCGTGAAACAAAACCCAACTATTTCGTTATCTGCAGTAAAAAAATCTAATTAAGAATAGGATATTCTAAATCCATAGGAGCTTATGGCTTTTGATTTGTATCGTAAAGTTCGTTTATAAAAATACTATGTTTAAATTTTTGGAAGGGCATTATTCCTGTTATTGGCGAAGTCTCCCGCCCCTTAACAGATCATCGCCCCCCCCCCCCCCCCCGTAAGGGTCGCAACCCAGTTTGGGAATCAATTAGTTAAGGCATTACAGGAAGGTCGGAACATTTCCATTATTAAGATTAACCTTTCTAGTTGAGTCTCATATCTATCTGTGTAATGGGGAAACGTATTACTTCAGAAAATGTTGCAAGGGAACGTCGTGTCCATCCTATTGCACACTTTCATAATTCAGCTTTGTAGGTTTAATGCTAAACGCAATACGGCTTTGTGACATTGAAATTGCCCCAAACAGAAGTGGTTGGGATCAGACGAAAATCAGCGACAACACACGTTGGCAGGGCGAGTAAGACATGATTACTGTTACATAGCAAAGACACAAATTTGTTTCACACAAAAACGTGTTACATAACGGTAGTGAATAGCTTGCAAATCTTCCCGTGGTTTCTGACATACATGGGAGGTAGGAACTCCATCCCAGTGGCTTCCGACAAAATAGAAGTAAGTACTTCCATGCCGCGTCGTGGAGCTCCACGTCGCAGCATGGAGTTGTACACATGAGTGTCCACAGAGGGTGGCAGTGGGAGCACTCGTCCATCCTCCTGGAAATCTGGAAATGTGATTTTTTAAGTTATAAGAAAACTGGAAGACATAGAATTATCAAAAAAAATAAAAATATAATATCAGCATCGCTCTTGTAAAGATTCTTGCCGCCACACACCACCCCCTCCTTGGAGAAATTTCTGCTGACGCCACTTGTACAGGCATCGAATAGTGGCATCGTGAGGCATGGGCCACCACCATGTTTATAGTAACTGGTTTCTCAGTGCAGCTACAGTCTGCGCCGATTGCAGATGAGTCTGCAGATGACGCCCTACCAAGTCCCAAATTTGTTTGACGGACAATAAATACGAGACCTGTCTGGCTGCGGAAGAGCGTTAACAAGTCGTAGACATTTACAGGTGATGTTACTAGTAGTCTCCTGGCGTTTTCTTATTGAAACAGGGCACCAAACACATTAAACAATTTTGGGGTTTGGACCACTTAAAGATTTTGGCCTCCCCATATTTTATAGCTTAAGAAATTAAACATAAATAAATGTGTAAATAAATAAAAGGATCGACCTCCTACCTTTCTTTGAGTATAATATTTTTCTCACCAACTTTAAATTTTGCACGATTTCAAAAATATCTTAATTTTATTTAAAATAACGATAGGTATTATTTGCAATAAAAGAGTTCCCTGTTTTTTTGGGGTATGGACCTTTTAAGTGCCTGGGGGAGACACTAGAGAAAAGTGGCTGTAGTGATTAATTGCATCCAGACCACAAAGTCTACTACTCAAGCAGTGTATCATTTGACGGTGGCAGCTGAATCAGAGTGTTGATTCATCTCGATACATTTATATGACAATCATCGGTTCTTAGACAAAACCAGGATTCATCACTAAAGATAACATGACTCCATTCCACATCCCAAGTTGTTCATGGTCAGCACCACTTCATGTGCTGTTGACTTGGCTGGTGGTCAGTGCAAGGGGATGTAATGGACAACGTGCCATGTATCTTCAAGTCGTTGGTAAGTGGTTTGTCGTCTTATGGGGTGATGCAAAGCTGACAAAAGAGCTCTGCTGATGGTGGCTCACATCTCCAATGGTGTAGTGCACTCCTCTCCAAAAAGTCTCCCCAAGGTATTGTCCTCCAGCATGCACCAGATCCTTGCTGATGACTGAGAATGTCTCCTCATATGGTTGTGACCAACATGTTCAGCTATACTTCAGGTTGACCACCCCATCTCATGGAATCCAATGATGTGTCTTCGTTCAAAGGCTGCAAGCTGCGGATATGGCTGAAGTGCACATTGTTTTGTCATTTTGTAAGTTATGATGTTTGTGCAGTTCTGTTTTGGGGGATCGCTCAGAGTTGTACTGACCTCAAACTTGTAAAGCATTTAATCAAGGCAGTCTGATGTCTTGCCTTCTAATGGCGATCCTGTATTGCTGACATTTCTGACAATTGGATCATTTGCATATTCCATTGTGTTGCGCTCACTTGGAGATTTGAATAGAAATCGGACCACCTCTTCTGGGTGGCGGAATTACAGTGTCACAAGAGTGTACATTAAATAATCCAAGATATTAAATTTGATTACATTTTTATGTCATACAGAAGTTTGCGGTGCAATTTTCCATAACTGTGGCAAATATACTTCATTATATGCACTATATTATATTTACCACTTCATAGGGGTAAATAAGGCACTTTAGAGATTACATTAGTCGAAGTCGGTAGCGCGTCAGGCTTATAATCCGCATATACAGGTGCTAGTCTTACCTGGGCAAGCATTGAGATTTATTTTCTAAAAACCGCCGCCTTGTCTTCGGCCAGCAGGGGACACCGATGGGTTTGGAAAGGCCGTCGTCCATCGGATGGGATGTAAAGCCGTGGCTCCATATGAGGGAGAGCCACACTCTGTGCACGTTAAAGAACACAATGGATGTCCTTGACAGGAGGATACCATCTGTCTCTTAACAACTGCTCAGTGGTTCCCTCCCCCAGTCTTCTCTCAGCCGTCGGTGTCTTTGTGACTTTGCCATTTAGCTCATTGTATGTAAAAAAGTGTTGCTCAGTGGTAAAACAACCCAACCCACTAGGTACTTCATAACATTACATCCTCATAAACGAAAACAATTTTAGGGTCAAACAGACTTTAAAGAAAAAATGCTATCTGAGTTTTGGAATGAATGAGCGAACCTCTGTCTGCTAAGGAGAGATGCTTGGAGACTATTTCTTTGTGCCTCACTTTGGCATGGAGCTTTGCACGTCATTGCAATAATTACTCTACTGAGTCATGACCACCTTACCCTAAATGGAGAACTATAAGAGCATAATGAATGCTTGTATATGCAAGCTGGTATTCGCAGATCGTGACGAAGTTTCTGAGACGCGTGAATTAAACAGTGACAGAAATAATGGGTTGTGGGAGGAACTTATCACAATTGAAATGGGATGATCATTTGGTACCAAACAGGTAGATATCTATGTCTCAAAAACAACATATCTTGTTCGTTGCACCTGAGCAGTTACTGTACGGTTTATGGAGACTTGAAAACTGAAGAAAAAAAATCAGCATGCACAAAAATACTGGCAGAAAACGAAAAGGGGAGCTTAAGAAGTAAGAGACGGGTCCAAATTCCTTCTGCAGGGCAACAGGCAAGCAACAAACAGTTGAGACACTTACCTATATGAATACAATGCTGGACATTCCCAATAAAATTTCAGCAAGACAAAGGAGTCGATTCCTCCATCGTTTGAGATATCGAGGTAGACATCTACAACGATATCCACTCTTCACTTCACAGCACCCAAAGCCAAGACTTGCAAGGAGAAAGGAACATCAAAGATGAACCAGGATGATTGGGAAAAAGTGTCTGCTCTACCGATGAATCTCATTTCCTCTTTCATCATGCAGATGACAGCTGTGGCGGAAGCAGCCTAGGGCGAGGAATCCCATGAGCACTGTATCATGCAGAGAGTGCAAGCCGGTTGCTGTGGTGGCAAAGTCAAGGGATCAATCTGTTAGGATGAATTGGGTCAATTGAGTCCGCTGATACAAGTATGGCAAAGTATGAAGAAACTACTTGAATCTTCAATTTTATTGTTGTTTCCTGATGATGACACCGACTTGCAGAAAGATAATGCACCATGCCACATCTCATATTGTAGAGGGATGGTTTGCAGAAGGCCCAGGGCCAGATTTACACCTCACGCATCACTAGGCGCACGGAATGGTCTTGTTCCATTTATGTGCAATATTTTTTTCATTTCATACAAAAATATTAATTTTCTTGCTTTTGCAACCATGAAGAAAGGAAATAATGTAATCGGAATGGGTGAAAGAATTTTATTGGTTAGTTTTGTTAATAAAGAGTAAAATGAATGTAATAATATTATAAGCGTATAACTTGTAACATTCAATATGGAGTAATGGTTAAAATTCAAATTATTCATTTGAAATTTAAACATTTTCTGTTGGTTATGTTGTTCTGAGAATGAACAAATACACTAAATTATCAAAATATTGGGACACTTTGATGCTGTCTATGAATGAGAAAACTGCATTCAAGGCTCCCTTACTTTGAATCAAACATTTTGTAGAAAAATGTCACAAGAAAAGAAGATATGAAAAATTCTCTAAAACTAGATTTTGAGCAATATTTGCTTACTATTTAAAGAGTTATGGGAAATAAAATATAACATCATTAGTTTTTGAATTTGCATCAGTTTGCAAAACAAAAACAAAATTCAAAAACATTTGCTTTTGAATTTTCATCAGTTTCGAAACACACTTCTAACCCACACTTCTAAACTTATATTTTTAACTGAATGCAAACAAAAAAAAACTGATGCAAATTCAAAAACATCAGTTTTCGAATTTGCATCAGTTTTGAAGCAGTGCTTTGGACAAGCATAACAGCAACATCTGCTGTCAAATACATTAGCTTCAATAACTCTAAATTATAAATGAATGTTTTCTAAAAATCGAAGTGTGTCTAAATTTGATTGAGATATACAATTTAACCACTGTAACATATTTGTGTAAAAAGTTTATTTTAAAAGTTAAGGAATTTTGAATATGGTTTAACCTTCACAAAACATGGAAGTATCTCTATACGTTTGCTAACATATTATACAGCTTCACAATCCATATTCTTTTAAAAGTTGGTTTTCAATTGCCAAGCAAATAAGTACTTTGAAAAAAGGGCAATCGCTTTCCATGGAATTTTTCAGCTAGTTAAAATAAAAAAGGGCCTAATTTTGTTATTAAACACGCTCTAACATGTACAGGATGATGCCCCTATTACGTTTGTACCCTAGGTTAGTGCGTAACGAGCCTAATAGGAAATCAAGGCGTGGTTCAGATGGTCAGCCAATTCTCCAAATCCCAGCTCCATGGAATATCTGTAATGTGTTGAAGAACAGACAATATGATGGACTCATGCACCAGCGATCACTGTTATTCAAGTGTGGGGTGCTTTACAGTCAGTCATCTTGGATCTCACGTTCTCGAACAGCAAGTGTTCCAGCCTCTCCACTAGATTGCATTCAGACAGTTACGAAGCCCGACTGAGGAGGCCGCACGTGGTATTTGGTGGCTGTAGTGATGTCAGCCAGTCAGGTTCACAACTGCTCGATCGAACCTGTCGTAAAAATATTTTTTCGTCGAGCCGGTTGCTAAAATAACGAAAAAAAAATCGAAGTAGTAAAAATTGCTTAACAATACAAACTACAGTCACTGAAAAAATATTCATCTATAAAGGAAACCTTTTTTTGTGTTTGCTCTTTTATTTTCTCACTTTTAAAAAGGTGAGTCTTCTAAATCAATTTCCTTTAGTTTTATGTTAAAAAAAAATAGTAGCACAATGAAAATTGTAATTGAACGGAGCTGGTTGCTCATACACCACTGGCTGGATGCTCATAATTGAATGGGCATTGGGTAAAATCAGATAACGTCCGCAAACATTCCATGTTTCAAATCTCCATTAGAAGGGAGAAATTTGTTAATCAGAAAAATAGTTCAATATGGTTCAGTTCGATTTGTGGCTGAACAACTGAGTCATCGCAGGTGATGAAAGCAGGAACAGAACTGGGAATATGGGATGAGCGACAATGCAAAGGCATTTATTGTGTGCATCTTTATATGTAAACAAGAGATGAGTTTGGACTTAAACTTTTGATTCGAAATATTTCGATAATTACTGAACTAAAAGAAGACAAATCTTACACTCTTTTTCTTCCTATAACTTCTTTTCCCACCTTCCCTGAAACTAATGGAATCCGTGTCATTCGCAGCATTTTAAATGCAACCAGATTTGCGATTTTCCTTCGTTTGCATATATCACTGTCCCGCACTTCCAGACTAATTTGCATAAACAAAGTTCTGCTTCTGGATTGGGTAATTTTTTGATCAAGAGTGTATTTCAAACCCGATCTCATCTATGATGTATATGCTAAGAATTTCAGAGCTAATTTTTTTCAAAAGCTATGTCTCGCCCTCAGCTTAAGGACCAAGCTCCCAATCAACCAAAAATTCATCTTTTAATACTTTGAATATTAGTTTCATTAAAAAATCAATGTTTGCTTTAATCCTGGAAACCATTCTGAATAAGTTGTATTCTGTAATAAGTTGTTTCTCATTAGAGGTTCGTAGAAAATGACGTTTCGGATCTTTGTCCGTGCATACTTAATGTGGTGAAATAATTACTTTAAAATAACTCATGCTGTATAAAAATTCTTTAAAAACTAATTAATTACTAAAACAAATTTCAAACAATTGTTTAGTTACGAACATTAAAAAAAATAATTTTTTTTTTTTGTTAAACTACACAAACTTCCCCAAACTTGTAGTTAAGTGAATAATGAATATTTATTGCTACAGAAAATGTTGTCTACGTCTATACAGATAAAGGTCTCATTTGGAAAATCCTGCAAAAGCCAATATGAAACAGCAAATTAACATTTGGCAGACAATATTTCACTTGAACATTAAAATTTTTTCGTCAAAGGTTTTGTTTCATCAGCAAATTATGTTACGGATAAATCTGCCTTTGTGGATTCCAGCTGTTGCCATTCCCCGCTTCATAATTGCTGTTCGACGCCTTCTTTCCCATGCGAAATAACTGATAACGGATTTCCAAATTTAGTTTAATTTAACGTTTTATTTTTGTTTAGTGAAAATGCTGCTGAAAGATTCAAATGAACATAATAAATTTAAACCAGCAATTAACGTTAATTAGATACGAAGCTCAGCGAGAAACGATAAAATTACTTTGCAGCAAAAGGATAATTTTAGCGATATAAACAAAGAGACTTTCTCTTTATAAACAAAATAAAAGCAAAAGACTGAATAATTAATGATTGAAGTTGGAATTTACCTTTGAGCAATAGCTGATAGCTAGTAGATTAAATTTCACAGCTTTAAATTTAACCAGTAACTTTTCGATTTTAAAACGAATAAGAAAAAAATATCAGAGTTTATAGTTAGTGGCATACACTGAAAGCAGTGTTCCTGGTGCAAGAATAATATCCGGGATTCTTCCTACCTCACACATTAAGAAAACTATTTTATCAGCGAATCTGAACAGTCTACATGCATTCTAGGTAGTTGGTTGAAACCAATAAACCGATTTCACAATGAAACCAAAAGTATCTAATACCTGCAGAATAAAAAAATTATACCACTACAAAAGACTATTAGTGCAATCGAAGATGGTAGTCTATCAAAAGAAAAGAAAACATTACTGGTTTACGGTTTCTTGGAAAAGCAGCTGCAAGTGGCAGTGAAGAAACCTGAGTGTCATGTCCCCAGGTTCGAGTCCCCACCTGTGCCGTTGTTGAGTTTCATCTTTGTTACCCCCCATCCCTACCTTCGATGAAAAAGGGGACACCGGTGACTTGGAAAGACCGCCGTCCCACGGATAGGACATTAAGCCGTTGCTCGATGTGCAGGAGATTAACTAGCAAGCACGTATAGACGACGGAGTACCACTGTTTGCAGTGCCCCCTATAATATCAGACCGAAATTCTTATTTTGCCGCCAACTTCCAAAGTGTGCGGAAAGTTTGCTTTGCTGTCCTTCCTTATTTTGACTATTATTTGACTATTTGACTACTTATTTGTTTCCTTTATTGCTTTTCTTCTTACTTGAAGCCGTCCCATGGCCAAGTGGTTAGCGCGCTTGGCTACTGATCTCAGGGACCTGGGTTCGAACCCCGGGTAAGGCATGGATGTTCGTGTTGTTTTTCTGCTGATGTCCTGCCAGCCTCACAGACCTTCTACTATGGCACCTGTCAGACCTCTGTGGCAAGCAGCTGCTTGAGGGGGTATTTATTTATTTATTTTTTATCTTACTTGAATCGCCTTCATCGTATTTTTGGCTATATCTGCAGACCGTATTCGTCATTGTGCACATCCACAGTGAAGCAGAAGTTTGCCAGAACATTTCACTTGACTGCATGCGAACGTTCAAATTATAACCTATCATGAAAGATGATCGGTTGTTTTCAGTTATTAATATATTGTTCAATTGTTATATACGAATGTTTGTTGACTTCTTTTTCTGTTCGTGTCATCCAGCTGGAAATTAGCTTTATTGTTCTGACCTGATTTATGTTAGAAGCCTTTATAATCAGAACGTTATATGTATATGCGTTATGTATTAAGCTAAGTGAAAGGCAAACGCACTCAAATACATTGTAAATTTATAAAATTATTCAAAATTATTTGGCATAAAAAAATACCGCACAATGAATTCTTTTGCATTTGATTATAGGATCAAAACAAAGATTTTTATTTCTCATCCGGGGAAGAAACATTTTGGGAGGGAATAAATTACGTTAAAAGGGAGTGAGTGCACGAAACCAAAGAGCTGGAAGGGCGGCGCCATTAAGGGTGTGGCGAAAACTCTTCGAACAGCTTTGTTTAGGTCGCTGCTAGTCAGGACGTAGCATCGATTTTGTGCTGCAATGGGCATATAAGGAAGTCATCTATAATCTATCTGTGACCTTGTGCATGCTAAACAATACACTGGATAACCTTGACAGGAGGCGTCCATCTGTTCCCTAACAGCGATCCAATGAATCCTCTTCCCTCAACCTTTTCTGAGACTTTGGAGTCCTTGTGACCTGGGCATTTATCAAATAGCATGCAAAAAGGTGCCGCTCAGAGGTAAAACAACTGAACTCAACCGCAGAGCCATTTTTGATCTGCGAAGAATAAGTGTCTAGTTTAGGAGCTAAAATATTTCAGTCTGATTCTCAGTTTTGAATAGTAGGTCAGAGGAAAGAAAACTAATCAGAAGCACCCAGTGCAAAGGTAGGGCGAAACAGAAAGCTGGTACATTCTAAATACAGATTTGATATTGCAGAATATTTGAGAGTTAAAATTCTTGAAACTAATCGTGATATTAATGAGTGCTGTTGCTGTGTATCTGTTGAGAGAGTGGATGAAATAAAGTATTTAGGAATAACAATTGATCAAAATCTGAATTGGAGGCCACACGATCAAAAGTCATCCAGGGGAAAGGAACGCCACCTAGTGCGTGCGACATCGTGACACAGCTCCAGCACATGATGTCTTGGTATAGGGTGCCATTAGTCGGACATCCCGGTCAGAACTGGTCATCATAAGGGGATCTCTAACTTTATATTACCAACATTTTTCAGCCAGTGGTTGTCCCATTTGTTGAGCAGCACAGAAGCTTTTACCAGCAAGATAACGCCGTCCCCACACAGCCCGCATTAGTCCGCAGTATCTACACAAACAAAACGTTCAGGTACTACCATGGCCAGCACGCTAGTCGGACCTTTCACCTATCGAACGCGTCTGGGACATGATGGGCCGACAGCTCCAACAACACCCAAGAGGTGCGCCAACCACTGTCGCTGAAATGGAACAGCGACTTCGCGCTATTTGGCGTTCTATCCCTCAGGAGAATATTATAGAACTGTACGATAGCCTTTCCCGCCATGTTCATGAATGCAAGTTGCGCGGGGAGGTTCAACATCATACTAATTATATCGATTATTTATATATTTATTTTTTATTTTCATTTATTTGCAACATATAGGACAGAGACGAATCCTAGAAGCTACTGCCTCGGTTAGAGCTAACACAAAACACAAAGTTCGTCTTGCTGGAGAAGTCACTAGCTCCTTAAACACTATGGCAGTTAAGGTTATACTTTACCGGGTAGGTAAAAAGGTATTTTCCATTTTTTTTTTTGATAATGTAATCAGTCGCACATCTCAATATATGCTAACAGCTGCCTGCGTTTCAATAAAATGGAATTAATTCTTCCAGGTGTTGCGAGTTGTACTAACCATACCATTAAGGAAACCTTTATTACAAGGAATACAAGCAAAAGTAAATAAGGGTGAACTGATATATATATATACAAGAAACTGTCTTGTAGCTGTAAATCAAGAGGGAAAAGCATGAATGGATTGAACTAACTGATATTTCAAATACATTAAATAAGTTTAAATGAGTAATTACAATAAAGTTGAAATCAGCTTTGGAAAAAAGGTTTGTTTTTTCCGTTAACTCAAGTATGTATAAAGATCTGGACAAGGCATAAACAGTTCTTTTCTTGTCTTCCTTCTTCACATATCTTCTTGAGGTACTATACTAATAAGAGTCTCGTGTCGGGCACCTGTAGCAAGCAGCTTGTAGACAAGAAAAGTGATTTATATTTATTATTTGATTTATAAAATGCTACCACTGAACAAGCACATAGCTTAAATACGTCTTCGCATCAAAATATATCTATATTTGTTCCAATTACTATTGTGAAAATGTAGTAGACAATAGCAATAATTGTAGAAAGTTGTGGAAGAAAAAACTCAATATATTTTAGAGTTCAGTAAGAATGCAGAGTAATTGATATTCTGAGTAATGCGATTAAAGGATGAAAATTTGAAGGAGTTTATCGATCCGTACTAAATTATGAGGAAATGTCCATGTTATGCTGATGAATAAACGAATTCGATGTTAGTAACATCTTAAATGAGTTATGCAAAAAATCTGACTGCTGCTTGGGTTGGTTACTTTTTTGCACCCAATGGACTAAATGGCCTGGTCACATAAACCCCATGGGCTCAGAAAAACCCTTAATCTTATCTACGGTCGCGCGAGTAGCATAATAATTTGATGTATAATATAGAGATAATAGATTTTGTGCGGGGGCGTCTAAACTTCCATTTCCTTCAAATTTGTCATTCTTCCATCTCAGCTTTTTTCTCTCTTTCACTGGAATCTTTCTCAAAAATTTTAAATATTTCCCTCCTTAAAAGTGAGGCTCAGTCGGTAGCGCGCGAGGCGGGTAACCAGCAGTTCCAGGTGCAGTACCAGTTCAGCCAGCGTTGAGATTTATCTCCGCAAAACTCACGCCCTGTCCGCGGTCAGTAGGGGACACCGAGGGGCTTGGAAAGGCCGCCGTCCGTCGGATGGACGTTAAGCCGTGGCCCATTCGCGGCATGTGAAAGAACACGCTGAATGGCCTTGACGGGAGGCTACCATCTGTCTCCCAACAGATGTTGCAGTGGATCCCCTCCCCCAACCTTCTCTGAGACTTCGGGTTCCTTGTGACCTGGCCATTTATCCTATTGTGTGTAAAATAGTGCCGCTCAGAGGTAAAACAACCCAACCCTTAAATAATGTTAATCATGACCTTCATGAAAACAATTTGACTACGGATTGCAATATGCGATTTATTTGTGCATAAACTGCTCTGAAACTTCCCTTTCATTTCCTTTCCACTGAATATATTGTTATCAACAACGTAGAAACTAAGTGACATGTGACGAAGGTTATGTTTTAACAAGGTGAAGTACTAAAAGGGGTATTTTTTATAAGCAAATGAATCGGTTTTTTTTAATAGAAAGCGCAAAGTGTGTTGAAGTTACAGTAAAGAATGAAACACTCTTTCCAGTTCTGTAAGCAGCAAAATTTGAATTGCATTTCAAATGTTAATCAGCTTTAACGAGCAAGATCCAATCGTGGCTAACCTTTTTTGCCATCCAAAGGAAATATGTCACCTTCGTCGTCGTCTTCAGCTCCTAATATTGCAAAAAGTTCAGATGTTCCCTCCTATTCTTCCTGCCTCCATTGTTTGCACACTTCAGATATTTTAAGGTTTTAAACTTTTTGATTCCCTTGAACCAAACCATTACCAGTAACCGAGGCAGACTTCCAGCAAACTGTAGTGTGTGCAGCTGATGGTTAATTAAAATTAGAACAGGGAAATCATTTCTAATTCATTTTCCATATCAATGGATTTATTTTGCTTATTTCCGAATCATTTTTCAAATCCCGATGAAATAAATAATCTAACTAATCCGTGATGTGTTTCCAGTGACAAATGTTTAATCTCACAATTATACTGTGGCGAAGGGTGAATGGAAACAACTGAGACTGCGCCGTCTATCGGATCCCTAGGTCACCCCTTTCCCTGTCCTCGGGACAACTGCATCATAGCTACTGGCCGTGTTTTTGCGTCTGTCTGCGTCCTGTGCAAATAAGAGACTTAGATATACGTTGTCGTCATGTAGACAAATTTTCAGCTTTTTCCGGTTATTCTCTCTTGGTGGGGCAATTTCAACAGAGGACAGGGTACATAATATAGGGATTTTGGAAAATATATATAAATATATATTTCTTATTTTCTATTCGGAATGTTTTGACAATCATAGACATCTGAAAGTTTTAAAACACCACCAATGACCATCACTTTCATTGGGTACTGTAAAGGGTAACCTAATTGCGTTGTTGACCTGTGTTCTTGAAACAGTTCTGTTGAACTGTGTTACTGAAATTGTTCTGTTGAACTGGTTGTTCAAAATATTATTGATAGCCGAACCAGTTGTTCGGAACATGAAAAATTAATTTTGCAATAATAAAAAGTAACTAAGAATATAATTCAGAAGCAATTGATTTATAATATACATAACACATAATTTAATAACATAATACTAATTTGCATAATACTAATTATGTAAATTAGTATTCAAGTGCATGATATAAATTTACATAAAGTATAATGATAGAAATATACGTATGTAAAATGAACTAGTGTTCTTTTCCTTTTCTTACATTTAGAGAGATGATTCCCTCTAAATGATTTAAAAGGGGTGATCCTTCTAAATGCTTTTAAAGAGATGATTTCCTCTAAATGCTTTAAGAGGGGGTGATTCCATCTAAATGCTTTTAGAAACGCGACTCCCTCTATATGTTTTAGGTGGTGTGATTCCTTCTAACCATTTTAAGAGGGGGTGATTCCATCTAAATGTTTCAAGAAAGGGTGATTCCCAGGCTTCTAGAGAGATGATTCCTTCTAAATACTTTAAGATGGGGTGATTCCTATGCTTTTAGAGAGATGATTCCCTCTAAATACGTTAGGTGGGGTGATTCTCTCTAAACGCTTCTAAGAGGGGTGATTTCCTCTAAACGCTTTTAAAAAGGTGATTCGTTATAAACTCTTTTAAAGAGATGATTCCCTTGAAAATTTTCCCTCTAAATGATTTAAGACGGGTGATTCTCATGATTTTAGAGAGGTGATTCTCTCGAAATGCTGTAAGAGGGATGATTCATTTTAAATACTTTTAAAGAGGTGATTCCCTTTAAATAATTTAAGAGGGGTGATTTTCTCTAAATACTTTAAGAGAGGTTATTCTCATGTTTCTGCCGTCCCGTGGCCGAGTGGTTTGCACGCTTGACTACTGATCTAAGTGACCTGGGTTCAAACCCCGGATAAGGCATGGATGTATGTGGGGGCAGGGTGGCTCAGTCGGTAGCGCGCCAGACTCTTAATCTGTAGTTCCCAGGTTCGAGTCCCAGCTGGGTCAGCGTTGAGATTTATCTCCGCAAAATTCCCCGCCCTGCCCACGGTCAGTAGGGGACACCGATGGGCTTGGAAAGGCCGCCGTCCGTCGGATGGGACGTTAAGCCGTGGCCCCGTGTACGGGAGAGACATACCCTGTGCACGTTAAAGAACACGCTGGATGGCCTTGACGGGAGGCTACCATCTGTCACCCAACAGCTGTTCCAGTGGGTCCCCTCCCCCAAACTTCTCTGAGCCTTCGGGGTCCATGTGACCTGGCCATTTAGCCCATGGTGTGCAAAAAAGTGCCGCTCAGAGGTAAAACAACCCAACAAATCTCATGTTTCTAGAGAGATGATTTTTTCTAAACGCTTTTAAAGAGGTGATTTCCTCTACACTGTTTTAAAGAGATGATTCCCTTGAAATATTTTAAGAAGGTGATTCTCTCTAAATGATTTAGGAGGGGGATCTCGTGATTTTAGAGACGTGATTCCCTCGAAATGCTTTAAGAGGGATGATTCCATCTAAATGCTTTTAAAGAGGAGATTCCCTCTAAACACTTTTAAAGAGGTGATTCCCTTTAAATATTGTAAGAGGATGATCCCCTCTAAATGATTTAAGAAGGGTGATTCTCATGATTTTAGAGACATGATTCCCTCGAATGCTTTAAGAGGGATGATTCCATATAAGCACTTTTAAAGCGATGATTCCCTCTAGACGCTTTTAAAGAGGTGAATCCCTCTAAATGCTTTTGAAATGGTGATTCCCTTTAAATAATTGAAGAGGGGGTGATTCACTCTAAATACTTTAAGAGGGGTGATTCACTCTAAATACTTTAAGAGGGGTGATTCCCTCTAAATGCTTTAAGAGGGACGATTCTCATGTTTTTAGAGAGTTGATTTTACCTAGATGCTTTTAAAGAGGTGATTCCATCTGGATGCTTTTAGAAAGGTGATCCCATTTAAATGCTTTTAAAGAGGTGATACCATCTGGATGTTTTTAGAAAGGTGATTCCATCTAAATGCTTTTAAAGAGGTGATACCTCTAAATACTTTAAAGAGGGGTAATTCCCTCTAAACACTTTTAAAGAGGTGATTCCCTCTATATGCTTTTAAAAAATGATTCCCTTTAAACAATTTAAGAGGGATGATTCCCTCGAAGTGCTTTAAGAGGAATGATTTCCTTTAAATACTTTTAAAGAAGCTATTCCCTCTAAACACTTTTAAAGCGGTGATTCCCTCTGAATGCTTTCTGCATCGTTATATGTTAAAGGTAATAGCGAAATTAAAATTATAAGAGACGCGGTTGTTAATAAATTAAAATGAATCAACTATAACCAAGGAGTAGAGTCAACTTTTCTCAGCTTTTAGGGTCCCTGTGGCCCGTATATGTAGCTCATCGGGTGCAACAGAGCTCCGTTAAGAACCAAAACAATCCACATTGGTGTCTTCTGTGAGTTTCCTCCTAATCTGTTAATAATTATGCTCTCAGTTCTATTTGATTTTTTCTGCACCGTCCTGGAAAATTTCTAATAACCGTGTTGACAAATCGCCGCGTCATACACGGAATCTTCCTTTCGTTTCCTTCATCAGAGAAAGCAACGGAAGGAAATTTCATCCGACAAATGGCGTCCATATTTGCAGTTAGCCTTTCCCGAAAATTGAATAGTTTAGCCTTCTTTGTTTTCACTCGATCCTTGGCAGAATCCGAACGTGAGCCATTAATTACGTCGCATTATGAGGAGCACGCATCACCCATAAACAATCACAAGTGTTACTAATTCTAGTGCTAATTAACGGACGATCAACACACACCATTTACATACATTTTAATTAGAAGAGTTCATGTTTAAACAGACTTAAAAGCCATCGCTGTTGAGCCTCAGACAGAAATTCTCTGCATCACTTTTGCCTTATCCATAAACAAGTGAAGTGATCAAACTTAATAATTGCATGCCGTCCACCATAAATATTCATTAGAGTACATTAACGTTGAGAACAACCGCTAAGACTTAGCAGGCAACGAACGCAGAAGACGATTGGATAGCTGCACTTGAATAATGGATCATATTGGATGTGTTTCCGGTCTGTGCTAGCTGCTCGAAGTCGACTACGCAGAGGTCATTTCCAACGCAGGGGTCAATATCTTAGGCTCCTGCAAAGAAGGCGCATTTTGAAAATTTATTAAACATTCTATTAAGCTGTTCCCGGTGTACTTGCCTCGTTCTCAGATTCCATTTAGGTGTTGAGAGTCTCGTTACTGTTACCAGGCGAACTGTAAGCAAAAGTTCTAGCGGAACGAAAAATTAATTGGAGTTCTACGTGTCCTCATCTCAGTAGTCATCCCCGCTTCTGTTGTACACAGCTCATATTACTGTGAAAAGAGAATAACACGTATGGGTTTCGGGAAGAGAGTTTTAATGAATTGTGATGACGAAAAAGTTAGAAATTATCGTGTGAATAAAGGCTTTTGTGTCAACGACAAAAAACCTTTTCTTTTTTGTGGGAGTGTGATCTGATGGAATCCTTTCTCACAGCGTTTGCCTAAATCTCTCTTGTCTGCATTGCAATGGAAGCTGTTGCACTCTTGAATCACTAAGACTTCATACAATAGCAGAAATAAAAATTAAGACGAGAATAAAGATTTTGAAACTTCGAGACCGAATGGAAGCGGAGGTTGGCTCGGTCTCCAGAGCGCCAGATTTCTAACCTCATGCTTCAACTTTCAAGGTCCTATCGTGGCTTTATAAGTTTCAATAAGTTGGAAAAGCTGCATCCCATCAGGTGGAATGTAAAGAGATGGTTGCATGTGAATGAGAGTCACAGTCGGTACCCATTGAAGAACATGCTGGAAGGTCTTGATACCAGGTGTCCTTCTAACAGCTGTAGAAAGTATTGCAAAAGTAAGTATAATATATTACATTGTAATAATATAATTATACATTATATATAATAAATATAAGTAATAATAATTATATATAATAATATAGTAATATAATTATAAATAATATATACTTATATTTATATACTTATAACTACTAGTCTACTTCTAAATTAGTCTCCCCACTGTGGCTGCTTTGGCAAAGATGAATTTTGAGAGGCTGCCGTTCGTCGGATGAGACGTTAGATCGTGGTATTGTACGCAGGAAGTTACAGTCTATGAACGTTAAATAAAAAGTTTGACATTGACGTTAAACTTCCATCCCTCTCTTAACAGTTCTCCAAAGACCCCCTAACCAGTTATGAATTTATATTTAGGGTCTTTGTTAGCCTATCCATTTAGACCATTCTTAGCAGGGGCGGGGTTGGCTCAGCCGATAATGCTCCAGTCTCGTAATCTAGTTCCCAGGTTTGATAGCAGACTGTGTTTGTATCGAGATTAATCTCTGCTAACCCCCATTCTACCTTTATCGAGTAAGGGAACATTAATGGACTTAGAAATGCCGATGTCCGTCGGATGGGACGTTAAGACGTGGCACCGCGTGCCGGAGAGCCATACCCTGTCCACGTTAAAAAATTCGCTGTATGGTCTAAATGGGAGGTTCCCATCTGTCTCCTAACGGCTGTCCAGTGAATTTTCATCTCCAATTTTCTCTGAGCCATTTGAGTTTCTGTGGCCTGGCAACTTAGCCTAGTCTATGCCAAAAAATGCAATCCTCAGGAAAGATAACCGAACCTACAACAATTGGCTTTTCGTAGTAAGCAGCGACTCCAGTGAAAGGTTAAAAAATTATTTCTAAACAATCAAAAGTTAGAAATTAATTGGGAAATGTGAAAATTTAAAATTTTATTTTTCGTATTTTTAAATATGAAATTAAAAAGTCTAAATGTGAAAGCTAGCTGATGTCATATCATAGTTTTCAACCGTCTCTGAAACTAATTATAAATTTATTAGTGAATGTAGGATAAGAGAAGCTTTTTAAGAAATATTTTCCAAACTTCTCCAAGCTCTACTTTTTTCAAAGCAGTTCTTTTTCACCGTTTATTAAAAGCAGACAGAGCCGACTGGATAAAAAAACTTATGTCTAGCCAGAGGCGTTGCTTCTCTAAATCCAGTGCTGAGATGTATTTCACGTGTGTCGGTCTCGCAGCCAATCTCTGTCATTAGACGAGTACCTCATTCTGTGTGGGGAACTTCAAGGATGGTCATGGTTGGGTTCTGATTAGCTCGCCCTTTCCTGGATACGGAGTGGTCTAGAAATAGTTGGCCTTAACTGAGGGCTTTTCAATGTGGCTTTATGGTGCGAAGACGGGGAAAGGGCGAAGCTGGAAGAAGCAACTTTTTTCTTGCGACTCTTCATTTTTATGTTAAGAAAGATAGCTTTAGGAAACTTGCAGATGAATATCTGGGGAAGGGCTTCCCAGATATGTTGTGAAGTTTAGTTCTGACTCTCAGCAGTTTAAAAATGGCAAGATATTTAGAATGAATGACAAGTATGCAATTCATGATAGAAACAAATTCAGCATGAATGGATGTTTATTTCATATATACAGATTCCTATCAAAGCAAATACAGAATTTCTATGTTTTGTCGATGGCGAACCAAATTAGAAACTAAAAATTTTAAAGATTAAACTCTTTGTGGTGATGAGACGGAACGTAAATTAAAGATTTAAATCTCACATTTCTAAAATCTTTAATTTCAGCAAAATTCGTTCATTATTCAGAGCGTTATGGGAAGCCGGAATATTTAAAAGAAAAAGTTTTCATTTAATCCAAAAATATGGTTTGAAATCCTAGAATTATCTCAAAACCTAATGAATCACAAATAGTAATTGTTATTCAAACCATTTGCTGAAACAATTGTATTGCTGCTTGTGTGGGTTACGTTCCTTGAAAAGGCTTCGATTGGTAAAATGTGATCCCCAAATCCAGTTCCGTATTAGAAAATATTAAAATGATGTTACACGGTTGCGGAATTGGTGGAATGTATTTCTTTGGTTTCATAATTTTTTCGAATTGTTTTGGACTTCACTGGAATTCGGTTACGTGTTGTTTTCTCGCTCAATACCTGCAGGAAACGAATTTCATTTTGCTATTCAACCACAATGTTCCACAATCACATATAATATTAATAATCAAATTAAAGTATATAATCAAATTAAGTTCTAATATAAGTATAATAGAAATTGGATATAGAGTAGAAAGACGATTCTACCGACCTCTCTATTTCCCACTGATTCTTTTCAACAGTAGAGGTAATTTAACATGTAGTGCTCAACATCTGTGAAGCCCAGGCCAGTGGCCAAATGTGCTCTTCAGATAAGCTCAGAATGAGTTTAAATGCCGATCGAGCAACATCCGCTGTAACATCAGAGAAAGGGATTATTTCGGTGGTGACGATGTCATGGTTTGGGCTTGCATCATGATGACTGCCGCACAGATCTTAACATCTTTCAAGGAGGCACTGACTGCTCAGCAATAGGAAACGAAATTCTCGCGCCCTATGCGAGGCTTATCAGGAGTTAAGCCTAGCTTTCATCTACGAAAGATAATACGGGTTCCAATAGGTATCATGGGTCGACAACTTGTATTAAAGTGGAGGCATTCGGTGAAGCAGATTCCTGGACATTGATTTGCATAAGGTGAAGGCAGATTCCTGGACCTGAATCCAATTGAGCATGTATGGGACGTCCTGGAGAAGCGAATTGTCGGATGTCAGCCCCTTCCAGTCCCTCTGCCAAACCATGAACTAAGGTTTTCTCTTAGAGAGTAGCGGGCTTTTTCACAAAACCTCAAGGTAAGAAAACGGGTTGAGTGAATTGTATGGCTCTCAGGGTGATCATAAGCCTTATTAACATCTCCTATCCCTTAATTCCAGCACCTGCATTATGTGAAACGATTCTCACATACATGTGACACGATTTCATCCTTATCACATTGACCGTCACTCCGATCCCTATTTGACATTGAATGCGACACTGGATTTAAAATTTCTTCTTATTTGCATGTTCTACTGCCTGAAATAAATCTGTTCACCAAATTTTTCAACTTTAACAGACTAATTGCATTCAAAATTTGACATAATTTCTGAGACCTACAACTCAAAATATCCTCAATTTTTGGCCTTCTATCATTGGTAGATCTATATTTGACCTTGAAGGACCCATCCAACAGAAATTCAAAAACATTTCCAAGATATATGACCCAAAATAACTTTGGGAACCAATTTTTCTTGATTCTTTCCTTGATAGATCTAAATATGACCTTGAAAGACCCTCTGAATTCAAAATTTCTTAACGATTCCTTTATCTGCAACCTAAAACACCACTGAACAACAATGTTCAATCTTCTAGCTCCAGCAGATCAAGATTTGACCTGTACATGACATCAGCCAGTCAATCAGTCACATTTGACTGTATATAAGATGGCATTTCAATACACTCAGAAATTGATCAATTATTAATAAATATGTCGAATTTCTTTCTTTCTAATTTTTTCATACACTGAGTGTTCTCCATATGCCAAATATTGAGTTAAAATTATTTTGCAAAGTGTTTTAGAGCTATTGTTGCACAAATATTGGGTAGAGTTCAAATGCCGCAAGTTCAAAAAGCTGATAAAAGAGAGTAAAACAGGAACAAGTTTTTTTCAAATATCTAAAACATTTATTGCTATATCATATTATACATAGTTATATAAACATATAATGGAGATTAGAAACATATTTAAGACACGGGAATAGAACATAATGGGTAGAAATTCAAAATATATTTTCAGTTTGTTATATTTAAAATCACATATTCACTTAAAAAGGATCACTTTTCCTTCATAACATACTTTATAAGGAATCAGCAGTTTAGAAGCTGGTGCAAATTCTATGAGCTAATCTTTTTACCTGTAAAATTGTTATATGTGCCTGCATACTCATTTCAAATGCTAACCAGAAAATTACTGAAACAGCCATTTAAAAATTAATCAGTTGAAATGCTGTTTTTTTAATTAGGGCATTGAAAGCGTTTTTCGGTGTCCTAATTAATGTCTGAAAATAAGAAAAATAAATTGCCTCATTCAATTTGATTTTCACTTGAAACAAATAACTCACTTTTAAATGCTCCAAAAACAGGCATTAGTTTCGAAACTTGGAATTGCATAAAAACAGGAATTTTGGTAAATATTGGGTTGGAACATAAGCATCACGTAGACGGTGGACCATTGAAAAATGGAAGGCAGGAACGAACCCTGGGGACAAGTCCCGATGTCTCCATGCAAGAATACTGTAGCCAGCTAGGCATATGTCACGTGTTACATCCCTCGATACCTCTGCAAGACCCCATGGGTGACACTTGCGGTGCTCACTGTCGGTATTTCCTGTTTAAAAGAACGTGTGGTCCGACTCTTCCCACAGTACTGCATCGCGATTACACGTGTCGAGTAGACTTTAACGACTGTATGGTGGTACGATGGCTCTCCGAACTCCTTCAAATATTTTAATTGCCGGTCCTTCACAGTGTGGAAAGACGACTTTCACTCTGAAACTCCTCAAAGAAGCCGCTCACCCCAACGTGTCGTTTACTGCTACGGTGATTGGCAATCTGCCTTTGAACCCTTTAAGAAAATTGTGGAATTTTACGAAGGACTACCTGTAGATGTGGAATTTGACCCCCTCAGACCTATGCTTCTGGTGCTGGAGGACTTGATGGAAGAAGTCTGTGGACGTGATCCGTCCAGTGGGTGCGCCAGGATATAGGTGCGGTTCGTACCGCCAGCAGTACAGGATACTCTTCGCAGAGCGCTGAGAGCCTCCCCCCCTCTCTGGAGAGCTGGCAGACAGACATACTTGGCTGAGGGGGCCTCAGGTGATGAGGAGCGCTTGCCATCTAACTTGCTCACAAGGGACTGCAACTTTTCAAAGGAACGGGCTACGTCCTTTCTCTCAGCGTCCATCTCAGCAGATTGTGCAAACTCACGGATCGCAGACATCTCGCAAAAACTAAGAGCAAACTAGGAGCAAAAACTTCTGATAGCTTTCTGACCAGTAAGCAAGGAATGACGAAGAAAGCGGGGTGCGACCTTATATACAGGGAAATGTTATCTCATAAACGACCTTGATACATCTCTCGACACGAACAAGGCCAACCTTCATCCGAAAGCCTCCCCTTCGTGAGATACAAAGTAAACACATGAGCTAAAGCGTCATGCGTCATCCGAAATATTTTCGTTTAGCAGAGGTCGAGTGACCATCCGATAAGCCCCCCTTCGTGAGAAACGTTCGGAGTAAACACGTGAGCTAAAGCGTCATCCGAAATATTTTCGTTTATCAGTAGCATATGTAAACAGATAGTTCCCCATCGATTCACTCTTTGATGGTGTAGCGATAAGAACCGTCACTTGCTCAGGCGTAGATAAAGCTTGTAGATATTAAAAGACAATTCAGATCTTATCAGCAACAAATGCAAATACTGTGCTGCAGACAGCATGTGGTGACATTCCTCTTGACCCCTCACCCCGATAAGAAGAGACCTGGGCATGTATGCTGCCTTGCTTGTTGCTACATGCATGACTCGATGAAGGTCGAATTCCAAAAATGCATCAGCCATTCCGAGTGTTGCCATTCCAAAGTTTAGTGGACTTGGGAAAAATGAACGTGGATAACAAGGGAGTTTGTAAAGTTTAATAAAGGGAACTTTTAATAAAGGGGGTTTTAATGATGAGGGACGGAGTTTTTGAAAAGTGTTTAATTACTAAGGAATAAAAATTGTTAATACAGGGAATATACAACTTTGGGAGTTGATTTTCTAAGTTTAGTGGACTTGTAAAAGGATGGGAGTTTGTGATCAGTGAAATTTTAATAGAGGGAATTTTTGATAAGGGGGTTTTTAATAAAGGGGAGGAAATTTTAATAAGTGTTTAATTAATAAGAAATAAAAATTCGTAATAAATACAAGGAATATACAACTTTGTGAGTTGATTTTCTAAGTTTCGTGGACTTGTAAAAGGATGGGAGTTTGTGATCGGTGAAGTTTTAATAAAGGGAACTTTTAAAAGAGGGGGTTTTTAATGAGGAGGGACACAGTTTTTGATAAGTGTTTAATTACTAAGGAATAAAAATTCGTAATAAATACAGGGAATATACAGAGTTGATATTGGGAGTTGATTTTCTGTGAGTGACTGCTATCAAAAGTTTTGCAATTATTTAGAGACTTGCATCAGACACAATGAGTGTCACCATTCAAAAAGAGTTTAGTGGACTTGTAAAAGGGCAGAAACAAAGGGAGTTTGTGATGAGTTTTTTTTTAAAATGCAGGAGATGTACTAAAATGCGCGTTGGACGGCACCGATTAAATGCACATAGAGAAAAACTGATTTACCACGCGATTGGTCAGAGTCTTTAAAGAGGAGGGTTTAAAAAAATATATAGGTCAACCAAGGGGTCTTAAAATACAGATGGGTCAACCAGTGGTGCAGTTTTGATAAGGGGTTTTTTAATGAGGGGGAGGGAATTTTAATACAGGGGATTTTCTTATCATTGCCATCCGAAAGTTTAGCTGGAATTGGAAAATTTCAGATGAAGTGGATACCAAAGGAGTTTGTGATCAGGGGAGTTTTATAAAGGGAACTTTTGATAAGGGGGGGTTTTTAATGAGGGGGGAGTCAAAAAATCGGGAAATTATAGCTAAAATAGGTTTTTTTCTGAAAATAGTACTCCTCATAGTCACCAGATGGCGCCACAGGTTAAAAAAGGGGAGGAATTTTTAATAAAGGATTTTTAATAAAGGAGATTAATTAATTTTTAATTAATTATTAATTATGAATATTAATAAGTGGTGTGGTCGGAAGTGGGTGTGGCTTGTGACGTCATAGGGGGAAAGCACAGTGCGTGGGGGGACTGGAGTGGCATGTCACTACTCACGTTGCCCATGTGCATAATTATAGATTAGTGAATAGGGTTATGAACAGTGTGTCTAAAGGCCTTAGAAAGAGGGAAAGACCTAAGATGCGGTGGGCAGGCAATGTTAAACAGGACCTTGTTAGAATTGGTCTACAGTGGCGAGATGCAGCAGATGTAGCTCAGGAGAGATGTGTTTGGAGAACTAAATTGCATAATCTGGTTGGACGTCCGTAGCCCATAGCTGCTGGAGGATGAGGTATTCATAAAATTAAAAATAAAAAAATTACGATTCGCATTTTTAGAATCTCGCAAAAGTTAAAATTGTGCCCTCTAATGATGGAAAAAGTTGGAAATAGCGAAATTTCAAAGCAATATTGCAAGCGATGTAATTACGTTAGAAATTTGAATTTTGATTCGAAATGTGAATATCATGAATTTTGCTTTGACAACAATGATATTCACGTTTATCCCCACAGGGAATAGGAAAACACAATTATTGTGTTTTATGCTATAGTTTGTTTTTTAGAGATAAATTGAAAATTCTTTTTTTGGGTTGGATAGGTATTGATAAACTATTATAATTCACACCTTTTAGAATCTCCCTTAAACTTTAATTATGCCCTCTTACGGTGGAAAAAGTTGAAGATTTGGAAAAAAAGAAAAATAGTCTAATCCAAGAAGTTTGAAAATTTACCCCTCTCGTGCCGTTAAGCACAAGGTGCGGAGTACGCATTTATGTATGGCCAATTTTGTAGTTTTCCATAAAATAGGGGTAGGAGGAGAGGCGACCGCAATCGAGCCAGAAAAAGGTAAAGAGGGGGGGGGGGGAAGGAGGGCAAGAGACTAGATTTCCATTGCAGTGTAACAGTTCCACCTTAGTTTTAGAGGTTTAAAAAAAATTAGTGATAAATGCATAAAATATACCAAGCTTAATAAATATCGGCCTCCATTACACATACTAGCATTCTCAAGGGGTAGGGACATGACGACATGTTCCCCCCTCCCTCCATAGATCCGGTCCTGATTCACACCAAAATGTCGAATTACGAAATGCGAAATATGTGTCAGATATTATCTGTTTGCAAAAAATAAAAATTTAAGTATATGACGGTGCACATTAAATGAAACAAAAGGGACCCCTGACATTTCTCGTAGGAGGTGGGGCGAATTTTCCGGTACGCCACTGATGGTAGCGTTATTATCGAATTATTAGGAACGTTGCATCTGCACTGCATCCTGCTCAAATTGTTATGAATAGGTAAATCTAATATAAATACGCAATTGCGAGTGATTGATTAACGGCTGGTAGGGTTTGAGTTGGGTTGTTTTACCTCTGAGCGGCACTTTTTTTGCCCACAATGCGTTAAATGGCCAGGTCACAAGGACCCCGAGGGCTTAGAGATGGTTGGGAGACAGACGGTTGCCTCCCGTCAAGGCCATCCAGCGCGTTTTTTAATGTGCGCAGAGTATGGCTCTCTCGCACACGGGATCATAGCTTAACGTTCCACATTCGACGGACTGCAGCTTTTCCAAGCTCTTCGGTGTCCCCTACTGACTACCTTTCCCGCTATTGACTGAGTGCGGTAGTGGGGAAGGTCAGCCCCGCCAGGCTGACAGAGGATCATGCTAATTCGTACTATGAGGCAGCTCTAAAAATTTGCGCCTAGGGTAATCAGTGTCGTAGATCTCGGGAAGAATCCAAAATTTGACTTCCGATGCATCCTTCAAGGGCAAAGAGAGGTCACATAGAGGCCAAACCATTATTTACTGGTGCTAGAAACATGCAATCTGTGGGATATAGGAAAGTTATGAAATTTTGGATCCTGAGGATCCTTTGAGGCATTTTGAGTCGTAGATCTCAGGTATGTTGCTAAATTTCAGATGCAACGAGTTGTTTGAGGTCAAAGGTCAAATATAGATATATAAATGTTAGAGGACTAAAAAAATGGTGCCTCGGGTATTTTGAGTTATAATAAAAAAAAAAATAAATACCCCCTCAAGCAGCTGCTTGCCACAGAGATCTGACAGGAGCCTGTCAGTTTATATGCCACAGTAGGAGATCTGAGAGGATGGCAGGACCTCAGCAGAAAAACGGAACACACATTACACATCTCAAAAATTATGCCAAATTTTGAATGCTATGGGTCCTTTGAGATCAAAGGTAAAATTCGACATACTAGTGTTGGAGAGCTAAGAATTAGTGAGTAGGGCTATTTCAGGCAGTAGAACTCAGAAATGAAGGGAATTTTAAGATCTGGTGTCGCATTCAAGGTCGAATAGGGGTCGGAGTGACGGCATAGAAATCAATAGGTGCCGAAGACACCGATTCTACGCATTTGCTGAGGCCGGGACCGAGTTTCCAAACGTCTGATTTAGTTTCGAAATTCAAACTTTTCCTTTCTGTCTTACCTACACCAGCAGTCGATTCTGTTACAATCTTACCATCCATTGTTGAAACTTAAAAACGTACTACTACTATTTAATTATGTTGGAGAAAAAAGCGCTAAAACACGTTTTAAAAATTTCAAGTAATAAAAAAGTTCTCAGTTAAAGTTTTATATATTTCTACCGTTTTTTTGCCTATGAAAGCTTCCATATTTTATCAATACCTCACTGTGTTGCATTTGGGTGTAAAAATTTCACTCGTACAAATAGATTAATGAAGATTTTTCCAAGAAATTACATCAGAAGAAGCACTGGGCTGCAAAAGTGAAAGGTGCTAAATGAAAAACCAACAAATAATTTCTTTTTAGTTCGTTTGCAAAACGAACTAATGGTTTCACTTTGTCATCTGCCTATGCCAGTGTTGTTCCTCTGTCTGTTTGTCCGTCTGTCTGTCTTTCCTCCTGTCGGTCCGTCTATTGACAATAATTTTTCTATTTTTAGAGTTAAATGAAAAATTCTTTTTGCGTTAGTAGGTGTCGATAAAATATTGCGATTAACAAATTCGAAATCTTCCAATAGCTTTAATTGCGCCCTCTAGCGATGGAAAAAAATGGAAAATGCTAAAATTTCAAACGAATATTACAAACGATATATTTACACTGGAAATCTGAAATTTTGGTAGTAGACGTTCACCGTTTGCCGTTGTACAGATCAGTAGTGCCTGTACAATGGCAATAAGACTTTAGCCTCTTACCCCCAAGGGGGTAAGAAAATGAAACTTTTTTATTTTAATAGATAAACGAAAAAAAAAAGTTTTTTTGTTTTACAGGTACTAACAAAATATTAATATTTGCATTTTACGAATCACCCATCAGTTTGAATTCCCATCGTTAGAAATTACTAACGGCGGTAAATAAAAATTCGAAAAACGGGCTCTAGCAGCGGAAGAAGCTGGAAAACGCCAAATATTTAAACAAATATTACAAACTATCTATATCTGCTAAAAATTTAAAGATAGGCTGTAATGGTCAAGTGGTTTACACTAATAGCAATGATTTGTCTCCATATACCAAGGGAGTTGGGTTGTGCTACCTCTGAGCGGCACTTTTTTGCACACCATGGGCTAAATTGCCAGGTCATATGGATCCCGAAGGCTCAGAGAAGGTTGGGGGAGGGGACCCACTGGAACAGCTGTTGGGAGACAGATGGTAGCCTCCCGTCAAGGCCATCCAGCGTGTTCTTTAACGTGCACAGGGTATGGCTCTCCCACACACGGGGCCACGGCTTAACGTCCCATCCGATGGACGGCGGCCTTTCCAAACTCATCGGTGTCCCCTACTGACCGTGGGCAGGGCGAGGAATTTTGCGGAGATAAATCTCAACGCTGACCCAGCTGGGACTCGAACCTGGGATCTACAGATTACGAGCCTGGCGCGCTGCCGACTGAGCCACCCCCGCCCTATACCAAGGGAGAGTTGGTGAAATGTAACCTTTCTGTTTTAAGAGATAAATGAAAAATATTTTTTGTGTTGTACAGGCACTAATAAAAGATTAATAGTTTATTTTACCAATCATCCATTAGTTCGAATTTCCACTGTTAGAGGGTACTAAATGTGTAAAATAACAGGAAGAACGCATATCATCTCTAGCGCATATGGAAAGCTTGTGTTCAAAGAGAATAAAGTTTACCATTTACCTACGTTTAAAATCCTTAAAAATTTTGATTCGAGCTAATGGATAATGGTGGCGGTGGGGATTGTGTTTCTTTTCCTCCCTTTTTCCCCTCTCGATTATTTTCTAAATACGGGCTTGAAGTGTAGTGTATATTTCTAAGTATATAATTAACTTGATTTAGTGTTTAGTTTGGCACATCATACACATGAAACGAAAATCAGTGTTTTACAGACGAATTTATTCACTCTTTGTTCCTAAAAATGGGTTGAGTGTTTTTTTACAACTTTTGATAACAGAACATCAAGAAATTTTGAGAACATCAAGAAATCAGAAACATCAAGAGAATTTTGAAGTGGAAAAAAAAATTTGACAGCTTTGTACAGAAGCTGCCCACATTTATAAGCTTCGGGTATTTTCTTGAGTGTTGGCGTTGGGCCGCATCTGCAGATAATAAAAGAAATAAAGTTTTAGCCAATGTAATATCAGCTTGGAGATATAAATTGCTTTAAATGCTCCAATTATTTCACCTTCTTCGGCAGAAATATCCTTTAAGAAAAATATAGTGTTTCTCATGTTCAGGTTTCATTTAGAAAAATTATTTAGTGCAGTGGTTGGTTTTAATATTTCAGAAATAGCTAACGGAAATAGTGCATTTGCAGCAATTACATAACCATGCTACGTTTTATCGCTTTTACCTGGAATTATGTCCATTCAGTATGGCAACAATGGTTATCTCATGCTGATAAGAAGATGTCATTAGTTGTTGATGGCATATACATTTATGGAACGTCGAATTTCAGCATTCAAATGTTTGGATTCACATTACCAAATAGCCTTTAAATGAGCATCAGATAAAGAACTAAAGACATAACTCATTCTTGGACCTTTAATAAGTGACGATGGAAAGATGGTTACCGAATATCAACATTTGAATGATGGCATATGGTGCGCTGAAACAGTTAGACTTCGCAGGAGCCGCGGAGCCGAAAAGTTGAGCCATTGATTTAGTGGAAAGCTGGGAGCAAGGGACTAGATTGAAACAGAATGGATCAGAATGCCGTTACGGAAATATATGTGCGTTTTTTTTTATCGAAACGTTTTCTTGCTTTGTACACCAAATAAGATCTTTCGTCTCCGTTTCAGGGTTTACTGTTTACGAAAATTTTCCAAAGGAAGCGTTACTTCACCGTTTCCTCGCTCCTAGATTTTTCCACGCTCTCTTGTTCATTTCGATTCTCATGAGAATATTCCGTTCTTTTAATATACCAGAGATGATCGGTATATATATTTTAGGAACGGCTAAAGGTTGACTGGAGTAAGTGCGACCTATTTTGAAACTGAGGAATTTAAATTACTTTAGATAACTATATTAATATTGCTAAATTTATCATTAATATGTAAGACTGGACTTGGTGAAAGGGGAGGCAGAGTCCAAGATCGCTCGGAACAGCAAAATAACTAGCTGTTAGAGATGATTTTTCTAAACCAAAAAACGCAATTGCCTCGCTCAGATAATCGAACTTTTCAATTCATTTCGTACCCACTAGAGTCCCTCGGACACAATTTGTCAGGCATATGTAACTTTATAAAAAAAATTAGATATGGTCTGAGATGCCCAAAAAATTGTATGGATATTATGAAAAAAAATCATTATTATTATGGGAAAACATTATTTATTACTTAACTTATTAAAACTTTTATTAATTAACATATGAGATATACTTACGTTCGTTAACTTTTATTCTTTTTCAAATTCAGTGAATGATTTTAATTTCCGATACAAATTCTTAGTTTTTAAAGCTTTTATTTCAACAAAGAATCTGTCTCGTGCTTAATTAGAACGACTTCAATATCCACGGATGCTCGTGCTCTTTGACCCATCAAATAGAACAGTGAATTTATCACGCGAAATCGGAAATTAGTTCAAAGTATTCATTATTTCAAATTTATTGGTGGCAATAGTTATTTTGAATAACTTTCAACCGCAATGTTTAATCACGCAAAATCAGAAATTAGTTTAGTTTCATGTATTCCTTTTTTCAAATTTATCGGTGGCAACAATTATTTTAAATAATTTTTTCCCCGTTCAATATTAAGTCTATGGGGATTTTGAGAAATTCAAACCCGCCCACCTCAATTGTGGTTGACTCCAGCAGGTTCGCAAATAGCCCATGTTATTCCCATGGATGAAGGGAAAGTTCATGAAAAGTTTGAAGCCTCTAGCTCTTCTGGGAGCCGAGTGCATAAGCGGACAGACACACAAACTTTCTCCTTTACGTATTAGATGCATAAAATGCAATCCAGTTAAAATCTGTAAATATTCAATCCAGTTTCTTATGAAGACTACTTAATATGAAAATACTAATTTAATAGTAGACGAAAATAAGAAAATCATATGTAAAATCAAAACAATAAGTTTTTGGATAATACCAGTAATCTTTCGTATCGGAAAATACATTTATTTGTGCGGGAATACAAAGAATAAGCATCACCAGGTGAGGTATTGTCTATATTTCTCTGAATATTAATGAGTAAACAGACATCATTAAGATTATATTGGCCTTGGCCACAACACATTATATCAAACAGAATGAACAAATTTGCTGATAGTTTTTATTGGATGTTTACCGAAATGTTTCTCTTTCAGATAAAAGTAATCGATGACTTCAAAAGATGTGGTGACAGAAAATAACTATATTGGATAGGTAAAAATAATCGTTTTCCAAATGTTTGTGTTTTGATTCTCGACTTTGCATGAATCGAGATTTTTCTCGTTTAACCCTGCTCTGTCGTCGGTGAAATGAAAAAGAAGGTCCCAATGAAATTGAAAAGGCAACTGTCCGATGGATGGGACGTTAAACAGTGGCGCGTATCTTGCGCATATTAGAGAAAATGACGGATACCTTTAATTGTGAGAGGCAACTGCCTCCAAACAGCTGACCAATGGAATCCTTTCGCCTCTCCAGCTCCGAGTCCTAGGATTCTTTTTTAATGGGTCATTTTTCCCGTAACGGAGAAAAAAACTATTGCTAATCATGAGTAATTTCTGATTAATTGTTGAATTTAATATTATTGTAGAATGATTTGGGGCCAGCAAGTATTCGAATCCTCTGCTTAACACCATACCAAGATGAAAAAAAAATGAAGATTTCAATTGTAAAACTATGATATTTAATCCGCAATTATACATGAAGAGTATTTCAGACTCTTGCCGAAATTAACAGGAGTTTAAGTGATGATGCATAAACTACTTATAGATGTGTCTCCAAATACCTTTAAGGAAAGTTCTTAGCATTCTGCTAGTGTTGGTTTCCCATCTCCACTCTTCAGATCATGTCTCACAGACATTTTGTATGTACACGGTTAAACAAATAATATAATATGCTCAATGCAATAAAGGACGTGTAAGGAGATGAAAACTCTTAAATGAAAAGAAAAAAAGAACGCTCTTGATCAAGTGGGATATGAATCCACAATCTTTTAATGACATTTCAGTTGCTCTGTCACTGACCTGCAGTATGCAGAACGAGGTCTCCTCTGTTAACAACTCTGGGCATTACACTAGAGTCAATAATTAGAAGCAATTTTGACTGCAATCGTTAATATTCTTAAGGCTTCATTAAACGTAGCTAGCTATGAAAAAAAAAAACGAAACTAATCAGTAGAAAAGACATAGAATAACGGTAGAGTATGATGCATAGAACCGGCCAGGCCTAGCACCTAATGTCCGACCCCGCCTTCTCGTGGTGCAAACCATTAGTACCTTTCAAAAGAGATACTCTCTTGCGGAAGTGAACGGAAGGGGAGGGCTGCCAGATTAGTCTGGCAGCCCTCCCCTTCCGTTCACTTCCGCAACTGATCTGGACATCTGTGGTGTTGGCCTACTGATCTGGACATCTGTGGCTACTTTTCTTTTTTTTCTACCCTGCTAGGGAGTGGTCAACCACACAGGGTACTGGTACTGACCATATAAACCCACTGGACTGGACTGAATTATGGCTCTGAGCTTGATTATGGATCCCGATTTTGCTGCACTGGTGGGCTTCTGTGGAGGGAAAATCTTCCGCTGCGTTTTCTGTTTGTTTGTGGGTTGACCCCAAGTGAATAGATTCACAGGATATGTTTATCAGCTGGTGGATAATCCTGAGCAGAGGTCATCGCAGGCACCTGAACTCTTTGCTTCTGTTGGCATCGTCAAATTCTACCTTGGAGGAAGTCTTCCAGTGTAGATGGCTTCAGCCTTTAGTGGTGGGGGAACGAGTCTTTGGCCCATGTCTGCGATTAGGGGGCTGTTTGATATTGTTGCATTCCCTCTCTCAATAACCATAGTTTCTTTAAACATCCCACTAACCATTTTCTCTCCACAGGTAGTTGGAATGTGACGACTCTGCACCGAGCTTTTTCTCTTGATGTCCTCACACAAGAATTCCACCATTATAATTTGGATATTCTCTGCTTGCAAGAGACCAGATGGACAGATAAAGGTCAGATTCTTAAAAATAATCTTAAATTTCTCTTTTCAGGGAGGGACGACAATAAACATCACCAAGGCGTGGGTCTGCTTCTCAGCAGACACACTAGTGATGATCTTCTAGGATATGAGTGCATTAATGAAAGGTTTCTTACAGCAAATTTTCAGACAAGCGTTAAAGACTTGAATGTTATCTGCTGTTATGTCCCCACTGAGGATGCCGATGAGGATGAGAAGGATAGGTTTTATGGACAACTTCGGATATTTTGAATTCTGTCAAGAAAGGTGATACTACCCTTGTTCTTGGTGACTTCAATGCCAAAGTTGGTACTGAATCTGACCTTTGGGGAGGAGTAATAGGCCCTTTTGGTATTGGTAGCTGCAATGGCAATGGGCAACGTCTCCTACAGGTAAGTAAACTCAATGGATTTAGAATAACTAACACTTATTACAAACACCGCGACATACGTAAATACACATGGGTTTCACCTGATGGGCTGCATAGGAATATGATTGATTATATATTAATTAACAGCAAATGGGCTAGTTCTGTTAGGAATACCAGGTCATATAGGGGAGCTGAAATTGGATATGACCATTACCTTGCTAAAAGTGTCTTGCAACTTAAACTTAAAAAGTGTTGTGCTAGGGTTAAAAAATTTACTTTTAATACTGAAGCTCTGAAAGACCCAGTTATAGCCAAAGCTTACCATGATCGGTTACTTAGTCATTATGACAGTCATGGTTTGCTTACTACTGAAATTGAGGAAGAATGGGGCCATTTTAAACAGGCTTTTTTGGAAACTAACAGTACTCTTTTAGGAAAAAAGAAGCAGAAGAGGCAGAATTATCTCAGTGATAAGGCACTTGAGCTTATTTCGGAAAGAAAGAACTGCAGGAATATCCTTAATCAATACCCTACTAGTAATAATAGAAAGCATAACAGAGAACTTAATAAACGTGTAAAAGATCAGTTAGCTGCTGATAAGAATCTTTGGCTTGATGGTTTGGCTAACAAAGCCGAGGAAGCAGTTAGACAGCACAACAGCAGAGAGCTGTACCAGATAGTTAATGTTTTGTGTTGTAAAAAATGGACAGGTATACAGGGATTGAAGGATAAACAAGGTAAGATTATAGAAGGTGAGGATTCTGTCATGGCTAGGTGGGCTGAGCATTTCAGTGATATTCTAAACAATGTGGTTAGTTCTATTCCCATTGTTTCCGATGATGATAGATGCATTGGTGGCTTTAATGTTGGCCCTATAACACAATCTGAAGTTATTTTGGCTGTTTCTAAACTTAAACTACATAAATCCCCAGGAATAGATGAAATTACTACAGAAATGCTTAGAGCTGGGAATGTTTCGGTTACCACTTGGATGACTGAAATTCTGAATATCTTTTATGATAAAGGCATGGTTCCTAAGGATTTTACCAGAGCTATTGTTATCCCTATTTTCAAAAAAGGTGATCGCAGTTCTTGTGATAACTATAGGGGTATCAGCCTACTCTCTGTTCCAGGTAAAGTTCTTTCCATGATTGTACTTAATAGATTTAAGAATCTGGTTGACAGTCAATTGCGTGATGAGCAATGTGGATTCAGAACTGGTAGGGGATGTGTGTATCAGATATTTTTCACTTAGGCAGATTCTTGAGAAATGTTTAGAGTTTCAGTAACCTTTGGTTGCTAGCTTTGTTGATTTCAAAAAGGCTTTCGACTCTGTTGATCGCCATAATTTGTGGTTGATTGCGAGATCATATGGTATACCTGACAAGTTAGTTAACATAATGAAAGCTCTCTATAATAACACTGAGTTGTGTGTGAGAGTTGGTAAGACTTGTAGCAATTGGTTTAGCATTACTTCTGGTGTTCGACAAGGGTGCATTTTGTCTCCTTTTCTCTTTAGCTTGGTTATTGATTATGTTATGCGAAATTCATTTCAAGGGAGAGATTTTGGCCTTAAATGGACTGGAGATACGAAAATTTCTGATTTAGATTATGCTGATGATTTAGCCCTTTTGGCAAATGATGTTGATGAGATGAACTCTTTCGTTCGAGCTGTTAATGAAACTGGTAGTAGAGTAGTGTGGAGAAATAGGCGTATACACCTAAAGACTAAAATTAGACTGCATAATAGTTTGGCTCTGTTTAGGGTTAGTTATGGTAGTGAAACATGGACACTTTGTAAACAAGATAACAGAAAACTAGACGCTTTTGACTCCAGATGCTTACGCAGTATCTTGGGCATTAGGTGGTTCAACTTTGTAACTAATGATGAGGTTAGGCAAAGGAGTTTGCAACCTCCTTTAAGCAGCATATTGTGCAGAGAGAGACTCCGTTGGTTTGGCCGTGTTACCCGTATGAATAATTATAGATTGGCCAATAGGGTTATGAACAGTGTGCCTAAAGGTCTCAGAAGGAGGGGGGAGACCTAGGATGCGGTGGGCAGACAATGTCAAACAGGACCTTGTTAGAATTGGTGTGCAGTGGCCAGATGCAGTAGATGTAGCTCAGGGTAGACTTGCTTGGAGAACTAAATTGCACTGTCTGGTTGGACCTCCGTAGTCCATGGCTGCTTGATGATGATGATGATGATTTAAAATTAGAAAAGGCATAGAATGCCTGTAGAGTATTAGTAAGAATTATTTTGAGTGATACTTGGAGTTTGGGAAGGGGCTAATTGATTGATGCACAAAGCCAAGATCGCATTCTTCAACTGCAGTGAAAAGTACTCTTAATGACTGGCTCTGTGGTAAAATGTTCATAGCTGATAATATAGAAATTGCTCTACTCATAGTAGAACATTCGACAGATTGTATGAGCTTCTATCTCCCACTCTCTCAAGGCATCTTCCTCTATACTTCAAGAAATACACAATCTTTAGGAACGCTTTCTTACTTGCTTAATTCAATGCAAATTAGTGATAGCAAACAATTTATTTTCGTTTGCAGAAGATATTTATTACTGTCTTACTTACCTCATTCAACAGATGGACCAGGCGGACAACAGAAAAATATACGCAGTGGCTTTTTGGATAATTTGTACCACGCACTCGGCTTCCGAATTTTTTGTTGATAAGACTCGTAAGCTGTAAAATGTTAAATTATTAAGTTAGATCAGAAATTATCTGATTGATCTGAACAAAGCAATTTAATTGACTATTTACAACAACTTGTTCTTGTTAAGGCAAGAAAACAAACAACATATTCTTTGCAGTAGAACCCCTATTATTCGAATCGTACTGAAGAATTCTTAAGAAATGATAAATCACTTACTTCTGAATCAACAGTCCTAATATTTCGACCTCAATATGTGATCATCAGAGGCTTCACTGCCTTGGAACTTTCATCTTTGGTTATGTTTTGGTTATGTTACCTTTGGATATGTCTGGTAAATATATGAGTGACACCTTGGTTGCCTCCTAGCTTTGTTCAGTAGAGTACAATCTGTATTGCGCCATCTATTGTCTGCATTAGCAGTTCCGTTTTTACCCATATTCTTATTGATTTGGCTTTGATATTTATCGGTTTGTCAGTTGGTCGGTTTGTGGATTTGACGAAAGGTTGTTGGTCGTCGCAGTTCCATATCTTTGGAACGCGGTGGAGAAAGTTAATGATTCATGTGGCAAATGAAAGCTTGTGACGCGGGGAGTGTCATAGGCTATAAAAAAAATTGAACCCGTGCTTTCTTCCCCTTTAAAAATGGCAAATGTGAAAATGATTGTTTCCCTATATCTCCTGAACGCAAATGCCGAAAGTAACAAGTTATACGTCGAATGAAAACTTCTGACGCGGGGAATGCCGTAGAGTACGAAAAAATGACCTTCTCTACGCTTTCTTCCCTCTAAAATAAAGATGTGAAATGATTGTTGGTAATGAAATGATTGTTCTTTATATCTCCTGAATGCGAGTGCGGAAAGTAACGAGCTTATGTGCCAAATGAAAGCTTGTGATGCGGCGAGTGTCGTAGCTATAAAATATTGATCTCCCCTTCACACTCTAATAATTGGGAAATGTGAAACCTATTGTTCCGAAATATCTCCAGAATGCGAATGCCGAAAGTAACAAGCTATAAGACGAATGAAAGCTTCTGATGTGAGTAATGTCGTAGGCTGTGAAAAATTCACCCGCATACTTCCTCCCCCCTAAAAAGGGGGACAATGTAGAAATGATTGTTCCCCTATATCTCCCGAATGCGAGTGCGGAAAGTAACGAGCTATATATCTAATAAAAGCTTATGAGGCGAAGAGTGTCGAAGGATGCAAAAAATTAACCCCACATGCTTTCTTCTCCTCCTAAAAAAACGGAAATATGAAAGTCCTTCTACTGTATCTTCCGAACGCGAGGGTCTACAGTTACGAGTTAGGTGTCAAATGAAAGCTCGCAAAATGACGGTCGTAAGCTCTTTTGAACTTTGCCTTCACTATTCCCATCCCTCCAAAAAAAGGAAGTCGAGAGCAGATTTTCGCAGGGATTTTTGATTTGAGATACGACTTTAAACGAGTCGTACCTCGAATTAAAGCTTTTATCTCAAATTAAAGCTGTCGTGGGATACCTCAATCAATTTCCCCCCCGATAGGGGACCACCTTGTCGTGGTGGTGGTGGGGGGACTTCGAGCCCAGCAGCCGGTCGAAGGCTTTGACGGCCGGATTGGGTCCCCGGTTGGACAGAGCCAAGACCAACCGAGGTCGAGGACACCGCCGACGGTTTGGCTGCCTAGTTAGACGGTGTCAAGACCTCACTATCAGGAGCTCCGTGGAGCTGTTCAAGGGCTCGGCTGAACGGATTTGGTCCCTTAGTAGGCACGAGCCCTTTCAAAGTCTGGGCCTCACTAAGAGTCTTTACCCCGGGTGCCGAGCGAACTTGGATTTATATATCCTTGTTCATGGCTAACCGGGGAATAGATTAAATTTCAGGTTTCTTCCGGTGGTTAGCTTTCCTTTTATAGGACTGCTGCCATGGGGGTCGGGGATGAGGTGCGTCTATATGGCGCATTCTTGACCCCGACTCTAGATAGTCACGGCTTTTCATTAACTTGGTAGTGTCGTAAGACGGAACCGGGGATTGCCGTGGTTGCATAACATCTGCAACAAATAGTACAATCATGACTGCAGAACGGGGATAAATGTGCTCGATGTTTATGAGTCGTATATCAAAGTTTTTGAACGTAGGTGTTATTAGTTATAGCAAAAAAATATAAATTAAAAAATGCCTATCTTCCTATAGGGCCATAAAAAGTAGAAAATAAACTTAAAGCATATCGATGACGCAATCAATCAATGAATTCATATTCACTTCAAAGGAAGATAGGACGCCAACATTCTTGTTGAGTAGGTAAATCGGCGCCTTATATCTTCCTTTGAAGTGAATAAGAATTTAGTGACTGATTATATCATCGATCGATTTTATTTTTTTTTTTTATCTTTTAGAGACCTATAGAAAGATAGATTTTTTAAAAATATTTAATTTATATTTTCTTTTTTAATGAATGCCCTCGTACTTTTTTTCTCGCATGTTTATTAGAGATAAGTTAGGGATCAAATTTTCGAGCCTCCACCCGATTTGGGGAAAGCATTTCTCTAATACATTTCTTTTTTATGAATTATGAATTATGTAGAAATGCATGTCACTAATCATTTATTTTATTATTATATTATTAATTGCAATAATTTTATGACGAAATTAAATGTTAATGCTACTTAAAACGAAAAATATTAGGAATAATAGTAGAAACTGACAGTTCGTGGGTAACATCATGTTTAAACGCAAAGGGCCATTCATTTATTAAAGATAGAGAATAAATAAAAAATAAGCAAAAGCCGGATAGTACTTAGTTTTAATTACTAAAGATTTATGTTTAAAAAAATTTTACATTTTACTTATATTTTTTACAAATTACAGGATACAATTGAAATGTGAATGATTCTGAGCCCGAAATCGTCTGTGCTTTTTAGAGACCCGAAAAAGGCCGAGCCTGAACTCAATGTTTATAAAAAAAATGAGCTATTGTTTTCATTGTTATATCTCTGCCCATCTCCGTCTGTAGATATTTAATTTAATTTCCTTCTCAGAGATAAATGAATAATTATTTTTGACTTCAATAGGTAGTGACGTGGGATTCGCACTTTCACAATATATAATATATAAAACTATTCCGAATAGTTTAGAATTTCACAGTTAGAAAGCCTTAAATTCGGAAGAATTTAAAATTTTACTCGAATAATGTAACGATTTATTCCTGCTCAAGATCTGAAATTTTGATAGTAGAATTTGATTGTTAAGGGGTTTATACTGACAGCAGCAATTTATCACCTTACCTATAGGGGGTGAAAAAATGTAACTTTTTTGCTTTAAGAGATAAATGAAAAATTATTCTTAAGTTGGATAGGTACTTACAAAATAGTACTAACGTAGACTCTCGATTTTGAGAAAAATAATGTATGTCCGAAAGTAATATGGGATACAAGAAAGCGGCCGCTAAAAAAGATGGTTGGTTGGTTGTTTTACGTCCTAGCGGCACTTTTTTGCACACAATGGGTTAAATGGCCAGGTCGCAAAGACACCGAAGGCTCAGAGAAGGTAGGGGGAGCACACGGGTCCACAGTTTAACGTCCCATCCGATGGACGGCGGTCTTTCCAAGCCCATCGGTATCCCCTATTGACCGTGGGCAAGGCGGGGAGTTTTGCGGAGATAATCTCAACGCTGACCCAGCTGGGACTCGAACTTGGGAAATGCAGATTACTAAAATAGATGCAACAGTAAAAGATTTCACACAGAACATTATATTCCGCACAATTCGCCTTAGGAAAAAAGCAAACTTCCTTGCCTTTCCATTTTAAATGAAAAAAATAAGTTCATGCCATGATATTTTCTAAAACGTTGGAAGTTTTTGTACGTTTTACAGAAATGGCGGATTAACCCGGAATATCCAGCAATATTTTTTTTTCATTCATTCTGGAAAATCGAGTCTAACCCTATTTTGCAGGTTCCGAAGAGTCCATTGGTACTAATGTTGCAAAATGAGGAACTTCTTTCTCTTTGAAAACGAGCATTCCACATTCGTCAGAGGTGATATGTTGTTCTAGTCAATTATTATTGTTGCTATTCATCCTAAATTATGGTTCGTTTTTTTACGTGTCTTTCTAGTCACAGGAGCGGCGCGACAGTAAATATGATACAGGGCGAATAGAAATTTCGGGGCGTCTCCCCCCCCCCCCTCTAGAAAATGTTTTTAGTTATAAAAATTTTTGTCTATTTTAAAACAATTATAGTCTATTTATATTATAACAATTTTCTTATCTACAGTAAATATATATTGTTGCGGATCACAAAAATGGATAGCCACTGAGCGTGAGTATTAAAAGCTATATTTCAAAACCAAATTCAATACAAGGTAAATTGTTACAAAGGAAATATGGATGAAGTATCTTATTAACAAATCAACTATTAACATGCACAAGTCATCAATCTTCCTGCGTGAGCACACAACATCAGCTCTGTGTATTTTACTAAATACTACCTTTTACTTGATTTACCAGGTCACCCGAAGATCTTCACTCGTAAACCAATTCTCGTCCTGTGCTAATATCTTTTCACTCACTAGCCGAACAAAAAGACAGTCCGTGTAGACATTCGAAGTTAGCCATAAAAGTTCCCACTTTTATACTTCCGCGTATACACAACACATCAAGTTACTTCTTGATACTTAACGATAAAAGATCCCACTTTTATCCTTCCGCGTATACACAACACATCAAGTTACTTCTTGATACTTAACGCGCACTGTCTCAGAACAGCCCACCGGCCATTTTCGAACTCTCGACCGTTACAACACAACGACCGTTACAATACAAAACGACCGTTAACGCTCCACTCTTCTTCTCCAAATTCTCCCAAAATTCTTATTCGTTGGCTGAAACTTTGCTTTCGGTTGCCAGATTCTTCTGTCGTAACACTGCCCCCTTCCTAGGTCTTGTTCGTCCCGAACAATTCTGGATTCCAAAGCTTCTTCAGTTCTTCGATGAAACATGGCCAAACGATCCACGTGAACCACCTTGCACTTTGTAGCTGGACATCGACGAATGCGATATACCACGTCTGTGTCAAAATGAAAGCGAATCTCATTATGACGTAGATTTCTTTTCTGACTGAAGCCTCGTCCACAAACATAATACGTGTAAGGCCTATAGCCCTTGTGAACATGTTTATGTCTCTGCAGGGAGAAGAATCGACTAAGAGTTTTCGTGCAAAACCTGTAAAAAGTTTTCTTCTTTGTCGAAAGTTTTCTTCTTTGGATTTTTACTTCTATCAAGAGTAACAAGGAATGAAAGTCATTAGTGACATAAAATCTAGGGAGAAGTTTCATCCTCCAGTCTGACCTTTTTGTCAGTTGACTTTCCCTTAATTCAGAACTGTCGTGATGAACCTTCAGCCATATTTCACCTGATTCCATTTGATCCCCAAGGTGCTTCACAAATATAATATCAGCTCCATAATTCTTTTTAGCTCTTCGGTCCATCTCCTCCTTCCATACTCTTGCTAGAATTGCAGCTTCTAATCCGACAACCTTACCTGTTTCTCCTGTATAAGTGAAATCAGTAATGTGTCGGGCTGCTAGCAATATTTTTTCTGTTTTACCTTCACATAGCCAGCTTGCAACATCTTCAGATACTCCTTGTTCTATTAACATGTTACGAAACTTGTTCAAAGCATTGCCGTTATGCAGAACCTTACGGACACGTGATGCTTCATCTACCCTATTATCCACAATGTTCACAAAACGCAGAAGTTCTCCTAACTCTTCGACGAGCTCTTGCAGTTCTAAGGATCCGTTACCAAGGAAACACTGAACAGCTTCCATCACTTCCAGAGAGTTGTCAACAGAGTTTTCAAGAGGTGAATCCATGTTGCTGATAACAGCTGAACAACTCAAACTCTTCATTCCACGAGCTTGTGATGCTGCAACCACTTTCTTAACTAAATCAACAGCAACATCTTCTGTACTGATGAGATCAATAGCTCCTTTTCCGAATTCAACATCATAAACCAAAGCACACACTCCTTCAGCCAGCTTTTTGGACACAATTGAGCATATCATTAGAGGAACGCTATCTATGGTAGCCATCAGATCCTTGCAGCGGTAAATCTCCTTATCTGTTGGCACCAGCTCCTCTGTCTGTCCTACGATGCAGCATCCGACGTCTTCCATCATCTGCTCGATTTTATCTTTAGTGCAGTCGACTGTGAAGCCAGGGATGGATTCCAATTTGTACAGAGTATCTCCCGTCAATTGGAGAGCACGACCGGAGATCATAGGGACCTTGAGACCTAAAGCAGCAAGTGCAGGAGCCAAGACAAGACTCACTTTGTTGCCGACACCTCCTGTGCTGTTTTCATCTACCATCCGATGGCGCCACTCGGGTCTCCAGCAAAACACATGACCCGAGGAGGTCATAGTTGCTGTTTCTTCGGAATTCACTTTCTTGGAGCTCTCATTGTAATTAGCCAGGGAAACATCAGTCATGATTGCCAAATTGTTCATTCTGGAGATCAGCGACGAGTTTTGTAACATGATATTGTCCACTTTAGAGCTCTTGTAGTCGTGATAAAACTTTTCTATATCCTTATAATCTAAATGGTTATAATGTCCAAATCTGCACATTGACTGTTCAGAAAAGAAATTCAGCGTGGCTACGTTGAAATTATCTGAGGGATTCACTTCTCTCTGATCGTAACTCTGAGGCTTAGTTTCATCCAGAAAGTTAGTCTTTGAAGTACTGTCTCTGCCTGAAGCTCTTTTACTAGCATCACCTGTTATGCTTCTAAGCCATCCTTCGGAATTCCTCTTCCTTAAATCCCCACTTTCTATAAACGATTCGAGTGTGGCTATATGCTTCGGAAAAATCTCTCCGACTTCCGCGGTAAAGTCGAATGGCACTTTGTATCTATGATGAATGGACGCCTCTTCTTTACTCGGACCACTCTGCGAAACGTAAACTCTGTTTCGTTCCCCTTCATTACCACTCGTTACTCTGCCTTTGCGATAATTGTCCATGACGCATTTTGCTGAGAGCGAGGAATAGAATACCTTTCGTGTGGATCTCTCTTCAGATCGTGCCAGACTTGTATACCTAGGTATTTTGAAGTGCAAAGCGTACTGTATAGTCTCGCAGCTCTCTGATTGTTCTTCACAGTTCCTAGACATGTCACCAGCGACATAGACACTCTGCCATGCATTACCAGTAGTTGCGTGATCAAAGGCATTATCTGCGCTATCTCTACGATTCTTGATTTCCAGTAGCAGATCCACATTTTTATATGCGTTGCCTTTCTCTTTTTCTTTTCCATGTTTACAATCTAACTTAACACTATCAAGATCATCTTTTTCACTGACAAATTCAACATTTAAACTATTGCATTGTCTATTGAGTTCGGTTTTATGATCCTTGAAGTGATCAATAAACTTACCAACTTGAGAAGCCACTTCAGCTCTCATCTCAGTATTTTGTGCGGCCATTTCGGCTTTCAAGTCACCTATTTTATCGCTTTGGGCAGCTATATCACCTTTAATCTCAGTATTTTGTGCGGCCAGGTCACCTATTTTGTTAGCCATATCGGCTTTCAAGTCATTATTTTGACTTTTAATGTCATTCATCTGTGTAGCCATATCGGCTTTGAAGCTATTTATCAACTTTACTAATTCATCCATACTTCTAGTTAACGGCATTCAATTAATTATCCCGCTTCTGACACCAAATGTTGCGGATCACAAAAATGGATAGCCACTGAGCGTGAGTATTAAAAGCTATATTTCAAAACCAAATTCAATACAAGGTAAATTGTTACAAAGGAAATATGGATGAAGTATCTTATTAACAAATCAACTATTAACATGCACAAGTCATCAATCTTCCTGCGTGAGCACACAACATCAGCTCTGTGTATTTTACTAAATACTACCTTTTACCTGATTTACCAGGTCACCCGAAGATCTTCACTCGTAAACCAATTCTCGTCCTGTGCTAATATCTTTTCACTCACTAGCCGAACAAAAAGACAGTCCGTGTAGACATTCGAAGTTAGCCATAAAAGTTCCCACTTTTATACTTCCGCGTATACACAACACATCAAGTTACTTCTTGATACTTAACGATAAAAGATCCCACTTTTATCCTTCCGCGTATACACAACACATCAAGTTACTTCTTGATACTTAACGCGCACTGTCTCAGAACAGCCCACCGGCCATTTTCGAACTCTCGACCGTTACAACACAACGACCGTTACAATACAAAACGACCGTTAACGCTCCACTCTTCTTCTCCAAATTCTCCCAAAATTCTTATTCGTTGGCTGAAACTTTGCTTTCGGTTGCCAGATTCTTCTGTCGTAACAATATTTTAAAATGCATATCTAATAAACGACATGGGTGCCTTCGGCGCTCCTGTGTTGTGGCTCACTGGTCAATCGCTCACCCTATCTCCGGTTCTTTCTAGTCCTGTCCTATTTCCTTTGATTTTTATTGCTTCTTTGAGATCTAATTTTTTGAATTGAATTTCTAATGAGTAAAGTTTTTTCATGATTTCTTTTACGAAATTTCTTTTACTTGAATTCACAATGCAAAATATACCTTTAACATATTTTTTTTTAAATTTTAGTTTTAGAATATTTACGAAATTTTGCGTTTGTAGAAAATATTGAGCTAAGCTAAATATGCTCCAGAAATAAAATTCTGTAAGAAATATGTGGATGATATCGTTTTAGTATTTAGCACAACTGAAAAAAATTAATAAAAAACTTAAAAATTTTAAGTTATTAGAAAAGAACCTACAACGTATTGTAGAAATTAAAAAAGAAAACTCAGATAATTTCTTACATATTTTTTTAAAAATTGCAGAAGAAGAGTCTGTATCGGTACTATACAAAAATTGATCAACAGAGGAAATATGCTGAATTTCCACTTTAAGTGCCCAAATTACTTAAAGAAAAATCTGATTGACCAATCGCAACACAGGTTAAAAAAACCCTCAAATTTGTTTGAAAAACACAGGTTTCAATTTATAACTATTTGGAAAAGCACAAGTTAAAAAATTTATGTATTCTGAAACAGACTATTTTGAACGTGCAAATAGAGTTCGACTCTCGATTATCCAGAACGAATGAAAAGAAATTTCTGGATAATTGAAATCCCAGTTAATCATCCATTCAAGAATTTGGAAGAATGTTTTATAGAAAACAATTAACAAACTAAATTTATTCAAGAAGAAAATTAACCAAAAATAAAACCGTAGTTTATTGAAATAACTAGAAAAACAAACAAACCAATGGTGAAACCACAGTTTACTAAAAAAAAACTTGCGTATCAAAGGTATTTACAAAAAACTTCAAAGAATTAGAATTAAACACAAAATGAGAAAAGCACTTCACAGAAGAAACAAAGTAAAAAATAAAACACATCCGAAATACCAAATTAAAGAGAAAAATGGAGTGATATGTAAAATAATAAACGTCACATGAATGCAAAAACACTAAAGAGAAGAAACTGGATAAAAACTAGAACACAAGGTAGCAATAAAAACAAGCAAAATATGATTGGACTAGACAGACCCACAAAAAAAAAAACTAATATTGAGTGTACAACAACAAAAATAATCTTCGAAAATAAAATAAAATACATTCATCAGAAAAACAGGACTGCTGATAGAATCAACAGATGTCTTTTCTATTTGCTGGCACCATCGGTTGCCTTATGGTTATCGATGTCTTAATTACTATGCAATCTATTAAGTTTTCGCTATGTTTCGTCAGACTTCGGCACCCTGTAGTTCACCAGTTTCTTGATCGACAGGTCCTAAATATGGAACACTGGGTTCTCCTAAGTAACCTCGTGCTGGGTTATAAAACTGAGTCCCAACCTGTAATGGGATAGGGGTTTAGAAACCCCGAACTGGTTTGCGAAAATGGTAGATATGGCAACGGTGCGGCATTGCTCTACCTGGTCTTTCTCAGCTTATGAACGAAGCAGTCAGTGAAGAAAACTAATCTCTCTTTCCATCTAACTGAAAGATTTTATTTTCAAACATGAATTTAATATCGAAGGATTGGAAATCAGGAATGAAAGAGAACACCGTGAAGGCTTTGCTACAAGCGACAATTTATTTTGTGTCTCTTGCGAAATCTTTGGTACAAAACGTTGGAAAATGAAAAAAATGTTTTACATAAAATCTATATTTATAATAAATGCATACAATAACAGTGATTTTTGCTAATTAATCTACGTTATTCAAGTTTTATTTTGTGCTACTAGATTTATCTAGATATGATCTAAATTAGGGGTTCTCAAAGTGGGGTACGCGGTAAAAGTTTTTGAGGTACACCGTGAGAGCTCAAAAGTCGCTAGATCTAGTAACACGTCCATTTCACTGATTACCAAGCAAAATGTTTATAATTTTATAACATTTGTTAAATTATTTATGTCATTTTTTGTGTTTATCGATATATGTAATTTATGAATACAAAATTTAATGTGTGTGTATATATATGTTTTATTTTATCCCCATTGTTACACTATAACTATAGTTTTATCTACTAATACAAGGGGTACACCAGTTGCATACACATTTCCAGGGGGTACGTGAAGCATAAAAGGTTGAGAACAACTGATCTAAATGAAAAAGATTGTTTCTTTTTACCTGTGCACATGTGCTTAACAATCCAGCTTTTAAAGTAAAATATGATCCTTTTTTTTAAATTATATACTCTTTTCATATAGGTATAATATTATAAATTGTTATAATTATATTAGGTATATTGTTTTTAATTAATATGTAAAAAATAAGTTACCCCTCAGGCAAATGCTTATCACAGAGTCTGATAGGAGCCTGTCAATTTAAGACGCCATACAGAAGTTCTATGAGGAAGGAGAGACCTCAGTAGAAAGACAACAACGAACATCAAACCGTACGTGAACCCAGGTTCCTTTCCCCTTTTCAAATCATGCTCTCTGCCTAGCAGAGACCACTATGTAACGAAAGAAGCGTTATCTGAAATTGCATTAACATTAAAGAAGATAAATGTTTTACTAACCTCTCTCCATCTCTGTAGTCTGATCATCTTGCCACTGTTTTTTTGGATAAAATCTCTCCGGTAATAAGACATCTTTATCATCAGAAAAATTTTCAAACTGGGCTGTTAGGTTGCTTTCAGCATCACTTAGATAAGATATCGCTTCCCAGCATTCATCGACGACTTCGGTGACTTCTGCTTCCTCGTCCCATATGAGACGCTTGTACTTCGATGAATCAGTTCTGTGGGGTTTTTCTCCCTCTCCACCAATCGGAACCCTCAGAGAATGAGACAGTTTCTTTGGGAACAGATCTCGAAACTTGTTTACAAATCGAGAGTGATGAGGTGGATCCTCAAATTCAATTCTGGTCGCATCTTCATTCTCTTCCTTTGTCTCCATTAGAGCATCTCTTCCCAAGATGGTAGTGTCTTCGTCAAGAGAAGCTTCAATATCCTTGGCTCCATTCAGAAGCTTTTCTGATTGCTTCAAAAGAGATAAGAGCATATTCGATGAAGATTCTGGCGCATCTTCTCTGATTTCCTGTTGGTTTTCTTCCTTTTCTTCTACAGTGCTCTCGACTGGAAGTCTTTCCTTGGTGGCGATTAAATTCTCATCAAAGAAGAGAGATGTAATGAACTTGGCTAGATCTTTCTTCAAATCCTTTGACAGTACTAGCAAAGATTGTGGAAGCAATTCTGATAAAATATTATCTCGAGTGTCCTGCTGACAAGCATTGGCAAGGCGTTTGGCCCACGTAATCGTAGGGTTTTCAGGCTCCACATTTTCACCTTTCTCGTCACTAGTAGTAAATGTTTTACTTTTGATGTTAGAGAGACTATCTGTACGGAAGGCATTTGGGGATTTAAAGACATCATTTTTCAGTATTACTGAATCTCTTTCGAAGGAATAAAACAATTCTCCCGAGCTTGATGAGACTTGTTCTTCATCAGCCTTCATTAAAACGAATTTGTCGGAGTGGTTCGATTGCTTGCAGACAAGATGAATAAGTTCTGGTTTTGACATATTCTGTAGCGATCCTGTACAACCATGGTTGAAACGTTTAGCGGAATGTTGTGAAAAGATCTGGTGACTGACTTTCTGATCGCCGAAATTTTTTCTGATCATCGATGTGAATTTGTCCGAATCTCTGGATTTCTGAATTTCTGCTGAACCAGGAGGAGCGTCTCCTGAGGCGGATGACAAACTGGGTTCAGAGCGTCCATCTCTGCTGCTCAGATAGCTCGAGATGACAGAAGAAGCCCCCGTATCTTTCCATCTCTTACATTCTAAGCTACTTTCCGATCCACTTGTTTGAGAGATATTTTTGTTCACAATCAGATGATCTTTCGCGGCATTAACATTTCCCAGTTCCTCAAACACGTCTTTAACGAGGTTCTTTAATAGACGTGAGGCTTGGATCGAGATATTAAAGGATCTTTCCGTATTCTTTCTCAAATGACTCTGATATTTGCAAAAGCAATCGGTGGAAACAATTTGTTTCATAGTAGAATGATCACCACCTTTACCCAGATCTTTATCAGTACCTTCGTCTGCTTCACACTTTATGCCTAAAAGACTGGACGGGGAAAAGATGCGGGTTCTTGCCAACTTTAGCGGAATTTCATGAGAGTCAATAACTACATCTGAAGCATCACCTACTTCAATCGTCCCTATATTTTTTTCCCATTTGCTCTTTCTACGCCGGTGTCGGACGCAAATCTTTCTTGGACTCAAAATGGTAGAGAAACCGTTCTTGCTGTCTATGGTGTCATTTTTAGCAGGAGAACCACAACCAGAAAATTTGAATTCATCTACATCTGGCTCAGCAGCACCCCTCTTACGATATGGTTTTCACCTGATCTTTGTTATCCTTTTATGATCTATCTTCTCGTCATCTACAGAACTAGTTGAATTGTTTCCAGCCTTTTCCCTCCTATCAGAGATTCTCTGCTTAACACCGCTAATACATGATTTTTTCTTTTTGGCACCTGTAAGTTTAAAGTCTTTTTCATAATCTCTTTTCCTACCAGTTCTTTCCGATGTAATAGGTCGCAACCAAGAATGTGATGTAACATTGCTGCCATCATACCCTATCACACAGGTTTGTTTTTCACTCGTTTTAAGTGCATCTTGAGACCTCTCCGGATCATAGACAACGACCTGAGAATCGTTGGGGTTTGTATATGCAGGATTCGGCCAACTGAGCGGTCGTCTTCTTCTAGGAAGGATGGGCGTTCTTATTGTAAGAAAATTAGGATCCGTAGCTGAAACATCAGCTGTACGATTATCCTCCGTAGATGTTGGAGTAATAAGACGATTTTCCGCCGAGAAGATGTTTTCGACCTTCGTACTAGAACTAGTGTCACCATGGCATCCTGCATCAAGTGTTGAAGATGAAGAGCTTTGATATTCTTCTTGGTCGTGAGGATCGTGATTCTGGGTGAATCCTGAAGTAATGAAGAAGAATTGAGTTATGCATCCACTGCAAAAACTTACGAATTCTGTCATTTACTGATCTGAAAAATTATTTTTTTTGGGACAGGTCATTTACCGCGATTTAATCAAGAAATGAGGGACATCTGCGAAGTTAGGATGATTCGCTTTTTTGAAATAGCAAAGTAGGGTTTATGATGCAATGGAACTCACTTTTGTGATAGTCACAATACACAATCAGCTTCTAATAATTAGTAAAGTATGGAAAAAAATCACCATTCCTTCTTGCTTAAATAAGAAGCGATTCACACTTGCTTAAGTAAGCTTAAGATGCCAATTTGATGCCATGAAGAAATTCCCCCACAGAAAGGGAACTTTTTCTCATTGGAAGGCCAAAGGTTACAGCAACTAGTCCCCATTAGTCCGCAAATTATTAAGGTATCAAGGACATCGAAATAATCTTATAGGCTATAACAGAAGTTCGTTTTTATCACAATGCATGATCAGATGAAAACTCAAACTATTTTAATTCTTCATTAGCATATTATCATAAGAGACATTCTATAAACATGGGACTCATGAAAAGTTAGCTGAAAAAAAAAATTGAATTTCATCATTAGTGGAACTCGAACCTCCATCTTCTAGATACGTTTCCAGTATTTTCATCATTAAACTATCAACAATTGACTTTTACCTCAGCTATTTATGACTATAAACCAGAGGTTCTCAACTTTTTATGCTTCACGCACCCCCTGGAAATGTGTATGTAATTGGCATATCCCTTGATTAGATAGATAAAACTATAGTTATAGTATAACAATGGGAATAAAATAAAACATAGATACACATTAGATTTTGTATGAATAAATTACATATATCGATAAACACAAAAAATGACATAAACAATTTAACACATCTTATAAACTTTTACTTTGTTACTAGATCTAGTGACTTTTGAACTCTCACGGCGTTTCCTCAAGGAGTACGCGTACCCCACATTGAGAACCTCTACTATAGACTTTTCCTGGCAGCACAAAGCAAATAAAAAAAATTAAAAAAAATGAATAAAAATTTATTGTCACAATTAGCTAAAGAATAATTTAGTCGTTTATAATTTACTGGTGAGAACACCCGCATGTAACTAGGAAACTTGGGGTCGAGTCCCATTCATTGCAAACTCAATATTTTTCAGCTAATTTTTCATGAATCCCATGTTTACAGGATATCCCCTGTAATACTCTACTCTTGATATAACACCAAGAGCACTATAGATACTTGTTAATACCCTTGAGGTAGGGGGCGGGGTGGCTCAGTCGGTAGCGCGCCAGGCTCGTAATTTGTAGTTCCCAGGTTCGAGTCCCAGCTGGGTCAGCGTTCAGATTTATCTCCGCAAAATTTCCCGCCCTGCCCACGGTCAGTAGGGGACACCGATGGGTTTGAAAAGGCCGCCGTCCGTCGGATGGGACGTTAAGCCGTGGCCCCGTGTGCGGGAGAGCCATACCCTGTGCAAGTTAAAGAACACGCTGGATGGCCTTGACGGGAGGCTACCATCTGTCTCCCAACAGCTATTCCAGTGGGTCCCCTCCCCCACCCTTCTCTGAATCTTCGGGGTCCTTGTGACCTGGCCATTTAGCCCATGGTATGCAAAAAAGTGCCGCTCAGAGGTAAAACAACCAACCCAACCCTTGAGGTAACTTTGTTGTACATTCCTGATAGATGGATGGCGCCATGAGCGAAAAAAGGTCCGGAAAAGTTTTTAGTCACAAGTGAAGACGAAGTCAGCCGTTGATAGTAGTGGCGCAAACACGTGACAAAGGTAGCGTTTCATTTTTTTTCATCTCACGATTAATTAATCGAACATATATGCTAATATTTAAAGAACTTTGAAGAAGTTAAGAAAATTTAATAATTACAAATGTAAACGTTGCCTTCATTCATATTTATTAAATGAAAAAATAACAAGGCAAAAATATATAATTATTAATTACACTGGGTCACACACAAAAAGACTTTGAAATGAAAATAGCCAATCTTTAATTTCGAAGTGCTGAACACGAAAATGACAATAACATTTGTCGATTGGCTCTTGTTTAAGAGAGACGGAGATGGTCATGTATAAACTACTCAGCCTGCATTGAGTACATAGATAACCATTTCGCAAAGCTGTATTTTAAACTCCAAATTGCCATTTATTGCGTTGTATTGCATCAGTTCGCCATACACACAACTCCCGGAGGTATTGCATCAATTTCTGATGCAATGTATTTGAGTCATGACATCGCGGCTTTACGATCGAGGACAAAAGACGATGCAATCGTTAGTTGCAAGCGACGTCTCGTATGGTGAGCAAGTCTTTTGAGCGACTCCCATTTATTCCTGAGTCATAGGTACAACAGAAGTGATCTTTGCAGTTTAGCCCAAGATCTAATGATACTTGATACATGGTTATTAAATACTTAGTTCATCGTCGATATAAATAGCACATAGTTGGTCCCTGAGAACTGAAACTATGTGGTAGTGCTTCATAGCATCCAACTGCCATCATAACCTTACTTACGGAAGTGTGAATCTGCACCACCTTAGTTGAACTGGTAGAACAACTGGCCCATAGCCATTAGGGTTGGGTTGTTTTACCTCTGAGCGGCACTTTTTTGCACACAATGGGCTAAATGGTCAGGTCACATGGACCCCGAAGGCTCAGAGAAGGTTGGGGGAGTGGACCCACTGGAACAGCTGTTGGGAGACAGATGGTAGCCTCCCGTCAAGGCCATCCAGCGTGTTCTTTAACGTGCACAGGATATGGCTCTCCCGCACACGGGGCCAAGGCTTAACGCCCCATCCGACGGACGGCGGCCTTTCCAAGCCCATCGGTGTCCCCTACTGACCGTGGGCAGGGCGGGGAATTTTGCGGAGATAAATCTCAACGCTGACCCAGCTGGGACTCGAACCTGGGAACTACAGATTACGAGCCTGGCGCGCTACCGACTGAGCCACCCCCGCCCCGCCCCGCCCATAGCCATTAGATTACCGCGTTCATATTCAGAGGAGGATGGGTGGATTTTCACACTCCTTATTATTTAAAAATACTCCTTAGACGCTGCTTGCCACAGTGGTCTGAGAGGAGCCTGCTACTACTTACCTTTTGGGGTTTGAATTTTTTTCCCCTCAGAGAAAAATACCAGATTTTTAATTTTACTTTTATTATCTAATTTTTATGGTTGGTAAAAACAAATTATCATTTAAAAGGTTTCTTTATCTATTAAAATAAAAATCTTTAAAATTTAAAACAACGATTGGCATTCCCGTATGTCGCACGGGCAAGTCAAGTTTGATCCGGTCGTGATTCTGTCCGCCAGCCTCTAGATCAGTGGTTCTCAACCTTTAATGCTTCACGTACCCCCTGGAAATGTGTACCCCTTGTATATATCTATACAAGGGGAACTGGCGTACCCCTTGTATAGATTGATAAAACTATAGTTATAGTATAACAATGGGAATGAAATAAAACATATTTATATGTATAACATATATCTAGCGACTTTTGAGCTCTCTCGGCGTATCCCCAAAAATTTTACCACGTACCCCACGTTGAGAACTCCTACTCTAGACCAGTGGTTCTCAACCTTTTATACTTCACTTACCACCTGGAAATGTGTATGTAACTGGCGTACCCCTTGTATAGATAGATAAAACTATAGTTATAGTATAATAATGCCAACTTAGCGACTTTGTTACTAGATCTAGAGACTTTTGAGCTCTCACGGCGTACCCCAAGAAATTTTACTGCATATCCCACGTTGAGAACCTCTGCTCCAGACAATCGCTAATAAGGCGCATCGATAAAACATTTTGATGAATGCTGTATTCGAGGAGAGCGATTTACAGCTAGTCGCAGACTGAAATACATTTTCATTTTAAAGTTGAATTCGTTCAAATATTTTTGTCGATAATATTTCTATTTTATATTTTTTCATAAACGTTTATATATTGAATACTGGTGTTTATTTAGCATATATTTCTGGTACTATATTTTGCTATTTTTATCCACATATTTGTCATAATTAATATGTAATCAATAGCAGTTTCTTCTGTGCGCATTGATACTAGAAAAGGCTTGCTTGTGTTGTACGGTTTGTTTATGTTAAGTCTCAACTAGGTATAGCGAAATATAAGTAAAAACACAAGATTCACACGTAAGTAGTAGACTACATCGATTGTGAAATATTTTAATAAATATAATTTTGAAATACTATCGAATTTTGACTGTTTCGAGAGCCCTAGTCGGGAATCCCCCACTAAGTTGGGGGTGGGTGGGGATGACAGGAATCTGGAATGAATCTTGCAGAATGCAAAATGAACCCACTGTGCTGCCTGTAGTCTTGCTGGAAATATTCCGGATTTTAACGGATATTATTAAGCAATTGCAACGATTCGTCCTTGTTAGTAGCGGATTTAGAAGTCCAGAAGCCCTAAGTGGAACAACATTTAAGGGCTCTATGGTGTGTAGTTGAAATGACCTCTACAATTATAAAGCATTTTCCCATGTTATTACTGAAAAAAACGAGCATTGTACTTTAATAATATTAATCAACAATACGATAATGTAATCAAAACCCACGAAATTCACAGAACGATTTGGGGCCATTAAGTAACAGGGGCTATAAGCTTATCGGTAAATCTGTTCTTCATCCCTGTATAAACCTCTGCGATGGCTTATTGTCATCTGCGGAATCTCCTAGCTTTTACAGATCTTCTCATAAAAGGGCATTCCCTACTAAGACCTAAGTTACTGCTGACCACTGCCTCAGAGCTAACACAGAATGCAAAACTTGCCCTATGACACTTTTATAAATACTATGCCTGTTAAACCTAAAAAATTATTTTAATAAAACAAGGTAATTTGTCGTTAAATATTCCAGCTTCCAATAACTCTTTATATATTGAACTATTGTTTAAAATTGAAATTTAAATAAATCTGATTATGATCTTTATTTTATCTTCCGTCACGTTTTCCATTCCATTGCATATTTTAGAAGTTATAAATATTCGAAGTTAGATTCCCATTTGACACAAAATGGAAATTCTCTAACATTTTGTAGGATATTGTATATAGATAAAAACTTATATAGGAATACAATGATATACGTTTTTAATACGAATTTTGATAAAATGCAAAATTCATTTCGGATGGTTATAAGTTATTTTTCTTATTGGTAGCGGAAAGGGATGAGAGGAAATGATTTGTGTTCATATCTCTTCTAGTTGTGATACAGCAATTATTCAGAAGCAACACTTCCCGTTATTGGGGAAAACAAATGTTACGCAGCTGGACATGTGAGGGCGATCTCGATAGCAGCAGAAAACGCCTCGTTACTGATGTCCAGAAAAGGATGCTTAGCAGCACAACTAGCAGTGATGGGCACCATTGGATCGAGCTGAAGAAAGCTGTTGATGAAGTCTATACACGTGTCTTCTTCTTTTAAGGTAAATTCGCAAGATGGAAATGACTTCTGGACATAATCACGGAATTCGTCCCTTTGAAGCATTTTTAATAACACCGGGTATACGTCATCCTCCCAACTATTACACTCTTCCACTTTATTGGAGAGTGCCAGCTGAGTGAGAGTTTCGACTACCATGACACCAAAGCCCCACATGTCATAGCTCTTACCTTCAATGTAGGTGGTGTCTAGGGTGCTGCGTGCCTCCGGAGGTCTGTAAATAAATGGAAGACCTACCTCACCCCTGCTCAAGGGCTGTGAAGTGTGACTCAAAAACGAGAAGTCGCCGAGCAGCGCCGACGAATCGTAAGATATAAGGATATTGTCCACCTTAATATCTAAGTGGCAGAGATCCTTCGAGTGGATATAGTCGAGGCCAAGTAAGGCTTGCTTCAGCCACTGTTTCATGCAAAGGATGCTGTTCGAGTTTTTTAAGAATTCCGTCTCCCATAGCATATCTTGCAATGTCTTGAAATAGAGGGGCATGATGAAGATAACCGTGTCTTTTCGCAGAGTGAAGACCTCTTCAATGGGAACAACGTGGGCATGGCGGAGAGTGGGCATGGCGGAGAGTGGGCATGGCGGAGAGTGGGCATGGCGGAGAGTGGGCATGGCGGAGAGTGGGCATGGCGGAGAGTGGGCATGGCGGAGAGTGGGCATGGCGGAGAGTGGGCATGGCGGAGAGTGGGCATGGCGGAGAGTGGGCATGGCGGAGAGTGGGCATGGCGGAGAGTGGGCATGGCGGAGAGTGGGCCAATACTTTAACTCGCACTCGGCGACAGTTTCGGACTCAACAACTTTCACTGCGATTGCAGTGCTTTGATAAGGATCCCACATTTTGATGACGTCACCATACGTACCACTTCCTAAGGGTTCGAGGAACTCGAACTGGTAGCAGGTCTCGAGAGCGGTTACGGCGCTGTTCAACATCTCTGACCTGTTTTTGGAATATTCCTCGACTTCATCCGTATTCTCACTTTCTGTTCTTTCCATAATAGAAAGCGTTCGCTTGAAACTTTTTCAGCGTATAAATAACATAAAGACACTTACGAAAATTTTGGTGCGGAAAAGTGCACGAGACATTTTTTTGAATCGATGGTAAACAAACAATTAAACGCTGTACTCACAATTGACTGTTGATTGTTGAAACAGGAGCACCATTTTTGCGCAAGATTCCTCGTGCACATGATCATACAGGAAGTTTTACATCATTTCCTTTAATGGGATATTCAACTCTTGATTGGTCGATAGACAACTTTTATGTTTATGTGAATTTCAGTGACTGAATATGATTTGTAACCGGAAGGAATAATAAAGGCTACAAGGTGAGTACACATTATGAGACCAACTGAATGATATATTGAAGGTAGTAGGGGAAGGGAGGTATGTAAAGTTTTATGAGACCATATAGGGTTGTGGTATTCGACCATGTTTTGAGTACGGCAAGATACTTTTTATGGTAATTCTGAGATCTAGTATTTTTATAAGGTAGAAGTAAATAATTGCCTTTTCTTTCTATCGTACTCTTTTTGACAAAAGCTCAGGTGGTGGTCAGGATACATCTATGTATTGGACACAAAATAAAACGAATTTCAAGTTGAAGCAAATTCAATAATTAAATATTAAACAGGTGAAAACTTTTAATTATATCATAAAATCTTTTAGGAAAAATCCTCATTATAGCCAAGATCGACCAAAAAAGTTCGCAGTTATCGACCAGTTGCCCCTGGTGGTCAAACGTTTGATATCGCGGGCTAAATAAGCTGCCAATCTCTCGACGGGCTTCATAAGAAGTTCCAGTCTTTCAATGGGCTTCATAAGGTGTGCCAATCTATCGGCGTACTGCATAAGGTGTGCCAATATTTTGGTGGGATGCATAAATTTCTAATCTTTAACTGGGATGCATAAGCTGTTGTTGTGCAAACATTTTGTGTAAAAGTGTGGGCCCGACATGCCGATGGCGGCAGAACCCTGTTTACCATTTTCACAAACCAACAGTGTCCATCTTTTTCGCCATTTTTGTTCGGCATTCGACCACGAAGCGGATGCCGCCGACAGCTTTGTAATTCCACCCTTGGGCATCGTGGACCCCGGATGATGGTGGCTACGTAACCCGCAAATGGGTAAACAAGTCCCATCTGGACTGGAAGAATTCACACCTCGATAGCATCCACCAATGACAGAGGGCCACGATTCCATAGATAGTGAGTGACCTTTAGGAAAGAAGAGATAGAGACCAAGGTAAGAAGACAGGACACTCTTGGCTGGAACGTCGCTGAAAGAAGGTGGAGAAGTCCGGGTCCACTGTCTTGTTTGAGATCGGCCCCACGACTGCATGAAAGAGGTGATAGCGGTCTGACGCGATGTCAAGTCATTGGACGCTGTGCTGGAGCGCGTTGTCTGAGAGGTGCAACGACGTTTCCTCGTTCACATCAGCAGACAGATAAGGGGTCAGTTTTATTCAACTTGGTGTCCGAAGTTCAGTAGGTTAAAAGTGTCGCTGCCACGTGTTTCAAGAGAGCCTCTGGAGCTGTTGATGTTCCCGGCTCCGCACGAACATTGTGTATAGACTATGCGATTGAACTGTTTGGCTTAGAGCCGTGAAAAGGTTCGAAAAATCGAGCAACACTGACTTCGCTGACGTGAAATCTCCTGACAAAATGTGTCAAGTCAATGTGTACCTGTGTTAAGGTGTTTTCTTGAAGTTTTGTTACTGAAGTAAGATTAATAAATGTGTTATTTGTTTAAGTAATTTCCTTGAAGTGTATTAATGTATGATATTAATAAATCGAGACATATAACGCAATTCACATTTCAAAGTACACTGGAGTTGATTGAATACCTTCAAAATATGTTGGAATAGAAGTCAGAAATAACGGAAAATATCAACAAAGTACACGGGAATGGATCAGAAAATATCTTCGAATATATGGAAATGGATCAGAGAATATCTCCGAATGGCTGTAAAAATCACTTCAAAACAGCAAATTACTGAGAAACCTCACACAAGACAAAAGAAAGCATAGAAAGAAAAGCGCAAAATGAGCAACATACACAGGAATGGACAGCGATTCTCTTCAAAATATACAGGATCAGACAATAGAATATTTTAGATCTATCTGAAACATATAACGTATCTGCTTCTTAATATCTATTTGCTATTCTTTCGAGCAAAAATACTACAAGATAGAAATTTCAAAGGAAGTGATATATACAACAATCAAAAACGGGGTAAATCAGGAATTTTCTAAGCTATGACTTTACTCGTGCCATCTCGTGGAGGAAAAGTAGTCTTAAAGACTAAGTGATAAAAGTCCCTATTTAGCAGAAGGGGTAACACGGGAAAACCATGAAATATTAGGGTCTCACTGTAGAAAATCATGATCCATTACATTCATTATTATATATGAATGACAGAATATATTCAAAATACACTGCAATGCCAGAGAAAACAGCTGTGAAAACCATCGAAACGTTGGTAGAATTGCTTGAAAGACACTATATGCAGTGAATTTGGAATAAGAGTAAATACGCACACACTGCACTGGATGGGAGAATATTTTCAAAATGTTTCGCAGTGGAAGGCATTTCAGCATGCATAATCAAACAAAGTGTACTGGAGATGATAGAATACCTTCAAAATATGCTGGAATGCATGACAGAAATATCGGAAAAATCAGCAATGTACATGGGAGAGGATCAGAAAATATCTCTGAATGGGTGGAAATATCTTGAAATATATGGAATGGTTGACACAATTTCTTGGAAACATACTGTGATGGGAGAGAAAACAAGTGCAAAATCGCTCCGATGGAGTGAACTACAGTGAAATCGATTACTTAATAACTGAAAAATTTCACACAAGACAAAAAAGGTCCCGTGTACTTTGTTGATATTTTCCGTTACTTCTGACATCTATTCCAACATATTTTGAAGGTATTCAATCAACTCCAGTGTACTTTGTTTGGTTTCGCAATTATTGTACCATCCAGTTCCGAAGTATTTTAAAGATATTCTGCCATTCATTGCAATGTGTGCGAATTTGCAGTTATTCTGCCATCCATTTCACTGTATGTTAGTGTATCCATTTCACTGTATGTTTCACTGTATTTTACCAGCCATTTCGTTGTTTTTCTAATTTTCGTTAACGGCTTATGAATCCAGCGTGCTACGGACTTGGTCAACCCGTGCCTCTGATTATATGCGACTTTACAGCTAATCTGTCTATATTATGACATTATGTTGTCAACCCTCAAGTTCAGTACATCACTTTCATGTATAATGTTTTTATCAATCAGATCTCTCCATTCACGGTTTTACCACCATTCCCGATTCTTATTCAAAGTTTTTTGCCAACATCTGTTTTTCTGTTCCAAGTTTTATCACCGAACCACTTTCTTGTTTAAAGTTTTACTGCCTTAGCAATTTCTTGTTCGAAATATTTTAGTACCAGACATCAAGTTTTACACATACTTGTCATTTTTCCCATATCCTATAATTTTCATTTCTGTTTTTTACCAACTAAACCAAATTTTGGTTTAAAATAAGAACACGTTTTCAGTTTTGTGTTTCATCATCAAACCAATATTATGTTCAAAATCTTTTTGTATCCTATGCAAAATTTGTACACTAAAACACAAATCACATGTTATCCCTATGGGAAGTAAGATTCCACCTTACACCTTTTCTTGGTTGTTTATATTTCTATCTTGCATAAATTTTGTCCTTATTTGTAACGAAAAATGTGTATAAGAACACGCGTCTTGTTTCATCACAAAATAAGTCTTCAAAAAAATTTCCTATCGAATTTTCGATATTCCTATTCTGTTCGATAGTCGGACTGCATTTCCTATTCTGTTCGATAGAAAAAAAATTTCCTATCGAACGCGTGTTTTGCACGGTAAAACGTGAATTCTATATGTTTTCTCTATGGAGGTGAAATTCCTTCCTTACAGCAATTTTTGTTCGTTTTCACTTTGTATCTCACTCAAATTTTGTTCATATTTTTAGATAAGATAAAATTCGGTGTGAAGTAAGAACATGTTTGCTTGTTTAAAATTTGTCACTAAATTATTTTTCTGATCGTAATACACGCAATTGAATGAATTTTTCGTTGGAACATATTTCTTCCCGACTCTGTGCCATAATAGTATATTCTTAGGGAAAATGAGTGATTCCATCTGTGACGTCACTGGTTCACATAAATTTTTAATTAGTTTTCCAAGTAAGCTGAAATCTGGTGCGAAATAAGATGTTTTAGCATGAAATCAGTTTGTGCTCTTAATGAATGCAACTGAATGTATTTTCCGTAGGACTATTTTAAGTCACTATTTCGCAAAAATTTTGTTCTTATTTTTTCAAAGTGAAATCTCGTGTGTGCATGGTTTTCAAATTTTTTCCACCGTTTTCTGAAATAGGTATGAATGCATTTTCCCAAATATCGTTTCATCCCCCGTCAAGGCGACATTAAATTTCTTCACACGACATTAAATTTCTTTACCGTCAAGGCGACAGTAAAAGTTCTTCACAGCATGTAAAAGCATATATGGCTCAAATTATGTCCGAATCACATAGTCCTTCTCAATAGGGGAAGTGTTCGGTTCTTTCTTTCATAGGTTTAAGATTACATATTTGCTAAGAGACCTATCGTAGTTTTTGTGGACTGAGCTTCAAATGATACAGTCATGCATTTCGGATACGTTACCCCTTTACGAAATGTCACATGGCTGAACTGTGTTGGAATAAATGATGGTATTAATCAGATGCCATGGTTGTTTATTCCCAAGAAATAGTTTTCTTTAAATAAATTTCGATGATAATTACTAATCAGACCTAAGAGTGCAAATCCCATTTAGGAAAAAATAATGTTTCCAATTTCTGGTTGGTAGAATGGAAATGTTTATTCTCAAGAAATAGTTTTTACTATTCAAAAGTTAAGAGTGTAATCGTCTCACCCTCCACAACCCTATTGGTAATCTCTTTAGTAACCGTTAGAGTGAGTTATCTATTACTATCGCTAATGAAGGGAATAACTCATCAGACCTTATCAACAACAAATATAGCAGAGATCATCTAGCGTCCTTCCGTAGTTCAATCTGTGAACCTTCGTGTCACCCCCAAGACAACATACTGTTAAGAACAGACCATGAGCTTTGTCAACAAGAAAGAACCGTAAACGGTTCCATGTTAAAACTTGTAGTAGTTGCTTAAAATAAGTGTTTTTAAAACGTGAAGTATTGTTTTTTCTTGGATCTATATTTTTAACTAAAATATATTTCGAACACGATTCCTGCACCCTTTGAAACGATTATTTTAATCTCCCGGGAATAAATGAGGGTATTAATCACATGTGACAACTTTGTCGTTCACAGATTGAGAAAGTTTTCTAATAAATTATTTTTTAGAGACGTGTGATTCCTAATTTGGAAATGTTTTTATGACTCTTCAGTTTGTAAATGATTTTTCTGTCTGTTAGTAAAACGTGGTTGATAATAAAAATGCCAGAGTAAGATATAAATTTATGGTCTGTTTCATTTAGTTCGCAGAACGGGTAAGTTTATTTCTAAAAATATTTCTAGTTAAATATGTTTTTCCAGGAATAAAAATATAATTATTCCTATGTTAAATGTGATTTTCTAAGAATAAAAAAATGCGTTTATTCAATTTCAAAGAGATCATCCACATTTAAACACTCTAAGCATATAAAACCCATGGCGTAGTGGGTTAGAGCGTCGTTCGCTGGTAAGCGAACTTTTGGTATACACTAGATGGCGGCATCAAAAATAAATTACAAAAATCCTGAGTAAGGAAAAATCGAGGAATTTTTAGGGGGAGGAAAACAATACTGGTGGGTCAACCAGGGGGTCTTTAAATATGGCAGCTTAAAAATACAGGTGGGTCAACCGGGGGGGGGGTCTCTAATCAAGAAAAACCGGGAACTTTTCGAGAAGGGGAGGTGGTCGAAAGCGTGATATCGGAAGAGTTTTTGAAAAAGATGCGTGGTCGAAAGCGCGATAACGGAGGGACTTTCCCTTAAACGATTTCGATTATATCGACCAGACGAAGTGTGATGTGACTACTAATGTGTCAGTCTTTCACGGTGCTGCATAAAATGTGCGATTCTTTTGCCGTGCAGTATAAGATGTAGCAGTCTTTCGATGAGCTTCATCAGATGTGCCAGTCTTTTGCCAGACTGCATAAAATGTGTCAATCTTTCGACGTGCTGCATAAGATGTGTCAGTCTTTCGACGGGTTTCATCCAAGCTGCTTTAAATGTGGGTCTTTTGTCGGACTGCATAAAATGTGTCAATTTTCGCCTTGCGGCGTAAGATACGTGAGTCTTCCACCTACTACATAAGACGTGAAAATCTTTTGATGAGCTGTATACGATGTACCAGTCTTTTGACAGCCTGCATAAAATGTGTCAATTCTTCGATGGACTACAAGAGTTAAAGGACTTTACAAGAGTTAAAGGATTTGCTGGTAACGTTTTGGTTCCAGATACCACAAGATACCTTCAGAAATCTTGTAGCGTCCATGCCTCGCCAGGTAACAGCTGTTTTGGCATCACATGGAGGACCAACAGCATATTAGGCAAATGGTCATAATGTTTTGGCTCTTCGGTGTATATATACTAGCAGATTTACTCGGATCTGAAACTTTCTAAAATGTAGAGTACTCGACACTCCTCACGTCGCAAGCTTCCATTTGGCACAAATATCATTACAATAGATCTCCTTCTCCTCCGGGGGGTGGGGGGGTGGTCAGTCAGTATCGCGCCAGGCTCGTAATCTGTAGTTGTCAGGTTCGAGTCCAAGCTGGGTGAGCTTTGAAATTTCTCTCCGCAAATTCCCCGCCCTGCCCACGGTCAGTAGGGGACACTGATGGGTTTGAAAACGCTGCCGTCCTTTGAATGGGACGTTAAACATTGGCCCTGTGTATGGGAGGGCCATACCCTGTGTAGGCTAAAGAACATACTAGATGGCCTTGACGGGACCTTCTGTCTCCCAACAGTTGTTCCAGTGGGTCCTCTCCCCCAATTTTGTCTGAGTATTCAGGGTCCTTTTGACCTGGCCATTTAGCCCATTATGTGCAGAAAAAGTGCCGCTCAGAGGTAAAACAACCCAACCCGCCCCTTCGGTTAAATTTTTTTCTTTTAGGGGAGAAAAGTAATGAACATAGTTCGAAGTACCCATAAGTCTCCCCACGTCAGAAATTTCTATGCCAAAAACCAGCATTTCCACACTCAGATAATCGAACATTTCAAATCACTTTTTACCCATCAGAGTTCCTCGGATACAATTTGCCAGGCATATGTAACTTTATAGGAAAAGCAAATTAACTGTGGTCTGAGATAAGGTACTAAAATATAAAGATACTTAAGAATTATTATTATTAAACAAAATTATATATTACTTATCATATTATTTAAAACATTTCTTAATTATTTGTATATACTTTTATTACCTTTTGCATATTTTTGTAATTAAGTTAATGATTTTAACTTCCGATACGAATTTCGGTTTTGAAGCTTTCCTTTCAACAAAGAATCTCTTGTCCCACTCGTGCTAAATGAGAACGACTTGATATCCACGAACAATCGCGATCTTAACCCAGCAAACTGAACAATGAGTTTATCACTCAAAATCAGAAAGAAATTAGTTTAATGCATTCATTATTTCAAATTTATTGGTAGCAACCGTTATTTTGAATAACTTTCAATCGTTAATGTTAAGTCTATGGAATTTTGAGATATTCAAACCCGCCCACCCCAATTTCGGTTGACCTCAGCTGGTTCGCAAATAGCGTATATTCTTCCCTTGGATGAAGAGAATGTTCATGCAAAGTTTGAAGCCTCTAGCTCTTTTGGGAGCCGATTGCATAAGCAGACAGACACAAACAAACAAACAAACATTCTTCTCTATATATTAGATATTAAAATTTGTCTTTAATATTTTTGACTACCTTTCTGGTTATTAATATATCTGAAAGAAACGGGTCATGACCCCCTGTTTCGGTTTTCCTAGATCCAATATTTCTGTTACCACTGTTTCAAAAAGAAAAACTACAAGTGAAGAGAGTCGATTCCCCACAGAATTCTAGAAAACATCTCTTACTGTATACGGTGACTTTAGCCTCCATGACTATCCGTATATGTTTGAGCTTTATCACCATGACTATCCACACTTTCATACTAAGTCCAATACACACCATTTAACACAACAGAACTAGAAAAATAGCATGTCACCTCTAGTGAATATGGGGGTGCTCGTTTTCAAAAAGAATGAGGTATATTATTTTCCTCTTTAGCATCCTCTAACAGTAGAAATTCTAACTAATTGAGAATTGGGAAATGCAAAAAGTAATATTTTTAAAGTAACTATTAAACATAGAAATAATTTTTTATTCATTTCCTAAAACAAAAGAGTTGCGTTGACCATTCCCGTGGATGTAAGAGGTGAAATCATTTCTGCCAATGTCAATTGATCCTCTTGACCATCACATTCCGGGGGGGGGGGGTTCACTCAGTCGATAGCGCATCAGATTCGTAATCTGCTTGTCCCAGGTTTGAGTCACAATTATGCAAGTGTTGAGATTTATCTCCGCTAACCCCCCCCCCCCTGCCGTTGGTGAGGAAGCGGATATCAATGGGCTTGGAAAGGCCGCCGTCTATCGGATAGGACATTAAACCCTTGTACTTTGTGCAGGAGAGTCATACACTGTGCACGTTAAAGCACATATTGGACAGCCTTGACGGGAGGACCTCTTCCCCCAATCTTCTCTGATCCCTTGCGATCCTTGTGACCTGGCCATTTAACCCGTTGTGGGCAAAGAGGCAAAACATAATATTTCATCAATCCCTATCGAACACAAAGAAATTATTTCATTTATCGTTTAAAATAATAAAACTCTATTAATGTAATATTTATGGACAAAAATATGAAAGCTTATAGTGGTTTATTTTGGTCAAAATGGTAAAGCGCTTCCTTGGCATTACTCCGATGGATTGGAAGTCACGGCTGTACAGGCAATTTGACTGCTTCCTTTACTTCATGGGGTACAATGGTGTCTTTTATTCAACACATGGTACTTCGTGAGTTACACGACACATGGACACTCGTCAAAGCACAAAACGAAACTCAGATTTTTGGTTTGCATTTTGATTTAAAACCGTAATTTAAATCATTAAATTGCTGTAGCTTTTAGAAATATAAAAATATTGGAAGCAATTTTTTCTATGAAGAAGCTCCTTCATAATTCAGGCAAATCGAGAGCAATTATTTCTGCTTATCAGTGGCGACTCAATTCTATTGATTCTCACAGAACAGAAACTTCAAAATGACGTTAAGAAATTGTCTGTGGGAAAACAAAACAAAAAATTCGATGAAGCAGGTGATACATATTATTTAAGTAGGAGGATAATGAGAGTTCTAAGCCAGAGGCGGAACAATGACAATCCCATGGGATCCGCCTCCCCTGTCTTTAGAGTGGAGGCGGATCATTGTCACACATTTGTCAGAACTCTCACTGTTTTAGGACTGAAGTCGGACAATGCCGAATAAAATACCTCCCTCCAGTGATGTATTAATCGGAAATTATATTATTCGGTTAAATTGGAGGTAATAATTGATATATGACAGATGGTATTGGATAAAGTAAACAAGGCTATCTTGGATGACGTCACCCACCACGCTGTCGTACGATATGGTGAATGTCTGACGTGTTTCCGCGTCAGACGTTCACTATATTTCCAAACAATGTTACAAAATGTTTTGGAAAAGTCCCCCCCCCCCTCACACACTTGACCACCATTTTCGGGCCCATCTCGAAATTAAATCCAGAGATGTTGGATGACGTCACTTATTAGAAGGTTTATTTTTTAAATTATTTTTGCCCCAATAGCGTTTTTTCTTTTCATTTTCTATAGCACAGCCATTTTTTTTATTTCAGTTTTCTGTGGGATAGTCCTTCTAGTATAAATACGAATTTTATCAGTCAGAATCCTCATTCTGTTATCAGACGTTGACAGTGACAGTTCTCTGCTGCTGCGACTGTGTGATTTTTAAACTGCTAGAAGTCAATAGTGATAGTTCTCGACGTCCTCATGTATGATAAATCATCTCTATTTTTTTCACAAGTTACTGTTTTACAATGCATACATGCGATATATGTCAGAAGACTTTAACAGTCCTGACGAATTTCATTCGTCATAAGAGATACGATGAAAATAACCTGTTTAAGTGTGTTTAATGTGAATCTATATTCTCAAGGAAAGACGACAAAAAACGTCATAAGTTATCCCACACCTGCAGGAAAACCTACAAATGTGAAGAATGTGCTATGGAGTTTAGGAAGAAAAGACAATCTTTTGCGGCATCAAAGAAAGCCACACAATAATGAACGAAAATGTTCTGAAGATGAAAAGATTCCCCAGAAGAAGCAAAAACTGGAAACTGAAGACCCCTGTCAGTTTACAGAAGAAATGAAAAGGACCTTGTCAACACATAAGTTGATGGCGATTGAAGAAACATGTGTTGATTTCACCTTTTTCCTCGAGTCCTCACGAGAGTCACTCCTAACTCATCTAAAAGAGGATTTGGCCTCGAATGCTAGCATTGAATGGTACCTTGCCGTGCAAGTGCGCTTCAGGCGAAAAGTTTCCCTTACCTTCAAATACTGTAGCCAGTTTTTCCAAAGTAACTGTGTCACAAGTCTTCCTACATGGTCCCTAAACAGAGAACTGAATTCAGTGTGCAAGAAGATCAAGACTTCATTTAAAAATTTTGAAGGAGCACATAATGGGAGGATACTGGATGCTGTACTCCATGGTGAAATGAACATTGGAAAATAAGCTCACCAGCCAAAAATTAGTCATCCCTGACTGAATGTCACCTAACAGCGCGTAACGCCCCAGAGCGACCGAAGAACAGTCGAAATCCTGTCTGGCATGGATGTCACCCAGTGCGGTAATAGTGCACATCAATATTCATCCACTCTTCCAGCAGCAAATGCCATAGTTTGACCAGATTGGCCGGATGGCTGAGAGGGCGCTTCACTTGTTGCCCCAAATAGTCCCACAAGTTTTCTATGGGATTGAAATTCGGGGATTTGGCAGTCCAATCGAGATGTTCGAAGGCTTCAGAATGCTCGTCGTGCCAATCCGACACACTTCGAGCCTTCTCCAGCTTGATTCCATGGTACTCTACTCCAGATATCCATAGTATGTGACAATTGTCGTCTTGGAAGACTGGGGTATCTTTCTGGTGTTCACTGTGGAGATGCTGCACAAAACGCAACATGTAGTCGTCCAGTAACTCCTTATAGCCCTTCTGGTTCAAGTGTGACATCACCGCAACCAAAGGACCCATTTCCTTGTGTGTGAAATACTCCCAGAACATCACAGAGCCTCCTCCAGCTTGAACAGAACCTTGCACACATTCCACATGGTAGGTTTCATGCAGCTTACGATTTACCTGTCGCCTAACATCATTCGAGTACAAGCGAAAACGTGACTCATCCGACCATATCACATGCTTCCAAGAGTCAACAGTCCAGTCTTTGAGGCGCTGTGCAGCCTTGTGTAGAGCTGTTAAGATGGGTCTCTTCCACGGTACTCTACTCCAGATATCCATGGCATTCAGTTCCATTCGGAGTGTTCGTTCGGAAACAGCTTGTTGTAGACCTGCATTAACTGACTGGAACAATTTCTGCCTCGTTGCAAGGCGGTTTGCCCTAATAATGCGTGACACACTGCAGTTGTCCCTATTGGTGAGCACAGTCTTTCTGCCGCAGTTCTGGCGACGATTAGCTGTGGACTGCCATGTATGCCATTGCTGGAAGACCCTTTGGACAGTACGTTTCGACACACCTGCAAAGGCAGCAACTTCTTGTACACTATGCCCTTTGGGTCGACCAAACGGAATAACATCTTTTTGCCACTCATTCACATCTTTGGCGGTATCCAAGTTTCATGGAGCAACTAACATACACGTGGCACACAACCACTTCTTGTCACTGTATGAACCCTGTAGCGCATGGCATATTTGTAGGACGTGTTTATTACTGGTGCGCCCTCTGTTACTGTCGAATGGACGTAACCCTCTTATGGCGGGAGATGACTAATTTTTTGTCCGGTGAGCTTATATCCCTCTTGCAGGGTCTGGTTATGTCCCTACTCCAAGAGAATTACTATTAAAACATGCTATTGTTAATGTGTGTAATTCTGACCAAAAATGTTTTGTCTAGTCTGTTTAGCCTCTTTGTATATACCGCTATAGGAAATACCAAGCGCCTTAGTAACTACAGGCATTTAGAAGAAAAATTAAACACATCTGACTTAACTTTCCCTATAACAATAAATCAAATATCAAAATTCGAAAATGAATAACATCTCTGTCAATGTTTTTGGATACGAGAAAGAGGTGTTGCCATTTCTTTCTCGTAAATTCGAAAATGAATAACATCTCTGTCAATGTTTTTGGATACGAGAAAGAGGTGTTCCCACTCTAAATCACACCATTCAGATTTAAAGAGAACACAAATCTCCTACTGTTATCAGATGATGAGAAGCATCACTATTGTTCTATTAAAAATATGAGTAGACTCCTGAGTCCTCTCACCAAACATAATGGTGTGAGTTTCTATTTTGATTACTGCCTTCACCGTTTCACGAATGAATCACTCTTGAAGGATCATGTTCCCATTTGTCAAGAACGTAGACCCCAGAGGGTAGAGTTTCCAACTGAAGAGGAGATGTATTTTCATAAAAATATATCATAAATTTACATAGTCAGCTTACCATTGTTCGTCTAGGCCTGTGATGTAAACTTTATTGCGGTTAAATTTTTTTTGAACCTGTTTACGCAACGTGTGGGACGGTTGCTCTTCTAACCATTCTCATACGAATTTGAGAGGCAGCCTTATGTTTTGAGCTAACCTCTTAATATTTCCATAACCTTATTCAAGATCGTAGAATGAGTTTTCAGCGCTTTATTTTCTGCTGAACCCAGATGTCGTAGCCAATTTTTGCCATTGGTGTAATGAAAGGATAACTCCTGTAACTCTAGGAATATCACCTATAAATTGTTGGATGTCCACCGTTAAGTTACACACCCTTATTTTGAAATCACTGCCTAAGACTTTTGATTCACCACACCGAATATTTTTACTAGTAGGCACAATTTCTAATACAAGTCCCACAACTGTTAAAATTTTAATGATTACACTACCAACACTAGCTAACACCTTCTTTCTTCTATTCATACTAAGACTAAAATAAAACATAAAGGACACACCGAAACATTTTATAGGTTTCAATATTTATTAAAATAATTTGCACATTTCATTTTTTGCATCATCAACAATAGAATTATATTTGAGGGTACACACAAATCCAGAATCTACAAAGTACAACAGACCACGTTTTCATGCCATATCCACAAACACTTGTGCTAATGCATAAATATTCAGGACCCTACGATGATCGGGATTTTTTCTTAGGGTTGAAGTCCCTCTAATGCATAGATTCCCAACGGGGGCGATACCGCCCCCCAGTGGGCGCTGGAGCCTTCCATGGGGGCGGTAGCGGATCCAGAGGCAAATGGGGGGCGTTGAGGCAGTCAAGAGGGGCGGTCAAATAAATAAATAAATTTAATGGAATTTTCTGTGACAACCTTTTTATCTCTTCTATTCTGTGGTGTCTTCCTGGTGATTCTGGTCATCCACTACCTCATCCGTCATGTACAGCTTTTCAACTGCAGCTTGGACAATAAGTTCCCTGCTACCGTCTACTAGCGTACTGGTACGTCTGAAGTTGACTGAGATTCTCTCAAAAGTTCTCTTCAAGATCACAGATTGGATATAAGCTTCAATATGTTTTCCCACTCCAAGTCGCTTTCAGTATGCTTTATGGTACGTAGTTACAATACCATCCCCCGTCACAACATAAGGTATAATATTAACATTACACTTGTGAATTAGGCTCAACTCATTAGCCAGCAGATCATACTTCCTCTTCTTTTCAACCTCTACTGTCTGCAGGTTATCCTGAGATGTTATTCCTACTTCAATAATTGTAATCTCATTCAATACCTTTACATGAACTACTATATCAGGCTTATTATGTTGGACATGTGTGTCCGTCCTGATAGGCAAATCAACCTTGATGCAATAATAATATAATAATAATAAATTTATTATATTTAATATATTTTTTATAATTTTTTTTAATATAATAAAATACTTTGAAAATACCTGTTTTCATGAATAAATATTTTATCTAGCTATGTAAATTATCTTATTGTTATCGCGTTAATAAGCATTCTTAAATTAGCATTAGGTATACCTATACCTAATTTGTTTTAGTTTAGAATAGATTGACGGTGACAAGTCCTTGCAAGTTGGTAGGCAAACACACGGCTCATGCAATTTAACATGTTTCGACAAGAATATGGGAGCTTGAAATGACTTGTTTACGGAGCAAGTGCGCCGGCATCGCAAACATACAAGTTAATGCGTGCACAAAATCAAATCTATAAAAGCGATAGCTCTAGGAATGTTTTATTATTTTTATGTGCTTCGCCGTGATAAATAGTCGTGAGTGATAAGTGTTAGAAGTCATTATAAACATTATTTTTCTAACTATCTATAAATCTGTTGAGAAGTTGATTTGTATTTGAAAATGTCTGAATCTACATCTAAAAAGAAATGCCGGCAGTACAGTATTGAGTATTTGAAATATGGATTTGCGTACTCTCCTACAAACCAATCATTACCTATGTGTTTAATTTGCCGAAAAGTTTTTTCAAATGAAGCTATGAAACCTTCTAGGCTACAAGAGCATTTAAATAAAATGCATGCTGATAAGAAGAACAAAGATTTATCCTATTTTCAAGAACTGGAAAAGCAATATCTAAAACAGCCAGCTATGTCAAACCTTTTTGCGTCGTCTTCTAAACAAGGTGATGATGGACTACGAGCCTCATATAACGTTTCATTGTTAATCGCAAAAGCAGGAAAACAACACACAATTGGCGAGGAATTAATTTTGCCGGCAATCAAAGAGATATTAAAAACTGTTCTTCATCATGAGACACCGTCAGATATCATCAAAAAAATTCCTCTCAGTAATAATTCAGTGCAAAGAAGAATAGATGAAATGGCAAAAGACGTTGAAATATCATTATGTGATTACTTAAAGACTTGCAAATTTTCCATTCAACTCGATGAATCAACTCTACCAAATAACGAAGCTCTACTCTTATCCTACGTACGATTTATAAAAGAAGAAAAAATTCATGAAGAGTTATTATTTGCTAAAAAATTTGCAATCTGATACAAAGGGAGAATCTATATTTAATACCAATGCAAAAGTTTTTTCAAGGGAAAGAAATTACTATTTGCAATTTTTCTCCAGCAATGACACGGCGTCAAAGGGTTTCATAGCGCATTTGAAACAAGCAGTACCAAATGTACTGGCTGTACATTGTATTATTCATCGTCAGCATTTGGTTGCAAAAAATTTGAATGAACGTCTGCATACGTCGCTCCATTACGTTATTAAAGCAATCAATAAGATTAGAAGCAATTTATTGAATGACCGATTATTTGGTAAGCTTTGTAATGAAAATGATGAAGATTACAATCGCTTGCTGCTGCACACAGAAGTACGTTGGCTCTCTAAAGGTGTTTGTCTGAATCGTTTTTTCAATCTATTTGACTCAGTACTGGACTTTCTTGAAGACAGAGACGAAAAATTGCGCGAAAACCTGATTACGTCAAAAAATGACATCGCTTATTTGACAGACCTGTTTAAAATATTTAATCAAGTTAATTTACAATTGCAAGGTGATGAGTTGAATTTAATTAAAACAAAAAACGTCATAGCTGCTTTTGCGGGAAAACTTCTTCTATTCAAACGAAATCTAGGTAGAGGTGAATACAACCACTTTCCCACATTATCAGCAGTCTCTGCAAAACCGGAAGCTTTACTTACTTACTGCCAACACTTGGAAGTTCTTCATGTTGATTTTACGGAGCGTTTCCAAGATATTTTAAACATGAATATACCGAGTTGGGTTTTAGATCCTTTCGCAAACACAGATACTGAAAAATCATCAAATTTGGAAGAGGAACTCTTAGAACTCACGACTAACGAAGCACTCAAAGTAAAATTCAAACATGGATACCAAGAGTTCTGGCTTCAAAAATCAATACCAGTTCTCTACCCTGGATTGTGGGCAATAGTACAGAAGTTTTTAAACGCATTTCCTTCGTCCTATATGGCTGAGCGTGGATTCAGTGCAGTAGCTAATTTACTGTCAAAGAAGAGGAACAGACTACACATCACTGAACGTGGCGATCTGCGATTGATGTTAACGAAATTGGAACCCGACATTAACAAATTGTTAACACTCCACCAGCCTCAACAATCTCATTAATTTTTTTTATTTATTATTAATTTTGTGTTTATCTCATTATTTTTTTATTTCTTATTCATTCTGTGTTTATTTTTAAAATTTTAATAAACAATTTTATTGTATATTTGGTTGTCGTTTTATTAATTTCTGCTTTATGATTTTTAATAGATAAATAAACAGATAAATTAGGTACAGATAATATGCAACAATATTTTGATAATTCATATAAAATTAACTATTATGAACTAGGGGGGCGTTGAAATTTTTATTCTCTTCTAAAGGGGCGATGGTCCAGAAAAGTTTGGGAATCACTGCTCTAATGTATCAGACTGGTTAATTCTTGATGAAAAATATACACCGACATCTGACAGATACGGTCGGAGTCTTCAAAAGCAGGACCCAGCGTCAAGGGTAGAATGAATTCAGAATGTTCCATAATGGCCGTGCGTAGTTGATGGTCTTTGAGGGTGCCACACACGTTACGCACTACAGCCATCACTTCATCTACATGGATAGCAAATGTAAACCACTGTGATGCATTGAAAGTTATAATCCAGTTCAGCACAGGAAATTACAGAGTTCTCACTACATCTGCCTCTTTGATGAAGTCAATACAACGCTCGCTTGCTTCATTGCAATACATGTGCACATGTAAACTGTGCATTCACGTGCCACGTCTGTTGATGGACCAATTTTCACGTGATCCTCGATGCGAGGCATAGTTTTACATAGGACCTTCCATTCAGGTAACGAGAAGGAAACCCCGTAGGTGTAGGGTAGATGAGTTCACCATTTTCATACTTCTTGTAACGACGCACATGCACCGAAAACGTTTTTGAACACAGAAGGCATGACGTAAACTTCTTAACCGAGGCATCACACACCTGAATGGTTGGGATGCATAATGGGAAATGACGTTTAATTGAAAAAGTAAATTTTAGGTGCAGCTCATGGTTAAACTTTAAACTTTCGTCTTATATATAAGGTTTAACAGCATAATACAATGCTCGTCATTGAAATTGTCCCACCTAGAAAGAATAAACGGATTGACCTCATGATTTGCATGCAAAGATGTGACGTATGTGGATGTAAACGATTTGCATGTCAAGCCTATCGGTGCGGTAGAACGTTCAATACTGTATACAGTACTGCACTGACGTAGTAAACTGAAGGAGCTATAAAGAAGGAGGTAATTGTCAGGAGGCAAACAAAATGTTGAGGGAATGGCCTGCAAAGAGTGTGAAATGCCTTTAACACGAGTATGGCGACGTTTAAGTACAGCTGATGGAATTTGAAAGGTGTCAGATCATTGGATTGCTCGAAGCTGGATGATCCACATGTCAAATCGATGTTTGTGGGGTCATGATGCCCGAATGATTTGGCGCTGTATTCAACAATGGGTACAGGGAGTAACCTCGACATGTCACCAAGGCTCTGGTGGTATCAGCACGTCCGAAAGGAGAGAGCGACGGATTTTTCGGATAATGGTATGAGATGGATATGCCGAATTATGGTAGGAGACGAATATGCTGGATAGTGGTAGGATACGGATCTGTCCCAAGATGCAGATTTTCAACTACGTAATATTATCCCTATCTGTACCTGTGTCGAGCAACTTGATTAGAATATGACTGCGAGAATCGAGACTGCATTTGAGCCATCCATTGGATCACATATCAATTGACACCATTCCATCATTGTCTGTGTCTGCAGTGAGGCAGTAGTTTGTTTGGGAACAAGAATGATATTGTGTCGTCTTTAGCGACAAATTGTGTTTCTGTTTGGGAGCCAGTGATGGTCATATGTATGTGAAAATTCGCCGGGTACTGCTGGGGAAAGAGGTAATCCATCTTACAACAGGGGGCGTCATACCAGGCCAACGCCCGGAATCATGATATGGGGAGCCATAAGTTGCAATAACCTTTCACGTCTGGTCGCTATTTACAGCAAGGCATTATGTTGAATCCATTCTGAGACCAGTGCTTCTGACCTTTCTGCATTACATCCAAAATGCGAATTATATGCGGTTCTCATATTCTGACAGTGTCTATGTGATGTGAATATGCTACCTTTGCCTGCACGTTACTCATATGGTGCTCATCGAACACAGTTGAGATATGATGGGACGTTCCATTAGTTTATTATTAAAACTGATGAACTAAGTTTTTCTCTTAGTGACCACCACGCTCAGCCCCCTATCACCATGCCTAGCTAATGGCCAGGCGCATGAAGCATGGCTTAATGTTCACCACGATGACATTCGTCACCTTTTTGACTCGCTAAGGCGACGTTTGGCAGCTTGTATCGCTCTTCATGGAAGCCATACTTCTTATTGATGTACACCGCATTTTCGTAAGTAAATACTGCCGTAGTTGATTTACAAACTTAATCATTTGTCTGTCATTCCATTTGTTTTAAGATCAAAGCGAGCAATTTCTGTGCCAAGAAAGCAAATGGACTAAGTGCGCAGAAACTTCACGCAGTCATAGCTTTAACTAAAAGAAAATATTAACAATACAATTCTACTTCTATAAGTTTAAAAAAGAAGAAATCGTTACAGCTTGTAATCGTGAATTGGAACCTCTATCGATGTTCTTCGTTTCTTATGAATATTAGTAAGCAGTGGTCGATAGGTTGTTTAAACTTCAATTACGGGCACAAGTAAAAAATAAGCTTATTTGATGGTTTTGCAGAAACTTGCGCAATTCTTAAATTTATACTCAATTAACCCATTATTTTTAAAAGCAAAAAGATAAAATTTTCCTTAAGTGTTGCATTCAAGGTTAAATTTTATGGCCAATAACTTTAAAGCGTTGAAACACAAGAAAGTTAAATTTAAATATGTCATTATAAAAGCTCAAGGACGAGAGTTAAAATGAAATCAGTGTCAGCTTTAGTAGCTTAATTAGGATCGGAGATTTTGCTTTTCAAATAAGAGATGGATTGCAGAAATTTTCTAGTTTTCGACGCCATGAGTGGTATTGAAATGCATATCGAACAGACTGACAAACAACGTTCCAAATATTTTCAATTTCCCTCCTACCTATGACACTCCCCAAGTGATAACTTTCATTTGAAGTGCGAAGAGTCCATTGGCAATTTGAAAACTGAATTAAAAAAAATTCTACTTATTGCAGAGACATCTGGCATTCTGAATTTTGATACTCCAATATGTGTTTTTCATAGTTAACACATTTTAACGTGACACCTTTTGTAACCTGAAATACTGAGGCTGATTAGGTTGCTGTTTTTGAAGGCCCTTAGAATATCAAATAGCTTTAAGTCACCATTGATCATCTGGTGTCCCTGTTCTGCAACAATGGCCCTGGAGCGTGTTTTTCACTGTAGTAGGCTTCTGTGAATCACTGTCCTAATTAGTCACGTTTCTCTTTAAAAGCTTTCCATTATTCATGAACAGTTTGCAGTCATCGTTTACCCAGAGTCCGTTTCAAGAGTCCAAATGTTCAAAACTCCATGGGCAAAGCATTTGGTGACTTCGCAGAAATGTCCTCGAATGGTATAGCGTGGATTCCGGTTTCCTAAGCCATCCGTTGAAGATATTTGTGCATAGACGCTGAAGTATGACTCGAAGCTTTGTCTTGATGCAACCATACGATGTTGATGCCCACACCATACAAGACAGGCAATTCGCCCCCATTCCGGTATATATCGACTCCAGAACGTTTGTCGCGTATTAGAAGGAATTCACTTTGGCGTTCTTTTCCACCCAACGGACCTGTAACTTTCCGTTATAGCTGTACCAAGAAATGAACATGAAACCTTTGGGCAAAGATTTGGCATATTCTCTGTACCACACGTAACAGACTGTTTCGTCTATTGCACTGTATAATATATTGACCGGGACATGTTGCAGTTATATAGGTAATGTCCATTTAATATGGCCACATTTTTACACTCGTAGCTTGCCAGGTAAAGCTCGTACAGCTTGCAGCAATAGTACGTAACGGAGCGTTACGAGGAGAGGCAGCAACTTCTGCACACGGGACTTATACGTACTTTGTAAGCCAAAACTGTCTTGGGTGATATTGTGGATAGTTGACTGGGACTTTGTATCTTTGGCAACCATTCTGTGCATTGCAGAGTTTTGTCCAATGATCATTCTGCTGATTTGCTTGATGACATCTGGTTACATTTTGGTGTGGGGGCTGGGATCTACGCTTTTTTGATATATCTACAACCGTTTCCGGGTGTCCGGCTCCTATGCGTTGCTTCACCACATAGATGTCCTTTCGAGAAATGCTAAATCCTCTGGCTTTGCACATCTTTAGAATATGTGAATCGGAATACAGGGCAACGATGTAAACTTTCTAAAACCTGTCGAGAAATGCTAAATCCTCTGGCTTTGCACATCTTTAGAATATGTGAATCGGAATACAGGGCAACGATGTAAACTTTCCAAAACCTGTCGATCTTAAGTGACATATTCGCACGGTTCGGGCTCACGAAACGGCAGGCACATGACTAATGAGTCACATACACCGTCGCCACAGTTTATTCGTCGTGGGTTGCACGTCAAATAGATATATTTGCATATGAAATCAACGCCATATGAGCATTCAACCTCATTACAACTAACTGACGTTCAAGTTCAAGCCATGTCAGAAAATAGAGGGCATGTCTGCCCTCTATTTTTTTGGAGAACACTGCGTTTCCTGGAATTCTTGTGCTGCTATGGGATGGTGAACCCTTGTTGAATTCTGTGCGCAAATTTATCGTACTTGAATATTCGAGTTCGTTGAAAAAATATATATATATTAATAAATAAATATATTAGCAAATGAATAAAAAAAACTAATAAATAAGCTAAGCAGGTTACTTTACTCTATAAACTCGAAATTTTAAAATTTGACTGTCTGCATGGCAAAGCATTTATAAGAGTAAATCAAAAACGTTTCGAGTTGTATTTTCAAATGCAGTATACCGTATGTTTCTACAGCATTTTGTTTTGAAATTCAATTTTAAAATTGTTTAGGAACATCATAACCTGCATAAATCGTTACAACTAACTCCAATGGAAAATGTATTCCCACCTTTTTTAGGAAAATAAACAAGAGGATATAATTTGAGGTAGTCTAGACACTTTCTTTGTCACAAGCTTTCATTTGCATATAATTGCTTACGTTCGTTTGGCAGATTTTTTTCTGGAAGAGGGGGGGAAGTAAAAAGGATAGACACATATCAGCAGGATCATCATCAGGAAGCCAAGGCTACGAAGTCTAATCAAACTGTGTAATTTATTCTTAACACACACCTATCCTTAGCAACAGCTACTGAATTTTGTAAATGCACTTCGAATTCTCTTGCAAGACTGTTTGTTAATCCTCACCAACCTTTTCTAGGTCTACCACATCTTCCACAATTTTTAGATCTGCTACTTTCTCTTAAACCTTTAGACACACTATTCGTAACACTATTTAACTCAGATTTCTGCATGAGAGAACACAGCTAAACCAAGGCAATCTCTCACTAACCAAGACGTTGCTAAAAAGTGATAAAATATGTTGATTACTTCCTCCGATCTCTTAATTATTTAAATAATTTAAAGACCAAATACAAAGATAGTGAGTAGCCAAAGTCAAATGCATTCAAGCTTCTTGTTATCTTACCTGCAAATCGTCCTGTACAACAAACTTTCGAGAGGACCAAACCTATTATCCAGCGTAAGCTAAGTCTTTAGGTTGCATACCTATTTCTCCCCACTTTCCTCAGACTTTTAAAAGTCCGAGGTGCAATGTTTATTTTCCTGTTTACTTCATGGTGGTACATTATTAGTATCTGTGGCTCAACTCCCAAGACAAACTGAGAAATTCGCAAGAGCACAACTGTTAAAAGAATTAAAGCACACCCTCCTATCTCACTAAATATTAAACTTATTTATATTTCATGAATTTATCAAGAATTGTTTTAAAGATTTGTAAAATGGAGAGGGAAATGTGCTACATTCAAAATCCCCCTACTTTCACACTTTTCCGGCTTGTTGTGTTTCTTGTATACCCCCCCCCCCCACAATTTGTTTCTTGATCCGGACCTGTCTAAGTCATATTTTGCAGATCTCTAGAGTTCATAAACGTCTTTGGCGCAGGGCCGAATAGAAAATATTGCTTTTTCTTTAGGCCAGTACTTAGAAGCGCTAAACAATTAATCACGTTAATTGAACTGTACTTGTCATATTATAGGTACAAAATAAAAAATAAAAAATGAAATATTGATGTAAAGTTTATTTTAACGTCAAAACTGAAGTTGGTTTGTCCAAGCAGCATGTGAAGGATGGGACTGGATCACAGAAATGAACTGTGGCTTCAACGGCGTTGTAACTAGTTGTATAATTTTATTTAAAATTTCGCATTCTCTGTTATTCAAATATCATTCATTTTAATATAAAAATAAAAAAAATAAATACCCCCTCAAGCAGCTGCTTGCCACAGAGGTCTGATAGGAGCCTATCAGTTTATATGCCACAGTAGAAGATCTGAGAGGATGGCAGGACCTCAGCAGAAAACAAAACGAACATCCATGCCTTACCTGGGACTCGAACCCAGGTCCCGTAGATCAGTAGCAAAGCGTGCTAACCACTCGGCCATAACCATGTTAAAAATATTTTATATTATCCAATTTTCACGCTGGCAGGATAAGAAATTGTTACAAAGGTCAGAGTTGATATACGCCTACTCTAGGCCATCAGAAGCTCCAATCTCTCTCTCCTTAGTGAAACTTTCGGCGTAACATAATTGATTACCAAATTAAAAAGAAACGATAACATTACGTTGTAATGCTAAAACGATCATTACAAGTTTTCTCAAGTCTCACATTTGATTCAGCATTATTATTGATAGCAATTAAAATAATAGAGGATGCCCATATTTTAAAATATTACGTATTACTGAATAACGAAGTAATTGTGTATCCAAAATGTTCAGAACCTCTCAAAGTTTCCTTGTTATTACGGCGTGAAGTTAGTATCATATTGGTGGTGCATGCAATACCTTAAACATCAAACTTCGAAATCGCTGGATTGGTAGAGGTGGACCAATCTTGTGGACGCCCCTTGAGAAGTCCAGATTTGCCGCCATTAGACTTCGTTTTTGGGGATACATTGAAAACATCGTTTATTCCGAAAAATTTCGTAATTTACAGTATTTAAAGAATAGAATCGAAATTGCAACTGTTGCAAGTATTATAACAAGACATGTTGAGCTGAGTATGTTCCATAGTCGAAGTAGAATATCATGACACTAATGGCGCCCACATTGAAGTCTGTTGGACAAAAAAAATTAAACTTTGAAAATTTTTGTCATTTTGTGCACAAAATTGCTTTTGTTACTCAAATATTTAATAAAATGTAGTACTTTAAAATATGAGTATTCCTTTATATTGGTCTTGAATTATAACTAACTTTTCAGGTGTTACACAAAACCTTTAAACGACAGCAACTTTGCTGACGGGTCAAAGCAGTTTTGAAACATTCCAGCTAGTGAGTACAAATTTTCGAAATTTGAACATTTTTCAAGAATCTGCCCCAATGAAAAAATCTGGTCTACACCTACCAGTACTAAAGCACACGGTTTATCATAGTTATCTATCAAACAAATGCTTGGTTCCGTTAGGCAAGAAACTTTACCTGGAAGAGAAAGCAGATTGATATGGCTGTAATTACTACAAGTATTGCTATCACCATAAGCTGAAAATAGGAATAAAAATAATACTAGCAAAATCCTTGGGAATAATAACACCCTTATCATGTAATATATTCGAAGCTTCAATCAACAGTGTGTCAACAGAACCAGCCACAGCTCTCAGTCATTTAACAGTAATTTCACCTCTCCCCCAGGCGACTGCAGCTTTAAATTTGAGATAGCCAGCTTGAGGTATAGAGCCAACAGTAACATCAGCAATAGATTTATGCTCAGTGCAATGAGAGCAACCACGTTATTTTTGCTCAAAACAACTCTGAAATGTTATTGCCCACTTTGACAGAATCCTCGCGTTCAATAGCGGGCTATTTTCCTCTCTCAGTCCCTGTACATCATTCTGCTTTTTCTCACCTAAAATATTTACTATTTCGTATAAACCTTCACTTGTTGTGTTGTCCAACTGCTTTTTCTCTGCTTTGCCAGGCAAGCTATCAAGGTAAATATTCTTATTAACTTTGAACTGATCTCTTAGAGCAGAGGTTCTCAAGTGGGGTACGCTGTAAAATTGTTTTGGGGTACGCCGTGAGAGCTCAAAAGTCGCTTAAGTTGGCATTATTATACTATAACTATAGTTTTATCTATCTATATAAGGGGTATGACAGTTACATACACATTTCCAGGGGGTACGTAAAGCATAAAAGGTTGAGAACCTTAGAGCCTTAGAGCTTTATTAAATTCTGTATGATGTTGTCTGTTAAGACAAGTAGGACGTTCATTTAGTTTATTCGTCCACTCCTTTCTTTCGGAAATAAGTTCCATTGCTTTATCATTCAAATGACTCTGTCTCCTTTGCGCATTTTTACCCACGCAGCATTGGTTTCAGGAACTGACAGTTTAAAATGTTCACATTTATCTTCACCTTCAGGATGACTATAAATGTTTTATATCTACGACTCTCCCAGTGTCACAAGATTTCATTTGACATATAACTTTTTAAGCTCGGTTTCGGTCTTCCTAAGTCGATAGCGCTCCTGGCTCGTAATCTGAAGTTTCCAGGTTCAAGTCACAACTTACATGTGTTGATATTTATTTCGCTAACTCACACCCTGCCCTCGATGATAAAAGGGATACCGATGGACTTGGAAAAGCCACTGTCCATTGGATGGGATATTAACGCAGGGTTCCTTGTGCGGGGGATCCATATCCTGTGTACAGGATATAGCTCTCCAAAAAACGCTGAAAATAATAACATGCTGGATGGCCTTGGTGGGAGGCTTCCATCAGTTTCCTAACATCTATCCCTTTCGCCAACTTTCTCTGAGCTCTTGTAACCTGGCTATTTAGTGCACTAAGTGCAAAACGTTTTGCCCAGAGATAAAATAACCCAACCTGTATTCCCAAGATAAAGCGGAACAAGCGTTGGACGGTGGCCTTTCCAAGCCTATCGGTCTCCCCTTCCTGACCGAGGGCAGAGTGGAGATGTAGCGCAGATAACTCTCAGTGCTGTCCGGGGTCGGACTTCAACCTAGGAGCTATAGATTACGAGTCTATAGAATGAAATCTAATATTTGTGAAAAGGAGTTTGGTCGCCGGAGCATTTTACTGATACACATCATTCGAAAGCAAAGCAATTGAAAATGTTACTGGTGGAGCCCAAAAGACTCAGGAAATGCACGTTCTCTTTCATTGCGTCCTCAATATAGCAGATCGTGTTAAATGTTCAAACACGTTAATGAAAAAAAAGTGTTCCACAGAATTCATTTTAGGAGTCTTAACAACAAAGCCAGATGCACTGAAAGGGAAAAGGTTAAGAATTAAGAATACAGTTCGTTCTGTTGTAACATGTGTTTCTGTACCGCGATCGAAAAATTTGGAAACCTTTTCCATGATGTGGTGGCGAGACGGTTATAAAGCGATCAGATAAGGTGCGCGATAGCCTCGGCGCAATCACCTCTCAAAGGTGGATGTTGCTAAATGCTTTTACTGCACTCTATTGCACATAAAGAAGGAAGCGGTAAGTCCCACAACTATCGTGTTATAGTAGAAACGACTGCACTTGTGATAAAAAAGAAAAATTCTAAGCGAAGAAGTCACGTAAAAGCATTCTGGACTTGAGAAACAAGAGGAAGTTGACTTGGCCAGAAAAAAACATCGACTTCGTGAGATTCTGACATTAAGCTGTTAAATGCGATGAATTATCTTTTTCTACCACAAACAAAACCTCAAAATGAATAATTTGATGACTTTTGATAATGCCTCATTATCAAAAGATTTTGTTGCTTCTGAGATGAAGCTTCAGGTAGCAAAGGAGCCACTGACATTGCAAACTGCGCTTAAGGTTTAATGCTTAGCCTACGAATCTTTACAAAGCTTCAATGTTCTCTCATCTATAACATTAAAATAAAGAAAACAAAAAAAGCTTTATAGTGAATTCTAATCAATAAAAGCTAGCATATCTTCTTTATCCATGAAATTCTTCAAAGGCGTTTAGCAGAAGCCATCCACACAACATGTATGCAAAGCATGTTACGAGTAGGATATATGCGAATCAGCCCTCTAATGCTCAGACAGAAACGGTCACTGCTCAAAAGACTACGTTTTGTCCGAAATGTTAGCTACCGTGAGACTTTGCCACTAGAATGTTTGGGGCGGGGGTGGCTCAGTCGGTAGCGCGCCAGGCTCGTAATCTGTAGTTCCCAGGTTCGAGTCCCAGCTGGGTCAGCGTTGAGATTTATCTCCGCAAAATTCCCCGCCCTGCCCACGGTCAGTAGGGGACACCGATGGGTTTGGAAAGGCCGCCGTCCGTCGGATGGGACGTTAAGCCGTGGCCCCGTGTGCGGGAGAGATATACCCTGTGCACGTTAAAGAACACGCTGAATGGCCTTGACGGGAGACTACCATCTGTCTCCCAACAGCTGTTCCAGTGGGTCCCCTCCCCCAACCTTCTCTGAGCCTTCGGGGTCCATGTGACCTGGCCATTTAGCCCATAGTGTGCAAAAAAGTGCCGCTCAGAGGTAAAACAACCCAACTCAACTAGAATGTTTCATCCTATCAATGTTTCATCCCTTCGACGACGCCAAGTTCTGTCTCAACTATGCTAAGCGCAAGTAGTCAGCGTTTTTTTATTCTTAGTTCCTACTAAAAGAACAACAGCCAATTCCTATTAAAAAGGCGGGGTTTACTCAGTCCATAGCAAAAGTCGAGCACGTTGGGTTGTTTTACCTCTGGGCGGCACTTTTTTGCACACCATGGGCTAAATAGCCAGGTCAGAATCACCCGAAGTCACAAAAACACCCGAAGGCTCAGAGAAGGTTTGGGGAGCCCATTGGAACAGCTGTTGGGAGACAGATGGTAGCCTCCCGTCAAGGCCATCCAGTGTGTTCTTTAACGTGCACAGGGTGTCTCTCCCACACACGGGGGCTTAACGTCCCATCCGACGGATGACGGCCTTTCGAAGCCCATCGATGTCCCCTACTGACCGTGGGCAGGGCAGGGAATTTTTCGGAGATAAATCTCAATGCTGACCCAGCTGGGACTCGAACCTGGGAACTGCAGATTACGAACCTGGCACCCTACCGACTGAGCCACCCCCGCCGCAAGTGGAGCACGATTCCTTAAAACTAGAACCGGTGCAACGGTTCTTGCAGATTATTTAATTGTCAAAAAGCAATGATAAATCACAATTATATTTCATCAAAGCCGGCGCGTAATATTACAACTGCCCTAACAAAACATTAGAGAATTTCCGTGTTAGGTCCAAGGGAATCTGATTTCGAAACTTTATAGCTTCTAAAGTATGCATTTAATAGAAAAATATGATTAACGATACAGATGATGATCAAATCTATTGAAATCTCGATTTTAACAGTATACGTTCAGCATTTAAAGAGTTATGGAAATTAAAATATTTCACAACAGTAATGTGTCATAAGACTTTACTCAAAAGTTAATTAATACTACTTTACTCAAAAGTTAATTAATACAAAAGTTAATTAATTATTTCAGACCATTTAATAAAATATGTATAAATTTTAGAAGTTTGCTTAATGATTGTTTTAGATTAGAAAATTATTAATAATATTTCAAATCAAGAAAATTTATGATTAAATATCCCAGCTTCCATAACTCTTTAAATACTGAACGAATATTGTTGAAAATATAGATATAAATATATTTAATTACGGTCTTTAATTTATATTCAGTCACATGTTTTCATCAAATGCATATTTTAGAAGTTATAGAGCTTCAAAGTTAGATTCCCATTGACATAACATAGAAATTATCTAATATTTTGGTAGGACAGTGTATATTACATAGAGAATTGTATAACCAAGGACAGCGCTGACCCTTTTCTCACAGAAGTGGTACACAAAACAAATAGCGATATGGACGTAAAACATCTTATTTCCCAACAACTACGGCCACAATGCTCCCATTAAATTGATTAAATATTTGATAAGGTTTAGAAAACTTATATTGGTTTATTGCTACTTATTATTTTTTGTATAAATAAAATATTTTTTTCAGGTTTTTGAGGTTTATTATTACTTATTATTTTTCGTATAAAAAATAATTCTTTGAGGTGACACGAACTGACTTTCAATTACCTATCCTATACTACTTTTTTTTGGCCCCCGAAATATTGGCAAAGGAAAAAATGGCCCTCGGTCTTAGAGAAGTTGGACAGCACTGACCTAGGCTATAAAGTGGGAGGTGGGTTGGAAATTTAGTTTGCTTAGAGTGGCAAAAAATCTTTACAAGGGGCCAGCTAAAACATTTCATTAATAAACTTATAATGTACATTCCTAATAAAAGTTTTTTTGCCTTTCTTTTGGGCAATAAAGACTACAGAAGATAAATTTTCTTGATACTTGGAACTCAGCGTAGTCGAAACTCGTTGGGATGAATTGTCACAAGGGCGAGAAGCATCACCGGGATAGGGGCGGGGGTGGCTCAGTCGGTAGCGCGCCAGGCTCGTAATCTGTAGTTCCCAGGTTCGAGTCCCAGCTGGGTCAGCGTTGAGATTTATCTCCGCAAAATTCCCCGCCTTGCCCACGGTCAGTAGGGGACACCGATGGGCTTGGAAAGGCCGCCGTCCGTCGGATGGGACGTTAAGCCGTGGCCCCGTGTGCGGGAGAGCCATACCCTGTGCACGTTAAAGAACACGCTGGATGGCCTTGACGGGAGGCTACCATCTGTCTCCCAACAGCTGTTCCAGTGGGTCCCCTCCCCCAACCTTCTCTGAGCCTTCGGGGTCCATGTGACCTGGCCATTTAGCCCATGGTGTGCAAAAAAGTGCCGCTCAGAGGTAAAACAACCCAACCCAAACATCACCGGGATCAAAATTTGCTGGGACGCAATAATGCAAATGCGAGGACGACAGTCTTACGTGGCCGTTTGTTGAGAGATTAGAAAAGGAGAGGCCCAAGTATCTGTGGGAGGTTACTTGGTGTAAACCGTTAAATGATGCATCAGCTGGGCTATCATTTCACAAAAGACAATGCCATCACCAGAAAAATAAGAGCAGAGCTTCACGAATCACAACACCGTGATGACCGTTATAAGGCAGTAAGTGCCATATCATTAACCTCTATAGCACTTCTTTGTAGCTCTCTGAAGCTACAGGGCAAAGATTCTCCCTCGCCACAAGGCCTATTCCAGTCATTTCAAAACGACAATATCAGTGACTGGAGTAGGCTCATGAGCATATGAATTGGATTTGTGACCAGTGGGCTACGGAACTGTTCACGGATGAATCAAATATCAGTCTGTCGATTGTTGATGATCACAAATAGAACTGGAGAACACTGGGCCCATGAAATCTGCTTCCTAAGATTGTCGAAAGGAACGCGTGTGGATGCAATGAATGGGAAGCATTACCCTTTTTGAACATACTGACTTGTATATGGGTGTCACATGGCAGCGTCTCAAAGCCAGAGCATACCAAGATACATCTTAGAAGTATTCGGCATTTTAATAGTACAGTCGGAGAAAAATTCTTTAGTGGAAGATGACGTTTGTCCACACTGAGAATGTCCTCTTTCAACAGTTTGTTGATGACAACGGAATCGGGCTAATGGACTGATCTTTAGGTTCACTAGATTTCAACCCAATTGGGAACGCACGAGAGAAAACGGTACAACAGGCTGCATTACTTCAATTTCTTCACACTTTCACAATGATCACATTTTCCTACCGGCATCTCTTACCAAACTTGAAACCCTTCTGATGTTTCCATTTACATAAATGTAACTGCACTGCTGTGTAAAATTTAATTTTTCAAAGTTTAGAAGTAATGCTAATGCGATTTTCGTTTGTTGCTCTAACTCTGAACACAAATAGATTAATTTGCAGGCAACTGGCACACTGAATTCGGTAACTCATAAGTTCTTAATTGCTCGTCACACTCAGAATGCCTCTGAGTCAATGTATTCGTGCATAGAACAAAAAGTTATTGAATGGTGTATCTATTTTCTTGCTCAGTGAATAGTTTGTTATAATGAAATGCACCAAGACATAATAGTAATATTTTTACATCCAATACGAAAAAATGGCAGTAGCCTGAAAAATGTATTATTTCCAAATTTTTGAAAACTTGTGTTTAAAACATTTTAACTTAGACCTTTAGTTTTTGAGTTGCGATTGTTCAGTACACTGAGTACAGCAGTGTTAAACTTAAAAAACTTATCAAAGAGACTTCCCTTTTTTAAGGTATTGAACGTAGGCATTCGCAAGACAATAAAAACAATAATGTTAAAAACAACAACTTTGAGTTCATAAATGCCATTCCGAAATGAACTAGCTAATTTTGAATATAGGCAGTAGTTAGATTTTACCTTTGATTTGTTTGCAATAATAAATTTTATCTTCTACCGTCTGCGAAAATAAAATTTTATTTTAGAAGTTACATTTTTACGTTACATGTTATGTAGGAATAGTACTAGTAGTATCAAAGCATTTATCATATCCTCTTTCACATGGAACATGAATTTAATACATTTTGTGTTTGCTTCGATACACAGATTCAAAGATGATTAATTTACTTGTATAAGAATATAGAAATAAATGTTTGATAAGATATACAAACCAAGTCTTCTTTATACCACATTTGGTGGGCACAGCGAATAGCGTACAATGGGTACGTCAACATCGTTGCCACTAAGGTCCTCGCAACATATGGTGAATGCCAAAGATTTGACGTGATTTTCAATTCTTTTCTTCGTCACGTTTTCCACTACTTTACGTAATGAAAAGTCTAATCTTTTCTCTATCTCTTTGGCTTTAGTAAAGGATCCATATATAGATTTAAATCCATAGGACATCATTGTTATCTTCAACTGATGTTTGTACAAGAAGTAGTCCAAAAATTCTCTTAAAGTCATGCTCTGGGTAATTTCAAAACGGTGCCACAGATTAAATTCATTGTCCTTGAACTGTTGTTTTTTTACACGAACTGGTTCGGAGAATGAAAAAAATGGAAGAGCTAAATTCATAAAACCATTCTTGTAAGACTCCAGTTCTTCGATATCCTGAACCAACTTATACAGTTCTAAGCATACAAGTCCTGAAATAACCGCAGTTGTTGTTGCTATTGCTGGAATGATTTTCCCCGCAATTAATTTACTGTTGAGACGATCTGTAGGTTGTATGTCGTAATTCTCTGCTCGCAGGTTTGAAGCAGCAACTATAAAGTCTAAGTGATAATTCGAATCATCATCTTTTTTGAACTCTACTGGAGTTATTTCAAGATCATTTAATTCCTCTGGAGTGGGAAGTTCTCTTAGAAGCTCATCTAAATAGCATTCATTTTCACACAGATTTTCGTGTTCTTCTTCAAAGTCATTAACGGCAATCCTAACACCTGATAATGGTACAAACTCAGGAAGTCGGATATTACTAGCGACTTCTGCTATATAGATTACATCATTATTTTGAGGTATTCCATACATGAAAGCTTTGAGGTTGGCACAAGCTACTACATAATTTAAATGAAGTGGATTTGTTTCATCAAAGGTTAAAGGATGAGGACAACGTTTTGGACTTGACCAAAAGCGTACAGAATTCTCAGTTAGATTATCTGGAGGAAAGTTGAATAGCAATTGCAATATTTTGTTACTGTATTGTTCTTCCCAATGCATTCTTGCCCACAGTATGCATTCTTCAAATGATCTAAGTCTGTCATCCACAATAACTTTCTTTAAAGATGCCAGAAATTCAATACGCTGATTGTTTTTAAGTCTTAGAATTTCTTCCAGAGGCTTAGATTTAGTAAGATAATCGTGAGCATTTTGAGCATCCTGGTTAAAAAGTCCATCAAATTCATCTCGTGCCCATTGCAGAGTATGCTCTATTGCATTAGGGAAGGATTTTAATGTACACAGAGGTATGGAGTTTTCAGGAGGATCATGTGATGAGGCATAAGTTTCTGTCAGAAATGGTATCACCACTTGGACATTACCTTTGGTTCCTAGAGTTCCTGCTTCTAGTAGGGGTAACCGATGATAAATACATTTTTCATCTATATATAATCTCGAAGCAACATTATCAAGGGCACTAGCCACTCCATTTAAGTTGTCAAAAAAATCTTCATTGAATATAACTTCTGTTTCTGGTCCGACTCTTTCATGGTGTGAAGTGATGTGGATATCTGGATTCATTTTTAAAACTGCTTGAGCAGCAGCCTCAGCTTTTATCTTTCCAACATTCCAAGATCTAAATAAAAACTGTCTGTTTAGGTTTGATTTTTCAACACAATCCATATCAGTAATGAATAGTCTTCCCTTTTCTCCAGTTCCAATACCCATCATCGAAAAATTCTTCAAATGTTCACACCCAATAGCGCCAGCGCCTACAATAAAATACTTCAAATTTTCCAGTTTCTTCTGAACTTCCGTTCCAAACACAGCAATTTGCTGGCTGTAGCGACAATTAGTGCTTTTTGTACTCTCTTTATCAAGGATTTGATCTTTAGGCAAACATTCAAGGGAATCAAAATAAAACCACTGAAATATTGGATGAAACTTTCCGCTGCAACATTTCAAAACTTCTTGTGCAGTTATTCCTCCAATCACAGCTTGCATTGGACAAAGATCTCCGTCAGAAACATATGATACCTGGCGTATGTAGTTTTCATTGATTTTAAGAAGGGATGGTAACCTTGAGTTTCGAGCTCTGACTATGGACAGTAGCTGTTCAGCATCGTCCTTGTTCCAAGGTCGTGGTAATCTATGATTTCTGTATTTAAAGTAGTGAAGAGCTTGAAAAGCTAAATGTAATTGAGGAGGACGATCACTCTTGGTCACATCAGGAATAACGAACTCAGGTGAGTCCAACGATTCTTTAAATGATTTAAAATCAATCGTCTTTGGCATTTTAATCTCGATGACAATACCTCCTTGTATATAATCACTTAAATCAGAAGTATCTCCGATACTGAAGGTATAAGGACCAAGCACTTTTATTTTTCGTGGCTCACAACCGTTCAATTCATTCATACCCACAACTTCTGAGAATGTAACATAGTCACCATCTTCAAATCCATGCTTTGTTTCGTCTAAGCAAGCAACTACTGATTCTTTATCTTTAGTAATGGACGATATCATGGCTGAATGTGGTTGCTCTCCTGTGACATCGTAAATAGTAAACTGCTCTCCAAAATCGCAAAATAACTCTCCAAACAATCCTTTTGTATCAGCTGTAATGAACCCAATATTATGGCTATGTGCAAAATCTCCTATACGGGCTTGCTCTAATAGTGTAGAATCTGTGAGAACGATGGCCTTAAACCTTTTTAAGAAATCTTCTGTAAGTTTTCCAGTGTATGTACTGACCTTAACATAAGTATTTAAGTACGCTAGTTTGAGAAGAGATGCTTGTGCTCTGTTTACACCAATATCGTTTTTAGTCAGATAGTATTGAGAAGAGAGATCTTTTATCTCGCAAGGGCATTCATCGTGCAGCACTACACTTTTAACTCCACCGAGAATTATATTTTTAGCCACTTCGACTCCTAGTCCTTTCATACCAGAAATAAGAATTTCTGCTGCGGCTATACGATGCATAGCCTGACGACCAAGCACACACAGTTGACGGGAATAGAACTCTTCATCAATAGAAACAGAATTTTGTTCATATGGGATAGAGGAAAATCCTTCTTTGAATTTTTTTGCCGGTGGCTCCATAGTCTGATACTAATGTAAGAAATATCGGCACCGGACGTTAGAAAAGAATAACTGCACTTATGACAGATACAGTCATTGCCGTTGATGAAGTCTACGACGAAGTCACCCACCTCAAGATGAAGAATTGACTAAACTCTGCCTCCTCTCCAATAATTAAATTTGCAAAATAACTGCATCACCTGAAAAAGAATATTAAATTACTATTAATAATTATGTTGAAAGTCATTTACGAATTAAATAAAACAACGCATATCGCCTCTGTCGCAAATGAGAATCTCGCTTTCAAAGAGAAAGAAGTTTTTCCTTTAACCTACTGTTTCATTCCTTAAAGGCTTTCATTTGAGCTAGCGGATGATGGGAAAAATGCAAATAGTATTTCATTAGTAATTATACAACATAAAAGTATTCGTCTTTTAATTGTTAAATCTAAAAAGTTGCCTTTCCCACACTTCTCTCAGAAAAGTGGGTAGATTATTGCTATCAAAGGAATATCTCTTAAAAACTATCACTAATTTTTCAAATTTCTATTTTAAACATATTATTTGTAAAACAGGATAATAGCTCTGCCGTTTCATATTTAGTGATCTGTAAAGACAAAATATATTAAAACAACTAAGCATTTGAAAAATGCGAATTATAATATTTCATTAGTACCAATTAAATTAAAAAAGTTTTCTAATTATCATTTCCATTTGTTTCCAATCGAAACTTCATGACATTCACATTTCACCACCAAAATTTCATATTTCGATCATTAAATATATCGTTGCAATATTCGTTTGGAATATTCAATTTTTTTCACCGTTAGAGGGCGCAATTATAGTGTTCGAAAGATTTCGAAAGGGAGAATCATAATAATTTATCAATTTCTATCTAACTCTAAAAAGATTTTTTTCATTTATTCCTAAATACAAACAATTATCTGCTAAAAAAAATGTGTTTTTCCACCCCTGGGTCTAAGTGGTCAATTCATTGTTGCAAATGGAACATCATATCTTTCACATTCCACCACCAAAATTTAAAATTTCTACTTAAATCCATCGTTTGCAATATTCGTTTGGAATTTTGAACTTTTTCCACCGCCAGAGGGCGTAATTATAGCTTTAGAGCGATTCTGAAAGTGCATATCGTAATATTTCTTCAATACCTATCCAACACAAAAAGAATTTTTAATTTATCTCTATAAATAAAAAAATTCGATGTCTACAGACGAACAGACAGATAGAAATCCCCCAACCCCGCCAAAAAAGAAAATCGTTTCTAGTAGACATTAAATCGTCGAGAAATAGTATCTTTTGACTTAAAAATGGACTTCTAAACGATACGCAATGAAAGAAATGCCACATTGACTTAGCTTTAGGCACTGAAAAAATAATAAGTAGTTTTAAATTTTCTGAAATGTGTTAGGGCATTTTGAATTCAAGGGGCTGACAGGAAGAATTTCTTATTCGTTTACTGCATGGTCTTGAGTGAAATAGGATTCTGCACGGTAGTATTTATTTTAAAACAATCATGCAAATAAGCTATGCACATTATCCCGAATTCCCATTATAATACCGTTGTTCTACAGTAGTATGCAATATTAAAATATATCATGAAACACAAAGGTTTAAAGTTAAACCTTACGATTATCTTGTGACACTCACACCGTTAAAAACTGTAGTAATCATGTCAGAAGGTGTAAAACAAAATAGAAAAAAAAATTAACAGTTCATTAATTGATTGAGTTAAGTGTGAAATTAACGAATTGCACTCAATTAATAAATTGTACTGAAACATGCAAAAAATAGTTTGTGAGTTTTATTTAACTTTGGAACTCAAAGCTAAAATTCAATCAATGACAGGGGTGGAAAAACACAATTTTTTAAAATCCATTGTATTTTAATATAGTATGTGATTTTTCCTTCACTTTACACCTCAACACAATAGTTTCAGAATGATGGATAATTTCCCCCAAACTAGTAGGTGTATTAGAACTTTGCGTTATAAGCTTTATGCAATATTTGGGAATTTTTTTCACTTGGCACTTTTAAATTACTGCAGTTCAAAAACTATTGTACCCAAAATAAAAAAAATCATTAGCTTTATATCTATCAATGGGTGCTACAAGTATAGCAAAATTCAATGAAACCCATGCCACGAAAGTAACTGATTTAACGTGGATGACCAAAAATCAAAAGAAGCAAACCTTGAATTATTTCAATCGTTTTTAAAAATTTATCATTGTGAATATGATATATTGAAATTTGAATTAAAAACAACTGAGATGTCTAGAAACTCCTATTAACTTTTAGAAATTTGAAATAAAGTCGGTTTTTGGAAATTTAATATCAAAAGTCAATGATCTAGAAATTAGTTTGCATGGTTTATGTGACACTTCATTTTAAAGTTTAACTGAAGAGTTGTACGATGATATTTTGCATTCTTGTAGCAGGGGGAATAGTCTATTCAGAGCTCTCTCCCTGGTATACTCTTAAGCGACTAGGGAGTTTTCTACCTTTCTTTATCAGCAACATTAATAAGTGAATTCGATAATACACTAAAATATCGTAAGTTTAAAACGAAGTAAAATGTTTTTTAAATATAATTCTGTTTTATGTTAAGCCATATTAATCTTTGAACGAAGAACAAGTGCTAAAAATATTTTTGCTGAGAAATGAATGAGCCGTTGATAGTTTAGTGGTTAGAACACCTGGCATTTAGTCGGGAGACGGAGATTCGAGTACCACTAAGGGAAAAGCTCATTTTTTCAACAAAAAATAGTCCTTGAATTCGGTGTTTACAGGAAATCTGTCCCTTCACTATTGATTGATTGTGTAACGAGTATTATTTAAAATTTTGTTCTCATTTAAAACGACTTATCAGTTTTTACTGGGTAATTTACACTATTATGCTGCATTTATTCATGTGGTGACAAAGGTATAGAGGAAAAATTGTCCTTAGCCGGATGAGATCCAAACCCACAACACGTTGTCTCACAAAGCCTGGATACTTAAGGATAGTCTCCAAAGGCACTCAAAAACGGTTTCTTGACACAACATGTTGTGCAAGGCTTGTGATCAACAATGGAAGATAATTATTGTTCGGCGGTCGGTAATAGCTTCCATAGAGCTATTTTTTGAGACGGAAAGGAATATTGAGGGCAAAACTCTTTCTCTACATTAAATTGCAGTTTGAGGAAACTGTATACTGAATTTGGTGGCTCAAAATCTTACTATTTGGTAGCAGTTCGAGGAAATTATAGACTAAATTTGGTGGTCTAAGATCTTACCATTTAGTAGCAGTTCGTACGACTTTTTTTGTTGGGGGGAGTATTTTTTAAGGGAGGAAAATTTTTTAAGGGCCTTGGTCTAAATCCTTACATTGCCCTACGTTACGATTAGAAGAAGCTGTATACTGATTTTGACACTTCTTGCTCTTACTATTTAGAAGCAGTTCCTACCACCTTTTCAGGGCAGAATTTCAGGGTAATTTTTTGCAGCGAAGAAACTTTTTTGGGGCCCTAACCTCTACTTTGATTTATATTTACATTCAAAGAAAACTACATACTAAGTTTGACGGGTCTAACTAATGCCATTTAGAAGCAATTCCTACCACTATTTAAAGAGGGGTGCAGAATTTTTTTTTGGGATGAAACTTTTTGGGTGCCAACATCACGTAATATAATAATTCGATTAGAGGAAGCAGGCTACTGAGTTTGGCGGTTCTATTTTTTACCATTTAAAAGCAGTTCCTACCACTTTTTAAAAGCAGGGTAATTTTTTGGGGGGAGGGAAAATTTCGGGGGTCCGAACTCTTACATTGTTCTAAGTTATGATTAGAGCAGCAGGATACTGAGTTTAGTGGTTTTGGTTCTTACTCTTTAAAAGTTCTTAAAACATTTTAGAAGGGGAGCTTTTATGCGAGAGAGAAAAACTATGGGGGGGGGGGGGGGGTCCTGAAAACCGAGAAGCAGAAAATAAAGCAGATCTTTTCAGATTTATATAGTATATTCTCTTCTTGTCTGGTATTTAGAAATGCTTTGATGTCATTAACCAGTATAAAACAGTAATATATTGTTTATTGTAAGAAAAAATATTGGGATTATTATTTACGCCTTAAAAGATTAATATATACATCAATGATAATAGGTTTCAAATTAAAAAAAAAATGTTTCATAAAACAAAATCCGACATAGAACAATATTTAACGTTAAGAAACGTATATCATGGGTCTGTGAGATCCAGTGCGACCATCCGTGTTACAAGTGCTACCGACGAAGAGTTAAGTATCGCACTTTCGAATCTCCCAGAAGTCTAAATTTCGTTCTCTAACGTTAAAAAAATTGCAAAGTTTTAAACCAATATTGCAAATAATATATTTATGGGAGATGAATCAATTTGAAATTTTGGTGGTGGAATATGAATGTGATAAGGCTTCCATTCGCCACAATAAGTTGACCCTTTACTGAGGAACGCAACTATTTTAAGATATACCTGGCTAACCACTAGGGCATTGCCAGTCGAGTGGCTTTAGAATACCTGACTACTAAACCAGCTGGCAAATACCTGTATATGTGTTTGTATGCTGTTTGAGAAACGAGGAGAGCCCATTTGTATGCTGTTTGAGAAACGAGGAGAGCCCAAATACAGCTTCTATGTTATCTCCGTCCTTTATGTAGAGGACTACTTTTCCCCTTTGAAAAAGATAATCAAAAAATTTTTTTCAGTTGGATGGGTACTATTGAAATATTATAATTCGTAATCCTTTTAAATCCTTAGGTAATTTTAATTTACATCATTAGGGGGTACTAAATAACGAAAAGGAGAAATTTTAAGGAATATTCCAAGTGATTTATTTATGGTAGAAATTTCGGTTATAGAGTGTCATTCCGCTGACAGCAACAACTGCTCCCTTTTTCTCAGAGGCGTGTAAGAAAAGCAACCTTTTAATTTAAAGGAATAAAAGAGAAATACTTTTTAGTTTTATTAAATCTATTATACTTTTTTTGATTTATAAGCACTGATAAAATGCTATTGTTTGCGTTTTCTCAATTATTCATTCATTCGAATTTAAACTTTTAAAGAGTTAGCTTTCTTTGAAAACGTGATTCCCATATTCGCCAGAGGCGATATATTTTGTGTTCTTCTCGTTTCTAGTTCAATTGAATCATTTCACCTCCCTCCTCAATTCTATTTCTAGATACGGACTTGTGTATTGTCTCTTGTCGATTGACAATGATTAAATATTCATATACTTTGGTATTTTTGAGCGATCAACTAATTTTAATGAGACTAACTATATTACTAGCTGTAGCTCTAATAGAATCTACCTAACTGGCACGATAAAGTGAAGTTGCTATATATATTGATTGACCTTTGATTTGTCACATCTGTTTATCTTATTATACCAGTGATTTACGATGTAAAACAGTTGGCAGGCACAACTATACAATCTGTTACATGAATGAATTGCGTTTATTTATATTCCAGCGACTGTTACGTCGGGAAATTGACTAAAACAACGGCAAAGTCTGATAAATTTTAAGCCTTAAAACAGGCTCGATGAATGAGATCCACAAGCTTCTTTACGGCATATCGAAAAATTGCAGCGCTTTCTTTAACGCAGTCATTGCTTATCAGCACACACACAAAAAAGTGTGACATCTCACCAATCCAGAGAGTTCTATCTCGACAGCATTTCTTAACGCCATCACAGTTGTAACTTAAATTGCGAATTCTTATCTACCAGGGCTACTCAATTACTTTTTCGAGAGAGATACAATTTGTTTTGTAATTTCTGCTCTTTTACTGATCAGAGGTGGAAGCAAAATAAGTCGGGTTAGAGGTAAAGACAAACAATCACACACTCTTATTTATGCTTAATATTTTTTCCCGCTAGGTTTTGTAATTTTTTTTCCGGAAACAAATAAGTTTCGTGGTTTGTTTTTACATTTTAACACAATCTTCAGGAGAGCCATTTCAGTAGTGCTTCTATGTATCGACCGAAAAGCTCATGTAATTGCGCTATTAAAGTGCAGTGGAGGATTGTCTTAACTTTTAAAGAAATTGTCTAACACACGAGCCGTATGAGGAAGGGCATTATCGTCCATAAAAATGAAATTGGCCGAGAGCACTTCTGACATAAGACACAATACTCTTGTCTCTATATTGGAGAGCAGTCAAAATGCATCATTGAAAGATGTGAAGATTTGTGCGGCCATTCATCATAATGCCTGTCCAGACTATCACATTAATGATAGAAAAATGTCCCTTTCTTTAATATTACAGCGAATGTGCCGAGTTCTTAGTTCTTTCGAGAGGAACACACATCGAGAATGGGTGTACGAATTGAAACTGGATTCATATGTGGAGCAAATATTTGCCCACTAGCGTAAACTCTAAAGGTGAAGTCCTCTAAATCACGTAAAACGAGCCCTTCTATTAAAAGGGATGAGGGGAGACACACACATGTTCATGCATACAGACTCGTTCGCAAGCCTCCTTAAGCAGCACGTCTGACAGTGTCATCTATGTGGGTGCTGAGAGGAGTTAGGAGACAATTGCCTAGCTGTCATTTACAAATGTTGTCTTGCTGTTAAATACAAATAGTGGTCGTCCTGAGCAGTTGTCGCCATGGGAAAATTTTCTCCTGACCTAAGGCTAACCTCCTCTGCTACTTGGAATTGTCTCCTACATCTGGAGAGCACAATTTCGGCTAATTTAAGGGCCTGTATACTTCGATATAGGATTGACCTTCTTTCGTCCTACTTATTCAATTCGTCCTTAGAACAATCACTGATACGCCCTATTAGTGCCATGGAGAAATCAAATTGTTACCGAAGTTAACGCCAGGCTATCTGTAACGAAAATGAGTCACTTCAGCAGCCTCGCCTCTTTCATAGCAACACTGAAGTGCTTATTATCTGCATTGAAACCATTGCAGATGTTCACAATCATGTAATTAGATGCATAAAAAGAATAAAAAAGTTTGAAAGCGTGAAAAAGTTTAAAAAATTGTGATATTTCACAAAACAGAAACGATATGTGTATTACAAGAATTAATATATTTGAAAAAGAATCTGATAATGCAGGTTTATAAAACATTTAAGGAGATATTCGATCTTCTAGCCACTTACAGACGGTCGTGTTCTTTAATTGAAAAACTATTTCAGAAACTTATTTTTTGGGGGCAGAAGCTTTATAAGTTCTTTGCCAGAAAATATTACTTCGATTGAAATGTGACATTGTTTTTCAAAAGTATTATATTATGGTTATAGAATCACAGTAATATTGAAGCTTTGTTTAAAAATGCGAAAAACATTTCCGCTCAAGCAGCTTCTTACCACAGAGGTCTGACAGCAGCCGGTCAGTTTAATATCCATAGAGATCAGCGAGGAAGGCGAGATCTCAGCAGAAAGACAACACAAACATCCATGCCTTATCTGGAGATCAAATCCACAATCCTTTGATAACTGGTATTAATTTTCGTTAGCATTGTATCAATTACTAGCGTTAATGTGAAAATGCAATTATACATATTATTTCTTGCACAAACAAATACTTATTCTCGTGGAGGATTACTGTATATTTTTTCTGAGACTTTCAAAATTCTCTCTCACAATTCTGTAATATTTGTTTTGAGCAAATAAATGTTGCTATTACTCTTGTTTTGCATGCTAGTAATCGCGTTGGGTTGGGTTGTTTTACCTCTGAGCGGCACTTTTTTGCACACCATGGGCTAAATGGCCAGGTCACATGGACTCCGAAGGCTCAGAGAAGGTTGGGGGAGGGGACCCACTGGAACAGCTGTTGGGAGACAGATGGTAGCCTCCCGTCAAGGCCATTTAGCGTGTTCTTTAACGTGCACAGGGTATGGCTCTCCCGCACACGGAGCCACGGCTTAACGTCCCATCCGACGGACGGCGGCCTTTCCAAGCCCATCGGTGTCCCCTACTGACCGTGGGCAGGGCGGGGAATTTTGCGGAGATAAATCTCAACGCTGACCCAGCTGGGACTCGAACCTGGGAACTACAGATTACGAGCCTGGCGCGCTACCGACTGAGCCACCCCGCCCCCCTAGTAGTCGCGCCTGTTAAATGTGCCCGCATTGCAAAATTAACATTTACGCCACATTTACGTACGAATAAATATGCACTGAACATATAGTATACACTGAACAAGCCAAACTAGAATATCTAATCGCTTTTGTCAAAGCAAAATGCTCGTTTTCAAAAACTGTTCGTTTTTTCCATATTACTCCGAGGAAGAGGAAAGCCATTACTGCCAATATAAACCCTTTGACCAGCACACTCTACCACTACCTAAATATCAAACTTCTAATCTAGACTATTTATAATATTAAAGTTTCGCCATTTTCCAACTTTAGTGGCCTTTAAGATGGAAATTCAAACTAATGGAAGATTCAGAATTGCGAATAGACGAACTTAAAAGAACGTATCCAACCAAAAGGGAATTTATCATGTGTCTTAAAACGAAAATGTTGAATGTCTACACACTGACAGAATGACAGATGATAAAGTGGAAAGAAATAATCCTTTTTTTAATAATTAATTACAAAATGGGGAGGGACAATGAATTTAAATTTTCCGTTACCAATCAACACAAACACTTGGTGAACACTTAACGTTATTGTTCACACTGGGCTAAATGGCCAGGTCACAAGGACTCCAGCTCTCAGAGAAGTTTGTGGAGGGGGATCTCTGAACAGCCGTTAAGAAATGGAAGCCTTCTGTTCAGTCCACCCAATGCATTTTTGTCGTGTACAGGATATGATTCTCCTACAAATGGAGACATGATTTAACGTACCATCCGCCGGACTGCGATATTTTCAAGCCCAGCGGTGTTCCCTCCACACCAAGAGCAGAACGGGGATTAGCGGAGAAAAGTCTTAACAGGCCAGTTGAGATCTGCGAACATCTAGGTTAAGGCAAAGGTATTTATAGTTTTATTAAGGGTATATCTAGCACCTAGGAAATACACAACTGAACAAATATCGTCTCTTTACATATGCTGGTTAATGAGTTTTGTAGTGGCAGTGTATTACATTTAAAATAAAAGTATGATAACCGGCATTCTCAGGTAACTAAATTCAGATACACAGTGACTGTCAGTCCAAATTAAGGATAACAGGAATTCCAGTTGTTCCATATTCAGATAAATAGTAGCTTACTATATGTATAGCGGAATACACTAAGTTGGCTTTGCATTACAACACGCTTTTGTGTAGGAATGACTGATCTGTGGCGTTGGTGATGGCTAAAGATCGGAAATGGCCGATACACGATCGTAGAGTGCACACGAGGCAATCCATTTTCGCTTTACTTAGAGGAAGAATGGATCGACGTCAAGACCTTTTTGACTTCGAATGGGATATGATTGTGGGAGCACGACATTCAGGTGCTATAGTCTCGACAATAACTGCCATGGTGAAATGCTCGCGTTCTGTAGTGTCATGAGTACAGTACAGGGGTCGAACAACTAGCCAAAGGTCACATGTGAGAGCCATCCATCCAGTTGCTATCTATCCAGTACAACGTTGCAATGGCAATATCCATGTGGACAATGAGCTGGACATTAGCTCGTATGGGTTATGACGTCTATGGCCGTCAGCACCAATACCGGATCACCTACTTTTGGATATCTGTTGCCTAGTACGTTTCGAACTACAACATACTGATGGGCGTGTTCGCATTTGGAGAAAGCAACATGAGGCCATGGCACCAAGATGCACCCCTCGATGTTCAGCAGGCAGTGGTGTTATAGTTTAGGGATTGTGGCGTGACCTGGGTCCACTGATCACAATGAATCAACCTATCCTTCCATCCTCGTCGATCAAGTACACTACTTCATGATGATAGTGTATTCAGACAACTCTAGTGTCCGTCCTCCAATGGCCGCCCACCTCACCGGATCTCAACCAATTGAGCATGCACCCACTAGAAAAGGTGAATCGATGCTTCGACTCTCCACCTGGCAATGTGCAGGCATTACAGGACACATCATGGAACGCATGGGTAGCACTATCAGAGGACAACTGAATCTCTCAGGTATGAATCTCTCAGGTATCTATCATGAATCCAACTGAATCTCAGGTATCTATCATGGAACGCATGGGTAGCACTATCAGAGGACAACTTGTTGTGGAATCCATGACCGACATGCACTGACTGTATTACGCTAAAAAGGTGACCCAATGAAGTATTAGGCAAGTGCTGATAATGCAAAGCCAACTCAATGTATAATTTATATTTGAATTGATGAAATTAATTTCTTACCTTATGTAAGCATAAACCACTGATCTTAGATGATTTAATACTAATATTATATTAATACTATATTCAATATTTTTGTCCCGTTTTAGGTGACTATCATAATGCAAATGGAAAAACAGATGCCTCTTTAAAAAGCCACTTTCGTACACAAAAGTATTTCGACATTGAAAACCCAAGAAAAAGATCTCGGTGGATGCGACTGAAATTTGCATTACCACCACTGATTTCAGCCGTTAGTATTTGGAATAAATAGCAGATAAAAAAAGAAAGTGTTTCTGCTAACTAAATGACTCTCTCTTCAGCTTTTGTGAAACCCCATGAGCCATCACTTCTCCCGTAGGAGAGAGTCAACTTCACCATTGCAGTGAGTCATGCCACTTACCTTCTCCTCCACTCAAGAAGCCCTTACCATATGCACCACTTCTCTACGACTCGGGAACTCACACAAAGGCAGGTTTCATCGTTAAGAGCCGAAGAAAACAGCAAAAAGCAAATTTTGCTTGGGTGAAAGTGTCATTATGTTTAGGTTAAACGGAAGAGAGCTAGAGTGTGGCGTCTGAAGACTAATACATCACAAAACGGGTGTAATCGATGAATACTAACTTCGATTATGAACACTTCTTTTCATCTGCAACTATGGAGGTTAATGTCTTTCGATCACGTGTACACTTCCCTATCAAAATATTAGAGAATTTCCATGTTGCGTCAATGGGAATTTCACTTCGAAGCCTCGTAACTTCTAAAGCATATATTTAATAAAAAATGTGACTGAAAATAAATTAAAGATCATAATGAAATTTATTTAAATCTCGATTTTCAACAATATTCATTCAGTATTTAAAGAGCTAAGGAAGATGGAATATTTCACAATAGTAATGCATCGTAAGACTACCTCAGAAATGAAAACTTAATAGCTATTGTTTCAAATCACTTAATAAAATAAACATATGCATTTCAGAGGTTTGCGTAATGATTATTTCAATATTAATTAATTATGAATGGACTCTATGAAGAAAACATTTATTATTAATTTTTCCAGCTTCCATTTAATACTGAAAGAATATTGTTAAATATCGGGGTTTAAGTAGATTTGATTAAGACACATTTTTCCATTAGGTGTATATTTTACAAGTTATAGAGCTTCGAAGTTAGATTTCCATTGACATAGTATGGGAATTCTTTAATATTTTGGTAGGGTAGTTAGTATACCTAGTAAGGTCCAAAAGTTTCCGACCCGAACATGTTAGAACAAGAATTGACAGGTTTAATTCCGTCAACCCCCCACCCTATGTTTTACTGCATTGCAGTTAAAATTTTGCAGCTTTAGCATCAGTAGCACTCCAGCTAGCGTCGCAGATAGAAGCGCTGCTGCCCAATATTTTAAAATGTTTAAACTTGAGTATCAGGCGGTCATTAAATTTTTGACGAAAGAAGGCGAAAGCAAGAAATTAAACGACGTTTAGATGCTGTGTACGGCGAATCTTCCCCGTCATATTTGACGGTTAAAGAATGGTCTAAGCAGTTTCGCTTAGGGAGAGATTCGATTGAAGATGAACCTCATCAAGGCATACCTTCAGAAACACTCACTCCGGAAACAATTGCGCTGGTGCAAGAAGAGGTGTTAAAGGATAGGCGACTGAAAACTAAATAAATTTCAGCAAGGTGTGGACTTTCAGAAACCACGGTGCTTCGAATTTTACACGACCATCTTGGTATGAACAAAGTGAGTGCAAGATGGGTCCCAAAACTTTTAAGTGTTGTCCAAAAACAGCGACGCGTGGAATGCTGTGCTGAACTATGTTTACAAAATTTGTTATTTCATTAGGATAGCAGAAAAAAAATATGTTATTTTATAGTTAATCTCCTCTTGAGGAGTTTATAAAATCGCAGGTGAATCTAATATGTAATTTTAAAATCATCGATTTTACTGTTATATGTAGTAAGGTCCAAAAGTTTCCGGCAACTATGAATTTTTAGCACTTCTAGGAGGGGAAAGAAAAAGAAGTGATTGATTCAATTGTCACGGGAGATGAAATTGTGGTTCTATCCATGATCCCCTGTCTAAACGGAAATCTATGGAGTGGCGGCATTCTGGATCCCCATGGCCAAAAAAAAAAACAAAAAAACAAAAGTGACATAATCCTAAAAAAAGATCATGCCACCCTCTTTTGGGATTCTCAGGGAATTCTGCTAGTCGACTTTAAGGAATGAAATACTACAGTTACTGGTGAATATTATGCGTCATTAATGTACAAACTAAAGGATACCATCAAAAAGAAACGCCGAGGAAAGCTGTCCCAGGGAGTGAGGTTATTGCACGACAACTGGGGAGTGAGGTAATGAACACTTCCGTTGCTGCGAAGGCTGTTATTCAGCAATGTGGTTTCCAGGAATTAACTCACCCACAGTACAGCCCCGACCTAGCCCCTAGCGACTATTTTTTGTTTTAAAAATTGAAGTCGGATCTGCATGGGAAAAAATTTACAAGTGATGAAGAAGTCATTTCTGAAGTTTTAGACCATTTTAAGGACATAAATTCAGATTATTTTTTCAGTGGTATAGAAAAGCTAATTAGCCGTTCTAAAACATGTATTGAAATAAAGGGTGATTATATTGAAAAATAAAAATTATTGTTTGATTCTATTACCTCATTAATACCCTTCGGCCGGAAACTTTTCGACCTTACTACATATGACTGTAAAATCGATTGTTTCAAAACTAAACGGTCTGGTGAAAGCGAAAGGTATTACATACATATTAGATTCACCTGCGATTTTATAAATTCTTCAATAGGATATTAACTATAAAAATAACATATTTTTTATCTGCTGATCCTAATGAAATTGCAAATTTTGTAACATAGTAGTATCTAAATCAATTCGTGATTAAACTCTTAGAAGTTCATAAAAATAAATTATATTTTAAATTTATCCTCGTTAAAAGAAAACACAATGAAATACTACTAACAAGGAAAAAACTCATTTGGACAATACAAAGACAAAAAACAGGAATTGAATTAGTTAACTTCACCACAGAAGGAGAGTGGTTTTATAAATTCGCCAATGACATTAAAAATTCACTGGTTTGGTGTGATTATTTTATAGAAAACAGTAATTAAGTAAATTCATGAACTGTTCTGCTTTACCATAACGTGTGTCAGTAAAATGGAAACAAGGTAAAATAAAATTAACATCATTCTGTAAAATAAATCTTGAAGATGTCTGAATTTCTAAAATATTCATTTTCAAATACATGATTGTATTGAAGTAAAATACAATGAGAAAGACAAAACATTTAGCTCTTATGAAAGCCAAAGCGTTATCGAACCGCTTGCTAAGTATATGTCGCGAAATTTACGTAAAGAAATTTTTTCATTTATCGTGTATTTTGATGAAAAATCCTTAGTGTATGACGCAGTTATTTAACCATTACAGTCTCATTTAATTTAGTTAGACCAGTGGTTCCCAATGACCCATAGGGGGTGTCTGGTTTGTCACACCGATATGGAGGCGCTACTGTCAATATAGGCCGACGTTTTTGAAAAATTTGTCGAGAGCATCAATATTGACTTAGTCACGTGCTCTGTGTGTTGCTATGTTCACTGTCATTCACATTTTCAATCCCAATAATTGTTTGCGTAATTGTATGTGCTACTATTAACGCTTATGGGGTCTAGCATGGAAAATTGGAATAAAGCACCAACCAAGCAATTTTTTTCGCTGTGCGCAGTCTAAAACAATTAACTTTAGAACTTTTTTTTCTCAAATAACTGATGAATAGAAATAGGTCGTGTTACCTATCAGAGTGAATAGCATTTAATTCAACGTCTTACGAATTAAAATAATTTAATAAAATGGGATATATTGCTTTAATTAAGACTTTTTAGTGTGTTATAAACAAAAGACCTGGGAAAGCAATTAATGCTTTGGTCCATTGGTTCCCAAATAGGATTAAAAAGCCCCTTGAAAGCATTTTAAAAATTTAGGGGTGCATTTTTTGAGTCTTTCGGTAGAATATTTTGAATAGAATATCGACTAGTTATTAGATTAGATCAGTGTCTCGCAAACTGTGTGCCGCGAGAGATTTTCAAATTGACACTAGATATTCCAAAGGTTTCATTTTGACTTGACTTGTGTTATCGACGTGCTTTAATATCGACGTGCTATCGACGTGCTTTAATAAAAATCTTTCAGATTTTATCAACTGGGATCTTGTAAGTATTTATCAAGCTTTTTCCGAATTTTGGTATTAATTTTTGATTATTTCAAGCCATAGAATGGACAAATATTTAAAACAAACACCGAATTACGAATTAAAGAACGAGAGCAAATCTTCAAGTAAAACCAGGCTGATGACTTCAACAAAGCGCAAATATAATGACGATTATATAGAGTTTGCTTTTATTCTTTTTTAGGTGTGCCGCGGAAAAAAAAATTAGATTCAGTGTGCCGCGGAGTAAAAAAAGTCTGCGAGACACTGGATTAGATAGTTATGCATATTTTGTTCCGACAGAAAAAACTCAGAAATTCATGGATACAGAATCAAAATTTCGCGAATTTGTGTACAGGGTAAAAATAATTTCAACTAGTTTGTGCACAAAAAAATTTTGAATACCGTGAAGTTGTGAAGAGTTAAGGGGGCGTTAAAAAATTAATACCCCTTCAAGCAGCTGTTGCCACAGAGGTCTGACAGGAGCCAGTTAGTTTATATGCCATAGTAGAAGGTCTTACAAAGGAGTAAATTGGGTGTTAGAAAGGTGTTATAAGGGTGTCTGGTTTCAAATATGTTGGGAACCGCTGAGGTAGACTAATAATTTTTGGGACACGATATTATTTATATTTGGGCCCAAATAACACATTTTTGTGGGGGAAAAGTACAAAACTAATATTAAAATACAAAATAAAAAAAGCTATTGTTTTTAAATTTATTACCTGTTTTTATATGGCAAACAATTTGCGAAAATGTGTTTTAACAGTTATGTATTAATTAAAAATAATTATAAAGTTCGTTTTCCCGTATGGAACTGTAGGGTTTACATGGGACTGAAAGGGTTAACGTTCCTACTACCATAAAACTATGAATTAATATTGTTGGAAATAAAGCTATAGAGAAATTTGAAATATTTATTCTATATCCAAGCATTTCCCCGTAAATACCTCATTTCAAAAGTTACTGAGGTAAAATATACCTTTACACTTTTTTCAAACTTAACATATGTATTTATGTACAAAGAATTTAAGCAGTGTAACGTAATAAAATAAACGAATTAAAAAGAAATTAATACAGGTAGAAATTCGCAATTTTTCTTTAAACTTAATCTTTTACAACGTGATCGTTGGGTTAAATAATAAATCGAAGTTTTACTCCTATAAATATAAATCTGCTGTGGAAGTAGAGGCAAGCAGTTGGGTACATTTTACGAAAAAAAGTTCGTATTATGACATTCATCAGAACATCTAATTTCATTCTGAATGCCCACTTTTGCTTTTCACAATGCCAGGGAGGCTCCATTTCCAACCTTCGCCATTTCTCCCAGACTATGACTATGTGCCTGAATAGCCAGTGCCTGCCAGTGTTTACGAATATATTAGCATTTAGATGAAGTCCATCATTTCTTCTCAAATATCAATATGCAACGGCAGTATGAATTCACTGTTTTATTCGATTATATGATTTACAGGATCAAATCTGACACATGAAGTAGCTTTCCTCCTACTTGCGGTATTCAGGAGGTTCATTTCTTTTTATTCTTAAGCAATCACAATCCTTCGCAACTCAAAATACTCTGTTTTCTACTTTCGTCTCGTCTATCTAATACTTATGAGGCCTTCACCTCTTCCATTTCAAGGAAATTTCATCGTATATTCTCTTAAACATTTATATTTCAATATTTGTTTAACAACACGAAAACCTTTCAGCAGGTTGTTTCATTTGCGTAGGATCAAGGCGTAAGCTAAATCTGGATGTGAAATATTTACTTCGTACACATAAAAAAGAAAAATATCGACCTCTTGTCGTCTAATGTTCACCGTCTTTACAGTATATATTCCCTTTTTGATGATATTGACACAGACCCTTGGAGGAAATATATCTTTAGATTGGGCGAAGAGGCTCTTATTTCCTAACAGCCATTTTTGTTTTCATTTATATCATTTATCACTAATGTTTGTAATCCAACAGAGAAGTGTCAATAACATCGCCTTCAAAATGCCACGATATAGAAGATGATCCGATGACTTACCTTGCCATCATCATCTCAAAGATATCTTTACCAGTGTTTCGAAAATGGCTGCTTCGAAAAGTTTATCGCTGACAGGCAGCTTGAGCATGAGAAAGATTTCAAAAATAAACTGATATTTGATATTTTTTTTTTTGCAAATGAAAGAAAGATTGTTAAAAACAATAACTTTTTAATTACTTTTATTTAAAACCAACACTCTACTCCAGAACTAACTACTAACTGAAAAGTTATATTTCAAATAACACCTTTTGCTCTATCATTAACGAAGAAGCATTATTTTCACTTCAAACATTTTTGTCAGCATTTCATTTAATACTGATTCAAAGTTGAGAATTTTCCCTCGCACTTGCAGATAGATCCAAACATTTTACTCAATTGCTCTCATATGAATGCGCAGTGAAAAAATGACAAGGTTCATTTTTTTAAATTAGTGCAGTCAACGGTGAAGATGCGATTGTAATTAACTGCTACACATATTTATGTTACAATAATGGATGCATTTAAAAATTCAGTACTTAGGTGATTTTAAATAAAAAAAATATTTTTCTCATTTGCTACATATTTTTATTTGCACAGTCCAGACTAAGAGAAACGCCAAAATTTGCATTCAACATTAGATGGTGACTTTCTTCTCTGCAACTTCTCCATTAATATCCAAAAAAGTAAAATTTTGCAAAACCGAATATTATTAAAAAATACTTTTTAATATGCACAAATGAAAAATAGAAATATTTTCTCTCTCGTTAATAAGAATAATTTAATAAGAGAACCTATTCAATAATTTTAAAACTCATCTTGTCGCGAAAACTGCGTGCAAGCATTTATGCACTATGTATTTCTGTTCTGCTTTAGGAATGGATGCAACTCTTCAGAGCATTTTGGTCGTCTTGTTCCAGGGCGTGTTAGCTTATCAGCTCCTACTATTTCCGCCGTCTTGAGATGTTTGCCATTCCCCGAATGCTTTCCGTCAGGCGAACGTGCAACACTCCAGGGGCACTGGCCGCACGCTGCCCAAAAATAAGTCTGAAGAGGCGTCAACTCCTTTGCAGGCCTCGGGTGGGCTGTACGTGTGTGCATCGCGAGGTCCACTTCAAGAATACGTAATGTGGAGTGCGCCGCAGTCCATTAGCTCGAGGTTCGCGGCGCCCAGTCTTGGGTGTGTTGCGGGGTGGGGGGGAATCGCTGAGTGAGCAAAACAGATTTCTGTTAAGCACGACACGGCTTGCCTCGCCCGTTGCCCGTAGACTTTACCATTCGTTAGAAGGTGAGGAGAGAGGAATAATGGGATAGCTGCAAATAATGAGGATAATTTCGTCTTATAGTTCTACCAAAATGATGTTCATTGTGCCACCTACTAAGCGTTTACCTAGTTCAGAAGCAAAAGCGTATGTTAGAGGAAAGAGGTAGTTGGGGGCATGTAGCCAGGAAACGAGAAGCGACAGATGTGGGCAAATAACGTGGACGTTTAGTGTAAGTAAAACATAATGAAAAACGCAAACCGTTTAGCAACCAGAAGTATCGCAGTAAAGAAAACATATTATATCGAAGCATTATTTTTTTAAATTACCAAAAAAAAACTTTTTTGCATCATAATAGTTGGGTTTACAGTTTCCTAAATTACATTCTCTTTAATGGTTGTTATTTTCTTAATATATAAGTTGCATTACGTTTAATAATGGAGCACACCTGTATTCACTTGACTACCGTTGGAATAACATCAACGGGAAACAAATTCAAAGCTAGCAATTTATAAAATTAGTTGCTCTTTTTTTGAAGAATGTGCCTAAAGATACGTTATATTTCAGCGCGATCTGAATCTTAATTTCGAAAAATATTCATTCATTTGGGTTATTTTATCTTACGGTACTTTTGTGCACACAGAGCTACAATGGCAGGTCACAAGGACCCGAGCTCATAGTTCGTAAGGGGATGCACTGGACGGCTGTTAGGAGACAGTTGGGTAGTCTCCTGTCAATGACCTCCAGTGTGTTTTTTAACATGCCCAGAGTATGGCTCTCCTGAACATTGGCCAAGGCTAATGTTCAGGAGGTTCAACTATCTATGGGACAGTAGTCTTTTCAAACCTATTGATGTCCCCTTTCTGACCCACGACAGGATGAAAGTTGAGCGGAGATAAATCTCAACGTTAGCACAATTGGGACTCGCATCTTGGATCTGCAGAGCACGAGCTTGACGTGCTACAGACTCAGCCAACTCCCGGCGCTATTCATTCAGCATTTTTTAAGTTTTGGAAGTTGCGTTATTTAAACAGTAGCTTTTCATGTTGTAACACTTAATCTCTAAAATTAATTTAAAGCGACCTTTATATGAAATCGTTTACTAAAAATAAGTCTAGGTCGGTCTACCGATGTTGTTAGTAGTCCTTTATTCCGTGATATAGCCCAGGGGCAAATAGTGAACTCTATCGGTGGGTTGTTTCACCTCCGAGCGGAATTTTTTGTATAGACAATGGGCTAAATGGCTAGATCACAAGTTCTTTGACCTCAAGGGTTCAGAGAAAGCTGGGGGCGGGAACCCACTGGACAGCTGTTAGGAGACAGATGGTAGCTTTCTGTTAAGGCCATCCATTCTGTTCTTTAAAGTGCACAGTCTCTCCCGCACACAGGCCACTGACTCCCCCATCCGACGGACAATGGCCTTTCCAAGCCCATCGGTACCCCTTACTGACCGAGGGCAGAGGGAAGAGTTTTGCGAAGATAAATCTCAAAGTTGGCCTAGGTGGAACTCGAACCGGGGAACTGTAGATTATGAGACTGGATTGAATCACACCCGCCCCGTGACCTCTATGAATGGTGCGATGTACTGTGTGTGCTATACTCAAGCTAATGAATTTTAAATATCACGATTATTAACAAGTGACATAATTTCACGTGATTAACGACAGTTAGAGTCCTCTTTAGGATCGAAACCGATTTATTATTTCATAAAAAAAAAATTCTCACAGGAACAGCGTTCCATTCAGAAAAAAGGACGATTGGAAGTAAGTTCGAACCTTGTTGATATAGTGAGAGTTTTTAGCTCATTTTCAGGTAAAACCAGTTAATGTTTTCACTTTTCGTCTGTCTGTTTTTCTGTAGATATTCAATTCATTTGATTTTAGATAATAATTTAAAAAATCTTTTTGGGTTAGATTAAGTATTGATAAAATATTATGATTCGCACTTTCAGAATCTTCCGATAGCTATAATTGCATCCTCTAGCGGTGAAAAAAAATTGTAAATAGCAAAATTTTAAACGAATATTGCAAACGATCGATTTGGGCTAAGAATTTGATATTTCAGTGGTAAAGTGTGGTGATCTAAGGGTTGACATTAGCAACTGCAATTGATCCCTTCACCCCCAGGGGGGAACGCAACTGTATTACATACTGTTCCCCCCTGTATTTTTCATTTGTGAATATATTTGTTCATATATGTTTTAAGAGACTAAGAAAAAATTACTTTTAAGTTCAATAGGTACTAACGAAATATGATGATACATTGTTTTCAAATGCTCCAAAAGACTTTAATTACATCGCACAGAGGGTCCTAAATGTAGAAAATGTAAAACTTGAAGTGACCTTCCAAACGATGCATTTATGACAGAAATTTGAAATTCTGGTGATAGAATGTGTTGATCAAAAATAGATACCCAGTTAATTTACTAAATGTAATTTATACTTGTTTCAATTAAATTATTATTGGTTAAATTTCGACCCGTTGCTCTTTATTTTTACAAAGTTAATTCTTATTTTTTAACATTCTCGATAACATATTAACATGGTAATAAATAATTTTATTTTATATACACGATTTGACCTTTAACCCTAGGGAATGAAAAAACGCACCTTTTTCATTTTAAGGGATCAACGAAAAATTATTTTTGCATTGTATAGGGATAATAATATATCACTATTTACGTTTCCTAATCATCCATTAATAGTAATTACTATTGCTATATAAAATAAATGAATAAATACTCCTCAAGCAGCACTCATCCTCATCAGTAAATCCAACAACTCTACTGATCTATTCCTGATCCTTTGATCTAAATGAACCGCGGATGATTCTCTTCACATAGACATTTTATACGCATGTTCAGAATGCTCAAGATCCTTCCTAGTGCGCTGCGTATTACTTGAGCACGTACCATTTGAAACTCGCGAGAGGCTTTTCGTTCTTTAGAATCAATAATTTAAAGTGAAAATCAAACCCTATGAAATGGAATTTTTGTTCCTAATGCAGTTCAGTTAAGAATTATTCGTGAACTACTTAGAAAAGGATTCTTTGATTGAATCGGAAGGACTTCAGAGGAATGGCATCTCCATCCTCTGCCAGGGCGACATCGTGACCATCGATCTTCGAACTGAATATGAAACCGTTGTGCCCATTAGGAGAATTCTTTTCTCTCCTGTAGAGGGCGAAATAAAATTATGAAGCTGTCAGTTTTTCAGAGAAGCGGCATTTCCTGTCAAGAGGAGGCCTCGATACTTGTCATCGAATCTAACCCTTGGTTTTGTAACGTCGTCAATTCAGTTCCCCACACTCCAGAAGATTCTTTTCAGGTGGAATCGGGTCATGGATGATAAGATGGAGATGATGTCTTGTGTTCATTAAGTTTTTTATTTTATATCTATAGATATGAATTTCTGAAATATAATTTTACTATTGTTATAATAATAATTTTTCTAATGAAAAAGTCTTTAATTTAGTGAATAATTTTTCATTTTTTTTGGGGGGGGGGAAGATGCTGACTCATTTCGGTGGTGCACCAGGATTGCAACCTGATGTTCCCATGTTCAAGCCATGACTTCTACTGCTTTGAGTTTTTGTCCTCTGATCCTAGCCTGCGGTCGATAATAAAGGGGACCCCGAAATATGAAAAAGCCGCCGTTCATAGTATGGGTCGTTAACCTTGGGCCCGTGTACAGAAGAACCATACCCTCTGCATATTATAAAATATCCTGGATGTTCTTGACGGGAGGCTACCCATCTGTCTCCTAAGAGCTGTCCATTGGGTTCTCTTCCCCCAACCTTCTTTGAGCCATCGGAGTCCTTGTGATCTGGCCGTTTAGCCCATTGTGTGTAAAAGAAGTGCAGCTTAGAGGTAAAAACAACTCAACCCAAATCCTCACATCTGTCCAGTGGGCTTCCGTCTCGCTCCCAGCTCTGAACTCTTGGAGTCTTTGTGACCTGGCCACTTAGTATATTGGGCGCTCATGAAAGTGCTGCTCAGAAGTAAAACAACAAAAGGCAAATCCAAACTTTTTTTCCTGTAATTCAACGATTTTATAGAGAGAGCGAAATATATTTGATTCCATTGATCATAGACCACAGGCTTAGCATGTTGAAGAATCCGCCCATATGCTTAAAATGTAACTGGTAATGACTGTAATATAAGCATTTAAGTTATGTTACATTTTTATTTAATACAAGATATAATTCATGAAATCTTCAGTTCCCAGTTTCGAGTCCCGCCTGGGCCAGCGTTGAGATTTTTCACCCCAAAACTGCCACCCTACCCTCGGTCAGAAATGGGCACCGATGGGCTTCGAAAGGTCACCGTCCGTCTGATGGGACGTTAAGCCGTGGCACCGTGTGCGGAAGAACCATGCCCTATGCACGTTAAAGAACACATTGGATGGCTTTGACGGGAGGTACAGCCAGTCCCCTTCCCCCAACCTTCTCTGAGTCCTCGGGGGCATTGTGACCAGTCCATTTAGCACATCGTGCGTGCAAAATTACCGCTCAGAGGTAAAACAACCCAATAATCCAATTCGTGAAACATTAAGCAATGAAACAATATTTGCTGGGTGAGCAACTCATTTCCTTGGAACTTTGTAAGTAGCATTAATTTCTAAAAGTGGCTTGGTGTAAACGGAGAAAGGGACATAGGTGCGCCATCTAAAAACGGACTGAATGGCCTAAAAGAATCTGCCACTGTGGGCTCCATTTTTTTTAGCACCACGGACTTGCTTGTTTTGCTTACCTCTAAATCCGCCCAAACGGCCTACACTAAAATTGTTGAAAAATGCAGGTATTCCAGTCTAATGTTGGATCAATAGGGTGTCAGATTTCAAGCACCAGTTTTCTTAAATAAGATTTTTATGGAAAAATGTGACTGAGAAAAAATTCAAGACCTGAATCAAAGCTAGATTTCGTCATTAAATTTTCGGTATTCAAAGAACTACGGAAGATGGAACATTTAATAGCAGCAGTGATAGCTAAAAGAAGTGATATGTTCATTGAAATAAGTTTAAACTAAAAAGCAACAACAGTTATATCTACAACTGTTTAAATTGCATAAGTGTACTTTTACCAGTTGAATAGAAATGTTTGACTATTTGTGCCAATTTTTAATGTTTTTTGGAAAAAGATCAAAGTTGTTGAAATGCTTCTGCCTCCAGTACGTTTGAAATGCTGTACAAATATTGTTGAAAAATAAGATTTGTAAATTTAATTACGATGTTTTTTACAGCTAACTGCCTTTAAAAATTTTAAAAATTTTCTGCCTCGGAGGCGCAGTTGTATCGCGTTGGTTCGCAGTTATATTATCACTGCTGGGATCTGGGTTCGAGTCCTTGGGCTAGCATGCTTGTTTGCTTGTGTGATGTTATCTCTAACGGAGGCAGTGATTTCTATCGTATTGGGGACTATCCTTTTATGCCAGGGCCTGTACAACCTTGAAGTGGTTTCTAGACTCTTCTCCACACTTATGTCGCAAATCAAGCAAAATTATTAATCTTATTAACAGTGGAACTATTTTGAAATTTCTAGTCCGTTATTTGCAAACATTTTAAGAACTCTTTCACAATTTATGATACATTACACCACTTATTAAAATCCACTGGAATTCCTTTTCCAATTAAAATGGAACTTTTTCAATATTTCATACAAATTCAAACACTAAGATTGGCTTCAGTGCAGCTGTGTACAGCAACCACCATCCATAAACTTTTTTCTCTCCAGAAGAAACCTATTTTCATCCATCCCCAAGACTACGAAAATTCAGAAACAACATCCTGGATATCGAGCCAGATGGGAAAGAGGAACCAGAGCAGTTATCAAAACTAACCACAGGATGTATCTTCCTATAAAATAAAAAATAAAATAAATACCCCCTCAAGCAGCTGCTTGCCACAGAGGTCTGACAGGAGCCTGCCTGTCAGTTTATACGCCATAGTAGAAGGTCTGTGAGGATGGCGGGAACTCAGCAGATAAACATTACAAACGTCCATGTTTCTTATCTAGGACTCGACCCCAGTCCCTTAGATCAGTAGCCAAACATGTCAACCACTCGGTTAGTTGCAAATTTGGAAAATGGAAAACGATCATCTATATTCGTCAGAGGCAATATGCAATTTTTCTAGTTTTAAAAAGGGAACCGTAAGTGTTTTTCGACGATTGCAGATACGTTACCTTCGTGTCTTTCCTTTCGAAACCATCGGCTGTATTTGGAAACTAAGTTTATGTGGGGATGGTATAATTCTGAAACAAGTTTTAATTACCAAGAGTCCATAAGTTAAAATTAATTATATATATTAAAAAGTAAAACATCATCCATACACTAAACCTTAAGTGTAATAAAATAATAAAAAATAAATACCCCCTCAAGCAGCTGCTTGCCACAGAGGTCAACTCTCACCGTCAGTTATATGCCATACCGTCAGTTTGACAGTGTTCCACACCGTCAGTTTATATGCCATAGTAGAAGGTCTGTGAGGCTGGCAGGACCTTAGCAGAAAAACAACACGAACATCCATGCCTTACCCGTGGCTCGAACCCAGGTCTCTTAGATCAGTAGCAAAGCGCGCTAACCACTCGGCCATACCTTATTAAAATATGTTTTGATAATGTAAAACAGTGAAAAGCATTTTTCACAGAAAAAACACTGTTTCGAGAGAGAGAGAGAAATGCAGATTCTATTGTTAAAGTATTGGCAAGATGGGAAATTAACAGGCACAACGTTTTATGATCATTTTCTCATCACGTTATAGTAGTTTTCCATAATGGTGGGTTTAGTTATACTAACGTAACTAGCAAGCTACTTAGTGTAAATCAGCTATATGCTGACAGGCTCCTGTCAGACCTCTGTGGCAAACAGCTGCTTGAGGGGGTATTTATTTATTTTATTTATATATCTAAGGATGATTCTTTATAACAACTAGCCAGTCATAATTCAACAGCAGAAAACAGAAAAATTTAAAATTTCGAGCTAAAACGAATTTGTATGTTCTAATTACCTTGTATGACATATTAAACTCCGGCTCCTAAAGCTGCCTGTGCTTGAACTGTAGCCAGATAATAGCGCAGAATTTGTTAATAATGTAAGAGTCTCAAACAGGGATGCCAGACGTTTGTTTCGACATGCGGATTTCCTTTTAGCCAAAAGGAATTGACAGTTATTTTAGGAAAGTGTTTGATTTAACATGGAAAGATTTCTAAAATTTTTATATAAAAAAACTGCAAGAGTTTGGCCTTTTTTTATGTAATAACATGTTCATAAATTATTCACAAAAATTCCACGCAATAATTGTGCGAATCTCAGCTAATTTTAATTCAATTTGTATCCTGGATTCAAATTGAGGCAAAATATAAGCAGGGAATCGTAAATTGTATCCCGGGCTACTATTTGAGCATTTACGGTCCTCTTTCAAATATATAAGAGATTTTTAGACTTTAATCGCAAAGGTTGAAATGCAATATGCAGAATGCACAATCGAACCTTTTTATTTTTGGCTTGGATTCATCGGTAGAGTTACTCATCAACAAAAACTATAAGAATTATTTTCGGATATTCGACTTAAGGTTGCTTTTACGAACGATAAATCTGACAAATCAGATTTCACTGAGAAGAACCATTGTCTAAACACGGTCAAAAAAGTTTAGTAATTTGCTTCGTTCTATTTGGAAGAATACGTCATTAAGAGTTACAACTTCGGAATCATTTGGATTGCGAAGATTTCACACAATGATGGATGTTTTTTTTTCAAGAGATTTAATATACTTTAATATATGAAGCCAATTTTTCCGGAGGTTTTGACACTTAAATGAAAAGTGGCATTTACAGAATCTTTTCATTTCGATTGCAAAAACATATTTATACAAACACTTCGTATGAAAACACTCTTGTATGAAGTATTTACTGATCGATTGAAACATGACTTATGATTAAAGCTACACTTTTACACAGTTTCACGTCTTACCATTTTTAACATTATCTAAATGCCCTTTTCTTGGCTTATTTGAATCACACGAAACAAACTAAAAATATACCGTATATTTTTGGTGAACACAGTTATCTCAGGCTTTCATATAACTTTCTAATGCCTAGAACAAAAAATTACAAGTGATAAAAAATCGAATATTTATTTTCGTAATTTCTTACCTTTGAAACTTCTACAAGAGTTACATGAAAGTGTCCCACTCAGAAGGACATGTCGTACAAACATGCAAATAGAAGGGTGGGTGTGCGCAGTTGAGATATGCAAATGATGATTATCTGGAGACAATGACGTGTGTGACTCAAGAGATAAACGGTGCAAGAAGGAACAAGGATGGTATTGCGTTTATGCAGGTGGAAATCGTGCGAGCGGTTGAGATTAGGTGGTTCCGCTTGGAAATTGTTCAGCGAAGGCCGAAAATGCCCGGTACACGCCATCGACAGGTTTATCGCCATTTGGATGCTTTTGGAGAGAGGAAGAATTATAGGCCTATGTGAAGCTGGATGGACTACATATCGTGTCGCTGATCATGTTCATCAAGATGCACGAACTGTTGGATGCTGTTGGCACCAGTGGCGAAATGAAGGTTCTAACGTGCGTCGCAGAGGAGGTGGTGCCGTCCGACAGATGTCAGCAGGGCTTGAGAAGCGCATTGTTTGACGTGCTCGTTAGTCACCACACACAGCACTGCAGGCGACATTCAACGGGTTGTGTCAGCAGCCATGGACGTCCCCATAACGACCCGAATGTTAAACCGAAGGTTGCATGAGGCACACATGCGTTCTAGGCAACCGTTACGTCGACTGTCATTGACTGCAAACCATCGCAGCACTCGTCTGGCTTGGTGCCAAAGTCGTGCGAACTGGAGTCACGAATGGAACACTGTTGTGTCTAGTGATGAATCCCGTTTCTTTCTGGGTGCTGATGATCGACGGGTCTGTGTATGGTGACAACCTGGCAAGAGGACGGATCCAGTTTTTGTTCATGACCGGCACATCGCCTAACAGCCAGGCAAAATGGTATGAGGTACTATTGGATATGACAACGGGTCACCTCTTGTCTGCATCACGGGAACACTGACAACTGCACGATACGTTAGCGCGATTCTGCAGCCCGTTCTGTTACCGTTCCTGGGAGACATGCAGCAGACCATTTTCCAGCATGACAACGGCCATGTACATAATGCGTGCTTCTCCAGACAATGTTTGCAACATGTTCAAGTATAGCCATGGCCAGAACGATCTCCAGATTTATCCCCAATGGAAAATCTGTGGGAACACATTGGACGACGAGTGCAATCCTCTCATTGGGCAGCGCGGAATCTCGGTGAATTATAGGAGCAAGTCAACCCTGTTTGGTGTGCAATTCCTCAGGACCATATCCGCCGACTCCAAGTATTGCCGTTCACGGCGGTACAACCACCTATTGAGCCAGTCACTTTGTGCTGTGTTATCTCATCTTCTAACCGCTGTAAGTGACTGCAAATTAAATCATGGTATGTCAATATGTATTGCTATGAGTGTGTGCTACATTTCACCCCTCCTTTTGGGTGGAGCAATTTCAATGTAGTGCAGTGTTATTTAAACAAACTTATTTTATTTTACCAATTGCAGTCTCTCTTAAAACAATGAAGTTGACCAAACTGAAAAATAAAGTTGCGAATCTAAAACGCATGCAATTTCTTTAAAAGCTCACGTGCTTTCTATTAGAAGAAACAAAGCATACTTCACGAACCACAATGGAAACCTGTCATCTATTGTATTCTGACTCAGAATGCAAGGCTAAGATAGATAAAAAACAGGAGGTTCAAAGATTGTGACCAATTCTGACTGGAGTCCTGAGACAAGGCACAATTTTCCGAGACACCGACCCATTACTGAACACGACTCATTTTTACACATTTACATTTTGGCAAATTACCTAAAAACATCAATATACTCCTTGTGCCATTATCTTCAAGATACCCGAGTGAAGATGTTTTTTCTGCATGACGGAAATAAAAACGGCCAAATAAATTCGTTTCTTCTTGCATTGTACTTTCTAACGTAATTTCGAAAAAAAACACTTGCAAAATAAAGTTAAACAGCTGTACGAAACATTATTATTACTCTCTGAAATCTTTATTTATAAAAGAAATAATTTGAGTAAAAAAATCTTGCAGCACGGTTTAGTTAATAAATGCTAAGAATATTTCATTTGAGAGCTGGGGGTGGGTGGGGAGTAGGGGTGTCTGATATTAATAAATGAAATTTTAGTTCGTAATATTAATAATATCCTAGAAATTATTTATCTCAAAGATACCGGACTGTTTGCACTAGATTTGAAATAACAGCATAAAAAATTTGTGGTCACAGATGCGGCACTTTAACTTTTCAGTAGACGGAGTAATAAACCTCGCCAAAATATTGGTAGTTTGCTTAGTTTTGTAAAACATAACTCTGGTTCTTAATATATATTTATATTATCATTAGTAATGCAAAAAAGTATTACATAAAACATGAACATGAGATTTTTTACTATAAGTGATAGGGAAATTACTTGATACTTCATAATTAAAATAACTGTTTAAACCGAAAATAGTCTACCTGCCGTTTTTTACAATATGAGATCAGCTTCAAGATTTATATCAGTTTATGTCTCTTAACTTTCAAAACAAGAAGGACACTAAATCTAAATTCACACATAACTGAGGTTAAGCTCGACTTTTGTGTTTGCGAAAACTGTTTTTAGCAAAACTTTAACTTACTATATTTAATTGCCTTTTTATCTCCACATAAATACTTATATTTATTTATTAAGTTATATGAAGTGTTAAGTAATAAAGAGTTGATGCGAAGGTCTATCTATTTTAAATCTTAATTACTGACCATTCTTGGAAAGCAGTTACAAAAGTGTGCAATGACATTCTCTTTCTTTTGAGTATTAAAAAATCTATTAAACTATATAAAGATTGAGCGCATTATTGTCGTAGTTCATAGCAAGGTTTGCTGAAAAAAACATATAAGAGAGGATATTTTTTTCTCGAAAAAACAAAAGTAAACAAAGATACTACTAATAGTTGCAAACAATACTTTTTAGTAGGCTCTCGCCAGTTGCAAATTTGCCTTTCGCGGATCTGGTTGTTAGAGCGAATTTGTTTCAGGATGTGTGGTTCATTGATCGTTGGTGAGGAACTTGACCTTTCGTTGATCGGTCAAGGTACTGCTACAGAGAGGAGTAATAAATTTTCCTTAACACAAATTAAAAATTTTCGCTGAAGGTTTTGCCAAAGTTAACATTTCAAGTGAAATATTTAAAACGTTCGCAAGGAGAATGGAATGTCTGGAAAATATACAACCTAAGAAACTGCACAATTTTTGTTCAGGAGAAAAAATCCGGAAAGTTTCTGCTCATCAAAACTCTGAAGTTGTTAAGGCAACGTTTATTTTTTTAAAGTTAAAATTGGTTTGAAAATGGTTTCTTTGCAATTTGAAACAAAAAAAAAATGAATCAAAAACTATCACTTTTCGAAGTTTGTGTACGTTTAGCTTCTGGGGAGTACTTTTTTTTGCACGTCACAGGCTAAATGGCTAGGTTATTATAGAGACCCAAGAGTTTAGAGTTGGGTAGGGGAAAGAGATCCACTGTAGAGCTGTTAGGAGGCAAATGGTAGTCTGCCATCAAGACCTCCCAGTCTGTTCTTTTTCATACACAAGGTATTGCACTCCTGCACATGTGGCAGTGGCTTTAATGTCGGACAGTGGTCTTTTCCGGTCTGTTGACGTCCCCTTTTCAAAAAGGATAAGGAAAGGGTTAAAAATATCAATGTGGTGTCTGTGGGGTCTCTAATGTTAGAAGAACAGATTACAAGTCTGCTGGGTTACCGACTTTCTTATCTCATCCCCTTTTTCCAAAAAGAAAAATCCTCGAACAATTTCGTATTTCGAAAGAGAAAGGCGTCAAAGATTTCGCATTTCGGTGGAGAAAATTTTGCATTTTGAAGGGAAAATGATTGTGAAGATTTCGCATGTCTTACACTACTATGTCGAAAATATGCACCAAGCAAGGATCCCACTCTTCTTTTGTCATAGACCTTAAGTTTCGTCGATAGCGCGTGTGCAGTTCGCGACAATATTCAAAAACCTAACCCCTGCGATCGGCGAGGGCCTACTCTATTTGTAAAAAAGAGTAGACATCGGCAGCTGTGAAAGTTCTCAAGAGGCGCAGAATAATTCCGCTCTGCTTCAGATCTCGAAGAAAAAAAACGTAGTATCAAAGAAAAATATAAGCTATGAACTCAAAAATTGCGTTTTTTACCTCCTACCCAGGATAAAATTCATTCTTTTATTTGTTCTTGCCCTGGTCAAAGTCGCATTGAAATCAGCCGAGACCATATTTGGGAATTCTTTCACCAGGGAATATGGGAACAATTCTTTAAGACCAGTTAGCATGTTTTTATTCAACACAGTATATGTGTACAGTGTATACATAACGAACACACATTATACTCATGCATAATGGGATTAATGTCTGATCCGACGGATTTAGGTTCTCCGAGAACATTAGTGGTCCTTTTCTGACTAAGGGCAGGGGACGTTCAACATTGAAAGTCTTGATTCCTTGATGATTGGGGATTTGAACATGGTGTATTATTGACTAAACAGCCTCACCCTTCAGCAAGTGGTAAGCCCCGAAGCTGCGAAGTTCAGGTTAGGAACTGTTTCATTTGTTGTCTTGAAGCTCTTTTTGTACAAACAATAATGAAAGCTACTAGAAAGTTTAGTGATATTTCTACGTTTCATATGAAATACAGAAAAACAGCCTCTTTTGTAGCGAATTTAAATGGATGTGCATTCAGAGCATAATAATTTATTAACTGTATAATTTCGTAAAAGATCCAGATGGAGCATTGCATTCTTACACATTTCCTGTTGATTTCAAAGTGAAATATACAAAATAAATTATACAATGATTATTATTTGTGCGACAAAGCAAAAAAAAAATACCTGAAGTAACGAAGAAATAGTGGAGAGTCCATTTCTTTTAAAGTTTTGCTGAATGCCTGAAACTGCATTAACCTTTGATTGGCTTCTTGATTCACTATAAGCAACAATTTGATGTTCGTATTTCAGAGTTCGGAATTTCATACTTTCAAAAATTGCATATCGCTTCATTGAAGGATGAAACGGTTGGAGCAGACAAATGATAAAAGATTTGATTTTAGCCCCTTGAGAAGTAGTGAAATAATCTAATTATATTAATGTAAAAACTACATATATTACACAATGTGATATTTTTCTGATTTAATTATGATACAGATTCAAAAAGAATTTTGTATTTCAATATTCAAAATCCGCTGTATTTTTTTAAGTCTTAAATCATATGCTGTGTTTATTTACTAATGCTCAATTTCAATAATATGCAATAATTCCGCAACATGTAAGCTTCTAAACCTATTGCTTAAATGTTCTGAAATGTGTTGCCTTTTTAACTGTAATAAAATGGCATAGCTTCGATTAATGAATATTATGAGAATTAGAGATGTTTGAAAATTCAAATGTTTGTCATAAGTGGTTTAGAAATTGACAAGTGTTTAAATTCTAAACCTTTAGGGACTTTTATAAAAGTTGCAGACGACTTTTATAAAGTGTACAGTAATCGAAGAAAAAACATTCAAGATCATTTTCTGCAACTACTCTTTCCGTTAAATATCTTAATATTGAATTTACAGAATTTTTTTAAATCCGAGGTATGATAATCATTTAAATGCAAAAATAATTAAAAAGATCTTGTAAGCGAATAAAGACAAAGATTAAAAGCTAAAGGCGTTCTCGAAAAAGTTGCCAGGGTTACCAATCATTCGTAACAACAATATTCGTTCCAACTGCAGTTCCATCTGAGAATGGAAGCGTTTAAGATTTTTATATGCAACTGAAAAAATTTCAACATAATAAATAATGTAAAACATATTAAAAACTAAAGTTTTAACATTAACAACCAATAAACTTCATAACTTAACAGAAATATTTTCAAAAATTAATCAAAAACACTTCAAATATAGGAAAGACAAAAGAAACATTACCTTTACTTGCGAAATTGCCGTTGCCATATAAGAACAGCTTTTGCTGTAATTAGATACTATTACGTAATTATTATATGATTTATGTAGCGGAATAATTTATTTATTTAACATGAGGCCAAGTGTAGGGTGGCCAGACGGTCGCTTTTAAGCAGAATATATTCTCCTTTTTAACCCTTTTTATAGAAGAAATGTTCTTTTTGTTCCATTTTTTTTAACTACTAACAAATATCTTTTACTTTTAAAAACTTAAACTATAAAAATATGTTATTATTTTAGAAAAAGTGTAAAAATATAAAAAGTATTCAAAACACTAAACGAATCTTAATGATTAAACAATATCATTTTGTTCAAATCCTAAAGTCTAGCATTTCTAACTAATCAAGTTCAGCGGCAACGGAGCAATTATAAATTAGTGCAATAGCTATATCGGTTTGAACTTTGAAAATTTAAAAGTTATTTTATAAATATACGTATTAAAATATATGACTAACAGTGATCTCCACAATTTACCAATGATCGTATTTTAACTCGCTCTCAGAAAAAGTTGCCGATCGTTGATGTAAATAGCAAATTCCCAAATCGTTTGAATCTTGTTCGTAACATAATATTTGCTATTTCATATTTATTGTAATCAGCCTTTTTTGAAGTATCACCGACTCTCACTAAAGTTGTTGAATTTAGATACAGGAAGTTCATATACAATCAAGCAATTAAATTTATATTCTGCTATTTTACTTTATAATTATAATAAATCACTGTTTCTAGGAATAAACCCATACTGCATAGATTTACCAATAATTTTATGCTTGAATTAGAATTAATCAGAACAAGTGGGAGCATTCGTAACAAGTTTTTTTTCTTTCATCGTTTGAATCCGGTCTCAACAGTTCATCAATACCAAAATTGGTGGGAATTTACAGTGTTAGATTTTAATAAAATCCAACATAATAATGTTGTCTTTAAAAATCCCTTATCCATTATGAAATAAGCAAAATATTTGTAAAATTTAACAGTGTTGAATTTTGTTTCAAATTATTCCAAAAATGACATTTTTTTTTCGCTTTCGCTGTGCAGAATGCAAATGTTTAAAGAATATTTCCAATGATTGGAGTACAATACATAAATCAAAGAAATGATTTAAAAATATCAACTTTATATGCAACAACAACTGTGACTTATAATTATATCATCCTGTAATGGGTTTTTAAAGAAATTCGAAAGCGAAGAAATAAATCAATATATATTCAGAATTTAGATAAATATGTAAATTATCAGATTGTGTAAATTATCATATTCCGCCCCGGCTGAAAACGATGTTTCCTCTGTAATCATGATAGTGATTCTAAATTAAATCTGTAACTGTAATTGCTTGATATTAAACAGGGCCGGATCTAGATGTTTTCCTCTACATTCACTCCTGTTTAGGGGGAAATTTAGGGGAATGGATCCTGCCCTACTTAGATGTGTATAAGGAAAATCCGGCCCTGTTTAGGGAAGCAGGGGGGGCATGTCCTTCCCCCCTCCTAATAGTCTGAAGAGAGAATGCTAGTAAGGGAAATGGAGGGCAAAAAGTATTAAACTTGTGAATATTTCAGGAATTTTTCATGAGTTTTTTAAAAACTTCTAAATGAAGGGGAAACTGCTACATTGCAGTGGATATCCAATCTCCTGACCCCCACCCCTTTACCTCTTCCGGCTCGATTGCATCGCTTGTTCACCCCACCCCCATCTCCATTAATTTTTTTCTAGATTCAGGCCTAGTATTAAATGCGAATTTTCTAACTAAAAATACCTTCATTATGAGCTATAAAAGATACTACCGTTGGAAATAAATTCCCTTTGATAATGTTTAAATTTATGTAAAAACATTACTTGTTTTTTTAAACAAGTTAATAGTTATGTACTGAAGACCCACCATCCTCACAGATCCCTCTACTATGGTGTATTAAACTGACAGGCTCCTGTCAGACCTCTGTGAAAAGCAGCTGCTTGAGAAGGTATTTATTTTATTTTTATAAAAAAATAAATAAATAAATACCCCCTCAAGCAGCTGCTTGCCACAGAGGTCTGACAGGAGCCTGTCAGTTTATATGCCACAGTAGGAGATCTGAGAGGATGGCAGGATCTCAGCAGAAAAACGACACACACATCCATGCCTTACCCGGGGCTCGAACCCAGGTCCCGAGATCAGTAGCCAAGTGCGCTAACCACTCGTTAAAACTGTATGGCACTATAAAGATATACATCTGATTAGTCAAATACATAGCTATAGATACCTTTAGACACTATTGCAGAATATTGCCAAAATCCAGTTCTTCAGAGCTGCGTTGTTTTAAGATGTGCAGTTGTAGTAGGTTCATGCGTTGTTTAAAATGTGCAGTTTGTAGATTCCACTTTTCAGTTCTTGACTCACCGTGTAATTAAATTTCACTGCTTCACAAAATGGTTTGGATGTGTCATTGGAGATTCCTTCTGTTTTTATTTATTCATTTATTTTCATTTTGATGTCCGAGCACTAATACAGTTTATTATGCACCGTGAAATTTCTTGGAAGTACAAACTAGTTTTTACTTTCCTACTTTAGAAAAAGTTCAGATTTCTTAGAGATTATTATTAAAGTTCGCCGTAGCTCTTTTTAACTGGGTTTCTATTCACAACATTTTTCAGTGTGCTGACAGTGTGCAGTCCAGTGTGCAGTTTCAAACAACTATGTAGTCATCGTCACGAATTCACGGTGAATCAAAAACTGAAAAGTGCTGTGATAAATCGTGAAAGAATGAACCTATAACTGCACATTTCAAAACAACGCTACTTTAAAGAACTAGATATTGGCAATAATCTGAAATAATGTCTAAAAGTATTTATATCAATGTATTTAACCAATGCAGGTGCATATCTTTAAACTGCCCTACAGCTTTAACAGTACGTAACTTTTAACTGGTATAAATTATTTTGCTGAAGCAATTATTTTGTTTAAATAATTTAATAGTTTTTCTTTATTTTTCAAAAAATGTTTTGACAAGTTTTTACATTTTCAAAGGGAGAGAACGAAATGTTCTCGTTTTTGTTGTAAAAAAGAGAACACGTTTTCTTCTGCTATTATGTTTATTCTAATCATGTAGTGTTATTTCTCTAGACTTCTGTTCCCCCTTCTACTCCTTAATAATAAGACAATGTTTTCCCTAACATTTATGTATAAAATATTTCGAGGATCTTATCTCTGAATTTATTATATGCTTGAATATTTTCTCCAAAACAATTGTATTTCCAAAAGAACATAACTAATGGTCTGTTTCTACTTCAAAATATCTTATTTAAAATCCTGGGTACAGATTAGTAAAGTTTTCGAGCTCAAATAAACAAGAGTGAATTTTTCTGGTGGAAATATTCAGGTATTCATTGAAACCATTTACAATATGGTTTCAGAAATCTTTATATGCGGCTTCCAGACTAGGTAAGGTAAGATTGAAACAAAGAACGATTAGAGTGAATTCTGCAATTTTCAAGTGGAACATGGTTTACTGAGAGAATATAATCCTTATTTGAACTTTTGGGAGAAGTAAAATCTAAAATACACTAAGGTTCGCAGATCTGATCATTGCAGCAAATATTTTAAGGCATATTTTGCCGATCGCTGTCCAAGAGCTCAATCATTCGCTGTCTGCCGTGGAATTAGGTGCAATTCGCCTCAACATCGAGAAATAATACTCTATAACGTGCGAAAATATACGAGGGCGTTTGTGATATATGTAACAAGAGACTCTAGCACACATTGCACAAACCTTCTCACATACCTTATTATGAAATAATGACCTGGTTGGAGAACTGCACTTTTTTAAACGGGTTCGACAAAAAACAACAACAGAGTTCACCTGGACAAGAGCAATAATTTCTTTGTATATTTTGATCAAAGCAGAATTCGTGTATTGTACTTAACATGTGAACCTACGTTACTCATGTAAGTGGGCTGGCTTGTAATGCCAGTGCCAGAACAACTTCCAATGTCCTAAGGGATCTTATATTGAAATATTTTCGTATGTAAAGATTAAAGATTATTTATTAATATTTTCTAAAGGAAAAGATGAACTACTTTGCTCTGTTGACTGAGGTATCAGAACTCTTTGGTCGTTATTAAGTGTATGCTTTTAAGCTTGAGAATCGCGGATTATTGAAACGTAATCTCTGCAATCAGTGAGATCTGATTGTATAATAAATAGCACTGAAGTACCAGAAATCAACTCTGCGTAATAGTATGTTAGGTGGCTGTTCCATGACTATTACTTTACGTCGATTAAAACGGATTTCACCATTATTAAATATGAATGTAAAAGGCATAAATTAAAAAATATTTCTATTCATTTTATAATTATATTATTATACTAGGGTAAAAAAGGAAGGGAATAGAAATGGCGGAAGAAATTTCACGTGGATCATTAAAAGCTGAAATCATTTTTTTTCAGGATATTTTTTTTGGTAAATGCTTTCATGAATAAAATTACATCTTATTTAATAAAAAGAAAAATTGAGAAATGCTATTTTTTAAACTACAGTGTACAATTCTGGTCCTACTGGATGGTACAGTCGCTCAAGTCACACGAAGGTTGCCAGATCACTAATTTCTAAAAAAATCGTTGCCAGATATTTTTTCTGAATTCTGTAATCAACCGTAGTGTTCGGATACTTTTTTGAGCGACTGTACTATCGATGATTTCAAGAGAAAATGCTTTCGTGCAAAAAAAACATTCAAGGCAGAAATATTTTGTCCTGCAAACTAAATATTTTCTCGAAATGTTTTAAAAATAATACTCTTTCATTAAAAATGAAATCATAGATGCAAAACAATCATTAATGAGTCATTCTCTAAAAGGAGGAAAGTGATTTGGCATTATACAAAATGAAAAATGACCCGCGTGTTTGAAGTAGAGGTTTCATTGCTACATACTAAACATACTTTTATGTGGAATGTACTTACCGGTTTCCCGAAATTGTAAGAATAATTTAGTATGATTGAAAATAACATTGGATAATCCTTTCCATACTGTGAGAAGTTTTCTTAAACTAGGCGTCACAAAATCCAGCCAGGGACCTTTCCGGTCCATTTAAGAATTTTATCCTGCTCGCGCGGAAATTGGAAAATATAAAATATTTTTTTTTTAATCTCGCTCTTCTAAAGCGAATGGTATTTAAATAAGACGAAATACGAAAATTTTAATAAAACTATACAACTAGCTATAACATCATTGAAGCCAAATGCTCAGCAGCTCATTTCTGGGTCCAATCCCATACTTGCTTCGACAAGCCAACTTCTGTCCTTACGTTAAAACTAACTTTTAATTGATATTCCATTCCCTTTTATTATTTTGCACCTATACACATGGCAAGTAAAATGCAATACACAAGTAATTTTTGTCTATTTTACTGCACCCCCCTCCCAACTATTGGCTCACAGCATACATAATAATTTTGTATTCGACCAAGATCCAATACGTTTATGCTCCACTGCGTAAAACTATCAAATCTCCTAGGAGAGTGGATGCCAGATAAATTTACTTACTTATAACTGTACTGATAATAATCTTAAAAATCACTAATAGCAAATTTTGCATTCCAGAATGAGTCGAAAAATTGCTGAATTTCATTAACTGTGATAGAGTCAACGAAATAGAACAGAGCGATCAACATCGGTGTTACAGAGCCCCCAGTCGGAAGACAGAATAAATTACTTAATGCCCACACTTTACATGATCACTAGCATGTAAAGTATGAGAAATATTCACAAAATGAACACTAAAAATAATTTTCAGAAAAATAAGACTTTAACCTACCTTGTAACTGGAATCCAGTTTTGTTTCCATGGAACTTCTTTATGAAGCAGTTTTCATTTTTTGCATGTTCCAATTATCAAAGATGTCAAAGATATAAAATGCTTACTTTCTGAACAAATAGCAACTGATTAACACTGGAAACTTTGTGTGCCAATAATCTCTTCGAAATTACGTTACCTGTAACTGCTTTCTGCATCGACACGAAGACAGAGGACACATTCAGCGTCATTTAAAACGATGTATCTTTATATAGCCAATACACAAATTAAGTGTTTTCAGAAAAAATTTAATTGTGATTATTCACAGGCTTTCCTCCTGTTAACAGAAGAAAAATTTTTTGTCAGCGGAAAAAATTATGTTTCAATAAGGAGGAAAAAGAGACTACAGATAACATATTAATTGCTGTTTCCTATCCAATCAGAGGCAATTCATCGAAGGCGGCTTCTTGTGAGTTATTGAATCAAATTTCTCATTGATGACACTGAATTTGAGTAGTTGGATACTAAAAGTATCTTTAGAAATGGAACCGAATGGTATTTCGTGCTTCCGAAATTGATGTATAAGGGCGCTCTTTCACAGTCGAAGTTCGAAAGGGTTGATCAATGACCATAACTCAATATAAATAAAACAAAATAAATCCCTCCTCAAGCAGCTGCTTGCCACAGAGGTCTGACAGGAGCCTGTAAGTTTATATGCCACAGTAGAAGGTCTGTGAGGATGGCAGGACCTCAGCAGAAAAACAACACATAAATCCATGCCTTACCCGGGGCTCGAACCCATGTCCCTTAGATCAGTAGCCAAGCGTGCTAACCACTCGGCCATGGGACGGCTTAACTCAATATAGGAAGGTAAAAAATCTGAGACAGTTCTAGACACTGCATATTGTAGGGATTAAAATGATTAGAGTTGTGCATATAGGCTTAAAATAAGGTTTATGTAGGTATATTTTATTCTTCCGGCAAAATATATGTACTAATGATCCTGTGTTCTATAGTGCTTAATTCGATGTTTTTTGTCAAGTTTGTACAGAAAATGCACCTTTCGTATCAGTTACTTGTTACATTTTTTTCATGAGTTATGCGTTGAATCATTGCTGTTACGTGTTTACATTTTTTATGAGTTATGCGTTGAATTTAAATGAGATCTAAAGTACATTCAAAGCATTGACCTAAAGCTATGAGCTTACTGACCTAAAGCAATTGGCTACTCTAAGAGCGTATCTCCATCTTCTTCAAAGATTTCATCGTCTCTTTCGAGCATACGGACTGAGTGAAAGCTGCTCTAACGGATGGACCGTCAACTACTGATGGTGAACTTCGGAGAAAGAATGGCGAGAAGGGAGAAGAAGAAGGAAATCGTCCATCTACATTCGGTCACTCTGAGCACGATCATTTTGCCATAACCGTTGCCATTTCGAGCGGCGAAAAGTGAATTCGTAAGTACGTGTGCTCCTTTGGCCAGGATTCTTACATCTCGTTTAACGTACAGCTGCATTATACCGCTTTTCCCCATTTTTTTCTATGCAGGCTGCGAAATAAAAATGTTATCTAACCGAAGCATAACTAAATTTTAATGGCAGTTAAAACGCATTTACGTTTTCCTTAGTCAGTTCGATTAGGAGGCCATGCAGGAGAAAGAAGAAGGGTGTGATAAAGGGAATATTTTGAGACCGTAACAACGTATGGGGCAACTGGCTCCTCACCGTTAGCTAAGGAACGAGATGCAGAACGGTGGAGAAGAGGATGGATTGAAAGAGAACAAATTGTGCTTAGCCTTTGTTACATCAACTCTGGACGAAGATGCTGGGAGATAAGAATGAAGCCAAGTGATGTGGCTCTTGGCAGGTAAGCGAAGGCTAGCGAAGGGGTCAGTATAACGTTAGTCATGCATAAGAGTTTTAAAGAAAGACACAAATGTGAAAAATTTGCATTGCTTTGTAGCAATTTAAGAAACAAATGTGCAATCCAAAAATTTCACATCGTCTGAGTTATTTAAAAGAAGTATTAGGAAAATATATAATTATTTTAAGCCAATTAATAGAGTTCTTAATCTTGAGCTCATTAAGTTATTATTATAGAAAGAGAAAGAAAAATAATCTCAGATTTCTTCATAATCATTCCTTATTTTTCAGTGGATGTTCTGTTCCAGTAGCCGAGTGGTTAGTGTACTTGGCTCTGCAGCGAAGTGACCTGTGATCGAATCCTATAGAAGTCATGCTTGAGAAGACCCGTTGAGAAGTCTCGTCTGCCTCACAAATTTAGTTTTTTAACGAATTACACTGACAAGTGGAGTAACCAGAGCGAAGATTTTTATCGTCTGCGTCGTGCAACAGGGTCAAAGCCGGAGAATGGAATTTAGTGAAGGAAAGGTGAAATGATAGATGACTAGATAATGATCGAGTTTCGAAATGCAAATTTATTCCAAGGCAGGATCTATCAGAAGTGAAAACTAAGAATGTGATCCATCGAATTTAATATTTTTCACTTTTGAGGCAAGTTAATAATTCCTTTTTTAAGTTAAACTTTTCCAGTGAGCATGTGTTACGCCATCCTAATTTATTTCATTCTCCTTTATAAAGAGTTTGTACGTATTATATGTATATAGCCCAGCATTAGCATAAATGGGAATTATTTGCTAAATTGTTAAGTATGAGTTAGGTGAATGAACTATTTGACTTGATGGTCTATGACTGCTCCCAGATGTTATTTGACAGTGGCTTTCTAAGGAGACTGTATGATTCCGTCCGTCGACATTACTTGAGAAACCTATGCTGGGAAGGGATAGTTTCTCCCAAGAAGGCAAGCACTAAAAGGCGGCAATATAGCTTTGGCAAATGAACTGGGAAGAAATACTTCATTTGATGCGCCGAACGGACGAAAAGGACTTTAACCTTAAAAAGAAAGGATTTAAATAAAAAACCGAGATAGTTAGTAGGAGGAGGGAAGGAATTCCTCTCGCTGAACAATGAGGTTTAGTGATTAATTAATTAATGCTGTATGGAAAAGGACGGTATTTAGCCTCGTGTACGCCAACGTTCGGAGAAAGTCTTCCCAAAAATAAATATGTCATATATGAATAACAGTCATCATTCATAGTCAGTCACCGCCAAGCTCAAACAATCAGGTGCATATAGGAATGAATGCCAATGTTGTCCTACTTATTGCAATGGACATTGCTTCTTTTCATCGAGAAAACCGAAACCCGGGATGGAAATCCGCAAACATCCGAATTCTGTTTATGTGTGATACAATTTTTAAGACTGATTGCTAATGATATTAAACAGAAAATATAGCAAATACATATCATGGTGTTTTTTATGAGAAGTTACCAGTTGCGATGTAAATGTCTGATAAATGTTTCTTCAACATATGTATACGGAAGCACTTTATATAGAGGAAATGTATAGCTATCTAACTGACAACGAGGTGTCAAATCAATTAAAAGCCCATTCCATAGTAATCCGTCAACTGAAAATATTGACGCATTTGTGTTATTTACCTCTGCGCTGCCGAATTTCTTCCATACATTGGACTAAATGGACAAGTCATAAGGACCCCAAAGGCTGGGAGAAGTCAATGCAGGGAGAGTTCGGATTCGAACCTGAGAAGGCCAGATGACGAGCCTGCCTAAATAAACCTCACCCCTATAATCATTGATGTGTCATTTCTTTAAAAGTTAGCGCTAGGAGAAATACACTGAAGTATAAATAAACAGAAACTGAGTTAAAACAAACTGGAGTTTTGTGTCGGAATGTAAAAATGTTCTCAAAGATATTAAAGCATGATGGTTCATTCCTAAAGAACGAAAGATTTACGGGTACTTTGGCTGTTTAAAAGCAGTAATCACATATTTGCAAGAATACTTTTTAAAGACCATTGGAAAGAAGGGGAGAAATATTTCTTAAATAAAAAACAACTGATTTCTGGTCCGATCCGTTCAATCCACTCTCTTCTGGGGTTGATTTATTTTTCTAGTCCAGGGCCTCCAGCAGACCATTTTCTGCCAAAGGAAAAGAGGAAAAAAACCGCGACGGGTTTTAATTCTCAAATTCGAGGTTTCACATATTTCATAAAATGATCAATGATTCGAGATAATGCCTTAAACGCCAGTATTTGTGACAGGGATGCCTCACCCATTAGCCACCTGGGATACTTGTCCCACCAAAATTAATCACAAAAAATACACGAATTTCAAATTTAGTATTCATTATTTATCATATCTAAGTAAGCATAATATCATTTTCATATTCATTTTCTAATCATTATTTGCCGGGTCGTAGACAATCACGGCATTTACTTTGCTAGCCAGGGCTACGTCGGCTGCTTTCGTATTGTCAATGCTAATTTCAACATTGCGGCCACCACCCGGAACTTAGTGTTAGCTTTATAACAATCACAAAAATGCATATTCGATGAATGTAATAGCGCTCAATTGCAGCAGGTAGTGCCCCCATTTTGTAGTGACCCGTGACACTTGATTGGCTGATTCTACCAGTCCAACCAATAGTCGAAAATCTTGTTATTTAGCGAATATCTTTATTTGACTGTGGCAAGCTCAACAGGCCTAACATTCCTGACAAGATGTGCCTGACAAGATGTGAATGGATTGCCAGATTTTTATTTTGCCAAGGAAAGATACTTATGTACGAAGAATTTAAAAACATTAGGTATGACAATATAAAATACGTTGAACATATGCTCTACAAGAGAAAGCTAATAAGAGCTAATAATAAAATAATAAGAGATAATTAACTAATATTATAAATTAACTATAACCAAAACAGACAACTTTTCAAGTGATAATTTAAGGCGAGTAATTCAGTTTAAAATAATAAATATAAATTTGTAATCGGAAAGGTGTCAAAAAAGAGTAAACCTATGTATAAAGTTTCACGAATAGTTTTTTAAAATATCACTAGAATGGAGAAGAAAAAATGCACACACATATACAGTACATATGAGTAATTATTACAGCGGATAGGCAAAATATTGAATTTAAATAGAAAGGATAAGAACACCATTCGGAGTTGCTTTTATTTTCAGAATTTTTTTGTTAAGTGATGCGTTGTGAGAACAGCTGAAAAAAGGGAATATAAGCATTTACGAACGTCTTTTCAGTCCTATTCGGTTCAATTCAATATCTGGCATTTCTCCAATTTTTTCTACATCCGGGCGCTTCCTGTAGTAGTCAAAGTGCCCCATCAAATGTTTTAATCACGAGCCGACATTGTTTTTTGATAATTATTTATGCAGCTGAAAATATTTTTGAAAGATTTGGAATTCTTTCCTGTTATTAATTAAAACATTTTCACTTCAACTTATATCTCAAAAGGCTTCTACATGTACGTGACCTTCATTGAAATGCATGTAAAGAAAGTTAAAAGTTTAATCCCAGCACCAAAAAGCAATAAGGCTAAAGGTATGGATGAAATTAAGGTTAATGTTGCGAAAGTATTAGCAGATTGCATCTCAGAGCCATTAAATTACTTTTACAATTTATCACTTACTACAGAAAAACCCAGTTAATTTACATAAGGTAAGTTTGTTTCTGTTTGCAAAGAAGGTAATAAATATATTTTAAATGTTTATAGACTGATATCTATATTTGCTGTCGTCATCAAAATTTAGAAAGGTTGGTTCTTATGACATTATGTACATTTCTTCAGGACTTCAATCTGTTAATTGATGAACAAATTAATTTGCTACTCATATTTGACTCAATTAGCATTACTAATAATTTTCAAAGAAATTTTATTGAAAATCTGGAATAGAAAATAATAACAGCATTTCTTGATTTGATTAAGGCTTTTAACTATGTTGGTTAAGTTTCGAAAGTATTAATCATATCAAAAGAAATATCACAGGGAAGAATTTTAAGTACATAATCATACTTTCATTCTGACAATATTAAATATTGTATGACTAACAATAGTAAATTTATTCTTTTTTTCAGATGACACAATTATTTTTAGTACAAAAAACCTTGATTCATTAATATGAAATGTTGACGAGTCATTTTCAATATTAACGAATTTTGAGCTAGACAAAAGCTATATGATATGATCAGGAAAATAACAGGTAAAGTTATTGGAAATAAAAAAAAGAAGTTTCGAAATAGATGGATTAATGAGATAATTATGAGAAATATTGAAGAAACGAAAAGAGTATATTGGAGTATATTGAAAAGAGTAACATTTCTGAGTTCAATAAAAGGAAGAGGATACGATCATATACAGAGAAAGGAAAAGATTAGTTAAATATCAAGTCAGGAAAGCTCAAAACCCTAAATGGGACAGAATATGTTATAAAAATCAATAGCAATAGCAAGATCAAATATCAATAACAAGATTGGATACGAAAGAGCTGCAGAATCCTGGTCTATTCAAAAGAACCTTCGGCAAAACACTGAACATAAAAGAAACTGAATCTTATTAGCCTAAACAAATAGACGGATTATTATGAGCGATTTCTTAACGAAGGAAGCGAAGAATTTAGAGATAGTATAGGAATCTAAAGGAATCAATATGGGTAGCTTTACTACTGAAAGAGAGGTTGAAGAAGAATTAAAAAAATGAAAAATCATAAAACATCTGGAAAGGAGGATTAGTTGTGGAACGTTTTAAATATTGAGGGAACAAAGTTAGTCTATTAATAACTAAATTAATTAGAGGCATTTTAAATGGTGAAGAAATACCGGTGGATATGAACTTGGTTATATTACATCAATATTTAAAGAAAGAGACAGGAAAATTTGTTCCAATTACAAGAGAATTTGTGTAACTAACCCCATAGCAAGACTTCTTAGTAGAATTAAAGAAACAAGCTGCAAATGGAATTTCGTTGTTCACGAAGAACCATGTGGATTTACGGCAGGGAAATCACGCATCGATCACAACGATTATTTGCTATAAAACAGATATTATATATATATTAGAAAAAACAAAGGGAAGGAAATTGGATTGAATTTTTTCAGATCTTGAAAAAGCATACAGTGTACCTAGGAAGCTTCTTTGGAAAGCTATGTATGAAATTGACATCAACAAATTAAATCACTTATTAATATTATTATAAGATTATGTGAAGACAATAAATTCAAATTAAAAATTCATAATATTTTTCTAGAGAATTCAACACGACCTTCAGGGTTTTAGTATGTCTCTAATATTGTTTAAAATCTTCATAGAAGTAGTCATGAATAACTGGTCAAGAAAATGGAGACCAGTAGATTTACAGATTCAAAAAGTCTTAAACTTGCACCATCTGTTGTTTGCTGACCACCAAGAGGTACGTAATTGCTCAAGACTATAAAGATACGAACTTCCTCTTTCGAAAGTTATTAGAGGAATACAACAAATGGGGTTTGAACGTAAATTAAAACAAACAAACAGAATCTTGAGCACAAACCATACTGCAGAAATTGCAATCAAAATATCACAATAAAATATTTGGGATCAATAGTTTAAATTGATGGGTCATCAGACGAAGAAATGGGAAAGAGAATCGGTAAGAGAACTATAGGATTGCTGGATCCAGTCTTATGGTGTAAAAGCATAATTTAAAACAAATCATCTTTTTAAGCAAAACACAGAACATCATGCTATATCGAGCAACAACAGGGCAAATAAAATAAAACGTTAACGAAAGAAGTTACATTTTGTGGAGATGCAATTTTTGACGAAAATCGGTAAAAATAATTATGATGGAAAGGGTTCGAAAAGAAGCCATTAGAGCTGTAATGGAAGTTGAAAAGATTGTTATTGAAAGATCGAGAAGAAACAATTAAGATGGTGTGGACATGTGAAACGTATGGATGAAGAAGGAATTCCTAAATGATTTTAAAATGGAACCCTGAAGGAAAAAGCGTTAGAGGTAGACTAAATGAATCATGGATCGAAGGAATAAAGAAAGCGATCGTACAACGGAATCTAAGTGATGAAGACTGTTTTAAACAGAAATGAATGGAGAAAAATAATTTCTGGGTAAATTTTTGGGTTGCAGAAAACCCAAACCAAAAAAAATTCTGTATTAATTATTTAATAATTCATGTTAATAAAACGGCATTCCTATTATTTAAGAATAAAAATAAGCAATAGCCATTGAATAATTTAAAAATTAAGAAGGATAAATTTTACCTCCAGTAGTGTGTATAAATTTCTAAGGTTATATTAGACCAGGTCTCTAACACGCTGATCATTGCAAAAGAATTTGTTGCTCATAAAACGAATAATCAGTATACCGAATCTGGCTCTCCAATTTTTTTTTACCAAACCTTTTTAGGTGGATAACTAAACGATTGGACGGGCCTGTGTTACATGATAAACTGAACAGGACAATCCACGTCGATTAACCAAATTAGGAATTTTATATCTAGAAATATTGGACTTATACGCAGAGTTAATTGCCATTTTACTAAAAGCATTTCAGTGATCTTTACTGCACATTTGTGTGTACTTACAAAATTTAAGATATTGATTTACTCGTTCGGTTAATTTAAACGTTATTCATGTTTTGCCAAAAAAAAAACCTTAGACATACTTTAATCTTCAGTATCATGCTCCTGTTTTTAGTCAATCTCACTAATCTAATAAATATGTATATTTATAAACGAGATCTGCTCATTATATTTATCATTTTCACCCGTCGTTTAATCTATATTTTATTTAATCTTAGTATAAAATTATTTATCTATTTATTTAATAACAGAGAAAACTCTTCCATTTCTTTCTAGAAGAATCTCTACTATAGATGAAGAAATCAACTTCTTATTATGTGAAGGTGTTAGTCTTGGGAAATAAGAGTACATAGAGGAAGAGGTGAACAAAACCTTTTCAAACTTTCCGTTGATAAAACTGAAGTAGAGTACAATTTCTATGCAAACCACGTATGCAAATTAAACTGTTTAGTCGTCGTTTGAATGAAAACAAAGATCGATCGTATCGTAATCCTGCTCTAACAGAAATCTCTTTCATTTCTTTCTAACAAGAGGAGACGAGAGTTTGCTGCATTCAGATGCGTTCAGTCTCCTAATCTGAGATTCCCATTTTCGTACCGAAATGATGCGCAAGCTTTTCTGAATTCTATCTCTCTCTCCCTCTTTCTCTGTTCCTGATGAGAAAGAAGACTCCACTGCCCGTGGGGAAACCTTCGTCCGTTTGATGAGATATCAAGCCTTGACTCTATATGAAAGAGAGCTGATCAGAATTTTTGTTATTTGATGAAATTTAAAAAAAAATGTTGAATAGCCTTAACCGGAGACTACTGTTTATCTGTTGAGTGAGTAACTTTCTTTAAGACTTTGAGTGCCAGGATCAGATGGACGCTCTGTATTTCATACATAATTTCTTTTAAAATCAAAAAATTGGAATGAATGAATTGATCAGAGCTGAAACTATTAGCAACTTCAATAAAAACTGCGAAGGCCATGTGCAGATGACACACGAACCGGTTTCAGAAAGCTGAAACCGGACAGTTTAGCTATGGTTCTGATTTCAATTTACTGAAACTGGGACATTTCGTCTTGAAGTTCCATAGAAAACGTAACTAAATTGAACTAGATTTAACCAGGCCGAGATCTAGAAAAAAAATAAAGGGGCCAGGGGCAAGATACTTGATTTCCATTGCAGAGGAACATTTTTCACTTTCATTTTAAAGATTTTTAAAATTTCATGAAAAATTATGAAATATGCACAAATTTAAGACTTACTAGAATTATCAAAGCCCTCTTAGATCCGACCCTGAATATAACTAATACAACGGGACAACAGGCACGACGGACAATTCGCAGTAGGTGGGAGGAGTAATAATTCGGCCCTTCTAGGCGCGTGAAATACAGATTTTCGGCATATAGATTGACCGTAAGCCTATGTCTCACAGAGGTGTACTTTTCTCTTGGCACGGCTAATTCGAAGCCCACCTCGCCAACAACACTCATTTATGTCTCTAGTGTGCACCGATGCTCAGTGTAAAACTACGTTATTCCACTAAAAAGAGTCCATGTAAATTAGAAAAAGACTTAAATACTGTAATCGAAATGTCCCAAAACCTCGTTAACTAAATGCACGTAAATCAACAGGTGATTTGATATCGTCACATAAAAACCGGGACATTTGGAAGTCACGAAAATCGACACACCGAGACAGTTCTCTAAAAGGTGGGACGTATGGACAACCTATATGTACTTCAACTGTCATTCAAAGGGTTAAATTCTATCTTGAAACTTGAGATCATTTATCCCTAGCGTGACATCAAAGATTTTAGCCTATTCTGTAGCTTAGGATCAAAACCAAATCCTACCTTTCTGAATAAGAATCTCTTTTCTTTATTTATAAATGGATTTTTCTCAAAATTTACTCGTACATATCATCAGTTGACAAATTCAATTATGTAGGTTTTTAGTAGACATATTTGCAACGCAAAAAACGATTAGAAATTGCTAAATTAAGAATAATTGTTATGTTTCGAGTCCCGGGTAAGGCATGGCTGTTTGTGTCGTTTTTCTGCTGAGGGCCTGCCATCCTCTCAGACCTTCTACTATGACGTATAAACTGGCAGGCTCCTGTCAGATTTCTGTGGCAAGCAGCTGCTTGAGGGGGGTATTTATTATTATTTTATTTATACTATTAGCTAAAATGCTGAGATTAAATTCGTAAAATTGGAAATGGGTTAAAACTACGTTATTCATTTCTTTAAAAGGAAAAGGCATTAAATCGGTTATGATTAACTTGCATCATGATTGTTCCTTTTACAGCACTAAAGTAAATTTCTAATTCCAAAAAATTTATTTCCATTTGTCTTTACGATGTTATTCACAATCACAGAGCCAGATCTAGGGTAGAGGGGGGGGGGGTTCTGAAGAGGAGGGGGTGAAAGGGGGTGGTGCATGCCCCCCTTTTAGAATGCTAGTAATTGTGATGGAGGCAAAAAATTGTTGAACTTATTTATATCATGGATTTTTCACGACATTTTTCAAAGGCCTGTGAAAAGGAGGGGAGGAATGTTATACTGAATTGGGAATCCAGTCTCTTGCTCACCCCCCCCCCCCCCCCCACTTACATATTCCAGGCTCAATTGTGTTTCTTGCTTCCCCCCTCCCGAATGTTTTGTAGAACCAGGCCTGTATATTGAAGAATGTCTAATATGATATCGCTGTATATCGAATTCGACATATTTTATTTGTTTATATGTTCTACAGATTAACGTCAAGAGCAAGAATAGAAATAGATGGAAAATAGGAAAGAAGAAGTATTAAGTTCTACTACTCTGTGTTTAAAATATCTATACCTCCGAGAGAATTCATAGGAGAAAGTAAAATGACAATAAGTGTTATGAAGTAATATGATAATTGGACAGGATCCCCTTTACATCAGTGGAATCCCAATTGCACCTATGTTGGCGTGCAGGCCCGGATCTAGAAATAAATTGAGTTGGGGTGAGAGTGAGAAACACAATCGAGCAAGAAAAATGTAATAAAAAAAGTGGGGGGGATGGACTGGATTAATAATGCAGTCCTCCGTTTCACAGGTCTTTGGAAAATATTTTTGAAAACTGCAAGAAATCTAAACAAGTTAAATTTTTTGTCTCTATAAAAAGGAGGGAGGGAGGCGGGGGGGGGGGAGCAGGGACCTCTAGATTCTGCGCTGTTGGAATGGGAGTGAATTTTACTCTAAACAGAACATACAGAACATTGTATAGGAAAAAAGGTAGAAGAAATCATCCAGAATTGGGGAAAAGGAAAGACCAAAAATGCGATGGTCTGACAAGATGTGTCAAACAGTTGTGTTATTAGTCTACATTAGCTAAATGCCATAACCTCTGCTTAGGATATCCAACCAATCTGAATTGTACAATTGTGTAAAATTTTATGCCAGATCGTTGAACCTGTGGACTTTGCACGCATATTCTACCTGTTCTTTACTGAAAACATAAAACTACTTGAGCCTTATAACGGCTTAACTTCTTTTGAACTTCGGTGTTTCGTTTTGAGCAGTGCAATGCTTCTCAGGTATCCAAGAGAGAATACTGAAGTTCACTGAAAGCCGTCATTTTCAAAGACTATGAGTTTCATTCACTGAAACAATTTGTAACGCACAAAACAAAATAATTTTATTTTGTGCCAAATATATGCTTCGTATATAATTTTAGTACAACTGCGCGATTTATAATATGATTACAAACGTAATATTTTTATGGAATAATATTTGCATTCATGAGAAGAAGTAAATCCGTTCCTCCAGTCGGGAGTTGCCGTTGTTGTAATCTGTGGAATATAGCAAAAAAAAAAAGGCTGCGAACCTTAATCGATGAGGACATTTTTCACAGTACATAATTAGTTTATTGTTATGGTTGAAATTCATGACGTTTTTCACTTTTGCAAATTCAAAGAGAATTTTTTTTTTTGCAAGAACAAACGTTTTGCTCGGGTTTATAAATGATAAATGACTGTATTTTATCGTTTTAAATATTCATCACTTCCGCTTTTTTCTCGACGTTTAATTTCATTCTCCTAAATCACAAAGTGGCTACTTAGCTTTCGACCCGTCACTTGACATTCACTTTTTTTTTCTTTCCAGCCAAGAACACTTTCTTTTCCACCTTTTCTTCGTCGGATGCGACATTCCTTGGATCCCTCGCTGACCTTCTGACCTTTACTACTCCGCTTCACTCTTGTCCACACCTATTTTTAAGGACATCACTTGTTTTTAGAAAGCTAACAGGCGTGGCGCTGCTTTTCCCTCCGTCGCACATCAAGTGTTATTTTCTGTAGTTGCTCTTCAACAAATTCTTCGCAGCTTTTTTACACTCTTCTGTCAAATGAGTTTTTTTATTTCCTGCATTTCCTGGTGGTTAATTGCATTCCTCGTGAGTTTTTCACTTCGCGCTTCCTTCGCCACTTCCTTTCAGAGCGATTTTGTTTCGCTGCATTCGACACTTCCAAGGCACGCGCGGTTGTTCCGTTTCGGTCCTCACCAAAGTCGTTTCGTTTCCAATTCTTTTCCATCCATTCCGTTTCTTCCTCTCATTCCATTTATCATTTGGCTTCATATTTTTGACTTAGGCATGCTGGATTTTAACTTCGTTATTATTTATGTGACGATTTTACTGCTCGTTCACTATCGTGAATTTATCATAGTACAAATTATTTTATAAAATGTAATCCTTTTCGTCTAATATCGGCATCTTTATATTTCAAAATTCCTAATGTGGTTCTTTTAAATTAATCATTCATCTACAGTAAAAAAGGTTTTTTATTGTTCCATTAAGTGAGACTTCTAAAGAGAATTATTTTAATGTAATTTGTCTCTCATGATTTTTGAAACTCATCGGCTTTTACAGTTTTCGTTTGCTTTTTAGCAGCTCCTAAAAGGAAATACCGTATTTTTCTTTCATGTTGTTTTTCTTTCTTTACCCGATTGGGATGGCTTGGACTCCAGCCCTTTATTTGAATTGCATAATTTGGAACAGAAGATACCAATCAGTCGAATGAAGCCATTCTTACTTCTTTTAAGATTGATAGTCTTCCGAAAATTTGCTTTATTTCGAAATAAAGCTATTTGATGGAGTATGAAGATTGAGAATCTATGCTTATATAGGGCTCAGATATTATTATATACGATCAGGGATAAATAAATACAATATTTGCCCAAATGAATCATCGGATTTTTCTCCTCTTCTATGTGGATTCTCGAGTTCATTCTTGGTAACATACATATACATACATACATACAAAATCCTCATGCAGCCATGGGCTACGGAGGTCTTATCAGACTGTAATTTTCCTCTCCAGAGTTGTCTGTTCTGATCTACAGCTGCTGAATTTGGTCACTGTAAGCCAATTTTAACAAGGTCCTTCTTGACATTGGAACGCATCCTAGGGCTTCCCCTTTTCCTGAAACCTTTGGGAACACTGTTAATAATCCTATTTTCCAATCTGCAGCTATGCATACGGGCAACATGGCCAAACCAACGCAGTCTCTCTCTGCACAATATGCTGCTCAAAGGAGGTTGCTGACTCCTTCTTCTAACCGCATCATTTCTTACAAAGTCAAACATCTAATGCTCAAGATACTGCGCAAGAATATAGAATCAAAGACATCAAGTTTCTTTTTATCCTGCTTACAAAGGGTTCATGTTTCGCTACCATAACTAACCTGAGAAAGGACTACACTATTATACAGACTAATTTTAGTCACGCTTATTTTTTCCACACTCTCCACAGATTCTTAAATGTACCAGCGGCAATCCCTGTTCTTCTATTTATCTCATGCCGCATATCACCAGTATCTGTTACATAGCTCCCAAGATAATTAAACTGAGATACTTGCTCAGTAGTACAGCCATTCAAAGCAACTGAAGCACCATCTGCCTGACCAATTTTCATCACTTTAGTTTTTTCTCTGTTTATCACCAAACCTACTCTATTACCAGTTTCATCAACAGCCCTAACGAAAGAATTCATCTCATCAACATCGTTGGCCAACGTGGTCAAATCATCTGCATAATCTAAATAAGAAATTTTGATATCTCTAGACCATTGAAGGCCAAAATCTTTCCCTTGCAGATAATTTCGCATTAATATAATCAATAACCAAGTTAAAGATAAAATGACACAAAATGCACCCTAGTTTAACGCCATTAGCAATGCTAAACCAATCGCTGCGAGCCTTACCAACTTTCACACATGACTCATTGTTATTCTAGAAAGCTTTCATTATATTAACTTGCCAGGTATTCCACATGATCTAACGATCAATCACAAATTGTGTCGATCAACAGAGTCAAAACCATTTTTGAAATCTACAAAGTTAATAATCAATGGTTTCTGAAATTCTAAACATTTCTTAAAAATCCACCTAAGTGAAAATATTTGATCAATACATCCCCTACTACTTCTGAATCCACACTGTTCATCAAGCAGTTGTCCATCAACCAAATTTTCAATTCTATTAAGAATGTGTCATGCAAAGAACTTTACCTGGAATAGAAAGTAAAGCAATTCCCATATAACCATCACAAGAACTGCGATCACCTTTTTTAAAAATTGGGATAATAATATATGTAGTAAAATCCTTAGGAACAACACCCTTATCATAAAAAATATTCAAACTTTCAGTCAACCATGTGTCTCTACAAGTATTAACAGTTCTGAGCATTTAAGTGGTGATTTCCCCAGGATTTATGCAGTTTTAAATTAGATATAGCCGAAGTGACTTCAGAATGTTATATAGGGCCATCATAAAAGCCAGTAATGCATCTTTCCTCATTACAAACGATGGGAGTGGAAAATATCACATTGTTTAGAACATCTCTGAAATTCTCAGTCCAATTAGCCATCACAGAATTCTCACCTTCAACCACCTTGCCATGTTTATCCCTCAGTCCCTGTCTACCTACCCGATTTTTCCCCACAAAACATTAACAATGTGGCACAACTTGATTTAGACAGCTATTGTGCTATCTAACTGCCAAGCTACCAAGCCAAAGATTCTTATCTGCTGTTAACTGATCCTTTACATTTTTATTAAGCGCGTTGTAATGTCTGTTAGGACTAGTAGGGTGTTGATTCATATTATTCCTGCACTTCCTTCTTTCAGAAGTAAGTTTCATAGTCTTGTTACTCAAATAATTTTGTTTCCTCTGTTCCCTTTTACCCAAAAGAGTACTGTTGGTTTCAAGAAAAGCCTGTTTGAACTGATCCCATTCTTTCTCACTTTCAGCAGTAGGCACACCACGATTGTCATAACGACTAAGTAGCTTATCGTGGTATGTTTTGGCTACATCTGTATCTTTCAAAGTTTCAGTGCTAAAAGTAATTCTCTTAACCTTGCACAACATTTCTTAATTTTCAGATGCAAGACACTATCGACCAGGTAATGATCAGACCCAATTTCAGCTCTCCTGTATGATATGGTATTTCTAACTGAATTAGCCCATTTGTTGTTAATTGAAATATAATCTATCATATTCCTGTGCAACCCATCAGGTGAAACCCATGTATATTTACAAATGTCCTGGTATTTGTAGTATATTTTAGTTATTCGCAAACCATTAAATTTACTTATCTGCAGAAGACGTTCTCCATTGCCATTGGAACTACCAATGCCAAAGGGACTTAAAACTCCTGGACAAAAGTCAGAGTCAGTTACCAACATTAGCATTGAAGTCACCTAGCACAAGAAGTAATATCTCTTTTTTAACAGAATTCAAAATATCCTGAAGCTAGCTATAAAACATATCCTTCTCGTTCTCATTAGAGTCCTCTGTGGGGGCGCAACAATGATGACATTAAAGTCTTTATTTTTAGTTTTAAATTTAGCTGTAGGAGACCTTTCATTTATGCAGTCATATCATTGAAGAGCATCACTGGCGTGTCTGCTAAGAAGCTAACCTACACCTTGAAGATCCTTTACATCCTCCCTCCTTGAATAGAGAAATTGAAAGCAATTTTTAAATATCTGACCTTTACCTGTCCGTCTGGTCTCTTGCAGGCCCAGAATCGCTAGGTTATAACGCTGGATTTCCGGCGTGAGGACGTAAAGAGAAAAATCTCTATTGTAACGTCCTCACGTTCCACCTACTTGCAGAGAGAAAATGATTAGTAGGATTTTTAAAGAAACTAGGTTTTTTGAGATAGGTAGGGCCAACAATACCAGTCTCCTGATCGCAAGCATGGGGCAAAGACCTGTTCCCTCACCGCTAATGGCTGAAGTCACCGATGCTGGTAGGAATTTCAGGCACCACCTTTTCAAGTGGACCTTTTCAAGAGCCATAAAACCTGCCTGAGACATTACTGCAGTTTAGGATTGACGATGGCCAACTAGCTAAGTGAGGGTTCAGGTACCTGCGATGACCTTTGATCAGGATTATCCACCAGCTGATATAAGGTATCCTATGTCTCTGTTCACTTAGGGATGGCAACACAGAAGCAAACAGAAAACACAGCGACAGATTCTCCCTCAAAAGAGGCCCACCAGTGCAGCAAGTCCAGGATCCATAATCAAGCTCAAATCTATAATCCAGTCTAGTCTAGTAGGTATAAATGGTTAACACCAGGACCCTTCAAAGTTGACCATTCCTCAGCAGGGTTGAAAAAAAATTGGAAAACGTTGCCATAGATGACCAGATTAGTAGGCCACTGAACTGGCACCCTCCCCTTCCATTCCCTTCTAAATGAGAACATCTCTTTTGAAAGGTACTAACGGCCTGCACTAGCAGAGAAGGCGGGGGTCGGACATTAGGTGCTAGACCTAGCAGATTCTATGCATCATCACTGGGGATTGGTACACCGCTCTCCTTCCAGTTTATGCCTAGCTACCATTTACAGATCTTGTTGGTAACTGAGCAATCAATTCGAGATCCATCCACGATATTTAATGTTTCTCCCCTGAATTTATGGCACAAAGTGGATTATGGGACAAATTCCAGGTAAAGCTAGTACAGCTAATCTGTTTAAATATATATATTTAGACAAATATTACAATCTAGGCTTAAGAAATTTAGGTTGTAAAATAGGATTAAAAAAGAACCAGTAAGAGGATTTGAGATTGTTTCCTTAAAAAAATAAAAATAAATAAATACCCCCTCAAGCAGCTGCTTGCCACAGAGGTCTGACAGGAGCCTGTCAGTTTATATGCCAGAGTAGGTCTGAGAGGATGGCAGGAACTCAGCAGAAAAACAACACATACATCCAAGCCTTACCCGGGGCTCGGGTAAAGCTTGGATAAAGCGGGTAAAGCTTCTTAGCTGATGAAAATTATGAGCTTTCGTTCCTCTCTCGGTGCTTTCTATGTTTAGCTGTTGTTAAGAAAGCTACTCACCATGCCAACGATCTTCTGCTGCAACCAACTCATAACAGATGTAAAGTTATTCTCCACTGCACATAATTGCATGTTAAGTGATAAGAGATGAAACACGACAACCATTAGCAGACCGTGGAATCTATAGGCAATTCTACTGCAAAGTTAAAGCTAACAGAGTTACACACTAATTATCCAAATAGAACCAGAAAGCACAAATAGGACGTGTCTGAAATACGAGATGCATTATTTAGTTTCTTCTGGAAAAATTAATGGCAACATAATTAAAACGACATTTCTTATTCATTAGTTTCGCTGTCTGATTTCAGTTGCGAGAATTTTATTTCTGTGAAATTTGAAAACCGACGCAGAAATTGTTCTGCAAATTTTCTATGTGCTCGGCATAAACAACATTTCACTAGTGCATGCAATTGCCAGTTCGATGTGAAATATCAAGGCGCTCTCCTATAGAACGATAATTTTTTTGTCCATTAACATATGCAGAAGTCATTTAATAAACTATCATTTTGAAAGCATTCAGAGTAAGAAGTTTTTGGTTGCTGTGATTAGTTTCAATTGTACATATGCAAGGTCACAGCCTAGATGGTCGCAAACAATCCCTGTAAATGCTTAATGGAAACGAGAAAAAGACCGAAGAATATTTTCGAAAATGTAAACATTAATGTGCACGCTTCCCCTTCATTCTATCGTTTAAAAGTTTATAACTAACAGATTCTGCCTCAAAAGAGGCGTTAGGAAAAGGTGGTGTTAGGAAACCATTAAAGATTATCCTCGTTCTAGGCAGATAGTTGAAGCTTTCAATCGGGAAACGTACAATAAATGAAGTATATATTTGTAATATCAAGATTAATACAAATATTTCTTCTCAGACAGGATGCATAAATGAGCAAATACTAACCTTTATTTAATAAACAGCATGAAAACCTCTAGCAGAAGAGACACAGGTATTAAGAAGACGAGGCATTCTGTCCATTAGACCGTCAATCATATCCTAGGGATGTTCGTTTATGCAGCATCGATCTTTGCTTGCAACTCCTGTTAAGATACAAACAGGAGAGATCCTGAGAAGTTGTCCAAAATGGTCCCAGATGTGCTTAATTGGAAACAGGTTTGGAGATTTCGACGGCCATGGCTGAACATGGCTGATCACGCAACATAGCCTATACATAGTAACACGTGCAGTGTGTGGGAGAGCGTTGTCGTGATCCAGAGTACTGAACAGTATTTTTTGGAGGAATGGTAGCACTACGGATTGCACAACAAATTTGATGTAGTATTGAATAGTTTCAATGCCCTGGATGTGCAACGGGCCATACATGATCCTACCCCACACCGCTATAGAGGAGGCTGGACTCCGGTTTACGACGCACACCTAGAGACGTGTGCTCTGTCATCATAATGACCTGAGATGAAACCTGGACTTTTCGTGAACATCACGAATCTCTATTCAAGCAGCCAGTGACTCCGATTTCGGTATCATTCCAACTGACTGGTTCTGTGTTGTGGTAGCAATAGGAGGCCTTTGGAGAGGTCTACAGAGATCGGCGTTGTCTAAATAGCATCGAATCGCTAGTGTACCATTGACTCTTAGCAGACCCCTCCCCCATGAGCTGGTTCGCAGTACCGAAGTGTTCCCTCAAACACAATTCTTCGGCGTTAGCAATCTTGTGAGTAGTGGCTCTGCTACGTCTTCAGTTCCCAGCCTCCGTTTGCTTTGCTCTGTAACCCAATGGCACCAACTGCATTGCACAATTCCAACACCGATGATCAATTCATACGTCACGGCTCTCATGGACAGTCTCACCTGTCGTAATCCAATGCCACTCGCATGCTCGATGTTCATCAATTGATGATACGAGGGACGTTGTTATACTTTAGGTATGGCTTGTTCTTCCTACAACTGAGAATGTACTGTAAAATTTCTTCCAATCCAAAAGACTGTTATGTCCTGCAAACAGGGGATGTTTTATAGTACGCTCAGTATACGCAGATGGTAGGGCCTGTGTGGCTAAAGGGCCTCCGAATTCCAGTTTCGAACATACTCATTTTTATTTAGGTGAATGAACAGAACTCTCTAAAAAAAACATAAAAATCATTTTTAAAAATGATTTAAATTTTTTTTAAAAATCATTTCCACGCATGACCATTCAATGTAGAATAATTGTTGTAATTATTAGCATATCTCGCCCAACAGAACTGTTGATGTAATTTGAACGCCTTTACTTTTACCCTTCATGGTTTAAAAATAAATCAGTGAAAGTGAAAAACCGTATGAAAGAACCTATTTAAAACTATTCCTCTATATTCCTATATTTAAGCAGAGAACCTCTTTAAAACCATTCTGGGTAATTAGGATGGATTTGTTTTTAAAATTGTAGTAAGTAACATTATTTAATTTTCAATATCACAGAAATCTATTAGCAGTCAATTGTACAAATGTTCATTTCTACGGCAATGCCGTTAAGTATAAAATGGAATTATTTAATGCATTTGAATTTACCCTCCCCTACAATTTGACTTCTCTGGGTTTTACCGCAATCGTGGATGGGGGTGGCTCAGTCGGTAGTGCACCAGACTCGTAATCTGCAGTTCCCAGGTTCGAGTCCCAGCTAGGCCAGCGTTGAGATTTACCTCCGCAAAACTCCCGCTCTGCTCACGGTTAGTAGGGGACACCTATGGGCTTGGAAAGGTCGTCGTTCGTCGGATGGGACGTTAAGCCGTGGTCTGGTGGACGGAAGAGCCATACCCTGTGAACATTAAAGAACACGTTGGATGGCCTTGATGGCAGACTTCCATCTTTCTCCCAACGTCCCTTTCCTCAGATTTCTCTGAGGCCTTCGGGGTCTTTGTGACCTGGCCATTTAGTCCATTGTGTGCAAAAAAGTGCCTTTCAGAGGTAAAACAACCCACCCACAATCGTCAAATGAATCGCATACTCCTGTTGTAAATGTCATGTTAATTTCCGACTAGAAAAGTTTTAGTCATTTAAATATGACAGAGATATTAGATGGAACTGAAAGCAAAGAATGCCTAAGAGAAAGGACAATGTGCTCTCTAGCACTGGGACAATAATGGACTTTTAAATTACAGGTATCTGAAAAATAAAGATTTCTTTTGATACATTAATGATGCGAAGACTAGTCAAAAATTTTCTTTTGTCTTTTCATCCGATCTAAATGAGTTGCATTTGCGGAATGACACTTTAATATAAAGGAAATTATTTTTAAATGATTTCTGCGCAACATTAAACATATGACACAGCTAAGGATCGAGGAAAGACTGGAAAATATCCTTTAATTTGAAGTCGGGAATCAGCGGTTTGTTGGTGAATCGAGATTCTATTTTGTTTAATGTGCTGCATATAATGAGACTCGTAATCTTCTTACGATGGTTGCTCGGCCTTAATGATGAGCAGCATCATCAGCCCGACTGTGCGATGTGCCGCGGAAGGGAGAATCTCTGCCCCATTCGGCGACGCCATCCTAATCCCTTGACTGAGACAAATGCACCCCTCTCGGCCTCTTCGACGAAATTCTATTAGAGTCTGAGCCCGACGCTTCGGCTGCATTCACGTGTCTTCGGGAAATGGAAATCTCAAATGCGTTGGCGAAATCGCTCGAAACATTTTCCAACGCCGAATCTCCCTCTCGACGACGCCTGGAAACGTCTCCGCGCTCATACTTCAAGAGATGAAGAAGAAACCTGCGATGTCGAGTTACCGGTTTTCGATTCTTTCTGCATCTGTTGGCAAACAAACAGAAAATGGAAATCCTGGAGTTGATTTCAAATCGACACGGATCTGAAAGCAGGGAGCAAAATGGTCTGTCAGGTCATCGTAAAACTACACGAGACATCTTTTGCGTGTGCGAGCATTCCGAATACATGCTAGAGGTGGTTTCATTTTCGTTTCTGAATGTGTAGTTGCAGAGATAAGAAGCGTTTGCTTCCGCTGTGCTAGATGCAATTCAAGAGCTTCTCCTGGGATTAGACAACTGTCACACATTCCATTCCTCAGAGCGTGAAATTTCTGTAAGCCTGTCTGGGATCAATACATAAGTTCAGTTGAAGTTGAATAATTACGAATAGGGTGAATGATATGTTTCTTTTATTGTCTTCGAATGCATAATAATTATCCAAGCCTTTCTCTTCATTTCGTATCAGAGGCAATCTGCAGAGACAGTCTGCAGATGAGATTAATCCCAACTGGGGCAAAGAAACTTGTAAATGCCCGGCGAGTATTTTGTTACGGAACCAACTGCCCGTTTTGTTCTCTCTTCATTGTCATTGATAAAGGTAAAGAGATGTCGCAATTGCTTTTATTTCAAATAGATATTGCAATATAGCTAAAAAACATCTGATTAGATAAATTTCGCATTACACGAAATGCTGCATATTCAAAGACAACTGATCTGGATTATGTTGATAATTTAATCTTTTACACGAATGATGTCCGAGACATGTAGTTTTTTGTTATTAGAGCTGAGTCTGGTCTTGGTTGTAGACGAAACTTGGTAATGAAGGTTCAGAAGATGGAAATGAAACTGATGACATGATTGATGTCATCTGCTGCTCGCTGCAGAGTTCCTATACATTGGATGGCATCTTAGACAGTATAATTCCATTTAACTGATGGGAATTCATACTTTTGGGGAATTGTTAAACAGAATACGAAAACTGAAAATTGGTATATGGAACTTTGTGATTATATTGAGAAACAGAAAAAAAAATCCTAAATGCTAAACTTGACGACATTTTAATATTTTTTATTCCTAATGGACAATACTAAATTAGTGGAAAATTTTACTTTTACCGGGTGATTGTAAAGCTACGACAATCTGATAATATTGAATTCCAGTTAATTAAGGGTGTGAAATGGATATTAAATAATTCCGGTTGCAATAAAAATAGGTATATATAAATATGAACATGTGCATACACAATGTGTCAAATGTTCAATCATTGAGGTACCGTCTGCTGTTCAAGTTCTCTATTAACTCTGATCGACGTTTAATATTTTGATTTATGACTTTTATGGTTTTCGTACTGGAAGATCAACTAAAGACTTGTTACTTAATCTAATTTCAGGCGCAGAATTTGCTCTAAAAAAATTATATATGGTAGCTGTCATTGTTGACATAGAAAAAGAGCAAGCTGGTTCAGCGTTGAGATTTATCTCCGCAAAATTCCCCGCCCTGCCCACGGTCAGTAGGGAACACCGATGGGCTTGGAAAGGCCGCCGTCCGTCGGATGGGACGTTAAGCCGTGGCCCCATGTACGGGAGAGAATACCCTGTGCACGTTAAAGAACACGCTGGATGGCCTTGACGGGAGGCTACCATCTGTCTCCCAACAGCTGTTCCAGTGGGTCCCCTCCCCCAACCTTCTCTGAGCCTTCGGGGTCCATGTGACCTGGCCATTTAGCCCATGGTGTGCAAAAAAGTGCCGCTCAGAGGTAAAACAACCCAACCCATAGAAAAAACCTTTGACTCTATTTCCTTCAACATCTTATTATCTAAGATTAGAGAAATTAAAAGTTGTGGAAATTTATATTATTTTCTCTTCCATCTAATCAAGGAAAAAACATTCCAAGTAAAAATTAAAAAAAACATTATCCAATATATACAAATTTCAAAATGGGATTGTTCAAGGGGACATTTTGTCACCATGTCTTTTTAACTTATATCTGAAAGATTTTGATAAAATATTTGACCATGGAATTTATTTCGGAACCTATGCAGATGACATCATTTTTTGGACTATTGATGCAAATATTAATTTAATTCAAAAAAGACTGCAACATACACTAAATAAATTAAATGTATTTTTAAATATTATAAATCTTAAAATTTGTATAGGGAAAACAAATATGATATATTTTCATAAAAAAGTCTTCCTCAAGATTTCAATCTTTCAATCTCAAAATTAACCAAAAAACATTTCAATTGTTAATAATATTAAATTTCTAGGTTTAAATATTGATTCTAAATTACTTTGGGGACAATATGTAAAAATAGCTAGGGAAAAAGGCATCTAAACTATATAATTTTATGAGATTTTTAGGAAACTCAAAATGGGGATGTTCCCCAAAAAACTTACTTTTAATATGTAAATCGATTATTTTACCAAAATCCTTTTATGGCATCGAATTAATAAATACTATCTCAAAAACTAAATTGAAATCCCTAGAAAGTATCTAAGCTAAAATATTAAAATTTTGTTTAGGTCTTATACAAAGTTCAATTAATTTAGATGTTTACGCTGAAACGGCAATTCTACCTTTGGAATTGCATAAAAAGTTTTTATTATCCAATCTAATATTTAGAATCATAACAAAATATAGAACACATCTAATTATAGATGAATTCATTAATAATTTTCAAGACACTACTACTAATAATTTTCCCGAAAAAAATAAAGTTATTGAAATTACAAAAAAAAAAACCAAACTAGTGGAAACTACTTTCCTAGCTTCCCTTTCTGGATATCATCTGTTCCTATTGTAATAAAGGATATCCATGGTATAGAATCAAAAAATTCATATGACAAATCCTGTTTAAAAAATCTATCAGAAATACATCTTAATAATTTTTATCAAAATGTTATACATATTTACACTGATGGCTCAGTTGATTGTGACAAAGTTACATCATCAGGAGCCTTTATCTGTCCTTCAGAAAAATTTGTATATAAATTTAAATTTAATAATTATTCTCCTGTCATTATCACAGAACTCACGGCAATTGTTTTAGCCATTAATTGGGCCAAAAAATTTAAAAGTAAGAAAATAGTAATACTAACAGGTAGTAAATCTTCATTGGAAATAATTCTTAATAATCCGTTATATTTCAATTTTTTTAAATGATATCTACATCTTAATATATGATCATTTACTTTTAAATAACTGCATTTACCTACAATGGGTTTCTGCCCATTGTGGAATTCAATATAATGAGCAAACTGACATTTTGGCAAAACAAGCTAAAGATTTAAACAATACTATGGATTCACCTTTCATGTTTAACATATTTAAAATGAACAATAAGCTTAATTGCTTTAATAATTTACAGGAATGGTATATAAATAATGCATCTCATACACATCGTTTCAAAATATCTTCTAAAATTTCAAAATATTTAAACTTTGGACTAAAATAAAAGAACTCACTGCCATTCTTAGAATTAAAGTAAATAGAGCTTTGACAAACTCATATCTTTTCAAAATTAGAAAACGTGATTCTCCTAAATGTAATTTCTGCAATTCCACTCACACAATTGAACATATAATATTTGAATGTACCAACTTTAATGATGAAAGGAAAGAATATTTTGATAAACTCAAAAAATTTAACATTTCAACTTTTAATTTAAAAAATATTCTAGAGCCTACTAAGATCTTTTTAAAAAAAAACCTATTTTCTACTCTCTTTTTATATCATTCTTGAAGAAGATTAATTTTTTGAATGTTATTTAACTGTACTTATATACATTAATCTGTCACCCAAAATATTTTACTGAATGAGTCTGCGAGGATCTACTTTTCCTCGTGGGATTATTCATCTGTCGATTTGTTTTGTCATGTCTGATCGACGTTAGTGTCGTGCTCACATTTGTTTCAAAATGTGGACACGACCGTTTGGTGCGGAAAGTTTCGGCCGCCATTATCTTCAGTCACTTTACTACTTAATATTATTTCAAGACTTCATCTCAAGCACCAAGATCATTTTCTAATCAATTGTGAAGGAAAAAGCTGCTTTTAATTATATTCTTGATAAAAATCATAAAGGAGACATCATTAGTAATGAACCCACTTGGATGTATCATTTGCCAACCATCTTCAAGGATATTCCTCACATATCCACAAAAAATATACTGATATTTCTGGTTTGAAAACTTTAAGTGATTTATATATTCACAATTCCTATCAAGATTTTACTGCTATTTATACCGATGGAGTTTTTTTTCTTGACTCATATACTGCCACAGTAGCTTTCTGCATACCTAAATTAAACATTTATAAAGCATTTAAATATATAAAAGGATGTACTGTTATACAAGCAGAACTCTTTGCAATTTATTCTTCTTTACTTTGGATACAAGAACAGTATATTTTAAATAAATTTGTTATTTTGACTGATTGCAAATCTGCTTATATTCGATAGAAAAAAAATATTTTGGAAAATAAATATCCCAGTTGAATCTGTGATATATTATATTTATGTAATGATTTATATAAAAAAGGAAAATTATTAAACTTCAGTGGCTACCTAGTCACTGTGGAATTGAAGGAAATGTTTTAGCTGACTCATATGCCAAAGATGCAATCAATTTAACTGACACTACTGATATTCCTATATATAATATACGAATTAAAAATTATCTTAAGTCATCAGAAAAAATAGAGCTTAACAATTATTTTAAAGTTCAGAGTTCTGTTAAACATCATTTTAGATATCAACTTGATCAAAATATATGTTCATTGCTAAAAATTAAAATGTCTAGAAAGGATTTTTGCAAAATATTAAGATTGAGAACTGGTACTGCAAAGTTGAACAGCTACTTGTACAACATAAAGAAATCATATAGTGGAAATTGTATTTGCTGTAACTGTGAAGAAACTATTTCACATATTTTATTGAACTGTTCACATTATGACCAAAGAACGTAAAATTTATTATCAGCAATTTATCTCAACTAGGAATAAATCAGTTTATATGATATGTTGAATTTTCCAGTATATGACGTCAGAAATGAAACCTACAACTTTCTTATTAACTTCCTGCTCGCGACTTCTTTGTTTAACAGGATATAACCGGATTTCCCCTCAACAATGGGAAAGCTCGACCAATCAGATTTCAGTTTCTATGGTTACAGTTATTTAATTCAATCTTTCTACTCTAACGTTCTGTAACGGAAATTTGTTCCTTCACAGCCTGACTTTGGTAGTGAATACGTGTAATATGTATGCACATATTAAATATATCATTATTACTCAGATCTTTATTTTCAAACTTTAAACTATTATTTATTTATTTTACTATTAAGCATAAAACTATTAAATTAATTAACTATGACACTTCATTGAATAGTGACAACTAATATGTTTGATATGTATAATATTTAAAATATTCTCTTGTTTTTCTTTATACTTTTTGCATTGTTTTTAACTGAACCTGGTGTAGAAGGGTCTGGCCCTAACATCGCCATGGTTGTTAAGTGTATAAATGAATAAATAAATAAATAAATAGTGCCTTTATTCCATTGCCTCCATTTTTGGTGTCCAGTCCAGCCCCGAGAAAGAACACTTGCCGTCAGACTGAGACTCTACAGAATAATCCGGTGGGCCCCAGATGGCAAGGGGCCTATGTGACCTGTTGTTGTAAACAACCCGCGCCAGTCGGGTCGAGGATTCGCACCCCGACCAGCGCGGGCCAATGAACAGCATCCACGCATAGCCGGTGGGTGCCCTTTCTGTCAGGAGTCGAGAGAAGGCGAGGCGGAAAAGGCGCGAAATTTTTTTAATTTCGTCTCTGAACAGCGAGGAGGAGGACGTGTGTGGCAACGTCTTCCTTTGAGTCGAAAGAGTGGAGCAGGACGAGGGAACGTAGGTGAAGTGGAACTGAGGACTGAGCAGCATGGATGCCCAACTACCTGCAGCACACAAATTGACGGTGGCAATACGACCAACGTCCATGCATCTTCTTTTGGCCCACCTGAGTTGAACGAGGTAAGGTCGAATTTATTCTGGTCTGGTTTTCCCACGTGAGGTAGTGAAAATTGTCGTCGCCATGACGCTCCTAGATGAGCTGCGAAATTGTTAGCTTCCGCCATCCTCTCGAACGTATTCTCGGACTCACGAGTTTGGAACTGGCTTATTGCATGCCACTCGCTAAGTTTCCCTCAAAAAAGGGACCGCGCCAAGGACGCCTGTTTAAGTGAATGCTAATTTTGATTGAAAAGCATGTTAAGTAAATTTTGATTTTTATATGCAATTGATCTTGGTTTAAATATCTGTATGTGTGTATCATTCTAATGTTTGTTCTGGGAGGTCAGGCAGGCTGCAGGGAAGGAAGTCGGTCACTAACTTTGTACCGCCTCTAAACTACACAGGGGTGGTTACAACATTAGCACTTCACTGGCTTTATCGCATTCATCGAAGAATATCTCAGATCCAGTGCCACCTAGATATTAATTTCATATATCTATCCAGAAAAGCGGTCCCATGGCCGAGTGGTTAACGCTCTTGGCTACTTGATCTAAGGGACCTGGGTTCGAGCCCCGGATAAGGCATGGATGTATGCGTTGTTTCTCTGTTGACGTCCTGCCATCCTCTCAGATCTTCTACTTTGGCATATAAACTCACAGGCTCCTGTCAGACCTCTGTGGCAAGCAACTGCTTGAGGGGGTATTTATTTATTTATATCTATCCAGAATTATAAGAGAAAACTCAAATTTTCTCATTAACGGATCCAAGAAAATATTTTAAAATTGTGAATACGAACCCAAGATATTCTGATAAAAATAGATATTTTCCATAAACTTTACGGAAAAATCTTTTTAAAAAAAATTTCTTATTCATTTCAAGAGATTTTTATATTTGATGAAGCACTAATTTCCATCTTAATAGTTGGTAATCTATTATTCATGCAAGGAAAAAATTGTAAAAACTACAGAGATCGTCCTAGTATAGTTTGCGGATTACCTATTCCTTCATATAAATTTGAACATATATACTATTTTTGCTACATAGGAGTTTCAGGATAAAGGAGATAAGTATTTGAAATACCACTGATTATGATTATTTTCACAGATGCATAATGTATTGTCAAGAGCAAGGTTATTAAACTAACTGTAAAAAGGCTTTAGTAACTAATATACTTCATTAAATGGATTTTCAATTCATTGAATGTTTAAACGAAAGAATAACTCTTCTCTTGCAGCCGGAATCATCTTTACTGAGTTATATAATGAGAATAAATACAATTTAACTTAAAAAAAAATCACCATTCATTTTTAAAAGGTATTTCTCTTTTTTTCAGGGCAAAATCGATTTATAGAACTACAATATTTATTTTCTATTCTTTGAGAATTTAATAATCTGATAAAAATGTCTCTTAAAATGCAGTTTTATTGCTTAGTTTACTCCACAAATAAAATTTGAAAAGAAATTATCTCCTACAACAGAGATCTAATAGAAGCTTGTCCGTTTAAATGCGCCATAGAGAAGATCTATGAGGAATACGAGACCTCAATATAAAGAATATGAATAGCTAAATAAAAACATCTTTAAACCAGCAGTTCCTTATCTCTCGTTCGCCTAATACCAAATATCTAGCAATCTTTTACCTTGTACCAGTACTATGTAAATATGAAGTTACAAAACATAGGATTGTTAACGAGAAAAGCATTTTCAAAAAGGGATATGAATGAATAGTACTGAAAAATGATTTATTTTCTTGCATGCAAATCCATGTGGGAATAAATGTTGACACTAAATTCGCATACTACTGACAGAAGTTTCGTTAAACACTAGTGGTAAGCTTACTCAGTTTAAGGATTGCTGCTTTATATCATAAGTTTAAAATAGGAATAAGCAAACAGTGTCGGGGCCACAGTCAGCACCTCAAATGATTCTTTCTTGTCCTCCATTTGTCTACTAATAGGAAAACTCATAGCCTGTTCAATCTAAGAAAGGTTTTTAAATGTGTAAAGGTATATAATGAATTGTTTTTATTCAATATAATTCACATACCAGATATTATTGCCAATTCTATCATTTTAAATTCCGAAAATCACTTAGCATTTGCCTTTACATTCATTATAAAATAAAAATAAATACCCCCTCAAGCAGCTGTTTGCCACAGAGGTCTGACAAGAGCCTGTCAGTTTATATGCCATAGTAGGAGATCTGAGAGGATGGCAGGACCTCAGCAGAATAAACGTCACACACATCCATGCCTAATCCGGGACTCGAACCCAGGTCCCTTAGATCAGTAGCCAAGCGTGCTAACCACTCGGCCACGGAATGCATTCATTATTAATAATTATTGTTATTCTACCTTCACCATTTGTATTAATGTTAAAAGCAGATTCAATATGAGTTATATTCGGAGATTAGTAATTTTTAAATGAGTTTTCTTATCGAGGAAAATGTGATCAAAGAAAACTAAAAAAAAAAACTCAGTTCAGTCTATCTAACGCTAGGTTTTGTTCGCAAATATTCGTTCAATATTTAAACAGCTATGGAATTAAAAATTAAGCAATAACTTTACTCGTTTTCCAAAAGGTTTTGGGTTGGGTTGTTGTACCTCTGAGCGGCACTTTTTTGCACACCATGGGCTAAATGGCCAGGTCACATGGACCCCGAAGGCTCAGAGAAGGTTGGGGGAGGGGACCCACTGGAACAGCTGTTGGGAGACAGATGGTAGCCTCCCGTCAAGGCCATCCAGCGTGTTCTTTAACGTGCACAGGGTATGACTCTCTCGCACACGGGGCCACGGCTTAACGTCCCATCCGACGGACGGCGGCCTTTCCAAGCCCATCGGTGTCCCCTACTGACCGTGGGCAGAGCGGGGAATTTTGCGGAGATAAATCTCAACGCTGACCCAGCTGGGACTCGAACCTGGGAACTACAGATTACGAGCCTGGCGCGCTACCGACTGAGCCACCCCCGCCCCTTTCCAAAACGCATTCAAAAGTGGCGAAAATTAACCTTTTCAATTCCCATGTGTTCGCCTGGGAACGTTAACGGTATCGTTATTTTTAATTTTTTCATTAATGTAAAATTACGAAGTAACGTAATTTGTCGAAAATTGTTTCCCATATGAGGAAATAAAATAAATTTTTTAATTTAATTTTTAATTTTTTTCATTTAAAACACATAGGAAAAAGAAGAATCTTAGAAGCTAGTTCTGGCTTAGTTCGCAAATTATAATTAAAAAATTTCCATTTTTTTGAGTTTTGCGAAAAACGTTAAATTGGGTTCCAGTGGCAATACAATTATATGTTCACTATTAAGTTATTAAAATTTATTTGAGACTGAAATGACTGAATTGATGATTTCACACACCTCTAAAACTATATGCTTATGGATTTTAATAAAGTTTAATGTTACGGTTATTGCTTTAGATCCAAACATGTCTGAATTAAATTTTCAGATCAACAATTATGATTTGCATTGTTCCTATTAAATGTTTCAGCTTCCGCAGCTCTTTAAATACCGAACTAATATTTTTATTGAAAATCCGATATGACTCCAATATTTAATTTAACTTCACTCAAAACCATAAAAAGCGAATTTAACCCTTTCAGTCTCTAAATGGGAACACTAAATTCTTAATGTGCTAAAAATAAAGTAGATTTTCGAAAATTGCTTTCCCTATGAGAACATGCAACATATTTACAATTAAAAAAAGTATTTTTTTTTCGTTTTGTAATAAATATCCCCTCAAGCAGCTGCTTGCCACAGAGGTCTGACAGGAGCCTGTCAGTTTATATGCCACAGTAGGAGAGCTGAGAGGATGGCAGGACCTCAGCAGAAAAACGACACACACATCCATGCCTAATTCAGTTTAGTTTTATTTTCTCTATTTATGTTTATATTTCAAAAGTGTTTATTTGGACTCATATAACATTGTTATCGTAATTCGAACATGTTTAGCTCAACCAAATATAATTCGAGACTTGAAAGTTTAAAAAGTTTTTTTAATCTCGCTCCTTATTGGCATCCCATGGGTCTGACTTGTACACTAAATATGTGGCCTCCGAAGCTTACCAGAATCTCTTGAGCCTGAAACCAAAATAATTTATCCGTTGAGAACAGTACTTCTGAAACTGTGAGCCATGGCCCCTTAGGAAGCCTACTCAGAACTTTCAGCTTAATTTTTACTTTAAAAATTGTTAAAATTAATTTGTTTTACTATACTTGTTTTTGACTTAGCTACTATGTTTTTAATAAACTGTTTGAGTTGACAAAAAAACAAAAAATTACGATGCACAGAAAGAGTTTAATTGTAACAAGTAAGACAGCACTGAGCAAACGATGCAAGAGACTTACAGTGTTTCAAATAAAAACTCATTTTAATCATCTGTTTTATATACTGTCACAAAAAACTAATTTTTAATATTTACACAATTCTAAATAGGTAGTATTGTAACGAATAATTAATTAAAAAAAAAACTAAGAAATATTTGGTATCAGATATTCATTGTAGTTTGGTAGTGATTATTTTTACCTCGAAGATATAATTTTTTTGCGACCACAATGAAATTTTCAGCTGACTTGCGAACCACTTCTGCTCCATAGTTTTTCTTTAATATACATCATGCAAATGTATTTGTTACGCTTTCGACTTTGTTTGATTTAATGGGGAAATGAACAATGTATTACAAAAGAGGCAGTCAATAAAAATGGAAGTCAATTAAAGCATGTCAATTTCTTTGTCTTTTCGCAACATTCAAGATGCAATTATTGAATATATCCACCCTAGCTTTAGAGTAGTAATTAAATTTTCTTTTTATTTGAAACCCTTTAATATCCTCTTTTTCTTTCCTTTTCTATGAAAGTTCATTTTTTATTTTCAACGTTTTTGTACCTTTGATGTTATGTTTCACATTTTTATTAAAAATAGCTAAGTTTGATCTTTCTATTTCGTAGTTAAGTTTATTCTTAAATTCGTCACATTCGATAAAATTAATGTTTCCATTATTTCTCAAAATTTTTAATTCACCACGGAATATTTGGAATGCGTTACGGTCTGTTTGCTCACGTGACATCAGATACAGGTATAATTTTCCTTGTTGTTGCCATTAAGTGAGTTGTCATCATAGAGTTGCGTATTCGTAGTGCTAAAAGGAGAAACAATTTTATTCCCAATTCAAGGAAATAAATCTCTCAAAGCAAAAATTAAAATAATCGGATTTTGTAATTTTTCACAATTCTCCGCGTAACATGGATAAAGAAGAAAATGGTTTACTTATAAACCCTGTTGCCAGCTAATGGCGACCAATAAATGGAAAATTAGGGGACTAGAATATACAGGTATTTAACCGTGGTATGTCGAAATAAATAACAAATTATCATAAATCTAAATAAATTATCCCTTAAGCAGCTGCTTGTCATATAGATCTGACAGGTGTCTGTCAGTGTAATGCACCACAGATAAAAGTCTATGAGGAAGGCGAGACCTCAGAAGAAAGACAACACGAACATCCTTGGCTGACCCGGGGCTGAAACCCAGGACGCTTTGACCTGCAGCCAAGCATGCTAAACACTCGGTCACCTTCAGGTAAGGAAAATTCATTTTTTTAACTTTTTATGTATTTTTTTTAAAAACGAGTGTATAATAATTGTGATGTGTCTAAATGTGTTTAATGATTTTTGGATCGCTTTAACTAATTAGCACCTAGCGTATACTAATCAGAGAGCTATTCGGATTTGAACCCCTGGTAAGGCATGGGTGCTTTTCATCTGGTAAACTTCAATCGGATTCGTACTAAATTCAAAATTAACAGTATTAAATAAAAATTTGAATTGCTTTGCTTCAAATGCATAATCGAACATGGTAACCATTTTTTTTTCCTTTCAATTTCGCTTACATTGAAAGTGGCGCATCAGCGTGCTACACAACAACAAAACTGAGTTAACCCCATTTTTCTTTCTTCCACAAGAAGCACTTTAAAAGAAATAGTTGCAGCCATCAAAGCTGAACAAGTCTCCATTTTAGACATCTAATTCAACGATATTCGTCTTCGATGGTTTCTGTTGGCGAGATTTCCTTTTCCCTGTAAAGAATCGATGAGAATCATCGCAGGTTTCGGAATGCTATTTTTTTCAAGGGAACTTCAGGCATCATTGATCTGAAAGGAGAAGGAAAGCAAGCTGAATCCGAAATTTGAGTTTGGCGTTGATATATAACATCAGTCGATGCTGGGGCGATAAATCTGAGTTTTGGCCCGCAGGCGAATACGCCATAAATTGGATTCGATAGTGTCACAGATCGCGTTTGACAGTGCATCAAAGCTGAGCGACTTACAAATGAACAGAGACCCAACGTCGAGTCTCGACATATCGAGGCATCTTGCTAATGCGACGGGTAAGCTGTAGCTCAGTAAAGCCTTTCGCGATCTTTTCCTCTAAGCGCAAGAAACGCCGGCTAATCCGGCAATTTCAAACTTGGGGAACAGATGATGAATGTTGGGTTGGTTGATTTTCTGCATCGCTTGTCCTCAAATTGAGTGATTTATTCGCCGACATTTAGAGCAGGCTTTGGCTTCAGAAAACACCCTTTCACGAACTGAAGATTGGAGAGCGAGGATTTACATTTCTGTTTCGGAATAGCGAACTGCGCGTTGAGTTAGTGAATATTAATTCGACGTGAAATGGAAAAGGCGAGAATTGGACACAAAGATGACAGATGTGTCACTTTGGCAAATGTGGAATGTTGATGTCTCTAAGGCTTCTATCATCATCTCCTCGTTAACTACCAAAATGTCTTCTTTACATGATTTTAATAGAGCTCGTCGTTTATCGAAACATTTTTGTAATTGAAGTTGAAGCCACTCAATGTGTAAAATGTTTCCAGTTTTCATTTGAGCTTCCGATAAACTCTACTGGCTGCAAAATAAGATGGATGAATTAGAGGAAGAGTTGGAGGGAAGAACATATATCGCTTCTGGCGAATATAGGAATCTCGTTATCAAACAGAATGAAGTTTTTCATTTACCGAATATTGAAATTTTTTTTAAATTTCAGTTCGAGCTAATGGATTGTGGGAAAATGCAAATAGCAATATTTTATCAGTACCTTTACAAACATAAAAAGTATTTGTCTTTTACTGTTTCAATTTAAAAAGTTGATTTTCTCGCATCCTTCCGGGAAAAGGGGACAGAGTGTTGCTGTCAGTTTGTGTCAGTCATCTTTTCACATTCTGATACCGAAATTTCAAATTTCTGCCTTAAAAAGATCACTTGCAACATTCGCTAAAAGTTTCGCATTTTTTTATTTAGTTCCTTCTAATGATGCAAATAAAACTATCTAAGGATTTAAAAAATGTGAATCATACTATTTCACTAGTACCATTCCAACTGTTTAAAGAATTTTCCAGTTGTCTCTTGTGAAAACAGTTGCGTGACCCACTCCACCCTGAGTGGAGGGACAATTTATTGATGGCAATGCAAACCTCATGACCTTCACATTAAACCAACTAAATTTCAAATTTCTAGCATAAATACATCGTTTTGCAATATTCATTTGAAAGGTTTCAATTTTCAACTTTTTCCACCTTTAGAAGTCGCAATTTAAACTGTTGGGCGATTCGGAAGGTGGAATCATAATATTTCATGAAAACAAGCTATCCAGAACCGATTCAAACCGAAAGCAATTTTTTTAATTTATCTCTAAAACTAAAAGTGCTTAATGTCTACAGACGGACAGACAGACAAAAAAGCTAAAACACTACTTGATTTTATTATTTTTGAAAATGATACTGATTAAAGCGAAAGTCATAATCGATTGCAAGTCATCTCCTTGGTGAATGTTGTTGCTTGATGTGACCAAATGTAAACATTATTCTGTCAGAGTTTTTATTACAAAAGGAGATGAAGGGAAAAAAACTCCGAACACTTTTCCGAATCTACAATTTTTTGTAATTTGAATAATCGCAAGTTTTTGTCACGAGAGATTATGTATTTATAATATTTTTCTTGACTGTCCAACTCCATGCAGAATGGCGTAGGCATCGAGGGGGTGGGGGGGCGAGAGGACAACCGGATTGACCTCCCGATTCGCCATTCTAATTAATTTTATTTAAAAATATATAAAATTACTTTTTAAAAATGAAATTAAAATATTCGATGAATATTAAGTACAATTTTACTTTGAAATTAGTTATAGTGATTTAATTACAAAAACGCTAGACTTTATATAAGTAACTGTATCGATCTCATGTGGCAGGAAATCTTAGAGAATAAGGTATAATAATTGTAGCAATGGTTTTACAATGTCGCTTAAGACTGGATCGTTTGCATTGCAGTACATGGTTATAAGAAACAAATATCCTGTTTTCAAACGAAGTTATATCAGTAGGTAAAAAGAATTTGCTTCTGAACACTCGAAACCTATTTTCGTATCTTTTTTGTTTATTTTCATATTTTTCGGTATCAGAAATGCTTCTCTGAGAATACAAAATGCTTTTCCCGGCAGTATTTTGCGCATCCCTAATTTATAGGCAAGCATTGTTAGCAATAATCCTAAGTGGAACTTGTGACAAAATGGCAATTAAATTTTATTTTTATAATAATCAAATATAATTCTGAACGGTCTCATTGTATCGAATGGGTAAATAATTTATATTTATATATATATGTATTTAATTTTTACCATTTCCATGTTTGTCACGTTTGATTGCATATCATTTCGAATATGCAGCATCATCTTCATAGCCAGGATATTTTAACCTTAGAGAACTGCTAAGTACAGTCTGTAAGTATAAAACGCCACAGGGAAGAGACCTCAGAAGGAATGTGGAGGGCGAGACCTTAGAAGACCTTAGTGTGGGAGGCGAGACCTTACTGTGGGAGGAGAGACCTTAGTGTGGGAGGCGAGACCTTAGTGTGGGAGGCGAGACCTTAGTGTGGGAGGCGAGACCTCAGAAGAAATGCAAAACACGAAAATAAGCATCCGTGCAACAATAGAAATTATAAATGTGAAAATCCAAACCGTCTGTTTATTCAAATAAAAATATTATAGAGTTTGTTTCTGTAGCGTTTATAATTCCGTAAGTAATGTATCGTAATTTATTTCATAATTTACTAGTTTGTTGGATTTATATAAAATATATAATGGTTTGAGAGAGGGAGAGGGGGCGCTAAAATCGAGTTTTATTACGCAAGGTCCGAAAAAGTAATCCCCTATATATAGCTTTTAACAGATAACAGTTGTTCACAGTAAATTAAAATACAAGTAACCACTTATTTAATATGATTTCCAAAATAGCATTTAATAATAAAAGAAAGATATCACTCTGAATTTAACATCGATCAATTTTAGAGGAAAAATTGTCTTGAGCTGCGTGGGATACGAACCCACGACCTCCTGATAACATTGATCGACGTTAAATTGATCGACATTAAATTCAGAGTGATATCTTCCTTAATATATGAATAAATACGTCGAAAAAAATATCTCTCAAATCTAAATAATTGCATACTCAGAATGTACTTGCCATCTTCATGACATGCTATCCATTGTTCCTTGAGACTAAGAGTAGTGGGACAATACCTTCCTGAGAAACGGAGAATTGTGTACTGATGGTAGAAAGTTCATAGCATTAATTAAGAAGATCTTGATCGGCGGCCGGTAGCTCAGCGGTCAGAGCGACTGACATGTTATCAGGAGGTCGTGGGTTTGTATCCCACTCGGTTCAAGACAATTTTTCCTCTAAAAAAAGATCGACGTTAAATTCAGTATGATGTCTTTCTAAATATATGAATAAATACGTCGAAACAAATTTCTTCAATCTAAAGTACTTAATCTAATACCTTACTAGTCTTAACAGAAAACATTAGAGAGAGCTTAATAAACGTGTAAAGGATCAGTTAGCTGCTGATAAGAATCTTCGGCTTGATGGCTTGGCTGACAAAGCCGAGGAAGCAGTTAGACAGCACAACAGCAGAGAGCTGTACCAGATAGTTAATGTTTTATGTGGTAGAAAACGAACAGATATACAGGGATTGAAGGATAAACAAGGTAAGGTTATAGAAGGTGAGGATTCTGTCATGGCTAGGTGGACTGAGCATTTCAGTGATGTTCTAAACAATGTGGTTAGTTCTACTCCCACTGTTTGAAATGATGACAGATGGCATTACTGGCTTTAATGTTGGTTCACAGTCTGAAGTTATTTTGGCTATTTCTAACTTAAACTACATAAATTCCCATTGGTAGATGAAATTACTACAGAAATGCTTAGAGTTGGGAATGTTTCTGTTACCACTTGGATGACTGAAATTTTGAATATCTTTTATGATAAAGGTATGGCTCCTAAGGATTTTACCAGAGCTATTATTATCCCTATTTTCAAAAAAAGGTGATCGCAGTTCTTGTGATAATAACTATAGGGGTATCAGCCTACTCTCTGTTCCAGGGAAAGTTCTTTGCATGATTGTGCTTAATAAAGTTAAGAATCTGGTTGACAGGCAATTGCGTGATGAGCAGTGTGGATTCAGAAGTGGTAGGGAATGTGTGGATCAGATATTTTCACTTAGGCAGATTCTTTACAAATGTTTAGAGTTTGAGAAACCTTTGGTTACTAGCTTTGTTGATTTCAAGAAGGCTTTTGACTCTGTTGATCGCCATAATTTGTAGTTGATTGTGAGATCGTATAGCATACTAGACAAGTTAGTTAACATAATGAAAACTCTCTATAATAAAACTGAGTCAGGTGTGAGAGTTGATAAGGCTTGTAGCAATTTGTTTAGCATTACTTCTGATGTTCGAAAAGGGTGCGTTTTGTCTCCTTTCTCTTCAGTTTGGTTATTGATTATACTATGCGAAATTCGCTGCAAGGGAACGATTTTGGCCTTAAATGTTTGGAGATGCGAAAATTTCTGATTTAGATTATACTGATGGTTAAGCACTTTTGGATATTGATGAGATGAACTCTTTCATTCGAGCTGTTCATGAGACTGGTAGTAGAGTAGGTTTGGTTATAAACAGAGAGAAAACTAAAGTGATGAAAATTGGTCAGGCTGTGGTTCAGTTAATCTGAATGGTTGCAGTCTTGAGCAGGTGTCACAGTTTAATTATCTTGGGAGCTATGTAACTGATACTGGTGATGTGCGGCATGAGATTAACAGATGAAAATGGGATTGCTGCCGGGACTTTTAAGAATCTATGGAGAGTGTGGAGAAATAGGCTTATACACCTAAAGACTAAAATTAGACTGTATAATAATTTGGTTCTTTCTAGGGTTAGTTATGGTAGTGAAACTTGGACGCTTTGTAAACAAAATAAGAGGAACTAGATGCTTTTGATTCTAGATGCTTACGCAGTATCTTCGGCATTAGGTGGTTCAACTTTGTAACTAATGAAGAGGTTAGGCAAAGGAATCGGCAACCTCCTCTGAGCATCATATTGTGCAGTGAGAGGCTCTGTTGATTTGGCCATGTTGCTCGTGTGGAAAATTATAGATTAGCGAATAGGGTTATGAACAGTGTGCCTAAAGGCCTGAGAAAGAAGGGGAGACCTAGGATGCGGTGGGCAGATAATATCAAACAAGACATTGTTAGAATTGATGTGCAGTGGAGAGATGCAGCAGATATAGTTCAGGACAGATATGCTTTGGAGAAATAAATTGCACGGTCTGATTGGATCTACATAGCTCTTGGCTGCTTGAGTAATATGATGAGGATGAAGTTTATTTTTACGTCTTTCTGATGTAAAAATGAATTTCATTCTCATTACTTAATTAAACCCGATTTTACTCGAAAACATGAAATAAAAAGAAATATTTAACAAACGGTTTGTCTTAACCTCGTCGTAATTACTAAAAAGAACTAACAATCGATTTCTACCGCCCGAACTGAAAAAAAAAAGACTGTCCTAGATATACAAAAATTTAACAATTTCATTATCGATCTCCAAATTTCGAATTTGTCGTGAATTCATCCTTATTTCATTAGTCTTTTTCAAATATCTTACACCAAAATCTATTCAGGATTGGGAATGGGATTCTGCAGAAGAATGCAGAATGTGTGATTCACTAAGCCTCACCATTAAGGGGATCCGAACTTTGTGGTGTCATTGTGTAAATTATTTCTAATGAGTTAGAAGAACATAATTGAAGGTCTCCTTAAAATTTGGGTTGGGTCGTATTCAAGGTTTTCTAAGACAATTCGCTTACTTTAAAGCCTCAACTTCAAAGCGTATTTGAATTTTCATTTGAATCTTTAAATATATTCAGTGATGGAAACGTGCTCTGTTAACAAGTACAAAACTTTCGTCAACGAGTATAAATGCAGTTTTCAAGACATAAATAGGAACAATCGCAGTTTGATGGTTTGTTACAGTTTCGCTCCTTAATAAAATCCGCCCTTTGCGAAGCGTTAAGTGGTTTTTCGAAGAGCACCCTGCATCATCCTTCGAGATATCATTAAATTGTTTTAATATCAAACTGTGCCCTTGTGAAAAATGAAAGAGTTGGAGCGGCTTAAAATCAATCCGTGGTAGCCAAAGCGATAAAGTAATTATTGAGTCGTGAGGAATAAAAAAGGGGAAAAAAGAAATGGTAGTAGGAGGTGTGAAAGGAAGGGTAATGGAAAAATTCTAATAATAATAAAACCACTGAAGAGGTTGGAAACTCGGGAGAGAGCTGTTATTGGAAAACCGCGGGTGTTAATTAATGAAAACAAGCTATTAGTCAGAGCGTTATAGCAGAATTTAATTAAAAAAGTCACATTGATCATTATGTTAAAGGAAACAACTTTGGAAAGCCACAGGAAAAGATTAAAAATTGTTCCCTTTTTTGTCTCTTTTTCACAAGACATTTACAATGATGAAGCAAACGTTCTCAGCAGTCAAGTAGTTAAAATGAAGAATGAGATCAATCTTTGTTAGAACGACTGAGAAGAGAATTTGCGGAAAGAACTTCCAAAATATTTTGATCAATAGAACTTTCTTTTAAAAAGCCTTTTTTTACTTCTTTAATGCGATGCTTTTTCATAAAGAGAATATCAGAGTGATTGGTCTTGATAAAGGGCTAATGCATTTTCTTCATAAATACTGCACACATAGAGAGTAAACGTTTGCTTTGGGTGTCATTCACAGTTTTACCAAACAGTATTAAGACGGGAAGTGTAATTCAGACAAGGGTCGCAAACATGTACCTTCTGTAATAATCACGGCAGTTAACTGTGGTTTACTAGATTTGCTCGACCGGAATTAACTTAGACGAGTATGGAGAATATGGAAACAGTTCAGATGAAGATGAAGTCACTACAAATGAAATATAATTTAATGTTTTGTTATTAAAAATGCAATCCGGTATATATTAAGAGGTAACTGATTTGGTCCCTAGATGATTTGAGTTTGAAAACACTGATTTAGGATGTTATAGAGATAATTCGTTTTTTAGATATTTGAAAATAAATCAAGCTGGAAAAGTATTTGTTTTGAAAGTTAAATTTGATTGATTAAAATCAGAGATCAAGAGAGGAAACTTTTACCGTGAATATCTCTCCCTCAAAAACAAAAATAACTGCAATTGAAAGCATAATGTATGCACTTTCTATGATGAATTTCGATTTGCAAGAAATCCGGTGAAACAGCCAAGACTGTTTCACCGGATGGCTGTTTTAATAACAAAACAGTTTATTAAAAACTATTTTTTAATAACTGTTTTGCCAAATAAGTGGCAAAACAGTTATTAAAAAACTGTTTTGCCACTTATTCGGTTTGTGGCAAAACAGCCACAAACCTCTTAATATATAAGAGGTTTGTGGCTGTTTTGCCAAATAAGCTGTCTCTGCCGTAATATAAAGCGCTTTGTACAGAAAAACTAGATTTGGAAAAATACTTTGTGGAAAAGCAGTACTTTTCTTCTATGTTCTCCATTAGTCAACTAACAAGTTGTTGTAAGTTTTTTCTTTCTCCTTCTGAGTTGCTGTAAGCATGTCCGTTACTCATCCCAAATGATCCATCTATGGCCCCATTATCCATCGGTGTAGATCAGTTATCCCTTGCCGTTTCCATCCACGTGTTGATTAGTTCGTTGGCGTCTGTCTGTGCAGCGATCGCTGTATCAGCGATCTTCATCAGACGAGATACGAAAGCGGAAGGAAGCGGTCTCCAGTCCGACGCAGAAACCATCTGACTCAGGAGGATGATGCGATGGAAGAAGATCAATCACGCGATGGCAAAAGATAACGAAGAGCAACAGAGGATGGAGTCTCTTCTTTTGGGAAAGAGGTGATGCAGAAAGAAACGCAACGCCGCAGCAGCTGAGACTTCAATCCGGAGGAGAAACAAAACACTGCGCGTTGGGGAAAGAAGTCCCAGTCTAAAGAGAAATAATAAAAGGTGGCATTTTTTGCGTTCTGCCGCTGCATTTGCATCAGAATGCGGAGTTTGTCAGAGACACATTAATCAAATGATGAGTCTAAAAACACGAAACCCGGATTCGTACTTCAGAGATACCACTCGGTTAATTTATGATCGTTCTTCTCCGACGAAATAATCTGTATGAACACATTCAACACCTCCTGTGAGATGCGGCGCTCATTCGGGCACTCTTGCAGCTAGAGACAAAAAAGAATTTTAAGGAGAAAAAGAAAAGGAACAAAACCCTTTTTTTTTTATCCTTGATTTGTTTTTGAAAGGAATAAAAAAACAAATTTAATTAAAGCGATAATGAAATAAAGCATTTCTTAGCTATTTTCATGAAATAAAATCCGATGTATGTAATGATTTATTCTATGGACATCAAAGAATAGCAATGCTTTTAATCAGTTTCGGAGTATTGAATTAGTAGAGATTGTGTAATTCATGTAATAAATCCATCAGTCCGATAAGTCAGAAATTCTTCAACATCTTGTGGTCAGCGAAATCCTTCCCAACTCACAATAAAACTGAAATAATAAAAGTAGGCTGAAGGATTAAATATATGTTACCGCTAAAGCTCGAAAGTCGTTAATGTGCACATTACCTAGCTAATCTGCAGATTAACTGATTTGCTTCGTTAACGTGCGGAATCAAGAGTTTTCCGCATTTTACCTAGGTAATGTGCACATTAACGGCTTCCGTATCGTTAAAGTTCAAAAGTTTGTTTCTCTCATAGTGGTGAATCTCTTGAATATGAATCTTCGTGTCACGTGATTCACTCGTCCGCATTATAAAAAACGCCCCGGATGAGCGGAGGCCAAGTGAGAACGAATCGGTAAAGTGATTCATTCTTGATAACGAATCACTAAAATGATTCGTTCTCACTTGGCCTGCTCATTTTGGGGGCGTTTTTTATAATTCGGACGACTGATTCATGTTGACAGAGGGATGACCCTGGTTTCAACTCTACTCTCGGACACTAGATAAATAACATTATGTTAATTTAAGCGTACAGAAACGTTCCTGTTCTTCCAGCAAAGATCTTATTTTCACTTTAACGAGTGCCTAGTAGGTAATGTGCAGATTATCCAGGTAATTTGCAGATTACCTAGGTAATTTGAGAAATGAAACAATTTTCCGCACGTTAACGGATCACCCTAGTTAATCTGCACAATACCTAGATAATCTGTAGAATAACTGATTTCTGCACTTTAGCGGTAACATATACACTAACTATTACGATCACAACAATATATATATATGCATTTCCTTACGTTTCAATGTAGCAAAATTTTATAATTATTTTCGTCCTAATGGATGACGTAGCTTGTGACATATACTATATGACCAGGCTCGGATCTAGAAAATATTAAAGAGGGGGGGAGGGGGAGGGTTTGCAAGCGACACAGTCGAGCCGGGAAAAAAGGGGACTGGGGCAAGAAACTGGATTTCCATTGCAGTATGACATTTTCCTCTCGATTTTAGAGGTCTTTAAAATATTTCGTGAAAAATGCGTGAAATATGCACAAGTTTAATATTTTTTTCCTTCATTGCCCTTACTAGCATTCTCAAAAGGGTCAGAGGGTCCCCTTGCTCCCCTACAATAGATCCTGCCCTGTGCAGGACGACGTTTTCGGTTTCCAATTACTTCTGTTAGAGAAATCGCGTTTCTTAACCAGGATATAAAGAGAGATGCGTTCGAAGTTTATGCAACGTTTGTTTACACGTGCAAACATTGTATAAGCTTAATAAATAGAAATGCTGAGCCTGTAACCACTTTCGCAGCTCAGACAAATGAAACTAAGTTGTAAATGGATGTAAACGTACGATTGTACAAATGAGATTGCAATTTTACTTCTGCTTCAAGAATGTTCTTTCGCTTATTCGAACAAAAAGGCTCTGCGTCCCATTTTCATTGCAATATTTCATTTAAAAATTGATGCTTTCGTGTGAGGAATTATTCTATTTCAAAACTATAACTGAGCAGTCTTTATTTCTCTTATTCATAAGAGTGTGAAAGGAAACAAATGATCAGCATTCAAATGTTGATCTGTGAGAGATGCCTGATGCGGAGAGAGAGATTGCCGACACTTCAAACAAGAGAAAGCCCAATGAAAAGACATTTTCTTTTGCAACAAGAAAGGGATTGTGAATTAAAAGATCGGAATAAGACGATGCGAGTGATGCACAAAGAACGTGAAAAGAGCTGGAGGATGAAATGAGAAAATGGAAATTAAATGCGTTGTAGAAATAAAGAGAAAGGGGAATTCTTAATGGCAGATACGGATGAGCAAATTACTACATGGTCTAATGTGAATGGGAATAAAATAGGAAATTCTTCATTTTCTAACAAGTGCAAATATTAACAATTGTTTAGCTGATTATGGGAGTGTCAGTGAACCAATTTATGCTAAAACTAATCATTTCATCTTTAGTAAAGCAGGCTTGTGATGTCAAGAAGACAAATTCCACCATTTGAAAGAACTTCTTCACATATCTCTTTTCCAGCTTGTAAGGGAACTTCAATTTATGAAAGCTAAGCGTGAGAAGAGAGTTTATTAAAGATCGCATTTGCCGAAAAGAAGTGGCCATCAATTCTGTTGATAGGGAAAAATTAGGTAAATAAATAGCTTTCCTAACTTAGTACTTAATTTCACTCTCCAAAGTTGAACGATGAAAGCTTGCTACAAATCCAAGGTTTGGTAAACGGAAGATTAATCCGATAATTTGTCCTGAGCTTTTAACTGGGAGGATGTTTATTTACATGTCCTTCAGAGAGCCAGTTAGTTTGTCGTTTGGTTTTCCTTCTTAGATGGATAGATTAAAGTGCACATCAGCTAGTAACTGAATTTCGCTTATTTGACTTAAGAGTCTCTTTGGTTTGTCCTACTCGGAATTTTCTCTGCTCTTTGTCGGTCTCTTTCAACACTCGAGTGTGTAGAAAGGCGACCGCCTCTCGTCCAGCACTCAGCTGCTGATACTCACTTGAGGGCTTCTGATAGGCAGAGGAGAAAGGGAGCAATGGCTGCTCCACATTAGCTGCAGTCAGTCTACGTGGGCAGTCGAACCACTTCTAACGCGATTAAGTTTCCAAGTTGAACTTAATTCCTCAATGAGATACTTTTATTTATCCCAGATCTCCTGTAATATTGATAACGATAGTCTTATTTTTGTCGTTTCGAATTTGTCTTGTTGACTTGTTTAAGGTTTTTGCTTTTAGTAGCAATGCACGAGTTTGATCGGACGTTTAAATCACAATGCGTTGGCGCTGGGGACCTGGTAGCTTCTGCTTTCTTTTCAAAATCTAATAAATTGTTCTGAAAGCCCTGAAAATAATTAGAAAAAAGACCTTTGGATTGATAACAGTTTTAGTGTAAGATCGATTACGTATCTTCCTGGTCATTAGAGCAAGTCATTCACTAACGGTTTCATTTGTGACGGGACGTCGTTCTGCTACTTTTTCTAATCAATAATTAAGGCCGATCAGAAACATGATTTAGTTATATCGACAGCGGTAGATATGGGACAAGCTGAATGGGATTTTTGTAATCAGCGCAAACATATGCACGATAACCAACGACATTAAAGCAAAACTTCTGTATTGCACAGCGTAATTGGGCTTCCCAGAAGTTAAATCGATTAACTGGACCAAAAATTCTTTAAAAAAACTTGTCTTCTGAATATTTTCCTTGAAAATATTAATTTGACAACGAATATAAGAAGTAGTGGATTGTCAAGTGGATGCGCAGGAGAACAGCTCGCGGGGATTAACGGTTGATTGTCCTTGGTGAATTGATAAGGTGCCGAAACTAATGTTAAACAGGAATGAACCAATCTAATTGGATCAAATGTTGCTATTGGTGAAAGGTAGATATTTCTAGGCAACCATGTTTCTTCCATAGGAATAATAATACTTTCGTGGCATCTCTAACCATTGATTACTGAGATATCTTCAACCAATTGGAGATCAAATGCTTTCAAACAATCTTCAAACTTTTTGGATTATTGGGCTGAGAATCAGGTCATTGAAGAAATAATAATTTTGATTGAATTCAATTTGATTAAATATTTGGAAAGAAAATGCTGATGAATTTAAACATTTTTTCTTCGTAAGAAAGAGCACGGGATGCATCACAAGATACTCGACTGAACATATCGTCCGTTATCCATGAAACACTTCTGATTTTCACGTGGCAATGCAGGGGCTTATCTACGGAGGTGGTTTTGGGGATTGAAACCTCCTCCCCGTCAAAATCTGGCAAATGACACTTTTGAAAAAAAAATGCGCATAACTTTGTTTTTTTTTTTTCTTGCATGCTCGAATTTGAAATTCCACGCCTCTTCAGTGCTGCCAATGATAGCCTGGTAAATGAAAACATCCCTACTCCAAAATCCTAAGTACACCTCTGGCTCACGCATAGCAATATTTTGCAAGTTAGAAAACGCGATTTTTATGAGAAGGGAAAAATTAAAGACGCGTAGAAAAAAATGGATATTGAGGTTGAACAGATAGTTTCTACAAAAAGGTGGTGATTAAGTAACTGTTCAATTTGATTGTAGAGAAATTAAAGAATTTTGAGTAGAAATTAGAAAGAAGCCAAGAAATTAAAATGGAGGATCCACAAAAGTTATGAAGCTGACAGATACTCAAATTTGTTTGAATCAGATGCACAAAAATTCCTATGACTAAAATGAAGACGGATTTTGTTTCCTTCCCAATGTCAGAATTTCAAGTTTCTCTCTTCTCGAAAAGTTTTTCTGAGTTAATGCAAAAACTTTTTAACGCCCCTCCACGACCTCCTAAACCAAGAGTTTTTCTCTCTTGTTGGTTTTGGTCTCTTAGTTTACTTGGTCAACAGCCCTTTAAGCAGCCATGAGCCCCTTCACTAAGTAATGAGGACTCACACCATCTGATTTTGCATAATGGTTTTTAATTATTGTCACAAACTCGATTTCTGAGGCTAGTTCAGTGGTGCAGCGGTTGTTTATTTGATGATAATTAGGGTATATTTGGGCAGCAATTCGCTGTTCAGGCATGAGAAATAGGCTATAGACCTCTGGAAATCTTTCCAAGCTCCTCTTGGAAAGATTTAGAGAGGTGTCGACGTGGACGCTCTGTGTACGTTAACTCTTCTGCCTTTAATAATTACTGTAAATACAGTGCTTCTCCAAAAATCAAACTAGCGATATTTGCACTGAAATTTTCTGTCATGAAAACATATCATTCCCATTCTAATAAATCTCAAACTCTGTGAATTGGAAACATTTTCCTTAAAAGAGAAGTAAATAACATGAGAAGGAAAGAGGAAGATAAACAGAATTATTTTACCTTTATGTGTTCACTTAGATAACATTGAAAGAAAAATCAATGCAGTTTTATCCTTGATAACGTCGACTAATCTGTTGTCTCTGAAGTGCTAGTTATCACGATCTCTTTACAGAAATTATTTGATGGTTGGCAACACTGCTTTTATGCAGTGCATCGAACGAAATCTGTTGGAAATTATTTTCAGAGAGATTTAACTTAAAACCTTAATCTAGTAACATTTTACCATTAGGAACATATTTTTATAGTTGCGGTGTTTCGAGTTGGGCTTTCTACGACAATATCTCAAAGAGAAATCTGTGGTTTTTCGTCAGGCAGAAGTGTTAAAGACGTACAGAAACTCTCTTCCCGCTTTTAGCTTTCGTAAATTGCGTATATTCTTATGCTTAGCTTTCATAAATTGAAGCTCCCTTACAAGCTAGAAAAGAGATATGTGAAGAAGTTCTTTCGAATGATGGATTTGTCTTCTTGACATCACAAGCCTGCTTTACTAAAGATGAAATGATTAATTTAAAGTAATTAATTTAAACGCTAACCAAACAGTTCATACTGAATTTTTTTACCACTTTTATTGTGCTGCAGTTCACCCCGAAAACAGGGTCACATTAGTTCACACAGTCCTTGGATTAAAGGCTCTGTCTCCACGAATAAATGTCTCTGGAATTCTGTTTTAGGTATTTTTTAAATATTAAATTGACTATACAACTCGAGAAGATCTTTACTAATAGAATAATAGTGGCAACACTGTTATAAAAGAGTTTGGTCACAATGCAGGTAGGTGAAAAATTGAGTCTTGAATAATCATTATAATGATAGTGGTATCCATGCACACACCAGCAGAGAATACATGCCTTCCTTCTATTTCTATAGAATGCAAGTCTTCTTTGCTGACACCATCGTGTGTGTGCCTTATAGTTGCCGATGATTTAATTACTATGTGAGATCTTTCTCTGTTTTAACAGATTTCGGCATCTTGGAGTTCATCAGATACTTACGACAGGTCTCATATTTGGAACACAGGATCGTCCTGTTTTGGGCTAACAAATTCAGTCCTAACCTGTAATGGGATGGGATTTATAAACTCGAATGACTTGGCGAATGTAGATCTGGCAACGGTACGGCGTCGGCAATCGCTCTGCTGCGACTTTCTAATCTCGTGAACGAAGAAATCAGCGAAGGAAACTGCAGAAGGAGAAATTTCCGTTCCATCCAATTGGAATATTTCTTTTTGAAACCTGAATTTAATACGAACGGATGAAAATTTACGCATAAAAGTGGACATCGTAAAGGCTTTGTTGCAAGTGACAATAAATTTTCGTGTCTTGTGAAACTTTTAGTGCAAAACTTGCCGAAAAACGAAAACATTTTACAGAAAATCCATTTAAAAAGAATACACACAATGTGATTTTTGTCAATTAACCTATGTTATTCAAGTTCTATTTTGTGCCACTAGATATAAGCTTATTATTATGTACAATAATGTATAAAATATGTTTCAAATGAAAAAACATTGTTTTACTTTATAACATAATAATTTCATGAAAAATTAAATTTTTCAAATGAAGTTTAGAAAAGTCTCTGGATCTTTTTCTTCAAATGTGGCCACCCAAATAAAAAGCCAATCTTTCAGATAGAATTTTCAAATGTCTCCGGATGTTATCTTTTAAATCTGGTCATCCTACCATGAAAAGGTTAAATATAACAATTTGCTCATTAGTAACGTGTTAAACTCAGCTTTATCCTTAAAATGCAAAATGCAAAATACCCTCTTACATTAATTTCACGAAGATAAAGTCCCACATGACTCTATCTTGTAATTGGATGAATAATAATATCCCAGCATTATTTCACTTCCTTTTCGGAAACAGTTCGCGTGTTTATTTCTTGTCTATTTCTATTAATCATTCTGTTGTTGCCGTCTTCTCTTATTCAAAGATGAGTTAACTGAGTCTGTATTCGTAATAAAATCAGAACACCAGAGGGAATGTTAGTACACTCTCATGTCGTGCATTTTAGTTTTAAGAATAAAAATAGACTCTTTCCTACAGTTTAGTCATTAATGAATTCATTCTTGTATTGCAACTAAACTTGTAAGTGCGTGTAATTTGCTGGAAAGCTTAGAACAACTATTCTTCCTTAAAGCTTCCTTCAAAACCAATTGAAGAATTGTTTCCTATGAAATAATCTCCATAATTAACACGCAAATATTTGATCCTCCGATCAGATGAACTCAAATACTTTTTCCTCCTTGCTACAACACTAGATCCGAAGGAGTGCTCTCAGCACTTCAAAATCTCTAACAGGAGATAGGTAAAAGAAGATGACTTCCCAAACATCACCAGAGAGATGGAAAATAATAAAAAAATAATAATCGGATTAATGAAAATCAGTAAAAAAAACTGCTTTCATTTTCGCACAGGGAATCAAGCAGGAGATTTCAGTCAGGTGAGGAAAAAGTACCGTGCTTGAAGACCGGAGAAGGAAGCCGGGGGAAGGGGGGGTGGGTAAGCTCTGAAGTCAAGTGCTGCAAATTCGTGCTTCATGGAAAATGTGCGGAAGAGCATCGTAGAAGAGACAAGAGAGCTGCTCATTACTGGTGGCCGTGCCACTGAGGCAGCCAAAGAGAGCTGAGCGAGCTCTGCTCGGCAAATATTTTAATGATCGCCGAAGTATTTCTCAAGAATTTTGTAAAGAAGAAATCGTGCTTGAGCTCTTCGAGATTTTGGACGATTCTTTTCTTGCTGGCAAGAAAACAACTCGAGGTGAAAAATGAATTCGGATCAAGCGTCTCCATTCGGGCATTCGAACGTGATTCGTGACAAATTTTCGACCGCTTTCAATTATTAAATATAAATAATTAATAAATACCCCCTCAAGCAGCTGCTTGCCACAGAGGTCTGACAGGAGCCTGTCAGTCTATATGCCACAGTAGAAGGTCTGTGAAGATGGCAGGACCTCAGCAGAGAAACGACACATACATCCATGCTTTACCCAGGGCTCGAACCCAGGTCCCTTAGATCAGTAGCCAAGCGCGCTAACCACTTTGCCATGGGACGGTTACTAAATATAGAATAAAAAAATTGTTTTTATCTCAGTTGGAAAATAATTTTTTAAATGTTTAGTGGCCTCTTCGCTCCACCCTTAAATCGTGTCTTGGATCCAATTAATTTTTACGATTTTTTTTTAAATATCCAGAAACCGAAAATAATACCTGTTTGCTATGTTTTCGTTCAGATTGTTTGTAATGTTAGAAGGGGGAAATATTCATGCGTTCCCCCCTCCTATTAGATTTGTCTATGTATTGATCTCATACACTTTTTACAGTGTTCTCGAAAAATGGCCCGTCACTGATTCGCTTACGCGTGTGAGTTTGACCAAGTCAACTTACAGTCGCTCAAAAAAAGTATCCAAACACTATGGTTGATTACAGAATTCAGAAAAAATATCTGGCAAAGATTTTTTTTTAGAAATTAGTGATCTGGCAACCTTCCTGTGACGTGACACGGAGGTTGCCAGGTCACTAATTTCTAAAAAAAATCGTTGTCAGAAATTTTTCTGAATTCTGTAATCAACCATAGTGTTCGGATACTTTTTTGAGCGACTGTAGGTGGTCATATTATTTTGATACTAGATCGTGTGGGCTCACTTACGGAAATATTGAGCGTGTGCAGTTACCGTTCACAGCAAACTGGAGCGTGTGCAGTAACTGTACACGCTCCAGTTTGCTGTGAACGGTAACTGGAGCGTGTACAGTTGCTGTACACGCTCCAGAGATTTTTCCTGAATTATGTAATCACGTGACACGAAGGTTGCCAGATCACTAATTTCTAAAAAAAATCGTTGTCTCACTAATTTCTAAAAAAAATCGTTGTCAGATATTTTTTCTGAATTCTGTAATCAACCACAGCGTTCCACCTGAATATTTAATCTTTAACGCTTTCGTATTTTATTTCACGAACAAAATGATCCCAGAGGAAAAGATTTCCAACCAAAGTGGTCTTTGAAGAAGCAAACAATGCGGTCAATAATGCTGATTCAAATGCTTGTGTAACTCATGCCGTTGGATCACTTGCAATGGTTTAGTCGAATGCCTACTTTGTTACTATGGCCTCGTGCCAATGGTTATTTTGTTCTAGGGTCGAATAAAAGATTTTCTTAATGAAACAAAGCAGAGAATGTTGTAGTCCTAAAGAAATAAAAAGGAAGGTGGCATTTCAGTGCGAGATAATTAGTAGACATCGACAAACACACTCGCGTGCACGAAAGTGGAGAGAAATCATTTCTGCCATCTGCTGTAACCTCGATTCTGTTTATCTGTGCAATTTATTAAATGATTTTGTGTTTTTGTTCACAGCCCTCACTCAACTGTGCAAAAAAAGTTCAGTTGCAGTTCGGCTCATTTTGAATCCCTTTCACCACATACAAAGGGGAAATGACGTCAAAGACTTCGTGCCCATTTTCTCGCTAACAGTGAGGGGTGATGATTTACTGTAGAAGAGCCTCTTTGTTTCTTCTGAGGATTCAGCTACTCTCCTGTTTGCCGATATTTTTGAAACACTGTATATATATATATAGAGCAGATTAACCTTTTTTTCTTCTGGCATATGTGTTATGTCGGTTTGTAAAATGAAATCAGTTTAACATCGAATAAGTCCATGAGATGAGAACTTTTCATTTTTAACAGGTGTCAGTCATTGCAGATGTTGATTAAAAATAAGTTGCAGAAGGTATTTCGTTTAGAAGGCTAACCATATACAAACTTGATTCAAACGATAATACATTTGTTGTAATTGTAGAGATATTTTACAATATATACATCTCTTTCAGCACAAATTCTTCTTCTCAACCCTTTCACGACTAAGGGAAACATTTTTCCCATTTTAAAATTGGTGATTGTCGTATTTAATTATAACCTTATCTGCATTTTTTATACAGAATGTCAAAATAGAACGTATGCCGAACGCAATTACGTAAACGGGAACGTTTAGAAAACAAAAACAGAACTGTCAGGACGCATAATATATGTACTACGTGCAATGTCCATCTTTGCCTCACTACCAAAAGAAATTGCTTCGCAGAATATCATAATTAGCACATCATTTTGTTTAGTAATTTTATTTCATAATTTTGTATTATTTTAGTTAACATTTTGTTCCAATAAACCAATAAATAAAAGACATTGCATAATAAGCCTAACTATAATTTGTGTTACCTTTATAGTCCATTGGGAAAAATATTTCCCATAAAATTCCAAAAAAAACTACACATTGTTATGTATTTTTCTTTTGATTTTTATTTATTTTACTTCTAAACAAACTAAAATAAACAGTTACATACTAATATTTACTCTTAGAAACCTTATGGTCCTGAAAGGGTTAATAAGCAGGGGATTATCTAATTCATCATTTCGCATTAATATTTTGGTCAGATGTCACTATTGAAATACCTCCATTGATTCCAAGTCGAACATTTGCCCTTTAGTTCCTACGCTGATACAAAACTCTAAACATTATATTTACTTTCCACTGAATCGTATTTTTTTCCTTCGCAATTATTTTTATCCCTTATATTCTTTCGTTCCATTCTATCCCCACCACCACTTTCGATTTGCATTCGTTCGTCCTTTTCGTCCTATCATCTTTCTGCATCCCATTCCCGGTCCTCATCCTCTTTAGTCATTGCTCTCTTAGGCTTCATCGCATCCTCATCTCAGCATCACTCATGTCTTGTATCCAGTGCGCCACAAACCCTCATGCATTTAACACTGCTCGGAGTGTGCAGCACATTTGTACCCAAGCGACTGGGATCAGTGACGAAATACGACGTCCGTCTCCAATCTCCCGTATCGTCGTCTACTGCTCTGAGGAGCGCATTCAGGCGTCAAACTATTTCGTCATCAATCCAGTCACACCTTTGAAACTTTCCTACCAAATAAATATCCGTTGTCAAGAGAAGCATATATTGAAATACGAACCGAGCATTTTTAAAAAACTGTATGGCAAAATGTCGATAGAACATTCTGAGTAATCAAAATGATACGAAATTTCGAAAAATTTGTTTTTGCGCAGCAGAATCCGATGTGTTCTGGAATCGATGACGATGTTTGGTGATCTTTTATGAACATTCTTTATGCAAATCCAGACTAGAGAGAAGGAAGCAGAGGAGTTTCAGAAAATTGATTCTATAATTCAGATGTGGTTGGTTTGGAAAGAACATTTAGCATCACCATAAAATCACAATAACGAAATAACAGTGTAGAGTTGAATCGGAAACATTTGGCTCGAATACTGCCTCTGTGACCATGAAAAAAAAAGATTAATCTTCATCAAATAAAGAGAAATACGGAGAAATTTTGTGTTCTTCATTGACAACGAACTTCATTCCTCTTTCATCTTTCGAAATGATAGAGTTGCAGTGATTATGACTGCTGATGCTGTATGTCGAATTCCTGTTAATAGAACCAAAACTTCTGCTTCATTCTATTAGTGATTTGGTAGAATTTTTTTCCCTCAGAAAAACATAGAAATCTCCAAATATTTTTTTTCTGCAGCAGTATTTCTCAGCTAGCACATGCCCTCCCTGTCTACTAAAATCATTCAGCCCATTTATGTGCAAAAAGTGCGGCTCAGAGATAAAACAACCCAACCCTGCTAAAATCAGATCACATCATCGTCAGTCGACCTCAATTCGGTCTCAACAATCATCACGATTCTTTTCCGACATCCGTCTCTTACTTCTAGCTTAACCCTCAGCATCCGTTGCTCTTCTTCAATGCCACCTTCAGCATCCTTCGCTCTGTTTCAATCTGATCCACAACTTCCGTCTGTAGTCGTGACTGTTGTGATGATGCTAGATTTTATCCTACAAAAGGAATTGCAAAAAGAAAAAAGAATTGGAATCTTATGAATTTTTCAGTGTAGTCCTCCCTTCTTTAGTCCTAGATGTCAATGCTAACTACACACACCGCTCAATAACGGTATATGCAAAATATGTGGTCATGCATCACCACGTGATCTAGGCAATTGTTTAAGACTGCTGCTCGTCAGTAGTGTTGATCCACAATGGGATAAAAAAAATTGGATCTTTCGGGATTTGATAAAGGGCTTACTGTGGGTGCCAGCTGGTTGAAGCGACGATTTTATAAACAGCAGAGCCTAGTGGTTTCTCAAAAGCTGAGATATCTCGGGTTTTTAATCAGTGGAAAAATAACCCACATTGCTTGTCTAAGACGCGTAAGTGTGGCGCCACGACAATCTGTCAGGAATGAGATCGCCATCATCTGAGAAGGCTTGTACCGAGAAACAGGACTTCCTGTGTGCAGCAATTGACCGAAGCATTCAATGAAGGCTATTCCCGAATCATATCGCAGCGAACTATGCGCAGGGAATTGAAGAGGATCGGTATTAGCAGTCGCATGCCTATGCTGAAACCACTGATTTCTGCGAAGAACGGGAAAGTTCATCTACAGTGGTGTCAAGAACACCGTGACTGGACACTGTAAGACTGGAAAAAAGTCATGTGGTCCGACGAGTCGCGGTACACCTTGTTCTGTACCGACGGTAGGCAGAGAGTTTGACGGAAGCTCCATGAAACAATGGACCCAGATTGCCTTGTAAACACAACTCAAAGTTCTGGAGGTGGTGTCATGGTGTGGGACGCGTTCTGTTGGTACACAACAGGTCCCCTGATATTGCTGGAAGGTCAGGTGTCCTCCAAGGATTATCTGAATATTGTTGCCAATTAAGTCTATCTGCAATGTTGACTTTTTATCCAGCATGTGACGGCTGTTTCATGGACGACAATGCTACTGTACATCGCGCAAGATACGTTTAGCAGTGGTTCATCGAGCATCACAGCGACTTCTACCATCTTCCCTGGTTACTACAAAGCCCGGATCTGAATCCCATTGAGATTGTATGGGGCATGTTAGAAAAACAGATCCAGGGTCAAAGTCCTCTTCCGTCAAATCTGAGCCAGTTAAAGGACTGTCTGGTGAACACCTGGTATATTGTAGATGTAAAGGCATTCCAGCATCTTGCGGAATCTATGCCAAACAACATACGTGCTGTGATTCGGGCTAAAGCAGGCCCAACTCGATATTGAATAAAGGTTTTTTTTATTATTATTATTCTTTGATCATAGTACAAGTAAATTTTATCATTACAGATGATCCGCAAAGCTTAAAATTAATCTGCAGGATATAGAATATTTACATTTATAATTTGTTACAAAAGTGTGTTTAGCCTTCTTTCATCTGATGTGACATTAATGTTGTTTGACATTGGTATATCATGAATGTAATGATGACATTGAAATGTGGCAATTATAATATCTAACAAAGAAATTAATTACATTGACATAGAACATTGATAGTAAAAAAAAATTTAATTCAAAAGCGAATTTCGTGGTATACATCTACAGGATATTTCACATTTACAGTGTTTCTCGTTTAATAAAAATCTATTTTACGCTACAGAAATCTTTTCCATGTAAAATACAATAAATCTCTTTTTTTAGGTCGGTTATGTACACTTTGAGTTGAGCAATTGCTTATAGTGAATGTTTTTTTGTTTCTCTGAATCTATTTTTTTAGATAATTTAATTTGAGTTTCAATAAAATAAAAGAGTTTATGAAAAAATTTTCTCTTGGAACAGGTATGTGGTATTATCAAGAGTATGTGGTATTTTGTAATTGCTTTTATATTTTCCATAGTTGTTTCTAAAAGTTGGCAATTGAAAATATTTTTTTTGTTTCAGTCTTCTATTTTTTTGGTGTTGGATTTTTATTTTATGTTTATCATCAAAAAATTATTTACTCTTATGTTGTATTTATATAAATTTTGAAAGGATAAGATATCTAAATAATCAAATCTTTCTTTAGCTATAAATTAGATGTGTGCGGTAATTGACAGGTATTAAGATTTTGGTGATTGAGGATTGAAATCCTCCAATTTTTTTAATGTTTTGTTAAGTTTGTTGTGCCGTAAATTGTTATACCATAGTTTATGATCGATTCACAACATATAGCTTTATAGACTATTAAACATGTCTCGGTTTTTAAAATATATCTTAATTTATGCAGTTTCATTGCGCAGAATCTTAAACTTCCGCAGATTTTTTTCGTATCTGCGAATATCCCTATGTTAAGCCAATGGGAAGCTAAAGTCAGAGCACTCTAACTTCTAAAATAAGCTTTTTTTTGTTTTGGAAAATGTGACTGCAGATAAAGATTTCAATCAAATAAATCAATATCTCGACTTTCAACAATATTCGTTCAGTATTTAATGAGTTATGGAAGTTTGAATAGTTAACAACAGCAATGTCAGTCTTAAGAAACTTATACAAAACTGAAGAATAGTGAAAGAATTCTTTACACAAAGTTCTAAAATGCAAACTTATTTTATTAAACACTTTGATACAATACTTATTATTAAGTTTTAATTAACTTCTTCTACAGGTAAGTAAACTCAATGGATTCAGAATAACTAACACTTATTACAAACACCGCGACATACATAAGTATACATGGGTTTCACCTGCTGGGCTGCATAAGAATATGATTATATATTAATTAACAGCAAATGGGCTAGTTCTGTTAGGAATACCAGGTCATATAGGGGAGCTGAAATTGGATCTGACCATTACCTTGTTAAAAATGTGTTGCAACTTAAACTTAAAAAGTGTTGTGCTAGGGTTAAAAAATTTACTTTTAATACTGAAGCTCTGAAAGATCCAGTTATAGCAAAAGCTTACCATGATAGGTTACTTAGTCATTATGACAGTCATGGTTTGCTTAATACTGAAGTTGAGGAAGAATGGGATCATTTTAAACAGACTTTTTTTGGACACTAACAGTATCTTTTAGGAAAAAAGGAGCAGAAGAGACAGAATTATCTGAGTGATAAGGCACTTGGGCTTATTTTGGAAAGAAAAAACTGCAGGAATATCCTTAATCAATACCCTACTAGTCCTAATAGAAAGCATTACAGAGAACGTAATATACGTGTAAAAGATCAGTTAGCTGCTGAGAAGAATCTTTGGCTTGATGGTTTGGCTGACAAAGCCGAGGAAGCAGTTACACAGCACAACAGCAGAGAGCTGTACCAGATAGTTAATGTTTTATGTGGTAGAAAACGAACAGGTATACAAGGATTGAATGATAAACAAGGTAAGGTTATAGAAGGGGAGGATTCTGTCATGGCTAGGTGGGCTGAGCATTTCAGTGATGTTCTAAACAATGTAGTTAGTTCTACTCCCATTGTTTGCAATGATGATAGATGCATTGGTGGCTTTAATATTGGCCCTATAACACAATCTTAAGTTATTTTGGCTGTTTCTAAACTTAAACTACATAAATCCCCAGGGGTAGATGAAATTACTACCGAAATGCTTAGAGCTGGGAATGTTTCGGTTACCACTTGGATGACTGAAATTCTGAATATCTTTTATGATAAAGGCATGGTTCCTAAGGATTTTACCAGAGCTATTGTTATCCCTATTTTCAAAAAAGGTGATCGCAGTTCTTGTGATAACTATAGGGGTATCAGCCTACTCTCTGTTCCAGGTAAAGTTCTTTCCATGATTGGGCTTAATAAAATTAAGAATCTGGTTGACAGTCAATTGCGTGATGAGCAATGTGGATTCAGAAGTGGTAGGGGATGTGTGGATCAGATATTTTCACTTAGGCAGATTCTTGAGAAATGTTTAGAGTTTCAGAAACCTTTGGTTGCAAGCTTTGTTGATTTCAAAAAGGCTTTCGACTCTGTTGATCGTCATAATTTGTGGTTGATTGTGTGATCATATGGTATACCTGACAAGTTAGTTAACATTATGAAAGCTCTCTATAATAACACTGAGTCGTGTGTGAGAGTTGGTAAGGCTTGTAGCAATTGGTTTAGCATTACTTCTGGTGTTCGACAAGGGTGCATTTTGTCTCCTTTTCTCTTTAGCTTGGTTATTGATTATGTTATGCGAAATTCACTTCAAGGGAAAGATTTTGGCCTTAAATGGACTGGAGATATGAAAATTTCTGATTTAGATTATGCTGATGATTTAGCCCTTTTGGCAAATGATGTTGACGAGATGAACTCTTTCATTCGAGCTGTTGATGAGACTGGTAGTAGAGTAGGTTTGGTTATAAACAGAGAGAAAACTAAAGTGATGAAAATTGGCCAGGCAGGCTGTGATTCAGTTAATCTGAATGGTTGCAGTCTTGAGCAGGTGTCACAGTTTAATTATCTTGGGAGCTATGTAACAGATAATGGTGATGTGCGGCATGAGATTAACAGACGAATAGGGATTGCTGCCGGGACTTTTAAGAATCTATGGAGAGTGTGGAGAAATAGGCGTATACACCTAAAGACTAAAATTAGGCTGTATAATAGTTTGGTTCTTTCTAGGGTTAGTTATGGTAGTGAAACTTGGACACTTTGTAAACAAGATAACAAGAAACTAGATGCTTTTGATTCCAGATGCTTACGCAGTATCTTGGGCATTAGGTGGTTCAACTTTGTAACTAATGATGAGGTTAGGCAAAGGAGTTTGCAACCTCCTTTAAGCAGCATATTGTGCAGAGAGAGACTCCGTTGGTTTGGCAGTGTTGCCCGTATGGATAATTATAGATTGGCGAATAGGGTTATGAACAGTGTGCCTAAAGGCCTCAGAAAGAAGGGGCGACCTAGGATGCGGTGGGCAGACAATGTCAAACAGGACCTTATTAGAATTGGTGTGCAGTGGCTAGATGCAGTAGATGTAGCTCAGGATAGACTTGCTTGGAGAACTAAATTGCACGGTCTGGTTGGACCTCCGTAGCCCATGGCTGCTTGATGATGATGATGATGATGATGATGATGATGATGATGATGATGATGATGAGTCAATTTTTGTGGCTGGCATTGTTATCGCTAAATATTCAAACTTCCATAACTCATTAAATACCGAACGAATATTGTTGAAAATCTAGATATTGATTTATTTCATTGAGATCTTTATCTGAAATCAGATTTTTCAAAACAAAAAAAAATATTATTTTAGAAGTTATAGAGCTTTGACGTTAGCTTCCCATTGACTTAACATAGGGATTTTCCTTAATTTATGGAAACCAGTGTATTATTACCTTTCCCGAAATGCTTTTCTGTCCCCATATCGAAAATTTTTGTTTTTATGTAAAATTTCTTCATAATTAAATACGAAAAATTTGCAAGAGCTATCGCTATCATTAGCATTGTTGATGTTGCAGTAAGGTGGTTCAATCAATGTCTTTGTTATGTCTTTGTTAATGTTTTTGTGGTTATATGTGCAGACGGTTTCTACTGTATTAACTATCTCAACAGTGTTTGTATTGTGTATTTTGTGATCCTTAACTCCCAATGCAACAGCGATGATATAATGATCTGCTATTTTACTGCGTAATATCACTGAATTAAATGGAATTCTTTTTTCCAGTTTAACGTTTAAATGATCAATACATGTTCCCTTCAGGGACCGATGAGTGTAGTAAGAATTTTCCTAGAAAGGAAGAGAATAATTTGCACACCACAATATATGGTTATCTTTACTGTTATTGGTGCAATATTCATCCGAAAATGGTAGGCAGCTGTTTGATGAGGTATTTATTTATTTATATATTGTGGTGCAAAGTTATACCAAAAATTCATCTTTGTGGTGTAGCTTTAAATCACAAAGCATGCGATGCGTTATTGGGGTAACCTTTTAACCGCCAAAAGTGATAAAACGTACTACTGTTGATAGCCAAGTTGCCGGGGTCATGGTTGTTTCACTCAGTGGCACGTCAGCTTCGCAATTTCATATTCTATTGGTTCTGAAAATGCTTAGATTAATTTCTCGTGCATTTCTTTCTGTTTTACGAAAAATGCTCATCATTAATGTGGATGTACACTATTGAATTTGAAGATGAAATTTGAAAGGAGGATATTAATAAACTGAATATAAATTGGAAATTAAACATTTGTACCAATATTTAGGTTACATTTTGTAAAAGTAAAATATATGATATTTTACGAAATGGTGCATTTAAGAATCAGCTGTATTTAGCTTACACCATATTCTACAAAATTAAACGTTTTGCTAAAAACGAGGTAAAACATGGTTTTTACTAGTCTGAAAAATTCAGTTTAGTAAAGTCAGATCTCGCAGTAGATTAAAAACAGGCTTCATTTCATTAAGATGGCGCGAGATAAATTTCGTTAGAATGGTAAGAATATAATTTTAGCAAAAGAATATAACTAATAACTACAGGTGACGATTTTACTAATATAGGAATTTACTATTTGCTATTTATTCTTGAAAGTAAATGATATCAATTAAAATCATACTTCCAACAAGTGACGTCAACATGTTGATAGTAGAGATCCGTGATTTAAAGGAAGAAGTGAAAGAACTGAAACGAAGCGTAGAACTTTTTTCTACCAAGTATGACGAATTGATGCAACAAGTAGTAACTTACGAGAAAAATCAAAAAGATTTAACTACAAAAGTTCATGAAACAGAAAATTTAAACAAAGAAATGAGGAAAGAGATTAAGGTGTTGAAACAAAATCTAAATGACAAAGAACAATATGGACGAAATAAAAATACAGATGTACATGGTGTTCCCATAAATGAAGGGGAGGATGAAACAGAATTGAAAAAAAAGTGGAAAAAAAATTTCTCAGTTACTAAACATTGACAATTGCACAGACAACATGATTGAGAAAATTCGCAGACTTCCTGAAAGAAATAAAAGCAAAACCCCAAAGATAACTGTCCAATTCGTTATACGAAAAGATAAAGCCATTTGGATGCAAAACAGGAAAAAAAATTACAACCACTAGAGCAGACCTCAATGATAAAGAAACACCAATATACATTAATGAAAATATGACTATGATTAACAACAGAGAGCATTTCTGGAGAGTTAGGATGTGTGCAAAAGAAAAAAATTATAAGTTTGTATGGTTCAAAAATGGAAAAGTACTGATGAGGAAATCAAATGGTGAAAGAATCATCAATATTGATATTTTCACCAACTTTGATGATTTTTGAACTTTTAGATATATCCGATAAACCTTACTTCTTATAACTTTTTTTAGTTTTTGTTTTTCATTTTGTTCAATACTTTTGCTATTTGATAATTTGGCGGATATTTTTCTTAGCTATGTTTGATGTGAATTTTGAAGGTTTTAATAGCAAGTGCGATGTTACTTATGTAACTACAAATTTAAAAGTAGAAGCTTGGTTCGGAAATAATTATGGAAATTTATTCACAGAAATAAATTAGGAATTGCTCATGTTAATATATAAGAAGTCAAAGAAAATATTGGGATTCACTAAAAATAAGTATTAACAATTATATGAAAAACATTGATTTTCTGGTTTTAACTGAAACAAATGTAAATAAATATGAAAAATTATTTATATAATATTGATAAATTTAATAAAATTACAAATGGTAATATGAATAAAAATATTAGGGGATTTCAGTATACTATAAGGAAAATCTAGATATTGAAATTATAACACAACAAATATTTCCAGCGGAAAATATATATATATATATAAGAAAAAAAAAATATATATATATGTAATATATCATGTATTAGCACTATACAGATCACCTAGGATTAAAGAAAATCAATTTGGCTTTCAAAAGGGAAAAAACACAATTCAACTAATTTCTAAAATTGCAAATAACATTAACAAATCATTGAATAATAGAGAAAAAATTGCAACTATGTTCTTAGATTTACAGAAAGCTTTCGATACAATGGATCATAACATTTTACTAAATAAATTGGAAAATTACGGTATTCGCGAAATAATGTCAGATTAATTTCGGAATTATTTATCAGACAGATACACAATTACTAAAATAAAAAACTGTTACAGTAGAAAAGTAATTACACTATTTGGAATTCCCCAAGATTCAATTTAGGTTCTTTGTTATTCCTGGTATACATAAATGATTTGTTCAGTATAAAATTAAAAATTGCTATTATCGATATGCTGACGACATAGTTTTAATAAACAATAACAAATATTTAAATGCTACCATTTCAGAGATTCAAACAGATTCAATAATATAATTAGATGGTTAAATCATAATAAAATTTACTTAAATGAGAAAAAAAATCGATGATTTTATACTCACCAGGATTTAATATTCATCGAAACACATAAAATAAATTGCAAAAAAAGGATGCTTCTAATTGTGAATCATTATGTAGTTGTCCACGTTTTGAGTAAGTAAATCAAATAAAACAGCTAGGAATCATTTTTGATGAATATTTTAGGTGGAATGCTCATCTATCCCACATATGTGAAAGCTTGAAAATATCAGCGATAAAAATTCAAAAATTAAAATACATACTGAATGTGCATTGTTTTATAAAGCAACATGCGAATCGATTTTAAATTATGGAAAAACTGTTCATAGAACAACTAACTTAGCTAACATAAATAAAATAGAAAAATTGCAGTCTCTAATAGATAAAAATATTAGTCCGTTTCATTTGCAAAAAAATGACAAAACTTCAAAAGATAGATTAAAATTTTTAAACCTTTTCTTCTACAGAAATTTATATAAATATAATTTAATAATTAATATTTTTATGACGAAATATGCAAACTAAAGATACAAAACAATAAAAATACAAGACTTCAAAACCAAGGGTATTACAAAATGCCAACTTTTCGAAATAATTACGGAAAACGTACCTCCGAATGTCAAATACCACTTATATTTAATGCTATCCCAAAAGAAATACTAAATATAGATTCTTTTAGTAATCTGAAAATAGAATTGAAAAAATATTTGGGAATTTCTAATTAGCTGAATATTATGTGTTTTGTTTTGTGAATGTTTTTCATCTACATCATTTTTGGGGCTGAATGACCTATGTTTAATTTATTCATTTTCCTGCAGATAAGCTATTTAGCCTTGCGGGTCAAATGGTAAATGCACTGTATTCTTTAATTTTATGAACAACAATCTATATTTTAAATAAAATTAATTGATTTTTGCTTTGGAATGGCAGTTTCCCCTTGAAGCTCGTGTTACAGCGTCAAGGATATATCGTGAAATCCACATCGTTTAAAACCGAGGCTATAATCGTGTAAAACGAAACTGATTCCATTTTCATGACCGTGTTAATCGAAGCTGGTTGCATTTTTTGACCGTGTAAGCTGAGTGCCGTGTAAATCGAGTGATAGGTGTGCAAATGTATTAGCATCTAGAGAGCAATGGCCCTATATTTGAAATTACAAATCTGCTCTTCCACTACCAATCATGCTTTAGTTTTAACTTAATCATGTATTTATGTTTAGTTTTAACTTAATCATGTATTTATGTTTAGTTTTAACTTAATCATGTATTTATGTTTAGTTTTAACTTAATCATGTATTTATGTTTAGTTTTAACTTAATCATGTATTTATGTTTAGTTTTAACTTAATCATGTATTTATGTTTAGTTTTAACTTAATCATGTATTTATGTTTAGTTTTAACTTAATCATGTATTTATGTTTAGTTTTAACTTAATCATGTATTTATGTTTAGTTTTAACTTAATCATGTATTTATGTTTAGTTTTAACTTAATCATGTATTTATGTTTAGTTTTAACTTAATCATGTATTTATGTTTAGTTTTAACTTAATCATATATTTATGTTTAGTTTTAACTTAATCATGTATTTATGTTTAGTTTTAACTTAATCATGTATTTATGTTTAGTTTTAACTTAATCATGTATTTATGTTTAGTTTTAACTTAATCATGTATTTATGTTTAGTTTTAACTTAATCATGTATTTATGTTTAGTTTTAACTTAATCATGTATTTATGTTTAGTTTTAACTTAATCATGTATTTATGTTTAGTTTTAACTTAAACATGTATTTATGTTTAGTTTTAACTTAATCATGTATTTATGTTTAGTTTTAACTTAATCATGTATTTATGTTTAGTTTTAACTTAATCATGTATTTATGTTTAGTTTTAACTTAATCATGTATTTATGTTTAGTTTTAACTTAATCATGTATTTATGTTTAGTTTTAACTTAATCATGTATTTATGTTTAGTTTTAACTTAATCATGTATTTATGTTTAGTTTTAACTTAAACTTGTATTTATGTTTAGTTTTAACTTAATCATGTATTTATGTTTAGTTTTAACTTAATCATGTATTTATGTTTAGTTTTAACTTAAACATGTATTTATGTTTAGTTTTAACTTAATCATGTATTTATGTTTAGTTTTAACTTAATCATGTATTTATGTTTAGTTTTAACTTAAACATGTATTTATGTTTAGTTTTAACTTAATCATGTATTTATGTTTAGTTTTAACTTAATCATGTATTTATGTTTAGTTTTAACTTAATCATGTATTTATGTTTAGGGCTTTACTACTGACACGGTAACATCAAAAGAATTTCTATTTTTGCAGGAGAAGTGGGTGATATGAGACATAAGCGTCCCAGTGATATTTTCCAATGGGCTTCCCAGTAGTACGCTATATAATATGTTTAGCTGAAATATTTAGTGGAATGAATTCAATAAATGTAAAACACGGAACAATTATGAAACAATGAAAATTCTGATGAATGATACAGCACAAAGCAATTTTTTTTTTACAAAAGAGGAATTTTGCAGGTGGTACCGTCGCTCAAAAAAGTATCCGAACACTATGGTTCACGTGACACGAAGGTTGCCAGATCACTAATTTCTAAAAAAAAATTGCCAGATATTTTTTCTGAATTTTGTAATCAACCATAGTGTTCGGATATTTTTTTGAGCGACTGTACAAACAGTTTTTGTTCTTTTTTTTTGCCTTGCACATCGCGCACGCCGTCGCCTTATGTGTACTTCGACTGGTAAATGGTCACCTACATTGAGCATTAATTTAAATGCTTCAGAGGGACGATATTTGTATGGAACTTTTATGAGGTACATAATATGCCCCTGTAGTAGTGAAAGGGTTAAGCAGATATTTCAATAACCGCTAAACCGATTCGCGCTTTCGAAAATCCTGGAGTTTTATCCACTCTCAGTTTCGATTTCCAAATTCGATCTCCAGCGAGGTAGAATTCGGAAAGAGTCGGATGCTCGGCTTCCTTCGACTGAACGGGTTCGCGATAAATAATTCCTCGGTGACGTCAGCATACACAGCGATGTACTTCTAAATGTCCAATAATTGCATTACTTTTCTGAGCTGCATTTGCCTGCATCCCATCGCAACCAAAGCTATTTATCTGATAACTCAATTATTCCGAAGCGAGGCTGCCTTTCGCCATCAGATAATGGGGCAGAAAATTGCCCATCGCCATAGGGGGTACTAAAGGAGGCGGGGAAACTACAGGTGATTTGCCGACTGATCCGCAGTTTTCATCGGCGAAGCGATCGTGGTCAGTTGAAATTTACAAGCTATTAAGTCAGTGCTAACATCGGAAGGGAATGGCATGCCAGCTGAGAGAGGAACGGGTTCTGCCTGATGGCCGTCCAAACCAACGTGTGTTGCCGCTTCTCATCTCGGCACACGCTCGCGACCGCTGCTGCGTTCTCATGTAATGACAAATCAGCCAGAAATGAATTGCCCAGAAAGGAAAACGTTGACTTCGTGGCTCTGGAGGAAAGCTGGACTAATTCAGCTATCAGAATTATGAGTTTTTGTTTGATTTCCGTTTAACGCTAAGTAGGTACTCCGCCATGAAAAAAAATCCAGCTCTTGGACTTCAAGGGTTGATGTTGTTGTCGGAAACGTTACGATTAAATGTATTAATGTTTTGAAGGAACGTTTTCCCTTCCATAATTTTGTTTGAAAACGATACAAAAAACTTATATTACTTTTTGTCTTACTCGCGCAACTTGTAAAAGTAAATGCTGTGTTCATAAAAGTAGTGCTGAGATAGAAAATTACCTCTTGGATATCCTTTAATGGAATGCATTTAAAGTTTAAGAGTGGTTTTATGAGTTACTAAATGTTCTGTGTAGCAAGAAGAATGTTAAACTCTCTGCAGCATGTTTTATCCTATCACTAATGAGTAGATAAAACCAGTTCTTTCTTTCATTTCCTTGAAGGCACGAACATCTTTGGAAGGCAGAGTTTAATTTTAACTCGTGAAATGCTTCCTCGTGTTTTCTTTCCATTTTACAAAAGAACTTATAAAAATCGGAAAGGTACCACCCTCTTTGAATTAAGCTGACTGTGATACAGAAGTCGGAAGTTTCATGCAGAAGTCATCATTCCAGAAATATCATTACATCATTCCAGAAAGTTCATTGAGATTGGAAAGGACAGACTTCAGAAATTATTCAAAAGCGAGAAATCTAAAACATGAATTTCGTTGAAGTGATTATTTTGATGATTTAAGGCAAATAACGAATACTGATTAGACGCTTAGAACGATGGAGATCTGTTTGACGTGTGATCGCTGAAGAAAGTGCTCCTCCATTCGCTAATCTCTCCACGTGCCCCTAACGTCAGTTCTCTCCGATGATCAACAGACGGCTTCATCATCTGGTGCTTCCATTAAGAGAGAAAGATGGATGCAGGTATCTCCTTACAGAATACCTTCATCTCCAGCGCACAAAGCATTGCTTGAGCGCTTGACCAACAACGGAGCTCTAAATCACACAAGAGATGCAAATAAAGAGCAGAAGTTTCTCCTCCGAAGGATTCCCAAATTCTCACTTCGCAGCGTCGCTTCCTTCGTCATGGCAATGATCGTTAGCCAAGAGTGATGGGAAATGCCTCGTGTAAGATCTGTTTCATCTTGGGCCGGACGAGCAGAATCAAGTATAACTTTTGCTCGTGATAATTAGCGAACCAACATTGCTCAACTGGTCCCTCTCCGCTGCGATTCTCATGCATTTATTTACACCTCTGTTCGTACGGATAAGCGCAACCTTTTCACTTATTCATACCGCTAACCGTTATACCGAGCAGCATATATAATTAGCGTTGCGATATTGTAGTGCAAATAAATTAAGTAGGGAGGAGACGAAGCAGAAAATGTATAACACATGAAACGGTGGAACCCATTCCTTGCCTGGGAAGCAGCTAAGAGAGCGCTAGGCGAAGACAGCTTAAAGCGACAATTTCCGGGCTAATTTATTTAGGGTGCATTAATATAAAAGACAAGGGGATCCTCGCTAAATGTGACGGGTGGTTGCATGGGAAGCCCACCAGCGTAGCCCCTTTAGCCTGATAACGAAGATGCTAACAACTTGGGATCTTAGAAAAGATCAGAAGGGAATAATGCTCAGCTTTGCATCCTTTTGAAAAATCCTCTTTGTGGCCCTTGATGACGGTTATCAAGATCTTTTTCCTTTTGCGGGATTCTGTTATTATTCCATGAATTTTCCAGAGTAACATTTACCGATTATCGTCTGGCATTCATCCTCTACTTAAGATGCGATTTCGTTAAGAAGCGATTTTTTGAATTGTGTCTGATCTAGGGAATCGATATAAATCAATTCCCGCTAAAAGATAAAAGATCTCTTTTCGATCAAAAACGGATTTTTTTAGCCTTTCCTGGTTTTAAAGTTTTATGTGAATAGAACCCTACTCATAAAAGGCATCATTAGGCCAACGAACAGAATATTCTGATGATAAGACCTCCAACTAATATGAATTTAAATATGACGTTCTACTATTAAATGACAAAGAGTATATTGTGGCCATCTGAATCGTTGTAAGAAAATATCTCTTAGATGAGAAACAATCCCCACTAAACAGTTAACTAAACTATTGTTACATTTCTTTTCTAATCCTTTCAAAGCAATCTTTTTGGCAAAGTTTCAAATATGAAGAAATATTTTTTTCCTTTTCTTAAAATCTTCAACCAAAATATCGAGAGCTGCTTCACATACAAATATATATATATATACGAATAAACCCTGAAGCTCATATCCATATACAAAGTGTAGTCTTATTGACTACGACACTAGTAATAATAAGCTCACAACTATTTGTTCACACTCGTATATGTTGTCTATAAACGCTTGATCAAGAACCTGACTCACCTCGTATTTTTAATGCGACATCTTTAAAACTTTGCTCAATGTTGGATGAATGTCTGTTGCTTTCATTTTCAGTCAGGACTCGAGATTCACATACGTTGACTCCCGGTTTGTTTTTAAATCAATTCCTTTTGGAAGACAATTGCTCCTAGAAGTATGCTAGAGCGAGAGAAGTTCAAAGGGCCAAGGAGAATATTGCACATAGTTCTTCTAGAGTCCGTACAGCAATACGAATCAATAGGAGTGATTATTGTTCTGATAGTGTTAAGTGTACAACTAAGTGCTGTGAAAAAGTCAAGCATGTTATTCAAATTCTGAAAGCTCTCAAAAACGCGACAATAATAAGCGATGCCTAGAGGAAGTCAATTTTCATGGGTTATGCAAAGGAATGTCGGACTGCTCATAATAGCTAAGGCAGAGAACGTTTCAGGAGAAGAAGTCGAGCTGCGTATGACTAGGTTAGTCATACGTAGTGCCGCCTTTCGGATATTTCCCGAATTCGAGCGTGTTAAATTGAAGTGTTGCAAAAACGCAACTATTAGGGGCACTCAGACGTTTTCATTTATTACCATTAACGTATTTTACAAAGCAATATTACTGTGTAAACTGATAAATCTCTATTGAAATGTAAAAATAATGGGATAATTATACTAAAAGACACAGTAAGTGTTTTCATAGCTTAATTTTTTTTCTTCCTTCTTGTATTACCATTTGCTTTATTTAAAACAAAAAGTATTATATTGCATCCTAAATAAACTATACTTAAACTCTAAGCCTTAGTGTTGGATTATATTTCTTTCCTTTGGAAAAGAAATTTTGTCTTACTAACTTGTAGATGTCTTACTGGCTTATGGATGTAAAAGCATCGTTCAGCAAGAAAAGAGGAAATATAATTAAATCGCCCCTTTATGATGATGACACGATGGCTTTAAGGAAATGCAGGAATTTCCACGCTTAGAGGGCGCTGCAATCACACAGTTTACATACCTCCATAGAAACTTTCCTTCTTTTCCCTTAGACACTCCTTGGCGAAGGGACCTGTTTCAGCAAAACGGAGATGTTAATATGGAATAGTATGACCTCGAACATAAGCATCACAACGACATCTCAAACTATATACTAGGCTGGTAAGAGGTCGGGCCGTCCCATGGCCGAGTGGTTAGCGAGCTTGGCTAATAATCTGTGGGACTTGGGTTCGAGCCCCGGGTAAGGCATGGATGTATGTGTCGTTTTTCTGCTGAGATCCTGCCATCCTCTCAGATCTCCTACTTTGACATGTAAACTGACTGGCTCCAAGTCAGACCTCTGTGGCAAGCAGCTGCTTGAGGTGGTATTTGTTTAAGAGGTCTTGTGCCAGTACAACGCATTCTTCCAGGAGAGGATCTCGGAGTTCGTGAGGGGTTCTCAGAGGGAGTTGATAACCTCTAACACATCTCTCCAGTACATCTCACACATGCGCCGTAGGATTCGGATCTGAAGACTGGCCACTCCATCCGCTGAGTATCTTCACTTTCGAGGAATTCGTAGACTGTTCGATCGCTGGGATGTCGGGCTTATCATCCGTCAATATAAACTAGGGTCCAAGAGTGCCCCTGAAAAGCCTCACAAAGGACCGAAGGATATCATCCTTATACCTCCGACCAATCAGAATAAAGTGAGTAAAGATGTGTAGTAGTAATATGCGTCCATTTGACATAATGTCAGCTAAGACCATCAAACTCCCACCACAGACGTACTTTGTTTTTGTTTGATTTTAAAGTCCCGACAGGATATAAACATGTAAAAAGGTACAAAGTACAATGTACAAAGGGTACGATTTTACTGTACACGGAGCCACGACTTTACGTCTCAACCGACGGACGGCGGCCTTTTAAAATTCATTGGTGTCCTTCTGACCAAAGGCTCAAAACCGGTTTAGTGGAGATAAATCTCAACGTTGGCACAGGGAGACTCGAGTCTGGGAACTACACATTACGAGCCGGATGCTACCGACTTAGCTGGCGCTTACCACTCTTTAAAAAACATTTTTTCACGAAAACGAAATATTTAAATCCGAAACTTGTACAAAATTCTCTGTCGGCAGTAAGCACACTTTACTCTTTACTCCTTGAATGTAAACGAAAAATATTTCGTACACTATGATTAAAAGTGAATTGTTTAGTAGAGAATAGTAATCACATCTTTGCAGTGCAAAAAAAAACTTAATATGTTTTGAAACATAGTTGACCTTAAAACTGCTGTTGCAGCAAATAACTGGAATTTATCTTAAGAACACAGTGAATCCACCAGGTGATTCTGGGCCTGGAGGAAGAAAGTAAAGATGGCGATTAGTCTTACTTTTGAGTGACAAGGCAATGGAACCTACTTCGGAAAGAAAGAAGAATCTGGAACAACATCTTCTTTTGGTTAACATAAGGGAAACATAAAGGACTTAATGAACGAATAAAAGAACACTTAAATTGAGATAAAAATGATTGGATTGACAGTTTAAAAGATAAAGGTAGGAAAGGAGACAAAGACTACATTTACGAAGAACCTTTTTTTGGTACTTAATTATTTAAAAAAAACAGTAAACAGACTTCTAAGATAAGAATAACAAGATAATTTCTGATGGGAATGCTGTCCTGACACGTGGCCTTTGTGTCTCTTTAGCGTAGATGTTGATAAAATTGAAATTTTAATGTAAGCGTTATAAAGTGATAAGAGAATAAAATAAATCTGTCGACAATTTTAAACACGATGTCGATGAATGATCTGCGAAATGTTGAACCCTGAAGGTCAAGTAATCATCAGACGATTGCTTTAACGGTGGAGATTTTTTATTATAAAAGCATCATTAAGAAAATTATTTTTTGTTTCTTTAAAGAAATTAATGCAATTTCCATTGAGAATTATTTGCTTTTTGCTTAAGATGAGTTTTTTTTTCATCTGCAAATCATATATCAGCAATTAGGCCTGTTCGCTCATCTGCCTCAGGCTTAGTTTTGATGAAAAAATTATATCTTACTGTATAGAACGTATAACTTTTCTTCTGATTTCAGTATATATATATTTTGTGACCAAGTGAGTCCAAATTTTTTATTGGCTGATGAAAGCGAAGGGTGAAGTTTCATAGTTGAAATCAGAACGATGATCTTTCTCTGGTTGACCATCTCTCCGTTGCATAGGATGTCAGGACCCCGTTGTGCTGTTAATATTGGTCAGTCAGGTCCCCGCTGTGCTGTTAATATTGGTCAATCAGGCCCAGAAGCTTTAGTAAGAAGTATGGAAGAGGATTATTAGGTTGGCAAGAAAGCTTCGGGAGATGGAAATATAGCGTGAAGTAGATTTTTGGGAGACGTTGAGCTTCAAATATCTAGAGCAAAAAAATGAATGCATTTTATGGAAGCATCCTTGGTGGTTGATCATGATATGATGGCGCTTTCCTGCAGTAACTATGAGGATAAGATTAGTTCTAGAACAGGGGTCAGGAACCTTTTTGGGTCAAATGCCAAAGGCAAAAAAGACAAACCAAGAAATTTTGAGAGCCGCAAATTCTAATCCTTATTGGATCAAAAGCCATAATGGAAAAAAAGACAAAAATTATTTTCTTTGATTAAGAAAAATAAAACCGTAACATGTGATTTGCAAATTGGTGTATTCAAGTGAATATAGTAAAACTGTTGAGAATAATTTAGAAAAAAAATAGCTGTCAGTTATCAGTGTGACTTTTGAGTTTGTGAGAACGTAATTAAATTCGAAGTGGACGTAGAGCGTTTGAATTGCATTAGTGCTTTCAAACTATCGTCTCCCAATCAGCTATGGGGCTTATTTTTAATGAAAATCGTTAAGTTTTTCTCGCAGTTGAATGGTGGCCAAAAAGTGTCAAGAGATCGAAAACCTTCATCAAAGAGCCATGTTTCAGAGTGGTCCGCGTCGCACGTTCCCGACCCGTGCTCTAGAGTCTGTGACGGATAAAGTAGCAGGAGGATAAGAAGACCAGCCATCGGTCTTGGAGAGAGCGGCGAGCATAGCATTGCCACTCAGAGGCGCACACAGAAAGTTTAACCTGTGGCTTTGAGACAGCGCCCAAAGCTTTCGCCAAACGGCGAGTCACGTGCTTGCAGAGTCATCCTGTCTATTGGCGCTAGGAGCGAACTCACTAGCTTCTGCCAGAAAATGTCCTAAATAACTGAAGATTGAACTTATGCAGTTTTAATTGAACCATTACCTAATATTCTGAAAATGGGGGAACATCCTTCTCCCAGTAACAAATATTTTCAACTTTCCGCTCTTTACGATAAATGACGAATCTGAGAATGGTAATGAAACGAAAACTCCTGCTAAAATCAAAATTTAATTCCAAATTAAATTGACCAATATGACGGTAGCTAATACCGGTGAAAAAAATCATGCTTCTAATTTTGAAAAACCAACTGTCAATCAAACTAGCAAATTTTTCTGCTGCATCTCGTGCTCCGAATTTCGTGGAAAATTCGTCTGATGCGAATATTGAAACCCTTAGCTTCGCTCGACTAATTTTTAGGAAAGTTTTGTTGTTTTACTTCTTAGTGGCTTTTTTTTGCACACATTGGACTAAATGACCAGTTCACGAATACCCCAAGAACTCGGAGAAGATTAGCGATGCACTCGACAGATGGAAGCCTCCCGTCAACACCATCTTCGAAGCGTCGCGTGCACCTAGTCAGAAACACTCGAATCAACTGCAGATTTATGGCCTGCGCGAGCAACTCTTTTTTGGGGGCACCACTCATTCACCTGGTCAAAGGAGATTATGTTCGAAAATTGTAATTCGAGGTGGTTCGGGTCAGAGGTGGATTACAGGCGGGAGCCTATAATCCACCTCTGACTACAAATATCGTTATGAAAATCTTTGATGTAAACTTTTAAATGCTTCATCTGCTTCAATCAGCACGGGGAGTTTTTCGCAGCCGTTATCTCCTTACTCTTGGGAATCAGAAAAACAAAACGCTTTTGCAATAGTTTCATTTTCGTCCAAGTAGCAACAGTTCTTTCTTTGATGTTTTCAAATGCTTTTTAAATCTTATATCTCTGACACAGTATAAACGAAAAGTTTAGGCAACTAAAATATGTGGAAGCCGGCATGCATATCAGGGACATAACCAGTAGGGAGACCCCTCATGGGTGTGTCCCCCCCCCCAAAAAAAAAATCCTGTCGCCTTATACGACGTCTACAACTTGTCTACATGCTTTGAAAAAAATCAGTTATCTTGGTATAATTTTATTTTAGTTCCATGTTATAAGCCCGACACTAAAAATAAACAAAAAACTCAACAATTACAAAATCATATTCTATATAGAATATCATTTTCATCAGTAATTGGGAAACCATACTCATTTCCATACCATATTCGCATTTCTGTCCTCTCCTAAGAAACTATATTCTCCAATCCCTCCCCAAAACTGAATTCTGTCTCCCCCCCGAAACTAAATCCTTGGTACATGCCCCTGATACATATGATAATGATATGCAGAATGAAAATTAATTGTTTTTACATGCAAGGTGACGCTGGGTATCCGAGCTGTTATTGGCCTCTCTTCTTTACAGATATTGAGCCAAAGACATCAACCGTTCTGCAAATCTTTTTTTCTCTCCTCAATAATTTGAATTTGTTCCTGGAAAATCTCGTGCTCTCAAGTTATTGCCAAGTTTGAACACTTTTTGGATTTCCACCATTCTTGCTAAAGGGTTTTCTATTATTTATACCGACTTTGAAAATGAGTTCCAGAAATTAAAACGGTTTAACCTGTTTCGAAAATGTATAGATATTGGCATTCCTCTTAAAGTTCTATATTTCCCATGTCATATTTTATGTCCGCTCTTAGAAAAAGTTGACAATGTACACGATATTACAAAAAATACTGGACACTTCCATGTTATTTTAACGTAAAGCCGCATTCAAAGCTCTCTAACGTTGAAAATAAATTTTTTTAAATGAAAAAATGCTACTGGATAAATTGAAGATCTCACTCAAAGCTGTCGAAATATCTATTTTCCGCAATTATTGTTTAACATTTAAGAATTATGGATTTGGGTTGTTTTACCTCTGAGCGGCACTTTTTTGCACACCATGTGCTAAATGGCCAGGTCACATGGACCCCGAAGGCTCAGAGAAGGTTGGGGGAGGGGACCCACTGGAACAGCTGTTGGGAGACAGATGGTAGCCTCCCGTCAAGGCCATCCAGCGTGTTCTTTAACGTGCACAGGGTATGTCTCTCCCGCACACGGGGCCACGGCTTAACGTCCCATCCGGCTTATCATCCCAAAAATATTTCTCTACAGATTACGAGCCTGGCGCGCTACCGACTGAGCCACCCCCGCCCCAAGAATTCTGGAAGGTGAAACATTAAACTGTGACTTTTGCTACTCATGAAAATTTACTTCACGAGATAAAACACAACCGTTATAACAAATCGTTCACTAATATAAAGGAGCGGGGGTGGCCCAGCCGGTATCGCGCGAGGCACATAACATCCCAGGTTCGAGTCCCAGTTGGGTCAGCGTTGAGATTTATCTCCTCAAAATTCCCCGCCCTGCCCACGGTCAGTAGGGGACACCGATGGGCTTGGAAATGCCGCCGTCCGTCGGATGGGGCGTTAAGTCGTGGTCCCGTGTGCGGGAGAGCCATACCTTATGCACGTTAAAGAGTACGCTGGATGGCCTTGACGGGAGGCTATCGTCTGTCGCTCAACAGCTGTTCCTCCCTCAACCTTCACTGAGCCCTTGGGTACTTGTGACCTGGGCATTTAGCCCATTGTGTGGAGAAAACTACCGCTCAGAGGTAAAATAACCCATTTCACTAACATAAGTATGATATTTCAAGTTTATGTAACGATTTTTGAAGTTCTCACCATTTTGGGAGGAAAATGTTCAGGAAGAGTGTGGCATGGGCGTCTGCTGTTAAATCTTCCATCATCAATAATTCTTTAAATATTAAGCAAATATTGTTAAAAATTGAGATTCAGAGAGTTTCCGTAAAAACGCCTCATTTCAAAGTTAGGGAACTTTGAATGTGGCTTCCATTCACATAACATGGAAGGGTCCGGTTACTTTTTCTGATATAGTGTATTGTCTAATTACTCAATTCGGTCTCACTTCAGATCTCAGCTTTCGTCCCTCTCTTCATTTCCTTTCCGATTGCATGCCATGTCTACGATGATGAGATCCAATTTTTTATGTCATAGTGCCAGACTTTTTGCACTTCATCTAAAAATGGCTTGTGATAAATCGAATATTTGGTATGAAGAATACGAAATTCTGATATCTGTACTTAAGTCCTCAGTGATAAATTTAAGTTTTAATAATGTCCTCTGATCTTATTATTTTCGGTCTGAACACTTTGATAATATACGTATTGACTTTGGAATTAAAATCACCCGTCAGATGGCGTTTACTTTCCATTGCAATAATGTAGCTAAGAAAACAAAGCAGGGGACATTTTTCGATTCTTAAATGTTATTCATAATGCATTTACTCTTGCCTTTATCACTTAGGTCACACTTAGGACACTCTTGCCTTTATCACTTAGGTCACTTAGGTCACAAAATTTGGTGATTATATACAAATTGGTATATAATCACCAAATTTTATTCCTAGATTTCGTCACCTTACCTGATCAATGACATCAAAGGTCTGAAGGAACCACAGGGTCTTTCACTAAGAGAGTCTTAAGGGTTTTTCACTAAGAGAGTCTTAAGGGATTTTCTAACTTCACCTCTGATCAGAGATTAGTTTGAATGTCCAATCGTTGAAATGCAGAAGATTTTATAGTGATCTCAAACGATTTTAAGAGATTAGATATGGATAAATTCTTAACGGCACTCAAAAATCTATTTAACTTCGTAAAACGAATTCAAAAAGGTATCCTTTGTGCATCTTTGTGGAGTTCGGTGTGTTCTAGGACCATATTCGGAATCCTTTTTCCTTCTTGAGTTGTTTCATCTCGTTCTCTCGATATTTTATGAGTTCGGTTGGAACAATGTTGTTTAATACTACATATTTGAAGTACATATCAATTTTATTCCTACACCTACTTATACTCATGTCTTTTGATTCAAAAAATAGAAACTTACACAACCCACAACTTAGTTGAATTAAGGTATTCAGCGATTCAAAAAAATATCGGATATTTTTATCAACTTTAAGTTAGCTGTGATGAAAGCGTTGGATGCAATTAACTCATTGATGTAGTTACCACTTTCAAAATCGGAACTATAAAACTTGCTAATTGCTATTATTGATGGAAATATTTTTCTCGTCGCCTAAATAAAGAGTTGGAAATGAATCTGTTGTTGCTTTAAAAAATTTTATTTTTGAAACATATCAAATGAATTTTGACCTTCCAGGTGCCCGATGATTCGCATGCTGGGCTACAGATCAAAAGGACTTAAGTTGGAGCACCGGGAGATGGATGTTTCTTCTTTTATTAGGCAATTTACACTATTATGCTATGTTTATTCACATGATGGCAAAAATAGTTCTTTATTTATACACTGGTGGAAATTGAAAAAATAACATGCAGAAGGATTTCCTTTACGAACGTCATATTATAATATATTAAAATTTCAAGGGCAGCAGAAGCCGTAATCCAAGATTAACAGTCATTGGATGAAATGATGATGTCACTGAGGACGACAACATGCAAATATACGCCGCGCGTATTTAAGAACTAGGATGTGAAGAAAGAAGTTATTCGTCTTGTATCGTGTAGTTCAGTACTCTTTGAAGAAACTACAATGCCTGGATGACGCAGGCGCGCAACATTTGTTCAGTTAGCGGAGTTTGAGAGAGGTTGTATAGTGGGTCTTCGGGAAGCAGGTTGGTCTTTTCGTCAAATCGCTGGGGGAGAGTTATCGGCAGTGGTAAGATGGTGGCGTCGATGGTCAGAAGAGCATTCGCACACTCTCAGACGTGGTTCCGGGTAGCACAGAGTTACGGACGCACGAGAGGATCGGCGTATCAGGAAGAGCTGACAGCGACGGCATCACAAATTCGATCCTCTGTCATACCAAGGGTGTCGACAAGAACGATACGCAATCGTCTTTTGGAAGCAGGACTGCAGGCACTGCTGCCGCTGGCACGGTTACCACTGTCACGTCGCAATTGCAAACGTGCTCATCACTGTCGAGCACGTTTGCAGTGGTGTCAGAAACGAGTTCATTGGAGGAAAGAATGCAGTCCGTGGTCTTCAGTGATGAAAGTCGATTCTGCTTAGGAGAGCCTGATGGTCGTTTACGCATCGGAAGGCGACAAGGTGAATGGCTTCTTCCATCTTGCATCCACCAACGACACCCAAGGCCCATGCCGGGCATCATGCTGTGGGGAGCAATTAGCTATCACTCTCGTACGTGTCTGGTATTTGTACAGGGTACACTGAATAGCAATACGTACGTCAGCCACATCGTACAGCCGGTCGTCCTGCCATATCTGAGTGTAATCCCCAAGTGCGATATTCCAGCAGGATAACGCCCACCCACACTCCATCCAGGCAATTCAACATGCTCTTCAGGCAGTGCACCAACTCCCTTGGCCAGCACGCTCTCCGGACTTGTCTCCAATCGAGCATGCCTGGGACTGGATCGGACAAAGACAATTCCGCGGACGGCGGCAGGCAACGACCATCGCTGAATTACGCTTCCAAGTTGAAAGTTCATGGGATGGTATCCCCCCCAGCATGATATCCGGCATTTGTACGACTGATTGCATGCCAGATTGGAAGCTTGTATTGCTGCTCGAGGAGGTTCAACACCTTATTGAAATGTGCCTTCTCTAAAATGTTATACTCATTAAAAGGTAAAATAACCATTGTATATTAATATAACCATTGCAAAATAACCAAAATAACACGTGTGATCACTGTCCTTTCTCAACAAGTTGTTTCTACGAAATAAATTCTCATAGATTACGCTTCAATTGTAAATGGTGTTCATTTTTCAATTTCCGCCAGTGTAGTATTTCCTTTCTGCCGAGGTCTTGAATTATTCCCAGATCTTCTCTGTGGCGCATTATACGATAAGCTCCTGTCCGATATCTGTGACAGGCAGAGGTTGAGGTGTATTGCTTTTAAAAATGAATCGAATTTATGGAAATGTTAAAGATTCAATGTCAAAAAAGGAATCTTTTTAATGCCAGACAAACTGGACTTTTATAAAATGTACCACTATCAAAAACAAATGTTTTGCAAAGACACTTTTTGTTTCTTGCATCGAAATTGTTCAATTTGTTTCCTTCCTAGTTGAGACAGGAAAAAGAAACCTAATATCTTCAAAAAGAGTCTACCAATTTATGTTCTTTTGCTTCCTAATTTTGAAACACTGTTCAGGTGATGTTTCTCTTCCGATTTTTGCTAAACATGCTTACTTTTGTGATGATTGTTGCCAAGTTTCACGTGGAAGATGCACATGGAATCTGGATGGGTTTTTATTTCCCTTAATTCTATATTAGGTGATACTTTTCATTTATTTTCTTCGTTTTGCTTTGCTTTTTTTGTATTTTCATCAATGCATTCTTTTGTAATTTTGTATTAAAATGCCCAAAGGAAATAAATTATTATTATTATTGTTGTTGTTGTTAGGTTTTTTTTACTTCTGAGCGATACTTTTAAGCACACAGTGGTCTAAATCAGGCGTGTCCAACCGCGGCCCTGGACAGCTAGTAATGCGGCCCACAAAATCGTAAAGTTTACGTGTTTCCGACATAAGCTTTCAACATGATTATGTGATTTTTCAGGGAGTTTTTCATATCCCACTAGTTTTATGTTGCCCTTTTTTAATTTTATAATAAAAAAACATAAGAAAATAAATGAAGTTTTATTATTCATATACATTAATTATATTATATATTTTATGTGCGGCCCAAAACAATTCATCTTCACTCAATGTGGCCCAGGGAAGTCAAAAGGTTGGACACGCCTGGTCTAAATGGTCAGGTCACAAGGACTCCAAGTATTCAGAGTTGGATAGAAGAGTGGACAGCTCTAAAAGATGAATGGAAGTCTCCTCTTAACTTAAAAGATGAATGGAAGTCTCCTCTTAACTTAAAAGATGAATGGAAGTCTCCTCTTAACTTAAAAGATGAATGGAAGTCTCCTCTTAACTTAAAAGATGAATGGAAGTCTCCTCTTAACTTAAAAGATGAATGGAAGTCTCCTCTTAACTTAAAAGATGAATGGAAGTCTCCTCTTAACTTTCTTTAACGTGCGCAGGATATGAAACACGGAGCCTTGGCTTAAAATCCCATCCAACAGACGATGGCCTTTCCAAGTTCATTGCTGTCGCCTGCTTTTCAAAAGAAATCAGTGCAGAAAAATTTCAAAACATTTACAGTGGGGGACTCGAACCCAGGAACATCAAGTTATGAGCCTGGTGCTCTCCCGAATGATACCAAAAGCTCAAGGCGTTCATAAAGTCTTTGAGTATTTATGCATTGAATTATTTATTTATAGCATTTCCTTTCTGCTGAAATGTAGTAGGTAACTACGCTGCTAAGACTACTTTTAAAAACGCTTCTAAAACATTTTAGCAACAAAACTGAAGAAAGAACGCACAAGACATTTCAATTGCAAGATGTATTGCCCAGACTAGTGCTTTTTAGAAATTTGTTGCAAGCCGATAACTAAGTGTTAGTGTTTAACTTCTTTAATAAATAATAATAATAAATACCCCCTCAAGCAGCTGCTTGCCACAGAGGTCTGACAGGAGCCTGTCAGTTTATATGCCACAGTAGAAGATCTGAGAGGATGGCAGGACCTCAGCAGAAAACAACACGAACATCCATGCCTTACCCGGGGCTCGAACCCAGGTCCCTTAGATCAGTAGCCAAGCGCGCTAACCACTCGGCCATGGGACGGGCTAACTTCTTTAATTCAGGAAAAATTAGCTTGATTTCAAGAAATAATACTTCGTAAAGGATGGTTGGGCTCAAAATGTTTGGTAACCGCTGGCCTAGACCATATTATATATATATATATTCACAATTCCATGTTATGTATTACAAATATACATGTTTCTAGCATTTTAATTAAACCAATTTTTGTAATTGCAATCTTAATTTTATTTCTAGAATGCCTATATTTGCGATCCATTTACCGCCTTGTGATTGATTTTTATTATTGTTGTTGTTGTTGTCCTTAGACGCTTATAAATGGCTCCATAAGTTATGTGAATGAAATGGATTGGAGGTATTTCTATCAGATATATTCTTGAAGTTACTCTTCATTATTTAGTAAGATAAAAGGAATTTCTTGTGTTTTTAATGTTAAGGGAATAACCCTTCTCAAAAAAAAAAACGAGGAAGAGAATAAGAAGCGAGTGGAGAAAATGCGACGAGAAGAAGCGATGCACGAGGCCACGGGAAGGCGTCAATTGGTTGCACCTATCGGCAAGGAAGGCAACCTGACCGGAAGAAGAGAATTTTGCCGAGTGTCGTTGTCGAGATCCACAGATTATTGGGACCTCTTCCACGCGACTGGTGCTCTCTTTCACCGTTCCACACCCCCCTCCTTTCAGCCCCTCGCCCCATCTTCTCTTCGCCCCCCCCCCTCCCTTTCCACCCTCGTTGCCATCTAGGCGTCCATCTCTGGCCGGAGTCCAGTAAATCAAATCCAGCGCTTCGAATCAAATCACGAAGATAAAATATTAAGGGGAAGAAAGATGACAGATCGCGAGCCGGAGATTTTGTCGGAGTTTATCTCTGGTGGACGGAGAAAGAGGGGAATCGCCCTCTTTGAAAAATTTAAATCTCGATAGGAGGAAGAAAAAAAGAATGGAAAGGTGGATTGCGTTGAAGAGGCAAGTAAATGGGAGTACCTCGAAGAGGGTGCGCGGAGTAATGATGCCCAGCAAGGAGCTTCATCAGCCAACCTGGGAAGAAGCGAAAGGCTATTTTTTTTTTCTTCTTTTTCATCGCGGAGACCGTTTTCGTCACCCTGTAGCAATTGCACGCTTTCTTCCCTTTCCTACAACGGCGAACTTCAGTTGGAATAAATGATCGTCAATTCCCAAAGACGGCATCTTGCTCGATTACTTCCACAAAAACTTCCCTGTTCTTTGGCCATTTCTCCCCCCCCTCTCCCCATCCTCCTCCTTCTCTTTAGAGCCACTTGGGTGGCTGGGTTGTCTTCTGTCAACAGAGGGATCGGAAGCGGTGGGCGTCATAAATCGCCTCAGTGGAATGAGGAGAGATTAGACGGGCCCCCGTCGCCGCACGAAGAAAGAGGTGATCAGCGCAGGAAGAAGGCAGCGACATCCTTAACCACCAAAACAGCGGTGACGTCATGCAAAAGATTCCTCAGCCATTGGTAATTCGACAATTATTCATCCATCCACGAAACGAGTTCCATCAGACAATGTCACAGGAGTGGTTCACTAAATAAGTTTGATTATTGTTCCCATTTATTACTTCTTTCAACCAAGGCTATAGAGAAGGAAACTCTTTAGATAACTTAAAGAATGGGGAATCGCAACAGCTATGTTGTTGACTTGGTCATTTTTTCGGTACATCTGTATGAGAGACCAGAATTAGTTTCTTTTGCAATATTAGCTCTTTTTCGTATTCAGATCTTTTCCAAAAATAGCTTTAATCTCTTATTAACTGAAAAAGCAAAGGATTCTAAGGTTGGCGGACTATGCCACCTACTTTAGAATCGTAGAACGTACAGTCTGTGTATATTTGATAAAAAAATTTGAGTAATTATCCGGTAAGAATGAAAAATAAAAACTTTTATATTCTTGGAAAATTGTTTTGTTATTAAAAGTTTGCTTGTTCAAAATGTCCCGGCTGTACCAGTGGAATTCTTGTATGAGGACATTCAGAGAATAGTCTCTATCAACAGTCCTGTGAGCTGTTGAATGAAAATGGTTAGTAGAAGATTTAAAGAAACTAGACAAGTGTGGCCAATATCAAAAAACCTCCTAATAGCAGGTGGGGCACATGCTTGTTACAGGTATAGTCACCTCACTCCCAAGCCTTCCTCCAAGGGAGACTAAAAACTCGGTAGCATGATTAACACGTTTTAACTTTAGAGGGAAATAAAATAGCATTTTAAAAAAATAGCATATTAAATTAAAAAATAGCATATTAAATTGTATATTAAAATAGCATATTAATTTGTAAAAATAAAAATAGCATATTAAAAAATAGCATATTAAATTGCATATTAAATTGCTACTATGAGTTTCTTGAAGTGACGCTTTCCTTTCTTATTTCCGACAAATAAAAACCATCGCAAAAGCTAACAAATGAAAAGGATTAATAGTGGGGTGATCCTGCCGATAACTACAAAATTCTTCAAAGAATTACAATGTTAGGGTCTGATTACACTAATAAAACCTGATTCATTTCATTCCGTTCAAATAACTTTTTCTTATTGTAAATAAAGAAATAAATACCCCCTCAAGCAGCTGCTTGCCGCAGAGGTCTGACAGGAGCCTGTCAGTTTATATGCCATAGTTGAAGATCTGTGAGGATGGCAGGACCTCAGCAGAAAAATAATACACACAACCATGCCTTCACCAGGGGCTTGAACCCAGGTCCCTTAGATCAGTAGCCAAGCGTGTTTACCACTCGGCCATGGGACGGCTGGTTGCATATATCATGTAACAAAATGCTTGTTTTCCAACCATTGATGAAATCACCCCAGGAATACAGTTTGACTGCAAAGGATAACTGATGAGCTAATGAAAAAAAGACCAAACTGTAAGAGCCCTGATCCCTAAAGATAAGGCAGAAGAGGATGGCAAGTGACTGTATTCATCTGGAACCGATCGAAATGATATTCCGGTTTATAATTTCTCTCTCTCTTGTAGTTGATTGTGAAAAAATTATTCTTTAAAAATATATAACAGATGGTTTCATATTTTTTGCAATTAGTTCAGGTTATTAATAGCAATCCCTCCCCCAAGATCCTGCCCTGGATAACAATCGCCATTATATAAATCGATGTTTTAAACTGAAATAACCTTTTAATAAAATTTCGATTTTTGCTTCTATCAGCAACTTTTAATCTGTTCTTTGCCACATTTCGCGACGAAACACTTATTTTAAACATATTTGTTTCAGATGGTGTATCGAATGATTCACTTGACCCAGGATTTAGAGTCGGGGGTGGGGGGTGTAATCCAGGGCAGGATCTTGGGAGAGGGATTGTTATCAATAATCTGAACGGATTGCAAAAAATATGAAACCATCTGTTATAAATTTTTAAAGAATAATTTTTCCCAATTAACTAAAAGAGAGAGAGAAATTATAAACCGGAATATCATTTCGATCGGTTCCAGATCAGTATAGTCACTTGCCATCCTCTTCTGCCTTATCTTTAGGGATCAGGGCTCTTACAGTTTGCTCTTTTTTTCATTAGCTCATCAGTTATCCTTTGCAGTCAAACTGTATTCCTGGGATGATTTCATCAATGGTTGAGAATAAGCCTTGAGTAGCGTTTCCCAATTACTAAAATATTCTACCGGACAGAAAGGGTTGAATTTTTTTAAATCTATTTTTAATGTCGGATATATACTTTGGAGCTTAAATTAAATTATACAAAGACAAGTATTTTAGATTTCATAGCAGGTAGACAAGCTTAAGACATCGTATAAGACGACCGGATTTTCGGGGGAGGGGGGAGGAAGAGTACCCCCTGGTCTCCCCCTAGGTACCACCCTACCTTGACCCATGTAGAAATGCTTTCAACGGCTTCTAGATCATTTGTTCTCCGTAGCCTCCCCCACCACGCTTAGCAAACTGTTTCTTAAAATTCTTTGAATCCAGCGTTACACCGAATTTATATCGTTTTTAATGCAGTTGACTGTTACAAATTACGATACCGACCCCATTTTTGGATTCTGCCTAGAATGATCATCTCTTTCAATCATTGGGGTGGGAGGGGCTCAGTCGGTAGCGCGCCAGACTCCTAATTCCCAGGTTCGAATTCCCAGCAGAGCCAGAGGTTAAGATTTATCTCCTAAAACTCCCCGCCCTGCCCCGATCGGTAAGAGACACCGATGGGCTACGAAGGGCCACCATCTGTCCGATGGGACTTTAAGCCGTGGGACCGTGTGATGGCCTTGATGGGAAGTCTACCATCTTATACTTTGGGGAGGCTTTAGAGGAAAAATGATCTGAAGCCGTTGAAAGCATTTCTACATGGGTCAAAGATTCTAAATGGGTCAAGATAGGGTGGTACCTAGGGGGACACCAGTTGGGAGAGGAGGGGTCCCCTTCCTCCCCCAATAGCTGTATAGTGGGTCCCCTCTCCCAATCTTCGGGGTCCTTGTGACCTGGCTATTTAGCCCATGGTGTACAAAAAAGTGCCGCTCAGAGGTAAAACAATCCACCTCATAGGCTAAGGTGGTCTTACCAGGCTCTGCAATTTTGCTCTCCAAACATCTGTTGTGATCTACATCATACTAATTATAGCACTTTACTTGGTAGGTAAAGTGGTAATTTTCAATACTTTTTTCTGATATGTAATCAATTGCCCACCTCAGTGTATGCTAACAGCAGCCTGCGTTCCAAATATAATGGCATTAATACTGACTTCCAGGTGTTGCAAATTTTTTCTTCCGTAATGTATTATATAAATTTAAAAACGAAAACAATAATTCGAGGAACATTCTAGATTTCGAGAATAAATGGCGCATTTATTCAGCCAAATATTAACTTTCATGTCCTAAAATTAGATTTGCACAATGCTCAGAGACTGGAATTGTAGTAGCACGGTGCTGGAAATGATTTTCTGAAGGAGGAATGCGGAGAAACGCTGCAGCAGGAGTGTTAACCTACAAGAACTTAATTAATACTCTAGGAAATATCAAATGATAATATTCATTAATTCTTGTACTGCGTCGGTTAGTTTCAAAAGATCACTGATGAAGACACCATGTTAGGAAAGCCTACATGATCGCAGAAGGAATAGCGGACTTAACGATGAGTTTTCAACTTGAATCCTTTCTCGATTCGCTATTGATCCCACGAAATACCTTTGCACACCCAAAATTCGTGGTTTTGGGATAACCCTAGAAAAAGAGACTAGGTCAAAAACTGCCATGGCGAGAGTTATTGAAACACATTTCCAATTAGAGCTCCCTCCGTTCGTTTATTGATATCCTCCCACTCGACGAGGAAGCCCAAAATGATAAAAATGTCAGTCTTATTTCCAGCAAACGCACAGGAAAGTCCACTCTCAACATTTAGTTAGCTAATTCCTTTGGATAGCCAGTTTCTACGCAGTAACATCAAAAACGAAAATTTGTTTAGCCAATCTCCTTCATGGCACATTTCCTCGCGTTTCTAAAGCTACGAAATCTTTTCAGGTGACAGCGCCATTCCGTCAGCCACATCAAAGACACCGCCTAATGGAAACAGGAAGCAGACGATTCTTGCTTTTTCCCTGAGAGAGAGAGTTTACAACTGTCAGCCACGACAGCAAAAAAAAAAAATCCTCTAAAGCAACAATGAGGAGTACCAGTTAGCCGTTAGAAATGATTCGGATTAAGCATTTCCGGAATAAACAGAAGCCGGGATTTGTCTATCTTCATTCTCCCTTCAAAACTCACTTTGAATAGATTCTGCAGCAGCGCATAACTCATCCACTAGAAAAGTGGATTTTGCTTTCTCTTCATCACTCCAAGTGAAAGGAGATCAGAATTTGAAAAGAATTCGAACTCAGTATTCGAGTTAAGAATGAGGATTTCTCGAGACACAAGATTTCGAAAAGGATTATTCTAACCAGTTCCGTCTGGATGCTGTCCAGTGGATTCCCTTTCCCCTCTTTCAATGAGCTTTTGGGATATTAGTGATTTGCCCATTTCGCTCCTTGTGTGCACGAAACGGGCAGCTAGGAGGCAAAGCAATCCAATGACCTTCAAACAACTATTCACCACAAATGTTTATTCTTAAGATCTTGCTGCCTTAGGATTACTTCCTCCAAGACAAAAAATTTCAGAACGGACCACAAAAGAATATGTAATATGATAAAGCATGAGAACGACACCTTTCTCATTGGTTCCTTCTGTATCACAGAGAATAATATTTAGCACATTTTAATAGTCACAGTATATATTTATTTTTAGGGATATTTTTACATTGTACCAAAAACACACATTTTACGGGAAAACTATCTCCAAGGAATAGTTAATAATGAGACTTTGATTGCCAACAGTTTTCTTTTATGAGATATTTACACTTAACAGAACTAAAACTACTTGTCGTAATACTGTCAGATCAGGCTTTTCAATTTCGTAAGTGCTTGAGAGAAGGAAGGTCAATAAAGAGAGTAAGGTCTTTTAACAAAGCTAAACTCTAATTCTGTGTCAGTGTTTCAGTGGTCACTCGTCACGGTGGCCGAGTAATGATTAGAGACCTTGGCTACTGATCAGAGGGATCTGGGTTCGATCCCCGGGTAAGGTACGGTTGTCTTTCTGCTGAGTTCTCGCCGCCTTCCTCCCAAGTCTTCTCTATTGCATGTTAAACTGACAAACACCTAATCCTAATTCATTTTTATTATTTCAGTGGAAATTGTATCGCCATAGATTCTCCTCTCGGTTTGCCACATCTAGATCACTCTATTTGAAAGCTTTCAGACAATGACTTCTCTGGCTATAAAGCCTATAAAACCAAAGGCTCAACCAACATTCCTATCAGCAATCGCTACACACATAGATTAACTGATTTAAATGCCAAAAGACATATACTTATTTTTTCGTGTGTTGTATCGTGCATCCCCTAGTTTACTTTTTTTCCTTAAAACATTTTATTTACCGATGGTAGATTCCTTAAGGAATGAAAAACCTCGACGTCGGTAAAAGGTTTTTCTGCATTTAAAGTATTTCTCCACTTCCAGGTTAATCCTTTCGAAGTTTGTCTGGTCATAAAAAAAGAAAGTTAATAACGGAAATAAAATAAAACTCAGATTTCCGTTATATTGAATTAGTGAAGATCATGTAAAAAAATGGTGATTCTTCGATGTTAATGAGAATATTTCTTTAATTAATATGCTTGATATTAAATGGTTCTCTGATGATTTTTGTTTCATTTGTTAATGACAACTAATATCGCGCATTCCTCAATTTGGAAGTGATCATTGACACCTATTAACTAATTGTAAATGAGCATTACATTATGAACTACGGTGTAAGAAATCCAAAAAAGATCTAGAGCAGCTTGAAGGAATAGTTAGGTTCTTAAATCGCTTAAAAATGACACCAAAATAGTATTAAGCTTCAATCGATACTGAAATCAACTCTTCCTTGGGTGAAATAATTCCTTTGTGCACAATATGAGTGTCAGTTTAGGTGATTCAAAACTTATTAGAGAACTTGGATCAGATAAGCAATCTCCTGCCGCAAATGAGGGAGTTCTAATGAGATCCCTCATTTTTCCTGGGGACTTTGCAAACAAAAGTTCTAGTTTTGTAATAAGTACTTTGTTCTACTTGTATCCTTCAGCTTGTCCCATTCTTAGACAATTTCTGGTAATCACAGTTCGCAAAAGGGGAATCCTCCGAAAAGTTCGTTTTCTATGACTTATTGCTGCCTGGGTGATGCTGCTGTAGACTGACGTAGCTCCTTCACAGTCTCGTCGTTCGCTGCTCGAGGCTTGCGGTGGGTGCACGAGGAATGCAATGGCGAGGCTTTGCTGCAGTTGCCATCACTTGTCAAGCTTCATGGCAATGTTGCCATGAATAAAGCTCATGATCTACAATCGAGGAGGGAGGTAACTTGTTTCTAATCAGGACCCAAGATCGTTGCTTTAGAGGTGTTGGAGGCATTTCTTTTAGTATAATGAAGGACGCAAACTACTTTTTCGATGAAAAAAAAAATAAAAACGTCTCCTCCTGACATTGTCTAGAAGTGTTCCCTGTGACTGGAAAGTACAAAATTTTCTCTTTCAGGATGCAAATGATGCTAGTGAGCATGTCGGCCATGAGGATGGCACGTGAAACTAAGGTGATAGTGTGACGGTAGCCGCCGCATCACCTACGTTGGAAGTGACTGTGTGGAGGTGGCTGCGTTTTAAATCACGTGACTTGCAGTACTCAAAGTATGAATCTTCTCTCATTGTACACTCTTGGTCTTTCTTCCTTTAATGCTCCTTTCTGGGATTGAATTGCAACTCCCCGTATAGGCCTGTCTCGCCTATAGGCCTGTTTCGGTTATCGAGACATCTGTTCATATTCGTGTATCCCACTGCACTTCCTGCAAGCAATAGGGTAGAGGTGGTTGGATGTTGCAAACCATCTGACTCACAGAACCTTGTAGTTTCTGCGCCAGTGTGCTTCTGTGTCTATTGGATGCAGCCTATAGCCGTCCCGTGGCCGAGTGGTTAGAACACTTGGCTACTGATCTAAAGGACCTGGGTTCGAGCCCCGGGTAAAGCATGGACGTTTGTGTTTTTTATCTGCTGAGTTCCCGCCATCCTCACAGACCTTCTACTATGGCGTATAAACTGACAGGCTCCTGTCAGACCTCTGTAGCAAGCAGCTGCTTCAGGGGGTATTTATATTATTTTTTATTTTATAGGAAGATACATCCTGTGGTTAGTTTTGATAACTGCTCTGGTTCCTCTTTCCCATCTGGCTCGATATCCAGGATGTTGTTTCTGAAGTTTCGTAGTCTTGGGGATGGATGAAAATAGGTTTCTTCTGGAGAGAAAAAAGTTTATGGATGGTGGTTGCTGTACATCTTATCATCCATGACCCGAGTCCACCTGAAAAGAATCTTCTGGAGGGTGGGGAACTGAATTGACGACGTTACAAAACCAAGGGTTAGATTCGATGACAAGTATCGAGGCCTCCTCTTGACAGGAAATTCCGCTTCTCTGAAAAACTGACAGCTTCATAATTTTATTTCGCCCTCTACCGGAGAGAAAAGAATTCTCCTAATGGGCACAACGGTTTCATATTCAGTTCGAAGATCGATGGTCACGATGTCGCCCTGGCAGAGGATGGAGATGCCATTCCTCTGAAGTCCTTCCGATTCAATCAAAGAATCCTTTTCTAAGTAGTTCACGAATAATTCTTAACTGAACTGCATTAGGAACAAAAATTCCATTTCATAGGATTTGATTTTCACTTTAAATTATTGATTCTAAAGAACGAAAAGCCTCTCGCGAGTTTCAAATGGTACGTGCTCAAGTAATACGCAGCGCTCTAGGAAGGATCTTGAGCATTCTGAACGTTCGTATAAAGTGTCTATGTGAAGAGAATCATCCGCGGTTCATTTAGATCAGTGATTCCCAAACTTTTCTGGACCATCGCCCCCTTTAGAAGAGAACAAAAATTTCAACGCCCCCCTAGTCCATAATAGTTAATTTTATATGAATTATCAAAATATTGTTGCATATTATCTGTACCTAATTTATCTGTTTATTTATCTATTAAAAATCATAAAGCAGAAATTAATAAAACGACAACCAAATGTACAATAAAACTGTTTATTAAAATTTTAAAAATAAACACAGAATCAATAAGAAATAAAAAATAATGAGATAAATACAAAATTAATAATAAATAAAAAAAATTAATGAGATGGTTGAGGCTGGTGGAGTGTTAACAATTTGTTAATGTCGGGTTCCAATTTCGTTAACATCAATCGCAGATCGCCACGTTCAATGATGTGTAGTCTGTTCCTCTTCTTCGACAGTAAATTAGCTATTGCACTGAATCCACGCTCAGCCATATAGGACGAAGGAAATGCGATTAAAAACTTCTGTACTATTGCCCACAATCCAAGGTAGAGAACTGGTATTGATTTTTGAAGCCAGAACTCTTGGTATTCATGTTTGAATTTTACTTTGAGTGCTTCGTTAGTCGTGAGTTCTAAGAGTTCCTCTTCCAAATTTGATGATTCTTCAGTATCTGTGTTTGCGAAAGGATCTAAAACCCAACTCGGTATATTCATGTTTAAAATATCTTGGAAACGCTCCGTAAAATCAACATGAAGAACTTCCAAGTGTTGGCAGTAAGTAAGTAAATCTTCCGGTTTTGCAGAAACTGCTGATAATGTGGGAAAGTGGTTGTATTCACCTCTACCTAGATTTCGTTTGAATAGAAGAAGTTTTCCCGCAAAAGCAGCTATGACGTTTTTTGTTTTAATTAAATTCAACTCATCACCTTGCAATTGTAAATTAACTTGATTAAATATTTTAAACAGGTCTGTCAAATAAGCGATGTCATTTTTGACGTAATCAAGTTTTCGCGCAATTTTTCGTCTCTGTCTTCAAGAAAGTCCAGCACTGAGTCAAACAGATTGAAAAAACGATTCAGACAAACACCTTTAGAGAGCCAACGTACTTTTGTGTGCAGCAGCAAGTGATTGTAATCTTCATCATTTTCATTACAAAGCTTACCAAATAATCGGTCATTCAATGAATTGCTTCTAATCTTATTGATTGCTTTAATAACGTAATGGAGCGACGTATGCAGACGTTCATTCAAATTTTTTGCAACCAAATGCTGACGATGAATAATACAATGCACAGCGAGTACATTTGGTACTGCTTGTTTCAAATGCGCTATGAAACCCTTATGACGCCCTGTCATTGCTGGAGCACCATCAGTAGCAGCAGACAAAATATTGCAAATAGGAATTTCTTTCTCTTGAAAAAACTTTTGCATGGTATTAAATATGGATTCTCCCTTTGTATCAGATTGCAAATTTTTTAGCAAATAATAACTCTTCATTTATTTTTTCTTCTTTTATAAATCGTACGTAGGACAAGAGTAGAGCTTCGTTATTTGGTAGAGTTGATTCATCGAGTTGAATGGAAAATTTGCAGTCTTTAAGTAATCACATAATGATATTTCAACGTCTTTTGCCATTTCATCTATTTTTCTTTGCACTGAATTATTACTGAGAGGAATTTTTTTGATGATATCTGACGGTGTCTTATGATGAAGAACAGTTTTTAATATCTCTTTGACTGCCGGCAAAATTAATTCCTCGCCAATTGTGTGTGGTTTTCCTGCTTTTGCGATTAACAATGAAACGTTATATGAGGCTCGTAGTCCATCATCACCTTGTTTAGAAGACGACGCAAAAAGGTTTGACATAGCTGGCTGTTTTAAATATTGCTTTTCCAGTTCTTGAAAATAGGATAAATCTTTGTTCTTCTTATCAGCATGCATTTTATTTAAATGCTCTTGTAGCCTAGAAGGTTTCATAGCTTCATTTGAAAAAACGTTTCGGCAAATTAAACACATAGGTAATGATTGGTTTGTAGGAGAGTACGTAAATCCATATTTCAAATACTCAATACTGTACTGCCGGCATTTCTTTTTAGATGTAGATTCAGACATTTTCAAATACAAATTAACTTCACAACAGATTTATAGATAGTTATAAAAATAATGTTTATAATGACTTCTAACACTTATCACTCACCACTATTTATCACGGCGAAGCACATAAAAATAATAAAACATTCCTAGAGCTATCGCTTTTATAGATTTGATTTTGTGCACGCATTAACTTGTATGTTTGAGATGCCGGCGCACTTGCTCCGTAAACAAGTCATTTCAAGCTCCCATATTCTTGTCGAAACATGTTAAATTGCACGAACCGCGTGTTTGCCTACCAACTTGCAAGGACTTGTCACCGTCAATCTATTCTAAACTAAAACTAATTAGGTACAGGTATACCTAATGCTAATTTAAAAATGCTTATTAACGCGATAACAATAAGATAATTTACATATCTAGATAAGATATTTATTCATGAAAACAGGTATTTTCAAAGTATTTTATTATATTAAAAAATAATTATAAAAAATATTAAATATAATAAATTTATTATTATTATATTATTATTGCATCAAGGTTGATTTGCCAATCAGGACGGACACACATGTCCAACCTAATAAGCCTGATATAGTAGTGCATGCTAAGGTATTGAATGAGATTACAATTATTGAAGTAGGAATAACATCTCAGGATAACCTGCAGACAGTAGAGGTTGAAAAGAAGAGGAAATATGATCTGCTGGCTAATGAGTTGAGCCTAATTCACAAGTGTAATGTTAATATTATACCTTATGTTGTGACGTGGGATGGTATTGTAACTACGTACCATAAAGCATACTAAAAGCGACTTGGAGTGGGAAAACATATTGAAGCTTATATCCAATCTGTGATCTTGAAGAGAACTTTTGAGAGCATCTCAGTCAACTTCAGACGTACCAGTACGCTAGTAGACGGTAGCAGGGAACTTATTGTCTAAGCTGCAGTTGAAAAGCTGTACATGACGGATGAGGTAGTGGATGACCAGAATCACCAGGAAGACACCACAGAATAGAAGAGATAAAAAGGTTGTCACAGAAAATTCCATTAAATTTATTTATTTATTTGACCGCCCCTCTTGACTGCCTCAATGCCCCCCATTTGCCTCTGGATTCGCTACCGCCCCCATGGAAGGCTCCAGCGCCCACTGGGGGGCGGTATCGCCCCCGTTGGGAATCTATGATTTAGATCAAAGGATCAGGAATAGATCAGTAGAGTTGTTGGATTTACTGATGAGGATGAGTGCGACTGCGATCTGGTTCTTAGCTTGCTTCACTCTAAATGGAAAGTTTGTCGATTAGATAACCGCTTCTGTAAGGTTGACATTTTCGCTGCTTTTCCATTGATGAACTTGAGGAGAACTTGATGCGATTGATCAACTGTAGGTTTGATAGGTGTTACAAGGATAAAATTGCTTGCCTCTACAGTGTTTAGGTGGAAGAACACGTTGTTTGTCTTGCTGAGAAGCATTCATTTGCCCCTAAGTGCTCACTAATACCTACGTTCCATTCCTTATACATTAGGCAGAAAAGTTTCTGATGGGATTCGAAATATCCCACTGGTTATTAACCCCTCGTTCTTCTAAAAGCGGTTTATCCTAGTCGATTTTTATCTCAGCTTATCATCCTTACAAACTGGCTTTGAGCCTACTATGTAGAAAACATTGATCTGATGCTCAGTTACTCTCTCTCTAAGCGGTAGTTTTGTGCCCAGCCACAAGGATCCAAAGAGCTCAGATATGTGTAGGGGAAGGGATCGAAAAGATTCGGAACTGTGTAGGGGAAGGAATCCAAAGGACTCAGATTTGTGTAGTGGAAGGGATCCAAAGGGCTCAGGATCTGTGTGTTTGAAGGGATCCAAAGGGCTCAGGATCTGTGTATTTCAAGGAATCCAAAGGGCTCAGATTTGTTTAGAGGAAAGGGATTCAAAGGTCTCAGATCTGTGTAGAGGAAGGGATCAGCTGAAGAGCCTGACGACTCTGGAAGCTTGTCTTAAAGGTCATACTACCAGTTCTTTAACATAGTTAAGCTATGGCTCCTGTGTGTGTAGGCTCTGTCTCCTGGATACGGAGTCAAGCTTAACGTCCTATCCGACGGAAGGCTGTCTTAACAAGTCCACAGGCGTTTTTTTTCTCACTGAGGGCAAAGCTAATTAGCTGATAAAATCTGAACGAAGGTTCACACTGCAGACTTGAACTGGGTATGTCAGGTTACCTGTTTGATTCCGACTGAGTCAAAGTTTGGCATTCAGAATTAGAGCAAATGAACCGAATATTAAGCGAGTTTATTTCTTTCATAATCTGCGTCGTAACTAATATCTTTAGTCGTGATAAGAAAATATTAATTTCTGAATCATTTTACGAGTTTCGTTGCTGCGCGGAGATTAAATGAAGTCGTCTTTATTTCAATTCGATTCACAATCAGATCTTAAGTTTTTATGAATATTAATTCTTATATTTCTGAACAAGATACGTTATTTGAGGATTTTATTTCTTTTTTAACAAATCAATCACATTATAGGCCATTTTGTTCAACTTTTCTAATTCCCCATTATTACAGTGGTCACTATAAAAAATACACATGTTTTAAAGTGCTGTATTTTATTGAAGTACTCAAGTTCATCAATGGAATTTTTTTACTTAATTGAATAATTAAGTAAAAAAGGGAACTGTGTGTATAAAATGTCAAGAACATTCTAAGTTTTGCTTTATGTTCAGCAGACTTGAATGTGGGCGCCATTAATTCTCGTGATATTGAACTTCCGTTCATACTCGGCTCAGCATGTCTTGTTAAAACACTTGGAAACAGTTGCAGTAATTATTTCCTTTTAATATTATAAATTGCGAAGGGTCTCGATAAGTAGACTTCGAGTTTCTTGACATTTTGGACACGTAATTACTTTTATTAGTTAATTATTTGATAAAATATAACACTTTAAATCTGCGTATAAAATACGGGTATTCTTTTATAGTGACCCTTATGTTGCACGCATTTAACGTCAGAATCTCTAGTATGAGTATGCTGACATAATGCAAGTTTGGCATTTCAATATATGATGTATGCATAAGTGTTATCATGCCAATTATTTCAGAAGTTAAAAGAGAAAGTTAATAGAAGTGAAGAGAGAAGAGAGAAGTGAATAGAGAAGAGAGAAGACTCTCGAGATTCGATCGGGATGCGTTCCCGAAAATATGGTAGAATCTGGAACTGTGAAATGTCTAGAATGAAATTGGGCTGAAACGATGAGATGGCGTCGTTAGAATGAAACGTCAAATTCACATTTGGATTCACTTCATTTAACTCATCAGAGTGTTCAAGTGCTTTGTATAAAGCTAGTAGAGTTCTAATTCCAGATCTTTAACTCATCAGAGTGTTCAAGTGCTTTGTATAAAGCTAGTAGAGTTCTAATTCCAGATCTTTAACTCATCAGAGTGTTCAAGTGCTTTGTATAAAGCTAGTAGAGTTCTAATTCCAGATCTTTAACTCATCAGAGTGTTCAAGTGCTTTGTATAAAGCTAGTAGAGTTCTAATTCCAGATCTTTAACTCATCAGAGTGTTCAAGTGCTTTGTATAAAGCTAGTAGAGTTCTAATTCCAGATCTTTAACTCATCAGAGTGTTCAAGTGCTTTGTATAAAGCTAGTAGAGTTCTAATTCCAGATCTTTAACTCATCAGAGTGTTCAAGTGCTTTGTATAAAGCTAGTAGAGTTCTAATTCCGAGATCTTTAACTCATCAGAGTGTTCAAGTGCTTTGTATAAAGCTAGTAGAGTTCTAATTCCAGATCATAGCTCCTACAACGCTTTTGGAATAATGTACTCCATTGATGGCACAAAGGGAAAAACAAACCAATCACTGAAAGTCACCCATGACCTTCACCCAATCACCTAAGAAAAGATATTTATGTGATGACGGATATATATTTAATTTTTTGTGCAATTATCAGAATTTTAAGGAAGCATTGTTTCCGTAAACCAATGCTTCTGAAACTGTGGTCCATGATCCCCTGTGAAGCTTGGGTCAGGGAGCCAAGAGATCAAAGAATCGACAGAAATGTTGCCAACATTAATTTCAACTTCACCAGGGCCATTCACATTTATATTATCAACTGGAAGTAAGAAAAGAAAATATACAACATCATGGAAAAACTCGAAAATATAATCCTGATTATTTAAAACAGAGACTCTCAAAGTGTGAGCCGCAAGAATCTTGAATTCTTTCAAAAATCTTGAGTTTTTTCCGTGGAGGGGTGGGTGGGAGAGGATCTCAAAGCTCTGAAGAACTGCACCAGAAGAGTTTAAACATTGTCAACGAATTAAATAACCATCCACTTTGTGATTAGATTTCGCTGTCCTGAACCTCCAGAACCACATGGACCATTCCAAGAGTATTCCTCCTTCCATCGCCAGCTTTCTCGTTCTTTCTTTAGTTTACCAGAACTCTCTGGTGCTACACCGTATACTGTTGTTTGGAGCATTCTGTTGTGAGAAAATCTTTCCTTAATTCAAATTACTTTCATGAATATTGAAATAACGTATGTGACAAATTCCTTCAATAGAAAAGAGCCCGCGAAATATTCCCTCAACGGCAAGGGATCCGCCAGTGGAAAGGTTTGGGAACCATTGCCATAAACTCCAGATTGATTCCTTGCTTCCTCTGCTTCGCCTTCGCTGCTGATGCAATTGTCTTCCCTAATTCAGAACTGCTGAGTGTTACAATTGTTATCGCTCAGCAGTATTGGTAGAGTTCTTTGCGATGCATCCGATACCTTTGGTTTTTAACCTAAGAGACTAACCACAACAGGCAATTAGTATTATGCTATAAGCGACATTTTGTTTTCGTTAGAGTAGTTTGAATCTTTGTACTGACCCTGAGTAGTGGGCCTCGAACTTTCTTCTTTTTCGCAAGGCTTTCTCTCGTTAATTCAACATGGACTAAATGAGGTTCGATTTCCAAAATCCTTCATGTAATGAGGTGGAAATTTGTCACTAGACAGACTTCAGAACTCAGAGAGAGGATATCCTAATCTCTGCCTACATACCTTGTCTCACTATACAACCGAACCCTGTTTCATTAGTTTTTTGAGAAACAGCTATGTCCCTTTTTGGCGTGCTAAATGAACTTGAACTCCTTCCTCAGCTGCTATCATTCCGACTTTGTCATTTTCGCCTCTCTGAGTGATTCACACCCTAATTCCCTGCAACTATAAAAGGAGTGTCAGTGCGAGGGACATAAGACGCCATAAATCGTTTCGTTAGTGCTCACTGCCAGAAGCATCTGGACGCAGCAACAGACTTCTGTCTCAGCATGTACACAGCTCGGCTAAGAATAACAACTCATTAGGAAACATTCCCATTTACGACACTTCTGCAAATACACACATATATATAAACACATATATGCAATGACAACAAGAAAATAAAATAAATTAGAGGGGCACGATTGTCTTCTAATAAGTTGAATAGACGAACGCAATAATGATGCAAACAGTTGTAACTTCTAATAATTGCCAAATTAAACTTTAGCCATCAATGCCATCCAAACTCTAAAATAGTGTTTATTCGCAACACACGATTTTTATTTTCACTTCTTGCATTTAATTTCGCGGAGTAGAATCCATCACTTCTGTAGATAAAAAGTCTCCGCACTAATTCGCTGAGTGGTTTATTTATTCCACTCATTTTTCCTTTTCAGATTCCCTCTTTTTCCTCTTCTGCTTCTGCTCAATTTCTATCCGCTCTTCCAATTAGTGGTCTCAAGGCATTCGCCACTTTCAGAGTCCTTCCGTGACTGCCAGAAGCGAAAAACGATTCCTCGAAGGCACGCAGCACCAGAGGGTGGAAAGTGAAAAACGCAACAAGACTTGATTATTTTTTTTTAAACAAAGCCCAAGAGAAACAATTTTTTCCGTTTTTTAATATTCCTAATGACATCATTCTCATAGCAGACAATGAAATAGATATGAAATTTGCTACGGATCTCGGCGTGTCTCGTGTGGAAACTGATGACGATGCGGAAAGATTTCCTAATTTTGGCTTCACTTCTCGCATGACCAAGAGGAGAGGAAATTAAAGAAGCAGTTGATGGAAACGGAATTTCTATGAATTCTCGGTGTTCTCTCTCAGGAGTACTCCTTTCTTTCCTTACAAAAATACAAGGAACATGGGAAAATTAGTTGTTCGTACAACGAGTGGTATTATATTTAATATAAATCGCGCTATGTAAGGATAAATAGAACCACCCCTAAAGAACAATAACTATTCTGCTTACAACAAATGAGTCTGATCTTTTGCAAAACATTGATGGCTGCATGCACTACGTTGGCAAGCATATTGCGCAAATAATCCAAACTGATCCCGTACAATCTTTACAAAGCTCTTGTTTTTCTAAATTGGGTTTCCTCTGAACGGCACTTTTTTGCACACAATAGGCTGGGTAGGAATGGCTCCAAGAGCTCAGATAAGGTTTGGGGAAGGAACCCACAGAACAGAGTTGTTAGGAAACAGATCGAAGCCTCCCGTTACCCCGCCTTGCCCACGGTCAGTAGGGGACACCGATGGGCTTGGAAAGGCCGCCGTCCGTCGGATGGGACGTTAAGCCGTGGCCCCGTGTGCGGGAGAGCCATACCCTGTGCACGTTAAAGAACACGCTGGATGGCCTTGATGGGAGGCTACCATCTGTCTCCCAACAGCTGTTCCAGTGGGTCCCCTCCCCCAACCTTCTCTGAGCCTTCGGGGTCCATGTGACCTGGCCATTTAGCCCATGGTGTGCAAAAAAGTGCCGCTCAGAGGTAAAACAACCCAACCCAACCCAAAGCCTCCCGTTAAGGCTTTGTTGAGTTGGGTTGTTTTACCTCTGAGCGGCACTTTTTTTGCACACCATGGGCTAAATGGCCAGGTCACATGGACTCCGAAGGCTCAGAGAATGTTGAGGGAGGGGACCACTGGAACAGCTGTTGGGAGACAGAGGGTATCCACCCGTCAATGCCATCCAGCGTGTTCTTTAACGTGCACAGGATATGGCTCTCCCATACTCGGGGCCACGGCTTAACGTCCCATCCGACAGACGGCGGTGTTTACAAGCCCATCAGTGTCCCCTACTGATCGTGGGCAGGGCGGAGTATTTTGTGGAGATAAATCTCGACGTTGACCCAGCTGGGACTCGAACCTGAGAACTACAGATTACGAACCTGGCGCGCTACTGACTGAGCCACTCCCGCCCCCGTTAAAGCCATCAAGGGTATTTTTTAAGTGTGCAGGGCACGGATCGCTTGACACATAACCATGGTTTAAAGCCCCATTCCTTGGACGGCGCCCTTTCGGAGCCCCATTCCTTGGAAGGCGCCCTTTCGGAGCCCCTCGTTTTCCCCTTTCTGACCGAGGGCAGGGGGAGAGATAAATTTTAGCGGAGATAAATCTTGAAGTTGGCCCAGTTGAGACTAGATCTGGTAAATTTCTGTTAGCAGGGAATTCCTTCCTATGAGGTTTGCAGTTCGGATGTTATCTGTGCCAGCGTTGTGATTTTCTCCACGTGTTTGCTCCCTTCCCCCAGCAATGGGGACCAAGGCAACAATCATCTGTTGACTTGTCAAGGTCATCGGATGTGACTTGAACTGATGCGCATGGAAAAATATCACTTCAGTCAAAAATTCCCCGAATTGACTTTGAGAGGATTCCTCATCTCCCTAGCGTCTGCCTTAAGGATCTCCTTCAAACAGCTCCTCCCTCAGAATTGGAATCCCTCTGACTTAACTGTTAAGATTAATTTTTAGGTCGAAACAGAAAATGCTACTGAGGTTGGGTTGAATTGCTCTAATTCTGAACTCCAATTTTTTTCCACACAATGGTCTAAATGACCAAGTCACAAGAACCACATGAGAGGCTGAGAGTCGAATTGGGAAGGGGGTTTTCTCTGGTAGCTATTAGAAGCTAAATGAAAGCCTCCTGTTAAAGTCACTGTAGAGACTGTCGGTTATGGGTGAAAAGGAGAGAGTCAAAACCGCCATTTTGGAAGTAGATCCCTTTCCACTGAGCAATAGAGGATCAGCAGTGCGTCCAGTTTGGGGGGATGGGTGAAGAAAAACATTTCTGTTTTATAACCCAGACACCTTCAAACATGAAAACAAGAAAGTTTGTGTAGCACACAGAACAGTGTCCGTGCCAGCGCCCATTGGTCCAATATCCTAACGTCCCCGACGAACGTCGGGGTGGGGGTGGCTCAGTCGGTAGCGCGCCAGGCTCGTAATCTGTAGTTCCCAGGTTCGAGTCCCAGCTGGGTCAACGTTGAGATTTATCTCCGCAAAATTCCCCGCCCTGCCCACGGTCAGTAGGGGACACCGATGGGCTTGGAAAGGCCGCCGTCCGTCGGATGGGACGTTAAGCCGTGGCCCCGTGTGCGGGAGAAACATACCCTGTGCACGTTAAAGAACACGCTGGATGGCCTTGACGGGAGGCTACCATCTGTCTCCCAACAGCTGTTCCAGTGGGTCCCCTCCCCCAACCTTCTCTGAGCCTTCTGGGTCCATGTGACCTGGCCATTTAGCCCATGGTGTGCAAAAAAGTGTAGCTCAGAGGTAAAACAACCCAACTCAAGAGGTAAAACAACCCGACGAACGTCACGTGACCGCATCCGGCGGGTCTTTAGAAAATTTGAACTAAAATTTAATTGCGTGTTGTCATTGAGATCTTCCGCATGCCAGGCGGATTGTCTGAGGCTTTTTTAAACCATTTTCTTGTAACTAGCAGTGGGACCTCTGAGGCTGCTTGCAAGTAACTCTATTGGGTGGAGAGTTGCTATTTATTGTATATACTGACTGTAATTAATCATTGTTCTAATATGTAAAGTGCATACATGTGCTTTATTGATACCTAGCTAATAACATCCCGATGGTAGAGACGAGTACTCTTCTGTATGCACTCTCCCACAGGGTCGATTAGGAAAGAACCAAGCCCTCACAGTTTGGAGGAACGACCAGTTTACTTTAAACCGGATTCTTTAACTGGATAGGGCACAGCTCTTCTGAACACGTTTAGCATCCCATCCAACATACGGCGACCTTTCCAAGCTTATCGATGTCCTCTTTTTCCCCAGGATAGAACAGAGGTTAGCGCGAGAAAGTTACTACTTAAATATTATTTTCATTCGGCACAATGCAACCCTCTTGTATCATCACTGCATAATTATTTTCGTGACAATAAGACTTTGCTGAATCATTAGTCAGAAAACTGTTCAAATGGGACACCAGATCATTATTCAATACTTGAAAAAAAGTTATTTTCTTATGAGATATCTTTTATCTTTCCGTCCTGATATTAATGCTTCATGTTTCTTAAACTTGCCTCTCTTTCGAAATTCCTCCCGTAATCCTAAGATCGAGGAAGGAGAACCCCACAGGCTCTGAAACGTCATTGCAGTGCCATCTGTTTCACCAACTAAGGATGAACATTTTTCTTTACCGGCAATATTATCAGCCTAACCGCAATTTCATTACGATCACCTTTCCTAGTCCACCATAAAAGGAAAATGCCTTTTCTGGGATGACATTGTCATTAAAACGACACCCGCGGCTTCGTCGCTCAGTTTGTTTGAAGCGCCGCACGGCAGATGCGATTGTGATGTTTGTTGTCAGGCAAAGACGAATGGAAGAAATAATTGGGATTTTTTCGTCTCTTTTTGCACTCATCTGATAATCATAGATTCTGTCGCATTACTAATTGAGTTTCTCTTTATCAGAACGATAAACATTTCTTGACACTAAGTGCTTCTAAACCAGGATTTACTTATTGCACATATTCTCCACAGTTAAGTAGGAATAAAAGATTATTTAATCATTATTTAGACTATTGCGATCTGTTTCGATGATCTCTATTGCCGAGACACATTCAACATTGATTAGTTAAGAACTACGTTGTAAGATTATTATGACGTCATCAGAAGGACGGAGGAAAACTTCACTTGGTATTTTCCCTGCCATTAAAATATTAATTGCTTAGATGTGAAAATATTCTTATTATGAGCATGGTCAATCAATATAAAATGCAACTTTTTAATAAGTTTAACATTACGCTAATCCTTGGTTGTGGTGATGGAAGAAATGTGCAATCAGTTAAAGTACAGAATGGCCAAATGGCAATATGCTATGTCAGTGGAAGTGTCTTTGTTGTTGCGCTCTTTTGCTTCTGAGTGGCGCTTTTTTTTGCACACAGTGGGTTAAATGGGCAGGTCACGAGGATTCTAAGATCTCAGAAATGTTGGAGAAAAGGCTCCACTGAATGGTAGTTAAGAGACTGATGGAAACCTTTTTCATATTTTCTTTAATAAACTCACAGCATGGCTTTTCTGCACAAGGAGAAACGGCTGAAAGTCCCATGACTTAACTCCCATCGGTGTCTCCTTTTCTATTGGTACAGAGCTAGAGTTTGCCAAATAGATCTCAACGCAGGCGCATGGGAGACTCGAACAGACTTAGACAAGTCCCTGTCCCTAGTGGAAGTATAGAGTTGTTATGTTTCGAACCGAACGGCTTAGGCAGCAGAATTGGTGAGCGAACTTCCTGTTAAGTAGGCAAAATTTGATGAAATTGATTTGAATGAATTTGATTTGAATTGACCACCCGGTGGAGCCATTCTTGAAAAAAAGATCTAAGTTTTGCAAAATCTTTCTAAGACAAGCCCTTTAATTACTGAGTAACAAAATCAATAGACTGGACAGAAGTTCTTAAGACTACTAATCGGGATAGAAGTTCTCAAGACTAATAGTCTCACCAGAAGACTGCAAGACCACTAGTCTGGATAGAAGCTGGGAAGATCACTCGTCTGGATAGAAATTCTCAAGACTAGAAATTGTCTCTTTATGCATTTACAGAAGTTTGCAAGACCACTAGTCTGAACTCCAGAATATGAAGTTTCAACTGAATAGTTTGAACCGCCCACTTGCTAGAGGTCCATACAAACCGACTGCAGTATTGAAATAGCTTTATCTTTTATTTCAGGAACACCTAAACGTAACTCATAACAGAACTCCAAATGGACTTTTATTTACCATCACTACATTCTCCATACTTCATACGGGTGAGTGAAAAATATTTATTTTTCCTTTCGTTAAAACAATGGTGATCTTTTTCTTCGTTTCTTTGCAGGTATTGTTTTCTGATTCTCTTATAATTGAAACTAAATTGTTTTCAAATATTCATGAAACCGTCGACTGTTCTGTGTTTGTATCCAAACTGATTAACTTGTTTTCAATTCTGGCGTCAAAAAACAATTTCAAAACGTTCCAATTTCGCTCGCCTGGTTCATTTCACAAGGCCCCTTAATTGCTCATTTCCTACGCATGAATTGCATCACATCGCCCCTTCTCTCATCATCAGAAGAAAAGAATGGGGTTGTTTTTTGGCTTCAGCCCCTCCTCTCCTTCTCTTTCTGAATTTACCGAGTGCATTTTTTGGTTCCGAAATTTAATTTTAATTTCACGAGAAGACTCTCCGTTAGATGGCTTCTGATTTTTTTCCTGCCTCTTTCAGCTCGTGAAGAGAGATGGTATGATCTCCAATCAACAAAGAGATCGAAACATTTTCAGTTAAGGTAATTATCCTTAATGGGTTGTAGCAACAGGTGTCGCTGCTCTGAGAATCTCTCTCTTTCCTCCTGTGGCTTGCTCCCTTTTCCCTTGATTCCTTTAATCCAATGGAAAAGTTCAAAAGAATCCTGATATGTCTCATTCTAAGTTGGCCAATTCAGTTATCCGGAAATGCAGCAAGTTTCTCAGGAACTCGAGATAGCGCATGGAAAATGAGGGAATAACTATAGATAAGATTCGGATGAAAGGGGGAATGAAGTTGCGGAAAGGACAACTGGCTACTCCGTTAAAAGATAAAGTAGTCTCACCAGAAGACTGCAATAATAAAATAAAATAATAATATCACACAGTGATCGAAAAGGTGTACTATTCAGTCATCGTGTCTTTCATTCTAGCATAAACAAAATCCTGCACAGGGTAATAATATTCAATAACCTAGAGTTGATGTGGCAACATATTCTTTGCCTTCAGAAGTATTTTCAAACTTGCCGCGAGAGGAGGAACTTGAAGATAATCAGGATAAGAAGAAGAACCTAGAAGGTATTCTTGGTAAGCAAATCAGGAGACTAAAACATTGCTAACCAAAAGAATAATATGCAAATAAATGATGAAGAGTTCTTGTTATCCAGCAATGATTCAAGAGACATTACAAGCATTTCTTCATAAGAACTACACATAGACTATATCAATATCATCGACCAAGTAAATGGTTCGACATTAAAATGTGGGAACTGTAACAAGGACACTGAAATGAAATCTAATGGATAGAATTCTAGCTATAATTTGATACAGCAAAAAAAGCTCATGAAAAAAAAAATCAATCCTTTGCACCGAACGAAGTTGAATAAAAACGTCAATATTTCCATTTCTGACTTTGGCAGAGGAAAAAAGATGATTTCAGAATATTCTCGCTGTAGTTTTAGGTAGAAATAAAGATGGAATCTACAAAATGGGAACTAAAGGAGGAATTCTAATGAAACTGCACTCAAGATCTGAATTTGACACTTAAAAGCCAACTTTTATCGGTATAATTGATGCATATCTAGGGCAAGAATACATCTATAAAGCGTGTTGCAATATTATCCACTGTGGAGTACACGTATTTGTACAAAATATTGTGCCACGAAATTGAGTTTTGTGATTGAAGAATAATCTCGTTTCCAACTCGAAATGTCCCAATAACACCTCATGGAAAATAAGCAAAAGAGAATTCATTTGAAACTTTACTGCAGAAAAGTTTGTCTTTTGTTTTTTCAAACTTTTTTTGTGCTTTTTTTTATAATATTAACTTCTGCTTCATTAAAATGTTTAATTTCAAATGCTTTTGCAATGCAAAACTTCTTGTATAATTTTGTGAGCAACAGAAATTGTCAGGAATTGCGAGAACTAGTTTTAGCTAACACAGTCATAGGCCTGTCTTAGCGTAAAGAGCAGCATATATTATAATCTTTGAATCGAGTTGCCAGTCGTAATATCTAGTTCTCACAAGGGAATACTAAATATGCCGAATAGTGTTTTGGAGCTATTGGTCTTGGAAATATTACGACTTAAATTGATATAAACCGATTTCTGTTTTTATTGTAAAAAATATATGTATCAGACTGATTAAAAGATTTAAATTATAATCAAAGAATGTTTTAAAACTGAATGATTCCGAGATCGAGTCGGCCTGCGCCGAGTTCATCTCTAATATCTACAAAACAGCTACTAGCAACGAAGCGACGAACAACGGGACCGACTTTCCTTGCGTGTATTATATAAGGTAGATATGTAAAAGTATTCATATTGCATTTGTTTATCTTTATTTATTTAGCGTTTAACAACTGCATTCATTTTTAACAAAAAAAAAATCATCTTTCTTTATAAATCGCGTTTCTCATTTTAAAAAAAATTCTATAGTAAATATTATGCAATGAAAGTTGTACAAAATAGACAAACTAGCCAGACACAAGAAAATTAATGTATTTAATGTGACTGGCTCCATAATTCAACACACATAGCTATATTTGAGTTATATTTGAGACATAGCTGTATTTGAGACAAACAAACACATAGCTATATTTGAGTTTGGAATCTAAAGTTACCCCAAATAGTTATTCTATTCTGCATTAGGTATAGACTTTCATCAACAATAATATTTTAATGAGAGAAAATAGCTTTTGGTCTGATAAATGACTAAAATAAAGATTTTTCAAACTAACCTTTAACTGCTATTTATCATAATATAATTTGATTTTTCTATTATTGGAGCTTGCAAGTTTTTCCTAACTTTTAAAAATGTTTTTTCTTCAGGCCAAAAGGTCAAACAACGTCATACATTGAAAAATTTATATTTTGATTCATAATTTCTGATATAGTCTACATAGGTATATGTTAAAAAGACGGGGCTACACACGCGACCAGTTAACGAAACAACGAACAATGAGCCCTTACTGTAAATGTAACTTATAAAAGCATAAGAAAATAAATTTATAAAGCATAAATTTCTCAAATCATAATGAAGTACAGGCAATCCCTTAAGTTCAGTATTTGAGGCTAACTTTTACCACTTGGAAGGAAATCTACCTTAAATAAGTTCCTTGAAAATCTGAAGCCCTTTATTTACATTTCACTGTAAATTACACCTAACACAAGGAATCGCAAAGATCAAAGTTCCAAGATCAACAATCCTTTGGATCAAAATTTCAAGGGACTGCATCCTTTGGAAACGATCGCAGAGAGAGATCGAAATATTAGGAATGTGTAATCACAAGTAAGTCATTCTAGAGTAAAATGTAAATAAATATCTATTTTAAAGCAGCGATGAATTCAATTTTTACTGAAATTTGAAGCATTTTTTGCTTTCAATTTTTTGTAAATAATATTGAGGACGTATCTTTTCCCAACGGTGGAATATAAGCATAGTATTGCCTATGGCCGAGTGGTTAGCACGCTTGGCTACTGATCTAAGGGACCTGAGTTAAAGCCTCGGATAAGGCATGGACGTTTGTGTTGTTTTTCTGCTGAGGTCCTGCCATCCTCTTAAACCTTCCACTATGGCATATAAACTAACAGGCTCCTGTCAGACCTCTGTGGCAAGCAGCTGCTTGATTGGGTATTCATTTATTTATTTATTTTATGTTAAATTGAATTTAAAGTAACTAAACTTCGACAAAGAGGTAAGATTTGCGGATAAAGTATTTTCTGAATTGTTTTATTCTTGTCAAAGGATTTATTAAAGCATAGAATCTTTTTTGAATTCTACTGCGGAAACCAAACGAATGACAATGATGATATATCTGTTTTGATAATTCTTAATGTTTCGAAGATTTTTCTGATAAAATATTTGTGTCTAACTTTAATTCTGGAAAATGAAAAATGCGATTCTACGATTACTAAGCTTCTGTGTAATGTGTAAAAGAATTTATAACTTTCTTTTTATGGTTACCATAGCAGCCTTTCAAAAATGAATTGTAGATGGTAGAATTTTATACATTGCCAAATTGTACTTAATTGAGATCATTCCATATCAACAGAGTGGCATAGCGTAGATTTTTTCAAAAGGAAGGAACTTTTTTAATGTTTTTATCTATACAAATGGAATGAAGTAATGATTTCTTAAAAATGAAATTTTTCCACGGATGGTTTAAACTCCCAGGCGCAAGAAATTTAATGTATTTAATGTGACTGGCTCCATAATGCATAAATATAAAATTTGTTGCAAATGCTTAGGTAAAAGGAAAAACAAACAATTAGTAGCATATATAATTTTTTTTATTAAATTATAACATTTTTAAAAAGGATGTCCATCAAATTTTTGCTCAAATATTTTGCTTTCACCTTTACATATTCAAGTCCAAGCTATTCATTTGGAACCGAAATTCTATCCTCATCTTCAGGTTCTAGTTGTTGACAGTGGACGTGTTGGTGTAGTCTTCAGCGCCATCTGCCATCTGAGTCCCACATCTCCATCATTTCGTTTTCCTTTCTTGCCCCATTTGTCTCCGCTATCTGGATTTTCTTCCATTCTGCTGCCATTCCCCTGTCATGCGCTGTGGCCGATGGAAAGTGCCGAGGTGCATCCATCACCACGTGTTGCCTCTCCTCCCTCTCCTTCACTCACTCACTAGGAGGAGGCAGTCGATGACGCTGCTCAGCAGTCGAAAAGCTCAAAATCTCGGTGCTTTTCTCTTTCCTCTTTTTAGCTCACTGGACTCTTTAAGTGCTCATTTTTTGACGAGGATCAGTAAGCTCCACGTCATAAAAGCACGACGCGGATCAGAGGGGAACATGCACATCTGACAGGAACCTTAGAATTATGAAATGCATTCTAATTTTGGTCACGGTTTACAGAACAAAATCAATGTGATCTGTATTGAGCAAGAAAATAACTGCAAACTGGGTCAGGATGACAGAAACTAGTTTTAATCTTAGAATGGTACAACGTTGTTTGATCAATTCTTCAGAATGTGGGCACTGCTGTTTCGTCTTGCATAACAAGGACTATAGAGTTGCATGATTTTCGCTTTAAATTCTATTTACTGTTAAACGAAATGAACAAGGTTGCATTGCGATAAATGTTTTTAGGAAATGGAGAATCTTGTTTGCTCTATACCTCTCTTTGAATCTTTGAAACGACGAACAGCTTATTATGTTTGGGAATAAAGATACTATACAACTATTATTGCATATATTATACATATATTACATATATTATATATATTACATATATATTACATATATTATATATATTAAAAATGTTGTTATTTATATATATATATACTATTTTTTTTGGTATGTTGGGGATTAGGAATGCAAATAAGTGAAATGGGATGTCGATGCTTAAAGGTGAGGATAAGAAATAATTTAGATTAATGTTCTCCAGAGTACGGTATTTGCAGGAATTAATGCAATTCCGTAAGGTCTGTTGTTCCGAGGCCAACCATTTGCATTTGTCTAGTGAGACTTTGTATGAAGATCTCTCAATAACGTATAAGTTCGTTGAAGTGTCAGAATTTTAAAATGAGATTCAAGTTCATTGTATTAGAACTTCCCCATATCAAACTTCTCTAAATGTTTCGTGTTAGCTTTCTTGGACAACATGCAAATGTTGAAAATCTCTTTCCATCTATCCCAGAATTGAAGGTCTGAGACATAGAACAGCCTCTGACGAAAAAAATTCTTTTGGACTTAGATCACCTTGTTGGACCGATGACAGGAGATGAAATTGCCTCTAAAAGCAGCAACAACAGATCTGTCCTTCCACATTCCGAATATTTATGTCAGTACCATGGACACAGGTCAGTTGTCGATACGGTGGATCAGTAGTATCGCTTTAGTTTGCAGTAACACTGAAGCAGCTGGTGTTCAGGCTCGAATTCCGGGTGTCGAAGAGAAGACGTGTTGCGATGATTCATAATTTTAGGGGACAGACTTATTGAAGCCGTGTGGGATACAAACCTCTTGATAGTGTGTCATGAGTTCTACTGCTGAATTGCTCACCACTAATCAAGATCTCTAGTATAAGGCTCACTGAACATGTGAAATAACTTGAAGAAGCAAAAAAGAGTTTCTTGGCTTCTCCGAGTTAAGTATAGCAACATAAGCAAATCCTCTAACAGCCATTGGCAACTGAAGGTTCGAAGGGAAACGAGGTCTTTTGATTTCTTCGTAGAAGTTTTCAGGAGTAACCATTAGTTGCGACCGATAATCTTCTAACTATTCTTTATGCTATTCTGAATCCTTCTCAATGGTGTAAAAATTGGAGAGACTGAGACAGCGCAGTTGATGCTTTGGCAATTCTCAGAATATGACGTTTTAGTGTACTTTTTTCTATCGTTACTTTTGCTTGATTTATTAGATCACCAAACAGGTAAAATTACAGCTAATAATGCAATTTCAACTATATTTTATATTGACAACGTTTCTAGTATTCGGAATTACCTTCAGTTTCGAAAATAAATATTGTTAGTTGAATTAATCTCGACTATTTTCCTTTAGGTAAGTCAGTCTCTAGTCTCCCCTATCACTATGTCACGCGAATGCCGCTTGAATCATGAATTGTCGCAAGAAAACTATGTTGGAAGTCAGCTCTGAAAAAAAAAGTAAAGAAGCAATTTGCATTGTTCCATGAATCAGTGTAAAGATTCATGAGCTTACTTCATTTTGTGATTGCAGAAAGTGTTTCCCACAAGCTTCGTGCCTACAACAGAGAAGTGGATGCTGAACCTGGTTGAAAACAGAACTAATCACTGTTGATGGCATCGGCGAGATGGGTCATGAACTGTGAGCCTCACTTGATAGTCACTTGAACATTCTTTTCTTCAGCTGTTGGCAGGCTTTCGGGTCGAAGATTGTTTTATATCTTGATTATCTGTCCAACAGCATTGTGGACAGCTTCATCTGAAAGTCAAAGATCACGTGCAACCAGCCACGTACTCCGGCAACCGATCACACGATCAAAAGCCAACGTCGAAATGTCACGAGCACAACAGAAGATGCATTTCCAACAGAGCTAATTCTATTGTCTAATCAATTCACGAGACATTTATGAGCCTGAATCTGGAGTTGAGAATAACGCACAAACGCATAATTATCCTCACTGGGTTACTTTCATTCTGTCAAGGCTCTGTACAGGTATGGTCACACAGAGAATGACTTCAGCACGCTTATCATTATTAGCATTTCTAAACTTTTTCGGTGTTCATAAAGTAAACCCATTACTATTAAAGAATAGCAAAAGTGGAGCGTGTGCCCCTGGATAAGGCACACGATTCATTTTGCTGTGAGGTCACCTCCGATGTTGGTTTTGCTTTAAAAACCCAGAATTTGAAAACGTCGATAACGCCAAATCGCTGAAATCGCTTTCTATGTGTCCATACGCTATGCGTGGGCGAAAGGGAAAGGAGAACGCAGAATCTCTTCAGCCAAATAATAGGATTTGTCTTCTCTCTTATAATTACTCTGCTTCCAAAGTGCTGAGAGAGTGTTTTGCGGCGTCACCAATCGATCTTTGGGCTTTCGAGCTCGAAAACAGTCTCGGTAGCCATTAATGCGTTCAATTGGCGGCCAGCCCACAAATGGACTGAAGCTGAAGAACAAAGGAGAGAAAGAACAACTGAAAATGAGACGAAAGAGTCGAGGCCATTCAGCAATACGATTTCCTAATCCTTTCCCCCCCTCACTCTATTGTTTAACATATTAAAATTAAGTAAATAATTTAAATCCCATCGCATCTCTAGTTAGTCGATGAATGACTGATCCAAAGACTCGGCAGCATATTAGGAGCACCTCTCCAGCGATACAAGGAATCCTACAGCAACACAAGGAATCTTACAGAAATATAGAAATCCAAGGAGTATAAGCAAAACAAAAAAACCAAAAAACTAGTAGTCAGGTTCGATTCCCAACTGCGTCAATGTTCTGATTTCTTCAACTTAAATTTTCTCAAACTAAAAGAAAAAAGAATTAACGAACTGTTTAAGTCGTATCTTTATTGCGAGGCATTAGTTGTATGCATTTAAAAATATGGTCAGTCTTGTCAGGAAATTCTCATTTGTCTTTAACAGCTTGTCCAGTATACTTGTAGAACTTTGGTTTGAATCTTAGGGGTTCTTGTAACTTTGCTCTTAATCAAGGATAATGCAATCCAATTGATTAATTTACGGCGAAGTTTTCTAAATTGTGAAAAGGTTCATCCCCCGCCCCTACTAATAGCACTGTTCTGAAACTTAATCATCAACAGGAAGGCAAAAGATAATTTACTTTGGCTTTAGTTCAAGTGGCTGAAACTAAAAGTGATTACAAATTGCTCATGTTGGAGGGGGGAAATGAATTTTTTAATAACGCTCTTGTTAATATTTATGACAAAGTAAAAAAATGGAAGCTATCAAGAATATATACTATGAATTGTTTGTATTTTCGATATGGATTTGAGTTGGAGATCACGTGGGTTTCAGAGACAGATATGATGTTGCGATTGGCCTTAGGGACAAGCGTTGGGGATGAAACTGATCTCAGAGACAGATAGAGATTGGGATAACTTTAGAGATGGATAGAGGTCGTAACGGTTTTATAGACTGACATCAGGGTCGAAATTTGAAAAGTGGTTGAAACCATTGAGGTAATATTACTAGAGATAGTACTGGCAACGGAGGCCATGAACATGCACAAAATCTTAAGCCTACTCCTCAGAGAGGCAGAGAGAAGCATTTCAAAATACAGTTCTGTCATAATATAATATCAAATGTAGTTCACGTTTTTTTTTCATAAATGAAACTAATAATATTTAATATGAAAAGGTGATTTACAGATTGAAACAACATGAAATTTATAGAATATTTTCGTGAATTTTGTTTCAAAAAGAAATATTAAACTTAGACATTAATTTTATGAGACTTCTGCTTTGCATTTGTATTTTGTCAAAATAACACAAATTGCTTTTTTTCCTAAAATGAAACGCCTGAAAGAGGGATTTTATAATTTTACGTGTGATAAACGAAGCCTAAAAATATGTATTTAATACTTGATAAAAATTTTATGAGTTGAAATGCTAAAGCATTTGTGGCAGCAGATGTGATGAATATACATTATATGTGATTGATTATGAAGGACACACCATTAGTCTTGGATTGGTTTCTCAATTGTCCGTTACTTAGAATATCACAAGCAAAGATGATTTTTCTGAAGAAAAAGGGAGTAGAAAATGTTACATGAGAAATTTTGCAATTCTAAATTAATTTTTAAATGTAAAATTAAGAAAATACACAATGTTATAAATTAAATATTGAATATATGCACTGTACATGTTATTTATATTATACTTTTAGATGAGTTGATCTTACCAGTATAAACAGCATAAGGGCTGCTCTACTGCCTCTCTTTAAACAGTAGCTAATACTATCTGTTCCCAGCATTTTACTGTTTTAAAAATAAAGCTGCAGAAAATGACACAGCAAGATTAATTAATGATGCTGTATCAACTTTATTCCAATTTGTAACAAATGACACGCTGTCGGATTGGAATCCTCCTGTATTGAGAGACACTTGTAGAGAGATATGATAGAAATTTCAATGAGAACAGATATTGCCTATAAAATGATCACTCATGCTATGTAAGAGGGAAGAGTCATAGAAAATTTAAGAGAAATTGATGTCAGTGCAAAATGAAATCCAAATCTTAGAGAAAATACTATGGTGATATTATTGCCAGCTAAGAGCCAAACAATCAGACTCGTCTTTAAAAGAAATATTAGATTTGTTTAAGGCTCAAAAGTTCATCAAGATTACATTGAAACACCAAAGCATGTGTTTCCAGATATAACTTTAAATCTGTTCAGTAATTCACAGCATGGATTATGGTAATAATGCTAGTGATAGAAATTCAGATATAGCTTCTGACACTCCAATTTTTATGATTGATTCAGTTTTATATAGCTGTAAAATTCCCATAGGTTATTTTTTTAACAGTTAGTTTGTCTGCACAGAATATCATTTGACTTACAAATTCAGCCAGGACCATAATCAACTTTATTTTTAAGCTATAAGAGCAAAAGAGGGAAACTACAATAACCTAATGATCTTTAGTTCCAAAGTGCACACATGCAGTTAATAATTAACCGGCTGATAATTAAAATGAAAAATGGCAGTTGTTTAAATTTTAATGAAATTAAAATCATTGGCAGCAATCATAAAATACCAGTGACATTTTAAGTGTTTCACACATGTGGGGAATACCAAGAAATCACAGTAAAGTAATGAGGATCATTGTGTCTTGTTTCTCTGATATTAAAAAATGTCATTATTAACTGTCTTTATAGCAAAAAAAAATTATAAAAGATTTCTTGCATAGCATGTAACTTAGCATTAATTAACTTTGACCTAATGCAGTCTTCTGGGTCTGCGCTTTTAACACTTACAGGGACAATTTTTTTTTCTTTAAGAGAAAACAACTTTTGAGCCTTATTATGAAAAACTAATGAATGAAATGGTTCACATTGCATATCAAAAGAAAAAGTATTCAATTCTTGCAAAAAAATAATAAAAGGAAAAAAAATGGTAGGGAAGCATAAAAAAAGCATGTTGTAGATTCATTTGTAGTGATTTTTGGAAACTGATTAATTAGCTTCTGTCACTTTAAAGGTTAATATTAAAAATTGAGGTTTTCTCGCCCTTCTTACAGTATGTTTGTGCAATTGCAAAATTACTGAATAGTAGCTTCCAGAAGAAATGTTTATATTCTAAATAACAACCATTTCATACTTAATTAAAAAATTCAGGGCCTAATTAAAAAATTCATTTTCGGATTTTGTTGTTCTAAAGATCTTCGCATCCTACGTAGGCATCAATGCATATTGGTGCTCAACTTACTACATAGTCATATCACTAATAGGGAATTGGATATGGAAGTTTACAATCATACTTTTAATATGAAAAAGAAAAATTATAAAAGAATATGCTAATTGGTCTGTAAATGGTAGCTAGGTAGTCACTGGAAGGAGAGCTATGCCTCAATCCCCTGTGATGATGCATAGAACCAGACAGGCCTAGCACCTAATGTCCGACACCGCCTTCTTGTGGTGTAGGCCGTTAGTAATTTTCAAAAGAGATACTCTCTTGTGGAAGGAAATGGAAAGAGTCGGCTGCCAAATTAGTGTGGCCTACTGATCTGGACAACTATGGCTACTTTTCTTTTTTTTTCTACCCTGCTGAGGAGTGGTCAACCACACAGGGTCCTGGTGCTGACCATATAAACCTACTGGACTAGACTGAAATAAGGCTCTGAGTTTGATTATGGATTCTGAATTCGCTGCACTGGTGGGCTTCTGTGGAAGGAAAATATTCCGCTGTGTTTTCTGTTTGTTTGTGGGTTGACAGCCCCAAGTGAATAGATTCACAGGATATGTTTATCAGCTGGTAGATAATCCTGAGCCTTGTTTCTACTGGCATCGTCAAATTCTACATTGAGGGAAGTCTTCCAATGTAGATGGCTTCAGCATTTAGTGGTGGAGGAACGGGTCTTTGCCCCAGTTCTGCGATTAGGGGGCTGTTTGATATTGTCGGCATTCCCTCTCTCAATAAACATAGTTTCTTTAAATATCCCACTAACCACTTTCTCTCCACTGGTAGTTGGAATGTGAAGACTCTGCACAGAGCTTTTTCTCTTGATGTCCTCACACAAGAATTCCACCAGTATAATTTAGATATTCTCGGCTTGCAAATGACCAGATGGACAGATAAAGGTCAGATTCTTAAAAATAATCTTAAAGTTCTCCTATCAGGGAGGAAATTGAAAAGCATATCCAAGGCGTAGGTTTGATTCTCAGTAGACATGCTAGTGATGCTCTTCTAGGATATGAGTGCATCAATGAAAGGTTTTTTACAACTAAATTTAAGACAATCATTAATGACTTTAATGTTATCTGCTGTTATGCCCCTACTGAGGATGAGGAGGAGAAGGATGAGGTTTTACGGACACTTCAGGATATTTTGAATTCTGTCAAGAAAGTAGATATTACACTTATTCTAGATGACTTCAATGCCAAAGTTGGTACTGACTCTGAACTTTGAGAAGAGGTGATAGGTCCCTTTGGTATTGGAAGCTGCAATGGCAATGGGCAACGTCTCCTACGTGTAAGTAAATTTAATGGTTTGAGAATAACTAATACTTATTACAAACACTGCAGCATACATAAATACATAAGTGTTTCACCAGTTGGACTGCATAAGAATATGATTGATTATACATTTATTAACAGCAAATGGGCTAGTTCTGTTAGGAATACCAGATCTTATATGGTAGCTGAAATTGGATCTGACCATTATCGTGTTAAACGTGTCTTGCAAATTCAATGTCAAAACAAAGTAAGATTAGAGAAGGGGAGGATTCTGTCATGGCTAGGTGGGCTGAGCATTTCAGTGATGTTCTAAACAATGTGGTTAGTTCTACTCCCATTGTTTGAAATGATGATAGATGCATTGGTGGGTTTAATGTTGGCCCTATAACACAATCTGAAGTTATTTTGGCTATTTCTAAACTTAAACTTCATAAATCCCCGGGGTAGATTAAATTACTACAGAAATGCTTACAGTTGGGAATGTTTCTGTTACCAGTTGGATGACTGAAATTCTGAATATCTTTTATGATAAAGGCATGGTTCCTAAGGATTTTACCAGAGCTATTGTTATCCCTATTTTCAAAAAAGGTGATCGCAGTTCTTGTGATAACTATAGGGGTATCAGCCTACTCTCTGTTCCAGGTAAAGTTCTTTCCATGATTGTGCTTAATAGAATTAAGAATTTGGTTGACAGTCAATTGCGTGATAAGCAATGGGAATTCAGAAGTGGTAGGGGATGTGTAGATCACATATTTTCACTTAGGCAGATTCTTGAGAAATGTTAAGAGTTTCAGAAACCTTTGGTTGCTAGCTTTGTTGATTTCAAAAGAGCTTTCGACTCTGTTGATCGTCATATTTTGTGGTTGATTGTGAGATCGTATGGGATACCAGACAAGTTAGTTAACATAATGAAAGCTCTCTATAATAACACTGAGTCGTGTGTGAGAGTTGGTAAGGCTTGTAGCAATTGGTTTAGCATTACTTCTGGTGTTCGACAAGGGTGCATTTTGTCACCTTTTCTCTTTAGCTTGGTTATTGACTATGTTATGCGAAATTCACTTCAAGGGAAAGATTTTGGTCTTAAATGGACTGGAGATACGACAATTTCTGATTTAGATTATGCTGATGATTTAGCCCTTTTGGCAAATGATGTTGATGAGATGAACTCTTTCATTCGAGCTGTTGATGAGGCTGGTAGTAGAGTAGGTTTGGTTATAAACAGAGAGAAAACTAAAGTGATGAAAAATGGTCAGGCAGGATGTGATTCAGTTACTCTGAATAACCATTCAGAGTAACTGAATCACATCCTGTCTGACCATTTTTCATGTCTTGAGGAGGTGCCACAGGTCAATTATCTTGGGGGCTATCTAAAAGGTACTGGTGATGAGCAGCACGAGATTAACAGACGAATAGGGGATTGCTACTGGGACTTTTAAGAATCTATGGAGAGTGTGAAGAAATTGGCGTATACACCTAAAGACTAAAATTAGATTGTATAATAGTTTGGTTCTTTCTAGGCTTAGTTATGGTAGTGAAATTTGGACGCTTTGTAAACAAGATAACAGGAAACTTATGTTATTGATTCTAGATACTTACGCAGTATCTTGGGCATTAGTTGGTTCAACTTTGTAACTAATGATGAAGTTAGGCAAAGGAGTCGGCAACATCCTCTGAGCGTCATATTGTGCAGTGAGAGGCTCTGTTGGTTTGGCCATGTTGCCCGTGTGAATAATTATACTTTAGCGAACAGGGTTATGAACAGTGTGCGTAAAGGTCTGAGAAAGAGGGGAAGACCTAGGATGCGGTGGACAGACAATGTCAAACAGGACCTTGTTAGAATTGGTGCGCAGTGGCCAGATGCAGCAGATGTAGCTCAGGACAGATATGCTTGGAGAACTAAATTGCACGGTCTGGTTGGACCTCCTTGGCCCATAGCTGTTTGAGGATGATGATGATATGAAAATTAGACTTCACCATTTAGAGACACATATGACAGAAAAATTAAAAGGCATCAATATCAGAACAATCACAGTGACAAAAACATACTTTGCAGTAATTTCATTACTTGTGTGTGTGTGATATGAATTTCCTACTGCCTCAGATGAAATCATAATAATTTACCTTTTTTTCTTTTTATTATAGCATTGAATTATGTCTTTTGTGTGTGTGTGACCTTGGATTTCCTTCTGCCTTAGCTGAAATAAAAGTTTACAGTATTTGTTTTTTGTAGCATGAAATTTTAATCATGTTATTTGTGTGGGGGGGGGGCGGTCTTGCCTTTCCTTCTGCCTTAGTTGAAATGAGAGAAAGTGTAAATTATTTTGTTTTATATACATAGCATGAAATTTCATGTATATCATTTGTGTGTGTGAGAGAGATCTTTGATTTCCTTCTGACGTAGCTGAAATAAAAGTTTCCAATATTTGTTTTTTCATAGCATCAAATTTCAATCATGTTATTTGTGTGTGGGTAGGCTTGAATTTCCTTCTGCTTCAGCTGAAATAACAAACTTACAATATTTGGGTTGTTCATAGCAAGAAATCAAATTATGTCATTTATTGAGGGTTGCCACGAAGGTTGCCAGATCACTAATTTCTAAAAAAATCGTTGCCAGATATTTTTTCTGAATTTTGTAATCAACCGTAGTGTTCGGATACTTTTTTGAGCTACTGTACAATTAAATCTATAAATTTTGTGAACTTAAAATATGATTTTAAAATATGTTTACCATTGTTCCTGTTTTAAACGGGCTCAAAGTCTGCTAAATTTACACTCAATTTCGTTCAGCTTTAATAACATATCAAGAGCATATCGAATGTTTTCTAAATTTTCGATACAAAACTTCAATTTGAAAGAGAAAGCAGTTTCCGGCATCTTCGCTTTTCATCCGATATAAAGCGACAAGTGTGCATTAATTAAATTTATTTTGTTGTTTTAATTACAACATTAGAATAACATCAATGAAATAAAGAAAAACAAAGTTCTGCTTCGTTTTAATCATATGGTAGGCATTATTTAATAGCATTCATCGTCGTTTACCAGCCATTCGCGTAGGGGCGGGGGTGGCTCAGTCGGTAGCGCGCCAGGCTCGTAATCTGTAGTTCCCAGGTTCGAGTCCCAGCTGGGTCAGCGTTGAGATTTATCTCCGCAAAAATTCCCCGCCCTGCCCACGGTCAGTAGGGGACACCGATGGGCTTGGAAAGGCCGCCGTCCGTCGGATGGGACGTTAAGCCGTGGTCCCGTGTGCGGGAGAGTCATACCCTGTGCACGTTAAAGAACACGCTGGATGGCCTTGACGGGAGGCTACCATCTGTCTCCCAACAGCTGTTCCAGTGGGTCCCCTCCCCCAACCTTCTCTGAGCCTTCGGGGTCCATGTGACCTGGCCATTTAGCCCATGGTGTGCAAAAAAGTGCCGCTCAGAGGTAAAACAACCCAACCCAACCAGCCATTCGCAAGGCATCGTGGGTATTCTTGCCTTCTTAAGCCGTCTGCAAGCACACCTGCCTGTGATCATGGCTGCCAATGGTACGGGAATCGGAGTCCTGTCTCTAGTATTACTACCTCAATGGTTGAAACTAGGGTCAGTTCATTCATTAGGCTACATGGGGGTACTGCCCAACGAAACATAATCGCAAGAAGCCGTAAACGAGTACCAGATTTAATATTCAGTATTTGTCGCATTTAAAAAGTAATAATACCATTTTTATATTCGTTTGTTGTCGTCATTTGCCGTGCTATACAAGCCCGGATCTAGAAAAAAATAAGGTGAAAGGGAGGCAAGCGACGCAATCGACCTGGGAAAAAGGTAAAGGGGGGGAGGCAAGGAACTGTATTTACGCTGCAGTGTATTAACGTTGCATTTAACGTTAAATTGATTAAATGTGACTTCGGATCTGAAATTTCTGTAAGTTTGGTCTTCAATTCTAGAAGATCGATTCTTCCAAAGACTGTTGGGTTCCATTGACATCATTAGTGAATTTTTATATCCAAAGAATCGCAGCAGTCGAGAGCCCCAATGATGTTTTTTTTTTTATGTTAGTTAACAATCTACTTGAATTGCCAAAAGTCTTGCTGGTTATTATTGAAAAAACAAAAAGTCCATCCATAACTCTTTGGATGAGCTTTTTGTTTTTGGAGTGTTCTTTTAAATCAGTCGAATAGGTTAATTTAATTTGGGTGCAGTGTTTTCTCGTCAACAATATTAAAGTGCTTCCTCATTTATATTTCCAAGTGGAGATCTCTGAATGGGAATATTACAACTAATGGGTAAATTAAAAAATCAACACTGAAGCAAAGACAATGAAAGATCAAAAGAGTCACAACGTGCAAGTTTCTGTGTAAAATCTGAATAATTCTTATTGAAAATAATCACATATAACTCGCATTAGGAATCTGAACCACAGCACATTGATATTCTGTCCCTGACACTGACTCACAGCACATTGAGACAGTGTTACTCCATTGCGCAAAGGGAGGTGAATTAAAATCACAAATAAGTTTATTGTGATTGTAGTTCGGTTGCCGAGGGGAAGACAGAAGTTCCTGACATTGCTAAAGCCTTCGAAGGTACAAGACAAAATTTTCAAATTCTCCCGATGAGAAATACAAAAGTCTCACTTTGCGGTTTAATACAAATCTGCGCCATTTTCAGAGAGCAGAGCTTCGGTGTTTGACTAATCAAACTTATGTTGCAGGAGAAAAGATGGTCTTAATATTTGGAAGTTTCGATATGTCTGCATTTTCAATAACTTATAATCTGGAAGAGATGAAGTATAAGCTTTTGAGCCCTCCGGTGTTTTACTCATTTTCTAATTCTGATATTTGATTGTCGTAACGCTTTCGAGTTCAAACTTGCAAATGTGAACTGAAAGATTAATAATTAGAGAGTTGAAATTATAATAACGTCAGGAAATGACCCAAAGCAGCAATAGCCATAGTTAGATATCCATCTCGAACTTATCATTTCCTGCATTCTGATTAGTTCCACTGTCTACATTCGAAACTACTCTTATACACTTTCCTCTATCAATTAGAAAGATGAAAAGTATAGTCCATCCTCCTCTCTGAAGTGACAACATTTATATTTACTTAAGTGAACCTGAGATAATCGCAATTTCAATATCAGCGGGCTGATCAAAAATTGCAGCATCTTTAGATGCATCTTCGAACTCATCATTTCCTGCATCCTGCTCAGTTTCAGTTTCTTTTCGTGCCCTTTGTTTATTCTCAAACGCTTTTAATAGAGTATTTGAAGTCACATTGATCAATTATTATTCAAATACTCTTAATAGAGTATTTGAAATAATAGAGAAATATGAATGATTCAAAAACTAAACATTGGGTTTTACTTTTAAGACAGAAAGTAGAAGCATGATTTTTTGCTTTTTATTTTTGTGGCAACTGAACAAATCCACTGTATACACTCAAACTTACTATTCCTTCACAGAAGAGTAAGATTTTCTTGCAATCTTCCTTCACAAATATAAGGATGCAGGGGTGGCTCAGTCATGACTGTGCCAGGCTCGTAATCTGTGGTTTCCATGTTCGAATCCCACCTGTACCAGGGTTGAGATTTATCGCCTCCAAACCCCAAACCTGCCTTCGGTCAGAAAGAGAACATCGCGGGTTGGGAAAAACATCCAATGGCCAATGGTCACATCCAATGGCCGCCGTCCATTGGATGTGATTTTAAGCCGTGGCTCCGTGTGCAGGAAAGTCATACCCTGAGACAAAATGGCTTTGCCGGGAGCTACCATCTGTCTCCTAATTGCTGTCCCGTATGTCCTCTTCCCCCAACCTTCTCTAAGACCTTGTGGCCTGGCCATTTAGCTCATTGTTGCAAAAAAAGTGCCGCTCAGAGGTAAAAAAACCCACTCAATCCATACAGTAAGATTTTTCTGCCATCCTTCCTTTACTGAACTGTGGTATTTTCTATCAATCTTTCTTCACCAAATAGTTAGAGTTGTTACCATTCTTCTTATTTCTGGATGAGATTGTTCTGCCACTCTCCCTTCACTGGATAGTAATAATTTTACTGCCACTCTTCCTTCACTGAAATACGAGATTTTCTGCCACTCTGTCTCAGCCGCATAATGAGATTTTCTTCTACTCTTTGCCACTGAACTGTGAGATTTTTCTTCCATGTTTTCCTTCACCAAACTTAGATAGTTTCTTCCACTCAGTTGTGAGATTTTCCAACCACTCTTCTTCACTGAACTGTGATATTTTTCTGCCACTTTTCCTTCATTGACCAGAGATTTTCTGCCATACTTCTTACACTGAACTGTAAGATTTCCTGCCACTTTTTCCTCACCGAACTATGAAATTTTCTTCTTCTCTTCTTTCGCTCAACTGTGATATTTTTCTACCACTCTTCCGTCACTGAACTGTGAACTTTCCTGGCACTTTTCCTTTTCAACGATTTCCCGAAGGTGTGAAAGAAGAGTTTTAAAGAATCAACTATTGAATCCCGAATCTGGAAGACCGATAATCTTCCCTTTAGGCATTACACTTCCCACAAAACAAGATGAATCAGTAGGATAACAACCGAAAACAAACCAATCCTTCCATACCATAGTGTAAGATTTTCCTGTCAGTCTCCCTTCACCTTCATTTAAGTGTCGAAGTTCGTGATACGCAGAAGACTTTATGGTGTGAATGCGTGTTCAGACGACGGAATTTTCTGTCTTTATCTTTGTTTCTGCGATAAGAGCGTCCGATGATCGCATGTCTTTGACAGGCAACAACAAAACTCTTGAGTTGGCGAAGCAGCAGAGATGCGGAAGTGGATTTCGGAAGGCAACTCCCTACCAGCCCCGCCCACAATTACGGACACTTCCTGCCTCCTCTGCCGAGGCTAAGTGGTTGTTGCACGTGAACAACAAATCCGGGCATTGCGCCAGAGTGCTAATTTATCTTCCAGGCCGAAGAATTCGAAGAAGAGAAAAAATGGCTGAAGCGGGGGATGAAGGCGAAGGGGGGAGGCCAATAGGACAAGATTTGGAGCCTCCAGATCACGAAGTATGAAGCTGGAAACGGTGTTCTTTTCTTCTTGTGGCCTGTTCTTCGTCTCTAAGGCGAATTGAACAGGTGAAAATTTCCCTCGTGTCCTCTATTATTTTGACCAAAGGAAACAAATTGCTTTAAGCAGCCACATATTACGGAGGACTATCAAAAAGTTATTGACACGTCTCTAGATTTGCACTCGCTCCTCCGAAGTTAATGAGCAACGACTTGTTTGAAAGTTTGTCTAAACTTGTCATTACATGTTACAAACAAAGTATCTCATTTCTCTCTTCGCTGGTAGCGCTTAAAGTTCGATTTGCGAAATCTGTTCGTTGTTGCTATGGACGTCTACCCGAGACGGAAAAAATTTTACATTTTTAGGACACGAAAAAACATTCATGCCGATTTATCACAAGTATATGGGGGATCATGCCTGGGCACTGTTACCGAATGGATGCGAAAATTCGGAGAAGGATGGCAACGCTTCGAAGATGTTTCTCGGGCAGAAAGACCGAAAGAGGCCGTGAACGAGAGAACCATCGCTGCCGTTCGTGTACTCATTAAAGAAACCCACACATTACTGTTTAGGTAATACATTTAGATCTCAGCGTATGGATTCATATATCAGTGTGGAAACATTATTCATCAACAGTTAAAGTTCCGAAAGATCTGTGCTAAATGGTTAACACACAAGCTGACAGAACAGCAAAAGAGGGCTAGAATCGACTCGTGAGGAGATTCTGGCAATGTTTGAACCTAGTGGTCCCAAATGGTTAATAGGTGGCCCCAAATGGTTAAAAACCCAACGTAGTTTTATTACCATACAATTCTCAGAAAGATCGACAACTATGTTTGGGTTGCAAAAGATGAAATGCGTTCCCAAATCCTCCGACAAGACTCGTTCAAGGAAGACAATGTTAACAATATTTTTCAATTCCCAAGGTGTGGTAGCCATGGACACCTTACATGAAAAAAAGACTGTAAACGGCTAATACTACACGAATATTGTTTTGCCAAGTACGGTTAAGGAGATTAAGTAGCAGCGTCTAACAACAGGCGTGTCAAGGGTTCTCCTTCTTCATGACAATGCCAGTGCTCATAAAACCTCGCAAGTTACGGCATATCTGGGGCAGGAAAAAATCAAACAGCTAGCGCACCCTGCATATTCACCTGATATTACATCATGAGTTTTTTAGTTGTTTCCAAAAATTAAAAAGGAACTTGCTGGGTAGTCTTTTTCAAGTGTGTGATACCTTGCAAAATGCGCTCATTCAAAGTTGTGGAGTATTCCCAAGCCGGAGTACCACCAAACGTTCCAGAATTGGCGTAGGCGTCTACAACTTTGCATAGGTGCCGGAGGGGTGACCAGCATGTGGCAGGACCACATGAATCCAAAGGCTATCTTAGCCTTTGGATTCGTGCGGTCCTGCAACATGCTGGTCACTTACCAGATTTGGCAGCAAAATAGTGCTTCTCACCTGTGAAATAACACCCCCCCCCCCCCATCAAGGAGCAAATTTACTCTCTACAGGCTTATTTTTTCCTCTAACATTCCAGTTGATATTTGTTGCCTGTTTTATGAATTCACTCTCTTAAGTCAGAGTTGCAAACAATTTTCTTTTCATTTGAACAGTTAGAATAAAGAAAAATCCTAGAACCTACTCCTAAGTTTTAGAGATCTTTGAATACAAGGACATGCTCCACTAAGACTAAAGTCAATGCTGACTACTGCCTCATTTAGAGAAAGGCAGCACACAAAACATGTTTTGGGAATAGTCTAACCAATAGCGCTGTTGAGGCCTTAATTTCCTTAAGGCTAATTTCCCAAAGGTGATTCATTATGCTAAGTATTATTATGAATTAATAGCTTCATCTTTGCTTCCTGTTTGCGCATTGTATGATATGATACTTTTCCTTCGTATTGTACATGATATTTATCACTGTGATGATGATTTTGTTTTACCTGTGAGCGGCGCTTTCGTGACCACAATGAGCTAAATCGCCAGGTCACAAAGACCCAAGAGGCTAATAGAAGATTGATCTACTTTACAGCTGCTAAGAGACTTCCCACCAAGGTGTTCAACGCTTTATTTAATGTACACAGAGTATGGCTCTCTCTCTCTCTCACCCTCAGCACACAGAGCCACTACTTAACGTCCCATGAGAAGAAATCGGCCTTTCCAAACCCTCTGCTGCATCTTTCTAATCTAGGACAGGGTGTAGGTTATAGAAGATAAATCTCAACTCAGATCAGGAAAATTGAGATGCGAACTTGGGCAGTGCTAATTACATCCTGGCTCGTTACCCACTGAGTCCCCTCCCCCACCCCTCTTGCATCACGTGTTTTCTATAAAGGGATATGAGCCACTCAGTCAGTTTATTATAATAATGTTACAAACAGCAAATATTTGTAATATTCTTATTAACCCAAGGGCATCTAAGCTCCTCTAGGTTAACATACAAATTATTTAAGTGCATAATTTTGGCAACATCGACACTCAACTTTACATAAAGAAGAAAAAATTATACAAAAAGAACAAAGAATTTAAAAAAACGAATTAAACTTTTTTTACTTTAACACTGAAAAAACAGGTTGTCAGCATTAGCAACACTCAATGGAATTTGTTTCAATTTAGAAATTTGAAATGCATAAAATTTGTTACATTTCGAATTAAAATCGGTAAAGAATTAAAAATTTTAGGGGCCAAATATTCAAAATGTTTGTGCATATTTTTTTTGCAAGTGGCAACAGAAACATTTTCCCATCATCTCGCATTGAATAATTTGCATATTGCAGCATTGCATTGTTGTTTTTAAAGAAGTAATTTAATGTTTTATAAACAAATAAGTGTCTAAGTGGAAATACTTCTAAAATGGTAATATTTGAAATATAAATTTATTTTGCATTGAAATTAGACTCCTTAATGATGAAATGTATGTACCTCCCCAACTTGCAATACCAAACTGTATAGCAGATTCGACCCAAGATTTGTATAACATTATTAATATTTTAATATTGAGGATTTTTTTAAATAATAAAATTTGTATAATATATATCTAAGTGTATTTGCCAGCTTTCCAATGTGCATTTTCCAACTTAGGGAGCTATCAATATAAACGCCTAGATATAGTAGACTTTGAACCTGATCAATTTCTTCACAGCAACAAGCTGAGTAATTAGTGCATGAAAAGGTATGCAATTTTAATTTAATCAAATTTGGATTGTATGATTTCTTTTTTAGGTTAAATAAAATATATTTCGTCTTTTTCGTATTTAAGTGTAACCCATTGAAATTTAACCACTTCATCACACACTTTAAATCATTGTTCATGTTATAAAGGAGATTTTCCAGAGAATCAGCACATAAGGGTGATGGTGTATCATCTGCAAAAGTGTTAATATAGCTATTTATTTGAATTTAATAGATTATTTATGAATATCAGAAACAAGGTTGGTCCCAGGACTGAACCTTGTGGTGCGCCATATGAAATATGTTTTGGGTTACTAAGTGGAATAAAAAGATTAACACATTTCGTTCTGTGCTGTAAGTAGTCTTTAAACCATTTTAATACAACTCCACGAATGCCAATATTTTCTAGTTTGCTAATTAAAATTTCGTGATCAACGGTGTCAAAGGCTTTCTCCAAGCCCATAAATACGGATAGAGTAAATTGATTATTGTCCATGGAAGGAATCGCTTTTGACGTATAATTCAACAATGCAGTTTCTGTACCTCTACTCTTCCTAAACACAAATTGGTTTTCAGAGAGAAAATTAAAACTATCTAAAAATTTTATAAGTCTATTTTTGATTAGTTTTTCTAATATTTTTGAAAAAACTGGGAGAAGAGATATCGGTCGCTAATTCTTAAAATCATTTTTATTTCCCTTTTTGTAAACTGGAATCACAATAGCTTTCTTCATTAAATCTGGAAAAGTGCCAGTTTCGAAGGATAAATTACAAATGTGAACCAATGGTTGAATCAAGTTAAAGGAACATTTTTTAACAGCAATAATGGAAATATTGTCATACCCATCAGATTTTTTATTTTTAAAACCTTTTATAATATCAGCCAATTCCTTTCTACAAGTTAGAACTAAAAACATGGATTTGGCATTTTTACTCCTATGGCTATTCTCACTTCTCACAATTGTATTCGTTGACAGATTTATTGCTACATTTACAAAGTGTTCATTAAATTTGTTTGCCAATAACTTAGCATTTTCACTTGAATTAGAATCACTCTCTCATTCTGGATATTTATTTTTCTACCTACTTCTGATTTATTATCTCGTCTGTCAATTTCCACTGCTTTGATTTATTACGATCAAAATTTTGAAATTGAGTTTTAAGGAAACTGATTTTTGCATCCCGAATTTTATAATTTATTTGCTTTCTAAAATTTTTGAAGCTACTTTTGAAAGTTTCATTAAAAGGGTATTTTTTGTGTTTTTTGTACAGCTTATCTCTTTGTTTTAGCAAGTTCAGAATTTCGGAAGTAATTTATGACTTTCTTGATTGTGATTTCTGAATTTTTCTTTCCTAGCTGAATATTTATATTTTGAGATTAAATGTGGTTAAAAATTTCTATAAGCTTCATTCACATCATTAAGAATTAATATCCCTTCCCAAGAACACTCAGAAAAAGCCTGTTCAATAAAGTATAGCATATGTAATGATAAAGAATAGTCTCTGGATATATATGTAATGATAAAGAATAGGCTCTGGATAATTATCACTCTGTGTATTCATATTGTTATAAAATTAATGGATGGAAACTGAGCGTGAGTTCAAAATTATGTTTACCAAATAAAAGTATAAATGGAGTAAATTTTTGAAAAGGTATAAAACCATACAAATAAAACAATCTTGTCTAAACACAAATTATGCTCTTCATCAGTATAAAGTTAAACCATTAAAAATAATCTATTATGTTTAACTAATTTGCAATGTTTATACTACGGTGTTGACAATATTTACTCCTAGTACAAAACAGAACCTATTGTTTTCATACCATTTGACAAACAAACAAATTTATGTTGAAATTAATTTGTGATATATGGCTACCTTAACAATGCTTTACACTTTATAAATGCGAGGCATCTGATGATGATCTTTCTTAATAGAGGACTTAAAAGCAAACTTTACTGTTGATTTTCTTTAACCAATGAAACTAGGCTTCATCTTGAACCAAATAAAAGCAACCTTTATATTTAGCATCAAACAACACTAATTCAACACAATATGTCCTTCTTTTTTTACTATTCTATCTTTCGTTTTCCTCCTCGATTCTTATTATTCAAAGCATTTCTCCGTTTCAATCCGTTGATACATAATTGTCACGCTGAAGCATACACGAGCGTTAATGACACATCTATCATGGGTTCATTGCCGCACGTTCCTTGGTGTAACAATATTATTATTAAAATTAACTCTTAAGGCAATAGGGAAATTATCAGTCACTGCTAATTAACAATATTACTCGTGAACGAACTTTTGATTTTGCTTTTAATAAAAATGTGATCTAAACAAGTAGAAGTATCATACTTTCTCTGGTCGGTGAATTTATGAAACTTTAAAAGCCATTTGATGACAGCAAATTTCGATATTCATTTGTGTAGTGATCATTTCCTAGTATATCTATATTTAAATCAACAATTACAACAACTTCGCCTTTATTATCAAATGATAAGAGAAATTCCTGAAATTCTACCAAGAAAGCGGTAAGGGGATACAATGAGATCTATAGATATATACAAAAAATATTGCTAATAATTTTCTAGATAAATAACAATATATTCAGCTGAATGTATATCATTAAATGCAATTTGCTTGACTCTTAAAGAAGTTTTAACGTAGCAAAGTATCCCACCAGATTTATTGTAATCTCTACAACAATGGAACATATCCATCTATTTGATATAAATTTAACTCATGTGGTTTGATACATATTTCAGAAAGTGTTAAAATATCCGTCTTTTTGTTTAAATACTCAAGAATAGCTTCTAATTTTTCAAATTTATTTCTTAAGCTTCGAATGTTAAAATGTAAAACTTATAAATTTGAATAATTTCCAGAATTAAAGATAAACAGTAATTCATTAATATCGTTACAGATCACAGAACATGGCATAGGTTCAACAGAGCTAAAAGGTGAAATATTTTCAGCAGCCATCTTGTTATTTAAGATATTTTGGTCATTGTCATCTCTGATGAACCAAATTTCGGATCTTTCACTTTTTATGAAAGTATATTTAGTATATTTCACCTTTTATGGGAAAAACTTTTCCATTTATCACCCAAAAGAATTTATGTAGGCGTCTGATTTTCGTTCCCTTTTAATCAACTTGGCGATTTCTGATCTAACAATTGTTACCGAGTCACTGGATAGGGGGAGGGGAGCTCAGTCTGTAGCGGACCACGCTTGTAATCTGCAGTTACCAGGTTCGAGTCCCAGCTGGGTCAGCGTTGAGATTTATCTCCGCAAAACTTCCCGCCCTGCCATCGGTCAATAGGGGACACTGATGAGCTTGGAAAGGCCACCGTCCGTCGGATGGGACGTTAAGCCGTGGTTTCTTGTGTGGGAGACCCATCCCCTGTGCACATTAAAGAACACACTAGATGACCTTGACGGGGAGGCTACCATCTGCCTCCCAACAGCTGTCCAGTGGGTCCCCTTCCTCAAACCTTCTCTGAGAACTCGAGTCCTTGTGACCTGGACATTTAGCCCATTGTGTGGAAAAAAAGCGCCATCCAGAGGTAAAGCAACCCAACTCTCCACAATTTGAACTCAGGTCGCTTTGCTTTAAAATCAAGTCAGCCTGCCAGACAATGAAATGGAGACTGGATGAACCCTCTCTCTTCTCGCAGGTGCTGAGAGCTTTCATGAGGGTACCACTCTAAAAATAGCTGATGAGTGCAGAGGAAGCTCCTGGGCACGGGGGAGTATTCAACATTGAAAGCATGGAAACATGATGAAAAGTCGACCATTTCCTTCACTAGAAGCGTATGATGGATTGGTGTGCATCTCTGTTAAAACAGATTTTGATGAATGACTATTTCAGTAAGCAAAATGGTAGCATTGATCTTTTGACAGACCGAACCAATGTTAGAAGTAGAAGAACAATTGACCTAATAAGCAAACAGAAATGATCTGCGAATGATGGATTAGTGCATAGGCGTCAAATTGAACCATGGGTCGAGGGAAAGTTTTGTTCTATCAATGTTATGGAGTTAAAAATCTTAAAAAATCCGATTATGCAGTATTATCGAGTGGTATAATGTAAATGAAACGCACATATTTCATTTCAGAGACAGTGCATTTGTGTTGTCTAACGTTTTCTGATACCATCACATGGAGACGAAAAGCTCACGCATGCCTTCATTTTGGTCAAAGGAAAGACAAAGACTTGGAAATAGCTTCATGTATCGTGGCCGAGTGGTTAGCGCGCTTGGCTACTGATCGAAGGGACCTGGGTTCGAGCCCCGGATAAGGCATGGACGTTTGTGATGTTTTTCTGCTGAGGTCCCGCCATCCTCTCAGATCTTCTACTGTGGCGCATAAACTGACAGGCTCCTGTCAGACCTCTGTGGCAATACCACTGTGGCAAAAATACCCCCTCAAGCAGATGCTTGAGGGGGTATTTATTTGTTTTTATTTCTTTTTTGTATATCGGACGGACAACTGGGCCATGAAGGAAATATACTTGAAGGAAATAATTCTCCAATATGCACTCTCATACGAGATGTGAAAATAATCAGACTGATTCTCTAAAACATTTTTTTTATCCCTGCCTTTATTGGATGAGTGAGCTTTAAAGTATTCTCCGAATCGTCTCCTGGTCTCTGATGTGCCTAGAAACATTACTGGAAATTACTTTCTGAAAATGCTTTCCAAATGTTGCTACATTGTTCTGAATGTCTTCAAGCGATCCAAATTAGATCCTTTCAAGGAGCTTTTCAGTTTTGGGAACATGAATAGCCTGGTGCAAGATTAAGTGGTATGTCTTAAGGGGTAGGGTAAATGTTCCAGAACTAGTAGTTGGTTTTGGGTGGAAAAGATTGCCTTACCGAAGGAGCTGAGGAAGCCTGAGGAAATGGCTTTCGCATCATGGCAATCGCCTTTATACTCCACTCCTTTTGGTAAGGATTTTTTCTTTTCCGTTTTTAGCATATAGGACAGAGAAGAAATCTAGAAGCTACTCCTAAAGTTTACAGACCTTCTCATACGCTTTACTAAGCTAGAAATCACTACTGATCACCGTCTCAAATAGAGCGAAAACAACTAATATTTTCTGATGCTTGATGATAAGTGTTGCAACATATACCATACTCAGTTGATCGCACACCAGGTGATTTTTCATGACATCAAAACTGAAAAACTCTTTGGAAAGATCTCATTTTAAATTAATTAAGGATATTTCGAGAAATGTGACAGCAGAACTGAGAAGACTTTCAGGAAATGATTTCTAGAAATATTTCCAGTCAGTAGAGACCCGAGTGGTTAGCGCGCTTGGCTACTGATGTAAGGGACCTGGGTTCGAGCCCCGGATAAGGCATGGATGTGTGTGTCGTTTTTATGCTGAGGTCCTGCCATCCTCACAGACCTTCTACTACGGCATATAAACTGACAGGCTCCTGTCAGACCTCTGTGGCAAGCAGCTGCTTGAGGAGGTATTTATTTTATTTTATTTATAGAGACATTGAGATGCTAATATGAAGTCGGAAGGAGAGTATGTAGAAGGCAACTGCATCTACTAATGGTTAGTGATAATTGTTTTTACTAGATCAGTCTGGTTAGTCAATTGTCAATACGTAAATTAAAATAAGACGATATGGGACGAAAGCTGAAAAAGGAATCAAAGCCTGTCTCTTGTCGCATGAGATAAAACTGATTCTGCTATGTAAACTTAATGAATGAGAACGATCAAGCATTGCATTGAAGAAATTGGTTACAACATACATAGATTTATATTTATTATGTTACCTTGTTTACAGAAGACCATAGACAAAGTCAGGTTAAGCGACTTTCTAATACTTTAGCTTCGGCGATAGCATTCTCTAGGCTAGTGGTTCTCAAACGTTTTTGCTCGCAGCGCACTCACTATTTGTCTCCGTGAATACTCGCGGCACACCAAAAATTTAACTTGGAAACGGTACGAGAGACACGGACATGCGCAGTTTGCCTTCAATAATAGTCATTTCTGTGGAGTCGTTTGTAAACCCAGAGCTATTCTGTTCAAATTCTGACCTGTACTGAGGTTAGTGCATACGCTGTTCGTGTTATGGGCACATTTTGTGTTAATTTTGGCTTTAAGATTTAATATAGATAAGATTTTCATTCGGAAAAGTTAAATGAAGAATTAGTGGCAGAAAGTAGCAACAAAATGGTTTATAAATTTCCTTTTGTCTGTAATATCATCCGAAATCTCGCGGCACACTCTTTGAGAACTACTGATCTAGGCTTTTAATATAACCTCCAGCTGAATTCAGTAACTTCTTCCTCAGGATTATTACGATTGTTTGCACCCATCTAGTGCCAATACTTATCGATACATGCTAAACTTCTTGACGGGAACATACTCAACCTAACATGCCAAAGCTTTCAATGTAACAGCTTTGATGCAATTTGATATCTACTTAATTCCGGAGAACTGTTCTGCATTGAACTTATAATCGGACACAATTTCCTCGCTTGGTTTTATCGCTTTGATCTCTCGTTGTGTGTTGACGTCTCATCCAAATCTTCCGCAACCTTCCTCTTTCGAAAGCACCAACAGAATTACCTCCCTCTTCCTCTTCATCCATTGTTCTTGCCGAGCCACATTCGCTTCTTGATTCATCAGCTGGTTTTGCATGCTTCGTTTCGCTCTTTTTCTCTTTCATCTTCTTTCTCTGGTGGAGTCAGCTCGCCACGCCATCCAGATAGGTAGATGACACAATAACTTTCCTATTCGCAGTCTCAGGAGATGACAGACATTGCTCTTCTTATTCACCGAGAATCTCCCTTTGCCTCTGCAACTACCGTTCTCCTTAACACCGACGGTTAATTTGTTCTTCGCATCTCCTCACACCCTCATTTCTGTTCACCCATTTCTGCGATGTTTAATCATGTACCCTCTCTTCTTCCCCTCCCCTTCCTTTCCCTCTCCCCATCCCGCCTCCCGCTTCCGTCTCTTCCACCACCTCTTCCGTACGTCTGTCCCCCGCCCTGCTCACCTCCCTCCTATCTCTTGCTTTCATTTTCCGCTTCATTTTCTCCCTTTCCTCTGACTCTGTAGTTTTTATCCCGAGCATTCCTCCCCGCATCCCTGACGGAGGAGAAGGAAGAAGAAGAGCAGCATCAATTACAGCTGCCACAGGGATGATGAGATGCAGCCAGTGTATTAGTAACCATGTCTCCCGTGTCAGTGAATATGGGATGAGGCCGGGATGACAGGAGCAGAGGAATCAATTGAGATGTCTGCGTTGCGAGAGGGTGACTGCCTTCCTCCAGGGGATGCCATTATTGACAATGAAGAAAAACAAGAAAAAAAAAGAGGGGAGTTAAAAAAAAGTCTTACCTAATCAAAGTAGTGGACGAGGCGAAATATTAACGTCATGGTTTGGCGATGTGGCAAAGGAAACTTCAGTTCTAGTTTCAGCCCAAGCGATCCCCCTCCCACCCCCTCAGAAAATTCTCCCTGCTCCGGGAGTAGAAGCATGGGGGAGGGAAATGGGGAGGAGAAGCAGAGTGAATAACACTGCAACTGTTGATCCTCATCTAAGAACATTACGAGCCCTGAACAATATGGACACAGCTTGATGAATAAAAAATGAATGTGCTCCGGCATTACAAACGACATTTTAGTTCAGTTCTTATGCATTCATTAAGCTGAGTGAGTAAACGCAAAGACTATGGACTCTAACATATCTACTGTGGTAGATTCTTTCAACGGGAGTGAATTTCAGACGATATGAATTATTTCTTAACATATTTCTGTTGCTCTGGATTCTAAGCAGTAGTTTAAGTACTAAAAGAATATACCTTTTTCCCATTTTTGGTTTAAAGTTAACAAATTATATCAGGTGCATTTTTAGCTTTCGAAACATGTTCTGTTCACATGGGTGACTCAGTGAGTCTCATTGGTTGCGGCAAAACAGCTTCTGCTTTCTTTTTTTGTGTGACGTATTTCCAGAGAAGACGTTCGCTCGGATGTCACATGACAGAGGTTCTGGAATGGAATGCAAAAATAATTTTTCGTAATGCATAAAACAGGGAAACCTGAATGACATTCTTAATTTATACAATCCTTCTCATGTAAAGGTAATGCTCTTTTCTTTATTTATTTATATACATCATTCACCTCTGAGGCATTTAGTAAAAACACTTCTGCCTCAAAGCTTATCAGGCAGTTAAATTACGAACAAAAGTATAACAGTAAAATTAAACATTGAATTCAATATTTATAGGCATTTATGAACTAAGTGTATATCGAAATATTTATGCTTCGTGTTAAAGATTTCGAAGAAAACTGTAATTGTCTGAGAGAGCTAAAAAATCTCTCAGTTGCAGTGGGAAATTGAAACCATAACTATATCCGAGGATAAAGCGACGTTTCAACCAAAAAATAAAGTGAGTTTGTAACACAATGGGATGGTAGAATTGTTGTTAGGATTTAATTAGTTCGTAGTGTGAACTCGGCTATTATACATTTTTGTTGAAGTGCTTCAAAGGTTTCTTTCTTTCTTTCACTTGCGTATCATATATAGTTCAATAAAATATGTCTCCTTTACAAATCCTACAAAATGCTGTCGACGATTTTTTACTTTGAAAAGATAGTTATTTATTCAAGCTGCTAATGCGGAGCCTGGAAATTTTAATTATATTTTTGGCTTGAGAAACCATATTGGTCAAAATAAGGGATATTTTCATCTAATGAATATCTGAAAGTCATTATTCATAGAGCCACGTAGGTTGAAGTATCTGTTCATCTCCTGTCTCTCGTTTTCTTATTCAAACCTTTTATGCAAATATGAAAAAGAAGGTAACCGAGTTATAGCTTGTAAACTAATTGCATCCTTTGCCATTTTATCTACATTTTAGTTATTTGTCACTCCGCAGTGAACTCGGTAACATTGTAAAATAATGTTATTACCTTTTTGAACAGAATTTCAATATGCCTTGTATATGTCTAATACGATTTTAAAATGATCATTGAAATAAATATCTTTTTTTCACCGATAGCAAAGCTGCTTTACAATCTATAAGCCGAACTTCATTTTGACTCTTTAAATTATGTTCTACCCATAGGATGGCTTCATATATTGCAAATAGTTCAGCCTGCAAAAGAGTTTTCTGAGGTGGAAATTTGAACGGTTTAGATACATTCTTGCAGGAATGGTGCTGTGTCTATAACCTCATTTGGAAAGTATGTTTCACCAGTAAAAATTTGCATATTCTGATCGAATAAACGACTCAAATAATGATTAGAGTACTTTTTTTATCAGTTTCACTTTTCTTAACAGTATTAGATATAAACTCTCCAATGTTTCGCTGAAATGATACAGAATTCATATTCTATTGACCACTGCCTCTGTTATATCGAGGGCAGTGAAAAACATAAAGTTTTGTAATTTCTGGAAGAGTAAACAGATCTCCGATCCTACACAAATTAATACAAGGCACATAATTAATTTACTAAGCATTTAATCACTATTAGACTGTTTAAGTGTCAGGATAACAATGAGTGTAGAGGAAATATTGCTTTGAGCAATGTGGCTCCGAACCCGCGACCTCCTGATGTCATGTCAGGTGCTCTGACCACTGATCAATCTCTCCTCTATTGCGGATGTTAAGCTCTACCCAACAGGATCAATCTCTCCTCTATTGCGGATGTTAAGCTCTACCCAACAGGATCAATCTCTCCTCTATTGCGGATGTTAAGCTCTACCCAACAGGATCAATCTCTCCTCTATTGCGGATGTTAAGCTCTACCCAACAGGATCAATCGCTCTCTTCGAGTGCATTTGGAGACCGACAATCTCAATTTGATTCATTTATGGTAAGACCATTAGTACTAGTTACGCAAATTAATCCACAACGCATCGTGGCACACGACTGGAAAGTTCTTGAAGAGCACATTAACAAATCTTCCTTTAAAATTTAACGAGTAGTTGAAGTGGAAAGATAAAAGGGGTTTTAAACTCATTCTCGGTTTCTGTCATAGACAGAGACCGAATTTTGAATTCGTCATGGGGGTGGTAATGTAGAAATCAACAAAGGAAATTTGTGACGGAAGGTTAAATATCTTCGAAATTAAGGGGGAATTCGAGAAGTTTTATATGAAAAATTTTGAACCGAAAAGTTAAAAAAAATAGAGAAAAAAGTGATCCGAGGTTTAAAAACGGGTTCTGTAATAGGTAAGGATTCGAAGTTTTAACGCAACCTGGGGTAATACAACAAAAACTGTGTACGGAATTTTGTACCAGATGGTCAAATATCTTTCCATCTTCAGTCAAGCCTCTATTGTTGATGTGTCATTTGGAAAATGCAAAACTGTTACATCAACATGCATTGTTGCGAAGGATAACACGATGCCAGAAGATAAAGCCCGTAAATGATGCCAGAAGATAAAGCCGATGCCAGAAGATGAGCCCTGAGTAAGATATTCTTTTTGCACCCCGACATTTTCACAAAAAAAGGCGACAAATAAGACATCAAACCATTTGATTCATTTGGCAAATACAAAAAAATTCGAATACCGTTCATTTAATTTCAATCCATGTATGTGTTCATATTTATGAACAAGCACAAGTCACGCGGCACTCATGGCAGTCAGAATATCCCTATAGTAAGAATCGGACTTAATTTTTAGAAAAAAAAAATAAAAAAATACTTTTTGAATTTTGTTTCCCTTGTAGTCGCCTGTGTTCGCTTGTTCAATGTTTTCATTGAATTTGACCCCCCCCCCCCCGTCTCATTGTGCTCTGTATATGCACTAAATGAAATAGAAAGCTAGTTGTACGATTTTTCTAATCACCTATTAATCGTAAGTATTGCAGAGAAATATATGTAGAAGACAATTAACTATTTTGTTATTAGATGGTGTGAAGAAAATTAGCTGTTTTGTTATTAGATTGTGTGAAGACAATTAGCTATTAGGGTGCTTTTAATGCCCTGACCTGCTCTCAACCGAATTGAGAACTGAGTACCATTAGAAGCTGTAGGATTATCCTGTTAAAGCTTCCAGCTCTGCTAGTAAAACTAGTAATCTGCTAGTAAAAAAGTATAACTAGATGAATCACTAAACACATCTTATAGAGAGAGCGTATCATCATCTCCCTACAGAATGATGATGCGTATCATCATCTCCCTACAGAATGCGGCACAGCTTCGCTGGATTCTGAAAATTCTGATTTTCCTAGATAGCATATGTAATGACAATTATGATGAATGACAAAAAGTAATAGCAACAATTTTGAATTTACGAAAAGAGATTGATGCAATAAATTACAAACTCTTACTAGAAAAAATTGTACATTTTGTGATTAGAAATGTTGCATTAAGATGGTTTATTAATTATTTAAGTAATAGATATATCATTCCAAAAATAGAAAAGTAATTACAGTTCTAAATGTATAAACAATTCCGTGGTGCCACAAGGATCAATATAAGATTAAAAAAAAAAGAAGATATACAGTGAAATGCAATATTATATTAATCATGCTTTATCTGTCCTAACCACAATAAAATTTAGTTAAATGAAAACAAATTGGATGATATTTCATTCCCCGATATACAGATAAAAATATTTTAATTAAATCACACAAATCGGACTGTTTACATAAAGAAAATACTATTATTAAAGGTGAAAGATCAAATTGAAAGGAGATGTAAAATAAAATATTTGTTTTTGATAATATTTTTAGATGAAAATCCCATATAAAATATATATATAGGTAAGAAGTTAAATTTGGCTGCAATAAAATTACATAACTTAACATATATATTAGACAAAACAACATGTATGTTAGTTTACAAAACATTTTGTGAAACGAAATTAAACTACGGAATTATTATACATGGAACTATAAATATAATATATATACATAGATAAAATAGAAAAATTACAATCAGCAATAGCGAAATTTATATGTTGCAACGAAAATACACATTTAATGAAAAAACCAAGGGAAATTTTTTACTATCCTGCCTTATAGAAATTTATATAAATTAAATATTATACTAAAAGTCTTTTTGAGATTAAAATAAATCATGGGAAATAAATAAAATTGTAAAATGATAACTATTTTAATTTACCAAAAGTTAAAAATAATTATGGAAAATAAGGAATAAAATACCTTATATTCATAATTCGATACCAATAGAAATATTAGTTATCAGCAATTATTCCACATTGAAAAAACAAAATTACTTTTCAAGGGTTGGGTTGCTTTACCACTGAGCCGCACTTTTTGCAGATAATGGACTAAATGGCAGGTCACAAGGACTCAAAGGCTCAGAGAAAGTTGGTAGAGGGAATCCATTGCAGAGCCATTAATAGACCGTGGAGGCCATCCAGCGTGTTCTTTAGCGTTCATAGGGTATGTCACTCCTGCACAGGGGACCACGGCTTAACGTCCCATCCGACGTTTTCCAACCCATCGGTGTTCTTTTTGCCACCGAAGGCGGGTGGAGTCAGCGGAAAAAATTCTCAACGCATGCACAGTTGGGAGTCGAACCTGGGAACTGCAGATTACGAGCTAGGAGTGCTACAGACTGATCCACCATCTCTCCTCTTTTTTAAGGAGGACAATATACGGTGTACTGCACTTTTGATTGCAAATATATATGTTTTTGCTCATGAAATAACTTGAAATATTAAATTACATTCAAATATAAAACATTTGTTTATGACATAAAGATATATATATATATTGTTATGAATTAAACAGATGGAAATTGAGCGCGTGTTCAAAATTAGTATTTATCAATTATAATTCTAAAATAATATAATTTATTACAAAAATATGAATGAAAACATTTATATAAACTCAACTCAACTAATATAAATCTATATCAGTATAAAAATAAAGCTTCAGAAGAACAAAACACCTTTATTTTATTATTCATGTAAAGAAATGTTTCCTCTAAAATTCTTACTGTCTACACTCAAAACAGAAAATGAGGCTTATTAGATCACTTGATAAGTGGGAGAATCATATTTGTGAACAATCTGAAATCCATCGAGATATAACTTTACCAATTCTTGTAAAAAAACTAAAGATAACTGTGCATCAAACGACAAAGTCTTCCTACAAAAAAACTGAGATCAGCTCTGCCTGTTCGACTAACATAAAACCTGCTCAACCACATTTTTAAGTCTCCTAAGCATCCTTCTTTTTCTTGCTAGTCTGCTAACAGTATCGACACTAATAAACTTATTTGACTTCCCGCGAACACATCAAATAAAAACGTTTCTTATTTTTATTATACCGCACAGACTAAATCAAACTACGCCTTTCTTCGCACTCTTAATTTCGTCTTAATTACAACAACTTATTCTTAATTTTTAAGCTAAGTTCGTTCGAAGTAGTTTGTGACGTAATTCTCATCTGCAGTTCACGCAAGCATCAAGATGATACATCACATCACAAGTTCATTGTAGCACGTTCATCTGTCGGAACAATATGAATAATAATAATATCCAAAATGTCTTCGTGTGTTCTGCACAAAGGAAATTTACTTATCTTTTAATTTTAAGCATTTTTTTTATTATTTTACATACGCCGAGAGGCCAAAAGTCATGGGATACGTGCCTAATAACGGGTTGGTCCTCCTCGAGCCCTCAGCAGTGCAGCCGCACGTCGAAGCATGGAGTCAACGAATTATCGTTACCGCTCTGCAGGTTCACGTTCTGCAGTGTAGACCATAATTGTGTCGCATTAGATGGTGCTGGATTTATGAATCGTAAGCTTGTTTCCATTGTGCCCCACAGATGCTTCAAGAGGTTCATATCGGGGGACCATGGGGGCCATTTCATGGTGGTAAAGTCCATAGAGTGTTCCTTGATCCACCTCCAAGCAACCAAAGACTGGTGACACGTTGTATTATCTTGTTGGAATACCCCTTCACCAACTGAGAGCCTGAGAGTCATGAAGGAGTACAGGGGATCTGCGAGAACGTCGACGTATCTCATACCTGTCAGCGATTGCTCCAAACGGACGAAAGAGCCCAATATAGATCACGTGAACATACCCCACGCCATCACAGAGCCTCCTCCAGCCTGAACACTACCTTGCAGACAGGAAGGGTCCATGGCTTCACGGGGGCCTATGCCACACTCTAATACGCCTGTCAGCAAGGAACAATTGGAACCTTGATTCATCGGACCAATCTACCCGACGTCACTGTTCTACTGTCCAATTTCGATGTCTTCGGGCCCATTCCAGTCATTGAGCTCTGTGAAAAAGTGTAAGCAATGAGACACGAGTGGGTCTTTGGCTACCAAATCCGATGGAATGCAGGTGGCGACGGACACTCCTTTCAGAAACATTTTGCGTTTAGCCCGCATTCAAATTGGCAGTGATTTCATGCACTGTAGCCCACCTGTTGGTCGTTACCATTCGTGAGAGCCGAAGCGAGTTCCGCTCGTCAATTGCACGTGGCCGTTCCGTTCGTTGGTGTACGTGTGTGGAAATGCCATCAATACCGTTCTGACGATAAACTCTTGAAACCGTAGACCTGGGAAAACTGAATTCCTGCACGATCTTCGATATTGCATGACCTATCCTTCTGGCACCGACGATCAAGCCACGTTCAAAGTCAGACAACTCACGATGTGCAGCCATGCTGAATTAACAATTACTCCGAAATGAATGTTGGATTTGCAGGCTATTGTAGCGCCATTTGGCGGTTGACGTCCAACGCATCGGTTAGCACAGAGAGCTAGTTCTACTTTAACTGCTATTCCCATGACTTTTGGCCTCTCAGTGTATATTAATTTTCTTTTTATAAGCTAGCAAAATAAAATAAACATTGAAAATATTTTATTCTATTCCCTGCAGATATTATACGGGACTTTGAGGAACATCTGGAATTTATTTTTTAATATTGTGAGGAGATAATAAAGATTTAATTATCTCAAGAAACATTGCGGCAATTGCAATGGCTCAATACCTTGGTCAAAGAGTTTACCGTACTTGACATGATTTTGTCACTTAGTAATGTTTAAATATAACAAAAAAAAAATAAATAATGCCTCAACAGTTGCTTGCCATAAAGGTCTGACAGGAACCTATCACTTTATACGCCATGGTAGAATGTCTGTGAGGAAGACGGGACCTCAGCAGAAAAACAATACAAACTTCCATGTCTTATCCGGGACTCGAGCCCAGTCCATTTGATGAGTAGTCAAACACGCTAACCACTCGGCCACGTGACGGCTGCATAAACGATAACGTATATACATTGCATGTCCACAGAGATCTGACCGAAGCCTGTTAATATTACAAGCCATAGAGAAGGTCTGTAACGAAGGCGAGACCTCAGCAGTAAACAGAAAGAAAACCAGGTCCCTGGTGATTAGTAGAAAAAACACTCGGCACAGGAAAGACTTTTTTAACAAGGCATAATTCAAAAGCTTTGTTTGTAAAAACTTGTAACTACAACACTATTATTATTTTTGATTATCTACTCAGCCATAACAATTTTTAAACTGATATTCAGAAGTTGATAGAGACAAGTTATAAAGAATTGACCAAAGTGTTGGTTGTTGCAAACTGCTACAGATGCCACAGCTACCCATTTTTAGGAAGTTGAAACCTTTGACACGTTTGCGCTTAAATTTGTGTACTGTCGTTAATGAAATTTTTCCTAAAGAATTTTTCGATTAATGATTACTAATTCAATGAATTATGAAGTTCGCTTCAATGATTAAATTATCGCATGATAAGGTTGTCACTATCTTAATATAATGTAATTGGGTCGTTCTCTCTCTCCTTCTGACAAGTCAACGTCAACGCCACAGATTGACTTTCGCCTTCTGCTTATGCCTTTCGTCTGGCCACAGCCAATGCCTACTAAACAGAAAATTGCCTTCTTATCTGATGAATACAAAAGTTATAATTTTGTTTCTAGAAAAAGAGTTCGAGTTATGCAAAGAGAGATTTCTCCAGTCAGTGAGCATTTCTTGATCCTACAGTTGGAGCATCAATGACTGATTCTAGCAGCACTCTAGAGATGAGACAAAACATCGTTAAGTTCTAAAGAGAAATCTGAAAGAGGAGATTCCAGAGAGAAAGGAGAATGTTCTTAGAGTGGACCATTAAAATGTCAAGCGAAGAGAATTATGAAGCCCAAAAGAATACGATTCTGTTGGGTGGAAATGGCTCGAATGGAATCAGGAATTCAAGATCGTTCTTGAGGCTTCTTCTTAAGCTGGCCGAATGCCCGGAGAATCTGACTTCTTGTTCTCTCAGAGGGAATGTATTCTCGTGTTGTTCTGTGTCAGTTCTATCTCTTGCAGTAGTGAAAGAACCTGACTTCGCTTTCAGTGGATATTTTTCTTTCAGGAATAGTATATGCGGACAAGCGCGAAATAGTTTTTCTGTTCTAAGTGTGTTGGTTGTCTTTCATACCAAAAGAAAATATATGTATTTTACCAGAAACCCGTTGAAAACAATGAGAAAAATCGAATCTGACATTCTTCAATTTAATATATTAGGTGCAGAATCTTCTGTCTTTTTTATAAATTATTATTATTATATTTATTCGCTTTTTGACAGCAAACTATTACATTCATTCGTTTTCTATTCTAAATAACGTCTGGAATATATAACGCTTAAAGGAGGGATTTTTGAAGCTCTGGAACTTGGTTAGCCTAGGGACTCAAAATATATGCAACCTGTCCTGGGAATATGATATATACAGTCGCAAATCTTCCACTACATTCTGATAGTTTTATGGTTTATAAAACAACTGTATCTTGTGACATAACTTCTATGTATACTTCCAGGTGACGATAGGTATCACATGTTTTATATTTTAAACTTTCATCAAGCGATACGTACAGGCGGAGATTAGGCTTTTATATATTAAGATATTGTTCTGCTCGAGTTCAAGATTTACTTGATTCGTTTTTGATATGGATTTAATATATTTTTAGGTCAGCAACGCCACAAGGTTCGATAAGCACAAGACTGGAAGCATTAAGAGCCTCACTGAATTTGAGACCTAACACAAAAGAGTTGCACTGAAAAAACACGGCCTTCATCCTTTCATTTTTACGTAGCTGGCCAGTTGGGAACCCAATCCAAAAAGGGACCAGTCCATTTCTGTACGTAATATTGCATTATTATACAATTTGTTAACACTTTTATTATCGCATGTTCATCTTATGTTTGCCTTTTCAACATACGTAATTTTTTTTTGTAATTCTACAGCCTGTATAGATTTTTCTCTAGCATTTATTATTGTTCTTCCTTATCAATTGAATTATCATGTAATCATCGTGTAGTCTCGGGACTATTTACACGATGGTTTATGCTAATGGTCAGTAAATGGTAACTATGTAGTCACTGGAAGGAGGGATATGTACTAATCCCCTCTGATGATGCACAGAATCGGCCAAACCTAGCACCTAAAGTTCGACCCCGCCTTTTCGTAGTGGAGACCTTTAGTACCGTTCAAAAGAGATATTCTCTTGTGGAAGGGAACGTAAGGGAGGGCTGGTAGCTCGGTGTAGCCTACTTCTGGGCTACTATGGTTACTGTTCTTTTTTTACCCTGCTGAGGACTGGTCAACCACACAGTGTCCTGGTGCTGACTATATACACCAACCTGAATGGAATAATGGCTCTGAGCTTCAATATGGGTCATGAATTTCCTGCACTGGTGGGCTTTTGTTGAGGGAAAATATTCAGCTATGTTTTCCATTTTTTGTGGGTTGACAGCCCCAAGTGAATAAATTCACAGGATACGTTTTATCAGCTGGTGGACAATCGTGATATGAGGTCATCGCAGGTACCTGAAGTCTTGCTTCTCCGGGCATTGTCAAATCCTACAATGGAGGAAGTCTTCTGCATAGTGTAGATGGCTTCATCCTTTAGTAGTGGGGGAACGGGTCTTTGCCCGATTCCTGCTATTAGAGGTCTGTTTGATATTGTCGTCACTTCAACTCCCAATAAACATAGTTTCTATAAACATCCCATTAACTATTTTATCTCTGTAGGTAATTGGAATATGAGGACTCATCACACTCTTCTTTTCCGGGAGGGAAGATTAAAAGCATCTCCAAGGAGTAGGTTTACTTCTCAGAAGACACACTAGGGCTGCTCTTCTAGGATATGAGTACATTACTGAAAGGTTTCTTGCAACTAAATTTCAGACAAGCATTAAAGACTTGAATGTTATCTGTTGTTATGCCCCACTGATGATGCCGATGAGGATGAGAAGGATAGGTTTTACGGATATTTCAGGATATTTTGAATTCTGTCAAGAAATGATATATTACCCTTGTTCTAGGCGACTTCAATGGCAAAGTTGGTACTGACTCTGACCTTTGGGGAATGGTGATAGGCCCTTTTGGTATTGGTAGCTGCAATGGCAATGGGCAACATCTCCTACAGGTAAGACAACTTAATGGTTTGAGACTAACTAACACTTATAAACATCGCGACATACATAAGTGCACATGGGTTTCACCAGATGGGCTGCATAAGAATGTGATTGATTATACATTAATAAACAGCAAATGGGTTAGTTCTGTTAGGAATACCAGGCCATATTAGGACCTCTCTCAGATATTTAAATAAATTATGTTTATTGAGAAAGGTCACTATAAGATCCTTACTTAACCATTACCGTGTTAAAAGTGTGTTTTGCAACTTAAACATAAGTAATGTTCTGCTAAGATTAAAAAAAGTTACCTGTAACACTGAATGACCCACTTATACCACTTATACACTTATCATGGTATACTAAAACTTCCCATGATAAGTTACTTATTCATTATGACAGTCATGGTTTACTTACTACTGAATTTGAAAAATCATTCGCTTAATTAGATAATGAAGGCCGTTATAATCCCAGGCCGTCTCCTTAGGGGAAGACGTTTTCTGATGAATTCCAATGACGAACACAACTCAGGTTTATATAAAACACAATAATAACAACATTTAATGAGAAATAATAATATAAAACTACAAGCAGAGAACAACTAATCTTCGAACCCAAATCATTGACCTTAACTTAGAACTTAAAATTACAATGCAACCAGGGGCGTGGCTATGTGGGGAGGCTCCCCCCAAAGTTAATCGGAGTTGGCAAAATTCGAAGCGACTTTGTAAAATCCAGGTAAATTCTATTTTAAACAGGCTTTTCTTAAAACTAGCACTATTATTTTAGCTAAAAAGGAGCAGAGGAGGCAAAATTATTTGAATGATAAGGCACTTGAGGAGCTTATTTCAGAAAGAAAGAACTGCAAAAATGTCCTAAATCACTACCCTACTAATCCCAATAGAAAGTGTTACAAAGAGTTCAATAAAAGTGTAAATGATCAGTTAGCTGCCGATAGGAATCTTTGGCTAGATGGCTCGGTTGACAAAGCCGAGGAAGCAGCTAGATAGCATAACAGCAGAGAGCTGTAAAAGATAGTTAATGTTTTGTGCAGTAGAAAATGGAAAGGAATACAGGGATTGAAGGATAAACAAGGTAAGGTTATAGAAGGTGATGATTCTGTCATGGCTAGGTGGGCTGAGCATTTCAGTGATGTTCTAAACAATGGAATTAGTTCTACTCCCATTGTTTGTAATGATGATAAATACACTACTGACGTTAATGATGACCCTATATCATAGTCTGGAATTATTTTGGCTATTTCTAAACTCAAACTACAACAACCTCCAGAGGTAGATCAAATTACTATCGAAATGCTTAGAGCTGGAAAAGTTTCGGTTACCACATGACTGAATGAAATTTTGACTATCTTTTATGATAAAGGCAGTGCTTCTAAGAATTTTTCCAGAATTATTATTATCCCTTTTTTTAAAAAAAAAGGTGATCGCAGTTCTTGTGATAACTACAGATGTGTCAGCCTACTTTCTGTTCCAGGTAAAGTTTTTTGCATGATTGTGCATAATAGAATTAAGAATCTGGTTGACGGACAATTGCGTGATGACTAGTGTGGATTCAGAAGTGGATCAGATATTTTTACTTAGGCTGATTCTTGAGAATTGTTTAGAGTTTCAGAAACCTGAGGTTACTCACTTTGTAGATTTAAAAAATTTTTTTGACTTGTTGATCGTCATAAAGTAATCGTGGCTTATCGTGAGACGTATGGCATACCTAGCAAGTTAGTTAAACATAATGAAAGCTCCCTATTATAACAACGAGTCATGTTGGTAAAGCTTGTAGCATTTGGCTTAGCATTGCTTCTGGTATTCGACAAGGGTGCATTTTGTCTCCTTTTCTCTTTAGTTTGGTTATCGATTATGCTATGCAAAATTCACTGCAAGGGAAAGATTTTGGGCTTAAATTGTCTAGAGATCTAAAAATGCCTGATTTAGTCCTCTTGGCAAATCATGTTGATGAGATGAAATCTTTAATTATAGCTGTTGATGAGACTGATAGTAGAGTAGGTTTGGTGATAAACAGAGAGAAAACTAAAGTGAAGAAAATTGATCAGGCAGATGGTATTTTGGTTGCTTTGAATTGTTGCACCCTGGAGCTAGTATCTCAGTTTAATTATCTTGGGAGCTATGTAACTGATACTCATGACGTGCGGCATGAGATTAACAGAAGAATAGGGATTGCTGGCGGGACTTTTTAGAATCTATGGAGAGTGTGGAGAAATAGGCGTATACATCTAAAGACTAATATTAGACTGCATAATAGTTAGGTTCTTTCTAGAGTTATTTATGGTAGTGAAACTTGTACCATTTGTAAACATCATAAAAGGAAATTTGATGCTTTTGATTGTAGATGCTTACTCAGTATCTTGGGCATTAGGTGGTTCAACTTTGTAAGTAACGATGAGGTTAGGCAGAAGAGTCGGCAACCTCCATTGAGCAGCATATTGTGCAGAGAGAGACTCCATTGGTTTGGCCATGTTGCCGGTATGCAACTATATACTAGCGAATAGGGTTATGAATAATATTACTCAAAACGTGGGGGAGATCTAGGATGTGGTGCGCAGACAGTGTCAAACAGGACCTTGATAGAATTGGTCTGCAGCGGAGGATGCAGCAGATATAGCTCAGGATAGACGTGTTTAGAGAACTAAATTGCATATTCAGGTTCGAGCTCCGTAGCCAATAACTGCTTGAGGATGATGATGATATGCTAATAATGAAATGCACTTTAATGTGACAAACAAGTATATATGCATATATATTTACTCATTCGCGATGCTGAGAAAAGTCGAAATTGCGTCCGATTATTTTGAAAATGAAACATAGTTATGTCGCTTCGTTGGCTCAGTGGTATCGCTCTAACCCTGCGACTGCCGGGGACCGAGTTCGAGTTCCGGATATGGCATGTCGTTTGTTCTGTCATATCTGTTGTGACGGTCCCTCAGTTAAAGAAATATTCAAATTTACAGACATTTCAAATAAAGTATGTTCTCACATTGGATCATAAAGCGAACATCGGCTATAAATCCCAGCAACCAAATTAAAGCAAAAGAAAAAAAAAACTTCACTTCACGGTTCACTTAGTGTTATCGACATATACCGAAACATAAAAAAGGGTCGAAATTTATTTTTTACAGGAAAAAGTGTTGCAGAATTAAACTGGACTTTATCCGAAACCATACAATCAAAAAAATTCTTTAACAAAAATATTGCCTGATTTCTTCTACCAGAATCGAAATTAAAAAACAAAATTCGGGAAAATGACGCTTCTATTGCGATGGAAGAATCCAAGAATTTGTGATTAAATTCTGTTGTAGATTGCAGATCACGCAGATCGTGTCATACCTTGACATCGCGTGTACAACTGCTCGCTCTTCGGGTGAGAAGATGTAAAGATTCTGCGCTCTTCGCTATATCATGGCGAAGGGAGACTCTTAAGGCGTATTTAATTAGCATTAACTCTTTGACAGGAAACCAGAAAACGCAAATCCCAGTGTCGTGTTCCGTTCTTAAAGTTGCAAATAAACGATTCGAATTGATTCCAGAAGGACTGGCCACACATAAAGTGGTTCAAGCAATTGAGTGTTGTTAACACTTCTAAACTACCTGGGGTCTTGAAACAAAACCATTACCACCAATAGAAGTGGCCTCACAGGCAACTGGGCAGTGTGCAGTAACTGAATACGACGCAATTTCCTCTGAGGTTACCACCGTCGTTGATAATGGTTTTATTTCAGAACAATAGAAAGATTGGGTGGTGTTGAAAACGTTAAAACGCTCGGCCTGCTTCCTGTGTGGTGGGCCTCTTAACCTTTCAAATAAGCGACACAAGTTGAATCGAGGAATTAGAAACGGCGATCCTGTCTTACTCTTTGCAGCAATCTGCAAAGCTGTGTATTCTCTTTGATGATGGGCCAAACAAGGTTTAAATGAAACAAACGGAGTTTCAGGTGATTAATAATCTTCAAGACAGTTAATCTCAGAGCGAAATAGTAATATATTCATTACAGACATAACTAATGTAAAATTAGTAGCGAGTCTTAGTAACAGGATTAATACATCGCTGTCTGCAATATCTCATAGATTTCTCTATCTTCTGATAGAGGAACGTTAACATGTTACGATAGGCTAAGGGAGATTAATTTTTTAATTAAAAAAGGAACTGTTAGGTAAATGAAAATTAGCTGAATGTTAAGTAATTCTGTCTTGTAATTAGTTCATATTTATTTCCAAAAGTAATGGTTAATCTTGATAATAAAAGCACTTTATCAGCTGGAGCAAATGACTCAAATTGCAAGGTTAGCAAAAGAAAAAAAGAACAAAAAATCTTTTGTTTAATTTTGTCTCTTTTGGGATATTCCAATAATAAAAAAAAACACGATAATGGAACAGGAGAGAAATGAGACTAAAGCACTCTAGTCTCAAAAGAATTGCCTAAGCATCAACTGCGCAGTCGCATAGTCTTCCCACTTGGCCTTAATGTTATCCTTCTGCCTCTTGATAGAGTAACGAAGAGGAGAAGAGTCCATGTAATGAAGGGAAGCAATGTTTCCTCTATAACTATAAAGATTAAACAAAAATATTAAATACATTCGTAATAAATATGAAATACATACCTATCAACAGAAAAGTCAAGATTTTTGCATAACAGATAATCGGAATGTCGTTAAGGTTCATAATCAGAGCAGAGGTGGGGGAGGGATAGTTGTCCTCTTCAAACGGACCTCCTAATTTACCTTAAATAACATCAGATTTAACCAAAAATTAATGTTTTTCTTTTCTTTAGGTAATGTAAATTTTTTTTTCTTTAGTGTTTTCTTTGTTTTCGGAAGTATATGATTTATTTTTTTTTATTATGATGAAAAAATATACATCCATTTTCAATAATTTTGATTCTTTTTACAGGCCTAGGGGGCTGGAACAATGATCTACCATCTGTCTCTTAAAAGCTGTCCAGTGGATCCCCCCACCTCCTCAAACTTCCCTGAGCCCTTGTAATCCTTGTGGCATGGATATTTAGCCCATTTGTGTGCACGGGTAAAAATAACCCAATCGTTTTTTTTTTTTCTGATGAATGTTTTTCGGTAAATTTGTTGCATCTTTTCCGAACGTGAGGCGCAATTTTCGATGTAAAAGAATCAAAGAACAAACATCAAAATAATCAAGACTAGGACAAGAAAGTCATTGCGGAGTAAATAAATAAAAAAAGGAAATGCCGAAAAGTTCAATAGCATCAGATGAATCCGATTAGCTGGGGGTAATAATACTTATTTTCACCCATTCTAGTCTATTTACCTTTTTAACAATCTACAGTCTGAAGAAAATTTTTAGCAAAATGACAAAGGGTTTTTTAATGAGTTTTTTCTTTCTTTTTCTAGCATTTTGTGGAAGATTATCATTTGCTGTTGCCACCTGGGAAGTGAAATTGTGGGAGCAAAACCTCCAAAAACCTTTACCGTATATTACCTCCTATCCCTTCATCTGTCAGCTTTGAGATTCAACTCCGCAAAACTCTCCGCCCTCTCCGTGGTCTGTAGGGGACACTGAAAGGCTTGGAAAGAGCGCCGTCCATCGGATGGGACATTAAGCAGTGGCCCGTGTGCGGGAGAGCCATATTCTGTGCACGTTAAAAAACACGTTCTATGGCATTTATGGGAGGTTACCATGTCTTTCAACTGCTGTTCCAGTGGATCCCCTCCCCAACTTTCTCTGAGCCTTCAGGGCCCTTGTGACCAGGCCATTTAGCACATCGTGTTCTAAAAATTAACGCTCAGAAATACGAGAACCCCTTCTTCTGTCTTGTCTGATACTGTTGCTATCAGACTTTCTCTCCCCCTAGGGAGCAAGCCAACATGCAGCCCTTTACGGGTGATGATTGTGTCTGATTTTGGTGCATCACATTTCATCTGTTCCCTTTCTGTAAAAGTTCTTCTGAAGTTTTGTTGTATTCTCCTTTTATCCAAAATATTACCTGAAAAGAATTTATGTACAAAATATTTTATTTATTTGTCATGTAAATTATATTATATAGTCCGTTTCTATGTTAAAAATTTAGACAATAATAATCAATTTGGAAAAATACAAGGGACTAAATTTTTAACAGTTCCAAAAATTGATAAATATTTAAAATTCATTATTGAGCTCTATTACTATCTTAATTAATATTACGGGTCGCATTTTAAATTTTGTTTTGAAAGCATCTGTATTCATTTCACATAATGTACACTCCTGAGCGGGAGTAACTGTAACATTAGTGTTTAGAATGCTAAATTTCTCTTTTAATTTCAAAGTCGTTACAAATTTTAAATCAAATGTAATTGTATGTGCTATTGAATAAACTTAACTGGAGAAACATTTCATTTCGGAGAGATCGTGTATCGAGAATAGAGGCAGTCCCTGAGATAGTCGGAGATGATTTCTCCTATGACGCGACCTTTAAAAACATATCTAACCTTAATTAACCTTTGGGTTGGGTTAACTCTGAGTGGCACTTTTCTGCACACCATGGGCTAAATGGCCAGGCCACAAAGACCCCGAAGGCTCAGGGATGGTTGGGGGAGGGGATTCACTGGAACAGCTGTTGGGAGACAGATGATAGCCTCCTGTCAAGGCCATCCAGGGTGTTCTTTACCGTGCACAGGGTATGGCTCTCTCGCACACGGAGTCGCGGCTTAACGTCCCCATCGGACGGACGGCGGCTTTTCCAAGCACCTCAGTGTCCACTGCTGACCGTGAACAGAGCGGGGAGTTTTGCGGAGATAAATCTCGACGCTGACCCAGATGGGACTCGAACCTGGGAACTGCAGGTTACGAGCCTGGCGCGCTGCCGACTGACTATTTAAGACTGAGCCTCCACCCGCGCCTCCTATAATAAACCATTTATGACGTTATGTTTACTAAAATAATTTGATGTTTAAGAAAATAAAAGTCGACTTTCTGCTACACAAGTCAAAGTTTCTGTAAAAGGCATGTCATGAAGGAAATAAATACGGGAAAAGTTGTGAGAGTTTTTATGTAGAAAAGAGATTTAATGGATTTTTACCAAAGAGAAATAACTTTGCATGTGCAAATTCGAGGTGGAAAAATGAAAAGTATGGAACTAACGTGTTACAGGACATTGGAATCTTTCGTTCATGGCTAGTCGCACGTTCAGTTTAGCACGACTCGAATGTCTGGAAAAAGCGTTAGTCTGAACTAACTAAACCTTGCTTTAACAACAACCTCAACCTCACTTAATGCACAAAATTTTGCATTTACATAGTGATATCCTGAAAGCGAAGTTGGTTTTTATCCTCTCCTTTCTGCAGAACGCGCTTTCCTCCTACCTTAAAGAAGGAGAAATAAGTGACGGAGAATCATTTTTAAAAGACACCCCATCAGAGGAGGAAACCATTATGAGAGAGGATGTTACAGTCTATTTAAGATGACCAATCATTTCATTTTTCTTGCTGGAATTCTTATTTTAAGAAAGAGAGGAATGGATATAATGCACACTATGAAAAATATAAATAAATTAAAAAATTTAAAAGAATACCTATCTTCCTATGTGGGCACTAAAAAGTAGAAAATAAACTTAAAGCATATCAATGGTGCAATCAATCACTGAGTTCGTATTCTCTTCAAAGGAAGATAGGGCGCCGGCAATCTTGTTGAATAGGTAAATCGGCGTCCTATCTTCCTTTGAAGTGAATGCGAACTAAGTAATTGATTGCACCATTGATATGCTTTAGGTTTATTTTCTACTTTTTAGGGCCCACATAGGAAGAGAGTAAAGTTTCACATTTCCACCTTTTTTAGGGGGAAGAAACATGGGGTCAATTTTTTATAGCTTATGACACTTCCCACGTCACAAACTTTCATTTGACGTAGAGCAGCTTTTTACTTTCCGCACTCGCGTTCAGGAGATATAAGGGAACAATCGTTTTCATATTTCCCCCATTTTTAGGGGGGAAGAAAGCATGGAGGATCAAGTTTTTATAGCCTATGGCACTCCCCGCATCACAAGCTTTCATTTGGCAAATAAATCATTAAGTTTCTCCATTGCGTTCGAAAAATATGGTGAACAACTCTTTTGACAGTTCTACAAACCGACAAATGTCAAAGCGAAGAGCAATAGCAAGATAGGTAAAAACGTGAGGCTATTGTCCGTGATCATGGATTAGACCATAATCTGTGTTATATGCTGTTCAATTATCTCCTGTGGCAGCTGTTTCTGAGGGACTGCTAAACGTATAACAACTTTGGGATATTGCAACTTATCCCGAAGGTTCAAGAGAGTTGCAACACTCGGAGTAACATCTTATATCTATTAATGTGAATTTAATGTGAATGTATCGAAGCATCCAAAGCTAATATGAGTTTAAGAAAAATTCTTCTTTCAGTAAAACAACTGAGAAAAAAAATTGTGCTTACCTTTCGCCTATCTTCTACATACTGCGAAGCTGGAGGCAGTAAATCCTTTGGCCATCCAACAGGAGAAGTGGCCATAGAAGTTTTATATAATAAGAGCGTCTTATAAAGTGGGTTCAATATTTTCGTATAGAGCATTTGTTCAATTGTTAGGTACGTTATTATAAGTTCATGGGAATATAAATTGCGTTGATGATCAGCAAGAAATAGAGAAAAATGGTGTTTTATATTTTGTATAAGATGCCTTTATCGTGTCAGCTGATCATAGATGTAGAAGTGTAATAATGTTCTGTTGCTGCCTTAAAAGCTTCACATTATCTGAAAGATTTATTTAATTCGTGAATGTATCTTATAAATGTAGATACTTCCTAAGCGTTTTGGCGACTGCAATTGCCTCGTGTTATGAGATGTCCTTCAGGTTATTTTTCGGAGCAATAAATCGCAAACAAAAGACTTCATTTTCCTTACAAGATTTAGTTTACAGTCCCAATACGAACAATGGCAATCGCTTCAGACTAGGCTTTCAAAAATTGTGTTTTTTTGACTGACTTGACATTGTTGACCTTCTTTTGACATCGTCGCTGTTCTTTTCGCAATCGTCACTCCCTCTCTCTTTCGCTAATGTCTGATTGATTTCCAGCGGCAGCATCATGAACCTTCTCCACCTCTTCTGCAAGCTCATCGTTTCCTCTTCTACCAGCCAGACAGGAAAGAGCAAAAAACTTATCGTTAGCGTAATCGGGAATGTAGCTATGACGTCAGCTTGGCACACGCCGTTGTGTCGTTACTTTCTAATTCTCGTTTTCGAATAAATGCGGCAAACAATCTGATACAAAAGCACGGCCAACTAAGAAAGGGATTTTGGAGACATTCACTAAAAATTAAAACAAAATAAATCACATATTATTATACTTGTTTCAACTCTTATTGAATACACTTGTGAATCTAATAAGTATTCATTTTCGCATCTCTTCTCAATGATGATTTGGATTCATAGCTCTTGTCATTCCTCTGGGGCACAGTAGATGCAGGAGGAGAGATTCATTTATTTGCCTTTACCAACTTTCATCTTCCGAGCAAAAGTTTCCTCAATTGGTGATAGGTTCAGCCCTATTGGTCGTCTTTCAACCAATAGAACGAAAGAAACGATACACAGAAGAGTCAATAAAAGACGCGTTTTATTTCGTTTTCGTTTCGTCCTCTGCTCAACATTAGTCATGTTTGGATTTGCAGCGTTTCTGCCTCTCGTTCGCTAATTCCTCTCGGGTTTCGTTCGCGGAGGAAGAGGATGATGCGGCGTTTTGCGGAATCACCTTATTTCCCGCGCTTCTTTCCGATAACAAGAGAAGCTTTCTGTCACCTCATTTGCATGTGAAGCCCCCTCTCGTCCCTGCGAGTGCGCAAGAGGCGCATATTGGTCCGTTTTGGCGCGCGTCGGTTTCATCTTGATCTCCAGCAGAGCGCGAGGTAATTCGCGGCAGTCCGGGCGCAGCGGGCCACGACGAGCTTGCGATATCAACAATGAGGCAGACACGCGCTGCCGAGAGAGGAGGCCGCATGAAAAATCGTCCCGACGCCGTCGTCAGAGTGATGAAATGTGGAAATGACACTCTCCATCGCCAGGAAGTGACTTAGGAATGTCTCATGAGAAATGGCGAGTTGCGGGGGAGGGAGAGGGAGAAGTGGGGGGTATGCGCTACTATGCATGTTTTCGCTTCCAAGAAGCGAAAACATACGAACTAGTTTCGAGGTGTGTCGTTTAACGAAAAAACCTAAATAGGCTTTTTTATCTACACATCTTTTACGAAAAACACTTTTCATGTTTATTTTTATTTTTTTTTAAGTTCACCAATTTGCCATTCTTAATTCCATTGAAACTTCTAAGAAAAGAATGGCAAAGGGAATGAAGAAAGGATAAATGAAAACGGGAGGAAAGGAGAAGTGAAAGTGGGATAGAATTGGGAAAGGAGAAGTGAAAACAGGATGGAACGGGGAAAGGAGAAGTGTAAATAGGAAAGAATTGGGAAAGGAGAAATGAAAATAGGATAGAATTGGGAAAGAAGTGATAATAGGATGAAACGGGGAAAGGAGAAGTGAAAATAAGATAGAAATGGGAAAGGAAAAGTGAAAATAGGATAGAATTGGGAAAGGAGAAGTGAAAAATAGGATAGAATTGGGAAAGGAGAAGTGAAATAGGATGGAACGGGGAAAGGAGAAGTGAAAAAATAGGTTGGAACGGGGAAAGGAGAAGTGAAAACAGGATGAAACGGGGAAAGGAGAAGTGAAAAATAGGGTAGAATTGGGAAAGGAGAAGTGAAAACAGGATGAAACGGGGAAAGGAGAAATGAAAATAGTATGAAACGGGGAAAGGAGAAATGAAAATAGTATGAAACGGGGAAAGGAGAAGTGAAAATAGGATAGAATTGGGAAAGGAGAAGTGAAAATAGTATGAAACGGGGAAAGGAGAAATGAAAATAGTATGAAACGGGGAAAGGAGAAATGAAAATAGTATGAAACGGGGAAAGGAGAAGTGAAAAAATAGGATAGAATTGGGAAAGGAGAAGTGAAAACAGGATGAAACGGGGAAAGGAGAAATGAAAATAGCATGAAACGGGGAAAGGAGAAGTGAAAATAGGATAGAATTGGGAAAGGAGAAGTGAAAACAGGATGAAACGGGGAAAGGAGAAATGAAAATAGCATGAAACGGGGAAAGGAGAAGTGAAAATAGGATAGAATTGGGAAAGGAGAAGTGAAAACAGGATGAAACGGTTAAAGGAGAAATGAAAATGGTATGAAATGGGGAAAGGAGAAATGAAAATAGTATGAAACGGGGAAAGGAGAAGTGAAAATAGGATAGAATTGGGAAAGGAGAAGTGAAAACAGGATGAAACGGGGAAAGGAGAAATGAAAATAGCATGAAACGGGGAAAGGAGAAGTGAAAATAGGATAGAATTGGGAAAGGAGAAGTGAAAACAGGATGAAACGGGGAAAGGAGAAATGAAAATAGCATGAAACGGGGAAAGGAGAAGTGAAAATAGGATAGAATTGGGAAAGGAGAAGTGAAAATAGTATGAAACGGGGAAAGGAGAAATGAAAATAGTATGAAACGGGGAAAGGAGAAGTGAAAAAATAGGATAGAATTGGGAAAGGAGAAGTGAAAACAGGATGAAACGGGGAAAGGAGAAATGAAAATAGTATGAAACGGGGAAAGGAGAAGTGAAAATAGGATAGAATTGGGAAAGGAGAAGTGAAAATAGTATGAAACGGGGAAAGGAGAAATGAAAATAGTATGAAACGGGGAAAGGAGAAATGAAAATAGTATGAAACGGGGAAAGGAGAAGTGAAAAAATAGGATAGAATTGGGAAAGGAGAAGTGAAAACAGGATGAAACGGGGAAAGGAGAAATGAAAATAGCATGAAACGGGGAAAGGAGAAGTGAAAATAGGATAGAATTGGGAAAGGAGAAGTGAAAACAGGATGAAACGGGGAAAGGAGAAATGAAAATAGCATGAAACGGGGAAAGGAGAAGTGAAAATAGGATAGAATTGGGAAAGGAGAAGTGAAAACAGGATGAAACGGTTAAAGGAGAAATGAAAATGGTATGAAACGGGGAAAGGAGAAATGAAAATAGTATGAAACGGGGAAAGGAGAAGTGAAAAAATAGGATAGAATTGGGAAAGGAGAAGTGAAAACAGGATGAAACGGGGAAAGGAGAAATGAAAATGGTATGAAACGGGGAAAGGAGAAATGAAAATAGTATGAAACGGGGAAAGGAGAAGTGAAAATAGGATAGAATTGGGAAAGGAGAAGTGAAAACAGGATGAAACGGGGAAAGGAGAAATGAAAATAGCATGAAACGGGGAAAGGAGAAGTGAAAATAGGATAGAATTGGGAAAGGAGAAGTGAAAATAGTATGAAACGGGGAAAGGAGAAATGAAAATAGTATGAAACGGGGAAAGGAGAAGTGAAAAAATAGGATAGAATTGGGAAAGGAGAAGTGAAAACAGGATGAAACGGGGAAAGGAGAAATGAAAATAGTATGAAACGGGGAAAGGAGAAGTGAAAATAGGATAGAATTGGGAAAGGAGAAGTGAAAATAGTATGAAACGGGGAAAGGAGAAATGAAAATAGTATGAAACGGGGAAAGGAGAAATGAAAATAGTATGAAACGGGGAAAGGAGAAGTGAAAAAATAGGATAGAATTGGGAAAGGAGAAGTGAAAACAGGATGAAACGGGGAAAGGAGAAATGAAAATAGCATGAAACGGGGAAAGGAGAAGTGAAAATAGGATAGAATTGGGAAAGGAGAAGTGAAAACAGGATGAAACGGGGAAAGGAGAAATGAAAATAGCATGAAACGGGGAAAGGAGAAGTGAAAATTGGATAGAATTGGGAAAGGAGAAGTGAAAACAGGATGAAACGGGGAAAGGAGAAATGAAAATAGCATGAAACGGGGAAAGGAGAAGTGAAAATAGGATAGAATTGGGAAAGGAGAAGTGAAAATAGTATGAAACGGGGAAAGGAGAAATGAAAATAGTATGAAACGGGGAAAGGAGAAGTGAAAAAATAGGATAGAATTGGGAAAGGAGAAGTGAAAACAGGATGAAACGGGGAAAGGAGAAATGAAAATAGTATGAAACGGGGAAAGGAGAAGTGAAAATAGGATAGAATTGGGAAAGGAGAAGTGAAAATAGTATGAAACGGGGAAAGGAGAAATGAAAATAGTGTGAAACGGGGAAAGGAGAAATGAAAATAGTATGAAACGGGGAAAGGAGAAGTGAAAAAATAGGATAGAATTGGGAAAGGAGAAGTGAAAACAGGATGAAACGGGGAAAGGAGAAATGAAAATAGCATGAAACGGGGAAAGGAGAAGTGAAAATAGGATAGAATTGGGAAAGGAGAAGTGAAAACAGGATGAAACGGGGAAAGGAGAAATGAAAATAGCATGAAACGGGGAAAGGAGAAGTGAAAATAGGATAGAATTGGGAAAGGAGAAGTGAAAACAGGATGAAACGGTTAAAGGAGAAATGAAAATGGTATGAAACGGGGAAAGGAGAAATGAAAATAGTATGAAACGGGGAAAGGAGAAGTGAAAAAATAGGATAGAATTGGGAAAGGAGAAGTGAAAACAGGATGAAACGGGGAAAGGAGAAATGAAAATGGTATGAAACGGGGAAAGGAGAAATGAAAATAGTATGAAACGGGGAAAGGAGAAGTGAAAATAGGATAGAATTGGGAAAGGAGAAGTGAAAACAGGATGAAACGGGGAAAGGAGAAATGAAAATAGCATGAAACGGGGAAAGGAGAAGTGAAAATAGGATAGAATTGGGAAAGGAGAAGTGAAAATAGTATGAAACGGGGAAAGGAGAAATGAAAATAGTATGAAACGGGGAAAGGAGAAGTGAAAAAATAGGATAGAATTGGGAAAGGAGAAGTGAAAACAGGATGAAACGGGGAAAGGAGAAATGAAAATAGTATGAAACGGGGAAAGGAGAAGTGAAAATAGGATAGAATTGGGAAAGGAGAAGTGAAAATAGTATGAAACGGGGAAAGGAGAAATGAAAATAGTATGAAACGGGGAAAGGAGAAATGAAAATAGTATGAAACGGGGAAAGGAGAAGTGAAAAAATAGGATAGAATTGGGAAAGGAGAAGTGAAAACAGGATGAAACGGGGAAAGGAGAAATGAAAATAGCATGAAACGGGGAAAGGAGAAGTGAAAATAGGATAGAATTGGGAAAGGAGAAGTGAAAACAGGATGAAACGGGGAAAGGAGAAATGAAAATAGCATGAAACGGGGAAAGGAGAAGTGAAAATAGGATAGAATTGGGAAAGGAGAAGTGAAAACAGGATGAAACGGTTAAAGGAGAAATGAAAATGGTATGAAACGGGGAAAGGAGAAATGAAAATAGTATGAAACGGGGAAAGGAGAAGTGAAAATAGGATAGAATTGGGAAAGGAGAAGTGAAAACAGGATGAAACGGGGAAAGGAGAAATGAAAATGGTATGAAACGGGGAAAGGAGAAATGAAAATAGTATGAAACGGGGAAAGGAGAAGTGAAAATAGGATAGAATTGGGAAAGGAGAAGTGAAAACAGGATGAAACGAGGAAAGGAGAAGTGAAAACAGGATGAAACGAGGAAAGGAGAAATGAAAATAGTATGAAACGGGGAAAGGAGAAATGAAAATAGTATGAAACGGGGAAAGGAGAAGTGAAAATAGGATAGAATTGGGAAAGGAGAAGTGAATATAGGATGGAAAGGAGAAGTGAATATAGGATGGAATGGGAAAAGAAGTGAATATAGGATGGAATGGGAAAAGAAGTGAATATAGAATGGAATGGGAAAAGAAGTGAATATAGGATGAAATGGGGAAAGGAGAAGTGAAAATAGGATGGAAGGGCCAAAGTGATGATTAATGAGCTGAAAAATTTTGGGTTTTGCCTAAAATGGAAATGGATTGCTTTGTGCATAGTGATACGAAAGTGGGACGTAAAGAAATTTAACATCGAAAAGATTCTGAGAAGTTCTTTTGATTTGACAATTCTGAAAGATACTTTTTTTCTCTAATATTCGTGACTTAGAGAGGGAGACGGCGATGGACTTCAAATGCCGCCCCTTTTGCGATAGTCGTTAAGCTATGACTTTGTATGCAGGATAGCTAGACACTGTGCACGTGAAACAACACGCTGGATGGCGTTGATCAGAGACCTATATCTTTCTCCTGTCTAGCAGATCCCATTCACCAACCTTCTTTGAGCCCTTGGGGTCCTTGTGACCTGACCATTTAATCCTTTGAGTTCAAAAAATGCCACTCAGAGTTAAAACAAGCCAATTCAACTCTTACTCAAAGAAGTGCATTTTTTTTTTCATTTCTTTAAGTAGGCTACGATATTATGAAAGATGAAATAAAGTATACAGAACAGGAGTTGAAGGTAATCTCCAAAGTGTATGTGTGGAATACACTTCTTCATGACATAAACTGCCGAATTTACTATAACATCATTAATATTCTGTTATGATTAGGCTGAAATCGAAAATTCCTCGCTTAAATAGAGTTGGGTTACTCTATCTCTGAGGGGCGCGGGTGGCTCAGTCGGTAGCGCGCCAGGCTCGTAATCTGTAGTTCCCAGGTTCGAGTCCCAGCTGGGTCAGCGTTGAGATTTATCTCCGCAAAATTTCCCCGCCCTGCCCACGGTCAGTAGGGGACACCGATGGGCTTGGAAAGGCCGCCGTCCGTCGGATGGGACGTTAAGCCGTGGCCCCGTGTGCGGGAGAGCCATACCCTGTGCACGTTAAAGAACACACTGGATGGCCTTTACGGGAGGCTACCATCTGTCTCCCAACAGCTGTTCCAGTGGGTCCCCTCCCCCAACCTTCTCTGAGCCTTCGGGGTCCTTGTGGCCTGGCCATTTAGCCCATGGTGTGCAAAAAAGTGCCGCTCAGAGGTAAAACAATCCAGTCCAAACTCTATCTCTGAATGGAGCTTTTCTGCACACAATGGCCAGGTCACGAAGACGAGATTAGAAATTGATAAATGCAAAACTTAATACTTAAACAATATACTAGCTGGAAGCTGTCATTGCCTCTAAGGGGCAAAAGTGATGATTAAAATAGTTACGTTTATTCAGATGAAGCAAGGAAAAAAAAAACACCTTTCAAAAGTAGTGTTTTTCCTTGAGAATGTGAAAGATGCATCAGGACATGATTCCTATCAGAAATTAAGATCTCATATAACAAAACTCTTCATGAGATTGAATAATTTTTTTTAGAAGTTTAATTTGCATTCTTATGCAGAGCAGCGTCAAGTATCGATATCGTGCGGAGAAGAATTTAGGAAAATAATGGGAAATAAACGATTACACATAGCTGGAGATTCGACACATGTAAGAAGGCCAATTGCTGAAAATCCTTGCTCAATTAGTTTTGAAAATTGAAACACTAAATTCACATTAAGAGTTGTTGACGAAAACAGATTAGTTTTAAACTGAAATGCAGCATTTATATTTGCCAGTTTCAGGTCATTATTAGGCAGTGGCGGCTCGTGAGCTTTTAAACAGGTGCAGCCAATATACCATAGAACGAAACCAACTCGCAGGTACGGAGGGAGATATGGTTGTTGATGGTAATACCCCAGAGTCATAATCTGATATTCTGTTTCGAGTCCCATCTGTGCTACGTTGAGATTTTTTCCGCTAATGTCCTCTCTTACCTTGGTAAGAAAGGAAACACATATTATTGCATATTATATAAAATGTTTACGAACGAGATTGTCTTGTTTAGGAATTTGTGTTGTCTTCAATTGTAACACAAATTCCTAAACAAGACAATCTAATACCTCAACACAACTCTGTTCCACACTTAAAAAACAAAACCTGAAACTAAATAAGGCAATTAGAGACAATTGGTCTGAACAAAAGAAATTTTTAAACAATGCACTTTCATTCTGCACTTAAAAAACAAAGAGACTAATAATCCAATCAACAAGTCTTATAAATTTTACGGAATAAATTGTTGCAAAGAATAAAAGCTCTTGTAAGTCACTACAGGTAACCAACGCAAATTTACAGAATCAGTGTCGGATCTATATACAAGAAAATAAATCGTAATCAGTGCCGCATAAAACCGAGTCTATAATCTCATAAACCGAAATTGGTTTACATTTTCTTGACCGTGTGAAACTGTGCAAATCGAAAGGGGCTGCATTTTATTGACCGTGTAAAACTGAAACCGTGTAAACAAAGTACGTGTTAATTGAGGAACAGGGTATTTGAAAGTTTCAGAGGTAATTCACTCTTGTTCATGTTCCCAACTGTTATTCGGAAAACGGCCATAATAGCATTTAATGCATTAGATGGCTACTGAAGTATACAGTGGGCATGAAATGTTCATTGGAAACAAATGAAATTCAAAAAGTATCGTTAAAATTCATTAATTGCAATACGTTAATTTATAATTTACATGCAGTCGTAGTTCGTCAGGTAAGATTAGAAAATATTAACGTAACTTAATTACTCTTACCTGAAATATTATTAGCAAAATAATATTTACAGGCGACAAAATCAGCATTTAAAAAAGCATCGAAATATCGGAGAATAAATAACTCTCTATATTTTACAATACCTGTGGCAGCTCGTGTGTTTCCAAATAAGTGGGAGCCAATATATTTTCGTATGCAGAGGCTGTGATTTTCGGCTGGTAGTGAGCCAAAATGCGCAATCTGATACTTGCAGGTTGAATCGAAACTTAAACCTGAACTGCAACTTTCTCTGCTAAATCTGTCAGAAAAGAAACATCGACTGGCTTGGAAATGAATATATACCTATCAAGTATATTCGTGTGTAATAAAAGTTTCATATATATATATAAGTGTGTTGTGGTTTATGTTATATGAATTTCTTTATAAATATTTGTATTCAGAAGCTTAAAAGACTGCTTACACCAAGCTTTTTCACTTGGTATATATATACATAAATGATTTATTCATTTATGATATTCATTATATAATTTCTCATACCTATTGTTAACTAAATTTCGCATTTGGTGAAATTATCATAATACTCTATTACTCTTAAATTACCTCACACAGTTTTTCACCTCGCTTCCCGTGTTGTGCTAAAAATTCAAGTCTCTACTAATAACAAAACCGGTTCGAATTTAAAACCATTTTTACTTTTATACTCGCTTAGTTTCAGTGTGGGAGGGATATTAATAGATCAATAGAACTTAAATAGGATATTTTTTTATTAATACTAGACAGTGAACTTTTGCACAAGAGGGGATGGGGGCAGTAAACCTCTATTGGCCCCCCTATGTAGCCATTTTATGTTTTCACCACTATTCTAAACAAATCACCTTTTTTTTTTATCGAAATCATTTTTATTGTTCTGAAAATAAATTTGTTTAAATATAACGCTGAAATTTTAAGAAATCAAACGCTCCTATTGCTTGGGATTTGAGTTGGTGTAAGAATATGGATGTGATTCTTACAGGATTGTCTAGTTATACTTTTGGTTGCGTTAGCAATATTACTAATCAAAGTCTGTAAATTTGCATTGGTTGTCTCTAATGACTTAAGGAGCATTTACATGTCACAATAACTTATTTCAGAAAATCTTTAACAAGGCCTAGAGATTGAATTATTTAGTCTCGGTAGTTTTAAGTGTGGAACGGAGCTTCCTTGGGACATCATCATATCAGAATAATCCAATCAGAGAGAATTAGTCCAAACAGTGCAAATTCGTGAACAAGACGCTTCCTTTTCTAGGTTAAGAATATTTAACTGTGGAGAAATTTTATTTCTAAGAAATTATTATTTCATCAATTTGAATTAACAAAAGTTTCCAACTACACCCCACTTCCAAACGCTCTGGGTAGAAAATGGAATTATGAGTTGATATCTCTTTCAAATTGCATGTGGAGAAATGCTCCTCTACTCTGTATGTTAGTTTTTCTTTTCAGAATGACAAAATTGATGTATGCGGTAGATTTATTCAGAAAAAAATAGCAAAATGGTTATGTTTTCGATAAGACATCACGCAGAATGTTATAAGAGAACATTCCTACGGTTCAATCACCGTCTACGATGCCATTACAGGAATTATTCAAAGAAATATTGTAATAAATTAGAAAACAAAAGATTGTAAACGGAACGTTCAATTGGGCAATATCAAAATGGAGAGTACTTGTTATGAGTGAAGCAGGCGGCGCACAAGCAATGTGTTCTATCATAATGATGGCAGTGAACTCTGACTTACTACCTTTCACTCAACTGAGATGATCCCACGTGAGTGTGGAGAGTGCGGTGGCATTCAACCAAAGATGAAGCCATTACAAATGGGATTGACGTTTATGATTTGGTAACAGAAATATGTAACATTTGAATACTAAAACAGCAATATATGTAAAAAGTAATTATGGATTGTGTTTTATTGCTTAAAATAAAATACAGCCTGACATATCGTTAAGAAGTAACGAATCTGGTTCCTAAATGATTTGAGTTTAAAAGCCCTACTCTATACGAATATTGTACAAACCATTCGTTAGATTTTGCTTTTAGAAAGTTGCACTACACTTCTGATCATTGAAATTGCACAACCAAGAAAGAATTGACGGATTGACCTAACGATTTTCATGGAGATTTGTGATATACACTGGCAGAAATTGAAAAAGGAACATCCAGAAGGAATTCGTTTAGGAACGTCGTATTATAATATGTTAACAGTTAAGGGCAACAGAAACCGTGATCCCAGATTGAAAGTCAATGGATGAAATAATGACGTCACTGAGGACGACAACATGGACACAACGCGAATTTAAGGACTAGGGCGTGAAGAAAGAAGTTATTCGTCTTGGGTCGTGTTGTTCAGTGCTATTTGAAGAAGCTAACATGTCTGGAAGATGCAAGAGCGCAACGTTTGTTCAGTTAGCGGAGTTTGAGCGAGGTCGTATAATGGGTCTTCGGAAAACAGGTTGGTCTTTTCGTCAAATTGCACACTTCACTGGACGAGAGGTATCGGCAATGGTATGATGGTGGCGTCGATGATCAGAAGAGCATTCGTACACTCACCGACATGGTTCCGGGCAACACAGAGTTACGGACGCACGAGAGGATCGGTGTATCAGGAGGGTGGTGGTGGCAGAGCTAACAGCTATGGCATCACAAATTCGAACCTCTGTCGTACCAAGGGTGTCGACAAGAATGATACTCAATCGTCTTTTGGAAGCAGGCTGCAGGCACGCGTGCTGCTGGCATGGTTACCACTATCACCTCGTCACTGTCAAGCACGTTTACAGTGGTGTCAGAAACGAGTTCATTGGAGGAAAGAATGCAGTCCGTGGTCTTCAGTGATGAAAGTCGATTCTGCTTAGGAGAGCCTGATGGTCGTTTACGCATCGGAAGGCGACAAGGTGAATGGCTTCTTCCATCTTGCATCCACCAACGACACACAAGGCCCATGCCGGGCATCATGCTGTGGGGAGCAATTAGCTATCACTCTCGTACGTGTCTGGTATTTGTACAGGGTACTCTGAATAGCAATACGTACGTCAGCCACATCGTACAGCCGGTCGTCCTGCCATATCTGAGTGTAATCCCCAAATGCGGTATTCCAGCAGGTTAACGCCCACCCACACTCCATCCAGGCAATTCAACATGCTCTTCAGGCAGTGCACCAAGTCCCTTGGCCAGCACGCTCTCCGGACTTGTCTCCAATTGAGCACGTCTAGGACTGAATAGGACAAAGACTCTTCCACGGACCGCGGTAGTCAACGACCATCGCTGAATTACGCATCCAAGTTGAAAGCGCGTTGAATGGTATTCCCCAGCGTGATATTCAGCTTTTGTACGACTGATTGCATGCCAGATTGGAAACTTGTATTGTTGCTCGAGAAGGTTCAACACCTTATTGAAATGTGCCTTCTGTAAAATATTATATTCATTAAAAGGTAAAATAACCATTGAATCACTTCACACGTGTGATCACTGTCCTTTCAAAACAAGTTGTTTCTACTAAATAAATCTCATAGATTACGCTTCAATTGTAAATGGTGTTCATTTTTCAATTTCCGCCAGTGTATATGTATGGAAGTAAACGATTTGCGTTTCAGTCCGATAGGTAGAGTAGAGCGTCCAATATTCAGTACCGCGCTAACGTAGTAATCTGTAGGAGTGGGGGCTAAAAACGGGGTTAAATGTCGGAGGGAAATTAAAATGGTGAACGAATGACATTAGAAATGTGTCCATTGTCTTTGACACGGGTAAGGCGACATGTATGGCTGACGGAATTGGAAAGCAGCCGATCATTGGATTTCAGATGGCAACACCCCCAATATTTTTCGTTTTGGTCGTGATGCCCGAAATACTGGATCCTGTTGTCGATAGTGGGTACAGAAAGGAACCCAGACAGTCGCTAAACATTTAGTGGTATAAGAACATCTGAACGGGAGGAATGAGGGATCTGCCGACTAGTGATGAGAGAATAACCCATCACAAGCTGTTAGATTTCCAACATCGTAACGCCATCCCTATTACGCCTGTGTCAGGAAGCATGATTAGAAGATAACTTCGAGAATCGGGACTGTATTTGCGCCATCCATTAGCTCATCTACCTCTGATGCCACTAGATGGTTGCTTCTCGTGGTGCAGGCCGTTAGAGCCTTTCGAAAGAGATACTTTCTTGTGGAAGTGGTGGGCTGCCAGATTAGTGTGACCTAATGATCTGAACAACTATGACTACTTTTCTTTTTGTTTTTTTCTATTCTGCCGAGGAGTGGTCAACCACACAGGGTTCAGGTGCTGACCATATACACTAACCGGACTGGAATAAGGCCCTGAGACTGATTATGGATCCTGAATTGCTGCACTAGTGGGCTTCTGTGGAGGGAAAATTTTACGGTGTGTTTTCCGTTTGTATGTGACTTGACAGCCCCAAGTGAATATATTCACAGGATATGTCTTATAAGCTGGTGGATAATCCTGAGCAGAGGTCATCAGAGGCACCTGAACTTTTGCTTCAACGGGCATCATTAAATCCCACATTGAAGGAAGTCTTCCATTGTAGATGGCTTCAGCCTTTAAGTAGTGGGGGAACGGGTCTTTGTCTCATGCCTGCGATTAGGGGGCTATTTGATATTGTCAGCATTCCCTCTCTCAATATACATAGTTTCTTTAAACATACCACTAACCATTTTCTCTCTATAGGTAGTAGGAATGTGAGGATTCTGGACAGAGCTTATTCTCTTGATGTCCTCACACAAGAATTCCACCATTATAATTTAGATATTTTCGGCTTGCAAGAGACCAGATGGACAGATAAAGGTCAGATTCTTAAAAATAATCAAAAAGTTCTCCTATCAGGGAGGAAATTGAAAAGCATATCCAAGGCGTAGGTTTGATTCTCAGTAGACATGCTAGTGATGCTCTTCTAGGATGTGAGTGCATTAATGAAAGATTTCTTACAACTCAATTTAAGACAATCATTAATGACTTTAATGTTATCTGCTGTTATGCCCCCACTGAGGATGCCGATGAGGAGGAGAAGGATGAGGTTTTACGGACACCTCAGGATATTTTGAATTCTGTCAAGAAAGGAGATATTACCCTTATTCTAGGTGACTTCAATGCCAAAGTTGGTACTGACTCTGAACTTTGAGAAGAGGTGATAGGTCCCTTTGGTATTGGTAGCTGCAATGGCAATGGGCAACGCCTCCTACGTGTAAGTAAATTTAATGGTTTGAGAATAACTAATATTTATTATAAACACTGCCACATACATAAATACATAAGGGTTTCACCAGTTGGACTGCATAAGAATATGATTGATTATACATTTATTAACAGCAAATGGGCTAGTTCTGTTAGGAATACCAGATCTTATATGGTAGCTGAAATTGGATATGACCATTATCGTGTTAAACGTGTCCTGCAAGTTAAATTTAAGAAGTGCTGTGCTAAGGTTAAAACATTTTGCTTTAATTTTGAAGCTCTGAAAGACCCAGTTATAGCTGAAGCTTACCACAATAGGTTAGTCATTACGATAGTCTTGGTTTGCTTACTGCTGAAGTTGAAGAAGAATGAGACCGTTTGAAACAGGCTTTTCTTGAAGCTAACAGTATTCTTTTAGGAAAAAAGGAGCAGAGGAGGCAAAAATTATTTGAGTGATAAGGCACTTGATCTTATTTCAGAAAGAAAGAACTGCAATTTGCTTAATCAGTACCGTACTAGTCTTAATAGAAAGCATCACAGAGAGCATAATAAACGTGTAAAGGATCAGTTAGCAGCTGATAAGAATCTTTGGCTTGATGGCGTGGCCAACAAAGCCGAGGAAGCAGTTAGACAGCACAACAGCAGAGAGCTGTACCAGATAGTTAATGTTTTGTATGGTAGAAAACGAACACGGATTGAAGGATAAACAAAGTAAGGTGAGGATTTAGATAAGGTGAGGATTCTATCATGTCTAGCTGGGCTGAGCATTTCAGTAATGTTCTAAACAATGTGGTTAGTTCTACTCCCATTGTTTGTAATGATGATAAATGCATTGGTGGCTTTAATGTCGACCCTATAACACAGTCTGAAGTTATTTTGGCTGCTTCTAAACTTAAACTTCATAAATCCCCAGGGTAGATGAAATTACTACAGAAATGCTTAGAGTTGGGAATGTTTCTGTTACCACTTGGATGACTGAAATTTTGAATAACTCTTATGATAAAGGCATGGTTCCTAAAGATTTTACCAGAGCTATTGTTATCCCTAGTTTCAAAAAAAGTGATCGCAGTTCTTGTGATAACTATAGGGGTATTAGCCTACTCTCTGTTCCAGGTAAAGTTCTTTCCATGATTGTGCTTAATAGAATTAAGAATTTGGTTGACAGACAATTGCATGATGAGCAATGTGGATTCAGAAGTGGTAGGGGATGTGTAGATCACATATTTTCACTTAGGCAGATTCTTGAGAAATGTTTAGAGTTTCAGAAACCTTTGGTTGCTAGCTTTGTTGGTTTCAAAAAGGCTTTCGACTCTGTTGATCGTCATAATTTGTAGTTGATTGTCAGATCATATGGTATACCACACAAGTTAGTTAACATAATGACAGCTCTCTATAATAGCACTGAGTCGTGTGTGAGAGTTGGTAAGGTTTGTAGCAATTGGTTTAGCATTACTTCTGGTCTTCAACAAGGGTGCATTTTGTCTCCTTTTCTCTTTAGTTTGGTTATTGATTATGTTATGCGAAATTCACCTCAAGAGAAAGATTTTGGCCTTAAATGGACTGGAGATACGAAAATTTCTGATTTAGAATATGCTGATGATTTAGCCCTTTTGGCAAATGACGCTGATGAGATGAACTCTTTCATTCGAGCTGTTGATGAGACTGGTAGTAGAGTAGGTTTGGTTATAAACAGAGAGAAAACTAAAGTGATGAAAATTGTTCAGGCAGGTTGTGATTCAGTTCATCTGAATGGTTGCAGTCTTGAGCAGGTGTCACAGTTTAATTACTTTGGGAGCTCTGTAACAGATACTGGTGATGTGCGGCATGAGATTAACAGACGAATAGAGATTGCTGCAGGGACGTTTAAGAATCTATGAGATTGTGGAGAAATAGGCGTATACACCTAAAGACTAAAATTAGACTGTATAATAGTTTGGTTTTTCTAGGGTTAGTTATGGTACTGAAACGTGGACACTTTGTAAACAAGATAACAGGAAACTAGATACTTTTGATTCCAGATGCTTACGCAGTATCTTGGGCATTAGGTGGTTCAACTTTGTAACTAATGATGAGGTTAGGCAAAGGAGTCTGCAACCTCCTTTAAACAGCATATTGTGCAGAGAGATACTCCGCTGGTTTGGCCATGTTGACCGTATGGATAATTATAGATTGGCGAATAGGGTTATGAACAGTGTGCCTAGAGGCCTCAGAAGGAGGGGGAGACCTAGGATGCGGTGGGCAGACAATGTCAAACAGGACCTTGTTAGAATTGGTGTACAGTGGCCGGATGCAGGAGATGTAGCTCAGGACAGATATGCTTGGAGTACTAAATTACACGGTCTGGTTGGACCTCCATAGCCCATGGCTGCTTGAGGATGATGATGATTCAGTGCAGTAGTGCTGTTTGGGGACATGACTTGTATTGTGTCATCTTTAGTTACAAATAATGTTTCTGATTTGGAATAAGTGACGGTTGTACGCGTGATTGAAGACTTTCAGGGGGAGAGAGGTAATCCATCCTATATCAGGGAGCATCATACCTAGTAAAACGCCCGGAATCATGATATGGGGAGCCATCAGTTGCAATAACCTTTCACGTCTGGTCGCTATTGACAGCAAGGCATAATGTTGAATCCATTCTGAGACCAGTGTCTCTGGCCTTTCCACATTCCATCCAAAATGCTACAAATATGTGGTTCTCATATTCTGACAACGCCTTTGTGATGTGAATATGTTTCTTGGCCTACACGTTCTCCAGATAGTGACGATCGAACATATTTGATATCTGATACGACGTTCACTGACCACCGACTCTCAGCCTCCCCATCACCATTGCCCCAGTTCCTGGTCTAAGTGCATGAAGCATGATTCTGTATTCATCAGGATGACATTAGGCACCATTTCGACTCGCTGCCATGACGTTTGGCTTTCTTCATGAAAGCTATACTTTTTAATAATGTATATCTCATTTTAATAAGAAAATACTGCTGATTTGTTACACAAACTCAACAATTTCTTGTCTACGAGGGTAGTTCCAAAAGTTCTTGACATGCCTCTTCAGAACAAAAACCATTGCACTTCCCTCAACAAAACTTTTACGCTCCTTCAAAGTACTCCCCTCCAGCATCTATGCAGAGTTGCAGACGTCTACGCCAATTCTGGAAAGCTTGGTGGTACTCCCGTCGGGGAATACTCCACAAGTCTGAATAAATCCTTTTTTCAAGGCCTTGTCCCAGCAAGTTCCTTTTTAACATTTGGAAACAACGAAAACTCGCATGGTGTATGATCGGGTGAATATGCAGGATGGGGAAGTTGTTTGATTTTTTCCTGCTCCAGATAGGCTGTCACTTGCCGAGTTTTGTGAGCACTGGCATTGCCATGAAGAAGGAGAACCCTTGACATGCTTGTTGTCAAGGGTGCTGGTCAAGTCATGCTGGACGCTGCTCCTTCATCTCCTTAACTGTTTTGGGCTTAACTATTTGGGATTCATTGAGAAAATTTAATTTTTTAAGAAACAGTTTGTTCATCTGCGTCTTGGTGGCCTAGTGGTTAGTCTGCTTGGCTACTAATTTTAGGGACCTGGATTCAAACCCTCGGATAAAACGTATGAGTGCTTTCTTTCGTGTGTTGGCTTTCTTCTGAGGTCTCAACTCCTCACAGACCATCTCTATGGCGTATTACACTGATACGCTCCTAACAGATTAGGAGCAGTATCAGCAGCTTAGGAGGTAATTTGTTATTTTAATTCCTCATTTAATGGTATTAATACAATTGTTAAAAGAATTCGAAAACTTCCCTTCTTCCAAATTTTTAGTCTAATCTTGGCTATGTCACTTATTGTATACCAAAGAATAGCGTATAATTCCTAAATTTTATTCTTTCTATTTTCTACCTATTTGTTTTTGCATGTGTGTGCTTGAATAAAACCATTATTTTTATTAAAAGATAGTACAATATCTCCTTCCGATACTGAATTCTCTAATTCACTAATAACACTTATAGAGGATGTGGAATTTTTCAGCCGTCATTGCTATGCGAGATTTGGTTAGTCTTACCTCTGAGTCAGGGACGCACCTGGGGATCTCGATTCCCCCAAAAAACTGCCATCTTATACGAAATATCAAACTTTTCTATCTGCTTTGAAAACAAAAAAAAAAGTTGTTTTAGTATAATTTCATTTTAGGCCCATAGTGTATGTTCGGCACTAAAATTAGAATTAAAAAACAATTATAAAAATTTTCTCCATATAGAATATCATTTTAACCTTTCCTGTACGTGGAATATTTTAGCAATTCGGAAACTCTACTCAAGTCTTTTTCTCAGACCCCCCTCCCCGATTCTAAATCCTGGGTACGCGCCTCTCTGAGCGGCACTTTTGTGCACACAATGAGATAATGATCCAGGTCACAAGGACCCTTAAGGGCTCAGAGTTGAGTAGAAGAAATTTGTCTAAATTCAACATTCTAAATTTAATAATTGAACTGTTGTGCAAAAGCATCAATATGTCGTTAATATTCACTAAACTTGTATTATCAATAAATGGTGGAAAAGCCAAAAGTATTATGACTTGAATGTTTTTCAATTTTCACCTATTTGTTATTCATAGTTCGTTTGCGAAAACACAGTTCTCTTTTTGTATACTTCAGATTTTTTTCAAGTGCCACATAATATATTTCTTACGCCGCATTCAAGGGCGTAGCGAAGGACTATGGTTGGGGGGGGGAGAAGTCAAAAATTTTCCAATTGAGCAAAATGTTTGCAAGATTTGCCAATTGAGCAAAATGTTTGCAAGATTTGCCAGCTGAGCAAACGTGCTTAGAATTTTGCAAATCAGTACGAATTTTTGCCTCGATTTGGTCAAATCTCCTTAATTTCTCGAAACTAATCCCTATCTTTACATCTCTCCTAAATTTGTCAAATCACTTCAAACTTTCAAACTCCCCATTTTATTTTTGGAAAATTAAGAGGATTAGTCAAAATCGAGGCAACTTGGCAAATCTAAGGCAGTTTGGAAAATGGAGAGACCGCAAAATTTAGAGCAGTTGGCAAAATTCGAAGCCACTTAGTAAAAACAGGTGAATTGGCAAAATTCGGAGTGACTTGGTAAAATCTTGGGGAGTTGGCAAAATCGGGAGAACTTGGCAAAATCTTGGGGAGTTGGCAAAATTCGGAGTGACTTGTTAAACTAAACAATATTAAACGAAGCCAGAAGTTATCATCACTTTAGCAAATGTGCATCAGTTCATTTAGGCTTAGAAGTATCTGAACGCAAAACGGCATCATTACATTCGTCATCAGAGCAATAGCACCTAAAATATTGATATGTGTAATTTGGAAAGTGAAGACTAGACGTAGGAGAGTAAAGGTAAAATGTTTTTTCCCTCGTTCTCCAAAAATAGCCCAAATGATTACACCTGCCTTCGATGAACCGTTGATGCCACTTGTATCTTAAGTGACTATCGATAAAGGTGACAACTAATCATAGAACGAACAGTTTTCCTCTAGCGACCTCTAGCAGTAAGTGAGACAGGTATGAAAATGCACAATGTTATGAAGCTGCCACAAAGTAGCGTTCGTAACAGAAATATCTGCTCGTTGAATATGAATAATGGAACTTCTGCAGTGAGATAAAATCACCAATGATATTATCTATATCCATATCAGCAATGACGGGAGGTTTTTCAAACACTTCTAGCTCGACTAGCTTTAAAAACTGATGCATCTATTTATTATACAACATAATATGAAAATAATATTCAAAGAATATTATATGAATGCAAATTTGTATTCCAATAAACTTATTAAACTTATGAAAATACTTTTACTTTTATTTACAAACCATTTTTATCAGAGACAAGAGATCATGAATGGACGAAATAGAGCACCTGGCTTTTTGCAGTCCTTATCTTCGTCATCAGAGCAATAGCACCTAAAATGGAGGACCATCTGAAGTGTGCCTGTGGCATTGAATATGAAATGTAAAGAGGTGTAAACTGAAAAGAATCAGATATCTAAAGCTATTTCTTGCAATTCAAGATCAACAAAAAATCGCTAGAATTGATCTGATACCAGGATGGATCTTGGCCTCTAAACTTTTGCTAGTACAGGTGATCATACTTAAAAGCTCATGAAATGAGAAGATTCTGATGTTCCATAGCATTTTCAAAAAACTGAATTGCAGCATCTCTGGTGCAGTCCGAACAGAAGGAATACGAAGATCCCTTTGGATGATGGAATTATGCACGAACCAGGGTGCGCCGACAATCTATCGCATGATCTTGTTTTGGAAAGTTTGAATTTTCTGTATTTTAGTTCTTTCCCTCTAGCTCCAAGTTGGAGATGCGTATAAAAGAACAGGGCGAATAATCATCTTGTACGTAATAAACTGTTTGCCAATGAAAATGTTGAGTGCTTGGCAAAAAGGAATATTAGCTTATTGTGCACTGCTTTTGCATTGCAGATACCTTTTCGTGTGATGCGTTGCAGTCAAGCTTTCTGTGCTTATATTTTCGGTAATATGAATTTTTGTTTCAATACTTCATGATCCACTTTTATTTTATATCTGTTATCATAAAATTTCTTTATGATAAAGCATTTGAATTCAAATTCAGTGAGAGTTTTGAGAAAAAAATTAAAATTATGCTCCTTGCAATAATTCCGCTTCTTGAGTGAAACATCGTTAAAATTCGATGAGATTTGAAGAATTACACTTTCAATTGTCCATACACCAAAAAATTGAAAAATTATGATGAAAACTTTTGTAAGAGTTAAACACTTTTTATATAAATAATTACTGGAAAGTTCATCCATGTCGAAAGTTATTAGGGCAAAAATTTCAATCAGAATTATTCATATCATCGTTGCTAATTAGGTTCATGATCATGACGATGATGATCAATTAGGATTAAGATGGTGTGCTTGAAGACAATGATATTACCCTGCACTGAGCCGGTAAGGCGCAGAAGTAGTTCAAGAACATGACATAGACTTTCAGGAAATATTCTGATCACCACATTCTACTGAGCTCAGTGCAACAGAGTAGATACGAGAATGGTACTCAAAGCATCCTCTTAATCATTTTTCCCTCCTCTGGATTTCAAGTGAACCTGAACCTAAGATTTTATGGACACCTTGCGTTAACTTGGGGGAGCGCATGCCATACCGTGCTGCAGCAGCGTTTTAGAAGCGTTAGTAAGCTCTACTCGATATTGAGGGATATTTTCTGATTCTTTGTCTAGGCGATGTATAAAAGAAAAGCCAAAAGTTAACGAGCAATTTAGTTTGCGAAACACCTTCCCTAAAAGTTTGCAGATTGTTGTGAGCAGAGGACACTCTGATGTCAGCTGACAGTGCACGAGGGCTACAGGTGTTAGTTTCTCGTAGGAATGCAGAAAGGAGGAATTTTAATTAGACTATTAATGCCAGAAAGACTAAGGTCACGGAGTTTGAGCAAGGAGAACAATACAACAGAACTTCTCACTGCGCATAATCGATGGAGCTTAGAGCAGCTGCATTTGCTGAGCCGTTTTCTGCAAAGAAATAACTACAGCGATGTATGCAAAGAGTACTTGGTTAATAACCAATGTTCATCAGAATCAATTATTCCTTCTATGATGAACATAGGCGATATGTATTTCCAATCGTTGCAACTGCAAGTTTATATTTAAAGAAAATTTAAAATCAATTGATTAAAGAAAATTTTATATTGCTAAGAAAATGTTGTTTGTGAGAGATTTTATTTTTTGTTGTTTTTATTTCTGAGCGACACTTTTTTTAACTGCATACAAAAACTGGGTGAGGACTGAAGGAGTCAGGAAAAAGATGTACTGCAAGGATCAGGAAGAGAAGGAGTGATGAGTGAAGTCCTTCAATACCTACCCTTCTCCACCTGATCCTTGCAATGCATATACGCCCTCACCCCTTCAGTCCTCACCTCTTCTCTTCTTGATCCTTGCAGCATCGTTGGCCTCACTACTTCAATCCTCACTACCTCTTTTCTTGATCCTTGCAATGATCTTTGTCTCACTCCTTCAGTACACACCCTTCTCTTCCAACGATGCATTTCAAGGATCAGACAGAGAAGGGGTGAGCGTTGAAGAAGTGATGACAAACATGCATTGCAAGGATCAAGCACAGAAGAGGTGAGGACTGAATGAATGAGAAGAAAGATGCATTTCAAGGATCGGGAAGAGAAGGGTCTAGGACTGAAGGAATGAGGACAAAGTTGCATTGCAAGGATCGGGAGGAGAAGAGTCTAGGACCGAAGGAGTCAGCCCAACGATGCATTGCAGTGATTATTCAGAGAAAGGGTGAGGACGAAGGCGCATTGCAAGGATCAGGAAGAAAAGGGTGTGTGGACTGAAGGAGTGAGGATAACGATGCATTGAGATATAAAGAAATATTTAACAGCCATAACAGATATTGCGAAAGAATTTTCTCCACAGTTAGTTTGCTCCAATATATGAATGAATATGAATAAAACATATATAAATTACTATATTCATGCAAATGTTACAAACATTACAGCACAACTTTGCAATTTAGCAATAAGTGAAAAGGGAAACACATGAAGACTAGCTTTTAAAATAATATTTCCCAAAACGTATTTTAAATTTTCAATTTATCAACGGATATCTGACACACCGAAATAAAACATGATCTACTTCAGTTTCTCTTGTGCTAATGTAAGAATAAACATTCACTAATCTATGACTTATGATCATTTCAAATAACACATTGCTCTGTTTTCTACCTTGATAATAAACAATTTTTACAAGTTATATTTAAAATTACAATAATTATTAATACAATAGCTGATATATTATCTGGAAATTCATTATTTCATAGTATGGGACTTGCAAACCTTATACATCGTCACCAACGGTTTCCCCATAAAAGAGTGTTATAATTTTATATTGTCTGATGTCATAATCATGAACCCGACATTTATTGAAAAATTGATACATTTCTAGTTGAGTCATTATATAATATTTTTAGCATAAATTATCGTTCCCATAGCATATTTATATATATTAAAGACGTTCAACATTCCATAAAAAGCAATTAGATGTTGTATTAAATCTCGATAATTTAATCTAAAAATAAATCTTAATATTCTCTTCTGCAGACAAAGTTTACCCTTTACGTTATGTGTTCAGTCGCTCAAAAAAGTATCCGAACACCATGGTTGATTACAGAATTCAGAAAAAATATCTGGCAACGATTTTTTTTAGAAATTAGTGATCTGCCAACCTTCGTGTCACGTGACACGAAGGTTGGCAGATCACTAATTTCTAAAAAAAACGTTGCCAGATATTTTTTCTGAATTTTTTTAATCAGCCATAGTGTTCGGATACTTTTTTGAGCGACTGTACTAGTGTCTCCCCAAACAGCAATACCACAATAAACGTATGAATGCACTAAAGAATAATATTAAAACAAATATAGTTTTATGATTAGCAATATTTTGCAACTTCTTTATACTGCCAATTTTTTTTCGAAATTATAACTCTACTGCGAAGCATGAAAAAACTTAAACTTAATTTCATTACACAATTCAACCTTGTAGTGATTTAAGGAAACATTTATCAGACAAAAATAATTTTTTTATTTTTATTAAGAAAAATCACGTGTCTAGTTTTATTTAAATTTATAACCATTCTGTTGTAGAATGAATGGACAAATTATTATATACACTTACCTAATAACCTGTTGCTCCACCTTTTGCCCTCGTCTTGGTAAGGAGCAGCCAGTCGTCTTGGTAAGGTGGTCAACAGCCAGACGTCTTGGTAAGACTCAATGAGGTGTTGAAAATAGGGAGGTGGTATTGCCGCCCATGAAGTGAGCATCGACTGTCATGGAGCATCCACACAGATCTTTCCAATTCGTCCCACAAATTCTTAATGGGGTTGAGGTCCAGCTGCCGAGGGGGGCCATTCGAGTGTGGGAAACTCACTTGAATGCTCCTGGATCCAATTAGTCGCCACTCAGGAAGTATGCGATGTAGCGTTGTCCTGTTGAAAGATGGCGTCATGGTGCCGAAAGAGAATCGTTACAAACGCCTGTAGATGGTCGGCGAGGATATTCACATACCTTGTGCCAGAGGTCTGTGGGTATGAGGGGCCCCAAGGAAGCCCATGTAAACGCACTCCAAACTGTTACACCGCCTCCACTTGCTTGTATGATCCCAACTTAACAAGCTGGGTCCATCGCTTCATGTGATGTACGCCACACACGTACCCTCCCATCAGCGTGATAAAGTTGAAAAAATGATTCGTCATACCAGATGAGGAGTTTCCAGTCTTCCCCACTCCAGTTGCGATAGGCCTTTTCAAACTGCAGCCTAACCTTTCGTTGCCTTGCAGTCAGCAGGGGACAAGATGTAGACGTACACTGCCATAGCCTATTTCTCCCATGGTACCACTGATAGTCCTTGCGCATACTTATGGACGCGCCCTCATTCAATTCCGACATTATCTACTCCATGGTAGCTGTGCGATTCCTTGTAACGATGCAGGACAGTCTGCGCTCACCTCGAGAGTCAATTGCATGTTTACATCCACATTTCTCCCGCTGATTGGAAGTTTTGTCGTATTTCACGTAGTCTTGATATACACGTGCGACGGTCTAATGTGGAAATCCCAACAGTTCAGCAGTTGCGGCGATTGAACAACTGGCCTTCCTTGCACCTACTATTTGGTCACAGTCAAACTCATTTACCTCGCTGCCTTTACCCATGATTGCTTTTCCCTCACTGGTTTCCAATGCATTGAGACCTGCTCTTTCATAGGCATTGCCAGTTTCAGCGTCCCACATGACTGGAGGCGATATTTCTCCTTTGCATATTGTTATCGGAATGAATATAATAATTTGTCCAATCAGTGTGTAGTAGCTAGTTATTTATTTCATTAACTATATCATTAGTTTCATCAAAACAACAGTGCTTCTAGGTTATAATGGAAAAAAATTATATTTATGTCATCAGCATATATAAACGATTTATACTTACCCTTTTCTGAAACAATGTCTTTAATAAAGATTAAAAATAATAATGATCGTAATGTGGATCCCTGACGGACGCTTTTATTCACGAGAACACGTTCAAAACAAGTATTATCAGTTTGTACAGTGGTTCTGCGAAGTACGTAACTCTTTAACCAACTATAAATTTTTCCCTCTTAATAAAAAATTGCGAATTTCATCTAATAAAATTCTATGATTAACAAAATCAAAGGCCTTGGATTAATGAAGATAAAGAAGCTAACCGTATTGATTTCGTTCAAGGTTGTTAACAATGTAGTCCTAGAGATCAATAATTGCCACCTGAGTGTGAACTTCAAAAGCGACTGCAGAAGTGGGAAAATCTCAAAATGGAGGTTTCTTTACAGTTAGAAAAATTTAGTTCAACAAGACTTCTGAATAGTTGTTCATCAATAAAGCAATTATAAGCAGATGATGAACAGAATGAAACATTATACAAGAGGCAGCATGAATGCACGAAATCATCAGTGGTGCAGTTATAATAAGCTTTGAACAGAAAATATAAGAAATTGTATTTTAAGGAATGCTAATACACCTGTAATCTAAGAATGATTTAATTAATTAAAACATGATCTTTATGCCCTTTGATAATAGCAAGAAAAGGTAAAAAAATAAGTTAAGAACACGGCGTGACTTCAGCAGAAAGACAACACAAGGAACGTCCATGTCTAATCTGGAGCTCGAATCCAGGTGTCATGCATCCTAAGCGTACAAATCCCTCGGACTATGAAATGTGAAATAGTATTTAAAAGTTAAAATAGAAAGCATATAGCGCGATAGTTTCTTCATTAGGAGGATGAATTTCCCGAAAAGCATTTATATCAAGCAAATGAAAAGCGCTGCAGGTCATCAGATACTATATACCAAGGTTTTCCAAACTTTATATAACTGGAGATCGGTTTTTTTAAAGTATCATTTTTGTGTCCCAAAACAATAAACGCATTTGAAAAACAATGAAAAGCAAAATAAGAATGCGTTTTTCCTCTTTATTTCCTCTTATAACAACAAGTAATTTATTATGTGTGCACTTTATGGCTTTTAAAAAACTGAAAAGTGTGGCCGAGTGGTTAGCACGATTGGCTACTGATCTACGGGGCCTGGGTAAGGCATGGATGTGTGTGCTGTTTTTCTGCTGAGATCCCGCCATCCTCACATACCTTCTACTATAGCGTATTTAACTGACAGGCTCCTGTCAGACCTCTGTGGCAAGCAGCTGCTTGAGGGGGTATGTATTTATTTTTCTTTTTATAAAATATGAAACATGCAATGGAAACCAGTTGCATTTTGCCTCGTTCATCAATGTTGCACGATTATAAAAGGATAATACGATTACTTGTATATTTTCTAAGGACCGTTATGGAGGCCGATAACCACACTTTGGGAAACGCATTATCCTCGCATCAAAAACCTGTAAATTCATTTAATAAAATAAAGAACAAAAATATATTATTCATCAAGCAACTGCATATCACAACGATCTGACAAGAACCTTTCCGCATAATACGCCATACAGTATTGTGCTGTGCTGCCACAATGCATTGTGTTTCAAATATTCCTTCATTTGAAAATGGCGGCCACTTCTATCGCAGGACGAGCGAGAACTAAAAATGTTCGCCACATTACAAATTGTGTTGCTAAGCCTACATGGAAAAAGGAAAGAGAATTTTTTTCACCTGAAAGCAGACGTCACTGGGATGGAGTTGGGTGACTCCAGCCTCAGGACAATTCCTGGCGACGGAAGAAAAAGGAGCTCTAATGCTGCCCGAGTTTATTAGACCAAGGGAATGGGTCAGAAAGAAAAGAAAACAGACTCTGAATTGGGAAGAAAAAAATAGTCAACAGTTGTTGGATGAAATGATGCTGCCGTGTGTTTTTTTTTTCTCGAAGTGCTACAGCAAATGAAACAAGTAAGAGAGAAAGAGATCGAGACAAAGCAGGTATTAAGGGAAGGAACAACTGTCAAGAGAAAATCCTCTGCTGAAGCATTTGACAGGTACTTGGAAGTGGTTCTTCGAATTCTTTCCTTTCTGAGAATGGATCTGGATAAAAGAAATGCCCCTCTTTTGATGGAAAGCAAATTTTGAAGACTTTTACTGCATATTCATTAAATTAATTTCTCGAGTTTTTCTATTCTTTAACGATTGTTTATGTAAATGAAATGTATGAAATGATTTCGTAATTAACTTCACAACTTTGCATGTACCTTACTTTTCAAAATTAAAGATATTCAATATATGCTATTTATTCTATCATTTGATATCATCTGGGGCACTTGGGGCCCTCAAAAAGCTTGACTCATGAATCGCAAATCCTTGAAAGTAAATATAGATAGATAGATATACCTCCATCCAAAACCAATATTTCGAGTTTTTTCTCGAAACATGTTATACAGTATGTTTTTTTTTTATTTTCAATTAAGTGCTTAATTAATTAAGCAATGTTCATTTGTGGAGAAATTTTTATTAATTCACAACTACTTTCAGATTTACGAAAAAGAAAACAAAGTGAATTAAAAGCAAATGCGAGGAGATATTTACGTATGAAGAGTGAAAAATCCAGAGCACACTGTTCAAACCACAATTTAATTACTTGCCTTTCGTATTTTAATCATTTTTAAATAGATAAGTCACTAGAAACAGGGAACTCAGAAAAATTCTACGGTTACATTTTTTTAAATTTTTGAACCTTTCTTTTTTATCTTTGAAGGAGACATGCCAAAGATGGCCTAATATTAATTGACTAGATTAATGATACCCCTAAAAGGAAAGTTATTGATCACATCCCGCAGAAATAAATTCGGACTCAGTTTTTTGAGCCCGGGCCCTCCCGAGCTCAGTTATAGAGAAAATATTTACATAATTGCTAAACAACTTATTTTTAATTCTTCGTATTCTAGTTTTTTAAAACTTTAAAGCAATCATAATTATTTAAAATCAAACTTAAAATTTCAATGTTATTTCTAATTATAAAGCACTAGAAATAGTCATACAAAAGTGAAAGAAGTACTAGAAATAATTCGTTCAATAAAATAATTTATTGCTAAATATTTAGCTTCCATAATTCTTTAAATACTGAACGAATATTGTTGAAAAAAACGAGATTTAAATAGATTTTATTATGATATTTAATTTACCTTCAGTCGCATTTTTCCATTAAATGCATATTTTAGAAGTTATAGAGTTTTGAAGTTAGGTACCCATTGATGTGACATGGAAATTGCCTAAATAGTTTGGTGGGGTGGGGGTGGCTCAGTCGGTAGCGCGCCAGGCTCGTAATCTGTAGTTTCCAGGTTCGAGTCCCAGCTGGGTCAGCGTTGAGATTTATCTCCGCAAAATTCCCCGCCCTGCCCACGGTCAGTAGAGGACACCGATGGGCTTGGAAAGGCCGCCGTCCGTCGGATGGGACGTTAAGCCGTGGCCCCGTGTGCGGGAGAGCCATACCCTGTGCACGTTAAAGAACACGCTGGATGGCCTTGACGGGAGGCTACCATCTGTTTCCCAACAGCTGTTCCTGTGGGTCCCCTCCCCAACCTTCTCTGAGCCTTCGGGGTCCATGTGACCTGGCCATTTAGCCTATGGTGTGCAAAAAAGTGCCGCTCAGAGGTAAAACAACCCAACTTAAATAGTTTTGTAGCACAGTGCATTAGACATTGCTGTTGGAAACTTTTCAAATGTTATATCAACACGTATTGTCGCGACATTGCCTGGAAGAAACGTTTTTTTTTTGTCAGGTATAGAAAACGCTCCTGGATTCGAACTTGTGAACTTTTTTCAGAAATCTTAAAACAATCGTCTAAAAACTATGCAAAATTTTCAAACTATAGATACAAGAATAAAATTTACTACTAGTGATGCTTTCGGCCATCTCGCACCAAAAAGAATTCGCTCATATACGTATGTATACGATAATACATACGTAGGTATGTGCACCGCAAATATAAAGTGAAGAATCTTTCAAATATAGATCAATGATGTCATTTCTTCTGCTACTTCTACAGGCTGTTATCCTATCTTATTGCGTGTAAGAGAGTGTCTGTGGTAGCAAGTCATTAAAATGGCAGGCACAGACTGGTAAGGGGCGCTATCAGTCTCCCCTCCTCATAGGAGAAAGACTATTTTTCAGTTCGTTTTCAGAAAAAGAAAGATAATATTTTCACTTTGTCCTGTTTGTCTGTCTCTCTCTCTCTCTGTCCTTCTCTCCCTCCCTCCCTCCGCCTGTCCCTCTCTCCCTCCCTCCCTCCCTCCCTCCGCCTGTCCCTCTCTCCCTCCCTCCCTCCCTCCCTCCGCCTGTCCCTCTCTCCCTCCCTCCGCCTGTCCCTCCCTCCCTCCCTCCGCCTGTCCCTCCCTCCCTCCCTCCGCCTGTCCCTCTCTCCCTCCCTCCGCCTGTCCCTCCCTCCCTCCCTCCGCCTGTCCCTCTTTCCCTCCCTCCACCTGTCCCTCTCTCCCTCCCTCCGCCTGTCCCTCCCTCCCTCCCTCCGTCTGTCCCTCTCTCTCTTCTTCCGTCTGTTCCTCTCTCCCTCCCTCCGTATGTCCCTCTCTCCCTTCCTCCGCCTGTCTCTCTCTCCCTCCCTCCGCCTGTCCCTCTTTCCCTCCCTCCGTCTGTCCCTCTCTCTCCCTCCGTCTGTTCCTCTCTCTCTCCCTCCGTCTGTCCCTCTCTCCCTTCCTCCGTCTGTTCCTCTCTCCCTCTCTCCGTCTGTCCCCCACTCCCTCCCTCCGCCTGTCCCTGCCTCCCTCCCTCCGTCTGTCCCCCTCTCCCTCCCTCCGTCTGTCCCTCTCTCCCTTCCTCCGTCTGTTCCTCTCTCCCTCTCTCCGTCTGTCCCCCACTCCCTCCCTCCGCCTGTCCCTCTCTCCCTTCCTCCGTCGTCTCCCTTCTATCCGTCTGTTCTCTATCTATCCGTCTGTTCCTCTCTCCGCCTGTCCCCCACTCCCTCCCTCCGCCTGTCCCTCTCTCCCTTCCTCCATCTGTCCCTCTCTCCCTCCCTCCGTCTGTCCCTCTCTCCCTTCCTCCATCTGTCCCTCTCTCCCTCCCTCCGTCTGTCCTCTCTCCGTCTGTCCCCCACTCCCTTCCTCTGTCTGTCCCTCTCTCCCTCCCTCCGTCTGTCCCTCTCTCCCTTCCTCCATCTGTCCCTCTCTCCCTCCCTCCGTCTGTCCTTCTCTCCCTCCCTCCGTCTGTCCCTCTCTCCCTCCCTCCGTCTGTCTGTAGATATAAAACGTTTTTGATTTTAGAGAAAAGTTAAAAACTATATTTGAGTTGGATAAATGTTAATGAAATATTATGATTCGCCCTTTCAGAATCTTCCTACAGTTATAATTGCGCCCACTAATAGTGGAAAAAGTTGAAAGCTGCAAGAGATGTAATCAGGTTAGAAATTTTGCTTGCGAATTGTGAATGTCATGAAGTTTGCATTGACAACATTGATTTTCATCTTTACCCCCAGAGCAGGTGGGTAAACACAACTTTTGTGTTTTCGGAGATAATTGTTTACTTTTAGAAATATATTGAAAATTATTTTTGGTCGGATAGGTGCTGATAAACCATTATGATTCACACTTTTAGAATCTCTCAAAAGCTTTAATTGCGCTCTCTTGACGGTGGAAATTTTTGAATATTTTAAAATTTTAAACTAATATTGCAAACGATCTATTTGGGCTAGAAATTTGATATTTTAGTGGTGGAGTGTGATGATCAAGGGGTTGACATTGGCAGCAATAATTTGTCTCTTCACTACCAGGGTGGGTGGAAAAATGCAACGTTTTGTTTTCAGAGCTTAATGAAAAATTCTTTTTGAATTGAATAGGTACTAACGAAATATGATGATTCATAGTTTTCAAATCTTTCAAAATGGCCTTAATTACCATTGGTAGAGGGAGCTAATTGTAGAAAACGTAAAAATTGAAGTAATATTACAAACGAAATAGTTATGCTAGAAAATAGAAATTCTGATGATAGAATGTGTTGACAAAGGGAATAACTAATAGTCACGTGTTTTAATTGAATTAAAATTTTTATAATTCGATCGGCTTCTTAATATTTTTTTTTAAAAATAGCATTTAATTTTAAAATTTTCAATAATAAATAAATTATTTTATTTTTTATACACTGGATGATGACCCTAGGAGATAAGAAAATCGGAAAATGAAAAACATCATTTACTCTGAAAACAATCATCCCATATTCTCCAGGAGTGATATGTTATCCTTCTAGTTAAACAATACTCTTGTTTTACATATTCTATAATTGTCAAGTTGGACTTCACGAGTAACGCAAGTATGGTAATCAGTATTGCATGTAGAGTTTGTAAAGGATTGGGTTGTTTTACCCCTGAGCGGCACTTTTTTGCACACCACGGGCTAAATGGCCAGGTCACATGGACCCCGAAGGCTCAGAGAAGGTTGGGGGAGGGGACCCACTGGAACAGCTGTTGGGAGACAGATGATAGCCTCCCGTCAAGGCCATCCAGCGTGTTCTTTAACGTGCACAGGGTATGGCTCTCCCGCACAACGGGGCCACGGCTTAACGTCCCATCCGATGGACGGCGGCCTTTCCAAGCCCATCGGTGTCCTCTACTGACCGTGGGCAGGGCGGGGAATTTTGCGGAGATAAATCTCAACGCTGACCCAGCTGGGACTCGAACCTGGGAACTGCGGATTACGAGCCTGGCGCGTTACCGATTGAGCCACCCCCGCCCCAAGTTTGTAAAGAGACCTTTAATTATACCATGAAAACAAGACACAAAACAGCATGCGAATTTTACGCTCGTGCTCGACATTGTTCTAATACCAGAGGAAAAACTTCCATTATGTCGCATATACGAATTGCAATATTCCACACAAATATTTATTAACACTAGCCGCACTCAAGTAAACTATGAAAGAATATTTTCAATACTTAAAAATCGTAAAAAATGAACTCCATTCCACAATGAGACAGGAACTTCTGGACTCACTGTTAATGACGTCGACTGAGGATAAAATATCTTCAGTGAAGGAAATTATCTACAAGGTTGAGAAAAGTTCCATGGAATTTGGGGAATAACCGATTTTAAACATAAGTACGAACAATCAATAGATTTAGCAATAAAATGCTGCAAAGATATCTGAAATGTTAAATATCGCTTTAGGAAAGGATTGGTAGAGGGGGATCGATCTTGTTGTCCCAAATAAGTCCATATTTGACACCATTGGACTTCCTTTTTGAGGGATATATTAAAAACATCGTTTCTTCTGAAAAAATTCGCAATTTATGGCATTTAAAGGAAAGAATCACTGCAGCTGTTACAAGTGCACACCAGACACAGTATGGGCGAAAACTGAATATCGCATGTTTAATGAAATATAGCACTTTAAAATATGGTGTGTGTGTGTGTGTGTTTTTTATAATGAACTGCATCTTTCAGACTCGCATACAGAAAATGTAGTATAAAGGTAATTAAAATTTATGCAGTTTAAAAAAATTATTGCAGTGGTTATCAACGGGGATATCGCAAAATTATTATTGCTAGTAATTTTAGATATCATTATAAAAATACGGAAAATACGATATTTTTTAATAAATAATACAAAACATCCAGTTTCTTCTCCTACTGTTGTAATAAATTTTTTAGTGTTTATAGCGCCAAATATGGAGCTGTGTTTAATAGTAGAAGACACGTTGCTTTATGATCGTGCTCGCAAGAGACAGGATGAGCATGCCTACTTTACAGGTATTATGGATTACAATGTGATTTTATCATTTTCCATATTTAAAAAATTTATCTGCTCTATAGCGCATCGCACTGACAGATTCCTGTGAAATCTCTGTGGCAAGCGGATGCTTCAGAGCTAATTTACTATTTATTTATTTATTTATTTACTAATACTGCAAATGTAATTATTTCATTGTACGTATACAGTATATATATATATAATTAATGCATTTCATGTATACACGCACATTCAGTAACTTCCTAAATGATATCTTGGTACACGACTCAACACCTTATCATTTTACAAAAATTAAAAAATTTGCGATGCAAAAACGGATTTGAATTTTACGCGAAAGACTTTACGTTTAAAAGACTATGACAAAAAGAACAGCTTCAGTGATTCTTCTAAAAGAAAGTTTAATAGGGAATGACTTCATTTTTCCTTTTTTTATCTTTTTGAACAATATTTAGTTTTTGAAGATTGATTAATTTCCAACTTAAATTATCATATTTTCTACCCTGAGGCTTCATCCTGAGGTTATCATTAAGTTTCAATTAGATAAATATATTAGATAAATAATATATATTCTCTAGAAGATTAAGCCCTTTGAAACGGATCATGAATTTGTTTGGCTTGATTCAACTTCAGTAGCGTGCAGTAGCTTAAATATTCTACGCAAAATATTGAGAAACATTTATCTACGTTTTGACAGATTTCGGCGCCTGTATTTCGCAAATACTTGATCTATTGGTCGCAAATTTCGTACGTGTGTTCCAAGTGTGTGATTCCGTGTTGAGTTTAAAAAAAAAACTGACCTCTACCTGCCATGGGACGAAATTAATATTTTCTGAATATGTGTCGGGGGGGGGGGACGCTACTGTCGCTCGGCTTCTATGAAATGGAGAAGAGAAATGCGCTTCCCACCAATTGCAAAAGTTATCAATGGAGAACGGAAGGGAAACTGGAAGAGGACCTTCGACTGTGAGAGGATCCAAAATTTATATGTGTTTTGTGAGGACCATAATGAGAGCCTTTGTGCAAAATTTCAGGTAGATAGGATAAGAATTGGGTGAGTTACAGAGCGTTACAGTGATGATGACATAGAATAATTAGTTTAGAGGTTTGATGGACTGATTGCTCGCAAATTATACATTTCGTTGATTAAAATATCCTTCAAATGTTTTAATTTCTGGAAGTCTTCCTCTTGAGAATGCCATAACTCTTGGGTGATTTCTTAAAAATCTTTTCTATTACACTACTCAATATTAATTTTGTTTTCATTTGACAAAATTAGGAAAGCATTGGAGTATTTTTTTTTGAATGGCGATTAAGAAAATGACTTTGAAGCCTGTTGATGGCGATGAGATGTGACGTATTCGTTTTTCCTGTACAATAATGAAATACCGAGGCCACAATGTAGAATAGTGTAAGCAGACCCACAAGGAAATGTTAGAGTTTAATCTCTTCAAACATCTCCAGAGGATTCTTTAAAGTGCTCAGTGGTTCTCCTGCACGCGAACCGGAACTTACTGTCCTATGTGACGGATGACTTCGTTTTCCCAAACGTCTGGTATTCCTTCTTGTTACAAAGTGATTACGGAAAGAAAATTGTTTTGCAATGAAAAAAAAAAAGAAAAAAATATATTTGTTGAAATTATTTTCGAGTTTTGTACTTCTTCTCGACTAATGAAGCAGAGGAGAAGTAAGAGTTTGTGTTGCCCTAGATAAACAAAGTTTTACATCCCTCCGTCCATTCAGTGGTTTAAATGTTAATGCTGAAATTAATCGTCGAAATTAGTTCGTAAACATAACTGCGAGATCAGTGCATAAATAGACATAATCTCTGTTGATTGTCTCTTATCTTTTTTAGACATATTGAAATAGTTTTCAGCGCACCTTCTTCCCACTCGAGGAAGATTTCTTCTTAGTATGTCATTTCCCCGCCCTGCCCACGGTAAGTAGGGGACACCGATGGGCTTGGAATGCCTCAGCCCTCGGATAGGACGTTAAGCCGTTGCTCTGTGTACGGGAGAGCCATACCCTGTATTCGTGAAAAAACACGCTGGCTGGCCTTGACGGGAGGCTTACCATCTGTCTCCCAACAGCTGTTCCAGTGGGTCCCCTCCCCCAACTTTCTCTGAACCTTCGCGGTCTATGTGACCTGGCCAGTTAGCCATGGTGTGCAAAAAAAGTGCCGATCAGAGGTAAAACAACCCCAACTCAACCCTAGCAAATCAACAGCCCTTTCCATCCAGTTATGTTCCTTCTTTTGCTGGCTTCTCAATAAAGGTTCTAAACCAAGGAGGATTTTTCCAAAATTTCACCTTATTCACAACATGTTTGTAGAATACTTTCGCTTATATGTTGTCCCTTGATTATTCCAAGGTCTAATGGATTATTTCAAGAACCAAAATTGAAGAATCTCTGGCACATATTATTTTTCGCTCTGTGTGACTTCACATAGAGAAGTAGAATGGGTCTATGTGGATGAAGAAGCGGTAAAGAATGATCTCTAATCAGACTGAATGTTTCCTCCATTTCGCAACATCCACATTCAGCGATAACGGTTGTAGCTACTTTCATTTTCCTTGCTGAAAAAAAAGGAAGCGTAACTTCTTCCAGAGAGGAAAGGCGGAAGATGTCTTTAAGATGAGTCCGCCCCATCTCTCCCCCGCGAAGAGGTAGCCGCTCGCATTCCGCTGGAAATTAATCTTCGAAGGCAAGGAACGGTCAAGCTTACTCTACCTCGAGACAAACTTTGTCGCAACCCGCTGTTAGTGTCTATTTCGTGATCGATCCACGATCTCGCGGCCAATGCAGAAAGGTCGTTGACACTTTCGATGCCATCGCTATGAAATGCAGTTTTAGAATGTCGTCAACTGAAGATATCGAGTGCTTCCTTTGTGCATTGTCAAAAACTGAAACGCTTAGCTCGACAGGAATAGAGAGGAAGGCGAATTAATAATGAATATTAAATGCTTTATGCCAAAGGACATACAACTGTTATCTCTTTTCTTTATTATTCCTGGAAAGATGTTAAATTGTCCTGTTTGATAGTTTTCGTTTTGAATTAATATATATTAAAGGTTGGGTTGTTTTACCTCTGAGCGGCACTTTTTTGCACACAATGGGCTAAATGGCCAGGTCACAAGTACCCCAAAGGCCTCAGTGAAAGTTTAGGAAGGGGACCCACTGGACAGCTGTTGGGAGAAAGATGGGAGTCTTCCATCAAAGCCATCCAACGTGTTCTTTAATGTGCACGGGATATGGCTCTCCCGACCACCAGACCACGGCTTAACGTCCCATCCGACGGACGACGACCTTTCCAAGCTCATCAGTGTTCCCTACTGACCGTGGGCAGAACGAGGAGTTTTGAGGAGATAAATCTCAACGCTGACTCAGCTGGGACTCGGACCTGGGAACTGCAGTTTATGAGCCTGGGGCGATACCGACTGAGCCATCCTCCTACCCTAAATATATGTATAAATTAAAGAATATCAGTTGTATAAAGTGTTATATAGCAAGCTTGAATGATTTTTTTTTTTTTAAGATTTGATCTATGGGATAGGAACTGCCATATGTCGGACAACTCGCCAGAACGCAAGGCGTCTCTTAGTTCGACATCCTCATTAGAGTACCCGGAAATTTACTTCGCGGGTGCGGGGAGGAGAAGAGAGCGGATGACGAAAAACAAAGTGATTTTTCAGAATCTATTCAAATGAGCAACGACACTGCACTATTATCCGTTGATTATTTTGTATCGTTGAAGATATTCTTAGCATCAGAAACAAGAATGTAAATGCCATGGTTAAGAAAAGATATGCCACAAATATTCGTTTTCAGTGTTTGAGGCATAAGATATAGAAAAGAAAAATGATGCACAGCTGTATTACAAAACAAAATGGCAGATAATTATCAATAATAATTGCCATTAAGGAGTAAACGTCGAGGCAGTATCTATCCGAAATTCATTTCAGAGTCAATAATTGACAAGAGGTGAAATTCTTGCAATAATTATTCCTCCGTTGAACAATGAAGGTTGGGTTGGGTTGTTTTACCTCTGAGCGGCACTTTTTTGCATACCATGGGCTAAATGGCCAGGTCACATGGACCCCGAAGGCTCAGAGAAGGTTGGGGGAGGGGACCCACTGGAACAGCTGTTGGGAGACAGATGGTAGCCCCCCCCCGTCAAGGCCATCCAGCGTGTTCGTTAACGTGCACAGGGTATGGCTCTCCCACACACGGGGCCACGGCTTAACGTCCCATCCGACGGACGGCGGCCTTTCCAAGCCCATCGGTGTCACCTACTGACCGTGGGCAGGGTGGGGAATTTTGCGGAAAACAATGAAGGAGTTTTCAATCACCTGAAGGTGAACCACGATTTCGATTCCCTTTACATTATGAGGGACCATGACTTATGAGATGCATCAGAAAAATTTCTAGATTAGAGTAGGAGACGCAATTATTTAGCATATTGTGTTTTGAGACTTGCAAGGGCGAAGCTTCTCGGGTGTGTTAGTAAATTACGTAAAACCAGTCCGAGGATATACGGGAAAGGGCAATGAAGTATTCCGCCGAGAATGCTAGTAATCGGAATGGAGACAAAAAGAAATATTGAACATAAATAATTCATCCGTATTTTTTTTAAAGAAAACTGTTAAAGTTCACTAAGGGAAATACTTTAAACCGGAACTGCATTCCGGTTCAATTCCACTTGATCTTGTCTCTTCCTCCTCACTCAGATTACTTGCCCATCTTTTTATTCTTTTCGAGATCCGGGACTATACAAAACTGTATTATTCATTTCGTCTGTTTCTTTTTCTTCTTCATTTGCAACATATAGGGCAGAGAATGGATCTAGAAACTGCTCCTAGTGGTGTACAGGCCATCTCCTACAGAGACATCTCTGACACGACCGAAGTCACTGCTGACCGACCACTGCTTCAGTTAGTGCTAACAGCACATAAACAACCACGCCATTCGGGATTCGAAACTGGACCTCTTAGTTCCAGTGTTACTACGAACCATTGAGGCGGCCGAACTTTAACCCCACCCCACTAAGTACACATTAAATGCTTGCGAGAACCTTCCTCCAACCTTTCGTGTTATAATATTATTTTTCCTGTCTTCCTATTTGTACGATGGTCAGAATAGTAGAAAGTTTGTAATTAATATTAGGTGACGATATAAAAGTCAAGCATTTTTTTTTGTCCTCAGAAAATAGAGAAATATGCAAATTTTAGAAATAAGTATAAGATTTTAGTATTACGTAACTACTAACTACGAACTCTTCTCTCCTTTTTTTCTTGAGCGAGGGTGGTTCAGTTGGTAGCGCGCCAGGCTCGCAGTCTGCAGTTCCTAGGTTCGAGTCCCAGCTGGTACTAGCGGTGTGATTTATCTCCGCAAAATTCCCGCCCTGCCCACAGTCAGTAGAGGAACACCGATGGGGTTGGAGAGGCCGCCGTCAGATGAGGTGTTAAGCCGTGGCTCTGTGTGCGGGAGAGCCATACCCTGCGCACTTTAAAAAAAAAAACACGCTGAATGGCCGAGGCTACCATCTGTCTCCCAACAACCGTTCCAGTGGGTCCCTTCTCGCAACCTTCTCTGAGCCTTCGGGGTCATTGTGATTTAGCCCATTTTTTGCAAGAAGTGCAGGTCAAAGGTCAAACAATTCAATAACTCTCCTATTTATAATACGATAAAACCTTCTTCCTCTCGAAATTTATGAATGATTCCTTTCTTCTCAGATGTCGTACCTGATTCGTGAGACATAAGTTCTGTTTTATTTCAGTGCCACATCATGGGGGTGAAGTGCATCAGCTCATATGCCTCCACTTTTCACGGAGCAGTCGAAACCCATTGCTATTGGAGTAATAAATTATCACAGAAAAAGTACTGTAGGCAACGAACACGTGAAATAACGAGTTAAAAAAGATAGGTTGTCCCCACTGTAATTCGAACCCAGGTCTCCCCAAAAAAAGGATGCCAGGGATCTTAACCACTAGACCACCGAGGAACTGACCATTTCTTCAACTAAGTGAATCAACAGAAAGGCTTATGTGTTACTTAGTTGAAAAAATGGTCAGTTCTTCAGTGGTCTAGTGGTTAAGACACATGGCATTTTTCTGGGAGACCTGGGTTCGAATACCAGTCAGGACAACTATTTTTTTTCGACTCATTATTTCAAAGGTTCCATTACTATTGTTCTATTGTATATTATGCCAATGCCGCGAGGAATCGAATTGTAGTAATAATCCTATATATTTCAACTATTATTAATTTTATAGTATTTTTCAATATGTGCGAGTATTTAATCAACAAGTTGGAAGAATATAACAATAGAAATGGGTTTCGATTTTTCGATGAAGATGGCGAGGAGGCTGTGTATGAATCCATTTATTCCATGCCCTTAAAGTGTTGAATGTTTCAATAGCCATGACGAGAATGATTTACTAGAAGAGATCTTCCGAAGTTGATTTAATTTATCCATTTCAGATGTGAAAATGAATGACGTTGTATTAGATATCACCTTCTCTTAACTTGGATTGGCTTGTTTTAACTCTGAGCTGCATTTTTGTGCGCACAATGACTTTTCCAACACCTACATTTAGAGTAACAGAAACGAATTTGAAATGAGGTCCATAAGAAACCTTTTATTACAAATCAACAGACAATTCTTCCGACTTCCGATCTCTTTTCAAGCTTTTTATTCTAGAATTAACAACCTAAAATATTCAGGGCAATAAACACGACACAGTTTCGTGTGCTGCACAGCATTAATAATGCTTAATGTCATCGGTCCCTGATTTCACTTTTCCCACGTCTTTGATCTCACGATTAGTTGCAATCATCAGCAACTTATTACAGCGATGCGAGGATTATTTCAGGAAACATTTAATAATACGAATAATCAAAACTAAATGTATCCTCGCTTATTTTTATTTTGGGTAAAACCTATTTTTCACTTAGAACTAGGGACGGATCTGGGGGGATCAAGGCGATCACACACACCTTTTCAGAATGATAGCAAGCGTAAGAGAGACAAAAATATTAACCTTAATTATGGTTCATGCATTTTTCAAGAACCCCAAAACTAAAGATTAAAACCATTTATTAAATATAACGCACATTATAAGCTGAATTCAGTTTTCGTTTACGATATGCTGCGACTAAAGCTTTGATTTAAGAAACGCATGTTCTGTGCTGAATCTCTTGACCTCTATTGGAGGGGGAAGGCTCTCTCCAGAGATCCAAATAAATCCGATGATTTCGGTCCACAAAGCCCTCCGCCTTTCTTCCCGTTAATCCTCGCACGCCTTCGCAGCGCTCTCTGATGTTGCCAACAACTGGCTGCTGAAAATTGTTAGCAAATTGCGCCATCTATTAAGAACCCGAAGACATGCTTCATCATGAGGGTCATCATGCTGTCATCTCTACGCCGGCCGGCCGTAGCAGCACTTTAGGGTGGAAAAGAATAGAAAAAGAAACCTTACTCAACTCTCACGAGAAAACTTTTAAATGTGAATTGTTTCCACCGTTCAAGAGTTTATATATTTTCTTGTAATGACTAAAATGGCAGTTGTAAGTTAAGGGAATTTATTAATGGTATCGAAAAATAATTTAGACTTTATTTATGAATAATAAAGAAAAAAACTGCAAAATATTGTGTAAGCTTTCTTTAGATATAAATACATATGTTAGAAGAAGATTTTGGTGATGGATGATGATGATGATGCAAATGTTTTGTGTTGCTGGAATAATTTATTTTTAATAATATTTTTAAAAACAAATTTGTGTTTTGCTTTCGGTTTCCAAATGTAAGAAAAGGAATTAAAAAAGGAAAAAATTATATTATCTGAAATGCAGAAAGCTGTTGCGGTAAAATATACAGAAGAAATTCGTTTTTAAGGTTGTCATGTCTCTCTAATTTATTTATTTTTTATTTATTATTGTACTTTTCTGTATTTTTGTTGTTGTAAATATATATATCTATCTGTATTAAGTAAGTTTTTGGGAAGTGCTGATGTGGAGATGTGACTCATGAGCTGTTGTTCGGATCTGAGTTGGCTGACTTGTGTATGCTCACAAGCCGAAAAGCACTTTTACCACTATTTAAGACTATCCTCTGGTACGAGTGCTAGCTCGGAGACAAGCAATAATAAACAGGAGTCTGAGCGTCGCTGTTAAACTGGAAGGACGTTTGAACACGCATCGAGGGACGCCGCTCTTGCTAAAAAAATAAAATCCTTAAGGAGAGGGTTCGGTTCTGTGTGAACCAAGATACAGTTCTACTTGAATCAGGGTTCAGTTCTGTGTGAACTGAGGTATGGTTCTGTGTGAACCAGTTTGTAGGCAAGGATTAAATATCCTTTCGCCGAGTTTGAGGTCTGTAAAGAGAATCTGTGAAGTGCAGTTTTCCACCTCGTTGTATGAAGGTTTGCAGTAGCAAAGCAGTAAAGACTCACGGAATTGAGCGCATCGCCAGCACGTAATTGTATATGAATATAAATAAACTGTGTCGTCCATATACTACTCTCGTTCTTGAATTGTTGGACACTTTTCTACACATCACTTGGCGCAGCAAGTTTGAGGCATATGTCGGTAAGGGTGTAACAATCCGCGAACCTGTGATTTCACCTAAGTAAGGATGAATGTGATTAAGGGACGAATTGATCGTCCTCTGCTATGGAGTGGTTAATCGTTTGTCATCTGGCCCAACATGACATTTGAGGCAATTCAGCAGCATACGTAATTAGACATGATCAGAAGAAAAAATCTGCGTCGTTCCCTTACCACTGCTCACCACAAAAATCCAGTCTACTATTCTTCAGCATTTAATTCGTATTCAAAAGAAATAAATGAAATAGAAATAACATTTTTTTCTCCTTTTCAATATCTATTCCATATTTTGGAGAATTATTCTGTCTGTCTGTTCGACATCTCCTCCTAGACGATCAAAGCTAGGATCAGCAACCTTCTGCTGTAGTATCATCTCACTGTAATTCAGTGCACTGTCAGGGTTTCGACCCAAAATTAGGCCCTTCTCCCAAAGGTTGGTCGAAAACATTTCTCCATTGATAATGCTGGACATCGTAACGTGCTACTCCATTCATAATTTTCTATTCTCTTTTCCTAAGGAACGCGATTGCAGGGTCCCAGAGATTTCGGACTGTTGCGGTAGATTGAATCCCAGCCTATTTCAGTTATGAACACGATCTCTAAACCTTATCTCCAAGACATGGCTAAAACTGAGCCCTGTGGTACTCTTCTATATGTCTCTTGTTGCCATCACTCATTTTGTAATTAATCACGATTAGGTGTTTTCTGTTTGTCAGATATGATTCCAGCCAGTCTTCTTATTCCATATCTTTCTAGTTTCTTTTTAACAAAAATTAATGGTGTTTTTAAGAGCAACCGTTTTGAAAAAAAAATCATAAAGCACTGCTAAGGATTTCATGCATCTGTCTTTTGTCTATAAAATAAAATGTACTAAAATACTCCATAGCTTATCTCCTTCCCCTTTTTCCCCCTTCTGGAATTTTGCTGGTTATTTTAATATTTTTCTAAAGCAGGGTTTACATAAACAGCTTTTCCAGTATCTCGTAAATTATCAATGATATAGAAATCTGTATGTATAGAATGTAGAGTTTTCACCATTTTTATATACTGATTGTATGGGTGATCAATTAATTCGTGGACTGATGCCATAAGTACTCATATGTAGCGCGTTTTTCAAAGTAACACTAGATGGCGCTGTGCGTGACCACTGCAAAGGAGACTCCACGTGCCAAGGTCATTTGGCGTCGACTGCTGTTGTGTTAAGACTGTGATTCGAGTTGCGTGTCATAGACGGTTCTTTCAGAATGTCGGAAATTCAGACGGAACAGCGGTATGTCATTCGTTATTGTGTTAAGCGAGGCCTAGTGCTGCTGTGACTGTTGAAAAGATGAGTGAAGCCTATGGTAATGACTGTCTTCATAGGTCTGCCATTTTTAAGTGGCATAAGCGATTCAAGGAAGGACGCGAATATGTTGCCAATGGCCCAAGACACAGCCAGCCTTCTTCCTCAATAACTCCTGAGCAAATCGAAAGAGCCCTGGGAATCCTGAATGAAGACAGACGAATAACACTTTGTGAAGTGGCTGTGAAAATGTCAGTTTCATACGGAAGTGCTCACGCGATTGTGAAAACCCATCTGAAAATGCCACGAATCTGGGTTGGGTTGTTTTACCTCTGAGCGGCACTTTTTTGCACACCATGGGCTAAATGGCCAGGTCACATGGACCCCGAAGGCTCAGAGAAGGTTGGGGGAGGGGACCCACTGGAACAGCTGTTGGGAGACAGATGGTAGCCTCCCGTCAAGGCCATTCAGCGTGTTCTTTAACGTGCACAGGGTATGTCTCTCCCGCACACGGGGCCACGGCTTAACGTCCCATCCGACGGACGGCGGCCTTTCCAAGCCCATCGGTGTCCCCTACTGCCCGTAGGCATGGCGGGGAATTTTGCGGAGATAAATCTCAACGCTTACCCAGCTGGGACTCGAACCTGGGAACTACAGATTACGAGCCTGGCGCGCTACCGACTGAGCCACCCCCGCCCCCCACGAATCTGTGTTCAATGGATTCCACACAGTTTGACTCCAGAACAAAAGCAAAAAATGGGTACAGCTGTGCAAGGAGGTGCTTAATCGTTTTGAAAGCCAGGGTCCAACCTTCATGAATTGAATTGTGACTTGCAATGAAACTTGGATCTTTCACTACGATCCCGAAACAAAACAACAGTCGAGTCAATGGAAGCATTCCGATTCACCGAGACCCAAGAAAATTCGGATTTCTCGTTCAGATGGGAAACAAATGGCTCTTGTATTTTTTGACATCAAAGGTGTTCTCGTTACTCACTTTGTGCCTCGTGGGACAACCATGAATAGGAAAGCCTACTCGAAGATTCTCAGAACCAAACTTCGGCGTGCCATTCGTGAAAAACGTCCGGAACTTTCTGGTGTGACTTGGTTTCTCCATCGCGACAACGCCAGGCCCCATACGGCTAATATTGTGTAACCAGTGATCACTGCCATAGGTGGTGAGGTTCTGCCACATCCTCCATATTTCCCGGACTTAGCTCCCTGCGATTTTTTCCTCTTTCCGCGACTTAAGAAAGTTTTAAAAGGGAAACATTTCGCATCCGATGACGAAGCTTGCAGAGCCGTAACGACAACACTTCGCACGCTTTCGAAAAATGGCTTCAAAGACGCTTTTAATGCACGGGTACAACAATGGCAAAAATGTGTTCAAGGGAGAGTATTTTGAGAAAGGCAAATGACAGGAAGTTTCAGAGGATGATATTTAATGTAACCTTTTGCTTCTGTCCACGAATTAAATGATCATGCTATGTATTATACATTGGCGTCCAAAACTTAGGCATAGTTGAAAAAAATGGATAAAATGAAAAATGCTAGACGATAAAATGGAAAGAAGAAACAAATGTGCGATGTAAATGACATAAAATAAATCGGAGCAATGAACTTGAACTAATATGAGTTCAATAGGGTATCAATTTGAGAAATTACTTGGAGAAGCATTCGCTCGTGCACAAGAGTTCAGTAAGGTGTCTGATGACCCCTGAGAGCGATACAAGTGTCACATCGACGTTGTATGTTGTTTACAAGAGTACTAAAAATGTCTTGCTGCTATAAATCCCACTCCTGTACAAAAGCAGATTGGAGATGCAGGAGATTTCTGGGAGGAGGTTGAAGAGCTAAACTGCCTCCCCAATTCATCCCACGCATGCTCTATTCGACAGGTCCGGCGAATATGTTGGCTATGGCACAAGCTGGATGGCTTCATGTTAAAAGAAATCATCCACTAAAGCAGCCCTATGTGGGCACGCGATATCGTCCACGAACAGGAACTGCAGGCCAACAGCACCCCGAACACGTCTCATGAAGGGTTCGGGTGGAGTTCATCTCTTTATCTGAAGCATGTCAAAGTTCCTCCAGAAATGACATAGAACGGCGTGTGATCATGCGATATAATGCCACCCCCGATCAGCAAACCACCACCTCTTTAATGGTGCATTTCTCTAATGTTTGAGGGGTGAAAACGAGTTTTGGGTTCTTTCCAGGCATGATGACTATAAAAAAAAATACCCCCTCAAGCAGCTGCTTGCCACAGAGGTCTGACAGGAGCCTGTCAGTTTATATGCCATAGTAGAAGGTTCTGAGAGGATGGCAGGACCTCAGCAGAAAAACAGCACACACAACCATGCGTTACCCGGGGCTCGAACCCAGGTTCTTTAGATTAGTAGCCAAGCGCTCTAACCACTCGGCCATGATGATGACTATCAGTCTGTAAACTGAAACTGGATTCCTTACAGAAGATAACGTTGGTCCATTAGTTTGCGGTCCAATCCTGGTGTTGTCTGCACCACGATAACCTGCCTCTTCTCCCTGACAGAGTGAGTGGAATACAAACTGTACGTCATCTCGCATAAAGTCCTTGTTCATGAAATCTGCATATCTTTTGACTTGAAACTGTTCCTCCACGAGCCGCAGAAAGCTCCACAGCGAGCTCTCTTGCCTTCATGTGTCTGTTAGGTCTCGCTGTTAAGTGCCACATAGCGGTCATCCTAAACCCTTGTATGTCATGGTCGATTAACGTTTCTTGTCTCTTGGTACCTTCTCCGCAGCCTTTCACACCACCTATTGATGCACACCTATTGCCCTGGCAACATCACTCTATGTTCGGCCTGATTCCAATATCCCGATAGCCCGATCGCGTGTAAAGCACATCCATACGCTGTCTGTGTGACATATTGTTGCAGCAACAGATCGATTTGCACACAAACAAAATGCGCTGGCGACAACAAATGAGGTTTTCCACATCTATCCCGCTATTTATACCATTACATGATTTACAGTTCTTGCGACTTATACACGTTATATGGTCACACGCTATTGCATCATTACTCCCACATTTGCATGTCCCGCCGTTATCTGCGTGTGCCTTTTACGATTTTATTTTTGACGATTGTTTGTTCAATATAACCCATTTTTCAACTATGCTTAACCTTTGAACACCAGAATAGTATATTTTTGGGCATCAGGAAATAAACTTGAATTAAGTGAAAGAATGTTAAGGTGGTACAAAACAAGGTTAATATATATCTATAAATCAATAAAATAGTTTTTGCAGACAGCTAATACCAATCGAATTAATATAAAGAATTCACTTTATTATCCGTTTAGAAAAAAGTAAAACAAATTAATACCATGCTATTTTCAATATTTGACTTTTTAATTGATTTTATTAAACTTCATTAATTTTATTAATTTCTATGTAATCGTTAACAAGGGGGATAGATATGATAAACCACATTTGGTGTTGCCGGCGCATTTTGTTTGTATGTAAGCCGATCTGTTGGTGCAACAATATGTAACACAGACAGCATATGGATGTCTTTTGAGAGTTCTGAAAAACATGCTTTAAATACTGCCATGAAACAAAATTGATTAAATCCGTTATTATTTTTCGGTTCTCCTATATATTTGAAACATTTCACAGCCTTTTGTTTCTTTGCTAGATCAATTTTTTTTATTATGATTCATAGTTTTATTTTTTTAAATTGTTATTTACTTCTGATGGTCTTAAAGTGGCTTTAAAAATTCGCTCTCGTGAGTGTGCATGAACAAGAACAACTGAATATATCTACAAATGCCTTCTCATTCAAAGTATTGACAAATTCAGTAATAAAAGTGAATCTTTTAAAATCAGAAGTTGCGGATTTCATTGCACTGATAGAAAGAAGTGTTTCTCAACCGATTTGCGAAAGGCGGAGTACTTGAATTTATCAAGCATTTGCGATGTGGTATTAAATGCGAGATTGTAAGATCAGAGTCCAATTGGAAATCCCTCAATAGGGAAATTCTTAGCCCATTTTAGATTATGATAAAAACTACAATAAGAATAATATTTATTAATTTTTATCATATTTATGTATTTTACCACGGGAAATTCGTAGAGCATCGGTTAAGGAGAACGCTTAAAAAGCTCCAGAGTATGGATAAGCACACAAGAGAATTAAGAGAAAAAAAAATAATGTTACTCGATAATCCATTTTTTTTCCTAAAAGATGCAAATAAATTATGTAATATACATCATGATATAGATCTAATAATAACTATTTGCTTTGTCATTATTATTTTTTATTCCATTTCATTTCTCATTTAATTTGTAACTTTTGTGTTTTCATACAGATAGCAAAAAAAAAAATATTTTCAGAAATTCGCGAAACTGCGTTTTAGAGTCCTTTTTTTTCTCAAATAGAAATAATCATGAATATGTCGTAAACTTGTTTTACGACATACGATTGGTGCGCTTGAAATATTGTAAGTTTGTATTATGAGAAAAATTGAATTAGGGTTTTATTGTATTTTTCGAAATAAGATTGTTGTTTCTAAACTTGGTCCCACTTAACGTTAGGATGACGACTTAGTTGACGATTCGATTTTAAGCGATAAATCACGCAATAGTGCGGAGTGAAAAATTAAGTTATTTGACTTTTTTTTCTGTTAAAATATTAGAGACTTCCTAAAATGCAAATTACGAATCCCACATATTCTCAAACAACTCAATATGAATAGAGACAAGTTTCAAAAATGAAACTTTTGCTGAAAACTGATCGGCAGTGGCAAAATACGCTCTATTTGTAAGGTTGAAAGTAGGAAATGTATTATGGGGAATACATTTCCTACTTTCTTGAAAGTTGCGCTTTCTTTAGCTCATAGTTTGTGCATAAATAGCAGAAGTATTAGATGCTATCCAACGCAAATGAAATTCACTGGTGATGAAAGAATTTTTAGAATCTTCTCCTTTCCCGTAGAATTAGATCTTTTTTCAAATCTACAGGGAAATGCATTGCATATGGGTTTGAAAGCAACTATTCTTTCATTTTAAATATTCAATCTCCTTCGACGAGCTTGAGAGCATTTTTATTCATCCTGCGTCTTCTTCGTCCATTACGATCCTTCCTCAATTCCAATCAAATAAAATGATGCGTTTTCATCTCAGAAACATAAATTGATACTGCTGAGCTACTTGCTCTCATCAGACCATTCGAAATATATCATTTCAGACGATAAAAAATTAAATTACGACCTCCTTCAATTGGTTCTTCGAAGACACGAGGAATACATCGAGAAGGGATTTATTGAAGAATAATTCGTTAAATTTCATCTTACAGTGTGATATTTCTATATTCAGACTGAATCCCACTGAATAAGAGAATAAAAAGAATTATTTTCAAAGGCACATTACCGATATCAAATAATAATATTATTTGCTTATTGGACCAGGACAAAGTACAAGGAATTAAAAAATTAAATAACTCAATTCTCAAATTCAAAAATCTTCAAATTTAAAAATAAAAAAAGTTACTCCAGTAATACAAAACATGTTGCATAAGCTTTAATATCTAATAATATTACTGAAGTATTAATCAAAGCAATAAAGTATTTCTTTCATTCATTACTCTAATTAGCACTTTATAATGGTGAAAGGCAATTGGCAAACACAGAAGTCATTCCATTACTGATTTCACTTTCAATGGCAATATGAACAAGAGTCATAACAAGTGTTCAAAAATTGTTGTATTAATATATATATATTTCTTTAAATCTTGACGAAACATATCGAATCTTAATAGAGTACATTCTAATTTGAAACTTTGTTCGAATAAATAGAAACATTTAAGAGCCAATATAGGCAAAATATCGCTAATAGGTAAAGGCCCCAAGGACACGAAAAAAATTTTATGGGAAAGGCTCTAAAATGAAAAATGCAATTCTAGAGTCTAATTATGATAAGGCTCTTGTATTACATTTTTCCTAAATTGTATGCTAGATTCATATTCGATATTCATTTCTTGTTTACAAATTCAAACATTAATGCTTTGAATAAAGAAATCTGCTTAAATAATAAAACAATTGATATTTCATATTTTCGTATCTGAGTAATTCTGACAATGTTAAAGATCCGTTTTGAAATATGAATAGGAAACAAACTATTCAATGATCACAACTCCAACTTACGACATATTATATTAGAGAATAAACCCAAGCATAATTAACATATAGTAAATATTTTCGTCTTTCTTTAGTTTTGAAATATGCATAAAACAGTTTTTTGTTATCATATCAGCAAGTCTTTTACGTATTATTATCATAACATACACCGATTAGCCAAAACATTAAAACCACCTCTGCGTTATGCAAAGAAGTGCGCGTGCAACCAATCAGTGTCACGAGCCAAGGTTGTGAATGATGTATTAATACCTGGGTCGGAGCTCTCGCAGGCAGTATTTCGTTTCATCTCAACATGGGAAAAAGCAAAGGATTTATCTGATTTCGACAAAGGCCAGATCGTTATGGTAAGATATCTTGGTAAGAGCATCTCCGAAACAGCGACGCTGATAGGCTGCTCATGCTATGCAGTATTTGGAACCTATCAAAGATGGTCCGAAAGAGGTGACACTTCGAGCCGTCGACAAAGCGTGGGCCGGCCATGCCTCATTGATGCCAGAGGTCAGCACAGGTTATCCATCTTGTCCGCAGCAACAGGAGGGCTACTGTGACTGACATTACCCATGATTTCAATTGTGGTAAAGAGCCCAATGTGCCTGAACACACAGTTCATCGTAAACTCTTGAATATGGGTTCCGCAGTCGCAGCCCCATTCGTGTGCCTATGCTCACAGCCGTTCACCGTCATCAACGCTTGCAGTGGGTACGTAATCATCGACATTGGACCATAAAAGACTGGAAGAGGGTCGCATAGTCAGACGAATTCCGTTTTCTGTTACACCATGTGGACGGATGAGCTCGTGTGCGACATTTACCCACGGAAGCCTTCTCACCTGGATGCACTGTGGGACGGATTAACATTGCTGGACTGGATCCAGGCCGTTGGAGGGAGTGTGATGGTCTGGACAATATTTTACTGGAGAACAACTGGACCAATTATCCCTGTAGAGCATACTCTGACAGCTGTCACCTACTTGTTCCTATCTACTGGGCGCCGAGTCAACTCGGATTCTCAATATCCTTGTTTGTGGCGACCCAGGACGAAGTTTATAATTAGGTTTTGCCAAAGGCTGGACTTTACTTCTATAGTACTGTTCAGCCGCGACAGTGGATAGTCGTAAAACGTGGCATTTACCTCGATAGATGTAGTACATTCTTGCGGAGCATCTGGGTCTTGTCACTAATCATATTACCTGTCACCTACTTGAACATCGTGTCTGACCAAGAACACCCCTTTATGGCGACTGTATTCCCTGGCGGAGATGGAGTCTTTCAACAAGGCAATGTCACACTGCGAAGAAGGTTCAGGAATGATTCCTAAAACATGATGAGGAATTCCATTTATTGCCATGGCCCCCAAATTCGCCGGACATGAATCTTTTCGAGCATTTGTGGTTTGAGTTGGAGAAACTGGTACAAACAACATCACTCCAACCACGTAATTTACGGGAACTACGGGATCTTCTGTTACAGTCATGGTACCAAATATCAAGCGATACCTACCAGCATCTCGTTGAATCTATGCCTCATCGGGTGAAAACTCTTTTGACGGTGAGAGGAGGGCCTACATCACATTAGGTAGGTGGTTTGAATGTTTTGGCTGATTTTTGACGGTGAGAGGAGGGCCTACATCACATTAGGTAGGTGGTTTGAATGTTTTGGCTGATCGGTGTATGTAAACATAGATCCGTTCAATATTAGTTAATTTACAGCGTGTTTTCTGTAATCGTCATAACTATCTTAATTTAGGCTTTGCAGTAACAACCAGTTATATATCGCCGCCTTGGGTTCGCAGCGGTACGGCGGTTTCACTACCGCTGCCGGGATCTGGGTTCGAATCCTGGGATAGCATAATTATGTATCTTTGTTTTTATGAGAGACCATGACAAGCTACATAGAGCTTGTAGGTGATCTCCTTCCTTTGTGTGTGTTAAAATATGCGGATATCCACAATTGAAAGATCAACTCTCATAAAAAAAAAGTTTGCGCTGTTTTACGGATCAACCCTTGGCAAAACTCCGAAATGGGAACATTGCAACAAAAATGTAGTTGGTCTGTTGTGCATTGTAGTCTATGTGGTAAGATTCGAAAATAAGAAACAAAGCGCATTGCTCTTAATGTAGCATCTGCTTATCAGATCCGGGGCGGGGGTGGCTCAGTCGGTAGCGCGCCAGGCTCGTAATCTGTAGTTCCCAGGTTCGAGTCCCAGCTGGGTCAGCGTTGAGATTTATCTCCGCAAAAATTCCCCGCCCTGCCTACGGTCAGTAGGGGACACCGATGGGCTTGGTAAAGGCCGCCGTCCGTCGGATGGGACGTTAAGCCGTGGCCCCGTGTATGGGAGAGCCATACCCTATGCACGTTAAAGAACACGCTGGATGGCCTTGACGGGAGACTACCATCTGTCTCCCAACAGCTGTTCTAGTGGGTCCCCTCCCCCAACCTTCTCTAAGCCTTCGGGGTCCATGTGACCTGGCCATTTAGCCCATGGTGTGCAAAAAAGTGCCGATATCTTGATCATAATCATAGCATCGGACCTCATTGGAGCTTATCCACGGATGCACAATGTTAAATGAGGTTCACGGATGTCCTTGCTAATGGAAATACGAACTTCACTTTTAGCGCAATTAACATTTGTCCTGAGGGACACGAGGGAAGTAAGAATTTTAGTCGTTTGTGTGAATCTTTACTTTTCTCGAAAGCAGAAAATGGGCAAGTCACAAACACCACAGGTGACAGGAGAGTGTTAAGGAAGGTTGTTGTGCTGTTTTACCTCTGATCGGCATTGTGTTGCACACAGTGTGTCTAAATGTGCCACAGTGGCCTAAATGGCCAGGTCCCAAGGGCTCAAAGAAGGTTGGGAAGGGAAGGAAGGTTGAGTGATAAGTAAAGTTAGATATTTACCTTTGAGGTAAAAGTAGAATTAAATTCTTAAGTATTGTTATCCAAAGGATTTCGAATAAGCTCTTTTCTCTCTCCTCATTATTGTTTATTTTTCTGATTTTTTCTAATTTCTCTTAAAAGCGAAAGGCTTATTTTTTACGAATTTTCTCTTCAACGCTTTAACCATGAGCAACGACTTTCAAGCAACTGCCTTCTCTCCGTCGCTTTCAAAACCGATAGTGCTGACGCCGTGTCCTCCGGATCATTTCAGCCATCTTCTTCCTTCCTCCTCTCTTCCCTTTCTCTCTCTCAAGTGAGATGCGATTCTGCCACAAACAGCTCCTCAGCAGAAGACCAACTTCTACTTTTTCCTCCTCCTCCTATCAGTCCGACTGCTCATCAAGGGTAGCTCCGACCCCTGATTCCCGAGCTTCGTTTTTCCCCTTCTCCGCGCGCCGCCGAACCGAGTTATAATGCCCTTGTGATGACCTTGGCATCGGCTGACCGTGTTTGTTATGCTCCGCACTAAAGAGATCCACGCGAAGCGGTACAGAAGCCAGTGATGCGACGGGGAAGCGGAGCCGCAGAGTCCTATCAGTGCGAAGCGCATTGGCTATAGTCGCCTCGATGACGGTATCAAGAAACAGCTCATGTATGTCACGTTTGCCCCTAATAGATGGGCAGCGCGACATCCACGGAAGATGCGGACAGCTCTCAGTGCTCCCTGGGGCTGTTCCACGAGTCCGTCGCATCAATTCGCAACTTTGTGCCACACTGCACGTGACTACGAGGTGGAGCGTCCCAATCATTTCTTAGCTTCTCCCAGTGCACAGCAACACCCATTACCTGCAATGCAGGTGGCAACAGACTCCTGAATTGCGAACCGTGCCTCGCTCCAAAAGTCATTTCGTTGGCATCGTTCGTCGCCCCCGACAATTTTCTTTTGGTTGAGCCAAAACTTATTCGTTTTCGTGATGTTCGTGCTCTTTACTTTTTCTTTCGCTGTATTATATTGAATCAATAACTCTTTTTGAGCTCGAGATGGTTGTTAATGATGCGGAATGAGACGTGCCATCATTCGATTCTTACCAAGAAGTCTTCCAAACGACAAATTACACGCTTACCTTCGTCTGAGGAGAGTTCCCATTGCAATTTGCACGAAACTATCTCATAGGCAAATATTTGCATAATGTGCATATGTGACGAATGAATTAGATTGGTTTCAGTGAAGCGCTGTCAAATCGCAGATCAGGTGAGAGTAATACTTAGCATACTCAATTGGGGTATGATCTGACGAAGCTTTGGCATATCATATGAATTTATCTACTAATGACATCTACAGATACGAATGTGTGTTAGACATGCACTTACTCTCCGTGATTATTGGCTATTGGTTTCGACAATTATTCACATGCATTCATTTCGTATATATGCCATCCGCTACTTTATGAGGATCATTCACATGTTAGGTCAATGGAAACTAAAGTCAAACTCCCTGCAAATTCTTAAATTGACTTTTTCTTTTAAAAAAAAGGTGCTATCTAGATTAAATATATCTAAACCTCGATTTCTGGGAATATTCGCTCTGAAGCTGGAGTATTTAAGAGATGTATCAGCGATATATCAGTGATGCGTTTTAAAATATTTGCACAAAATTGACTAATATTACAAGAATTACTTCCACAGATTTCTAAATTCTACATTTACTTGTTAAATGTTTTAAAATAATTTTGTTTGTCTTTTGTATGTCTATACAGTTCTAAAGTTCTAAAGGTCTAAAGATATCTTAATGGTACTGGTAATAGGTATATGAGTTATTATGGAATATTATGGAAATATTTTAAGAGAAAGAGTTTACCAAGGACAGATTCAGTCAAGTTCCAAAAATTTTACTTTTACATGGCACCAAAGTTTTTGAGTTCCCTTCCTTACTAAATTAGAATGGTTAGTAACTACACAAGTTAAATTGTTAATAGGAACTTCAATTTGGTTTTAAAAAAGCAAAATTTATTCTTAAATGCTTTTTTCAGTACGCTTTTAAAAATGATCTTTTGTTTCACTTTGTCGTTGGTCTGTCGACATTCAAATTTTTTTGTTGTTACAGATAAGCGAAACATTCCTTTGCGATTTGATTAGTTACTAACGAAATAATACTAGAATATGCATTTTTGGAATCTCTCAGTAGTTTTAATAATGTCCTCTTAGTGTGGGCTTGCAAAGGACGCCTTCCGTTGGATGAGACGTAAATACATTACCCGTTTATAGGAGAGCCATATCCTGTGCATGTTAAAGATCACTATGAATGGCCTTGACGAGAGGCTACTCATCTCTCTTATAACAGCTGACCAGCTATCTCCTTCCCTCCAGCCTTCTGCGTTTCTTGGGGTCTTTGTGACCTAGCCATTTCGCATATTTTGTGCAAAAAAGTATACTTTTAGAAGTAAAACAACAACACTGCTCAGTGAATATCTTTTCCCAAGCCTGAACATTAGTATAGCTGAAAAACACTTCTTTATGTTTAAAGGCACATTAGATGAGATTGATCAAAAACTCAAGTCCGCTCAAGTAGAAACGTTCTTTTTTTCTAAACCTGACCCTATGCTCAAGTGAACAATACTTGCACATATTTAAAAACTTACTGGATGTTTTTGAAAAACATTAATATATATATATACATACTTATGCTGTTGGCTACTTTTCCAAACTCTTACTCTGTGTTAAGTGAGTAAAAACTGCAAATCTTTAAAAGAACCCACTCGATGACTGTTGAAAAAATCCTGTCTGTAAAGGTCCAATGGATCACCTTTACCAAATTTGATCTTGAATTCGGTAGATCAATAGCTGTCCTTTTTAAAACACGTCGGATATTGTGGAGGAGCAAAACCACCTGTACATTGCAGCTGTCCAGTAAGTCTCTTTCCTCAAGATTTAACGTGTCTTTATGAACAGAGCTCTGCGCGGATGCGGATACTGTCACTGAAAATCGCTCCGCGGATAAAATATTAATTTTCCGGATAGCGGATAAAACCGCGGGGAAAATAATTATGTTAAGGCGGATAACGAATAAAATTTGTAGGAACGTGTCAAATATTATTGTGATTATTGAAGGTTGACATAAGTGAAAAAAAATGATTTGAAAGTACAATGATGATATTCACTTTAAAAAGAAAAAAATATGTATTGGGATAACGTCACAAATTGAAAGAAAAATTCATATGAAATAATAGATTATTTTGCTGACAAAGCACATATCAATTTAATAAAAACATTTACTCAAGTGTTATGTAGATAACGAATTAAATACGAAAATTTCAGTCGTGGCGATCGCGAAGTTTACAGAATGAAAAATAGAGGGGAGGTATTGAGTAATATAAAAAAGGAATGTATTCGCAAAATTGAGGATAACTGTATTTAAAAGTACAAAATTTACTCAGACGAATTTAAAAAATTACATTCTGTTGAGTTGTTTTACCTCTGAGCAGCACTTTTTTTGCACACAATGGGTCACAAGGACCCCCGAGGGCTCAGAGAAAGATGAGGGAAGGGGAATCACTGGATAGCTGTTAGGACATAATGGGAGACTCCCATCTAGGTCATCCAGAGTGTTCTTTAACTTACACAGGGTAGGACTCTCTCGCACACGAGCCAAGACTTTACGTCGCATCTGACGGACGACGGCTTTTATAAGCCTATTTACGTTCTGGTAATTTTTATCTAATATTTAGTAAGGCATATTTTTCTAAAATATACTTTTTTACAATCACGGTATAGTATTCACTTAATTAATAGTCATTAATAAATAACTAGACTATTAACCTCGAAGGCTATTAAATACTAGGTAGGTGAAAAAATAATGACCGATTTTAATCCTCAATCTCAACAAATCATAATTCATCTCGTAATAAACTTTATTAATCGAAATAAAAACCATCAGAATCTACACATTTCTTCAAATTAGAAAAAATTGATCACTGCCATTTCGATAAAAATCCGGAATATTGGAGTAGATGAATTCTTTGAAGACGTTTTCTGCCGCCTCACGGTTGTTGATTTTTTTCCTGGAGAAAATTTTCCAAATGTTTGAATAAGTGGTAATCTGTTGGCGACAGGTAAAGTGAATAATAATAATTTATTTATTTCATATACTGTACAAAAATAGGTATAACAAACCTTTGAATGTATTACTCACGAAGATAACTTATATGTGAGTAGAGAAAAACACACACAAAACTCTAGATGTTTAAATGCATAACAAGACACAAAAGACCACAGCTGAATACACTTAGATTTACATAAAGGTGAGCCTGCGGCTGTGCAAGCTGGAAGTGATTTCGTTTAACCATCTTTCACAATAAAATTAAATGTAAACAATGGATGAATATGGTGGATGGGGCAGAGTTTTGTATCCCAATTCGTTCAACTTTTGAGGTGTCATTTGTGTAAGGTACGGCCGAGAATTGCCATGGAGAAGCATAGGACCTCTTCGATTGACCAATGCTGGAGGTTTATCGTGCAATTTCTAGTGCATTTTCGTCGAGTTCATTTCCAAACGTAATTACCTTACGTTTGGAAATGTTTCCCTCATCCCATGCTTCGATAGCATTGCGAGTTGTCTGGATCCCATTGTCACCAAGTTTGAATTCGTGTAACAGAATTATACACAATTCCATTTTTCCCAATATAACTTTCAGACGACTGAAAATAGCAAAAATGAAATGCTTTAAAAACAAGCAAAGAATAAGATTTAAAACGACATATAACATGAGCCCAAAATATATATATATGTTAATTCACAATTAACAATAAAGAAGAGAACACATTAAAATCTGCCGTTATTTTTACACCAACCTAATAGCTAATATACACGGATGCTAATAAAGTTTTACTTATGCGGATAGGACTTTTGTTATCCGTGCAGGGATCTACTTATGAGCAATATCGTTCAGATTAAAAACCCACTGGAGATCCTTGATTGGCAATTCCCGTTTTAATATCTATCCAGTAGGTCTCCTCAGGAAACCGCCTCACCAGGCTATGTGAACAATTTCGAAACATTTTAAATATGTAATGGATGTTTTTGATGAGGGAGAATTTTCATCTACATCTAACATCTGTCTAGTGGATTCTTTTATCCGAACACTGCAGAGATTAATTTATCCTAAACTTTAAAGTATGTTAAATGGCCTTGATCAGGCATTCGTACTTAGATCGACCTCCGTCCAATGGGCATCTTTCATCAAACTGTGACTAACTGAATAGTACTTGTACGATTTAGAACAAGCTGAAGGTTTTTGATGAAAAATTCCCAACTATATCTAACAGCTGTGAATTGGGTTTCCTTTCTGAATTCAGACTCTGTATTCAGATCAACAATACTTGTGCATGTTAAAAATACACTGGGTTTGATTAATAAGAGCGTTGGGTTGGGTTGGCTCTTCGCACAATGGGTTAAATGGCCAGGTCAGAAGGACTCCAAGGACTCAGAGAAGATTGGTGTAAAGGAACCTACTGGACAACTGTTAGATACAGATGGAAGAGACATTTAGGTTTAGAGATGGTAGGACAGATGGTTTAGAGACACATGGAAGATTCCTGTCACAGCCTACCAGCATGTTCTTTAACGTGCACAGGGTCTGGCTCTCCTATACATGGAACCAAGGCTTATTGACCCATCCGATGGACGGTGGCCTTTCCAAGCCCATCGGTGTCCCCTACGACCGAGGGCAGGGCTGGGAGTTTTGCATAAATAAATCTCAATCTGGCTCAGGTGGAATTTTTACGAGCCTGGCACGTTACCAGTTGAGCTACTCCCTCTCCGAATTATTGAGAGCAACCGGTTGCCCTTCTTTATCGAAACCCTTAATAAACTGAACGAAATATCTGCACTTTAAAACACACTCGATTGCCTTGAAACATTGCATCCATCTAGACTAGCTTTCTAACTCTTCCATCTTCCTAACCTCTCTCTAGTGGGTCGCTTTCCACCAAACTATAAGTAGCTGAGCAATATCTGTAAAATTTAAAATAATTTGGATGCTTTTGATGACAGAATCTCGACTACACTAAACAGATGTGCAGTGGCATCCTCTTTTAACTCTGATATCGCGTTTAGATTATCACCACACATGGGATGCAATGTGAGCACAGTGCAACGGTGCGTCTCACAGAACATCATGGAACACCAAATGACACAAAGGGTAAGTAAGGGACCAGAACACAGCAACACAGGATGTGAAGATCGGATCTTCTCTAGAAGGACCATTTGCGACCCTTTCACACAGCGACTGTGCTGCAGAGTGATTTGTGGACATCTACGAGTACCGTAGTCTCCCCACAAACTATTAGACAATTGTTGCATAACGCAGAATGAGGGCGAGACGTCCAGTCCGGCATCTGCCATTGCACCGGTAATGCCGTTTCCACTGGAGTTGAGCAAGGCAACATTGGACTACGGAATGTAGGAGAGTCCTAATTCACAGACGAGTCCCGATTCTGTTTTTCAGCATGCCAGACGGCTGTTTGTCTGTATGGTTCGGTATCTTCAACGACATAAGGCAGACTCTGCTATTAGCCACCATATGGCTCCCCAACGTGGTACAAAGGTAAAGGGAGGCATAACATATATTGCCTGATACGTCTGCTCCTTTTTTCTGGTGTACTATTAATGAGACATTACATCAATGATATCGTTGATCCTGTGGCACGAGCCTTTCTTACCGCCATGCTTGGACTTATTCTGCAGCAGGACAACGCCACCCCCACACACTGCACGTACAATGAATGGACAACCTCCAAGGTCTGGACATTCTCCCATGGCCACCACACTCCCTGGACTTTTCGCCCATTGAGCATGTGTGAGACCTTATGGGTCGCCGCCTTCGTCAGCTCCTTCTGGCGGTGGACCTGGTACAGTTGCCCAATGGATGCTGTTTCCAACGCCATACTTTAGGACACCATTAACCGTCTGATTGATGGAATGCCGAGACGTCTACAGGCTGTATAATTGCCTGAGGTGGGCCTACTATGTACTGATGAATCTGCAATAAACGCACGTACTTGAGTTCTGACGTTCCGATTTTGATCATTTGCACATCTATCCTTATAGCTACCGTCCTGTCAGTTTCGGGCGTATACATCATTTCCTTCGGGGTGTTTCGACTTCCACTTTGAGCAGTGTAATACTAGTGTAATACTAGTATTAGTGAGTCGCATTCTGCACAATGTGAGTAGCTGATAAATATCCGCATGATTTGATTAAAAAAATAGCCGTATACATCTAACAGTTGTCCAACTCTTATCGCATTTTTGGGTAAATATTACCTGTAAAAGTTTAAAAGCACAATGGATATCTTTGATGGGGGGGGGGGGGGGGGCGGTTCCTAAAAGCTGTCTCATAGGTCATCTCCTCTTCAGATGAGCAGGAAAAAGTTTTGCTCTCTCACCTAATATTTTTTTGCTCACTCGACTCGGACTATAATTCTAGAAACAGCGCAACTACGGAAGCAGAAAAAAAAAGCGTATTTTTTTGTAAAGAAATTCATTCTTTTCTACGCTGCCAAATCATTTTCGTATAATGAAAAATCCTAGGAGTAAGCTTTTCGTTTTCTTGGATTTTCTTAACGATTTTTAAAGTGCTGAATTTAGGCGAAAGTTTCGCCTTTGGCTATTTCGGGCAGAAGGATACAAATGACTTGAACGGAATTGAAAAATGCTTTCTGGAAGAGCTGGGGCCGAAACTGGGTCAAGTTATAACCTTGCCTTTGGCATGACAGGGGATATTTTTATCCGATAACATTTTCTAGGTGGCTGTTTTTTCGTTAGTTTTGGTATTAAAAAAACAACTGATTTTTGAAAATAAAATTGCTGTTAGTTTCTTTACAGTAAGGCCATCGGATAAACCCCCGTCTTTTTTTCTCGTTATTCTTTAGAACTTCAAAAGAAACTTTTATTTTTACAAATTTAATCATTTGTATTCATCTCGTGGCTTTACTTCCTACAATGAATAAGGTAGGAGAAAAATGATCCATCGGATTGAGAGGGTCAAATCCTTTTTCGCTTCTTGATCTTTTTTTTTTTCTTTTAACGTATAGTTTTCATTTTTATATTATTTTTTTCAGTTCGTTGAATTTTAGAATAGTTAAGTGATCTGAATGTCAGGCACGCACTTTATGCAATTATGTTTTAGTAATGTACATAGACAAGGATTTTTTTCACACAACGGGCTAAATCGCCCGAGAGCTCAGAGAAGGTTGGGGTAGGAGACCCACTGGAACAGCTGTTAGGAAACAGGTTGTAGTTTTCCATCAAGGCTATCCAGCGTGTTCTTTAACACGCATAGGGTACCGCTCTCCCGGACACAGAACCAAGGCTTAACGTCCCATCCGACGGACGGCGGCCTTTCCAAACCCATCGGTGTCCCTTACTGGACCCGAGGGAAGGGTGGGGAATTTTGCGGACATAAATATCAAAGCTGGGCTAGCTGGGACTCGAACCTGGTAACTACAGATTAACGAGCCCAGCGCGCTATCGACTGAGCCAACCCCGCCCCATACAGACAAGGAAACTAAAAGAAAGAATAAATGCTGAAATAAAAAAAAAATGTTAATTAAGTTAATTTTCTTTGATTTCATTTTTATTTTCTTTAATGAAAGCTATCATTTTCTTCTTCGAGGTATCCTTCTGCAGAAAGTAATTCTATGAAGGTTGGCAAAAATTAGGTCAGTGATTTCTGATTCAGTTATTTGCTGTTTTTTGTTTCGAGAGTTAAAACCAAGACAAAGACCGAATGAGACCTTTCTTATTGATTAAAGATCTTGGGGCTGAATCCATCTAGTTTACATTACTCTCTATCAAGGATGAATAAAATCGGCAATCGGAATCGGGAGCAGGAAACAATGGTCATAATTGGTAGACAAAATTATCAATTAACGTTCCAGGTCTATTCTAAAACGAGTGTATTTACAACCGTTCTTAAATGACTAATTAGCAACAATTATTAGCAATAATTAGCAAAAATTTTGAAGCTGTTAAAAAAGTTTTGAACAACTAAGATTACGTCTGGCAATCCTCTATAAATTTATGCCAGGAATTTTAAACAGAATTTTATTCGCCAAACAGTAAAATTTTCGCATTATTTTTTTTCTATAATGCGTTTCACGTTAAGGAATGATTGTGCATGTAAACATATTGTCGCCTCAAAAGACCATATTTGAGTTCTGGCTTAACCGATCTTTCGCCTTATCCGTTTTCGTGTTAAGGGGTTTTCGACTTTAGTAGATAAAACTCATTAATTTGCTTATGATTTGCTGGCAACATAAAAGCTTCACGAGTAGTCGCTTCCACTATGCTCGAGATTGGGTCAGACTGTTTTGTCTTCATTTCAGGGCTTTAGTTTGCCGTTAAGCTTGTGCAGCATTGTATCTATTGTGTTTGATCGCATCATAGGTGATGTGCAGTGCTAAGTGAGTCAGATGATCGACCGTTTCGACTTAGCCGTTATGCAAATGCGAGAAAGCATAGCACTATGAAGTACACATTTATTTCATGACAAAATATGGATTTTACAATTGATATGAAGACAAAATAAGAGATTGACAATTAATTGATACGAAAGCAAAATGTGGAATTGACAATTGATATGAAGACAAAATATGAAATTGACAATTGCATATTTTCAGTCGTTTAAAAAAATAATATCAAAATTTACAACATATTTATAAACAAAAAATGGCATACAGAATTTCATATTTTCAGCCCATGCTGAATATTTACAAAATTATTGAATTTCAGGTGGATTTATCCATATTATACCGAACATATATTAGAATTTTGCAAGTTCGGTCTGACATATTAAACAACTAATGTGTTAATGATTAAAAAAAAAACTCTAACAGCTGTGTGATAATTAAATCTGACAATACATTACTACCACAAGGAAGGTCTATGAAGAAGGCGACACCTCAATTGAGGGACAATATCTATTCCATATCCGGGGCTAAAACCCGGGTCCTCTTGACCAATACCAAATACACTCCTATTAGGCCACCGAGACGGTTGTCATAAATTTACACTGCCCTACCAAATGAGCCGTGATTGACTCAGTAGATAGATGTGCATGGCGCGTCATCTATAGTTCTCAGGTTCAAGTCTCATCTGTGTTTAACGTTGAGATTTATCTTCACTAAACCTTCACCCTGCCCTCGGTCAGAAAAAGGTCAACAATGGGCTTAAAAAATCCCCACAAGCTTCTTCCCACAAAGGTTCTTACAGGGGCTGTAAATATAATTCTCCACAGAGAAGAGGAAGGCGAAACCTCAGAAGAAAGACAACATATGGAAAGAAACATCCTCGCCTCACCAAGTTCCTTTTATCCGTAGCTAAGCATTTTAAGCCCACGGCTAACCGTTATTGTTGTACTAATTATAGCTGTTATGATCTTCCGGAAACATTCTGCGTCTGTGATGAAGAGTAGAGAAATTTGTTGCCATTTTAATGGCATTCACAAACAATTTTAAAAATTTCTAAAGGGTAGAACTAGCTTCCATGGTTAAATTATTGCGTTAACTGTTGCTACAACAATGGGAATTAGTAAATTGAATATTAAGAAAATTATACAGTACAATACCTTTGCAACAAAATTGTTATAACTAAAATTGTGCTAAAGTATAATGAAAACGGTTTAGAAATAAGATATAAAGTTAATAATGCACTGCTTGCTTTTAACCGTCATTTCGGAACCTGAGTTGTGAACATAACTTAAATTATGTTTCAGAGTATTAATTTATGAACTTGGACGTGTTCTCTTTGCATATCTCATGAATTAAAAAATTCGATTTTTTTTAATTAATTGAGTAACCGCAGAAATGTTTCCAAGAGAATCAGAATTTTGGAAGATTTAACCATGGTTGAATTGTGTTAAAAGAAATTATGCACTAATAACAGATATTAATTTGGATTCATTATCTAATGATCCCCATAAAATATATATTTTTATTTTGCAAATGACAAAATTAATTCGTTTTCATACATCTCATAATTCTTTTGTTAGAGTAAATACTAAAACTTGCCTAGATCATCTTTTTATTAGTACCTTCAGTTTCATCATCATCATCATCATCATCCTCAAGCAGCCATGGGCTACGGAGGTCCAACCAGACCGTGCAATTTAGTTCTCCAAGCAAGTCTATCCTGAGCTACATCTACTGCACCTGGCCACTGCACACCAATTCTAACAAGGTCCTGTTTGACATTGGCTGCCCACCGCATCCTAGGTCTCCCCTTCTTTCTGAGGCCTTTAGGCACTACTGTTCATAACCCTATTCGCCAATCTATAATTATTCATACGGGCAACATGGCCAAACCAACGGAGTCTCTCTCTGCACAATATGCTGCTTAAAGGAGGTTGCAAATTCCTTTGCCTAATCTCATCATTAGTTACAACGTTGAACCACCTAATGCCAAAGATACTGCGTAAGCATCTGGAATCAAATGCATCTAGTTTCCTGCTATCTTGTTTACAAAGTGTCCACGTTTCACTACCATAACTAACCCTAGAAAGAACCAAACTATTATACAGTCTAATTTTAGTCTTTAGGTGTATACGCCTATTTCTCCACACTCTCCATAGGTTCTTAAAAGTCCAGGCAGCAATCCCTATTCGTCTGTTAATTTCACGCCGCACATCACCATTATCTGTTACATAGCTCCCAAGATAATTAAACTGTGACACCTGCTCAAGACTGCAACCATTCAGATTAACTGAATCACAGCCTGCCTGACCAATTTTCATCACTTTAGTTTTCTCTCTGTTTATAACCAAACCTACTCTACTACCAGTCTCATCAACAGCTCGAATGAAAGAGTTCATCTCATCAACATCATTTGCCAAAAGGGCTAAATCATCAGCATAATCTAAATCAGAAATTTTCGTATCTCCAGCCCATTTAAGGCCAAAATCTTTTCCTTGAAGTGAATTTCGCATAACATAATCAATAACCAAACTAAAGAGAAAAGGAGACAAAATGCACCCTTGTCGAACACCAGAAGTAATGCTAAACCAATTGCTACAAGACTTACCAACTCTCACACACGACTCAGTGTTATTATAGAGAGCTTTCATAACGTCAACTAACTTGTCTGGTATACCATATGATCTCACAATCAACCACAAATTATGACGATCAACAGAGTCGAAAGCCTTTTTGAAATCAAGAAAGCTAGCAACCAAAGGTTTCTGAAACTCTAAACATTTCTCAAGAATCTGCCTAAGTGAAAATATCTGATCCACACATCCCCTACCACTTCTGAATCCACATTGCTCATCACGCAATTGACTGTCAACCAGATTCTTAATTCTATTAAGCACAATCATGGAAAGAACTTTACCTGGAACAGAGAGCAGACTGATACCCCTATAGTTATCACAAGAACTGCGATCACCTTTTTTGAAAATAGGAATAACAATAGCTCTGGTAAAATCCTTAGGAACCATGCCTTTATCATAAAAGATATTCAGAATTTCAGTCATCCAAGTGGTAACCGAAACATTCCCAGCTCTCAGCATTTCCGTAGTAATTTCATCTACCCCTGGGGATTTATGAAGTTTAAGTTTAGAAACAGCCAAAATAACTTCAGATTGTGTTATAGGGCCAACATTAAAGCCACCAATGCATCTATCATCATTGCAAACAATGGGAGTAGAACTAACTACATTGTTTAGAACATCACTGAAATGCTCAGCCCACCTAGCCATGACAGAATCCTCCCCTTCTATAACCTTACCTTGTTTATCCTTCAATCCTTGTATGCCTGTCCGTTTTCTACCACACAAAACATTAACTATCTGGTACAGCTCTCTGCTGTTGTGCTGTCTAACTGCTTCCTCGGCTTTGTCAGCCAAACCATCAAGCCAAAGATTCTTATCAGCAGCTAACTGATCCTTTACAAGTTTATTAAGGTCTCTGTAATGCTTTCTATTAGGACTAGTAGGGTATTGATTAAGGGCATTCCTGCAGTTCTTTCTTTCCGAAATAAGCTCAAGTGCCTTATCACTCAGATAATTTTGCCTCTTCTGCTCCTTTTTTCCTAAAAGAGTACTGTTAGTGTCCAAAAAAGCCTGTTTAAAATGATCCCATTCTTCCTCAACTTCAGTAGTAAGCAAACCATGATTGTCATAATGACTAAGTAACCTATCATGGTAAGCTTTGGCTATAACTGGATCTTTCAGAGCTTCAGTATTAAAAGTAAATTTTTTAACCCTAGCACAACACTTTTTAAGTTTAAGTTGCAACACACTTTTAACAAGGTAATGGTCCGATCCAATTTCAGCTCCCCTATATGCCCTGGTATTCCTAACAGAACTAGCCCATTTGCTGTTAATTAATATGTAATCAATCATATTCTTATGCAGCCCATCAGGTGAAACCCATGTGTACTTATGTATGTCGCGGTGTTTGTAATAAGTGTTAGTTATTCTGAATCCATTGAGTTTACTTACCTGTGGGAGACGTTGCCCATTGCCATTGCAGCTACCAATACCAAAAGGGCCTATTACTCCTCCCCAAAGGTCAGAGTCAGTACCAACTTTGGCATTGAAGTCACCAAGAACAAGGGTAATATCTCCTTTCTTGACAGAATTCAGAATATCCTGAAGTTGTTCATAAAAGCTATCTTTCTCATCCTCATCGGCATCCTCAGTGGGGGCATAACAGCAGATAACATTCAGGTCTTTAACGCTTGTCTGAATTTTGCTGTAAGAAACCTTTCATTAATGCACTCATATCCTAGAAGAGCATCGCTAGCGTGTCTGCTGAGAAGCAGACCCACGCCTTGGTGATGCTTATTGTCTTCCCTCCCTGAAAAGAGAGATTTAAGATTATTTTTAAGAATCTAGACACTGTAATTACATATATCTTAAAAAAACGATATCTTAGATCATTTTTTTTATTTCCTCTAACATTTAATTTCGCAAGCACATTTAACATACTGAATTTATACATATTTCACTAAGATTAATTACAGTAAATTAAGAACGTTATTATCAGTATTATCGTGGGATCATGTGGCAAGGTAGATGCAAATTTGGTAGTCGAGATATTTCTATACTACTTTTTTTTATTAAAGATATGCAGATAATATGCTGCAAAATAAGAATTAAAAACTAAAACCATGAAGATAACAAAGCTATCATAAATCCAAGTAAGTTCGAATGAAATTTATGCGAAAGATTTAAATCATAAAAATTGGATGAAACTGAAAGATATTTTAGAAGATGTAAAAATATGTTAACTAATGCAATTGTGGAAACTAAAAATAATTATCATAAAAAAACGTTTATATACTGATATACCTGAAAAAAAGGGAGAAAGCTCTTAATGAAATGAGTGATGGACAAAAGGTAAATTTCACTTTTCATGGAATGATGACAAGGGACGAAAATAAATTAATTATACTGGGGAAAAAATTCAGAGGAATTTGTTAATAAATTTAATTATTGCTTTACTGGCATAATTTTGTTATTATTTCGGCAAAATCTGGATCATGCACTGAGACTGAAAAGATCATTAATTTAAATTGCAAAGTAACAAATTCTATCTACTATAACAAGAAAATTTTGACACTACCCTGGCACTAAAAGAGAGAGAATCACCCGGTATGGATTGTATTTGAATCACAACTACTAAAATGCATTTTTAATGAGATTGGGGATATATTTTGTACATTGGTAACTCTTTCGTTTATGGAGGGTGTCTTTCTCAAAATTTAATGCTCGCTCTAAATATTCGCCTACTTAAAAATAGAGAGGCAAAGTAAATTGAAAATTACAGACTAATGTCAGTTTTATCTCCTTCTTATTCAAAGTTTCAGGAAACTATTGTTAAAAAACTTGTTTAATATTTCGCATAGACGTAATTTATTTACCTCAAATAAATTTGAATTTCGGAAAGGTGTAAACATTCAAAAGGCGATTTTAGATGCGAAGCAAAAACTTAAAATATTTTCAAACAATAGTTTCAAATATTTTTCCCTTAGATCTGATATGTAAAAAAAAGTTTAGGACATTAAGATTTTTATGGATTAAAAAGATCTCGGTTGAATAATTTTCATGCTTGTCTGCAGATCAAAGCGTACTGGCTTCGAGCTCTAGATAGAATTATACATAATTCATTCCATACAATCAGTGGCATAGCCAAGATCAGCAGAAATATTGGGAAGTATGAGAGTTTTCAAAAATTTTGCTAACAGTTTTTTAATACCATTTGATGAGCAATTAAAATAACAAATTACCCCTTAAGCTGATGCTTGCCATAGAGATGGTCTGTGAGAAAGGTGAGACCTCAGCAGAAAAACAACACAAGAAAGAAAGCAACCATACGTTTTTTTTTCGGGGATTTTAATCCAGATCTCTAAAATTAGTAGCCAAGCAGACTAACTACTCGGCCACCAAGACGCAGATGAACAATTGTTTTTTAAATAAATTTCCTCAACGAGGGGAGATTACACTCTCAATTGTCCCAGTTCAGCCGCAAATTAAATTTCCGATTTACTTATAATTGTGAAAATATTATGTTAAAAAAATTAAAATAATTTCCTTCGATTTTGACCTTTCGGTTAATCATCACTTAGTAATTGTCGTCAATAAATACCGTTCAGATTTTGATTATTTCTTCAAGGATTCTTTCTCTCACAAATTAATCGCCCTCATAATTAATAAGTCAAGAATTTTCAGTGTGTACGAATTATTTCTAGTATTTGTAGTTCCAAAAAATATTAGGATTTTCATTTTATCTAAAAATAATTAAACTATGCAAAGTTTTTTAATATCGTATAACAAATTGTTTAGGGGCATGATTTCTGTACATATGATCCATTATTGTGCTAGAAATTGTTTTATTTTATCTAACAGGGTCAGTAATTATCGCAATAGTTCGAGGTCATGATAAAAATTTGAACCTCAACTCACCCCTGTTACAGATATAGAGAAAATGCCAATGTTATTAAAAATGAAATGATACAATTTTTTTATTTACCAAAAAAGAAAACTTCTTAATACTACTGAAATATCTAAAACCAAACAGAACGGCCTGAGATCAATATTCCCGAACATTAATTTTAAATTATTCTAATGATACCAATTTCCAACGTATCGAAAGACGTTCTCCGTTTTAATCAGAGTTAAAAATTATCTTAGAAGCTTTCAAGACAACTAAAACTGAGTAATATGGCAATTCTGTTCATTGAAAATTTAATTAACGAAATAAGTAGAATGCGCTTAAATAATTGATTAGCTAGATTAAAATTTAGAAAAGTACCCATATATTCTTTTGTATTAAGAATATGGCTTATTATAAGTATTGTTATGTTACATGTATCCGTTATTAGCAAGATAAAAAACGAATTTTCATTGCTCTTTTTTTACAATTTGTATTTTTACTTTTATAGAAAATGGAATTATTTGGAAGATAAATTATATTTCAAATTAACCTTAGGCATTACTGCTAACTTTCAAAGCTGGTCCTAATTCCGTTTCTTGATAAATTTTTTGTATCAAAAGAGAAAAGAAAAATATGGGGATTATTATACATATCTAACCAAGCTGCATGGGCATCCAAAAGTCTTAATATGCCTTATACGCACTTCATTCTAGGAATAATGACAAACATTCCTGATTCTGTTGTGAGATGGAAGAAGTTGATAAGTCCTTTTTCTTACCCTTTCAGCAGTCACTATTGAAAGTTTATTGCTTTCTTTGAAATTAGAATTTAACTATTCTAGGCAGCCAACAAACATAGATACAAAATACCGCAAAATGATTATATCAAAGGTCCATTCTAACAAAATAGAGGAGAAGCCAGCAGCTGTCTTCCTTAACGCCAAGATTACGTTTTCTAGAAGAGAGATGACCGCTTTACACGATTCTAGTAAGAGATACCAAAGGTCAAAAGGCGTAATTTTAGTGCTATTGCTAGTTTTGTAGGGTGAGGGAGGTCTTAATACCCCCCACCCCTTCCGATGGTCATGGTTGTCTTGCAAATTTGCTTCTGATTAGGTGAAACACGGGTGTCATGGAGTAATCTCTCCAGACCTCTTGACTCAAATCACAGAGTTCCTGTCGGATACAAAACTGCGAAATTTCCATTTCTGTGATTGGTTTTTGTTTATCAGAATAACAAATTTCCAAGCATAAAATGTAAGTATGCCAAAACCAAAAGTTTTGCCTGGATTACAAAGTAAATTACTGCATGGCATCCGACTACAAAATCAAAGAAAAGGAATAAAACACAGCAAAATACAGATGTAAAAAGCTTTATATTTTAACATTTAACATGTTATTAGTATCTTCCAATAAAAAAACTTTTTTTTTCCTGTTTCTTTGCAGTGTTAAATACATTTTTCGATTCTTACATTTGTTACAACTGATTAAAAGTTTTTGAAGCAAATTGTAAATAATATTTATATATCATCATCATCATCATCATCATCCTCAAGCAGCCATGGGCTACGGAGGTCCAACCAGACCGCGCAGTTTAATTCTCCAAGCATATCTGTCCTGAGCTACATCTGCTGCATCCGGCCACTGTACACCAATTCTAACAAGGTCCTGTTTGACATTGTCTGCCCACCGCATCCTAGGTCTCCCCCTCCTTCTGAGGCCTCTAGGCACACTGTTCATAACCTTATTCGCCAATCTATAACTATCCATACTGGCAACATGGCCAAACCAGCGGAGTCTCTCTCTGCACAATATGCTGCTTAAAGGAGGTTGCAGACTCCTTTGCCTAACCTCATCATTAGTTACAAAGTTAAACCACCTAATACCCAAGATGCTGCGTAAGCATCTAGAATCAAAAGCATCTAGTTTCCTGTTATCTTGCTTACACAGCGTCCAAGTTTCACTACCATAACTAACCCTAGAAAGAACCAAACTATTATACAGTCTAATTTTAGTCTTAAGGTGTATACGCCTATTTCTCCACAATCTCCATAGATTCTTAAAAGTCCCGGCAGCAATACCTATTCGTCTGTTAATCTCATGCCGCACATCACCAGTATCAGTTACGCAGCTCCCAAGGTAATTAAACTGTGACACCTGCTCAAGACTGCAACCATTCAGATTAACTGAATCACAACCTGCCTGACCAATTTTCATCACTTTAGTTTTCTCTCTGTTTATAACCAAACCGACTGTACTACCAGTCTCATCAACAGTTCGAATGAAAGAGTTCATCTCATCAACATCATTTGCCAAAAGGGCTGAATCATCAGCATAATCTAAATCAGAAATTTTCATATCTCCAGCCCATTTAAGGCCAAAATCATTCCCTTGAAGTGAATTTCGCATAACATAATCAACAACCAAACAAAAGAGAAAAGGAGACAAAATGCACCCTTGTCGAACACCAGAAGTAATGCTAAACCAATTGCTACAAGACTTACCAACTCTCACACAAGACTCGATGTTATTATAGAGAGCTTTCATAATGTTAACTAACTTGTCTGGTATACCATATGATCTCACAATCAACCACAAATTATGACGATCAACAGAGTCGAAAGCCTTTTTGAAATAAACAAAGCTAGCAACCAAAGGTTTCTGAAACTCTAAACATTTCTCAAGAATCTGCCTAAGTGAAAATATCTGATCTACACATCCCCTACCACTTCTGAATCCACATTGCTCATCACGCAATTGCCTGTCAACCAGATTCTTAATTCTATTAAGCACAATCATGGAAAGAACTTTACCTGGAACGGAGAGTAGGCTGATACCCCTATAGTTATCACAAGAACTGCGATCACCTTTTTTGAAAATAGGGATAATAATAGCTCTGGTAAAATCTTTAGGAACCATGCCTTTATCATAAAAGTTATTCAAAATTTCAGTCATCCAAGTGATAACCAAAACATTCCCAGGTCTGAGCATTTCTGTAGTAATTTCATCTACTCCTGGGGATTTATGAAGTTTAAGTTTAGAAATAGCCAAACTAACTTCAGATTGTGTTATAGGGCCAACATTAAAGCCAACAATGCATCTATCATCATTGCAAACAATGGGAGTAGAACTAACTACATTGTTTAGAACATCACTGAAATGCTCAGCCCACCTAGCCATGACAGAATCCTCACCTTCTATAACCTTGCCTTGTTTATCCTTCAATCCCTGTATACCTGTTCGTTTTCTACCACACAAAACATTAACTATCTGGTACAGCTCTCTGCTGTTGTGCTGTCTAACTGCTTCCTCAGCTTTGTCAGCAAGGCCATCAAGCCAAAGATTCTTCAGTAGCTAACTGACCCTTCACACGTTTATTAAGTTCTTTGTAATGCTTTCTATTAGGACTAGTAGGGTACTGATTAAGAACATTCCTGCAGTTCCTTCTTTCTGAAATAAGCTCAAGTGCCTTATCACTTAAATAATTCTGCCTCCTCTGCTCCTTTTTCCCTAAAAGAGTACTGTTAGTTTCCAAAAAAGCCTGTTTAAAATGGCCCCATTCTTCCTCAACTTCAGTATTAAGCAAACCATGACTGTCATAATGACTAAGTAACCTATCATGGTAAGCTTTAGCTATAACTGGGTCTTTCAGAGCTTGAGTATTAAAGGTAAATTTTTTAACCTTAGCACAACACTTTTTAAGTTTAAGTTGCAAGACACTTTTAACAAGGTAATGGTCAGATCCAATTTCAGCTCCGCTATATGCCCTGGTATTTCTAACAGAACTAGCCCATTTGCTGTTAATTAATATATAATCAATCATATTCTTATGCAGCCCATCAGGTGAAACCCATGTGTGTTTATGTATGTCGCGGTGTTTGTAATATGTGTTAGTTATTCTGAAACCATTTAGTTTACTTACCTGCAGGAGACGTTGCCCATTGCCATTGCAGCTACCAATACCAAAAGGGCTTATTACTCCTCCCCAAAGGTCAGAGTCGGTACCAACTTTGGCATTGAAGTCACCAAGAACAAGGGTAATATATCCTTTCTTGACAGAATTCAAAATATCCTGAAGTTGTCTGTAAAACCTATCCTTCTCATCCTCATCAGAATCCTCATTGGGGGCATAACAGCAGATAACATTCAAGTCTTTAATGCTTGTCTGAAATTTTGCTGTAAGAAACCTTTCATTAATGCACTCATATCCTAGAAGAGCATCACTAGCATGTCTGCTGAGCAGCAGACCCACGCCTTGGTGATGCTTTCCATCCTCCCTCCCTGTAAAGAGAAATTTAAAGTTATTTTTAAGTATCTCACCTTTATCTGTCCATCTGGTCTCTTGCAAGCCTAGAATATCTAGGTTATAGCACTGGAATTCCTGCATGAGGACATCAAGAGAATAATCTCTATGTAATGTCCTCACGTTCCACGTTCCTGCAGAGAGAAAATGATTAATAAGATTTTTAAAGAAATTAGGTTTATTGAGATTGGTAGGGCCAACAATATCAAACAGCCCCCTGATCGCAGGCATGGGGCAAAGACCTGTTCCTCCTCCACTAAAGGCTGAAGTCACCGATGCTGGTAGGAACTTCAGGCACTACCTTTTCAAGTGGACTTTTTCAAGAACCATTTGGTCTGCCTGAGACACATTACTCCAGTTTAGGCTTGACGATGCCCAACTAGCTAAGTAAGGTTCAGGTACCTGCGATGGCCTCTGATTAGGATTATCCACCAGCTGATATAAGGTATCCCATGCCTCTGTTCACTTAGAGCTGGCAACCCAGAAGCAAACAGAAAACACAGCGGCAGACTCTCCCTCAACAGAGGCCCACCAGTGCAGCAAGTCCAGGATCCATAATCAAGCTCAAATCCATAAACAAGTCCAGTCTAGTAGGTATAAGTGGTCAGCACCAGGACCCTGTGAAGTTGACCACTCCTCAGCAGGGTTGAAAAGAAAAGAAAAAAGTAGCCATAGATGACCAGATCAGTAGGCCATACTGAACTGGCAGCCCTCCCCTTCCGTTCCCTTCCAAAAGAGAATATCTCTTTTGAAAGGTACTAACGGCCTGCACCACGAGAAGGCGGGGTCGGACATTAGGTGCTAGACCTGGCCGGTTCTGTGCATCATCACTGGGGATTGGTACACAGCTCTCCTTCCAGTTTACGCCTAGCTACCATTTACAAACCATTTCTTCTTTTGTTAATGCAGCCGAATACCTTATTTTTCTACGTCTAAAGTTATAAAACATTGTTAATGTTTCTAAAGAGAAATCGTTTAATTTAAAACATAGCAATTTTCTTCAGATATAGATGCGTAAACGTCTAAGTTACAAGAAATTATTTCTGTAAAAGTGAAAATTAAGGGTAGAGAGAATCAGAATACTTTAGAGACAGCTTAAGAATTTTATTCTGCAATGGAATCAGAAGTATAATAGTCGAAATATAAGTTCCTCCCCAACTTGTCATATAGGTTCTATCAACACTGCAGATAGAACCAATGGAATAAAAATTCGCAACAAGGTAAGGTTAACAAATTTTTAGGTCCTAATATTATAAAATAAGTAGTGTGCTTTATTAGCAATATAATTAAAATGTTTTTTTTTTGCTTTAGTTTGTCATCAATGTTTCTTTGAGAATTCTTAAATGTCTAATGCTTTTTATAAGTATAGTGCAGTAAGCTGCTTGAAGCTAAATTAAAAAGTCATTATTTTTCACATTGTGTTTGAAAATTTAACAAAATCTGTTTAGTTTTAATATTTATTAATAATTTATCCTTTTAATTCAAAAAGAAACTCTCATCCACAGTGTTTAAATTTAAAATAATTTAGTTAATAAAAGTTAAAGCAATATCATCAACCACTGCAGTTATTTTGTCACTTAATTCATTAGAAAACGATGATTGATGAAAAAAAGTTACAGACATTTAATTCAATTCATTAAAAAATTTTAATGAACTATTTGAAATGATGATTGGTGAAAATGATAAGCAGAAATGGACCTAGAACTGAGTACTGAGGAATGACATTTAATTTGCTTCTGATTATTGAAATAGTCAATTTCTTATATTCGCTATGCTGAGGTTGTATTATAAAATAAGAATTTATTCAAGATTTCATATAAGACAACTGGTATAAAATAAGAAGGTGTCATATTAAAGTTGAAAGTCCAACATTCTTTTGTGTAACCATTTTCAGCATTTAAGGAAAATGGCTACTGCGGTCGAAGAACAGAATAAATTGTGTGATTGAAAATCGTGCTGGAAAAGGATATTTGTCAAGACAGAATTAGACGATTCATATTTCACTGAACTAATTAATATGAATGAATCTATGATTTGCGCAGTTTCGCAGCCCTCGTCCCCCATAATTATAACACCCAAATAGCGTCTTAATGGTGCGCAATTGTAAACACGCCATTTGTTTCCTTAATAGCTACAGCAGTTCAGGGAATTGTTTGTTTGTTGTTTTCTTCTCGTTTTCTTTTCCTCTTCTCTTTCAGGCGACCATTCGTCCGCCTTTTCTCCTGCCGAGCATTAAGAGGCGAGATGGCCGAAGCGGCAGTTAGACGGCCCCTCGGCTCCAGAGATGGCTACAGCCTCAGCTCGCGATGAAACTGGAATCCCTCGTCGACCCTCGTCCCTTTATCACAAAGGTCTCGACTAATAAAGATTTTCTCTCTGCTCGAGAAACTTCGCTCCTTCGGAGATAATTCTGAGAGCTGCTGGAGCAGAGAAAAAAGAGTGATAGACTGCTTACGTAAAGAAGAGGTCAGGCATAAAGGCTCTTCTGTCAATAGGGCTGTGGAAATGCGAACATCTTGAGAGTATTCCGCGGAGCCAAGATTGCCGTAGGTAGTATTACATGAATCAGTGTTCCGTTTGCTTGCTGCTCTCAGCATCACATGGTTAGTAGCTGCTCCACGGCAATGCTCCTGCGCGAAGGAAGACTATGGCGGTTGCTAGTGGCGATGGTAATTTAACACCGCATTCGGCACAGCCTATTGCGACACGGGTTAGAAAGAAGTAAAAGAAAAAAACGATGGACAAAGAGTCTTCTCCGGTTACGCGCGTGCGAGCTGAACCAGCAGGAAAGAAAAAAGTCAGTAACGAAGTGCTTTGGTGGCAAAGCAGTACAATGCGCAGCAAGTTAATAAAGAGGCAAGTACGAGGCAGACACACGCGCGCATCGGTCAGTTGAAAGTCATCGTATACTCTTGGGACCTTCTGAAATGGTAAGGTAAAAAGTATTATGGGATAAAATAATCGGTTGGGGAAAGAGAATTTTAATTAGATTCAGATTCGTCAAAGAAATTATGGCGAATTAAAAGAGTTGATGGGAATTTTTAACTAGAGCATCATCATACGTAAAAAACCTAATTTCGTCTGTATTCAGTTCCATTCTTTTTTTTAGCAACGTGTTCTTTTGAGCTTTTTATGGTCATTCTCCTCTGAAGGGTAGTTGCAGGGATTCTTAACGACCTAGACATAGAAAAAGTCATCTCATTTGGTTTGGTCAAACACATTTACGCCCCCGTCGTTATCAGCGAAAATATTTTTTTTTTCTTAAATTTCATCAATACGTGAGTTTTAGTTATATATCACGCAATCCCATATCTAGAAAAAAAAAACGAGGGGGAGGGGCAAGAAACACAATCGAGCCGGAGAAATGTAATGTGGGGGGGGGGCAAGAGACTGGATTTCCAATGCAGTATAACATTCCCCCCTCCGTTTTATAGATTTTCAAAATTTTCTTGAAAAATGCATGAAATACAATTTGAATAATTTTTGTCTTTATTACCCTTGTTAGCATTCTGAAAATGGAATGGCATGACACCCTTGCCCCTCCCTCAAGATCCGACCCTGATATAACGAATGGTTTATTGATAATCTCCTTTTACGAACTCCTGAAATCTTACAATGCAAGGTATCACGAGTTCTCCTCTGTATGAAACATGATCAAGGAAAGCTACATCTGATTTTTTCCTTCCTCGAGTTTTTAACAAAGCTATGTAATGATATTAAACAATATGGCAGGGCTAACACAAATTACTCGTTAATAGTAGGAAGGCGAAGAAAGAGAACAACTTTGTTTAGGTTCAACAGTTTAACTTGTATTACATCAAGACATAAAAAAAACCTGTATTATGTTAAAACGTAAAAACCGTGTATTACATCAAAACATAACGTACTTACTTGCATTACATTAAAACAAGAAAAAAGTATTATTTGAAAACGTAGAAATCGTATTTAATCAAAACTTAAAAACATTGCAATTTATCCAAACAAAAAGAAAAGTATTTAATCAAAGCAGAGTTTTTTATTACAATCAAAGTACGAATGCAATGCAGTTCGCTTCATTGAAATGTCAACATTCTGAAGATGTAGAATCCATCTCAAATTTTGAGTATGATTAAAAAAGAGTTAATATGAAGATCAAATGCTTATTTAATAACAGAAATATGCAGATAATCGATGCATAAATTTCGATGATTGAGGAGAGGAAGTAGGATTCCTGTGAAGCTGTTATTCGCCTGTGAGAAATGAGTTTCCACAACAGAGACAGAGGGAATTGCTGTTAGAATCGGTGCTGAACACGTCAGAGCAGGTCAACAACATTAACCCCGAGCAGAAACATTAGAGCGTTCTTGAACTCAGTCTAGTGAGGTTCTGCCACCAAAATCTCGCGAAACTTCGATCGAAGATCATTAGAACATAAAGTGAAGTAGGACCCGTCATAGAAAACTACGCATCACCATTTCTCACACCAGCTGATTCTATTCCTTCAACTGCGGGCTGAATTGGAAGGATATAAGGTGGCCTCGATGGTGCAGTGGTATCTCAATGGTTCGTGCTGACACTGCAGCTGCAGGGGTCTGGGTTCGAATTCCGCGATGGCAAGATTGTGAGTTCGTACATATGTCTATATGTTGTATGAGAAACCAGAACAAGCTGATTCAGTTATCTCTATTTTTTATGAAGTGGAGGCATTCCTCTCTTTAGCAAATAAATAAATAAATAAAAGCGGATTATCATATTAAGGTCTGGGGTTGTTGAGCTTTTACCTCTGAGTAGCATTTGTTTTGCCCACAATGGGCTAAATGGCCAGGCCACAAGAACCCCCGAGGGCTCAGAAAAGGTTGGGGGAGGGAAACCATTACACAGCTGTTAGGATTCAAATGGTAGCCTCTCGTAAAGGCAATCCAGCTTGTTCTTTAACGTGCACAGGGTATGGCTCTCATGCACACGGAGCCATGGCTTAACGTTGCATCTAACGAATGTCAGCCTTTCCAAGCCCATCGGTGTAGCCTATTGACCGATGGCAGGGTCCTCGGAGATAAATAATATTTGCGGCAATAAATCTCGATGCTGGCACAGGTTGAGACTTGAACCTGGGAACTACAGATTACGAGACTGACGGGCTACCGACTGACTAGACTGTAAGACTTGCGACCATATCATGAACCTTATTTTGATTGAGGCATTTGTGACTTTGATGATTTAGAACAATATTTTCCAAAGTGGGCGATACCGCCCCCTGGGGGGCGCTGGAACGATCCAGGGGGTCGGTAGTAGCCTGGGGTGCAATTGGGGGGCGTGGAAGCATAAAGAAAGAAGGAAAGATAAGAAAATTTTGAAAAACCGTTCGTTCATGTTTCATCTGTTGTGTAACATAGAGTTAAAGTCGTAGTGATTACTTCATTTTCCAAATAAACACATAAAATTATCCTTCGTTATCTTAATTTTCTGTGTGCAATGCGAATGTTACTATGGTGGATTTTAATAAATAATTTTATAATTTCAAGCTTCAAGGTGTCTTATTTACAACAACATCTTTCTTTACTATGTTTTAGGACGTAGGTAGAAATATAGATAAATAAAAGAACGCAAATTTGTCACTGCATCTTTCTGTTTGTTCGCTTATGGAAGGTAGATTTCCAGGGGGGCGCTGAGTAATTTTTTTTTCTGAAAAGGGGGCGGTAGGACAAATAAGTTTGGGAACCTCTGATTTAGAGTAACAAAGGCTCAATGGCACCATCCTTTGAGGACAACAAATGTAAAAAGGAATTATACATGATTGAAAAAAATACAATCTTATTGAAAACCGTAAATTCCAACCGCTCTGGCGAATATGGATTTCAAGGAAAAAATATCATATTTTCCAAGTTTTGATCCCTAACGTTGGAAATTTAAACTATTAGCAGGTTTCTAAATGCGAATACTAATGTTTCGTTACTACCTATCCAACCAAGAGAGAGGTTCCCATTTACCTCATAAGAATTTGTGTTTTCCCCATCACCCAGGGAATGGTGCATGTCGTCAGTGTAAAACCCTGACTAACAACCACAGTGCTCCACTTTAATAGCAAATTTCATTGCATAAGTGGATTATTTAAAATATCCACTTAAAAAATTCACATTTTAAAATTTTAGTGGGCTCTTAATAGTGGAATTCAAAATATTTGAAGTTTCAGAAAATGCGAAATGTAGTATCATAGTAGTAGTAGTACCTATCCAACCAAAGGACTTTTTCTTTTACCTCCAGGATAGGAAAAAAAATTACGTAAGTCTACAGACTAATAGACCCCCGACCAAATGGAGATTTATAACAGCTCGCTTTCTTGAAAGAGAGCTGAAATTATAGCTAAAATGACTATATTAGGTAAGAACTTAAATAGCAGTATATCATCAGAAAAATATTACCTGGGTTTGAGGAATTAGGGGGAAAGAGGGATGTAAATTTCCGTCCCCCCAGGTACCACTAGTGCATTTCTGACCTGTTTCATAACTTGTATGAAAAGTTGAAAAAAATGTTAAAAAAGCATTGTTTTGTTAAATTGTCTGCATATGTGTATCATATACTGCGTGGCCAAATTATTATGAACACCATATTTTGCGCGAAATACATGCCAATGTAGGCAAAGTTTCTTACTGACGTAAGTATTCTACGTCACTAAAAGGTGCTATAAAAGCCTAAAGGCAAAGTGAAGTGCAACATAAATAAAAAGGTTGATCTGACTGACTTCGAAAGGCGGCTCTGAAGGGAAAGAACGATTCAGTTCGTAGTAATAAAAAAAATAAAATACCCCCTCAAACAGCTGCTTGTCACAGAAGTCTGACAGGAGCTTGTCAGTTAATATGCCATAGTAGAAGGTCTGTGAGGATGGCAGGACCTCATCAGAAAAACGACATACACATCCATGCCTTAATCCGAGACTCGAACGCAGGTCCCTTAGATCAGTAGCCAAGCGTGCTAACCACTCAACCACGGGACGGCAGTTCGTAGTAATGCAGATAATATTGGAAAAACGTTGCTCAGCAGGAGTTCGTTGCCCACCCCAAGATTGAAGAGAAAATAGTGACACTGGCATCTTATTATTTACGTCGTACTTTCCCTCATCTCCTAAATGAATCAGATGATGAAGAAGGGGCAATGAAGTTTGGTGGGATTTTATCATTCCCAAGGGACAAAACAGTCATGTAAATAAAATCACAATAATGATTACGAATCGTGGGGAAAACTTACCTCTTCGTTTTTCCTTCATACGAGAAAGGTCCAAAAGAGCTTAATTAATTCTAATAACAAAACTGAATTAGCTTAAAGTCTCCCTTTCATGGACGTACCCATGAAGTGAAGAGTACGAGTAATATCCGATGCAGCTGAAATTACCTCTGCTACGTATGCTCTTGTCCGTACAGAAGACCTGGAAAGTTTCCCATATTTTGGAAAATTGCTCTTCACCAGCTGGATGTTTCTCTCCACTGAAACATGGATCAGCTGAATAAATTGCTAATGGCAACTCTACAACATTTCTGAAGAGACTTTTTCCCTAAAGCGATTGTTTACGTAACTTATATTGTCATGATACACGCACGAAAATTTTCCATCTGAATCACTCATTCCTTCAAGATGGAGCAAATTCATTGCAAAGTAGTAAATGTTATACTTTTAAGGTTTGCCTCGAATGGCAAAAAGGGAAACTGTGTGGAGACTCTTTGAGTCTGCGCAGTGGAAGCTTCAATTGTGCAGACTCCTAGGCTCCACACAGTCCTAGTTGCCATTCATGTTACGTCACTAGTTGTAATAAAAATTTTTTTCGTTAAATAATTTAGTAAAAATACCGTACATACTTTTTCAAACATGAGAATAATTTCCCAACTCGATGTATTGTATTTCATTTGCAGTAAGAGACTTTGTTCATCATAAAAGGCAATTGTTATGGCAATTAATTGTTTATAGGTACATTTTTCAGTATTCACAAGAGGAGACCTACGAGGAAGGTGAGTCCTCAGCAGAAAGACAAACAGCCTTGTCATGTTGGCTCTGAGTGGTGGTGGACGCCCCAACCTCTTTTTTAATTTCTCATCTAATTAACCATTCCAATTAATTAATCTTCACCACGATTCTGGGTGAAACCAAATATCGCGGGTTTTGCACCCATGCTTAGGTGCACTTCAGAGTTCATATGCGCAGATGCGATGTTGGTTTGATGAAAAAGTAAAATCTGCCGATGCACTATGCAGAGGACAACACACCATTTATTCACACTATATACGTTCACACACACACACATATATATACCATAAGGGATGTGTTCTATTCTGTGGGTCATAGCTGTGAACACCTCGTTGGATGACATGGCTTAAAATATATTCTTTGCAGATTCCCTCCAATCAGCTTATCATAATATGAATTCTGTTTTGCTTTTGCAGGCGTTTGCTTAATGAGGTGGAAATCTGTGCTTTCTCTTACAGAAATTGCTTTACAGATCTCAAAATTCGGCGAGAGGATATCCTGATCCCTGTCTATATAACTTGGTTCACACAGAATCGAATCCTACTCCTTTAGGATTTCGGGAAAGGGCTATGTTACTTTGACGTGCTAAACGAACGTGACTCCTCCGTTCCCTAGCAACTCTCTTTCTTTGTTGTTGTTTCTGCATCTTATCGTGGCTCTTCTTGGGGACTCACACCCTAACCCCTCCGGCTTTAAGTGAGAAGGAGTGACCCAGGTACCATAAAGCCATTTAGTGAGTTCGCTTCCTTGAGCATATGGAAAACTGCCCAGCTTGTTCACGAATGACGATTAATGAGTCGTTCTCATTTAAAACACTGCTGAAAATACATTTATAATATATATGTCACAGGGAGATTATGAAAATAGGGATTTGATCAAATCCCTAAGGTATATGATCAATTCACGGAAGTTGTTAAAATAACAACTCTGTGGGGTGATTTCCCTGAAGAAAGTAAGTGATTTGATCAAATCCCTTAACTGTTTTAGTGAAAAGATGAAATAAACAAGTCAGGACTCGCACAGCTCTATGTTTCGCTTGTTACCACTCCCCTTTACCTCACCGCTCCCCTCTGGCGTCCGTGCCGGCCAGCGCCCAAACATTACGCGAGGAAGGTTGCGCGCATTTTTATTATTGTTTTCTATATTTCGAGTTTTATCAAGTACCTACCGTAGAAAAATGAGTTCAGATATAGAAAAAAATCAAACTCTGACCGAATTTGTATCTGAAGAACAGTTTAATGAAACTATCAGGACGTTTTTGAACAAGCGGCATGAAAAAGAAAAACCTTTGTGGACTCGCGAAAGGATAGAAGAAGCTGTCACAATCATTGAACAATTTAAATTAGCACCACTACTAAATATTTTTCCCAGAAAGGTAAAAAAAAGAACCCTTTCTAGTGTCCAAAGTAGTGTCACGTGAGCTAAAGATTCATACTCAAGAGATTCACCACTTGACGGATTCGTTCTCACTTGGCCTCCGCTCATTCGGGGCGTTTCATTATAATTCGGACCACGGAGTCACGTGACCCGAAGATTCATACTCAAGAGATTCATCACTTTACAGATTCGTTCTCACTTGGCCTTCGCTCATGAAGGGCGTTTTGAATAATTCGGCAGGCGGTGTATTGTAGATCGAGATACATTAAGAATACCTTAAAAGGCGATTCGGAAAGAAGATAATAAGAGGTGAAAAAAGGCGATTCGGAAAAAACGAAAAAATTACAATGTACCGGCTATTACAATTCCGTAATAGCCGAAATAATTTGTGTTTCAATGACTATTGTTGTATTAACTATTCTACATTTAATAATGCTGTTTTTAAGAATATCAGCTTAAGTACCTATTTCTTTTGTTAATTAGTTTCGAATAAATAATTTGTGTTTCAATGACTATTGTTGTATTAACTATTCTACATTTAATAATGCAAGGTTTACTAAATAAATACTTTTAATATCTAAACAATATTATTTCATCTTTTCACTAAAACAGTTAAGGGATTTGATCAAATCACTTACTTTCTTCAGGGAAATCACCCCACAGAGTTGTTATTTTAACATCTTCCGTGAATTGATCATATACCTTAGGGATTTGATCAAATCACTATTTTTATCATCTCCCTGCGACATATATAAGAATGATAATAAATAAAATAATAAAATAAGTTTGAGGTACATGACAATCATCGATCCCTTATGTGAGATCGACAAGTTTCTTTGCTCTGAACGCAAGCACGCTAATCGTTCAGACACTAGAACAGCTGATATTAATTTTTGCAACTCCATTCTTAATACTAACTTTTAATCTATTTGAAATAATTGAAACTGTGTTCTTAACAGAAACTCCAAATCTTTTATTCGTTGCATGAGTCACGAAATCATCAGAATACCTTTTAACTAATATGCCGTGTTTTATCAGCCGAAACAGTAGCTACAAACGAGGCAACATTATGACGGGAAATGACAGCCGTGTCACGACACACTGGGACGACTAAAACGTGAAAAAGTGAATCGTTTCAAGCTCTCGTCTCTAACTGAAAAAGAAAAGTGACCTACAAAGCATCACTTCGCCAAATGGTCGAGGTGCCGAGGGAAAAACCTAATCCTAAAACATCTGTCTTTTCTCACTGTCAGGAATGAATTTTAATCTACTCCCTGCTTTTATGTGAGGAAGGGATCGTTCGCTCTTCTTGCATCACTGATTGCCTTTGCCTCGCCCTCAGAGGAGGGGACTTCCAGAGCTTTCCTCGAGTACAATAAGCGGTAACGAGAAGAAAGATCTCGTAGACGCAGACGAAAAGATCCGTTCTGTGAGATGGAACTTAATATTTCATCATGTGGGGACACGTGAAGGATCGTGCCCATTTCTCAGCACGTCACTAACGCTCCTCATCAGGCGAGTAGCGTGTCCGACACGGAGACACGTGCGAACTATGCCAAGAGTCCGCTGATACTGGCAGCAGCAATTATCCTCGAAATTCTAACGAAAACGCTCGGCAGGAACAAAAAAGGAAGCTGGCATCCCTAGAGCTTAGTTGGGAAGGGAGAACGAAGAGACCTCATTCACGCAAGGAAGTCACGTACAAATAATGACTTTATTATGCTCGCTTCGGACGTTAAGAAGAGGATTGGAAGTATCGACGGAACATCCTTATAGTCATCTCAAAGCGCTTGGGAAGCTGCAAGGTTTAGTCGATTTCTCACTAAGGGATAAGTGAAGGAAAAGAAACCGATTAAAAAGAATCGTCTCCTAGGGATCGCCTGAAATGAACGTGGGAAGATAAATGGAGTGAAATAGTTTTTTTTAAAAGCTTTATCTCAAATATATAGAATAAACGAAATAACTTTTTTTTGGGGCAGGGAGTTGGCTCAGTTGGTGACTATACTCGGAATCTGATGTTTCGAGGTTCGAGTCCCATCTTTGCTTGGATTGAGAATTTTCTCTGCTAACCCTCGATCGGCCCTCAATGAGAAAGGGTATGCCGATGAATATCGATGCGCTTCGAAAGACTGCCCTCCGTCGGATGAGACGTTAAGCCGTAGCTCCATGTTCAGGGGAGTCATACATGTTCACATTAATGGATAGCCTTGAAGGGAGGCTTACATTTACGATCTCCTAACATCTGTCCAGAGCTGAGTCCTTGGGATCTCCTCTGAACCTTTGGCGTCTTTGTGATCTGGCCGGTCAACCCATTGTGCAAAGAGAGGTAAAACAACCCAATCCAATGATTGTTCATTTTCAATCACATGTGAAGTTTTAAGAAAAGGCAACGAATTTCACTAACTATCCCACCAATTATACTCTGATTCTTGACTTTGCACATCGCGTTTATGTGTTTGTTTAAAAGCGTCCTTTGATATTTCCGAATCCCATTGAAAAGAACTTGTTAAACCCTAGGAGATAATTCGAAGCAGAAAGAAGAGATTGCCAACAATTTTTCTCTCGGATGGCAACAGCTTCTCACGAAGGATCTGGCCATAGCTAAGAGTGTTAAGAAATTAAATTTCTAAGAGATATATCCTGAGGTTCAAATGGATAACATATACAGCGTCCTTGTACGACTTTTAAATTATTTGTTGTCATAGTCGTTGCGAAGAACGAGACACTCATAATACCGCGGATGAATTTTTCTCTCGCCTGTCGATAAAAGCCAGTGTCCTTTTTTTTCAGCCATCTGTTCGTTGCTTGCTTCCACATCGTCGTCATTCTCAAATCTTTGATCTCTGAATCGTGCTTCAGCACTTGAAAGAGACGATAATCGCAAGATCTCAATTAAAACTATGATTAAAAAAGCGAATAACTGCACGGACTTCTTCCTCGGCGCCATTTGCCAGTCGCGCGTCAATGTTGCAACGGGTCGCGCAATGAATGTTAACTAGTCGGCGCCAGAAGCAAAATGCAATGCTCCCAACCAGGGCCGGATCTAGGGGAGGGGGAAGGGGCCATGCCCTCCCCTTTCATAATGCGAATAAGGGTAAAAGAGGCAAAAATTATTATACTTATTTATATTTTATTCATTTTTCAAGGAATATTTTAAAAACCCATAAAACGGAGGGGAAAATATTATAGCGCAATAGAAGTCGTCTCTTCCCCCCCCCGCCCTTTACATTTTTTTCGGCTTCATTGTGCTTTTTGCCCCCCCCCCTCGATTTTGTTCTAGGCCCGAGTCTGCTCCCAACTATGATTTCAGAATTCCCTTTTGGTAAAAATTTCTATTTTTATTCGATAGAATAATATTTTTTATCATTGTACACAGTATTACAACACGTGCTATGTGCAGCAGTATACAGATAAGTAGGTATCTCCTCTTATCTGAATACCACCGAATTTCATCTGTACCGTTATACCACAGCGTTTCTTCTCCCTTTTTTTGTAATACATTGAGTGTTTATAGTAACAAAGGCAAAATTTGTTTCCTTTTTAGGATAGAGTATAAGATAGTTTTTTTTAAAGTGAACAGAATCCATCAACAATTACAATCTTATCTCTGATATGTGAATTTTTGGAAAGAATAACAGGTGGCCGATTGGAATTGCTATTGCATTAAATCCCAATGCCTCTTTAAACGTTGGTTTAGTTTGCGTCAGCTGCAAGGAATTTTTTTTTTTCACAAAATGAGTTAAATGTCCAAGTCATAAGGACTTAAGTCTTAGAAGAGAGTTTTAGAAGCGATCCATTAGATAGCTGCAAGGAGGAAAAGAAAAGACTCCCTTTAAAGTTACCTAGCAAATTTTCTGTGGGAATGATTCTCTGGCACAAGAAGCTGCTACTTAAAGTGTCATCGGAAGGAAGATGGCCAACACAAGACCGTCAACTTCGCCCTTTTCTCCGACGTTGCCGAATAGAAAACGAAGAAAAAATATCAAATTCGCGTATTTGAAATTACTACATTTTTAAATCCAAGTTGGATACCTGAAAAAAAAAAACAATTCTGATATACTGTCGATTGAACCACCTGAAGCTCAAATGGTACTTTGCCCTCATAGAACCATCTTATTATCTCTAAATCAACATGTAATGAATTTGCATTATATTCAGGTGTGTAACAGCCATCCCCACAGTCGTATACAATGTGCGGGGTACCACCGATTTTTTGGATCCATTGGCGAAATAATACCGACCCACTTAAAACTTTCCTCTGGGAGTGGTGAGGGCGCTGATCAAACGTTGTAGGTGCTTTGGCGGATGAGGGTTACCTCCCAAAAATAATTGCAACTAACAAAGCAGAGTCGACGATGGCCTCGCTCTCAGATATTCTTTGGGCCCTATAAATAGTGTCCGATCACTTGGAGTAGTTATTATGGCATTCCTATCGGCTTTATTCCTTTTTTACTTAAGAACATATAAAAAATATTTCGCCAAGAGAAAATGGAATTTTGTCTTTTCTACTGCTATCCACTTCAGAAAATAAATACCCTCTCAAGCAGCTGCTTGCCACAGAAGTCTGACAGGAGCCTGTCAGTTTATATGCCTTAGTAGAAGGTCTGATAGAATGGCAGGCCCTCAGCAGAAAAACGACACAAACAGCCATGCATTACCCGGGGCTCGAACCCAGGTCCCTTCGATCAGTAGCCAAGCGCGCTAACCACTCGGCCATACCCGTATCTAATTCCACGCCCTGCCATTGGCCAAGAATACCCTGCTTCGTATTCCAGAGAGGTTTATTGATTTACTTAAAATACAAGAAATGAAATTGGCTTATTTAAATCCAGTTATCACAGTGCAAAAAAAAGTAGAAAAAACCACCGTGATTTGAATGAGAAGAGATAAGCCACATAATAGGTAGAGCAAATGAAATATTTTTCTCTTGGGCAAGTTAATGTTGAAACTGAAGACAACGATTATGCAAGACAAATCATTTTCAACCATTCCGATCTTTTTCTTCCTATAGGGAGAGAATGGAGTAATGCAGCCTTCGCGGATAATTTATTGCTCCTTGATTTTGGAAGATGGCCATATCTCCAAAGAAATAAATCACAAACACCGCTTGGATCTGGTCATTGATTCGGATTGGGATAACAACATCAGCAAAATCATCCCCTTTGTGAGAATCTATTCCTTCCCCTCCTTGTGTCTTGCACAAAGCTACAGTGATTTTAATAGCGTCCAAAATAGGTTTTGAAAAGGGAGAATTGAAAAGATTGCAAATAGCTACTGGGATTTGTTTATAGAATATATATTATTAGGTTTTAGTATTTTAGTCTTCAAATATAAATTCAATGAATTCAAATCAAGCATTAACATAAGAGTCGAATCAAATATGCTCCTGTGATCAGCTCAATTAATTCTACCAAGAGCAATGCGTTTTTTTATCCAATAGACTAAACCAGTGCTTATGAAACTGTGGGTCGCGGTTCCCCATAGATCTGTGAAACTTAGTCACGAATCATCGAATCGACAGAAATGTTATTAACATCAGTTTCAACTTCACCAGGACCATCCACGTTGAATTATCAACTGGAGATAAGAAAAGCCACACTAAAATAAAATATACAGCATGTAAAAACTGAAATATATCATCCTGATCATTTAAAACAGAGGCTCTCAAAATATGGATTCCAAAAGAATTCCCAAGGACTCCTAAGAAATTTCTTTGGAGATTCCCAAGGGAATAACGAGATGCTTGGAAGTGGGTCTCAAAGCTCTGAAGAACTGTATTTAAATAATTAAATATTGTTACATGAGTAAAATAAATCCACCTGGTGGTGCCTGCTCTGGACCTTCAAGCCGTATGGACCATTTCGACACTATTCCACCATCTTCTCGTTCGTTTCTTAGTTCACCATAATTTTCTGGTATGTTGTCTGGAGCATTCTGTTGCGAGTATATTTTTTTCTCAATTCAAGGTATTTTCGTCAACGACAAAGGGATGTGTGGGACAAATTCCACCAATTGTAAGGATCTATGATAAATTCCATTAATGAATGAATTAATTGCATTAATGATAACAGTGTGGGTGATGAATTGCATTAATGGTAACAGTGGGGGTGACAAATTCCTTTTACAAATAAAAGTGAGCAGCGAAAAAAGTATACTTGGTAAGGGGAACCGCGACGGGGAAATTTTGAGAACCACTGGACTAAATCATCAGATCGCGAGATTTAAAGCCTCAGAAAAAGTTCACTAGAATTTTCAAGGTTTTTTCGAAAGGTTTCAACTCGAAAGTTCAGAACAAGGTCTGGGAATTACAAGAATGTTAGGAGAGAACTCGTAGCATCAGAACAAGGTTAATGGAATCATAAGGATGTTACGAGGATCTGGATTTCATAGGTTGAAACCAAAGTTGGGGAATCAGAAGGATGATACGGGAGCAAGTTAATTAAAATCTTGAATCAACGTCGGGAAAAGGTTAATGAAATACGAAGATGCCACGAGGGGAGATTTTATACGCTAAAAGCAAAATGAGTGAGAAAGATTCTAAAAGCTCTTGTATGAGTATGTCTTTAAGTTTATCCATGACGCTCTTGTAATGTGCAAAGGTTTCCCTTACCAACTGGATTGGAAGCGATCTCATCTGCATCATCTGCCTTTCACGTATTGAACGAGAAATGAGCTTGAATCAAGTACAGAAACCCTCGACTCTGGCTTCTACTCTGCATCGAATTTTTATAATGAGCTTCGCACGATATCGATTTTCTCTCTTGCATTCTCTTTAATATGGAAACTGAAAATTGATTCTCTTTATCACCGACGACTTCTCATCCTGTGGCAATAAATAATTTTTTTTCTAATGAATATGTATTTAATAAAGAGCATGTAAAGGGGAATCTCTAACCTCAATTTGTTTTAAAGGAGGATAGGAGATATTCTTCATTATTATAATTTATATATTTATTTATTCTTTGCGCAATACAGGTAAGTATTCCTACTTTGTAACAGGTATACTCATCGAAGGTTATATTCGCTGAAACAACAGTCAGGTTCTCTGGCCACTGTACCATAGAGTTAATGCACAACACTGTTAATTAAACTTGAATACACAGGCGTTCATAAAATTCTCTAATACATGTTTTTTGCATAACTTTCTGCGAAAAGATTTTGTGGGATGAATGATTGTTGAAATAATTTATTTATTAGTGTAGAAGAATTTTGAAATAAAAAATACTGTTTAATTTATATTATCTCCCAAATTATGATTAATTAATGGAGCAAAACGTTTTAGCAATCATACTCTGTAGTTTTTTTATATTTAAGCATTTTTTTTTAGATTTTTCAGTTTTTTAAAGAATTCTGCACAAGAACTTTTCAAATTATTAATGTTTCAAAACTGAAAATAAGTTTGGGCATTTAATGTGAACAAACTGATAAGCGTTAGTGCAACGTCAAAAACAAACTGTCCATTTAGTATCAGAAAAGAAGAATAAAGTTAGCATCTTGAAAATGTTTACTGAAGAGCTCAATCCGATAAGAGACTCCTCCTCATCCTTTCTTATTCGGAAGACGGACGATCTCTCCTAGTGGGGTTCTTAATGCTCTCTATTGTCAAGGAGCAGTCACGTTGCGAAGTCTGAAATGATCGATGCCATCATTTCTTTTAAGAGTTATGCTTCATCCTCCAGTTAATGGCCAACTGTACTTTACCTGAAGAAGATTATTAGAGGCAGTATTCCTTAGCATCTCTTTGCAAGACCTGTCTCATACCATTACTTTGTTCTGTTAACAATTTACCAAGGATTAAGAAAAAAAGTTAGAAAAAATTGTCTTTGACGCTGCTTTGCAAAAATAAACTTCGAGTTTCATAATGTAAATTATTATAACCACCATATATTGTTATAACTAATATATTTTTAGAAGAGTTAATCTCTGTCAGGGCTGAATCTAGAGATTGGAGTTTTTTTTTGCGGGGGGGGGGAAATTCCCTTTGAAAATTTTGATAAGAGTAGTAGAGGCTTTGGGATGTTTTATCTCTGAGCGGCAATTTTTTGCACACCATGGGATAAATGGTCAAGCCACATGAACCCCGAAGACTGAGAGGAGGTTGGGGGAGGGAACCCACTGGTACAGCTGTTGGGAGACAGATGGTAGCCTCCTGTCAAGGCCATCCAGCGAGTTCTTTAACGTGCACAGGGTATGACTCTTCCGTACGGGTCACGGCTTAACGTCCCATCCGACGGACGGTGGCTTTCCAAGACCATCGGTGTCCCCTACTGACCGTGGGCTGGGCTGGGAATTTTGCGGAGATAAATAGGGTAGTAGAGACCAAAATTCATAACTACTGTATATTTCATACGTCTTACAAGAAATTTATTAAAGACTTCTAAAACGGAAGGAAAATTGTTAAAATGTAATGGAAATCCATTCTCTTGCACCCCTTTTTACTTTTTTCCGGCTCAGTTTAGTTTCTTGATTCCCCCTTCCCCTTATTTTCTTTTATATAACTAGGCCTAATTTCTGCTATTCGCTGGAAAATGAAAAAAAAAATTAATCTTTTAATTTTAAACCTATGGCAAAACTCTTCTTCATTAATGCTGTGAAAGTTCGTTGCTGGAGCAAAAGAAGATGGTTTATATTTTTAAAGTTAAAATTGTAATTGAGAAATAATAAAAAATTAAAGGAATGGATGAGCTCATAGTATGTGAAACAAAATTAAAGAATTTTTTTAAACAAATGATTTCTTTTTCTACTTTAGTGGGAAATTCTGGACAAATTACATGTAAAAGCAACATCCGTGGCTTCTTTGATTTCAAACTCGCATTTCGACTTTCAGCGACATTACTTATCAAGTGAAATTAATTGACTACGACGCAGAAAATTTTCGTATCTGTAGATCTTTTTATAGCAAATTAGGTAAGACACTTGAGGGAAAGAGTTGGAATCGCGACCTGTTGTCTTGCTATTTATGTTGATGAAATCGGAATCTTTCTTCGATATAAGTCTTTGCAGGGGCAACATCACGAAGACAGCGGCAAAGAAAGGAAAATGGCGGATTTCAGCAAATTAATAACCATAAAAAGTGTCTAAAGAGGTCACCAAGAAAGCAGAAAAGCTTTTCCAAATCTGGAGGAAATGGGGTTGGCAAATGACGGAAGTTGCCAATCATTTTTGTGTTTCCGACATTGTTGAAAAAAAAGAACTGGGAAATGATTTCGAAGGAAATATTCTTTTTTGCTGCACGTGAACTGCAACATAATTTTTGGGCAAAAAAGATTTTCAGGAAGAAAGAAACAATATTTTATACTCTACCGAGGAGAAAAAAAAGTTTGAAACGGAGTAGAACATAAAAAAATAGAAAAACATAGAAAAGTTGATATTCCTGATAAATTTGAAAAACTTTTCATGCATAGTTTTGTTTGGATTTTTCAGATTTGCGACCTTCAAAGAGTCTAGTCATTACATTTTACTTTTTAAAATGAACTTATATATTATAAAGTAAAGAAATAATTTCCTATTTATACTTTTATTATTATTATAATTTAGTATTATCTCAATAGTTAATAATGCAAAAGCAATAAATATATAACAATACTTAATAAGCAAATAAATATTTGTCAAAATAAGCGTATTTTAAGAAATTTGTGAAATGATTATTTCAATTTTTTTCAATCTAAAATCAGTTAGGACAAGCGATGGTTTTGTTTATTAATTCAGCTTTCAAAATATTTCAGAATTACAAAAAAAGCTGGAAATTCAGTCAACCTTGATGGATAATGCAAATCATTTCCATCGATGTTCTACATATAAAACTTATTTTTAAAGTTTGAAGTCTTTGAATGAGCCATGCTCTTTAACATGACATCAAGGGATTCTCCTTTCCTTGAGATTGTACAGTCGCTCAAAAAAGTATCCGAACGCTATGGTTGATTACAAAATTCAGAAAAAATATCTGGCAACGATTTCTTTTAGAAATTAGTGATCTGGCAACCTTCGTGTACAGTACACGAAGGATGCCAGATCACTAATTTCTAAAAGAAATCGTTGCCAGATATTTTTTCTGAATTTTTTAATTAACCATGGCGTTCGGATACTTTTTTGAGTGACTGTACATACGTAAAAAGTATCCGAACACTATGGTTGATTTCAGAATTCAGAAAAAATATCTGGCAACGATTTTTTTAGAAATTAGTAATCTGGCAACCCTCGTGTCACGTGAAACGAGGGTTGCCAGACCACTAATTTCTAAAAAAAATCGTTGCCAGATACTTTATCTGAATTCTGAAATCAACCATAATGTTCGTATACTTTTTTGAGCGACTGTACATACGTATAAGAGAGTGATTTTAACAAATGTAGTGTGGATATTATATGCTGTGAAAGAGCGTGTCAATTACCATTTGATTTTTGGAGGCTCTTCTATATACACACACACTCACCTTTTGATGCCCTATGCTGCATTTGATATATCTTTGAAGAAATCATTTATATTCGGTCGTATGTTTTCACCTGGAAATAAAAATCCTGATTAAAATTTTTAATGTATGTAAACAATGTGCCAATTTTCCATTGACCAGAGGGCTATTCAAGTTTCAAAATTAATACAGAACTTATTTGGGATCTTGGTAAAGCGTGGAGTAAAACATGACCCGACTAATGACGAGAAGAATCACCAGCATCTCTTTATCCTGTCACGTTTAACATCGTGTGAAGATCGTATTTCTGATTCACGCGAAGGAGTGATTTTTTTTTGCATAACTTTCTTTCTTTTTTTTGCATTACTACAAATGAATAATAGCACTGTCTTGAGTTTCATTCCTTCCTATCAAATTGGTTGCCGGCCTACGGCGGAAAGGTTATTTCCATCCAGAGCTTCGATGCTGGGTATTTGAATAACCGAAAGTACAGTCGCTCAAAAAAGTATCCGAACACTATGGTTGTTTACAGAATTCAGAAAAATATCTGGCAGCGATTTTTTTAGAAATTAGTGACTTGGCAACCTTCGTGTCACGTGACACGAAGGTTGCCAGGTCACTAATTTCTAACAAAATCGCTGCCAGAAATTTTTTCTGAATTCTGTAAACAACCAAGTGTTCGGATACTTTTTTGAGCGACTTCATCTTACTTGCAATGTGGTTATAAAAGCTTGGTTCTCGTATGTATAAATAGCGTATGAGTGCCCTTTACCCTTAGAATCGCGTGGTAAAAGCTTCACAGCACAATCATCACAATCTTTCTTAAGCAGGTGTGAATTGATTCCCTCCTTAGTTCAAATGGTAGAGCAATTGTTGAATAACCGAAGATATCGAGTCTGGAAGGCGGCGGGGTATTTTTTTTGCACACTTGCCTAATTACTACAAATGAATAACACTGCAGTGAGCTTCATTCCTTCCCAACGCCGAAACATTTATAAATACCACTTTACATATACTAACGACCAGCCCCCTGATAGAGGGGAACCCAGCAGGGCGATTTGACCCAGACCCCTGACCTAGGAGGCCCAAATATACAAGTTATTGTCATATTTATGTCAAATAAATGTAAATAATATGTAAGTTGTAAAAACATTGTAAATCGTTTTATTACATAATTTAAAATTTTATTTTATAAATGATAATCTTATTTTTAAAATATTTGTTAAATATAGTCATATATTTATATAACTTTTGGAGTAGGGTGAAGGGGGGGGGGGCAGATATGTGACTGACCCGAGGTCCCTCTCACTTCTCTCAGGCTCTGCTAACGATAATAGTCTGGTTTTAAGATTTTAAATGAAATATTTCTGAACTATTTATCATAAGAGTCACAGCCTCATTACATGCAAGCATCCAATAAACCACGTCCTCTTTTGCAGCAGAAATTTCTTAACTTTAGTAATGCAAACACTATAATGCAAACACTATTATAAAAGCGATTGCTTATTCATCAAGTGATTCAGTAAAAGAGGTAGGTTTTTTGACTGATCTTTCACTCCAGCCTTGCAAATATTCAAAATTATGGGCCATCTTTTCTCTTTAACATCATAAAGGGCCTGTAACCTTAACATCCCTTACCTTACCATCAGCAGGAAGGAACTGCAAGAGCGTTTGGAGATGATTTTTCATGTGAGAGCATCGTTTAGCTTCTGAAGCAAACATCGTTACAGAACATCACAATTGAAGTGCAATGTGTTTCTAAATAAATCTCATTTGCAGCAAACGAAGCCAAAACGAAATCCTCCTCTGCTCTATTCTCCACTTGGCATTTATTTATGATGAATGACATTCAAGCATTCCACCTTGTAAACTGGCTTGTCATATCCCTCTCGCTCGTTGGCTATCTTCGCTTGCCCGTGTCTAACAAGATTACTTAATCCAAAACACTATGATTGACTTGCCACCATTGAAGGCCATTATGATAGAACAGCGGTCGGGCTTAGAGCTTTCGTCGTGATCTCGCCGATTTAATTATTACTCAGTCGGTAACGTGAATAATCAGAGCCTATCCCTGAGCCAATACATCATCCTCTGACACGTGCCTGCACGCAGCGGAATCACGAACACGAATCGTGAGTGACGCAGACCACCTCGTTGCCGACACGAGCCAACAAGCCAGAGGTCCACGAGCATTATCTGTTGCCGTTTCGGACGGGACCACTGCACACCCATTGCACTCGCGCTGCCCTTTCGTGCCAGGTTCTCTTCGTGTCTCGATTCTGCCGACTTAGAACCTCGAGAATCAGAGCACGAGGAATACTTCAGTTTTGTTTTTCGATCACGTCTTGTCGGTGGACTACGCCTCACTTGATGACGTCAGGCTGTGGAAGAGCGTGCCTTTTTGGCAGCGCACACCCGCTTTGTCAACGTCGCCCGCAAGAAAAACAGATTGGAAACGTTTGGATCACGCATAAGGGATTTCTCATAAGACGGTCATAACCCCTAAGGGGTTCACGACCTTCTCTTTGGAACCGTACTTACCGGGGGTCGTAAAGGTTCACCACAGGTCATCATGGCGATAACAGTTTGATTTTTAGATAGGTCTGGCTTTAGTCCAACTCTAATGTTAATGTCAAAAGAGTTCAAGTGCGAAATCTGAACGTTAGACTCCACTATTCATTATATTTATTTTTTTTCTTAATGCAGAAAAATGAATTAAAGGCCAAACTTAAATGAATTTTAAGCATCAGTTTGAATTGGACTCGTACTTGTTCCATCAGATATTATTAAACGATTCTATTGAGTTTAAACTTATATTGGTTTTGAGTCGTACTTAGTCAATGCACAAATGCCCAGTTGCACGCAATTTGAGATGTGCTTATCTAACTAAGCTAACTTGGAATCATTCCTTTGCTTCCAACCAAACCTCAGTTCAGAAAGGTATATCATTTGCTACTTTAAATTGGCATTTCCCAACCTTTTGCCAAGCATTATTTTCTAAGGCACCCTTTTATCAAGAATTATTTTCTTGGTGAAAACGCTTGTTTCCCGTATAAAACTAGTTGAAAGCTAAATAGGATAAGACTCCAGTTATCGATTTGTTAAACCAAAAGCCCCCACAAATTTCTAAAAATCCCTTCACAAAGAAAACCTAGAAGTTATATTAGGCTTGTCCTTGTTTCCCATATAACCACTTACACAAGGACATGCCCTGCTAGTCTTAGCAGTCAGGTACGCTAGCCACTAGACCAGGTAGGACCAAGTTATTAATGAGAAAAATTTCCATCATGATTAATTTTTCTCCTTTAAATGTCACATATCTGAATGAGACTTCAAATGCAAAGTGATTTAAGGGGAAAGTATCTTCAGTCCTAATTAGTTGTGTGACTTATCCCTTAGGGTGGTAACTTTCTACAAAATATAAAACCTTTAACTATAGTAAAAGAGGTGAGACTGCTCTCGAATAACAGTGCAGAAACCTCTCCCTTCGCTTGCCATTGTGATTTGTCAACATCCGAGTCAAAGAGATGATTTCGATGTCTCACAGTACAAGAGAGGAATGGATACCTTCTCCTCCGATCTTTAAAAGTTTGCAAAGAATACTCGTTTTAAAAATCTCAGTGCAGAGCAAATCTCTTCTATTAAGAATAGCTGAAAGCGCTGTAAATAATTCATTCCAACTTCCTTCTCATCTTTCATCATGAAATGCAAGGAAAATAAAAAAACAACTCTGATGTCGGCTTTATCAACGACTTCTTATTGACTCTCCCAGGTAGAAAGCAGATAACAGCGATACATTTGATGAAAAAACCGGATCAGTATTCCCCACGTCACCCTTACATGAAAAATCTTTACTCTTCCAGAACATCACGATCCCAGCCGTCTCTAGAGTGATGGCAACAATCGGAGACACGTGCCGCATGGCATCCACTGACATACGTGGACCGAGTGGCTTGTTGCGTAGCCAGCCAACAAATACGTCGCCCATAAAGCCGCACGGGCACATCAAGCTCGCTCTGTGTGCTCGGCACGTCATCACATGGCTGAATGTGGCGCACGACGGCACCAGGAGCTGTCAGGAGAAGAAGACTCTTTGAACACTGGATGCTCGAGCCACAAGTCGGGAAGTTGGGATGCCGAAGATTTTAGCGACAGGGCTGTTGCTTACTGAGCATTTCGCGAGCCTGGTATTTCGAAATAACTTGCAGCAGATAAAAATGAAAAGAAAGTTGAAAGTTTTTGTCGACTCCCGAACATTTTATGGATTTAAAAAAAGCCAAACCTCTATGATGTGGCTAGGAAGCGATTTTCAACAATTTGGACGATGGATTGCATTTTTAAAATAATTATGAAATGCGAATGATTATTTATTTTAAATTTACCATTAAAAGGTAAAAAAAAGACTTCGATGAAAACTATAAAATTTCATTTAAATCGTTAAAGGAATAGTTGAAATTTTAATTTTGTCTCGCTTTTTTTCTTTCATATTATTTTTATTACACAATTTCGATTTACTTTTTTCCTTCGACTTTTTTCATTCTGCTTGGAAATTGGAATTATTACATGCAATAATAATTAAACTATTGGTGATCAATTTGTCGCAGTGAAATTGTGGAAGCAGAAAAGGCAATTTTAATTTATGAAGAAAGCAATGACTTCTCAACTAGCATACTTGCCATGGAGGTCAACATTGATCTTGTAAGAGGTTCCAACCTCTTTCTAGACCATTTTTTAATAATTTCCCATACCTTATAAGTACCAGCTGTTAGATTTCAAGAGCGATATGAATTAAACATTATGCTGACGATTAACAAAAAAACCTGATTCCTAAATTGTTTACTTTTGCTTTGTAAACAATTGAAAAAAAAATGGATCTCATTGATGCTTCCATTTGAGCTACCCCACCTAATTCATATTGTCCCGTTAATTGAAGATTAAAGTACGGGGCAGCTCAAATAGAACTTCTCAGCTGTTTTCGGAAGGTCGTGGGTTCAAGTGCCAGGCCCACACAAAACTCTATTTCAACTCATTCTTTAAATGTGAAATAGCAAAGAAATTTTTAAAGTTATACACTACCAGGTGCAGACAATTTTTGTATTGAAATTTTTCAAATTAGGATGATGTCATTATGCTCTCACTTGATGAATATGTCTTACATTTCGCATGAAAATCATATTGTTTTCTAAACACATGACTATTATTGCTGTTGTTGTTTTTTGACAAAAATAATTTTTGTCACAATTGCGAAAAAAAGTATCAATGTGCTTTCTGTTCCTACTGAAGTTATTTTCAAAACTGCGCCAAATGAAATTAAATCATTGGGTGATGTACAATTTCTATACGTATTGTATATTCAGGAGATTTTGGGTTGTTTACCTCTGAGCACACAACGCTTTTTCCGAGCTTTTTGCACACAACGAGCTAAAGGCCAGGTCACAAGGACCCCGGGAACTCAGAGAAGGGGGACCCACTGGACAGCTTTTAGGAGACATTGTAGCCTCTCGTCTAGGTCATCCAGCGTGTTCTTTAACGCTCTCACCCATTTGGGGACACGCTTGTCCGACGGAGTTGACACTCCGTTGGACCATCCGACGATCCGTTGACCATCCGACGGAGTTGACACTCCGTCGGATGGGCTTGACGTCCCATCCGACGGACGGCGGCCTTTCCAAGCCCATCGGTGTCCCCTACTGACCGAGGGCATGGCGGGTAAATATAAATCTTAACGCTGACCCAGATGGGAACTACAGTTACACAACCTGGGATAACCTGGGAACTACAGTTACACAACCTGGGATAACCTGGGAACTACATATTATAAGCCTGGTGCGCAACCAATTAAGCCACAACGCCCCATATTCAGGAGCAGTAGGAACTATATAGACTTTTGTTTTTTACTTAGTAGATGTTTGAGCAAGATTTAGCAGTTTAGAAAAGCGTGGTTACCAGCTTTGTGGATTTCAAGACATTTTTGATCAGCAGAATTCGTGGGTGTAATAGTGCAATCATATTGATTATATCTGAAAAGATAATAAGTGTAACTACGATCCACTGATTAGTGGAAGAAAATTTCATGGGTTTGTGAAAAACTCATTTTTGAAATTGCAACCGTTGTTAGACAAGGCCCTCTTTTCCCAATAATTCTATAACTACATATGGAGTAAAAAAAACTCTTAATTGTGGAATCAAAACATTAGGAAATGAGACATTTAAAGTAATGCTTTTCAATTAGAAGTAGCAGCGTGAGATTTCTGCATTGCTAAATTGAAAATACATCGTGCTAAATTGAAAATACATCGTGCTAAATTCAAAATACCTCGTGAAACATTGAGCGATATTGCATTTTTTTATCACACTCTGGTGTAAAAAAAAGTCATTACTGAGAAGATATTAATGCTATTGTGAAGATAGAACAAAGATGCGAATTGCTTTATTTGTAGTTTTAAAAAACACCAATATGAAACTGTTGTCCTCTTATTTTTAGCAGCTTAAACAATGCATTTCACACCTGAGATTTTAGAATCAATTTTCGGGTCTTTTAGCTCCAAATGAGAGCTTTTCAAGTTACCCTTTAATATTCATGAAATCTGATGTTCCCAAATGCGAGTCCCACTGATGTCCTTCTAATAGTCACAAAGTAAAACCCCTTCTCTTAGTGCATAGGGTTCTTGTGACGTGATGTTTCCGTAAATTGTTCTTCATTTCAGCTCAATCTTCAAATAACAGTTTCATTCAAAAACTGTAGTTTTATTCTCTACCTAGTTTTTACACTTAGACGACTAAAATAAACACACGTAAATTGTCCCTATAGCAGCTCTTTACGAAAAATGGTTTTAAATGATCCATAGAAGAACAAAGGTTAGGATTTTTTGGGCATTCTATTTTGTTTTCACTTAATATGTTAGACTCCTACTATTTTTGATTTGGGTTGGGTTGTTTTACCACTGAGCGGCACTTTTTTGCACACCATGGGCTAAATGGCCAGGTCACATGGACCCCGAAGGCTCAGAGAAGGTTGGAGGAGGGGACCCCTGTTGGGAGACAAATAGTAGCCTCCCGTCTACGCCATCCAGCAAGTTCTTTAACGTGCACAGGGTATGGCTCTCCCGCACACGGAGCCACGGCTTAACGTCTCATCCGACGGACGGCGGCCTTTCCAAGCCCATCGGTGTCCCTACTGACCGTGGGCAGGGTGGAGAATTTTGCGGAGATAAATCTCAACGCTGACCCAGCTGGGACTCGAACCTGGGAACTACAGATTACGAGCCTGGCGCGCTACCGGCTGACCCTTGCCCCTTTTGATTTGGTTATATATTTGATCATTGACTGTAACATGTTTCTCCTATCTTTCTTTTGTCTTCCGTTGTCGGAATGTCAGTCTGATTTTTCATTGGCTGTGACTCGGATGGAGAAAACGTGTTAGAGGATAGAGGAGAGGACGAAAGTATGGCTGTGTTTAAGATTATACATTTCGTGTTTCAAGATTATTTGTGTCGCATGAGAAATTTAAGTTTTGCTTTTCTTGCGTATAACTTCGTTTCGTTATCTTATTGTTTTATTTGTGTACTTCTGTTTATAAATTTATCTTATCAAAATCTGCAGTTGGAGTTGTCCTGGGCACGTGACGATATAATATGACGCCATTGGTAAACTGTCTGTCGTGGCAATGATGCTGGAAATGCAGTGCATGTGCTCTGCCTTTGAGGTTGCTTCATTGTGCATCGGTATGTGTTGTAGATCAGAGATAGCATGCGGCACAACACAGTATCAGGTCTAGTGACCCATACCTACTTCATCGATTTAGTTAATACATGGTGCACTAGAGAGTAAATCAATTAGTGCGGAGGCAAGGGAAACCCATGATAAATATCCACTAATCGAAAGGTCCCAGGAGGAAAGAAGGGGGTTGGACCATCCACTGAGAGGATTCTAGAATCTGATCAGTGGTGGAGGCCAGTGCCCAAAGCATTCCTTGTAAATGGATAGGGTTCAGTGGTTCGACAAAACTGAGCTTAACTAATAATTGTTGTACAACGTTTGTACTTGCCAGGCTTCGTTCTATAGTGTATTGCAGACTGAAGCAGTTGATTTGGGTGTATAGTTGCATCCAAGAAAAATTTTAGAAGCCATAGTTTTAATTTATTGGACTATTGTGGGGGATTGTGAATCTCTTTGGATAATAGCGTTTCTTACAAACCAGGGAGCTGCCATAGCTGATCGGAGATCGGTTTGGGTAGCTTGGCTCAAAGCGTATTTAGGTTTGGCTACGGGTGGTGGGTCATTCTGTGTATTTATAAGTTGTAGATTATCTTTATATGTGGATTGTAACTCCATTTCGTAAACGGGAATAAACAGACTATTATTTGAGCGTTTTATTAGTGTTATATATACTGATCACTATTAAACACGATAGAAGAGATTAATTGACATAAGAACACGAATATTAAATTCCAGATTTTTCATTTTTTTTCTTTCATATGGTGGTGTAATAAATTTAGTAGATTTAATTCTTTAGTGGTTATTTCGCTATATTCAGTACATTGCGTTGATTTATCGTATTTGTGGACTCTAGCGTATGTGGCGAACAGTCTCTTGCGTAGGGGCAGTGCTGAAAGCTTGGGTTATTTTGTATAGAAAAGGGTTTAGTCCTGTGTCCTATTCTCAATAGGACTAATTTGATTTGCATTTCCCTGGGATAATACTTTGGTATGGTTTCTTTCTCGTTCATTAGTTGTGTTATATTTAGATTCTGATTATCGCTATTTTGGTTTGTATGATTTAGCATGTTTCGAAATTCTTTTTTGATTTGCGATGGATATTTTGTTTTGCGATATTGATTTCTCAATCTTATTAGAGTTGCTTCTCTGACATTGTGTGTGTTTTTTGACGACGCAATTGCCATTTCGTTTCCTTTTATGTTGTTGTGGCTAGGGATCCATTTCATTTCAACGTTTTCCGTATTCTTTTACGTGTATAGATTTAATTAATTCCAATATATTTTTGATTAGGGTTCTGTTATTGATTTGAAATATATTTTTATTTAGACATTGGCTCGCGTTTTCACTATCAGTTTATATCAAGATTTTTCACATGCAATGCAAGTTTTTTATCTCTGCTTGTATTATAGCAGTTAATTCCACTTCTATTATGCTGGCTTCTGAGGTGTGTCAGTATTACATACCCCAGCGAAAATTAGTGAAAAAGGCGAAAACTCAGCAGAAAGCACAAGAAACATTCATGATTAATCCGAGCTCGAAACCAAATCCCTTTGATGTGCGCAGTCAAGCACTCTAACCACTCGGCCACTCTTTAGATGATTAATATGAGATTTTATTTTATTACATTGATCGAAGACAAAACTAATCTTAGAAACTCTTTTCCTCGAATGTTATTCGACTAAAATGAAAAATGAAAAACAACCTTCTCTTCTCAACCTGTTTTTTTCTTCTTTTTCAGATCATTGCATTAAGACATCGCATTTTATTCGTTTCGGTTAGTTACCATAAGAAAAGTTTATTCGGAAACATGCATTCAGTGTTTCAGCTGGATTCATTTAGTCGACAGAATATGCTCGAGGCATAAAGAATGAGCTGCCTCAGCCTTCGTAATAAAAATAACATCAAATTGCCTAAGAATTCTAAACATGAAAACGCATCTTTTTTTCCCCTAATATTTTATCTGTAAACAGATGATTCAAATACGTAAACTTCGTATCAATACACATTTAAAGGATCCATAAATGCATTTCGGTAAGAGTGTAACGACCGCTTTCGCAACGCGCACTCATTTATTGACAAATTCCTCGCTGATTCCCTTTTTCATCTGGAATTGCATTTCTGCATCCACATTTCTATTATTCATCTTTTCATCGCTGCACTCGCAAGGAATGTGTTGTTGGTTTCCATGGCAACGAGATCCTTTAACTTTCTCCGATTCCATTGTACAAATAATAATCATTTCAGGAAGAATATTTTTGTCTCGTTGGAAACATCTTTTTGTTTCTCTATGTTCGATACTTTTAATCAGAGGTGAAGTTGAATTGATATAAAGATCCAATTTCGAGTCAGTAAATCGCAAATGTTACAAACTGAACCAAATGATTTTCAGTTCCAGTCTTCAGTACTAAAGGTCATTACAAATGTGAATCATCAGTAGATGGCGTAGGACGTCTCTGTAATAATATGCGGTAAAGTAATTTACGGATAAAAGTATTTCAGAAGGAGTTTTTCTCTTGGTATGTTATATAAATATCAATAAGTCGATAGTGGCTTCTAGGCCTTTTCCTAGACAAGCTAGCTTCCTTCAAGAACATGTCATTTTTCTTACCCTGCCTGAGTTACAGCTGAGACAAAACTCACAAGTACATGCCCACTGAAAAAGCAGCCATGTACCCTAATCGCTATGGCTTACCTGTTAAGTATTTTATACTCAAGTATGCTCTTTGAAATGAATAAAATAAATAAATCCCTAATCGGTATGGCTTACCAGTTAAGTATTTTATACGCAAGTATGCTCTTTAAAATGAATAAAATAAATTCACAAAATGGTCTAAAATGTAATAAACCACAAACAATAGAACGCATAATTTTTCAATGTAAAGAATTTACAGACGAAAGAGATAAATACTTCCAAATACTCAGAAAACATAAAACTAATCAATTTAACTTTCAATCAATCCTTGAACTAAAAAAAAGACACTTAAACCCATATACTATAATCTACTAATTAATTTTCTAAAGAACATAGACTATCTAAATTCCTTATAAAAATTAAAAAAAAAATAATATAAAAAATAATATAAAAAAAAGAAATGGAAACTATCAAAAGTGTCTGAATGAGTCTTCAGAGAAGCGAGAGTTGTCCTTGAAGGAATATTCAGTGGTTGATTTGTGATATGTATGTATGTATATCTTTCCTACTGGCAAAACATGACAGACTACTAGAGTATAATTAATGCGTCCAAATTTGTCACAGAAACTGATAATACCGATTAGGAAAAGCGCGTTCGTTCCTTTACCCATTTCGTGTACAAATTGGATTGGTGGTCGTCCTAAAGGTTATAGAGTGAGTTTGCTCTCTCTCTTTGTAAGTGAATTAGAGCCTTTATGAAATAATAATGCAGCCTGGAGAGTCGATTGTGGGGAGTGAACTTCTTTAACACAGACCCTGATTCAGGAAAAAAAAAAGTGACCACATGGACAGTATTTTAAAGCAAACTTGAATAGCTCGTTGAAAAAATCCTCTGCAAAAGTGTTATACTGAATCACCTAAAATAAAAAACGAGGAGAGAAAAAATGATTCGGGTATTTTTTTTAGCTATTGAAAAAGAATTACCTCTTAAGCACCTCTGTACCAGAGAGGTCTGAAAAGAGTTTATTATTGTAATGAATATGCCGTAGAGAAAGCTTGGAAGAAGGCGAGCCATAAGCAGAAAGACAACAAAAGAAATGATTTATCAGTGCCTTATCCGGTTGGTTGGGGCTTTATGTGGAGCCCTTATCCGGAGTTCGAACCCACATCCATTTGACCCTCAGGCAGTCAAGAAGAAAAGCAACAGAACTGAAATGAAAAATCGATTAATGTTCCAGTAAATTAAAATAATTAATTTTATGTTCTTATAAACATATTAGCATTGAAAGCATCACTATTAGTTCCGCTCGCTCTTAAATAAACGAACTTTTGTGTTTACTTTGTCGTCTATCCGTTTGTCGATACTTAAATCTTTTGTTTTTAGAGGTAAATGAAAAGCCTTCTTTAGGTTAGATGGGTATTAATGGAATATTAATATCCACGTTTTCCGTATCATCAAACATTTATAATCGTCATCGTTAGAGAACCCTAATTTTCGAAAGAGCAAACTTTTAAGCGAATATTTTAAACGATTTGTTTTTGCTAGACATCTGAAACTTTGGCGGTAGGACGAGATAGTGAAGGGCGGTAGAATGTAATAAACAAAAGATCAAGGGCGGTAGATTGTGATAATCAAAAAATCAAGGGCGGTAGAATGTGATAATCAAAAGATCAAGGGCAGTAGATTGTGATAATCAAAAAATCAAGGGCGGTAGAATGTGATAATCAAAAAATCAAGGGCGGTAGAATGTGATAATCAAAAGATCAAGGGCGGTAGATTGTGATAATCAAAAAATCAAGGGCGGTAGAATGTGATAATCAAGAGATCAAAGGCGGTAGATTGTGATATTCAAAAAATCAAGGGCAGTAGAATGTGATAATCAAAAGATCAAGGGCGGTAGATTGTGATAATCAAAATATCAAGGGCGGTAGAATGTGATAATCAAAAGATCAAGGGCGGTAGATTGTGATAATCAAAAAATCAAGGGCGGTAGAATGTGATAATCAAAAAATCAAGGGCGGTAGATTGTGATAATCAAAAAATCAAGGGCGGTAGAATGTGATAATCAAAAGATCAAGGGCGGTTAATTGTGATATTCAAAAAATCAAGGGCAGTAGAATGTGATAATCAAAAGTTCAAGGGCGGTAGATTGTGATAATCAAAAAATCAAGGGCGGTAGAATGTGATAATCAAAAGATCAAGGGCAGTAGATTGTGATAATCAAAAAGGGCGGTAGAATGTAATAATAAAAAAATCAAGGGCGGTAGAATGTGATAATCAAAAGATCAAGGGCGGTAGATTGTGATAATCAAAAAATCAAGGGCGGTAGAATGTGATAATCAAAAAATCAAGGGCGGTAGAATGTGATAATCAAAAGATCAAGGGCGGTAGATTGTGATATTCAAAAAATCAAGGACAGTAGAATGTGATAATCAAAAGATCAAGGGCGGTAGATTGTGATAATCAAAAGATTAAGGGTGGTAGATTGTGATAATCAAAAAATCAAGGGCGGTAGAATGTGATAATCAAAAAATCAAGGGCGGTAGAATGTGATAATCAATAGATCATGGGCGGTAGATTGTGATAATCAAAAAATCAAGGGCGGTAGAATGTGATAATCAATAGATCATGGGCGGTAGATTGTGATAATCAAAAAATCAAGGGCGGTAGATTGTGATAATCAAAAAATCAAGCGCGGTAGAATGTAATAATCAAAAGATCAAGGGCGGTAGAATGTGATAATCAAAAGATCAAGGGCGGTAGATTGTGATAATCAAAAGATCAAGGGCGGTAGAATGTGATAATCAAAAGATCAAGGGCGGTAGATTGTGATAATCAAAAAATCAAGGGCGGTAGAATGTGATAATCAATAGATCATGGGCGGTAGATTGTGATAATCAAAAAATCAAGGGCGGTAGAATGTGATAATCAAAAAATCAAGGGTGGTAGATTGTGATAATCAAAAAATCAAGGGCGGTAGAATGTGATAATCAAAAGATCAAGGGCGGTAGATTGTGATAATCAAAAAATCAAGGGCGATAGAATGTGATAATCAATAGATCATGGGCGGTAGATTGTGATAATCAAAAAATCAAGGGCGGTAGAATGTGATAATCAAAAAATCAAGGGTGGTAGATTGTGATAATCAAAAAATCAAGGGCGGTAGAATGTGATAATCAAAAGATCAAGGACGGTAGATTGTGATAATCAAAAGATCAAGGGCGGTAGAAACTGATGGTCAAGAGGTTTAGGACGTTAGAATCTGATGATAAAGGTATAAAACGAGGTAGAATCTGATGATAGAATGATAAAAGGAGGTAGAATCTGATGGTCAAGGTATTGACATTGACAGCAGCGAACTTCTCACCTAACTCCAGAGGTGAATGCAAAAATACAACTTTTTTGTTTCAAAGCAGATATGAAAAATTCTTTTTGGGTTGGATAGAACTAATGAAATACTACTTTTTGCATTTTCCCACTCATTCATCAATTCTGTTTTACACCGTTAGAGAGTGCTAAAGTCCTAAAATGAAGAACTTGATTCTCTTCGCCATGATATGATATGTTGATATGAGTGATATGTTGCTTTTCTTGTTTATCTAATGGTGTTGCTTATGGAAAAACAATACCAATGAATGTTTCCAACTGGTGCATTTTATGATTGACAGCTATCATCAGTTGAATGCTTTTCTGCTATTCTATAATCAATTAATGTGCTTTTCAATAAATGTTTTTAAAACGTAAATGTTTTTATGTTATCAATGATTTCTAACCCATTTATAAGTAGTTTTATTTATACATTGTAAAAAGAAGTGCGTTTTACATTCCCGCCTAGAAAACCACAAACAGTAAACACGCCTTGATTAAACAATGACTATTCTGGTAATAAACACTAGTAATTTATTAAGTATTAACATAGCAGACAGTGCTTCCAATGCTAGTGGAAGTTTAAGTCTTTATAGATGAACTGATTTTAAATTAAGGCAGGAGTCCGAACTCTGCCACCTGTAACGTCAGAACTTTCTACCATATGGTGTTGATTACTTGATCTGCAAACTGGTGCTTTGAAAACTCTCGATGAATCAAAAGCGAATATAGAAAGGATAGACTGTGAAGGTTTCTTCCGAAACGGGTATATTTTTATGTTTAGTATAAAATCTGACAAGTTAATCCAAAATCAGATTTGACAATCTTTTCGAATTCATGACTATCTTAGACCTCGGATTCGTCTGATGGGCCTTTAATTGGTTCAGATGGACACGTAAATAAAAAAAAACAATTTATTTTAGAGAAAGCAAGCAGAAAACACTTGAAAAAAATTGGTTGTCCTGACGGATTCGAACCTAGTCTCCCAGAAGAAAGCTGGGCGTCTTAACCGCGAGACCACTGAAGAACTGACCAGCTCTTCCTCGGCGGTCTAGAGGTTAAAACGCCCGGCATTGTTCTGGGAGACCTGGGTTCGAATCCCAGTCAGGACAACCAATTTTTTTCAACTCATTATTTCAAGTGTTCCTTGTCTACAGGACTTCTTCTGTGATAATTTATTATTGAATAGAAAGCAAGCGTAGGGAAGCAGAGCCAGTCGAATTTTAGTGTTAGATCACGACACAAATGATATATCTCTGTTTGAAGGAGCCTAATGTTAAGGAAGAAACTGACACAAAAGAAATATGAATTAACGAAACAGAAATGCAATTTCGAAATATTCCAATGCAAACAACAAAAATGTGTAATAAATATTTTTCATAACGGATAAGACATTCCATTATGAACGATATGTTCATCATTACATGCAACTTTAATTTGAAGTAGCTCTTTGGGACGACTTATGAGCACTTGTAGTCGTAGTAACCAATGTGGCGCCTTCCCACCACTCAAAACAAACCGTTAGCAGGTAGCTTCAAAAGAATTTATGAAGGGAATTCAAAAGAGGATATTGCTTCTGCAGACGAACCGAAGTGGATGACTGCCACATCAGTTGCTTCTATTAATACGGGTTATTTTTTATTCCCTTGCATTCACATGCTGACAAGATCTGATCTTCTGAACTTAAAGGAAAGTTCGTTGCTTTGGAATTTCTCTGTGAGGGAGCAGTAAATAAATTAAAGGTTGAAGGTAAAAATATTCTGGCTGAAAAGGGAATAATTTCATTTTTGTAGAATCTCTTCTTCTGTCAAGTTAATGGAAAATTCTGTGGCTAATAAGGAACTGCAATTCAAATTTCAAAAATCTCCTTGACCTAGGCCTTTGGTAAATTCGGATGAATACGAGTAATTAAGATGAAATCTATTTAACAATGAAAAGGCTGCCAAAATGGATTATGCAGAAATTGATATTTTATCGATCGAAATAGGAGTAAAATTCAGTGCATTTAATAAATCAACCAGACTTGATTTTGTCACTTCGATTAAATTTCCTAATCTAACGACCATTCTCGAAATCAACATAGGTATTAAATCTCAAGCTAACAGAAATTTAATATACTTTACCCTATCCCTGTAATCAGACTATTGCTGTACCTTATTCGCCATTCGGATAAGTATTGACACTACAAGGTACTAATAAACAAATACTGACCTTATAATACAAAAGCCATTCAATAAACTGTTAAGTACAATTTTCACAATGCCGAACTAGTGGGGGCGGGGGTGGCTCAGTCGGTAGCGCGCCAGGCTCGTAATCTGTAGCTCCCAGGTTCGAGTCCCAGCTGGGTCAGCGTTGAGATTTATCTCCGCAAAATTCCCCGCCCTGCCCACGGTCAGTAGGGGACACCGATGGGCTTGGAAAGGCCGCCGTCCGTCGGATGGGACGTTAAGCCGTGGCCCCGTGTGTGGGAGAGCCATATCCTGTGCACGTTAAAGAACACGCTGGATGGCCTTGACGGGAGGCTACCCTCTGTCTCCCAACAGCTGTTCCAGTGGGTCCCCTCCCCCAACCTTCTCTGAGCCTTCGGGGTCCATGTGACCTGGCCATTTAGCCCATGGTGTGCAAAAAAGTGCCGCTCAGAGGTAAAACAACCCAACCCGAACTAGTGTACGAAAGCAAAGCAACATCGGAAAATTAAGAAAGAAGATAATTTCTCCGTCTTCTTCCTTCCATTGGTTCCTACCAAATGTCACACTTTTGATTCTTATTTCAAGCTGCGTAAAAAAAGACTTATCCCATTATAGTGATATGCAAGAATACTTTCCAACTTGCTGACAGTTAAGTTGGAAACTTTGAACTCAGATGCATGTCTGGATTCCCGATCGCATTCAATTCACTTGCTCAGAGGGAAGCAATGGCTCCAATTGTGGCCGTGTACAGGTTTTTTCACTTGCACTCCTCTTCGGTAAATTAAAGGGATCAAAGACGGGTTTATTATATAAGACTTCCCTCCATCAAATGGTAGATTAAACCGTGATCCCAACTGTACGAAATCACTTTCTGTATGCTTTAAAAAACTCTGGATGCTTAACATCAGGTTTTCTCTAACATAAGTTAATGGAAGATTTCATCTATCCTTAAAACTTGTCTAGTTGACTTCTCTTTCCTTAATCTTCCTCTAAACTCCGGAGTTTTGGTGACCTGATCATTTAACAAACAGTGCAGAGTAAAATGTGAAGCTCAGAGACACAGAAAGCAGCATGAAAGTAGAACACCAAATGGTTAATTTTAATAAATACCGCCTCTAAATCCATTAGTTCTCAGATTGAAATAGAAAAATAGCATAACGCATCTGGTGAATATAGGATGTTCGTTTTCAAAGAGAATGAAATTATTTTTACATATTTATCCCCTTATAACAATGGAAATTCGAACTAATATATGACTGGGAAAATTTATATAGCAATATTTTATTAATGACTATAAAATCATTTGTAAATCATTCCTGTCAATGTAAAACCACTTGATCAGTGATGGGCGAATTATGACCAGTGGGCCCAATGTGCCCATAATAGCGTTTAATCCGACTCACGAAATATTTTTAAATCCAGTAAAAACTAAAATAAAAATTTTAACATATTTTTCAATAGCAATTACTTAGTTTGCATTCAATTTAAATCTTTGTTTCCTTAGCTTAACTCGAAAAATAACGAATAACAGTAACAATTTTTTATTAGTTTTTTACGGTGCATAAAATTTGGCCCGTTCAATAATATTGCGCATCGCTTCTGGCCCAGGAATAAAAGAAAAGTTCAACCACCATTTCTCTTTACCTTCGCACTCTACTACCAAATGTTCAAATTTTTCGCGTAAATAAATCGTCTGTAATATTCTTTAAACGTCCACTGTTAGAGGGCGCTATTGAAACTATTGGGAGATTCGGAAAATGCAAATCGTAACATTTCACTTAAACCTATCGAACCCAAAAGGAAGTTTTAAATTATCGCTCAAAAAAGGGTTAATATCTACCAAGATGGAAAACGGGCAAACACACGGTAAAGGGAATCAAATTTCGACAAAAATAAAATTAGAAAAAATTGCGACAAAGTGATTCAAGTGAATTTTATCCAATGACGATGAGATTAGGGAGATGCGAGGAGAGTTAAAGGGGCTGACAAACTAGAATACTAATCTGGTTGGCTCAATCGGTAGCACTTGGGGTTCGTAGCCTGATATTAATTCTCAGGTTTACATTGCACACTATAGTTGAGGTGCAGATTTTCACCACCAACCCCTACTCTACCGTCGGTGAGAAAGAAGGAACCGATATGTTTCGTAAGAAGTTTCTCGGAAAGGCCATTAAGCCATGTTACAGTGTGCAAGAGAGTCGCACACCAGAAATGTTAAAGAACACGCAGGATGTCCTTGACGGCAGGCTTCCATTTCGCACTTAACAGGATGGCCTTGACGGGAGGCTTCCATTTCGCACTTAACAAGATGTCCTTGACGGGAGGCTTCCATTTCGCACTTAGCAGGATGGCCTTGACGGGAGGCTTCCATTTCGCACTTAACAGGGTGTCCTTGACGGGAGGCTTCCATTTCACACTTAACAGGATATCCAGTGGATTTCCTTTTTTATACCGAGCCGTGAGTCAGTGCCGGCGTGAACTTTTGTGAGACCGGGTTCCAAAATTGTGCGAGGCCAAAAAAAAAACGCATTTATATTAATTTCTAAATTTTACAATAATAAATTATCTATTATAAGTGCAAAGTGCGGTACATATCTACATACAACTTATAGGAATACCGGGTATATTATAAATATTACATAATTTATCTCGTCTTTTTCGCCGCAAAATCTTTAATCACGTCATCAAATTTGACCGATTTCCCTATTTTGGTCAATATTGACCGAAATTTCGTTTTTTACGATGGCCTTTTTTTTCCACGATGGATTTTCATGGGCCGCAGGGCCTTTTAAAGCGAGGGGGCGGGTTCCGGGGAACGCACTGAACCCGCCTTGTGTCAGCCCTGCCCTGAGTCCTTTTGCTCATTCTGTATAAAATAAAAAAGTGCCGCTGAGAAACAAAACAAGATAGGTGTGACGTATTAATATTTTTAGTAGGGATTTTTTTGCATATTTTCAAAAATATTAATAAATTATCCCTAAAGTAGCTGCTTGCCATAGAGGTCTGACAGGAGCGTATCAGTTTAATATGCTGTAGAGAAGATCTGTAAGGAAAGCGAGACCTCAGCATAAAAGACATCCATGCCTTAACTTGGGACTCGAACCCAGGCCCCTTTCATCAGTAGCCAAGCGCGCTTACCACTCGGCCACCGGGTCGGCATATTCATTAAAATTTATTAGCAATCATTCTACATTTCTTAATTCTATAGTGAATATTTATAATTAAAAAACAATATCTAAAAGAAAACTGATTTCGGATATAGAAAAATTCTGTTAATATAAACGTCTGAACTAATGAGTTCTTAAAAATAAAATTTCCCTGTGCTATTGCTAATACATATAAAATCTGAAAGAATATTACTGAATGAAACATCGGACAATATTTTGGCAAATATGGAAAATTCTGTTGCAAATTAAAAACGTTCGTCATTATATTATCATTTTAGGCCATTCAAATAATGAAAATTCGAAAGAATGACTGGTTAGGTAAATGCAAATATCTCGAAATATTTCATTAATACTTATCCCACCCAAAAAATAATTTAAATTTAATTCTTGAAACAAAAACGATTTTATCCTAGGAAAAACCGTTTTTTTTTCGGGAGGGTGCATTTCCCCATCCTCCTGAGATAAAAGGGTTTATCACTGCTGTCAATACAAACCCTTTCATCATCACATTCTACCACATAAAATTTCAGATATGTAGAATGAATATTTGTTCAAAAATTTGCATTTTCTTTCTTCAGCACCCTTTAATGGTTACGTTGAAAAACTATAGGGTGATTGAGAAAATGTTAATCCTAATCTTAATCTTAATGTGCTTATCCTAATCTTCATCTTAATTATGCTCATTCTGATATTCATCTTAATATGCTAAACCTAATATTCATTTTAATATGCTAATCTTAATATTCATCTTACTATGCTAATCATAATATTTATATTAATATGCTAATCCTAATATTTATGTTAATATGTTCATTCTAACATTCATCTTAATATGCTCATCTTAATATGTTAATCCTAATATTTATATTAATATGCTAATCGTAATATTTATGCTAATATGCTACTCTAATGTTTCATCCTACCCAAAGAGCAATTTTTTCATTTATTTCTAAAAGCAAACGTTTAATGTTTAAAAACAAACAAACGAAAGGACGATAAAAAGAAAAACTAAAGCTCGTTTTTTCTTTTTGAAGACGAGATAAAAACGAAGGGGCAAATAACACAGATTAAAATTCAGTTGAGTTGGGATTGGATTGTTTTACCTTTGAGAGGTATTTATTTTTGCATACAATGACTGAATGGCCAGGTCACAAGACCCCAAAGACTCAGACTTGGGTTGGAGAAGGGATGTCATTGGACAGCTGTTAAGAAACATGAATTTCTCTCATCACTCTATGGCTCTACTGCATATAATGCCACGGTTTTAAGCCCTTCCGACGAACGGCGGAATTTGCAAACCTATCTGTCCCTTATCTCACGGAAGACAGAGGGGGAGGGGGACTCTACACAGACACAGAGAAGTATTAAAACTAAACAATGGGACGAAAATTTTAGAATATTAAAACCTATATATAGAAATTGTCTAAATCCTGCAATGATGATTAACAGAATTAGGTTGAATTCTGATAAAATTTAAATTGATAAGATTGTATCTATGATTTGCATTTCCCATTATTAGACGTCAGCTTATACATATGCATATATATATTATTCTTATATTTTATGAATAATTGATATATTTATCCACTGCGACCAGATTCGGTTAATACCGTACAAATCCCATCGTCTTAGGAATGTTTACCTTCAATGCATTACACTTGAAAGTGGGAAAACTTAGGAATGCTTACTTGCCCTCGTTCCCTCTAATTCTGTCAAAACGAAAAGTTTAATTTCTTTTATCTCCCGTCAAGCATTTTCAACAAAAGCCAAGCCACAAATATTATCGCTGTAGAATCTGCTCTCGCATATTCCTCTCCTGTCTGCAACACCAAATTCTTTCTTCTTCCGTCCCTTTTTTATTCTTTCTTCTCTTCTTTGAAAGCTGCACCAGATGTTCATGTAGATCAGTCATTTAAATGCAATTACTGAATCATGTTATGTGATAAAAATCTCGTTTTTCTTTCTCCTATCTTATTAACTGTAATTTTCTTTCGGCAGGCGCCATGTTTGTTTCTGTTTCATACCCCTTCTTCCCCCCACTAGTTTCACTAAAACTTCCTTCCATTTTTGTTGTTGTTGTTGTTTCTATTTTCATTATTATTCCGCCCTTCTTCCCTTCCTCTTTTTCTCTTTAGCAGATTCATTTTATTTTTTGTTCCTTCCTTTTCTCTTTTTCTTTCCTTTTCTTCTTCTGCACCTCCTCCTCCTCCTTTCATTCCTCTCCTACTCTCTCTTTCCAGCATCCGAAATTCCTTCTTTAAGCCAAGCGATTGTACTCCTTTTTTTGTTTCATCCTCCATTCTCCATCTGCATCTCTTCGTTGCTTTGTTTTCGCTCATAACAACGCCGCAGACTCTTACGATCTTCTTCTTTTTCTTCCATTTGGCTTTGCGGCCATTTCGCTCGTGATCTTCGCGCTTCCAGTATCATAATCAAAATATAAGAGCGACAAGTAATTGGCTGACTAATCGCAATGATGGAGTTTTATTTCAGAGAAATATATGCGTCAGAATAGAAATTAGTTTTGGGTGTCATCGTTCATAAATCACGAAGAGATATTTCCATTCCGCATTTCAATATTTTAATATTATGTAAATTTAAGCGCGGTACAGAGAAGAGCCTTGTAGTTTCAGTTCTTCGGTGGAATCAAAGCATTGCAGAGATTTATTATGAGTGCAGATAAAAAAGATTCCGAAGATGAACCATTCATCATATCCCGAGAGTTCTTCACTTCCATTCTGAAAATACAAGTCGAGGAATTCAAGTGGAGAAATGAAATTGTTCCGAAATCTTTTTTTTTTCTCGCAAGAGAGAATGATGACTCAATTGGAGGCTTTATAAGGAAGACTGAAAAACTCTCGTCTTTCGAGATACCAAAGAGCAAAAGTTGAGATAGATTTCATCGGATGCGGCTGAATGAGTTCTTCTCTCTTTCGGTTAAGGTTTCAAATTAAAAACCGAATGCCTCGGCTTTAAGAATGATTCAGCCAAAATATCGTTCAGATCATCAACTTTACTGATCAATTGTTTGCTTATTCGTTCCTTCCCGGTCCCTTTTCACTCTCTTGATTGTTTTTTCTCTTGTACGCTGATGACTTTTTTGTTCGACTCTCTCTAATTCATTATCGCGTCACTATCAGCTTACACTTCACTAAACCATCGCATTACCAAAACAAGAACGTTGATATCACTAACGCATGTCTTGTACAGAGAGAGGACAGGGATAAAGACATAAAAAACGCAGACTGCGTATAAAGGGGGAAAAAAGTAATCCCGAACACAGGATAAAAAAAAGTCATGGTTCAGAGGTGAGAATAAAAAAATGGTGCAGTGATGAAGACAAAAAAATGGTATCGAATGCAAAGAACAATCACTTCTGACGAATAAGAGGTAGGTTGTTTTTGTCTTGAGTCTGGTTTACTCTCTTGTTACAAAAGAGACAAGGGAAGAAGAAACTTGGCAATACTTTTGAACACAATGGGCTATACAGCCACAAAGACCCCAAGTGCTCAGAGAAGGATGGAGGAAGGGAACTCATTGGGCAGCAGTTGGGAAACATGAACGCCTTCCATCAAGGTCATCGATTTTAACATGCACAAGGTTATAGCTCTCCTGCACACGGAGCCATGGCTTAACGTCTCATCCGATGGACGGCGGCCTTTCCAAGCCCATCGGTGTCACTTACTGACAGAGGGCAGTACGGGGAGTTTTTCGGATATAAATCTCAAAGCTGGCTCAGATGGGACTCGAACCCGAACTGCAGATTCGAGGCTGACGCACTACTAACTGAGCCACCATCGCTCAAACGAATAAAAAAAGGCTGGATTTCAAAGCAAAATTACGAGAGTAGATTCGAAAGTAAGATTACCAATTTGTTCCCTGCTAAATTGTCAAACATCGCCGGCTATGTCCCCACCACATGTTAGTACAAAATAGTGTCAGTAAGTGGTAGCAGTCATTACTGTTAAGGGGCGGGGGTGGCTCAGTCGTAGCTCGTCAGGCTCGTAATCTACAGTTCCCAGGTTCGAGACCCAGCTGCGCCAGCGTTGAAATTTATCTCCGGATAACTCCCCACCCTGCCTACGGTTAATAGGGGACACCGATGGTCTTAGAAAGGCCGTCGTCCGTAGGATGGGACGTTAAACCGTAGTACCGTGTGGGGAGAGCCACACCCTATGCACAGAACACATTGGACGGCCTTGCCGGTAGGCTACCATCTGTCTCCCAACAGCTGTTCCAGCGAATCCCCTCCAACAACCTTCTCTGAGCCTTCGGGATCCTTTTGACCTGGTTATATAATCCATTGTGTGCAAAAAAATGTCGCTCAGAGGTAAATCAACCTAACTCATTTATGTTACACACCAGTGCTGCGAGATGAAATCTCGCAGCTAATACAGCGAAGGTACTGGCCATATAAAAGAAGTTGGAGATTCGAGCAATTTGGTTCTCTGGGCATAGAAGACTAGCCGGTGGAAATTAATCAACTGGTTGTGGCTGTGTATTGTTCAGATGTTCTATCAGAGTAACATGTGAGGGAATTGTGCAGTGACTTCGAAAATGGTCATGCAGTGGATAAGGATCTCTGCACCTGGAGATGGAGTTCACCATCCACCATACAGTCGAGATCTGGAGCCGTTGGATTTTAATTGGTTTAAAAGCTGAAGAAGCATCTCCTAGGATGACGCTTACTCTTTTCGGATAATGTGTCAAAGAGCAAATCACAAAGTGGCTTCAGAAGCAGGATGAGCCTTTCTATCGATAAGCTTATCAACCGTTACGAGAAATGTCTTAAATATTGTGACCGTGGAAAAATAATTCACTTCTACGAAGACATTTCGTGTATATTGTCTTCGATGCAATTGCCTGCATTTCTCAGAAATGAAACAGGGAACCTTACTCTCAACTTACTCTCGTAGAAAGTTATTTTGAAACTTTAGTGCTCTTTAACTTCTGCCTCTATTTGTTTTGTTTTTAAATAATTGGAATCTCAGTCTTCCATGAACATTAAGAAAATCTTCATCATTAGATTGAATCTAAGGGTAAAAACTAAGAGTAAAGCAACAAATAATGGCTGCAAAATAAGGATATGATATAAATCGAAGCAGCTAATTAAAATGTGGATGAAGGAATATCATTGATAGCTCTGAAGTGCTTATGGAGGTTTTCCATAAGACCATGTAATGAATTTCTCTACGTGATACAAGATTGTGACTATATGTGAACTATGTGGACTACGCAATACGTGAATGATTCCTCTACGTGATACGTGATGTTCTATTGCATACTGCTAAAAACATAAGATACCAGGCGACGGCATTTACTGTTTCTTCGTAATCTCCCTGGGATAAATATTTTTTGTTTCAGATACCGTTACGAGAAGATCAGTTGAATAACATTCAAGGGATATAAATGCAAATGAGAACTGGTATCTTCAATTATCGGGCTGAAGACAGCATTGACTGGGACGTTGTTGACAGATAGTCAGCAATGTCCCAAATGTGTTCTGACCACGTTGTAGCCTCAGGAGAGAACTGTTAGTATCTGCTTCCATCATCAGCATACGAAAGGAGTCTTTATGCTAGCTATCAGAGGTTTGTTCGTATATTTGTAGCCCAACCCCTCCCCCAATGGCATACTATAGAGCGTCTGAATTAACGTAGATAACATATGATTGGGCCGAGAAAGAATGGAGGTGTGTACTTTTCACAGACTTTTACCCCAAACATCTCTTAGTCTGGAAAGTATTAATGATATGACATCACCCACAGATATCATAGAGAGAAATGCCTTTGGTGGATTGTCATGGTTTGGAAAAACTCCTCTCTAGGTAATCGTACCGACCTCTGTGTTTTCCTTGATAGCACAACTGAAATCACATATAAGGATGATATTCAAGATGCGCGTGCATATGCGGATGAAATATTAGTTAATTCTGCGGGCCGATGGTGCTTCATAACATCATATTGGTTGATAAATATCTAAAGGTAAACAGTCATCAGCCATATAAAAAGATTTGCATATTCTTTTGAATCTAGATGCGTAGCTCATGCTTGAGATAATGTAGTGTTTTTATCCGGTGTTTCACGGAAAACTCCCAAGGTATTCATTGAAATTTTCCACCCAAAATGTCTTTAAATTTTCCGAATTTCCCAAGCTTTTATTATTTGTAAAATAATACAAGCTATGTATTTAAAGGAATTTACAGCTTTTACAGTATTTATGAGACTTAAAGTTGAGTATATTAAATCGTTTCTTTGTTCAATATACGTAGTTATTTTTTTCCTACCCTGCTGGGAAGTGGTCAACTTCGCAGGGTCTTGGTTTGACCATTTAAGCCTATTGGACTGACTACGGATACTGGACTTGCTGCACTGGGGGGATATCTGTTGAGGGAAGTCCCATCGCGTGTTTCCAACTCACTAATGGGCAGCCACAGACCAAGTGATGATGATGATGCCTTATATTAGCTGGTGAATAATCCTGATCAGAGGCCATCGCAGGTGACTAAACCCTTTCTTCTAAGGGCATTATCAACCATAAACTGTAGTAATGTGTCTCGTGTGAAACAATTTCTCTTTTAGCTCTAATTATGGAAATGCTCCACGAAAGGTCTTTTCCCTATGTCTTCGATTAGGGGATTGTTTGATATTTCTAGCCCTAACTCTCTCAAAACAACTAGCTTCTTTAAAAATCCAACTATTTTCTTTCCACAGCTACCTATACTGGCTATGGAGATAAAATAATATCTTGCTGTCTTCATACAAGAATTCCAGCTGTACAACCTAGACGTTCTGGGCTTGCAAGAAATCAGATGGGTAGGAATTCATCAGGTAAAGAAATCTTAAATATACAGCATAGTTTTAAAATAAGTTTACCTATTCCAGAGTCTCTGGAGTGGTGACGAAACGAGATAGCACTGCGAAAATTGGTAGGCAGGTTAATAAGATCAGGCGGAGCGATTTAGTGAAGAGAAAACAAATAGTTCCAACTGTCACCACCAGGGAGGATAACGGGCGCTTGAGATATGCTAATCGCGTTCGTTTGCATGCTAACACATTTCCATGCCAAAGACGTCGTATAAAAGCATAAAAGTGGGAATGCCTACACTGCAAGCAAAAGGCCGTATGGCTGTCACGAAGAAGGAACGTGTAATGTTGATCAAAGTATTCTACGGGAATCAGAGCAAGTCAGATATTGCACTGCAATATTATCGCTGTCTGAAAAGTCTGCAGAGAAGACCGCTGACATCAGTGGCATTAAGTAAAATGGCGAAAACGTTTGAGGCAACTGCTGAGTTGAGAGTGGCACCAGGAAGAGGACGACAGCCCATTGCAGAAGTTGTGGTGGATAAGATAACATGACAACTAATGCCCGACATGATATGCGGTTAGTCAGTAGTGCCAGAGCGGTGTCAAGACTGTTGGACCCCCATGAGTAACGCTCTGCAAAGTGCTATGGCGTGTTTTTCATGGTATCTTTACAGGATCCATGTGGTGCAGGAAATGTGATCATGTGACCTGCAAAATCGCATGCTTTGCTCTCCAATTTCGGACGAATTTCGACGTGGATGAACACATTGCCACGGGTGGTCCTGTGTACCAACTAGGCGCACTTCACCACCCCTGCATGCGACACAGTATGGTGTGGCTTCAGTACAGATTTTATCACTGGACTCCTCTCCTTTGAGGAAGCTGCACCTAAAGGTCTGGAACAGTGTATTGTAACAGATGCCGATTAATGTGCTTTTGTCCAGCATCACGTGATTCCCTCCCTCGAGGAATGGCAGTGTCTGGACACCACAGTGTTCTTGTAAGATGATGTACCCCCACGTTTATCAGCAGGTAAAGCAGTTACTGCATACAATGTTTGGCAATGAGCGCTAGTTTCTCGAGAGTTTCCTCAAGCCTGGCCACAACGCTCGTTATACCTAAATAATTGTGATTTCTGGCTCTGGAGATATCGTAAGGACGAAATTCATTGTGACGACATATGGCCGTCACCACAGTCAAGCAACCATGGCCCATGCAGTACTAAACTTCCAGCATATCCATTGTACTGATGGAGAGCATATTGAGCAATTTCTCTAACAGACATGTGAGTGAAACCAATAAGCATCGTTTTCTCACCTGTGCCTTTCTTTCTTGTGTTTGTAGCGCTCGCTTTCCGCCTGGTGACCAAAGTTGAAACTATTTTTTTTTAAGTAAATCGATTCCGCATATTTCAATTAAGCTACTTACTAGTTTTCGCGGGGCTATCTCGGTTCGTCACCTCTCCAGAGACTCCGAGATAAATAAATTTATTTTATAACCACCTTGTACATTCCCAGGGGGGGGGGGGCGTGATGGCCAAAGTATTGCTTGAATAACGTTTGACTCTTCCTTTAAAAAACATGCTTTTTTATGATATGATTGTATTATAACGAAGGATTTCTACAGCCAAATTTAAAACTTGGGTTAAATACTTGAATGTTATCTGTTATTTGCCCTCACAGAGGACTCTGATCAGGATGAGAAAGATAGGTTTTTAAGGACAACTTCACGATATTTGAAGAATATTAAGAAAGGAGATATTTCTCTTGTGCTGATGACTTCAGTGCTAACGTTGGCACTGACCTTTGGGCAGGGGTAAAAGGTCTTTTTTGGCATTGGTAGTTGCAATGACAATTGGGGAACGTCTCCTACTGGTAAATGAACTTACGGTTTCAGAATAAGTAACATTTATGTCAAATACTTGGATATTTATAAACACACATGGTTTTCACCTGATGAGTTATATATGAACGTGAATGATTGTTATGTCTTAATTAATTGTAAATAGCCTAGATATTTTAGTTACACCGGGTTTTACAGGATAGCTGAGTCTGAGTTATCTCAGATTAATGCAAATATCTTGCATCATAATCTTAAGAACTGTTATGCAGAGGATAAAAGTATTACCATTAGAAATACTGCTTTGGGGGGGGGGGCAAAGAAATGATTAAAAAAAAAACAGAATTTGCCAGAGCTCATAACGATAAGTTGCTTTTATCACAATTTTTTGTTTGCATTCATTTTTTGTTTGCATTCATTTTGTTGTTTGCATTCATTTTTTGTTTGCATTCATTTTTATCACATCATTTTGTTTGCATTCATTTTTTGTTTGCATTCATTTTGTTTGCATTTCATTTGAGGCTGAAGTGCACTGCACTTCAGCCTCAAATGGGAACCATTTTAAGCAGACTGCATTTGAAATCAACTTGAATTTATGATATGGCTGCACTTCATTTACTTCATTTAGGCAGGCTACACATGAAATCAACGATGCTGTTCTGGGTAAAAGAAAACATAGGAGGCAGAGTCAGTTCAGTGATAAAGGAAATGCAATTTTTTTTCATAGAGAGGTACATAGAAATAAACTGAACCTACTGGTCCCAACAGACATCATTATGGATAGCTTGATAAACGTGTAAGTGATCTGCGAAAGCTGTTAAGACTGCTGTTAAGATAACTGGGCAACATAGCAACAAAGAGATGTACCAGATAAATCAACTCTAGATTACTAGGTGTAATGGAAGGGGAGGGGGAGGTCACGGTTAACAAAAAACCACAGTTAAAATAAAAGTAGTCGAAACGTGGTACAAAATGAATTCAATGTAAACTTGTTTAGTTAAAATTACTTCCAATACTTAGGAAACATTTACAGTTATACAGATGCCGTCCAAAAATATAAAAATAAAACAAGTACAATAGTATAGGAACACAAAACACATAAAAAATGTTTGATAAAAAACAGACAAAAGATGGCATATGCACGGTCTATTATAATTTTTCACCACGATCCCTTTAAATAAACTAAAAATGGAATATCAAACCAGTGTAAAAAATTCAAGACATTCTAAATAAAACTCACTATAGAACGGCAAATAGAAAAGTATATATATTTAAAACCTTTGGCCAAATCAAGAGCAGGAATTGTGTTAACTTGATTCAAATTCAACAATAAAATAACCTCCCGTTATTCACTCACCCTATCCAAACGATCTTAGTCGAAGCAATCTAACAGACCATCATCTCAAAAAAATAATATATTTACGAAGAATTTACTAGCAAAAATAAAAACTGTATTTAGCTCAAACCCTGAGACAACAGACTAAAAGAAAAAGAAATTTCATCCACTAAATGCTTAGCAACTTCTTCCCATATCGTTTTACATGCTTGCACTTCGACCCAAAGATTTAAGAACCCAACTATCAGGCAACTATACATCTCTAGTGGATTCTCCCTTTCTAACATAACCTCTAGAATACTCTACGACTCATCAAAAGAAAACAAATTACATTGACAATCCTCCACACGAAAAAAAAATCTTGCCTATAATTACCCTGACAACCCCATAAGGGATCAACTTCTTCTTCCCCATAAGGATTAGCATTCAACTTCTATTTATCCCCCCCAAAAAAGTCTTTCTAAAAATACTACGTAAAAAACGTCCTTCTAAAGTCTACAGCGTAAAAAAGTCCTTTTAAAGACTAATCATAAACACAATGCCCAAAACTTCAATCCAATATTTCTTCAACAACAAACGAAAACTCTTTTTAAAGACTAAACATTCATAAACTAATCACAACACAAAAACTCTTTCACTTCGCACTCTTTTCCTGTCACTATTCTCTACTGCTTCTGGACCTGCTTTACTTCGAAACTTACTGAAGCTTCAGCCTGCTATCTGCGATGCATCTGATCGACAAAGAAAGGTTACGAGAGGATAGGAGTCCTAACTTCAGATTTCCAAAACATTGTATCTTCGTGAACTCTACTCTCTGACAAATCAACTGACAAATAAATCTCACACCTATTGGGAAGAAAAGAACATGTTCAACACGTAACGTTGATTCTTAGGCAGATGGCTCCACAGGCCAACCATGCTGATTTCAAGATGAAAAAGTTGAGAAGAAAAAGGTAATCCACCGCCGGGATAATCGACAGTTGACTGTAGTTAATATTTTTTTTGCGTGGAAAAGGTAGAATGTACAACAAATAGTAAATACATAAATAATAAGATTGGCTGAGCGTTTCAAAGTGGTCTGAACACCGTGGTTATTTCTGTTACCATTGTTTATAATGAAGATAGATACATTAGTGGCTTTAATGCTCGACTTTGGTCTCTAAATGGTAGCTAGGTATACACTGGAAAGAGAGCATTGTACAAATCCTGGTGATGATAAACAGAACCTGCCACACCAACACCTAATGTCCGACCCCACCTTCTCGTGGGGAATGGGGATGGCCTAGTCGGTAGTGTGCCAGGCTCATAATCTGCAGTTCCATGTTCGATTCCCCCTTGAGCCAGAGTTGAGATTCATCTCCGCAAAACTCCCCGCCCTGTGAATGGTCAGTAGTTCAGGGGACACTGATGGGCTTGGTAAGGTCACCGTCCGTCGAATACAAGATAAAACCGTTGGCCCGTTTGTGGCAGAGCCATATACGTCTCCTAACAACTGTCCAGTGCGTCCCCTCTCTCACCCTTCTCTGAATCCTCAGGGTCTTTGTGACCTAGCCATTTAGCCCATTGTGTGTAAAAAAGGTGCCGCTCAGAAGTAAAACAACCCAAACCCAACCAAACAAGCCTTCTCATGATGCTCACCGTTAGTACCTAACGGCTTAAACTAGCATACTACGATCGTTAGTATGCTAGTTTCAAAACAGATATTCTCTTCTGGAAGGGAATGGAAGAAGAGGAGCTAACCAGATCAGTTTTGCCTACTGATCTGGTCATCTGTGGCCGTTTTCTCTTTTTTTTTCTGTCCTGCTGAGGAGTGGTCAACTTTACAGAATCCTGGTGCTGACCATTTATACCCACTAGACTGGAATGGTTTATGAATTGACCTAGATTATGGAAACTGGACTTGCTGCACTTGTGTACTTATATTGAGGGAAAACCTGCTGCTGTGTTTTCTATTTCCTTATGGGTTGCCGCGAAAGTGAGCAGAGGCACAGGATATTTATATCAACTTGTGGATAATCTGATCAGAGGCCATCACAGGTACCTAAGCCCTTACTTTAGTTAGTTGGGTATCGCCAATCCTTGCCTAAGTAATGTGTCTCAGGCAGGTCAGTTTCTATCTAGATTCTGGTTCTTGACTTGGTCCACATGTAAAGGTGGTGCTTGAAGTTCCTACCAGCATGGGTGACTTCAGCCTTTAGCAGGAGGGGAACGGATCCTTGCCCCATGCCTGATATTAGGAGGCTGTCTAATATTATTGGCCCTATCTCTCGCAATAAACATGGTTTCTTTAAAAATCCTGCTAATCGTTTTCTCTCTTCAGGTACGTGGAACGTGAAGATGTTGCATAGGGATTATTATCTTGATATCCTCACGCTGGAATTCCAGCGTTATAACCTGGATATTCTAGACTTGCAAGAGATCAGGTGGACAGGGTAATGGTGAGATACTTAAAATTAACCTTAAATTTCTCTTTTCAGGGAGGGAGGATGGAAAGCATCTCCAAAGTGTAGGTTTGCTTCTCAGGAGACACGCCAGTGATACTCTTTTAGGATATGACTGCATTAATGAAAGATTTCTTAGAGCAAAATTTAAAATAAAAATTAAAGACTTGAATGTCATCTATTGTTGAGTCCCCACAAAGGACTCTGATGAGAACGAAAAGGATAAATTTTACCGACAGCTCCAGGACATTTTGAATACTGTGAAGAAGGGAGATATTTCTCTTGTGCTAAGGTGAATTCAATGCTAAAGTTAGTACTGATTCTGATCTTTGGGCATGGGTGTTATGATCCTTTGGCATCGGTAGTTCCAATGGCAAAGGGGAACGTCTCCTACAGGTAAGTAAACTTAACGGTTCGAAAATAATTAACACGTAGTACAAACATCGGGTAATTCAATTTCAGATGATGGATTTCATAGGAAATATAATGTCAATATTAATTAACAGCAAACGCGCCAGTTTGGTTAGGAATAAGAAAACGTATAGGAGAATAGAAATTGGGTCAGACCATTACTTGGTAAAAAGTATCTTAAAACTGAAGCTTAAAATATGTTGTGGTAAGGTAAGAGAATTGCCCTTAAAATTGAAGCTCTGAAATATTCAGTTATAGGCAAAGAATACCATGATAGGCTACTTAGTCATTATGGCAATCGTAATTTGCTTACTACTGAAGTTGAGAAAGAATGGGATCAGTTTAAACATACTTCGCTTGAAAGTAATAGTAGTGTTTTGGGTAAAAAAGAACAGGGAAGACAAAGCTATTTCAGTAATAAAGCTATGGAACTTATTTCTCAAAGAATGAATTTCAGGAATAATTTGAATCAACACCCTACTATACCTAACAGATGGCATTACAAAGAGCTTAATAAACGTGTAAAGAGTCAGTTGAAGCTTATAAGAATCTATGACTTGATAATTGGCTGGCAAAGCAGAGGAAGCCGCTAAACAGCACAATAACAAGGATTTGTAAAAGATAGTTAATGTTTTGTATGGGAACAAACAGACAAATAGACAGGGATTGAAGGTTAAACACGATAAGGCTATTTAAAGTGAGGATTCTGATATGGCTAGGTGAGCTGAGCATTTCAGAGATGTTTTAAACAAAATGGCTTATACTACTCCCATTGTTTGTCAAGAGATCAGATGCATTACTGGCTTTAATATTGGTCCTATATCACATTCTAAAGTTTGATTATCTCTAAATTAAAACTTAATAAATCCCCAGGGATAGATGAAATTACTATTGAAATGATTAGAGCTGGGAACGTTTGTATTGCCACATGGATTCTGAATATCTTTTATCATAAAGGCATTGTTCCTAAGGATTTTGCCAGAGCTGCTATTATTCTGATTTTCAAAAGAGGTGATCGCAGTTCTTGTGATAATTATATATCAGCCTACTTTCTGCTCCAGGTAAAGTTCTCTGCATGATTGTATTTAACATAATTAGGAATTTGGTTGATGAACAACTGCGTGATGAGTGTGCATTCAGAAGTAGTAGGAGATGTATTGATCAAATATTTTCACTTAGGCAGATTCTTTAGAAATGTTTAGACTTTCAGAAACCTGTGGTTACCATCTTTATAGATTTCAAAAAAGGTTTTACTCTGTTGATCGACATAATTTGTGTTGATTGTTAGATCATATAGAATACATCGATAAATTAGTGTAATGAAAGCTCTCTATAATAACACTGAGTCGTGTGTGAGAGTTGGTAAGACTTATAGCGAATGGTTTAGTATTGCTAGTAGAGTTAGACAAGGGTGAAGTTTGTCTCCTTTTCTCTTTAGTTTGGTTATTGATTATGTTATGCGAAATTCTTTACAAGGGAGAGATTTTGGCCTTAAATGGTCTAGAGGTTTCAAAATTTCTGATTTAGATTATGCAGATGATTTGGCCCTGTTGATGTTGTTGATGAGATGAATTCTATCATTAGCTGTTGATGAGACTGGTAATAAAGAGAAAACTAAAGGGATGTAAATTGATCAAGCTGATATTGCTTCAGTTACTTTGAACGGCTGCACTCTTGAACAAATATCTTAATTGCTCAAGAGTTGTATGTATGTAATATGTATGTATATCATGATCTGAAGTTACTTTAGCAATATCAAAATTTTAACTACAGAAGTCGCCAGGCCAGATGAAATAACTGCTAAAATGTTGAGAGTTATATCTGACTCTTTTCTTACGCAGCTAATTCAAGTGTTGAATATTCTCTGGGATAAGGGTTGAAATATTCTCCTAGAATTATTATTACTCTTATTTCAAAAGAAAAATGATCGCAGTTCTTGTGATGACATTTATTAGTATTAGTTATAAAGATATATTTTTTATTCTAATTCTATGAAGAAAATCATTTTTGAACCTACTGAATTCTGGGTTTCAGTACTTTTACCTGAAAATTTCCGATGCAGAGTTTTTCAATTGCATTTATGTTTCCGATTCCATCAAAATGGACCAAATGTCACACTTATAGCTCTTCATGTAATTTCGTCACTTCTTTGTTCAGTTGTTAAAACATCCGAGAGAAGTATTTGACTTTTCAAATAAAGTGTGTATGGAAAACAGATTCATAAGAATAAAGGAATAAAGACTCTCTGTTTACTACCGTACTTTTGAACTCTTGATTTTTCCGCTCTTCTAGCCGAAGGATCTCATTAATAATTCAGTCGTAGCACTTAAGATGGCGTTTACTTCTGAGGTGCACGCAAAATGTTTTAGAAGAATTAGAATTAAGTTGCAGCAATGCCAGAAGAAGTTGTGTAAAGTGAATGCATTAATTAAGAAGTTTTTTCGGGATGCTTTGATGATGAAAAACGGAAACAGAATTATAAGATGGAAGTTAAAGAGAAAGAGACGAGGAGAGATTCACTCAAAGCGAAAAAAATAAACCTAAAAAAATGCATTTTGATTAAGGTGAGTGAGTGTGATATTTAAAAAATGAAACTATGATATGAAATTAATTGGCAGCGAAAGCATAAATTCTCACCTTTTATAACTGAATAAAAATGTTTCATACAGGTAAGTAAAAAAAAGTCATTTCTTAGTAAGTTCAGTAATCTATCAATTGCTGCCTTTCTTTAAAATGCTAATGTTCAGATTATTTGGACATCCCCCACATCCTCCGAATCTATCTACTTCGCTTTCTTTGCTGAATTTGTTTACAGTCGCTGAGTACCGCAAACTAATGGCAGCGCTAAATTGATTTTGCGACTTAACGTGTCTATTATGCTTGAGGGCCGCTGTAAGCCCTCTTACTTATGCGAGATTGAAGACTCTACTTAATCACTTCTGCTCTCATAGAAATCACATGCTCAGCTACATTAGGTTAAATATTATTTACTGCTGCTTTTGCCATACGCATCCATTCATATACCAAGGCATCTATTCTTATTAGGAGATAATCTTAACTCAATTGCCCCACAAATAGGATGCGAAATGAGCACAGAACTTGATGAGAACCTATTTACATGAGTCATGATGAGAACTTATTAAGGAGGCAACCTATTGAGGTATGACTTTATCAGAACCCATTAACACGAGATATGATGATAACTTACTAAGATGGGACTTGATAAAGCTCTTTATCAGAAGGCATGGTGAGAACTTATGAGAAGAGGACTCAATGAGCCGCAACTTGATCACAACACATTAAAAGGATACAGATAATTTATTAGCACGAGGGGACACTGATAACCCTTTATATGAGCATGGGATCCATGAAGACAGATCTCGACGAAACCCTAGTAGCAAAAGGCCTGTTTCGATCACTTCAAATAGTCAGTTTTTTCGAAATTCTAAGTAATTTCGAGATGACTAAAATAATTCCTCATCTGACTTCACTTGGTGATAGCAAAAGAAAATAAAAGAATAACATTGTCTCATCTGGCAAATATAGAATGCTTGTTTCCAAAGGAAACAAAAATTTGTAATTTTTCGATTCTTGCATCCTCTAACGGTAGAAATATGAACTAACGATTGATTCGGAAAATGCGAATAGTAATATTTCATTAGTGTCTATCCAACACAAAACTGTTTCTTAATTCAGTTAGAAACACAATATCCAAAATAAAAATATTTCTTAATTCAAAAGAATAAAAAGTATTGTTTTACCGTTTTTTCAGCTGAGTGTAAGGAGTCAAATCTCTGATGTAATGTAAACCTCTACGATTCAGATTTCAAATTTCTAATATGAATAGATCATTTATTTAAAATTATTAACAGTTATTTAACGTTTTGTCATTTACGAAATTTAGCACCATCTAACGGCGAAAATTAAAACTATTAAGAAATTCAGAAACCGTGAATCCTAATATGCCATTAGGGCCTATCTAACCCCAAAAATAGCCTAAACGTCGTTTTATCTTGTTTATCACAGGATGGACAAGCTGCAGATCAGAATGCGTGACACATCATAATTAAAAGATACATTGACATTTTCTAGAATGTTAATAATCAGCTGGAATTTAACTTCCTAAGCTGAACATCAAGGACTTCCGTTTATTAAGCAAGAAACGACGCCACAGTCCTGAGGTCGACAGTGATGTTGGTCGGCACTCTCACCTCAATGCCGAGAGAGAGAGAATGTGGAAGGAACCACAAGGCAACTGAATGGCTCTGAAGAGGGAGGATGCTTGGTCTATGAGATGAGAGGGAAAGGACTGAGCTTTTCCCGTCGAGACGTTGCAGCCCGTGTTGGACACAACGAATTACCATCCTCCATTGTTGTCATCGGTGGAAACACACACACCCTGAACGAGAGTTAAATGGTGCGTTGAGATGGAGAAAAGTCTGCGCATGGCTCTCTGGGTGTCAGGCGATGGAGATGGTAGCCAAAAGTGGGTCGTCATCCTTCGGAACAAGTGTGCAACTGCTTGCTGCAGTTCCGGTCGAGGACCACTGCTCCTCTCCTCACGCAGCATCACGCACGAAAAGGAAGTGGCCACGAGAGACAAATGTTTCGGTAGAACAGAGGCTCTCGTGCTGTTTACCGACGATTTTCTCTCCTCCTTAGTCAGTAATCCCGGCAACACATTGTACGACGACGAAAGGATGCTCCCTGAATGTTGACGAGCATCGCTCAGCGCTAATGCCAAGCTTTGTGCCATCTTGCGCCTTCAAGTGCGGATAAGAGGACTCTTTTCAAAGAGAGGAACCGGGCCAGTCCAATATTTCAACCAGAATCCAGGATTCAGCTTGTTAACTGAAGACACTTCACTTAATTTGAAACCATTAAGTAAATCCGAAAATAATTAAAATTTAATTACATTGACAATGCATTATCCTTTTCCTCTTCGTGAGATAGTTCGTTTTAATCTGCAATGATGCAATTGCTTTAAATAAACGAAACTTATGCAACATTAACAGCTGTATAAATATGAAGCATTTTAATTATCGTTTGAAAAGAAATCCGTATACTCCATTAAGCTCGGGATAATTGCAAAAAATAATTGCAATTAATTACAATAACACCTTGCCGTTAGTTAGGTTAAATTTCTGGAAACTCCGCAAACAGTAAATCACGAATGGGAAGCAAATAAAGCAAATGCGTTCTCTATATGGGACATAAGAGACAAGAGAGAGTGGGAGGATAAAACAAGAAAGAGATAATGCTTTTTTGTATAACGAATAAAGGTGCACATAACTGAAAATGATTTTCCGCTAAGATATTTAAATGTCGGGAGGAAAGATATTGTGATATGACTGAGTAACCGCAAGTGGTATAATGATCAAAATGAATGTTGCCCATGGGAGCATGAGTTATCATACTGGAGGTGCTAGAATTAGAGGGCAGAAAATGTTAATAAGATATATATATGGTCCTCCATGACAGCCATACAACTCACGCAAAACGCTCTCAAACTGTTTTTGAGGTTTTGTGGAAATAAAGCTCATTCCTCCACAAGAACACCTCTGAGCTCATGAAGGGTTCTGATAGGAGTCATGCAGTTGGCTCTCTCCGTTATCTTATACATGTTCAATAGGATTCAGGTTGGGAATCTGGCAGGTCACACCATCCTATGAATATTTTCCCTTTTAAGGAAATCACCGATCACCTGAGTCCTATAGTTGTCATTGATGGGTGCTGTCGAGGTGTGAATCCATACGGTCCAGATGGGGCTTGTTTACCTGTTTGCGGGTCACGTAGCCACCACCATCCGGGGTCCAAGATACTTAAGGGTGGAATTCCAAAGCTGGCGGCGGCATCCTCTTCGTCGCCGAATGCCGAACAAAAATGGCGGAAAAGATGAACACTGGTGGTATGTAAAAACAGTACACGGGGTTCTGCCGCCATGGCATGTCGTGTCCACACTTTTACACAAAAGGTGGGCACGACACCTTTTCTCTCCAGATGAATGCACGTCGAGAAACGGTGTTCAAACTGAATCTGGATTCATCTGTGAAGAGCTCACTTGACCATTGGCGAACCCAGGTTCGAAAGGTGATGTTGTCTGCAACATGTTAAGTGAGCTCTTTTATTGAAGGGAGTGAGAGGGAAACAAACCATTGGTCTTCGAGCATACAGACTTCGCTCATGCAACCTCCTGTACACAGTAGGTCTAAAAGCTGCCGTTACTGCAGCCGCTGACAGTTTGTGAGACAGTTGCCTAGCTGTGATTTCCTTGCTGCTGTTTAAGACAGGAAGCGACCATCCTGAGAAGTTGTGGACCTGGGATGATCTTGACCTGGTCTAAGACTAATCTCTCCTCTTTCTTTAAATTGTCTCCAAAGTCTAGAAAGAATCCTTTTTGTGGTACATTTAAAACTCTGGATCTTCAGTCTGAGACTGACCCTCTTCCATCCTACCTATCGCTCTCCACTGTACACCATCATCCATAAGTGAGAAGGAATCAAACCCTAATTTCCATGCTAGGCATTTTAATCTTCCTCATTGTAAAATTTACCTGTACTCGTCTTTCATGATATTTCCTTGAACACCTTTTGAAACACGACATTATCCTTTAATTTTGAGCACCAATGTATTTAATTTAATTTTCAAAAAATCATGAACAGGAAAAAAAGGACAAAACTGAAACAGAGGAGAATGAGAGCAGACGTTGAAGCTGTGATCTGAGACGGCTTTTCTTTCCCTTTAAATCTCAATAAATTTCTACATAGAGATTTGTTTACCTCAGAGCCAATGTTTCTCTTTCAGTTGGTCATGCTCCTTTCTATGAATGGATTAATATCTATAAATCTTATCTTTCAGTTCATCTACAGTCTTAAAAGAAATTCTATTATTTTCACTCAAAAATTTGTCTTTATCCTATCTTTTGGCTGATTGGTGATTTCCACTTTTACAAGCAAGCTTAGAAACTATAATTATTGCAAAATGATGGATGAATTATTGGGGAAATATAACTCTTAGAATCACATACATTGCTTCATCATTGCTCAATTGGTTGTGCAAATTGTTGATTGTGGATTTTAGCATCCGTTTTTTGACATAAAAAAAAACAAAGCATGATACATCGAGCGGTAAAGCTGTTCACAACAGAGGTCACTGCGAATAAGAAAAATCATGATTGGCAAGATATTCTGTTCTTTATGTTTTTCGTTTCCAAAATATCTACTTGCTTTTGAAATTAGTTGTAAAATTTGCTTTTCTGAGGAATAAAACGTATAATTAAAAAGCCTAAAAAGAAAAATAAATGAACAACAAATCGTAATATCTTAGTTTAGGAAAAATAAATGCAATATTGATAGCCACAAAATTATGTTTGAACTCTTGAAAACTTGTCGAGGTTCGTCTCCAAGCCATATGGGGTTTGGATCATTCCATCCATTCTCGGGTTCGATCCGCTTCCAGTATTTGTGATCAACTAATTAAGGCTATTCTGAGCCAAACTGGACTAAACATCTTAATTATTACTAGAGTTGGGATATTCAGGTGAAAATGTCTTGCTAAGCGTTTGGATGTCTAATTACTGCGCTCGAATGTGTTGTTTGCGATCGTGTGTCATCACAGCTATGCTTGAATTTCAAAGCGAGTTTAGGAAATGAGACTTTACTCTGCTTGGTCACCATTAATAACAACTGTAGCAGTGTTTGACAAAAGATCGACGTACTGGTTTACAATGTAAATTATCTGAGCATGGAGCCAACTAATTAATTTAGGACTCGGAAACAGATCCTTCCCCCATGAAGTAGAAAGCGGAAGAGAGAATATGAACTTGGCTGACCAAAGAAGTGTCAATGAACTCCGTAACGCGGTCATTGCGATGTTGCTATATTTTCCCACCTCATCCCCCCTGCAGCTACAACTATAGAAAGGCAGTTTTTTAATCAGCTCTGGTGCAGACCGGATCGATTTTAAGCTTAGGCCCACTCCAAGAGGTTTAAAAAAAGGACAAAGCAAAAGAAATCAAATATTTTTCCTCAGGTTCACGTACGTTTTACACAAGTCTGTCCTGCGCAGTGTAGTGAAAATGATCAAAGGACCGCATGATAAATTTTTTTCATTAATAGAGAGCCACAAGGACCGCACGATTAAAATAGCCAAAGGGTAAAGATAAGCTGGTTTCAGCATAATGAAAATGGTCGAAGGATAAATCTCTTCTCTTCGCCCTCCCAGGGTTAGCAGCAAAAAAGAACGGATCACTTCAGATGGCCAATTCCGAACTTTCCTCTAATTTTTAAAACTGACGAAAACAACTAAGAAATCTTACATTTTACAGATCAAAACAAAAGATTTTACTCCCGTCATAAAATAATTTTCTCTTTATATTTGAAGGCATGTTAAGCAATAAGCCTATGTAAATAAAACTTTAACATCATCTTCCGTTGATTTCCTCAATATTCACCCAATATACTTGCCCAATAGGGCCATGTATATCCCCACTAGCACCTGCTGCTTCGTACACTTTACTCCAAAATACTGTACAGAGCATATCTGGAGCTCCTACGGATTAATCGCGCATTTAAGACGCAAAGAATGTGGTGAATAAATGATCTGAAAATCCTCATCCTACAGATGCAATTGATAACGATGCTACCAATAAATGCAGCATTGGATGCAGTTCCCTGAAGAGTCCATCGTGTTCTTCTTCAAAAGAAGCCTTGTCTTTCAAAGGAGCAGGCATGTTATGTTGTATCTGCATTTTCTCATTATAAGATTAAGATGATTTCTGTTTGTCGTAAAGGTGTCCAAAATCTTTTTCCTTTTCCTCTTTTCTGTACAAGTAGAATTCGTGTCGCTTTGAATCACTGTTACCAAGTTTCATGAATCCCTTTCATGGTGTTCCACATTTCAATTACCTAGAGTGAATATTCAGAGCAACTTGACATTTTGAATGTAGCACGCAAGGGAAATGGATTTGAAACGAAATATTACTTAGCCAATGAAAGTTTCATTCTTGTAGGCGACATTTCGCCCACTACAAGTTGGAAACAAACTTGTGCATATTTAAAGATGATCATGAATATTTTAAAGGCAGCTGATGTTTCCTGCTGCTTCTTTTCATTAACTAAGGAGAAAGTTTCAGCTGGTTGAGATTTCTACTCAACAGCATTTGAAATGAAAATGACACTACACGAAAAAAAATGCATTGGTGCGTTGTAAGATGTTGTGCTCTATTCAAATAAATACATACCCCCCAAGCAGCTGCTTGTCACAAAGGTCTGATGGGGTCTGTTAGTTTATGACCATAGTAGAAGGTCTGTGAGGATGGTGAGACCTCAGCAGGAAAACAACACCAACATCTAGGCCTTACCCGGGGCTCGAATCCAGTCCTTTGATCAATAGCCAGGTACCATAACCAGTAAGCCACGGGATGGTGGTTTTACCTGGATAAAACAAAAGAGAAAATTTCCATGTTCTCTCAATGCAAAGCAAAATTCGAAGCCCAGTAACTTCTAAGACAAATTGCTTGTGATGCAACTCAAGACAAGTTAAGATCTAAACCTTGAAGTTCGCTTACCTTCTTTGAGTGTTTAAAAAGTTATGAAAGCTGAAATAGTTAGCAAAAAGAAGAACTTGTCTGTGTTCAAAACAAAGAGGAATTATAAGAATTGGTAGAAGCTTATGAAACGCACGTATTTTAGCAAAAAGTACTGCTAAAATTTCCTAAAACACGCTTGTTGTTGAAATTAACTTTTGAGTCAAATTCTTATGACTATCAAATGACAGATATTTTTAAACAGTCTAGCTAACTTCCACAGCTTTTGAAATGCCAAAAGAATATTATTTAACCTTCAACCTCACGTGCATTCAAATTTATTTTAAAAGTTACTTATTCTAAAATTAAACTTATTTTAAAAGTTACTTAAAAGTTTATATAGTTCACCCGAGGAATTTGCCTTTTCATTTGTATAATAAGGAAATTCCATTATTTGTTTGATAAGGGAGTACATAAAAATATTGAAACATATTCCTTATTCCAAAAAAAGATACAAAATTTATAAATTATTAATTTTATAAATTCATAATTTATAATTATAATTATTATTTATAAATTTATAATTTTCATTAATTACAGAAATTAATTAATTTAAAACATGCGAAGAATTCAAATAATATATTTTGCCCTAATTTGATATATTATGAATTAAAAAACCGGACAAATGGTAAAACAGATTAAATCACAGCATACATAGCTAGACATGGCTGGTTTCATATTAGTGAAATGATATAAGAAACAGAAAAGTCAACCGTTGCTGAGGATCATGCTAAGGGCCACAAGTCAGATTACAATAATTAGGAAGCAAAATGTTCGACATGGTCTCCAGCGAGTTCATAGCACACTTGTTACGCTCCGTTTACCACTCTCAACAGTTTTTGTTTATCATGTCTATCTCAGCCACTATAGTATCATTCAATTTCTGAAGCGTTTGAAAGGAATTTTGATAAGATACTTGATATGAGGTGTCCCAACAAAAAGAAGTTCAAATCTGTCATGTCAGGTGAGTTAGGGGGATCTTCCGATATATCTCCATCTAATGCATTTCCCAGGTTACGATGTAACCAATACCAAAAATTGTCATATTGTGCTGGTGCATCAAACTATTGAAAATAAAGTTTTCTTTAGAAGAGCTAAGAAGAGATCATTTAGATAAGAGGTCATCATATTTTCAAAACATTTTCGAATTTTAAGATAGATTTCAGCATTCATATTGTTTCGAAATTAAAATGGAAAAATGGTTTGATCATATGAATCCCACATCAGATATAACCCAAGTATCGTGAAGGGGCTGGTCCTCTTTGCAGTGTGGATTCTTTGCAGTGTGGACTAGTACCTGAAGGTATGATGGTCCACCCGAGGATCTGGAAAGGGTTGTTCCCTTTCCATTCTGAATTCTTATCATACCAGTACCTAAAAATATGATGGTTAACCCCAAGGATCTCAAAGGGACTTTTACTCTTTCCAGTGTGCATTCTGATCAGACCAGTGCCTGAAGGCGTGATGGTTCCCTTTTCGATCACGAAAGGATTGTTCCTCTTTTCAGTGTGGATTCTCATCAGACCAATACATACGAAGGTGTGACGGTTCACCCGAGGACCTCGAAGGGGTTGTTCCTCTTTCCAGTGTGGAATCTGATCTGAAGGTATGATAGTTCACCCGAGGACCTCGAAGGGGTTGTTCCTCTTTCCAGTGTGCATTATCATCAAACAGGAACCTGAAGGTGTGATGGTTCACCCACGGACCTCAAAGTGGTATTTTCCCTTCCAATATGGATTCTCATCAGATAAACACCAGTACCTGAAAGTGTGAAGGTTCACATGAACAGACAGAAGAAAGCTTGCCTCACCAACAAAGATGATCTGGTGTTTATTGTTCTGAAAAGACAGTGTCCATTCACAGAACACCACTCTATGGTTATAATCATATGAATAAGGTTCTGGACAAATCTGAGTTTACACGGATGGAAGGAACTTGTGATTCTGAAGAATGCTAAGCACTGAAGTTTGGCTGAATATTAGATATCTTGTGTCGGTTTGCGAATTGACTTCTTTGGATTTAAAGTCATGGAGGCAAAGCATATGATGTAGAATACTGCTGTTGCTGAAGTAGGAAGATCAGATTTTGGCCAACTATCACGTTATCTCTTTCTTTGAAGGATTTTGCGATTTTCCTCACTGCTAAGGCTGTGATCCATTTCCATGAGGGAACATCACTTTGGCAGCTTCACTTGTACCCTTAAATTGCGATCATGCTCAGCATACAAATAAATAATTTTCAGTGTAATATCTTTTGAAAATTTCGTCATAATGCACTTCATCAAGATGACGCAACGTCTGATACATTCTTTGCAACTGCATTCATGCGAACAGTAGTTCAGAACGATTACAACTCGAGACCTCATTTGGATAACATATCGTATGTGTGTTAGTTTCACTATTACGAACAGCAGCCATTGATTTTTTTATTTTCAATATTTGCCTGCATTTTTTCATGATTGTGTTCCGATTTTTGGTTATTTGGGTGAAATTATCCAGACTTTTGAATAATACTTTATTCAATTTCCATTACTTTTCGTTTACTTTAAATTGAAAAATTAAGACACAATTTCGATACTCTTAGAAAAATTTCGAACTGAGAAAAAAAATGCAATGCATCAATTATACCATTAGCATGGTTTCAAACTGAATAATTATGTTACTCAAAAGAAAACCTTTCAATAAGGAGCAGTTGTAAGGAAACACTTTTCTCGGACAAAAAAATTACAATATTAAGATAGTAAAAATAGTAAAATCTTCAGAATACTAAATAGGAATCGTTTGAATGATTTTCTGAGATGATAAGTAATGCAAGGTAGCAAGAAGATAGTAAGATGGTTGAATATTTTCTTGATTCACTTTCGACATACAGAAACTGCGAAAACAATTCAGTGTAAGGAACATAAAATGGCCACCTCCACATGAGAGCATAATTGATTAACAGTGGCTTGAAGGCAAAATACATCAGCTTATTCTCTTCTGAATCAAGGACTTCCAGAGGTCTCAGGACATCCTCTGCTAGATGCAAAACAATGCTTATAAACGACCTCAATGGAAGACAATTTGTTTCTTTGCAATGCTAGCACTTAACAAACACACCCCGAAATCAATGCATTTTGGGATTATGATATTAAAACCGACCATTTTTAAACGTGAGTCTGTTAACCTTTTGATGCATTTGCTAAAGCAGAAAGTCAATGGCATTTTACCCTTTCTTGAGAAAACCGTGTCGGAGAAATGATGGAATATTAGGAAAGTTTCAGTTAAGACAGCAACATGAGTTTTCTGTAGACTGCACCTCAGCACTCTGCCAGCCCATTGGGCTATTCCTAGCAATTCATTGTTCCAATAGGTTGGATGGACACAATATTTACCATAGCATCATGTCGGGAAGTATTATCGTCATGTGTTACACTCTCATTCAGGAACAACGATTTACTTGCAAAATACACGTTTATGAAATGATACGTATTGGTCTAAGTTCTGATGCTTTGAGTATTAAAGATAAATAGTATAAATTACACTTGAGACTGGGTTATTTTACCACAATGACATTTTCAGTGTATAGAATAAATATTAAATACGCTTAAACCGTTTGTGTAACATGTTAACCCCTTAGGATGATTGTGAATAAGTTAGTTCAATGAACACATTGTAGAAAGATATAATCTGACATCACAATATCAAATAGACGAAATTTGTCTCAGCATCTGTCCAGAAAAAATGCTTCACAAAAATGAAACTCAATTTAAAGAAATATTTGTGCTCATTAAATTCATTTGTTTCGTATTTCTTTCACTGCTAGACCCAGATAGGTGCTATTGAATCGGAGTCTTGCTCAGTGGCGATGCATAGTATTCGCAGAAGAACCCAATTTCTCTTAAGACGGATTCAGACAGTGCGCCGATCTCCTCATGTTCCAATAAGATTCCATAAATGCTGACACAAAAGAAATATAATTCTTGATCCTTAAGAAATATTCTAAGCAATAAGTGTTACATCAAATAGTGAAGACTTCTTGCCTGTGGAGACAATGCTGATAGCTGACAGGTAACGAGACTGATAATCAGCACAACTTTTACAAACGGAAATGCAATAAATTTATAGTTTTCAGGAAATCAGATACGAGTACATCCTTCGATAATTTCATTTCACATATCGTCTGAATTGCCATTGAAGGAATTTTTTTATAAATCTTCGAAAGAGAACGAAAATCGCCTTTGGACTATTTAATATACACGTTTGTTTCAGAAAGATAAGCTCACGATCTTTCTCGATTTGTCCCATGAAGATTCATGAACCAAACAAACAACAATCCATTTTCTGGGCAATTTGCTACAAAGGCTAGTAGTATGAAATGCTCATTCTCACTAAGTAATGTGGTTTTTTTTTAATTTTGGGCCTTTCCATTAAAGTTGAGACCTAATAGGGAGAACCGTACGACACAAGCTAGCCTTTCCTAGTATCAATGAGCACAGAAGTAATTGCTATTGGTTACATTTTTCAGGCCTCATTGTTAATCACATATCAAAGATGTGGATATAAAACATACAGTAATAGAGATGTATGACCTTGTATCTCAATGCTAAATAAACGTCAGTGTTAATTTATGCAAATGTTTATAAACAGATATTAAATAATACAAATATCATCAATAGAACCATTTGAATATATTTAACTTTAAAACGCAAATTTAATTTCAGTCCGCGACTGACTAGAAATCGCTATCGTCATTAATTCTGCTAAGTCAACAAGTATATTTTCAAAATCTTCTTTATTTATTACATCGATTTATTACATTCTTTAGAAACCTGTGGCCTGAATTTATCCACGTTTCATCTTAATAGTAAATATTCTTTTACTATCACGATATGATTTAATTTGCTGTAAATAATTTCGTCTGCACATTATTATACCGTAGCTTCAATTAAAGCAGCTTCGCGTTTGCGAGTTGAAAATATAAAAGCTATATTTAAATAATGTTAGAGTGAAATTAGGTAAACTAAGATATGAGTATATCAATATTAATACTTTGTTTAAAACCAGCAGTTTATTTCTCATGATAGAATTCTTGAATCCTTTTCCTGAAATCTGCCAAGGTAAATTGATTATATTTTGTAAACTATTTAATTACGTGCCATTGCTTCCCTGGAATTCAGAATATCCGACTATTAAATTGTAAATATGGAAGTTTTAGAGACCCGATACTTTAAGAAATTGCACTTGCAATTTCCTTTATTGGCGTTTCTACTCGATATCTCATTATTCGTTTAAATCTTGATTTATAATGAGCGTCTCTTGTCTGTGCAGTTTTGGCTATGCATGACAGATCTGTAACCATCTTGTCTTCCTCGAGAGTTGGTGGTTTCAGTTTCATTTTGCTGTTGAAATTCATAAATCTCCTAATAATTAATATTGAGTGGTAATAAAATTGTAATGAATCATCTAGAAATCAAATGAAATAGATTAAATCTAATTTTGATAACCATTGCTTTCTTGAAACCAATACATCAGAGAAATCTGTATATTATTTGTTTTATGTTGACAAGTACACTTATTAATAGTGACCTCATAACTTTAACCAACAGGCAAATAGTTGTTTGTTCACATCAGATTTCAAGTTAGCTGAAACACAGTACAATTTCTCACTCATTTTATTACAAACTTAAGTTGAAAATCAATTACGACATATTTTTATTAAGCTTTGAAATGTATGCAGCTCCTAAATAGTATTTTGTGTAGCTTATTGCAGTGTACATTACCAGAGAGGAATGATACAGGGGGGACGAGGCAGCCAATTAAAGATTGTTAAGATTTTCTTTACATTAGATGAATGAATCCTTTGGAAACAAATGGGTCATGCTGTGAATGTTATGGGTAGAAGTTAGTTTGCTTTGAAATATCGCACTTGATTACATTTTTCGAATGCATTGATAAAGGTCCCTTCTCATTTATGTGTTATTTGATAAATCATAATGATTGGGTTTCAACTTATAATCCTGATTTGCTAGCTTACAAATTAATATGGCAGCAAACGGCATTAATAATCTTACGCAAAGATACAGTTGTCCTTTAACTAAATTGTAATTTATTCGTCCGTGGAATTGCACACAATTAAACATTTTGCTGATGAATTTGTCCCCGACATGATCATCTGATGAATGATGATCTAGCGCTTCACTGAACAAAGTCCTGATGTTATCACCCATAATTTCGTTCTCGTTTATTTCTCTTCACTTTTCTAGTGTATAGACCTATATTTCCGTTTCTCAACTACGTTTCAAATAGAATTCCTTATACGAAATTTTAAGCATAATATAAATCTATGAATTGATTTAAAATCCAGGAAATAGGTCAATAGTCATTAATTGCTTATTAATTGCAGTTTTTTTTTCCTACAGTAGAAATGTTTCACCATCTAAAGCAAAGGTTCCCAAAGGGTAGTTTTGAAAATTTCGGGGGAGGGGGTGTCGTTAGTTTTTCGGTAGAAACAGCTTAAATAGAATATCTAATAGTTTTTAATTTCACACAGATATGCATGTTATATATATATATATCCATGTTAGAAATTAGTTTTCATTCAGCTTCCATTCAGTTTCATCACAGCGCTCAAACGAGTGAGGGAATAATGGAATTAATCGCAACTTAAGACTTAAAGTATATTCTTATTAAAGTAATAATTCCTGAAACGACAGAATGTAATCGGGGACGTCATAGTTTTTGTGGATTCCTCAGCTGTAGTTGAAATGACCAGGCTGTGAAGGTTTAATTAGAAAAGTGGTAGGAATGATGGCCAAGGAGAGGGGTAGGGGGAAGATGTGTCTGAACCGCAGCATCATCTGATAGGAAAAACAAAAAGAAGAATTTTTCCTTTGTTTTTATACACCTCGGCTAGACGTCCAGACTTCCACCAGACATCGTGGCTTCGATCACCCAGTCCAAATTTATGGAAGGTGTGTTTTCAGATCAAAAGCAGAGTGGGTTTAGAATGATTTCTGAAAAGTCTCTGTCACTTAAGAGCAAGACTGAGTAACCAATAACTCTTTCCATAATTTTCCGTGGCTCTTACATTATTTTTTGATATGTAATAAACATAAGGTATGTATACAGTATATGAAGATAAGGCATGTATGATATAACATATAAAGGTAAGGCATGTATAATATAATATAATATATGAAGATAAGGTGTGTATGATACAGCATATAAAGGTAAGAGGTGAAAGATTTAGAAGACAAATTGTCTTGAGCAGTGTTGGATATGAACTCACGACTTCAATATAACATGTCAGGTAATAATCATCAATAATAATAACAATAATATAATAATAATAATAATAATATAATATAATAATATAATATATAATAATATAATATAATATAATAATAACAATAACATAATAATAATAATAACCATCAAGAGATAATAGATTCGTATCCCATCCACCTGCTAAAGACATATTTTTGCTCTAAGTTTGATAACAACGTTAAGAGTAATTTCATATCTTTCACCTGAAGAAATATCGAGAAATTTATTAAGTAAACATAAAGACAAGGTATATATGATACGGTATATAATATAAAAATATTTTCTTCACTCCTTAAAAATGCAAGGTTTTATTTTCCATTCAGTAATTACACTGTACAACACCAAACATGTTTCGGAAATGACAATAAACTACCCTAAAGTAACGTCTACCATCCGCCCAATGCCACATGGAGAACTTTCTCTCGGAGCCATCAGATTGCGATGTGGACTCAGAGGAGGAAGAGCAAGAGAAGGAAGAAACAGGAACACAGAAAATAGCATCTGTAGATCCCGGCTTCACCCCCACAACATCGGATTCACCACACAAGTTCACGCAGAACGAGTTGAATGATCTTGTTAGAGATCTGGAGCTGTCAAAGAGCAAGGCGGAACTTCTGGGATCAAACTGCAGCAGTGGAATCTTCTTGATAGAAATGTGAAAGTGCGTATCGTAGCTGCTAAAAAGATCTGGCATTCTTCTTTACCATGGTAGGTAACTTGGTTGCTCGCAAAGATGTTGACGGTGTATTCACATTCCTTCACATGAAATATACTCCAGAAGAATAGAAGTTATTTATAGATTCCTCGAAATTAAATTTGAAAACCTTTCTGCTACACAATGCGAAAATATTGCCTCCCGTTCCAGTAGGCCACGCTGTTAATATGAAATAATTAGTTCAATACATAAATTATGACAATACAAGTGACATATTTGTGCGGATTTAAAATTCATTGCTCTTTTGCTTGGACTACATCTCGGATATACAAAGTTCTGTTGTTTCCTTTGCGAATGGAATAGCAGAGAAAAAGGATCTCGTTACGTAAAGAGGATTTGGGATTTGAGTTTCTGAGCAATCAGTGTAGACAGGAAAGAAGAATATACAGCATCATACGCTGGTACAATCCACAAAGATTTTGTCGTCACCTTTATACATAAAATTGTGCTTAATGAAGAATTTTGTCAAGGCTGTGGATCAGACGTAAACTGCCTTTATGCACTGGACAGAAATTTCCAAAGCTTAGTGATGCAAAGATACAAAATGGTATTTTTATCAGTACATATATTCGCTCATTGCTACACGATGAGGTATTTGATTGCATCGTCACTGGTTATGAACGGAGAGCATGGCATGTCTTCCGACAGGTGGTGACGGGATTCTTAGGGAATAAAAGAGCGTAAAATTATAAGGACTTGTGGAAGAACTGCTGTTCTCATATCACAAACTGAGATGCAGTAGGTCTTTAAAGGTACATTTCTTAAGTTCTCATTTGGATTTCTTTTCGGAGAACTATGGCGCTATTAGTGATGAGCATGGGGGATCACTTTCATTAGCAAATTGCTAAAATGGAAAAGAGATATCAAGGAAGATAGAGGCCTTAAGGAAGGATATCATTACTGTTCCTTAGAAGGAGGATATTATTACTGCTGGAATGTGATGCGAGATTCTCAAAACTTGAATATAATCGGTAGGGGAAGAGACGGCGGTTGCTGTAGACCGAGATGAAACCTTCAGAGAATGAGGTAATATTGGTAAGTGACTGTATCTCGAAATCCTAGCCAATCAAGCATTTTTGTTTCCATTTTCGTTTTCAGCACCTAGATTTACATAAGAAACGGATGTCTGCAGTTCCGAAGCACACCAAAGATCAAAATTTATTGTTCAGTGTTATTGGAAATGTATGCTTTGGTCTTTAATTTCTTACTGCGATACTTTAGGAATATAGTTGTTTTTTAAATGATGCTTTATTAAGTTTAGGTTGTCCAGCTCTGTTTTAGAGCATTATTTTCCACCATGCGAATACAATTTTTTATCAAAAAAATTAAGTCTGTGAAAGCTTTGTTTCCTACTTTTACGATTAATGTATTTCTTTGCCTAAATATATTTCCGAAGAATAAAAATAAATAAAAAAATAAATACCTCCTCAAGCAGCTGCTTGCCACAGAGGTCTGACAGGAGCCTGTCAGTTTATATGCCAAAGTATAAGGTCTGAGAGGATGGCAGGGCCTCAGCAGAAAAACAACACATACATCCATGCCTTACCCGGGGCTCGAACCCAGGTCCCTTAGATCACTAGCCAAGCGCGCTAACCACTCGGCCAAGGGACGAATAAATGCGTTAAATATCGATAATCAATTTTCATTTTAAATGAACCCAATGTTCGTAATCGTACTCTGCTCCTAAGAAGAATCCTGTCAGAACATATTTATACTACAGAAGGAAAAACAGTGAAGACGGCGATACTGCAATTCGGTAAATAATTCTTCATATCGGATTCGAAACTGGAGCGACTAATGCAGAATAATTTTGAATCAATGTCACTGTACAACTTGCCGATAATTGGGCAATTGATTAGTATTGTTTATAAAGTTCTGAATTTTCACATTTTACTATTTGAATTTATTTCTTTTGTTTATTCTTTGTAATAAGTTTTACATTTCTATGAAGTACATTTTGGAAGTCCTGAAATAATATTATGAAAACACGCAACTTTAAACATAAAAAATAAAAAGAACGCTTTCGTAGTAAATCCATTGAAACTACGTAGATCAATGGTTCAGAATCAGGGTAAAGTGATTTTTGAAGAACAAATGATTTTCTTTTGAAAAAGTCTGCAAAGTAAACAGGGAAAACAATTCTTGTATCGCAAATTTCAAAAGTGTTTAAATATAAAAAGAAAATGAAAATCATGCATCTTTTAATGTGGCTCCAATAGTTTTCGAAATTATTTTGCAAACAAACATGTCGAATTTTCAAATATTGGTATCCACTTTTAAAATATGCTTGATGATACTTGGATATTATACATTCTCTGATAAAAGAAAAGGGAGGAAAAAAATAATGACCATATGATATTGTCTTACGCAGGGGCATGTGGCATTTAACCCATTGTTTGCACAAAAGCACAGCTCAGTAGTGTCTGTCTCTTTTAATGAACCGTTCTCTTTATAATGATGCTACTCAATTATTTTCGGTCTCTACGAATTGTTTCAAGTATTTTTCGTTCCAAAGAACATTAAGATCTTAATATTTATCGTGAAACAATTACAATTATTTCAAAGTTTGCAATCCTTTATAACACGGATAATTAAAAAGGTTTAGAAGTATTCATTTCTGCTTGTGATGCACATGTTCTGGTTACATATGGTCTGAAACTTCCTAAATTTAATAACATAAACTGAATTAAAAAATTTGTTTAAAAATTAAATGATTAATGCTTTTGATTGCTTATATTAAATAAAATTTTACTGCCTGATATATTTTCCGTTTGGATTGTTATCGATTTAAAATCCCTGATATATTCTCCAAATTTTAGATCTCCCCTCCTCCCATAAGCCATATACGATTATGAAGTGTAAGAATATCCCTATTTCTGACAAAATATATCGTTCCTCATTACCAGATTTTTTTCACTAACCATAGACTAAAAAACCTTAGTTTAGAGAATAAATTTCGTATATATTCGCAAAAACGTACTATCTACAACACTTTAGAAGATTTTTTTTTTCATTTATTTTCGATAATATTTTCAGTACAAAATCAAGTACCGCGAAGCTAAAAAGTTTGTCCTCAGGAATTCAAATACAATATAAAATAAACAGTTATAATATTTTAAAAATGAATTTAATATTTACATTATTAAGCAGAAAACTCTGTTAAAAGTCTTCCCTTCGATACATAAATATGCTTTTTTAAAATCTTCGTTAACCGAGTCCAACAAATTCAATAACTGCATGCTAACATAAAAATGGAAATGGAGTTTTGCTCACAAAATGCCTTTCATATTCATCATTTCAAAGGCATTGTATATTGATGAAAGGAACTACGAACGATGCAGTTGTGACTCTTTATTTCCCCATTACGATAAAGAATCCCTTCCTTAGATTGGTGTCGCTCCTCCTCTCCATTCTTCTGCTTCAATAAGAAGTAGTTACAAATCGTCTCCAAAAGGAGAAGACTCCATCTCAAATAGCCCAATCGGAGCCATTGGTTGCTCCTCGCGCTCATTCCCTGAGCGCGAGGAGCCTCAATGTGCGAGGTCCTCGCCGCAGACAAACAAACTAAGCGCTCCGCCACATTTCATCAACGACGATGGCCCACACGAATGGAAACAGTTTCTGGTTTGTCACGTTTAATGTTTTTATTTATTATCTGCTGCTTTAAAGCCTTCGCCATTAAGAGAGAAATCCGTTTATTTTGGTCGCAAAGCCGACGCAAGCGAAGAATTAATGTTCCACATAAATATTTAGTATTTAAATTAAAAATCCATCTGCGTTGCAATTGTGGCCCTTTCATTCTCTAAGTGAGAATCCGCCTTGAAACGGGATCTTTATTCTGATATAATTAAAAACTTCTCGGTCTTACGTTATTTTTAATGCAAGCAATTTCAGTGAACAACTCGAGTGGAACTTTTTCTTCTCTGAGAGGAAGACAGAGATTTTAAACGACGTGCTGAAATGCATGAAATTCATTTACCTTTTGGCTCTGCAGATTATGCAGATTTTCTCCAAGCCGTTTGCAGGCGCCTCTGAAACCCACAACATCTGGTGAATTAGATAATCCACAGAGTATAAAAATGTGAAGGAGGTCACAATCTCGCGTATCTGGTATTTGAGTGAAATTCAAATTCTGTCTCAACTTGTAAACAAAATGATAAAGAATGAGTGCGAAAAAAAAAACACTATGACGTAAAAAGCCTCGAAAATAGAGGATTTATCACTGAAGGTAAAAACTGTTGCTGAAGTTTGCATAGGCAATCATCTAGTTTAGAATACTTCATTGCTGTAGAACATAGGTTTAATACTTTGTAAATAACATCACACAATTAATTCGTGAATAAAAAAAAATACATTTGCCTTATATGACATATTAAAAGTCAAGCTTGGGCTTTAAGTATAGCCGAGCTCAGAATTTGTAAATAGTAGCCTGGTCTCAGACAAGGATGCCAGACATTCAGAATCTGAAAATTCGGGATTGTCCCGCAGAGCTTCAGTTTGTCCTCGCATCCTCCATATATGTCATGTCAGAGTATGAGTTCCTTTGTTTGCTTGAATGTGCGCATTCCCTTTTCGTGAAAATGGAATTGTGCAGTTACTTTAGAAAAAAAAATGCATTTGACAGTGGAAGATTTCTAAAAGTTTTAAATAAAACATTGAAACAGTTTTTGTTTTTTTTAGTGTAATCAAATATTCATAAATAAGTTTAAAAAACTCCGCTCAATAATAATTCTAGTGTCAGCCAGTTTTAATTTAATTTGCAGCCTGGGCTTTTATAGTACCTCAGCTCAAATTGTAGCTGGATGCAAGCAAGTAATCGTAACTATTCGAACTTTTCATCATCATCATCATCATCATCAAGCAGCCATGGGCTATGGACGTCTAACCAAATTATGCATTTTAGTCTCATGCCTATAAGAATCTCTTAAATTCAAGTTTTAATGTGGTTATCAAACTAATTAAAATCTAATGCAATTATAGCACCATTAGTGTAATCGTTGTCTTGACATTTAGATATATTAAATTTAGTATTGGAATTAATTATTATTGAATAGTGATGTGTAATATTGATGGAATTATAAATGATTGTATATCAAATGGGAAATTTGTTCTAACAAAGATGTGATCGAAACAACTGATACTATCATTGCAGCTTCTGGATGGAGGCTCAATATGCTGCTTAAAACCATGCTCACTCATTAAATTTGGATGATAGTTAACATCATTTGTCGTTTTTAACAAATCGATATTTATATCACCAATGAAATATACATTCATATATCTAATATCCTTAAATTTTTGCTTTAGCTCATCAATAAAATTTTTATGGTGTAATCATGCGATTTGTATAATAGTAGCACTATAATCTGTAATATATCATCATACAAAAACAAACCTCTCAATTATCCAAATTGTAATTCAACTGCTGTAAGTCCAATCTACTTGATTTTACATTTACCAGTACATCTCCTGATCTGCTTGAATTTCTGCAATTATAGTAAATTTCACACCCATGCATGCTACATAAAGTAACCACTTCTTTTTTGACCTATATTTCAGATAGTACATAGTATTGAATCAAAATTTATTGAAATAGAACTTAATAAAGCACGTAACTCATTATTCAGAACTTACTTGACATTTGGAAACTTAAAAAACTCGACGTTTCGCCTTCCTTTCATCAAACGAATTGATATGGTGGGTTGTTTTACCTCTGAGAGGTACTTTTTTCACACAATGGACTGGAGGGGCCTAGGTGGTTTAGCTGGTAGCGCGCCAGGCTTGCAATTTGTAGTTCCCAGGTTCGAGTTCCAGCTGGGACAGCGTTGAGATTTATCTCCGAAAAACTCACCGTCCTGCACACGGTTAGTGGAGGACACCGATGGACTTGGAAAGGCTGCTATCCGTCGGATGGGATGTTAAGCAGTGGCCACGTGCGCGGGAGAGCCATACCCTGTGCACATTAGAGAACACAAAAACCAAAAAATAACACGGCCAAAGTAACACGGGCCATGATACAACACCATATCCGACGGACAGCGGCCTTTCCTGGTGCACCCTTTCTCACTGAGGGTATTGGTTGCAGGAGATCGATTGAAAATAGTTCGGAGTCGATTGAATGAATTAGTATGTCATTCAATTTATCTTCTGTTATTCTCACAATTGGAAAATCGATAGTTGTCAACAGCAATTTGCCTCCAAAGGATGTTGTAAAAACGCAGCTTTTAAGAGATAAATGAAAAATTATTTTTCGTTTGGAAAAAAACTAATTACATATTAATCTGAATTTTATCATCATTCTTTACTTTCAGTTCCCATCTTTAGAGGATGCGAAAATCGTAAAACGACGCACTTTATTCGCTTTGAAAAAAGTCGTCCATATATTCTCCTGTGGTGATATGTTGTTTTTCTAGATGATATTTATCACCATTTATTTTTTTCTTTGAAATATTGCCACCACTAAGAATTTGCTGCTCTAGTCTTTAGTCAACACAGCCTTTATGTAAATCCGCTACTGGCTCTACGGAGTCCTTTTGCAAAGAGTCTCAACTGGTAGAATTCAGCATTTCATAAATAAATAATTGTATTTTTAACAGTCTTGAAAATTAGAACTGCTCATATATTGCTTTGTTTTGTTCTGAATGAAGTAACAGTGATCCCTTTTATAGAGTGCCCTATCACAAATTGGAGAATTTTAATGTTATGTGAATGGCAAACTAATTTTGAAGCGATAAAACTTCTAAACTAAATCTTTTAGAGAAAAATACGACTGAAGATAAATTGAAGATCTCAACCAAACCTATCTCAATTGCGATTTACAATATTCGGTCAATATTTAACGAGATATGGTATAATACAATACAATAGATGTGTACTATATATATATACATCAGAAAGCGGTGTATATAATTATTTCAACATTTGTCAATTATGTTTATATTTCTTAAGATGCACTGCTAATACTGAACACTTCAGCTTCCAAAACTCTTTAAATATGGGTAATATATATTGTTGAAAACTCCAGATGTTTATCTACAATGGCATTTTTTTAAGATATTTATCTACAATGGCATTTGTTTTTATAAAAAGCTTATTTTAGAAGTTATAGAGCTGTGAATTTAGCTCCCCATTGGCATAAAATGTTGAATTCTATAATAATTAGGACTATGTAATATCGAATTGTTTTTTAAAAGAGCAAATGTAAGTGATAAGATTTTTACAAGTTATTAGACGAAAAAAAACAGAGCTCATTTAGCAAAGCACTTTATTTTATAGTCATAGGATTTCGATTCGTTATACAGAAATTCATTCATGACACGAACGTATACCATTAACTACTTCAAAATTAATTGTTCCTGCTTCATGTGAGAAATAACCAAGATTAAACTAGCAGAGACTAAGAGTTATCTAAGTTTAATTAACAGTAAAAGATTAGGCAAATTTGTTTTGCCACAGTTTTGCCTAACCTTTTGGAGTCGGGGCTTTTTTAGAATGCTAGAAATGATTTAGAAACTTAACCGAAAAGAATAATTTTAGGCATAAATCATAATCAAATAGCAAACGCATCTTTTGAAAAGAAATTTCTATGTTTTTTCACTATTGTTCTTTCATTTTCATCAGAAGTCAGTTCTTTTATTCCTTCTCATGTTTCCCGAAAGAAGAAACAATTTCGAAATGCTTCTCTTACGCAGCCCCATTATCTCCAACTAAATCCACTTTCGCAGCGCAGCATTTTTCGCATTTTCTTTTTGGGTAGAAGTCTGCTGGTAACCATGGCAGCAGACAAACCGGCCAGACTGTGTCTATTAGTCCACCCTAAATTTCAGTTCGTGGAACAAAGGAAAACTCCGATGCCTGACCTCATACATTTAAAATAAGTATCGAACTTTCTGTGCAAAATATGCGACTTATACAGAATCAGTTAAGCTTTAGATTAACATTTTATTCAAAGTTTAAATTCTGTTTTGTTGAAAGAGAACTACAAACTCTGTTCAAAGAGGGGTTCGTATTAGAAATTTGGAGAAAAAAAGAACAGGATTGTCTCACTGAGAAAAGCACGTTTGATAGTGGGCAAAGTACATTTCTTTGGCGTGCCTTTACGTACAGATAAGTGCGCTAGAATCAATTTCTTTATTGCATCCTCTCATTTAGAATGCAATTTATTTAGGTATTGTATTGTTACATTAACTTTTAATTTTTTTGTCCACTAGTGGACAAAAGTTAAGTTACAAAAATAGCCTCTTGCCATAGCATGGGTGCTATGGCAAGAGGAATGTATATTCGAAGATCTGTAATTTCTAAAATAATACTTTAATGAAAAAACCGTATGAAGGTATTCAAGAACTTCATGAAATATTCTGAATAGTAGTTTTCAAAATATTCATTCATTAATAAAATGATCATGGCAGCTGGAACACATAACAAAAGTACAATTCCAGTAAAATATTTTCTCAAGTATCAATTAAAGCAGAAATAATAACTATTAAATGAAACCAGTTATTAAAATAAGAGTATATTTTAAAAGTTCGAATAACAAATTGACTCAGTTTTGGTCAATTTTGAAGAATATTGTTTCGGACAACTGACGTAGCAGCGTCTGGTGTACAATTTTGCACCTTCCATAACCTTTTAACCAATATTGTTGTAAACCAATACTTTTACTTTTTTTACTTTACAAAACTTTTAACCAATATTGTCGTAAACAAAAATCAAGATTTAGAATAAATTTCATTATGACCTTTAACAATCTTGATAGATTTTTCAATAAAGTTTATTTTCAATGAAACTTCACAAGTTCGAAATTAACTTCCTATTGACTTAACAATGGGTGGCAACCTAACTTTTTCCGCCACTGCGGCATGATTGCTGATAACCTGCAACAAAAGATGAATATAGTTATAAGAAAAAGATTTAGGCGATTCTTATTTATTCAAAAGTCTATTTTGTGAAAATGAAATGAAAATTTCAAAAGGAACAAAAAGAAGAGGGAAAAGAAAAAAAATATTCAACGAAATTAGGTTTGGAATCTACGACTGTATGATTTAAAAAAGAAATTCTTAATTTTGTGTTTGTAAAATAAATAGAAAATATGCAAAAATTCGTATTTTTTAACGTTTGAACGTGAGCTGTTCTGGATGCAAAGTCTTGCATCCAGGAGGGGCGTCGACCTCCCTATCCCCAACATTTTCCACTTCTTTAGAAAAATTATAAATCATTAACAAACTTTTATTTAAATTTAATAACTTTTTTTGAAATTTTCATTTACATAAAATAAATTTTTGAATAAAAAACCGCAAAAATTATATTTATAACTGTATTAACCTCTTGCTGCAGATCTGCACGCGGTAGTTAGGCATACACTGGAAGGAGAGCTGTGTACCAATCCCCGATGATGATTGACAGAACCGACCAGGTTCTATGTCCGTCGCCGGTTTCCCGTGGTGCAGGCCGATTCAAAAGAGATATTCTATTCTGCGAGAGAATGGAAGGGGAAGGCTTGGCAGGTCAGTGTGGCTTACTGATCTGGTCATTTATGGCCACTTCTCTTTTTTTCTGTCCTGCTGAGGAGTGGTCAACTCACAGGGTCCTGATACTGACCATTTATACCCACTGGACTGGAATGATTTATGTCTTTGAGCTTGATTATGGTTCCTAGACTTGCTCTACTGGTGGGCCTCTGTTGAGAGAAAATCTACTGCTGTGTTTTCTGTTTGCCTGTGAGTTGTCAGCCCTAGGTGAACACAGGCATAGGCTACTTCATATCAGCAGGTGAATAATCCTGATTAGAGACCATCGCAGATACCTGAACTCTTTGCTACTTGGGCATCGCCAATCCTAAGCTGAAGAAATGTGTCTCAGGCAGGTCAATTTCTATCTAGATTCCGCTTCTTGAAAGGGTCCACCTGAAAAGGTGGTGGCTGAAGTTCCTGCCAGAATGGATGGTTTCAGTCTTTAGCGGTAGGGGAATGGGTCTTTGCCTCATGCCTGTGATTAAGGGGCTGTTTGATATCATTCGTCCTACCTCTCTCAATAAACCTAGTTTCTTTAAAAATCATACTAATCTTTTTGTCTCTGCAGGTACGTAGAACGTGAAGACGCTACATAGAGATTATTATCTTGAAGTCCTCACACAAGAATTCCAGCGTTATAATCTGGAAATTCTGAGATAAGTTTTACAGACAGCTTCAGGATATTTTGAATTCTGTGAAGAAAGGAGATATTACTCTTTTTCTAGGTGACTTCAATGCTGAAGTTGGTACAGTCGCTCAAAAAATTATCCGAACACTATAGTTGATTACAGAATTCAGAAAAAATATCTGGCAACGTTTTTTTAGAAATTAGTGACCTGGCAACCTTCGTGTCACGTGACACGAAGGTTGCCAGATCACTAATTCTAAAAAAATCGTTGCTAGATATTTTTTCTGAATTCTGTAATCAACCATAGTGTTTGGATACTTTTTTGAGAGACTGTACTGTGATTCTGACCTTTGGGCAGGGGTGTTAAGTCCCTTTGCCAATGGTAGTCAAAATGATAATAGGGAATGTCTCCTACAGGTAAGTAAACGTAACGGTTTGAGAATAACTAACTCGAAGTACGAACATCGGGACATTTATAAATACACATGGGTTTCCCCTGATGGTTTTGCATAAGAATATGGTCGATTATGTACTAATTAACAGCAAATGCGATAGTTCGATAAGGAATACCAGATTTGTGTAGGAATGGGGAACGTTCGGAGCGTCTCTCATTCCTACGCAAACATGAATAAAATTTAACATATTACATCTGTATATATACATTAATATATAGGATGGTTATAATTAAACTGACATTACTCAGAATGATGTAGAGAAGGATCCACTAGACGGATCACAGCAAAAAGTGGTGAATACCTTAATAAGAAAATGGGGTAGAGAATTTGCGAATAAAAAATTAGTTAGTGTTAGTGCCACTAGGTGGTGTGGGTGTGTTAAAAACATGGTAGAACATGCTAATTTCTCGTGACATTACAGCCAATTACACGTGAGAGTCGCATGAGGCACACTATGAAATGTGATGACTTCCCAATAATCGCTAAAAGGAACCATGGATATCTGCAAGAAGGACCGAGCTTTGCTAGAGAAACTCTACCAAAAACGACAGTAATGCCGCCACTGCATTACACGAATATCGTTGTCTGAAAGATATAAGGAAAGGACCTTTGTCGTTAAATGGACTGACGAATATGATACAGAAATTCAAAGAAACAGGCGAGTTGGGTGTGGCTTCGGCTAGAGGCCGGCGGCCTGTTGCAGAAAGGAATGTGGAAGACATCGCACTCACCGTTGCAGAAATCCAGTCGCAATCGGAGCTACCCGTAGTTAATGCGAGACAGGTATCCCGGCAACTACAACTTCCATTGTCAACTGTCTGTAAAATTATAAGGTATATCCTGAAATGATATCCTTACAAAATTGATATGGTGCATCAGCTGCAACCACGTGACCCTGAACAGCGCACCGACTTCGCTTTGCGATTTCTGGCGAGGATGCAGCTCGACGACATGTGGCCTTTGAAAGTCTTATGGACCGATAAGGCGCATTTTCCCTACATTTCACTTGAATACGCACAGCAGCCGAATATGGGGACCTACACATCCGCATGCTGTGCATGATATGCCCCTACATCATACACAGCATATGGATGTGTAGGTCCCCATATTCGGCTTGCAACTGTATGGTGCTGTAGAATGTATATGTAACTGTATGGTGCGGGTTTACCACAAACTTTATAATCGGACCATTTTTAGTTGAGGAGATGACGCCTCAAGGCCCCGTGCGTCGATCGGTGAATGGACCACGTTACACAGATCTTCTCCGCTGCAAGGTTATTCCGGCTTTGCAAGAAAGAAATTGCTTAGACTCCATAACCTTCATGCAGGATGGGGCGCCACCCTATATTGCACGTATGGCAACGCAATTGTTGCATACCAGGGAGAGAATAATTTCTCGAACGTTTTCCAATGCTTGGCCACCACGTTCTCCCTACCTAAACCTATGCGATTTTTGGTTATGGGGTTATTTGAAAAGCCGAGTTTACCAAGACAATGTTGAATCGCTTGCTGAAATGAAGGCAAGAATAACACAGCATGTTGCAACCATTCCCCGAGACATGTTTCAAGCAACTGTGGACCATGCCGTATTACGTTTCCAGCACTTTTGGCATATGGATGGTTCACATAGACAGAATCTTGATTTGCAAAATAAAGATTATGTTTGTTCGACTTGGAATTTCCTTTATTTTAGCGCACCCACGCCACCTGGTGGCACTAACACTAATTATTTTTTTATTCGCAAATTCTCTACCACATGTTCTTATTAAGGTATCCACCACTTTTCGCCATCGAGTAGATCCTTCTCTACATCGCTCTGAATACTGTTAGTTTAATTATAACCACCCTGTATGTTATTTATTTATATTGTTTATTTAATGTATAATATATTATATATATATAATTATATAAAATAAATATAAATTATATCTCATACTAGAGTGAATTCATGTGGTATCTATATTTGATCATCATACTCATATATTAGTATGATGATCGAATATAGTGTTTTATCATCATACAAATATTGAATAAAAATAAACAAAAATAAAATGGATGTTTAAAATATAATTAAAAACCCTTTTATGAATATAAATTTAAATACAATTTTACTAGATGTGACCGGCATAACATACGCATATCTAAGAGATCTTTAAGAACATACACCTACATAGTTTTGAAATAAACCGTTGCAATTTTTAAGTACTTAACAGTAATTTTAATACGCCTCTGCAGGGATTGTCACATCACACGAAACAATTTTCTAAGGTGACCTCAAGTGTTACGACACACGTGCCTAATTATTTTACCTCTATATATATCACGTGAATTTAATCTAGTTGAAATATTTTAGTGCTACGTCCACTACAATATATTATATGACTGTTAAATGAAATGAAATATGTTGCCAAGGTATTCTCAACCATCAGACAGCAGCGGAAGACAGCGGAATTGTTACACACATCTTTAGACATTTATATAGATCTTGCATTTTATAATATGTAGTATTTTACTTTTAAAAAGGCAATTCATCGTGTTAATAATATTACTATAATAAAAAAAAGCCCTTCATGATATAGCAGTCAGCTATGACTGCAAAACCAGCGGGCGCGTATTTGCGCATGCGTTGTATGATTAACCAGAATAATCATCTAAAGGTTTTTAGGTTATCTCCATCTTTTGTATAAAGTAGCCCCCTCTCCATTAAAAAAAACTGCATTATCACATTAAACTTTTAAAATTATAGATTTTTCAATAAACATTTTGAAGCTAAGCATTTGGTGCAGTAATTTGACTGTGAATTCTTCAATTTACAGAAACCACTTATAAAAAGGGTGAGAAACACAAAAAACATCAATTTGCTTCATATGGGTCTATTTCTGATCCCTTTTTTTTTCATAACAAGTCTTATTTCGGATCCATCTTACCACAACAAGTTCCGTTTTGAGTTTCTCAAAGATTATGACTTTCTATGTCATTGACTGTAACAATACCAGACGAAATAAAATGAAATATAATTTAAATGTTCAATAATCGCAAAAATCTGAAGATTCAAAAGTTAAACAATGTGTTTTTTAATTTATTAAATATTGTTACTGGAATACGATTTTTAGGTAAATTTTCGTACTACTATCTTCGTATACCCTATTTTAAGGATTCTGTTGTCTAGACAGTATCTCTGTCCACTTCTTTCTGCTATGTAAGCTTCATCTCTTCCTCCACATCATCTCTCCACTTCTTCTTACAGAAAGTTTCCATTTACATATTTTCTTTGGCTATCTTCTATCGTCCATTCTATTATATCTCGGCGTCTTCCTCTGCTCCTATAATTCTTTTTACTTCCACTTTTTTCATCTCATCCGTTCTTATTTTCTCTTTACATCTTCTCCAAAAAGGCCACGGTTTAACGTCTCATCCGACGTCGGCGACTTTCCCAAACCCATCGGTGTTCCCTATTGTCCGGGGGAAGAATGGGGGTTGTGTGAAGATAAATCTCAACGCTGGCCAGTTGGAACTCGAACCTCGGAACTACAGATTACGAGCCTGGCCCACCATCCTCCTGAATGACAAAGCACAGACACTTCAACATCTTCACCATTCTCCTCATTTCTCCTCATTCTCCTCATTTATAATTATAGTAAATCTGAATGTAGATATAAAAATCCCGCTACCCCAACATATATTTTATTGCATTACTTCTCGATTCCCGAATTTTTTTTATTTATATTCATATCATATTTTGTTTCTTTTTTTCTTTAAAATCTTTTTATATATATATACTAAGTCATCCTATGCAATTACTACTTAATCATCTGCAAATAAAGATGAAAAAATGTATCTTTCTACAGTTAGTATACTCATTCCTTCCCATTTTCTATTTCACTCTTTCGTAGCCTTTTAAATATAGATCTTAAACAGAGTATATGACATACACCATCTCTGCTTTAATCCTTTAGATGTTTAACTTATCCTCTTTACCTTATCCTGATGCAAATCTTTTACAATCTTATTGATTCTTCTTTTTTTCTTACTACTTCTATTTCATTTCGCCTTTCTTTCCGAAGTACACTGTTGTATACCTTTTCCTAATCTACAAAAGCCAAATGTATTTATTCCTCCCTACCGTCTATTCTGTTTTTCTGATTATGCAAATATTGCCAGCTCATGACTTTACACTATAAATCTCCTCTTACCCTTATTGTATTATATGCTTTCTCTTCTATCTTATCTCTCATTATCCTTTCTACAAAATCTCCTCTATATACTTTTGCTCCTTTTTATTTATTTATCTATATCTAAGGATATTTACCCGGAGTTAATCGGGTCTGAAACACTCTAAAATGCATAGTAGATGTCATTCCCTACGTGGCAAGCTTTCATTGGCATAAACTCATCACTATCGTTTCTCCTCCCTCCCGCTACCCCCCATATGGTAAATATTTTATCCCCCTCTTCTAAGTCGGTTGCGCGCCAGGCTCGTAATCTGTAGTTCCCAGATTCGAGTCCCAGCTGGGTCAGCGTTATGATTTATCTCCGCAAAATTTTCCGCCCTGCCCACGGTCAGTAGGGGACACCGATGGACTTGGTAAGGCCGCAGTCCGTCGGATGGGACGTTAAGCCGTGGCCCCGTGTGCGGGAGATCCATAACTTGTGCACGTTAAAGAACACGCTGGATGGCCTTGACGGGAGGCTACCTTCTGTCTCCTAACAGCTGTTCCAATGGGTCTCCTCCCCCAACCTTCTCTTAGCCTTCGGGGTCCTTGTAACCTGGCCATTTAGCTCATGGTGTGCAAGAAAGTGCCGCTCAGAAGTAAAACAACCCAACCCAACCCCTCTTCTAGGGAAGGTCTGAAACACTAAAGCACAGAGTGATTCAAAATTTCCGCAACATATTACATAGTTTCATTTTTTCTCAATTTACGTTTACAAATTGTTAACGAAGGGTTAAAATAAATGTTGAAAGCGTCCTTCCTCTTCTTGAATACAACAGAGAACCCTTCTCTTCATGTTTGTCGCAACCTTAAGCAATATTTGACCACTTAATTTAAAAATTTCAGCTTCGATATTTGCTTCGAATTTGGTTACCAGAGAATCAGGAAACTTCATTGAAGTCAGCTCGAACAGTTAAAAATGACTTGGTTGCTAAATAACGTTCGACTATGTATACACGTTCGGCCTGGGGAAAATCCATTATGGGCAGTACATTATGGGCAGTACAGCGTAGTCACGAACAAAGAACTGGCAGCGTGAGAACTAAACTAAACAGTGTTGCATATGTCAGCGACTGCAGGGTTGCCAACGTTAGAATCGGTATTTAATTCCATTCAGTTGGCGCGAAATAATAAGCCTTTAGATTTCGGGTTGCGCGAATTTTGAATTAATCTGTATATAGTAGATGGCACTTTCCATGTCACAAGCTTTCATTTGTTATTAAACTCATTACAATCGATTCCCTCATTTTCTCTTCCTATTTAGGGAAAGTCTGAAATTCTCTAAAGTTGTAGTAGATGGCACTCTCCACGTCATTTTGAATAACTGCTAATGTTAAACCTAAGAGAAACTCTGGTGTTTAATCTAATGTTAAGTCTATGAGGCTTTCGAGAAATTCAAACCCGTCCATCAAAATTTTGGTTGACTCTAGAGCCCAGAAACCTCCAGTTCTTCTGGGGGCCGACTGCATAAGCGGACAGACAATCAAACAAACTTTCGTCTTTATATAAGATTATGCCATATAACCATTTACCATCGTTTTCCATTTTTAATCATATTTTTTGTATATATCACACTTCTGTTAACTACATCATTTATGATTCATGTGTAAAGCATACAATGTCAGGAGAACTGTGTACCAATCCCCTGAAATGATGCACAGAACCGGCCTTCTCAATTAGTACCTTCTAAAAGAGATATATATCTCCTTTGAATGAGAACGGAAGGGAAGGGCTGCCAGAACAAGGTCGCCTGTTCATCTGGTCTTTTTGTAGCCACTTTTTATTTTATTTTCTACCCTGATGAGGAGGGGTCAACGTCAAAGGGCACGCAATATTTATGCAACTAATCAACTGATTTCGTCATACTTTTTGCGCTCAGCAGAAAAAAAGGATATAGGTTTGCACGCGCATGATTATGGTTCCCGATATGGAAATGGGGGAAACACCTCAAAATGCTGTTGCATCTTCAGCTTCGACCATTAGAAGTGAAATATATAAAAGACACGTGCCCTTTAATTCTCCCTAGGCGAATGAAAATTTCACCTTTTTTTGCATAAAGCATTTTTTTTCATTTCCTCATAAAATCACAATTATTTTTATGTGTTTTTTAAATACACTTGAAACTTTTAAATATTCATTGCAATCCAAATATGCTAAATGAATGAATTTAAAAACACGCTGCGGAATGGAAAAAACCACACAGTTTTTGTTAATGTGCTTCATGATATTATTATAATCGTCATCTTGATAAGGAAACCGGAGTCCATCTGTCTTATAAATACACTCGAAAATGATATTAATCATATTATCATACGACGGTGGAACCCTGGCGATAACATTAGCAAGTTTTGCTTTAAAGAAAATGTTTAAAAAACAAACTGAAAAAAAAAATAAATTCTGGATTCCTAATAATACCCATGAAACATGAATTCAGGCCCAGATATAGAAAAAATTTAACCTGTTTTGTTTCTCAGCTTCAACACCGTATGATAACTAAATGAAAAGACTGTGATTATATTATTTCATTTTATTTTTTTATTCTTTAGATATAAAAATCCCCCCTCTCAAGTGGCAAACATTTTAAACAGTGCATTTCGGCGAAATATTTTCATTCATATATGCGCAAAGATTCTTCTTTCAACAAAAAAAGAAAATATAATAAATCTTTCAATATGTTAATTTCTAAGTTAATTTCTTGCCTTTGACTTGAAGCTGACTCTATTGCTGCGAAGTGCATTACTCAGATTAAAAAAGACTCTGGAGAATAAATAACAGCAATGAAGCCATCGGTATGTAATTTTTCCATTGTCTTGAAAGTTTCCGCAATGGATCAAATTTTTTCGAAGTGCATTATTGAATAAAACCGGAGAAAAATTAAGAAGGTAAAGTAAATGACATCAAAAATTTCAGTAACTACTACTACAAATTTCAATTATTATATTATTCATATCCATTATATTTTATTCTTCTAAGTACAGCCTAAAAACTGCAATTAGAATTCCGTAAGGTAATTATGATGACAAAATAATGCAATGGTTCAAAATTATAGTATGACGGTAAATTATAACTAATGACGAGAAATATGGGCATGATTCGTATATAAGGAATGATTTACATCCTTTGGCAATAGACGAATTGTCTCCCTATATGAATCGCTACTTTAGATAATCGGTTTTAGACGAATCATCCAATTTGATTATTCATGTCATTTTATGAATCAGTATTGGACGAATCGTATTATTGGACCAATCGGTATTAGATGAATCATACCATTGGACGAACCGTATTAATGGACGAATATCCATTGGACCAATCAGCATTAGATGAATCGTCCGGGACTGGGAAAACCTAGATATAGCCAAAGCCAAAGCATATTATGATAAATTACTTAGTCATTATGACAATCGTGGTTAGCTCACTACTTAAGTTGAGGATGAATGGGACCATTTTTTTATAGATAGATAGATAATTTATTCTCAGAATATGCAGTACATTATATTTACATGTTTTTTTTTTTACCTTAGAACTGAAATTATAATGAAATATATATAATGTTGCATATCTCAGATACACAATTTTAAAGTATTACGTTTTCTAATATATATTCTTCTTTATACATAGTTTGTCCAATAAAAATCATATATTCATTCATACCATATATATATATAGAAAATTTTAATATTATATTTCATTAGTGTTTTATAATTTTACCTACATTTTTCAGAAAAAAGTCTGAGATAAAATGTTGAGTCTTCCACGAGAGTAAAAACTTGCTTGTGGAAGAAATTTAACAGTTATGTTGTAATAAAAATGAAAAGTCAACATGCTTCAGTTTCACATTTCCTCACATTTTGCTAGCTTGATCAAAAAATCTAAGTAAATATTCAACCAATTTATAAGTTTAAAAATTATAATTAAGAATAATTGAAATAATAATAAAAGAAACTTTACTGGGTAGAAAACAGAAAAAATATAAAAATCTACATTGAAATTGTGCGCTAGTAAGTGGTTCAGTTGAGCACCTTAACGGTAACTCTGCGTCAAATGAAATTATATTACATTTAAATCTCTTTTATTTCTAAAACAGTCTCAATATTTATCACATTTAAAATCCATTTTCTTAATTCCTTATAGAAAAAGTTATCATTCCTTATTCCTTTGATATATTCTGGAAAGCAGTTAAAAAACTTTGGCGCCAAATAAACATAATGTTTTTCAAAAATAGTTTGTTCGCTTTTAAATCAAGTGAAAAAAGGTTTCTTGACAGTCGAGTATTCTTTTCAAATGTCCGTAAGGAATGGGAAAGAAAGCAGCTCTTTTAGTACTGGAATGAATTATATAAATAAAGTAGCCTTTAAAATAACGGGTTGGGTAGTTTTACCCCTTAGCAGCGCTTTTTGTGCACACAATGGACTAAATGGATAGGCCAGAAGGACCCAGAGAATGTTGTTGAAGGGGATTCACTTGACAGCTGTTAGGAGACAGATGGAAACTTCCCATGAAGGCCATTGAGAGTGTATTTTAAATGACATAGGGTTTGGCTCTCTTACACACGGAGCCACGCTTTAACGTCCCATCCGATGGCCAGCAGCCTTTCGAAGCCTAATGGTATCACTGGAGGCATGGCCAGGGTGGACAGATATAAATCTCAAAGCTCACTCAGGAGAGACTCAAACCTGGAAACAACAGATTAGGAGCCTGACGTATTATTCACTGAGCCAAGCCGCCCCTAAAACATAGGTAATATATGTATAATGCAATATATTAATTGCATTAATATTGAGTGTGCATGTGTGTGTGAGAGTATCTATGAAGATGCATATATGTATGGATGGATGGTTACAATGCATGTAATATCCAAAGCAATTGTACGGACAAGTTAATGGGATGTATTCAGACAGTTGAAAAAAAAATGCCTTAGCGAGCTAAGTTATTTCCGAATAAACGAATAATTATTTAACTCGATTCTCAGAATAAGTAATTTGTAAATTATTATCCAACAAATAAGGCATCGGCGAAACAAAGCGATAAATAATAATAATCCGAAATGCACAATAATGGAAGAGTAGAAATATGGAAAGTGAAAGCAAAATGCTAATGGCGATAGCTGAAATACTAGTTTGATAAAGTTTTTGGTGCGATTTAATGTTCGTAGAGCTTACGATTTAGGCATGGTGGAATCGGGACTGTATCTACAAGTGAGTATATGCTTGATCTAGGTGTGGAGAAATTTCTCCAAAACGATGATTTCGTGTATGATCGATTTTTAGCTGAAGGAGGTTATGGGAAGGTGTTTAAATTCAAAGACGTTGCTCAAAATAAACATGTCGCAGTGAAGTTCGTCGTTAAAGCATCATATGGGGAACTAGAATTATGGCAACAGTTAACTCACCCGAATATATTGCCGCTTCATAAGATCTATCCACTTCTAGGAGAAGAGACGGCATTTGTGATGCCATATATGGAAATAGACTTATTTGATCATCTTCAAGACCAGGCTTTATTTAACAACAGCAATAGTATTGAAAGAAAAAAATCATACCTTAAAGATATTCTAAATGGACTTAGTTACCTTCACAATAACGGCCTCTGTCACAACGATTTAAAAGAATCAAATGTAATAATAGATGTAGAATCCGACACAGCAATAATATGTGACTTTTCAGTGTTATCTCCGGTAGAAAATGTATCAGCAAGAAATATATTAGCTCCGTTTCTTTATAAACCTCCTGAAATAGTATCCCAAAAACTTCACGGTCACGTCAATGGAATTAAGGCAGAACTGTGGAGCTTCTCCATATTAGCAATAGAAATCCTTACTCAAAAATCTCTGACGACTTTAGTTCATAAGTATGCATGTTCATCCTCACCCAATTTTGACAAGCACGTCCGTCCAGTTCTTATGGTGATGAAAAGAGCAGACGACATGAAAAAGTTATTAATATATGGTAATCCTGCTGCCGAGATATCTCTTCAGATGGCGGAAGAGTTCGTTGAATTTTTAGATCAGTTTCTAGTCGACCAAAAAGAAATGAGAATTCCTGCAGACGTTGCTCTTAAGCATAAGTTCCTGATTGTAAAAGAATATAAGGAAGACGAGAAAAGATGTATCGAAGATCATGAAAGGTCTGCAGATGATCCAAAATTTCATTCCAATAGTGATCGAAATATAAACAAACAAACTTCTGGAGTAGAAAAATCAGCTGTTGAAAAAGGAGAGAAAAGGAAAGAGGAAGGTGAGGCAGAAATTCTGAATCCTGCAAAAGTAGACAAAAAAGATGAACTCACTTGTAGAAGAAAAGGAATACTATAATCTCTGGGTAAGATATTTAAAAGGAGTAAAGGGAAATATGATTTGCAACAGAAGGTGAAAAAGAAGAGTAAAGAATCGTGTGAACTACTTGAAATTAAGCCTCGTGAGGATAAGGAAATGGCAGAAGTGCTTGAATCCTGCAAAAGAAGGCAAAGAAGATGAACTCACTTGTAGAAGAAAAGAGGATGAGGATTCCACCTATTAAGAAACAAACGGCCCTTTTCAGGGCCATTAAATAGCGATAAAGGGTTACCAATCGTACACATTTGTGTTTTCACGTTTGTTTTTGTCTGTTGTGTCTCAGTGCCACTGAAACATTACTTACGCATTTCAGGGATTTATTGTTTAACTTTACCAAAACATTTTGGGAAATTTCCAAAATATTTACAAACTCTGTCCCGTGGCCGAGTGGTTAGCACGCTTGGCTACTGATCTACGGGACCTGGGTTCGAGCCCCGGGTAAGGCATGGATGTATGTGTTGTTTTTCTGCTGAGGTCCTGCCATCCTCTCAGACCCTCTACTATGGCATATAAACTGACAGGCTCCTGTCAGACCTCTGTGGCAAGCAGCTGCTTGAGGGGGTATTTATTTTATTTTTTTTTTATATTTGAAATCGGTTCCTCTCGTGCTAATAGATTGGTAAACACCACACTTCTACACTTGAATCACTTGAATTGATCACTCTTATTAGTCACTCTTTTGTAATTTGTATTTCACAATTTGAAGAGCTTTCAGATAAGAAATCTTCCGCAATCAACATTTGTAATGTCTTTGAAATTTAACCAGTGAGCAGGAAATTAGTGTAAAAGTTTATTCAAATTTTAAACTCAATTCATCAAAACACATATTTATCATTGACTGAAGTTAATCTGTTAACGAATGAAACAAAAATCCTAGCAATAATAATCTTAAACCAGAAACATAAATCTTAATTCAGTTCTTACCTCCAATAATTTCCAGAGTTTTCTTCGGCACACATTGCTTGCTAAGAACATCTTTTAAATCAAACTCAAATTATCTGCTGCTTATGGACTTGCTGTAGAGACTAGTTTCTACTGTAGGAGATTCTTCTATTGGGTATCCATGTCAACAGTTACTAAAAACTGAAAATTACGATCAACTGAAAGTTTAGACTGAATTGCAAGATTTACATATCTATCACATGAATATTTAGGATATATCTATGCATTGTTTATAAATGGGGCAATTTGTTAATCATCAATAGACATTTTTACTAATCCACATATTGGAATCTCGCAATCTTTCCTCTTCTGTATTTGGCTGACAAATTTGTTTTACTTTTAGATGACATTCAAATGATAATTAGAGATTTTGAAAAATCCTGGTAGTTGAGTTGATTTGATAATCAATATAAAGAAACTTTAACTGAGGGAAACTGGTCTGGACAACATCCTGGATATCGAGCCAGATGGGAAAGAGGAACCAGAGCAGTTATCAAAACTAACCACAGGATGTATCTTCCTATAAAATAAAAAATAAAATAAATACCCCCTCAAGCAGCTGCTTGCCACAGAGGTCTGACAGGATCCTGTCAGTTTATACGCCATAGTAGAAGGTCTGTGAGGATGGCGGGAACTCAGCAGATAAACAACACAAACGTCCATGCTTTACCCGGGGCTCGAACCCAGGTCCTTTAGATCAGTAGCCAAGTGTTCTAACCACTCGGCCACGGGACGGCTATAGGCTGCATCCAATAGACACAGAAGCACACTGGCACAGAAACTACAAGGTTCTGTGAGTCAGATGGTTTGCAACAGCCAACCACCTCTACCCTATTGCTTGCAGGAAGTGCAGTGGGATACACGAATATGAACAGATGTCTCGATATACGAAACAGGCCTATGGGCGAGACAGGCCTATACGGGGAATTGCAATTCAATCCCAGAAAGGAGCATTAAAGGAAGAAAGACCAAGAGTGTACAATGAGAGAAGATTCATACTTTGAGTACTGCAAGTCACGTGATTTAAAACGCAGCCACCTCCACACAGTTGCTTCCAACGTAGGTGATGCGGCGGCTACCGTCACACTATCACCTTAGTTTCACGTGCCATCCTCATGGCCGACATGCTCACTAGCGTCATTTGCATCCTGAAAGAGAAAATTTTGTACTTTCCAGTCAGAGGGAACACTTCTAGACTATGTCAGGAGGAGACGTTTTTATTTTTTTTTCATCGAAAACGTAGTTTGCGTCCTTCATTATACTAAAAGAAATGCCTCCAACACCTCTAAAACAACGACCTTGGGTCCTGATTAGAAACAACGTACCTCCCTCCTCGATTGTAGATCATGAACTTTATTCATGGCAACATTGCCATGAATAAAGTTCATGATTAGCCTGTGCGTTTGCTGGAAATAAGACTGACATTTTTATCATTTTGGGCTTCCTCGTCGAGTGGGAGGATATCAATAAACGAACGGAGGGAGCTCTAATTGGAAATCTGTTTCAATAACTCTCGCCATGGCAGTTTTTGACCTAGTCTCTTTTTCTAGGGTTATCCCAAAACCACGAATTTTGGGTGTGCAAAGGTATTTCGTGGGATCAATAGCGAATCGAGAAAGCATTCAAGTTGAAAACTCATCGTTAAGTCCGCTATTCCTTTTGCGATCATGTAGGCTTTCCTAACATGGTGTCTTCATCAGTGATCTTTTGAAACTAACCGACATGGCATAAGAATTAATGAATATTATTATTTGATATTTCCTAGAGTATTAATTAAGTTCTTGTAGGTTAACACTCCTGCTGCAGCGTTTCTCCGCATTCCTCCTTCAGAAAATCATTTCCAGCACCGTGCTACTACAATTCCAGTCTCTGAGCATTGTGCAAATCTAATTTTAGGACATGAAAGTTAATATCTGGCTGAATAAATGCGCCATTTCCACCTTCAAACTTTAATTTAGATTTTCCATTGCAAATATTTTGATGCAAAAAAGACAGAAATGCCCTCATTTTACATCTAACTTTCATCTCCCACCCTAAACACACACCTTTAAAATATTATTGGAATCGTTTACTGCTTGGACCACGTATTAATTTTGCTGGTGCACATTAAATGAATGCACAGGCTTCAAATTCTGATATCTGTCATGCCAAGGTGACATTTCTCTTCTTGCCCCTTCTCTGTCTCTGGTAGCAAGAGAAGTTGAGAACGAACCTCTCTCGATACAGAGTTAGCTATTAAGATTATTTCTTCAGAAAACGATGTTATTCATGAAAGCCGTCACTTTCTGTATCCTATAAAGAAAATTATCTCATAACACTTCTCCTGCTTTCCCCCAGATCTCCTCCTTTCCTTTCTTCCTACTTTTCTCAATTTTTTCAGCAGCAGAAGACATATTATACACTATTATTGCAGCGCCTTCTTTTTATCTAAACCTAAGCACCCGCCATCCTTTTATTAGCAGAAAAATTTCAGCTAGTCTGCCTGCCATTATCTAGCAAAGGTATTACTATCCATTCCCAGAGATAATATGTATCTCACCGTTCTTAGATTGCTGTCTCGAATACGTAGCGCCATTCCAATATAAAACCTCAATTTTTGTTTAATTTTGACTTTTAACATTATTCTCATTCAAAGTATTCAAATAGTTTTACTATTGCGTTCGTAGTATTCCCTTACTGCTTTTTATATATTGCGAATTGACTAAATTTCCGAATGTTAAAGTAATCCTGGGTCCAGTTCTGCTTCAAAATTTAAAACTTACTCTAACAGCAAAAATATTAATAATATGATAAAAAGTTAATTTACTCTTGCTTTGATGTATCCCGCGATTTCAACAAGATAGAGTTCTTTGAACACTGAGGTATCAGTTTCGAATCAGATCAGATATAATAGCTGCTTTATTAGGGAAAGAAAAGATCAACTGAGATTAGGTGAAATACTTTTTAATAGTTGAGCGAATCTTACAAACTTTCCTGAGTCAGGTTAATATTGATATATCTCATATACACATACAAGACTTTTCATAATAATTTTTAATTTTGTTTGTTTTGTGTGTTTATGTTTAAAAATACAGAACAATACAGTAGGATATGCCATATGAACGCTGAAATATCCAACTGCCAGCAGATATCAAAATAGTTTTATATGCAATTAAAACATTTTTAATGCGGATCACATGAGTGCCTCGACACACGTCGAAACAATAATCAAGCTGAATTGACAATCTTTTCAGAGTGAGCTTTCCGCCGTCCATCAGTTGCACAGAAGCTGTGCTTTTCAAAATGGAGTCATCAGTTCAGTTCTTGCAAATGTAGACGGCAATGCACTTGATCCTTCATGAAACTGCACAGAAAATGTTAAAATCACAATAATAAGTCGTTGTGGCTTCTGATGGACAAAGGCACACTATAACGAGCAAGGAATTGGGTGAGTTCTTTTACCTATGAGCGGCACTTTTATCGCACATACTGTGTCAAATGTCCAGGTCACAAGGACTCCAAAGGCGCAGAGAGGTTAGGGGAAAGGGACCCACTGAACATCTGTCAGAAGACAGACGGAATCCTACCGCCAAGGCAAACTAGCATATTCTTTAACATACACAGGATGTAGCTTTCCTATAAAGCGGTTTACTTCCCATCCGATGGTCGTCGACCTTTCCAAATTTATCGGTGTCCTCTTTCTGACCGAGAGTAGAATGGAATATAGAGTAGGAGGATATCCTCCAGGTGAGTAACTAAAGATTATGAGCCTGACGCGCTACCGACTGGGTGAACCCCTGCTATAAGAGCATTGGAAGAACACGAACATCGGCTCTATGTGTATAGGGATAAGATTGAATACAAAATATTTTGAGTTGTGATATCATTTGAGCACTCGCATTTCATTTTCCTTAATTATCCGTAGCGTTTGCGAACATTCAATCCTATATGAGCTACTACGAATAGCCTGTGTAGAAGAGTTAGAGAAAAGATAAACTCTCACATAATTGTATTGCATTTCTAATACATTTTACTGTATTTACTGTCCGTTAGGTGCTTATAAACGAAGTTGGTTGTGAAAACTTCAGCTACTACAAATCAATCATCATCCAATGAAGCAAATATTTTTACTGCTCTTAAAGAATCAGATGATTCAGATTGAAAAAATGCTTTTAGCGAAAACCATTTTTTGTCAAATCTTTTTAAAGAAAAGATGTCGATGATATTATTCCAGAATTCGATTTTCAGTGAATTGAATGTTGTACTTAACAGAAATGTACATGTATTTAACACATGTACTTAACCGAAAATGTCTACGCCATTTAGCGAGTTTTTCTTTAAAATAATGACTTAACTAGTGACGATCCAGCCATTGTTACGATCGTGTAACCTCTAGTAATGTAATAACTGAATAATAACCAACGAAAAAGCAAGAACCGTAAAAATGTAGACTCTATTAACGGGACCTGTTTTAATATCATCGTTTTATGGACCTTAAACTTGGCACTCATTTCACCGTGAACCGATACTCGGCTACGAAATGCAACATTAGAAATATTCACCGGGGAAAGCCGGGAAGGATATGATTAAAAACTTATAGTCACGGAAATCCTGCGGAAGTGAAAATGTTGTTTCTGCGAAACGTAAGAGAAAAAGACCATTAAAGAGTCAGGTAGCCTTCTGTGATGCCGAGAGGAGTGATTAAGTTATTGCCTGTCTATGCCGAGGACTGTGTGGACTCCTGCTGCGACCACCAACCAGAAACAAAGTCCGCTGACCAAAGGGAAACTGTTTCTGGGTGTGTCCACCTGGCTTCTCCTTATCAGCGACTGACTGACATTTTCATTTCTGTTGGCGCCCTTGGCGGACGAGCACTGATCGAAGTTCTCACCAACAACGAAAAGCATCTCGCGCTGCACCGAAAGTCACGGGACTGTGCGTGAGTGAACTCATTATCCGGCACGCAAGGGAATGAAACAAGGTCACGTGACAGTGGCGAACGACAGTCCGGCCAAGCCAAATAAGCAAAGAAGCCAATCGAACAGGTCGCCTTAATCCTCTGGCCATCTCCGCGGTGGAAGGAACCCACCTATCGATCGCTGCGGGGAGGAAGAACTAACCGTAAGATCAATTCTTCATGAATTAAGCTAGACGAGTCTCTTTAAATCATTTTTTAATGCTGAAGATACACTCAATAGATGAAAATTCATAATTGAAACGCAGAGGTAAAATTCAGGCGAATTTCGTGCGTTCTTCTTCATCTCCTTGTTGCTGTTGAAACTTCATTTCTTTTCTTTTAACCATCTTGAAATAAAATAAAAAATGTTTTAAACTTTTTGCAACACAGAGAAGGCAGAAAGAATTCGACGCTGGGAGACATTAATAGTTAACAGACAGGTGAATTATATATTTGGAATGGAGAATAAAAAGGAAATTGTTTTTGCATTTTCCTTGAAATCGAAATGTCAGTATCATGAACTATGTAACAGGAATCTTTAAAAAGAAAAAAGCTTGTTTTTTAATTTTCCTCTTTTTCCTATATTTTCCAAAATTTTTACACACCAGTGAATTACCTAACGGCGGACGTGACTTGAAAGTTTAAATCCCAATTCAAGATAATATTCATATTGTTGCTTAAACTGTTAGCCTAATTTTAGTGCAAATGCAATAAAAATACGATAAAACAATTTCAGTTTCAATTAAATCAATCGGAAACGAAATCGTGCAAATGGACACGTAGCATCATTATCATTGGGGTCAGTGCAATGAGCTGGTACTCATGGCATCCATTTTTGCGACTGTAGCATGAAATGCAGTGTTCGAAAGAAGACTTTGGAATGAATATTAAAATGCCACTTAATATGTAAATCATGAAGATCATAAAAGCAGCGCTACAAAGCAGTCTTCATTAAAACTATCAGAACTGTGAATAGATCATCTTTGTAGTCACAATGACCATATATTTCGATAAGGGGAAAGAGAAATCATTAAGAGAGAGAGATTGCTCAGCGTGTCTTCAGGCCACTCATCGATGCAGAAATATTTCCAAACAACTGATTCATCACTAGTTTAGTCAGAGCGCAGGCGGACGGCTTATTAGAAACTCTGAGGATCGCCTTCTCAACCTTTTAGCTTCAAGTCCGAGGATTACTCTGTGTACAAAAACTCAGCTTCTTTCGCGCCATAGGGGTTGAGAACTCCAAAGCAGTTCCCAACTCCTATGGTAAAAGTGGAAGCTTCAAAAACTCTTTTTTTGTTATTAAGAGGATGATCATTTTAGTGAAGATGGAAACTGGAAACAAATGCACCTTATTGATGAAATCAGAATGTTTTCAGAGAAACTTTCAGATTTCATTAGAAATATTTTCCCAATAACAGACTGAAATGACAATTTGCATAGTGCTACTGTGGGTGACATCATCAGATTGCTCTCCATGCGTACCGAACATACATTTCAAGCAGGTAGAGGACACTTACCTAATTACTACAAATAAATAGCACTGTAGTGAGCTTCCATTTCATGCGATCGTATTGAAGGACTCCGGGGTCACAAAACTCATTAAACCGTTAGAGAAGAGTACATTAAAAATTTAATTTTTTTTAATGAATATCAATAAAAACAAAATATATATTTTCTTAACTCTGTTTCTGGAAGAAGGAAAAAGATTTAATACGAGATTTTTGTTTTCGCATAAATTGAAAATTTGCATAGCTATCTAATTTAGTTTTCCTTTCTCAAATTCCGAAAACATTTTTGATTATTTTCTTTTATTATTTGTTAATTTCAAACATTTTGTAGCCTTACGAAGTTAAGCAAATAATCTTGAAGAATGGCACAAAAAAGGAGATTCACAGAAGATGAAGAAGAACGCACGAACTTCGCATGAAGTTCTTTTGAAGTTTTCATCTATTGAGTGTACTTCAGCATTAAAAATTATTTAAAGAGACTCGTCTATCTTAATGCATAACTCTACGGAAATTATGAGCTCCCCTTCTAGCGTAAAATGTATTTACTGATTTTCCTAAAAAAATCTTTTCTATATTTAAGATAAACTTCGACCTTACTTGCTCTGAAGACGAACCATTCTCGTTCTGATAAAAGAAAAACAACGACAACAACATCCTCTGCTTTTCTGATCGGGGAAAAGGAAATCAAAATAAAAGGCACATTTTAAATTCATTTAGAGTTTTTCCTTTTTCAGTACTGAGTATATATCTGTTGATAAAAATGCAAAGAGTAAATGAATTTACTATTTGAATATTCAATTGAAATGTAATGATATCAAATAGATAATTAAACTGTTATGGTAACTGGATGAATATGCAATTGAGCTGTAATTAAATTAACACTGCTGTACTAATATGCATTATATTTTTCAGTTTAGCATTTCCATAAATTAGTTTCTATTAAGGTGAGTTCTTTTTTATAATTTCGTAATTGGTTATTTATTTTGGGTATAAATACTTTATTTATTTAATTCGAGAAAATATTAATTTGACAAAAATAATTAGCCAAAATTTATTAAAGTGCGAAATAAATTTAATGGAGCTGAACATTCATGATTTGAAGTTTAGATATTGCGTTATTTGCTCACTGAAATCTATTTCAATATTTATTTTACAAATAATAGAGTTAAAGGTCAAACACCTTTTCAGTTTCTCACTGGGAACGCAAATGACCCTTAAAAGCATTAAGTTAATGATTGATATAAATGAAAGATTATTGATTAGGTATATCTTGAACCAATGCATTGCAAAATAAACGTCCTAAAATGACTCTTAACACATGTACTACAAAGAGAGCTGCTGAACGAAATCAACAAATTAATGCAACAAAAACAATTATTAATAATTTGATAACAAAAATAATTCTTGACTGCTTTGAAAGCATTTTCACTAGCAATCGAATTCATAGCTATATTAAATTCATTGTAATGAATTCATGGCTTAATTTAATTGTATGATGAAGTAAGGACAGAGATTCACTTGCTGATGAATAAATATTCTAATATTTCGACCCCTGACTGAGGTCGTCATCCGAGGAAAAGCTCCAATAATTATGCAACCTCCTCGAATGTTGACCGCAGTCAGGGGTCGAAATATTTATTCGCAAGTAAGTGAATACATTTGATTGATGAGATAATGCAGTTAAAGTATTTTAACACTTTGGCTTATTTTCACGATAATACGCTATCAACTGATGCCAAAAATAGTGTTGTTTAGAGCTCTTCTTAATGATTTAAATTTCGGTTGAAGAATTAAAAACAATAAAAGGAAGCTAATTTCGAACCGTATTGATAATATTTTAACCAATTTTCCTTTCAGTTATTAATGCCATTCTTTTTCGAAATGAATAACTCCAATCGAAATTATCGGTTGAAATATGTTTCATCGGTTTTGAACAGTGTCTCATAAAACGTTGTCAGAAAGCCAATATTAAAATAATTATTTTTGCTGCGCTCAATAGACAGTACGATTTCCACACAGAAAAGGATGCATTTCTTCCAAATTACTTTCAGTTTTTCTGTCCAATCTATTGTCTCCGAAACTTTTACTTTCTCTTCTACGCCTCTTGCAATCTATTGTCTCTTGAAACTCTTCTCTATCCTCTTCTCATCTTTTCTCGTCTAGAATTGAGTAGATGTTGCGCAAAACATCCAAAATACTCTTCGTCTCACGCAGCCCCTCAATGCTTTTAAAGACTTTTCTTCAGATCGAAACTGCGATCAAATTGCTCATCTCCTAAACCCCAATCAAATATTTCGTAGAAATGCCAAGCCGTTCACCTGAAACTCAAAACCTTTGAGCCACTACCCATGCGCAAAATGCATTTTTATAGAGAAATATTTCTAGTTTAACCAGTTTCGTTTACTCTGTACATTCCATCTGATGATTATTCTGCATGATCGAAAATGGTAAAAGAGAAAAGTCCGACCACTCTTTGAAAATGGCTCGTAGTTTCATTCTGAACAAAAAGACACAATCATGTATGAAAAATAAATGAGTGGTCAAAATATATAAGAATATCAGTGGCAAATATGAATAAAAATATTGTTATAAATTTAAAGAATGGAAACTTACCGTGAGTAAAATAATATTTAACAATTATAATTCTAATATAATGTAATTTAGTACAGAAGTATGAATGAAAACCTTTATATAAACTAAATTCAACCATCACAAATCTTCATCAGTGTAAAAATAAACCTTCAAAAGAACATAGCACCTTCTTACTATTCCTACAAAGAGTTGTTTCCTCTATAATTCTTCCTATCTCCACTCAAAGCATAAAATAAGGCTTTTTACAACACTCGATAAGTGGCACAATCATATTTGTAAACAAACCTGTAATCTATCAAGAATATCCTTACCAATTCCTAAACAAACTAAATAACTATGCACTAAATGACTTCCTTCTAAGGTTTTAGTCATCAAGTACTCCAAAACTGCGGCTAAGTATACTGGTTTCTCAGAACTAATTCTTTTCAGACGTTGATCACCACGCACAAGACGATGGATTCTTCTTTTTCTTACTCGTTCACTAACAAGATCCACACTAATAAACTTATTTAAGTTCCCACGCACACACCAAATAAAAACTTTTCTTCTTTATATTATAGTGCACAGACTAAAATAAACTACGTTTTCCTTCACACAAATTCATTCTAATTACAACTCTCTTATTCTTTATTTCTAAGTTAAGTTCGTTCGAAGTGGTTAGTGACGTAATTCTCACGCTGAAGAAAACGCGAGCATCAAAATGATACATCCACATCACAGTTTCATTATTGCTCGTTCATCTATCGTAACAATATTATTGACCCATATGGTAACTACCTCAAATAACGAAAGGTTCCAGCTGCATAATCATTTTGAAACATTTACATCAATTTCCACTACAGTCGATACTGTTTTATTTCATCTATAATACTACATCTTGTTTTTAAATGTTTTTTCACTTAGTCATTTGCATCATGAATACATTCATATTCGCGTATAAATGCACTCGAAATTTCAATAGTTTAGGTAAAATTTTGTATTATTAATTTTCTATTTGTATAACGTATACTTAAAATATGACACCTGGAAGAAAGAATTAGATTTTTCCCTGGATGCACCGAAGAGCCAAAATATTATGACCACCTACATAATATGATGTTGGTCCTCCACGTGCCAACAAAACATCTCTTATTCGGCGAGGTATGGAAGCTACAATATTTCTAAAGGTGTCCTGTGGTATCTGGTACCAACACGTTAACAGCAGATCCTTTAACTCTTGTAAGTTACATGGTTGAACACCACAGATCGGATATGCTCTTCCAACACAAACCACAGATGCTCAATTGGATTGATTTCTGGGGAATTTCGAGGCCAGGGCAATACCTGGAAGTCTTCCTCGTGTTCCGCGAACCGTTCTCGAACAATCCGGGCAGTGTGGCATGGTGCATTATTCTTCAGAAAGAAGGCACTAGTAGAGGGATATACCGTTGCCGTGAAAAGATGTATCTGGTCTGCAATGATGTTTAGGCAGGTGGTAGACGTCATAGTTTCCTGCACATCAATGACTGGACCCAGGGTTTCCCAACAGAACATTGCCCAAAGCATTACACTTCCCCCACCGGCTTGTGTTCGTCCCATGGTGCATCCTGGTGCCAACATTTAGCCAGATAAACGACACACACATACCCGGCCGTCCACATGGTGCAACAGGAAACGAGATTCAGCGGACTTGACGACCTTCTTCCAGTTCAGGGTCCAGTTTCAGGGTCCAAATTCAAGGTCCAGTTTTGATGCTTGCGTCCCATTGTAGGCGCTTTAGACGGTGAACCGAAGTTAGCATGGGCACTCGGAGCAGCCTGTGGCTACGCAGCCCCATTTTCAGCAGGTTGTACTGTATGTTGTGTGGCACATTACTCCCGTAACCAGCTTTCAAATTAGAGGCTAGTTGTGCCAGTATCCCTTCTGTTGGTTCGTACCATACTGGATAGCCTTCACTCACCTCTAGTATCGATGAGCAGTGGTCGGCCCACACCTTGCCGGCGGTTCGTGGTTTTTCCTTCCTCGGACCACTTTTTGAAGGTACTAACCAATGCTGACCGTGAGCACCCCATAAGCCTTGCTATCTCAGAAATGCTCTGACCCAGTCGTCTAGACATTACAATTTGGCCTTTATCAAACTAACTTAAGTCCGCTACATTTCCCATCTGAAGAACAAGAATAACACTGATTAACAGAGCTCAGTATCAGGTGTTATTTATACCTTCACACGCACCATTGTGTATCTGCAGTTGCTTCGATTTGCATTAAAACTCGCTGGTCATAATGTTTTAGCTAGATGTATATTCCCTGTGAATGAAAAGTTATCGTTCTTCTTTCTCTTTCAGAAACAAATCTGAAGCAAATAAATATTAATTATTCTTTACAAGAGCGATGTTAGTCTAGTCTCGAGTGATCGGCATACGCCACCACCGACGACGTCAGAGAGGAAATGGCAATAGTCTGAAATTAATGCACTCCGCAATTGATCCTGTACATCTTTCTTTAGTGCATGAGAGGCAGCGTTGCAGAGAAACAGCCTTCACGGCACTAGGATCAAACTAATGACCAGTAATGATACTTCACCCGGAAGGAATTTAACTAATTCGTTAATCGCTTTTATACGCTAATATTTCAACTTCACCAGCATCTCGTTACTCTGCAAGTAGGTACTTTACAATCATTTCCTATAATAAATCAGAGCAACAAGCAGATCTTCGCCAATGCTTATGGGAGTTAAAGACTCAAGAGTTACGTCCATATACACGGAAGGTAATGTACTTTATTGGGAGCGTTACTAATTTCATTATACATTACGTATGATTTACAAGAAAGTTAGGTCAAAGTCATAATTTAATTTCAATATATATATATAACTACATATATATATGTGTGTTATTGTTTGTCTGTTTTGTGTTCTTATACGCGATTTTAGTCAAATGTAGATCTGGCTAAAGCCAGAGAAAAAAGATTAATCGTTTCTTGTTTGGCTGCAAAAGAACGAGTCTTTAAAAAAGAACACTGTCATCAATATATCTAAAGAAAGAGTCCAAAGTCGAGATAATAACATTTATTGCCACTGGAATGAGAGATCTACATTTGGCACTGGTCCGGGGAATCGCTGCCTGGGTACAGGTTGATACGGGAGGGGAAATGGAGGAACTGGCATATCTGCTATTGGAAACACGTTAAAAGAATTGGAATAATCTCTAATATTATGTTTCGAATTAAATTTGAATATTTTAACGAATGATTCAACTGGTGCAATGCTAATTGTAGCTATATAACTTTGAAGTTATACACCGCCTTACCAAAATATTAGAGATTTTTGGGTGTTATGTCAATGGGACTTCTAAAATATTCATTTATTAAATTCTATTTATTCTTTCTTCTTATTAGTATCAAACTATAAAGTATGCATTTTAATTAAAAAATGTGATTAAATGTGAATTAAAAATCATAATCAGATCTGTTTAAATCTCGATACTCAACACTATTCATTTAGTATTTAAAGAGTTATGGGAGCTGGAATATTTAACAATCGGATATTTTATAGAAATAATGAAATAAAATATACAGGATATTTTATAGAAATAATGAAATAAAATATATAGGATATTTTATAGAAAAAATGAAATAAAATTTCTAATATTGAAATAATCACTATGCAAACTTTTAAAAATGAATATTTATTATATTGAATGGTTTAAAACAATATGCATGTTATTTAAGTTTTAATTAATTTCTCTGGTCACTTTATGACGCATTACTGTTGTGAAATATTGTAGGTTCCAAAACTCTTTGAATACTGAAAAAATATTGTTGAAAATCTACATTTAGAGAAAATTGATTTTAATTTTTATCTTCAGTCATAATTTACATCATAATGCATATTTTATAAGTTACTGAGTTTCGAATTTATATTCCGATTGACATAACATGGAAATTATCTAATATATTAGTCGGGCAGTGTATAAGAAATTGAAAACTTAATTAGAAATTTACTTACACATGAAAGTTACATTTTAAGGAACTTGGCTGTGCCAATAAGTCAATTATAATGCGTTACAGATGTTTAAAAAAAATTAATAAAATTCCATTTATTACATATTTATTAAAATATATTATATATTAAAGTATATTAATTTCAGTATTATAAAACTACTATGCGACTCCTACAGAGAAGCTATTTGATTTGTAGGAACTTTCCATAATTTCTACAAAATACATTCGCAACGTTTTTTTTTTAAATAGTACAATTAAGATTTCGTTCGCAAAGTCATAAGCTAGCTTTAAACAAATATTATTAAACAATCACACTCTCAGATGCTTTGATGATTAATGATGATTCTCATGGAAACGATTCTTATAAAAAATATTGTTCAGTGAAAAAATAAAGAATGAAGGGTAATATTTCCTCCAAGACATAAATTTAACATAATTTTATTTCCAGCACACATTTCTGATGAAACGTTTTGGATTTGCCTTTCAGCAATTCTTTTAGAAAAAAAAAATAGTTGTCGAGCACAAAAAACGATCAAAACCAAACAGTTTTAGATTATTTGCGATAATTACAAAGTATGAAATTATTTTTATATCGATATCTATGTAATCATGATTGCTTACAGTCTACAAGTGCTTGCTTCTGCTTGTTTGGTATTAAACATACCATCGTTATGCTTGATAAAGTGTGATTGGCTAAATAAAATACCATGTTAAATGATACTTTCTAAAAGCCATCAATAGAAGAGATCTTGATCAGAGGCCTGCAGCTTCGCGGTCAGAGCACCTCACATGTTATCAGAAGATCGCGGGTTCGTATCCCACCCGAGTCAAGACAATTTTCCCTCTCTACTATGTATCCGATCTGCTTACAGATCAGGGCGGTTGTGGCTCAGTCGGTAGCGCGCCAGGCTCGTAATCTGTAGTTCCCAGGTTCGAGTCCCAGCTGGGTCAGCGTTGAGATTTTTCTCCGCAAAATTCCCGCCCTACCCACGGTCAATAGGGGACACCGATGAGCTTGAAAAGGTCGCCGTCCCTCGGATGGGACGTTAAGCCGTGGCCCGTGTGCGGGAGAGCCATACCCTGTGTACGTTAAAGAACACGCTGGATGGCCTTGACGGGAGGCTACATCTGTCTTCCAACAGCTGTTCCAGTGGGTCCCCTCCCCCAACCTTCTCTGAGCCTTCGGGGTCCATGTGACCTGGCCATTTAGCCCATGGTGTGCAAAAAAGTGCCGCTCAGAGGTAACCCAACTTACAGATCCAAACCGAATTCTGCAATTGAATATTGAATGACGAAGTTAAAGAAAATTGCTTTCTAAAGTGAAACAACAAGAGTGAGATATTTGAGTGAAAATAAATCGGAAAAATCATTCCATTTCATTTTACAATATTTTGAGAAAATTATACTGTAGATAGAACTTCTTTCAGAAAGGTTTGTTTCAGTTATTATCGTAACTATTAGAAAGAAGAACCTGTGGGAATAGTAAAACGGATGTCCATTTAGTTGTTCATCATCCTTCTTCATCAATGGCAATGCAAAAATGATTCAAAGTGCTCTTAGCTCGATAGAAGAATGGTTGTTAAGCAACTGTTACTGAACAGCTAGCTGTTAGGATTTAGATGGAAACCATATCTCACGGCCATTCAGCATGTTATTTAATGTGCAAAGGATATAAATTTCTTGCTAATGAGCTGGGACGGCGATACGTCTGTATGGGGCCTTCCTAAGTAGCATTTGGGGACGTATGAAAGGTTACATAATCCAGAAATGACACTTTGCTACTTGATTATGTAGAAATCGTGACACTTCTAAACAGCTTTTCATTTGGTCTGTGGGTTATTGTGGGGGATGGAAAGTTTCCTTTCTGGAAAGGAAATCACGACTAAACTGTGTACAGTTTATCTCTTCACGAATGCGAAAATGGCTGCCAATTGAAAAGAAAAAAAATCGTAGATTTTTGTAGGTGTCATGGCCCTTCCTTATGGCCGTCACTGCTCAACATTACATCTTAACTTAATTAGCTTAACACATATTCTAAAGGACAGCTGCCTTTGCAAATCCATCGGTGTTTCTTTTTCACATAGGACAGAGCGGAGTAATCGGAGAAAATCTCAACACCGGCACACAGGGGGAATTGAGTTCCTTGGATTGATCGAAATCCGAAAGAAAACTAGAATTTCTAAAAAAGCTTTTTCTGAGCTTCCCTGATTTTGAATCTCGGCTGGTTTAAACCTCTTACTTTCTGATCAATAAATGATTCGTGCTCAATTAAATTCTTTACAATTTGCTTCCTTTTAATTGTAATTCGCTTCTCCATCAATACACCTGCTTCGCTACGAAGAAAATACCATTCATCTTTCCCAAAAAAATCATCCCTAGGGCACACTAGCTTTTTTTCCTCTACTTTAATCTGCTTGTATTAATAACAAGCAGAATTAATTATTAATGGCCTTCACCAAGCCACATTTCCATGCACGACGTCTTCGAGTACCTCTGATTGGTGTTTTGCATCCTGCCATGCGATGCTTTTCTTCTTCTTCATCATCGTCTGCCAAATCTTCTGCGAAACTAAATGACGTTTCCGGCAAACAGGAAAATATTCACGTGGGGCGCTGCCAACTAATCTCTATTATTCATTTCGTTTCGACTGAGGAAAAACATGATGCTAATTAAAACTTCACATTAAAATGTTTCAGAAAAGACTAAAGTTCGTTTTTTTTCTTTAAACCTGAAGTTAAAATTTGTCATTTTTCTCCATTTTAATTTTTCTTACTCTTAGTAACATCTGATTCTCTATTTCTCCCCTTTTCGTCACAAATGTCACGTCTGATGTATTCTCTGATGAACCAAAATCGTTGTGAAATGAAGACAAATCACAAAATCCGATAATTCGATTTCATATCTTGATTTTTTTTACACTGGAAAACTCTTTTCAACTACAAAAATTTTATGATCGGGTCAAACATAATTAAAATTCATTTGCATATATCTGGCCTTTTCCATCCATACATGTATCTGAATAATTCCAATGTGGATAGAATCAGCAGATCAACTGATCAAGTGTCACCTGTCATCAAATCATCTGTTGACTGGATCAACTGATCAACTGTTGACTGTCAGCAAATCAACATTTTGCTAAGTACCTTTCAAATTGTAGTATATGAGGTCATTCCAAAGGAAACTAAAAAATCTCAATAATCTTTCTACAAAATGTTATTTAGTGAAATCAAACCGTACATTTTTTTCATTTATTTCGTTTTAATTATCTTAGCCATTAATATGGAAAAATGATATTTATTTTATTGAAGTTTGAATGAGTTTTTCTCATTATTAGGTGTTAAAACTAAACATTGTTAAATTCAATTCAGAAAAATTAAAATTAAGAAGATTAGTTAAAATAATTTTACCACTATTTTTAATACCAAAAATGTTTTACATGCAGCTGTTTTCAGTGATATTTTGCAGATTTATAATGCTAACAGAGTGCATAATAATTTATTACAGAGTCTCAAACAGTATATGGAATAAAAATTTTAAATGGACTATTTGCTCTTTGTCAACAGACGTTTTCGTTTCATATATCTGATCTACATTTATATTACACAAATAAATAAAAAATACCCCCTCAAGCAGCTGCTTGCCACAGAGGTCTGACAGGAGCCTGTCAGTTTATATGCCACAGTAGAAGGTCTGAGAGGATGGCAGGACCTCAGCCGAAAAACGACACAAACAGCCATGCCTTACCCGGGCCTCGAACCCAGGTCCCTCAGATCAGTAGCCAAGCGCGCTAACCACTCGGCCACGGGACGGCACACACAAATAAACGAAATGTAATTAACGTTTTCATTATGATACATCAACTGTTTTAATCTCTATATTTTTGTCATTTATAAAGATATGAGAATCCATTTCCAATGTAAATCTTCTCCTTTAAATGTAATTTTTGTTTTACATTTCCAATGTAAATCTGTTTTCAGGTTGTTTTTTATAGCACAAACAACTTGAATAAGAAAGTAACAAGATAATGAATAGGAGAAATGATATCCGTATATATGGGGAAAAAAAGCCTTTTGTTAAGAAAAAATTCCATTGTAACTGATAACCTATTATCATTAGGATTAGTGTGTGGCGCATGCATTTTGAGTCATCTTTCCCGTTCAACTTGTACTTCTATTATCATTATTTTTCCCACAAGTACTGAAAAAACAACAAATTTCTTAATCTCACTAAAATCAGTGAGAATTTTATACTCAAATATTTCGCTTGGTATTTCCTAACACGCAATTTAGAACAATTAAAATTATTTCCCAATTTTTGTACTGAAACATTCGGATTATATAAATAAGAAGCGGCATTAAGAATAAAGTAAATATTTCATTCTGTCATTTAAATGAAACTCTAAGCAACACTCGCAGATCTACCCATGAACAAAAGTGACCTTTACAGTTTCTTTTGCTTTCTGGTCCGTGTTTTTGTTCTCTGTTAAAAGTATTTTGATTTAGAACTTTATTTGAATTTCTCATCAAAGCAATTTAATAGCGAAACAGTTTCTTTATCTTATTGACTGCCTTAATACCCATTACATAACTGCTAAATAAAAATCTAAAGGAATAGTGATCCTTTACGAAGAAAAGCAAGCGTTAAAGATCCCGTCGCCTCTTTATATCCGTCTAGTCGAGCTCTTTCAAAGGACATCTCGAACTTAGCTGAGAAAAACATCAACAATAGCTCTCATTCGAAGAGTAAATATCTGCTGATGTGAAGGAAGAGCCGTTCCTTCTCTCTCTCCTCCGTAACTGCCGCCAATTTCACCTGCTCTCTCCATTCACCTCTCACCCCATCATCCAATCACTCATTATCAATTCCACTGGTGGAAAGCATTTCCGATCTTTCCGCCTCTCCGAATCCCCCAGAAGATAAATTACATTTTCCACTGAAAAGAGTTCAAACTTTCAGTAAAATTACTCGACTATTCATGCGCGCATGATAACGACACTGTTTCGCCGTCCCTTCGATATATCATGTCGTCTGAAATTCCTAGTTTTGACCTTTCCCTTTTTTCCCCCCTCCATTTCTCCTCGGCAGCGAGTTCGGTTCTTTCTTTCCGATTTCAGCGTTCGCGCCCTACCACTCGCTCACTTCTTTCCAGTTCAACAGAATCTGTTTTGTCTTTTGCAAACGGACTGACAGAAACGTCTGATAACACAAAACCTTTTATCTCTCACTATGCATAACAAATTATTCTCTTCTCTCGGCCGTCTCCTACGTCGCATTAAACTTCGGTCGACGAGCGCAACAGTGCACGCTGCTAACGAGACTAGGACTCTATAAAACCGCTGCCAGATCCTCTCGCATCTGCAGCGCTCCTCGCCGGAAGTCCTCCCGTATCTGGCAGCGGTCCAAACGACAGCGGTTGCTGTCATTGCATCATTTGTCATCCAGCGGTCCTTGCACGGGCAGCACGGACACTTTGCTTACTAATGGCTGGATTAAAGAGACAATCATAGAGCTGCAACGGAGACCTGCGAGCCCGGTTTCACAACGCTATAACTTCATGAGGCGTGTGAACACTAATACAGTGGTTCTTGCTCCTGCCAGAGAGAGAAATTAAATACCGCCTCCTGCAGAAACTATAGTTGTCTGTGCAATACCTCTACCCCCCCCCCCCCTTCATAAGCCCTTTCCCTTTTTCCATTCCTGCTGGAGGGACTGAGGCTCATTACAGGTGTTATAATATATGATGCATATCTGACGCTTCTGCAGGCACGTGTCACCACGTAGAGGAGACGACGAATGTTCCCTTTCCCCCCTCTGAATGGAACAATGTCATTCGAGTGGAATGACGTCAACAGAACAACCTGAAGTGTATAGAAGGGGAGAAACGTCATGGCGACAAGGCAACGGACTGGTTATTCACACAGTCTGTCCAACATAAGCTACAGTTGGCTGACATTTAACTGCGGCATCGCTATTCAATGGTGAGAAGGGAAACGGAATGATGTAGAATGAGAAATAATTTCATCACCATCCTCATATTAATGTTCACCCTTCGATAAATGGTCACCGTCGCAGTAAGATACAAAAAGTGAAAATTAGTTCAGTTAGAAAGAGAATTACGTTTCAAGTACAATCTTGAAATGAATTCTTCCATTTGCTAAATGTAACATTAAGATTCAAGCTTGTACTATAAAGTCCGTCTCTTCCTCACTTTGAGGATAGAGCGAAGGAACGGCTCTTCCTTAACATCAGCAGATATTTACTCTTCGAATGAGAGCTATTGTTGATGTTTTTCTCAGCTAAGTTCGAGACGTCCTTTGAAAGAGCTCGACTAGACGGAAACAAAGAGGCGACGGGATCTTTAACGCTTGCTTTTCTTCGTAAAGGATCACTATTCCTTTAGATTTTTATTTAGCAATTATGTAATGGGTATTAAGGCATTCAATAACTACAACATTGTTCATCACTATATATATACACACTCGTATCAGAATAATATGACCACCTACCATACATATACTATGCATGGTAGAAAACAAACTTTATCATAGCTTCACGTGTCTTTCTTTTGCTTTAAAATCGAATTTTTTATAAGTTTATATTTTATTTTTGCTAACGTTCAGTAGAAATGTTTTAAAAGTTCCTGCTAAATATTTCATTTTTCAGAACTTTTAAATATTGAATAAATATCATTGAAAACAAGACGTCGGAAACAAACAAACAAATCGAGAGAAATATGATCGACAAAAAAAAAAAACAAATCGAGAAAAATATGATTGTGTCATCCCATTTCAATTATATATGTCTATGAAGCACTAAATTTAGAATAACTTTAACTTTCTACTCAAGCAGATGCTTGCCACAGATATCTGACACGATCCTGTAGCGACATTACGCCATAGAGAAGTTATGTGAGAATGAAACACCACAGCAGGAATGCAAAGCACAAAGCAGAAACTATGCATCACTCGGGATTCTAATCTAGACCCTTTTACCCGTAACCAAACCCTGCAGCCACTCCGCCACAGGAATTATGCTAAAAGTTATGGAGATTTAACAAAAATATGAAAAGTGGATTTACAGTAGACGCTCGCCAATCGTTCCTAAAGATCGGAGAGATTGGCACTTCAGACAAATAAATGATTATTCGAAAAGTAAGTTCTGTACATATCATTCCCTGGTGTAAGACAAACAAAACTGTTGCGGGATTTTTGTACCTAAAATACGAAATATTTCAAGATTACCCTTCCATTCCTGCCCTCCCCCCTCCAAAAATGCACTGTTTTATAACTCTTACCTAATTTTTTCCTCAACGGAAAGCTCGAAACTTCTTCCTATTCGTGTATCCCCTCGCATTCACTGCGCCCTGTTCTCGCGAATGATGCTGCAGCTTCTGATCAAGAATGACATTGCATTTTCTCTACCCAGTCATCCAACTAGAGTATCTTTATACGAAACACTTCTGTCACTTGCAGTGTAACGTTCAATATCTCAGTCATTTTAGCATTTACTGAGTTGACATTTGGTATCTGAAGTTTACTAATGAACCAATCGCTTGATTTCCATTTCCTAAAGAGACCTTTGAAAAAGTTTGATCCACCATTCCCAGGAGTCCAACTAGCTGCAATGTACACAATAATCAATTTCCTCTGTTTTTGCTTGCATTGAGTTTAAATTCGGCATTTAGGTATTGTTTGGAATGCAAATAAAATGTGTATTAAAAGCACTAATTATGTGAAAATAAGTTTCATAAAAATATTTATTAATCAATTTTTATTTTTCAATTTTTCGTCCTATCTGCATTTATTTTATTAAATGAAGTAAAATTTGGTAGACTTTAATTGAAATAAAGACTCTGCGATAATTACTATGCGAATTGTTTACTGAATATGAATGCATCTCTCATGAGATTAATTATTATTATTGAAACAAACAAGACATCAGGTGACACATTGCAATTTCCTTCGTTTTGCCTCATCACTATATACCTATTCTATCGTTTTGCCTCATCACTATCTGAATAGAAAAACCTTCAATATATATGAATTAAATGAACGTTCTACTATTAATAAATCATAGGGACAAATGTTCAATGAAGTACACTGGTGTCCAAAAGTTAAGGAAAATATATTGACGCCAAATTCTGAAAGATCTCAAAAACTCTAAAATCAAATGTTATGAGATTTCGAGTAGCAATGTATTTGATATATGACGCAGTAAACATTGAGGCATAGAGCAAACCAATCGCTTGATTTCCATGGCTTATGCAAATGAATTCAGGAGTGTCCGTATGAAAGGGATCAGTTTTATCAAGACGGAGATTTAATACGAAATATGATGACCCCACCAAGTTAGTCATGAGGTCTGGTGGGAGTACATCTAACTCTTCCTGGAGAGCAGATCAGAGCTAGTTGAAAGATTCTGGAGGGAGCTGATAACCGTAACGCATCTCCCTAGCACCCCACATATGTTCTATAGGAATCAGATGTGGAGAATAGGCTTGCCACTCCGTCGACTGTTAGATCCTTATGATGGCTGGCATTATCGTCGGTCAATGTGAATTAGGATCCAACAGTGCCCCTGAAAAGCCTCCCATAGGGCTGAAGGATGTTATCCCTAGCAAGATGTGGCAAAGATGTGGAGTGGTGGACATCCATTTGGCATAACACCGCCCTAGACTATCAAGACACCACCACCACATTGTTGTACTCTGATGTTAAAGGGTTGATAATTAGTTCCTTGCTCTCTGCTGATCAAAACGTTGAGAAAACGTCCAAAGAGCGAATCTCAAGCCATTCATGAAGAACAGATGCTCTGATTGGTTTGGAGCATGGGCGTCTTCAGGGAAGGATACTTCTCTCCCCTGGAAATGTGATTTTTTTAAAATTAAATTTTGTTATTTCTATATATTGCTATGTAATTGCTTTTTTGTTTTGTATTAAATGCAGTTAATGAAAACGACACTGGATATGATTAAAAGTATTCTAAGAAGACACGTTCACTGTCTAAAAAAAGCAATGACTCTCTTTAAAAGATTTTTCCCTCCACCTTTCACCCCCTCAGAGTTATTTATTCATATACCTATGCCTGCGATCCAGTCACAATATTATCTGCACAACGTTTGTCGAGCTTTCCAGTGGTAGGGACTGAGGGGAAATACAAACTGTTATGCGTTACTTTCTGTTAGTCTGCCTCGAAACTGTCCTCCCAATAGCTGTGGAAAGCGTCAAGAGAGAGCTGCTTGGCTGGAATCGACCTATGATATTAGGCTGTTAGCGCATTACATCGGCAGTCTGCGCTATTGTCACTTTTGGACGGCCTGGAGCTCATCTGGTCTGTGTATAACATCTCCTGTCTGTTTGAACCACCTTCAGAGTCCTGAAAGCACTGATTGGGGGTCATTTAAAGTCTGGGATCAGCCTGGGATATATCAGTCTGGGATCAGCCTGGGATATATCAGTCTGGGATCAGCCAGAATTCTAACTGCCTATTGCTCTATCCTGTGTTAAACATTCCTATGATGCCTCCACGCCATACTGATGTTACGAAACGCTCCATCAACATGAACACAATATTTGCTCAACAGAAAATGAGGGGAGCAAATCAAAGCCAGCATTTATAGCATCCCGGATTAGCTTTTCGAATCCCGTATTCAAATCTTTTTCGGTTGGAAGGTATACTACTTTGCATATATTCTATTTCATTAACACACAAATGTTAATAATTTCAGTCGTTTGTGAGATATTTTACAATTTGTGAATTATGCTTAACCTTTGGAGACCAATAGAGCAAACTGTAACAGTTTGGACGAATGACTGAGTTCTTGTGTTGAATAGTGTGTGTGACTGAGTTCTTAAAATATAGATTCACAACATTAATTCTTATTTTTAAGGCTTGAAAAAAACCAGTTAAGACTACAGTACGTCCTCGACTTACACGGTTTCGTAGATACAGGGCTGCACGATTAAGTTTTTTTATTTTACAGTTTAGATATTTCGACTTCTACGGCCATTAGTTTCAGATATACACGGAAATATATATATATCATGATATGGTATAGCAATAAAAGTATTACCACGAAGAACATTTAGACAGGGAGTAAGGGCTATTGAAGAGAAGAATGGAATATCATTGAAGCATTCTTTAAAGAATACGTTATTTACAAAGCTGTTAAAAAATCGATGTTGCCTACAGTGAAATTGCAGCAACTGCCATGAATGCTGTTTGGAAAAATCTTTTTTCCCAGTTTGTTCAAGACTCTATGGGATTTCAAGAGCAATGTGTAGTTAATAACCTCGTGAAAAGGAACAGGAAATTAGAATGAAATTTCGAAGAAAATGACTTTATTGAATTGTTACAATATCGTACAAAAGAAATGAACAAAGAAGCTTTAAGGAGTTTGAACCCCATAGAAAGGAAGACGAGGTTTCAGAGGAAGAGCAAAAAGCTGAAAGAGCAAAACGATTTGAGAGTAAGCAGATGACATGATTTAAAGTGATAGACAGAAAACCTGTCCGGTTTGGAGTTCAGAATCGAAATATCCAAAAGGTTCACAAAGGTTTTTAGAGTAATTCATGACGCTATTGCATGCTATAAAGTGATTTATTACGAGAATACTATAATACAAAATTAACCGAACAAGATTAACATAAATTAGAGAGAAAAGGTTTACCACCATCAACATCTGTAGTCTGAGCCCAAAATGAATGAATAGCATCTATTCCTAGTGAATAGTATCTATTTCCTTAAATTTATGTTTTTATATATGTACTGCAGATATGTACCGAAAACAGTTTCATTCTCTTCAAATTTTCTTTTCATGAACTGTCATAAACCTTTTTAATTTTAATTATCCATTGAAACGAAGCATATGTAAAAAATGTATTCTACCCTGCTGAGGAGTGGTCAACCATACAGGGTCCTGGTGCTGACCACATACACTTACTGGACTGGATTAAGGCTCTGAGCTTCACTATGGATCTTGAATTTGCTGCACTGGTGGGCTTCTATGAAGGGAAAAATCTGCCTTTGTGTTTTTGTTTGTTTGTGGGTTGACAACCCCAAGTGAATAGATTCACAGGATATGTTTTATCACCTGGTGGATAATCCTGAGCAGAGGTCATCGCAAGCACCTGAACTCTTGCTTCTACGGGCATCTCAAATTCTACATTGGAGGACGTCTCCCAGTATAGATGACTTCAGCCTTTAGTGTTAGGGGAACGGGTCTTTGCCCCATTCCTGCGATTAGGGGGCTGAATAAGAATATAAGAAATTATACATATATTAATTAACAGCAAATGGGCTAGTTCTGTTAGGAATACCAGGTCATATAGGGGAGCTGAAATTGGATCTGGCCATTACCTTGTGAAAAGTGTCTTGCAACTTAAACTTAAAAAGTGTTGTGCTAGGGTTAAAAATTTTACGTTTAAACTGAAGCTCTGAAAGACCCAGTTATAGCTAAAGTTTACCATGATAGGTTATTTAGTCATTATGACAGTCATGGTTTGCTTACTACTAAAGTTGAGGAAGAATGGGACCGTTTTAAAAAGGCTTTTTTGTACACTAACAGTACTCTTTTAGGAAAAAAAAGGAACAGAGGAGGCAAATTATTTGAGTGATAAGGCACTTGAGCTTAGCTCAGAAAGAAAGAACTGCAAGAATATCCTTAATCAATACCCTAATAGTACTAATAGAAAGAATTACAGAAAGATTAATAAACCTATAAAGGATCAGTTAGCTGCTGATAAGAATCTTTGGCTTGATGGTTTGGCTGACAAAGCCGAGGAAGGAGTTAGACAGCAAACCAGCAGAGAGCTATACCAGATAGTTAATGTTTTGTGTGGTAGAAAACGGACATATATACAGGGATTGAAGGATAAACAAGGTAAGGGTAGAGAAGGTGAGGATTCTGTCATGGCTAGGTGGGCTGAGCATTTCAGTGATGTTCTAAACAATGTGGTTAGTTCTACTCCCATTGTTTGTTGTAATGATAGATGCATTACTGGCTTTAATTTTGGCCCTATAACACAGTCTGAAGTTATTTTAGCTCTTTCTAAACTTAAACTACATAAATCCCCAGGAGTAGATGAAATTAGTACGGAAATTACTAGAGCTGGGAATGTTTCGGTTACCATATGGATGACTGAAATTTTGAATGTCTTTTATGATAAAGGCATAGTTGCTGAGGATTTACCAGAGCTATTATTATTCCTATTTTTAAAAAAGGTGATCACAGCTCTTATGATAACTCTAGGAGTATTCAGCCTACTTTCTGTTCCAGTCAAGTTCTTTGCTTGATGGTACTTAACAGAATTAAGAATCTGGTTGAAAGGCAATTGCGTGATGAGCAATGCGGATTCAGAAGTGATAGGGGATGTGTGGATCAGATATTTTCACTCAGGCAGATTCTTGAGAAATGTTTACACTTTCAGAAACCTTTGGTTGCTAGCTTCGTTGATTTCAAAAAGGCTTTCGACTCTGTTGATCGTCATAATTTGTGGTTGATTGTGAGATCATATGGTATACCAGACAAGTTAGTTAATATAATGAAGGCTCTCTATAATAGTAACACTGAGTTGTGTGTGAGAGTTGGTAAGGCATGTAGCAATTGGTTTAGCATTACTTTTGGTGTTCGACAAGGGTGCATTTTGTCTCCTTTTCTCATTAGTTTGGCTATTGATTATGTTAAGCGAAATTCACTGCAAGAAAAGGTTTTGGCCTTAAATGGTGTAGAGCAGTGGTTCTCAAACTTTTATGCTTCACGTACCCCCTGGAAATGTGTATGTAACTGGCGTACCCCCTGGAAATGTGTATGTAACTGGCGTACCCCTTACACAGATAGATAAGCTATAGTTATAGTATAAAATTGCCAACTTAGCGACTTTGTTACTAGATGTAGAGGCCTTTGACCCCTGGTCTAGAGATACGAAAATGTCTGGTTTAGATTATGCCGGTGATTAAGCCCTTTTGGCAAATGATGTTGATGAGATGAACTCTTTCATTCGAGCTGTTGATGAGACTGGTAGTAGAGTAGATTTGCTTATAAACAGAGAGAAAACTAAAGTGATGAAAATTGGTCAGGCAGGCTGTGATTCAGTTAATGTGAATGGCTGCACTCTTGATATGGTGTCTCAGATTAATTATCTTGGGAGGTATGTAACAGATACTGCTGATGTGCGGCATGAGCATACAGACGAATAGGGAGTGCAGCCAGGACTTTTAAGAGTCTATGGAGAGTATGGAGAAATAAGCGTACGCACCTAAAGAGTAATATTAAATTTTATAATAGTTTGGTTCTTTCTAAGTTTAGTTATGGTAGTGAAACATGGACGCTTTATAAACAAGGTAACAGGAAACCAGATGCTTTTGATTCTAGATGCTTACGCAGTATCTTGGTCATCAGGTGGTTCACCTTTGTAAGTAATGATGAGGATACACAAAGGAGTCGGCAACCTCCATTAAACAGCATATTGTGCAGAGAGAGACTCCGTTGGTTTGGTCATGTTACCAGTATGGATAATTAAAGATTAGCGAATATGATTATGAACAGTGTGCCTAAAGACCTCAGAAAGAGGGGAAGACCCAGGATGAGGTGGGCAGACAATGTCAAACAGGACCTTGTTGGAATTGGTGTGCAGTGGCCAGATGCAGCAGATATAGCTCAGGACAGATATGCTTGGAGAACTAATTGCACGGTCTGCTTAGCTACTTGAGGATGGTGATGATGATCGTTATTAAGAATTGTTCGACTTACATGGAAACCTTCGGAACGAATTAACCATGTAAGTCGAGGACTTATTGTATTGAATGCTGGGTTGTTAATTATTCTCATTATATTTCCTACTCGAAAGGATGACATTCATTTATTTCATTTTCATGTTTTTATAAACTATCTATAACTGAACTTAATTTTTATTTAATTAAATATGGAAGCAAACATAAAAATCTTTCAAATCTACGTTTAAAACGCTTTACATGGTTAATAGAGCATTATATATAATTGTAGATATTGAAGCGTAATATATTGTCGTGTAACGAACGCCGGAGTATTCAAATATTCAGAATGACCAATTTTTATTCCATCTGCGGCCAATTTACTATATACCTCAATGCAAAAAATGTTTCATTTTTAACCAATACCCTTCTCATGAAAATATCAGTTTAACATAATACAAATTTAGCCCAGTATGAAAAAAATATGATCACTATAAAGAAAATTACGAAAAAAAAGAAATCCTTTGTTTTTAGCATCTGGCCACGCTGCAATTATTTAAGCGTTCTGAAATGCCTATCCTATTATAGCGCTAGACATTACGTGTTATTGTATATCGCCTAGCACGCATTTTTCTCGAACTTTCTGCATTTAGCATAGAGGTTCTCTACAAGTGCCAGCATAATGCTTTAAAGGGGCGTTGCCATATCGCCTTAACATAAAAAATGGATTTTTAATTTCGAATCTACGCGATTCTGATTGTATTGCAATTAACGTAGCGTACAACGAGAAGTTCTTTCAAATCAGTTCCAATCCAGGCGTTTATTTTTTCATTAATTCAATTCAAGTTATTGTTGCATTTGTTCGTTACTCTTATTGTTTTAATTGAGTTCGTTAATTAGTTTCGTTTCATTAATAGAAGCAAATATGGCGTGAAGTTTTCGCCGTTTCTTAATGACACGGAAGGACATTCGGAACAATTGTTCGAGAGTTGCGACATCGTCTAAGAATTCACGGAAAGATGCTTGTTAAAAAAATTGTTTTCACAAAGTTAAAAAAAATTATTGACTCTTTAAAAAAAATTCGCTGGATTAACTGTAGGCGAGTGTACTGGGCTCTGTCAGATTTAAATGTTGAAATAGACAATCACTGGATCAAATGCGTTTAATTTCGATTTCGTTTGACTTTATCGAAAATCGCAGTTGAGGCCGCTGCAAAATAAAATGAGACAAAATGCAAACTATTATTGCTGTTGTTCCTTTAAAAACAAAACAAAAAAGGCATTTCTCAGATTTTTTATATCTCATTACATTGATCAATACGATTTTGTTTTTCAAAGTTAAATGATCTCATAATCATTTTTATTCTGATTCATAAATTTTTTTTCAATATTTACTTTCCTTCAATTTAAATTTCTGAAAAAATAAAAGAATATGATGTTCAACGTTGTAAAATTCTTGTGCGCAATCTGGGAATATCAGTGCTACCAACACATAAAAATTCGGAATGAATATGTCGATCAAAATAGTTTTCCTTTACTCCAATTTAGATTTTTTTTTCTTCTTAACTCTAATTTGAAGAAAGATTTCATCAAGGTATGGCAACGATGGAAAAGGAAAAATATCAAGGGACGTGGAATTCAATCATATTAGCATATCATTATTGACGCTTTATTAGCGAAGCTCCAGAATGTACATAAAAAGATAAATAATTTGCCAAAATATTAGGTAAACAAAAATATATTAAAAACTAATTAATATGTCATGTTATTTGGCAAATTTTGATTATTTTTGCTACTTAAAACCTATATTTCATACAAAAACAAGGTCATTTTAAGAATCAGAGGAAAAAAATACTTTAAGGAACACCTAAAGTAAATAAGGAACCAGGAAAAAAAGTTAAAATTTGTTAATCAGCGTTATCTTTAAGTTGAGTTTGCAAATTGATTCACTTGGTTAACGCGTTCAAAGATTGGTGAGAAACATCACAAACAATATCAGCGCTGTATTTCGCCAGAATATAGATCTCCTGAGGTGGAGCAAATTTGAGAGCTTTTGGAGAATCGGAGGAATTGAAGAATCTAAAATGGTGATGAAGCAAACGATAACCTTCATCTAAATTTATGAAATAATTACAATTCATTTCGCTTGTTCTTCTCATGTTATTATATTTATTTATTTTAAAAAATTGCTCAAAAAGATAGGTTATCAGTTTCAATGTTTAATTAGAGCTTGAAATTAATTTTCGTAAAAATTAAAATCAATGAGAATCCCAAGAACGTTTTGGGTTGGATATAAATTTTAAATCTGCATGCGTCAATTCAGATTTCGGAACGAAAAACGATAGATATTGTTTTTTGCCTTTCAATATTTGTCGTTCTCTGTTTCAGTTACTGTTTCGTCTCTTTTATTTCATCAATTCCTTTTCTTCGGAGTGTCAATATTGTAAAAATTAACTCTAATGTAAAAACAGAATTAAGTTTTCCATCTAATTTCATTCATTCCATTTTATCGCTTTTACAAATGTTATGAAAATTCTCTTAAAATGATTCGTTTTCAATAAAAACGACTGTGGAAGACATAAAAACGTTTCTTTTATTTCAATTAATATTCTTTCTTTACCTTTCAGTTCACAATGATAGTTAAACTTGAGACTTCGTGATTTTGTTATTATTATCTACGAAATAAATATTTTACGAATTATCTATTGGTAAAATATGCACTAACTAAATTTATCATTTTTTTAGATAACTTACAAGTGAATAATAATAATAATCTACAGACCTTTTCTCTATATTACAAGAAATGAGACACTACTTTCATATTTTCAGTATGAATCCTTATTTTTTTATGACGGCGTCATTTTATTTCGACATTTGTTTCTTATTGAATCTGCTGAAAGGTTGTTGTTGCTTAAATGAATTGATATTTCTTGTTAAAACGCCGAATAAAATCTTTGAATTTATTGTCATAATTCAATATGCGATGTTATGATGCGATCCATTTTCTTTCATTTACTAAGGGCAAATATTTGGCAATTATATAAAACAGGACATTTTTAGATTCAGACTGAAAAACACGCCAAGCATTATCTGCATTCCACTTTGTGCAATCAATATTGAATCTTCAGTTTTATTGTCTTTTTCGAAACGGATAAGTTTGCTTTACTAAAAGCTTTAGGAAATGTTTTCCAAAAAGCTTTGAAGAAAAGCACTCACGTAACGTTCAAGTTGCTTAAAGACTGTAAGAATTAAATATTTGATTTCTTATTGATCATGAAGCAATTCATTTAGACAAAAAAAGGTGTATTTTTTTGTTAGACTAATATTCATTTCTGATATCTAATGCAATGAAACTATCCTTTTCTTATTTCGTGTGGGGCCATCGATAACATGTCAAGACAAGAACCCGAGGTTCTCATATTCGAGTCTTAACCGTGCCTCCTTAGCAACTGAGGTTAACGCCAGTATGAGCATTTCTCCCAAAGGCCTTCGATGAGGTAGATAAATCGTTAGATAAAGATAGAGCATTCTCTATTGGTTGATAAATTAAATCGTGGCTTTGTGTGAAATTGAAATTTCATTGCAACAGAAATAAATCTATGTACATAGCTACTAATGTATTAAGTTTAGGATCCTCAGTAGCATTGGAAAGATTCATTTAAGACATCGCAGATAATCAACCATCTGCAAGTAAATGACAGTCATCATTATAGAGTACAAATTGTGCTGGGTTAGGTGGAATACGAACCCGTGACCTCATGATAATATATCAGGTAGTCTCTCTCATATATCTCACCCGGCCCAAAGCAATTTGCACTCTGTAATCAAGATTGAAGTGTCAAATCGCACAGATAGGACATCACCCGACAAAGTTCAAAACTGAAAGGCACTCCTATAGTTCTAGTAGTTTATTTGATCTGCAATACTCATCAGAGATTTACATATGGTGATATTAGAAAAATGGCTTAAATTTTTCAGCTTAAAATTCCCTATGCCCTAAGCGTAAATAGGAAACAAAATGGAGCTACAACTTAAGCCATTTAACAAAAAACAAGCTACTTCTAATGCCGATGGTAATATAATAATCCTATTAAGTATAACACATTTGTAAGTCAATTAGTCAAATCAATTCGTATTAATGAGATATACAGATACTGGACAGAAAAGGGAAACATTTCCATAATAAATCAATAGAGAGTCAAATTCGGAGTTCCATAATTTCTACAATAAGCTGTTTATAGGAAACTAGTATTAGATAAAATTAAATCTCATTTAGATCTATCTAAATCTCGATTTTAAACAATATTTATTTTGGCATTTAAAGAGCTATAAAATACTTTTAAGAGCACATCAAATACTTAATTGCAACAAAGTCAGGCCTAAGTAACTTGTGTAAAACTGTCATTTATTGAAAGAATTATTTGTGCAAAATTCAAACCATACACGGTTTTTATTACATGATTTGAAATAACCGTTTTTTTAAAATTTCAATTAACTTCTGAGGTGAATTTTTATGATTGACATCTCGGCTATTCACTATTCAAAAATTTTATAACTCTCTAAGTACTCAACGAATATTGTTCAAAATCGAAATTTAGATAGTTTAATTGACATTTTATATTATCTTTAGTCATATGTTTCCATAAAAATTTATTTAACCAGTTAAAGGGGCTCGAATTTCATTCCCCATTAATATAAGATAAGGATATTTCAATTTAGTTGTCCATTGCCTGTACATTCATGTTTAATAATAATTTATATCTTTCTAACCGCGTTTAGAAAATTAAAACCAACTTAGGTAATCATATAACCATTTTATAAGTACCAAACATATCAAAAATTTCTCGCAGGTAACCCATCGCTCTAAAAGGGTTCAGGATTCCAGCTCTATGACGTTTACAAAACTCAGATGTAGTAATTTTAGGGGTGAGGAAACCGTATCTCTGAGTTTTCCTGCCCCATAAGAGGCTATGGCAAGTACAAGCGACGGAATAAATGAAAACATGAAGGCTATTTTGTTAATTTTTCCCTCTTTTCGAAAATGCCTTCCTCTTGATGTTGAGGAAGCAATGAGGAAAGAGCACTGAGTAGTCTCCGATCATCCCTCCTCGGAGCTGAAGACGAGACAATGTTTCCATCGAAAGATTGTTTTCATTCCATTGCATTTAAAAAGATTGTTTTTCTGATGAATGATAACATTGAATATTATTCATTTAGATATTTTTAGTCAATAACATTTCAATGCAAAAATGTATTCATGAAACATTTCTTCACGTACTGTAGGAAAATATCATTTTCATCGTTTGATAATCCTGATCAAGCCTCGGTCATCCAGCAGATGGCCAAAAAATGTGGCTTCTTTCTCGCAAACTCTTGCAAAGGCAGACGGGGTCAGATCTAGGTGAGTGAATAAAGGGTCATGAATCCCCTTTGAAAATGCTAGTAACTGGATGACTGGAACTGAGGAGAAAAAAGCATTAAACACATGCATTATATAATATCCGTAATTCCAGGCGACGGATGTTGCCGACATGTGTATTTTGGGGGGAGGGGGAGTTCCACTTAGTTCTAACCCTATTGGGTTAACAGATCAGCTTCCGAGGAGCCGTGGGTCGAGTGACTAATATTCGAAAAGTGTCGAAATTTCTGTGGGCGCTGCCGTCGCCTAGCTTGTGAACGGAGTAGTACATTGTGAGTAAAACGTTAACGGTGGATAACGGAATGAATTTATTGATGAAAAAAGTTCTCAATCGACATGCGTTTCGCCCCAAACTTTCTGCGTATGTTTAACTAGTATACCACATATATTACAAGTATTTTTCAGAAATTTGTTTAAAAAATACTAATGGTAGGGAAATATACCGAAACTGGTTTCTGACTTAATCATTCCATCTCCCTTTCATTTTTTTCCAGATCAGGGTATGATGCACCGAACCGGCCAGGTCTAGCGCCTAATGTTCAACCTCCACCCGCCTCCTCATGGTGCAGGCCGTTAGTACCTTTCAAAAGAGATAGTCTCTTTTGGAAGGGAAAGGAAAGGGAGGGCTACCAGTTCAGTGTGGCCTCTTTTCTCTTTTTTTTTCAACCCTGCTGAGGAGTGGTCAACTTCACAGGGTCCTGGTGCTGACCATTTATACCTACTAGACTGGAATTGTTTATGGATTTGAGATTGATTATGGATCCTGGATTTGCTGCACTGGTGGGCCTCTGTTGAGGGAGATTCTGCCGCTGTGTTTTCTGTTTGCTTCTCGGTTGCCAGCCCTAAGTGAACAGAGCACGGGATACCTTATATCAGCTGGTGAATAATCCTTATCAGAGGCTATCGCAGATACCTGAACCTTACTTAGCTAGTTGGGCATCGTTAATCCTAAATTGGAGTAATGTGTCTCAGGCAGGTCTCTTGAAAAGGTCCACTTGAAAAGCTGGTGCCTAAAGATCCTTCCAGCATGGGTGGCTTCATCCTTTAGCAATGGGAGAACCTCAACCCTCACTTAGCTAGTTGGGCATCGCCAATCCTAAACTGGAGTAATGTGTTTCAGGCAAGTCATATGGCTCTTGAAAAGGTTCACTTGAAAAGGTGGTGCCTGAAGTAACTACCAGCATCGGTGACTTCAGCATTTAGCGGAGGAGAAACAGGTCTTTGCCCCATGCTTGCGATCAGGGGGCTGTTGAATATTGTTGGCATTACCTATCTCAATAAACCTAGCTTATTTAAAAATCCTACTAATCATTTTCTCTCTGCAGGAATGTGGAACGTGATGACGTTATGTAGAGATTATTCCCCTGATATCCTCACGCAGGAATTCCAGCGTTATAACCTAGATAGTCTAGATTTGCAAAAGACCAGACCGACAGGTAAAGGTCAGATACTTAAAAATCACTTTAAAGTTCTCTTTTCAGGCAGGGAGGATGGAAAGCATTTCCAAGGTGTAGGTTTGCTTCTCAACAAATATGCCAGTGATGCTCTTCTAGAATATGACTGCAACAATAAAATATTTTTTACAGCAAAATTTAAAAAAAAATTAAAGACTTTGAATGTAATCTGTTGTTATGCCCCCACAGAGGACTTTGATGAGAACGAGAAGGATACGTTTTATAGCCAGCTTCAGGATATTTTGAATTCTGTGAAGAAAGAAGATATTTCTCTTGTGCTAGGTGACTGCAATGCTAAAGTTGGTACTGACTCTGACCTTTGGGCAGAAGTTTTAGGTTCATTTGGCATTGGTAGTTCCAATGGCAATGGCGAACGTCTTCTACAGGTAAGTAAACTTAATGGTTTGCGAATAACTAACACATACTACAAACACTGAGGCATTTATCTATATATATACATGGGTTTCATCTGATGGATTGCACAGGGATATGATAGATTGTATTTTAATTAAGAGCAAATGGGCCAGTTCAGTTAAGAATGCCAGATCATACAGGGGAGCCGAAATTGTGTCTGACCATTACCTGGTCAAAGGTTTCTTGCAGCTAAAGCTTAAGAAATGTTGTGTTAAAGTTAAGAAAATTGTCTTCAACACCGAATGTTTGAAAGATCCAGATATAACCAAAGCATACCATGATAGGCTACTTAGTCATTTTGACAATTGTGGTTTCTTACTGCTGAAGTTGAGAAAGAATGGGATCAGTTTAAACATTTTGAGTAAAAGGGAACAGAGGAAACAAAATTATTTGAGTAATAAGGCTATAGAAGGTATTTCTGAAACAAGGAAATGCAGGATTAATATGAATCAACACCCTACTAGTCCTAACAGAAGGCATTACAACGAGCTTAATAAACCTGTAAAGGATCAGTTAGCTAATAAGAATCTTTGACCTGACAGCTTGGCTGAAAAAGCGGAGGAAGCAGTTAGACTACACAACAGCAAAGGGTTCTACCAGATTGTTAATGTTTTATGTGGGAAGAAACAGATAGGTACACAGGAATTGAGGGATCAACATGGAAAGGTGGTTGAAGGTGAGAATTCTGTGATGGCTAGGTGGGCTGAGCATTTCAGAGAAGTTCTAAATAATGTGATTATTTCTACTCTCATTGTTTGTAATAAGGATAGGTGCATTACTGGCTTTAATGATGACCCTATATCACATTTCAAAGTCACTTTGACTATCTCTCAATTAAAACTGCATAAATTTCCATGGGTGGATGGAATCACCACTGAAATGCTTAGAGCTAGGAGCATTTGTGTTTTCACATGGCTGACTGAAATATTTAATATCTTTTACGATAAAGGTATTGTTCCTAATGATTTTACTAGACCTGTTATTGTCCCAATTTTTTAAAAAAGGTGATCGCAGTTCTTGTGGTAATTATAGGGGAATTAGTATACTTTCTGTTCCAGTTAAAGTTCTTTGCATGATTATATTTAATAGAATTAAGAATTTGGTTGATGGTCAATTACGTGATGAACAGTATGGATTCAGAAGTGGTAGGGGATGTATTGATCAAATATTTTTACTTAGACAGATTCTTGAGAAATGTTTAGAGTTTCAGAAACCTGTAGTTACTAGCTTTACAGATTTCAAAAAGGCTCTTGACTCTGCTGATCGAGAAAATTAGATCATATGGAATACCATAAGTTAATGAGTGTAATGAAAGTTCTCTATAATAACGCTGAGTCGTGTGCGAGAGTTGGTACGTCATGGAGCGATTGGTTTAGCATTGCTAGTGGAGTTAGACAAGGGTGCATTTTGTCACCTTTTCTCTTTTGTTTGGTTATTGATTATGTAATGCGAAACTCTTTGCAATGGAAAGATTTTGTCCATAAATGGTCTCGAGATTTCAAAATTTCTGATTTAGGTTATGCAGATGATTTAGTCTTATTGGTTAATGGTGTTAATGAGATGAATTCATTCATTAGGACTTTTGATGAAATTGTTAATAGAGTAGGTTTGGTGATAAACAGAGAAAAAAACTAAAGTGATGAAAATTGGTCAGACAGATGGTGCTTCAGCTGTTTTGAATGGCTGCACTCTATAGCAAGTGTCTCAGTTAAATTACTTTGGAACAGATTCTGGTGATGTGCGGTATGAGATAAATAGAAAAATTGGGATTGTCGCTGGGACTTTTAAGAATCTATGAAGAGTGTGAAAAAATAAGCGTATACGCCTAAAGACTAAACTTAGGCTGTATAATAGTTTGATTCTTTCTAAGGTTAATTATGGTAGCGAAACATGGACCCTATTTAAGCAGGATAACAAGTAACTTGATGCCTTTGATTCTAGATGTTTAAGCAGTATCTTGGGCATTAGGTTGTTCGACTTTGCAAATAATGATGAGGTTAGAAGAAGGAGTCATCAACCTCCTTTGAACAGCATATCGTGCAGAGAGAGACTGCGTGGGTTTGGACATGTTGCCCGTATGCATAGCTGCAGATTGGCAAACAGGATTATGAACAGTGCGTGTAAGGATTTCAGAAAAAGGGGGAGACCTAGGATTCGATGGGCAGAATATTTCAAACAGGGCCTTGCTAGAATTGGCCTGGAGTGGCCAAATGCAGCAGCTGTAGATCAGGAGAGATACGTCTGGAGAGGAAAATTACAGTCTGGGTTGACCTCCGTAGCCCATCGCTGCATGAGGATTTTGTATGTATGTATGTCTTGGATATAGCATGGTAGCATCTTATCGAATAACTGAAATAATGTTTCGAGACTGTAGATTAAAATATATAAGTACTAAGAATCACTTTAATGTGGAAAGTAAATTAGATATTACGCATTAGAGATACTTTTGTTGAAAATTTACAGTATGTTAGTGAAAAAGAGATTTGTATTTCATTCAGCAATTGCCGCCATCGACGGGGAAGAGGTTGCAATTTTTCCATTTATCTCTGGTTCACCAGCGTTATTTGGCAAGTGTTGTACGATATGATGGCTTAAGCTTATCGCTGTGACACTTATTAACATTAAGTAGAGGAAGAAGACACCTTTGGAATTGCTAAAATCAGCTGTCCCTCGGATGGAAAGTAAAGCCATAGTACTGTGTGCAGAAGAGTCATACTCCGTGCACTTTAACCTGTTGAGGGCGACGTGCCTCATATGAGGCCCGAAGATAGTGTTGGATCACCATGGACATTTAAATTTTGAAAGAAGGAACCCTGAGACTTAGGAAGTTAAATGGATATTTATTATATATTTATTCAACCACATAGATGCATATATTCATTAATATTGCTCATACATCAAATTTGCAATTTTTTTGAAAAAAAAAAAAAAAAAACTCAGGCCCTGGGGTACTGCAATGGGCAAAAAACCTAGTCCTCAATAGGTTAAAGCTGTTCGATGGCCATGCCAGAAGGCTTCCATCTCCCAATAGTTGCCCAGTAGGTTCCCTTACCCTACCTTTTATGAGCCCATAGGGTCCTTGTAAGCTGACTACTTAACCCATTGTGTGTAGAAAAGTTCCGCGCAGAGGAAAACCAACCAAACAAAATGTATTCATAATTGCTCCTCTTGCTTACACGAAGGTTCATCCCTGACTGAGACTCAAATACAAAGATCATTTCATCGTTCTTGTAGTTTATCATTCCAACATTTGAATCACTTGCATAGTTGAGTTCTAATTCTGCAAACCATGCACTTCTCCTTCTTCCAAAGTGTTATGCTTCAATGTAAAACTGATAGGCATCAATGTTTCCATCAGGTTTTTGCATTTTAGGTTAAATTTCATTTTCTGACGTACTGAGTCTTTTGGTTAATTTATGTTTTTTGTTAAGCTCATTTAATGAAGATGAAATTTATCTGAAAATCTGGCTTAGGCTGTAAATCGTATTTGATGAGATAAATCAAAATTCAATTGAACTAAAAGAACATGGGGTGGGGGACACAGTTGTTCGTTCTTAGTTCTTAAGGAAAAATCGACACATCTATAATTCCAATTACATTCACACTTATTAAAGAAAATTAAATTAAAAACGCACAACAGTTGCAAATTTTTTCGGTTATTTAAAAATTCAATAATTTAGTTATTTCTTTTGCGTAAAAGACGAAAATTGTGATTGAGAAGTTGAAAAAGTTAACCTTTTTTTGGAAAAAAAAATCGGTTTTTCGACAGATTACTTAATCAATGATGAGAGAGGAATCTCTTTCTCTCGTAATTTTTCCACGTAATTTTTGCAGTCGCATTTTTGCAATCCATCTAATTTTTGCAGTCGTTTCAATATTAGCCTCTCTCCTCCTCTTCACTGAATCCAAGGAACCTGCAGCGAAATCTCACTTTCTTATAGAGACCGAAAGACACAACGGCAAGACAGCAGAAATAAGCTAAAAAAGTTCTACATTTCTCAGCAATTACAGAATTCCTTCCCATGTCAAGGGGTTGCTCCTACAGTAGGACAAAAAAAGTTTTTTCTGCACAGATATGCTTACAAATTCACAGGCGCGATGTTTTGAATGGTGTGAAGAATATAATTCAAAGGTTTGTAAGAAGTGGAAAGGGGTTGCATCTGAATAACCATGCTCTGCTGACCCTTCTTGGAATCGGACCTACGAAGAGCCTCTGTCATGATGTTGCAAGAAAGCCTCTTCGGTAGTGGATGATAAAGTTCTTCTGCATATATGCAAAAGGCATGCCTGCAGAGTGGAGAGACGGAAGGAGGACACGAAGATAGCACCGAACGCTTGCGACGAATAGCGCAGGAAGATAAAGTGGAAGAAAGAGAACGAATCGCAGACAATATCTCTATGAGTACACGGAATACGCATTTCAGTAATCTCCCGGGAGTGTGGAGTGTTTGGGTTTGTCGGACGGTAGGTGGAAGAGAAAAACTGGATCCGTGGCTTTCTGTGCATCGACGGGAAATAAGACAGCTAAATGTATGATTTATGGGATACTTTCCCTTAGGAAGCATTACAATGGCGCCGGCCCAAAGTAGTCCACCTGCCTCTACCGGAAATGGGCTCTTCAAGACAGGAAACAAAGGCAGGAGCATCTGGCAACAGTGCCGATCTGCTGCAGGCAGAATGGAGCACGAGTCAGTGCTCGCGGATAAGTGTCTTTGTCCCTCTTTAAATATGTATTTAGTGATCTTTTCTCAGAATAATTGCTAGTTATGATGGGACCGTTAGCGAGAGAAATGCTCTGAATTTTATTTTAGCTTCCTCCAGCATTAGGTCCTTTTCATTTCGCTGAATGTTTCGAGTCTAGAAGGCAAGAAGCTTCGGATAACAATGCGCACTTCTTCAGAGGAGAATGCGCGAGAGAGAATGCTTCGGATAATTATTGCCGAGACTTTTTCGACCGATTACTTAATCAATGATGAGAGAGGAATCTCTTTCTCTCTTGCGCGCAATGTTCTAATGACTGGAGACGCCAGATGAACAAGGCGTAAATACACGGTCCGATATTCACAGATAGCACGAAATAATGAAACTGCCACAGCAACTGCGTAGATTTAATTAACTGCATTTTAATAACTAGGTTTTCCTTAAATACAAAGCGTGCTAAAGTGGCCGAGCTTAATGTACCTTCTCCTCTCAATGCTTTTTGCTCTTCCGAAGCAAAAATCAAACATCGAAAAGCTAAGGCACTCTCCCGACTGACACTCGGATTGTAATGATAGTCATTATCGCTAAAAGCTGGCCGCACAAACAGAAAACAAAGAAGAAGAAAAAAATTGAAAATTCTTCTCCGGAGAGGCTCTGGGCTGCCTCATCTGTCTCTCGTAGATCAGAGGTGAAGGATTCGGCCAACTGTAAAAACATTACCTCAGATTGGATAAGGAGTGAAATGGAGAGAAGAGTGATCATCATTAAGAGAACTATCAGTTCCTTGGCTTTATAGTTGTTCGACTTTCCAATTGGCGATAATTTACTTTCTTGTTAAGATAATGAAATGCCAGAGAGTCAGGAAGGTTAGAAAAATGACGTTTGCCATTGAGGAATTTATTCTTAACAACCATCCTACATATTGCCCTATATTTATAGACCTACTCTGTTCATTATTCATCAGTTGTTTTAACCATATTTATTAAACCTCTATCATTTTTATCTTTAATCGTTTCGACTCATCCTAACTTCCTAGCTAGCCAAAATGAACCGTTCTTCTTCCGTATCCTTATTCAGTATGGGATCTTCTTACTCATAAGTCATCTTTGTTTCACTTTTTTTATCATTTAAGAATCTGCTGCTTATTTCTCTGAGACATGTCACCATGTCTTATATTTCCGGATTCCATCATTGTAAGGTTAATTAGAACCTTCATTACTATTGTCGTGTATGGTAAACCAAGAAGAAACTTCCATATTTCTCCATCCTCGTTGTTGGTAACGCATATTTAAAAATTAAACTACCTTCCTAATTTAAAGACATTCTTTCACCTGAAAAGGAACGGAAAGGGAGGGCAGCCCGATTAGTTTAGCCTATTGATTTGGACTCCTGTGGTAATTTTTACCTTTCTTTTTTTCACTCCTGCTGAGGAGTGATCAACTTCACAGGGTTCGATGTCGACCACTTAAATCCATGCGACTGCCTATGATTTGGGCTTTGAATTTTAGGCTTTATGCACTAAGAAGGGTCTACTGAAGAAAAATTTATCGCTGTGATTTTTTGTTTTTTTTTGTGAGTTGTCAGCCCCAGGGTACACAGGTACACAGGATCCTTAATATCATCTGACATATTAAACTAATCAGAAGCCATCGAAGGTATCTGAAGTCTTTAAACTAGTTCTAGCATCATCAAATCTAAACTGGAGTAAGCTCTCAGACGCTTTCTGATGTCTGAGACATATTAGAGAAGGGTGGAATGGATTCTGATAGTAAAAAAAAAACTCCATTATTTGTGTGAATTACTACCAGAATAATGGTTTCAGCTCCTAGTAAACAGAGAAAGGGTATTTTCCCTAAGCCTGTGATCAGGGAAAAGTTTGATATTGTTGGCCAACCTCTGTCAATAAATTTAGCTTCTTTAAAAATTTACTAACCCAGTGAAATGTGATGACTGTTAACAGAGATTATTCTTTGAATGTCCTCACACAGGAATTCCAGCTGTATAATCTGAACATTTTAGGCTTGCAAGAGACTAGATGAACAGGCAAGATCAGATACTTAAAGATAATCTTAAGTTTCTATTTTTAAGGACATGACGACATCAAACACTTTCAAAGTGTAGCTGTGCTTCTCGAAAAGAATGCCAGTGATGTTTTTGGGATATGAATCTATTAATTTAAGATTTCTTACAACTAAATTTAAAACAAGGATTAAAAACTTGAATGTTATCTGAGGACTCGGATGACAATGAGAAATGACAATGAAAAAGCGCAGGAATAGGATTGATTTACTTATATTTGGTGTCAGCAGCATGAGGCTATGGATCCGCCATGCATGACATCGACTATCCAGGGGGCGGTGTATGATATGAGGCATATTTAGCTGGCATGAACTGGGACCCCTTAGTGGGTGTGGACTAAGGTATGGACGCCAGTTACTACCAGAGACTGCTTGCTGACCATGTACACCTCACAATGTTGTACCTCCACCATAGAAGGATGGGTTCATTCTGGATGAAAATGTCCATGTTTTTTGGGCCCGCTTCATGCAGAACTGATTCGATGAAGAAGCTATGAAACATCTCGAATAGCCTCAAACTCGCCTAATCACAACCCAATTGAACATCTGTGGGAATGCCAGGTGAGGCAGTTGGGCACGTCAGCCCGCTCCATACTGAAACTGTGGACTACAATACAAACAGCTTGGTTGCAGATCCCCACACAACTCTACCGACACCTCGTGGAGTCGATGCCACGCCGGGTGACGGCCATCATCCGGGTGAAACGAGAGCTCACGAAGTATTGCGTAGGTGGTCGTAATTCAATGAGCACTCAGTGTAAGGATTAAGGAAGAAAAGGTTATCGAAGGTGAGGTTGCTGTCATGGCGAGATGGACTGAGCATTTCGGAGATGTCGTGAACAACGTGGTTAGTGTTACTCCCATTGTTTTTAACGATGATGGTTCTCTTACTGACCTTAAAAATGGCCCTATTTCACGATCTTGGCTATCTCTAAATTGGAAGTATACAAGTCTTCAGGGGTACATGAAATCACATCTGAAATGCTTAGAGCTGGTAATAATTCTGTTGCAAAATGGCTGACAATAGTGTTGAATGTTTTCTATGATAAAGGGTTGTTCCTAAGGGTTTTACCAAAGTTATTATAATTCCTATTTTCAACGAAGGGGATTGCAATTCTTGTGATAATTATAGGGTAAGCAGTCTACTCTCTGTTCCAGGTAAAGTTCTGCCCATTGCTATTCTTAACAGATTTAAAAAAAAATGTTAATGGACTACTTCGGGATCCTGGTAGTCCATGTGGTGGTGGAGGTTGTATTTGTCAAATCTTTACGCTTAGACAGATTCTTGACAAATATTTAGACTTTCCAAAATTTAGGGTTGCTTGTTTTGTAGATTTCAAAAATACTTTTGATTCTGTTGACTGCCATAATCTGTGGTTGATTGCGAGATCGAATGGGATTCCTGATAAGTTAATTAATTTAATGAAGTTTTTTTATAATAACACTGAGTCGCGTTGAAGAGTTGATAATTACTGTAGTAACTGATTTAGAATTGCTACTGGAGTTCGACAATGCAGCATTTTGTCTCCTTTTCTCTTTTGTTTGACTACTGATTACGTTATGAAGAATTCACTCCAAGGAAAAGATTTTGGCTGTAAATGGTCTGGAATTTTTTAATTTATGATTCAGATTATGCTGATGACTTGGCCTTTTTTTACAAATGATGTTGATGAGAGTAACTCTTTCATTAAAACTGTTGGTGAAACTGGTGATTAAAAACAGATTTGGTGATTAACAGAAAGACTGTGAAGATTATGGGAAAAATTTACGTATACATCTGAAGATTAAATTTAAGTTGTGTAGTAGTTTAATCTTTTCTAAAGTTTGTTACGGTCTTGAAAAATGAATTCTTTTTTAGCAAGATAGATGGAAACTTGATTTCTTTAATTCTAAATTCCTGAGCAATACCTTGGGACTAGACGGTTTAATTAGCCAATGATGAGATTAGTCGAAGGAGTAATCAGCCACTTTGAGTAGCATCGTATGTATGCTGGGCTTTTTTACCTCTGAGCGGCACTTTTTTTGCACAAAATGGTATAAATTCCAGGTCACAAGGACCCCAAGACTCAGAGAAGGTTAGGGGAGGGACCCACTGAATGACAGATGGTAGCCTCCTGTCAAGGCCATCTAGCGTGTTCTTTAACGTGCATGAGGTATGGCTTACCTGCCCATGGGATCATGGCTTAACGTCCCATCTGATGGACTGTGGCCTTTCCAAGTCCTTTGTTGTCCCCTACTGATTGAGGGCAGGGAAGGAAGTTTTGTGGAGATAAATTTCAATGCTGGCTCAGGTGGGACTCGAACTTGGATACTGCAGATTATGAGCCTGGCGCACTACCGACTGAGCCGCTCCCACCCCACCTATGTAGGGTTGACTGCGTTGGCTTGGCCATTGTCGTGACCTACTAATTTATTTTATTATTCTATTTATAGTTATTATACACATCTATGTTATAAGTGTATTTTCAGAAGGGTCTTAAATGGGAACGTTCCTGTTATTCGTGTTTAGTTGCCATTCGGAGCCAAACTGCGCGTTTTCCATATGCTTAAGAAGCGAGTGCTGACAAATAGTTTTATTGCACTTCCGTCACTCCGCCCCAACTTTTAGCCAGAGGTGCTCTCCAAGAAGAGCGAAGGGGAGATGAAAAAATAAACAAAACAGAATGGGTGTTGCTTACGAAAGGAGAAATCACGTGTGTTTAGCATGTCAAAGTAACGTAGCTCTTTCTCAAAAACACCAAAGGAACAGGGTTTGGTTCTATATGAACCAGGTTATATAAGCAGGAATTAGGATATCCTCTCGCCACGTTTTGAGGTCGGTAAATCAATTTTTGTACGGAAAAGTACAGTTTTTCACCTTATTAAAGTGAATGCCTGTAAAAGGCAAAGCAGCATTCAAGCTATATTAAGCTGATTGGATTAAGTCTCTAAGGAACATTAATAAACCATTTCATCCAACGAAGCTTTGAGCGCAGCTAAAGCCCACAGAATTGAGCACATTTCCATATATATATATACACTGAGAGGCCAAAAGTCATGGGAATAGCAGTTAAAGTAGAACTAGCACACTGTACTCGTAACCGATGCATTGGACATCAACCGCAGAATGGCGCTGCAGTAGCCTACAAACCCAACATTCACTTCGGAGTAGTTGTTAATTCAGCATGAATGCACGTTGTGAGTTGTCTGACTTTGAACTTGGCTTGATCGTCGGTGCCAGAAGGATAGGTCATGCAATATCGAATATCGTGCAGGAACTCGGTTTTCCCAGGTCTACGGTTTCAAGAGTTTATCGTCAGAACGGTATTGATGGCATTTCCACACACGTACACCAACGAACGGAACGGCCATGTGCAATTGACGAGCGGAACTCGCTTCGGCTCTCACGAGTGGTAACGACCAACAGGTGGGCTACAGTGCATGAAATCACTGCCAATTTGAATGCGGGCTAAACGCAAAATGTTTCTGAAAGGACTGTCCGTCGCCACCTGCATTCCATCGGATTTGGTAGCCAAAGACCCACTCGTGTCTCATTGCTTACACTTTTTCACAGAGCTCAATGACTGGAATGGGCCCGAAGACATCGAAATTGGACAGTAGAACAGTGACGTCGGGTAGATTGGCCCGATGAATCAAAATTCCAATTGTTCCTTGCTGACAGGCGTATTAGAGTGTGGTGTAGACCCCCGTGAAGCCATGGACCTTTCCTGTCTGCAAGGTACTATTCAGGCTGGAGGCGGCTCTGTGATGGTGTAGGGTATGTTCACGTGATCTATATTGGGCTCTTTCGTCCGTTTGGAGCAATCGCTGACAGGTATGAGATACGTCGACGTTCTCGCAGATCCTCTGTACTCCTTCATGACTCTCAGGCACCCTGTTGGTGAAGGAGTATTCCAACAAGATAATGCAACGTATCACCAGTCTTTGGCTGCCTGGAAGTGGATCAAGGAACTCTCTATGGACTTTACGACCATGAATTGGTCCCCATGGTACCCCGATATAAACCTCTTGAAGCATCTGTGGGACACAATGGAAACGGTACCTGCAACTCGTTGACTCCATGCCTTGACGTGTTGCTGCACTGCTGAGTGCTCGAAGAGTACCATCCGTTATTAGGCACGTATCCCATGACTTTTGGTCTCTAAGTGTATGTGTGTGTGTGAATGTAAATAAACAATGTGTTGTCCTGTACTTAGTACACAGGATATTTATTTCTTTAATCGAAAACACGACACATGTGACACGCACCTAAGCATGGGTGTAAAAAACATTAATTTTTTCCTAGTGGCTCTTCACTTAAATTGGGTTGGACTAGTCTCTTCTAAACCATTCTACAATCTCTTACAGTATTTATTGAAATCCACTAGTAGCCATGGGGTATGATCCGTTATTTTGCATAGCTCTTCTGAAGCAAAATACGATGAAATTGACATTGCTAGTGTCGTATCCTTCGTTCAGTTCATTTTTATAGTAATTATACTTTTAAATTTGTATATGAGCAGTGACATTTTCCAAACTTTCACTTTAATGTTTACGTATGGTGGTCAGTCAAACGACGAACATACAAAAAATACGCCCTATGCTATGTAATTTTGTATGCTTCGTAAGATGTCTCTTTATGTGGCATCTTCAATGACAAACGGATTTATAATTATTATTCATTGAAAATGAAGAAAGGATGGACAGAACTGTTCAGCTTGGTAAGTCTTCTAAATATTGTAATTTAAGACAGCATGTTGTGACATCCCTGTGCATAATCCCACCTCTGTATCACTAACGGTAATATTGTTCGGTATTTTCAATCACTTATTTATTATCAAGTCCTTCTATAAAGAGAGAAATATTCATTTAGAACTCCTGATGTGATCTCTCCATCGAATTATGACTTCAACTAGTTCTTCCCTAGTCCAGTGAGCATCGAAGCAGATATCTCAATGATTCAAGTGTCAGGCCTTGGGAACAGGATGAGCATTGAATCACCTGCTTTGAAAAAGTGGTGTTCGTTGAAAAATTCGTGCTACGAGAATCGCTACAACACACGCATCCCTGCAGTGTTCATTAAGTACATATTTCTGGTGTTGGTTGGTTCTTTGGGGTTTTATGGCGCAGTGGCAACTGAGGCCATTATGCGGTAAACAAAAGACAAAATAAACAATAAAAGACACGAAAACCCACAACCAAATTTAAAAATAACACAAAATACAAAAGCAAGAACAGTGGGGAAAATATAAAACAACAAACAAGCCAGTGTATAAATAACAAATAAAACAATGATAGAAATGCACAATAAAATCAATCCAGATGTTAGGGATTTGGGCTAAAGTTAAACAACGAGACAATGAAGTAAAGTCATAGTCGATTAAAATACCCCGTATATTTTAAAAAGAAAAGACAGAGAGTAAAAAGCAATGGTCAGATAAAAGATGTCTGATGTGTAAGGAAGGGCCTCGGACGTAAAATTGTGAAAGCTAAAATAAAAACGACATTCGGTATTAAAATCATGGCAATCGATTAAACTATGTATAATGGTTAAAATGGTATCACAAAACTCATACTTAGGTTCGTTGTCCGCCAGTAGAAGAAATGAATGAGCTAAGTGGAGCCAGGGTTATACAACTACCTCCTTGAGATTCTTGCAAAAACATGACTGTCATGGTTTGACAATTGACTTGAGCTCAAAACGTTTGTTTGCAATCTGCCTTGACCAAGATCTCTGTCGTTGTGCCCGGAGCTCGATGGTAAAACACTGCCAGAAGCCCAGGTATGGAGCCGGCAGTGGAGAGTCGGACAGTGGCAGCAGTATCTGCCAAGTCATTGCTTTTGATCCCGACATGACTGGGAATCCAACAGAAGAGAATGGTTGTTGTGGCTGCCAAACCATGAAGTTGGGCAGATCTTGCACAGAACAGGTGAGGCCGATGTTTCTTCGAAATAAAAGCATGTAGCAAGCTAAGTGAGTTGGTGTAAAGCACACACTGACAATGATTCTTAACTATCACATGATCCAAGGCCAAGCTGATAGCGTGCGACTCTGCAATGAAGATGGAACACTGCTGTGGTATCTGGTCTGCAATGATTACATCACAGCAGACCACAGCCAATCCCACTGATGTGCTGGACTTCAAGCCATTTGTGAAGACAGGCAAGAAATCTGGGTGCTTAGCATAGTGGTTAGCAAAAAATTCCTTTCTGGTGTAAAGGTCTACCCTGTCCTGCAAAGAGAAAAATCGCAGGAAGGGGAAACAGCGAGCCATGGTTGCAGCGGTTCGGTTAGTCAACGATATCGAGACTGATGTTGATGTCTCTGAGGTAGCCTTGGACATGCAAACCGAAAAGACGAATGACAGTCAGGCAATTAGTGTAAAGCATTTCCAACTTATGACTGGAAAGGCAGTCTCAAGTGGGATGGCCCAGCATGGATCACAATTTTGCTGCATACTGTAGGGATAATTGCTGATGGCGATGAGATAAAGATGATTCGTCGGTCTCAACATAAAGACTCTAGGCCAATGAATGTGGAAGGCCCTCATGCAAGCACGGAGGGCCTGATGATGGAGGGGATCCAGCACTTTCACCACCAAATTCTGTATGGAGTAGTACCATCCATCCAGTTGTGGTACACCTGGGATCCGTAGTCCAGTTTCGGCTGGACCGATGCACAGTAAAGGCAGAGTAAACAACATCACACCACTTCCCAAGAGCGGCAGAAGAGGACCATGACGATGTTCAATACCCACATATATTTGGACCGTAGATGACGAATGTGTGAGAAAAAGCTAAATTTCTGGTCGGAGACCGAGAAACGTGGTCTCCACTGCAACTGGAATTGTGGTACCATCAAGCCGCAGCTCGGGGTCCAGATGAAAATTACGCTTGCAACAAAAGTGCATGCAAGCCGTCTTCTGTGGGGATTATTAACCTGTACCCGGACAGGGCTACCCCAGAACCTCCAGTTTACGTGAAACAGAGGCGAAAGTAGTGTGTAGCAGCGATCCTCTAAATCGCTGCCTAGTCCCCTCGATGAACAGGCTATCAGTGGTAAGACATGCCAAAGGGGACGCTGCTAGTCATGAGCTGAGGAAAGCACATGAGGATTTCCGAACAACTACCAGGATCCTCTTTTCCAGGGACACAGGTCACCGCACACGGCACAGGTGAGCATTTAGAACACATTTCTGGTGACTTTTGAGTGGTGGAAAACTTAGTCAGTAGCGCCTTACATTCGTAATCTGCAGTTCCCACGTTCGAGACCAAACTGTGCTTGTGTTGAGATGAACTCCATTAACCGTCGTTCTTACCTCGGTCAGAAAGAGCCTTGGTGTGCAGGAAAGCCATACCCTGCGCACATTACAGAAACGACTGAATGGCCTTGACGGGAGGCTTCCATCTGTCTCCTAGCATCATTCCAAAAGATCTCCTTTCCCCAATTTCCTCTGAGCCAATGGAGATTCTTATGAGATGGCTAATTACTCCATTGTGTGACAAAAACAGTGCCTCTCACAGGTAAAACATCCCAACGCAATCGGATGCTGTTCATAACGATCATCATAAATGGGAAACACGTGACCTTTGTATTCTCCAAAGAAATGCGAACAAATAAGTCGTCAAATAGAAAGTGAAGGTTTCATCAGCCAATGAGAAACCATCGTGTTCTGAAGAAGACGTAAGTAGAGAAAATTTAAATAGTTAAATAAGCTGTTGAAAATTTACTGAAAGACTAAATTTGAAGTCGTTCAACATCACCAAGGGCTAAGCCTCCATACTTTGTGCCCACTTTCAGTGTTGTCAGAAACCAAAGTTTGATTATCTCCAAAAACAGAGCAATTTCAAAAGCGGACTTTAAATTTCGATTTCGATTCCCTTCCATATACATAAAATATCCATACCGTCCGTAACAAATTTCGCAAACAAGTTATCTTCAACAGATGCATATTGCTAATGAAAGGTCTCGACTTCCTCTCTACTTCTCAAAGACATAATCTATTGACAGACTTATGTAGCAAGCAGGTGCTAAGGATTTAAGGTTGGGCATAGAATATAAAGTTCAACAGCAAAAGAGGTTATCTAATTTGCTCTATAATCAGTATGCAATTCCCAAGAAAGTACATTACCAAATGAATTAATAGAGTGCTCTCTTTCACAATTTCAATGGTTAATGTTCATGCAGTTTATATGATGAGAGATTCTAAAGGAGTAATCCATTTGATGTATTCAGCAAGATCAAAGGTTATGGAACTCTACAGTTGCTAAGTGCTAGGGGCGGCTCGTCAATTAGGCCACCTGGGGCACCTGTCTCGTTATAACTTGCAACTCAAAGGTCTCCGGTTCAATACCAGCTGTTTTATCAGAATGGTTTTTTCTACAGTCATTTTTTTTTTCGTAATTAATTTTTATTACATTAATTTTTTTTACAATTTATTTTAAAATAAATTAATATATGAAAAAATATATGTAATAAATTAATATTCTGAGTTAAATATAATGAAAACAAACAATTGCTCCAGTCATAATTTACTACGAGTAATTCAGTATGAGATAATAAATGCAAATTTATAATCGGGATGAGGCGTCAGATTCGTAATCTGCAGTATCCAGTTTCGAGTCCCACCTGGGCCAGCGTTGAGATTTAACTCAGCAAAACTCCCCGCCCTGCCCTTGGTCAGTAGGGGACACCGATGGGCTTGGAAAGGCCGCCATCCGTCGGATGGGACGTAAAGCGATGCCTCCATATACAGCAGAGCCATACCCTGTGCATGTTAAAGAACACGCTGGATGGCCTTGACAGGAAGCTACGATCTGTCTCCTAACAGTTGTTCAATGACTCCCCTCCCCAACCTTCTATGAGTCCTCGGGTCCTTGTGACCTGGCCATTTAGCCCGTTGTATGCAAAAAAAAGTGCTGTTCAGAGGTAAAACAACCCAGCAACTATGTATAACGGGAAAGGAGTCAAGAAAAAAAAATTAAAACTATACAGTATATTAGACATATTTTTCACGAATAGGTTTTTAAATTGCCCCTTGAATGAAGAGAAAAAATTACATATTTAGATAAGTAATGATGATGAGGCAAAATACTGAATTGAAGTAGAAAAGAGAAGAACAAATTTACGACTTTTTAATTTTTTTAATTTTTTTTGCTAAATTATGGGTTTTGAGAATAGTTGAAAAAAGAATATATGCATTACGAAACATGCTTTCAGTCCGAATCAGTTCAATTCAAAACCAGACAACTCCCCAATTTTTTTTATATTTAATCAATTCCGATCCAATCCAAAAAAAATTCTTGTAAGCATGGAACTGATGAACAGTTAGCTGAAAACATTGATTTACCTTCGAGCGGGATACGAACCCACGACCTCCTGAGAGCATTCATCGGATTTTTTTAAATTCATTTTGACGTTTTCACTTAAATTCTCTCCCTTTGTCAGGAACGTACCCAGGGGTGTTGAGGGCGGATGGAACCTGGGGTTTCGCGCCCCCCCCTCTCCGAAAATCCGGTCGCCTTATACGAAATCTTAAACTTGTCTACTACTTGCTTTGAAATCCAAAACAATTCTCTTTGTATTATTTTATTTTAGCCCCACAATAAATGTCCGACACTAAAAATAGACTTTAAAAGCAACTATAAAATTTCATTCTATATAGAACATCATTTTAACCTTGACTGTCCGATGGAACATTTTAATAATTGGGAAACCCTACTCAACACTCTTTGCAAAAAAGATAACAGGAAACTCTATACCTTTGATTCTAAATGCTTACGCAATTTTTTGGGCATTAGGTGGTTGAACTTTGTAAGTAATGATGAGGATACGCAAAGGAGTCCGCAACCTCCTTTAAACAGCATATTGTGCAGAGAGAGACTCCACTGGTTTGGCCATGTTGCCCATATGGATAATTATGATTAGCGAATAGGGTTATGAACAGTATCCTCAAAGGCCTCAGAAAGAGGGGGAGACTTGGAATGCGGTGTGCAGACAGTGTCAAACAGGACTTGTAGAACCTGGTCTAGAGTGGTGAGATGCAGCAGATATAGCTCAGGACAGAAATGCTTGGAGAACTAAATTGCACGGTCTGGTTGGACCTCCGTAGCATATGGCTGCTTGAGGATGATGATTAAATTAAATCCGGGGCTAAATTCTCAGTCCCTCCACGAACTAAATTCTGTGTACATGCCTGATCCCTAGTAACCTTATTTCAATGACTCGAAGGCCACGTGTAAGGAAATAACTGTTGTTTATTCTTTTATGTTATTTTAACCAAGTGGCTTTTATTTTCTGCGTGTAAAGTTTTGACCTGAAACGCATATTTTAAAATTTCAACTGAAGAATTATTGCCAACTTTCTATGTTTGAATACGAGTAACAGATTTAATTCCTGTTTGTTTAAAGTAATATCCTTCGGGGAGAGTTTTGAAGTGTTTTCAGTTCCTTGTGAAAGAGAAAAATTCAGCCACGAATGTCTCTTTGGGAAATGAATAGAGTAACCGCAAATTTACTTCTGTCAAAGGAATTGTGACAGTTTGCGCTTGAGAGCGAAAGACAAAAGGTTTGATTATTTGAGATTTGCAAACAAGGTAATCTTCCCTTGAGAGGGAAGAAAAAAGACTCAGAGGTAGAATTGATGAAAGAAAGATTGAAAGAGGAGAATATATGGAAGCAAACAAGAATTTTTTTATGTCTTTTAAATTCAAGCATAATCTATTTCTCTTTTCTCGTTTGATGAACAATTTCTCGTAAGCTGTAAGAGCTAAGCTCCCCGAATTCGTTTTACAGCTCCCTCGTATCATACCTTAAACAAACGTAAGAGTTTTGGCTGCAAAAATCCCCCCCCCTCAATAAGAGGTAAGAACTGCTTCTAAACGGCAACAGTTTTCTTTCATTTTCAGTTAAAGGATCTAGACTTCCAAATTTTCTTCCCCGCCCTCAAAAAGCCCCCTCACCCCCCGGAAGAAAAAGAATTTCTCTTAAACGGTAAGATCAACAAATTCCATACACAGCTTTATTTTATCGTACTTTAATGAAGGGTAAGTGTTTGGCAGCCCACTCTTTCTTGCTCCTTCGGAATGGGACTCCCTCCCCAACGAAACGAGAGGAGAATTTCTCCAAAACGGTAAAAATCCCGAAATTCAGTATACAGATGTCACATCCGCAGCATATAATTCCTTAGGGAGGCCACTGAAGAAGGCATGCCTATATGCCTCAATGCTTGTAAGAATTCTTTTAACGATCCAAAGATGTGGAAATCGGAAAGAAGCATGTCTGGTCGGTAACAGGATCTCCCAACCCTTTGATAATTATTTGCTGCGTAGGTCCGAGCATAGTCGTGAAGAAGAATGATCACTTTTTTAACATTTTTAGGGTGTTTTTAAACCAAATACTTTCTTCTTTCTTGTCAGGATATCGGAATAATTCTAGACGTTTATTGTTACCTCATAATCCAATAAATCTGCACGTGTTCACCCATCACAGTCGCAGAAGAGGGAGCCATGACCTTGTAATCTGACTTCTGCATTTCGTTTTTTGTTTTGTTCTTGGTTCGTACGACGTTATATGCCATTTTTGCACTTTACCTTTCATTTGCGTAGTGAGGGGCCCATGTCTCCCGAAACGTGGCAATCAAGTCAAAATACGCATTCCTCTCCCTGTCGAGTCCGTCTAATTTGTTTTATTATCTCAATTATTGAATATATCTCTGTTATACGTGTATTTTCAGAAGAGTATTCTTAACTGGGAATGCTGCTCATTAGTCGTCATCCGTGGTATAGCTGTGAAGTTTTCAGATGTTTGCGGAAGTCAACGCCTGCAAATTGTTTTATTGCACTCGTCCCCACTTATAGTTGGAGAGGTTAAGGCGCGGGACGATAAGATGCAGAAATAACCAAGGCAGAAAGATGGTGACTTAGGAAAGGAAGAGTCACATTCGTTTAAGAGCCAGATTTCCACGTCATTAACCAAATGAGTGCAAGAGCAAAGCAGCATTCAAGCTACGACAAGCCAATTGGAGAAAGTCTCCAAGGCATATCAAATTATAAGTTATAAGCATAGTCATTTCTTTAAATTAAAAGCAGGTAATTATAATTTTCGTTTAGATGGCAGAAAATATGTAGTTCCACTTGTAAAAAAGGAAATATTACACAAATATATTTTACATTTAGCACCAAAAATGTTTAATCTGTTACCTAGTGAGCTTTGAAATTGTAATGGTGGAATATTTATCTCTAAGAAAAAAATTAAAGTTTTATCTTTCACATACATTCGACTTGGATTTTATGTTTTCATTTCTACGATAAAAATTAGAATTCAAATGTTTTTTTGCTGTACCCTTCTTGTTCTGTACGTAGAAAATGTGTATTTTCCTTTGTTTTTAAATTAAAATACTTATTTTTATATTTAAAAAATGCGAGAACATTATTAGTTTGTTACCATCCACCTTGTGTGGATCATTAGATTGTAATTAAGTTGTGAAAATAAGTTGAACTTTCTTTTTTTTATTTCTTGTAATGCTAACTATAACAACCCAGATAAGCGAATGCTTTTGGGTTGTTTATATTTTACTAAATGTATAGTCTGATGTGTTGAAAATAAAGTATTTTGATTGATTGACTAAACACATGCGCCCAAATACGGTTAACATACACAGTCGTATCAGAATAATATGACCACCTACCATACATATATTGCGGTAGGTGGTCATATTATTATGATACGACTGTGTATGATGGTGAGAAATATGAAATAAGTATGCAAAGATAACACCAATCCGAAACATGGGTTATGAGAAACAATGCCCTTGGCAGTCATCCTCTCAAGGCGACGGAAAATTCGTAGGAGATGCGGTAAAACGGCAAAACTGAATTACACTTGCTGTTGGAAAGTAACGACTCTTCCGTTACAGGACTCTTTTACTGATGCGACAAGCATCTCCAAGGAAAAATGTACCTCCCTCAGGATTACTTCCAAGTTCAGTTGAAACCGCTCGGCTTCTTCCATGTTCTACTAAGCGCATTTTAGTACCTAAATTGTTGGGTTGTTTTACCTCTGAGCGGGACTTTTTGCACACAATGGGCTAAATGGTCAGATCGCAAGGACCCCAATGGTTCAGAGAACATTGGGGGGAGGGGACCCACTACACAGCTGTTAAGAGACAGATTGTAGCCTCTCATCAAGGCCACCCAGCGTATTCTTTAACGCGCACATGTCATGGCTTTCCTGCACACTGAACACGACTTAACGTCCCATCCGACGGACAGCAGCCTTTACAAGCCCATTGGTGTCCCCTACTGACCAAGAGGGGAGTTTTTCAGAGATAAATCTCAACGCTGTTCCAGGCGGGTGTCGAGCCTGATAACTGCAGATTACGAACCTGGCGCTTCTAGAAGGAGCCATAGAGGATATCTGTGAGGAAAGAGAGATTTCATCAGAAAAACAAAACAAGAAAGAAATCATTCGCCCATTATTCGAAGATCGAAACCAAGTACCCTTGATCAGTAGCTAAGCACGCTAACCACTCGGCCACCGGAACGGTAAAAATCAAAGTGGTTTTAAATTCGAACTGAAATTTTATCATATCACACAATCGTGAATATTTAACGCGATATAGGGTGAAATCCGTAAGAAAAATGTCGTCTAGGTGAGTTTTATTTGGGAAGTTTGGGAGATCGAAAAGAATTCAATTAAAATTCCAAAATGTAAAATACATGAACTATTCACGTTTACTAAATAAACGTAACATTAACTCTCTTAATACAGTTCTTTTTTCTGGGGTGGGATTACTTTGTGCCCACCACCAACTCTTTGCAGCATCTTTACTCCCTGCAACAAGCACACGAATATTTATTTTCAGTACAAACTCCTATTTATATTATTTATCACTTTATAGATAAGGTGACCAGATGTAAAGAAGAAGTTCTGAAGGATTCACTTTTTATTAGAGCGACCACATTTAAAGAAAAAGATTCGGGGACCTTTAAAAATTTAATCGGAAAGATTGACTTTTTATAAAATTATTGCATTAAAAAGTAGCACAATCTTTTTTTCTTTAGAACATATTATTACACAGAATAATATGTTATTATAAGTTATATATATTATTACACAGAATAATAACCTTAATAACTCTTAGCACAAAATAAACCTTGAATAACCTAGGTTAATTAACAAAAATCACTGTTATCGTGCCCCTACTTAATAAAAAGAGATTTTCTATAAAATATTTTCGGCAAGTTTTGCACTAAAGATTTCATAAGAAAATTTGTTTTCACTTGCAGCGAAGTCTTCACGATATCCATTTTTATACGTGATTTCTCATGCGTTCATATTTAATTCATTTATTTTTTTTCAATTGGATAGAAAGAAAAATTCTGCTCCGGCAGTTTCCTAAATGATTTCTTCGTTCAAAAAAATTATAATTTTTGTCTTTTTTACCCTTACTAGATTCTGAAGGAGGGGGGGGGGGATGGCCCCCAAGCCTCCCGTAGATTAAGAAGAGATAGAACTGAAGAAACAACTTGCACAGTAACTAAGCCATCGGCAACCATAATGTACGCGATGATGTCAGTAAGTAGAAAAAATACATGCATTCTCTACTGGTCTCCACTATCATTATGATGATGACTCTTGTCTCGATTTTCCATTCACCAGCATTTCGACAGAAATATTTTATAACAGTTTTGACACTCTTATTCTATTAGTAAAAGTTAGCTCAAGTTGTACAGTCTATTTAATATTTAAAACAAATTCTAAAACTTAATTCCTTCAGGGAACATTTATTCGTTCGGGACAGAGGCTTTAATCCAGGGAATGTACCGAAAAATTGGACGTGTGGTTATCCTATTTATAGCTAACCTTCCATAAATCTAACGGTGAAACTAACTTCAAGGTTTGGTTTAGTTGTGTATCAATTAAAAACATTATCCACTTTACGGTTCTTAATATCACATCTTTTCTTGTCTTTTATCTTTCCCGAAAAAATCGCTTTCTATTTCCTTGCGACATCATTCGATCTTCTTACATTCAGACAAAATGTTCCAAGAAGCTAGCTGTGACGTCACTAGCGGTCCATCATAGCAAGGAAAATGAAATTGTTGTAGGTTTTTAAGATTTCTGGCATCTTTTCAAGCGATACATCCTCATTTAAAACTTCAGCAACATTGCTTTAACTGAAAATGATTTATTCGCTTTCGCACCGCCAATTAATTCCTGATGCGCCATAAATTCCTTTTATTTCTTTTTCTAAAAGAACTTCGTTTTGTTATTGGGAGGAAAAAAGAACATTTCGATCTAATGATGGTTGAGGAACTAACGAACTCAGACGACGATGAAATTAAGAAAAGAAGAAGACGCATTAGAGAAGAAAGTCCGCGTGGCCAGTCAAAACAAAAGAGTTGACCTTCCTCTGGAAGAAAAGAACTTCAGGAAGGATATAACCTCGAAAGAAGAAGCTATCAGTTGCTGAGTGGTGAGGGGTGGTGCACTCACCTCTTTCGCAGTCGCTCCCGAGGGACGGGCCCATGTCATTGGTTTGGCTGGCACGATGGCTCCTTTTTGCTTTATTTTCTCTTTTGCTTTATTGCCTGTTGCCAGAGTGCAGGAAGACTTTACGGTGACGTAGAGCCCGCACGTGGCTGGTTATTGGTCCCTTGCGGTCGCAGCGTTCAGGTACAGGAAAGAAGGAAGGAGGTTTGCAAGCGAGATGAGCAGCACTTCTCACCTGCGGCACCTTCTGCTGCTTCCTCTTGATCTTCTGGAGGGTGGGGATGGGGTGTTAAGTCGAGGATCCGTGCATGCAGAGATCGTTGTTGGGAGTGCGAATGGCAGTGAAAGCACCTCTTCCACGGAGCAGTACGAAAAAAGAAGAAGGTACACTTGGAGATTCGGTGTTCTCTATGCTTGTGGACCTCACTTGATATACACAGTGAAGAAACTAGAACATTCCTGGCCCAATTCAGCAATGGTAACGCCTGATTATTATTATTGCTATTTGTTTCGCCTTCTAATTTTTTTTTCAGTTATTTTGTTACCCCTCTGAGGGATGAGATTATTGTGTTAACGTTTTATTAGCACTTTCTGTGGCATTAAAAGTTTGGAGAAAAAGGTCAGTTGAAATTTATTTTAGAAAGACAAAACATTTCTTTTTTTCTTGTTCTTCAAAATTGAAATGTTCAGTTTTAGGTTTTAAAAAGTTTCCAGAATTCGGGATATTTGTACAATTATCATGCAAGTTTAACTATAATGAGGTTAACAGTTACAATAACTGTTAGCCTCGTTACGGTTAAAACTGCGAGGTAATCAAACAACCAATGGTTGCATGATTACCTCAAAACACTTAGTCCAACATCCTCAATTCGTTCCCAAATTCAGTTAGCAGGGTGGGTGCACTGCACTCGAGTGTCATTGGTCAGGAATTTCTCCTCTTCCTCAGGCCTCCATGTCTCGCCTAGAGATACGATACCGTTAGGCTTGATAAGAGGATGCAACTGGGTTTGGGAAAATGATGCCACTGAATTCGCAAAAAGAACATCGTTGAGATTAGAAAGAGAATGTTAGTGATCTTGGGAAAAGTAAATTGGTCTTAGAATAAATTGTCTAAGATTTAGAACAATTGAGTTAGAAAAAAACAATTAGTCCTAAGAATAAGAAAATGTGAACTCTATCAGACATGTAAAGAAGAGGCCATTGGACTTGGAAGGAAGACACCTTACGCTTCTAAAAAAGGATACTGTTGAGATTCGGAAGCAGATATCTTTGATCTTGGAAAGAGGACATCGTTGCATTTTTAAAAAAAATAAAGGCCATTGTGTTTGCAATGAGAACAGGTGTTGAGTTGAAAAGAGGACGTCGTTGGACTTGGAAACTTGTTTTTATAATGAAACATTTAGACCTGGCTCTGGGGACAGGAACATGGTCGGCAGCAGGGAGGGAGTTATGGGGGAACAAATCGCTTCTTCTGGAAATTCGCACAGAGATTCAAAAATGACACATTCATATTACACTTTCCCTCACCCGCTTCCCACGGGACATACATAAAATATCTTTCCGCCTCAGGGAGTTCTACTCCCACCACCTCAACCTCTTGGGAATGTTTCGGTTAGTACTTATGCACCGAAGAATTACTTGGTATTAAAAATATTCTGGATGGCCTTGATGAGAGACGTAAAAATTGTCCACTTTGAACCATGGGTCTCTGTGACAGTACTTAAAAGTGCAGCCACTGAGAAGTAAAACAATCCCACCCTCTCACATGCTCATACGAAGATACGTCACAACGAGGCGCTTTGTCATCAATAAAATTTCCGTGCGAAGATACAAGTCGATCATCTCCTTCGTGGAGAAAATCTGCGCCTTTGCCGCCCAGCTCTCCTCTCCAAGGAGACCTCCTCCATAGCTCGCGCTCCTCGCTCCGCCCTTTCTGTCCCCTGCCGAGTTGTCGAGGTCACGTGAGCAGTGACCGTTTGGCTTGCACTCTGCCGTGTCTGTCTAATTAGTCGGCATTCGTTACCGTCGGGTGTGGCGCCCTCAGGAAGGCTAATTACGCAGGACACCACCTTGGGGCTCTCCGCGAAGCAAGCGGACACGCTCCGAGCGACCACGCCGCGGTGAATAAGTAAACGCACTGTTTGTTCAGGTTATGTAAATCCTCGAGCTCACTCTGTAAACACGCTTTACATCACCGGCAATCGCCGCTGCCCGCGCTCGCTGCACACAGCCGACTCTCAGCAACCAAAGAACCATCTGCCACTTAATATTTCATTCGGACGTTCCAAAAATGAGCACTCGAGGAAATCGCCACTCCTGCAACGTGCGCGTACATACAGCCACGCACACACACGAACACAAATGCACCTCGGTGGTGTATTTCCTCATTCTGTCGAGCATGCGCACAAGATCGTTTTCTTGCGATGAACTCGATACTAAATTCCACCGGTGAAAGAAAATTTTTAGGTGCTTTTTCTGAGCGTGTCCAGTCTTTCATCTTGGTTTATGCTAATGAGCTTGGCTTGACGTGTTTATTAAGTGTTGTGTTGTTTCGGCTTCACCCAGATGGATACCAAATCAGCCTTTAACGTTTGGGGATGGAGGAATGGTGGTGTGTGTGTGTGTTGAGGAGGGGAAGAGGGTTAGCACGAAAGCTTTTCTCTTCTAATCGCTCTTTTGACAACAATAAAGTAAGTTAGTGATTATTGAACTTTTCGCTTTAAAGGTTATTGGATATAACGTCAGAGGAGCGACAAATAACATAGTTACAGGGAGGGGCGAATTATCGAATTTTCTCTGAAGCTTCATATCTCCCTTGTATCTGTCTGCTATTGTACCTTGGAGGAGGGAATTAGCATAATAAGTTTGATAGTACCGTTTCCTCAGCCGAAGAAATTCTACATTCCTCACTCAGGCTGCTGATAGATTTTTATGAAGACTTTACTGGAATGTTGCATGCATGCCTGCTCATGCCCAATTAGGTGTGGAGTTCGGCTCATTCGTCAGGACGCCAGGTTCGAAATCTTAAATTCCCAGGTTCGGGTCAGAACTGTTTCAGAGTTTTTCCGCTGACCTCCACCCTGCCTGCCTTCGATGAGAAAGGGGACAGATATAAGCTTGGAAAGGCCACTGTCCGTCGGATCCTGTGCACCTTAAAAATACGCTGGATGTCTTGACGGGAGGTGAGACGGCAGGGTATCCTTTCACCAATCTTTTCTGAGCCACCGTGGTCCTTGTGACCTGACCATTTAGCCCATTGTGTGCAAAAAAGTGCCGCTAAGAGGTAAAACAACCCAATCCAACACATGCCAAATTAAATAGTCATCAACAGCCAAGCCAGGTTTATCTCCACAAAATTCCCTGCCCTGCCCACGGTCAGTAGGGGACACCGATGGGCTTGGAAAAGCCGCCGTCCGTCGGATGGGATGTTAAGCCGTGGCCCTGTATGCAGGAGAGCCATACCCTGAGCACATTAAAGAACACACTGGATGGCCTTGACGGGAGGCTACCATCTGTCTCCCAACAGCTGTTCCAGTGGGTCCCCTCCCCGAACCTTCTCTGAGCCTTCGGGGTCCATGTGACCTGGCCATTTAGCCCATGGTGTGCAAAAAAGTGACGCTCAGAGGTAAAACAACCCAACCCAAAGCCAGGTAAGGAAAAAAATGATATTGGAGAAAAACATGTAAAGTTCTATACCAGTTAAGGCTAAAGTATAGAAATGGGGCAAATATTTCCAAAACAGGTAGGAATTGGAGAAATCGGAAGTGGGGAATAAATAGGACTGTATGGAGGAAATAAAATAAATGCTAATGTAAACGACCTTCAACGTGTTTTACAAGGTTATTTATTATCGTTTTAACTGTGACAGACAGAAAAACAAAACTATCACAAACTTATAGAGCATCAAATAAATAAAAAAAATAAATAAATACCCCCCTCAAGCAGCTGCTTGCCACAGAGGTCTGACAGGAGCCTGTCAGTTTATATGCCATAGTAGAAGGTCTGAGAGGATGGGAGGACCTCAGCAGAAAAACGACACAAACAGCCATGCCTTACCCGGTGGCTCGAACCCAGGTCCCTTAGATCAGTAGCGAAGCGCGCTAACCACTCGGCCATGGGACGGCATCAAAACATTAAAAATAAAAAAATAATAATAATTATCCCATCCTGTACACTGAACGGACAAACTAAATGATACCCTCAATGCTAAGTCAATGGGGAGACATATTCCTGGCTCCGTTACCATTAAAATAAATGTTGTGTAACAAAATATCAGAGAAAATTCATAAATTTCATTGATTTTTTTTCTTTAGAATTAAAAGAGTTATGTAGATATTTGGGTTCTTGAATAATGACCATTAACTGGTATAACTCTACAATTTCCTTTCGGCAATCTTCTCTTTTCCAGACTACCATGTTTCGGCCATTCGACGTTGCTCTCAATACTTGAATTTCCATAACTCTTTCACTTCGAAAGAAAAATCGATGAAATTTAGCCTCGAAAGTGGGGAACAAAGAACATCCCAAGGTAATTTATTGAGTAGCTTTGAATAGTTGAAGATAGAATGAAAATATCAACATCAAAGTTGTAAAACATCATCAAATTGAGCTAAAATCATTAAAATATTTATAATTTTATGTAACAGTTTTGCCAGCTACAACGTCACAACATGTCTTCCATTTCCATGATACCATTTGTCTGAAGTAAGATACTACAGCTGTTAGGCGCGCAATTCATCAGCCAATGGATCTGGGATGAAATCCAGACAGATCGGAATATTTGTTTTCAACAAATCCGCAAAAACACTTGTGCTGGGTTGTTTTACCTCTGAGCGGCACTTTTTTGCACACATTGGGCTAAATGGCCAGGTCACAAGGACCCCGAAGGCTCAGAGAAGATTTGGGAGGGGACCCACTGGAACAGTTGTTGGGAGATAGAAGGTAGCCTCCCGTCAAAGCCATCCAGCGTGTTTTTTAACGTGCACAGGGTTTGGCTTTCCCACATACGGTACCATGGCTTAACGTCCCATCCAACGGACGGTGGCCTTTCCAAGCCCATCGGTGTCCCCTACTAACTGAGGGCGGGACGGGAAGTTTTGCGGAGATAAATCTCAACGCTGACCCACAACAGGAAGTAGAAATGCCCCTAAGATGGATGATTCACATATCCCCATTTTTCGAAATAAACACGTGCTCGTTTAATGGTGGATCTCACAGCTTGCATTAATTGGGGAAAGTGTACGGCTGCCTGCTTCAGCTGTGGCATCTTGCATGAGGCAGATGCCACCACGTGAAACGTCAGGAGAACGAAATCGAGTGGGTAACAATACTCGGAAAGATTCCTTTTCATTACGAAACGACGATGACAGCGTCATATTGGCTGCTACGGACCAAACTAAACTAATAAACGAACTTATCTAAAACAATAATGATAACGAACAAATAAAAAAAATAAATTTAATGAATGATAATAATAAAACGCATGGATTGGAACTGCTTTGAAAGAACTTTTCATTGACACAACCGTTTCTTGAAATGCAATACAATCAGAATCGCGTAGATCTTAAAGTTTGAAAATTACTTTTCATGCTAGGATAATGTAGCAATGACGCTTTTAAGCATTACACTAGCACGTGTAGAGAATGTTTATGCCACGCAGTGAGATCGGCAAAATGCGTGCAAGAGATGTGCGCTGTGATTCATAGCGCACATCTCTTGCACGCATTTTGAGCTTTCATAGAGCTGTGATTGGTTAGCTATTTCGCAGCGTTTAAATCATTGCAGCGTTGGTAGATGCTAAATTGTACATTGTACATATTGTTTAAGGATTTCTTTTTACAAATTTCGTTATACTGATAATATTTTTTGGAATCGGGGTACATTTTTACTTCGTTAAAGTGATATTCGTTAAAATGAAACATTTTCACATAAAGATACATAATAAATTGGACTGGGGTGAAATTTTTTCGCTTTGCTGAATATTTCATTACTCTGGCGTTCGCTGTATCAGCATTTTACTGTATAGCTTTTACCTTTCCCCATTGTAATGGAAAACAATTTGGGAAGGCAATCGCAAATAAAATTGGGCATAAAGCTGTAAATTTTAGGGGCCAAATTAATGGTTTTCTACAAATTAGAAATTGATTTTTTTCGCTCTATGTTCAATGGTTCACAAGTGGCGTAATGAATGAACTTGAAAAACGAATTGAAAGTCGTACACATTGACAAAGATTTGACTTCCTCCATGCCATTTCCTATTTGTTTCCTACTTCTGATTTCTCTAATTCTCTTCTTTTTTTCTCCAGACTTTTGCGTCACTCTGACTTTTTCTAGACTTTGAAAAGATATTTGATAAATTAAAACGTTTTTTTAAATTAACAATTACTCAGATTTTGTAAGTTCGTTAAATTCTGAATTCTGAATGTGAGAATCCTTTATTATACAGGGTGGGGCACAGAAACTTCCTTTTCCTGACGGCACCTTTGTGAAGGGAGGTAAGGTCGTAGAAAAGTGGGGATGGGTTTGACGAACGCAGCAGTCACGGAAGTTGTTGTCTAGTACCCCTCAGTAGAAAACATGAGGTGGACGAAGGAGCAGCGTGCGTTTGCGGTCGAAGCCTATTTTTTGAACAACCGTTCCTATGTGGCGGTGCAGCGTGCGTTCCGTACTCACTTCGGAATTTAGCCCAGAGATCCGGTTTCTGACCGAAAATCGATTGTTTTGTGGGTAGAAAGCTTTAGGACAACCGGGAGTGTGGTGAAAAAAAGCCCAGAACGACGACGGACCGTTACGACGCCAGAAAATGTGGAAGCAGTTCGACAGTCGATTTTGAGATCTCCGAGACGCTCCGCTCGCAAACGTGCAGTCGCCCTAGGAATATCCAATCGATCAATGCATCGAATTCTTCATGAACCTCTTCATTTCCATCCCTACAAGATGTGTATTGCGCAAGAATTGTCACCACGTGATTTCCAGAACCGAATAACGGCGTGCGAAACTTTATTGGAAACTGTTCCCCTTGACGCAATTGTTTTCTTTAGTGATGAGGCACATTTTCACCTATCCGGATGTGTCAATAAACAGAATATGCGCTTTTGGAGTGGTAACAACCCTAGAGAGCTCCATGAGAGGCCACTTCACAGTGATAAGGTGACAGTATGATGTGCGTTGTCGAGAGTTGGTATTATTGGTCCTTATTTTTTTAAGGAGGACAATCGAGCAGTTACTGTCGATTCACAGCGGTATGTGGATATGATTCAAAACTTTTTCGAACCAGCTCTTGCAGAAATGAATCTAGGAAATGTCTGTTTCCAACAGGATGGTGCCACGGCCCACACAGCCTGAGCTTCGATGACAGTTTTGAGGGCAATGTTCCCCGGACGGCTCACACGATTCGAGGTGACATCCCGTGGGCGGCGCGCTCGCCCGATCTAACGCCCTGTGATTTTTTTTTATGGGGATACCTCAAGGCAGAGGTTTTTAAACATCGCCCCACAAACCTGCTTCAGCTGAAGAATGTTATTCGGCAGGAAATAGCCCGAATTCCGCTGGACATGTTGGAACGTGTAGAGGGAAACGTCAGAAATCGGTTGCATCAGTGCATAGAGAACGGTGGCCACCACCTTCAAGATATTTTGTTTAAAACAGCATGATTCGAAATTTGAAATTATGTTCTTTCATTATCAAAAAATAAATTTTGTTTATCAGCAACAATTTTTCTTTCATTCGACTTCAAAAAAAGGAAGTTTTTGCGCTCTACCCTGTATATTAGTTTACTCACTAAATACACCATGTTCGAGTTGGAAATAGTTAATTTTTCCGTAAACTACCTAAATAGGAATCGTGCAATGCCCCTTGTTAGAAGCATCGTTTTTCATTATCTTTACCTCTTAAATTACAGAATTCGTCATTCCATCCAACGAGCGATTTAGGTAGGTAATATCAATGTCTTTTGCAATCCAACAGTCAAGAAAAATGTATTGCATTACATACTACACTGAAGTGCCATTGAATTAGGGATAGCAACCTAGTAACGTGTTGGACCCCTTCTGGCCCTGATAACGTCCTCCACATGACGAGGCAAGGACTCCACAAGCTTGCGTAAATGTTCCACAGGTATGGCGACCCATCCATCCTCCAGAGCTGTCCACAATTCTCTCAAGGTCGTCACTGATGGGACGAGGCCGAGCCGAATGCTGAGACAATGAAGTGAGCGTTGCACGATCCATGCACTGACTACGCGGCTGGAACCCGTTTTCAGATGGGAGGTGATTTCTGATAATGTCTGGCCCCTATCGGTCCATACAATGCGGGTCAGACGGCGAAGCCCACGATCATTCAAGGCTTGTTGTCCTTTGCGGTTTGTCCGGGTGCTTGTCTTTTTGCAAGAATTTTCATATTCCCGGAACATTCGTGAAACTGTCGTACGAGAAAATCCAAAGTTCGATGACAATTTCGGAGATCGAGTGTCCCATCCGTCGGGCACCTACCATCTGCCCTCTGTCAAATGCATCTAAATCCCGCGCCTTTCGCATTACGCTTCTCACGACGAATGCTTGGGGAAGCCAAAGCTGACAGCTATATATGACCAGAGTTGCAGCCACGCATGCGCGCAAATGCGGGACTTGCGGTACTGAATTTAGATAACGTCTCCTATCCCTAATTCAATAACACTTCAGTGTGCATGTGATATCATTTACAGACCAAGCATTCTTTAATTTTAATTAGATGATTTTTCAATTCATAGTATTCATTAAAAATGCAGAATTTTTTTAATCAAGGTAATTTCTTGATTTCTTAATATATATATATATTTGAATTCATTACTCATTAGAAATGTATGTTTTCATTTTTAAGTAGAGAAATTTTCCTTCGGCTCATTAAGACTACAATTGTTTTCCTGCGGCTCTTTAAAGCTACAGTAGTTCTTCCTAGTGACACCTCACTAAGTTTGGATTGAACTGGCCTCTGCTACATAAACTAAGGTTGGGAAAACTTTCATTACATTGCTTAGGATAAAGACGTTTGAAGTAAAAGTTATCAACTCAGTCACATACTAACTCATAACATTTATACTGTCTGACTGTATGTCATATTGGAAGAGTATAAACTCCCCACCTAGGTTGCCTCTTTACCAAACATTGATGGTTTCTTTTTCAGATTAAAAATATTTCATTTATCGCCTTTTTTTTAGGATGGCTTCACTTTGCTGTGTCCGGTATCAGGTATCGATATTTGCATTCATCCACAAAAACTGAGTGAGCTATTTCTCTCTAAGCTAATGACACTTCTTCTACCAACAATTCTGTTCCCTCAGAATCCTTCTGGTTTCACACAAACAATTTCTGTCTGCATTATCGCTCTAACTCAGCTGTTACCAACCTTTTGGAGCAAATGTCAAAACGATATTTTTTCAAGTATCATTTTGTAAAACTGTCTTTTACTAAGAATTACTTCCCTGTATGTCCCGTAGCCGAGTGGTTAACACGCTTGGCTACGGGACCCGGGTTCGAGCCCCGGGTAAGGCATTGATGTATGTGTCGTTTTTCTGCTGAGGTCCTGCCATCCTCTCAGACCTTCTATTCTGGCAGTCATATAAACTGACAGGCTCCTGTCAGACCTCTGTGGCAAGCAGCTGCTTGAGGGTATTTATTTTTTTATAAAATTAGTTGAAAACTAGATGCCAGTTTGACAAACTAAACGTCTCCATAAATTTCTAAAACGCTTCGTTTGGACCACTGATCAAAAACTGAAATCAAAAACTTCAAACATCTAACTTTTATTATGCATTTATATCTCGCAAATATTACATGTTGTTTTTGCATATAAATTTTTGATCTATTAAGAGGTTTTTGAATAGAAATGTGGCAGCTAAACGCCCCAGAAAACGTTACGTAAAAATAAATAAATATTGATGTTTTATCTACGGTCATTTCTGTAATAATAAGTAAAGTTCATTCAGTTTTCTTAATTCATTCGGAAGTTATGATGGCTGAATGGTTTACAAGTTCCGAAACAAAAACAAAATTTAAAACCTCTGATCTATACCAAGAAAAAATTCTCTTTCAAAAACTATTATCCTACAGCAATGAACTAAATGTTTCGTAATTTTGATATGCTTATTTTAAAATGTAATAAAATAAACTGCAATATTGCATAAAATCAAAACTACCAAATTTTGAAAAGTATACATAGCCAACTTAAAACAAGCTTTACAAAAACAAGCCAAGCGACAGACTGTTGCTTCTGGTGACTGCGCCCAGCTGTTGAGAAATGGTGCTCTCAAAACAATCTTTCTTGTTTAAATGCGATGTCTCTAAAAAAAGAATTATTTGAAAACTTCCTATTTGCAGGAGCCTGGGATGTGAAGTAAGTCAAAGACATAAGAACGGATGACTTCATCGCCCATAACGTTACCAGTTGAAAGAAGACACAGATTGATTTTATGGCTACTTTCGGATGAGTGTGAATACTTTTATTACACGCTTGGAATACTTAATCCCATTTCGCAGAAAACAAACTCTCAAAAAGCCCATAAATAAAATAAAATCGTATAACCTTTCTAATGTCTTGCAGAATAATATAAAATTGAAATTCTTCCAATAATATTCAGCTCTTTGCTTGTTAAAATTACAATGAGAACTTATTTAGTTGAACGACAATAAATTTTCAAAAAATGAAAGCAAATATAAAACTATTGTAAATCAAATAACACTTAAGTCATGAGCAATGATGCTAAAACCTATAAAATCTTTTTCTTAATATATTTGTTGCCCATTTCCCTTATTAAAATATAATTGAGAATTTAATAAGCCTTCTGGCAATAAATTAATATTTCAAAAACATTAGAACTAGTTAAAAATCTTGTGCCATAAATGGGATGGGGTTGGCAGAGTCGATAGAGAGCCAGGCTCGTAACTAGCAGTTCCCACCTGACCTTGGTCAGAAGAGGATACCGATGGGCAATGATAGGCCGCCGTCTATCGGATGGGACGTAAAGCCGTGGTTCCGTATGAAAGAGAGTCGTACCCTGTGCACGTTAAAGAATACACTGTATGAGCTCGAAATGAGGCCTATAACAGCTGTCCAGTTGGCTTCCTTCCGCTATCTTTTCTCATCATTTGGGCTTCTTCGTCACTTTCCATTGTACCATAAAAGAGTAGATATTTTAACTTTAACTTTTATCCTTCTGTGGAATGAGTTTCAAAGATTGTTTACCATATAGAAAGTGTAACATACTCTAATTGACAAAATTAATCATTGGATAACACAGCTTTATTCATCAATATTTTAATTTTAATACCATCCCCGAAGATAAAAATATGCTGTTACAGGCAACAGTACATGTAAATTTTGAAAATCCAATTGAAACTGATCTGCATTTGCACAATTCCGCAATTTCGAATGAATTAAGAAAACTGAATGAACTTTACTTATTATTACAGAAATGACCGTAGATAAAACATCAATTGCACCATGCAAATTGTTACAAACTTTAAAAAACACGGGTTGCAATCATATCACTCCATTTCAAAATTGTTGCTTCCAAGGAGATTAATTTCGTTATTTCTACTGAAGTGACAAACCATCGTCGTTTAGATCAGTGTTTCCCACTGAATATTTGCTCATGGCCTCCTTCTGAGTTTCTTCATTTACTTTAGTGACCCCCCCCCCCTTACTCCTCATAGCCGCTGTTAGTTGGAAAACTGTTCCATGTGGCATCTTGGAAGTGTGGCATGGTCCACATTGAGTATCACTGGTTTAGATTGTTCCTTGCAACGGGGGACTATTGGAAGACTTAAAACAGGACAGTAGCAGACAGAGGTAGCAAGATAGATCAAATGTGCCGAAATCGACACTTTGGAAACAGTGCCAAGAGATAGGAACTATTACCAGAAGAGTTGGCCAAGGTCACCCAAGAGTTATTTCACTCGAACTGGCCATTAACTGCAAAGGCTAAACAAAACAGTACGAAGATTTCGGGTCAACTCTCTCTCTCTCAAGGTTTCTGCGGACACAGATGAAAGGATCGTCTGAACTGGTGATGCCAACATATTTCTTGACGGTCTCGATTTAGCCTAAATCCAGATTTTAGACGTTGTTAAATTCGGAAAGAATGTGGAATGCGATACTGTCTCTTCAATATCAAAAAAATGGATACTTATAGAGATGCTGCTCTGGGATCCTTTTTTTTTCTTCCCTGCTGAGGAGTGGTCAACCACACAGGGTCCTGGTGCTGACCATATAAACCCACTGGACTGGACAGATATATGGCTCTGAGTTTGATTATGGATCCTGATTTTGCTGCACTGGTGGGCTTCTGTGGAGGGAAAATCTTCCGCTGTGTTTTCTGTTTGTTTGTGGGTTGACAGCCCCAAGTGAATAGATTCACAGGATATGTTTATCAGCTGGTCGATAATCCTGAGCAGAGGTCATCGCAGGCACCTGAACTCTTTGCTTCTATTGGCATCGTCAAATTCTACATTGGAGGAAGTCTTCCAGTGTAGATGGCTTCAGCCTTTAGTGGTGGGGGAACGGGTCTTTGCCCCATGTCTGCGATTAGGGGGCTGTTTGATATTGTCGGCATTCCATCTCTCAATAAACATAGTTTCTTTAAACATCCGACTAACCATTTTCTCTCCATAGGTAGTTGGAATGTGAGGACTCTGCACAGAGCTTTTTCTCTTGATGTCCTCACACAAGAATTCCACCATTATAATTTAGATATTCTCGGCTAGCAGGCGACCAGATGGACAGATAAAGATAAGATTCTTAAAAATAATCTTAAATTCCTCTTTTCAGGGTAGGACTACAATAAGCATCACCAAGGCATGGGTCTGCTTCTCAGCAGACACGCTAGTGATGCTCTTCTAGAATATGAGTGCATTAATGAAAGGTTTCTTACAGCAAAATTTCAGACAAGCATTAAAGACTTGAATATTATCTACTGTTATGCCCCCACCGAGGATGCCGATCAGGATGAGAAGGATAGGTTTTATGGATAACTTCCGGGTATTTTGAATTCTGTCAAGAAAGGCGATATTTCCCTTGTTCGTGGTGACTTCAATGCCGAAGTTGGTACTGACTCTGACCTTTGGGGAGGAGTAATAGGCCCTTTTGGTATTGGTAGCTGCAATGGCAATGGGCAACGTCTCCTACAGGTAAGTAAACTCAATGGATTCAGAATAACTAACACTTATTACAAACACCGCGACACATATAAGTAAACATGGGTTTTACCCGATGGGCTGCATAAGAATATGATTGATTACATATTAATTAACAGCAAATGGGCTAGTTCTGTTAGGAATACCAGGTCATATAGGGGAGCTGAAATTGGATCTGACCATTACCTTGTTAAAAGTGTCTTGCAACTTAAACTTAAAAAGTGTTGTGCTAAGATTAAAAAATTTACTTTTAATACTGAAGCTCTGAAAGATCCAGTTATAGACAAAGCTTACCATGATAGGTTACTTAGTCATGACAGTCACGGTATGCATACTACTGAAGTTGAGGAAGAATGGGACCATTTTAAACAGGCTTTTTTGGACACTAACAGTACTCTTTTAGGAAAAAAGGAGCAGAAAAGGCAGAATTATCTGAGTGATAAGGCACTTGAGCTTATTTCGGAAAGAAAGAACTGCAGGAATGTCCTTAATCAATACCCTAATAGTACTAATAGAAAGCATTACAGAAAGATTAATAAACCTATAAAGGATCAGTTAGCTGCTGATAAGAATCTTTGGCTTGATGGCTTGGCTGACAAAGCCGAGGAAGGAGTTAGACAGCACAACAGCAGAGAGCTATACCATATAGTTAATGTTTTGTGTGGTAGAAAACGGACAGATATACAGGGATTGAAGGATAAACAAGGTAAGGTTAGAGAAGGTGAGAATTCTGTCATGACTAGGTGGGCTGAGCATTTAAGTGATGTTCTAAACAATGTAGTTAGTTCTACTCCCATTGTTTGCAATGATGATAGATGCATTGATGGCTTTAATGTTGGCCCTATAACACAATCTGAAGTTATTTTGGCTGTTTCTAAACTTAAACTACATAAATCTCCAGGAGTAGATGAAATTACTACGGAAATACTTAGAGCTGGAAATGTTTCGGTTACCACTTGGATGACTGAAATTTTGAATATCTTTTATGATAAAGGCATAGTTCCTAAAGATTTTACCAGAGCTATTGTTATCCCTATTTTCAAAAAAGGTGATCGCAGTTCTTGTGATAACTATAGGGGTATTAGCCTACTCTCTGTTCCAGGTAAAGTCCTTTCCATGATTGTGCTTAATAGAATTAAGAATCTGGTTGACAGTCAATTGCGTGATGAGCAATGTGGATTCAGAAGTGATAGGGGATGTGTGGATCAGATATTTTCACTTAGGCAGATTCTTGAGAAATGTTTAGAGTTTCAGAAACCTCTGGTTGTTGGCTTTGTTGATTTCAAAACGGCTTTCGACTCTGTTGACGTCATAATTTGTGGTTAATTGTGAAATCATATGGTATACCAGACAAGTTAGTTAACATATAAAAGCTCTCTATAATAACACTGAGTCGTGTGTGAGAGTTGATAAGGCTTGTAGCAATTGGTTTAGCATTATTTCTGGTGTTCGACAAGGGTGCATTTTGTCTCCTTTTCTCTTTAGCTTGGTTATTGACTATGTTATGCGAAATTCACTTCAAGGGAAAGATTTTGGCCTTAAATGGACTGGAGATATGAAAATTTCTGATTTAGATTATGCTGATGATTTAGCCCGTTTGGCAAATGACGTTGATGAGATGAACTCTTTCATTCGAACTGTTGATGAAACTGGTAGTAGAGTAGGTTTGGTTATAAACAGAGAGAAAACTAAAGTGATGAAAATTGTTCAGGCAGGCTGTGATTAAGTTAATCTGAATGGTTGCAGTCTTGAGCAGGTGTCACAGTTTAATTATCTTTGGAGCTATGTAACAGATAATGGTGATGTGCGGCATGAGATTAACAGACGAATAGGGATTGCTGCCGGGACTTTTAAGAATCTATGGAGAGTGTGGAGAAATAGGCATATACACCTAAAGACCAAAATTAGACTGTATAATAGTTTGGTTCTTTCTAGGGTTAGTTATGGTAGTGAAACGTGGACACTTTGTAAACAAGATAGCAGGAAACTAGATGCTTTTGATTGCAGATGCTTAGCAGTATCTTGGACATTAGGTGGTTCAACTTTGTAACTAATGATGAGGTTAGGCAAAGTAGTCGGCAACCTCCTTTAAGCAGCATATTGTGCAGAGAGAGACTCCGATGGTTTGGCCGTGTTGCCCGTATGGATAATTATAGATTGGCGAATAGGGTTATGAACAGTGTGCCTAAAGGCCTCAGAAAGAAGGGGAGACCTAGGGTTCGGTGGGCTGACAATGTTAAACAGAACCTTATTAGAATTGGTGTGCAGTGGCCATATGCAGTAGATGTAGCTCAGGACAGACTTGCTTGGAGAACTAAATTGTACGGTCTGGTTGGACCTCCGTAGCCCATGGCTGCTTGAGGATGATGATTATGATGATGCTCTGGGATGGAGCAGCTATCAATGGTCTTACTCATCGAACATATGAATAGTGAGCTATTCATATGTTCGATGAAGGCTCCGTAACTGCTCAGAGGTACGGAGAAGAAATCCTTGAACCCTATGTGGGATTTTTTTAGGGATAAGTTTGGCGTGATTTCTTGTTTATGAACGATAATACCCATCTTCATAGAGCTAATATGGTACAGGATACTCTATAACGGAAGATATGCAAGGAATGACTGGCCAGCAAGGTCGCTAGACCGAAATCCCATCGAACAGGTATGGATGCCTTAGGGAGACGCATTGCAAAATGTCAGCCATCTTCTCGGTCACTCCGCGAGGTACAGTTAGCTATTGGGGAAGAATGAGATTTGTTGCCTCAGGCACTTCTGAACAATCTTATATTGAGCATGGATCAATGCTGTCAGGTCTGTTTACATGTCACAGGCCATCATACTTCATATTGATATCATATGTTCATATTTTCATATTTTGTAGCATTGGAAGTCGACTTCTGCGATATTCTCTTGTTTCAATGACGACATTTCAATACGTTTATGTCTGAACTGAGGGTTTTAATTTTTTTCACATTTCTTTGATATACTAAAATACATTTCTGAGCAAATATCAAATCTTCGAGCATTTCTGAGCATTTTATCAAATTTTCGTTTCATTACATCGTAAAATAAAAAGGTTATGCTGCATTTTGTTGCATTACCTTAATTTTAGCACACAGTGTATTTATCGTAAATAGAGGAATTTTCTTATTTGACAGTTTGGTATTATTTGTAATTTTTTAGGAAGGTGTATATTTGATAGCAAATAATAATAATATCTTTCTCCCAGAGTGAATTAAAGAAGCTTTTCGATATTTTTTATTCAAGGAAAATATCCTCTTAGTTTAGCGTCGATAACAAATTTAGAAGAAAAATTGTTTTGAACGGGTGTGGATACAAGACATTTTTCCCTGTACAGTTGATATCGACACGTTAAATTAAGAGTGATATCTTCGTTGACAGTTGAACAAAAACATCGAGAAATTTCTTCAATTTATCCAGTAGCATGCTCGTGAAGTACTTACCGTCTTCGTGACATAGTACTTCTCTGCTTTATGAGGCTGTTTGTGAGCAATGAAGACTGCCTTCGTGAGACAGAAAATTGAGTACTGTAGGCAGAGAGTTTATAACATCAAATAGAGATCTTGATCTGGGGCAGGTAGCTTCGCGGTCAGAGCACCTGCCATATTATCAGCAGGTCGTGAGTTCGTATCCCACCCGGCTCAAGATAATTTTTCCTCTAAATCTGATATCGAAGTTAAACTAAGAGTGATATCTTTCTTCCAACATGTTTTACCAATTAAATTATTTCGCAACTGACCTAGTCAGTGTCATATTTCGAATATCTAAATGTATCATTCAAAATGTGAACCTAAGAATAATTTGAATCATAGATCTAAAATAAATACGAAATTATTAATCAAAGCGTTCTAGGTCAGATAAGTGTCACATTGAAAGCAATTCTGAAGGAAATGTTTCAGAAATTTGAAAATGTGTTTGGCGATAATCCGCATCGTAAATCTCTGAAAGTACAATCTATTTGAGATCCGATCTTTGACAGAATTCAAAGTCATATTATGGTAATAGTTCATTCTTAGTATGATTTAATTATGTTGACGAATTTGAAACTTGGTTCATGAGGATAATTCCCATCGCACAGCTCAGAACACAAAACAGTTATAGATTCTACCATTTCTTGAAGATACAAATAGAAGTCATATTCCAATCTAAAGACGATATAAATATACTAGAATCTAAAACTTAATTTCAGAGGTTAAACCTCTTAGTAGGTGAGAGAAAAAGATAATAATTCAGAGCTGTGATAATTCTTTTAAGATTAAATACAGCGGATTTTGCTTTAATACGATTTAAATGTGCTAGAAAACTGAAACTTGATTTCTGCAACTAATTCTAATTGTGGACTTCAGAAAATATTTCTGATTAGAAACTGAGATCATTCGTTTAAGCCCAAATAGATATTATATTTCAATCCAATAATGATGTAAACGTGCTAGAAACCTTAAACTCGGTTCCTGTAGACAATTCATATCATATATCTCTGAAGGTACAATAAAGAGAAAATTATATATGATAATTTCTGCAAGGTGAAATAGAGATCATATTTGTAATGGATTAAATGACTGGAAATTTTAATCATATGCGGTGAAATATAATCCTCACAGATCTCAGGAGGAATGACAGAAAAGAGATACGATATTTCCTTCAGAGTCAAATAGCTGGAACTCTCAATTAATATACATGAAGCAAATCTATTATATATTTAAGAAAGGTAGAGACCCAAGCAACGACAGGTAAATTTGCTAGTATGCTATAAATCGGAAATATGATTTTTAGGTCAAATCAGAATTCGTGATCTCAAAAGTATTTTAAGTGATTGAATTACCTCTTTATGTAGTTAAGAAAAATTCCACTTTTTTTATTGATGGCTGATATTCGTAACTTATAGCCAAAAATCATAAAATGTTTTTACTCCAAAATAGTCTCATTAATTTACTAGATATAACTCTCTTTACGAGAATTTCGCTTAAAAATTAAAAAAATTCCTAATTAAAACTGAAAAGAAATATCAAACATACACATTACTCATAACTTGAAAGAATATTTCTCGAAACAATTCCTAGAATAAAGAAAGACAATACATATTCGTACGATTTCGAATATTCACCATAAATTCGCTTTAAAGTTCGCTTTAAATATAAAATAAAAAATATACTATTTTTGATATTACTAATTTGGAATTGAATATCTATTTCCTTTTGTTATTCTTGCGTTTGTTGGGTATACTTTGAAATGGTTATTTGCCTTTATGATTTCGAATTAAATATTTAATGGCATATATTTGTAAATTCGAAGCATTTATTCATATATTAGATATAAATAAACGGATGTGTTGCCACATATTATAATACTTTACTCATTCTTGAAACCTGGACGGGCATAAGATGCCCTTTGGTTCTCGACATTGCTAAGTCAATTTTTTTTCTTTCTTTTTCTAAGTTTTCATTTTATCATTAGTATTTTTTGTTAATTGGTATTTGGAATTATTCTCATTATTTTGTTCTTTCCAACTATATTTCTCTCCTAAAATACCGTAGCTGTTATGTAATATGATTTTAGGAGCAAATAACAATAAAAATATTTTTATCAGAGAGGCATTCTGGTCAATTATTGTTTCATCCAATCATTTGACAGGCTTAAAAATTTTTTTCAGATTCATGCCTGGTTTCAGAAATCTGAAAAAAAAAATATTTCTTTTTTCCGCAACACTACTCAGGGACCATTTAGTTGGTCGAGTGATTGGCACGTTAAGCTGTGATGTAAAGTGAACTAGATTCGAAGCTGGAATAAGGCATGGATTTTGATTTTTTTAATTTCCTTTAGATACTGCCTTCCCCACAGATCTTCTCTATGTCGCTTTATACTCGAAGGTTCCTGGCAGACATCAGTTGCAAGTACCTGCTTATTTTTTTTATTTAATGCGACAGAAACTTCGCAATTCATAATTGAACTTTTCCGCCTTTTTCACGAATGCTAATTGTTACATAACTAATTATATGATGTAACAGTTTTGATGTTGGCATATATATATAAGTAGAGCTTTATGTGAAGTTAAGGAAAATACTGAGATTAAAAATTGTGATATTCTTCTAAACTAGATTCATATTATTATTTCGTAATGACATTAAAACTAACGTACGTACTCAAGATTAAAATTACAAACCGAACGTTTTCTGAACCATACTTTATTCAAACTGTGTTATCGTCTGAGGAATATTTTAATTATTATTTGATAATGGTTCTTATTACCTAAATTAAAAAAATTTAGTTGTTATCTATGATCTACGAAACGCATTTCACCTAAACATTCACCTTACGTTCTACTTTTTTATTTTTTAATTAGTAACAGTTAAGAAATCAAGAGTCTCAATAGATGGCGATCTTCATAGAATGATTATTATTACATTTGTAATATATAATTATATACTACAGCTGAATAAATACAATGTGTGCATGTCTTTCTGTTGCACTACACTCAATGACTAGTATATTTGCATCAATCGCATGTTATATCAAGAGATAATCATTTACAAAGCTTAGTGAGTTCTTAAATAAGCTTTAATGGGAAATGTGACTAAATATAAATTAGAGATCGCAATCCAGTCTATTTAAATCTGTATTTCCGATAGCCGTCCAGTATTTGGAGTTACAGAAGCTGCAATATTTAACAGCTGCAATGCAAAGTGCAATAACTGGCCTCCAAAGTTCTTTCAACTTGGTTTAAAACAAACAATTATATTAAACTGCACCAAAATGTATAAGTACATTTTTTAGTTCTTGGTGTACGGATTATATATATTTTCGTCAGTTATGAATGATTTTTGCAGAATGAGCTAAGTTTCTAAATATTTCAACTCCTGTAACTATTTAAATATTGAACGGACCTTTCAGAAAATATAGATTCGATACATTGAAGTGAGAACTAAAATTTATCTTCAGTCACGTTGTCAGTAAAACTTAAATTTGAAGAGATGACTGACTGACCGACCGAGTTACATTGATTGACCGATCGCGTGACTTCATGATTGACCAATCGAATGATTGATTGATTGATCGACCGAGTGACTGGTTGACTGACAAACCGAGTGACTGACATTTGACTGACCGACTCACTCACTCGTATATCCAAGTATAAATATCTCTCTACAGCACCTGTGAAACATAAAATAACAATAAAATAGTAATTGAAAACGTAAACGAAAAAATACTCTTAGCGATACAGAATAGGAGACGTGTGTAGGATCATCAAGGAATATTTTGTTATTTCTCTTGTAGATTTAAAACAACTTATTTGCAGTTCAATAAAGCTTACTGAAGTAGTTAAAAAGGAAAATTTGTGTTTGAACCATGAATAAAACCTCATTATACTTCCCCTTTAAAAATATTAGTAAATAGTTTTTATTCTTTAAAAAGCAACTGATGAATACAATTTTAATTGCCCGTTACAAAGTTTGTTTGAATTGAAGAAGGCAAAATGTATTTATCCAGTAAAGAAATTAATTGAAGTCAACCCAATATGGCAACTGATAAATAAGATTGAATGAAAGTCTTGCGAACGAAATCACAGGAAACAACATAATTTATTCATTTGCAGAACGCCCTCTAGAGATGGCAAATAAATTTAATGAATATTTTGTTCATTTAATTCAGAAATTAATTAAAGAAACCCCAGAGTGCATTACATTTAATTTCCCTTGAATAAATCTTCTTGACTCGTAATTTATTGAAAAGGATGTGGAAAACAGCAAAAATTATTGTGGAGGAAGAATTTGAAGAGTAATTTTTAGATCGATATTTGCGAACACATGAATTTTAAAAATCTAGCATTTTTACACTGGGAAATATATCTACATATTTTATATACAGAAACGTATGCTAGTTTTTTTGAAAATGAGCCGATTTTAGAATTGTTTAGAATTTTAAAGTTATGTGGTCAATAGGTTTGTGGATTTTAGAGTGCTTTGCTTGACTTTTGCTATAGGCGATGGAGGTGATATTGCCACGGATGACCTCATAGCTAATTTCCATAATAATAATTCTGTTCGACAGCCTCTCGTAGGCTTCATTTCTACGAGAGCCTTTTATAAGATGTGTTCATCATGTCTCTTAGTTGCAGATAGGATTCGCCTGAGATGACAGACTTTTTTCTCTCTTTTTACTGTTAGCAAAGTTCTCTGAGTCTTCGGGGTCCTTGTGACCTGGCCATTTAGCCCATGGTGTACTAAAAAGTGCCGCTCAGAGGTAAAATAACCAAGAAACCGTTTCCAAAGCTTATTGTGGTGTTTTATAAATATTTAAATACCTTTGATTTAAGTGTTGGGTTGTTTTACCTGTGAGCAGCACTTTTTTGCACACAATGGGCTAAATGGCCAGGTCACAAGGACCCTGAGGGCTCAGAGGTTGGGCAAACACTGGAGAGCTGTTAGGAAACAGATCGTAACCTTCCATCAAGGTCATCCAGCGTGTTCTTTAACGTGCAACGTGCATGGTCCGTCCTATCCGACGGTAACGTTACAAGACCATTAGTGTGCCCTACTGACTGAGGGTAGAGCAGGAAGTTTTTCGGGAATAAATGTCAACGCTAGCCCAGGTGAGACTCGAACCTCAGAACTGCAGATTATGTGCTTGGTGAAAACTCAAAAAGTAAGAGCAAAACTGAAAATGGGAGAAATTGTACTTTTGTTAAGGATAAATTAAGAGTCGAATCACCTTCAACGAGAGGGAATTTTATGATACACTGCTTCACTTTGCCTATGACTAAAACCCTCAGATGATCATCTTTTCAATACTTTGTCATCTCATTTGTTTGGGTGCATGCAAGTGGAAAAATACTCTGTATTGGCAAAGTAGGAACTCGAACTTTGAACATCAAGATAACAGAACGGATGGTCGCGCCAGTTCATCGAAAGTTACTTACAAAAAGTAAGATCTGAACTAGACTGTAAAATAGTTTGGTTTTTTCTATTGTTAGTTATGGTAGTGAAACTTGGAAACTTTGTAAACGAGATAACAGGAATCTAGATGCTTTTGAGTCCAGATGCTTATGCAATATCTTGGGCATTAGGTGCTTCAATTTTGTAACTAATGATGAGATTAGGCAAAGGAGTCTGCAACCTCCTTTAAGCAGCATATTGTGCAGAGAGAGACTCCGTTGGTTTGGCCATGTTGCACGTATGAATAATTATAGATTGGGGAATTGGGTTATGAACAGTGTGCCTAAAGGCTTCAGAAAGAGGGAGGGGGGCTAGGATGCGGTGGGCAGACAATGTCAAACAGGACCTTGTTAGAATTGGTGTGCAGTGGCCAGATGCAGTAGATGCCACTCAGGACAGACTTGCTTGGAGATCTAAATTGCACGGTCTTGTTGGACCTCCGTAGCCCATGACTGCTTGAGGAGGATGATGATGATGAACTTCTTAAACGGATTGATATTTCATGAATTTGCATTTCTCAGGTGTGGTGTAGATTCAGTCACTGGAGCTCTCATCCCATTGAATAATCATTTTCCTTATTCATAAAGACAAAACGATTTATGTACCATCCATGCATTGCAGATTGTCTGCATCTGAGCATCACAGATTCAACGATGGCAGATGATGCCAGAGGAAACATTTTTTTCTGAGCGTGTCATCTCCTCAAACATTTATCTAGCCATTGTATCTTTCTCCGTAGCTCAAGGAGCTCACCCCACCCTTCTTTTCCTTCTTCCTCTCAGTAAAGAGTAGATTTCTTTTTTCTTCGACATCATATATTGGCAATGCGGAATGGTGCTATGCTGAGGGTTGATGCCGATGCTAAGAGTCATGAATGAGTAGAAAATTGATCCGGAAAGGTTCCGACTCTTCTCCTTCCTTTCCGCATCGGAAGCGGGTCTTTTTTTCTCTTTACGTCTCTCAGCTGAACTTTGAGATCGGTAATTAGTGACTCTGCTCCCTTTTCTGCACGTGCGATGTACTCATGCGTTGTACGACACGGGGGTTCGTTTCCATAATCAGAAAACGGCAACCGAGACACAATGATTGGCCTGCAAAGCACTGGGGAGAGTCGGAAAAAGAATACTTTTCTCTACTCCAAAATATCCCTACTCGGGAAATGTTTCAACACTTTAAATAAAATGTTTTTACATGTTGCCATTTTTCCCCAACCATTGTTTCCAACGTTATCCACTTTTGCTCTGCTCTTGTTTTGCAATTTTTTGCTCCTTTTTTTTCGCATTATTTTAATTTTTATCTTTTTTTTTCAGTCAACAACCTCAAAACCGGTAAAAAAAGCCTTTTGATTTCCAGCAGCTCATATTTCACGTAAAACATTCTACGTGTAGGAAATATTTCCTTCCCTATTCCGACCTATCACGTGAGGTGGCAATTAACGAAGCACCACCCAACATGACCACGTGACATGTCAGCGTGAACGTGAGCTGCGAAGGTGGCCGAGTGGAAAAGCAAAAGAAAAAAAAATGCCCACCGTGTGTGAAATTAAGAAGCTGCTTACTCATTGCTTTCAGTTCCTGACATGAATTATCGGAACCCCTCTGCCCTGCATGATGCGGGGCACGCAGTGAATCGCTTGTTGGCGAAGAAAAACGATGTTTGGTCTAAAGAGTCGTTCAGGAACCGAGAGAGGAAAATAAAAGAGGACCTTTCATGTAGCTGCGATGTTCCTAATTAGTCGCAGCTGCGTGCAAACGAAAGGACGAAGACATGATTTGCAGCACAGGCATCAGCAATGAGTAATCTTGTTTTCGTCAGAGGACGACTTCCGTTTCCTATGCATGTAGGAGTCATTGTTTTATTTTCTAGACACAATTAATTGACCTTTTAAGCGTTTAGCCAAACAAAGTCTAAATTGTTTTCGCTTTAATGTTCGTAGTGTATAAGCATTATGAATCCTAGATTGATTTATTTCGTACTTAACTGTAAGAATTTCCTTAATCCTTATTATTTGTAATTTTCTTATTTATTTCATACTAACTGATTAGCATTTCCTTAACGTTAATATTTATTTTTTAAAACAACAAAGCTACCCAATTGATCTTTCTGCAACACTAAAACGAAAATATTTCTATTTCTTTTAGTTCGATGCAATTTCGCTAGCACTTAAAACAGCATTCTTGTTTAAAGTCTCGTATGTACATGAGCAAATAACCATTTAAGGCAACTTAAAACATTTAGGAGAGGATTTTCAGATAATTTACATTCTTTTATTGTTTATATTGGTAATTTATATTTTATTATTTATATTAATCATTTACTGTTAGTTTGATATTAAGTTATACTTCATCTTACTTAATTTTTGGCAAAGGATGAAATTCTTAGGAAAATTTATGCTCTTCAAACTTTTCTGTAACTAAGCTTCCAAACCAAGAAAATAAGAATAGGGAAGAGAATAATTTGTTAATGGGGGATCTCAAACTCCTCGAAGGCGTGGGTGGCTCAGAACTGCCAGGCTCGTAATCTGTAGTTCCCAGGTTCGAGTCCCAACTGGGTCAGCGTTGAGATTTATCTTCGCAAAATTCCCGCCCGCCCACGGTCAGTAGGGGACGCCGATGGGCTTGGAAAGGCCGCCGTCCGTCGGATGAGACGTTAAGCCGTGGCTCCATGTGCGGGAGAGCCATACCATGTGCACGTTAAAGAATACGCTGGATGGCCTTGACGGGAGGCTACCATCTGTCTCCCAACAGCTGTTCCAGTGGGTCCCCTCCCCCAACCTTCTCTGAGCCTTCGGGGTCCATGTGACCTGGCCATTTAGGCCATGGTGTGCAAAAAAGTGCCGCTTAGAGGTAAAACAACCCAACCCAAATCCCAGCGTTAAGATTTATCTCTGCTCACCCCCAACCTGTGCTCGTGACGAAGGAGAAATCGATGGGTTCGAAAGGCCGCAATCCGTCGGAAGGGAAGTTAAGCCGTGACTACGTGTGCAAGAGAGCTATAGCCTGTGCGCGTTAAAGAACATGCCTTGATGAGAGGCCTAACAGATACCGAGTAGGTCTCCTTTCCGCTAACCATCTCTGAGCCTTTTGGGTTCTTGTGACCTAGCCATTTAGCCTATAGTGTGCACAAAAGTGCCGCTCAGGGGTAAAAATTCCCAACCCATCAAACTTCTCAAATCCTTTAAAACTCAAAGCCTAGAAAGTGAAACTGAAGAAATGATTCTTGCTCATCATGGTTGTAAGAGAATCCTTTGTAAGAAATGTCGAAGCTTCAAGTTTTTCAGTTCTTTCTCTTAATTATGTGCTGTTTTGCCACTGGTGGCATTAATAAAAGGGAGAAAAAACAATTTCCCCATTCCTCAAGTGAGTTGTGTCTTAAAGATGAATAGCATATTGATGTAGTAGATTATTTTCCTGTTTTGGGACAACCACTAGGACCACACGACGGATTTACCGAGGAGAATATCAGGCATGAAATCCTTTCTTATTTTAAATAAAAAAAAATCACTTAAAGCTTTTTTTTTCCTAAGGATAATTGTTATATATATATTTATCTCACATTTCAGTTCATCGGTAATAACAAACATTAATATAGCACTATTACGTACTTTATTTGCAGCAATTCAGATATGCTTAGATTAATTTCTAATATCTTTGATCACAAAAAATACTCATCGTTAAGACAGATATACACTAACAAATATGAAGACGAAATCTGCAAGAAGGATATTTATGAACTGAATATAAATTTAGAAATTAAGCATTTGTACCAATAAGTAGTGCTTTATTTTGCAAAATTAATATTTATTTGATATTTTATGAAACAGTGTACCTACGAATCAGCTGTATTTTGCCTATATAATAGTCTACAAAGTTAAACTTGTTACTAAAAATTAAATAAAACGAGATTTTTACCAGCCTGAAAAATTCTATCTACAAAACTCAGATCTCGCTGCCGGTTCAAAACAGATTTCGTTTCATTAAGATGTCGTGAGACAGATTGCATTGAAATAAAAAGAACATAATTGTAGAGAAAGGATATAAATTTAACTTGTTACAAATGACGATTTTATTAATAAAGTAATTTACTATTATCTATTTATTCTTGAAAATAAATATATCAACTAAAACCATTTAGTTCATTTTTACTTTGGGATGGCATTCTAATAATCTTCCTTGACACTATTCCACCGCTACTTCATAATATGTATTATATCTCATCATCATCATTAAAATTATTCAATTTAGTTACCCAAACCCATCTCTGCTGAGCTACATCCGCTGCTGCATCTCACTACTGTACACCCATTCCAACAAAGTCCTGTTTGGCATTGTCTGCCCACCATGTCTGGACACAGAAAAGGAAATTGAAATACATACCGTGTAAAACAGAGTCTATAACCGTGTAAAACGAAAGTGGGGGCATTTTCTTGATCGGGCAAAACCAAAACCGTGTAAATCGAGGCATGTTGTACTTTCTTTACGATTCGTTTACTTCATGAATTCCATCTTATCGATCGCGTCAGCTATTCCGCAAAATATTCCCAGAAATTTAAATCGATCGTGTTTTTTTTTAACATTTCTTTCTTGAGGCTATATCTGGAAATCAGATGTGACTAACGTGGCGGTACTTCTGGTAGAGAGCCGAGGTTGTCTTAGTCGATAGCGCGTCAGGTTCGTAATCTTCAGTTCTCAGGTTCGAGTCCCAATTGTGCTCAGCGTTGATATTTATCTTACTCTAGGTCAGAAAGGAAAACCGATGGGTTTGGAAAGGCTCCCGTCTCTCGGATGGGACGTGTAGTTGTGGATCCGCGTTCAAAGAAGCCATACACTCTAAACGATAAAGAACATGCTGGATTTCCTTGACGGGAGATCACCATCTGTTTCTTAAAAGCTGTCCAGTGGATCCCCTTTCCCAACTTACTGACCCCTTGGGATCCTTGTAACCTGGTCGTTTAGCTCACTGTGTGTACAAAAGTACCGCTCAGAGATAAAACGACCCATTCCAACCTCTAATAGATTTTAAAAATTACAGGAATGCTGGATATTTAAATGCTAGTTTCAAAATTAATCCAAGGTAAAAGATAACGGAAATTGCATTATTTAAAAATAGTGCAATGTAAGAAAACTTACACTTATAGGATTTAGTAGGGACTTTCATATTATTATAGTTATACTTATAGGAGTTTCGTATAGGATATATTGGACAGGTATAGGATTTTCGTAGGGACTGCTAAACCCGGAAAATAAAATCGAATTTTTACACTATATGGACTGAAATAGCCAGTTAGACAATCCTGATTTAGAATATGAGATAAATATTTTTCCGTACGCAATTGGATCTTTCTTCTGGCACTGGATGTATTTGAAATAAGAAGATGATTTTGGTCATGATGCGTCTGATATTTGGAAAACAACGAAACAGTTTAAACGTTGCGAATTACTGAGAGGCTTAACTGATTAGATATGTTTTCAATATATTTGAAAATATATTCTAAAATATATTCGAAATTGATGTGAGTGATGAATTAATGAACGAAACGGAAAACAGTAGGGCAGCTCAAGAAAAAAGGAGAGGGGATATAGAGGGCCTGGATTCTTTTAATAATCGAAAAAATTCACTACTTCAGAAAAGAAAATATAATTATATGAACACTTAATTCTTTACTTTCAATAATCAAATATCTTTTTTTTATTTCTGTGTGTGTTATTAAGTGGTAATTTGAAATTCCGAAGTTTTTAGATTCTAAATTGAGTACTGAACAAGGTTTTTAAGGAATATTATAATTTACGTACAGGAGGTCCCCGTTATCTGTTTCCCGTCATATACCAGTCGACTTATTGAGGAACTCTTTACTACTATACTAAATATTCCCCATCACTTCAGAGAATCATATCCATAGACCTCGAATAAAGACGACAATGTCATTTCAGGAAAAAAAGCCTTAACCTCTTAAAGGCTTAAGAGTAGTCTTCAGAAAAATTGACGAGCATGTAGATTATTGTAGGAACCATGATCCTCTCTATGATCATTCTTCCAAGATTGAATATGAACTATGAGATGTTTTCTCATATGTTTTACAATTTTACAAGCAAAAAATGCGAGCAGGAAACTAAACAACTTTGGACACCTTTGAAAAATACAAACCTCTCAAGGAGGAATTTGAACTTCAGGAAGATCCTTCTAAATTTTACCCGATATCCCGAATGAAGAGATGGATGTAGAGTTCCCCCCCTCCGTGTTCCTGCCTCTCCAGCTCCTCCTCCGCCTAATTCTCTCCCAACATCAACCTCCATCTGAACAATGAAGCCTACCACCTTTTCAAAGTAAGATAATAAAAAACATTGATATGTTAAAATGATTTATTAAAACAAATTGTTTGCATCTAATTAATGTTTCTTTGCGAACAAAAATAATGTAACACCAACACACACAAATTCATGCGCATATAAACACACACAAAATATAAAATGGCACGTAAAATGAGTGTGTTATTTTTAAGATAAATAAAGCGATAACTTATACTAAGTGATGTCAAGATAATTAAAAACATATACAAGCAACTGTTTAATTAGATAATCTGGTCCTTATTAACCCCTATTTAACTTATTTTTTATGGGCGGAAATTTCCCCGCTTCAAAAGGATTCGCTTTAAGTGTCGTTTTTCCGGTCCCAATGAACCACGAAGAAAGAGGACCTTCTGTCATCATCCTCCTCCTCCTCCTCCTCCTTAAGCAGCCATGGACTACGGAGGTCCAACCAGATCGTGCAATTTTGTTCTCCAAGCAAGTCTATCCCGAGTTACATCTACTGCATCTGGCCACTGCACAGCAATTCTATCAAGGTCCTGTTTGATATTGTCTGTCCACCGCATCCTAGGTCTCCCCTTCTTTCTGAGGACTTTAGGCACACTGTTCATAACCCTATTCGCCAATCTGTAATTATTCATACGGGAAACATCGCCAAACCAACGGAGTCTCTCTCTGCACAATATGCTGCTTAAAGGAGGATGCAAACTCCTTTGCCTAACCTAATCATTAGTTAAAAAGTTGAACCACCTAATGCCCAAGATACTGCGTAAGCATCTGGAATCAAAAGCATCTAGATTCCTGTTATCTTGTTTACAAAGTGTCCAAGTTTCACTACCATAACTAACCCTAGAAAGAACCAAACTATTATACAGTCTAATTTTAGTCTTTAGATGTATACGCCTATTTCTCCACACTCTCCATAGATTCTTAAAACTCCCGGCAGCAATCCCTATTCGTCTGTTAATCTCATGCCACACATCACTATTATCTGTTACATAGCTCCCAAGATAATTAAACTGTGACACCTGCTCAAGACTGCAACCATTCAGAGTAACTGAATCACAGCCTGCCTGACCAATTTTCATCACTTTAGTTTTCTCTCTGTACATGTACATGTAAGAAATCTAAATATTTCTTTAGAGTTAATAAGATTCGACTTTAATTTTTTTCGAATATGTAAAACTGATTTTAACACTTATTAAGAAATTTTATAGCAGTAATGTCAAATGTTCTTAAATTCCTATAATTAACACTAAACGAAAACGTTTCCGGTATCCTTTATCTTTCGTGGTTTATGCAGCCAGATTTTCAGTTTTCAAAAACTACCACTTTAGTAACCCCTACTTGGTCAATGAGACGGAATCATTCCCCCAATCAAAGTTCTGCTTCAGCTCTAGAAATATGATGACACGATAAGAGGGGGAATCGATGGGTTCGGAAACGCCGCCTCTCTCAGGATGGGGAGTTAAGCAGTGGTTCGTTGTGTAGGAGAGTCATTCCTTGTGAACGCTAAAGAACACGCTGATAGATTTTGACGAGATAGTCCTCTTCCCCTACCTTGGACCCTACCTTTGACCTACCTATGACAAGGCCCTTGTGACCTTGTCATTTAGCCCATTGAGTTTAAGAAAAGTGCGGTTCTGGGTAAATATTCCAATCCAACTCTTTATTAAACACTGCAAACAAATTCGATATTTTGATTTTTAATCTATGGTGAAATTACAGCTCCAAGGAATACGAAGAAAACCTGATGAACAGAAAATGTTGTGAACAAGTTTATCTAATCTGGATAAAAGGGCCGAATATTTTTAAACGTGTCACCTTCTACTGTGGCATATAAACTGACAGGCTCCTGTCAGACCTCTGTGGCAAGCAGCTGCTTGAGGGGGTATTTTTTTTTCACCTATGCCTTTAGAGAAGTAATATATGTATCAACAGTAAGTTTAGCACTATGAATGAGTTAACACGGAATTTACTCAATGATTACAGAGATGAATAGATGAATACAGTGAATAAATACTGTGGATTCGATGATTACATTTATACAAAGTTGAGTGCAGAGGTTAGTCAAAGGAAATAGTCAACCCTTTAGAAACAGTTAACAATGTAACGGGCTTCAGATAATAACATCACATGATCGCAGCTCTAATAAATGAAGCACATGGGTATATCGCTAGTTGTTCGTATATTCCTTTTCGCCTTTATATTCTGCTTTTGATCTTTTCAAAACGCGAAGAACTCCATTTCTCTTGTTGTGTTCGCTCACGTGCAAACTGACGAGATTCGCAGACACAAGAATGCTCTCTGCCCCTTCGGAAGCCACGCATACGATGAATGCTACTGTTAGATTTCACCCAACTGGAATTCAAAAACTCCATTCAGCGACACAACTTGATAAAATAAACAACTCTTCCACCATTTCTCTATCTGAGAGCTAATCTCCTCTCCTCTAGGAAAGGTTTAAAATAGAGCTATCCAGGGACAACAGAAAACACATTGCTAGATCCCCAGACTTGTGGATTTTGTTTGCCTTTTCTTAAAGAAGATGCCAGAAAGTATTTTATACGGATTCTTTATTTCGAAGTGAAGAAATAACGTTATTATCGTCGAGTCGTCAAATTTAACGCTACAGTTATTGAGACAGATATGCAAGCTGACTTTGTTTATCAGCTTTACGATCCCATGGTCTGGTGTTGATTCCCTTTGCCTCTTCTAACCCTCGTCTTATTTCATCCTCATCCTCCTCCCAAATGCTTTTGTCGCAATGCTCAGTTGTCTTGACAACCAAAAATATACTTCTGATGCGTTTTTATACTGGAAAGCAAACGGAGTCTCTTGGGTTTTCGAATTTTGAATGACAAGCACTTCATTTTCCTTTCTGCTTGCAAGGTTTTACACTTTCTGCAGCAAATAAATACAGCTCCTGCAACGATCTCTTTAGTTCTTGATTCCTTTCTATTTGGACTGAAGCATCCTAGCGATACAAAATGTGCGTTCTCTTCCCAGACGCCTCTCTTACGATGATGTGGCTGTAGTAACGAACAGAAAAAAAGCGCTACTTCGTTATTCTCTTTCATTTCATTGAGAGGATTCTACAAGTCGAATGTTTCGATAAGACGTGTTCTCTTTTATGTTATAAGTACTCAATGGTGAAAGTCATAGAATTCAGTAATGATGTATGCACTTATGTATACAGGATTATTGCAAAATTTCAAAAATATTATTTTGTTTTTAAACAAGTAATTGGTTAATGATTAAGTATATTTGTTGCAGTTTCTAAAAATTTAGTACTTAAAGATTTTATAGTTATTTTTAAGTGTTTGCATTAGAGATGAATTCTACTTTAAATTTTCAAGCCCAAACATGAAAATATTGAGCTAGGTCCTGAACTATTCATTTAAAGAAAGTTATTAATGCCGAGCTCTGTTACAAGAAAAACGATCTTTATTTATTTGGCATATGTTAAAACATATATATATATAGGAATGAATGGCGCTGAAACATTTTTTATTCTTCCTATTATAGGATATATAAACTTTAAAATAATAATAATAATCTTAATTTTATTTGGAACGAAAAATACTAGACACAATTAGCAAAAACAGAAAATTCTTCACTAGCATCCTTAAAAAGGCAAACAGAGATTCATTATTAAAAGAGAGATAATGCCGGGGGGGGGGGGGAATCAAATGCTGATAGTTTATTTTTACTTTTTACAGATGGATTAAAAGTTTGAAATTGCAATCAAAAGAATCTTTTTTCATTATTACAAAAACATTTAGAAATTTAAATTATGACTGAACTCAATTCCGAAGTCGTCTCTATTATCTCGATCCCGAGCAGGAATTCGTCTCTACTTTACATTTATTAGTAAAGATTGCTCTGACTGATTGTTGTTCTGATATTAGAATGACTCTTTCTCCGAGATCGATTAAGAGAAACACGACCTTTGCACCTAACAAGAGCACGTTTCTTTCCGTCTTTACACGTTCACAATTGACGGATGACCTTTAACAGACGGTGTCTTCTTCATCAACGTGTAGGTCAAATTTATTCTATAGCACTAGTTTATTTCGTTGATTTTGTCCAAAGAACGGTCCTTATAACTGCATATATGTGAACAAAATAGTGATATTCATGCATGTCCCCCTTTGCAGGGGCCATCTTCAGTTTATTTTGTCAATTTCTTTTAAAAATCGCAGAATGCGTTCTCTTCCATTCCCTATTATTAACAATGGATTGCAAAGTAAAGGCAGAAACAGTTTTGCACATATATGTTCTCCCTTCATATTAAGCAAAGAAGGAATTAATTCGATTCGCACAAGAGTTGAAGCAACTCATTAAAATAAATAAATAAATAAATACCCCCTCAAGCAGCTGCTTGCCACAGAGGTCTGACAGGAGCCTGTCAGTTTATATGCCACAGTAGAAGATCTGAGAGGATGGAAGAACCTCAGCAGAAAAACAATACGAACATCCATGCCTTATCCGGGGCTCGAACCCAGGTCCCTTAGATCAGCAGCCAAGCGCGCTAACCACTCGGCCACTCATTAGTCGATTAATAACGAAACATTTCCCTCATATCATTCTTCAGATTTAATAACAAAACATTTCTTATATCATTTCTTCCTCATTCATTTTCCCCTAAACATTTCCCTCATAACTGTTTCGAGAGAAGAAACGTTTCCCTCGAAACATTTCCCTCATATCATTCTTCCTCATATTATTACTAACATAACGAAACATTTCCCTCATATCATTCTTCCTCATATTATTACTAACATAACGAAACATTTCCCTCATATCATTTCTAACAGAAAAAAATATACACCTGTATAAAAAAATAACTATTTTTCGACTGTTAATTGATATGCATGAAATATGAAACAACAAGGAAAGTGTTTTTCAATGTCGTTCACTGGATCACATTCCTCCTATGAAAATAATCAAGTGGCCCTCGGGGAATGTGAGAAAAACAAAATAATTGGTTCATGCTATTTTCAAATCTATAATGTTTCTTTGTCATATATTATATATGTGATTCATAAAAAATAGTAATAAATGTTTAATTTTCCCAAGAGAAATATCAAAAGGAGCAAACGTATGATTATTTTAAAATTATACAAAGTATCCATAAATTATTTACCCCATTATAAACCTTAATAAATTCCTTATTATAGGAGTTATCTTATAACGATTTGGGGTAATTAATAGCACAACTCAAGACAATTTTTTTTATTTATTTCGCACACCATCCACTAAGGGCACAATGACAAGAATTAAGGAGAAAGCAATGGGTGTGCTGTGGCTGTGAGAAATCAAATCTCCAATTACTATACAGAGACGTTTTCTTAAAAAATATTAGAAAACTCCACCAACAAAGCAATCATTCAAGCGATGGCTGAAGCAATTTCAAGAAACTGGCAGTGTGCTACTTCAGAAAGGAGTTGCTAGGCCTAGTGTGCCTGAAGATAGGATAGCGGAAATTCAGGATGCGTTTATCCGAAGTCCTAAAAAAAAATCCATCCGCCGAGCAAGCCGAGAACTGCAAATACTGCCTTCAACAGTGCATAAAGTGGTGCACAAGAGGCTGAAACTTTACGCTTACAAATTGCAAATATTGCAGAAACGTTTACCAAATGACAAACCCCAACGGGTACAATTTGCTTTTGACATTCTTGACCATAATAATGAAGCTGAGCATTTTTTGAACAATGTCATTTTCAGTAATGAAGCGACGTTCCATCTGTCTGGTAAAGTCAACAGACACAATTGCCGTATATGGGGATCAGAAAATCCACACGAATTTACTGAACACGAAACAACAATCCCAAGATAAATGTTTGATGTGCTCTCTCTCATACCTGTGATTGGACCATTTTCTTCACTGTGAAATCTACAAATTACCTAGATATGCTTGAATTGCATGCCTACCTCAGCTTGAGGATGTGCAGCCCCATGTGTTCTTTCAGCAAGATGTGGTACCAGCACACTGGAGATTAGAAGTGGAAATATGGTTGAGTGATGCCATCCGATGCTCCACTATACAGGATAGTACTACATCTAATCGAAGGCACCACATGTTACTCTCGTGTGCTGATCGACGAAAAAGGAAAACTGACATTAAAGCTGCGAAGCAGCGGAGAAGGAACCTATCGAAAAGATCTGCTTTACACAATAATTGTCTAATTCCGTCTGTTTATTCAATTCCAGAAAATGGAAATTATTTTTAATTTTGAGCCGTGCCAAGGAATTACTGCCAATAGCATTTGGTAGCGATAAAATCGGAATATATACTGTAACTCTATAATTGAATTGTGCCCAGAGTCGATTGTTTTCAAAGGGTGAGTTTCGAGCTTTGTTTTTTTATTATATTATAAAATAAAAAAAAATGATTATCGCTGCCATGAGATCAGTTAGTTGGAACTGATGTCCATGTTCCTAGATCTCGTGGGTGCAGGGATGGTTGGGAGAGGGGACCCACTGGACAGCTGTTGTGAGAAGGGTGTCGGCCTCCCATCAAGGCCATCCAGTGTGTTCTTTAACGTGCGTGGGGTGTGGGTCTCTCAGACACGGCGCCACGGCTTAACGTCTCATCCGACAAACGACGGCCTTTTCAAGCCCAATAATGACCCCTATTCACTGTGGGCAGGCCTCAATGACAAGTCCTCTTCTCGTTGGATTGGGTGAGATGGCCCAATTCCAAGGCCTCCTCTCTCCACGAATATTGTGCCTCTGAATTTCTTTTTATGGAGCTACATAAAGGACAGAGTGCATGCAAAGAAGGTTAATAGCATCACAGAATTAAAACACCGGATTGAAGAGACATTAGCTTCCATCACACAAGACATGCTTCTTAATGTTTGGAACGAAATCATCTATCACTCTGATGTTCTGCCTGCTACTAATGGAGCTCACGTGGAAGTTTACTGAATTCTGGTTGGCTGAAGTATTGACTGAACTGTGGGAGTCTACTTAATTAAAACAAAAATGTCTTGAGGTGTGCTGTTAATTACCGCAAACCGTTTTAAAATAGCCCCTAACCAATTTATAAAGGGTGGGGCGAATAATTTATGGATACCCTGTATTAATGTAATTTCGCTGTTTTCTTTTCTCTCTTCACTTTAGGCCTGAAATAGTAGAAATTAAAAAAAAATCTTGCCCTCTTAAAAACGTAATTGAGTTTATCAGAAAAAATAAAAAATAAATAAAATCGAAATTATTTACAACAAGCACATTAATCAGGTCTTTAACTTAATTAGATTAAACTCTCTAAAATATATGACACTTCCTATATTAGAAGCTTCCATTTAACGTAAAAGGATACAATCGACTCACGTGAAATTTACTTCCTCCATTTTGAAGGGGGAGGGGCAGAAAGAAGGAGGGTATAATTTGAAGAAGCAGGTAATAATCCCACTTTAGGAGATTACATTTGAGATATAACTCCTTGCGCTCAGAAACCGTTTAGGCATTTTTCCCTTTGGGTGGTGGAAGACTTTTCTTTGATAGGAGGAAAAAAAGGTTGAGGGGAGATCAAAACCTTTACACTGCTTTCAGTTACGATAAGAGGAAGCGGCATACTGAACTGTTTATTGTTGTAACAAAAGTATTACAAGCGAATTATTATTGCACGACTGATTTGGTAAACATATCGCCATTAAAAATGCAAAATTGCTAATTTAATTACAGTTGATAGTTATTTGTGCGAAGTGTTGGATTGGGGACATTTGGGGACCACTGATCTAAAGCAATGCGTTTGAGATATTTCTAACCCAATGAAAATCTCTAATTTGCAATTCGTGAACAAACAATAAAGAAGAGATGCGATTCGTGGGTTGGTTGGTTGGGGTTTAATGGCACAAGGGCAACTAGGTCATATTGCGCCAAACGAGACAAACAGAAAAAGTAAAGGAACAAAAATCACAGAAAACTACAACCAAAGTTAAAAAGTGAAATGCAAAGAACGCAACACACTATGAAAAGGCAACAAAATGGGCATTAAACGATCCAGTAAAAAAAAAACAGGTTAGGTTGTTTCAAGTTTTATGGCGCAATAGCAACTGTGGCTATTATGCTCCAAAAATAGACAAAATAAAGGATAAAAGACATAAACCTGCCACCAAAGTTAAAATAGAAACACAAAGGCATAAACGAAAAATGTAAACGACAACGAACAATGAACAGCGAATATAAAAATAAATGGGAAAACAAAACAGATATAAATGTAGAAATTAAAGTCAACCCAGGAGTAAAAGACCTGGGATAATGAGATAGAATACTAAACAAGAATATAAAATCAAATCGATTAAAATAGCCAATATATCTTAAAAAAACAAAAAAAAAGTCGTAAAAAGCAATGATCAGATAAAAGATGTCAGAGTGTGAGAGGCTCGGTCGTAAAATCATGGGAGTTAAAATAAGAACAACGTTCTAGTTTAAAGGCGGGATATACAACTAAAACATGCTTTACTGTAAAAATACTGTCGCAGAACTAGCACCTAGGTTTGTCGTCCGCCCTTAAAAGAAAAGAATGTGTTATAAATGAATGACCTAATCATGGTGGAGCCGATCAAGTACAACTTCCTCCTTGTGAGTCCTGCGGAAACATGATTTCAGCGGTTTTATGATAAGCTTGATCTAAAAGAGCAAGCTGTTAAGACCAAGATCTATGCCACTGTGCCCGGATCTCGATGGTAAAAAGCTGTCGGAAGTCAAGTTATTTAACTAGCATCAGAGATCGATAGGGGGGATTGCCAACTTGACAACAGCGTCTACCAAGTCATTGCCCCTGATGCCGACGTGATCAGACCCAACAGAAAAAAAAAAGGCGCATTATAGCCTTAGATGCTAATGCGCCATAAAACCCTAAACAACCCAACAGAAAAGGATGTTCGAGGAGACTGCTAGACGATGGAACTGCTGGCAGATCTTAGAAATAACAGTTGAGGCCGAGGCATCCCCGAGATCAATGTCTGAAGCGAGCTAAATAAGTCAGTGTAAAGTACACACTTACGATGACTCTTAACTGCTATGTGGTCCAAGGTGATACTGATAGCGTGAAACTCTGCACTGAAGACGGAACACTGCAGTGGGATCTGGTCTGCAATGATAACATCACAGCAGACCACGGCCGATCCCACAGATGTGCTGGACTTTGAAGGCAGAACTTGTGAAGTCGGGGGCTCAGCACTGTGGCTGGCAAAGAGCTGCTGGTACATGCAGTCGGGTGTAAAGGCCTTCTCCGCCCTGAAAAGAGAAAGTCGCAGGATAGAGAAACATCAAGCCTTGGTAGAAATGGCTCAGCTGTCGACTGGGCAACGCCATCTGGACCGAGAATTCGTAGGAAAACAGCAAACAATGCATACATCTGTTAGACAGCATAATTTATACTGACGGTTCATCTGCATATTTGGAACTCCTGAAATGGTTTTACCGATGATATTCACTACGTGATATCATATAATAACTCACTTTTAAATTTTTAATGTCATATATTTCTTCAAATATTAGCAAAAGACGAGTATTTTTGTACTTCAGTTTACATAATGCTCATTTTAGAATCAACTTTGAAACTAAATTTCTGCTATGGATATCGAGTATCACTATCATCTACACTAATATTTTTGGAATAGTAAAAAATATTTTTATGATGCAAAAAATATTGGAATTTTTGTGCGGCATATTATAAACTATAAAGGTTCTGAATTCATCTCAGTCTGTACTGATGGATCTTTCCATAAGTCCCATTCCATGTTCAACTAGAGAAACATCAGGAGTTTTTTGCTCTTCTAACGTTAATTATCTTTAAAGCTTGAAATTTATTATTTTTACCAATATTTAACTGCAGAACTTTATCAGTGCTACCAGCTGTGGCGCTATGGTACCAGGAGGCGTTTTTTAAGGACACAAATTTGCAGACAAACTTTCGACCACACCTGCAGTAAAGTTAACTCGAATAAGCATGACCAATTTTTCAACTGATTTTAAAAATGGCATCAAGCTTAGATAAATTAATTACTAATACCTACGATCAGACGTGGAGAAAAAAACGACAATGTCCAAGCTCGTTCCGGGCGGCAGACATCTCAGTTCGCTCCTGGAGGGTTTGGGTTGTTTTACCTCTGAGCGGCACTTTTTTGCACACCATGAGCTAAATGGCCAGGTCACATGGACCCCAAAGGCTCAGACAAGGTTGGGGGAGGGGACCCACTGGAACAGATGTTGGGAGACAGATGGTAGTCTCCCGTCAAGGCCATCCAGCGTGTTCTTTAACGTGCACAGGGTATGGCTCTCCCACACACGGGGCCACGGCTTAACGTCCCATCCGACGGACGGCGGCCTTTCCAAGCCCATCGGTGTCCCCTACTGACCGTGGGCAGGGCGGGGAATTTTGCGGAGATAAATCTCAACGCTGACCCAGCTGGGACTCGAACCTGGGAACTACAGATTACGAGCCTGGCGCGCTACCGACTGAGCCACCCCCACCCCTGCTCCTGGAGGCAAAGCAGCTGTCGTCGGCGCTGACTGCTATATTGCCATAATCATCAAAATTTGAAGAAAAAAAATTTTCATTCTCTCTCATTTTGCTTTTACACTGTTTTCTATGAAACAAAATTGTGAAGATTTATGCTATGTATAGATTATTAAAGAAATCCATGAAATATACTCTACAGTACTGTGCGAATTAGTTGGGACAAGCGGAGGAACGCTATGTCCCTTCCGCTGCAGAGTCTAAACTGCTGCAAGTCTAAACTTGTTCGTGATCTTCTGCTGCAAGTCTAAACTAATCTAACAGACGTTTCACCCCATTGAAGGAATAATGGACAGCAAAAAGTACATACATAGGCGTTCTGGAGGCGAAAATGGTCCCAACACTGCAGAAGCTGTTTCCTAACGGCGATGGGGTATTTCTACAGGATCTGGCTCCATGCCACAATTCTAAGCTTGCTAAGAGCTTCTTTACCCAGCAACATTTCAAGGTGTTGGAGTGGCCAGGAAATTCACCCGATCTAAACCCCATTGAAAATTTTTGGGCCATTATTAAAGCTCGCATATCTAAGATGGATTGCACGACGAAAACTAAAATGATAGTAAGTGTTATGAAAGTGTGGTACCACGACCCGAAGTGAAGGAGATGTGTGGAAAGCTAGTGACATCAATGGTTGAGAGGGTGAAAGAAGTAATTAAAGCTAAGGGGGTCACATTCACTATTGACTACACTATTAAACAAATAAATATTTTAGTTGTGTCTTTGTTACTGCATTTTCCTAATTGTCCCAACTAATTTGCACAGTACTGTAAATAGGTTTAGAAGAGGAAATATATTATCTTGCAATCAATTTCAATTTCAAATATATCTGAAATGAGTGAATTGAAAATTAAATTCCCCTTGAAGATTTTGCATTCAGAGTTTCAACAAAATTCATAGCCGAAGGTGTGTTTTCCCTCACACAATGTGTCGCGAAAGTAGAATCCCAAACGCAAAATAATAAAGAAGTTGAAGTCGAACAACAGAGACTCCGTGCTGAGAATGTTTGTCTGGTGAAAATATTTTTAAGATAATAAAAGAAGTCCCTAATTTTTTTAAAATTCGAAAATTTACATATATAAAATCTTGAATAGTCATCAATCATTTCTTCTCTAGCATCGCCAAAAAAATTGGATGTCGACACGTCATCAAAATAAAGAACATCTCTAACCTCAAAGTAATGGAGTGCATATGAGAAGCATTTTATGTTGAATAATTTTTCGAAATTCGTCATCACTATCGTCATCAAATTTGACCTACAAACTTTTTCCATTCCGAAATCAAACATGTTTATTTATTTTTTCATGGTCGGCATGACCAAGAAAACGAGACCTGCTGTCAGAATAATGGTTCTTTATGATCAGCATGACTGATGACGACGACCAAGAAAATGAAAATGTCCCGTAAGTGAATCCATTGACTGTGTAAATAATTTAATGAAAGCGAAAGAAGATGCAGAGCAAATGCAGCGTTCAAGAGTAAGATAACTTCTTTTCATGTGATGAATTGTCATCGGCGGTGAGACAAAATGGGCGGAGAAATTTATAATCAGAACTGGAGTACAATCCTCTCTAATCGCAAGCGTAGTACACTAATCATTGAGTCTTTCTGTTCCCCCCTCCCCTTCTTGCTCAAGAGAAAGTGGGGCGATAAGCATCATTAGCTGCGTGCTGTTTCTCCATGTAATAATTAATAGGATTATGTGTCCATTAGGAGAATTAATAGAGTTAGTCACTCTTGATGTCGACTGTTACTCATGAAGATCACTCATTTTCTTCTTCCTATTTCTAATGAAGCCTGAAGTACAAAAAGAATTGTTTCGACTAAAGATCTGATGGTATTAAAGAAAAGGAAATTGTGAGGGAGCAAGAGTTAAGAAAAAGAAATATTGAATCATCTGTTCCTCGGTTCACATGTTGACGCCTGCGGGCTCCGACGGAAAGGAAATACCCGAGACCAACATGAAACGACTATTTACTGGTTCGACCGAAGTCGCTAACACGTACCCTGACCCTCCCCCCCCCCCCTCTCTCTCTCCTGCAGGAATCGAAACGAGCTAGGCATTTGTTCCCTTACACAACGCTCACGCGCATTGATGGAAATGGACTGAAACGCTCTGAAACACTCGCTTCCCAGAAAAAAACGTTACCGACTTTTGTCTTTTATATCTTTAGCTTCGTTAGATACTAAGAAACAGAAATAAAATGAATTGGTTAACGGAGTAATAATAAATAGCTATTGAACGGATGACGAAATTACAGGCTGATGGAAAGAAATGCGAAACGAAATGTCCTTAGTTTCTGTGAAAAGGATATGCTGCATTGTGCATTTGGAAATGCAGCTGTCCAATTGCAATAGCTTCATTGCCAGCGCAAGAGGAGAAGTGAATAATGGATCAACCACTCATTTTAATGAATAGTAAATTACCCATCATGATGGATGACGTAACGCACTGACGATTCATTCAAATGACGAATATTTCATCCCTTAAGCAATTATTTAAGGAATTTTACATTATTTTAACCAAAGCAACCTCTAGCGACTACACAGATCATCTCCTCAGTCTGAGAAACTATAAATTTTGATCTCCCCCCCCCCCCCGAAACTCGTTAATGGGCACAGAACACAATAAAAAATCTTTTTAGGCAAAAAACTTTACAGTACCATTTACGTACCAGTTCAAAGTGATAACCTGATTGATATTTTGTTGTTTTGATTAAAAGCTATAAACAACACCTGCCCTAGCAAAATATTAGAGAATTTGATTGTCACATCTATTGGAAACTAATTTAAAATTGTAGGACTTCTAAAATATACCTTTAATAGAAAAATGTGATTGAAGATAAATTAAAGAATCATAATTGAATCTAATTAAATCACGATTTTTAATAATATTCTTTCAGTATTTAAAGGACCACGGAAGCTAGAATATTTCAGAAAAGTAATGCATCATAAGAATTTAACTCAGAAATTAATTAAAGCTTAAGTAATATATATTGTTTCAAACCATTTAATAAAATGTACATTTTAGAAGTTTACATAATCTTTATTTCAACTTTAAACAATTACGAATGACTTTTATTAATAAAGGGATAATTTATTGTTAAATATCCTAGCTTTCATAACCATTTAAATACTGATCGAATATTGTTACAAAACGAGATTTAAATACTTTTGATTTTGTTCTTTACTTTCAGTCACATTTTTTCATTAAATATATATTTTGGAAGTTACAGAGCTTCGAAGTTATTCCCATTGACATAACATGAACATTCTCTAATATTTTTTAAGGACAGTGTATAATTTCGTATTTTGGAATCTTTTTTTAAATATCCTGATCCTCACGATGAAGGGGCATGCAGATGTGTATGTGTCTACTAACATCTCATCTTCCATTATTAACCCAAGGGATTTTGCCTGTACCGAAAAAACAATTTTAAGCTAGAGAAAAGAAAAAGATTTTAATCCCTTTTCAAAAAGACGAAAACAAGATCTTTTGAAAACACGTCGTATCAAGTGGCCGTGTTTTATCATGCCATACAAATTAAAGGCAATTTTTCTACGAACTTAAAATTTTTCATTTTATCCTTCTCCGATTATTGACTGCCCCAATATTCAATTCAATTTTTATTCAACATAGATATGTATCAATACAAAATTTTATGAAATATACCCAGCTACAGTAACTGAATATTTGAGCGCTGGTGTATAATTATGACAAAAATATAAATACAAAAAATTAACCGGCAACAATTGATAATTGAACCAATCAATGATGTAGAAGTCAAAAAATTGGTTTTACATACAGTTATCATTCATTGTTTAGTATCCATTCAGAAAGAGATTTATTAAATAAATATTTAGAAGTAATTTTCTTCATTGTATCTGGAACACTGTTGTATAATTTAGGCCCAATATAGGTTATATTACGGGTAGTAGCTTGCTTTGATATACGTAGTATTTGCAGTTTAAATGATGAGTCTCTAAGTGGTATATATGTCTGTCGAACCTAAAATCGATGTAAATTGAAATGGACATATTCAATAACTTTTAAAATGTAAAGTTGAGACACAGTCAGTAACCCCAATTTCTTAAACATAGTGCGAGATTCAGAGAAGCGACCTTTATGGTCAATGATTCTAACTACAAATTTTTGCAGAATCAACAGCCTGTTTAAATTTGTTTTTGTAGCTCCTCCCCAGGCTTTTATTGCATATTGTAGCTGACTATATACACAAGCAGAATATAACATTTTAAAACTTGTTTTATCGAGTAAGAATCTTAGTGTATAAAATTTTGCTATGAATGGTTTTATCTTTTCCACAGTATAGTCAGTGTGAAACTTCCATGAAAGGCTTCTATCAATAATCACTCCTAAGTATTTAATTTGATCAACCTTCGTAAGATGTTCGCAACTGCAATTTAGGATGTTGTAACAATCCTTGTGATGAGAAACCACTCCAGAGTCACTGCTTCCATCATTTGATGCCTTCAACTGGAACTTTATATAACATGTTTTAGCCTTATTTAAACTTAATTTATTCAACATTAGCCATTGATAGAGACGATGAATATCTCTGTTTGCCATTTGGTATAACAATATCATTCGTGCTTTTCTGAATGCTACTCACAAGAAGGTGTCTGCTCACAGCGATGCTTTGATTTAGAAGAGTAAGTTTATAGCCTCATAATAAAAATGATTTCTTAAAGTTAAGAAATATCATTTTAAAAGTTTCTAATGATTCTCGTGCACAATTTAAAGCGGTAATTTTTAAATTCAGATACACGACTTAGTTGCTTTGGATTTTTTTCCTTGATCATTTAATAATAAGCAATCATGGGTAAGAATCTGACGGACATGGACAATATTTAGTAGACAGAAAAAATTGTGTTGAGCCGAGTGGGATGTGAAATCAGATGTTATCAGGCGATCATGAGTTTGCAGTCCCACACAACTGAAGACAACTTTCCTCTAGATTGTTACTTGATCATATTCTCAGTTGATTATCATTATGCCTTCCATGTCATCTGATTTAAAATGATTAGACTTTAAAATTCTGGTATCAAAGCTGAGAAGTTAGACTTTAAAATTCTGGTATCAAAGCTGAGAAGTTAGACTTTAAAATTCTGGTATCAAAGCTGAGAAGTTAGACTTTAAAAGCGTAAACTTTGCACATTTTTCGAATAAACCGTACGACTAAATCTCATATGGCTAAGGTGTCCGTATGTCCCCAGTTTTTAGAGAACTGTCCCAGTGTCCCAAAAAAATTCGAGACTAAAATGTTCTGGCTTTTGCGACAATATATAGCCTACTCTCGATTTACGTGGATTAAATTAAAATGTTTTTGAAATAACTAGGTGACTGCATTTTCACCTTTTTTCAATTCAGTGGATTTTTGTTTTGTAGAATAAAGCAATTTGCACCGACTATCAGTCAGTTCACTCTGACGACGACGTACTTAAGTGTTTTCAGCAAGATACGTATTGGACCGCAAGTATCAAACTTAAGGGCCTCGAAATAGCTGTGCAGCGAGAAAAGTCACACCCCTCCAACACGCTCCCAGTAAAAGTAAAAGTCATATCTCCATAAGACATAGGCTTACCGTCAATCTATGCAGAATAACTATGCAATTTGCATTCGACAAGCTTAGAGTGGACGAATTATTGCTCCTCTCATCTACTACGAATTTATTCCGTCGTACAACCGTCTTGGTTAAATTTGGTACAATTGCTTTAGTTTAAATTTCTCCTGTGGGGTTACATTTCCGAAACGAAATGTCCCAGTTTCACTAAACTGAAAACAGAACATTTACTAAATTGTCTCAGTTTCGGTAAACTGAAATCGAAACATTTATTAAATTGTCCCAGTTTCGATAAACTGAAATCTGAACATTTACTAAATTATCTCAGTTTCAGTAAACTGAGATCAGAACATTTACTAAACTGTCACAGTTTCAGTTTTCTGAACACAATTTCAGTCACAGTTTCAGAAAACTGAAACTGTGACATTTACTGAAATGATCCGGTTTTTATCAATCGAAATCTGGACACCTTAAATATGGCATTTTAAATCTGTTCTAACGTTCTCTTTTATCAGCAATACGAATTTTAAGCTCTTCTTTAGTTATCAAAAACCGAATAGAAACCTTTGAAATGCAAAACGTTTCAGTTTCTTGAAAATTAACCCATCCCCTCTCTTCAAAGCCAATAAATACAACTCTATTAACAGCGCCTTTCGCCTGTTTACGAATTTTCATGTTCATTTATTTTAAGCAATTCTGAGTGTGACGCATCCTATACAAAAAGCGAAATGCTGTTCACTTGTGAAAAGGCCCAGCTAGGCCATAGTCAACATTTTTTGTGCCTCCTCATGTGTTGAATGATGACGACTAAACAGTCATCGGAACCCAGAGAGGCGAAAATCCCCCAGGATTAGGGTAAGACCAATGAGCTCAACCATCGAGTAAGCACTTGTGCAATCTCTCTCTCTCTTAATAGCAACCTTATGTAATCAACTGGTGCTTGGATTTCTTTTCTTGTTCAGTCCTTCGAACGATACTAACACTTTGTAGGTTCATTTATGGCCCATTTACTGGGTTAGGTTGGGTTGTTTTACCTCTGAGCGGCACTTTTTTACACACCATGGGCTAAATGGCCAGGTCACATGGACCCCGAAGGCTCAGAGAAGGTTGGGGGAGGGGACCCACTGGAACAGCTGTTGGGAGACAGATGGTAGCCTCCCGTCAAGGCCATCCAGCGTGTTCTTTAACGTGCACAGGGTATGGCTCTCCCGCACACGGGGCCACGACTTAACGTCCCATCCGACGGACGGCGGCCTTTCCAAGCCCATCGGTGTCCCCTACTGACCGTGGGCAGGGCTGGGAATCTTGCGGAGATAAATCTCAACGCTGACCCAGCTGGGACTCGAACCTGGGAACTACAGATTAAGAGCCTGGCGCGCTACCGACTGAGCCACCCCCGCCCCACCCATTTACTGACTCTTTCAGCGATTCTTCCTATTTGCTCTGCACCACAAATTTCGCCCTCATTTGCGTTTTCATTGACATTTCCAAGAGCCGTTTTCCTGTTTTCAAAGAAAACGATATTAATTGGCAGGCATGACTGGTAACGGAGCAAAGAGTCAATGAACTATTGCAGGTGTTGATCAGATATCAATGTCATCAAAAGTATACTTTAAAACAGGCCCTTACAACCCAAACTTACTGAAGAGCACTTGAAAAAAAAAACTATACTATTAAAGCCGTAGGGAAAAATTCTCCATTTAGAAACGAAAACGTACATTTCTAAGGAATAATGAATTTATATAGAAATATATTTAAAAAAATCAAGAAAATATTTTTATTTAAAGCAAAGATATACAAAATAAGTACTATAAATAGGTTAGATCGTTTCGTTATGCACCCAAAAATGTTTGAACAAAACATTGGAAGAAATGAGCCAGATTCAGTATATTGATTATTTGTTTTATGATCCGAAAGTTTTTTTTTCAATGAGCCGCCGGTTGAACGGAACTGATTTAAAGGACTTGTCAATACATATGTCGATTGGGATTTTGGTTTCATTTTCTGATCAGAAGGAAAATATAACGTGATATATATATATTTGTGAACATTTTTCAGATATCAGTCACCAAGGGACAACTCAATCTCATCCCACGCTGCATGAGCAAAATTTTCTTTTAAAAGATCTGAAACTCATCGCATCCTTCAAAAACAAAGGTTCTTAGGCTAGGATGTTTTACTTTTGAGCTGCATTTTTATGCGCACAGTGAGCTAAATAGCCAGGTCACAAGGACCTCAAAGCAGATGGTAACCTTCCTTCAAGGCCATGCAACCTGTTCTTTAAAGCGCACAGAGTATGACTTTCCTGCGTACGGGACGACGGCTTCACATCCAACTGACGGCGGTCTTCCCAAGCCCATCAGTGACCCTTTCTCATCGAAAGCATGGCGTGGTTTAGCAGAGATAACTCTCGACGCTCGCAGAGTAGGAATTCGAACCTGGGAACTGCAGATTATAAGCCTGGGGTGCTATCGACTCAGTCAATCCTCGCCCCTTCAAAGACAAAGAAAGGAATACTGCTATTAAAAAAATTTCCTCCGGCAGAAAATTTGTTATGGTCCAGAGCATGCCAATGAATTGCCTCACAGAGGTGTGTTGACAAACATTTGTGAGGAAAGTTCAACCTCAGACGATAACCAACTGGAACATCCCATGTGTTATATACGGGATTCGAAATCTTTGCAGGCAAGCAAACTAAGGAAGCGAGGAGACGAGTGGAGTTGAAAGAGAGAATAGGGAAGGGAGGCAGGGAAACTTTAGAGGAAGAGATGAGAGAATCACATCTCCCTTAGAGAGAGAAATGCATCTTAAATCAAAGGAAGAGAGGATATTATTTTTCATTAAATTTGAATGAAGCTGAAGATAGGCAAATGAAGAAGTGAGGAGTAGATTTAGGTTTTAAATTAGAAAACCCTTCTTTAAGTGGATAAATATTTTAAAAAATGTTTTCTTAAAGAGACTAAATATTTTAAAAAATGTTTTTTTGAAGAGACTAAATATTTTAAAACACGTTTTCTTAAAGAGACTAAATATATGGTTATTGTGAAAAACTGCCGATGCTCATAATTCCCCAGGAGCCCATCCTGCTGGGAACTCTTGCAATCGAAAGAACTGAGGAATGTCCTTCAAAGTGATCAGCGGACTGGCATAAGCGATATTAGTTGCCTTCAAAGGATATATTAGTGGCTTCGCTGCGGTCATATAAAGGTAGGTAGGTGCAGTGACGTCAATATGTAATATTCTCAACAGGAGTAATAGTAGAGGAGAAAGAGCACCTTAGACACATGTAAATTTCTATGAAGCCATATTTCGATCCAGAGACTTAAAAATATCCAAACTTTAGAGCCAACGAACTTTCAGTATCAAATATAAGCATAGAAGGATCTGGGGGGAAGGGGTCCTACCCCCCATACTCCATTTGAGAATATTAGAAAAGTAAAGCGTTAGCACGCTTGGCTACTGATCTAAGGGACCTGGGTTCGAGTCCCGGATTAGGCATGGATGTGTGTGTCGTTTTTCTGCTGAGGTCCTGCCATCCTCTCAGATATCCTACTGTGGCATATAAACTGACAGGCTCCTGTCAGACCTCTGTGGCAAGCAGCTGCTTAATGGGGTATTTATTTATTATTTTATTTTAAAGAGCAATACTGGCAAAAATGTTAAACTTCTGCATATTTCGCGCATTTTTCAAGAAATTTTTGAAGACCCCTGAAACGGAGGGGGAAATGTTATATTGCCGTGGAAAGCCAATCTCTTAGCCTCCCCCCCCCCCTTCATTTTCTCCTATATCGGGGTCTTACTACATGTAATCATTATCTTTAATGAACAGCTATTGACCATCAATATATATATTGCAGCTATGCTACAACACTGCGAATTATTGTGCAATTCTCAGAACGATGGACCGAGTTCATAACGATTACCAAATTTGAAATCAAGCGAATCCTTCAAGGTTCTGTGCAGGTCATCGACTGTGAAAGAGAAGTCACCGCTGGCGAGCAAGTAATGGCCGAGAGCAGCGACTCTTACTCGAGAGTAATGAGAACATGTTTCAACTCTAAAAGTTTTCATCCAGTGATAATTAATGCCGCAGAGTAAACTAAGTTAATAATTGGCTTACTGCGAGGATTTAATCTTATTAAACTAATAACCGGCTTACTGAAAGGGGTAAATCTCATTAAAGTAAAATTTGTCTTACTGCAAAAAGTTAATCTCATGAAACTGAAAGTTAGTTTACTACAAAAAAATATCCATTTAACGAACTAATCGAACTAGGGCCGTTTTACAGAAACTGGCTGATTTCATAAGATATGATTACCGTACTGGTAAGTTAAAGATTTGCGTACTGGCAATTTAATGAAATAACCAATTTTTGTTTTTTTCTTTTGATTTTGCTTTTAGAAATTATATTTCTCGAAAAGAGAACGAAATTTATATTCGTAATTTTCTCGAAGGTTGTCGTCCTTTCACAGAGATTATTTTTGATTTTGCGTTTACTGCGAAACTTCGTTAATGCAATTTGGTTTCTGCAAAATGTTCGTTTATATGAAGATAATTTAATTACCCAAAAAATAATGAGTAATTAAGTTTCATTTAATTAACTTTATCTTCTAAGCGAATTTACATACTGAGAGACATATAATTGGCATATTTCACTATGATTCAATGTTCTACAAAACGTACATTCGACCGAAAATTGAGTATTGACCTTTCATACTTTTTGGCAAAAGGAAATACAGAACGTAATACCTAGAAAAAAAAAGTTCAAAATGTGGTTCTGAAAATCATTATTAAAACCTATTTTAAGCAAGGGAAATTTTCGTTAATTTCTGAAATTGACTTCAGTGAACAACAAAAACCCAAAGCTTGGATACATAAGGATGCTACGATCTGTTACTCGAATTCATAACGCTATGTTTGATAGGACACATTCTCTTCATTCTATATCTATGCATCATTTAAATTTACATTCTTCCCTGATACAATACGGGATTAAACATAAAGTATAAAACATACTCAAAAATATTAAACGCTTGCATTTCGCCTAGACTAATAACCGGCGACCTTGACATTCATAATACCCTTTGGGAATCTAACAAAACAATTTTTTTTAAATGAAAAAGTGATTGCAATTTATAAGAAGAAAATAATTTGATATTACTAAACGGCGAATTCTTAACCTTTTAGAAAATGGACAGTGAAAAGTGACTGATCTAATTTTTACAGATTCTTTCATCTTCTCTTAACTTTCATGGCAAACACTACCAGTCTTTTACACAAGAGATGACTTTCAGATTCTGATTGACGGACCTCATTTCAATGCACCAACACTACAACTAAAATAAATGAGTGTGAAAATGTTCGCAATATTGTGAACTTAAAAACAAATGCAGATTGAAGAATTTAGGAGTCTGAGGAAGAACTGGTAGTTTTATCAAACTGAGTACTTCTCACATAAGAAATCCCCCAAAAGATAAAACTCAATATTAAATTTATAAATATATTTACATGCTTGTGAAGAATTGGGGGGGGGGGATGACGCCGAAACTCAGAACAAAATCACGAGCACATACTGTTCTATAAAGAAAGTCGCAGCGGTAACAGAAGAGAAGAAGTTTACTGATAGAATGGGATTATATTTGTGAACATATAAACTTTAATAACTCTGCTCCTAGGATTTTAGAGACTAGGCGGAAAAAGTATCACTTGAACACTATCATGGAATGCTCTACTTTTGGAAGATCAAATGACACAAAAGGACTTGCTAATAAATTTTCAGTTTTTCCCTTATATTTAACTATAGGATGAAACAGACTTTTTCATAACTTTCTTGATATAGTTTGAGAGTAGATATATAATATGTCGTAGAGTTCCATAATATATAGAAACAAACTTCGGAATGAAAATAAAAAAGCAATGGCAGTTGCATAATCTTACAGAACAAAATGGAATAATGCATACAATTATTCAAATTTTAACCCAAATATCTTAGCTCAGGTTTACCTATCTTAGAATCGGAGAGAATGGGGATTTCTCTGTCTCCTGAAGGGATTTTTTGGTGATCCCAATTTTAAAACCTGCTGAGAGTTGGAACTTTCTCACCACATTCAGATTCATTGAATTGAACTCAGACATGAACAATCTACATCACTATTTACATTGTATATTCTTTGTATAAAAAAAAAAAATTCTACAATGTTATTTACATATAATAAATTTAGTGCTCGATATTCAAACTACGACAATATGAAAAATACTATAGAAATGAGTATTTATTAATCCTTATGAATACATTTTTTTCTCATCACTTATATATAACTATTTTAAATGACGATTATTTATTAATGCGGCTCGTGATTAGGCAAGTTATGTCATGGCATTCCTTTTCTAATTACGAGTCGCATTAATAGATAATCGTCACTTAAAATAGAAAAGTTTAAGTTTCATCTTCTTACATTCATTGATCCTGAAAATGCTTTCGGCATTGTCTTGATCCAAAGAGTGTTATAAAAATCTTTAATAAAAGTATTGTTGGGAGAATATTTACTAATTTGAAATAATCATTTATATGACAAACCAAGAGTTTTACATTTGAAACATTAAATCTGATCCGAAAGGATAAACCTGCCTCAAAGAACAATATTATCAATTACACTCTTAATTCTTTTCCTTCAATGATCTCCCAAATATACTGAACATAGAATGCTCAGAGATAAAACAACACAAAGCCATAACAAAAGTCTCAGGCCTTATATTACAGGCTCAGAAATACACGAATTAAGTATGTTTGTATTTAATTGGCACACTCTTTATATCTCAATACTAGACTTCTAAGCAATAAATATTTGTATCACTTTTACGTGATAACTTCCAGCAATCGAATCATTATAGACTAATGGATGATAAAACCTCTCCATGCAAAAATTCTGGACTTCCGAAAATAAATATGATATCAATCACAAGACTATAAGAACTGAATCTGCCTTACTCAATGATACTTTTAAATAAGCAAAACAAATATCCAATACAAAACTGCTATAGCTGCAAAACTAGAGAAACACTGATCCACAATTTATTGAACTGTGAGCAACACTTGACCAAAAGGCTCATTATTTCAAATTTGAATGAATGAATAATTGCGATTAAAATCCTGATGTACCAAAGTGATCTACAAATTAGAAAATTATGCTGCAAGAAGATATTGAAATTCTTTCAAGAAATAAATTTTTGCTCAGGGAATAAAAGGACATTTGAACAATTTTTAGCTAATACCAAAAACCTCAATGGAACAGACAGCTTTGGCAGGGTAAATGTTCCAGAGTTGAAGCTTTAAGCTTCATTAGATATAGTCGTTGGGAATTTCGGATATTATATTAATCTGCTCGGCCATAATCGAAAGGAACCTGGGCTTAACCCTATGAATAATGATAGATATTTTTTCTGTCTTTAGGCTCAGATCTTATATTATTATCTATATTCAGTGGCGATTTACGGTAAAAGCACTTTTATCAATTAAAGTAGTGCGCAGTAAACAAAAGATCGTTTCAAATGAAAAAGGTAATTTTTCCAAAAAAGGTTTTTGCTTTTTTTATAATTTTAAACTTTTATTGCTCCATCATCATATCACACTCGACTAGTTTAATAAAACTCATTTTTTGATTATTTTCAATGTTAAGCTGTTGTTCAGAGAACATGAGAGTAAAAGCCTTCGTAGCCATGTTCGAAAAAAGATTTCGAAGTTACAAAACGAACAACGGGGATTTTATTAATGCAGAAATTTGAGAGTCAATAAGTTGTGTGAAAGTTCCGAAACGGAATGTATTTGATCTCTTACCTCAGGAGAGCTTTGATAATAAATCCCATGCTACCAAAATAGTTTGCCATTCACAAAACAAAGCTTATAATTATATTGGCAGAGATTTGTTAGATCTAACATCTGCCACAAAGTCTTACTCAATGTTCCTGCCGAGTGATCTTTGTTTCTGTTCACCTTCGTATAATGTTTCTCTCTGATTGCTTTGGAGCAAGGTTTGGCGGATGCAACATTATTTATTACGGAGAGCAAAAGTTCTTAACTTTCCGCTCTGTTCGTTGCCTCCCATTTTCAAACTCGCTTTTGCTGCTCACGATCTAATAAATTAGATTGCTCGAGCCGTTTACCGATATTTGTGTGTGTTGCGTGTCTCTGTCCCATTTGTAGGCAACCATTTGCGCTGCTTCGAGAAAGAAAAACGCCGCCGAATTAATGACTAGCACTTATACATATTAATCAATTAAAGTAGTGCTCAGTAAAGTATTATACTGGGATATCTCCAAGATGGCAAAAAGCTACTGTCATGTAGCTCCAATACCCTTTAAAATAATTCCAGACTAGTTTGTTCGAGACTTTCTCTTATTTTAAACTATTGCGAAGAATATATAACATATAATCTTTAACATTTTTTCCCTCGTTTGAACCAAATACGATATTTAGCTTCAAATGTGCATTCGGTATAAAGATAGATTATAGGCCCTGGCAAGTGTTTATAGATTACCCCTTCTACTATTTCCCGACAAGCATTCTAACTTCCTGCTGATTAAATATCTTTCACGCTGCTACCTGAGATAAATGTTTCTCTCTTCTTTGTCTGGGCCCTTTAATAACATGGCAATATGTTCCATGCCAGATGAAAATATTATTTCATTCAATCAACGATTCTCGGTGTGTATGTCTCTCTTAGTAATGGAACTACAGCTCCATACCTTTCAGCCAGCCAGTGCTTAGGCTAAGTGCTCGCACCACGTGAAGAGATAATTGTCAACATCAATTACCAGCAATCCTTTTGCCAGTACTCGTGTCATTTGTTTTGTCGAAATCGTCGGTTATGGGCGCAGTTGCAATCTTCCAGTAATCGTTGATTTTCTGTGGTTTTCAAGAGGCAGGCTGCAATCTCTGGTAATCAATTTAATCATTGGCTTAATTCGGAAAGCATTCTAAATAATGCAATGCTCAAGAAAACATTAGATTCATAGAACTTATTAGTAAGTAACAGAAGAATGAACATAGTGCAATTAGTTTAAAATGTAATCTTATATTTTCGAACAAATTTATTTTATTCTAAACCAACTTTTAATGGTAAAAAATAACAATGAGACTTTTCAGTATTTACTTCTTCGGAAAAAAAAAGAAATTATCAATTGATTTCACTTTGTCGCCTGACTATCCGTCAATGGATTATTCAATGTTTTTGTTTTAATCAATGAATTTTTCCCCATTATAGATATAATAATAAAGTAATATAGTAAATCCTCGTTGCTCGTTGTTCTGTAGTTTCTTTTTTTTTTTGCTTTGTCTCCTAAAAGCTGTATATTGGATCCCTTTCCCCAACTTTCTTTGATCCCTTGAGTTCCTTCTGACCAGGCGATTTAGTCCACAGTAGTATAAAAAGTGCCACTTAGACGTAAAACAATATATCGAACCAATCATCAAATTGCCCCTTCTTCATAACCATGAAAAGAAAACGTGTGATTTGTATATATTTTAGCTTTGAGAAAACTGTATATATTCTTATATGCGATATTACAAAAAACACTGGGGCAGGGGTGGCTCAGTCGGTAGCGTGCCAGGCTCGTAATCTGCAGTTCCCAGGTTCGAGTCCCAGCTGGGTCAGCGTTGAGATTAAAACCCCCGCTCTCTCCACGGTCGGTATAGGACACCGATGGGCTTGGAAAGACCGCCGGCCGTCGGATGGGACGTTAAGCCGTGGTCCCGTGTGCGGGAGAGCCATACCCTGCTCACGTTAAAGAACACGCCTGATGGCCTTGACGGGAGGCTACCATCTGTCTCCCAACAGCTGCTCCAATGGGTCCTCTCCCCAATCTTCTCTGAGCCTTCGGGATCCTTGTGACCTGGTCATTTAGACGACTGTGTGCAAAAAAGTGCCGCTCAGAGGTAAAACAACCCAACAAAAAGCACTGGACGTTTGCTTGTTATGGAATGTAAAGCCCAATTCGAAACTGTCTAACTTTAAAAATAGTTATTTACGGAAAACTGTCACTAGAGATAATTTGAAAATCTAAACCAATTTGTCCAACTCTCCTTTTTTAACAATATTCGACTGTTATTTCTGTTAAGGAACTGTTATGGAAGTTGAAACATTTAATAACAGCATTAATTTGTCTCGAAAATTAACTCTAACACAAATAACTGATAAAATAAACAGTGACGTAACTAGGAGCGGAAGAGCCCTGTGGCAAATCTTATGGGCTCTCTACCAGCGCTATGTTTTTGTGATTGATTTGGAGGCACAAAACATTTTTATGTAAAAAAATACATATTTTTTTCATTTAAAAATTTTGCTATAAATGAAGTAAAGTAATTTATTAAAATATACATACAAAATTCGATATTACTAAATGTAAAATGAAATTTATTAATATGGTGTAAAAAACCGGTAAAAATATTTTTTCTTTACTATCACTTCCTCAAAACGATGAATGATTTCATTAAAGTTCGTCGTAATCTATGGGATGAAAGAGATGGAAGTTATAGCCATCATGATAATTTGTCTTTTTGATTTTGATGGGTTATGAACTTGATTTTGAGCGGGATCCCAGAAGCCCTAGATACGTAACATTTTACCACCTATGTCATCGTATTGTTGCGCCACTGGCAATCAATGCAATTATTCAAATTCATCAACTCCATGTTTCAGTTTTCATTAATTTTGAAGAAATATGTTAAACAAAGAAAACAATCAAGCCAGAGAGCTTTGAATGTCGTTTTCCATTCCCAAACAAGGTATCATTAATACCAACTTTAAATATAATGTTTAAAGTCGTTAGTATAACGTATTTTGGTAAGAAATACCAATTGGTATTATTATACATATAATACAATTATTATATTATTTTATTATGCAGTATGGTACTCTAATTGCAAACACCATCTCTGTTGTTTCACTCACAGTGTTAAGGAAAACAGCAAACTAGGGCACAATCCTTTTTTCTTGCCGAATTCGTTTCTTTTATCGAATTTTTATCGAAAAATCTCGGCCGCAAAATGTAATTTAAGAGGAAACTCCGGAATTCTGGGAATCACAAAATCAATGCCAAGTATCTGAACTTCTATAGTTATCCTCCATCTTTGGTGGCGTTTTTGCCATTTTCAAAAAATATACTTTAAGCAAATCCTAACTATTGATAGCTTTGGATCAAACAAAAATTTGAGAAAAATATTGTTCTACATTCTGTCTTACAAAATATAATAGCCTGGTAATAACTGTAAATAACCTACATGATCCCATTTCATTTCAATGGAAAGTTTCGTTCGCAATTCCGTAAAACCTGAAAAAAGAAATATTTTGTGGAAAAAGATATTAAAGCTAACGATGAAAATATATGTTTGCGTTGAACGTAATTCGATTGAACGTCTGCGGTGAGTTGGTGGATATCGATTTCAAATGCATTTTTTTCCATATTTCTTTAGTAGCCTACGAACAGAATTGGATACTGTGTATGCAATTACCATATGGGATGATGATGATGATATGGTAGAAAAATAATGTTGAGTAGAATGAGATTGATTTTTGCAAGAGAGAGGAACAAATTGAACTAAATGGTTGCTTAATCAAAACGAAATTTTGATTTTCAACAAAATGTTTTTCATAATTTGTAGAAGAGGATGACTCAATCAGTAGTGTGTCAGAGAGGTAGCTAATATTCCCAGTTCAAGTTCCAGCTGTGTTTCAATTGAGATTTTCTCCTCTGGCTCCCACTCCTCCCTCATTGAGAAAAGGGACAGAGTGAAAGGCATTGATCTCTATGTTGCGATCTTGTGCAACCACGGCAATTCCCGGTTCCGCCTGACAGCACTACCTGGTTTAAGAAAAGCCATGACTATCTAGAGCCGGGGGCAAGGAATACGCCCTATAGGCGCACCTCAACCCCGGCCTCACATGGCAGCAGTCCTATAGAAGGAAAGCTAACCACCGGAAGAAACCTAACTTTAATCTATTCCCCGGTTTGCAAATGTGCAAGGATATAAAGATCCAAGCTCGATCGGCACCCGGGGTGGAGACTCTTAGTAAGACCCAGACTTTTTGGACGGCTCGTGCCTACTAGGCAGGAGGAACCTTTCGACCGAGCCGTCGAACTGACCACCCAAGGTCCCTGAAAGGTGAGGTCTCCGACGCCGTCACCACCCGACCCGCAATCAAGCCGGCCAGCAGCGTCTTCAACCTCGGTTGGCCTTGGCCATGTCCAACCGGCGCCCAACCCGGTCGGCACAGCCTTCAGTCGGGTTGCTGGGCCCTAGGCCCCCCCACCACGACAAGGTGGTCCCCTATCGGGGGGGAGAGTGAAAGGCATATGGCATGTGCAAGTTCACTTTCCACAAACTTCTCTGACGGGTCTTGTGACCTTTCTATTTAGACTTGTGCTCAAAATAAGTGCCGCTAGCATATAAGCAACCTAATATCGGACCATTTTATGGTTTAAAAAATTATGAGAAGCGGAATATTTAAGGCAGAGGTTACTAATATGCCCGGTAACTCCCGAGAGCTGCGGGGGGGGGGGGGGAAGAAGGGGCGGCCTCTGTAAAGCATTTTTTACAAAATGCATGGAGATATTTGATACACAACTATTTAAAAAATAGCCCAGAATCTTTTTCTATTTATCTGAACGAATAATAATAACGATAGTGAAAATCAGCTTCGTTTTCCTTAGTAGAAATTCCTCTCTTTGCTGCCTATGGGCGAAAACTCAATTGTCTTGACCCACAGAGTTTTCTTCTCGTTCTTTAAGGAATTAAATTTATACGATATATAACTTTTGGATAAATATTTTACATAAATATTTGGTGTAGGTATAAAACTAAAATAATCGTTTGAATCAAAACTCACGCATTTGGATTTTATGACGGATGACGCATTTGGATGGGGCGGGGGTGGCTCAGTCGGTAGCGCGCCAGGCTCGTAATCTGTAGTTCCCAGGTTCGAGTCCCAGCTGGGTCAGCGTTGAGATTTATCTCCGCAAAATTCCCCGCCCTGTCCACGGTCAGTAGGGGACACCGATGGGCTTGGAAAGGCCGCCGTCCGTCGGATGGGACGTTAAACCGTGGCCCCGTGTGCGGGAGAGCCATACCCTGTGCACGTTAAAGAACACGCTGGATGGCCTTGACGGGAGGCTACCATCTGTCTCCCAACAGCTGTTCCAGTGGGTCCCCTCCCCCAACCTTCTCTGAGCCTTCGGGGTCCATGTGACCTGGCCATTTAGCCCATGGTGTGCAAAAAATTGCCGCTCAGAGGTAAAACAACCCAACCCAACGCATTTGGATTAAACGAACTATTTAAGCAAACATGATTTTATTAATAGCTTGATATAGCAATTATTCTGTGTTCAATTGCTGAAATGCATTCTTGATTGTCCAAAATCCAAAAGTTAATAATGTCGTATAAATTTTATCCTTTTATTTTAATAATTAGTGTTTCATTAATTATTAAAATAAGCAGTTATCAAAAATATTTTCTTCTCACATAAAGTCTGCAATTTATGCCAACCACTAATTTTATACAAATAGTATTAAAAAGTACTAAACTATATACTGTTGTAATTTTTATAAACAATAATGAAGACAAGATTTTTGGAAGTGTATATGTCTGGGGTTGAGTGCATTTCAAGAGATTTATTATGCTTGTTTATAAAATGATGAACTAATGATTTCTTAAAAATCAAAAATCATATTCAAATCCAAATCATGTCTTTCCATTTGGCTATACCACTACATAAATATGACCCTTGAGTGTCATGAGTGCCATATCTTAGGATAATTTTTTCATATTAGTGATCAAATTTTAAAACGTTACTTTCATCGATTATCACAAGTAACAGATGTCTAGTTCATATTTCCTTCCTATTCATTTAAAAGCTATCAAAACCTGAAATTTAGGATTTACTAATTTTTTTGCGTAATGCTTTAAAAAATCTTACAACACCAAGTTTGAAAATCAGTGCTATAAACATTGTTTAAAAAGAAGACAGATTTGATTTAGGTATTCAGATTATCTTTCAACTCATTTTCAATAAACAACTCATTTAATTATTTATAAATTTTTTAATCTCATTCTGTTGCCATAATATAGAAGTGTTAAAATATTTTTGGCAAGAAATAGTATTTATTTTACGTCCACATAAGCATAAAGTATTTGGCCAAAAAAAGGTTCTTTCCTTCAGAGTAAACGAAAAAATGTTAACAAAAATTTCCTAACGATTAAGAAAAAAATGAAAGAAATAAAAAAAAGTTATGGTAGAATTAACTTGGTTTTGTAAATGAGGAATAATAGGGCAACATCAAAAGCAATTTTTTATCTTGCAGTTGAGGAGAAAAAAAAAGCAAAAGGACAACAACTGTAAATCAGAATGCTAAATGGATGTATACTTAACGAAGTATGCGAAAACCATTAAAGTAGATATAATATTTTTAGTGATGAAGAAATAGTTGTTTAAACGGGCAATGATGAGATCATTGAATTGAATGAGATTTGTCCCAGAGATGCTACCGAATTAAAAGAAAGCAAAAGTGTGGTGGGAACAGATAAATTGAAAGGCGAGGCTATTAATTTACGAGTCTGGTGACTGATGGGAGAATTGGCAATGAATGTCTGGAAAGAGAATTTGAAAGGAAGAAGGCCGAAAGAAAAAAAAAAAAGAAAGAAACAGAGTATGTAATTAGTGGAGAAAGAGCAGAAGTCCATCGGGGCAAAACACCGAACGGTTTTGGCTCCTTTTTTTCTTTGCTGCTTTTGTACAAACCGTTAATGAGTTGGGATTCCCTTTTCGCTCTTAAACTGAGCAATAAAATAATGCAGATAATCAATCGGTGAATGTCTTGCTCTTTAGCTTTCCATTACGAAAGCGAACTCGGCTTATTAACTAAGAATGCGTTTCAATTTGCGAACGAATAGCTTTCTTTTTAAAGTAAGGAAAACACAAATCATATTGAAAATGGATTACACGTGTTGAAGGAATGTTTTAGTTTATTGCGCACAGAGATGATGGGGATAAAATGAAGTTATTTTAGATTGCCTATATATTTTTCTAAACGTCTCGAAAGTGAATTAATATCTTCAATTACAGTCTTTTAAGAACATCGATATCTATATTAGAAAATTTCGCTAAGGATATAAAATTTTCATATTCAAAATAGATTATTAGATTTTTATGTAAGAATTGCATATATGATTTGGTGGTATTTTTTCCAGTCTCTGTTTTATAATTACTAAGAGATTAAAAGACGTAACTGATTTAAAACTTCAAGAATGAAAAGGTCGTCAAAGGTAAAGTAATTATTCGAAAAATATTCGAATCGAAGAGTGATTGATACGCAAGAAGCAAATATCTTGTGTTGGTTAGTGCAGTAGAATGCCATGCGCTAAACATATATCTAAACAAAGAAATCAAGGTGATAGGAAGATCGGCCTTGATACAGAATTGTGGAGAAACGATACAGTTTCAGAGAAGCATCATTCTTTGAGCTTTATTAATTAAATTAAATATTTTAAATCCAACTGATTCGGAACGATGGCAATCTATCTGATCATTGGAGGAAGGCCAATGATCTGAGAAATCAGTTATTAACCTGTGAAACCGTATAAAGGCACATTTCAATATAGCGTTGCCCGGGTCTTTCAGCAAAAAGATCCAGGGGCATCAGACGCTTTAGAACTGTGTTTTGACCTTATGGCAACAACTAGAATTTCTTTTTCTATCTCTGCTATTAAAAAAACCTTTTTTTAAACATTCTTGGTGAGCATGTGCAGCCCGTACTTTTTCCTAATGAAACCCTCCTGGACTCCATAACTGGACTTAAGTGCATTGTGATTTGGAGAGAAATGAGAAAAAACATCCCGTACGCACCAGAGACATACCTTATGTCTTTTTACAAGGGACGGGTTGGAATTAAAGAGAGACGGAAATCTCCTTACGGTTTTCTAGTGGGTCCCCTTCCCTTATAGAACTCTGAATCCTTTGGGTTCTCGTAAATTGACCCTTAGTACGTTGCAAACAAAGAAAATGTGGCACTCAGAGGAGAATTATTAAATAAAAAATTATCAAAGTCCCAAAACATATAGTGCAGACAATATAAATATCTCACAAAACTGACAGGAAAAACACATTTATTGTTCAGTTAATTGGCTTATTTTGCGCTTTATATAACCAATATTTGGAGCTTTTTTTACATTCGACTGATAATTTGTTACGAACTCTGATTAGTTTCGTGTCGATGATCCGATTAACAGCGATGAGTGATATTTATCTGCGTTTACCCTAAAAACAAAACATAATATTCAGAATTATTTTCCACTCTGCCCTGTATAAAGAGCATTTTATTCATTTGCCGATTGTATTCCCAAAACTTTGTGTAAACAAATCGGCAACAATCCTTCAAAATTCTTCCTGGAGTTTTTTTGGCGGATGCAAATTCAACCTCATTTAAAATGAATGCACGAGACAATGCCAGAAAGCAACGGCAACATAATGAATTCAGGAAGAGAAACGTTTATTGACCATTATCTTATGGTCCCTTGTAGCATTGACACATTGAAATATTGACACTGGTATCTAAATATCATCAATCCTCGCCGAGGTAGGAAGAGACAGAGACAGTCCATGTATGTTGTTGCCTGTTCAGTGCAAAGTTTTCGCGCTGGAGCTAACTCAGAAACCGATTAGATAGTCTCAGCCTCCTCTGACGACAAACTCATATCTGTCCATTTCTCACTAAGGGCACGAAAACTAATGAATTAAGATCTGGTCATAATTTAACCATTCTCATGGCACCTTATGTTGCCGATACTTAACGTTTAGTTTGGATAGAAGTCTTTGGATGGCAGATGCAAACAGATAGCAGGAAGGGCTCAGGAAACACAGGGTGTACACAAAATGATGTCACAAAATTAAACAGTAATAATTCTTGAAGTAATAAACATACATATATGTCTGATTAGTGCTATAAATTCTCAACAACCAACTTCCACATAAATATTATTCGGTATAAGGATAATCCCCAATCAATCTTAATCCTCATTCGTTGAAGTATATCTGGTGTGGAAATGATTCTACAAAGTCACAAAAGATGGGGAAATTCCAAGGCGCTGGATTGGTCGAGATTGGCCAATCGCTTGACCATCTCGGTCCCCAAATTTAAAAACAATACTCTAAATATTTTCCTTCGGGACTATGTGGAGGATCTCGCATACGCCCAGCTGCTATTGATCTTCGTGACCTGCGCAGCATGATCTCAGATGACATTTCGATGATCACGACAGAAAAACGATAGAGAATTATTATCGATTAGAGACCGTTCACAAGACGAATCGTTCTCGTAATGAAATTGTTGCGTAAAAAAATCCCATCTTTTGTGACTTTGTAACACCAATTAGCTATCTTAATATGTTTACTACTTCACCAAGTATTTGATTTTGTGACATTATTTTGTGTAACCTTGTGTTGTAAACCTAGTGTAACATTCTGTTGAATTACTATACTGCCTAGTCAACAAATTAGATAATGTTCATGTTATGAAAATGGAAAACCAAATTCAAAGCTCTATAACTTCTAAAATGAGCCTTTTATGGTACAACGTTACAGATGAAAGCTTAAAGAGCTCTATCAAATCAGGCGAAGTCTCGATTTTTCAATAATATCCCTTCAATACATAAAGAGATAGGGAAACTTCAACGTTTAACAGCAATGTCAGTCACGAATTCGTCTTAAGAAACGTTACTGGTGTTAAATATTACAGCTTCTATAACTCTTTAAATAGTGAATGAATCTTGTCGAAAAATCGAGATTTAGATTTAATTGAGATCTTGATCTTCAGTCACATTTTTCCTTGGAAAGTTTATTTTAGATGAAAGCAGCAAAGGATTTCCCTTTTCAGTGGCGTATAAAATTGTGGTTGAATCTTTAAAGTTTTTTGTACTGCTCCCGACAATTATTTTGTTAAAATCAACTTTTCTCTCTGAGCCCCGAACATTTGCGTTTTGCCTTGCACGCTATGAGCCAAATGTGCCAAGGAAAAAAAATTCTACCAACTCCATTTTGTTGTTGACAACATCGACAGAATCAATGTCTCTGGTGCACCGCATCTGAAAGCATCTAACATCTGTTCGTTCTGCAACTCCTTTCCACTTCATTATGAACAGCTTTAAAAATCGTTTTACCAAACTGACATGTTATATGCTCTTGAGAGAGCACGTGATCTCTGTCACTCACTTTGACCACTATCTCACCTGTAATAGCACGCGATCATAAGCAAATCGTGAAATGTCATAAGCATATCAGCTGAAGCGGCGTTCCCCAAACCCTCACAATAAATTGCTCCATCTGTTGGCGTTGCACTTCCAGAGAGGCCATTTTTTCAGAAGTGAAAACCTGAATACTTCAGCAAGTGTCCCGGTTTTAGCGTGCTGAAACCGGGAACTAAGAGTTAACTGAAACTACTGACTATCCAATTAGTCAGTACTAGTGACTAATTCGACTACCAATTAGTCTAACTAGTGACATCCAGTTCCAAGGAGGAAGGTAGATAATGACTGGACTAAACCAGAATAGACCAGAGGGCAGCTTCTGTGCATTTTTCCCAGAGCTCTCGACGAATAGTGCAATACATGTTTCCTCTACTCCGCTTAGGCAATTTACAATTTTTTTTAGGTTGGATTGCTTGATTTCTGAGCAACACTTTCTCAAAACAGTGGCCTATGTGATCAGGTTACAAGGACCCCCCAAGACCTCAGTGCTTGTTAGAGAAAAGGGATTCACTATAGAGATGTTAGGAGTCAGATTGGAGCCTCCTGTCACTCTAACGGGCACAGAGTAATGCTGTGTTGTCCATAGGATCAACGACCCAACGCTCCTCCGATGGACGGCGATCTTTCCAAGCCCATCTGTGTCCTCTTTCTTAATGAGAGCAGACTGAAAGGTTAGGGGAGAAAATCTCAACACAATTATAATGGGGACTCGAACATGGGAAAGCGAAGTTAGGAGACTGGCTTGCTACCTACTGAACCAAGCCCTCACCACACGATTTTTAGGACTACCACAGCTGAGATAAAGTTAAAAATTGAACTGCACTCTACGCCAACGGTTTCCAACTGCTTCTGGAAACCTACTTTATTTAAATTCACTTTGGCCGTCTACCCTTTTCCTTTTGTGTGATGAAATGCTACACGATATAGTATTTGTGCAAATTGTCATTTTTACTTATCCAAAGTAGCATTTGTAAAATTTTTTTAGAATTGTATATACATGTATATATATGTATAATTAGCCATAATACACTAAATTACCCATCTAAAGACAGTTTTAAGATGAAATTGGACAAGAAAAAAGGGTTTATGCCACTCACAATAAAAAAACGTAGAAATATAAAATCCTGTAAGAGAGGATGGGCTAATAATTGCTTTACCTGATGGATAAAGCGAGCTACGCCATGGGAGAAAAAAAAACCGTCTAGTTGGAACAGCTGCGTAGGAAATAGAAAAACAAAAAAGTATTGTTGTTTGATTATTACTCAAAAATAAAGAGCGAAAATAATCCGCTTAAAATTTAAATATTTCGGAAAGCCGGAGTCTGATTTTGGAAAAAAATAAACAAATTTGGTAAGCATGAATTTTCTGAATTTGTCCAGATTTCTCGCAATGAGGAAATTATGTTTCTTTTACTGCATATTATTGCATCGCAAAACCCATTAAATATAATAAAGAAAAGAGTAGAATTCTATTAACTTTCATCTTTCAAGGTATTCATACGACCATTCAAGGTATTCGTTATAATAAAATCTATTATTTGCATTTCAAAACTTTGGACCAAATAAAATTCGGAAATAGTCGCAGATGAGCAGATTTCTCCCGAAGGATACTTAGAGACAGAAATAAGAATGTAATAAGATAAATAGAAAATCCATCTGATATTATTCCTTATTATTCATAATGTGATCTGTTTTCTCAGACGAATGCTCATGATACGTTGTCTCCATCCGATCAGCTCTTTTCTTCCCACATCTTTCTAACAGACATATCCTCCTCTTCCTCTTCAGAAGCAAAAGCGGATAAATTCCGAGTCTTCACCCACCTCTGACCAATGCATGCTAAGTGCCCTAGACAGAACGAGACATCTCAAAACGAGGCTAGACGAAGCTCGAAAGAAAGCATGTCACCTGCGACACACGTGAAGGGAGTGTTGATGGATGGACCACGCTGCACAGAGCTTAGATTCTTTAAACTCACATACCGGAAAGCATGTCTCTTCTCACAATGCAGTTAAATTTTGATGTCAATAATCCTGTCGCTGACGTTTATGCATGGGTAGTTGCAGTCCTATGATTATTAGTCTTTTTAAAAAGGAAGAAAACTTCATGTATTACTTTCCAAATTTTTTCAATAAACTGGCCAAAAATAGACGATAAGGAGAACAACAAACGAATTCATCATTCCGATCTTTTACAACTGTAGACTTTGTCAGTCCTGTTAAAATGAGCAAATTGAGAGAATATAAGTAGAATCGGTTCTGGATTTATGCAGATTTAATTAACACGATTTTGAAATACTGCCGTCTTTGTTTTAATTTACATGAACATTTTTAATAGCGTGGTTTAAAAAAAGAAATTTTAGGAGCAAAGAAACTTAAAACTTCTCAGTCACCGTTGTTTCTTACTCAAGAGAAAAGGAAAGCTTCAAACCCAGGGCCGTCGTCAGATTAGATCGCTTAGATCTTCCCGGCCCAAATATTTGCAATCCTCGTTCCGAGCGCAGGAGTTGCGCATGCGCAACTCCTACGCTCGGAACGAGGATTGCAATGTCCACAAAATGAAATAATAATCCCCAAAATGATAAATATAACGTAAATTAAGCAAAACTGGTTAAGGAATAGTAAAAGTGAATGGGTGGACCATCATAGGCGCCGTGAGGCAGGCTGCCTCTATGCTACATCCTTTCGACGGTACTGTTCAAACCTGAACCTCAGCCCTCTGCTAAGAAGTCCTAGTAGACGAGGAAGCATCGACTTATACACCTTCGTTTACTGAGTGGTCTGACCCGGATGACCCCTATCCCTGTAATACCTACCTCTCACCAATCCCACCACAGCCAGCAGCAGCAAGCCATCAAACACACTGATCAGCGTATGTTAAAAAATATTATCTCAAAACTTTATTATTGTTTTGTTGCAAATAGAATGTGTTTTAGATAGGTATTTTTCTTTCGTTTTTAGCAATACTGCAATGTCTTTATTATCGTAACAAATAAATACTGTGTAGTGAAAAATATGAAATAAATAGATATATGCATGACTTTTGAGGCAACGCTTCCTCCATCCATTCCATTTGCTTTATTTCTTAAGAGAGGACTATGCTTGATTTGTGCTGCCATTTTTAAAAACGCAACCCCAACGTAAAAACAAGAGCAGACTGTATGTATTAAAATAATTTGTGGCCTGATTAAATATAATTGCCAGAGCCTTCTTTATATTACTATTCTGAAAAGGAAAAAACTGAAAAAACATAATAGATAATATTGATCCTTGTCGCCGTCAGAGAAATATAAATACTACGCCATCATTTCCATTAATTGTGGTACATTTTTGCACTTATTTGCAATGGAATTTTCCCTCCCCCTAATTCCCCGCTGTCTTCCTCTGCGAAATATATACATCCCCTTTGTCTGTCTGGCAGTGCTCTCTGTAAAAAGATGGCACTGATGGCCTCGCAAAAGTTTCCATCCTAAAACCATTGATCTAATGTGCACGAGAGTCACACATTGCATGTTAATCGTCCTTGAAGAAAGCTTCCCATCTTTTGTCCACAGCTATCCAGTCATCATGCTGTAAATGAAGCCATGGGATCATTGTCCACAGCTGTCCAATCATCATGCTGTAAATGAAGCCGTGGGATCATTGTCCACAGCTGTCCAGTCATCATGCTGTAAATAAAGCCATGGGATCATAGTCCACAGCTGTCCAGTCATCATGCTGTAAATGAAGCCGTGGGATCATTGTTCACACTGTCCAATCATCATGCTGTAAATGAAGCTGTGGGATCATTGTTCACACTGTCCAGTCATCATGCTGTGAATGAAGTTATGGGATCATTGTCCACAGCTGTCCAGTCATCATGCTGTAATTGAAGTCATGGGATCATTGTTCACACTGTCCAGTCATCATGCTGTAAATGAAGCCATGGGATCATTGTCCACAGCTGTCCAGTCACCATGCTGTAATTGAAGCCATGGGATCATTGTCCACAGCTGTCCAGTCACCATGCTGTAATTGAAGCCATGGGATCATTGTCCACAGCTGTCCAGTCATCATGCTGTAATTGAAGCCATGGGATCATTGTCCACAGCTGTCCAGTCATCATGCTGTAATTGAAGCCACGGGATCATTGTCCACAGCTGTCCAATCATCATGCTGTAAATAAAGCCATGGGATCATTGTCCACAGCTGTCCAGTCATCATGCTGTAATTGAAGCCATGGGATCATTGTCCACAGCTGTCCAGTCATCATGCTGTAATTGAAGCCATGGGATCATTGTCCACAGCTGTCCAGTCATCATGCTGTAAAAAAAGCCATGGGATCATAGTCCACAGCTGTCCAATCATCATGCTGTAAATGAAGCCGTGGGATCATTGTTCACACTGTCCAATCATCATGCTGTAAATGAAGCCGTGGGATCATTGTCCACAGCTGTCCAGTCATCATGCTGTAAATAAAGCCAGGGGATCATAGTCCACAGCTGTCCAGTCATCATGCTGTAATTGAAGCCATGGGATCATTGTCCACAGCTGTCCAGTCATCATGCTGTAATTGAAGCCATGGGATCATTGTCCACAGCTGTCCAGTCATCATGCTGTAATTGAAGCCATGGGATCATTGTCCACAGCTGTCCAGTCATCATGCTGTAAATAAAGCCATGGGATCATTGTCCACAGCTGTCCAGTCATCATGCTGTAAATAAAGCCATGGGATCATTGTCCACAGCTGTCCAGTCATCATGCTGTAATTGAAGCCATTGGATCATTGTCCACAGCTGTCCAGTCATCATGCTGTAATTGAAGCCATGGGATCATTGTCCACAGCTGTCCAATCATCATGCTGTAAATGAAGCCATGGGATCATTATCCACAGCTGTCCAATCATCATGCTGTAAATGAAGCCGTGGGATCATTATCCACAGCTGTCCAATCATCATGCTGTAAATGAAGCCGTGGGATCATTGTTCACACTGTCCAGTCATCATGCTGTAAATGAAGCTATGGGATCATTGTCCACAGCTGTCCAGTCATCATGCTATAATTGAAGCCATGGGATCATTGTCCACAGCTGTCCAGTCATCATGCTGTAAATAAAGCCATTGGGATCATAGTCCACAGCTGTCCAGTCATCATGCTGCAATTGAAGCCATGGGATCATTGTCCACAGCTGTCCAGTCACCATGCTGTAATTGAAGCCATGGGATCATTATCCACAGCTGTCCAGTCATCATGCTGTAATTGAAGCCATTGGATCATTGTCCACAGCTGGCATCATGCTGTAATTGAAGCCATGGGATCATTGTCCACAGCTGTCCAGTCATCATGCTGTAAATAAAGCCATTGGGATCATAGTCCATAGCTGTCCAGTCATCATGCTGCAATTGAAGCCATGGGATCATTGTCCACAGCTGTCCAGTCACCATGCTGTAATTGAAGCCATGGGATCATTGTCCACAGCTGTCCAGTCATCATGCTGTAAATAAAGCCATGGGATCATAGTCCACAGCTATTCAGTCATCATACTCTAAAGGAAGCCATGGGTTATCTTACCAGTTATGAACTGGAGGGAGGGCAGTAATATAACGCAACTGCAGATAATTGAAGTGCAATGTCAGCAACAGAAAATTCAAACAACGACCTTTTCAGTATGTTTTCCCTACAGAAATTAAAAATAATTTTCCTATCGCCATTATTCATTCATGAAGATCGATGCCTGCACCATCTCCGACGATACTTTGGAGTGTTTTGAAAGGAGATTAGTTTTCAAACGGATATTTCTACACTTTCTCGTTTGGCAAGCGCCCATATCCCTTCAACTTCCTCTCTCCTAAGTCCCTTTCAGACTAGAACTGCCATCTGCGTGTCTCGTCCCCCTGCCGGTCGTTATCTGCGCACACTGTTATGCTGGAATAATGATCAAGCACCCACATCGTAATCTGGCAACTACAGTCTGGCAGCGGGAAACGGCGATGAAAACATTTTAGTAAAGAAAAGAGCATTTTCTTTCCTAAATTGCTATAGTTGATTACGCTCTCTGCGAAAAGAGCACCCGTCATTGACATTATATTCTTTTCATCGCGGTTTGCTTAATGCGTTTTTATCCCATTTGCATTCTGCCGCTGCTTTCGTCTGCTCGGGGGCCCCTGACGACAGGAAATTAGTTTGGAGAGGTAAGCAATTTACAAATAATGATCGTTGCATAAGAAATAACAATGTTCGCGCGGTGAAAAATGACGGTTATAATGTTCTGTTTATGGTCGGCCCCGGAAAGCACATTTAGTGGAAAGTTCAAAAGATTGGCAACAAGACAAGTCACTTATTGAATCTCAGATTTTAATAGACACTCTCACAGAGATAATAAAACTTGGCGAATAGCAATAACTCAAAGATAACTATAAATTCTTTCTTACGAGGAAATGGGAACTTCCCCAGTGAAAATCTTTCACGCGCCGTGTCTGTTTCTTAGGCGCGTGGTTAAGAGTCTGCATTGAAATCTTCGCGCTTTGAACAAATGGCATTCGAAATGTTCGCTTCTTGAAGAAAGCATTCTTCATGGAAGAGTATTTCCCTCTTTCTTGGGGAATATTCTTGTGATGCTGGTTCGCTTTGTTCTTTTTAAATATGCAAGTTTTTTTTTCCCCTCTTTTGTGGCTACGTGCGAATGGCAATAAGGATTGAATAAGTCCAGGATTACATTTGCCATTTAGGATTGACAGAGAAAGCACATATCTTGATAACATATGAGATCCAGAAAAGCTAAACTTTGCCAGACGTTATCGCAGTGATAAAATTTCATAGTTTTGAAGGAAAAAACAATCTTTCAAAACAAGAATCCCAGAAATAATTAGTGCAATTTGAAATTTATAGAGAATTTACGAAAAATCACGGCATTAACACATGCTGTCGACCCGTTTATATATTATTTTCTTTTATTCTTGCTGAAAAGCAAGCGTTAGTTTTATTATTTCCGTTAACATTTTCCTTTTTTGTTTATTGAAGCTCACAGTCTTCGATATCATGAAACTAAAGGAATTAAGTCTTGCTCATCTGATTCCGTCTGCCCAAAAAACGGAAGTCGTTGACTGCCTCAATTCAGTAGAAAACAAAAGCCACAAAACACTCTCTAAAGTTTAAACAAAAGAATTGGGCAAAGATGCAAATAGGAAGCTGTTAGCATTGCAAAATCGTATTGATCTTAAATTGATACTGTATATGATACTCTTGGACATTTAAAAGATTTTCACTATAAATTTCTATCTATCTCAATAATATATCTAAATCTAATCCCAATAAGGTAAAGACTGTTTCATACCTTCAACGAAGTTGCGTTGTAATTATGAAATTGTTTCTAAAAAAATCTGAAATAAAAACTTTCGCGTTGAAATTCAACGAAGTGCTTGTAGAGAAAAAAATAAAAATAGTTGCAACTCGTGGAACGGGGAAACCAGAGTGTGAAATATGGGACCGAAAGATTAACTATTAGCAGAATAGACGACTCAGCACCACTGCTTGCAGAGCCACCCTTTGTAGCAGCCTATAAATCTCATTTTCCCGCGAACTTTCAAAGTATGATCACGCGTTGCTTGGCTGTTCTGTGTCCGACTACTTATTTATTTAATTTATTCACTTTCTTCTTACTTGAACTGCTTTCATGACATATTTGAATATACCAGCAGACTGTATTCGTCATTTTGAAGAAGTTTGTCAGAATACTTAACTGCCAGTTGACGTTGATGTTCAAGTTATAACCCTACCATGAAAGGTAATCGGTTGTTTTCAGTTATTAACATATTTTTAAATTGTTACACACGAATATTTATTGACTTCGGTTCGTGCCATCCAACTGGAATTTAGCTTTATCGTTAAGACGTAATTTCTGTTAGAAGCCTTTATCATAGAAAGTTATATCTACATAAATGCGTTGTGTATTATTTTGTTTGGAGGGGGGGAGAGGGACAATTGCATTAAGGTAGTGAGTGCACGAAATCGAATAGCTGGAAGGGCGGTGCCATTAAGGGTGTAACGAAACCTCTTGGTACAGCACTGGTTGGGCGGATGCGCGATGGGAGCGCTGGCATCGATTTTGTGCTATACTGGGCATATATGAAAGTCGTCTATCTGTGCTAATACTTAATCTGTGTGTCAAAGATGGTGGGTGCTCAGATGAAAAGAATACAGCTATTACTTAGTCTCATTCAAGATTAGACATTATAAATAATTCATCCCCAAAGAAATTTTCCAAAGGATGAACCAAAGGACTGTAAGGAAATACTATTAGAAGGGAAAAACTAGTAAGCATATAAATTATCAAACTAAAGCAGAAAACCCGATTCCTCTATGCAGGTGTTGCGAACTCTATTTCTGTCGCTGAACATCCAGTAGAGAAGGAGAAAATGCTGAGCGACAGACAGGAAGAGCTAAGTCCGAGTTTTTCTTCTTCGTGAAATAATCTAAACGGAACCATTAGCAGAAAGGAAATGGGATACGACCGAATCAAACGAAGCATTAACAGAGCGAAGACCGATCCTGACACGCAAAAACGGTCATTAGAAGGTGAAATCATTTCGCAGAGAGAAACGACGTTCAGTTCATTCAGCCGAAGGCAAATCGTCGAGAGATAAAAATTAATCAGTTCTTTCGATGCTAAATTAAACGGATCAAATGAGTCATTAAAAGAACCATTTAGTATCGTTGGCAACCAGGTGAAGTCTAAGTGAAATAAAATTGCAACCAGTGCTCAGAACTCTTTAACAAATGTGATCATTAATGTACCAAAATACGACAATACTGTGCGATAAAGTGTAGCACAAAATGAGTGAAATTGGAGTTATTACCACAACAACAAGAACTTCACAATATGGAATAAAAGATTTAATTGAAGTCATTGAGCAGCAGCTGGAAATCAATATATTTCTGAAATGATATATTAAAAATCAGATTCATTCAGAAGAAATTGTTATAATATTTCGTTATTTAAACGTCGTCTTAAATGATTAGAAGATGTCAAACACATTCTTATATGTACTGAGTGATCATTGAATAATTACCACTCCACTCCGTGTTATGTCAATGGGAGGCTAACTTCGAATCTCTAAAACTTTTTAAATAAGTGTTTTATGGATAAATGTGTCTAAACGTAAATTAAAGATATCAATCAATTGTATCTAAATATCGATTTCCAACAATATTCCTTCGGTATTTAAAGTGCTAGGGAAGTTTGAACATTTAACAACAATAATTTAACAACAAAGAAAGTTACCTTTAAAGTTAATTGAAGCTAAAATAACAAGCATTATATAACTACACATTTTAAAAATATGTGTAATAATTCCTTGTTTAATTTTTTGATAAATTTCTTAGAACATATTGCGCTTTTAAATGTTCAAGCCACTATACCTGTTTGAATACTGAAATATTGTTGAAAATCGAGATTTTAGAGATTGATTGAGATCTTTATTTTATCTAATATCACATTTTCCCTAAAACGCTTATTTTAAAAGCTACAGAGTTTTGAAGTTAATGTCCCATTGACATAACACAGGGTGGTGGGGGTCATAATTCAATGATCAATCAATAGAAGTGCATTTTATAATGACAAATACTGCTTTTGAAAAAGTTCCGATTCGCTCATATTTCGGCAATGATTAGAAGATTTATTCATTTATTTGCCCTTTAAGTCTGACGTAATAGAGAGAAATGTAAAAGGACCAGAAGGATCCACTGCCCAGTGAGGAGAGGCCAAACTTGGCCAGTGATTCACACCTAGACGCTTTGAATCGTAATTGTAATGTTATTCAACAAATTTCCTATTGGCACTTTTTTATATCAAAGGTTTATTTTGCAGTTGAAAACAAACTTGAAAACGATTTCCTTGAAGAGGTAAGATGAGTGAGAGGCATCTGATAAATTGTGGTTGTGTGGGAAAAAATGGAAAAAGATGGAAAATCTGTGAGAAGACATTCTATCGCTTGAGAAAGGAAAACTAAATGAAGTCGAGAATCAACAGAACTTCAAACAACGTAGATAAAAAACATGCTGCGAAAACATGAAGGAATAAAGAATGAATAACCATTGAGAAAGAAAATGATCAATGTCAGATAGGAATTTTTATGAAAGTCATTTTCGTCTCATGGGAAAGATACACGAAGAGATGCGGAAGAAATGGGCCAAATGTGCTACAGAAAAAGAGAAAAGAGGTTTAAATGGATGCACGACTGCAAGGAAGGAAAAGATAAACTTATAGTTAAAATTAAGAAATGACAGAAAGGGGGAAATGGGAGAAGAAAAGAACAAATGTGAGATGCGAAGTCGGAAAACATTATTAAAAAATGGAAAAGACGAGAAAGAAAGCTTAAAGAGAAAATATCCAAATTATTTTTTTTTCCTGAGAAGGAAGCAATATTCGTGAAGAGATTTTGGAGGCGCTCACAAGTCAGAAGAAAAAAAAACGAAAATGCTTTAAACAAAGAAGTTGAAAACAACAGGGGCTTAGGTAGATCTTATTTCGTATTTATATTTTCTTAAAACAAATGATATGGTGCTGACATAAGAGGAAAATGACTTGAAAGAAACATTACAACTAAAAGAGCAACGTATCGCCTTTAGAAAATATGGGATATTCGTTTTCAAAGACAAGGAAGTTTTTTATTTTCCGTTTTTGCACCCTTAACAGTGGAAATTGGAATTAATGGAGGATCGGGAAACGCCAAATGATAATATTTTATTAGTACTTATGCAACACATAAATAATTTTTTATTTATCTGTAAAGCTAAAAATAGTAGCAGATTTTATTTTTGTGCATTTTTAGCTCGTTTTCAAAATAACCGGTTAATATTATAGTTTCACTTTATCATGTTTGTCTGTCTGTCTATCCGTCTGTAGACATCGAACATTTTTTTTATACAGATAAATGAAAAATTATTTTTATATTGGATAGTTATTGACGAAACATTACGATCTACGCACTTTCCGAATATCCCAAAAGCTGTAACTGTGTCCTCTAACATTTAAGGAATATTTAAACGTCGAATTTCTAATATAAAATGCATAATTTTTTCCAGAGGTATTTAGAGGTCATGAGGTTTGCATTTGCGACACTGAGTCGGGCCCTTACCTCCAGGGTGAGTGAGAAACGGAATTTCTTAGTTGGATTGGTACTAATAAAATATCATAATAGCATTTCGAAATATTTAGGTAGATTTAATTTATATCGTTAAAGATCACTAAATATGGAAATGCAAAACTTTTAACATATGTTGCAAGTGATCTGTTTATGGCAGAAATTTGAAATTTCGGTGGTATGGTGTCAAGAGATATTCCGTTGGCATCAATAATCCCTTTTCTCAGAGGTGTATGAGAAAAGCAACATTTTAAATTTAAGAAATAAAAGACAAACACTTTTTATGCTGTATAATTACTAATAAAACGCTACTGTTTGCATTTTCTCTCCATCATCCATTATCTCCAATTAAAACTTTTAAGGAGTGAAAAAATAGGTAAAAGAAAAACTTCATTATCTTTGAAAATGATATTCCCATATGAGCCAGAGGCGATATACGTTCTTCTAGTTACCAAATAATTTGGAACGTTTCTTTAAATCTTACGATCAGTATTTGAACAACCTCTTGACCGACATATTTTATTATCAAAATTTCTAATTTTTAGCATAAATATATCGATCGAAATATTCGTTTATAATTTTACTATTTCCCAAAATTTTCCACCGTTAGATGGCGCTATTCAAACAATAGGGAAATTCGGAAAATGCAAATCTCAATTCTGTGGAATTTCATCAATATATGCAATTAAAAAATAATTTTTTATTTATCTCTAAAAACAAAAAAGCTGAATGTCTCCAGACGGCGAAGTCAAAATATCAGCTCTTTTTTTAAAAAGTTAAAAAGAGAGCAATGACAATGTTTTAATGACTTGAAAAAAGAAATGAGCACACAAAACACGATCAGGATATTGGAATAACATTCTGAGACCAAATGTAGAAAACATTCCGAAGAGCTAAGGGCCGGCTAAGTCAGTATAGCGCCAGGCTCGCAATCTATAGTTCCCAGGTTCGAGTCTCATCTGGGCCAAAGTTGAGATTTATCACCTTTTAATTCCCTCCCTCACCCTTCCCTTGGTGAGAAAGGGGACACCGATGGGCTTGGAAAGGCTACCGTCCGTCGGATGGGCGTAAAGCCGTGGCAACTTGTACAGGAGAGTTATAACTTGTACAGGACTTGTACAGGACTTGTACAGCAACTTGTACAGCAACTTGTACAGGAGACGTTATGCACCATTATCAAAGCCATTCAGCGTGTTGGATGACCATTCATATACACATCCAGCCATCCATATATGCTGGATGGCTTTGACGGGAGGCTACCATCTGTTTCCTAACAGCTGTCCTTCTCTGAGCCCATGAGGTCCTTCTGATCTGGCCATTTAGCCTAGTTTGTGCCAAAACGCGCTGCTCAGAGGCGGAACAACCCAAACCGAAGAGTCAAAGCGACCTACGAATAAGCTTCAGCAGTGAATCCGGTTTTATACTTTTTTGCATCAGATATTCTATTGTGAAGGTAGCCACGAAATCATAGCGATATACTCGCGGTAATTTCAATTTCCGGAAAACTAGATATTTGCATTAATGTTTTATTTGTAATTGTGCATTTCTAATCAGCTTATTACAAAATCAAAAGCTAGAATTTTCGTCCCCAGAAACTGGAGAAGAAAATTCCCAAATTCTTGTTGGACATCCGGACAAATGTCTGGATATCGAACAAGCAATCTGTTGGTAACTATTCACAGCAAGGGGAGAAAAAAAAATTCGTCTGCAGCGCTGCTCGAAGAAGAATCTTTATTAGTGTACAACTATACTGACTGTAAATGCAGTGTCTAGACACTTTTTTTTTTTTTCTCAATGGCAGTTGTTTATCCAACCATTCAGAAATCTACTCAAGTCCAGTGAACAGAGATTGCTTGTTATTGTGTTCTACATTGGAGAAGTGGTTTCTCCCATATTTATTGCGTAAAAGGATTTTCCCACAGATTAATGCTAACTAATGAGATTAATCGCGGTTTCGGTTTGCTACCAGTGCAGTGAATTATTCCCCTTTTCGTAATTAAATTCTTTTAAATTAGAGCAGACGTAACACATCAAACGAAGTCGGAAAGGGGAAAAAACACATTTTCTTCTTTAAATACTTTTTCTTACGTCAAGATTAATGATTTCAGACAGTTCTTTCATAAGCAATATTTCTGTCATAAGCAATATGTTCTTTTGGTTTTTCGAATAATTTTTAAAACTCATTTTTTCTCGCAATTTCCCTCACCAGTGATTGAGAACAGGTGTGCCGTGAAAAAGGTTCAGGTATAAAACGAAATATTAATATTTGCAAAATTTTTTATATAGATTTTCGTTTAATTTATTTTACCGAATAGTTGGGAATGTTTCTTTAATCTTATAATCAAAAATATTTATTAGAAAAAGTTATTTAATTACTTTTTAAATTTAATTGAAATTTGAAAAATAGGTTCTAGACATTAAAAAAGTTTTCGATACTGTTCCACATGATTTGTTGTTGAATAAACTTGAAAATTATGACTTTAGAAGGGAAATGCCGAAATGGCTCCAAAGTTATTTAGCCAATAGAACACACAAAACTAAAATTGAAAGTTGTTTAAATGGCGCTAATGAACTTGAATATGGCGTTCCTCAAGGATCTGTTTTAGGATAATTATTATACTTGATTTTTATTAATGATTTATATACTCTAGAAGTGAAAGGTGAAATTCAAACTTTTGCGGATGATCCAGCACTGGTATTGAAGTAGGAGATGAGGAACATTTAATTGCTCAAGCGAATGAGGATATGTTTACGATTAGAAATCGGTTCTTAAATAATCAATTATTTATCAACATGAAAAAACGAAACATTTATTTTTTAGATTGAGAGCGCAACCGGATAGACTAAGAAGTAAAACTTTTATCATGACAGGAGTTGTATTGGAAATAAATATATATCTAAGGCAATTGAGGGTGTTATTGAATATCTGGGAGTTTTCATTGACTGCAAATTAAATTGGGAGAGATATGTATCTCATGTTATTAAATACATTAATGCAAAATTTCCAAGTATATATTTTATTCAAAATTTTCTAGATTTATCGGTTTTAAAAATGATATATCATTCATGGATTTAGTCGTACCTGATTTATGAAATTACATCCTGGGGTGGTACTAATTCAAGTTATATAAAATATTTTGTTCAGGTACAAAATCATGTTGTAAGATGTTTTGCCAAAAAAAGAAAATATGGCAGCATTAGAAATATTTATAAAGAGTTCGATATGTTACCCATAAAAAAATTTGTATGTATTCAGAATCTTGTTGCATTTGTTTAAACACTGAGATAAACAAATTTTAGTAACATCAGTTTACGAAAGTAGAAGTAGCAAACACCAAATATTCATTTAGACATACGAATTCACAGTTCATCATTGATTTAATGAATAATAACCCACTATAAAACTGTTTTTTAAGTAACAGGAGAAGACGGGCATAGAGGAAAAATTGTCTTCAGCGGGGTAGGATCTGAACCCACGAATTCGTATGTCTAAATACAAGGTACTACTAATCGAATCAGAGGTGAAGGAGATTCAGATTTGTTCTCAAAAAAATATAGCAAGCAGGAGGCACTTGTGTGTACATGACCGGGATGACTATGAAGAAAGAGCGTCCCCAAATGCACTCAAAAAACAGTGATTGACCAGATGGTGTATAGCATAGCATCAGCAGTAAAGGCGAGGTTGATCAGCGGCAGTTAGTTCACAGTGGTCGAGCACCTGAATGTCATCAGAAGATCGTGGGTTCAGATCCCACCCGGCACAAGCAAATTTTTCCTCTACGCCCTCTTCTGTTACTTAAAATACAGCTTGATAATGGATTAATATTCATTAAACCAAATATTCATATTTCTAAGTCTGAAATAAACTCTCATTCAGAAGTAATTTGCCTACAAAGTTCCTAAAATATTCAATAAAATGCCAGAATTTATTAAAACTGAAATAAATCTTCATAAATTTATGAATAAAATACGAACTGGTTGCTTAATATACTTGATACAGATGTTTTTCTGGGGCCACTGTTCTATTTACTTCTATTACTTATGTTTAGATATAATTAGATTACTCAATATAGTAATAGTACTTCAGAAAACACCTTTGTGCCTTGTACATAATATGTGTATTTTCTTTTCCACAAGCGAGTTTGTAACTCTTATGGATATTTCCAGCTATCAAATGTAAATGTAAAAACGTTTCTAGAAACTATTCTGTCTGGGAATAAATTTGGGATTTATTGATTGATTGAATCCCGAGAGGCTACTGAATCAATCTGTTTTAAAATTTATTACAAAAAATCTATCATCCATCGTATCTACTTGTCGGAATGATCGATTCTATTATGTATTTTCATTTAAGGATAAACTCCAGGTGACATTTTACTTCTGCTATTGAGAGAAGTTTCTTGTTGTGACTTGAACAATCATTTCAATCTACAGTCGAGTAATTATGCTCTCAAGAGTCAATTCTGCTAAGACTTTCGATAGTGTTGTTACGCAAATCATTTTGTTAATATCACAGAATGGATCTCCCAAAAAAGTGGCAAATGCCTCTATAGAATGGCAATTTAAATTGGAAGATAAAAATATTTAAGATACAAACGCTTCAGAAAGAAACCTGCAAAATTCAAACACTGATGGGTAAGAGTGCTAACGTAATAAAAAAGCAGGTAAAAAGCTACGTGATAAAAGGCAGGAGAGTTAATGGAAATAACGATTGCCATGGAGGAAGGGGTTTGCTAAACGATTCCTCTTCAGACCTAATGATTTAGAAGGGGGCGCCAATGCCGCACGGAGCAATAAAAAAAATGTACAGCCGCATCTGTAGCTAATTCTGTAAATCAATGGGATTTTAATTTAAGAGTCGGGAGTTTTGTAGCCTCTCTTGAAATGAAAAAACGAAATTTGGCTTTTATTACGACTTTTGTATCTTTATTTCTGCAGCCACATTAACTTAGAAAATCTAGTAAAAATTAAAAATCTCATTTTCACTGCTGTACTGTAACGGTTTAAAAACTATCAAATTTACTTTCAAATTCAAAATACAGTGATTCTTGCCGCCACTTTCTGACACTATTTGGTACTAATAAGACACAACTACAGATAGTTTATGTTTGGAGGGGAACAAATTGAGACCTTTACTGTCTGACTTACCCTCATGCATTTTGTAGTACAGGTAGTGTAGAAAAAACTCCTTTAGGGTTTGGAGAATGCACATGCACAAAGCGGTGTGCATACCGACTTTTTTTCATGTTTCCAATGAACATGAAATGATGTTAGATTTAATTTTTATACTTTTGTATTTATTATATTTTTATTTTATTTTTGAATTGAACTTTATGCAAATTTCAAAATATGCATGCATATTTCATAAAGAAATAAACATTTGTGAATATGTACGAATTTTTTTGTTGTGCATTTGTTGTGAAATGAACATGTAGGCATAACAATAGATAAAAAATCCTAAATATATAAAATATTTCTTATGTAGAAGGGTGTAAAAAGTAAAAAAAAAGCGATATTAGTGAGATATAGAAGTTAAAAGTAGTGCAAGTGCGCAATTTCAATATGGTCTTACCAAAAAACTCGTCTTATAAAAGGTCTGCAGGAACCGAAACCTTACGTAAGTCGGAGACTGCCTGTATTATATTATACATATTATTTAATACAATTATGCTTATTTATATTATATATAGTATGTTTTATAATTTTTCCCTGTTTTCCTTTCCTCATTTAGTTTAGGAAAATTACAGGTTATGTTCCATATAGCTTTTACTAGTCTTAAATTGATTACCTATTGCTACATTTAGGATTAGCAGAGATATTGATGTAATATTTTGAGCAAGAAAAACAGGGACTTTTGCTAGAATGCTCTAACTCAGCTCACAGTTAACTGTGATTTATATTTTCTTATGTAAAAATTTACTTGTTTAGTTTCAGGTTTGTATTTTCCAGACATTCTCAACCGATTAGTAGAATGGAAGCTAACAAAATATATTTTGCTGGCTGCCATTTTAGTAACCCTTCATTAGAAAATTTAATTGATGTTGTAAATTTAATATTCCTCCTAAAGGAATTAACCAAAACAGCCTTAAAATCAGCTTTTCTCTTTCAAAGGAAATAACTGCTTCGGGTAGTATTGATTGAAACATTTTTCAGTGGCATAGAATTTTACTCGTATTCGTCACATATAAATATTTATTCGCATCGTAAAATACCTAAAATAAATTTAAATAATAACGATTCGGCAATTGTTGAATTATAAAAATGTTTCATCTTAACTGAATTTTTGTTCTGTCAAAGGAGTTGAGCACAGCAAACAACATACTTAAGTTGAATGTTGTGGGTGGAGCTCTAGGTTTTATTAGTCATAAAATATCAATTTTTTTTTCCAGTCTTACTCCTTGCGTGCCTAAATATTGCACAGCAGAATTGCATTAAGGAATACATGAAGATTCAATATTATTTCTTAATATAAAACAGAGCTTACCTAAGATGAACATCTTCCTTCCTGAACGACTTTTTTTAAACAAATGGATGTTGAGCAGAGGTCCTCATTATCTCAAACAAATGGATGTTGAGCAGAGGTATCTCATTATCTCTTATCAGTGTAACCTGTAAAAGTTTTAGCAATTCATTATCTCTTATGGCTTACATACAAATTTGTTGCTGAAAAAAAAATGCAGCTTTTAAACAGGTTAACAGCAAATACTGGTGGTTATTGAAGAATGTTTCATTGAAAATATTATTTCAATCATTTGAATACGAAAGTTCGAGAAACATTTGCCTGTTTCATAAATTAAGATTGTGTACACTTCGGTATATGGGGATGTTGCGGGGTGACTCAGTTTGTAGCGCGCCAGGCTTGCAATCTGCAGTTCCCAGCTTCGAGTCCCACCTGGGTGAGAATCGACCGTCGCCCGGCGGATGGAACTTTAAGCCGTGGCAGCCGTGTGCAGGAGAGCCATGCCATGTGCACGTTAAAGAACGCGCTGGATGGCATTGACGGGAGGCTACCATCTGCCTTCTAACAGTTGTTCAGTGGGTCTCCTCCTTCCCCCACCCTTCTCTGAGCCCTCGGGGTCCTTGTGACCTGGCCATTGTGACCGCCGTGTGCAGGAGAGCCATACCATGTGCATGTTAAAGAACGCGCTGGATAGCATTGACGGGAGGCTACCATCTGCCTTCTAACAGTTGTTCAGTGGGTCTCCTCCTTCCCCCACCCTTCTCTGAGACCTCGAGGTCCTTGTGACCTGGCCATTAAGCCCATTGTGAGCATAAATATGCCGCTCAGAGGTTAAATTACTTAATTGAAACCGTTGTAACCTATCTTATTATAATGCTGTATAGAAATCATTCAAGATAAAATCCCGGAACAAATATATCTCATCGAAAAAAAGTTCCCCGTGTCATAAAATATCGCCGCAGAGATCGAATATTTTATTTTACGTCATAATGCGTTGAGAAATAAAATTTCCCAATGTTAAAAATATTTGGAAAGAGCTTCCTGTGAAAGCATATTTATCCTTATTTCGTTTCTTCTTATTTCTCCTCTTTGAAACGTTATATTGTTTTAGGATATATCGCAATTTAGTAATTCTTATAATCGTTTAACAAAATTCTCCTCATGTTTATTATGAATATTAAATTTTAACCTAAGTCCCGCATTTTCAAATTTTGAGTTGTAAGAAGCAACGAAGTCAAAAACGTTTCTAAATATGGAAGAAAAAGACTTGATAGCAAATTTTTAGTATGCACCTTGTTTAAAAAGAATGAAAAGAAAAAAGGCAGGTCGGGGGAAAATTTCGCGCTTTTACGGAGAGTTGAATTTTTTTCCTGCAAATGAGTACAGCAATCCTTTTACATCATACATAATCATGATAAATCTTAAATCATCAATCGTAGTCGAGCAATGGAAGTTTAATGAGTCGTAAAGGAACGGATGGCGATGATTTATTGGGAGAATAAATGAGCACACCGCCAGGATGATGTTGTAGTTAATGTTAGGGGTGGTTTTCAGGGAATTAGAATAGAGATTGAAATGAAATATAAACTTTTTAAGCTCTATATTGCTGTGTAAAGTTTGAGAGTTGGTATTGAAGCTGTTGTCATCGCTAACCAAAATCTTCGATTCTTTTATGATAGAAGTTTTCTTTCTAAGTCTTTTAACAGATATAAAATTGCTTGTTTTCTGAAATGGCCATTCTTGTGATAATTGAAAAGGCATCAGTAAACTTTTCATTCGTGGTAAAGTTGTCTGGGATATTCTTCGAACAGAGAAAAACATTTGGTTAATGGACAACCTCGACTTAACCTAGTATCAGTAGGAATGGTAGAAGTTGTACAGAACAATTAGTCTCATTTATGCAGATGGCTTAATAAATGGTAGCCAGACGTACACTGGAAGAAGAGCGATCCGCCAATTCCCTCTGATGATCCACAGAACAGGCCAGAGTCAGTTGTTTTACTTCTGAGCGGAACTTTTTTGCGCACAATTGGCTATACGACCAGGTCACAAGGAACCCGAGGGTTCAGAGAAGGTTGGGGAGAGGGAACCCACTGAACAGCTGTTGGGAGACAGATGGTAGCCTCGTCTCAAGCTAACCCAACGTATTCTTTAACATGCAGAATCCCGCGCACAGGGACCACGGCTGTACTTTTCGTCTGACGGACGACGGCCTTTCCAAGCCCATCGGTGTCACCTAACCGAGAGCAGGGCGGGGAATTTTGTGGACATAAATCTCAATGCAGGCCCAGTTGGGTCTTGAAACTGGTAACTTCAGATTACGAGCCTGGGGGCCTTACTGACTGAGTCACCCCTACCCCAACCAGCCGCGCCCAGTACCTAAAGGCCGATCCCTACTGGAAGGGAGTGGAAGGAAAGGACTGATAGATCAGTGTAACCTGTAGAACTGCATTTCTATAGCCACTATTTTTTTCTACTCTTCTGAGGAGTGGTAAGCTCCACGGATCTTGGTGCTGACCAATTACACCCATCGGACTAGATAATAGCTCTGGGCTTGATTACTGATCTTGTCTTTTCTGTCTTGGTGAGCCTCTGTTGTGGGAAAACTTGGCTTCTAGGTCCACATTTCGCACACTAATTTCCTCTGTGCCTCGCCATAATGTGTTTTAACACATCATGGGACTGCACAGAGGTTGAAAATATGTAATTCCTATCAATAATAGAAACCGATTACGAACTTCATACATTCAAAATCCTCATGCAACCATGGGCTACGGAGGTCCAGCCAGACGTCGCAATTCTTCTCTCCAGATGTGTCTGTTCTGATCTAAAATATGTAATTCCTATCAATAATAGAAACCGATTACGAACTTCATACATTCAAAATCCTCATGCAACCATGGGCTACGGAGGTCCAGCCAGACGGCGCAATTCTTCTCTCCAGATGTGTCTGTTCTGATCTACAGCTGCTTCATTTGGCCACTCTAGGTCACTTCTAGCAAGGTCCTGTTTGACATTGTTTACCCAGAGCATTCTAGGTCTCCCCCCTTCACGAGGCTTTTAGGAACATTGCTCATAGTTCTATTTGTTAATCTGCAGCCATGCATATGGGCAACATGGCCAAACCAACGCAGTCTCTCTCTGCACAAACTGATGCTCATAAAACTTTGCTGACTCCTTCTTCTAACCTCACCATTACTTACAATATCAAACCACCTAATGCCCAAGATACTGCGTAAGCATCTAGAATCAAAGGCATCAAGTTTCCTGTTATTCTGCTTACAAAGGGTTCATGTTTCACTACCATACCTAATTTAGAAAGAACCAAACTATTATACAGCCTAATTTTAATCTCTAGGTGTGTATGCCTATTTTTTCATATTCTCCACAGACTCCTAAGAGTCCCAGCAACAATTCCCATTCTTCTGTTTATCTCATGCTACACATCATCAGTATCTGTTACATAGCTCCCAAGATAATTAAACTGTGACACCTGCTCAAGACTGCAACCATTCAGATTAACTGAATCACAGCCTGCCTGACCAGTTTTCATCACTTTAGTTTTCTCTCTGTTTATCACCAAACCTACTCTACTACCAGTCTCATCAACAGCCCTAATGAAAGAATTCATTGTATCCACATCATTTGCTAACATGGTCATATTATCTCATAATCTAAATTAAAAAATTCGAAATTTATAGACCATTTATGGTCGAAATCTTTCCTTTGCATTGCAATGTATTTCGCAAAACATAACCAATAACCAAACTAACGAGAAAAGGAGACAAAATACATCCTTACTAACTCCACTAGCAATGCTCCATAAGGAATGTGTGAAAGTTAGTAAGCCAATCGCTATAAGGCTGACCAACTTTCACACATGACTCAGTGTTATTATAGAGAGTTTTCATTATGCTAACCAACTTGCTTGAGGGGGTATTTATTTATTTTTATTTATTTTATATTTATTTATTAACTAACTTGTCAGGAATTCCATGTGATCTAACAATCAATCACACATTATGTCGATCAACAGAGTCAAAAGCCTTTTTGAAATTTATAAAGCTAGTTACTACAGGTATCTGTAGTCCTGGCTAGTAACTACAGGTTTCTGAAACTCTAAACATTTCTCAAGCATCTGCCTAAGGAAAAATATTTGATTAATACATCCCCTACCACTTCTGAATACACACTGTCATCACGCAGTTGTCCATAACCAAATTCTTAATTCTATTAAATATAATCATGCAAAAAACTTTACCTGGAACAGAAAGTATACTAATTCCCCTATAATTACCACAAGAACTGCGATCACCTTTTTTAAAAATTGGGGCAATAACAGATCTAGTAAAATCATTAGGAACAATACCTTTATCGTAAAAGATATTAAAAATTTCAGTCAGCAATGTGAAAACACAAATGCTCCTAGCTCTAAGCATTTCAGTGGTGATTCCATCCACCCATGGGAATTTATGCAGTTTTAATTTAGAGATAGTCAAAGTGACTTTGAAATGTGATATAGGATCATCATTAAAGCCAGTAATGCATCTATCCTTATTACAAACAATGGGAGTAGAAATAATCACATTATTCAGAACTTCTCTGAAATGCTCCGCCCACCTAGCCATCACAGAATTCTCACCTTCAACCACCTTTCCATGTTGATCCCTCAATTCCTGTGTACCTATCTGTTTCTTCCCACATAAAACATTAACAATCTGGTAGAACCCCTTGCTGTTGTGTAGTCTGTAGTAATGCTTCCTCCGCTTTGTCAGCCAAGCTGTCAGGTCAAAGATTCTTATCAGCTGTTAACTGATCCTTTACAGGTTTATTAAGCTCGTTGTAATGCCTTCTGTTAGGACTAGTAGGGTGTTGATTCATATTAATCCTGCACTTCCTTCTTTAAGAAATACGTTCTATAGCATTATCACTCAAATAATTTTGTTTACTCTGCTCCCTTTTACCCAACAGAGTACTGTTGGTTTCAAGAAAATCCTGTTTAAACCGATCCCATTCTTTCTCACCTTCAGCAGTAAGCAAACCACGATTGTCATAATGCCTAAGTAGCTTATTATGGTATGCTTTGGCTACATCTAGATCTTTCAAACCTTCAGCATTAAAAGTAGTTATCTTAGGCTTGTTACAATATTCTTAAGCTTCAGTTGAAAGACACTTTTGACCAGCTAATGGTCAGACACAATTTTGGCTCCCTTGTGTGATCTGGTGTTCGCAACCGAACTAGCCCATTTGCTGTTAATTGAAATAATTCATGTGCATATAATATAATCATACTCCTGTGAAACCCATCAGGTGTAGCCCATGTGTATTTATAAATGTCCCGGTGTTTGTAGTATGTGTTCGTGATTCGCAAACCGTTAAATGTACTTGCCTGTAGATGATATTCCCTATTGACATTGGAACCACTAATGCCAAAGGGACCTAACAATCCCGCCCAAAGATCAGAGTCAGTACCAACTTCAGCATTGATATCATCTAGCACAAGAGAAATATCTCCTTTTTGGACAGAATTGAAAATATCCGGATGTTGTCTGTAAAACCTATCTTCCTCGTTCTCCTCAGAGTCCTCTGTGGGGGCGTAATAATAGATGACATTCAAGTCTTTATTTTTTGTTTTAAATTTTGATGTAAGAAATATTTCATTAAGGCAATTATATCCTAGAAGAACATTGGCTGCTGAGAAGCAAACCTACACCGTTGAGATGCTTTCCATCCTCCCTCCCTGAAAAGATAAATTTAAAATTATTCGTAAGTATCAAACCTTTTCTTATCCATCTGGTTTCTAGCAAGCCTAGAATATTAAGGTTACAAAGCTGGAATTCCTCTGTGAGGACGTCAAAAGAATAATTTCAATGACACGTCCTCACGTTTCACATATCTGCATAGAGAAAATGATTAGTAGGATTTTTAAAGAAATTAGGTTTATTGATAAAGGTAGGGCCAACAATACCAAACAGTTCCCTGATCGCAAGTATGGGACAAAGACCCGTTTCCCGATCGCCCGAAAGTTGAAGCCATCCATGCTGATAGAGACATCAGGGACCACCTTTTCAAGTGGACTTTTTCAAGAACCAGAATCAAGATAGAAACTGACTTTAATGATGATCCTAAACAGGAGTAATGTGTCTCAAGATGAGACACATTACTCCTGTTTAGTATTGAGATGCCCTAGAAGCAAGAGTTCAGAAACCTGCAATGGCCTCTGGTCAGGATTATCCATCAACTGATATAAAGTATCCGTGCCTCTGTTCACTTAGGACTGGCAACCCACAAGCACACAGAAAACACAGCGCCAGATTTTCCATCAACAGAGAGACCCACCAGTGCAGCAAGTCCAGGATCCATAATCAAGCTCAAAGTCGTAAACCAATCCAGTCTATTTGGTATAAATGGTCAGCAATGAAATTGCACATTCCTCAGTAGGGCAGAAAAAAAAAAGAAAAATGTGACCATAGATGATCAGTTCAATAGGCCACACTGATCTGGCAGCCCTCCTCTTCCATACCTTCCAAAAGATAATATCTGTTTTGAAAGGTACAAACGGCAATGCACGTCGAGGCCTAGAGCGAAAACTCTTTTGCGGCGTCTGATGACTTTAAGCTACTTGACATAAAGCTCTTTACCTTGACGTGGTTGGGGGGGAGCTTGAGGGCTCATTTAGGTCGAAGGCTCTGCTGACCGGTTTGGGCCACTGTTGGACAGGCTAAGATCTTAAGGTCGAAGGCTCCACTCTGTACCGGTTTGGGACCCGGTTGAGTAAGCTAAGATTTCCATCTCAGAGACTCAGGGTAGTCGTTCGGGGCCCTGCTGACTGACTTGGTCCGTCAGGTCGGACAGGGCTCCAATTTTCGGACCCGACTAAGAGTTCCCACCACGGGAGCCGTGGCAACTTGGATCTATATATCCTTGTTTGTGACTAACCAGGGCGCAGATTAAAATCCAGGTTTTGCAGCGGCGGTGCCGTGGGTCGAACTTTACTTCTATAGTACTGTTCACACTAGACTGTCGTGGGCTGTGCATTTACCTATGTGGTATTGTATGTCCCCGACCCTTAGATAGTCAAAGTGGCATCCCCTATAGTATGTATGGTAGTGCTTTAGGCGGAACCAGTGGGCTTGTCCATCAGTATATTTACCTGAGACCCTTACCCTTTCTATGAGAGACAAAACCCTTCGAAGATTACAGTTCAAATGAATGTTATGTTCTCCGATTAGGATTAGATACCATACCATTAACAGTATCCTTTATATCCGGTTGATTGGTGCGGCAACCCACAAAAGAAGTGGAGAATACAAAAGTAGATTATCTCTCAACACATTCCCTCTAATATAGCATGCTTAATATTGAAGAATCATGATCAAAGAAATTGAGCAATTCTACTGTTCAAACGACCAATCACTGATAGTCTCTGAAAGATTACTCTTGATACCGTTAATCATAATAATAAGAAATAATGTAATGAAATGGCTGACTTCGCAAATAAATTGGATACTGCAAATTTGGAAATAGGGTGAACAACACATGGAAAACCTCATCTTATCGTTATATTATTTTTAATATTCTTATTCTGATCATTTTACTGTCAAAAGTTTGTATGAAATATATTTTAATAAATCGCCCCTATCAGAAAAGTAGCCAGAAAAGTTTCTTAGTAGGCTGTTACCCCTATAGTTATAAGAACTGAGACCACCTTTTTTTTAAAAAATAGGGATAATAATAGCTGTGGTCCTTAGGAATAATGCCTTTATCATAAAAGATATTCAAAATTTTAGTCAGCCATGTGATAACAGAAACATCCCCAGCTCTAAGCATTTCAGTAGTAATTTCATTTATCCATGGGGATTTACGTACTTTAAGTATTTAGAATAACTTCAGACCGTGTTATAGGGCCAACATTAAAGCCAGTAATGCATCTATCATTACAAACAATGGGAGTATAACTAACCACATAGTTTAGAACATCACTGAAATGCTCAGCCCCCCTAGACATGATAGAATTCTCACCTTCAATAACCTTACTTTGCTTATTCTTTAATCCCTGTAACCTGTCAGTTTTCTACCACATAAAGCACTAACTATACAGTACAGCTTTCTGCTGTTGTGCTGACTAACTGCTTCCTCACCAATGTCAGCCAAGCCATCAAGTCAAATTTCTTTTCAGCTTCTAACTGATCCTTTATACGCTTATTAAGCCTCTTTGTAACGCTTTCTGTTAGGACTAGTAGGGTGTTAATTAGGAACATTTCAGCAGTTCTTTCTTTCCAAAATAAGTTCCAGTGCTTTATCGCTCAAATATATTTTCTTCTCTGCTGCTTTTTACCCAAAAGAGTATTGTTAGTATCAAGAAAAGATTGTTTAGAATGGTCCTATTCTTACTGAATTTCACCATGACCATCATAATGATTAAATTACTTATCGTGGTAAGCTTTAGGTATAATTGGGTCTTTCAGAGCTTCAGGGTTAAAGGTAACTTATTTAAATTTTAGCACAACATTTTTTTAGTTGAAGTTGCAAGACACTTTTAACAAGGTAATGGTCAGATCCAATTTCAGCTCACTATATGACCTGGTGTTCCTAACAGAACTAGCCCATTTGCTGATAATTAATATAAAATCAATCATATTCTTATGCAGCCCATCTGGTTACACTCAAGTGCATTTATGTATGTCGCGGTGTTTGCAATAAGTGTTAGTTATTTTCAAACCATCAAGTTTACTTATCTGTGGGAGAAAGGTCAGTACCAACTTTATGATTTGAAGTCGCCTAGAACAAGGGTAAGATCTCCCTTTTCGATAGAATTCAAATTATTATCATGAAATTATCGTAAAATTATCCGTAAAACCTATCTTCCTCATCCCCATCGGCATCCTCGGTGGGGACATAAAAATAGATAACATTCAGTCTTTTAATGCATATCTGAAATTTATCTGTAAGAAACCTTTCATTAATGCACTCATATCCTAGGATAGCATCATTAGCGTGTCTGATGAGAAGCAAATTTTCGCCTTGGAGATGTTCCTTATCTTCCCTCCTGAAAAAGAGAAATTGAAGATTATTTTTAAGAATCTGTCCTCTATATGTCCATCTGGTCTCCTACTATTCTATTAGTAAATATCTACTCCATCTATACAGTCAATTTTAAAATTAAAAAATATCTAAAACCGAATTCCGGAACATTTATTTGTCCGTGACAGAGCCTTTATTCCAGGAAGCCTTTATCTCCCTCGAAAACGGGGACGTGTGGTCAAGGTACATTAGCCAGTGTTGTCACACGTGTGCTTCATTTTCCTAGAAGTATATTAAGAACTAAATGCATCTGATTTCAGGAAAAGCAAAACTCCTTCTTTTATGTTACATTGCCGTCCAGAAATAAAAACACATTAATAATATGGGATAAAATGAAATTAAATCTTTTTAAATTTAATCAATTCCTCATAGTTGACGATTTTTAATAGAAAAATTTTTTATGCCTGTCTTTATATAAAAAGAATTAATGTAGCAAACAACTTGCTTGGAAACTAAGCTAGGTATAATGAATGAAACGTCACAGGGAAGGTCTGTCAAGAAATCAAGACCTCAGCAGAAAGAAAACAACATATGAAAAGAAACATCCATCCTTATCAGGGGGGGGGGTTCAAATCCAAGTCCATTTGATTCACAACCAAGTGTGCTAGGCCAGCGGTTAATTTCTTTTAACTACGAACAAAAATATGTAAACTAAAATCATCCACTACAAGTAATAGTTTTCTACTCTACGCCAGCGTTTTATACTTTTACGCCAGCTTTTTATACTCCTACTACGTAAAGATGTACCACTGCAAAGTTCACCTGCAGGTTGGATTGCAGAATTGGATTGTTTTACCTCTGAGCGGCAATTTTTTGCACACCATGGGCTAAATGGCCAGGTCATATGGACCCCGAAGGCTCAGAGAAAGTTGGGGGAGGAGACCCACTGGAACAGCTGTTGGGAGACAGATGGTAGCCTCCCGTCAAGGCCATCCAGCGTGTTCTTTAACGTGCACAGGGTATGGCTCTCCCGCACACGGGGCCACGGCTTAACGTCCCATCCGACGAACGGCGGCCTTTCCAAGCCCATCGGTGTCCCCTACTGACCGTGGGCAGGGCGGGGAATTTTTGCGGAGATAAATCTCAACGCTGATCCAGCTGGGACTCGAACCTGGGAACTACAGATTACGAGCCACCCCCGCCCCTACCTGCTACAGGAGATTACTACTACTTGAAGACCTACAAGCGCCTCCTGCTTATTTCCCTTTCGCTTTCCTACTAATTTTTTACTCCCAAAAGTTTCAAAATTCAGTTTCTGGTGCCAAAATATTTCCACTCCTTATTTCCAGAATCCTTAAATTCCGTTAATCCCTCTCACAGGTTCAGAGAGGTCCGGAACATTCCATATTTTGAGGCCCCTAGTCAATATAAAAACGGATTGTCGTTAATACTTACCAAAGTTTTTATTCTTATTTCACAAAATCTATATAAAAATTTAACCCTTAGATAAGCAGAGGTCGTATAGTAGCCTGTTAGTTTAATATGCAATAAATAAGGTCTGTGAATAAAGCGAGGCTTCAACAAAAAAGAACACTAGAAAATAAACATCTATGCCGCATCCGATGCTCATTAGTTGAAAATTAATATCTTTTATGAAACTGCATCTTCTACTGTTGAATCTAATGTGAAAGGGGTCGGGGGTTGGCTCAGTAGGTGGTGCACTAGACTCGTAATCTATAGTTTCCATGTTCGAATCCCACCTGAACCAGAATTCAGATTTATCTTCCCTAAACCCTCACGCTGCTCTCGGCTGCAGAGACCACTGATGGACTTTGAAAGGCCACCGTCTGTCGGATGGGGCGTCAAACTGTGGTCCTGTAAGCAGAAGAGTTCTACCCTACCCAGTGTACGTTGAAGAACATGCTTGATGGCTTTGACGAAAAGTTTTCCTCTTCTACTCTACCTAACAGCTGTAGTAGGTGCCTTTCCTTATCTTCTCTTGTTTCCTAGTAACCTGGCCATTTACCCCATTGTGTACAACAAAGTGCCGCTCATAAATAAAACAACCTAACTTTAATACAAAAAATTCACGTGTCTAAATTTAAGGTTTCATTTTAAGTCTGAGGCCAGACGAAATGACGCTTCTGGTCCTTTCTCTTAAGAGATCCTTACTATCAGACGTGACGGAACGGAGTGTTAAAGGAAAAAAAAAATGTTCTCCCACTCTTTCTTATGTTCCTGATGAGATCTTCGTAGCATTGAGCAATTTCAACCGTACGCCCGATTCCCGAGAATCACAGACACAAAATGGTTTAATTTTGAACTGATTGAATCAACGCTCATTTCAAATTACTTACTCTTTTAGAATTTAAAGTGGTCTTTAGTTGTTAGCTAATTTTAGTACCACACTTTGTTTTTCTTTGCAGCAAGAACTGCACAATATGCCCCTTAAACGAAATGTCATCTTAAATTCCACGAGGGTGTAAAAAACGCAGATTAATGGGTAAAACCCTACTCTGGCAACTCTTTTGTAACAAGTCCTGTTACTGTTCTGTGATATTTCGGGTTAGCTATCCACCTATTTTACATTTGCACTTGTCTACATAATTGTTTATGTATTTGCACTAAAATTTTGTTGAGGAGCCCCTGGCCCGATGGGCCCGTATTTGGAAATGCCGCTTGCTACTTAGCATACGCATCAAAATTAAGCTTTTAAGACCTATGAACAAAAATAACTAGGAGCATCAATTAAAAGATAATAAATTAAAAAAAGTTGGATGCTCTGAGCCTTTTACACTCCTACTCTTATAAGAAGCACCATTGGAAAACTTATTTGATAAAGATTACTGCTACTACCTCAAGACCTAGAAGAGCCACTTGGTCCTATTGTCCTGCTTTTCCAAAGTCTTGCAAATTCACTTAGTGATCCTCAAAAAATATATCACTATTGACAGAATCGATTCTTTTTTGATGGTTTCGTAACGAGTATAAGCGAAAAAGAAATGTTGTTCGCCTATTCTTTTATATATATATGAGGAGACCTTCTTAATCCCAGCAGTTTCAGTCGTACGTCCGATTCCTAAATACCACGACATGAAACGGTATCCAATTATTTGATTTTTTTTTTTCGGTTTTGATATAATCGAATCGAAAGGCAGTTGCAATTTGATATTGTTCTAGAATCACATTTGCTCTAGGTGTTTGCTACAATTAATATTATTTTACCTTACTGCAAGAAGTGCATAAAGCACTCCATCAGAAAAATATCCTTCAGATTCCCCCAGAGCCAAAAAAAAAAACCTTATCTAGCAACGCTTTTGTAACATGGTCATGTTACTCTTCTCTGTTATTTCGGGTTAGTGTTAAACAATTGCACTTCTCTACGTAAAAAAATTGTGTGTATTTGAATTAACAGATTTTTCGGGAGTGGGGGTCGTTGGGCCCGTACCTGTCTACACCCCTGGTCTGGACTCCTTTTTGCTGAGTTTATTACTTTGCAAGTGTACGGTACTTGAAAGCCAGTGCAATATATGATAACATAGAATTTAAAAAAGTTAATGCTCTGATTTTTCTGTCATGATTCGGATTAACGTTAACGAATTATTGTTTTTTAAGCAATTCAAGTCGCTAACAAACGTCAAATAAAAAAAAGGTTTTACATGCTTATACGCTCCAATTATCTCTGGTCCATTATCTCTGGAAACAGGAAGCTTTATCCCGACATATTGATCTTAACGTGAAACACTGTTTAAACAAACAAGATCCCTACTTACTACATACTAAGTCCAATCGTGATGTTTTGTCACCATGTCAGTTCAGCCCAGTTTAGTCGATCCTTTTTGTGGCATGGAGTGAAGAACACAGAACGTTTTATCTGTATGATATTTCTCTTTAGCACTTTATCTGCACATTTTAACTCTGCACTTTTCCCCATTTTAGTCACCCTGTTGATAAACAAATGTTCACTAATCTGCAGCTCTGCATGCAGGCAACAAAAACAAGCAACCTTTCCATGCACAAGACATCGTAAAGATGTGACGGATGATTCCTTCATTTATCATCTTCATCATTTACGTAATCAAGCCATCTAGTATTTAAGATGCTGCTTTAAACATTCAGAATCGAAATCATCAAATATTATCTTATTTTATAGAAGGTCTACGATTCACCGCCGTGTGAACCTGTAGAGAAAGTCAAATTCTTATACTGCCTAGGCTCAATGTGTTTGTGTCTTCTACATTCTCCACAGACTATTAGAAGTTATAGCAATATTGCCTGTTAATTCTTATAAACCTCATCTCAACTATCTGTAACACAACTACCATTTAATTAAATTGAGGGACTAGCAATTTAAAGCAAATGAAACATCATTTACCAGACCAGTTTCCCTCAGTTAAAGTTTCTTTATATTGATTATCAAATCAACTCAACTACCAGGATTTTTCAAAATCTCTAATTATCATTTGAATGTCATCTAAAAGTAAAACAAATTTGTCAGCCAAATACAGAAGAGGAAAGATTGCGAGATTCCAATATGTGGATTAGTAAAAATGTCTATTGATGATTAACAAATTGCCCCATTTATAAACAATGCATAGATATATCCTAAATATTCATGTGATAGATATGTAAATCTTGCAATTCAGTCTAAACTTTCAGTTGATTGTAACTTTCAGTTTTTTGTAACTGTTGACATGGATACCCAATAGAAGAATCTCCTACAGTAGAGACTAGTCTCTACAGCAAGTCCATAAGCAGCAGATAGCAGATAATTTGAGTTTCATTTAAAAGATGTTCTTAGCAATCAATGTGTGCCGAAGAAAACTCTGGAAATTATTGGAGGTAAGAACTGAATTAAGATTTATGTTTCTGGTTTAAGATTATTATTGCTAGGATTTTTGTTTCATTCGTTAACAGATTAACTTCAGTCAATGATAAATATGTGTTTTGATGAATTGAGTTTAAAATTTGAATAAACTTTTACACTAATTTCCTGCTCACTGGTTAAATTTCAAATACATTAGAAATGTTGATTGCGGAAGATTTCTTATCTGAATGCTCTTCAAATTGTGAAATACAAATTACAAAAGAGTAACTAATAAGAGTGATAAATTCAAGTGATTCAAGTGTAGAAATGTGGTGTTAACAAATCTATTAGCACGAGAGGAACCGATTTCAAATATAGAGTTTGTAAATATTTTGGAAATTTCCCAAAATGTTTTGGTAAAGTTAAACAATAAATCCCTGAAATGCGTAAGTAATGTTTCAGTGGGACTGAGACACAACAGACAAAACCAAACATGAAAACAGAAATGTGTACGATTGGTAACCCTTTATCGCTATTTAATGGCCCTGAAAAGGGCCGTTTGTTTCTTGCGCTTGCTTAGTAGGTGGAATCCTCATCCTCTTTTCTTCTACAAGTGAGTTCATCTTCTTTGTCTTCTTTTGCAGGATTCAAGCACTTCTGCCATTTCCTTATCCTCACGAGGCTTAATTTCAAGTAGTTCACACGATTCTTTACTCTTCTTTTTCACCTTCTGTTGCAAATCATATTTCCCTTTACTCCTTTTAAATATCTTACCCAAAGATTGTAATATTCCTTTTCTTCTCCAAGTGAGTTCATCTATTTTGTCTTCTTTTGCAGGATTCAGCATTTCTGCCATTTCCTTATCCTCACGAGGCTTAATTTCAATCAGTTCACACGATTCTTTACCCTTCTTTTCACCTTCTGTTGCAAATCATATTTCCCTTTACTCCTTTTAAAAATCTTACCCAGAGATTGTAGTATTCCTTTTCGTCTACAAGTGAGTTCATCTTTTTTGTCTACTTTTGCAGGATTCAGAATTTCTGCCTCACCTTCCTCTTTCCTTTTCTCTCCTTTTTCAACAGCTGATTTTTCTACTCCAGAAGTTTGTTTGTTTATATATATATCACTATTGGAATGAAATTTTGGATCATCTGCAGACCTTTCATGATCTTCGATACATCTCTTCTTGTCTTCCTTATATTCTTTTACAATCAGGAACTTATGCTTAAGAGCAACGTCTGCAGGAATTCTCATTTCTTTTTGGTCGACTAGAAACTGATCTAAAAATTCAACGAACTCTTCCGCCATCTGAAGAGATATCTCGGCAGCAGGATTACCATATATTAATAACTTTTTCATGTCGTCTGCTCTTTTCATCACCATAAGAACTGGACGGACGTGCTTGTCAAAATTGGGTGAGGTTGAACATGCATACTTATGAACTAAAGTAGTCAGAGATTTTTTAGTAAGGATTTCTATTGCTAATATGGAGAAGCTCCACAGTTCTGCCTTAATTCCATTGACGTGACCGTGGAGTTTTTTAGATACTATTTCAGGAGGTTTATAAAGAAACGGAGCTAATATATTTCTTGCTGATACATTTTCTACCGGAGATAACACTGAAAAGTCACATATTATTGCTGTGTCGGATTCTACATCTATTATTACATTTGATTCTTTTAAATCGTTGTGACAGAGGCCGTTATTGTGAAGGTAACTAAGTCCATTTAGAATATCTTTAAGGTATGATTTTTTTCTTTCAATACTATTGCTGTTGTTAAATAAAGCCTGGTCTTGAAGATGATGAAATAAGTCTATTTCCATATATGGCATCACAAATGCCGTCACTTCTCCTAGAAGTGGATAGATCTTATGAAGCGGCAATATATCGGGTGAGTTAACTGTTGCCATAATTCTAGTTCCCCATATGATGCTTTAACGACGAACTTCACTGCGACATGTTTATTTTGAGCAACGTCTTTGAATTTAAACACCTTCCCATAACCTCCTTCAGCTAAAAATCGATCATACACGAAATCATCGTTTGGAGAAATTTCTCCACACCTAGATCAAGCATATACTCATTTGTATATACTAGTCCCGATTCCACCATGCCTAAATCGTAAGCTCTACGAACATTAAATCGCACCAAAAACTTTATCAAACTAGTATTTCAGCTATCGCCATTAGCATTTTGCTTTCACTTTCTATATTTCTACTCTTCCATCATTGTGCATTTCGGATTATTATTGTCTATCGCTTTGTTTCGCCGATACCTTATTTGTTGGATAATAATTTACAAATTACTTATTCTGAGAATCGAGTTAAATAATTATTCGTTTATTCGGAAATAACTTAGCTCGCTAAGGCATTTTTTTTTCAACTGTCTGAATACATCCCATTAATTTGTCCGTACAATTGCTTGGGATATTACATGCATTGCAACCATCCATCCGTACATATATGCATGTTTATACACACTCTCACACACATACGCATACATAATATTAATGCAATTAATATATTGTATTGTACATGTTTAGGACCTATGTTTTAGGGGCGGCTTGGCTCAGTGAATAATACGTCAGGCTCCTAATCTGTTGTTTCCAGGTTTGAGTCTCGCCTGAGCCAGCTTTGAGATTTATATCTGTCCCCCCTGGCCATGCCTCCAGTGATACCATTAGGCTTCGAAAGGCTGCTGGCCATCGGATGGGACGTTAAAGCGTGGCTCCGTGTGTAAGAGAGCCAAACCCTATGTCATTTAAAATACACTCTCAATGGCCTTCATGGGAAGTTTCCATCTGTCTCCTAACAGCTGTCCAGTGAATCCCCTTCAACAACATTCTCTGGGTCCTTCTGGCCTATCCATTTAGTCCATTGTGTGCACAAAAAGCGCTGCTAAGAGGTAAAACTACCAAACCCGTTATTTTAAAGGCTACTTTATTTATATAATTCATTCCAGTACTAAAAGAGCTACTTTCTTTCCCATTCAAACAACACTATGTATTACAGTTACAAACTTTCTTTTATTGAAATTTCAAATCTTCTGTTTTCCCTAGTTGAATAAGCAAAGCATCGAAATTGCGAGTGAAAAAAATTGCTTACGGGATGGGCGAATCATTTCGATGAAGAGCGGTGAATTCGCTTTGGCAGGGTGCCAAGATCGTAATCTTATATTCTCAGGTTTAAGTACAAACTACGCCTGGTGCCATATTTTCTTATATAACGACTCTTTCTGCCCTCGCTGAGAAAGAAAACATAGTAACACCAATGGCCTTCAGACAGGGTGTTAACGAACGGGTCTTTGCGCAGCACAAGCTCTCTGTACTTTAAAAAATACGATGGATGATCTTAACCGGAAGTTTCTATTTATTTTGGTTCTTTAATAGCTGAACCACTAGATTAAATGCAAACTTCTCTGGCGAATTAAACTGGCAGGCTCCTGTCAGACCTCTATGGCAAGCAGCTGCTTGAGGCGGTATTTTTTTTTAACAATGTGTCAAAATCTTCCACGATTGATAGAAACAAAATGTGATATTAAAAGTTTAAAAATACCTGTTCACAGAAAGCGTGACCGTGGAAGTAATAATATGAACTGAAAAATAGCAAATATCTAAAAACGACTCGACTGAAAACCATTCTTTAATCTATAGAATGTTCCACTCATCATTTCTCCATTTACTCAAACTCTGATAAATAAAACACTAATAGTTAACACTGCTCATTTTTTTAAAATTATTTTCACAGAAATTAAGTTGTCTCAAAAGTTGTTTCTCTTTCTTTTTTCAGATATAATCTATTCTCTATTACTAAATGGAAATAATCGTTTCCAAATATTTGCTATCCTTCAAGTCATTATTACTTCCACTAATTTCATAAAGGAAAAAAATATTTGTAATTCCATGAGATGGACTCAAACTATTGGAAACCGCTGCTGTAGATTGAATATTTTCTTGTGAACAGGTATTTTTAAACTTTTAATATCACATTTTGCTTTTATCGATCGTGGAAGATTTGAACACATTGTTAAAAAAATTACCTCCTCAAGCAGCTGCTTGCCACAGAGGTCTGACAGGGGCGTGCCTGTTGAATTACCGTATGTGATACAATTATAGAAAATTATTTATTAGTAGCGACTCATATTTCATCAAAACAGCAAATTAAATCTATAAGAGTATTGTTGGAAATATTCCCAACGTCATGAAAGCAAAGATTTAATTTTTAACTATAATCACATTCAGATTTCAAAAGAAATGCTACAGTCTTCAGCTCTTTTTTTATTATTTTCACTCTGTCTATCAGTCTGCAGACATTCAACTTTTTGTTTTTAGAGATAAATTAAAAATTGCTTTAGGGTTAGATAGATTTGATGAAATATTACGATTTGTCTTTTTTCCAATCTCCCAATAGCTTTAATAGCGCTTTCTAAAGATGAAAAAATCTGAATAGTTCAAAACTGAAAAAAATTAAAACGAATATTGTAAATGGTGTATTTACGTTAGTAGTTTGAAACTTTGCTGGTGGAATGTGAGGGTCAAGAGCTTTGCACTGGCAGTAATGATTTTTTCCTATACCCCTCCCCCCGAGGGGAATGCACTATTTTTTTGTTTTAATTGTTTTTTTTTTTTTTGCCATCCCATGGTCGAGTGGTTATCACGCTTGGCTACTGATCTAAGGGACCTGGGTTCGAGCCCCGGGTAAGGCATGGATGTATGTGTCGTTTTTCTGCTGAGATCCTGCCATCCTCACACCTATGGTGGCATATAAACTGACAGGCTCCTGTCAGACTTCTGTGGCAAGCAGCTGCTTGAGGGGGTATTTTTTTTTATTTATTTAATTGATTTTTGGTTTAATTGAAGAACCTTTTGAGTTAGATCATCATCACCATCCTCAAGCAGCCATGGGCTACAGAGGTTCAACCAGTCTGTGCAATTTAGTTCTCCAAGTAAGTCCGTCCTGAGCTACATCTGCTGCATCTGGCCACTGCACACCAATTCTAACAAGGTCCTGTTTGACATTGAAAGATGATTGTGAGCACACCACATCCTAGGTTTCTCCCTCTTTCTAAGGCCTTTAGGCATACTGTTCATAACCCTATTCGTCAATCTATAATTATCCATACGGGCAACATGGGCAAACCAACGGAGTCTCTCTCTGCACAATATGCTGCTTAAAGGAGGTTGCAAACTCCTTTGCCTAACCTCATCATTAGTTACAAAGTTGAACCACCTAATGCCCAAGATACTGCATAAGGATCTAGAATCAAAAGCATCTAGTTTCCTGTTATACTAATGAAATATTATGATCACAGTTTCCAAATTATGCACAAGGTTTTCAATTTCACCGTTAGATGGAGCTAAATGTAAAGATATGAAAGAGTTCGAAACAGTTTTTCACACAAAAGTACCAAGAAAGTAGTTTTATTAACATTTTCTGAATCATCCATTAGTTTGAATTACCACACTGTTGGAAAATTCAAGCAAAATTTGGAAAACGAAAAATATTGTTTTATTTGAAAACGAACATCCCATATTGGCCAGAGATGATTTGTTTCTTCTAGTTCTTATTTCTGTTTAGCGAAAGATGATTTTTTTGGGTCCAAATAATTTTGTATAGGCAATTTTTTCTCATTGTGCAAAAGTCTTCATATTAGATCCACATATGAAAAAAATTTCGCTAATTCACCAATGATTTTTTACGAAAAGCATTCAATGCGTAAAATAACATTCTAGCCCAAACTTGAGCAACGGGTTAGTGTACCTGACTACTAAAGCAGCGGGCATGACCCTGTGTTTTGTTGTTCTATGAGAAACCATCACAAGCTGAACAGACCTTCAAAGTTATCTCCGTCCTTTGTGTAGGCGAGTACCTTCTATCTTTTTTTTAAAAAAAATCTGCAATAAAAAATTTAATATTTCAGTTTAAGTACAAATTATGTTTTGCAGTTTTTTTTCGGGGATAGGAAGTAAGGAGAAAAAAAGAAAGAGCGGCATCATTTTGGTTTTGAACCTGAGTATCGATTTTCTTAATCATTGTTTTACCTCTGATTAGAACTTATATGCACATATTTGGCTAAATGGCCAGGTCGCAAAGACTCCAAAGACACAGATAAAGTAGGAGCAAGGGGATCGACTGGGCAGCTGTAAGGAGACAGATTGAACTCAGTGAGCATGTTTTTAATCATTGTTTTACCTCCGATCAGAACTTATATGCACATATTTGGCTAAATGGCCAGGTCACAAAGACCCCAGAGACACAGATAAAGTAGGAGCAAGGGGATCGACTGGGCAGCTGTCAGGAGACAGTTAGGAGTCTCCCGTCAAGGCCATCCAGCATGTACTTTAAGATGTTTTCCTGAACATGGAGTAACGGCATAACGTCCCATCCGACGGACGACCCTTTCGGTGGGGGTTTAGCAGAGAAAGCTCAACGCTGGAACAGCTGGGACTCGAACCTGGGAACTGCAGATTATGAACCTTGCGCGCTAATGATCATTTTCTGATGCCGCCCTTAAAGTTTCCCCCCTTAAAAGCCCTTAAAGGAAACTTAAGACCTTAACGTTTCGTATTAATGTCAGGACATTTAAAAAATTAGCATTCGTGACCTACTTGATTTTAGAATTATATTCGTGCTGATAAAGAAATGTTACGTTTGCCGAACAATAAACCTCGGTTTCATAACGTAATGTGTATTAGTGACTAAGTGACTGACAGGGGATCAATCTAATTTTAACTATGATGCAAAAGGAGCAGAAATCTGAATATTTGAACAAGGGATAATATGGTTCAAATCTTAGATCTCGGGGAAAATACGAAATTTGAACTCCGACTGTCTTTCAAGCTCAAACAGAGGTCAATAAGAGGTCAAACCTTGATATGAAAGTGCCAGAAATGTGAAAATCGGTGTCTAAGAGTGCCATAAGTTCAGTGGCGGTCATAAGGAGGGGGCCAGAAACTTGGGAAAGGTTTTTTTTAACCTCCTAATTTTTACTTATATATTAATATCTCTTTCCTTTTATATTTTCCTCTTCATAAAACAGATGCACACATTAAGTTTTCGTTCAACTTAAAATAATGTTAAAGCTCGGGTATATGGAGACATGATAACCACAAAAGAACTAAAGGAGGATAAAAACAGCAATAATATGAGGGAAGTGATAAACACTGAAGAAGAACAAATAAGCCTGTTTCAATTAATTGGAAATGTTGGAACAGAGCGGTCAGCTTACACGGATTTAAAACCAGATGTATTTAAAGCACTACTCTGGAATCATTTAAAAATTCGAAGAAGTGTGAGAGACGGAGTAGAGGTGTTAAGAAGGGACTTAGTAGATTGCTTCATGACAAGATGCCAATCAGGATGCTGTTTGAGGGACACTGATTATTGCCCAAAGGTGTTCACAGCACACTCTCGCTTGAATGTCGAGGGTAGTTCCCTTTAATCTTGAATGATAAAATGATTTCACTAAGTGGGAGATTTCAAATTTCCAGAAATTGAATGCCATGACGGGATGTTTTCTCAACAGCTAGCAGATGACAAAAATACTGAAGACGACTTTCAGTGAATGGTTATTCTTGGCCCATGAGAAGCTGAGGGGTGAGTTCAGTGTTTGGTATTGGAAACCCGGGGGATGTGGGATCATTAGCCCTTAAGAGGCATGTTTAATAAGATAACCACAACTTAAAGTTTGTTGCAGTTAGCTGTATTCATATATGATGAATCATGGCTTATTAAACTGACTGCTTGAGTGGTATTTTATTTTTATTTATTAAGACAGAGAGTGAATTATTATATAGTAAACGAGATAACGAAAACTACAAATTGGTATAAAGGAAAATACCTTAAAACATTTCATGTTCTATGCTGTTTCTGACTCTTATCCCCTTTAATCTACAAGATAATGAACAAACCCGAAGCAAGATTTTTATTTTTTTATGAACTACAGGGTGATTCAAAACTCCTGGACCAAACTTTAAGGGGTGATAGAACACACCTAACAAGCACTTTTCGTCATACAATGCATGGTCGGAACTCAAGCGGTGAAGCGCTAGGGGTTAGCAGTTACTGTGTCGGGAAATGAAGAAACACATGAATGACAGAAGAGGTTTGAAACAATTTCAGAAATTACAGAACAGAAGTACAGAATTTTATTGAACAAATTACAGAAACTGCTCAAAAGAGCGACCGCCAACATTAATGCAGGCTTCACACCTTCGTCGTAGTGATCGGCGTACATGGGCGAAAACACCAGGCGTTTCTCGTACAGCGGCAGCGGTAATAGAAATCCTGGCAACAAGGTCCTCATTGGAATCGATGGGGCTATCGTAGATGAGGCTTTTCATATGGCGCCATAGGAAAAAGTCCAGATATGAGAGATCGGGCGATCGTGGCGGATAAACGATTGGGCCACCCAGACCAATCCATCGTCCTAGAAATGTTGCATCCAAGGCGTTCCACACATCCACGCTGAAATGGGGTGGCGCTCCTTCGTATTGGAACCACATACGTGTTTGAATGTTTGTTGGAACAAGGTTCAGGAATTCTGGCAAGACTTCTTGTAAAAATACGAGGTACGTTCTCCCTTTCAGCGGGCTGGCATCAGGTATATGCCAATCAAATGGTCATGGAGGATTTCAGCCCAAACATTTATGGAGAAACGCCGCTGGTACGAATGTGGACGTATGGCATGCGGATTACTGGTGGCCCACACATGTGAATTGTGGGTATTAAAAATGCCCTCACATGTAAAGGTGCATTCGTCAGTGAATAAGACGTGCATCAAAGTCCGGTTGCACTGCAGTCTGCTGCAGGAACCACTGTGCAAAATCCACACGAGGTTTATAATCTGCTGGTGTCAAGGCGTGCACCCTCTGTGCATGGTAGGAGTGTAATCATTCATCTCCTAGAACTCGCCACACCGTCAATTGGGACACACTTACAGCATGGGAAATTGCTCGCATGCTACATACGGGACGATCTCCAACCTTACACAGAATTTTTTCTGTAACACGTGACGTCCTCACACTCCTTGCACGCCCTATATCCTGCAAGCCGCTGACAAAGGAGTCCATTTCAAACAGATACCGGTGCAATCGTTGTAAGGTTTTACGATCAGGCAAGCGGCTGGTCGGAAAGCACTCCCGGTGCAGTCTTTGGGCTTCCCTCGCATTCCCATCTACAGCTCCGAACGTGAAATGCATGTCCGCCTTCTCCTGATTCGTGAAACAATCCATCCGTTCTGCAATCCACGGTAGAACTGACGACGAGTGCGAAAAGCAGCGCTTATAAGTGTTTACTGGAAAGCGCAGTCTAGCACTTCACCGCTTGAGTTCCGACCATGCATTATATGACGAAAAGTGCTTGTTTAGGTGTGTTTTATCACCCCTTAAAGTTTGGCCCAAGAGTTTTGAATCACCCTGCATATTTTACAATTACATTTATTATTTTATATTATTTTATAATTTTACATTTATTCTTACAATATAAAATCATTTCTTACAATATAAAATCATTTCTTTTCTGAAAAAGAAAAATTGAAAATTTTCCTTTTTTAAAAAATAATAATTCATTTTTCTGAAATTGGAAAACCAGTTTTTCTACATTTCCTACCTGAATATTTCACGCAATATTCCCATAATTCTCAATATTTCCCATTTGAAAAACTGGATTATCTGTGTTAGTGGAATGCGCTGACCATCGAGAAAAAAATTTTAATGGTTTTAAATTCAGTCGTTTAAAATGAAACTGAGATATCAAAAGGCGTTTTATTCATTTTTTTTTTAATTTAAAAGGAGCAAAATAATCTAAACAATATTTATTCTACGTAAAGTGCAGCTAAGGAAGGTTAAGGAAATGAGTAACCTTTTGCTGAATATTTGGATGTGAAAATGACTTTTTTACATATTTTTTCAACTTCTAGGTGGGTTTTTCACCCAAAAGAAATTAAACCATACAAATTCCATGAGAACCAAAATTCTGACGTGGAAATAAACTTTGCGAAAAAATTTAGTTCTCTAATTTTATTATCTCATTCCCGGGAAATTAAAGAATAAAAACAAAAAAATAAAAACCTGTTAGGATTTTATTTTTTGTTTTTATTCTTTACGCTGATACCTATACTACGGAATTTTCTTAAAGTTGTGGGCCTCATCACAAATGATAGAGAATATTTTGAGCTTCATAATAGTTTTTGAATAGTCTCATTACCTCTCTTAGCTAGCAAGTTACCGATATTGGTAAAATGGTTTGTTCCAAAAATAAGATATATTTCTTTTAGTTCATTTCGATAACGCTAGAAGGTCGTCTATACATTGCCTAACACCTCGAGAAGGGGAGAGGGATACAGCTTGTGCTACGTTTTTTGTGTAATGTTTGTTGCAAAATGTTACTATTTGGATAGCGTACTAAATCTTCTGTACATTTCAATTTACATATTGAGTTTGATGAAGATATTATGAAAGATTTAGTTGTTTTGCCTCAGAGCTGCATTTTTATGCGAACAGTGGCAGGACACAAAGATACTAAAAGATCAGAGCTGGATAAGTAAAAGGGCATCTACTGGGCAGTTGTTAGGAGATATTTGGCAGCCTCCTGTCAAGGTCATCTAGCATGTTCTTTAATGTGTACTGGATCATACTTCTCCTGCACACTGAGCCATGGCTTAACGTATCATTTGATGGGCGGTCGTTAGGAGATCATCGGTTTCTCCATCCTTGCAGAGATGGGATTTGTATGAGAAATTTCAACGTAGGTGCAGTGGGGACTCGAACATCTGGAGTTTCATCACTCATTGATGAAACACCAGATTACGGTCGTGCTCCATTATCGAGTGAAGCAACGCGCTCCAATTGTAATAGACTAACCAGATTTTGATTTACACTTGTGATTAATAATTGTACTTACTACGTATATCAAATTTATATTCACTCAATGTTCTCTTCGTCATTACTAGGTAGTGATTGTTTATTACCTTCATGTATTTTTGTGTTCCATCACCATCCTCATCATCCTCAAGCAACCATGGGCTATGGAGGTCCAACCAGACCGTGCAATTTGGTTCTCCAAGCAAGTCTGTCCTGAGCTACATCTGCTGCATCTCGCCACCGCACACCATTTCTAATAAGCTCCTGTTTGACATTGTCTGCCCACCGCACACCATTTCTAATAAGCTCCTGTTTGACATTGTCTGCCCACCGCATCCTAGGTCTCCCCCTTTTTCTGAGGCCATTAGGCACACTGTTCATAACCCTATTCGCAAATCTATAATTATTCATACGGGCAACATGGCCAAACCAACGAGGCCAAAACCACTCTGCACAATATGCTGCTTAAAGGAGCAACGTCTCCTACTGGTAAGTAAACTCAATGGTTTCAGAATAACTAACACGTATTACAAACACCGCGACATACATAAGTACACATGGGTTTCACCTGATGGGCTGCATAAGAATATGATAGATTATATATTAATTAACAGCAAATGGGATAGTTCTGTTAGGAATACCAGGTCATATAGGGGAGCTGAAATTGGATCTGACCATTACATTGCTTAAAGTGTCTTTCAACTTATACTTAAGAAGTATTTTGCTAAGGTTAAAAAATTTGCCTTTAATTCTGAAGCTTTCAAAGACCCAGTTATAGCTAAAGCTTACCATGATAGGTTACTTAGTCATTATGACAATCATCGTGTGCTTACTATTGAAGTTGAGGAAGAATGGGACCGTTTTAAACAGGCTTTTCTTGAAACTAACAATACTCTTGTAGGGAAAAAGAAGCAGAGGAGGCAGAATTAGCTGAGTGATAAGGCACTTGAGCTTATTTCGGAAAGTAAGAACTGCAGGAATGTCCTTAATCAATACCCTACTAGTCCTAATTGAAAGCATTACAGAGAACTTAATAAACGTGTAAAAGATCAGTTAGCTGCTGATAAGAATCTTTGGCTTGATGGCTTGGCTGACAAAGCCGAGGAAGCAGTTAGACAGCGCAACAGAAGAGAGCTGTACCAGATAGTTAACGTTTCGTGTAGTAGAAAACGGACAGGTATACAGGGATTGAAGGATAAACAAGGTAAGGTTATAGAAGGTGAGGATTCTGTCATGGCTAGGTGGGCTGAGCATTTCAGTGATGTTCTAAACAATGTGGTTAGTTCTACTCCCATTGTTTGTAATGATGATAGATGCATTGGTGGTTTTAATGTTGGCCCTATAACTCAATCTGAAGTTATTTTGGCTGTTTCTGAACTTAAACTACATAAATCCCCAGGGGTAGATGAAATTACTACCGAAATGCTTAGAGCTGGGAATGTTTCGGTTACCATTTGGATGACTGAAATTCTGAATATCTTTCTGATAAAGGCATGGTTCCTAAGGATTTTACCAGGGCTATTGTTATCCCTATTTTCAAAAAAAGTGATCGCAGTTCTTGTGATAACTATAGGGGTATCAGCCTACTCTCTGTTCCAGGTAAAGTTCTTTCCATGATTGTGCTTAATAGAATTAAGAATCTGGTTAACAGTCAATTGCGTGATGAGCAATGTGGATTCAGAAGTGGTAGGGGATGTGTTGATTAGATATTTTCACTTAGGCAGATTCTTGAGAAATGTTTAGAGTTTCAGAAACCTTTGGTTGCTAGCTTTGTTGATTTCAAAGAGGCTTCTGACTCTATTGATCGTCACAATTTGTGGTTGATTGTGAGATCATATGGTATACCTGACAAGTCAGTTAACATAATGAAAGCTCTCTATGATAACACTGAGTCGTGTGTGAGAGTTGGTAAGGCTTGTAACAATTGGTTTAGCATTACTTCTGGTGTTCGACAAGGGTGCATTTTGTCTCCTTTTCTCTTTAGCTTGGTTATTGATTATGTTAAGCGAAATTCACTTCAAGGGAAAGATTTTGGCCTTAAATGAATTGGAGATACGAAAATTTCTGATTTACATTATGCTGATAATTTAGCCCTTTTGGCAAATGATGTTGATGAGATGAACTCTTTCATTCGAACTGTTGATGAAACTGGTAGTAGAGTAAGTTTGGTTATAAACAGAGAGAAAACTAAAGTGATGAAAATTGGTCAGGCAGGCTGTGATTCAGTTAATCGGAATGGTTGCAGTCTTGAGCAGGTGTCACAGTTTAATTATCTTGGGAGCTATGTAACAGATAATGGTGATGTGCGGCATGAGATTAATAGACGAATAGGATTTTCAGGAATCCCTATAGTGTGTGGAAGAATAGTCAGAGTGTGGAGAAATAGGCGTATACACATAAAGACTAGACTGTATAATAGTTTGGTTCTTTCTAGGGTTAGTTATGGTAGTGAAACTTGGACACTTTGTAAACAAGATGACAGGAAACTAGATGATTTGATTCTAGATGCTTATGCAGTATCATCGGCATTAGGTGGTTCATATTTGTAACTAATGATGAGGTTAGGCAAAGGAGTCGGCAACCTTCTTTAAGCAGCATATTGTGTAGAGAGAGACTCCGTTGGTTTGGCCGTGTTGCCCGTATGGATAATTATAGATTGACGAATAGGTTATCCTAAAGGCTTCAGAAAGCGGGCGAGACCTAGGATGCGGTGGGCTGACAATGTTAAACAGAACCTTATTAGAATTGATGTGCAGTGGCCTGATGCAGCAGATGTAGCTCAGGACAGACTTGCTTGGAGAACTAAATTGCATGATCTGGTTGGACCTCCATAGCCCATTGCTGCTTGATGATGATGTACATCAAAAAATAAATTTTTAATTTTTCTCTTAAAAGCAAAAAATTGCATTTTTCTAGCAACACCCTGAGGGTAAAGGGGAAAACCGTTGTTGCCAATGTAAACTTCTTGACTATACACTTTATTAGCGAATTTTAACATTAATGGATCATTTGCCATATTCATTTAATTTTGTCATTTTCAAAAATTTCCCTCGATACAGGGTGTTATTCAAGTTATTGGGTGATTTGGAAAAGACGCATGTCCAAAGGAAGTTTTGAATTTATTTTTAAAACCCAACAAGTTGAATTTCTACCGACGGAAGCAGGCAGTGACGGACATAGGGAGGGTGCTACGGGGGTCACAAATTGCTGGGTTTCCCTTCATTTTTTGAGATAAAATACACAAACCAACATATAGCACTCGGAGATTGGTGGCATAAATGATGCAAACACCAACAGATTTAGATAACCCCATTTGGGAACCGAACCCCTCTGGAGGATCTGTATTAGTGAGTTTCGTAAACGTAGTAAATAACTATGGTGGCGAAGGTGGCTATACAGCCGCTGCTTTCTTCGAACAGTTAGAGAACAGCTCATTTGGCGAGATGGCAAATGAGTGAAATGGCGATCGGCACCTGCTCAGAGATGCAGCACTCATTGAAATGCTTCACAGGAATTGCGCATGGAAAAATTTCGTCCCAGACTGAATAAAAAACATATAACAGCTGAGATGGGGAAATCATTGAGATGAGCACGTCTAACTTGAGACATACCAACCCCATGGATAACTGAGGAGACAAACCCATGGATAACTGAGGAGACAAACCCATAACCGAAACTGATTGATTAAGCCGCTGGACAAGCGGAATGGACAGCACGAGTTGTATTCGGACTCCCTTGGGCTGAGGAGGATGAAATGCCATTAGTTTTCCTTCTCTGGTCTCCTTTGTCCCATAGTAGCTTGAAAGCTATCACGTGAAGTTTGGCCTGAGCCACGCGAAAAAGACCTGTTATGTTTATTACCAATGAGGCCCCTATAAATGCTGCTCTCGCAGAATGCTTTCTGAGAGTGTGTCCTCTTGGTTAGACCTGAAGTACAGTGGACGAAAGCCCCCCCCCCCCCCTCCCAATCCGGAACTGTCGGCTAAAGAGAAAAATTATTGGTGCCACAGCCCCACTTTTTTGGAAATCTTGAAAAAAATATCTTTGTATTGTTTCGTTTTTTTGCCTTAGACATGGTTAGCACAACAGTAGCTTATAATTCTGTGAGTAAACAGAAGTTTTAAAAACATTTATTGGTGTTACAGCAGGTCAATACTTATTTTCAAACATAAACTCCAGCTACAAAAAGATTAGATCTGCAAATATACAATTTTGGTAACGTAAATTTCATTAATAAGTTAAAGATTTCTCCATAATTTAATAATGAAACTTGTAACCTATTAAGAGAATAAATGTGGACAAATTTTCTTTTCGTAGCTCTTTTGGCGCATTAAATTAAATAAAAGTAAAAATATAAACCAAATTTTTTAAGGTTTAATAAGAAAAAAATAAGAAAAAGAAAATTCAAAACAATTTATCTATAAAGTTCGGAGACCCCTAAGTGAATAAGGGGGCCTTAAGGACCGAGTCGGTAATCAGGGCCTGATGGATAGACCTCTCTGATCTGACTAGGATGAAATCTCTCCCCTCTCCCACCTTTAAAATCTCTCAGGTGCATCTTTGCTCCTAAGTGAAATAGAGCAACAGGATGCAAGAAAAACAGAGTGACAAATACACTGAAAGTGTACCAAAAATTAGATTCAACTTTAAGAGAGAAGGGCGGGAATTGCCTCAGTTGGTAAAGTGTTTGGCTCATAATTCTACAATTCCTAGGTAGGAATTCTACCTGGGCCAGCATTGATATATAAAAAAATAAATAAATACCTCCTCAAGCAGATGCTTGCCACAGAGGTCTAACAGGAGTCTGTCAGTTTAATACGCCATAGTAGAAGGGATCTGTGAAGATGGCGGGTCCTCAGCAGTTTTTTTGTCAACTGCACGCAGTGTTCCCACGTGTCACCCTCCCAAGTACTGACCGCGCCCAAAGCTGAGATATATCTCTTTTAAATCCCTACCCTGACCACGGGGGAAAGAAGATACCGATGGGTTTGGAAAGGACGCCATCTGTCGGATGGAGCGTACGTCCGTGGTCCAATATGCAGGAGAACCATACCATGCGCACGTTAAAGAACACACTAGATGGCTTTGATGGAATCTGTATCCTAACAACTGTCCACTGGGTACACTTCCTCCACTTATTTTATTTCCTTCTCTGATCCCTTGAGTCCTTGTGACCTAGACATTTATCCCATAGTATACAAAAATGTACCACTCATGGATAAAATAACCCCTAACTTTAAGAGAGTGATAAAATTTGGTTTGTTTTTTCTTTTATTTAATTTAATGCGCCAAAAGATCTACGAAAAGAAAATTTGTCCACATTTATTCTCTTAATGTGTTACAAGTTTCATCATTAAATTATGGAGAAATCTTTAACTTATTAAAGAAATTTACGTTACAAAAATTATATATTTGCAGATCTAATCTTTTTATAGCTGGAGTTTGTCTGAAAATAAATATTGACCTGTAGTAACACGAAAACTGTTTTTAAAACTTCTGTTTACTCACAGCATTATAAGCTACTGATGTGCTAACCATGTCTAAGGCAAAAAAAAGGATTTAAAATCATTTTCCTCAAAGCAATATAAAACTTCCCGTTATTTAATAGGAAAAGTAAATCTATCCTTTACACGTAGCAGACGATCACTACTAATACAATACTAAAGTAGAAATGAAAAGTTTTTAGTAAATGAACTTGATTTAATTGAAAGTAAATGTCTAAATAAAAAACAATAAAAATAAATTATAGTTTCAGAATTTACTTTAAGGTTTTATTCCGCATTAATTGTGAATTAAATAAAGGAATTTAATTTCTCTTAAGTTGATGCGATATGATTTTAGTGATATATTTAAATAAAAACCAAGAAACACGATTAGAATGGTTAGGAAGGAATGTCAAAAGGACACATTACAGTAAACTATTTTTTAAATATTTCTTTTATCTTAGACATAACTAGAAACGATTATAATTATTCCTGCCCATATTTTACATTCTTGAAAGTCAATCTGTTCGAGAAAACAAGATCAGCCGATCTAAAATGTAGCTAACACTTGTACATTTCTCAAAAGTTTATTGTTTGCCTTGAAAGCGAATACATTTTTTAATCTCCTAAGCAACACATATATGCTAATCACCACAACATGCATAACTTTAGTGCATTCAGTTTGAAGATCAAATTTGGCTTTCACAAGCTTCTGAACAAAGAAAAATTGGGAAATAAAAAATACAGCAGGAATTGTGTTTTTAAGTTGTTAATCACAAGATTCATGTTGTTTCGCTTTTCAAAAACTATCTTCTATTTATTTACATCCAAACTTGTATAAATAATGTTGCTGTATCAGTTCATCTCAAGATTTATGATATATATAGAAACGAACACAACCAATAAAGTGATGTTTACAAATAATGGTAACTGGAAGTAAGTTACAGTTGATACAGAATAGATTTCGTGTTCTTCAGTTAATATTTGTAGCACTTACCTGATCGTTTGAGAACTGCAAAACATATAATCCTATACCTTTGTTAGGAAGTGAACTAATATTACTAAATAGCTAAATATTTTTAAACGTTTATTGCTGTTATGTTGGCCAGGCTTTTGTGCAACAGAAATAGACTGAAATGTTCCAAAAAGTAGTCAAGTGTGATTCTCGTGGCTCGCGTTGACAGCATCGGCTGCACAAGCCACTACGTCATCGAACGTGAATTGTTGTAGCAAATGCGAAGTTCTCGTGAAACCCAAAGTTGGAAGAGATTTTTCCAATTATGTAAATTGAAATAAAAGTCAATTGCCTTTACGGTTAAGGTTTTAGTGACCGTCTGCTCGGTGGAAAGGATAGATTATTTTTCCTTGAAATGTTTGTTAGGTAAATAGCGGGAAGTTTTAAATTACTTGGAGGAAGCTGATTTTAAAACTTTTGTTTTTAGCCTTATACATGGTTAGCTCATCAGTAGCTTATAATGCTGTGAATAAACAGAATTTATAAAAACATTTCGAGCGAACTGATTTGGAGCATGTATATGCTTTTTCAGATCCAATTAGAGCTTTTTCTTTTTTTAAATATGAATCCGTTATGTTTTGAGTTTGACATACCAAAGTAATAAATTTTAAAATCCGCAATTTCGTACGCCATTGCTTATTAGTTGATTTATTTGCAAAAATATACATTTACAAAAGGAGGATAGCATATACACTAACACTGCTGTTGCAAATGAGACAATAAAAACGACGCTAAGAGTCGTAAATAATGATCCCATTTTCCTTTTGCTTCCCTACCAATTTATTTTGCACCATTTGCCAGGCTGCAAATACAATTGAAGTGGCAAATTAACAACGGCAGCAGAATCCTGTCTACTAGCTTGGTTAAGTAGTACAATGTTACGAATTGAAAAATATTTGGAAAAAAGTTAATATGGACTTTTTGGGAATCACACAAATTATACGTGTCAACTGAAGCTAAATGTTCAGTGTCGCTGACACTAATGATTTATGAAAAAAAAAAGATTTTTCGGTTTGTCTTTTACAAAACAGTTCCCTCACCATATCTTCACAACCTTCTAATGTCTATTGCACGAAATGAAAGCTTATGAGGTGAGGAGTGTCTTAGGCTATAAAAATATTTATCCCCATTTCTCTTTCCTGAAAACGGGGTATGTATCTTTGGAATTGGAAGGCCGATTTAACATGCTATATATTAAATGAAAGCTGAGATGTGGGATATAAAGCACAGAGTTATATATATATAGTAGAGGTAGAATTCGTAGGGGTGCGACATTGGACGCCATAAAATCAGTAAGGAGATAGCGTCACGGCCGAATAGTTGGGCAAAACACCAGAATCATAGTTAAAATACATGCATCAGTTTGTTACTAAGGTATATTAATATATCTCTATACATGTTATAAAAGTATTATATGTATATTTTTTCGCAAATAAAACTCAAAGTATCAAGAAATTCACTGTAGGGGTACTTATATATAAATGAACTTGTTCCTACTGTTGTTGCATGCGTTTATTTCTGTATTTGTGAATGCATATTTTGATCAGCTCCCTAACCTATGAATCATTCATAATAGTCTCAGCATCAAATGAAATTTATGATGTAAGGAGTAATAGGTCATATAATATTTCTTCATATTCCCTCCAGCTTACTGCAACAAAAAACATTGAATAATTTTTACTGCTTTTACGTCATCCATACGCTGTTGTTCATCGTAAATAGTTATATGTCAAATAAAAATTTATGTTGAGGGTAATGCCATAGGATATGAAGCATCATTACACTCTGTCATCTCCCCAGGTCTGCATATCATAGAGGTAAATCCAACACTATTTCTATCAGTGCCCACACATCTTGATAATTTATTCCAGAAGTGAAAGACACATTGTACATTAAGGTTCAGAAAAAATGAATGTCTGGAAAGGCCTCCATTATAGAAAACTAACAGGCAAAACAAGGTACTGAATATAATATCAATAAAGTCATTACCAGAGCCGTTTAGAGGAAGGAGACCACAGGGACTTAGACCTCTGTCCTTTTTCCCTCCACTTGTGAAAATTTCTCCTTTTTTTGGCTCTAAGCTCCTGTCACTTATATACTCTGTGCACATCACTGGTCATTGTATAGTAGAGTGCCTTACCAAATGATCAGGATATTTCAACATCATGTAAATGGGAATTTTGTTTGCTATTTATTTTAATGTTGTGTCAATGGAAATTTTTTATCTTCTAACTTGCAATTTGTATCGAAACTTGCTTTTGAAAATGCAATCTCAATGAAATCTAATTAAATCACAATTTTCAACACTATTCGTTCAAACATATAAATACTTATGGTAGCTGGAATTCTGTGGTTAATTCTGAGTGGCTCTACTGTATTTAAATTGATAATCTTAAAATATTGAACGAACATTTCCGAGCATAAAGATTTAGGCAGAGTTGATTGAGCTCTTTAATTCACCTTCAGCAATATTTTCCCTACAAAGCGTAGTTTAAAAATTATAGAGCTTCGAAACTAGTTTGACCTTTGACATAACCTGGAAATTCCGTAATAAATTGGTTTGGCTCTATAGAGGAAGAAGCTGAAAAAGATGTGTTTCTAAGTAAAAAGAGAATGCAAAAATATTTTTGTGCATAATGTCAACTTTATAAATTACCACTATATTTTGCATTTAGAAGAAAAAGCATGCATTTACTTTTGGCTATTTCTGCTAATGAAAATAAACATTAGGGTTCTTGATAAATCTCACCTACATATATTTTATTATAACAATATACAAAAATGTTTTGCAAGTTACGAATGGAACAATTGCATGCAGCAAGTTAAATAAATTGAATCACAGAAATGCAGAAATAGAAAATTAAATGTGTATTATATAAATTTGCACATAGTGAAAAATAAATAAAAACTTAATTATAAAAGAAAATAATGATTTGTCCATTTTAATATATTTGACAAAAATACAACATATTTGGTATTAACCGAAATAAAAACACAATATATGCATTATCATAGTAAGCAATTCACGTAAATAGTACATTATACTGATTGTAAAATATTTTACTGAATAAAATGCTGAAAAGAAATCGAGTTTTGACTGTTTTGTGGCCTCCATGAGTGTCGAGACATTAGGAAAGCGACTCATGCGCCTATGCCGGGATTCCGCCACTGATCCTCTTGAACTTTTTCAATTAATTGATACTTTTGTTTAATGATTATAACCAGGATTGTTAAACCTTTATCATAAAGAGTTATATGCTAATTATAGGCCCATACCGATAAATATAATATTCTGTTATGCATATTGTTAGATATACAATCAGTTTCTATATTGTTATATACAAGCGGATTTACACGGCGTTGTTCGTATCGGTATAGAAAACTCTCCCAAATATAGAGTAGATGGTACTCCTTATTTCACAAGCTTCCATTTGACATAAAACTCATAACAATGAATTCGCCCTTCCTCGGTAAATATTTCTCCTCATCTTTTAGGGAAGGTGTGAAATTCTCTAAAGTATAAAGTAGATAGCATTCCCCATATCCCAAGCTACAATGTATAAGCCCTATCTGGCCTAGTGGGTTGGATTGTTGGGTTGTTTTGCTTCTGAGCGGCCTTTTTGCACACCATGGGCTAAATGGCCAAAGATGGTAGCCTCCCGTCAAGGCCATCCAGCGTGTTCTTAATTGTGCACAGGATATGGCTCTCCCGCACACGGGGCCTTGTCTTAACGTCCGACGGACGGTGGCCTTTCCAAGCCCATCGGTGTACCCTACTGTCCGTGGGCAGGGCGCGGGGAGGGTGCTGAGATAAGTCTCAATGCTGACCCAGATGCGACTCGAACCTGGGAAATGCAGATTACGAGCCTGGCGCCTACCGACTGAGTCAGTCCCGCCCACCTGACCTAGTGGTTAACGTACCTGGCTACTATTGCAGTATTTATAGAAATTCTAGAAATTCTTTGTCTGCCAAAAGATGTGCACACTAAGAATTTAATAAACAGTGAGAAAGAAAATATTATTTATTACTTAACATACTATTTAAAACATTATTAATCAATATATTTTATTAAATATACGATTATTAGCGTTTACCTGCTTTTCAAATTAAGTTAATTATTTTAACGTCCGATATGTATTCTTTGCTTTCGAAGCCTTCGTTTTAACAAAGAATCTCGTGCTCAATTAGAACGACTTCAGTTTCCATAGAAACGCTCGTGCTCATTACCCAACAAACTGAGCAATGGCTTTATCACGTGAAAGCAGAAATTAATTCATGTATTCCTTCTTTTAAATTTATTGGTGGCAACAGTTATTTTCAATAACTTTCAACAGTTAATGTTAAGTGTCTGAGTATTTCGAGAAATTCAAATCGGTCTACACCAGATTTTGTTGACCTCATCGTGTTCGCACATAGTCAATATTCTTCTCCTGGGGGAAGGGAACGTTCATGCAAAGTTTGGTGTCTCTAGTTCTTCTCTGGATCGAGTGCATAAGCGGAGAGACAACCAAAAAAATTCTGTTCTTCATATATTAGACATCATATATACGACAGATGAACCTGCTACAGTGAATTTATGAAAAACGTGTCATGAACGGTCGTGTATGCTTCTGTGTGAGAATCATTTAGCCAACGAATTGGAATACAGAACCGATATGAAAATTAGAAAAGATAGAATTGTTGTGTTGGAGTTGTGGATATCCGAAAGAAGGAATAATTGGTTTCAGTATGTACACGATGGGAACGTACGGGGGGGGGGTACATAAAGGGAAGAAGTATTTTTATATGGTGAGTACGCGGAAGGTTGATTAGTTTATTGGTGTGGATCGTGTTGGTAAGCTAGTAAAGGAAAAGAAGAATTCGTCGTCTTGAGCGTGGTAATCAACATCTGAAAAGAGTTGTTCCTGAGAAACCTGTACACTTAGCCGCAGTTTTGGAGTACTCGAGGATTACCACTTAAGAAGAAAGTCATTTGGTGTATAGTTATTTAGTTATTTAGGAATTGGTAAGGTTATTCTCGGGATTTTGAAAGTATTCACATATATGATTCTCGCTAGATTAAAAATTTGTTCACACATATGATAAACATTGGTATCTTTAGATTTATGTGCATGTATTATTTTTAGAGTATTTCCTGTGATGATGCATAGAACCGGCCAGGCCTAGCACCTAATGTCCGACCCCGCCTTCTCGTGGTGCAGACCGTTAGTACCTTTCAAAAGAGATACTCTCTTGTGGAAGTGAACGGAAAGGGAGGGCTGCCAGATTAGTGTGGCCTACTGATCTGGACAACTATGGCTACTTTTCTTTTTTTTCTACCCTGCTGAGGAGTGGTCAACTACACAGGGTCCTGGTGCTGACCATATAAACCCACTGGACTGGACAGATATATGGCTCTGAGCTTGATTATGGATCCTGATTTTGCTGCACTGGTGGGCTTCTGTGGAGCGAAAATCTTCCGCTGTGTTTTCTGTTTGTTTGTGGGTTGACAGCCCCAAGTGAATAGATTCACAGGATATGTTTATCAGCTGGTGGATAATCCTGAGCAGAGGTCATCGCAGGCACCTGAACTCTTTGCTTCTATTGGCATCGTCAAATTCTACATTGGAGGAAGTCTTCCAGTGTAGATGGCTTCAGCCTTTAGTGGTGGGGGAACGGGTCTTTGCCCCAATTAAGTCTGCGATTAAGGGGCTGTTTGATATTGTCGGCATTCCCTCTCTCAATAAACATAGTTTCTTTAAACATCCTACTAACCATTTTCTCTCCATAGGTAGTTGGAATGTGAGGACTCTGCACAGAGCTTTTTCTCTTGATGTCCTCACACAAGAATTCCACCATTATAATTTAGATATTCTCGGCTTGCAAGAGACCAGATGGACAGATAAAGGTCAGATTCTTAAAAATAATCTTAAATTTCTCTTTTCAGGGAGGGACGACAATAAGCATCACCAAGGCGTGGGGCTGCTTCTCAGCAGACACGCTAGTGATGCTCTTCTAGGATATGAGTGCATTAATGAAAGGTTTCTTACAGCAAAATTTCAGACAAGCGTTAAAGACTTGAATGTTATCTGCTGTTATGCCCCCACTGAGGATGCCGATGAGGATGAGAAGGATAGGTTTTATGAACAACTTCAGGATATTTTGAATTCTGTCAAGAAAGGAGATATTACCCTTGTTCTTGGTGACTTCAATGCCAAAGTTGGTACTGACTCTGACCTTTGGGGAGGGGTGATTGGTCCTTTTGGTATTGGTAGCTGCAATGGCAATGGGCAACGTCTCCTACAGGTAAGTAAACTCAATGGTTTCAGAATAACTAACACATATTACAAACACTGCGACATACATAAGTACACATGGGCTTCACCTGATGGACTGCATAGGAATATGATTGATTATATATTAATTAACAGCAAATGGGCTAGTTCTGTTAGAAATACCATGGCATATAGGGGAGCTGAAATTGGATCTGACCATTACCTAGTTAAAAGTGTCTTGCAACTTAAACTTAAAAAGTGTTGTGCTAGGGTTAAAAAATTTGCTTTTAATACTGAAGCTCTGAAAGATCCAGTTATAGCCAAAGCTTACCATGATAGGTTACTTAGTCATTATGACAGTTATGGTATGCTTACTACTGAAGTTGAGGAAGAGTGGGATCATTTTAAACAGGCTTTTTTGGACACTAATAGTACTCTTTTAGGAAAAAAGGAGCAGAAGAGACATAATTATCTGAGTGATAAGGCACTTGAGCTTATTTCGGAAAGAACTGCAGGAATGTCCTTAATCAATACCCTACTAGTCCTAATAGAAAGCATTACAGAGAACTTAATAAACGTGTAAAAGATCAGTTAGCTGCTGATAAGAAACTTTGGCTTGATGGTTTGGCTGACAAAGCCGAGGAAGCAGTTAGACAGCACAACAGCAGAGAGCTGTACCAGATAGTTAATGTTTTGTGTGGTAGAAAACGGACAGGTATACAGGGATTGAAGGATAAACAAGGTAAGGTTATAGAAGGTGAGGATTCTGTCATGGCTAGGTGGGCTGAGCATTTCAGTGATGTTCTAAACAATGCGGTTAGTTCTATTCCCATTGTTTGCAATGATGATAGATGCATTGGTGGCTTTAATGTTGGCCCTATAACACAATCTGAAGTTATTTTGGCTATCTCTAAACTTAAACTTCATAAATCCCCAGGGGTAGATGAAATTACTAAAGAAATGCTCAGAGCTGGGAATGTTTCGGTTACCACTTGGATGACTGAAATTCTGAATATCTTTTATGATAAAGGCATGGTTCCTAAGGATTTTACCAGAGCTATTGTTATCCCTATTTTCAAAAAAGGTGATCGCAGTTCTTGTGATAACTATAGGGGTATTAGCCTACTCTCTGTTCCAGGTAAAGTTCTTTCCATGATTGTGCTTAATAGAATTAAGAATCTGGTTGACAGGCAATTGCGTGATGAGCAATGTGGATTCAGAAAGGGTAGGGGATGTGTGGATCAGATATTTTCACTTAGGCAGATTCTTGAGAAATGTTTAGAGTTTCAGAAACCTTTGGTTGCTAGCTTTGTTGATTTCAAAAAGGCTTTCGACTCTGTTGATCGTCATAATTTGTGGTTGATTGTGAAATCATATGGTATACCAGACAAGTTAGTTAACATAATGAAAGCTCTCTATAATAACACTGAGTCGTGTGTGAGAGTTGGTAAGGCTTGTAGCAATTGGTTTAGCATTACTTCTGGTGTTCGACAAGGGTGCATTTTGTCTCCTTTTCTCTTTAGTTTGGTTATTGATTATGTTATGCGAAATTCACTTCAAGGGAAAGATTTTGGCCTTAAATGGGCTGGAGATTGGAAAATTTCTGATTTAGATTATGCTGATGATTTAGCCCTTTTGGCAAATGATGTTGATGAGATGAACTCTTTCATTCGAGCTGTTGATGAGACTGGTAGTAGAGTAGGTTTGGTTATAAACAGAGAGAAAACTAAAGTGATGAAAATTGGTCAGGCAGGCTGTGATTCAGTTAATCTGAATGGTTGCCGTCTTGAGCAGGTGTCACAGTTTAATTATCTTGGGAGCTATGTAACAGATAATGGTGATGTGCGGCATGAGATTAACAGACGAATAGGGATTGCTGCCGGGACTTTTAAGAATCTATGGAGAGTGTGGAGAAATAGGCGTATACACCTAAAGACTAAAATTAGACTGTATAATAGTTTAGTTCTTTCTAGGGTTAGTTATAGTAGTGAAACTTGGACACTCTGTAAACAAGATAACAGGAAACTAGATGCTTTTGATTCCAGATGCTTACGCAGTATCTTGGGCATTAGGTGGTTCAACTTTGTAACTAATGATGAGGTTAGGCAAAGGAGTTTGCAACCTCCTTTAAGCAGCATATTGTGCAGAGAGAGACTCCATTGGTTTGGCCATGTTGCCCCTGTGGATAATTATAGATTGGCGAATAGGGTTATGAACAGTGTGCCTAAAGGCCTCAGAAAGAAGGGGAGACCTAGGATGCGGTGGGCAGACAATGTCAAACAGGACCTTGTTAGACTTGGTGTGCAGTGGCCAGATGCAGTAGATGTAGCTCAGGATAGACTTGCTTGGAGAACTAAATTGCACGGTCTGGTTTGACCTCCGTAGCCCATGGCTGCTTGATGATGATGATGATGATGATGATGATTTTTAGATTTATTGTTACTAGTTGTTATTTTTAAACTCCCGCTAAGTTTCCATCTGTTTGAATTCATATTATTACATAAGCTCACCGGATGAAAAATTAGTCATGTCCTGCTCTAAAAGGGTTACGTCCATTCGACAGCAACAGAGAGCGCACCAGTAATAAACGCGTCCTACAATTAATTGTGCCATGCGCTACGGGGTTCAGACAAGAAGTGGTTGTGTGCCACGTGTGTGTTAGTCGCTCCGTGAAACATGGGTTGCACCAAAGATGTGAACGAGTGGCTGAAAGGTGTTATTGCGTTTGGTCGAGCCAAAGGGCATAGTGTACAAGAAGTTGCTGCCTTTGCAGGTGTGTCGAAACGTACTGTCCAAAGGGTCTTCCAACAGTGGCGTACATGGCAGTCCACGGCTAATCGTCGCCAGAACTGCGGCAGAAAGACTGTGCTCACCAATAGGGACCACTGCAGTGTGTCACACACTTTTAGGGCAAACCGCTTTGCAACGAGACAGGAATTGTTCCAGTCAGTCAATGCAGGCCTACAACAAGCTGTTTCCGAACGAACACTCTGAAGGGAACTGCATGCCATGGATATCTGGAGCAGAATACCGCAGAAGAGACCCATGTTAACAGCACTGCACAAGGCTGCAGGGATACAGTGGGAGCGGGGTCACAAAGATTGGACTGTCGACTCTTGGAAGCGTATGATCTGGTCGGATGAGTGACGTTTTTGCTTGTACTCAAATGATGTGAGGCGACGAGTACATCGTAAGCCGCATGAATCCTTCCATGGGGACTGTGCAAGGTTCTGTTCAAGCTAGAGGAGGCTCTGTGATGTTCTGGGGGTGTTTCACGTATGAGGAAATGGGTCCTTTGGTTGATGTGACATCACACTTGGACCAGAAGGGCTATATGGAGCTACTGGACGACCACATGTTGCCTTTTGTGCAGCATCTCCACAGTGAACACCAGAAGGACACACCAGTCTTCCAAGACGACAGTTGTCGCGTGCACAGAGCTCGAAGTGTGTCGGATTGGCACGACGAGCATTCTGAAGCCTTCGAACATCTCGACTGGCCCGCCAAGTCCCCGGATTTGAATCCCACAGAAAACTTGTGCAACTATTTGGGGCACCGAGTGAAGCACCGTCCCAGCCATCCGGCCAATCGGGCCGAACTGCGGCATTTGCTCCTGGAAGAGTGGATGAATATTGATGTGCACTACATTCGCATACTGTTGGTATCCGTGCCAGACAGGATTTTGGCAGTTCTTCGATCACACGGAGACATTACGTGCTATTTGGTGACATTCAGCCAGGGATGACTAATTTTTCGTCCGTTGAGCTTATGTTATACACATTGTTATGTGCTGTTAGTTTCTGGTGAGATTGTGAAAATGGAACTGGATCGCAGCAACGAATTGTTGAAATGACGTTGTAGCTAGTTGTATGATGTCATTGATATATTCATCATTCGCCTTATTAAAACATCATTCACTTCAATAGAGCCATATTAACAAAAAAATATTCTTTTTCTATGTTGACGTCTGCACACGCCTGTTGTAAAGTATTAGGCATGTTAATAAATAATTTTGAATTAAATAAATTATGTTGATTTAACGTACGGAAACAAGGGAATGCAGAGTAGTAAAAGTGATACTTATTTGTTTCTTTACACAGAAATGAAGATGTGAGTATGCATATTTAGACACTACAAAGTATCAATATTGTTGATCTGAAAGGGGCGGGGGTGGCTCAGTCGGTAGCGCGCCAGGCTCGTAATCTGCAGTTCTCAGGTTCGAGTCCCAGCTGGGTCAGCGTTGAGATTAATCTCCGCAAAATTCCCCGCCCTGCCCACGGTCAGTAGGGGACACCGATGGGCTTGGAAATGCCGCCGTCCGTCGGATGGGACGTTAAACCGTGGCCCCGTGTGCGGGAGAGCCATACCCTGTGCACGTTAAAGAACACGCTGGATGGCCTTGACGGGCGGCTACCATCTGTCTTCCAACAGCTGTTTCAGTGGGTCCCCTCCCCCTAACCTTCTCTGAGCCTTCGGGGTCCTTGTGGCCTGGCCATTTAGCCCATGGTGTGCAAAAAAGTGCCGCTCAGAGGTAAAACAATCCAATCCAATGTTGATCTGAAAGTTCGACCACAGAAAGAACTTTTTTCTCTGTACTCTACCCATACGTAAAGAACGCAACAGTGCAGCATAAAGGCAAATAATTTTCTGGCAAAACGTCTTGCTCCAACCATTCAAAGGATATTAATTCTGAATTTGAATGGCAGTTAACATATCTACTCTTAAATTCAACAGCCAACGTAAGTATTATGCAGAATTCACTTTCACAAATGTACAACATTGCTATCTATTCCACTCTCATAAATGTTTTTAACAATTGAAATGATGTTTTCACATAAAAACATTTCCATTTGACCGTTTTCAGAAAGTAAAAAATATTTGCATGCAAAAAACAATATCAGACTAGTTCATTGTAAGCTAATCTTTGGAGCATATTGCTACAGAACATATGTTTTGTCAATAAATGAAATAAATATTTTGTCCGAATGCATTTTGAAACAGGGCTGGATCTAGGAAAGACCCTTTTTGGGAATGCTAGTAAGATTAATGGAGCCCAAAAAATATTAAATTTCCGCATACTTTGCGCATTTTTTAAGAAATCTTTTTAAAACCTCTGAAAAGAAGGGGCAAATGTTACATTGGAATGGACCACCACCTTTATTTTACTATAAGTCCCGACCTGTTTGAACAATGCTTGAAACACTCTCCCTTCCCATGTACAGGAGAGCCATACCCTGTGTACGTTAAAGAACACGCTCGATGCCTTGACGAGAGACTATCACCTGAATCCTAACAGCTGTCCAGTGGGTTCCCTTCCACAACCTTCCTGAGCCCTCGGGGTCCTTGCAACCTGATCATTTAACCTAGTGTGTGCAAAAAAGTGCAGCTCAGATGTAAAACAACTTATATGTGCAAGAAACATATGACATTCAGATTATAACCCAACCTACACTTTCTTTAGAATACCGTGCTCAACTTTATTCTTTCTACACTAAAAAATATGACGTGCCTTTGAGTCGAGTGCATTAATATATATGGATTTTTACACCTTCACTTGATTTCACATCAAACCATTTGTGAGTTCGCTGCTTGTTCACAGAGATAAGTAGTTTCGCAAAGGCACACTCATCGCTAAGCAAATTTTCATTAAGGCCACGGCAGAATTACATTCCAAATGCCCTTAGGCACAGGAAAATGCAGACGCTTCTAGCTCGAATAGTCAGGCAAACAGGAACTTCCATTTATTATTCAATGTTAATTGATAGGGAAATTCGAAAAGCATTATAGAAAGGTAAAATTTATGTTAGTATGAATTTACTGAAGTCAAGAAAATACTGTCACTTTAAATGTCACAAACGACTTTTTTTTTCTCTTCGAAGAGTTGAAATGGATGTTTTTTTTTCACTTAAATAAATAAAATATAATACTGGATCCCTATTTGATTGGCACCCTCGGCAAATGCTTAACAAGCCTTATGGGAATACATGATTAAGGAAGTAATTTCCAAGACTGGATTGCTCATCTGCCGTGGGAATCAGAAAAAATTTCGGAAATTGATCATTTAATATTTTGTTATATTTTAATCAACTCACTTCTATTTGTATATTTGAAGTCATATCTATAATTCTGGAGACTAATATAGCCCTACCTGGTCTAGTAGATAGTGTACCTGACTGTTAAGCCAGTAAGCGTGACCTTATGCATGTGCTTATACGTATATTGTATGAGAAACCAAGGAAAGCTAGAGAAAAACTTCTAATTTATTTCGGTCCTTTATATAAGGAATAATATTCTATCCTTTAATTTAAAAAATCTAAAAGTTTGAGCGTAATTTATAACTTTGAATTTCAGATATCTTTCTTAAATCAGGTTGTTACAGAGTGCTGTACTTGGCAAAATCATAATCATTATTTCTATTATGAATACGTAAAATAAAATAAAAAGTATTGGCAAATATTTAAATTTGAAAAGTATTCATATACCATTTTTAGGTGATGATGTGCTACGGATTAAAGGCACATGCCTTAGAACAAGAAAATTAAACCTTTTAGGGTGATTTGAAAACCAACAGTAGCGAGAAATTCAAAATCTTCAAGTCGACTTAAAATCAACAGTTTCAAGAAAATTAAAACCTTCAAGGCTGTGTAATAGAACGATATCAATAAAATATCAAGAAAATTGATAATCAACCGGAATGGACTTGAAAAGGCTGTCTTGATAGGACGTTAAAGCCATGGTACAGTCGCTCAAAAAAGTATCCGAACACTACGTATGAATATATAATGCAATGAATATGGAGCGTGTGCAGTTACCGTTCACAGCAAACTGGAGCGGTTGCGGTTAATGTTCACAGCACATTGGATCGTGTGAACTCACAAAGACCTGGATCGTGTGGGCTCACTCACGGAAATATTGAGCGTGTGCAGTTACCGTTCACAGCAAACTGGAGTGTGTGCAGTAACTGCACACGCTCCAGTTTGCTGTGAACGGTAACTGGAGCGTGTACAGTTGCTATACACGCTCCAGATATTTTTCCTGAATTCTGTAATCACGTGACACGAAGGTTGCCAGATCACTAATTTCTAAAAAAATCGTTGCCAGATATTTTTTCTGAATTCTGTGATCAACCATGGTGTTCGGATATTTTTTTAGCGACTGTACCTTGCGCAAGAGAACTATAGCTTGGATGGTCTTGACAGGACATTTCCGAATATTTCGTCTTTCCTTGACAAGATATTCCATCAGTTGAAAGTTGCTGTTAAGGGATCCTCTTCTCTCTCGAACTCTCAGCCCTTGGTGTTCCTTTGAACTTGGTCATTTAGCCATTGTGCTCAAAAATATTGCCTTCAGCGGTAAAACAACCCAAACTTAACCAACCAGCATACCTTTGACCTTTGATGCTATACTTTCCTAAGAGCAAAGAGAAAAATATCACTCACTGAGATAAAATATGAAGTGAACTTTTTTTGACAACTGACAGACATGACGTGATATCATCCGTTGCTTTTATGGTTAAGTGGACTGTTGACAAGTTCAGGCCCAACCTCGTTGACGTTTCGCATAAACTTTCCCTGCAAGCGTGCCAGAACAGTCGTCTTCCTCTCGCATTCAGACGGGCAAGCATAAATCATGCAATTCACTTAACCGAGATGCGCACTCGTTTGTGGGGGGAGGGGGGGTCATGTTCTCATCTTTCGAGGCTGACAGTCGCACGCTTTAATCCAGGGTGTGCGTTTCCGCATGAGACAACTCGCACACCACGACCACGAGCTGCACATGAAGCTTTATGCTTCGCGGGGTCGGAGATTAATGACGTCATTTCCCGTATTCTGTTATTCACGTGTTACCAACGGTCGCCTTCTCTGCTGTCCTCGAGCCCTCATTTCGCTGACCGTAGAGAGCCGACCCAATTAACATTGGCATACAGAGTGTCCACCACCTGTCCTCTCGTTGGACGAACGCTTCTGCACGACACTCGATTGAGGATGACAAAGGACGAGTTCTCCGAGTTGGCGGTAGACGAGAGATAGTCACTTTTGGCTGAAGAGATAGGGAAATCGGGTTCGAATCACCAATAAGGTTATTCACTGAATCTTGGTTATGTCGCAGGTTTTCTATATGGCGTGTTTGTGTCGAATGGATCTTATCCGAGCTCTGAGTTATGATAAAAATCTTTTCCTTCGAATGATCGTTTTGATTCCAGAGATAATGACAGCCAATCGAACATCGTAACCTAACAACAGTAAAAGGGATAAAAGCTGCTGAAAATATCAGCATGCAGCTTTTCTAGGCAGTTTAATGCTGCCTCGCTTCCTGTACGATCTAACTTAATCTTTGAAGAACCAACCATAGAACATCATACGGAATCATATAGGTTACCAGTGGAAGTACAAAATGGATCCCATTAACATTTTAATATTTCTGATATATAATGTATATAAATATGGATATTATGAATAAAAGAAATAAAACAATATTTAACTTGTCTTGCAAAACTCTATTTGAAAGAAAAAAAAAGAAACGGATTTTGAAAATTAAAACAATTTCGATTCCAAAAAAAGTGGGTTTTAAAAAGTTTGCTTGGGATTTTATGGCGCAAGCACAACTTAGTCCATTCTGCCTAAACAAGAGAGAAAGTGAAAAAATAAAGATATAAAAGTCATGCAAACCCACAACCAAAGTTTAAAGCAAAGGCAAATATATTCTAGACGGCATAATAAGACATAAAACAAATGAGTATGAAGAACCCCTATAAAAAATGAACCAACGAGAATATAATGCAAGATAAATAATAACTGATGTAAAGAAGCCGTCTGACCAATAACTAAACCAATAAAAAAGGGAAAAAAATGATTCTTTATGTAGTGTATAATGCCCGAGGATGTGTTAGAAGATCATCACGGTTTAGTTCTTTTGGAAGTTGGGCTTAGTTGTTTTACATCTGAGAGACACCTTTTTGCGCACCATGAGCTAAATGGCCAGGTCACAACGACAACCATGGGCTCAGAAAAGGTGGGGGGAAGGAAACCTACTGGACAGCTGTTCGGAGACAGATGGTAGCCTCCCGTCAAGAATAGGCAGTATGTTCTTTAATGTGCACAGGGTATGGCTCTGGGCTTGATTCCAGCTTCACAGTACACAGTTCACAACAAAAACGTGTATCCAACGACTGGCCATAAAGGACCATTCCATCATTTGGGGTCAAATTACAGGCAAGATGACTCGAACACTGGATCGGACGATAACAAGCCGAATCAGTAATCGAATATTGAGGAAAGTTGAATCTGGTTCTTGGCATCCATTATGCTGCCTTCCATTGCCATCATCTCAAGATAGCTCCGTTCTGTGTAGAATGGCATCAACTGATATTCAGGAAAGAACTGCTCTTTTGTTTTGCATCCGATGATGGATGGATGATGACGTGCTGGAGAAAGAGTTCATCCCACATACATTCGAGAGCAACATCAATGCACAACCACCTGGTGCCATGGTGTAAGTGTCATTAGCTACAATAGATTTCCAGCGTTTTCTAACTACACGGAGTTGTGTGAATAGAATCCTCCAGACCTGTTCATTTGTTATCACTTCGCCAATTGCCAGGCGCCATTTTCCGATAAGTCAATAATGCACATTTATTATCTGTTTGCCCATCTGTTGACAATTTAATATTTCTCAACAGGTGGGGCGGCGGTTGGCTCAGTGGGTAGAGCTCAAGCTCCTGCTCTGCTATTCCCAGGTTCGACTCTCAACTCTACCTGAAGTTGAGATTTATCTCCACTACCCCCTTTCTCCCCTACCGTCGGTGAAAAAGGGGCTACCGATGGGCTTGGAAACGCTGCCGTCAGTCGGATGGGAAGTTAAACTGTTGCGTCGTGTGCTGGAGCGTCATACTCTGTGCACGCTAAAGAACACGCTGGATGGCCTTGGGAAGAGGCTGCCATCTGTCTCCTCACAACTCTTAGTGGGTCGTTTTCTCCTAACCTACTCTGAGTCATTGAGGAGGTGTTTGGGGTGTGGCCATTTACCCGATTTTGTGTCCAAAAGTGCCGCACAGGGGTAAAACGGCCGAACCCAACCAATCAGCAGGGTCTTCTTAGAGATGAGGTTCTGCTTTGATCCTCCAGATCACAATCTTTAATCAATTGATCATATCTGTGACATGATGAAACAGATAATTACCAGCATCGTCGAACTTTGTGACCAATTTCAGATTATACCTGAATGAATCGATACTGAGATATGCTTAGCCTTTTATACCGAGATGGTCATGTCTAATCTTAATGTTGTTTTCTCTTTCTAATATCTAAATTTTTTATCCTTCTACTATTGGCAGGTTATCGTGACACAAACACTTCTTCTAGATGGAGACACTGCAATATTGAGTAATGCAATATGTTTTAGCAGTGAATTGCCCAGATCAAAGTGATGGAGAAATACATCTTCATATAGCATTACTTGCAGAGGTCCAGTAAATGCACATTTAATAAATAAATGTTCCTCAATCATGTCCGTTAAGCTAGAGTTGAAAGCACTTAAAAAAGCTTCTGGTCTTCTCAGAGACTGCTTTTGTTTTTAAATCAAATTTCATTGCAAATATCGTGAGACAAAAAAAAAACACAATATGGATCATAGAGATCTTTCTTCACTGCAATTCACACATTAGTGTAATAACGAATGATCACTTCGAAGTTATATTGAAGGAATAGTTAACTCCTGGAATATAAAAGAAAAATGGCTCCTCAGTTGCTTGAATAGCTTTTTTGACCAGCATCATGGCTCGTGTGGCTACTATACATTAAAAAACTGCAAAACTCTTTCGACTTAATTATCTCCTTCAAAGATTTGTGAAATGGTTCCAGGCTCCTGCAACAGAGATATTTCTAGATGACTATGATAACCCACAAGTCAACTTTAGCATTACTGATTCGTTGTTAGGAAACAAATACCTTCCAAGCTTAGTCATCAGGGCTTCGACACGGGATAATCAAAAGTCGTGAAAATAATGATAAAAAATTTCCGATCTCAAAATTTCTTCTTTATTAATAGCTACTAAATTTGAAGTGAACTAAGAAAAGTGGCAAATAATATCTGCATTGTCCCTTCCGCGTTGGTATCATATTGTCGCGAGCCGACACTGCAGCTGCAAGGATTCGGGTTCGAGTCCCGGGTTGGCATGATCGTTTGTTTTTATAAAATTGCAGTTAAGCTACTATTGCAGCTCTAATTAATAAGGGTGACCCAGAAATGATGTAAAACTTCAAGGGTGTTAATGATTTCGCTATGCCACTTTAAATGGGAGATCTAGGTAACGTTGCATCATGCTAAAATGATATTCTTATTTCTGCACTAAATAATTTTTTCTCGTTTCCTGTTGACAAAAAACAATTAATTTATTATATTGTCATAATATACCCCCGAGAAGTGGCATAGATCTAACAGACCGATTGAGAATGTATTTTCTAATAATTTTGCAACGCAAAAGTTTAGACGCATGCGCGCTCTAGTACAGTCGCTCAAAAAAGTATCCGAACACTATGGTTGATTACAGAATTCAGAAAAAATATCTGGCAACGATTTTTTTAGAAATTAGTGATCTGGCAACCTTCGTGCCACGTGATTACAGAATTCAGGAAAAATATCTGGAGCGTGTACAGCAACTATACACGTGTACAGCAACTATATACATAACTGTGAACTTACCATTCACAGCAAACTGGAGCGTGTGCAGTTACTGCACACGCTCCAGTTTGCTGTGAGCGGTAACTGCACACGCTCAATATGTCCGTGAGTGAGCCCACACGATCCAGGTCTTTGTGAGCTCACACGATCCAATGTGCTGTGAACATTAACCGCAACCGCTCCAGTTTGCTGTGAACGGTAACTGCACACGCTCAATATTCATTGAATTATGTATTCATACGCATTATATATATTAAAAAATATCCGAAGACTATGGTTGATTACAGAATTCAGAAAAAATATCTGGCAACGATTTTTTTAGAAATTAGTGATCTGGCAACCTTCGTGCACGAATTAGTGATCTGGCAACCTTCGTGCACGAAGGTTGCCAGATCACTAATTTCTAAAAAAATCGTTGCCAGATATTTTTTCTGAATTCTGTAATCAACCATAGTCTTCGGATACTTTTTTGAGCGACTGTACCTTCCTAATATGATATACTGAACCTAGAGTTGCAATGTTTAGATGTTCGATTACTCCGGATTAAGTTACGTCTAGTTCGGTCTGTCACATCGACACTACTCTTGGTGTTGCAGTTTTAACTTATGTCAGATATTTCTTCTGGGAACATAATAAACTCTTTTTATTTAAATTTAAATCCAATAAATAATCCAAAATGTAAGTAATTGGCTCTAATTAGTAGCAAGTATTTATTTGTTTTTAATTAAACAATAACTTTGTTTATCAGTAAACATTTATTAGACATTTTTGGGACATATTTTTTTATTTCTTTAAATTAAATTTTTTTTAAAAAAAAGAAGTGTTTTTAATTGAATTATCTTATAATAAACAAAAGTTTATTTCAAATTTATTTATTATTAATTTATTACATACTTTTGGAGAACATTTTTGTATAATCCGTCTGGCAGACCAACTCTTTATTTCTATCATTCCACGCCACCTCTGGAGGGTTAACTACTACTAATTTAACACTCACTTGTTATACTGATACCATACAAAAAAGATAAGATCTTTACACAAGACAGTTACGCAACACTCAGAGTTGGTGGAGATGGTCTGGCCAAGCGTTACATTGCGCTACATTGGAAAGAGGAGGTTAAAATTCGCCTAATACAACGTTACGTAATACATGAATTACTTCTAATTATGAAAAAGAAATCGCGCAACTTTCTGTGCGTGCTTAACGTTACAATTGGAATACATCTATTACGATAAAAGCTTCTCATATCTGCCAAAATGATTTAAAGTATGCGTATCTTCAAATTCAGATAAAAGATGATACGTCAGAATCGATATTTTATGAATCCTCCCAGTTCAAATGTTGCTCGCTTGCAGAACAAGAAGAAAAAGGGGAAACTGATTTCATTATCAACACATTTGTTTATTCGACAATAAAAGGTGAATAAGGATGTGAGATTACCAGCAAAAAAAATAAGTGTTTAAGCATCTGCAAAAACAAGGTTATATTTAGAGACCTCTCTGCAGTTGAAGTTCTAAGAATTTCGTAATCGCAGCATCCGCCTTTTGCAAACTTATAAAAAGAAGAAATCATTCTTCCTTCCAGCTCCCATGGGGGACACCATATCACAAATGCATAATTCATGATGTCAGCTAAAAGAATATTCCTCTTTTAATATTCATAATTCTCTTACGACAAAAGAAAAAGTTACATTGGGAGAGCTTACACATTAAGCCAAAAGAAACAACACTTCTCGCCAACTTTAGACCAAAGTAAACAAATTTTTTTTGTTTTTTTAATTTCTTCCTAGAATTGTTATATAATAAATTTATTAAGTTAATTTCAACGAATTATAAAAAAAAAGATGAAAATAATACTGATAATTATAATAAACTTTTTTTTCATTCATCCTGTTTTCTCTAAAATAATGAAAACTAAAATGAAAAAGACTTCAGAGATGATTTCCAGCAATGTTTCCAGTCATGGAAAAGATATTGAGATGTATATATATATATAAAGTCAAAAGAAAGTACTTTAAAGATGACCATTCCAATAAAGATTAGTGATAATTTTTTTTTACAGAATCAGTCTGTTACTTTATTGCCAGACCATGCATCTCTTTCACCGAACGAAATATTATTACTCCTCCGATTCGATTTCGGAAATAGTTTTTCCAAGATGTCCAGTGATCGATTTCTTCAAAATTTATGGATGTGCCATGTGAAAAGAGACTATACAGGAAAATCCAAGAAAAATAAAGACCTAAAAATACATATATGAACTTCAAGTTTGAAACATATTCTCTTATTCTTTTCAAAAAATGTAATATGTTATTTGCAACCAATAAATATCATAACCTAAAGAGAAAGTATTCCTACTCTTAGCCTTCCATCTGGGCTAGGGATGCAATTGTTTAGCCATTCGAACGCAAAAGGTTAAAACTATTCACCTAAAAACAAAATAACGGAAATATTCATCCTAAAAGATTCAACTTAAACTGCAGTTATATATATATACGATATAAGTAGTGTATCTAACAAAAAATAGCTGGCATTCGGATTTCTAAATTCATTTTTACCATCCCGATTCATTGCAAGAGACTTGCTGCTTGCGGCATCTTTTTTTTATGTGTGGCATGACATCGCCGCAGCGGTATTGGTTAAAATTAGTTACACTTGAGATGTGTTTGTTTCCCTGGGGGTTTCCATTGCCTGGCAACCGTCTCGCTTTCTTGATGACGAGTTTCGCGAGCGCTTTGGAGTCTGCTTTGTCTTCGTTTCAGGAAGTCTCTTATCTCCGATGATTCTTCTCTTTCCTTCTTTTTTGCACCTGACTCTTTTCTTTCCTTTATCGGGATTTTGATACCATTGACAGGAAGTCTCCTTTCGCTACGAAGCCGCAATTTTATTCTTTACCTTCTGAAAATTTTAACAAAACCTGCACCGAATGTCTTTTTTCCTTCTTTCGCGGTTCTTGCCCTAATAGCTGTTTCACTGTACCTCATCTGAAACGCCTTTCAGAAGCCACATTAAATCTCAGCAAAGAATTCTTCGTCTTAAAAATATAAAACGATGCTGCCGTATCCAGTTGTGGAATAAGCGTTAATAGTTCCTGTCGGAATGATATCTTTTCTTAAAGCCACCTACAGCTTAACGTATCGTATTACTTCTGTTTATTGCAGAGAATGCTAATATGATGTAGAAATGAACTGATTAAATCATTGCGGCGCATATATGTGTTTCCACAAGTGCAGGCAGAACCAAAATGCATTCCTATAGCGTATGTAAAATAAGAAAATAAATAGTGTATCGTCCTCTACATCATCTATCCACAAGAATCATGAAAAGTTTCGCTTTATTTTTTAGCTTATTTCATCTGATGCCGCTGCACACTTGATTTTTCTCGTGCAGGCCCTCGCCTAAGTGGATGAGAGCCACTGCGCTACAGGTTAGATTTCGAATAGTCTTATTTTGCAATATAAGTTTGCAAACTTTCACAATTGCCACTAAACTTATTATTGACGCAAACTTCAACTCCTTCCTCCGTCACTATAACGACCACTATTGAATGGTTATAATTTTTAACGTTAATAAAAAAAGTTACCCTTCAAAGCTGTTTGCCACAAAAAGTCTGATAGGATAGGTCAATACAACACTCCATAGCGAAGATCTGTGAAAAAGACGAGCTCTCAGCAGAAAGTACAGCCACTCCTTATCCAAGACTCGAACCCAGGTTCCTTTGAACAATACCCAGAATGCTAACCACTCGGCCATCGCACTTACATTTAAATGAATTTTAGTATTAATATGAATTATAAGGTGTATTTAAAAAACAAAACTGTTGAAAATGAATTTTCATTTATTTCAATTTGTTCACCATTTTTTAAACCGAACGTCTTTTTGACACCCTCTCTTAGAACTTCGCTCGCTCTCTAAATAGAGAAGCTTCGAAAACAAAGTGAGAATCACGAGTTTCCTATTTCCGATATAGGTCGATACAGATAAACACAATGAGCTTATCTCGAAATATATTTGGACAAATTTATTTAAATACTATAAGAAGATACAAAGCTAATACGATAAATCGTGAAAATTTAGGTCAAAATGATTTGCATACATCCTGAAAATCAAATGAAGGAAAGCACGTAAAAAAAGAAGAAGGGTAATAAGAGATGTACTAATAAGAGATGTACCCCTTACCCCCTCCCCTCCCTTCTAGAAGTAATGCAAGCCTGATAACGTGATTCATACTCTCGATAGGAGAGTCCAGAGCATGGAAGGGTGATCAAGTCCACTGAGCAATAAGCGCAGTCTTGATGTTCAGAGGTTGAGGTGGAGGTTCAAGGGACGTAACACGTCTTATACCCTAAGGGGACATTCCATGGATTTCTATGGGGCGGGGTTGGCTCAGTCGGTAGCGCGCCAGGATCGTAATCTGTAGTTCCCAGGTTCGAGTCCCAGCTGGGTCAGCGTTGAGATTTATCTCCGCAAAATTCCCCGCCCTGCCCACGGTCAGTAGGGGACACCGATGGGCTTGGAAAGGCCGCCGTCCGTCGGATGGGACGTTAAGCCGTGGCTCCGTGTGCGGGAGAGCCATACCCTGTGCACGTTAAAGAACACGCTGGATGGCCTTGACGGGAGGCTACCATCTGTCTCCCAACAGCTGTTCCAGTGGGTCCCCTCCACCAACCTTCTCTGAGCCTTCGGGGTCCATGTGACCTGGCCATTTAGCCCATGGTGTGCAAAAAAGTGCCGCTCAGAGGTAAAACAACCCAACACAACCCATGGATTTCTGTCGGTTGAAATCCAGAGGGTAAACAGATCACTCTATTAGTTAGTTGATTGTCTTGTCTTCTTGCTTAAGATATTCGTTGGTTAGTCTTGTTGCTTTGTATAAAAGGGAATTAAGAATTTTCACCTAATGCATCAGCATTGGGATTCACATAGGGATCGAGGATCTCATCCTATTCTCAGAACATTCACAGATCCTCCATCCAGGGCCGGATCCAGGAGGCAACGGGGTCGCCCCCCTCCCCCCAGATGTGGCCCTCAAAAACATGAAGGTCTTTATGGCCATCGAATGAAAACCCAGTCCACACAATCAGACCTCCATCACTGAATGCACTTCGGCCAATGACGTTAAGGCGCTGGTTGTGGGTTCCCATCTCTCTCCACACGTGTGTTGTCTGGTCGTACAGAAAATTTCATCTCGCTCGTGAAGAGCATGTGACCCCATTGTCATGGCTCATTGGTCCTAGGCTACATGATCGTGACACCATTTCAAGCTAGTCTGTCTGTGTCTGGAAGTTAAAAGGACGCATACAGAGGTCCTTGTGAAGACTTCTGATACTGATACCTGTCTTTATGTAACTGCAATGAGGTCTGAAGGCAGAGATGATGCTAATGCTCTTCTATTCTTCCATCATGTAATAATGGTGATCATCACCATTATTACATGATGGAAACATCTTGAAGTAATTCATGTAACACCATTATTACATGAATTACTTCAAGATGATCACCAATATGGTGATCATCTTGAAGGGTTGTAACCCTAGGATACCCTTGAATATATCTGATAACTGATAACATCCAGCTTTCCAAAAGCTCTCCATCGATTTGAGTCATCTAAGGTTTTCTTTGAGGCATCGTTGAAGCAATAGACTATCGCAAAATGTACGTTCCAATTGGAAATGATAGGGCAACTACGAAAGTGCTCCGTTTACCACATATTTCTTTAACATATTCCAGTGAGGGGCGGGGGTGGCTCAGTCGGTAGCACGCCAGGCTCGTAATCTGTAGTTCCCAGGTTCGAGTCCCAGCTGGGTCAGCGTTGAGATTTATCTCCGCAAAAATTCCCCGCCCTGCCCACGGTCAGTAGGGGACACCGATGGGCTTGGAAAGGCCGCCGTCCGTCGGATGGGACGTTAAGCCGTGGCCCCGTGTGCGGGAGAGCCATACCCTGTGCACGTTAAAGAACACGCTGGATGGCCTTGACGGGAGGCTACCATCTGTCTCCCAACAGCTGTTCCAGTGGGTCCCCTCCTCCAACCTTCTCTGAGCCTTCGGGGTCCATGTGGCTTGGCCATTTAGCCCATGGTGTACAAAAAAGTGCCGCTCAGAGGTAAAACAACCCAACCCAGTGATGTTACATGAGGTTTAGATGTTGATGTTTCTAAGCCACATATTAAATTTCTTAGATAAGGTAAAAACTTATTTATCTCTAAAAATGATGCTCTCACATTCTAATTATCCGCGCTTTAGTTTTGACGAGTATTGATGATAGTTCCTCAAATATGTCAGTCGCAATACATCAGAACAGCTTTTTGTACTCCTAAAGAATGAAAAATTTTGAAAATTGCAAAAACGGTTTCCCTATATCTTATTACTGTATAAGAATAGTGACAAGTATGTTTGGGTATTTTGGACACTATGACATGCAGTCGATCGAGTTTTTTACGTACGCTGCGAAGTTACAATAACGTTTCCTAAAGGACGGGACGCAATGAATACATGGGGCAAAGAGGATGGTGATTTCTATTGACGATAAAATCCGAGATATTTTATATTCCCAAGTTCAGAATTCGTTCATTAATATGGAAAAATATCCTTTTTATTGAAATCAGTAATGGCCTGAGTGCAGCAGAAGGATAGATTTTAAAAAATAATATTTGATAAACATAATTTCTCAGCAATTTGACGGAAACAGAATTTTTTAGAGGAAAAAAAAAACCTTTTAATATTTGGTGTGCCTATAACAGTGTCCTTAAAACATTTTCCTAACCCTGCTTTTTTTACAAAAGCCTTCCTTCTTACGATGATCTTGAGGAACAAAATCCCCGTTATCGGCCGCGGTCTGCTGTACGTCATTGGGTTTAGAAAGGGATATTCTTGCACGAAAAGTGCATTTGCAGCCAACTGCATATTTCAGTAGCCTCGTCGTCGCTACGACATCCCCTCCACTTGGTGACATCAGTGGCGTGTAAGTAGCGGCGTAGCTTTCCATCTCACCTTTTCCGAAGTGTTGGCTCGATATAAGAGACGAAAAAGTCACATTGAGGCAGAGCCCTTCTCTCATGAAAGATTTCTCTTCCGAAGTCTGAAAGATTTTATTAATACAGTTTTCATAGAAATATCAATTAATTTAAGAGTAAACTAATAATTATAAGAAACTTCTCATGTTCTTCATGCTATAACAAGCGAATTAAGAAGAGTCCAGAGGCAAGACCACTAAGTAGCGACTACTGTTTAATATAAAGCAGGAAGTTCTAATTTAATAACCCCCTTCACACTTCCTTGCAACGTAGGATTACATAGTTAAGTTTAGTGATTTCACTATGTTCTTCAGAGCTTTGTGATTTTTTTTATTCACGTTCTCTGCTTCCAAGACATTCGACAGGAGCGACCTCGAATGGGGTGGCGATAAACACTCTGAGGATTGGATTGGATTGTTTTACCTCTGAGCGGCACTTTTTTGCACACCATGGGCTAAATGGCCAGGCCACAAGGACCCCGAAGGCTCAGAGAAGGTTGGGGGAGGGGACCCACTGGAACAGCTGTTGGGAGACAGATGGTAGCCTCCCGTCAAGGTCATCCAGCGTGTTCTTTAACGTGCACAGGGTATAGCTCTCCCGCACACGGAGCCACGGCTTAACGTCCCATCCGACGGACGGCGGCCTTTTCAAGCCCATCGGTGTCCCCTACTGACCGTGGGCAGGGCGGGGAAATTTTGCGGAGATAAATCTCAACGCTGACCCAGCTGGCACTCGAATCTGGGAACTACAGATTATGAGCCTGGCGTGCTACCGACTGAGCCACCCCCGCCCCTCAACACTCTGAGGACACCTGATGTAAAGTTTGAATATATGGAAAGTTTAATTTTTCTATGCAAATTATCAAAACAATTGCTAGTTTAAAGAATTGGTTTCTTTCATTATTTAACCTTTCAAATGTATATTTCGCCCCCTTAATTACATAAGCTGCTAGCCTCGAAGTAAATTAATCTGCTATGATCACCACATCTATCTGTTAATTTGGCTTATTTTGGCTTGGCCTTATAAGCATGAATAGAATGATTGACGAATCAAGTCTCTTAAACATTGAGGAGATTGTTCGAATGATAGCTTGTAAGATAATACGCATCAGAACTGGATTCTTCAGAACACAGAGGAGCTTTTACAAATCATTTTTGATATCAAGGGTTGCAATGACAGAAATCCCTAGATTACACAAAAAACATTACTATTTTCATCTTTTTATATGAAATTAAGAAAATATTAAACAGCTCCTAGTTTAATTCAGACACTAGAATAGCGTAAATACAAAAACATTTTTTAGGGAAATTAATGGCTCCGAGAGCAGGATATCGAATCCAGAATGTGACCGGAATATTTCTGTTTTTCCCAAGTAACGTCAACCCCAGATATTCAGTTGCCTTAAAGAGAATTAATTTTTTTTGTTTCTCTAAGCGAGTTAAATCTTGTTTCCGAAAAAAAAAAAGTTTTCTAATTTTGTCGCCTCCAAGCTAATTGACTTTCTGCATAATAGATTTTTTCTTGACCCAGGGGAAGTTGCATTTTCCCCATCCTAAGTTTAAGTTTATACTATCACATGTAGGCTAAAATGCTGCATGAAGTAGAAAAAAATTAATTAAATTTCGAAATCAACAGAGTTTAAAAAAATTATGAACATATTAATTCGCACAAAAAAGAACTCCTTACAATTGCTTTTATGATTGCAAAATCATGTAAAATATCTTGGTTTATGGCATTATATAGAATTACTAAATGTTATTGGAAGCTTATTGTTTTATCTTTTTCAACATCATATTAGATCATGTTTAAGCTAAAACCTCAGAAATATTTCGTATCCATGTACTGTAGGCTCAAACACTAAGCCTCTGCCAGTCGAAATTCTTATTCCTTTTCTTCGATGCAAAGGAATAATTCTCTAAGAAATCATGCACAAAATAATTAACTTATGCAGCAGTCTCTGAAAGTACGCGAGCCCAGCTCATACGCTACTGACTCTCAACAGAATTGTTAAGGTTTCACCTCAGTAAGGATTCATCGACATGACAAAAGACGATATAAAAGAATTAACTGAATGGGTTGGTTTTTTTTACCTCTGAGCGGCACTTTTTTGCACACCATGGGCTAAATGGCCAGGTCACATGGACCTCGAAGGCTCAGAGAAGGTTGGGGGAGGGGACCCACTGGAACAGCTGTTGGGAGACAGATGGTAGCCTCCCGTCAAGGCCATCCAGCGTGTTCTTTAACGTGCACAGGGTATGGCTCTCCCGCACACGGGGCCACGGCTTAACGTCCCATCCGACGGACGGCGGCCTTTCTAAGCCCATCGGTGTCCCCTACTGACAGTGGGCAGGGCGGGGAATTTTGCGGAGATAAATCTCAACGCTGACCCAGCTGGGACTCGAACCTGGGAACTACAGATTACGAGCCTGGCGCGCTACTAACTGAGCCACCCCCGCCCCACGTTAACTGAATGGTGATGGGGTCAAACTAACAGAAGAAGAACGCATCGGGAGTATATTAGAAGAGGAAGAAGACATCAGGCATATATCGTAAGTTCAGTTCACGTACGATCCTGCGACTGAAAGGAGTTTAAGGATCACCATGGAAATAAAAAGATGTTTCTTCCCGTCGAGAGAGATGTTCAAGGAACTCCAGTGCAAGAATAAATATCATGTTCATGATCACATTGATCTTGAGGGAAACGCCATCCTCTGCCATCACACAGTCTCCACTATATCTTAGCCTCCTCATACACTCTCTTTCTTCCCCTGCACGAGAATTGTCGCGAAATCAGCGACCAAAACGCCTTTTAAAACTCAAGACGAAATCGATCCCGACGACCCTCTTTCTATTGAGGAATAGGAGGAAGAGAATCAGGAATAAAAAGATCAAGTGTTCAAATAAAATATTTTATAAAATTTATACTTTAAAATTTATGCGCATTTTATTTACACAAATAATGCAATACAAACAGTAAATAATAACATGTTTATAGGCGTTTGTGTAGCTTTACCTTAGTATATGTATATTAATTTCCTATAAGGGAACCCCAACTTACACGTAGTTACCAGGAATCTAATCCTCGCATAGTTTGCCACCCTATAGTATATTAGACATACCGACCTCAAGCAGTAATGAGATACGGAGGTCCAACCAGACTACGCAATTTAGTTCTCCATATACGACTCTCCTGAGATTCTACCTGTTGCACTTCGCCATCAAAAAACAATTCTAAAAAACTTTCCTTTTGATATCGTCCACCATATTCTAAATCTTTTTGGCATCCTTTTCTATTTCTCTAAAAGAAACTAAATTCTGTCTGGTTTGATTTACTTCTCCTGTTTGGTTAGGGGCTGTTGTGATTCAGTCGGTGGCAGCCAAGCTAGTAATCTGCAGTTCCCAAGTTCGAGTACCACTGAGGACAGCATTGAGATTTATCTCCGCAACCCCCTCCCCTCTACCCTCGATCAGTAGGGGACACCGATGTCCGCCGTCCGTCGGATGGGACGTAAATCCGTGGCCCGTGTACGGGAGAGCCATACCCTGTGCACGTCTTCTAACAGCTGTTTGTTGGGTCCTAGCCCCCAACCTTCTTTGAGCCCTCGGGATCCTTGTAACTGACCATTTTTTTAGCCTCTACACCTGATTTATTAAAAAAAATCGATACAATTGCCACCATCCGATCACATCATTGCCACCCGATCCTAAATGAATCAATTGGATAGGCCTCGAGGATACAGACTCTATCACGTTCCGTCATCAGTTTAATAGCCCTAGATATCTGACGATTGCCTGACGATCAGCTTTCCTTAATTTATGCTCTTTCGAATTTTGGATTGTTTTACCTCTGAGCGGCACTTTTTTGCACACCATGGGCTAAATGGCCAGGTCACATGGACCCCCGAAGGCTCAGAGAAGGTTGGGGGAGGGAACCCACTGGAACAACTGTTGGGAGACAGATGGTAGCCTCCCGTCAAGGCCATCCAGCGTGTTCTTTAACGTGCACAGGGTATGGCTCTCCCGCACACGGGGCCACGGTTTAACGTCCCATCCGACGAACGGCGGCCTTTCCAAGCCCATCGGTGTCCCCTACTGACCGTGGGCAGGGCGGGGAATTTTGCGGAGATAAATCTCAACGCTGATCCAGCTGGGACTCGAACCTGGAAACTACAGATTACGAGCCTGGCGCGCTACCGACTGAGCCACCCCCGCCCCTTCGAATTTTGGGAAACGAATCGAGTTTCTTAGAATCAGCTCTGATCAAATCCCGCATAAATTATCGTAGCTGAGTTTAGGTGCACAAAAGCATAAGTGTGAATACCACACATGTGATGCGAATGTACCCCCACCGTCAATGCGCGAGTTTTTCGCGCACTAACGGTGTGCGTGGCTATTCCACTATTAGTGCGCGAGTAAAACTAATTCTTTGGGTTTTTAACAGTATTTTCTTCATAATCTCATTCGTTTGGAAACTGAAAAAGAGCAAGCGAGCTTCCAATCGAGTATGCTCTTTTGACGCTATCGAAAGAGTTTACTCTTTTCTGCCTCCAAAAGAGTTTACTCTTTTCTGCCTCCAAAAGAGTTTACTCTTTTCTGCCTCCAAAAGAGTTTACTCGTTTTTATTCCGGGACGAGTTGCCTCTTTTTTGCCTCCGATCGGGAGTAATCTTTTCCTGCATCTAAAACAGCTTACTCTCTTGCAGTATCCAAGTTTGCCTCCAAATGTGTTTTTCCTCTTCAAGTGAGTTTACTTTTTTAAGCGACTTTATTTTTTTACCTTCAGTGAGTTTATTATTTCGTTTCCTCTAAATAAGAATAATCTTTCTTCTCCAAACTAGTGTTTTGCCATTGCAAAAAATTTATGCAATTAAATTTTTTGCGATCATATATTATTTGATTCATTTTGTTTAAAACAGTACGCCAAAAAATCCTTAATTTTTAGCTGCCAATAAAGGAAAACAATAAGTTTTTCAAAGAAATTAAAATCCTCTTTCGCAAAACTTAGTAATTTAAATTTTGTAAACAATCTGTGAACTCAATTCTCTTTGAAAAGCGCAAACATTTTAACCTTCTATGAAGCTAAACAACTCATTTCTTTCAAAGAACCTAAAATAAAACTGCGAAAATAATTTTTCTTCTTGGAGCCACTTGCCATATAGGTTTGAGAAGTGCAGGCAGTTCGCTTCCGAACAGAAGATACTTTGAGGAAAAAAAAAACAGTTTTTCAACTAATTGACCAACTCTTCCTTGGCGGTCTAGTGGTTAGGACGCCCGACATGCCTCTGGGAGACCTGGGTTCGAATCCCGGTCAGGACAACCAACTTTTTTTCAACCAAGTTTTCAAATGTCCCTTGTCTACAGGACTTTTTTTGTGATAACTTATTACTGAAAAGGCATTATCCACCTACTCAATGGACGGACAATTTAAATGCTTTTCTTCAGAGCAGAGGAAAATAGGAACAAATACCAGTTAAGTGAGAAATGTTTTCTTTCTGTTGAATGTTTCCTTTCTGATGAATGTTTTCTTTCTGAAGAGTGTTTTCTTTCTGCTGAGGTCTCGCCTTCCTCACAGATCCTCTATTTCGTGTATTTTACAGGGTCATTAGAAAAGAATAATACCATATTTTAAATTATTATATTTTATTAAAACATAAAGCAACCAAAGTTATTGTATGACCAAAATGGCAAAAAAGCTCTCAGTGTCTCAGTTTTCCTTGTTATGATTGCATGGAATTAGTATCACATCTAATGTCGTCTCTAGTCAAATTTCCAAATTGCTAGATTGGTAGAGGTAGACAGTTCTTATGGACCAAGAGAAATCCCAATTGGAAACCATTGGACTTTTTTTTGGAGGGGGAAGACATTAGAAATATCTTTTTTTCAGAAAAAATTCTTAATTTACAGTATTCAGAGGAAAGGACCACCACAACTGTTACAAGTATGAGCAGACATGCGGAGCAGAGTATGGACAAAAGTTGATTATCACATGGATTGGTGCCACGCATTGATGTCTGTTGAACACAAAACAAAATTTTAGTTTCTTGAGGTTTTTTTACGAACAATTTCTTTTTTTGCTTATTTATTAAATAAAATAGAATATTTCAAATATGGCTGTTATCTTATAATGATCCTACATTGAGCGCTTCTTCTTCTGGGCAAGGTTTTTTCCTTGTCATGATGCCTGTGAAGTGATTTATTTTTACTACGTCTTAAGATTAGAAATTGGGTACCTTTACTATTCAAACTAAGGGCTGGAATGAATACAAAAAGTCTCTCCTCTGTTTTGAATAACACTTAAATGTAAAACTGTTGAATAAGTAGGGGCGGGGGTGGCTCAGTCGGTAGCGCGCCAGGCTCGTAATCTGTAGTTCCCAGGTTCGAGTCCCAGCTGGGTCAGCGTTGAGATTTATCTCCGCAAAAATTTCCCGCCATGCCCACGGTCAGTAGGAGACACCGATGGAGTTGGAAAGGCCGCCGTCCGTCGGATGGGACGTTAAGCCGTGGCCCCGTGTGCGGGAGAACCATACCCTGTGCACGTTAAAGAATACGCTGGATGGCCTTGACGGGAGGCTACCATCTGTCTCCCAACAGCTGTTCCAGTGGGTCCCCTCCCCCTACTTTCTCTGAGCCTTCGGGGTCCATGTGACCTGGCCATTTAGCCCATGGTGTGCAAAAAAGTGCCGCCCAGAGGTAAAACAACCCAACCCAAAGTTGACTAAGTATTGGTTGAAGATTTCCTCATTACTACGGTATCAGTTCAAATATACACTTCCAGGCAAATTATTATGAACCTGAGGGAAGTACCACGAAACATGTCAATGTATTCAAAGTTAATAAACTTTGCATACATTGCTGATGTATAAGTAGAGCTTTGTGAATTTTCCGTGACGTAGAAACGTCACTGCAAGCCCTATAAAAGCCGTGAATGTGTGATGGAAAGCAAAGTGAAATGCGACATGTGTAAACAGGCTGATCTGGCTGATTTCGAAAGGAGTCTCATCGTTGGAGTGCGATGGGGAAGAACATCCGTAATGGAGGTGAAGGAATTCAGAGGAAAATCATGGAGCACAGTATCTCAAGTGTATGGAGAATGGCACAAAAAAGTCTGCCAATCGTGACAAATGAAGGAGGAAAAAGACTCTGATAGATAGGGAGAGGCGTTTGTGGACACAATTGTATGACAAAGCAGTGCTTCTACAGTTCATCAACTGAGAGAGATGACCGCTAGGAGTACTTCAACTTGTTCAGAGCTTCTTTCACTACCATTTCACTTCAAAACCCATTGCTACGAAATTTATGGGCAAAGAATTGAAAATTATGAAATTTGGGAACTGTACCATGGTACATACAAGTGTTAGGTTGGCGATCGTAATAATTTGGCCAGTCAGTATAAATAATAGCATACAATATGTATATTACTTAAAACACAACGGAATGCTCTATAAATTAGTGGAGAAAAAGAACTGTCTCTGATCCTCAGCCTGGAACTCACATAACTGTAGGAGAGAGTGCCGATACATTATACACCAAAATTTGATATTGTAACTTAGAATCAACAAGACATGTTTTCGATTAAATGAATTTTAATGTTTGAGAGCAAAGCCAAAATCGTTTTATCAACCTGACATATTTTTACTTACTGATTGTTTAGAAATAAAAAACAAAAAATGTTTTCTTTCCTTCTACATATTTTAGATGCAATTTCGTTTCATATTCTACAATAATGAGAAATTTTGAGCACAGCGTTTCTTCCCTGTCATTTAGTCTGTCACTAGCATATTATGTTATCCGAATCATCAGCCAGATTGTCATTAACAGATTGTTTAGGAGGAAACTCTTTGGTCATAGAAGACGAAGAAATTGCCGATACCATCCACGGAATTGTTCTGGAATAGTGCCCAATCCACAGAGTTTGAGAAGATTTTTTTTTGTGATGAGCGGTTGAATGATCCTATATTTCCTTCTTAGTTGTTTCAGTGAAGCTAGAAACCTTTCTCTTGCAAACATTTGATGGACTCTTAATCACTTGTGAGTTCATTCTTGTATTCCAGCACATCTATGTTTTTCTTTGCGAGCTTTTCTCTTCTCACATGCAGCCAGTTGACTGACTCTCTCTTTGTCTTCTTCTTTAGCAAGATTTCTGTCAAGGGTCTTAAGCAAAGAGGTCATGAAATTGAAGTTCCTCTCTATTGTACGGTATTCTTATTACGAAGTCTCTTTGATCTTGAGAGAAAAAATCGCCATCTAATTTAAGTATACAGTAAGTAAAGTTTTGGCTTTATATATCGCATTTTGCCTAAAATTCATTTCGATGCATGACTCAAGAATTTGTGAATTTAATAATTGAAGATGATGAACTGCGCCACATACAGAAATAGTGCTGACATATTTCTGTTGCGAATTTTTGTCCACCATACATACTTGAAAATGTAAAACACAGCACTCAAATGCAGAGAGATTCTCACCAAGTACTCAAAAGCCAGCTTTCGATTTCAGAACTTCTTTTTCTACTGTTTAACTCTTTTCAGAAAACTCAACAAGAGGTATTTGGTGGAATTGATTCATTTTTGTGGTTGCATGCAAAGATGTTTTTGCTGTAGTATATTGATCTGGGATCTGAACGTTATCCAAATGCAGCTTGAGGAAGGAATCTGCAGAGAACAAACTGCAAGATGATGATGAGGACATAAAAATAGGTTCTTTAGTATTTTTCCCATTATCTAAAGACTTGTCCATGTTGCAATTTATTTCTTTTTTCTTCTATAATGATATTCGTAAATGCAGTTCTTAAGCTCCTTTAGCTTTGAAATAATTCTCACATTTCCGGAACCGACATTTTTTATTGAAAAAGTACACGTGTACTCATTTCCGAAAATAATTCCTTTGATAAGTTATTGAAAACTCTCCTAGACGTGTTGCTCATCCTTTTCACATTTTAATGTATAAAGCTCATACATTTTGGATATGCTAAGCTTGTCTTCCAAATTGCCTCTTTTTGTGCGCCTTCATGTGACTCAACTGTTGGAAAGCTTTCAGCACGACTCTTAACATTAGCAACAGTTTGAGGAGCTGAATTGTTTTGATCTTACTTGTAAATTTTCCTCTTTTGTCTTGGCCAACATAATTATCCATATTTCCTTGGTGCTCAAAATGCATTTGTAACTGCTGTGCCTTTATTTAAGTGTTTGTAGAAACAAGGTTTCGCGTGCTCTTTGCCTATCTCAGTCTTTCTGAAAGCGATAGCTATCCGAGTTTTTTAATGCTATTTTTTAATGCGTTGTTGTCTTCTTTTTGATGTGCAAGATTTAAAACTACTGAGAAAAATACCTTTCGTTTTGCAGTGAATATGAATCCCAATATGAAACACAGAGCAACATTCTTCTTCAGCTGAACAGTTTTCTGCGCATTTATTGTGACATGTTATGTTCGCAACAGGATTTTATTCTTTCCCCTAATTCCTATTTTTTCCCTTCTGTTCAACTTCTTTCATTTTCCCCTTGTTGAGTACTGAAATTCGAGAGGGATTTTTGCTTCCTTTCTAGCCTGCTTTGTCGAGGTCCTCTTTGTAGCTAGAAATAGTTTGTTATAACATAACAAAAGAAATCTCAAAATATCACTGATTTCTTCACAAGCATCTTTAACACCGTTTAAGAAAAAGACTTCCAAATGAGACACACGTTCCGAAGATGTAGATTACGACCCAGAATACACTATGTTGAAAAGGTGTCTTTCATAGCTGCCTAACATTGAAAATAAACCTTTTACGCAAAAATTGTTATTGGCGATAAATTGTAGATGTCACTCAAATCTCTCTAAAAATATTTCCCGCAATATTCGTTTAATATTTAAAGAATGAATGGAAGCTGAAGCATTTATCTTTAACTTTTGACACTTGTGAAAAAATACTTCGATAGATAAAACACAACTCATGTAACAATTTGTTCACTAACGTAAATTAAATATCTGAAGTTTGTATGACGATTCTTTAAGATTTCATCAATTTGGAGGCAATGTGGCAGAGCCAATTTCCAAACAATCTTCGACCAATATTTAAAGAGTCATTGAAGAGGGACCATTTAACAGCAGACGACACTGAGACGGCACAGCAGAGGCTGAAATTGCTATTTTTCTGCTAACATAATAATATATTGAAGTACTCAGGACTGCAGGATATATATGTTTTGTAAATATCCAATTGCGAGTTAAACACTAACTCTTGTGGAACTTGACTATGTATTAGCTATGTATTTAAATGCTGTACAAATAAATTGAACTGAATTGTAAAAATTATTGTCATCCTATTCAGAGCTATCTGGAGTTCCGCCTAATGGTCAGAATGGAACAAAATTTGGCCTAAGTTCCACAATATGTGCTAGAGATTGGCACTGAAAAACTAGTTTGCATTTCGAATAGTTCAGTAGGAAGAGCCCCTGATATGATTTTAGGAGATCGTGGGTTCGATTCCCACCCGTGTCGAACTATTGTTTTCAGCTAACTCTTCAATTATCACTGCCGTTGGGTGTCCAAATAGATGAAAGAAAATAACAAAACAACACTGTTTTAAGCAAATAGTTCGAATTTCGTAACATTGTACAAAGTTTTAATAGTTAAAAAAATTAATAAATATCTTCTTTATTTTCGTGTCAGGGATTTTTCCGTTGGTTAGAAGAAGCAACTTCTTTCATCGCGATATGTTTATTGTAACACAATGATTTAAAAAAAGAGTTCTAGAATACTCCCTGCAAAGATTATTTCCATTTGTTACAGACTTTCATATATATTATTGGTAGATGAAGGTCAAACTTGTTTTTTTTTATACGTTTTCCAGTTAAAATGTTAAAATTTGGATGAAGAGTCGAGGCAGAGTGTGGAAAGGAGAATTTCGACAGAAAGAAAAAAGTAAGTTAGTGTCCGAGTAGTTAGCGTGCTTGACCGATGAACAAAGAGGTTACCGGTTCGGATACCGGACATGGATGTTTTCCACGCGTTTTCCACAAACGAGCTTTGGCTCATGCGGCGTTTTGAATTTTACACCTTCAAAATTGTCTATTTACTTTGAAAAAGAAAAACATTTATTCCTTTTGTTATTATAAGTTTTAAATTACATGTTTGTAATGTATCAAAAGTGTGAAAAAAAATTTAATTGAATTTTGAATTGAATTGTCTTTCTGCTGAGGTTTCTCCTACATCACATATCTTCTGTATAGCGTATTATAGCGACAGCTCCTGTCAAATCTTGTGGCAAGCAGCTGGTTGAGAGGTAATATTTTTGTGAGTTATAATTTTCTTGCACAATTATTTGATAATATTCAACGTAATGCAGAAAGAAAATCCGTTAAGTGTTCTTAGCTGCTTTTAACTGTCATTGAACTAGCTGAAGTACATTTAGGCAAAATTTCGGAGATTTAGTTGAAGTTAAAAAGTTTTCCCTTTTGACACAGAAAATAATTTGTTAATAAATTTCAATTTTAAATTATTTTAATAATTAATTTTAATAATTAATAATAATTATTTTAACAATTATTTTAATAATTTTCAATTTCAATTTTCAATTCGTTGATAAAAATGTCTCATTTTACCCCAAATCTGAACTTGGGTTTTCCTTGTATGTCACGATACGGATTCAGGCCCCGCGCCTAGAAACTATTCGATTGGGAGGGAGGCAGGATAAGGAAGGGGCGGTGCATTAAACAAGAAAGAAAAAGAACGCCTTTCCAGGATACTTTTTCATTTATTTCTTTCTTTTATAAAAAGTTTCTTCTATTCTACTGATCTTTTAAAAAGCGGAGACAGTTCTGTATTTTGCCCAGCAACTTCAAATTTGTAACTGAACAACTTCAAAGATAAACTTTTTTACGGAAAAATGTGACCGAAGATAAAAGAAATCTCCAATTTTATTCTGTCTAAATCACGAGTTTTCAGCAATATTCGTTCAGTATTTTCAGAGTTACGGAAGATAGAATACTGAAAAATAACACCACCTTCTGCAAAGTAGAAAAATAAAAAACTGGCGAAAATTAAAATCACATAAATTGCCAAAAATAATATTTAATCAAATTTAACATAACGGTTATTTGTTTTAATTTTAACCTGCCTGAATAACTTTTCGGATAAATTATTTTAACTGATATAGGAACTGCTAAATATTTCAGCTTTCAAAAATATTTGAATACTGAAATAATATCGTTGGAAATAAATATTAATTGATATTTGACTGAGGTCTTTATTTAATCTTCAGTTAAATTTTGCCATAAAAAGCTTACTTAAAAAGCTATTAATCTCTGAATATGTCTCCCTATTAATATCAAATGGAACTGTTTTTCTGTCTAACACCTGCATATCTCAGTCGGTAGCATGCCAGGTTCGTAATCTGCAATTCCCAGGTTCGAGTCCCAGCTGGGTCAATGTTGAGATTTATCTCCGCAAAAATCTCCGCCCTTCTTTCGGTCAATATGGACACCGTCCTCGGATGGGACGTTAAGCCGTGGTCCGTGTACGAGAGAGTACGTTAATTTAAGAGAACACGCAGGAAGGCCTTCACGGGAAGCTACCATTTGTCTCCTAAGAGATACCAACAGATCCTAACAGATACAGTCTCGGCCCCATCCTTCTCTGAGTGCCATTTAGCCTATTGTGTGCAAAAAAGTGCCACTCAGAGGTAAAACAAACCCAACTCCATATTTATTTTTCTTCACTTCCATTCCGTTTATTAAAAGTCTCCAAGGTTCATCCCTCTGCTATTTATCTCCGAGATCATGCCATCACACACACAACCACATTACTACCAATATCAAACTCTGTATAGATTGTGAATGCCATTGTCGTCGCCAGCCTGACAACTACTCACTTCCTGTCACAAAGAATTCACTGAAAAAAAGTATTATGTGCCATTTATATAACTCTGAGGGATAATAACTTATCCCTTAAAGTAGGGGTTCTCAACGTGGGGTACGCGGTAAAATTTTTGGGGGTACGCCGCGAGAGCTCAAAAGTCACTAGATCTAGTAACAAAGTAAAATAACCATTGTTTTACTATAACTATAGTTTTATCTATTTATATAAGGGGTACGCCAGTTACATACACATTTTCAGGGGGTACGTGAAGCATAAAAGGTTGAGAACCACTGCCTTAAAGAACTACTTGCTTTAGAAGTCTGACAGGAGGCTGTCAGGTAATACGGCAGAGAGAAGATTTGTGAATAAAGCGAGACCTCAGCAGAAAGGCAACACAGATAATGAAACATCCATGATTTATCCGTGGCTCGACCCAGTTCCTTTTGATCTGTAGTCCAGCACGCTAACCACTCGTCCATCGGAATTCAATATTTGAGTATGATGCATAATTTCCAAAACGTTTTGCTTGTCAAATTTGCTCACAAGATTAATACGGCTTCACTATTTCCATCAAATATACGAAAGCAGGGTAAAAATAAAACAATTAAAAATCGGGATATGATTCAGAATTGAAATCGGATTAATGAGCACGTCCTCAGGTCATGAGACTTGCATCAATGCATAAAAAGTGGAGGAAAAGATTAATGTGTAAAAAAAAGGGACAAAACAACATGCATAAGTTCAGTATTTTTTCGTATTTGATGATGGATTATTCTCAGGCAATGTTAGCTGATGGTGGGGTAGAGTTCTAATGTAGCTCATGTACCTCGAACTTGCACTTCATAGTGCCAAGTATCCTCAGGCGTTGTTGTTCAAGAGATGAAGATGTTATTCGCTTAAGAGGAATCGATCGAAATATTTATTATGTTACACACACTGAGAAACATTCAAAAGGAAAAACGAAAACCTTACCCTTAAAATGGCAGATGCTGACATGTAGTTTCTTTTTTTCCTTTTCCTCTTCTTTTGACTAAGTACCTTCGGCATTTTTTCTTTCTTAGTTTATCTTGTTTTATTGAAAAGAATTAAATGTTCTTTCCTTTGGTGTGCAATAAGCTCTAATTTGTTGGCTACTTCATAATGGGTTCTAAAGTTCAACTGTTTTCTGATGGAAATAAGTTAAGCACTAACTCTGTTACAAATATATTATTAAAAATTCCGCTGTGAAAATTCCGCTTAAAGACTCCCGAATTAAAACTAATTCCTGGACACTATTAACATGGAAAGCATTCAACTTTTTCTCGTTTGTTTTCCTTATTACTTAAATATATTTTGATATTTCACATAAAAAGTAAAAGAAAATTAATATTTTTAATATTACTAATATCCCATATGAGCCCCCCCCCCCCGGTGCATTTCTTACATGTCCTTGATCAATTCAAGCTCGATTGGGAAAACTCTACTTTTATTAAACTTCAGAATTTAAATTTTCTGTTACCTAATTTCTAATTTTTTTCCTATGAATATTAAAATGAGTAATGAAATTTAACAACAGCTAATATAAAAAATAAAGCGAAATAGAGAAGATATGTGGGGAAGACGAGACCGCAGCAGAAAAAAACCAAACATAATGCTGTTGACTAATTTGGATCTAAATACTTTCCTCTTAGGCCAGTGATCTCGAAATGTTGGGATCGGTTTTAAGTGATGCACAGTAACGAGTCAATCTCAGGCAAACTGCTTCGATTCGGCTATTGTGGAAAGAGGGAGAAGACAACACCAGATAATTAGCTATATATCCAGATTCCTCGAATTTTCAAACTATATCTTATATTCTTAATATAATAAAACGATTTTAATTCGGTTCGCACTTTAATGACTTTTTTTTTACAACTTTGAAATAGAAGCAGAATGCTTCATCCCCTCGCATGAAAGTGTTTCTGCTCCATTTCAGATTTATCTCTTCAAATTTACCCGCCCTGCCCACGGTCAGTAGGGGACACCGATGGGCTTGGAAAGGCCGACGCCCGTCGGATGAGACGTTAAGCCGTGGTTCCGTGTGTGGGAGAGCCCTACCCTTAGCACGTTAAAGAACACGCTGGATGGCCTTGACGGGAGGCTACCATCTGTCTCCCAACAGCTTTTCCAGTGAGTCACCTCCCCCAACCTTCTCTGAGCCTTCGGGTCCTTGTGACCTGGTCATTTAGCCCATGGTGTGCAAAAAAGTGCCGCTCAGAGGTAAAACAATCCAACCCAAAGCTCCGTTTCTAAAGCAAAGTGATGGGATTTTTTCAATCGCTATGTTTGCCCTTTACATTTGCCCTATGTTTTACGTCCATTGGTCCATCGAGCGATGGTTTCACTCGATGAGTATGCTTCATCGAAGCATCTAGATGTCGGTATTATTTAAACCATTAAATGACATCGTGACTTAAATTCTGCTGAGAAGTGCTCCATTGGAACAGCCGTTGAGGTTGAAAAAAAATATTCCAAGAAAAAAATTAACTTCAGATTCGACATTTTTTTCCCATTAGATTGGAGCTGATGGAAACACGATATCCGGACATCGCTAATTAGCAGCATCCTTGTCGTTGCCATCGCAACCTCTCTGCCTCCTCACTAAATCCGATCACAGCATTTTTTTCCCTCGCACGTCACAAACTGCTGGTGACACGTCTTCCTCAATCAATGTCGGTTTTAGCGCCATTTTACGATTAATATTCGCACCTCCCAATAACGCTTTCATTAAGAAGCCGTTTAGCGATAAGAGTGACGACGATGTCTCTCCTCTTCCTCTGTCTCTCCTCTTCCTCTCTCGTTTCTCTTCCCCCACTGACTACCTTTATCCTCTCATTTTTCTAACGAATCAAGAGTTCGCTTCTCGTATCCACAAGAGAGACTCAATCTGCCGATTTAATAACACAACCGTTGCTCGTTGAAACGTTCGAGAACATTTTCTGAATCGATCATTACATAACATCTGCCATTTTTTTTGCTCATTTTGAGCCTATTTCTTTTTTCTTCGCAAACCTGATTCATTATTCACCTCCTTAGATGGTGTTGTCACCTTCCTGTCCGACGATAAACTCTACGGAAGCCCTTGTAAGTCTCCGACACTGAATCAAGGCCATTTATTATTCTCGACTGAGTCCACATTGCCAGTGTTGACCTTGTTTTATGCTCTTGAAGAATGGCTGCACAAGAACATCAACCGCTGCTGGACGTCCTCTCCCTCCCCTCTCCCCCCACACACATTTCTCTCCCCAACCCTCCCCCCTTATGCTTCTCCACTAATCGGCGTTAATTAAGTGTAATTAACGTAATCTAGTTTTCATTGCATGTTTGCCAGGAAATAATTAATGGCACAAGGTTGCGAGGTCGATAGCGGGGCAAGCTGAGCGATCGCGGCGCCTTGTCAAGGGGCAAAAATTGCAGAGGGAGTGCGCCATGCATGAGAGCGACGATGACGTTTCCTTCCTGTTCGGCAGTCGGTTGGGTTCCGGTTCTCGTTTCGTTCATTCCAGTGCTCTAGAAACTAGCAGACTCGATAAGTCGAAAAAATCATTTTTTGTTAAATATTATTCTTGTGGGAGGCAAGTAACAGTTTTTGGAACGATCGAAGCACCTAAAAAAACCGAGTTATTGTTTTTCTACAGAAAGACAAAGTCATTCATTCACATTACAATAATACTCTCATTCATTCATTCACATTACAAATAATACTCTCATTCATTCATTCATTCATTTATTCATTCATTCACATTACAAATAATACTCTCATTCATTCATTCACATTACAAATAATACTCTCATTCATTCATTCACATTACAAATAATACTCTCATTCATTCATTCATTCATTCATTCACATTACAAATGAAACTCGTTCTTTAAATATCCATTCATCATTCTTTCATTCATATTCACTATTGACACAAAAAGAATCAATAATCCTCATTAGCATACTAAAGCAGTTTGCGTTCAAAACATGGTCAAAATCTTTCCACTCAGAAAATTTCTACAGAGCGATGTAACAAAGCATGATTATACATGCAGCATTTTCTCTAAACATTTTTGAAACGATTATTAACTCATAAGTTTCATGGTATTAATGCATTATTCAAATCCCCCCCACCAAATAAATGAATAAAAACGGTCTTGTACTCTCTAAGACGGTGTTGCAATCTCAGTCAGTTGTTGGATGTTTATTTTATTCGCGTTTAAGGTCTTTCCTTTTAGAAGGATGATGTCATTTGTCAGTAGAAAGCGGTTGCCTGGGTTTCATTCATTTCTTATCAAATGAGTGAACACCATTCCCCATCACATTAAACTATTTGATTTTCCTTTCAGCACAGAAGATTTGATTGTTTCTTTCTCTATTGCAGGTCGAGTTCCACTGGGCAGTTTCGAGACAAGAAATATTTCTAAAAAGGTACATATCAAATACATTTATAACATAAATTTTACTTGCAAAATCATTGGCTCAAAATATAATTTCGAATTACTCATACGAAATTTGAGAAAATGTAGAAAATATTTCAAATTAAATTGTAGTTAGCGCCAGTAAAATATTTATTAACAATATTACAATGGTAATAAAAAAGGAATCAAATTAAACCATCGACATAATAACTGAAAGAAGTGGAAGATCAAAGTCAGATGATCCCAAACTAGCCTGGGTTGAGACTCTTAATCCGTTTCATCATGGGATTAAAATTATGAGGCTGAAGGGAATTAAATTCAATGAATATTTTGAACAGAAGATGATATTTTGAAGCACAAAGTAAATCAAGTCAGAATCAAACGGTTTTTTTTAATCTGTTTCAATACAAATTTCTATCCTGATCCAACACAAATTCCCCCCCCCCTCCAAAAACAAGACACTGAAAATGCAGATTCCCATAGGTAGGCAGTAGAGCTCAGTCTTTCGACCCTGCGTCTGTCCGATCTCGAAGTCATTGAGCCCGAGCCGAACAATTTCGAAAATTGCTGACCACCCCCCCTCCTCCGATCCCGATTTGGAAAAAAACGTTTCTCTGGCGCATCATAAAACACATATAGAGAAATGCATGCCGCTAATCATTTATTTTATTCTTATATTATTTAGTGCGATCATTTTGTGACAAAATAAAAATGTTAATGCTATTTGGAACGAAAAGGTTTAGAAACTGAAAGTTCTTGGCTAACGTAATTATAAATGAAAAGAGCCATTCATTTATTAAAGACAGAGAATACGTAAAAAAAAGCATTGAAAAGCGCATGGTGCTCATTTTTTATTACTAAAAACTGATTAAAAAGTTTAAATAATAATGAAACACATTTTATATTTTTTGTCAGAATTACATGAAATGTTTGAAATTTAAATTATTGTGAGCCCGAAGTCGTCTGTGCTGTTTTGAGCCTGGCCGGACTCATACCGACAAAGCCCGAGATCGAACTCATCTAGAGATGAGTAGCAGACTTAACCCTGATGAGGAGAGCTGACTCAACCCTGATGAGGAGAGCTGACTCCTACTCATCCACTGGACAACTACTAGGGGACAAATGGAAGCCTCAAGACGATCCCGCGTTCTTGAACGTGCGCAGAGCATGGTTCTCTTTCACATGCTGCACTCCGGGTTAAGGAGGAATCTGACTAAGTCATAAAATAAATTCAAAACTCTTCTACTTCTTGAGAAAAAATTATTAATTTTCATTATAATTTAAACTTCTTAATCAGTCTTTAGTAATCAAAACAAACACCATCCAACGTTTTATTTTTTTTTATTAGATGCTATCTTTCATTCGTGAATCACTTTAGCCTTTATAATAATGTTACTCAAAGATCTTCAATTTCCATACGCTATTTCAAATATTTTTCGTTAAAAAAAAACATTGAAATTACAATCTTCACATCAAATAATTAAAATTACTTTAAAGACTCCAATGCAAAGAATTCAAAAATTGTTTAGCAGCAGACATTTCTGTATGTAGAGTTCACGATGTGTCAGAGAATTCTTTTTGAATTAAGTAAGACTCGGGTTCAATAATTATTCAAATGCTTCGTTCCCGGAAAAAACACTTTAGGAGTTTGAAAATCCGAATTCATCTCCAGTTAGTCACAGAGATCATTAAAACTTTTGCTATTTATTTCGAGAGTTCCAGAAATTCGAACTGCATCTGCAGCCAATAGCCTATTCATAAATTTACTCCATTTTTTCCTTTAAAATTTTGCACTTGACAGTTTTTCCGCGAAGCATCTGCAATGCTCTTTGACTCAAAGTTTCGTAATCGTTGTTTTAAGCAATCATTTCGAAACATACCTACAGTAATATATTAATACTTGCTACAAAGCTCTCCTATATCCTTTTAGTTTTTTTTAATGACCTTCCAGTCTCCATTTGCATCATTTATTTATTAATTCTACATCTCTTTTCTTTAACGCTGTTAGAACAAATTTCTTCGCAGTGGTTTCTTAGGAGTCTGCCTCTAATCATCATCTCTTCCCTTCTATCTTTGGACATCTGTTTCTCTCTGGGTCAGCAGCACATCAGGCTCGTAAGCGCTAATTCCCCTTCCCCCTCTGCCCCCAGTGAGAAAGTGGGAACCAATGTGCTGGGGAAGACCGCCGTCCGTCAATTCGAAATTCAAGCCGTGGCCCCATGTGCAGGATAACCATACTCTGCGCAGGTTGAAGAACACTCGGAATGATCTTGAGGCTTCCATTTGCCTCCTAGTAGTTGTCCAGTGAATACCCTTTCCCAGCGTTCTCTGAGCTCTTGGGGTCCTTGTGATCTGGCCATTTAGCCCACTGCGTGCAAAAGTATGCAGCTCAGAGACAAAACCATGTTTCTCCCTCCCCTCCAGTTTCTGACTTCTGCATTCCATGTTTCCATTCATCAGTTTCCTTCTCTTATTTTCCCTTTCACCTTAGTATCTTTAAATCCCTTTCATTTCTCACTTTATTTTTTATTTTTTCATCTCAAAATAAATTCTCAATTTAAATTTTGATACTTGCAATTTTTCGGTTATATTTCATTTTTTCCCTTTTACATTCCTCTTAATAATATTACATTCCTACGTTAAACACTTAATTGAGAATTTAAACAATATTTGATAATTTCAGCATTACCTGTAGACGTTTAAACCTCTAAAAATCAATAAATGTTTTTTTGTGAAAAAAGCCGGCTTTAGTTCAACAGATTAGAATGTTCTGGCACATTTCTGGACAGCTGCGGGTTCGAATCCCGTATGTCGGCGAATTTTTTTCCACATAAATATTAATTTTTACCTTTTTCAAATCCCCATCAGCTGCAATTTCCAGTGTTAGAGAGTGCTAAAGGCGGTAAATAAAAACTCGAAACGCGACCTCTAGCGGCGGAAGAAGCTGGAAAATATCAAATCTTTAAATAAATATTGCAAACGATCTATTTTTGCTAGAAACTTAAGTTTTTGGTCATAGAGTGTAATGATCAAGGGGTTTACCCTAATAGTAATGATTTGTCCCATTGGTAAAACTTTTCTGCTTTAAGAGATAAATGAAAAACTTTTTTGCACATTACAGATACTAATAAAATATTAATAGTTTATATTCTCAATTATACAGTAGTACGAATTTCCACTGTCAGAGGGTACTGAAAATGTAAAATAAGTAAAAGAACGCATATCGCCTCTGGCGCATATGGGAATCTTATTTTCAAAGAGAATCAAGTTCTTTCTTTGCCTACTTTTTCACTCCTTAAAAGTTTCAATTATGGATGTTCGTGTTGTTTTTCTGCTGAGGTCCCGCCATCCTCATGGACCTTCTACTATGCCGTATGAACTGACAGGTTCCTGTCAGACCTCTGTACAAGCAGCTGCTTGAGGGGTTATTTTTTTTTAATATGTGATGGGGGAAATGCACATATTAGTATTTTATTAGTCATTATAAAACATAAGAAGTATTATTGTTTTAGTTCTTAAATTTAGAAAGTTGCTTTTCTCTAATTCCTCTGAAAATAGTGGGCAGATCATTGCTGTCAGTGGAATTTCTACCATAACAGAACTCTACTGCCGAAATTTCTACCATAAAAGATCACTTGAAACATTCGTTAAAAGTTTTGCAGTTTCGATATTTAGTGACCTCTAATGATATAAATTAAAACTACCTTTGAAAATGCGAATTACATTTCATTAGTAACCAAGAAAAAAAGATATTTCTAATTTTCTCTTAAAACAAAACCGTTCCCTTTCTTACTTATGTTGGGCTTAGGGTTTTCGAGACTGTCACATTCCACGACTAAAATTTCAAATTTCTAGCATAACTACATCGTTTTAAATATTCGTTTTAAATTTTTGGTATTTTTCGATTTTTTCCACCGTTAGAGGGCGCAGTTTTAGCTTTTGCGAAACTCGCAAAATTCAAATTGTAATATTTCATCAATACTTGACCAACCCAAAAAGAATTTTTAATTTATCTTTAAAAATATACACTTTTTTGTTAAAACAATAAAAGTGTCATTCACCTCCCCCTGGGTCTAAAGGGTCAAGTGATTGTTGCCAATGGTAAGTTCGTAACCTTCACATTTCAACACCAAAATTTTAAACTTCTATCCTAACTACATCGTTTTGGAATATTCGTTTGACATTTTGGAATTTTCAAATTTTTCCACTGTTAGAGGGCGCAGTTATAACTTTTGGGAAGTTCGAAAAATGCAAATCGTAATATGTCATTAATTGCTATCTAACACAAAAAGAATTTTTTTATTTTTCTATATAAACAAAAAAGTTCGATGTCTGCAGACAGACAAGACAACAAAACGAAATTATATCTTTCTTTTAAAGAAAAAAAAGCCGTAAAATTTACTTTTACTTTTTTAAGCCGTTTTCTAAAGTGTTTCCAATCACGAACACTAAAATCTGTATCAAAGATTACCCTACCCTTTTCCAGAATCCATAAGTATTCGTGCAATACCATTCAGCTATGCAAGCGAAACAATCCGAGCGACGACAAAACATGGCGTCCAATTTTGAGATGGCCAACTTCTACCTATATAGGTAGAGGTTGGCCGTCTACTACTAGCAACCTTCGTGTTAAATGAAGGTTGCCAGAAAACTAATGTCTAAAAAATCGTAGCGAGATATTTTTTCTAAATTCTGTAATCAACCATAGTGTTCAGATACTTTTTTGAGCGACTGTACTAATGTAAATAAAAATCGAAGAATATTTCTTTACTGGAAGGATCCGCTTGCTTTGAATTTATTGTAGTAGTAGCCTTTATTTCCATTCATATTATCCATGATACAATCATCAATTGGTAGAGCTCGATTACTAGCATAAGAAAAGACTGAGACTGAGAGAACTCGATTACTAGCAGAAGAAAAAGACAAGAAGACAATGCTCAGTTGTAAAAGAATTAAAGTGTAAGAGAAATCGTTAACTACTGAAAAATTATTGACCGGTACGCTGTACCGGTCAATAATAATTACTTTGCCTGCCTACTTTCACCACTTCCTAACATCCATGTGTCTGCCTTACTAAACAGGCTGCAAATGTGATCAATTGTTATTTACACTGCTACCTTTTAACACGACGCTTCGTGTCGTATGCACAACATTCCTTCTGGGTGGACAATTTTTTTTTATGAGGATTGTATGTAATCAAATTTTATAACATCAGAAACATCAGACATACTAAAAATTTCACCAATTCGTTAAATTTGAAGGTTTTGCAGACGATAACTCTTACCTAAATCTGGAACTGTTTGTTAAATGCTCTTCACAAAAGGAACCTAACCCTACTCTTCCCACAACCTTTCGTTTTCACGGGATATCGCGAATTTCTCGTTCGCGAACATCATCACGGTAACTCCCAGGATCCACGAGGGCCTATTATATATTGTTAGTATCTTCCCAAAAGAAAGGTTATTTTTCGTTTAGCTATTTAAAGGGAACTGGGTTCGAGAATAATTTGAAATAATAATTTAAATAATTAAGATGTTAATTAATAAATAAATTGATAATAATTTGAATATTTATGAATAGGCAAATGATAAAATGAAAACTAGAATTCCTTTTTCCTTTTTTTTTCCCCTTTGAAATCTGGCTAAGCAGACGAATATTTGACTGTTTTAGAAAGAAACAAATTTTCAGTTGATCACAATGCTCATCAACAAACGTAATAATGGTAGGTTCTTATTGTTGAAGATAACAATGCAAACAGTTGAACAATTGTAAGAGGATTTTAATTCGTATCATTCGATTGATTCGTTTTTGGAGAAACTTGTGTGCTTCGTTGCTCTGTGTGAATAAGTGAGTTGTTTCCTGGTGAAGTGGGAAGTGAATTAGCATAAGATTGCACGTGTAAAATATTGATAGAAGTTTAGAAGAGTATAGAAAGGAATTGGTGACAAAAGAAAAAAATGGGGGATGAACCAGATACTTCAGTAGAGAGAGGAGGAGATACGGGCGATGAGCGTTGTGCTGAAGATACAGATATGTACATAGATGAACTTTTCCAGTTTTTATTTGATTATTATCCTGATTCTAGTTCTAATCTGGCCACAGACTTATATCCTAAATCAGATGAAGTTGAAGATACAGATATGTACATAGATAGACTTTTCCAGTTTTTATATGATTATCCTCATTGTTGCTCTAATCTGGCCACAGAATTCTCTTCAAAATACAAACAGCAGACATTCCCTAAATCAGATGCAGAAGAGAGTTTAGAAAGTGATAGAGAAAAGAATTTCAAAGGTTGTGGAGATGTTCAGATTGAAAGTAAATACAAACCATCCCCAAAGATAAAGAAGTGCAGGAGCTATGGAGTGCGTGGAAGGCTCCAGAAGATGCGGAAGAGGATTCGATCCTTCTTCTGCTGTTTTTGCTAGTGGTGGTATTTGTGTGGAGCGGTGGCTTATAAGGAAATTAAGATCAACTGATTTACAATTGCTGCTGCCACCGTTCCTTCGGTTCGTCCTTTTTTTAATCTCGAAGTGCAGCAAAAATGACATCATGTTTGTTTTCGGAAACAAAGAACTTTTGTTAGTGTGTGATTGCCACTTCATCCAAAATGCAAAGGAAGGAGCACTTCTTCAGCCGACAAAAAAAGGCTCTTTTAAGGGCCACTAAATTCGATAAAGGAATATCTAATCGTACTTTATGTTGTGTTGTCCTCTTTCAATACCTCTTTGTCTTACAACTGGATTTAGTTAAGCTTTCTTCCGTGTTTCTAGTAATTAACGTTTTGACTCAGAAGTCCCATTCTTTAAAATTTAAACTTTTCTACTCCTCACAGAAAATAAATATGAAATTTATTGCTACAAAACCATAATAGGAAAGGGAAAACAAAAATTTCCTTTTTAGAATCATGGGAAATATTTAGATATATAACTTATAATAGTAACAACCAAAGAAATGAATACGGAATTCTTAACTCCCAAGGCGTTTAAACTTGAAGAAAGGTTTTAGTAATAAGTAATTGTTCTTAGCTTATATATTGAATAGACAAAATTTGATCATTTCCATATTATGACAGTGGGAAGCCAAAATCGATGCTCAGTATCTTAAAAATAATGATTTTTATGAGAAATATTGAGATGCATGACTGAAGATCAATTAAATAACTTAATCAAATGCGAATCTTTATTTTAAAATATATTCATGCGTTTTTAAAAATTCAAAAGAATCTTGCTTATAAGTTAAAAAACAGAGCTTCAATTTATGTGTTATTTCATATAATTCAATCTCTGTTCTCGTAGCAAAATAACTGCATTTTTTAGAAGTTTACGTAAATAATTCACCAGTTTGTAATAAGTTGCTTCTAATTGTCATTTCCTCTGTTCACCACCCCAGAGTTCATAATTTTCTAATTAGTGATTTATTAATGTTGAAAGTCAGAATTTAGATAGATTTGATGTACATTTAAAATTTTTCTTCGGCGACATTTTTCCTTAAAGAGTTTGCTTTAAAAGTTACGGATAATCAAATTGGCATAATACTAATATTCGTATAATATTTTGTTTAAGCAATGTGTAGTAATATATTCATGCTACTGTCACATCCTCCTCAATCATTCGTCGGCCCACTAATGTACAGTCGCTCAAAAAATTATGCGAACCCTATGGTTGATTGCAGAATTCAGAAAAAATATCTGGCAACGATTTTTTTAGAAATTAGTGATCTCGCAACTAGAGGTCCTGTATAGTTAGAGGCTGGCAATATCGGTGATTCACTGCCATTGGTTGATTGAGTCACGTGGTTTATGGACGCCATATTTTGTCGTACCATGAGAGGAAAGCCTATGAGGTAGTGTATGTACCAAGTTGAAACTTCTCAGTTGTTGTAGTTTTATATATTTCTACCACTTTTTTTTGTCTATAAAAGCTGTCATATTTTATGAATTCCTCACATTTACGAACACCTCAAATTTCACTCAAAAAAATAAACTAATGAATATTTTTTTCCGAGAAACTCCATCAGAAGACGGCAAACGGTTGCAAAAGTGAAAATGAGCTAACTGAAAACAAACAAATAATTTCTTTTAAGGTTCGTTTGAAAAACGAACGAATATTTTCATTTTGTCGTCTGCCTATGCCAGTATTTGTTCGTCTGTCTGTCCGTCTGCCTTTCCACCTGTCTATCCGTCTATAGACAATCGATTTTTTTACTTTTAGAGCTAAATGAAAAATTCTTTTCGGGTTGGATAGGTGCCGAACAAATATTGCGATTAGTAATTCTGAAAAATTTCAATACCTTTAATAGCGCCCTCTAGCTATGGAAAAGATGGAAAATGCTAAACATTAAAACAAATATTACAAGCAAACTATTTACACTGGAAATATGAAATTTTGGTTTTGCCGTCTTAGCCAAAGGGGTGGGTGGGTGCGAAAATGAAACTTTTTTTCAGAGATAAACGAAACAATTTTTTTTGTTTTACAGACTAACAAAATATTAATGATTTAATACCAAATAAAATGAGATTTCTTTAAAAGTTGTTAGACTAAGTTTAGCTGATGAACAATTCGTTGGACGCGTTTAGAGTTTAAAAACGCTTTTGCCGCAAACGATTTTGTAGTTTTTTTATTGGTAGGAGAGGAAATTACAATTCCTTAGAAATATTTACATATAGTGTTTAATGATTTCTTACTTACAAGAAGAAAACCAGTGTTTGAATGAGGAAAGTTAAAACGTTTTCTTTTGAGAGAAACTTTCAAAAACTGGATAATGTTCATTATTATAAATAGGCGGAATTATCCACCTCATGTTGTTGAACTATTTCCGACACATGTATTAATCTGAAAGTGAGGAGTCGTCTCCCATTGAATCCGATCATTTCTTGATCCGTCTTCTTAGGCTTCATTATCCGGCTCATTCTTAGGCTCTTTCAAATCCCGACTTCGACTCTTTTCTGAAGTACACAGAATAAGAACTCTTAAATTGAGCTCAGAAATTAACAGTTGGCCTTTGGTCGTATTATATTTGTTGCGCCTTTGCCTTATGAAGTCATCAGGAAGCGGAATGTCTTTACGTTGCGCAAAAAAATTGCTTCGTTATAATTTAAGGATGGAAAAACACTCGCACTATTTAAAATTATTTAAGAAATGTGTTTTTAATATTAAGAATTCGGAACTTTACAAAAATTGCTAGCATTTATCTGTTTCTCCATTTTAAATGACTTAGCACAATGACGTCGCTACGAATAGAAAACGTACAGTAGCAAGCTCATTTGATTCTTGGAAAGCAGATAGTCTGTCTCTTCGTCTCAAAATTGGAAAAATTACTCTTTCTTTTATACGTTAGTGATTTTTATTATATTTTCCTGATTTATGCTCATGTCTTTTATTATTACATATAATGTATGTGTAAAATTCACTGTTTACAATAAATTTATTTCTTTCTCTTCCCTTCCACTTTCGCAGCTTCTAATGTTACAGGAAAGTTTTTCGAAATTTTGAAATTTAAATATTTCGAAACTTATCAAAACATTGATACAATATATCATCGAGGTAACATGTTATCAGATTAGCAGATCATTAAGTTAATAAATAACATGTTACGAGGGGGCGTTCAAAACGTTTTTGACATGCATCTGCAGAACAAAACCCATTGCACTTACTTCAACATTCCTTCAAAGTAACTCCCTACAGCATCTATTCAAAGTTGAGACGTCTACGCCAATCCTGGAACGCTTGGTGGTACTCCTGTTGAGAAATACTCCACAACTCAATGAACGCGCTTTCTAAGGTCTTGCACCCTCGATAAAGGCTTCCCAGCAAGTTCCTTTTTTAATTTTTGGAAACAACCGAAATCGCATGATGCAAGATCGGGTGAATATGCAGGATGAGGCAGGATGATGAATGTTTGATTTTTTCCAGCGCCAGATTGGCCTCAATGTGCCGGGTTTTGTGAGCACTGCCATTGTCATGAAGAAGAACCCTTGACCCACCTATTGTTGGACACTGCTCCTTCATCTCCTTAACAATTTTGGGTAAAACAATGTTGGTGCAGCATTGAATTTGCGCATCCATCCCGTAATACTGCCATATGAACAGGTGTGATCTCCATATACTTCTCATAGATCGGCATGAATTTTTTTTCGTGTCATTCGCAAATCGCATTCTTGTGAAAATGTGAAATCTTTTCCACACCTGTAGTAGGCTCCATAGCAACAACGCACAGATTTCGCAGCCATAACTTTAAGTGCCGCCAGCGAAGAGAGAACTGATGATACGGCCTTTAATTTTTACACATAATGGCAAGTTTAGTTAGCAAGTTAGTTAGTTAGTTAGCAAGCAAGTTAGCTTTCAAACAACTCGTATCATAGATAATGTCGTAAGATGTCAAGTACAAATTTTTTATACTTGCACTTTTCACGCTTTTAATGATCGAGGCGATTAATGATGAATTTCAAAATCATCACTAATCGCCTCGAAATTTGTATTCTTTGCTCTCTCGTGTTGAATTGACAAGATGAACGTGAGTGTTAATCTCTCGTGACCAGTCGATGCTCGAATGTAGTTAACCAAATATTTCAGCCACTGTCTTTCGCTGTTATTTATTTTGCCCCTATTTGGTATAAAGGAAATATTATCTTGGGCCTGGTGTGATCCGAACCCAATCCCCCCCCCCCCCCCCCTGATAGCACACCAGGTACTCTGACCTCTAAGGTTATAGGCCGCCATTCAAGATTTCCACCTTTTTGATATCACCCTAGTTTCTTGTAGGTTGGGTTGTTTCTACCTCTGAGCTGCACTTTTTTGCACACAATGGGCTAAGTGGTCAGGTCACAAGGAAGAGAAGGCTGTGAAAGGGAAACCCATTGGACAGCTGTTAAGAGACATTTGGTAGCCAAAAGGCCATCTAGACTGGTCTTTAATATTTAAAGTGTACGGCTCTTCTGTACGGGACCACGGCTTTAAGTCCCAGCCGACAGACGGGGGCCTTTCCAAGCCCATCAGAGTCCATTTTTTTCTTCGAGAGAAGAATGAGATTCAGCAGAGCTATATCTTAGTTGGGATTCGAACCTGGGAACATCCGATTACGAGCCTGGAGTGCTCCCAACTGAACTCCCCCCCGGCCCCTCTTTTGTAAGTGTTATGATTGCACTGAAACTTCCAACACTCGGAGCTCTCGTTGGCTCATTAAAAAAACCAGTAGCACAACAAGACGATCGAACTGGATATTTGCTTCAGCAACTAAGTTACATGTTTTCATGCTTTATGTACGTTACATGCTAGCAGCCTCAGATGAAGGTTCGAGTCCCAGCTGGGTCAGCGTTGAGATTTATCTCCGAAAAATTCCCCGCCCTGCCCACGGTCAGTAGGGGACACCTATGTGCTAGGAAAGGCCCCCGTCTGTCGGGTGGGACGTTAAGCCGTGTCCCCGTGTGCGGGAGAGCTATACCCTGTGAACGATAAAGAACACACTGGATGGCCTTGACGGGAGGCTACCATCTGTCTCCCAACAGCTGTTCCAGTGGGTCCCCTCCCCCAACCTTCTCTGAGCTTTCGAGGTTCATGTGACCTGGCCATATATCCCATGGTGTGCAAAAAAGGGCCGCTCAGAGGTAAAACAACCCAACCCAACCCCAGATGAAGAAATACGCAACAGAAGGGAGGGGCGGGGTAGGGTCAAGCGACGCAGTGGAGCCGAAAAAAGTCTGGATCTGGAGAAAAGACTGTCTTTTCATTGCAGTGTAAAATTTTCTTTCAGGTTCTTAAAAAATTCCTTGAAATATGCGCGAAGTATGCACAAGTTTTATAATTTCTGACTTCCATTACCCTTACTAGTATTCTGAAACAGGGTGGGTGACAAGGCCTCTTTGCCCCCCTCCCTCTCGCCATCGATTCGTCCCTGCACGCCGGTAAATGTTAGTTATTTATATTCCGTTCAATTTATATACTGGATATTATCAGGAGGTCATGGGTTCGGATCCCATCTGGATAAAGGCAATATTTCCTCTATATCTAGAATAAACAGAATAAATAAGAGCGAAAGATAGTGGCTTAAATACTTGGTGAACGCTGTGTATATAGTATATTGAATGAACTCGAATGCAATTTCTATTTTTTTTTCAGTTTAGCGAAACTTCTTTAACAAGATGCCACAGTCACTAGCAAGCAGAAAATTATTCGCAGGAGAAAGGCCATCAAAATTTCATAAAATTGTCATTTGATCCCAAAATATGGGAGAATAAAAGATCCAAAATATAGAGATAAATTTTTTAATCCTTCATGGAAGAATTAAAAAATATACAAGTACTAAACTTTTAGTTGCTACCTTTTCTGGTAACGTATTTTAGCAATAATACAAATGTTAGCATCATTCCTTAACATTTCGAGGGTCTGGAAATCATTTACATGCCCCGAGTAGCGATTTTCTTTTTTAAATGATGATGACCAATAAGTTCGAAAGCATATTATCAAAGCCATTGAAGAAGCTAAATATTACAGCAGAAATTTTGATTGAAATGACTCAAAATATTATTAGAATAGAACAATTATGTTAGTTATAAGAAAGCATAATCTGTCATGATAAAAAAAATTCTGGTAAATATACTACAAATGTCCAGAGGTGAAATTTAAAGGAAAATCCTAAGGCAAATTCTGTTCCATGTTTCTACCATTCCTAAATTTAGTGGTTTCTCATTGCGGAAGGAATCAAAAGAAAAAAAGAGAAAAAATATTCCATCACCGCCAGTCATTGGGGGAGGTATAATAAATGCTACTAAACTACTTAGGCATCAATGAAGCGAAATATATGTTTTGATTAAAATTGCAGAATATTCCACTAGAGACACAGATACAAAAAAGATACAAAAAAAATCGCTAACAAAAAAAAATCAGACTTTTAAATTACTTTATGGTGTTGTTATATGGTATAAAGCAGTTCCGTGTGGTTAGTGTGCTTGGCTAATGATCAAAGAGATCCAGTTTCGAGCTGCAGGTGATTGTCTTTTCTTGTCCTTCTATTGAGGTCTCATTTTCATTATACACCTTATTTTCTTGTTCTTCTATTGAGGTCTTATCTTCATTATACACCTTATTTTCTTGTCCTTCTATTGAGATCTCATCTTCATTATACACCTTATTTTCTTGTCCTTCTATTGAGGTCTCATCTTCATTAAACACCTTATTTTCTTGTCCTTCTATTGAGGTCTCATCTTCATTATACACCTTATTTTCTTGTCCTTCTATTGAGGTCTCATTTTCATTATACACCTTATTTTCTTGTCCTTCTATTGAGGTCTTATCTTCATTATACACCTTATTTTCTTGTCCTTCTATTGAGGTCTCATCTTCATTATACACCTTATTTTCTTGTCCTTCTATTGAGGTCTCATCTTCATTATACACCTTATTTTCTTGTCCTTCTATTGAGGTCTCATCTTCATTATACACCTTATTTTCTTGTCCTTCTATTGAGGTCTCATTTTCATTATACACCTTATTTTCTTGTCCTTCTATTGAGGTCTTATCTTCATTATACACCTTATTTTCTTGTCCTTCTATTGAGGTCTCATCTTCATTATACACCTTATTTTCTTGTCCTTCTATTGAGGTCTCATCTTCATTATACATCTCCTTTTCTTGTCCTTCTATTGAGGTCTCATCTTCATTATACATCTTCTTGTCCTTCTATTGAGGTCTCATCTTCATTATACATCTTCTTGTCCTTCTATTGAGGTCTCATCTTCATTATACATCTTCTTTTCTTGTCCTTCTATTGAGGTCTCATCTTCATTATACATTTTCTTGTCCTTTTATTGAGGTCTCATCTTCATTATACACCTTATTTTCTTGTCCTTCTATTGAGGTCTCATCTTCATTATACATCTTCTTGTCCTTCTATTGAGGTCTCATCTTCATTATACACCTTATTTTCTTGTCCTTCTATTGAGGTCTCATTTTCATTATACACCTTATTTTTTTGTCCTTCTATTGAGGTCTCATCTTCATTATACACCTTATTTTCTTGTCCTTCTATTGAGGTCTCATCTTCATTATACATCTCCTTTTCTTGTCCTTCTATTGAGGTCTCATCTTCATTATACATCTTCTTGTCCTTCTATTGAGGTCTCATCTTCATTATACATCTTCTTGTCCTTCTATTGAGGTCTCATCTTCATTATACATCTTCTTTTCTTGTCCTTCTATTGAGGTCTCATCTTCATTATACATTTTCTTGTCCTTTTATTGAGGTCTCATCTTCATTATACACCTTATTTTCTTGTCCTTCTATTGAGGTCTCATTTTCATTATACACCTTATTTTCTTGTCCTTCTATTGAGGTCTCATCTTCATTATACATCTTCTTGTCCTTCTATTGAGGTCTCATCTTCATTATACACCTTATTTTCTTGTCCTTCTATTGAGGTCTCATTTTCCTTATACACCTTATTTTTTGTCCTTCTATTGAGGTCTCATCTTCATTATACACCTTATTTTCTTGTCCTTCTATTGAGGTCTCATCTTCATTATACATCTCCTTTTCTTGTCCTTCTATTGAGGTCTCATCTTCATTATACATCTTCTTGTCCTTCTATTGAGGTCTCATCTTCATTATACATCTTCTTTTCTTGTCCTTCTATTGAGGTCTCATCTTCATTATACATTTTCTTGTCCTTTTATTGAGGTCTCATCTTCATTATACACCTTATTTTCTTGTCCTTCTATTGAGGTCTCATCTTCATTATACACCTTATTTTCTTGTCCTTCTATTGAGGTCTCATCTTCATTATACATCTTCTTGTCCTTCTATTGAGGTCTCATTTTCATTATACACCTTATTTTTTTGTCCTTCTATTGAGGTCTCATCTTCATTATACACCTTATTTTCTTGTCCTTCTATTGAGGTCTCATCTTCATTATACATCTCCTTTTCTTGTCCTTCTATTGAGGTCTCATCTTCATTATACATATTCTTGTCCTTCTATTGAGGTCTCATCTTCATTATACATCTTCTTGTCCTTCTATTGAGGTCTCATCTTCATTATACATCTTCTTTTCTTGTCCTTCTATTGAGGTCTCATCTTCATTATACATTTTCTTGTCCTTTTATTGAGGTCTCATCTTCATTATACACCTTATTTTCTTGTCCTTCTATTGAGGTCTCATCTTCATTATACATCTTCTTGTCCTTCTATTGAGGTCTCATCTTCATTATACACCTTATTTTCTTGTCCTTCTATTGAGGTCTCATTTTCATTATACACCTTATTTTTTTGTCCTTCTATTGAGGTCTCATCTTCATTATACACCTTATTTTCTTGTCCTTCTATTGAGGTCTCATCTTCATTATACATCTCCTTTTCTTGTCCTTCTATTGAGGTCTCATCTTCATTATACATCTTCTTGTCCTTCTATTGAGGTCTCATCTTCATTATACATCTTCTTGTCCTTCTATTGAGGTCTCATCTTCATTATACATCTTCTTTTCTTGTCCTTCTATTGAGGTCTCATCTTCATTATACATTTTCTTGTCCTTTTATTGAGGTCTCATCTTCATTATACACCTTATTTTCTTGTCCTTCTATTGAGGTCTCATTTTCATTATACACCTTATTTTCTTGTCCTTCTATTGAGGTCTCATCTTCATTATACATCTTCTTGTCCTTCTATTGAGGTCTCATCTTCATTATACACCTTATTTTCTTGTCCTTCTATTGAGGTCTCATTTTCCTTATACACCTTATTTTTTTGTCCTTCTATTGAGGTCTCATCTTCATTATACACCTTATTTTCTTGTCCTTCTATTGAGGTCTCATCTTCATTATACATCTCCTTTTCTTGTCCTTCTATTGAGGTCTCATCTTCATTATACATCTTCTTGTCCTTCTATTGAGGTCTCATCTTCATTATACATTTTCTTGTCCTTTTATTGAGGTCTCATCTTCATTATACACCTTATTTTCTTGTCCTTCTATTGAGGTCTCATTTTCATTATACACCTTATTTTCTTGTCCTTCTATTGAGGTCTCATCTTCATTATACACCTTATTTTCTTGTCCTTCTATTGAGGTCTCATTTTCATTATACACCTTATTTTCTTGTCCTTCTATTGAGGTCTCATCTTCATTATACATCTTCTTGTCCTTCTATTGAGGTCTCATCTTCATTATACACCTTATTTTCTTGTCCTTCTATTGAGGTCTCATTTTCATTATACACCTTATTTTTTTGTCCTTCTATTGAGGTCTCATCTTCATTATACATCTTGTCCTTCTATTGAGTTGTCATCTTCATTATACACCTTATTTTCTTGTCCTTCTATTGAGGTCTCATCTTCATTATACATCTTCTTGTCCTTCTATTGAGGTCTCATCTTCATTATACATCTTCTTGTCCTTCTATTGAGGTCTCATTTTCATTATACGTCTTATCTATGGCGTGTTAGATTGACAGTTCTGCTGTCAGACCTCTGTACACAAGCATTTGCTTGAGAGGCAATTTGTTTTTTATGTGGTATGACGTATTGATCAGTGTTTAAGCAATTCGAAAGTGCGAAAATGATCCTATCCGAGTGTTCGAAATTTGAAGAACTATATCAGAATACTTAAAAGCGTATCATGCCATTGGATTTGACAAAAGTACATTTCTGCCAGAATAGCAGCAGATGAAAGGAGAATGTTGCCAGTACATAAATTAGAAAATCTCGTCAGGCGACAAAGGAAGAAAATAATGTTTGACCTGGAGAAACAAACCGATCCTATTTTAGATCCATAAAAAATAAATTCAAATTAGTTTCTCCAATTTTCTATTAGGCACTGTTTTAAATTCTTTAAAAGAAAAGTTTAGAAAATTAGAAATATACGGCCAAAACTTTAAATTATTAGAGGATTTATAAAGTTTGTCGATTCAAATACAGTGTCAAACTACCGTAAGATTTTTGCATATTATGCTAACAGATGAAAATAACTCGGACATAAAATCATTTTGTTTTTCAGATGGATTGAAACACTTTTGAGCAATTTTATCAACTCAAATGACACCTAACGAGGTCTAAATTTCGTATATAAAAATGAGCTTTATATTGATTTTCGAAACGTTTAGTTGGGATGAGAATATTATTCACCTAGACTAGTTACGAATACTAGCGGAGAACAAGGTTTTTCAAGTTAGTTAGGCTGATATTTTTATCAATTAACGTGAACGTGCGTGTGCTTTAAATTACGGAATACATCATTGATGACTTTGCCAAAATTAACGCTAGACGCATAAAACTGTATTAACTTAAATAATACATTTTATAACACGAAATTTTGTCTAAATAATATTTGTAAAGAACGCGTTGTTTTCTTCACTTAGGAAACTTTTTTTTTTCCGTTAATGAACCTACTGTTACATATTATTATATATACTGCTCACAAAAATTAGGGGATATTTCAAAATGAATATGAAGCGATGAAATATCCTTTAATTTTTGTGAGCAGTATAGTTACGCAAATGGCCCACTTGCCATATCTTGCTACAGAAAGAAATTTTGTGCTTCGCGGTGAATATGTGAAAAATGCAAAAACGAAGAAGGAAATCGCCTTTCTTCTCGGAAAAGATATATTAAAAACGAAAAACAGTGAAGAACATGAAAATTTATGTTTTACAAATGTAAAAGTAGGATTTTTTTTTTTTTCTTTTCATTCCTTTGGTTTAAAAATGTTAAAAGCTCTTAAGCGCTTAAAATAGTAATCCTGTACTATCAGGTTAAATTTAATCATTGTGGGGAACAAATCCTCTTTATTTCGCATTTCATTCTTTAAAATTACAGTATATTAAAAATAAATGCTATTATATAGATGGTTTTCAGAACAAGAATGATTAATACTTATTTTGTAACTAACTGGAATCAGCTGCAAATTTTCATCTCAAAGGCAAAAAAAGTGAGAAAGAGAGAGAAAAGTATTATTTTTTGGAAGGAAAAGCAAAAAGTGTTAAAAACATTGGCTTGTAACATCTTAATATACTTAAATATACTTTTGAACTAAGTGTATGCAAACAGTATAGTATAACAAAAACAACTGCAGAAACCTTTCAGTATTTTTTTTAATCTGTGATAAGACCTGCAGAGCTACTAGCTTATCTTCAGGTGAAGATATAAAAAACGATCCAACTGTCTCGACACCAATCTGGGAATCGAACCTGGACCCCAGCAGTTCCAGCGTCCCATAGAGATACCACTGAGCCACCAAGAACAATACATTTTGGGATGCAATTTATTCTTTAAGAAAATAAAAAAGTTTTACCTTTTCTTTCAAAGTGTTTACCACTTTATTAATGTTTATGTGTCAACGTTTTTATTTCAACGAAATCGATTCCCCAGCATCTGAAATTCCTTTACCCCTCTAGAGCGGCAGTGGATAGTTTCGCATCAAGCAGCGAATTGACACGCCACGGCCCTGTTGAGGGCGATTCGTAAATTTGTATAAGATTTTACAGAATTATATCCATGAACTAAATGAGAGCATGAACATCGACAGGAATTTCTTCAGAGAAGAGAGAGCAAAAAATAATAATTTCAAGATAGAAATATTTAGGTGGAACTATTCATTAATTGGGGTAATTACGAATACAGTAATCATGCATAATAGTACATAGCGTGATCATTTAATTCGTGGACAGAAGCAAAAAGTTAGATTAAATATCATCCTCTGAATCTTCCTGGCATTTGTCTTTCTCAAAATAATCTCCCTTGAACTTCACACATTTTTGCCTTCGTTGTACCTATGCATTAAAAGCATTGTTGAAGCCATTTTTCGAAAGGGTGCGAAGTGTTGTCGTTACGGCTCTGCAAGCTTCGTCGTCGGATGCGAAATGTTTCCCTTTCAAAGCTTTCTTAAGTCGCGGAAAGAGGAAAAAATCGCAGGTTGCTAAGTCCGGGGAATATGGAGGATGTGGCAGAACCTCGGCACCTATGGCAGTGATCACTGGCTGCACAATATTAGCCATATGGGGCCTGGCGTTGTCGTGATGGAGAAACCAAGTCACACCAGGAAGTTCCGGACGTTTTTCACCAATGGCTCGCCGAAGTTTAGTTCTGAGAATCTTCGAGAAGGCTTCCCTATTCATGGTTGACCCACGAGGCACAAAGTGAGTAACGAGAACACCTTTGATGTCAAAAAACACAAGAGCCATTTGTTTCCCAGCTGAACGAGAACACCTTTGATGTCAAAAAACACAAGAGCCATTTGTTTCCCAGCTGAACGAGAAACCCGAATTATCTTGGGTCTCGGTGAATCGGAATGCTTCCATTGACTCGACTGTTGTTTTGTTTCGGGATCGTAGTGAAAGATCCAAGTTTCATCGCAAGTCACAATTCAATTCATGAAGGTTGTACCCTGGTTTCAAAACGATTAAGCACCTCCTTGCACAGCTGTACCCTTTTTTGCTTTTGTTCTGGAGTCAAACTGTGTGGAATCCATTGAACACAGATTCGTGGCATTTTCAGATGGGTTTTTACAATCGCGTGAGCACTTCCGTAGGAAACTGACATTTTCACAGCCACTTCACAAAGTGTTATTCGTCTGTCTTCATTCAGGATTCCCAGGGCTCTTTCGATTTGCTCAGGAGTTATTGAGGAAGAAGGCTGGCTGGGTCTTGGGCCATTGGCAACAGATTCGCGTCCTTCCTTGAATCGCTTATGCCACTTGAAAATGGCAGACCTATGAAGACAGTCATTACCATAGGCTTCACTCATCTCTTCAACAGTCGCAGCAGCACTTACGCCTCGGCTAACAAAATAACGAATGGCATACCTCTCTTTATTTCGGGGTGGGGGACGGGTCCCGAAGGACCCGCCCCCACCACGCACGTGTTCCATCTCACAACATAGCAGGTGGTTCCATTTCACGACACTACACGTGCTTGGCAAGAGAAGCCTGGAAGTAGATGAAGTTTGTCTCAGAGGAGACCAGTAGGGATTTGGAGTATGGGTGGTGTTAAAGGGGGTGCAGAGTGCAACCCAGGTTGAAAATGGAAAATAAGGAAGAGAGCGAAAGCAGCTCCGGTCTCAAAGAAGAGAGTCCCAGAGCTGGAAGACAAGCCAGCCCATGTCCCTCAGATGTGCCCTGACTCGGGCACTCTCGATGGACACTGTGACCGCCTCGTCTGCTTCCTCATTGATCGCCTGGGAGCTCCTGAGTTCGTTAGCCAACCCTTCCATAATCGGCCACCTGAGGATATAGTGCCCGACATCTGCATCTGGAGCCCCACAGCCGCAGTAACTGTGGGTAGCGATCTTAAAGCACTCCAGATATTTTGGGAAACTCCCATGTCCTGCCAGGACCTGCGACAAATAGTGGTCAGAGAACATCGGGGATAGACTGACCCATTTCAAGAATGTATTTGTTTGAAGACCATTATCAGTCATATCCCAGAGCCACTTCCACTCAATACTTTCTCTTCGACATTGAACATCAACAGTTTACCACTATCACAGGTTGAGCATTATTACCTGCTGAGTGGGCCAGTTGGTCTGCCCACCCGTTCCTCTCATGACTTACGTGTGCCTTGATCCAGGAGAAGGAAATTCTGAGCATGTTCTTATTACCCAGGATACGCTTGATATCGTTAACAGTTTGATGCCTGTTATTTGCATCTTCAAGCACTTGCAGAGTTGTCTGGCTGTCCGTGTGCAGCCGGATGTCGCAATTGTGACCACCGTCATGGAGGGCCCAGTTGAGGACCTCTCTGATGGCGAGCAGCTCCGCTTGGAAGGCTGAGCCATTATTAGAAACCTTCCTATTATAATCGTACATTTTTGCTCCTTGATTGTAGACAGTCTAGGCTAAGTCCACACCATCCTTGCTCTTGGAACCATCAGTGTATATCTCAATTCCTAGTCCTGATGGTAACTCCGTGGACCATGACACACTCAGTCTACTAGCGGGATGGATATCCCACTTAGCGGTATCTGGTATCTGTCTCGTAATCCTCAGGGTCATACTGGACTCCAAGGAAAGGAATATTGCTTTCTCCTTAGCTTGCAGGACTCTGAAAATGGTCACTTCTTTACCGACCGTCAAAAATAGCGGAGGGATCCCTGATAACACCAGGAGGGCATCCGCAGTTGTGGTCCTATAAGCCCTGATGATTCGCAGTAAAGCCGGTCATTGGGCTGCAATCAGCTTTCTACACATGATGGAGTGGTCCATCGGGAACCACCAGGCGCCCTCTGCATAAGTAAGGATCCGCTCCGTGCCCCTGAGATAAATTTCTTTGAGGACTTCTCTCCTGAGTCCCCACGAGACGTGAGCCATTCATCCCAGTTTGCACATAACATTTGTGCATTTTACCTTAAGGTCTTGTAAGTGTGGGGTCCAGCTCAACCATTCATCCAGAGTGATCCCCAAGTACTTTAGAGTCGTCATATGGCGAATATTATTGCCATGTAATTTATAAATCGGGTACCTCTTTTTGAGGACACCCTCTTTGGCCACAGTCATGGATGTTGTCTTTGCAAAGGTGAACCCAAGCTTATTGTGCAGACTCCATCCTTCGAGTACAGACAATGCTGCATTGCCGGCAATCTCCAGTCTCGCTCTGGAGGATGCCGATATAACAAGCAGCATATCATCAGCATAAGCCTGGAGCCAGACACCCTCTGGTAGGGTCAACTCCAGGGCAGTATCGGCGACCAAGTTCAAGAGGAATGGTCCACTGCACGAACCCTGTGGGCAGCCTCTCTCCAAGTTTCTTGAGGCTGTCCCGCTAGCATGGGAGTAGTTGACCACCCTCTCACTGAGGCAATTGGCCACTAGAACATAGATGTTCCTAGGACAAGAACATTCTTTTAGAATACTAAGAATAGCAGGCCACCAGACGTTGTCAAAGGTGCCCGTCACAGTCAAGGCTATGAGAGAGGTATGCATCTTGTGCGTTTTATTTACCTTAATAATGTCCACCACTTGCTTGATAGCGGCAGTGGTGGACTGGTCTGTCCTGAACCCAAATTTCTTAACGTTCAGGAAGTTGTTCTTAAAGCAGTGGAAAAACATCCTGTTCGTCAGGGTTTATCAATAATTTTTCCCATCACCGGCAACAGACAAAATGGTCTGTATGATCTTGCATCTGCCGGGTCCCTGCCTGCCTTATTGAATAGAACTAGGTCAGCCTGTTTCCAGGCCTGTGGAAAATATCCCAGCTTCAAACAAGCGTTGAAGAGCTGAGTGAACAGATCTTTGTGTTCTCTAAACACCTGTGATAGTATCTCCACTGGCAGATCATCATAGCCAGGGGCTTTACCGCTAGCCATATCTTTGATCACCTCTCCCACTTCCTCTTTCGTGAACGGAACGTTACCTTCCGTGTCTGGTGGAATCCTGCTATATTCCCATAGGAGTTTATATTGGGCATCAGAGCTCCTGTGATCAGGTGGGAATAGATTCTCTAATAAAACCTGGATTGTTTCGCCAAAGGAAGAGATCTTGGATCCATCTTCTTTGCGAACAGATTCAATGTCCAGGGGTTTTATGTCCTTCCCCATAGCCAGCCTGTATTGCAGAGTAAATGGGTTCTGTGCAGAGACATCACTACAAAACTGCTGCCAAGAGGCCAACTGTGCATGGCGTATAGCGAGCTTATACTCCGCCTGTTCCTTCCTGTACATTTCTTCTCTGGAACTTCTGTCCCCATTGTAGCACCTTTGGTACCTTTTCCTAAGAGCTCTGACCCGATTTCTCTTAATACTGAGTTCAGGTGTCCACCAGGGCATCGATCTACTGCTTGTTGCCTCTTGAACCCAAAGGTTGTCTCACATCCAGAACTAAAACACTCGGTCAGATCTCTGAGGATGTTATTCAGAGTTAGACAATCACCTATATTAGTGACGTGTTGGCCGATATTCGCCAGATCCGGTGCAACACAACGCGCGAGATTACACCAGTTAGACGTCCTGCCCACTGCAAACCTTTTTATATAGTGTGGGGAGGTGTTCCACCCACAAGGAACACAATATAGTTGTGGTCGCTGTTAGTGACCTTGTCGCCAACGCACCAATTCTGGATCTGAGGAAACATCGAGGAGTTGCCAGGGTTAAGTCTATCCAGCTCTGACCTCGAGGGCCATGAAAAGTAGCTGGTGTATCCAAATCATTTAATAAAATAAGATCAGCAGAGTTGATAAAATCCAAAGTCATATCTCCTCTAATGTCTTGTCTATTTGATTTCTACAAGGGGTGCTTTGCGTTGAAGTCACTACCTATCACTAAGTTCTTAGTGTTGACACGAGCCAGGACGTTTTGCAACTCGGTCAGTGAGTCTGCGTGTTCTTCAGTTAGCCCATTCTGGGTTTGGATGACCCTCTGAAGGTCCTCTCGGCGGATGTCTTTGTCGACTCCATAAACTATGAGCTTTGGCCTTAGCCTCTTGGCTGACCTTGGCCTCCAGTACATCCTTCAGCACGTCATGGCTGTCTACTGCCTGTTTTAGACAGTCCATGTCACTCTCTGTGCTACATTCGATGGTGACACCGTTTGTTCTCATCGGCTTAACTGTCATCACCCCGAGATTTAACTCGGAAGGGTTAATGTTATTCTTCAGGCTATCCCTAACTTCAATGGCTGTCTTCTCTTTGTCCTTAGAGAAGATCAGCGGGGTGTGCCTCTGCTTGTGGGGGGGCTTCTTAGCTGCCACCGAACCGCCCTGTTCTAACCCTTGACCACCGACAGCCTTTGCATAAGTCGGTGGCTTCCCCTTTGACACTGGGGGACATGCAGCTCTCTCGGTGATGCGCCCTCTAAGAGTCGCTATCTGGAGCTCTTGTTCACATACTATGGCATGCAGCTTCCTTGCTGCACTCATTGTTTTATCATTCAGTTCTTTTTTCCCCTTCGACTAAAACATCGCCACCGCGAGTTCCTCCAGAAGGTTAGCAGCAGTAGCCAACCTCTCCGAACCCATCTCGTTTTCGTTTGGTTCCATCTCTTTATCCGAGGCCGTCTTACTGTTCTGGCACCTTTATCAATTCCTTTACTAGGGTCCTCTGAACTTGTTGGAGGCCCTTCTCTATCTCCATCATTACTTGTGGTGGGAGGGGGAGTCTCTGGGACTTTTTCCACTACCACTTCAAGATCAGCAGCCTTTGTGGGATTGCTGTCTTTCTTTCCAGTCCGTCGCGGTCGGGTACTTCCTGATTCTGTCGTCACAATCGTCGTTCATTCATATAAGGGTATTCCACCCAGGCGGTCTCTGCCCACTACCGAGCCCAACAAGGGGAAGCCTCAGAGTTTATCGCTCGAGGTACCTGAGAGCTGCGCCCAAGTTATACCCAATCTTCGGATCTCCCCTCGGACAAGAGCATGATCCAGGCCAAAACCTGGACTGATCTGGGTCCTGGTCCAGACCCAACCCCTTTCGTCAGGACTCACCTCCACGGTTGGCTCTCGCAACCGCCCCTGACCCACCCTGGAAGTAGAGTTAGGACAGGGGGATGCCTCACGAACCGATTGATCTGAGTGAGCCAGCTCAGACCGCCCGTTTTATTGAAGCAGGGGCCGACAGTGGTGTATTGGGCTACCAGCTTTCCTGACCCTCAACTGCCAGGATCCCCTTTTCCACATTAGGGGTCTCCACCAATGGTAAACTGGTGGGCCACTCATAGGTATGGCGATCATGATATATCACCCTCATGCCCAAAATGGGCCAAACCAAACCTGTTCAACTGGCCAGCCATTTCCCTATTAGATATGTTGCTCAATTTCAGCAACCTAAGGCCAGTGTCCTCTCTTGAGTCCAGCTTTTGGAGGTGAGGCCCACACCCTTGGACGTAAAGGGTGCAGTTTCTAGGTTAAGTTCGTGGGAGAAACCACCTGGAAACGGGAAATTGGCGAAGTAAAAAGGGGGAGGAGAGGAACCCATGTCCAAAGGACCAAGGGCTCCTCACTCCCCCGTGGTAATGAGTTACGACTTCAACCTAATCTCGCCGAATGATTAGTAGCCAGTGAACCTGAAAAAGAAAGGAAAATTTGGAGAGGAGCTTGTGTTCTTGGACACAAGCCTCCTCCCCCTAATAGCAACAGACCTGTGTTTTGGGCTCTCCCCTAAGCCACTAGGCGTTTGCTCGCCTCTCATCCTTTATAGTATATCCTCAGTCCTTAATTTGCAATTCTCATCTTTCCTATTGCAACTGTATTAATTTTCCTTATTCACTTGTTTTCATCCAGTTGCTCAATACCTCATCCTACTCCTCCATTCCAACTCTTAACTCCTCAAACACCTCTCAACTCTATCTCCTTAGCAACTTGTGCTTCCTCATTTCCACTATATATTTTAATTTCCTCCATTTACCTCTTCACTTTTATTCACCGTTTTTACCAACAATCTATCTCCTTATCTTTCCTTACAGCTCACCTCCAGCTGCACTCAAGCCATAAGCTGTTGACTTATTGTCAACTGACCTCCATGCACTTTTGTGCTGCCCCTGTGGATTCTTCTTTGATTGGGAACTCTTAGTCTGGCCTTTCTGTTTCGGCCTGTCGGACATGAGTGACTCTAGTCGGCATAGCCCTCAACTTCACTAAGGCACGCAAGCCCCCTCACCACGACAAGGTGGTTCCCTTCGAGGGGGAATGAATGACATACCGCTGTTCCGTCATAATTTCCGACATTATGAACAAACGTCAATGACACGCAACTTGAATCACAGTCTTAACACAACAGCAGTCGACGCCAAATGACCTTGGCACGTGGAGCCTCCTTCGCAACGGTCACGCATAGCGCCATCTAGTGTTACTTTAGAAAAAGCGCTACGTACTTATGGCGTCAGTCCACGAATTAAATGATCACTCGTACAATTTCATATTAGTACAACTGAAAATGATTATGGATTTATTGAGTAATAAAACGTACAATGATAGGCATATTTACCACAAAAATAAAGTATTAATCGGGAAGCATGTAATAGACAAAAAGAACTTGTCTATATAATAAAGTAGAAATCGCAAAAAAATAAAGGCACAGAAAAAAATGAATATTAAATATAGCATTATTCCGTGCAGATTCTGTATATATATTTAATTAGGAATAAATCTGAAATTCTCCTAAGTGTTGCAAATATCTTGAAAAGTTTAAAAGACATATTGTTAAGTAAATAAATCCCTGCCAACTTTACTCCCGGGATATGTGCCTCGGTGGCCTCTTTCCTTATGACTTCTGTCAGGAGGTCAGCAACATATCATCAAGATAGCATATTTTCAGGATATCATGTGTTTGCCACCCGATTCAAAAGAAATGTCCTTCACAGATTTGATTACAGTGAAAACTACTTCTAATAGTATGACTCTTGCAGTCATTAAAAACGAAAATCTTGCTCGTAGGATGTCATCTGAGCGAAGAACATTTCACATCTCATGGGTCATGTTAAGAGATCGTGGATCTGCATCCCATCTTACTCAAAAAATATTTCTCTTACACCTATGATTGTCCATAGCAGCCACAGATGCTTCTCTGTGAATATTTGACATTAAAACTTTGGTTATATATCAATATACGTGTATTTTTCTAGGGATGAATATAAAACTGGGATTGATAACTTTGCAAATATAAGTTCTTTCCCTAAGTACTGAACGACTCAAAAAAAAAAGCATAAAAGTAAATCGGAGCTCATCTCACCTTCATTTAATCTCTGGCAATTATATGATTCATTTACTTTTGAAATCACACTTTCAATAACAAAATACGTTAGGAGAAAAACTTAAAATGTGCATCACTAAGAAAACGATAGTTTCGGTTTAAATTACGTACTGATATGTTAAGAGACATCCCAGATTGAGCTAGGTGAAAGCCATATTCAAAATGATTTCTTTTGAAAAGAAAAGGCAAAGCTCCGAGTACTGATGATCACAGGAAGAAGTAACGGAACACGGGAAGTGCGTTGCTTTGGTCGATGTTGGGAGCATTTTTGGGCAATGTCGCGTTAGGCGGGTCTCGGATCGATGAGCACGAGTCGATACCGTCATCTGACGCCCAGGAGCAAGAAGATCGACGCTCGAGACTTACAAGGTTAAGTGGAAGTCATACGTCACATTCAAGGCCACGAAAGTCAAGAAATTTCATGTCAAGGTCAAATAACGATTTCCCAGACACCAGCTTGATAGAAATGCAGTAAATAGTATAATACAGTTCATTGTATCATTCACATGAAAAAAAATATCTTTAAATAATAAATAATGAGAAGAAATGCTTTTAGCGGGGAGCAAATTGTTTCTCAAACACTCTACTTGTCGCAGAGATTGCAAGTGTGATGTAGGAATGCTGAGAGCACGACGAATGAGGATATAAGTATGTGTGTGTATTGAAATCATTAGCAATCTACAAGAGCCAAAAATTCGGAAGTGAACATTTCATTTACTTGTGTATATGTTACCGCTAAAGCTCGAAAGCCGTTAATGTGCACTTTACCTAGCTAATCTGCAGATTAACTGATTTGCTCCGTTAAAGTGCGGAATCAAGAGTTTTCCGCATTTTACCTAGGTAATGTGCACATTAACGGCTTCCGTATCGTTAAAGTTCAAAAGTAAAAAAAAAGACTATTTCTAGTGTCCGAGAGTAGAGTTGAAACCAGGTCATCCCTCTGTCAACATGAATCAGTCGTCCGAATTGTAAAAAACGCCCCCAAAATGAGCAGGACAAGTGAGAACGAATCACTTTAGTGATTCATTCTCAAGAATGACTACCACTTGTGAGAAAGTGAGTGAAGTGAGAACGATTCAGTAAACTGATTCGCTCTCACTTGGCCTCCGCTCATCCGGGGCGTTTTTTATAATGCGGACGACTTAATCGCGTGACACGAAGATTCATATTCAAGAGATTCACCACTTTACGAATTCGTTCTTACTTGGCCTTCGCACATTAGGGCAATTCCAAATGCCATTTTAATAATCCCTGTTGTAACAAATGATTTTATTGCGTCTATATAAATAACATTTTGTATGCTGTATAATTCAGTCAGATTGTTTATTTTACACTTTAATTGTCTATCATTAGTTATTTCATAGAATACCTAGTTATTTCATAGAATAACTAGTTAAAGTGTGGAATTATCAATTTATTACACGCTTTAACTGATTTGATCAGTTATTTCATGAAATAACTAGGTATTCTATGAAATAACTGAATTATACACTTTAACGGTAACATATCAACTAATTTGTTGATTGTTTGATTGTATAAACTTGATTCTTTAGATATCGAAATTCTTCGATTGATTCTTTAGAATCGAAAAATAAATAAATAACATTATGTTAATTTAAGCGTACAGAAACGTTGCTGTTGTTCCAGCAAAGATCTTATTTTCACTTTAACGAGTGCCTAGTAGGTAATGTGCAGATTATCTAGGTAATTTGCAGATTACCTAGGTAATTTGAGAAATGAAACAATTTCCGCACTTTAACGGATCACCCTAGTTAATCTGCAGATTAGCTAGGTAATGTGCACATTAACTGATTTCTGCACTTTAGCGGTAACATATACACGTTTGGCAAAAGCGCTGTGATAATTGTTAATTTAATTTTCATTCAATAGTCAAAATTTCCCACTCTTTACGATTATCTGTTTAACATCAATTCACGGCCAGATGAACATAATTGCCAACCCTGCCACACCCTCGAGGAGAGCCTCACGTTTAAGGAGGGAAATGTTTCAAATTTTTGTGGAAGATGCCAATAAAAAGGAGAAAGATGAGCGAATGACAAATCTAAAGGAAATGAAAGCGCGTGAATCTCTGTTATCTTTTTAAGAAACCAAACAAGTTATTAATGCCCTATTTGCGCGACCATAGATAACTTTAACACATCTGCAACTCCTTTTAATTTAATATTAATTTTTAATCATGTAAAAATATTAAATTGGTTTTTGAAATTCTTAAGTGAAATTTTAGATGTAATTTTTTTTAAAAATAAACAACAAGAAGAAAAATATTACATTTGTTAAATTGTTCAAATTTTTTTCTCCTTCTCATAACCAGAAGAAATTAATTTTATAACTTTATTATTGTTGTGGGTAATTAATTGCTCGTGCACAAAATTTGTTTCGTAATACATAACTAGCCGTCCCATGGCCGAGTGGTTAGCGCGCTTGGCTACTGATCTAAGAGACCTGGGTTCGAGACCCGGATAAGGCATGGTTGTATGTGTTGTTTTTCTGCTGAGGTCCTGCCATCCTCTCAGATCTTCTACTTTGGCGTATAAACTGACAGGCTCCTGACAGACCTCTGTGGCAAGCAGCTGCTTGAGGGGGTATTTATTATTATTATAATACATAACTTAGTACTGATTCAGAGAAGGCTCATTTTTCGATTTGGCTGGAGGCCAAAACGCTGTTGACTGATTTGGTGCTTTATGCGGGCTGGCATCATCGTGCTAGAATATGGCATTTGGCATCCAATGCAGGAGTGGTAAAGATCAGAAGGTGAAGAACGGTATTCACATACCGCTGGGCGATTCAGTTACTCTGGATGATTATGAGAGATGAGCGATTGTTGTAAGAGATGGTACCTCACACCAAGATCTCAGAAGTGGGCACTGTATGGTGCTCAAATGATATTCACGATGTCACAACACGCGAGTGTAGCCATCGTTCTGTCCCAGATGAATGAGTGCCTCATCGTTGAAAACGATATATCGCCACCATTGCAATCTGGTATGCCTGTGGCTTGGTGGTATGTAGAAGAGAGGGCGCCTCCCCCTTCCTGGAGGGGTCGATGAATGGTACTGATAGATACCGGCGGTGCCCTGTCAGTCTTTCTCCCACTCGAAAACTGTTGGGTATTCACGTTTCTGATACTAGTAGCCATCCAGTGAATCTACCAATCCGTAGTCCCGAGTCCGAGGAGAATCCGTAGTCAGAACACCTGATCCTGAACGACGACAGTTTATTCTCTAGTGTTTATTGCTGCCAGCAGCGGCCAATTGTTTGGACATCACGTTCCAAATGCGAAGCAATTCGTCGCGAGACCGTCCTGCTACACATAGACTTATGATGCTTTTTTTCATTATTATCTACATGAACTGTTCCAAAACCGTTAAACTGACATCAGTCTTTTTATACGTCACAAATCTCAATTGAACAATAACGAAAGTTAGCTAGATTGGATTGAATTTTTACCATGCCACTTTTTTTCTATAAAAAGCTTACTTTATAAGTAAGTTAGCTCCCCACTAACATGATATGAAATTGTAACTTAACTTTTCTTACAAAAATGTATATGAGTTGATTGATCTATTGTTCGATAAAACCTACATAGAATTATGAAACTTTAAGCTCATATTCGGTAAATATTCCTTCTGCACTTGCATTAGTAGATTTATTTTGCATTATTTTGACTGCATCGTTATTTTAACTTAAGACAATTGGAAGATTTGAATTCCCATGCAAACGGTTCTCCTGCCTCTTCGAAATACTTTATAAAGAGCAACCAACATCGTCATTTAATGATCAGTAAAATCGATTCTACAAAAATATTCTTCCGATTTTCGATGCGACTGTAGAAGAAAAGTGAATGCAAATCGCTGCTGAAGGTCCAAGTCGAGTGCACTACGGAACAAAATAAGCTGTTGCATTTATTCGTTGTCTTCTTGCTGAGCTGCAATTAGAAAAGGAAGAACAAACCTTTCGAATTCTTTTGAAGCTGCTTTTGTTTTGCCCTTAGCTGCTTTAGAGAGGTTTCTGAGCTTTTGGGAGCATAAAACCTTGGGTAAGCTTCCAACAAACAATCGACCATAACAGAAACATTCTCAGGAGCGTCTCGTCTACAAGAGCAACTGAAACTTCAGGTGGAAAAAGAAAAATTGTTACTTCTTTTTCCGGAATTTTAAACTCTAACTAACGACAGTAAAGTCAATTAATATTGCGCAGTGGAAATACTAGGAAACGTTCCTGTTTGGAAAATCTCATTAACTCGATTTAACAGCGGAACTAAAACGGAAAATATGGTGGATGTAAAACCAGACTTCTATTGCTGCAACCATCAGTGCTTGTTATTCTTCTCTTTCTTAAATTACCCTTTATGTTATTCCGTGGAAATGAATAAAAAAAGACACAGCTCTAAAGCTAATCGTGTTAATTTAAATCCCATTTTTCTAAATAGGAGTCATTTTTGTCATTCTGACTAAACTTGGAATGATGCCAAAGCGTGTTTAGTTAATTATACATGCCAAAGTTTGTGTTGTTCTGTCTTAAAGAGCTTTAATTAATTTTCTAGTTGAATTCAGAATTTTATGCAGACTTATTCTTACTTCAGGGGAGCGGATGATTTTTTATTTCTCTGCAATATCTTTAAAGAAAAGATAAAAAAACAGAGAAACTTCAGCTAATACGAAGAAGATAGTTTCCTCCCCATTTAGAATTCAGAGCCATATTTAATAAACTGTTTCTGTTCATTGAAATATCTGCATCTAATGGTTGGAACGATTGCTTCAATTGTTATTGCCTAGCTGGAAGTTGAGGTCGCTCTTCATTTGATAGCCAATTATTTGTTTGATGTAATGAAGACAGAGAACCTCATTCTCTGGAAAGGACAACCTCATTATTCCGACGATACTGGGAACAGCGCCCACGGATTATTGCCATTCATGCTCAATTGGTGATGCTAGAAATATTGCTACGATTCATTTTCTGTGTAATACCTTCCATAAACATTTTATGCACTAAAAAGCTTTAAGGGTAAAGTTGTTTTCTTTGTTACACAGCATTAACGTTTTAACTTTAGCAGCACGAATATGTTAAAGAATATTCTCTTCCATCAGTAAAGGAAAGCATAAAGCTCAACATTAAAATTTATTTCCAAATACAGTAGATCCTCGTCCAACGAGAATTTATGTAAAGTTAATTCGTTTACCAGCGGAAAATATAGCCAACATTTATTTGCCGTTGCTTGTAAATGTCGTCATCGACGATTGAGCGATCGGTTTTACTGCGGAGCGAGAGGCATTCCCGTTTGTTACGAAGAAACCATTGATTAACTGAGAGAACACTAACCAATCTTAGCCTTATTCATTCTCAGATCCCCTCAATAAAAGATTTGTTTTTACTTATTTTCCTATTGCTTTTCACTTGGACATTTGTCTACTCGTCATTATAGTTGCCACCATACCTGTGACTGATCATAACCAGTTAGGTTCCAAATGAAAGCTTGTGACGTGGAGATGCCATAGACTACGAAAAAACGTTCCTCTCGATTTCTTCCACCACAATAAAGGGGAGGAAAAGTGAGCAAACGATTACTGTTCATTCCTAGCACGGAAGTTGATCGTAACGAATTATGCATCAAAGCCTGAGGCATGTAGAGTTCACAGACTATGAAAAATTGTCCCCATTTCACCTACCGCTTTTTAATGTATAATCGTTTAATGTCCCATTACATGTCCTCCAATACGGGGGTCAATATTCATGCGTTCTATATCAAACGAAAGCTTCAGATGTGAGGTGGGTCGTATGATATGAAAATTCCCCTCCCCCACCCCGACATTGCTTCCTCCTTAGGAAGGAATGGTAAGTAAACTGTTACCAATATATCTACCACAAAAGAAGGCTGATTAAAACAAATTATAGGTCAATTAGAAGAAAAAATTCTTAAGGAGGATAAAGGATAGCCAGAAAAGTTTTCCTTTCCTCCACAACACAGACACAAAAAAAGAGAAAAAGTGTGCTGCAGTATCCTTCCCAACAGAGAGGCTGAGAGTTACCAGTTACATATCAAATAAAAGATTATGGGGTGGGAAATGTGATGATTTAGTCACCTTCATAGCTTGCTTCCGAGAAAGGGAAGTTTTTAAACTGTTTTTTTCCCAGACTAAAAGTTCATCGTAACGAGAACACAAACATATGAAAAATATGAGTTTCTGATGTGTCAAAAGGAAAAATATGAGCTTCCGATGCGTCAAAAGGATAAATATGAGTTCATGATGCGTCAAAAGGATAAATGTGACTTTATGATGCGTCAAAGGATAAATATGAATTTATGATGCGTCAAAAGGATAAATATGAGTTTATGATGCATCAAAAGGAAAATATGAGTTTCTGATGTCTCAAAAGGATAAATATGAGCTTCTGATGCTTCAAAAGGATAAATATCAGTTTCTGATGTGTCAAATGGATAAATATGAGTTTATGATGCGTCAAAAGGTTAAACATGAGTTTATGATGCGTCAAAAGGTTAAACGTGAGTTTATGATGCATCAAAAGGATAAACGTGAGTTTCTGATGTGTCAAATGGATAAATATGAGTTTATGATGCGTCAAAAGGATAAACGTGAGTTTATGATGCGTCAGAAGGATAAACGTGAGTTTATGATGCGTCAGAAGGATAAATGTGAGTTTATGATGCGTCAGAAGGATAAACGTGAGTTTATGATGCGTCAGAAGGATAAATATGAGTTTATGATGCGTCAGAAGGATAAATATGAATTTCTGATGTGTGAAAAGGATAAATATGAGCTTCTGATGGGTCAAAAGGATAAATATGAACTTCTGATGCATCAAAAGGATAAATATGAGCTTCTGATGCGTCAAAAGGATAAATATGAGTTTATGATGCATCAAAGGTTAAATATGAGTTTATGATGCGTCAAAAGGATAAATATGAGTTTATGATGCGTCAAAAGGATAAATATGAGTTTATGATGCGTCAAAAGGATAAACGTGACTTTATGATGCGTCAAAAGGATAAATATGAGCTTCTGATGTGTCAAAAGGATAAATATGAGTTTCTGATGTGTCAAAAGGATAAATATGAGTTTCTGATGCGTCAAAAGGATAAATATGAGTTTATGATGCGTCAAAAGGATAAATATGAGTTTCTGATGCGTCAAAAAGATAAATACACTGATTTTCATAAATTAAGGAAAATCCCTATATTTAGTCAATGGAAAGCTAACGTCAAAGCTCTATAACTTCTAAAATATGTTGTTGTTGTTTTTTTCGTTTTGAAAAGTGCGATTGGAGATAAAGATCTCTATCAAATAAATCAATATCTCGATTTTCAACAATATTCGTTCAGTATATAATGAGTTATGGAAGTTTGAATATTTAACAACAGCAATGCCAGTCTTAAGAAACTTATACAAAACTGAAGAATAGTGAAAGAATTCTTTACACAAAGTTCTAAAATGCAAACTTATTCCATTAAACACTTTGATACAATACTTATTACTAAATTTTAATTAACTTCTGAAGTTAATTTTTGTGGCTGGCATTGTTATTTTCAAATATTCAAACTTCCATAACTCATTAAATACTGAACGAATATTGTTGAAAATCGAGATATTGATTTATTTGATTGAGATCTTTGTCTGTAACGACACTTTTCAAAACAAAAAAAAACAACTTATTTTAGAAGTTACAGAGCTTTGACGTTAGCTTCCCATTGACTTAACAGAGGGATCTTCCTTAATTTATGGGAACCAGTGTACATGAGTTTCTGATGTGTCAGTAGGATCATAGTCTATCTAAAAGAGAACTTCCTTCCTTAAAAAAGATAAGAAATTTTACCAAGGTCAATCGCAACGAGTTATATGTAAAGAAAACTCATTTGCGTGATGACTGTCATTGGATGCCTAATATTTGTCCCACCTTTTCGTTTCTCTCCTCTTACAAAGGGAGAGTTTTCAACGGTGTTACTACTTCCACCAACCATGGAACCGAATAAATAACTCCTCGAGAGAAGGGGCGGGGGTGGCTTAGTCGGTAGCGCGCCAGGCTCGTAATCTGTAGTTCCCAAGTTCGAGTCCCAGCTGGGTCAGCGTTGAGATTTATCTCCGCAAAATTCCCCGCCCTGCCCACGGTCAGTAGGGGACACCGATGGGCTTGGAAAGGCCGCCGTCCGTCGGATGGGACGTTAAGCCGTGGCCCCGTGTGCGGGAGAGCCATACCCTGTGCACGTTAAAGAACACGCTGGATGGCCTTGACGGGAGACTACCATCTGTCTCCCAACAGCTGTTCCAGTGGGTCCCCTCCCCCAACCTTCTCTGAGCCTTCGGGGTCCATGTGACCTGGCCATTTAGCCCATGGTATGCAAAAAAGTGCCGCTCAGAAGTAAAACAACCCAACCTCGAGAGAAAGCTTATGGCGTGCAGAGTAACTGAAGAAATTTAATCATTATTCCTTTATCGCAATTGGGGCGGGGGTGGCTCAGTCGGTAGCGCGCCAGGCTCGTAATTTGTAGTTCCCAGGTTCGAGTCCCAGCTGGAACAGCGTTTAGATTTATCTCCGCAAAATTCCCCGCCCTCCCACGGTCAGTAGGGGACACCGATGGGCTTGGAAAGGCCGCCGTCCGTCGGATGGGACGTTAAGCCGTGGACCCTTGTGCGGAAGAGCCATACCCTGTGCACGTTAAAGAACACGCTGGATGACCTTGACGGGAGGCTACCATCTGTCTCCCAACAGCTTTTCCAGTGGGTCCCCAACCTTCTCTGAGCCTTCGGGGTCCTTGTGACCTGGCCATTTAGCCCATTGTGTGCAACAAAGTGCCGTTCAGAGGTAAAACAACCCAACCTTTATCGCAACAGGATAAAGAGAGGGATTTCTTTTAGGGATAACATCTTCTGTAAAGTTGTCACTTAACAGTGTAATATATGCATATTTAAAGAATTCATTGAAGTAGGGAAAGTAAACAACAGCGTCACATTCAAAGTTTTTTTTTTCTTTGACAAAATACGGAAAAGTGAAAAAATTATGTGAACTTCAAGAAATGCACGTAATATAATAAACAATAAAAAGTTTTTTAAGTTTCGCTTTTTTTTAAGTGAATTTTCATGACTGATGCCTTTGATTAATGATATAACTTCCATAGTTCTCTAAAAACTAAATGAATATGCTGGGAATCAGATTTAGAGCTATCGGATTGCGATATTTAATGTGCAGAACATTTTTCCATGCAATTCTTATTTTAAAAGTCATTAAACTTCGAACATAGGCAAAACATATGAATTATTCCCTAGTATAGATCGAAGTAAGCCGTCCCGTAGCAGAGTGGTTAGCGCGCTTGGCTACTGATCTACGGGACCTGGGTTCGAGCTCCGGGTAAGGCATGGCTGTAAGTGTCGTTTTTCTGCTGAGGTCCTGCCATCCTCTCAGACCTTCTACTATGGCATATAAACTGACAGGCTCCTGTCAGACCTCTGTGGCAAGCAGCTGCTTGAGGGGGTATTTTTTTTTATAGATTGAAGTAGTTATACGAGTGTCTCTGATATACAGGGTGAATCTGAAGAAGTGGGCAAAACTTTACGGGGTGGTAGAACGCAGCTATACGAGCAATATTCGTCATAGAATGTATGGTCGGAACGCAAGCGGTGAGAAGTTAAAAGGTAGTTTTCCATTGTCACATTTAAAGAATGAACACAAGAAGGAGAGGAGATACTTCAGAAAACATTTTATTAACAGGAATGTAATTGAGGTACATGCTCAAAGAAATTGCTCGAAAGAGCTGCCGCCAGCTGTAATGCTGGCTTCACACCTGCGGGATAGGGACCGACGCACATTTGCGATCTGTAGTGCATCTCATCGGAAACCGGTCGCGGTAACGTCTCTGTGCCTCACTTGCATTCCCGTCCGCCGCACCGTACACAAAGTGCATATCCGCCATTTCGTGGTTAGTATAACCAGCCATCCTTCGGCAATCCACGGTAGAAATGCCGTTGGGTGCGAGGACCGACACTTCTATACCATTTCCAACGCCACCTAGCGGCTCGCCGTTTGCGTTCGGACCATACATTCTATGACGAATATTTCTCGTATAGCTGCATTCTACCACCCCGTAAAGTTTTGCCCACTTTTTCAGATTCACCCTGTATATACAGACGATTGTGAGTGATTGACGTCTGACTAACTGACACGAGATTATGCTAATTCTAATTAAATAAAAAATAAAAATAAGAACCCCCCTCAAGCAGCTGCTTGTCACAGAGGTCTGACAGGAGCCTGTCAGTGTATACGCCATAGAAGGAAAATCTGTGAGGATGGCGGGTCCTCAGCAGATGTTTTCCCAACTATGATGCAGAAATGGTAGATCTCTGAAAATTTGCACCTAGGGTTAATCCGAAACGTAGATCTTGGGCATAATCCGAAATTTCACTTCCGATGTGTCCTACGAGGTCAAATGGAGGTCACGTAGAGGTCAAGTCATTATCTACGAGAGAACCTGGAAATTGGCGTATGGAGGAGTTTCGGATAGCAGATATCGGAAACATTACGAAATTTCGAATCCGGGTTTGGGAGATTCCTTCGAGGTCAAAGGTCAGATTTCGACATACCTGTGCTCGAGAGCTAAAAATTAGTCAATAGAACAATTTCAGGCAGCAGAACCTAAAAATAAGAGGAATTTTTAAATTTGGTGTCGCTTTCAAGGTCAAATAGGGGTCAGAGTTACGGGTTAAAAATTAATGGGTGCCAAAGGCACCCATTGATTTTTGTACAGATTCACACATACACTGTATAGTATATACTGTACAAGTATATTATATTCAGATTGGAAGTTTTTAGGAAAAGTTTGGAAAATATCTTTTCTTGGACGATGACTCGATTTGAGCATATTTGTAAATTAGTTTATTTTCCCCAGTCAGAACTGGTTTCTGAAAAATAATGCATGTCCTAATTAGCTCGATAGATTTAATTTAAATTCTGTTAGTTTTTATTTAAATTGTAATTTGCAGAATGTAGCAAGATTTCTTTATCTGTTTCCGTTAGAAGTGAGCTGTACTTGATTACACTGTTCACCATTGCTAATTGCAATCCTGTGCTGGCACTTGTCCGACTTTTTCCATTGCATCAGGGCAAACTCGATTAAACTACGCAGCCAAACATCCAGAGAGGAACAATGCACATTACCTCCAATAACATTTCGTCTTTGAGAATTTTTTACAACCGTTTCCTCGATTGCCTTTAATAATGAAACAAAGCATGTGCCGTTAGGCGAAGCAACTACGAAAACAGCTGGAGATTCGAGATCTCCTTTCATTGTCTTGAAAAAGGAAGATGATTCAGAGAGAGAGAGAGAAGAAAAAATCTTTCCTTTATTTTCCATGGATGCTTCTTGCCACCAAGAAGAGATTGGCACACATTTGTGTAAGATCATTTACACTGACTGGGCAGGTTCTTTGTTATTATGACAAACCTTCGAGGTATGTTGCACTTGAACAGAATTTAAATGCATAAATATATATTGGCAACAGGACCAGTGTCCAATTAAATGTTACTGCAATGTCCGACTCTTCTTCAAAGTTTATCTTATTATTTTCCTTTCCGTCGCAGACAAAGAGTCATTGAAAAGATTCCAATCGAAGACACTTGTGGTCGCGCAGAAGAGATGATATCACACCCACTTATGACGTCAATCCCCTTCGATATGGATTTAGCATTCGTGCCACTTCAATGGGTTGAAGAAGAAAAGAAAGACGACGCTGCTGTGAATGCAGAAGAAGCTCAGAAATCTTAACTCGACGGAAGTATCACCCACAAGCAACCGTCGAATTGCGGAGAACTCTCGAGCACAAGAAACGCGTACAAAAAAGCATCTCCTCTTTCCGATCTCGACGAGGAACGATTGTCTTCGGCCATCTCCTCCTCCCTCTCCTCCTCCCCGACGTCGCAGTCTGTCACAACCAACTCTGTCTGTCGTCAAACGTCAATTAAACACGCCGCGGCCGCTCCTCGGCAGACGCAAACAAATCCCAGCCCGGGAGTTGTGTCAGTTGCACGCGGACCGCATTACGCTGGATTAAGGGAGGGGGGGGGGGATATAGAATGAAAAACCCCTGCAGCTCTTCGGGATGTTGCTACGGTGAAGAGAGGCAGACTGCCAGAGAATTGTGTTCCACGTCAGTTGAACTGACATGGCTGCGCACATACCAAACGAGCAGAAGGAGGGGGGGGGGGGGCAGAAGAGAGCGTCAATAGTATTGAATATCCTTAGTTCTCAGACAAAGCCAACCTCTAATGAGCTGCATATGGCTGCGGCGATTAACTACGGGCAGGAGCACGCGCAGTGCAGCTCCAGAATTGTTCCAGGCGCACGAAAAGCAAATTAACTTCACAATTCAATTTTTGAAAATGTCGTTAGCTAATCACTCGACCTGCTTGGGCAATTCATTGAGTGTGTTTTTGTTTCAGTTGCTGAGAGAAGAAGTAAAATATCTTATTTTCTTTTTCCTTCTTTTTACTTTTCCGCTTCCATTTTTTTTTTGACGTTGTTTTATCGGCGAATTGCCCGAAGGCTTTCCAATGGTCGGCTGTGACGGCGGATCGCCAGAATCGCCGCCATCCATTAGAGTCTGTTTATCATTTCGAATGGATCTCGGGTCGGGAGAAAGAGTGGCGCCGATCATTGTGGTCACCTTAAATGGCACAGAAAAAGAAATCGGAAAAAAAATGCGTGGAGCTTAATTAAAAGAGAAAGCATCGGATGATATTCGCTTCTTTCGAGAAGGAAAAGCTCGTTGAGTTCGCGATGCTACTGATGCTGAGGAGCCAAACGGTATCATCTGCTGACGATACCGTTTGACTTCTCCGCATCACGTGTTTTTTCCGTTGAAATCATTTGGAACCCGAAAAAGAACGGAAAATCATTTCGATAAATGCATAACAGAGTCCAATAAAGGGAAGAAAAAAAAAGGAATTGATTGTTTTACCGAAGAACATTCAGGTTGATATTAAGATTTGTAAGAACCATCTAATACCAATTCAATTCAACATGTGTGTATCCAAAATCAAAATTTAGGAAAATTAGATCAATAAATATTAGAGTGCAAAAACAGGAGAAGTCTGCTTAGGTCTGAAAAGGCAGTTTCCATAATCTTTGCCGACGATCGCTGCAAGTGAAACGTTTTGGTGATGAGATCCGTTGATCTTCCGCTTCAATAAATTTTATTTGGATTCCAACTAAACGTTTCATCATTACTCAAAACTGTAGCAAAAACCAAAAGGTTCTTTATTTTTTGCTTGTGAAAATGTAAATTTTATTTTCTTCAAGACGATTCCGATTCTATGCGGGAATTGTCCTAACACGCATCGAGAACTATGGATATCAGTCGATATTCATGGCAGAAGCTTTCGTCACTTCTGCAGCTGAAATCTTGAACTTGCTCTATTTATTTTTGCGTGACTTTCTTTACACATTTTTCATTAGAAATGCCTAGAGGCCAGATCAATTTAATATAAGCCTTACACCACTTCACCTGTTAGCTAAAATCGTTTACACTCTTCGTACGAGGGGGAAAAGTCCCTGTTAATGTTTATGATCTTTCTGAAATTGTTAGGTAATTTTTTCTTCTTTACAGAGACATTTTATCAATTCAGAGTGCTGAGATTGTGTCAAACATAAAGGAATTAGAACAATTCTCCTTCTGAGACTCGCCATGTGAGCTGCATATAGAACTGAGACTTGTTACTAGGCTGCCCACTGATATTCAGATAAATAACTCATTAAGTGATCTTGCTACTATAAAAAAATAAAGCTTTCTCATGAGATTACATGAATGCAAGAAGTTTTAAAAATCATGCACACTTCAAGAATCAATCGTAAAAAGTTTTATCGGTCTAACAATAATTTAAATTTCATCTCGCTTTGCAAATCATTACGTGTACAAATACCAAGATTACCTTACTTTATTTTTCGCTGCAGCAGTAGCACCATCCCTCTGAGAGCGAAGCATCTGCCATCGTTGCCTTGTAACAGATGCAACAAGCAGCATGAAACGCTCCACTTAAAACAACAGAAATGGTAATTTTATTTTCAAGTGCAACAAAAATAATTCCAAAGAGAGTCGTAAGCGGTGGCAAATTGTTTTAATAATCATCGCGAGTTCCATTAAAAAAATTAAAACCCAATTGCAACGATCTAAAATACGAGCCCAGACTGATATTTATATGCAACGAATATTCTCCCACTGCTATTTTAATTTCGCAAAGAGAAAATGCATCCTTTCTCTTGCTTTCCCTGTTTGAAACTCTTTTCTCTCACTGCACACATTAATGAACTGCCTTAACCTAGCAACAGAAATGTAATTACAGTTGCTTTGTTTTGCGCTTCCATATGCTGGGGATAGGAGGGATGCTTGGGATTGAATGGAAACGAGATCCTTACTTCCGTTCCTTGCCGATTTTTTTTAATCTCCGCTGATTCTGAACCTTTTTTTTAATAATCTCCTACTCAGATGCTGTTCGTTTCTATAATTATTACGGCTATTCCTTCTTCTTCAGCTTCCTTTTTAATATCTCATTGAAACATTGTTTACTCGTCTCTTCTTTTCATAATGACAAACATCATCTCTTTAACATTAGCAACCAGGGATGGCCTAGCGATTATTAAAACGGTCCCAGAGTTTGCTCCAATGATGGACGACGGTCTGCCTTCCATCAACAGCTGCGTTTATGACAGGTGGCAAAACGGACTCTGGTCAAATATGATATCCTTTTTTCAGGATACCAGAACTAATTCTGCATTTATTTTTTGTAGAAACTTCGGGTCTTAAAATTCTAACATTAGTAACATAAAAATGTCCTCCTGGTTGCAGAATGCTCGACAGACAAAATATTTCAGGTGATGGTTTCCAGTTGGCACAAAATTATTAATTAGTGAGGTTGGAATGTATTTCTCAACATTTTTTTTTTTTTCATTTCTAAATTTAAGCATAAAATCGAATTGCTTGAAAAACTTTACATTCAGTGTTATTTATTTATTTATATATTTTTTTTAATTTTTTCAAAACTTATCGATTTTTCCATCCATTAATATTGATTATTAAGTGGTTTTTACAAGAAGATAATTTCTTCTAAATAGAAATTAGATTAGTAAAATTTCTCAAAGTTTTTCTTCCTACATAGAATTTTCAAAAGAAATCAAAATTTCAAGGTCCTAAAAAGATGAAGTGAACAATAATCGGAGTGCCACAACAATGCATCTAAAATATTTGATGACCTACTTGCCCTTCAGGCTCACTCTGTGGTATCCTGTAAAGTCTCCTTTCCAACACCATTTCAAAAAAATGTTTGATAGTTTACGAAAATTCTTGAGCTTTTGTGCTGCTAGCCAAATTACCTGGCGCTGCCACGGAAAAAAGAGCATTTAAATAAAAAAAAATGCCCAGACTTTGGTGTGCGGACAATATTTTGGATTTAGAAATCGGAGCCTTTCTGCATGATATCGAAATGTGAACTAAAAATGTATTTGATTAAAAGACTGTTCTTTTCGCTCGCATTCATTTTGATGCCGTCAGATATGAGATTTCTGACTTTTTCTTTCTGACAGACGGGCTGTGCACATGCCCTGTGCACGGTGAAGAACATGCTGGATGACCATGACGAGAGGCTCCTGTTTATCTCTTAACAGCTGTTAATACATCTTCTTCTCTCCCTCTCCTTCTCTGAGCCCTTGAGGATCTTGCAGTTGGGAGATTTAGTCCATTGGGAACACAGAAGGGTCTCTTGGAGGTAAAAACCCTCAACCCAAGTCGAATTTTATTCTTTCTATACGCCGAATAAAATGCTTCGATAGGTGATTTCCAAAACACTTGCTTTAAACCTCCTAAGTATTTCTTCTTATTATTATCCTTTCTTGTTCTGATGATTACTTTTCTCTGACGATCATTTTTTTCTTTCCAACATCCTAGCACTTAGGTGACCAGTCATCGAAATTTAAAGAATTCCGTACTGTTGTCGAGAATTGATTTTGCTCTCGAAAAAGTAAAAGGATTAAAAAAAGAAAACGAAAAAAGAAATGATCGGGAAACGACAAAGAGATCATGACCTCATTGTCTTCCTAAGCCTCGGTAGAAAAATTACTTAACACCAGAACAAGATTTTTTCTTTACATTGTGTGACTGGCACTTCAAACTCCACCGATTCTAGCCACAAAAGCGAACTACACTAGATCAGTGGTTGTTCTTAGCCATTTTTCGTTTGCCTCAGCTTATTTTTTCAGGTTTGCTATTTTTACATTACCCTTAAAAAATAAATTCCTTCACTTCCAACTCAAATGTTACAAATCGAAGTATTCGAGAGCAGAATCAACTGCGAAATATTACATGAGCATACCGTATATTTCCGCAGATAAGACGATAGTTGAATCATAAAAAAGGCCCCCAAAATCCGGGTCGTCTTATAGGACAGATACAAAAAAATTAGATTGAAATTTATATAAATTGAAACCAATATTACTACAACTTATCGAAAAATCTATCATATTATTTAAATACGCTATATGATAATACATTACATTGTAATAGTAAATAATACATTACATTGTAATAGTAAAACAATACTAAAACAAAATAAATATTAAAAGTTATGTTTATTGAGCTACTGAGGAAAAAACGGACAAACCGTAATTATTTACTAGTACAGAGTAGGGTATGTCCACAAAATAGAATAGCAACATACGACGCTTTTGTGAATAATCAAGGTCATTTCCCGAATGCCCGAATCAGTGCGAATGTTTGGGAATAGGACATAATTCCGTATACGCAATACAGTATTATTATCCAGATGATGATCGCCGATCTAAACTAAATTCATAGGCCGTTGATAGTTTGGGGTCGTCTTATAGGACAGATATATGCTAAAACTGTAAAACTTTGACGAAAATTTATACCTCGTTTTATCTGAAGGTCGTCTTATCTGCGGAAATATACGGTAATTGATATAATAAAATCAAAGCATTCGAGAGCATAATTCATTGAGAAAACTTCTATGAGCATAACTGAAATAACAAATCGAAATTAATATGCAATTTACCAGCGACGGCTCATGACTAAAATAGTTGATGGAACTCTTTGCCTTCTGAAATTGCTCAAAAAAGTATCCGAACACAATGGTTGATTACAGAATTCAGAAAAAATATCTGGCAACGATTTTTTTAGAAGTTAGTGATCTGGCAACCTTCGTGTTACACGAAGGTTGCCAGATCACTAATTTTTTGAGTGACTGTACACACAGCGCTCGGATGTAGGGGAAAAATTGAAGAGCTACCTGCTGTTCAATTGAAGTGGAAAGACGTTTCGTAATGCATATATTCCTTTTTTTTCAGCTGTTCTCAAAACGCATCACTTAAAAATTTCGGGTGAAAAAACTGGGAAAGATCTTTGTCCTTTCTACTTCGGTTTAATGTTTCGCTCCCCCACTGTAATAATTCCTGCATAAAATTTTTTCACCAAATTCTTAGAAATGTTTCGCGTCTACAGAACATTTCCTATTATTAATTATTTACATAACGCTGTGAGAATTAGTGACAAATATTATTTCCATCATGCGATGCATCTTGGTTGCCCAATTCCCGACATAGATGGCGCCAAGAGCGAATCAACAAATTTGCGGGAATGTCTGTAAGTGGCATTGGTTGAAGGAATTGTGTGTGTGATGGCCTAGTGGTTATGAGGCTTGTCAAGCTTCTGAGAGACGTGGGCTCAAAACAAACCTCCTTATTTTTTTTTCAGCAAATTATTTCAAGGTTTCTTGTCAACAGGACATTTCCTGTAATACTTTATTACCTGCATATACACCAAAGAGCAAAAAACATCATGACCACCTGCCTAAATGATATTGGTCCCACCACGTGCCGCCGAAACAGCTCTTACCCGGCGAGGCATGGATGCTACAAGATCTCGGAAACGACCCAGTCGCCTGGCTATTACAATTTGGTCTTTGTCAAACTCAATTAAGCCTGCTGCCTTTCCCATATGAAGAACAAGAATCACACTAATTAACAGAGCTCAATATCAGATGTTATTCATACCGTTTCATGATCTTCACACGCGCATGATATTCACACGGCGCGTGTGAAGATCATGAAATGGTATGAATAACACCTGATATTTATATGTGTACAATATATGTATACACCTGATATACATATATGCACACATATAAATATCAGGTGGATTGGATTGTTTTACCTCTGAGCGGCACTTTTTTGCACACCATGGGCTAAATGGCCAGGCCACAAGGACCCCGAAGGCTCAGAGTTGGGTTGTTTTAACTCTGAGCGGCACTTTTTTCACACCATGGGCTAAATGGCCAGGCCACAAGGATCCCGAAGGCTCAGAGAAGGTTGGGGGAGGGGATCCACTGGAACAGCTGTTGGGAAACAGATGGTAGCCTCCCATCAAGGCCATCCAGCGTGTTCTTTAACGTGCACAGGGTATGTCTCTCCCGCACACGGGGCCACGGCTTAACGTCCCATCCGACGGACGGCGGCCTTTCCAAGCCCATCGGTGTCCCCTACTGACCGTGGGCAGGGCAGGGAATTTTGCGGAGATAAATCTCAATGCTGACCCAGGTGGGACTCGAACCTGGGAACTACAGATTACGAGCCTGGCGCGCTACCGACTGAGCCACCCCCTCCCCTAAATATCAGGTGTATACACCTGATATTTATATGTGTGCAATAGGATATATATATATGTGTGCAATAGGATATATATATATGTGTGCAATAGGATTTTATGTAAAATTTTATGTAAAATTTATGCAAATCGAACCAACTGCAGTTGATTCGATTTGCATAAAGACGAGCTGGTCATAATGCTTTGGCTCTTCGGTGTACACGTCGTATCAGAATAATATGACCACAGATGCTTACGCAGTATCTTGGGCATTAGGTGGTTCAACTTTGTAACTAATGATGAGGTTAGGCAAAGGAGTTTGCAACCTCCTTTAAGCAGCATATTGTGCAGAGAGAGACTCCGTTGGTTTGGCCATGTTGCCCGTGTGAATAATTATAGATTGGCGAATAGGGTTATGAACAGTGTGCCTAAAGGCCTCAGAAAGAAGGGGAGACCTAGGATGCGGTGGGCAGACAATGTCAAACAGGACCTTGTTAGAATTGGTGTGCAGTGGCCAGATGCAGTAGATGTAGCTCAGGATAGACTTGCTTGGAGAACTAAATTGCACGGTCTGGTTGGACATCCGTAGCCCATGGCTGCTTGAGGATGATGATGATGATGAGGTGGTTATATTATTCTGATACGACTGTGCAATGTCAATGAATTGCAGGAATATTCAAAATAATTTTATCGACAAATACCTTTTAAGTAAATAATTCAGCCTGTTATAAATAAAACATTCGCGAGATAGTAATGAAATGCATACACATTTTCGACAATTGAAGTTGGATCCATCTTATTATCGATATATACCTATCATTAGATGAGTAATATAAATATTTACAATCATTTATTACTTAGCTCAGTAATTATCGTTTATTTCCTGCACGGGAAATTCATTTTAAATTTCTTATACACTCGTAAACTTACAATTAGGCAGCTAACTCTATATCATATGGGGGGCGGCTCAGTCGGTAGCGCGCCAGGCTCATAATCTGTAGTTCCCAGGTTCGAGTCCCAGCTGGGTCAGCGTTGAGATTTATCTCCGCAAAATTCCCCGCCCTACCCACGGTCAGTAGGGGACACCGATGGGCTTGGAAAGGCCGCCGTCCGTCGGATGGGACGTTAAGCCGTGTCCCCGTGTGAGGGAGAACCATACCCTGTGCACGTTAAAGAACACGCTGGATGGCCTTGATGGGAGGCTACCATCTGTCTCCCAACAGCTGTTCCAGTTGGTCCCCTCCCCCAACCTTCTCAGAGCCTTCGGGTCCATGTGACCTGTCCATTTAGCCCATGGCGTGCAAAAAATCAAAAGTGTGCCATTTAGCCCATGGCGTGCAAAAAATCAAAAGTGTGCCATTTAGCCCAAGTGCCGCTCAGAGGTAAAACAACCCAACCCAACCTATATCATATGGAGGGGCGGGGGTGGCTCAATCGGTAGCGCGCCAGGCTCGTAATCTGTAGTTCCCAGGTTCGAGTTCCAGCTGGGTCAGCGTTGAGATCTATCTCCGCAAAAATTCCCCGCCCTGCCCACGGTCAGTAGGGGACACCGATGGGCTGGGAAAAGCCGCCGTCCGTCGGATGGGACGTTAAGCCGTGGCCCCGTGTGCGGGAGAGCCATACCCTGTGCACGTTAAAGAACACGCTGGATGGCCTTGACGGGAGACTACCATCTGTCTCCCAACAGCTGTTCCAGTGGGTCCCCTCTCCCAACCTTCTCTGAGCCTTCGGGGTCCATGTGACCTGGCCATTTAGCCCATGGTGTGCAAAAAAGTGCCGTTCAGAAGTAAAACAACCCAACCCAACCTATATCATATGGAAACCTCAGCGACAGCAATAGGATAGCAACTCGAGCGCCATATCCTCCTTCATGCCAAATTATTAATAAGCAACCAATATGATGGTTTTATTAGTAGATGTTACCTGAAATGTTAATGCAGGATTTCCGGTGATTAAATCTTAATCACTAAACTATCTGTGTTCATTTAAACTACACACAGTACCATACAATAATTATTAAAAAATATAAGTGTAATTAATACAGTACATATCACTTTAGACAGCTCTTGTTGGGAAGCCATATTTGTAGTGATTGCTTCACATTTCACTGTCACCGTAAACTAATAAAATTAACTACACATATTTTTACAAAAAAAAAATAACTTACCGGAATGCACCGGAGCGATGTATCCGCCATTATGCGGTGATAACTGCTGAGTTTGCAATAATCGCCTAGTGATGGCGCTGTAACCAGTGATATGATCTCTATGTATCGATATTGTTGCGGGCCCGCTTCACAGCTGCTCAGACCTAGCTTTAACTTTCAAAAGGTTGTAGGCTGTGCGGCAAATGATAGACACTATCATGGTAAATGATGAAAACTTCTGGGCGCATTAAAACTTGTCCCGTAATATTCCGAGCATATTACTTCCAATTTCAAATTCCAATTTCGAATGTATTACTTCACTAAAATGCTTATTGAATGGGAAAAAGCAAAAAAGAAAGAGGACAAGATGCCTTACGAGACAAATTTTTATGTACATTAATAATAATAATAAAATCTTTATTAAGCCTTAGTATGATTATATACATAGATTACCCCGCTAAGCCTTATGGCAGTCTTGTAAAAAATAACTTGAAAAAAATAACGCTTATATCCTGTAATGGGAAATAACAGCAAGGTTATTTGCTCTGAATCCTGAACATTGTTGCACAGCCCTGAATGTCAGATTTGTGGCTTTGAAATCCCTAAGAGGAGATGCAGATTTTACGATACATCTGTTTTTTGATATTTTAAAATTCCTATTGAGAAGAAAAGCTACCCATTTTAAAAATTAATTGTGTAAATGGATACTCTTTTATGCTCTGTTTCACTATGAACGAAAGACTTCGCTCAGCATCTAAGGCAAACGAGGCTAGGTGCACGTTCGCATTGCTTCTTGCACGGCATAAAGGAAGAACTGTTCATAAAACGAGGTTTCTGCAGGAGGAGAAGGTGAAAGGGAGCGAATGTAATGGAGTCAAACGAGCAGCTTTGGATTGGATTGTTTGGATTGTTTTACCTCTGAGCGGCACTTTTTTGCACACCATGGGCTAAATGGCCAGGTCACATGGACCCCGAAGGCTCAGAGAAGGTTGGGGGAGGGAACCCACTGGAACAACTGTTGGGAGACAGATGGTAGCCTCCCGTCAAGGCCATCCAGCGTGTTTTTTAACGTGCACAGGGTATGGCTATCCCGCACACGGGGCCACGGCTTAACGTCCCATCCGACGGACGGCGGCCTTTTCAAGCCCATCGGTGTCCACTACTGATCGTGGGCAGGGCGGGGAAATTTTGCGGAGATAAATCTCAACGCTGACCCAGCTGGGACTCGAACCTGGGAACTACAGATTACGAGCCTGGCGCGCTACCGACTGAGCCACCCCCGCCCCCAAACGAGCAGCAAAAAGCAAGAGCCAATTTTTATTCTGTTCTAGTCGGAAAAGTAACGTTATTCTACTTATTATAAACTCATTAGCAATAACTACAAAATTGAGCAATAATGCGAATCAAAATGTTTTAAATCAATGCAGCATATCCCAACAGACTTCCCATGATTACTATCATAAAAGCAGTTGTGATTATTTTGAAAACGGGCAGATGACTTCCTGCTCATAAGACGATGCAATTCTAAATTTTTATAGTCCTCTATGGAAGCATAATAAATAACATTCAAATCTTTAATCTTAGTTTTAAATTTAGCTCAAAATTTTAAAACTACAAAAATTTAGAATTGCTTTTTCTTATGAGCAGGAAGTCATATGTCCGTTTTCAAAATAATCACAACCTGCTTTTATGATACAAATGAAGAGAACACTCTTAGGAAATGTTCGATTGATATAAATTTTTGATTATGCGATTGAAAACATTTTGACCACAAATACCGAGACATTTATAAATACACCTTTTATAAGTACCCATTTATAAATAAATACACACAGGTTTCACCTGATGGACTACGAACGGGGGTGGCTCAATGGGCAACGCGCCATCCTCGTGATCTGCAATTCGAAGGTTCGAATCCCAGCTGAGATAGAGTTGAGATTTATCTCCGCAAAACTCTCCGCCCTGCCCACAGTCAGCAGGGGACACCAATGGGCTTGGAAAGACCGCCATCCGTCGGATGGGACGTTAAGCCATAGTACCATGTGAGGACAGCAACAACCTGTGCACGTTAAAGAACACGCTGGATGGCCTTGACGGGAGGCTAAAATCTGTCTCCCAACAGCTGTTCCAGTGGGACCCTTCCTCCAACCTACTCTAAGCCCTCAGGGTCCTTGTGACCTGGGCATTTAGCCCATTGTGCGCAAAAAAGTGCCGCTCAGAGGCAAAAGAACCCAACTCTGATGAGTTCCATAGAAACATGATCGATTACATATTAATTATCAGAAATGGGTTAGTTCGATTAGAAATACCGGATCATATAGTGTTGCCGATATTGGATCTGATCATTACCTGGTCAAAAGTGTCTTGCAGCTGAAGCTTAAGAAATATTGTGCTAAGGCTGAGAGAATTTTCTTTAACACTGAAGCTCTGAAAGATCCATATACTTTAGCCAAAGCATACCAAGATAGGATATACAGTCATTATGACTATAGTGGTTTGCTTACTACCGAGGTTGAGAAAGAATGGAATCAGTTTAAACAATCTTTACTTCAAAGTAATGGCATTGTTTTGGGTAAAAAGGAAGAAAGTTATTTCAGTGATAAGATTATGAAGCTTATTTCTGAAAGGAGAAATTGCAGGAATATTTTGAATCAAAACCCTACTAGTCCTAACAAGACGACATTACAAAGAGTTTAGGAAACGTGTAAAAGATCAGTTAACAGCTGATAAGAATCGTTGGCTTTGATAGCTTGGCTGGCAAAGCAGAGGAAACAGTACAATAGCAGGGAGTTGGACCAGATGGTTAATGTTTTCTGTGAGAAGAAATAAACAGGTACACAGGGATTGAGAGATGAACATGGTAAGGTGGTTTGAGAGAGAGGATTCTGTGATGGCTAGGTGGGCTGAGCATATCAGGGATGTACTGAACAATGTGATTATTTCTGCTCCCATTGTTTGTGATGAGGATAGATGCATATTGGCTTTAATGTTGGCCCTATATCACATTCTGAAGTCACTTTGGCTATCTCTAAATTAAAGCTGCATAACTCCCCAAGGGTAGATGAAATTATAACTGAAATGCTTAGAGCTGGGAACGTTAATTGTGTCACGTGGTTGATTGTAATTTCGAATGTTTTTAATGATAAAGGTGTTGTTCCCAAAGATTTTATTAGAGCTATTAATATCCCTATTTTTAAAAAGGACGATTGCATAATCGTGATAATTATAGGGGAATTAGTCTACTTTCTGTTCTAAGTTCTTTTTTTTGTGCCTAATAGAACTAAGAATTTGGTTGATGGACAACTGCGTGATGAGCAGTGTGGATTCAGAAGTGGTAGCGGAAGAATAGATCAAATATTTTAACTTAAGAAGATTGTTGAGAAATGTTAGAGATTCAGAAATCTGTGGATGCTAGCTTTATAGATTTCAAAACGGCTTTTAACTCTCTTGATCGTCATAATTTGTGGTTGATCGTGAGATCTTATGGCACATCACACAAGTTAGTTAACATAATGAAAGCTCTCTATAATAACACTGAGTCGTGTGTGAGAGTTGGTAAGGCTTGTAGCAATTGGTTTAGCATTGTTAAGCGTAGTTCGAGAAGGGTGCATTTTGTCTCCTTTTCCCTTTTGTTTGGTTATTGATTATGTTACGTGGAATTCTTTGCAAGGGGAAACATTTGACCTCAAGTGGTCTCGAAATTTAAACATTTAGGATTTGGATTACGTAAATGATTTGGCCTTGTTGGCTAATGATGTTGAGATGTTGATACTGTTGATGAGACTGGTAATAGAGTACAGTTGGTGATAAACAGGAAAAAAAGGGAAAGTAACGAAATTGGTCAGGGAGATGGTGCTTCAGTTGTTTTCAATGGTTTTGCTCTTGAGAAAGTGAAAAATAAATATTTTGGGAGCTGTTTAACAGACACTGGTGATGTGAAGAATGTGATAAAGAGTAGAATAAGGATTACTGCTGGGACCTTTAGGAATCTTTGGAGAGTGTTGAAAAATAGACATATACACCTAAAGACTAAAAGTTGGCTGTTTAATAGTTTGGTTCTTTCAAGAGTTGGTTATGGTAGTGAAACCTGGACCCTTTATAAGCAAGATAACAGGAATCGTAATGACTTTGATCCAGATATTTACGCAGTATCTTGGGCTTGACTTTATAAGTAATGTTGAAGTTAGAAGAAAGAGTCAGCAACCTCCCTTAAGCAGCATATTGTGCAAAGGGAGACTGTATTGATTAGACCTGTATGCATAACTATAGATTAGCGAATAGGGTTATGAACAGTGTATACCTAAAGGCCTCAGAAAGAGTGGGAGACCTAGATGCGGTGGGCAGACAATGTCAAGCAGGACCTTGCTAGGAATGGCCAATAGTGGCCAAATGAAGTAGCTCTAGCTAAGGACCGACATGACATAGCTGGAGAGGAAATTTACAGTCTGGTAAGATTTCCGCAGCCCATGCCTTTGAGAATTTTGTATGGATATGCGCAAAATTTCGGACTTTTCTCATGGGGAAAAATGTTTTTAAAATATTATATTATTTACATTATAAATTGTACACTGTACTACAGTCGACCCTCGTTTAACATCACTAAAACGTTCTGGGAAAAGTTACGTTAACCGAAAGTGACGTTAAACGAATTACATGTTCAATGGCGTTTTAGGTAATTCGTTTCAGAGACCCAGAAATAAAAATTTATTTCCCCCAAAGCTATTAATTTTAGGGTTAGCAAATGTTTTTAAGTTCATAACTAATGTTTTATGCATATTAATTAACATGCATTGCATATGTAAATTGAATAATAAACATATAATAACAATAAGAAAGCTTTATTTATCTTGGTCTTGTCCATGCTAAGCTTGAGGTGATGGAGAGGTGAGGTGAGGAGGAGGAGGATTAGTGTTGGGAAGAAAAGTCTCCCGCAAAAGTATCAGGGTGTTCTTCTATGTACTATACCTCTTCTTCTGCAGGAGGAATCTCTTGCATGACGGTGCTTCCTTCTTTCGAGGTTGAAGGAGAATCTCTTGTCAGAATTTTGAAGAAACTGTGTAAGGTGTTCTGTTTTTTCCTCTCATTCAACAGTTTTTTAAAACAGGCCACACTGCTGTTTCCGAAGGAGCAGATGTTTAACTCTGTCTCCTATATGTTAGAATGGAAAGCTGCGATCTCCTTACATTCCAGGAATTGTTTTATCTCTGCAGTAGAGACAGTCACTCTCTCTTCTTCTGGCTCATCCTCACCACTGTCAGATTCCTTTGCATCTCTTGAAGATCTGCTGCATTTAACTCCCTCTCATGCTCTTGAAGAAGTTCCTGCACATCATCAGCATCAACTTCCAATCCCATTGCCCGCCCAAGGTGAAGAGCGATGCGTGACGTAAACGGAGTAGATGACGAAAAACGAATGAACTTATGCCAATGGAAGCTTTGACGCTAAACGAAAAGAAGTAAATCGAGCGTGAGTTGTTTTACCTCTGAGCGGCACTTTTTTGCACACCATGGGCTAAATGGCCAGGTCACAAGGACCCCGAAGGCTCAGAGAAGGTTGGGGGAGGGAACCCACTGGAACAGCTGTTGGGAGACAGATGGTAGCCTCCCGTCAAGGCCATCCAGCGTGTTCTTTAACGTGCACAGGGTATGGCTCTCCCGCACACGGGTCCACGGCTTAACGTCCCATCCGACGGACGGCGGCATTTCCAAGCCCATCGGTATTCCCTACTGACAGTGGGCAGGGCAGGGAAATTTGCGGAGATAAATCTCAACACTGACCCAGCTGGGACTCGAACATGGGAACCACAGATTACGAGCCTGGCACGCTACCGATTGAGCCACTCCCGCCCCATCGAGCGTGGCGTTAAACGAGGTTCGGCTGTATTATAATTATATATGTATATATTGTACAATAATATAACATATATTTATATTATAAAATTCAAATATTTAAACTTTTTTCCAGAATGAAACGAATAAAATGTGCTTTCCATGATTTATGATGTCACCGATTTGCAAATCTAGACACTTGACCAAATTAAAATTATTTTTCAACTAGATTATGTTCAAACAGGATTTCGTCTGCTGGAATTCATCGCGTGTCGAAGTTGTAAAATTACCAGTATTATCACATATTATTTGTGAAGTTCATAAATCTTGAATTTATTTTTTCACTAAGAAAACCTTTTCTATTTTACATTTCCCATTTCCCAAATTATTACTCAACTCGATAAGTGGATTATTTACCGAGTGACTTCTTCAATAACAGAAAAAAATTAGCAAAACTCTCTCATTTTTAAGTAGATTATTGGAAAAGATATAGAATTTTGTCCCCGTAGAAAAGAAGGAAATAAACATTCCACTCAAAAGAGAAGAAGAGAATTTTTTTCTATAGCTTTGATGAAAAACCAAGGGACCCAATGGGAGAAGAAAAGAAAATTGTTACCTAAAGAAAAAAAAATATTTTTGAGCCTAATGAAAAAGAAATATAGTTTGTTTCTTTTTTTCCGATAGATATTGCCCCAACAGGAAGAAGTAGAAAAATATGTCCCAATAAAATAACAAAATAATCTTTAAACCCAACAGAAAGATAAAAATAAATGTTTTCATCCGAAGAGAATAAGAAAATAAATTTTTGTACTAGAGAGAAGAAAACAAACTTAAATTATCAAAAGGAAAAAGAATTTTCACTCAACCGAAAGAATAAAATATTATTGTATGCCAAAGAAGAAAATTAACCTTATTCCAAAGGGGAAAATTTAAAAAGAAAATTGTAAGAGTAGTGCGACGAAATGGGAAAAAAAATAGGTTTCATATCCAAAGGAAAAAAAAAAATTGCATCCAAAGGGAAAAAAAAGGAAATTTATTTTATAACAGAAGGAATGAAGAAATAGTCTTGAAATAAAATTTAACCCAAAGGAAAGAAGAAAACGAATATTTGGTGCATTTCAATGTAATTATTATTTTCTTAAAAATGGTGCACAATTCTACATCAAAGCTGAAAACCAATTTGAATTCGGAAACAATACATAAGGGGGGTCCATTCATATTCTTTCATTTATGTATCGTTTTCTGTTAGTTCCTGAATTATAAATTAGCAAAGCTAAGTTTAAACTAACCGACGACTAAACTGACAAAAATTTCTTATCATATTAAGAAAGAAAATGAAGGTGTTAATTTATTTATGTGTTTAGCAAAACCCTTATATCGTATTTGCCGAAGAAATCCGATGAATTCCCACCTAAGTCGAACGCGAATTTTGCGCCACCAGAAACACGTTCCCGCCACTGTGGTGTTGTTGCGCGTAAATTTGCATATCTGCGGCGCTCTTGTTGACAGAGTAAATAAAAGATGGTCTTCTGCGCAGATGTTGAAAACCTTTCGTGACAACGGTCGGGAATAGATAAATAATTGCGCACTTCGTGATGACATCGGATAAATGAAGCCATTGCAATTTTTCTTCGGGAACTGAAAAAGAGAAAGTTTGCTCTTCAAACAGGAAGATGTGGATGTTTGCTTCATTATTTACTGTCTCCCGTCCTGTCTATATATGTCGAAGGTCTTTTCTCCTGGCTCAATAAAGGTGGCACCGTAATACGAAGCGAAATCCTTGGTCGAATGAACGGGGAAAAGGATGTAATCTCATTGATTGCATAAGTACGTCCATTAGTTTTAATTTAGTGCTACTAATTTATGAACCTAAGCCTTTAACTGAGTTTTTTTGCTGAGACCAACCTGCCAAATCAAACACTTGAGATCCAGTTGTGCCGCGTGCAATTTTCTAGAATTCACGGAATGTACACAGAAAAGGAAAAAGCACCGCGTCCACCTTTTCTTTTTCCAAATAGATCGCGATCAACTCAGCCAGTGTTGGACTGTCAGTCGTAAGTCTTAAGTTTAAAGAATCGATTGCTGACTTTGTCAGAGTTAAGAATTTCTTAAGTTATCTCTTGCCCAGCTCTTGATGCGAAAGGAGAATGACCTGAAACTGAAAAAGCATCCATTCGTCAGATGGACGAACTGAGATGGGGCTGCGTTCAGCTGCATCTGTCGAACGTTAAGGAATGTTGTGGAATGACTGTGAAAAGAAGTGCACATGGCAATGAAAAGAAATACTCGTGAGAGGGAAGGAAAGTACTCATGGCAATAAAGAGAAGTACCCGGGCAATAAAGAGTACTCATGGCAATAAAGAGAAGTACACATGGCAATAAAAAGAAGTACTCATGGTGATAAAGAGAAATATCCATAGTAATAGAGACAAGTACCGATGTCCATGAAGAGTAGTACACATGGCAATAAAGAGAAATATCCATAGTAATAGAGACAAGTACCGATGTCCATGAAGAGTAGTACACATGGCAATAAAGAGAAATATCCATAGTAATAGAGACAAGTACCGATGTCCATGAAGAGTAGTACACATGGCAATAAAGAGAAATATCCATAGTAATAGAGACAAGTACCGATGTCCATGAAGAGTAGTACACATGGCAATAAAGAGAAATATCCATAGTAATAGAGACAAGTACCGATGTCCATGAAGAGTAGTACACATGGCAATAAAGAGAAATATCCATAGTAATAGAGACAAGTACCGATGTCCATGAAGAGTAGTACACATGGCAATAAAGAGAAATATCCATAGTAATAGAGACAAGTACCGATGTCCATGAAGAGTAGTACACATGGCAATAAAGAGAAATATCCATAGTAATAGAGACAAGTACCGATGTCCATGAAGAGTAGTACACATGGCAATAAAGAGAAATATCCATAGTAATAGAGACAAGTACCGATGTCCATGAAGAGTAGTACACATGGCAATAAAGAGAAATATCCATTGTAATAGAGACAAGTACCGATGTCCATGAAGAGTAGTACACATGGCAATAAAGAGAAATATCCATAGTAATAGAGACAAGTACCGATGTCCATGAAGAGTAGTACACATGGCAATAAAGAGAAATATCCATAGTAATAGAGACAAGTACCGATGTCCATGAAGAGTAGTACACATGGCAATAAAGAGAAATATCCATAGTAATAGAGACAAGTACCGATGTCCATGAAGAGTAGTACACATGGCAATAAAGAGAAATATCCATAGTAATAGAGACAAGTACCGATGTCCATGAAGAGTAGTACACATGGCAATAAAGAGAAATATCCATAGTAATAGAGACAAGTACCGATGTCCATGAAGAGTAGTACACATGGCAATAAAGAGAAATATCCATAGTAATAGAGACAAGTACCGATGTCCATGAAGAGTAGTACACATGGCAATAAAGAGAAGTATTCATGGCAATAAAGAGATGTACCCATGGCAATAAAGAGAATTATTCGTGACAATAAAGAGAAGTACCCATGGCAAAGAAAGCACTCATGGAAAGGAAGAGTTAATTTTGGCATTGAAGAAGAGTACTCATGACAATGGAGAGGAATACTCATGGCAACGGAGAGAAATACTCATGGCAAGGGAGAGGAATACTCATGGCAACGGAGAGAAATACTAATGGCAAGGGAGAAGAATACTCATGGAAAAGGAGAGGAATACTCATGGAAAAGGAGAGGAATACTCACGGCAAAGGAGAAGAATATTCATGGAAAAGGAGAGGAATACTCATGGCAATGAAGGGAATGTGCTCATTCCAATTAACAAATCATATTATTTTATTTTAAGAACAATGGAAGAGAATTTAGAGCTTCTTCCATTTTTACCTCATTTTAAAAACCCGAGCTATTGTTTTCACTTTGGCGTCTGTCTGTAGATTTATCTTTTTTGCTTTAAGAGATAAAGAAAAATATCTTTTAATTTGGATAGATATTACGATATTCCAACAGCTTTATTAGCACCCCCTAGGAGAGGAAAAAATTGGAAATGGCCAAAATGAAACGAATATTACGACCTATTTACGCCAGAAGCATGAAAGTTTGGTGATAGAATGTGGTGATCAAGAGGTTCACATCAGCAGTAACGATTTGACCCTTTACCCCAATGGGATGGTAAAACACAACTTTTTAAAAAAGTAAAGAGGAAAATATTTATATTTTATTGTTGGTAATAAAATATTACTAATTTCATTTTTTCAATCTTCCATTAGTACTAATTTCTATCTGTAGAGGGTGCTACAGTCTGGAAATAAAAACCTTCATTCGCTCCGAAAACGAGCATCCAATATTCGCCGGCGCAAATAACTTATTCTTCTAGTTATTTCCGTATTTGAGTGATTTGTTTTAATTCTTCCGTAACTGCACATGGGGAGGTTTTCATTCATCCTAAACAATATTTGCTGCTATACAAAATTAATATCTGTCATTTCATATTGTAATATTACAGACAAACCAATTTTGTTACTAATGTCAATATTGATTGTTTCCAGGGAAGGATCGTGCTTGGACGTTTCTTAGTAACACAATAAATATGCAACGCATTTGTTAAAATTTTGTATAATTCTGTGCATTTGGTAAAATAAATAAATAAGTTGATAGCTAAATAAATTAATTAATTTGTAAGACTTTTACTCCAAAATCCTATCTGCCGCTTCTTTTCTTTTTTTGGAAGAGGAACATAGCGATTTTTTTTTTCTTGTTATAATAATTTATTGTGACTAATAACAATTTCCGATGTTAGACGTCATGGACTTCGCCAGGAGTGAGCAAGAAATTATTCGGAAGGAAGGCAAATTTTTTTCACTATAAAAAAACTGAACTTGAAATAATTAAAACATTCAATGCAAATTAATTTCAAATTTTCTCGGATTCGAAGCTGAGGGTAGGGGAGCAAATGTTCCACTTTCTACCCCTTGCCCATCCCCCGTTGGACCTTCCTCCCCCGTTAAATATTGACCAACGTTTGTGGCCGCCATTCAAATCATCTCCGAGCCACTGCAAGCCGACTGAAAAACTGGGCACGTGCTATTTCTGGAATGCCATTTAGTGTTTCTTTCTCCTCGGCTTAAATCACTATTTACTCATTAGCTGAAATTAGAAGGAGAAAAAAGGAGGGAGACTTCCGATGCGTGCGGTGATTTCCTTCAACCCTTTTTTGCTTTCAAAATATTTCCGGATCAGTGGCGAGAATTAATGGCGCGCGGAAGATCTCTCAGTAGAAGATCCAAGTTTTTTTTTTTATATTTTTCTTCCTTCTTACGTCTGTCTTCTATCGGAGGCATTTATTTGCATTTATTTCTTAAGTCTAAATTAAGTTAAACAAGATGAACGTTTTTCCAACTTGAACGACGCTTTTTCTTTTCCTCTTCGACGGATCATTCCATTTCGCTTCCTTTTCTTCCTATCCAAATTGAAAGAGTAGTCGCTTTGCATATTTTTTTAAAGAGCAGCGACATGTTGCCAGTTCCTTGCGACATTTTTTTCTACCTTTTTCGCCTTTGCAAAAATTTGAAATACTTCGGAATGAAGAGAAGAGAAACCATCAAAGACAAACGAGTTCATTTAATCCAACAGCGAAACAAATATTCCACCTTCGCGTGCTTTGTATCCCTACACTCCTAACAGATAGATTAACTTTTCGTAGAAGAGATCTAAACTTTGAATCGAGACAGCCTTTCCTCTCCGTTCAATAAAAAAACACTTTAATCAGAAGTGCAACTGCATCAGCCTAATTCTAATTCTTTGCTTAAGACCTAATTGCCACCAACATCTCCATAAGAATTCGACATGCTTCTTTTGCAAATAGAACTTAACAACTTGTCCCTTTGGACCATATATGATCTATTATATAATTCTTTATTTTCAAAGTAACCTCTTTTTTACACTTCCAGTTATTACATGTAAATTTTTCGTCAATTAATATACTAACTTTTAACCATTGACGTTTCTAACTCAACACAACACATTGTAGGTGATAAAAATATCTGAGGAGTGAGAGGTCCCTCTCATTTTCATCATGTAGAGTGGATTGGGATTTTTTTTACCTCTGAGAGGCACTTTTTGCACACAATGGGCCATGTCACAAAGACCTCAAACGGCTCAGAGAAGGTTGAGGAAAGGTGCTCACTGGACAGCTGTTAGGAGACAGTTGGTATATCTTGTCATGGCTATCCAGCGTGTTCTTTAAGATGGATCTCTTGCACACGATGCCACGGCTTAATCTCTCATCCGAAGAGCAAGGCAAACTTTCTGTGCTGTGTTGCTCTAACTGAGGCAGTGGTCAGCAATGACTTCGGTCTTGGTAGGGGCATGTCCTTGTATGAGAAGGCCTGTGGAAGCTAGGAGTAGCTTCTAGGATTCTTCTCTGTCCTACATGTCAAAAGGAAAACAAGAATTGCAGATTACGAGCCAGGCGTGCCATCGGGCTGAAACAACCCCGCCCTCACGTTTTAAATCTTCTAGTGTCATCAAACACTAGAAGATTTAAAATTTGATTAATGACAGTTAGAGCCTTTCTTCTCAACTGGGAAACGCGATAATAAATAAAATATAGAAAATAAATAAATTAGTGGGCACAAACTAAAAGATATCAGAAATTTTTCTTTGATAGCCTCATTTTTAGGGTAATTCAGTTGTCATGTTGAAGTAGCATCCATTGTGTTAAAATATAAATTTAATCTGGGGAGTTTTAGTGGTGTGTTTACCCTAATATATTACGCCATAGGGTGAGAATGAAAGGAATTATCAGCATCTTAATAAAATTCAGTATAATTTAAAAAAAACGTTATTCAACACAAAAGTATTTATAAAGGCGGAGCAACCCGTTGTAAGGATAGTTTAGGGGAGAAAATATCATTGCAAGGCACAGGGAAAACTGGAACATAGAAAATAAAGTCATAACCCTGGCGCTCTAGTGAGTAAACCAATCTCTAGCTGGTTCTACTTCATCTTCGTTTGCTTTAAAAAATCTCCCCAGTCAAGTATGATGACGACACGCGATTCTATTTTGTCTCTTTACACCGAGAGCTGTGTTTACAGCGGAGATGATTCTGACAAAATTTTCGACTTATATAACTCGTCACGTTTGGTCACTTCGGGTATTTATAAACCTTATTTCGTCTTCTTTGGAGCGGTGGCAAAATTCTTTTGCTCTTCCTAATAAAGAGCAATTGTTCGTAGAGAGGCGCTTATTTTGCTTCTTCAGCTTCTACGATCCTTCAATTGATGCAGATGATTGCACCACGAATTCGTCATTACGCACGGAGAGTAGTAACCGATGGGCATGTTACGAGGCAGATGTCTATGCAGCGTCACGAGACCTACTCCATGCCACATCACATATCGCATGCGAATGGTAAACGGCTAAGCGCACACGAGCACAAAATGGATGCGGCAACTGTTCCCTCTCTCTCAGTGGCCACGCAAGAGTGAGTCTGATCTCAGTTGCACATGAAAGCCTGCGAGGCAGAATAGCGATCTCTTTGCAGCCGGTACTGCACATAAGCTTTCACTGTGTAGCTGTTTCCGAAGCCATCGGATAACGAATGAGGACTTGCTCTTTGCTCTGGTGCACTAAGATGCAACAATGCAAGGATTTAGGTGCCTCAAACGACGTCTCGTGAAACAACAGAACAACATAGACGACGGAAATTGTTGGGTGGGGTGAGGTCGGTGGGCGAGGTCGGTAGCGCGCTAGCCGCGTAATCTACAGTTCCCAAATTCGAGTCCCACCTGTGTCGTGATGAGCTTTATTTCCGCTAACCCCGTCCTGCCATCGGGGTGAAGAGAGAACACCTATGGGCCCGGAAAGACCAGCGCGCGTTGGATGTGCGTGTTAAAGAATACTCTGGATAACATTTAAAGGAAAGCTGCCATCTGTCTCCTAGCAACTGTTCAGTGGGTCTCTTTTCCCTAGCCTGCTCTGAGACCTTGGGGTTCTTGTGACCTGATCATTTATGACTCTGCAAAAACATTCTGTGTGCAAAAAAAGGGCGGCTCATTAGGTAATGCAACTCCCAGGCCTGATTTTCGCACAGGCCAACGTGTAAGCTCCCTAGTATGGTAGCCAAATAAGCTTTGCAACTCTGATAAAAAGCAGAAGGGCAGCAACTGAACTAAGTGCTGCAGAAGCTGAAAAAGAAAACAGCTCTAGTAAGTGCTGCAGTTCATAGAAGGAAAGCATCTCATATAAGAGGGACGCAATTCAGAAAATTGCTGCATCTCTGTTGATGGAGGCAGCAGAAGTGAACGAAGCTCTCAGTGCGTTGGAGATTTAACGGAAATCACTTATGACAAGAAATTTTTATTTCACTTCTTTATTCACAAGAACATAAAATGCAATATATTTTGGCTAAAATAGCTAAAATTGCTGATCTGTAAGTAATTGAATAAAGCATTCCTATTATACAAATGCACTAAATATTTAACATCAATTTTATCAGAAAATATCAAAAAGCACCAAAAATTCAGAAAAAAAAATCAATAATTGTATTGATTTATCCAAGTTTTCTTTTCATCTACTGTAAATATTTGGCATTTAAAATTTCACTTGAAATTAAATTTAAAGTATTTGATGCTTTCTGACACATCTTTCACAATTGTCTTTGAATTTGGGTGGTTTATGATTATTTTTCAGTTCTTATTCTTCTATTTTTAAGTGTGTTCTATTCTTTAAGCGTGTAAATAAATAATATTTTTGGATTATATTATAAATATATCGGTTTCTGTAGGAAAATAGATTGAAGTAATGAAGACTGTCCTTAAAGTTACATAATTTAATTTAAGTTTTGTTGGTCTTATTTCGTCTGTTATATATTAAAGGATTTTAATTTTTTCTTCATATTTTTTTAGATTTGCTGCATCATGAATTGTTATACCATAAAGTATGATAGATTCACGTACAGATTTGTAGGATGCAATGCGTTTTTGCGTTAAATATCTATCTTACTTTTTGAATTTTTAAAACATATAATCTAATATTTCCACACAAAATAGAGATATTCCTATTCCATATAAAATGCCCACCAATGTGCACACCAAGGTACGGTGTTTAAAAGAGATCGGAGGTTGTTTCAATCTGTAGGGAGCCAGGTTCGAGTCCCACCCAAGCCAGGATTCAGATTTATCTCTGCTAAAGCAGCGCCTGTCTTCAGTCAGAAAGGGAATACCGATGGGCTCGGAAAGGCCGCCGCCCATCGGATGAGAAGCAAAGCCCTGGTCCGGTATGCAGGAGAGTCATACCATGTGCACTTCAAAGAGCACACTTAATGGCCGTGACGGCTCCGTGTGGTGACAGATGGTACCGTGAGGCTGCATCTATCCCTCAACAGCTGTACGGTGGGTCCTCTCCCCCAACCTTCTCTGAGACCTAGGAGTCGGTCGGTTCTCTGGGTCCTCGCTCGAAGGTAGGGAATCTGGCCGATTATCCCAATGTGTGCGAACATGGGCCCCTCAGATGCGACACAACCCAACCCAACATTTACAAGCATAATCAGTGCTAAAATTTATATTTTCAGGGCAGTTTATTTTATGAATTTTTAACGAAGAAAATGTTAATTTCCTTTAAAATCTCTCTTTTACTTATATTTATTATTATTTTATATTATGAGGTAGGGTTGTCACTGTCCTTTCTGCTTTCTTGAGGTCAAAATGTCCTTACTTTCATGAAAAATCATGGACGAAAGAAACTTTTGCAAGTTCCAATGTCTGGTTGGCACATGAACCGTGTTGGAGACGCGGGACAGGTCTCCTTGCGCACATGTAAGCTTGACATCGCTCTCTGAGCATGTCTGTTCCACGCAACTTTTCTGTCCCAACTGCTTCATGTATGCACTTTCAGATTTGAAGAAACCGTATTGGTTGGTGATATAAAGCTTGACCACAGATGAATGAGAATGCAGATAGGTAATTTCCCTAGACTTCATGATTGCAATGAAACGATCACATCACCTCTTTCGGTCAGCTACGAACTCACAAAGAATAACCCACCATTTCCCATTTAGTAGAACCAAACTTAACAAATACAGCTTATTTAACTTAGAACGTAGCATTGTAGTGTAAATGTTTTTATAATACAATGAATTATAAAAAGAAATTACTTGGAAAGTGATAATACAATGATGATTTACATATATTTATGTGTAATTGGGAAAAGGAGCCAAGGAGAAGCAAATTTTACCTAATGTTCTTCCTTGGCAAATCAAAAAGTTGGCAACCACATTATGAGGTAAGAGAAGGAAATCATCGCTACTTAGAATTTAGATATGCAATCTGGCAACACTCATACAAAATTATGACGAAATGAAAATTTTCCCCTCTACTTCAATTTGATTCAGTTTCGGTTTAAGGCGGGATGCAATTCTGATTAGGATGGTTCAAAAAATGTCTTAGTAGAGCATAGACGTCCTAAGATGCATAGATGAACAAGGAAAAGTGTTTTTTTTTCATGCACAGAAAGCATGAAAAATACTTGGCGACAATCTAAATGTTGAACTTTCTGTACAGTATTTGTAGTTTTCTGAGTTATGATTATCGTAAATTTTACTTTCTGTTCTTTATCTTTGACTTCATTTCTCTCCTGAAAACTTGAGTAACCTAAATGGGCATTTTCAATTTCTGAAAATATTATTCTACTTCGCAACAGGGTATTTGGGTTCCAGATGTGAAGGAGGGTTGCTAAGAGTGTCGCATATTATGAAAGGGAACAAGAGTATCCCTCCCCCCTAAAGTTTCAACTCAGAAGGGGTTGAAAGATGCTCTTCCTCTTCCCAAAGAAGAAACAAAAAGGAATTAAAACATAGGTTATTGTTTTGCAGTGCTTTAAGCTTTGTTATAAATTCCAACATTCCCTCAATTGTCATTTTAAATGTAACTTTTATCAGCATGATAAGGCTGGGCTGGGCTGTTTTACCTCTGAGCGGCACTTTTTTGCACACCATGGGCTAAATGGCCAGGTCACATGGACCCCGAAGGCTCAGAGAAGGTTGGGGGAGGGGACCCACTGGAACAGCTGTTGGGTTGGGTTGGGTTGTTTTACCTCTGAACGGCTAAATGGCCAGGTCACATGGACCCCGAAGGCTCAAAGAAGGTTGGGGGAGGGGACCCACTGGAACAGCTGTTGGGTTGCGTTGGGTTGTTTTACCTCTGAACGGCACTTTTTTGCACACCATGGGCTAAATGGCCAGGTCATATGAACCCCGAAGGCTCAGAGAAGGTGGGGGAGGGGACCCACTGGAACAGCTGTTGGGAGACAGATGGTAGCCTCCCGTCAAGGCCATCCAGCGTGTTCTTTAACGTGTACAGGGTATGGCTCTCCCGTACACGGGGCCACGGCTTAACGTCCCATCCGACGGACGGCGGCCTTTCCAAGCGCATCGGTGTCCCCTACTGACCGTGGGCAGGGCGGGGAATTTTGCGGAGATAAATCTCGACGCTGACCCAGCTGGGACTCGAACCTGGGAACTACAGATTACGAGCCTGGCGAGCTACCGACTGAGCCACCCCCCGCCCCGGCATAATAAGGATAAACGGTTTAGTGCTATCTGTAAATAAATCCTTTTGAATGACGTTTCCGAACTCTTTTACTTGTATCTTCATTATTATATAAAAATCTAAACACTGAAAGGTTTTTAGGACAAAGTTGGATTTTTGAAGTCGAGGATAAGAGTAGGTTGGGTTGGGTTGTTTTACCTCTGAGCGCCACTTTTTTGCACACCATGGGCTAAATGGCCAGGTCACATGGACCCCGAAGGCTCAGAGAAGGTTGGGGGAGGGGACCCACTGGAACAGCTGTTGGGTTGGGTTGGGTTGTTTTACCTCTGAACGGCACTTTTTTGCACACCGTGGGCTAAATGGCCAGGTCACATGGACCCCGAAGGCTCAGAGAAGGTTGGGGGAGGGGACCCACTGGAACAGCTGTTGGGAGACAGATGGTAGTCTCCCGTCAAGGCCATCCAGCGTGTTCTTTAACGTGCACAGGGTATGGCTCTCCCGCACACGGGGACACGGCTTAACGTCCCTTCCGACGGACGGCGGCCTTTCCAAGCCCATCGGTGTCCCTTACTGACCGTGGGCAGGGCGGGGAATTTTGCGGAGATAAATCTCAACGCTGACCCAGCTGGGACTCGAACCTGGGAACTACAGATTACGAGCCTGGCGCGCTACCGACTGAGCCACCCCCCGCCCCACAGCTGTTGGGAGACAGATGGTAACCTCCCGTCAAGGCCATCCAGCGTGTTCTTTAAGGTGCACAGGGTATGATTCTCTTGTTGTCTGATGATGGTGGAATTCTAGATATATTACAATGGAAACAACATAGGAAATGGGTTTATTAATACCTCGAGCGAGCAATGACTACCACTTTTAGAAACGTTTTACGAGAAGGAAATTGTTTGTTTTTAATTTTGTGTGTCAAGGAAAAGAATAGAAGAGAGGAAAGGAATGTCTCTTTGACTTTGAACTCATTGCGTCCCAAAAATAAAAAAAAGACTGCTCCGGATGAAACAGCTCATTACGAAAAAGTTGATTTTATGTCGGATTGATGGAAAAATAGCGAAAAAATTGGTCGAAGGTAGGGAATAGAAAGAGAAACGGAGCGAAGGAATGGGAATAGAGTGAACGGAAGAAAAGAGGGGAAAGAGTAAGGCAAAGGGTAATGAACGAAGATGACCAGGGGGAAATTTTTCACAGTTAAAAAAGACTGAGTGAAATAGGCAGAAATGAACCTGGAGGTGATTGTAAATCCAGCAGTAGTCGAAAGAAGGAACATTTCATCAAATTATGGTGAAAAAAGACTTTTGGAATGTGAGATACAAAAAACTTAGGATGGGTAAGATTCTTACAGGATGGGGCCGTTAAGATGCGGACTCAAGTGATCTGCCTCTGAAGTCAACAAGATCCTCTGCTAATTCCAAAAGGGCTTTAGGAAAAATAAATATCTTTTTTGTAGTCGTAGAATATATTTCTGTAAACAGTTATCGTTTCTGTTTTCTAAATTAAAAGAAACTGACGAATACAAAAAAAAGGAAAAAAAAACTGATTCATAGGAAGATTTCTCTTTACATACACCGAAGAGCCAAAACATTGTGACCACCTACCTAATTTGATGTTTGACCTCCACGTGCCACCAAAACAGCTCTTACCCGGCGAGGAATGAACGCTACAAGATATCTAAAGCTGTCTTGTGGTATCTGGTACCAACACCTTACCAAGCAGATCCTTTAACTCTTGTAAGTTATGTGATTGAGCCGCCACAGATCGGATATGGTGTTCCAACACAAACCACAGATGCTCGATTGGATTGATGTATGGATAATTTGGAGAACAGGGCAATACCTAGAAGTCTTCCTCATGTTCTGCGAACCATTCTAGAACAATCCAAGCAGTGTGGCATGGTGCATTATCCTGCTGAAAGAAGGCACAACTAGAGGGATATACCGTTGCCATGAAAGGATATACCTGGTGTGCAAAGATATTTAGGTTAGGTGGTAGACGTCATAGTTTCCTGTACATGAATGACTGGACCCAAGGTTTCCCAGCAGAAATTGCCCAAAGCATTACATTTCCTCCACCAGCTTGTTTTCGTCCCATAGTGCATCCTGGTGACAACACTTCCCCTGGTAAACGACGAACACATACCCGGCTCAGGGCCCCCACATCCTGAAGCGGGCCCCCAGGCCAGGATCATTTGTGGGTTCCCCTACCTACCGCTAAGGTTAAGGGCAGCATGCTGCTCTACAGGATTTAGGATGAAATAAGTCAGTTTAAATGATGACACAAAAGTAATACTTATATTTATTAAAAAAAAAACTATATGGTAAAAACTTACAATAATATCAAAAATTGTTTCAAAGTATATTTTCTAGCTTTGGTCGTCGCAAATTTTTCAATAACTTCAGTAAAATTAATTTACTTAGCTAAATCATTTTCGATGCACAAAATTGCTAGATGATTAAGTCGCTCTTGACTAGTTGTTATTCTTTGTCACGTCTTCAATGAACTGCTGAACGATTAGCTGTTCATTGAAAACGGAAGAAACAGGAACCGGTACTGTACAAAACAGTTTAATGGCGACGCAGATATTGGCAAATATACCTTGCAGTGTTTTGTCGTAAATTGCGTTCAGAAGTCTAATCCGGCTTTTTTCAGTGCCGAAAAGTGTCATGTGAATACTTTTAAGGTGAAGGATTTCGTGCAGTAAGTCTTCTGGCAGATCTTTCTCATTTGTATTTACAAGTTTTGCTGCTTTTGCGGTAAGTTGGGTTGGGTTGTTTACCTCTGAGCGGCACTTTTTTGCACACCATGGGCTAAATGGCCAGGTCACATGGACCCCGAAGGCCCAGAGAAGGTTGGGGGAGGGGACCCACTGGAACAGCTGTTGGTAGATAGATGGTAGCTTCCCGTCAAGGCCATCCAGCGTGTTCTTTAACGTGCACAGGGTATGGCTCTCCCGCACACGGCTCCACGGCTTAACGTCCCATCCGACGGACGGCGGCCTTTCCAAGCCCATCGGTGTCCCCTACTGACCGTGGGCAGGGCGGGGAATTTTGCGGAGATAAATCTCAACGCTGACCCAGCTGGGACTCGAACCTGGGAACTACAGATTACGAGCCTGGCGCGCTACCGACTGAGCCATCCCCGCCCCTGCAGTAAGTTGACCATCGTCTAAGTTCTGGAAGTTCAAAATGGGTGAGAATAATTCACATATGGTATCTGCTGCTTCAAATATTCTCTTTAAATCATTGATACTAAAATCCAATACTGGGTAAACTACGGACACTAGACACCTGTGTCACAGTCTAAATAAATTGTGTGCCCGGTGTCGAGGGTTCGTCTTGTCCACTTGTGCAAGCCTCTGCCGACAAAGTTCAAAGACACCGTTCTCCCGGTAATCGCTTTCTGTCGCGTGCCGCGTTTTTAATTTTGTTTTCAGATCTGAGCTTTAAATCAAAAAGCGATTGATTTTCTTTTTAAATGTATCAAAACAGGCACGTGTTGTCCATCAGCATAAATAAGAGTATGAATGGCGATAAATCACAAAGACGAAACAAAAAGTCGGTATGATGAGAGGATAATGTAATGTGCCTAATAAAATAATTAATTTTAGTTCGATGGGCAAAACAAAAGTCAATATTTTATAAAGTCGCTCTTTGTCTTCTATTCATCTAACTTATCTGGCCGACCAGACCCGCCATGCCGTCCCCCCCCTAATCTCGGGCCCCCAGGCTAGAGCCCTGTCAGCCCCCCCCCCCCTTTGTGTGAGCCATGACCCGGCCGTCCACATGGTGCAACAGGAAACGAGATTCATCAGACCAGATGACTTCCTTTCAGTCATTCAAGGTCCAGTTTTGATGCTTGCGTGCCCATTATAGGCGCTTTCGACGGGGAATCTTGACCCAGAACAGAACCGAAACAGAACCAGAACTTGACGCGAAAGTGAATCTTGACCCAGAACAGAAAGCTAAGCCACTTCATTCAGAAATGAGCAGTTTGAAAGCTGAAAATGGCACGTGTAACGTTCGTGGGTGAAGACAAGTTCCGCAATTCAGCGACCAGTAATTGCGACATACAACTAATTGCAAATTTAACCGCCAAAATGAAGGTTCCGCATCTGACTATTAAACAACTTTCCTCTTATCGTTCTCTGCCCTCTTCGGCCATTCTCTCGGCTGAACGTTACGGGTCACGTGGGACCAACTCTTATCCCAATAATGGCGGCAACATCGTTACGCAACACGCATCGGATCAGTCCACGGACACAGAATATTCGAGATTGCCCCATGTTCTCGTTTGCATCACTTAAATAAGCGTTTGGGAGGGGGGGAATAAAACGAAAAAAGATGGTGCTAAATTTCCCTTTTAATTTTTCAGCAGCAGCGTACGTTTCGCTGGTGAGCCATTTTTCTTTTCAGCGCCACAGAGCGCCGTCGAAGCGCGTTTGTTGCGATAACGAAAAGGTGCCGAGAGAATTTTAAATATTTCGTTTGCCAATCTGCTTTCGAATCAAGAAAAACATTTCTCCGTTTGAGTATGGTCACAGAGAAAGCGGTTGTAGCGCCATTTGCTTTTCCACATTTGCAGGCGTCTTGAAATAAAACCTTTATCATCAATCTTGGTGGTCTCAGAGGAAATCGGAGCGTGTGAAACTCCTGAGCATACGCTCCAGTTTGCAGTGAGGACTACTGATGAGTATGAGTTTTGTTTCAAGATGCAGAAAGTTTACTAATAACGCTAAACGGTTCAAATTGCTTTTTGTGTGGCCGTACCGTTCAGTTGTTTGTTTTGTTTGCCGTTTAATGTTGCTTTCTGATTATGGAGATGACATCTTTTCAGGAAATAATTGCCTGCATCCTCGGGCACAAGAATTGATAACTCACGCGGTCCAAATATTTCAAGCCCACAACTCCTTCTCCTCCTCTCAAAACCATCACCAACACGAAAAAGAAAAGCTTATTTTGTGTTTTGTTCTTTTCTATATTTCGCAGGAGAATTGCATAATGAACGTCTGAGAAGAATTACCTTAGAGCAACTTTTCTTTTTGCTTATGAACAAAATGGATATTTCTCCAAAGGGTTGTATTTAACAGGATAACAACGGAATTTCAAATAAATACTGCTTACCTCTTCCTTGCGTGCCAAATGCTTCATGAAAACCAGTACAGTTAAATAAGGAAACAGTCAGCCTCTTCCACCACCACTTTTTTTCTTTTTGCTTTTAAGTGTGGAAACCGGCATGAAAAGAAAAAGGTTCAGTGGCTTCTCTAACACACAAAAGTAAGTAAAGTGCTCTTCACAAAGTAATGCATTTCTCTTTCAATTTGGAAAAGTGAACAATACCGCTCAAGTAACATTACGATGGCACCATGTGTGATTTGCTTTTTTCTTTTTTTTTTTCTTCTCTCCTTTTTGATTCTCGCTTCATTGATCCTTTCCTATCATTCGATTTTTATTTACTTGATCTTCTCTCTCTTTTCGATTTTTTGTTTCCTTGATCCACCTATCTTTATGTTCTTGTTTCTTTGATCCTTGTCTCTTTCTATTTTTTTCCCTTGATCTTTTTTCTTTTCGATTCTGGTTTCCTTGACTATTTCTCCTTTATCAATTTTTATTTTCTTGATTCATTCCTGTCCTCCATTTCTCTCCTCCTTGATCCTCCCTCCTCTTGCGATTCTAGGATCCTCACTTGACCAGAGTTTATATCTTCGCGAGAACAGGGGAGATCATGTGCAACGGAGAAAATTATTATTAATGTTTGTTTGGCGCACATTGCAGTGAGGAGGCAAAACAGACATATCGTTGAGTGATGATTAAACAGCCATTAATCGTTCCAAAATAGCTAATTGGTAGCAGGTTCATCTGGTTAGAGGCTATTTGCGACTCATCAGAGCTATCCATGGTAATTATCGCCGCTATGCAATCTGCCTTGTTCATCAGTTGAGCCGGACTCGCCTGCAAGGCATCATCATCTGTATCTATCAGCTCATTCTTCGTCATCCCATTAACCGTTCATTGCACCGTAGGCATAGCAGTTCCATTTCGATATCACCCTTTCGTGGTCTGTTCTCTCTGTATGTGAGGGACTGTTTCCCTCGCAGGAAGAATCCGATGGCCAACCGATGCAGCATCCAAACATCTCCCTCTTTTCCGCCTCGTTTTGGCTTCCTCCACTCTTCCGCTTCTTTAACGAAAAGAAGTCTTATCTGGATTCGTCACTTTCTGCAATCCGCTTTGGAATGATCGTTTCAATCGCTTAAAAAAGATATTAAACATAGTAATGTTTATTGGTTACGCACTTTGTTACATCAGAACACAGATACTGGCAATGCGTCATCTTGACCAGTTTTCTCCATTCCTGGGATGCAGCAGCAAATGACTCCATCTACGTATATTGCTTCAAACTAATAAAACTCGGACTACTTCATTTGCATAACTTTGTACGAAGTCGAATATGAAATTTGCGGAGATAAATCTCAACGTTGTCCCAGCTGGGACTCGAACCTGGGAACTACAGATTACGAGCCTGGCGCGCTACCGACTGAGTCCCCCCTCCCCCAATAATACTAAAGAGAAGAAGTCATCTATCAGAGGACGAAATCTCTGAGGAATGTTTTAACTTTGTCTTTATTAGGGAAAAATAAAATGTTTTTAAATAGAATTATTTCGTCTAAATCGTTCTAAAGCTGATAAATAATTCCGTGTTAATGATAGGATTAACGACAAAATATTAATTTTGAAAATTCAGAAATGAGTAGTTAAAGATAAACAATGTGAACTTTGAACCGTAAACAAAGTACAAATCATATTAATAAAAAAGACAATAGTTTAAGAAAAGTATAAAGCATGTTGTGAAGAGTGAGATACATACTCCTTCCAAGCAGCTGCTTGCCACAGAGGTCTGACAGAAGCCTGTCAATTTATATGCCAGAGTAGAAGGTCTGAGAGGATGGCAGGACCTCTGGAAGAAAAACGACACATACATCCATGCCTTACCCGGGGCTCGAATCCAGGTCCCTTAGATCAGTAGCCAAGCGCGCTAACCACTTGGCCATGGGACGGCTAAAAATCCTAAAAATGTTAAAGATGGAGAAAAAAAAAAGATGGCTTTTGTGAAGGAAGATATCACTCTGAAAACGTCGATCATTTTTTCCTCTAAAACAGGGGTGTCCAACCTTTTGACTTCCCTGGGGACACATTGAGTGAAGATGAATTATTTTGGGATGCACATAAAATATATAATATAGTTAATGTATATGAATAATAAAACTTCATTTATTTTCTTATGTTTTTTATTATAAAATTAAAAAAAAGGGCAACATGAAACTAGTGGGACATCAAAAACTCGCTGAAAATCATATAATCATGTTGAAAGCTTATGTCGTAAACACATACACTTTACGATTTTGTGGGCCGCATTACTAGCTGTCCAGGGCCGCGGGTTGGACACGCCTGCTATAAAATGATCGAGTTATCAGAGTGATATATTCCTTCAAAATTGAACAGATACGTCGAAAAATCTCTTTAAGATGGTTTTTGCTTTGGATTTTTTAATTTATCAGATGTTGCGAACAGATTGGAATTAGAAAAGCAAATTATTTTCGAAATTTTTCCCTGAAGACAATTAAGACGATCATTGATGACACAACTTTGATAAGCAAGAACAAAGCCAAATGATCTTTTTTTGGAAATTACAAAAGAGTCACTCATGACGATGGAAATAAATAAACACGGCGTTTTAATTAATAAAATGGAGAAATAATTGTAAATCATGAAATGATAGCTCCATATACTGAGGAGAGATAAATCCAAATGTATGTACCTTATTAGGAATACAGAATCCTAGCTCAAAACAAATAGTTGGATAGCATGATAGAGCAGTAGTATAGATTGAAAACAAAATAAATAAATACCCCCTCAAGCAGCTGCTTGCCACAGAGGTCTGACAGGTGCCTGTCAGTTTATATGCCAAAGTAGAAGATCTGAGAGGATGGCAGGACCTCAGCAGAAAAACAACACATACAACCATGCCTTATCCGGGGCTCGAACCCAGGTCCCTTAGATCAGTAGCCAAGCGCGCTAACCACTCGGCCATGGGACAGCATTTATAGATTGAAAGCAGACATTATAATATAATATGCCGATAATCCACTCTGAACTGAGTTCAATACGAATGGCCTTAAATTGCGGAACCATCATTTAATGAGAGCCAATTCCAAACACCTGTACCGTGTTAGGAATTCCATCTTGATTGCACAGTACTTAACAGTTTGCCAAGCCACTTCTGTAGTAGTTAAGCAGAGGATGATACAGACGATTAAGTAGCACTTTATTGTCACTGAATGGCGGCTTCATCTGAAGAAGAAAATGTCTTATCTAGTTTTTTTCTTCTCTGCATCAGCCTCCATTCCGTGGTTCCCTTTTCGTTCCTCTTCCTCTAGCATTACGAAGGTCCCGAGGCAGCAACAGCCAGCTCCTGTCTCGCCTCTTCACTGCACGGCACATAGATCTCTCCACTCGAGGGCATGTGGCCAAAGGGAGCAGGCTTCAGAACTGCGACTGCCCCATCGCGCACAGCTGGTGCCGACACTTCGGCTGAGCATGCACGCCGCTATTCTATAGAAGCGACGAAGTGCCACCCATTGACCGTCTACTGACTGCATGGCTAATGGCGCCTCCTATTGTCAACTTCTCTCAGGTAATCTCGCAGGCAAAACAACTCAGCGAGACTCCGAAGAAGCGAGCTGCCATTTTTTTTCTCTTTCTTACTCTCTCGGATGGCGAAGTGTTGCCGTAGAGCGACAAAGAATCTGTGGACTGTAACCGCCGGCTTGTGGGCGGCCCATTGTGATTCTAAATATTTCATTTTCTGCGATGCTTACGTTCGCAGAAGGATTCGGTTCACATGGCGAAGGATTCCTCTCCTGTTTCAGACAATTTCAGTCGGTTGGAGAATCGGCGATTTGAATCGCATTTCGATTGTTGTTTTTGCGTTTTTGCATCAATCCTGGAATATATTCCAGCGCATTGCTTTGCCCCGTGATGCGTAACCTTAGCGACGATGTGATGGTCACAGCGACAATGCTGCATCTCTTCTTCCTTTCTGACATTTTCATATGAGAGATGCCGCAATGTGTTTATGTTCAATTTCTGACGAGAACAGTCCATTTCTTTGCTTTTTTGCTCTTCAGACAGGCAGTAATCTGATAAAAGGAACTTTCTATCGTGCGACAGGTTTTCAATTATGCCCAGAGTTATTCGAGTTCTCAACCAGAAGAAGAAAATAACTTCTCTCCCCATCATCCATCCACCACACTCACAATCACATTTATCGTGAACGGCAATTTTTTTACCACAATAGACTTAATAGCGAAGTCACAAGGAACCCACGTGCTGAGAACTAAGTAGGGGAAGGGAATCCACAGTACTGCTGATAAGAGACACGTGGGAACATCCCACCGAGGCCATCCAACGTGCCTTTTAAGAACAAGATGTATGTTATGTGTAGAACGCTACGTTTAAAACAGAATGCTCACTGAAGGGCAGTGAACAATGCTATTCGGAGACGGATTTTTCGGCAAAAAGGAAACCTTAAATTCAGCATCCAATAAATATGAGAATCCAAAAACTTCTTCTTTATACTATTGTTTCTAAGCTCTTAAAACCAGAAACAAGCATTGACATTGTACAACAGATCATGTCTCATTTTAAGTTCAAAATTTGTGTAAGCAACCATCCACGTAAACTATAACGCTATTAACTATCGCAGAGAGTGGGTCAACTAAATATTACGAGCAGCACGTGGTGCCTCAGTTGTACTCTTCAGACAGAACCAAACCAGAGCAGACATTAATCAAAGAGCGTGACAGAATTAATTTCCCTGTGCTCCTGCTACTGTGCTGCACCGGATTACTTCCCTTCCACGTGCAACTACATTTATGTTTGTCGGGCAGTGGTTGACGTGCAGCTATCGAGACAGATGCTAAGAAATATATCGGGCAAAATTTATATTGACTACATGCTTAATAAGCCTGATTTCTTCTACCTTTTAAAAATATATGAATAAATAATTTTTAAAATACTTGTCTTCCTTGCTCTAAAAAATAAAAAATGAAATTTAAACACACCTAAAGTGAAATCATTCACTGCAACCGTATTCACTTCAAAGGCAGATAAAGATGGAATAGCAGTCTCATCGTACTTTGAAGTGAATACGAATTCATTCAGTGATTTCAATCAAAGTATGTTTTAGTTTTATATTTTAATTTTTAAGGAGAGAAAGATGGATTTTAAAAACATATTTTAATCTATATTTTTTCTTAGTCACCAAAAACACCTATCTTCGTACATAAGCCCCCCTTTTTATAGGGATGGGGATTGCAAGTGCGCGATTTCGAGTAGCCCACGACATTGTCGTCGTCACAAAGTTTAATTTGTGATATAACTCGTTGAGATCCACAGAGGGGACATTTCCGCTGCCATTTATAGAGGAAATGATAGAGGAAGCTTAAGGTAGTCCACGACACTTTCACACATCAGAAGCTTTCATTTGACAGCTGATTCGTAAGAGTGGTCCGCCACTCTTACGAATCAGTCATATAGCGGAATACACGATTTTCACATTCTTCCTTTTTTAAGGGGGGGAAAGCACAGGGAGTAATTATATATATTACCATAAAAGCCCAAATTTTGGTAAAACCTAGGATTTACTATAATCAGGTAGTAAAAGTTTGAAACTTTGATCTCTCCTAAATGTGCATGTTGCAGGTAAGTCTTGAAACAGCCTTGAAAAAAAGATACTTTGATGATTGAAATTTCTCAAAGTTAGTTTTTATTTCTCATTTTTTGTATTTTGTGCAATGTTTTTCATCTATTCTTTTGAGTTATTTTTTTTTTAAATACAACTGAGATAACGAATTGAAAAACTGAGATAACGGTTTGAAAAACTGTAATTTACAAAACCGAAAATGGAAAAAAAAGATTAGATTACAATAGTGAGTTACAAAATTTATACCATTTTCTATATTTTGCCTAAATTGCCTATATTCGCATTCTGTACATTTCAAACACTTTTTCAATAGTAAAAATAAATCATTTTCCTCTTTTTACCATCTTCTTGTGGGGAGCGCGTGGGGGGGGAGGCTCTGTGAGTAGCGCGCCAGGCCCGTAATCTGTTGTTCCTAGGTTCAATTCTCAGCTGGTCCAGCGTTGAGATTTATCTCCGCAAAACTCCTCGCCCTTCCCTCGGTTAGTAGGGGACACCGATGGGCTTGGAAAGGCCGCCGTCCGTCAGATGGGAGGTTAAGATGTGGCCGCATTCACAGGAGGCTACCATTTGTCTCCCAACAGCTGTCCAATGGGTCCTCTACCCCAACCTTCTCTCAGCTCTCGGGGTCCTTGTGACCTGGCCATTTATCCCATTGTGGGCAAAAAAACGTGCCGATAAGAGGTAAAACAACCCAGGCATAGTTGTTTTACCCCAACCAGCAACCAACCCAACTCGTCTTCTCGTGTGAATGTGATCTGTCCAGTGGTCCTCTCCCCCCAACCATTAACCAACATCTCCATTAACCAACACTGAATGATAAAGCCTCGAAATAAAACGCGAATGTGTGATCTTTCGGCTTTTACCAACGCTATTTGACAAAACCAAGGTTCGAAGCGTAAATCCCAGGTTTTAACAAAATTTCGGCTAGGCACATACCAAGGATTTAGTTTCGGGGGGTGGGGGTGGGGTCCGAGAATTTTTTTGTGGGGTCCAAGAATTTAGCTTCGGGGGGAGTGTTCTGCGAATAAGACTTGAGTAGAGTTTCCTGTTTACTGAAAAATTTTCCTTTGAACGAGAAAAGTTAAAACGATATTCTATATGGAATAAGATTTTACAGTTCTTTTTTTATCTATTTTTAATGTCCGATATAAAATATGGGGTTAAAATAAAATTATAAAATGACAACTGTTTTGGATTTGTTAGATTGAATTTATCTCAGTTGTATTTAAAATATAATTAACAGAACTCAAAAAAATAGATAAAAACATTTCACAAAATATAAAAAATTAGAAATAAAAAGAAACAGAGAAATTTCAATCTTCAAAGTATCTTTTCTTCAAAGCTGTTTCAAAACTTACTTGCAACATGCACATTTAGGAGAGATCAAAGTTTCAGACTTTTACTATCTGATTATGGTAAATCCTAGGTTTTACCAAAATTTCGGCTTTTATGGTAACACACATATATATGTATATAAAATTACCCCCGTGCTTTCTCCCCCCTAAAAAAAGGAAGAATGTAAAAATCGTTTTTCAATGAGGTAGACAAATTTGAGAGTTTTGATAAAATAACGGGATTTTCTTGGAGTCTGGACCTCACATCTGGATACGCATCTGCTCCCAACATAAAAAAAACTTTTAATTGGCTTTCGAGTCGTCGTGATCGGTGAACGAGTTGGGAAGATATGATGGAACAGCCGTTTTGACAAATACACAAACCGACAAATGACAAAAGCAATAGGAAATAATAAACGGTTCATTTGTTATCGTACCCTACTTATGAACTGTCTGTAACTGCAATGTCCCATGCGCTAAACAACGTGGAAAATGTTTCTCGATAACGCTAGTACATTTGTCAGAGTCCAATGAAATTATCGCAGATCGCACACCATGAAACTGCTCCCCCTGTAATTTCACCTTCAATCGTCAGTTCTAGAGTCTGGACATAAATTAGGGCTAGTCTTAAATATTAATGATTTTTCTATTTATCTGATTTCTGAAGAAGTACAGTCGGTCAAAAAAGTATCCGAACACTACGGTTGATTGCAGAATTCAGAAAAAATATCTGGCAACTTTTTTTTAGAAATTAGTGATCTGGCAACCTTCGTCACGTGATTATAGAATTCAGAAAAAATATCTGCAGCGTGTACAGCAACTGTACACGCTCCAGTTACCGTTCACAGCAAACTGGAGCGTGTGCAGTAACTGCACACGCTCCAGTTTGCCAGTCCTGTTTGCAGTAACTGCACACGCTCCAGTTTGCTGTGAACGGTAACTGCACACGCTCAATATTTCCGTGAGTGAGCCCACACGATCCAAGTTTTTGTGAGCTCACACGATCCAATGTGCTGTGAACATTAACCGCCAGTAATTTCCAGTTTGCTGTGAACGGTAACTGCACACGCTCAATATTTCCGTGAGTGAGCCCACACGATCCCATCTATGCTCATACTTTGTCTTGTATGTACGTTATGTATCTGCACATCTGGAAAAGTTAGCATTAAGGTACAAATAATCCAAACCATTCTTATACTCTTACAAAGTGCATATTATATGTTTCTTTCTTCTTGACATCCGATTCCGGTATTAAATCTTCGATGGTTGCCTAAGTTTTCGAATGAAAACCCAGTTTTTCTCAAAATGCGCACAGTAAATGACAAGTTGTTTGCTCTCTTGCCACCAATACTTTCAATAAGTTTTTGGCAAGATGTCCTATGCACAGCTTTGGCAATTCCTTCATATCACGTTGTTGAACTCTTACACGCAAGGGCACAGGTTGGCTCAATTGATAACACGGCAGGCTCGTAATCTGCAGGTCCCAGGTTTGAGTCCCAACTGTTACTGCGTTGAGATTATCTTCGCTAAGCACCCACCAAACGACTCGGTGAGAAAGGTAACAGCGAAACGCTTGGTAAAGGCCGCCATCTGTTTGATGGATGGGGGCTGGGGTGGCTCAGTCGGTAGCGCGTCAGGCTCGTAATCTGTAGTTCCCAGGTTCGAGTCCCAGCTGGGTCAGCGTTGAGATTTATCTCCGCAAAATTCCCCGCCCTGCCCACGGTCAGTAGGGGACACCGATGGGCTTTGAAAGGCCGCCGTCCGTCGGATGGGATGTTAACCGTGGCCCCGTGTGCGGGAGAGCCATACCCTGTGCACGTTAAAGAACACACTGGATGGCCTTGACGGGAGGCTACCATCTGTCTCCCAACAGCTGTTCCAGTGGGTCCCCTCCCCCAACCTTCTCTGAGCCTTCGGGTCTATGTGACCTGGCCATTTAGCCCATAGTGTGCAAAAAAGTGCCGCTCAGAGGTAAAACAACCCAACTCTGTTTGATGGAACGTGTAGAAGAATCACACCCTGTGCACGTTCAAGAACATTGCTGGATCGTCTTGAGGATAGGCTTCCATTTGTCTCCTATCAGCTGTCTAGTGGATTCCCTTCCCCCAAGCCTTCTCTGACCCCTTGGAGTGCTTGTAACCTGGTCGGCTATCCCATTGTATGCAAAAAGCACTTTATCCGCTTAAAGATAAAACATCCCGACCCAACTTACACGCACACAACTGAGGCAGGAAAAGTCCAGTAATTGAATCCTTTTTTCTGAAATGTAACCTATATTCGAGGGTCAGAGAAAACTTGGCAGCAGAAATGCTTCTTCCTCTTCTTTCTTTATCCCATATTCAAAAATAGGATCTTTGCCAAGTAGCAAATAACTTGCATTTTTTTTCTCAATCTGTTACTGGCAAGAGCCACTCTAGAGGAAAGAGATTATTTTTCTTTTCTGCCCTCCGTTTACCTCTATATTTGCACGTCAGTCTTGGACAATTTAAGTTTGTTTAACGGATTCTCTGTTCCTTTTCCACAACCTGAAAGGACTACTAGTGATATTCATGACCAAACAATCCGTGGCATTATGAGCACAGGAGAATCATTTTAGTGGGAATATTTCGTCATTGTAAACTGAAAGATTCTGCAATTAAAAAAAAAATGCCCTTTTTTCTGTCATGAAGACTTCGCAGGAATTACGAGAAGAATGCTGTCATCCATTACCAATGGTGCACCTAGGAAATTCTAAAATTCCCGTCATCTTTTGAGACTTCGGCTTTCAGGGAATGTCTTAGGTAATATGCATTATCCAAGACGTTGAAAGGGAGAAGTTTTAACCTCATTAAGTCGGTTCGTCTTCTGGGTCCTCCACTGTTCATTCATTACCTGAGTGAAAAGGAATGCCTATTTTAGTTTCAAATTGCATGTTACCCACTTCCGCTCGCTCCACCGTCCTGCTGTCACGTGACAGGTCCTGTCATCATCTCCATTTTCCGTCTCTACATCCGTTTCCTTTTTTAGACAGTTTCAGCATCATGGCAGGAAAGAAAGCAATGTGCCTCGCTCTCTCCACACACACACCCCTCCCCCGGCCTCACAGGTCAAAGGGTTGTACACTTTGCACATCTATTGGATAAGGAAGGGCTTGGGGTACGTAAAGAGAAGGAACTCTTCGAGAATCCCTTTTGCCAAGAGGGATCTCGAAAACTGCTGAAACACTAGGTGAGGTTTCAGTTATTGGTAGAGCAATTCTCAGTGTAATGTACCATAAAACTTAAAGCATGCGAAAAGCGTCAATCCGAAGAAAAATAATTTTTCATCCTTCACTGAGTCGAATATCTGAATCGAATATCGCACTCCACTGCGCCTGCGTTCAAATATATCTTCGCTAACCCGAACCCCCCTTCCCATCACCACCATCCTGCCCTTGGTGAGCAAAGGGACACCGATAGGTTTGGAAAGGTCGCCTTCCATCGGATGGGACTTTAAGCCGTGGCCCCGAGTGTAGGAGAGCCATACCCTGTGCACGTTAAAGAACACTCTGGATAGTCTTTACTGGAGTCTTTCATTCTGCCTCCTAACAGTGTCGTTGGGTTGGGTTGTTTTACCTCTGAGCGGCACTTTTTTGCACACAATGGGCTAAATGGCCAGGTCACATGGACACCGAAGGCTCAGAGAAGGTTGGGGAGGGGACCCACTGGAAAAGCTGTTGGGAGACAGATGGTAGCCTCCCGTCAAGGCCATCCAGTGTGTTCTTTAACGTGCACAGGGTATGGCTCTCCCGCACACGGGGCCACGGCTTAACGTCCTATCCAACGGACGGCGGCCTTTCCAAGCCCATCGGTGTCCCCTATTGACCGTGGGCAGGCGGGGAATTTTGCGGAGATAAATCTCAACACTGACCCAGCTGGGACTCGAACCTGGGAAGTACAGATTACGAGCCTGGCGCGCTACCGACTGAGTCACATGGCCAGGTCACATGGACACCGAAGGCTCAGAGAAGGTTGGGGAGGGGACCCACTGGAAAAGCTGTTGGGAGACAGATGGTAGCCTCCCGTCAAGGCCATCCAGTGTATTCTTTAACGTGCACAGGGTATGGCTCTCCCGCACACGGGGCCACGGCTTAACGTCCCATCCAACGGACGGCGGCCTTTCCAAGCCCATCGGTGTCCCCTACTGACCGTGGGCAAGCGGGGAATTTTGCGGAGATAAATCTCAACGCTGACCCAGCTGGGACTCGAACCTGGGAAGTACAGATTACGAGCCTGGCGCGCTACCGACTGAGACACCCCCGCCCCCCAAGCCTAACAGTGTCAATGGCTACCCTGCCCTAATCTTCTCCGAGCTGTTGGGGTCCTTGTGACCTGGCAACTTAGCCCCTTGTGTGCAAAAGTGCCGCTCAGGGGTAAAACAACCCAAGTTAACCAACTCATTAATCATATACAGTATAGCAATAAAATATGTTTTCTATATAATAACATATTATTTGGCATTTCCAAAATCTATAATTCTATCGATATCTTCGAAAATGAATATGTACAGTATGACTTGAATAACTGTAAATTCGCTCATTCATTTACTCGGGCTATTTGCGATCAAAGACTCGACATTCTGGAATGTTGGACGTAATTTGCTTTAGTTTCCAAATAAGCAATTCTACTCTAGCTCTTCACGATTCGGATTTGTTGGCTTTAGAAAACTATCTGCAGAGAGTTTAGCACAACTGTGCAAAAAAAAAATCTAACATGCTACTCTACTATAAAAAGCAATGTAGAGTTTTATTCCTTGTTATCTTTATTTTGCAGTAAATTGAATTGTAGTTGGCATGTTTGGACGTGGGATTAAGTGGGCGTTGTCTCTAGAAATCACAGTTGGCTAGATTCCAATTTTCGTGAATGAGAAAATCGTGATCTGAAACATCATGATGTTGAATTGCATATCCTGTATCATTCTCCAATCTACAGTTGATCTTGCCATTTATACCGAGTGCATCTCGTAGGCAAGCTGCATTTGAATGTTTCAAGCGAAACTTAAGTCCCCGATTCTACGGCGGAAGAGGGTGACAACATGCAGCGGAAGTATCATCGATCACGGACACCAAGCAGCAACAGCGCAATCCCAAATAGTGCTAATTTGCATTGGAAGAGTTCATAGCTGCAGATGGAGGTGGATGTTTACCATCTGAGGTGTGTTTTTATATTCACGAAATGATCTGAATCCAGTGGATTCTTTTTCACATTTCTCTCGTAAGCTTCCGCAATCATCAATGGAATTGAAAGTAAATCTTTTATTTCCTTCTAATAAAGAGGGAGAAACATCGCTAATGAGTTTTGACTCTAGCGGAAAGAGATTATTTCTCATTTCTGCTCTCCATTTGCCTCTATCCTCCCTACCCTTAATGCTTTCCGAGCTCGGGTTTATGGCGAAATTTTAATCGATTCGCGGCGTTTGACTTGCACTGCCACGGATTTAGAGCCAATTTAAAAGCCATATTTTCGTGATGATTCATAAATAGGGAGATCACATGCTTCATTAAGCCATTAAATCGAAGGCGGAAATGAGGGACCACGGAAGACGGCGCAATCGCCCCTTGGCTCCTGATAAACACTTCGCTAAGAATGGGCATTTCAAGAAGCTGAGGATATCGTAACGACAATTTCTGATAGGAACATCTGGCATTTGAACAGTTTTTGTACAAATAGCCTCGCTGAAGATCAGTTGGAGCTCAGATTTTCGCGCCTGAGTCTGACCTCGCCAGAACTCTTTTGATAATTACTGAGCCCATACCTGTAATTTAGGAAAAATCAAATTATATTCGATACAATCATGTAACGTATACAGTGTGGGAAGGGGCTTGGCGCTCAGTCGGTAGCGCTTCAGGGTGGTAATCTGCAGTTCTAAGGTTCGAGTCCCGCCTGGATCAGCATTGAGATTTACCTCCGCAAAACTCGCCGCCCTGCCACGGTCAGTAGGGGACACCGTTGGCTTGGAAAATCCACCGTCTGTCAGATAGGACGTTAAGCCGTGGCTACGTGTGCAGGTTGGGTTGTTTTCCCTCTGAGTGGCACTTTTTCGCACACAATGGGCTGAATGGCCAGGTCACAAGGACCCCGAAGGCTCAGAGAAGGTTGAGAGAGGAGACCCACTGGATAGCTATTGGAGGACATATGGAGCCTCCCGTCAAGGCCATCCAGCGTGTTCTTTAATGTACACAGAGTATGGCTCTCCCGCACACGGAGAGGCGGGGGTGACTCAGTCGGTAGTGCGCCAGGTCAACACCTCCGACAAGAGAAGGCCGTACAACTACGTCACAGAAAACGTACTACGTCTAGAGCCCCTATATACCAGGCCAACCAGGGCGACCTATCCGCCATTCTTATGCCAACTGGTGACGTGACTTAGTGTTATAGTCAATGCAGCCCCTGTGTGCGACGCAGTTTTTCGAATCCTTAGTATATAAAAAACAATTATTATCGGAAGATATTCAGCTGCGAATTGTCTAAACAGATATAGGAACAATTGCACAGTGTTTAAATTCCAGGCTAATCCAATTAAATTTAAAAAAAGTGGGTTGAAAGAATTCGACCGAGACAGCGTTCTATAATATATTCCTCTGACTATTGCTTCTGCATGTTAATGTTCATTTATGTGATATATCGATTAGTAATATGTAGATGAATGATAGCTACATTTAAGTTAGTAGTCATTTATCATTTACGATTAAGTTTAGTTTGGTTAATATCATAAAATATGCATGCGGCAAACTTCGATCTTGACGGCCGTAACCCACCGCTTCCCGTGCGAGCATATCGAGATCGCCCACTACCGTAATCGCTAAACGCCCATCGTCGCTGGGAACGGGGAGGCCAATTTTGGATTCGCTCGCAAAGCACAAAGTAGTCTTTGTACTTGTTCCTGCCTTGAAAACGTACGAGTGTCTTAAAATATTATCAATATCTAATTTAATCGCTAATAAGTAATAACTATTCACCGCAGCTTTCTTTAAGGCAATAAAGTGATGGAATAAGCATTTTATAAAATAATATGGTTTAAAAAAACATGTCAAACTTGATTTGGTCTCGCCGGAAACTTATAAAAATTGACACTTTGTATAGAAGTCAGCAATTTCTGAACTGTGGCATTTAATAATCATATAATATATTGTTTGTGAAATGTTTTCCTTCTATATGAAAGATTTTTCCTATCTCCACATTCTGCTACGTGTGTAATTAACTGTATAGCTAAATACAAATGAAACCAAAATTGGCCTCCCCGTTCCCAGCGACGATCGGCGTTTAGCGACAACGGTAGTCGGCGATATTTGTATGCCCGCACGGGAAGCGGAGGGTTTATCCGCAGGGGTTTATCCGCACGGGAAGCGGAGGGTTATTTTAACCAAACTAAACTTAATCGTAAATGATGAATGACTACTAACTTAAATGTAGCTATCATTCATCTACATATTACTAATCGATATATCACATAAATGAACATTAACATGCAGAAGTAATAGTCAGAGGAATATATTATAGAACGCTGTCTCGGTCGAATTCTTTCAACCCACTTTTCTTAAATTTAATTGGATTAGCCTGGAATTTAAAAACTGTGCAATTGTTCCTATATCTGTTTAGACAATTCGCAGCTGAATATCTTCCGATAATATTTGTTTTTTATATACTAAGGATTCGAAAAACTGCGTCGCACACGGGGGCTGCATTGACTATAACACTAAGTCACGTCACCAGTTGGCATAAGAATGGCGGATAGGTCGCCTTGGTTGGCCTGGTATATAGGGGCTCTAGACGTAGTACGATTTCTGTGACGTAGTTGTACGGCCTTCTCTTGTCGGAGGTGTTGACCTGGCGCACTACCGACTGAGCCACCCCCGCCTCTCCGTGTGCGGGAGAGCCATACTCTGTGTACATTAAAGAACACGCTGGATGGCCTTGACAGGAGGCTCCATATGTCCTCCAATAGCTATCCAGTGGGTCTCCTCTCCCAACCTTCTCTGAGCCTTCGGGGTCCTTGTGACCTGGCCATTTAGTCCATTATGTGCTAAAAACTGCCGCTGAGAGATAAAACAATCCATACACAGTGAAATGCCAGTAAAACGAAGGCTTTGAATAACGAAATATTCAGTATAACGAAATTTTTTCCGACCCCGGCCAATTTATTACGTGTATCTAAGGAAAAAAGTTTCCTTTTAGCGAATATCAATATAACAAAAATATCAGTTTAACGAAATAAAAATTTTTCCCTATACGAAGAAAAATATTATAGCGAAATTTTTAAAATGAAAATACTGGAACAATATGTACAATTTACATTTTATCATCTGGCAACACTGCAATGATTTAACCCATGAAGGTAGGAAGATAAGGAGACGCCCTAACGCGCTTTCCCTGTGGAAGGAAAATGATGCTTACGCAGCATTGCGGTAGCCATGTTGTTGCATTCAAAACAAACCGTCTGCCGCTGCAATCAAGCCAACTTACACTCAGTTTTACTGTGCGATTCGTGCAGCCGTAAGCTGAACAGGCTGCCAAAATACAAATGTCGACAAAAATTAGTAAAGGTGAGTAACTACTGATCAATGTTTTGAATAGAACAACATGGCTGCCGTAGCATCATTTTCAAGTGCTTAGGGCTCCTCCTCTTATCTTCCTACCTCCATGATTTAACCGCTGTGAAATATCTAACCAATCACAGCGCTGTGAATCACGTGCTATGTTGCATATCACCAGGTACACATTTTGCCCATTCCACTGAATGGCATAGATGTTCTCAATACGTGCCGTCATAATGCTTAAAAGCGGCGTTGCCATATTTTTCTAGCATAAAAGGGGATTTCCAAACTTGGATGTCTACGTGATTCTGATTGTAATGCTTTGGAAATAACGGTAGGGTCAGCAAAATGTTCTTTCAAAACAGCTCCAATCCACGCATTTTATTACTAAAAATAAAAAAAAAACTACCCCCTCAAGCAGCTGCTTGCCACAGAGGTCTGACAGGAGCCTGTCAGTCTATACGCCATAGTATAAGGCCAGCAGAAAAACGACAGATGCATCCATGCCTTACCAGGGGCCCGAACCCAGGTCACATAGATCAGTAGCCAACTGCGCTAACCACTCGGCCATAGATCATTCGTTAAATTTGAGTTATAGCTATATTTGTTCGTTATTATTATTTTTAATTAAGTTAGTGTTAGTTTTATTATTAGCAGACAATATGGTGCGAAGTCTTTGCCGTTTGCTAAGGACACGGAAAGACATTCCTTGCAATGTATTGGAAAGTTTCGAAATCATTTAAGAATTCATGAAGCAATGCTTGTTAGAACAAACAGTTAAAGAAATTACCGACTTTTTTAAGAAATAAATTCTGATACACAGCAAAATTCTATCATTTTGATTATTTTGCAGATGTAACTATCATAACCCTTTTTTCATTGCATTTCAGTTTTACGAAAGTATTTTGATCACCAGTTCAATTTCATTTTACTGACATTTCACTGTACATTGGAATTCATGTCGATAAACCCCTTTCTCAATTCTTTTTTCGAAATTATAATTAAATAAATAAAAAATAAATACCCCCTTAAGCAGCTGCTTGCCACAGAGGTCTGACAGGAGCCCATCAGTTTATATGCCACAGCAGAAGCGCGCCAGGCTCGTAATCTGTAGTTCCCAGGTTCGAGTCCCAGCTGGGTCAGCGTTGAGATTTATCTCCGCAAAATTTCCCGCCCTGCCCAAGGTCAGTAGGGGACACCGATGGGCTTGGAAAGGCCGCCGTCCGTCGGATGGGACGTTAAGCCGTGGCCCCGTGTGCGGGAGAGACATACCCTGTGCACGTTAAAGAACACGCTGGATGGCCTTGACGGGAGGCTACCATCTGTCTCCCAACAGCTATTCCAGTGGGTCCCTTCCCCCAACCTTCTCTGAGCCTTCGGGGTCCATGTGACCTGGCCATTTAGCCCATGGTATGCAAAAAAAGTGCCGCTCAGAGGTAAAACAACCCAACCCAACCCACAGCAGAAGGTCTGTGAGGATAGCAGGACCTCAGCAGAAAAACGACACATACATCCATGCCTTACCCAAGGCTGTAAGGTATTGAATATTTATAGTTTTTAAGGGAAATTCGAAATGCCAAGGTAATTTGGAACTAATAAAAAATACTGAAGATCATTCGTAGAAATATAAAATTCTTTACAAAATCATTACAAACGTTGTTTTGTACTTCATGTGAGCGGCGCTTTTTTTTTTTAACAAAATGGGCTAAATGACACCAGTGAGCCCGGAGTCCCGGAGCCGGGAACTTGTGAGGTCCGGGTCTCACAAGGAACCCGGGGCTCAGAGAAGGTTGGGGGAGGTGACCCACTGGAACAGTTGTTAGGGGACAGATGGAAGCCTCACGTCAACGCCATCCAATGTGTTCTTTAACATGCACAGGTATAGCTCTCAACACACAGGGCCACGTCTCAACGTTCCATCCGACGTATGGTGACATTTCCAGCCCAAAGGGGTCCCCCTTTCTGACCGAGGGTAGGATTTGGCTTAGAGGAGATAAATCCCAACGCCAGTCAACGCACAGTCAGGACTTGAGCCTGGGAATTGCAAATTAAGATCCTGGCTGAGCCAATCTCGCCCCAACACTAAGTCACTTCGTGAATGAGCGAGAGAATAAATGAGTGATAAATTAAAAGTACTATTCAACTTTCGATCATTTAATAAATGTTGATTAAAAGGTTTCAATAATATTTTTTCCATATTTTTTTTTCTTTTGCCCTTCTCCCTCTGACCTGCTCTAGTCAGTCAGAAAGGGAACACTGATGGGTTTGGAAAGGCCATCGTTTGTCAGATGAGATGTTAAACAGTAATCCCCTCGTGCAGGAGAGCGATACCCTATGCACATTAAGGACCACGTTGGATTGCCTTGAAGGGAGAGCGATACCCTATGCACATTAAGGACCACGTTGGATTGCCTTGAAGGGAGAGCTTCCGTCTGTCTCCTAACAGAGCTGGCCAGTTCTTTCAACCTCCTCTGAACCCTTGTGACCTGGCCAGTTAGACCCTTGCTACTCGGTACTATTGTAAACCAACTCAATTTTTTTGTTTCACTTATTTTTTCGTTATTATAAGAGAAATTGGAAGTTTAAACAGTGACTGATCCCTAGCCCATCTCGAGTTCCCATTCTTGTAATTGCTTATTAGCAAAGCAACGCTAAACGAATTGCTCTTGGAGCAATGTTTTCGTTTACATAGAAATTTAATCATTCATTGTTCAGAACTCTGACCGAAAATAATATATATATAGCCCCTCAAGCAGCTGCTTGCCACAGAGGTCTTCTAACAGGAGCCTCTTAGTTTAATATACCACAGTAGAAGGTCTGTGAAGACGGCGGGACTTCAGCAGCAAGACAACACGAACATCCATACCTTACTCCGGGCTCGAACCCTGGTCCCGTTGATCAGTAACCAAGCGCGCTAACCACTCGGCAACAGGACGGCCCTGACGGAAAGGGCACAAAAAATGAATTGCTTCATTTGAGAGAAAGATAATGGAATTGACCTCGAATATTTTATTCCTGAGTAGCATTATTTTTCTGCAGAATGGGCTGAACAACCACGTACAGAAATGCTCAAGGTTTAGGGTAGGATTAGATGAGATACACTTAACAGCTTTAGGGTTAGGAGGCAGATTGGGTTGTTTTACCTCTGAGCAGCACTTTTTTGCACAAATTGGGCTAAATGGGCAGTTCACAAGCACCCCGAGGGTTCAGAGAAGTGAGAGGGGACCCACTCGGTAGTTGTTGGGGACGGTAGACTTCCGTCATAGCCATCCAGTGTGTTCTTTAACGTGCACAAAGTATGGCTTTCCTTCATACGGTACCATGGCCTAACGTCCCATCCAACGGACGGCGGCCTTTTCAAGCCCATCGGTATCCCCTACTGACCGTGGGCAGGACGGGGTGTTTTGCGGAGTTAAGTCTCAACGCTGACCCAGCTGGGACTCGAAGTGGGGTGGGAGGGATAAAAGGAAATTTCCCGCCAAGAATATTCACAATATTATTTAAGATGCACAGTATATATCTGTTTTTCATGCACAAGAAGGACGGCACATGCCCCCTCCCCCCCTCCATCGGTGGTGTTTTCCTTCCCTGATCAATTTCTGTTTCCTATCTCACTGAGGACAAAGTGTCACCGCGGAGAAAATCTCCACTGGATGTAATCTTGGCACGTTGCCGACTGAATTCTGCCGATGTTGTGCCGAAATCATTTCATAGCAAATGGGAATTCTGCCTCGTCCTGAAAGAAGGGAAAGCAAGGGTATGGGAATACTAAGATCATAATTCTACTTAAGAAAGAATTCTTGCTATTGTAAGTGGAAAGAAAAGTTGCCTTTAAAATGAACAATTAATACTTTTGGGCTGTGTGAATGAGCAAAGTTAGATTGATAACAAAAGGAACTAAATGCTCCCCTTTGGGAATTTGACGCCAAATTTTCTCAGAAAACAATCCAGCAATGTGTGCAAATGAAAATTGCAATCAATGTCGCAACTCATATTAGAACAAAAGCTTCCTTTGTGCAGATTATTGGGTGTAACCGAAAGAAGCTCTGGAGAGATTAAATGATGCATTGACAATAAAAAGCGGATAGAGATGGTGATTTGAGTAGTTTAGGGCTTTGCGTGGAAACCAACAATTTGAAATTATTCCCTTTGGTCTCAATTATGATTTTGCACGAACTGTTACTTCCAACAAGAGAAGAAAGTAAACCTCTTGATTGGGTGAATGGGAACGTGATCCGGATTTGAAATGGATTCGTTGAGCGTGTTCAAGATCAATATGAAGAAACGCTCAAATGCGGTTAAGTGGTGATCCGTTAAGCGATCGAGCGCATTTCAAAAAAACTCTTTCCAGTTGCTTTATTTCTTGTGGCTGAATTTCGCATGCATTTCAACTCTTCTTATCTTTTTATAAATGCGAATTGCGAAGAAAGTTGCCTAATTTAGACGCCAGCCGTTCACAAAAAAAGTGATCGTCAAGCATCAGCTTTGAAAGCAGAACAGAGATAAAAAGTAAACGTTTCTTGCTCTGGAAATGGAATTTTTAAACATTCTGGAAATTCACGTGTTTCACATTTGATTACAGGTTCATTAGCGTTGATGTATGTTCAGCATTTTCTTTCCTATTGACTTCTTCGCTGAATTGCTTTCTCATCATTATGGACTGTGATGCTGCATTCCGTTGAATCAAAGCCTTCTTAAAGATATCTTAATTTCTCTGCCTTGTTTTCTCTTTCTCTAGGATAATATCCACTTCAGAAGAAGTTTTGATAGTATTTCGAGTCTTATTCTCTGTACATGTAAAAAGAATTGGTTCTTTCCTTTTGTTATCTATTTGGATGTTTTCTCTTTATTTCGAAATGGCTGTTTCTCTTTTTCCGACGTTTATGTCGAATTTATCGAAGTGGCTAGGACAGGGATAGCTCAGTTAGTTGCGTCCCAGGCTCGTGATTTGCAGTTCCAGCATTGAAACTTTTCGCAAACCGCCCCCTCCCCCCGCCCTCGGTCAATAGGGGACACCGATGGGCTCGGAAAGACTGCCTCCGTCGGATGGTATGTAAAGCCGTGGTACCGTGTGCACGAAAGCCATACCACGTGGACGTTAAGGAACACGCTGGATGGCCTCGACGGGAGGCTTCCATCTGTCTTGTAAGAGCTGTATGGTGGATCCTCTCCCCATCCCAACCTTCTCTGAGCCTTCGGGGTCCTTGAGACCTGGCCATTTAACCCATTGTGTACAAAAAAACGACGCTCAGTTGTAAAGCAATCCGAATCGGCTGTTTTTTCTTCATTTATTCGATTGTGTTTTCTGTTGCTTGCATAATCCCTCTTCCCCTATCCCTTCGGAATATTTCTGCCCTTCTCTTCCAAAATTCCATTTCCACGATCAATAATCTCTTTTTCTTTCGTACATTTAGAAGTCCTAACTTCAGTTAGTATGCTACGATGATTTTTGATGATTATAAGATATTTTCTTCCGAATGTAATGTACGATAGCATTGAAATCAATGCCCAATTGCTCTCGTTCCTTGAATAATACTTTGCTATATTTCTGTTCACTTTGCGCCATCTTTTTCAATTGCAAACTTGAAATGCTTCCACGTTCCCCATTCTGTGATATTCACTCGATTGCCTCTTCTTAGATTATTATCTTCTGCTCCGATACATAAAGCATTTTTTGTTTTTTTACCTCTTCTGTCAGGCAGGCGCAAAACGTGTTCAATTATTTCATCTGCATTCGGAATCCCCACATTCCTGCATCTCCTTTCTCCCCATCTCCAGCAAATGCATCCAAAGAAGAAAACTTTCTTCTTCTTTTAAAATCCTTGCTTCCATTCCGAATCCTTGCATCCAAATGTGGCGGAGTTGACTCAGCCGATTGCACATCAGGATTGTCATCTGATGTTCTCCGGTTCGAGTCCCAGCTGTGCCAGGGCTGAGATTTTCTCTGCTTCCCCCACTCTGACCACCACGGTAAGAAAAGGGACACCGATGGCCTGGAAAGACTCTCACCCATCGGATGGGAATCAGGGAGACATAACTTATGTGTGTGCGAGTGGTAAAGAGCACAATGGATGGCTTGAAGAGCCTCTGTCCCCTAATAGCAGTACAGTGGATCCTCCTTTTGGTTTTAAAAGTATTCTTTTTTATCTCGTTTCCAAAGAAAACGAGGTAATAGTTTCGCTTTGTCGTCTTGTCTGTCTTTCTGTTTGTCTGTCTGTAGATATCGAACTTTTTTTGCTTACAAAGATAAATTAAAAAATTATTTTTGTGTTGGATAGGTATTGATGAAATATTACGATATGCACTTTTCGAATCTCTCTAAAGCTATAATTACGCCCTCTAGCGGTGGAAAAATTTGAAAATTCCGAATTTTCAAACGAATATTGCAAACGATGTATTTATGCTAGAAATTTTACATTTGGTGGTGGAATGCGAAGTCACGAAGTTTCCATTTCCATCAATGAGTTGACTCCTTAGACCCAGAGTGGGTGGGAAAACACACCTTTTTTAGCTTTAGCATAGAATTGTTTGTTTGTTTGTTTTTTTTAGATAAATGAAAAATTCTTTTTTGGGTTAGATAGGAAATGATAAAATATCATGATTCACACTTTTTAAATCTTCCGAAACGATAGTTGCGCCCTCTAACGGTGGAAAAAACTGAAAATTCCAAAATTTCAAACAAATATTGCAAACGACGTATTTAATCTGGAAATTTTAAATTTTGGTGGTGGAATGTGAACGTCATGATATTTCCTGTGGCAACACTGAATTCACCTCTTAGACCCAGAGGGGTGGGAAAAGACAATTTTTGTTTTAGCAGATAATTGTTTGTATTTAGAGATAAATAAAAAATTCTTTTTAGGGCTAGATAGGAATTGATAAAATATTATGATTCGCACTTTCGGAATCTTTCGAACACTATAATTGCGCCCTCTAACAGTGAAAAAGATGGAAAATTCTAAAATTCCAAACGAATATTGCAACGATATATTTAATGATAGAAATATGAAATTTTGGTGGAAATGATAATTAGAAAACTTTTTTAATTTAATTGGTACTAATGAAATATTATAATTCGCATTTTTCAAATGCTTAGTTGTTTTAATATATTTTGTCTTTACAGATCACTAAATATGAAACGGCAGAGCTATTATCCTGTTTTACAAATAATATGTTTAAAATAGAAATTTGAAAAATTAGTGATAGTTTTTAAGAGATATTCCTTTGATAGCAATAATCTACCCACTTTTCTGAGAGAAGTGTGGGAAAGGCAACTTTTTAGATTTAACAATTAAAAGACGAATACTTTTATGTTGTATAATTACTAATGAAATACTATTTGCATTTTTCCCATCATCCGCTAGCTCAAATGAAAGCCTTTAAGGAATGAAACAGTAGGTTAAAGGAAAAACTTCTTTCTCTTTGAAAGCGAGATTCTCATTTGCGACAGAGGCGATATGCGTTGTTCTATTTAAAGATTTCAAAGTAGTACACTTGCTTGAAAGATTTCGCTGGAGAGATTGATGTCCTACCCAGAGGGGCGGGGGTGGCTCAGTCGGTAGCGCGCCAGGCTCGTAATCTGTAGTTCCCAGGTTCGAGTCCCAGGTGGGTCAGCGTTGAGATTTATCTCCGCAAAATTCCCCGCCCTGCCCAAGGTCAGTAGCGGACACCGATGGGCTTGGAAAGACCGCCGTCCGTCGGATGGGACGTTAAGCCGTGGCCCCGTGTGCGGGAGAGCCATACCCTGTGCACGTTAAAGAACACGCTGGATGGCCTTGACGGGAGGCTACCATCTGTCTCCCAACAGCTGTTCCAGTGGGTCCCCTCCCCCAACCTTCTCTGAGCCTTCGGGGTCCATGTGACCTGGCCATTTAGCCCATGGTATGCAAAAAAGTGCCGCTCAGAGGTAAAACAACCCAACCTACCCAGATCTGAGACTTGTGGGTCATTGTGATACGTCCATTTACCCATTTGTATGCAAACCACTGCCTTTCGTAGGCAAAACAACCCATTCCTCTTTCTACGATAGCTTCCTATCAGTTGAAATATGTTCGCAATTTACTTTGATCATAGTAAAAGTTTGAAACCAATGTTATCTCTATCAGAAATTTTCAGATATTTTTAATCCGCTCTCCTAACATCCATCGTTTCCTTTGCATCATAATCCACGATGCTTCGAAATGCAGTTATATTTTACATTACTAAGAACACTGAGGTAAAAACAATTTCAATACACAAGAATCCTGGGAGACCCATTTACTCTTTCACCAACTGTTATCAACTTTAACTAGCAAACTTTAATCTGAATGCATCGTACATAAAATGCATAAAGCACCAGCACACATAAAAACGTCTCCTCTCAGTTGTGAAATATTGCATGGACCAAATACGTACCCAGGAAGGGGGACCAAGGTTCCCGTTGTCTTAAACGAAATCTCAAACTTGTCTTCTTGCTTTGAATAAATATTAAATATAGACTATAATAAATATTATATATAGATTATAATATTTATATATAGGCTATATTATATATAATTATATAATGAATATTAAATATAGGGTGTAAAAACTGGAAAACTAATAAGCTTAAAAAAGCCATCTCTATAGGTTGTTAAATAACATTTCAAAATCGCCCATGAAGATAGATCTATTATTCCTGTGCGTTCAACTTAATATGCCAACAGGAGTGAGAATCATAACAGATCATTCTAGCTTCTATTTCAATGGACTAATTTTTTCAGGTCGCTTTGATCACGCGATAACAGAACAGAAGTTTCAAATGGTTTAGCCTGATGGCAGATGCAATCCAATTGGGAATATTGATTTGTTTCACAAGGTGTCAGTCGAATACAGGTGTCTGCTGAAACTGGTGCCATGTCAAAAAGCTAAACCAGTTATCTTTAAAACCTTTATATTTTTGTTCTTACTCTCATATACTTTCAGAACCTGTATACCTCCTCCGTAGGATAAGATGTAAAGCCATGGCCGGTGCGCAGGAGAGCCATATCCTGTGCACATTAAAGAACACACTGGATGCTCTTAACGGGAGGCTACCATCTGTCTCCTAAAAGATGCCCAGTGGGTCCTTCCCCCAACCTTCTCTAAGTCCGCGGGATCCATGTGACTTGGACACTTATCCTGTTGAGTGCAAAAAAAGTACGATTCAGAGGCAAAACATCTTAAGTTGTATATTTTCATAATTCTAAAGTAATTTTCCTGAAATATTCCACTGTCTAGTTCGACCACAAAATCAAATTATTTCAATGGAAATTTTGTTCAGAAATAGCTTACAAAGATGTAATTTTTGAAGATTTTTTCTGATATTAATCGATCAAACTCCGAATAATAACATAGATCAGAATGTTAATGTTTATTTCGACATTCTCTTGAAATTTGCGTTTTGTGTAATAACTCCCATTCATTAGAAGATGAAAACCAGAGATTTCCACAGATATTGAGTTTATTCGATCTTCTTTCGAGGGAATTTCCACATAAATCGAAATAAACTTCCATTTCTTAAGAGACTGGGAAAAAGACGTAATAACTAGATGTGTTGCGTGAGTGTCAGCTGAGGAGACTCTGGGACTGCGCAGTTGCGTTGGATTGGATTGTTTTACCTCTGAGCGGCACTTTTTTGCACACCATGGGCTAAATGGCCAGGTCACATGGACCCCGAAGGCTCAGAGGAGGTTGGGGGAGGGGACCCACTGGAACAGCTGTTGGGAGACAGATGGTAGCCTCCCGTCAAGGCCATCCAGCGTGTTCTTTAACGTGCACAGGGTATGGCTCTCCCGCACACGGGGCCACGGCTTAACGTCCCATCCGACGGACGGCAGCCTTTCCAAGCCCATCGGTGTCCCCTACTGACCGTGGGCAGGGCGGGGAATTTTGCGGAGATAAATCTCAACGCTGATCCAGCTGGGACTCGAACTTGGGAACTACAGATTACGAGCCTGGCGCGCTACCGACTGAGCCACCCCCGCCCCTTCGAATTTTGGGAAACGAATCGAGTTTCTCAGAATCAGCTCTGATCAAATCCCGCATAAATTATCGTAGCTGAGTTTAGATGCACAAAAAGCATAAGTGTGAATACCACACATGTGATGCGAATGTACCCCCACCGTTAATGCGCGAGTTTTTCGCGCACTAACGGTGTGCGTGGCTATTCCACTATTAGTGCGCGAGTAAAACTAATTCTTTGGGTTTTTAACAGTATTTTCTTCATAATCTCATTCGTTTGGAAACTGAAAATCGAAACGAAATGTAAAGTAATTAATCAGCTGATTCCAGAGAGAAAACTAAAAAAGGAAGTCAATGCAGTCAGAATATCGTGCAAAGCGAGAATGGTCGACTTAAAAAAATACACACCAAATAAAACTGAAAATGAAGCGTCCAATGAAGGAAAAGTGTTGAAATGAAAGCTGTGAATATCTGATTCCTTGTCCTGCACTGTAGAGTAAAAAAGAAGACAACGTGTTATCTCTAAAAAATAAAGAAAGCTGCAGTCCATCATCGCATGGCTTCCATCCAGATACGCAAATCAGAGTAATTGTTAGCACGTGCTTTTCTTGTTGTCTCCTGAAATTGGTATCAATCTATTTCAAGTGTAAAACGATCTCACTTTCTGGGAAAGGAAGATAAAAACAAAATCTGAATTGAATCTTTCGCACGTGAGTCAGATGAAACTGGAATTAATTAACCTTGGCCTGCTGCCACAAGATTCCAACAGCTAGCAGATGTTTAACTCATCTGTGCGCAATCCAGCACTCCCGATTGCACCATGCTGAAGAAATCTGCAGCTCCAAAGATTCAGCTTAGTTTGCCTCGAGGCTACAAAAGCCTTGCCCTGTGGCTCTTGCCACGTGCTCTCGTTCGCTTCTTTTTCAGTTATCACTTCACGAGAAAGGCTCCACTGGCCTCGAGATTTCGGATTTGTTCCGCGAGATTTCGGATTTGTTCCGCGAGATTGTTCCCTTCTTAAACGACTTTTTTTGCCACACTCCGAAATAGGAAAAATGTCCTGCTTCTTGAAATTCGAATTCTCCTCTGCATTGCAAATAACAGTTTTATATTCAAAGATTAAAAAAATGTTATCTGAAAATATGCTGATGCTCAAAATTAAAGTGTAATTTAGTACCTCGAAAAGAAGAAAAAAATGATATAAAATATGACACACATGTTAATATGAAAGGTGGAGGACGAAAATGTTTGCCATTTAACCTACACTGCCACGAGCATGCAAATTAGAGTTGTTATAAGAGAGTGCGTGGTCCTTGTCATCATCTTTAAAGAAGAAAAAAAAAGTCGCCACTCATTTCCGTTCCAGCTTCACTTGGGTGCAATCACATTTCCCCATGTCAAAAATACTCTGGATTATTGTGTACTTTGGAGAACGAACGGTAGGGTGAAAATGAATCAGACCCAGACCGACGCATCCAGGATCTTACCATTATTCCACAAAATCTCCTCTCAAGACTTTGAAGACAATTGCAGGAAACAGGACAGGTTTATTCGTAGACCCGCATTGAATCGTCCTGTGCCCCCAACAGCAATTTGTTTTTGAAAGTGAAGATAAGGAAATGAAAGCTACGTAATCATTTCGCAAGCAGTCAGTGGCTACCAGGATGACAGTTTCAAGACAGTGTACATGAGTCTGCATGAATGAGGGCTGCATGCAAGCAAAAGAAGTTTCTATTCCCTTCACCCCCTTGAATAGTAGAGCTAGTTTAATGTGATGGATACTAGGCCTCTAGGAAAATGTGCTCTTCACTGATGGGTTGGGTTGTTTTACCTCTGAGTGACACTTTTTTGTACAAACGGGCTAAATGACCAACCAAGTCTCAAGGACCCCGAGGGCTCAGAGAAGGTTGGGGGAGGGGACCAACTGAACAGCTGTTAGGAGACAGATGGTAGCCTCCCGTCAAGGACATTTACGTGCACAGGGTATTGATCTCCCATACACGGTACCACTCCCATCAGACGGATGGCGGGCTTTTCCAAGCCCATCGGTGTCCCCTACTGACAGAGGGCAGGGGGCGAAATTTTGCGGAGATAAATCTCAACGGAGGTCCGGATAGCACTCAAACCTGGGAACATCAGATTACGAGCCTGGCGCTCGAGTCGAGCCCCTCTTCACAGACGGTCCAGATGCTTCTTATACACACAGATGGATTTATTATTTAGTTACTGAATTTTCATTAATACGTGTTCTAATTTCTAAAGTGCACCGCAATCCCAATTAGAACTACTAGTAAAGTCAATTTCTGCTTTGCCAACAGCACGCAGCTCAATTTTTATACTTTGGTGAATAATTAATGCTGATGGGCTCTTTTCCATGTGCGCAAACATTTTCTGAACATAATAAATTAAACGTCCAGGTAACAAGAGATCGGGGTTCTTTTAGGGAAAGGGGATTCACTGGACAACTATTAGGAGACAAATAATAATATTATTAAATGTATTGTATAAAAAAAGTTTCCCGTCAAGTACGTCCAACGTGTTCTTTAAGGTGCAGAGTCAGAACTTTCCTGCAACAGAGGAATCGTCTTAAAGACTCATTCGATGGATGGCAGCCCCTTCCCAATCCATTCTGTCCCGCCAATTTTTTCAATATTATAAAATATAGAATAATTTTAATATTAATAACGAACCTGTGTTAGTACTTTGATAAGGGCGACCAAACAATACCCTCACAAAGGCGTTCATTTCCTATTCACGACCTTCGATTTGCTACATTAAGTTTTCAAAAAATTCATATCATATTTTATTTTCTGGTTGACCGACTTTTATTTCTTACATCTAATTGCAGAATAATTCTGCTTCTTCTTCTCGTGACCGACTTTTTGCACCTTGGGGCGTAAACCAAACGTTTTCGTGTAGCTTGATGAAAATGGAACTACTTCATTTAAAATTCAGCAATAGACTAAATTATCATCAATTGCAAAAATTCTGCTCTAAAAATGTGAATTGAGTTGACCTAGAATTCATCTTTCAATAAACTAAAGCACTAATTTCTATGCTAACGAATTAGCAGGCTGTTTAGACTAGGTACAAGAATCTCGCGATGACCTTGACTTCACGAATCATTGGTTGAGGTCATCTCCTCTGCTGATTGTCATTTCATCAGATCGTTGGATGCTGCTGCACAATGCAGACTCCGTTTTCTTCAATACAGTTGTTGCTGAAAATACGTCGCATGTCCTTCACTAACAATAAATCGTTTTGCTTATCACTTCATGTCATCAAAGAGTATGGATCAAGCTGATAACAAAAGTTTTTTCATTTTTAATTTTGAGAGATGTAAACCACTTAATGAAATGGTGTTACAAATTGTCTTCCAGCCGAGTATTAAATACAACCAGAGTTAGGGGAGAACGTTCGCGCATTCCAGAGGTTCGTGACTAGTGCCACTTCCTAATTAAGATTCATACAAGAGCAGCGAAGTATCTGCCATTCACTGAAGATGTTTCCCGTTAACATTGCCAGGAGTGCTCTTTTTATCGGAAGAGAGCTTCGAGCGAGAGTCCAACTAGTTACACACCATTCAGAGCATTACGAGAGCCCGAATTTGTCACATGTTCTGATTTGCATCGATTCTTTGACCCTTCGTCTCGATGGCTCCACAGCAAACAACCTCACTGTGTTTGGTTTCATTAAAGAATCGACCTTCACTGTCTATCGCTTCGGATTTATTTTCAGCAGCAATAGTTCGTGCATATTCAGAAATGGCGCTTCTTTAGAGCAAGCATCGTTAAGCTCCGATAGCAATGCCGTTTGTTTGCATTCCAAACAGAACACAGAGCAAAGCCTGTGGACACAAACGGACCGACCGCTGACGACTTTCCACTTGGAGGCATAACAAACACCCGAGGGCACGGCGGCAGTTTAACAAGATTTATCATTTATTTCGCAACTTCTAAATTCCATTTTGACGTCAATATATAATTAATTTCGTGGCGACTTTTATTTCTGGTCTTTCGGAGAAAAGAGTTGCAGGTGAGCAGCACGGACGGGCGGCGTGTCCAATGAAGGAAGGGGGGGGGGTGACAGAAAAGCAAACAGCAGACGTTGCCTTATCAGCTAACGAAAAGGAATGCGAGTCATCAGCAAATTGGTTCCTATGGCCTCGACTCGAGCTATCACGATCACTGGTGCAGAAAGTATTAATATTTCAGGGTGAAAGGAAAACATAATTAAGAGTAGTTCATTTTTTTCCCCAAGTCAGTGGTTACGTTTATTAAGATTCTTTACATTGAACTTATGCTCATTGAAGGATACGCAAGCAGAGTAATTTCGCAGATCTCTTGCAATTAAGTATTATATGCGATTTAAATTAAATTTCTTAATTTATCTTATTAAGTTAATGAAAGCTACGCCAAGTCAAATAGAGGACAGAAGTTCTTAAGTCATTTAAAAGTCGTACTTGTAGTTTCAAGTTCGATTCGCTAATAAATATCTCGGGGTGTTCTACAGAATCCGCAGAATAAGTCTCTTTTCAAATGATGCATTTTAATGAATATTTATTTGAAAAACCAGAAATTGGAGCTTCGCAAAGAATTGCGTTTCTCGTGGATTCCGCTATTTAAAAAAGAGCCGCAGTTAATTGAGTCAAAGATCTGAGATTCCTTCCAATTCATGTAAAGAATGTTAGTAGCCAAGCGATGGTTTTCTAAGAGAAACTCAGATTTGATTGGGAGATAAATCTCATGACACAAAGAAAGCGTTTTGTGGGCCAAAATATTGTTTTGCAATTCATGAGTAAATCTGAGTTGAAATGAAGCAAACTTAAAATCTGAGTTGAATGCAAGTTAGCTTTATGACCTGTGATGAGCATTTGAAGATATTTCGAATTCACTAGAAATGTTTTCGACCACTGTCCATTTTCAGCATTTATCACTCCTAGGCCATTTAGTTTGGCCACTCGCTTTTTTGTTTTGTATTGAAAATTCACGGAAAAATTGCTTACCAAAAAAAAAATTCATCTACATATAAAATGCATTAAATTTCCAAAAAAAAAAAAATGAATTTTTATTTCAGTCTTCTTTTCATTCCTTCATTGTCTTTTAAGACCATCAAACGTTTATATTGTTTTTATAGTTTTATTTTGTGCCTTGCCATTTAGCCCATTGTGTGCACAAAAACGCCTATGAGCGGCGCATTTGCGCACACGATGGGCTAAATGGCCAGGTCACAAGGAACTCAGGAGTTCAGAGTTTGGTAAGAGTCACTGGACATCTATTAAGACACAGATGGAACGATCACGTCAAGGTCATCCAGAGTGTCCTTTAACTTACAGAGGCTCACTGCACACGGACCACTGCTTTACGTCCCATCCGACGGACGGGACCTTTCCAATCCCATCGGTGTCCCCTTTCTGACCGGGAACAGGGCTGCGGTTAGCGGAGATAAATCTCAACACTGGCACTGCTGAGACTCGAACCTGGGAGCTGCAGATTGCCCCCAACCCACGAGGAATAGTAGTTTAGCAGCCGGGAAAATTAGTCCCAGGTTATTCATATCCGCTCTTGCATTAGAAATATCGGAATTAAAACCACGAGTCATTTCTTTGCTAGTAATTGGAGAAATAAATCCCACCATGTTTGAAAGAGGGAAAGTGGAAGTTCGTTTTGTACGAAATAAAACTATAAAAGCAATATAAATATTTGATAGTTTTAAAAGGCATTGAAGGAATGAAAAGGAGATTGAAATATATGAGGGAAATCGATGTATCCGTGTAAATAGAAAATATTAAATACCCCCTCAAGCAGCTGCTTGCCACAGAGGTCTGACAGGAGCCTGTCAGTTTATACGTCATAGTAGATATCTGTGAGGATGGCAGGACCTCAGCAGAAAAACAACACAAACGTCCATGCCTTATGCGTAAGAGGAGAAAAAATGGAAAGTGATGAAAATTGAAAAAGCTATGACTGTACAAAATTCTTCGAAAAAAGGAAAGTTCAGTGATATAGGATTGTCATCGGTGATGGCAATTAATGAAAGCATCAGTCTGAGTGGATAGTAATTAAGATGCTTGACTCTGAGTAAAGGCACATGGGTTTGAGTTCCAAATAAGACATGGGTTTTTTCTGATCTTAGCAGCCGTCCCGTGGCCGAGTGGTTAGCACGAAAGCATCAGTCTGAGGGGACAGTAATTAAGATGCTTGACTCTGAGTAAAGGCACATGGGTTTGAGTTCCAAATAAGACATGGGTTTTTTCTGATCTTAGCAGCCGTCCCGTGGCCGAGTGGTTAGCACGAAAGCATCAGTCTGAGGGGACAGTAATTAAGATGCTTGACTCTGAGTAAAGGCACATGGGTTTGAGTTCCAAATAAGACATGGGTTTTTTCTGATCTTAGCAGCCGTCCCGTGGCCGAGTGGTTAGCACGCTTGGCTACTGATCTAAGGGACCTGGGTTCGAGCCCCGGATTAGGCATGGATGTGTGTGTTGTTTTTCTGCTGAGGTCCTGCCATCCTCTCAGATCTCCTACTATGACATATAAACTGACAGTCTCCTGTCAGACCTCTGTGGCAAGCAGCTGCTTGAGGGGGTATTTATTTTTAGTTGTCATTCTTTCAAGGTCTCTCCTTTCTCACAGATCTTCTCTTTTCGTATTTTACCGACAGACCTCCGTGATAAGAGGGCTGCACGAGAGACAATTTATTACCTTTTTCGTCAATCTTACAATCATTTACATACATAAGGTATACATTGAAAAACTCACAAGAGTATTCTCATGCGTGAGATTTTAATGATGAAAATTTATACATTTACAAATGTTGAAAATATATAAATGCATAAATATAGAAATAATGTTTATGAAGATAAGAATAATATGAACAGAAAGAAGTCTGATCCATTGAAATAATTTTTTGATTCAATTCGTCTGCACATTTTGGTAAATCGCAAAGTTTGGGATTATGAACTCTAATTGATAATTTTATAAAATGTGTCATATCTAGCTGTGATTTGTTACCTGAATTTCACACAGTTTCTTCTGCATTCTCAAATCTCACTGTGCGTTTGTTTGCTCGGTAGGAAGGCCTGGAGCACTCGTACTTCCTGGCATGTACCACAGCTGACTTTAAAGTTTCACCTTTCAACATCCTCAGAGATTGTTGAGTCTCAGGGTCAGCAATAGCATCAATAAATTGTAATTGAGCTAGGTTATCTTGAATTTCTGGTGGACAGTTACTATAAGCCAATCTAGCTAGACGCTCAATATCACTGGCAAGTTCTTGCAAAGTTTCACCAGTCTTCTGCATACGATGTTTAAATTGAGTCATGTGATATTGTTTTAAATAACTATCGCCAATTCTGAGTTCTAACGCAGACATCAAACTTTGATAATCCAGTAGTTTTCTTCTGGAACAGACTGTAAAACTTCCGTAGCAGAATTTCTTAAGGAAGCTGCAAGGAAACTAGCCTTCTGGAATTCATTCCACTCATTAGCTCTAGAGATGACTTCCAATTGTGTTTTAAATACAGTCCAAGATGACTGAATGACGAGCATCAACAAAGAAGCTTTTATTAAAGTTTGAGTCAAAGAGATTTGTTTTAAAGTATTTCTTTTAAAACATAAAGGCGAGTTGGGATTTTCTAAATCATACATACATGCATACATACAAAATCTTCATGCAAGCCATGGCTACAAAGGTCCAACTAGATCGTACAATTTACTTAGTTCACCAAGCATATCTGTCCTGAGCTGCCCAAAGCAGCAAAATTAGAGATCTTGCTAGTCAAAATAATGACATAAACATTAATATTGGTGATCTGGTTACACAAAATAATGACTTGAAAGCTGAAATAGCCTCTCAGAAAGATGACTTGAAAGCCGAAATGGCTACACAAAATAACGAACTGAGAGCTGAAATGAGAGCTGAAAATAACGAATTGGCTTCTCAAATTAGTAAGATTATTGATCAGAATAATGATCTTAACAGAAAAAACAGTGAAATTACCGACCAGTACAAAGACCGAACTTGACAGACAATGTGCTTGTCTAAAGGTTGAAATTGATAGTGTAAAGTGTAATGTAAATAAAATTACCGTATTTTAACGTGTATACGGAACCCCTTTTTGCCAAAAATTGGGTCCCAAAAATAGGGGGGTTTCTTATACATGGATAGTATTATAGATATTAACAAATTACTCAATTCCTTAAATTTTGATGAAAAATCAGGGGGTTCCTTATACACGAGGGTACCTTATATACGTTAAAATACGGTACTTGTGATTTTAACATCAAACTTGATATTGTTAAAACTTTTTGTGAACGTCAGTCTCAGATTTTAAGAAACGAAATGTTACCTTCTTCTTGTGATAATGGAAATTTTAGTGACAGTAATGAATTAATTAATTCAAGGTAATGAACTTCCAGCAAGAAGGTCATGTCATGTCAACTTTGGTCATGGCATCACTACATCAGGGATTAAGGCTGATTCTAGTAAGATAGAAGCTGTAAGAGATTGGTCTCTACCAAAAGATGTTCATCAACTTCGTAGTTTTATTGGACTTTGCACCTACTATAGAAGATTTGTCGAGGGTTTCTCTATCATCGTAAGGCCATTACATCGTCTGACAGAGGAGGGCCAGCGGTTCATGTGGACCACCGAATGTGACGTAGCCTTCTAACAGTTTTGAAGCAAGCTCTTTCCAAAGTACCAATGTTAGCATATCCACAAGCTGGAAAACGGTTCATAATAGATAGTGGCGCAAGTAACACAGGAGTTGGCTCTCTACTTTCACAACAACAAGAAGGACAAGAACGAGTTATTGCATATTGTTCTTGGAGCTTGATTATTGAGCTTTTTTATTATATTTTGAATTATTGAGCTTTATTTATTTTGATTATTGAGCTTGGTGTACAGTCGCTCAAAAAAGTATCCGAACACTATGGTTGATTACAAGATTAAGAAAAAATATCTGGAGCGTGTACAGCAACTGTACACGCTCCAGTTACCGTTCACAGCAAACTGTAGCGTGTGCAGTTACTGCACACGCTCCAGTTTGCTGTGAACGGTAACTGCACACGCTCAATATTTCTGTGAGTGGGCCCACACGATCCAGGTCTTTGTAAGCTCACACGATCCAATGTGCTGTGAACATTAACCGCAACCGCTCCAGTTTGCTGTGAACGGTAACTGCACACGCTCCATATTCATTGCATTATATATTCATACGCATTATACATATTAAAAAAGTATCCGAATATTATGGTTGATTACAGAATTCAGAAAAAATATCTGGCAACGATTTTTCTAGAAATTAGTGATCTGGCAACCTTCGTGTCACGTGACACGAAGGTTGCCAGATCACTTTTTTTGTGTAACACGAAAAGAACTGTTAGCAATAGTAAAAGCAATAAACATTTTCATCGTTATCTCTATGGCCAGAAATTCCTTATATGCACTTATCATGCTGCACTCAGGTGGTTAATAAATTTTAAAAACCCTGAAGGACAAATTTCTAGGTGGATACAGCGTTTGCAAGAGTATAATTTCTCCATCGAGCATTGAAGCGGCAAATTACATAGGAATCCAGATGCCCTTTCCAGACGTCCATGTATTAACAACCGTAAGCATTGCTATAATGCAGAGTTGAAATATGGTACTAAAGGAGTAATGCCCATAAGACAAATACCATCGACACAAGCAAACAGTGATACTCCTAACATCTGAAGCCCAATAGAAATCAGAAAGGCCCAACTAGATTATGAAGATATAAGGCCAAAAATAAATTTGATTGAAAAATCTAATATAAGACCTAATTGGGAGCAAATCTCCAGATATAGACCAATTACCAAAAGTTATTGGGCGCAGTGGGACTCCTTAGAAGTGAAAGACGGTGTATTATACAGATGGGAGAATCCCACTGGACGACTAACCAACGTTGGCAGATAATACTTCCTCGCTCCCGAGTTGAACTAGAAATGAAAGATGTTCATGATAGTGCCACTGGAGGACACTTCGGGGTTAATAAGACATTAGCCAAAAGATCTTCTTGATTAAAAAGGGAACGATTTCATTGGCTGAAAAGTAGGGCAGACGTTGAAAGATGGTGTAGGCAATGTGAGGCTTGTGCAGCAAAGAAAGGCCTTAAAACTAAGAGTCGGGATAAGCTGCAGACGTATAACGTTGGCGCCCCTTTTGAGAGAACAGCCATTGATGTAATGGGTCCGTTTCCTAGGACTGATAATGGAAATCGATATTTATTAGTGGTAATGAATTATTTCACAAAATGGTCTGAGGTCTATCCCATCCAAGATCAGGAGGCAACAACAGTTGCAGAGATGATAGTAAATAACTTGATTAGTAGGTATGGAGTACCTTTGTAACTCCACTCTGACCAAGAACGGAATTTTGAATCCAGTGTGTTTAAAGGCATCTGCCAACTATTAGGGATTCAGAAAACAAGAACAACTCCCCTACACCCTCAGTCGGATGGTATGGTTGAGAGATTTAATAGGACAATTGCACAACATCTAGCATTGTTTGTCGACGACCATCAACGTGAATGGGATCGCCATATACCACTCCTTTTGTTGGCATACAGAACAACAGTGCACGAGACAACTGGACAGACACTTTCCATGATGCTCTTTGGAAGAGAGTTACGTCTTCCCTGTGACCTTTTATATGGTCGGCCCGAAGCAATATCTGTATACACTCCACAATACATACAACAATTACAACAACGACTAGAAGAAATCCATCACTCCATCAGACATAACATCAACTTAGCAAGCGAGAGAACCAAAATGAGATGCGACAGTAAAACAAATGGAACTGTTTTCAATCGAGGAGATCTTGTCTGGCTCTACAATCCACATAGAAAGAAGAGACATTCTCCAAACCTTCAGAAACCTTGGGAAGGTCTGGATACAGTAGTTAACTGTATTAACGATGTGGTGTATCGCATTCGTCGACGTCCAACTACAAAGTGCAAGGTGGTTCATATGGATCGTTTGGCCCCGTTTAATCGAAGAACTGAAGAAGCTTCGGAATCCAGAATTGTTCGGGACTTGTTACGACAGGAGCTGTGTTAAGGGGGGCTGTGTTACGACAGATAAACGTGCTACAATGAACCATGATGTGAAGTATCGTCTTGATGCTTGCATGTGCTTCAGCGTGCGAGTTACGTCACCAACGACATCGAACGAACTTGACTGATAAGGAACAAGTGTTATTTAGAGAATTTAAGTGAAGTAAAACGTAGTTTGTTTTGGCTATGCAGTTTAGTCTAAAGAAGAAATGTTTTATATGGAATGTGTGCGGGAGATAAAATAAGTTTATTAGAGTTGATCCTGTTAGAAGACTCGCAAGAAAAAGAAGGATGTTAGGTTACTGAAAGATGTGGTTGAGGAGATTTTAAGTTAGTCGAACAAGCAGATCTGTTCTCAACTTTTCTGTAGGAAGAGTTCATCATTATATTTAGTTGTTTAGGAAATGGTAAGGTTGTTCTTTATAGGTTGCAGGTTTGTTCACAAATATGATTGTGCCACTTATCGACTGTTAGAGAAGCTTTATTTTCTTTTGCTTTGAGTGGAGATAATATAGAGGTGCTTTGTTCTTTAGAAAGTTTATTTTTATACTGATTTAGATTTGCGTTATTAAGTTGAGTTTATATAAACGTTTTCATTCGTACTTTTGTAATAAATTACATTATTTTTAAAATTATAATTGTTACATACTATTTATTTCAACTCAGGCTGTTTCTATCCATTTAATTCATAACAATATCTTTGTATTATTTTTGCTTTACTGCATTCGTTTTACTTTTTACTGCAGAAGAAATATCCTCTTTCTAACCCTAATGTCTTTAATTTCAAATATTATTTTAGTCCTAAGTCCGAAATATAATTTTGTTTCGAATATTTAAATGTCAACTCTACTGTACAAAATAATTCTTTCAATTAACTTGGTTTCCCAAAGTTTTTTTTTTATTACGATAAAACTAAGAAATTGCCTCAAGTTATTACACCAGACATTGAAATGCATGCTCTTTTTGTATGCATTTTCCATTTATGCAAGCACTTCCATCATCCTATAAACTCTTTTAACTACGAGAACTAGGTGTACTACAATCTGTAAGTCTCATAGAGACATACAGAGAAAATTTAAAAGTGCAAAATAATATGGAATTTCCCTTCTGCCAGAAATTCCTCCTAAGAAACAAATAAGCAAAACCTCGATCTGTTGTTCTGTATAAATCGATTTTTGCAGATGCATTGATCAATTTATCCTTCTTGCTAAAAACCAAATATTAACAATAATAATTTTTTTCCGCATTCAATATTACTCGAAGTATTATCAATTTCTGGAGATATTTCGTTCGGAATTTTTATTCTCATCATAAGATTTTCTTCGATAAATTGTGTTTTAAAAATATTAATGAATAGTTAGAGTGAGAAATAGAAACGTGCGAATAGAGAATCATAATTATGAGTTTTTTCGTTCTTAATTGACTCCAAGTTCTGTGAGAAAGTCTCCCATTCCCACACAGCTGATGATGATCTAAGAGAACATTTCTGAAACCCTTTGCCGCAGAGATTGACTCGTGTGCACTCTGATCATTTTACAAGACATTTTCCAAGAGACCAGTGTGCCAGTAGCAAGGATTGTGCTCTCAGTTTTCGAGCCGAAACCCATTCTAAACTTTTCTGAGGCAGATGTCGCTTTCGAAACGTTTAAAGCATCCCCCCATATTATACTAGAGATTAAAATATGATAAAATAGGTATTCCATTTATAATTAACGTGATGAAATCGCTATTGCAATTTTAAAATGATGAAATCGGTCTCCGAATTATAATGTCATAAAAAAAGCTAATCCAACTGAAACACTATATTGAAAAAACAGTTGACCATCATAGACCATTTCAGTAAAAAAGTAAAATTATGTTTTATCTGGAGAAAAATAGGGCGAATTTTGCGTGCTTATACGGAAATGAGCAATTTATGAAAGCCACAATTTTTTTAGTCATTTTTGGTTGCTGAACGTGGCTTTTAGTGATTTTTACGTAGTTTTTACTTTTTCCAGCATTTTTGGTGGTTTGTTTTCCCCGCAACCGTCGTCTTCTCATTTGTTTTGATTTTTTCCATGGCCCATTTAAAAACGATACATGAATGTTTCGCTATAATTAAGTCAATAAAAAATGTAAGGTACTTGGCACTGCTTCAGTTGAGAAAGAATTTCTTCTAGGAGTTGATTACAACTCCATCTTATTATTTTCTCGTTCCGTTGCATTCGCTAAGCAACAAGATTAAACCCTAGACGGTGATCTCTGCAGCTGAGCTAAATTAGCATCATTCAGTTCCCTCCATCCCTGTTATCAAATTTTCTTCGGAGTGCAGATTTGTTTCGCGTTTTGTCTAATTGCAATGATTTTTAATCAATTTAAAAAATACGTTTTAAAAAAAGCGTGTTCGCAATTCAAGTAGATCTTTTTATTTATCTCTCTTAGGATTTAGGATCCAACTGTGTCGGAGGAATAAACGACAAAGCGATGGAGCAATCGAAATGTGCGTTTTTATGGAGCGTCCTCACTAAGCTCTCGAAATAAAAAAAATCCTTTTCAAAATTCCTTTTCGAAGCGATCAAACAAGAGAAAGAAACACTAAATTACCGATTTTGTCGACCCCAGAAAGATACAAGGAATCGATACCTTTTAGGGAAAGAACGCTGCGCTTGTTTTGCACTTCAAATTAATTAACTTTTCCTCCCTTAACCTAACTTAATTTATTTAGAAACCAAAAAGGTTTTTTTTTAAATACAGCTTACTAAAGAACTTTCTTCTTCGCTCTAAAAAATAATGGAATTCTAAACCAAATGTAATTAATGCAGGTGATGGCACCTTTTTTAAAAGGTCCCGACAAAGTTTTTAGTTTTTGTATGTCGTTCTTACCTTTACGATGTGTAACTCTCTCTCTCTCTTGAAGTTTAACTTTTAAATCCGTTTCGTTTTTTCACTCTTTTCATTCGCTGAATATAATCAAGTTCCAGTTTGCATGCTAAGAACGATTTCGAGATTTCTTTTCGCAGATGTTGATTCTCTCTGCATTAAATCAGTTGCGATTCATAAAAAAAGGGAAAAACTCAATCTCTAAGACAAAGGCTTCGATTCTTTACGATAACGCCAGAGCTTGAATTTTTTTTTTTAACTCTCATCTAGTAACAGGGTTTGCTAATTTGTTAACGACAATGGCAAACTGACTCAACCATCGAAAGATAACTAAAACAAATAACGTCCAAACTTTAATACATTGATCTATAACAAAAACCTTTGTTCGCATTAAACAACACGAATTGACTTTTAGAAAGATATCCTTCGATTTGTCATTGAGATTATATTGTTTTTATGTGGCAGGTTGGGCTGCTTTACCTCAGAGCAGCAGATTTTTCGCCCACAATGGGCTGATGGGTCACAAGGGACTCAACGGGGCAGAGTTTCGTAAGTAAAGGGGATTCACTGGAAGTCGATTACGGGACAGATGTAAGCTGCTGCTTGCTCTAACGTGTGCAGAGTGTTCCTCTCTTGCACACAGATCCACGGCTTAACGTCCCATCTGAAGGACGGCGGCCTTTTCCGATGTTCCCTTCCTCGTCGAAAGTAGATGGGGATGAGCGAAGTAATCTCAGTGCATTGAATTTCGAATCTGGTGTATAGCAGATTAAAAGTCTAGTGAGCGCCCAACTACACCAAGCCCCTTTCCTTATGTGCCCGTAGATGCAAATTTATAAAGAAGTCATGGTGATTAAAAATGTGACGAATCGTACAGAAAAAAATCTACGTTACTACATTTGCACATATTGTTTCTTGGCAAGGGGATGATCAACAGCCACACAAAAATGAGAAATTAAATCATAAAAGTTTGGCAGCTTCTAATGTATTTTAATGGCAGCTGTAGTCCTTAAAAGATTACAGATCATCGATTTAAATCTTCTCACTTACCTTTCTTAGGATCTAACTCTGTCCGAAGAATAAACGACAAAGCATTAGGAGTGTTGTTCATTCCATCGACGTTGCTTTTAGTAATGAAGCAATCCAAATTCGTTTCTTTCTTTTTTCTTCAAAATGTAGCTGAATTCTTCAAAATATTTCTTTTCAACATTGCTTCGTAGCTGTCAGATCAGAGGAAGGAATCGATATCTTTGCTTCAAATAATTTACGTTGGAAACGTATGCATGCTCATCTATTCCGAATAAATTGGCTTCTTCGTTTAACCCAGATTGCGTTCGGTTAATTTACCTCTGAGCGGCACTTTTTTGCACACATTGGGTTAAATAGCCAGGTCACAAGAACCCCAAGGGCTCAGAGAAAGTTGGGAAAAGGGAACCATTGGACAGCTGTTAGGAAACAGATGGTCACCTCGCGTCAAGGCCATCCAGCGTCTTCTTTAGCGTTCACGGGGTATGGCTCTTTCTTCAAACGGGACGGCGACTTTACGTCCCATCCGATGGACGATGGTCTTTCCAAGCCCACCTGTGTACCCTACTGACAGAGGACAGGGTGGGTGCAAACCAGGAACTGGATCTACTGACAGAGGGCAGGGTGGGTGTAGCCCAGGAACTGGATCTACTGAGAGAGGGCAGGGTGGGTGCAGCCTAGGAACTGGATCTACTGACAGAGGGCAGGGTGGGTGTAGCCCAGGAACTGGATCTACTGACAGAGGGCAGGGTGGGTGCAGCCTAGGAACTGGATCTACTGACAGAGGGCAGGGTGGGTGTAGCCCAGGAACTGGATCTACTGACAGAGGGCAGGGTGGGCGTAGCCCAGGAACTGGGTCTACTGACAGAGGGCAGGGTGGGTGTAGCCCAGGATCTTCTTCGTTTAACCCAGATTGCGTTCGGTTAATTTACCTCTGAGCGGCACTTTTTTGCACACATTGGGTTAAATAGCCAGGTCACAAGAACCCCAAGGGATCAGAGAAAGTTGGGAAAAGGGAACCATTGGACAGCTGTTAGGAAACAGATGGTCACCTCGCGTCAAGGCCATCCAGCGTCTTCTTTAGCGTTCACGGGGTATGGCTCTTTCTTCAAACGGGACCGCGACTTTACGTCCCATCCGATGGACGACGGTCTTTCCAAGCCCACCTGTGTACCCTACTGACAGAGGGCATGGTGGGTGCAAACCAGGAACTGGGTCTACTGACAGAGGGCAGGGTGGGTGTAGCCCAGGAACTGGATCTACTGAGAGAGGGCAGGGTGGGTGCAGCCTAGGAACTGGATCTACTGACAGAGGGTAGGGTGGGTGTAGCCCAGGAACTGGATCTACTGACAGAGGGCAGGGTGGGTGCAGCCTAGGAACTGGATCTACTGACAGAGGGCAGGGTGGGTGTAGCCCAGGAACTGGATCTACTGACAGAGGGCAGGGTGGGTGTAGCCCAGAAACCGGATCTACTGACAGAGGGCAGGGTGGGTGCAGCCCAGGAATTGGATCTACTGACAGAGGGCAGGGTGGGTGCAGCCCAGGAACTGGATCTACTGACAGAGGGCAGGGTGGGTGCAGCCCAGGAATTGGATCTACTGACAGAGGGCAGAGTGGGTGCAGCCCAGGAACTGGATCTACTGACAGAGGGCAGGGTAGGTGCAGCCCAGGAACTGGATCTACTGACAGAGGGCAGGGTGGGTGCAGCCCAGGAACTGGATCTACTGATAGAGGGCAGGGTGGGTGCAGCCCAGGAACTGGATCTACTGACAGAGGGCAGGGTGGGTGCAGCCCAGGAACTGGATCTACTGACAGAGGGCAGGGTGGGTGCAGCCCAGGAACTGGATCTACTGACAGAGGGCAGGGTGGGTGTAGCCCAGAAACTGGATCTACTGACAGAGGGCAGGGTGGGTGCAGCCTAGGAACTGGATCTACTGACAGAGGGCAGGGTGGGTGTAGCCCAGGAACTGGATCTACTGACAGAGGGCAGGGTGGGTGCAGCCTAGGAACTGGATCTTCTGACAGAGGGCAGGGTGGGTGTAGCCCAGGAACTGGATCTACTGACAGAGGGCAGGGTGGGTGTAGCCCAGAAACTGGATCTACTGACAGAGGGCAGGGTGGGTGCAGCCCAGGAACTGGATCTACTGACAGAGGGCAGGGTGGGTGCAGCCCAGGAATTGGATCTACTGACAGAGGGCAGGGTGGGTGCAGCCCAGGAACTGGATCTACTGACAGAGGGCAGGGTAAGTGCAGCCCAGGAATTGGATCTACTGACAGAGGGCAGAGTGGGTGCAGCCCAGGAACTGGATCTACTGACAGAGGGCAGGGTGGGTGTAGCCCAGGAACTGGATCTACTGACAGAGGGCAGGGTGGGTGCAGCCTAGAACTGGATCTACTGACAGAGGGCAGGGTGGGTGCAGCCCAGGAACTGGATCTACTGACAGAGGGCAGGGTGGGTGTAGCCCAGGAACTGGATCTACTGACAGAGGGCAGGGTGGGTGCAGCCGAGGAACTGGATCTACTGACAGAGGGCAGGGTGGGTGCAGCCCAGGAATTGGATCTACTGACAGAGGGCAGGGTGGGTGCAGCCCAGGAACTGGATCTACTGACAGAGGGCAGGGTGGGTGCAGCCCAGGAATTGGATCTACTGACAGAGGGCAGATGGGTGCAGCCCAGGAACTGGATCTACTGACAGAGGGCAGGGTGGGTGCAGCCCAGGAACTGGATCTACTGACAGAGGGCAGGGTGGGTGCAGCCTAGGAACTGGATCTACTGACAGAGGGCAGGGTGGGTGTAGCCCAGGAACGGGATCTGCTGACAGAGGGCAGGGTGGGTGTAGCCCAGGAACTGGATCTACTGACAGAGGGCAGGGTGGGTGCAGCCTAGGAACTGGACCTACTGACAGAGGGCAGGGTGGGTGCAGCCCAGGAACTGGACCTACTGACAGAGGGCAGGGTGGGTGCAGCCCAGGAACTGGATCTACTGACAGAGGGCAGGGTGGGTGCAGCCCAGGAACTGGATCTACTGACAGAGGGAAGGGTGGGTGTAGCCCAGGAACTGGATCTACTGACAGAGGATAGGGTGGGTGCAGCCTAGGAACTGGATCTACTGACAGAGGGCAGGGTGGGTGTAGCCCAGGAACTGGATCTACTGACAGAGGGCAGGGTGGGTGCAGCCTAGGAACTGGATCTACTGACAGAGGGCAGGGTGGGTGCAGCCCAGGAACTGGATCTACTGACAGAGGGCAGGGTGGGTGCAGCCCAGGAACTGGATCTACTGACAGAGGGCAGGGTGGGTGCAGCCCAGGAACTGGATCTGCTGATAGAGGGCAGGGTGGGTGCAGCCCAGGAACTGTATCTTGTGGGGGGGGGGGCAATTGTCATTCCCCTCCCCTTGAGAATGCTAGGAAGAGTAATGGAGGCAAAAAAAATTATTAAACTTGTATATATTTTACGCATTTATCAAGAAATGTTTAAAGACCTGTAAATCGTAGGGGAAAATGTTACACTGCAGTGGAAATACAGTTTCTTCCTCCCCCCACTGTCACCATCAGCTTTATTTTTTTCTACATCCGTGCTCGATTTGGCCTATGTTAATCAAACTATGTTACACATTACAGTTTGCAATTTTCTATTAATATTTTAATTGAATAACTTGCATAGAATTCAATTTTTACATTTTTGTTTGGCAAGAAATTGCAGTTTTCGCTTTTATTTGAACGATATGTTTTCCATTACAGTTAAAAAGTAATTTTTTATGACACTCGAATAGTAAGTACAGGATTTCTCAGAATATAAAGAGCACCAAAATTCTGAAGAGTCCCAGCTGGGTCAGCGTTGAGATTTATCTCCGCAAAATCCCCCCCCCCCTGCCTTCGGTCAGTAGGGGATACCGATGGGCTTTGAAAGGCCGCCGTCCGTTGGATGGGACGTTAAGCCGTGGCTCCGTGTGTGGGAGAGCCATACCCTGTGCACATTAAAGAACACGCTGGATGGCCTTGACGGGAGGCTACCATCTGTCTCCCAACAGCTGTTCCAGTGGGTCCCCTCCCCCAACCTTCTCTGAGCCTTCGGGGTCCATGTGACCTGGCCATTTAGCCCATGGTATGCAAAAAAGTGCCGCTCAGAGGTAAAACAACCCAACCCAACCCAAAATTCTGAAAGGTTGCGATTAGAGAGAAAAACAATGAATAGGCATAACTTTTCAATATATTAAAGGATTTTGAATATATGTAGCGTGGCTTATCCACTGACTGGCCGGTCGAATAAAATTCATTGATGCATCGTCTGTTTTTAGCCCTTCGAACAATGTTGTTGAAAAGAATTTGTTCCAATTCAGCCAGCGAAGACGACGCTTAACAAATGAGTAATTGTGTTATCAGATGTAATTTATAACCAAAAGAATTCATTCGAAATATAAAGGGTGGAGAGATTCAATTTTTTTACAATTTGGCAGATTTTCAGTTGATTTTGAGTTGATTGAAGTATAATAAAAAAAAAAAAATAAATACCCCCTCAAGCAGCTGCTTGCCACAGAGGTCTGACAGGAGCCTGTCAATTTATATGCCACAGTAGAAGATCTGAGAGGATGACAGGACCTCAGCAGAAAAGCGACACACACATATCCATGCCTAAATGCGGGGCTCGAACCCAGGTCCCTTAGATGAGTAGCCAAGCGTGCTAACCACGCGGCCACGGGACGGCTTAAAGTACAATAGCAGATTTTTATTTCAGCAAATTCGGCGTTCGCTACTGCATTACGCAAATTAGGTTTTTTTCTATCCAGAGGAGATATATATCTGAGTAGTAAATATCATGATCCGGGTATCAACTGAAATGCCATCTTGTATTGTTTGCTAAGGCCTCGTTCCTTTCTTCTGAGCATCGTCTTTACTCTTGGATATCAATATTTTTAGTTCTTCGTTAATCTCATTAACCTTAATAATCAGTTACGGAAAGTGGAAGACCAAAACAAGCTCCATTCCCATCCACAGTCAGTCCACCAGGGAAGAAGAGGACAAAAGGTTTTTCTGCCAGCAGAAAAGATTAGAAAATCGATGTACATAGACACTGGACTGCGCTTCTCTCTGTAAAAGAGTAGCTATATGCATTCTCTGGCTATCTCCTCTTAACCCGCCCCCTGACTTACTCTCCAGGCCTCGATCTAGAAAATGCGAAAAGGGGAAAGTGATACAATCGAGAAAGAAAAATATTTTTCCCTCCGTTTTCAGATATCTTTGAAATGTTCTTAAAAAATACATGAAATATCTACAAGCTTAATTTTTTTTGCCATTACTCTTACTAGAATTCCCAAAGGGAGGGAGGCATGTTCCCCCCCCCCTAGATCCTGCCCCGTTGCCCTCGATCGGACAGGTGACCCCGATGGGGTTGGAATCCGTCAGATGGGACGTAAAGCTTCGGCGCCATGTGCAGGGAAGCCATACCCTGTGCACTTGAAAGAACACGCTGGATGGCCTTACGGGAGGCTTTCGTCTATCTCTTAACAGCTGTCCAGTGGGTTTCCTTCCCCCATCCTTCTATAAGTCGTTGGGGCCTTCTGACCTGACCATTTAGCCCATTGTGTGCAAACAAAGTGCCGATCAAAGGCTAATCAACGAAAGCATTCTTTACTACGAAGGGAATTTAATCCAGATCACAATCAGCATGAAAAGTGTGCAAAGCTTTTCTTTATGCAAATGATAAAAAGCACCTTTTTTTTGCTTAGTCAGATAAGTAAAAGATGAGAATAGTTTGTTTCTTTTTTCCAATCAATGCTAAATTCTTTCTTTCAGTATATAACCTCGTGTAGTGTCTAATAAAGTAATGAAACTGCTGCTCACGAAAATCAGAACACCGAGCAGGAGGAATAGAGTAAGGTGTATGGGTCATGTTTAGGACCTACTACTGAATTAATTTCAAGGTCATCGATGCAATCATGTTGGCGACAGGCTAATGAGATCATTCTTGAAAGGGTGTAACTGGATTCCCCCACGGATATTTAAAGGGGCATAGCCATGTTCAGCTTATTAGTTCTTGTGCAAGTGTTGTTAAGATATTCCATGCAGACCAGCGAGAGCTCCATATCTGCAGGTGAGCGAGTTCGACAGAGAGCACATTGTTGGCAGGAGAGAAAGCAATCCTTCTGTATCGAGAAAATGCGGTTCGGTTCGTGTGGAATGTATCTTTTGTGCATCGAATATACAGAGAATGATTCGAAGATGGGCAATACATACGTCAGGAAGGTTCTAGACCTCATCCACAGACCACTCCAATGGAAGATTGTTATCTTCTTAGGCTGGCTATAACAGATCGCTCTGCCTTGTCTACGCCTTTGGTCCAACAGTGGAGGTCAGTAACACATCTTCCAATGTTGCCGTAACAGTTCGAAACTGTTCGCTTCGAACTGTTCAGTAACAGTTCGAAACTGTTCGCTTCGAACTGTTACTGCCAACATTTTAAGTGTTTTGTTGGGTTTTATTGGGTTTGGAGTAATTCGGACTGCTGCCCATGGCCATTGCTAAAAGTGTCTCTGACACACAAAGCAGCAAGACTACAGTGATGCATCGAGCGACGGAAGTGGTACGATGAAGAGCACAACATCGTCTTTTCTGATAAAATCTGCTTTTGTCTGTTCTAATCTGATGGCAGAATCCTCTTCTACAAACGGGTTGATCTCCAACGGAAGAGACACAGCACCAACAGAAGTGACTATGGTGTGGGGTACAACCGGTTCTAAAAACAAATCCACCCTAGTATTAATCCGCCACCACGTTACATCCAGGACCTTTTGCAGCCAAACAGCTCTTCTATACTTACAGATTGTCCCACATGCCATATTTCAGCAGGGCAGTGAAAGACCCCACGTAACAGCTGTGCCACTGTTGAATACCTGAGACAAACAATGTGCATATCCTTCCGTGCCTGCAAGACCCATCGAAAATGTATGGGACAGGGTCAAACGGACGTTGTACCCCACGTAACAGCCTATCCCGGCAAATGTAGGTGAACTGTGTGCATGGACGGCTATTCCAAAATCCAGCATCAAGCATTTGCTTCACTCCATACATCGCCGTGTACAGCAGATCATACAGCAAGGGTGGACACAGTCATTATTAAATAACTCGGTAACTCTCCAATTGCCTCCATATTGTAATCATTTATTACTACAATAAAGCAACATTGAACCCGCAAATATGAGCGTGTTCTGTTTAGTCCTTCTTGGTGTTATGATTTTCATGAACACCGCTGAATTATTTTGTACTTATATAGACGAAAACCTAATCTCAAAACAACGCTAAGAGCCAAAGACTTGTAAAATTTACGAAAAGATTTTATATAATAATCTATCCAACATCATCATCATAATAGGCATAGTTGAATGTATTTGAGCGGAAGAGTCTATCAGTACTTTCCCACACAGCCAATAAATACTGTTTCATATCAATGACATTTTTTCCTGATATGTCCATCAATACCTTCTACATGCATGAGACGTTTTCTGAAAAAAAAATCCTAATCAAAGTAATACCGAATTCTGAATTTTTAATATATCGGAAACTATGATTTCTCCCCTTAAATATAAGAGATAAATTTATATGATATATTGAAGCAAATATAAAATAAGAACTTCTTGCGTAGAACCGTAACATGAATCAAAAAGTTGAGAGGATAATCACTGAACCACCGATGCGGTGTTTTATTTTGCTTCAAGCTACTAATTTTATCAAAATATAATACTTAGTTTAATGCAAACTGTTGATGTGAAAATTTAAATCTTATTCTATTAGCCGACTCTCTTTCTTTCACGTACGCGAATTACAGACCTCTATGTATATTCGAGATGCCAAAATCATAAATGCAAAGAAAATATTGCAAATACTTTCTTCCATTTTTTACAATACACACCCAGTGTTTCAGAGATTAGCGTCTTTCTCCGCCATGCAAACTTCCCTTTCCGGCATATTGTGTGGGATTACAGCATGTGCCAGAGAAAATTTTAACTCTTTGAAAATATCCCTTTTTTTTGGTTTTTGTGAGGTGGAAAAACCGATAAGCCAGCGACATTTCGAACTGGATGCTTTGCTTTTTTAACCTCATTGCGACAACAGCCAAAACGCTTCGTCTACTTCATCCCCTAACCCACGGATGATGCCGAGTCTGTCGTCAAATGCTCACAGACAGAAGAGTTAATAGCGATATGAAGCTTTCGTCGGAAACGTAAAAAAAACAGAGAACGTTAGGATGTCAGTGGAAATTCTAGCTCTTTTTATAGCATCAAAAATGGGTCAAGTGCTACAGCCTGTTCGCAAATTCAGACTTCCAGTTAGAGCTTTCAGTGGTGCTCAAATATTCATTGATATTCTCTCTGAAACAAAAAGCTGAGGGTTTTTTTTAATTCTGAAAGCCAGTTTGTACAGGAAGCGAGAAACGATTTTAACTTCAGCGTTGCGTTTTTTGGTTGATACTTGCTGACCTAAATTTCAATCGGAAACTTTAAAAAATAAACATAACAAAATGCGGTGTGATAAACACCGTATTAATGATTCTTATGTCTAAGAAAAAGAAATTAGAAAAAATGCTCCTCTTTTAACTGTAGGAGGAGTTCCCTCTCTCAGAGAGCACACGACCAAGGAATGCTATTCATCATCGCACATCCTCAACTACAGCATTTTCGAAAGCAGAGGACTAAAGAAACGAACACGTTATTACAACGTTCAAATCTTCAGTTCTATTTCCTTAAGCATAAATAACCCTTTTCGTGAAAAATACTTTTGCCACTGGAACATTTTTTTTCGCATGACAATGTCCCTTCATTTTCAAATACGATTTACAGATATACCTTTTACTTCTATGCACTAATGTTTTAAATTCATTCGATTTAAACGTTTATTGACAATAGGCTTTCGCCCAAATAGCTCATTGACCATCTACACTGCTTGACATAGAAAATACCAACCAGGAAGTATTTGTCGGAGTGTCATGCAAACAGGTGGGTATGTGTCAACTGTCGGGTTATGGAAATGGCTGCAGTTGCGAACCAATCACGTGATGGGTGAGGGAGATAGCAGTGCAAAACGGCTCGACGTAACTAAGTTTGGTTGTTCTCACCTGGGCGTGCGGACCACTGCATCGGAGTGATCTTGGTGGCGAAAGCACGTGTAAGGAGTAAGAACGCTCCTGCGTCGTCATCAGAAATTTTACCATCACATGGACACCTTTACCAGAGGCTTCATCATAGGGTACTTACTGCTGATTGATTGCGTCGCATCGGAATGCAATAACTGTGGGCCGAATTTGGCGACAGTGGTTCGAGGGAGGTAACGTACGTCGCCGTAGTGGGACTGATGCACTAGGCGGACGTCTGAATGCCTCAATCACCGCATTCGACAGCAAGCTGTAGCAGCTCCATAATCCACGGCATTTGACACTGTGTACAGGCAGCTACGGACATTCCCGTGTCAACATGAGTTGTGAATCGCAGGTTGGCTGAGGCAGGTTAGTGCTCTTGCCAGCCGTTGTGATGACTGCCACTCACTGCAATACATCGTCGCGCAAGGTTGCAGTGGTGCTGTACCAGACATGCGTGGTGGGAAAAATGGAACCATGTCATATTTAGGACGAGTCTCGCTTCTGTCAGTGCCGATGAACGCCGATTGAAAGTCTGGAGACGTTGTGGTCACTGGGCTGATCTTGTTGCCATGCGTGAGCGTGATATGGCTCCTCAGCCTCAGTTTCAACAGCCGTTCACCGCTCGTGCGCATAGTAGGCACAATGACAGCACGCAATGATACGTCGATGAGGTGCTGCAGCCCGTTTTATTGCTTATCTCCGTAGTATCCCTGATGCTTACTTTCAACACGATAACGCCAGCCTGCACACTACTAACATCAGTGGGGCGGGGGTGGCTCAGTCAGTAGCGCGCCAGACTCGTAATCTGTAGTTCCCAGGTTCGAATCCCAGCTGGGTCAGCGTTGAGATTTATCTCCGCAAAATTCCCCGCCCTGCCCACGGTCAGTAGGGGACACCGATGGGCTTGGAAAGGCCGCCGTCCATCGGATGGGACGTTAAGCCGTGGCCCCGTGTGCGGGAGAGCCATACCCTGTGCACGTTAAAGAACACACTGGATGGCCTTGACGGGAGGCTACCATCTGTTTCCCAACAGCTGTTCCAGTGGGTCCCCTCCCCCAACCTTCTCTGAGCCTTCGGGGTCCTTGTGACCTGGCCATTTAGCCCATAGTGTGCAAAAAAGTGTCGCTCAGAGGTAAAACAACCCAACTCAACTAACATCAGCAGACTTGAAACTGAGACTGAGGAGCCATATCACGCTCACGCATGGCAGCAACATCAGCCCAGTGACCACAACGTCTCCAGACTTTCAATCGGCGATCAAGTTGTCCAGGTGCTGCCTTGGCCAGCGCGAGCCCCAGACTTCAACCCACTAGAGAACGTGTGGAAGACTTCATGCCTCTATACGACTCCCTCGCAATGTCGATTTAATTTTAAAAAGAAATTAAAATCTTTTCTTCTTGGGAGTGCTTAAATTAAGTTTCTTACATGAGATTTGGAAATATTAATTTCGATTGTCGTCATTTCAATACATGGATGGCTATATTACTGTTTAGTTCTTTTCCATGGCACACCATGCTTATTGAAACCCATTACAATTGTGCTCGATATGCCTCTATCAAAGTGTAGAAAATAAATTTAATTAGCATCTCTCACAAATACATTTTCATGTCACCTTCAAACAGGGTCATAAGCCAGTCCAGGCTGTACAAACAGACTTTTTCTGCGACTCCTGGTCAAATGTACTAATTATTTTAAACACTGTATTCTGTGTGAAATCTTAGTAAATTTTTATTTACAATGATATCTTTAACATAAAGTGTAATGTTTTTGAAAATGCTAAGAACATTTTTCCTTCCTTTGTTTCATATCATTACTACTCTGTAATGACATTTGACTGAATAAATTATTATTATATTATATGGACACCAGCGAATGAAGCATGGTCCGCGATACCTCAGCACACCATCCGGGACTTTTCCACTCGATGCCACTCCATGTTGCGGAATGTATAGCCCAGTATGGCGGCCATACGACCTGCTGACTCAGGCCACACTATACTATCTCCTCACCCATCGCATTCATGTAATCCCTCAGAAATTAAATCACTTCTGCCGTCCCGTGGCCTAGTGGTTAGCACGCTTGGCTACTGGTCTATGGGACCTGAGTTCGAGCCCTGGGTAAGGCATGGATGTATGTGTCGTTTTTCTGCTGAGGTCCTGCCATCCTCTCAGACCTTCTACTATGGCATATAAACTGACAGTCTCCTGTCAGACCTCTGTGGCGAGCAGCTGCTTGAGGGGGTATTTTTTTTCCCACCTACTTGTCTATATGTGTGGTAAGTTTCGTCTCATTTCGTGCATTCCTTCATGCTGTGGCATTTTCTACGTCGAGCAGTATATTTTAAATTCTAATATCAAGTAGTGACAACTAGTGGTGAAAGTTGGTCGCTACGCCATACTGGTAAGACATTTTTTAGTAGTGGCGCATTTAACGATATCTTTTACAACTTAATGCCCTTTTAACCGAAGAGTTGATTTGACCTTTGATTTGTCACCCCGTTTTCCCAGTTCTGCCTCTGCTGGAAATTAAGACCGAACATAGACAACTACGGCGAATGTGAAACATGCGTTTCTTCTTTATGGAAATAATTAAGGAGAAACGTACATAAGTGTAAGATGAAAATAAAATGATTTCTTTTTCTTTCTTATTGGAAATTTTAAATTTTTATGTCATTTTCATGAAAATAAAAAAAGAGATAGTGTCACTCTCTCATTATCCGTAGCCATGGAGATTTTAAGTTTATTGAGATAAATAAATTTTTTGGTGCGTGTTGAATAGTTATTGAAGAAATGTTACGATTCGTACTTTCCGAATAACCGAAAACTATAATTGTGCCTTCTAAAGATAAAAAAAATTTTAAAATTTTAAAATTTCAAACGAATATTGCAAACGATGTATTTATGCTAGAAATTTGAAATTTTGTAGTGGAACATGAAGGTTACCACGTTTTAATTGAAAAAACAAATGTAGTGATAATTGGAAATCTCATGATGACAGTTTCAAGACAGTGTACATGAGGCTGCATGAATGAGGGCTGCATGCAAGCAAAAGAAGTTTCTATTCCCTTCACCCCCTTGAATAGTAGAGCTAGTTTAATGTGATGGAGACTAGGCCTCTAGGAAAATGTCACTCTTCACTGATGGGTTGGGTTCTTTTACCTCTGAGTGACACTTTTTTGTACAAACGGGCTAAATGACCAACCAAGTCTCAAGGACCCCGAGGGCTCAGAGAAGGTTGGGGGAGGGGACCAACTGAACAGCTGTTAGGAGACAGATGGTAACATCCCGTCAAGGCCATCCAGTTTGTTCTTTTGAGGCTGACAGGACATGACTCTCCTGCACACGGGACCTTGGCTCTACACCGGCGACCTTTCCAAGCCCATCTGTGTCTCCCTTCTCAACAAGGGAAAGATGAAGGGTTCTAGAAAGTAAATCTCAACGCTGGCACAGGTGGAACTCAAACTTAGGAACTGCAGCTTAATAGCCTGGCGCGATACTCACTGAGCCCTTCACTCCGAAGAGTATCAGAGCCATTGCCACTGCTCTAATTAAAAGACAAAAAATGTTGAGATTCCCAAGTTCTCTAAACGCATTAGTAAAGTTTAAGAGAATAATTTCCAGCGAGAAGTGATTAAAATCTTGAAATCCTCTCCGAAAAATATATTCAAGGAAGAAAATATTTCCTCTTCCACTTGGACACCAATTATTCCCCTTATTTAAACTTTCTTAATCGAATCCTCCAATGTCTCCTTCATCGATCAGCACACGATTGAAAAGAGTGCTAACGTTTCTCGACTGAAGCATTTCTAAAATCAATGAGGAAAGTGCCAGCCAGGAATAGATGCAAAATTTGTTTTTTTCTAATATGCCTCAGTGTATGAAGTCAAATGATCCGGTCGTATGTTAGATATATTAGATGACTTTGTGGAGAGGCTCCCATCTACACCTAAAGCTGCCAATGGATTAATTTCTCCATCCTTTATTTAATCATGGGATTTTTCTGACTTGAGCGTTTAGCCAATAGAATAAGCCCCAAAACCGTTCCACTCAAGTGAAAACTATTCAGCTTGCATTTGGTTATTTCGAGCCTAAATTGTCTCTGCAGAATTGCATGGACTTAATATATTGCATCCATTTTAGAATATGCGAAGAAAAGAGAAGCAGAAGACGCGAAATGAACCCATTTCATGCATAAATTAAAAAAAAAACAGTTTTAATGCCTATGACGAAATGTTTTACGAAACAATAAATCTCAGTTTCCTGTTTGCTTCAAACATTTGCATAAATGGAGAATTCCTCAACTGCAGAGAGCAAGCAGATGCATAAATGGAGAATTCCTCAACTGCAGAGAGCAAGCAGATGCATCAAACACACGGAGGTAAACAAAACTGGAATATTTCTCTTCGTAATTGTTTACGAGTTCCATTTCCTTAGTTTAAGTGTTTCCAAATGATTAAAGCAACGCCCAAAGACAGACAAAATCATTTCAACACTAGAAAGCAAAGAAGCAAAACTCACTGCCAAGAAAATATCTTTATTTATAGCCAGCAAATGTGATCACCAGTAAAATTCTTTTATTTGGCACTGGAGAACACTTTATCATATATTTATAGCTTAGCGGATACCAATCCTTTTTATTTTCGAAATTTTTGGACAATAAACTTTACAATTTTTCGATGAACAAATCAAACTTTTCGAAAATTGTTTGCGTTACAAAGATTTCAATGAAATGAGTTTGAATCACTGCTACGTAGACAATATCATAAAAAAGATTATTTTAATAGTTATAGATTTGAAGCTATTCGAATAGAATATTATAAAGTGTGCAATTCCATTTCTATAAAAAAAGACTTTTTTTACGTTTTACATGGGCTGGAACAATAAATACAGATAATAATATCAATAGTATATTGCATTTATATACACAGTCGTATCAGAGTAATATGACCACCTACCACACATATACTATGGTAGGTGGTCATATTATTTTTATACGACTGTGTATATATATATATACATACAAGGTTCAAAGTAAAATCTTAAAACACACAAATAACTTTTTAACGAAAGGTCTAGACGTACAAATGTCAGATCTACCATAGAAAAGGAAACTGCTATAAGTATAGTGACCATGCCCGATCAAATGACAGCGACTGTACGGCTCCTTGCGGCAAATTTAGGAAGTTAACAAATCTCACTCACCAACAAATTGTGGTAGAGAAAAAATGTAAATTGGAAAAATGTAAAAATGTAAATTGCAACCGCAGACCGTAGAAAACATGACACGCACAATATAAAGAGAGAGCGTAGTGATGAAACCATTTATTACACATATTAATGATTACATTATAATTCATGGATGGCAGAAATAAAAGTCACAGGCGCGCGAGTCTAACGTAGTCTGTCCGATATATCCACCACGGCTACAATACACATCTTTATGCAAGAAAGAATAGCTGTTGTACAGCAACCAGCACTGCAGGTGTCACTCTATCACAGACATCGATGATCCAGCTTGCAGACTTGCAAGTTCTGTTGCATATTATACACTTGTTCTTTCAGGTAACCCCAAAGGAAGAAGTCCATAGGAGTCAAGGTCTGGTGACCATGGAGGCCACTCCACTGGACCACCACTCCGATGATCTGATGTCAGAACATGTGTGATATGAACATAAGTTTGGTGAGTGGTTCGCCATCATAGTGGTACCATATGCGTTTTACATCCCTGAAGGGAAGTCATCCAACCAGTCAGGTATCATTTTCCGTAACAGTTGGAGGTAGTCTGACTTGTTAATGTTCCCTCGTAGAATACCAGTCCAACGAGTGTGTTGTTCCAAATAACACACCAGACGTTAGTTGCACCAGCGTACTTGATGCCTCGCCACTCGTTCAAGGGATGGGTTGCTAAAAGCCCAGTAATGGGCATTTTGCTTGTTAATGATCCCAGCTCCTGTGAATTGCGCTTCATCTGTCCGAAAGATCTTGAACGAAACGAATGGTTTATCCTCTAAGGCATTTAGTATCAAACTGCAGAAATCTAAACATCTCTGAGAGTCTCCGGGCATCAAATCATTCACCAGTATGGGATGCTACGTGTGTGCACCATGCTCAGGCAGCATTTGGCACACAGAAGATGCTGTTAACCCCCAGTAATCATTGACTGCTGTGCACTGATGTGTGCGTGGGTGAGGATATATCAAAGGATGTCCACTGGATGCATTCGAATACCCGATGAAGTCGGTATGCCCGATCGTGAACAATCGTTATGCTGCCGGTCTCTTTGAGCTGTTAAACATTACATCAGATGGTTACCAGAATTCGATGTGGACCAGCGGGAAAACGCATGGCATACTGTCGGACATTTTCTTGGACTTCCCAATCAGCAGCATCATCTCACAGTACTGATCTTTAGAGTCTCCCAACTGGGCCTTCAACAGGTAGACCTACTCACCTACATTATATCATATACTGCCACGCCTGATTTTCATCTTGCTGGGTCGTTGCTATGTCACCATCATCATCTGCATACATTTATAAATCTATCTGGTGTGTTACCCAGTATTTTGCGGTGCCTCAGCCTCAAGGGTCCGATTTCGCTTGAATGGCGTTTATAGTCTTCCATCAACTCTTTTCCAGCGTACCATATGACGTTTCATACTAATTAGAAGATGCTTACAACTTTACCATTTTTCCTATCTCTTTTTCTTTCTGAGTTCGGTTTGCTAACTTCCCAAATTTTCCACAAGCATCAATATAAGTTAGGGCAATGCGACAAACATCACAATGTTATTCTGCACTGATTACTCAATAATATGGAAGTTAGAGCAATGCGAGAAATATCACATGTGATTCTGGATTGATTCCTTAATGACACGAAAGCCAGAATAATGCGAAGTATTTAATCGGTAGGCAGAGTTTCTTTGAAAAATATACGAAATAGATTTTTTTTTTTCCATTCAATACTTAATATTTTTCTGAAGGGCCATTCTGATTAACACAGGACGTAATGGTTATCATATAAAGTAGAAGGTATGCCTGAAGACGCTAAGCCAGTAAAACGAATTTTATTGGTACAGTATTTAATGGCGATATGACGAATGCATGGCTAAAGAAGCTGACCGAATATCTCCATCTGTAGCTTCTTACTCTTCACTTCTTAAAGTTCATGTTGTATCAAGATTACCAAATTCGATTTGTAAAAGAGCGCTTCTGGTCGAAATTCAGTCCCTCTGATAATTACAAACTTTCGCCTCGAATGCCTTTTGCGAGTGAAATGATAGAATTTTTGCCATTACTCTTCTTGCTCTTGAATGCAGACTGATTGCGAAGGTTTAAAGTCGACGTTCGTGTTAATGTTCGAATGCTAACTGTTGTGAGAAATGTTGGGTTATTATTTTCTGTGCGGAAACATTTTCTCTGTTCTTTGCATACTGAACGGCGGCTCGTGTTGAACATTTAAAAGCTAGCAAATTTGTTCCTGCATTCGTGGAGGGATAATACAGGATCAGTGACATGCCCGTGTGGACGAAAGAAGTAAACTCTTCCGATGCACTTTGTAGAGGACGATTAATTAGTCCAATTCATTACTATTCAGCCGTTGTCCTAGGCGAAACCACTGATTCCCGGGTTTTTGCACCTCTGCTTACGTGTGCTGTGCTGAATGTCGTGTAGGAAGATGAAATAAACGAATGCACCATAGTAGAGAACGACACTGTTTATTTACATTCAAATACATGTGCACATATGGGAATGTGCTCGATTCTGTGGACCATAGCTGCGCTCAAGATTTCTCAATGGCTTTATAGATGTTCTTATAGACATTCTCCAATCAGCTTAATTTAACCTGAATGCTGCTTTACTTCTGCAGGCATTCATTTCATGAGATGGGAATCTGTACTTTACAGAAATCTCTTTGCCGATCTTTAAACTCGGCGAGAGGATATCTTAATCCCTGCTTACATCACCTAATTCACATAGAACCGAATTCTGGTTCACACAGAACTGAGCCCTGCTTTTTTAGGGTTCCTGAGAAAAAGCTACGTCATTTCGGCACGATAAAATAAACATATCTGTTTGTCAGCAACACTCAGTCTCCCTGTTCATTTCCTCGTCGCTCCTCTCCGTTCGGCTAGCGACGGAAGCGTAATAAAACCATTTGATGGATCTGAATTCACCAGAATATGAGAACAACCATAATATAATGATCCACATTCCCATTTGAAATACTTCAGAAAATACACTTATGACATGGATATATACAGTGACAAAAGATCCAATAATAAAAAATTAGATGGACACAACAATTAGTACCTCCCGTCCTATTTTTTTTTTAATCTTTAGACTTCTTGAATGTCTCATTATTGCATTGCTTTTAAAAAAAGAGCTAGAAAATGTTCTCTTCTACAAAGGACGGAGATAACCTAGAAGTTCTATTGGACTTGTCCGGGTTTCTCGTATAACCACAGACAGGGACCTGCCCGCTGGTTTAGTAATGCAGGTAAGTTAATCATTAGATATGTTCGTATGTTCAATTGTCTGTAGTAGTGTCTTTGAACGCGAACATTAGAGATGATTTCGGGCTCTGGTTTTGTCAGGCTGATCCCGAGCCCGTCCGGACTAGGAAGGGTTCGAGCTCAAAATAGTGCAGGTCTAAGTAGGGCTCGAGCTCAAAATAGTGCAGGTCTAAGTAGGACTCGAGCTCAAAATAGTGCAGTCTAGAGAGGGCTTGAGCTAAAAAATGGTACAGTGCTAGGGAGGACTCGAGCCAGGGGCGGTCATAAGGAGGGGCCCGCGGCCTTCAAAGTGGTTCTCAGGTGTTTAATTTTTTCACTCCAACAGCAGCCAATTTCTTTTTTGGCAAGGCCTCTCTGATGCCTTTAGTCCCCCCATATGAAAGCATGGATAGGGGCATATAAAGGATTTTGTACTCCAGAAATGATACTGTCGTAACCCCCCCCCCCTTTCTGGTTTGGGGTGGTTGATGATCGAAGTTAGGGGCAAACTTATAGAAAAGGAGGGGATTCAAAAAAAAAACAGCGTTGTAACTTTAATCCAGTAATATTACGCATTGGTACACTTCACAAAAATTATTTAAACAAACAACACATTTATTTACCTTATTTCATTAACAAAACTTCGAAACATTTTAACATAAGAACAAGTTTGCTTGACACATTTTGTCGGGAGGTTTCACTTCAGCGAAATCAGCGCTGTTCGACTCTCCGAAACTTTTCACGGCCCTAGGCGAAACAATTCAATCGCATTGTTCAAACACAACGTTCGTGCAGAGCCGGGAACATCAACGACTCCAAAGACTCTCTTGAAGCACGTGGCAGCGACACTTTTTAAGTTACTTAACTTCGGACACCAGATGAAATAAAACTGACCCTTACCTATCATGCTGATGTGGGCGAGGAAACGTTGCAACTTTCAAGCGGTGCGCTCCAGCACAGCGTCCAATAACTTGGCATCTCGCCAGACCACTATCGCTTCCTTCATACAGGTGCGCGGACGATCTCAAGTATCACAGCGGACCCGAACTTCTACGACTTTCTTCAGCGACGTTCCAGTAAAGAGTGTCTTTTCCTCTCACCTTGGTCTCTCCTCTTGCTTTTCTAAAGGTCACCACCTGCAGAATCGTGGCACTCTGTCATTGGTGGGTGCTGTCGAGGTGCGAAACTTTTTAGCCCAGATGGGGCTTGTTTCCCCGTTCGCTGGTCACCTAGCCACCATCATCCGGGATCTACAATACCTACGGGTGGAATTCCAATGCCGATGGCGGCATCCCCTTCGTGGTTGAACGCCGAACAAAAATTTCGAAAAATATGGACACTGATGGTTCGCAAAAACGGTAGACGAGGTTCTGTCGCCATCAGCACGTCGTGTCCACACTTTTACACGAAAGGTGGGCACGACAATACTTTTAACTATAAAATACTCATATGCCCCTAAATGGCCCCCTCCGGGCTTCAGACTTATGAACCACCCATTGCTCGAGCTCAAAATAGCTCAGAGTTGGAGAGAGCTCGAGCTCAAAATAGCTCAGGGTTGGAGAGAGCTCGAGCTCAAAACAGCACAGTCTAGGGAAGGCTTGAGATGAAAATAGCAGAGGACTAGGGAGGATTAGAGCTCAAAATAGCACAGGCCACAGGATCTTCCCCTGGTCCCCCACCTTCCTGGTACGTCCCTGGTGCTGCTCACAGTTGTAACTCATCAACGCTCGCTTAAAAGATGAATGGGCCATAAAGGTAAAGGCAAAAATGGAAGATGGCAAATTCAACGAATGATCAGAGTTCGACTTTTTATTCGAATAAAAGTAACTATTGTTTTAACTTCACTCACAATTTCATTTTAACCAGCGCAGTTTGAAATTATTCAGCTCGTTAAATTCTTCATGAATCTTTAATCTGCATCAAAAGAGCCTTATAAGTCAGGTTTAACATCTGTTTCTAAAATAATGATAAAATTGATGCAAAAATATTATACCCACATGTAGCAGCTTGCCACAAGTTGTCTATCAAAATTGAAAAAATTAGTTTTGCTGTAAATGGTTGCATATTGTGTGGATGAATAATTTTCAGAGATCTCTGATGGCATTCTGTTCGAGATATAAATATTCTTTGTTCCCGCAATGTCAATTTTAATATATTTTGCGCTTATTATCAGTTAGTCAACACTTCTCTCAGATCAATGTATCCGCTATCGAACAATTCGTACCAAACTTTGTGTGACTTTGGAAAGAAAGAAAACCCTAAACTTGATTCGCAATTTGATCACGTTTGATTATGATAATCACTCAAACAACACTTACGATAAACATGAATATGATAAAATTCTCCTTCCAGATATTATAATATCCTATTTTAATATAAATAATTTGTTCATTGATAATCTTTCCCGTAATAAATAATGAATAAACACCCCCTCAAGCAGCTGCTTGCCACAGAGGTCTGACAGGAATCTGTCAGTTTATATGACAGAGTAGAAGGTCTGAGAGGATGGCAGGACCTCAACAGAAAAGCAACACGAACATCGATGCCTTACCCGGGACTCGAACCCACGTCCCTTAGATCAGTAGCCGAGCGCACTAATCTCTCGGCCACGGGACGGCGCTTCTCATAATAGTAGCAAGCAAATAAAAATGAATGATTTTTGCCCTAAATTTTCAATATAATTATTTGAAAAATTTCTCAAAGGTAGTGAGTGTGGTGTAATAAGAATTGAAATGATCTGGTTCGAATCCTAGACTCGCGATATTTGTGTCTCCTTCAAATTGAGCAGTGATGCAATTCTTTTTCTGGTCAATTTTTGAAAATCCCCTGCATCAGTTTGCCTGAAGCGAAATTTTGATGTCATAAAATGGAGAAAATTTCAAGTTTTGTGATTTGAAGCATCCTTGCCTCTTTGCTCTTCTTCCTGAGAGCCCTCTCATCCAACGCCTGCGATGCTCTCCTTTTATTATTGTTTCGTCTTCTGCCTTCCCTTTCAGAGTTGGTTGGTGTCAGCAGTAAATCACTGCCTCTTCCTTTCGACTTCTTTTACCCGCTCCGAATCGTTTCTCTTCGAGGACTGAAATGCTTTGGGATGATCCGGCATGCTGATGCTGCTGATCTCCATTTCGAAATATTGGCATCTCTCCCAACAGCTGATTGCTGCTATAAAAGGAGACCAGTTCCCCCCCCCCCCTTCGCTGTTTTCAGTGGAAGTCTGCCCTCGGCATAGCTTTTGTTGCATTAGAAGGCTAACTTTTCCGATTAACTCAAATCTGTTTTTTAGCGCTTTAAACCTTGCGATTTTATGGAATAATGGTAGCCTGAAAAGATCCTCGCTGCCAACACAGGGCAGGCGAAGTACGATCGAGTCCGTGCAGAGAGTCGATAATCAGACTTTTTCTTTCAGCAGAAAGTTGTTTGTCGCCAAAGGGAACAAAAAGTTTTCAACAAAAAGTTGGTGTCGCCAAAGGGCTAAAGAAAATGTTTCCGAACATTGTCTTTAACCCTTTGGCAACACCGTAGAGTAAATTCACGAAACTCCGAAGGTCATCACATTGTATTCATTAATCTTTTGATGAGAGTTGGCTCACAATTTAATGACTGCTGCGCACTGAGTTCAACCATTACGTTCAACTTTGCGCTGTAGACGTTGGACTTTGGAAGTTTATAATAAAATATATATATATGTTTTATATAAGGTTTTAAAGATATGCCAACAACCGTTTAAAATAAATTTTTTCTTGAATTTTCAAAAAATGAAAATTTATTTTTTTTTCATTTTATACATAAAATGTACCTGTAGATAGAATGCAACTTCTCTTTTGTTTATATGTATCAAATAATTATGTAATTCCTGTAAATATGTTTGCATTTTTGTACTATCAATATATCTTTTTAATTTCTCAAATGTACTGGGGCATCAAGCCAATTTAACTTTTAAATTAATGTTTAAAATTACCTGCACCTTGTCTTTATTTTAACCCCTGCATGGAATAAATTATAATAATAATAATGATTTCTTGATTCATTGAGTCGGTCTTGAAATAAATACTATCTGCTTTATTTCAATAATTCAGGATTATTGCCGTCCCATGGCCGAGTGGTTAGCGCGCTTGGCTACTGATCTAAGGGACCTGGGTTCGAGCCCCGGGTAAGGCATGGCTGTTTGTGTCGTTTTTCTGCTGAGGTCCTGCCATCTTCTCAGACCTTCTACTATGACGTATAAACTGATAGGCTCCTGTCAGACCTCTGTGGCAAGCAGCTGCTTGAGGGGTATTTCTTTATTTTTTTCCAGGATTATTTGTATAATATTACTTAAAGAAACTTCTATTCAGTTTCAAGAAATTATTTACCTGGTTGTTAAATTATTTGACTTACGATTAATATCATTTTGCTTAGTCAATAACTTCTGAATTAGAATAGTAGATAACAATTCAGAATCGTTTTGTGGGGAGAGACAGCTGATTCTGAGAGGGAAAATTTGTATCGCGAAATTATTGGTTTTACATCGACAACACATAGCCCGATATTTGTTAACCAACAATTCAGAAATGAATACAATTAGAAAATAATCATAAAATGGGAAAAAAATAAAAATTTAATTTCAGAAAACTTTAAAAACGAAATCCAAATTGGCATTTGTCCTAACGTTGATTTATAAGCGACGTAGAAAGGTAATTGATATTCTGGATTCTCAGAGGAAGTAGGATTTCCATTGCATACACGTGCATTTAATGTAGAAACTGCTTCTCTGAGAAACTAGAGCTACTCCCGTAAGAATAAGAATCCTGAAATTAAACTTTAAATTATTTCCATTTTGCAATTGTTTTCTAATTGCATTTACTTCTAAATTGTTGGTTCACAACCCTCCGTCTACCCAGAAACATTGCAGATATTGGGAAGCAGCTTCTTGGGAGGAAAAATGTTTTATTCTTTAGTAAGAAAATTGAAATTAAACGGAACCAAAGTCAGGAAAATTTTAGTACACTTAAAGGAAAATTTCTTTCCCTCCACCAGATTATATCGTTTACAAATGCAAAAACAAAACGGCATTCTCCATTTCTTATATTTTCAAGAATTATCTGAATGCATTCGGTCAATAACATTTGTTTTGTCGTCATCGGTCGGATGAAACATTAAACCGCGACTCGTGTGCAAAAGCCGCAGTCTATACACATTACAGAACTCGCTGAATGACCTTGAAGGGAGGATTTAATGTCACCCAACAGCTGTCCAGTGAATCCATTCTCTATACTCAGCTCTCCTAACAGTCATCCTAAAGATCCCTTAACCAACCCCAATCCTTTGGGTTTTCGTGATTTCCTTCTTTATTCTATTATGTGCAAAAAAATAAGCGCAGCTCAAAGGTAAATCAATGCAATTTTTCCACTCGTTTGCTTCTTTTTCTCGTTCCTTTTGTGGGGCGGGGGTGGCTCAGTCGGTAGCGCGCCAGTCTCGTAATCTGTAGTTCCCAGGTTCGTGTCCCAGCTGGGTCAGCGTTTAGATTTATCTCCGAAAAATTCCCCGCCCTGCCCACGGTCAGTAGGGGACACCGATGGGCTTGGAAAGGCCGCCGTCCGTCGGATGGGACGTTAAGCCGTGGCCCCGTGTGCGGGAGAGCCATACCCTGTGCACGTTAAAGAACACGCTGGATGGCCTTGACGGGAGGCTACCATCTGTCTCCCAACAGCTGTTCCAGTGGGTCCCCTCCCCCAACCTTCTCTGAGCCTTCGGGGTCCATGTGACCTGGCCATTTAGCCCATGGTGTGCAAAAAAGTGCCGTTCAGAGGTAAAACAACCCAACTCGTTCCTTTTGCGAAAAGAAATACATTCCTTATTTCGCTCTGCATCTTTCACCACACTAACCATACCTTTAGTAAAAACTATTAAGTGGCTACATTGCTTTAAATATTAAAATCGTTAGGAGCAACACTTCCATCCTTGGAAATATCCTACACTTAAAAAAGTCACGTCACAGAAGAATCATTCCAAATGTCTGCCTTTCACCAAAACGTTCATCCAGTTTATAATGCGTAGAATCGCTGAAATCATTAAGGAAACAAAGATTGTCTTTGAAAATTGGCAACCACGATGGCCAAGTACTTGGGTCTAAAAAAAGACGACGCCAACAAGAACGATAATTCCCACTTAATCTTAATGGTGATGAGGTAGAAAAGAGCAGTTAGTTTAATTAAGCAGAGCTGGCAACCAAAAGCAATAGAACAATCGATACACCTAACTACGGACGCACCCTTGGGTGCCATAATCATAAAACTAAACCTAAAAGAATTAAGTCTGCTGCGTCTTAATTCTGCTCTTAATTTTACACACTATTAATTCTTTATTATGCTTCACATTTGGCTTGTTTTTAAAACCTTCCGTTTTAAATCCTTAACGGAATATACATATAGATACATCACAGCGTGCTCTTCCAGTAGCGCAAAATTAAAAAGAAAAAATCTTGGCTGGTATTGGCCCACGAGAGAGAGCAAACGACTTACTTCCTCGGCCAACGCATCCCTCCTCTTTGTTCACGCGAGTGTCGGGTGCAACTTAAATGGATGACTTGAGTCTCGCTCTGTTCGGCTCCCAAAACAATATTGCCGGTCGCCATTGCCGAACTGGGCTGCCGATATAAATCCAGCAAATAATAGGAAGACCTGTCAGTTATCAAAGAAGCAAATGTACAGCCTCTTTCGCCTTATACTGCGGCTATAAATTATTTATTTCCCGCACAAAGCATTCATCTTGTGATGTTTTGCAGCCACTGGCTCTCTGCCAGATCGTACACATGTGGCTCAGTCTCTGCTGACACACAACAGAAGACAACACGCCCGGGATGGGGACGGGGGGGAGTGCAACTTGTGTGTCTTCCTATGCCCTTCGTTCGGCAGCTCTAAATTCCCCTTCATTCTTTATTTGGACCGAATGCTTTGAGTTATCTATCGGTTCATAAAAGTTTCCAGTGGGTAGCATTAATTTTGTATAAGATGTCCGCATGTCGAAGACAAACTGGTTTCCATAATTTTAAACACACGACGATCTAAAGGAAGCGGCGAGGACGACTCTCGGCTTCAATTGAATACTTGCGTCGGACAATTTATTTCCCAGCTAGTCAATATTCGGCATTAAAAGCCTTCTGACACATCGACAGAAGGAGAAGCTTAAAAAGAGGAGAGCTTCTCTTTCTGATGCTTTCGGTATCCGGACAGGAAACAGAATTTTACACATCACAGAAAACTGCAGAACTTTTCTGCAACGAACGAAATTTATATTTTGTTGTTTTCTTTTTCGTGTAGTTCCTAACGATTGCGATGCAAGCAAATAAATGTATGCAAATATGGCAGTTGGAAATGTTCTAATGCAATGCTGACTTTTTCTTCTTTCTGAGAATTCAATAAATAAAATTGACCGACGCTGTTTTTTCATTTTGCTGGTGCTTCCGTTGTTGCTGTGTGTGCCACGTGTGATAAAGTCTACTTGCTCTTCTCTAACAAATCTTCTTTTTTATTCAAGAAATAAAAAAGATCATTGGCCAATCCCTCGATTTCAAAAGAAGGAAAAAAATTGTTTGCCTCGCTTCAATGCCTCAAATGGCTCCGGTTCTAAAGTTTATAGAAAAGCGAAACTCTCTGCTGCGATCAGAGAGAAAATGGCTTTCGAATGACTACGTAAGCATTTCAACTGACTTTCTCCTTCTTGCATTCTTACGTCACTTTGCATGCCAAAGAGATGGAGAGAAGAGGAAAGAGGAAAGATTTACGCTTCTCGAAACAAAGACATCGTTAAAATATTTATCAGTTTATGGCACTTAAAACGTTTCGTGACAATAACGAATTAAAACTTTATTTAGCATCATGCATTGTAGTTGTATTGAACAAATTGGAAGAAGTGTCCAATGCGAGATTTGAAGGAGACATTAACAAATTAAAACAATAAAAAAATTACCCCTCGAGCAGCTGCTTAACGTAAAAGGTCTGATAAGAGTCTGTCAGTAGCAAAAGCCAAAGAGAAATTCTATGAGGCAAATGAGCATCCATTCACACAAGAAAATAAGCATCGATATATTATCCGGGGCTCGAATCCGGATCTCTTTGATCAGCAGCGAAGCTCGTTATTCACTCGGGGACATTGGAAACATAATATCGGAATTTATATACCTACAGAGCTTTACCAAATTATTGCAGAATTATTTTATATCTCAGAAATTAATTGCAGAAATTGCTTTTATAGAAATGCGTAAAACAAAACAGGTAAAACTATTGTGCACAAGTCATGATCCATTACTGAGTCCTCCCAAACATCAAGTTCCATTTTCAGCTCCACCAAACATCAAGTTCCATTTTCAGCTCCACCAAACATCAAGTTCCATTTTCAGCTCCACCAAATATTAAGTTCCATTTTCAGCTCCACCAAATATTAAGTTCCATTTTCAGCTCCACCAAATATTAAGTTCCATTTTCAGCTCCACCAAATATTAAGTTCCACTTATAAACATTCTTCTTTTTACTCTTCTTTCTACTTCATTTTTACTCACCCTCTCTAGATATCAAGCTCGTTTTTTAACTCCCAACTATTAAGCGCGAATTGTGACCCCATGCTCTGCCAGTAGCGGTCATAAGGAGGGGCCATGGACACCTACAAAGAGAGCCGCAAGTGTTTCATTTTATTTTCATTTCAACAGTCAGCCAATTTCTTTTCCAAGAAGGCGCTTTCAGTGCTCCATATGATGGCAAATGTAAAGACATATAAAGGATTTTGAACTCCATAAATGATGCTTTTCACTACAAAAGCATCCATATGTCTCTAAAGGCCCCTCCAGGAATGAGTTTCATAACCGCCTCTATCTCCTGACCCCAAGTTGGGAACAGTTGTCTCACCTGGACCAGCGATGATATTTATCTTCACACAACTCCCCCTCCCTCTACCCTCGCTCAGTAGGAGGCACCGATCGACTTGGAAAGGTAGCCGTCCGTCGTATGGGACGTAAAGCCGTGGCTTCGTGTGCGATGAGCACGTTAAAGAACACGCTGTATGGCCTTGAGGAGATTTCCACATGTCTCCTAACAGCTGTCCAGTGGCTCCCCTTCCCCAACTTTGTCTGAGTTCTTGAGGTCCTTAATCTCGGGTGCGCTGCCATCGCCTACCTTATCAATCGAGTAGTTCGTTATACATGCGCAAAGTTCTCAACGGACAAACGTTTCGTAACCACTTTTGGGGGAGGCCTAATTATTGGACACAATAACTACAATTTCTAATCGGATAGCAAAAACCTTACAGTGCACTAAGTCACGATGAGACGAAACTGTAGACGAAGTTTGGTGGTTCTAGCTCTGACTGTCTAGGAGGAGGTGATGTCGAACAAACACACAGACAGACAAACAAACTCTCTAAGCATATAATGGATAACGAATGCTTTAAGCTTGAATATATACTGATGCACTTGCCTATAATAATGTTATTTTTATTGAGAATTTATATGATAAAAAATTAATAGATTTTATTTCAATTATTAGGTGGAGACCAACAAATGCGACATCAAGTCAAGACATCGTGTTGTAATTCGTATTAAATCTGCGAAAGAATTCTCAAATGATCTGAATTCTTGTAGGAAACTTCTTCGCTTGTTCAACTCTTCATCTTCTTTTCGCATATCTCGGCCATTGCAGCAACACTAAAACTAATCACTGAAGCATTGCTCAAGTTCGCAACGAAGATGGCAGAACTGATCCAAAAGGCATATGCCATCTCGATCGGTTTCGTAAATGACCTTTGATTATGTGAGTCAGATAGGAATTTGAGCGATTCGTTTTCAATGCCAATAGCCTTTAGAACTGTCAGCATTTACACACTGAGTAAAAAACTGAACCTCTATAATATGTGATTTGGGTTGGGTTGTTTTACCTCCGAGCGGCACTTTTTTGCACACCATGGGCTAAATGGCCAGGTCACATGGACCCCGAAGGCTCAGAGAAGATTGGGAGAGGGGACCCACTGGAACAGCTGTTGGGAGATAGATGTGCCGCTCCCGCCTCCCGTCTAGGCCATCCAGCGTGTTCTTTATCGTGCACAGGGTATGGTTCTCCCGCACATGGGACCACGCTTAACGTCCCATTCGACGGACGGCGGCCTTTCCAAGCCCATCGGTGTCCCCTACTGACCGTGGGCAGGGCGAGGAATCTATAATATGTGAGATAACACGAATATTCAAAAAGGATGAAATGTTAAAGTTATCGTTTCACAAAACTGTTCTTATATTTGTTTGCTCCTATTAGCAAACCATAGATTACTAAAACATGGAGCATTTATCTTAATTTTACGAGAAACTATTCTTCACGCTCCCCTCTCCTAAAACGCATCGGCCTTTCAGCTGAGGTACAATTTCTAAATCGGATAGCAAATTTGCTTTCTTCTACAGATCCGGTTTGCTTCCCGGCACTTCAACAGCAAATAGCATTAGTTCCTTGTTTCCGTTCGAAGTGGAATCCTTAATGTCATCTAGGAACTCAGTTAGGCTGACTGCCGACTTGCTTTTATCTGCGCAACAAGTCCCTTGTCTCTGTAACCTTCGACAGCAACGATTAGAAATATCAGTGTTAAAAATACGTCTTGCAAAACTTCATAGTGTCATTAACAGCACAAATGTATTTTATTTTTGTATTTTATGCGTCACTCATTTGTAAAACAATGTTGTTACAATCCACACGATTTTGTTGTATCAAACTCGACGCATTACCAAATAGGCTTGGTTGGTTGGTTGGTTGTTTTACCTCTGAGCGGCACTTTTTTGCACACCATGTGCTAAATGGCCAGGTCACATGAACCCCGAAGGCTCAGAGAAGGTTGGGGGAGGGGACCCACTGGAACAGCTGTTGGGAGACAGATGGTAGCCTCCCGTCAAGGCCATCCAGCGTGTTCTTTAACGTGCACAGGGTATGGCTCTCCCACACACGGGGCCACGGCTTAACGTCCCATCCGATGGACGACGGCCTTTCAAAACCCATCGGTGTTCCCTACTGACCGTGGGCAGGGCGGGGAATTTTTGCGGAGATAAATCTCAACGCTGACCCAGCTGGGACTCGAACCTGGGAACTACAGATTACGAGTCTGGCGCGCTACCGACTGAGCCACCCCCGCCCCTACCAAATAGGCATAGTTGATTCCCGTCTGTAATAATTCATTTCAAAGGACGTAGTGGCTTAAAAACGCGAATTTATTATTTCAACAAAGAACAAGAATGTAGAGTGAAGAGTACAGATGCTTAACCTGATTTAAGTCTCCCCCCCCCCCCTTGCAACCAAATATGGAAACCTCTCACTCTCATCATTTCTCCTCGCACCCGCACTTACATTTTTTCTTTCTTGGTTTATTTCTGAAAATCAATAAAGTGAAAAAAATCTAATTTCAAAACGTTCCTCTCGCACCCCCACGAGAGTGTGGGTTCCCCAGATTAAGAACCCCTGGTGTCGACAATTACTGATGATCCCTGTTGTCTTCTCGTCAGAGTTATGAAACATCAGAACTCTATTCAGGTCTGACTAAGGCTTGATGAATATATGAAAGGCACCTTCAGCCTGCTTTCATTTCTTCACTTGCATATGCTGCTGTGTTTTTCTCCCTCTAATGCACAAAAGACAGGTTGTATTATGAACTTGAAACTTCCCGAGACTCCGGGGCAAGTACCTTGAGACCTTATCACCTGGTCGTTTACTGCACAATATGCAAATGAATGCTGCTTTGATCTAAAGCAATCCCCCCCCCCCCCCAGATGCCTTCCTAACTACTCTCATTTCTCCCAGAGGAAAGCAGAGTTTTAGAGCGAATGAGAATTGAAGAAATTATGAAACAGAATGGTTGGCAATTCTCATCGATCAATGGACTAAAATTTCCTACTAATGAATCCATCATCTATGAAAAATGTAAAGGACTGAACTGCGCAGTCTCATAGCTCCCCCTCCCAGTTACACCACTGAAGGGAAAACACTTGCAATCGGAACTGCCAATTTTTAGCAATATTTTTGACAAACCTGAGGATCCTAAAGTTAGTATTATATAGAGATATGATCTACATCGAATATATCTAAATCTTTAATTTTTAGGTGCTATTTGAAGAGTATATCATGTATACAAGTATAAATTATAAATGTATGTTAAAGATATACTTAACATCCCTTCCATTCTTCTAACAAAATTGTCAAAAACTGACAGAATACATCCATATAATTTTCAAAAAATATAATTATTGAACTGTGGCTTAATGAACAGTTATTTCATATTTGTCTTAATTAATTTTTCCAGCAAATTCTTGTGGACTAACAAGTCTCCCGACACTGGTTTTTGATTCCGACATCTGTGGGGCGGGGTGGCTCAGTCGGTAGCGCGCCAGGCTCGTAATCTGTAGTTCCCAGGTTCGAGTCCCAGCTGGGTCAGCGTTGAGATTTATTTCCGCAAAATTCCCCGCCCTGCCCACGGTCAGTAGGGGACACCGATGGGCTTGGAAAGGCCGCCGTCCGTCGGATGGGACGTTAAGCCATGGCCTCGTGTGCGGGAGAGCCATACCCTGTGCACGTTAAAGAACACGCTGGATGGCCTTGACGGGAGGCTACCATCTGTCTCCCAACAGCTGTTCCAGTGGGTCCCCTCCCCCAACCTTCTCTGAGCCTTCGGGGTCCATGTGACCTGGCCATTTAGCCCATGGTGTGCAAAAAAGTGCCGCTCAGAGGTAAAACGACCCAACCCGACATCTGTTTTAGCAATGAAAGAATATGTGAAGCCCATATTTAGACAGATTTAACTTATATCTCACTTCCAGTATCATCTTTCCATTAAAAACTTATTTTAAAAGCTACAAAGTTTTCTTTATATTTCGTTTTTCTTTTTTCATAATTAAAAGCTTTTTTTGGCTTTATTAATTCAATTGAACTTAATTTATTGCAACAATATATTTCAAACATCAAAACCGACATATTCACAACATACGAATGCATTACAATTTTAAAGGAATGCATTATCACACATAATCATATGAATTAAATCAAAATAGTAAGTTATATTTATATATAATCAAGGGTCGCTAATTGACCAAACTAGTTGTAAAAATACACCAAATTTATATAATTGGAAACAAAATTTTAAATTATAAATTTACTATAGTTATCCCGAGAAATGCATTTTTTTGGCATACTTGAAACACACTTGAATATCAGGAATATTAGCTAAACGTTCTTTTATATTTTTTTCGTGTATATAAGTAAAGAAGTTTCACTTTTTTATTCTTCTGCTAATTCAGAATATTTTACAGCAATATGTTGAAAGGTCTTAAGACAAATTTTTTTTATTTCATTTTGAGACGCTATTAGCATATCTGTTCCTCTACGTAATCCATATGCCAACGGGCAGTATGCTTTCTCTTAACCGGTATAAACCTTTGTGTATTTCAGTAAACTAAATAAAGAAATTGGCGATTAAAATATCTTAACACCGTCAAACAATAAAAGCATCTCACTATTGATTTCATTTCAATTTTTACCTTAGAACAAATGCAACGAAGACTCAAATATATTATTTACTGAATTTTCATGAGAAACCATCATAAAAACACAATCCACTCATTCAGTTAAATTCCTTTCTGATGTTACGAAAATCTCTAAAATCTCTCTTCTAAGGTCATTATTTCTTTGATGACTAGACTCTTTACTCCTGCTCTCGTGGCTTCATATAATATCCAGAGGTTATCCTAGCTTTCGCCTCGTTGCTTTCGCTCCATTCCTGCCCAATCTCTACCATTAGTTTGCTCATCCTTAATATCGAAACCGGAACAAAGCACGGCTAAAGAGCACCTGAGCAATCACTTCAAGGACATTGTTCCGTAAGAATGCAACTGTTTAACGATCCTAAACCAAATGATGTCAAGATTCATTAATACCAAACTCGTTTAGAAATAGTCCGAAAGCTTTAGTACAAAATACTTTCTGGATCACTTAGTGAATAGCCTCGCAAAAATGCCAATCAACGCCAGCTCTATCTTGATCTTTGTTTATGAAGAAGAACCAACAGGAGTTGAGGTCAGAGGTGATGAACGCGGTGCATCGTCGCAACAAAAGTTACGTTCCTAATATCGGAAGCATCTATCGTCGTAAATGTCTGCGAGCGAGCTTGCTAGGGAGAGAGGGTGTGAATCCTCCACACCCGATAGATCTCCTTTTAGGAGTTTGTTGTGGATCGTCTTGGGAGCTTGGAGTTTAGGTATCGAAGCACTCTCTTTCTTTGTGATGGGTGTGAAGATGTGACCAGGTTCATCTCCCTTTTATGAGGGCCGAAGAGTTAAGATTGGTCGTTGATGGTGTTGGTTTCGTTATGAACAGCCTACTAGACAGAAACCAACTAGAGTTTATATTTAAGGTATAGACCTCTACTATAACAGCTTTTGCATTTATAGCAGAAGAATTTGACTTTTTTAATGGATATTTTCATTTGTGGACTTTTATGTGTAATAAAAATTAACCGCGCATGCTGAGTTCCCTTTCACCACTCGCTGAGGAATTTAAATTCGAACTTTGAGGAATGTTTTAAGCCTTTGCACTCCAAATATTTATCGATTACATCAGGCATTCAAACTTCTTCTGAATGAACAATGCAAAGTAGAATTTAAAGCATTCAAAATGAGAGACGTTGACGATGACTACATCAGACATTCAGTGGTTTAATTTTAAATTCAAAGTTCAAAATTCAAAGAATTTTTGAAATAACCTTACATTAACTTTTGAGTAAGCCTTTAATACTATTATTCGAGTCTTTTTCATAAATAAAGTTGCCATCGCCATACTAGCAACATGCTGGACAGCAATATTCAAACTGATACGTGAATCAGAATTATTTGCATCTCGTAGCAGACGTTTCAGATTTGCCGTCTGTGCAATAAATCGTCGAAGTTTTAGGATAAAATGTAGAAATTTTGCTCAAAATATGAAAGCTACGAAGTTGAAAACCATGTTATTGAGGAAACACAAAAAAAGATATTCCGTAAGAAACATAATGTTGATTGGTAATTTTTTTAAGTTATGTCATTTCACAGAATGCTCGAAATTTTAAGTGAAGTCCATTCTCAATGGCGCATTTAAGGGGAGGTTTGGGGGAAGGCATTCATCCCTTCCCCCACCAATGTATACGTTTTAAAAAAGTATTTTGCATTTTTATACTTTTGAGACGTTTAGCAACTATTAAGCATTGATGCAAAATATATCACTGGTTTTTATTTGCTTATTAGTTGTCTTTTGTTTTAACATTTACGCATTGATTTTTCTACGTTTTAATCTTTTTAAAAATTCAAATTCCTCCATCTAAAAAATATTTTTAAAAAACGCTTCTGTGACTATTTTTATAAATATGCGCGGTAGAAATTATAATGCTCAAACTTCCAGCTTACTTTTTCAGATTCCCACAATGCATTGAACTCAAGCTCTCGCACCTAGAGCACAAACCCCATGTGTAAACGTGGTGCCGCGATAAACTACATGAGATGCGCAAATCAGATGCGCACAAATTTTCACGAAACTTAGATACAAAATTGTTGTTTTTTCCTATTAAAATGTGTCGAGACAGACATTACAGTGGTAAATACAGTTTATGAAACTACTGCAAATATAATGGAGAAGCAAAACTACAAATGTAATACATGACGAACTTTAATGTTTTTTGTCAGTAGTAGCATTTGTTTCTTCGGAAAAAATAAACAATAATCCCCCACGGGAGTAGATACTCGCTTGTGGAAGAAATTAGGAATATATTACATGTAAGAGGGGACGCCTCATTTTAGGGCGGAATATTTAGTGCAAAAGGGTTTTAAATTCAACAATGGTTATGGCCGTCGACGTTATTCAGGGGGATTCATTAACATCAGAAGATCCGCAACTTCACATATTGGATGTTGAGGGATTTTTTTTAGCCATGTTTTGTAAAAAACAAGAGTGCATCTTATATACGTAAAAAGGTGGCTATACATGCGTTTTCAAACCACTAATATAATCCTTTTCATGGAGAATTAAAAATCGATAAAATTCCTAAATAGTATTGGGATTTATTATTATTCTCAAAAGAAAATAGTATTTACTATTTTTTCTTTGACGCTGCCGCTATGTCAGTATATAATTTTTAAATAATATTAAATACATTGTCTAATATTATTAAACCTATCATTAATTATTAAGTCGTCTGCTGATTCAAAGGCAGTGTTGTCAGTTTGGCGGTAAAGTTGAAATTGAGACTGAATTTTCGATCGTTTGATCACGTGCTCTTCAACTACTTAAATGCGGTGTTGTCAAACTTCCCTCTCTCATTTCAGTTTCTTAAGACTACAACATCTCCCTTTGAAAATGGGAACGGCTTCTTCTTAATGAAATTCGCCTTAAAAGCAGAAATGTTTCACTCATTTCAATTCCCGAGTAACGGAAACAACTCAACTGTCTTTAAATCTAATTGCCCAAGAATAAGAAAATGAAAGATTGGTAGCTTTATTTTTGCACAAAGTGTAGAGAAACAAATAAGATGTAAGTATTTTAGAAAAAAAATTGTAAAACCTAATGTCGTAAGTAGCTTGACTGCATAGCGCAAATCAAGCTTCAATAATTCCCGACACTCCTGGTTACGTAGCGCCATCTATTGGCATCTAGATTTAATACTGTGGGACTGTTTTTTACCTCACCGAAGGAAAACAGTTACTGCGGACGACATTGCATCGGGAAGACAAAAGGGGAGGAATAAAAACATAAAATGTCTGCCACTTTTCAGATTGGTGCTAAAGAATCTTCTCGATTTTTTTTTTGGTTCAGAGATTTTTATGAATTATAACAAAGAAGAGCCTATTAAAAATGCGAACCAAAATCCACCTTCGATCTGATTTTAATAGGCTTGGTGTGGCTTTGCCGTATCGCGTTCCATTCACCTCGTGAATGACCCGTCTGTCACTGATGCTGGGAGACAGTTTGCTCTCCGGCGTAACCATGGCGACGGAGGTTTCATGGCGTATTCTTCCGGCCGGGCGTGCAATCGTTTGACCGTCCAGTGTCGTTCATGCAAGGAGGCCGAGGCAACACCTAATCTGCTGCATCTAATTGGACTTTGCCTAGAGGCTTAGGTGGCACGCATAAACTCAGAAATTAAATGGCACGATAAGAATCTGCGAAATTAGGTTTTCTTGTCGAAAACGGGATGAAACCGACAGGAAAATTACTTTTGACATTAACGGCTTGGAAAGCGGGAAAAGTCGAAGTGGAAAAATCTGGCTCTCTTCTGTGCATTGCTCTCGAAGGTGACTCTTTCACTCTCTTGCCTCTCGCTGCGAGCAGAGTGTATTTATGAGGAGAAAGAGGAAATTGTTTCAATGGGAAAGAAGAAGCTGAATAATAAATTTGGCGTAAATTAAAACATCAGATATCGATTTTTTCGTTGGGTTTATTCATTATGTGAAAAAAAATTAAGGGAAAAAAATAAAATCTAAAATATTCCGTTTCTTTGCCTGTTTTTGTATAATTTAAAGAAAAAGGTTGGGTTGGGTTGTTTTACCTCTGAGCGGCACTTTTTTGCACACCATGGGCAAAATGGCCAGGTCACATGGACCCCAAAGGCTCAGAGAAGGTTCGGGGAGGGGACCCACTGGAACAGCTGTTGGGAGACAGATGGTAGCTTCCCGTCAAGGCCAGCCAGCGTGTTCTTTAACGTGCACAGGGTATGACTCTCCCGCACACGGGGCCACGGCTTAACGTCCCATCCGACGGACGGCGGCCTTTCCAAACCCATCGGTGTCCCCTACTGATCATGGGCAGGTCGGGGAATTTTGCGAAGATAAATCTCAACGCTGACCCAGCTGGGACTCGAACCTGGGAATTTAAAGAAAAAGAAAGTGCCTAATATGTTTTGAGATAATTCAGGTATAAATTCGACTTAAATCCTTTTCACTCCAATGGTGGCAATATATGGGTACGTCCGTGCAGTTGTAACTGGTGCCCATGTTAATTTATGATCTTGGCATTACTGCATTTTAGTGATAACTGTTGTTTATTGATACGACGATAGATGTTCTTTTTGACATATAGATATACGATATCTTCCTGATTAAGAATATTTCACCAAAAAATTAGAGGGGATTATAGGAAAAGGCGAAAAACATTGCAGTACAAAGGGCTAATGCTGAAGCGCTTTGAGGTTTAGACGAGTTCATCCAATTGAAAGGAGTGTGTGGAGGGGGGGGGGGGAGAAGGTTGATTCAGTCGGGAGCGCGCAGGTAGAAGAAAGGGGTTATCTCCGCTAACCCCATTCTGCCCTCGGTGAGAAAGGAGACACCGATGGGCTTGGAAAGTGGACCATCCGTCGGAGAGAATGTTAAACCGTGTTCAAGAGCATCATACCCCCCTGCACATTGAAGATGATGTTGTATGACCTTGATGGGAGGCTCCCATCTGTCTCCTAATCGTTGTCCAGTCGGTCATCTTGTTCAGTCATCTCCGAGTATTTTGGGGTGCTTGTGACTTTGCCATGTAACATGCATTCGTATTTGATTTCATTTTTATTAAATTTATTTATTCCTTTTCCAATAATGCAATATTTACTAATGTGTAGCAATTACCTTCAAAGATTCATCGATATGTCACGTTATTCCTTTCATCGACAGAGCAATCAAGTGTTTTGCTCTTAGAATTCCTAAATGGAATAGCTTCTGACACCTCGTGCTACCTTATTCATTTCACGTGAGGTGCAGAAAATGACGCCACACTGCATTTTAACTGTTGTTTTCAGTATTACCAGGGGATGTTGAGAGAGAAGGGTTATGACCCCAGGGAATCCCAAGGAACCCGGATCCTCAAAGGATGCTTCATTTTCTATAAGCATCAATGCTTACGATACAGTTCTCTAAATTTATTTTTAATTCTTGTTTTTCTTTTCGTTAAATGTTATCTCATAATTTTTACATTCTATTTGCATATTTTCTAATTCTCCAAAACTAGGATGGAGGAATAAATCATGTTTTTAATGTATCCCCAAAACAGAAGTCCAATAGCGTCAAATCGGGACTTATAGGGGGCAACAATATAAGTCCACCTCTAACAATCCAGAGATTTTGAAATTTGGCTGAGACGATATTACATGTGATACTAACTCCCCATTTCCATAACAAGGAAACTTACGGAGTGTCTTGACGTTTTGGACACACAATTATTTTTGATGCTTAATTATGTAATAAAACCAAACACTTTAAAATGCGGGTATCCTTTTATAATGGCACTGTATACGCAATACATAATACATGTAATAGTAAGATTTCTACTGTATAATTCCACCTTATATATATTTTTTCCAAATCTCCTCCCCCACATTCACACACACTCTCTCTATCCTCGGTGAAAAAGGCAACACCGATGGGTCTAGGAATGATCGCCATTGAGCAGGGGACCACGGCTTTCTTTATTTTTAAGCCGTGGCCCCTGTTCAAAAGAGACATGCCCTGTGCACTTTAAGGAACTCAACGGATGACCTTAAAGGTAAGTTTCGATTTGTTTCCTAGAGGTTGTTCATTGGGTCACCTCCCCATACCTAATTCTGAGTCCATTTTAACCTGGCTATTTAGGCCTTTGTATGCACACAAATTCCACAGAAGTTTCGCATAAAACAACCCAGGCTTAAGTTCAATATCAAAATAGAGAAATGCATGTATTTTAATCCATTGAAGAAATAGCAGAAAATTTGTTACATAAGCGCGCAATCTTGCAGAAAAAGCAATGGTTATTTTTAAAGAATAAAAACTTCAAAATTAAGTAAATGCTATTTACACTGACCCCGTTTGGGAGAATTAACAATCTTATGGCATTACAAACATAATATGAATTCAATGATTATGTACAGCATCACATATAAAATAAAAAATGGATTGCAGATAAATGAGTCCTTTGGTAATCTGGAAATAAAAACAGATGAAACATTTAAAATTTAAAGTACTTAAGATATTTACATAATTCCATGCTTTGTAAATGCTTTTTTAAAATGGCAATGGTAGGAGAGATGACTACGTCCTCTGGAAATTCATTTCATACTCCTCCTACTGTACAAACAAAAAAGTGGAAGAGAGCGTTTCAGAAAGAAATTTTGTGATTTTTGCAATTAAGGAAACTACATTTTAATTTAAAGGCACTTGAGACAAAATTGGGACGTCCCCAATATTAATTCTACAATAAATTAAAAAATTATCCAAAAAAAATCCTGTTAAGTGAATAAATTTTGCGAAGGAAGCAAAAGAGGTTTAGTTAAATTGCACGAGGAAAACATCGCGCCCTTCCTTTTAGATTAAGAAGAAAAGCCAATCATTGGAAAATGGAAGAGTCAAACACGAGTTAGATCTCTGCACAGCCTGAAGAAAAGAAACCTGGCTTACGAAGGTGATTCCTTAGCGAAGAGAAAAAAAAAGACATCTTTTAAAGATTAGAAAGAACAAGCAAGAAAAATAGAAGGATGAGTATTTTTAAATAGATGAAACGACGACGTATTTTGGACAAGACAAAACACACACAAAAAGAAAATTAAATGATTTAAAAAATATCTATACCTCTATAGTCAATAAAATGCTTTTTTAAGTGAGGAACATTCTCACTTCCCCCCCCCTCCCTCCGCAGGAAATTCCAGGACGACAAAAAAATTAATGTTAGAAATCTCTTCTGGTATTGTTTATAATCCAAATAATTATTCCATTACCTTAACTCTACTGTGCTAGTAGTAAAACAAAATAATGTTTATGCATGTCATATTATTCCAGATAATCGTTAGAGTCTTTTTTAACGTCGAAATAATTGCAAAGAAGATTTTTGACTTGATAATGCAAAGAGCATCTAAAATGAGCTCACGATTATAACGCGGGGAGAAAAAACGCGCGAAAAGCGTCCTCCACTGCATCATATCTACTACGTCATCTCGATTCTGTTTCTAACCCCAAAAGGGAAGCAAAACTGCCAAAGAGATTTATCTCATGAATAAAACTATGAGAAAGTTGAAAAAGTGCTTCTAGAAGTGAATTTTAATGTTTTAGGTTTAATGTTAAATATTTAAAATAGGCTAAAAGTGAGATCTAACGCTTTGCTGAATATTTTAAGCACATTTTTACAACTTTTTTTAAGACCATCTTGCAAACACATAGAAGCCTAGTTGCTACGGAGAATAGAGATAAAAAAAGAAACTGTTTTTGCCAAAAAAGATGAACCTCGTTGCTTCTCTATCGGCATTTCTCGTTTAATCCAGAATCCCTTTGAGAGACATCCGGAAGACGTTAATTGAGATGGCGTTTGTACAATGGAAGGAAAAACAAAATAAGAATAAAAATGGTTGTAATAATAAGTCATTTAGTGCAAAAATTTGAACCATTTCGGCCCTTATTCCAACTCTGTAAAGAGATAAAAATTGCAAATTTTGAAAAAAAAAAAAAAAAAAAAAAAACCACAAAATAGTGCATAAAAGCACAAAAAAAACTGTAAATCTGAAACACTATATCTTAAAAAACATTTCACTAATTGTCTGACATATCAGTCCCTGCGAGTTTGTAAGATGTTTAAAGTATATTCCTCAATGTTTAATACGTGGTTCATACCGAGAGTAATTGCCTGTAGAATTGCAATACGCATAACAATAGCTGTGTGTTTATGTTCTTTGCGAGAAATGTAAATTGCACCTTCTTCTATCTTTCGTAACATCTTTTCAACAGATCAGTGCGGATGAACCATGGATGTGAAGTCAAAACAAAGATCTGTCATTGTGTTCCTGACGAGCACTGCCAAACCTACGATGTAGGAAGTTCCTATCAGCATGTGTGCTTGTAGGATGTGCTCCTTTAGGAGTGAGGGAACAGTTCAATGCCTGCGATTAGAGGACCTCTCTCAATAAACCTAGTTTCTTTAAAAACCCTACTAATCGTTTTCTCTCCGCAAGTACATAAAATGAAAGGACGCTGCATAGAGATCATTCTCTTGGATGCACTTACGCAGGAATTCCTCTACACTACCTAGACATTTTGATCTAGTAAGACACCAGAGCCGTCCCATGGCCGAGTGGTTAGCGCGCTTGGCTACTGATCTAAGGGACCTGGGTTCGAGCCCCGGATAAGGCATGGTTGTATGTGCTGTTTTTCTGCTGAGGTCCTGCCATCCTCTCAGATCTTCTACTTTGGCATATAAACTGACAGGCTCCTGTCAGACCTCTGTGGCAAGCAGCTGCTTGAGAGGGTATTTATTTTTATTATTAAGACACCAGATGCGGTGGTAAAATGCTTAAAAATAATCTTATATTTATCCTTTCAGGATGGGAGGACTGAAGCATTATAGGGTGTGAATAGTGTTTCTTCTCGAGAATTCCTTCTTGAGAAAAAAATATAATTGTTTTTTTTCATTTCTCGAGAATTATAATGTTTTTTCTCCAGAAAAAAGCAAAATTTGTTTTCCTCATTTCTACAGAAATTTATTTCTTGGAATCGATATCGAAATTATTGTTGTTTTTATCAACAATTTGTAACGGACCATGTTTACTGTTTTTATTGCAATACCTGGAAAATTTATAAATATAATTTTATTTATAACTTCTTAAGTAATAAATACTTAAAGACTTGCACAGGTGCAGTTGCGCAGTTGTTTTTATTCTGTAGTTATTTTTTAAATATTTAAATTAATTCATTTTGTTTTGTGTTTTTAGCCCTTAAAGATGAGCAAATTTCATAAGAACTGTTGGTCACATTTCAAGAAGAATAGTAATAATAAGTATTTGGCAACTTGTAATCTTTGCAATAAGACTTTATCTTGTAAAGCAATTACTGCGAAGTCCAATGGAGGAACAATTGGTCTTCGCAGGAACCTTGAAGGTGTACACGGTTATGAGAGGGAAGATTCAAATATCGGGCCAAATAGTTCCTGTTCCCAAAACGCCAAACGGCGATTTGAAGGCCCTAGGAGCAATGATGGAACAATTTTAATGTTTATGAAACATCCAACTGTGGGGGAATTAATATCTAAATTGGCAGCAGTCGATGGATTCTCATTTAATAAAATTACTGAAAATGAATTTATAAGACAGAGGATGACTGCAAGGGGTTTCAATCTGCCACGTAATCCTGCAGAAGTGAGGCAACTGATGATGGAATTTTATTATTGTAAAAAGGAGGAGTTACAATAAGACACCGATGACCAGAAGGAAACTAAAAGATGAAGAAAAAGAAAATTAGTGTATCGATTGAGGAATGGACCAGTTCTAAAAATAAAAGATACATGAATAATCACATCTATAGAAATTGTAAAGATTCGTTCAATCTTGGGTTGGTTTCGATTAATGGTGGTTGTTTTGCCGAAAAAACTTTAGAGTTGCTAACACAAAAATCAGATGTTTTTGATATTTCTCTTGAAAAAGATATTGTATCTGTAATGAGTGATGACGCTGCCGTTATGCAGAAATTTGGAAGGTTGTCTCGTGCGCATCAGCAGCTATGCTATAATCATGGTTTGCATTTCGCTATTTTGAAAACTTTTTACATTGAGAAGCAGAAAGAAAGTGACGAATTCGAAGAAAACAATAGTGAAAGTGAAGATGAGGATTGTTTTTCAGAATATGAATCCGATTTTGAATTTGAACCAGTGATAAACAGAGAGCTGCAAACGCAAAATGTTATAAAAGATGCAATTATAGGTATACGGAAAATTGTAAAAATATCCAAAAAATCTCCTGTCAAAAATGGCAGTTTGCAAAAATATGTACAAGAATATGAACAAAAGGAACTGTCACTACAGAGAGGTTTATATGGGAAAAAAGTGCATCTTATAATCGAAGAAATAAGGGTTTGAGTTGGGTTGTTTTACCTCTGAGCGACAGTTTTAGTGCACACCCTGGGCTAAATGGCCAGGTCACAAGGACCCCGAAGGCTCAGAGAAGGTTGGGGGAGAGAATCCACTGGAACAGCTGTTGGGAGACAGATTGTAGCCTCCCGTCAAGGTCATCCAGCGTGTTCTTTAACGTGCACAGGTATGCTCTCCCGCACACGGGGCCAGGGCTTAACGTCCCATCCGACGGGCGTCGGCCTTTCCAGCTCATCGGTGTCCCTTACTTACTGTGGGCAGGGCGGGGAGTTTTGAGGAGATAAGACTCAACGCTCACCCAGCTGGGACTCGAACCTGGGAACTGCAGATTACGAGCCTGGCGCGCTACCGACTGTTTGATACCGACGAAGAAGATTTTAATTAAGTTCCAGTCAATGGAAATGAAGAATTGTCTCTTCGAAAACAATTAAATCTGTCTATAACAGAAAGTGTGAGAGAAGTGAAACCTGGTGTTACTCACAAATATCAGACTATTAAACAAGAATTTCGCATATACAGGGTGAATCAGAAAAAGTGGGCAAAACTTTACGGGGTGGTAGAACGCAGCTATACGAGCAATATTCGTCATAGAATGTATGGTCGGAACGCAAACGGCGAGCCGCTAGGTGGCGTTGGAAATGGTATAAAAGGGTCGGTCCTCGCATCCAACGGCATTTCTACCGTGGTTTGCCGAGAGGATGGCTGGTTATACTAACCACGAAATGGCGAATATGCACTTTGTGTACGTTATTTTTATGCCGTTGGGTGCGATGACCGACCCTTTTATACCATTTCCAACGCCATCTAGCGGCTCGCCGTTTGCGTTCCGCCCATACATTCTATGACGAATATTGCTCGTATAGCTGCGTTCTACCACCCCGTAAAGTTTTGCCCACTTTTTCAGATTCACCCTGTATATCAAACAACGGGTAGAAGAACAACAAATTTGGAACTACTTAGAGATGTTTTGTCCACAATAAAGCCTACGTCTACACAAAATGAATGTATTTTTTCTATTGCTAATGATTTTGTTACGAAGAAGAGAAATCGATTGTCCGATACTACTTTGGATGCGTTATGTTTTTTGAAAAATTATTTCAAAGTTGAACAATAAACGCATTAAATTTTGTTTTGCAATCATTTTTATCTACATATTGTGTTTTGTGTTAAAATAATAAATAAAATATATGAATTCGGTATTAAAGAATGATATTTCATTGTTATATAAACTTTTAAACAGAATTTAAATAAGCAAATGTTATTTATATTGTTACGACAGGTGAACGCGCTACAGTGACTTCATGAAAAACGTGACATGAACGCTCGCATATACCTTTGCGTGAAATTTATACAACAAACGAATTTGAATGTAGAACCGACTTGAAAAAGAGAATGATAGAATTACAATGTTGAAAGTTGTGCAGATCAAAATGGAGGTTTAGTTAGTCTGAGTAAGTGCGCGATAAGTACAAACAAAAAGTATCTTTATGTGGTGTGTGCGCGGGGGGGGGGGTTGTTTTGTGTTGCTATTAAGATAAATTTAGTGATCTAACAAAAGACGAAGGATTGCATACGCCTGAAGTGAAGGTATTCAAGAGATATGACAGACAAAGTGATGAGGTAGTAGTTTAGTAGAACTTGTATACTCTGTAGAAAAAAGGGTTATCATTTTATATACGATAGTAGTCAGTTTGTTTATAGGTTATTTTATCCATATTTTTGTGATAATTTGCATTGTATTGTAATTTGTATTGTAAATATACGTGTTATACTCACGATCAGTGTCATCCATTTAAAAATTTGCCACAATATTATATGAGGTACATTTTTCTTTTCTCGACAAATCTTAAACACTAGGTGTGAATCTGCTTCTCAGAAAAAACGCCAGTAATGTTCTTCTAGGATATGAATGTATTAATAAGAGATTTCATAAAGTTAAATTTAAAACTATGATTTAAGGCTTGAATGTTATCCCCCTCCCACCAAGGACTCTAATGAGAATAATAAAAATAGGTTTTATTGACAACAGATCAATCTTCACAGGATGTTTCAGAAATGTTTAAGAGTTTCAGAAACCTGTGAAAAATATTCAGAAAACTTTGTAGATTTCAAAACCGCTTTTAACTCTGTTGATTTTGGTAATTTGTAGTATTTTGTGGTTGATCTTTAGATCGTATGGCATTCCTGACATGTTAACATAATGTTGGTTGGTAACATAATTGTTATGTACATACATGTTAACATAATTGTTGGGTTGGGTTGTTTTACCTCTGAGCGGCACTTTTTTGCACACCATGGGCTAAATGGCCAGGTCACATGGACCCCGAAGGCTCAGAGAAGGTTGGGGGAGGGGACCCATTGGAACAGCTGTTGGGAGACAGATGGTAGCCTCCCGTCGAGGCCATCCAGCGCGTTCTTTAACGTGCACAGGGTATGGCTCTCCCGCACACGGGGCACGGCTTAACGTCGCATCCGACGGACGGCGGCATTTCCAAGCCAATCGGTGTCCCCTATTGACCGTGGGCAGGGTGGGGAATTTTGCAGAGATAAATCTCAACGCTGACCCAGCTGGGACTCGAACCTGGGAACTACAGATTACGAGCCTGGCGCGCTACCGACTGAGCCACCCCAGCCCCATTAACATAATGAAAGCTCTGTATAATAACACTGAGTGATGTATGAAAGTTGGTAAGGCTTGTAGCAATCGATTTAGCATTCCTTGGAGTTCGAGTTATTGATTATGTTATGCGGATATCACTGCAACAAGGAGTTTGGGTCCTAAGTGATCAAAATATTTCAGAATTTCTAATTAGATTGTACTGATAATTCGTCCCCTTGTGAAATTCTTTGATGAGATGAACTCTTTCGATAGGTTGTTAATGAGACTGGTAACAGAATAAGATTGGTAATAAAAAGATGGAAAACTTAAGTGATGAAAATTCGTCAGGCAAGTTATGCTGTTTAAGTATCAGGTTTCGCTGTTTAAGTATCTAGAGAGTTTTGCAACAGATGCTTTTGATGTGCGACTTTAGATTAACAGAAGTATTTAAATTGCTGCTCGCACTTTTAATAATTTGAGGAAATCGTACAGTCGCTCAAAAAAGTATCCGAACACTACGGTTGATTACAGAATTCAGAAAAAATATCTGGCAACGATTTTTTTTTAGAAATTTCTTTAGCAACCTTCGTGTCACGTGACACGAAGGTTGCTAAAAAAAATTTCTAAAAAAAAATCGTTGCCAGATATTTTTTCTGAATTCTGTAATCAACCGTAGTGTTCGGATACTTTTTTGAGCGACTGTACCTAGGACTAAAATCTGATTATGTAATTGGTTTGTTCTTTGTACATTTTGTTCCCTAAATGTTAGTGTCTGCAAGGATCCGTTTTGGAGCCATTGCTCTTCCTAATTTATTTCAATAATTTCTGTTCACTGAAACTCTATGGTCGAAACAACTGCTTTTGCTGATGATGTCGCCTAATTTATTTAGGTGACGAAAATGCTATGCTAAGGAATATACAATTAGATTGGGCTGAAATTCAAAAATGGTTAGAGCTTATCAAATTCCATATATTAATATACTAAAATACTTTAAATATTAAAGAAATATATTAATTTTAGGATATGGTTAAACTTAAACAATGTTTTTGAGAAACAAAATAGTTTTTCGTTTTGCTTTCAAAAATAGAAGCAAAATCATAATTGATTTCATTGTTATTAGTCAACACCTGTTGGACTAATAACAATGAGGACAATAATGATAGGATAGAAAGAGCAAAAAATTAAAAATATCATTTTTTAATTGAAAGAAAACTCTCATGGAAAACACATGTAAATGAAGCAGTTAGCAAAATAAACATTATTATCACGAAATAAACATTATTATCACGAAATTGCATTACATTAGAAATTTTATTAATATTTCCTGGCTAAGAATTATGTAATTCTCTTATTTGGCCTATGGATCAAAGGGGGTATATTAGGATGAGGGTTTTCTCTATTGAAACCATTTCAGTATGTTCAAAATCATGTAATTAGATGCATAAAAAGGATTTTAAAAAAAGCTTGGAAGCGTGGGAAACTTTTAAAAATTGAGATATTTTACAAATCAGAAACGATACATGTATTACAAGAGTTAAAATATTTGAGAAAGAATCCGAGAATGAAGTTTATAAAATATTTCTGAGAGACAACGTAATAATAATGTGTGACAATCCCGGTGCACCGCAGTACTGTGACTGCATATCACCATAAGGGAGTTGTCATTGAAACCACTCTCAACTAAAAAGGTTCCTGTCCTTTTAAGCTTGCCTTAACATTGTTCCTGCCTACAGCGGGAGAAGACCTTTTGTGAAGAGAAAAGCACTGCTTGGGATTTTATAGCCTGCCTGAAGATATAAATTTTTTCAAAAAAAATTTTTTTTTGAAGGAAGCTTTATAATTCTTTGCCAGAGAATATGACATCGATTAAAAGTGTGACATTGTTTTTCAGAAATGTTAAACTATGGTTATTGGATCACAGTAATATTGAAGCTTGTTTTAAAATACGAAAAACTGGCATTAATTTTCCTTAGTACTGTATCAATTACTAACGTTTTTACTAATAATGTGAAAATGTAATTATACCTATTATTTCTTACACAAGCAAGTACTCACTGGATTTCATGGAGAATTACTGTACATTTCTTCTGAGACTGTCAAATTCTTTGGCATAATTCTTTAACATTTGTTCTGAGCAAATAAATACTACTACACAGGGCAGCGAAACGTCGACCATCTGTAAGCAAGATAACAGGAAACTTGATGCATTTGATTCCAGATGCTTTCGTAGTATCTGAGTATTGGATGGTTCCAATAAGTAAGATGAAATGCTGTAAAGAACAACTTTTACATTTATGTTTGTTATTGCAAAATAAATACTATTTCGAATTCTGTTGGAGATGTAGCGTAATGTAAAAGATTCGATATGGTCCTTAACCTAAATGCTACATAAATCTAAAACTATTCTATCTGGTATCTTTTGAATGGGGAAAAAAAAGCACTCTTTTTCTGTATCTGCAGTCAACTTAATCATCAAATGGAAAACTTGGCATTTTCTGGCATGAAACCATCTCCTGATGATTCTGAAATCAATCTCGGAATTTCTCTTTTCTTTCAATGTTAACAACTCTAAACAGTTTTAGAACTTTGAAGGGAGGGGGTGGCTCAGTCGGTAGCGTGCCAGGCTCGTAATCTGTAGTTCCCAGGTTCGAGTCCCAACCGGGTCAGTGTTGAGACGTATCTCCGCAAAACTCCCCGCTCTGCTCATGGTCAGTAGGGGGACATCGATGGGCTTGGTTAAGGCCACCGTCCGTCGGATGGGACGTTACGTCGTGGCCCCGTATGCGGGAGAGCCATACCCTGTGCACGTTACTCGAGGGAGGCTATCATCTGTCTCCCAACAGCTGTCTCCCCTCCCCTAACCTCCTCTGAGCCTTGGGGGTCCTTGTTACCTGGCCATTTAGTCTATGATGTGCAAAAAAGTGACGCTCAGAGGTAAAACAACCCAACCTAGAGCTTTGAAGAAATCGGTAGGAAAGCTGCATTTAGTATGAGTTCTAAAAATTGCTTGCAGTTTGGTAATGCTCTCATGTTAATGGTGTGAGTCTGAGTTTAAAAGAAGGTTAAAATTTCTGGTGAAATTTTGTTTCACACTTCATTCACTAAAATAAGTGTCCATTGTTTAACTCAGTTTGTTAATATTAGCGGTACTACGTTTTTCTCCATACCAGTCAAAATGGCCACCAAATTATTGTTAGCATAGCAGTATAACGATCTGTGTTTACATTTTATCATTAAGAATATTTGTTTATGCAAATCGAGAGAAAATTCGCTCGAATTACTGACAGTATCAGAATCGGTTAGCTATAAAATAGTTTTAGCATCCCTCCCTTTATCTCAGATAAGGCCACTTCAGAAGGCAAGGTGGCAGCAGCCCGATTGCGTCTTGTAAGATAAGAAGAAATTCATCAGATCCAGATTGGCTAGCATCTGAAGAATCATTACGTAGGCCGAAAAGAATCACCTTATTGTCCATGACTTATTTAAATTTTTAGCAATAGAACTAGCATTATTAAGTTTCGTTTGGCTTTCAGAGAAGTCATTTTTGATTATTAAATAATTTTTTTGATATTTAATTAATTTAACGATTTTAAGCATTTTAGACTCATTTATCAAACATTATAGAGTGTGATTCACTCACATTTAAGGAAATCTATAGAATCCATGAGGAGAAAAACTTGCTCATTTTCACTTAAGTCTGAAAATAACCACAGTTTGAAATGCAACTGATGAAATCGTTCTATTAAAATCTCCAGTTACAAGCACTACCAAGCAGCCAGAAGAGAAAAGGAGACTAATAAGAGACTATTTCAGCATGAATGAGAATGATAGTAAAACTTTATGCTGAGTGGAAAGATTAAAACCGATTTTTTGCAATGTTAGAGACCTTGAGGACTATGCAGAAACTTACACATTAACATTTTACATTGAATACATCAATTTTTCGCCGTAGTTACGGTTCTGGAAAATGTGACCCAAATGAAATTCTTGTTTCTTGTGAGAAATAGAAAAGAAAACAGAGAAAATAGAGAAACTAGAAACTCGACATCTTTCGAGCACTTCAATAATCTGTATTGTATAAATTTTAAGTTATCATAATAACTAAAATTGGAAAATTATATCAGAATAGAGACTAGTACTAAATATTGGAGAAAAATACACACATATAATAGAATTTAAAAATAAAAATATAATATATAAAGAGTAAAAAAGAAAATATAGCATGAATATATAACGAATTGTACAGTTATATATTAGACGAAAATTCAATCGGCATTTCTTATATTTCTCGACAGTCACAACGACCCCTATTTGACCTTGAACACGATAACGGTCTAAAAATTTTTAACATTTCCGAAATTTAAGACTCAAATACCTCTAGACAGCAATTTTTATCTCTCTAGAACCACTAGATTGAAATTTGACCTTTGACCTCAAAGGACCCGACGGATCCGAAGGTTCGTGAAGTTTCTGATATCTGCAACTCAAAACAAACCTAGACACCGATTTTCACGTTTCTCGCACTTATAGTTCAAAGTTTAACCTCTATTTCACCTTAAAGGACACATCAGAGGTCAAACTCCGAACGTTTCCCGAGATCTGTGTACATTTTAAGAGCTTTGTCCATTCTGCATCAATTAAGATCCCCTATCAATCCATCGTCACTCACAATCGTCTATAGACATTAGATAGATGTTACACATACACATATGCATAATCGAGGTAGGTGGAGTGGCGAGCGCTTGTGTTACTGAAACGAAGAGTCAGTTCAGCATACGATGAAATAGCGAATTTAGCATCGGAACTGGGATTATGTCCACTTAAGCGAATGCAATCCAATAGCGAGACGGCGCAAATCGAGGAATGGATTCAGTGTGCTTATCCTTATCATTGTAGTAGACGATGAGATGGATCATTCCAATTCTGATAGTACTCTACTCTTTCATCGAATTATCATACATCGTTGGATTTGTTTTGGGTTGTTTTACCTCTGAGCGGCACTTTTTTGCACACCATGGGCTAAATGGCCAGGTCACATGGACCCCGAAGGCTCAGAGAAGGATCGGGGAGGGGACCCACCGTAACAGCTGTTGGGAGACAGGTGGTAGCCTCCCGTCAAGGCCATCCAGCGTGTTCTTTAACGTGCACAGGGTATGGATTTCCCGCACACGGGACCACCGCTTAACGTCCCATCCGACGGACGGCGGCCTTTCCAAGCCCATCGGTGTCCCCTACTGACCGTGGGCAGGACGGGGAATTTTGCGGAGATAAATCTCAACGCTGACCCAGCTGGGACTCGAACCTGGGAACTACAGATTACGAGCCTGGCGCGCTACCGACTGAGCCATCCCCGCCCCTACATCGTTGGAAAACAGTCAAGCTGTATCCAACGCTAAATCACAATGTGCGCGAAATAATTGTGGTAACCAATAACGTACAAATAGTTTCATCAGACCTCGCTTATAAATTTCTTATCCTTTTCAATATGACCTAAGGTTTTTAAATTAGAAAATCCTACCCGCCGTGTAAACATCATTAGGATCGCCTAGTTATTCTGAGAATGCGAATGAAGGAGTTTCATGTTTGAAGACGAAATAGCAAAGAGTAATTAGTCTTATTTCCTCTACACGTAGTGAAAAATCAGTGAATATACCGAAGCATTAAATTTTTAACACCGACATGTTTTACATATAAATTAAAAAATTTGCTCCATGAATTTGTGATTCTACACACACCGGCCACTGACTTAGAAACCTTTGTTCAATATCGATTTGAACCTCCTTTAGCCCGAATTACAGCAGGTATGCGGTTTGGCATAGATTCCACAAGGTGTTGGATTGCCCTTACATCTCCAGCATGCCAGGCGTTCACCAGACAGTCCTTTAACTGGCTCAAATTTGACGAAAGAGCTCTTTGTATCTAACATGTCCAATATATTTACAATGGGGTTCAGATTCGGGCTTTGTGGTGGCCAGGAAAGATGGTGGAAATCGCTGTCGTGCTCGATGAACCACTGCTGAACGTATCTTGCGCGATGCACGATAGCATTGTCGTCTATGCTACCTGCTGGATAAAAAGTCAACATTGCAGATAGACTTGATTGGCAACAATATTCAGATAATCCTTGGAGGACACCCGACCTTCCAGCAATATCAGGGGACCCGTTCTGTACCAACAGAACGCGTCCCACACCATGACACCACCTCCAGAACTTTGAGTTGAGTTTACAAGACAATCTGGGTCCATTGTTTCATGGGGCTCCCGCCAAACTCTCTGATTACCGTCGGTACAGAACAAGGTGTACCGCGACACATGACTTTTTTCCAGTCTTCCAGTGTCCAGTCACGGTGTTCCTGACACCACTGTAGACGAACTTTCCGGTTCTTCGCAGAAATCAGTGGTTTCTGCATAGGCATGCGACTGCTAATACCGATCCTCTTCAATTCCCTGCGCATAGTTCGCTGCGATATGATTCGGGAACAGCCTTCATTGAATGCTTCGGTCAATTGCTGCACACAGGAAGTCCTGTTTCTCGGTACAAGCCTTCTCAGATGATGGCGATCTCATTCCTGGCAGATTGTCGTGGCACCACACTTACGCGTCTTAGACAAGCAATGTGGGTTATTTTTCCACTGATTAAAAACCCGAGATATCTCACCTTTTGAGAAACCACTAGGCGCTGCTGTTTTTAAAATCGTCGCTCCAGCCAGACGGGCACCCACAACATGTCCTTTATCGAACCATAAAAGATCCTTTGTTTTCCCCATTGTGATCAACACTTAAAACCAGGATTCATTTACTTGTGAATAACTTTCCTAATATTTCGACCCCTGACTGGGGTCGTCTTCCGAGGAGGTTGCAGCCATCTTGGAATTTTCTTTCTTAGATATCTTTTTTTCTACAACAGAAGGAAAGTCCCAAGATAGCTACAATCTCCTCGGAAGACAACCCTAGTCAAGGGTCGAAATATTAGGAAAGTTATTCACAAGTAAATGAATCCTGGTCTTAAGTTTTTAAATTTTAATATACTAATTTCTCAATATCTTCGGAATAAAAAAATTTATTGGGGAATGTTAGTTGGAAAGGTGTCTGAATATTAATTCAGATGAAGGAAGTAATTCGTGACGAGCGACGATGACGAATGAGCTGACAGCGAAAGTAAAGAGAAAACAAACATCCCTGTGAGCAGAATTAAATAATTTTCTTTCTTTCGTAAGAAAGAGAGAAGACAAATGAAACGTGTAAAGGAGGAAGAGATGCGATGGAATGGATATTTTTTGCGTTGTTGAATTCTTTCATTGGAACTGTTTCTGTTCGAGCTGCAGATGAAAGCGTTAACCTTGAAGGCTGAAGGGGAAGTCACTGAGAATGAAATAATTATGAGGCAGTGCAATGTCATTGAAAAATGGAAAATGACTTTGTAGTGATGATTCCCCGCCGAGATGATGAAATGTGGTGCTTCATGCGGAAATGATGGAAGTAACTGGCATAATGGTTAGGCAGCTAGCTACTGTTTCAGCAAGGCAAACTTTGTGTGTTGTGTTAGCTCTAACTAAGGCAGTGGTCAGCAGTGACTTCGGTCTTAGTAGGGCATGTCCTTGTATGAGAAGGCCTGTATTAAGCTAGGAGTAGCTTCTAGGATTCTTCTCTGTCCTATATGTCGCAAATAAAAAAAATACTAAATGCTTTGGAAGTATATTTCATGTTGTACAATCAAGGAAACAACTTAACAATGCTACAGCCAGACTATCTCCCTGTACAGTTGAAGTTCCAATAATTCCCGGCAGATCATTCAATAGTTGACCGTTCTATCATTCTCACAGATCATTGATTGTTTGACAGGTAATTGATAGATCTTTGCCCTATGATATATGAGAACCACAGACACATAAATGCGCAATCTCATAGCCTCACCTTGTATAACATTTGACATTCAGGCAAGACCACTTTATATTAACCATAAAGTTTTAACTATATAGTTTTTTGAAAATGTAGAACAATCCAAATCTTTTATCTCTAATTCTGTGTCCTCCTCCCCTCCTGAGAGAATTATTCCAGGTGAATCTCTGATCATCTGACAAAACGTTTTTTCCAGAACTGCCTCTGATCTTGGAAGCTTACAAAACAACAGTCGTTTGATAAAAAAAAAGAACTTAAAGGCTGAAATGTTTCACTAAAGTTTTGTGATGAAAAATTCATTATTGATGAAAGATGATGAATCAGTTTTTTTTTAATATTTACAGGTCTCTAAAACCGGAACTAAATGTTCGGGTAGATTGTGAACTTGAAAAAAATGTTGACCACTTGTCTAGAATATATTTTAAAAGAGGAAAGAAATGAAAGAAAGGAAAAGTAAAAAAATTGAGTTCTCTTATCAGATATCGAAACTACAAAAAATTTTGAAGCATATTACCACAGTCTAATATTCCCTAACTCGATACCCACTTATCCCAGCGCTGAAATCTATCTCCACTACGCCCTTCGTCAGAGAGGCGACACCCATGGGGTTGGAAAGGTAACCGCCAGTCGGATGAGGCGTAAAGACAAGGCGCCGTGTGCAGGATGCGCCATACCCATGGGCTTGGAAAGGTAACTGCCAGTCGGATGAGGCGTAAAGACAAGGCGCCGTGTGCAGGATGCGCCATACCCATGGGCTTGGAAAGGTAACCACCAGTCGGATGAGGCGTGAAGACAAGGCGCCGTGTGCAGGATGCGCCATACCCATGGGCTTGGAAAGGTAACCGCCAGTCGGATGAGGCGTAAAGACAAGGCGCCGTGTGCAGGATGCGCCATACCCATGGGCTTGGAAAGGTAACCGCCAGTCGGATGAGGCGTAAAGACAAGGCGCCGTGTGCAGGATGCGCCATACCCATGGGCTTGGAAAGGTAACCGCCAGTCGGATGAGGCGTAAAGACAAGGCGCCGTGTGCAGGATGCGCCATATCCGGTGCACGTTAATAGACACGACGGATGGCATGAATTGGAGACTTCCTTCTCTCTCCTAACAGCTGTTCAATGGTTCTCCTCTACTCAAGCTTCACTGAGCCCTAGGGGTCCTTTTGACCTTGCCATTTAGCTTACTGTGTTCAATAAAAGGGTCACTCAGAGGAGTAGTGGGAAAAAGTCCTGAATATATCTATGTTTCTTACGTTTCCTGTGTTTATGCCAATTTTTTAAAAATAAATAGAATAACTATTCGGTCAAGCAGCTGCTTGTCGCAGAGGTCTGACATTAGCCTGTCAGTTTATATGCCATAGTAGAAGGTCTGTGAGGATGGCAGGACCTCAGCAGAAAAACAATACAAACATCCATGCCCTACCCGGGGCTCGAACCCAGGTTCCTTTGATCAGTAGTCAAGCTTACTACCCACCCGGCGGTTTGATAATTTATTAGATAAGAATAGGTTTAAGCCAATTTTTGTCTAATAAATTTTCAAGTTTTTATAACTTTTATTATTTTTTCGAAAATATTGTTGAACGCTGATTTCAAGTCTTTATTTCTGTTTTTAAATATTTTTAAATAGATTTTCAGATATTTTGAAAAAGCCAAAGTTATAAACATAAGGTGATACCGCATGATATTAGAATTTAACTCTCCTAGTGTCTTCATTGTTTATTAAAATTTACAAATAATTTGAATGGAATATAAAAATAAAATGTAACTCTTGGAATAAAGATAAATATTGCTACCAATGCGTCTCAGATTCTTGTCTTAGTATCTGTTTTTGTATTGGAAGTCAAAAACAAAGCAAATATATATTTCTGAAATGTTTTGTCTTGGCAGCAGAATCCAGGAGGAAAACGATGAACATTTAACGAAGCGCTGAGCAAAATGGATTTCGACACGAGTTTTCCGGCTGAGTGAATTCCGTTGAGATGCGGCAGGCCCAGCTGACCACTTTGGACGAACAGCACATTTAGAACGGATCTTTCGGCGAGCAGCGCCATGACTGATTGTGCCAGCAGACACATAAATCACCCGACAGTCTTCAGCCAATCCAATGAATGACCTCAACCAATCCCTGAAAAAACAATCGTTTCTCGATCAGTCTCCAAAATAGAACACGAACAGCTGACGACGCGTCTTGGCCTGCCAATCACCGCAATCCTCTGGATATTCGCTTCGTCTTCGTGTCTTTCGCCAACCAATCAGATTGACTCTCTTCTTTATAAGCGACGACTTGCACAAGGCAGAAAGGAATCCTGGAATAAGCATGACGAAGAACCTGATATATTGAAACGAGGCATTCGGATCCGGTAATCCTTTAGGAAATTCGCAGTACAATCCTACATTCGTCTAGCTCAGAGGTTCCCAAACTTATTTGTCCTACCGCCCCCTTTACAGAAAAAAAAAATTACTCAGCGCCCCCCAGAAAAATCTACCTTCTTTAAGCGAACAAACAGAAAGATGCAGTGAGAAATTTGCGTTCTTTTTTGTATCTATATTTCTACCTACGTCCTACAACATAGTAAAGAAAGATGTTGTTGTAAATAAGACACCTTGAAGCTTGAAATTATAAAATTATTTATTAAAATCAACCATAGTAACATTCGCATTATACACAGAAAAATTCAAAATTTTCTTATCTTCCCTTCTTTCTTTCTGCTTCCACCGCCCATCAATTGAACCCGAGGCTACTACCGATCCCCTGGATCGTTCCAGCGCCCCCCAGGGGGCGGTATCGCCCACTTTAGGAAACATTGGTCTAGCTGATCAAAATAAATTGAAAAGAAAATTACAGGGTCCGTTCAAAAGTCCCTAGAAATTTTAGAAATTGAATTAAAAGAAAATGAAAAGTTTGAAAATATAATTGAAAAAAAAAAACTTTTTTGCAGATACATGCTGCAAGCTGAATTTGAAAATATAATTGAAGTTTTTATTCGCAAAGTTAATTACACTTCAATGCGAGCATCCTTTGCAATCCGGAACATACCAAACCGTAGTACAAGCTCAAGCGATATGCGTTCCAACATTCCTTCATTAACTGATATAATTGTATCAGTGATAAGAGTTTGCAGGTCATCAATACTTCGTATCTTGGATGTGCACACTTTGTCTTGAACGTATCCCTACAAGAATAGGTTACCGGGGTACATTCGATATTATTGTCAGATCTGCTGATTCCGCCGTTCTTTTTCGATCAAGAACATTGCCGACTTTTAGGAATTTCTTATGCCATGCTCTGATGCACCTAAAGGGTGGTGGGTACTGGTTTGAACTGTGTGCCGAAATTTCTCTGTGCTTGACTATTCGATTTGGTTCCAAGAAGTTTCTCTTGTGGACTCGCCATTTCAAAATCTGGGCCGTTTGAACGGGACTAGGCCATCTGCAGGGCTACGGCAAAAGAAGAAGGTGCTTTCCTATACAAAGGACGGAGATAAAATGGAAGCTACGTTAGGTTTCTCATAAAACATGCAAACACTACACAAGGGAATGGCCCGTTGGTCTTAGTCATCAGGTACACTAACCACTAGACCAAGTAGGGTCTGAAAAAAACTCAGGAAGCTGCTTGAGTTGTACAATCAAATGCAGCATACCGCATACCTAGGCAGTAAGAGTTCTCTCTTTAATTCAATTTTCAAAACATCTAGTGACTTTTGAACCACCCTGTATATTCGGTCGAATAAAAAGGAGAACACTTTCTTTAAACCTTTTCGAATCTGAATTTATATTTTTTCGTTATTTAATTCGTTTATAATCACCATCTCATATTTGCGCCGTGAAACTGACTTTACATGTTTTTAAAAAGTCCAGTATTTATTTTTATAACGAACATCCTTGAAAATGTAAAATCCATGAAGATAAAAAATTCAATTTTAAAATAAATATGAAACAGAGGCCCAACCCTCCTGTATTGAAAGTCTGAGTTTTGGTTTCAAAGTCGATATTTTCTCCGCTTCTCCACTTTTAGGATTCCGGATGAGAAAATAAATGCAACAGTGATCGGAGAATCCGACGTTTCGATAAATTTAACATTTAAATTAAATTAAGCCGTGATTCCGTGTACAGAAGTGTCATACCCGGTGCACATTTGAAATACACTCTGAATGACCTTGACGGGAGGAGACTTTCTTCTGCTGCCAGTAGCTGTCGCACACAGGAGAGTCAAAAGAAGTCTTCTCACTCCTTCTTCTCCGCTCCTTGGAGTCTCAGAGGCCTAGACATCTTCCTCTTTCCCTTTGAGAGGCCTAGACATCTTACTCTTTCCATCTTTCATTTTCATCAGCTCATTATTCACTCTCTTTTCAGATTGAGAATATCTAATTTGCTTTCGTCTTCTATCTTTCGATTTCACTCAACTATTTGTTTCCATGGCTCTGATGGAAAAGCGGAATTTTATTCTCTAAGGAGGACTCGGATTGAATCGATCTCATTGATAGAATACCCTGATATGAAGCGAGCTTTTGAGTTGGGTTGTTTTACCTCTGAGCGGCACTATTGGGCTAAATGAGCCTTGAGCTTATTGGGCTATTGGGCTTTGAGCCGAACTATTGGTCACAAGCATCCAAAGGACTCATATGCGCAATGGGCTCACTCGACAGCTATTGGGATACAGATGGTAGCTTCCCGTCAAGGCCATCCAGCGTGTTCTTTAATGCGCTCAGGGGATAGCTCTCCCGCACACGAGCCACGGCTTAGCATCCCATGTGACGGATGGCGGCCCCTCCAAGCCCATCGGTGTTCCCTACTGACCATGGGCAGGCTGGGTAATTTTGTGGAGTTAAATCTCAACCTGGCACAGGTGGGCCTTGAACCTGGGAACTGCAAATTACGAACCTGAAGCACTACCGACTGAGCCACTCCCGCCCTATCACGTGACGAGATTGTACAGTCGCTCAAAAAAGTATCCGAACACTATGGTTGATTACAGAATTCAGAAAAAATATCTGGCAACGATTTTTTTAGAAATTAGTGATCTGGCAACCTTCGTGTCACGAAACATTGGTCTAGCTGATCAAAATCGTGTGAAAAATTAGTGATCTGGCAACCTTCGTGTCACGAAGGTTGCCAGATCACTAATTTCTAAAAAAATTGTTGCCAGATATTTTTTCTGAATTCTGTAATCAACCATAGTGTTCGGATACTTTTTTGAGCGACTGTACTTGTAGAAAACTTTATGCGTATTATTTTATTCGGCGTTATACGTTCTTGAGCCGAAACGCATAAAGTTGAAGTGACTGAAATTCCCCAGTTCACTTTTTAACGTAATACCAACCTCCAGAGAGAGAAAAAAAGAGAAAACTAATTTTTTTTCATAAGAAAGATGACATAAACAAACTTATATTCGTATTTTAATCAGCAAATATTCGGTATTAATACTAAGACTTCTTTGCAAAGCATTTAATCAATATTAAGCTATTTTAGGGATCATGATGACAACGGGTGTAGAGGAAATATTATCTTGTGCCGGATAGGATCCGAACCCGAGATCTCCTGATGACGCATCAGGTGCTCTGACCACTGAGTTGCCAGCAACTGATCCATTGTTGATGTTAAGCTGTACAGTCGCTCAAAAAAATATCCGAACACTATGGTTGATTACAGAATTCAGAAAAAATATCTGGCAACGATTTTTTTAGAAATTAGTGATCTGGCAACCTTCGTGTCACGTGACACGAAGGTTGCCAGATACTAATTTCTAAAAAAAAATCGTTGCCAGATACTAATTTCTAAAAAAAATCGCTGCTAGATATTTTTTCTGAATACTGTAATCAACCATAGTGTTCGGATTTTTTTTGAGCGACTGTACGTCATAGGCTCATTCGCTGTCTTTCAGTGCATTTGGAGATTTTCATGTTTTCCTTTCGTGGCTTTTTGTACTTACTGAGGATCAGTGCAGCATATGAACCTCATCACTCCTCCCTCATATAACCCTCATATGAACCTCATCACTCCCCCCTCATATAAATCCTCATATGAACCTCATCACTCCTCCCTCATATAAATCCTCATATGAACCTCATCACTCCTCCCTCATATAAATCCTCATATGAACCTCATCACTCCTCCCTCATATAAATCCTCATATGAACCTCATCACTCCCCCCTCATATAAATCCTCATATGAACCTCATCACTCCTCCCTCATATAAATCCTCATATGAACCTCATCACTCCCCCCTCATATAAATCCTCATATGAACCTCATCACTCCCCGCTCATATAAATCCTCATATGAACCTCATCACTCCCCCCTCATATAAATCCTCATATGAACCTCATCACTCCCCCCTCATATAAATCCTGATATGAACCTCATCACTCCCCCCTCATATAAATCCTCATATGAACCTCATCACTCCCCCTCATATAAATCCTCATATGAACCTCATCACTCCCCCTCATATAAATCCTCATATGAACCTCATCACTCCCCCTCATATAAATCCTCATATGAACCTCATCACTCCCCCCTCATATAAATCCTCATATGAACCTCATCACTCCCCCCTCATATAAATCCTCATATGAACCTCATCACTCCCCCTCATATAAATCCTCATATGAACCTCATCACTCCCCCTCATATAAATCCTCATATGAACCTCATCACTCCCCCTCACATAAATCCTCATATGAACCTCATCACTCCTCCCTCACATAAATCCTCATATGAACCTCATCACTCCCCCTCATATAAATCCTCATATGAACCTCATCACTCCCCCCTCATATAAATCCTCATATGAACCTCATCACTCCCCCTCATATAAATCCTCATATGAACCTCATCACTCCCCGCTCATATAAATCCTCATATGAACCTCATCACTCCCCCCTCATATAAATCCTCATATGAACCTCATCACTCCCCCCTCATATAAATCCTGATATGAACCTCATCACTCCCCCCTCATATAAATCCTCATATGAACCTCATCACTCCCCCTCATATAAATCCTCATATGAACCTCATCACTCCCCCCTCATATAAATCCTCATATGAACCTCATCACTCCCCCCTCATATAAATCCTCATATGAACCTCATCACTCCCCCTCATATAAATCCTCATATGAACCTCATCACTCCCCCCTCATATAAATCCTCATATGAACCTCATCACTCCCCCCTCATATAAATCCTCATATGAACCTCATCACTCCCCCTCATATAAATCCTCATATGAACCTCATCACTCCCCCCTCATATAAATCCTGATATGAACCTCATCACTCCCCCCTCATATAAATCCTCATATGAACCTCATCACTCCCCCCTCATATAAATCCTCATATGAACCTCATCACTCCCCCCTCATATAAATCCTCATATGAACCTCATCACTCCCCCCTCATATAAATCCTCATATGAACCTCATCACTCCCCCTCATATAAATCCTCATATGAACCTCATCACTCCCCCCTCATATAAATCCTGATATGAACCTCATCACTCCCCCCTCATATAAATCCTCATATGAACCTCATCACTCCCCCCTCATATAAATCCTCATATGAACCTCATCACTCCCCCCTCATATAAATCCTGATATGAACCTCATCACTCCCCCCTCATATAAATCCTCATATGAACCTCATCACTCCCCCTCATATAAATCCTCATATGAACCTCATCACTCCCCCTCATAGAAATCCTCATATGAACCTCATCACTCCCCCCTCATATAAATCCTCATATGAACCTCATCACTCCCCCCTCATATAAATCCTCATATGAACCTCATCACTCCCCCCTCATATAAATCCTCATATGAACCTCATCACTCCCCCCTCATAGAAATCCTCATATGAACCTCATCACTCCCCCTCATATAAATCCTCATATGAACCTCATCACTCCCCCCTCATATAAATCCTCATATGAACCTCATCACTCCCCCTCATATAAATCCTCATATGAACCTCATCACTCCCCGCTCATATAAATCCTCATATGAACCTCATCACTCCCCCTCATATAAATCCTGATATGAACCTCATCACTCCCCCCTCATATAAATCCTCATATGAACCTCATCACTCCCCCCTCATGCGCCAGTTGGTCCTATTTGATGCCAATCGTAAGAGCAGATTCGAATCTGAGAAACCTGCGAATGCAGAAAAATCTACCATTCAGTGGCGAAACTAGAGGATGTTGGGCTCCAATGCTAAGATCACATTAAGAAACCCTCAAGTTTCACGTTAGCTTCTAGTATATAGGATAACTTTACCACTTGGTGAAAATTTTAAACTAATATATTTATTGTATTTTTTTCTTTTGTTTTTGCAAGAGGGACTAATAAAAAGGTATGTAATCTAAAATAAAGTACATCTTTAATAACGTAAATAACTTGTACATAAAATAAATATGAATTAAACGTAACTTTAACATATATGCATATGTAAAAATAAAATGAAGAAAAAATACTTTAAAAATATTTCTCTCAGCTTTGACAGTGGCGAAGTCAACAATAAGTTTTGAAGCCCGTATGTTCTGCCTTTTCTGCATCTATACTTAAGAGAGCTAAGTGTGACAGACTGTTCCTGACTCAGAACATTTCGAAAATGGTTTTTAATATTTTCAAAAAATATTCGCTCTGCAGATGCCACCTTAATAGGAATCATCGAATGAATCAGCGAACAAACTTCAGAGTAACTCGTGTTCGTGTTATTGAAGTTAATTTAGCCAATTCCCTGATGGAACTGATCTTTTCAATTTCTTGTCTCAGCGTTTTGAAAGAAAAAACACCGATGTCTGAATTTGTGCTCTTACAAAATAAAATATAGAACAACAAGTGTTGCATCATATTTTCCATCTAAATGAAAATTGTTTTAAATTTTTTTCAAAAAAGTTATTAAAATGAAATTTTTGTTTCCTAAAGTTCAAAGGGGTCCCCCTTCGGACGAGAGCCCCAATGCCAGGACATTTGTATAGTTTCGGTCACCGCCAACATTGTGCGATGGCGAAGACCTAGCTGTGCATCGAAAAAAACTCTTCCAAGAAATAGCTGTTAAACTAGCTGAGCATATTCCTCTCATGCCTTTCTTAACCATCTTTGGACCTGCGTTTGGAATGGTTCAATAGCTCCACGAAAACTGTTCTTAGCCAAGCGACCGATGCTAAATATTCTTGAGGTATCAAACGCTCTTCTTATGAACTGAATTACGAACGAAATCGTTGTTGGGGATGCGACTAGTTTCATCATTAGATTTTCCAAAAACAGCAAGGGATATACTTTTTTAAAAAACGTTCTGGTATTACTATTAAGTTATTTATATAAAGTTCGAAGTTTTTCTAACACAATTCACATTGATCATACTACGTCTAAATATTCGTAAAATTCCTAATGGAAAAAAGATTTCGTCTATTTGAAATTTAAATTGCTTTGCACATTTATAATAAATAAATGAAAATAAATGCCCCCTGAAGCATCTGCTTGCCACAGAGGTCTGACAGGAGCCTGTCAGTTTATATGCCAAAGTAGAAGATCTGAGAGGATGGCAGGACCTCAGCAGAAAAACAACACATACATCCATGCCTTACCCGGGGCTCGAACCCAGAATCCCTTACATCAGTAGCCAAGCGCTCTAACCACTCGGCCACGGGTGCGTCATTTAGGTGCTTTTCATGTTTAATATAGAAGTAATCACAGTATTTCATGAATTAGGAAACAAAAGACAATTTTTTGTCACAGCTTTCATAATTCTGTCCTTAGCGGTTTAAATGTCAATGTTCCTCTAAATGTTAGCAAACAATGAAAGTAAGATTTGAAAATATTGCAGAAGCTGTTTATTGTAATTCCGTGTATTGGCATCACTGTCATACGTCAATTCAGAGTTATTGTTCGAAATCACAACAATCATCGATGTTGATAAAAAAATTTCGTCAGAACGCTTTCCAATTTTTTCGATCTAAGGTCTTTTTCTCACTGCCAAAAAATCATCCCCACTATCGGGTGAAGTGAAGGTTCATTTCGATTCGTCACTGAAACTCTCATTCACTTGAGACTGAAACTCATTGCCAACCCGAGCGACGAGTGTTCGCCAATTGGTAAAGAAGTCGACTGCTTCAGGACCCATTGGGGCGTCGATTTAACGTCGCATTGTCTTCTCCGCGGCCTGTTTTTGAACTCCTTCGGTCTCGAACACCGTCTCTGCGGCGGTGACAAGTCCGGGCGGTGCTCGAGACCGCCGGCAGAGTGAATGGGAGCGCATCTGTCAGTGGCCCACTGCAGATGACAGCGCCCTGATGCGGCAAGAGTCCAGCAGATGACAGCCGCGACTCGAGCACGTGAACCAACACAAAGCTTACTTCGGAGGAGGCACGCACGAAAAGCAACAGCCATCAACACACGATGTGTTGCTGGACAGAGGGGATTCCATTACTCGTGGGGGGAGGATGAGCACTTCATTGTCTCTCTCCCTCCTCTCGCAGGACGGAGGTTGCCGACCTCCTCCTCTGCCTCTCCTCTTAGAGCTTCTATGTCAGAACGCAAAGGAGACGGACAATTAGAACGAACTGAAAAATGCAATGAAAACTGCCTTTATGTTGACACTTTCCTCTTTCTGTCAGGATTTTTTTTTCTCCTTCGCCTTTTTTCTTCAGTTCATGTTTTCTGATACTAAATGAACGAGGCTGAGGAAAAGAATCAAGAAATGTCCAAGGAAATTTCGTGATCAAAGTTATTTCTGTTATTGAATAAAATTAGAAAGAGTTAAGTTGAAAAACTTCAGAGGATGTATTTTGCTTTGAGAAACAAAATTTCTGAATCTTCGGAACCTCTTAGGAGAAAGCCATTTTACGTGTGTTTTTTTTTCTTATATTATTATGCAAACTAGCCAAAGGCAAACAATGACCCGCGACGCCAAATGCCTGAAACGAGCCTTGTGAAGGGCATCCAGTTGTTACACTACAGCTTTACCTTAGAAACACAATTCCCAAACAGAGTTCTTTGTTTTAGAAGTTCGAGCATGATGATCACCTTTTACTGTAACAGTAATAAAAGCTCTCTATTTTCTTGACAGAATATTGAATACCTCTAAACACTCAACATCACAGTAACAGCTTTCCAACCCATTTCAAATTTCCCATAGAACGTTCAATAGAAGCTTTCAACGTAGATATCCGGTAGTACAGAGCAGAATGTAACTAACGAATCTGATCCATCACGACATCAGTCACCAGCCAATAATCCAAGTTTAATCACTGCTGATTTGGCGAATTCACCTCTCGAGATCAGTGATAATCATCCACCGCTTCAAGATCCTACAAAAAGCGTTATTTCAAAACTCCCACGTATTAATTGGATGAGTTTCCCCACGAGATAACAGAAAGCTTTATATTTAATGCATAACTAAAACAATCATAAATACATAGCATGCTACTCAATGAATGGTCTTCAAAATGGATATTAAAATACGTTGTACAAATTTTCTCAAGCACTTAGATTATTAAGGAACAGAAAATGCCCCCTGATGTGTTCATACTTTTTCGGTGAAACTGCAGACTAGAGCACTTGCGACTGGCTGAACTTTAATTAATAATTAACGCCCCCCCCCCCCCCCCCTCAAGCAGGTATTTGCCGCAGACTTCTTGCAAATGCCTGTTAGCTTAATATAGCATAGGGGTGATCTTTACAGAAGGCGATACCTCAGCAGAAGGGCAACATAAGAAAGACATGTCCATGACTTATCCTAGGCTCGAACCCGGGTCTCTGATCAGTAGCCATGCGCGATAACCACTCAGCCACTTAGGATCCCTGAAATTAAAAATTATGAGAATGACAGACATTTTTTCTGAACATGTAGAGTGATTTTTAGGAACGTACGGTGTATATACAGCAGAGTTTGGGACTCTATAAATGGGTAAGCTTTGATGAAATATGTTAGAAACACTTTTTCGAAAATCGCCATTTATCTAAAATCTCTCTTTTGCAAATATCTCTGATTACTGCGTCAGGGGGGGAATGATTAATCTGGGATAAGAATTCGTGTGGATGGGAATCTTTTTAAATATGGAAACTCAGCTGCTTTAGCCACTCGGGCACTAAGAAGCGTGAATAGACTAAAATCTAAGAGAGGCACGTCGAACCTTTTTGCAATTCAAGAACCCAGAAATTTTATCCTAAATCAAATTTTCGATATCTATTGTTCCTTTTCACGACTGCGATGTTTTCTCTGCACTTTGCATGAGTAAGAGAAAAATGTTTAGCCGAGTGTTCAATAGAGTAAACAACTAATCACTTTTATGTTAGGGCTAACTTCATTGCAGAGTGAATTGACTTTTCAGAGGACGACTTTAGAGTGATGAAGTCGCTTCAAGCATCTTCAAGAAGCTCCATGTCTAGATGAACAAGGAACATAATCGCAGGTTTTCTAAATTATAAAGCGCTGATAAATAGCATTACTCAGTAAGCACTGAGTTGCGTGCTGTTTGAAATTATAAGTATAAATAGTTTATAATAAATCCTTTACTTTATTAAAGTAGACTTACCAGCATTTCATCTCCTCTCAACTGATAACTTTTGGATCGATGAATTTCAACTCTCATTTCTCCTTTAATCGGATGTTGCGATAACGAACTCAATTTATTATCATCTTTCCTTTCCATTGCAAAATACTTCCTTCATCATTCTGCATTGCTTTGGGAATTCTTAATCTAAATGGGATGAAACCAGAGAGAATTGCGTTTGGAGAAACGGAAAGGAATTAATTCCAGATGATCCTTAAGAGGCACTTGTCGTTTTTAGATCACAATAGAAAAATGAAACAGATACTTTTCACTCTCGAATGGAAATAATATATCCATTTCATTAACTGACGGAGGCAAAGCTCATCCAATTTATAGAACGAATATGAAACATAGAATGCAACAGTTGGAATAGGGAAGGAGTTACATGGCAGTTGTAGGTAAGGAATATCAATTTAGTGGAAGTAAGAGGGAAGGAGTTATATGGCAGTTGTAGGTAAGGAATATCAATTTAGTGGAAGTAAGAGGGAAGGAGTATTATGGCAGTAGTAGGTAAGGAATATCAATTTAGTGGAGGTAAGAGGGAAGGAGTTACATGGCAGTAGTAGGTAAGAAATATCAATTTAGTGAAGGAAAGAGGGAAGGAGTTATATGGCAGTTGTAGGTAAGGAATATCAATTTAGTGGAAGTAAGAGGGAAGGAGTAGTATGGCAGTAGTAGGTAAGGAATATCAATTTAGTGAAGGTAAGAGGGAAGGAGTTACATGGCAGTTGTAGGTAAGGAATATCAATTTAGTGGAGGTAAGAGGGAAGGAGTTATATGGCAGTTGTAGGTAAGGAATATCAATTTAGTGGAAGTAAGAGGGAAGGAGTTATATGGCAGTTGTAGGTAAGGAATATCAATTTAGTGGAGGTAAGAGGGAAGGAGTTATATGGCAGTTGTAGGTAAGGAATATCAATTTAGTGAAGGTAAGAGGGAAGGAGTTATATGGCAGTTGTAGGTAAGGAATATCAATTTAGTGGAAGTAAAAGGGAAGGAGTAGTATGGCAGTTGTAGGTAAGGAATATCAATTTAGTGGAGGTAAGAGGGAAGGCGTTACATGGCAGTAGTAGGTAAGGAATATCAATTTAGTGAAGGTAAGAGGGAAGGCGTTACATGGCAGTAGTAGGTAAGGAATATCAATTTAGTGGAGGTAAGAGGGAAGGCGTTACATGGCAGTAGTAGGTAAGGAATATCAATTTAGTGGAGGTAAGAGGGAAGGCGTTACATGGCAGTTGTTGGTAAGGAATATCAATTTAGTGGAAGTAAGAGGGAAGGAGTAGTATGGCAGTAGTAGGTAAGGAATATCAATTTAGTGGAGGTAAGAGGGAAGGCGTTACATGGCAGTTGTTGGTAAGGAATATCAATTTAGTGAAGGTAAGAGGGAAGGCGTTACATGGCAGTAGTAGGTAAGGAATATCAATTTAGTGGAGGTAAGAGGGAAGGAGTAGTATGAGAGTAGTAGGTAAGGAATATCAATTTAGTGAAGGTAAGGGGGAAGGAGTTATATGGCAGTTGTAGGTAAGGAATATCAATTTAGTGGAGGTAAGAGGGAAGGCGTTACATGGCAGTAGTAGGTAAGGAATATCAATTTAGTTGATGTAAGAGGGAAGGCGTTAAGGCGTTACATGGTAGTTGTTGGTAAGGAATATCAATTTAGTGGAAGTAAGAGGGAAGGAGTAGTATGAGAGTAGTAGGTAAGGAATATCAATTTAGTGGAGGTAAGAGGGAAGGAGTAGTATGGCAGTAGTAGGTAAGGAATATCAAGTTAGTGGAGGTAAGAGGGAAGGCGTTACATGGCAGTTGTTGGTAAGGAATATCAATTTAGTGGAAGTAAGAGGGAAGGAGTAGTATGGCAGTAGTAGGTAAGGAATATCAATTTAGTGGAGGTAAGAGGGAAGGCGTTACATGGCAGTTGTTGGTAAGGAATATCAATTTAGTGAAGGTAAGAGGGAAGGCGTTACATGGCAGTAGTAGGTAAGGAATATCAATTTAGTGGAGGTAAGAGGGAAGGAGTAGTATGAGAGTAGTAGGTAAGGAATATCAATTTAGTGAAGGTAAGGGGGAAGGAGTTATATGGCAGTTGTAGGTAAGGAATATCAATTTAGTGGAGGTAAGAGGGAAGGCGTTACATGGCAGTAGTAGGTAAGGAATATCAATTTAGTGGAGGTAAGAGGGAAGGAGTAGTATGAGAGTAGTAGGTAAGGAATATCAATTTAGTGAAGGTAAGAGGGAAGGAGTTACATGGCAGTAGTAGGTAAGGAAAATCAATTTAGTGAAGGTAAGAGGGAAGGAGTTATATGTCAGTTGTAGGTAAGGAATATCAATTTAGTGGAAGTAAGAGGGAAGGAGTAGTATGACAGTAGTAGGTAAGGAATATCAATTTAGTGGAGGTAAGAGGGAAGGAGTAGTATGACAGTAGTAGGTAAGGAATATCAATTTAGTGGAAGTAAGAGGGAAGGAGTAGTATGACAGTAGTAGGTAAGGAATATCAATTTAGTGGAGGTAAGAGGGAAGGCGTTACATGGCAGTAGTAGGTAAGGAATATCAATTTAGTGGAGGTAAGAGGGAAGGAGTTACATGGCAGTAGTAGGTAAGGAATATCAATTTAGTGAAGGTAAGAGGGAAGGAGTAGTATGACAGTAGTAGGTAAGGAATATCAATTTAGTGGAGGTAAGAGGGAAGGAGTAGTATGACAGTAGTAGGTAAGGAATATCAATTTAGTGGAGGTAAGAGGGAAGGCGTTACATGGCAGTAGTAGGTAAGGAATATCAATTTAGTGGAAGTAAGAGGGAAGGAGTTATATGGCAGTTGTAGGTAAGGAATATCAATTTAGTGGAAGTAAGAGGGAAGGCGTTACATGGCAGTAGTAGGTAAGGAATATCAATTTAGTGGAGGTAAGAGGGAAGGCGTTACATGGCAGTAGTAGGTAAGGAATATCAATTTAGTGGAAGTAAGAGGGAAGGAGTTATATGGCAGTTGTAGGTAAGGAATATCAATTTAGTGGAAGTAAGAGGGAAGGAGTAGTATGGCAGTAGTAGGTAAGGAATATCAATTTAGTGGAGGTAAGAGGGAAGGAGTAGTATGGCAGTAGTAGGTAAGGAATATCAATTTAGTGGAGGTAAGAGGGAAGGAGTTACATCGCAGTAGTAGGTAAGGAAAATCAATTTAGTGAAGGTAAGAGGGAAGGAGTTATATGGCAGTTGTAGGTAAGGAATATCAATTTAGTGGAAGTAAGAGGGAAGGAGTAGTATGACAGTAGTAGGTAAGGAATATCAATTTAGGGGAGGTAAGAGGGAAGGAGTAGTATGACAGTAGTAGGTAAGGAATATCAATTTAGGGGAGGTAAGAGGGAAGGAGTAGTATGACAGTAGTAGGTAAGGAATATCAATTTAGGGGAGGTAAGAGGGAAGGAGTTATATGTAAGGAATATATACCAATTGAGGAAATGGTGAAGGCGATATATAGAAGGAAGAGGTAAGTAATAGTATTCCAATGGAGATAATAGGGGGAGACTTTTTATGGAAGAAATGGGTAATAAGAACATGACCGCAGTCGAGAGAATAGGGAAGAACTTCTATAAAAGGAATAGGGAAGGAACATACACTTCAGATAGGGAATTAAGAAAGCTCATCTGTTTTGAAGAAGAAACGGGAAAGGAACGTGATTTCTGTGGAAGGAAAAGGGAAATGCGAGTACTTGATGGAGAGAAAAGCAAAGATGAATGCACTCGGTAGAAGAAATACGGAAGACACTTGCATTCAGTCCGAGGAATGTGCTCTATTAAAGGACTATAATGGCCTCTACGAGGAGAATCAGTAAAGTGCACATATTCTATGGAGGAAAGATATGTGGAGTCTATGGAAGTAGTATGAAAGGGACATCAAGGAAGAGGAAACAGAAGATGCTCTCATTCAACGGCGTGAAAGGCACGTGGATTCTGTGGAAGGAACAGGAAATGCACGAGAGATGAAGAGAATAGAAAATGCTTTGCTCCGATATCTTAATTCTGGGTGTGAACTTAAATGCCATTGCGCATCTGCATGTTCAATTCTGTTTCTTAGTTCTTCACCGCCCCCCCCCCTCCCTTACTCCGTATCATCGTCATTCGATGACTGAAAATGAAAACGAAACAAGCAAACAGTAAAGAAAGCAGAAGATATTCAGTGCTCAGAGATGGAGTGAATGCAATGATGTGCTTGCTCTCATGATAAATACGAAACTTGTCTTTCCGATAAAAATGAGAACAAGCAAGTGATGTTTTCTTCCACGAAATATTCTGCCTAATATCGTATTATTTTATTGTTAATTAAGACATTTTGAGGTTACATTTGCTTTGTACTGATTTTACAGAAGAATCCTTTTCCTCCACTATGAATCGCTTATGAACTGACGCTGACGGTTCCTTTCTGAAAGGAGGATTTTATGGGGATGAAAAAATAACATATTAGCACGGGTTTTGAATCTTTCTGAAGCCAAAGGAGCCGTTTTGTCTTTTTTTAAGAGAAAAATTAAACAAAAGCTCGATATGTGTAAAAGATAAACCCATATGAGTAATAAAGCAAAATTTATCCTCATTGTGGTCAGTAGTTGCATAATTTATGCATTCACGGCATACAATAATCGTAAATTTCCAAAAGTAATTGACGTTTAAAAACGTAAAAGGAATGGTTTAGTATTTGAACATCATGGTTAAAGTATACTTGAATATTTTGCCATAAAAGAATTGTCAGTGGCTTTTAGCAGATTTATTTTCTTATCAAAGGAATTTAATACCTAGAGATTTTTTTTCAATTACAGTGCGAAATTCCTGCATTAAGACTTTTGACCTTTTATTATATGCCTCCACTTGCAGAGAAAATATCTCATGGAGATAGGTTTTTAGAAACTGCATAAAATATTTCAAAGCCCAAAAGGTAGGGTTATTTTACCTCTGAGGGGCACTTTTCTGCACACAATGGGCTAACAGTCCAGGTCACAAGGATCCCGAGGGCTTAGAAAAGGTTGTAAAAGGGGAGACAGATAGTAGCCTCCGGCTAAGGCCATCCAGCGTGTTCTTTAATTTGCACAGGGTCTGGCTCTTTCGCATACGGGACCACGGCTTAACGTACCATCCGAAGGGCGGCGACCTTTCCAACCACATCGGTGTCGCCTACTGACGAAGGTCAGAGAGAGGAGATTTGCGGAGATAAAATTTCAATTCTTGCCCAGCTGGGACTCGAACCTGAGAACTGCAGATTACAAGATTACAAGCCTGGCACACTACTGACTGAGCCCCCCCCCCCCCCCCCCCCCCGAAGAATAAAGGGCAATGTCATGATACAGTTTTAAAAGGCTAAACTTTAAAGTCCATATTTTCCAAGTGATCAGAATTTGATTTTAACAGGAAATCATTTAGAATACACTGAAGTGCCATTGAATTAGAGATAGCAACCTAGTAACGTGTTGGACCCACTCTGGCCCTGATAACTGCCGCCACATGACGAGGCAAGGACTCCAGAAGCTTGCGTAAATGTTCCACAGGTATGGCGACCCATGCATCCTCCAGAGCTGTCCACAATTCTCTCAAGGTCGTCGCTGATGGGACATGGGCCCGAACACTCTGCTCGACGGTATCCCAAAGATTTTCGATGAGATTTAAATCTGGGCTTCTAGGTTGCCAATTTATTATTTCAAAGTCAGCAGAATGCTCCTGCAACCATGCAGTAGCCAACCTGAACCTGTGAGATGAACAGTTGTCTTGCAGGTAGACGCCATCTCCACTGGGATGCATGATGGCCATAAATCGGTGTAAATGGTCGGTCATGAGTTCGACATACCGGGATGAATTGAGAGTCGTTGGTACAAGTACAAAGGGTTCCATAGACGTCCAACTGAAGACACCCCAGGCCATCACTGAACCACCACCAGCTTGTACTGTTCGGACCTGACATGCAGGATCCATGGCTTCGTAGGTTGACGCCATACCCTCAGTCTCCCATCGGCGTGACGAAGTTTAACTCGGGATTCATCACTCCAGGCTATCCGTTGCCAATTTTCGACGGTGCCGTTTCGATGTTCTTTAGCCAGGCAAGGTGTTGAGCACGGTGTCATGCCGTTAGAACTGGGACTCTCGTATGTCGGTGGCTCCCGAAGCCGAGACGATGAAGTGAGTGTTGCACGGTCCGTGCACTGACTTCCCGGCTGGAACCGACATTCAGATGGGAGGTGATTTCAGATAATATCTGACCCTTATCGGTCCGTACGATGTGGGTCAGACAGCAAAGTCCACGATCATTCAAGGCTGGTTGTCCTTTGCAGTTTGTCCGGGTGCTGGTCTTTCTGTCGGAATTTTCATATTCCCGGAACACTCTTGAAACCATCGTGCGAGAAAATTCAAGCTCGTTGACAATTTCGGAGATCGAGTGTCCCATCCGTCGGGCACCTACCATCTGCCCTCTGTCAAATGCATCTAAATCCTGCGCCTTTCCCATTACACTTCTCATGATGAATGCTTGGGGAAGCCAAAGCAGACAGCTATATATGACCAGAGTTTCAGCCACAAATGCGGGACTTGCAGTGCTGAATTTGGATAACGTCTCCTATCCCTAATTCAATGACACTTCAGTGTATGAAACAGTTGATCCTTTAGTTTAAATGATATTTCACTTTCATTTCCAGATGTAACAAAATATTATTAAGCTTGGTAATGTTTCTGTTTATACAAAAAGCAGACAAGAATTGAATCATATAAATTTTTCTCTGTCCCTCAAGGATCCCTGTAAGACTTAAATCTCAGCTGAAATTTAACAAATTAAATTGATTTTTGGACTTTCTACGGCATATTTATAATTAACTAGATATTTAAGAACAAAATTCTTGAAATCTTTTCAGTACTTTTTCTTCTTACACACATAAATGTCATTTCAATTTGTAAATAACATCTGATAACAAAAGCACTTATTTCATAACCCAATGAGCAAAGCATGCTTGCAAAGAGTTGGCAAAGTTAAGACAAGCGTCGATGACACAGTGCACTTTACACTTTTGCTGCATCTTTTACTTCCTTTAAATAATTTCTATTTTGGGAATTCCAACTGAGGAGAAAGGCAAAGGAACGAAATCTACGAACGATAAACACCAGCTAGCTAATTATAAGATTTTGGCGTAAACTTTAAAAAGAAGTTGCTTAGTTGAGCGTAGGGTTCTTAATGTATCCAATGTTTCCTTTAATTAACAAATTTCCTTCGCTTACAAGAGAGAAATTTTAGAGGAGTTTCCCATCACCCCCTTCTCTTTCTCCCCCCTTCCATTCCCAAGTAAAATCTTCTTCTGCTGTTCTAGTTGCGACCTCTTTTAATGCTTTTAATCGTCTGCCCCTCGGCAGCCTACAATAATGCGTCGGCTATTGCTGCATTTACAGTAGAAAAGCAATTCTCTAGCGGAGGGGGGGGGGAAGCCTACCACGCGTGACTATGGCGTCAACGCAGCGACCAATAGCCGTGGCTTATGCTTGAAAGCGCGCGATAAGATGCGCGCGGTCTAATTCGTCAGCCCGCGACATTATCCGTTCGTGTAAGTCCTCATTTCATCGGGTCTGACATTTCCCGCGGGGAAACGAACACAGACTAGGCGCGGATGATGCTCTGACTCATCTTCTCGCGCTGGATGGAGAACTCGGATTTTAAATCACTTCGTGTTCAAAAAAAGCTCTCCTCTGTTCAGTTCATCTTATCATTAAAGCCGGTGCTGCCCAAGGTCATGTGTAGGTTACGCTCCGGCTACAGATCTTATCGCCCCCCCCCCCCATCGGGGATTAGCACGTCATTAGAAAGAACAGATAAGAGAAGGAAAAAGCGCGCTAAAAATTTCCCGCGACACCAGCTGGTCGCATGGATGCTAATGGATTCAAAGCGAACCGGATTAACGGCTTGAAAGCCCGATATTAGGCCTAATGGATGTTAAGTAAAGTTGCGACTGAAGCTGAAAGGAGAGGAGCGCGCAGCCAGCCTTATCTCCCGTGGTAACGTGTCGGCCGGGCGCGTGGAAACTGGATCATGAACCAATCTGACAACGAGGCCGCTTCTGATTGAAATGTAAATGTTCCTTTTCCTGGGGGGAATGTATACATATTTATGACGGCATCGTCGACTGAAGACATTCCGTCAGCAGGTGATGTGGGAGCGTTGACTGGGAGGGGCTTTGCATCTTGTACTACACTCCTGACAACAGATGCTGGTGATAGTGGCTGCCGCATGACACGCAGCTGGAGGGGGAGGGGGGGGTTCAGTCTCTCCTTCCCTCCCTTCTCCCTTTCGACACTCAGCCAATGACAAAACAAGAACAAAGACGCGATGGAACACGAGCCGCACCTGCAAACTAGGCGCCAGATTCCTTGCTATCCTGGCAGAATCGCCGATCTCCGGTGAGCTGCGAACAGCTTCCATAAGAAGTCGGATATAAAGATTTCCAAATCCCTCTTTCTGCATTTTCCTGTCAGTTGGGCATCTGAGTAGATAAAGATGCATTCAATTCAACTGCTTTGGATCATTTCCAAGGATTGTATCTGGGAGTCTCACGGATGTTGCAAACATGCCGGGTTTTAGGAAGTGGTGGAGGTTAGAGATTAGTTCGGACCTGAATTCCGGTCGGTCAAAGATCGAATCGAAATAGCACAGGCAATTCGAGCTCAGTCATAATTCAAATTTCTATTTTTATTTCAATTGTGAAAAAGAACAAGTATAAGAAATTCAAATAAATATTTTTTTATTATTATTATTATATAATCCTTCTTATCAATGTTTAACCATTATAAAACAATGGAACCTTTTATTACTTTTAAGTATTCTCGCTCTCTTTTATTAATTAATCTCTCTTAGTATTTATAATAATGTTACTGAAGAATTTCCAATTTCTACGAATTAGTTCTAGAGCCGGAACTTACTCTAGTAGACATATTGTAAACTAAAATCACTTTCATTGGGTTTCGATTTCTAGATTTCATTACTAGTTCATTTAGCGCGCGTGGCTACCAATCAAAGTGAGCTGGATTCGAGTGCCGCGTAAGGCATGGATGCATCTTTTCTGCGTTGTCTTTCTGCTGAGATTTTGCCTTCCTCGCAGACTTCCTCTGTGACGTTTTATACTGACAGTCTCCCGTCAGACCTCTGTCACATTTGTGAAATAAAGATCGTAAAGAGATTCCAATGAATCAATGAAAGATGTCATCATTTGGGATCATTTAGAAATAGGAAACCGTTTCTATGGTTTCTACTCTGTGGCAAGCAGCTGCTGCAGGGACAGTTCATTTTATTCATAGATTTTAGTAGAACTGCTTTCATTGCATGATGAAGATTCTGCATTGTTGTTATCATCATCATCATCATCACTCATTTCCCACAATACATGATCTTCTTCTTCATCTACGTAGTTTATTTGGAATATCCCATTTCTCAAAAGCCTTGGAAACAAATGCCGAGATATATTCCCATGCTTTGGCAATCCATTCCATTGCCATGAAAGGCGATGTTGTCTTATTGCAATAACTATTCATTAATTAATTAAAGTTTCAGTCATGGGAACGAAATCAATCATTATAGAACTTTATTAGTTTGTAAATAGCATTTTTTATCCTACATCATTTTTTCGCATGCGAGAGAAACTGCCTTTATTTTGAATATCAAAAATTTAAAACTATGTAGCTCACATGCGAGTAAATATGGAGTTTTTATTTTAAAAACGGAAAATGCAAATCCGATAGATAAATGCAGTCATCTTTTACTTTTGAAAAATTTACATCCTCACCAAAATAAAAAAGGTGACCTTACATTGGAACAATGCCGTCCCGTGGCCGAGTGGTTAGCGCGCTTGGCTACTGACCTAAGGGACCTGGGTTCGAGCCCCGGCTGAGGTCCTGCCATCCTCTCAGACCTTCTACTATGGCATATAAACTGACAGGCTCCTGTCAAGACCTCTGTGGCAAGCAGCTGCTTGAGGGGGTATTTACTTTTACTTTTTTTTACATTGGAACTATTTTCAATTGAGTGAATAACTGTGACTGGTGGGTGATTGCTTATTCTTTCACTTGTCCTAAATATAAGCCCTTAATGTTTTTAATGACATCTTTCATTGATTCATTGGAATCTTTTTACGATCTTATCGATTATTGACTACTCTTCACAAATGTTATTGTTTGCATAGTTTAACTTTAGTTTACTATTAAGGGGGACTTCACCAGTTCTAGTAACACTGTCCACTACATCAAGACCTTAGTAAAATAAAAACTGAAAGAGATTTCTGTGCACAGTTCCTTTCGGGTTATTTAAAAACATAACAGACATTTACTGTCAAACTTAAGCTCAGTTTTCCTATCCAAGAATTGTTTGCTTGAAACACTTGGATGAGTTTGGCATGACGCATCCCTTGATGATGATTCAGTCGTTGCTCCGATTTCTTCCTGCCATTGGTACTTCATAATTTGGGATCATTTAGAAATAGGAAACTGTTTCTATGGGTTCTAGTTTATAAAATCAAGATGTGAGATATTTATGATGATGACTTACGTAGAATCATCGTTTAATTCTTATCAAACCATACAAACCCATCAAATGCTCGAAATGAAAGGCAAATTTAATCCATATTAAGGCGCCCAAGAGGTGTATTTCAAATAGCGAAGATGATGATTTGGAGGAGGAGGAGGGAACAGAATCTAATCTGATATTAGAAGTTTCACTGATGATTATAATTCTAATTAAACTGGAAATTGTCAACAATGCCTATTAAAGACTTTGAAAAGGTAACAGACATCAGTTTGGTAATACTGAAACAAATATTAAGATTCTGGCGCAGCACTTCGAAATCTTTAAATGAAATATTTAGGCTTTTCTGCAATTCAAAAACAATTTTTCTTAACCCGAAGCTACAACGGAAACAAAAGTGCAAAACTTTCTTTTGTTCGCCTTCTGTTTCTATAACAAGCAGAAATAAATTTTGACCCATTTCTCGGAGCATTTCGCCGAAACGTTCTTATTTTTCACTCTCGATAGAGGGAAGAGAAGAAGAGACGAAATAAATTCCCTACAGAAAAATAAAAGCAAACGGCCACAGCGGAAAACTGACAGCTGGACACGGCGCTCCTTGGGAAGGAGACACAGCAAAAGAAGATTTAATAAAATAAACCGAAAAGACGAAAGCAAAAGAAAACAAATGTTACCGAAGTGTCGACTAAAATAAAAATATATCGTTAAAATTATCTCATGAATGATCCTTGGATTATCGTGTTCCTTTTCGCAAGGCCTTTTTATGGAGCCAGAAGCGCTGAGGGAATCGCAGCGGCAGCGAGGGTTGTCTTCTGGAGCCTCGTCCTTGTAGCCATGCCAGACACAGATAAAACAAACAGCGAGGCTTTTCTGCCGTTGCCATAGTGAAGTGGTGAGCAGCAATAACGTTGACTCTTCCTTGTCGACGCAGATGACGGCTCCGGAGCCCTAGAGCCCCTATCGTTGAGGTCATTGCTCTAGTTGGAATTTAGGCTGGACGAACAGATTGAGAAGTCCATTGCGCTGGAGCAGATGGTTTTCCTTTCGTAATAAAAGCAGCCCTTTTTATGAGTTCTAATAATGTATTAAAAATTCCATAAGACTTGCAGATTTTTTTTTCCAGTATAAAAAAGCTAAAGCCACTGCATATTGCAAAAGTAATGTCTATTTATTTTCAGTTTTTTTTTTTTCATTTAGATATTATCTTCTCATTGTAAATACACACATTAGTAACTACATTAACTATTTCACTCGAGTTCCCATTTGTTTTGAAATTTTGTTTATTGCATTCTGACAGAGCTGCAGTAGAGGTCTGCGAAGACTTCTCCCGTTTCTTTGGCAAAGATCGAAGCTAAATAAATTATCTCGTTAGCATCGTATAAAAAAGTAAAAAACACCTAAACCAATTATCGCTCCAATTGCACATTCCAAAGTTAAGCAACACCTAAACCAATTATCTTAATTTCACATGTCAAAGATACAAAAGGCAAAGATTTCTGTCCACGATAAAGCAAGGATGTTTTCTGCGTTGTCTTTCTACTGAGAATTTTGGAAGAAAAAAAAAGTCTGCATGTTTCTTTTTTATTTGATTGAAAATTAACATATTTTGATCAAGGATACCACGTGCAAAGAAACCTATCTTTGTTTCTCTCAGTCCACAGATTAATATTGTATTATACACAGTCGTATCAGAATAATATGACCACCTACCATAGTATATGTAATGGTAGGTGGTCATATTACTCTGATACGACAGTGTATCTACAATATCCTGAGTCAGACTTCCATGTCAACACTCTATCTAAGGAGAAAAATCAATTATTTTTTAAGCATGGAACGTCATTTCCCTTCGTCATGGAATCAGCGCTTAAGTAGAAACTACGTCACTGTCCGATGCTCTTATCGTCTTGTATCAATAGGTCATTGCTAAAACAAAAACTCATCCAGATTTCATTTCCATTTTTCCTTTAGTCAAAAAACGGATGTTAACTTCCGTCTTTTAAATCCAATATTTTCTCCTCTGTCAATCACAACTTTTGTTCAAACGCATTTCGATTCAGCTCTCTGAGCCTATTTTTAAGTTTTCCGCGAATGATTTTCGTTCTGGACACGAGAGCAATTCAAAAGAGCAAAAATGTCTCTTAGCGATTCAGCTTCGTGTTCCAGACGTTTATTAGGAAATTATTGTCCCTATCCTTATTTTTAGACGCAATATCAAATTTTACGATACTCTAAACCGAAATTCACGTGAGAAAAGAAGTTAATTTTTATTTCTTGTATTTCATTTCGAATTGTTTTATTGATGCGAAGATCACGTGGCTCACGATTTCCTCGCCCCGATGAGCTCCATCGCAACAGATGTTGTTCAGATGAAACAAGAGCACTTTGAGTGGATCTCAAAAACTGCTAACTACTTTTCCAAAGTTGTTCTCTCGAGGGGAGGGAGGGGGGGATGCTCGTTGCCCGACCCATCTCCAAATCTCCTCCGTGTTCCAAGAACGAAACAATTTGCTCTGTCAGTCCCGTGCACTCGGCGTTGTTTACTGTAACAACGTCAAGCGAAAGTACCTCGGGACTTTGTCAACTATTCGGGATATTTTCCGTAATGGCTTCGGCATGCAAGGCCCTGCCAATCAGAGAGCATAATGGGGTGGGCTGCTTCGCCCCACCGCTGACACAAGAGACAGAAACAGCACCACTAATCGGACACACTTTGCTTACGTGGGGTCATATCATCCACAAGTTCGGGAAATGCCTGCGATATTATATGTATAGATGGTCGCCGGATCTGTAAACCCTCTTGCAATATCCTGGCGATATGCAATAAAATCGGCCCCCACGTCCCACTGACTCGGGTGCTCGCGACAGCTCGCGGCCATAACAGTTGCCACGGAAATGAGGCAAGCCCTCATTGAGCAGGTAATAATGGCGGGCTGCATGTTCACGGGATTCGTGCTATGGGTGCGTTGCATGTGTGGCTGGCCATTGTTCGGCACAGATGACATCGTAAGGCACGTTTCGCTGCGTCCTCGAGCCTCTCCTCTTAGAGTCTCGGCGAACGACATACCTGAGAGAGATGGAGAATGTTGGCTATGCGCCTTTTGGGGAAATGGACAAGGGATTGAAGCTGCGCGGAAAAGGATGTTGCTCGGATCACTAGCTGGTTTAGGATATCAGGAATGGTTTAAGAGCAACGGAACTCTGACTTCCACTTTCGCAAAAGTGACTGCAGAACGAATTCTGCTGTAGCCAAAGGTTTTCCTGCTTTGAAACTCAATGCAATGTCACAAAGGAAGGTTTTCTTAAGTGAAACATTGAACGTTTCGAAAGGAGGTAAAATGATTTCATTGCAAATGAAAATTAAACTACCAATATTTAAAAAGCAAACTTGTTTCATTTTTTGTCGATAGATAAAGGAGGATGAGCTTTAGATGGAATCTAAGTTATTTATTTCAGATCGAAATAATTTTCGTGTAAGAAAATATTCTTGAGAAAAGAATCAGCTTTGTTTCAGGATCACTGTACAAGTTTTAAGCTTCCTCTTTCAATCCAGGGTGTAACACATCTGTTGTGAAACTCTTCACAAGTGTTTCCTTCCCAATACTGAAAGGTGTCTACGAAATTCCCTCAAAAAGAATCATTTCTAATCTACCTCATGTTACAATCTGCATCAGTGGTTTGGAATAGATGCTCCTCTATTTCCTAGGACAGCTGTTTCACTCATATTTTTTAGTCATCTTTGTAGTTAATATTTTTTTGATATATGATTGTAAATCCTACCAAATTTTGGGATCGACAAGAAAAAGAAATGAAAATATTTTTGCCCTGTGGTAGGGCTTGTGGGGCGGGGGGTGGGGTGGGGGGCTCAATCAGTGCCGCTCCAGGTTTGTAATCTCCTACTAGTTCCCAGGTTCGAGTCCCAGCTGGGCCAGCGTTGAGATTTATCTCCGCAAGCCTCCCCACCCTGCCCTCATCGGTAAATGACACCGATGAGGTTGGAAAGCCGCCATCCGTAAGATGGGGCATAAAGTCGTGTCCCCGTGCAGGAGACTATATTCTGTGCACGTTAAAGAACACGCTGGATGGCCTTTATGGGAGGCTACCATCTGTCTCCTAACAGTTATTAAGTCGGTCCCTTCCTCCAAACATTCGGGTTTCTTATGACCTGGCCATTTACTCCATTGTGAAAAAAGTACCGCTCAGAGGTAAAACAACCAACCAAAAATAAGGCTTCCAACTATATTGTCCTTTATTCTCTGAATTAGGCAGAATCTGAAAATTGTAGGATTCAAAATTTATTTTGATTTAAGTTTTTTCCTTTCAGCGGCATTTTTTGTCAACAATAGGTAAATGACCAGGCACAAAAACGTTAAAGTCTCAGAGATTGTTGAGAAACGGAATCCACTGGACAGCTCCTACGAGACAAATGAGCACTTCCTATCAAGGCCATTCAACGTGTTCTTGAATGCGCACATGACATGGCTCACTTGAACATGGGGGCACGGCTTAAGGTCCCATCTAAAAAAGGATGAAACTCTTTCTAAGCTTTTGGTTCCCCTTTATTACAGAAAACAGAAAAACTGTTATCGTAGAATATTTCAACTCGTCACAATGGGGACTCGGACCTAAAAAATCCATGTAAGCAAATCAAAGTAGAAAGGATGGGACGAAGTATGCGCGGAATATCTGTAGAAAAATATATGCTTATTTTAAGGAAGATATCACTCTGAATTTAACATCTATCAATTTTAGAGGAAAAATTGTGTTGAATAGGATGGGATACGACCCACGACCTCCTGCTAACATGTCAGGTTCCTCTAAAATAGATCCACGTTAAATTCAGAATGATATCTTCCTTAAATATATGAATAAATACGTCGAAACAAATTTCTTCAATCCAAACCTACTTATTTATTTAAAAAATTAAGAACTGTTTTCAAAACAACGATAAGTTTATTAAACATAAATTTCTTTAAAAATGTTTCATTTCTCTTTTTGGGTGGGATGATATCCATGATGTCTTGATCGTAATTCAAAGCTCACAGAGTTTCGCTCTCAGTACTCAAAAGGGGTGAAACGCGGTAAGGTATTCTCTAGTAATGTTGCATGGTAAGAGAGATAAAGATTTCTCTTAGCTACAATTAATTTCAACTCTTTAAGTACTGAGCGAATATTGCTAAAAATCTAGACTTAGATTAATTGAATTAAGGTCTTTAATTTACCTTGTATTTTCTTCCCCCATAAAAGCATTATTTACGAATGTACCGAGTTCGGAATCTGACACCCTATCGAAAAAATCGGATCTTTTCCCAGCAGAATGTCCACTTAATGGCTAATCAATCATCTTTTCGAGCAAATCAGATTTTGTTTTATCTTTCGGATCTGAGCTATGAACCAACATTGGCCACAATCTCACCTATAAAGCATCTTTCATAAACTTCAGGCCATTTAATTTTCATATCTTTTGCGAAAACAAACGCAATTGTGGCTTAATAAAGCATTTGTTTCCCATTCTTCACTGCCCCCAAAAGTTCCCTCCTTGGACCACCATTTCTGTAGCCCTGGTGAAGACACTTATAAATACAAGACTGAGGATCTTTAGGAGTGGTTCTCACTAGAACAATCATGAGAGCCCAGTGGGATATTAAAAATAATTCACGAGACCGCAAAAAATAATAGCATTATTATATTCCATTTCTTCAAAAAGGGATATTTTTTCTGAAATAATCCACTATAATGGAAACATGATATGTAAGTAGAACACATTAGTTTATTTGAATGTCGATGGGCTGAATCTGTCGCATTTCTGCATTCTTTTGTCAATATTTATTGATCGTTTTGAAACAGAAAAGCTAACAAGTGGATTTAAATACACATCAGTAAAAGTTCCAGTATTTTCTAATACTCTTTCTATAACAACATTACTATAGTTCTATAAACATTTTGACAAGTGAGTAACATTTATAGAACTTGTGTGAATTTTTAATACACATCAGTAAAAGTTGCAGTATTTTCTAATTTATAAATTTTATTTTGTTAAAACGTTATTGACTCTGAAATTACACATCGTCATTAGGATACATTCTATCCTCGTGTGTGTATTAATGGTTCGTATCCCATAAAGATGTTATCGGACATTAAATAACGTAGACTGTTCATTCTGTGCATCACCACAGAGGAATAACGGACAGTTTTTCCTTTCAAGAAATGACGAACTCAATCTTCAAGTCATCCTCATAATGACCGATGCAAAAATGATTAGAACTCTCCACAGTTTAACAGCAGCGATAAGAACCAAGAGATTGATATATCGATTCTGTTTCCTCTTTCTTCTCTGGTCCGAAATTTATTTTTACTTTCGAAATACGAAAAAAAAAATCTTTCAAATAAGCCAAAGAATATTAATCTTCGCCACTGAAACGTGAATGAAATATTTCGTTGTGTCAACACACATATTAACTTTTACACTTTTCTACATTAAAAACTTTCCTCATTAAATTTGATATATTATCCTGTCATACCTTTTTACAGCCCTAAGAGGTTCAAGACTCACTTTATTTGAATTTGGCATGACCTTAATTTAAGCGCTGATTCAGCGCCAAAGTTCAGAAGTTTCCCCCGATAAGATCAAATCTTTTAATTTAAACTCGAACCCCTATGCTACCGGTGCACATTTGAAAAGTATGGATTTTTATATAATTTTACACAATCAATAAATAAAAAGATAAATACCCCCTTAAGAAGCTGCTTGCCACAGGAGCCTGTCAGTTTATATTCCGCAGTAGAAGTTCTGGGAGGATGGCAGGACCTCAGCAGAAAAACAATACAAACATCCATGCTTCAACGGGGCTCGAACCCAGGTCCCTTTGATCAGTAGCCAAGCGCGATAACAACTCCGCCACGGGGCAGCTACATAATTAATAGGATCATTAAATCATAGAATCAATAATAATTCCGTAAAAAATAGAAAACATTTTTTTATTTCTTACACTACATTTTCAGAATTTTTTTTGAATCAAACACATTAAACAAAGAAATCAAAGGACTGTTTTCTGGTATTCAGGCAATTTAGACGGATATGATACTAGGATTTAAATCACATTATTTGGGAGCTATATCACAAAACTCACCTTAGTTTATTCAACTCAATATTGGAAGTTAATGTTGTTATAGAAAAAATGATAGCAAATAATGTTTCCACCAGTTCTTCGTAATTCATGGATGATAAGGTTGAGTGGTTTTCGTATAAACTTTAATCTTCAAAATGGACACAATAAAATCAATAAAATAATTTTTTACTCTAAGTTTGAATATTACAACTTCACTAAATATTTTTCTCAATAAATTGTCCCAAAATAAAAAAAAATATATTAAATTATAATCTTTAAATTATTATCGTATTCTTAGAGATTTTGACAAGTAACATTTATAGAATTTGTGTGACTAGCATAAACTATGTAGGAAACGCTTTTTCTGCAGTTCGTCATATGAAGCTTAGAAAAATATTCTGATAGTGAAAAAACATCGATCGCGACATTTTTGATTAGAAGCACGTTCCCGAGGTCTATGAACTTGAAAAAAATGGTTTATGCAAGCCATCTCTCTGTCGATCGGTTCTATCGGTTGGTCGCTGCGTGGCCTCAAGCGCCTGAATGGCTCAAGCCAGTGAATTGAAACTTTATATTTAGACATATTTCAACTTGGAAATATGAACTTTACAAGATGATCAACAATATGTACAAGGCTATGCAAATATAAACTAATATTGCGCAGTAATTAGGAGTACTTGCCAGTGAACGATTTTCCAATATGAGGATTTTCACCAAATTGACTCCAACCGTTTTCGTCCAATTTTTACTCCGTAAATAGTGCATTGTCAAATATCACGGTAGACCTAATATTTCAAAAGATATCTATGTATGTCTTCTTAAAGAAAGTTTACCTTTTAGGCTGTAATCGTTCACCTGAAGATATACCTATATATATACCACCTGAAGAGATATACCTTACGTTTAGGGATTACACATCCCTTTGTCTGAAAGCTTAGTGGAAATTCAAACTACGAAACTGCATTTTGCGTTTTTTTAATGATCTATATATACAGGGTGAATCTGAAGAAGTGGGCAAAACTTTACGGGGTTATGTACGCAGCTATACGAGCAATATTCGTCATAGAATGTATGGTCGGAACGCAAGCGGTGAGAAGTTAAAAGGTAGTTTTCCACTGTCACATTTAAAGAATGAACACAAGAAGGAGAGGAGATACTTCAGAAAACATTTTATTAACAGGAATGTAATTGAGGTACATGCTCAAAGAAATTGCTCAAAAGAGCTGCCGCCAGCTGTAATGCAGGCTTCACACCTGCGGGATAGGGACCGACGCACATTTGCGAAGACACCAGGCATTTATACCACCCTTTTATACCATTTCCAACGCCACCTAGCGGCTCGCCGTTTGCGTTCCGCCCATACTTTCTATGACGAATATTACTCGTATAGCTGCGTTCTACCACCCCGTAAAGTTTTGCCCACTTTTTCAGATTCACCCTGTATATAAAGATTTGGGCATTTATGTGCAACAACTTCTATTAGTTATTTTTGCAGCAAAGATGAGCTTAAATAAATGTCATTTCTTTACAAAATTGATAAATGCAAAATTTAACAGTTGATTTTTTTTTCCTTTTTTTTTTGTTGTAGAAAATGAGATTTAAACATTTTGTATAAATGGTTAATACAGGCGTGTCCAACCTTTTGACTTCCCTGGGCCACACATGAAGATGAATTGTTTTGGGCCGCACATAAAGTATATAATATAATTAATGTATATGAATAATAAAACTTCATTTATTTTCTTATGTTTTTATTATAAAATTAAAAAAAGGGCAACATGAAACTAGTGGGACATCAAAAACTCGCTGAAAATCACATAATCATGTTGAAAGCTTATGTCGTAAACACATACACTTTACGATTTTGTGGACCGCATTACTAGCTGTCCAGGGCCGCGTGTTGGACACGCCTAGATTAATACAATGGTATCCGAAAAATGTTGCAAACCCATCGTCTGTCAATGGGAAAGTAATTTCGAAATTCTATAATTTCTAAACTAAACTTTTTATAATAAAATCTAATTAACGACAAATATCTCAGTCAAATCTATCGAAATCTCGATTTTTAGCAAGTACAGTCGCTCAAAAAAGTATCCGAACACTATGGTTGATTAAAAAATTCAGAAAAAATATCTGATAACGATTTGTGTCACGACACGAAGGTTGCCAGATCACTAATTTCTAAAAAAATCGTTACCAGATATTTTTTCTGAATTTTGTAATCAACCATAGTGTTCGGATACTTTTTTGAGCGACTGTAGGTGGTCATATTATTTTGATACTAGATCGTGTGGGCTCACTCACGGAAATATTGAGGTGTGCAGTTACCGTTCACAGCAAACTGGAGCGTGTGCAGTTACTGCACACGCTCCAGTTTGCTGTGAACGATAACTGGAGCGTGTACAGTGGCTGTACACGCTCTAGATATTTTTCCTGAATTCTGTAATCACGTGACACGAAGGTTGCCAGATCACTATTTTCTAAAAAAATCGTTACCAGATATTTTTTCTGAATTTTGTAATCAACCATAGTGTTCGGATACTTTTTTGAGCGACTGTACAGATAGGCATTTAAGTAGTAATGGACTCTGGAATATTTAACAACAGCAGCAATAACGGCACTAGAAACGTAAAAAAAATTGACGAATATAGGAAAAAATACTTATAACAACTTCTAAAAGATACACTTACTTTATTAGATGACTCGAAATGATACTTATTATTTAAGTAATTAACTTTTGCGGAAAATTCTTATGACTACCATTGCTGTAGTTAAATATCCAAAGTTCCATAACAATAAATAGTGAATGAATATTGTTGAATTTTCAGTTATATTTTACCATAAAAAGCTTATTTTCGAAGTTATAAAACTTCGAACTTTTGGATTGGATTACCTCTGAGCGGCACTTTTTTGCACACCATGGGCTAAATGGCCAGGCCACAAGGACCCCGAAGGCTCAGAGAAGGTTGGGTGAGGGGACCCACTGGAACAGCTGTTGGGAGACAGATGGTAGCCTCCCGTCAAGGCCATCCAGCGTGTTCTTTAACGTGCACAGGGTATGTCTCTCCCGCACACGGGGCCACGGCTTAACGTCCCATCCGACGGACGGCGGCTTTTCCAAGCCCATCGGTGTCCCCTACTGACTGTGGGCAGGGCGGGGAATTTTGCGGAGATAAATCTCAACGCTGACCCAGCTGGGACTCGAACCTTGGAACTACAGATTACGAGCCTGGCGCGCTACCGACTGAGCCACCCCCGCCCCAACTTCGAACTTAGTTTGCCGTTGACATAAAGTGGCGTTGGAACTTAACTTTTCCACTTGAGTGCATTTTCGTTGCTTTCCTGTTTGAGAGTGACTTAGTCAAGTTATTTGTTAATTTTGCTAATGGCAATTCCCATTCCGAATATTTTTCTGATTCTCTCAATTCTCTCTGACATTTTGCTCTTTAACCAATTTTAGTACAAAAACATAAAGTGGTATTAAAACGAATCGCTGTATACCATTCGCATCAACGGCATTCTTCAATATCTGATTATGCAGCATTTCGATATGCCACCAAATCCAGCTCCCAAGTCTTGCAACGACAGTAAATAATTTCCTCTGATCTAGTTATCGACAGAAGCTTTGATTCGACTTCACGCAACCGAATTTCTTCCTCTTATAAGTTTAATAATTTTCTTTGCAGTAAATCGGAATCTTTAGACTCTCAAGAAGCGGCATTTAAGGATCACCCTTCTCTTGAATAATTCTCCGGTTTTTTACTTTATGTTTGTTTTTTAGCAAACAGAATATCATTGCAGTGAAATATGCAGCTCGGCTTCAGCCACAAAGGAAGCAAAATGCCCCAACTCAAAAGGGTTGAAAGTAGTCTCACTTTGAAAATTAGTCTCATTCAAAGTGCGATCACCTGAAACATAACAAAGGAACAAATTGACCCTTCTCATTTGACAGCCATTTTGTCTCTTGGACACAACAGATTCCTCATTCTTACATACATACAAATGCAGCCATGAGCTACGGACGACTGTGTAATTTTCCTCTCCATAAGTGTCTGTTCTGAGCTACAACTGCTGCATTTGGCCACTCTAATTCAATTCTGCCAAGGTCCTGTTTGATATTGTCTTCCCATTGCATCCTAGGTCTCCCCCTTTTTCAGAAACCCTTAGGCATCTGCTCATTATCCTGTTTGCCAATCTGCAGCTATTCATACGAGAAACATGGCCAAACCAACGCAGTCTCTCTCTCTGCACAATATGCTGCTCAAAAGAGGTTGACGACTCCTTCTTCTAACCTCATCATTACTTACAAAGTCAAACCACCTAATTCCCAAGATACTGCGTAAGCATCTAGAATCAAAGGCATCAAGTTTGTTGTTATCCTGCTTACAAATGGTCCATGTTTCACTACCATAACTAACCTCAGAAAACCAAACTATTATACACCCTAATTTTAGTCTTTAGATGTATACACTTATTTTTCCACACTCTCCATAGATTCTTAAAAGTCCCAGCGGCAATCTCTATTCTTCTATTTATCTCATGCCGCACATCACCAGTATCTGTTACATATGTAGCTCCCAATATAATTAATGAGACACTTGCTCATTTAAAGCAACAAAAGCTAGTGCTTTAGTCTGCACACCAATTTTCATTACTTTAGCTTTTTCTCTGTTTATCATCCAACCTGCTCTATTACCAGTTGCATCAACAGCCCTAATGAAAGAATTCATCGCATCAACATTATTAGCCAATACGACCAAATCATCGTCATAATCTAAATCAGAAATGTTGAAATCTCTTGACCATTTAAGGCCAAACTCTTTCACTTGCAATGAATTTCTCAAACCATAATCAATAACCAAACTATGTAAACAGAAAAGGAGACAAAATGCACCCTTGTTTAACTCCACAAGAAATGCTAAACCAATCGCTAGAAAGCTTACCAACTTTCACGCATGACTCAGTGTTATTATATACAGCTTTAATTATGATAACTAACTTGTCAGGAATTCCATATGATGTAACAATCCACCACAAATTATATCTATCAATAGAGTCAAAAGCCTTTTTGAAATCTATAAAGCTAGCAACCAAAGGTTTCTGAAATTCTAAACATTTCTCAAGAATCTGCGTGAGTGAAAATATTTGATCAATGCATCCCCTACCACTTCTGAATTCACACTGCTCATCACGCAGTTGTCCATCAACCAAATTCTTAATTTTGTTAAGTATAACCATGCAAAGAACTTTACCTGGAACAGAAAGTAAATTAATTCCTCTAATTATCACAAGAACTGAGATCACCATTTTTAAAAATTGGGACAATGATAGCTCTAGTAAAATCCTCAGGAACAACACCTTTATCATAAAAATTATTCAAAATTTCAGTCAGCCATGTGTCACAAATGTTCCCAGCTCTAAGCATTTCAGTGGTGATTTCATCCACCTCTGGGATTTATGTAGTTTTAATTCAGAGATAGCCAAAGCGACTTCGGGAATGTGATATAGGGTCATCATAAAACCAATCATGTATCTATCCTTATTACAAACAATGGGAGTAGAAATAATCACATTATTTAGAACTTCTCTGAAATGCTCAGCCCACCTAGCCATCACAGAATTCTCACCTTCAACCACCTTTCCATGTTTATTCCTCAATCCCTGTGTACCTGTCTGTTTCTTCCCACATAAAACATTAACAATCTGGTACAACCCCCTGCTGTTGTGCTGTCTAACTACTTCCTCTGATTTGTCATCCAAGCTATCAGGTCAAAGATTCTTATCAGCTGTTAACTGATCCTTTACACGTTTATTAAGCTCGTTGCAACGCCTTCTATTAGGACTAGGAGGGTGTTGATTCATATTAATCTTGCGCTTCCTTCTTTCAGAAATAAACTCTATAGATTTATCACTTAAATAATTTTGTTTCCTCTGTTCTCTTTCACCAAAAAAAATACTGTTGGTTTCAAGAAAAGTCTGTTTAAACTGATCCCATTTTTTCATAACTTCAGCAGTAAGCAAACCACGATTGTCAAAATGTCTACGTAGCCTACCATGGTATGCTTTGGTGATATCTGGATCTTTCAGACATTCAGTGTTAAAGCTAATTTTCTTAACCTTAGCACAACATTTCTTAAGCTTCAGCTGCAAAACACTTTTGACCAGGTAATGGTCAGACCCAATTTCGGCTCCCCTGTATGATCTGGTATTCCTATAGCCATCCATCCCAACCCATCAGGTGAAACCCATGTATATGTAAATAAATGTCCCAATGTTTGTAGTATGTGTTAGTTATTCGCAAAACATTAAGTTTGCTTACCTGCAAGAGACGTTCTCCATTGCCATTGGAACTACCAATGCCAAAGAGACATAAACTCCTGCCCAAAGGTTATAGTCAGTACCAACGTCAGCATTTAAGTCACCTAGCACAAGAGAAATATCTCCTTTCTTCACAGAATTCGAAATATCCAGAATTTGTCTATAAAACTTATCCTCCTCATTCTTATTAGAGTCCTCTATGGGGGATATAACAACAGATAACATTCAAGTTTTTTTATTTTTGTGTTAAATTTTGCTCTAAGAAATCTTTCATTGATGCAGTCATATCCTAGAAGAGCATCATTGATGTGTCTGCTGAGAAGCAAACCTACAGCTTGGAGATGCTTTCCATCCTCCCTGTCTGAAAAGAGAAATTTAAAGTTATTTTTAAGTATGTCATCTTTACCCTGTTCATCTGGTTTCTTGCAAGCCTAGAATATCTAGGTTATAACGCTGGAATTCCTGCGTGAGGACATCAAGAGAATAAAAACTTTGTTCCATGTACCTGCAGAGAGAAAATGATTAGTAGAGAAAAAAATCCTCATTCTTAACTGAATCTATTCACCCTTCATTTTGCATTCGTCTCCACAAAAAAAAAAGACTTTTTTCTTAAAATATTTACTCAGAATGCATGTTCGCTAATGAACCATGGGTTCTGTTAAAAGTCCAATATAAGAGACATAATCAATAAATCAAAATATCCTCAAGAAAAAAAAAATGTTTGCACATATCATCTTATTGACTATTCATCAATCAATATCAGTGATCGTAATTATGCTTCGTCTTCCATCACCTAACAAATGATGAATCTTATTCTTTCCGAACCAGCCTAACGATGACGATGATAGATACTTTTCATCAATAGCCGAATGCCAGCTGTGAATGATGTCGTCGGGTACGCGCCAGGCTCGTAATCTGCAATTCTCAAGTTCGAGTCTCGCTTGCTATTGCTTTGAAATTGATCTCCGCCCAACTCCCTGCCCTCGATTAGTAGGGGTCACGCATGGATTTGAAAAGGCCGCCGTCCGTCGGATAGGACGTTAAGCCGTTGTGCGTGTGCGGGAGAATGCCATACCCTGTGCACGTTAAAGAACACGCTGGATGGCCTTGACGAGAGGCTATCATCTGCCTCCTAGCAGCTATCCAATGGGTCCCCTTCCCCAAACCTTCTCTGAGCCTAGGGGTCCTTGTGACGTGGCACATTTAGTCCAGTGTGTGCAAAAAAAGTGGCATTCAGAGGTAGAATACCCATAGTTATGTCCCGCAACGTTGTGGGATTTCGTTTTTTATGAAAACGACTGATGACCTATTTAATAAATTTAAGAATAAATTATCCATCCAGTAAACTGAATAACATTTATGGTAGAAAATATTGCGATTTTTTTTTTCTTTTTTTCGATTTTTTAACACATGATTTTTTAACAATTCTTATTTTCCTAGATGTGCCCAATTTCTTCATAAGATTGTGAGATCTGAGAATCAAGCAAATTACAGCAATTTTGGTTAAAGCAGCCTCAACATCCACAAAAAAAACTGTCATATCAAAATATAGGTTTTAAAGGAAAAAGTAACTTTAAATATTAAGTAAGGTCTTAAAATTTTACGTCGCTAATTGTAGTTGAGAAATCGCTCAATTCGATTTCAACCATCAGTCACCAAAAACATATTAATAAAAATTTGCATAAGAATGAACCTAGTTTAATTTTTATCTTAACTACTGCAACGAGCACAATTCTTTAACAACTTTGTAAACAAACTTCTAAAGATAGGCACAAACAGATATAAATATGACAGAAACAAGGACTCATCATCATCATCATCATCATCATCATCATCATCATCATCATCATCATCATCATCATCATCATCATCATCAAGCAGCCATGGGCTACGGAGGTCCAACCAGACAGTGCAATTTAGTTCTCCAAGCAAGTCTATCCTGAGCTACATCTACTGCACCTGGTCACTGCACACCAATTCTAACAAGGTCCTGTTTGACATTGTCTGCCCATCGCATCCTAGGTCTCCCCTTCTTTCTGAGGCCTTCAGGCACACTGTTCATAACCCTATTCGCCAATCTATAATTATTCATATGGGCAACATGGCAAAACCAACAGAGTCTCTCTCTGCACAATATGCTGCTTAAAGGAGGTTGCCAACTCCTTTGCCTAATCTCATCATTAGTTACAAAGTTGAACCACCTAATGCCCAAGATACTGCGTAAGCATCTGGAATCAAAAGCATCTAGTTTCCTGTTATCTTGTTTACAAAGTGTCCAAGTTTCACTACCATAACTAACCCTAGAAAGAACCAAACTATTATACAGTCTAATTTTAGTCTTTAGGTGTATACGCCTATTTCTCCACACTCTCCATAGATTCTTAAAAGTCCCGGCAGCAATCCCTATTCGTCTGTTAATCTCATCACCATTATCTGTTACATAGCTCCCAAGATAATTAAACTGTGACACCTGCTCAAGACTGCAACCATTCAGATTAACTGAATTACAGCCTGCCTGACCAATTTTCATCCCTTTAGTTTTCTCTCTGTTTATAACCAAACCTACTCTGCTACCAGTCTCATCAACAGCTCGAATGAAAGAGTTCATCTCATCAACATCATTTGCCAAAAGGGCTAAATCATCAGCATAATCTAAATCAGAAATTTTCGTATCTCCAGCCCATTTAAGGCCAAAATCTTTCCCTTGAAGTGAATTTCGCCTAACATAATCAATAACCAAGCTAAAGAGAAAAGGAGACAAAATGCACCCTTGTCGAACACCAGAAATAATGCTAAACCAATTGCTACAAGCCTTACCAACTCTCACACACGACTCAGTGTTATTATAGAGAGCTTTCATAATGTTAACTAACTTGTCTGGTATACCATATGATCGCACAATCAACCACAAATTATGACGATCAACAGAGTCGAAAGCCTTTTTGAAATCAACAAAGCTAACAACCAAAGGTTTCTGAAACTCTAAACATTTCTCAAGAATCTGCCTAAGTGAAAATATCTGATCCACACATCCCCTACCACTTCTGAATCCACATTGCTCATCACGCAATTGACTGTCAACCAGATTCTTAATTCTATTAAGCACAATCATGGAAAGAACTTTACCTGGAACAGAGAGTGGGCTGATACCCCTATAGTTATCACAAGAACTGTGATCACCTTTTTTGAAAATAGGGATAACAATAGCTCTGGTAAAATCCTTAGGAACCATGCCTTTATCAAAAAAGATATTCAGAATTTCAGTCATCCAAGTGGTAACCGAAACATTCCCAGCTCTAAGCATTTCCGTAGTAATTTCATCTACCCCTGGGGATTTATGAAGTTTAAGTTTAGAAACAGCCAAACTAACTTCAGATTGTGTTATAGGGCCAACATTAAAGCCACCAATGCATCTATCATCATTGCAAACAATGGGAGTAGAACTAACTACATTGTTTAGAACATCACTGAAATGCTCAGCCCATCTAGCCATGACAGAATCCTCCCCTTCTATAACCTTACTTTGTTTATCCTTCAATCCTTGTATGCCTGTCCGTTTTCTACCACACAAAACATTAACTATCTGGTACAGCTCTCTGCTGTTGTGCTGTCTAACTGCTTCCTCAGCTTTGTCAGCCAAACCATCAAGCCAAAGATTCTTATCAGCAGCTAACTGATCTTTTACACGTTTATTAAGTTCTCTGTAATGCTTTCTATTAGGACTAGTAGGGTATTGATTAAGGGCATTCCTGCAGTTCTTTCTTTCCGAAATAAGCTCAAGTGCCTTATCACTCAGATAATTCTGCCTCTTCTGCTCCTTTTTTCCTAAAAGAGTACTGTTAGTGTCCAAAAAAGCCTGTTAAAAATGATCCCATTCTTCCTCAACTTCAGTAGTAAGCAAACCATGACTGTCATAATGACTAAGTTACCTATCATGGTAAGCTTTGGCTATAACTGGATCTTTCAGAGCTTCAGTATTAAAAGTAAATTTTTTAACCCTAGCACAACACTTTTTAAGTTTAAGTTGCAACACACTTTTAACAAGGTAATGGTCAGATCCAATTTCAGCTCCACTATATGCCCTGGTATTCCTAACAGAACTAGCCCATTTGCTGTTAATTAATATGTAATCAATCATATTCTTATGCAGCCCATCAGGTGAAACCCATGTGTACTTATGTACGTCGCGGTGTTTGTAATAAGTGTTAGTTATTCTGAAACCATTGAGTTTACTTACCTGTAGGAGACGTTGCCCATTGCCATTGCAGCTACCAATACCAAAAGGGCCTATTACTCCTCCCCAAAGGTCAGAGTCAGTACCAACTTTGGCATTGAAGTCACCAAGAACAAGGGTAATATCTCCTTTCTTGACAGAATTCAAAATATCCTGAAGTTGTCTGTAAAATCTATCCTTCTCATCCTCAGTGGGGGCATAACAGCAGATAACATTCAAGTCTTTAACACTTGTCTGAAATTTTGTTGTAAGAAATCTTTCATTAATGCACTCATATCCTAGAAGAGCATCGCTAGCGTGTCTGCTGAGAAGCAGACCCACGCCTTGGTGATGCTTATTGTCGTCCCTCCCTGAAAAGACAAATTTAAGATTATTTTTAAGAATCTGACCTTTTTCTGTCCATCTGGTCTCTTGCAACCCGAGAATATCTAAATTATAAGGTGGAATTCTTGTGTGAGGACATCAAGAAAAAAAGCTCTGTGCAGAGTCCTCACATTCCAACTACCTATGGAGAGAAAATGGTTAGTGGGATGTTTAAAGAAACTATGTTTATTGAGAGAGGGAATGCCGACAATATCAAACAGCCCCCTAATCGCAGACATGGGGCAAAGACCCGTTCCCCCACTACTAAAGGCTGAAGCCATCTACACTGGAAGACTTCCTCCAATGTAGAATTTGACGATGCCAATAGAAGCAAAGAGTTCAGGTGCCTGCGATGACCTCTGCTCAGGATTATCCACCAGCTGATAAACATATCCTGTGAATCTATTCACTTGGGGCTGTCAATCCACAAACAAACAGAAAACACAGCGGAAGATTTTCCCTCCACAGAAGCCCACCAGTGCAGCAAAATCAAGATCCATAATCAAGCTCAGAGCCATATATCTGTCCAGTCCAGTAGGTTTATATGGTCAGCACCAGGACCCTGTGTGGTTGACCACTGCTCAGCAGGGTAGAAAAAAAAAAGAAAAGTAGCCATAGTTGTCCAGATCAGTAGGCCACACTAATCTGGCAGCCCTCCCCTTCCGTTCACTTCCACAAGAGAGTATCTCTTTTGAAAGTTACTAACGGTCCGCACTACGAGAAGGCGGGGTCGGACATTAGGTGCTAGGCCTGGCCGGTTCTGTGCATCATCACAGGGGATTGGTGCATAGCTCTCCTTCCAGTGACTACCTAGCTACCATCGACCTTCAGACTTTGCTGCTCCATTCTTTATGTGAAGTAGAGTAGAGGTATGTCCTGACAAAGTGAATCCAGTATCAGGTATGGCGTGACGAAGTGAAGTCAAGGCCTGGTGTGCAGCGACATGAAAGAGGTTTAGAATCATTGAATTTGCTGTTTGCCATCCATTCAGACAAATCGAGAAATTTGCTGTCATAGTTTCGAGTTTAGAAGTGAAACAAGAAAATGCGAGACAAAAGAAATAAACGACTATTAAAATTTAACTCAAAAAATTTCTCAATTCAAAATATCGCCATTTGTCTCTAAAAATAGCAAATATAGAACCTCCTATCTATGTGAATCACAATGAAGTGTACATCTCTGATAAGTTAAGACACTGATCAGTTCGTTTGGTTTTAAATTCTTATTTGCCAAAAGGGGGCTAATAATAATAAACAACATTTATGTATTAATCTAACATCAGATGAATTTATTATCGTTTTTCCATTGTAGGCCCATTTATTCAACCATCGCCGCCAGTGGAATAAGAATCTACCGTTCATTTTTTCTCCCGGAGAAGAATTCCACTGTCTGTGGTTCTAATTCAAGAAATGCAAATTCGTGCAGTGCGACTCTTAGTTGTATCGATTGAGGGATAGTTAATAAAATAGTACTGTGCAAATATTTGTTTTACCACGGAAATATTTCGATTTTAATTTTCTCTCGCAAAGTTTGACCGTCAATAAAACACGGTTGATTTATTGGTGAACTTGCATTCTGAGTAAATACCCAAAACAAATATTGCGTCGTTCAAATATTGCTTTAATGTGACGCAATAAATTCCTCCACGAGAAAGATTCTTCTAAAAGTAAATCAATTATTAGAGGGAATATTGCAGACCGCATACTTTACTTCTAAATTAAAAAATAAACTAGAAACGTTTAAGTTTCCAAAGAAATAATTAAACCAAGTTGATACAAAAGAGAAAACAATTTATCGAAAGACAGAAAGATCAGGGAGCTTATTTTCAGAGAAATGTATTTTTGGTTATAGTAAAAAAAGTTCATCAATGATACCAAAAAAAATAAAGTACGCAACCATAAGGAATTGCATTCGTTTGGAATAGAAACCCCATAGCACCTTATTTATAACCCCCTAAAGAAATTCAAATCCATCAGGAAAGTTTTCTTTTTTCAAGTGACATGTTAAAAACTTAATCGTCGAGTTCTTCTCTCTCTAAATCTTCTAAATGCGAACATAGGTCGTCATTAAAGAATCTCTAATCTAATCTTCAAGAGGAATTGTCGAAGAGGTTATCCCTAATGCTGTGTTTCAAAGTAAAGTATGGATAGCTTACAAACAGTGAATGGAATAACATTCTACAGAGTTCATCTAATTCATAAAACGAAATCATTTCGTCACGCAGCAGAGTGATGCATATAAACAAGTCTTGAGATAATTTCACGCCAATTAAGTAAAAGGTTAAGTCTGAAGATAAAAGACACGTTTCTATATTATAAATCGCGTATTAGCAGGGAGCCTGTCGCTGGGTTTTCCTCAGTCCTTCTGAGCCAATATCTGTGCAACAGGTGCGCATGGAAAGAAAATCAACTTCGCAAAACTCTTCGGAAGAAGAAGAAAGCGAAATTGTTGTTCTTGTTATCGCTTCTGCTTTGCAAGAGCGGTGGTGTTCAAGAGACCATTTCTATGGTAACAGTGCAGAGTTAGTCTGCACATCATTTCCAGCACGCTGGCGAAGTGTTGAGAGCCTCTCTCTCTCTCCTTTGTAGCCATCTGTTGTTCCATCACCGCAACGGCTCTTCCTTTCATCCCAACGACGCTTGCTCCGCTATCGATCCGAAAATTCTGTTTGACTGGCTCGCCTCAGGCGAAATGATACATAATCAAGTCTAAGTGAAGCCCAAGAGAAAAGTCGGCCGCTGTTTTCACTGCAAATAGACTTTTAGAAGAGCCGACAAACTGAAAGGTGGCCTCCAGCCAGCTCAGCCATTTCTATTGGCCTCGGGTTCTGATGTTTAATTTAAAGTGCGCAACATATGGCTTATGCGCTAATACGACGTGGCACTTCTACCAATGAGGTGCTTGGCCGCTTTAGTTGAACTCGCGAAGCACACCAAAACTGAAGCCAGGAAACTTCTTTGGAAGTAGAGAGGCAAATACAGGTGCAGGAGGTTGGGCAAAAGAAACGAAACAGATGAGATGTTTGCCAAATGGAAGGCAAGAGTCTTAGGTTATTAAAATAATTATTTCCATCCGCAGGAAATCCCGTATTAATTAATGTATGTCAAAAGTAATCTAAAGAAAAGAATTTGAATTCTACCTAAAAGTTTTTACATTTGTAATCTCATATATTTGTACTAGTACTGATGTGAAATGAGCATCTCAAAACTAGGATTTTTCCCCTCTCTCAGTGTACATATTTGGCTATAATTTATGTTTCGAAACAATGATTGTTTTAATGTCTGTAAATTGACGTCTTTATGTATTTGATAAGAAATTTGGAAACGATAAGGAGGAATTAAGTTATCTATTGTGCTTGGATTAGAGCACATTTCTCAACCACCTGGCCTCGCTCGTGCACCGAACACCAAGGTTCATCCTACTGGGTTGCGATATTTTTAAAATTCATAAAATAAATACGATAAAATAAAAATCTTGAAATAAGCTAATCTACTGATCAGATTTATACATATATTTAAACAATAATGTGTAAGTAACTTAAGAATATTCATTAAGTTCAAAATAAACCGAAAATTTGGAAAATAATCGTTATAAATCAGAAATTAAATTTCTGAGATATTGACCAATCGGAGGACGAATGTCCTAAGGATTAAGAAAATCACTTCCATCCGTAGAAAATTCCGTATTAATTAATATAGGTCAGAAATAGTCGAACGAAAAGCATTTCTACTAATTTAGATAATTTAGTTTTGGAAAATATTCTTCACAGATAAAGGAAAATCCGATAAATTTTTCAAAATGCATATGGTAAAATAGTCAAATTAAGAACTGACAACACTCATTTTGATTTAATTCTATCTGGTTTAGAATAACTCTAGCAGCAGATAAAAAATTCGATCCTAAATCAGGTTCGTGGAATTCTAAAATTGCTGTGGAATGGAAAATAGGATTATTAAAGATGTAAAGGGATCCTCACACAATTTATGGAGAAAAGAAGTAACTAAGATTCTTTGCCTAAGACAAGTCTATGATAGGAAGATTGTGTATACTCAAACAACTTACATGGATAATCGCATTGGGAGTTCACTTCTCTGTAAAGCTAGAGCTGGTTGGGTTGTTTTACCTCTGAGCGGCACTTTTTTGCACACCATGGGCTAAATGGCCAGGTCACATGGACCCCGAAGGCTCAGAGAAGGTTGGGGGAGGGGACCCACTGGAACAGCTGTTGGGAGACAGATGGTAGCCTTCCGTCAAGGCCATCCAGCGTGTTCTTTAACGTGCACAGGGTATGGCTCTCCCACACACGGAGCCACGGCTTAACGTCCCATCCGACGGACGGCGGTTTTTCCAAGCCAATCGGTGTCCCCTACTGACCGTGGGCAGGCGGGGAGTTTTCCGCAGATAAATCTCAACGCTGACCCAGCTGGGACTCGAATCCGGGAACTACAGATTACGAGTCTGGCGCGCTACCGACTGAGCCACCCCCGCTCCGCTAGAGCTGGTTCATTGGAAACGAATAGAAGACTCAGTAAATTCCTTAATTGCTCTGAAAAGTGTATTCTTATGTCCTAAAACCACTGAGACAATCATGCACTTGTACTGGAATGTGAATCTCTTGAACACCTTCGATGTGATCAGAAATGGCCACTGAAGAGACCAAGTTCCTCTCACATAAAGAAAGATTTGAGAGAATGTAAACTACCAATTGTTGACAGTCGTGTACTTCAGACAAGAAGGAAGCAAAAAACTCAAGTCAAATCTCTCTCAACTGATTACTGTTTTAGTCTCTTCAAGTCACTCCTTCAATACGGAATTTCTCGAACCTTTTCTGTGGCCGAACACTTAATGAATAGAAAATAAATTTAGCAAGCTTTAAGGCTGACATATTTGCTATAGCATAAGCAAAGAAGCTATATAATGTAAATAAATGTATTTTTTTTTTCAGTATTTTAAAAGGTAAAAGTTCTTTCAAATTCCTTTTTCTATTTTATGAAACATTCATAAAATTTAAAGTCTTTTGGGGTTGTTGGGTTGTTTTACCTCTGAACGGCACTTTTTTCACACCATGGGCTAAATGGCCAGGTCACATGGACCCCGAAGGCTCAGAGAAGGTTGGGGGAGGGGACCCACTGGAACAGCTGTTGGGAGACAGATGGTAGCCTCCCGTCAAGGCCATCCAGCGTGTTCTTTAACGTGCACAGGGTATGTCTCTCCCGCACACGGGGCCACGGCTTAACGTACTTAACGGCGGCCTTTCCAAGCCCATCGGTGTCCCCTACTGACCGTGGGCAGGGCGGTCAATTTTGCGGAGATAAATCTCAACGCTGACCCAGCTGGGACTCGAACCTGGGAACGACAGATTACGAGCCTGGCGCGCTATCGACTGAGCCACCCCCGCCCCGTCTTTTGGGGTGAAAAAAAACTTTCTCAAAATCCCTTTTCTTTTCATCACCGTAGGATCTTTTTTTCCGTCTTATTTTTCTCTGAATCATCTACCTTTAAAGATGACGTCCGGTGGGCGTCTTTCTGCAATTCAAATCACCAAGAGATGTTCACTGCATTTTATATTTTAATCTGTTTCACATTACACTTGATAATTAATGCGGTATAATAATTATAAATATTTATGTTTTTCTTCGTGAATTATTTTATCTAATATCATAAAAAACATTTCTTACCACCAAGATGCGCATTATTTTCAGTTTTCGTTAACGGAAAAACTTGTTTAAGGAGCTATTTGTCCCTTGTTTTTACGTACTTGTTCTTTCAATGTTGCTGTTTTAAACGTTTTTCTACTGGGCATTGTTACAATATCAGGTCAACAATTTAATTAATTCTTTTAAAACATGTTGCCACCTAAGGAAGCCATAGCAACCGAAATCTGGTTCTTTTATTTCTCGATACTATTCTCTTTGGCTTGGTACAACCTTTGTTTCCTATATCCACCACACGAAGGGATTCAAACAGTAATACGTCTGATGAATATGAGGCGGGGGGGGGGGGGGAGGCACGGAATCCAATTTCCAATTCACAGCTCAGAGTAATGTCTTTTGAGAACCTCACGCACTTCCAAACTTTTGGTGCTTGGGGATGGAAAAAATAGGGTAGTGATTGGAAAATGATTTACATTTGGCAATCTTACAATTGAGGGGTTGCGAATTAATTAAAAATATCTTTATGGTGTCTTTAAGCAAGGATAATGATGAATGATATACATGTATAATAATACATTGAAACCGTGCCATATCAACTATCCCACTCAACTTTATGGACTACAAGAGAATTTTTAAAATCAAAAACCTCTAACGTTGCGTTGGTTAACTAACGTTTCCAAAGCATGGAAAAAATCCTATTGAAGAAGGATTCATTGGAGAAATTCTTCGCCATCTTCCAAACAGTTAAAGTTGCTCATAACAAACTCCAAACGACTTCGTATATTGGTTAACTTCTGTGTCTGTTTTATCTGCACTTTATAATTTTGATCACTTATGAAATACTTCGTAAGTCACTGATAAGAGTTACTTCATTTCCTTAGCAGCAATATGAACGGACCTTTTGAGAGTGTATAGGAAAGGGTGGTTCATCATCCTCTCCTGTTATGCTCCCTTGCCTGATCTCTTTTGCTGCCTCCTACACTATGAACTGCAAAACTCTCCTGCATCATTCGGCTAATGGGATTCATGATGGCGATGTCCATTTCATAAAATTACCAATTTGCCTCGTAAAACTGTAAAAACATTGATTTTTAATCCAGGAGTCGACATTTGACTATATGTCGCTCCTACGTATTACATATTACAAATCAATGAAACATTAATAAGACTAGAGCGATGCCAATATCCGCTTTCAAAAGCGCTCTGCAGATGAAAGTTTAACATTAATAGGTATAGAGGGAAAAAACCTTAGGAAAGCCCGTGGGAAAAAATTAATGTTAACATGATAGCAGATAAAATCAGTAAGTACATGGACAAACATTACTGCATTATTAATTAGATTTAATAAATTCTTGTCTAATATTTAGCAAGGCTTGTTTTTACCAACTAATATTTAGCAAGGCTTGTTTTAACTAACTTTTTTTTCACAGCATAATTTTTAAAGTTATCATTAGTCATTAAGAAACCATTAGACTGATTTCTTTTTCTCGCAAACATAAGTCAGACCTCAAGCAAGTCCCGACAGTTAATAAGTAACTTATATACACTTATGAAGTTTTGCGGATATAACCTTTTGCTATCCGCGCAGGGCTCTAGGTCCAGACTTTTATTCCCCTAAGACTTTTACAGAGATATTGGCTCAAGCGCACAAAAGAATCCAATAGAAGAATTAGCGTCAATTTTTAGGAATGATTCCAATAAAACGCAATCCCTGCGCCGTTTCCCTGCGTGATTAGGTATCTGATGATTGCAATGCTCCTTTTCTGCTTACCGAAACTGAAGTTGCCACCGATCCTTCGCTGTCGGAAAGAGTGCTTTACAAGATGGCGGATTTGCCATTAAGAATGACGTCATGTAGTGTTCCCTCGAGAGTGAAGGATCTGACTCGAGAGAAATGATTGATCATCTCATGTTAGGCGCAGAGGTTTGGAAGGGAAGGACTCCCACTCGCTATTACAGGACGTCTTCCTTCCCAAAATTCTAAACATGCCAAGTCAAAATTGAAATCTTTATACTTCGGAAGGGAAACGGGCGCCATGCTTCTATTCAATCGCCAAAAACAGAATTAAATCAACTACTTCCTGCATAATTTAATTCAATGGAAACGTTAGCGTGTTCAATATTCCTTAAAGTGAACTCATAATTATTCAGAAGGTTGGGTTGTTTTACCTCTGAGCGGCACTTTTTTGCACACCATGGGCTAAATGGCCAGGTCACATGGACCCCGAAGGCTCAGAGAAGGTTGGGGGAGGGGACCCACTGGAACAGCTGTTGGGTTGTTTTGCCTCTGAGCGGCACTTTTTTGCACACCATGGGCTAAATGGCCAGGTCACATGGACCCCGAAGGCTCAGAGAAGGTTGGGGGAGGGGACCCACTGGAACAGCTGTTGGGAGACAAATGGTAGCCTCCCGTCAAGGCCATCCAGCGTGTTCTTTATGCACAGGGTATGGCTCTCCCCGCACACGGGGCCACGGCTTAACGTCCCATCCGACGGACGGCGGCCTTTCCAAGCCCATCGGTGTCCCCTACTGACCGTGGGCAGGGCGGGGAATTTTGCGGAGATAAATCAACGCTGCCCCAGCTGGGACTCGAACCTGGGAACTACAGATTACGAGCCTGGCGCGCTACCGACTGAGCCACCCCCGCCCCCTCCCTTATGGTGCTATGCAGTCACAGTACTGCGGTGCACCGGGATTGTCACGACTTATATTCGTTGTCCTTCGAGTGAAAAGCATCATGCTTATGCTGCAGCATTAGCATATCTTTTTTATGATTTTAATAGTTACTTATTAAGAGGGAACTTCTTTTATTTCCTCATTGGTGCCCAGGTTAACTTGTGGGATTTAATTTTGTACGGAAAAGGGGAATCTTTACCCACAATTTCCACAGCTTACCGGTTCACGCAGGCTTTATACAGCAACCATAAATTCTTGGCGCGAGGTATACGGCTACCCAACGCAATTCATTTCCGATTACAGCCCCGACTTAGAGCTCCACGTGACCCAGCCACTGGAAGCGTGCGACACTTGTACACGAGAGTGGCGCAAGATTTAAGAAGAGGAAGAAATTGCATAATCATTCCCCAGAGGAGGTCACGTGGGAATCGGAAATGAGCAAATACCTGTTTAAAGAACCGATAGACAAGTAAATAGAAATTGCCTGTTACTAAAGTAAAAATTACAAATGTGATCCTCACAAGATATCACCAATCTCCTGGAATGATTCCACTTAAAAAGACATTCCAGGATTCGACTACTGTAGCAAAACTAGAGAGAAAACAACGTGATTTTTGTTTTGAAACAGGATAAATTGAGAATCTTGATAGAGACCACAACCTTTCAAAACAATTTAAATCATCTACCCTGTGTTTATCACTTCAGTGTTTTTATGTATTTACGACCCTCTTATCAGTTTAATGAACATCTCTGATGAAAATGTTAATCTCATGACTATCCTTTGGCACTGTGGGCCAAATAATCTAAGAAAAATAGTCTCATTTACAAGCAAGATAACTGGATGATACTGATTCCATATACACTACAGGAAAAAAAATGCAACACCTGGAAGGTTTAATGCCATTTTATTGAAACGCAGGAAGCTGTTAGCATACACTGAGATATGCGAATGATTACATTATCAAAAAAAATATGGAAAATTGCCACTTTACCTTCCCGGTAAAGTGGTATAATTAGAATGATGTTGAACCGCCCCGTGCAGCAATGCATTCATGAACGCGGTGAGGAAGGCTATCATACAGCTCTATAATGCATTCATGAATGCGGTGAGGAAGGCTATCGTACAGCTCTATAATGCATTCATGAACGCGGTGAAGATGGCTATCGTACAGCTCTATAATGCATTCATGAACGCGGTGAAGATGGCTATCGTACAGCTCTATAATGCAATCATGAACGCGGTGAGGAAGGCTATCGTACAGCTCTATAATGCATTCATGAACGCGGTGAGGAAGGCTATCGTACAGCTCTATAATGCATTCATGAACGCGGTGAGGAAGGCTATCGTACAGCTCTACAATGCATTCATGAATGCGGTGAGGAAGGCTATCATACAGCTCTATAATGCATTCATGAACGCGGTGAGGAAGGCTATCGTACAGCTCTATAATGCATTCATGAATGCGGTGAGGAAGGCTATCGTACAGCTCTATAATGCATTCATGAACGCGGTGAGGAAGGCTATCGTACAGCTCTATAATGCAATCATGAACGCGGTGAGGAAGGCTATCGTACAGCTCTATAATGCATTCATGAACGCGGTGAGGAAGGCTATCGTACAGCTCTATAATGCATTCATGAACGCGGTGAGGAAGGCTATCGTACAGCTCTATAATGCATTCATGAACGCGGTGAGGAAGGCTATCGTACAGCTCTATAATGCATCATGAATGCGGTGAGGAAGGCTATCGTACAGCTCTATAATGCATTCATGAACGCGGTGAGGAAGGCTATCATACAGCTCTATAATGTCCTCCTGAGGGATGGAATGCCAAATAACGCGAAGTCACTGTTCAGTTTCAGCGACAGTAGTTGGCGCACTTCTTGGGTGTTGTTGGAGCTGTCGACCCATAATGTCCCAGACGTGTTCAATAGGTGAAAGGTCCGGGAGCGTGCTGGCCATGGTAATTCCTGGCGTTATCCTGCTGGTAAAAGGTTCTGGCTGCTGAACAAATGGGACAGCCACTGGCTGCAAAATGTTGTAACTTATCGTTGGAAAGTTAGAGATTTTCTTATGATGACCAGTTCTGACTGAGATGTGTGACTAATGGCACCCCACACTAATGGCACCCCACACTAAGACACCAGGTTCTGGAACTGTGTGACGATGTCGCACGCACTGTGGCATTCCTTTCCCCTGGACCACGGCGAACACGTTGTCTACCATCGTGCTGACAAAAACGAGATTCGTCACTATTCCCGTTTCTGTCTGAGGCGACACCACTGAAGACGTGTTTGCATGTGGACACATGTGACGGGCAAACGCAGTGCCGAACGATAGGTTCGTAATAAAAACTGTAAAAGCCCGTTGATTATCGTCCGCCTGGTAGGTATTCGATGTGTTACCTGTTACCAGTCCCTTTGCAGTTGAGTTGTAGTCGCGAATCTGTCACGCATCGCAAATGACGGTCCCGTCACTCCGTGGTCATACCTCGTCTTCCTGATCCTTGTGCTGTATACTTCTGGAACCCACAGGCGCCATATGTGTACGATGGTGCTGGGATTACGCCAACGAGGTTGGCCACATCTCTGTACGACAAACCAGCTTCTCTAAGGCCGATGATTCTTCCACGCTCAAAGTCTATTAACAGCTGTCGACGTCTGCGTAAGGGCATCTTTAGCGGTTTAGAACAATTTCCACAACGTTTTGTCAACCAGGGAGCTTTGGTTGCCTTTATCTGTTCGACTGCTCCGCACCTGTGACGTCAGCTCGTGCCTGTCCAATCATTTCAATTGTCCTACAAAAGTAATCATTTCCATGCTTTTCCATATACTACTGCCTTCCTAAATTTGGCACATTGTACTGCACAATCAAATTTTGGCACAAAATTTGATTGCATTGCAGTCTTTCAAGATTGACTTCTTGCAAGTGTTGCATTTTTTATTTCCTGTAGGGTATTTATGCAGCATCTCGAGTATTAGATGGTTTAATTGCATAAAAATTGATAAGATTAAGCAAAGGAACGATCAGTCTTTTTGAGAATCATCTTAGATAGAGAAAATATCAAACACCGCCTTGCTGAAAATAGTTTGCAGAAGATCAATACAGCATGGTTTGCTCAGAATGAATGCATTTAAGACAGGATAAAAACTAAGTTTCACGGTTTGGTCGAAATTGAATTAAAGATTCAAATCCAGTCTCTCTAAATCTTGAATTTGAACAATTTTCATTCAGTAGTTAAAGAAATGTAGAAGCCGAAATATTGAAGTAGCAAAATTACCAGTCCTACGAATATACAGTAATCCATGTCGAATTTTCGAGAGAGGGCTACGCTCTTGAATAATACTGTGAATACTGAACTTAATAACTTGCGGAGAAAGTCGGGTTTGGTTCCTGGACACCAAGATAATCCTACTCTCCTAATATTTTGGGCTAAAATAATACAATGTTTCTGACTTCATATTAATATTTATATGGAGTATGATTTTGAAATGGAAATGAATAAATAAAGATAAAAAAATTCATGTATCTGTACTGTATTTCAAGTTTGACTAGCCAAGGTGCACACAGCAACCAAAACCAAAATAGTAGAATACAATTATTACATTGCACTTCTCTCCTCCAATACTCTCTCTCTCTCTCTTCGGCTATCTCCATCTATCTTTGTCTCCTCCAACTCTGTTTCTCTTCGGCTACCCTCCTGTCTCTCTCTCCTCCAACTCTCTCTCTCATCGGCTATCTCTATCTGTCTTTGTCTCCTCCAACTCTGTCTCTCTTCGGCTACCCTCCTCTGTCTTGGTCTCCACCAACTCTTTCTCTCTCTCTTCGGCTACCTCCATCTATTTTTGTCTCCTCCAACTCTATCTCTCTCTCTTCGGCTACCTCCATCTATTTTTGTCTCCTCCAACTCTATCTCTCTCTCTCTCTCTCTTCAGCTACCCTCCTATGTCTCCCTCTCCTCCAGCTCTGTCGCTCTTCGCCTATCTCCATCTGTCTTTTTCGCCTCCAACTCTCTCTCTCTCTTCGGCTATCAATATCTGTCTTTGTCTCCTCCAACTCTGTCTCTCTTCGGCTATCTCCATCTGTCTCTCTCTCCTCTAACTCTGTCTCTCTTCGTCTATCTCTATCTGTCTTTCTCTCCTCCAACACTGTCTCTCTCTCTTCGGCTATCTCCATCTGCCTTTCTCTCCTCCAACTCTCCCTTTGTCTCTCTCTTCGGCTATCTCCATCTGCCTTTCTCTCCTCCAACTCTCCCTTTGTCTCTCTCTTCGGCTATCTCCATCTGCCTTTCTCTCCTCCAACTCTCCCTTTGTCTCTCTCTTCGGCTATCTCCATCTGCCTTTCTCTCCTCCAACTCTCCCTTTGTCTCTCTCTTCGGCTATCTCCATCTGCCTTTCTCTCCTCCAACTCTCCCTTTGTCTCTCACTTCGGCTATCTCTCTCTGTCTTTCTCTCTTCGGCTATCATCATCTGCCTTTCTCTCCTCCAACTCTCTGTCTCTTCAGCTACCTTCGTCTGCCTATAATCTACCATGCTTTTCTTCTTCTTCATTTTCCAAAATTTTCTCCGGTTTATGTCTTTTTTTCTTTATTTTCTCTGCGTGAACTTGTAGAGGATTGAAGATCAGATCTGCAGCAAAGTGAATTAAAATATTTTATAAATCCATAAGCTTGCATTACTTTAAGTATTTTTCTCCGTTTTCGATAAAGTTGTGCATCTTTCTTCTGTGCAATATAAGTGGAACTCTATTGGAAATGTGTTCGAGAAATTTTAACGAATAAAAGCTGTGAGAAGAAAGGTTTATTCTTCAGCAAACAATCATTCTAAACGCAGTTTTAATATCGAAATAGATAACCTGTTATCATAATCTGCTTCGAATTTAAACAATTACGGATGTTAAAATTTTTCCCATTTTTTCGCTCTGTTTACAAACTTTTAAAGCTTCATTGCTCAGCCTTATCAAAACCTCTTTAAACGGAACGAGAACAACACTTCAGTCAGCACAAACAGAACTGCTGAGAATTTCCCAACTCATTAAAAGGAAATATTCTTGACTAACTGAAATGGGAAAGAAAATGGCAGATCCTTTTGAATTTAATGGCGGAATCTGTGGAGGAGAATGGCAAATAACTCTCTTCTGGCAAGATCATTCACAGGCATGACGATTGATAACACTTACCTTCCTCTTTCGTAGAATTCGAAGTGGAGGGGGGAGAATAGAAAATTTGATAGTGCATTGAAGGGAATAGAGCATCAGCTGATATTTAATTGAACCAATAGTAAGGAGGAGGAGTCAGTGAAGAGAAGCGCTGTTCAGACATTCGGGAAAACAGAATGTGCAATGGAGTGCATGCCGACTGCAACATCTCGAGGAGCGATTGCGCTGCCAGCAGCTGGCGAAATTAATGGCATACGAAGAGCTTTTGTTTCCAGGATAAACCGAAACGAGTGAACATTGCTTGATGAGACGAAACGACGGAGCAGGTAAAGGAGCTGGCAGACAACGCGGAAAGGATTTCTCTCCCAGCCAAATATAAGACGCCTGAGATAATAATTCTGCACTGGAGCATATTTCGGCCAATTAATAAATTAATTATTCCTTAGATATGCAGTGAGAACAAGCAAACGAGCTGTGAATTGTAAATTCTAATTCCTATCCCTTTCTGCCTGGCTTTGGAAGGAATGATCTTGAAGACAAAAGGAGCACGGATTACGAGAAGCAAGGGATAGAAATTCGTTTATCACTCTTCTCATAAAAAGCTGTGGATAAACCAAAAATATTCAATAATTCCTAAACCAATTTTTAAATGCTTTTCTTCTTTTATTCAAGTTTTTGCTTTCCATGTTTCTTTTGAAAAATCTCAAATGTGACATCAAAAATGTAAATTATTGTTTGAGTTCAAAATTAAATAAATACTGATAAAAAAACGATAACATTATTATTTGGAAAAAAATTAACTTTCGGATAAGTTTCTAAAAAATTGGTTAAAATAAATTAGCCTAAAATAAAGTTAATTATCTTTTAGTAGTTTAATATTTTGTCAACAGACTATAGGACATAGCCGAATTTAAATTAAGGGTTAGTTCACATATTGTTTTCCGTTTCAAATCATTACAATGGCAAATTATTCTTTAAACATCTTGAAACGCACAATAAAATATATCCTCTTTCAAGGTTCAATGCCCTTATCAGGGCGACTCGAGACTTAATGTTTGGTGGGGTACTTTCCTTAGCAGAGGCAGGGCTTGGATTTAAGAATCTGTGGGCGATGCCTGGTACTAAAATGGACTGAAAAGATCAGTTTGACCAGTTTTCTTTATCTTTGCTAATCTGAAATTGCATTTGTAATTATGTATATACAGAGTACAAAACCGGATCTGGGGGGAGGGAAAGGAATCGACGCCCCCTTTGAGAATGTTTGTATAGGCAATAGAAGCAAACAAATTGATATAATTATGTATATTTCAAGTAATTTTCAAGAAATTTTTAAAAGTTCTCTAAAACGGAGTTATGCTGTATGAAAATACAGTCCCTTTTAGTATTTTCCGATTCGATTGAATTTTTTCCCCCTTTCTATTTATTTTTTTCTAGCTCTGGGCCTGTGAATGCAATGGATCAATAGACCAGCACGAAAGTATTAAATTACCTCTGCTGGGTTAATCGTCTTAATTATTGCGAAAATTGTAAAACATAGACCTGATAGAATTCGAATTCTTAACTAATCCATACCCTGAAATGATGGTGAATATCAACACCTTCTTTCGAATGCGCCTCTCCTGACCCTTTATCTGTGGCAAGTAATAGCAGTTGGTGGCCATCGAATTCTTTTCAAAGGCTCCTAGAACTAAACATCTATTTTCCAGGTAAGCGGGGGCATATGGCATACGAAGTAATAACTCCAATTTCTCCAGTTTATCAGGAAAATCAGCAAATTCACTGTGGCATTTCTCCCAACTTAACCCAATTATTCTTATGTCTGTTCTGAAGCTATACCTGATACAGTAATTCACTTTCAAACTTTTACATCAAATTACTCTTGTAGGTATTCTGTCGCTGGAGGTATGGCTCTTATTAGAAATGAGAATGATAACTTACCTGATTTCCTGACCAAAGGCACGATATCCGTTTTGCTGTTCTGCCTTTGTTGAAAGCGTTGCCTCTTCCTCAAGTGGACTCTGCAACTCTACAAAGAGATCGAATCCACGATCTCAAAGAGTGTGATTTATTCTGTTCCTCTTTCCCATGAAAATGGTTACCAGTTCTGGATTCTGTTCCTCCAAAACGCCACTCATCGCCCTTAACCCCTCTGAACTACGAAGGTCGAGACAGTGCCACCGACATAAGGTCTCCAAATGAATCCGGTTTTCACTCGTGCCATTGTTTACGATAGTTTCTCGGACAACAAGAACCCAAATGCCGAGTCTACATTTATTGTTTTTTCAACGATCGTCTATTTTCTTTTAAGGCAATGCACCAGAGATCAGTAATGAAGGAAGACATTTTGCACAGTACTAGGAAACAGTGCATATTACTCGGACATCACAATATTATAAAACATAGGAAATATCATGACATATACTGTATTTATCATATACATCATTTAACAATGTTTACTCCACGTCACTCAATCAGTAACATTTCAGAAGAAGGAACTAAGCAAAGAATACAACATCACCCATCAATCAAAAGTGCTCTAATGTAAAGCAGTGGTGAACTTGGAAGTCTTTCTGAAGGTCAATTAAGACAGATCCATCGCTGAAGTAATCTTTCGTTCAGAAAACTTGTTCCCTCTCCAGCTGGAAGATCACCGTCTTCATGTAAATTAACAATGACTCTTAGAAGCTTTCCTTAATTTGTTGGATAAGCCAATTCTCCAGCATAAATGCACTTCAGTAAAGGTTGTTTCTGAGAAAGAGGTAAACAAAGCACATGCTTTCCTTTTTAGCATTACATAGAACACCGTTACTTCTAGACCTAGCATATACTGTAGCAGTTTGGCTTTGAAATGTGCGGGGGTTGACTCCATCGGTAATGCTCCAGGTTCGTAATCTGCAGTTCCCAGGTTCGAGTCCCCAACTCTACCAAAGTTGAGATTACTCTCCACTAACCCCCGTTCTGCCGTCGGCGAGAAACGACATACCGATGGACTTGGAAAGGAAGAAGTCCGTTGGAATGTACATTAAGCCGTAGCCCCGTGCACATTAGAGCCATATCTTGTGCATCTTGAAGCACACCTTGGATAGCCTTGACGGAAGGCTATCATTTGTCTCCTAACAGCTGGCCAATGGGCAGAGCCGTAACTAGACAGGTGCAAAGGTGCAAAGGCACAAGGCTCACGAAGGAAGGGGCACTGAATCACACAATCGAAAAATAATTGTCCACTGCCATGTTAAAATGGCAGACTCTGATCCACCGAACTCGCCAAAAATATTCTACAGTAGAATATATAAAGTATGTAAACGATGTTATTTCTTTCGCTTTTTATTCGCTTATTTATTCAAATGTGATCGATGAATTTGCTGAAATGAAAAGAAAGAAAAGTGCAATTAAATAATTATTTTCGCTTAAAAATATATTACATATCTGCAATATTTATAAACAAACTTTACTGCTATACCGTATTTATTTTCATTATTATTTATTTCCATAAAAAAATTAAGGTTCCAAAAAGGAAACCTTGCACAGCACAAGAAAGGCTCTGACAAAGAATTTTCTTCCCCTACCTTCTGTGAAGTTCTTGGGGTTTTAGTGACCTGATCGTTTAATCCACTGTATAGAAAACGTTCTGCTTAGAAACAAAACAATCCGGTTCAAGCATGAAACCTTTCACCCTCCCCTATCCTATGGATGTATAGAAAACGTTCTGCTTAGAAACAAAACAGTCCGGTTCAAGCATGAAACCTTTCTCCCTCCTCAAACCTATGGATGTATAGAAAACGTTCTGCTTAGAAACAAAACAATCCGGTTCAAGCATGAAACCTTTCCCCCTCCCCTATCCTATGGATGTATAGAAAACGTTCTGCTTAGAAACAAAACAGTCCGGTTCAAGCATGAAACCTTTCTCCCTCCTCAAACCTATGGATGTATAGAAAACGTTCTGCTTAGAAACAAAACAGTCCGGTTCAAGCATGAAACCTTTCCCCCTCCCCTATCCTATGGATGTATAGAAAACGTTCTGCTTAGAAACAAAACAATCCGGTTCAAGCATGAAACCTTTCACCCTCCCCTATCCTATGGATGTATAGAAAACGTTCTGCTTAGAAACAAAACAGTCCGGTTCAAGCATGAAACCTTTCTCCCTCCTCAAACATATAGATGCATAGAAAACGTTCTGCTTAGAAACAAAACAATCCGGTTCAAGCATGAAACCTTTCCCCCTCCCCTATCCTATGGATGTATAGAAAACGTTCTGCTTAGAAACAAAACAATCCGGTTCAAGCATGAAACTTTTCCCCCTCCCCTATCCTATGGATGTATAGAAAACGTTCTGCTTAGAAACAAAACAATCCGGTTCAAGCATGAAACCATTCACCCTCCCCTATCCTATGGATGTATAGAAAACGTTCTGCTTAGAAACAAAACAGTCCGGTTCAAGCATGAAACCTTCCTCCCACCTCAAACATATACATGCATAGAAAACGTTCTGCTTAGAAACAAAACAATCCGGTTCAAGCATGAAACCTTTCCCCCTCCCCTATCCTATGGATGTATAGAAAACGTTCTGCTTAGAAACAAAACAATCCGATTCAAGCATGAAACCTTTCCCCTTCCCCTATCCTATGGATGTATAGAAAACGTTCTGCTTAGAAACAAAACAATCCGGTTCAAGCATGAAACCTTTCTCCCACCTCAAACATATAGATGCATAGAAAACGTTCTGCTTAGAAACAAAACAATCCGGTTCAAGCATGAAACCTTTCCCCCTCCCCTATCCTATGGATGTATAGAAAACGTTCTGCTTAGAAACAAAACAGTCCGGTTCAAGCATGAAACCTTTCCCCCTCCCCTATCCTATGGATGTATAGAAAACGTTCTGCTTAGAAACAAAACAATCCGGTTCAAGCATGAAACCTTTCACCCTCCCCTATCCTATGGATGTATAGAAAACGTTCTGCTTAGAAACAAAACAGTCCGGTTCAAGCATGAAACCTTTCTCCCTCCTCAAACATATAGATGCATAGAAAACGTTCTGCTTAGAAACAAAACAATCCGGTTCAAGCATGAAACCTTTCCCCCTCCCCTATCCTATGGATGTATAGAAAACGTTCTGCTTAGAAACAAAACAATCCGGTTCAAGCATGAAACCTTTCCCCCTCCCCTATCCTATGGATGTATAGAAAACGTTCTGCTTAGAAACAAAACAATCCGGTTCAAGCATGAAACCTTTCCCCCTCCCCTATCTTATGGATGTATAGAAAACTTTCTGCTTAGAAACAAAACAATCCAGTTCAAGCATGAAACCTTTCCCCCTCCCCTATCCTATGGATGTATAGAAAACGTTCTGCTTAGAAACAAAACAATCCGATTCAAGCATGAAACCTTTCACCCTCCCCTATCCTATGGATGTATAGAAAACGTTCTGCTTAGAAACAAAACAATCCGTTTCAAGCATGAAACCTTTCCCCCTCCCCTATCCTATGGATGTATAGAAAACGTTCTGCTTAGAAACAAAACAATTCGGTTCAAGGATGAAACCTTTCCCCCTCCCCTATCCTATGGATGTATAGAAAACGTTCTGCTTAGAAACAAAACAATCCGGTTCAAGCATGAAACCTTTCCCCCTCCCCAATCCTATGGATGTATAGAAAACATTCTGCTTAGAAACAAAGCAATCCGGTTCAAGCATGAAACCTTTCACCCTCCCCTATCCTATGGATGTATAGAAAACGTTCTGCTTAGAAACAAAACAATCCGGTTCAAGCATGAAACCTTTCCCCCTCCCCTATCCTATGGATGTATAGAAAATCCCCCTCCCCTATCCTATGGATGTATAGAAAACGTTCTGCTTAGAAACAAAACAATCCGGTTCAAGCATGAAACCTTTCCCCCTCCCCTATCCTATGGATGTATAGAAAACTTTCTGCTTAAAAACAAAACAATCCGGTTCAAGCATGAAACCTTTCCCCCTCCCCTATCCTATGGATGTATAGAAAACGTTCTGCTTAGAAACAAAACAATCCGGTTCAAGCATGAAACCTTTCCCCCTCCCCTATCCTATGGATGTATAGAAAACGTTCTGCTTAGAAACAAAACAATCCGGTTCAAGCATGAAACTTTTCCCCCTCCCCTATCCTATGGATGTATAGAAAACGTTCTGCTTAGAAACAAAACAATCCGGTTCAAGCATGAAACCTTTCCCCCTCCCCTATCCTATGGATGTATAGAAAACGTTCTGCTTAGAAACAAAACAGTCCGGTTGAAGCATGAAACCTTTCTCCCTCCTCAAACACATAGATGCATAGAAAACGTTCTGCTTAGAAACAAAACAATCCGGTTCAAGCATGAAACCTTTCCCCCTCCCCTATCCTATGGATGTATAGAAAACTTTCTGCTTAAAAACAAAACAATCCTGTTCAAGCATGAAACCTTTCCCCCTCCCCTATCCTATGGATGTATAGAAAACGTTCTGCTTAGAAACAAAACAATCCGGTTCAAGCATGAAACCTTTCCCCCTCCCCTATCCTATGGATGTATAGAAAACGTTCTGCTTAGAAACAAAACAATCCGGTTCAAGCATGAAACCTTTCCCCCTCCCCTATCCTATGGATGTATAGAAAACGTTCTGCTTAGAAACAAAACAATCCGGTTCAAGCATGAAACCTTTCTCCCTCCCCTATCCTATGGCTGTATAGAAAACATTCTGCTTAGAAACAAAACAATCCGGTTCAAGCATGAAACCTTTCCCCCTCCCCTATCCTACGGATGTATAGAAAACGTTCTGCTTAGAAACAAAACAATCCGGTTCAAGCATGAAACCTTTCCCCCTCCCCTATGCTATGGATGTATAGAAAACGTTCTGCTTAGAAACAAAACAATCCGGTTCAAGCATGAAACCTTTCCCCCTCCCCTATCCTATGGATGTATAGAAAACGTTCTGCTTAGAAACAAAACAATCCGGTTCAAGCATGAAACCTTTCACCCTCCCCTATCCTATGGATGTATAGAAAACGTTCTGCTTAGAAACAAAACAGTCCGGTTCAAGCATGAAACCTTTCCCCCTCCCCTATCCTATGGATGTATAGAAAACGTTCTGCTTAGAAACAAAACAATCCGGTTCAAGCACGAAACCTTTCCCCCTCCCCTTTCCTATGGATGTATAGAAAACGTTCTGCTTAGAAACAAAACAATCCGGTTCAAGCATGACACCTTTCTCCCTCCCCTATCCTATGGATGTATAGAAAACGTTCTGCTTAGAAACAAAACAATCCGGTTCAAGCATGAAACCTTTCCCCCTCCCCTATCCTATGGATGTATAGAAAACGTTCTGCTTAGAAACAAAACAATCCGGTTCAAGCATGAAACCTTTCCCCCTCCCCTATCCTATGGATGTATAGAAAACGTTCTGCTTAGAAACAAAACAATCCGGTTCAAGCATGAAACCTTTCACCCTCCCCTATCCTATGGATGTATAGAAAACGTTCTGCTTAGAAACAAAACAATCCGGTTCAAGCATGAAACCTTTCACCCTCCCCTATCCTATGGATGTATAGAAAACGTTCTGCTTAGAAACAAAACAATCCGGTTCAAGCATGAAACCTTTCCCCTTCCCCTATCCTATGGATGTATAGAAAACGTTCTGCTTAAAAACAAAACAATCCGGTTCAAGCATGAAACCTTTCCCCCTCCCCTATCCTATGGATGTATAGAAAACATTCTGCTAAGAAACAAAACAATCCGGTTCAAGCATGAAACCTTTCCCCCTTCCCTATCCTATGGATGTATAGAAAACTTTCTGCTTAAAAACAAAACAATCCTGTTCAAGCATGAAACCTTTCCCCCTCCCCTATCCTATGGATGTATAGAAAACGTTCTGCTTAGAAACAAAACAATCCGGTTCAAGCATGAAACCTTTCCCCCTCCCCTATCCTATGGATGTATAGAAAACGTTCTGCTTAGAAACAAAACAATCCGGTTCAAGCATGAAACCTTTCCCCCTCCCCTATCCTATGGATGTATAGAAAACGTTCTGCTTAGAAACAAAACAATCCGGTTCAAGCATGAAACCTTTCTCCCTCCCCTATCCTATGGCTGTATAGAAAACATTCTGCTTAGAAACAAAACAATCCGGTTCAAGCATGAAACCTTTCCCCCTCCCCTATCCTACGGATGTATAGAAAACGTTCTGCTTAGAAACAAAACAATCCGGTTCAAGCATGAAACCTTTCCCCCTCCCCTATGCTATGGATGTATAGAAAACGTTCTGCTTAGAAACAAAACAATCCGGTTCAAGCATGAAACCTTTCCCCCTCCCCTATCCTATGGATGTATAGAAAACGTTCTGCTTAGAAACAAAACAATCCGGTTCAAGCATGAAACCTTTCACCCTCCCCTATCCTATGGATGTATAGAAAACGTTCTGCTTAGAAACAAAACAGTCCGGTTCAAGCATGAAACCTTTCCCCCTCCCCTATCCTATGGCTGTATAGAAAACATTCTGCTTAGAAACAAAACAATCCGGTTCAAGCATGAAACCTTTCCCCCTCCCCTATCCTACGGATGTATAGAAAACGTTCTGCTTAGAAACAAAACAATCCGGTTCAAGCATGAAACCTTTCCCCCTCCCCTATGCTATGGATGTATAGAAAACGTTCTGCTTAGAAACAAAACAATCCGGTTCAAGCATGAAACCTTTCCCCCTCCCCTATCCTATGGATGTATAGAAAACGTTCTGCTTAGAAACAAAACAATCCGGTTCAAGCATGAAACCTTTCACCCTCCCCTATCCTATGGATGTATAGAAAACGTTCTGCTTAGAAACAAAACAGTCCGGTTCAAGCATGAAACCTTTCCCCCTCCCCTATCCTATGGATGTATAGAAAACGTTCTGCTTAGAAACAAAACAATCCGGTTCAAGCACGAAACCTTTCCCCCTCCCCTTTCCTATGGATGTATAGAAAACGTTCTGCTTAGAAACAAAACAATCCGGTTCAAGTATGAAACCTTTCACCCTCCCCTACCTATGGATGTATAGAAAAAGTTCTGCTTAGAAACAAAACAGTTCGGTTCAAGCATGAAACCTTTCTCCCTCCTCAAACCTATGGATGTATAGAAAACGTTCTGCTTAGAAACAAAACAATCCGGTTCAAGCATGACACCTTTCTCCCTCCCCTATCCTATGGATGTATAGAAAACGTTCTGCTTAGAAACAAAACAATCCGGTTCAAGCATGAAACCTTTCCCCCTCCCCTATCCTATGGATGTATAGAAAACGTTCTGCTTAGAAACAAAACAATCCGGTTCAAGCATGAAACCTTTCCCCCTCCCCTATCCTATGGATGTATAGAAAACGTTCTGCTTAGAAACAAAACAATCCGGTTCAAGCATGAAACCTTTCACCCTCCCCTATCCTATGGATGTATAGAAAACGTTCTGCTTAGAAACAAAACAATCCGGTTCAAGCATGAAACCTTTCACCCTCCCCTATCCTATGGATGTATAGAAAACGTTCTGCTTAGAAACAAAACAATCCGGTTCAAGCATGAAACCTTTCCCCTTCCCCTATCCTATGGATGTATAGAAAACGTTCTGCTTAAAAACAAAACAATCCGGTTCAAGCATGAAACCTTTCCCCCTCCCCTATCCTATGGATGTATAGAAAACATTCTGCTTAGAAACAAAACAATCCGGTTCAAGCATGAAACCTTTCCCCCTCCCCTAACCTATGGATGTATAGAAAACGTTTTGCTTAGAAACGAAACAATCCGGTTCAAGCATGAAACCATTCACCCTCCCCTATCCTATGGATGTATAGAAAACGTTCTGCTTAGAAACAAAACAATCCGGTTCAAGCATGAAACCTTTCCCCCTCCCCTATCCTATGGATGTATAGAAAACGTTCTGGTTAGAAACAAAACAATCCGGTTCAAGCATGAAACCTTTCCCCCTCCCCTATCCTATGGATGTATAGAAAACGTTCTGCTTAGAAACAAAACAATCCGGTTCAAGCATGAAATCTTTCCCTCTCCCCTATCCTATGGATGTATAGAAAACGTTCTGCTTAGAAACAAAACAATCCGGTTCAAGCATGAAACCTTTCACCCTCCCCTATCCTATGGATGTATAGAAAACGTTCTGCTTAGAAACAAAACAGTCCGGTTCAAGCATGAAACCTTTCTCCCTCCTCAAACCTATGGATGTATAGAAAACGTTCTGCTTAGAAACAAAACAATCCGGTTCAAGCATGAAACCTTTCACCCTCCCCTATCCTATGGATGTATAGAAAACGTTCTGCTTAGAAACAAAACAGTCCGGTTCAAGCATGAAACCTTTCTCCCTCCTCAAACCTATGGATGTATAGAAAACGTTCTGCTTAGAAACAAAACAATCCGGTTCAAGCATGAAATCTTTCCCCCTCCCCTATCCTATGGATGTATAGAAAACGTTCTGCTTAGAAACAAAACAATCCGGTTCAAGCATGAAACCTTTCCCCCTCCCCTATCCTATGGATGTATAGAAAACTTTCTGCTTAGAAACAAAACAATCCGGTTCAAGCATGGAACCTTTCACCCTCCCCTATCCTATGGATGTATAGGAAACGTTCTGCTTAGAAACAAAACAGTCCGGTTCAAGCATGAAACCTTTCTCCCTCCCCTATCCTATGGATGTATAGAAAACGTTCTGCTTAGAAACAAAACAGTCCGGTTCAAGCATGAAACCTTTCTCCCTCCTCAAACCTATGGATGTATAGAAAACGTTCTGCTTAGAAACAAAACAATCCGTTTAAGCATGAAACCTTTCCCCCTCCCCTATCCTATGGATGTATAGAAAACGTTCTGCTTAGAAACAAAACAATCCGTTTAAGCATGAAACCTTTCCCCCTCCCCTATCCTATGGATGTATAGAAAACGTTCTGCTTAGAAACAAAACAATCTGGTTCAAGCATGAAACCTTTCCCCCTCCCCTATCCTATGGATTTTTTATCTGACACAAATCAAACGATGCTTCTTCACTGAGCACAATATCCATAATCACATTTTGATCATTTTGCCGTAAAAAAATATTCAACGTTTACTTTTGTCATCTTCTGGGAACACTCATAAATATTAAAATTCCTAACTTCTCTTGCAAAGGCTTATCTCGCAGGATTTTCTACAATACTTGCTTGCTCTAATCCTAATTCCTAGCAGACTAGAAGTGTTAAACTCCGGGTTTCTTATAAATTCCCGCCCATTTAACTGTGATCTTGTTAAAGACCTCTACGTACTTTTACTCAAATTCAAGTAACCTTACTGTTTTAGTATCCATATTATTCTCAATTTTTTTTTTAATTTCTCAGCCCCATGAATTTGATGTTCATGCGGCCCACTTTAGAAAAACTCGGGATACTTCTTACCTCAAAAGTTTATCATTTATCATTTATCATTTTTATGAATGCCATACGATATACAAGAAAAATCCATAATCACCGAAGAACGAAGTTTTGCAAATAAATTCTCAGTTCCCAATCTGAAGAAGGGTTTATTACTTTCTTCCACAAATGCATCATGTATCTTAGGATATATGATGCATTTTTAAATGTAATCATCGTGTTACTACATTGACGAAGAACATGCGTCATCACCAATAAATGCAAATCAGCTTTGTGAAAAGATCTTCAGTGTCACAAATTTTACCATAAAAGGTACATGTAAAAGTTTCACAGTCGGATTTAATTCAAACTTCAAGTGATAAAAGAAGATGAACACATTTGACTTATTTTTTTTTTATCTTGGGACCATAATACACACCGAGATTTCGTCGAATGATATAAAAATACATCGAAATTTCAACTTATGATACCATAACAACCTCTAAGGTTCAGTCATGTGATCATAGCACACTGAGATTTCGCCTCATGCGATACACATTAAGATTTTGCCTCATTTCGATTATAACACACTGAAGATTTTTTCTCAACGTCACACATACTGATATTTTCCAACTGGAGTTGCCATCATTTCGTACAAAGTGACTGCAGCACCTCCTGTGACGGTTAATGGATATTAAAGTTCTTAACTGAAAAATATAAAAATCTAGAAAGTGTTTCTTCGAAATCATAAGTTTCAACAATTTCGGATAAGCAATTTAGTCATAACAGGATTTACGAATGGTAAAGAACCTTTGGGTTGATTCTGTATCATCTTTCGAAGCATTTACAGAAACCTCTCCGTCTCAATGAACAGCACTTCTCCTTTCTTCCACAAGGCACGTGTGTCGTTATCATGGAGTCCTCTCACGCACCTCATCCGAAAGATGAAAGTTCTAACAAAATCGCTTTCATGTTAAATTAGTGGAGCGAAGAGAGTCACGTGGGCTTCATATGTTAAAGCTGACAAGAACCTCTGCGAAATGCAAATCACGTCTGGTTTGTTCCTCTCTTCTTCCAAGATGTCCGCTGCTCATTATTTAAGTACTTCTTCTGCTTCTTCAGCGATCCAAATGTCAAATGAATTAACTGCAAAAGCTTTTAGCTTTTACCAGCAAAAAATAAAATTCGAAATGCAGCAAAGAGTGAACGGCAACGCTTTTAAATTTTTAAATATTGTTCTGATCTTCAGACAAGTGCTAGTACACTCTCCATCTTCTTCTTTTTAAAGGAAACTAGTGAAGAAAAATTAAAAAAAATCAGAGATGAACAGAATGATAGTTATCTCTGGGTGGGTGAATTATTCATGAAAACTATCTAATAAAAGCATCATAAACCATAAAACGAAATTTGTTGTTTAAAGAAAGTGTTTTCACAAATAATGTTTTGTTTATGTTTCTGTAATGGAGTTTTTTTTTAACTATCTTCTTTTTGATCTTCTCGTTTCTTGTATTGGCTGGTTTGTGGATTTCTCACAGCATTTGTCCCTTCAAAATCTTCCTCAACTCTGAGAGCAATGGAAACGAGTCACATGTCAAATGGAAACTCATTTCATGAGGAGTAATAGGGCCAGATGTAAGGGGAGAGGATAAGTGGGATATCCTCCCCCCCCCCTTTTTTTTTTATGAATGCTGTTAAAAGTAACGAGAGCAAAAAATTGGCAAGCTTGTTTACATTCCACCCATTTTTCAAGAAACTTTTTAAAGGTCTCTGAAACGGTGGGGAAAATGTTATATTGCAAAGACAATACATTGTCTTGCCCACCTCCCAACACACGCTTTTATTTCTTTTTTCCAGCTCTGTTGTGCCAATTACCCCTCCCCTTTATTTATTTATTTTTAGATCCGGGCCTTAGGGATTCGATCGGTTAGGATCAAGGCGGCAGAGCCCTTGCCTAGAAAGAATAGCGAAAGCTCCGGTTCAGGTGAAAAACAACATGTTTATTGCACTCGGAGTCGCTCACCAACTTAAAACGTGGCATTACCTGATTCGATCTATTGAGCCTTATCCTCCCCGCTTCCCACCTTTCCTCTGTAATCGCCAAGTGTGGCACTAACAGTATTTTCAACAAAGAAAATGAACTTTTTTATTAATGTTTTGTTTTAAAGAGAAGGTACTTCCCTGCGCAAAGAACAGAGATAACCAAGAAGCCCTATTGGGCTTGTCCTTGTTTCTCATACAACATACAAACACATGCCTGCTGGTCTTAGTAGTGAGGCAGGCTAACCGCTAGACCAGGTAGGGCTTTCAAAAGGACAGTTACCTCTGGACTCTCCTAGGACACGGTAGTGAGGCAGTCGCCCTGATTTTCGTTAATCGTTTTCGTTTGTTCCTTTCAGGGCGGCAGTCACTGTTTCGTTGTGGATTCATATATTTGATTATGCACTTTATTGCATCTCCTATAAGTAAATGGGTAGATATATAGGAATTAAATCTAATGATTTGAGCAACTAAATGAACGAATAGAATAGAACCATTCTGACATCGTATATAGTGAAAGCCCCCCAGAGGTTAAAGTTCACACACACGGGGCACAAGAAAGACACAGTTGTTACTCAGGCATAATCGCTACGAGAAAGGTCTCCTGCTACATTTGACTATGAAATGTTTTGCTTTCGTTCCTTTTGCTTCCAATATCTTCTTACCCTCTATAATAAATAATATCTCATCAATATTTGCTCGATTATGTACCTCACTCAAGTCTGGAGATGGTTGCCAAGGATGTTCTCATCCGGGCTTTCACGTTGCCTCTCCGCTGTATGTTGTATTGGGCGAGAGCCATGTGTGACCCAGATGGCCTGCGGAACTCGGGCAGACGTACCTTGGTGTGCCACGGAGAAGAACGAAACTTCTCTCCTGGCCGTCGAAGGGTTCGGAAGGGGATTGCAGTGCTCTGGGAGCTTTGAACTTTTTAATAAAGTCGGGTCAACACTCTGGGAGTGTGTGACTGGATATTCTCGGTGGGGCAGTGGATTATAGCTGCGCCCAATTGTTATTCTATTCGTTTATGGGTTGGGTTGGGTTGTTTTACCTCTGAGCGGCACTTTTTTGCACACCATGAGCTAAATGGCCAGGTCACATGGACCCCGAAGGCTCAGAGAAGTTTGGGGGAGGGGACCCACTGGAACAGCTGTTGGGAGACAGATGGTAGCCTCCCGTCAAGGCCATCCAGCGTGTTCTTTAACGTGCATAGGGTATGTCTCTCCCGCACACGGGGCCACGGCTTAACGTCCCATCCGACGGACGGCGGCCTTTCCAAGCCAATCGGTGTCCCCTACTGACCGTGGGCAGGGCGGGGAATTTTGCGGAGATAAATCTCAATGCTGACCCAGCTGGGACTCGAACCTGATTCGTTTATGTAAAGTGCTATTCGTTAAAGGTAATATTTAGTCAAGAGATACTGAGTTGATGATGTTATTATTGAGTACAATAACTACGGTGTGATAAAGCTCCAGTAAAGACGTTAAGCTAACCGATCTCTCAAATAGAGAAGAGAGATCTTTACAATGGTCCTAACGAGTTACAGTCAAGTTCGAAGTTAAACTGACTCTGGCTCTGGTCTTGCAAAGAGTCGTAGATCGGATTCATTGCCGACTCCAGAAGAGGCATAGTCGTCGAAAACTTTTCCACCACGCGAGACTACATTGCGAAGAATGGCGATGTAGGAATTCTGATGTGAAAGCGCTCTAACGTTCATGGTTTATTTTAGTTGGCTCAGAAAAAAATACCTATATATAGACCATTACTTCACGTAATGGTTTATATATATTTCGAAGAACTTTGTGTAATTTTATTCTCAAACCACAGCAAATATGAATGAGTAAATAATCTAATGTAGATGTATAAAGAAACTGTTATAAATACTTAGGGCGCCTACAAATGTGCTTTCGCCGCACTGCATTATTCATTCCAATATTCAGAATTCTTAGAACTCTTCTAGTTACAAAGTCTTTATCTAGTTAGAGAGCTTCTGAGTGAGATTCCCATTGACGAAACATAACCCCACCTGGTCTAGTGGTTAGCGCACCTGCCTATTAAGACCAGCGAGGCATGTTCCTGTGTAAGTGTTTGTATGTTATATGAGAAACCAGGACAAGCCTAATACAGCTTCTGGGTTATCTCCATCCTTTGTTTAGGGAGGTACCTTCTTCCTTAATTAAAAATAATAACATGGAAACTCTAATATTTTGGTGGAGCAGTGTACATACATCTGTTTTACTAACTTTGTCGCCACATTAGTGTTGCAGCATTTTTAGTAAGAATTCTATTAACAAAATGTCTTCATATTTTCAATAGAAAGCAACTGCTTGCCACACATTCCGTAATCTAGAAAATATTTAGAGTGTGCCAACAAAACTGATTAAATCAGGAGTCAGAATGCAATTCCGGTATTTTTTTTCCTCCGTTGGAATGGTCTTTTCGAAAAAAATGCTTGACAAAATATGTTTAATAGATACGTCTCCCCCTTTTTCTCTTCCGTTCAGTTATTAAAATTCTTTAGCTGGGGGGGAACAAGGTTCCCTTTATTAAAAGCTCGTCTCTCTAACAAAATTCTTTTTTTTAAAGTCCGTTGAAACTTCAAGGATAATGAATATTTTATAATGGCGATGAGAGTTGGGATAACTTCAAATCTTTATCGCTTTGCTGTTGCTCGGAAACTGTAAATCAGTGAATGAACAGAAAAGGAGATTTTTGAAGAGAACATGTTCATCGTTTGAAAGGAATTTTTCGTAGCCAAGATTAGTCATTGCAGAAACATTTCATTGCAAGCTGACGCCGTTGCTTTCCCTTCATGTGATGACTGAAACAACGATGCTTAAATCTGTGAGAAACAAATTGCCTGAAGGGAAAGGGGTGAACAGAGCCACACAGAAAGTACCAAGGGTGGGAAAATCAGGGGGAGAAGACTATAGGATCGCAGAACTCTCTTCCGCATCCATCCCCAACATCCGATATTCCCACCGAATCTCCACCGTCGTAATATATGTCATCGCATTTGTGTAGCTTCGGGCGTTTCATGGAGCGACCCTTTATCTCCACGCAGCGTTCGTGCATCACGCGCAGTTTCTGCGCTTGTTGTTCTCTGATTGGACGACCCCAGGGTGCCTATCCCCCCTTCCTCCCCCACTTCATCAAACGGGTGCTTATGACAGCCACCAGCCGATGCTATATATCACATCTTGGGATGGCAACACCTCGTCACGCGTGAGTTCTCAGCTGTCCCTAACAATGAGCTAATCTTCGTGTAGCCGATAGACGTAGCAAAATATGACATCACAGACAGCGATGATGAAGATTAAGTGGGGGGAGGAGGTGGGGGACTGAGAGTTCCATTTCCATCACATGCGCCACGTGTATTATTACAGGCGTTGGGAGGGTCGGGGGAATTTGCGCGGCCCACCTAAAACCCATTCATTTCATTACCTGCTATAATTTTGTTTAGAGCGAGGAGCAGGAAGGGTTCATTAACTTCTTGTCGGTGTTGCGCTGTGGAGGTCCTTTGCTGCTCCCTCTCTTCGAATGTCCCCTTCCAAATCCTCTTATCGCCGTTCGTCCTGTTGTCGCTTCGGCGACGGAAGAGCCATCGAGAATATTAATTCCTTCCTCTTTAAAATTTTGCTTTCATAATTAACGTAGAGCGTAAAAAAAAATAAATATTGTGAGAAATAACTCATTGGAAATCCTTTTCTTTAGAAACGATCTTTCTATTTTAAAAAGAGATTTCAGAAACTTTATGAACCATTAGAAAAGTGGGGAAAATCTCATTCAGCCATCTTCCTGACTCGAACTCGTAATCTGCTATTTAAGCGCCAATTGCTCTATCATTGCTTCTTTATGACACTTTGGACCTGGCAGTCTTGTTCATATCACTTCCACCCATATATGGTCACAAGGGTCATAAACGTCCTCTGCATTTAAAATTTGTGAATGAATTTATTTTCGTACATTATTATAATGAAAATTAAATCACTATTGCATAGTTCACATTCAACATGCCTTTAAAAATACTGGTATTATATAATACCAACGATTGAAAGTATTGAGCTTTTGATATTCTATAATTTGATATCTGTCTCCAAAAGAAATTCAAATGATAAATTTCGGAACAAGGTGAAGGTCGATAATCTGCATATCTCTGCCTTATCTCATTTGTTGATCAGAGCGAAATGGCAACAGTTTTTTAGTTATTAGTTGGTTATAATTAATCACCCAAAACATTATTTCTGACTAACACTTACATCTGAGCAGTATTTTTTTTACACATAGTGGGCCATATGATCAGATATGGCTGGGTGATGGAAATAGCCATTTAGACAGATGGAGCCTCCCGTCAAAGCCATCCAGTGTGTTTAACCGTGCACAGGCATGGCTCTCCCACACTCGAGTCCACGACTCAACGTTGGACTGCTGCCTTTCCAAACCTATCGGTGTCCTCTTTCTCACCGAGGGCAGGGGTTAGCGGAGATAAATCTCAACACTTGCATAAGTGGGACTCGAACCTGAGAACTTCAGATTACGAGTCTTTAGATTTTGGGGATGGCGCTACCGTCTGAACCACACTTCATCCCTAAGAAATTAGCGGATAGAGTCAACCTTAACAGCATGTGGCAGAGACTGTCACACAAAAAGTACATTGTGATCAGACGCAACGACTCCGACATACTTCAATTTCTTCAATCAGCCCCTAGGGACCCACTTCACCTGAAGAATCAAGAGCTTGCCTCTCACTCGCCTCAGTCGTCGGTTGCTTCAATGGCGACTTATTTCTACTCCACAAAACGATCAGTGATGTTCTTCTCTCTTTTGAACTCTTCGAAACCCTTCTAAAAGTCTTCTGACCTTTCTGATTTAGACAAGGACGTCACCATCGCAACATAGCATCATCAGCGCCTCAAATATGAATACGAAAGCCAACCAAAATGAAAATGGTAAGTTTATGTTTTCTCTTTTCATTTTTAATCAATTAGCCAAAACTTAGAATAAAATAATACGTTCCTATTTGTCAAGTGAAGAGCCTCGTCAGCTGGAAACAAGACTCTTTGAGTGGAGTAAAATTAATCACCTCCTGAGGAATAGACATATTATTAATTTTTGCGATGTTATGAGATAAAACAAAAGCGGATTACCACACGTGCATCGCAGCCTCTGCAAATAGGAAGACTTGTTCGCTTAAGTAATCTGCCTCGCTTTGTCGATCTGATGATGATGGCGATCGACGCAGACCTTCTAAAGGGAGCGTAGGCCGAACAAAGGTCTCTGCCCCCCGGCTACTGTTGATGGAATGGTTGGGTTTCATTCACAAGTGTCAAACCCACCGCAGTGGCCTTTTCAGACGAGGCGGTGCAGGCACAACTCTTCGCCGCACACATCCCTGGGAAGCGCCCTTCTGTCTGAATGCCGGAAGCAACGAAGGGAACCAGCGAAGCAGCCAACCCTCGACGCGTCAACTACGAGAGCTTCAAATTACGCATCTTTCCGCTAAGCCTGCCCGCACTTACGGCATCCTGAACTGAGTGGTTGGCGTAAACGTAAACAAATCCATTAATTAAATATTTCTAGTTTGTGCGACGCACGAGTGTTACTCTTTGGCTTCTGGAATTTCATTCAGCAACGTTCTGACGTACTTATAGACATCAGCTCCAGCTTCACTTTACCGTTAAACCTCCAATATTAAATCAACTCTTACGAAATGAGCCAACTGAAGAGTTAAATCTGTAGAGCAGATCATTCAATCTTTCGTTGAAGTTTACAGACTTAACATGTCGATTTCAAGCTTCAGATTCAGAACTGAATCTACATATTATAAATTTCCTGGTTCTCAGAGACTTTAAACAGTTTCAGTTCTTAGTGTTTACGTTGGAGTTAATGATGCCCAAATCGTAGGTTTAAGATTGAATATTATATCATTTTCATGGGTTTTCATTTCAGATGTATAAGAGTAAGATTTGTTTTAATATTATGATGCTTTTGCATATTTTATTGCAATTAAAGCATTGTTAAGTGTAGGGGTTGGGTAGGGTTGTTTTACCTCTGAGCGGCACTTTTTTGCACACCATGGGCTAAATGGCCAGGTCACATGGACCCCGAAGGCTCAGAGAAGGTTGGGGGAGGGGACCCACTGGAACAGCTGTTGGGAGACAGATGGTAGCCTCCCGTCAAGGCCATCCAGCGTGTTCTTTAACCTGCACAGGGTATGGCTGTCCCGCACACGGGGCCACGGCTTAACGTCCCATCCGACGGACGGCGGCCTTTCCAAGCCCATCGGTGTCCCCTACTGACCGTGGGCAGGGCGGGGAATTTTGCGGAGATAAATCTCAACGCTGACCCAGCTGGGACTCGAACTTGGGAATTACAGATTACGAGCCTGGCGCGCTACCGACTGAGCCACCCCCGCCCCTAAGTGTAGGAGAGTTATTTCATTGTGTTAAATTAAATTTGTAGCCTATAGTTGGAATTATTTGATTTTTTAGAGTTTGTTGAGCCTTGTGAGCGTTTTTTGTTTACACACAATCTTGCTAAATGGCCAGGTCACAATGACGCCAAGGTCTCAGATGAGGTTGAGAGAAGGAATCCACTCGATAAATGCTACGAAATGGAATCCTCCGGTCAAGGTCATCCAGCATGTTCTTCAGTGTGCACAAAGTATGGCACTTCTGCGAAAGGAACCATGGCCTCACGTCCCATCCGATGGACGGCGATCTTTTCAAACCCATGGGGGTCCTCTTTCTCACCTTGGATAGAGTGAGGATTAGCGGAAATAAATATCAACGCTGGCACAATTGCGGGTCGAACCTGTGAAGTGCAGATTGTGAGCCTGATGCGCTGCTGATTACGCCAACCTCTGTCATCTGATTTTTAGAACATTATATTTAAGAAATGCTTGATGATACACTCCAGCCATCTTTAGTTCGTCAGCATTGTGATATAAGTTATGCCAAATCAATGGAATTTCCCAAATCATGAATTCTCCATTTCATATTCTTTATCTGCAGGGAATAACTAACACGCTGTACTGGATATATTTCAATAATTCATCATTTCTACCTATCTTCCTATATTTATATATTCCTATATTTCAATAATTCATCATTTCTACCTATCTTCCTATTGCTTTTCGCTCATTTGTCGGTTCTTTTGTCAGTTTGTCAATGTCAAAACAGTTTTCCTACCCTATCTTTCAACTTAATGATTTATGTCCAATCAAAGCAGAGAGTGTCACAGGCTATAAAAAAATTAACCTCCCCATGCTTTCTTGCCCCCTAAAAAGGGGGAAATGTGAAAAATATTGTTCCACTATATCTTCCGAATGTGAGGTCCTATAATTGCGAGTTAGGCGTTATTAAATGACAGCTCAGAACCGTCATAGACTATTTCAAATTTCCCCCCGCACCATTCTCCTCCCCCAAAAGGCGGCTGATTTTCGCGGGGGGGGGGGACCTTAACGGGTTACATCGCAACTTAAAGTTTGTGTCGTCTCGAATGTCATGGGGTACTTCAAACACGACTCCGAAAGGGAGGCAAAATGTGATCGATGCTTATGAATCATATTTCAAATGAAAGTTTCTGAAGGAAAGTGTGTTTAGTGACAAAATGAATAAATAAATGAAACTAAAGCACATCGATGGTGCAATCAGTCTCATTCATTTCAAAGGAAGACAGGGCGCTGATTTACATACTGAACAAGACAGCAGGACCACAATCTTCCTTTGAAGTGAATACGAACTTAGTGACTGTTTGTACCATCGATATGCTTTAGATTCTTTTTTTCTTCTCTTTAGAACGAATATGGAAAATAGTTTGTTTTTTTCAATTTTTTTATTTATTTATATTTTTTAACCAAATTATTTTGTTATACTGAAATCAATTAGAAGATTTTTAATTGGGGGAAATAACCATTTAAACATTTATATCCTTATATTGTCTTTCTAAACAGATAAAAACACACTATATAGGACGCATATGAGACATATTTAGAAAGAAAGAAACTGGGACATATTGCAAAATGTAAAATGCATTTTAAAAAAAGATGACATTTTGCAATATGACATCTTTTTTTCCCTATTTTTCTAAGTAAAAAGCTATTAGCAAGTGAAAAGCACTGTAACAGTAGTAAAGATAATGTAACTCTTATGCATAAAATGTCTACTATTACAATTATAGCGATTTCATGCATCCTTGATGTAAAAGATAAATTTTGTCGTGCCCTATTTAATCTTCCTCTGATAATTATTTCCAATATGCCGAAATGTTAACATAGATGATGATAATGTTTAACACAAAACTTTCTGCTGTTGGGGCAAAGGCAGAAATATTTTGCAAGCGAACAGTAGAAAACTTGATCACTTCCAGGTTTTTCTTAATTTATCTGATTGTAAGCTAAATATTATTATCCTAACAGGAATTATGGGTTAAAGAAAATGAAATCGAATTGTACAATCTCGAAGGATACAACGAATATTATAAAGGTTGAGAAAATGATATAGATCAGGTGGGGGAAGGTATTATAGCATATATATATAGAGAGAGAGAGGGGGAAAATGAAGTGTCAGATAGCTTCTCGAAATTTAAAACTGTTGATATTGAGGAATTATACATAAAAATATTTAATCTGAAAACTGGGCTTGATTTCAATTTACAGATCACATGATTACACTAAAGCGCACTAAAACTTGGTGTTTTATTGGGTCATGTACAGTGTAACTGTATCATTCTGACATACTCTTATGAAAGTATATTGAAATGAAATAATAAGCTGAAAAAAAATTGGTTTTGCCATGAGTGGGATTCGAATTCACATCTCCAAGAAACATGCCTGTTATGCTACCACTACATCACCAATGGCTAAAATTTTTCTCAGCTTGTGCGACCTTATAAACTTTCCGGATTTTTTCATATTGATTCGCACAATGGCGCCATCTCTCCAAGAAGTGGACAACTCTGTTGCCTCATACATATGGAATTAATATTTTTCACTCACGCTCATGGCGTTAAATCAATAAATCAGTAGTAAAGAATCACAGGATATGTCATGTAGACATGGAAGTCATGAAATAATAAGCTGAAAAAAATTAGTTTAGAAATGAGTGGGATTCGAACCCACGTCGAAACCATGTTTCCTGGAGACGTGGATTCGAATCCCACTCATGGCAAAACCAATTTTTTTCAGCTCATTATTTCATGAGTTCCATGTCTACAGGACACATCCTGTGATTCTTTACTACCAAATTCAAATGAATTTCTAAATTGTCATAGACGTAATGCTGGAGAATACTCTCAAGCTTGCTTAGATCATCTTTTTATTAGAAATTTTAATTAAGGTTTGTGACTTCATAGTTGATTAAACTAGACAGCACTAATCACTATTTCATAGGTTATTATATTAATATCAGTTTTAACAAATTAATTAGAGAAAGTTTAGAGTTTCTAATTAGGACAAGAATTCCCTTTAATATTGTTCTCGAATTTGTATCAGACATTCATGGCAAAACGTTTGCCTCCAGACTAGTGCAAATTCAGCATTTGATATTTTAAGGGATTTTTAGATTTTTAGCTGATCGATTGGAAGTTGCTATCATCACTCGAAAAATGAAAATCTGAAACAATGGATTACCACGGGGAGAGTTAATTCAATATAGTATAAAAATGTGAATATAAAAAAAAATTTAAAAGTGTTTAATGGATCAAAGCGAAAACTTCTTTTTAAATGATATAAAGATGTTTTGACAGATACAATTAGACAAGTAAAAATTGATTTTTTTAAAGATATCTCCATGAAAATTGAGAACAATATCATAAAAAAATTGCTATAACCATTAATGAGGTGTGTGAAAAGGTAAAGTGAAAATCTTGACATTTCATATTCTAATGGTAGGATTGCATTGGATGAAAATCCTTAAATTTTGATGAAAATGATAAAGTAGATGATATTTTAAATTATTTAAACTGTGAAATTACAATTCATGTTTTACGGTTCTTATTTCAGAGCAGGAGCTTCTGGGTGTTTTAAAAGGATTAAAAGAGATTAAATCGGGGGATGATGATGACATTTCGGTAACAACTATCGTAATATTTATGTTCGAAATTATTCATGTCTTTTGTTACGTTTTATTTCAGGAAGGAGTTTTTCCGGATTGGTTGAAAGCAGCAATAATAATGCCGATTGATAAATCAGGCAACAGAAATTTATTGGAAACGGGATTGATGCAGGGGATGGGTGCAGAAATTGCTATTCTTGAAACGACATCTACAATATGTAAAAATTTAAATCTACAATTAAAGACAGTAGATTTTTTTTTTTAGATTTGTAAAAGGCTTTTAATTCAGTCCCTCACAGCATTTTATTAGAAAAACCAAAATGTAATAATAGAATTTGAGGACAGACAATATTATGGATTAAACATTATTTATTAAACAAGAAATGAAAACGTTAAGATTACTATCTTCGTTAGCGACATTTAGCCGTCCCGTGGTCGAGTGGTTAGCGCGCTTGGCTACTGATCTGCGGGACCTGGGTTCGATCCCCGGGTAAGGCATGGATGTTCGTGTTGTTTTCTGCTGAGGTCCTGCCATCCTCTCAGATATTCTACTGTAGCAAATAAACTGACAGGCTCCTGTCAGACCTCTGTGGCAAGCAGCTGCTTGAGGGGGTATTTATTTTATTTTATTTTTAGCGACATTAGTGTTGAAGGAGGGCGACCTCACAGTTCTGTTTTGACCAATGCTCTTTTCTGTCTACATCAGCGTTTTTTGTACCATGAATTTTAACGGAAAAGTCATTGCATTTGCTGGTGATACTACATCAATTTATTCAAGCCTGGAACGAGATATGTCAAATATTATACTATGATATAGATACAGGGCTGATTTAAGGTTGGGTTTCACTCCGAGGGGCACTCTTTTGCACACAATTGGCTAAATGGACAAGTCACAAGGACCCCGAGGGTTCAGAGAAAGTTGGGGAAAGAGGACCCACTGGACAGCTGTTAGGAGACAGATGATAGCTTCCTGTCAAGGCCATCCAGCATGTTCTTTAACGTGCACAGGGTATGGCTCTCCCGCACACGGGTCCAAGGCTCAAAACTGGTTGAAATCAAATTAAATATTTTAAAAAAAAAAATTCATCCTCAAGATTTATTGTAAATGCTAAAACAATTATTTTTTAGGTTAAGAGAAAATCATAAAGACTATTTCTATAATAAAATAGTTTTTTAATTCACAAGACTGTATAAGCATAAATTATATGTGTGAAAAAAATAGAGAGTGTAAACAGTTATAAGCATTTAGGTGTTTATATTAATTCACGTTTATATAATACAATTTCGAAAAATTCAAAATATCGTTATAACGCGTTGGGATGGCGTAAACGGAATTATTCTCGCAAAATATATGAATATCGTTAGAAGGAAACGTCGTTAACGAGGCGCGTTAAGGAGGCTGTTAGGAAAGAAAGGCAGATAAAAATCCATTGAATATTCCTGAAATTCAATGTCTTTTCAATTTGTGTGGTAAAGGCAGCAATACAACATGAGGTCCTATATAACGAGGAGGTGAATCGAGGGTTTCTTTATATTGAAAAATAAACGAAATTGAGCAAGCTAAAGTAAATAAATTTAACTGAACTAAATTATAAATTGAAATATATCAAACTGAAGAATATTTTAAAGTAAGAAATATGACAGAAGAAGAAAACAGAGCAGCATCATGGTCTGCTCTGTTTCTTATTATTTCATAAAGAGAAATTTCGAGTGCCAATGGAAAGCAAAATTCTATAAATTCTCAAATATAATAGAGTGGACGGCAAGCTCTCTTCAAAGCCACCGAGTTTGGGTTTCAACGCCTTAAGATGCCAGTGACTTTCTTCCTCACAGGGTTACGGTTTAACTTCCTGTCTGGCGGACGTCAGTAAATTCAACCCCATCGTTTGTCTTTTCCTCACAGAGGAGAGGACGAGGGCTGAATAATTTTCAACTCAACTAAATAATTTTTCAAATCTCTGAATAATGATGAAGAATTGACGATTTTCCTGAAATCAGAAACCTCAGAGTACAAATCCTGATAAGTGAGAGCAATGATGCCAACTTCCATTGGACAAAAATATTTTGTCACATCCGTTGATGTCATTCCTTCAAAATGAATATACAGAAATGCAGAAAACCCCAAAAGCTGAAAGTCTAAGCAAATTATTAGATATGTGGATTTTGTTTTTTTCTAACATTCCTTTTTATAACAAAAATGGAAACGATTACTTTTCTGTTTAAATAAATATCTTACCACTTAGAGGGCATCATAGGCAACACTTTTTTTATTGATTGTCAATTTTTAAATTCTAATGTGGGTGCAAATTCAAGCTGACACAAAATTCTTAGAGAAATTGTTCATCGCTGCTGCTGGTTTCCTAATGCAATTCCGGAAAAAAATTTGTCAAGAATTATATATTTACTCCACCAAACATAAATATAAAGTTCTTCAATTTTCTCTTAGCTGAATTCAGTGAAACATCTAAATCAAAGAGCATTTGTAGATAATCCTTTTTCATGAAAACATGTTTTTAAAGCTGATCCTCCTTTACTTTAGCTAATGTAGATATAAATAATCTTGGCAATTAATTTTGCCTTCAGTAAAAGCACTGTTGTTTCTTCTTCAACATCCTTTCCTGAGAAGAGACTTTTTGTTGCCATTAAACGAAGCAGCAATTGCATCTGCTCTTCCTTTCTTCTGTATTCCCCGCAACCCATTAGTGGCGCCATCCGCTTCCGGTTTCTCTTCTTCCTCTTTTCTCAAACCGCGAGAGAAGTGCAGGCGACGAAGAACTTTGACCAATGATGGTGACACTGATGCTAAATTATTCCAACAGAAATTAGTGCTCAAGAATTATTTCTATATATATTATATGAATATTTCAAGAAATTTTTTAAAAACCATTAAAACAGAAGAAAATATTTTATACTAGAACAGCGTTTCTGCTCATCCTTTCTTTCATTCGGATAACTTCCCTTCTTTCATTCGGACAAAGGGAGCTGGAAGTCCACTCTATTATATTTGAGAATTTTTCTATACCTCTTCTTTCATTCAGATCACTTCCTCCCCCCCCCCCTCTTTTCACTCAGATCACTTCCCTCCCTCCTCGGGGTGGGGGTGACTCAGTCGATAGCGCACCAGGCTCCTAATCTGCAGCTCACAAGTTCGAGTTCCTCCCTGTGCCAACGTTGAGATTCATCTCTACGAAATTCCCTGCCCTGCCCACGGTCAGTAGGGGACACTGATGGGCTTGGAAAGGATGGGACGTTAAGCCGTGGCCCCGTGTGCGGGAGAGTCATACCTTGTGCACCCTAGAAGGAAAAACTTTGCATTTCCCTAGAAGAGCAAACTTGTGCATTTCCCTAGAAGGAAAAAAACTCGCTGGATGGCCTTGACGGGAAGCTACCATCTGTCTCCCAACAGCCGTTCCAGTGGTTCCCCTCCCCCAACCTTCTCTGAGCCTTCTGGCTCCTTGTGACCTGGCCATTTAGCCCATTGTGTGCAAAAAAGTGCCGCTCAGTGGTAAAACAACCAACCAACCAACCTAACAGCTGTCCAGTGGGTTCCCGCCTCCCAACTTCTCTGAGCCCTCGGGGTCCTTGTGGCCTGGCCATTTAGTCCATTGTGTGCAAAAGCGTGCCGCTCAGAGGTAAAACAACCCAACGCAACGCTCCCTACCCTCCTTTTTCTTTTGCAGCCCTCGGGGCTGCTTGCTACTCTGCTGAGGCTGTTATCTGAATTTGAACTATGCGAGATATTTTGTGGCTTTATCAAAGAAATTTATGACAATTACATAAACATGTGAAATTAAGGACAATGAAACAAAGCTCGGTGTTGCTGAACAAAATTTATTTTTGCAACTCGAGGTTTCCATACTTAAGTGGTTATTCGTTGCGATTGACTTGTAAATTGCATTGACTTATCAGTAGCAATCTTGTTTCACCACCGTTACATTTTTGTTCTCGCTATGAAGTTAGGTTTGACAACGTTTTATATACTCCACCAGGGATCTGTAATCGTGGGGGACTAAGTGGCCAGTCCCATTTTCCTGTCTGCATCCGCCATTCCTTTAACATTATGTGTTCACGAAATATTCTCCAACTAAAAGATATTACTTAACAGCTTGCTTAAGTTAAATCTTTAACGTTTCATTCATTAAAGATTAAAATTTCATGTTTTTCAGATAGCATAATAATTATAATGGTGATTCGGGAATGGATTCGTTGTCGGATAATTCGAAATCGTTTTCTTCGCCTCTGGTTCCTTGTATTTAGGACGAAAACCTTTTTGCTGTTTCCATGCATAACCATACATCTCACGTTTGAATAGGCTATTAATCAAATCGATAGGGAATGATATATAGGTGGGGAGAAAAAGAGTTATCATCTCCCCCTAGAAGGATTTTAACAACCGGAACGAGGCGAACATTACGGTAAAACTCATGCACCGTGAGTAAAACTCATGCAAGACTAGTTCTGGTAAAGAAATGCCAAAACTCCTTTTGAATCCGTTTCCATTCAATCCAGTGACATCCCTCACCACCCGTTCCCTTATTTCTTTTCCCAGATAAGGTTCACTGAATCAAATACACTGCTCGACATTTAAAGTGCCCCCCAAGAAGGACATGTCGTACAAACATGCAAATAGAAGAGTGGGTGTGCGCAGTTCAGATATTCAAATGATGGTAATACGGAGCCAATGACGTGTGTGGTTCATGAGATGAAAGGTGCAAGAAGGAACAGGGATGGTATTGTATTTATGCAGGTGGAAGTCGCGCGAACGTTTGAGATTAGGTGGTTCCGCTTGGAAATTGTTCAGCGAACGCCGTTGGCAGGTTTATCGCCATTTGGATGCTTTTGAGAGAGGAAGAATTATAGGCCTAGAAGCTGGATGGACTACACGTCGTGTCACTGCCCATGTTCATCGGGATGCACGAACTATTGAATGCTGTTGGCAACAATGGCGAAATGAAGATTCTAGTGTGTGTCGCAGAGGGAGTGGTGCCGTTCCATAGACATCAGCACGGTTTGATAGGTGCATTGTTTGACATGCTCGTTCGTCACCACAGAGCACTGCAGGCGATATTCGACGAGCTCTGTCAGCAGCCATGGACGTCCCCATAACGACCTGAACGGTAAACTGAAGTTTGTATGAGGCACACATGCGCTCTAAGCAACCGTTACGTCGACTGCCATTGACTGCAAACCATCGCAGCGCTCCTCTGGCTTGGTGCCGAAGTTGTGCGAACTGGAGTCAAAAATGGAACACTTGTGTTTAGTGATGAATCCCGTTTCTGTCTGGGTGCTGATGATCGTCGGGTCCGTGTATGGTGACAATCTGGCAAGAGGACAGATCCAGCTTTTGTTCGCGACCGGTACACTGCCCATCAGCCAGACCTAATGGTATGGGGTACTATTGGATATGACAGCAGGTCACCTCTTGTCCACATCACGGGAACACTGACAGCTGCACGATACGTTAGCGCGATTCTGCAGCCCGTTTTGTTACTATTCCTGGGAGGCATGCAGCAGCCCATTTTCCAGCATGACAATGCCCGTGTACACACTGCTAGGGTCTCCAGACAATGTTTGCAACATGTTCAAGCATTGACATGACCAACACGATCTCCATATTTATCCCCAATGGAAAATCTGGGGTACCACATTGGATGACTTATGCAATCCTCTCACAGGCCGGCACGGAATCTCGATGAATAATGGGATCAAGTCAATGCTGCTTGGTGTGCAATTCCTCATGGACATATCCATCGACTGTATGACTCCATGCCACGCCGTATTGCTGCCTGTATTGCCGTTCACGGCGGTGCAACCACCTACTGAGGCAGTCATATTATACTGATTATCTGTTCTTCTAGCTGCTGTAAGTGGCTGCAAATTAAATCATGGTATGCCAATATGTATTGCTATGTGTGTGTGCTACATTTCACCCTATCTCCCCACTCCTTCTGTTGGGGTAATTTCAATGTCGTGTAGTGTATATGATACAATATCAAGATCGCCTGAAAAGAGCAGAAAAGGACCCAAGTTAGCAGAACCACATTAAACCCATTAAATACAGTGTGCCAAGAAAGTAATGAGACTGAAATAAAGTAAAAATAAGCGGACCTTGGCAATCCCGCTAACCATATCAGTTGTGATTGTGTTTTTGTTTCATATTGGGCATGCTTTGGGCATCGTGTATTATTGCTCCATCAGAAATCCATCAGTGAATCAAAGTGTGAACGCAACGTTTTGTGTAAAGCTAAGGAAAAGCCCTAGTGAAGCACATGAAATATTACGAACGGCTTATTGGGATGAGTCTCTGTCTAGAGCATTGCCATTTCGATGGATTAAGCGTATTTCAAGAGGACGAGAGGAGGAGGATCCTTACGTTGAACGAGAGAAAACGACCTCCCACCCAGAATCGATAGACAAAGTATTCAATGTACTCGCAAGAAACCGTCCGATTGACACTCAGAATGATGGCAAGTGAACTAAATGGGAATAAGGAATCGAAAAGGTTCATAATTACAACAGACTTAGATAAGAGCAAATGCGTTTCAGGTGTCAATCCCCTCTCCTTATTCCACCTACCTGGCTTAAGCAGGCATTTATTTTCTATCTCCCAAGTTAGAATTCAGATTGGAAGCTCACTGATTCGATACAGTCGATGATATTGTGAAGGACGGGACAGCAGACTAGTTTTCAAACCTTTTTCTAAGTTCATAAGAGCACTGTAATAAGTGAATTCGGTCCCCACGGGGACTCTTTGGAGAAAAACAGTTAATGAACATGTTGCTTTATGTATCATTGTTCGTATTTTATTTCAGTTTCATTACTTTGTTGCCTACAATGCATATATTAGGATCGCAGAGCAAAAACTAATCAACGTTCTTTTATTCTTTTCTCGTCTGCTGTCTTTTTATGGCAAAGCACAGATCATGACTTTCAATCCTCGAGCTTCGGGCCTCGACTGCCACGATGGTTAATAAGAACGTCATTATTCCATAGATGGCGGGGGGCAGGTGTGGCTCAGTCGGTAGCACGCCAGACTCGTATTCTGTAGTTCCCAGGTTCGAGTCCCAGCTGGGTAAGCATTGAGATTTATCTCCACAAAATTCCCCGCCCTGCCCACGGTCAGTAGGGGACACCGATGGGCTTGGAAAGGCCGCTGTCCGTCGGATGGGACGTTAAGCCGTGGTCCCGTGTGCGGGAGAGCCACACCCTCTGCACGTTAAAGAACACGCTGGATGGCCTTGACGGGATGCTACCATCTGTCTCCCAACAGCTGTTCCAGTGGGTCCCCTCCCCCAACCTTCTCTGAGCCTTCGGGGTCCATGTGACCTGGCCATTTAGCCCATGGTGTGCAAAAAAGTGCCGCTCAGAGGTAAAACAACCCTACCCAACCCCTACACTTAACAATGCTTTAATTGCAATAAAATATGTAAAAATTTTTAATTGCAATAAAATAATGCTTTAATTGCAATAAAATATTTGTGCACACTGAAGAACATGCTGGATGACCTTGTCCGGAGGATTCCATCTCGTAGCATTTATCGAGTGGATTCCTTCTCTCAACCTCATCTGAGACCTTGGCGTCATTGTGACCTGGCCATTTAGCAAGATTGTGTGCAAACAAAAAACGCTCACAAGGCTCAACAAACTCTAAAAAATCAAATAATTCCAACTATAGGCTACAAATTTAATTTAACACAATGAAATAACTCTCCTACACTTAGGGGCGGGGGTGGCTCAGTCGGTAGCGCGCCAGGCTCGTAATCTGTAATTCCCAAGTTCGAGTCCCAGCTGGGTCAGCGTTGAGATTTATCTCCGCAAAATTCCCCGCCCTGCCCACGGTCAGTAGGGGACACCGATGGGCTTGGAAAGGCCGCCGTCCGTCGGATGGGACGTTAAGCCGTGGCCCCGTGTGCGGGAGAGCCATACCCTGTGCAGGTTAAAGAACACGCTGGATGGCCTTGACGGGAGGCTACCATCTGTCTCCCAACAGCTGTTCCAGTGGGTCCCCTCCCCCAACCTTCTCTGAGCCTTCGGGGTCCATGTGACCTGGCCATTTAGCCCATGGTGTGCAAAAAAGTGCCGCTCAGAGGTAAAACAACCCAACCCATAGATGGCGGCAAAGGAATGGGGAGCAGTTTCCCCCATCTGGAAAAACGGATCGAATAATTAATTTGTTAGGTAATATCGGTTGTACCAAAAATTAATGCTTTTTTATTGCTGATTTTTTAAAGTAGTATGAAAGGACGTATAGCATGGATTAAAAAGAAAGCGTTTCAAGGTTTAACTCAACTGTATTCATTAAAAAAAAAACAGCATATTTTATATTATGCATTAATACGTTACCGATTAACTTATGAAAAAAAATCATGGAGAAATATGTATTATAATAACTTTACACATTATTAATTCTTCAAAACCTATTTATTCATTTAATGAATAAGGCCGAGTGGTTAGCACGCTTGGCTACTGACCGGAGGGACCTGGTTCGAGCCCCCGGTAAGGTATGGAGGTTTGTGCCGCTTTTCTGCAGAAGTGCTGCCATCCTCACAGACTTTCTACTATGAGGTTAGACCTCTCGGCAAGCATCTGCTTGAGACGGGGTATTTATTTATTTTTCTGTACTACACATGTGCAACATACATTACAATTATTTCGACATATGCAGATTTTTTAACTAAGACACGATTACATTTTTGAAATTGGGAAAATGGATTTTAATATGTCTATTGTAAATTCTAAAAATAATTACTATAGAAGACAATTTCTTAATTATCACGGAGATAGCAAGAAACAAAGGAAGTTTATGAATAATTTAATTGGTAATAGCAAAAAATGCACAGTTCTCCCGAATTCTTTGGACAAATTAAAAAATGATCTGTAGATCAAGGCAATGACTTTAATTTGCGCTTTATTAGTCTTACAGAAAACATTACGAGAGTTCAATCTAAAAACATAAATAGAAATATTCATCACTCTACTCGAAATGATAATACAATGTTTTTATTTCCAACAACTGAAGATGAGATATTAAATATAATTCTGAAATTTCAAGATAACAAAAGTGTGGGGAATGATGGGTATCTACAATCATTTTAAAAAAGTGTGAGGATTACGTTGTCAAACCCTTAGCCCATATTTATAATTTATCTCTTGAAAAGGGATATATGTTATATTGTTTAAAATATATGTTATATTGTTTAAAAAGCAAAGAGAATAGTTTTCATAATATTAAAAATTCATGACTTCAGTTAATCTAAAATCATTGACTGTAAATGTAATTCAGTAGAAAATGTCAAAGAAATTTATTATCTTGAAGTAAAAATTGATAGAAATTTAAGCTGGAATAAAAAAAAATACCTCCTCAAGCAGCTGCTTGCCACAGAGGTCTGACAGGAGCCTGTCAGTTTAATATGTCATAGTAGAAGGATTTGTGAGGATGGCGGGTCCTCAGCAGATTTTTCAGCAGATTTTTTTGCCAACTGCATGCGGTGTTCCCAAGGTGGTCACCCTCCCAAGTACTGACCGCGCCCAAAGCTGCTTAACTTCGGTGATACCTTACATAAATAAATAGACCAAAAAAGGTGAGATCAATGCTTCACAGGTTGTACTATTTAAGAAAAATATTGAATAATGATATGATAAGGGTACTATACTTTTCTTGGATCTAGTCTGCCCTGAGTTATAGAATTTTATGCTATGGTGGAACATATAAAACTGCACTTTAACCTATGTTTATGTTGCAAAACAAAATAATAAAGAATATAACCATTCCACAAAAAATTTAAATATATATGATAAATACTGTGAATTAAATATATTTCCTTTAAGACACCTTTAAGACACCACCGAAATGAAGAAACGACTTACATAGTTCCCAAAGCAAAAAAATACTTCACAAACACTATTTATATCTTGCACTTAAGTTATTTAATTCCTTACCACCTGATCTCAGAAATTACATTTGTGAATATTCCACATTATAATGAAAATTTGAAACAGTTCCTCCAAAATATAACTGATATGGAGCCTTACTTTCATACTTTAAGGTAGCTCCTAAAAGTTTCGCTTTTCTGTCTACATGAACACAAAAATAAAAATAATCTGCATAGAAAAATGAAATCGCTTATACACAGTCGTATCAGAATAATATGACCACCTACAATAGATAATACCTAGTAGGTGGTCATATTATTCTGACACGACTGTGTATATATTTGCCACTGTTGTTCGAGAAAAGGATTTGTATACTTTTCTGTTAATCATTAAAGATCATTGAATACTATCATTGAAGATGTTGAAGATCGCACATATTATGTGTTAAAATATTTTGTCACTACTTTATTCCTGTGTTAAATATTATAATAACTTGGATGAACACATGCCCTTGGGTTTTTACATTATAATGAATTACATTTATATCAAAATAAAACCAAGAAGTTAAAAGTTCCAATGTAGGATATCACGTTTGTATAAAGAAATATTTAGATTTTATTAATCATTTTTTATCCCCAAAAATTCTCTTCTCTATCCCAAATGATAAAAAAAATTAGAAATTATCAGTCATCAGTCATTCTGCGAAGAAATTAAAACTCTCTATTTGAACCTTGATGATAAAGAAAATCCACGCAAACCTCATTTATTTATTTATTTTATTAAGTAGTTTGAAACAATAGCTATTATTTTAAGTTTTTCATTAGTACAATTACACACATTTACATTAGTATTTTTACATACATGCATAATTTTATATACATTAAATTTTTACATTAGTACAATATGTCTGTTATATTATACATTAGTACAATTACACACATTACATTAGTATTTTTACATACATGCATAGTACTTTACAAATATTACATTTTCACCTTAGTACAATATGTCTGTTATATTCTACATTAGTACCATTACGCATATTTACATTAGTATTTTATAATAGTATTTTTACATACATACATAGTATTTTAAATACATTACATTTTTACATTATTACAATATGTCCGTTATATTGTAGCTTAGTACAATTACACACATTATATTAGTATTTTACATTAGTATTTTTACATACATACATAGTATTTTACATACATTACATTTTTACATTAGTACAATATGTCTGTTATATTGTAGCTTAGTACAATTACACACATTATATTAGTATTTTACATTAGTATTTTTACATACATATACATAGTATTTTAAATACATTACATTTTTACATTAGTACAATATGCCTATTATGTTGTAGCTTAGTACAATTACACACATTACATTAGTATTTTTACATACATGCATAGTATTTTACAAATATTACATTTTTACCTTAGTACAATATGTCTGTTATATTAGTAGCTTAGTACAATTACACACTAATGTAAATGTACATTAGTACAATTACGCACCTTTACATTAGTATTTTATAATAGTATTTTTACATACATACATAGTATTTTAAATACATTACATTTTTACATTATTACAATATGTCCGTTATATTGTAGCTTAGTACAATTACACACATTATATTAGTATTTTAGATTAGTATTTTTACATACATACATAGTATTTTACATACATTACATTTTTACATTAGTACAATATGTCTGTTATATTGTAGCTTAGTACAATTACACACATTATATTAGTAATTTACATTAGTATTTTTACATACATACATACATAGTATTTTAAATACATTACATTTTTACATTAGTACAATATGCCTATTATGTTGTAGCTTAGTACAATTACACACATTACATTAGTATTTTTACATACATGCATAGTATTTTACAAATATTACATTTTTACCTTAGTACAATATGTCTGTTATATTAGTAGCTTAGTACAATTACGCACATTTACATTAGTATTTTATAATAGTATTTTTACATACATACATAGTATTTTAAATACATTACATTTTTACATTAGTACAATATGTCCGTTATATTGTAGCTTAGTACAATTACACACATTATATTAGTATTTTACATTAGTATTTTTACATACATACATAGTATTATACATACATTACATTTTTACATTTGTACAATATGTCTGTTATATTGTAGCTTAGTACAATTACACACATTATATTAGTATTTTACATTAGTATTTTTACATACATACATACATAGTATTTTAAATACATTACATTTTTACATTAGTACAATATGCCTATTATGTTGTAGCTTAGTACAATTACACACATTACATTAGTATTTTTACATACATGCATAGTATTTTACATACATTACATTTTCGCATTAGTACATACTGTCTGTTATTTCAATGGACAAAATTCTTTCTGCACATATTTTATCTTCCTAAGCATTTTTTGTATTTTTGTGCATTAAATTTCCAATATATATTTTTCTATCTTTATAAATTTTCAGTACTGAAATGTTAAAAAGTTTCACTTATTTTTCGGATACATCTCAATTATTTTTATTTATGATTATGGAAAATCGGTTTTTGCATGAAAATTCAATATTAAGTTTCCCATCTTTTTGTTTAGTTTCTGAGATTCCTTAGTTGTATTTTGGTACGACTAATATTTTCAATGACCAAAATCTCACTTAAGCTTTCGCGAGAGTTGGAAAACCCGTCTTCTGTCACGTTCTTCTGAATGTCATTGACTCTATTAATCGAATGATTGCTCATTTGAAAATGCATTCATTAGTAAGTTAAATATTTATGTCTATAAAATTTGATTTGATTTTTGTCCCCCCCATCCTCTGGAAAAAATTCATTATTCTTAAACCTCCAACATGACGTCACATAATGGATAATGCAAATTATCTTTCACACTACACAACGCTTTCTTACACTTGAATATTTTGCCATGGTATTAATATCGAAAACGTTTTCAAAATGAAAGTTTCACTTGAAATTTTTATTAGTACCACAGTGCAGATTGTAGACAATACAAATAATGCACAGGGAGATAAGAACAATATGCGCAAAAAAATTTAGATTAGTTTATTTAATTACCTTCAAATTTAATGATATTCAATTGCAAGTAAGAATGAAAATTATCTTGTACACAGTAACTCTTCATATAACACCCTCCAACATAACGCCTTTTCGCAATAAAATGATTAGTTTTCGAAGGCACATTTTTAACCTTAAGCGCACTATCCACGCAATAGCGCTGGTTACTTGGCTGACGTTGTTAAATTGCGGGTATTCGACTGCGTAGCGGAATACATTAATGGCATTGGTCTCTCTCTCTCTCAGTGTTTTGCTTAACATCGAGTCAGAAGGTGTGTTGTTGTTTTACCTCTGAGCGGCACTTTTTTGCACACCATGGGCTAAATGGCCAGGTCACACGGACCCCGAAGGCTCAGAGAAGGTTGAGGGAGGGGACCCACTGAAATAGCTGTTGAGAGACAGATGGTAGCCTCCCGTAAAGGCCATCCAGCGTGTTCTTTAACGTGCACAGGGTATGACTCTCCCGCACACGGGGCCACGGCTTAACATCCCATCCGACGGACGGCGGCCTTTTCAAGCCCATCGGTGTCCCCTACTGACAGTGGGCAGGGCGGAGAGTTTTGCGGACATAAATCTCAACGCTGACCCAGCTGGGACTCGAACCTGGGAACTACAGATTACGAGCCTAGCGCGCTACCGACTGAGTCACCCCCGCCCCAGAAGGTGTGATTCTATATGATTTCAACATATCTTGCAATTGTTTACAGCATATTATTATCATTTACCATGAGTATCAAGCGTGCAAAATGCTTCTGAAAATAAAAGGCAAAGAGAGGAATAACATTAAAAGAGACTCTTAAAATAATACTTTATTTCGTATTAAACATTGTCCTATCTAAATGTTAGAGAATTTCAATCTTTACGTCAATTTGGGGGATTTCATTTCGAAAATATATATAACTTCTAAAATATGCATTTAATGGAATCGTCTAACTGAAACTGAATTAAAGATCATAATTAAATCTATTTAAATCTCTATTTTCAAGAATGTTCGCTTAGAATTTAAAGACATGGAAGGATAATATTTAACAAATAATTATCTTGTTTTGTAAAAATCATTCATAATTAATTAATATTGAAATAATCATTACGCAAACCTCTGAAATGCATATATTTATTTTATTAAGTGGTTTGAAACAATAGCTCTTAAGTTTTTATTTCTGAGGTAGTCTTACGATGCATTACTATTGTGAAGGGGGCGGGGGGGGGCTCAGTCGGTAGCGCGCCAGGCTCGTAATCTGTAGTTCCCAGGTTCGAGTCCCAGCTGGGTCAGCGTTGAGATTTATCTCCGCAAAATTCCCCGCCCTGCCCACGGTCAGTAGGGGACACCGATGGGCTTGAAAAGGCCGCCGTCCGGCGGATGGGACGTTAAGCCGTGGCACCGTGTGCGGGAGAGCCATACCCTGTGCACGTTAAAGAACACGCTGGATGGCCTTGACGGGAGGCTACCATCTGTCTCCCAACAGCTGTTCCAGTGGGTCCCCTCTCCCAACCTTCTCTGAGCCTTCGGGGTCCATGTGACCTGGCCATTTAGCCCATGGTGTGCAAAAAAGTGCCGCTCAGAGGTAAAACAACCCAAACAACTATTGTGAAATATTCCAGCTTCCTTAGCTCTTTAAATACTGAGTGAATATTGTTGAAAAATCGAGATTTAAATAGATTTCATTATGATCTTTAATTTATTTTCAGTCGTTTTTTTTTATTAAATATATATTTTAGAAGTTACGAAGCTTCGAAGTGAAATTCCCATTGGCATAACATGGAAATTCTCTAATATTTTGACAGGGAAGTGTACGTAGCGTATAGTCGCTCAAGAAATATCCGAACACTATGGTTGATTACAGAATTCAGAAAAAATATCTGGCAACGTTTTTTTTAGAAATTAGTGATTTGGCAACCTTCGTGTCACGTGATTACAGAATTCAGGAAAAATATCTGGAGCGTGTACAGCAACTGTACACGCTCCAGTTACCGTTCACAGCAAACTGAAGCGTGTGCAGTTACTGCACACGCTCCAGTTTGCTGTGAACGGTAACTGCACACGCTCAATATTTCCGTGAGTGAGCCCACACGATCTAGTATCAAAATAATATGACCACCTACAGTCGCTGAAAAAAGTATCCGAACACTATGGTTGATTACAAAATTCAGAAAAAATATCTGGCAACGTTTTTTTTAGAAATTAGTGATCTGGCAACCTTCGTGTCACGTGCCATAATAATATGACATATTGGTTTACTTTCGAAATTCTCTCAAAACGAATGCTCAAACGAATGCATAATATGAAGTGACTTAGTTACGTTAAATTACGACTGCAATTATCCTATTTACATTTTATTGTTTCTTGTTCCATACAATATGTTCTATCCTATTAATTTATAACTAAAACAAAAAGCAGCTATGTTTTTTTTAGAGATTAGTGATCTGGCAACCTTCGTGTCACGTGACACGAAGGTTTTCAGATCACTAATTTCTAAAAACATCGTTACCAGATATTTTTTTCTGAATTCTGTAATCAACCATAGTGTTCGGATACTTTTTTGAGTGACTGTACGTTTTAAGTTAGGCTGTTTTGTCAAGCAGCAATTTTCATGAAACTTGCTGATACATTCACACCTGAAGAGATTCAAACATGAGCATACAAATAAAATAATATGCGGTACATTCATATTAATACTATATATTAACACTTACATAAAAACATACTAACACATTTTTGCACATGCATACTGTACTTTAAAGTAGCAATAACAAAGTAAAAAAAAAATATGGGGTGAAATGAGTTCCAAGAACACAGTCCCTGACTTTTCCATTATTTTTAATGGGAAATCGTTGTCGCTTAAACGATTTAGAATAAAAACGCACTTCTTCATAGTGTTACATAAGGAATTATCGTATCTGTGCACTTTTTTAATGCTACTGACTCTACAATCAGATATTACTGTAGACAATTTGTTAACCGAAACAGGAAATGACTAAATTTGAATCGAGGAAAGAACCAGCGAATTTCCTTCTGTTATTATGCCCGACTTCATTCTAACTGATAAAATTTTCTCGGAAAAGTTGTTTAAAAGTGGATTTCACATACGTTCTTTCTATTGTCAACGGAAATGAATCCTTTTTTTTATCAAATTTCTGTTTTCCGTTTTCTTATAAAACTCAAAAGATTCCTCAGATTTTAATACAGCCGTATTATTATTATTATGACCAGGGCTTTTTTTTTTTTTTGAGGTTTTGCTGGTATATGCCATATTCCCACCATAGATATAGTAGAAGGGACCTACCGTATATTTCCGCAGATAAGACGATAGTTGAATCCTAAAAAAAGGCCCCCAAAATCCGGGTCGTCTTATAGGACAGATACAAAAAAAACGTAACAATGCTAAAGGAGGCTTTTCCTTTATGCGTGCAACCACCGACTGCGACTGATCTTGAAAATTACTACAACTTATCGAAAAATCTATCATATTATTTAAATACACTATATGATAATACATTACATTGTAATAGTAAATAATACATTACATTGTAATAGTAAAACAATACTAAAACAAAATAAATATTAAAAGTTATGTTTATTGAGCTACTGAGGAAAAAACGGACAAACCGTAATTATTTACTAGTACAGAGTAGGGTATGTCCACAAAATAGAATAGCCCATACGACGCTTTTGTGAATAATCAAGGTCATTTCCCGAATGCCCGAATCAGTGCGAATGTTTGCGAATAGGACATAATTCCGAATACGCTATATAGTATTATTATCCAGATGATGATCGCCGATCTAAACTAAATTCATAGGCTGTTGAGAGTTTGGGGTCGTCTTATAGGACAGATATATGCTAAAACTATAAAACTTTGACGAAAATTTATACCTCGTCTTATCTGCGGAAATATACGGTATATAGTGCACTACCAGAGTTTTCTTGCTGGTAACTTGGGTCCAAACGTTTTATAACCGTGAGCCCAGTTTCATACCAAAATGGCGTTTGTTTATTTCGTAGTAACTTTCGCATTGAGCTCAGATGTTAAAAATTTCATTTTAATGTCGTTGATAAAGTGCCGTTTTACGTTTTGCATGAAATGTCACTAAGAGGTTACAGCTACTGAGATATCTTGTGCTTTTTTAAATTGCTTTAATAGAACTGTGAAAGACAGCAAAATATGTTTTACATCTAAATACTCATTTTATTTTCCTCTGCAAAAAATCCACTTTTTCAAACTGATAGCTGCTTTTTGTTTTAGTTATAAATTAATAGGATAGAACATATTGTATGGAACAAGAAACAATAAAATGCAAATAGGATAATTGCAGTCGTAATTTAACGTAGCTAAGTCACTTCATATTATGCATTCGTTTGAGCATTCGTTTTGAGAGCATTTCGAAAGTAAACCAATATGTCATATTATTATGGCACGTGACACGAAGGTTGCCAGATCACTAATTTCTAAAAAAAACGTTGCCAGATATTTTTTCTGAATTTTGTAATCAACCATAGTGTTCGGATACTTTTTTCAGCGACTGTAGGTGGTCATATTATTTTGATACTAGATCGTGTGGGCTCATTCACGGAAATATTGAGCGTGTGCAGTTACCGTTCACAGCAAACTGGAGCGTGTGCAGTAACTGCACACGCTTCAGTTTGCTGTGAACGGTAACTGGAGCGTGTACAGTTGCTGTACACGCTCCAGATATTTTTCCTGAATTCTGTAATCACGTGACACGAAGGTTGCCAGATCACTAATTTCTAAAAAAAAATATAGCTGCTTTTTGTTTTAGTTATGAATTAATAGGATAGAACATATTGTATGGAACAAGAAACAATAAAATGCAAATAGGATAATTGCAGTCGTAATTTAACGTAGCTAAGTCACTTCATATCATCGCTTTCGTTTTGAGAGCATTTCGAAAGTAAACCAAATATAGTGTAGAACGGCACAAATTTGTCCATTTGCTTTCATTTCCACTTGGCACTGTAAGAAGCTAATCCTTAATGTCCCGTAAGAGGAAAAGATCAGCTTTCTTAGAAGAAATATTGCGAATCAATTGCTTTGGAAAATGCCACTTTTCCATCAAAATTCATATTAAAAGAATAGAAAATCTTTAAAAATTCAAATTGAAGAGCACTATTTTATTCCAGAATTATCAGTCATGAGATATAATTCATTTAAATTACATTTGAACAATATTTGAACTACTCCGATAAATATGAATTGCTTACCAGAATAAATTTCCTACCACAAAATGGCTGTCTCTAGCAAGGTAGGTAGGGGTCAAGGTTTGTCACTAATGCACTATCTAGTTCTCCTTTACGATACCCATCTTTTTCTATTCATATAAAAAAAATCATTCTCATTTATTTAAAAGCCTATTTTTTGCCGAATTTTAATATGCGGTTGATGATAGTTTTCTTTACCCCATTTTCGACTGGACTGCAATTTCACAGTGGCAACCAGGGGTCGATTTATTCTACCTTTCCAGTAAATATAATTGTATTGATATATATATGTTTAACATTTTCACATGTCCATGTTTCCAAAATTTCTCCCCCTCCGCCTGTCATAATAAAAATGTTCGACCACAGTATTCCCACCTTTTTTCTTAGAAAATATCCCTGACTAAAGCAAATGAGGATGATTTAATTCTGTGTTTAGTGTCAATAACGTTTTCTAATGTATATTTATGTCACCTCACAAATGTGAATTTGTTTAAAATTTTGGAGCCTTTCAATTACCATTACGATTCAAAAAGATTCTCTCTTAATAGGTGTCTGAAACCCAGATAATCGTCACAATGTAAAAGACGTAACGAGAGTATTCTCAACACTTGAATGAATCGTCACAATATCTTCCACAATCAATTTAGGCTTTGTTGTTCTGTTAACCTTCTTAGTCACCCGGAAGCGCTTGCTGAAGAAGGAGTCCCCATGCCAATGGGACGTCGGAGGGGGCCAAGCAGCATGCCAAAAGTTAGGTAAGACTCATTTCATGATCATTGCTGAGGCGATTTTACACTCTTTTATTTATAGCGTTGTTTTATGGTTACACTTGAGGTCCGGGTTAGAATCCCCAGTGGGTTTTGCTTTGGGTCTCAGAGTTGTTATTTTAACAAAGAAAGTTAATTTTCAATAAAAGTTTTACTTATTCCAATTATTTTCCAATTATTAGCCTTAATTTAAGTAAAAAAAAACTAATTTCTGGTATCACACTAATATTTGTATTTTGTCAAATTTGAAAATATAAACTGTTTAATTCGATTTTCCCGCCTTTATTGTGTAGCGATATCGCAGTATTCCGTGGGAAGGTTGAAATGTTCTAGATCCGGGTTAGAATCCCGAGTGTACTATGTGCTTAATGATTCCATATGCCATGTAGTCAATATTTTAACAAATAATATGGTTTAAAGAAATATTATTTAATCCAATTTCATTTCTAAATATTATATTTAAGTAACGAAATGAATTTGCCCTATCATATTTGAAAAGTTAGACTATTTTAGCTTTTAATAAATTGTGAAACATTTTCCGGAATAGCTGCATTTTAAAAAAAATTGTTTTTTGTGTAATTCTAAACTCTCTTTTCTCTGATGTACAAAAGATTAACTTTTGATAATGTCTTGTGCAACATTTAGAAATTTTAAAGCATGATGAGCCATTTTTTAGGTAAGGCAAGAGAGGCGAACCTTATAAGGGGATAAATGAATGGACAATAATAAAATATGTACCTAAATATGGGATAAATAATGAAATAGTACAGAAGGAGATGGAATCTCCGGTTATAATAAATAATAAATTTTATATGAATGGTATATAGGATTCTGCCCATGCGGAGCCCCTATAGGATACTAATAAGTTAACGGTAAAGATGTTTTTTCACATATTCCACGTAACTTGTAAAATTAAAATTTTTAAAGATTGGGATGTATATATTTCTGATAGATTAGAGCAATTTTTCCCCCATCATGAAATGTTTCCATAACATTTGCACAATCCGAGGAAACTGACAAATGTGTATATTTCTCGGCCATAAGAAAAGCGCATGCGCATCTGTCTCAATAATCGCACAGTTTCTTTGCATCATTAGTGAGTCTGTGAAAAACGTCACGTGGCATAATTGCGTAAAATCAACAGACGTTAAAATTTTCATTGTTGTCGCAATACTTATTTTATTTACATTTTTCATCGTTGCAAAATCTGGCAACTGAAAAATTTTGTAGTGGAAAAGAAATCATTTTTCATTTGCAAGATAGAAAATTAAACTTTTTTTTTTACAGTCGCTCAAACAAATATCCGAACACTATGGTTGATTACAAAATTCAGAAAAAATATCTGACAACGATTTTTTTAGAAATTAGTGATCTGGCAACCTTCGTGTCACGTGACACGAAGACGTTAGTGTCGTGACCATGTCACGTGACACGTGACACGAAGGTTGCCAGATCACTAATTTCTAAAAAAATCGTTGTCAGATATTTTTTCTGAATTTTGTAATCAACCATAGTGTTCGGATTTTTTTTTTGAGCGACTGTACCACGGAATTTGCTTTCATTCTCTTTTTTCTCCTATGTGATGGCGCGAGTGGCGTGTCCAATGCGATTGCGCAGTTGATCCCTCGGCAGTTCCCATATTTCATTGTTACTTGCACTCACTTGGCAATCAACCAATGAATAATGAGAATTGTCGAGGAGCCAACTGCGCAGTCTCAGAGTCTCCCCAGATGCTACTCACGCTACGTCACTTCTAATTGTTATTCAATTATTTTCAATTTATTGTTTCTTCCCTTTATATAACGTAAATTATATATTTCATTATGAAAGCAATAAACGGAACTACCGAAATATTAGTGAATTTCCGTGTTTGGTGAATGGGAATGCCACTTCTAAGCGCTATATCTTCTAAAATATGCATATGAGAGGAAAATAAAAGACAAAATCAGAGTTATTTAAATCTCGATTTTCTGCAATATTCTTTCAGTTTTTAATTGCTTACGGGGAATATTTCACAACAGTAATGCGTCTTAAAACGTTACCTCGGAATATAATTGAACTTAAATAATACGTATTGTTTCAAAACATTTAAAGAAGTATACATTTTAGATGTTTGCTAATCATTATTACATTATTAAATATTTATGAATAATTTTTATGAAACAAGGCAATATATTTATTAAATGTTTCAGCTTCTATAACTCTAAATTCTGAACGAATATTGTTAAAAATCGAGATTAAAATAAATTTGATTGTAATCTTTATCTTCAGTCACATTTTTTCCATTTAATGCATATTTTAGAAGTTATAGAGCTTCGAAATTGGATTCCCATTGATATAACATGGGAATTGTCTAATATTTAAGTGTGACAGTTTATATGTCAAACACAACGGAAAAATATCATTGAAATATTGAAACCTGCGTCATGTTGAGACATGAAATCTGCTGCCAAGTCTTAGGTCTCAGTACTGTAAACGGATGAAACAAACACAAAACAACGAAGCTTATCATAGAGAGCAACATTTTGGAATATCCCTACTTCCACTGTTCTAAACGTGAAAAGGGTTAAATTTTACATTTCTAAGTATATATATTTAAAATGTGTGTCTTTGAAACCATCGCGATTAACTCCGAACTAGTTTCAGTTTCATTATTAACACTTTAGTTTCAGGAAGTCGTCAGTTTAATTCAGTGGTTCTCAAACTTTTTGGGACGAAATCTCCATTTTATTTATTTATTTATCTAACACCCCCCTCCCCTCCCCTACTTCATGGGAGGATATGTGGATCTATGAACATCCCCAATAAAACTCAAGTGTCCCCATCAGGATCTTTTGTTGTTTTGATCATACAGAGTATTGCGAAATATATAATTGTTATGTAACAGGTTTTTATTCGTAAAACCTAATGGACATACATTGCTCGATATTCTAGATATTACAAGAGACGATATATGAATGTTCATTTAAGTTTAATAAGGCACGTGAACCTTTCTCTTACAGAGCCGTGAGGAAACTCTCAGCTATTACAATTTTACGTACAATGCTGCTTGAGGTGTTTTTTTTTATTATTTACACCCAAGAGAATTATAGAAGTTATTTTGAAGCTTTTCTGAGTGTGAGGTTTTAAAATTTCAAGAATATTTTTTTATTCAGAGTTTGGTAAAATCGCCTAAACGCCACATTTCACAACTATGTGCTGTAACTTTCGCACTCTGTGCTTTAAATTTATTCTTTTCTGATCATTTCTTCGTTTCATAAAACAGAATACTATATAAAATTTGATATAAATGTAAACTAACATATTTATTTCTCATTTCTCTGAGTGATATCGTTTAAAGCTATACGTATATGGTGATTTTTTTTTTCTTTTTGGAAAAGAGAGTTCTAAGTTCCCTTTGATCTCTCTTGCAGGCAAAATCCAGCAGCTTTGACGGCTGGTAAAGAAATTGTTAAAAGCCTTGAGCTTTCTTAATGTTTCCTTAGAACCTTTTCTTGAAGGGTCCATATTTGCTGGTCCTTCATTTGCTGCAGGCTCCCCAAGCCTTCTCCGCAAGCCTTCTTGATGGCTCCCCTGGGAGGTTCCGTTGCCCAAGAAGGAGACTCGAGACCAATGGGCCGCCGGGTCGAGACGACTGCATACAAAAAGATAGGTAAGGATTTGCTTTCATTCCACTCTTATGCATTCAAGTTGCAAACATTCTCCTTAAGAGGTCAATTCAAGTTATTTCAATTAATTGGAGATCGAAATGTAATTCGTATTTTAAAATCAATTTTCAAAACTCATTACGTCATCCACCTCCCACACCGGAACTCGGGACTTCCTGATTCCTTTTAACTGGAAGACCAACTGCTACTTAACACGAGGTCCTGGGTACTTGTCTGAGAGGCAAATGATGTGATGTTTTTCATGCTCGCCTATCCATAACTAAAATTCTGGCTCCAAACTGCGAATTTCTTTTTCAAATACGTCCATGCTGACCTCCGATAAACTGTCTTGTTATGAGTAACATACGATAAGTATACATGCATGCTAGGATGCTGCATAAACATTGTTACATACCCGTTAGGTTTTAAAAAACTTCCAGAACCTGACATATAAACTCCCTTTAAAGGAAATCCTGCCACTACTTCTTTCATATTCTTACTAAGGGAATTTCGAAAATGCAACCTCTTTAACTTAACTGGTAAGAGTATAACCAGGAGGTGAATAGTATACGTTTTTCATGCATGCCTCTTTCTGATTCTAAAATTGCATTTATTTTCAGTGAATGATTTGTTATAACATTTATTACTCATGTTTTAATTTTTTTACATACGTACTCACGACTAGCGAAGTTGCTGATAAATAACTAAACGTATATTGTTGAAAAAACTACATTTCAATAAATTTTGTTTCTTGTATCTTCAATTTATTTCCATGGACATTTTTCGTGAAAAGTTTATTTGCAAAGTTAGGGAGGGAGCTTTGAATGCAGTTTTCTATTCACATGACATGTAAGTGTCCCGCTACATGTTGGACGCTGAAAGTATTTATTGCACAAGAAACTGAAAAAAAGTTATGAAATTGCCTTAAGAAAAAGATGCATAGAGTAATATATTACTTGTACGTAGGAAATATGCAACTGATATATGATACATCTACTGCATCTCGCCACTGCACACCAATTCTAACAAGGTCCTGTTTGACATTGTCTGCCACCGTATCCTAGGTCTCCCCTTCTTTCTGAGGCCTTTAGGCACACTGTTCATAACCCTATTCGCCAATCTATAATTATTCATACAGGCAACATGGCCAAACCAACGGAGTCTCTCTCTGCACAATATGCTGCTTAAAGGAGGTTGCCAACTCCTTTGCCTAACCTCAGCATTAGTTACAAAGTTGAACCACCTAATGCCCAAGATACTGCGTAAGCATCTGGAATCAAAAGCATCTAGTTTCCTGTTATCTTGTTTGCAAAGTGTCCACGTTTCACTACCATAACTAACCCTAGAAAGAACCAAACTATTATACAGCCTAATTTTAGTCTTTAGGTGTATACGCCTATTTCTCCACACTCTCCATAGATTCTTAAAAGTCCCGGCAGCAATCCCTATTCGTCTGTTAATCTCATGCCGCACATCACCATTATCTGTTACATAGCTCCCAAGATAATTAAACTGTGACACCTGCTCAAGATTGCAACCATTCAGATTAACTGAATCACAGCCTGCCTGACCAATTTTCATCACTTTAGTTTTCTCTCTGTTTATAACCAAACCTACTCTACTACCAGTCTCATCAACAGCTCGAATGAAAGACTTCATCTCATCAACATCATTTGCCAAAAGGGCTAAATCATCAGCATAATCTAAATCAGACATTTTCATATCTCCAGCCCATTTAAGGCCAAAATCTTTCCCTTGAAGTGAATTTCGCATAACATAATCAATAACCAAACTAAAGAGAAAAGGAGACAAAATGCACCCTTGTCGAACACCAGAAGTGATGCTAAACCAATTGCTACAAGCCTTACCAACTCTCACACACGACTCAGTGTTATTATAGAGAGCTTTCATAATATTAACTAACTTGTCTGGTATACCATATGATTTCACAATCAACCACACATTATGACGATCAACAGAGTCGAAAGCCTTTTTGAAATCAACAAAGCTAGCAACCAAACTCTAAACATTTCTCAAAAATCTGCCTAAGTGAAAAAATCTGATCCACACATCCCCTACCACTTCTGAATCCACATTGCTCATCACGCAATTGACTGTCAACCAGATTCTTAATTCTATTAAGCACAATCATGGAAAAAACTTTACCTGGAACAGAGAGTAGGCTAATACCCCTATAGTTATCACAAGAACTGCGATCACCTTTTTTGAAAATAGGGATAACAATAGCTCTGGTAAAATCCTTAGGAACCATGCCTTTATCATAAAAGATATTCAGAATTTCAGTCATCCAAGTGGTAACCGAAACATTTCCAGCTCTAAGCATTTCTGTAGTAATTTCATCTACCCCTGGGGATTTATGAAGTTTAAGTTTAGAAACAGCCAAAATAACTTCAGATTGTGTTATATATTGTGATTGTGTATAGGGCCAACATTAATGCCATCAATGCATCTATCATCATTGCAAACAATGGGAATAGAACTAACCACATTGTTTAGAATATCACTGAAATGCTCAGCCCACCTAGCCATGACAGAATCCTCACCTTCTATAACCTTACTATGTTTATCCTTCAATCCCTGTATACCTGTCCGTTTTCTACCACACAAAACATTAACTATCTGGTACAGCTCTCTGCTGTTGTGCTGTCTAACTGCTTCCTCGGCTTTGTCAGCCAAACCATCAAGCCAAAGATTCTTATCAGCAGCTAACTGATCTTTTACACGTTTATTAAGTTCTCTGTAATGATTTCTATTAGTACTAGTAGGGTATTGATTAAGGACATTCCTGCAGTTCTTTCTTTCCGAAATAAGCTCAAGTGCCTTATCACTCAGATAATTCTGTCTCTCCTGCTCCTTTTTTCCTAAAAGAGTACTATTAGTGTCCAAAAAAGCCTGTTTAAAATGATCCCATTCTTCCTCAACTTCGGTAGTAAGCATACCATGACTGTCATAATGACCAAGTAACCTATCATGGTAAACTTTGGCTATAACTGGGTCTTTCAGAGCTTCAGTATTAAAAGTAAATTTTTTAACCCTAGCACAACACTTTTTAAGTTTAAGTTGCAAGACACTTTTAACAAGGTAATGGTCAGATCCAATTTCAGCTCCCCTATATGCCCTGGTATTTCTAACAGAACTAGCCCATTTGCTGTTAATTAATATATAATCAATCATATTCCTATGCAGCCCATCAGGTGAAACCCATGTGTACTTAGGTATGTCGCGGTGTTTGTAATATGTGTTAGTTATTCTGAAACCATTGAGTTTACTTACCTGTAGGAGACGTTGCCCATTGCCATTGCAGTTACCAATACCAAAAGGGCCTATTACTCCTCCCCAAAGGTCAGAGTCAGTACCAACTTTGGCATTGAAGTCACCAAGAACAAGGGTAATATCTCCTTTCTTGACAGAATTCAAAATATCCTGAAGTTGTTCATAAAACCTATCCTTCTCATCCTCATCAGCATCCTCAGTGGGGGCATAACAGCAGATAACATTCAGGTCTTTAACGCTTGTCTGAAATTTTGCTGTAAAAAACCGTTCATTAATGCACTCATATCCTAGAAGAGCTTCACTAGCATATCTGCTGAGAAGCAGACCCACGCCTTGGTGATGCTTATTGTCGTCAGTCCCTGAAAAGAGAAATTTAAGATTATTTTTAAGAATCTGACCTTTATCTGTCCATCTGGTCTCTTGCAAGCCAAGAATATCTAAATTATAATGGTGGAATTCTTGTGTGAGGACATCAAGAGAAAAAGCTCTGTGCAGAGTCCTCACATTCCAACTACCTATGGAGAGAAAATGGTTAGTGGGATGTTTAAAGAAACTATGTTTATTGAGAGAGGGAATGCCGACAATATCAAACAGCCCCCTAATCGCAGACATGGGGCAAAGACCCGTTCCCCCACCACAAAAGGCTGAAGTCATCTACACTGGAAGACTTCCTCCAATGTAGAATTTGACGATGCCAATAGAAGCAAAGAGTTCAGGTGCCTGCGATGATTTCTACTCAGGATTATCCACCAGCTGATAAACGTATCCTGCGAATCTATTCACTTGGGGCTGTCAACCCACAAACAAACAGAAAACACAGCGGAAGATTTTCCCTCCACAGAAGCCCACCAGTGCAGCAAAATCAGGATCCATAATCAAGCTCAGAGCCATATATCTGTCCAGTCCAGTGGGTTTATATGGTCAGCACCAGGACCCTGTGTGGTTGACCACTCCTCAGCAGGGTAGAAAAAAAAAGAAAAGTAGCCATAGTTGTCCAGATCAGTAGGCCACACTAATCTGGCAGCCCTCCCCTTCCGTTCACTTCCACAAGAGAGTATCTCTTTTGGAAGGTACTAACGGTCTGCACCACGAGAAGGCGGGGTCGGTTATTAGGTGCTAGGACTGGCCGATTCTGTGCATAATCACAGGGGATTGGTGCATAGCTCTCCTTCCAGTGACTACCTAGCTACCATTTTTACAGACCATTACCATTACAGATGTAGCTCAGGATAGACTTGCTTGGAGAACTAAATTGCACGGTCTGGTTGGACCTCCGTAGCCCATGGCTGCTTGAGGATGATGATGATGATATGATACAAGGTTTTTTACCAACTATAAAATGCACGTACAGTAATTAGTATGTAAAATATGTGAAATTAAAGTGAATTTGTGTATGCAGTGAACTGTTCTAAAGGTTTAAGGAAAATTAACGTATAATAAGAAGCATTTTAATGTTACATTAAATGGTTTCCATTCAAGCCAATGAAGAATCGTCATAAGATTGATTCTTCCTTTCGTAGTAAACATTCATATCTTGTTTTGATTGGCGAATTCAAATTCAGAGTTAAAACCTAATTTATCTTCGCTTGCATTACTATGTCGAATAAATCTTGTAGTTTCACATTTCCACATTTCTTAAGTGATCACATGACAAAAGTTGCAGCATCTATCTCTATTTGCCCTCTTTTCCTATTGCTTTTCTCTCGTCATTTCTGGGGCGGGGGTGGCTCAGTCGGTAGCGCGCCAGGCTCGTAATCTGTAGTTCCCAGGTTCGAGTCCCAGCTGGGTCAGCGTTGAGATTTATCTCCGCAAAATTCCCCGCCCTGCCCACGGTCAGTAGGGGACACCGATGGGCTTGGAAAGGCTTGGAAAGGGATGGGACGTTAAGCCGTGGCCCCGTGTGCGGGAGAGCCATACCCTGTGCACGTTAAAGAACACGCTGGATGGCTTTGACGGGAGGCTACCATCTGTCTCCCAACAGCTATTCCAGTGGGTCCCCTCCCCCAACCTTCTCTGAGCCTTCGGGGTCCATGTGACCTGGCCATTTAGCCCATGGTGTGCAAAAAAGTGCCGCTCAGAGGTAAAACAACCCAACCCAACTCGTCATTTCTTCGTTTCTTATGTGAAATGAAAGCTTAAGAAGTGTCGAATTAGTGCAGGGAATGTGGTCATTTTCTCGCCCTAAGACGGGAGTTTTAAGTGTCAAAATTTCCTGCGATCACTGAAAAGTAAAAAATAAAGTATTTAATTTCAAAAGGCCGAGCTTCCTAAACACACCCTAAAAAAGTTAAAAATGAAACATATAGTGATGAACTCACTTGCTGAATTCCTATTACCTTCAGAAGAAAAATAGGGCATCTCAGCTGATTTCTAGAACTGAATAAAAATTGCCGTCGCCATCTGTTCCTTTGAAGTTAACAGTAATTGCCATAAATGATTTCATCACTGACAGGCTTTACTTTTCTTTTTTAACTTTTTTACGGCACGAAAAGAATTATTGGCATTAAATCTTTTAATTTATATATTTTATTGCCATTCAAATAATTTTCTTTTCTTTTCTTAACAATCTTAACAATCTTTAAAAAAATGGTCAAATTGACAATTTTTTTAAGGAATGAGATATGGGTGAAATGTAGTTGACATTTATTTATGTGCATATGATGTCAAGAAATCTAATGACTGAAAATGTAAAAAAAAGGAGGAATGTCAGGAAAGAGTTTCGTTTAAGCATTGAATTATATTTAGCATTCATAAATGGCATGGGCGGATCATTTGAAAAAGTATCAGTCTAATTAACAATTACTTAGTTCATAACTTAGTCAACAGGGTCAGTAACTATCGGAGTAGCCAAGCACCCCCAAAAATTAAATTTATATCATTAGGATTGATACTTATGTACGATGTGATGTTCAGTTGTAAACAGTAATAGTATTCATTTATACTCTGTGAAATGAGAACTTATTTCATACAAGGATTCTGAGTTTGCTTTGTTCTTCTTTTTCAGCGAAATCCAGCAGCGATAAAGCTGGTAATGGAAATTAGTAAAAGCTTTATGCTTCCTCAATGTTTCTTTAATTTCTTTTCAAATGGGGGCAAGGCATATGCTCGCTCCTTTATTTGTGGCCGAATCCCTAACCATTCTCGGCACAACTCCCAGGTCTGTGTTTTTTTGGCATTTTGGAATTTTTTATCATCTTTTGGTATGTGTTATTTTCGTTTTTTTAATAAAAAATAGTTTTTTACGAGTTTTTTCCTTTAATGTTTTGTTTTTTTAATAAAAAAGTTTTTTATATAATTTGTTTTTCGTTTTCCAATTTCCCATTTTTCGTTTATTTTAACAAAAAATAGTTTTTTATGCAATTTGTTTTATTTTACATGACTTTTCGTTTTTTTTCGTTTGTCCTTGAGCCGCCAACAAGGCCCGGGTTCGAATCCTGGATAAGGCATGGACGTCTGCTTCTCAAAATCCAACCTCAACGTCCCCGTGCGTGAGAGGTGGGCAACGTCATTGGCTGACCATTTCTCGATCTCCCTCTTAAAAGACAAATAAAAAGAAGCTCAGCTGATGACGGCTAATGAGGCTCTGGTCGAATTCTTTTCTAATCCCATTTTTATTTCAGCTAGGAGTTGGCTTGCATAATACCAAGTTCTTTACGGAAGGGAAATAACTGAGGCACATAAAATATGTTGTTTTACTTTGTTGACTGACTGTAGAATCAAACCCATGAAACTCAACGTCAATTGTTTCATTCAATTTGTGATACGAAACTTCACGATAATCGAGAATGTCATCACACACAAAGGTCATCGAGAATTTACATCCTTGAGGAAACATCGCGAACATTTCGTTTCTGCCTTTTTCAAGACACAGAAAGCCCATATTTCTAGAGTTCATATTGTTCCTCTTGTTGGAAAGTGAGAATTTGCCTTTGGTTAATTAGAGTAGCATTTTCCTATTCCACAATCTTTTCCCGCATTCATATGTCGGAGTTCATTTACTTCTTCACCAGCTGTCACGGAAAATAAGATAGTGTCGATCAGTTCTCTCAAATAAAGGAGGTGATCAGTGATATTGATTTTATCGCTTTCAATTGCACAGATAAACTTAGAGAACACCGCATTGAAGGCTTTATTTCCCTTTTTCAATCAATCTTTCATTTGCCACTTTTTTCGTGGGCGCTTCGGACCCCTGGACCCACAGGTACGTACTTGTCTCTGATCTTAACTTTTCTGCACACAAAAGGTTTAATGACCAGATCACAAAAATCTCAAACAGATTAGAGAAAGAGGAAGAAAAGGGGTTCGCTTAACAGTTGCTAGGAAACGTACGAAACCTCTTGTCAATGTAATCTGGGGTGTTCTTTAACGCGAACAGGGCATGGCTTTGCTGCACAAGGAATCATGGTTTAATACTGCATCCGAGGAACGGCGGCCTTTATAAGCCTATTGATGTCGCTTTTCTCGCCGAAGCATTTAGAATTTCTTCTCGAGAAATTTCTTAGTAAATTATTGTTTTACTGTAACAAAAAGTATTTTAAAATATTATGTATCAACACTTATACATGCCCTTAATTTAATATCTGACAGGTTCCATGAAGAGTCGTACAAAGTAACACCAAACATCTTTTCAATTATAAGACCAACATCAGCACAAAACCAAAGGAATTTCTCTACAGCAGAAATTTTTGAAAAGCAACCCAAGTGAATGAAGAACCGTCTAAGGGAAAACAAATGTATTCTTAAATATCCATATGAAAAATTTTCGACTTGAAAACAAAGCATACATTTCTAATGAGTAATGAATTAGAGGGGTAAATTATATTTTTAAGGAATCAAGAAAATATCTTAATTGAAAAACAAAAAATATGCATTTTTAATAAATGCTATGACTTGGCTAAATCGTTTAGATGTATGCACCTAAAACGTTTGTCAAAAAAATTGGAAGAAATGAGCCAGGTTTAGCATATCGATTATTTACTAATGAGCCGTAAGTTCTTTTGTAATGATGCGCATGCGACTGATGAGCCATGGGGTAGGACAGACTCTTTTAAAACAAAGGACAAGATTATCGGATGAAGCGATCGAGGCTTCACGCCTTTTTAAATTATCACTTTAAGCACAATGCGTAAGTAGTTGTTTTAACTAAAATTGTTCTATTAAAAACCAAACATGAAAGAATAGTTTTGTTTAATAATAATTTTTGTGGGGATTATACTAAATATAATAAACATACAAATGTTTGTTTTATAATCACAGTTTTGTTGGTTAGGAATAAGTTGTTTTATTAGTAACTACATTTTCAGTTATTTTAATAAAAGATTTAAGAAAACACGAAAGAAAGCAATTATTTTTATATACAACTTAGATTTTTTTAGAATTCTCAAGAATCCACATATCTGACTCCTGATTCTGGAGAAGTTAAATTGGCTGAGAAATCAAAAAACGTAGGAAAAAGCGAAACACAGGCACAGCTACTATTCGATCCTGTGGCCATCAGATGAAAGTTTGGTATACTACCAACTGAGTCGGTTCTTTCCACCTTTATTCTTCGCATTTTCTTCACTGTCAAAATCATTAACATCGTACTGATTTTTTTTTTTTTTATTTTCGCTTAGCATACTTATGATCCTGGTACTAAAAGATGAGTTTTAAGTCGACTAAATGTCATGGAATACAATATAAGGAATGCAAATACAGCAATGTTTGTAATGGTAAATATTGTACTTCCTCGAAATCAAAGACTGCTGGATTTCTTTATACTGTTACGACAGAAGGAATCTGGCAACCGAAAGCAAAAAGTTTCAGCCAACGAATAAGAACGTTGGGAGAATTTGGAGAAGAAGAGTGGAGCGTTAACGGTCGTTTTGTATTGTAACGGTCGTTGTTGTGTTGTAACGGTCGGTGAGTTCGAAAATGGACGGTGAGCTGTTCTGAGACAGTGCGCGTAAGTATCAAGAAGTAACTTGATGTGTTGTGTATACACGGAAGGATAAAAGTGGGATCTTTTATCGTTAAGTATCAAGAAGTAACTTGATGTGTTGTGTATACGCGGAAGTATTTAAAGTGGGAACTTTTATGGCTAACTTCGAATGTCTACACGGACTGTCTTTTTGTTCGGCTAGTGTGTGAAAAGTTATTAGCACAGGACGAGAATTGGTTTACGAGTGAAGATCTTCGGGTGACCTGGTAAATCAAGTAAAAGGTAGTATTTAGTAAAATACACAGAGCTGATATTGTGTGCTCTACGCAGGAAGATTGATGACTTGTGCATGTTAATAGTTGATTTGTTAATAAGATACTTCATCCATATTTCCTTTGTAACAATTTACCTTGTATTGAATTTGGTTTTGAAATATAGCTTTTAATACTCACGCTCAGTGGCTATCCATATTTTTGTGATCCGCAACATTTGGTGTCAGAAGTGGGATTAATTAATTGAATGCCGTTAACTAGAAGTATGGATGAATTAGTAAAGTTGATATATAGCTTCAAAGCCGATATGACTACGCTGATGACTGATATGAAAGCCGATATGGCTGCGCTGATGACTGATAGGAAAGCCATTATGGCTACGCTGATGACTGATAGGAAAGCCGTTATTGCTACGCTGATGACTGATAGGAAAGCCGTTATTGCTACGCTGGTGACTGATATGAAAGCCGATATGGCTACGCAGATGACTGATATTAAAAGTGATCTAGCTGCCCAAAGCGATAAAATAGGTGACTTGAAAGCCGAAATGGCCGCACAAAATACTGAGATGAGAGATGAAGTGGCTCCTCAAGTTGGTAAGATTATTGATCAGTTCAAGGATAGTAAAACCGAACTCAATAGACAATGCAATAGTTTAAATGTTGAATTTGTCAGTGAAAAAGATGATCTTGATAGTGTTAAGTTAGATTGTAAACATGGAAAAGAAAAAGAGAAAGGCAACGCATATAAAAATGTGGATCTGCTACTGGAAATCAAGAGTCGTAGAGATAGCGCAGATAATGCCTTTGACCACGCAACTATTGTTAATGCATGGCAGAGTGTCTATGTCGCTGGTGACATGTCTAGGAACTGTGAAGAACAATCACACAGATCAGAGAGCTATGAGACTATACAGTACGCTTTGCACTTCAAAATACCTAGGTATACAAGTCTGGCACGATCTGAAGAGAGATCCACACGAAAGGTATTCTATTCCTCGCCGTCAGCAAAATGCGTCATGGACAATTATCGCAAAGGCAGAGTAACGAGTAGTAATGAAGGGGAACGAAACAGAGTTTACGTTTCGCAGAGTGGTCCGAGTAAAGAAGAGGTGTCCATTCATCATAGATACAAAGTGCCCTTCGTCGTTACCGGGGAAGTCGGAGAGATTTTACCGAAGCATATAGCCACACTTGAATCGTTTATAGAAAGTGGGGATTTAAGAAAGAAGAATTCCGAAGAATGGCTTAGAAGCGTAACAGGTGATGCTAGTAAAGGAGCTTCAGGCAGAGACAGTACTTCAAAGACTAACTTTCTGGATGAAACTAAGCCTCAGAGTTACGATCAGAGAGAAGTAAAGCCCTCAGACAATCTCAACGAAACCATGCTGAATTTCTTTTCTGAACAGTCAATGTGCAGATTTGGACATTATAACCATTTAGATTATAAGGATATAGAAAAGTTTTATCACGACTACAAGAGCTCTAAAGTGGACAATATCATGTTACAGAACTCGTCGCTGATCTCCAGAATGAACAATTTGGCAATCATGACTGATATTTCCCTGGCTAATTACAATGAGAGCTCCAAGAAACTGAATTCCGAAGAAACAGCAACTATGACCTCCTCGGGTCATGTGTTTTGCTGGAGACCAGAGTGGCGCCATCGGATGGTAGATAAATACGGTACAGGAGGTGTCGGCGACAAAGTGAGTCTTGTCTTGGCTCCTGCACTTGCTGCTTTAGGTCTCAAGGTCCCTATGATCTCCGGTCGTGCTCTCCAATTGACGGGAGATACTCTGGACAAATTGGAATCCATCCCTGGCTTCACAGTCGACTGCACTAAAGATAAAATCGAGCAGATGATGGAAGACGTCGGATGCTGCATCGTAGGACAGACAGAGGAGCTGGTGCCAACAGATAAGGAGATTTACCGCTGCAAGGATCTGACGGCTACCGTAGATAGCGTTCCTCTAAGGAGATGCTCAATTGTGTCCAAAAAGCTGGCTGAAGGAGTGTGCGCTTTGGTTTATGATGTTGAATTCGGAAAAGGAGCTATTGATCTCATCAGTACAGAAGATGTTGCTGTTGATTTAGTTAAGAAAATGGTTGCAGCATCACAAGCTCGTGGAATGAAGAGTTTGAGTTGTTCAGCTGTTATCAGCAACATGGATTCACCTCTTGAAAACTCTGTTGACAACTCTCTGGAAGTGATGGAAGCTGTTCAGTGTTTCCTTGGTGACGGATCCTTGGAACTGCAAGAGCTTGTCGAAGAGTTAGGAGGAGAACTTCTGCGTTTGGTGAACATTGTGGATAATAGGGTAGACGAAGCAATGCCTGTGTCCACTCCACAATACGTACAAGAATTGCAACAACGACTAGAAGAAATCCATCACTCCGTTAGACATAACATCGACATAACAAGTGACAGAACCAAAACAAGATATGACAGTAAAATAAATGGAACTATTTTCAATCAAGGAGATCTTGTCTGGCTATACAGTCCACATAGAAAGAAAGGACTATCTCCAAAACTTCAGAAACCTTGGGAAGGTCCATATACAATAGTTAACAGGATTAATGACGTGGTATATCGCATTCGTCGACGTCCAGCTACAAAGTGTAAGGTGGTTCACGTGGATCGTTTGGCCCCGTTTCATCGAAGAACTGAAGAAACTTTGGAATCCAGAATTGTTCGGGACGAACAAGACCTAGGAAGGGGGCAGTGTTACGACAGAAGGAATCTGGCAACCGAAAGCAAAAAGTTTCAGCCAACGAATAAGAACGTTGGGAGAATTTGGAGAAGAAGAGTGGAGCGTTAACGGTCGTTTTGTATTGTAACGGTCGTTGTTGTGTTGTAACGGTCGGTGAGTTCGAAAATGGACGGTGAGCTGTTCTGAGACAGTGCGCGTAAGTATCAAGAAGTAACTTGATGTGTTGTGTATACACGGAAGGATAAAAGTGGGATCTTTTATCGTTAAGTATCAAGAAGTAACTTGATGTGTTGTGTATACGCGGAAGTATTTAAAGTGGGAACTTTTATGGCTAACTTCGAATGTCTACACGGACTGTCTTTTTGTTCGGCTAGTGTGTGAAAAGTTATTAGCACAGGACGAGAATTGGTTTACGAGTGAAGATCTTCGGGTGACCTGGTAAATCAAGTAAAAGGTAGTATTTAGTAAAATACACAGAGCTGATATTGTGTGCTCTACGCAGGAAGATTGATGACTTGTGCATGTTAATAGTTGATTTGTTAATAAGATACTTCATCCATATTTCCTTTGTAACAATTTACCTTGTATTGAATTTGGTTTTGAAATATAGCTTTTAATACTCACGCTCAGTGGCTATCCATATTTTTGTGATCCGCAACAATACTGTGGTGGGTTTCGCCTATCATTATTCCTTTGCATTTTGTAACAAAACGAACACCAAAGAATTGGATGAAGTTGCTGTCCGTCGAATAGGATGTTAAGCCATGTTCTGTGTACATGATGCACACTGGAAGGCGTTAACCAGAGGCTTTCATCTATCTTCTTGCAGCTGTTAAGTGGATTTACGTTTCCTACCCACTTTTGAATCTTTAAAGCCCTTGGGACTTGATTTATTCAGCAAATTATGTACAGAAAAGTTCCTCAAAAATAAAACCTCCCAGTAGATGCCAAGATCGGAAAATGCATCTATCCGTATGGCTTGATAATTGTTTGCTGTAGCATGGAACAGGTGTCATGGAATCGGTGTCGTTTATCTCCATAAAGCAGTTGGAAAAAAAAAGGAGTTCTCGCTAGACTTTACCAAGTAGTGAAACTTTTATAAAGAAAGTCTTTTAAATGTAATCAAGTAGCAAAACTAACCCTTATCCACCAATTATATATTTCAAAAAACAAATACACTTGCTTGAAGAAGAGATACAAAAAAGAGCTCAAATTAGTATTTACAGTCTTCTGTAGTTAAAAGAAGTAATTTTTAAAAAATGCAAACCAGCAAAGTTAAATTTGAATGCTTTATGTAAACATTCAAAATTTAAAAGAACCGGAAAAAAAGTGCCTGCATGTAAATTTTGACATTAAAGAAGCTTTTCAGGAGGAAAGGAACTCTTAGAGCAATCTATATTAGATATTCAATATTACGTTCAAATGTACGTTACCTTTTTATAGTTCTTTTTCTCATTATGAGCTATTGGTTTCACTTTATTGTCTGCAGCTTGTAGACATTCAAATTTTTCGATTTATTATGTGAATATAACATTCTTTTTGGACTAAATAGATACTAAAAAGATATCATGATTCCAATTTTCTAAAACTTCCAATAATTTCAATTTCCACCATTAGAGGGCCTAAATTTTGGAAATGTAAAATTACAAACGAATGTTGTGAAAAATTTTTAGTAATATTTTGTCTTTTGCTGTTGACAGTGTTAGCTAATATACACAGTCGTATGAGAATAATATGGCCACCTACCTAATAATACGAATGGTAGGTGGTCATATTATTTTGATACGACTGTATATACAGTAGACGATAGTCAGTGATTGATTAACTGATAGGGGATTACGTTAATCTGCAGATGACGTAAATTACGTTAATTTACGTTAATTTAGGTTATGATGCAGAAATCGTAGAACTCTGAAAATTTGCACCTAGAGATAATCCAGGTCTAGATCTAGGAAAAAAACGAAAATTTGACCTCAGACGGTCCTGTAAGGTGAAAAAAAGTCACGTACAGGTCAAACCTTGATCTACGACTGCTTGAAAGGTGAAAATTGATGTCTGGGACGTTTCAGGCTGCAGATCTAGAAAACGTTATGAAATTCTGGAAATCCTTCTATAAAATCCTTCGAGATCAAAGGTCAGATTTAGGTCTACCCGTGCTAGACAGCTAAAAATTAGTTCCTGGGGATATTTTGGGTCGTAGATCTCAGAAATGTGAAATTTTGGATCTGATGGGTTCTTTGGGTTGGGTTGTTTTACCTCTGAGCAGCACTTTTTTTGCACACAAATGGGCTAAATGGCCAGGTCACAAGGACCCCGAAATCTCAGAGAAGGCTGGGGGAGAGGTCCCACTGGAACGCTGTTGGGAGACAGAAGATAGCCTTCCATCAAGACTATCCAGCATGTTCTTTAACATGCACAGGGTGTGGCTCTCTCGCACATGGGGCCACGGTTTAAAGTCTTATCCGACGGACGGTGGCCTTTCCAAGCACATCGGTGTCCCTACTGACCATGGGCAAGGCGGGAGTTTTGCGGAGATAAGTCTCAACGCTGACTCAGCTGGGACTCGCACCTGGGAACTGCAGCTACGAGCCTGGCGCGCTACCGACTGAGCCACCCCCACTCCCAATGGGTTCCTTGGGGTCAAAGGCCAATTATAAATCTAATGGTCCTGGAGGGATAAAAAAATGGTGCCTTGGGGAGGGATTTTGAGTCATAGGTCTCAGAAATTGTGTCAAATTTTAGATACGAAGAGCCTTCGCCGTCAAAAGTTAAATTTCGATATGTCAGTACTGGAGAGCTAAAAATTGGCGAACAGGGCGGTTTCACGCAGTAGAAAAACTCAGAAGTAAGAGAAAGTTTTCGATCGGGTGTCGCATTCAAGGTGAAATAGGTGACGAAATGACCGTCTAGAACTCGATCGCTGTCTAAGGCACCGATTGATTTTTAGTAATTCAGAATCAGGGTAATATTATTATTATTCTAAAAAGTCATAAATCAGAATTTGCAGATATTGAATAAATGGTTCATTGCTAATTGTTTAATAAACATTAATTTAAACAAAATATGTTATACATGTATTTAAGATTATTGGAAAAATTGAATAAATCTCTTCTAATAATTATATTGCGATGATTATGGAAATTGCATTTGTAATATAATTAAAAAAAACGAAATAAATAAAATATTTTAGATTTTACGTAGAGAGTAACTTCAAATAGACATACATCTTTCTTTTCTAGTAAATAAATTAAATATTATTAACAGAATATATTTTATTAAGAAATATGTCAATTACGCCTTCCTAAAATATTTTTATTGTTCATGATTTGGGTCTTCATTGCAGTATTGAATACGTTGGGGTGGTGATTACTATAATAGCGTATTGACATTAATCATCATCATCATCATCCTCAAGCAGCCATGGCTATGGAGGTCCAACCAAATTGTACAAATTAGTTCTCCAAACATCTGCTGCATGTGGCTAATGTAATCCAATGCTAATGAGATCCTGTTTACCTTATCTGCCCACCGCATCCTAGGTCTGCCTTTTTTCTGAGGTTTTTAGGCACACTGTTCATAACCTTGTAGTTATGTATACGGGCAACATGGCCAAACCAAAGGAGTCTCTCTCTGCATAATATGCTGCTTAAAGGAGGTTGTCGACTCCTACTTTGTTTGGGGTCCGACTCCCGACTTTGCCTAACCTCATCATTACATGCAAAGTTGAACAATCTAATGCGCAAGACACTGCATAAGCATCTAAAATCAAAGGCATCAGCGTTCCAGCTATCTTGTTTACAAATAAGCCTTAACTGGCATAGTGGTTAGGCAGCTAGCGACTGTTCCAGCAACGCAAACTTTGTGTGTTGTGTTAGCTCTAACTAAGGCAGTGGTCAGCAGTGACTTCGGTCTTAGTAGGGCATGTCCTTGTATGAGAAGGCCTCTATTAAGCTAGGAGTAGCTTCTAGGATTCTTCTCTGTCCTATATGTCTCAAATCAAAAAAGGTCCAATTTTCATTACCATAACTCACAATAGAGAGAACCAAACTATTATACAGCCTACTTTTGATCTTTAGGTCTTAAGCCTATTTCTCCATACTCTCCATAGATTCTTAAAAGTCTCAGAAGCAATCCTTATTCTTCTGTTACTCTCATGCCATAAACATCACCAGTAACTGTCATCATCATCATCATCCTCAAGCAGCCATGGGCTACGGAGGTCCAACCAGACCGTGCAATTTAGTTCTCCAAGCAAGTCTATCGTGAGCTACATCTACTGCATCTGGCCACTGCACACCAATTCTAACAAGGTCCTGTTTGACATTGTCTGCCCACCGCATCCTAGGTCTCCCCTTCTTTCTGAGGCCTTTAGGCACACCTGTTCATAACTTTATTCGCCAATCTATAATTATCCATGTGGGCAACATGGCCAAACCAACGGAATCTCTTTCTGCACAATATGCTGCTTAAAGGAGGTTGCAAACTCCTTTGCCTAACCTCATCATTAGTTACAAAGTTGAACCACCTAATGCCCAAGATACTGCGTAAGCATCTAGAATCAAAAGCATCTAGTTTCCTGTTATCTTGTTTACAAAGTGTCCAAGTTTCACTACCATAACTATCCCTAGAAAGAACCAAACTATTATACAGTCTAATTTTAGTCTTTAGGTGTATACGCCTATTTCTCCACACTCTCCATAGATTCTTAAAAGTCCCGGCAGCAATCCCTATTCGTCTGTTAATCTCATGCCGCACATCACCATTATCTGTTACATAGCTCCCAAGATAATTAAACTGTGACATCTGCTCAAGACTGCAACCATTCAGATTAACTGAATCACAGCCTGCCTGACCAATTTTCATCACTTTAGTTTTCTCTCTGTTTATAACCAAACCTACTCTACTACCAGTCTCATCAACAGCTCGAATGAAAGAGTTCATCTCATCAACATCATTTGCCAAAAGGGCTAAATCATCAGCATAATTTAAATCAGAAATTTTATATCCACTCCATTTAAGGCCAAATTTCTTTCCCTTGAAGTGAATTTCGCATAACATAACATATTATAACATATGTTATGTTATAATGATAAAAGAGGCAAAAAAAATATGAACCTTATTTATATTTCATGCATTTTTTTCAAGAAATTTTTTAAAGAACTGTTAAACGGAGGGGAAATATTATACCGATTTTGAAAATCCTCTTGCCCTTTTGCATTCTTTCGGTTCAGTTGTGTTTCTTGCCTCGCCCCCCTCGATTTTTCTCTACATCCGGGCCTGCCTTCCAGCCATAGGAAAATCAATGGCATTTACTCTTCTATGAGATACAGATGCTTTAAAATTTATTCGTAGTTCTTTTTCAACTTTTCGGTTTGAGGAATATCCAACTTGGCAGAATCTTCTGGGGTTGCTGTACATTGAGGAAAAGAAAATCTTACTAATCATGATATACTTAGCTTCCAGTACTAGTTTTGTTATTTTTGAGTAGTACTAGTTTTGTTCATTTTGTTCAGTACTAGTTTTGTTCATTTTGTTCAGCACTAGTTTTGTTCATTTTGTTCAGCACTAGTTTTGTTCATTTTGTTCATACTAGTTTTGTTCATTGTTGAAATTTTAAATTAGACATAATCAGGTTCTGAACCTAAAAAAAGGTGGACAGGGGACAACTGTCTAAACTGTAGTAAGGGAATGATTAAATTCTCTGTTCCGTTACATATATATCAGAAGAAAGGTCGTCGGAGTTCTAATGCAACAGATTTTCTTTTGAATTTCAACGGGTCCCTTCATCACCCCTCCCCCCCCCCCCTGTTTTAAACTCAAACTCGAGGTCTTTCATAAGTAGAGTTTGAATTTTAAACGAACTCGGGTGGCAAGAAAAGGGGCCAGAGGAGGAAATTTGGGACCGAATGGTGAACTTGACTGCCTCAACTTTTAAAATCGGAAATAAATTAATTCGCTGCTCTAAATGAAGTCTTCTTAAAATAGTGGCCCGAGACTCGTCAGTTTCTGGGTCCTGAGCGAGCTGTGAAGAAAGAAATATGCTTTCAGGAACAAAGCATTGATAGGTCATGGCTTTTCTCCTTATTTTGGGGCGGGGGTGGCTCAGTCGGTAGCGCGCCAGGCTCGTAATCTGTAGTTCCCAGGTTCGAGTCCCAGCTGGGTCAGCGTTGAGATTTATCTCCGCAAAATTCCCCGCCCTGCCCACGGTCAGTAGGGGACACCGATGGGCTTGGAAAGGCTTGGAAAGGGATGGGACGTTAAGCCGTGGCCCCGTGTGCGGGAGAGCCATACCCTGTGCACGTTAAAGAACACGCTGGATGGCCTTGACGGGAGGCTACCATCTGTCTCCCAACAGCTTGTTCCAGTGGGTCCCCTCCCCTAACCTTCTCTGAGCCTTCGGGGTCCATGTGACCTGGCCATTTAGCCCATGTTGTGCAAAAAAGTGCCGCTCAGAGGTAAAACAACCCAACTTCTCCTTATTTTTATCTTGTTTTTTAAAAAAACGAGATAATGCTTTCACTTTGTCGTCTGTCTGTATACACCGAACTTTTTTTTCTTTCTACAGATAAATTTAAAATTCTTTTTGGGTTAGATAGATATTGAAGAAATATTACGTTTCGCACTTTGCGAATCTCCCAAGAGCTATAAATTGCCCCTACAGCGCTAGAAAATGTTGGAAATTGCAAATTATCAAACGATTATTACAAACGAAGTATTTGTGCTTGAAACTTTAAATTTTGTTGGTGAATGTGAAGGTCACGAAATTTCGATTGGCAATAATAATAAGAAACTGATGTACTATTACGATTCGCACTTTCTGAATCTCCGAAAAATTTAAATCGCGTCCTCTAATGGTGAAAAAGTTTGAAAATTGCAATATTTTAAAAGCACATGATGTATTTATGCTAATGATTTGACATTTTGATGGTAGAATGTGAAGGTCATGAAGTTTGTATTTGGAACAATAAATTAATAAGTTGCCCTCCTCGCCCCTAGGTCAAGGATTTACCCGGGGGGGAACAGGAGATCCCACCACGAAAATCTAGCCGTCTTATACGAAATCCGAAATTTCTCTACCTGCTTTTGAAATCCAAAACAGTTGTCTTTGCATAATTTAATTTTAGCCCCGTAGTATATGTCCGAAACTAAAAATAGAGTTTAAAAAAATTATGAAATTTTATTCCACATGGAATATAGAATATAGAGAATATCATTTTATCATCATCATCATCATCATCATCAAGCAGCCATGGACTACGGAGGTCCAACTAGACCGTGCAATTTAGTTCTCCAAGCAAGTCTATCCTGAGCTACATCTACTGCATCTGGCCACTGCACACCAATTCTAACAAGGTCCTGTTTGACATTGTCTGCCCACCGCATCCTAGGTCTCCCCCCTCCTTCTGAGACCTATAGGCACACTGTTCATAACCTTATTCGCCAATCTATAATAATTTTAACCATTTCATTATAATTTTTTCTGTCTTTCGGTCCTGTGGAATATTCTAGTAATTGGGAAACCCTGTTCAAGTCTCATTCTCAGTCACCCTGCAGAAAAACTAATCCTCAGACCCCTCACCCTAAAACTATATTCTCGAACCCTCCCCGAAACGAAATCCTGGGTATGTCCCTGCCGTGGGTGGGTGGGAAATGCAAATGTTTTGCTTTAAAATCTGTTTAGTTGCGCTGATGCCACTGAAATATTACAATTTGCATTTTTCAACTCACAGTGGGTTAATTTACATCAGGCACGTCAAACTCGTTAACCACCGAGGGCCATATTAAGTATTATATATTAAATCGCGGGCCGCAAAACAAAAAAAAAACAAATGGAAATAAAGATGAAACATAGCTTTTATTATAAACAAATCAATACATACAAAATAATAATACACAGAATATAAACATGTTAAAAATACATATGTAGAAATTTTCTTTTTTTCAATTTAACATTATTTAAATAAAATAATATCATCTTTTTTTTGAAGAAACTTGGCAACGTTTTTCATTAACCGAATCTCCAAAATTTGGTTGAATTTCTTGAGCTGTAGTTATTTTTAAAATTGCTTGCACATGCTTGTCTATTAATCTTGATCTTTCCGCAGTTTTATTATTTTTTAAAGTGGAAAATAGTTGTTCGCACAAAATAGTTGTTCGCAATTCTACGATCGGGCTTCGACATATACATTTATGCGCAATAATTTCCCTTATATATAAATGGAAATGTTTTCTGAAATACGTTTATTTAATTCATGTACCGTGTACGTACTTATAATTTTAATTAAAGAATCCAGTGTTGTCAAAAGTTAAATAAACGTATTGGTTATCAATCTTGGCGGGCCGCAGAACAGTTCCCGGCGGGCCGCGTGTTTGACATGCCTGATTTACATCATTACAGGTCACTAAACGTGGAAAAGGCGAAACTTTCAACGAATGTTACAAGAAATCCGTTTATGGCAGAAATTTGAAATTTCTGTGGTACAGTGTTAAAAGTTATTCCACTGACAGCAACGATCTGCTCACATTTCTCAGAGGGGCATGAGAAAAGCATTTTAAATTTAAGGAATAAAAGACAAATATTTTTTATATTCTGTAATTACTAATAAAATACTAATATTGCATTTTCGTCATCATCCATTAGCTCTAATTAAAACTTTTAAGGAGTGAAAAGACAGGTGATCGAAAGCTTCATTCTCTTTGAAAACGTGATTCTCATATGCGCCAGACGCGATATGCGTTCTTCTTGTGTCCTTGATTGAATATAATACTTTGTTTTAATGTTTTTAATGAAATATAATTTTTCAATTCAATTTTTTTATATCCGCAAACCCTACAACGGTCCCAGGCAAACTGGAAAAAAATGTCGGCTCACCACATCAGAAAGTTGGAGAAGCACTAATGTAAATGATATTAATATTTGATTATAGAAAGAACTTGAATTTTAAAACAAACCCATCTACGAAGTTTTGAAGCAGTCGGTCAAGTGTTTCGCAAATTACAGAAGCGGGGCTAAATCTATTAAAAATGGAATAAATCTGTTTTAAAAATTTGTGTGGTAATTATGTTCTCGGCAACAGGAAGCTACCAGTCCAAGTTGGAGAGATGCCCAAAGTTATTTCAGCACGTCAGCAGAGCCTTTCGCACAGACATTTGGTATTCATACATTTATAAGATATTGGTTAATACGACAGCCAAATAGTGCAGTGCATGCTTTTTCTCATCTGCTCTAGTAGTTTATTTAAATAAATATTCTTTCAATGCATACATAATCTTCAAGCATCCACGGGGCACAGAGGTCCAGCCAGACTGTAAAATTTAGTTCTCTATACACATCTACGCAATTTCGAAACTTATGTCTTCGTTTCTTTAATTCGTTGGTACGTGCGCATGTGAATGTTCTCTTTTTCGAAACCCAGTTACCTACAAATATTCAACGGACTTTCCGAATACATGACTTGCTGTTAAATTAGAAAACATTTCTTTTAGTTTTATATTGAATTTTCTAGCAGTTATATTTAGTCTGTTTTCGAGTTTCGGATAACTTGCGATACTGTGAACTATATCAAATCATCTTCGGTTGTAAGTAAAAGTGATAAATAGACCAGCTTCCCAAATTTTAGGGTAATTGCCATAGCATCCCGATAGTTCTACTGCATTGCGCTTGAACTTCCAGGAAGATTTGAGAGTAGAATAAAAATATTTCTAGGCTTTGTATTCTGTTTCTCTCTCCTCTTGCGAATGTATTCTGACAGACCTCGATAAGTTCGACTCGTAAACACTTTTGATTCTTTTAATGCCACTCAATCTGTTAAATCATCAACTGGAACATAAGCATCAATAATGTACTTCTGGAATTGTTTACCACTACTGTAAAATATGCTGCAACATTCTCGAATATTCAATCTGTATGCATAAAACTGAATTAGTGTCATCGCTTACTGCAATTCTTCTATCTCTTATTCCAAATGGACTATCATTGCTTTTTTGTTCTCCGTAAGGAAATAATAATAGATAAGTTGTGCGTTCGCAGTTAGGGCTCGTAGCGTTTATTTTATGGCTTCGTCCTTTGGACAAATGCATTATGTAAAGGAGACTTCCTCTGCTGCAAACACTGCTGCTATCATGTCAGAGCTCTCGTACTTTGGATTATTATAACATCTTTCATCTTTCCCATTGTCAATTTTAGAATTCATTTTTATTTTACTTGCTTGTCTTCCTTCTCTAATGGCCTCTTCATTTTCCATCTTTTCAGCTTCGCCTATATTTTCGAATGCATGAGGAAAAGTATTGATTTGGCGGAGTAATACATCCAGTTTCCTAAATGCGCCGCAGTTTTTACTGCCATGCAATTTTAAATCTAGTGCTTCTGATGCATCTACTGCACACAACTGACTGTACGATGCACCATCTGTAGTTGATGGATGCAAGGAAGAAACAGCATGGTATCTTTATCCATGAATTCGGTAAAAATAAAGTTCTCTTCCAAATGGAATGTCAATTTTCGCTCCCTTAGAGGCAAAAGCAAAAGACCTGTTGTATTTATTGTCTTATAAGATCTTTTAAATTTCTAACTTCTGCAGTAGTATTTGTTAATAATAATTTCGTTAATTCGGCTGCTTCTTGAAATGTAGTTAATTTTACTTCCCTCCACGACAACAATAAGCATGATTGTCTATTACATTTCATTCTTTGCGAATGAGTTTGTGGAGCCATTATGAAGAAGTAACACCACAGAAATCGCATGGTTCTCTCAATGAACTACAGCAGGATTCGTCAACTTCCTCTTATTTTTCGATAACGATATTTCAATTGGCTTCTGCGTACTCCACTGCATTTTTCGACATTTATTTAGATTTTTTCCTTTAAACGATCTTGAATTTCTATTGTATCTTATTCTAATAACTTTTCTTTGGAGCAACTAGCGTTTCTTTCAAGTCTGTTCCTCGTTTCATTCACTCTCGCTCTCTTTCTACAAACGCAGTTCTTTTTAGTAATAAATTATCACAGGAAAACGTCATGTAGACAAGAAACACTTGAAATAATGAGTTGAAAAAAAATTGGTGGTCCTGATTGGAATTCGAACTCAGGTCTCCCAGACCCATGCCGGACATCATAGCCGATAGACTACCGAGGAACTGATTCTTTTTCAACTCATTATTTCAAGCAGTTATTTTTCCTTGGTTGTTTCTTTTCTCCCCAATCTCTTCTTTTCCCTATAAACGGATTTCTTTTCCTGGATTGTTTCTTGAGATTATCTCTTTCCTGTATACAGGGTATCCCTGAATTCATGGCCCAAACGTGAGGGGATGGTAATACACACCGAACCCACCAATATTCGTCATAGAATATGCGGCCGCAAACGCAGTGAGGAGTTGGAAATGAAGGCCAGACACAGAGGTTTCAGAGTGACATTTATTGGAGATCATTACAACAAATGCTCAAACGTCCACCGACCAACATTGATACAGACGGCACAACAGTGGAGTAGTGATCGGCGTACCTGCTCATAATCACCGGGCTTGTCGCGCACATCGGCGACTGCGATGGACAATTGGGCTACCAGATCCTCCACGGACTGCACGGGCATCTCGTAAACGACACTCTTCAAATGTCCCCACAGAAAGAAATCGACACAAGAAAGATCGGGCGATCTGGGAGCCACGGGATGGGACCACCTCGCCCAATCCATCGGTTCCCAAATGTGGTATAAAGATGCTGATGCACGTCCATACTGAAATGGGCGGGTGCCCCATAGTGCTGGAACCACAAATGTGCGCGGATTATGGCTGGAACATCCTGAAGCAATTCCGGCAAGACCTGTTGCAGAAAAATACGGTACGTTCGCCCATCGAAACGGTTCAGCAGTAGGTAGGGTCCAATTAAGTAGTCATGCACGATCCCCGCCCAGACATTGACGGCGAACCGTTATTGGTTCGAATTTGGACGTGTACCATGAGGGTTCTGGGCCGCTCACAAATGCGCATTATGGACATTCACTGCGCCTTCACGTGAGAATGTTGATTCATCTGTAAAGAGCACATGCGCGGGAAAATCGGGATGTGCGGCACTTTGTTGCAGGAACCAGTGGGCGAAATCCATGCGCAGGGGATAATCAACAGCTGTCAATGCCTGCACTCGCTGCAAGTGATAGGGGTGTAGCCCTTCTTCCTGCAGTACTCGCCAGACACTGTTCCGATGAACACCCAGGCTCCGGGAGGCGGATCGTGTGCTTGTACTTGAGTTATATATCACCATACGCAATATGTCCTCGCTCATAGCTGGCGTTCTGACTGTCCGTGCTAGTCCGGCATCATGTCGACTGATGTGGAAGGTGCCTGTCTCAGACAGCTGGTGATGCAGTCGCGCAAACTTTTTATGATCGTGCACACGGCGCATAGGATATCGCTCACGGTAGAGTCTCTGCGCCTCTCTACCATTGCCCTCGGCTACGCCGTACATCAAGTGCATATCAGCTTTCTCTGCTTTCGTAAACTGATCCATCTCGTGTCCGGTCGACGCTGAGAATGCTGGGGTTTGGCCGATCCAGCGCTTTTAAGCGTCCCACTTTGCTTCCCTTACCGGCACCAGGCTGCGTTTGCAGCCGCATATTCTATGACGAATATTGGTGGGTTCGGTATGTACTACCATCCCCTCACGTTTGGGCCATGAATTCAGGGACACCCTGTGTTTTTCTACAAACGAAGTTCTTTGTCCAAGATTGCTTTTATCTGCTAACTTTCTTTTTACAAACGCGGTTCTTTTCCCTCTGTTGTTTCTCGTGATTGTTTCCTTTCTTCCCACTTTCTTTCTTATAAATGGAGTTTTTCCCCTCGATTTTTCTTCAGATTATCTCTTTTCTTTTGGTTCTCTTTTTTCTGCAAACGATTGTTTCTTTCTTATCGGCTCTCTTACTTTTACAAAAGCAGTTCTTTCTCTCTGCTGTTTCTTCTGATTGTTTCTTTCCGCTTTTCTCCTGTAAACGAAGTTATTTCTCCTCGATTGTTTCTTGAGATTATCTCTTTCTCGCCTTTTTTTATTCAAACGGAGTTTTCTCTATTTGATCAAAGGAGAGATCATTTGATCCTTAGAGATGAAAAAATTGAGCTTAAGAAGCAAAATGACTGCCCCAATGGTGAAAATATCGATTTCGGTCGTTTGTTTTTTCATAACCTGCAGATAAACTTATATCTTTCTGGGTCTGATCAGGAACCTCTGTTCCTGAAAAAGAAACAAATTGTTCCTTTCCTATCAGCTCTTTTTCTTTCTCTCAATGCAGTTCCTTTTTCTTCTAATTGTTTTTTTTCTTCTTCTTTTCCATTCTTTGTTTTTTCCCAAACGCTTTTCTTTTATTTATTTCAGATCAGTTACTCTGCTGTTTATCGTCTCTTTTGATAGTTTGAATATTTTCCTGTACTCAGAATTTGTTTATTCCATTCGTATTTTGCTTCTTTCCTTTTAAATTCTTTCCGTTTTCTTGAATGAATATTTTTCCCTTTGAGTAGTAGCATAAATGAGAGTTCTGGCACAGTAAAAGGGGCTCGGGAATTCTATGAAAATCCATGGGAAAAGTTACGTTTCTTGTGGTTTTTTGTGAAAATATGTGAGAAACTTTGAAAAAACCGGGGTGTTTTTTAGCATGTGAATAACTAATTTAAGTTTTTTTGGGGGGAGATGAGGTTTAAACTAATTTGTGAATTAGTTTAAATGGGTTAGTTTGAAGTGAGGTGTGTATGAGATAAAAAATGATGTGTTTTGTTGAGTTATCATACACTTCACTGGATACAGAAGAACCACAACTTTCTAAGCAAAGTCCAACATATTAATTCTGTTATCAAAGAAGAATATTAAACATTTTATCCAAAAGTGAAAAAAATTTCTTATCATAGAAAAAAAATATTAAAACTTTTCATCAAAGTCCAAAGTAATTATTTTGCTACAAGAATATTAAAAGCTTTTATCTAATAAAAGTCCAAAGTAATAATTCTGTTATCAAACCGAAACTTTGTGAAGTGTATGATAATTTAACATAGAAGAATATTAAAATTTTAATCTAATCAATGTTCAAGTAATAATTTTGCTACAAGAATATTAAAACTTTATCTAATTAAAGTCCACGTAATAATTCCCGTTTTCCATCTTTACAATTAAAGCTTTACAATTAAATGTATTTAAATCGTACTTACCTTAGATTGGGACTGTACACCGAAGGGGGAACTCAAACTGACTTCGAATCACTTGAGATCTTTCTTAAATACTCAACCGAAAATTAAAACCAAAACTGAATAAATTTCTTATCATAGAAGAATATTAAAATTTTTATCTAATCAATGTTCAAGTAATAATTTTAAATCGTACCTACCTTAGATTGAGGCTCTATACTGGAGGGGGAACTAAAACTGACTTCGAATCGCTTGAGACATTTCTTAAATACTCAACCGAAATTTTAAACCAAAACTGAATAAATTTCTTATCATAGAAGAATATTAAAATTTTTATCTAATCAATGTTCAAGTAATAATTTTAAATCGTACTTACCTTAGATTGCGGCTCTATACCGGAGGGGGAACTAAAAGTGACTTCGAATCGCTTGAGACCTTTCTTAAATACTCAACCGAAATTTAAAACCAAAACTGAATAAATTTCTTATCATAGAAGAATATTAAAATTTTTATCTAATCAATGCTCAAGTAATAATTTTAAATCGTACCTACCTTAGATTGAGGCTCTATACCGGAGTGGGAACTAAAACTGACTTCGAATCGCTTGAGACGTTTCTTAACTACTCAACCGAAATTTAAAACCAAAACTGAATAAATTTCTTATCATAGAAGAATATTAAAATTTTTATCTAATCAATGTTCAAGTAATAATTTTGTTATAAGAATATTAAAACTTTTATCTAACTAAAGTCCATGTAATAATTCCCGTTCGAGCTTTACAATTAAATCTATTTAAATCGTACTTACCTTAGATTGGGATTCTATACCGGAGTGGAAAGTCAAAGTGACTTGGAATCGCTTGAGACCTTCTTAAATACTCCACAGAACCAAAACTGAATCTTGAACTTTGGTTTTGGATAAAAAAAATTCGGTTTGATAGCAAAGTCCAAGTAATAAATTTTGCTACCAAACCGAAATTTTTATCCAAAACCAAAGTTTAAGATTCAGTAGCAAAGTCCAAGTAATAATTTTTATCCAAAACCAAAGTTCAAGATTCAGTAGCAAAGTTCAAGTAGTAATTTTGCTATCAAACCGAATTCTTTATCCAAACCCAAAGTTCAAGATTCAGTAGCAAAGTCCAAGTAATAATCTTTATCCAAAACCAAAGTTCAAGATTCAGTAGCAAAGTCCAAGTAATAATTTTGCTATCAAACCGAAATGTTTATCTAAAACCAATGTTCAAGATTCAGTAGCAAAGTCCAAATAATAATTTTTATCCAAAACCAAAGTTCAAGATTCAGTAGAAAAGTCCAAGATTCAGTTTTGGTTCTGTTGAGTATTTAAGAAGAGTCTGAAGCGATCCCAAGTCACTTTGACTTTCCCCTCCTGAAGAGTAAGTAGTTATTTTTGTATGTTTTTTCAAAGTTGCTTAGTTGAATCGCTGGTCGCCAGTTGGCGCGCGTGGCCATCAATTTTTCTAGTCCGGATAGAAGTTTGAAAAGAATGTCTCCAGAAGTGAAAAAAAAATCCTTAAACAATCTTAATGATCAGAATTTTTAGGATCTTCAACAATATTTGAACGGATTAATCGAAATTTTCTCTTAAAAACATTTCATCAGATTCAATTAGAAGTGGGGAACACATATTTTTTTTAAACGTGCAAATAGATTTAAATTTTGATTGTATTTAAAATGGCTAAAAAAACTATTTTTATTCTGGCCCTATAACACATTCTGAAGTTATTTAATTCTATTAATTCTATTAATTATTTAATTTCTGAGGATTGGATTGGATTGTTTTACCTCAGAGCGGCACTTTTTTGCACACCATGGGCTAAATGGCCAGGTCACATGGACCCCGAAGGCTCAGAGAAGGCTGGGGGAGGGGACCCGCTGGAACAGCTGTTGGGAGACAGATGGTAGCCTCCCGTCAAGGCCATCCAGCGTGTTCTTTAACGTGCACAGGGTATGGCTCTCCTGCACACGGGGCCACGGCTTAACGTCCCATCCGACGGACGGCGGCCTTTTCAAGCCCATCGGTGTCCCCTACTGACCGTGGGCAGGGCGGGGAATTTTGCGGAGATAAATCTCAACGCTGACCCAGCTGGGACTCGAACCTGGGAACTACAGATTACGAGCCTGGCGCGCTACCGACTGAGCCACCCCCGCCCCTTAATTTCTGAGGAATTACATGAATGCAATGAGCGAGGAGAAAATATAATGTGGCCTGAGTCAGTAGGTCGTGTGACCGCCATACTGGGCTATACATTCGACAACACGGCGTAGCATCGAGTGAAAAGTCTCCTGACCTGTGTTCATAATTCATCGACATTGTGAGGATGTCATGCAGAGGCATGAAGTTGTCTGTCAATGACAGCCCACATATTCTCTGTTGGGGAGAAGTCTGAGAATTGCGCTGGCCAAGGCAGCACTAGATACCTTGTAGGCACTGTCTGCAGATGTTGGCAGTGAGTGGGCAGGCGTAATCATGTTGAAACTTGGCATCAGGGATACTATGGAGATATTTCCATAACCCAACTGTAGACACATACCCAGCTATTTGTATGGCACTCTGAAAAATATTTCCTGGTATGGAATTTTCTATGTCGAGCAGTGTATATATATCCGCTACCATTTCCCTATTCACCCTTCCCATCACGCAGTTCTCCATCAACTAAATCCTTATTTCAATTAAGCACAATAATACAAATAACTTTACCTGGAACAGAAAATAGACTAATCACAAGAACTGCGATCACCTTTTTTAAAAATAGGGATAATAATAGCTCTGGTAAAATCCTTAGGAAATATGCCTTTATTATAAAAGATACTCAAAATTTCAGCCATCCAAGTGGTAACCGAAAGATTCCCAGCTCTAATCATTTCCGTAGTAATTTCATCTACCCCTGGGGATTTATGTAGTTTAAGTTTAGAAACAGCCAAAATAACTTCAGATTGTTTTATAGGGCCAACATTAAAGCCACCAATGCATCTATCATCATTGCAAACAATGGGAATAGAACTAACCGCATTGTTTAGAATATCACTGAAATGCTCAGCCCACCTAGCCATGACAGAATCCTCACCTTCTATAACCTTACCTTGTTTATCCATCAATCATTGTATACCTGTCCGTTTTTTACCACACAAAACTTTAACTATCTGGTACAGCTCTCTGCTGTTGTGCTGTCTAACTGCTTCCTCAGTTTTGCCAGCCAAGCCATCAATCCAAAGATTCTTATCAGCTGCTAACTGATCCTTTACACATTTATTATGCTCTCTTTAATGCTTTCTATTAGGACTAGTAGGGTATTGATTAAGGACATTCCTGCAGTTCTTTCTTTCTTAAATAAGCTCAAGTGCTTTATCACTCAAATAATTCTGCTTCCTCTGCTCCTTTTTTCCTAAAAGAGTACTGTATCCCTAAAAGAGTACTGTTTGTTAGAGCCTAGTTTCAAGAAAAGCCTGTTCAAAACGGCTCCATTCTTTCCTCAACTTCAGTAGTAAGCAAATCATAACTGTCATAATGACTAAGTAGTATACTAAATAGTCTTCTCTGCAAGACAGCCTGTTTCTTGACTGCCTTAAGAATATCTACCCACCCTCTGGGTTCAAGGTCAGCCCTTGTGGCTCGATCCTTCCTCCCCCATAGTGAGGAAGTACTACTACTGTTCATCTGAGTTACAGATATTTGGCGTCTTTGTCCAAAGGAAGTTTACTCCTAAAATGTTCAATGAAGTGAAATAATTGGGTCTTTCAGAGCTTCAGAATTAAAGGTAAATTTTTTAATATTAGCACAACACTTCTTAAGTTTAATTTGAAGATACGTTTAACAAGTGCAAATAAACTAACAGTACTCAGTCAGATCCAATTTCAGCTCCCCTGTATGACCTAGTATTCCTAACAGAACTAGCCCATTTGCTGTTAATTAATATATAATTTATCATATTCTTATGCAGCCCATGTGGTTTCACCACATGGGCTGCATAAGAATATGATAATTTTTTCACGGTGTTTGTAATAAGTGTTAGTTATTCTCAAACCATTAAGTTTACTTACCTGTAGGAGACGTTGCTCATTGCCATTGCAGCTGCAAAGGAAGATGGAGCGCAGGGAATCTTATTGAGTAGGTAAATCGAGGTGTTGTGTTCCTTTGAAATGAATATGAACTCATTCACTGATTGCACCATCAATACGTTTTAGGTTTATTTTCTATTTTTAAGACCCATATAGAAGATAGGTGATTTTTAAATTTTTAAATTTATTTATATTTTTTTCTTTGCCACTAAAAACACCTACCTTCAAAAACTTTCATTCGACATATATTTTTCGTATTTTTGGAGTCGTGTTTGAGGTAGCCCATGATATCGGAGACGTCACTAGCTTTAATTTAAGATATGATTCGTTAATCTAACCCCACGAAGATCCGCCTATCAACCCTTTTATCAGAGGGAGGGCGAATAATGTGGACAAATTTCGAAATAGTTTACAACGATCATTATATGAACTTTCATTTGATACCAAACTCGTAACTGCGGTAACGTTTTTCACATTTCCCGTTTTTAAGATGGGGAAGAAAGTGTGGAACATCAATTTTGTATAGGGTATGGCCGAGTGGTTAGCGCGCTTGGCTACCGATCTAAGGGACCTGGGTTCGAGCCCCGGGTAAGGTATGGCTGTTTGTGTCGTTTATCTGCTGAGGGCCTGCCATCCTCACAGACCTTCTACTATGGCATATAAACTGACAGGCTCCTGTTAGACCTCTGTGGCAAGCAGCTGCTTGAGGGGGTATTTATTATTTATTTATAACATTCCTCTCGTCGAAAGATTTCATTTCACGCATCCGTCAAATTAAAGCTTTTCGCGAGGTCTTGTTACTTTTGTTAAGTTTTTAGGTCTTGTTACTTTTGGCATTCGCGCTCAAGAGATATAGAGGAACAATTGTTTTCATATTTGGGGAGAAAACATGCGGTGTCAGTTGTTTTATAGCCTATGACACTCCCCGCCACATGTTTTCATTTCACATATGGGTTATTTTTAATAATATAAATTAATTTAAATTATTTTAATTCCTGGTTTCTTTCGACATTCGCGTTCTGGAGATATAGCAGAAGAATATTTTTCATATTTCCCCTTTTTCTTAATTTAGGGTAATTTTTTATAGCATATACATTCCCCTCTTCACAAGCTTTCATTTAACGTTTAGCTTGCTGTTTTCGGCACTCGAGCTCTGGAGATATAGGGGAACAATCGTTTTCATTTTCCCCTTTTTTTAGGGGGGGTTAATTTTTTTATAGCCTATAGCATTCCCTCTGTCACAAGCTTTAATTTGACACATAAATCTTCAAGTTTCTCCATCGCGTTCGAAAGATATGGTGGAACAACATTTTGTCAAATCCACAAACCGACAAATGTCAAGCGAAAAGCAATAGAAAAATGGGGAATAAATTAAAAACTTAAAAAAATATCTGTCTTCCTATATGGGCTCTAAAAAGGGGCGGGGGTGGCTCAGTCGGTAGCGCGCCAGTCTCGTAATCTGTAGTTCCCAGGTTCGAGTCCCAGCTGGGTCAGCGTTGAGATTTATCTCCGCAAAATTCCCCGCCCTGCCCACGGTCAGTAGGGGACACCGATGGGCTTGGAAAGGTCGCCGTCCGTCGTATGGGACATTAAGCCGTGGCCCCGTGTGTGGGAGAGCCATACCCTGTGCACGTTAAAGAACACGCTGGATGGCCTTGACGGGAGGCTACCATCTGTCTCCCAACAGCTGTTCCAGTGGGTCCCCTCCCCCAACTTTTTCTGAGCCTTCGGGGTCCATGTGACCTGGCCATTTAGCCCATGGTGTGCAAAAAAGTGCCGCTCAGAGGTAAAACAACCCAATCCAACCCTAAAAAGTAGAAAATAAACCTAAACATATCGATTGTGCAATCAGTCACTGACTTCGTATTCACTTCGAAGGAAGAGAGGGCGTTGAATGTCCTACTCATCATGACTGCTTAGATCATGAACTCAGCCACTGATTGTGTCATGCCCACGTAATTTTATCACGTGGACAAGAGTTTATGAAGGGAGGACTGTCAGCCGCCATCGCCTTCCATTTTAGTAGTGACATTTTTGACCGATCTCCATATTGTGACCTTCTTCTGCGTTCAGCTCATGTTGAGGAAGGCCGCCACTGGCACGTAACATTCGCGACTGATCCATTGGCTCCCTCAGGTGTCAAAGCAGGAGCTATGTGACCCGGCGTGGTAAACAGCAAAACAACATATGGGTGCATATATAGCACCTCGGCCAGTCCGACCAATGGGCATCGTCAACACTGGGCCAGTGAGGTGACCTTCTACCAGGGGGGGCCAGCAAAAAGGAGCAACGGAGAAATCTCAAAAACGTCAGTCTCGTCTGGGCTGTGTAGTCGACAGCAATGATCCTCTCCAGTGAGCAGATTCCCGAAGTGTGAGAAATGAATGTTCGGAGGGAGAGCTAAGCAGCCCGTGCTCCCAGTGACTAAAAGCGGACGGCCCAACGGCGTCTTCCCTAGGGACTTCTGATTTGATGAGGTAAGGGGAACATTTTGCTAAGATCTGGTTTTGCTTTCCCACACCAATGTGTTTCTGTGAAATGCCGTTACGTTGTCCCGAGTGGGACCTTCACAAACTGCTTAAGGACTGTTCACCTTTCGAGCGAGTGGCTCGCTTTTCATGAACTCTGATAGACAATTTAGACTCCGCCACTACGAAGATTACCCTTAATTGAAAAGGGCCGCGCCAGGGGCGCTTGTTTGAAAATTGTCCCAAAAGTGGGAATAGTTATGTGTGTAAAATGTCTGAAAGTAATTTGTTAATAAATGTTGTGTTTTTTTTTGTTAACTGTGAAATCATGTTAGTTTTGCTTATTGTTAAATGTCAGTTAATTTGAATATTGGATGCGGGATCTGCCTAGATTTGGCAGCAAGTAAACGAATCGCGGCCTAAGTGCGTGTGCCGCCCTAAAAATACACAGGGGTGATCACCACAATTGCACTATCGGTATGCTTCAGGTTTATTTTCTACTTTTTAGAGCCCATAGAGAAGATAAGTATTTTTAATTAATTAATTTTTTTGTCGCGAAAAACACCTAATTTTAAAAACCTTTCATTTGATATGTGACTCATATACATCGACACATAAACATCGACAACAAACATCGACAACCCTTTCGGAGTTGTGTTTGAGGTAGCCCATGGTATTGGAGGCGTCACAAACCTTAATTTGAGATATGACTCGTTAAAGTCGAACCCCTAGAAAATCGCCCCCCATTTTTTTTACCATGGTGGAATAGTGGGGACAAAATTCGAATAGTTTACGATGAATGGCCCTCATTACATGAGCTTCCATTTAGCCCTCGCGTTCAGAAGATATAGTAGAACGACTTTCACATTTCCTGATTTTTAGGAGGGAAGAAAGCATGGGGGATGTCAGTTTTTTTAAATAGCCCATATAACTCCCCGCATCACAAACTTTCATTTGACATATAACTTATTAAGTTTCTCCATCGTTTTTGAAAGATATGGTGGAACAACTTTTAGTCAAATCCACAAACTGACAAACCGACAAATATCAAAGCGAAAAGCAATAGGAAGATAGGTAAAAATGGAAACGTAGCCATAGTATCTGACAGCCCTTCTCTCTTCCGCAGCCTTCTCTAAAACAAGTTAAGATTGTTTCCGTTTCAGGGGGAACTAAAATTTTCAAGGGGATGTTTAGCATAACCTTACCTCTAAATGGGGTAGGAGTAGCCAGTCGATCGCGTGCCAAGCTTGTAGTCTGCATTTCCGTTGTTCGAGTCCCAAGTGTTCTGGCGTTGAGATTTATTTCCGGTAATCCTCACCGTGTCCTTTGTCAGAAAGGGAACACCGATGAGCTTGTGAAAGGCCGCAGTCCATTCGTTAATTAACGGTGGCCTTTTATAAACAGAGACCTTTCTGCGTAAGCTGTGACCCATGTGCAGGAGGGTCATTGTGCGCGTTAAAGAACACGCTGGATGGCCTTGACAGGAGGCTGCCACATCTAACAGCTGTCCAGTGGGTTCCCTCCCCAATCTTCTCTGATACCTTTGGTTCTTGTGAACTGGAATTGTGTGCAAAAAAGTGGTACTCAGAGGTAAACACAACCCAGTTCAGTTCTAAGTTGATAAAATATGGGGTGCAAACGATTAAATATGAAATTATTCAGGTAAACTAATCACATGGGGCTTTCACAAAAGAATTCAGATTGGATGAAAGGAATGTAAGGAATTAGAAAGCTTCTAAAAACAATCGGTAGGATCTATATTTAGGGTTTGGAATCACTGGCAGATACAAGAAATTATCTTAAGGGAAGATTGTAGCTGAAATGATATTTACGGTAAAAATGGAAATTAAGAGAGAGTAGTAATAATAAAAATCAAAACCAAAATATAATTTTTTAAAATTTATTATGAATTTATAATCAAGGATCATTGACTTAAAAACTAATAGAAACATTTTCCCTCATAATACAGAAAATAAATTTTAAAAAGGTTCTGATATGGAAAAACGAAGAAAGCAACGCGAGTTAGAAGGATCACATTTTCACTCCATTTACATCAGAAATTCGTCAGCATTTTTTCTCGTTTGCTACATTCTCACGACAAAGCAGAAATCGTGACTCGAGGCCTCGAGTTCCTGCTACGAGCGGCATATTCGGCAAAAACAGCAGCAGCATTGTCCATTCTCGAGGATGAGCCCACATTCTCGATAATTCAATTTAGCTGTCGTGTGCAGAATGTTTTTTATATCCTACTAAGATCTAAGAAAATGCTCTTGAAATAAATGATAGATTCATCCGAATTTTTGTTTAGTACTCCATAACAAATTTGTTTAATTCCTTTCTGATTTAATAAGTGCTTAACTAAGGTAAAAATTGCATATCATTATTATATCCTGTGTCCGTCCCATGGCCGAGTGGTTAGCGCGCTTGGCTATTGATCTAAGGGACCTGGGTTCGAGCCCCGGGTAAGGCATGGTTGTATGTGTCGTTTTTCTGCTGAGGTCCTGCCATCCTCTCAGATCTTCTACTTTGGCATATAAACTGACAGACTCCTGTCAGACCTCTGTGGCAAGCAGCTGCTTGAGGGGGTATATATATATATTATATCCTTACAAACGACTAACGTTTCAAAAAACGTTCTTAAAACAGACTGCTGAAAATGTTCTTTTTTTTTATTATTTTTCCTACGCTCTAACCTACCTATTTTATTCCATACTTAAATTTTTTTCAGACTAAAAATTTTGTCAGATTGAAATTTCGATTTTGATTTCGCGCTATAATTCTATTCTTTACGTCTTTGAATATTTCGTATTTCCCTAACTCATAAAATTTGTTGAGATTTTAATGGAACTGCGTTACTATGATTTTCTAAGGAAGGGGATAATTTTGTGTTTAGTGTGAATGTTTCTTTTCTGCATATTTATTGATGTGACCCCACAAAGGCAAAACCTATTAAAAAGTATTTTAAACCTCGCAACTTTTCACATTGATATAAAATGAGAATTTGTTTCGACAGATGTCTGAAACCCAGATAGCTTCTAAGCAATCGTCACAATGTAAAAGACGGAACGAGAGTATTCTCAACACTTGAATGAATCGTCACAATATCTTCCCCAATCAATTTAGGCTTTGTTGTTTAGTTTAACCTTCGCAGTCACCAGGAAGCGCTTGCTGAGGAAGGAGTCCCCGTGCCAATGGGACGTCGGAGGGGGCCAAGCAGCATTCCAAAAGTTAGGTAAGACTCTTGTCCGACTTTACAACCTTTCTGTTCAGCGTTGTTTCTCCGTAACACTTGAGATCGTTTCGATCAATTTTTCGTGTCAGACTAATATTTGCATTTTGTCAAAGTTGAAAATGTAAACTATGTTATTAGATTTTTCTGCCTTTATTGTGCAGGGATATCGCAGTATTCGGCGGGATGGTTGAAATGCTCGAGATTCCGGTTAGAATCCTGAGTGTACTATATGCTTCATGGTTGCATAGGCCACATATCCGTTATTTTCACAAAGACTGTAGTTTCAAAAAATTGTTCTGTAATCCAATTATTTTAAAAATATTAATTCAATTAAATTCGCATTTTACGAAGTTAGTAAAGCTAAACATTTTAGGATTTAAATGAACGAATCTTACGTTTCGTGAGTTATAGGTTTAGAAAAACCAGTAATGCATATTCGCTGGAATATTATTTGCATAAAATCTCAAGATGGAAAAGTAATTTATTTTCGCAAGCTTTATAGTCATATCCCATCTTTGCAAAAACTATATCTGAAATTTTATAAGTAATGAACTATATACTTCTGCCTGATTTCGAATGATATTGCTTAAGAGAAATTGCTATCATATAATGCCAATTTTATTTCGTGTAGTATCAACAAAAGACCTGCCCATACCCGATTCTTAAAATTTACTTTCATAACGACATTACTTTCTGTAGATTAAGAAACTGAAATAAAAAATGCAGCTATTAAGTTTTAACATCAGATGTTTTAAATCAGATTGTTCTGACGATCTTTAAATAAATATCAAATAACTTCTCCGTTAGGGGTGGGGATGGCTCAGTCGGTAGCGCGCCAGGCTCGTAATCTGTAGTTCCCAGGTTCGAGTCCCAGTTGGGTCAGCGTTGAGATTTATCTCCGCAAAATTCCCCGCCCTGCCCACGGTCAGTAGGGGACACCGATGAGCTTGGAAAGGCCGCCGTCCGTCGGATGGGATGTTAAGCCGTGGCCCCGTGTGCGGGAGAGCCATACCCTGTGCACGTTAAAGAACACGCTGGATGGCCTTGACGGGAGGCTACCATCTGTCTCCCAACAGCTGTTCCAGTGGGTCCCCTCCCCCACCCTTTTCTGAGCCTACGGGATCCTTGTGACCTGGCCATTTAGCCCATGGTGTGCAAAAAAGTGCCGCTCAGAGGTAAAAACCCAACCCAACTTTTCCGTTAAGAATATCAGCCGAATTCAAACTTTGGCAGCGGATTTTACGATGCTTCTAATGTCAGATCCAAAATGCTTTCAAAATCACTGGCGCTAAAAATAGGATTTGGCATCGAAATTATTTTACACAATTGCGAGTGTCAGTAAAAATAATTAATTCCGAAATAATGAAATTGAATGGAAGAGTGAAAATGTAAAACAACAGAAGCCGTATAATCTGCAGAAAAGTGCTTTTCTACGAAAGAGTTTGGAGTCTTTGCAGCAGTCGCACAGCATTAGCAGCAGCTAAAGAAACTGCGCAATACAAGCCTCGACAGTTCATAAATCAATGGCCTGTCAATAAGCTGTCAATGAACGAAAAAAAAATGGAACGGCCGAAGCATCAACGAGAATTCTTCTGGCATCAACTGCGCAGTCTCACCTAGATTATTTTTTAATCGACCCTTTCGTTCGCTTTTCATACTTCTTCTTCAAATCAAATACATTTCTTGCTTAGTTCCTGTATTTTGAATTAGTCCCATATTGTGGGGCTGGGTGGCTCAGTCGGTAATGCTCCGGGCGAGTAATCTGTAGTTCCCAGGTTCGATTCCCAGCTGGGATTTATGAGTTGAGATTTATCTCCGTAAAACTGCTGCCCACGGTCAGCAGGGGACACAGATGGGGAAAGGCCGCCGTCCATCGGATGGGACGTTAAGCCGTGCTCCGTTTGTATATGAGAGCCTTACCCTGTGCACGTTAAAAAATACGCTCGATGGCTTTGATGGGAGGCTACTATCTGTCTCTCAACAGCTGTTCCAGTGGGTCCCCTCCCCCAATCTTCTCTGAGCCCTCGGGGACCTTGTGACCTGGCCATTAGCCACTGGAACAGCTGTTGGGAGACAGATAGTAGCCTCCCGTCAAAGCCATCGAGCGTATTTTTTAACGTGCACAGGGTAAGGCTCTCATATACAAACGGAGCACGGCTTAACGTCCCATCCGATGGACGGCGGCCTTTCCCCCATCGGTGTCCCCTGCTGACCGTGGGCAGCAGTTTTGCGGAGATATCCACTGGAACAGCTGTTGGGATACAGATGGTAGCCTCCCGTCAAGGCCATCCAGCGTGTTCTTTAACGTGCACAGGGTATCTCTCCCGCACACGGGGCCACGGCTTAACGTCCCATCCGACGGACGGCGGCCTTTCCAAGCCCATCGGTGTCCCCTACTGACCGTGGGCAGGGCGGGGAATTTTGCGGAGATAAATCTCAACGCTGACCCAGCTGGGACTCGAACCTGGAAACTACAGATTACGAGCCTTGCTCGCTACCGACTGAGCCACCCCCGCCACCCCGGTATTCAAGTGTTGTTTGGAATAAAATAAGAATTTATTCGATTAAAAACACTAAATTGAGGCAGATAATATTTTTGTAATATTAAATATAATTTTGCTTTTTTGCTTAACTTGCTTTTTGTTTTAATAAAATCGGAAATGAAATTTAAAATGAAAAATGCTTTAAGCAAATTGTGCGCTGAGGATGGCGAGTGAGCCATTTTGTATTTGCACTTCTGCTGTAAGATGTTGGATCTGCGCCTCGATATTCTTACATTTCCTGTCACCTGGGCCTTTCCATAATATCCATCTATATATGTATATACGTAAATAAGAGATACAAATCCTCATTGGAAAATTATGCAAGGAAAGAACAGCCAATCGGAAGGGATTTCTAAACTTTTAACTTTGGGAAAAAATTACCCATTAATTTGAAATCTAAATAAATAATAATATACCGAACAATAAAACTGCCTCCGGTTCTACTGTACTAGAAAGCCTTTCTTCAGGCATTATAAGTAACTCGCCAGCATATTGCTATGCGGGTCACGTTGTAGTAGTGCCCTAAATCAGCCACGGATGCTCGAGGCCGAATACTACGGTTAGAGAAACCGTGTGCAGTCTTCTAACTGAAGTTACTCGAAACCATGGTTAAAATTCGCGATTCTAAGGATTACCATGCGTATGGATAAAAAACATGCTAAATTACTATATTGATGGAAAATATTAAAAATAATTAAAGTTTTTGCTAAGCATTTTTGAGCATGAAATTCATGAAAATCAAACTTTTTTTTTAGATTATCCTCTAAATATCGCCCAACAAAATTCTGTACATTGAATTTTTTTCTGATCGTTTATTATATTTATACATTATTCCCTATTTCTGAAAATAGATAATCAAATAGAGCAAAATTTCTTACATCATATCCATTTCCTTTCTTTTTTTAGTTTAACTGTTGCTTATAAGTTACTTATAAACACCCAAAATATCAATTTAATTATAAAAAACGTAATTTACAAAAAGAGACTTCTAAGTTCCCTTTGTTCTCTTGCAGGCAAAATCCAGCAGTGACGGCTGGTAAGGAAATTGTTAAAAGCCTTCAGCTTTCTTAATGTTTCCTTAGAACCTTTTCTTGAAGGGTCCGTAAGCCTTCTCCGCAAGCCTTCTTGATGGCTCCCCTGGGAGGTTCCGTTGCCCAAGAAGGAGGCTCGAGACGAATGGGCCGCCGGGTCGAGACGGCTGCATACAAAAAGATAGGTAAGACTTTGCTTTCATTCCACTCTTATGCATTCAAGTTGCAAATATTCTCCTTAAGAGGTCAATTCAAGTTATTTCAACTAACTAGAGATCGAAATATCATTCGCATTTTTGTTGCTTAAAAATGATATTTGACAAATGTCATTAAATTAATTACAATCATAGACACGAACATATAGAATCACTGTTAAAACAGATTATTTTGCCAATAGAACTAATAAATATTCTTTAGAATGAAACTTTATTGGTTTTCTACAACAGGGAGATTTCCATCTGAAAGATGAGAGGAGTGTGTCGTCCTTTTAACCAAAATGGTCACGTTATAAGGACCTCAAGGCTTTGAAAAGGGGGTTGCGAATGAAAACAACTGAATAGGCAAATGGAACTCTCTCTCTCGCAATGCTATCCAGCATATTACCTGTTATAGAGAATGTAAAGCTTTATCAATACTTGACGAACCATGCGAAGGGCACCAACTCATTCCAAGGTCACTCATTTATCTCTTTGAGGAAGGCCATTAATCAAAATCAAATCTGACACTATGAGCTTGGCACGCTACGTACCAGACTTTCAGCACCCTTTCAAAAATAAATAATTTTTTTTTCAGCATCTTATTGATTCTTATAACACTTATAAGAATCAATGGGATGCTGATAAAAAAATAATGCCGTAATAACAACGTACTTCCTTTAGTTACTGGGATAGTTATAAGATTGGGTTGTTTGGGTTGTTTTACCTCTGAGCGGCACTTTTTTGCACACCATGGGCTAAATGGCCAGGTCACATGGACCCCAAAGGCTCAGAAGGTTGGGGGAGGGGACCCACTGAAACAGCTGTTGGGAGACAGATGGTAGCCTCCTGTCAAGGCCATCCAGCGTGTTCTTTAACGTGCACAGGGTATGGCTCTCCCGCACACGGGGCCACGGCTTAAAGTCCCATCCGACGGACGGCGGCCTTTCCAAGCCCATCGGTGTCCCCTACTGACCGTGGGCAGGGCGGGGAATTTTGCGGAGATAAATCTCAACGCTGACCCAGCTGGGACTCGAACCTGGGAACTACAGATTACGAGCCTGGTGCGCTACCGACTGAGCTACCTCCCCAGATAGTTATAAGAATAAATGAACTACTTGTAAGAATTAAGTGATTCAGAGAAATGAGTTTTCGGGATAACCATGGTTATCCGGAAAACTCACTTCTCTTAAAAAAAAATCCTAATTACAAACAAAATATATCGCTTGTTAAGTGTTAATCTTCAAAAAGTTCTAACCATCTTAGAATTTTGGAGGCCACCAGGAGAAAGAGCTTCTCATCCGGGTTACCTCCAGTAGAATAAAAATTTCTATATTTACTAGTACGCAGGAAATATATGAATGAAAGAAATATGTATAATTTTATTACTTTATTGTACTTAATAAAACGGTAATATTGTGTTTCGTTATATTCAAATATTTATAAGAATCAATAGGATGCTGAAAAAAATTATCGGACTCAGAATTACGGGGATTATAAAAATGAATGAAGATACACATATTTTGTATACTATTTTTTATATGTAACATAATCTTGACTCATGCAATGAACACAAAAAGATCCAGTTCCCTTATCCTAATATTCTCAGTTAAATGAATTTCACGAGACAGGAATTTTCTAAAATTCTGGATAAGTAACAGTCGAAACAACCACATTTTACTCTAATTATTTTTGCAATTTCTTACCTAGTGTAGTTAGCGAGATGCTTAATGTTTTAAACCATCGATTAGTTTGCTATACAAGGCACATTCAGTACATATTTAAATTCATATTAATACTTTAACTTCAAAGTGCATGGCTCTGGTCTGCAGTTGCGAAACAAATGAATGCACAGTGATTCGGATTGAGATATATAATCAATTAACTTTTGTTGTGGATGCGGAAGAAGGAAGCTATATTTATAAGAATCTTGTAACTCTAAATCAGTGGAAATCGAAAGCTATTATTAACTTTTCTTCATTGTCCATTTTCTTTTGAAGGATATTGACTGATTAACTGACCGATGATGTGGAGGTTAATAACTCTTCTGTAAGTCTCTCTTGTTGGAAGCTATCAATCATACCAGGGATATTATTAGATAAGAAAGCAAACAGGTCATGGTTCTATACTTTGAAAGCTTCAAATTGTTGAGGAGTCCAAAGTAACTCGACTGCCAATATTAAAATAGCATTCAATAAATAATATATACTTGTAACGATTATTAGTCACACAACACAAAAATATAAACAAGACACCTTCATTCTGAACTTCAAAATCATTTACACTAAACTTTACCAGATAGACAAACTACTTCACTAAAGCAAAACTTCTGCACCAGTCATTTATAATCAACTAAACTGCAATTTTCCTTTTTTTTTTCCAACGGAATTATATATTGAAGCACCATCCACTCACCAGTTCATCACTTTTACTTTCTCTGTATGGCTGCCTGAAGATCACATGTGTAACAGGCATTGCATTCTAACTAAGCACTTCACTTACCAAACTGTGGCTCAGTGGATAGCGGCCCGGCTCGTAATCTGCAGTCCCAAGGTTCGAGTCCCACTTCAGCCTGTTTTTAGATTTATCTTCGCAAAAGATTACCCTATCCTCGGTCAATAGGGGACAACGATGGGCTTGGAAAGGCCGCCGTCCGCCGGACGGGACGTTAAGCCGTGCCCCGTTTCTATATGAGAGTCATATCCTGTGCACGTTTAAAACACGCTGGACGACCCTGAAGGGAGGATACCATCTGTCTCACAACAGCTGTCCAGTGGGTTCCCTCCCCCTACCTTCTCTGAGCCTTCGGGGCCCATATGACCTGGCCATTTAGCCTGTGGTGTGCAAAAAAAGTGCCGCTCAGAGGTAAAACAACCTACTATACTACTAAAGCCATTACTATTGGCAAAAAATATTTATTGCAAAATAATCCAACTGCTGACTGAAAAAGTAAACAAAATCTAAAGTGATTAAAAAGGTACAGAGCAACTCTTCTAGAAACCTAAACTGCCATTGAATCACTTCTCCACTACAATAGCAATGGTGACAACAACACTAAAAATGCATCAATAAGTTCAATAATGATTTTCTTTATTTAACTAATTAAAACACAAACATGCCTATCACTTGAAATATCCATTCTGCACACAAACTCCTAAGACAATAAATTCGTCAGAGCCAAGAGAAAATAAACAATGTATATTCCGACTCTTGAAACCAAAACAACTATAACAGGTACTTATCATTTGATCTGATACTTTTGCATACTGTCCGTATCAGTGCAATCTCGGATACAAATTTATTGTTTTGAGAGAGCTGGTGTCCATTGTTATGTATCTGGCATTTTTTGATTGCTTTATAAGTGTGACATTTTGACATGATTCTTGATGATATTTGGCATTTTAGGTTTGGGGGTTAAATGTTCGGTGTACAGTCGCTCAAAAAAGTATCCGAACACTATGGTTGATTACAGAATTCAGAAAAAATATCTGGCAACGATATTTTTTAATATATATAATGCGTATGAATATATATGCAATGAATATGGAGCGTGTGCAGTTACCGTTCACAGCAAACTGGAGCGGTTGCGGTTAATGTTCACAGCACATTGGATCGTGTGAGCTCACAGAAACCTGGATCGTGTGGGCTCACTCACGGAAATATTGAGCACGTACAGTTACCGTTCACAGCAAACTAGAGCGTGTGCAGTAACTGCACACGCTCCAGTTTGCTGTGAACGGTAACTGGAGCGTGTACAGTTGCTGTACACGCTCTAGATATTTTTCCTGAATTCGGTAATCACGTGACACGAAGGTTGCCAGATAACTAATTTCTAAAAAAAAATCGTTGCCAGAAATTTTTTCTGAATTCTGTAATCAACCATAGTGTTCGGATACTTTTTTGAGCGACTGTAGAAGGGAATGTGAGAAATAGTCACTATGTAAAGGGCGCTAAGTCGCGCCCTATGTATATATATTTCTCTGTAAATATGTTGTTGTTTTAATAAAGAAAGATGTAAAAGAAAAGTGATGGTGTCCTTCCAGCGGACGAGGGTTCGCGGGGGGGAAACAAAATTTTAGAGTAGCTCTACCTAGCCTGTAGTGCCGTTTTTGGCGGGGCAGGCGTTGTCAATTTTAGAGAGTCTTACTACCCATTCATATCCAATTAATCAACAGTCCATCGATGAATTAAAAGACATCATCATTATCATTTTGCCGAAGTAACTCCTTCTATGCTCAACTGAATGTAAGAGGAAATTAAATTTCATTAGGATGTGTGTCTCTGGCTCCCATGTTGAGTATCTGTAATCTTGATGTATTTCCCTTTATTGACATATCGTTTGCTTTCCTTTCGCGTGACAAATAAAACACATTAACATAAGGAAATCTCATTTATCAGCCATACCAGGCACGTTTGCAGTTACTACCAATCAGTCAGCAGGGTCAATAACCATCGGAGTAGACAAGCACCCCAAAAATTAAATTTATATCATTAGGATTGATACTTATGTACTATATGATGTTCAGTTGTAAACAGTAATAGTATTCATTTATACTCTGTGAAATCAGAACTTATTTCATACAAGGATTCTGAGTTTGCTTTGTTCTTCTTTTTCAGCGAAATCCAGCAGCGATGAAGCTGGTAATGGAAATTAGTAAAAGCTTTATGCTTCCTCAATGTTTCTTTAATTTCTTTTCAAATGGGGGCAAGGCATATGCTCGCTCCTTTATTTGTGGCCGAATCCCTAACCATTCTCGGCACAACTCCCAGGTCTGTGTTTTTTTGGCATTTTGGAATTTTTTATCATCTTTTGGTATGTGTTATTTTCGTTTTTTTAATAAAAAATAATTTTTTGAGTTTTTTCCTTTCATGTTTTGTTTTTTTAATAAAAAAGTTTTTTATATAATTTGTTTTTCGTTTTCCAATTTCCCATTTTTCGTTTATTTTAACAAAAAATAGTTTTTTATGCAATTTGTTTTATTTTACATGACTTTTCGTTTTTTTTTCGTTTGTCCGTGAGCCGCCAACAAGGCCCGGGTTCGAATCCTGGATAAGGCATGGACGTCTGCTTCTCAAAATCCAACCTCAACGTCCCCGTCGTGAGAGGTGGGCAACGTCATTGGCTGACCATTTCTCGATCTTCCTCTTAAAAGACAAATAAAAAGAAGCTCAGCTGATGACGGCTAATGAGGCTCTGGTCGAATTCTTTTCTAATCCCATTTTTATTTCAGCTATGAGTTGGCTTGCATAATACCAAGTTCTTTACGGAAGGGAAATAACTGAGGCACATAAAATATGTTGTTTTACTTTGTTGACTGACTGTAGAATCTAACCCATGAAACTCAACGTCAATTGTTTCATTCAATTTGTGATACGAAACTTCACTGCAAGAAGTAAACAGAGGTCTTCGAGAAGAGACATCCTTGACAGCAACATCTCGACCATTTCTTTGTCTCTCTTTCGAGACACAAAAGGTCCCTTTACTAGATTTTGGATTGTTTCTCCTGTTAGAAAGTGAAAATTAATCTCTGAATAATAAGCGTACTATTTTGTGCCCTACAATCTTTAATTCATGACATTCAAAAGCCATTGCAGCCATTGCCTTCGCAGGAAATCTAGGCTAGTTTCCCCTAACAGTTAGAAAGATAAGTTACGATCGTATAGCAGTAGTAAATAAATGAGATGATCATCCAAATTATTTTACTGCTCAACTGCATAGAAACACTTAGAGAACATGGCAATGAGCAAGGAGATCTCATCTTCTCTATCGTTGTTTGTTTTGACAAAACGTCGCCTTTCCCGTCAACATATCTTTCTGTTTCATAATCACTAACATCTAACTGGTTATCTGTTCTTTTTCAATTAGCATAGCCATGATTCGGGACCTGGTTTCGAGCCCCGGATAAGGCATGGATGTGTATGTAGTTTTTCTGCTGAGGTCCTGCCATCCTCTCGGACCTTCTACTATGGCATATAAACTGGCAGGCTCCTGTCAGACCTCTGTGGCAAGCAGCTGCTTGAGGGGGTATTTATTGAATTTTATTTTACGATTTTTTTATTAGGAGAGATACCATTTTAGTTAACTAAGTGTTATGGAACTCGGAATAAAAAAATTAAATTTCAAGTATCGTTGTCTTCATGGCAGTTATGTTTGTTTTATTTCCTTCTGAGCTGTAGTTAGATGCCCCCGATTTCCAGCCACAATGACCTTTGGGGCTCAGAGCTAAGTAGGGGGAAGGGAATCTTCTGAATGCTAAGAGACAGATGGAAAGCCTCCCATCAAGACCATCCATCCTGTCCTATAAAGTGCAAAAAGAATTTCAGCTGTCATCATCAAAATTGCAGAAACGAATGCTGAATCTCTATCTATGCTGTGGATGATGTTTCTTATCCAGAGCAGGATCTAGGGAAAGAGGACAAGGGGTTATGACCACCCACCCTTTGACAATGCTAGTAACCGGAACGGAGGCGAAAAACTATTCAACGTATACATGACACTCGCTGTTTTTGCTTTTTTTTAAAAGAAATTTGTTAAAGACCGCTGTAACAGAGAGAATAAAATTATACTGGAACCGCGTTCCGGCTCATTCTTGTTCATTCGTTCTCGATGTTGCCCCTATCCCTTCCACGTTGCACCGGATCACTTGCTTCCTCCCCCTTTAAAATTTTTCTAAATCCTGTCTTGTTTCTATCTACAGGACGAGATTATTATTGGCTGTTGTATTGAGCAGGTGTAAGGATATGATCGGTTAACTGGCTCTCTCCACAAAATTGAAAAAATTCCGCCAAATTTAACCAAGAAACAAAACTTTATCTTTTCTTCAATTAGATATGTTGCAAAAAACAACACTCCTTTAAAGAAATAATATAAAAATAATCAAGAAGCTAAACATTCCAGACAACCTGGCCACTGTGACCTTGGTTATTGAGCTAATGTTTGCAAAAAATTATATTTATTAATTATAATTAATATACGAATAAAATCAAAGAGCCCGACTCTTCTTGGAATCCTAAGATCACAAGGAATACAATGACTGTGAATGGCCACAAAGATATGTCAGTTAGGTCACTTATAAACAGGAAACCTCTACAACTTGAAGGGGCGTTGGTGGCTCAGTCGGTAGCGCCCAGGCTCGTAATCTGTAGTTCCCAGGTTCGAGTCCCAGCTGAGTCAGCGTTGAGATTTATCTCCGCAAAATTCCCCGGCCTGCCCATTGTCAGTAGGGGACACCGATGGGCTTGGAAAGGTCGCCGTCCGTCGGATGGGACATTAAGCCGTGGCCCCGTGTGTGGGAGAGCCATACCCTGTGCACGTTAAAGAACACGCTGGATGGCCTTGAGGAGAGGCTACCATCTGTCTCCCAACAGCTGTTGCAGTGGGTCTCCTCCCCCAACCTTCTCTGAGCCTTCGGGGTCCATGTGACCTGGCCATTTAGCTCATGGTGTGCAAAAAAGTGCCGCTCAGAGGTAAAACAACCCAACAACCCAACCCATGTCGAGTTCCAGCTGAGCCAGCTTGAAATTTAACTCGCGGTCCTACCCTCGGTTAGCAGGGGACACTGATGAGCTTGCAAATGCCGCTAAATATTCAATAATTGAAATTGATATAAGAAAAAATAAAGCCTATTAATTTTTTTATCTTACTGAGTTTTTATCTTTTTATATTTCAATGTATGTTTTCAACAAAAATAATTATAATTCACACTTTTAAAAAAATTACAAAAATACATAAGTAATTGCATAAATATGTGCCGTCCCGTGGCCGAGTGGTTAGCACGCTTTGGACTTGGGTTCGAGCCCCGGGTAAGGCATGGACGTTCGTGTTGTTTTTCTGCTGAGGCCTTGCCATCCTCATAGACCTTCTACTATGGCATATAAACTGACAGGCTCCTGTCAGACCTCTGTGGCAAACATCTGCTTGAGGGGGTATTTATTTTTTTTTTATAAATATGTACGTATATGATCGATTAAAAATAATTTTAACACAACCTCGTCTTTCAGCATCCACTCGTGAAAAATCATTATCGTGTTCGTCCCTCAAATCCATTCATTTATTGTACACTGAAAGGGCCAAAAAGGGGGAGAGAGAATCCGCGTTCAACGGAAGTTACCTGCAGTGAAAACCTTCCTCGTTATTTAAATAAAAAAATTACATCCAAAGCCCCTAACTTTCAAAATAAACTTCAGTGACATTTTTTCATAAGATAAATATCTCTCAAATCTCTAAATCTCAATTTTCAACAATATTGCATATTTGAAACGTTATTGGAGCTGGAACATTCAACAGCAGATGATGTTTTCAAATTTCGTCTTATTCTTCATAACGAAAACTGAATCGCTACACGCCATCTAAAATTGCGTTTACCTTAGTAAGCGATTTGCTGTAATGATCATTATATGCTTTAATTAGCTCTTAAGAGAGTCTTATCACTAGAGCTCTCAAATAAATTTCACAACACTTCTTGTGGGAAGGAAAGAAAACGTCCCTGTGCTACGTCGCGTAACATGAGGGAAGAATGGGATTGGGTTAAATAACGCTAACACAATTAGTTTTTTTTCCGTTTTATGATGAGAAAAATCAGCTAATATACTGCATTAGCACTAATTAGTTACAACAAATGAATTTCGTATAAATTGCGAAAAAACCTGACAAGAGAAAAGTATTGAGCAACACGAATAAAGGAAAAGGCCTGGCAAAACTTTCTATGGTGTTAGTGTACTTTGGCTACGATAAAAAAAACGGGTTAAATTCCCGGGCAACGCTTTGATGTTTTCTGTATTTTTTTCTGCTGAGCTTTCACCTTCCTCGCAGATCTTCATGTCGTATTAGAGTGATAGGATTCTTTCGGACTTTTATGGACTTTTTTAAAAGTCCGAAAGAATCCTATCACTCCTATAAAATTATATAGTTGTTCCTCCTATTAAATTATATAGTTGTTGAGTGGAGAACGTTTTTTACATAACTTTTTGAATATCAGATGACTATTATTCAGAATCGCAATTCAGATCAATTTTACTTAGATCTTTTTACCTCAAGTGAAATTTTTCTATAGAATCTTACAAAAATAAGGAGTTTTGAACGAGGCTGGTCATTCATATAATATGCAAATGTCCCAATACTTTTGGAAATAGAGTAACTCTTGGAGTTCCTGAATTCTTCATCATATTCGGTGTTATAATGAACACAATAATTGTATAATGCATTTAAACTTGAATATTTTAAAAATAGTGTTTAACTAAAAACTAATGACGAAAAAAGTGTGTCAAAATATTCCTCTTCAGAGAAGGAGAAAATAGGGTTTTTATAAACAAAATCAAAGTGAAAATTATCACCGAAATTGAAAACTTAAAAAAAAGTATATAATTTATTTATTTCTAAAAAATTAAAAAGTCATAAACGAAAATTGTAACCGATGAAATCAGATTCAAATCACGTGAATTTCAAAATTATGTAGATAAGGCGACAGTAAATGGGAAGGAAAAGCAGGAAACGTGGCTTAAAGTCCAAATAGAGGGGGGGGGGGGGGGGCAGGCTCATAATCTGCAGTTCCCAGGTACGAATCGCGCCTGGGCCAGCGTTCCTCGGTCAATAGGAAATAACGATGGGCTTGGAAATACCGCCGTCCATCGGGTGGGATGTTAAGCCGTGGCTTTGTGTGCGGGAGAGCCGTACCCTGTGCACGTTAAATAACAGGCTGGATGTCCTTGACAGAAGGCTACCATCTGTCTCTTAACAGCTGTTCAGTGGGTCCCTTCCCCCCCCCTCCCCCAGAACCTTCTCTGAGCCTTCGGGGTCTTTGTGACCTGGCCATTTAGCCCACCGTATGCCAAAAAAAATGTGCCACTCGGAAACAAAACAACCCAGCTCAAATACATGGGATATGATCGCCTTCCTCACTTCAGAATAGATTCTGAATAAGTGGAGTAAACCTCTGAGTTCTCGCAATTGAGAGTAGAATCTGTGAATCATTCGAAAAGTTCTTTTTCGAATCCTTTTACGAGAGCGGCACACTGATCCATCGCTCTTCAATAAATCAGTTCCTTTTTCTAGAGATGCATTTAATCCTGATCTCTGAAGACCTAAATCCCAAAATGCAATTGGGTTTTATTGCTCGTTGAATTACATTGTCAACTGAGTGGGATGTATTTTCGAAATGATCTAAAAAAAAGAAGTGAATAGGAAATAGAAAGTTAAATGAAATCAACAATCGAAGAGAATCGTTTCCAACAGAGATTCAGCTTTTTTTTCTAATCTGTTTTTTATCTCTTAAATGACCACTCACGATAGATTTGTTTAACTTCGGTTACAGCCAGCGGAATATCGTGTAAAGTAAGCATTTAATGAAATTAAAAGAGAAATAAAGAGTCAATTCTCTCTCTCTCTTCATTTCCTTGCTCCAGCATCCCACATCCATGCCTACTCTATTCCAGAAAAAAAAATACCTAAGTGCACTTTCCGAGACCAACAGATTTCTCAAGTCACGTCCGCCGTATTACCTTTGACCTGTCATTTTAATTGTAGTCTCCCCATCGCGTTTCCGGGACGTTTGCTCGGGGACGCAGCTGCTCGGGTTTTCACGTGATATTAAACCGGAGATCGGAGCTGGCGTCTTCCACGTTTGCTGACGAATAGCAGCCATACGTTACCGGTTGACTTTTATAGCGCTGCCTCTCGGCTTCCCTGTCATGCTCTCCGTTCTCCCTGGTCCCGATGCCACCAGAATGTGCATAAATAAAGTGGCAGCTCACAGACCTCCACTCGCCGCAGCGAACGAGGAGAGGGTTTTTCGGTAAGTTGAGTCAGCCGTAGAAGCTACAAAAGACGACATCTAAAATTCCCCTGGCGATTCGTGCTACGAGACGTGCTGGAGACGGGATTTCCTCAATTCCACGTGCTGCATAGAGCGGGAAAGTCTTGAAACGAGTTACTGCTCTAGCAGGTCTATCCGCAGTCACGTGTACCTACTGACGAGTAAGATCACACGACGGTTTTTTTTAGCGTCTTGAAATAAAACCATTCCCAGCAATGGCAGTGGCCTCACAGCAAATTGGAGCGTGTGTTTGGTCTTAGATAACCATCATTGTCTGTAATGGTTTTAGCTTTAACACGCTGGAACATTTTGTGGCGTTAATAACGTTGAATCGCTCAAACCTCTTTCGGTTTGGCCAATCTCTAAGGAAGCCACGCGAATGAGAAACCCGCTTCCCCTATCTGCCACCCAACTGCTCTTGTAGCGTCGTCGATGAGCATATTGCCCGAATGTTGACGTATTGTGGCTCCCATTTGTTAACATAGTCCCTATCGCAGGCACACAGACCAGAGTAAACATTTGTGCTCGGGAAAGAGGAGAGAGAGCGCATTGGAGGCGCGTGTGCTTTGTCTCCCTCGGTGTACTAGTGCTCGAGTAAACTTCGGTGACGTGCTCGGCGATGTAGCGAACGTCTCGCTCTTCCTTCCAAGCACAAGCACCGACATAATGAATGCCAAACTGTTACACGATGAGGTCACTAAAGGGCGGCGAGCGATTGTTTTAGCATCAGCGCTGGCGGCCGCCGACCTGTCGGATGTTGCTGCGAGCACACTTCGTAATACCTAACACAAACGGAAGCTGCCACCCACCCAAGGCTCTAATCTCTCCGGAACTCAATCCCTCGGGCGAATGTAAATAGAGGGTTTTCGAAATCAAGGCTATCAAAATGCATTAATAATTCACTAGCCAAGCATCAATATCTGTAATGGAGAGTAATTTTTTAAATGTATCCAGTTTAACATCAAGTTTCGTCTTTACTGTACATACTAGATGAATGCAGACGAGTCAGATTAATCGCCATAGGGTCCGAGGCTTTAATTGCAAATCGAAACTTGTCTGACGAGATGACAATAAAGTCAACTTATCGAAATCATTGCCTCTGCAGTTTTTACTACTCGTTGAGTATGATTGTTCTGAATGCAAATTAACTCCGCAAACATCCGATAGAGTTTTATCTAAAACATCAGTAACACCATTCATGACGGTGAATATGTACTCGCTTTATTCTTTCAAGTTGTAGGGTTGGGTTGTTTTACCTCTGAGCGGCATTTTTTTTGCACACCATGGGCTAAATGGCCAGGTCATATGGACCCCGAAGGCTCAGAGAAGGTTGGGGGAGGGGACCCACTGGAACAGCTGTTGGGAAACAGATGGTAGCCTCCCGTCAAGGCTATCCAGCGTGTTCTTTAACATTCACAGGCTATGGTTCTCCTGCACACAGAGCCACGGCTTAACGTCCCACCCAACGGATGGCGGCCTTTCCAAGTTTATCAGTGCCCCCTACTGACCGTGGGAAGGGTGGGGAATTTTGCGGAGATAAATCTCAGAGCTGACCTAGCCGGGACTCGAACCTGGGAACTACAGATTACGAGCCTGGCGCGCTACCGACTGAGCCACCAACGCCCCTTCAAGTTGTAGGCGTTTCCTGTTTATAAGTGACCTAACTGACAGATCTTTGTGGCCATTCACAGTCATTGGATTCCTTGTGATCTTAGGATTCCAAGAAGAGTCAGGCTCTTTGATTTTATTCGTATATTAATTATAATTAATAAATATAATTTTTTGCAAACATTAGCTAAATAACTAAGGTCACAGAACGCAAGCGCGGGTTCCGGGGCTACCCTCCCCTTTTTTTATTTTTTTAGTAAATGCTAAGAATTAAAATCACAGTAATAATTATTAAATGGATATAGCATCCATCACGATAAGTTTAGAAAAACGTTTTTATTTAGTTTTCCAACAACTGAGCTATTGTTTTCATTTCGTCGTAGATATTCAACTTTTGCGTTTCAGGAGTTAAATGAAAAATTTTTTTTCGATTAGATAGTATACTGGGAAATGCGAATTCTAATATTTCAGTTCTTCCAGTGATTTTTAGTTCCATCTTTCAGATAATCCTAATGCTGAAAGATTCAAACTTTAAACGAATATTGCAAGCGATTTATTCATGCTAGAGATTTTAAGTTTCGGTGGCACAATATGACGATCAAAGGGTTCAAATTGACAACAACGATAAACTCCTTTCCCGCAGAGGAGAGGTAAAAAATTAATCTTTTATTTTTCGCTCTTGTTGTTTTATCAGCTGAATAAGAAATTATTTTTGAGTTGGGTAATCAAATATTGCTATTTGCATTTTTCAGAATCGTCGATTAGTTCTAATTCCCACCGTTAGAAAGCGCTACAGTCGGAATAAAGCAAAAATTTACTCTGAAAACAAAAGTTGCATATTCGTCAGAAGTGATATGGCATTCTTACTAGAGTTCAATAAATAATAGCAATTTTATTTATGCAAAGAAAAAGGCTCAGATCCATGTCTCTTTACAAAACAAATCTCAAGGTCAGCGCATCCCCTCCCTCTCTGCTTCCTCTGTCCAGAGGTCAATATAAAATTTAGTTGGGCTACAATCGGAATGCAACCTTTCTCGGCTGATAGAGCGTCGCGTCATCCAGGTTGGGTTGGGTAGTTTTACCTCTGAGCGGCGCTTTTTTACACACAATGGGCTAAATGGCCAGATTATATGGACCCCGAAGACTCGGAGAAGAATGGGAAGAGGACCCAATGAACAGCTGTTGGGAGACAGATAGTTGGCTCCCGTCGAGGCCATCCAGCGTGTTCTTTCACGAGTACAGGGTATGGCTCTCCCGCACAGAGAGCCACGACTTAATGTCCTATCCGACGGACGGAGGCCTTTCCAAGCTCATTGGTGTGCGCCATCTAGATCGCAGGTGATGTTAATCTTCGTACCGCAGTAAATGGATTTTTTTCCACGAGACAAGTCATATGCAATGTGAAGTCATTCCTGTAGAGGACCTACGATACGTTCAAAGTATAATCCTGAAATTCCTTTGTTTAACTAGTTAGGTATTTACTCCTCATACGCTGGACTTCAACCTAAACTGGGGAGTAAGGGCGGGGGTTGCCTCAGTCTGCTCGTAATCAAACTCGTAATCTGGTGTTTCCGGGTTCGAATCCCCACTATGCATATGCATTGAGATTTTCTCCGCTAACCCTTAAATTCTGTGAGAAAGAGCACACCAATGGACTTGGAAAGTTCACCGCTAATCGTCCAGAGGTCTCCGTGTTCACTAGAGCTACGCCCTTTATAGAATTGTTGAAGAATACTCTCTATATCCTGGGGGCGGGAGTGGCTCAGTCGGTAGCGCGCCAGGCTCGTAATCTGTAGTTCCCAGGTTCGAGTCCCAGCTGGGTCAGCGTTGAGATTTATCTCCGCAAAATTCCCCGCCCTGCCTACGGTCAGTAGGGGACACCGATGGGCTTGGAAAGCCCGCCGTCCGTCGGATGGGACGTTAAGCCGTGGCTCCGTGTGCGGGAGAGCCATACCCTGTGCACGTTAAAGAACACGCTGGATGGCCTTGACGGGAGGCTACTATCTGTCTCCCAACAGCTGTTCCAGTGGGTCCCCTCCCCCAACCTTCTCTGAGCCTTCGGGGTCCATGTGACCTGACCATTTAGCCCATGGTGTGCAAAAAAGTGCCTCTCAGAGGTAAAACAACCCAACCCTACTCTCTATATCCCTGATGGGAGAGTTCTATCGGTCTCTTACCAGATTTTCAGTAGATCGTCTTCCCAATTAACGGTCCTTGGGGTCATTGTGACTGGACATTTACCTAACTATTTACACGCAAGTGCTGCTCAGGCGAATCCAGCCTCCAACCTAGATTAGGTGTGGCTTAGTCGATAGTACGTCAGGCTCTTATCTGCAGTTCTCAGGTTCGAATCTCCTAGGCCATAAGAAATATTTATCTCGGCAAAATTGCCTGCCCTCGGTCAGTGGAGGACACCGATTGTCTTGGAAAGGCCGGCGTCCGTCGGATGGAACATTAAGTCGTGGCTTCGTGTACGGAGAGCCATATCCTGCGCACGTTAAAGAACACTTTAGATGGCCTTCACAGGAGGCTACCATCTGTCTCTTAACAGCTGTCCAGTGGGTCCCCTCCCCCAACCTTCTCTGAGCCCTCGGGGTTCTTGTGAGCTGGCCATTTAGCCCAGTGTGTGCAAAAAAAGTACCGCTCAGAGGTAAAACAACCCAATTCAACTTGGATTGTGCAATCGTTTAAAGAGAAACGAAAATATATTCAAGAAAATGTATTTATCATCTCTTTGCAAAGTTTTTGTTGCTTCCAGATCCAATAAGATTCCTGAGCAGCAGATTCAGCATTTCGTCCTTGCAGATCACTTCCAATATCCTCCTGTTTTAATATTATTGTTCATCCACCCCATTCTTAGTCTGCTGCTTTTCCTTAAGCCATTGGGTCCAGTCTTTGAAATTCTTTTCATTAATCTGCTTAAGAAATCACTGCCATAGCAAACTTTAGACTGTACAATAGATAAAGTAACGCTGTAAAGTTCGAATTTAGGTGCATCCGCCTATTCTTCCACAGCCCGCAAATTATATATGTTCCAATGCCAATGCCAGTTTTACAATTCATATCGGCCATTGCCAGTATCTGTCGCACAACTCCAAGATAATTGAACTGGAAAACTTGCTCAAAATTACGGCCTTTCAAAAGAACTATAGGGCCCCATCCTGACGAGATTTCATCATTTTAGTTTTCTCTTCATTAATCACCAAGTCTATTCCTTATCATCCATATCAACTGATCTAATGATATAAGACTTCAAGGGTTCACCTAGTGAACATTATTTATTGACAGGATTAAATCATCGACAAAAAGTGGGGCGGGGGTGGCTCAGTCGGTAGCGCACCAGGCTCGTAATCTGTAGTTCCCAGGTTCGAGTCCCAGCTGGGTCAGCGTTGAGATTTTTCTCCGCAAAATTCCCCGCCCTGCCCACGGTCAGTAGGGGACACCGATGGGCTTGGAAAGACCGCCGTCCGTCGGATGGGACGTTAAGCCGTGGCCCCGTGTGCGGGAGAGCCATACCCTGTGCACGTTAAAGAACACGCTGGATGGCCTTGACGGGAGGTTGCCATCTGTCTCCCAACAGCTGTTCCAGTGGGTCCCCTCCCCCAACTTTCTCTGAGCCTTCGGGGTCCATGTGACCTGGCCATTTAGCGCATGGTGTGCAAAAAAGTGCTGCTCAGAGGTAAAACAACCCAACCCATCGACATAATCAGATATGTTCATATCCTTCGCCAATTTAAGCTTTCCTCATAACATAATAAAATAAATACATACCTCCTCAAGCAGCTGCTTGCCACAGAGGTCTGACAGGAGCTTGTCAGTTTATATGCCACAGTATTGAAGGTCTGTGAGGATGGCAGGACCTCAGCAGAAAAACAACATAAACATCCATTCCTTACAGGTGCTCGAACCCAGGTTCCTTTGATCGGTAGCCAAGCACGCTAACCACTTGGCCACAAGAATCTACAGTTGAACTGAAGAGAAAACATGCCAAAACACATCATTATTTAACTCCATTTGTAATACTAAACCGATCACTACATGCGTTGCCAACACTTACATACGATTCTGCATTATTATAAAGAGCCATCATTATGTTAACTAATTTTAGGTATGCCATTAACCACAAACCGCGAAGGTTAACAGAATCAAAAGTTTTTTCGAAATCTAAAACAATAGTACTGATTCTCTTTAGCTGCTAAGACATATCTTGTTTTTAAACCGAATTTTACATATTTTCGAAGTTATGACACTTTAAAATTATGAATAATAAGTTTGTGAAACCATTATAAATTAATAAACTCAATCAAATACTTCTCTAAGAAGAGTGGTAAACACAATGAAGAAATATTGACTAAGGCAAATCAGTAATACTTTATTTACTTATTAATTTATTTTCTAAATAAATTATGTATTTATTCATTACTTATGATTTATGCACGGTGCTCCCCCCACAAAAAAAATCGAATGTACCTTCTGACCCCAGAATGACTTGATCTGGCTTTACTCTACGTATAGCGGAATTCCTGCGTAAGTGGGGGGCGGGGGTGGCTCAGTCGGTAGCGCGCCAGGTTCGTAATCTGCAGTTCCCAGGTTCGATTCCCAGCTGAGTCAGCGTTGAGACATCTCCGCAAAACTCCCGCCCTGCCCACGGTCAGTAGGGAACACCGATGGGCTTGGAAAGGCCGCCGTCCGTTGGATGGGACGTTAAGTCGTGTCTCCGTATGTGGGAGAGCCATCCCCTGTGCACGTTAAAGAACATGCTGGATGGCCTTGACGGGAGGCTACCATCTGTCTCCCAACAGCTGTTCCAGTGGGTCCCCTCCCCCAACCTTCTCTGAGCCTTCGGGGTCCACGTGACCTGGCCATTTAGCCCATGGTGTGCAAAAAAGTGCAGCTCAGAAGTAAAATAACTCAACTCTTAGAAGTCCTCACACCTCCCAACCTCTAATTTATCATCATCCAGGCTCCTTTTTAACAATAATTTCAATTCACCTTTAAAAATAAATTCGAAACGTTTTGCATCCTTTCTCCTCCCTTCTTATGTTTTCATGCCTCCCTAGGGGGAGGAGCGCCCCCTCAGTTTTGGAATCCTTGGTTTAGACTAAGAGAGAACTGCATTACTCTCCATTTACTTATCACACAAATGACTTTGTATCTAATTGCCCAAAACAAAGATGTTGGTTTTCAGGTATCGTCTTATTAAGGGGATTTCCTTCTTCCTCAGCCTCAGTTGAAAAAAGCATCGCGCTTGTCACAATGGGTAAGCATAATGACCATGATAAACTTTGACTAAATGTTCTTGTCTTTCAGAGTCTCTGCGTTAAAGACAATTTGTTTAGCCTTTACATAACATCTCTTCAGCTGCAGTTTCAAGACACTTTTTACAAGGTCATGATCAGAGTCAATATCAGCTCCCCTACACCACCTGGTGCTCCAAGCAGAGCTAGTGCATTTGCTGCTAATTAATATGTAATCAATCGCATTCTTATCAGCTGTATTTATAAATATACCGATGTTTTTGTAATTAGTTATTCTCAAACCATCATATTTGTTCACCTGTTAGAGACGTTTTCTGTTGCTACTGTAACAAGCAATGGTAAATTGGCATTTCTTGTTGCAAGAAGGCAAAACTGCTAAAACCAATATCAACGATCAATGGCTATCACTCCAGCGTTGTTGGGCTGGGTTGTTTTGCCTCTGAGCGGCACTTTTCTGCACAACATGGGCTAAATGGCCAGGTCACAAGAACACCGAAGGCTCAGAGAAGGTTGGGGGAGGGGACCCACTGGAACAGCTGTTGGGAGATAGATGGTACCCTCCCGTCAAGGCCATCCAGTGTGTTCTTTAACGTTCACATGGTATGGCTCTCCCGCACACTGAACACGGCTTAACGTCCCATCCGACGGACGGTAGCCTTTTCAAGCCCATCGGTGTCCGCTACTGACCGTGAGCAGGACGGGGAGTTTTGCGGAGATAAATCTCAATGCTGACCGAGCTGGGACTCGAACCTGGGAACTTCAGATTATGAGCTGGCCACCCCTGCCCTTACCACTCCTGCCCAAAGCTAGGAGTCAGTAGAAACTTGCGCACGGAAGTCACCCAACATAAGTACCCAGAGCACAGCATGCCCGTTCTTCAGAAATTCGAAATATCCTTAAGTTGTCGTGGCGAAATAGCAATAGATAAAAGTGAAGTCTTTAATATATGTTGTAAATTTAATTGCAGTGAATCTTTCCATTGGTAAAATCCTATTCTCAAAGAGCATCCTTGCACTTCTGCAGATCAACAATCCTAACCCTTGCCTATGCTTGTGAACATTTCAACCTGAAATGAGAATTATTTTCTAACTGAATTTTTTAACGAAAATTTTTCTGAGTTTTCCTACCTGGTCTTTTGAAAGCCCAGACTCCAAGGCTATACCTCTAGAATTCTTTCTAAAGTTTTGATTTAGAATCTTCACAGTCCTACTACCTGTAAAAAGAAAAAAGTTAGTGGGATATTCATATAAATTAGTCATGTTGAAAGAGATAGGGCTATCACTCTGTCTCCTGATCATAGCCATCGAGAGACCCTCAATTCACTAGAAGCTTAAGCGGCCTGCTGCTAAGAACATCAGACAATCAAATTTTACCATCGGAACCCAATTGGGTCATTTCAAACAAGAGCAAAGCCTTGCATCTGAAATTTAATTTATGGTTCTTCAAAAATATAAAGTGTTCAAAATACTAAAACGAAGAAGGCTGAAGACCACTCCTCATGAATAGGATGATTGCCTGCAATCTCTCCTCGAATCCTTTTGGATTCAGGTCATCAAGTATTTTGAACTCGGGATTCTTCCGACATGAAAGTGTGAATGTAAAATAAACCATCAGAGGCTTCTCAAAAATTTTTACTGAATCACAAAACTTTATAATGTAAAATATACTGCTTACCAAAATTGGGGGATATTTCATCGCTTCATATTCATTTTGAAATATCCCCTAATTTTTGTGAGCAGTATAGATTAAACATTGACAGTTACAGAAGAAATGGTTTGTAACTATGTTTATCTGCATATATATATTAGAAAGCAATCGATGCCTTCTACACACCTTGATTTGTAGCCCTAAACTCCAACCCCTATTTGACCTTGAATGCGATATTGGATTTGAAAATCCCACTTTTGAGTTCTACTGCCCGAAATAACCCTATTCACCAATTTTCAGTTCTCCTATGCCGGTATAGGCAGATTTAAACTTTGACCTAGAAGGACCCACTGCATCCAAAATGTGGCATTTCTGAGATCTACGATTCAAAAAATAGATCTACATTTGACCTTTGACCACGTTGACCTCGAAGAAATATAAAATTTCTTAACGTTTCTAACATCTGCAGCCCAAAACATCCCTGGGCACCATTTTCAAATTTCTAATTTGACCTCTACGTGACCTCTATTTGACTTTAAAGGTCACGTCGGAGGTCAAATTTCGAATTGGTCTGAGAACTACGACTCGAATACTTTAAGGTGTAAATTTTCAGAGCACTCCCACTTATGCATCATAGTTGGAATGAGCACGATCCCCTGTCCGTCAGCCATTCCCAATCGTCTCTTCACATGACGATATGACTTAGACATGAGCAGCAGTTCGAGGGACTTGGTGCAAGTTAGGAGTGGAATGGGTTCTGGAATGCGAAGTTACGAAAACCTAGTACATTAAGCCTGCGAAAAACTAGTAGAGCCTGTCACAATATTAATATAAAGGAAAAACATCCTCACGTCAGACATCCGATTTGGAAGTTAGTCAGATTTTATATTTATCATATTCGTTTTCCTAATTAATATGATTACCAAAGAATTCAAAGTTTAAGTAACAGTTCCAAATGATTTGAAAATTCGTAAGGAGATATGATTTGGGGAAAGCTTCAAATAGCAATTGTTTCGTTTGATCAGTGGCGTCAAAAGGAGTGGACTTAGTTGGGGGGGGGAGCCTACAAGAAACCTGAGAATGTTTCTTTTTCAGCTATTTTCATTCGTGAAGGAATTAAGGCGCAAGGTTCGGTAAGCATTTCTTTTTTTAAAGAACGATGGACAAAGATCAGATTCTTAAAAATAATCTTAAATTTCTCTTTCCAGGGAGGGAAGATGATAAGCATCACCAAGGCGTGGGTCTGCTTCTCAGCAGACACTCTAGTGATGCTCTTCTTGGATACGAGTGCATTAATGAAAGGTTTCTTACAGCAAAATTTCAGACAAGCATTAAAGACTTGAATGTTATCTGCTGTTATGCCTCACTGAGGTTTCCGATGAGGATGAGAAGGATAGGTTTTATGAACAACTTCAGGATATTTTGAATTCTGTCAAGAAAGGAGATATTACCCTTGTTCTTGGTGACTTCAATGCCAAAGTTGGTATTGACTCTGACCTTTGGGGAGGAGTAATAGGCCCTTTTGGTATTGGTAGCTGCAATGGCAATGGGCAATGTCTCCTACAGGTAAGTAAACTCAATGGTTTCAGAATAACTAAAATTATTAGAAACACCGCGACATACATAAGTACACAAGTCAGAGAATCTTCTTCCATATGTCCGTAAATGGCCTCCTTGAGACTTATGACCGCTCCTCTGCTTGCTCCAACCCGAAATGAACGCCACCATCTACTTTTGTTGGGAAGATATTGGTCAATCGACAGACGATTCCCTTACCACGTGGCTCCATCTAGTGTGAACTGTCTGTCGGAAGTGCCAACACATCGAATGGGATTTCGGATGGGGATCAAAAACAAATCCCAGCATTCTCCTCATGGAATGAACTTTCCACAGAATGAGTAAATGATGATTACATGCTGCAACAAACACGATCCAATAGATCCCAGATCACGGGAAAATATCATCTACTCGGATGGTTCGCCTCATCCTCTTCGTTGGTTTGTCTCTGTATGGCGACACACGCACCTTTCACGTCCATCTCTCGTTGCATTTATCACGCTCGTATTTGCTCGGCGGCCTGCAACCCCTAATGGCTAATTTAATGCATCCTTCACCCCTCGCTAGTGTCGACCGAACTCATCCTTTCTTGTGTCTTGGGAGAGGGGGGAGACGGTCGAGTGAGGGGGGATATACGGGAGAGGAATTGGAATGCGGACATATGACTGTTGAGTGACGGACAGTCAACACGGCGGCTGCAAAGGAGATAAATTCCCAAGCGACCCTCGCCTCCCTCCTCGCTGCGTCAGGAATGTTGTTGAGATACGGTGCCTCGGGACGCGGCACGTGCACAAGAGGACCGTTGCCATGACAACTATGGTCAACAACATGGAAGATATTAATAGCGTCAAGGGGAGGGGTTCGCTGTCGCTGGTTGACCTGTCAGACGCTATGAGACAGTAAAAACTCTCGTGCGTTGGCGAAGGACAACGGCAATGGGTCTGGATGTCTGGAAGAAACGTGATACGTAGATTTATGAGTCAAAAAAGACAACATTAGAGGAAGGAAAACTCTTCTCTTGCTAAGGCTCCGGCTTTATGACCTTTACTTCGATGAACACAAATATGAGAGTTAGGGGTTCTGTTGCCCCTATTTCTTTTCACTCTTCTGAAAGCCACGGGAGAGACGCATCTAGGGCAATGGCATCTTGTTACAAATCATAATCCACTCTGCGTTTATATCTAATATAACTTCTGGGATCAGATAAACTAACGGAATGGCTCCTTTTAGAAGTCCCGGTTGCTCCAGCGACAACAGTTCTCTCTTTTCCATTTCATGTTTCTTGTGATGAAGTTTCCTTCTTCGGCAGCTTTCGTTGCTTGTTGCATTAACAGATAACATTTCTCTTCAGCCTTCACTCGTTTCAGTGGGAAATAAATCCTCAGGCAAAGAAAGTTTCAGAGAATAATCACAAAAGGACTCAGTGCAAAGCGACATCAATCCTCAGCAGGAGCACAAGAGGTTTCCCGTTCTCCTCATTACTTGTTGAGTTGCTTCGCCTCTGAACGGCAATGTTTTGGACACAATAGGTTAAATATCCAAGTCACAAGGAGCCCAAAGACTCAGAGTTTAAATTTCGTTTGGTAATATAATGCATTGACTGACAATCCATGTTATTTTAAAAGTTCCATTTCGATTGTCAGGAGAGAAAGTACTTTGAAAAGAGAATAATCGTTCTCTATAGATACTTTCAACTAGCGGAAATTAAAAAAGACATCACATTGTGGTAACTTAACATATTGTAGCATTTGAATAATGGCGTCCCAAGGATGGTGCCTTAAGTGTGTAATGAGAAATCAGAGGCTTGGAAACGCTTAGAAATATTTTTCATTCCGATCTTTGTATTCACACATTTCCACCACTCGTACTATTTTAGTTCCATTTTGCCGGGATTATTGCCCGAGCACAAATATCTGAACACCACGAGGTGCTTGCCATCCAACTACACAATAATCTGCAAACCGAAAGTCAAGAGCAAAAATGAATAAAAATAGAATTTTTGCTCTACTCTAGAATTCTTTGTAATTCTTTTCATTGTTACTGAGACGGCTCCTGTTGGAAGCTGCGACATCCGCCAATTCCCTCATTTCTGGCTTCTGTTCCAAATTCTTTCTCTTTCGCATTCGTTCCATCTTCCACCACGTTTCCGCCAACTGACTAAACAACAACAAATCTCATTTGCACGTCTTCTTTTGTTCTTTGGCGCCTTTCAAAACGAAATCCGTATCGAAGAAACTGGCGCCAAGATGCAAAAACACAGAGACGGTTTTAGGCATTCTAAGCGAGCTCATTTGATTTGTCAGAGGACCGTGATGTTCTCTTCTGCAATCGCAAATAATCAGACATGCAACCAGGCCGAGTGCGTTGCTATTGTGCAACAAGAACAACAACGACGAGCACAAAAGGAGAACGTTTAAAAATTTATGTTTAAATTTGTAAGGAATTTGTGCGTTTCGCATTTAATGAACTTTTGTCTCAGTGGCATTCGCGAGCTATAGAAACTCGTTCAAAGAAACGTTAGTTCAACCCTTCCCTAATGACTGCTGCTGCGCCATCTATCCTCGAATGCTCCCTACCAAGAAGCGCCCCAACAAGTTTGTTTAATTGCTCCGTAATTGCGACCCTCTAGTTTCGCGTTCCTTGTTGGCTTTGCTACAGAAAACGGACGAAGCCACCGTAACAATAACGACTTGCCTCTCGAGATAACCAACAGAAACAAGGCCCTCCCCTTGCATTCGTAACCGTAACCATGCCAGACGACGTAGTAATTGTCTTTTGCGAAGGAAGTCTTTTGGCCATCGCACACAGTGGCAATGAATTCGAGACGGAGGTTTTTGTTTCGAGCCGTGATGAAACGTCTTCCCCCTAGAGAGGTCTTATGGAATAAGCTAAGCCCATAAATAATGTAAATAATTTGAAGAGCCGATATTTATTCAGCAACGGATCTTGAGCTGCGAAGTGGTTTCAGAGATGTTTGCTCACCTACCGTGCAAAGAAGAGAAGAGTGTCATGAATGCATTTATGAGAGTGTTGCGAAGTGAATCCCCTGTTGGAACTTCCTGAGACGAAATGTAATCAGTATCAAATGCAGAATTAACCTAAGCTAATGCCGCTTTTCAAATATCAGCAACATAAACAACTTTTTTTCCTCGCGATTCGTGAGAATAAGTCAACATTTGAATTTGCATAAGGAAACAATGAAGGAGCGAAAGGTTTTCCTCTTTTGTGACTTCAAGCTTCAAAATCGGACACAGAAACGACTTTTGTTTATTATTTTTCCTTTCATTCATTACTAACATAATTACAATATTTATGCATATTTTCCCAATTGCAATTTCATCATCAATTGATTAAAGAGCAAATTAAAGTCAAAGAGAAGTAGCGAACTTTCTCCTATTCTAACAACCATCATTATATTGCATGCATTATTATATTCATAATTAAATACTGAAATCTCTTAACTAAGGAACTTTTGTATCTCTCCTACAGGAAATTTAATGGCTTGAGAATTACTAGTGGCAAAGAATTACTAGTGAATTGCTAGCGAGGATTACTTCAAGGTAACGACATTAAATAGTACACATAACTCTCACCAGATCGATTCTATAAGAATATCATAGATTATGAAATGATAAATTATGAGCCATTAGCTCTTAAACATGATGCGACAGCTCCTATGGGGAATCTTTATCTTGAAACACCCAAACAATCATTTGAGAATATTGTGTTTAGCACTATTCTTGTTCTTTAGAAAGTGACAAATAATATATTTTGTTTTCCAAAATACCGTCATTTGCAACATTCACATCTACATTCCTATTATTATTATTATAATTTTTGATGTATTACTATTATGATTGGATGATGTATTGGTGAGATAATAATGTTTACAAACTTCCTTTTTTAATAAAAGATGGTGGAGGAGAAAGAATGAGAAAATTTTTCTTATATCTTAAGACTACATTTGTAAATCTATATTTTCGCATGAAACTCATTACAATTTTCTTTTATGTTAGAGAGATTTGTGAAAGATGTTACATGTTGCATAACTTCTGTAATCTTTCATGTTTAATATGATAGCCTTTGATTGCACATTTGAAGATTCAAAGGTGCTTTTAAAACGAAATCTACGTTTTAATCATTTCAACTTTTATCAGGTTTAGCGAAAAGTATACAAATTCTGGTAGATCTCAAATACGCTACAAATGATTTGCTAAGAGATTTATAGTCACAATTCATTGTTTTATGGAGCAATGAAGAGTGAGGCATAAAGCAAACCAATTTCAGTATTTCCATGGGCTATGCAAATGAATTCAGCAGTGTGACAGAAAATACAATAAATGTATAAAGAGTTGGGAATTTTAAACAATTTCGGTTAACGAGAAATTCGGAATCTAGAGGTTCGAATTAACAGGAATTGACTGTATATATATTTTCAATTGCCTCCAGATAATGCCATAAATGTTGAATTAAATGAATTTTCGTTATGTTTCATTCCTAATATTTTTTTAGCTTTTGAATAGTTTTTAAATATCCGTTGTAAGTTGAGGTAACTACGCATAATATGAAATATATTTTTTATTCCGTTATTTCTCCTGCTACTGAACGTGTAGCAGTCCAAATAGAACCGATATTTATGTTAACGCATAAATATCGGTTCCATTCCGACTGCCGAGTCATTCTCTCAGATGCCCTACTGATTTGGGATCAGCACCAGTCTTAACACTCAATTCTCGTACTGTCAACTGCCTATGGCCAAAACCAGTGAGCTAATCATCAGCATAATCTAAATCAGAAATTTTCGTATCTTCAGACCATTTAAGGCCAAAATCTCCCCTTGCAGGGAATTTCGCATAACATAATCAATAACCAAACTAAAAAGAAATGGAGACAAAATGCACCCTTGTCGAACACCAGAAGCAATGCTAAACCAATTGTTATAAGCTTTATAAACTCTCGCACATAATTCAGTGTTATTATAGAGGGCTTCATTATGTTAACTAATTTTTCTGGTATTGCCATACGATCTCACAATCAACCATAAATTATAACGATCAACAGAGTCGAAAGCCTTTTTGAAATCAACAAAGCTAGTAGCCAAAGGTTTCTGAAACTCTAAACATTTTTCTAGAATCTGCCTGAGTGAAAATACTTGATCTATACATTCCCTACTACTTCGAAATCCACACTGCTCATCACGCAATTGCCTGTCAACCAGATTCTTAATTCTATTACGCACAATAATACAAAGAACTTTACCTGGAACAGAAAATAGGCTGATACTCTATAATTATCAAAAGAACTGCGATCACCTTTTTCAAAAACAGAGATAATAATAATAGTTCTGGTAAAATCTTTAAGAACAATTTCTTTCGCATAAAAGATATTAAAAATTTCAGTTATAAGTTATAAGGCCAACATTAAAGCCAAGTAATGCATCTATCATCATTACAAACAATGGGAGTAGAATTAACCACATTGTTTAGAACATCACTGAAATGCTCAGCCCATCTAGCCATGACAGAATCCTCACCTTCTATAACCTTACCTTGTTTATCCTTCAATCCCTGTCCGTTTTCTACCACACAAAACATTAACTATATGGTACAGCTCTCTGCTGTTGTGCTGTCTAACTGCTTCCTCAGCTTTGTCAGCCAAGCCATCAAGCCAAATATTCTTCTCAGCAGCTAATTGATCCTTTACACCTTTATTAAGCTCTCTGTAATGCTTTCTATTAGGACTAGTAGGGTATTGATTAAGGACATTCCTGCAGTTCTTTCTTTCCGAAATAAGCTCAAGTGCCTTATCACTCAGATAATTCTGTCTCTTCTGCTCCTTTTTTCCTAAAAGAGTACTGTTAGTTTCAAGAAAAGCTTGTTTAAAACGGTCCCATTCTTCCTCAATTTCAGTAGTAAGCAAAGACTGTCATAATAACTAAGTAACCTATCATGGTAAGCTTTAGCTATAACTTGATTTTTCACAGCGTCAGAATTGAGAGTAATTTTTTTAACCTTAGGACAACATTTCTTAAGTTTAAGTTGCAAGACACTTTTAACTAGGTAATGGACAGATCCAATTTCAGCTCTCCTATATGCTCTGGTATTCCTAACAGAACTAGCCCATTTGCTGTTAACTAATACATAATCAGTCATATTCTTATGCAGCCCATCTGGTGAAACCCATATGTACTTATATATGTCGCAGTGCTTGTAATAAGTGTTACTTATTCTCAAACCAATAAGCTTACTACCTGTAGGAGTTACTTACCTGTAGGAGATAATAAGTTACTTAGACCTAATAAGTTACTTACCTGTAGGAGATGTTGCCCATTGCCATTGCAGCTATCAATACCAAAAGGGCCTATTACTCCTCCCCAAAGGTCAGAGTCAGTACCAACTTTGGCATTGAAGTCACCAAGAACAAGGGTAATATCTCCTTTCTTGACAGAATTCAAAATATCCTGAAGTTGTCCATAAAACCTACCTTTCTCCTCCTCATCGGCATCCTCAGTGAGGGTATAACAACAGATTAACATTCAAGCCTTTAATATTTGTCTGAAATTTATCTGAAAGAAACCTTTCATTAATGCACTCATATCCTAGAAGAGCATCACTAGCGTGTCTGCTGAGAAGCAGACCCACGCCTTGGTAATGATTATTGTCGTCCCTCGCTGAAAAGAGAAATTTAAGATTATTTTTAAGAATCTGACCTTTATCTGTCTATCTGGTCTCTTCCAAGCCGAGAATATCTAAATTATAATGGTGGAATTCTTGTGTGAGGACATCAAGAGAAAAAGCTCTGTGCAGAGTCCTCGCATTCCAACTACCTATGGAGAGAAAATGGTTAGTGGGATGTTTAAAGAAACTATGCTTAATGAGAGAGGGAATGACGACAATATCAAACAGCCCCCTAATCGCAGACATGGGGCAAAGACCCGTTCCCCCACTACTAAAGGCTGAAGCCATCTACACTGGGGGGCGGGGGGGGGCTCAGTCGGTAGCGCGCCAGGCTCGTAATCTGTAGTTCCCAGGTTCGAGTCCCAGCTGGGGCAGCGTTGAGATTTATCTCCGCAAAATTTCCCCGCCTTGCCCACGGTCAGTAGGGGACACCGCTGGGCTTGGAAAGGCCGCCGTCCGTCGGATGGGACGTTAAGCCGTGGCCCCGTGTGCGGGAGAGCCATACCCTGTGCACGTTAAAGAACACGCTGGATGGCCTTGACGGGAGGCTACCATCTGTCTCCCAACAGCTGTTCCAGTGGGTCCCCTCCCCCAACCTTCTCTGAGCCTTCGGGGTCCATGTGACCTGGCCATTTAGCCCATGGTGTGCAAAAAAGTGCCGCTCAGAGGTAAAACAACCCAACCCAACCCATCTACACTGGAAGACTTCCTCCAATGTAGAATTTGACGATGCCAATAGAAGCAAAGAGTTCAGGTGCCTGCGGTGACCTCTGCTCAGGATTATCCACCAGCTGATAAACATATTCTGTGAATCTATTCACTTGGGGCTGCAACCCACAAACAAACAGAAAACACAGCGGAAGATTTTCCTTCAACAGAAATCTACCAGCGCAGCAAATTCAGGATCCATAATCAAGCTCATATCCTTAATTCAGTCCAGTAGGTTTATGTGGTCAGCACTAGGACCCTGTAAGGTTGACCACTCCTCAGCAGGGTAGAAAAAATTAAAAGTGACCATAATTGTCCAGGTCAGTAGGCTACACTAATCTGGCATCCCTCCCCTTCCGTTCCCTTCCACAAGAGAGTATTTCTTTTGAAAGGTACTAACGGTCTGCACCACGAGAAGGCGGAGTAGGACATTAGGTGGTTCTATGCATCATCACAGGGGATTGTTGCATAGCTCTCCTTCCAGTGACTACCTAGCTACCATTTACAGATCGTTACAGCCTGTTAAATATTCCAGCGTTCATAACTCTTTGACAGTGAACAAATATTGTTTAAAGATTTAGATATAGATCTTTAATTTATCTTTCGAAGTATTTTTTATTAAAAATCATATTGAAGATTTTGAGCTGTGAATGTGATTTTCTATTGAAATAACGTGGAACTGTTTGCATTTTTCTGTCCAGTATCTGTGCATCACGCACAAAAGGAGGACACAACAGAATAAAACAGAAAATGAGTTTCCAACGGGGAAAACTGTAAGAAAAGCATTACGTTGTGTTTGCACTAAGAAATGTGGCAAAACACAAATAATCGATAACTAACATAACTAAGTAACTGATATAGGAAAACGTAAATTGCTATTCTCTTCCTAAAGATCGCCCATGAGTTGCATAAGGAGTTGATAAGCAAGGAGTGTAATTGATTTCGTTACATCGTCTTACTGGAAGGAGGAAAGCTTCGTAGGTGGCATTTAATAATGCCAGAATTGGCAGTTGCCTATTTCTGCAATGAGTAATTTTCCTCCGTTTTTATATTATAAAAATCGGCAAATTCTTTTGTAGAAAAAAGCTTATGCTCTCACTACGTATGTAAAACGCTTAATGTCTCTCTGCTTGGAAAGGCCGCCGTCCGTCGGATGGGACGTTAAGCCGTGGCCCCGTGTGCGGGAGAGCCATACCCTGTGCACGTTAAAGAACACGCTGGATGGCCTTGACGGGAGGCTACCATCTGTCTCCCAACAGCTGTTCCAGTGGGTCCCCTCCCCCAACCTTCTCTGAGCCTTCGGGGTCCATGTGACCTGGCCATTTAGCCCATGGTGTGCAAAAAAGTGCCGCTCAGAGGTTAAACAACCCAACCCTTAATGTCTCTGCCGTTTTAGTATGCGTTGATTTGAAATTTAGTATTAGAAGTTTACTAATGTTATTAAAGAGCAGAGACCTACTGGCCGCAAAATATAGCCGTAAATTTGACGGTGGGTCGTTGCGATCGATCAAAAGAAAATGTTTTCAGTGATTTCAAAAATCGACATTTGCAGTTTCCAATATATGCTGGCGAAAGTTTAATGACGTTCATCTGGTAACAGTTAAATGAAGAAGCTATTACGATTACGTCTGCTGTAACGATCTGTAAATGGCTTTTTAATACCATTAGTAAACTTCTAATACCAAGGAAACCCATTTTCTGTGTTATTCTGTCGTGTCCTCCTTGTCTGATTACAATTAAAACTTTTATTGTTATATATATATATACTGTTATGTCATCCGGCCCCCAAAGTCACTAGTTTACCTGCAGGTTATAACGAGAAAAAAAAAACCCATACTATCCCCGAACTCGACTCCCCAGATTTACAGAGTTACTGCGAACCAACGCTGTACCATTCTGCCCCTGAGACGGCCTATATTTGAAATAAAAACATATTTTGCCTCTAATTTATTATTTTTTCTATTTCTTGGACAGCATATGAGGACAGTTAATATTCGATTTCCTTGGCCTAAATCTTGTCCTAGTTCAACTCTGCTAATAGCACAATTTTAAGAAAATTTGGATCCATTGCCTCGAAAAATTCCATTTCTAGCTACAATGTAAAACAGTGCTGGATTTCTTCTATTTTTGCATGTACTGAACTCAAATTCGATATTTAGGTATTATTTGGGATACAAATAAGATATTATCATTAATATATATTAAATAAATTTATGAAAAATTGAATCAAATGGGCTAAAGAGACTCTTTTTATCACAGAAAATTTAAGAAATGCGGAAACGATTCGGGAAAGCAGCGGAAATGAATTGATGAAATTTTAGGTAATGATTGCACGCAGGAAAGGATCTCGGGGGGGTAGGCAGGGCCACCCCTCCTTTCAGAATGCTACTAAGAGTAATAGAGGCAAGAAATTATGAAACTGATTTATATTTCATGCATTTTTCAAGAAATTTTCTAAACACCTGTAAAATTGTGGGGGAAATGTTATACTGCATTAGAAATAGTCTCTTTTCCATTTTCCAGCCTCGGTTGTGTTTTTTGCCTATGGCATATTAAATTCACAATCTCCTGTCAGACCTCTGTGGCAAGCAGCTACTGGAGGGAATATTTTTTTATTACTCATATAGAATGTCATTTTAACCTTTCCTCTGCGATGCAATATCTTAGTAAGCGATAAACCCTACTCAAGTCTTATTCTCAGAACCCTAAAACTTAATTCAACGGACCCCCCCCCTCCATCGAAACTAAATCATGGGTAAGTCCGTGCTACAAACCAAAATTCTATGCTCTTAGTTGAAACTATGCCTAATGAGGTTTACAATATTATAAAAAAAATTAAAAGATAAAAAGACAGTTGGAATTGGTGATAACTGCAAAAATAATATAACTTATTAGTAAATATAATTTAGAGTTCATAGTTCATAAAATAAATTAATCGTTTACCAGTGGAATATTTATATATAATTTAAAAAGTGTTATGGTATTGCTATTTATAGTCTGGACACATAAATTTGTTTTCCAATTATACACCAATATCGCTTTTACCAATTTTTATTAAATTAATAGAAACATTAATGAAAAGAAAACTTATAAATTTTGTATATTATTTTTCTTAATAAAAATCAGTTTTTGGTTTATATGGAAATAAAAATACAAAACAGTCATGTTTGGAATTTACTGGCTCCTTTTTTAAGAGTGTTGATTTAGTTAGAGAATCCTCAGCTATTTTTATTGATATTCATAAGGCTTTTGATTCAGTTGATCAAGAAGTTTTACTGAAAAAACTGTATGCCATAGGTGTTAGAGTTATCATAATTGCTATCAGTGGGTTGCATCGTTTTTATACAATAGACAGCAAAGAGTTACTTTGGATGATGTTACAAATAAATTTCAGACTATAAAAACAGGAGTACCATAGGATACATTAGGACCACTGTTGTTTCCCATTTATGTTAATGATTTATGCTCATTGAAACTAAATGGGAAGCTTATTAGTTTTGTAGATGACACAGGTGCAATTTATTCTTCTGATAATATTGAAATTAAAAATGAAATGAAAGTACATTTATTTACCTTGAGCAGATAGTTTAATTAATAATAATAGGTTTAAGGTGAAAATTCGAAAAAATAAATTTTATTTTAATAAAAACTAAATCTTTGAACTTGATGTTCAAACTCTACGATGCATCTTGTGCACAGAGTAATGATGAATGCTCTTGTGAATTAATTGAACAGTTACAAGAATATAAATATTGGAGTGTTTTTATAGATTCTAAATGGAACTGGACAACTCATGTTAATTATCTATTGAACAAATTAATATATATTTTATACAAATTGCATAAACTAAAAAAATAGTATCTGTAACATTTTTTAAGAATCTTAAATATTTTGGGTCTATGCTAGACTCCAGTATGTAGTTGGGGTGGATATGAAACTAAGTTTTAAAAAAATAGTTACCTAACAGAATAGTAAAATTTGTGATCTCATGGAGCTGTCCAATGTCCAATTTTATTAAATATTAATGATATTATGAAAGTCAGAATATTGATCTTTTTGTTTAAAAATCAACATTGCAACCAAAAAGATAATAGTAGGAAGAATTTAAGATGTGGTGGTTCCTTATTTAAGGGTCCAATGACACACAAAAGTATAATGCAGACTTTTTTTTAAATGTAGCTCCAGGATCATATAATTCTTTAGATATAAATCTGAGAATCTAATCTAGCAAAAAATAAAATTATACCTGTTGAGTATTTTTGATATTGATTCCTTCGTCGCATTTCATTAGCCTCGTTCTCTTTGGTTATAATTTAATACTCTTATATTTTAATTCAGTTTCTTTATTATATATTATTAAGTAACATAGGAAGACATAAATATTAATTTCCATATCATATATTTATGTCCATGGCACGCAAGGTCTATAGTTTAAGCTATAAGGATGCCAAATTTTAACTTATACTAAGTATATGAAACCTGGACGAACCTGCTAGTCCCTTGGTTGCAATTGAAGTGACGTTATTTGTATTTTATGTTTTGTTGTTTGCTTTTGTGCATTTTTGTACCTTATTCTAGTTGAATAAAGGTATTATTATTATTTTAAATATAAGGTAAGTGAATCTCCTTGTCTTAAGTTCATCATACAATGAAGTAATCCATCTATTCTAAGACAGCCATGAATTCAATTTTTAGGGAAGATTCTTACAAAAGTAAAAGAAGTGTTGGTTAAAACTGGTGCTGAGAGTGCGGAATCATACCAAGCATTACATGGCATTAGATAGGTGGTTCGGCATTTGATGGAAGTGACGAAATCTACGTGTGTCTGATGCAGTTTTCTAGCTTGGGAATGAATATATTTTCAGGTATCGAGAAAATATCTCAACGTATGTGTATATATATATATAAGGATAATGTATTTTGGTTCCGTTTAGTCTAATAATGTTCAGTCTCAACGGTCTAAATCATTGTGGCTCATATGTTATCCAGACTTTGAAAAAGAAGAATGAAGTAATCTGTAATTTCACGTTGTAAACATTTGCGACAAACCCTGCTGGCTGTTGGCTGGATGACATCTTTTAGAGGAATGCATGAAGTGGTTCCACTTGAGACGTAAACGAGTTAATGTTTCCATATCTCATGAGATGTAAAGATTACAAATAAATTAAGTGCAGTGTAAAGACTGGTTGATTTTATTATGAATCCAGGTTAGATGTGGGAACATATTTGGCAGGGCAAAAGATTCCCATTCCATCCTCAGATATTTATATAATTACTTATAAAGTGATGATATCTTCTGCATACAAAGTTGATTCCGGGTGCAAATTTAGAACAGTTGTTGCTTTTTGTTTTTACCAGGGAATCAATTAGCTCATTAATCTCTCGGTTCCTATGTCCAAGAACCAACAGGGAAGCAATGGAAGCAAATTGAAGCATTGCTTGAGAAAGAGAACGATGTATATCAAGAATAGCCTTATATGATTTTGTCCCGAGAACCTATTGAGTCAGAAAATAGAAGAAAATTGTTGTTTTTTTTGAATAATCGAGGTAATGACCCTGATCAGTGCTGTAGCTTCAACTGAAAATATTGATGTCCCTGTTGGTAATTTTTCACATATGAATATTGCCCCTGAAGGACAGGCAATTCCAATCCCAGTTTGTTGATTACATACCGAAGCGTTGGTTCCGATCCAAACAGCCTCCGACCACTTGGCTTTAATTCAGAGTAGAAATATGATCTAATCATGGAAGAGAAGAGCTTCGAAACTTACGCTTTTAACTCTCGATGCATTTGCATATAGCGCTTCCAGAGCAATTCATTTGCATACCACACCTCAATCCTGCGTTGCATTTTAAATACTGTATGTAACTTCCGTGAATTTCTATCTTCGGAGTTATAAGATATCATTTCTTTTTACTATTATTATTTTTTTCATTTTGTTCCTTAATTTATGGAAAGTGTAGAATCAATTGATTGAATTTGTTCCTGTATCTTTTACACGTTGGCTAAAGTAGTTTTGATTTGATATTAACACTTCTAGCACAATACCTCAAAGCCTGATATTTTCTTAAATGTCTCCCAGCATATTTCCGTCCCTTTTATGTCTTATTTCCCCTCGGGACAGATCCACTTCCTTCGTGGTCCTCGAATTCAACATCATTGTTTTTTAAAACGGGATCATATTTCTCCTTTCGAAATACTTTGCTCTGAAAACTGCGGAGGAGGAGATGATAAGAAAAAGTGACGAAATAGAGTTCGAGGACTAAATGCATTAAAGAGAAAAAAGAAGGAGAGAGTGAAAATACACATTAAATTTAGAAGAAGTTAGGAAGAAGGCTGCGAAGACCTTTTTTGGAAATTATTAATGGTAGGGAAGAAGAAATTCATAATTACTGCGGATGTGTCAAGAAAAACCTCCTTACCTTTGCATGAATTATCAGAAGGTGTAAAATAAGTTAATTTTGCATTAATGTGTTAATTACGTGTTAATGGCTGCGATGCTACAGCAATCCCATTTTTGCTGATTGTTAAAAAAGTCATTTCATTAATGAATTCAAATTCATACCTATAAAAAATCTGCCCTCAAGAATTCTATTTAATAATACAAAATATGTTGAGGAGAAATGCATTAAACTAAAACATTCATAGCATCCATTGGAAAGTGTTTCTTTTTTTTTTTCAGTTTACTCATTTCAAATAATTGAAGAATAATAATGAAGCCACTGAAGAATCCATGAGTTATGATGAAACCGATAAGGTGTGCAACTGGTCTTTAATTTTAATTTTAACTTCCTTTAATGCTAAAGAGAATTTTGATCACCCAATAAAATTAGTGCTCTAATGAATGGCAAGTTTTTTTTAACATCAAAGACTGTGAGGTCAAGATTCCCATATTGATTTGCAAGGACACCGTAAAGCAGAGAAAGTCTAAAATAACCAGGGCTGGGCTGTTTTACCTCTGAGCGGCACTTTTTTGCACACCATGGACTAAATGGCTAGGTCACATGGACCCCGAAGGCTCAGAGAAGGTTGGGGGAGGGGACCCACTGGAACAGCTGTTGGGAGACAGATGGTAGCCCCCCGTCAAGGCCATCCAGCGTGTTCTTTAACGTGCACAGGGTATGGTTCTCCCGCACATGGGGCCACGGCTTAACGTCCCATCCGACGGACAGCGGCCTTTCCAAGCCCATCGGTGTCCCCTACTGACCGTGGGCAGGGCGGGGAATTTTGCGGAGATAAATCTCAACGCTGACCCAGTTGGGACTCGAACCTGGGAATTGCAGATTACGAGCCTGGCGCGCTACCGACTGAGCCACCCCCGCCCCAAAATAACCAGGCATTGGCAGGATAACTGGCTAGCAGCCTGGACGAAGCAACAAGTGGAGAACTCATCAGGCGATGTACTTTATAAGTATTTATAACAACGGACAATGGGTTACAAAAATGCAATAATATAATGAATAATTCTTCTTATTCTTTTGCGTTTAGTCCTGCTTATAGCAGGATCCGAATTTTTTTTTTTTTTTGCATCTCGCTCTCCATTCCTGGCGAGTCCGATGCAATGTGATGCGATTTGGAATACCTCAACCGAATTACCGCATAGTCTGACGTTGAGGACTCTGAAGACTGGGGGAGGGGACCCACGGGAACAGCTGTTGGGAGGCAGATGTTCCTTCCCGTCAAGGCCATCCAGTGTGTTCTTTTGCGTGCACAGGGTATGACTTTCCTGCACACGGGGCCACGGCTTAACTTCCCATCAGACGGATGGTGGTTTTCCAAGCCCATCGGTGTCCCTTACTGACCGTGGACAGGGCGGAGAGCTTTGCGGAGATAAGTCTCAACGCTGACCCAGCCGGGAACTGCAAATTACGAGCCTGGCGCGCTACCGACTGAGCCACTCCCGCTCCAATATAATGAATAATTAAAAGTACTAAATACAGAGGGCGTTCAAAAAGTTGTCGACACGTGTCTATAGATTTGCACTCACTCCTCCGAAATAAACGATCTAAATTAATGGGAAATATAATTAAGCTTTTTTTGTTTGAAACTTGTTTGAAAGCTTCTCTAAACTTGTCATTACGAGTTAAAAACAAAGACCATATCACCATTTCTCTCTTCGCTGGCGGCACGTAACGTTCGGTCTGCGAAATCTGCGCGTTGTTGTTAAGGTGCCTACTAAAGACGGGGAAAGATTTTGCATTTCACAAAAAGAAACTTGGGGACGAAGCGAAAAAAAAATATGTCGATTTATCACAAGTATTTGGGATCATCACTGTTCATATGGCTCTGTTACGAGATGGATGCGCAAAATCAGAAGAGGATGGCAGAGCTTCGAAGACTTCCCTCGTGCAGGAAGACCGAAGGGGACCACACCTTCAGGTATTGGTCTGATGATATTCCACACTGAAAAGAAGGACAGCTTCTTCGAGATCCTTCAGTGAACCATCATACCTTCAGGCATTGGTCTGATGAGAATCCACACTGAAAAAAGGAACAGCCCCATTGAGGTTCGTGGGTGAATCATCACACTTTCAGGTACTGGTCTGATGAGAATCCACACTGAAAAGAAGGAGGGCCTCTTCCAGATCCTCGGCTGAACTGTAACACCTTCGGGTAGTGGTCTGATGAGACTCCACACTGAAAAAAGAAACAGCCCTTCGAGACCTCCCAATGAACTGACACATCTTCAAGGACTGGTCTGATAAGAATCCACATTGTAAAGAGGAAAAGATCCTTTGTGATCCTCAGATGAACCGTCAGAACTTCATGTAGTGGTGTGATAAGAATCCAGACTGGAAAGAGGAAAAGCTCCTTTGTGATCGTCAGGTGAACTGTGCTGAACACCCCTGAGTATATTTAGGGCGGTACACGCACTTAGGCCGTGATTCGTTTACTTGCTGCCAAATCCAAGGCCAATTCCCGGATCCACACCCAAATTAACAGACATTTGCAATAATGAAAACTGAGATAATTTTACAGTTAACAAAAACACAACATTTATCAACAAAATTACTGTTCAAACATTTCACACACAACTAGTTCCCACTTTTGGGACCAATTCAACAGCGCCTCTGTCGCGGCCCTTTTCAATCAAGGGAAACTTTATGCGTGGTGAAGATCAGTTCACTAAAAAGTCCATGATGAACGAGCTACTTGCTCGTGACTCTAATAGTCCTTAACAGTTATGAAGGTCCCACTCGGGACAACGTTCGGCATTTTTCCACATTCGTGTGGAAAAGCGAAACCAGATCTAGTAAGAATGTTCCCTCTACCTCGTCAAGACAGAAGTCCCTCGGGAAGATGCCTCAAGTCGCTGGGAGCACGGGCTGCTTAGAGCTCCCTCCGAACATTCATTGCGCACACTTCGGAAATCTACTCGGCTCACTGGAGAGGATCATTGCTGTCGACCACACAGCCTAGACGAGAAAAAGAGGCCGTTTTTGAAATTTCCCGTTCTTCCTTTTCGCTGGCCCCCCCTCGTGGAGGTCACCTTGCTGCCCAGGCATGGACGATCAAAGGGGATCATTGGTCGGGCTGGCCGAGGTGCAACATATGCACCCAGATGGTGTTTTGCTGTTTACAACGCTGGGTCACGTAGCTCCTGTTTTGATACCTGAGGGACCCAACGGATCCGTCGCGAATGTTCTATGCCAGTGGCGGCCTCCTCAGCAGGAGCTGAACACAGAAAAATGTCACAATATGGAGGTCGGTCAAAAATGTCACTATTAAAATGGAAGGCGATGGCGGCTGACAGTCCTCCCTTCATAAAGTCTTGTCCACGTGATAAAATTACGTGGGCATGACAGTTGGGTTGTTGGGTTGTTTTACCTCTGAGCGGCACTTTTTTGCGCACCATGGGCTAAATGCCAGGTCACATGGACCCCGAAGGCTCAGAGAAGGTTGGGGGAGGGGACCCACTGGAACAGCTGTTGGGAGATAGATGGTAGCCCCCCGTCAAGGCCATCCAGCGTGTTCTTTAATGTGAAAAGGGTATGGCTCTCCCGCACACGGGGCCACGGCTTAACGTCCCATCCGACGGACGGCGGCCTTTCCAAGCCCATCGGTGTCCCCTACTGATCGTGGGCAAGGCGGGGAATTTTGCGGAGATAAATCTCAACGCTGACCCAGCTGGGACTCGAACCTGGGAACTACAGATTACGAGCCTGGCGCGCTACCGACTGAGCCACCCCCGCCCCAAGGGCATGACAGAACCAACACACCTTCAGGTATAAATCTGATGAGAATCCACACTGAAAAGAGCAACAATCTATCTTGAAGACTATATTAATAGCTATGTTGAAGGTCCTCTGGTGAACCACGATACCTTCAGATACTGGGCAGATGAGAAGTTTATGTCAGAATAGGCATTTCAAGTTTGTTCCCCAGTTCTCCTGTGAAGTGCGAGATGGAGTTTTCGAGATGGTAGATTTGTTTCGTATGGCCACCACACATCATTTATCAGAAGAAGTATGGTTGCGAGCAGGGCATCAACGGTGATGGTAGTGTCATGGTTTGGTGACGGATATCTGTGGGTTGCCACAGAGATCTGTATGTGCTTCCAACAGGCTACATCGCTGGTCGGGTACAAGGATGAAATCTTGGAGCCCTTCCTGCGATGATTTCAGCAATGATTGTTGCTCCCGCCACTCTCTTAACAAAATATTTCGTTGAACGTAATACGTACACACAATACGTACACACCTTTGGTGCCCAGAACAGTGGGAAATTGCATCCTTCACAGGTGAGTCCAGACTCAATTTGAACACCGTTTCTCGATGTGTGCTCATCTGGAGAGCACAAGGATCTCTTCACAATCACTATAACATCAGAGAAAGGGACGATGTTGATGGCTGTACTATAAATATTTGATTGGAGTCATGATCACTGGTTGCAGAGAACTTTCTATCTCTCAAGAAGACATTCTGATTGCTAAGCGATAAAAAAACGAGATTCTTGCTTCCTATGTGAAGATTTTTATGGAGGATCTCGGCCCTGATTTCATCTTTATGAACAATAATGTCGTTCCTCATGTGGCTCAGGTGGTCGGTGATTTCCTTAAAAAGAAAGATATTCATAGGATGGAGTGACCTGCCAGATCCCCGACATGAATACTATTGAATATGCATGTGACGTCACTCTTATTCCATAACCTTCCATGAGCTCAGACCTACATTTTTATGGGAGTGAGATTTATTATCTCAGAATCTCATCAACAGCTTCATCAAGAGTACGTGAAAGCGTTATTTGAGAAGTATGATTCACAGGGATGATCGAATCAACCTCTCCTATCCTCTCTTTCCATCCCCTCAATTATGAAAACTTATTCGTTCATATGCAATACTGATGCATATTACACGATTTCGTTATTTATCCCACTTGTTGTCAAAATACCTTTCCGTACAATATTTAGTTGCATTTACTGAAAATCTGTTATATACACTTTGAACATTACCTTTAATTTTGATCACTAGCTAATATTAACCTCCGTTCCCTGTATTAAATCCCTTCAGTGGGTCGCCATTGGCCTCCCCCTGTATTTGGCTAGGAATTGCATGCGTACTTTTCGAAGTTCGCATGCAGCCCAGCTATCCACCATTATGCAATGAAAAAATAAAATGACTCGATCGAGCAGGAAAAAAGTCAGTATATTATTTCCCTCTCTGTTTTAATAAAATAAAAAAATATTCTCTCAAGCAGCTAAAATGCGTGAAATATGCTCACTTTTAATAGTTTTTTTTTTGCTTCTGTTACCTTTACTAGTATTCTCAAAGGAAGTGAGGCATGCCCACCCCTCCTGCGCCCCCTCTCCCTTTCCCACTCGATCATTTCCTGACGGTTTGCGTGTCGTCGCTGTGGCTGTCGTGTTTCGTTTTGTCATTTAACTCACAGAAGTGGAGAAAACCCTGTTTCAGTCTTCTCAACATTGAGAACTCTGAATTGATTATATTTGGCAAATAACTTGTCGAATCATCGCTCTCAGATCACGAGGGTTGGGTTGTTTTACCTCTGAGCGGCACTTTTTGCACACCATGGGCTAAATGGCCAGGTCACATGGACCCCGAAGGCTCAGAGAAGGTTGGGGGAGGGGACCCACTGGAAGAGCTGTTGGGAAACAGATGGTAGCCTCCCGTCAAGGCCATCCAGCGTGTTCTTTAACGTGCACAGGGTATGGCTCTCCCGCACACGGGGCCACGGCTTAACGTCCCATCCGACGGACGGCGGCCTTTCCAAGCCCATCGGTGTCCCCTACTGACCGTGGGCAGGGCGGGGAATTTTGCGGAGATAAATCTCAACGCTGACCCAGCTGGGACTCGAACCTGGGAACTACAGATTACGAGCCTGACGCGCTACCGACTGAGTCAACCCCGCCCCAGATCACGAGGAAATGGGTCGAGGAGCAGAGGTAAGATTACATCACTTTTGCGGTTGGGATAAAACCTCGACTGTGCGGAGTATTATTCAAAGCATTGGGTCACTTTTCAATCTTTGATCAACCGCATACAAGAGCACGCGATACAATTTCATGCTTGATAAATCAGGAGCAATTCAACTGCAATGTTATTGTTGTAAAATATAATATTATGTTGTAAAATATATACTATGCTGTACACAGGATCTTCTTGCTAAGGTCCTAGCTAGTCATTAAGTAAAAAGTGGAAAACAAAAATTAAATAGAAATGAAAAAAAAAAAACAAGTACTGATAAAGTATTTGTTTTTACCAAACGTATGTTAAAATTTAAAAAGACATGTAAACAAAGTAATCAGTTAAAAACAGAAAATCAGCCTTATTTAATTACTGTGCCAGCACAATATTTGAAATCTCTCTTTACATTTCAAGAAAGCAAATTATATATTAAAGTTCAATTTGATCATCCAAAAACTTTAAATTTCTAAGATTGAAGTCCTCCTGTCTGTATTAGACAAGCCTTTCAAGTAGATTGATGTTAAAAAGACTTATTTTTCTTTTAAACTCACTGTGCACATCCTGTTAGCCCAAGATAGTTAAATACCGAAGGCTTTATTTCACGTGTCACTGTAAGCAGGCGAGCATGAAAAGCTTTCAACAATTCTCGACATCAACCATCCTTCCATTCGTTTCCATTATTTGTTATCAGCTTTTGGGTTCAGCAAAGGGAGAAAAGGGCAAAGCAGAAAACAACTCTCGTGAAAGTGAGTATCTGAGTATGAAGGAAAAAAAGGAACCAAAACCTTGTCTGCATTGCCGAGGAGATCTTCGCGTTCATCTTCTACTTTTTAGTGACAACGACGCCAAACTATCTTGAAAGTAAATGGCGCCTGAAATCGAAGAAACCGGCCGCTTCTCTTTCAGCTTGTCTCTGGCATTCATGACCACTGCCGGAAGACGAAATCGGTCCTCTTTATCGGGCTGAAGATTCCGCTTCCATTCAATGAAGCGGTCGTGCCTTGAAAGAAGAAAAACAGCCCCGTTGCGCCAACTCTCATGGCAGGTCAAGCGAACACGCACTCAACAACAAGTGGCGATTCTTGCAAGAGGCTCGTTCGTTTCTTTTACAAAAAAGACAATAATGTATCACAGAAAAACGAAATTATCGAGTTATAATGGAATTTCTACCTTATGAATTAAGTTTTTGCTATTTACTCAATTCACACATGCTGTACTATTTTATTAATATTTAGAAAACATTGTACTCGCCATCACCGCTTTTCTAACTCAGAATCATATGTTTTTTTATTTCGATGCTATCTAACTTGAAGAATATCAAATGCAAAAGTGAGCGTTTCGTTTGCAAAAGTTAATCTCTTAATTCTCTTTCCTTTCAGTTGCAGACTTTTGACGCAAGATTTAGAAATCCCGTTCCCAAACGAGATAGCATCCAGATATTTTCTCGCCTATCCTAACTCTGTTCTCGATAAAAAGAAAGAGCAGACTACTCATTTTCGAAAAGCTACTCTTCATCAAATGGAATATTAATCCTTGCTCCCATCAGTAGCGGGTATAGGATATTTGTACTGACGGTAAATTACAAAATTAGTGTCCCAAAATCAAAAGTAAGCACATAATGATAAATTCCTCAGTTTCCATTCCTTATGTCCTATTTCCGGGAGCAACTTCCCTCTTCGCTACCCTTAACTACCTCACTAGCTCCCATGTGTAGTAGAACTAATTTCTGTAAAAGCTAAGACACCAGGACTGACTCTGTTGCTGTGGAAGCAAAAATTTTAGATTTGTTTTATCATTACTATTATTGCGATTAAAAATTTAAGCGTCTTTGTGGCGTTTCGCTTAATTTTTCATCCTTTTAATCCTTTTATTGCTGGCGTATTAATACGATGCGTCTCAAATGCCGATATATCGGCACTTTTAGAGTAATAGATTAATTCAATTTTTTTTTAGAGTAATTTTAATTCAATTTTTATAACTCATTGATAGCAACAAAAAATAAAATAATGTCTTTATAAAAATTTTTATAGCGAAAATAAGCGCTCAAAATGTCATTGGCTGGCCTCGTAAGACACCTACTGTACGAACCTACCATTTCACTCCTAACAGTTATCCAGTGTCTCTCCATCAACAAACCCTTTTAGCCATGGTGCCTATTCCATGGGGTCATAGTGATATGTCTATTTAGCGCAACAAGCAGCCAAACACAAAGGAAGTGTCACTCAGGGTAAACAACTTACTTTTTATCCGTCGCAAGCTTACACTTCCAATTCAATCTAATAAGCACGATCTGATGTGTCGTGAAACGATGGTAAAACATAAATTTTAAATTACAGGAAGAATGTGAAGTTCCATCTTTTGTACCTATGTGAATGCCAAATGCATAAACTAATTGGCTGTCATTCAGTCAAATATTCTTTTTTTCATAGGTCAAATAGGGCATTTGCATTTTTATAGTTAAATTATGGCATTCGTATTTTTATAAATAAGCTGAGTACACATACGAGGGGTGTTCAAAACGTTCTTGGCATCATCATCATCATCCTCAAGCAGCCATGGACTATGGAGGTTCAACCAGACCGTTCAATTTAGTTCTCCAAGCATATTTTTCCTGAGTTATATCTGCTGCATCTCACCGCTTCACCCCAATTCTAACAAGGTCCTGTTTCACATTATCTGCCCACCGCATCCTAGGTCTCCCCCTCTTTCTGAGGCTTTTAGGAACACTATTCATAACCCTATTCGCTAATATAAAATTATCCATAGGGGCAACAAGGCGGAACAAACGGAGCTTCTCTCTGCACAAAATGCTACTCAGAGGAGGTTGCCGACTCCTTTGCCTAACCTCTTCATTACTTACAAAGTTGAACCACCTAATGCCCAAGATACTGCGTAAGCATCTGGAACCAAAAGCATCTAGTTTCCTGTTATCTTGCTTACAAAGTGTCCAAGTTTCACTACCATAACTAACCCTAGAAAGAACCAAATTATTATACAGTCTAATTTTAGTCTTTAAGTGTATACGCCTATTTCTCCACACTCTCCATAGATTCTTAAATGTCCCGGCAGCAATCCCTATTCGTCTGTTAATCTCATGCCGCACATAACCATTATCTGTTACATAGCTCCCAAGATAATTAAACTGTGACACCTGCTCAAGACTGCAACCATTCAGATTAACTGAATCACAGCCTGCTTGACCAATTTTCATCACTTTAGTTTTCTCTCTGTTTATAACCAAACCTACTCTACTACCAGTTTCATCAAAAGCTTGAATGAAAGAGTTCATCTCATCAACATCATTTGCCAAAAGGGCTAAATCATCAGCATAATCTGAAACAGAAATTTTCGTATCTCCAGTCCATTTAAGGCCAAAATTTTTCCCTTGAAGTGAATTTCACATAACATAATAAATAACCAAACTAAAAAGAAAAGGAGACAAAACGCACCCTTGTCGAACATCAGAAGTAATGCTAAACCAATTGCTACAAGCCTTACCAACTCTCACACATGACTCAGTGTTATTATAGAGAGCTTTCATTATGTTAACTAACTTGTCAGGTATACCATATGATTTCACACTCAACCACAAATTATTATGATCAACAGAGTCGAAAGCCTTTTTGAAATCAACAAAGCTAGCAACCAAAGGTTTCTGAAACTCTAAACATTTCTCAAGAATCTGCCTAAGTGAAAATATCTGATCCACACATCCCCTACCACTTCTGAATCCACATTGCTCATCACGCAATTGACTGTCAACCAGATTCTTAATTCTATTAAGAACAATCATGGAAAGAACTTTCACTGGAACAGAGAGTAGGCTGATACCCGATAGTTATCACAAGAACTGCGATCATCTTTTTTGAAAATAGGAATAATAATAGCTCTGGAAAAATCCTTAGGAACCATGCCTTTATCATAAAAGATATTCAGAATTTCAGTCATCCAAGTGGTAACCGAAACATTTCCAGCTCTAAGCATTTCTGTAGTAATTTCATCTACCCCTGGGGATTTATGAAGTTTAAGTTTAGAAACAGCCAAAATAACTTCAGATTGTGTTATAGGGCCAACATTAAAGCCACCAATGCATCTATCATCACTACAAACAATGGGAGTAGAATTAACCGCATTGTTTAGAACATCACTGAAATGCTAAGCCCACCTAGCCAGGACAGAATCTTCATCTTCTATAACCTTACCTTGTTTATCCTTCAATCCCTGTAAGCCTCTCCGATTTCTTCCACACAAAACATTAACTATCTGGTACAGCTCTCTGCTGTTGTGCTGTTTAACTGCTTCCTTGTTTTTGTCAGCCAAGCCATCATGCCAAAGATTCTTATCAGCAGCTAACTGATTCTTTACACGTTTATTAAGCTCTATGTAATGCTTTCTATTAGGACTAGTAGGGTATTGATTAAGGACATTCCTGAAGTTCTTTCTTTCTGAAATAAGCTCAAGTGCCTTATCACTCAAATAATTTTGCCTCCTCCGCTCTTTTTTCCTAAAAGAGTACTGTTAGTTTCCAAGAAAGCCTGTTTCAAACGGTTCCATTCTTCCTCCATTTCAGTAGTAAGCAAACCATGACTGTCATAATGACAAAGTAACCTATCGTGGTAAACTTTAGCTATAACTAGGTCTTTCATAGCTTCGGAATTAAAAGTAATTTTTTTAACCTTAGGATAATATTTCTTAAGTTTTAGTTGCAAGACGCTTTTAACAAGCTATTGGTCAGATTCAATTTCAGTTCCCCTATATGACCTGGTATTCCTAACAAAACAAGCCCATTTGCTGTTAACTAATACATAATCAATCACATTCTAATGCAGCCCATCCGGTGAAACCCATATGCACTTATGTATGTCGCGGTGCTTGTAATTATTTATTCTCAAACCAATAAGTTTATTTACCTGTAGCAGACGTTGACCATTGCAATTACAGCTACTAATACCAAAAGGCCTATCACCCCTCCCCATAGGTCAGAATCAGTACCAACTTTGGCATGATGTCGCCTAGAAAAGTGTAATATCTCCTTTCTTGACAGAATTCAAAATATCCTGAAACTCTCCGTAAAACCTATCATTGTCATTCTCATCGGCTCCTCAGTGGGGGCATAACAACAGATAACATTCAAGTCTTTAATGCTTGTCTGAAATTTTGCTGTAAGAAACCTTTCATTAATGCACTTATATCCTAGAAGAATATCACCAGTGTGTCTGCTGAGAAGGAAACTTAGGCCTTTGAGATGCTTATTATGTTCCCTCGCTGAAAAGAGATATTTAAGATTATTTTTAAGAATCTGACTTTTATCTGTCCATCTGGTCTCTTGCAAGCTGAGAATATCTGAATTATAATGGCGGAAATCTTGTGTGGGGACATCAAGGGAATAATCTCTGTGCAGATTCCCCACATTGCAACTACCAATGGAGAGAAAATTGTTAGTGGGATGTTTAAAGAAACTATGTTTATTGAGAGAGGGAATGCCGACAATATCAAACATCCCACTAATTGCAGTATGGGGCAATGATCTTTTCCCCCACTACTAAAAAGCTAAAGCCATATACACTGGAAGACTTCCTTCAATGTAGGATTTGATGATGCTCATAGAAGCAAGGGTTCAGATGTCTGCAATGACTTCTTAGGATTATCCACCAGCTGATAAAACATATCCTGTGAATCTATTCGCTTGGGGCTGTCAATCCACAAACAAAGAGAAAATACAGCAGAAGATTCTCCCTCCACAGAAGCCCACAAGTGCAGCAAATTCAGGATCCATAATCTAGCTCAGATCCATAATTCCGTTCAGGTTGGTATATATGGTCAGCCCCAGGAACTTGTATGATTCACCACTCCTCAGCAGTGTAGAAAAAAAAAAGCGAAAAATAGCCATAGTTGTCCAGATCAATAGGCCACACTGATCTGGCAGCCCTCCCCTTCCGTTCACTTCCACGAGTGTATCTCTTTGAAAGGTACTAACGGCCTGCACCACGAGGAGGCGGGGAAACCTTCTTTGAAAAAATGACTATAAAAGGCAAACACTAACATTTTGTCCAAAATGGTTAAGGAGATGAAGGAGCAGCGTCCAACAACGGGCTTGTCAAGGTTTCTTCTTCTTTATGACAATGCCAATGTTCACAAAACTCGGAAAGTTACGGCCTAACTGGAGCAGGAAAACAATCAAATAGCCTCCTCATCCTGCACATTCACCCGATCTTACACCATGCGAATTTTGGTTGTTTCCAAAAACTAAAAGTTAACTTGCTGGGAAGCCTTTTTCAAGGCTGCAAAAGCTTGCAAAATGCGTTCATTCAGAGTTAAAGCAAAAAACCATTGCACTTACATTGTTTACCTTATTTACCTTATTTACTGTCCTTCAAAGTATTCTCCACTAACATCTATGAAAAGTTACAGAAGTCTACGCCAATTCTGGAAAGCTTAGTGGTACAGCTGTTGGGGAATACTCCGCAACTCAATGAACGCATTTTGCAAGCTCTTGCAGCCTTCAGAAAGGCTTCCCAGCAAGTTCCTTTTCAGTTTTTGGAAACAACCAAAATTCGCATGATGTAAGATCGGGTGAATATGCAGGATGAGGTAGCTATTTGATTTTTTCCTGCTCCAGATAGGCCGTCACTTTCCCAGTTTTGTGATGGAAGAGAAATTATGGGTCAGATATTCCATATATGAAACTCATGGGCAGTGGCAGCTCGCGTATAGGCACTGTGGAACTGCAGCACCCCCAATTTCAACTTGATATTATCGATAACATTTAATATAATGAGTCCTTTTTTCTTTAATTCTTTCTTTATAGTTGTACAATATATAATCCTTAAGCTTAATGTCAGTAGCCATCCCCCAGTTTATGAAAAAGATACAAAAATCTTTGTATGGAACTGTGCGCTTCACAGTACTAGCGGCGAGGTGTTTGACTGTTGAGCGCATGCGCACATAGGAAGCTACACGCGAGGCTGCAAGGGAGAGAGAGCACTGTCGTTCCCGCAGTGCCGACCCTGGCGTGCTGGTTGAAGGTAGTTTTTTTTTACTCCGCGTGTGTTGTGCTTAAAAACCGTGTACCATATTCTTGAATGTAATAAAGTGTAGAATTAGATTATTATCCTGCTTCCAGCTATTCTATTTGATTCATTTTTTTTCGCGCAAATTAAAACAAGAAGAATGGATTTCATTTTTAAATGAATAGATTAAGCTTGAACTGTAACAATTTAAGTTAAAGTAAGTAAAAAATGTTTGATTTTGTTCTTTTAGGATTTTATCAAGTTTCTGAATAAATTTTCTTTTTATACATGTTTGTTTCCTTTTACACAATTTTAAAACAAAGGCTAAAAATTTTCTGGAGCAGCACCCCCACTAATTTTAGCTACGAGCCGCCACTGTTCATGGGTCATATATGGAAGAGATATTATGGGTCAGATATTCCACATATGAAACTCATGGGTCATATATAGAAGATATATTATGGGTCAGATATTCCATATATGAAACTCATGGGTTTCATATATGGAATTGGTGATTGATGATGTGATATGAATGGTGATTGATGATGTGGGAGAATGGGTGAACTCATGGGTTTCATATTTGGTACCCCATGAGGTTCATATATGGTGATTTCCATTCTGATAGTGTCATATATGAGACTCAGGGGTAAGATATTCAATATATGAGACATGTGTCAGAGATTTTTTCCATATTCATGGAATATATGGAAGAAAATCTTCATGAAGAATTTTCGCGGTTTTATTAGTTGAGAATTTAAAGAATTAAAGATTTAGGCTTAAGTTATTTATTAGTATTATTTCTGTAAAGGACTCATATGGGTCAGATATTCCATATATGAAACTCATGGGTCATATATGGAAGAGATATTATGGGTCATATATTCATAATGACCCATAATATTCTAATTCAATAAAACTCATAGAAAATTGAGAGAAGGCAACCCACTGGACAGCTGCTAAGAGACAGATGGAAGTCTCACATCAAGACCATCCAGCTTATTCTTTAACGTGCACAGGGTAGGGCTCTCATGTATACGGTGCCACAACTTAACTTCCCATCCTTTGGACGACAGCCTTTCCAAGTCCATCTGTCTCCCCTTTCTCCAAGGACATTCATTTTTAAATGGGTTGTTGTTTTACCTCTGAGCGGCACTTTTTTTGCACACCATTGGCTAAATGGCCAGGCCACAAGGACCCCGAAGGCTCAGAGAAGTTTGGGGGAGGGGACTCACTGAACAGCTGTTGGGAGACAGATGGTAGCCTCCCGTCAAGGCCATCCAGCATCGCATTGAGTGGTAACCATTTCGCAAAGATGTATTTTAAACTCCAGATTGCAACATATTGCGTTGTAACATCACCCTGCCATACACACAATCCCTGGAGTCATGACATCGCGGCTTTACAATCGCGGACAAAAGATGATGCAATCGTTAGTTGTAAGCGACGTCTCGTAGGGTGAGCAAGTCTTTTGAGCGACTCCCATTTACCCCCGAGTCATAAGTACAACACAAGTGATCCTTGCAGTTTTAATCCAGCAGTAATGATGCCTCATAACTGTGTTAATAGTGCAGATACATTTTGTTACATTTGCGGGGAAGTGACGTTTGCAAGCCAGAAAAGAGCCATCACTCCAATAGTGAAAGCAGCATATGAGTTTTATTTTGGTTGCAAAATCGGGGACCAGGACAAAGCCTATGCCCCACACTTATACTGTGCAGTACGTGTGCAAGAAATCTTCCGAAGTAGCTGAAAGGCGAAAAAGGGGCAATGCTGTTTGCTGTTCTTATGGTTTGGAGAGAGCCAAAAGCAATCATGCAAATGACTGCTACTTCTGCATGGTTCCACCTGTTTCTGGAGGCATCACAAGGAAAAAGAAGTGGACAATAGCATAACTGAATATACAATCTGCTCTCCAACCAGTTCCACACGTCGAAGGCCTCCTATTCCCGAACTTCCAAAAGAATTTTCCATCAATTCAGATGACGAGGAGGGAGGCAAACAAGTGTCAGGTTCTCTGCAGCCTTCAATGTCTAATGATGATCCATACATCTGCCACGGTGCATCATCTGCGCCACACATTCTCACCAACGAAGAAATGTACGATCTTGTTTGCGATCTGGAGCCGTTCAAGGCCAAAGCAGAGTAACGTGGATCAAGACTTAAACAATGGAATCTTCTCAAGGAAAATGTCCGAGTGACTTCGTTTCGAACTCGTCATGAGCAGTTTGCACCTTACTTCAGAAAGGAAGATGACCTTGTGTTGTGCTTCGATGTAGATGGCCTGATGAATGCCCTCTGAATCAAACATGACCCTCAAGAATGGCGACTATTCATAGACTCCTCGAGATTGAGTCTCGAGGCAATGTTGCTGCATAATGGAAATTGACTTCCATCCATTCCACTCGGGCACGCTGTCTACATGAAAGAAACCTACGACAACCTAAAACAGCTGTTGAACTGTCTTCAATAGAACAAGTATGGCTGGCATCTCTGTTGTGACTTGAAGGTAGTGGCTCTGTTGATGGGTCTGCAGCTGGGATATACGAAGTACTGCTGTTTCTTATGTGAATGGGACAGCCGAGCAGAGACTTTGCATTATGTGAAGAGAAACTTGTCTTAGAGGAAATCTCTGAACGTCGGAGAGAAGAATGTGGAACACCCAGCACTGACAAAAACTCACAAAATCCTGCTGCTATCTTTCCTACACATCAAGCTCGGTGTGATGGGTTGGATTGGGTTGTTTTACCTCTGAGCAGCACTTTTTTGCACACCATGGGTTAAATGGCCAGGTCACATGGACCCCGAAGGTTCAGAGAAGGCTGGGGGAGGGGACCCACTGGAACAGCTGTTGGGAGAAAGATGGTAGCCTCCCGTCAAGGCCATCTAGTGTGTTCTTCAATGTGCACAGGGTATGGCTCTCCCACACACGGGGCCACGGCTTAACGTCCCATCCGATGGACGGCAGCCTTTCCAAGCCCATCGGTGTCCCCTACTGACCATGGGCAGGGCAGAGAATTTTGCAAGAGATAAATCTCAGATGGGACTCGAACCTGTGAACTACAAATTATGAGCCTGGTGCGCTACCAACTGAGCGTAGCGAATTTTGTCCCTCGGTGTGACGAAAAACTTCGTAGAAGCCATGAACTAGACTGCATCAGCTTTCAAGTACTTGGCTGACAAATTCCCTCGACTCAGTGGAGCGAAAATTAAAGAGAAAATTTTTGTGGATTCCCAGATCCGTGAGCTGTTCAGAGACCAGATGTTCGACAACCTGATTCAGGGTGACGAGAAACAGGCATGGAACGCCATTTTTTTGTTGTTCCATGCCTGTTTCTAACTACATTCCTCCGAAATGCCTGTTTCAACTAAATTCCTCCGAAATGTCGGGGCAGACAACTACAAGAAATTGGTTAAGGACATGTCTGTGTATCACAAACTTGGCTGCAACATGTCCTTAAAGATCCACTTTCTCCATTCCCACTTAGATTTCTTCCCCGACAAATGCGGCATGATTAATGATGAGCCATAGGTGAGCGTTTTCACCAGGACATTGCAACGATGGAGAAACGATATCAGGGAAACTGGTCCACTTAAATGTTGGCTGACTACTGTTGGACGCCCGCCAGAGATGATCCTGAGCAGCTGTGTACAATCGACAGGCAAAGCGACTTCAGAAGTAGAAGCGGAGTTTTACCGATACGTATATGTACGTATTATTCTATTATATAAGAAACTATTGCGTATTTCTCAGAAATCGTAGCCAATTTTGCATTTTCATTGTCGTATTTGTGTTCAGCACCTTGAAATCTTTAAGAAATGGCTACTTTTACCTCAGAGGCGTGACTTTTATGAAAATTTGTTGCCCAGTGTAATCTTACGAGAGAAGAATCCAAAGGAGTGTTTGCATGGTTCGCATGAAGGATAATGCCTCATCGTTTCTTACGGTGACTAGATGGGTGAAGGTCCTTTAACTTGAACGGATAAGTCTACAAGAAAGACAAATGACTTTTAGATCCACCCATAGAGCTTATTGTTTCGCTGATTGGTTTTGCCGATAAGCAGTTGACAGTACGAGAACTGAGTGTTAAGACTGGTGCTGATCACAAATCAGTATGACATATCCTGAGAGAATGACTCAGCATGCTGAAATTGCGTCTCGTTGGGTTCCCCATCACTTTACTAACTTCCAGAAGTGGCATAATTGTGAAGTTGCAGGAATACACCTTGAACATTATGAGAGGGAAAGGGACGCTTTTCTAAAAAGTGCAACAGCACAGGAGGAAACATAGCCTCGATCTTACGAGTCAGAACCATGGGCGTCGACGGGCGGTGCGGGACAGTTCCCACCCACTTTGGGAAAAGTTAACGAAAAATTAATTTATGTTAAATAATAATATTATGTATACCAAAAACGAATTTTTCTCTTTTTTTAAACAAATGTAAATCTTTGAGGAGAGGGATTGTTGTTCGTTTTCTTTTGTTGCGAAATTATTTCTTTATTTATTTTCATACAAAAAACGTTTTATACGTGTAGTTCGACATTTCCTTCATTATTGCTATCGATTCATCGAAGAATTTGTTTGCGCAAAAATTTATACGCTTTCGAAACCTATCCATGTCCTTAATATCCTCTCTAGAGTTCTCTGCCATCAAATCATTTCTTAATATTTGAAAATGCCGATTCATTGTTTTTTCCATAGTATTATTCTATCGTCGTTTCCACTACGATCTATTTGTGCCGAGGATTGCTCATCGACACTGAGTCCAGTTTACCCTTTTCAGATTTTCAACCTCTTCATTTCGTCATACTTTTTCTTTCTGCCGACATTTTCCTCAGATTACCATCCATAATTCCCAAACAACAGAAATGAAATTAGTTTTGGCATGCACAGCAACTCAAAAGTTTCGTATGATTCAAAATCATTTCACCACAATCACTACAATACTCTTCCATTGTCAACTACAGTGGACCTTCGTTATAGCGCTGCTCGCTATACCGCGCACTCGGTTATAGCACGGGCGATGTTCGCGATAAGTTCAAACATGTTTATACAGGTCCGTGCGGCGTTAGTGAGTATCGCATTTTATTGTTACTGCGTATTGAGTAATTGTGTATGTATTGAGTTCCTGCATGTATTTTGAATAGTGTTTAATTATTGTATGCATGATGAGTAAAAGAAAAGCTTACAGTGTGAAATTTATTGTGTCGCCACCGCGCCGCTCGATATAACGCGGTTCACCTTATAACGCGGGTGTTGTTTCCCGCCCGACATGCGCGTTATATCGGGGGTCCACTGTATTTAGCATAAATGTGCGACGTCAGTCTCAAGAATCTACTTTAAACGAACAAGTACCACTGAACAACACTCCAGTGTAAGTTACAATCCTAAACGCTTCTTTGAGCTTTAAAACACCTCCGAAATATGTAATACTACACAAATATCAATCACAAAAACCTTTCAAAAGAACGCAAAGAATTGCACTATGAATATAACCTTTTTCCGCACTTGCTTTACCTTTATTCACAACATTCACTAGTTGACGCCATTCAGTTCACTGTGAAGATATTAAGTAGATAAACTTGCCCCAATGCTTTCTCATGGCTTATGCTCATACTGCCAGGATCGCCGAACCTTCTTGTCTGTCTCTCTCGTGTGCGTAAGTGACCTTATCTCGCCAAGTTCACGTGGCAGAATTGGAGAAGGTTCTATTAGTAGCGATCACTAACAATGAAACAGGAAATGTATTTCGACTGCTTTGAGTCTTAAATCACTTTAAATAGAAATAAATGTGAAGAATTATACTTTTTTATGAATGACGATTTTCATCATACAGAAACGCTTCTAGATCACATAAAAAATCGTAAAACGTAGGAGCTCAATTTAGGTGCATCTATATTCTACCATGTCGCCGCTGCCGTCATATGCGTAAGTCGTCATGTTTATAATATCGATATTGCAATCTCCTAACATTATCACATACATGTCATCAATATTAATCAATTTATTTCACAATCCTTCAGTAAACTCCTTAATTGAATACTGTGCATTCAATAGACAGCTAACAAACATAATTCAACCCTATTAAACATAGCTTTTAATTATAAAAAATCTGCAGTAGTAAAATTTATATTTAAGTTTTCTGAACTAATGTTTTTATTTGCCTTAATGTGAACAATTATACCTCCAGATCTGCTGAGAATACCTTCATTACAATAACTATCATAACCATTTATATTGCAAATGCTAATTTTAAATGTTTTCAGGATATATCAGTTTACATTCAGTTTTTTATGCTTCAGAATATTCAAGCAACACACCTTTTTGATTTTCCATTTTTTAACCCATGTTTCCTTTATTTATCTCGATCCAAATTGGACAACTATTGGTCTGAACCATGCATTATAGTATATGCTCTGTATATCATGCTTGGATGAAATCTCAACTACGGTATTTTGTCATGGGGAAGAGCTTATGATACACAGTTAAACCGCTAAAGGGTTGGATTGTTGGGTTGTTTTACCTCTGAGCGGCACTTTTTTGCACACAATGGGCTAAATGGCCAGGTCACATGGACCCCGAAGGCTCAGACAAGGTTGGGGGAGGGGACCCACTGGAACAGCTTTATGGAAGACAAATTGTAGCCTCCCGTCAAGGCCATCCAGCGTGTTCTTTAACGTGCACAGGGTATGGCTCTCCCGCACACGGGGCCACGGCTTAACGTCCCATCCGACGGATGGCGGCCTTTCCAAGCCCATCGGTGTCCCCTACTGACCGTGGGCAGGGCGGGGAATTTTGTGGAGATAAATCTCAACGCTGACCCAACTGGGACTCGAACCTGGGAACTAGAGATTACGAGCCTGGCGCGCTACCGACTGAGCCACCCCGCCCCCACCGCTAGAGGGAGTCCAAACCATATGATTAGTAAAGGTTCTCTATAGTTAGAGGCTGGCCATCTCGGTGATAGCTACCATTGGCTGATTCAGTCACGTGGTTTATGGGCGCCATGTTTTGTCGTACCATGAGCCGAAAGCCTATGAGTTAGTGTGTGTACAGTCGCTCAAAAAAGTATCCGAACGCTATGGTGGATTACAGAATTCAGAAAAAATATCTGGCAACGATTTTTTTAGAAATTAGTCATCTGGCAACCTTCGTGTCACGTGACACGAAGGTCGCCAGATGACTAATTTCTAAAAAAATCGTTGCCAGATATTTTTTCTGAATTCTGTAATCCACCATAGTGTTCGGATACTTTTTCGACACGAAGGTTGCCAGATTACTAATTTCTAAACCTGGATGGTGTGGGCCCACTCACAGTAATATTGAGCGTGTGCAGTTACCGTTCACAGCAAACTGGAGCGTGTGCAGTAACTGCACACGCTCCAGTTTGCTGTGAACGGTAACTGGAGCGTGTACAGTTGCTGTACACGCTCCAGATATTTTTCCTGAATTCTGTAATCACGTGACACGAAGGTTGCCAGATCATAATTTCTAAAAAAACGTTGCCAGATATTTTTTCTGAATTCTGCAATCAACCATAGTGTTCGGATACTTTTTTGAGCGACTGTACCTAGTACAGTCGCTCAAAAAAGTATACATTTCTGCCTCTTTCTTTTTGCCTATAAAAGCGTCCATATTTTATCAATGCCTTACTGAGATGCATTTGGATATAAAAATTCCATTCATAGAAATATATTAATGGGTATTTTTTTCCAAGAAACTCGGTCAGAAGACGGCAATCGGCTGCAAAAGTCACACGAGCTAACTGAAAACCAAAAAACAATTTCGTCTAAGGTTCGTTTTAAAAACGAACTAAGGTATCCACTTTGTCGTCTGCTTATGCCAATATTTGTTCGTCTGTCTGTCCGTCTCTCTGTTAACTGTTGTCTTCCGTCTCTCTTCCCACATGTCTGTCCATCTATAGACAATCAACTTTTTTGCTTTTAGAGATAAATGAAAAATTATTTTTTTGTTGGATAGATTTCGAAGAAATATTGCGATTCACAATTTTGAAATCTTCCAATAGCGCTCTCTAGCGGTGGAAAATAGTGGAAAATGCTAAAATTTCAAAAGAATATTGCAAACAAACTATTTACACTACAAATCCGAAATTTTGGTAATACAGTGTTAAGGTCAGAAGGTTTGCAACGGCAACAAGGCTTTACCCTTTTAGCTAAAAGGGGGGGTGCGAAAATGAAACTTTTTTTACTTTAAGAGATAAACGAAACAATCTCTTTTTTTGGGGGGTGGGTTTACAAGTACTAACAAAATATTAATATTTACATTTTTCGAATCCCCATCAGTTGGAATTTCCTCTGTTAGAAAGTAACTAAAGGCGGTAATAAAAACTCGAAAAGCTACCTCTAGCGGCTGAAAAAAGCTGGAAAAACTAGATCGTTAAACGAATATTGCAAAACGATCTATTTATGATAGAAACTTAAATTTTTGGTTATAGAGTGTAATGGTCAAGTGGTTTACACTAATAGTAATGATTTGTCCCCTTATAGCAAGGGGTTGTTGTAAAATGTAGCTTTTCTGCCTTAAGAGATAAATGAAAAAACATTTTTAGTGTGTACAGGCACTAATAAAATATTAATAGTTTATTTTACCAATTTTGCAGTAGTTCGAATTTCTACTTGCCAGAGGGCAATGTGCAAAATAACTAGAATAACGCATATCGCCTCTAAGCATATGAGAATCTCGTTTTCAAAGAGAATGAAGTTCTTCCTTTGCTACCTTTTTTTTCTACTTAAAAGTTTTAATTATGGATGTTCGTGTAGTTCTTCTCCTGAGGTCCCGCCATCCTCATGGACCTTCTACTCTGGCGTATAAACTGAAAGGTATAAACCTTTGTGGCATGCAGCTGCTTGAGGAGTTATTTATTTATTTATTTTTTCGATGTATGATGGGAGAAATGCACATAGTAGTATTTTATTAGTAATTATACAACATAAAAGGTATTTGTCTTTTAGTTCTCAAATTAGAAAAGTTGCTTTTCTCTCACTCCTTTGAAAATAGTCGGCAGATCATTGCTGTCAGAAGAATTTCTACCAAAACAGAAAGTTGCCGCCGAAATCTCTACCATAAAGAGATCACTTGGAACATTCGTTAAAAGCTTTACCATTTGTATATTTAGTGATCCCTAATGACATAAATTAAAACTACTTTTGAAAATGCAAATTATATTTCATTAGTACCAACTAAAAAAGAGATTTCCAAATGTCTCTTAAAACAAAATCGTTCTGTTTCTTACCTACTTTGGACGTAGGGGTCAACTCATTGTTGTTAATGGAATCTTCTAGACAGTCACATTCCACAATCAAAAATTCAAATTTCTAGCATAACTACATCATTTGCAATATTCTTCTTAAATTTTGGGATTTCTCGATTTATTACACCGTTAGAGGGCGCAATTATAGATTTGGGGAGATTCACGAAATGCGAATTGTAATATTTCATCAATGCCAGTCCAACCAAAAAGAATTTTTTTATTTTTCTCTAAAAACGTACAATTTCCTGTTAAATAAAGTTGCATCCCCCCCCCCCTAGATCTAATAGGGTCAAGTGATTGTGGCCAATGGTAACTTCGTAACCTTCGCATATCAACACCAAAATTTCAAACTTTAAACATAACTACATCGTTTGGAATATTCGTTTCACATTTTGGAATTTTCAACTTTTTCCACAGTTAGAGGGCGTAGTTATCACTTTTGGGAGATTTGAAAAATGCATTTTGCAATATATCGTTAATACCTCTCCAACACAAAAAATAATTTTTTATTTATCTGTACAAACAAAAAAGTTCGATGTCTACAGATGGACAAAGAACAAAGCAAAATTATCTCTCTCTATTTAAAAAAAAAAGCCCTCAATTTTATTTTCCTTTTTAGCTGTTTTCTAAAGTGTTTCCAATCGTCAGCATTGAAATCTGTATCAAATATTAGCCTACCTTTTCCGGAATCCATAAGTATTCGTGCAATGCCATTCAGTTTTGCACGCCAAACAATCCGCGCAAAGACAAAACATGGCATCCAATTTTAAAATGGCCAACCTACACCTTTACAAGTTGATTCAAAAGGTCTTAGACAAACTCTAAAGGTAGGTCAGGAGTACAAAAAAAACCATTTTTACGTGGAAACATATAGCCACAAACGCCACCCGAGTGTGCTAGAGGCCGTTATTTGCCAGAAATTGAGTTGGGCAGCACGAGTCATCATCATTCGAATCGTTGACGTTGCGGGAGTAGGATGCATCGTTACAGTAATACTGAGATGGCAGATATGCACTTAGCTTATGGGGCAGCAAATGGAAATGGGCGATCTGTGGTGCGATTGTATCGTGAACGGTTCCAAAAACAGATGCGTGGACCATCATCAAACGTTTGCACCACAGATTGTGTGACACTGGATCTTTTGAAGTAAACAGCCAATATGGTGAGGACAGAACGACGTGAACACCTGTCATGGAAGAAGCGGTCTTACATGAAATTGAACGCAATCCAAGTACAAGTACACAAGCTATTTCGCATCACATTCGTATACCTCAACCCATCGTGTGTGGCGAGTATTACACGAGGAGTTGTTACACCCTTTTCACATGCAACGGGTCCATTCATTGGAAGAAGGAGATGAGCACTCGCGTCTGGAATTCGCATTTTTTAATATATATAATGCGTATGAATATATAATTCAATGAATATTGAGCGTGTGCAGTTACTGTTCACAGCAAACTGGAGCGATTGCGGTTAATGTTCACAGCACATTGAATCGTGTGAGCTCACAAAGACCTGTATCGTGTGGGCTCACTCACGGAAATATTGAGCGTGTGCAGTTGCTGTACACGCTCCAGATATTTTTTCTGAATTCAGTAATCAACCTTAGTGTTCGGATACTCTTTTGAGCGACTGTACACTATCTATTTCGCATCATATTCGTGTACCTCAACCCAGCGTGTGGCGAGTATTACACGAGGAATTGTTACACCCTTTTCACATGCAGCTGGTCCAGTCATTGGAAGAAGGAGATGAGCACCCGCGTCTAGAATTCGAACGTTGGTTTTTGCAAAAATGTGTTGCCTAGCTGGAATTTCCAGCGTTGGTTCTCTTCACCGATGAAACTACCTTCTCACGTGAGGGTTGTAATTTTCATGTGTGGGCACATGCAACCCACAAGCTACACGCCCCCATGCTTCGCAACACCGGTTCACCACAAATGCTTGGGTGGGCATTGTTGGAGACTGTTTGCTTGGGCCATACCTTCTTCCATCTCGACTAGACAGGCATCTCTACATCTGTATTTTGTAAGATGACGATGATGGTGAATAAGATTATTATATTATTAAAAAATATATATTCCTGGAGGAGGTCTTGCCGGAACTACTGCATGATGTTCCTGTATCTGTGTGCCGACGCATGTGGTTTCAGCACGACTGGGCGCTCGCACATTTCACCTTGGTTGTGCGCGAGTATCTCAACAGCACCTTTCCTGCACGATGGATTGGCCAGGGCGCACCTGTCGCTTGGCCACCAAGATCACCCGACTTGTCCCCCATTGATTTGTTCCTCTGGGGTTACCTCAAAGGCCTTGTGTACGAATCCCCCGTAGCCTCTGACGCTGACCTCGTCGCAAGAGTCGTTGAGGCAACAGCATGTGTCCGCGAGAGGCCTGGCATTTTTGAACACGTTCGCCGATCCCTGTGTCGACGTTGTGAAGCATGTATTGCTGCGAATGGAAAGAACTTTGAGCACTTCCTCTGAATTTGTAAACATGATGTCTAATAAACATGTTGTTATACCTTACTTGTATTCCTTTATTTTTGATTCTTCCTGTACCTCTAGCACAACTTAGGGTGGCGTTTGCGGCTATGTGTTCCTATGTAAAAATGGTTTGTTTTTGTATTCCTGACCTACCTTTACAATTTGTCTAAGACCTTTTGAATCACCCTGTATAGGGCTTCTAATGATTAGGTGCATGGTAAGAAAGAGAAGAAGAGAAAGTATAATTGATGATTATCAAATATTGGGCATCTTGCAGGTGAGAAAACTTTATATTTTTAATGTAATCAAACATGTAAAGAAAACTTGGAATGAACAAAACATCAGAGCCTTTGCAGTTAATACTAGATTATCCAAAAATTTATTATTGGAAGAGCTTTTTGAAACAAAGAATATTATTACCAGACATTACATTTATATATCCCCAAGTTTATTAATTTGATTCCAAATTACATAAAGGATTTAAGAAACGTGAAGGAATTTGTTAAAGAACTTAGAAAATGGTGATTGGAGCTAAACTTAGAAAATTTTAAATTTTTATTAAAAATAGAAAAAGAATGGAGACATTAAATGGAAAATTATTTTTTAAATTTTAAAGATCAATGCAAATGTATGAATATATTTTTTTTAATTTGTAAAGCCCACAAACGAGTTTACTCGTGCGGGATGTTATTATTATTATAATGTATGGATGGTAAAATCTGTAATCACAAAAATACAAGAGAAAAATGCACAATATTAAATAACTTTTTGAATGTAAAAAATGGAATGCATAGTTTAAAATTATGTTAGATGTATGTAAAATATATATTCAAACTTGTTTATAGTACAGAGCAAAGCGTTGTTATTTTAATCATTACCTTATAGCAACCAGGCACTATATATGTACATAAAACAGAAAATAAACTTACTTATTTAGTTATTAATTTCAAAAACAGGTTCCTTTCTCGTCGTTTTGTTTTCGGGCATCCTTAACTATATTATGGTGCAATGTATACATGTTTCCTTATTTGCAAATGAACTGGCCTGATATAAATATTTCTATCCTAAAATGTCGATTTGTCTTCTTTTATTCCCCGCTGGGAATATTTTGCTCTCCTTCCTGAAAAACATTTGCCCACCCCCCCCCCTGGAAAAATTTCTATCGGCGCCCATGGTCAGAATTAAGGGAAGTGAACAGCAATCGAATAAATAAAATCCCCCAAACTCTCTCCGTCAAAGAAACTCAGGCAAGAAGTAGGGAATGTGAAATACTACTTATCGTTACGACTGGGATAGCATGGTTAAAAGAACAATACGGGCATCATCCTGAATCATACTGTTAAATAGGGCATCACGGCAAATACCACATACTACACTCGCTTTTAAAGAGTCACTGCGCGACCCATTTCCTGGACAGAGCATGCATTATCTTGAACAATAATGAACTGTACCATGCGGCTGTAAACATTAAAGCTGTATCCTAGTGGTGGTAATGATTCTTGAGAATCCTCTCTATTCTTCAAACATGAGTCCTTCAAATTTTGAATTTTTTCCCGGATATAAAGGAGCCATTCAGAGGTCAACCGTTTCGAATTACCGCAAAACCTACTGCAGGTAATAGGGCTCCAATAGCTGGTAATAAAGAGATGTATTACCTCTCCTTATTCCCAACTCTTGTGATTTGTAATGAGAGGAAGAACTCTTTCTTTCAGGGTGACGTGATTATAACGAAATTTGCACAACAGATTGATTCAAGCATAGGTTTGATAACTACTTATTATAATATTTGCAGCGTTATAAGTCAGTTTGAGCATCTGCATTCTTATCCCTTTCCAATCGCTCCAATCAGAAAATTCTTTTATTCACTCTTATTTTCCAAATTATTTATTACAAATCACTGCTCACAATTTATCGGTTAAACATTTAATCTCGGTAAGCTTTTAATGACAACGAAATTCTTTTCTCAACACAAAAACTATCCTCTAATTTGATTAAAGTTGCATCGAATTTTTAAAGCAACCTTTGCCAAGGATAAAACAAAATCCAAAAGAATGCTCCAACTTAACAGGAGGCTACCATCTGTCTCCCAACAGCTGTCCAGCGGGTCCCCTCCCCGCAACCTTCTCTGAACCCTCGGGGTTCTTGTGGCCTGCCGTTTAACCCATTGTGTGCAAAAGTGCTGCTCAATGGTAGAACAGCTCAATAACTCGATAACGAATTTTTTCATTTAGGCATTTTTCTTGTTGGAAATCAATATACACATCCATGATTTTTAAAAATAATAATACTTTAATATTATTTTTAGGGTCAAGTGTGTTGCTTATTTACAGACGAATACAGCTTTCACTTTCAGTTACATTTCTACGAGAAAAGATGTAGTTCACTTGCTTCGAGCTTTAACCTGATGAAATGAATTCGTTGGGAAAAATCTAATGTCGCTCTCGTATTTTTCTTCGTGATGGATAGAAGTATTCATTTTTTAAAAGAGTTAATCTATAAATATAAAAGATCTTTGTACGCGTTTCTCCTCAAGAGTCAAAGTCATTCGTTGCACCCACCCACTTCACCCATTAGATATGGCGTTATGGAACATACACAACGTACCTCAATCGGAACAGGAGGTCTAAAAATATCCAAATTTCTTTCAAGGTCATATTTGAATTTTCTGATTAACTGTTGGATTTGGAGTTTATAGCCAATAACTGCTCCCTTCTTCCCAAAATGACTTGTCCACAATTACTCGATCGTGGTACTTACTGTCCTCAGAGATCTGCAATAAATACACTTTTACAAGTGGCGTTCTAAACGTTCTTGATATGCATCTGCATAAGAAAAACCATTGCACTTACATCAACAAAATTTTATACTTCTTCAAAGTACTCCCCTCTAGGATCTATGCAAAGTTGCAGACGTCTACTCCATTCCTGAATACTTGGTGGTACTCCTGTTGGGGAATACTTTGCAACTCTGAATGAATGCATTTTGCAAGGTCTTACACTCTTGGGAAAGGCTTCCCAGCAAATCCCTTTCTAATTTTTGCAAACAACTAAAAATCGCATGATGCAAGAACGGATGAATATGAAGGATGAGATAGCTGTTCGATTTTTTTCCTGCTCCAGTTAGGTCGTAACTTTCCGAGTTTTGTGAGCACTGGCATTGTCGTGAAGAAGGAGAACTCTTGACACGCCTGTTGTTGGACGCTGCTCCTTCATCTCCTTAACCATTTTGGGCGAAATAGCGTTGGTGTAGTGTCTGACATTTATAGTCATTTTTTCAAGTACGGTGTCTACGGCTACTACTCCTTAGGAATTGGAAAACTTTGTGAACATCCACTTCCTTGAGCGAAAGTCTTGTCGGAGGATTTGGGGACGTGGGTTCATCTTCTGTAACCCAAACATAGTTGTCGATCATTCTGGGTATACTAATAAAACCTTATCGCATTACCTGTGACAATGTTTGTTAACCGTGCGGTGCCATTAGGTCCAAACATTGCAAGCATCTTCTAGCATTAGTCGACTAACCCTTTTTTCGCTGTCGGTTTTTAGGGTACCCATTTGGCACAGATCTTTCGAAACTTCAAATGTTAATGAATAATTGTTTCCACGTTGCCAATCGATACACTGATATATCAACGTATTACCTGAATGGTGAGGTGTGGGTTTTCTTAATGAGTTCACGAATAGTAGCGATGGTGGTTCTCTCGTTTAACGGCCTCCTTCGGTCTTCCTGCACGAGGGAAGTCTTCGAAGCTCTGCCATCCTCTTCTGATTTTGCGCATCCATCTCGTAACAGAGCCATATGAACAGGGATGATCCCAAATACTTGTGATAAATCGACATAACTTTTTTTTTCACTTTGTACCCAAGCTTCTTCTTCTGAAAATGTAAAATATTTCCCCGTCTTTAGTAGGTTGCTTATCAACAACGCACAGATTTCGCAGACCGAACTTTACGGCGCCAGCGAAGATAGAAATGATGATATGGCCTTTTTTTATAACACATAATGACAAGTTAGGCAATTTTTCAAAGAAATCGTAGCATGTTAACTTTGGAGGAACGAGGTGAAATGTAGAGACGTGTCAGGAACGTTTTGAACGTCTTCCATATAAGGGAATCATTAGGGATTATATGAATAATTTTATTATTATCCATATAAGGGAATCATATTCAATCTGATGACAGTTGATTAGTTCCCACTGCCGTGGTGTGATCCAGCCGGTTCGTACCATTTGCTAAACAAATATATATAAAAAAATTAACCATACTGAGGAACTCAGTTATTTCAGGTTGAAGGATGGAAGACCAAGATCGCCATTTTGACAGCAGGACCCTTTTTGCCAAGCAAAAGAGCACCAACAGCAGATCCAATTAGCAGGTCTGGATAAAAAAAAATAACATTTATTTTTAGTTAATCTCCAACCTGGAAACAAGAAAGTTGGCATGGCATAGGGCATCTTGTGTGGTCCAATTAACGCCCGGAAGAAATATTACAAGTATCATATTCGATGGTTCTTTCGAAATGAATAGCTTTGAACTGGAAGTGATGTGCTTGCCGGCAAAGAGGTCTGCAGCATATCATACGGATTGTCTGAGGCTTTGTTTTAGCCACGCTTTCTTACACATTGGTGGGACTTGTACACAGCCTATTCAATAACCGCATTGAGTGACTCCTTGAGGGGGTATTTTTTTTATTGAGTGACTTTACAGGTTAGGCAGCCACTGTTTAGTGTATGTATATATTTTTAACGGTGCTCCGTAACCACTATTGTGAATAGAAAGATAAATTTTACATATGCAAATATTACATTAGAGTTTGTGATATTCTATCACCACCTAGCAAGTGACATCCTGACAAGATAGAAATAAGTACACACTATCGACTTTATCACCTTCATTTGGTGTCAGGATATTCTACAAATGCAATTATTAATAACGAGGCAAATATATCTACAAAAGGCAACTGTCCATGTGGGGCGCTGACACAAATCTTGGCAGCTCTCCTACTGCCTTTGGGGGATCATTGTTGGCGAGAACTTGATTATTACGCAAACTATTGAATTACTGAAATGTAACACCTTTGGACCTCCACGGAACCCCCCCCCCCCCCCACTCCCATCCCTATCTAAATTTCTCTACAGGTTTTCCTCGCTCCATCCAGTGTTCCATTAAATATTCAAGTCTCTATCTATGACGGAATCCGAATTCAGCTTTAAAACAACTTTTATTCATCCACTTCTTTCTTGCAGGGAATCAAAAGACGCGTTGAATTTTAACAGAAAATTTTTTGCCTTAAAAATGCACACCTACACCAAACCTCAGTTTCAAAACCAGGAAACACTTTTTTCCCCTATTCTCTCTAGTTCGTCATTTTAAATTTTCAGCTTTCTACTAGTACATATGTAAAAGAAACCACTGTGGTTCTTTATTCAGTGACTTTTAAAAAAGCAATGCGTTTTGTAAATTGCATATTAATATATAATATATATATTACTAAAATAAGAATTACAATTGAAGAGGGGGCGGGGTGGCTCAGTCGGTAGCGCGCCAGGCTCGTAATCTGTAGTTCCCAGGTTCGAGTCCCAGCTGGGTCAGCGTTGAGATTTATCTCCGCAAAATTCCCCGCCCTGCCCACGGTCAGTAGGGGACACCGATGGGCTTGGAAAGGCCGCCGTCCGTCGGATGGGACGTTAAGCCGTGGCCCCGTGTGCGGGAGAGCCATACCCTGTGCACGTTAAAGAACACGCTGGATGGCCTTGACGGGAGGCTACCATCTGTCTCCCAACAGCTGTTCCAGTGGGTCCCCTCCCCCAACAGGAACAGGAGGTCTAAAAATCCCCCAATCGGAACAGGAGGTCTAAAAATATCCAAATTTCTTTCAAGGATCATATTTGAATGGTGCCGAAGGCACAGAGGCCTTCTCTGAGCCTTCGGGGTCCATGTGACCTGGCCATTTAGCCCATGGTGTGCAAAAAAGTGCCGCTCAGAGGTAAAACAACCCAACAATTGAAGAGAACCAGTTGTTGTAAACTGGATTAGCCTCACTCTCTCTATTTAGAGTTCGCTCGGTTGGTTTTACCTCTGAACCTCACCTTTCGGCACACAATGGCCAGGTCACAAGGGTCCCGATGACTCGGAGAAGGTTGGAGGAAGGAGGCCCAGGAGGACAGCTGTTAAGACACAGATGGAAGTCTTCCGTCAAGGTCATCCAATTTGTCCTACACGTGGACTCATGGCTTAACGCTCATCCGATGAATCTTTTCAACATGGATCCTTTCCAATCCCATTTTTCTCCTTTCTCACCGAGAGCAGGTGAGATGTTGGCGGAGGAAATCTCAATGGTGGCACAGTTGGGTGTCGAACCTGCGAACTGCAGCTTACGAGCTTGGCGTGCTACCGACTAAGACCCTCGCCCCCAGGCTTTACAGGCATTGTGGATTGTACAAATTTTTTTCAATGGCGGCATATTCTTTTGGTTGAATCAGGAATATTCATTCTACTTTTCAGATTTTCAGTCATCAATACTGAAATTTAATCAATACTGATATTCAATATTGATATTTTTGACTTTGTTTCTCGCCTGATTTTTGTTGATATTTCTGCTCCTTTTAGTTTCTGAGGTACAGAGCAGAGCAAAAGACTCACTCTCCCTTAAGATAAAGAGGTTCGAATAGCAACGTAGTATTGTTTATGTTGATTAGCTCATCTCGTGTTTCACCCACTTTGATTTAAACTTGGGGGTGAAGTGTTAGCATCCCTCTTAATATTGTTATTATTACCTATCTTCCTCTTGCTTTTCACTCGTCATTTGTCGGTTGTCGATTTGTGTGTTTGTCAAAACAGTTGTTCCACCATATCTTTCGAACGCCACAGACAGATTTATTGATTTATGTGTCAAACGAAAACTTATGAGGCGGGGATCGTCTACAGTAACAGGCTATGAATTTTTTTTTCCGCCCATGCATTCTTCCCTTCCCCCTGAAAAAGAGGTAATATTAAAATGATTGTTCCTCTAAATCTTCGGAATGCAAGCGCCAAATGAAAGCTTGTGACATGGGGAGTGTCACAAATGATAAAAATCCCCCATGCTTTCTTCATCTCCCCCCTCCCCCAAAATAGGGTAAATATGTGAAGGATTTTTCTATATATATCTTTCGAACGCGAAGCCCAAACATTATAAGTTGTATGTCAAATGAAAGCTTGTAACGTGGGGAATATTGTGAGCAATAAAAATATGTAATATTATAAATAAATAAATATAATTTACCCTTCCCCCCATTTGCTTTCTTTACCCCTAAAGAAGCGAAAATATGAAAATCATTCTTCTACAATATCTTTCGAATGCGAGGGCTTACAATTACGAGTTAGATGTCAAATGAAATTATCTCTTGTAAGGAATTGCAGGTTACTTCGAGTTTTACCTCTTACCCTGTGGCGGTGGTGGCTCAGTCTGTAGCGCGCCAGGCTCGTAATCTGTAGTTCCCAGGTTCGAGTCCCAGCTGGGTCAGCGTTAAGATTTATCTCCGCAAAATTCCCCGCCCTGCCCACGGTCAGTAGGGGACACCGATGGGCTTGGAAAGGCCGCCGTCCGTCGGATGGGACGTTAAGCCGTGGCCCCGTGTGTGGGAGAGCCATACCCTGTGCACGTTAAAGAACACGCTGGATGGCCTTGAGGGGACCAACTGTTTCCCAACAGCTGTTCCAGTGGGTCCCCTCCTCCAGCCTTCTGTGAGCCTTCGGGGTCCATGTGACCTGGCCATTTAGCCCATGGTGTGCAAAAAAGTGCCGCTCAGAGGTAAAACAACCAACCAACCTCTTACCCTTCTTTCGCTCCAAAAAGAGGATGAAATTTTCAGGCAGATCGACCCCAACAAGTTATATCTCAAGTTAAAACTGTAGCATCTATAACTCCGTGGACTACCTCAAATCACTCCCCCTCTTTCTCTCCCCTTCAAAAAAATATGGAGGAAGGAAAAAGGAGGTAGATCTTTACGAGTCGTATTTCAAATAAAAACTTCTAACGACAGGCATTTAATAAGGCTACCTACCTGTATGCTCTTTCCTAAAAAAAGTAAAAGAACTGAACCATATCGATGGTGGAAAGGAAAATAGTGAGCTGCCAATTTATTTTTTTTTGAGTAGCTAAATCTGCAACCTCTCTTCGTTTGAAGTGAATACGAATTCACTCAGCTTTTTCACTATCGGTATGCTTTAATTTTATTTCTTACATTTTAGGATGCACATAGAAAGTTAGATATTTTTAAATTACTTTTCATTTAATTCTTTTCTTTTACAATACTTTAATTCACTTTTATGAAGGCCTGCGGAATTATTTTCAGCAAGGGAAGGGGGGGGGGGGGGAAATGAGTGTTCAGATCTATGTGGAAGTTTCAGAATCAGTTGAAAAGAGACTCCATAGTCGACATGGCGACTTTTTACAACACATAAAAAATCTGTTTGAAATCCCACGAATTATCACCAAAAATATTATAAAGAAGTGGACATACATACATTGGATCTATTTCCTATAGTTAAAATATATTCTATAAAACAGAAAAGAAAAGAAAAACAACAAAAACTCTGGTACTAGGGGAACGGTGTCCATCTGCTCCCCATTTCCAGGACTACATTTTGCCACCTTGAATATTTTCGGAGTTGGGTGTTGGGAAATTTTACCTCTGAGCGGCACTTTTTTCCACACCATGGGCTAAATGGCCAAGTCATATGGACCCCGAAGGCTCAGAGAAGGTTCGGGGAGAGAACCCACTGGAACAGCTGTTAGGAGACAGATGGTAGCCTCCCATCAAGGCCATCCAGCGTGTTCTTTAACATGCACAGGGTATGACCCTCCCACACAAGGACCACGGCTTAACGTCCCATCCGACGGACGACAGCCTTTCCAAGCACATCGATGTCCCCTACTGACCGTGGGCAGGGCGGGGAGTTTTGCGGAGATAAATCTCAACGCTGAGAATATTTTTGGCGCTGAAGGGGGAGGTAGAGATATAAATGGGTATGTTTTAATGTTATTTCGAGTTTCTACATTTGAGACAGCGCTTCCAACCATTACGTTCTTATTTTGGAAAATTTAACTTATTCATCTTTTGAAAAAGCTGCATCAGTTTATTGCAAGAGAACTGTAGATTTAAACATCATTGTCCTTTCACTAGCACTACTGGATATCCGAAATTTCTCTCTCATTTACTGAAATCATTTTTCAGACTGAGAGAGACAGCATCAGACGAGTTATCATTAAGCGAATCAAAGCGCTGCACGCGAGCATTCGGTGTTGTCGATGATTCGAACCTCTTCATCATTCAGCATCAGAGTCGGATCGCAAGCGACAGAGAGCAACTGCATCATCCATCCCCAGAGAGACATGTTAATAAAGTGTTCCAGAGCATGCACGAAGCAACGGACATTAGAGAGCCACGAGAAAGGTTGCCTGTGTGTCGCCTTAGTCGGTCCCCCGTGGGCAGTGGAGGGTACAACATTAGCAACATTTAGTCCTCGCTATCTGCCTCCAGTTGGAAGATGGCCCACACTAGGCAAATGGAGACTGATAGCACGAAGCTCGGTTAATGTTTAATGCGTCTATGGCATGACCATTTCTCTCTCTCTCCTGGTCCGGAATTGTACGCGTGGCCCTGGCGTCCGGCGAAACGCAAGAGGAAGATTAGGGTTAATTACTGGTGGCTCTCTTTTCTTTACGAGGACCGGTTTATTTATGTGGTGGGTCCGGGACGCAGATGTCTCGCATTGTAATCTGTCGGTTGGCTCGAAATGGAAGCGAGTTGTGCCACGAATCGATAGATATCCTCCGGTCCGTGAGACAGAGCGGCTGATGAGAACTTCCGTAATTACTGTGCAAGAGATAAGGGGGCTCTGCTTCTACCTATTGTTGTCGGGAAACAGAATGTAGAAACTTATGGTAACTGTCGGACTCAATAGTCGGCCAGCTTCCTGTTTCTCGGAAATTTCAATTATGTCCTCCATAACACGGCAACAACAATAAATGTGCCACGCGGCGCTTGTTCTCTTCGTGGCCTCTCGTGAACCTTCTAGAGGCGTCGGGGTTTACGAGAATAATGAAATGATGGGGGAAAATGCGACCGACTGCGCAAAATGACAGTTAAATGCAGGTAATCGCACTTAAAATAAGCATTCTCGGAAGAAATGTTGGCTTTGAAGAAGTGTTGTTGGTCTCATGAGTTGATTCCTCGTTATCTCTGGCGGTTTGGTTTCATACATTCGGATAAAGAGAGAGCGCGTTTCTGTAAAGTTTGACCACACATTCAGAAACAAACTGTGGATTGATGTTTACAATTATTGAACTCAAAAGGCTACGAATATGGAAGAGAGAGAAAGTTTGTTGCTGTGGTTATGATGGAGTAGTTCTTATTCCCACAGTGTCACTATTGAAAGAATGCTTCTTTAGTTTGGGAGGAAATTGCGCTGCCAGTGAAACACTGACAGGTGAAGCGAGAAATTTGCAATGGAGATAATTAATCCGTAAAAGAAAAGGAATTTTCATTTGTCTTTAGTATTTGGATTATTCAAAATTTCCATAGTTGCAATTGCTGATCACATTAGTTTTTTTTTTAAACTGTTGCCGGGAATTATAAACAATCTCTATACACTGCCTACATGAAACAATTGGAGACTGATAGCACGAAGCTCGGTTAATGTTTAATGCGTCTATGGCATGACCATTTCTCTCTCTCTCCTGGGGGGCGGGGGTGGCTCAGTCGGTAGCGCGCCAGGCTCGTTATCTGTAGTTCCCAGGTTCGAGTCCCAGCTGGGTCAGCGTTGAGATTTATCTCCGCAAAATTCCCCGCCCTGCCCACGGTCAGTAGGGGACACCGATGGGCTTGGAAAGGCCGCCGTCCGTCGGATGGGACGTTAAGCCGAGGTCCCGTGTGCGGGAGAGCCATACCCTGTGCACGTTAAAGAACACACTGGATGGCCTTGACGGGGGGCTACCATCTGTCTCCCAACAGCTGTTCCAGTGGGTCCCCTCCCCCAACCTTCTTGTGATGGAAAGGCCGCCGTCCGTCGGATGGGACGTTAAGCCGTGGCCCCGTGTGCGGGAGAGCCATACCCTGTGCACGTTAAAGAACACACTGGATGGCCTTGACGGGGGGCTACCATCTGTCTCCCAACAGCTGTTCCAGTGGGTCCCCTCCCCCAACCTTCTCTGAGCCTTCGGGGTCCATGTGACCTGGCCATTTAGCCCATGGTGTGCAAAAAAGTGCCGCTCAGAGGTAAAACAACCCAACTCTCTCCTGGTCCGGAATTGTACGCGTGGCCCTGGCGTCCGGCGAAACGCAAGAGGAAGATTAGGGTTAATTACTGGTGGCGTTCTATTTGCATAACTCCGCGTTATGCAAATAGAAAGCCAAAATCAATGCTCCGTAACTTCTAAAAATAAGCTTTTATTAAACAATTAAATATCTCAATGAAATCAAACTAAATTTCGATTTTCAGCAATATTCTTTCGGTATTTGGATAGTTATGGAACTTTCAGCATTTAACAACTGCAAGGACAATAATAGACATTTTGCTCAAAATTAATCTTTATATAATAAATGTTATTTAAACTTAAATAATAAGCATTATTATTATTTAGTAATAAATATTAACTAACGTGGACACCTTACTTTAAAATAAATGTATGTTTTGGAGTCTGTGAGAATAATTTATTTCAGTATCCGCAGATTTTGTATAGCTTTCTTAGGAATAATATTGATGCTCTAAAATATTCCACCTTTCCTAACTCTTTAAATACTGACTGAAAGTTTCTGAAATTTCGGGTTGAGTTGTTTTACTCCCGAAAGGTATATTTATGCACATAATGGGTTAAATGCCAGGTCACAAGGACCGCAAGGACTCAGAGAAGGTTGAAAAAGGGGATACAGTAGTCAGCTGTTAAGAAACATATGCAAGCCTACCGTCAAAGTAATCCAGCATGTTCTTTAACTGTGCACAGAGTACGGCTCTCATGCACACGGGGCTACGGCTTAACGTCTCATTCCACGGACAATAGTCTTTCCAAATCCAAGAGTGTCCTTTTTCTCACGAGGACAAAAGGGGAATTAGCGGAAAAAATTCTCAACCCAGGCACAGCCTTCAGTCATGTTTTCTTCCGGGAAATGTTACTTAATAGGTTACAGTGTATAGAGTTTGGTATTCAGTTAGCATAATGTGACATTTTTCTAATTATTTTGTCTAGGCAGTGTATCATGATCACTGCTGTGCAATTGTGATTCTCTTATGTATTTCCTGTAGTAAAATATGCAGATTTGATTTCATTACAATTCTCCCAAAGTCTTGATTCAATTCAAATTTCTCAGCTGCAGAGTTTTTCTCTCCGTAATTCGGACCAAATGAATAAATTATTTATACACATGAGAGTGAATAATTTTTTATGAACTAACTTCTCGAAAAAATATAACGTTCAGAATTACTGAAAGTATGAATTACTCTTCAATAGAAAATAACTCTACCTTACTAGTCTGTCGAAAAGATTAATCCACTGCATCTGAAAAACATTCTGGGGGCAAAAAAGATTAATCCATGTACATGTGCATTAAAAATGATAGGAATTCTTTATCTACTCTATATATATATACTATAATAAGAACTCTTTATCTACCCAAAAATAATTCCTAAGACTGCATTATTAGTATTATCTCTGGACTGTTGAGTATACTAATAATAGTCGGACTTCAGTATAGTGATCGGCAGGTCCAGATCTCGAAAAAAATATAAGTCGGTGTAGGGGGGGAGGCAACAAGTAACTCAATCGAGAATGAAAATTTTAAAGAAGGGGGGGGGGGCAAAAGACTGGAATTTCATTAAAGAATAGCATTTTCTCTCTGTTTTAGGGGTCTATAAGAGATTTCGTGAAAAATGCATTAAATATACGTAAGTTAATAATTTTTACTATATTACACTTAGTAGTTTAAATTGAAGAAATGTTTTTTGACGAATTTAATTAATATTAAGGAAGATATCACTCTGAAGTTAGAGTCGATCAATTTTAGAGAAATTGTCTTGAGCCGGGTGGGATACGAACCCACGACCTCCTGATAACAGGTCAGGCCCTCTGGACTACTGAGCTACCGGTCGCCGATCAAGATCTCCTCTAATTGATGCTGTGAACTTTCTACCTACAGTACACAATTCTCTGTGTCTCATGAAGGTATTGTTCCAGCTGCTGTCAGCCTCAAGAAACGATGACAAGTATGTCATGAAGATAATAAGTATATTCTGAGTACAATTGATTAAATTGAAGAGATTTTTTTCGACGTATTTATTCATTTATTAAAGAAGATATTCTGAATTTAACGTGGATCTATTTTAGAGGAATCTCACATGTTATCAGAAGGTCGTGGGTCGTATCCCACCCGACTCAAGACAATTTTTCCTCTAAAATTGATCGACGTTAACTTCAGAGTGATATCATCCTTAACCCTTACTAGTATTTTCGGAGAGGGGGGAGCAGCATCATAGAAGCCGAATTTTCATCAGGTCATTTCTGAGATTCAGTATTATCATTCACATGCTGCTTCGACAAGCCAACTTCGACTTTAAAATAAACTTTTTTGTTAATAATTATTTTTTCTTATTATTTTCTATCTATTCAGACGACAAGTAAAATGTACTAAACTAAGTTAAACTTCTTTTTATTGCATCCTCTCTCAAATATTGGGGGCGGGGGTGGCTCAATCGGTAGCGCGCCAGGATCGTAATCTGTAGTTCCCAGGTTCGAGTCCCAGCTGTATCAGCGTTGAGATTTATCTCCACAAAATTCCCCGCCCTACCCACGATAAGTAGGGGACACCGATGGGCTTGGAAAGACCGCCGTCCGTCGGATGGGACGTTAAGACGTGGCCCCGTGTGCGGGAGAGCCATACCCTGTGCACGTTAAAGAACACGCTGGATGGCCTTGACGGGAGGCTACCATCTGTCTCCCAACAGCTGTTCCAGTGGGTCCCCTCCCCCAGACTTCTCTGAGCCTTCGGGGTCATTGTGGCCTGGCCATTTAGCCCATGGTGTGCAAAAAAGTGCCGCTCAGAGGTAAAACAACCCAACCCAACTCCCAAATATTGGCTCGCAGCAAACATTTTTTTTATTCAGCCCGATGCTAGAAACGTTTGTGCACCACTGATGTAGAGGAAAGCTGATATAAGCAGCACTCTCATAAAGTAACATTAATACTCTCATAAGTGTACAATGTATGATCCTAATGCTATTTTTTTATAATTTTTTTCGCTCCGCGGATTGCGATTTGCCATTTCCGACGAAACCTCTTCGATCGAGAACCTGTTATAAGAAACCCATGAAAACGTTTTATGGCCTAACTTTTGTGAACTTAGAAAACAGTACGATACGAATTCCTTCCCATCCCAAATATTAAACATTAAAAGGTACATATTGACATGGTGAATATTAAAACCAATTGAAGCAGCATAATGCATTGACAGCTATATTGTTTTCAAATGTAATTGCAACAAAACCACTTATAATTCTGATATTATTGATGATTAGTATACATTTCTCATTGTCTAGAAAAATTAAGAGTTAAAAGAAATTGTGCAAAAGAGAGATCGACTGTAAAACCCAATACGTGAAAATGATTAAGTGTTTTATCTATATAAATGCATTAATGGTTATAAATTTTAAGACTTTTTGATTTTCAAAATGTTTTAAACCATAATCAATTTCAAAATTTTTGCTCTTTTTTGTCATTGAATTTATAACAAAAAACTGCACTAGAGCGCCAAAAGAAATAATGCGAAATATTCAAGGGTTCTCTACCAAGAAATGAAGTCCTAAGAAACGTAGAAGCGAAAAGTGTTCATTCGCTTCACTCAGAAAAGGAAGACGAAAAGATACCAAAGGACGAAGAGGAAAGTCAGAGAGAGTCAGTGCCTTTCATTTACACGAAAAGTAGAGACCTGAAGCAGGAATTTCGGTCATTTTGAAGAAGTTTACGTAAGGAAATTTTGAGAGACGGAGAGAATTAATGAAAGAATTATTAAAGCTACTTTGAAATTGCGCGGAAAAATTGTACTTATAATAGGTGTTCGCGTAATGAATGGCAGATGCTGAAATTATGGAAAAGGGTAACTTTAAAAATATTCGAAAAATATAACTGGAACTCGAAAAAAAAAAGGCATAATTATTCTACGAAACTTGAATTCAAGAGTGAAAGAATGAGGAACAGCAAAGACGTTGGAAGTTGCAGAGAAGAAATCTTTGTGGCAAGCAGCTGCTTGAGGAAAAATTTGTTTAATTATTTCTTCGTTAACTGGTATTAATAAAACTTAAAATATTTGACAACCTCGACTTTCAAATATTTCGGTTAATTTTGACTACCCCACTGATCGTATCTGAAAAAATCATGTCTGGTATTTTGTACAGCTGTTAGAAGGACACCTGGTATCAAAACCCTCCAGCATGTTCTTCAACGGGTACTGAGTGTGGCTCTCGTTCACATGCAACCATCTCTTTACATTCCACCTGATGGGATGCAGCTTTTCCAACTTATTGAAACTTATAAAGCCACGATAGGACCTTGAAAGTTGAAGCATGAGGTTAGGAATCTGGCGCTCTGGAGACCGAGCCAACCTCCGCTTCCATTCGGTCTCGAAGTTTCAAAATCTTTATTCTCGTCTTAATTTTTATTTCTGCTATTGTATGAAGTCTTAGTGATTCAAGAGTGCAACAGCTTCCATTGCAATGCAGACAAGAGAGATTTAGGCAAACGCTGTGAGAAAGGATTCCATCAGATCACACTCCCACAAAAAAGAAAAGGTTTTTTGTCGTTGACACAAAAGCCTTTATTCACACGATAATTTCTAACTTTTTCGTCATCACAATTCATTAAAACTCTCTTCCCGAAACCCATACGTGTTATTCTCTTTTCACAGTAATATGAGCAGTGTACAACAGAAGCGGGGATGACCACTGAGATGAGGACACGTAGAACTCCAATTAATTTTTCGTTCCGCTAGAACTTTTGCTTACAGTTCGCCTGGTAACAGTAACGAGACTCTCAACACCTAAATGGAATCTGAGAACGAGGCAAGTACACTGGGAACAGCTTAATAGAATGTTTAATAAATTTTCAAAATGCGCCTTCTTTGCAGGAGCCTAAGATATTGACCTCTGCGTTGGAAATGACCTCTGCGTAGTCGACTTCGAGCAGCTAGCACAGACCGGAAACACATCCAATATGATCCATTATTCAAGTGCAGCTATCCAATCGTCTTCTGCGTTCGTTGCCTGCTAAGTCTTAGCGGTTGTTCTCAACGTTAATGTACTCTAATGAATATTTATGGTGGACGGCATGCAATTATTAAGTTTGATCACTTCACTTGTTTATGGATAAGGCAAAAGTGATGCAGAGAATTTCTGTCTGAGGCTCAACAACGATGGCTTTTAAGTCTGTTTAAACATGAACTCTTCTAATTAAAATGTATGTAAATGGTGTGTGTTGATCGTCCGTTAATTAGCACTAGAATTAGTAACACTTGTGATTGTTTATGGGTGATGCGTGCTCCTCATAATGCGACGTAATTAATGGCTCACGTTCGGATTCTGCCAAGGATCGAGTGAAAACAAAGAAGGCTAAACTATTCAATTTTCGGGAAAGGCTAACTGCAAATATGGACGCCATTTGTCGGATGAAATTTCCTTCCGTTGCTTTCTCTGATGAAGGAAACGAAAGGAAGATTCCGTGTATGACGCGGCGATTTGTCAACACGGTTATTAGAAATTTTCCAGGACGGTGCAGAAAAAATCAAATAGAACTGAGAGCATAATTATTAACAGATTAGGAGGAAACTCACAGAAGACACCAATGTGGATTGTTTTGGTTCTTAACGGAGCTCTGTTGCACCCGATGAGCTACATATACGGGCCACAGGGACCCTAAAAGCTGAGAAAAGTTGACTCTACTCCTTGGTTATAGTTGATTCATTTCAATTCATTAACAACCGCGTCATTATAATTTTTATTTCGCTATTACTTTTAACATATAACGATGCAGAAAGCATTCAGAGGGAATCACCTCTCTAAAAGCATTTTAGATAGAATCACATTTCTAAAAGAATTTAAATGGAATCACCTCTTCAAAAGCATTTAGAGGGAATTACCTCTTTAAAAGTATTTAGAGGGAATCGCTTCTTTAAAAGTATTTAGAGGGAATCACCTCTTTAAAAGCATTTAGATGGAATCACCTATCTAAGAGCATCCAGATGGAATCACCTCTTTAAAGCATTTAAATGGAATCACCTTTCTAAAAACATCCATCTAAAATACCTCTTTAAAAGCATCTAGGGGAAATCAACTCTCTAAAAGCATGAGAATCATCCCTCTTAAAGCATTTCGATGGAATCACCTTTATAAAAGCGTTTCGAGGAATCACCTCTTCAAGTGCATTTAGAGGAATCATCCCTCTCAAAACATTTCAATTGAATCATCTCCCTAAAAGCATGAGAATCAACCCTCTTAAAGCGTTTAGAGAGAATAACTTTTTTAAAAGCATTTAGAGGGAATAATCCCTCTTAAAATATTTAAAGGGAATCACCTGTTTATAAGCATTTTGAGTGAATCATCTCTTTAAAAACGTTCAGAGGGAATCACCTTTTTAAAAGCGTTTAGAATGAATCACCCCCACTTAAAGTATTTAGAGGGATACATCTCTCTAAAAGCATTTAGGTGGAATCATCTGGTAGCTAGTTAGTCACTGGAAGGAGAGCTGTGCACCAATCCCCTGTGATGATGCATAGAAATTGCCAGGCCTAGCACCTAATGTCTGACCCCGCCTTCTCGTAGTGCAGACCGTTAGTACCTTTCAAAAGAGATACCTCTTGTGGGAAAGAACGGAATGGGAGGGCTGCCATATTAGTGTGACCTAACTGATCTGGACAACTATGGCCACTTTAAATTTTTTTCTACCCTGCTGAGGAGTGGTCAACCTCACAGGCTCCTGGTGCTGACCATATAACCTACCGGACTGGATTGGAATGTGTCTTTGAGCCTGCTTATGGATCCTGAATTTGCTGCACTGGTAGATTTCTGTTGAGGGAAAATCTTCTGCTCTGTTTTCTATTTTTTTGTGGGTTGACAGCCCCAAGTGAATAGATTCACAGGATATGTTTATCAGCTGGTGGATAATCCTGAGCAGAAGTCATCGCAGGCACCTGAACTCTTTGCTTCTATTGGCATCGTCAAATTCTACATTGGAGGAAGTCTTCCAGTGTAGATGGCTTCAGCGTTTAGTGGTGGAGGAACGGGTCTTTGCCCCATGTCTGCTATTAGGGGGCTGTTTGATATTGTCGGCATTCCCTCTCTCAATAAACATAGTTTCTTTAAACATCCCACTAACCATTTTCTCTCTAAAGGTAGTTGGAATGTGAGGACTTTACACAGAGCTTATTTTCTTGATGTCCTCAAACAAGAATTCCACCATTATAATTTAGATATTCTCGGCTTTCAAAAGACGAGATAGACAGATAAAGAATATATTCTTAAAAATAATCTTAAATTTCTCTTTTCACCGAGGAACAATAATAAATATCACCAAGGCGTGGGTCTGCTTCTCAGCAGACACGCTACTAATGCTCTTCTAGGATATGAGTGCATTAATGAAAGATTTCTTACAGTAAAATTTCAGAGAAGTGTTAAAGACTTGAATGTTATCTGCTGTTATGCCCCCACTGAAGATGAGGATGAGAAGGATAGATTTTACAGACAACTTCAGGATATTTTGAATTCTGTCAAGAAAGGAGATATTACCCTTGTTCTAGGTGACTTCAACGCCAAAGTTGGTTCTGACTCTGACCTTTGGGGAATGGTGATAGGCCCTTTTGGTATTAGTAGCTGAAATGGCAATGGTCAACGTCTCCTATAGGTAAGTAAACTCAATGGTTTCAGAATAACTAATACTTATTACAAACACCGTGACATACTTAAGTACACATGGGTTTCACCTAATGGGCTTCATAAGAATATGATTGATTATATATTAATTAACAGCAAAAGGGCATATAGGGGAGCTGAAATTGGATTTGACCATTACCTTGTTAAAAGTGTCTTGCAACTAAAACTTAAAAAGTGTTGTGCTAAGGTTAAAAACTTTACCTTTAATACTGAAGCTCTGAAAGACCCAGTTATAGTTAAAGCTTACCATGATAGGTTACTTAGTCATTATGACAGTCGTGGTTTTCTTACCACTGAAGTTGAGGAAGAATAAGACCGTTTTAAACAGGCTTTTTTGGAAACTAACAGTACAGTTTTTGGGAAAAAGGAGCAGATGAGACATAATTATTTGAGTGATTAGGCACTGGAGCTTATTTAAGAAAGAAAGTACTGCAGGAATGTCCTTAATCAATAACCTACTAGTCCTAATAGAAAACATTACAGAGAGATTAATAAACATGTAAAGGATCAGTTAGCTGCTGATAAGAATCTTTGGCTTGAGGACTTGGCTGACAAAGCCGAGGAAGCAGTTAGACAGCAAAACAGAAGAGAGCTGTACCAAATAGTTAAAATTTTGTGTGGTAGAAAACGGACAGGTATACAGGGATTGAAGGATAAACAAGGTAAGGTTATAGAAGATGAGGATTCCGTCATGGCCAGGTGGGCTGAGCATTTCAGTGATGTTCTAAACAAGGTGGTTAGTTCTACTCCCATTGTTTGTAATGATGATAGATGCATCGGTGGTTATAATGTTGGCTCTGTAACACAATCTGAAGTTATTTTGGCTATTTCTAAACTTAGACTTCATAAATCCCCAGGGGTAGATGAAATTACTACGGAAATGCTTAGAGCTGGGAATGTTTCAGTTACCACTTGGATGACTGAAATTTTGAATACCTTTTATGATAAAGGCATGGTTCCTAAAGATTTTACCAGAGATATTATTATTCCTATTTTTAAAAAAGGTGATCTCAGTTCTTGTGATAACTATAGGGGTATCAGCCTACTCTCTGTTCCAGGGAAAGTTCTTTGCATGACTGTTCTTAATAGAATTAAGAATATGGTTGACAGTCAATTGCGTGATGCGCAATGTGGATTCAGAAGTGGTAGGGGATGTGTGGATGAGATATTTTCTCTTAGGCAGATTCTTGAGAAATGTTTAGAGTTTCAGAAACCTTTGGTTGCTAGCTTTATTGATTTCAAAAAGGCTTTCGACTCTGTTGATCGTCGTAATCTGTGGTTGATTGTGAGATCATATGGTATACCAGACAAGTTAGTTAACATAATGAAAGCTCTCTATAATAACACTAAGTCGTGTGTGAGTTGGTAAGGCTGGTGGTAGCAATTGGTTTAGCATTACTTCTGGTGTTCGACAAGGGTGCATTTTGTCTCCTTTTCTTTTTTGTTTGGTTATTGATTATGTTATGCGAAATTCACTGCAAGGGAAAGATTTTGGTCATAAATGGTCTGGAGATGCGAAAATTTCTGATTCAGATTATGCTGATGATTTAGCCCTTTTGGAAAATGATGTTGATAAGATGAACTCTTTCTTCAAGCTCTTGGTGTGATTGGTAGTAGAGCAGGTTTGGTTATTAACAGAGAGAAAACTAAAGTGATGAAAATTGGTCAGGCGGGCTGTGATTTAGTTAATCTGAATAGTTGCAATCTTGAGCAGGTGTCACAGTTTAATTATCTTGGGAGCTATGTAACAGATACTGGTGACGTGCGGCATGAGATTAATAGACGAATAGGATTGCTGCTGGGACTTTCAAGAATCTATGGAGAGTGTGGAGAAATAGGACTGTATAATAGTTTGGTTCTTTCTAGGGTTAGTTATGGTAGTGAAACGTGAACGCTTTATAAACAAGATAACAGGAAACTTGGTTTTGCTTACGTAGTATCTTGGGCAGTAGGTGGTTCAACTTTGTATGCAAGCAATGAAGTTAGGCAAAGGAATCGGCAACCTCCTTGGAGCAGCATATTTGCAGAGAGAGACTCCGTTTGTTTGGCCATGTTGCCCATATGGATGATTATAGATTAGCGAATAGAGTTATGAATAGTGTGCCTAAAGACTTCAGAAAGAGGGAGAGACGTAGGATGCCGTGGGCAGACAATGTCAAATAGGACCTTGTTAGAATTGGTGTGCAGTGACCAGATACAGCAGATGTAGCTCAGGACAGATATGCTTGTAGAACTAAATTGCATGGTCTGTTGTTTTCTTTGTTAACCTTAACTTGTTTTATTCGTTAACCTTTATTTATTTTCTTTGTTAACCTTAGCAATGTCCACCACCTGTTTGATAGCGGCAGTGGTGGACCGGTCTGTCGTGAACCTGTCGTTCACCATTCGAGGCCAATTTTAGCTAGGTCTTGTTTGACATTGTCTGTCCATCATATCCTAGGTCTCTCCCTTTTTCTGATACCCTAGGCACACTTTTCATAATCCTCTTTGCCAATCTGCAGCTATGCATACGGGCAACATGGCCAAACCAACTCAGTCTCTCTCTGCACAATATGCTGCTCAAAAGAGGTTGACGACTCCTTCTTCTAACCTCATCATTACTTACAAAGTCAAACCACCTAATACCCAAGATACTGCGCAAGCGTCAAGAATCAAAGGCATCAAGTTTCTTGTTATCCTGCTTACAAAGAGTCCATGTTTCGATACCATAACTAACCTTAGAAAGAACCAAACTATTATACAGCCTAATTTTAGTCTTTAGGTGTATACGCCTATTTTTCCATACTCTCCATAGATTCTTAAAAGTTCGAGCGGCAATCCCTATTCTTCTGTTAATCTCATACCGCTATCAGCAGCATATGCTACATAACTCCCAAGATAATTAAACTGAGACACTTGTTCAAGGGCGCAACCATTCAGAACGACTGAAACACCAACTGCCTGATCAATTTTTAGCACTTTAGTATTATCTCTGTTTATCACCAAACCTACTCTATTACCAGTCTCATCAACAGTCCTAATGAAAGAATTCATTTGTTCAAAATCATTAGCCAACAGGGCCAAATCATCTGCATAATATAAATCCGAAATTTTGATATCTCTAGACCATTTGAGACCAAAATCTTTCCCTTGCGACGAATTTCACATAACATAATAAATAACCAAACAAAAGAGAAAAGGAGACAAAATGCATCCTTGTCTAACTCCACTAGCATCACATAACATAATCAATAACCAAACAAAAGAGAAAAGGAGACAAAATGCACCCTTGTCTAATTCCACTAGCAATGCTAAACCAATCACTACAAGCCTTGTCAACTCTCACACACGACTCAGTGTTGTTATAGAGAGCTTTCATTATATCAACTAACTTATCAGGTATTCCATATGATCTAAAAATCAACCACAAATTAAGTCGATCAACAGTCAAAAGCCTTTTTGAAATCTATAAAGGTAGTAACCACAAGGTTTTGAAACTCTAAACATTTCTCAAGAATCTGCTTAAGTGAAAATATTTAATCTATATCATGCTTGTCTAAAGTGCGGCCCAAAAGCCTTTAAAATGCGGCCCAAACGCAAATTATGAAAATATTTAAATTTACACATTTTTATTAAAAAAATAAATGTTTGCAATATTTTTCATATATAATCGATTCGTTGACATTTATTTTGAAATAAAAATTTAAATAAAAACATCTTAGTATGCCATGAGAATTTACGTTTCGAATTATGTGTGTATCCACTCGACGGCGAATTTTTTGAAGAATTACAATATTTGTATGCAGTATATTGCATTGTATTTTGATTTCCTAATCCTTTTGGCCAAGGGAGCCCTTCACAGAAAAAGGGGCCATCGAACGTTCGCGAAAGTTCGCCAAATCGATCCGACCCGTTGGCTTTCCTCTCGCTGAATTTTCAGCGAGTTTTTGATATCCCACTAGTTTTATATTGCCCTTTTTTATTTTATAATAGAAAACATAAGTAAAAAAAATGAAGTTTTATTATTCATATTCATTAACTATATTTTATATTTTATGTGCGGCCCAAAACACTTCATCTTCACTTAGTGTGGCCCAGGGAAGTCAAATATTCACTCAATGTGGCCCAGGGAAGTTAAAAGTTTGGACACACCTGACCTATATGTTACCGCTAAAGTGCAGAAATCAGTTATTCTACAGATTATCTAGGTATTGTGCAGATTAACTAGGGTGATCCGTTAACGTGCGGAAAATTGTTTCATTTCTCAAATTACCTAGGTAATCTGCAAATTACCTGGATAATCTGCACATTACCTACTAGGCACTCGTTAAAGTGAAAATAAGATCATTGCTGGAACAACAGGAACGTTTCTGTACGCTTAAATTAACATAATGTTATTTATCTAGTGTCCGAGAGTAGAGTTGAAACCAGGGTCATCCCTCTGTCAACATGAATCAGTCTTCCGAATTATAAAAAACGCCCCCAAAATGAGCAGGCCAAGTGAGAACGAATCGTTTTAGTGATTCGTTATCAAGAATGAATCACTTTACCGATTCGTTCTCACTTGGCCTCCGCTCATCCGGGGCGTTTTTTTTAGGCGGACGAGTGAATCACGTGACAGGAAGATTCATATTCAAGAGATTCACCACTATGAGAGAAACAAACTTTTGAACTTTAACGATACGGAAGCCGTTAATGTGCATATTACCTAGGTAAAATGCGGAAAACTCTTGATTCCGCACGTTAACGGAGCAAATCAGTTAATCTGCAGATTAACTAGGTAATTGCACATTAACGGCTTTCGAGCTTTAGCGGTAACATATACATCCCCAACCACTTTTGAATCCACTGTTCATCACGCAGTTGTCCATCAACCAAATTTTTAATTCTATTAAGCACAATAATGCAAAGAACTTTATCTGGAACAGAAAGTAGGCTGATACCCCTACAGTTATCAGAAGAACTGCGATTACATTTTTTAAAAATAAGGATAATAATAGCTCTAGTAAAATCTTTAGGAACACCTTTATCATAAAAAATATTCAAAATTGCAGTAAGCCATGTGAAAATGCAAATGTTTCCAGCTCTAAGCATTTCAGTGGTGATTTCGTCCACCCCTGGGGATTTATACAGTTTAATTTAGAGATAGCCATCAATGCGACTTCGGGATCTGATATAGGGCCATCATAAAAGCCAGTAATGCATTTATCCTCATTACAAACAATGGGAGTAGAAATAATCACATTATTTAGAACAGTCATGTCAAACACGCGGCCCGCCGGGAACTGTTCTGCGGCCCGCCAAGATTGATAACCAATACGTTTATTTAACTTTTGACAACACTGGATTCTTTAATTAAAATTATAAGTACGTACACGGTACATGAATTAAATAAACGTATTTCAGAAAACATTTCCATTTATATATAAGGGAAACTATTGCGCATAAATGTATATGTCGGAGCCCGATCGTAGAATTGCTCATATCATGAAATGCCCGATCATTTCATGAAATAGTGGCATTTAATGATATGAGCAATTCTACGATCGGGCTCCGACATGTATATGTCGCAGGGAGATGACAATAATAGGGATTTGGTCAAATCCCTAAGGTATATGATCAGTTCACGGAAGATGTTAAAATAACAACTCTGTGGGGTGATTTCCCTGAAGAAAGTAAGTGATTTGATCAAATCCCTTAACCGTTTTAGTGAAAAGATGAAATAATATTGTTTAGATATTAAAAGTATTTATTTAGTAAACCATGCATCATTAAATGTAGAATAGTTAATACAACAATAGTCATTGAAACACAAATTATTTATTCGAAACTAATTAACAAAAGAAATAGGTACTTAAGCTGATATTCTTAAAAACAAAAAGGATATTTTTAGTGAAATTTTAAACATTTTTCGTGAATGTAATTAATAAATAATAATGTTTATTCATTTTTATTAAAACACGTTGTTGATTTGTGGCATCTCGAGTTACAAAGTACGTTACTTTTTTTACAGGCACATCTTTTTGTTTTACATTGTAATTTGGATTGCTCACAGGAACACTTCTTAAATCCTTGACCTCCAAATACAGATAATTTTCCTGCAATCTCACGCAGACTTAGGTTAATCTGTGGAACTGTTTCGGTAAATGTTGTAGAAGCTATTTGAAGAGCGTTTCTAGGTAGCTTATAATTCCAACTGAGGTACCAATTTGGTATAAATTATTTTTTATATCTAATACGATCCCCACGATGTTATTTCCATCTAATGGGCCTCTATCTTTAGGTACATACACCAAAACTGTGGAATTCACTAACACGTCTTTAAAATTCTTCAAAGAAACTTCTTTCATTTTTTCAGCTGATCTTTTCAGGTGTTTTGCAGCATTTTTCCTTTGATCTTTAATGATCTCTTCTTTTTGGCATAAATAGCATAGAATTTTCGATCCATATCCTTCTTCTCCTACTGTATTCCCACATATTAAGTGCACCGGATTTTTACAAATGTCACATGAATGGGCTCCAGTAGATTCCATTCCACAAACAACACAACATGCTTTACTGTCGCTGACGGTTGCTTCCCCTTCTGATGCAAGTAACACTACAGATGTTTTAACTGTTGAAGCAGGAGTTGAAGTAGAGTTGTTAACTGGTTCGAGTTGTCTTATTGTCGATAAAGAAATTGATTCAATTTCTGGTAGATCCCCTAAATTTATAGCCTTTTTGGTGAGTAAATCAGCTGCCGGTAGATCGTGTGACATTGAAGTGCTATTGTTGGTTGATTTAACTATTAATAGATCATTTGAAGTTGAAGCATTGTAATCAATTAATTCAGATGCTGGTGGATCTTTTGAAGTTGAAGCATTGTAATCAATTAATTCAGATGCTGGTGGATCTTTTGAAGTTGAAGCGTTGTTGTTGTTCTCTAAGGAAGCTGCTGGTAAGTCTTCTGGTGTTAAAATAATGTCATGGTCCTGCTGATTAAGAAGTAGATCCAAGTCCTCTTCAGTAACAAGTTTTTCAAGCAACTCTTTCGAAATATGACTAGATTGGAGTCCTGTTTTTGGTTCTGTTCGAAATAAAGCTTCGTAAGGTGATCGTTTAATAGTTCGATGAAAAGAGGAATTCTTTTGGAATTGAACAAAGTAACAACCTATAGCCCAATTTTTTGTGTCATTGTCAATTAGCCAAGCACGTAACATAGCTTCAACATCTTGATTTGATCGCTCAACAGATCCTTGACTAGCTGGATGTCTAGGCCTACCATTTACAATTTTGCACATTGGCCACAGGCTTGTTAATTCTTGTATGACAGCAGCCATAAACTCACGGCCGTTGTCGCTTTGTAGAGGACAACCTACTTCCAAAAATATTTTTAATAGCTCCATTGCTATTTCAGCAGCTCTTTTTGTAGTCAACGATCGAAGAAAGCTGAATTACGTCGCGTGGTCCTGGTAGTTTAATAGCCATTTGTAATTTCTATCTGGGGTCGACTGTAAGTCAGCTAAATCGACTTGGCCACGATGATTGAAGTCGCTAGATACAATTGGGCAAACAATGATTCCTTTGTTTGGAAATTTTTTTTAGACTGACATACCGTGCACAGCTTTAAAAACTCCAGTACAACTGAAGTAGGTATTAGGTATTTCGATTTCAAACAATACAGCATTTTATCTCTTCCTCCGTGGCCAGTTGACTGATGGGTTTCCCGAAGTATGTGGTAAAAATTTTCCGTTGGTACTATTTTCATAACTGGATCGAATTCAGACTTTCTCTTCAAAATCAAAGTTTTTTTAGTACCTACTTCCATAACATCGTATTTTTTTCCATAATAGTACTGTTTATGTGTCCGTTGCAGTTTAAGTAGTGGTGCTAATTTAAATTGTTCAATGATTGTGACAGCTTCTTCTATCCTTTCGCGAGTCCACAAAGGTTTTTCTTTTTCATGCCGCTTGTTCAAAAACTTGTTCAAAAACGCGATAATTTCATTAAACTGTTCTTCAGATACAAATTCGGTCAGAGTTTGATTTTTTTCTATATCTGAACTCATTTTTCTACGGTAGGTACTTGATAAAACTCGAAATATAGAAAACAATAGCGCTGGCCGGCACGAACGCCAGAGGGGAGCGGTAAGGTAAAGGGGAGTGGTAACAAGCGAAACATAGAGCTGTGCGAGTCCTGACTTGTTTATTTCATCTTTTCACTAAAACAGTTACAAGCGAAACATAGAGCTGTGCGAGTCCTGACTTGTTTATTTCATCTTTTCACTAAAACAGTTAAGGGATTTGATCAAATCACTTACTTTCTTCAGGGAAATCACCCCACAGAGTTGTTATTTTAACATCTTCCGTGAATTGATCATATACCTTAGGGATCTGATCAAATCCCTATTTTTATCATCTCCCTGCGACATATACACATGTCTCGAGGTCATTCAAATGTACGTACTTTGCGCATGGCAATGAGTCACGAAATGCCAGTAGAGTCGGAAGCTATTCGTTAGCAGTCAGTGAACGAATACTGCGTTCTAGTCTAGTTTGCACATAACAATTTTCATCTGTTTTTTTTTGTTTTGCGGCCCGCGATTTAATATATAATACTTAATATGGCCCTCGGTGGTTAACGAGTTTGACATGCCTGATTTAGAACATCTCTGAAATGCTCAGTCCACCTAGCCATCACAGAATCCTCACCTTCAACCACCTTGCCATATTTATCCCTCAATCCCTATGTACGGTCGCTCAAATAATATCCGAACACTATAGTTGATTATAGAATTCAGAAAAAATATCTGGCAACGATATTTTTAGAAACAGTACACGGAGGTTGCCAGATCACTGATTTCTAAAAAAATCGTTGCCAGATATTTTTCTGAATTCTGTAATCAACCATAGTGTTTGGATATTTATTTGAGCGACTGTACCTGTCTCTTTCTTCCCACATAAAACATTAACAATCTGGTACAACCTCCTGCTCTTGTGCTCTCTAACTGCTTCCTCAGCTTTGTCAGCCAAGCTATCAGGTCAAAGATTCTTATCAGCTGTTAACTGATAATTTACATGTTTATTAAGCTCTTTGTGATGCCTTCTTTTAGAACTAGTAGAGTGTTGATTCATATTAATCATGCACTTCCTTTTTTCAGAAATACGTTCCATAGCCTTATCACTTAAATAATTTTTTTCCTCTGTTCCCTTTAACCCAAAAGAGTACTGTTGGTTTCAAGAAAAGACTGTTTAAACCGATCCCACTCTTTTTCAACTTCAGCAGTAAGCAAACCATGATTGTCATAATGACTAAGTAGCCTATCATGGTATGCTTTGGCTATATCTGGATCTTTCAGACCTACAGTGTTGAAGGTGATTTTCTTAACCTTAGCACAGCATTTCTTAAGCTTCAGCTGCAAGACACCACCAACCAGGTAATGGTCAAAAACCCAGTTTCGACTCCCCTGTAGGGGCGGGGGTGGCTCAGTCGGTAGCGCGCCAGGCTCGTAATCTGTAGTTCCCAGGTTCGAGTCCCAGCTGGGTCAGCGTTGAGATTTATCTCCGCAAAATTCCCCGTCCTGCCCACGGTCAGTAGGGGACACCGATGGGCTTGGAAAGGCCGCCGTCCGTCGGATGGGACGTTAAGCCGTGGCCCCGTGTGCGGGAGAGCCATACCCTGTGCACGTTAAAGAACACGCTGGATGGCCTTGACGGGAGGCTACCATCTGTCTCCCAACAGCTGTTCCAGTGGGTCCCCTCCCCCAACTTTCTCTGAGCCTTCGGGGTCCATGTGACCTGGCCATTTAGCCCATGGTGTGCAAAAAAGTGCCGCTCAGAGGTAAAACAACCCAACCCAACTCCCCTGTATGATCTGGTATTCCTAACTGAACTGGCCCATTTGCTGTTAACCAAAATATAATCTATTACATTCCTGTGCAATCCATCAGTTGAAACCCATATATATTTATATATGTCCCGGTGTTTGTATTATGTGTTATTATTCGTAAACCATTAAGTTTACTTACCTGTAGGAGACGTTCTCCATTCTCATTGGAACTACCAATGCCAAAGGGACCTAAAACTCCTGCCCAAAGGTTAGAGTAAGAACCAACTTTAGCATTGAAGTCACAAGAGAAATATCTCCTTTCTTCACAGAATTCAAAATATCCTGAGCTGGCTGTAAAACGTATCCTTCTCGTTCTCATCAGAGACCTCTGTGGAGACATAACAACAAATGACATTCAAGTCTTTAATTTTTGTTTTAAATTTTGCTCTAAGAAATCTTTCATTAATGCAGTCATATCCTAGAACCCTCGAGATGCTTTTGATTCTCCCTCCCTGAAAAGAGAAATTTAAAGTTATTTTTAAGTATCTCACCTTTACCTGTCCATCTGGTCTCTTGCAAGCCTAGAAGGAACTTTTTCAAGAGCCATATGGCCTGCTTGAGATACATTACTCCAGTTTAGGATTGACGATGCCCAACTAGCTAAGTGAGGTTCAGGTACCTGCGATGGCCTCTGATCAGGATTATCCACCAACTGATATAAGGCATCCCATGCCTCTGTTCATTTAGGGCTGGCAACCCAGAAGCAAACAGAAAACACAGGGACAGATTCGCCCTTAACAGAGGGAGCAGTAATTAACAGTGCAGCAAGTCCAGGATCTATATACAAGTTCAGTCTATTTGTATAAATGGTCAGCACCAGTACCCTGTGAAGTTGACCACTCCTCAGCAGGAAACATAACGGCAATGATAAAATTGTTTACTCAATTCATGTTCACTTCAAAGTACGATGAGAGTGGTCGTGTTTTTATTGTAAAGAAAGGCCAACTTCGGAGCTTAATCCTTCTTTCACTTTTTACTTTGAACTGAATAAGGGATATCATCATTGGTATTTTGATTCTTATCTTTTTACTTTTCGGGAACATATTCGAAGCGAGTATTTTCGAAATTTTTGTTTGTATATTTTATTATCTGCTTTTAGTGATAACTTCACAGGGGACATAGTAGCTAAAAATACCTATCCTTTCCCTGATTCGGAAGAGAAAATTGTTATGCTTCCTATCTTACTCCACAACACTAGTTTTGATTTCGTTTATGATTAATTAGGATCAATCACCGTTCAATTTCCCTCCTTCGAGTGGGACGAATGGGTGGAGCTTAAACTAAGTTCGAATTTCCACTGTCAGAGGGTACTGAAAGTGTAAAATAACTAGAAGAACGCATATCGCCCCTGGCGCATATGGGAATCTCATTTTCAAAGAGAATGAAGTTCTTCCTTTGCCAACTTTTTCACTCCTTAAAGTTTTAATTATGGATGTTTGTGTTGTTTTTCTGCTGATGCCCTGCCAACATCATGAACCTTCTATTACGGCGTATAAATTGACAGGCTCCTATCAAACTTTTGTACAAACAGCTGCTTGAGGGGTTATTTATTTTTAATGTATGATGGGGGAAATGCATATAGCAGTAATTTATTAGTAATTATAAAACATAAAAAGTATTTGTCTTTTAGTTCTTAAATTTAAAAAGTTGCTTTTCTCCCCCTCCCCCTCTGAAAATAGTGGGCAGATCATTTCTGTCAGTGGAATTTCTACCATAGCAGAACTCTACACGTCGAAATTTCTACCATAAACAGATCACTTGAAACATTCGTTAAAAGTTTTGTAGTTTCGATATTTAGTGATTTATGATATAAATTAAAACTTCCTTTGAAAATGCGAATTACATTTCATTAGTAAACAACTAAAAAAAGAGATTTCCAATTATCTCTTAAAACGAAACCGTTCCCTTTCTTACCTACCTTGGGCTTAGGGTCAACTCATTGATGTCAACGAAATTTTCAAGACCGTCACATTACACCACCAAAATTTCAAATTTCTAGCATAACTACATCGTTTGCAAGATTCGGTTTTTAAATTTTGGGTTTTTCGATTTTTTTTTCGCTGTTAGAAGGCGCAATTTTAGTTTTGCGATATTCGCAAAATGCAAATTACAATATTCCAGCAATACCTGTCCAACCCAAAAAGAATTTTCAATTTTTCTTTAAAAAATTACACTTTCCTGTTAAAAGAAAAAAAAAGTTGCATTCACCTCCCCCTGGTCTAAAGGGTCAAGTGATTGTTGCCCCTGGTAACTTCGTAGTCTTCACATTTCATCACCAAACTTTCAAACTTGTAATATAACTACATCGTTTGGAATATTCGTTTGATATTTTGGAATCTTGAACTTTTTCCACCGTTAGAGGGAGCAGTTATTACTTTTGAAAGATTTGAAAAATGAAAATCGTAATGTCATTAATACCTATCTGACACAAATAGAATTTTTTATTTATCTATAGGAACAAAAAAGTTCGATGTCTACAGAAAGACAGACAACAAAACGAAATTATATCTTTTTTTTAAAAAAAAAAGCCCTAAAATTTACTTTTCCTTTTTTAGTCGTTTTCTAAAGTGCTTCAAATCACGAATAATGAAATCTGTATAAAATATTTTCCTACCCTTTTCCGGAATCCATAAGTACCGTGCAATACCATTCAGCTATGCACACTAAATCCGAGCGACGACAAAACATGGCGTCCAATTTTGAAATGGTCAATCTCTATCTATGTAAGAGCCTCTACGAAAAATTACTTTTTTTCGCTTGCATTATGCGTTCGTTTTTAAACACAGTTAAGCCCGAGTTACGTTTAATCGCTTTTACTATTTAAAGAGTTATGGAAGCTCAAATATTGAACAAATTTTTTCATAATTTTCAATATTCAAAAAGAGTTGTGCAAACTTCAAAATGTATATTTCATTAAATGGTTTCATAAAACCATAGGATACAACATTCATTAAATTTTAATTTCTGAGGTAAAATCACGAAGCATTACTGTTTTGAATATTCAATTTTCTATACATCTTTAAATATTGAAGTAATATTGTTGAAAAACAGAATAGGAAAAGAGGGCTCAAGTCGACACGTGCAAGGAGATGGTGACAATGTTTGAAACAAGTGGCCCCATAGGGTTAACAGACATTGTGACAAGTGTTGAGATTTTTTTTATTACTATGCAACACTCAGAAACATCGACAACCATGTTTCGGTTGTGGAAGTTCAAACACGTCGCCACATCTCTGACAAGACTTGCGCTCAAGGAAATGGATGTTCACAAGGATGTCACAGACTGTAAATGACCAGTGCTACACCAAGAATTCTTTGCTCAAAATGGTTAAGGAGATGAGAGAGTTGGGTCCAACAACAGGTGTGTCAAATGACTCATATAGGGCAATGCAGGGCTCACAAAACTGGACAAGTTAAGGCCTATCTGGAGTAGCAAAACATCAAACAACTATTCCATCCTGCAGATGTATCCGATCTTACACTATACTCTTTTGGATGTTTTAAAAATGAAAAAGGAACGTATTTGGAAGCCTTTTCAAGGGTGCAAGCAAGACCTTGCAAAATGTGTTCATTGAGAGTTGCGGAGAATTCCCAAATACGACTCCCAACAAGCATTCTATAACTGGTATAGACGTCTGCAACTTGGCATAGGTAATTAGAACCAAAAGTCCCAGAAGGAAAATTAACCGAAATGTGCAGCAAAATTTGCCAATAAGATAACCACATCTGCTATTAAGCTGACCGACCCATGGAAGTTGGAAAAGGTAGAAGTGCCCCTTACTCTAACTTACCCAACAATTATTATACCTTAGAAATTAAATCTTATTGAATATTGCATCAAACCATTCAAGGAAATATACATTTTGAAGTTTGATAATTATTTTTTTAATATTTAAAATTTTGAAAGCTTTTTTTTTTATAAATCAAGATAATTTGTTCGATATTCCAGCTCCCATTCCTCTTTAAATAATAAAAGGGGTTAAACAACTGTGTTAAAAAGAGAAAACTGGGAATGCATTGAAGGACAGTAGAAGTTTTGTTGAGGTAACTAAAATGTTTTTTGTTCTGCATATTCATGTCAAGAACTTTTTGTATGAGTGACAACGATCGCTCGATCAGCTACCAATATAGAGAGAGTATTCACTTTTCATTGAGCGACATTGGAAGCATATCAACTCGTTTTTCATGGATGACGAGCTGGAATCTGATATGAAGAATTTGCGTAAGTGTTTGATGGGTTTATTTTCTCTTGATGCGTGATTTACGCTTTTAATATTTTCTTGCACATCAGAACACGAGTTTTGATATCACATTTGGAACGAGGTTGGTTCTATCTGTAGCACACCAGGATCGTTATCTGCAGATTCCAGGTTCCAGTCCCACCTCGGCAATCATTGCGATTTATCTCCTCAAAACTTTCTACCCTGTCCTTAGTCAGTAGAGGACACCGCTGAATTTATTCCAAATGGCCACTGTGCATCAAATGGAACTAAAATCTGTGGTCCCATGTGCAGCAGAACTATGCCTAGTGGACGTTAAAGAACACTCTGGATGGCCTTTATGGAAGTCTACCATCTGTCTCCTTGCAGTAATCTAGGGATTCTTCTTCCCCAACCTTCTCTGAGAAGGTTGGGGAAGAAGGTTGGGTTCTCTGAGAAGGTCCACTCAGTGCTAAATGAGTCCAAACACTATTAAAGCTCAAGCTTTAATAACGAACTTAAAAACACGTCACTGAGCATTTAATAGAACACTGCAATAATAAGGACATATATTATTAAAAGATTTGCTGTTAAAATTTCAATACGAATATAAAAATCTGCTAAGAAAATGCGCATCGTTTAATGATGCTAATTGTTTAGTTCGAGTATTTAAATGACCGAAGAAAATGTTTTTGTCATTAGAAAATATGAACAGACACTAAATTTAAATATTGCTCTTACACATGACATAACTTTTATCTGATTCATCCTATTTCATCTAGATAATGTCCTTTGATATTATACCACTACTTCGTGATATGTATTATATATATACATATATTACAAAATATTTCAATTCATAACATGTATTACGAAACTGGTTGCATTTTCTTGACCGCCTAAAACCATACATGTGAATAGAAACTAAGTGCATTTTTTGATTACATAAAACTGAAACAATGTAAGGTCATTACTAATGTACAACTTAAAACTTCAACTGCAGCTTAGCAAATCAAAATAAAGCGTGGTAGAAATCAGAGGTGAAGTAGCACTCTGTCTCAGGGAAGCAGCTATTACTTACTATTTTTCATATTTTGCGTCACATCTGATTCTTCATCAATGCTCATTAGCCTTACCTTCAACTGCAATGGTTCTAACTAACTCTGCAAAGTTGCAGACGTCTATGCCAGTTATAAAATGCTTGTTGGGACTCCTATTTGAGAATACTTCGCAACTCTGAATGAACACATTTTGCAAGGTCTCGTTGGAACCTTTGAAAAGCCTTCCAAGTATGTTCCTTTTTAATTTTTGAAACATCCAAAATCGAATAGTTCAAGATCGGGTGCATCTGCAGGATGGAACGGCGGTTTGAATTTTTTCTGCTTCAGGTAGGCCTTAACTTATCAAGTTTTCTGAACACTGGCATTGCCATAGATGAGACCTTTCACACGCCTGTTGTTGGACCCAGCTCTCTCATCTCCTGAACCATTTTGTGCAAAGCATTCTTGGTGTAGTATTGGTCACTTACAGTCATTTTTTCAGGTACCACTTTGAAATTAAAGAAAAATTGTGAATATCCCCTCCCTTGAGCACAAGTTTTGTCAGAGGATTTGGCGATATGGTTCATCTTCCACAACCGAAACACAGTTGTCGATCTTTCTCAGTGTTGCATTAATAAAATAATATCTCATCACTTGTCACAATGTCTGTTAACCCTTTGGGGCCACTGGATTCAAACATTGTTAACGTGTCCTTGGACGTGTCGACTTCAGCCCTCTTTTGCTATTCTGTTTTTCAACAATATTAGTTCTATACCTAAAGATGTTTAGAAATTTGAATATTTCACAACTGTAATGCATCATGATTTTAGCTCAGAAATTAAAACTTAATGAATGTTTTATCCCATGATTCTATCAAACCATTTAATGAAATTATATATTTTGAAGTTTGCACAATTATTTTTAAATATTGAAAATTATGAAAATATTTCATTCAATATTCCAGCTTCTAAAACTCTTTAAATAGTAAATGGGGTTAAACTTGACTTGGGCTCAACTGTGTTTAAAAATGAACGCATATGATGGAATCGAAAGAAAGTAGTTTTTTGAAAAATATTAAAAATTTCTTGACATTCCAACAAAAAAATTTCATATTAACCAATATACATCGAAATAATAATTTAATCAAATGCGCTCACCACTATTTCTAGAAACGTAAAATAACTCCAGGAAGCTCGCAGGCAAGCTTCCTGGCGTGGCATCCACAGAAGGTGGCAGAATGAGGTCCACCACAGTTAGCACAGATAGATGGCCTGGTGTGCATGCACTGCCAGTGGGACTGAGCCAACTGCAGTGCTTACATCCCATGGTTCCTCTGCAGCTCTATGCCTGAAACATTGGCATTTCAGGCAGAGGAGGGGCCTTGATGTAAGGTTTCACAGGGATCCTGCAGAAACTTAGGATTATGTTCCCAGGTAAGGGGAATTCACTGAAGATAAGGACTAACTTCTTAAAGGGAATTTTGTTGTCCCCAGAATCAGAAGGTAGCTAGCGGTACATTTCGCATACCGCTGTCACTCTCTCATCTGAGAGGACACCAAGGATCGCCTCGTCAATGAGGGAGATGTCAATATCATTAATGAGGCTCTGCAGCTGACAGTATGAGACTGGATAATCCACAGTTAAGGGAATACCCAGAATGGAGATAATAGCCAGAAGCCTATGAGCAAGGTCAGGATGACTGACTTTGACCAATAGGCTTCCTGTCTCCATATAGGAGAACTCAACAATCCACTCGCTGAGAATAATGACTATCTCGTCAGAGATGGGTTGGGATTGTAGGATCCTAAGGGCAGGGAGTTGGTCGATGGTACAATAAGAAGGATAGAGTCAGCTATCCTCTTCTTGCTGCTGATGATGACAAATCCATCATCATGGATCTCGGCACCTGTAGATTGACGTCCAGGATGTTGGACAGCTCAATCAGCGGCTGCTCTTCCTCAGACGTATCTGCCGCGGGATGGCCAGCAGTAGGAGATGCGGCTGCAGCGCTATCAGGAACAGCTAAAGGTGCTGCAGCAGCACCCACCACTGGGGCCTTGTCAGACGTGGTTGAGGCATAGGGGGAGGCATTGCCAGGGGTAGCAGAAGAAGCACTGGGACAATGTCAGTAGCAGAAGGGGAGGTCACACCACTCTTAGAAGCAGCAGTGGAGAGATCTGGCACTCAGAGGAAGTTCCTGAGGTGACAGAAGAGGGGTCTCACCACTCTTTGAAGCAGCAGGGAAAAAAAAAACAGCATGTTAGAGGAAGTGTCTGAGATGCCTGTGTGATGGTCCACCCATTCACTTTTACTTTTCCTTAACCAGTTTTGCTTTATTTACATTATATTTATCATTTTGGGGATTATCATTTCCATTTTTGAACATCGCAATTCTCATTTCCGAGCCGTAGAAATTGTGCATTCGCAACTCCAACCTTTTGATTATCAGCCGCTAATGTTCGCGTGCACTAGCGCATCATCAGATTATTCAAATGTTTTCCCCACTGTGCAACATACACATGTCAGATTTGTACGCAGCATGCTATAACTAAGTGACGTTAGGTCACATAGTAAGAGGTAGAATTGACAGTATAGTTAGTAGAGATGTAGGAGTCAGAAATGACAGTTAGTGGGGAGAATACTGTTAGTGGAAGTAGAGATTTAGATAGATGTGTCTTGCTAGTACTCCAACTTTTGTATTCATCAATGAATTGGTGAGTGTTTGAATTTTTTTGGAAATAAACCTTTTTTTTTGTTTTAGAAACTTTTGAATTTTTGCTATTTTTCTCTTGAGCAACATAAATTAATTTTTTATTAGATTTAAACTTTAATTAAACTTGACAATCCGTTTTGAATTCTTACTCGATAAGTAATCTTGACAAATACCTAACAAACCCTATTTCAACTTTATTTGGCAAGTTAAAATTTCCTGGCACCCGACAAAGCTATCCGGAATTTTGAGTAAATTTGGATCAGACAAAAGGTCCAACTTCAAAAATTAATAATCCTTGGAGTGTTACACCTGGACCTGGCATACATGGGGACCTAAGAAGAGTCTGGCCACTAGGCACTGAATTTGAATGCATATGGCAAGGCTTTTTGTCTGAAGAAAGAGTGGCAGGAATCCTTTCTCTAGAATAGGTCCTGCGGGTCCACGGTGGCAAGCTACCAGCAGTACCAGGCTTCTCAGAAGGGTGAGAAGCAGGCACTGTGATAACAATGCACTCGGTCGCAGTACGCTTAAGAGGGGATCTGACCCCAAGATGTCAGGATAGGTGACTGATCCACCTTTCTTCCTCTTGAAACCAGGAGAAGAGCGCATCATTATATCAGGAACAATCGAATCCCTGAAATATAATGATTAAGCTAAGCAAGCAAGTACACAAATAAAAGCTATCTAAAAAACTAATTAAGAAAATAACTATAGTAGTGAAGGAATAGAAAAAGCGCTTGCCAACGGTAGCAGAGGAATTCCTTGTGCTGCAACAGGAAGAAGCAACAGGCAGTTGAAGACAGAACCAAAGATTCAGCAAAAACTTACTCTAAGGTAAAGTCGAGAGCTCGAAAACGCATGTCTGCACCTCGTAGTGGTTGCAGGACAAAGGGTTTTACATCAGGGTTTTTTCAAAGTTTTTAGACAAGAGATGGGTGGGGTCTGACATACTATTACTTTTCACTTACGTTACTCTACGAATCTTACGTTCCGTTATGCCACGAGGTATGACTCGTGGCGCCATCTAATGAGCAATGTATTTAAACTGCAGAAGTAACAAAGGCTGTTTTAGCGAAGTGCAGCGAACTTAATATCAAAAAATAAGGTGTGTACCCTTGTTAAGAAGAGGAATATCGTAATCTAGTAGTATGTAATAATGAAGTTCAGGTGTCACCATGAGCTAATATTCTTTTAATAAGTATTTCTCTCTCAGGTTATTAAAATCACGGTTATTAAAATTTTGGTCCCATATTGCCAGCACAGCGGTTTGGTGGTTTGGTTGCCAGAAGAATTTTGCCAGTCGTGAGCTATGGAGGTAAGAAGGAAGAGGAGATGCTCTAAGCATTTAAAGTTGATGCTAGAGCGAGTGTGCAGTAACCATGTTTAGCTATTTGAAAAATTAGTTCTAACTGTAGTAACAGAACGTTTTCTACTCTGTAAAAACATGATGATTTCAAAATTTTATACTATAGCTGTAGTTCAGCATTCAATTGTATGAAATGCCCTTCAAAGCAGATACCGGGAATTACATTTCACTGCTTAATTTATAAAAATTAATAAAAATAAAATATATTAAATAATGTGGAAACATTTTTCTACTTAATTTATGCAATTATGAAATAGTCGTCCCGTGGCCGAGTGGTTAGCGCGCTTGGCTACTGATTACTGATCTGCGGGACCTGGTTCGAGCCCCGGGTAAGGCATGGATGTTCGTGTTGTTTTCTGCTGAGGTCCTGCCATCCTCTCAGATCTTCTACTGTGGCATATAAACTGACAGGCTCCTGTCAGACCTCTGTGGCAAGCAGCTGCTTGAGGGGGTATTTATTTATTTATTAATTATGAAATATGAGTTTTAATTCCGTTTAGAAACCTTTGTGAATTTAAAAAGATTTCCCCATTGTTTCAAGTTTAATGCACTAATGAATCCAGTGATTAAATATGAACATGATTTTATGATACTGATATTCTTTTTCACTTCAAATTTAAGGAGATTCTTGATTTCTGAGAATGAAGATGTCACTTTCTCTTTGATCAACACGTTTGTCTAAAAATACCTCAGTAAATATTTTTTTTGATAATTGAAATGCTTTTCAGGTTCTTGATTAAATAAGATATATTTGCTTATTCAAAGCTTATTTCAAAAAATGCACTAATCAATTGCTTTCCATTCGGCAAGTAATTTGGATAAAGATTTTAGTTTCATTTATTTTTACCTCTACATTAGTAATGTGTGCTTTCTTATGATAATGATATCTTTTGAATTTGCAAAGGAATTATATTTAATTCCTTTCCAAATTTTATTAAAATTTGAAAAAATAAATACGTATATTAAAAATTTTGCTTTTTTTTACCTTTGTATTGCTGAGTTTTCCATATATCCCTTATGCAGTTGGCCATCTCAGGGAAATATGAATATAAAGAAAAAATTCATTCATCGTAAAAAAAAATACTTCCGTGGTATAAGTTTCAAATGTTCCAGCACCAAGATTTATATCTGCTAACCCCAAACGTGCCTTCTGCCAGAAAGGTGATACCAATGGGCTTGAAAAGGTTGCCATCCATCAGACGTGATGTTGAACAATGGCCCCATGTACAGGAGAGCAATACACTGTGCACATTAAAGAATACACTGAATGGCTTCACGAGAGGATGCCATCTGTCTCCTAACACCTATCCAGTGGGTTCCCTTCCCCCAACTTTTCTGAGCCATTGGAATCCTTGTGACATGGCCATTTAGCCCATTGTAAAAATAAAATTCATGTCAATAAAAAAAGTGAAAGTGGGCAAGAGATTGGATTCTACTGTAGTATAACATTCCCCTCTGTTTTGTTTTTAAAAGTATTCTTGAAAAATTCATGAAATATGCAGAAGTTAAAAATTTTCTTAGGTCCGTTACCCTTAGTAGTATTCTCAAAGTGCAGCCACATGGGCCCCTTTCCCCCCTCTAGATCTGGCCCTGTACAATGCGTATTTGCTCTGTATAGTTTATTAACGTTCAAAGCATAAACTGTTTTAACTATTTATTGGCGACATATATCAATAAAATTTTTAAAAATTTATAATCATTTCAAATTTATCTATTTGTATGAAACGTTTATGGTAATCAAAGTAATAGTTATGCAACAGAAAAAGTATACAGTACCCTGCTAGAGCTATTCAATACAGGAATATCCTTTGCTGAAAAATTATATTAAATCAAAATAATGTAAGTGCACTTTTCTTAGAGATAGAATTAATTCTAGAAGTGGTAAATATCATAGTAGAAGCAAGCAAACCGTGCGAATAATAGACTTGATTGTGGCCGTAGAAAGCTTGTTTTGGAAGCATCAACATGGCCACTACCCTACTGCGGCAGGATCACGACCTTGGACAGGAAATCGCATTAGGGCGTCTCCTCTCATTCTTATCTCTGTGGCCATGAGCTATTTAGTTCCCCTTTACTATATCTATTCGTCGAAAAAAGATACGGTATTTTTTCAATAAGTACGAAAAAACCCTTATTAAAAGACTCATGGGCCCCATGCATGCTACAAGACGTATATGCCCCCACCAAACCGGCTCTTAAAGAATGGAGAGAGGAGCTCCCAATCCCGGACTCCATGCTTAGAGAGGTTTAGCGAAAAATGAAAATTATGCGAAAAAATATGTAAAAGACGAGAGAAAAATGGAAAAAAATAAAGAAAAACTTTATGACAAGAGACAAATCTACTTACAGACGGATATTTAAAGAAGAAACTAGGGGACCGGTAAATATTTAATGCCCTGCGAATACTAAGAGCGCCACTGGGCCCACTCATGCAAGACCTATGGGACTTATGTATTTCAGATATAAATAAGTCACATGCTTAACACCCCCTCAAGCAGCTGCTTGCCACAGAGGTCTGACAGGAGCCTGCCAGTTTATATGCCATAGTAGAAGGTCTGAACACGTTGAAATTAATCGTTGTAACTCTAACCATACGTTTAGAATACAAATAGAAACGACAGTAATATAAACATTAAAATATTGTATTTTTTTGGTACAAAATACAATTCGTGAAACATATTCAATAATTAAACAATATTTGATGAGATCGCAATTCATTTTCTTACAACTTTGTAAGTAGCATTCAATTTCTAACGTGGCGTCGTGTAAACAGCATAAAAGAACAAGTTGCGTCATCTAAAAGTTTATTTAATAGCCTAAAAGAATAGCGTTCAATTTCTAAAATGACGTCGTGTAAAGAGCAAAAAAAGAACATAGTTGCGTCATCTAAAAGTGGATTGAATGGCCTAAAAGAATCTGCTCGGTGTGGGAATCTTTTTCCTAGAGGGGGTGGGGGGGCATGCATCTGAGTGTTTTGTATACGACTTAATCCGGCCCTGGGTACGAAATATATCTATAAATGTGATATGAACCACAAGTGACGCTTCTCCACGACGCAGCATAAGGTCCTAGAATATACACGTCTTATTGATATCTATGTGCTCGTCTAGTATTTAAAGAGTACAGAAACACATTAAGTAGATCATGTTGTACGATAAAAGGCCCATTTTGGTTCTCGAAAAATCAATCTCGATTTCAAATTCGCTCATTTAATTCTAACATTCAATAAGTAACACAATTCTAAATGCAATTGTCACAAAATAATAAAATCTATAGAACCATATGGTAGGTTCCCGAACCTACCATATGGTGAAATTTTAAATGAATCGTAACCGTATATTTAGGATATCAAAACATGGCGTGTAATCCGTATTATATATATGACCTACCATACCAAGCTAGACGTGACCTATGTCGCATTCTTGATGCAGATAGAAGATGGGAGGAATTAGGTAAAAACAAATGCAGTTTGTTCTTTATTACCAATAACAAGTCTAAAAACGCGGGCGGTGTTTTAAAATGCTTACTCAATGGTATAATCATTTTAGTTCGTTGTCGTACGCTTTAATGTAAATGAAACTGAAAGTAATTAAGATTTTAAATTAAAATGTATTAAATGCGCAAGCATTTTCAAGTCATTAATGCACACCGAAAAACCTTTTATGTATATCTTTCTATATGTTTGAAAATAAAACGATTATTAGAAAGATATATTGTCACCTAAAATATTTCCAAGGACAGGAATAAATTGAGTAAAAATGAAGATCGAAGGAAAACGCCCATCTCCATTAAACGTTATTTTAGAGTAGGATTTGTTTGATTCTAATACGAAATTTGGTATGAAGATTAGTAACATATTACAGTCCTACCTGGTCTAATGGTTAGCCTATATGACTACTAAACCAACAAGAATATCCTAGAGTTTTTTTTATGAGAAACCAGGACATGCTAGGTAAAGATTCTAGGTTACCTCTTTCATTTGTGTAAGAGATATGCTACTTTTAAAAGTCCACTTGAAAAGGTGGTGCCTGAAGTTCCTACCAGCATTGGTGACTTCAGCCTTTAGCGTAGGAGGACCAGGTCTTTGCCCCATGCCTGCGATCAGGGGGCTGTTTGATATTATTGGCTCTACCAATCTCAATAAACCTGATTTAAAAATCCTACTAATAATTTTCTCTCTGCGTGAACGTGGAATGTGAGGACATTACATAGAGATTATTCTCTTGATGTCCTCACGTAGGAATTCCAGCGCTATAACCTAGATATTCTAGGCTTTCAAGAGACAAGATGGACAGGTAAAGGTGAGATACTTAAAAATAACTAAAATTCTCTTTACTGGGAGGGAGGGAGGGAGGATGGAAAGCATCACCAAGGTGTGGGTCTGCTGCTCAGCAGACATGCTACTGATACTCTTCTAGGATATGAGTGCATTAATGAAAGGTTTCTTAAAGCAAAATTTCAGACTTAAATGTTATCTGCTATGCCCCCACTGAGGATGAGAAGGTTAGATTTTACAAACAACTTCAGGATATTTTGAATTCTGTCAAGAAAGGAGATATTACCCTTGTTCTAGGTGACTTCAGTGCCAAAGTTGGTACTGACTTTGACCTTTGGGGAGGGGTGATAGGCCCTTTCGGTATTGGTAGCTGCAATGGGCAATGCCTCCTACAGGTAAGTAAACTCAATGGTTTCAGAATAACTAACACTTATTACAAACACTGCAACATACATAAATACACATGGGTTTCACCTGATGGGCTGCATAAGAATATGATTGATTACGTATTAACAGCAAATGGGCTAGTTCTGTTAGGAATAACAGGTCATATAGGGGAGCTGAAATTGGATCTGACCATTACTTTGTTAAAAGTGTCTTGCAACTTAAACTTAAAAAGTGTTGTACTAACCTTAAAAAATTTACCTTTAATTCTGAAGCTCTGAAAGACCCTGTTATAGCTAAAGCTTACCATGATAGGTTATTTAGTCATTATGACAGTCATAGTTTGCTTACTACTGAAGTTGAAGATGAATGGGACCATTTTAAACAGGCTTTTTTGGACACTAACAGTACTCTTTTAGGAAAAAAGGGGCAGAGGAGGGAGAATTGTTTGAGTGATAAGGCATTTGGGCTTATTTCTGAAAGAAAGAATTGCAGGAAGTCCTTAATCAATATCCTACTAGTCCTAATAGAAAGCATTATAGACAGCTTAATAAACGTGCAAAGGATCAGTTAGCTGCTGAAAAGAATCTTTGACTTCATGATTTGGCTGACAAAGCAGAGGAAGCAGTTAGAGAGCACAACAGCAGAGAGCTGTACCAGATAGTTAATGTTTTGTGTGGTAGAAAATGTGCAGGTATACAGGGATTGATGGATAAACAAGGTAAGGTTATAGAAGATGAGGATTCTGTCGTGGCTAGGTGGGTTGAGCATTTCAGTGATGTTCTAAACAATATGATTAGTTCTACTCCCATTGTTTGCAATGATGATAGTTGCATTGGTGGCTTTAATGTTGGCCCTATAACACAATCTGAAGTTATTTTGGCTGTTTCTAAACTTAAACTACATAAATTCCCAGGAATAGATGAAATTACTATGAAAATGCTTAGAGCTGGGAATGTTTCGGGAACCACTTGGATGACTGAAATTCTGAATATCTTTTATGATAAAGGCATGGTTCCTAAGGATTTTAGCAGAGCTATTGTTATCCCTATTTTCAAAAAAGCTGATTGCAGTTCTTGTGATAACTACAGGGGTATCAACCCATTCTCTGTTCCAGGGAAAGTTCTTTGCATGATTGTGCTTAATAGAATTAAGAATCTGGTTGACAGTCAATTGCATGATGAGCAATGTGGATTCAGAAGTGGTAGGGGATGTGTGGATCAGATATTTTCACTTAGGCAGATTCTTGAAAAATGTTTAGAGTTTCAGAAACCTTTGGTTGCTAGCTTTGTTGATTTCAAAAAGGATTTCAACTCTGTTGATCGTCATAATTTGTGGTGATTGTGATATCATATGGTATACCTGACAGTTAGTTAACATAATGAAAGCTCTCTATAATAACACTGAATCGTGTGTCAGAGTTGGTAAGGCTTGTAGCAATTGGTTTAGCATTACTTCTGGTGTTCGACAAGGGTACATTTTGTCTCCTTTTCTCTTTAGCTTGGTTATTGATTATGTTATGCGAAATTCACTTCAAGGGAAAGATTTTGGCCTTAAATGGACTGGAGATACGAAAATTTCTGGTTTAGATTAAGCTGATGATTTAGCCCTTTTGGCAAATGATGTTGATGAGATGAACTCTTTCATTCGAGCTGTTGATGAGACTAGTAGTAGAGTAGGTTTGGTTATAAACAGAGAGAAAACTAAAGTGATGAAAATTGGTCAGGCAGGCTGTGATTCAGTTAATCTGAATGGTTGCAGTCTTGAGCAGGTGTCACAGTTTAATTATCTTGGGAGCTATGTAACAGATAATGGTGATGTGCGGCATGAGATTAACAGATGAAAATGGGATTGCTGCCGGGACTTTTAAGAATCTATGGAGAGTGTGGAGAAATAGGCTTATACACCTAAAGACTAAAATTACACTGTATAATAATTTGGTTCTTTCTAGGGTTAGTTATGGTAGTGAAACTTGGACACTTTGTAAACAAGATAACAGGAAACTAGATGCTTTTGATTCCAGATGCTTATGCAGTATCTTGGGCATTAGGTGGTTCAACTTTGTAACTAATGATGAGGTTAGGCAATGGAGTTGGCAACCTCCTTTAAGCAGCATATTATGCAAAGAGAGACTCTGTTGGTTTGGTCATGTTGCCCGTATGAATAATTATAGATTGGCGAATAGGGTTATGAACAGTGTGCCTAAAGGCCTCAGAAAGAAGGGGAGACCTAGGATGCGGTGGGCAGACAATGTCAAACAGACCTTGTTAGAATTGGTGTGTAGTGGCCAGATGCAGTAGATGTAGCTCAGGATAGACTTGCTTGGAGAACTAAATTGCACGGTCTGGTTGGACCTCCATAGCCCATGTCTGCTTGAGGATAATGATGATTATATTCTCCCCTATATGGCTCAGTTCTTCAATCATTGTGGAAAGATGGGTATTGCTCAACCAGTAGCACACCAGGCTCTTAATCTGCAATTCCCAGATTCAAGTCCCAACTGGGCCATTGCTGATATTTATCTCTGAAAAAATACCCACCCTGCCTTTTTTCAGTAAGGGACACTGATGGGCTTGGAAAGGCCACCATCTGTTAGATGGGATGTTAAGCTGTGGCACTGTACAGGAGAGCCATACCCTGTGCACAATAATGTACTGGATGGCCTTGATGAGAGGCTACCATCTCTCTACTAACAGGCTGTCCAGTGGGTTCCCTCCCCCAACCTTCTCTGAACCCTCAGGTCATTGTGACTAGCCCATTGTGTGTAAAGAAAAGTACATTCACAGGTAAAACAACCCAACCAACCCAATATGGATTTCAGTGATTTTGACAAACATTCTAGTGTATATAAACTATGCAATTGCCCAAATTATTATGAGCTAAATTTTTTTCAGAAGTTAATCATTTAAACTGGTGTTGTGGACAGAGGGTTTTTGTGTGACAGATGGTTTTGTGTGTTAAATGAGAACACCAACTTAGTATTCTAGAGTAATTTTTGATTGGGAATTCAGTAAAGATTGACAATATGAATAATTTTCAAAAAAAAAGCCGACCTATCCATGACAGTATTCTCACCTTCAATAATCTCATCATCTCTCAATCCATGTGTGCCAAACTGTTTCTTCCCAGACAAACATTAATTATTTGTATAACTGTCTTCTGTTTTACTGTTTACTGCTTCCTCTGCTTTGTCAGCCAGGCTATGAAGCCAAAGATACTAGTCATCATTCAAGTGATCCTTTACTCACTTATTAAGATCTGTGTGATGTTGTCTGTTAGGAGTAGTAGACTGTTGATTTAGTTTATCCATGCAGTTCTCTCTTTCAGGAATAAGCTCCAGTGCCTTATCACTCAAATGCCTTTATCTCCTTTCTCATTTTAACCCAAAAGAGTATTGTTAGTTTCAACAAAAGCCTATTTAAAATGATCCTATTCTTCCTCTGCTTCAGTAGTAAGCAAACAAAGATTGTCATAATTACCAAGTAACCTATCATGCTTGGCTACATTTGGGTCTTTCAGAGCAACAGTATTAAAGATAATTCTTTAAATCTTAACAGTTCTTAAGCTAACAAGGTATGATCAGGCTCAATTTCATCCCCCCTATATGGGCTGAAATTATTATATGACTCAATTCCTGTAACCCCTATATTCTCCCCTGTATGACCCAATTCCTTTCAGAGCTCATCCATTTAAAAAATTTAAAAAATAAATAAATATTCCCTCAAATAAGTGCTTGCCACAGAGGTCTGTGAGGATGGCAGGACATCAGCAGAAAGACAACGCAAATATCCATGCCTTGCCCAGGGCTCAAATCCAGGTCCCTTTGATCAGTAGCCAAATGTGCTAACCATTCGGCCATGATCCATATGCTGCTGATTAATATATATGTGATCATATCCATGATCAACCTGTCGTAATAAGTGTTATTCTCAAATTATTAAGTTTAGTTACCTATAAGAGATTTTCCAATTGCAGCTACTAATACCAAAAGGACCTATCACCCTGTCTGGAGGTCAGTCAGTACCAACTCATTAAAGTCTCATATCTGGACAGATTGCAAAATATTCTTAAGTCTTTAAAATCTTTCCTGTTTTTATTAAGAGTCCACAGTAGGAGCATAATGGATAACATTCAAATCTCAAATTGTTTTAAATTTTGCTGCAATAAATCTTTCATTAATGATGCTATGTCATAGAAGAGCATCCCCGGTGACTTGCTTTTGCTGCTTAGCAGCAAACCTATGACTTGCAGATGCTTTCTATCTATCCTCTTGCCCTTTTAATTGTCTAGTTTCTGTCCTTTGCCTTATGCCTAATTTCTTGTAATCCCAGAATATCTTGGGATTTTAATTCTGGAATTCCTGTGTAGATATCAACAGAATAACCTCTGCAGAGTCCTAAAATGTCATGTACCTGTAGAAAGAAAATGGTTAGTGGAATTTTAAAGAAACCTTGTATTGAAAGGCAAACAAAGCTTTCCTTTGGCCAAGTGATTAGTGTGCTTAGCTGTTGTTCAAATGGACATGGGTTTGAAAAATAAGTAAATTTAACTTGTAAATTTTTGTTTATAGAACTTTCAAGCAGTTATGCTTCTTGTTATAAGTCAAGTAACAAATGTTTTGTAGCATTTAATGCTTTAAGACACTGTATGTGAGGTATAACATTACTCTAAACAATTTAAGAGATCTGAAGACAGTCAGAGATGTAGTAACCTTTATTACAAAACACCAAATTATATGGATGTAGGTGGATCATTTAAATTCTTGGACTGCCTTTACCAATAATTAACAACTTTTCATTTGAGTTAATATATGATATGTGGCACAACAGAAACTCTTCAAGGGCACAGAGCAGTGAGTGCAAATTAAAACACATTGTAACATGGTCACTAGTAACAGTACACTATCTGTCGTTTTCTCATTTTAGAAAAATATTTTTGTAGGTTCTTTTTCTGCAGGCTATGGCTGATCTAGAAACAGTAGTGGTATATGGATATATTATTCTGTTCCCTAAGGCTAAAGTGAGGCACAGACACAGTGGCAGACTGGGATACCAGGATGTATACAGAGGCTGGGTCAGTAATTGATTCTTAATTTAAAAATAAGGAGCTGACCATAGTCAAATATGATGAATTCATCATCATCATTAAGCAGCCATGGGCTACGGAGGTCCAACCAGACCGTGCAATTTAGTTCTCCAAGCAAGTCTATCCTGAGCTACATCTACTGCATCTGGCCACTGCACACCAATTCTAACAAGGTCCTGTTTGACATTGTCTGCCCACCGCATCCTAGGTCTCCCCTTCTTTCTGAGGCCTTTAGGCACACTGTTCATAACCCTATTCGCTAATCTATAATTATCCATACGGGAACATGGCCAAACCAGCAGAGTCTCTCTCTGCACAATATGCTGCTTAAAGGAGGTTGCAGACTTCTTTGCCTAACCTCATGAATTGGTTAGTAGAAAATGTAAAATAATGGAATTAAATGTCTGGGTCATGGCACATAGGCCTTTGTGAAACACATACAGTAGGCAGACAGGAAGCAGCCATATCTTTGCAGTAATGCAAAACTAAATATATTTGGACAAAAGTTGAAAATCAACTTTTTGCGAATTATGAAAATTATATATTTACTGAAGCTAATTGGCCAGTGCATCTATAATTGATATTTTTTTACTCCTAAAGGTGAGGTATTGAGAAACTCAGTTTTTCCAACTAAAAACAGCATTTTTTCAAGATCAATCAATATTAATAATTATATATATTTATTTCCAACTATGCGACTTTTCTGCTCTTTGAGAGGGCATAAAATATAAGAAGACAGTAGTGCACATCACAATCCTCGGCTGCCATATTTTTATTGATGCAATGTAACAAAACGTTTCTTTTAGATGATCCCCCCCCCCCAAACCCTAACCCAAAAATGGGTTTCTAGAAAAAAAAAATTTTTTTTCATTACCATGTTGATGATAACTTGAATTTATGTCAAATTACCATTACCATACCAAATCAAATTACTGTACCATTACCATGGTAATGGTACTTTGCATTTTAAGCAAATGCAATGCAACAAAAAAAAAACTCAATTCCCACTAAAAAACATCCTTCAACCACAAATTACTAAAAATATTAAAATTATTGAAAAACAAAAAAAAACCATAAAGAAACCAAGACAACACACTTGCCTTCCCACATATTACAAATTCCTGCAATCTCACCCCCACCATTTTTCCCAATACTTAAAAACACTCCATAAACATATTTCCACAACTAAGCAAATAAATCAAGTCACACATACAAAAATTAACATAAATAAATCACCAGAATTGGAGACAACACATACCAAAACACATGAAAATTAGAAACAGTGCACCACCGATCCGAAGTATAAAAAAGACCCCGAAACCAAATAATCTCATCGGAGACAACAAAAAACAATATTCCCCCACATCATACAGCTCAAAGAACCTTCCCCTAAATTACTCATTAATTTTCCTGACTCCATCAAAAACTGCTATTTTTCCACACCAATAATTCTACAAATACCCAAAATTTCTATATTAAAAAACTGCCTAAACACTTCCTCCACATATTAACAATAAATCATATTAGTAACTTTCCTAAATATCTAACAAAATTAATAGATCACTTTAATACACTAATAATTACTATACTCTATACCTAACTACTGATAATCACTCAATTCATCCCAAACTACTATAACAAAATACACGTGTTTGTTACTACTGCAATGTTCAGTTCCACAGGCCTAAACGAATAAATCGTTACACATACAAAAATAAGCTTAAATAAATCACCAGAATTAAATCGAACACAAATATTAAAAACAAGAAAATTGTGAGCAATGCGCTGCCGATCAGCATTATAAAAAAACCCCTGAAATTAAATAATCTCATTGGAGACAACACATATCAAAACACAAGAAAATTGGAAACAATGCACCACCGATCTGAATTATAAAAAAAGCCCTAGAAACTAAATAATCTCATCAGAGACAACACATACCAAAACACATGAAAATTGGAAACAGTGCACCGCTGATCCGAATTGTAAAAAAGCCCCTGAAACTAAATAATCTCATTTGAGACAGCACATACCAAAACACAAGAAAATAGAAATAGTGCACCGCCGACCCAAATTATAAAAATGCCCCCAAAACCAAATAATCTCATCGGAGACAAGAAAAAACTATATACCTCCACATCAGATAGCTCAAAGAACCCTCCCTAAATTACTCCTTAATCTTCCTGGCTCCATCAAAAACTGCCATTTTTCCACATCAACAGTTCTACAATACCCAAAATTTCATATGAAAAAAGCTGCCAAACACTTCCACATATTAACAATAAATCATATTAGTAACTTTAAAAGACTCCTAATTATCTATCAAAATTAATAGATCACTATAATATACACTAATAATTACTATACTGTACCTAACTACTAATAATCACTCAATTCAACCCAAACAAAATACACATGTTCGTTACTACTGCCATGTTCAGTGGGGGCAGGGGGGGGGCTCAGTCGGTAGCGCGCTAGGCTCGTAATCTGTAGTTCCCAGGTTTGAGTCCCAGCTGGGTCAGCGTTGAGATTTATCTCCGCAAAATTCCTCGCCCTGCCCACAGTCAGTAGGGGATACCGATGGGCTTGGAAAGGCTGCCGTCCGTCAGATGGGACGTTAAGCCATGGCCCCGTGTGTGGGAGAGACATACCCTGTGCACCTTAAAGAACACGCTGGATGGCCTTCTGTCTCCCAACAGCTGTTCCAGTGGGTCCCCTCCCCCAACCTTCTGTGAGCCTTCGGGGTCCATGTGACCTGGCCATTTAGCCCATGGTGTGCAAAAAAGTGCCGCTCAGAGGTAAAACAACCCAACCCAAGCCATGTTCAGTCCCACATGCAAAAACTTCAAACATTCTTTCCTCCAAACATATCCCCCCCCCCCCCCACACACACACTACATTAGAATCCTCAGAAAACTCACTTTATGTTTCACCAAAAACTATTCTCCTAAAACCTTAACACCCTATAAAAAACTTTCATTTTTTTATCACTTAATTTCCCCACATTCTAAACTTTTATCATTTTCTTCCACACTCACAACATAACTCATACTGTATCATACTAAACATAAAAAAGTTTTAAAATAATTCTAACTGGTTCTAACCACTCCTCCCTTCCCCTTCAAATGCCCCTCACTCCAAAGAACTTACTAAAAAAATCCCACACACACATAGCCACAAAAAGCTACCGAACTCCCACTTCCAAAGGAGTGTCCATAACAGTACAAAACAGTTGACTAGCACTTTCAACAATCCTCCTAATATTAAATGATTTCAATTCCAAAATATCTTAAATAACTTTAATAAAAATTATTATTTACCATATTTAACCAAATTTCGAAAAAAAAACAATGGGAACATATTAATTACCATATTCTGCCTATCATTAAAATCCCTCATTAAATATATTATACATATGCACTTACCTGTGATCGCATCGGCATGCTACACCAAGGATTTATCCAGCAGGAATGGCAAAAAAAAGCAAACATAACGTCACATTCACATTAAATCACACACATGACTTCACGTTACCTATCCAAAGGAAATAAATCATAGAATCATAGTCCACCAACAGCCAATGGTTACATTTCTATGTCATACTTTACACTTTGATGTCATACTTTTCTTGAGCAGTGCCATCTGTTGGCTGAGGATCATGAACAATACACTGACCTATAGTAAAATTGTGTATGAAGTGAATTTTTTTCTGGCATGTATTTTTTTGATATAGTGAAAAACATTAAACAATCTACGTGATTCCGAAGTTAAATTTCATTTCAGGCTAATCATCAGATTGTAATCTTTGTAAACTGCAAAAAATTAGTTGCTCCTAAGTTGGGTTAGATTTAGAGGAAGGTGGTGCAAAAGGAAACCATGCCCCCAACCCTTTTAAGAATGCTAGTAAGGGTAGTGGAGACTAAAAATTATTAAACTTGTGCATATTTCAAGCAATTTGCAAGAAATATTTTTGAAATCACTAAAACGAAAAGGAAATAAGTTGCTGGTATGGAACTACAGTCTCTAGGCCTCTCTCTCTCTCTCTCCCCCCCCCCCTTGTTTTACCTTTCTCCTGCCCGATTGTGTCGCTAGGCACCACAGATAAAGGATAGTACTGTTTGGTAACTCCAATAGTTATAATGAAGTGATCACAATGCATATATAGATGATCATTCCCGAAGCATTTTTGCCTGTAGCCTTCAAATACATTAATCCACCACTGTTTAGATAAAAAAAAATTAATGGAAATGATTGTCTGGAAAATTCTATGATGAATTTAAGTACTATAAAAAGGGAGGAGGGGCCAAGAGACTGTGTTTCCATATCAGGTAGCATTTTTCCCATTCGTTTTAGTGATTTTAAAATATTTCTTGAAAATTGCAGAAAATTTGCACAAGTTTAATAATTTTTTTAGTCTCCATTATCCTTACTTGAGAGGGTATTTATTTTTCATTTTATAGAAAAGTTAATATGGCATATAAATATGTTATTACATTGGAATCTATGCAGGTGGCATGTGAACAGAGTTTTTGTTGTTTAAAAATTGTAAATAATAGACACAGGAGTTTGCTATCTGAAGAAAACTTAAACATGTTTATACTTATGTGCAAAGAGAAAGGTATTTTAGTTAACTTAACTATTCTTCTGTTACTAATATAGCCACTAAAAGCACCCCACATATAAAAATAAAATTTTATGCATTAATTTTTTGTTTGTGAATAGAAATGTACATTCGTTTTAACTTTAGCATTTTAATTGTGGCTTAAAAATATCCTACTCAACTTTTCATTTTCACATGTTACCATAGGCACCTGCAATAATGGACAAGGAAAGATGCTTTGCACCCTCCTACATTTGGTGAAACATTAGTCATTTAGTCACCAAAATTATCTTGATGTAATTCGTGTACTTTTCTTTTTGAGTTGAAATGAGAAATTCTTTGACCATATCCCAATCCAATCTGTTTTTTGCAAAGTGCTAACACTTGAATAACCCAACAACTTTTTTAACATTTTTAGTAATCACAAAGAGTATAGGAAATGGGTTCGGTGGTCCATTTCCTATACCCCCCCCCCCCCCCCCCCAAAAAAAAAAAAAAAAAAGAAAAAAAGTTTCAGAAGTAATCTGATGCAAGATTGTGAACAATGAAAATTCCAGCTACTCATGTGAAGAACTTGAAAAGCAAACTCTCAAGCTATGTGAATAATTGGTTGCAGGGGGCAATCCCAATTTCATTCTTATATATTCTCATGACCAAAAGCATGTACCCTTAAATCTTTGAAAACTCGAAATTGGAAAAATTATAACTCTTTACAGACACAGTTCAAGGCATGGGGAAAATGCGTGTTAATCGAAACTGAGTGAAAAGGTACTAAAGCAGTTCAGCTGGTCAAAGTATAGGAAATGAGTAGCCCTTATATTTTTATCAGCAAACACTAAAGAATAAACGTGAAAACAGTAATCTTCAAGAGATGAAATTATCTGTAAATTTCCAAAATTTTTGTTTTCTGAGTCATCAGCAGAGATATCATTTCTAACAATCTTTTGTAGTTAAAAAAAAAAAGGCCCCAACACAAATATCTTGACCATGCTATTTTATGTTGCATGCAAAGATTTTTTTCGAGGCTATTTAAATGAAACTTATGTTCAGCACTCCCCCTAAAATAAAAATATGCTATGAGAATCCAGTCTAGCTGCATAAATGCCCTTAAAATGGCATATTTCTCTAATTCTTTTCAAAAATTTCTACCACAGAGGTGAAACCTCCTGTTGTGGGGTTATTCCATTCACTCCGGACCCTGGCAAATCTCTTGGTTTATCAACAAATCTACTCTACTACCAATCTCATTCACATCTGTAATGAAAGAGTTCATCTCATCAACATCATTAGCCAACAGAGAGGAATTGTCCACAGTCTGGGTCAGAAATCTCTAGATCATTTCAGGCCAAATTTTTCCCCTTGAAGCAAATTCTGCACAGCATAAACAGTAATCAAACTAAAGAGAAAAGGAAACAAACTGCACCCTTGCCAAACATCAGAAGCAGTGCTAAACAAATTGCTACAAACTTTACCAACTCTCACACATGACTCGGTATTATTACAGAGAGTTTTCATTGTGGTAACTAACTTGTCATGTATTCCCAATATGATCTAACGATCAACCACAAATTATCTTGATCAATGGGGTCAAAATCCTTTTTGAAATCAATAAAGCTGGTAACTAAAGGTTTCTAAAACTCTAAACATTTCTCAAGAATCGGCCTAAGTGAAAATATTTCATTAATGCATTCCCTACCACTTCTGAATTCGCACTATTCACCCCTCAGTTGCCCATCAACCAAATTCTTAATTCTATTAGGCATAATCATGCAACCTGGAACAGAAAGTAAACTAATTCCCCTATAATTATCACAAGAACTGCAATCACATTTTTTTTAAAATTGTAATAATAACATCATCATCCTCAAGCAGCCATGGGCTACAGAGGTCCAACTAGACTGTGCAATTTAGTTCTCCAAGCAAGTCTGTCCTGAACTACATCTGCTGCATCTGGCCACTGCACTCCAATTCTAACATGGTCCTGTTTGACATTGTCTGCCCACCACATTCCTAGGTCTCCCCCTCTTTCTGAGGCCTTTAGGCATGAGAAATATAGGCATATGAACAGTGGCAAAAAAAATAGGGCATATGAACAGTGGTTCATAACCCTATACACCAATCTATAATTATCTATACGGGAACATGGCCAAACCAACAGTCTCTCTCTGCACAATATGCTGCTTAAAGGAGGTTGCCAACTCCTTTGCCTAATCTCATCATTAGTTACCAAATTGTACCACCTAATGCCCAAGATACTGCGTAAGCATCTAGAATCAATAGCATCTAGTTTCCTGTTATCTTGTTTACACAGCTTCCAAGTTTCACTACCATAACTAACTCTAGAAAGAATCAAACTATTATACAGTCTAATTTTAGTCTTTCACTATATACATCAATTTCTCCACACTCTCCATAGATTCTTAAAAGTCCCGGCAGCAATCCCTATCCGTCTGTTAATCTCATGCCGCACATCGCCAGTATCAGTACATATCTCCCAAGATAATTAACCTGCTCAAGACTACAACCATTCAGATTAACTGAATCACAGCCTGCCTGACCAATTTTCATCACTTTAGTTTTCTCTCTGTTTGTAACCAAACCTACTCTACTACCAGTTTCATCAACAGCTCAAATGAAAGAGTTCATCTCATCAACATCAATTGCCAAAAGGGTTAAATCATCGGCATAATCTAAATCAGAAATTTTCGTATCTCCAGTGCATTTATGGCCAAAATCTTTCCCTTGAAGTGAATTTCACATAACATAATCAATAACCAAACTAAAGAGTAAAGGAGACAAAATGCACCCTTGTCGAACACCAGAAGTAATGCTAAACCAATTGCTACAAGCCTTTCCAACTCTCACACACGACTCTGTTAACATAATGAAGGCTCTCTATAATAATACTAACTTGTCTGGTATACCATATGATCTGACAATCAACTACAAATTATGACGATCAGCAGTCGAAAGCCTTTTTGAAATCAACAAAGCTAGCAACCAAAGGTTTTTGAAACTCAAGTAGATTCTTGACAAATGTTTAAAGTGAAAATATCTGATCCACACATCTCCTACCACTTCTGAATCCACATTGCTCATCACGCAATTCCCTGTAACCAGATTCTTAATTCTATTAAACACAATCATGCAAAGAACTTTCCCTGGAACAGAGAATGGGTTGATACCCCTATAGTTATCACAAGAACAGCAATCACCGTTTTTGAAAATAGGGATAACAATAGCTCTGGTAAAAACCTTAGGAACCATGCCTTTATCATAAAAGATATTCAAAATTTCAGTCATCCAAGTGGTAATTGAAACATTCCCAGCTCTAAGCATTTTCATAGTAATTTCATCTACCCCTGGGGATTTATGAAGTTTAAGTTTAGAAATAGCCAAAATAACTTCAGATTGTGTTATAGGGCCAACATTAAAGTCACCAATGCATTTATCATCATTGCAAACAATGGGAGTAGAAGTGAGTAGAACATCACTGAAATGCTCAGCCCACTTAGCCATGACAGAATCCTCACCTTCTATAACCTTACCTTGTTTATCCTTCAATCCCTGTATACCTGTGCATTTTCTACCACACAAAACATTAACTATCTGGTACAGCTCTCTGCTGTTGTGCTGTCTTAACGGCTTACTCGGCTTTGTCAGCCAAATCATGAAGTCAAAGATTCTTTTCAGCAGCTAACTGATCCTTTGCACATTTATTAAGCTCTCTATAATGCTTTCTATTAGAACTAGTAGGATATTGATTAAGGACTTCCTGCAATTCTTTCCTTCAGAAATAAGCCCAAATGCCTTATCACTCAAACAATTCTCCCTCCTCTGCCCCTTTTTTCCTAAAAGAGTACTGTTAGTGTCCAAAAAAGCCTGTTTAAAATGGTCCCATTCATCTTCAACTTCAGTAGTAAGCAAACTATGACTGTCATAATGACTAAATAACCTATCATGGTAAGCTTTAGCTATAACAGGGTCTTTCAGAGCTTCAGTATTAAAGGTAAATTTTTTAACATTACCACAACACTTTTTAAGTTTAAGTTGCAAGATACTTTTAACAAGGTAATGGTCAGATCCAATTTCAGCTCCCCTATATGACCTGGTATTCCTAACAGAACTAGCCCATTTGCTGTTAATTAATATATAATCAATCATATTCTTATGCAGCCCAGCAGGTGAAACCCATGTGTATTTATGTATGTTGCAGTGTTTGTAATAAGTGTTAGTTAATATGAATCCATTGAGTTTACTTACCTGTAGGAGGCATTGCCCATTGCAGCTACCAATACCGAAAGGGCCTATCACCCCTCCCTGAAGGTCAAAGTCAGTACCAACTTTGGCACTGAAGTCACCTAGAACAAGGGTAATATCTTCTTGACAGAATTCGAAATATTCCAAAGTTGTCCGTAAAACCTATCCTTCTCATCCTCATCAGCATCCTCAGTGGGGGCATAACAGCAGATAACATTCAAGTCTTTAACACTTCCCTGAAATTTTGCTGTAAGAAACCTTTCATTAATGCACTCATATCCTAGAAGAGCATCACTAGCATCTCTGCTGAGAAGCAGACCCACACCTTGGTGATGTTTATTATCATTACTCCCTGAAAATAGAAATTTAAGATTATTTTTAAGAATCTGACCTTTATCTGTCCATAATCAAAACCTTTTGATAATGCAATATGATATATGGTCTCTTGGAAGCCGAGAATATCTAAATTATAATGGTGGAATTCTTGTGTGAGGACATCAAGAGAAGAAACTGTGCAGAGTCCTCACATTCTAACTACATATGGAGAGAAAATGATTAGTTGGTTGTTTAAAGAAACTCTATTTATTGAGAGAGGGAATGCCAACATTATCAAATAGCCCGCTAATCACAGATATGGGGCAAAGACTCGTTCCCCCACCACTAAAGGCTGAAGCCATCTACACTGGAAGACATCTTCCAATGTAGAATTTGATGATGCCAGTAGAAGCAAAGTGTTCAGGTGCCTGTTATGACCTCTGCTCAGGATTATCAACCAGCTGATAAACATATCCTTTGAATCTATTCACTTGGCGCTGTCAACCCACAAAGAAACAGAAAACTCAGCGAAAGATGTTCCCTCCACAGAAGCCCACCGGTGCAGAAAATTCAGGATCCATAATCAAGCTCAGAGCCTTATATCAGTCCAGTTTGTTTATATGGTCAGCACCAAGATCCTGTGTGGTTGACAACCCCCCAGCACAGTAGAAAAAAGAGAAAAGTAGCCCATAGTTGTCCAGATCAGTATGCCACACTAATCTGGCAGCCCTCCCTTTTCATTCAAAAGAGAACAAGACATTCAAGTTCAAACAAGAGAGTATCTCTTTTGAAAGGTACTAATGGTTTGCACCACGAGAAGGCGGGATCAGACATTAGGTGCTAGGCCTCGCTGGTTCTATGCATCATCACAGGGGATTGGTGCATAGCTCTCCTTCCAGTGACTACCTATCTACCATTTACAGCTCTAGTAAAATTCTTAGGAACAAATACCTTTATCATAAAAAATTTCAAAATTTCTGTCAGTTATGTGCCAGCAGAAACTCTCCCAGCTCTAAGCATTTCAGTTGTAATTTCATCTACCCTTGAAGATTTGGGCAGTTTTAATTTAGAGTTAGCCAAAGCGACTTCATAATGTGATCCACAGGAAGGGTTAAAGGGAAAAGGCCAAATAGCTCTCTATTTGCAGACATGAGGCAAAGACCTATTCCCCCACTATGAAAGGCTTAAGCCACCAATGCTAGTAAGAACTTTAGGCATCTTTGCAAGTGGACCTTTTCAAGAACCAAGATCAGAATCAGTACAGAATTGATACCTTTTTACCACTCTTCAGTTCAATTTTACTATAAAGCATGATGCATTCCAACTAAATAAGGAACAATACTTGAAAATAATGGCTATCTAGTATCAAGACAAATATCTGAAAACATGACTTCTTGCAGCAACCCCTGAGGAAAAAAAATAGCAATACTTAAGTGTGAAATTTGAAAACTTTCTAATGATTAATTTGCCTGAGTTTTTAAGTTATTTCATTAATATTATATTTGATTATCAGTATACTAATATTTTGAAGAATATTCTTAATTATATTAAAAAATATGCTATATTTAAGTATATGTATATTGTAGGAATATCTTCAGTTGACAAAATTTTATTATAAGAGAACTTTAATAGTTTTGGGGAGGTCAAAGGACAAAGAGGACTGTCCCCTCAAAAGCAAGACCTTATACCTAACTGTAGTAGTGGTTAAAGGGTCTGATTACTCTTCCAGTGTGCATATCATTTTGTTAGCAGTGGTCAAAGAACCTAACTTCAGTGTCAGTGTTCATGTCCTTGTATGAGAAACCTGAGCAGGCTAGAGTAGCTTCTCAGTTTTGCTGTTTTACTTTTAAAATACTTTTTGTTTACATTTTCAGACTGAAATTTTATGAAATTTATTTTTCTCACAGGGGGAATACATATGCGAATAGACGTTACCACTTTGACATTGATTGGGCAAGCAATTCAAAGAGAGAAAAGCCCTACTAATGAGCTTCTCAGTAAATGGGGAGAAATAAATGGTACAATCACAGAAGTATTTCTCATGTTAGCAAAAATGGATCACCAGAGAGCAATGTCAGTAATGGAGCCTTATGGTAAGTTACTATATTTTTGCAGACTGTGATTAACTCTTAGAGTGCCAAGTTTTTAATAATGAATGCATTTGACTCAGTTTTTTTTTAAACTTTTTTCAGTAAAAAATCAACTTTAAAATCTTATCCTGAAGTATGTACCAAACAAAAAGAAATTTTGAATAATAAACACAAACTCAAAGGAAAATGAAGTCAACATAGATTTAATCTTAAAAGTTGAAGTGTTTTCCAGCTAGCAAAAGAATCAAAATCATGGTTTCCAAAGAAAGCAACATGATGTTTTCCAATGAAAAATACTAGGGGTAAACAAGGGGTGAAATTCTGAAATTTTTTTTTAATTCTGACAGAAAACACAATATTTTGAAAATTTGACAAATATCTCAATGGCTCGTAACATACATTTGCAGAAGTTCTGCTGGAATATCCATCATTCACCCTGCTCCCTGATCACTTCTAGAGAGTATACATGACTTCCAAGATTTTCTTTGGAAGTTCTTTGGCATGGGGATCTTTGATGAAATAATCAAGGAAATTCCTTTAAATGTAGAATCTTAAAGTATCGAGTTTCTGAAACAACTTCTTTGGTGACTGAGTTAATTTTGAAGCCTTTCCAAAAGGAAAAAATAGACTTTTAAAACCTTATATTGAAGTTACTACAAAAATAGCTGAAGTTACATATCAAAAGAGCATTTAATTCTGAGCAGTAAGAATTTGGAGAAAGTAAACAAATGTTTTTTAATAAAGGTAAAATTTTGCTGTTTTTTATTTTAATTAAGCAAAGCAAAATTAAGTGTTTATTTATTTCACTATTGTAATAAACATTATGTTAAATCTTTCATTTAATTATTTTTAGTTGTATATGTGCTTGAAGTATGATCTGAATGATTGGATATTTAGTAACTACTGCTAAAGTGCGCTTGGCTATTATGTTTTTTTAATGAAAAATCAACTGAAATTTAAAAGCTTATTCTTAAGTAAACAGGGTGTCCCTGAATTCATGGCCCAAGCATGAGAGGATGGTAGTACACACTGAACCCACTAATATTTGTCATAGAATATGCAGCTGCAAACGCAGCCTGGTCCTGGTAGGGGGTGCAGACGAGGCGACACAGCTTAAAAGCGCTGGATCGGCAAAACCCCATCATTCTCAGCTGCCGATGTGCACGACAAGCCCGGTGTGAATGAGCAGGTATGCCGATCACTACTCCACCGTTGTGCCGCCTGTATCAACATTGGTGGATGGACGTTTCAGCATTTGCTGTAATAATCTCCAATAAATGTCACTCTGGAAACCTCTGTCTGTCCTTCATTTCCGACTCCTCACTGCATTTGCGGCCGCATATTCTATGAAGAATATTGGTGGGTTCGGTGTGTACTACCATCCCCTCACGTTTGGGCCATGAATTCAGGGACACCCAGTATATATATATATATGTTGAAAATGTATTATATTTAAACATTAGCTTGAAATATTAATAAATTAATAAAAGAACATGAATTTAAAATTCTCTGTCATTGAGCAATAAAATTTTAGAGTTTATCCTTCAAACTATTTGCATGTTGAAAGTTCTTAGGAGAAAACTCTCAGAAGCTTTTCGGAGCAAAGACAGCGCTCCGTCTTCAGTGAAGTGATGCTATGTATTGACATTAGGTCTGTTTAGACAAAGAGCTTCTTTCCACATGTCGTGAAGGGCGATTCCAGTGTCTCGGTTGCAGGTGGGAACGCATGAGGTCATTATTTCAATAGCCTTGCAGACTATGGTTCTGTAGAAAGTGGATGCATGTGCAAGAAGTGTGGCGTGCTCCCAGTCTGTTGTTGCTGTGTGTTGCACTGCTAGCTCAGAGGTGGCTGTCATTAGCTTCTTTTGGCTGACATCAGTTTGGTGCTCCGCGGACCTTTCATGTAAAGACCAAATGGTTTTGCTGATGTAGTACACAACGGAATTATCCGGCAAATGTAGGGGAAATCAGTATGTGCCCGATTTTTGAAGTAGGCTATATTTGTCCCTGTCCCTTTTGACTAATTTCTTCAAATCTGGAGCTGGGCTGAAAACAATTTTGATATTATGGGCTCTGAGTAATTTGCGGACCGATTCACATAGGACAGGAACATTTTAAATTAATTTTTGAGCAAGAAGGTCTTTTTAGTTGTATACTTAAAGTCCATCTCTGCGAAATGACCTACTACCAACATTGGAAAACGTTAGTCTTTATGGATAAAACTTGTCATGAATCTGGAACAATTGAGGTTTCTTCTGAATTGCTGACACAACGTTATCCCACAGTCGATCCATCTAACATGCGGCAGCCTCCCTGGCTCATGTCAATGTGTGCTGCGCGCAGCAGAAGTCAAGCTTCTCCTTGCGCTAATACAAGAGAAAAGACAGCACATTTCAAGAATTGAAACAGAGGCCTACCAGGCGCACCAGGACTTCTGCTGGAGGCTACAGCTGCTCTCCCCTCGTGCTTACGGATCTACTGGAAAGGCTCCAGAAGAAAAACGCAAGAATGACACCGACGAAAACATCTTAAAAAGATCCAGTGGCTCTCTCAAACCTCAGATAAGCCTTTTTGCCCTATTTTTAAACCCCTTCCTGTTGTTAATCTGTCCAACAAAATTTTTCTCCTTAACGAACTGGCTGCTCTGGAACATGGCCCTAAATTCAGCCCTTTCCATAGATTGGACAAAAGGAAACAATCTCCGAAATTGAAAATATCATTAGCAATGCGCACGGACATTTGGAAGAGCATAAAATTAATGCTATCAGACAAAACGTCCTCAAATTCATGAAATCCCGACAAAATTTTCCATCCTACTCAGATAGGAATTTTTCATCCGAATATTTTCAGGCATTAAAAAACGTTCAAAACACCCCTGACATTGTTATCACCTTAGCCGATAAAACATGCCAGTTTGTCATAATGGACAAGAATGACTACGATGCCAAAGTTTTGGACTTCATAAATAACTCCCATTGCACCAGTTTAAATATTGACCCCACCAGTAGCATCGAAAACAAGGTCTGCAGGCTAAAAAACAACAGGTGGCTCCCCAAGGACATTAAGAAGAGCTCAGTACCATCCAACTGCCAAGCACCACGAATGTTTGCCCAGTGCAAAGTGCACAAAGATGATTATCCCATCCAGCCGCTTGTGTGCAAAAGAACTTCTCCAACTTTCTTTCTTGAAAAGAATTTGTCGAAATTTCTATCCAACTTCATTTCCGATCACCCATTTTTTGTAAAGTCAACGGCGGAATTTCCAACAGACTCAGGGATCTGACCATTCCTCCCGACAGCAAATTTGTCACACTTGACATAATCTCTTTATTCACATCCACTCCAGTTTTGATGCAGTCATGTTGTTTCGGACAAAAATTATTGAAACACAAAAATTTTCCCTTCCCGAAATCAACGCCATTCATGAGGCTCTAAAACTCGTCACCGAAAACAACTATTTCCAGTTCGGCAACCAAATCTACAGGCAGAACTCAGGGGCCCCCATGGGCTCACCCCTTTCTGGTATCCTATCCGAAATTGTCCTTCAAGATCTTGAAACAAAATTATTCAACTCAGCAGCAATTTTACCCTTCTTCTGGTGTCGCTATTCGACGATATATTTTTAATTTGGAATGGCAGCAATGAGCAATTAAACAGCCTCATTGACTCTGCCAACAATATATATCCCACGATACGCTTTACGAAGGAGGAGGAGAATAGAAGTGCCATCCCCTATTTAGATGTTTTCATCCAAAAAGATGACACAGGAGCCTTGACGACGTTGGTATACCGGAAACCTACCTACATCCCTTCTGTCATACGTGCGGACTCATGCACCCCATAGGCATACAGAATTGCAGTCTTCCGTTCCCTCACACATAGGGCTTTCACCATGTCTTCAAATGAGCAGCTGCTTGAAGAATAAATTTTAAACATCCATTCCATCGCAGCTTCCCATGGCTACAACTCAACAGCAATAGATAAAGTTATCAGTAAATATAGATATAAGAACAGAAGAGATTTGGCTCTCCTCCCAATCTCTGACCCCGAACGTACAACTTTTGCCGGACCTATTTCTTAGTTCCTGTCCTATGTGAATCAGTCTGTAAATTACTCAGAGCACATAATATCAAAATTGTTTTCAGCCCAGCTCCAGATTTGAATAAATTAGTCAAAAGGGACAGGGACAAATATAGCCTACTTCAAAAATCGGGCATATACTGATTTCCCCTACATTTGCCGGATAATTCCGTTGTGTACTACATCAGCAAAACCATTTGCTCGTTACATGAAAGGTCCGCAGAGCACTAAACTGATGTCAGCCAAAATAAGCTAATGACAGCCACCTCTGAGCTAGCAGTGCAACACACAGCAACAATAGACTGGGAGCACGCCACACTTCTTGCGCATGCATCCACTTTCTACGGAACCATAGTCTGCAAGGCTATTGAAATAATGACCTCATGCGTCCCCACCTGCAACCGAGACACTGGAATCGACCTTCATGACATGTGGAAAGAAGCTCTTTGTCTAAACAGACCTAACGTCAATACATAGCATCACTTCACTGAAGACAGAGCACTGTCTTTGCTCTGAAAAGCTTCTGAGAGTTTTCTCCTAAGAACTTTCAACATGCAAATAGTTTGAAGGATAAACTCTAAAATTTTATTGCTCAATGACAGAGAATTTTAAATTATTTTACATTAATTTTTAAGCAAGAAGGTGTTTTTAATTGTATACTTAAAGAACATGAATATTCCACATTTTGTAAAACTGAAATGATATATTCAAGTTGAAATCAAAGACAATTCTGGATCAAATATATATATAACTACTAAAGAAAATGAATACAGCATGGTTCCATTCATCCTGCCATGCATTTCTGGTACATCACCACAGCCTTGCACGATGCAACCTTGCACGATGATGTGCTGCGGTGAGTGGCAGTCATTGCAGTTGCTGGCAAGAGTGCAAACCTGCCTCAGTCAATATGCGATTCACAGTCCATGTTGACATGGGGATGTCCATAGCTGCCTGTACAACACATTGAATGTTGTCTGCTGTGGGTTGTGTGCTGCAACGACTTGCCATTGAATGCAGTGATCAAGGTGTTCGGATGCCCACCAACATGCACCAGTTCTACTACAGTGACACATGTTAGCTTCCTCCAACCATTATTGCCAAATATAGCCAACAGTTATTGCATCCCGATACATTTCTGCATTGATGCGATGTAGCATAGGTAGCCCTATGATGAAACCTCTGGGAAAGGTGTCCGTGTGGTGGTAGGATTCCCGACGATGTCACCCAGGCATTCTCACTCCTTAAATGTGCTTTTGCCATTGAGATAACTCCAATGCAATGGTCTACACACCCAGGTGAGTATGACCAAACTTAGCTATGCCAAGCCATTTTGCCTTGTTATCTCTCTCACCTATCACATTCGTAACTGCACTTGTTTACATAACCTGACTGTCGAGACATACCCACCTATTTGCATGGTACTCCAACAAATACTTTCTTGTGTGGCATTTTCTATGTTGTGCAGTATATTTTAATATTTTGTGTGCAAGTAGCTTAAATTTTGTAAGTTGTCTGTATTATATCAACCAAATTAAAGTGTTTTAATGTTACTGATATTGTTTAATTGTATAGTTGAAATTATACAGAATTTACTGGGCTGTTAATTTTCTTCAACTTTTTGTTTTATATTAAGTTGATTCCAAATATCACAAACTACTTAGAAAAGGAAAGATGGTAACCAGCTCATTCAAGAAATGCTTTGATGATAAAGATCTTCCTAGACCACATTCAACCTGTTCATCAATGGTAAGGTATTAAAGAATAAAATAAACTAACTCCCCTACATATGATGTAACGTAGGTTGAAAAGGTTGATATCATCAATTAGAGGAGATCTTGATCGGTGGCCAGTAGCTCAGTGGTCCAGAACACCTAACATGTTATCAGGAGGTCGTGGATTCGTATCCCACCCGGCTCAAGACAATTTTTCCTCTAAAATTTAAAACGACTTCAAAGTGGTAATTTATAGGTTAAGAATAAAATATAATGTGTAGTGTAAAGAATGAAACATTGCAATGTTTGTTCTTCATCATTGCAAATTAACTTTCAATGTTCATTCCTCTTCTGCAGAGTTTGATATGTATCTTTAACTAGATTTTTTGTAATTGCCTTCCCCCCCATAAAATCTTTCATATTGCAAGCCATCAAGCTCAATTATGTTGAACTTATGACCTTTAATTAGACTGTCTCATATACTCAGAATTCTAATTTTGGATTTGTTACTGTAGTTGTTGTTTGTGCTAAGCAAATATAGGCAACTGTTGATTGAATGTTTTATTAATATTCTCAAATGGGACCATGAATAAAAATATAGTATACACAAATTGTCAAACAAGTCATTAATATGAATTATATATCACCTTATAAATAAACTGAAAACTATTATTAACTCTTACAGGCCCACATCATCTGTATACGTTTGCAGAAGCTGAAATGAGGGCCAAGGACATGTGTATCCATTTTTAGTACAACAAAAAAAAATCCATTTTTAAAAAATAAAAATTACCATTGTAATTTTTTCAATATATATCTTATTAAAATATATTATTCAGGCTTGAAAAATATTTTGTTTTTTAATTTGATGTATATTTTATTAAACTACATTAGCACGCTTGGCTACTGATCTAAGGGACCTGGGTTCAAGCCCCGGATTAGGCATGGATGTGTGCGTCGTTTTTCTGCTGAGGTCCTGCCATCCTCTCAGATCTCCTACAGTGGCATATAAACTGACAGGCTCCTGTCACACCTCTGTGGCAAGCAGCTGCTTGAGGGGGTATTTATTATTTATTTTATTTTTATAAAGCCATCTGATTGCCATTTCTTAGAAGCACTAAATGGTATTGCCGATTTGCTTGTTATTCTTCTGATTTGCTTAAGTAACCTGTTGATTTAAGATCACAAGTTTGATTTTAACTATTATCAACAAATTTTTCCTTAAATTTTTGAAAATCTAAAAATTAACAAAAAAAACTGCTATTTTTAAAAACAGTAGATTTTGTAAGTAATTACAAGGTACTTACCGCAATTTTTTTTTCCATTTCACACTTTTCTGTCATAAACTTATTTCAGTATTCCCAAAATTATTTTCATCATTTTTCCCAGCATTCTATGTATCTTTCCCACTCTTCAAATCTAAACTGGAAGTAAACACATCCTTCTTAGAAATTCTGGGTGCAGCTGCATTTGATTAGTTATGTTCACTGAGGCAAACAAGAAGCAAATGGCTGATACATGCTATCTCTGTTCATCAGTGTTTTTACAGTTTTTGTCCAGCATTTTGGATACCCTTTGTAAAGTTAGTATTTCCTTTTTTATATTTAAATCTTAGTTTTCATTTCAGTAAATTTATTTTCTGAAATTAGCGATCTTTTGGCCAATAGATAAGTATTGATTTTTTTATAGTTATGCTATATCGTATGGCTGGCCTACAACATGTTGCTGTAAATATTTTAACATCCCATTAGGCTATATGTTTTATTATTTTTACTTTTCCAGTAAAACTTTGATCTGGTATCATATGTCTCTCATAGCTCGTAGCTTAGTTTTTGCATAAGCTATCGAGATTTTTATTTCCGTTACCACAGATTTTGCTGCCCTATGGCTCCCTGATATTCGTCCGGTCGAAATTTCATACACAGTGTCCCATCCGTGTGCACTGGCGATTGGTTTAAAAATCAGGTTCTCACTTGGCCCATTGCATCGTTTCTACACAAATTGTGACAGCTTGTGTATCACTTTTAATCTGCATAATTTGTTTCATGCACTAATGGTTAGTTTTCTAAGTATCCCCCCCCCCCTGACATTTTATGATAATTTGAACACGAAGAATTTCCCAGTGTTGCAAAGGTCATTGCTGATTCGGCGCGCACTCTCAGAGCCCATGGCAAATGATCGAGATATTTTTATTTTGTGATTTTGGCATTCTGTAATTCCCGACGTACTTCACCGAAAGGTCCGAAATTTCGCAAGAGGGTTTCCCATGCCTGACCCCATTTTTGGTTACAACTGACGTCAACAATGATCCAAGTCAACACTGGGCAAATTTCTTCCTGTTGAAAATCTGTGCTAAAATGTTGGGGGGGGGGGGGGGGGGGACTTGCAAAATTTATCTTTGGTGCAGTGTAAAGAATATACAGGTTAAAAGTGACTCCCGGGCAGTGCCGGGTAAGTTCAGCTAGTAAGCAATAAAGTTATGTGCCCAAATTAGACTGTAATAAAATTTTCTATATGTGAAGTATAAATATTAAACTGATCCCTACTATAACTTTGATATCCATGCTTATATTTGGTACCTGACACGTGTGTTAAATTTCCTTCATATAAATGATATTTTTGTTTCACTTCAAAATTTCATTAAGTAATCAACTGTTTCTATTATTATTGAAATAAATGCATTTAAAAAATTACCATACTAATCATTAATATTGTATTACCAAAATATAGTGGAATTAAAATTAACACCACTTAGATTTGTGTTGAAAATATTGAAAATGCATTTTTTTAATATATTTTTGCATTATTAGACAAACAAGTGATTCAAATAATTTTAATCCAAAATGTAATTTTCTTCCTTTTCAACAACTTTCTTTGGAATCCATTCTATCAAGCAAAGGAAGCACTGAGATCAAACAGTTATCAGAATTTCATAAGAAGTGAAAACTTCAAAACTGCTAAAATAATTGCTCAAGTATCAGTGGTGTTTAGTAATAATTTAGACTATATAGGAGCCATTTAATCTCAAATCAGGCAGAGGGTATCAGGTGACCCTCACAAATTCGACATAAAAATATATGAGACTACTCTTAGTAGGAACATTGGAATGGCATCTGCTTTCGATGGAAAAATTTTTTTCAAAAGTTATGGCTACTCAAATATAATGATTCTAAAATGGCATGTGTTGTATTTCAAATATTTTGAAAAACTATTCAAACTTTTTCATTTCTTTTTTAATTTAAAAAGAAGATATCTGACACATATATCTGAAAGTTATTTGTTTCTTTTATCACTAATAGAAAATTTATGAAAAATTGCCAAAATAAGGTTAAAAAATGAATTTTTCTCAATTTCTTGTTCATGTTATTGTTTAAATTCTGGTGACAGCCAAATAAGTTACTATTTGGTAGCTAATGCAGTTATCTCTTCATGCAAAAAGTTATGCTTTAATACATTAAATGGTAGTGCCCAAAAAAATTTAAACATTAAGAAGTTGGAAAACTTAAAAAACTGGCACATTTGAAAAATTATTTTAAAAAAAGACCACATCCAAAAAACCTTAAGCTTTTACAAATTAAAGACTTAAATTACTCTGATAAAAACTTTGATGTACTGTAGTTTAACAATATGTTTCAGGTGTAAATGGTAGAGTTACTGCTTACGAATGTTGCATATCTCATCATCACTTCATCCAGTGGATACACTGTTCAAAGTGTAAATCACAACACTGAAGTAGAGATATGTAAATTGCAGAAGGCAATTGGACATTGGCATCTACTGTAAGTATTGATGTGTAAATCACAGGAGGCAATTGGACATCAGAGATATGCAAATAATCAAAGTTCCACAGCGAATGGACACATAACACCCAGCCAAGCTGTAAAAAAATACCGGTGTCTACAAATTTATATCATAGCACAACTGACAATGAGTTTGGAGTGCATGCTGTGAAAATGTTTTGAATATACCTTGGAGATGCGAGCAGGACTCTCAAGTGCAATTAATGCCTTCTAAGAGAGAGTGAATCATCGATATGTGAGAGCTCAGATTGAGCCTTTGAGCAATCACCACACACATGGGGTGCAATATGAGCACCACAGTACAACAATATATCTTACACAACATCATGGAGTACCAAATAAATCAAATGACAGGTACAGGACCAACACCCCACACCACAGACTGACCCTTTCACTACAGTGATTATGCTGCAGAGTGATTTGCAGACTGTAATGGGTACCATGATTATTTACATGATGCAGGAATGAGACCGAGATGTCCAATATGTCATCTGCTGTTGCAGCAACATCATTGGTTATGCTATCTCCACTGGTGTCGAGCAAGGCAACATTGGACTATGAAAAAAAGGAGAGTGTTGTTCAAGATGAGTTCCAATTCTGTTTCAGCATGCCAGATGGCCATTCGTCTGCATGGCAGTGGTGGCGTCAATGACATGAGGAAGCCTGTTCCATTAGCTGCCATATGGCTCCCCACCATGGTACAATAGGATGGGATGGCATCACATATGGTGGCCGGACACCTCTGCTTCATGTTTCTAGTGTGCTAACTACAAGACATTACATCAATGACATTGTTAATCCTGTGGCACGACCCTTACCACCATGCATGGACTGATTCTGTAGCAGGACACCACCACCCCACACACTGCAGTGCAATGATGGACAGTCTCCAAGGTGTGGACATTCTCCCATGGCTGCCACACTCCCTGGACTTGTTGCTCATTGAGCATGTGTGAGACCTTATGGATCGCTGCCTTTGCAAGCTCCCTCTGGTGATGAACCTGGTACAATTGTGTGCCTAATTGGATGCTGTTTGGAATGCCATACCGCAGGACACCATTAGCCATCTGATTGATGGAATGCAGAGACATCTATAGGCATATATAACTGCCTGAGGTGGGTCTACTATGTGCTGATGAATTTGCAATAAATGCATGCACCATGCACTCTCACATTCCATTTTTTGATCATTTGCACATCTACTGTCTGTTAGCTTTGGGCATATACATCATTTCCTTCACAGTGTTGCAATTTCCATTTTGAGCATTGTAAATACAATGCAGTTAGTGCATGTTGTGATCAGTTTCACTTTAACCTGAAAGTATCATTAGTAATGCATTTTTTTTTTCTGCTCCTGTGATGGTAAGAATATGATGGACACATTTTTACAGGGAATATTTGTGGTCATAGATGTTTATAATGTTATACATATATGAGGAGTATTCCAAAATTTATCAGATTATGGAAATAAAATTGAACTGGAGGAGCTCATCTCCTAATGTTTACTATGACCTTTGAAGTACTTTCCTTGGGTGGATGTGTATACTGTTTCCAAATGAATCCAAAAGAGATCTTTCCAGCTCCTGAAACAAGTCGCATAGTCTGCTTTTTCAGGGGGTTTTTAGTCCTTGTGTTACATTATCTTTAATTGAATGAAAGGGTTAAAACATTAAGTATTAACTCATTCAGTTCTATAGTAGACACTGGAGATGTCCTGTAGACATTGAATATTATTTCATCATTCAGTTCCATTTTATCTCCATAGTCTAATAAATTCTGGAACACCTCTTGTATATGTACAATATTGTATACATCAAATTGAAAGAAATGGGAAACGATGTATAAACATCTATTACCACAAATGTTCCCCATCAAAAGTCAAATGTGTGTGTCATATTCTCATCCAGGGGAACAGAAAAAAATGCATAACTAATGATACTTTCAAGTTAAAGTGAAACTGATCACAATATGTGCTAATTGTATTGTAGTTATCTACTGGATGGGACAATAACACATTCAGATATTATGCAAAGTTCATAAATAACGAGTAAAACATTTGTAGAAAAGAGTTTCTTTAACATACAGGTATAAAGTTGATCTAATCTTTTTTTCTTGAAGCAGCATCTTGATTTTCCAAGCTCCTCCAATGTTTTTTTTTAATTATAAAGAACTTGGCCGAATTCAATACACCTCAGCAATATCGGCTTTCTTTGGCTTTCCTCACTTTTTTTGTGATTTAATCTTTCTGTGCCAAATTAAGAACTTTTCGTTTTGTGATTCACTGTTTTCTTGCCATGCCACTGGGCAGGGGTGGCTCAGTCGGTAGCACACTAGGCTCATAATCAACAATTCCCAGGTTCGAGTCCCAGCTGGGTCAGCATTAAGATTTATCTTTGCAAAACTCCCCACCCTGTCCTTGATCAGTAGGGGACACTGATGGGCTTGGAAAGGCCGCTCTCTATCGGATGGGACATTAAGTCATGGGCCCCTTGTGCGGGAGAGCCATACCCTGTACACATTAAAGAACACGCTGGATGGCCTTGATGGGTGGCTATCTGTCTCCCAACAGCTGTTCCAGTGGGTCCCTCCCCCAACTTTCTCTGAGCATTCAGGGTCCTTCTGACCTGGCCATTTATCCTATTGTGTACAGAAAAGTGCCACTCAGAAGTAAAACAAACCAAGCCCTACCACCTCCACAGTGCCACCTCCACTGTATGACAGTGAGCAAAATGAAAAATTTCATTGTTTAATTGTCCCTGGATTATCTTGGTTTATTTCTTTTCTTTAAATTTTGTGTTGATCCAGCACCTGGGGTGTTTTATAGATCTTTACTGACTTGATTCTTAACCCTTTCTAGGTTGATAAACATGTCCCCTCACCTAGGAAAGGTGAGACAAAACCCCAGAGATCAAACAGCCTAGAAAAGTGCATTATTGGAGAAAGGTGAATTTTCAGGGAGTGGGGGGACTACTCTGTATGCCCTGACTAAAAGAATCCTTAATGAAAAATAGTTCAGTATATCAGTAAAAAATGGCAAAGTTATTTGTAACAAAAGTACCTAAATATAGTTTTATAAGTGAAATTGAAAGAAATGGGATTTGCTTCTTTACAGCCATAATTTCATTAATAAGCAGGTTTGACTGTACCTACTCATCAAATTGTTTTACTTCATCAGCTGTGTAAGCAAACATATAAGAAGCATGTGAAAGGAACAAAGTTGAAGGAGATCAGTTACTATTTAAAAACTAATAATCTTATACAAATTTCTGGATGTTAATAAAAATGTATTTAAAATTCTTTTAAACAAATGATTTTAGTAAAGAAATGAAATTTTATTTTGAATCAACTAATCTGAACAATTCAATAGTTGGAACACACTCAACATTAATTAGTTCAGATTATCAAGGTAATACTCTATTTGAAAAATAAAAATACACATGATAATAAGTTTGATTTTTTTCTGAATTTTGCACTTTTTAACAGTAGTAATTCATACTAATGGGTGATTGGAAAATATAAAAAAAAATATATTATTAGCCTTATAAAACACGAAAAACATATCTCATTTATCTCTTAAAATGAAAAAGCTGGATTTTCTTATCACAAATTAAAGGGCAAATCGTCCAGTGCATTATAAAATGAGTTATTTATTATTACTATATTGAAATATTGCTGAAAATTTTAAAAATAAGTACTATTAAATAAAATTTAATTACATTCTATACTGTTAAAATCAAATGCTCTAAAGCATATTCTACACTACATCATTGTATTCAACAGCATGTATGAGCTATTAGCTTATTGCTAGAATCATATAAGATGTTCCACTAGAGAAGATTTAAGTGCTATATTCTGCTTATAGTTAAAGTATTTCAGGTTCTTAGCTATATACTCACAAGAAGGTTGCATTTAGATGGCATATTGTGCAATAGACATCTCGCAAAAGCAGGCTGGTACACTTGACACACTTGATGGAGAAACATAGTCCTCTTATTTGCGGTGCACTTGTTGATATTGAATTCTTGTTGTCTTAAATCCTTGCTGTTGACTCATATTGCAGGTGGGCCACTATTCCATTTTCAGGATCTGTAGTCATTTTAATCACTGATGGTCAATTTGTTAATAAAGTCCAGGTTTTAAGTTTGCAACTTCTTACTTGATGAATTATCAGTAGAAGAAATTACTTAAAGGATAATGTCCAACCCCACCTTCTCGTGGTGCAGACCATTAGTACCTTTCAAAAGAGATACTCTCTTATGGAAGTGAATGGAAGTGGAGGGCTGCCAGATTAGTGTGGCCTACTGATCTGGACAACTATGGCTAATTTCTTTTTTTTTCTACCCTGCTGAGGAGTGGTCAACCACACAGGGTCCTGGTGCTGACCTATAAACCCACTGGACTGGACAGATATATGGCTCTGAGCTCGATTATGGATCCTGATTTTGCTGCACTGGTGGGCTTCTGTGGAGGGAAAATCTTCCGCTGTGTTTTCTCTTTGTTTGTGGGTTGACAGCCCCAAGTGAATAGATTCACGGGATATGTTTATCAGCTGGTGGATAATCCTCAGCAGAGATCATCACAGGCGCCTGAACTCTTTGCTTCTACTGGCATCGTCAAATTCTACATTGGAGGATGTCTTCTAGTGTAGATGGCTTCAGCCTTTAGTGGTGGGGGAACAGGTCTTTGCCCCATGTCTGCGATTAGGGGGCTGTTTGATATTGTCGGCATTCCCTCTCTCAATAAACATAGTTTCTTTAAACATCCCTCTAACCATTTTCTCTCCATAGGTAGTTGGAATGTGAGGACTCTGCACTAAGCTTTTCCTCTTGATGTCCTCACACAAGAATTCCACCATTATAATTTAGATATTCTCTGCTTGCAAGAGACCAGATGAACAGATAAAAGTCAGATTCATAAAAATAATCTTAAATTTCTCTTTTCAGGAAGACACGATAATAAGCATCACCAAGGTGTGGGTCTGCTTCTCAGCAAACATGCTAGTGATGCTCTTCTAGGATATGAGTGCATTAATGAAAGATTTCTTACAACAAAATTTCAGACAAGACTTGAATGTTATCTGCTGTTATGCCCCCACTGAGGATGAGAAGGATAGATTTTACAGACAACTTCAGGATATTTTGAATTCTGTCAAGAAAGGAAATATTACCCATGTTCTAGGTGACTTGAATGCCAAAATTGGTACTGACTCTGACCTTTGGGGAGGAGTAATAGGCCCTTTTGGTATTGGTAGCTGCAATGGGCAACATCTCCTATAGGTAAGTAAACTCAATGGTGTCAGAATAACTAACACTTATTACAAACATTGCGACATACATAAGTACACATGGGTTTCACCTGATGGGCTGCATAAGAATATGATTGATTATATATTAACAGCAAATGGACTAGTTCTGTTAGGAATACCAGTTCATATAGTCCCCTATATGAACTGAATCTGACCATTACCTTGTTAAAAGTGTCTTGCAGCTTAAACTTAAAAAGTGTTGTGCTAGGGTTAATAATTTTACCTTTAATTCTGAAGCTCTGAAAGACCCAGTTATAGGTAAAGCTTACCATGATAGGTTACTTAGTCATTATGACAGTCATGGTTTGCTTACTACTGAAGTTGAGGAAGAATGGGACCATTTTAAACAGGCTTTTTTGGAAACTAACAGTACTCTTTTAGGGAAAAAAGGAGCAGAGGAGGCAGAATTATTTAAGTGATATGGCAGTTGAGCTTATTTGAGAAAGAAAGAACTGCAGGAATGTCCTTAATCAATATACTGCTAGTCCTAATAGAAAGCACAGAGAGCTTAATAAACATATAAAGGATTAGTTAGCTGCTGATAAGAATCTTTGGCTTTATGGCTTGGCTGACAAAGCTGAGGAAGCAGTTAGACAGCACAACAGCAGAGAGCTGTGCCAGATAGTTAATTTTTGTGTGGTTGAAAACGGACAGGTATACAGGGATTGAAGGATAAACAAGGTAAGGTTGTAGAAAGTGAGGATTCTGTCATGGCAAGGTGCAGGGGTGTAACCTTGGGGGGATGCGAGGGAGGCTCCCCCCAAAGTAACTCGGAGTTGGCAAAATTTATAAAATCTTGGTGAGTTGTGAAAATTTGAAATTTATTTTGGAAAATTAAGGGGAGTTGTGAAAATCGTGGCAACTTGGCAAATCTAAGGCAGTTTGGAAAATAGAGATGGCAAAATTTAGAGCAGTTGGCAAAATTCGAAGCCACTTAGTAAAATACAGGTGAGTTGGCAAAATCTTAGTGAGTTGACAAAATTCAGAGTAACTTGGGGAGTTGGCAAAATCGGGACAACTTGGCAAAATCTTGGGGAGTTGGCAAAATTCGGAGTGACTTGGCAAAATGTGGGAGTTAGCAAAATTTAGGTGAGATGTGAAAATTTGGATTTTTTTCTGTAAAATTATGGCGAGTTGGCAAAATGCAGGAGAGTTGATAAAACTTAGGGAGTTGGCAAAATCTAGGGGCTGTTGGCAAAATTCGGAGTGACTTGGCAAAATTGTGGAGAGTTGACAAATTCAGGTGAGATGTAAAAATTGCCATCTTTTTTCTGTAAAATTATTGTGTGTTGGCAAAATCGAGGCAACTTCGCAATATCTAGGAGAGTTGGCAAATCTTGAGGGAGTTGGCAAATTTCAGAGTGGCTTTGCAAAAATCAGGTGTGAAATAAAATTGGGATTTTTTTTCTGTAAAATTGTGGCGAGATGGCAAAATCTAGGGCAGTTGTCAAAATTCAAATCCACTTGGTAAAATACAGGCGATTTGTGAAAATTGGGATTGTTTTTGTGAAATTAAGGAGAGTTCACAAAATCGAGAAAACTTGGCAAAATCTAGGGAAGTTGGCAAAACTGGAAATCACTTGGTAAATACAGGGGAGTTGTGAAAATTGTGCCTTGTTCAATTAAGGAGAGTTGATAAAATTCGAAGTGACTTGACAAATTCAGGGAAGGTGTAAAAATTGCGATTTTTTTTCTGTAAAGTTACAGCGGGTTGGCAAAATCTAGAATAGTTGACAAAATTCGAATCCACTTGAAGTAATATGTAGGCTAGTTGTGAAAATTGAGATTTGTTTTGTGAAATTAAGGAGTGTTGGACAAATTATTGAGGAAACTTAATGTAGGGCAGTTGGCAAAATTCGAATCCACTTGGAAAATACGGGCAAGTTGTGATAATTGAAATTGGGTTAGAGAAATTAAGGATAGTTGACCAAATTCGAGAAAACTTGGCAAAATCTTGGGCAGTTTGAAAATTTTGAAGTGAATTGGCAAACTTAGGAGAGATGTAAAGATAGGGATTAGTTTCGTGAAATTAAGGAGAGTTGGCCAAATCAAGGGAAAAATTCACACCAACTTTGCTACAATTCAGATGAAATGTAAATATTGAAATTATTTCTGTGAAATTATGGCTAGTTGGGGAAATTGGAAGTTAAATGGCAAATTACGGTTAGTTGGCAAAATTGGAAGTCAAATGGAAAAATGCAAGATACAGAGCGAAAATCTAAGTAAGTTTTCTCATTGCTCAGTTGGCAAAATTTCAATTTGGAGTTGGAAAGTTTTTGATTTCTCCCCCCCCCCCCAATCATAGTCCTTCGCTACACCCCTGGCTAGGTGGACTAAGCATTTCAGTGATGTTCTAAGCTATGTGGTTAGTTCTACTCCCATTGTTTGCAATGATGATAGATGCATTGATGGCTTTAATGTTGGCCCTATAACACAATCTGAAGTTATTTTGGCTATTTCTAAACTTAAACTTCATAAATCCCCAGGGGTAGTAGAAATTACTATGAAAATGCTTAGAGCTGGGAATGTTTCAATTACCACTTGGATGACTGAAATTTTGAATATCTTTTATGATAAAGGCAATCCTAAGGAGTTTACCAGAGCTATATTATCCCTATTTTCAAAAAAGGTGATCGTAGTTCTTGTGATAACTATAGGAGTATCAGCCTACTCTCTGTTCCAGGGAAAGTTCTTTCCATGATTGTGCTTAATAGAATTACGAATGTGGTTGACAGGCAATTGCATGGTGAGCAGTGTGGATTCAGAAGTGATAGGGAATGTGTGGATCACATATTTTCACTTATGTAGATTCTTGAGAAATGTTTAGAGTTTCAGAAACATTTGGTTGCTAGCTTTGTTGATTTCATAAAAGCTTTCGACTCTGTTGACGTCATATTTTGTGATTGATTGTGAGATCGTATGGCATACCAGACAAGTTAGTTAACATAATGAAAGCTCTCTATAATAACACTGAGTCGTGTGTGAGAGTTGGTAAGGCTTGTAGCAATTGGTTTAGCATTACTTCTGGTGTTGACAAGAGAGCATTTTGTCACCTTTTCTATTTAGTTTGGTTATTGATTATGTTATGCGAAATTCACTTCAGGGGAAAGATTTTGGCCTTAAATGCACTGGAGATACGAAAATATCTGATTTAGATTATGCCGATGATTTAGCCCTTTTGGCAATTGATGTTGATGAGATGAACTCTTTCATTAGATCTGTTGATGAAACTGGTAGGAGAGTAGGTTTGGTTATAAACAGAGAGAAAACTGAAGTGATGAAAATTGGCCAGGCAGACTGAATGGTTGCAGTTTTGAGCAGGTGTCACAATTAAATTATCTTTTGAGCTATGCAACAGATACTGGTGATGTGCAGCATGAGATTAACAGATGAATAGGGATTGCTGGTGGGACTTTTAAGAATCTGTGGAGAGTGTGGAGAAATTGATATATACAGTGAAAGACTAAAATTAGACTGTAAAATAGTTTGGTTCTTTCTAGAGTTAGTTAGGGTAGTGAAACTTGGAAGCTGTGTAAACAAGATAACAGGAAACTAGACGCTTTTGATTCTAGATGCTTACGCAGTATCTTGGGCATTAGGTGGTTCAACTTTGTAACTAATGATGAGGTTAGGCAAAGGAGTTTGCAACCTCCTTTAAGCAGCATATTGTACAGAGAGATACTCTGTTGGTTTGGCCATGTTGCCCGTATGGATAATTATAGATTAGGAAATAGGGTTATGAACAGTGTGCCTGAAGGCCTCAGAAAGAGGGGGAGACCTAGGATGCGGTAAACAGACAATGTCAAACAGGATCTTATTAGAATTGGTGTGCAGTGGCCAGATACAGCAGATGTAGCTCAGGACAGACTTGCTTGGAGAACCAAATTGCACGGTCTGGTTGGACCTCTGTAGCCCATGGCTGCTTGAGGATGATGATGATGATATTTAAGAGCACAGTGCAAATTTAAAGGCATTTGAATTAAAAATAGGTTGAAGTTTCAACTTAATATATTTAAATTAGCGTTTAAAATCATATTAACAGTTAAAAACCACCATAGTGGAGAAAGTGGTCTTTAACTGTTAATATGATTTTAAATGCTAATTTCTGCTACTGATAATCCATCAAGTAAGAAGTTGCAAACTTAAAACCTGGACTTGATTAACAATTGACCATCAGTGATTAAAACAACTATAGATCCTGAAAATGGAATAGTAGCCCAACTACAATATGTTCGAGTGATTAGCGCACTTGGCTACTGATCTGAGGCACCTGGGTTCAAGCCTGGATAAGGCATGGATGTTTGTGTTATTTTTCTGCTGAGGTCACGATATCCTCACAGATCTACTTTGGCATATAAACCGACAGGCTCCTGCCAGAACTCTGTGGCAAGCAGCTGCTTGAGGATTTTTTATCTATCAATTATTTCATTCTTCATCAACTTATTCTATCACCAGAATTTCTAGCATAAATATATTATTTGCAATATTACTTTAAGTTTTATACTTTCTACATTTAGTGCCTTCTAACAATGGTAAAATAAGGCCATTTTAAGAATTTGATAACTATGAATCATCATATTTTGTTAATACCTATTCAACTCAAAAAGAATTTTTCATTAATCACTTAAAACAAAAAAATTGCATTTTCCCACCCACCCTTATAAGGGGCCAATGTCTACTGCTAATTTAAACCCCTTCATCATCACACTCCACCTAATGTATCAAATTTCTAGCCCAAAATCATCATCTGCAATATTAGTTTAAAATTTTGCACTAACAGAGGGCACAATTAATGCTAAAAGTATGAATCATAATAGTTTATCAATACATATATAACCCAAAAAAAATTTTTCTCCAAAAACACAAAAATTTCTACAGGGGTAAAAGTGAATATCATTGTTGTCAATGCAAACTTCATGGCATTCAGATTTCTCAGCCAAAATTTTAAATTTCTACCTATTTACATCACTTGCAATAGTTTGCAATTTTCAACTTTTTCCACCATTAGAGAGTACAATTATAACTATAGGAAGATTCTGAAAGTGCTAATAGTAATATTTTGTCATTTACCTATCCAACCCAAGAAGCATTTTTTTCTAAATACAAAAACAGTTCAATGTCTATAGACGGATGGACAACAAAGTGAAAAGATTAGACTGTTTTTTCTGAAAATGAGCTAAAAATAGTGTATTATTATTCATTCCCAAAATATTTTTAATGAAACAAAGTTAAACTTAATGTCATTCACTAAGTATTTAATTGTTATTAAACTGTTTAAGTATCAGGATAAAGATGAGTGTAGAGGAAAAATTATCTTCAATCAAGTGGGATCTCAACCTATGACCTGATGACCTGTCAGATATTCTGACTGATGAGCTACCAGTTGCCGATCAATCCTTTACTGCTGATGTTATGATATTAAGGGATATTGATTAATTACTATGATATTAAGGACTATTAATTTTAAGGGAGAAATGAGACCATCAGGTCAGTCACTCTTTTGAGTGCATTTGGGAAATCTGTTTCTTCGGAGTAATCCCAGGCATGTGCACACAACCAGCTATGCTTCAAGAGCTTCCTAATTGATTTTTTTTTTTTGAGCAAATCCACTTCTGGTACAATCATTAGTATCTGGTACTTAGACAAATGGATCCATAGCTTATCATTGATGTACTAAATATTTTATCACTATTAAGCTGTTTAAGTAACAAGATGAAGATAAGTTCCTCTACACCAATCTTCATCCTGTTACTTAAACAGCTTAATATTCATTTATTTAGTATTTATCTTAATATCATAAGTCTGAATATAAAATTATCAAAAATAGGTGCAAGATTTCATACTAGAACTAATTATAGATAGTAAAAGTACATTAGAAGGTGAAACAGAAAACTATGGTAAGTAGATGCTTGAGAAAAAAATTTATCAGCATGCCATACACAATACAGACTGCAGTTTACTTACAAGAGAGAGGTGGCTCAGTCAGTAACACATCAGGTTCATAATCTGCAATTCACAGGTTCGAGTCGCAGCTGTGCCAGTGTTGATTTATATCTGTCAATCTCCACCCTGCTCAGTCAGTAGGGGACCCATGGACTTGGAAAGTCAGTCTGTTGGATGGGACATTAGGCTGTATGCAGGAAAGCCATACCCAGTGCATATTAGAGAACATACTGGATGGCCTTAATGATAGGCTTCCAGCTGTCTCCTAACAGCTGTCCAAAGGGTCCCCTTCTCTGAGCCCTTGAGATCCTTAGGACCTTACCATTTAACCCATTGTTTGCAAAAATGCACCATTCAGAGATAAAGCAACCCAATCTGCATAAGAAATATGGACTTTGAATTTCATATTCTGTTTAATACTGGAAATAATTTTTTGTTTAAGTTTCTTATGTTAAAAAACAAATGTTTAAAGTGATGTATAATTTTTCTTGTTTAATAATTTTAAACTGTCTCAATAGATTTCCATGGCTTCAAACCAGAATGTGTGGCAGGGTCATAAAGGAGAAACTGTGATGTCCAAAGAACTAGGAGCATGTGGAAATTCTATTTCAACTAGTCATTCAAAATTAATAAATGACACTGTAAACCTTAATCAGAGTTTGAGTTCTGTGTCTCTTCAGTCAAAACTAAATTGTTTAAATTATTCACATTCCAAAAGTAAAGTTCCACAGGGAAGAAAGTAAATATGCCTTTTTTACTTTTAGAATATATTGATAAATTATTAAATGCTTTAAAATTCATAGTATTTAAAAAAGATATGCCATTTTGCAAGCATCATTAAACTTTAAGTTTGTATGACAATACTGTCTCTTATGGCTCTACATCATTTGTAACAGATATTACCAGGAATAGGAAAAAAAACCTAGGATGTTCAATTATAAGAGCAACTGAAAATTATGTTCTGGGGACTAGATCACCATGTCATGGTGATATAGTCCCCAGAACATAATTTTGGTTCCATCTGCATATATAGAAGGACCACAAGTATCAATTTAGTCATTGCCCCCTAAATAACTGTTTAATATGCTTCTGAGAGATGGATATCAACTGCAAAGCTTTCCTATATGTTTATTCATCTCTAGGTATGAAACAAGGGATGTACTATGTATTTTAGAGCCGATATAAATATCATACAGTATGCATATCAATTACAATAGAATCCCATTATATTCATACTTGTCCCAAAGCTTTACAAAAATTGTAGGTTAGACTGCACAAAATGTAATCTGTGAAAATGAAAAGTCTACACCTAATATTGAAAATTTTTACAGGCAAATCAATGCAGGTTATTATGCCCAAATATGAAAATTTATGGTGTTACCACAATACAAAAACTGAATAAACAGTCTACCCTGATAGTTAAATTAAAATGCCAGGATACCATACATTTTCAATTTTGGATGCTTCCACACAGGATTTGTCTGGAATTCAGCAACAACTATAACATTCAAGCTGATACTTGCCACTGATGTTCATGTGTTCCTTTTTTTTTATACACTATGAGTTTCTTGTTTTTTTTCCCTTGCATTCTTAAAGGTTGATTCTAATACAGAAATACTTGAACACAATGCAGCAACAGGGTAAGAACCATGAGGGTTGACAAAGTGTCTGTGATTCAGTGTCTTTTCTGAGAGTATGAGTTGCATTTGTTCGATTTTCTTCCAGAGCTCTTTTTAGATATACTGCTCACAAAAATTAGGGGATATTTCAAAATGAATATGAAGCGATAATATATCACCTAATTTTTGTGAGCAGTATATTTTAATACACCAAACAAAATGTCAAACTGAAAGTGTTATTTCACTACAGAACTAAACAAAATTCTCATGATTTTGACTTGGTAAGAAGAATGGGAAGCTGAGTGCTTGCTACAAAGAGATGATACATGCATCTCTGTGAAAAAGCACTCTTGATTTGCATTCTCATGTAGACATGGACAAACATAAGAATGCAATTCAAGGAGAAATATTAACAGCTTATACAACCAGGTAACAAATTAGAGAATGCTCTTACTGCAACAGAATATGCTTTTGCATTTCATTGTTAATATATGATATACCATGATAGTTTCAGCTGAATGAATTTTCAGATCTATCTTGTTAAAGACATTCCTTGATTTTGAAGTAGCCCAGAAATTTTCAAGAGCTTGAACCAAGTTAGAAGCAAATATCAACTTCATACCTGCACAGCATACTGCAAAGTTGCTAGAGATGGAAATTAATCATAGTTTGGTTAAACTGATTCCAGTAATTCAGTATTTTGACTACAAAAATGGCAGTTTGCATTTAAAATTAATTGAGGTTCATAACAATGAGGCTGTCAATACAATTTGTTCAGTATGTAAAAGAAATTCATAAAGAATGAGTTGTTTAAGAAGTGTACTGCTTTTATAGGTGATAACTTTTTGGACAACTCTGGCACAATTACGAAGGAATGAATGAGTTTACAAGCTTAAAAAAGTTCTTGCAGTAGTTTGCCCATCCACATTTTAAACAACTGTGTTCATCATGCTGCAGAAGCAATGAATGTTAACATTCAGAATATTATTTTAAACTTTACCACTATTTTTGTATCTAAACCATTGCAACTGAGCAACTCAAACAGTATTGTGAATGCAGAAAGCTGCTTTTTCACAGTAAGACAAAATGAATCATAATTTCCAACTTTACAAGGCTGATACAGATTTTCCCAATCTTTGAACTTGTTTTTTCTTTCACAGAAAACACCACTCACTGTACATACAACCTGAATAATCTTCAAGCAGCTATGGATGTCAAATTAGATTATGTAAATTAGTCTTCCATAAATATCTGTTGTGAGGTACAGTTGTTGCATTTGGCCATTGTAGGCCACTTCTAACAAGATCCTGTTTGATGTCTGTACACTGCATTCTGTATCTTTCTATTTTTCTGAAGCCTATAGGTACACCATTCATAACCCTATTATCTGCAGCCATGCATATGAGCATCATAGCCAAACCAATGCAGTCTCCCTTTGTGCAATATGTCATTCAAAAGTTACTAATTTCTACACTTAAACTCATCATTGCTTACAAAGCCACCTAATATACACTGAAGAGCCAAAACATTATGACCAGTGCATTTATGCAAATTGAAGCAGCAGCAGGTAAACGACGGTTCGTGTGAAGGTCATGAAATGGTATAGATAACACCTGATACTGAGCTCTGTTAATCAGTGTTATTCTTGTTCTTCAGATGGGAAAGGCAGCGGACTTAAGTGAGTTTGACAAAGGCCAAATTGTAATTTACTGGGTACTTCCGAGATTTACAGAGCATTTCCGAGACAGCAAGACTTGTGGGGGCTCACTGTCAGCCATGGTTAGTACCTTCAAAAACTGGTCTGAGAAGGGAAAAACCACAAACCATTGGCAAGTTGTGAGCCAGCCACAGCTCAAGTAATGCTAAAGGTGAAAAAAGCTATCCCATATGGTATGAGCCAACAGAAGGAATATTGTGGCACAACTCACCCATAATTTGAATGCTGGTGACAGGAGTAATGTGTCACAACACACAATACATCCAACCCTGCTGAAAAATGGGGCTGCAGGCCACTCTGAGTGTCCATGCTTACCTCAGTTCAGCATCAAAACTGGACTTTGAATGATTGGAAGAAGGTCATCTGGTCTGATGAATCTCATTTCCTGTTGCACCATTTGGGTAGCCGAATACGTGTGCATTGTTTACTTGGGGAAGTGTTGGTACCAGGATGCACCATGGGATATAAACAAGCTGGTGGAGGAAGTGTAATACTTTGAGCATTGTTCTGCTGAGAAACTCTGGGTCCAATCATTCATATGCAGGAAACTACGATGTCTACCACCTACCTAAACATCATTGCAGACCAAGTGCATCCTTTCATGGCAACCATAGTGCCTTCTTTCAGCAGGATAATGCACCATGCCACACTGCCCGGATTGTTCAAGAATGGTTGCAGACTTCCAGGTGTTGCCCTGGCCTCCAAATTCCCCAGACATCAATCCAATCAAGCATCTGTGGTTTGTGTTGGAACAGCATATCCAATCTGTGGCAGCTCAACCACGTAACTTACAAGAGTTAAAGGATCTGCTGGTAATGTCTTGGTACCAGATACCACAAGACACCTTTAAAAATCTTGTAGCATCCATGACTCACCGGGTAAGAGCTTTTGGTAGCACATGGAGGACCAACATCATATTAGGCAGATAGTCATAAAGATTTGGCTCTTCAATGTATATATATTCCACAATACTATGTAAGCAATTAGAATCAAATTCATAAAGTTTCCTGTCATCTTGTTTACAGAAGGTCCAAGTTTCACTACCATAACAAACTTTTAGAAAGGACCAAACTAATATGTAACCTAATTTTAGTCTTGGCGAATATACTTATTTTTGCACAATCTTCACAGATTCCGAAAATTTTCAGAAGCAATCCCTGTACTTCTGTTGATCTCATTGTCACACATTACTAGTAACTATTGCACAACTAAGATAATTAAAATGAGTCACATGTAAAGGATGCAGCTATTCATAACAACTGAAACATAATCTACCTGACCATTTTTTATAGCTTTGGTTTTCTATCTGCTTATCCAAACTACTCTAGTACAAGTCTCAACAACAGCCCTAATGAAAAAGTTCATCTCTTCTACATCATTTGCTAAAAGGGCTAAATCATTAGCATAATCTAAATCAGAAATCTTTCAATTCCCTAGACCAGCGCTTCCCAACCTTTTTTACATCACAGCACAAACTTTTAGAAAGGAGCAAACTAATACGTAACCTTATTTTTAGTCTTTAGGTGAATATTTAGAGTCTAACATTTATACGGCACACATTTTCAAAAAGCAGAGGTTATGTTAATATTACAAAGAAATTTTACCATAATTTGTATTATATTAAAATTATAAACAAGCTATTATGATCAGATTAAACTATTTTCTACAAGGTTTATAATGTTCAAATATAAGAATATTTTTTAAAAACAAATAAAATTTAAGTTTTAAATTAAATACTTGCGATTGTTTTCTTGAACATAACTCTTTTATGTTAGGAACAGTGCTTGAAACAGCTACTCACAATTCCTGATCTAAAGTTTTCTCAGATGATCATTTTACATTTTTTTATGGTTACCATTGATGGAAAAGTTTGTTCACATAAGTAGGTATAGCAAATGGCATGAGAATATTCTCAGCAGGATATCCAAGTGATGGAAACTCCTCTTTTGTATTTAACCAGAATTTCATTAATTCAGTTCCTTTAAATTGGAGTTCCTGTATATGGTCGTTTTTTAAGTCAATGAGTTCTTCTTTTACCTTCATTGACATATTCAGACAGAATATATTTCTTCAGATTGTATTGTAAATGAATTTTGAACCCAATTAAACTTTTTCATATTGGGTATTTCAAAATAATGATGAAGTTTCTCCTGAAGCATATAAAAATGACTCTCCACCAATTTCAATATTGTGCTTGATGTGGGAATAAACAGCGAAATTGAACCATTTTTTTTTTACTTCATTTCTCCATAGCTGAATTTTAGTTATGAATGCATTTACTTTATCAGAACAGCTTAATACATTTTCATGTTGTCCTTGTAATTTTTGATTAAATTCATTTAAATGTTCAAAGATACAACTAAATAAGCTAATTTGTTAATCCAATGATCATTTTAAAAAAATTCTGCATATTGAAAATCATTTTTGAAATAAAATTTTAATTCCTTTTTTCAATTCGAAAACTCTGGATAAAACTCTTTCTCTGGATAACCAATGTGCTTCAGTCTGAAAAAGTAAAGAGTGATGTTTTGCTCTCATTTTGTCCCATAAAGCAGAACCTATATGTTGCAAATAAAGTCTTTTCATTAATTATTGCAATTTTTTTTTGCAACACACTCTCGTCACGGCACACCGGTTGGGAAGTACTGCCCTAGACCATTTATGGCCTAAAGCTTCCTCTTGAAGTAAATCTTCATGACATAGTCAATAATCAAAAGGATGGGGACTAAAGAGAAATGGAGATAAAATCCACCATTGTCAATCCAGTAGAAATGCTTAAGCCTGTTTCTACAAGCCTAACTCACTCATGACTTATTGTTATAATACAGTTTTCATTATGCCAACTAACTTCTCAGATATGTCGTGTGATCGCATGATCAACCACAAATTATGATAACCAAGTCGAAAGCCTTTTTCAAATTTGTGAAACTAGTAACTACAGTTTCTGAACCATTGAATTCCATTGTTTCCTTTCAGTTTCATTGACTATAAGTCAGGGGTCAGCAACCAGTCGATCTCTAAACATGTGGTCAATCACGAAGGACTAATTTTTCCATTCTATTCTTTTCTGTTACTGTTTTCGTATTTCCTTTTTTTCCCCTTTTTTAAACGTCATAGGAAAAAGTGGCTATTTTTTTTTCTCAGGTATCTTGTATAATGTTAAAAGTTGCCAATCTCTGCTCTAAACATTTCTCAAGAATCTGTCTAAGTGAAGAAATTTGATCAGAAAACCCTACTTCTCAATCCACACTGTTCATCTTGCAGTTGTCTATCAATCAAATTCTTAATTCTATTAAGTGCAATAATGGAAAGAACTTTACCTGGAACAGAAGTAGATTTAATTATAATGAACTGCAACTTTTTTTTTTTAAAATATGGGTAATAATAGCTTTAATAAAATCCTTAGGAACATATCTGACCATCAGAGACTAACTTTTATCATAAAAAATATTCCAAATTTTGGTTAGCCATGTACAATGAAAACATTCCCAGCTCTAATTGTTTCAGTAGTAATTTCATCTGTCCCTGGGGATTTACATAGCTATAATTTAGAATGTAATGTAGGGGGATATATTATCTTATTGCATAGAAAATCTTTGAAATTTTCAACCCATAACAGAATCCTCACCTTTCAGTGACTTTGCCATGTCTATCAATCAATTCTTATGTGCCAACTTATTTCTACCAACACAAAACATTAACTATCTGGTACAGCTCTCTGCTGTAGTGCTGGGGCAGGGGTGGCTCAGTCGGTAGCGCGTCAGGCTCGTAATCTGTAGTTCCCAGGTTCAAGTCCCAGCTGGGTCAGCGTTGAGATTTATCTCTGCAAAATTCCCCGCCCTGCCCACGGTCAGTAGGGGACACCGATGGGCTTGGAAAGGCCGCCGTCCGTCGGATGGGACGTTAAACCGTGGCTCCGTGTGTGGGAGAGCCATACCCTGTGCACGTTAAAGAACACGCTGGATGGCCTTGACGGGAGGCTACCATCTGTCTCCCAACAGCTGTTCCAGTGGGTCCCCTCCCCCAACCTTCTCTGAGCCTTCGGGGTCCATGTGACCTGGCCATTTAGCCCGTGGTGTGCAAAAAAGTGCCGCTCAGAGGTAAAACAACCCAACAACTGCTGTAGTGCTGCCTAACTGCTTCCTCTGCTTTGTCAACCAAGCTATTAAGTCAGATTCCAGTCAACACTTAAGGGTGGGGATTGGCTCAGTCAGTAGCATGCCATGCTTGTAATCTGCAGTTGCCAGGTTTGAGTCTCAACTGTGCTAGCATTGAGATTTATCTCTGTTAAACAGCCATTTACACACCATTTACTACCATCATATGTGGCAACCATTGCCACATATAATGGTAGTAATATTTGTCCCCCAATTACCATCATATATGGCAGCTTGGCTGCCTGATTCCTGACATAGATGGCATCAGTGACGAATCAACAAAATATGGGAATGCTTATATGTCACATTGTTGAAGAAATTAGTTAGTCTCTGATGATCTAGCAGTTATGGCACATGGCATGCTTCTGGGAGACATGAGTTTGAATCCCACTCAAGGCAACCAATTGTTTTCAGCTATTTCAAGTGTTTCTTGTCTACAGGACATTTTTCTGTGATACTTTATTACTGAATTATGGCATGTTATATACCAAATTAATCAACATTTAATTATGTATTTTTATGAAATTGAAATATTTCACAAAAAAAGTTGAATAGGAGTTTTTTAGTCGTGTAGTAAAAAAAATGCACCTGGCTATGCAAATAAAAGTACATTCAAAAAACTAATAGATAAAAATAATTATAATGCATATAAATAGAAAGACTATTTATGAATAAGAGGAAAATAAACTTTTATTGAAAACAAGAAAAATTTTTCTTTTTCTAATTTTTTCTCAGTACTACTAGAAAAGTCCAGTAATAAGACTTTTTCCAGTGATTTAGTGAAAAAAAAAAAATCTCACTCAGCAATTAAGGTTTAATTTTAGGAAACCTGAAGAGTAAAAATAGTTAATTATATAACAATGGAAAGGAACTTTCTTTCTCAATAATGTAATTAAATATCTCACCTGAAACTATACTTCTGTTATTTGCTTATATATATGTATTTTTTTCCCCTTGCAATTCTTTAAAACATAGACAAGAATTGCACAAGATGACTTTGCACTATTCATAATTCATGGGATTGTTCTGTCTTGTTTATGGAAGTTAAGTCTTAAATTAATGGAAAAAAAGACCGAGCTGGCTTTAATCACATGCCGCACATCACGAGTATCTGTTATATAGCTCCCAAGATAATTTAACTGTGACACCTGCTCAAGACTGCAACCATTCAAATTAACTGAATCAAGCCTGCCTGACCAATTTTTATCATTTTAGTTTTCTTTGTTTATACACAAACCTACTCTACTACCAGTATCATCAAAAGCTCGAATAAGAGAGTTCATCTCATCAACATCATTTGCCAAATGGCTAAATCATCAGCATAATCTAAATCAGAAATTTTCATATCTCTAGACCATTTAAGGCGAAAATCTTTCTATTGCACTGAATTTCGCATAAAATAATCAATAAATAAACTAAAGAGAAAATGAGACAAAATGCACCCTTGTCGAACACCAGAAGCAATACTAAACCAATTGCTACGAACCTTATAAACTCTCACATATGATTCAGTGTTATTATAGAGGGCTTTCATTATGTTAACTAACTTGTCTGGTATGCCATACAATCTCACAATCAACCACAAAATTATGATGATCAACAGTCAAAAACCTTTTTGAAATCAACAAAGCTAGTAACCAAAGATTTCTGAAACTCTAAACATTTCTCAAGAACACAGTGTTATTTATTTCCTGTGATACTTTATAACTAAATTATTTATATAATGTTGTGAGCATGAGTGACAAATATTACTTCCATTATATGAGGCAGCTAGGCAGCCTAATTCCTGACAGAGTGGCAGACTCCAGTGAAGAATCAACAAAAAAATGCAGGAATACTTATATATCACATTGCTGAAAAAATGGTTAGTCTCTGATGTTCTAGTAGTTATGATGCCTGACATGCTTCTGGAAGACGTGCATTCGAATTCCAATCAAGATGAAATCAAATTTTTTCAGCAAATTATTTCATGTGTTGCTTGTCAACAGGACATTCCTTTGATACTATAATAAAGCCTTCTAAAGATCCATAGCCCATCAAATTATAGAATGGTGGGGGGGGGAATCAAAAATTTACGATTTCATAATTTTTTTAGCCTTTTTTTTTTTAAAAGAAACAGTTTATTTCTCCTGTCATCTGTCCATTTTATATATTTTATAAAAAAAATACATAATTCATGCTTGAAAAATAATTTCTTAAAGCCATCTGATCACCATTTTTTAGTCACAATATATGATAAAGCTGATTTGCTTGTTTTTCTACATTCAACCAATCTCCTGATTTAAGCTCATGAGTTTGCTCTGAACTACTGCAAACTTTTTTTTTAATGTTTTTATATTCTCCCAAAAAATAACTGAAAGCTGCTATTTTACGTGTGAGCTACATGTTCAATGGCTTGCATACTGGATTGTTTACCATGTTGTGTCTAATTGCATTGCAGGCTGGATATCTTCTCCATTTGTTAAGCTAGTATTTATTGTTATATGTTTATAATTAAACCATCATTTTAATTTATTTAGATTTATTTTAATCTTATATCCCTAGATTATAATGCCATCATTGATATTTTAGAGTTATTCTACATCGTTAGTTATGAGATGGCCAGCTTGTTGCTGTAGACAGATCTATTTTCATTTCTGTAATTTAGACCTTATTATCGATCTTCTGGAATTCTGTTATACATTGCTAGTTATGTTGATGATGGCTGGCTGCTGCAGAAAGATCTATTTTGATTTTATTTCTATAAATTTATGTCATTATTGATCTTTTAGAGTTATGCTACATTGTTAAGAAGATGGCTGATTTATAACTTGTGTGAAGATATTTTTAACATCCCATTAAGTTACATTATTTATGACTTCTTCGTTTTCCAGTCAAAAAAAAAACTGATCTTTCATCATTTACTGAAAATGAATGATGTCTTGGATACATAAGCAAAAAGAAATTCATTGGCATGGAAATCAGTCCTACCTTGATTGTAAGAGTGTTATTTTGGTTTAAAACATTATCTTCCCTCCCCACCCAAGTTTTTTGCCATGCCTCTTTAAGGATATTGAAATTTTTTTATCCTTTGCACACTTTTGGCATTTTGCCCAAGTCCCCCAAAATGTACTAACCCAAAGAAAATAAAATGCATTAAACATAAATGACAATGACAGTATTACCTGTTGACTTTTTAATGTTCATAAATCAATAAATATTTTGTGGTAAAATTTTGCAGACATAGGGGACTTGAACCCGCATCTCTCCAGAAACATGCCAGAGTATTCTACCATTGAAAATGCAAAATTCAGTGCAATAGAAAGATTTTCGCCTTAAATGGTCTAGAGATATGAAATTTCTGATTTAGATTATGCTGATGATTTAGCCCTTTGGCAAATGATGTTGATGAGACGAACTCTCTTATTCGAGCTTTTTATGATACTGGTAGTAGAGTAGGTTTGTGTATAAACAAAGAAAACTAAAATGATAAAAATTGGTCAGGCAGGCTTTTTATTTAGTTAATCTGAATGGTTGCAGTCTTGAGTAGGTGTCACAGTTAAATTATCTTGGGAGCTATATGACAGATACTCGTGATGTGCGGCATGTGATTAACAGACGAATGGGGATTGCTGTTGGGACTTTTAAGAATCTATGGAGAGTGTGGAAAAATAGGTGTATACTATTTAATAATTTACACAATAATGCCATTGTACATCTAAAAAATCAGATATTAAATAATTTCCAAGTTAAGAGGAATGCTTAACATTATAAAAGCTTGACAGAAAAGTTGCCCTGTTGGCCTACTTATTCTGAACACACAATGCTATTAAACACTCAAGTATAATCATTTAACTCTATGACAATCCTTTTACAAGTAAAGGTAAATTAGAGTAAGAATAAGTCATATAAATGTAATTACCGTTAATATTGAGGCTGGTACAATTGCATTAGATGATACAACATGATAGAAAACTGCTGTTGATATTATTTTGAATGCTACCAGTCCTTAAGTTAACCATCCAGTTTTTTAGCAGGCACTGTATATATTCAGTGAGTTCGGTCATTAACCATTAATGATATTTCACATATAGGAGCAGCTTCATTAAAGTGGGGACCTGAGCATTTACCTTTTTATAAGCAGTTGATGTTAACTATAGATGTTATTTCTGCTATTTTCAGTTCTTTTGCCCCTTTTTTTAATACTGCTATGTAGTTCAGTTCACTTTGCTCCTTTTCTTGTGGAAGACAGATTTATTTACGGGAGTTACGATGTTAACTGCTAATACTGGGTGACAAATACGAGTGAGCACTATCCTCCATATTTGGACAATTCAAAATCTTTAAAACTCACATTAAAAGGACTTTTAATAGTACAGCCAAGGTTGACTTTAAAACATAACTTTTAAAAAAGAGAACAAGCCTTTCGGCAGGCACGACGCATTTCACCACCCTCAATCACGTGGCATCATCAGGTGTGTGATGGTAACCTTGTATGCTGTCAGTTTAAATAGTCATAAAATATAATATAACTTTACCTACTACAATAACTCACTCTATAAAAAACCTTATATTAAATGACAGGGATAAAAAAAAAACCTCGGGGGAATTTATGAAATAACCATTCCCGACCCCCATAAAAAATTGGTGGGTAAGGATAAATACATAAGTAAAACATTTCGCCAATATGAGATATGTATACAAGAGCACTATAAGGACATTATTAAATGCAACCCAACTACAGCATTAGCTCAAAAGGTAATAGAAAATGATATGCAAATTGATAAAATTGATTTCAAACCCTTAATGGCCCCCAGAACAAAGTTTCAGCTGCAATATGCTGAAACTTTGATGATTCACGAGCATCTTGATAATGTATGCAACACATTGTCTGCATTCAAGTTCCCTATGTCTGCAAAATTTTTGCCACAAAATATTTATTGATTTGCAGAGATTCCACGCAGATGGGAGGGATTATTCCACCCCTCCCATCTGCGTGGAATCCACTGTTGCATCAGCGATCAAGAGTGCGCACGCATAACCATTAGATAGCGTCAGCTGTTTGTGGGATGAGAGACGACTACTTAAACTGACGACATACACAGTTACCATCACACATCTGATGATGCCACATGGTTGAGGGTGGTGAAACACGTTGCGCCTGCCAAAAGACTTGTTCTCTTTTTTTAAAAGTTATGTTTTAAAGTCGGCCTTGACTGTACTATTAAAAGTTCTATTAATGTGAGTTTTAAAGATTTTGAATTGTTCAATTATGGAGGATAGTGCTCACTCGTATTTGTCACCCAGTATTAACAGTTAACATTGTAACTCACATAAATAAATCCGTGCCTTCCACAAGAAAAGGAGCAAAGTGAACTGAACTACATAGCAGTATTAAAAAAAGGGGCAAAAGAACTGAAAATATCAGAAATAACATCTAAAGTTAACATCAACTGCTTATGAAAAGGTAAATGCTCAGGTCCCCACTTTAATGAAGCTGCTCCTATATGTGAAATGCATAGACAAGGTCAAGTATAGTGACAGTGAAAGGGAAATATCACTAATGGTTAATGACTGAACTCACTGAATACAGGGTGCCCCTGAATTCATGGCCAAAACGTGAGGGGATGGCAGTACACACTGAACCCACCAATATTCGTCATAGAATATGCGGCCACTAATGCAGCCCAGTGCCAGTAAGGGACGTAGACAAGGTGACACGGCTTAAAAGTGCTGGATCAGTGTTTACAAGCAGCCCGTTGTTTTATGAGCCCAGTGTTTACGAGCAGGTACACTGATCACTACTCTGCCATTGTGCCGCCTGTATCAGTGTTGGTGGGAGGACATTTGAGCATTTGTTGTAATGATCTCCAATAAATATCACTCTGGAAACCTCTGTGTCTGTCCTTCATTTCTGACTCCTCACTGTGTTTGCACCCGCATATTCTATGACAAATATTGGTGGGCTCGATGTGTACTACCATCCCCACATGTTTGGCCCATGAGTTCAGGGACACCCTGTATATACAGTGCCGGCTAAAAAACTGGACGTTTAACTTAAGGACTGGTAGCATTCATCGTAACATCAGCAGCAATTTTCTATCATGTTGTATCATCTAATGCAATTGTACCAGCCTCGAGATTAATGGTAAATACATTTATATGACTTATTCTTACTCAAATTTACCTTGTAAAAGGATTGTCATAGAGTTAAATGAGTATACTTGAGTGTTTAATAGCATTATGTGTTCAGAATAAGTAAGCCAATAGGGCAACTTTTCTGTCAAGCTTTTATAATGTTAAGCATTTTTCTTAACTTGGAAATTATTTAACATCTGATTTTTTAGATGTACCACAGCATTATCGTGCAAATTATTAAATCTTATACAATTAGCTGTGTTTAAAATTATTCTTGTTATAGGTGTATACACCTAAAGACTAAAATTAGACTGTATATAACTGTATAATAATTTGGTTCTTTCTAGGGTAAGTTATGATAGTGAAACTTCGATGCTTTGTAAACGAGATAACAGAAAACTTGATGCTTTTGATGCTAAATGCATATGTAGTATCTTGGTCATTAGGTGGTTCAACTTTGTAAGTAATGATGAGGTTAAGCAAAGGAGTCAGCAACCTCCTTTGAGCAGCATATTGTGCAGAGAGAGACTCTATGGTTTGGTCATGTTGCCCATATGGATAATTATAGTTTAGCGAATAGAGTTATGAACAGTGTGTCTCAGAAAGAGGGGGAGACTTAAGATGTGGTGGACAAAGTCAAACAGGACCTTGTTAGAATTGGTGTGCAATGACCAAATGCAGCAAATGTAGCTCAGGACAGATATGCTTGGAGAACTAAATTGCACGGTCTAGTTGGACCTCCATAGCCCATGGTTGCTTGATTATGACGATGATGAGCATGAGTTACAAATATTGCTTCCATCTTATGAGGCAGTTGGGTTGCCTGATTTCTGACATGACACCTAGATGACTAGATGGTGCCAGTGGCAAATCAACAAAATTATGCAGGAATGCTTATGTGACACTTGGCATGCTTCTGGTAGACATTGGGTTTGAATCCCACTCAGGACAGAGACAATTTTTTTTTCAGCAAATTTTTTCAAACTGTGTAAGTGCCTAGTGTACTTTAGTTTTAAAAATGCATAGGGGAAAGTAATGACTCAATCGATTTAAGTTAATGCACTTATGAAAACTTTGAAGCTACCTTCTTTCCAGAATAAAAAATTTCCATTGATGGAATTGTTATAAATAAATGAAAAATCAGATAAGGTTTGTGCTTTCGGAACTCACCATCCACACCTCTTCCTCATGAAAATGAAAATATTTTCTCAGACAATAAATTCAAAAGTGTGTAATTTTTTAGAGATTTTAGTCATTTGCCACTAACATAAATAGTTGAAATGTAAACACAGTTATAATTAAAAATAATGCCATATCAGCTACTATGGCAATCAGGTATTAATCACATTTTTCTTGAATTAGTCATTAGCGCTTTAATGATTTTAAATGGAAATAAAATAATCAGATTAAGATTTATAACTTCAAGTGCAGTATCTAAAATTTAATTTTATAAATGTAATTGATGCCTGAAGTTAAATTTCATATATTGGACTAAAATTAATCATTAAATCAAAAGCATCATTTTCAATCAGTTTGCTTTTATACTATTATGAATTTTTGACTCTGCAACTAAAACATAAGTGGTATATATAAGTGTAAATATGCAATCTATAGGTATATATTATATACACTCCTCATCAAAAAATTACCCCACCCACAAGGAACAGAGCTACATTTACCCAAATTAGTTTGTAAGTGTGGGACTGTGATATATGCAAATGAAGTGGAATTTATGGGTCTGGCTACATTTTAAAATGCTGCGGATGACAAGGATTCCATTAATTTTAGGGAAGGTTGTTGGGGAAAAGTGGACAGAATGGGACCTGTAACTCTGGTTACCATCGAAGGGTAATACCATTTGTACATTGCAGATGGATGTTTAATCAACTCAGCAAGTTTGATTGAGGGCTCATGTTAGATCTGTGTGAAGCAGGATAGTCTATGCAACAAATTGCGACACATTTGGGATGTGATGCACTAATAGTTGGCTGCTACTAGCAGCAATTATACAGGAAGGTGTTTCACATCATCATTCAGGATTTGGTCATCCTCGAATGACTATGGATCAGGACAGGAAATTAATTGAATGACAAAACCCAGATGTATCACAATTCAAGGACTGCACACCATCTATAAGGATAATGCCAAGATTTCCATCTAACTACGGTTGAGGGCAAGACAGTACCATATAGATAAATAGTTGAGGGCAAGACAGTACCATATAGATAAATAGTTGAGGGCAAGACAGTACCATATAGATAAATAGATATCTACCTACAGTATCCCACAACTACCTATGGCAAACAGTACTATAAAAGTAAAGTTAATCCATCTGTCAAAACCTAAATTTAATCTGTGTCCAGGGGTGCCACAAACAAGGATATGAAATCCAAGTTGCCTTGGCTCCCGTGATGGGAGCTCTTAGTCCGGCCCTTCCATCTTGGCTTATCCGACTGGAGCAGCTCTAGTCAGCATAGCCTTCAACTTCATTTAGGCCCTCAAGCCCCACCACCTTGACAAGATGACATCCTATGTATCAGGACAACGAATTGAAATCGTGACATTCCCGGTGCACCACAACTCTAAGCTGTATATCACCATAAGGGAGATGTCACTGAAACCACTATGAACTAGAAAGCTCCTGTCTTTTAAGCTTGCCTTACATTGTCCTGCCTACAGCGAGAGAAGACCTGTGTGTGAAGAGAGAAGCACTGCTTGTTATTATTGCCTGCTCGAAGATATAATCATTGAGGTGCAGTGAGAGTGGGATCTTTTAAATTTTGAGTGCTGCCTAATATATGCCCAACACTCACTGAATTTAGTCCAGAAACTTGCCAATAAATAAATAAATAAGATCTAAGTCTTTTGAATTTAGAGCCAGAAAATAAAATGAAGTCCTAGCTTTTAGAGTCCTCTGCAGTAGAGGCTCCTAGGTACTTCCATTGAAAGCCACACCTCGAGGGACTCCAATCTTCTCGGCATGACCCCAACTTCGTCCTCTCCATCGAGCCGGGCCACCATGGCCCGCTCACTATCTCGGCACTAGTCATGTCAAGGCTGCTTCGGGGACACCTGGCTAGTAACCCTGAAAACCCAGCCGGCGACCCTCCCACAACCCCAACAGCCGTTATCCTACCGGGTCTTGCAACACCACAGCACCCGGCCCCACATCACAGAGGAACCAAGTTCCTCCACTGCAAAAGCCATAAGTCCAAATCTCATTCATGTGGGACTCTTAGTTTGGCTTGTCCATCGATAATCCCGCTGGCCACAGGTGGCCAACAAGGGCCGCGAGCCTCCAACTTCGTCCTCTCCATTGTGAACGGGCCGAAGCACCCCAAGAGCATCCATCCACCTACTTATCGTCGGGACCGCCTCAGAGAGATCAGCAGATTTGCTGGATGCCTGTCAGTACCAGAAACATGACTGTCCAACAGATATCCAGTGACAGAATGACTGATGGGGCATTGCCAGTATCTGTCAATACCATTCATTGATGTCTTCATAAAGCTGGTATGTGAGGGAAGTGCCCTCTCTTCTTCATACCACTCACTCAAAGCCACAGGTATGCCAGATTGTAGTGGTGCAACAAATGAGCTGAGTGGTATGATGAATGGTGATATTGTCTTCAGTATTGAGGCCCAAATTTGTCTGAGACGAATGTTGACCACAGTTGTGTGTGGCAATATACTGGCAAAAGAGCTTCCATATCATATATTATTAAGCACCATACAGCACCCACTGCTATGATCCTGGTGTGAAAGGCCATCTCTTATGACAGTCATTTTTCATAGTCAAAAAGGTAATGCACATTGGCATGTGGATACCATTCTCTGCCCTGTGGTATTACTACCACAGAGCATGCCAGACCACATACTGCACATGTGGCTCAACAGTGTCTGCAATGCCATTCACATGCTTGGTGGCTGATTTAGCACATCTGGTATGTCATAAAATGATGTCTGAGAACAGAACAGACTCCAGCACATAATGTGATGGATCTTTAGATGCAAGTGCAACAAATCTAGGGAACCATGATCAGGACATTACTAGGAACCTTTTTGACTCCCTTCTATTTGCATTAGTACTTATATTGTCATGAAAGGCCACTGTATCTCATACTGATGTTACCCTAATATCCATGTATTCAGCTCAGATAAGCTGTATATATGATCATTTGTTACTTGCACTATTTCCTTTTAAAATGTTACTTTGTATAGTATACATGACATTCCTTCTGGATGGAGCAATTTTTTTTATGAGTGAATATATAATATCCATAAATATCCATAAATAAGTTATTTTTATTTATTCTAAGTGGAATAAATATATTTCTCTATCAGTTCCTTTTATCCTTATGTATTTTATGTCTCTTGCACTTTTTCATATTTTTTGTTCTTTCATTGTGCAAAATAGCATTCTTTTAGAACACATATGCAAGGAATGAGCTGCTCAATTTTTCTTACCATGAGCAACAAGCTTGACAGATTTTTGCAGCGAGACTACTTGTAGCTTGTAAGACAACAAGGGAGAGGTTGCATTGTTGCTAACCATTCACACATTAGGATATGGTTAGTGGTTGGAATAAATTTCAACTGGGAGAGTTTGTTCCAAAATTTTATTGATATGGGATCTCAGATGCTCTTGTTCTAACATGCTACTGGGCAATAAAAGGTTTAAGTGTATAAAAAAACCTGTAATTACTGGCTGCTAAATTAAAGAAAACTTTTAACTTATTGATCATAATTTGTGGTTGATCAGGAGGTCATATAACATACCTGATAAATTAGTGATAAATTGATGAGTACACATATAACAGTTGATAGAGCTTATAAGTTAGTAATAGCACTGAGTCACATGTGAGAGTTGATAAAGCTTGCAGTTATTCTTTTAGAATTACTTCTTGAGTTTCCAAGGCTTATTTTGTTGTCTCTCTTTAGTTTAGTTATTTATTTTATTACTAGGAATTCACTTCCTCATAGCTTTTAACACGATTGAAGAAGGTTACCTTTAAAACTTTTTTTCATCCCTTTGTTTTACTTCTATTATTGGAATAAAAAATGTGGCAAAAAAATACTAATCTGTATTTATATTATCATTAGTTTATATTCTGTTTAATCAATAATGTCATAATATAATAATTATATTATGTTTAATCAAAATGTATAAGATAATTTTGAGGATGTGGTCTTCAGGATAGGTGAGACTACTAATTATACATATAAGATTGAATCTTTGAGTTACGTTCCAGTGCTGCTATTATTTTTAATTAGCCATATTGTTTCTTTCAAGATCTTCTGATCCCAAACAGTCAAGCAAGGATAATGCAAATGATTATGCAGGGTTCTCTCTTACTGACAACAGTGCCTGGCCTCCTAATGTTTCTGCTGACCTCAAGCAACCAGAATCCTGGGAGAAGTTAAAAAATGTTAGAAGGTCTTCATTTCCACTAGCACAAGGTGTTTCATTTAATGGGAAAAATCTGAAACATAATATCTCCAATCAAGTTTGTGGTTTGTTTCAGAGTTTATTTTTCACCTTAGTGTTTGTTACTTAAATCTAAATTCTGATATAACAGACTTTTGACTTATCAAAAAACAAAAATATTCTAATAAATAATGAGATAAACTCAGATAAACTCGATGGTTCAACATCCTGTAATAAATAGGCACTTTGACGTCGATTTCAATTTTAGAGGAAAAATTGTCTGAGCCGGGTGGGATGCGAACCCATGACCTTCTGATAACATGGCAGTTGCTCTGGACCACTGAGCTACCGGCTGCCAATCAAGATCTCCTCTAATTAACGCTATGGACATTTCCTTTATGTCACATATAGGCGTTATTTTAGGCAATATTTAGCCCTAGCAGCTTTTTATTTGCCAGTAAATGGAAAGCATGTCTTACAAGTATGCTAATGATAATAAATAATTAGATAAACTCGACTGTTCAACATCCAGTAATAAATAGAGCACCTGACATGTTATCAGGAGGTCGTGGGTTCGTATCCCACCCGGCTCAGACAATTTTCCTCTAAAATTGAAATCAATGTCAAAGTGCCTATTACTAAAAAATATTCTAAGCCACGTGTGCTGGTAAAAACATTTTTGGAAAAAGGAAGGTGGAATATGGGGCAAAATGTTATTTTATGTATTTCCAGTGGAAAGGAGGGGAAAGCATCCAAATTTTATGAGTTTTTAAAGTTATATTGAGTTTCCAAAGGAAGGTGCATTTGTTCAAGTTCTAGTTTCAAGGTATTGTAAGATCATGGTGAAATTAGCCTCCAGTGAGGATCCCTACACTAGAGCAATTTGTTCTAAATTATTGGAACCATTTATATTTATTGAATAAAATTTGTGAATTCATTGAATAAATATTGCGTGCTCTATTAGTACATTACATAACTCAATATGTTAAAAATACATTTATGCCATTTCGTAACTAGCATATCAACATTGTTCATTTGCTATTTAGATGACATTTTACATAATAAAATACACTGAAGTCTTAATAGAAATGGTCTTGTTAGAATTGGTGTGCAGTGGCGAGATGCAGCAGATGTGTAGCTCAGGGCAGATATGCTTGGAGAACTAAAGTGCATGATCTGGTTGGACCTCCATAGTCCATAGCTGCTTGAGTACGATGATGAAAATCTTAACTTATTATAGCATAAAGAAAATACAGAGTATATTACCATTTGATGTTTCATCTATACATAATTTACATTCTAGATGATATGTGATAAGAGTTCTATTGGCACTTGATGTTGTTATGAAGTTCCTTCGTGTTCTATGCTGTTGTAAAGTCCTGTTTGGAAGTTGCTGCCATTGGTGATGTTGATTCCCAATTTATTAAGGAAATATCGGATGTTTCTCATTGCAGGCTGGTGCACTAGTTACTTCTGTCATGAAATAGACAAGCAGTCCTTTAACTCGTACTGAGTTAATAACACTCTTTTATCAATTCAGCTGGCCGTATTTCTTCATGAACTGCAATTCACTTACAAAGTAATTTAAAGTATTAATTAACTCTTTATCATATTTTTCCCTTTAAGCAATTTAAGATATACTATGACTATTGCAGCAGTCAGACACATAAAAAGAACAATCATTCACTAAAATGATGAATTCATCAGGCTGATAGCCATCAGAATGATAGCAATGTGTTTTGCACCCACACATATGGGGCTTCAACTTGCAATGTAGTGGGAGCTGCAACTGACTTAAATAGTAGCAGTCTCTGGTGGTGTTAAGAGCTATTAGTGGTTTGACCATGTAAGGGTAGGCTGGGTTATTTTACCTCTGAGCTACACTTTTTTGCACACAATGGACTAAATGGCCAGGTCACAAGGGCTCAAGAAGGTTGAGGTAGGGGACCCACTGGAACAGCTGTTGGGAGACAGATGGTAGCCTCTCATCTAGGCCATCCAGCATGTTCTTTAATGTGCACAGGGTATGGCTCTCTTGCACACAGGTACCAGCCATTATACAGTGAGAGCCTCAAAAGTAAAAACTAAGAATAGTGAGACCTTGCTGAATCTAGCATCCTTAGCAAATAACAGTAACTGTCTAGTAGTAAGATCAAGCATGAAATTTTAAGTATAAATGGCTCAGTTCTTTTACTGTAGGTAAAATTGGTTAACTGAAATCATTTAAAGTATTGTAATCAGAGAACATGTTATAGATTTAACAGTGAATTTTGTAAATGAAAAACTAATTGATCACATGATGAAAGAAATATTGATTTTTTCCCCCTATTTTCCTTTTTGTAAAAGATATCTGATAATAGGTACAAAAAATTTTCAAAATGCTAAAATGGTTTTTAATTGGAAAAATAAAGATACAAAAACGTATGCAGTTGTGTTTTTGTACAAATCACTAAAAAATCTCCAAAGAAAAAAATAATCCCTTGACATCTGACTTCATTTTATTGAGAACACAGATGGTCTGATGTGTACTAAATAACTCAACCTGCTGGAATTCTCAGCCAGCTAGTGGGGAATGTTCTATATATATATAGAACAGCAGCTACAATGATAGCATAATCAGGACTGGTCTAATACAGTTTCAGCAAGAGAAAGGGCTTTTTATTTTCTGACACATCAAGTTCATGAATAAATCGAAAAAGATTAATATTTTTAGAAGCTCTAAAATGTCTATTTTACATATATATATTTAAATAAAAAGTTAGTTCAAACTTTAATATTTTTTTAAATGTCTTTTTTTTTTGGTACTAAACACTGAATTTATGGTTCATGGCCATATACACAGACTTTGTGAACCTGATTTTCGAGGTTATGACAGCATCAGGTCTAAAAGAGAAATAGGAAAATAAAAGTCTGTCTGCATTTGTTAATCAAGTTTAAAATAACAGCAAGTATATTTCATTACATTTTGGAAAAGATCTCTCACAAATCCTAACATTAGTTGGGTTGTTTTGCCTCTGAGTGTCACTTTTGTGCACACAGTGGGATAAATGGCCAGGACACAAGGACTGATAGATCTGAGGGCTTATAGTTGGTTAGAAGAAGGGAACCCACAGGACAGCTGTTAGACTAGCCTCCTGTCAAAGCCATCCAGTGTGCACTGGTTTTGACTCTTCTTACAGAAGGCCATGGCTCTATGCCCTATCCAATAGATAGCAGTCTTTCCAAGCAAGCTGGTGTCTCTGATCCAGGGGCAGGGTGGAAGGGTTTAGGGGAGATAAAGCTCAATGCTGTCACATTTGGGACAGTAGTAATTTATGGGTAATAGATTTGTAATAAGCTTTTGATGGTTTCAAAACTTTAGTAACTTTCAGTGTTACCCATATTCATTAATTGAATATGATGTACCCAAATGTGAGTTAAATATATGATATACCCAAAAAAATTAGCTTTTCAAAAAAAAAATGTTCATATCATCAATTAGAGGAGAGCTAGATCAGCAGCCAGTAGCTCAGTGGCCCAGAGCACCTGACATGTTATCAGGAGGACGTGAGTTCGTATCCCACCCGGCTCAAGACAATTTTTCCTCTAAAATTTTGAATTGACTCAAAACTGGTAATTACTTAGTGTATACCAAAAAAGACGAGTTTATTCAATATTTAATCAACTGTATACTTTCCATATATATGGCATTTATCTGCTGCTTGTGGCTAGATTGCCTGAACAGCGCCTACACGTGACATAATGGAATATGTACTGTAGGTAGAAAATGTTCATATCATCAATTAGAGATTTTGATCAGCGGCTGGTATCTCAATGGTCCAGAGCACCTGACATGTTATCAGGAGGTCGTCAATTCATATCCCACCCTGCTCAAGACAATTTTTCCTCTAAAAATTTGAATCAACTCAAAAGAGGTAATTACTTAGTGTATTTGAAAGCTGAGCAAATGGGTTCCACATAACTGACTGCAGACAACAAAAATCCAGTGGCTTACGATTTGCTCATCGCTACTTTCATGCCACATGAATGATCCATTTTGGGGCAGATTGTTGACGTGATGAAAAATGAATGTCTATAGGAACACCAAACATTTGTATCATTGGTTGTCATCCAGTGAACCTGTATCACACACACCAAAGCCCAGGATCCACCAGCAGAAAATTTTGTTTGTCTGGTGGACTACAGCTGGTATCGTCCATTATGAGCATCTTGCCACTGGTCAAACAATCACTGCAGATGTCTACTTGGCACAGCTACAACAGGTTGCAGATTCACTACTACAAAAACAGCCTGCGCTTGTTCATCACAAAGGAGTTGTGGCCCTTCAGGACAATGCTCGCCTTCTCACAGAGCATGAGTGACCCAAGATAAGTTTCGTAGTCTTGGTTGGGGGATTCCATCCCACCCTCTATATTCCCCAGACATTGCACCATCTGACTACTGTTTTACTTGGTGCTACACAATCATATGTAGAACTGACAGATTCAAAACCAAGAAGCACTGGAAACGTAGTTGGCTGCTTTCTTCGCTTCTAAGTATAGCAGGGAGTTCTACCAGAGTGGTATTTACATCTCATTAGGAAAAATCATAGATTATGCTGGTGCTTATGTTCCTGAATAAAATATCTTTATTCACTTTATACACATGATTTAATTTTACCCTCAAAAACCACATGAACTCTTTTTGTTATCTGATATATTAATGATATCTGCTGATGAAAGTGAGGGACACTTTCTTGGCTGTTTCTTTTTACTAAACAATATACATTTTTTTCTTTGGGTGCTTGGGGATCTTGACAAATGTTGGGGATCTTGACAAAGTGCTGAAAAGGTGGTGAAACAAGGCTGAAAAACTTCAATATTCTCATAATGGCAAAGGGTAGTAAACATATTTTTAAGTGACTGAATATAATAGTAAATATATAGATTACATGTTGACATAGAATTCAAGAAATACTTTTTGCTTCTGTATTCAAGACCCCATTCATTCCCAGGAAACAAGAAAAGATCAAGGTGATTTTTTTTTTAAAAACCAAGAAATGAAAAATTTAACAAATAACTTAAAGTGATATTAAAAGAATATCCTCAATAACAAGTTGTAAGACTTCCTCAGCAGAAAGAAAATTATGAAGATGTATCAAAACTCCAAAAGATCGATATTGATATATAAAACAATGGAACTAAAATGAAAATAAATTTATGTAAATAAAAATTGAAATTTAATAAAAAAATATAAATGCTAACCAAGAAAATGCAATTCCTTCAATATTTACAACAAGAAAGCTGGTGCTGGACAACCACATGTGTGCTCATGTCTGAGTTGGTCACACTGTGCATTGAGCAACATTGTAACTGCATCTTTTCTGCTTGATTCCAGAAAGTATACTATAACTGTTTTAACTTCACTTTTGAGAAATTATGCACTGCATGCTGGGATGAATGATAAAAATAGTTCTAGAATATACAGAAATAGGTTGAAGTAAAGAAAAGAATAAAACAGGGGAAAAAATAATTGCATATATTTTGTAATTGCTTATGAAATCCTCTGATTTTAAAAAGAAATTTTTTTAGTTAATTTTTGATTTTGAAACTTTAAGAACAAATGTGTTGATAATAGTTCAAATTAATAAATGTTTTGTGGAAAATTTTTTGTCAAAGTATGGGATTCAAACCCACATCTTTCCAGAAATATGCCAGTATAGAGACAGAGCTGGCATTAGTTCAATGGTAGAATACTCTGACATGTATGTCTGGAGAAATGCAGGTTCGGATCCCATATGCAGCAAAATTTTTTCCCAAAAATTTTTATTGGTTTAACAGGTAACTCTGTGATTGTTATTTATTGTTTATAGTTCAAATTAAATTTGCGATCTTAAATCAGATCATTGCTGCAAATGGAGAAACATAAATGGAACTATAATAGTAAGTATTGTATAAATACTGGTGCTCAAAGTTGAAGGATAATCGATAAAAACGTTTATAACTGCCGATATATGTAAAAGAATGCACTGAAAATGGGAGAGCATGGAAAATATGCTACATGGAAAACTATCCTGCATTTACTGCATGTAAACCAGTATATGCAAAATAGGAATGCGTTAAAAAGATGCACGAGCTACTTGCAGCTGTTCTAGGGAACTCTTGCTTTCACTTCAGTGGCATGTCGAGCTAATTATGTCCCAAAGACGTATGGTGATTTTCAGCTGTGGAGAGTGATTGGAAGGATGGAAGCAGGTCAGTCCCAGATGGAAGTTTCCAGCATTGAATGTTCCACAAAATGCCCTGTCAAGACTCTGGAAACAGTTTCAACAAACAGGAGATGTTCATTGTTGACCAGGACAAGGCCATCGCAGAACCACAACTGCTGCAGATGATCACTATATGAATCTTACTGCCAGGTATAACAGAGTGATGACTGCTAGGCAACTGTCTTTGGAGCTTGCAGCAGCTATAGGAATGAAGGTTTCAAGGCATACTGTTTACAAGAGACTTCGTGAGCAAAATCTTTATACCAGGAGACCTGTTATTTGTGTCCCTCTAATTCCCGCAACCCAGTGAGCTCATTTAAAGTGGAGTCACCAACATCACACTTGGGAGTCCTGACCAGTGGGTGCATGTTATGTTCACAGATGAACTGTGATTCAGCTTAAGTACTGATTCAAACATATTTGCATCTGGAAAGAACCAGGTACCCGCAACAGTCCCTTGAACATCAGAGAAAGGAACTACTCTGGTGGCTGTGACATGATGGTTGGAGCAGGAATAATGACAAATGCACTTAAAGATCTGCACATCTTTCTGAGTGGCTCTGCTACTGCCCTGCGGTACAGAGACGAGTTTCTGAACCCATATGTCAGGCCATTTCAGGGAGCCTTCAGTCCATATTTTATTCTTATGTACAATAATTATCAAGCTCATGTGGTCAATGATTTTCTCGAAGGTTTCAAGGCATACTGTTTACAAGAAGAGGGAAATATTTGCTGAATGAAGTAGCAACCCAGATCTCCTGACATCAATCCCATTGAACATGTATGGGATGCTCTAGGGAGACACATTGGAGCTCGCCAGCCCCCTCCCAGAACAGCTTGTTGAGGCTTGTCACTTGTTGAGGAGTGGTCATTAATTCTTCAAGACCTCATCAATACTCTCATAAACAGTATGAGGAGGCATTGCTTGAGCTGCATGTCTTTCAGGGGTACTGTCATGCTGCAAACCCAACATGTCTGCAACAGACTTTAAGTATTGTTCCGTGGACTGCTCCTTCATGTCAATTGCACAATTATGATCTTAACACGTGCACATTACACTATTATGAATTTCTTCTGCTTGATTTACATTTGTAATGTAATAATAAACCTCTTTACCAAATTTCATTGCATTCCCTTAAAAATACTTAGAGTTATGTATGAATTATACATTATCCTTTAATTCTGAGCACCAGTGTATTATTTAAGATATCTATATATCATATCTTTAAAAAGGGAATAAAATTTTTGCTAACCTTTCCTCTTACTTGAAAAATTAGTTTGCATCCAAAGGCTAAAGAATATTCTCCCTATGCTAAACCAAAAGGGAAACTTTATAACTTTTTTGCCAAATAACTAATGAAAAGGTTTGCAGCATGTCAATGCTATAAATTAATCAACATTTAATTCTTGATTTTCTGAAAATAAAATATTTAATAAAAAAGACGACTAGTTTTATTATAATAGATCTTTTTTTAGAGTCATATAGCAAAAAATGCATCTGGCAATGCAAATGAAATTTGAAAAACAAAAAACTAATGGACTGAAATAATTAGAATACATTTGAATAACGAAGGCTATTTCTGAATGATAAAAAATTATTTTAAACAAGAAAAATTACTCTTTTTGTAGCTTTTTCTTATTGTTACTGTACTTTGAAAGAAGTCCAGGCTTTTTGCCAACTGTGCTGAATTGTATAAATATGCCAACTTTAGGATTTTTTTTAAAATAATGAGTCAACAGAAACAGGTCTGTTATATACCAAATTAAACAGAATTTAACTCCAAATTTTATGGAAATTAAAAATTTAAACAAGTTTAAAAACATTAATTTTAATAAGACCCTGACTATGCAGCTTAGATTTAGTTTTCGAAGCCTGATCAATGAAAGCAGTTAAATTATATTAATCCAAAGGCAATCTCTTTCTTAATAATAATAGTGTGAAACATGATTTTTATTTATTTTTAAAATTCTTTTCAGTATGGTATATTTTAAAACGCTGCCCAGTGTTATAAAGACATCTTTGACTGATCACATTCATGGGATTTTCTGCCCATTTATGAAGTGGAGGAACAAGTACTTGTCTTTATTTTTACTGAGCATTATGCATTTTTTTTTTCTTTAGGTGTTGCATTTTGGGAATCTGGGTAAAGTATCAAAAGGTGGAGCACCAACACTAAAAAAAAAGTCAATGTCATCAGAGTAACACAGCCAAGATAAGATATTGAGATATTGATTCCACCCCCCCACCCCCCTCTGGGTGCATCCTTATTGTTCAACAACTTATTTAAATTATTTATCATTACATTATCCCCAGTTTTAATTTTTAGAAACTTTGTAATATTGTTTATTATGTCTGTAATATTTTCTTGTGTACATTCATGTATTCCTGCTATCTCTTAATGTTTCTGTTTCCTTTTTGAAAATGTACACACTAATTTTTTTACCCATACACTAATTTTTATGTACTTATTGCCAGTGTATGAAATGTAAGAAAGGGGATTGAATCCAGTTTCTTTGTCATGTTAACCAAACCAGACTTTCAATGGTATTTGGATTAAACCTGAGAAGAGAACATAACAAATGCACGGAACAAAAATGGTGTATAGCATGAAAAGTTTTGGCTTCTCTAATATAATGCATTTAATAGCTATATGTTTTATGTGCATAGTAGTATTTGCTTGTATTCAGTATATTGTAACAAACTTAACTGCATTTTTATTTTATGTATACTTTACTAAATTTTTCTCTTTATGATTACTTTCATTTTATTATACAGGCAGTCTCAGTTCTCTTGAAGACAGTTTACCTGCAGCAATGCAGATAACATACAAAGAAATCTTGAAAGCAACTGATGAATTTAGTGTTGCACGAATTTTGGGAAGAGGAGGATTTGGTACTGTATATAAGGGTGAATGGAAAGGAGCTCCTGTAGCTATTAAGAGGCTTTTACCAGTAAGAGTTGTTTTTCCCATAAATCTATGTTCCTATTTTAATGTAGCTTTTGAATAGCATAAATATAACTGATACATTCACCAATAGGAGTTCTGTTTCACAAATTGAAGTTTGTAATTTAATTTTAGCTTTCGAATGGCAAAAATTTTACATTTGCTTTTGTTGAGACCAGGGTTTTCTAGCTTGTTGCAAATGAAGCATCTGTTGTGTGCTTTGAATAAGACTGCAATGTTGAAAAATATACACTGCAGTTTTAATTATGTATTTTGTAAGACAGTGTTAAATGGAGAATGCAGATAATCAGCAAAAGTATATACAGTAAATGTTCTTCATACACTCTGTAATATTGAAATTGCAACACCCAGAAGCTGTGGGAAAATTCAACTGATATCCATGTATGTAGCAGTGTGAAAGATAAGGAAGACATGATTTAAGTTTTTAAAACAAAGTGACAGTTTATTACCAGAAAAATAAGACATCAGTAGGAGGTACAACCACTTCTATTAGCAATACATTGAGCAATGCATTGTAGCAGTAAGTTGTAGAGACTGTTGATAGCTCCCTATGGCATGTCCACCATGGTTCCTACACCTGGTCTTGTGGGACAGCCATTGTCTGCACTGGTTGTGTGTGGATGGTGAGATGTCATCCAAACATGTCCCATACATATTCTATTGGGGGCAGATCTGGGATCTTGGTGGCCACTCCAGGACATTGTGGGCACATAGACATTCCCTGGCAATGTTTATGGCATCCCGACGTGCATTATCTTGCTGAAACATGCTGCCAGGCATTCCCTCTTATAAAAGGGATAGCAACAGCATCCAGGATATGCTCCACTTACTACAGAGCTGTCAAACTGTCTGTGTGGAACATGAGGTGTTCAGCTGTCAATGCTGATTGCTCCCAAACCATAATGCCTGCATTTTTGCTGTATGCCACTCGACAATTACTCTTGAATTAGTCGTTTTCCACTTCTCCATATGTGAACCTAGTGATTGTTGTACTCTTAACATGATCTGGAACACAAAATGGCTTCAGGTGAATTGGAACACAGAATGGCATCTTGTGGTGTTTCAGCACTGACTATCATTGAATACCATATGATGCTATTCTGTGTTCCAGTTCACTTGAGTGCAGTACCACTCCAGATGCTGGCAACAATTGCCATTGGTTAGAGGCAGACAATGTAATGGACACCATGCATGAAGTCCTGCCTCTGCCAGTCTTCGAGATATGGTTTGTCTTCTTATGGGACATAGCAACATTTACTGCTCTGATGGTAGAGTGGCTGTAGGGTGGTATAAGCTTGTTGCCAGATCGAACAACCCTCTCATCGTCTTGCATGCTCCAGGTCCTGGCCAATGATAGGTAATACTATCTCTCAAAAACTGCTGCTAACATCAGTGCACTGTTGCATTTTCATGGCCCAAATGTTGTACAATACAGCAAGTCGACCATCCAGCATCTTGGATGCCAATAATCCGTTCTCTCTCAAATTCACTCAGCCGGTGATATGATCAGTGAATCTGTTGCCTTGGCATTCCATACAAACTTTACTTCCTCTTAGAAGTTCACCTCAAATCCAGAAGACTCTTCTCATGAGGAAACCAGTCTTAGTTGTAACATTATGGCAGAGGTATTCATGTTGTTATCGGCAAATGCTGCAGCCAAATTGATCCCATATTTTAATCATTTGCATAACTTGATACTACTCAGCCACCTGGTAATTTGTATGTAGTTCTGATTGTTCCTTCTGGGTGTTGCAATTTCAGTATTACAGAGTGTATTACTGAGAAATAGATCATATGTCAAGAGCATTTAATTCTGAGTAATAAGTGAATTTTTGTTTTTCATATTTCTCTTAACATTTCCAGTGTCCACGTCTGTATACTTCGCAGAATCTGAAATGAGGGGCCATGGATGTATGTATACGTTTTTAGTACAACAAAAAAAAAAAATTTTTTTGAAAATAAAAATAGCCATTGTAATTTTTTTTATATATCTTATAAAAATGTATAATTCAGGCTTGAAAAATAATATTTTGTTTTTCAATTTCATGCATATTTTATTAAACTACAATATAAATAATTTTATAAAGCCATCTGATTGCCATTTCTTAGAAATACTAAACGGTATTGCCGATTTGCTTGTTAATCTTCCTCTTTGCTGAAGCACCCTTCTGATTTAAGCTCACAAGTTTGATTTTAACTATTATCAACAAATTTTTCCTGAAATTTTCGAAAATCTCTTAAAAATTAACAAAAATTTTTTTAAAAAAACAGGAGATTTTTGGAAGTAATTACAAGTACGTACCACCAATTTTTCTCCGTTTCACACCCTTTTCTGTCATAAACCTATTTCAGTATTCCCAAAATTATTTTTATCATTTTTCCCAGCATTCTATGCATCTTTCCCACTCTTAAAATCGAAACTGGAAGTAAACACATACTTCTTAGAAATACTGGGTGCAGCTGCATTTAATTGTGTATGGCTCACCTAGGCAAACAAGAGGCAAATGGCTGACACATTCTATCTCCATTTACAGTTTTGGTCCAGCATATCGGATGCCCTTTGTAAAGTTAATGTGTACTTTTTATATTTAAACCATAGTTTTCATTTCAGTAGATTAATTTTCTTAAATTTGTGATCTTTTGGCCAATCAATAAGTATTGATTCTTCATAGTTATGTTACATCGGATGCCAGCTTACAACTTTTGTTGCTGTGGATATTTTAGCATCGCATTAGGCTATATGTTAATTTTTAATTATTACTTTTCCAGTAAAACTTTGATCTTGTATCATTTTCTGAAAATAAATGAGGTCTTGGATATAGAAGCAAATTCATTTCTGTAGATTTATTTCTATTAGCAATCTTTCAATTAGCTTATTTATTGATCTTTCCGAGTTATGCTAGGTTGGTGGCCAGCTTAAAAGTTTTGCGGATATTCTATTTAACATCCCATTAGGTTATATGTAATTTTTATTTTATTATTTCTCTTTTTTTAGTAAAAAAAAAAAACTTTTAGCTTGTAACTTTTTCTGAAGATGAATGTTCTGGATACAGAAGCAAAATAGATTTCCTTGCTACAGAAATCAGCTGTCATGTGGGAGCTCAATTTCGGGAAGGCATCCCCTTCACTAAACTCATGGTGAAAGTTTCACTCCTACCCCTATAGAATTTTTTTTTTAATTACAAGTTTTTATGCTTATATTGAATGAATTTAATGGTTTTCTTTTTTTTGCTTTGGTGCACAAACCTTTCTGCACTTAGCCAAGATCACCAAACTTTAACACCCAAAGGAAAAAAAATTATATTTAGCAAAAAAAACAGCCAAGGTAGTTTTTTTCTATTTCATAACCAGTTCAGAAAATCCTGTGAGAAGTCTAAGTCACTTTGTATAACACTGGCCATGTTTAAAATATACATTACTAAAAAGAATCATTAAAAGAAATAAAAATCATATTTCAGGTTGAATATTATTCAGAAGGAAATTTCCTTTCGATTAAAATATATAATTTAACTATTTTTATTCATCAGGTTTTTGCAAATGTAGCCTTAATTGTATTGGGTTTTTTTCACCATATCATATTGAAAAAGGCTTATTAAAATCATTATGCTGGTAAATTTATTTACATTATTTATTTTCATAAAATTCATAATTAAATTCTGTTTAATTTGGTATATATATAACATGACCTATTTCTGTGAATTGTTTATTTTTTTTAATTCTAAAGTTAATTTGTTTATCTGGCTCAGCACAATTGAATAAAGAAAAGTACACAGTTAATAGTATAACTATATTATCACGATGTATGCTGTACAATCAATTAGTAAAAACTCCTTATAACTCAAAATGTGAGGAGTGCAAAGTTATTAAATTCATCGTGGGTTTTAACCCACAGTGTGATAACTTATTGTAATATATGTACCAACTTATTTCATAGCTTAAATTCAGGTCATAAATATAGCATTATATATTTACATTGTATACTAGACAATAAAATTGCAAACATAATTACCTATATTTCATAGGCTGGTGTATCTACTATACTTGCTGTTTTAGCACAGTCTGATGTCACAAACACTTACCCCATGCAATATGTCCAAAACTCTTGTGTTGGTGGCACTTGCTGAGCCTATTGTAGACATCTCGTGTAGCCAAAGATGTTATGTAAAGAAACCAGTCCTTGGAAGTTGTAGGCATGATGTTATATCGATATTCTTATCACTGCTACAGTCATTAAATAAAAAATAAAATAAATACCCCCTCAAGCAGCTGCTTGCCACAGCGGTCTGACAGAAATTGCACTCCGAGTAATCCTAATGCTTGTTCTGATTGCTGCCATTATAGATCACTAGCAGTTCCACTTTTGATTGTTTCTAAATAAATAATGTTTATAATCGCAGTATCTATTTGAGAAGCAAATAAATTTAGAAGCATTAGGTAAATAAAAAAAAGTCTTTAAAAATCGAAAGTCTGCTAAAATATTGATCGAAAGCCAATGTGAATAGGTTTCAGATGATGCAATTTCCAGTACTAAAAAAATCAATATCATTACATTAAAGATTTAGAAAGCATTACAACTCTAATAGAGATATATCATAAAAGAGTGGGAAATGCAATCGATCAATAATCTAAGCACAGTACAGCAGAATAAATGCATTAACTGTGAATCAGTGCTACTTGATGATGTTTACAGTGACTGAACATGCACATCCAATGCAAATAGATTTCTAAACTTTATCATAATTTTTTCAAGTGGAATCAACAGGTAAAAAATTTATATCATAGATTTAAATGTTATTTTCGATATCTGATTAGAAACAAGTAAAAAAAATTCAGATTTCTATTTGAATTTTTTTTTTACAACCTTGTACTACGGGAGCGAAGCTTTAGTCTGACCACTAGAATGGGAAAGATGAAAACAATTCTTCGGGCTATGACACGGAAAGGGTTAATTCTTTGGGCTATGACACGGAAAGGGTTAATTCTTCAGTGATATTGCAAACCTAATATAGAAGTAGTTTTGATTTAAACTTTAGTGCTTGACTGAGTTTTATGCTCTGCTTTACAGAATATATATGAAAGTAGCCAGAGAACTAGATTAACATTTCAAAAATTACTTATTTTACAGCAAAATAAATTTATCATGAGATTACTTGGCTAATCCATATTTCATGCAAAACTGGAAATATATATTTATATACATATACCAAGTGTGCATCTAACAAAAAACATGTAGAAGATTAAACTAAGAATAAATATATTATGAACAATTTATATTGAAATAATTTAGAAAAAAGACAAATTTGAAAGCAGATTTTTACTGAAGTTTGAGTGGTTAGTATGCTTGGATATTGATCAAAGGAAACTGTGTTCAAGCCTGGGTAAGGATTGAATGTTTGTGTTGTCTTTCTGCTGAGCCTTCCTCACAGACCTCTTCTATGGCATGTAAACTGACAGATTCCTGTCAGACCTCTATGGCAAGCAGCTACTTGAGGGGGGGAGGGGGTATTTAAAAAAAAGGAAAATATTGCTTTTAACCATTCCAGTGTCCAGCCTGAAAAACTGGTTTCCATCCAGAGGCCAAGCTATTTTCTCCCTATGCTCAGCCCAAAAAAATAACTTTAAAACTTTTTTTCCAAATAACTAATGAAAGGAATTATGGCATGTTACATTCCAAATTAACCATCATTTAATTCTGGATTTTCTGAAAATAACATATTTAACGAAAAAGACAAGTTTTATTTTAATAGGACTTTTTTAGAGTCATGGAGTAAAAAAATGTATTTGGCAACACAAATTAAATTTATTTTAAAAAAACTAATAGACAGAAATGATTATAATGTACATGAATAGAAAGGCTATTTCTGATTAATGAAAAAATAATTTTTTGGTTTCAAGTAAAATTTTTCTTGGTCATCACGCTGTGATGACTGAAACAGTGAAATGCAAGATGTCAATGGTTGTAACCATTACAATACACCCAGGTCAGAACAAGCTATGCATTAATTTTTCTTGGTCATCACGCTGTGATGACTGATTAACAGTGAAATGCAAGATGTCAATGGTTGTAACCATTACAATACACCCAGGTCAGAACAAGCTATGCGTTTCACTGTTAATCAGTCGTCACAGCGTGATGACCAAGAAAAATTTTACTTGAAACCAAAAAATTATTTTTTCATTAATCAGAAATAGCCTTTCTATTCATGTACGTTATAATCATTTCTGTCTATTAGTTTTTTTAAAATAAATTTAATTTGTGTTGCCAAATACATTTTTTTACTCCATGACTCTAAAAAAGTCCTATTAAAATAAAACTTGTCTTTTTCGTTAAATATGTTATTTTCAGAAAATCCAGAATTAAATGATGGCTAATTTGGAATGTAAAATGCCATAATTCCTTTCATTAGTTACTTGGAAAAAAAGCTTTAAAGTTATTTTTTTGGGCTGAGCATAGGGAGAAAATAGCTTGGCCTCTGGATGGAAACCAGTTTTTCAGGCTGGACACTGGAATGGTTAAAAGCAATATTTTCCTTTTTTTAAAATGCCCCTCCCCCCCCCCCCTCAAGTAGCTGCTTGCCACAGAGGTCTGACAGGAATCTGTCAGTTTATATGCCATAGAAGATGTCTGTGAGGAAGGCTCAGCAGAAAGACAACACAAACATTCAATCCTTACCCAGGCTTGAACACAGTTTCCTTTGATCAATATCCAAGCATACTAACCACTCAAACTTCAGTAAAAATCTGCTTTCAAATTTGTCTTTTTTCTAAATTATTTCAATATAAATTGTTCATAATATATTTATTCTTAGTTTAATCTTCTACATGTTTTTTGTTAGATGCACACTTGGTATATGTATATAAATATATATTTCCAGTTTTGCATGAAATATGGATTAGCCAAGTAATCTCATGATAAATTTATTTTGCTGTAAAAAAAGTAATTTTTGAAATGTTAATCTAGTTCTCTGGCTACTTTCATATATATTCTGTAAAGCAGAGCATAAAACTCAGTCAAGCACTAAAGTTTAAATCAAAACTACTTCTATATTAGGTTTGCAATATCACTGAAGAATTAACCCTTTCCGTGTCATAGCCCAAAGAATTAACCCTTTCCGTGTCATAGCCCGAAGAATTGCTTTCATCTTTCCCATTCTAGTGGTCAGACTAAAGCTTCGCTCCCGTAGTACAAGGTTGTAAAAAAAAAATTTAAATAGAAATCTGAATTTTTTTTACTTGTTTCTAATCAGATATCGAAAATAACATTTAAATCTATGATATAAATTTTTTACCTGTTGATTCCACTTGAAAAAATTATGATAAAGTTTAGAAATCTATTTGCATTGGATGTGCATGTTCAGTCACTGTAAACATCATCAAGTAGCACTGATTCAGTTAATGCATTTATTCTGCTGTACTGTGCTTAGATTATTGATCGATTGCATTTCCCACTCTTTTATGATATATCTCTATTAGAGTTGTAATGCTTTCTAAATCTTTAATGTAATGATATTGATTTTTTTAGTACTGGAAATTGCATCATCTGAAACCTATTCACATTGGCTTTCGATCAATATTTTAGCAGACTTTCGTTTTTTAAAGACTTTTTTTTATTTACCTAATGCTTCTAAATTTATTTGCTTCTCAAATAGATACTGCGATTATAAACATTATTTATTTAGAAACAATCAAAAGTGGAACTGCTAGTGATCTATAATGGCAGCAATCAGAACAAGCATTAGGATTACTCGGAGTGCAATTTTTAAAAGGTAGGGCTTTATTTGGTTAAAAAAGTATTGATAAATGAAATAATCAAGGTTGGGAAATGTGATTTTTAACCAAAATTTATGCTGGGATTTTAGAATTAAACTTTTTCGTTGCAGTTATTGCAGCTTCATAATAAAGCAACTCATTCTTAAATTCAGTGTTTCAGTTAAATTTTAAATGCTTTGAAACATTTTATCGACTTTTTTTCATAATTCTTTACCAATTTTCTGATATATTTTTTAATTTTTATTTAAATTATCTTGTTTTTAAAGCAAATTTAATTTTTATGACACTGCTTTACTTAGGCTTAGAGTTTGCCAATTGTCAAAACTCTAAGAATATGCATTATGTGTTATATGCATAAATGAGTAAACAAGTTTGAAAAAACTGAATAAATGAATTATTTAAGCAATAATAGAGATATTATGAACTATTTTTATTCGAATAATAAAATAATATAGAAAAAAAGGGGGAAATGTATATTTGAAATTTTTTAAAGATAAAGTGGAAAAAGCACTAAAATTTTGCAATGTTTTAAAAAACATACTTAAAAAATATTAACTTACCATTTTTTTTCTTCGAATTTCTGTCATTTTATTAAGCACAATTAAACACTCTTTCTTTTGGTATATAACATGATTTTCTTTTGGTATTTCCATTCATTTCTTTTGGTATTTCCATTCATTAGTTACTTCAGGATGAGGTTCTAAAGATGTTTTTTTTTATTTGTTGAAAACACTAAAATCCGGCCATCACAGTGAGTTCAGCTTCAGAAACCCTACACTGTAAGGGTTAATAGATAAGATTTAATAAGTAGTCAAAAATATAACTATTTCAAGTTCTAATATTCAGGAAAGTGGCTGCCATTTAATGGCAGCAATTCCTAACATATTAGTATCTATTATGTTTCAATTTAGGTACAGTTAAGATTTTGAAAAATCGTTCTTTTTAATTGTAATATATCTGAAAAATATTAAAAATAATTTAAGAAATAGCACAGTGGAAAAACGTTTTTTTTTTGTTTTGTTTTTTTTTAAATATTTAATGCAAAAGGGAAGTATATACATGCTCAGTGATGCAACATTTATTAATATAAAAATCCATTAAATTTTTTAAAACTTTGAAAAACATTTTTGAAAAGATCATAGCAACAGTTCAGAAAGCTACTCAGATCGATGATTGAGATGAAACAAGTTTGGAAAATAGCATGTAACTACTCGTCTAGAGATATGTGAATAGATATTATTTTTAGATTTGGTTTTGTTGCTGTATTTTTTTTTTGGTCATGTGGAAAATGTAAGGGAATATTTTTAACTTCAATGTGTAAGCTTTCAAGATTAAATTTTTAAAAATGTGTAGAAGGTCAATTTCTTCTTAAAAAAAAATAAAACTGACATTGTTAGCATTAAAGCTATTCCAGCAATTAGATCTAGAATAATTTTGAAAATACTCTTCTAACACACCAAGTGAATAGTATTTACTATAAATCATTCTGTGAACCTTATATTTATCCATTAGCATTTTTTTGTATATAATCTTAAAAATTGCTTCCAGCAAATGCAGTGTAATAACCCTCTGTCTTAACCCTTCCAGTGTCTAGCCTGAAAAACTGGTTTACGGCAAGAGGCCAATTTATTTTCTCCCTATTCTCAGAAAAAAAAATATTAATTTTGGAATTTTTTTGTCAAATAACTAATGAAGAAAATTATGGCATGTTATATGCCAAATTAATCAGACTTTCTTGATTTTCTGAAAATAAAATATTTAATGAAAAGATGACTAGTTTTATTTTAACACTTTGACTGCCACAATGTTAAAAAATTTTCGAGTCCTCGGGCCACATGGCTTTTTTTTTGTTAAATCAACTAAAATCGGTCTTAAATTGCTATACAATATCAGTTTATATAATTTTTATAAATTTTTTTGTTTAAAAACAAACTTTGAAAATGTGAATCATGTGTGCTTCACGCGGCCTGAGCACTTTTTTTACCTATAGGCCGTGTGATAGAAGGAAATAATAGAAAATGTTCAGCTTCCAAAACAACACACACTCACTGGAAAAGTGTCTAATGCAACAAATATTGTGTTCCTTGTTTTACTGTTGTACATGAATGCACTTTATAAATTTTATTATTTGAGTATTCTTGACATATGTGCAGTAAAATAACAGTACATGTTAGATTTCTATGTTTTTAGTTTTAGAATGTTTGCTTTTGTTTGAGATTGTATTTTCAGAATACACTGTTTTGTTTAGTAAATAAACAGTATTTTCTTATTTTATTTAGCACCACAATTCAATAAAGTAAGTACAAAATGTCAGACTATTTCATTGACCCCTACAATATACTTTAGTTGAAATTTCGCCTCACTAAGACTATGGATTTGTTCCTCAGCCCACACTCCTGTATTACCCATAAGCAATGCATTCTAGTGTGAAATGCAACTGATTCACGAGCCCTGAGCTACAAATTTGTATGTGAAGCACGGATGATTCACACGGCCTCAGGAGCAAATTAAGTGTGAATCGTATATGATTCATACTGCAGTCAACATGTTAATAGGACATTTTTACAGTTATGTAACAAAAAATGCATCTGGCAACATAAATAAAAATTTATTTAAACATTAATAGAAATGATTATAATACACATGAATATAAAGATTAGTTATTTCTGAATAACAAAATTAAATTTCATGTTTGAAGTAAATATTTCTCCCATCAAATTTACAAGCATATTAATTTTGAAAAGACATCACAGTAATATAGTGAAAAAATAGATCAGATTATAAATTTAAGGCTTAATGTTGGAAAGCATGTTGAATAAAAAGTTAAATTATATATTAATCAAAAGTAAAATTCTTCCCAAATAATAATATATTTACCTGAAATATTATTTTTATTTCTTTTAATGATTCTTTTCAGTGTGGTGTATTTTAAAGCAAAGGCCACCATTTTATAAGGTGACTTGGATTGCTCACATTAATGGAATTTTCTGTTCTGTTTGTGAAATGGAGGAACACTTTCTAGGCTGCTGTTTTTTACTAAACATTATGATTTTTTTTTTTCTTTTGGTGTTGAATTTTAGGGATCCTGGCTAAGTGCCAAAAAGTTAGTGCACTGATTTTGGGCATCATGATGTGACCTTTAACAGATAGATGAGAATAGTTGGACAATGTTTTTTCTGTCTCTTAACCCTTTCAGTGTCCATGCTGTCTTATACATTCACAGAATCTGTAATGAGGGACTGAGGACATATGTATATGTTTTCAGTACATAAAAAGATTGATTTTTAAAAAAATGAAAATTGCTGTTGTAAAATTTTTTTATATATATCTTATAAAAATATATAATTCAGGCTTGAAAAAATAATATTTTGTTTCTTTATTTGATGCATATTTTATTAAACAACAATATAAATGACTTGTTAAAGCAATCTGACATTTCTTAAAAGTGCTATGTGGTATTGCCGATTTGTCTGTTAATGAAGTTTTTATATTCAACGGTTTAAAAAGTTTCCCCCCCCCCCCTCAGTAACTTGGCCATGCCATTCTAATGATATATGTTGTTGTTATTTTGCTTTGGTACATAAACTTTTTGTCACTTAGCCAAGACCCCCAAAATTTAACACCCAAAATAGAAAAACAATATTTAGTAAAGAAAAACAGCCAAGAAAGTATTTTTTCCATTTCATAAACAGGACAGAAATCTCATTGATGTGAGCAATCCAAGTTGCCTTGTATAACGCTAGCCCACGTTTTAAATATACCACACTGTAAAGAATTATTTAAAGAAATGAATATTATGTTTCAAGTAATAAATACACTGCTGGCCATTAAAAGTGCAACACTGGGAAAGACGAGATATCAAAACCGTATTTAGTGAATACATAGCTTATGTCACAAGGATCAAATGATTACAAATACAACTCTGTTAGACTTGTGGAATACCAATAAATCAGTATCTTTTGTAGCCATCATGAGCGGTAATAACCGCTGCTACATGGTCTGGCGTTGAGAGGATGAGATGTCAGATGTGTGTTTGGGAATGTCAGTCCATGCAGTTTCAATACGTAGCCAAAGTTCATCTGTTGTAGTAGCTGCTGGTGTCTGGTGTGCTTGTCATCATGAGATCATGGACCACACATGTTCAATTGGGGACAGATCTGGTGAATGTGCAGGCCAAGGCAGAAGTGTCACATGATGGCTATCTAGGAATTGTTGGATGATGCATGCCACATGTGGTTGGGCATTGTCCTGTTGGTAAATGGCACCAGAGAGCCCCTGAAGATAAGGTACGACCACATACCTCAGTGATGTAACGCTGGCTGTTCGAAGTACCAAGTAATGCATACAAGGCGCATGCATTAGTGGAGTCCAATGACACCCCATGCCATAACACCAAGAGCCGGACCTGTATGGTGCTGCATCATGCATGTCTCACCGAGCCTGTTGCCATGGTACCAACAGATATGGATTTGTCCATCATGGTGCTGCATACTGAAGTGCGATTCATCTTAAAAGATGATGCAATGCCATTTGTACATCCATGTGTGACATTCTTGGCACCATTGCAATCGCATATGCCTATGTTGTGGAGTCAATGATAGCCGAAACAATGGCCGCCTACCAAAGATGCCCCGATGTTGCAGATGATATCGAACCATGCATGCAGACACTGGTTTATGTGCAACACACCCTAACTATTGAGCTAAGGTGTTTGACATGGCTGTACAATCATTCAAAGCCATGTGCACCAGTTGTCTGTCCTCTTGTTCATTTGCGTGACGGGCCGTTGAGATCCCTCATGTCAGTGAGTTTGTTCTTCCTCTACCCACTGACATCATATTCTCATCACTGTAGCAGCATTTTGTCTAACATGAGCACCAATGTCTCAGTAGGAGCTTAAATCAGCTTCAGCAAATTTATATTGCTTTAGTGCAGAGTAACATAACAATCCCATATATTGCATTTAAGATACGATGATCAGATGGCTTTAACAAATTATATCTTAACTTAAAGAATTGCATATCAAATATAAAAAAGAAAGTATTACTTTTAAAGCTTGAATTATATATTTTTTATAAGATGCATGTAAGAAAATGTTCAAATAGTGATAGCTATTTTTTTTTAAACAAAGTTTTGTTTTACTAAAAATAAACATAGATATCTTGGGCCTCTCATTTCGGATTCTGTCAATGTATAAAATCGATGGTGACCCTGGAAGGGTTAAGTCTCATACACTGGTGGTCACAGAAATCAGAATCCAAGAAGGACCAATCGGAACACGCTAATATTTGTGGGGTGGGTCAACGTAGTCTTTAGTAATAAATTATTACAATACAGAGGCAGTTGGAGAGTTGCATACTGAGTTGTTTAATAATGACTGTGTCCAGTCCTTGCTTGTATGATCTGCAGTACACTGCGAGGCATGGAGTCAAATAAATATTTCTTGATGGATTGTGAAATAGCCATCCAAGCACTATGCACCATGCCCAAAGTTTGTCTACATTTGCTGGGATGTGCTGGTGTTGCCACAACATCTTCACTTGACCATATCCCATTCATTTTTTTATGGGTGACAGATCAGGATCCAGCAGGCCATATAGATATGCACATTGTTTTTCCTCAGATATTCAGTAATGGTAGCTACTGCATGGGGTCTTACATTTTCCTGCTGAAATACGATGTGTGGGACAGTCTGTAAGTACTGAAGAGCTATTGATGGTAAAATATCCTGGATGTAACAAGCACTGGTAATGGTAGTGTGGATCCATACTAGGGTAAATTTGCTTTCATAACTAATCACACCACACACCATAATTCCACATGTTGGTGCTGTATGCCTCATCTGAATACATTCCTCTCACTAACCATTTGGCAGACAAGTATTCTACCATCAGATTTCAACAGACAAAAGTGGGAGTTATCAGAAAAGAACGCTGTACCATTCATCACACCAGTGCTATCACTCAATGCACCACTGTAGTCTGGCTGTTTTGTGCTAGTGTCAGAGGCAGTCTTAGCAATGGACAGCTGTCCAAATTGCAAAAATGGTGTCAAACTGACTGTTAGCATTAGAAGATGTGTTACTGACCTCCACTGTTGGGCAAAATTATAGACAGAGCAGAGTGATCTGTTATAGCCAGCATCCAAAGATGGGATCTTTCCATGGGCTTGTCTGTTGATGACAACCAGAACCTTCCAGACATGTTTGTTGCCCATCTTTGAACCATTTTCTGCATGTTTGATGCACAACAGATGCACTAGGTTCCACAAGATCTGCAATTTTCTTGATATGAAAGATTGCCTTCTCTCATGTGAAAAAATATGCCCTCTGTCAAACTTGCTCACTTGGAGAGATGGGGCTCACACCAAGCAGTGTGACATATCTTAACAACACCTGCACAAGAACTGATAAACTAAACATGGCTACTGTCCCTTTAAATATCTCTGAGAAGGGTCAATTCACACCCTTTATGGAATGTTCTCATTGGCCAACACGACTGCACCGATAACCTGGAAACTCTAATCACCTCTTCAATAGTAGGTGCTAAACATGCCCCATACAAGTCACCGACCTTACTCTTATTTTTTCTCGGTGTTCTGATTTTTTTGAACAGCAGTGTAGTTTCAATTAAAATAAACCTCATTTTATACAGTTTATTTTTGTATGATACCTCTGAAAGTGATTCAAATGGCATTGACTCTACTATTTTGCATCAGCAAACATTAAGCTTTCTAAAGTGTCGATTATGAATATATATATATAGTTCATTTCAGATATATTTTTATTTTTTTAAATTGTATTTTAATAGTAAAATTTTCTACAGCACTAAGTTATTTAACCAATATTAAAATGGCTAAGTAAGATACAATTTTAAAAGAAATAAACTGTTACAGTCTGATTTTAGTCTTCATGTGTCTGTTTTTCCATAATCATGAATTCCCAAAGGTCCTAGCCATAATGCCTATTCTCCTATTTATTTCATGTCATTATTATAGATCCTGAATTTGCTGCACTGGTGGGCTTCTGTGGAGGGAGATTCTTCCACTGTGTTTTCTGTTTGTGGGTTGACAGCCCCAAGTGAATAGATTCACAGGATACATTTATCAGCTGGTGAATAATCCTGAGCAGAGGTCATTGCAGGCACCTGAACTCTTCTTCTACTGGTATCATCAAATTCTACATTGGAGGAAGTCTTCCAGTGTAGATGGCTTCAGCCTGTAGTGGTGGGGGAATGGGTCTTTGCCCCATGTCTGCGATTAGGGGGCTGTTTGATATTGACGGCATTCCCTCTCTCAATAAACATAATTTCTTTAAACATCCCACTAACCATTTTCTCTCCATAGGTAGTTGGAATGTGAGGACTCTGCACAGAGCTTATTCTCTTGATGTCCTCCCACAAGAATTCCACCATTATAATTTAGATATTCTCGGCTTGCAAGAGACCAGATGGACAGTAAAGGTCAGATTCTTAAAAATAATCTTAAATTTCTCTTTTAAGGGAGGAACGATAAACCATCACCAAGGCATGGGTCTGCTTTTCAGCAGACACACTAGTGATGCTCTTCTGGGATATGAGTGCATTAATGAAAGATTTCTTACAGCAAAATTTCAGACAAGTGTTAAAGACTTGAATGTTATCTGCTGTTATGCCCCCACTGAGGATGAGGATGAGAAGGATAGATTTTACAGACAACTTCAGGATATTTTGAATTCTGTTAAGAAAGGAGATATTACCCTTGTTCTAGGTGACTTGAATGCCAAAGTTGGTACTGACTCTGACCTGTGGGGAGGAGTAATAGGCCCTTTTGGTATTGGTAGCTGCAATGGCAATGGGCAGCATCTCCTACAGGTAAGTAAACTCAATGGTTTCAGAATAATTAACAATTATTACAAACACCATGACATACATAAGTACACATGGGTTTCACCTGATGGGATGCATAAGAATAAGATTGATTATATATTAGCAGCAAATGGGGTAGTTGTGTTAGGAATACCAAGGCATATAGGGGAGGTGAAATTGGGTCTGACCATTACCTTGTTAAAAGTGTCTTGCAACTTAAAAAGTGTTGTGCTAGAATTAAAAAATTTACCATTAATACTGAAGCTCTGAAAGACCCAGTTACAGCTAAAGCTTACCATGATCAGTTACTTAGTCATTATGACAGTCATGGTGTGCTTACTACTGAAGTTGAGGAAGAATGTGGATATTTTAAACAGGCTTTTTTGGTCACTAACAGTACTCTTTTAGGAAAAAAGGAGCAGAAGAGACAGAATTATCTGAGTGATAAGGCACTTGAGCTTATTTCGGAAAGAAAGAACTGCAGGAATGTCCTTAATCAATACCCTACTTGTCCTAATAGAAAGCATTTTAGAGAGCTTAATGAATGTGTAAAGGATCAGTTAGCTGCTGAAAAGAATCTTTGACGTCATGATTTGGCTGACAAAGCCGAGGAAGCAGTTAGAGGGCACAACAGCAGAGAGCTGTACCAGATAGTTAATGTTTTGTGTGGTAGAAAATGGACAGGTGTACAGGGATTAAAGAATAATCCTGGTAAGGTTATAGAAGGTGAGGATTCTGTCATGGCTAGGTGGGCTGAGCATTTCAGTGATGTTCTAAACAATGTGGTTAGTTCTATTCCCATTGTTTGCAATGATGATAGATGCATTGGTGGCTTTAATGTTGGCCCTATAGCACAATCTGAAGTTATTTTGGCTGTTTCTAAACTTAAACTACCTAAATCCCCAGGGGTAGATGAAATTACTACAGAAATGCTTAGAGCTGGGAATGTTTCGATTACCACTTGGATGACTGAAATTTTGAATATTTTTTATGATAAAGGCATGGTTCCTAAAGATTTTACCAGAGCTATTATTATCCCTATTTTCAAAAAAGGTGATCGCAGTTCTTGTGATAACTATAGGGGTATCAGCCTGCTCTCCGTTCCAGGTAAAGTTCTTTCCATGATTGTGCTTAATAGAATTAAGAATCTGGTTGACAGGCAATTGCGTGATGAGCAATGTGGATTCAGAAGTGGTAGGGGATGTGTGGATCAGATATTTTCACTTAGGCAGATTCTTGAGAAATGTTTAGAGTTTCAGAAACCTTTGGCTGCTAGCTTTGTTGATTTCAAAAAGGCTTTCGACTCTGTTGATGGTCATAATTTGTGGTTGATTGTGAGATCGTATGGTATACCTGACAAGTTAGTTAACATAATGAAAGCTCTCTATAATAACACTGAGTTGTGTGTGAGAGTTGGTAAGGCTTGTAGCAATTGGTTTAGCATTACTTCTGGTGTTCGACAAGGGTGCATTTTGTCTCCATTTCTCTTTAGCTTGGTTATTGATTATGTTATGCAAAATTGACTTCAAGGAAAAGATTTTGGCATTAAATGGATTGGAGATACGAAAATTTCTGATTTAGATTTTGCTGGTGATTTAGCCCTTTTGGCAATTGATGTTGATGAGTAGAACTGTTTCATTCGAGCTGTGGACGAGATTGGTAGTAGAGTAGGTTTGGTTATAAACAGAGAGAAAACTAAAGTGATGAAAATTGGGAAGGCAGGTTGTGATTCAGTTCGTCTGAATGGTTGCAGTCTTGAGCAGGTGTCACAGTTTAATTTTCTTGGGAGCTATGTAACAGATACTGGTGATGTACATCATGAGATTAACAGATGAATAGGGTTTGCTGCCGGGACTTTTAAGAACCTATGGAGAGTGTGGAGAAATAGGCATATGCACCTAAAGACTAAAATTAGACTGTATAATAGTTTGGTTCTTTCTAGAGTTAGTTATGGTAGTGAAACTTGGACACTCTGTAAACAAGGTAATAGGAAACTAGATGCTTACGTGGTATCTTGGGTATTAGGTTGGGTTGTTTTACCTCTGAGCGGCACTTTTTTGCACACCATGGGCTAAATGGCCAGGTCACATGGACCCCGAAGGCTCAGAGAAGGTTGGGGGAGGAGACCCACTGGAACAGCTGTTGGAAGACAGATGGTAGCCTCCCATCAAGGCCATCCAGCGTGTTCTTTAACGTGCACAGGGTATGGCTCTCCCGCACACGGGGCCAGGGCTTAACGTCCCATCCAATGGACGGCGGCCTTTACAAGCCCATCGGTGTCCCCTACTGACCGTGGGCAGGGCGTGGAATTTTGCGGAGATATGGGTATTAGGTGGTTTAACTTTGTAACTAATGATGAGGTTAGGCAAAAGAGTCGGCAATCTCCTTTAAGCAGCATATTGTGCAGAGAGAGAGAGACTATTGGTTTCGCCATGTTGCCCTTATGGATAATTATAGATTGGCTAATAGGGTTATGAACAGTGTGCCTAAAGGCCTCAGAAAGAGGGGGAGACCTAGGATGCAGTGGGCAGACAATGTCAAACAGGAAATTAGATGCTTGTTAGAATTGGTGTGCAGTGGCCAGATGGAGCTCAGGACAGAGTTGCTTGGAGAATTAAACTGCACGGTCTGGTGGGACCTCCGTAGCCCATGGCTGCTTGAGCATGATGATGATGATACATTACGAGTGTTCAGGGCTGGATCTGGGGGGCATGACCTTCCCTTTCAGAATGCAAATAAGGAAAAAGAGGCAAAAATTATTAAGCTTATTTATATTTCATACCTTTTTCAAGAATTTTTTGAAAAAACTCCTGTAAAATGAAAGTAAAATGATATACTGCATTGGAAATCAAGTGTGTTGCCCCCCCCCCCCTCCTTCTCGATTTTTTTTTTCTAGATCCGTGCCTGCCAGGATTTGTAGCACAACTGAAATTAGAAACTTATTAAAGAGCACAGCTGTTCGAAACTAGAAGAATAACATATCACTTCTTGCAAATATGGGATGCTTGTTTCTGAAGGCATGACTCAGTCAGTAGCATGCCATTTTTGTAATCTGTAGTTCCCGGGTTCGATTCTCAGCAGGGCCAGCATTGAGATTTATCTCCACAAAATTCCCCATCCTTCCTTTAGTCAGTAGGGGACACCGATGGGCTTGGAAAGGCCACCATCTGTGAGATGTGATGTTAAGCCATGGTCTTGTTTGTGGGAGAGCCATCCCTATGCACATTAAAGAACATGCTGGATGGCCTTGACAGGAAACTACCATCTGTCTCCCAACAGCTGTTCCAGTGGGTCGCCTCCCCCAACATTTTCTGAGCCATCGGGTGATGCGTGCGGGAGAGCCATACACTGTGCATGTTAAAGAACACACTGGATGGCCTTGACAGGAGACTTCATCTGTCTCCCAAAATAGCTGTTCCAGTGGGTCCCCTTCCCCAATCTTCTCTGAGCCTTCAGAGTCTTTGTGACCTGGCAATTTAATCCATGGTGTGCAAAAAAATGTCTCTCAGAGGTAAAACAACCAAACCCTTGTTTTCAAAGGAAATCAAGTTTTCATTTTCCATATTTTGCACCCTTTAACAGTAGTAATTTGTACAAATAAGTGATTGGAAAATGTAAATAGTAATATATTATTAGCCCTATACAATTCAAAAATAATTGGAATTATTCCTTAAAATGAAAAAATTGCATTTTCTCATTACTTAGGATTAAGGAGCAATCGGTCAGTGTGTATAAAATAATTCTTATTACTCAATTAAAATATCATTGAAATTTTTAAAATTAAGTACTATCCTCTCAGACCTTCTACTATGGCATATAAACTGACAGGCTCCTGTCAGACCTCTGTGGCGAGCAACCCTTGAGTGGGTATTTATTTTTTATTTATTTAAAAGTACAGAACAACCAAGTGAGCTTTAACCAATAGTAATTTAATTTAGACACATATGAATATAAATTATACTTCTGTTAGTTTTCTGTCTATTCTTGATCAACATATTCTATCATCAGAATTTCTACCATAAATATATCATTTGAAATATTACTTCACGTTTTGTGTTTTACATTTAGCACCCCGAAATGATGTAAATTAAAGTCTTTTGGAGGATTTGAAAACTGTAAATCATATTTCATAATACCTATTGAACAAAAAAAATTCATTAATCTCTTAAAACAAAAAGTTTTTTTTCATCCATTTAGGGGTGAATGGACAAATTGTTCCTGCCATTGTAAACCCCTTGATCATCACATGCCACCAATAAAATATGAGATTTCTAGACCAAAGATAGTTAGCAATATTTGTTTCAACTTTTGAAATTTTCAAATTTTACCGCCATCAGAGGGTGCAATTAAAGCTTTTTGGAGATTCGAAAAGTGCAAATTGCAATAGTTTATCATTACCTATCTAATCCAAATACATTTTCTCATCACCCAGGGTTAAGGGTGAAAATCATTGTTATCAATGCAAATGTGACCTTTACATTTCACCACTGAAACAAGCAGAAAATATAGTGATCAATTTTCTTTCAACAGAATCTCACCAGTGCATGAAATTCATAATAAAAGCCAGCAGTAGACAGTTGGGTGGTATAAATCAGCAGTGTCTAATACATTCACCACCCACCACATGTGGCAAATGCATGAATAAGAAATAACACTAATTATACCTACTACCTAAATAATAATAATAATATGTAATGTGTGAAATATGATAATACGACAACCACAAGTATGACATACTTCATAGTAAGCTTTGAATTTCTGATGGACAATACTGGTATAGATAGTCAGCATCTAGACCCTGTGAAGTTCTTGTCCATCGGAGGGATGTTAATTGTGTCTCCATGTGCAGGAGAGCATGCTAAAAATTTTAGCATGCCCTGTGCATGCTACAAAACATTATTGGATGGCTTCCATTTGTCTCCCAACAGCTGTCCATTATATCCTCTTCCTCCTACCTTCCCTGAGCCCTTGGAGTCATTGTGGCCTGGCCATTTAGCCCATTGTGTGGGGGGAAAATGCCTCTTAGAGGTAAAACAATCTAACCTTATAAAGTTGGCCATTTCTCTGCTGGTGTAAAGAAGAAGAAAAATTGGCCACTCAGGCCTAAATCAGTAGTCTGAACTGATCTGGCAGCTCTCCCCTTCTAGTGATAGAATATCTCCCTGGTTGTTGTTCAAAACTGATCCTGTGAAAAGCATTTTATGTTCTCATTACAAGCCATTCATCAATAGTTTATGAACTCTTAGCCATCTGAAATAAATGAGTTTTTTGAAACAGAAATGAATGGGGAAAACATGGGAGGAAAGAGAAAATTAGGAAAAGAAAAAGTTACAGGTCACAAGATATCTTGACTAGCACGTTATCATTAGATTCTTTAGTCTGATTATTATACTATAGATAATAACAGAATTATTAAGTTCAAACATGAGAATTGTAAAATCATAATGAATGATGCAGTAATAAAAATTTCCTCCTTTTTTTGAGAATATTTAATGATTATTTTGTAAATTTAACAGAAAAAACAAAGATGGCTTTTTTTTTTTACTTGCAGAGAGAAGGCCATGATAGTGCATCCCGACAATTAGTCAGCCTGAAGCAATCAATTAATGAGCTGAAAATATTATATTGGTAAGTAAAAAGAAATTATTGAGTTTGATAAAATGAATTAATGATATGAAGCTTAAACAATCATTTCCATAAACACTATAGACTAATATCGATATCATTCAGAAAGTACTTAGCTACATTCTTTAGAGTAGGTAGCTGTTTAAAATTTTCTATGTATGAATGGATATTTTTTCTCTTTAACCCCTCTACTTATCAGTGCTTTTTCTAGATCTGTAAAATCATTAGTCTGCCCATAGAGGATTATAATCACACACCCCATTGGAAGTATCTGGGTACACACTGAGTGAAATATTAGACTGTTATTAGGAGCTTATAATCATGGCACTCAACCAGATCTTGGATATGTACTGAGTTTTACCATATCTACATATGTAACTAGAATTTTAACATTTCATTGCATGGAAATCTTGGCTATTATCAGCTTTTTTAATACAATTAGGTATGTGTAAGAAGAAAATTTCATTGCAGGAAAAACAAAAAGGTTAAAAAACTTATTAACAGCATGTTCTGCTACAAACTGGGAAACCATGAGGAATTTTAAAAAGAATAGTAAATAATATTTACTGAATGTGTATCAAGGCCATTTTGAGACTTCTCATAAAACAAGCTGCCAGTCAGCTTAGAAGCATCAGACTGTGAGATTTACATAATCGCAACTATAAATACCTATGTTAAGCAATTGTGCCAGCTTCCACAAAGTGGTAAATATCCTTTATTTGCTTTAAGATCTATTGTAGCTTCACATAGCTTTATGATTCAATTATGGCTTTTAAATTACTATAATATAATTACATCTTAGTAATTATGCTCCCAGCTGTGGGAAATAATATGTGCTTTGCACACTAAGATTGTGATACACTGTGCTACCATATGTAACAGCTTAATCGTAATATAGTAAATTTTTAACTACTATTTGCTGTGTTTAAATTATTTATAGTAATTCTCATTTTTTTAATCTCCCATTCGTTTAGAATTAAAACTTCTAAAAAGTGCAAAAGTAGGTAAACAGAAAACTTCATTCTCTTTGAAAATGAGATTTACATATGTGGCAAATGCATGAACCAGAATGAATATGTGAAGAATGCATATGCCAGAGGCAATATGCATTCTTCTAATTAAGTTTTTCTTTAAATTTATCTTGTTTTTGAAGCAAAATGAATTTTTAGGGTACATCTTCCCTTTAGTCTTAGTTTGTCAGTTGCCAAAAAACCAAGCATGTGCATTATGCATTAATTGCATAAATGACAAAAATTTTGAAAAGAATTAAATGAATAAAAGACTTAAGTATTAATAAAAATATTATATTGTTATGCCCCCACAGAGGACTTTGATGTGGATGAGAAAGATAAGTTTTACAGACAACTTCAGGATATTTTGAAATTTTGAACTATCAAGAAAGGAGATATTTCTCTTGTGCTAAGTGACTTCAATGCTAAAGTTGGTACTGACTCTGACCTTTGGCCAGGGGTGTTAGCTCTTTTTGACATTGGTTGTCCAATGGCAATAGGTAATGTCTCGTATAGGTGGGGCGGGGGTGGCTCAGTCGGTAGCACACAAGGCTCGTAATCTAGTTCCCAGGTTCGAGTCCCAACTGGGTCAGCGTTGAGATTTATCTCCACAAAATTTCCCCTCCCTGCCCACGGTCAGTAGGGGACACCGATGGGCTTGGAAAGGCTGCCGTCCGTCAGATGGGACGTTAAGCCGTGGCCCCATGTGCGGGAGAGCCTACCCTGTGCACGTTAAAGAACACGCTGGATGGCCTCGACGGAGGCTACCATCTCCCAACAGCTGTTCCAGTGGGTCCCCTCCCCCAACCTTCTCTGAGCCTTCGGGGTCCTTGTGGCCTGGCCATTTAGCCCATGGTGTGCAAAAAAGTGCCGCTCAGAGGTAAAACAATCCAATCCAATCTCCTATAGGTAAGTAAACTTAACAATTTGAGAATAACTAACATATACTACAAACACTGTGACATTTATAAATACACAAGGGTTTCTCCTCATGAGTTGCATAGAAATATGGTTGATTATGTATTAATTAACAGCAAATGGGCTAGTTTAGTTAGAAATACCAGATCATACAGGAGAGCAAAAATTAGGTGTGACCATTACCTGGTCAAAAGTATATTGCAACTGAAGCTGAAGAAATGTGCTAAGGTTAAGAGAATTACTTTTAAATCTGAAGGTCTGAATGATCCAGATATAGCCAAAGCACACCGAAATAGGTTACTTAGTCATTATAACAATCATGGTTTGCCTACTTCCAAAGTTAAGAAAGATTGGGATCACTTTAAACAGGCTTTTCTTGAGACCAACTGTACTCTTTTGGTTAAAAAGCAATAGAAGAAATGAAATTATTTGGAACTCGTTTCTGAAAGAAGAAAGTGCAAGAATAATATGAATCAAGACCCTACTAGTCCTAACAAGACAGCATTACAATGAACCTAATAAACATGTGAAACATTAGTTAATAGCTGATAAGAATCTTTGGTTTGATAGCTTGGCTGACAAAGCAGAGGAAGCAGTTAGGCAGCACAACAACAGGGAGGTTGTATATAGCTAATCTTCTGTGTGGGAAGAAACAGGTACACAGGGGTTGAAAGATAAAAAATAGTAAGGTGAGGATTCCATCATGGCTAGATGGGCTGAGCATTTCAGAGATGTTCTTAACAATGTAGTTAGTTCTATTCCCATTGTTTGTAATGTGATAGATGCAGTATTAATTTTAATGTTAGCCCTATATAATATTCTGAAGTTATTTTTGCTATCTCTAAATTAAAATTGAATAAATCCCCTTGGGATAAATTACTACTGAAATATATAGAACTTGGGATGTTTCTGTTGTCACATGGCTGATTGAAATTTTCAAAAAATTTTATGATAACGTGCCATTAAAGTATTTTACCAGAGCTATTAATATCCCTATTTGTAAAAAGCTGATCACAGTTCTTGTAATAACTATAGGGGTATCTGCCTACTTTCTGTTCCAAGTAAGTCTTTGGAGAGTGAGAAAAATAAGCATATACACCTAAAGGAAAAAAGACCTCACAGGTAAAATCTTTCCCAAGGACAGATACATAGGGAAAACCTCACATCCATTTAATGCCTGACTTAAAGAACATTAATACAACATCTTGAATAAACTACAAAATATTGCACTATCTCAAATAATCGCAAAGAACAATCTCCCCACCGATTTTTACTCAGCAAAAATCAGAATACCCCTGCCTACTAAATTTTAACTTACCGTCACAGAAAACATACTGATTAATGTAAAATTAATTGAACTCTGCAACACAGACATCGTCCATCTTCCCCCAGCTTGGCATCTGATCCTTAGGGAATATAACCTTACCCCTCAGAAATGCAATTCTCCCTTAAACACTCTCCCTATACTTACCTCTGATTACCTTTCCCACTCGCAATCAGGGGCGGGGGTGGCTCAGTCGGTAGCGCGCCAGGCTCGTAATCTGTAGTTCCCAGGTTCGAGTCCCAGCTGGGTCAGCGTTGAGATCTATCTCCGCAAAATTCCCCGCCCTGCCCACAGTCAGTAGGGGACACCGATGGGCTTGGAAAGGCCGTCGTCCGTCGGATGGGACGTTAAGCTGTGGCCCTGTGTGCGGGAGAGACATACCCTGTGCACGTTAAAGAACACGCTGGATGGCCTTGACGGGAGGCTACCATCAGTCTCCCAACAGCTGTTCCAGTGGGTCCCCTCCCCCAACCTTCTCTGAGCCTTCGGGGTCCTTGTGACCTGGCCATTTAGCCCATGGTGTGCAAAAAAGTGCCGCTCAGAGGTAAAACAACCCAACCCACTCGCAATCACATGCATAGCCCCAGACCCATTAAAAAACTTAAACTATTACAAATTTATACTAGTAATCAGTGATTAGAATACCCCTCACACACAAACACTTCCTAATACAATCCCCTACCAATATGATAACCAATATTAATATCCTTTTTTGCCATGTTTATTATTAATCATATAAACAGGTTTACTAGGGTTATAAAGTCAATAAAATTACCCCTATCATTGTAATTGCAATGAAAAATAATGTAAAAATTTTTGTTTATTCACAAAATGAAGCTTTCCTCGAAATTCTCAAATCCTGAAGAGTCTCCATAACTTCACACCTTCTTATTCACCTCCTTCACATGCAGATCACATTACAGCCATCCACACATATGCTGGCCATGCTGAACCTCAAAGCTGAGCCACTGACAGTGCAATTTATTTAACCCCCCCCCCCCCCCCATGCTCAACAAACAACTGCTCTGAAGGACATGCCTTAAGCTGCTCACTTTTCACCTGATGATGCACCCAAAGGACACAAAGTGCGCTTCATGGACCTTAACATTTTTAAGCACTCTATGCCACCATAAGTATCATTAGCAATTATTAATGCTACTACAATCATGAAACTTCAATAAAAAAATTCATTTTAAGCAACCAACTCATCAGCCTACTACATCACCTTCTATACTTCTACTGTGATCATCATTTGCCAGCAAGAGCTGTAAAATGAACTTGTCACTCATTATTAACTGTAATCTCTGAAGTTCCTCTCACTACCCACCTCTATTGATGGTACATAAAATGTCATTCATTACTTTTTATACTAGGTAGCATAGAATTTTTGTTGAAATGCTTTAAAATATTTAACAGTGTCATAGAGTATTAAAGATATTAATTTAATTTTAAACACTACACTGTGAAGTTCTACTGTAATTTTTTTTTAATAAGATATTGACCAAAAGTGATGTGCATAGTTGCTGAATGATACAGCTTTTGGTAATGATAAAAATTAATGCATTACATTCATGGCCCAATCATCCCATCAGAAAGCATTATACACACTCATGGCCCAGATCATCATGGCCATCCCTGTCTCCATGTGTGTATGTGTCCTGTAGCACATGGCAGGACATGTTAGTTCGTCATTATGAAGCCTGTTCGTGCAATGGGGAAAGGGAAGAACTTGTTGGAGTTTGAACAGGGAATGATTATCACCCAAGGAAGGTGGGGCCAGCATCTCAGCAACCACAGGCATTGTTAGCTGTTTGAGAGCTGTCATAGTAAAGGTGTGTGGTGGGAATGGTCCAAAGAGGGACACAAATCCACCCAATCTGATGGAAAGGGGAGAGAATCACTTATTGACAGTTGAGGTAAATGCCAGTTGACACGTGCTGTCCAGGACAACAGATGATTCATGATCCCTCAATTAACAACAAACTACAACCAGGGTGCACAGAGAAATGTTTTCAAGCATACAATCTAGCGAACAGTTGCTGATGATTCTATGGTGTTGGCATCCCATTCGTGTGCCCATGTTGACCAACCAACCATCAACAGCTACATCTGCAGTGAACATGGAAGCACTGTGACTGGACATCGGACCATGTGGCTCTTTTCTAGTTGCTAAATGAGTCCAGGTTCCAGCTCCATCATACTGATGGTCAGGTACATATTTGGCTCTGCTTGGGTGAACACAGCTGCAACCAGACTGCACGGTTGGATGGAAACAGGCCAATGATGACAGTATTATGGTATGGGGATTGTTTTTACAGCATCACTAGATCCCTCAACCCTATTGAACTCACATTCACCACAGATCCTACCTAGGCATTGTTTCAGACTAAGTGGTGCCCTACATGGTGACTGTTTATCTGGATGGCATTGGACTCTTTCAGCAAGACCTGTGTCACAAGGCCCACATTTTGCAGGAATGGTTTAAGGATTATATCCAAGCAATTCATGTGTCCCCTGGCCACCAGATTCCCTTGATACAAATCCCATCAAACTTTATGGGATGCAGTGGAGAACTGAGCATTTGCCAGTTCTTCACCCCATTGCCAAACCCCAGGACATATTCTCTCCAGTTGCTACATAATATCTAAGGATCTTCCATGGTCTAGTAAAGTTGTTGCCATGCCAGCTGCAAGCAGTTATCGTGGTGAAATGCAGATAAACAAAATATTAGGCAGGTGGTCATAATATTATGGCTCGTGGGTGTATTGCAGCTTTGCTAGTTGGAAAAGTTGGTCAAATTCATGGAAATCTATATATATAATATAACAACCAAAGGGCATAAATTAATGCATTACTTCTTCATACTACTTACAGTGATTCAAGAAAGCAGTAAGTGCAGTTCTACACAGTGCAAATAGATTATTTTAGAACTTTATCATATTTCAAGCTATTCAACAGTTTAAAAAAATATAGATTTACATGTCCTTTTTGACATTTGCTTAAAAACAATGAAAAAATTGCTGAATTCCATTTTTGAAAAAAAAAAATTACAACCTTGTGCTACATCATCATCATTCTCAAGCAGCCGTGGGCCACGGAGGTCCCACCAGACCGTGCAGTTTAATTCTCCAAGCAAGTCTATCCTGAGCTACATCTACTGCATCTGGCCACTGCACACCAATTCTAACAAGGTCCTGTTTGACATTGTCTGCCCACCGCATCTTAGGTCTCCCCTTCTTTCTGAGGCCTTTAGGCACACTGTTCATAACCCTATTCGCCAATCTATAATTATTCATACGGGCAACATGGCCAAACCAACGGAGTCTCTCTCTGCACAATATGCTGCTTAAAGGAGGTTGCAAACTCCTTTGCCTAATCTCATCATTAGTTACAAAGTTGAACCACCTAATGCCCAAGATACTGCGTAAGCATCTGGAATCAAAAGCATCTAGTTTCCTGTTATCTTGTTTACAAAGTGTCCAAGTTTCACTACCATAACTAACCCTAGAAAGAACCAAACTATTATACAGTCTAATTTTAGTCTTTAGATGTATACGCCTATTTCTCCACACTCTCCATAGGTTCTTAAAAGTCCCGGCAGCAATCCCTATTTGTCTGTTAATCTCATGCCGCACATCACCATTATCTGTTACATAGCTCCCAAGATAATTAAACTGTGACACCTGCTCAAGACTGCAACCATTCAGATTAACTGAATCACAGCCTGCCTGACCAATTTTCATCACTTTAGTTTTCTCTCTGTTTATAACCAAACCTACTCTATTACCAGTCTCATCAACGGCTCGAAGAAAGAGTTCATCTCATCAACATCATTTGCCAAAAGGGCTAAATCATCAGCATAATCTAAATCAGAAATTTTCGTATCTCCAGCCCATTTAAGGCCAAAATCTTTCCCTTGAAGTGAATTTCGCATAACATAATCAATAACCAAGCTAAAGAGAAAAGGAGACAAAATGCACCCTTGTCGAACACCAGAAGTAATGCTAAACCAATTGCTACAAGCCTTACCAACTCTCACACACGACTCAGTGTTATTATAGAGAGCTTTCATTATGTTAACTAACTTGTCTGGTATACCATATGATTTCACAATCAACCACAAATTATGACGATCAACAGAGTCGAAAGCCTTTTTGAAATCAACAAAGCTAGCAACCAAAGGTTTCTGAAACTCTAAACATTTCTCAAGAATCTGCCTAAGTGAAAATATCTGATCCACACATCCCCTACCACTTCTGAATCCACATTGCTCATCATGCAACTGCCTGTCAACCAGATTCTTAATTCTATTAAGCACAATCATGGAAAGAACTTTACCTGGAACAGAGAGTAGGCTGATACCCCTATAGTTATCACAAGAACTGCGATCACCTTTTTTGAAAATAGGGATAACAATAGCTCTGGTAAAATCCTTAGGAACCATGCCTTTATCATAAAAGATATTCAGAATTTCAGTCATCCAAGTGGTAACTGAAACATTCCCAGCTCTAAGCATTTCGGTAGTAATTTCATCTACCCCTGGGGATTTATGTAGTTTAAGTTTAGAAACAGCCAAAATAACTTCAGATTGTGTTATAGGGCCAACATTAAAGCCACCAATGCATCCATCATCACTGCAAACAATGGGAGCAGAACCAACTACATTGTTTAGAACATCACTGAAATGCTCAGCCCACCTAGCCATGACAGAATCCTCCCCTTCTATAACCTTACCTTGTTTATCCTTCAATCCTTGTATGCCTGTCCGTTTTCTACCACATAAAACATTAACTATCTGATACAGCTCTCTGCTGTTGTGCTGTCTAACTGCTTCCTCGACTTTGTCAGCCAAACCATCAAGCCAAAGATTCTTATCAGCAGCTAACTGATCTTTTACACGTTTATTAAGTTCTCTGTAATGCTTTCTATTAGGACTAGTAGGGTATTGATTGAAGACATTCCTGCAGTTCTTTCTTTCCAAAATAAGCTCAAGTGCCTTATCACTCAGATAATTCTGCCTCTTCTGCTCTTTTTTTCCTAAAAGAGTACTGTTAGTGTCCAAAAAAGCCTGTTTAAAATGATCCCATTCTTCCTCAACTTCAGTAGTAAGCAAACCATGACTGTCATAATGACTAAGTAACCTATCATGGTAAGCTTTGGCTATAACTGGATCTTTCAGAGCTTCAGTATTAAAAGTAAATTTTTTAACCCTAGCACAACACTTTTTAAATTTAAGTTGCAACACACTTTTAACAAGGTAATGGTCAGATCCAATTTCAGCTCCCCTATATGCCCTGGTATTCCTAACAGAACTAGTCCATTTGCTGTTAATTAATATGTAATCAATCATATTCTGATGCAGCCCATCAGGTGAAACCCATGAGTACTTATGTATCTCACGGTGTTTGTAATAAGTGTTAGTTATTCTGAATCCATTGAGTTTACTTACCTGTAGGAGACGTTGCCCATTGCCATTGCAGCTACTAATACCAAAAGGGCCTATTACTCCTCCCCAGAGGTCAGAGTCAGTACCAACTTTGGCATTGAAGTCACCAAGAACAAGGGTAATATCTCCTTTCTTGACAGAATTCAAAATATCCTGAAGTTGTTCATAAGACCTATCCTTCTCATCCTCATCGGCATCCTCAGTGGGGGCATAACAGCAGATAACATTCAAGTCTTTAACGCTTGTCTGAAATTTTGCTGTAAGAAACCTTTCATTAATCACTCATATCCTAGAAGAGCATTGCTAGCGTGTCTGCTGAGAAGCAGACCCATGCCTTGGTGATGCTTATTGTCGTCCCTCCCTGAAAAGAGAAATTTAAGATTATTTTTAAGAATCTGACCTTTATCTGTCCATCTGGTCTCTTGCAAGCCAAGAATATCTAAATTGTAATGGTGGAATTCTTGTGTGAGGACATCAAGAGAAAAAGCTCTGTGCAGAATCCTCACATTCCAACTACCTATGGAGAGAAAATGGTTAGTGGGATGTTTAAAGAAACTATGTTTATTGAGAGAGGGAATGCCGACAATATCAAACAGCCCCCTAATCGCAGACATGGGGCAAAGACCCGTTCCCCCACTACTAAAGGCTGAAGCCATCAACACTGGAAGATTTCCTCCAACGTAGAATTTGGCGATGCCAAATAGAAGCAAAGAGTTCAGGTGCCTGCGATGACTTCTGCTCAGGATTATCCACCAGCTGATAAACATATCCTGTGAATCTATTCACTTGGGGCTGTCAACCCACAAACAAACAGAAAACACAGCGGAAGATTTTCCCTCCACAGAAGCCCACCAGTGCAGCAAAATCAGGATCCATAATCAAGCACAGAGCCATATATCTGTCCAGTCCAGTAGGTTTATATGGTCAGCACCAGGACCCTGTGTGGTTGACCACTCCTCAGCAGGGTAGAAAAAAAAGAAAAGTAGCCATAGTTGTCCAGATCAGTAGGCCACACTAATCTGGCAGCCCTCCCCTTCCGTTCACTTCCACAAGAGATTATCTCTTTTGAAAGTTACTAACGGTCCGCACCACGAGAAGGCGGGGTCGGACATTAGGTGCTAGGCCTGGCTGGTTCTATGCATCATCACAGGGGATTGGTGCATAGCTCTCCTTCCAGTGACTACCTAGCTACCATTTACAGACCAGGACTAGTAGGGTACTGATTAAGGACATTCCTGCAGTTCCTTCTTTCTGAAATAAGCTCAAGAGCCTTATCACTTAAATAATTCTGTCTCCTCTGCTCCTTTTTTCCTAAAAGAGTACTGTTAGTTTCCAAAAAAGCCTGTTTAAAATGGCCCCATTCTTCCTCAACTTCAGTAGTAAACAAATCATGACTGTCATAATGACTATGTAACCTGTCATGGTAAGCTTTAGCTATAACTGGGTCTTTTAGCAATCATATTCTTATACAGCCCATCAGGTGAAACCCATATGTACTTATGTATGTTGCAGTGTTTGTAATAAGTGTTAGTTATTCTGAAACCATTGAGTTTACTTACCTGTAGTAGACTTTGCCCATTGCAGCTACCAATACCAAAAGGGCCTATCACCCTTCCCCAAAGGTCAGAGTCAGTACCAACTTTGGCATTGAAGTCACCTAGAACAAGGGTAATATCTCCTTTCTTGACAGAATTCAAAATATCCTGAAGTTGTCTATAAGACTTATCTTTCTTGTCCTCATCAGCAACCTCAATGGGGGCGTAACAACAGAAAACATTCAAGACTTTAATGCTTGAATGTTATCTCCCTCCTTATAAAGAGAAATTTAAAGTTATTTTTAAGTATCTCACCTTTACCTGTCCATCTGGTCTCTTGCAAGCCTAGAATATCTAGGTTATAGCACTGGAATTCCTGCATGAGGACATCAAGAGAATAATCTCTATATAATGTCCTCACATTCCACATTCCTGCAGAGAGAAAATGATTAGTAGGGTTTTTAAAGAAACTAGGTTTATTGAGATAGGTAGGGCCACAATATCAAACAGTCCCCTGATTCCATGCATGGGGCAAAGACCTGTTCCTCCTCTGCTAAAGGTTGAAGTCACTGATGCTGGTAGTAACTTCAGGCACCACCTTTTCAAGTGGACTTTTTCAAGAGCCATATGGTCTGCCTGAGATACATTACTCCAGTTTAGGCTTGACGATGCCCAACTAGCTAAGTGAAGTTCAGGTACCTGCGATGGCCTCTAAATAGGATTATCCACCAGCTTATATAAGGTATCCCATGTGTCTGTTCACTTAAGGCTGGCAACAGAAGTTTTGTATTATTTTCAGGTCACTAGAATTCAGAAAAGATTAATCAGGCCACAACATGCGAAAAAATGTATCCTTTCATGCCACCGCTTGCCACAGAGGTCTGACAGGAGCTGTCAGTTTATATGCCATAGTAGGTGTCTGTGGGAAAAACAAGACCTCAGCAGAAAAACAAAATCCATGCCTTATCCAAGGGTCGAATCCCAGTCCCTTTGATCAGTAGACAAGTGCGCTAACCACTCAGCCACATGCAAAGGGTTAATAATTGATTAAGCTAAGTATTGCATAAATTGACACTACAGAATAGAAGGAATAAGAAGGAAAACTACTTACCCAGAATTTTTTACAAAAGTGCCTTGGTCAGCAATTTCTACTCTCAGTATGCAGTTACTTGCAGGAGCCATGGTTGAAATCTGCACTTTTGCATACTTTTTGATTTTAATTAGTAACCAATAATCAATGTATATTCATCATGCATTATTAATAATTGATATATTACAAAAAACTGCACCAAATACTGGAATTTATTAATTCACATAATTGTTCAAAATTTTCATTATTCCAAATCATAATTTTGTGTAAGTTTGGCAGTTGTAAGTAGAGTTTCCTATAGAAATTGCTTATATCTTATGGTATTTGTACTAAAGCTTGATGAGGTCGATTGAATTTCAATAGATAATATGCCAGTAATTAAATACTTTACAAATATATATTATATACTTTACAATATATATTAGTTGTAAGGTTTTATTTGTTTGCAGTGTAACACTATTCTTGCTATTTCATTTCAGTTGCCGTTTCGATAATATTTTGCCCTTATATGGAGTTTGTTTAGATGGACCTGAGCCATGTTTGGTATATCAACTGATGGTCAATGGATCTTTAGAAGATAGGCTGTTATGCAAAGTTAGTAATGTTCTTTCTTTGTGCTCATATATGAAGGTTCATTCTTGAAAATGCAAATAAATAATGTCAAATATTAAAATTATTTTTAACTCTGTAAGTGTTGAAAGCTGATTAATCAGTTTCCAAAAATCGCACATATTATGAACTTCCAACATTTTTTATACACTTATCTGTCATTTTTTGCCTTTTAATTTTTATTCAGAATTAAATGCCCCCTTTCTTTTAGTATGTAATGTAAACTATTTCATTCATTAGTTATTTGTAATGAGGTGCAGAAGTTGAGTTACATTTTTAGAGATAAAAAAACCAACACTCTGAGGGTTAAACATTGTAAAGAAAAAGTTTTCCAGTTTTACAGTCTACTGTACAGGATTTAAAAATCAGATTGGAATTGGTATAAATAGAGCATGAATAAGTTTATTGTTAATATTCATGTAACTATGTGTAGTATTGTAATATTAAAAGTTCTGTAGAGATGGTAGCAATAATGCCTGCCAAAAAACATAATAGGGAGAAATAGATGAGAGTTCTGTCTTATCTTTTTAATAAGGGGTGAATCAGCTATTCTGTGTGTTATGTTCAGCAGTTACAGTTGGCAGCAAGTAAGTCCACTGATCCAGGAAAGATTTTTTTTTCTTGATGTAAAAGTTTATTATCAAGTGTGAACTGACAGTTTTATTGCAGATGACAGCAGGAATAAGTTCAGATGATATCCTGAATCTTTTGCTGAAGATATTTAGCTGCACTTTCACCATTCATGCTGGTAGAAAATGTCATTACAAAAAGCAGTAATATAGACTGCATTAAACTCACAAATATACACTTATAAATTCCTCATGCAGCCAAGGGCTATGGAGGTCCTACCAGACTATGTAATTTAATTCTCCAGACATCTCTATTCTGAGCTACATCTGCTACATTTGGCCACTGTAAGCCAATTCGAACAAGATCCTGTTTGACAATGTCTGCTCATCACATCCTAGGCCTCCCCCTTTTCCTGAGGCTTTTAGGCATGCTGTTTATAACCCTGTTTGCCTATGCATATGGGCAACATAGCCAAACCTATGCAGTCTCTCTTGTACAATAAGTTGCTAAAAGCAGGTTGTCAACTCCTTTGCCTAATCTCACCATTACTTACAAAGTCAATCCACCTAATACCCAAGATACTGCATAAGCATCTAAAATCAAAGACATTAAATTTCCTGTTATATTGCTTATAAAGGGTCCATGTTTTGCTACCATAAGTAACCTTAGAAAGAACCAAATTATTACCGTAATTTTTACTCATTTTAGCCCCCTGAAATAGGGGGGGGGGGTATTAATTATACTCGCATACAAAAAACACATCATTTTCAATTATTGAACAGTCGCACATACAGCTGATAGACATTGTTGCAAGATGTGTTTCACACTCTTGGCAACAGTGCTTCGTGACTGCATCTCCTCCTCTTGTCCTTTTGAGTAGTGGGGAGCCCTAAAAATGAATTCGAGGAAATGTTATACTGCAGCAGAAAAGCTGTTAGTAGTAAAATATGCAGAATCTGACTGTAATCGGGCAGCAAGTCGTCGTTTTTCCATTAACGAGTCAGACATCCAATTATGGCGTAAAAACAAAGAGGCGCTTGCATGCAAGTGTTGCCTAGTAATAAAAAAGTGAATTGTGAGTTACCACCAAGTTTTTCAGACCTAGAAAAAACATTAATGGAGTGGGTAGTAGATAGGAGGCAACAGGGCATCGCTGTTTCATGCACTGAAATCAGACTTGAAGCTCTGGAACTTGAAAAATCTCTTATGGGCACAACAGAATTTAAAGCATCATATTGATGGGCAGTTTGTTTTATGAAGCAATATGGTCTTTCAGTTCATAGAAGAACTACCATCATGCAGCATCTTCCAGACCACAAAAAAAAAAGCTTCTGGAGTTCTAAATGTTCATAATGAAATTGAGGAAAGAACTTATAATTTTAATTTTCATAATTTTTAAGAGATATACTCTACCAAAAGGAGTACAATTTTCAAGAGGTGTACACATCCGTGTCCATCCTAAAGGATGGATGGGTGAAGCACTAACTGGTTAAAATGTGTTTGGGCATTACGTCCAGGTGGTTTGCAAAAGCAACCTTCCATGTTGGTGCTCAACTCATTTCAGTGTCATCGGATGCCTTCTATTTAGAAAGAACTGAAGAAAATGAAATCTGATCTGGTTATTATTCCAGGCGGCATGACCCATCTACTGCAGCCTTTAGACATTGCTGTTAATAAGCCAATGAAGGATGCTATCCGTCGTAAATGGAATGCATGGTTAAGCGACAGTAATCATATAACTACGTATGCATCAACCAACTCTCACTGATGTTGCTGAGTGGGTACTTGCAGTCTGGAATGAATTAGATGCATCTATAATTCAACAAGGCTTCCTCAAATGTATTTTCAATAATATTGATGGCAGTGAGGATGATGCTTTGTGGAGGACGAACAGGTGTCATCACATGAAGATGGCGATATTTATTATGACACCAATAACAATGCATTGACTCGACAGCACTTCTTACTAGTGACAGTGATTAAGTGTTTTTATGAATTTCCCAGTAATATTTAGGTGTTATGCATTTTTGTTTGTTTTTAATTAAAAGTTTAAGTTTTGTTAACAAATGTTTTATGCAATTTAAAATAAAATCTTGAAAAGTTATGACTGCATATTATATACAAATTTACATTTTACCAGAAACTTTCACGCTAAATCAAGCATGCGCATTATACACGGGTGTGCATTATATTCGAGATTTTATAGTATGCAACCTAATTTAAGTCTTTAGGTATAGTTTTCCCCACCCTCCAAAATTTCTTAAAAGTTCCAGCATCATCCCTATTCTTCTGTTTATCTCACGCCACACATCACCAGTATCTGTTATATAGCTCGTGAGTTAATTAAACTAAGACACTTGCTCCAACAGTGCAGCTGTTCAAAGCAACTGAAACTCCATCTGCTTGACCAATTTTTATCATTTTAGTTTTCTCTCTGCTTATCACGAAATCTTCTCTATTACCAGTCTCATTAACAGCTCAAATGAAAGAATCTTGTCAGCATCATTAACCAACAGGGCCAAATCATCTGCTTAATTTAAATCAAAAATTTTGAAATCTCTAATACTCATTACCGTCTCCACTACCATTTAAGGCCAAAATCTTCCCCTTGGAAAGAATTCTGCATAACATAATCAATAACCAAAGAGAAAAGGTAAAAATGCACCAACTCTCACACACAACTCAGTGTTGTTATAGAGAGCTTTCGATATCCTAACTAATTTGTCTGGTATGCCATATGACCTACTATCAACTAAAAAATATAATAATCAACTGAGTCAAAAGTTTTTCTGAAACCTGTAAAGGCAGTAGTAAAGTAACTACAGGTTTCTGAAACGAAGCATTTCTCAAACATCTGTCTAAGTGAAAATATTTTATCTAGGCATCCCTTACTACTAAATCCACACTGTTCATCACGCAGTTCTTAATTCTATTAAGCATAATCATGCAAAGAACTTTCCTAGAAGAAGAAAGTAGACTGATTCCCTTTAATTATGACAAGAATTGTAATCACCCTTTTTTTTAAAAATAGGGATAATAATAGCTCTAGTAAACTCTTTAGGAACAACACCTTTATCATAAAAAATATTTAAAATTTCACCCAGTCATGTGACAACACAAATGTTCCAAACTCTAGGCATTTCAATAGTAAGTTCATATATTTCTGGGGATTTATGCAGTTTTAATTCAGAAATAGCCAAAGTAACCTCAAAATATGATATAGGGCCAACATAAAGTCAGTAATGCAACTATCATCATTACAAACAATAAAAGTAGAACTTATCACATTGTTTTAGAACATCTCTGAAATTCTGAACCCACCTAGACATCGCAGAATCCTCACCTATAACAGTGTTACCATGTTTATCCCTCAATCCTTGTGTACCTATCTGTTTCTTCCCACACAAAACACTATCTATCTTGTACAATTCCCTGCTGTTGTGCAGTTTAGCTGCTGCTTCTGCTTTATCAGCCAAGTTATCAAGCCATAGTTTCTTATCAGCTGTTAACTGATTTTTACATGTTTATTCAGTGCTTTGTAATGCTGTCCAGTATGATGGTGATTATTATTGTAACTGCACTTCCTAATTTCAGAAGTAAGCTCCAGATCTTTATCACTCAAATAACTTTGTCTCCTTTGTTGCTTTTTACCCAAAAGAATACTGTTAGTTTCAAGAAAAGCCTGTTTAAAATGATTCCATTCTTTATCAACTTCTGTAGTAAGCAGAGCATGATTACCATAATGACTAAATAGCCTATCATGATATTCTTTGGCTATATCTGCATCTTTCAGTCTTAAACACAATTCTCTTAACCTCAGCACAACATTTCTGTAGCTTCAGTTGTAAGACAATTTTCACCAGGTAATGATCAGACCCAATTTTTGGCACCCCTATATGACCTGGTATTACAAACCATTCAGTTTACTTACCTGTAGGAAACATTTGTCATTGCCATTGCAGCTACCAAACCAAAGGAACCTATCACACCTCCCTACAGGTCAGAGTCAATACTAACTTTAGCACTGAAATCACCTAGAATAAAAATAATATATCCTTTCTTGACAGAATTCAAAATAGCCTTAATTTCTCCATAAAACCTATCTTTCTTGTCATAATCAGAGTCCTCTGTGGGAACATAACAACAGATTACATACAAGTCTTTAAGCTTAGTTTTAAATTTAGCTGTCAGAAATCTTTCATTAATGCTCTCATATCCTAGAAGTGCATCACTGGCATATCTGCTGAGCAGCAAACCTACACCTTGGAGATGCTTTCTATCCTCCTTCCCCAAAAAGAGAAATTGAAATTTTTTTTTTTAAGTGCTTTACTTATTCATCTAGTTTCTTGCAAGCCCAGAATATCTAGGTTATAACACTGTCCTGTATGAGGATGTCAAGAGAATAATATCTATGCAACATCCTCACATTCCACATACCTGCAGAGAGAAAATGATTAGTAGGATTTTTAAAACAACTAGGTTTATTGAGAGAGGTAGGGCCAACTAAATAAGCAGCCCCCTAAATGTAGGCATTTGGTAAAGACCCCCCACTGCTAAAGGCTGAAGCCACCTATGCTGCTAGGAGCTTCGTGCATTATCTTTACAAGTGGACCTTTTCAAGAACAAGAATTTAAATAGAAATTGACCTGCCTGAGACACATTACTCCAGGATAGGATTGGGGATGCCCAACTAGCAAAAGTAATGGTTCAGGTACCTGCAATGGCCTCCAATCAGGATTATTCACCAGCTGATATAAGGTATCTTGGGCATCTGCTCACTTAGGGCTGACAATCCATTGGCAGACAGAAAATGCAATGGCAGACTTTCCCTCAACAGAGACCCACCAGTGCAACAAGCCCAGGATCCATAATCAAGCTCAAAGCCATAAACAATCCAGTGTACATAAATGGTCAGCACAAGACCCTGTGAAGTTGCCCACTCCTCAGCAGGGCAAAAAAGAGAAAGAAGAAAATATGGTCATAGATGACCAGATCAGTAGGCAACACTGATCCATCAGCCCTCACCTTCTGTTCCCTTCCAGAAGAGAATATATCTTCTAAATGGTACTAACAGCCTGCACTATGAGAAAGCTGGGTCAAACATTAGGTGCTAAGCCTAGCTGATTTTGTGTATCATTAGCAGGGATTGATACACAGCTCTCCTTCCAGTGTAGTTTAATAAACATTAAATTTGCTCTATTTTTTATATTATTGTTACATGTAAAACTATCACTGGAATGAAAAATATATCCTATTGAAAAAAACTAATATAAACACACATTGGTTCTCACAGACCAAGCTGCTACTTTGATGACTAATACTCAAACTGAAAGGTAATGCAGCCCCAGAGCCAATGTTATTCAGCTGGTAATGACTCCATTTAAAGGTACTGTTGGCAGGAAATTGTTATTGTGAAAAAGCAGTTTTTTAACAATATTTAGCTTCATTATGAGCTCTCAGACCACACTTATATAGTTAGAGATGGTGGTTATCCTGACCAGTTGCATCCCTGGGATGACTTTTTAGGACATATTTAGGAAGAAAGGGGTTTTCTAAATTTTTTAATTTATATACTTTAATTCTTAATTCCAAAATGCACACTTATTGCTGCATATACAGTACTTCAGAGAAATACTGGAATGCTTTTTGTTGTTTTTCTTCTTAAAACATGCAAGACTTCTCAATCACCTCAGTCCTTTATCAGACTTGTCTTGAATTCTTCTGTTAATAATTAAACACTTAGTATAATGGTTAGGTCTCTTATATTGGTGAAAAGTCAAATTAAGAACTCTAACATCTGAAATAATCTGTTTTTAGGAAATACAATACTGAAAATAAGTAACGATCTAAATTCTTGTAATGCTGAAGATTGCTCATTTGAAGTTAATACAATTCACTAATAGTGTTTAAAGTATATTTGAAACATAAAAAAAATTTAAAAAAAAAGAAATATTTTACTTTTAGACAAATTTATTCATCTTGTAAATTTAGAGCATAATAAATAAACAGTAAAACATGTGATTTTGTTATGAAACATGACATTTATTCTAATTTGTTACTGTTTATTTCCTATATACTTAACAAATGATTTCTATCATAGAATGGTACACCACCACTCACTTGGTCACAAAGAAGCAACATTGCAGAGTGTACAGCAAAGGGGCTGAACTACCTTCATACTACTCCAGAAAAACCACTTGTTCACGGAGATATTAAAAGGTTTGCAATTCCGAAGTTTAACAGTGCAGTGTATTTAATTCTGATCATTTGTTTCAGGGAAACATTGCGACTTTATGAGATGAAAGTATTGCATTTTAAGAACATCTAATGAAAATTAAATGTAGCAAAAATAAAATCATGATACTTTACAAAGAATTGCTGTTCCATACATGACAATTGTTCTGAGACATGGCCTAATTTCTACTGATAAATATTTCTAAAATTTAATCAGTTTCACCTCTACAACATTTTAATTGCCTATAAATATTTGAACTTTTTCTTCTATTATTTTTGCGAATAATATTTTGAACTTTTTTTTAGAGAGATCTTTTTATCACATTTTCAAAAGGAATTAGATAATGTTCATTTTAGCATCTGTCTATTCATCTGTAGACATTGAACTTTTTTTGTTTATAGAGATAATTTTAAAATTCTTTTTGAATCACACAAATCCTATGAGGGTGGAGACAGCAGGCACTGAATCACACAAACTCAAACATGAGAGTCGGGGATGAAATAAAGGTGATCAATGCCACTGAGAGGGCTTGACATGAGCCCCCATCTTCGTTGTCTTTGTCATCTATGCCGTCGTCTTCTTCACCTGTGTCTTCGTTCCCAAGATTCCTGATTGTCACTCCACGGGCGATTGGGTACTTGGGGACATGTCCCCATTTTTCATAAATAAAGGTTTGAAAGGTCTAGCAAGAGAGCCGAAATCCATCAAGTGCTTATGATCTGGCAACTTGCAAGTTGAGACTGCTTGTTCCAAACACTCTGAACTGCTCCTGAATATCAAAGAGATTGGTGGGGTGGCTGTTGAAGTCACTCCCAACAAAACTTTGAATTCATCTCTGGGTGTGATAACTGAGTGGGGACTCCTCAAAGTCACTGAGGAGGAAATCCTCTCGAGAGCTCACACCTCAAGGAGTAACAGCAGTCCACCAGGTTTTGACATGCCGTGATGGGAAATTGGTACCCTCTCGGGTACTGTGTGACATTCAAGATGCCATGCCTGCCTTCTTCCATCAAGGCAGGTTATTTACATTGTAAGGTACGGCCGTATATACCGAACCCTCTGTGCTGTTTTCAGTGTCAGATATACAGTCATGCCTGCACAGCTTGCTGGGGAAAACCCACCTATGCTCACTGTGACAGTAAGGATCATCTTGATCCTGAGGCACAGCAGAAAAGGCATGCAGTGGCGAACATCCGGCATACTCCCACAACTTCAAAGTGGAAGGAGGAAAAGGTGCAGTGTCTTAAGGTTATGAATAACATCTAATATGCTGAGGCGAGAAAGCTTGCTGCACTGCCCGCACCACCTGGCAAGGTATCCTATGCCAGTGCTGCCATTGGAAAGCCCATCGTTCCAATGACTTCAGTTGCGGTGCGAACTGATATCAGTGTACCACCTACTGAGTCTTTCTCACCAGCATCTAAGCAACCTCCTCACGCAAGCAAATCCGAGGGTGGTGTCGACTTCGACATCAACTCCTGTTTCCATTCCTGCAACTCAGCCTTCCACCTCCACCGGAAGGCCTCCTTCACGTCCTCAAACAGCTAGGCCTTCCAAACCAAAGGGGCCTCCACCAGGGCCCAAAAAGAAAATCATCACACCTTCACAACGTGCGGTCACCGATCCATGCCGCTTGGACGATTCTGAGGACATGGATACCGCCTGCCCCCTATTCACTAAACCGTCCTCTGCGGCAGTTAAATTGAATAAGATTTCATCATCCACCCACTCTTCTAAGTCTGGAGATGGCCACACTCCTACAATGGAATTGTCGTGGATTCCAGAGGAATATTGACGACATCAAGGCAATCCTTCAGGCACACCAGCCCATCTGTATGTGCCTGCAGGAGACATATTTGCAGCCAGTCACAGATCCCACAATCCGGCACTTTACACTAGTTCGCCAGGACCGGGATGGAGATGGTCCAGCTCGTGGGGGTGTCGCCATCCTTGTGAGCAACCATTCTCCATTCCAGGTCATACCCCTCACCACCAACTAAGAGGCAGTAGCCATCCGCTTCTTCATGGGGTTCTCGCTGACTCTGCTCTGTCTATCTTCCACCTGGGAGCATCGTCTTCCAGGAAGACCTTGATGATCTCGTTTCGCACCTTCTGTCCCCCTTCCTCATAATGGACATAGTCCACTTTGGAGCAGTGTTGACACCAACGGGAGGGGTGTGATCCTGAAGCAGTGGCTCCTGGATCCTTCTCTCTCCCTGTTGAACACTGGTGTCAGTACTTACTTTCATTCCCCAACCCACACTTTCACTGCCATTGACCTGAGCATCTGCTCCTCCTCAATCCTTCCACTCTTTACATGGGAGGTCGAAGTTCCTCCTTCATTCCCGTTCGGAAGCGATCACCTCCCCATGGTATGCACCATCTCTCGTGGGGGCCTTGCAACCCTTCACGCATCTCACAGTGAAGGCTTGATCGAGCTGACTGGAGTGGTTTTTCAGCTGCTCTCTGAACTCGATGACCACTCTATCAGCCAGGAGCCCATCAATGTTGCAGTGGCAGAGATTACAGACTGTATCGTAGATGCAGCTGCATCCACAATTCCTCAGACTTCGACACTGTTTCCTCGTTTTCCGAAACCATGGTGGAATCTAGATTGCAACGCAGCTCATAAGGCTCGGAACAAGGCTTGGAGGGTTTCGGAGATATCCGACGACCATCAACCTTGAAACGTTCAAACGCACCAGGGCAAAAACTCATTTCATCTGGCGCCAGAGCCAGAAGGAATCTTGGATCAAATATACGTCTTCTATCACCTGCACGACCAGTTCTAAGGTCATGTGGGATAAAGTCCGGAAGATGGGTGGGAACTACATGTCCCATTCGTTATTGATCCTGGAGCACAGTGGACAGGCAATTACTGATCCCAAAGCAATTGCCGACACACTAAGGGAGTCATTCTCCTCCATCTCTTCATCTTACTCCCCTGAGTTTCTGGCCCAGAAGGGCAGGGTGGAACGTTCTCTGCTGTCCTTCCACTCGAATGGCCTGGAGTCTTACAACTGCCCATTCACAGTGGGGGAGCTTCGCCTTGCTCTGCACACCTCTCATGCATCTGCTGTTGGGCCGGACAATGTCCATTATGCCATGCTCCAACATCTCTCACCATCAAGTAAGGATTGGCTGCTCCATCTTTTCAATCACATTTTCCTCAAAGAGCAGTTATCAGGCACCTGGTGGGAGGCCATAGTCTTGGCCTTCCTGAAACCGGGAAAGGATTCCAAGATTCCTTCGAATTATCATCCCATTGCGTTGACGAGCTGCGTGTGCAAGGTGTTGGAAAGAATGGTAAATCCCAGACTCATTCTGGTATTTAGAACACCACAACCTTCTTTCCAACACCCAGTGTGGCTTTCGCAGGCAATGGTCAACTCTTGACCATCTGATATACCTCGAATTAGCTATCAGAAATTCATTTTTACGTAGAGAGCACCTGGTGTCAATTTTCTTTGACATCGAAAAAGCGTACAACACGGCTTGGAGATTCGGCATTCTTCGTGACCTCCATAGATTCGGCTTGAGAGGTCACATGCCGATCTTCATCTCCAACTTCTTATCGGCACGTTCTTTTCGTGTCCATGTCGGCAACACTCTGTCACGGCCGTACCCTCAAGAACAGGGGGTGCCACAAGGCTGCATTCTGAGTGTTACACTTTTTGCTGTCAAGATTAATTCTATTACTAGACAACTTCCTCCATCAGTAGGCAATGCCCTCTATGTTGATGACTTTAGCATCTTTTGCTCTTTGTCCAGCATGAGGGTCATTGAAAGACAACTGCAAATTGCCCTGAACTATCTTTTGGTTTGAGCGACGGCAAGCAGGTTTCGGTTCTCCCCACAGAAGACCGCTTATGTGCACTTTTGCCACAAGTGCAATCTTTATCTGGATACCGAACTGCGGCTCGGGAGTAACATCATTCCAGTTGTGGCAGAGACCAAGTTTCTCAGTCTCATCTTCGATCGGAAATTGACTTTTTTACCACACATACATCATTTAAGGTCCAAGTACACATGGGCATTGAACATCATTAAGGTCCTCATCTCTCTCCTGAGGAGCTGACCGATGTTCTCTGCTCTGCCTGTACCATGCACTTGTCCAATCGAAACTGGAGTATGGATCCCAGGTGTACAACTCCGCCTGGGATTTGGTGGTGAAGGTGCTAGACCCCCCTCCATCACCAGGCCCTCCGTATTTGCACGGGATCCTTCCGCACCTCACCTGTCCAGAGTCTTTACGTTGAGACTGACAAACCGTCTTTATCTCTTTGACGTCGGCAGTTGCCCCTACAATATGCATCTAAATTACGATCCCTGCCTGGCCATCCCACTTGGGACTATGTTTTCAGTCCAAAGTGGGAAATGCTTTACACAAATCGGCCGACTGCCATTCATCCTTTTCGTTTGCATGTCTGAGGCTACCTCAGAGACATCAACACCAGTCTTGATAGCGTCACACAGGCAACAGCCAAGCCACTTCCACCGTGGCTCATTGTTTCCCCTTCCTGTGATTTTTCCCTGTGCAGGTGGGGAAGGCCTTTACACCTGACTGTGTGTACCAGTAACTCTTTGCCAGCCATCGTGCTGTGCATCCGGACTTCTTGCCTGTCTTTACAGATGGCTCGAAGTCTGGCACATCAATGGGATCCACCATGGTCTTCTGTGATGTAATCATTGCAGACCAGAACCCACTGCAGTGTTCTGTCTTCACTGCTGAGTTGCACGCTATCAGTCTTGCCTTGGACCACGTGGCAGCTCAGCATCATCATCAGTGTGTACTTTACACCGACTCACTTAGTTCGCTACAGGCATTGATCTCGGTATCAGGTATCAGCCTCGCCCAGTTCTATCTAAGATTCGCCAGCAGCTACATCGTCTGGCAGCCACAACCACCATACATTTCTGTTGGGTGCCTGGTCACATCGGTATCAGGGGCAATGACTTGGCAGATGCTGCTGCCAAATCAGCCATGCCCCTATTCGACTCTCCGCTGTTGGTTCCATACTTGGACTTTAGGCAGCATTTTTCCATTGAGCTCCCTGCACAGTGGCAGAGATCTTGGTCAGAACAGCTTACCAACAAGCTCTTTGAGATCAAACCTATCATCAAACCATGGCAATCTTGTTACCGCAGGAATTGCAAGGAGGAAGTTGTACTTGCTCGGCTCCGCTTAAGTTTGTTTCCTCTATGGGTAGACGACGAACCTAAGTGCGAGTTTTGTGACCCATTTTAAGTATTAAACTATTTTAATCGAATGTCCTTTTTTTAACTTTGAAAGACGCTTGTTTTTTAACTTTCACAATTTTGTGTCTGAACCCCTTACACTCAGACACCTTTTATCTGATTATTGCATTTTATCGTCAGTTTTTTCCTTTTTAAAACATAGGGTTATTCTACTAGACTTTGATTTTTACCTTGTATTATTTTATCTCGCACAGGTCTCTTACACCTGGAATTATTTTGTGTTTTTCAACTTGTTTTACTATGTACTTATACAATTGTTATTTGTTATTTTACCATTATACAATTAACTGCTTTTGTTTTGAATTTGGTTACGGGTTTCCATGTCTTTTATCTTTTATATTGTCTTTTGTTTGGCGCATTATGGCCTAGTCGCCAATGCGCCATAAAACCCAAAACAACCAACCAACCAAGCTATGATAAAGCATCTAGGTTATCTCTGCCCATTGTGTAGAGGAGTACATTTCCTATTTTAAAAGAAAAAGTAAATGCTAAAATGCACAGACTTACAAATAACCCTAGTATATAATGCAATGCATGCCTTATACAGCACTACTTGTTTCATATTTGCAACTAAACCTGCGTGCCAACCAGTCTTATTAGCTACATCTTACATTAGTACAAATTGAAATGCAGTCACAATTTTAAATCAGAACTTAGAATCTTAACTGCTCATTATGATAACTAACTTGTCTGGTATGCCATACATTCTCACGATCAACCACAAATTATGATGGCCAACAGAATTGAATGCCTTTTTAAAATCTACAAAGCTGGTAACACAAGACTTCTGAAATTCTCAACATTTCTCATGAATCTGCCTAAGCACAAAAATATGAATAAATGCATCCTCTTCCATCAAGAGAAACATCTTAGTTTAATGTCGATATCAAATATTAAGGAAATATTGTCTGAGCCAGGTGGGATATCCCACCTGGCTCTGTCCGGTGAATCCACATCTTCCTGATAACATGTCAGGGGCTCTGACTGCTGAGCTACTGGCTACCAATCAAGATCTCTCCTAATTGATGTTAAAAACTGTTTACCTTCAGTACACAGTTTTCTGCATCTCTAGCAGACATTGTCCAGGCTGCTCACAGCCTCTAGAAACAGATGACATGTATGTAATGACAATGTTAAGTATGTTATGAGGATACGTTGAATAGCTTAAAGAAATTTCTCGACACTTAAGTTCAACTATCTAAGGAAACATCACTCTCACTTTAAAGTAGATTTAGAGGAAAAATTGTCTAAGATGAGTGGGATATGAACCCATGTCCTCCTGATAACATGTAAAGTGCTCTGACCGCTGAACTACCAACCACCGATCAATTATGTTAAGAACTGTTTACCTACACTACACGATTTTCTGTGTCTCATGCAGGCATTGTTCCGACTGCTCACAGCCTCTAGAAACAGATGACATGAGCAGCTGGAACAATGGCTGCATGAAACACAGAAAATTGTGTACTGTAGGTAAACAGTTCTTAATATCAATTAGAGGACAACTTGATTGGTGGCCAGTAGCTCAGCAGTCAGAGCACTTGGCATATTATCAGGAGGATGTGGGTTTGTATCCCACCTGGCTCAGACAGTTAAACAAGCAACCATGACTGACTCATAATGACTAAGTAGCCCACCATGGTAAGCTTTGGCTATAACTGGGTCTTTCAGAATGTCAGTGTTAAAGGTAACTTTTTTAAACTTATCACAGCATTTCTTTATTTACATTGCAAGACATTTTTAACAAGATAGTGATCATATCCAATTTCATTTCCCTTTTATGACCTAATATTCCTAACAGGTTATTCTCCCTATATTCCTGGTATTCCTTGCCATTTTATGTTAATATATATAAGCAATCGTATTCTTATGCAAACCATCTGGTACATCATCATTTGCAAGCAGCCATGGGTTAAATAGAGGTCCAACCAGACCATGCAGTTTAGTTCTTCAAGCATATCTGTCCTCAGCTATATCTGCTGCATCTGGCCACTGCACACCAATTCTAACAAGGTCCTGTTTGACACTGTCTTCCCCCCACATCCTAGGTCTCCCCCCCCCTCTTTCTGAAGCCTTTAGGCACACTGTTCATAACCATATTCACTAATCTATAATTATCCATACTGGGAAGCATGGCAAAACCACGGAGTCTCTCTCTACACAATATGCTGCTTAAAGATGGTTGCCGACTCCTTTGCCTAGTCTCATCATTACTTACAAAGTTAGGGGTGGGGGTGGCTCAGTCGGTAGCGTGCCAGGCTCGTAATCTGTACTTCCCAGGTTCGAGTCCCAGCTGGGTCAGCATTGAGATTTATCTCCGCAAAATTCCCAGCCCTGCCCACGATCAGTAGGGGACACCGATGGGCTTGGAAAGGCCGCCGTCCATCGGATGGGAGTTAAGTTGTGGCCCCATGTGCGGGAGAGCCGTTCCCTGTGCATGTTAAAGAACACGCTGGATGGCCTTGACGGGAAGCTACCATCTGTCTCCCAACAGCTCTTCCAGTGGGTCCCCTTCCCCAACCTTCTCTGAGCCTTCGGGGTCCATGTGACCTGGCCATTTAGCCCATGGTGTGCAAAAAAGTGCCGCTCAGAGGTAAAACAACCCAACTTACAAAGTTGAAGCACCTAGTGCCCAAGATACTGCGTAAGTATCTAGAATCAAAAGCATCTAGTTTCCTGTTACCTTGTTTAGAAAGCGTCCAAGTTTCACTACCATAACTAATCTTAGAAAAAACCAAACTATTATACAGTCTAATTTTAGTGTTTAGGTGTATACACCCCTATTTCTCTACACTACCCATAGATTCTTAAAAGTCCCGGCAGCAATCCCTATTTCTCTGTTAATCTCATGCCTCACATCACCATTATCTGTAACATAGCTCCCAAGATAATTAAACTGTGACACCTGCTAAAGACTAAAACCATTCAGATTAACTGAATGACAGCCTGCCTGACCAATTTTCATTACTTTAGTTTTCTCTCTGTTTATAACCAAACCTCTACTACCAGTCTCATCAACAGCTCGAATGAAAGAGTTCATCTCATCAATATCATTTGCCAAAAGGGCTAAATCATCAGCATAATCTAAATCAGAAATTTTAGTATCTCCAGACCATTTAAGGCCAAAATCTTTCCCTTGCAATGAATTTCACATAACATAATCAATAACCAAAATAAAGAGAAAAGGAGACAAAATGCACCCTTGTTGAACACGAGAAGTAATGCTAAACCAATTGCTACCAACTCTCACACGTGACTCAGTGTTATTATAGAGAGCTTTCATTATGTTAGCTAACTTGTCAGGTATACCATATGATTTCACAATCAACCACAAATTGTGACAATCAAAAGAGTCGAAAGCCTTTTTGAAATCAATTTCTGAAACTCAAGTAGATTCTTGACAAATGTTTAAAGTGAAAATATCTGATCCACACATCCCCTACCACTTCTGAATCCACATTGCTCATCACGCAATTCCCTGTAACCAGATTCTTAATTCTATTAAGCACAATCATGCAAAGAACTTTACCTGGAACAGAGAGTAGGCTGATACTCCTATAGTTATCACAAGAACTGCGATCACCTTTTTTGAAAATAGGGATAATAATAGCTCTGGTTAAATCCTTATGCCTTTATCATAAAAGATATTCAAAATTTCACTCATCTAAGTGGTAACCGAAACATTCCCAGCTCTAAGCATTTCCGTAGTAATTTCATCTACCCCTGGGGATTTATGAAGTTTAAGTTTAGAAATAGCCAAAATAACTTCAGAGTGTGTTATAGGACCAACATTAAAGCCACCAATGCATATCATCATTGCAAACAATTGGAGTAGAACTAACCACATGGTTTAGAACATCACTGAAATGCTCAGCCCACTTAGCCATGACAGAATCCTCACCTTCTATAACCTTACCATGTTTATCCTTCAATCCCTGTATACCTGTCAATTTTCTACCACACAAAACATTAACTATCTGGTACAGCTCTCTGCTGTTGTGCTGTCTTAACTGTTTCCTCAACTTTCTCAGCCAAGCCATCAAGCCAAAGATTCTTATCAGCAGCTAACTGATCCTTTACATGTTTATTAAGCTCTCTGTAATGCTTTCTATTAGGACTAGTAGGGTATTGATTAAGGACATTCCTGCAGTTCTTTCTGAAATAAACTCAAATGCCTTACCACTCAAATAATTCTGCCTCCTCTGCTCCTTTTTTTCTAAAAGAGTACTGTTAGTTTCCAAAAAAAGTCTTTTTAAAATGGTCCCGTTCTTCCTCAACTTCAGCATTAAGCAAACCATGACTCTCATAATGACTAAGTAACCGATCATGGTAAGCTTAAGCTATAACTGGGTCTTTCAGAGCTTCATTATTAAAGGTAATTTTTTTAATCCTAGCACAACACTTTTTAAGTTTAAGTTGCAAGACACTTTTAACAAGGTAATGGTCAGATTCAATTTCACCTCCCCTATATGCCTTGATATTCCTAACACAAATAGCCCATTTGCTGTTAATATATAATCAATCTTATTCTTATGCATCCCATCAGGTGAAACCCATGTGTATTTATGTATGTCACGGTGTTTGTAATAAGTGTTAGTTATTCTGAAACCATTGAGTTTCTTACCTGTAGGAGACGTTGCCCATTGTCATTGCAGCTACCAATACCAAAAGGGCCTATTACTCCTCCCCACAGGTCAGAGTCAGTACCAACTTTGGCATTGAAGCCACCTAGAACAAGGGTAATATCTCCTTTCTTGACAGAATTCAAAATATCCTGAAGTTGTCCATAAAACCTATCCTTCTAATTCTCATCAGCATCCTCAGTGGGGGCATAAGAGCAGATAGCATTCAAGTCTTTAATGCTCGTCTGAAATTTTGCTGTAAGAAACCTTTCATTAATGCACTCATGTCCTAGAAGAGCATCACTAGTGTGTCTGCTGAAAAGCAGACCCACACGTTGGTGATGCTTATTATTGTGTCTTCCTGAAAAGAGAAATTTAAGATTATTTTTATGAATCTGACCTTTTTCTGTCCATCTGGTCTCTTACAAGCCCAGAATATCTAAATTATAACAGTGGAATTCTTGTGTGAGGACATCAAGAGAATAAGCTCTGTGCATAGTCCTTACATTCGAAATACCTATGGAGAGAAAATGGTTAGTGGGATGTTTAAAGAAACTATGTTTATTGAGAGAGGGAATGCCAACAATATCAAACATCCCCCGAATCTCAGGCATGGGGCAAAGACCCATTCCCCCACCACTAAAGGCTGAAGCCATCTACATTGGAAGACTTCCTCCAATATAGAATTTGACGATGCCAGTAGAAGCAAAGAGTTCAGGTGCCTGTGATGATCTCTGCTCAGGATTATCCACTAGCTGATAAACATATCCTGTGAATCTGTTCACTTGGGGCTGTCAACCCACAAACAAACAGAAAATGCAGCTTAAAATTTTCCCTCCACAGAAGCCCACCAGTGCAGCAAATTCAGGATCCATAATCAAGCTCATAGCCTTAATTCAGTCCAGTAGGTTTATATGGTCAGCACCAGGACCCTGTGTGGTTGACCACTCCTCAATAGGTAGAAAGAACCACAACATGTTTAAATATATAAGTTAATTATTCTCAAACCATTAAATTTACATACCTGTTGGAGATTTTGCCCATTGCAGCTACCAATATCAAAAGGACCTATCACCCCTCCTCAAATGTCAGAGTCAGTACCAACTCTAGCACTGAAGTTGCCTAGAACAAAGGTAATATCTCCTTTCTTGGCAGAATTCAAAATATCCTGAAGTTATCTGTAAAGACCTATCTTTCTCATCACTGATATCCTCAGTGGGAACATAAGAACAGATAACATTGAAGTCTTTAATATTTGTTTTAAATTTAGCTCTAAAAAACCTTTCATTAATACACTCATATCCTTTAAAAGCATCACTAGCATGTCTACTGAAAAGCAGACATTAAGATGCTTTCCATTTTCCTTTAAGATGCTTTCCATTTTCCCTTCTCTTATGCCTTTAAGATGCTTTTCCTTCCTTCTTTTATCCCTTTAAGATGCTTTCCATTTTCCCTTCCTCGAAAGAGAAATCTGAGACTGTATTTAAGTATCTGACCTTTATCTGTCAGTCTACTCTCTTGCAAGCCAAGAATATCTAGGTTATAATAGTGCAATTCTTGTGTGAGGACAATAAAAAGAATAATACCTATACAAAGTCATCTCATTCCAAGAACCTGTGGAGAGAAAATGGTTAGTGGGATGTTTAAAGAAATTAAGTTTATTGAGATAGGAAGTGCTGACAATATTCACAGCTCCCTAATCGCAGGCATGGGCAAAGACCCTGTTTCCCCACTGCTAAAGGCTGTAGCCATCTATATTTGTAGGATTCCTCCAATGTAGGTTTGATTATGCCTGTAGAATCAAGGATTCAGGTACCTGTGATGGCCTCTGATCAGGATTATCCAGCAGCTGATAAAACGTATCCTGTGATTCTCTATTCACATGGGGCTGTCAACCCACAGAAAACGCAGAAAAGAGAATTTCCCTCAACAGAAACCCACCAGCTCAGCAAATTCAGTACCCATAATCAAACACAGAGCTATCATTCCATTCAGGTTGGTATATATGGTCAGCTCCAGGATCCAGTGTGATTAACCACTCCTCAGCAGAGTATAAAAAAGGAAAAGTAGCCATAGTTGTCCAGATCAATAGGCATGCTGATCTGGCAGCCCTTCCATTCCCTTCCACAAGAGAGCATTTCTTTTGAAAGGTAGTAATGGCCTGCACCACAAGAAGGTGGGGTTGGACTTTAGGTTCTAGACCTGGTCTGTTCTGTGCATCATCACAGGGGATTGATGCATAGCTCTCCTTCCAGTGAATACCTAGGTACCATTTACAGACCAATCATACAGATCCCCCAAAAAACGTGTTCAAATCAAAAGGCCCATTGTCATTCCAAATAAGACTTTAGTTCAAAAAGCCATTAGTTATAAAATACATAGGTTTCATAGAGAGGCAGCTGGACAATAGAAACACCACAAGAACTTTAACAATGCCCATTTAACAAAGCTATTTAGTTTGAAAATTTCAGGTTGCATACTGAGTGGCTTTTTTTTCCCATGGAAAAGAATGTGCAATAGAGTAGGAGGTAGAAAAAAAAAGAGATAATCATATTAAAATAGTAGATATGTTTTAAGTTCTGTGGGTTTTTTCTCTTTTTTTGTTTACTTTTTAAGGTACATATAAGAAAAAAAAAATTTTTTTTTATTTATATATTTGTAAATGCCAACCTAAAAGGTGCTAAAACTTTTATACAAGAAACATAGATTTCTTATTTTTAAATGTAAAGAAAAAATGATTTTAAATAATAAATGAAGCTAACTTTATTTGTACTGAAGGAATGAGTAGGTGAACACATAAACATAACCTTTGAACAATAAATAAGCTACAGCTGTGTTATTTTTGGGTTTTGGGAAATAATTTCCAAGGTTGCCTAATCATTACTGTCTTGTCAAAAAAATTAACCATTCATTCTATTATGCATTCAAAATTATAATAGTCCTTGCTTTCTGCTAATGTGAAAACTTTGCATTAACTTCAGTAAGGTATCTTTGCATGTAAAATGAAGTGATTTTTTTTCTTCAGTCCTTCATACTTCAATTCATTACATTTTTCAGTACTTGAAGATTTTTATTAAGTTAAATTACTAAAAGGTCAGGAAGTCAGTATTCAAATCAATATCAGATGTCAAAGAAATATTCTAAAACTAGGTGGGATGTGAAGTCACTTGACTCAGTAACCACTAGAATTAATATCTCAACTGTCTCAGGCAATTTTCCTATACATTTCAAGTTATTTGTAAGAGTGACTAAATGACATTTCAACTGAATTAACATCGAGAAATTTTCTGAGCAAATTTAATTGTGAGTTCACTCAAAGTGATTTGAGTAAATTCAGTCTTTTTTTTTTAGTAAATACGGATTAAAATTAGATCCTTTGGTATAAAACTGAGATGATCATATTTTAACAAAAATGTAGCTTCATATATTGATTGTGTTTAATAATATTAGTTGTACCTATTTGTGTTTGAATAATCCTCCTTGGGGATGTTGGATTTCCCACGTGGTAATGGGAAAGGGAGTGCAATTGTCAATGACTTATCATTGACTATCATTGCCACATCAGCAATTCAATATCATGGGAGGCTGCACCATATTGGGAAGCTTCTTCAATATTCAAGTAGCAGTTTTTGTTGCTATTGTTGTTGTTCATTATACCAATTTCCAAACAGAAGCTAAAGTTAAACTCTTTTAATAATTGTGCAGCTATTTTTCATTTTTTTTGAAAAATCATTCGATAATGAAAGTTATGCAGTTTTTAAACATCCTGATAATATACACTGAAGAGCCAAAACATTTTGACCACCTTCCTAATATGATGATGGTCCTCCACATACCACCAAAACAGCTCTTATTGGTGAGGCATGGATGCTACAAGATTTTTAAAGGTATCTTGTGACATCTGGTACCAACACATTACCAGCAGATCCTTTAACTGTTGTAAGTTATATGGTTGAGCCACCGCAGATTCGGATATGCTGTTCCAACACAAACCACAGGTGCTCAATTGGATTGATGTCTGGGGAATTTGGAGGCCAGGGCAATACCTAGAAGTCTTCCTCATATTCCATGAACCGTTCTCGAACAATACAGGCAGTGTGGCATGGCGCATTTTCCTGCTGAAGAAGGCACTACTAGAGGGGTATACCGTTGCCATGAAAGGATGTATCTTGTCTGCAATGATGTTTAGGTAGGTGGTAGGTGTCATAGTTTTCTGCACATGAATGACTGGACCCAGGTTTCCCAGCAGAACATTGCCTGAAGCATTACACTTCCTCCACCAGCTGGTTTTTGTCCCACAGTGCATCCTGGTGCCAACACTTCCCCAGATAAATGATGCACATGTACACGGCCATTCATATGATGCAACAGGAAATAAGATTCATAGAACCCAGACGACCTTCTTCCAATCATCCAAAGTCCAGTTTTGATGCTCGCATGCCCATTGTAGACACTTTCAATGGTGAACCAAGGTTAGCATGGGCACTCAGAGTGGCCTGCAGCTATGCAGCCCCATTTTCAGCAGGTTTTGATGTACTGTGTGTTGTGACACATTACTCCTGTCACCAGCATTCAAATTACGGGCGAGTTGCACCACAATATTCCTTTGGTTGGCTTGTACATACAGGATAATCTTCGCTCACCTCTAGCATCAATGAATCATGGTCAGCCCACACTTTGCTGATGGTTCGTGGTTTTTCCCTCCTCTGACCACTTTTCGAAGGTTACTGTGACCACGGCTGACTGTGAGCACCCCACAAGCCTTGCCATCTTCTGACCATTACAATTTGGCCTTTGTCAAACTCATTTAAGTCCACTGCCTTTCTTATATCAACAACAAGAATAGCCCTGATTAACAGAGCTCAGTATCAGGTGTTGTTTATACCGTTTCATGACCTTCACAGGCACCTTCATTTATCTGCAGTTGTTTCAATTTTCATAAAGATGCGCTGGTCATAATGTTTTGGCTCTTCGGTGTATATTGTACAGTTGTACAGGGTGTCCATAAATGATTACCCTCATTTAAGCATGTTATAGCTTTTAAATGGACACTGGTAATTAAACATAGTTTTAAACAGAAGTAGATAAACATATAAAGATTTTATACATAGTTAATGAACTTCAACATGTGCACCCCTAGTGGCACATACAATATAAACGATATTCACACTGAGCACACATTTTTCAACATTTGTGTAGTAACTGTAGCTATTGCACCTTAAGTGCACTATTGCAAAGTCTTGATATCTGTAATAACTGTTTCATAAACCACATCTTGAACATAACCCCACAGAAAGAAATCCAGTGGGGTAAGGTCTGGTGATTTTGGGGGCCATGGGATTGGTCCTTCCCTCCCTGCCATTCCATTGATTTGGAAATGTTGCATCAGGAGTTTTGTGAACAACATGTTCCCAATTACGGGTGCTCCATCTTATTGGAAGATGACAGTAGGCTGCCTGTCCTGCATTTGGGGGATGGTGTAATTCATGAACAGTGGAAACAGTGTTCTCAGCAAAGGAGAAGGACTGGTTATCCGGATTTGCATTGGCCCACACCAGATATTGATCTTCACACTGTCCTGAATATGCATCCTTATGACATGGATTTTCTGATCCCCAAATACACACATTCTGTCTGTTAACTGTACCATTAAGATGGGATGTGGCCTCATCTGAAAAGCAGACACACATCAAGAAGTCATTATCCCTCACAATGAGGATCAAAATGTTATTAGCAAAAGTTTCACATTTTGGATAGTTACAAGCTGCAGTTCTTGAAGAATTTGTAACTTGTATGCATCGAGTTGCAAATGATTGTGTTACATCTTGTGCACCATAGACTTTGATATCTATAGTTGGCGTGAAGATTGTCTCACTGATTTCCATGGTGACCAGGTGAAAGTGATTTGAATGTTTCCCATTCTCACATCAGAAACTGATGGTCTACCAATGTTCCTTTTTTCAATGTTCCTGTTTCCAAGAATCTTGTCATACATGGCTTAACTAACTTCACATCTGGTGGCTTCTTTCCATACTTTGTTCTGAACTTTGCTGAACACTAACAGGAGATTTTGTTTCTACCAGCCACACAATACATTGGGACTTCTCTGTCATAGATGCCATCTTAACTGCACAGCTGCTATAGCACTCTTAGTGGCAGATGTGGTAGAAACACACCTTATAGAAACTATGCATGCATGAGATCACCTGTAAAAAGAAAATGGATGTACGACTACTCTTTAAAAAATTATAGCATACTGTAATCAGGATAATCATTTATGAACACCCTGTATATGGCAGGAAGTAGCTTCTCTAATTTTTTTTTAAAAAGATTATTATATTTTTCCAATGAAGAATTAGATAGACTTTCAATATGTTCTAATCATAGGTACAGCAACTAGTATGTAACCAGGAGATTCCGAGTTTGAGTCCAGGGGGCGGATGGGTGGATTTTCTACACTTGCCTAATTGTGTTTTTAGTTATTGGATTTATTATATAAAATAATTAGGCTAAAAGCTTAATTTACAATTAAAACATAAAGTCAGAAATATGCATATAATGTAATTATTTTAATAAATATTACTTGTTTTGATTCACTATTTAAAGGTCTTTTCTATATTTGTATTACAGTGCCAACATTCTTCTAGATAGCAATATGGAAGCTAGAATTGGTGACTTTGGTCTTACAAGAGAAGGACCTGGATGTCAAAATACTCATGTTAAAGTTTCTAGTATTCATGGAACACAATTTTATCTACCTCCAGAGTATTTACGACAACACCATTTATCTCCAAAAGTTGATGTCTATAGTTATGGCATAGTAAGCTTTCTTAATTTTTATGTCATAAATTTACAAACTTTCTTTGCCAAAGGGTATTATTAGAATTTACACAGAGGAAGGCACAACTATGTAAAGCTTTATGTTTTCATTTCTAAGCTGTAGCAGTTAATGCATAAATAATACATATTAAAGCTAATCATGTATTGGTTTTAGCACCTTGAATATTCTACCTTAGTATTAGAAGTTTTTCTTCCAGGCCTTCACATGTTTACCTTAAAAACATATCTTCACAGCTGTTCATGGCATGTAGGAGACTTATTTGGCTAATCTTAATTAAGATGTCTACCACATAAGAAAAAGTAGTTTTTTGACAAATTTTCCATTTCAAAATTCTTGAACTAGACATCCACACTGATGTTATAGATATAACTTTGTATGTGATAAAGCAGTTGTAATGCTCCAAAAGTATGTTAAACTTCTTCACTTTGGACCTTTCAACTAATTCAAATTATACTAAATTTCCGGATAGCATCAGGTGCTAGGCAATTAATCTAACCAAATAAAGTTAAGGGTTCGCTAAGTATATAAGCATTACTTAGTTAATATGAAAAGAATTCAAAAGATTGTCAGTTGTTAAAGTTTAAATCTAATTAAAATCAATTTATCCTGCTCAAGAGAAAAAATAGAAAGTCAAACTATTTTATAAAGCAAACTAAAGTTTATTTCCAAAAAATTGTGACTCACCAATACTTTTCTATTACATCAAAAATCTAAGCAACTAAAAGCTCACCTCAAAACATCTGAATTGGCATCCTTCCTTCTTCCTCCAAACTCATCTACTCACTAGCTCACATTCTGTTAACTAATAGCTCTCATTTAGCTCTGTGACCTAATGTCACTTACTAATACATGCGGCATGCATCTGACATGTGTGTGATGCATGCTGGGAAAAACATTTGCATAATCATGTGTACTAGCTATGCTGCAAGGGGGGTCCTTATGTGTGCATTAGTGCTGTCAATCAAAAGTCAGAGTTGCATATGCACAACATCTTTAGCGCTCTTGGGTGAAGAGAAATGATGATGCCAACTGAAAATTAAAAGCCCCAAAATGATAAATATAACGTAAAGTAAAACTGGTTAAGGGAAAGTAAAAGTGAATGGGTGAACCATCGCACAGTGAATGCTAATGACAAAGGTTGTTAGAGTAAGAGTGTATCTATTATTATTTAGAAGTAGCAAAGGAAAGGTGTGTGAGGTTTTACTGCATGTTTTAATAACAGTTAAATATAAATACTAATAATTAATCATTTGAGACAATACTATTTAAATTGTATTTTAATTATTCCACATTGTATTAAAGCATACAAGTTGAATTGAGTAAAAAAATGTGATATGTACTATGTTCAAAAGCATGTATTCAGTACCATTGTGTAAATGTATATATATATGTACATTTAGTGTTCGTTTTTATACTGAATGTTCAAGTTTCCTAGTATTAAAAGACTAAATGTATAAGAGTTTAAGTGTTAAAAGACTAACTATTACATACCTGTACACGGGGCAGGGGTGGCTCAGTCGGTAGTGCGCCAGGCTCGTAATCTGTAGTTCCCAGGTTCGAGTCCCAGCTGGGTCAGCGTTGAGATTTATCTCTGCAAAATTCCCTGCCCTGTCTACGGTCAGTAGGGGACACCGATGGGCTTGGAAAGGCCACTGTCCATCGGATGGGACGTTAAGCCGTGGCCTCGTGTGTGGGAGAGCCTGTGCACGTTAAAGAACACGTTGGATGGCCTTGATGGGAGGCTACCATCTGTCTCCCAACAGCTGTTCCAGTGGGTCCCCTCCCCCAACCTTCTCTGAACCTTCGGGGTCCGTGTGACTGGCCATTTGGCCCATGGTGTGCAAAAAAGTGCCGCTCAGAGGTAAAACAACCCAACCCAACATACCTGTACTTCACTTATTTTGAGTTTTATTTTATTACAATATTTATAAAATATATTCATTAGTGGTAAACCACTGTATCCTTTTAATTGGCACTTCTCAGTCAGGTTCCATTCATGCCAGATTAGAAAAATTCTGTTGTATAAATATATTTTTTCCTACACTTTATGGTAGAGAAATATTGGTGGCTTAATGGTAAGCAGTTTTCCAATTACATTTTATGTTTCAAACAAAAATATATAGTGAAAAATCTAGAACTGATGCAAATTTTATTACAATGATGAATTTATTTTTATACCACACAATAAAGAGGATAAGGTGCATAGAAGCATTGTTACAATAAAAGCAGAACTCTTTGTTTTTACCATGGGGAGAGTGGTGTGTTACAAGTTGAGTAGTGTGAGGCATGTTTTAAATAAGCTATATGTAAAAATATACATATATATATACACACTGCTCACAAAAATTAGGGGATATTTTATTGCTTCATATTCATTTTGAAATATCCCCTAATTTTTGTGAACAGTATATATATATTTCACATTTTACCAAATTTATTGGTTTAATATTTAGACTTGGAACTCTCCACCAATTTAAAGATAAGGGCATATGGGGAAAATAAATTTCAAGATGTTTCAAAATGCATTATGTTTTTTTGGAATGCACTATCCTGGTGGATGAATGGTTAGCATACTTGGCTACTTATCAAAGGGAATTATATTTTTTAGTAAATATTTTGTGGAAAAAATTTCGCCAACATATGGGACTTGATTCTGCATCTCTCCAGAAACATACCACTGTATTCTTGCCAATTGAACTAATGCTGACTGATCCTTTTTTCCACTAATTTTAAGACTTTAAACTCTTCACCAACGATTTCAGCACCTGCCATTGGCGACACCATCTATGATCTCGAGTGGCAACTATTTCTTTGTATATTATTCTGAGTAAGCACTACTGATTGCAATAGCGCTATCTTTTTAGCTTTTTGAATACTTGAATGAATTGAAACATTTTTTGATCCTAGATTATAATCTACAAAAGTATTATTAATGATTTAATAATAGATGACAATGACAGCATTACCTGATTGACATTTTAACGTCAATATATCAATAAATATTTCATGGAAAAAATTTTACCCACATGCAGGACTTAAACCCGCATCTCTCCAGAAACATGCCAGAGTATTCTTATTGATTGAACTAATGCTGGCTCATCCTTTTTTTTCACTAATTTTAAGACTTTAAATTCTTCAACGATGATTTTAGCATCTACCATTGGCACCATCTTATGTTAAAATAACCAGGTGACGCTGTGACTATCATCTATGTTTAAATCATTAATAAAACTAAATAGCATGAACAGACTTTATTAATTCCATCTTACTCAATGCAATATAAAAAGAAATAATTGCCACCTGAGATCGTAGATGGTCCCAATGGTAGACACTGAAATCATCAGCGAAGAGTTTAAAGTCTTAAAATTAGGGGGGAAAAGGATGAGCCGGCATTAGTTCAATCAGCAAGAATACTCTGACATGTTTCTAGAAATATTTTTATTCAAGTCCCATATATCAGCGAAATTTTTTCCACAAAATATTGATTGATATATAGACGTTAAAATGTCACCCAGGTAATGCTGTGATTGTCATCTATGTTTATTTTTTCTAGTAATGTATTCCTAGGAAGAGTATTAAATTTATTATTTTTATTAAATGGAATATCTTTCAACTTATCTGATTTAATCAAATATTCAACTATTAGATTCATGTTTTCCAGGATCAACCTTTAAATTTTTTAAAGCTTTTAATTGTAAGTGTAATTAATTTTTGCACTATCTGAATGTTAGTTGAAAGTAATGAAAATTATTCGAGAATGTCTGTCATTAAAGCAAGGTCTTGAAAAAATTAATTTAGTTAATCTTTTTGCCAAATCTTTTTACCAGAAAACTTGAAAAATGCATTTATAACACGGGATATGTGCGCCATACAGCAGTAGCAACTCGTAAGCTACATGTACACAATACTGTAGCTAAACAAATTGACAAATTTCAAGTTCTTTAGCTACAGTTTCTAGCTCAGTTTGAGTTTCATTAAATTTGTGATAAATAGAATAAATTTTATCTAAAAATATTTTAAAGTGATTAACTTGTTTTATTTCAGATATTGCATCATTGAGTGATAATTGCAATCAATGATTTAAACAGTGCCAAATGACGATTTTAGGAAAATTTTCTAACAATTTAGTAGCTACTCCAGACTTTCTTCCTAATATTTTATTAGCACCATCAGAACAAAATTCTATTAAATTCCCTTTCAAATATTCATTATTAAAGCCACAGTCATTTAAAGTAGATAATAATATATTAAAAATACACTGCTATAGTAGACACTATCTTTTAAAGTGACAAATAATATTATTGGTGTGGGAGAAGATTGAATTTCAGGGAGGGATGACAATAAACATCACTGGAGATAAATCATTAAGATACTTTTTTTTTTAATTGTATATGCTTCATCAATTATGATAGATTGTGGCCTTATAATATTTTTAAATATCTTTATTTTAATTTCTTTTCTGACATGTTCCGCTATGTTTGCACTGTATTGTGTATGCAAACAATTGCCTATATCTACACCATTTTTTCCTTGTCATTCCAATGCTGCCTCAATATCGATAAAGGCCTGTTATTTTTTATCAAACTATAAACAGTATTAAAACTTTTGCAGTAGCATCGATATTTTTATTTAATTTGTGTACTAAATTTGAAATTGAATGACCTTTAGAAGCATCGTGTTCCCTATTTTTTTTTTTTCCATAGTAAAGCTTGCCTAGTAATTACTGCCATTTGTGTTTACTAAACTTGTGCATCATTCCTTGGACACAAAGGCATGTTTTTCTGTTACTCCTAAATACTTAACTCTTGAACAATTTTATACATCCTAATTTTCAAGGAGGGACGACAATAAGCATCACAAGGCATAGGTCTGCTTCTCAGCAGACACACTAGTGATGCTCTTCTCGGATACGAGTGCATTAATGAAAGGTTTCTTACAGCAAAATTTCAGACGAGCATTAAAGACTTGAATGTTATCTGCTCTTATGCCCCCACTGAGAATGCCGATGAGAATGAGAAGGATAGGTTTTACGGACAACTTCAGGATATTTTGAATTCCGTCAAGAAAGGAGATATTACCCTTGTTCTAGGTGACTTCAATGCCAAAGCTGGTACTGACTCTGACCTGTGGGGAGGAGTAATAGGCCCTTTTGGTATTGGTAGCTGCAATGACAATGGGCAACGTCTCCTACAGGTAAGTAAACTCAATGGTTTCAGAATAACTAACACTTATTACAAACATCGTGACATACATAAGTACACATGGTTTCACCTGATGGGATGCATAAGAATAAGATTGATTATATATTAACAGCAAATGGGCTAGTTCTGTTAGGAATACCAGGGCATATAGGGGAGCTGAAATTGGATCTGACCATTACCTTGTTAAAACTGTCTTGCAATTTAAACTTAAAAAGTGTGCTAGGATTAAAAAAATTATCTTTAATACTGAAGCTTTGAAAGACCCAGTTATAGCTAAAGCTTACCATGATAGGTTACTTAGTCATTATGACAGTCATGGTGTGCGTACTACTGAAGTTGAGAAAGAATGGGGATATTTTAAACAGACTTTTTTGGACACTAACAGTACTCTTTTAAAAAAAAAAAGAACAGAGGAGGCAGAATTATTTGAGTGATAAGGCAGTTGAGCTTATTTGAGAAAGAAAGAACTTCAGCAATGTCCTTAATCTATATCCTACTAGTCCTAATAGAAAGCATTACAGAGAGCTTAATAAACATGTAAAGGATCAGTTAGCTGCTGATAAGAATCTTTGGCTTGATGGCTTGGCTGAGAAAGTCGAGGAAACTGTTAAGACAGCACAACAGCAAAGAGCTGTACCAGATAGTTAATGTTTTGTGTGGTAGAAAATGGACACGTATACAGGGATTGAAGGATAAACAAGGTAAGGTTATAGAAGGGGAGGATTCTGTCATGGCTAGGTGGGCTGAGCATTTCAGTGATGTTCTAAACAATGTGGTTAGTTCTACTTCCATTGTTTGCAATGATGATAGATGCATTGATGGCTTTAATGTTGGCCCTATAACACAATCTGAAGTTATTTTGGCTATTTCTAAACTTTAACTTCCTAAATCCCCAGGGGTAGATGAAATTACTACGAAAATGCTTAGAACTGGGAATGTTTCGGTTACCACTTAGATGAGTGAAATTTTGAATATCTTTTATGATAAAGGCATAAGGATTTAACCAGAGCTATTATTATCCCTATTTTCAAAAAAGGTGATCGCAGTTCTTGTGATAACTATAGGAGTATCAGCCTACTCTCTGTTCCGGGTAAAGTTCTTTCCATGATTGTGCTTAATAGAATTAAGAATCTGATTGACAGGCAATTGCATGATGAGCAATGTGGATTCAGAAGTGGTAGGGGATGTGTGGATCAGATATTTTCACTTAGACAGATTCTTGAGAAATGTTTAGAGTTTCAGAAACCTTTGGTTGCTAGCTTTGTTGATTTCAAAAAGGCTTTTGACTCTGTTAATCATCATAATTTGTGGTTGGTTGTGAGATCATATGGTATACCTGACAAGTTAGTTAACATAATGAAAGCTCTCTATAATAACACTGAGTCCTGTGTGAGAGTTGGTAAGGCTTGTAGCAATTGGTTTATCATTACTTCTGGTGTTTGACAATAGTGCATTTTATCTCCTTTCCTCTTTAGCTTGGTTATTGATTATGTTATGCAAAATTCATTTCAAGGGAAAGATTTTGGCCTTAAATTGGCTGGAGATACGAAAAATTCTGATTTAGATTATGCTGACGATTTAGCCCTTTTGGCAAATGATGTTCATGAGATGAACTCTTTCATTCGAACTGTTGATGAGACTGGTAGTAGAGTAGGTTTGGTTATAAACAGAGAGAAAACTAAAGTGATGAAAATTGGTCAGACAGGTTGTGATTCAGTTAATCTGAATGGTTGTAGTCTTGAGCAGGTGTCACAGTTTAATTACCTTGGGAGCTATGTAACTGATACTGGTGATGTGCGGCATGAGATTAACAGATGAATAGGTATTGCTGCCGGGACTTTTAAGAATCTATGGAGATTGTGGAGAAATAGGTGTATACACCTAAAGACTAAAATTAGACTGTATAATAGTTTGGTTTTTTCTAGGGTTAGTTATGGTAGTGAAACTTGGACGCTGTGTAAACAAGATAACAGGGAACTAGATGCTTTTGATTCCAGATGCTTACGCAGTATCTTGGGCATTAGGTGGTTCAACTTTGTAACTAATGATGAGGTTAGGTAAAGGAGTTTGCAATCTCCTTTAAGCAGCATATTGTGCAGAGAGAGACTCCGTTGGTTTGGCCATGCTGCTCGTATGAATAATTATAGATTGGTGAATAGAGTTATGAACAGTGTGCCTAAAGGTCTCAGAAAGAGGGGGAGACCTAGGAATGCGATGGGTGGAAATTGTCAAACAGGACCTTATTGGAATTGGTGTGCAGTGGCCAGATGCAGTAGATGTAGCTCAGGACAGACTTGCTTGGAGACCTAAATTGCACAGTCTGGTTGGACCTCCATAGCCCATGGCTGCTTGAGGAGGAGGATGATGAATTTACCTTCTTTTACTTCAAGCCATTTGTACTGTTCTGTGAACACACTTGCTTGTATTTTGTTCCAACAATCTGGAATGGGTAGGTTATCTATTTCTTTCAATGACAAACAGGATGGTTTTTCTTCACTGATTAGTCGTTCATCATATTCGAAATTTGGTTCCATTGATTTTCCCCAATGATTTCCGATATTACCATTATTTTCTGTCTGTTTTCACCTTCTTCCCGCTTGAAAAAATTAATTTATAATTCTGTTGTTTTGACATTTTTGGCCCTGCTGGAATTTCCATGTCACTGTATACAAGCTTATTGTCCAAATGCCTCTAGCTATCATGGATTGAAGTGTGTTCCAGTCTACAGTGTACAGCCATTATTGATTAACAACTGGCTTGCAAAATTCTTGAAAATTTAACAATTGGCTCACACAAACTCGCTCCAGCACACCACTGTTGTTATACCAGTGTTTATAAGCATGCTTGCATTATGTGCCTTCAATGACCTGATGATTCTATAAGTGTGTCACAGGGGTTAAACACTGGTCTCTCTCATAACCAAACATTGCCATCCAATAACCCAAGAGTTGATGTACCTTAGTCTTCTAACCTACCTACTTACATTTTCTGGATAGTAACAATATGACACATTTGAATTAAATAGAATTTACCCATTTGTTTAGCTGATCTTGACTGTTCCCACTACATAGACATAAATTCTGGTACATAGACATAAAAAGGATTCTGCCATTTGGGCAATTTATTTCATTATGGTGGTAGAAAAATCCTGCTTTGTAAGTTCTTATGAACATTGGGACAAAATGCTTCCCTTCTGAGTTATAGCATATTTTGAGAGTACAAGTAAGAATGTCTGGGAAGTTAGTTTTTTTTCTTTTCAATTATTGCAGCACACTGTAAGTGATCAATGAAAATAGTTATGTAAATTTACATCAGAGCAAGTGTTTGAAATGGCCTCCCTGAGCAGTAATATATGCCTCACAGCATCTTCTCATTGACTGTTGAACATGTTTGAAAAGTCCCAGAATATTTTGAATTCATTGACAACCATCCATGTTCCATTCATTGAGAACTTGTGTATTAGGAGCTAAGGTAGCATAAACATCAACCGTAACATGTCCCAATAAGAAGAAATCGTGTGGATTCAAATCGGAAGAGCATGCAAGCCATGCACCATTGGATTGATAGAGGGCCACCTCTGTCAATCCAGTGGACAGGATACATATGATTGAGATGTTCTCAATCAGTGAAACTAAAATATGCTAGAGATCCATCATGCATGAACCACATGCGATGGAGTGTTACTATTGGAATGTCTTCCAGTAATGTTCACCGACAGACAGGAGCGTAGTGAAGAGACTATTATCGTTGGGGAGAGAACGAAAATTTCCAAACTTGGAAATCAAATTTGGCCAACTGATAAGTACATAAATTTAATTATGTTTCTGTCAGGGACATACCCAGAATTTTGCTCCATAGTGAGGGGGGGAGGGTAACACCCCAAGATTTTGCAGTGCCCCGATTTTTCAACCTCTACTTGGTTTTACACAGAAAAAATCCTATTTTTATATCTCACCTGAATTTTGCCAACTTCCCTAGAGTTTGTCAAGTTTTTAAAATCGATCCCAATTTTCACAACTCATCACCATTTTTCCAAGTGGCTTCGAATTTTGCCAACTGCTCTTTTGCCAAGTTTTCTCGATTTTGCCCACTTCCCTAGATTTTGCCAAGTTGCCTCCATTTTGCCAAATCACCATAATTATACAGAAAGGAAAGCAAATTTTTGCATTTTTCTTGAATTTGCCAAGTCACTTCGAATTTTACCAACTCTGTTTAATTGCACAAAAGCAGTCCTGATGTTTACAACTTCCCTGTATTTTACCAAGCAAGTTCGAAATTTACCAACTTTTGTAGATTTCACCAACTTGCTATAATTTTACAGAAAAAAAATCCCAATTTTTACATCTCACCTGAATTTTGCCAACTCCTTAATTCACAAAACCAATCCCAATTTTCACAACTCACCTGTATTTTACCAAGTAGGTTCGAATTTTGCCAACTTGCCATAACTTTACAAAAAAAAATCCCAATTTTTACATCACCTTGCCAAGTTGTCTCAATTTTGCCAATTCTCCTTAATTTCACAAAGCCAATCCCAATTTTCGCAACTCACCTGTATTTTACCAAGTGGCTTCGAATTTTACCAATTGCTCTAGATTTTGCCAAGTTGCCTTGATTTTTACAACTACCTTAGATTTTGCTAATTAATTTGCCCCCTTAATTTTAGGAAAAAAATCCCAATTTTTGCAACTACCTGGATTTGAATTTTGGCAACTTTGATTTACTTTGGGGGGTGCCCCCCAGCTATGCCTCTGTGTGTGTTAAATAACACTTTGGATGACCATGATGGGAGCTTACCATCTGTCTCCTAACAGCTGTCAAGTGAGTCCCCTTTCCCCAGCCTTCTCTGAGCCAACAGGGCCCTTGTGACCTGACTGTTAGCCTATCATGTACAAAAAATGTTGCTCAGAGGTAAAAGAACCCAATCCGGCAATGTAGGTAGTTCCACTTCGAAGAAATGCATATATGTAATAAGGTCCAAAAGTTTCCAGCCCAAGGGTATTAAAGTGGTAATAGAATCAAACAATATTTTTTTTTTCAATATAATCGCCCTTTATTTCAATACATTTTTTAGAATGACTAATTAACTTTTCTATATTACTGAAAAAACAATCTGAATTTTTGTCCTTAAAAAGGTCTAAAACTGCAGAAATGACTTCTTCATCACTTGTAAATTTTTTCCCACACAGATCCAACTTCAATTTCAAAAACTAAAAATAGTCGCTAGGGGCTTGGTTGGGGCTGTACAGTGGGAGATTTAAATCGTGGAAACCACATTGCTGAATAGCAGCCTTCACAACAACTGAAGTGTGCACTGGCACATTGTCGTGCAATAACCTTACTCCCCCCGACAGTTTTCCTCGGCATTTCTCTTTGATGGTATCCTTCAATTTGTACATTAATGACACATAATTTTCACCAGTAACTGTAGTATTTCGTTCCTTAAAGTCGACTAGCAGAATCCTCTGATTTAAAATTTAAAAAAAATAATAAAATTAAAAAAAATAATAATTAAAAAATTTTTAATCTAAAAAACTTTTAAATCTAAACGTTGTTTATTTCTCGCCTTCTTTCATCAAAAATTTAATGATCGTGCAATACTCAAGTTTAAACATTTTAAAATATCGGGCAACAGCACTTCTATCCGTGACACTAGCTGGAGTGCTACTGATGCTAGAGCTGCAAAATTTTAACTGCAGTGCAACAAAACATAGGGTGGGGGTTGATGGAGTTAGACCTGTCAATTCTTGTTCTAACATGTTCAGGCCAGAAACTTTTGGACCGTACTATGTATTGGTGGTCAGAAAAATGGACTGATCAGGTAGTCATCAATGATGCCAACCCAAATATTCAAATGAAACCTCTGCTGATGCCAACACTCGGTGATTTTACAAGGATTTTCCAGGTGCTTTGTGATTAATGTTATTAAAATTCACAATGTGTGTTGCAATTCATCAGTGAAAAAGCAAATAATGGAGAAAACCAGGTGCAATTACACTGCTGTAGAAGCCATTACAAAAACATGACTCATGGTAGAAAATCACTGGTGAGAGGACCTTGCACATGATATGGGTAGAGTCGATCCTGACGACAAATTCTCCATACGGTTGAATGTAAAACACCTCTGTCTGCTGCCGCTCCTCTCATGCCAATCCAGGAATCCTCCATGACCATGTCCAGCACCTGTTCCTCAAAAGAAGGTTTTTAGACATGTCTTCCCCTCCCCCCCCCCCCAAGTCTGTGGTAATAGGTAGAAAAAATCCCATCTCTCAAAGATGCCATTGGATATCTGCAAAAGTTTCCCTGGCTGGACATCATCTGTGTCGAAAAGCTATCCTATAGAGACACTGAACTTCACTGCAGTTTTCATTCACTCGCCCATAAATTAAATGAATGTCTGCCATTTCAGCATTAGAGAATTGATTATTCATGGTCAAGGTCACAAATAGCACATAGAGACAATAAAAACAAGACTACTGATACACTTGCACATAACTTCAGGACAACTGCCAACTCACTTTACGTAACATTACCTCACTGAGGAGTGGCAGGATTTTGTTGAACATTTGCATATATCTACTATGCCGTCAAACATGCAAATGATACAAATTTACTTAGCATCATACATTTCAGCAGGCTTCTTTACTTGCACTCTGAAAATGTGATATAACTCGGAAGGGAAGAATTTCTGGCTCAATGTTAATAAGAACTTTTTTTCATCACTATGTACAGTAGAACACATTCCCAAAGTTTGACTAGACCTTTGGAAACACCTTATATATTTTAACAGAGGAACATTCGAAGTACTGATAAATGTGGATGCAGAAACCATAAGTATTTGCAAATGTATATAAAGTTTAAAAAAAAAGGAAGAACGTTAAAAACAAGGGTTAATTTCTTAACCCTTCCAGTGTCCATACTGAAAAACTGGTGTACATCCAGAGGCCAAACTATTTTCTCCCTATGCCCAGCAAAAATAAATAGTTTTAGAACTTTTTTTGCCAAATAACTAATGAAAGGAATTAAGGCATGTTATATGCCAAATTCATCAGAATTTAATTCTTGATTTTTTTTTTAAATAAAATATATAACAGAAAATGATGACTAGTTTTATTTGAATAGGACCTTTTTTTTAGAGTCATGTAATAATAAAAATCTGGCAATGCAAATAAAAATAAAAAACTAATAGGCAGAAATGATTGTAATCAGCATGAACAGAAAGCTGTTTATTTCTGAATAACAAAAAAAAAATTCTTGTTTCAAGTAAATATTTATCCCATTTTTAATTTTTTTTCTCTGTACTATACTTTAAGAAAAGTTCAATCTTTTTGCCAATTATGCTGAGTCAGATAAGTCAACTTTAGAATTTTTTTAAAATAAACATTCAACAGAAACAGTTCATGTTATATACCAAATTAAGCAGAATTTAACTCCAAATTTTATGAAGATAAAAAATTTACAAGCATATTACCTTTAATAAGACTTTTTCACAGTAATATTAGTGAAAAAATAAATCAAACTATGTAATTAAGGCTTAATTTTGGAAAATATGATGAATAAAAAGAGGCAAATATTAATTGAAAGCAAATTTCTTCCCAAATAATATATTTACATGAAACATAATTTATATTTCTTTTAATGATTCTTTTCAGTGTGATATAGTTTGAAACATGTGCCAGCATTTTACAAGGTGACTTGGATTGTTCACATTAATGGGATTTTCTATTCTGTTATGAAATAGAAGAATACTTTTTTTAGCTGCTCTTTTTTTACTAAATATTTTTTTTTCCTTTGGGTGTTGAATTATGCCGAAAAGGTAGTGCACCAAAGCAGAAAAAAAGTCTATATTATCAGAATGGCACAGCAGAGTTACTGGATTAAAAGAAAAATTAATATATAGCCTAATGCAATGTTAAATGAAATATTCATAGCAGCAAGTTGTAAGCTGGCTATCCGATGTAGCATGACTCTGAAAAATTGATCAATAGAAATAGAATCCAACCAAAAGATCAATAATTTACACAATAAAATATATCTACTGAAATAAAAATGAAAGTTTAAATATAAAAAAGTGAATACTAATTTTACAAAGGAGGGTATCCGATATATGGGAACAACACTTTAAACAACCTTTTATGGAGCCACTTATAATACACAAAACAGAGATTGCACATGTGAGCCACCTGCATCCTCTGCTGCAGTGAGCCATGATCTAGCTGCAGCCAGTCTTGAAGCGTAAGAAGGTTGCTTTTAGTTATAGTTTCAATTTGAGGAGTGGGAATGATGCATTGATGCTGGGATAAATTATATAAATGATAAAAAACACATAGGGATATTAAAATAGGGTTAAAGCAGAAAAGAGTGTAAAATGGGTGGTATGCAAATATTATTTGCACCCACCCCCCATGCAATAATATTATTTGCATTATTTTGATGAATTTATTGATGTAAATGTTATTTGCATCAAAAGAGCAGAGGTACATACTAAATAATGATATAAACTTGATTGTTCAATATCTACTAATAAATCAGCACTTTGACGTCGATTCAAATTTTAGAGGAAAAATTGTCTTGAGCCAGGTGGTGATATGAACCCACGATCTCCTGATAACATGTCAGGTGCTCTGGACCACTGAGCTACCAGCCGCCGATCAAGATCTCTAATTAACGCTATGAACATTCCTATTATGTCGCATATAGGCGCTATTCAGGCAATTTTAGCCACAAACGACTTTCTATTTGCCATATAGATGGAAAGCATGTCTTACAAGTATGCTAATGATAAATAATGAGTTTTGATCAGCGGCCGGTAGCTCAGTGGTCCAGAGCACCTGACATGTTATCAGGAGGTTGTGGGTTCATATTCCACCCTGCTCAAGACAATTTTTCCTCTAAAATTTGAATCGACATCAAAGTGCTGATTTATTAGTAGATATTGAACAGTCGAGTTTATATCATTATTTATCATTAGCATACTTGTAAGACATGCTTTCCATCTATATGGCAAATAGAAAGCCGCTTGTGGCTAAAATTGTCTGAAAAGCGCCTATATGTGACATAATAGGAATGTTCATAGCATTAATTAGAGGATGTCTTGATCAGCGGCCAGTAGCTCAGTGGTCCAGAGCACCTGACATGTTATCAGGAGGTCGTGGGTTCATATCCCACTCGGCTCAAGACAATTTTTCCTTTAAAATTTTAATCGATGTCAAAGTGCTGATTTATTAGTAGAGGTGCATACTATATATTACTTCCAAAATCTTCCATTTTTGAATGAAGGAAAATAAAAGGAGATTTTTGAAACATTAAGGAAAATTTTATTGATAATAGTTCAAATCAGACTTGTAATCTTAAATCAGGGGGTTGCTTCAGCAAAGAGTAACATTAACAAAAAATTAGCAATACCTTATAGTGTTTCTAAGAAATGGCAATCGGATGGCTTTAACAAATTATTTATATTGTAGTTTAATAAAATATGCATCAAATGAGAAAAGAAAGTATTATTTTTCAAGCTTTGTGTATTTTTACAATATATATATAAGAAAATTTCAAATGTCACTTTTTTTTATCGAATTTTTTCTGTTGTACTAAAAACGGATGCATATGTCTTCGGCCTCTCATTTTGAATTCTGTCAACATATACATACAACCTGGACACTGAAAGGATTAAAAGTTTTTACTTTCACGAAAATATAAAGCATGTAATAGTTGTATAATGTTTCAAAAATATAGAGGTATGCAAAATGAAAAATTCAAAAATAGTTATTTAGAGCTATATTTTAAAAGAAGTCAAAAAGCTTTCAGTCAGAGGTAGTCAGTCAAATTGAACATACCAGTCACATGGAAATCACTGTTATTTTTCACTGTATATTATTAGAACTAATCTGTGGTGATTGTATCCATACTATCTTATGAATAAAATACTAGAAAAAACATTAGTTGCAATATTACTCTTAATAATCTATCCTCTGGTAATATGAAAGTACATTGTTACCTAAATGTTGAGCATCTATGTCATGATAGAGAAAATAAGTTTTATTGTAGTGCACTCAACCATTGCTGGTTTCCAAGTTGCTTACAAGCAACCTATGTAATGATAATGATAAGGTAGTTACTTTATTCTGCACACATTGCCATCTGACTGCATGCATACACTATTGACATTTTGGCTTCTAATGAATATTTTAATGGATAATGAATATTTTCTGCTGTTGAGCACCATTTCAGTATGGATAATCCATGGGCATATCACAGAATACACAGTTCAAGTGTACTTGGCAGCTTTGGTAGTAATAATATGTAATGCATTTACTATAGGTTAATTTTATCCATGTTTATATTTGCTGTGTTTTAATTTGTTCTATTATATGTTGTAAAATAATAATTTTATTAAATGTGCAATTTGTAGCACATTTTGAAGTATATATAAATAATGGAATGTGAAGTTTTCTTTGTACTTCACTGACTATAGTTTCATAACTTTATCAATTACAGTTCCAAACAAAAGGTGGAATCTAAAAAAAACTTGGCACAAACATTATTAACAAAATATTTTTTTTCTAGTATGTATTAGCCTCAAAATGCAGTGCCATATGGCAGCTTTATATATATATCAGCTATAAGTATTATTATTACACACTTGTGAAAACTAGACATAACTAGGCAGATTATATATATATCAGCTATCAGTATTATTATTACACACTTGTGAAAACTAGACATAATATTTAAAATTGTCAACATGAAATTGGAAATAATATTCGCTTTGTTTACAGCATTATAAAACCACCAACAAAAAATATTTTCATTCTTTTTTATCTGCTAGGTTTTCTCATTTATTTTGTAGTTGTATAATTTGGCATTTTATTTAATTTATTTCAATTTTAGGTTCTGTTAGAAATTGCTACTGGTTTAAGACCTTATGATGACAAAAGAGGAGAAGCAAAACTTTTGGTTAGTATTCATTCTATTGTTCTACAATTTACTACTACCTGCATATAAATTTTTGTTTTTATGTATTGGTAGAGGTCTTTCAAAAATTTCTTGAAAAATGACTGAAATATGGACAAGGTTGATAATTTTTAAAATGCATTTTCTTAAAGTACATTTTCTCAACATTCTGGGGGATGTGTTTTAGATAACGTTTAGGAGGGGGCAACTTGCCCCCTTGCCATTGCTCATGTTGGCAGACATAATTTTTAACCTGCTTCCCAAATGTTATGTTTAAAACATAAATATCAACTATTCTATTTTTCTAGGTCAAAATTTTAAGCTATACATTTAGAGTATCTCTTTGTGTTTTTTAATCATTTATAAAACTTGCTAATATTATAGTATGTTTCTACAACTTCAGCTTAAGAAGGGACAAAGAAACAATGTTTGAAGATAGAAATATTTATGTTGAGTTATTCCTTATACTCAACATAAATATTTCTATCTTCATATTGTACTTATAAGTACAGATGCAAATACAGCAGTCACTCACACATTATAATATAACTGAAGATGGTTAAAAACAAAATGTAAAAGGGAAACTTACTATTGAAAATGCCTGTAAAAATTATTTTTCATGTTAATAAAAATTATATGCTCCAAAAACAAAAGAAATGGTGAAAAAAAATATATTTCATTAATGCAAAAAACATTCATATTTTGTAAGCCTAATATTATTCAACATCAATTAATTTTTTATTATTTTTTTTCCAAGGGGTGCCCCCTTTATCCCCCACTGTTGATGTTAAATAACTAATTAGCAAGAAATTTTAAGCTGTTCAAAAGTTAACAAACAGTGGTTGAGATTATGTCTGTCAATCCTCTACAAATTTCCTATTAAACAAGGAAGTTTGAATAGAATTCTGTTTGTTAGACCCTAGAAAATATAAATATATTTGGATTGAATTAAGCAATTCTTTCCTATAATTCATTTGCATTAAAAGAATATTTATACATCTGCATGTATTGTTGCCAAAACAGATCAAACTTTAGTTTCACCTGATCCATTTTTGTCTTAAGTGTTTTTGACTATATATAAACTCAAAACCAAATGGATGTGCTTTCACTTGTCAGGAAATTATGATCTTTTTGCTTCTCTAATAAATACACGAAACCTTATATCTTACTAGCACAGTAACTTCTACATGCACACAAACATATTTTGGTTTATAAAACTATCTGTGAATCGAACTAACTTAGGATTTGACAATTTACAGTTCAACTAGGATCACAAATATAAAGAAAATTTAAACATTCAATCTTCCATTGCTGTAAATAAAATTCCATACTACTTGAGAAATTCACTGCATCACAGTTAATGTTATAGTTATAGTTAAGAAGCACTTAACTGCATAAGCATACTTTTGTTCCATAATATTTTCAAATGCAAAATCATTTTAAACCATCATTACATTGCATTATCACCGCAAAAATGGATTCAACATGTCTGGCGCTTGGTAATCTGTGTGGTTTAAAAAATAGGAATCTGCAATGTTATGGACAATGCAGAGGTTATTTTCACATCACTTGTTTAGGTATGAGGTAGCAGACTTGCAACATAATATGACAGTTGATCAAAGAAGTAAGTGGATATGTCTAAATTGCAAGAACAGAACGTTGCCCTTGTTGCGTGTATCTCCAGAAATGGATAATACAGGTGCAGCCATCTAGTGATCCTGAGATGAACTACTGTGCAAACTTTGAATTAACAGGTATGTCTGAACCAGGAAAAATTGATATGGATTTTTGTAGGAAAATATTGGAAATTATTAAAATTAGATTAAAATAGAATTTGATCTATTAGAAAGTAATATAGAACAGAAAAAGTGCTGAAATTTTAATCTATTGAGTTTTGTAGTAAAAAAATTGATTTTGTTATTGAACATGAGAAACTAAGATCTGAGGTATATGAGTATAGACAAAAGCAAGAAATAGCCAATAATTTTATTTTGATTTTGACAAAAAGTTAGGAATCTTGAAGATTGAAATTAATTGATTTAAAACAAGAAAATTTATGCATACAATTTGTAGGTATACCAGCAACCACAAGAAAACTTGAAGCTCATAGTAAAAGAAATAGAAAATTAATTAGATATAGGTCATGATTCCTCAGAAATTGAAAGAATGAAAAAGAAAAAGTAGGGAATATTGTGATGGAGCTTTCATGTTTGAGCTCTGCCAATAAATGGTTGTATGGAAGAAAAAAATGTATAAACTCAGAATAAATGATTTAAACCCAGAATTAGAAAAATTGCCTATAAATATAAATGAGCAGTTGGTACGAGAAAAATAGAGGTTGCTATATAAAGCAAGGGTAGTACATCATTGTTTGGATAAGAAAAGATAAAATTTATATGAAGAAAGCAGAGGATTCTAGAGCACGATAAAACAATGAGCACTCCTTTGAGGATTTGTGAACATGTTGTGTTTATTAGTATTGTTTGTTTTGACTGTTTGGTAAAAGTAATTTATACTCTATGGCTACTAACCTTACTTCTCATGTGCACATTACAGATTTAAAGAATCTAGTTCAGTATAATCCACATGGACTAACATGTTTATTTCTTAACATGAGAATAAATAAAGTATAGATTGGTGTTCATAGGTTACCAGAAAGATCTGGCTCAACATTAGATATTATTGTTGTTAAATTTGTGAATCGGTATATTCAGAATGATTTGTTGAAGGCTAGGAAAGTCAAAAGAAATTTCACTACTAGACATAAGGAACTGTTACATCTAGATAATATGGTATATATTAATGAAACAATGACAGTTTGCAACAGACATTTGTTTAATGAGGCTCATGAATTTAAGAAAGATAATAATTGTAAATATGTATGGTTTAAAAGTGAAGTTTTTTTAAGGAAATCTGAGGGAGATAAAGTAATACTTATTAGTCATCCAAGTATCGTAAAGATATAATTATCAATCCATATCTTCTCAAGTAAATAGTGCATTGAATATTTATCATCAGAATGTAAGAGATCTTAGAATGAAAACTTCTATTTTGTGAAATGCAGTATTAGGATGCAGTTATGATGTAAAATATCTTACTGAACTTGGTTGACTGATGGAATAGACAGTAATGAGATTTTTGATAACAGATATTTGATTTATAGAAAAGATAGTGATTTCTGTTTCAAACTTAAATCATGGTAGTGGAGTCTTAGTTGCTGTTAAAAAGAATATTTTCTCTGTTGCATTACCTAATTCTAGTCATAATATTGATACACTTTGGATTAAAAATCAATCTAGAGGGAAGCAGAAAACTGTTTATTGGTGTAGTTTATTTCTGCCCTCTGACCAGCGCTAATATACTGTATTTCTTCGATTCTAAGATGCACTTTTTTTCCCATACAAAAATGATCCATCTGAACATAGCATTTTGATTGTTGGTGATTTTAATATTCCTAGTATATATGAAGAATGATTATTTCGAGAAATGTTATGTTTGGGAGAGAATTATTATTTTTTGTCATTTAATAATTTATTACAATTTAACAATATTGCAAATTCTTCTAACAATATTTTAGATCCCGTGCTGTCAAATATAAATCATAATCAGTTATTAGTTCAGCATGCTGGTGATATTCTTTTGTTTGAGGATTCTTATCATCCTGCATTGGGTATTATTTTTCAGGATTATAGGGTTAAATATGCAAATATACATAAATGGATTTTCAGTAAAATATAACTTCACAAAATATGATTATTTTTTAATGTACAACCCCCTTAATGCAGTAGATTGAAATGATTTGAATATGTATGATGATGTAGATAAAGCATTTTCATGTTTTTATAGTAAACTTTATGATATAATTAATTTTTGTGTGCCTCTATCTAGGAGTGTAAAAAAAAGATATCCCTCCTTGGTTTACAAGTGATATTATTTACAATATTAAATTAAAATATAAGTTTTATAGGAGAATGAAAAAAATACAATACAAAACAAATATTGGTAACTTTAAATATTACAAAAAACTAGTTAAAAATAAAACAAAAGTAGCTTACATAAATTATATTTCTCAGGTTGAAGGTGAATTAACTGCAAATCCAAATAGATTTGGTTGTTTTTGTCATAAGAATAATTAAGATGATATGACATTTAATATGATGCATTATAATGATACAGAACTTACATATAGTCAGGAGATTGTGAATGCATTTGCAGACTGTTTTAAATCAGTTTACATCAATAGTACAAAGTATGATAATGGAGATTTTCATGTTAGTGATAAAGAAGTAAATATCCTTAATATTGTAAAAATTGAGTAATTACATCTGATGATAAACCCTTTTCTGAAATTTTGAATCTATAATTTTTAAGAAGATATATCATAACCTAACAAATTACCGCACTGTAAATCAGCACTGTTTTCTACCAAGACAGTCTACTTTTACAAATCTTTTATTTATTTGTAATAATATTTCTGTCACTCTTGATCAGAAAGGTCAAATGGATGTTATTTACACTGACTTCTCTAAGGCTTTTGATAGTATTGTTTCAGAATTTTAATGAAAAAAATTAGTGAGAATTGGTTACAGTTCTAGTTTAATTGTTTTTCTGTATTCTTTTTTACCTGACAGGATCCTTTATGTACATTATGCCACTAGTTTTTCCATATGATTTTTATAGTACTTCTGGAGTACCTCAAGTATCTAGTTTGGGACCAATGTTGTTTATTATTTTTATTAACGATTACCTAGTTTTTTGAATTGTTCAGATTGTTTAATGTTTGCAGATGTTAAAATTTTTAAGCGTATTTTTACCTATGATGAATATATTCAATTACAGAAGGATATGGATAAACTGTTGATAATTGTTTATATTTGAATATTTAAAAATGTTAAGTTGTAAGTTATTCCCATAATAGAACGAATCTACAATTTTTTTGGCCTGTAAATGGTAGCTAGGCGTAAACTGGAAGGAGAGCTGTGCACCAATACCTAGTGATGATGCACAGAACCGGCCAGGTCTAGCACCTAATGTCCGACCCCGCCTTCTCGTGGTGCAGGCCGTTAGTACCTTTCGAAAGAGATATTCTATTTTGGAAGGGAACGGAAGGGTAGGGCTGCCAGTTCAGTATGGCCTACTGATCTGGTCATCTATGGCCACTTTTTTCTTTTTTTTCAACCCTGCTGAGGAGTGGTCAACTTCACAGAGCCCTGGTGCTGATCATTTATACCTACTAGACTGGACTTGTTCATGGATTTGAGCTTGATTATTGATCCTGGACTTGCTGCACTGGTGGGCCTCTGTTGAGGGAGAGTCTGCCGCTGTGTTTTCTGTTTGCTTCTGGGTTGCCAGCTCTAAGTGAACAGAGGCATGGGATACCTTATATCAGCTGGTGGATAATTCTAATCATAGGCCATCGCAGGTACCTGAACCTTACTTAGCTAGTTGGGCATCGTCAAGCCTAAACTGGAGTAATGTGTCTCAGGCAGGCCATGTGGCTCTTGACAAGTCCACTTGAAAAGGTGGTGCCTGAAGTTCCTACCAGCATCGGTGACTTCAGCCTTTAGCAGAGGAGGAACAGGTCTTTGCCCCATGCCTGCGATCAGGGGGCTGTTTGATATTGTTGGCCCTACCAATCTCAATAAACCTAATTTCTTTAAAAATCCTACTAATCATTTTCTCTCTGCAGGAACGTGGAACATGAGGACATTACATAGAGATTATTCTCTTGATGTCCTCATGCAGGAATTCCAGCACTATAACCTAGATATTCTAGGCTTGCAAGAGACCAGATGGATAGGTAAAGGTGAGATACTTAAAATTAACTTTAAATTTCTCTTTACAGGGAGGGAGGATGGAAAGCATCACCAAGGCGTGGGTCTGCTGCTCAGCAGACATGCTAGTGATGCTCTTCTAGGATATGAGTGCATTAATGAAAGGTTTCTTACAGCAAAATTTCAGACAAGCATTAAAGACTTGAATGTTATCTGCTGTTATGCCCCCACTGAGGATGCCGATGAGGATGAGAAGGATAGGTTTTATGGACAACTTCAGGATATTTTGAATTCTGTCAAGAAAGGAGATATTACCCTTGTTCTAGGTGACTTCAATGCCAAAGTTGGTACTGACTCTGACCTTTGGGGAGGAGTAATAGGCCCTTTTGGTATTGGTAGCTGCAATGGCAATGGGCAACGTCTCCTACAGGTAAGTAAACTCAACGGTTTCAGAATGACTAACACATATTACAAACACCGCGACATACATAAATACACATGGGTTTCACTTGATGGGCTGCATAGGAATATGATTGATTATATATTAATTAACAGCAAATGGGCTAGTTCTGTTAGAAATACCAGGGCATATAGGGGAGCTGAAATTGGATCTGACCATTACCTTGTTAAAAGTGTCTTGCAACTTAAACTTAAAAAGTGTTGTGCTAGGGTTAAAAAATTTACCTTTAATACTGAAGCTCTGAAAGACCCAGTTATAGCTAAAGCTTACCATGATAGGTTACTTAGTCATTATGACAGTTATGGTTTGCTTAATACTGAAGTTGAGGAAGAATGGGGCCATTTTAAACAGGCTTTTTTGGAAACTAACAGTACTCTTTTAGGAAAAAAGGAGCAGAGGAGGCAGAATTATTTAAGTGATAAGGCACTTGAGCTTATTTCAGAAAGAAGGAACTGCAGGAATGTCCTTAATCAGTACCCTACTAGTCCTAATAGAAAGGATTACAGAGAGCTTAATAAACGTGTAAAGGATCAGTTAGCTACTGATAAGAATCTTTGGCTTGATGGTTTGGCTGACAAAGCCGAGGAAGCAGTTAGACAGCACAACAGCAGAGAGCTGTACCAGATAGTTAATGTTTTGTGTGGTAGAAAACGGACAGGTATACAAGGATTGAAGGATAAAAAAGGTAAGGTTATAGAAGGGGAGGATTCTGTCATTACTAGGTGGGCTGAGCATTTCAGTGATGTTCTAAACAATGTGGTTAGTTCTACTCCCATTGTTTGTAATGATGATAGATGCATTGGTGGCTTTAATGTTGGCCCTATAACACAATCTGAAGTTATTTTGGCTATCTCTAAACGTAAACTTCATAAATCCCCAGGGGTAGATGAAATTACTACGGGAATGTTTCGGTTACCACTTGGATGACTGAAATTTTGAATAACTTTTATGATAAAGGCATGGTTCCTAAAGATTTTATAATAATAAAAATAAATACCCCCTCAAGCAGCTGCTTGCCACAGAGTTACCAGAGCTATTATCCCTATTTTCAAAAAAGGTGATCGCAGCTCTTGTGATAACTATAGGGGCATCAGCCTACTCTCTGTTCCAGGTAAAGTTCTTTCCATGATTGTGCTTAATAGAATTAAGAATCTGGTTGACAGGCAATTGCGTGATGAGCAATGTGGATTCAGAAGTGGTAGGGGATGTGTAGATCAGATATTTTCACTTAGGCAGATTCTTGAGAAATGTTTAGAGTTTCAGAAACCTTTGGTTGCTAGCTTTGTTGATTTCAAAAAGGCTTTCGACTCTATTGATCATCATAATATGTGGTTGATTATGAGATCATATGGTATACCAGACAAGTTAGTTAACATAATTAAAGCTCTCTATAATAACACTGAGTCATGTGTGAGAGTTGGTAAGCTTGTAGCAATTGGTTTAGCATTACGTCTGGTGTTCAACAAGGGTGCATCTTGTCTCCTTTTCTCTTTAGTTTGGTTGTTGATTATGTTATGCGAAATTCACTTCAAGGGAAAGATTTTGGCCTTAATTAGGCTGGAGATACGAAAATTTCTGATTTAGATTATGCTGATGATTTAGCCCTTTTGGCAAATGATGTTCATGAGATGAACTCTTTCATTCGAACTGTTGATGAGACTGGTAGTAGAGTAGGTTTGGTTATAAACAGAGAGAAAACTAAAGTGATGAAAATTGGTCAGACAGGTTGTGATTCAGTTAATCTGAATGGTTGTAGTCTTGAGCAGGTGTCACAGTTTAATTACCTTGGGAGCTATGTAACTGATACTGGTGATGTGCGGCATGAGATTAACAGACGAATAGGTATTGCTGCCGGGACTTTTAAGAATCTATGGAGATTGTGGAGAAATAGGTGTATACACCTAAAGACTAAAATTAGACTGTATAATAGTTTGGTTTTTTCTAGGGTTAGTTATGGTAGTGAAACTTGGACGCTGTGTAAGCAAGATAACAGGAAACTAGATGCTTTTGATTCTAGATGCTTATGCAGTATCTTGGGTATTAGGTGGTTTAACTTTGTAACTAATGATGAGGTTAGGCAAAGGAGTCTGGAACCTCCTTTAAGCAGCATATTGTGCAGAGAAAGACTCTGCTGGTTTGGCCATGTTGCCCGTATGGATAATTATAGATTGGCGAATAAGGTTATGAACAGTGTGCCTAGAGGCCTCAGAAAGAGGGGGAGACCTAGGATGTGGTGGGTAGACAATGTCAAACAGGACCTTGTTAGAATTGGTGTGCAGTGGCCGGATGCAGCAGATGTAGCTCAGGACAGATATGCTTGGAGAATTAAACTGCACGGTCTGGTTGGACCTCCGTAGCCCATGGCTGCTTGAGGATGAGGATGACAATACAATTATTTGAATAATACTGCTTTTCCTTATTAAACTGAAATCTATGACTTTGGCATCAAATTTAATTCTAAATTTTGTGTTCAATCCTTGGGTTCAAGATATAATGAGGAAAGCTTATCGAAATTTAGGGTTCATTTTAAGGAAGACAAAGGATTTTATAAATATCGATTCTATTATTGTGTTATTTAATTCATTCATCATCATCATCCTTGAGCAGCCATGACTACAGAGGTCCAACCAGACCATACAATTTAGTTCTCCAAGCATATCTGTCCTGAACTACATCTTCTGCATCTGGCCACTGCAACCCAATTCTAACAAGGTCCTGCTTGACATTGTCTACCCACTGCATCCTAGGTCTCCTCCTCTTTCTGAGGCCCTTAGGCACACTGTTCATAACCCTATTCACTAACCTATAATTATCCATATAGGCAACATGACCAAACCGACAGAATCTCTCTCTGCATAATATGCTGCTCAAAAGAGGTTGCAGACTCCTTTATCTACCTCATCATTGCTTACAAAGTTGAACCACCTAATACTTGTCTGTTAATCTCATGCCGCACATCACCAGTATCAGTTAAATACAGGGTTTATCAAAATAATGGAAACATGTACTGTTTCTGGAGAACATTTTATTAATAAGCTGTAGGCTCACCTTGGACATTCAGAACAGATGCAAATCTATGTGGAATATAAGTCGTGCACATACAGAAATTGAATGTGGGACCATTCTTCCTCTAAAATATGGCCCAACTGTGCCAGTGATGCTGGAGGTGGAAAGTGTGATCTGACCTTGCACTCCAGATATACCCACAAATGTTTAATAATATTGAGGTGGCCAGGGTAGTTGCTGTATTTCATCTTCATGCTCTGCAAACCACAACTTGACATGTTTCGCACAATGCACAGGTACATTATCCGCTTGAAACTGGGACAATACTGCAACATTGGGAGCAAGTGGTCCCTGAGAATGGATTCGTACATTGCAGATGTGACACGACCCTGCAGAATAACTAATGGTCCTAAGGAATGCCATGATATGGCACCCCACAGAATCAGGGATCCACCTCCATGCTTCACAGTCCGGGTGGTACGCTTCTGCAGGTTTTCGCCAGATGTACACTCTACCAGTGATGTGAAACAATGTGTAGCACAAATTATCAGACCAGATGACATGCTCCCAGTCTTTAGCATCCCAATTTCTATGTGCTTTCCACCACCTTACACGTTTTGTTGCATTGATGTTGGTGGGGCGGGGGTGGCTCAGTCGGTAGCACGCCAGGCTCGTAATCTGTAGTTCCCAGGTTCGAGTCCCAGCTGGGTCAACGTTGAGATTTATCTCCGCAAAATTCCCCACCCTGCCCACGGTCAGTAGGGGACACCGATGGGCTTGGAAAGGCTGCCGTCTGTCGGATGGGACGTTAAGCCGTGGCCCCGTGTGCGGGAGAGCCATACCCTGTGCACATTAAAGAACACGCTGGATGGCCTTGACGGGAGGCTACCATCTGTCTCCCAACAGCTGTTCCAGTGGGTCCCCTCTCCCAACCTACTCTGAGCCTTCGGGGTCCATGTGACCTGGCCATTTAGCCCATGATGTGCAAAACAGTGCCGCTCAGAGGTAAAACAACCCAACGCATTGATGTTGGTAATCAGAGGTTTGTGGATTGCAGCATGGCCATAAATACTGGCATGATGAAGTTTCCTACAAACTGTTATTGCATTAAATTACATTAAATAAAGGCAAGTCCCAGATGTACCGCAGCATATGGATGCTCACCATCTATGGGAAGAATGCCATGAACACCACTACCTACGCCAGGGCAAGACAGTGCCATAAGGACACAGCTCATCCATGGCTACCTATGGCGAACAATCCTATAGAAGGAAGGTTCATCCATCGGTCGAAACCTAAATTTAATCTGTTCCCTGGTTAGCCACAAAAATGGTATATAGAACCAAGTTGACTCGGCTCCCAGGGTGGAGACTCTTCGTGTGGCTTTTCCATCAATAAGCCTGTCAACCGAAGATCTTTTCCAGTCGCAAGCCTTCAACTTCGTCCTCTCCATCAGTGCCACACACCCACTGCCCCCCAGAAGCAGTCTGTACCCCAACTTCATGAGGCTGCACCAATTAGCCCACTGGACTGGTGCCCCCCAACACCAATCCGCAGTACTCTCAGCCACAGCCCCTCCATCAGGGCTGTAACCTAAAGCTTCCCTGAGCAAGCAAATAAGCCCACTAGACTGGCCCTCCCAAACCAGTCTGCAGACCCTCACAAGCCCTGCCACCAAAGGCCACATCCCATCGTGCAAATGAGGAAACAACAGGCCGTGACCCTACTTCAAAGGGGCACCATTAAGGCCCACCACCACCATTTCAAGGTGGTCCCCTATCGGGGGGGGGGGGGGGGGGGGACAAACTGTTATGACAGAAACGGAATCATTCTGACTGGTGTTCAACTCTGCTGCTATTTGCAGTGCCATGGTCTTGTGCTTCTGTTGTACAGTCCTTGCCAACATTCGCTTATCCTTATCGTACAACTTCATATGGTGTCCACAATTTGCACGTCTGGAGGCAATTCCCTGTCCTTTTTGATAAATAGTCATAATCTTCAATACAGTTCCTCATGTTACACCTACTATTTCTGCAATTCTGGTTAATGAAGCTCCTGCAAGACACACACCAATGTGTTTTTATTGTCAGCAATTAATTACACCAATGATCATGCCTTTTTGGAAGTCACTGAGATCTGACATTGTCGACAATTAATTACACCTCAACAGCTGTTTCACCTGTGCTTTTGTGGCACAGCTACATGATACCCAACATCATACTTCTCCCCTTTATATACCTCACATTGCTGGTGACATCCCTGTGATATGCATATTGCGCATTGCATGTACTCCAGTTGCCATCGGTGTTATCATTATTTTGATAAACCCCTGTTGTTCCCAAGATAATTAAAATGAGACACCTGCACAAGAGTAGAACTATTCAGATTAACTGAATCACAGCCTGCCGACCAATTTTCATCACTTTGGTTTTCTCTATGTTTATCACTATACTACTCTACTATTAGTCTCATCAAAAGTTCGAATAAAAGAGTTCATCTCATCATTATCATTTGCCAAAAGGACTAAATCATCAGCATAATCTAAATCAGAAATTTTCAGATCTTCAGACCATTTAAGACCAAAATCTTTCCCTTGCAGTGAATTTCACATAACATAATCAATAACCAAACGAAACAGAAAAGGAGACAAAATGCACCCTTGTCGAACACCAGAAGAAATGCTAAACCAATTGCTACAAGCCTTACCAACTCTCACACATAACTCAGTATCATTATGTTAACTAACTTGTCTGGTATGCCATACAATCTCATGATCATCCACAAATTATAAGCAAGATTGAAAAGCCTTTTTGAAATCAACAAAGCTAGTAACCAAAGGTTTCTGAACCTCTAAACATTTCTCAAAAATCTGCTGTTTAAGAGAAAAAATCTGATCTACACATCCTCTATCACTTCTGAATTCACACTGCTCATTATGCAATTGTCCATCAAATAGATTCTTAATTCTATTAAGCACAATTATGCAAAGAACTTTTCCTGGAACAGAAAGCAGTTGATACCCCTATAGTTATCACAAGAACTGCGATCACTTTTTTTTAATAGGGATAAAATAGCTCTGGTAAATCCTTAGGAACAATGTCTTTATTGTTAAAGATTCAAAATTTCAGTCATCCATGTGGTAACCAAAATTTTCTCAGCTCTAAGCATTTTAGTAGTAATTTAGTCTATCCCTGGGGATTTATGTAGTTTAAGTTTAGAAATGGCCAAAATAACTTCAGATGGTATATAGGGACAACATTAAAGCCACCAATGCATCTATCATCATTATAAACAATGGGAGCAGACTAACCACATTGTTTAGAACATCACTGAAATGCTCAGCCCACCTAGCCATGACAGAATCCTCCCCTTCTATTATAACCTTACCTTGTTTATCCTTCAATCCTTGTATGCCTGTCCGTTTTCTACCACATAAAATATTAACTATATGGTACAGTTCTTTGCTGTGCTGTCTAATTGCTTCCTTGGCTTTGTCTGCCAAGCCCTCAAACCAAATATTCTTATCACATAACTGACCTTTACATTTATTAACCCTTAAAGTGTCAGGTTTCTGAAACTGTCTCACTCTGCTGGTCTTTAGAACCTTATCCTGAAGTAAATAATGAAGGAAAATACTCATGTTATATAACAAAAGAAACAATATTTTAATTGTTATTAATAAAATGACAAAATTTCTACAAAAAATTAAATAATAGTTAAAATTTTTAAACATTTTTTCAAATATTGCAAAATTTTACTGTTTTTTTTTTCCGTTTTTCAGTAAAAAGTTTAGAAAATGATTTTTTTTGCATTTTTTTCAAAATTATTTTATTATTCTAATATCATCATCATCATCATCCTCAAGCAGCCATGGGCTACGGAGGTCCAACCAGACCGCGCAGTTTAATTCTCCAAGCATATCTGTCCTGAGCTACATCTGCTGCATCCGGCCACTGTACACCAATTCTAACAAGGTCCTGTTTGATATTGTCAGCACACTGCATCCTAGGTCTCCCCCTCCTTCTGAGGCCTCTAGGTCCACTGTTCATAACCCTATTCGCCAATCTATAATTATCCATACGGGCAACATGGCCAAACCAGCGGAGTCTCTCTCTGCACAATATGTTGCTTAAAGCAGGTTGCAGACTCCTTTGCCTAACCTCATCATTAGTTACAAAGTTAAACCACCTAATACCCAAGATACTGCGTAAGCATCTAGAATCAAAAGCATCTAGTTTCCTGTTATCTTGTTTACACAGCGTCCAAGTTTCACTACCATAACCAACCCTAGAAAGAACCAAACTATTATACAGTCTAATTTTAGTCTTTAGGTGTATATGCCTATTTCTCCACAATCTCCATAGATTCTTAAAAGTCCTGGCAGCAATAGATATTCGCCTGTTAATCTCATGCCGCACATCACCAGTATCAGTTACGTAGCTCCCAAGGTAATTAAACTGTGACACCTGCTCAAGACTGCAACCATTCAGATTAACTGAATCACAACCTGCCTGACCAATTTTCATCACTTTAGTTTTCTCTCTGTTTATAACCAAACCTACTGTACTGCCAGTCTCATCAACAGCTCGAATGAAAGAGTTCATTCATCAACATCATTTGCCAAAAGGGCTAAATCATCAGCATAATCTAAATCAGAAATTTTCGTATCTCCAGCCCATTTAAGGCCAAAAGCTTTCCCTTGAAGTGAATTTCGCATAACATAATCAACAACCAAACTAAAGAGAAAAGGAGACAAAATGCACCCTTGTCAAACACCAGAAATAATGCTAAACCAATTGCTACAAGACTTACCAACTCTCACACATGATTCAGTGTTATTATAGAGAGCTTTCATAATGTTAACTAGCTTGTCTGGTATACCATATGATCTCACAATCAACCACAAATTATGACGATCAACAGAGTCAAAAGCCTTTTAGTAATCAACAAAGCTAGCAACCAAAGGTTCTCTGAAACTCTAAACATTTCTCAAGAATCTGCCTAAGAGAAAATATCTGATCCACACATCCCCTACCACTTCTGAATCCACATTGCTCATCACGCAATTGACTGTCAACCAGATTCTTAATTCTATTAAGCACAATCATGGAAGGAACTTTACCTGGAACAGAGAGTAGGCTGTTACCCCTATAGTTATCACAAGAACTGCGATCACCTTTTTTGAAAATAGGGACAATAATAGCTCTGGTAAAATCTTTAGGAACCATGCCTTTATCATAAAAGTCATTCAAAATTTCAGTCATCCAAATGGTAACTGAAACATTCCCAGCTCTAAGCATTTCCGTAGTAATTTCATCCACCCCTGGGGATTTATGAAGTTTAAGTTTAGAAATAGCCAAACTAACTTCAGATTGTGTTATAGGGCCAACATTAAAGCCAACAATGCATCTATCATCATTGCAAACAATGGGAGTAGAATTAACCACATTGTTTAGAACATCACTGAAATGCTCAGCCCACCTAGCCATGACAGAATCCTCACCTTCTATATCCTTACCTTTTTTATCCTTCAATCCCTGTATACCTGTTCATTTTCTACCACACAAAACGTTAACTATCTGGTACAGCTCTCTGCTGTTGTGCTGTCTAACTGCTTCCTCAGCTTTGTCAGCCAGGCCATCAAGCCAAAGATTCTTATCAGTAGCTAACTGATCCTTTACCTGTTTATTAAGTTGTTTGTAATGCTTTCTATTAGGACTAGTAGGGTACTGATTAAGGACATTCCTGCAGTTCCTTCTTTCTGAAATAAGCTCAAGTGCCTTATCACTTAAATAATTCTGCCTCCTCTGCTCCTATTTCCCTAAAAGAGTACTGTTAGTTTCCAAAAATGCCTGTTTAAAATGGCCCCATTCTTCCTCAACTTCAGTATTAAGCAAACCATGACTGTCATAATGACTAAATAGCCTATCATGGTAAGCTTTAGCTATAACTGGGTCTTTCAGAGCTTCAGTATTAAAGGTAAATTTTTTAACCCTAGCACAACACTTTTTAAGTTTAAGTTGCAAGACACTTTTAACAAGGTAATGGTCAGATCCAATTTCAGCTCCCTTATATGCCCTGGTATTTCTAACAGAACTAGCCCATTTGCTGTTAATTAATATATAATCAATCATATTCCTATGCAGCCCATCAAGTGAAACCCATGTGTATTTATGTATGTCGCAGTGTTTGTAATATGTGTTAGTTATTCTGAAACCATTTAGTTTACTTACCTGTAGGAGACGTTGCCCATTGCCATTGCAGCTACCAATACCAAAAGGGCCTATTACTCCTCCCCAAAGGTCAGAGTCAGTACCAACTTTGGCATTGAAGTCACCAAGAACAAGGGTAATATCTCCTTTCTTGACAGAATTCAAAATATCCTGAAGTTGTCCGTAAAACCTATCCTTCTCATCCTCATCAGAATCCTCAGTGGGGGCATAACAGCAGATAACATTCAAGTCTTTAATGCTTGTCTGAAATTTTGCTGTAAGAAACCTTTCATTAATGCACTCATATCCTAGAAGAGCATCACTAGCATGTCTGCTGAGCAGCAGACCCACGCTTTGGTGATGCTCTTCAACCTCCCTCCCTGTAAAGAGAAAGTTTAAGTTATTTTTAAGTGTCTCACCTTTACCTGTCCATCTGGTCTCTTGCAAGCCTAGAATATCTAGGTTTTAGCGCTGGAATTCCTGCATGAGGACATCAAGAGAATAATCTTTATGTAATGTCCTCACGTTCCAAGTTCCTGCAGAGAGAAAATGATTAGTAGGATTTTTAAAGAAATTAGGTTTATTGAGATTGGTAGGGCCAACAATATCAAACAGCCCCCTGATCGCAGGCATGGGCAAAGATCTGTATTCTAATATAAATAAATTAATAATATTTCCATTAATGCTTAAATCTTTTATTTATTTAGTGTTTTCTAAAAATTTTTAGTAATTTATGCAAATAATGCATATGTTTAGATTTTTGCAATCAGCAAACTAAGCCTAAGGAGAGTGGCTCATAAAAAATTCGTTTCAATTTAAAAACAATAAAATTTAAATAAAAACTGGGAAATATATCTGAAAAAATGATAAAGAACTTTGAAAAAAATTGAATAAAAATATTTCAAAGTATTAAAGTTTCACTCTAGCACTGAAACTGATAATGAATCATTTTAATGTAAAGCTGTCTAACTACTACAGAAAAGTTTATTTTTAAAATTTCAGCCTAAATTTCAGTTAAAAATCACAACATCCTAATGTTAATTATTTGATTAAAATATCATCAAAATTATCACTAAAATAAGTTCTTCATTTTAAAAAACGTGCTTTTAGTTTTTCTTCCTTTTAAAAATTGTTCCTTTTAGTTGTGTGGCATTATTATGCCACTACAATGCCAAATGTTGTGTCATTGGTTTCATGCTGTTGTCAGGTGTTTTCGACTTTGATTTTGACAAGTGGTTTGAATCGAATAGTGGTCTCTAGCACCTTTTGTATGTAGTAGATTCACTAAGAAGTTAGCTACACTAGTTATGCCTTGTGATGAAGCTTGGAGTTGTGAATAATTCTTAAGGGTTGAAGGCATATATTCTCTCAGGTTCATAAGCTGCTTGTTATCAATGTTTAGTGACAATACACTGAAGAATGTTGTCGATGGTTATTCAAAAAAGTCATGTAACAATGGCATCTGGCATGCAAGCATAACTGGCAGTGTTAATACCTGGATGCATTACTACCTTTATTATTAACCAAATACATCAGACCAGCACAATAAACTGATTGCAAAAAGATAAAGTGAATTAAGTAGGACTAGAAATTTTCTTCAAAACACTTAAATTTCATGTCAGCACATATGATTAATCAGTAACATTGGTTTCAACTTTATTTTCACAAAATATTATTCTTTTCTGCTGCAAATAAGTGGATGCTTTGTAGGTTATTTGTTTCAAATAACAATTATGAATAAGGAAGAATAAAGATTATTATTATAATTATAAAAAGAAACTGTTCTAAATACAATTACATAACATACATTATTATGTAATAAATACAATACATAATAATGTCAAATTAATTTCTAAAGTAACTAATGACATTAAATAATGTGTATCAATTTCTTAAATAGCTGCATCAGTTATATAAAGAAGAAAATATTGCTACGAAAATTGAGAAATTGGCAGAATCCACAAACAAATCGCAGAACATTTTTTTTTTGTGGAGAGTTCGGATTTTTTTTCCTGCTTTATGGATAATTTTAAGTTTTTCCATATCTTCAGTTTCTTTTCATAGCCATGATTAACAAATAATAAAAGAAAACAATAAAGAAACACTAGGGACCAAAATTACTGCTGCATACAAAATGCAAGCACCACAATATAAAATCAAAGTGACTATGATTACAGTTCTGCAATATAGATTTCTGACAGAGAGAAAACCTGAATATTGATTGTTATTTGCATGGTTGAAAATGTCGTACACTAAATATGTGTTTTTCCTAAATCAAAATTCACTAAATATGGGAAAATAATGCATTTTTTCTATTGTGACTTCAGCTGAGGCCAGAAAAAGTATTTACTAAATGCAGGAACACTAAATTGAGATTTCATGTATTTAATTTGATTTTAAGTAATAAATTTTTAAATAAAAGGTTGTGATTTATCTAAATCTGATAGAATGTACATGGGATGCTCTTGGGAGACAGGTTGCTTCCCAATCCTGTCCCTGTAAGCATCTTGAAGCTTCAAAGTGCTTTGGAAGCGCAATGGAGGTTACCACCACCATCATCACCACTGCTGGATAGTCTTATCAACATCGTGAGACATTGCTGCAAAACCTGCATAACAGTAAGAGGTAGCCATATCCCATATTGAACCACTTGAGCTATTTCATTTGACCTTCACCTTTTTACCACATGTCTGTATTCTTATATTATTTTGGGAATTAAAAGTGTTATTCCATATTTTGTTATTCTTGTGCATAATGTTCATATACACACCTATCTTCTGATTCACATGCAGCAGATCCAATGGGTTTTAGAGAAAATCCAGTTTTTCAGGTTGTTTCCTAATTTATTACCTTCAAATACACTCTTCATAATTTCATTGCTAATCTGCCATCCTGCTTAAACGTGCCATTTTGCAATAAATGCATCCTTTCCTTAAACAGCATGCTATTCAAAGGTGGTTGATAATTCATCATTTTTCACAAACTGCTGAATGCAAAGTATTGCATGCATAAACAGTTGGTGTCATAATACAAGATGGTCCAGAAAAAAATTATGCTGAAATCTAAACAAAATAGTAATTTAGATGAAAAATATTATTTAATGTTCCAAATGACAAAACGGGGTGGGGATGGCTCAGTCGGTAGCACGCCAGGCTCGTAATCTGTAGTTCCCAGGTTCGAGTCCCAGCTGGGTCAGCGTTGAGATTTATCTCCGCATAAACTCCCCGTCCTGCCCATGGTCAGTAGGGGACACCGATGGGCTTGGAAAGGCCGCCGTCCATCGGATGGGACGTTAAGCCGTGGTCCCGTGTGCGGGAGAGACATACCCTGTGCACGTTAAAGAACACGCTGGATGGCCTTGACGGGAGGCTACCATCTGTCTCCCAACAGCTGTTCCAGTGGGTCCTCTCCCCCAACCTTCTCTGAGCCTTCGGGGTCCATGTGACCTGGCTATTTAGCCCATTGTGTGCAAAAAAGTGCCGCTCAGAGGTAAAACAACCCAATCCAAATGACAAATTACTATCATAATTTCTATTTGTTTAATCTATCCCTTACAACACACTCCATATACACCATAACATTAAACACTGTAGCATTTGCATGTCTTGTGACCTGCCTGCCAAGCATTCTCAATATTTCACTTCAAATCATTCAGAAAAATTAATTACTCACAAGTTTGTGGCATAGAGTTGTTGAAACATGATTCTTTAAGAATGCACCAAAGAAATGCATCTGGAAGAGTTATGTTTGGGAGTGAGTATCAAAAGTCTTATCCTCTTGGAATGAGATGTTCAAGAATCGCACAAGATTTTCTATCACTTGTAATGAATAAATCTGTGCAATAACAGTTAATGGATCCACCTTCACTGTCTTAAATGAAGTAACACCATATTGTATCTTTTGTAAAGCAACAGTTTTAAACAATATGCCTCTGGGGAGTGGGAAGCTATGAATCACATATTTTGTGTATTAACATGGTCAGATAAGAGCATGTGGCACTCATTTGACCCCCAGAAGTTTGGCAGGAATGTGTCATTGAGATAGTGATATGCCAACACCCTTAACCAATATTATTTTCTAACAGGTAGTCCTGGATACATCGTATGTAAAATCTGAATTTTGCAAGAGTGTGCATCCAGATACTTCAGTATGCTTTGTTGGCTTTTTCTTGGAGACATCTGACACTTTCTCATACACCTGCTATACATTTGCATTTGTGTTAACTGACCATTTAATGTCCATTCAAATTACACAAACTGCCTGTTGCTCAAAACTTCATAACTAACTGCAAAAAAAAATTCATAATTAACTTCTGTTCATTAGTGATTCTTCGTGACTTTGTCTTTGAATCCATCTAATCTTTCTTTTATTGTAACAGCGAAATAGTTTTCCACAAACCAATTCATTGCTGGAATTTCTGTTTTGCTACATTGTTTTTTTTTGCTGAATTCATTGCTAGAATTTCTATTTCTCTACATTCTGTTTTATCTCCCTTAGATATATCTCCATAATAATTAAATTATTATGTTGATTGCCTATAAAAGAGAAAAAGTTTTGATATTAATATTGATTTACACCAGCAGCCACTTTATTAGGTACAATTCCATGTTATGTCAATAGTAATCAGAACTCAGTAACTTCTTAAGTGAGTTTTTTATGTAAAAATGTGACTGGAGATATTTTAAAGATCTCAATCAAATCTGTTTGAATCTCAGTTTTCAGCATATGTCTTCATTATTTAAAGAATTGTGTAAACTGAAACATTTATCAAGTTAGATTGTTCAGTAGAAAAACATTCAAAATTGGTGAAAATTAACCTAATTATTATGCAAACTGCTAAAAATACTCTTTGCACATGTTAATAAAATTTAGTATAATGGTTATTGCTTCATTTTACCTTTTTTTTATTAACTTTTCAGAGAAAATGTTTAAATTGGCATTGTTGCTCTTAACTATTCCATTTTCCACAACTCTCTAAATACCAAAAGAATATTGTTGAAAATCGAGATTGAAATAGATTTAATTGAGATCTTTAAATTATCTTCAATCATATTTTTTTCATGAACAGCTTATTGAAGAAGTTACTGAGTTCTGCATCTGAGTTACTATTGACATGACTTAGAACTGTACCTAATAAAGTGGCTGTTGAGTGTATGTGTATATGCTTTTGTTGACACTCATACTTTTTACTGAGCCACTCCTATATAGCCTCTTAACCTGTTGACACAAAATCATGTTTGAACTCTACTATGAAAACACTATTTAAAATTGTAGCCTTCAAAGCAATTGTTCATTTTGGCACTTCCACAGATAACTGTAAATCGTGAATAATTTCATTAGCAATTCCACTGCACCTCTTTATTTCACACAACATATTACCAATATTAGTCATCATATATTTGTAATATAAGCTATACAATTCTTAAAAAATTTCTGTTTTCTGTTGTTTTTTTTTACATTTTGTGGTAGTATAAGAGCTAATAGCAAATTATATGTCAATAAATAAACAGTTCATTCTTGCATTATAGATGGATTATGTAAGTGATTGTAATTCATCAGGACGACTAGATTCTCTTCGAGACATTAAAGCAGGTGAGGAAAACATGATGTGGTTTAGAGATATCATTGAAATAGGGCAGAAATGTTCCAGCAGAGAAAAGAAAAAAAGACCACCAATGACCGAGGTAAATATATTTCTCATTAGCATTCTATGTTCTCATATTTCAGTGGTCAGTTATATGTGTACATGTTCCTTGTAAAGGCAGCATTTTGGCAAATTCAAAATCCGTAAATCTAATACCTTAAGAAAAAAATTCAAATTTGGAATATACAATCTCAGAATATAAAGCACAGGTATATTTAGAAAAAGCCTAACACTGAATACCTATGTATATACAGGGTAATTCAAAACTCTTGGGCCAAACTTTAAGGGGTGATAACACACCTAAACAAGCACTTTTTGTCATACAATGCATGTTCAGAACTCAAGCAGTGAAGCACTAGAGGACGCTTTCCAGTGAACACTTATAAGCACTGGTTTTCGCACTTGTCATCATTTCTACCGTGGATTGCAGAACGGATGGATTGTTTCACGAATCAGGAGAAGGCGGAGATGCATTTCACGTATGGAGCTGCGGACGGGAATGTGAGGGAAGCCCAAAGACTGTACCGGGAGGGCTTTCCGACTAGACGCCTGCTTGATCATAAAACCTTTCAGTGATTGCACTGGTATATGTGCGAAACGGGCTCCTTTGTCAGCTGCTTGCAGGATACAGGGCATGCAAGGAGTGTGAGGAAGCCACATGTTACAAAGGAAATTCTACGTAGGGTTGGAGATCGTCCCGAATGTAGCACGCAAGCAATTTCCCATGCTGTAAGTGTATCCCAATCGACGGTGTGACGAGTTCTACGAGATGAATGATTACACCCCTACCATGCACAGAGGGTGCACGCCTTGAGACCTGCAGATTATTGGCCTTGTGTGGATTTTGCATAGTGGTTCCTGCAGCAGACTGCAGCGCAATCGGACTTTGATGCACGTGTCTTATTCACTGATGAATGCACCTTTAAATGTGAGGGCATTTTTAATACCCACAATTCACATGTGCGGGCCACCAGTAATCCACATGCCATATGTCCACATTTGTAACAGCGGCATTTCTCCATAAATGTTTTGGGCTGGAATCCTCCATGACCATTTGATTGGCCCATACCTTCTGCCAGCCCGACTGAAAGGGAGAACATACCTCATATTTTTACAAGAAGTCTTGCCAGAATTACTGAACCTTGTTCCAGCAAACATTCAAACACGTATGTGGTTCCAACACGATGGAGCACCACCCCATTTCAGCGTGGATGTGCGGAATGCCTTGGATGCAACATTTCCAGGACTATGGATTAGTCGGAGTGGTCCCATCGCTTGGCCGCCACGATCACCCCATCTCTCATGTCTGTACTTTTTCCTATGGGGCCATATGAAAAGCCTCATCTACGATAGCCCCATCGATTCCAATGAGGACCTTGTTGCCAGGATTTCTATTGCTGCTGTAAGAGAAATGCCTGGCGTTTTCATCCATGTACGCTGATTACTACGTCGAAGGTGTGAAGCCTGAATTAATGTTGGCGGTCGCTCTTTTGAGCAGTTTCTGTAATTTGTTCAATAAAATTCTACTTTCTGTTCTGTAATTTCTGCAATTGTTTCAAACCTCTTCTGTCATTCTTGTGTTTCTTCATTTCCTGATACAGTAACTGCTAACTCCTAGTGCTTCACCACTTGATTTTCGACCATGCATTGTATGACGAAAAGTGTTTGTTTAGGTGTGTTCTATCACCCCTTAAAATTTGGCCCAAGAATTTTGAATCACCCTGTATATATGAGATAAATCCAAAAAACAAAATTAATGCTATACAGTAAATTCTATAGTAAAACAGTAAAAATAAGATTTTATCCATGTTTTCTGTACATTTATCCAGTGAACCTAAGTGGGTGTTTTGTAACTAAGTGTGTTAATTATAAAAGGTGTTTTTTAACCGCATGACCTACTTTTAACCTCGAATGCCATGTTTTAACTTCCACAATTTCTTGTCTGAGCCCCTTACACTCGGACACCTTTCATCCGAGAGTCTTTTTTTACCAGCTGTTTTTGACTATTTCCACTTTACAGGGTATTTTAACGTGAACTGATTTTATTGCTTTTTTGTATTCATTTTATCTGACCTAGGTCTTTTACATCTGGGTTGGTTTTATTTTCCCATATATATTTTTGTTGTTTTACTTCTTGTATTTACATTTGTTATTTACTGTTTTTATATCATTTTACACTTATACTATTTGTAACTTTTGGTTCAGGGGAAATATGACTGACTTTTATTGTTTACCTTTTATCATTTATCTTGTGTTTGGTACAATATGGCTTTAGTACCGTTGCACCATAAAATCCCAAACTACCAATCAACCAGCCATATTGCTATCTTTGCATCAACTCACTAGTGAAGATATTGGCACCAATAACTTATAGGTATAGGTGCCAATATGCTAGTACAAATATAAATTAGTTCCTCATGTGCATGGATACTACTTATGTTTGACTCATTCATTTAATTGATATTCTTGAGCAGGAAGTACAGCACATATATTACCATGCAGTTTTGTATAAAATTAATATTTCATCCATAGCAATAACTTTGTATGATTACTGCATTACCACTTGAAGAGTCTTTACATTTAGGAGCCATAATTCATTTGAATGAAAATATAAATTTTATGGAGAAAACACCTAAGTAAAATACAACTAAGCTGACAGCAAGAGTATATAAAAATAATTTAGTATTGCTTGCAGCAAGAAATTTATGCTTGTGATGTCACATGCTTCACCCTTAAAAAACTACAACTATACCTAATTTTTGTAACACTCATAGTTTATAAAAAAAAAAAGAAGTTTTTAGAGGATTAATGCAGCATTAGGTGCACACCCATTCCATAGTTCCAAATACTGCTACAAAATTCAAATGTCTACACATAAGACAATAACAGTCATGTGCTTGTGGTTCACTTTCTATCATGTTTTAAATGTAAAGAATTATTTTATATGGCCCATATTGGATGTGAGATTCAGAAGCATAATATAATAAAAAAAATGTAGAACTTATAGGTCAATCCTGAAACCATTCACTGCTCTCCAAAATAAAATCATTAAATGTAATAATCAAGTTTAAAAATATTTGATAATTTTTTTTCCATTCCTTCAAACAAATTTCTTTTTTCATACAGTAATCAACTAAAGCCACATTAATCTAGCATTGAGAGTGATTTTTAGTTTGATTAACTTTTGTTAAAATTATAATATATTTTATAAATTATAATAATATCTTAATTATTATTATTAAATATAGTAAGTTTGTGTTACAAATATATATAATCAGCACAAATATTATTTCTCTTAATTAGTTTATAAAGGGCTGAAAAATGATAATGTGATATAGATATAAATGAAATATAGATATTATATCACTATTAAATAATGTCATGAATGATAGTTTATACAACTGATTTAGTAATTTTTACCTCTCTCTCTTAATAAAGTTTTCCATTTATTTCACTTTACTGGCCATTCCTAATAAAACAACCAAAAGAGATCATTAACAGAAATGCTGATCATAGACATAATTTTAGTAGGGGGTGGTGGTGGCGGTGGCAGCACAAAAAGTAGTGCATCAGATTTGTAATCTACAGTTCCCAGGTTTGAAACCTAACTGTACCTGAGATTTATCTCCACTAACCCCCACCCTGCACTCAGTCAGAAATGGAACATCAATGTGCTTGAAAAGGCCACTTTCCATCAGATGGGCAAACTATAGTTGTCGATCTTAAGTCAGATAATTTTGTCATGTAAGACTATCATGGTATGCCATATGCAGGACAACCATACCCTCTGTGCATTAAAGAATATGCTGGATGGCCTTGACAAGAGATTGTCATTGTCTTCTCACAGTTGTCCAGTGAGTCTCCTTTCTGCAACCTTCTCTGATTCTGCTCAGGGGTAAAACAACTCAACTCTGAAAATGACATGGAATGTGATATGGATTGCATAGAAGATATGAGTAATGAGGATGAAGAGCATTCTGAAACAATTTTTCCAGAAGCAGTGAGTTTTGATGATGACAATGAGTCAGGGCCATCAACCAGTAAAGAGAAGAAGCATGTGTGGTTAAAAGTAAATTGTGTAAAACAAGAAAACCCAATGTGGAGAGTAATGAACTTCACAAATCTTCAAAGAGTGAAAGGCTTATAAAATTATAGCCCATACCAGTGCTTTTTAGAAATTCTTTCCAGAAACTGTGCAAATGCATTTGTAAGGAAACTAACAAGTATGTTAAAGAGATGTTAGAAAAGGAGGAGGCATCACCACCTAGTACATAATGTGAAGAAATGTTATTTTCATAAATGTAAAGTATCAGTAGAAGATAAATGTCAGAGCTGTTGTAGCAATTGAAATAGATTTGGGCTAAGTTCACAAAAGAAATTGGGAAATTATTTGTGATAATTTTTGTTGAACCAAACACCAGAATTTTCAACTTTTTACCAGATATTGATATACCTACACCAGTTATAGTTTTTTTCTGTCTCATAGTTTTATAGTATGATATATAATTTATCTTGCGTATTCAATATTTCTTTACAGTGAACTAAGTTATTCTTATATCATATTCTAAATAACTGTATATATTGTAAACCTTACTCTCAAGCAGCTTCTTGGCCACAGAGGTCTGACAGGAGCCTGTCAGTATATATGCCATAACAGAAGGTCTGTGAGAATGGCAGGACCTCAGCAGAAAAACAACACGAACATCCATGCCTTACTCGGGGCTCGAACTCAGGTCCCTTAGATCACTAGCAAAGTGTGCTAACCACTCAGCCACAGGACAGCTATAGTTTAGGTTAGGTTATTTTTTTTGCAGTAGCTTGTTACTGAGTCTCCTTCCTTGCTGTTCTCTGGCATTCATTTTTTTTTTCCTTTTCAGGATTTTTTTTACTATTTTTTAAATTTTTATTTTTCTTACTTTTTCACTATTTCCAGCACCTCTCCTATATATGTTTATCTTATTAGGAAAATGGCATGGTATTGCATAAAGTCATGAAACACATAGAAACAGACTTAGTATTACAAAAATAAATGAGGATTTAATCTTACCCTGATAAAGGCCATTCTACAAACTCTAAAAGACTCGTAGTTGACAAGTAAAAACGAATAATAAACTAGAAGAATGCATATGAGAATCTCATTTTCAAAGAGAATGAAATTTTCCTTTACCTACTGTTTCATTCCTTAAAAGTTTTGAATTGAGCTAGGGGATGATGGGAAAAATGCAAATAGTATTTTATTAGTAATTATGCAACATAAAAGTATTCATCTTTTAATTCTTAAATATAAAAAGTTGCATTTCCCACATCTCTCTCAGAAAAGTGAGTAGATTATTGCAGTCAGTGGAATGTCTCTTAAAAACTACCACTAATTTTTCAAATTTTTATTCTACACATATTTGTAAAACTCTATAACAATTTTTGTGTTATGTTCTTTTGTATTATCCGAATGCATGCAGTAGAATATCCAGCTTGCTTGCCAATATATATAATTTCTTTTTGTAGTAATAATTGATTTGATGAGTATTTTGGGGTCCTGTTGAACACAATATAAAGGTTACTTGTTTTAATGTTTGAGGATAAGATTGTATCGATATGTTGGTTTTCTGTATACCCTGGTCTCAATATAATATGGATAGCTGTATATGTGATTATCAAGAAATGGTTTCTGTTGATTTTCTTTCATTTCTTTTTTAAGTATTATAGTTGGTACTAAATGGTTTAATTTTTCCTATAATTAATTATCTGAATATTCAGAGGTAAAGATAATGTCATCCATGAATCACCCTCAAAATATATCGGGGTTGTTCAAGTTTTCAATCACTTTAATTTCGATGTAGTGCATAATGATATCAGTAAGTAGTCTTGATAGAGGGCCCCCCATTGCAATGCCATATTGTTGTTGATATATCTTATTTTCTACCCTGAAATAATTTAACTCTGTGGTAAATTTTAATGCTTGTATAATATCAAGTTGTTCTTGGGGTGTAAATGTATTCCTTTTCTCCATGGTAGTTGAAATTATCTCCAAGGCAAAATCTCGTATAGTGTATTGGGATATATCTTTGACATTAAAGGAGCATAACCTTGTAGCTGGTGTAATATGAACATTCTGGAGTTTGTCAATTAATTGGAGTCCAGATATCGATATATATTTTGTAGGTGGGGGGAGGGGGAGAATTAGTTTTTACCAGAAAGGAAAAAAAAAAGATGGATGCCAGGAAAAAGACTTGGTTATAGGCTACTGTGAAAAATATATAACCCTAAGCAAAGGTTTAGAATGTTTAGTTATTTAGAATATGATATAAGAATATAATTTATACTTTATGCTTCTATACCAATGCAGGTTTTTTTTTTTTCTTATTTTTCAGTAAAAATATTTTTGCTATTTAAATATTGTTTTAGACAGAAGTATCCTGATAGTAAAACAGTAAGTGTGTAACTAGTAAAAACTTTGTGCATTTCACTTTTTGATGGTAAAGGGAGATTTTTAGGTTAACCTTGTTAAAAACAAAATACACTGTGAAATGATTAAGCACATGTAATGAAAAATGCCATAATGGTGAACCCATGATCATCAAAGGTATCTTGTGTATTTAACTCATTGTAATCTACTACTAATTTTAAATACCTATCCTAGTTATGCCTCACAATAAAAAAAATCTTCAAATCAGATGTCTTCTGAATTAATCAATGTGAAGTATTTAACAAGCTAAACTTGTCTAGCTATTTAGATTTGAGGTGCTCCACAAGTTAAGCCTATTTATTAGTGCACAAAAGATTACACAAATTTGTGCACTATATTAAAAATATAAATTCTGTATCTAATATTTAAAATAATTTTCTTGTATAGAATAATAGCTTGTTTTTATATTTTTTATAATTAGGTTAGGAGTCAAACTTACAAAATACTTCTAAAAATATTTCAGGTGTAAACTGCTTGCACAAACAATTTAATGTTAGCTGTCTGCTGAACACAAATCTGTAGATCTGTGAAATAGTTTTTTTACCAGGGTTCCATCACACCTGGAAAATCTAGGAAATGAAGAGTTAATTTTATGTATAATTACAAAGATTCTTTTCAACTTTTTAAAATGAAAAAATGTATGCAGACTCTTACCTTTCTCCACAAATTCATCAGTTCAAGATATCATCAAAAAATATTGGACAAAAAATTGTGTAAGAAAATGAAATAACCTCTGATGTGTTCAGTTGTGTTGTTTTACTCTCACTTTTTTGCACACAATGGGTTGAATGGCCAGGTCACAAAGACCCCCTAGAGCTTAGAGAAGGTTGGGGGAGAGGACCCACTGGACAGCTTGTAGGAGACAGATAATAGCCTCCCTTATAGGCCTTCCAGCATGTTCTTTAACTTGCACAGAGTATGACTCTCCTGCACATCCCATCTGATGGATAGTGGCCTTTCTGAGCCCATCAGTGTCTCCTACTGACCAAGGACAGGGCAAGGTGTTTTGCAAACCTCTGATGACCTAATATAAAGCTTCTGAGTTCCAAAAAACAGTGCAAACCAGGTTTAATATCTATTTAACTCTTTAAGTGTCAGGTTTCTCACAATGCATTCAGTTGTGATCAAGATAATATTTTACTTTTTTGAGCAGAAAAACAACTGAACTTTATCCTGCAATGACCAAATATTTACAAACATTTTACATATCCAATGAAAGAGCATCTCATTCTGAAAAATAAAAAAAATAAATACCTCTTCAAGCAGCTGCTTGCCACAGAGGTCTGACAGGAGCCTGTCAGTTTATATGCTATAGTAGAAGGTCTGAGAGGATGGCAGGCCCTCTGCAGAAAAACGACACAAACAGCCATGCCTTACCCGGGGCTCGAACCCAGGTCCCTTAGATCAGTAGCCAAGCGCGCTAACCACTCAGCCATGGGACGGCTCTGAATAATAAAGTAGCAGAAATTCCGATTAATATGAAGGCTACATAAACCTAATTTTAAAAAAGGTTAACTGATTTTTAGATACTTTAAGAGTAAAAAAAAAAAACTTTGAGTAATAATATCAGATAGGCAATTTTATCACATTTGTAAGAATTAGAGGCTGCAGAAATAAAGTTCATTAAGTCTGCTTTTCTTCCCTTCGAAACTGTTTTCCAATATGGCATGTAATTTTAAAAATGCCACTAACCCTTAACATGCTAGATTTGTAGAGTAGAATTCACTCTGGTGGCTGTGTTAATTTTGAAATGTTTCCAACAGAAAAAAACTTGAAAATTTTATATTGAGATAACTAACAGATAGAAATAGATCATGTCATATACCAAAATAAAGAACATTTAATTGTGAATTTTTATAAAAGAAAATATTTTAGAAAAACAGCAAGCATCTTAATTTTCATCATCATCCTCAAGCAGCCATGGGCTACGGAGGTCCAAATAATCAGTCCAGTAGGTTTATATGGTCAGCACCAGGACTGTGTTTTAATAGTGGTTATTTAAAACAATATAATAAAAAAATTAATATTAAATATGAATCTCATTCTGAAATAACTAATGAACAGAATATGACATATCGTAAGAGCATTTATTCTGCATAATAATATACACTCATGGACACAAAAATTGCAGCACCCATAAATGATGAATGCAGTGATGCCAAATCATTACCACATGTAGTACTAGAAGTCTTATGCCATGATTCCAGTGAGACAGCATGACTGTTACATGGAATAGAAATAGAAGTGGCCCTGTCAGTCCCAAGACCCCTAATAGAAGCTACTGTAACAGACAGCAGATAAATCAGTGGAAGTGAAACAGTGCACATATATTTCAGTTACACCAACAAACACAAGCTCATCAGCAGCTAGGTCCATTCAAATTGGGCTGTATCATGAGGCAGGTTGGTTTCCCTGTCGAATAACCAACCATCTCAGTCACATTGAACACTGTAGCATGCTGTTTGGAGCAGTGGACAAGGACAGGTACTGTACCTCTTCACATCATAATATCTCAGGTCTTCTCAGACATACCATACCATGAGAAGATTGCCTTATATTGCATTCTGAAGTCAGTTTGATTATCTCTAAGTTAAAACTTCATAAATCCCCAAGGGTGGATGACATCACCACTGAAATGCTTAGTGCTGGGGACATTTGAGTTAGCATATGGTAGACTGAAACTTTGAATATTTTTAAGATAAAGTTTTGTTCTTAAGGATTTCACTACAGCTATTATTATCCATGTTTTTAAAAAGGTGGTCGTAGTTCTTGTGATAATTATAGGGGAATAAGTCTACTTTCTGTTCCAGGTAAAGTTCTTTGCATGATTATTCTTAATAGAATTAAGTACTTGCACAAAATTCTTAATAGAATTAAAAATTTTGTTGCTGGACAACTGTGTTTATGAACAGTGTGGATTCAGAAGTGGTAGAGGAGATATTGATCAAATTTTTTCACTTAGGCAGATTCTTGAGAAATGTTTAGAGCTTCAGAAACCTTTGGTTGCTAGATTTGTTGATTTCAAAAAGGCTTTCGATTCTGTTGATCATCATAATTTGTGGTTGACTGTGAAATCATATGGTATACCAGACAAGTTAATTAATTAACATAATGAAAGCTCTGTGTAATAACACTGAGTCATGTGGGAGAGTTGACAAGGCTTTTGAAATTGGTTTAGCATTGATTCTGGTGTTCGACAAGGGTGCATCCTTTTCTCTTTAGTTTGGTTATTGATTATGTTATATGAAATTCAGTGCAAGGAAAAGATTTTGGCTTAAATGGTCTGGAGATATGAAAATTTCTGATTTAGATTATGCTGATGATTTAGCCCTTTTGGCAAATGACGTTGATGAGATGAACTCATTCGAGCTGTTGATGAACTGGTAGTAGAGTAGGTTTAGTTATAAATGGAGAAAACAGAAAGTGATGAAAATTGATCAGGTAGATGGTGCTTTAGTTGCTTTAAATAGTTGCACTCTGGAGCAAGTGTCTCAGTTTAATTATCTCAGGAGTATGTAACAGATACTGGTGATATGCAGCATGAGATAAACAGAAGAATAAGGATTACAGCTGAGACTTCCAAGAATCTATGGAGAGTGTGGAAAAATTGGTGTATACACATAAGACTAAAATTAGGCTGTATAATAGTTTAGTCCTGTCTAAATTTAATTTTGGTAATGACACATGAACCCTATGTAAGCGTGATAACAGGAAATGTGATACGTTGATTCTACATGCTTATGCAGCATCTTAGGCCTTAAGTGGTATCACTTTGTAAGTAATGATGAGGTTAGAAGGAGGAATCAGCAACCTCCTTTGAGCAGCATATTGTGCAAAGAGAGACTGCATTGGTTTGGCCATGTTGCTCATAAGCATAGCTGCAGATCAGCAAATAGGGTTATGAACAGTGTGCCTGAAGGTCTCAGAAAAAGGAGGAGACTTCGGACATGGTATGCAGACAATGTCCAACAGGACCTTGCTGGAATTGGCCTACAGTGGCTAAATGTAGCGGCTGTAGCTCAGGCCAGACATGTCTAGTGAACTAAATTACAGAATGTAGTAGGACCTCCACAGTCCATGACTGCATGAGGATTTTGTAGGTTTGTTGTTGTGGAAGCTTCATTAGAGTCACTATATTGTGTACCATCGCTATGGTATCCACATTTACAACTAACTCATTATGTAGGCTATTTTTGAGATAATTTCAAAAGTTCAAGGAAAGGTTTAATGGTGAAAGTTCAAATGGCAAAGTTCTCATGAAACTTTAGTTTGGGAACATTTAAAGAAAAAAAAGCAAAAATGCTTGTGTACAGAAAAAAAAGTCACAATAATGGCTGCCACAGCAGTGTAGTGAATTCTTTCTTAATTTTTTGCAACTTTATTGAATATAAATTATCAGGTGTGTATTAATTATCAAATTTAGTTCATAAATTTTCAGGGTTGATTTTTTTTTTAACGTTTCAAATTGCCAACAGATATGAATGCTATGACTTAGGAACTACAGTGTCTTTTACCACTTTAAGGATTAAAGGCTTGATAGCCATGTTTTATTTTCTTATAATATTTGTTAAATTTAAATTATCGGTGCAAATCTTGTTGAATAGAATGTTATAAAATCACACATTTATCACTAGCATAAAAATTACCCTAGTTTTTGTTATACTGCTTCTGTGTAGTCACACTTTTTCCTTGTTTTAGATTTTAGAACACTTTATAAATACCAGAAGAGAAATATCAATGATGGATAAAGTAAGAAGTAAGTAATTATTTTGTTACAGTAGAAGAAGAAATTCATTTAATATCAAATAAATTTATTAGTTGCATGCAAGTTGCTAACTGGAAAACAAAAGTGAATTCATTTTCAGTTAATATTTATTTTCAGTGTTCCATTTCATATCTTTCTTCTGCTCTATGGTCCCCAAGTGTGATTTTATGTGGCCCTCAATCCTTTTAACTAAATGAGGGTGTTTTGAGGATATTATTTAGGTGCACAAAATTTTATTTAAAAAAATACTATAACTAAATATTGAGTGACAAGTTAAAGAGAGGGAGAAAAAGTACAGAAAATAATAGAGCCACATGCATACAAATAAAATAGAAAATTACATTTCATTTAGTAATTTTTTACCCTTTATGTGCTGCAAATTTTGGCACTGCTTTGTTATTGAATTTAAATGTGTAACTAACCATATGATCTGACAATGGTAATGAAATATCTTTAATCATTTGTGTCTCACCTGCAAAACTGAACTAATGCTAGCATTGCCTTTTGTAATTCTTGCTCTCTAAATGTGTGGTAAAACATATTATTCTTGTTCCATGATAAAATAATTGGAAAACCATATTTATCACCATTTCCATTTATATCCATTTCTGCAGTCCTTGTTGTGGGCTTGATGTTTCAATTTGATCTACTTATAAAAATGGCAAGGACTACTCTTCTATTCCCAACTTCATGCGAATAAATTACAATTCATATTTTCCTTAATAGCTTGAATTCTACCACTACAAGACTCTACATTTGGAAAATGGCAAAATTTTGAATGAATATTATAAACAATATATTAATATGAGAAATTTTGATGGCATAGTGATTAAGAGGTTTTCTTAGATAGAAGCAGTTTTCCCCCTCACCTCCATGAATTTAGGAAGTGCATTTTTTTTTTTGTTTTAAAAAATAAATGAAATTTTTTTTCTGTATCAAATGGATAAGATACCAAAGGTCAAGTTGGTTCTGCTATAGCATGATAATTGCATTCCTGAGGAACAACACATTATCAAAAACTCATTATGATAAACATTGATTCAATGGGAAAATATAGGTTAAGGGTTAGTAGGTGTAAAAAAAAAAAACTAATGGAAGGACATTTTTCCCTGATATGGTATATTATAGTTGCTTTTTATTTTATTTATTGTGTTTCATCATAAATATATTGAAATAAAAAGCATGAGAAAGAGTGAAAAAGATTAGTAATGGTAGTTGCTTATATTCATAATATAGATACCAGAAATTGCGGACACTTGCAGCTGGTTGAATCACCACAGCTAGGAACCTGTTCTCTAAACCCTGTGCACCAAGACATAAGTGGGACATCCAATAAAATTCACAACCAATCGGTCAGGTACCTTCAGAATTGTGGGGCAGGGGTGGCTCAGTCAATAGCATGCCAGGCTCATAATCTGCAGTTCCCAGGTTCGATTCCCAGCTGGGTCAGCATTGAGATTTATCTCTGCAAAACTTTCCACCCTGCCCATAGTCAGTATTGGACACTGATGGACTTGGAACAGCCACCATTCGTCGGATGGGATGTTGTATCCCTGTGTATGGGAGAGACATGCCCTGTGCAGGCCTTGACAGGAGGCTATCAAATGTCTCCCAACAGCTGTTCCATTGGGTCCCCTCCCCCAACCTTCTCTGAGTCTTCAGGGACCTTGATGACCTGGCCATTTAATCCATTGTGTGCAAAAAAGTGCCACTCAGAGGTAAAATAACTCAACCTGCAGAATTGCAGAGAGCCATAAACTTCCACCACCAGCGACATCACTCCAGACATAAATGAGAGTCCACGCACCTGTTCAGAATGTGCATGCAATTCTGTCAATATATAAAAGTCTGGGCAATGACAAGTGATTCTACTAGTTGCAAATAAATGTAGAAAAACATTTTTAACCGTCACTACACTCACAAAATATATATAATTTCTATTCCACCAATACAATTTCATTGTATAAGGCTTACTATAGAAGCACTCTAACAAGTTGCAGATTAATGTGCCAATTAAACAAGAAATTCTTTCAGTGAGACTTTCCACTCAGTATTATGTGACAATTGGACAAGAAATTCTTTAAGTGGGAATTTCCACTCTATTCTTTATGAGAAATAGAGTATAGTAGAAACTCCTACAGCATCCAACCTTAAGTGATGTATGATAGTGATGCACTAAGGCTCCCATGCACCTTCTGATCACATTTCAACCATTTCACAACTGCATTATGGAATTCTGTTCCCTAATTCTTCGATTGTGTTCTATCCAACACAAACATGCATTATAGGAGAACTGAATATAATAATAAAATACTGCTATTTGCAGTTTTCAAATCATTCATTTATTTGAACCTCCTCCATTAGAGGTTACTAAATTTCGAAAATGATAAAACTTTTTAAATAATTTAATATCAATAATTTCACTGTATAAATAAAATATTTCAACTAAGGACTTTGAAAACACTTTAAGATACCAAAGGTCAATGCATCCATCTTACATTAATTAGGTAGGAACCATTAAATAATGTGCTAACCATTTGGGATATTATGGAATATTATTCATGCAGTACATAACCTCTGTTGACAACTTACATGCTTATGCTTCATCACAATAAAGGTCATGAAATATGAAGGAGGAAAGTTCAGTATGATATCAGTTAAGTGCTGCCATTTATGGAACTAGTTGGAAATGTAGAGGTTTTATGGTAGCTAGGCGTAAACTGGAAGGAGAGCTGTGTACCAATCCCCAGTGATGATGCACAGAACCGGCCAGGTCTAGCACCTAATGTCCGACCCCGCCTTCTCGTGGTGCAGGCCGTTAGTACCTTTCGAAAGAGATATTCTCTTTTGGAAGGGAACGGAAGGGGAGGGCTGCCAGTTCAGTATGGCCTACTGATCTGGTCATCTATGGCCACTTTTTTCTTTTTTTCAACCCTGCTGAGGAGTGGTCAACTTCACAGGGTCCTGGTGCTGACCATTTATACCTACTAGACTGGACTTGTTTATGGATTTGAGCTTGATTATTGATCCTGGACTTGCTGCACTGGTGGGCCTCTGTTGAGGGAGAGTCTGCCGCTGTGTTTTCTGTTTGCTTCTGGGTTGCCAGCTCTAAGTGAACAGAGGCATGGGATACCTTATATCAGCTGGTGGATAATCCTAATCAGGGGCCATCGCAGGTACCTGAACCTTACTTAGCTAGTTGGGCATCGTCAAGCCTAAACTGGAGTAATGTGTCTCAGGCAGGCCATGTGGCTCTTGACAAAGTCCACTTGAAAAGGTGGTGCCTGAAGTTCCTACCAGCATCGGTGACTTCAGCCTTTAGCGGAGGAGGAACAGATCTTTGCCCCATGCCTGCGATCAGGGGGCTGTTTGATATTGTTGGCCCTACCAATCTCAATAAACCTAATTTCTTTAAAAATCCTACTAATCATTTTCTCTCTGCAGGAACGTGGAACGTGAGGACATTACATAGAGATTATTCTCTTGATGTCCTCATGCAGGAATTCCAGCGCTATAACCTAGATATTCTAGGCTTGCAAGAGACCAGATGGACAGGTAAAGGTGAGATACTTAAAAATAACTTTAAATTTCTCTTTACAGGGAGGGAGGATGGAAAGCATCACCAGGGCGTGGGTCTGCTGCTCAGCAGACATGCTAGTGATGCTCTTCTAGGATATGAGTGCATTAATGAAAGGTTTCTTACAGCAAAATTTCAGACAAGCATTAAAGACTTGAATGTTATCTGCTGTTATGCCCCCACTGAGGATTCTGATGAGGGTGAGAAGGATAGGTTTTACAGACAACATCAGGATATTTTGAACTCTGTCAAGAAAGGAGATATTACCCTTGTTCTTGGTGACTTCAATGCCAAAGTTGGTACCGACTCTGACTTTGGGGAGGAGTAATAGGCCCTTTTGGTATTGGTAGCTGCAATGGGCAACGTCTCCTACAGGTAAGTAAACTAAATGGTTTCAGAATAACTAACACATATTACAAACACCGCGACATACATAAATACACATGGGTTTCACCTGATGGGCTGCATAAGAATATGATTGATTATATATTAATTAACAGCAAATGGGCTAGTTCTGTTAGAAATACCAGGGCATATAGGGGAGCTGAAATTGGATCTGACCATTACCTTGTTAAAAGTGTCTTGCAACTTAAACTTAAAAAGTGTTGTGCTAGGGTTAAAAAATTTACCTTTAATACTGAAGCTCTGAAAGACCCAGTTATAGCTAAAGCTTACCATGATATGTTACTTAGTCATTATGACAGTCATGGTTTGCTTAATACTGAAGTTGAGGAAGAATGGGGACATTTTAAACAGGCTTTTTTGGAAACTAACAGTACTCTTTTAGGGAAAAAGGAGCAGAGGAGGCAGAATTATTTAAGTGATAAGGCACTTGAGCTTATTTCAGAAAGAAGGAACTGCAGGAATGTCCTTAATCAGTACCCTACTAGTCCTAATAGAAAGCATTACAAAGAACTTAATAAACGTGTAAAGGATCAGTTAGCTACTGATAAGAATCTTTGGCTTGATGGCCTGGCTGACAAAGCTGAGGAAGCAGTTAGACAGCACAACAGCAGAGAGCTGTACCAGATAGTTAATGTTTTGTGTTGTAGAAAACGAACAGGTATACAGGGATTGAAGGATAAACAAGGCAAGGTTATAGAAGGTGAGGATTCTGTCATGGCTAGGTGGGCTGAGCATTTCAGTGATGTTCTAAGCAATGTGGTTAGTTCTACTCCCATTGTTTGTAATGATGATAGATGCATTGTTGGCTTTAATGTTGGCCCTATAACACAATCTGAAGTTAGTTTGGCTATTTCTAAACTTAAACTTCATAAATCCCCAGGGGTGGATGAAATTACTATGGAAATGCTTAGAGCTGGGAATGTTTCTGTTACCATTTGGATGACTGACATTTTGAATAACTTTTATGATAAAGGCATGGTTCCTAAAGATTTTACCAGAGCTATTATTATCCCTATTTTCAAAAAAGGTGATCGCAGTTCTTGTGATAACTATAGGGGTATCAGCCTGCTCTCCGTTCCAGGTAAAGTTCTTTCCATGATTGTGCTTAATAGAATTAAGAATCTGGTTGACAGGCAATTGCGTGATGAGCAATGTGGATTCAGAAGTGGTAGGGGATGTGTGGATCAGATATTTTCACTTAGGCAGATTCTTGAGAAATGTTTAGTTTCAGAAACCTTTGGTTGCTAGCTTTGTTGATTTCAAAAAGGCTTTCGACTCTGTTGATCGTCATAATTTGTGGTTGATTGTGAGATCATATGGTATACCAGACAAGTTAGTTAACATAATGAAAGCTCTCTATAATAACACTGAATCATGTGTGAGAGTTGGTAAGTCTTGTAGCAATTGGTTTAGCATTACTTCTGGTGTTCGACAAGGGTGCATATTGTCTCCTTTTCTCTTTAGTTTGGATGTTGATTATGTTATGCGAAATTCACTTCAAGGGAAAGCTTTTGGCCTTAAATGGGCTGGAGATACGAAAATTTCTGATTTAGATTATGCTGATGATTTAGCCCTTTTGGCAAATGATGTTGATGAGATGAACTCTTTCATTCGAACTGTTGATGAGACTGGCAGTACAGTAGGTTTGGTTATAAACAGAGAGAAAACTAAAGTGATGAAAATTGGTCAGGCAGGTTGTGATTCAGTTAATCTGAATGGTTGCAGTCTTGAGCAGGTGTCACAGTTTAATTACCTTGGGAGCTACGTAACTGATACTGGTGATGTGCGGCATGAGATTAACAGACGAATAGGTATTGCTGCCGGGACTTTTAAGAATCTATGGAGATTGTGGAGAAATAGGCGTATACACCTAAAGACTAAAATTAGACTGTATAATAGTTTGGTTCTTTCTAGAGTTAGTTATGGTAGTGAAACTTGGACGCTGTGTAAGCAAGATAACAGAAAACTAGATGCTTTTGATTCTAGATGCTTACGCAGTATCTTGGGTATTAGGTGGTTTAACTTTGTAACTAATGATGAGGTTAGGCAAAGGAGTCTGCAACCTCCTTTAAGCAGCATATTGTGCAGAGAGAGACTCCGCTGGTTTGGCCATGTTGCCCGTATGGATAATTATAATTTGGCGAATAGGGTTATGAACAGTGTGCCTGGAGGCCTCAGAAGGAGGGGGAGACCTAGGATGCAGTGGGCAGACAATGTCAAACAGGACCTTGTTAGAATTGGTGTGCAGTGGCCGGATGCAGCAGATGTAGCTCAGGACAGATATGCTTGGAGAATTAAACTGCGCGGTCTGGTTGGACCTCCGTAGCCCATGGCTGCTTGAGGATGATGAGGATGATGAACACTTCCAGTGTCCGTGTCAGCTGTATATGTTCGGAAAATCTGAATTGAGAGGCCAAGGACTTATGTATATGTTTATAATACAACAAAAAAAAATCGGTTTGAAAAAAAAAATTTACCGTTGTAATTTTTTATATATATAACTTATAAAAATATATAATTCAGGCTTCAAAAATAATATTTTGTTTTTTAATTTGATGCATATTTTATTAAACTATGATATAAATAATGCCATTTTATAGAAGCATTAAACGGTATTGCTGATTTGCTTGTTAATGTTCCTTTCTGCTGAAGCAGTTTTCTGATTTAAGCTCACCAGTTTGATTCGAACTATTATCAACAAATTTTTTCCTTAAATTTTTGAAAATCTCCTAAAAATTAACAAAAAAACTGCTATTTTTAAAAAATGATCGATTTTGGAAGTAATTACAAAATATGTACTGCCATTTTTTTCCCATTTCACACTCTTTTCTGTCATAAACCTATTTCAGTATTCCCAAGTTATTTTTATCATTTTTTCCAGCATTCTATGCATCTTTCCACCTTCAAAATCGAAACTGGAAGTAAACACATCCTTCTTAGAAATTTTGGTTGCATCTGCATTTAATTAGTTATGCTTCACTGAGTCAAACAAGACGCAGATGGCTGACACATGCTATCTCCGTTCTGTGTGCTATAAGTGTTTTTTACAGTTTTCGGACAGCATATTGTGGATACTCTTTGTAAAGTTATTTCATTTTTCATTTCAGTAGATTTATTTTCTGAAAATAGTGATCTTTTGACCGATCAATAAGTATTCATTTTTTCATAGTTATGTTATATCGTATGGTAGGCCTACAACTTGTGCTGTGGATATTTTAACATCGCATTGGGCTATATGTTAATTTTTATTTTATTAATTATTACTTTTCCAGTAAAACTTTGATATAGTATCATTTTCTGAAAATAAATGAGGTCTTGTATATGAAAGCAAATACATTTCTGTATATTTACTTCCGTTAGTTAGAAATCTTCGATCAGCTGATTTATCAGAGTTATGCTAGATTGAAGGCTGGCTTAAAAGTTGTTGTGGTATTTTATTTAACATCCCATATGTAATTTTTCTTTTATTATTTCTTGCTTTTTTAATAAAAAAAACTTTTAGCTTGTACCGTTTTCTGATATTGAATGTCTTGGATGTGGAAGCAAAGTTGACCTCCTTGCTACGTAAATCGGCCATCATTTGGGAGGACAATTTCGAGAAAGGCTGGTCCTTGGTGCACAAACCTTTCTACACTTAGCCAAGATCGCCAATCTTCAACACCCAAAGAAAAATTCATAATGTTTAGTGAAAAAAAGCAGCCAAGGAAGTTTTTTTTCTGTTTCATAACTAATTCAGAAAAATCCCGTGAATGTGAGAAGGCCAAGTCATGTTGTATAACACTGGCCATGTTTAAAATATACGATACTGAAAAGAATCATTAAAATAAATGAAAATCATATTTCAGTTTGAATATTATTCGGGAGGAAATTTCCTTTCAATAAATAAATAATTTAACTAATAAATCATCACTTTAGTGTCGATTTAAATTTTAGAGGACTTGGGCCAGGTGGGATATGAACTCACGACCTCCTGATAACATGTCAGGTGCTCTGGACCACTGAGCTACCGGCAACCAATCAAGATCTCTAATTAGCGCTATGAACATTTCTTTTATGTCACATATAGGCACTATTCTGGGCAATCTAGCCACAAGCTGCCTTCAACTTGCCGATAGATGGAAGCATATGATTACAAGTATGCAGATAATAAATAATGAAATAAACTTGACGTATTCCATATCAACTAATAAATCAGCACTTTAGCGTTGATTTAAATTTTAGAGGAAAAATTGTCTGGAGCCGGGTGGGATACGAACCCACGACCTCCTGATAACATGTCAGGTGCTCTGGACTACTGAGCTACCGGCAGCCGATCAAGATCTCCTCTAATTAGCGCTATGAACATTTCTTTTATGTCACATATAGGCACTATTCTGGGCAATCTAGCCACAAGCAGCCTTCAACTTGCCAATAGATGGAAGCATATGATTACAAGTATGCAGATAATAAATAATGAAATAAACTTGACGTATTCCATATCAACTAATAAATCAGCACTTTAGCGTCGATTTAAATTTTAGAGGAAAAATTGTCTGGAGCCGGGTGGGATATGAACCCACGACCTCCTGATAACATGTCGGGTGCTCTGGACCACTGAGCTACCCGCCGCCAATCAAGATCTCCTCTAATTAGTGCTATGAACATTTCTTTTATGTCACATATAGGCACTATTCTAGGCAGTCTAGCCACAAGCGGCCTTCAACTTGCCGATAGATGGAAGCAGATAATAAATAATGAAATAAACTCGATGTATTCCATATCAACTAATAAATCAGCACTTTAGCATCGATTTAAGTTTTAAAGGAAAAATTGTCTTGAGCCGGGTGGGATACGAACCTGACATGTTATCAGGAGGTTGTGGATTCGTATCCCACCTGGCTCAAGACAATTTTTCTTCTAAAAAAAATTTTTTTTAATCAATGCTAAAGTGCTGATTTATTAGTTGATATGGAGTATGTCGAGTTTATTTCATTATTTATTATCTGCATACTTGTAATCATATGCTTCAATCTATTGGCAAGTTAAAGGCCGCTTGTGGCTAGACTGCCCAGAATAGCGCCTATATGTGACATAAAAGAAATGTTCATAGCGCTAACTAGAGGAGACCTTGATCAGCGGCCGGTAGCTCAGTGGTCCAGAGCACCTGACATGTTATCAGGAGGTCATGGGTTCATATCCCACCCGACTCCAGACAATTTTTCCTCTAAAATTTAAATTGACGCTAAAGTTCTGATTTATTAGTTGATATGGAATGCGTCGAGTTTATTTCGTTATTTAATAATTTAACTATTTTTATTCAGTTGGTTTTCCAAAACGAATCCTTAATTGTATTGTGCAACCTTTTTTTTCACCATGTCACATTAAAAAAGGCTTATTAAAATTAATATGTTTGCAAATTTGTTCATATTATTTATTTTCATAAAATTCGTAATTAAATTCTGTTTAATTCGGTATATAACATGACCTATTTCCACTGATTGTTTTTCTTTAATTCTAAAGTTGACTTGTTCATCTGACTCAGCACAGTTGGCTCAAAGTATGGTACCGAGAAAAAAATTACAAAACGAGAAAAATATTTACTAAAACCAAAAAAGTAATTTTTTTGTTATTCAGAAATATATAGCCATTCTATACATGTGCATTGTAATAATTTCTGTCTATTATTTTTTTATAAATTTTTATTTGCATTGCCAGATGCATTTTTTTACTACATGACTAAAAAAAGTCCTACTAAAATAAAACATATAGTGTTTTTTGTTAAATACTTGATTTTCAGAAAATCCAGAATTAAATGCTGATTAATTTGGTATACATCATGCCGTAATTCCTTTCATTAGTTATTTGGCAAAAAAGTTCTTAAGTTAGGTTTTTTTTTGGCTGAGCATAGGCAGAAAATAGCTTGGCCCCTGGATGGAAACCTGTTTTTCAGGCTGGACACTGGAAGGGTTAAGGGCCCATCCATAATGAATCAATGTGAAACTGTCATCTTCAACATGGACTACTATCTTCTGATACAGCATTCAGTGAAGTGCATTAAACAAAGAGCACATGTTTTTATATCAGGGAGCTAAATTTGCTTTTCAAGCACCTGTACCTCACTTTCATAAGATCATACCACATTAGAACAAGTTATCAATAGAATCCTCCATCAAGAAAAAGTATGATTTAGGTTGTATTTGAAAGGTTGTATCCTTCAATGAAATTTCCAACAACAAATATTTTTTCTGCATAACCAGTTAAAAGATCAAATTATATTACATAATCTAAAATGTAACCCTGAGGTAAAAATTCTTTCAGCTGATAAACCTGATCAGAAAATATTACTTTATGAGTCAGATTATAATATTAAAATTATCAAGATTTTAACTGATTTGAAATGTACATCCCTTAATGATGATCCAATATCATTTACATTTATTATTATATTAATAAATAATAATCATTATTATATTAATAAAGTATCAAAAATATTATATTTAGTAATAATTATATATTAATATATTAATAAATTATCAAATCTAAAAAAAAACTTTTTTTACCAACTTCATTGACCGAGTTTCTCCCTTGGTGCGAGCTCCTATCCATGGTGAGGGGACCACCCTGCAAAGGTTCCACTGGCTTGGTTACTTTCACAGGGTCCTGAACACTTGCTTGCATGTTTGCCGTGCACGAAGACCCAGGAAAGGAGGATCCTGGCAGTTGCTTGGGGGTTCCCATCTTCTCTCAGCTCATGATTAGTGGGATCCCCTTTGGCCATCTTGCCCATTGGAGAGCCTATTTCACTGGGCAGCAAATTCCACAACTGCTGCTACACACTGCTTTGGCTTCTGCTTCTGGTAAATGGAAGCTCCTGGGGTGGCCTTCCAGGATCCCCCACCTCAGGACGAATTTGCTGGTGGGCTGGACTCGAGGCCCTACATATGCAGAAGTTGGCCATCTCAAAATTGGACACCATGCTTTGTTGTCGTTCAGATTGTTTAGTGTGCATAGCTGAATGGTATTGCACAGTACTTATGGATTCCGGAAAAGGGTAGGGTAATATTTGATACAGATTTCAGTGTTCATGATTAGAAGCACTTTAGAAAACGGCTAAAAAAGGAAAAGTAAATTTTAGGGCTTTTTTTTAAAAAAACAAAGATATAATTTTGCTTTGTTGTCTGTCCTTCTGTAGACATGAACTTTTTTGTTTATACAGATAAATAAAAAATTCTCATTGTGTTAGGTAGGTATTAATGATATATAACGATTTGCATTTTTAGAATCTTCCAAAAGTTATAACTGCGCCCCCTAACGATGGAAAAGGTTGAAGATTCAAAAATATGAAATGAATATTCCAAGCGATGTAGTTATGTTAGAAGTTGAAATTTTTATGTTGAAATGTGAAGGTTATGAAGTTACCATTGGCAACAATCACTTGTCACTTGATCCTACAGACCCAGGGGGAGGTGAATGCAACTTATTTTGTTTTTGTTTTAACAGAAAAGTGTTTTTCTGTTAAAAGTGTATGTTTTTGGAGATAAATGTGTTTTGTTTTTTTAACATAAAATTAAAAAAAAAGAGAGAGAAATTTTTTAAAAGAGATAAATATATGTCAGAGGTGTGTATGTTTTTAGAGATAAATTAAAAATTCTTTTTCGGTTGGACAGGTATTGATGAAATATTACAATTTGCATTTTGCGAATTTCCCAAAAGCTCTAATTGCGCTCTCCAATGGTGGAAAAAATTGAAAAATCTGATGAAAATTTGAAAAAAATTTAAAGAAAATATTGCAAACGATGTAGTTATGCTAGAAATTTGTAATTTTGGTGGTGGAATATAACAGACTTGAAAATTACATTGACAACAATGAGTTGACCCTAAGCCCAAGGTAGGTAAGAAACAGAATGGTTTTGCTTTAAGAGATAATTGGAAATCTCTTTTTAGTTGGTTACTAATCAAATGTAATTCACATTTTCAAAGGTAGTTTTAATTTATATCATTAGAGATCATTAAATATTGAAACTGCAAAACTTTTAATGAATGTTTCAAGTGATCTGTTATGGTAGAAATTTCAGCACGTAGAATTCTTTTATGGTAGAAATTTCAGCACATAGAATTCTTTTATGGTAGAAATTCCACTGACAGCAATGATCTGCCCACAATTTTCAGAGGAGCAAGAAAAAGCAACTTTTTAAATTTAAGAACTAAAAGACAAATACTTTTTATGTTTTATAATTACTAATAAAATACTACTATGTGCACTTCCCCCATCATATGTTAAAAAATAAATAAATAACCCCTCAAGCAACTGTTTGTACAGAGGTCTGACAGGAGCCTGTCAATTTATATTCCATAGTAGAAGGTACATGAGGATGGTGGGACTTCAGCAGAAAAACATGAACATCCATAATTAAACCTTTTAAGAAGTGAAAAAGTAGGCAAAGGAACAATTTCATTATCTTTGAAAACAAGATTCCCATATGCGCCAAAGGTGATATGCATTCTTCTAGTTATTTTACACTTTCAGTACCCCCTGACATTGGAAATTCAAACTACTGTATAATTGAAAAAATAAACTATTAATATTTTATTAGTACCTGTAATGTGTAAAAAAAAGTTTTTCATTTATCTCTTAAAGCAGAAAAGTTGCATTTTACCAACAGGACAAATCATTACTATTAGGGTAAACCACTTCACCATTACACTCTATGACCAAAAATTTAAGTTTCTGGCAAAAATAGACCGTTTGCAATATTTATTTAAAGATTTGGTATTTTCCAGCTTTTTTCCACCGCTAGGGGTCGCCTTTCAAGATTTTATGTACCGCCTTTAGCACTCTCTAATACTCGAAATTCCACTGATGGGGATTCGAAAAATGTAAATATTAATATTTTTGTGGAAAAAATTTTGCTGACATACGGGGTCGAACCCACATCTTTCCAGAAACTTGTCAGAGTATTCTAATCTGTTGAAGTAATGCCAGCTTTTTTCACAAAAAACATTTATTGATTTATAGACGTTTAAACGTCTACAGGTAACACTGAGATTATCAAATATTGTTTAAATCATTACTATTTTGTTAGTGCCTGTAAAACAAAAATATATATATATTGTTTTGTTTATCTCTTAAAATAAAAGTTTCATTTTCGCACCCCCTTTTGGCTAAGACTACAAAGCCTTGTAGCCATTGTAAACCTTCTGACCATAACACTCTACTACCAAAATTTCAGATTTCCAGTGTAAATAGTTTGTAATATTCGTTTGAAATTTTAACATTTTCCATCTTTGCCATCACTAGAGGACACTATTAATGCTATTGAAAATTTTCAAAATTGCTAATCGCAATATTTGTTCAACACCTATCCAACCCAAAAAGAATTTTTTCATTTAATTCTAAAAGTAAAAGAATTGTCTATAGACAGACAGACAGGTGGAAAGACAAATGGACAGACAACAGTTAACAGAGAGACAGACAGACAGACAGACGAACAAATATTAGCACAGACAGATGACAAAGTGAAAATATTAGCTCGTTTTTCAAAAGAACCTTAAAAGAAATTATTTGTTGGTTTTCAGTTAGCTCATTTCACTTTTGCAGCTGATTGCAGTCTTCTGATGAAGTTTCTCAGAAAGAAATATTCATTAATTTATTTCTTTGAGTGAAATTTTTACACTGAAATGCAGTGAGACATTTTTAAAATATGACAGCTTTTATAGACAAAAAAAGTGGTAGAAATATATAAAACTGTAACAACTGAGAAAATTTAACTTGGTATATACACTAACTCATAGGCTGTCGTCTCACAGTACGACAAAACATGGCATCCATAAACCACGTGACTCAACCAATGGCAGTGAATCACCGAGATGGCCAGGCTCTAATTATACAGGACCTCTAGGCTGGACCTGCTAGGGCCAACTATGCAGAACGGTGAGTAACCTTGCCCATGTCCAGGTGCAGATTTGGGAGTTTCCCCATACCTTATTTTTTTTTGTAGTATTTTTCCATTTAGTTCCTTTTGTGAAGAAAGTTTATTTCCCCACACTTTTCTTTTTCCTTTTTATTTGTGAGGGCTTGGCTTGCACCCCTGGTGCCCAACTGGGTGCCCTCTTGTTTTGGGCTCCATGGGGGGTGGGGACAGGGGGCACTGAACCACACAAAAATAAACAAAATCAATTATTTCAATTGATTCGAGAAATACCAACAAGAGGGCTCAACATGAGCCCCTATCTTCTTCATTGTCTTTGTCGTCTTTATCTGTATATTGACCCCAAGATTCCTAATCATCCACTCCACAGGTGATCAGGTAATTGGGGACATCTTTTTTGCACATAAAGGTTTGGAAGGTCTTTGTTCGCCGAAATCTGTCAAGCGCCTATGATCTGGTGACTTGGAGGTTGAGACTGCTTTCCAAACACTCGGAAATGCTCCTGAAGGTTACAGAGATTGGTGGGATGACTATCACAGTTATTCCTCACAAACTTTGAATTCCTCTCGGGGTGTGATCTCTGAGTAGGAACTTCTCAGTCTCCAAGATGGAAATCATCTCTGAGCTCCCCCCCCCCCCTCCAAGGAGTAACAGTAATCCATTTGGTTTCGACACATCGTGATAGTAAATTGGTATCCACCTGGGTACTGATTCTAACCTTCAACATGCCATGCCTGCCTTCTTCCATCAAGGCAGGTTACTTACATTATAAGGTATGGCCATATATACCGAACCCTCTGCACTGCTTTCAGTGCCAAATATATGGTCATGCCTGCACAGCTTGCCGGGGGCAAACCTACCTGTGGTTGCTACAGCAAGCACAAGTAAGTGCATCAAGATGATCCTGACTACAGCAGAAAAGGTAAGCTGTGTGAACTTAGTGGCAACCATCTGGAATATTCCCACAACTGTCCCAAGTGGAAGGAGGAAAAGGAGGTGCAATGCCTCAAGCCATCAATAATATTTCTTATGCAGAAGCAAGAAAGCTAGCTGCACCACCTGTCCCACCTGGCAAAGTTTTCTATGCCAGTTTAGTCACTGAAAAGCCCATAATTCCAATGACTTCATAGCAGTGCAGACTGACTTCAGTGTGCCACCAACTGAATCTTTCTCGCCCATGGCGAGCTAGGTCCTAGTGCCCTAATGTAGGCAAGGCCGAGGTTGGTATCAACATCGACATCAACTCCAGTTTCCATAGTTCGAGTCCCAGCTGGGTCAGCGTTGAGATTTATCTCCACAAAATTCCCCGCCCTGCCCACGGTCAGTAGGGGACACCGATGGGTTTGGAAAGGCCGCCGTCTGTCGGATGGGACGTTAAGCCGTGGCCTCGTGTGCGGGAGAGCCATACCCTGTGCACGTTAAAGAACACGCTGGATGGCCTTGACGGGAGGCTACCATCTGTCTCCCAACAGCTGTTCCAGTGGGTCCCCTCCCCCAACCTTCTCTGAGCCTTCGGGGTCCATGTGACCTGGCCATTTAGCCCATGGTGTGCAAAAAAGTGCCGCTCAGAGGTAAAACAACCCAACCCAGTTTCCATACCTGCTACACAGCCATCCACTCCACCACTGGAAGGCCTCCTCCTTCCCATCCTCAGACAGCTAGACCTTCCAAACCAAAGGGGCCCCACTGGGCCAAAGAAGAAAATTTTACTGCTTTTACAAAAGGTGGTAACAGTTCCATGCCCCTTGGACGATTCTGAGAACATGGATACTGACCATTCCCTATTCACTAAATTGTCCTATGCGGCTGTTAAGTTGAATAGGAATTTTCTGTCCATCCACTCTTCTAAATCCTGAGTTGGCTACACTCCTACAATGGAATTGTTGTTAATTCCAGAGGAATCTTGATGACATCAAGGCCCTCCTTCAGGTAACCAGTCCATCTGTGTGTGTGCCTGCAGGAGACGTACAGCCAGTCACAGATCCCACTATTTGGCACTTTTCACTAGTTTGCCAGGGACCAGGATGGTGATGGTCCAGCTCATGGAGGTGTTGCCATCCTCATGAGCAACCATTCTACATTCTAGGTCATACCCCTCACCACCAACTTAGAGATGGTAGCCATCCGCCTCTTTGTGGGGTTCTCCTTTACTCTCTGTTCAGTACACCTTCCACCTGGAAACATCATCTTCCAGGAAAACCTTGATGATCTCATCTCATAGCTGCCATCCCCCTTCCTCATCACAGGGGACTTCAACAGATACAGCCCACTTTGGGGCAGTACTGACCTCACCATCTGCTCCTCTTCAATCCACTCTTTACGTGGAAGGTCAAGGACAACCCTTATGGAAATGATCATCTCCCTGTTGTATATACCATCTCCCATGGGGGACCTTGTGGCCCTTCACGTGTATCATGGTGGAGGGTTGATCGGGCTGACTGGAGTGATTTGAACTTTTTTGATCACCACTCTGTCAGCTAGGAACCATCAATGTAGCAATAGTGGAATTAATGGACTGTATCATAGATGCAGCTGCATCTACAATTCCTCAAACTTCAACACAGTTTCTTCATTTTTCAAAATGTGGGGAATCCAAATTGCACCACAGCTTGTCAGGCTCAGAACAAGTCTTGGAGAGTGTTTCAGATATATATATATGATGTCCCCCAATCTTGAAGCATTTAAATGCACCAGGCCATTTTGTTTGGTGCCAGAAGAAATCTTGGATCAAATGCACGTCTTCTATCACCCACATGACCAGTTCTAAGGTTGTGTGGGATCAAGTCCAGAAGATTGGTGGGAACTATATGTCCCACTCATCGATCCTGGAGCACAATTGACATGCAATTGCTGATCCCAAAGCAATTGCCAACACTCTGGGGAAATCATTTTCCTTCATTCTTCATCGTCTTATTCCACAAAGTTTTTGACCCAGAAGAGCTAGGAAACTCACCGCTGTCCTTCAATTTTAATGGCCTGGAGCCTTATAACAGGTCATTCACAGTGGAGGAGCTTTGCCTTTCTCTACACTCTTCTCGTGCATCTGCTGTTGGGCTAGACAATGTCCATTATCCCATACTCCAACATCTCTCACCATTGAGTAAGGATCAGCTGCTCCATCTTTTCAGTTGCATTTTTCTTGGGGAGCAGTTTCTATACTCTTGGCAGGAGGCCATCATCTTGGTCTTCCTAAAACCAGGAAAGGATCTCAAGATTCCTTCTAATCAGGGCCAGACTTACACATAAGCTAACTAAGCTACAGCTTAGGGCCCCAGGATTATGAGGAGCCTCAAATATTTATGTTTACTGTGTCATGAATTTTATATTCAAATTAATATATTGTAAAAACACTTATCTCACCTTTAAACAGTCATTATTGTAAACCAGTGCTAGTATAACATTTCCACCACATCAGGTTCATATTTTTTTAAATGTTCCCTTCAATCAGATTAATAAATATATAACTTATTTCGACTTTTGAAATTTTGGAGCCTCTTAAACTTTTCATAGCTTAGAACCTCAAAAGGTCAAAGTCTGGCCCTGCTTCTAATTATCATCCTATTGCATTGACAAAGCAACGTATGCAAGGTGTTGGAAAGAATGGTAAATGCCAGATTCATCTGTATTTAGAACATCACAACCTTCTTTCCAACATCCAGTGTGACTTTCACAAGCAATGGTCAACTCTTAATCATTGCCTGTGAAATCCACACTAGGTTGGAAATCCAACCATCTGATACACCTCGAATCAGCTATCAGGAATTCCTTTTTACGTAGAGAGCACCTGGTATCAATTTTCTTTGACATCGAAAAATCATACGACATGGCTTTGGAGATTCAGCATTCTTCATGACCTCCATAACTTTGGCATGAGAGGTTATATGCCGATCCTTTATCTCCAACTTCTTATCATCGTGTTCTTTTCGTATCTGTGTTGGCAACACACTGTCACGGCCTAACCCCAAGAACAGGGGATACCACAAAACTGCATTCTCAGTGTTACACTTTTCACTGTCAAGATTAATTCTGTTACTAAACAATTTCCTCCATCTGTATGCAATGCCCTCCATGTTGACGATTTTAGCATCTTTTGCTCTTTGTCCAGCATGAGGGTTATTGAAAGACAACTGCAAATTGCCTTGAACAATCTTTCAGTTTGGGCAATGGCCAACAGGTTTCGGTTCTCCCCACAGAAGATTGCTTGTGCGCATTTTTACCGCAAGCCTAATCTTGATCTGGCTCCCAAGCTATGGCTTGGGAGTAACATCATTACAGTTGTGGCAGAGACCAAGTTTCTCGGTTTCATCTTTGATCAGAAATTGATCTTTTTACCGCACATACGTCTTCTCAGGTCCAAGTGTACATCATAGACCTGTCCTCTCTCTCTCCTGCGGAGTCCAACTGTACTGTGCACTTGTCTGGCCGAAACTGGACTATGTATCCCGGGTAGTTGACTCTGCCCGAGATCCGGTGGTAAAGGTGCTGTACCCCCTCCATCAGGCCCTCCATGTTTGTACAGGGGCCTTCTGCACCTCACTGATCCAGAGTCTTCATGTTGAGACCAATGAACCTTCTTTATCCCTTCACTGTCAACAGTTGTCCCTGCAATATGCATCTAAATTGCAGTCCCTGCTGCACCATCCCACTTGAGACTGCGTTTTCAGTCTGAAGTGGGAGAGGCTTAACTCTATGGGCCATCCCACTTGGGACTGTGTTTCAGTTTGAAATGGGAGATGCTTAATTCTAATCACCCAACTGCCATTCGTTTTTTTGGTTTATGAGTTCAAGGCTACCTCAGAGACATCAGCACCAGTCTCGATAGCATTGCGCAGTCAATAGCTGAGTACTCCCACTGTGGCTCGCTGTTTCCCCTTCCTGTGATTTTTTCTCTTTTCAGGATGGGGAAGGCTTTTATACCTGACTGTATTTACTGGCAACACTTTGCCAACCATCAGGCTGAATACCCTGACTTCTTGCCTGTCTACACAGATGACTCAAAGTCTGGTACATCAGTGACTTTGTCACTGATGTACCAGACTTTGAGTCATCTGTGTAGTTACAGTTATGATGTTACAGTTATGAGATGATTGATGTTAATTAACTTGAGTTACTTTAAATTTAGTTGAGTTAATTAAACTTTGAGTTACAGTTATTGATGTTACAGTTATGAGATGTACCAGTCACATCAGTGGTATCAGCCATGGTTGCTATGATGTAATCATTGCAGACCAGATCCCACTGCAGTGCTTTATCTTCACTGCAGAGTTCCAGGCTATCAGTCTGGTCTTGGACCACGTGGTGGCTAAGCATCATCATAGGTGTGTGATTTACATCAACTTGCTTAGCTCACTACAGACTTTGATCTTGGTGAGGCATTGGTCTCATCCAGTTCTTTCTAAGATCTGCCAGCAGCTACATCATCGGGAACCAAAACAACCATCCATTTCTGTTGGGTGCCCTGTCACATTAGTATCAGGGGCAATGACTTGACAGATGCTGTTGCCAAGTTGGCCATGCCCTTGCCCAGCTCTCCATTGCCAGTTCCATATCAGGATTTCCAGCAATGTTTTATCATCAAGCTCTGGGCGTAATGGCAGAGATCTTGGCCAGAACAGCTTACAAACAAGCTCTTTGAGATCAAACCTATCATCAAACCATGGCAATCTTATTACCGCAGGAATTGCAAGGAGGAAGTTGTACTTGCTCAGCTCCCCTTAGTTTGTTTCTTCTATGGGCAGACAACGAACCTAAGTGCGAGTTTTGTGACCCATTTTAAGTATTAAACATATTTTAATCGAATGTCCTTTTTTTAACTTTCACAATTTTGTGTCTGAGCCCCTTACACTCAGACACCTTTTATCTGATCATTGCAGCCAAAGAAAAATTACATCTCTAATGCTTACAAAGGAGAAATATTAAATTTAAAGTCTCTTCTAACCATTCCAATAAAGTTTCTAGAAAAATCCAATTCAGTGAATTTTGTTTGAGAAAGATGTTTCACAAATGATATGTTAATGAAGATGCCATAACATCTGTGAAGCAATTATAACTATAACAGCCAACAGCTTGTACGAAAAGAATTTTCCTAGCATTTCATTTAGTCCAGCCTAAACCCAGAAACTGGTTAGAGAATGAAAGTAGAACTTAAAGAATTTCCAAATACTACTTCAGTATAGAATAATTTCAGTGTCACAGAATGTATTATGTGAGGCTTCTGATGCATTGAAATTTTGAAAAAACTTTTGTTAAATTTGGCATATTCTAACTGTTGTGTATGCTGGTGACAAATGTGAATTTAATTTCATGTCACATGTCATCAGTAGCAAATATATTTGGCATAATTATTTCTTTAATATGTATTTTGTACATAAGAAACTTATGTAAGGTAAGCCTCTAAATGTTTCGATTGTTTAAATTTTTTTTGGCTATCCTAGGATTGTCAGAAGAAAACATTAAGCCAGATGATATGAAACTGAAACAACTTAGCCCAAAAGAATTGCAGATGTATTATGATATGTGCAAGAATAAAACTTGCATGAATGTTTCAGAAGGTAGTTCACCACCTAAAGTTCAAAATGATAACTCATTATGCTCTCTTTCTTCTATTAAAGACATCAGAGCACCTCCAGCAGACAGTAGTTTTCATCCATCTGATATCAGGTGAGTTGTTTGATTTCATTAAGATATTTAGTAGAATACTTTCTAAATATGTAAAACTCTTTTTTTCAGTAATAACTTAAGGTTAGAGAAAAGGTATCACAGCTGTGGTATGGTTGAACTTGCACATTCCTCAGCAGTGACAATTGTTCTACTAAACAGTTGTCTTATGTACTTGGCTGGTTGAGGTGGGCATTTCAAGTACCAGAATGACTTTCTGGTTCAATGATTTCAAAATGTTAAATACCAAAACAGTGTTCTGATTGTCGGTTCCTGTATTTAAAAAAATGAATCGAAGCTCTGTAACAGTAAAAAAAAAAGTCTAAATCAAATATATTAAAATATCTGTTTGTGATAATATTCCTTTGGTATTCAAAGGTATAGAAAGTGGAGCATTGAAATCAGTATCACTTATCCTAAAACTTCTTCAAAATTAAATACATTAAAAGTTCATTACAATAAGATTGAACAGACTGTGAATAAAGTTCACTCTGATGGATCTTATTGTACAGGACAAGGTTTTAATCTTTCCATTGCCAAGTTTGAAAAGTTGGTTTCTAATCACAGAGTAAGTTATTTTTTCATTGTGATCTGCCAAAGAATTAACCTCAGAACTATTTTTTTTCTTTTTTTTTTCATATAATTAATGAAAGGAAGTATGGCATGTTATATGCCAAATTAAGCAACATTTAAATCTGGATTTTGTGGAAATAAAATACTTAGCACAAAAGAGAAGTTGAATTCTAATGGGGCTCTTTTAGGTTGTAGTTTGACAAATGTAAAAAATATACATCTGGCAATGCAAATAAAAATTTATTTTAAAAAACAGATAGACAAAAATAATAATAATGCATATCAATAGAAATGTTATTTATTTTTGAATAAGAGGAAAATAAATTTTAACTTGAAATGAAAAAATTACTCTTTTTTTTTATTTTTTTTCTCAGTACTATGAGCAAATTCCAGGCTTTTTTGCAAACTGTTCTGAGTCAAATCAACTTTCGAATTTTTTTAACAAATAACCAATCGCCAGAAATAGGTCATGTAAACGATAACTAGACATTTACTGGAAGGAGAGCTATGCACTTGTGATGATGCACAAAACCGGTCAGGCACAGCACCTAAAGTCCGACACTGCCTTCTCATGGTGCAAGCCATCAGTACTTTTCAAAAGAGCTGCCAGATCAGTGTGGCCTATTTATCTGGAGTACTATGGCTACTTTTTTTAGTGTTATTAGTGTTAAGTTATCTGGAGTACTATGGCTACTTTTTTCTGTTAATTAGTATTATTCTTGTTCTTCAGCTGGGAAAGGCAGAGGACTTAAATGTGTTTGACAAAGGCCAAATTATAATGGCCAGATGACTGGGTCAGAGCATTTCCAGAATAGTCTTTATGCTGATCATATGTAAACCTCAATGACTCTGAGCTCAGTTATGAATTCTGAACTTGCTGCACTGGTGTGCTTCTGTTGAGGGAAAAATCTCCTGCTGTGTTTTATGTTTATTTGTGCATTGACAGCCCCATGTGAATAGATTCACGGGATATATTTTATCAGCTGGTGATAATCCTGATCAGAGGTCATCGCAAGTAACCTGAACCTTTGCTTCTGTGGGCATCATCAGATCTATATTGGAGGAAGTCCTGCCAGCGTAGATGGCTTCAGCATGTGATACAGATTTGCTTCATGCCTGTGATTAAGGGACTGTTTGGTATTGTTGTCCCAACCTCTTACAATAAACTTATTTTCTTTAAAGATCACACTAACAATTTTCTCTCTACAAGTACTTGAAATATTAGGACTCTGCACAGAGATTATTCTCTTAATGTTGTCCTCACACAAGATTTCCAGCATTATAGATATTCTGGGTTTGCAAGGGACCACATGGGCAGGTAAAGGTCAGATACTTAAAAATAATCTTCTCCTTTTGGGGAGGGAAGATAGAGAACATATTCAAGACAAAGGTTTGCTTCTCAGCAGACATGCTTGTGATGTTCTTCTAGTATATTAACTGCATTAATGAAAGGTTTCTTACAGTTAAATTTAAAGTGAACATTAAAGGCTAAAATGTTATCTGTTGTTATGCCCCCGTTAAGGAGTCTGATAAGGGCACGAAAGATAGGTTTTATGAACAACTTCAGGATATTTTGAATTCTGTTGAATTGTTCTAAAAGACTTCAAAGCTAAAGTTGGTACTATGACCTTTTGGGAATAGGTGATAGTGTATTGGTAGCTGCACTGGCAATGGGGAATGTCTCCTGCAGGTAAATAAACTTACCTGCAGGATCATTTGATCGTTTTAGAATTACTAATGTTATTACAAACACCACAACATGTCTAAATATACATCAAAGAGCCAAAATATTATGACCAGTACATCTTTATGCAAATCGAAGCAACTGTAGATAAATGATGGTGCATGTGAAGGCCATGAAACTATATAATTAACACCTGATACTGAGCTCTGTTAATTAGTGTTATTCTTGTTCTTCAGCTGGGAAAGACAGAGGACTTAAATGAGTTTGACAAAGGCCAAATTGTAATGGCCAGATGATTGGGTCAGAGCATTTCCAAAGATGGCAATGCTTGTGGGGTGCTCACGTTCAGCCATGGTTAGTACCTTCGAAAAGTGGTCTGAGGAAGGAAAAACCATGTACCGCCGGCAAGGTGTGGGCCAATCACAGCTCATTGATGCTAGAGGTGAGCTAAGGCTATCCTGTATAGTACGAGCCAACAGAAGGGATACTGTGGTGCAACTTGCCTGTAATTTGAATGTTGGTGGGAGTAATGTGTCACAACACACAGTACACCGAACCCTGCTGAAAATGGGGCTGTGTAGCCACAGGCCACTCCAAGTGCCCATGCTAACTTTGGTTCACCATTTAAAGTGCCTACAATGGGCATGCGAGCATCAAAACTGCACCGTGAATGATTGGAAGAAGGTCGTCTGGTCTGATAAATCTCTGTTTCCTGTTGCACCATGTGAATGGCCGGGTACATGTGTGTCGTTTACCTGGGGAAGTGTTGGCACCAGGGTGCACCGTGGGACAAAAACAAGCTGCTCGAGGAAGTGTAATGCTTTGGGCAATGTCTGCTGGGAAAACCTGGGTCTAATCATTCATGTGTGGGAAGCTATGACATCTACCACCTATGTAAACATCATTGCAGACCAGGTACATTCTTTCATAGCAGCAGTACTCCTCTCCAGTAATACTTTCTTTCAGCAGAATAATGCACCATGCCACACTGCCCAGATGTTTGAAAATGATTCATGGGACATGAGGAAAACTTCCAGGTATTGCCCTGGCCTCCAAATTCCTCTGACATCAATCCAATCAAGCATCTGTGGTTTGTATTAGAACAGCATATCCAAGACATTCATTTTCAGAAAACTGTACAAGCTCAAAGTTTTTTACTAAAAAAAAAAAGAAATAATAAAAGAAAAATTACATATAACCTAATAGGATGTTAAATAAAATATTCGCAACAATTTTTAAGTCAGCTTCCAATATAGCCATAACTCAGAAAGATTAATAAAACAGCCGACTGAAAAATCACTAACTTATGGAAATAAATCTACAGAAATGAATTTGCTTCCATATCCAAGACTTCATTTATTTTCAGAAAATGATATCAGATCAAAGTTTTACTGGAAAAGTAATAAATAATAAAATAAAAATTTTCATATAGCCTAATGCATTCTTAAAATATCCACAGCAACAAGTTGTAGACCAGCCATCCGATGTAGCATAGCTATGAAAAATCAATACTTATCAATCCGCCAAAAGATCACTGAGTTGCAAAAGTAAAACTACTGAAATGAAAACTAAGGTTTAAATATAAAAAAAGTAAATGCTAACTTTACAAAAGGTATCCAATATGCTGCACCAAAACTAAACAATATGGGTGCCACTTATAGCACACGGAATAGAGATAGCTTGTGTCAAACATCTGCTCCTTGTTTGCTTCAGTGAGTCATATGCAATTAATTGCTGCTCGCACCCAGAATTTCCAAGAAGGATGTTTTCCAGTTTCGATTTTAAGAGCAAGAAAGATGCATAGAATGCTGGGGAAAATGATAAAAATAACTAGGGAATACTGAAATAGGTTTATTACAGAAAAGAGTGTGAAATGGGAGGGGGGGGGGGGGAGAATGGTTGTATGTACTTTGCAATTACTTCAAAAATTTACTGTTTTTAAAAATAGTTTGTTTTTTTGTTAATTTTTAGGAGATTTTTGAAAATTTAAGGAAATGTTTGTTGATAATAGTGCAAATTAAACTTGTGAGCTTAAATCAGAAGGTTGCTTCAGCAAATAAGAACATTAACAAGCAAATGGGCAATACCATTTAGTGCTTCTAAGAAATGGCAATCAGATGTCTTTATAAAATTATTTATATTTTAGTTTAATAAAATATGCATAAGCCATCCCGTGGCCGAGTGGTTAGCACGCTTGGCTACTGATCTAAGGGACCTGGGTTCGAGCCCCGGATTTAGGCATGGATGTGTGTCGTTTTTTTGCTGAGGTCCTGCCATCCTCTCAGATCTCCTACTGTGGCATATAAACTGACAGGTTCCTGTCAGACCTCTGTGGCAAGCAGCTGCTTGAGGGGGTATTTATTATTTTTTTTATAAAATATGCATCAAATTAAAAAATCAAATTTTCATTTTTCAAGCCTGAATTATATATTTTTATAAGATATTTGTAATTAATTTTTTTTTAATTTAAAAAATTGTAATGGCAGTTTTTTTTTTATCGATTTTTGTTTTTTCTTTCCTAAAAACTTATACATACGTCCTTGGCCCCTGATTTCAGATTCTGCGAACTTATACAGAATGAGGTGGACACTGGAAGGGTTAACACATGGAGTCATTGTTTATCTCAGCATGCTACAGGATGACTTGCTATATGGGGCTATGCCATAGTGGTCCTTAAAGCTTTGAACTGGCTGATATTAGATGGTAAAATATCATCTTTTGCTGATGTTCACATTTAACATTTATCTGTGAAGATTATGTATTTTGTAGGTCTGTTTTGTCTCAGATGACATCAACTCCTTAATAGATGGGGTTGGTGTAGTGTAGTCCCTCTAACAGTGCTCCTATAAGTTAAAAAGAAAATTGTGAAATAGGCAATAATAGGTTTGTTTTCAAATATGTTATTCATTATGAATATTTATGAATTATTCATTATGGATTATTACATTATTCAGATGAAATCCACTCCTTGGTAGATAGTGTCGATTTAGTGCAGTCCCTCTAGCTGTGCTTTTATAAGTCAAACAGGTAATTGTGTAATAGGTGATGGTAATAGGTTTGTTTTCGAATATCATATAAGTATAGCTTTAAACGGTTTCAAGAAATTATCTTGAAGACCCACAGACCACAGTGTTTCAAGTGAAGGTGGGAGGAGGTTAGTTCAGTGTTGCATAGTTCTTCTTATTTAAGGTTTTTCCTTAAATTTTCCATGTAGTTCAGTTGAACTTTTGTGGGTGATGATGTTAATATTTTATAATTATATTTAGTTGGTAATTTTTTGTGTTATTACTTGTGTGAAAGCTGCATGGCCTATATTTTTTATTAATATCAGTTTCATATTTTGGTAATGAGATTATTTATTGTTCCATACATTTTCCCTATATAGTTATTTTTGTTTTGTTGCAAATGGTATGGGTCTTCAATTGATATTATAATTCCTCTTGTGGGTTTCACTTTGTCTCTGTCATTAAGTACTACTTTATTGTATTTCCTAGAGAGTTGGCTGCTTTCATACTATATTTCTTTAAGACATTAAAAATATCTATTAGCATTATGATATAGGTTTAAACATATTTAATTTCACAAAATTCACTGTTAATATAAAGTTCTCAGGCTACAATAGCTAGCATCAGTTATACAATTTACATTTAACAAACTGAGCATATTTTAAATGAACTCTGCTGTGCTTGCCTTCTAAAATTAGCCACAGGACTTCTGCTATTATATAGATGGTAATGTACATTTATAGAGTGTCACCATAGATATTTCTTGGTTAGTCTTTGTTTAAACAGCTGGTACACTTGTAGTATTCTGGGTTTTCACTGTTGCATCTGGTGTCAACATGAAGCCTGTCAACAGACTTGCCTTAGGTGACATAATAGTTTGTAAATAGTTACTGAGGTTTTACTACTTTAGAGAAACCAGTCCATGTCCACACTTTACAGCAGCGAAGCATACTTTTGATGATCTTGGCTCCTTCATTGCTTTCTGCGAACATAAATTGTACACTAAGATTTTAGCTCATCTACAAAATGCATAAGTTAAAATAAAGTTCAAACATTTTCCCTTGAACACATTTCCTCTGTCACATGATGGCTTCTTCAGCAAGTAAATACTGTTTTTCAGTTCCTCATATTTAATGTGGTGGCCTATATCATGGAGATTCAACCTTGTTTGATGTAGCAGGTGATTCCATGCCGAATGTAGGGGTGTAAAATCTTTATTTCATAGTTTATGTTGTTGAAGATTAATAAGGATATTTTCAAGATAATTCAATTGATATTTTGTTGGTGGTGGTGCTATAATTTTGATTATAATTGCTGTTACCTATCTATGGCTAATCACCCAGAATACTATGAGTGTATCAGCCATCTAAAGCAAGATACTCATAACCAAGAAACATCTATGTTGAGATTTTATAAATGTACGTTCATCATCAACCTCAAGCACCCATGTGCTATGAAGGTCCAATCAGATTGTGCAATTTAGCTGTCCAAACATATCTGTCCTGAGCTACATCTGCTGCATCTACCCACTGTAGACCAATTCTAATAAGACCCTGTTTGACATTGTCTGCCCAACCACATCCTAGGTCTCCCCCTCTTAGACCTTTAGGCACACTGTTTGTAATCCTCTTCACTAATCTGCAGTTATACATTCAGACAGCATGTATGTGCAAAAAATATCGAAACTGTTATGCACTGCCTTACAATTTAATGATAATTGCAGAAAAATATTGTAAAACAAATATTGCCAGCCAACTTGCAAGAAAGTTTGTTACAGGAAGTGTCTGTAGATGTCTTGAATTAATATTGAAAGTGTAACAAACTTTCATTATTGTATCCCTGAAAATGTTATAATGGTGTCAAAAGTGACATCCCATTTGGGAAAAAAATTCAGGTCTAAGAAGGTGTATGATCACCTCACAGCAATACAAGCCTCAATATGATGCCTCAGAGTGGGTATTAAAAAAATAATAAATTTCCCCACAATCAGCAGTTTTCCATAGAAGTCTGACGGGAGCCTGTCATATGGTGTTATCCAAAAATGTAGTAGGTTGAATGTGCCATTCACATACAATGGCCAGATGCAGCAGCTGTAGCTCAGGACAGATGTGTTCGGAAAGCAAAATTGCATACTCTGGTTGGACCTTTGTAGCCCATGGGTACATGAGGATTTCTTTATGTATGTATAGTAGGTAGAGAGAAGAAAATAAAGTTATGCAACACACCTTCGTAGAGCATTCCAAGCATTCTCTATGGGATTAAGATATAGAGAACTTGTTGCCATTCCTTGTGGCTGATAATGGTAAACCAGTAAAGCTCTATAAGGATGGGCATTATCATCTTGCAAAATGAAATTGTCTGCTATACACTTGTACAAAGTCAAGACACAGGAATTGAGGTCCTCATCTCTGTACCTCTGGCTGGTAGGAGCCAAGTAGATTTGTGCCACCACCCAGTGAAATGCTTGCTCAAACCATAATACTGTCTGCTACATAAGTGTCTTTCTTGAAGGTGGATGATGATGTGTTGCTTGTTCCCCTCCAGATCAATATCCATTTTGAGTTTCTCTGCTGTGCAAATCTTGGCTCATTAGTTAAAAGCAATGAATGAAATTGATCCTGGGTCCAATCACAAGTTGTCTGGCTCAGTTCCTTCTGTGACATTGGGAGAAGAAAATACAGTGTACTAATTAGTGAGCATAAAGACCACTTTTGTGAACCTTCCTACTATAAGTGGGGGTTGAAAAAGGGTTCCAGTTCAAGTAACTCCCATAGATGGAAGAACACAGTTGAGCTAGTATTGTGCAACAATGTTTTTGAGCTTAAGTCAAAGGTACCTGTCTTCATTTGCTGTTGTGGCCCTTGGGTGATTACTTAATTGTCTTCTAGAAACACTATTTGTCAAAACCATTGCCATAGCCTGTTGACTACACTAGGAGTTCTCATCATGGGGTATGCGGTAAAATTTTTGGGGGTATGCCATGAGAGCTCAAAAGTCACTAGATAATGTTTTATTTTATTCCCATTATTATACTATAACTATAGTTTTATCTATCTATACAAGGGGTATGCCAGTTACATACACATTTCCAGGGAGTATGTGAAGCATAAAAGGTTGGGAATTACTGGACTACACATTAAGCCATATCATGACCTCTTCTTATGATTGACCTCCTTCAGTTGTCTATCACCCTCCATCTCAAACTTTCTGGTAAATGTCAATGCTATGACTTGTAATGTCTGAATGCTGTGGCTAGCCAAGTGTGAAATGATTTATTGATAATTCGAGAGCAATTATCAAGATAAGGCAATGTGCAGAATGCTCATTTACATGTTCATCATTTCATTACATATAATATAAATATATTGTAGCATATCAATTACAACATATTTTTGCAATAATATAATAATTTAGTTACATTTGAAATATTATTTCAAAATATTATGAAATTCCCTTTAAATTGCATGGCAGTGTATATATGTAATTGTATTTTTTTTTTGTCTTCACCTATTGTCATAGATAGACCTGAAATTTATAAAATAAAAAATCTGGCCCACTACAAAATTTAATGAGTTGTCCTGAACTAGATATTTCTATGGTCATATTAAAATTGTTTTTACATTTTAGTAAATTGAATAATAATAATTGTAAATAGCATTATTATAAAATTAAGAACAAGTTGCTTAATGTATTTTTTTTTACTTTCTAATTAGAGCTCCACCTAGTTCAGACAGCATTGATTCAGCAATTCATAATCCACTACCAATTTATAATAGTTCCTGTTCTGGTGAGTGGGAAGGAAGATTTAGATCTGACCAGCTATCAGAAGGCAATCAGATGGCTCCTATCCCTGCCGTTACACTACTAAACTTACAAGCTTCAGAATTAACGAATAACTCTCAAGACAGTTATCCTTCAGCTCCAGCATCTGATATTATGAATGGGTCAGTAAGTAATGACTACAACAGAAACTCTTCATTACATATGATGTCAAGCACTGAAGATTATAGCAAACAATTATCAGATAACAAACAGGGCAATAGGAATATGGAATAAAACCTGGTAAATTAGCTATTCAGTAATATTTGTAATATACTGTTAAACTTTTAAAAAACTGCAGGTATATAACTCTGTTAATGCTGTTTAAATAGGACTACATAACAATTCTTTAAAAGAAATTGATGATTATTTTGTATGTAGGAATTTTTTCAGTGGTAAGAATATTGGGTCTGCAAGACAAAAAGAAATGTGATTGGAAAAAAAAACAATATATTACAACTGTTATTGCTAAATAGCATTTAATTTTGAAACTAATTTGTTGATTTTGAAATGAATCGACTGTTGATAGATAATATGAGATATGGATCCAAGGACACAAAGTGAAATTGGTGTATGCTGTTTGTAGCAAGATTTGTAATCCATTTATCAGAAAAATTATTTAAGCTTTCCTTTTTTTATTTTAGTAAATTATTGTGTTGTTTACCTCTGAGTGGTACTCTTTTGCACACAATGGGCTAAATGGACAGGTGACAAGGACCCTAAAGGCTCAAGGAAGATTGGGAAAGGGGACCCACTGGACAGCTGTTAGATGAAAGCTTCCTGTCAAGGCAATCCAATATGCTCTTTAATGTGCACAGGGTATGGCTCTCCTGCACATGGGGTCACAGCTTAATGTCCCAACCAATGGATAGTAGCTTTTCCAAGCCCACTGGTGTCCCCTTTCTGACCAAGAGCAGGGTGAGGGTTTAGCAGAGAAGTTGCTACCCTAAGGTTTCATATTACTAATCTCCTCATATATTAAACTACAAATCAATACTAATTATTGTTGTGTAGAAAGAATTTGTGATAATTCTGTGTTATTAGCTTTTTTACATTTTTTTCATTGATTTAAAATGTATGCAGCCGTAATACTATTTGTAATCTGTGGTAATTGATGAGTAGTAGTTTATGAGAGAGATAGCAGATGCATTAACTGAATAAGATCTGTCTTTAATTCAATAGATATATTTTCATTAAACATTTGAAGGTGGAGGGAGCTAAGAAATATAAATCCTTTCCAAACAAGCCAGTTATAATAGTAGAAAGATTATTCACAAATATTTCTTTCCAGTGAAATATTTGCCATATTTCTCCTGGACCCATACAAACTCTGTGTTTATGCTGTTGGCAATAAGGCTACTTTATTTGTTATATACAGATATTCATTCCAAAAGTTTTTAACTGTGTTAGTGAAATTGTTGATGGGTGGTGATTACAACTGGATATAAGACATATTTTCATGCATGAATGTAATAAAGAATGGGGGTGAATAATTTAACATTAAAATGAGTGAAAATTAAAAAGTGGTTCAAAAGAAGTATTTTTTTTTTTATATTCATCTCATTTATTTATGAACTGTTACCACTTATGACAAAAGAAATTCTTTTTACTTGGCCATGTTTTGCAGCATAACCAGTCTCAGAATAGTCCATTTTACTAGTTGCCAGTTAAATAAGATTGAAATCTTAATCGAAATATGTATATTGCAAAATATTTTGGAGCTAGTAAGTAGAGTATTAACTCTTTGCACTCCATAGGTGCCGCTACCGCAACATACTGATACTATTTAACAATCATACTAAAAAAAAACTGGAATACAAAGGGTTAATAGTTGCTACTTAGTGCAAAAAATCTATCGATTGCTTAAAAAAATATATTGTAATGATGAAAAAAAAGTGAAAAATCGAAAGATTTTTTTTTTCCATGTTCATTCTGAACTGCAACATCCCCCTGTAATGTGCATAACTATTATATGCTCTTATTGAGTATATATTGCCTTTTGCACTGTAATATTTTTAAACTCTGATAATCTTAACTTTTTATGCTGATGAATCTTTATATAAGGCAAGTCTGTTACAAATTAGTTCTTTTCTGAGGAACTAATTTGTAACCTTTCTAAGTTCTTAACCCAATTTTGTACATAAGTCTGAATTTGTACATATGTAAATGTTCGTAAGTGTTTGCTAATGAAATACCAGCAAAAATAATGCTTCAAAGCTTTTATTTTACCAAAAAAGACTCAAGTTTATTAATAATGACAATGTAGTAAAATACAGTAAATTGTAATGCATAAACAATCCAAACTAAAAGCTTTCACAACTACGGTACCTCTATCTTATGCATAAATAGGTAGAGGTACCATAGTTGTGCAGTTACAGTCAACGATAATGATGCATCATAGAGAAGGTGAAATTGGAGGATGCCAAGATGATGATGGTACTTGTGCTACTGGTGGTCTTTCAACTCTTGATAAGAATTTGGTGCAATGAAGTCTGAAAAGACTTTTTTTTTCTTTGTAAATCATTTTGTAGCACCAAATAGCTTGTATGACACCTATACAGACCTGGTGAATCTCACAGCATTAGGGTTTTGCTAGTCTAAGAACATAACCAATGTAATCCATGCCTTGTCATTGGCCTTCCAAATGATGGAATACTGCTTTCAAAAATATCTTTAAGTGTATGTGGATTTTTGCAATGGTAAACTAGCAAAGGCTCCAATTTAAAATCACCAGCTGCGTTACCCCCAAGCAGTAAGGTTAGCCTTTCTTTACTTGCTTTTATGGTCTGGCATTGACTTTTCATTTGTTGCAATATATGTCTGGTTAGGCATTTTCTTTTCAGAGTAAACTTGTTTCATCTGTATTGAACACTTGTTCAGCACAATAACCTCCCTCTCATAGTATTGGCCAAAACATCAGGAAATTCTCTTGCTGCAACTACCAACTGCTTTCCCTGCCATTTTTTTATGGCGTGAATTATTCTCACTTTGAAATGATTAAACCTCTCCTTTATTAGCATTGAACTCTTCACTGGATTCACCTTCCTCCCCATGAGCTTCCTTTAAGTCTTCATAAAGCATTCTAGCCTTTTCTTGAATCAAGTTCTGGCTTGTTCTTAAATAAAGTTCACGGAAAAAAATGTGACTAAATTTTTTTTTAATCTTAAATTTCATTCATAGTATACTATGTATATTTTAAAATAGAATTTTCACATGATGTTACTTTGTTATTAATAACAATATATACCTTTTTCAACTTTCTGCCACTCAATTATAGGAATCACAATGTTTTCCTATAAAAATCAATTTGAAATTTGAAGAGTACAATACACTTAAGTTTCTCTTTAATAATTTAGCAAAACTCAGGTAGGTACTTACTATTGCCAATAACTTTTACAGTCCAAAAATCTGTCTTCTATATTCCTGTTCAATTATTTTTTTACCCCTGTATTGGCTGCTTTATGGTGATCTTAACTAGGAATTAACATATGGTGTGGCTTCCCAATCTAATAAAGGTTTTCCAAGAAATTTTATGGTCATCAAATGAGAAATGTTTCTGACCAGTAGGGCATTTCTTTTTTCATTTGCAGTGTGGTTACACTGAAAGCCCTTTCAACTTCAGCAGAACTAATTGCAATAACATTTAAAATTTATTTTGCTTCTTTTATTTTTTGGGGAAATTTGATTCACAAGTAAACCTCTGCTATCTACTAAATCCCAAAAATCTTTAATAGGAATAGTATCATTTTATAAGCTCAGATAATTTTTCAAGTTCCTCTCTCCCTCTAACCAAGATGACAACATAATATTTCTGGGCCACATCAAAATATCCAGTAAATTAAAAAGTGGTATTAAATTTGCATAAGAAGCATTATCATTATTTCACAACCTATTATTCATATTATCTGTTACACTTTGGATCAACTGACCTCTTAGTAATGCTATATTTTTATTATTTACTTTAAATGGAATGTTCTTAAATTTGTCCGATTTTATAATTGGAACAAGAGTTTCATATTTTTCATTATTTTCTTCTATTAAGTAAAGGCCTCTTGTGCAACTTCGTATCAGACAATCAGATATAAAGTTACATTTTGGCCTTGTAATACCATTGAGAGAAGAGATAATTCTTCTAATATGTCTATCATAAAAGAAAGGGCTTGTAGGAAATTTAAATTCTCCATTCTTTTTTATACCAATATTGTTTTTAAAAAATGTTCATATAGTGAAGGATAAGCTTTCCAAATAATTCATCCAGTTTTTATTACTTCTAACTCCAAATAATGCATATGGTATTTAGTTCCATTTGATTGTTATTGGAAAGATGAAAAAAAAAACGTGAATGTTTTCAATGAGCATTTAGAAATTATTTACTTGAGATATTAATTTAACTGTGCTGTTTAGAATCAGTTGAATTCTGTGATTTAAATTGTGCCAGATTATTATACTTGGAAACTTTGCTAATATGCATGCTGAAACTCCCAACTTATGGCCCAGCATACTGCTTACACTATCTGAACAAAAGCCAATTAAATTTTCTTTTAAATAATTATCCTTAAATCCATTTTGTTAAGTATGGAAAGTAAAGTCTCAATAAATGATTCTACATCAGTTAATTCTTTTAAATCAATAAATGCGTTAATTGGTTCATAATCCTTTATATAACGCCACAAGAATATTGTAACCCCCCTTTTTTTTGGAAATTGTACCTGCTTCATATATGATAATACAAATTTTAGAGTGATACAAATTGTTAGGGATAGCAACCTAGTAATGTGTTTGGAAGTCTCTGAAAACGACCGCCACACGATGAGGTAAGGACTCCACAAGCTTGCATAAATGTTCCACAGGTATGGTGACCCATGCATCCTCCAGAGCTATCCACAATTCTTTCAAGGTCGTTGCTGATGGGACACGGGCCCGAACACTCTGCTCGACGGTATCCATAAGGTTTTGATTGGATTTAAATATGGGCTTCTAGGTGGCCAATTCGTTATTTTAAAGTCAGCAGAATGCTCTTGCAACCATGCAGTAGCCAACCTGGACCTGTGAGATGAACGGTTGTCTTGCTGGTAGATGCCATCTTCATTGGGATGCTGATGGCCACAAATGAGTGTAAATAGTCAGCCATGAGTTCTAGGTACTAGGATGCATTGAGAGTCATCGGTACACATACCATAGGTCCCACAGATGTCCAACTGAAGACACCCCAGGCCATCACAAGCTTCTAAATGTTCCAACCTGACATGCAGGATTTGTGGCTTCATGAGGTTGGTGCCATATCCTCAGTCTCCCATCAACATGATGAAGTTTAAATTGGGAATCATCACTCCAGGCTATCTGTTGGCAATTTTCAATGGTCCAGTTTCAATATTCTTTAGCCCAGGCATGGCATTGAGCCCAGTGTTGCGCCATTAGAAGTGGGCTCTCACAGGTTGGCAGTTCCTGAAGCCAAGACGATGAAGTGAGCTTTGTGCAGTCCATACATTGACTTCCCGGCTGGAATCCACGTTCATATGGGGGGTGATTTCGGATAATATCTCTCTCCTATCGGTCCATATGATATGGGTCAGACAGCAAAGCCCACGATAATTCAAGGCTGGTTGTCCTTTGCAGTTTGTCTGGGTCTTGTTTTTTGCCGGAATTTTCATATTCTCGGAACACTCTTGAAATTGTCATGTGAGAAAATCCAAGTTTGTTAACAATTTCAGAGATCGACCTCTGTCAAATGCATCTAAATCCTACACCTTTCCCATTATGCTTCTCACGACAAATCCTAGGGGAAGCCGAAGCTGACAGCTATATATGACCAGAGCTTCAGCAACACATGCACACAAATGTGGGACTTGCGGTACAGAATTTGGATAATGCCCCCTATTCCTAATTCAGTGGTACTTCAGTGTAATAGATAATGCTAAGATTCCAGACTGTAGCCATAATGTTGGAATTCGTATTGACCTTATGGAAGCAGCTGAAATTGGTGTGGCTCAGTCAGTAAAGCACCAGGTGGGGCGAGTGTTGATATTTATATCTGCAAAACTCCTTGCCCTTGGACAGTAGGGGACACCAATGAGCTTGGAATGGGTGTCGTCTATAGGGGGGTAAGGCGTAAAGCCATGATGCCATGTACAGGAACCACACCCTGTGCACGTTAAACAACACGCTTGATGGGAGGCCACCATCTTTCTCTTAACAGCTGTCCAGTGGGTCTCCTCATGGAGGTAGGAATAGAGGGAGGTGCCATTACTATCAGTTGGCCAGTGTAGCCAAAACTGTCATGTTACTCCTACCTTGAGAATTTCACTGAAAGGTCAGTTGTCATCATATGTGTGAATGTTTTGTGCGAACACTGGCACAATTAAATCGTAATATTTCCCAGTAACAGTAGTATTTTTATTAGGTACATGGGAATTTATCTTTTTTTAATTCCTTTTCATGTTTGCAAAAACTACTTGAACACCATGATCAAATTTGTCTGTGGTTTTTAAAAACAGTTGTTAAGGTCCATATTGGATTCTATCGTAATAAATTTCATATCAAATAAAAATTCAGCAATAGTACCCTCCAGGCAAAAAAGGGGATGGGGGAACATTTAAACCAGTAGTAATTTTAGCAATATATAGCAGTTGTTTACGCTGCTTTCCAATATAATTAAAATAACGAAAAGTTTAAAAATTCCGGAAGAAAAACTTCATTTCAACTTCTTACCAATGAAATGTCATTCCTTTTATTATGCAGGTTAATTTCTGCAGGAATATGCTATATAGGAGCTAATATATTTTCGCAATCTCGTTCATTAACATAGACAACACATGCTTACGAGTAAGAGAAATATGGCGATGTCAGTTACAGTTTTCAAGCAATAGGGCATCTCCCTCTCTTCCTACCTCCATGAGTCTCCTCCCCCAACCTTCTCTGAGCCCTCGGTCCTTATGACCTAGCCATTTAACCCATTGTGTGCAAAAAAACCTGCTCAGAGATGAAACAACCCAAAAATCAATGTAACCCTGATTCGCAAAGTAAATGCTGTGATTATGTACATATCATCATCATCATCCTCAAGCAGCCATGGGCTACGGAGGTCCAACCAGACCGTGCAGTTTAATTCTCCAAGCATATTTGTCCTGAGCTACATCTGCTGCATCCAGCCACTGCACACCAATTCTAACAAAGTCCTGTTTGACATTGTCTGCCCACCGCATCCCAGGTCTCCCCTTCTTTCTGAGGCCTTTAGGCACACTGTTCATAAACCTATTCACCAATCTATAATTATACATACAGGCAACATGGCCAAACCAGCAGAGTCTCTGCACATTATGATGTTTAAAGGAGGTTGCAGACTCCTTTGTCTAACCTCATCATTAGTTACAAAGTTAAACCACCTAATACCCAATGTACTATGTAATAATCTAGAATCAAAAGCATCTAGTTTCCTGTTATCATGTTTGCACATGTGTCCAAGTTTCACTACCATAACTAACCATAGAAAGAACCAAACTATTATACAATCTAATTTTAGTCTTCAGTTGGATACACCTATTTCCCCATAATCTCCATAGATTTTTTAAAGTACCGGCAGCAATCCCTATTCATCTGTTAATCTCATGCCGCACATCACCAGTATCTGTTACATAGCTCCCAAGGTAATTAAACTGTGACCCCTGTTCAAGACTGCAATCATTCAGATTAACTGAATCACAGCCTGCCTGACCAATTTTCATCACTTTAGTTTTCTCTCTGTTTATAACCAAACCTACTCTACTACCAGTCTCATCAACAGCTCTAATGAAAGAGTTCATCTCATCAACATCGTTTGTCAAAAGGGCTAAATCATCAGCATAATCTAAATCATAAATTTTAGTATCTCCAGATCATTTAAGGCCAAAATCTTACCCTTGAAGTCAATTTTGCATAACATAATCAACAACCAAATTAAAGAGAAAAGGAGACAAAATGCACCCTTGTCGAACACCAGAAGTAATGCTAAACCAATTGCTACAAGACTTACCAACTCTCACACACGACTCAGTGTTATTATAGAGCACTTTCATTATGTTAACTAACTTCTCTGGTATACCATATGATTTCACAATCAATCACAAATTATGACGATCAACAGAGTCGAAAACCTTTTTGAAATCAACAAAGCTAGCCACCAAAGGTTTCTGAAACTCTAAACATTTCTCAAGAATCTGCCTAAGTGAAAATATCTGATCCGCACATCCCCTACCACTTCTGAATCCACGTTGCTCATCACGCAATTGCCTGTCAACCAGATTCTTAATTCTATTAAGCACAATCATGGAAAGAACTTTACCTGGAACAGAGAGTAGGCTGATGCCCCTATAGTTATCACAAGAACTGCGATCACCTTTTTTGAAAATAGGGATAATAATAGCTCTGGTAAAATCTTTAGGAACCATGCCTTTATCATACAAGATATTCAGAAATTCAGTCATCCAAGTGGTAACCGAAACATTCCCAGCTCTAAGCATTTCTGCAGTAATTTCATCTACCCCTGGGGATTTATGAAGTTTAAGTTTAGAAACAGCCAAAATAACTTCAGATTGTGTTATAGGGCCAACATTAAAGCTGCCAATGTATCTGTCATCATTACAAACAATCGAAGTAGAACTAACCACATTGTTTAGAACATCACTGAAATGCTCAGCTCACCTAGCCATGACAGAATCCTCACCTTCTATAACCTTACCTTGTTTATCCTTCAGTCCACACAAAACATTAACTATCTGGTACAGCTCTCTGCTGTGGTGCTGCCTAACTGCTTCCTCAGCTTTGTCAGCCAAGCCATCAAGTCAAAGATTCTTATCAGCAGCTAACTGATCCTTTACACGTTTATTAAACTCTCTGTAATATTTTCTATTAGGACTAGTAGGGTACTGATTAAGGACATTCCTGCAGTTCCTTCTTTCTGAAATAAGCTCAAGTGCCTTATCACTCAAATAATTCTGCCTCCTCTGTTCATTTTTTCTTAAAAGAATACTCTTAGTGTCCAGAAAAGCCTGTTTAAAATATCCCCATTCTTCCTCAACTTCAGTAGTACGCACACCATGACTGTCATAATGACTAAGTAACCTGTTATGGTAAGCTTTAGCTATAACTGGGTCTTTCAGAGCTTAAGTTTTAAAATTAATTTTTTTAATCCTAGCACAGCACTTTTTAAGTTTAAGTTGCAAGACACTTTTAACAAGGTAATGGTCAGATCCAATTTCAGCTCCCCTATATGACCTAGTATTACTAACAGAACTAGCCCATTTGCTGTTAATATTTTATTAATCTTATTCTTATGCATCCCATCAGGTGAAACCCATGTGTGCTTATGTTAATACCAAAAGGGTCTATTATTTCTCCCCAAAGGTCAGAGTCAGTACCAACTTTGGCATTGAATTCACCTAGAACAAGGGTAATATCTCCTTGACAGAATTCAAAATATCCTGAAGTTGTCCGTAAAACTCATCCTTCACATCCTTATTGGCATCCTTAGTAGGGGCATAACAGCAGATAACATTCAAGTCTTTAATGCTTGTCTGAAATTTTGCTGTAAGAAACCTTTCATTAATGCAGTCATATCCTAGAAGAGCATCACTAGCATATCTGCTGAGAAGCAGACCCATGCCTTGGTGATGCTTTCCATCCCTCCCTGTAAAGAGGAGTTTAAAGTTATTTTTAAGTATCTCACCTTTACCTGTCCATCTGGTCTCTTGCAAGCCTAGAATATCTTGGTTATAGGGCTGGAACTCCTGTGTGAGGACATCAAGAGAATAATCTCTATATAATGTCATCACGTTCCACGTTCCTGCAGAGAGAAAATGATTAGTAGGATTTTTAAAGGAACTAGATTTATTGAGATAGGTAGAGCCAACAATATTAAACAGCCCCCTTATCGCAGGCATGGGGCGAAGACCTGTTCCACTTCCGCTGAAGTCACCGATGCTGGTAGGAACTTCAGACACCTTTTCAAGTGGACTTTTTCAAGAGCCATGTGGTCTGCCTGAGACACATTACTCCAGTTTAGTTTGACGATGCACAACTAGCTAAGTGAGGTTCAGGTACCTGCGATGGCCTCTGATCAGGATTATCCATCAGCTGATATAAGGTATCCCATGACATGGCAAAAAATGATTACGAAACGAATATAAAAGTGCTATTATGTTGATTTAGATATGACAAATAATAAACGAATTTGGTATTTTATTATTTTTTGCGATTATTTTTGATGAGACAGTGCCTCAGGTAGCCTAATGGAGGATCCAACCCTGGTTTAAACCATTATTTTAATTCTGCAACTATGTCCGTTAGTGCAAGGACATACCTGGGGGGGGGGGGATTCTAATATCTGAAAATAGATTAAAAAAAAAGTAACTATAATTTTTTTTTTCGTATAGAATATCATTTTAACCTTTCCTGTGTGGTGGAATATTTTAATAATTGTGAAAACCTACTCAAATGTTATTCACAGACCCCTCTCCCTGAAACTAATCCCCCACACCCCACATACACCACCTATGAAACTAAATTCTCTAACACTACCTGATACTAAATCCTAGGTACATGCCTGTGTTAGTGGTCGGTTCTGCTTTGCCAAACTATGAACAATATTGAAAATATGCACTGTTGATAATAAATATTTGTTTTCAGCAGTATCAATTGCAGCAGGTAATTTACTTCTTGCCTCTTCTAATATTTGTGTGGGTCTAGCATTGGAACAAAATGTTCATTGAGTTTTCTTATGCATCACACTTTTTTAATTCTTGTTTTTTTTTACCAGATCAAAAAACTATTTTCCATGCTACAGGTTTCTGTGCTGTTTTCTGAGATTTCACATCTGGGTGTTTCTAATTCTATCAAGGATTCTGTGGATTTGTATAGTTGCTTCTGCATTGTTGTTAAAATAATTTTCGTTTTCGATTTTATTGTCAGATGTTTTCTTAACCTTAGATTTAATGAAAAAAGTGTGTAATGTTACCTGTCATCTTGTAATTCCCACTAAACAAAGGAGGGTTGTAAAACACTGTTAAAAAGTTAATTAGTAATACAGTGAAAGTCTGCTAGCAAACTGATTCATAGACAACGACTACTATGTGAACTGAAAAAGTGCCGCATGTAACCTAATGAAGATAGGTTACTGAATTGTGATGGTGCATTTCATTATTAGTGTGTTCTTGGGACACATGTATTTTCGTACAGTGCATTATAAACTGACAAGAAGGGAAAGAGAGTGAACAATAGCTTACTGTTTCATTTTGTGTTGGCAAGAACAAAATTCGGATAAGTCTAGTCAGTTATTTTGCTAACAGGTTCAGCGATCATGAATAATTTTAACAACCGTTGTCATCTGAATGACGCCACTGTTTCTAAGTATAACTGACTGAAGATGTAATTGTGGATTAGTGAAGTTTACTTTTTTGAGAATTATGCATTAAATGACATGTTTTTATATTAATTTTTTAAAATTCTGCCTAAATATTTTGAAATCTTTCCACGTTATCTTTATTAGCAAAATAATTTTGCACCCAGTGATGTAATAGTAAATATAAAAATTGATTATTTTTTACCAATTTTGAGTTCATATATTCCATCAATTTTTTTTAACAGTAGAATTGTCCAGTATGTGGAATAATTTTTCTCTTAAGGCAAGGGTGACTGTTGTGTATAAACTATTGATTTTTGTTGACTTTGCATTTAATCTACTTGTGTAAGCAAGGCTACCTATATTCTGCATTTTGTACAGACATTAAGGTAATATTATTTTTTGGGGGTCAGCATTGATATTTATCTCTGCAAAACTTCCCGCCTTCCCCACGGTCAGTAGGGGACACCTATTAGCTAGGAAAGGCCACCGTCCTTTGGATGGGACATTAAGCCTTGGTCTTGTGTGCATGAGAGAGCCATACCCCAGTGCACGTTAAAGAACACACTTGGCCTTGATGGGAGGCTACCATCTGTCTCCTAACAGCTGTTCCAGTGGGTCCCCCTCCCCCAACCATCTCTGAGCCTTTGGGGTGTTTGTGACCTGACCATTTAGCTCATGGTGTGCAAAAAAGTGCTGCTCAGAGGTAAAACAACCCAACCCAAATATTATCTTTTATCATTGCTAATGTGGCAATTCGAATTATATATGCCATATGATACCAGCAAAATGAAGATGCACCAAAATTATTTTAACTTCATCTTTGTGTGAATTGATGCTATGATACAGATGAAACATTATCATAACATTATCTCAATATTTGAAAAGTTTGTGTGGTTAGAGTTCCATTCAGTTCCGTCGCCGGTGGTTTTGTTTTTCTTATTTTAGGCCTATGTTATGATCAAAAGCTTTAGATTTTGTTTCCTGTCAACACAGTGCAATGTCAATTCTTTTAGCACTTACAGGCGGTGGACAAGTTTTTTGAAGTTAAAATAATGTGTTTTAAGTGAATAGTTTTTTTGCATGAATGGATCATTTGCAGTATTTGTTTAAACTTTTGCATCTTTTACTTTAGAGTCCTTTAATGGTAGCAATTTGAACTGTTGGAAGATTCCGAAAATGCGAATCCTTATCATTATTACCCATCCCAAAAAGAAAATTTCATTTATTCCTATAAACAAAAAATTTAATGTCTACAGACAGAAGAAAGAGTGAAAAGGACAAACTTTCTTTCAAAATGAGCTAAAAAACGTTTTTAGCATATCATTTAACAGTCATATCCAGTAGAATTAGTCATTTTATTCTTGAAAAAGAAATGCCTGAATTGTGTTGCTTCTGATTCACAGATATTACAATAAGTTATATATATACCAACTAAAGTAGTTAATTGGCAATGGCGGATTTATGTCTGAAAACTTCATATGCAAAAAACCCTGCTGTCCAGTAATAAGTGCATGTGGGGGGGGGGGGGGTCACTCTACAAAAAGTTTGCAGTTTATGAATGGAAAGAACATAATATGCAGCAAAATAATTTCAATTACAGAAAGGCATGATAGGAAATTTTAATATGCATTATATAAACTTGGGCGTACTGATAGACAAAAACTTAATTATAAACGAAAATACATATCTGTTTATTTTAGTGTATTTAACAAAAATCACATATAAGGTAAGTAACCTAAGTAAAAATATGAAACGTGTATGTAAATAATCCATTATATTGATTGTGAAATAGTTTACTCACTAAAATGCTCGAAAAGAATCGATTTTTTTATTGTTTTGAGCCCCCCCCCCCCCCATGAGTGTCGATGCCGTAGGCGAGTGCCTCATTCACCTATTGGGTAATCCGCCACTGTTAATCGGAAAGTAATTCATGGCAATGTCCGTTTAAAGAAAATAACCTCTACGTCCAGAAATTCTTCACTGCTCATCAAAACTAGTGCAGTTCATCCATTACTAATTCTCTAAACGTATGCAATTGCATAAATGAATCTGCAGGATTTTATTTCGCATCAATCGTTATTTGTTTAGGGACTTCCAAAGTATAAATCCATTTATTCTTTCAAACTGAAAATTAGTAAAAATAAAAATATTTTTCAAAATATAACTGGCTTGTAGAACTCGAGCCTGAAGACAGTTTACTGAAACTGAAAGAGATGACAATTCTAATGTAAACTGCGAGTTCGAACACTTTTTTTATGCGTCAAGACATTCAGAATGGCATTTCAAAGAGAGATCCTTGTTATGTATTATCCATCACCATTTCAGATAACCTGTTTTCGTTTTATTAAAAAACTTTCTTATAGCGAAAAAAATGGCCCTCAACTTCGTAATTTCATAAAACATGCCCCACGCACTTAAGAATAAATTACCTTTTAGGAGCATTTAAGTTATGAATTTTACACCGTTTAAATTTCCTTTAAATGAAGTTTCTCAAAAGTACTGCGCTAGACTTAAAAACATTTACAAAGATTAAATGTTACATCGTTTATGAAATAGAACAAATGTAAGGCACTTGCAAATAAAAGTATAACTTGAACAGTACTTATGTGCTACTACTGGTGAATGCCTTGTTAATGTCTTTGTCCAGTTAAGCAATTGAAATAAACTATGTATATATTTAGAACTGTGACAAAATTCTAATGAGCTTTACACAAATGCGAAGATGAATATATTCGTTGAAGTTTTATAGCCATTTATGTATGTATGTATATTGAAGAATATGTAGTTAACTAAAATGTATAATGATAACCAGAAGATTCAAGAAATAATTTAAATGTGTATTTTATATAGTAAATTTGTAACGTGATGTTATGTCAAATCCTGAAAATACATATTTTTACATTTAAACAAATGAAAAAAATAATGTAATATTAGCTTTGCTATTTTGCCTACGCAATTTGTTGAACATAATCTTTAATATTTTTCAAATAGTTTTCTGGAAAACTACATTTTTATATCTATGAAAAAATATAATTTTATATCAATTTTCATGTTTTATAAAGTAAAAATTTCATTACAGTTTTCGTGAGCATCGTTTTTCCCCGTTTGTGTCTGTGTCAATATACGTTTAATCGTATCCCATGAGCTGTCGCTGTTTTCACAATAAACCGTAGGGTCATTAAGGTATAGTTAAAAAACTAGTCTGTCAGTTAATATATTGGCATTTTTTAACTCGTCTATGATGAAAGTTTTTAACCAAGTCTATGATGAAAGAATTAGGCCAATTGGTTAATCGAAAAGATAATCAAGTACATTGCTTTAAAAATTATTCAAAATTTTAAAATAAAATTTTTCTTTTTAAGAAAACCATTATATAATTTATTTAGCAATCTATCAGCAAAAATATTTAAAAAAAAAATAACCGCGTGGTGGGTGGTAACGGGATTTGCAAGTAATATCTCATAACGGGTTTCGAAATGAATTGTAACCCCACCTGCTCAAAGTCTGCTTTACCGCCTCTTAATTGGAATTGTTTTTAAATGGGTGCTCCAGTCCGTGGTGAAAGTATCCTAACAGGGTTCTGAACGCTCGCCCGCATGTTTGCCCTGTGTGGAGACTCGTGTCCCGAGAAAGGAGGATCCTGGTAATTGTTTGGGAGCCCCAGTCTTCTCAGCTCATGACTGGCAAGGTCCCCTTTAGCTTCCTTCCCCATTGGGGAGCCTGTTCGTCACGGGGCTAACATTGAATTCCGGAGCCGCTGCTACACACTGCTTCCGGTAAACGGGAGCTCCTTGGGTGACTCCCACAGGAGCAATTGGCTGGTGTGCAGGACCTGCTAGGGTCAACAATGCAGAGCTGTGAGTAACCTTGCCCACGTTCCGGTACAGGTTTGCGAGTTTCATCACACTAATTTGAGAGTTTTCTCTCGTGAGAACGGTTTGTCTCTCTCACTATTTTATTTTGGGGGGATGAGTTTCTCTTTTGCTTTTCCTTTTCTTTAGTTGTGAGGTCTTGGCTCACTGGCTGTGTGGGTATGGTGCCCTGGAGTCCGAAAGGGCATCCCCTTGTTGGACTCTGTGGTGGGTGGGGACATCGGGCACTGAACCACAAACCCATCCATGAGTTTCTAAAATGGAATTTCATTGGCGATTGCATAGAAAAGAGCTCGGCACAAGCCCCCTCCAATCAATTGTGTTATTACCACCATCAGTCTCCAAGAACAAATTCTTGAACAACTTAAACATTCTCCTAACATCAATCTTTCAAGAAAAGTAATGGTGCACCACAATTTCTCTGAACCAAGAGGCCAACTGTCGAGGGTTTTACATTTCTTCATTTTGCTTAGCACTCTGCTGACAGGCGCATTTCATTATAGCACGAATTGCATAATGAAATGATAACTGGAAACTATATGCTTTTGATTCCAGATGCTTACGCAGTATCTTGGGCATTAGGTGGTTCAACTTTGTAACTAATGAGGTTAGGCAAAGGAGTTTGCAACCTCCCTTTTAGCAGCATGTGCAGAGAGAGACTCCGTTGGTTTGGCCATGTTGCCCGTATGAATAATTATAGATTGGCGAATAGGGTTATGAACAGTGTGCCTAAAGGCTTCAGAAAGAGGGGGAGACTTAGGATGCGGTGGGCAGACAATGTCAAACAGGACCTTATTAGAATTGGTGTGCAATGGTCAGATGCAGCAGATGTAGCTCAGGACAGACTTGCTTGGAGAACTAAATTGCAAGGTCTGGTTGGACCTACGTAGCCCATGTCTGCTTGATGGTGATGATAAATTTGATAAATATGTCAGAATTTCTCACTTTTACCGGCGATTATGTATAATTCCGAAATTAATTTGGTAAGTCTGATATATTCCCCGAGTTATAGCACACTTGGCTATCTGATCTTACCCGGGTTCGAGCCCCGGGTAAGGCATGGATGTGTGTGTCGTTTTTCTGCTGAAGTCCTGCCATCCTCACAGATCTTCTACTATGTCATATAAACTGACAGGCTCCTGTCAGACCTCTGTGGCAAGCAGCTACTTGAGGGGGTATTTATTTTATTTTTATTTATTTGTAGGGTAAAAACCGTGAGAAACGCAATCTGACCTCTGAGAAACCAAAAAAGGCAGAAAAGGTGAAAGACACCTTCCACCCCTAAAATGTAAAGTCTAAAACAGGAATCCGTCGTCCGAATTATAAAAAAAAAATAATTTTAAGCCCAGTGAACAAATTAGTAAAGACGGACATGTTAATCCTAGACTGGCGATTATGCATAATGTCCGGTAAATTTGATTAATTAAAAAATAAATAAATAAATACCCCCTCAAGCAGCTGCTTGCCACAGAGGTCTGACAGGAGCCTGTCAGTTTATATGCCACAGTAGAAGGTCTGAGAGGATGGCAGGACCTCAGCAGAAAAAACACATACATCCATGCCTTACCAGGGGCTCGAACCCAGGTCCCTTAGATCAGTAGCCAAGCGCGCTAACCACTCGGCCATGGGAACGGCTAAAATAAATACCCCCTCAAGCAGCTGCTTGCCACAGAGGTCTGACAGGAGCCTGTCAGTTTATATGCCAAAGTAGAAGATCCGAGAGGATGGCAGGACCTCAGCAGAAAAACAACACACACATCCATGCCTTATCCGGGGCTCGAACCCAGATCCCATAGATCAGTAGCCAAGCGTGCTAACCACTCGGCCACGGGACCGTATTTACATATCGTATTACATATGACGTAGTACGATTTATCGTATTACATATGACAGTACGATTTATCGTATTTACATATAACATTCCCTATAACTCGGGGAATATATCAGACTTACCAAATTCATTTGGGAATTATACATAATCGCCGGTAAAAGTGCGAAATTCTGGCATATTTATCAAATTTGCCAACTTCATTTGGGAATTATGTATATTCGCCGGTAAAAGTGAGAAGTTTAGTGAAATTTATCAAACTTACCAAGATGATTGTTGATTATGCATAATAACCGGCGATTATGCGTAATCGCCGGATTAATCACTTTTACCGTAACATATACAAGACAAGATGCAGGAATGTTTTTTACAGGAACGAATATACAGACAGATGCAGGAAGGAAATTTTACATGAGTTGCAATCACGAATTAATGAAATGTTTCCCACTCAAAGTAACGGCTGAAAAGGAGAATAAGGACCAATTACCCTTTTTGAGCATGCCACTACATCAGCAAGAGCAAACACTGGCAATTGAAATCTATCATAAGGCTACAGCGCCACCCATTATCAATCCATACTCCTCCAAACAGCCACTAACCCACAAAAAAATGCACTTAAAACAGCATTCCTAAGAAATATGAGATATGCCTCCACTACACAATTTTATGAAAAAGAAAAGAAAAAATATACTCGGATGCTCGAAATACGGTTTATCCGATAAAAAATATTAAAACTAGCCGAAAACATGGCAAGACATACTTGGCACAAAAATACCACAACCGACACGAAGCGCAGCAATCTAAGGAAAATAAGTTCACTCTAGGCCTTCGAACATTCCAATGGTTAACTGATTCACTGAAAAATGCAATGCAATCTTGCAATGACATAGCGCCAATTAAAATGAATAATGCTGTAATCAATACAATTAAAAATCGATCGGGACCAGAACGAAAAAACGCGTATATAAAGTTTCCTTACACGAAGACACCCCCCATAGCCATAAACCATATTATGGCTCTCGAATTCGTATAAGAACCTGAAAGGGATATACGCTTAAAAAACAACTATTTCATTGGCAAGTGTGAATTCTAATACAGGAAAGACACCACAATTTGGGGGGGGGGGTCGAAGTGGCTCATTTGATTGAGCGCCAGGATCGTATTATGATGTTCCCAGCTTCGAGCCTCGGATGGGCGAGTTTTGAAAATTTATATCCGTAAAATTCCTCGCCGTGTCCATGGTCAGTAGGAGACTCCGATGGGCTTCAAAGACCGTCGGAATAGACGCTAAGCCGTGCCATCGTGTGCGGGAGAGCTAAAACCTGTGCACATTACAGAATACGCTGGATGGCTTTGACAGGAGGCTACCATCTGTCTCCCAAAAGCTATCCAGTGGTCTCCTACCCCAACTTTCTCTGAGCCTTCGGGGACTTTCTGTGGTTTGGCCATTTAGTCCATTGGAAAAAATGCGCTCAGAGGTAAAACAACAACCCCACAATTTAAACAGATTAAAATTATTTGTGTTCCTCCGGCCAAGTTTCAATTGGATCTCGCTGAACAACTGGTGATATACGAACACAGATAAGCGTGCTACAACCGAGGAAATTTAACACCCACCGCAAACATGGAAACTGTTGTTTGATAAGCGCAGCGCCAGTAAAGCATCCACCCCCCACCCCTATAACCCTACCCAAGGCACATGAGCTCCGAAGTAGAACCGTTTCCATAACATCTGATGAAGATTTTACAAGTCTAAACATATTAAGTAAAGGTGGTCAAAACATTATTGAGTGATCCGGTGAGTACAGGAAATCGGTGAATACAGGAAAAGGTTACTTCGCCTACTATGCAAGAAGTAACTGACATCTGTTACATCCTGTACTCGCCGATCGAAATGGTATTTGGAATCACTAACTTTGGATAGTGATCTGTTATAGAAATATACTTACAACGAACTTCCTGTTAGCCGACTAAACAAAGGTCAGATTTCCGAGGGTATAAACTTTGCATGCCTCCGTATACTCGGCTAACACAAACATTATTAAAGTTATATGCATGAAAAATAACCCCTGAGCTAAACTAATTTCAAAGAATAACAGAAATTACATTCCCCATTCAAATCCCAATACACAAAATATTCCCAACATTCACCATTTCTTAACAACGTGGTTTTACAGACGTCCGCACTTAATGCGGTGCAACCAATCTTCTGGGCGTCCGACGCCCGACAAACAGCAAGGATATTGTGCTAAAGAAATAGAACAAATATGCACTACATATATTCACTACGGCATGAACACAAAACTCCCTGACTAGATAAATGGGATATTTAAAGTCTGGCCTACCTTGATTAGATGACGATACGAAAAGGAAGACCTCGGCGACTAGGAGGATGCTGCGTTGTAGGCAATTCTAACTGACAGAGCCATGGCCCCGTCTCCAACATTAACGCATTTTTCATTGGCAGTAGTACAGTTTACGGGCCTCAGCCGCCATTTTGTTTTTGACGCAACGTAACAAAACGGCCATTTTAGTTGATTCCAACAACTCCCGAGACCCTAACCCAAACAGGGGTTTCTAGAAAAAATATTATTTTTTTCGTTACCATAGTAAGTTTTTACCGAGTTTGCGTCAAACCGAGTTGCGTTTTACCGAGTTTGCGTCAAACGCAACGCACCGTAACCATAATAACAAATGCAAACAAACGTAAAAAAATTAAATTGCCGAAAAAAACCTCGTAACCGTCAATTACAGAATGAAAGCTCATAAAAGTGCCAAATCCAACAAAAAAACGATTGCCTTCCTACATACAGTAAACCACTTCCACCATCCCCCTCCCCTCTTTTCAAAACAATACACCGCCGACCGAATTATAAAAAAGCCCCAAAACTAAATAATGTCCTCCAAGACAACACAAACCAAAAAACATGAAAATTGGAAACAGTACACCGCCGACCGAATTATAAAAAAGCCCTAAAACTAAATAATGTCCTCCAAGACAACACAAACCAAAAAACATGAAATTCGGAAACAGTGCACCGCCGACCGAATTATAAAAAAGCCCCAAAACTGAATAATGTCCTCCAAGGCAACACACAATGGAAAACCATGAAAATCGGAAACAGTGCACCGCCGACCGAATTATAAAAAAGCCCCAAAACTAAATAATGTCCTCCAAGACAACACAAACCAAAAAACATGAAAATCGGAAACAGTGCACCGCCGACAGAATTATAAAAAAAAAGCCCCAAAACAAAAACATCTTACAGCTCAAATAACCCTCCCCTAAATTACATTGTCATTTTACCTCTGAGCCCCCACTTTTTCCCCTACACCATGGGCTAAATGGCGAGATCTCATGAACCCCGAAGGCTCACAGAAGGTACGGGACCCACTAGAACAGCTGTTGGGAGACAGTAACTTCCTGTCAAGGCCATCCAGCATGTTCTTTAACGTACACAGAGTAACTCTCCCACACACAGGGCAACGGCTTAACATACTAACCGACGGACGGCGGCCTTTCCAAGCCCATCGGTGTCCCCTACTATGAACCGAGTTTGAAAATTTGCCGAGATAAATCTAAACGCTGACAGCTCGGACTCGAACCTTGGAACTACAGATTACAAGCATGGCGCGCAACCGACTCCGCCACTCTCACCCCACCTCTAAATTTTTCATTCTTTCCTGACTCCATCAATTTTCAATCCCACATGCAAAAACTTGCATACTCCCCCACTACATCGGCCCCTAAATATCTTTAATAACTAATTATAAACGATATCCTAACCAATTTTCAAAAAAAAAAAAGCTAGAACATATTAATTATTCCTATCCTACCTATCACTGAACCCCCCATATTAAATATATAATACACACGAACTTTCCTCTAACCATATAGGTATGTTATCCAAAGAAGTCGTCAAGCGAAAATGGCGAAAAAAACCAAACGTAACTTCACACTCTCGTCAAATCACACACATAACACGTGATTCTACATTACCTACCCAAAAGAAACAAATCAAAGAGCCATAGGCCACCAATAACCAACAGTTACGTTTTTACGTCATACTTTACAAATCGACATCATACTTTACACTTCGACGTCACACGCCACTTGATCAATGCCATCTATCGGCTGAGGGCCGTAAACACTACACTGGCCTTTTCATTGTTTCGTAATGAATTACTCTGTTGCGTACAACAAGATTCTACGACTTAGTTTGTTACGAATAACAACAATGAAGTCAACGTAATGAATATTATCGTTATTTACAATGTCTCATCCCCGTTGCCACTCCGCAAAATTCCCTGCCCTGCCCACGGTCAGTAGGGGACACCGATGGGCTTGGAAAGGCCGCCGTCCGTCGGATGGGACGTTAAGCCGTGGCCCCGTGTGCGGGAGAGCCATACCCTGTGCACGTTAAAGAACACGCTGGATGGCCTTGACGGGAGGCTACCATCTGTCTCCCAACAGCTGTTCCAGTGGGTCCCCTCCCCCAACCTTCTCTGAGCCTTCGGGGTCTATGTGACCTGGCCATTTAGCCCATGGTGTGCAAAAAAGTGCTGCTCAGAGGTAAATCAACCCAACCCAACCCAACCCGTTGCCAATGGCATGCGCAGAAACTTCCAAATGGGGTTGACATGTTTATGTATATTTGGGGTTTCTTTCAGGATACGTTTGAATTTCTAATTTTTTCGAGACTTCCTTAGTAAATATGTGGCACTGAGATTCACAAGTGGGGAGTGGTTATACCCTCAACTTTCCTCACAGACACACTTGGGTACGCCTAGGGTTGCCAATCTTCCCACATTATCAATGTTTTTCCCGCTTGTCGTATACGGGACGCATTCCGGATAACGTGCTGGCAGGGACAATATTTTCAATTGTTGACCTCACTCAGTCTAACGTTAATTGTCCATCCGTAATAAATACACAGATTAGCTGTAGAAATAGACTTCAATAATTATTATAAACATCTGAAAAAAAATTATCCCTGTCACAGCGGAATCGAACCAGCAACTTTCTATTTACATGCCAGAGTGTTCTACCGTTAAACCACGAGGCAGACGCTAAATTTTTTATAATAATAATATCTTTATTAAGCCTTAGTATGGTTATATACATAGATTACCCCACTAAGCCATATGGCTTGTCAGCAGGATAAGACGCTGTCTATCAGAATAAGACCAATAAATCTTTCACTGAGATGTGGCGGATCTTGCGCCATCTATACTTCAGGAGAGACAACTTTTCCAATTGTTGCTAATGATTTATATGTTAATGAAGATATGGATGGATTTTTAATAATAACGCTTAAGTGTGATTGACGTCCTCATTAACATCTAAATCATTAGCACCAATTGGAAAAGTTTCTCCTGAAGTATAGATGGCGCAAGGCCCGCCACATCTCAGTGAGAGATTTACAGGAACTGAAACGTTATGTTAGGGTCTGATGCGTGGTTTAATGGTAGAGCGCTATTGCATGTATCTAAAGAGTTGCGGATTCAATTCTTGCCATAGCAGCGATAATTTTTTTCAGATGTTTGTAAAATTATTGAAGTCTATTTCTATAGGTAATCTCTGTATTTATCATGGATGGACAATTAACGTTAGACTGAGTGAGGCCAACAATTGAAAAGATTGTCCGTGTCAGCACGTCAAGAGGACGCAGTTCTTTCTCAAAAAACCCGTAAGGAGAGAATTCCATTCTGTGTGAACCAGGGTTCGGTTCTGTGTGAACCAAAGTACGGTTCTGTGTCAGCCAGGGTTCGGTTCTGTGTGAACTAAGATACGGTTCTGTGCTAACCAGGTAGTTTAGGCAAGGATTAAATATCCTCACGCCGAGTTTTGAGGTCGGTAAGGAGATTTCTGTAAAGTACAGAGTTCCACCTCTTCATATAAATGCTTGTCATAGCAAAGAAGCATTCAGATTAAATTTGAGTTGATATTGGAAAAAGTCTAAAAGAACATATAGGAAGCTAAATCATTCTGATCTTCAACGCAGCTAAGCTTCAAGAAATCGAGCACATTCGCATATATAAATATATGTGCGAATGTAAATAAACTTTGTGGTCTATCCACTACTCTTGTGCTTTAGTTTTTTTCTCATCTTTCTACACGACATTTAGCACAGCACGTCTGAGGCACATCTCAGCATGGGTGTAAAGCATCGCGAACCTGCGGATTTACTTAGGTAATGGTGAATGTTAATTAAGTGGACAAACTGATCTTCCCCCATAAGTGCGTCGAAAAAATCGACACCTCCCCTTCCCAACTGCGACGCACGACATTTGGCTCAATCGCGACAGAACTGTTGTTGATGTGCGGAAGAAAATTTCCATTGTGCTAAAATAAAAAGTTTAATAAATTTCCGCTGTGCTAAAGAAGAAAAGGTGTAAGGAGTTCAGAATATTCTGAATCTGTGTTATTCATTCCTTAAAAGTGAAGAAGCTGCAAGCTGTTCGGTGAACTAAGCCTCATCCAATTCAGTGGTCTAGAGCAGGGATAGGCAAACTTTTTTTGCAAAAGGGCCAAATAGTAAATGCCAAGTTTTCCTCTGCGGGCCAAGAGGAAAACTTGAGGATATTTATATAGGTAAACCTACTTAAATAACAAGAAAAAAATTTTTTTTCACCAATTGCAAAAAGAGGCGGCGGGCCGTAGTTTGCCGACCCCTGGTCTAGAGGGTTCAATTTCCACGAGTTTTATCGTCGTCGAGATCCTTGCTGATTGTGACATGAGGCAAGGTTCGTTACTGCGGAAGAGGGTCCTCATTGTGGAAGGAGACTCCAGTTCCAGCAAACAAGGGAGCAGAAGCCGATCTTCGTGAGAGTAAAAGGTCTGTGGTTTTTCGGCCTTTTTTCATTTTTGTATAAGTTTTGAGTTCCCAATGATGCTGAGGAATCGAGATAAAACCAAGGGTGAAACTGAGGGCAGGACAGGAGCGTTGATTTAACCTGGCACATTGAAACTGGGGAAAGTTGGGAAGTTAGCGAAATTAGAAGGATTGATAGCGATTTTGGGAAGAGGGTGCTAGCGGATGTGATTCGAATCCGGTCAAATGAATGTTTCATTCTCAGAGATGGAATATGAGATGATGAAGAAGCGTAGAGAGAAGGAAGAAAGGAGATTGGATAGAGAAGAAAGAAGATTGGAATAGAGACTAGTCTGCTGCCATTATATAATATTCATCAAAGAATTATTAAAAAGGTTTTTAATTATGAATATTTGGGACAGATATGTAATCCTTTTTTAAACATTAGGCAACTTTATATACAGGGTGAATCTGAAAAAGTGGGCAAAACTTTACGGGGTGGTAGAACGCAGCTAAACGAGCAATATTCGTCATAGAATGTATGGTCGGAACGCAAGCGGTGAGAAGTTAAAAGGTAGTTTTCCACTGTCACATTTAAAGAATGAACACAAGAAGGAGAGGAGATACTTTAGAAAACATTTTGTTAACAGGAATGTAATTGAGGTACATGCTCAAAGAAATTGCTCAAAAGAGCTGCCGCCAGCTGTAATGCTGGCTTCACACCTGCAGGATAGGGACCGACGCACATTTGCGAAGACACCAGGCATTTCCCGAATATCGCCGGCAACAACGGCGATCCTGGCGACTAGATCCATATCGGTTTCAATGGGGCACTCGTAGATTAGGCTTTTCATATGGCCCCACTCTCGGCAATCCACGGTAGAAATGCCGTTGGGATCTTTTATACCATTTCCAACGCCACCTAGCGGCTCGCCGTTTGCGTTCCGCCCATACTTTCTATGACGAATATTGTTCGTATAGCTGCGTTCTACCACCCCGTAAAGTTTTGCCCACTTTTTCAGATTCACCCTGTATATAGAATCTTAATGTTTTAGTGTTCTTATCAAGACTGGTTTAAACCAAAAGAAATGAAATTTAAATCTAGAAAAAAAAGGACTTTTCTTTCATGTTCCAAAGGCCAACAAAAACCTTTTGCAACATCATTTTATTTTCAAATCACCAAAACTGTTTAATTCTTTAGATCATAGCCTTAGGAATGAAAAAAAACAAACTATTCTTTGTTTAAAAGATAATTTAACAAATATATTGGTAATATTATTTATTCTGAAAGCCTTATTTGTTTCAATTTTTGATTTCAATTCAGCTCTATATTTTGAGAAAATAGCAAATTTTGGGATTATCAACTCTAATTGCTAATTTTATGTAGTATGTCATATCTAGCTGTGAATTGTTGCCTGAATTTCATTTAGGAGTGAATTTGGTAGCCTGGACGGGTTTAATCCTCTTGGCCCAAAATGTAAAAAACAATATTTTTTAGTTTTGATTTTTCTAATTTTATTTATCTGTTTTTTTTTTTTTTTCAGTTGTATTATTGTTTATTATTCGATGTTCTTATCCACATCTAGACTGAATGCTTTTTCGAAGATACGTATTATAAATTTGTAAGAAATATTGCTGTTAAACTGGATGATGAATAAAATTATTATTATTATTTATAGAAAGAAGAAAGAGATAGGGAAGAAAGAAGAGAGAAAGGAAAAAGAGATAAGGAGATAGAAGAAAGAGATAGCGAAATAGAACTTAGGCCATTAGGTATAGAAGAAGGAAGATGTAAAAGATATGGAAAGGGCAAAAAACAGTAGCCAAGGAAGTGAAAGTTTAGTGGATTCGGGAGATCTAAAAAAGAAGATACTAAACCCTACTAATTATCCTTTACCGAAGAAAGCGGAGGAATTACCAGTCGAACCAATAGAGAAACTATTTAAACAGTAAGACATAATGGATGACTTGCAAGGAATGTTGGTACATCCACAGCTAGGGGAGAGAGCACGAAACATTTTTACTCTGTTGAGTGAGGTGGAAATTCAAGATTATGGAAAAATTAAATCTGCAGTGTTGAAAGACAGTCAGTTGACTCTGTTGTAGTACAAAAGGAAATTTGATAGCATGTTCAAGTTCTCTACGGAAACTTGGACTCAATTTTCATCTCGATTGAATATTCATTTTAATATATATAAATTTAATACATAGTTATTTTAATATATATAAATTTAATACATAGATCAAAGACATAGTGTCTTTGATCCTGATTAATGTCTTTAAAGAACTGTAGTACTAAATGCCAGCATTTAATTCTTTGTGATTCTTTGCTGTGGTTGAGTAGTGATTTTAGAGTAATAATATTAATTCCTATTTTGTTGATATTCATTTTTAGTACCTGTCTTTGGTTATTATACTTGGGAGAGTTTAGTAGAATATGCTCAACGGTTTCAATCTCCTGACAGTCTGAACAGTTAGGAGAGGTGGTTTTTTTTAAGAGAAGTAAAATTTTATTTGATAGAAGATGCCCATTTATCAGTCGAGTAATTTTGGTTTGCTTTCCTTTGCTCAAGAGCTTTAGGCTTTGGTTGTATCCAATGTGATTTTCCGTAATCAGTTGCCTATGATTTTATTTGTTAAATGTAGTAGTTTCTTCTATGTATTTTATAAAGGTATCTGTCCTGACTTTTTCATTTTGTTTTTGTAGAGATTCATAGCGAAGGTAATATTTTATATTTATTCCTTCTTCTGTTGCTCTTTTCACTAATGCGTCTGCTTTCTCATTGCCTGGAACTCTTATGTGCGCTGGGGTTCATTGTAAAGTTATTTTTTTTTCTATCACTAATTAATTTATGGATTTCCTCTAGAATTTTCGCAGGGAATATTGTCGAATGTTTAGTGCAGATTTCGCTTTGAATTCTTTGAAGTGCTGATTTGTTATCAGAGAAAATTATGTTCTCTGTGCACGTATGTTTTTGACACAGTTTTAAGCATTCAAAAATTACTGCAAGTTCTGCATTAATGATGTTCGGATTTTCATCTAGTTTAATCATTATTTCTTCCTTAGTGAGGGGACAATAAATAACGCACGTTGTAGTTTCAGGATCTGTATATTTTGAGCTACCTATGTAAAAGCATAATTTATTTTTTTCAGCATTTGTTATGATGTTCACTATGATATTGAGGTTGAACTTTTTGCTGACTTCTTGTTTATGGAAGAAAAGTCAATTCCATTTTCTATTGCTGGGCTGCTCCAAGTCCATGTAGGAGGGGTAGCAGACATATCTGATTTATTTTTTTCATAAAGTTTCTTAATAATTTCATATGTAGGGTGTGATCTGATTTTTTTTATGAGTGGCATATTTGGTGGACTTTTAAGTATTTGTCCTATTAACAGTTGTAGATGATGCTTAACTGTTAGATGGCTGATATTTTGCATAAGTATGTAATGGCTTCTGATATTTATCGTTTCAATTCCAGCTGTAGCTAGGACGGAAATGTTTGATGTGGTATTTAGCAGCACCAGACATATTCCAAGAGCCTGATTTTGCAGCACTTCCTGCGGTTGTAGTTTTTGTGATGGGACCGAGTCCAGTATGTAGTTACCGTAATTTAGCCTTGATCTCAGTAAACTTTTATAAACACCTATCATTTGATGCTGGGGAAATTAATAATATTTCTTCCTTCTTTGGTTTACTTTTTTTATTTGTTCTTTGCCATTTAGTTTCATATCAACACCTAGATATTTTTGCTTTCTTACCTGCTTAATCCTGTATTCATCGATCTTTAAGTTATGACAGGGTCGTCTTTTTTGCTAATTGGCAGTACTACTTTCTTAGCAGGTTCTATTTTAAGACCCCATTTATAGCAGTAATGATGAAGTTTGTCCAGGCAATTTTGAATCTTTTCTTCTAATGTGTGAAAGTGATAGCCAGAAGCCCAAATGCAGATGTCATTTCATCTTAGGGGGTATTTTCTTATGTAGGTCGGCAAGAAATACGTTAAAAAACACCGGTGCTAAGACATTCCCTTGTCGAACCCCACGAGTCACAGTCCTTTCTTCTGAGAGGTGTGTTCCAAATTTTAGATTAGTTTTTCTTTTAGTGAGACAGTTTTCGAAAAAAGCAAGCACGTGTCCATCGACTCCTATATCTCTCAGTTTAGGAATCAGTCCTCTGCGCCATACTTTATCGAAGGCTCCTTTGAGATCTAAAAAGACTGCTACCATGGGGCAGCCAAAGGCTATGCTAGTTTGCGCCGCAAGGCTTAGCTCCAGAATACTGTGCGCTGTGCCTCTGTGCTGTCGGAAACCTGCTTGAGTGTTATACAAAGTATTGGTTCTATCTAGCAGCCATTCTAATCTGTTCTTGATCATTTTTTCTATTATTTTGAGATTTGTGGACATTAATGTGACAGGCCGACAGCTTTCCATTTTTTGATGATTTGTTTCCTGGTTTCGGTACTGGAATGATAAATGCTTCATTTCATTTGGATGGAAATTCATTTTTCGCCTAATAATGGTTAATTATTTTCAATAGATTACTTATAGCCGTGGGTGATAGATTTTTCATTATTGTATTGGAGATATCATCAGGCCCGGTAGAAATTTCGGTTTTAGGGAATGAATGGCTCGATTGATTTCTTCATGAGTAAAATTTTTATTTAGAACTTTGTCGAAATATTGCTTTTCTGTACTTTGATTATTTTTTAATTTAAAAATCCAGTTGGCTATTTTCTTCTGATGTTCTATGTGACTAACTGTGTCAGGAATCTCACCAAGTTTATGAAAATAATCCACAATGTCATTCGCTGAGGTCGTAGCATTCGTAGGTCCTTCATATTACAAGGAATGGAGTGACCAGAATTCAATGACCACCTTAGTGTAAATGCTGATAACAGGCTATTTTATTTTTGACAATGCATTTTGAATAAAGATTTAATCCGATATGTTTTGTGCATTTAATTTACCAATAAGTTCATATATTATATCACCTTATAATAATTTGGTATTGGAAATTGGTAAAAAAAAGTCAAACCCCTTGTTATAAGCTACGAGGAGATCGATGCGCTTCGATTTCCAGCATTACTGCAGCTGTTCTCGTCTATTCTATTTAAGATCTAAATGTGGACATTTTCTGTATATTTTATTCATTTTGATTACCTGCCCTTTCGTAGAAATTAAATAGGGAATCTTACTTTCTGAATTATTCTCGCATATTGCAACTGAAAAATATATGCTCAGCCAAAAGCTGTTAAAACAAAAATTTCCTGTTTTTGTCGCAAAATATTGCCGTTTTGTGATTTGGTGATAAGGCAGCAAAATAGTAAAAAAAAAAAAAAAAAAAATACCCCTCAAGCAGCTGCTTGCCACAGAGGTCTGACAGGAGCCTGTCAGTTTATATGCCAGAGTAGAAGGTCTGAGAGGATGGCAGGCCCTCAGCAGAAAAACGACACAAACAGCCATGCCTTTGCCCAGGTCCATTAGATCAGTAGCCAAGCGCGCTAACCACTCGGCCACAGGAATGCCATAGGAAAAAGACGTTTAATAAACTCTAGAAAAAAGGTATCTTTCACACGTATATTATCAATGCATCAAATTAAAATGGTTACAAACAGGGCTTTGTAAATCACCACATGGCCACTCTCTTTTCATTACGAGTTATCTACAGTTGATGAAATGCGAGATAAGCAAGTTATTTAAGGAATTTTGAAGCTACCAACCCTAACCGTGTGTATCCACTTTTACCCTGTAAGTTGGGGTTTAGTGATAGTATGAAGTTTTAATTTTTGCAAATATTGTTTTCGCTTCTAGGAAAAAAAAATAGCTTTCTTCTAGCATTGCTGAGCTGCATATTATCTAGAGGTAGAATCTGTTTTTAACCTCTGTATTGTCCATAGTAGATATATATATATACGAGTATATGTTATATCTCGCATTTTGACACACCTCTGTAATTTTGCGGATCAGTTTATCATTTGTGCAAAGTTCGTATGGATTTTAGTGTGCCAGATATGCTTTCTGAGTATTTATTAATATTTGTTGTATTGTAGCGTATTTAAAAGACGAATATCAAAAATATATATATTGAAATTAAATGCTTAAGTTACTGCCTATCCGTTAGAGGTGGTCATAAGCCTCGGTTCTGTAGCGATCCATTTAGAGACGTATAAGATACTCATTTTGCTCGGAAATGATTCTTCACAAATAAATTATTTAGTAATCGAGATCCTTGCAGTAGTTTGTCAGATGGCCTCTGGGATACTAAGGGAATCAAGGAATTTTCTTCCGGGAAAAGAAAATGGGACAGTATGCAATTTATGGTTACAAATACCACCATTCTGTTGTTTTTTTTTTCACAACATAATGATATGTTGCTGTTTGCAAAACCACATGCTCTCTAGCAGTTGCTAGTCAAAGCAAAAAAATTTTTTTCTCAGTGAACAGAAAATTCCTAAATTTAGGTGGTATATATATAGCTCAGTCAGTAGCACACCTGGTTTGGAATCTGTAGTCCCCAGGTTTGTGTCCTAGCTGGGCTAGCATTGAGATTTATCTCTACAAACTCTCCCTTGGTCACTAGGGGCTTGGAAAGGCCACGGCCATTTCCCCGTGTGTGAGAGCAATTCCTGTGCACATTATAGAACATATTGGATGGCCTTAATGGGAGGCTACCATCTGTCTCCTAACAGCTATTCAGTGGCTCTTCTTCCTCCAACCTTCTCTGAGCCCACAGTGTCTTTGCAACCTGGCCGTTCACCCATTCTGTGTAAAAAAAAAAGTGACAGAGGCAAAATAACCAAACTCTCTCTAAATTACTGCCATAAAAATTAACACTGGCAATTGTTTAATATATAGCTACTTTTGCCACCTTTTTTTTTACAAAAATAGCCTGCTAAAGTAAACCCGTCCATTATAGTCTCAAAACTGGAGATTTTCTGGAAATATGCAGCAACAAGGTTATGAGCAATATTTTTGGTTCCATATTTGACTGATTCATTCCATTTGATGACTTTTCATTATAATGCACCTGATAAATTTATATGAAATGAGAGTTCATGACTTTACAATTAAATATGTATAAAGTTTTAATATAACTTTATTAATAGTGCATATTCCATATCATTTTATTTGTTAAATTAGTGATAAAAATGATGACCATTACTAACTAGTGTGAGGAAGCAGAATAAGGATTTTTTTGTTTTTAATATTTTGATAACATTCAAACATACAAATATAAATTCTTGTTTCATATGAATCTGCATGTCCCAGTATATAAAAATAAGCCACAAGAAATAAGGTTACCTAGGGAACGAATCAACAAATTATGAAATGCTTTGCACATTTGTCAAATATATCCTTCTGCAGTAAAATGGTCTCTTTCAAAGATTATTTTCATTGTTTAACATCATAAAAGTTAAACATAACATAATGCAAACCAACAAAAGCAATGCAAAATCTTTTTAAAATGCACTTCAAATCTGCATTAAGAAAATGCCCATAGATTAAATCTAGTCAGATGAAACTTTCTTCCAGGTAACACCTAATTGTGTTCATACACACAACACTATTTCAATATATCCGTGCACCCTGACCAACTCACAACTCCATAGACTTAATATTAGGTAGCAGTATAGTATTGTATGATAATGAGTTTGTTACAAAATGTTAGCCATTAATCATAATTCCTAAAATAGTTTTTATATTTATCAATTAAAAACACAGCTTTTTAATGTTTTTCTGATTCCTCAAAACTGTTTAATGAAGTAGTTATACTAAATAGTTACTTGAATGCTAAATACAATTAGAATAACATTAAAATTCTCTGTTATTGAGCAATAAAATTTGTAAATGGTAGATAGGTAGTCACTGGAATTAGAGCTATGCACCAATCCCCTTTGATGATGCATAGAACCTGCCAGGCCTAGCACCTAATGTCGGACCCTACCTTCTCGTGGTGAAGACTGTTAGTACTTTCCAAAGAGATACTCTTTTGTGGAAGTAAACGGTAGGGGAGGGCTTCCAGATTGTGTGGCCTACTGATCTGGACAAATATGGCTATTTTTCTTTTTCTTCTGCCCTGCTGAGGAGTGGTCAACCACACAGGGTCCTGGTACTGACCATATAAACCTACTGGACTGGACTGAAATATGGCTCTGAGCTTGATTATGGATCCTGAATTTGCTGCACTGGTGGACTTCTGTGAAGGGAACATCTTCCACCGTATTTTCTGTTTGTAGGTTGACAGCCCCAAGTGAATAGATTCACAGGTTATGTTTATCAGCTGGTGGATAATCCTGAGCAAAGGCCATCGCAGGCACCTGAGCTCTTTGCTTCTATTGGCATCATCAAATTCGACATTGGAGGAAGTCTTCCAGTGTAGATGGCTATATCCTTTAGTGGTGGGGGAACGGGTCTTTGCCCCATGTCTGCGATTAGGGGGCTGTTTGATATTGTCGGCATTCCCTCTCTCAATAAACATAGTTTCTTTAAACATCCCACTAACCATTTTCTCTCCATAGGTAATTGGAATGTGAGGACTCTGCACAGAGCTTTTTCTCTTGATATCCTCACACAAGAATTCCGCCATTATAATTTAGATATTCTCGGCTTGCAAGAGACCAGATGGACAGATAAAGGTCAAATTATTAAAAATAATCTTAAATTTCTCTTTTCAGGGAAGGATGACAATAAGCATCACCAAGGCGTGGGTCTGCTTCTCAGCAGACACGCTAGTGATGCTCTTCTAGGATATGAATGCATTGATGAAAGGTTTACAGCAAAATTACAGACAAGCATTAAAGACTTGAATGTTATCTGCTGTTATGCCCCCACTGAGGAGGAGAAGGATAGGTTTTATGGACAACTTCATGATATTTTGAATTCTGTCAAGAAAGGAGATATTACCCTTGTTCTTGGTGACTTCAATGCCAAAGTTGGTACTGACTCTGACCTTTGGGGAGGAGTAATAGGCCCTTTTGGTATTGGTAGCTGCAATGGCAATGGGCAACATCTCCTACAGGTAAGTAAACTCAATGGTTTCAGAATAACTAACACTTATTACAAACACCGCGACATACATAAGTAAACATGGGTTTCACCTAATGGGCTGCATAAGAATATGATTGATTATATATTAATTAACAGCAAATGGGCTAGTTCTGTTAGGAATACCAGGGCATATAGGGGAGCAGAAATTGGATCTGACCATTACCTTGTTAAAAGTGTCTTGCAACTTAAAAATTGTTGTGCTACAGTTAAAAAATGTGCCTTTAATACTGAAGCTCTGAAACACCCAGTTATAGCTAAAGCTTACCGTGATAGGTTACTTAGTCGTTATGACAATCATGGTTTGCTTACTACTGAAGTTGAGGAAGAATGGGACCATTTTAAACAGGCTTTTTTTGGAAACTAACAATACCTTAATCAGTGTCATTAATCAATATCCTACTAGTCCTAATAGAAAGCATTACAGAGAACTTAATAAATGTGTAAAGGATCAGTTAGCTGCTGATAAGAATCTTTGGCTAGATGACTTGGCTGACAAAGCCAAGGAAGCAGTTAGACAGCACAACAGCAGAAAGCTGTACCAGATTTTAATGTTTTGTGTGGTAGAAAATGGACAGGTATACAGGGATTGAAGGATAAACAAACTAAGGTTATAGAAGGTGAGGATTCTGTGATGTCTAGGTGGGCTGAGCATTTCAGTGATGTTCTAAACAATGTGGTTAGTTCTACTCCCATTGTTTCTAATGATGATAGATGCATTACTGGCTTTAATCTTGGCCCTATAACACAATCCGAAGTTATTTTGGCTATTTCCAAACTTAAACTTCATAAATCCCCAGGGGTAGATGAAATTACTATGGAAATGCTTAGAGCTGGGAATGATTCAGTTACCACTTGGATGACTGAAATTTTGAATATCTTTTATGATAAAGACATGATTCCTAAGGATTTTACCAGAGCTATTATTATCCCTATTTTTAAAAAGGGTGATTGCAGTTCTGATAACTATAGGTATATCAGCCTACTTTCTGCTCCAGGGAAATTTCTTTGCATGATTGTGCTCGATAGAATGAAGAATCTGGTTGATGGACAATTGCATGATGAGCAGTAAGGATTCAAAAGTGGCAGGGATGTGTAGATCAGATTTTTTTGCTTAGACAGATTCTTGAGAAATGTTTAGAGTTTCAGAAACCTTTGGTTGCTAGCTGTGTTGATTTTAAAAAGGCTTTTGACTCTGTTGATCGTCATAATTTGTGGCTGATTGTGAGATCGTATGGTATACCAGAGAAGTTAGTTAACATAATGAAAGCTCTCTATAATAACACTGATTCATGTGTGAGAGTTGGTAAGGCTTGTAGCAACTGGTTTAGCATTACTTCTGGTGTTTGACAAGGGTGCATTTTGTCTCCTTTTCTCTTTAGTTTGGTTATTGATTATATTATGCAAAATTTACTTCAAGAGAAACATTTAAACCCCTTAAATGGGCTGGAGGTATGAAAATTTCTGATTTAGATTATGCTGATGATTTAGCCCTTTTGGCAAATGATGTTGATGAGATGAACTGTGTCATTCGAGCTGTTGATGAAACTGGTAGTAGAGTAGATTTGGTTATAAACAGAGAGAAAACTAAAGTGATGAAAATTGGTCATCAGGCTGTGATTCAGTTAATCTGAATGGTTGCAATCTTGAGCAGGTGTCACAGTTTAATTATCTTGGGTGCTATGTAACAGATAATGGTGATGTGCAGCATAAGATTAAGAGACGAATAGGGATTGCTGCTGGGACTTTTAAGAATCTATGGAGAGTGTGGAGAAATAGGTGTATAGACTTTAAGACTAAAATTAGACTGTATAATAGTTTGGTTCTTTCTAGGGTTAGTTATGGTAGTGAAATTTGGACACTTTGTAAACAAGATAACAGGAAACTAGATGCTTACTCAATATCTTGGGCATTAGGTAGTTCAACTTTGTAAGTAATGATGAGGTTAGGCAAAAGAGTTGTCAACCTCTTTAAGCAGCATATTGTGCAGAGAGACTTCAGTGGTTTGGCCATGTTGTTCATATGGATAATTATAAATTGGTGAATAGGGTTATGAACAGTGTGCCTAAAGGCCTCAGAAAGAAGGGGAGACCTAGGATGCAGTGGGGCAGACAATGTCAAACAGGATTTTATTAGAATTGGTGTACAGTGGCCAGATGCAGCAGATGTAGCTCAGGACAGACTTGCTTGGAGAACTAAATTGCACAACTACTAATTGCAATTGTCTGGTTGGACCTCCGTAGCCCATTAGTGCTTGAGGATGATGATCCTTCAACCTACACGCATATCGAAAGTTTTTAGGAGAAAGCTCGAAAGCTTTTTGGAACAAGAGCAGTGCTCCATCTTCAGTGAAGTGACACTGTATGATGACATTAGGGTTGCTGAGAGCCTCTTTCTACATGTGAATACTTCCTTTAGTGTCTCGGCCACAGGTGGGAATGAGTAAGGTCATTATTTCAATGGCTTCTCGAACCCTTTTGCCAAAACATGTTTTAATTTTTGTTATGGTTTTGGTTTCATTAGCTTGAGAGCATGGCTGAATGTTGGGATGAATGATAAAAATAATTCTAGACATATTGAAATAGTTTTATGGAAGAGAGCAAAAATCCAAAAAAAAAAATGAAAGTTAAGGTTACATATTTCATAATTACTTCCAAAATCTTCCTATTTTTAAATAGCAGGTTTGGTTACTTTTTTGTTGAATTTCAAAACTTTAATAAAGAATTTGTTGATAATAGTTTAAATCAAATTTGTAAACTTAAATCAGGGAATTGCTTCAGCTTAGAGTAATGTTAGCAAACAAATCGAAAATACTGTATATCACTTTTAAGAAATGGTGAGCTGATTGATGGTTTTAACAAATTATATTCCAGTAATAAATAAGCACTTTGATGTTGATTTCAATTTTAGAGGAAAAATTGTCTTGAGCCGGGTGGGATATGAACCCATGACCTCCTGATAGCATGTCAGGTGCTCTGGACCACTGAGCTACCGGCCGCTAATCAAGATCTCCTCTAATTAACGCTATGAACATTCCCTTTCTGTCACATATAGGCGTTATTTTAGGCACTTTTAAGCCCTAGTGGCTTTTTATTTGCCAATAGATGGAAAGCATGTCTTACAAGTATGCTAATGATAATAAATATTGAGATAAACTCAGATAAACTCGATGGTTCAACATCCAGTAATAAATAGCCACTTTGACGTCGATTTCAATTTTAGAGGAAAAATTGTCTTGAGCCGGGTGGGATATGAACCCACGACCTCCTGATTACATGTTGGCAGCCGGTAGCTCAGTGGTCCAGAGCACCTGACATGTTATCAGGAGGTCGTGGGTTCATATCCCACCCGGCTCAAGACAATTTTTCCTCTAAAATTGAAATCGTCAAAGTGCCTATTTATTACTGGATGCTGAACCATCGAGTTTATCTGAGTTTATCTCAATATTTATTATCATTAGCATACTTGTAAGACATACTTTCCATCTATTGGCAAATAAAAAGCCGCTAGGGCTTAAAATTGCCTAAAATAATGCCTATATGTGACATAATGGGAATGTTCATAGTGTTAATTAGAGGAGATCTTGATCGGCAGCCAGTAGCTCAGTGGTCCAGAGCACCTGACATGTTATCAGGAGGTCGTGGGTTCATATCCCACCCGGCTCAAGACAATATTTCCCCTAAAATTGAAATCGATGTCAAAGTGGCTATTTATTACTGGATGTTGAACCGTCGAGTTTATCTGAGTTTTTCTCAATATTTATTAAAATTATATTCGCACTTAATAAAATATGCTTCAAATGAAAAATAGAAAATATTATTTTTGAAGCTTTTAAATTACATATTTTTTTATGATATGTGTAAAAAAAAGTTTTCAAGTGGATATTTCTGTTTCTTTTAAATTAAAATTTTTTTGTTGAATCGAAAACATAGACATCTTGGGCCTCACATTTCAGGTCCTGTCAATGTCTATATTCAGTGAGGACTCTGGAAGGGTTAAATCCCATAATTTCCTCTACGACACATTATTTCACATTACCCTCACCCAGAAAGACAAATAACTGAAGGTCACTACAAATATCTCATTGTTAGTCTAATATTGCATTTCTATATCGTATATTTGTCATTATGTTTCACTGGGCAGTGCCACCTCTTGACTGAGAACCACGAATTGGCTACAAAAAGAATTGAGGGCTTGGATATTATTCACACATAGTTTTGGCACCTTCCTAAGACAATTCAAATGGCACCAATTTGTCGGTGTGCTTTAATACTAGATTTTTCTAACAAAATCCACATGTAGGATTTTTTTTTATAAGTTTTATCTTTTATATAACAGAATTCGTTTAGTATTTGTTATGACAGCCAGGACTTTGGGTGCAGGGTCTAGAAGCTTTGCTCTGGGACCAGCCAAATTCTGAAATTTCAACAAATTATTTTTTATTTTAATATAGCTTAATCTTTCATAAAAATTTCTGTTTTATTCATAATAAAATCTAAATGTAGTCCAAATTTCTAAATTAATCCTTGGAGGGTCCCTATCGATTATATATTTTGACAGTGGTTATATTTCTGTGTTTAGTATAACACAGGAAACTTTGATTTAAAAAAATAGAAATTACCATTTGAAACATACATATATTTTATAAAAATACCTAATTCAAGTTTGAAAAAAAATACTTTTTTTATTTGATTTATATTTTATTAAACTATAATATAAATAATTTGTTAAAGTGATCTTAAGCCATTTTCTAGATGTAATATATAGCAAAGTCTATTTACATGTTCTAGTTTTTTGCTTTCGAGCAGTCCCCTTATTTAAGCTCGCAAGTTTCATCTAAACTGTTGAAAATGTTTTTTCTTGAGGTTTCGAAATTCTGAAAAATTAACCAAAAACTTCTGTTTTTAAAATCTGAGAATTTTGAAAGCAATTACGAAGTACATGCACCTATAGATCAATAAATGGTTTGCAAAAATTTATTGATTTATAGGTGTTAAATAGTCAACAGGTAACTCTGTGATTGTCATTTATTGTTTAACCTTTTCACTACCATACTGTCCCAAAATGGCCGAGATTTCGAATGGACTCGCCAACCATGTTATTCCTTCCTCTTTAACCTCCTACCTACAGTTGGGCCAGGATGTAGTGAAAGGGTTAAATCATTAATAACATTAAATAGCATGAAGTGACTTCATTATTTATTTCCATTTTACTCAGCACAATAAAAAAGAAATAGTTGCCACCTGAAATCATAGTTGGTGCCAAATGTAGGTGCCGAAAATCACAGGAAGAGTGAAAAGTCATACCAAGTGGGAAAAAGGCAGTACTAGCATTAGTTCAATGGTAGAATACCCTGGCATGTTTGTAGAGATGTGGGTTCAAGTCTCATATGTCAGCAAAATTTTTTCCACAAACATTTATTGATTTATAGACGTTAAAAGGTCAACAGGTAGCTGTGATTGTCATTTATTGTATATATACGTTTTTTTTTTTTCATATTAGTCTTTTTCTGCTTTAAACCAATTTCAGTATGCTTAAAATAATTTTTATCATTCATCCTGTCATTTATTGTATAGCTTTCTGAAAATGAAACCAAAACCATAACTTGTTTGTGCAATTCAACTGCTTAAAGTAGATCATGGCTTCAGCAAAATGCTGATGGCATGAGTAGCCATATGTGGGCACATTAGTGTGCTGTGTATAGTCATCAACATTATCTTTTAATTCAGTTAGTATTTTATCTATACTTTTATAATTTAACCTTTGTTTTTATTTCATAGATTTATATGATATTATCAATCATTCAGAGTTATGCTTCATCACTAGTTATGACAATGGCTAGCTAATAGCTTATTGATATATTTTTTAAAGTTGCATTAGGTTATATTATACTCATTATGAGTGAAACACAGTGAGTAAGAATAATAAAATGATTCATTTTCACACTATCACTGTTTGGACAATTATTGTCTCCTATGATATAGCATGAAATGCTGAAATGATTTCATTGAAATATCATTTTAAATATCATGCAGTTATAAGCTTAGTTGTTCTATTCATCACTACATACCATGAAGATAAACAACAGGCTCCAATTGAACAAATGAACGTTTTTTGTGCATCAGCGGACAAAGATAATTACTATGGCAATGCTATTGGGATTGGTGAACTGCCAACAGTTAGAACTCCACAGCGGCTGAGTGTCAGGGTCGTTAGCAACTAGACGAGTGTACCATATAAGGATTATTTTCCCATAATGGTAAATATAACAACTAAGCTTATAACTGCTGTACAATATTTAAAACAAATCATTTTAAAATCTCAAGCTGCAACACAGGAGACATTAATTGTCTAAACAGTGATATTGTAAAAATAAATAATTTTATTGATCAGGTTTTTCAAAATTAAGTATCAGTTGCATTGTTGGTTCTATTTTTCCATCATATTACTACGAAAAAGTGTTATTAAAATCAGTATGTTTATAAATTTGTATAAATTTTTTTATTTTATAAAATTGAAAAAAAAAATTACAGTTGACTTAATATTTTTCAGCACTGTTAGTGTGAAAAGCCTGGACTTTTCTCAAAATATAGTACAGTGAAAAAAATTATAAAAAGAGTAATTTTATTGTTTCAAGTAAAACTTTATTTTTCCATTATTCAGAAATAGCTTTTCTATTCATTATAATTATTTCTGTGTATTAATTTTTTAAACAAGTTTTTATTTGCATTGTCAGGTGTTTTATAATACATGACTCTGAAAAGCCTCATTAAAATTAAACCAGTTGTCTTTTTTGTAAATTATTTTATTTTCATAGAATCCAGAGTTAAATGCTGATTAATTTGACATATAACATGCCATAATTCCTTTCATTAGTTATTTGGTAAAAAAAAGTTCTCAAGTTAAATTGTTTTGACTGAGCATAGTGAAAAAGTAGATGGACCTCTGGATGTGAACCAGTTTTTCAGGCTGGACCATCGAAGTATTAAAGCTCAGTTTTGTTGATTTATTTATCTTCTCTTTATCAGTTAAAACAAAGCACACAACAGAAATTTCAAATCATATCAATTTTGGTTGGGTTGTTTTACCTCTGAGCAACACTTTTTTTGCACACAATGGGCTAAATGGCCAGGTCACAAGGATAGAGAAGGTTTGGGGACAACCTTTAGGATAGAGAAGGTTTGGGGAGGGAAGGATAGAGAAGGATTGGAAAGGAATAGAGAAGGATAAAAGAAAAAAATAAATAAATAAAATGATAGAGAAGGTTTGGGGAGGGGGACCCACTGGACAACTGTTGGCAGACAGATGGTAGCCTCCCATCAAGGCCATCCAGCATGTTATTTAACATGCATAGGGTTTGGCTCTCCCGCACAAAGGGCCAAAATCATAACAAGAGTTGCCTGCAAACAAAAACTATTAAATAATGAAGAGCAGAAAAATGAACCAGAAATATTTTTGCCTAATATCAAATAATTTAGATATCCATTGCAGTTTGCAAAAAAAAAAAGTAAGAAAAAAAGTAATTAAATTTTACAATTAGGGGAGCTGAAATTGGATCTGATCATTACCTTGTTAAAAGAGTCTTGCAACTTAAACTTAAAAAGTGTTGTGCTAGGGTTAAAAAAATTACTTTTAATACTGAAGCTCTGAAAGACCCTGTTATAGCCAAGGCTTACCATGATAGGTTAGTCATTATGACAGTCATGGTATGCTTGCTACTGAAGTTGAGGAAGAATGGGATCATTTTAAGCAGGCTTTTTTGGACACTAATAGTACTCTTTTAGGAAAAAAGGAGCAAAGGAGGCAGAATTATCTGAGTGATAAGGCACTTGAGCTTATTTCAGAAAGAAAGAACTGCAGGAATGTCTTCAATCAATACCCTACTAGTCCTAATAGAAAGCATTACAGAGAACTTAATAAATGTGTAAAGGGTCAGTTAGCTGCTGATAAGAATCTTTGGCTTGATGGCTTGGATGACAAAGCCGAGGAAGCAGTTAGACAGCATAACAGCAGAGAGCTGTACCAGATAGTTAATATTTTTTGTGGTAGAAAACTAACAGGTATACAGGGACTGAAGGATAAACAAGGTAAGGTTATAGAAGGTGAGGATTCTGTCATGGCTAGGTGGGCTGAGCATTTCAGTGATATTCTAAACAATGTGGTTAGTTCTACTCCCATTGTTTGCAATGATGATAGATGCATTTGCTGGCTTTAATGTTGACCCTATAACACAATCTGAAGTTATTTTGGCTATTTCTAAACTTAAACTTCATAAATCCCCAGGGGTAGATGAAATTACTACGGAAATGCTTAGAGCTGGGAATGTTTCGGTTACCACTTGGATGACTGAAATTTGAATATCTTTTATGATAAAGGCATGGTTCCTAAGGATTTTACCAGAGCTATTATTATCCCTATTTTCAAAATAGGTGATCTCACTTCTTGTGATAACTAGAGGGGTATCAACCTAATCTCTGTTCTAGGTAAAGTTCTTTCCATGATTGTGCTTAATAGAAATAGGAATCTGGTTGACAGTCAATTGCGTGATGAGCAATGTGGATTCAGAAGTGGTAGGGAATGTGTGGATCAGATATTTTCACTTAGGCAGATTCTTGAGAAATGTTTAGAGCTTCAGAAACCTTTGGTTGCTAGCTTTGTTGATTTCAAAAAGGCTTTCGACTCTGTTGATCGTCATAATTTGTGGTTGATTGTGAGATCATATGGTATACGTGACAAGTTAGTTAACATAATGAAAGCTCTCTATAATAACACTGAGTCGTGTGTGAGAGTTGGTAAATCTTGTAGCAATTGGTTTAGCATTTCTTCTGGTGTTCGACAAGGGTGCATTTTGTCTCCTTTTCTCTTTAGTTTGGTTATTGATTATGTTATGCTAAATTCACTTCAAGGGAAAGATTTTGGCCTTAAATTGGCTGGAGATACGAAAATTTCTGACTTAGATTATGCTGATGATTTAGCCCTTTTGGCAAATGATGTTGAGATGAACTGTGTCATTCGAGCTGTTGATGAAACTGATATAGAGTTGTATAACAGAGTATAAACAGAGAGAATACTAAAGTGTTGAAAATTGGTCAGGCAGGCTGTGATTCGGTTAATCTGAATGGTTGCAATCTTGAGCAGGTGTCACAGTTTAATTATCTTGGGAACTATGTAACAGATAATGGTGATGTGCGGCATGAGATTAACAGATGAATAGGAATTGCTGCCGGGACTTTTAAGAATCTATGGAGAGTGTGGAGAAATAGGTGTATACACCTAAAGACTAAAATTAGACTGTATAATAGTTTGGTTCTTTCTAGGGTTAGTTATGGTAGTGAAACTTGGACACTTTGTAAACAAGATAACAGGAAACTAGATGCTTTTGATTCCAGATGCTTACGCAGTATCTTGGGCATTAGGTGGTTGAACTTTGTAACTAATGATGAGGTTAGGCAAAGGAATCTTGCAACCTCCTTTAAGCAGCATATTGTGCAGAGAGAGACTCCGTTGGTTTGGCCATGTTGCCCATATGCTTGATTATAGATTGGCGAATACGGTTATGAACAGTGTGGCTAAAGGCCTCAGAAAGAGGGGGAGACCTAGGATGCGGTGAGCAGACAATGTGAAACAGGACCTTATTAGAATTTGTGTGCAGTGGCCAGATGCAGTAGATGTAGCCCAGGACAGACTTGCTTGGACAACTAAATTGCACAGTCTGGTTGGACTTCCATAGCCCATGGCTGCCTGAGGATGAGGATGATAATGATGATTCATATCAAGGAAGAGAATGGATTCCAAAAAAGATAATTTTTTATTCAAAATTGGAGTTATTGTAAATGAACTTCAGAACTGAAAACAGCCACTCAACACTGGTTTGTGAAGCACACAAATTTGATACAACTAACAATTATATTCATTTATGAAATACTTTGTAAAATTTTCACTTGTTAAATATATTAAAATACAAAACCATGGATGCCATACTTGTAGTTGGTTCACTTATAATGTATGAGAGAATTCACCTCTCCAAAATGAAGCACATTGCTTTCTTTGTAGCATACCAAAAAAGTAATCATTCCAATTGCTTCTTCAGTTAAATTCTTTCAGTTCCACATAGAGGATCACATGGTTTGTCATATATAATTCAGGTATTATTAGAATTTAGTAGTTGGTTCACTTATGATGTATGAGAGAATTCACCTCTCCAAAATGAAGCACATTGCTTTCTTTGTAGCATACCGAAAAAAAAGTAATTATTCCAATTGCTTCTTCAGTTAAATTATTTCAGTTCCACATAGAGGAACACATGGTTTATTGTATATAATTTAGGTTTATTAGAATAGAAATGAATAGCTTTTAAAAAATGGAAATAGCTTTAAAGATATCTTTTTTTTTACCTTTAAACTGCAGATACAAATCCTTTGCAATTGCCAAAAAACAGAACTGTAAAAAACAATATCAAATATCACAACAATAGTGATTCAAGGAAATCATTAATCAAAATTTCAGTTAAATTGTGCACCATACAAAGTTTAAATTTGCCTGAAATAAATAGGTGGAGGTTGGCTCAATTGATAATGCACCATGCTCTTCCCGCATTTAATTCCCAACTGTACAAGAGTTATTTATCACTGCTAACACCTGCCCTACTTCGATGATTGGATGTTAAACTATAGCCCCCATAACTTCAGTACATTAGAATTTGAACTGGAATATTAATGCTGAATTACATATAGTACCTAATTCTGAATTTGAAGATAAATACTCATGGTAATAGTGAAATCTGAATCTTTGATCTACGTAGAAAATACTCTTATTGCAATACCCAAAAGTCTGTGCAAGTTAATATAGGTAACATAACCTTTATGCTAATGCATATCACCTTGTCAACCCCATTATAATGCATCTATAATAATAAAAGGAGATGTGTGTGTGTTTATTTGTGGCTACCATAATTATTCACATAATAGGGATAGTAAACTGGAATTTTGACAGGGGCCTAAGAGTAGCATGAGGATGTGCATTGTCAATTATTTACTGGATGGTTAAATAGATGGTTAGAAATAGGTAATTTTTGATAGAGATTAATAGATCATTACACTATCATTATTCCTTTCTGGCCTGATCCTAACAATAACATGATAACAATACATAATGGCATAACACTTATGCCCATATCAAATGTCACATACTCATTAGTGACATGCTGTTCATCTTTCAAAAAATATTGCAATTTTAGTATGGATAGCTATTAGTATATACAGCTGGACATTAGGAAAAATAAAAGAACATGTTTGCAGAAAGTTATGCTGTGTTACTTAATGCTCTTTCCGTGATTGCTACTTACAAGTGACATAACCTATTATTTAAATGCAATTTCACTTCACCATTTAGTTATATGCAGAAATGCACTTTCAAGGAATGATTCTTAAATCCAAAATATTGTCTGGATTACAAAATTCCATACATCACTGTTTAAAAATGTGCTTTTTTTGCTCTCAAAGAAATGCAGTGTACTTTGACTATCTATATTAATTATAAATCAGTGGAAGTATATTATTTGTAAACAGGGTTTTGCATGCATGAATATTTTTAGACTAATAATTTTTGTGGTAATGTATTTAAATATCGTTTTTTATTTTATTTTATTCACTTATCTATGAGGGGATGAAGGGGAGGGGCTCAGTAGGTAGTGCACCAAGCTTGTAATTTTTAGTTCCTAGGTTCAAGTCCCAGCTGGGTCAGCTTGAGGTTTATCTTTGCAAACTCACCACCTCAGTCACCACAGTCAGTAGGGTAAACCGATGGGCTTGGGAAGGCTGTCATCTGTAAAATAAGCCATGGTCCCAGATGCGGGAGAGCCATACCCTGGGAACGTTAAAGAACATGCTAGATGGCCTTGACGGGAAGCTCCAGTGGGTCCCCTACCAAAGTTTCTCTGAGCCTTCAGGGTCCTTATCACCTGGTCATTTAGCCCATTGTGTGCAAAAAAAAATGCCACTCAGAGGAGGTAAAACAACCCAACTTATCTGCAAGAGATTTCATCTGACAGCATCAAAAGGAACATTAATTGTGAGCAGCTTGGAACATTTAAACACATTTTCAGCTCACAGTTCGATTTTATGCAGGAATGTATTTTAAAGAACAATTCTTAAATTTGAAATACTGTCTGCCCACAAATTTCTCTGTATAAAAAATATGGTCTGATATGTGATTTAGTGGTCTAATATAAGAAATCAGAAGGTAATCTTTGACTAAAACAACATTTATCGGTGTCAATAGCAGTTTCAGAAATGATGACAATATTGAGGATAGATCCTGATGTTATATAGACTAATACCAGTTGATGAAAAGGTTTGTAGCCAAATACTGCTGTCAAATAACTATAGTTAAGTACAATAACAAGAACACAACTGAATTTGCTGGTGTTTATTAATATCACTTTCGGCTGCTTAGGGCTGAATATTTTTCAATGCAATGTACTTTATAACACACCACAATTCAATTATTTGGCTGCACACTAGATGTAGCAATATTGTAGGAAGCTAATGCTAAGTTCTGATTAAATATACTTCACAAAAAAAAAACCTATAGAGCATTGCCAGTGGACCATGGATGATTGAAAATGGGTAGCTCGATCAGGAAAATTGACTTTTCAACTTCAAAACACGGATGGGAGGTTGTTTGTGTGTCATAGACCACAATTGTCAAGTCAGGGTGTTATAGGTAGTTGAGGCAGTTTAATGTTCTGGGCATGTTTGTGTGCCATAGACCACAATTGTCAAGTCAGGGTGTTACAGGTGGTTGAGGCAGTTTAATGTTCTGGGCATGTTTGTGTGGACCACCTTGGGTTTGAGACCATCATCGCATAAGGCTACATTGATGTACTTGCTGACCACCTACACCTGTTCATCGCTAGCCATTTCCGATAGTAGGGTGCCTTCTTTCAACAAGATAATATTAGGAGGAGCATTTCAGTGAGTTCACAACCCTCAAATGGCCCTCTCAATCTCTGAATTTGAACCCTATTGAGTATCTGTGGGATGAAATGGAGTGATGCATTTGAGTCCTAAACCCACCATAGACAACTTTATGGATGGCTGTGATAGAATCATGAGTCCCAATACCACATTTCCAACACTTGGACATGTTGCTGTTGTTGTGAGGGTGATAGTTGGATCACACAATATTAGGTGGATGTGTATAACTGTTCTTTCAGTATATGTTTTGGTGTTTGTAGTAAGTGTTAGTTATTCTCAAATCATTAAGTTTACTTACCTGGGGGAGATGTTTTCATTGCCATTATCAATACCAAAGGGACCTATCACCTGCCTTGAAATACCAGAGTTAGTACTAACTTTAGCTTTGAAGTCATCTAGAACAAGGGTAATACATCCTTTCATGACAGAATTCAATAGTATCTCAAAGTTGTTTGTAAGCAATGTATTAGAGTATATTGCATACTCTAATATGTCGTTTTTCTGCTGAGGGCCTGCCATCCTCTCAGACCTACTACTATGGCATATAAACTGACAGGCTCCTGTCAGACCTATGTGGCAAGCAGCTGCTTGAGGGGGTATTTTTTTTAAATATATTGTTTACAAAGAATTTCAAGATACTCTTGTGCATTGTTAGGTGGTTCCTAGGTGGTGGCATAAAAACATAATATTTAGGTTTTTTATTCTGATATAATTTTAAGTTCTATATTTTTTCTGGTTTTAAATTTAGCTGTAAGGAACCTTTCATTAATGCAGTCATATCTAGAAGAGTATCACTAGCATGTCTGCTGAGAAGTAAGCCTATTCCTTAAGGATGCTCCCCAGTTTCCTCCCTGAAAAGAGAAATTTAAGATTTTTTTAGTATATTATATTTAATTGTTCATCTGGTCTCTTGCAATCCAAGAATATCAAGTTTATAATAAATGTTGGAATTCTTATGTGAGGACATGAAGAGAATAATCTCTGCAGAGTCCACACATTCCAAGTATCTGTGGCAAGGAAATGGTTAGTGGGATCTTTAAAGAAACTATGTTTATTGAGAGAGGAAATGCTGACAATATCAAACAGTCCCCTAATTGCAAGCATGGAGCAAACATTTGTTTACCCTTATCTAAAGGCTTAATCCCCCTACAGTGACAGGACTTTCTCTAGTGTAGGTTTGGCAATTCCATAGAAGCAGGGGATCAGGCATCTGCAATATCCTCTTATCAGGATTATTCACCAGCTTATATAATGTGAGAGTTGAGTTGGCCACACTCCCAGTGGAAATGTCATGGATTTCATAGAAATCTCAATGATATCAAGGTCCTCTTGGGCACACAAGCCCAACTGTGTATGCCTACAGAAGACATACAGACAATCGCTGATCTGCAATCCACCATTTATCTTTGATTTGCTGAGACAGTGATGTATATTGTTCAGCTCGCACAGTTGTCACCACTCTCCATTTCAGGCACCACTCTAGAGGCAGTAGCATATGCTTCGTCATGGAATTCTCATTGATTGTCTGCTCTGTCTACCTTCTGCCTGGAAGTATTTTCTGAAAAGACCTTGATGACCACGTCTCACAGTTCCTGCCCCCCTTTATTATCATGGGGATCCACAGTCTTCTTTGGGGCAGTGCTGACACAAATGGGAGGGGTTAAGTCCTTGAGCAGTGTTTTGTGGATCCATCACTCTCCCTGCTGAACACAAGTGTCAATGTGTACTTTTACTCATTAACTGGAACATTCACTGCCATTGATCTTTCAATCTGAAACTCATCATCATCATCCTCAAGCAGCCATGGGCTAAGGAGGTCCAACCAGATTGCAGTTTAGTTCTCCAAGCATATCTGTCCTGAGCTACAACTGCTGCATCCTGCTACTGCACACCAGTTCTAACAAGATCCTTTTGACATTGCCCACTGCATCCTAGGTCTCCCCCTCTTTCTTAGGCCTTTAGACACACTGTTCATAACCATATTCGCTAATCTATAATTTTCTATGTGGCCAACATGACCAAACCAACAGTCTCTCTCTCTCTGCCAAATATGCTGCTTAAAGGAGGTTGCCGACTTCTTTGCCTAATCTCATCATTACTTACAAAGTTGAAGCACCTAATGCCCAAGATACTGCGTAAGCATCTAGAATCAAAAGCATCTAGTTTCCTGTTATTTTGTTTATAAAGCATCCAAGTTTCATTGCCATAACTAACCCTAGAAAGAACCATACTCTTATACAGTCTAATTTTAGTCTTTAGGTGTATACACCTATTTCTCCACATTCTCCATAGATTCTTAAAAGTCCCAGCAGCAATCCCTATTCGTCTGTTAATCTCATGCTGCACATCACCAGTATCTGTTACGTAGCACCCAAGATATTCAAGCTGTGACACCTGCTCAAGACTGCAACCATTTAGATTAACTGGATCACAGCCTGCCTGACCAATTTTCATCACTTTAGTTTTCTCTGTTTATAACCAAACCTTTAAAATAATTTAAAAATTCTCTGTCATTGAGCAATAAAATTTCAGAGTTTATCCTTCAAACTATTTGGATGTTGAACCAAACCTACTCTACTACCAGTCTCACAACAGCTCGAATGAAAGAATTCATCTCATCAACATCATTTGCCAAAAGGGCTAAAGCATCAGCATAATCTAAATCAAAAATTTTCGTATTTCCAGCCTTAATGGTAAAGCCAAAATCTTTTGCTTAAAATCTTTTGCTTAATGGTAAGGCCAAAATCTTTCCTTTAAAATGAATTTCGCATAACATAATCAATAACCAAACTAAAGAGAAAAGGAGACAAAATGTACCCTTGTCGAACACCAGAAGTAATGCTAAACCAGTTGCTACTAGCCTTACCAACTCTCACACACGACTCAGTGTTATTATAGCGAGCTTTCATTATGTTAACTAACTTGTCTGGTATACTATATGATTTCACAATCAACCACAAATTATGATGATCAACAGTCGAAAGCCTTTTTGAAATCAACAAAGCTAGCAACCAAAGGTTTCTGAAACTCTAAACATTTCTTAAGAATCTGCCTAAGCAAAAAAATCTGATCTACACATCCCTGCCACTTTTGAATTCTTACTGCTCATCATGCAATTGTCCATCAACCAGATTCTTAATTCTATCGAGCACAATCATGCAAAGAACTTTCCCTGGAGCAGAAAGTAGGCTGATATTCCTATAGTTATCAGAAGATCTGCAATCACCCGTTTTAAAAATAGGGATAATAATAGCTCTGGTAAAATCTTTAGGAACCATGCCTTTATCATAAAAGATATTCAAAATTTCAGTCATCCAAGTGGTAACCGAATCATTCCTAGCTCTAAGCATTTCCATAGTAATTTCATCTACCCCTGGGGATTTATGAAGTTTAAGTTTGGAAATAGCCAAAATAACTTCAGATTGTGTTATAGGGCCAATATTAAAGCTAGTAATGCATCTATCATCATTACAAACAATGGGAGTAGAACTAACCACATTGTTTAGAACATCACTGAAATGCTCATCCCACCCCTAGCCATGACAGAATCCTCACCTTCTATAACCTTACTTTATTTATCCTTCAATCCCTGTATACCTGTCTGTTTTCTACCACACAAAACATTAACTATCTGTACAGCTCTCTGTGGGGAAAAAAATTTCCCCCTCAATATTTCCTTATTTACATGGAAGGTCAAGGACAACCGGTATGGAAGCAACCACCTTCCTTTGGTGTGTACACTCTCCTGAGGAGAGCCTTGTGATCCTGTGACCCTTCGTGTGAGTCATGGATAGAATCGATCAGGCCAATTGGCATGGTTTTGAACTCCCATGTGAGTTTTAAACCAATGTCAATCAGAATTAATTGTTCACTTGCCATACATCCTTTTGGTTTGCATGTTCAAGGCTATCTGCGAGACATAAACAGCAGCCCCAGTTTATAGTGTTGCCCAGTTGACAGTGGAGCCATTTCCACCTGACATGCTGTTTGCCTTTCCTGCAATGTTTTTTACCTTTGCAGGATAAGGAAGGTTTTTGCACTCAACTATGTGTACTGATACCCAGGCCCAGAATTAAAAAAAATAAGATGTGTGTGGAGTGGGGAAGATGCTGGATTTCCATTTCAGTATAATATTTTACCCTTTGTTTTAGAGTTTTTTAAAACATTTCATGAAATATGCACAAATTTAACAATTTTTTAGCCTCCATCACCACCTTTACTGACATTCTCAGGTGTGTGGGGAGAGGGCATGTCATCCCCCAGATTTGGCCCTGCTGACATCTCTTTTCCAGCCATCATGCTGCACAATCAGACTTTTTGCCAGACCTATATACTAGTCAGCCAAAGACAATCAGTATATACTATATACTAGTCAGCCAAGAGACAATCAGTATTGCAGTTGGGAGCTGACGGACTGTATAGTCCAAGCTGCTCTTCTTTCATCCCACAGACTTCAACACAGTTTTCTCACCTCCCAAAACCATGGTGGAATCCTGACTGCCCAACAGCTCGCAAAACTCAGAACAAGGCTTGAGATTATCCTTTCATAGACTATCTGACATCCACCAACCTTAGAACATTTAAACATGCGAGGGCAAAAGCTCGTTTCATCCAGTGCCAGAAGGAATCTTGGATAAAAATACTTTCCCTATCACCTGAACAACCACTTCTAAGATAATATGGGATAAAGACCTAAAGATGGGTGGGATTTACTTGTTTTGATCCTGGGGCACAATGGGCATGTAAATTGCTGATCCCCCAAGCAATTGCCAACATCTTGGAGGAAACGTTTTCATCCAACTCTTCATCTTTTACATATTTCTCCAAGTTTCTGGCCCAGATGAGCAAGGCAGAACACTCTCATTCTCCATTCAAATGGCTTGGAGTCTTACAGCAGACCGGTCGCAGCAAAGGAGCTTCACCTTGCCCTGCACTCTTCTAATGCTTCTGCTGTTGGGCCAGACAGTCCATTACACAATGCTCCAACATCTCTCTTTATTGAGTAAGGATCAGCTGGTCCAACTTTTCAATCAGATTTTTCCCTTTGAATAGTTTTTGGAGGAGGGTGTTTTGGCCCTCACCAAGCCAGGACCAGATCCCAAGATTTTTTCCAATTATTGTCCCCTTGCATTAACAAACTGTTTGTGGAATGTGTTCAAAAGAATGGCCATTGCCAGATTTATCTGGTATTTAGAGACTAACAACCTTGTTTCCGATAGCCAATGTGGCTTTTGTAGGCAGTGGTCATCACAAAACCTCCTTTGTCACTTGACCATCTGCCTAGAAATGGCAATTAAGAATTCATTTTTATGTCGAGAGTACCTAGTGTTAATTTTCTTCGACGTCGAAAAAGTGTATGACGTATGGAGATTCAACATTCTTCATTACCTCTGTGCCTTTGGCTTGAGAGGTCACATGCCAGTCTTAATTTCAAATTTTTTTACCACCTCATTCTTCCCATGTAAATGTCAGCAACACTGTTGCTGCCTTTCCTTCAAGTTCCACAAGGCTGCATCTTGAGTGTTACCCTTTTGCTGTCAAAATAAATTCCATCATAGATAAACTTCCTCTGACTAGTGTCTTTTATGTTGATGATTTTTACATTTATTGTTCATATCTCAGCATGAGAGTCTTTGAACAACCTGAACAATTTATTGGTTTGGGCAATAGCCAATTTATTTCGGTTCCTCCCTCCTCCACAGAAGACCACTTGTGTGTCCTTTTGTTGCAAGCCTAAATCAGTGTGGGAGTTCCATGATTTCGCTTGTGGTGGATGCCAAATTTCTCTGTCTCATCTCTGACTGGAAATCAACCTTTATACTCCATATTCGTCATCTCATGTCCAAGAGCATGTGGGTATTTAACATCATCAAGGTCCTTTCCCCCTGGAGAATGGACCAATGTTCTTAGCTTCGCTTGTACCATTTGCTTGTCCAGTCAAAATTGGACTACAGATCCCAGGTGTATGATTATGCTTGGAATTTAGTGGTAAGAGTGTTGGACCTGGGATCTGTAGTTCAGTCAAAAGTGGACTGCAGATCCCAGGTATACGATTACCTGGGATTACTACAATATTTACAGAATTTAGTAGTAAGAATGTTGGACCCCCTCCACCGTTAACAGGGACTTTCCACACCTCACAGTCTTTATGTTGAGACTGACAAACCATCTTTGTCAATTCGACATCAGCAGTTGTCTCTACAGTATGTATCTAAATCGCGATACCTGCTAGCCCATCTCACTTGGGACTGTGTTTTTAATCCTAAGTGGGAAATGCTTTACTAATCGCCATATTTCCAACCATCGCAATACTCACCGAATTTCTTGCATACCTTCACAGATGGCTCGAACTCCAGCACATCGGTGGGATTGGCCATGGTTTGCTATGTCTTGCTCTGTACCTCATACTGGCTAAGCTTCATTGTTGGTTTGTGCTTTACACTGACTTGCTTAGCTCGCTACAGGCTTTGATATCAGAGGGCTGGGCCTCGCCCTGTTGTCTCCAAGATTCCCCAGCAGCTCCACGTTCTGACAGCCACTTTTTACCATTCTCTTTTGTTAGGTACCCATTCATGGCATCAGGGACAATGACTTAGCAGATGTTATTCTCATGTCTGGTACTCTGACATTTCATACCTGGACAGTGGTTGAAGATCTTGGCTAGAATAGATCGATAACAAACTCTTTGAGCCTATTATGAAACCATAGATGCCATCTGTTTTCCGGCATCGCAGCGGAAGTTGTTCTTGCTCTTCTCCGCTAAGTCATTCCTTTATAACAAGTTCCTTTTTTTTACGGGTTAACGCTGAACTTAAGTGCAAGTTTCGTGACACCAGTTTAACCTTTTTGACATAATTGAATGTTCTTGTTTTAACTTCGAATTGCGTGTTTATTTTGATTCTCATCATTTACTGTCCGAGATCCATACACTCAGCCTTCGTTTATCTGATCATTCCTTCCTGTCTTGACGTTTCACCGGGTATTTTAACAGAATTTATTGCTATGCCGTTTACATTCTTTATGTCTGACCTTGGTTTATCATCTTTTTATATATATATATTTTTTTTTCTACACTTTTTTATTGTTATTTGTATCGTTTAGATTTTACGGTGCATTACGGCCTGAGCTGCTGATGCGCCATAAAACCCAACATTCTTTTTTTCCCCAACCTTGGATTTAAGGTTAATAAATGTTTGACTTCCTCCATTATTATAGTAAGTTTAAAAATATTGTTCTAATTGCTGATGCGTACCTTTTCATTTCTTCTATGTTACTTTAAACGACCCCGTGTGCGGGAGAGCCATACCCTGTGCACGTTAAAGAACACGCTGGATGGCCTTGACGGGAGGCTACCATCTGTCTCCCAACAGCTGTTCCAGTGGGTCCCCTCCCCCAACCTTCTCTGAGCCTTCGGGGTCCATGTGACCTGGCCATTTAGCCCATGGTGTGCAAAAAAGTGCCGCTCAGAGGTAAAACAACCCAACTTTAAATGATGTTGGGCTAAGAGCATTGACAGGGCAACTGGTAATGTAGAGATACCTATGGACGCGTTATGATTTTCATTTGTGTTAATTGTACACTTTAAAAGTAATCAGTTATTCTATAGAATGTGTGAAACTGGGTAATTTTCATACTTGAAAGTATAATTCTTCCATTGAATTAACACTTTAAAGTGTAACATATTCTTTAATTTCATACATTTAGTTTTATTTAGCATTGTACGATACTTCTGTTTGGTGACCTTAAAAGTAATCAGTTATTCTATAGAATGTGTGAAACTGGGTAATTTTCATACTTGAAAGTATAATTCTTCCATTGAATTAACACTTTAAAGTGTAACATATTCTTTAATTTCATACATTTAGTTTTATTTAGCATTGTACGATACTTCTGTTTGGTGACCTTGAAGTTCACAATGTATTTTTTTTTATTAATATATATTTTCCAGTTTGCATCCCATTGGTGACACCCATGAATTGAACTTAGCATTGAACCTGTGTTTCAAAAGACAAGAAAATCTACTTTTGGTAGACAATACTTAAATGTAGAGAGAACAATATGGAAATTTGATCATTGGCAGTGAACATTCCATTTGCTTCAGTGATTCAAAGCTATTTTCCCAGATTGTTAAGTTATGCACCAGTTACTGGGTTTAGTAAATGGGACAGATCTTTTGAATTGATTCTGATCATCCATGTGTGAGCGCCATCTCTAAAAATAAACTTTCTTCGGTTCCACACCTTATGCTGTAGTGTACAAAAGTAGTTTTGCAACAGGTGTTGGAATCGTAATTTATTCAAAGAACTTGAAAGAATACCTATTTTGTTATCAAGTATTTTTCTTTAGTACGTTTTGTTGTTTCCTCAGTAAAAATAAAAAACAATTAATACATCATAGCCGAGTTGCTAGGGGCATTTTGAGAGGTTAAAATGTTTGGTAGGCAAGTATCTAAAAAAAACAATTGTGTCAAGAGACTGGATTGGTTCGACACATAATTTTTGTCAGTGATACAAACGGTTGATAACCGTTTGCACAGGAAGCCGTTCTAGTACTTTTCGTTTTTTATTTTAAATATATTCGCCAAATACTGCAATAATCATTTCTTTCGTCCATTATATTGACCTTAAGAAAGTTTTGGGACCTATGCAATATAGGTTTACTATTGTCTTTACACGTCCATTCCGAAATTTAAAACTATATGGGGGATAAGGGAGAATCTCCCCCCACCTTCTGAGATTTCGCCGTAATCAGAGTAGTAAAATACCCATGAAAAATTATAAAAATTATAAGAGACTGGTAATTATTAAAAACTTGCCAAAGAACCTGACATTTTTCAATTTTAAGTATGAAAACAGTCAACCATTTCAAGAAATAATATAAAAAAATATCTCCAGATAATAATTCTAATCAAACTTCTTGAAGTTAGTGGTGGAAAACCCGTCAGAATTAGCTTGAAATGCTCTGTTAAAACATTGTGAATTCAAAAATATCCATAAACTAGAAGAACACATATCGCCATAGTACATATAGAAATCTCATTTTCAAACAGAAATTTTTCATTTGCCTACTTTTTCTTTGAAACTTTTAATTCGAACCAATGGAAGATGAGGAAAATACAAATAGTAGTTTTATTAGTGCTTATTCAACATAAAAAAAATTGTCTTTTATTTCTTTAATTTAAAAAAATTGCTTTTCTCATACTTCTCTGAGAAAAGGGGGTAGAGTGTTGTTGCCATTGGAATATCTCTTGACACACTACCACCGAAATTTAAAATTTCTACCATAAACAGATACTTGCAATATTAATAAAAGTTTGCCGTTTCATAGTCACCTCTAACGATATAAATTAAAATTACCTAAGGATTTAAAAATGCGAATTATGATATATTTCATTAGTATCAAAGGATAAAATTTGAGGTAGACCAACGTTCCTCTCATCGCAAGCTTCCATTCTATACTTAATATTAATTCTTGGCTCGCGCATTTGGAAATACTTAATACATAATTACTCTTGACTCGCGCATTCGGAAGATATAATAAAAATAATCGTTTGCACCATTTATCCAGTTTTAAATGGGAAGAAAGCGTGGGGGTAAATATTTTATAGCCTCGGACACTCCCTGCGTTGCACTTTCATTTGACAATAAACTCGTAACGTTCAGCCCTCACATTCGAAAGATATGGATGAACAATTTAATTGTCTTGAAAAACAGAAATGAGCGAAAAGTAACAGGAAGATAAGAAACGAATTGTATAAATTTTAATAGTTGAAAAATACATAGTATCATTCTATGTACATTGTAAGAAGTAAAAAACACTTAATGCACAACTGTGGTGAAAATTCGCTTCAAAGGAAAAAGTGCTAGCAATTTTTGTATGGTCTGTAAATGGGTTTTGGCCCCTTCGTTTGAACTGCACCAGAATTAGTGAGTGATATCGTCATCGGTATGCTTTAGTTTTATTTTTCACTTTTTAGGGCACATCTAGAAATGTATGTATTTTTTAATAATTATATATTAGGTCTGTAAATGGTAGCTAGATAGTCACTGGAAGGAGAGCTATGCACCAATCTCCTGTGATGCATAGAACCGCCCAGGCCTAGCACCTAATGTCGGACCCCACCTTCTCGTGGTGAAGACTGTTAGTACCTTCCAAAGAGATACTCTTTTGTGGAAGTAAACGGAAGGGAAGGGCTACCAGATTGTGTGGCCTACTGATCTGGACAAATATGGCTATTTTTCTTTTTCTTCTGCCCTGCTGAGGAGTGGTCAACCACACAGGGTCCTGGTACTGACCATATAAATCCACTGGACTCGACAGATATATGACTCTGAGCTTGATTATGGACCCTGATTTTGCTGCACTGGTGGACTTCTGTGGAGGGAAAATCTTCCGCTGTGTTTTCTGTTTGTTTGTGGGTTGACAGCCCCAAGTGAATAGATTCACAGGATATGTTTATCAGCTAGTGGATAATCCTGAGAAGTCATCGCAGGCACCTGAACTCTGCTTCTATTGGCATCGTCAAATTCTACATTGGAGGAAGTCTTCCAGTTTAGATGACTTCAGCCTTTAGTGGTGGGGGAACGGGTCTTTGCCCCATGTCTGCGATTAGAGGGCTGTTTGATATTGTCGGCATTCCCTCTCTCAATAAACATAGTTTCTTTAAACATCCCACTAACCATTTTCTCTCCATAAGGTAATTGGAATGTGAGGATTCTGCACAGGGCTTTTTCTCTTGATATCCTCACACAAGAATTCCACCATTATAATTTAGATATTCTCGGCTTGCAAGAGACCAGATGGACAGATAAAGGTCAGATTCTTAAAAATAATCTTAAATTTCTCTTTTCAGGGTGGGACGACAACAAACATCACCAAGGCGTGGGTATGCTTCTCAGCAGACATGCTAGTGATGCTCTTCTAGGATATGAGTGCATTAATGAAAAGTTCCTTACAGCAAAATTTCAAACAAGCATTAAAGACTTGAATGTTATCTGCTGTTATGCCCCCACTGAGGATGAGAAGGATAGGTTTTACGGACAACTTCATGATATTTTGAATTCTGTCAAGAAAGGAGATATTACCCTTGTTCTAGGTGACTTCAATGCCAAAGTTGGTACTGACTCTGACCTCTGGGGAGGAGTAATAGGCCCTTTTGGTATTGGTAGCTGCAATGGCAATGGGTAACGTCTCCTAAAGGTAAGTAAACAATGGATTCACAATAACTAACACTTATTGCAAACACCATGGCATACATAAGTACACATGGGTTTCATCCGATGGGCTTCATAAGAATATGATTGATTATATATTAATTAACAGCAAATGGGCTAGTTCTGTTAGAAATACCAGGTCATATAGAGGAGCTGAAATTGGATCTTACCATTACCCTGTTAAAAGTGTCTTGCAACTTAAACTTAAAAAGTGTTGTGCTAGGGTTAAAAAAAATTACTTTTAATACTGAAGCTCTGAAAGACCCAGTTATAGCCAAAGCTTACCATGATAATTTACGTAGTCATTATAACAGTCATGGTATGCTTACTACTTTAATTGAGGAAGAATGCAATCATTTTAAACAGGCTTTTTTGGACACTAACAGTACTCTTATAGGAAAAAAGGAGCAGAGTAGGCAGAATTATCTGAGTGATAAGGCACTTGAGCTTATTTCAGAAAAAACTGCAGGAATGTCCTTAATCCCTACTAGTCCTTATAGAAAGCATTACAGAGAACTTAATATACGTGTAAGAGATCAGTTAGCTGCTGATAAGAATCTTTGGCTTGATGGTGTGGCTGACAAAGCCGAGGAAGCAGTTAGACAGCACAACAGCAGAGAGCTGTACAGATAGTTAATGTTTTGTGTGGTAGAAAATGGACAGGCATACAAAGATTGAAGGATAAACAAGGTAAGGTTATAGAAGGTAAGGATTCTGTCATGGCTAGGTGGGCTGAGCATTTCAGTGATGTTCTGAACAATGTAGTTAGTTTTACTCTCATTGTTTGCAATGATTATAGATGCATTGGTGGCTTTAATGTTGGCCCTATAACACAATCTGAAGTTATTTTGGCTGTTTCTAAACTTAAACTTCATAAATCCCCAGGGGTAGATGAAATTACTACAGAAATGCTTAGAGCAGGGAATGTTTTGGTTACCACTTGGATGACTGAAATTCTGAATATCTTTTATGATAAAAGGCATGGTTCCTAAGGATTTTACCAGAGCTATTATTATCCCTATTTTTAAAACGGGTGATTGCAGATCTTCTGATAACTATAGGGACATCAGGCTACTTTCTGCTCCAGGGAAAGTTCTTTGCATGATTGTGCTCGATAGAATTAAGAATCTGGTTGATGGACAATTGCATGATGAGCAGTAAGAATTCAAAAGTGCAGGGATGTGTAGATCAGTTTTTTTTGCTTAGGCAGATTCTTGAGAAATGTTTAGAGTTTCAGAAACCTTTGGTTGCTAGCTTTGTTGATTTCAAAAAGGCTTTCGACTGTTGATCATCATAATTTGTGGTTGATTGTGAAATCATATGGTATAGCAGACAAGTTAGTTAACATAATGAAAGCTCGCTATAATAACACTGAGTCGTGTGTGAGAGTTGGTAAGTCTAGTAGCAATTGGTTTAACATTACTTCTGGTGTTCGACAAGGGTGCATTTTGTCTCCTTTTCTCTTTAGTTTGGTTATTGATTATGTTATGCGAAATTCACTTCAAGGGAAAGATTTTGGCCTTAAATGGACTGGAGATACGAAAATTTTGATTTAGATTATGCTGATGATTTAGCGCTTTACAGAGAGAAAACTAAAGTGATGAAAATTGGTCAGGCAGGCTGTGATTCAGTTAATCTGAATGGTTGCAATGTTGAACAGGTTCACAATTTAATTATCTTGGGAGATATGTAACTGATACTGGTGATGTGCTGCATGAGATTAACAGACGGATAGGGATTGCTGCCGGGACTTTTAAGAATCTATGGAGAGTGGAGAAATAGGCATATACACCTAAAGACTAAAATTAGACTGTATAATAGTTTGGTTCTTTCTAGGGTTAGTTATGGTAGTGAAACTTGGACACTTTGTAAACAAGATAACAGGAAACTAGATGCTTTTGATTTCAGATGCTTACGCAGTATCTTGGGCATTAGGTGGTTCAACTTTGTAACTAATGATGAGGTTAGGCAAAGGAGTCTGCAACCTCCTTTAAGCAGCATATTGTGCAGAGACTCCGTTGGTTTGGCTATGTTGCCCATATGATTATAGATTGGCGAATAGGGTTATGAACAATGTGCCTAAAGGGGGAGACCTAGGATGCGGTGGGCAGACAATGTCAAACAGGACCTTGTTAGAATTGGTGTGCAGTGGCCAGATGCAGTAGATGTAGCTCACGACAGACTTGCTTGAACTAAATTTGCACGGTCTCGTTGGACCTCCGTAGCCCATGGCTGCTTGAAGATGATGATGATGATATATTTTACTTTTTGACTGAAAAGGTCTGTTTCCAGTAGAAAACTGCGACTTTAGTACTCTATACTTCTCAAGCTTTGGTTTCATATACCTATCGTAAAGATAAACCCCGTTTAGTTTCTACCAGCCCTTCGTTTTTTGAGGGGGAGGGCTGAAAGGGTTTGAGATATCATTGCAATCTAAAAGTCAGTGACCCCCAATAAAAATAGATGTATTTTTTGAAGGGGAGGGGAAGTGAAGATTGGGGACAAAACTCAAAGGAGCCTCCAACAGTCCTCACAACATAAGCTTTCATTTGATACTTGTACTGATGTTCTGCCATCCTCTCAGACCTACTGTGGCATATAAACTGACATGTTCCTGTCAGACTTCTGTGGCAAGCAGCTGCTTGAGTGGGTATTTATTTTTTATTTATTTAACTGTCGGCACTCTCGTTAGCGAGATTTAGTAGATCAACGATTTTCACATATCCTCATTTTTCGGGGGGTAAATATTTTATATCTTACGACATTCCCTCTTTCACAACTTCCGTTTGTCGTATAACTCGTTGAGATAGGTCAAAGAGTTGCAATGATATGTTGGAAAAACATTTGACGGTTTTATGAAGATAAATCTCCAATCTGGGAACTGCAGATCAGAATCCTGGTGCCCTACCGACGGGGTCCCGAACCAAATAAGACTGAAAAGACGTTTCGTAATGCTTATATTCTTTTTTTTTTCTTAAGCTAATAATATTAATGCTCATTAAAAAAACCGGAAAAACTCTAAAAGTGGTTCTTGTCTTTTCTATTTCAATTCAGTATTTTTTCTCCACTGTAAATATTACCTGTATATGTATTTTTCTTCTCCACTCTAGTGATATATTAAGAAAAACTTAAAAACGTGTCTAATTTTTACTACTTTTTTTTTACTTCGTTCCGATTATAAGTACGGTGATATGTTAAAAAGAGTCTGGGATGACTAGACTACAGGATTGATGTGTGACAGGGGGTGCATGTTGAGCATTTGAAATAATTCCTTTGCAAATTGGTTTTGACTGCATGTTCATATATAACCTAGTTACTGAGTAAAAATTTTTGAATCACCCTATATATTATTACATATATTAATTTATTTTATAATTGTAAAAAATTGATAAAAATAAATATCCCTCAAGCAGTTGCTTGCTACAGAGATCTGACAAGAAACTGTCAGTTTATGCGCCAAAGTAGGTCTATGATGATGGTCGGCAGCGCGCCAGGCTCGTAATCTAGTTCCCAGGTTCGAGTCCCAGCTGGGTCAGCGTTGAGATTTATCTCCGCAAAATTCCCCGCCTTGCCCACGGTCAGTAGGGGACACCGATGGGCTGGGAAAGGCCGCCGTCCGTCGGATGGGACGTTAAGCCGTGGCCCAGTGTGCGGGAGAGCCATACCCTGTGCACGTTAAAGAACACTCTGGATGGCCTTGACGGGAGGCTACCATATGTCTCCCAACAGCTGTTCCAGTGGGTCCCCTCCCACAACTTTCTCTGAGCCTTCGGGGTCCATGTGGCCTGGCCATTTAGCCCATGTTGTGCAAAAAAGTGCCGCTCAGAGGTAAAACAACCCAACTCTGATGATGGCTGGACTCCAACAGAAAAACTAGCATCCATACTTTACCCGGGTTTCGAACTCGGTCTCTTTGATCGATAGCAAAGCGCGCCAACCACTCGGCCGTGGATGGAAATAAAATGAATTATCAAAAAAAGATTGATATCGGCTGGGATCAAACCGGAGACCTTTAAGTTGTAAGTAAAAAAAAAATAAGCATTTAGCCGACTTAGCTACTCACTGCTAATGAGAGTTAATGTTACAATATTAGCATTCTCTTGTAGACCAAATGTTCAACAGGTTTTATATTTTTATAACTAATGTTCTTAAATCCTTCTTACGTATGTATCCTTCCTTGGCAAAGTGAAACATTGGCAACCTTGGTCAAGTAAAATTACCCAATTCAAACACATTTTGTAAGGAAAGTTTAGGCCTGTTGAGCCTGCTACTATCAAATGAAGATTTGCAATAAGTAAGATCTTAGCCTATTGTTTGCTTTGGTAGAATCAGCCAATCAAGTATCATGGGCACTACAAATCTAAATATACCTTTCTATTCATACGACATGGAAATGTCCTATCATCAATATTCTCAACAATTTAATAACCTGCTGCAATTGAGCGCTGTTGCATTTCAGCGAATGTGCATTGTGTGATCGCTTATAATAGCTAATGCTAAGATTCCGGGCGGTGGTCGTAATGTTAAAATTAGTATTTACAGTACGAAAGCAGCCGAGTAGCCCTGATTCGCAAAGTAAATGCTGTGATTGTCTACATATAAAACGGTAAATAATTATTATAAAACGCGACTATAAAAATGGCATTTATATTGATTTATATCTGACACCTAATGAATGCTAAATTTGAAATTAATTTATTTTTTTCGTGATTATTTTAGGTGGGGCTCAATGTGTCCTATTGGACGTGCCGCTACTGTTTAATGAAACTGGAAAACCATTACATAAACTACTAAAATTGCATCTATTTTAGGAAACGACTTATTGTAACATTTGAGTTAAATTCTTGCGTCTAGCAACACTGCTGTTAAGTGTTTAAGCTCTGAGAACTCTTTAAATATTACGAGATTAGGGAAATTTAAAAATACACTGGTTTCCATAAATTAAGGAAAATCTGTTATGTCAATGGGAAGCTGACGTCAAAGCTCTATAACTTCTAAAATAAATGTTTTTATTTTGAAAAATGTTATTGCAGATAAAGATCTCAATCAAATAAATCAATATCTCGATTTTCAACAATATTTGATCAGTATTTGAGTTATGGAAGTTTGAATATTTAGCGATAACAATGCCAGCCACAAAAATTGACTTCCGAAGTTAATTAAAACTTAGTAATAAGTATTGTATCAAAGTGTTTAATAAAATAAATTTGTATTTTCGAACTTTGTGTAAAGAATTCTTTCACTATTCTTCAGTTTTGTATAAATTTCTAAAGACTGGCATTGCTGTTGTTAAATATTCAAACTTCCATAACTCATTAAATACTGAACGATTATTGTTGAAAATCGAGATATTGATTTATTTGATTGAGATCTTTATCTCCAATCGCATTTTTCGAAACTTCTTTTAGAAGTTATATAGCTTTGATATTAGCTTCATATTGACTTAACATAGGGAAGGCTGAGGATCTCTAAATATACCTTTCTATTCATACGACATGGAAATGTCCTATTATCAACATCCTCAACATTTTAATTACTCGCAGTAATTTGTTCATTACTAGAGCAAAAAAAGGGTTTAAATCTGAAAATGAATAATTTCATTTTTAAATGTTACTGTGCAATGTATACTATGAATCTTTATGCTGCATATATTATTTATTCCACAAAACTGTATTATGTATTATTAAAATTCACACATTAATTTTGATTGTTATTAGTTTTTTTCATGGTTGTGAAAGTTACAAAATTTCATAGAAAATTAAGGAAACCACACATAAGTGTGCAGTATTGTTTTTTGTTCATAGGGCAGTGGTTCTCAACCTTTTATTCTTCACGTACCCCCCGGAAATGTGTATGTAACTGGCCTGGAACTGTGTATGTAACCCTTGTATAGATAGATAAAACTTCAGTTATAGTATAACAATGGGAATAAAATAAAACATATAGATAGAACATATATCTAGCAACTTTTGAGTTCTCGCATCATACCCCATGTTGAGAACCCCTGCTATAAGGGATTAATGTTACTGTAATTGTCAAAAATCAGGTTTTTCCTTACACAAAGGAATAAAATGATTAATTCCAATGTATTGATAAAGAAACTGTGAAAAACAACAGGTTCAGTTGTTTAACCTCTGAGTGGCACTTTTCTTTTGCACACAATGGATTAAATGGGCAGGTTACAAGGGACCCAAGGGCTCAGAGAAGGTTGTGGGAAGGGGACCCAATATATGTTTTGAGACATGGAAGCTATATGTGAAAGCCATCCAGCATGTCTTTTAATGGACAGCAGCCTTTAGATAGCCCATTGATTTCCCTTTTCTGACCAAGGACAAAAATCGAAAGGAACATGCAAGCAGTCAACAGGAGCTCACAGCTCTTAACAGATAACAATTTTTATTTCAAATCTCTCAGTCAACAAAAGTGGTAGACACTGCACAATCCAATGTCAGGTTGGGTTATTTTACCTCTGAGTGGCAGTTTTTTGCAAACACCAGTCACAAGGACCCTGAGGGCTCAGAGAAGGTTTGGAGGAGGGGATACATGGACAGCTGTTATGAGACAGGTGGTAGCTACCCATCAAGGCCATTGGCACACGGGACCATGCTTAACATCCCATCCAATGAATGACAGCATTTCCATCCCCTGGTCCCCTTTTGACCAAGAGGAGGGTGGGATGTTTTGCAGAGATAAATCTCAACACTGGTGTAGTTGGGACTTGAACTTGGGAACTGCAGACTACGATTCTCGCATGCTACTGACTGAGCCATGATATCATGATGAAAAGCCAATACAAAAATGCCTGCAGCAAAAACACAATTATGTCATAAACATGAAAACAAAAACACCATCTCAAAATTATGCCGAGAGCAAAAATGCCATTGCAACATTACACTGAACGACGACACTTCAAAATGCACCTACAATAATGTGTGTTGCAAGAAAAGCATTGATGAATTCTACTATTATTAGAATTTACTATTGCTATTAAATTAAAAATTTCACTTTGTTATCTGTCTGTTCCTCTGTATACATTCAGCACTTTTGTTTTTAGAGATATATGTTTAAAAAAAATTTACATCAGATAAATGGTCGCTAGGTAGTCACTGGAAGGAGAGCTATGCACCAATCCCCTTTGATGATACATAGAACCTGCCAGGCCTAGCACCTAATGTCGGACCTCACCTTCTCGTGGTGAAGACTGCTAGTACCTTCCAAAGAGATACTCTTTTGTGGAAGTAAACGGAAGGGAAGGGCTGCCAGATTGTGTGGCCTACTGATCTGGACAAATATGGCTATTTTTCTTTTTCTTCTGCCCTGCTGAGGAGTGGTCAACCACACAGGGTCCTGGTACTGACCATATAAACCTACTGGACTGGACTGAAATATGGCTCCGAGCTTGATTATGAATCCTGAATTTGCTGCACTGGTGGACTTCTGTGGAGGGAACATCTTCCACTGTGTTTTCTGTTTGTAGGTTGACAGCCCCAAGTGAATAGATTCACAGGTTATGTTTATCAGCTAGTGGATAATCCTGAGCAGAGGCCATCGCAGGCACCTGAACTCTTTGCTTCTATTGGCATTGTCAAATTCTACATTGGAGGAAGTCTTCCAGTGTAGATGGCTTCAGCCTTTAGTGGTGGGGGAACGGGTCTTTGCCCCATGTCTGCGATTAGGGGGCTGTTTGATATTATCGGCATTCCCTCTCTCAATAAACATAGTTTCTTTAAACATCCCACTAACCATTTTCTCTCCATAGGTAATTGGTATGTGAGGACTCTGCACAGAGCTTTTTCTCTTGATATCCTCACACAAGAATTCCACCATTATAATTTAGATGTTCTCGGCTTGCAAGAGACCAGATGGACAGATAAAGGTCAGATTCTTAAAAATAATCTTAAATTTCTCTTTTCAGGGAGGGAAGACAACAAACATCACCAAGGCGTGGGTATGCTTCTCAGCAGACATGCTAGTGATGCTCTTCTAGGATATGAGTGCATTAATGAAAAGTTCTTTACAGCAAAATTTCAAACAAGCATTAAAGACTTGAATGTTATCTGCTGTTATGCCCCCACTGAGGATGAGAAGGATAGGTTTTACGGACAACTTCATGATATTTTGAATTCTGTCAAGAAAGGAGATATTATCCTTGTTCTAGGTGACTTCAATGCCAAAGTTGGTACTGACTCTGATCTGTGGGGAGGAGTAATAGGCCCTTTTGGTATTGGTTAAAATTAAAATGTTGCTTTTTTCCACCCCTCTGAGAAAAGGGAGCAGATTGTTGCAATCAATGGAATATCTTTTGACGCTGAAATTTCAAATTTCTATCCTAAACAGATCGCTTGCAATATTTGTTGACAACTTCGCTTTTTCAGTATTTTGTGACCTCTAACAATGTAAAAATCAAACTACCAAAGGATTTCAAAAATGCCAATAATAATATTTCATTAGTTGACAATCCAACTGAAAAAAGAACTTTTGAATTATCTCTTAAAACTAAAAAAGTTCCATTTTCCCACCCACCTTGGGATAATAGTCCAACTCACTGTTGCCAATGCAAATCTCATGACCTTCACATTCCATCATGAAAATTTCTAGTAAATACATCGCTTGCAATATTCTTTCAAAAATTTGTAACTTCCAAATCTTCTCTAAAAATAAATATGTTTACATATTATACACATTGTTAGAGGGAACAATTTAAACTTTTGGGAGATTCAATATTTCATAACACCCATCTGACCCAAAACATTTTTTAATCTTAAAATATTTTACTACATTCACGAAAGAGCAAAAAGCAATAGGAAGATCGGTAGCAGGCTACTCAAAGCAAATTATTGGGCGTCATTTATGTACAAGGCATTTTGTATAGGCGGTGTTTTCGTTCATGGCATTTTGCATAAGCAGAATTTTGTTTGCAGTATTTTGTGGGCTTCATTATGTCCAGTGTCATTTTTGTTGAGGGCATATTGCTCAGGTGGAATTTTTGCATTCAGCATTTTGTCAGCAACGTTTGTGTATTCTTGTTTTTTCATCAGCATTCTGTCATAGAACCCAGAACCACCTCTGCCCCTTCAATGTCGGGAATTGTACAGTTGTAAATACAGAGCAGTCACATTTTATGCAATGGATGTGTTCCTGAAGACTTAATATAGAAAAATGTAAAGTAGATGGATGCATTCTCAGATTGCATAAATCTACAACCATTGCAGTGGACTTTTCCTTTCAAAATACTTTTTAAGCACAAGAAATAAATACATGATATATAAATAAGTAAACTTTAAAAGTTAATGATAATTTTATTAATATTACTGCCTGAAAAAAGGGAGGGGGTCGTCTTCATCATTCTCTCTGAGAATTTGTTGGTATGCAGACAGGCATCCCAATGTCTGTCATGCCACAAAAGAACTCTGCTCCCTGTTTGGATCGCCTTCTTAAAAGATGACAATAGCTGCTGAAATGTGGTCTATAGCCTGTGGTGCCTTTTTCTAATTTTAGCAAGTCTTCATTTGTTAACTCTTGGGTGTGCGACTCAGCAAATTTTCAGTGTTCAATTTTGCCCAAATCTGCCTATGCAGCTGGGGGAGGGAATGGCTCGGTCAGTAGCATGCCTGGCTCATAATCTGCAGTTCTCAGGTTCAAGTCCCGCTTTGGTCAGCATTGAGATTTATCTCCGCAAAACTCCCCATCCTGCCCTTGATGAGTTGGAGACACCGATGGGCTTAGTAAAAGCCGCCATCTGTCAGATGGGACATCAAGCCATGGCCCCATGTGCAGGAGAGCCATACCCTGTGCACATTAAAGAACATACTGGATGGCCTTGACTGGAGGCTAACAGCTGTCCAGTGGGTTCCCTCCCCCCAATATTCTCTGAGCCCCTGGAGTCCTTGTAACCTACCCAGTTAGCCAATTGTGTTCAAAAAAAAAAATAGCGCTCAAGAGTAATACAACCCAACCTTCTGCACCACATTCACAGATTCCGTATTTAATTAATTTTTAATCAATACCCCTCAAGTAGCTGCTTGCCACAGTGGTCTGACAGGAGCCTGTCAATTTATATGCCATAGTAGGTCTGTGAGGATGGCACCTCGGCAGAAAAACCACATACATCCATGCCGAACCCAGGTCCCTTAGATCAGTAGGTTTTCCTAATTATTCATATATTCCACCAGACAGAAAAGGTTAGAATGGTATTCTATGTGGAATAAAATTTTATAGTTGCTTTTTAAATCTGCTTTTAGTGTTGACATACTGTGGGGCTAAAATGAAATTATACAAAGAAAACTGTTTTGGATTTTAAAGCAGATAGACAAGTTTGAGATTTCATGTAAGATGACACGTTTTTAGGGGGGAGGGGAAGGGTTAGGAGAGACGTGAGTTCAAGTCCTGCAAATTGACAAACTCATTTTTTCCACAAAAACTATTGAGTTACAGTTGTCTTTTGTCTTTGTATAATTTTATTTTAGCCCTGTAGTGCATGTCCAACACTAAAAAGAGATTTAAAAAACAACTATAAAATTTTATTCCATATAGAATATCATTCTACCTATTTCTTTCTGGAGGAATACATTAATAATTAGGAAACCCTACTTAAATCTTATTCTCAGACCCCCCCCCCCTCCCACAACCAAATTCTCAGGCCCCCTTGTAACTATATCCAGGATATGTGCCTGCATTAACCTCTAAAGCTAAGCAAACATACACAGAATATTTTTTGTTGATATTCACATGATAAACTTGAACAGAGTAAAGGGAAAGGATGCAATAATTTTAAATTTGCTTCTAAATCCATGCAAAATGTCATAGTTAAAAAACAACTATTGCTGACAAGTTCAAGTTAATATTAGATCTTGATGAAATTAGTCTCCAATAAAGGGCTCCTTAAACCATTCAGAACAGAAGGTGGAGAAAGGAGTAAAAGGTGGAGTTACTTCTCTTTTAATCTATTAGGAGCTGTAAACTGAAAATTTACCCCGAAAAGCAGAAAGAAAATCATTAGATCTTGCAAAAGAATCTGATATTGTCATGAACTCAATAAGCAGACACATGCACTGCAGCTTCCTGTTATGGTGAGTGCCTAAGAAAGTAATAATGGAATAAATGGAGATTTCAATTACATTACAGTTCTGAAACCATAATGTAAAACCATAAACTGTAATGTTATCTCGAGCATTGTAGCTGGAACAATTTAGCAGGATATGGGAAACGGTCTGAAGCATGTTGCAGGTGACAGAGTTGGGGCTGTTAACTCTACCAAGGGTGTGAAGAGTGGAATTGCTGAAGATGACTCTAACTCAGAGAAAATGGAGAAGGATCGGATCTCCTTAGCTCTTGTAAGGTTCCTGAAACTTACAAGGGTGAGAGAAGAGTCTACAAGGAACCTAAAAGAGGAAAGACCGGAATCCTCTGCCACTGGGTCAGGCAGTACTGCTTTATGAGTTGTGAAACAAAAATCTTGCAGTTGCTGAAAGTTGGAAATTAGATACATACCTCTGAGACTGTAGTTCTTCTTTGGCAGTCAGATCTACAAGCTCATTGCCAGGTATTCCCATGTGTGACAGAGTATATTGGAAGGGAATTGTAATACTGGCAGAGGATAGCTTGGAACACATCTCTGTGATTTTCTGTATAATGAAAGGGTTGCAAGTCCTGGAATCTCTTCTAGAGGGTGACAGGGGTGGCTCAGTCAGTAAGCATGCCAGAGACTTGCAATCTGCCATTCCCAGGTTTGAGTCCCAGCTGGGTTAGCTTTGAGATTTATCTTCGCAAAACTCCCCACCCTGCCCACAGTCAGTAGCGGACACCAATGGGCTGAGAAAGGCCACCGTCTATTGGATGGGACATTAAGCAGTGGCCCCATGTGCTGGAGAGAATAAGTCCTTACCCTGTGCATATTAAAGAATACGCTAGATGGCCTTGACAGGAGGCTACTATCTCCCAACAGCTGTTCCAGTGAGTCTTCCCCCAACCTTCTCTGAGCCTTCAGAGTCCTTATGACCTGGCCATTTAGCCCATTGTGTGCAAAAAAGTGCTGTTCAGAGGTAAAGCAACCCAACCTTCTTGTGGAGTGTTTGTAAATCTGATTTGGAGTTGGGTTGTTTTGCCTCTGAATGGCACTTTTTCACACACAATCAGCTAAATGGCCAGAATTGTAAAGGAACCCTAAAGCTCAGAGAAGGTGGGGGAGGGGACCCACTGAAATAGCTATTGGGACACAGATAGTAACCTCCCATCAAGGCCATCCAGCATGTTCTTTAATGTGCACAGGGTATGGCTCTCTTCCGCACATGGGGCCATGTTAATGTCCCATCCGATGGATGGTGGCCTTTCCAAGCCCTTCAGTATCTGCTACTGACTGTAGGCAGGGCAGAGATAAATCTCAATGCTTTTTTTTTTTGCGGATATAAATCTCAATGCTGGCCCAGCTGGGACTTGAACCTGAGAATTGCAGATCACAAGCCTGGCATGCTACCGACTGAGCCACCCCCCTCCTCACTGATTTGGAGTTGTAAAGGATGACAAAGTTGCTGCTGCTGTTGATGTGAATTAAAGCTTCTAGGCTAACATGGTGAGGTGTGAAAGTCTGAAACCTCTGGTGAAGTGGGTTTTGAAGAGATGAATGCAGGGGTAGCAGATCTGTCTGGATTAATAGATCCATCTGTGTAGAGTTCAATGCACCTGTTATACTGAGCAGTGACAAAGGGGTTGAAATATGTCTGATTGCCATCAATTGTATTAAGGTATTGGTTGCCTTGTATTGAAATAAGGAATCAGAGTTACTCTTTTGTCCAAAAGATGGATTTGAGATGTTGATCTTAATCTTGCTGTTCCTCCACAAGTGATAGGTCAGGATAGTATTGCTAGCTGTAGAACTATCAGGATAGACTAGTTCAAAGAAGTAATTACCAGACTGGTGATGACAAAGCTTGCCTGTCTTTCAACTTCCTGAGTAACTCATGATTAAAGTGGACAGTGTGGAGCCTGGAAAGATGACACAGTAAATTTCTTTCGTGATGAAGATGGAAAAACATGTCATCAGCCTCTGCCATGACAGACACGTTTGATCAAAGATCTGTTTTTGACCAAATTTCAAGAAGGTTATTTCATACCAACTAACTGATATAGAAGAGTTGATGAAATTGTTGAACAAAAGAAGTTTGGGTACATATTTTCACCCCTTTATGGTCCATCTGCTTCCAGCAGTTACACAGCAAAACATGCCATTTTGTTGGCATAAGAGTTTAAAGCAGTCCCATCCAACCAACTTGGAAAAAAATTATGTTCTTAAACAACTGCAGGAAAAATTCTCCACTTAAAAACGAAAACATACCTTTCTAGTGAAAGAGGAGTTGGAAAAAAAATACTATATTTTTAAGGAATCAATAAGGTCCTTGATTAAAAACAAAAATACGCATTTTAATGAGTATTATGAATTGGCAAAAACATTTAGTTATGCATCTAAAAATGTGTGGTCAAAACTTGGAAATGAGCCAAATTCAGTATATTTAATTATGTGTTTTATGAGCTGTGGGTCGGATGGATCTGGTTTACCATGCCTAGGAAATACATTTACAATGCCACTTAAAAAACCTGATTCTGCAAAAGTTTATATCGATTCTGGATAGTTTGCAGATATACAGGGTGAATCTGAAAAAGTGGGCAAAACTTTACGGGGTGGTAGAACGCAGCTATACGAGCAATATTCATTATAGAATGTATGGTCGGAACGCAAGCGGTGAGAAGTTAAAAGGTAGTTTTCCACTGTCACATTTAAAGAATGAACACAAGAAGGAGAGGAGATACTCTGTGCCTCACTTGCATTCCCGTCCGCCGCACCATACACAAAGAGCATATCCTCCATTTCGTGGTTAGTATAACCAGCCATCCTCTCGGCAATCCACGGTAGAAATGCCGTTGTGTGCGAGGACCGACCCTTTTATACCATTTCCAACGCCACCTAGCGGCTCGCCGTTTGCGTTCCGCCCATACTTTCTATGACGAATATTGCTCGTATAGCTGCGTTCTACCACCCCGTAAAGTTTTGCCCACTTTTTCAGATTCACCCTGTATTTTCCTAACAAAAAACTAAAACGATTTTTTAATATTTTTCTATTAAATTTACCTGTTCATTAGTTCAATAATTTTTTAAATGTCCATACTGTAGTGGTTACTTTGTGCAGATATTCATAGTTTTGCACAAACATGATCATAAAAAATTTTATGACTCGAGAATCCCTGGCAGCATAGGTTTCCTGAGATGTATGTAGTTGGTTAATATACATGTTTCAGCATAATTAAAAAATTTGGGGGTACGTGTTTTGAAATATTCAAGGTCAGATATTTGTACTACCTGGAAAATTAATTAGCTATTGAATATACATGTAATACTTGTTTTAAAAAATATTTCAAGACCTTTATGAAGAGACCAATTTTATTATTTTAGCATGAATAGAATGAGTGTTACAAGTGTTTAAAGACCTCTAAAACTAAGGGGAAATTGTTATATACTGCAATGGAATTCCAGAGTTTTGCCTCTCCTACCATTTTAATTTTTCCTACATAAAGGTTTTTGAAGTGTGACAGAATTTTTTTTATTATAGGTCCTTGTGGCCAACCATTTTGCCCATTTTGTAAAAAATTTTGCTCAACAACCCAACCCTCTCCCCAGAAGGGGAAATATGTAAATGATTTTTGAGTGTAATGAGTTTTTATCTCAAATGAAAGTGAATCATGGAATACCTCAAATTACTCTCCTATTCTTTCTTCCCCTTAAAAGAGAGAGAGAATTTTACAAGGGTCAGTTGTAACCAGGTATATGTCAAATGAAAGCTTGCACATTGCTACTATTTTTCAGGAAGTTTAATTGAGTTTAAATATGAGCAGTGCAATCTGCTAGTCTCTAATGAATAAGAGTAATAAACATTTATTAGTATAATTCTCTCAAATAGCAATTTTTTTTTATCCATAGTGTTAAAGATAGACCTGAAAGTTTGCTATTGAATGAAATGTAGTCTTAATTTTTTTGGGAAAAAAAGGAAGTCTTGTGAAAGGTAGGTGTTTTTTGCTTTTCACAATATTTTTAGGTTAAGTGTTGAGTTATTTAGAATATGTGTATCCTGCTAATGTGGACTGCTAGGCAGTCGGCAGTGTATTAATTTTATACCTTTAGGTTCCCCAGTTAGCCAGAATTGTGTCAGTGTTGAGAATTTTTTGATAGCCATATCCTGATCTTGATGAGAGGAGCACCACTGTGCTTTGAAAGTGTTGCCATTCATTAGGTGAAAGTAAGCTGTGTTCCCATGTGCAGGAGAACTTTATACCCTGCACACATTAACAAAACTTGCTGAATAGCCTTGAAGTAAGGATTCAATTTGTTTTTCATATCTATCCATCAAGTTTTCCCAACTCTGTTCTGATCTTTTGAACTTGACTAATCAGCCCATTGTGTAGCAAAAAAAGTTCTGCTAAGAGGTAAAAAACTTAAATCTTGTAGACATATGGATAATTTGGTCGATTTATTCACTATAAAATTAGTTTAACTTTTTATGTAGTTTTTCCAGAAGTACCTCAAAGATGGGAAAAAAATGCAAAATTTCTACATACTAGTTGAGCAATAGCAAAGTTGGTGCTTATTTTTGTGGGTCATGGTGCAGCTTGCCATTGCTGATCTTCATGTGACAAAGTGTAAAAGATTAAAAAATAATCGACATAAATGCCAAACTTTAAAAATAAAAAAGATTTTTGAAAAGGGGGAAAGATAATATCATCAACATTGTATATAATGTCTCATTAACACTTGATTCAAACACCATCTTTATTTCTTGAGCTAGAGTTTTTACTGTTATGATTTCTGTAGTTAGAGAAAAGTTCACTGGAATGATTTAGCTTATGATGAAGAAATCTTCAGCAATTTAAAGTATTCGGAAGCAATGACATAACCAGGGACTCCCTTGATGGCTGGAATAGCAAATATTTTCTAAGTAAATCTCTAAAAAATTAAACGCATAAAAAAATTTTCAAACAATCATGATCGAACTGATCAATATATAATGAATCAGTTGGTCGGTCGGTCAATTGACCAACCCGGCCAACCGACCAATTTTTTGGGTGGGCCACTGTGTAGAAAAATTACTTTTTAGCTCGTTTTATGAAAATTAGCTTTTTTATTTTGTTTGTCTGTTTCTCTGTAGTCATTCAGCATATAACTGTAAAATATCATATAAATTGCTAGAGGCATTAAATGCTGGAATAAATTATATTTTTTATTGAAAGTAGGGTGTAAAGGTTTTGAATAAGTATGCCTCTAGTTCTTCCTTGGCTCAAGTTAATTCAAAATTGATTTAACCATATCATTTTCAATTGATTTTAATTAGCCATTGAATGTGAAATGGCAATACTCATTCTGTATGTAATATTTTATGCATAAGTGAAATTTATATAAATTCAAGTGTAAAAACTGTATATCGTAGAGATGAACCAGAGCTCAAATTCCCAACCTACTGAATTTTTCTTGCCTGTTGCTAAGTACCTCTTGACGCAGGCAAAACCGACATCGACTCTGGTTTTTATTCCTGCGTCTGTGCCTTTCACATCCACCTCCAGAAATGCCCTGCCGGGGCCAAAAAAAACAACAACTTCTCCTCCTCTTGCGGTGGTCTCTGATCTGTGTCGCTTGGACAACTTCGAAGACATGACACAGAATCCCCGTTTTTCCAAAATCATCTCTGGCGACGGTTAAAATAAATCAAAAGTTGTCCACCACTTCTTAGACCTGAGATGGCCACACTCCTACAATGGAACTGTCGTGGATTCCAGAGGATTATTGACGATATCAAGACCCTCCTGAGGGCACATGAACCCATCTGTGTGTGCCTATAGGAGACAAACTTGCGGACAGCCAACTATCCCACTCTCCGCCAATCAATCCACAAAGAGGCAGTTGCCATCCGCCTCTTTGTGGATTTTCGCTGACTGTCTGTTCTGTCTACCTACTACCTAGAAGTATCGTTTTCCAGGATGACCTTGATGATCTCTTCTTGCAGCTGCTATCCCCCTTCCTCATCGTGGGGGACTTCAACGGACGCAGTCCAATCTGGGGTAGTGCTGACACAAATGGGGGGGGGGTCCTGGAACAGTGGCTCCTGGATTCATTGCTCTCCCTGTTTAACACCAGTGTCAATATATACTTCCACTCCCCAACCCCCACATTCACTGCCGCCATTGATCTCACTATCTGCTTCTCCTCGATCCTTCCACTCTTTACATGGGAGATTGAGGACAATCCATATGGAAGTGATTACTTCCCCGTGGTGGGTCTTGCAGCCCTTCATGTGTATCCCAGTGGAGGCTTGATTGGGCTGACTGGAGTGGCTTCAAGTTCTTGTCTGAGCTCGATGAGCACTCTGTTAGCCAGGAGCCAATCAATGTTGCAGTGGCAGAGATGACGGACTACATCTTCCATGCAGCTGCCTGTACTATTCCTCAGACCTCGACTCAGTTTCCACGATTCCCAAAACCATGATGGTGGCCTCCACTGCACCTCAGCTCATAAGGCTCAGAACTGGGGGGGGGGGGGGGTTGGTTTCGGAGACATCCAACATCCCCTAACCTTGAAGCATTGAAACGCGCTAGGGCAAAAGCTTGTTTCATCTGGCACCAGAACCAAAAGTAATCTTGGATCTAATATTCTAGGTCGTGTGGGATAAGGTCAGTGTGGGATAAGTTCTGGAAGTTCCAGGTTCTAAGGTCGTGTGGGATAAGGTCTGGAAGATGGGTAGGAAGTACACGTCCCATTCATTATCAATCCTGGAGCACCATGGACAGGCATTTGCTGAACCTCAAGCAATTGCTGACACTCTGGGGGAGTCATTCTCTATCTTTTCTTTTTCCTCCTACTGCCCTGAGTTTCTGGCCCTGAAGAGCAATGCGGAACGCTCTCCACTGTCCTTCCATTCAAATGGCCTGGAGTCTTACAACAGGCTATTCACAGTGGAGGAGCTTTGCCTTGCTCCGCACACTTCCCCTGCATCTGCTGTCATGCCAGACAATGTCCATTATGCTATGCACCAACATCACTCACCACCGAGTAAGGATCAGCTGCTCCGACTCTTCAACCATATTTTCATCGAGGAGCAGTTTCCAGACTCCTGGCGGGAGGCCATCTTCTTGGTCTTCCACAAGCCAGGCAAAGATCCAAAGATTCCTTTGAATTATCAACCAGTTGCATTGATGAGCTGCATCTGCAAGCTGTTGGAGAGGATGGTAAATACCAAGCTGGCCTGGTATTTACCATCATCTGCTTATTTTACCATCCTCTCCAACTACCGTGCACTTGTCCGGTTTAAACTGGACTACGGATCCTAGGTGTATAACTCCGCCCGGGATTCGGTTGGTGAAGGTGTTGACCCTCTACACCATAAGACCCTCCGTGTTTGCATGGGGGCCTTCTGCACTTCACAGGTCCAGGCTCTCTATGTTGAGACTGATGAATCATCATTATCTATTTGCCATCAACAGTTGTTGCTACATTATGCAGCAAAATTGCGATCCCTGCCAGACCATCCCACTTGGGACTGCATTTTCAGTCCCCAGTGGGAAAGGTTATACCAGAATTGACCAATTGCCATTTGTCCTTTCGGTTTGTGTGGCAGAGGTTACCTACAATACATTAACACCAGTCGTGATAGCATCGAACAGTCGACAGCCGAGCCATTTCTACTGTGATTTGCTGTTTCCCCTTTTTACAGTTTTTCCTTGTGCAGGATGGGGAAGGTTATTACACTTGACTGTGTATCAGCAACTCTTTGCCAGCCATTGTGCTGAGCATTTAGACTTCGTGCCTGTCTTCACAGATGGCTCAAAGTCTGGGACATCAGGGGAATCAGCCATGTCTGCTGTGATATAATCATTGCAGACCAGATCCCACTGCAGTGTTCCATCTTCACTGTAGAGTTGCATGCTATCAGCCTTGCCTTGGACCACATAGCAGCTAAGCATCATCGTCGGTGTGTGCTTTGTGATGCCCCCTCGTTCACTTTTACTTTACCTTAATCAGTTTTGCTTAATTTACGTTATATTTATCATTTTGGGAATTTTTATTTCCTTTTTGGCATCACAGCGCTCGTTTCCAAGAGTTAGGAGTTGCGCATGCGCAACTCCGATCTTCCGACTGTTACCCGCTAAAGCGCGTGCACAAGGACACGCCCCCTCTTGCGTCATAGCTTGTGTCGCTCGTCAGTTTATGTAAATGTCTTTCCCGGCGTGCAACATGACACGTTCGGCTCTTGTTAAAGTCTGGTGACATGTTGCCACAGTAGCATAGAAGTTAACACACAGTAGACAGAGAGCACATAGTGAGTGCACGTAGAGCACAGAGAGTTGAAGCATAGAGTAGCACATAGTAAGTGCACATAGTTGGAAGCATGTAGAGAAGTGAGTGAGTTCAGTTGAGCGCACAGTTGGTGCAGTGTGTATCTTCTTCATTGAAGTTTTGGTGAGTGATTTTTGGAAATAAATTTGTTTGTTATTTAAACCTTTTGAGTCTTTACTAATTTTTTCTCTTGAGCAACGTGAATTAAGTTTTGATTATATTTAGATATTTAACTTGACAATCATTTTTTGAATTCTTACTCATTAACGCTCGCTGGTATTTTGAACCCTAATTTAACTTTATTTATTTGGCAATTTGTTAGTTCAGTCGAACGTCAGGCAATAATTATTTGGATCAGAAAAAGGGTCCAAACTTATAAGTATTTTGCATTTCTTTGGAGTGTTACAGAGCTAAATAAAAGAAGTGTCGCAACGAACAGGGACTCGACAGTAGTAAAAGATAGTAGTCCAAGAATAGGGACTGTATATTTGTGTATAAATTTTGTATGTTATTTAACTTGATTGTCAAAGATAGTAATTTTTGAGCTCATTAGTTGTATGTACTCGTAGATTTAACGGCAGCTTAAGCCGAAAATTTTTGTTGAGCAAGAAGCTTAACTTTTTTGTGTCTTAGTACTGAAGGTACTGAAGTTTCAGCGCAGTTATTGCTGATAATTAAGATATTTGTTGTATGTAAGGATTAGAAGTGTCCGGGCACACACGTACATAGGCACGATAGAAAAACTTTTTTGATAAGCAAATTTATATTTTTGCAAGCTTAGTTGTAGCTTTAGTATTGTATAGCAGTACCTTTGAGCGCTGCTCAAGATTAAAAAAAGTTTTCAAAATTTTGGTAGACCGCTAAACATGTCTGCTAGCAATATGGCCGATTCTGCCATAATGACTCCCGACTTAGAAAAAGTAAAGGGTAGGTTGCAAGATGTAATGATGGAAGCAGAAGTGCTAATGAATCTGCTTGATGATCATCGGGAGAAAAGGGGAACGACAACAACCCCTAAATTTGCTGACAATGCTACGTCAGTTCACCAACATAGAAACTTTGAACGTAAGGTTCCATTTTCTGTTCCGTCAGAAGCAAGTGATAGAGCAGAGTATTATCGACCGCCACAACGACGATTTGCCAACCCATTTATTAATTATAGTCCTCATGTTAATTGGCCTTTACCTGAGATAAGGTTCGACGGTTCGAAACGTCCGTCATCATGGACATTTGTCAAGTCCATGCAGGAGCACTTCCGTTTACATGAAGTACCAAGCAACAAAAAAGTTGTTTTAGCAGTATCTTGTCTAATTGGATGTGCTAAGCAATGGTGGAATAACGTAGGATGTCGTCATGGCATTGAATTTTGGGAAGAATTTAAAAGCGAAATCATGGACATATATCCTGCTTATAATGATTTCACAGAACTAGCTACAGAGTTGTTTTTCACGAAGACAAAGGGAAAGAGATGACAGAAAAATTTATCTGGGGTACAGTAGAGTTATACCAGCTGTACGATGCTGATGCCGCTGAAATTGATATTGTAAATTGCATATTGTCTCAATTGCTTTTGCCCATTAGAGAATTCCTAGAAGTACGAAACGTGAATTCAATTTCAGATTTAGTCAAATTGGCTCGGCAATATACTGCAAGAAGAGAACCTGCAGCAAATGCACTTAACCAACAATGGATGCAATCCCCGCCAAAGCAGCGCTATCAGGTTGAGTCTCGTAGAATGACTCCCGCACGACCGGAAGTTACACGGTCCCGACAATTTGCGCCGAACGCGCCTAGAACTATAGAAAATAAACTAGAGATTTTGTTCCACGTCAAACTTCGAACGATGATACTAGACCTTAAACTTTTTTTAAACAAAATAATAGAGAAACTTTCAGATGTAATTTTTGTGGCCGACTAGGACACACGGAACAATATTGTTGTAGAAGGAATAAGAATTCGGGAAACTTGAATTAGGATCTTTGAAGCGAGAGGCCAAAGTTCCTCACGAAAAGCCCTCTCATGAGTTATGCCAAAGTAACAAGTTTTGGATGATAATTATGACAATTGTCAATTGACAATGCAGCCGCGGTACCGTGGACTTTTTGAATTACCTTGTAGTCCAAAACAGAATATTCAAGAAGCACCTACAAAATGTCCCATTAATGCAAATAATGCAATTTTAGATAACGAAGTTTGTGAAGTAGAAGTTTTAACGAAAATTAATAATGATGAAAATATAATTGAGTCTGATTTAAGGAAAACTAATTTTAATGAAGAAAAACGCAACCAAGAAATTGTGCCGACCACAAGTATTCCTGACAAGTCTGGCAAGTTTGGAAGTCCTAAACTTGTTGAAGCGTCATTTGGAGGCGGACACCAATAAGCCTAGAAAGTACGAGACCAAGTTCTTCAAAAATCCGCACGTAGCGACGAGATATCGACGAAACAACCAGATCCTGCAGAGCGACAACCGGCAGCGAAGCAGTCAACATAGCAAAGATGACGTCACAAGCGAGATCTCCAGCAACGATTTTACCTGAAGCAAGCCAACGACGACAGAAAGATGTCATTGGAACCGGACTGGATGATTTATCGAAACAGAGTGCCAACAATGAAATTTAAGTATATTATTATTCTTCCACTTGGCACTTATTGATATATAAATGTTCTCTTTTCTCTGGAATAGATGAAGACGAAGAAGCTTTATTGTGATTTATATAGTTAGCAATGTTTAAATTCTTGTTGAAACTTTGGAGTTTCGATATTTATTTTCGGAAAGTGAATTTACTGTAGTTCGAGTTTATACTGTGTAAATAGAATTTTTTTGTATTCTTGTTCATCGAAGTTCTAGTTGTTATATTGTATTAACGTGAGTTAGTGTATTATTGTAGATTTTTTTCGTTTCAGCTGACTGATAGCTGAAAATTTTGTAAGTCGATATTGGGAAGTTTAGAGATTGTAAAATGTTTATGGATATGAATGAGGAGAGTGAAAGAGAATTAGTGATTTTAATATTTTTTCATTTTGTATTGTAAAATAACGTGCATCCCAAGTGAATTTATGTATGAAAAAAATGAGATTCATGTAAAAAGTGATTGGCTGAAATGCTATCGTCGTCGTATATTATAAATTATTTACACATTTTTTTCTTTATTCTTAGATACGATGTTATGTATATGGGTTAAATCTGTTCAGTGTCATCAGTGATATTTATGTGTCAATGATGCATAATTTTTGGGATGACATTGGCAGTACATATTTATTTGTATATATATGAGCTGACCATGATGATGACTGCAGAATTTTTTTTTGTGTGTACCTTTTTGGAGCTGTCCCCAAATGGCCAAGTTTGGTGACCAAGTTGTTACCAGCATAACTCCTTTGGGAGGGGGAAGTTAGCTCTGAAGAGGGAGGTATCTAATGATTTTTATTTCAGCTAGCTCGCGATTGCTGTGTATAGGAGAACAATTAGCGGATGATTACAATCCCGCTTGTTTGTAAAATTTGAATTTTCTTAGCTTTGCGTATTTGATGTAATTAGAAGGAGATAACTGTGTTCGAATACCCATTTTTTTATGTGATTTAGGAGAAGAATTTAGCTTTCACTATTTTTTGATTGTGGTTAGGGGATAAGCGAAAGTTATCACCCTGCTAACAACACATGTAATTGAATTTTTTTCTTTTTATGTCTTTAACCTTTCTAGAAGTTAAGAAAGATGGGAGTATATTAACCTTTTCCACTGTACAGTTCAAGTTATGCCAATTTCGAGTTTGTATCAGAATGTGATACTAGGTAGGCCGATTATGCTAATATACAGTTAACTGTCGCAGCCACTGGTGTGTATTTACAATAGGTTAGCTGATACACATTTTTGATAGGAGGATTGGGAGGAGGTACCTTTGGTTGTGCTGGAAAATTGTGTCAAAGTGAGAATAGTTAGTCTTATCAAAATTTGCGTTAGCATACTTTTACTTATTTATGTCATTTACACATGGCTGAACATAAGATGTGCACTTTATTCAAAATTTGCTCGTCAAAATCTATTAGGTCAAATCTTTTGACTCCCTTTGAAAGGGGGAGTTGTGATGCCCCCTCGTTCATTTTTACTTTACCTTAACCAGTTTTGCTTAATTTACGTTATATTTATCATTTTGGCGATTTTTATTTCCTTTTTGGCATCACACCGCTCGTTTCAAGAGTTAGGAGTTGCGCATGCGCAACTCTGATCTTCTGACTGTCACCAGCTAAAGCACATGCATAAGGACACGCCCCCTCTTGTGTCATAGCTTGGGTCACTCGTCAGTTTATGTAAATGTCTTTCCCAGTGTGCAACATGACACGTTCGGCTCTTGTTAAAGTCTGGTGACATGTTGCCACAGTAGCATAGAAGTTAACACACAGTAGATAGAGAGCACATAGTGAGTGCATGTAGAGCACAGAGTTGAAGCATAGAGTAGCACATAGTAAGTGCACATAGCTGGAAGCATGTAGAGAAGTGAGTGAGCTCAGTTGAGCGCACAGTTGGTGCAGTGTGTATCTTCTTCATTGAAGTTTTGGTGAGTGATTTTTGGAAATAAATTTGTTTGTTATTTAAACCTTTTGAGTCTTTACTAATTTTTTCTCTTGAGCAACGTGAATTAAGTTTTGATTATATTTAGATATTTAACTTGACAATCATTTTTTGAATTCTTACTCATTAACGCTCGCTGGTATTTTGAACCCTAATTTAACTTTATTTATTTATTTGGCAATTTGTTAATTATTGCCTGATGCCCGACTGAACTATTTGGATCGGAAAAAGGGTCCAAACTTATAAGTATTTTGCATTTCTTTGGAGCGTTACAGTTTTACACCGACTCGCTTAGCTCGCTACAGGCTTTGATCTCTGTGAGGCATCAGCCTCACCCTATTCTCTCCAAGATCCGCCAGCATCTCCATCGTGTGGCAGCCACCACCACTATTCTCTTCTGTTGGGTGCCCAGTCATGTCAGAATCAGGAGCAATGACTTGGCAGGTGCTGCTGCCAAGTCAGCTGTGCCCCTGTCCAACTCTCTGCTGCTGGTTCCTTACTTGGACTTCCAGCAGTGTTTTTCCATCGAGTTCCAGACACAGTGGCAGAGATCTTGATCTGAACAGGTTGGTAACAAGCTTTTTGAGATCAAGCCCATTTTCAAACCGTGGCAGTCTTGTTTTCGCAGGAATTGCAAGGTGGAAGCTGTACTAGCTCGATTCCGCTTAGGTCATTCGTTTCTTACACATTCATTTCTTATTTGGGCGTACGACAAGCCTAAGTGTGAGTTTTGTGACACCATTTTAACAATCAAACATATTTTAATTTCATGTCGTGCTTTTAACTTTGAATGACATATGTTTTTTACTTTCATGATTTTGCATCCGAGCCCCTTACACTTGGATATCTTTTATCTGATGGCTCTGTTTTAACCACTGTTTTTGCATTTTTACTGGTCATTTTACACATTTATGATTTTTTTCTATGTTTCCCAGATTATACACTTGTTTGTGATTTTCAATGGGTCCTATACACCCATTTTTATTGTTGAGTTATACACTTGTTGATTCTTTTTATTCCTCCTTTTTATACTCATCTTTATTGTGCTGTTTTGTTTCTATCAATTTTAACTTACTTTGTTGGTTAACTGACTTTCATCCCTTTACGTCTTTTTGTTTGGCGCAATATAGCCTTAGCTGCTCTTTCACCAAAAAACCCCAAACAACCCTAATCAACAACCCAACCCCAAAGAAAAAAGGGAAGATGTGAAGAATTGTATTAAGTTTATTTTCTACCTTTTAGGGTGCATGTGGAAAGATAGGTGTTTTTAAAATTTTTTAATTTATTTATTATTACTAGATCTCACAAACCTCTAAGGCATGTAAACTGACAGGCTCCTGTCACAGACCTCTGTGGGAAGCAGTTGCTTGAGGGGGTAGGTATTTTTTTATGAAGACTGATTAAAAGGTTGAATTTGCAATCAAAAGATTGCAATTTATTTTTATATATAGTACTGTGCGAATTAGTTGGGACAAGCGAAGCCTGGAGAACCTCTTTGATCCAGCCACATCCAGCAATCCCCCAAACACCCACTCAAGGTCATGTTTTGGGGATGTTTCACAGCTTCCGAGCCACAGATGCTTCACCCCATTGAAGGAATGATGGACAGCAAAAAGTACATGGGCGTTCTGGAAACGAAAATGGTCCCAACACTGCAGAAGCTGTTTCCTAATGGCGATGGGGTATTTCAACAGGATCTGGCTCCATGTCGCAATTCTAAACTTGCTAAGAGTTTCTTTACCCAGCAACATTTGAAGGTATTGGAGTGGCCAGGAAATTCACCCGATCTAAACTCCATTGAAAATTTGTGGGCCATTATTAAAGTGCGCATATCTAAGATGGATTGCACGATGAAAACCAAAATGATAGAAAGTGTCATGAAAGTGTGGTACCATGACCCTGAAGTGAAGGAGATGTGTGGAAAGCTAGTGGCATCAATGGTTGAGAGGGTGAAAGAAGTAATTAAAGCTGAGGGGGGTCACATTCACTATTAACTACACTATTAAACAGATAAATATTTTAGTTGTCTTTGTTACTGCATTTTCCTATTGTCCCAACTAATTTGCACAGTACTGTACATATAATTGATAAAAAATATAATGATAGAAACAAAACAGCACAATAAAGATGAGTATAAAAAGGAGGAATAAAAAGAATCAACAAGTGTATAACTCAACAATAAAAATGGGTGTATAGGACCCATTGAAATTCACAAAAAGTGTATAATCTGGGAAACATAGAAAAAAATCATAAATGTGTAAAATAACCATTAAAAATGCAAAAACAGTGGTTAAAACAGAGCCATCAGATAAAAGATGTTTTCCTAACTGCAAAGTAAAGTGTGATCTTTATATTGATATAGTGGATATAGTTTATGCATCCATATACACAGTTGTATCAGAATAATATGACCACCCACGGAATCACATTGGACCCACCCAGGCATGTCACAGAGTGCCCATGACAAGGTCGACTACATGGAGATATAAGCAGCCAGCCAGGACAGATGAGTCATAGTGCGTAACATGAGCACAATGGGCAGAGGTATTGATTTGACGGACATTCAGAAAGGAATGATCGACTACCGTGCCAAGGATAGAAGCATCTCGGAAACAGCAGACTTAATGAACTGTTCACGAGGTGCTGTAGTAAGGGTGTACCAAAAATAAACCGCTGGCACACCAAGTACCTCCAGACAACATAACTGGAACCCCAAAGGCCATTGACCCAGAGGAGAATGTCTCCTCCTCCTTTGACTGGTAAAGGGCGACTGGTAAAGGGCAACAGTGCAGCAATTGACTACTCAAATGAATGCTAGGGCACCCAGGTACGTGTCCCCGATAACAGTAGAGCGAACCCTGTTACGTATAGGTCTCTGGAGTTGACGCTGTGTAAGGCATCAATGTTAACCAAGGCAATGACGCCTGCAGTTCGCACGGGATTAACATCATTGGACAGTGACAAACTACCATCATTGGACAGAAGAAACACGGGACTTACATCATTGGACAGTGACGAACTACCATCATTGGACAGAAGAAACGCGGGACTACCATCATTGGACAGTGAAGAATGGAAAAAGTTGCCTTCTCCGATGAATCGAGGTTTCTACACAGAAGTGATGGGCATTGGTGGATACGGTGTCAGACACACGAGAACCAACACCTGGACACGCTTGTTGGTCAAGTACAGGTTGTCGGTGGCAGTGTGCATGTCTGGGGGATGTTTTCCTGGTATGACCTGGGACTGCTGGTACCACTGAATGCCAATGGCTATCTGTTCATCCTCGCTGACCACATGCATCCCTTCATGTTGGAAGTTTATCCTGGTGGTGATGGTGTCTACCAACAGGACAATGCACTCTGCTGTGTCACTAAGGTGGTGTGTGACTGGTTCCAGGAACACAGCAATGTCTGTTATCCCTTGGCCAGCAAAATCACCTGATCACAATCCCATAGGGCATTTGTGGGACCATTTGGATCTACAGGTGGAGTGTGCGGACCCACAACCAAGTCATCTCTGGAACCTCTGTGCTCTGCTGGAGCTTGAATGGGCACGTGTGCCTCTGGCAACCTTCCAGGGCCTCATTGCGTCCATGTCATGCCGTCTCGCTGCTGTCATCCGGGCCAAGGGTGGTTATTCCCATTATTAGGTAGGTGGTCATATTATTCTAATAGGACTTTGTAAATATATACTAAAAATATAAGATGACAGTTGGAAATACACTACAAAACATAAACAAAGTGTTTTGAGTGCTTGATATCTAGATTTCTTCAGAAGAGATTGGTGGCCTTCACAGTTTGATGAGGAACAAATCATATAAGCTTCAGGAATAACAATCCACACTACGAAACAGATTCAATATATAAGCAAGTGAAGACCATTTACCTTGAATCATGTTGTGAAATTTTTGTTGATTTATGGGTGTAAAAATCTCAAACAAATGCATTTCAAGTGATACCTATATTGTGTAAAGCAACTGTTCTACAAGATGTTAAACTACTTCTTATGGCATGTTTTCAAATATATAATATCGTGTATGAAGAAAACTGTAAAAATTGGAAAAATGAGCAAGCAGCTTATGGTTAGATGTTTAATGAAGTTTCATATCATATAACTTAATTGTAGTGTAAAAATTCTTCAAACAACTCTCTTCATGGGGAGATTTAGAGAGGTAATGTCCCTTGATCCTTTAATATCGGCGTTTCCATATTTGCAACTTTAATATTTAAAAAAAAAACACTTATGTTCAGTGGGTATCAGTATTTTTACAATTGGAAGTGGAGGCAAAACATCAGTTATAAAACATCATTATAAAACTTGAGAGTACTGCTAAACATAAAAAATCTAAGCAAAAGCATCGTCTTCTCTGGTTAGTAATTTCTTCAAAAGATGAACTTAGTTTGGTAATTGACAGTTAGCTGAAAAGCTGTTCATGAATCTCATGTTTGAGGAATCGCAAGGAGGAAGTTGTACTTGCTCGGCTCCGCTTAGGTCATTCGTTTCTGACACACTCTTTTCTTCTTAAGGCTGACAACTAACCTAGTGCGAGTTTTGTGACACCATTTTAACCAAATTTCTTCTATGTACTAAGTGGTTAACAAAGTTTTTAATCACATTGCATTTGTGTATTTCAAGTACCACGTTGATGAAAGAGGTATTTTTTAAAGAAACTCTAAAAAATGGCTACTCCTCAAGAGAAGGCACAATAGGTATCCATGATTTATTGAAACGAAATCGGATACGCAGACTCGGTGAAACTACAGAGCTAAGTATGGAAGAGATCTACCGTCAATTCGTGCATGGCACAAGAAATTTATGGAGATGGACGGTGTTGGATAAAGGGAGGAGTGGAGGACCAAGAACATCTGAGGAAAACATCGATCGTGTAAGACAAGCCTTTAGTCGATCTCCCACAATGTCCATCCGTACTGCTGCCAGACAGAGCTACCACGTTCAACAGTGCACAAAGTCCTACACAAGAACTGTGATTGTACGCTTACAAAGTGCAACTCTTACAGGCACTCGAGCCAAATGATAAACCAAGACGAAAAGAGTTTGCAGTTAACATGCTGGAACGAATTTCTGAGGATGAAACGTTCCTCACCCGAGTTTGTTTTAGTGATGAGGCAACCTTTCATGTCTCAGGGAAACTGAACACACATAATGTGAGAATCTGGGGATCAGAACACCCCCATGTGACTAGTGAACTTCACCGAGATAGTCCAAAGGTTAATGTGTGGTGTGGGATCATGTGCAATCGAATCCTTGGTCTATTTTTTTTCAACGAGGCATCAATTACTGCATATGTTTACTTTTACCTTTTGACTGAATATATGGCACCACAACTAGATGACCTTCAACCAACCATCATTTTCCAGCAAGATTTTGCACCACCACAAGACTGCAAGTCCGTGGGTTCCTAAATCAAACATTTCCAGACCGGTGGATTGTAAGGGATGTTTCGTGCAACTAATGGTGCCCATATAGAGGTGTATTAAATGATGGAAAAAAACTTCAATATCTACTCATTTTGTAATAATTTCCAAATATTTATCTTTTTGATTTTTTAATAAATTTTTTAAATTGTAAAGAGACTTTATGGACACCCTCTCTATATATTTTTTATATTCTGCTGAATTGAAAATTCTAAACATTTCTGGGAATAACGGAAGGCAGTTTAATGGGGGCGATGGGGCACATGCTTCCCCAAATTTAAGCAATTAGTTTGAAGTCGGGGGGGACGCGTTAATGTAAAATGATGGAAAAACAAATTTTTTAAAATTAGTTTTATCAATTAATCACCTTACGCTACTGGAGTAACCATAATAGAAAAACTAATACACGTTCTTTTAATTTTATTGTCCCACAAAAGTTGGCACATCATTTTTTTAAACATAATTTTCGCTTAGCACACCTCCCTTAATTTTTAAGGCAAGAAATATTTGCTATGAATTTTAAATACTAAGTTGTCCTTCCTAGCTATTTCAAAAACTGGTGGTCTGTTTCGTCATCTCCTAAACGTCTGCAAGTTCTAACCGACATGTATTCAGAGTATACACACACAGTAAGAGAATACGCACACTCCTAAACTCTACTACTAAAATTATTGGAGGTTTAAAAAAAGAATTTTGGCGTATATTAATTTAAATTTTTTTATTTGTATCTAATTATAAACGTTAACAAAAGAAAGTAAATATATTTATTTACTCTAGATAAGTTTATTTGAATATTAAATAAAGGATATTATACCTCTATCGCATTTTTAGTTTCTCCCTCGTTGCTCCTCATGAGGTTAGGTTTAGCGTGACGGCTTTAGGCCCTTAAAAAAACATTTTCCACCTGAATCTTGTCGCCTCTCCTCCCTGCCCACGGTCATTAGGGAACACCGATGGGCTTAGAAAGGCCGCCATCTATCGGAGGGACGTTAAAGCCGTGACTCCATGTGCGGGAGAGCCATACCCTGTGCACTGGATGGCCTTGACGGGAGGCTACCATCTGTCTCCCAATAGCTGTTCCAGTGGGTCCCCTCCCCCAACGTTCTCTGAGCCTTCGGGGTCCATGTGGCCTGGCCATTTAGCCCATGGTGTGCAAAAAAAGTGCCTCTCAGAGGTAAAACAACCCAACCGGAATCTTGTCGCCTATATACTACTGCGGAAAACGATTTTGCGATTTTTATTTCGGTGCAGTTAATTTGTTTATAGAGTTTGAAGAGAAAACTTCAGATTGCTGTAAATTTTCTCTTTGTAAGTAACAATATTTCAATTTTTTTTGTTTGATGTTAAATATTATTAATGAATGCTTTTGAAAAACCTCTGACTCTTAATACGTACCTGTAGCGAGGTTTTCGACATCCAAAGACCCATATTCAAGGCCAGTGGCGCACCCAAAGGGGAGGGGGGCAAGAGCCCTGGCACCCCCCAAAGAAAAAGAAAAAAAAAATACTAGAAAATTTTCCAAAAATCTTTTCCTAATTAAAATTTATTTTTTGTATTTATGTTGTGTCGTGTCTTCTATTTCTATGCTACTTATGAATTATAAAAAAAATAATAAATACCCCCTCAAGCAGCTGCTTGCTACAGAGGTCGGACAGGAGCCTGTCAGTTTATATGCCATAGAGAAAGTTTGTGAAGATGGCAGGACCTCCGCAGAAAAACAACACACACAACCATGCCTTACCCGGTGCTCGAACCCAGGTCCCTTAGATCAGTAGCCAAGCATGCTAACCACTCGGCGATAAGAAGAAACGCAAGAAGAGGAAATAGAGCTTCAGTATCTACATATACAAAGTTCTAAAACAGGTCCATGCGGATACTGGGATATCTAGCAAGGCCATGTCTATCATGAACAGCTTCGTAAACGATATCTTCGAAAGAATTGCTGCTGAATCGTCTAGATTGGCCCACTACAACAAACGTTCGACCATCACTAGTCGGGAGATTCAAATCGCGTTCGTCTGTTGCTTCCCGGCGAACTCACAAAACATGCTGTATCCGAAGGAACTAAGGCAGTTACCAAGTACACAAGCTCAAAGTAAAAAAACGTAACAACACAAAAGGTCCTTTTTATGGCCAAATCTATGGCGTAGAAAGGATACCTTTGTCGTACCTGGCGGTCATATAAGGTGGAAATACCCTATAGCTCTCGGGAATCACGGCCGCTGTGAACACAAGGCAAACGAAGTAGTGCTCGGACGGACCGAGCGCTACTTCGTTTGCCCAAGCTGACCAGCGGTCCCCTCGGCTCCCCCCAAGATTAAAACCCGAGTGCGCCACTGCTTAAGGCAATTGCAATGTTGAATCCTCCTCATATTTCATCAGTAGTTTATACTAAACTACCAGTTTCGACTTTTATAACAACTATCATTTTCACTGAATTCAGCATATTTGTTAGTATTGACCCGCAGCATGTCAACATTGTCGTCTGTAAAAGAGAAATTTAAAATAATGATAAAGAAGATAATTCAAGAATAAGGCCCACAGAAGATTCAAAATGATTAACAAAAACTGCATCGTTGATAGTAACTGGCATTTGTCAAATTTATTGAGCTTGACATCGTCCTTGTGATCAAGTGGTTTACACACTTCCCTTCAAGTTTATTGAACCTGGATTCGAGACACTATAGTTATGGCTATTTTCTTTCTCCTGAGATCTCGCCTTCATAATAGGCCATCTGACGTCTTAAATCGACAGGCTCTTATCAGACCAGTGATAAACAGTTGTTTTAGAGGTGTAAAAAAATTATCAACTAAGAATTTAATTCTCTAAAATTCTTTTTCATCATTTTCATCCCTTGCAATTTTTTTAACCTTCAGTATCAGAATTTATAGTATTTGTATACTACTAGATACGTCGAGCCGTTTCAGATCCCCAAATATCAGAATTATTATATAAAAAGAAATGATTATCAACTTATGATAAAGATGTTTTTCCATAGAAACATTGATAAAATTATCAACTTTTTAATTGCACCAAATAATAAATTTGACATAAAAATAATGCTATAGCATGGTTTTGGATTCTGCTTTAACGAACAATGCTGTGGAACTGAAAGAAAAAGCCCAGCAGTTTTCCATTAAAGAAAAGCGAGGTTACTTTTCTTGGAAACTTTTAATCAGAGTGGATTAAGGTTAGGAGAGAACAGAAAGAATTCTGACAGGTCCACTAGAGGAGTGGCGTTGCAGTTGATCATTTAGCGCCTACCTCTTAAGGGGCGAGCAAGCATGAGAGATGAGGAGAGTTTGGGATGCAGTGGTCTTCTGCATATCGGACTGCGACGGTATCCAAATGGTAAAAGCATTCATGCACGGCCAACCTAATAGTTGTCATTTTCACTCTGGTATTAGCTTTGCTGAATCGCTAAACATTTCTCATTAAGGTGAAGACAAGGTCTATATTGAGGTTATAAATCATATGTAAAGTTAAGCGTGTCAACAAATACGTATATCACGTGTAAAAGTGAAATGATTAATTTTTCTACTGCAGGTATGGCCTACCTATAGTACCCGTGACGAGTGGAAAGCTAGATGATTTTGCTTGGCACATAAGAGCGCTCAACAAAATAATCTCGCAACTTTTTTTTTGACAAAAGTCACTATTTTCCTACCTCATTTTGGATGCTGAAACTCTGCAATTTCGCATCTTTTATCGGGATTTTTCGTATGTCATGTAATCATTGTTTAAACTTTATAAATTTTAAAGGCTATTCCAAATCTCCGATAAATGTTATTCTAAAAAAAATGCTATATTTGGCTTCTGAGTTTGAAATATGAAAGTTGAGTATTCAAAATTGCAATACGAGTGAAACAATGATTTTCCTTTCTAAAAAAATTTCTTTAAGTACTAAAATAATTTTAAAAATATCTAAATCATATTATTTTTTTCAATAAGACTGAAATCCAAGAATACAACGGAATCAGCAAGTATTAAATATATTAATATTTATTTCTTATTAAAAAACCCTAAATCATTCACTATTTGCGGAAAATACATGGAAAATGAGTAAATCTAAGAGCACTGTACTTTCGTCGCTACACACTTCAAATTATTAACCTCTCTAAGACGACTTCAGTGGAGTCACCGCTTGTGTGTGATTTTCCGCACATAGCCGTGCTTTGAAGCGTTCCGGTAAGAAATAAAATCTACTTTCACCACTGAATGTGTGTATATCACATACAGGATGTCTACCTGTGATTGCTTATTATTAAATTTTTTAGATATACTTCCATTTAAAATATTATTTTCTTGACTACATTGGTTTCCATAAATTAAGGAAAATTCAGAAAAATTATGATAAAAAACTATATGAATGATTTTAATGAAATTTGATAGAAACATAAATTATAGTGGTAGTTTCAGAATGGCATAAAATATTTTACACTAGAAACATTTTTCGTCAAAAAATAACAGGAACTTGTCCAAAAATGAGGTGTCAGAATGCAATGGGCAAAGTTCTTTAATAAGAAGTGTGGCCAACCCTTACAGCAATGCAGGCACGATAGTGATGTTCCATGCTGTTTATGATGTGAATCAGCTCAGTAGGGAGTAACGACCATAGTTCCTTTAGAGCAGTAATAAGCTTCCCATTGTTTCAGGTGGCGGGTTGAGGGCAGCAACACGTCTCCCTAGAGCATCCCACACATGCTCAATCGGATTTAGGTCGGGTGATCGAGCTGGCCACTCCATGAGCATAATGGCCTCCTCTTGAAGATATTGTTCCACTAGTCGAGCTCTGCGTGGACAAGCGTTATCGTCTTGCAAGATGAATGTTTCACCTATTGCACCAGCGTAAGGATGTACATAAGGGTCCAGGATGTCATCTCTATACCTTTGAGCACTGAGGTCAACACATAGAGGTCAGTGCATCCACCTAAAGAAATGCCACCCCAAATACACACGCTTCATCCGCCGTAACTTATCTTTGAGGGATGTTACTGGGATGATAGCGGGTACCTCGTTCTCTCCATATCAAACAATGTCCGGAATCACTCTACAAGCAATATCTGGACTCATCTTTGAGGGGGGCGGGGGTGGCTCAGTCGGTAGCGCGCCAGGCTCGTAATCTGTAGTTCCCAGGTTCGAGTCCCAGCTGGGTCAGCATTGAGATTTATCTCCGCAAAAATTCCCCGCCCTGCCCACGGTCAGTAGGGAACACCGATGGGCTTGGAAAGGCAGTTGTCCGTCGGATGGAACGTTAAGCCGTGGCCCCGTGTGCGGGAGAGCCATACCCTATGCACGTTAAAGAACACGCTGGATGGCCTTGACGGGAGGCTACCATCTGTCTCCCAACAGCTGTTCCAGAGGGTCCCCTCCCCCAACCTTTTCTGAGCCTTCGGGGTCCATGTGACCTGGCCATTTAGCCCATGGTGTGCAAAAAAGTGCCGCTCAGAGGTAAAACAACCCAACCCATCTTTGAGGAGTACAGATCTTCATTGCTCTTCTGTGCAGTTAACATGCATGCGTGCAACCGCTCTCTCCTGTGATGTGACGTGAGGAGTATACAAATTACTGGTCTTCTAGCGTACAGACCCCTCATGAAGCTTTCTACGCACATCAGAAGCTTGATACAATCCTCCCAGTGGCTGTTGCAAGAGAGGATCATAGCTGAGAGGGAGTAGACTCCCTGCTCCTTCGTGCTGTTAATCGCAGATATCGATCTTATACATCGGTCGTAACTCTAGCCCTTTCTCGGCTAAACTTCCGAAACGCGGAATCCATGCTAAGAAATTGATTCCACAGTCTATGGACCACAGAAGTACTCATGTTCATTCATCGTGCCACGTCTGACTTACTTTGGCCTGCTTCAAGCTGACCAATAGATCACCGCAGTTCATTTGGCAAATGATGTCTCGAGGTCATTCCTATTAGGCTATTTCGAATTTCTTTACTCACATTTACAACACAAAATAACGATCCACTCCAAAATACCTGTTTTTATGTCGCTATCCGATTACGCAAATTGACGCAACCTAGACTAATTTGCTTACTATATTGCTTACTCGGCATTACTTTACTGGTTACATGAATAAGTTTGGTGAGGATCGCACATTTTATTGGCGAATTATCGCGATTTTTCTCATTTTTCCTTAATTTATGGAATCCCAGTGTGTGTATATTATTTTCCTACGTATTGGTTCTCAGAACCTCACCTTTATTTGTCGAATATCCTGTATCATCTATTATTTTTTTTAATAAACTTTATCAATTAAAATAATCAAGTTAATTAGAGGAAAATTAGTCTAATAGTCTCTCCTTACGCATGCCACTAATGTACATCTAATAATAGAAAACAAACGCCCTTAGGCGGGCGAAGAGACCCCTAAAGGGTCTCTTCGCCCGCCTAAGGGCGTTTTTTTCTCGCCCCGCCTAAGGGCGCTTAAGCCTAATTAGGGCGCCTAAGGGCGCTTTTTCTCGCCCCGCCTAAGGGCGTTTTTGTCAAACGCCCTTAGGCGGGGCGAGAGACGAAAGGCTTTCGTTAGGCTGGGCCACAACGAAAGATAAAAACTAGTAGACAGAAAAAGAGAAGGGAGGAATATATGCAAAAATAAAGAAAAGCAGAAACCTTATAAGATTGAGCCTACCTTAAGAAAGACCCATGAGATTAGTAGTTTAAAAGAGAAATAAGGGACCTTGCTAGTAGCCGCACCGGACATTATAATTATTATTAAAAAAAATCTAAAAATATAAAAAATTGTAATTTGTTGAATTTGAACTCGAGCCATTTAGAAAGTTCAAATTGATTCGAAAAAAAAATGTGTTCAGATATGGGTGTGCATATGTCCCTGGTTTTAAAGTCTCTGTCTCCGACAAATAAATGTCCCGGAATTCGGTTTTTGATATTTTTTCAATATTAAATTGACTGTCCACCTTGAGCCAATTTTTGTGAATAGAATAGTAGTGGCAACAATAATAAAAAATATCCGCCGCAATACACTGAATGCGGCGGAATGATGAATGAAAAATTGAGGTTAGAATCAGCATCATAATGGTAGTGGTATCCGTGCGGACATCAGTAGAGAATACATGTTCTTCTATTTGCTGACACCATCACGTGTCTTATAGTTGCAGATGGCTTAATTATTATGCAAGTTCCAGGGTCTACTGGGGGAGGGAGAGCTTTCAGAATGCTAGTAAGGGTAATAGAGGAAAAAATTATTAAACTTATGAGGGGGGGGGGAATGTTACACTGCATTGGAAATCTAGTCTCTTGGCCCTCCCACCCCTTTACATTTTCCTGCTCGATTGTGTTTCTCCCCCCCCCCTGATTTCTTTTCTAGATTCGGTCTTGTTAAGTTCTGTCTCTGCTTTAACGATTTTGGCTTCCTGTAGTTTCCCAGATACTTGGCCGATAGGTCCAAAATTTGGAACACATGTTCCCCTTGTGTAACCCTGTATTACGTTAAAAAATCAGTCAACTGTAACGGGACGGGGTTTAGAACCTCGAAGGGTTTTGTGAATGTGAAAGATTTGGCAACGCTCTGCCGCAGCTTTTTCAGCTTATGAACGAAGAAATCAATGAAGAAAACAGCGAGAGCAGAATTTCAATCCAATTGAAAGATTTTTTTCAATCATCAATTTAATATGGATGGACAAGAATCACGTATAGAAGTGAGTATCACGTATATACCGTGAGGCTGTGTTGCAAGTGAAAGCAAATTTCCGTATCTCTTGTGAAATCCTTAGTACAAAACTTGCCAGAAATGAAAATTTTTTGAAGAAAATCTCTTTATGAAAAATGCGCACAATAGCAGTGATTTTTATATAATGAACTTACGCTCTTCAAGTTTTATTTTGTGCTACTAGTTATTAAGTATATGCAGTAATGTAGTATATATATACACTGGTTTCCATAAATTAAGAAAAATCTCTATATTAAGTCAATGGGAAGCTAAGGTCAAAGCTCTATAACTTCTAAAATAATTTTTTTTGTTTTTAAAAATGTAATTGCAGATAAAGATCTCGATCAAATAAATCAATATCTCGATTTTCAACAATATTCGTTCAGTATTTAATGAGTTCTGGAAGTTTGAATATTTAACGATAAACAGTGCCAGCTACAAAAATTGATTTCAGAAGTAAATTAAAATTTAGTAATAACTATTGTATCAATGTGTTTATAAAATAAGTTCATATTTTAGAACTTTGTAACAAATTCTTTCACTATTCTTCAGTTTTGTATAAGTTGCATATAAGGCTGGCATTGCTGTTGTTAAGTAGTCAAACTTTCATAACTCATTAAATATTGAACGAATATTGTTGAAAATCGAGATATCGATTTATTCCATTGAGAAGTAGTTTCAAGACACTTCAGGGATTCCCTTTGCACAGTGCTTTCCTCCCGTATGACGTCACAAGCCGCGCCCACTTCCACCCCTCCCCCTCATTAATATTCATAATTCATAATTAATTAATAATTAACTATTCGTAGAAAAACCTATTTTAACTCTAATTTCGCTATTTTTGACTCCCCCATTAAAAACTCACCCCCCTTTTAACCACCTGGCGCCATCTAGTGACTATGAGGAGTACTATTCTTAGAAAAAACCCTATTTTAGTCGTAATTATTCTCAGACTCCCTTTTATTAAAAAAAATCCTCCCCCCCCTTTAACCCCTGGCGCCATCTACTGCATTGACTGAGTACTATTTTTAGAAAAAAAACCTCTATTTTAGTCGTAATTATTCCCCGACTCCCTCCTCATTAAAAACCCCCTTATCAAAAGTTCCACCCCCTTTATTAAAATTCCCTCCCCTTATCAAAATTTCCCTTTATTAAACTTCACTGATCACAAACTCCCACGGTATCCACGTTCATTTTCCAAGTCCAGCTAAACTTTGGGTGGCAACAATCGGTTGATGCAAACCTCAAAATAATTGCAAAAGCAGCTCCTCACATAAAATCAACTCCCAAAGTTGTATATTCTATGTATTTATTCCTTATTAATTAAACGCTTAGCAAAACTGTCTTCCCCCTCATTAAAAAACTTCCCCCACCGGTTGAACTTTATTATTTAACCGTTTTAAAGACCCTGACCCATCACTTAGTAAATCAGATTTTCACTATGCGCATTTAATCGGTACCATCCAACGTGTGTTTTAGTACATCTCCTGTATTTAAAAAAAAACTCATCACAAACTCCCTCGGGTATCCATGTTAATTTTTTTTTTCCAAGTCCAAGAATGGCTGATGCAATCCTTGAACAAGGTCCGCGTATTTTGCGAATTCTCCCTTCACTAGAATAAGGACTATCCCGCAGTAACTGTTTAACTGTCCCTGCAGAAAATAATAAATGCTATTGGGTAAAAAAAATTAATAACAAATTAATAAAAGGAAAAAAATCTGATTTTATTCGTCATGATGAAAAATATTGATGGGGTAATATTGACCAGCCGTCCCGTGGCCGAGTGGTTAGCGAGCTTGGCTACTGATCTACGGGACCTGGGTTCGAGCCCTGGATAAGGCATGGCTGTTTGTGTCGTTTTTCTGCTGAAGTCCTGCCATCCTCTCAGACCTTCTACTGTGGCATATAAACTGACAGGTTCCTGTCAGACCTCTGTGGCAAGCAGCTGCTTGAGGGGGTATTTTTTTTTTATATTGACCTGTATCTGTGACATAAAAGACCCGTGTTCGGATCCTCACCGCGGACCACATTTTACTGACGGGTGGTTAAGTCCTACGAAATAAAAAAATTCCAAATGGGAAATCACAAGGGTTTTATTGACGGTTGAATCTTGGATCTGCACTGCTTCCATATCAGGCACACTGTCTGACATCGTGAAAACCCCCTGGCACTCTTGAGACGGTTCTTCGCATTCCCAATTCTACCCTTTATGATAGGTCAGCGTTTCAATGTACCCAATGTAGACTTTTGAAATTACTCGCCCTAAACCTTCAAGAGTTGAGCTTATTTAGTCTCCAGCGGATCCAGATGATGCCGTCAGATATCTGTGCTTCCGCGTCAGGACTTGTCTTGAAAAGTGATTTTACGTTTGTCTCAATTACTCTCCGCCGTTACGCGACATGGTTTAAAAGTACTTATTATTGCTGTATCCTCAGTACTGGGAAGAAAAATCAAGCATGGGAGTAATCATTAATCTACAAGCGCTCACACAGTTTTTAAAAATCGAGTCTTCCACCGTTTATCGGCGAACGTGAAGACGCTGATGAAATTCACTTTACAAGGTCAGTTGTTTTCATTGAGTAAAGAATTCACGGCTAAAAGTAGAATTCATACGTTTCCGTAAAAAACGCAACAAGAATGCGAGTTAATAGAGGACAATAGTTTTAACAATAACCTACTATAAAAAATAAGTCTCACTCGAACGTACCCTTCTCAACATACGTTGGGGTAATGAGAAAGCTTCGGCGCAACATAAAATCCACTTAACTATGCTTTGATCTATATGTTCTGATCGGGTCTGCCCTGTACTTATGTAGGTCTCTTACACCTGGGATTATATTATTTAATATTTCTACACTTGTTTTACTCTGTTCCTATACACTTGTTTTCTGTTGTTTTACCACTTTTCAATGTTGAAACTGTATTTTAACTTTTGGTTACGGGGTTCGATGTCTTTTATCTTTTATATTATCTTTTGTTTGGCGCATTATGGCCTTGTTGCCGATGCGCCATTAAACCCCAAACAACCAAACCAAACCAACCCTGTACTTATGCCGTTGTTCTCACGTAGCTCCCGCTTCGACTCTGTTATACAATCTTCTACTAATCATTGTCACGTGATTCTAAAGCGGAGAGACATGCGTGCACCAACAAGCAACTGGTGACGTACAAAGGTCACGCGCACTCACCCACGCCGCTCGTGCTGACCTTTGGGACAGCAGTGGAAACAGATAAAATAATTAGATATGGTTCGACTCACTCTGTGAAGAGCAGTCGCTCCATCCAAAAGATTAATGAGAAAGTTAAATAATGACATGACGAAAATGCTTAGAACACCGGAAATTCCCTGTATGGTGCCTTCGGATCTTAATCGCGTTCTCCAAGCCGTCAGCTGATTTTACAAGGTCGTCATTGCAATTAAAGAATATTGCGGTTACAGGGAGAATATGGTACATTAGAAAAGGGAACAATTGTTAATGTCATAAGAAATGTGACATATAATTCAGTGTGATATGTAGTAATACGAAATCTTTAGCATTATTCCCTGCGTCCTTTGTTAGGTGATAGTATTAGCATCCACGAATATAATGACATTCGGGGGGTTATCACTTTCTCACAGTAGCGATATGACCATGCACTAGAAAACAAACCTAGAACTCCATAGACAATAAAGATTTGAACTAAAAAGTCATTAAAACCTTGAATGGACTGATAAAAAAATATGTGAAACGTAATGTACTGAGCTTGACAACATTAATATAGATATGGATCCTCGCTTGTTTTCTCTACACTATCATAAATTGAGAAACCTCGATGCTTGAGAAATGATTCATTTAACTATCAAATATGAATAGAGCTCTTCTAAAGTTTAATTCTCCACACAATCTTCTGAGTTCATTCGGCTGTAGATGTCTAATTCTGTCAGGATCACAGGGGATGTTTTACACATTCAAGGACTTTCTCTTTTTCTGACAATCATTAATCAAGTGTCTATCTACAAAAGATACTATGCATCAGACTCATCATTACACAGACAAACTACCTATCCATAGGTTGTGTAAACATTTAGAATGAAAAACCGATAGCAAGGTTGCTTCACTGTCATAGAGATAAACTCATATAACTTAATCTTCAGACTCATGTTTCTTCGTAGAATCGTAAACTCCCAATATCTATGCATTTCCTCACACATTTCTCTCAAGATAATTAAAGTTCAATCACTGATTCATCATCCCTATGTCTATATTTACTTTCTAATAAACCATACTTTAACGACAAAAGTAAGTAAATCGCAAGCATCATCAGATTACTGCTTACGTTGAAAATCTCACAATAGCCTATTCAGTACTTTACACACCGATACAGCTATAAGTTATGATAGCCAACATCTATCCCATAGACAGTAGGTTAGTTGCTTCCAAGAAACCTAGAGATCCATGATAAGACATGAGTGTTGCTGAGCACCTATGTCGTATGAAAGGTAACCATTAAGACAGATAGTTGCATTTTAAAGATACACCGAAGTCACTCTTAACATGCAATCAATAGATGCACGAACCTTCCATCTCGTAACGTATGAAAAGGAAAGTTTTAATAGCCCGAACAGTCATTTTTTCACAATAAGTCAATGTTGACTGCATTAAATATGATTCGAATTGAATACAATCCGGATTTTGTTTGGAAATCTGAAAACTCACTGTTTATAAGAAAACAACAATATTTTCATGAAAAGTTGGGTCCCAGAATCGATCCGCTAGACCTAACTTTGCCTTCTCTGACTTCACCCGCCGATAAAACATAACATAAGCTCTCACGGCGGTTATTCCAAGCCGCTATCTCATGCTCTTTTCAGAGTTCCTGGTCACCGGTACGTTGGAATAAGCGCGTAAGTAAACTGTGTATATAAGGGCGAAGGTGGCTATTTTTCGCTGCAAACACAAGTTTTTCGACAAAGATAGGGTGTTTCACTACACGAGGAAATCTAACACACACATTTTCATGTCTAAGAATCGGTTTAGTTATTTTTCCTGCATGAGAATATTTCTACACTAGTGTGGAATTCTTAGAACAAGTGGTACTATTTTCGTGTGAAAGTGGTTCTGGCAAGCACACTTTTTTTGATAATGTTATGTATCCTGGAAATCTGAAAGAACACTACCTATGGAGCATTACTCCTGTAAATTCCATTATTTTTTATAGTTGGTTATTGTTAAAACTATTGTCCTCTATTAACACATTCGTGTTGCATTTTTTATAGAAACGTATTAATTCTACTTTTAGCCGTGAATTCTTTACCCGATGAATCGTCTTCACATTTGTGAATTTCATCAGCGTCTTCACGTTCGCCGATAAACGGTGGAAGACTCTATTTTTAAAAACTGTGTGAGCGCTTGTAGATTAATGACTACTCCCATAGCTGATTTTTCTTCGAGTAGCGTTACTTCCCAGTACTGAGGATACAGCGATAATAAGTACTTTTAAACCATGTCGCGTAACGGCGGAGAGTAATTGAGATAAACGTAAAATCACTTTTCAAGACAAGTCCTGACGCGGAAGCACAGATATCTGACAGCATCATCTGGATCCGCTGGAGACTAAATAAGCTCAACTCTTGAAGGTTTAGGGCGAGTAATTTCAAAAGTCTACATTGGGTACATTGAAACGCTGACCTATCATAAAGGGTAGAATTGGGAATGCGAAGAACCATCTCAAGAGTGCCAGGGGGTTTTCACGATGTCAGACAGTGCGCCTGATATGGAAGCAGTGCAGATCCAAGATTCAACCGTCTTGAAATAAAACCCTTGCGATTTCCCATTTGGAATTTTTTTATTTCGTAGGAGTTAACCACCCGTCAGTAAAATGTGGTCCGCGGTGAGGATCCGAACACGGGTCTTTTATGTCACACATGCAGGTCAATATAAAAAAAATACCCCCTCAAGCAGCTGCTTGCCACAGAGGTCTGACAGGAACCTGTCAGTTTATATGCCACAGTAGAAGGTCTGAGAGGATGGCAGGACTTCAGCAGAAAAATGACACAAACAGCCATGCCTTATCCGGGACTCGAACCCAGGTCCCGTAGATCAGTAGCCAAGCTCGCTAACCACTCGGCCACGGGACGGCTGGTCAATATTACCCCATCAATATTTTTTATCATGACGAATAAAATCAGATTTTTTTCCTTTTATTAATTTGTTATTAATTTTTTTTACCCAATAGCATTTATTATTTTCTGCAGGGACAGTTAAACAGTTACTGCGGGATAGTCCTTATTCTTGTGAAGGGCGAATTCGCAAAATACGCGGACCTTGTTCAAGGATTGCATCAGCCATTCTTGGACTTGGAAAAAAAAAAAAGGAACATGGATACCCGAGGGAGTTTGTGATGAGTTTTTTTTTAAATACAGGAGATGTACTAAAGCACACGTTGGATGGTACCGATTAAATGCGCATAGTGAAAATCTGATTTACAACGTGATGGGTCAGGGTCTTTAAAACGGTGGGGATTTAAAAAAATATAGTTCAACCAGTGGGGGAAGTTTTTTAATGAGGGGGAAGACAGTTTTGCTAAGCGTTTAATTAATAAGGAATAAATACATAGAATATACAACTTTGGGAGTTGATTTTATGTGAGGAGCTGCTTTTGCAATTATTTTGAGGTTTGCATCAACCGATCGTTGCCACCCAAAATTTAGCTGGACTTGGAAAATGAACGTGGATACCGTGGGAGTTTGATCAGTGAAGTTTAATAAAGGGAAATTTTGATAAGGGGAGGGAATTTTAATAAAGGGGGTGGAACTTTTGATAAGGGGGTTTTTAATGAGGAGGGAGTCGGGGAATAATTACGACTAAAATAGAGGTTTTTTTTTCTAAAAATAGTACTCAGTCAATGCAGTAGATGGCGCCAGGGGTTAAAGGGGGGGGGGGAGGATTTTTTTTTTAATAAAAGGGAGTCTGAGAATAATTACGACTAAAATAGGGTTTTTTCTAAGAATAGTACTCCTCATAGTCACTAGATGGCGCCAGGTGGTTAAAAGGGGGTGAGTTTTTAATGGGGGAGTCAAAAATAGCGAAATTAGAGTTAAAATAGGGTTTTTTCTAAGAATAGTACACCTCATAGTCACCAGATGGCGCCACCGGTTAAAGGGGGGGTGAGGAAGGGGAGGAATTGTTAATAAAGGGTTTTTTTTAATAAAGGGATTAATTAATTATTAATTAATTATTATGAATATTAATAGGGGGCGGAAGTGGGCGTGGCTTCTGACGTCATAGGGGAAGAAAGCACTGTGCAAAGGGGTTTCCTGGGGTGTCTTGAAACTACTTTGAAATCTTGATCTGCAGTCACATTTTTCAAAACAAAAAAACTTTTTTTAGAAGTTATAGAGCTTTGATGTTAGCTTCCCATTGACTTAACATAGAGATTTTCCTTAATTTATGGAAACCAGTGATAGTGATGTTCTAAATGAAAAAGATTGCTTTTTTAACATAAATAATTTCATGAAAAGTCAATCCTTCAGATTGCATTTTCGAAGTCCCGGATCTGTTCTTTAAATCTGGTCACCCTAATAAAAGAGTCAATCCTTCAGATAGAATTTTTAGTAGCCCCCGTATTTCTGTAAATCTGCTCACCCTAGTTCAGATTCAAAATAAATGGTTGGTTCGCAGCTGTTTTTATTCAATGTTCGGTTCTAGCCCCTGGAACAGACTTTGGATTAAAATCGCAGAAAAGGCACTGTATTTTTACATGGTTGTGTTCGGGTTGAGTTCTCACGTACTATAACATACTGACAATGGGGCGGAGGTCTCAGTCGATAGCGCGCCAGGCTCGTAATCTGCAGTTCCCAGGTTCGAGTCCGAGCTGGGCTCAGCGTTGAGATTTATCTCCTCAAAACTCCTCTCCCTGCCTACGGTCGGTAGGAAACACCGAGGGGCTTGGAAAGGCCGCCGTCCGTTGGTTGCTACGTTAAGCCGTGGCTCCATGTGCGGGAGAGCCATACCCTGTGCACATTAAAGAACACTCTTTTCCAATGGATCCCCTCTCCCAACCTTCTCTGAGCCTTCGGGATCCTTGTGACCTGGCCATTAGCTCATTGTGTGCAAAAAAATGCCACTCAGAGGTAAAATAACGCTACCGGTACTGGCAGGCTTCTTTCACACCTCCATGGAAAGTTGGGGCTCGGATTGCTCAGTCGGTAGAGCGCTAGGCTCGTAATCTGTAGGTCCCAGGTTCGAGTCCCAGCTGGGTCAGCGTTGAGATTTATCTCCGCAAAATTCCCCGACTTGCCCACGGTCAGTAGGGGACACCGATGGGCTTGGAAAGGCCGCCGACCGTCGGATGGGACGTTAAGCCGTAGCCCCGTGTGCGGGAGAACCATACCCTGTGCACGTTAAAGAACACGCTAGATGGCCTTGACGGGAGACTACCGTCTGTCTCCCAACAGCTGTTTTAGTGGGTCCCCTCCCCCAACCTTCTCTGAGCCTTCGGGGTCCAGTGGCCTGGCCATTTAGCCCATGGTGTGCAAAAAAGTGCCGCTCAGAGGTAAAACAACCCAACCCGTGGAAAGTTGGCTGAATGAAAGAAATTTTATTCCTCTTTCATAAGCTAGGTTGAACCCCGGATATCGATGTTTCTTTTTTATATTGTCTTTCTACTGAGGCTTCAGTCAGACCTGGCAAGCAACTGCTTAAGTGATAAATTGCTTATGTGATCGAAAGTGAAACCGATTGGTTTTTAAAACATTTTATTAACTTTGTAATTTTGATTTTTTTTTTTTGCGGTTATTCACGGTTGCGTTAGGTCTACTACCAAAAATGTTGCACGTTAACACTGAAAATTATACTCCTTTTTCAGTATTAAAGCTCCTTTTTCAGTAATAAAGTATCACAGGAAAATATCCTGTAGGGCAGACAAGCGATATGCAGTTCGACAGTATTTTATAACGTAATGTAAGAAAAATAGCTTGGGCTTACTAAAGTACTTTAGACTTTTTTTTTTCTTTTTTTTTGCTAAATACGAAAGAAAAAGAAAAGGCCAGCGACACAGTGGCATCGCCCTGACCTCCGCCCGAAGGCTTACTTCTTAGCGGCGACACTTGCTGCTTAACATTCACAAAAAACTTGCCCCAGAGCTGTTGCAAGTCTGGTTGCAGCCAGCGCATTATTTCCCGGGCCTCACCTGACTCACACGCCCAGCGGGGGAAATAGCACACGCTACTCGCGCGTCTCTCTAGCAGAGGTCTCTCTCCCTCTTTCCTGACTGTTTGGGGTCTAGTGACTGTATGTCTGTTCGTTGCGAAGTCTCGCTTTGGTGCGTCCGTTGTGTACCTGCCCACACTCGCTGACTCCGTGGCAAGAGCACTATGCGTAATATTTGGCGGCCTGGAAGCATCGATGAACACTTGGTATTCGGTGTTTAAACTGCATCAGTTGCGGGGAGTGTATGGCAAACTTTGTGTTTAATTTTGCATCTATATAAGTTTTTAGCATTTTGGATTACTGCGAATGTTGAAAATTGCCTCACCACATAGATGGAAGGTAACATTTAGAATTTACCGAAGTTGGTTTTTATATTTTGTAGTTTTTCCTTTAGTTGTCAATTTATTAAATATCAAATTATTATTCACTTATCAAAATTCATGTAAACTAAGAAACCTAATGATAATAAATAATTTGAAGGTACTTAATTCATTCAAATAAATAATTTGCCATTGTAAAAAAATGTTAAACGAGCGTATCATTATCAATAAATATTTAAGGAGGATATAACAATGTAATAGTACCAGTGGAAGGTTTCGTTACTTATATTTTGAACTTAAAATGATGTAGGCAAGAGTGTTCGCAGGTTTTTAACGGGGAAAGAGGATGCAAAAACAGAATAAAAAAATTCCCCCGTGTAAGAGCAAAATAAAAACAAATATATATTTCGTAGAATTCTTATTCAATATTAAAAGTGATTAATTTTTTTTGATGACTCTGAAAGTTCAGAGCTTTATCTCTTTATTGATTAACGTACAGTATTTTATAGTCCACAAATTATCCGAATTAATTGGATGTTAAGTGCTTAGTGAGGAATATAAGAGTTTCATGCACCAGTAAAATATTACTGCAAAGCCAGAATATCTTGAAGGCCCCAAAAATTAGTATTTGCACCTGGGTCCTCAGAAGTATTGAGCCTTGATTGGTGGCTATGGGTATTCAGATAATCAATATGTTCACATAATTAAAAATAATGAATTGCAATACATGTTATCATTGCTTATTTTACATGTACTCTTCACTACATACATAACATAGGTACGTCATGTGTAAAACTAGTAAAAAGGGAAATAAAACTGAAAAAAATCTATTATTGAATTTTTCTCTATATCACTGTAATTAGTGGAAAAGTTGACAATTGGATGGAATTATCATTTAGATATTTACCTTGGTTTCTTTCTTGTGATGATTTCTGATGGATGGGTAGCATATTTTCTGCTTCAGCTGGCTATTTACACAACTATCATTTGGATAATCTGTTGTGCGCACCTCGCGGTTGCAAGCACTATTCACTTTCTAAGTAGAAATATGCAAATTTAAATCTGTGGCGTTGTTTCCCACATTGCCCAATTATGAATTATCCCTTTAGACAATGCGGGCCGCAAAAATCCCAGGCTGTCTCCTTAGGGGAAGACGTTTTTATTAATAGGAAACCCAATGGTGAGCACAACTCAGGTTTATGGAAACATAAAAAAAAACAATATTTATTAAAACGCAATATCTAACAGTACAGGCAAAACAATTAATCTTCTAAGAATCAATCATCGTGAACTTTAAAAAAAGAACTTAAAGAATTAAACAGACTATGGAACCCCTTTACAATTATCTCTAAAATTAAGGATAGCAACTTCTAGTGAAAGGAAGGGTAAGCAACTAAAGGAAGGATAATCGTACCGTTCTAAGTGCTCAGCTCGTCCGTCAGCTGCATTGGATTGCGGCCAGATCGTCACCACTCCAGCACCGGGTGGGGATCATCTCCTTAGTTCATCATTTTAGCCGATGACACCTCCATTGCTAATTTGGCTGTGGCGAATTGAGGCAGTCATGCTGGGAAGGGGAGGGTACCCTTCACTGGTAGGTGCTTCGGAAGCAAATTCTTGTCTCTCTGCTTCTCATTTTAGGGAGCCACTCATTCATAGGGAAGTCCTTGCGTTAACGCATCAAACCACATGGCTGTTTATTCAAAGTCCTGCACTCATTTCCACTGATTCCGATCTCCGATACTGAATCGGGCCCGCCCCGATCTCTGGCCGTCCTGTCCAACTGCTCTCTCCAAAATCTCGATCCTCTCTGCTCCTCGCTACAATTTTCCCACGTCTCTTCTCTCTTGATTTCCCATGAAAATGGTATGCGCAAACCATCCGTAGCATCTGCAGAGGAACTTACAAGTGATAAATTCTCCCCAGGGGGTCTGTGAGGTTGCCATCGCCGCCTGGGAAAAACGGGATCCCTCGTTCGTTACTACAACACTGGACAAGGTTGTCGAGCTCTGCATCTGCATTTGCTACTGGGGTGAACACAGCTTCTCATGTGAAATCGGCACTAAAGCTGTCAGCAGACCTTCGCACCCCCAGACCACTCCAGTCGGACCTTCACTTCAAGAGAAGAAAATGTGATTCCGCCTGCCATCCACCCACGGGGCTGGATGTTCCGTGTGTGTGGCCCTCGGTGCAGCTGCGACTTCCACCCACTCCTGATGTGTCCACCCTGTTAGTCTGTTCCCTTTGTGTTGGAAAAAAACAAAAATCTCAATCCAGTAAGAAATTAATTTAAAAACAAAAATGAATCGTTATGCCTGATGTAAAATCAGCGCATAACAAATCCAGCAATATAAGATGCTTAATATTTAGTAAAAAGCTAATTACCATTCCACATAAAGTGGGCAGAAGGTTTTTCCTGTCATTAACTAAAAGGAATATTCTTTTTTAACTACTAATGAAAATGTTTATTTTAAAGATTTAAAGGTACAAAAGTGTTAATATTTAAAAAAGTTGGAAAGTAAATTTCAGAACGGTTGAAAATTATCAAACAAATGAACTCTTGATAATTTAATAACTCAAATTGTCATATCCAAAGGATTTTTTTTATGTAGCATATTGTATAGTAAAAAAGCTGTCTAATTTGAGCATTAATTTCATTGCAAAATTGCACAAAATCAAGTAAGTTTCAGCTAAATCACTTGAATGCAAAATTGTTTTTTTTTTCTCCCTGGACAAAATGTAAATCTTGGAAGGAATAATATTCCTTATGTTATACAATTTTCAATTCTTATCTGTTTTTGACTAATTTTGTACTGGAAAAGTGTGAATAACGATCTCCCAGAGAATGTAAAGTTTAATAAATAACTAAAAAAAATAGAAGGAATAACATTTTCAATGATTAGGAGTGCAGTGGACAAAGGGAAGAAATTAAAAATATCCACATAGACGCAAGTGATTGTGATGCATAATTGTAAAAAATAAAGGACAGTTTTAAGGAAATAAATTCAGTTTTATGTTTTTAAGTAAAAGTTTCCTGAAGCATATGTTTTTGCACTTTCAGAAATAAAAATAAAATGGGGAAAAAGCTTTTTAATGATTTATTATTTTATTTTTATACTCAGCCTGTATTTTATTCTTAATTTTGTAGTGAGGAGCAATATTTTCCACCTTCAGAGAATTAATGTTTAAAATAGTATTTTAATTTTTTTCTATCTAATTTAGTGCAATTTCTTTTTTAGTTTTAATTGCAGGTGAAAATGGTGTTAATCAATTATACAGTGAAATCTTTATAACAGAAATTCCACTTATGGGACTAAGAAAAATTCTGTTTAATAATCTTGAAGGAAAAATAAAATTTTTCCCTTCAAGGAAGGACTAGGAAGGTAAAATAGAGATTTCCATTTTACAGAGGTAATATATATAGGTTTCACAATAATATAAGACAGTTGCAGACAGAAATTCCTTAATTAGCGAATCCAATGATGCACACAAGATTTTGTTTTCAAATGGATAATATATCAAGGTGTGAAATTTTTCTAATATAAGTAATCAAAATGGATTTAAACCTAAAGTGCAACACTGTTTACCTCCTAATGTAGGTTTGTTTTTTGACTACTTGATAGCTAAAAGAGTAGAAAATTACACTGTCAGTCATTTCCAGTAATCCTTGCTATAGTATAATTAATATGTATTGGGTTGTTTTCACATTAACATAGAATGTTAAAATAAAGAGACTTTTTTTTTCTTAGAAAGTGGTATGGAATCTAAGGAGTGTAGAGATTCTCCTTTGAAAGAGCTTCCTACTCGAGAACAAAAAATTAAGCGGAGTAAAGACAGAAGAGATTCCCCCACAACACCACCTATTAGACTACGATTAAAGAATAGTACATCACCTCTACAGTAAGTATAGATTAACTATATCAAAGCTTTGTATTACTCTGAATTGACTGAACAAAATGGAGAAGGTCTCCAATTCTATTTGACTTTTCTGCATTCATATATGTTTGCATATTTTTTCCACAATAATTCTTCAACAGCTTCCTTAATCATTAGGAATTTATGTGCATATATTCATTATACACTGCCCTGCCAATATATCAGTAATTTTCATTCTGTCAATAGGAATATAACTTTGAAGCTCTGTAACTTGCAAAATATGCATTCAATGGAAAAATGTGACTGAAGATAAAGATCATAATCTGATCTATTTAAATCTTGATTTTTAACAGTATACTTTCAATATTTAAAGAGTTACAGAAGCTAGAATAGTTCATAACAGTAATATGTCATAATGCTTTTGGCAAAATAACAGAAATATTCACTGTAAATGTAGAAGTATGGCTTATCTCTTCTCTGCATAAGGCCCAAAGAGAGAGTATTCAAAAAAAAAAGGTTTTGCAATTTCAAAAAAAAGTTATTAGAATAAACATTAAACAGATGTTGCTGTTACATTTATTTTCAAGCAGTTTTCTTCAAACTAAACAAACAAGATAATTATGGAAACTTCTTAAATTGCATTTCTTTTAGTTAAATGATACATTTTAATTACTTTTTGAATTAAATTCTTAGGACTAGCAACACTGCTGTTAAATGTTTCTTTCCATAACTCTTTAATGAATATTGTCAAAAATTGAGATTTAGATGGATCTGAATACTATCTCCAGTGAAATATATCTAAAAAGATTATTTTTAAAGTTAACCCTTCCAGGATCCAGACTGAAGAAAGACAAGAGAAAACAGGTTTCTATCCAGGGGCAAGCTATTTTCTGCCTATGCTCAGCCAAAAAACAACTTTAACTTTAGAACTTTTTTTGCCAAATAACTAATGAAAGGAATTATGTCATGTTGTATGCCAAATTAATCAGCATTTAATTCTGGATTTTCTGAAAATCAAATATTTAACAAAAAAGACTATGTTTTTATTTTAATAGGACTTTTTTATAGTCATGTAGTAAAAAAATGCATCTAGCAACACAAATAAAAATTTATTTTAAAAAAAACTAATAGACAGAATGATTACAATGCACATGAATAAAATGACTATATATTTCTGAATAACAAAAATTATTTTTTTGGTTTTAAGTAAATATTTTTCTCGATACCATACTTTGAGAAAATTCCAGGTTTTGAGTCAAATAAACAAGTCAACTTTAGAATTTGAAAAAAAAATAACTAATCAACAGAAATAGGTCATGTTATATACCAAATTAAACAGAATTTAATTACAAATTTTATGAAAATAAATAATATAAACAAATTTGCAAGCATATTGATTTTAATAATTCTTTTTCAATGTGATATGGTGAAAAAAAATCCTCATATTGTTGAGAGAAAATTTCATCCCCCCATACCACTGATGGAATTTGTCCGATACATTCCTTTACCATTGATGAAAGTAACTTGAATCGAGGTAAAAATATTCTCACAACAGAATGCTCCAGACAATAGTGTAGGGTGCAGTACCAGAAAATTATAAACTTATATGCCTGGAGCAGCCAATTGAAGAACTGAGGGGGAGAGAGGCATATATGATAGGTATTCCTAACATTTTCAGTTCCAACCTGAAAAATTGGTTTATATCCAGAAGCCAAATTTAGCTTTAGAACTTTTTTTGCCAAATAACTAATAAAAGGAATTGTAGCATGACATAATTAATCAGCATTTAATTTTGGATTTCCCAAAAGTAAAATATTTAACAAAAAACGACTGATTTTATTTTAATAGGAATTTTATAGTCATGTAGTAAAATAATGAATCTGGCAACACAAATATTTATTCAAAAAACACAGATAGACAGAAATGATTATAATGCACATGAATAGAAAGACTATTTATTTATGAATAACAAAAAAAATTTTTTTTTCTTGTTTTAAAGTAAACATTTTTTTCGTTTTGTAAATTTTTTTCTCCGTACCATACACTTGAGAAAAGTCGAGGCTTGTTGCAGAGTCCAATAAACAAGTCAACTTTAGAATATTTTTAATAAATAACTAATCAACAGAAATGGTCATGTTATATACCAAATTAAAGAGAATTTAATACTGAATTTTATTGAAGTGCAAAATTTGAACATTGTTAGTAGCATATTAATTTTAATAACTTTTTACAATGGTATACCCCAAAAAAAGGTACATATTTCATAAGTGCTTCCAATATCTTTCATTTTTAAAAATACCAATTTTTTGTTAACTATCAGGAGATTTTAGAAACTTTAAGGAAAAATTTCTTGATAATAGTTCAAATTAAACTTCTGGGCTTAAAATACGGGATTGCTTCAGCCGAGAGTAATGTTAACAAACAAATTGGCAATACCTTATATCGCTTCTAAGAAATGGCAATCAGATGGCTTTAACAAATTATTTATGTTATAATTTAATGGAATATGCAACAAATGAAAAAGAAAATATTATTTATCAAGCCTGAATTTTATATTTTTGTAAGATATCTATAAAAAAAAAATTTTTAATGTCAGTTTGTATTTTTTTAAAAACTTTTTTTGTTGTTGTTGTACTAAAAACAGATATATAAGTCCTGGACACTGGTAGGGGTAATAGACTTAACCCAATTTGCTGTTAATTTATACACAGTCAATCATATTTCTATGCAACCCATCAGGTGAAACCCATATGTATTGGAGCAGAGGCTGGCTCATAATCTGCTGTTTCCAGATTCATGTCTCAACTGTAAAAGTGTTGAAATTTAAACGAATGTAATTGCACAGTGAGACAGTATATTAAATAAGTATTTAATCACAATCTACATTGTTAAAATTCAAATGCCCTTATTACTCTAGAGCTTATTCCTATGTTACATTGTTGTATTTAATAACATGTACAAGCATTTAGCTCATTGCTATTATCACATACGATATTCCACTAGAGAAGATCTCAAGTGCCATTTTCTGCTGTTAGTTTGGAGTTGTTCTTATATACTCACAAGAAAGTTGCATTATGCTGGCATACTGTGCAGTAGTTGTCGTTGCAGAAGTAGGTTGGTACACTCGACACGTTTTGTGGAGAAACAGTCCTTTAATTTGCGATGCACTTGTTGTTGTTGAAATGTTGCTGTCATATGCAGAGGTTGAATCATTGTGCCATTCCAAGCTCTGTAGTCGATTAATTATCAATGGTCCAGTTGATAATGAAGTCCGATTTTTTAAAAACTGCAACTTTTCCCTTTATAGGTTGTCAGCAGTAGAATTTTTTTTTGTAGCAGATTTAATTATCCACCTATTTAAAGGCATTTGAAATTAAATCAGTTAAATCTTTAACTGAATACATTTAAACTATCGTTTAAAAACATTGATGGTTAAAAACGTTTGATCCCATATGATATATATCTACATCCATTATAACATAAATTCAAAACCAAAATAAATTTAAATTTCTTAATAATTAAATTACACCTGTACAAAGGATTGAAAAAGAGTCACTCAAATATACTATAATCTTTCCGTAAATTAACAGTTTGTCACATACTGTTAATAAAATATTAAGACTATATAATTTAACAGTACCTAACACTATTAGTAATTAAAAAGAATTTAATCACGATAGTGCTGTGGTGTGGTTAAAACATTAAGAACTTCCAGGGAGTAATTATCAAACCACGCAAACATCTAATATATAAGAATATAATATCTATATATAAATGAACATCTAATATATAGGACTGGTAGCATATATTATTACCAACTACAGCATCACAACGCTGCAAAATGCAATTGTACCAGCAATAGGGTAAATATGTTTTCCACTTTATATTACAGTTCTAATGGCTCTTTTGAAAAAAAGAGCTATGTCGAAAGTAATATATAGAAATAAGGATATTTATAAGGTAGAACCCGTAAGGGGTACTAAAATGTAAAGCACTCTCCTGGTTTGAGAATCACTCCCTGGAAGTTCTTAATGTTTTAACCACACCACAGCACTATCGTGATTAAATTCTTTTTAATAACCTACAGCTGTGTAATAACTTATTTGCACTATTAGTAATACTATAAAAATCCTAATGTTAAATGATTGTGATAAATCAACCCCTTTGGGGGGGAATATGTATAATTCATTTAGATGATCCTTAAAATATCTTAGAAAATAAAAATAAATATGTGGGACGAACATATATGACAATAGACTAAAGAACTACTGAACACGAAAGTGGCATTCAACATCAATATGGTCATACAGCATTATCTCAAACAGTTATTCAAAATCAACTAACAATAAATAAATTAAACTATAAAGTAATTGCTTCCTTATCTATTAAATTTCAGTTAAACTTTATGAAAAATCAAATAATAAATTTACATCAAGATACATTATGCAATACCAACATGACCTCCTTACCCTCTGCAAGGAACATTCTTGTGCATAATTACCAGCTGGGAAACGTCACTCACTGCTAGAGGGTCAGCCTTTATATACCTCGATCACCTCAGTCACTTTGCTGCCTGATGATAACATAGGAAGGAAGTTTGTTGAAATATATAGCCATGGGATCAAACATTTTTAACTGTCAACGTTTTTAAACAGTAGTCTAAATGTATTCAGTTGAAGATTTAACCGATTTTATTTCAAATGCCTTTAAATTCGAAGATAATTAAATCTGCTATAAGTAAATTTCTAATTGCTGACAACCTATAAAGGGAAAAGTTGCACATTTTTTAAAAATCGGACTTAACTCTCAACTGGACCATTAGTAATTAATCAACTAAAGAACTTTGAATGGCACAGTTATTCAACCTTAGCATATGATAGCAAGATTTCAACAACAACAAGTGCATTGCAGATTAAAGGACTGTGTTTCAACACAAAATCTGTCAAATATGCCAGCGTAATGAAACTTTCTTGCGAGTATATAAGAACTTAACTCCAAACTAATAGCAGAAAATGGCACTTAGATCTTCTCTAGTGGAATATCGTAATGTGATAATAGCAATGAGCTGAATGCTCATACATGTTGTTAAATACAATAATGTAATGTAGGAATAAGCTCTAGAGTAATAAGGACATTTGAATTTTAACAGTGTCAATTGTGATTGAATACTTATTTAATATGTGGAAATTTATCTCTATTTACCCCCAACTTCCCTTTGTTGAAAAAGGTGACACTGTTAGGCTTGGAAAAGCTGCTTATCAGTTGGGATGTTGTGGTCCCTTCTGCAGGAGAATCATATCCTTTCCTTGTTAAAGAACATTTTGGATGGCTTTAATGGGAGTCTATCATCTGTCTTCTAACAGTTGCCCAATGGGTCCCCTTCCATAACCTTCTACGAGTCCTTAAGATCCTTGTGACAACCATTTAGCCCGCTGTGTGCAAAAACATTCCACTTAGAGATGAAATAACAGCCCAACCCACATGTGTTTAATAGCTCGCATTGTTTGTTGTAAATGTTGGTTATTTTCATATAGTTGAATTCATTTACCTTTGGGAGATGTTCCCCATTGTCATTGCAACTACCAGTGTCAAAAGGGCCTATCATCTCTGCCCAAAGGTCAGTACCAACATTGAAGCCACCTAGCACAAGAGTAATATCTCCTCTATAGACAAAATATCCTAAAGTTGTCTACAAAGCCTATCTTTCTCATTTTCATCAGAATCCTGGATGGGGCATTAGCAAAAGATAACATTCAAATCTTTAATCCTATTTTTATATTTAGCTGTAGGAAATTTTTCATTAATGTCATATCCTAGAAGACCATCACTGGCATGTCTGTTGAGAAGTAAACATTCACCTTGCACCTGTTTTCCACTCTTCCTTTAAAAGAGAGGTTGGTAGAGCACCAGTCCCGTAATCTGCAGTTCCTAGGTTCAAGTCCACCTGGGCCAGCATTGAGATTTATATCTGCAAAACTCTCTGCCTGCCCTTGGTCAGTAGGGGACAACAATGGGCTTGGAAAGGTCTGAGCACTATAAGGTACTTCATAAATGATAGACAGTGGTCATAATGACTTCACATCTCATATGACAGACAGTGGTCTGTCATATGAGATGTTAATCCATAGCCTTGTGTGCAGAAGAGCCATACCCTTTGCACATTAAAAAATATGCTGGATGGCCTTGATGGGAGGCTACAATCTGTCTCCTAACAGCTGTCCAGTGGGTCCCCCCCAATCTTCTCTGAGCCCTTTTTGGGTCTTGTGACCTGGCCATTTAGCCCATTGTGTGCAAGAAATGCCACTCAATAGATAAAACAACCCAATTCCTAAACCAGAGATTTAAGTATCTAACATTTACCTGTCCATCTGATTTCTTGCAAGTCTAAACTTGCTTTGTATTATCATATGGTAGAGGTGATAAAGTCCATCAGTAGATCAGGAAGTTTATTGATAGGCTTACTATTTGTACCTTATAATAAATATACTGTGCTTATATTAGAAAGATGTAATATTCTGGGCTAATATAGTATTTAGTGTGTTAGTTATTGGAAACAAAAATTTTATTGAACCTAGGAGGTTTTAAAGGTAATGTGATATTGCACATGCAAAGGATTAAGCTTTGTGTGCACTGCACATGCTTAGTCAAATTTGCATAAAGATAGTAATATTCTTTGTTTCTGGGGAATTTGTTTTCATGATATTTTTCAGGTTGGAAGGATTTCATATCTTATTTACAACTTTTTACTTCTGCATATAATGTCAACTCTGTCGCCTATGTTTGCATCTCTCTTTAAATAAAAGTATATTGCCTGTTAGATTAAAGGAAAGAAAAAGTCCTACTTTAATAGGGATAAAAAAAATTATTGATTATTGGTAATCTCAATTTTGTTGATATTTTCTCAAATAATAAGAAAAATGGTAAGCAGTGAAGTTTTGAAAAAGAGTGATTTGAAGTGATTAGTTGGTTTTAAAAAAATTCACTCACTGTAAACAGCAATAATTAATCTTAAACTATTCAGAATATTTTTCATGTAACCAAAAAGTTCTAAATGTGTTTTACAGTAGTATTATTGAATTGTTTCTCCTTTTTCTTAACAGTGAAACAGAAGTTGAAAAGACTTTGTCAGATAGATCAATTTCCTCATCACCAGATAGTGCAAGCCAAGACGTTCCTCATTTTATGACATACAGTTATCCTAAACATAATCAAAGAGAAGAATTGGCACCAGTTTCTCCTAATATCTTTGTAGAAATGAATAATAATTTTTATGAAGTACCTTATAGTGCTCAGACATGTTCCGAAGAAACACAATCAAATGATGATGATAGTTATGACCAACCTCTAGATATGAGCAAGAAACGTTCTCAAAATGAGGTGACATCATCAGCCAGTAATTCAACTTACCTACAACAACATCGGCCATCTGTGATAACATGCGCTTCTGCTTTATTGAGAACTCACTGCAGCCTTACAGACTTAACACATCACAAGTGTGGTGCTTCAGGGAGTGACTCAAATGGCACTATCATGGATGAGAAAAACACAAACTATAATAATTGTAGTGACAGCGCCAGTGTATATAAAGGACCAGATGAAATAAGACCAGGTCATCGACGTGAAATTGTGTCAGGTAAATAGCATATTTTTGGTGTTATTTTTTGATAATTTTGTTTTAAAATGATAAAATTTATGACAGTTTAATTTAGAATTTAATTTATTGCTTTACAATTTATATATGCATTAGTTCATAATGTTAGTATTGTAATTTTTATATATGGTTGTTTGTAAGTGACTGTGATCCATGCTAGTTCTAACTGTGATGATCCATGTGTTTTGGAGCTCAGAAGATTTGCACCTGTACTTCTCACATAAAGAATGGCATAGCAAATCTCCCTCAAGTAGTTCTTGCCTGATCATGGCTTATTGTTCTTAACCACAAAAACCAATTAAAAGCAAGATTTTATACCTAAAATGTATCAATTCTCACCTCATTAGGGAGCTTCTATGACTTACATATATAATAATAACTGTCTCTTCATGTGTCTCTGGTCACCATAATTCTTTATATAAAGGGGCTAGAAACCTGGAATTGTGGTAGAAGAATAAGAGTAGCACAAGGATGTGCAATGCCAACCAATAGGTATTTAGAAACCAGTATTGTTGATGAAATATCTTTCTCCTCCATTCTCCACTTTTAGCTTCTTCATTCAAAGTTTCTAGTTGAGAAAGCTACAATCAATGCCTGATCTCTCATATTACCAAAGACGTTATTACATTAAGGCATCCCATTGCAGGTAGGAACCTGATTTTTTTCACCCAACACAGAGAGAAACCATGTATGAAATTTGTAACCATTTGGTCAATTATATCAGGAATTACAGAGGATCAAATCAGTTGAAATGCAAATGAAACTTTCAGAAATTTGCATAAAAATGAAACTTGGGTTATGAGAATTCATGCTGTTATGAGCAATGACCTCAGCACTGCCAGACTATTCTTGTCACTAATATAACATATAACTAAAAATCCCTTTGAGCAGCTGCTTGCCACATGATTCTGATAGAAACATCAGTTTAGTATGCCATAGAGAAGGTCTTTAAGGAAGGCAAGACAGCAGAAAGGCAATATACTGGTTTAAGAAAATTATGCTTCATTGTGCACTTTGCAATATTTCAAAATAATTTTAATTAACACAGCATTTTTAATTGCCCACTTCTATAAATTATACATAATAACAATGTACATTAGAAAAAGTATGTATCTCTTACAAAGGTGTGGCCCCTCAGTGCAAGCTCCTGTATGCAGTGAGGGTACCATCCTGTGAAAGTTCTGTTGTTTTGGGTACCTATGCAGGGTCCTAAACCTTGCCCCATGTTTGCCATGTGCAGAGACCCATGTCCCTGGAAAGGAGGATCCTGGTAGTTGCTCGGGGGTCCTCATCTGCTCTCATCAGCTCGTGACTAGCAGGTCGCCTTTGTCCTGTCTTGCCATAGCCTGTTCATTGTGGAGCTGGGCAGTGATTTTAAGGGCCACTGCTACATACTGCTTTGACCTCTGCTTCAAGTAAATGGGAGGTCCTGTGGTGGCCTACTCAGGATCAATCGTCTGGACCTGTTAGGGCCAACTGTCTAGGTAACAGTTTGCGAGTTTCCCCACACCTTATTTTCCTTTTGTAGTTATCTTTCATTTTGTAAGGACAATTAGGTTCTCACACCTTTTTTTTTGTTTATTTTGTGAAGACTAGAGTGAGTTTTTCACATTTATCTTTTCCTTTTTTGTTGCGATGGCTTCGCTCACTGGCCAATGGCTGTGTTGATATAGTGTATCGCCCTGGTGCCTGAATGGGCATCCCCTTGTTGGGCTCCATAATGGGTGTGGACCATAGACACTGAATCACTTCTAAACTAACCATGAATTCACTTAATGAATTCTCTTCTGCCTCAAGCAACAGACATGCTTGTCATGATGCTTCAACTTCATGTTCTTTGTTTGTGTCATAACCTGTGCCACATTTCTTGATAATCTTGAAATGGGTGATCAAGTTTTTGGGGATATGTCCCTGTTCTTTATTCAGAAGGGTTTGGAAGGTCTCGTGGAATCTCCAAACTTCATTAGGCCCATAAGATCTGTGACTTACTGGTTGAGACTGCTCACTCAGCACTCTGACCTGCTCTTGAAGATCACGACGATTGGTGGGGTGCCCATTTCAGTGTCTCTTCACCAGTCCCAGAATTCTTCTCGTGGAGTTGTCATGGAGTGGAGTCTCTTCAAAGTTTCTGAGAAAGAGCTCTGCTCTGAGTTAGTTCCACAGGGAGTTGTTGTAGGCCAACGAATTTTGGTATGCTGTGATGGGTAATAGTTCTCACCACATCACTAATTCTCACTTTTAACACTCTTTGCCTGCCATCAAGACAGGCTACCTGCATTGTGAGATATAGCTGTACATACCCAACACTCTACATTGCTTTTAATGTTAAAGATATGACCATGCTTGCACTTGCTGTGGCAGTGTGCTTCATGCCAATCCAGACTGCACAGCTACGTAGGCAGGCTGTGTCAACTGCATTGGTGACCATTCGCCATTATTCCATGACTGCTCCAAATGGAAGAAGGAGAAATAGGAGAAATGCCTTAAGGTGGTAAACAACACTTACCCTGCTGCAAGAAAGTTTGCACTGCCCACCCCCACCTGGCAAGATTTTCTATGCCAGTGCAGTCATTGGAACGCCCATCATTCTGATGGCTTCCATGGCAGTGCAGACTGATATCAGTATCTCACCTGCTGTGAAGTACCTCTTACAACAGGAAAAACCAAAATTAGTGTCCATCTTGACAACTCTTAATTTCCATTCCTGCTGTAGCATCTTCCACTTCTACTACTGGAAGGCCCCCCTCCTTCCCAATTGCAGACTGCTAGCCATCCAGTACATTCCAAGCCAAAGAAAAAAAAAACACCCCTCCTTGAGTGGTGGTCTCAGATCCATCTCCATCAGATGACTCCGAGGATATGGACATGGAACACCCCATTTTTTCAAACCTTCGATGGCATAGTGAAAATAAATTGAAAGCTGTCTGGCCAATTACCTAAAACCTGAGATAGCCACACTCCTAAAATGGAATTGTCATGGATTCCAGAGCAGTATTGGCAACATCAAAGTTCTCCTGAGGACACATGAGCTCATCTGTGTGTGCCTTCAGGAGACATACTTGCAGATAGCCAGTGATCTTACAATCTGGTACCTTCTCTCTGGTTTTCTGGTAATGGGATGGAGATGGTCCAGCTTGCAGGGGTGTTACCATTGTGAGGAATCATTCTCCATTCCAGGTTGTACCTCTCACTACCACCTTAGAGGCAGTTGCTATCTGCCTCTTTGTGGGATTTTCATTGACTGTCTGCTCAGTCTTCCTCCCTCCCCGGAAGTATATTCTGGGAATACTTTGATGACCTTGTCTCACAGCTGCCTTCACCCTTCCTCATCATAGGGAACTTCAATAGACATAGTCCTCTCTGGGGCACCAATGAGAGGGGTGGGGCCCTGGGTTTCTGGATCTTTCATTCTCCCTGTTGAACACCAGTGTCTACCTACTTTCATTACACACACAGTGTCTACCTACTTTCATTCCCTGACCCACACATTCACTACCATTGATCTCACCTTCTGCTCCTCGATCCTTCCACTCTTTACATGGGAGGTTGAGGACAACTCTTATGGAAGCGATCACCTCCCTGTGGGGGGTCTTGCACCCCTTCATGTGTATCATGGTGGAGGCTAGATTCGGCCAACTAGAGTGGCTTCAAGCTACTCTGTGAGTTCGATGAACTCTCGGTCAGCCAGGAGCAAATCATGTCACCTTTCCTCATCAGAGATGGACTGTATCGTCCATGCAGCTGCCTTGACTATTCCTCAGACCTCGATCCAGTTTCCATGATTTTCAAAACTGTAGTGGAATCCTGACTGCACTGCAATTCTTAAGGCTCAGAACAAGACTTAGGGGGTGTTTCAGAAATATTAAATATCCTCCAACCTTGACGCTTTCAAACATGCCAGGGTGAAAGCTCATTTCATCCTGTGACAGAGCCAGAAGGAATCTTAGATCAAATATACATCTTCTATCATCCGCACTACCAATTCTAAGGTCATGTGGGATAATGTCTGGAAGATGGGTGGAAACTACACATCCTACTCATTATCAGTCCTGGAACACAATGGACATGCAATTGCTGATCCTTAAGTAATTGGCGACATTTTGGGAGAAGCTTTTTCCTCCGTCTCTTCTTCATCTTCATACTCCCCCATTTCTTGCTCTGAAGAGCAAGACTTGAACGTCTCAGCTGTCTTTACACTCTAATGGCCTGGAGTCTTACAATAGGCCATTCACAGCAGAGGAGCTTCCCTTGCTCTGCATTCTTCCCGTGCATCTTCTGTTGGGCCAGACCAGAAATTATTCCATGCTCCAACATCTTTCACCATTGAGTATGGATCGGCTGCTCCAATTCTTCAGCCATATTTTCATCGAAAAGCAGTTTCCAAACTCCTGGCGTGAGTCTATCATTTTGGCCTCCTTCCTCATGCCAGGCACAGATACCAAGATTCTTTCCAATTATTGTCCTATGACTAGCTATGTGTGCAAGGTATTGGAAAGAATGGTAAATGCCAGACTGGTCTGTTATTTGGAACACCATGGCCTTTTTCCAACACCTAGTGTGGCTTTTGCAGGCAACAGTCTACCTTAGACCACCTGATCTGGTTGAATCGGTGATCAGGAATTCATTTTTACATCGATAGCACCTGGTATAAAAATGGTGTACAACACAGTATGGAGATTTTACCTTCTTCGTGACCTCCATTGCTTTGACTTGTGAGGTCACATGCTGAACTTCCATCTCCAACTTTTTACCTTCTCGTTCTTTTTTGTGTCTGTATCAGCAACACTCTGTCGCAGCCTTTCCACAAAAAGCAGGGTGCCACAAGACTGTGCCTTTTCACTGTCAGATTAATTCCATTAATATACAACTTCCTCCAACTGTAGGCAATGTCCTCTATGTTGATGACTCTAGCATCTTTTGCTCATTATCCAGCATGAGTGTCACTGAACAACAACTGCAAATTGCCCTGAACTATCGCTTGATTTGGGTGATGGAGTGAGTTTCGATTCTCCTCACAGAAGACCGCTTGCATGCACTTTTTCTACAAATGTAATTTTCATCTGGGCCCCAAGCTGTGGCTCAGGGGTACCATCATTCCAGTTGTGGTGGAGACTAAGTTTCTTGGTCTCATCTTCAACCAGAAATTGAATTTTTTTATCTCGTATCCCTCATCTCAGGTCCAAGTGCACTCAGGCATTGAACAATATCCTTTGCTGCCTCTACCGTGAACTTGTCTGGTCAAAAAAGGATTATGGATCCCAAGAGTATGGCTCTGCCCGGGATTCAGTGGTGAAGGTGCTGAACCCCCCTCCACCATCAGGCCTCCATGTTTGCATGGGAACCTTCCGCATCTCACCTGTCCAGAGCTTTTAAGCTGAGACCAATGAACCATCTTTTGCTGTCAGCAGTTGTCCCTGCAGTATGCATTAAAATTGGGCTCCCTTCTAGGCCATTCCACTTGGGACTGCATTTTCAGTCCTCAGTGGAAAATGCTATACTAGAATCGGCTGACTGCCATTCATCCTTCAGTTTGCATGCCCAAGGCTACCTCAGAGACTTCAACATCAGTCTCAATAGCATTTGCCTAATCAACAGCTGAGCTACTTCTACCATGGCTCACTGTTCCCCTTCCTGCGACTCTTCTCTTTGCAGAATGAACTTTTACTATGTGCTATACCAGAATTATATCTACATATTCTTGCTAGAACTGATCTGGTATATTTTTATTGGTTGTTGCCTTCTTTGATCTTCAGATTTTACCATCCCATTCTTTATGTGAAATGGAGTATTGAGGATAATTTCTGTTCTAGTTCTTTTTTTTTTCAATTTTATTTCATTCTATTTCAACATTGCACAAAGATGAAAAAATTTCCATAAGAGGGTAGGGGTTGCTAAATGTTCCAAACAAAAATAGTTTCCAACAATTTCCTCAATGTCAAGTAAAAGTTGCCAAAATGTGAAATGAATGCTTCCAATGTGGGGAGTGCCATCTACTATATACGTTAGAGAGTTTCTGACCTCCACTAAATGAGGAGGATAAACTAAAGCAGGAGGATGAAATTTTCACTGAGGGGTGTGAAAGAATCATAATGAGTTTTATGCCAATGATCTACTGTATAAAACTCATTATGATTGTTTCACACCCCAAAAGAGTTTCAGACCACCCCAAAAAAGAAATTTTTACCAGAGTGTTGCAGGGGTTGGGGGGGGGGGGAGAAACAATCATAATGAATTTGATGCAACAAAAAAAAAAACTTGCAATATGGGGAGTGCCATCTTCTCTATACTTTAGATAGTTTCCTACTTGAGCAATGCCAGGTAATTCTGCTAATGTGAAATATAATAGGGGAAATGTCAGGAATGCAGAAAGGATGTTTCCAGCATTCCCAAGCATACCTGCTCATTATATTGTTACTTTGGCAGTAGGGGAGTGGCCTAGGTCATGAAACAAAATAATTTTACTGAAAAGTCCTGGGCCTGGGAAAAAGAAAAGTCCAGGGTCCTTAATCTTGGGCATTTACATGGTTCAGAAACTCAATCAATGGACTCTGATAGTCAGATTAAAACAGTGTACCACACATTTTGAACTTTGGATGATTCCATGCAGTTAGCCTGGAATCCACATGTCTATCACATTCAAACTAATACCTGATACTGATTCTCTCCTGCATTGATTATTTCTTTCTATACTGTTTCTCTGTGTAAGTAATGAAACTTGAATCATGGTATTGTATAAGTATTAATAATTAAGTAATTCAATAGTGTATAAAATCAGATATGTGTTCCTTATTACATGTATTGGATTGTTTTACCTCTGAGTGGCACTGTTGTGTGGACAATGGGCTAAATGGCCAGGTCACAAACGATTCATTCTCAATTTCAGTACTTCAGTTAAGCTTGAAATGCTTTGGAACATTTTTAATGTATTTTTTCATAGTTCTTTATCATATTTCAGATATATTTTCAGTTTTTATTAAAATTATCTTGATTTTAAAGCAAAATAATTTTTTGACACTGCTTCCCTTAGCTTCGAGTTAGCTGATCCTCAAAAGCATTATGTGTTATTTGCATAAATGAGTAAAAAATTTGTAAAAAAAAACTAAATAAATGAAAGTTTTAGCATTAACAGAAATATGAACTACATTGGTGGAAATTGAAAAAAGAACACCCAGAAGGAATTCCTTTAGGAACATTATATTATAATACACCTATCCCTCGATTTACACGGTACTCAGGTCACACAATTCTGGCTTTGCACAGTCCAAAAATGCAACCAGTTTCGATTTACACGGTACTGACTGAGACGGACATAGAAAGAAAATCTCAGTCAGTACCGTGTAAATCAAAACTGGTTGCATTTTTGGACTGTGCAAAGCCAGAATTGTGTGATCTGAGTACCGTGTAAATCGAGGGATAGGTGTATGCTAATAGTTAAAGGCAGCAGAAACTGTGATCCAAGATTGAAAGTCAGTGGATGAAATAATGACGTCACTGAGGATGACAACATTCAAATGTATGCAGCACGTATTTAAGGACTAGGGCATGAAGAAAGAAGTTATTCATCTTGTGTCATGTTGTCGGTACTCTTTGAAGAAGCTACCATTCCTGGACAATGCAGACGCACAATATTTGTTCAGTTAGTGCAGTTTGAGCGAGGTCGTATAGTGGATCTTCGGGAAGCAGGTTGGTCTTTTTGTTAAATTGCACCCTGCATTAGACTAGAGGTATCAGCAGTGGTACAATGGTGGCATCGATGGTCAGAAGAGCATTCACACATTGGCAGACATGGTTCGGGGCAACACAAAGTTATGGACGCACAACAAGAGGATCGGTGTCTCAGGAGGGTGGTGGTGGTGGCAGCGGCAGAGCAGACGGCTACAGCATCACAATTCGATCCTCTGTCGTATTAAGGGTGTCTACAAGAACGATACGCAATAATCTTTTGGAAGCAGGACTACAGGCACGCATGCCGCTGGCATGGCTACCACTATCACCTCATCACTGTCAAGCACATTTGCAGTGGTGTGAAGAACAAGTTCATTGGAGGGAAGAATGGCAGTCTGTGGTCTTTGGTGATGAAAACCAATTGATTGTCATTTACACGTCCAAAGGCAACGAGGTGAGCGGCTTCTTCCATCGTGCATCCGCCAGCGACACACAGGGCTCACTCTGGACATCATGATGGGGGAGCAATTAGTTATTACTCTCGTACATTTCTGGTGTTTGTACAGGGTACACTAAATAGCAATATGTACATCAGGAACATCATACAACCGATTGTCCTGCTATATTTGAGTGTAACTCCAAATGCGATATTCCAGCAGGACGCACTCTGCCTGGGCAACTCAACATGCTCTTCAGGCAGTGCACCAATTACCTTGGCCAGCACGCTCTCTGGACTTCTCTAATCGAGCATGTCTGGGACCGGATCCGACAAAAACTCTTCCGTGGACCGCAGCAGACAACAACCATCGCTGAATTATGCTGCCAAGTTGAAAGCACACGGAATGGTATCACCCAGCATGATATCCAGCATTTGTACAACTGATTGCATGCCAGATTGGTAGCTTGTATTAATGTTTGAGGAGGTTCAACACCTTGTTAAAATATGCCTTCTGTAAAATGTATACTCATTAAAAGGTAAAATAAACATTGAATCACTGCACACATGTGATCACTGTCCTTTCTCAACAAGTTGTTTCTACTAAATAAATCTCATAGATTATACTTCAATTATTAATGATGTTCTTTTCTCATTTTCTGCCAGTTATTTATATTAACACTTTCACTACCATACCGGCCAAAAACTGCCAAGATTTTAAATGGACTTGCCAACCAATGCTATTTCTTTTCGCTACTTCCTACCTGCAGCTTGAGCTGGTATGGTATTAAAAAAAGTTTAAAATAATAAATTGTTGTCAAAAAAGCATGAAAAAATTTTTAATTTTACTAATGTTAAAATGCAAAAAATACAGTAAAATTTTGCAATATTTTCTAAAAAGCTTAAAACACTTTTTTCATGTTTTCTTCAAATTTTTGTCCTTTTATTAATCACAATTAAATATCTTTCTTTTGTTACATAACATGACATACACTGGTTTCCATAAATTAAGGAAAATCCCTATGTTATGTCAAATCTCTATAACTTCTAATTCTGTTTCATTCTCATCATTCACATCCATAATCATTTTATAATTCCTAAATTTCTAAACTCAGGCATGGATGTATGCATCGTTTTTCTGATGAGGTTTTGCTATCCTCTCAGATCTACTATAGCATATAAACTAACAGGTTCCTGTCAGACCTTTGTGGCAGGCAGCTGTTTGAGGGGGTATTTATTTATTTTTTATTAACTTATAACACTCAATTCAGCTTTCAGTAGCTGAAATGAAAAAATATAATAATAAATAAATAATAAATACCCCCTCAAGCAGCTGCTTGCCACAGAGGTCTGACAGGACCCTGTCAGTTTATATGCCATAGTAGAAGATCTGAGAGGATGGCAGGCCCTCAGCAGAAAAACGACACATACATCCATGCCTTACCCGGGACTCGAACCCAGGTCCCTTAGATCACTGACCAAGCGCGCTAATACAAAAATATATAATTACACTTGAAATTACATTAATATCTCTTTATGGTTCAAGAGTTCAAGTTCTTCAGATGAACCAGAATACATAAAAGAATTCTATTCACTTCACATTATATTCAAATTATAAACTTTGAATATTAAATTCACTTCCAAAAAATATCCAAAACTCCATAATTAAACATTTCAAAATCTCTTAAGTATAAACAACAATAAATAATCTTCAGTCGCCTCCATCTTCATCTATTCCAGGGGAAACAAATAAAGCATCATAAATAATTAGTGCCACACTGGAACAATAATAATATACTTAAATTTTCGTTGTTGGCACTCCAATGCAATAAATCATCACCCATCCATTTCCCGGTGACTTCATTCCCACGTTGATCGATAGGTCTAGGCCAGTGGTATCAAACTCAAATAGGAATGTGGGCACCCTAAGTAGTGCAGGCCGCAAAGATGTCACAAAAATACTATAAAAAAGAAAGAGCAATTATTATTTTTTGATCTTTCGGCATATTAAAAGACGTTGACAATGAGATTTAATAAACATACGTAAATTACAATCATATGTAACCATAAAACTTTATTAACTGCTGGTTTTGGCGGGACATAATAAAGTTAAATAAGTACATTATGTTGTGTTTGATTGTATGGACAATAGATATTATAATATTTCTAATCTAAATTATATAGTTAAAGTTAAAAGAAAATGTATGAATTTTAATTTCAAAATTAAGTATTTTTTTATAATTTGATAAATATTTGTCAAATGTTGGTGCAGGCTGCAGTCAAGAATGTCATGGGCCACATGTTTGATACCACTGGTGTAGGTGCTTCTGAAGGCCTCACTGGGGACATAGAATAGATTATGTTGAGAGCTACATTGTCTATTGTCATTTTGCAGGCTATCGTCATCTCGCTATGTGCTTGTTGATTTTGAAGAGCCTGCTTTTGTGCTTTCCAGGTTTATTGCTGCCTGCTTCTAAATGATGCTTCGACAGTCGAAAATTTTTAAACTTGTTAGATTCATCAGGATTATTTACACTCAAAAACAATTTCTGGGATACTTTTCTCATTAGCTAATACACACACCGGCCACTGAATTTAGAAACCATTATTCAATATCGAGTTGGACCTCCTTTAACCCGAATTACAGCATATATATGGTTTGCCATAGATTCCACAAGGTGTTGGAGTTCCTTTAATATCTCCAGCATACCAGTCATTCACTAGACAGTCCTTTAACTGGCTCAGATTTGAGAACTTTGAGAAGAGGACTTTGCTCCCTGATCTGTTTTCTAACATCTGTTTTCTAACATGGGCGTGTTACATTCTCATACATTCTCAATGGGGTTCGGATCCGGGCTTTGTGGTGGCCAGGGTAGATGGTGGAAGTCACTGTCATGCTCACTGAACCACTGCTGAACACATTTTATGCAATGGACAGTAGCATTGTCATCTATGAAACAGCTATCACCTGCTGGATAAAAAGTCAACATTGCTGGATGGACTTGATCAGCAACAATGTTCAGATAATCCTGGAGGACACCTGACCTTCCAGCAATATCAGGGAACCTGTTCCTTACCAATAGAATGTGCTCTCACCATGACACTACCACCAGAACCTTGAGTTGTGTTTAGAAGGAAAGCTGGGTCCATTGCTTCATGGGGCTCCCACCATACTTTCTGCTTACCGTCGGTACAGAACAAGGTATACCACAACTCGTAGGACCACATGACTTTTTTCCAGTCTTCCAGTGTTCAGTCACAGTGTTCCTGACACCACTGTAGATGAACTTTCCAGTTCTTCACAGAAATCAGTGGTTTTCTTATAGATATGTGACTGCTAATATGGACCCTCTTCAATTTCCAGCACATAGTTCGCTAACATATGGGTTGGGAACAGCCTTCATTGAGTGCTTTGTCAATTTCTGCATGCACAAAGTTCTGTTTTTCCATAGAAACCTTCTCAGACAGTGGCGATCTCATTCCTGACAGATTGTCGTCACACCACACTTACGCCTCTTAGACAAGCAATGTGGGTTATCCACTGATTAAAGACCCTAGATATTTCACCTTTCAAGAAACCAGTCAGTGCTGTTTTTAAAATCATTGCTCCAGCCAGACGGCACCCACAATAAGCCCTTTATCGAACCCCAAAAGACTGATGAGCAACAGTCTTAAATAGTTGCCTAGATCATATGGTAATGCACGTGACCACATATTTTGCATATACGCTGTGCAAGTGACATTTAGGTACATCTGCATAAAGGTTTCTATTCAGTGGCTGGTGTATGTAATTCTTCATTATTTTCCTTTAACACCTCTACTTCAAAACTTTCTCATTATCAACTTGCTTTGCATCATCAACTTGTTTCTCTAAATTCACATTAATTAAACTGATAGAACATTTTACAGTTTATTCCTGAATGTTCTACTTTGGACTACAAAATAAATTTGAAAGTGTACTGGATTGCGGCTTCAATTTCAATTCACAATAGTGGTTAATTTCATCTAAAACTTTCTCAGGTGGACATGAAAGATCGACTACTGAAAAAATAACATTTGATACATGATTTATGCTGTTTTAGGGGAGTGAACCTAGGAGCATTCACATTTACACATTGACTATCTCATGAATAGTCATGGTAAGAGTTGCTACAATTGTATGACAGAATTTAAAGCAATCTTTAAAACTATAAAGGTTCAAAGTAATAGTCATAACATTACCATTTTTCATGGAAAGTCCTGCTGGCTACAGCTGGTTAAGTGACATGATATGATCCCTTTTGGTGCTGTCTTCATTATAGATGTAAGTACACATAGATGTAATCATAGAAGTGATTATAAAAGGTAGCACATATGCTGTCAGTTCACAAGTATTAACTTTTGATGTATACGTATAATACTCCAGATACCAGTCCAGAACTATGTTGATCTTAGAGATGACGTATTTCAATGATATTGATGCTTGAAATTTTCAACAAACTCGTTGATGTGATATACTTAAGCTCAAGAAGCAGCTCCATTTGTCAACGTCCAGTATAATCGGGCTTCAGATTTATTTCCAAGTTTGCATCCCACAAACTCCATGAACAAGCATATATCAGTGCAAGTTAAAAACAAAGTCAAAGCACTAGATTAAAAACATTAAAAACTTATGGCCCGCCCTCCCCGTATACCAACAAATTTACGACATGTTTCATACCCGGACGCGTGCGGGACTTCATCAGGCACAGTAGCTAGTAAGGTAGTGGGTATATATGAGAGCATCCCCCTATCGGTGAGTTATCTGATTTGTTTGATGCTTGTGCAACAGGAGATTCCATGCCGCTGGTAGGGGTGGAAAGTCCATGTTGCACAAGCGATCCTTATTTATAAATAAATAAATACCCCCTCAAGCAGCTGCTTGCCACAGAGGTCTGACAGGAGCCTGTCAGTTTATATGCCAGAGTAGAAGGTCTGAGAGGATGGCAGGCCCCAGCAGAAAAACGACACAAACAGCCATGCCTTACCCGAGGCTCAAACCCAGGTCCCTTAGATCAGTAGCCAAGCGCGCTAACCACTCGGCCATGGGACGGCTCGATCCTTATTTAAATTAATGTAAATTTTTTCAGCGTAATGTAATTGATATTTATTTGCCGGTGCTGTTAATGGTTTAAAATTTAAGTTACTAATCTGTAATTGATTTTGTTTTACAGTCTGTGCCAGAGCTGTATTATCATTTCCTTTTTTAATGTCGGATTGATGTTCCGACATACGTTGTTCGTATGCCTGGAAAGTTTTACCAATATAGAAATCCCCCCCCCAATATTTTATTCTCATCAAGTATTTCAATTTTATATACTCCCCCGTTGGTTTCTCTTTGTCTGTCATTTACAATTAAACTCTTAATAGTATTATTGATCTTGTGTGGCATTTTTAAGTCATATTAAGCTACTACGTTTTTGATATAATGTAGTACTGCCGTTTATAGAAAACCAACTTTTATACCAAACCTTATCCCCTATGATTCAGCGCACCCATGGGAATATAAGAAGTCTGCCATCAAAACATATTTTATACGAGCATATCGGTACTCATCTAGTAAAATCATATTAAATAATGAATCAACTATTATTTATAATATTGCAAAGATAGCAGGATACCCCGAAAAATGTATAAATAAAATACAAAAAACAGTGAAGTATAGTATGAGGAAAACCTCACAACCGGACCCCGCTCAAATTGCAAAAATAAGATATACTCATAGTTTCCCTTTTATACCCAGAATATCTAAGACTATCAAAAACATAGTAGCTAAATATGACTTAAAAATGCCACACAAGATCAATAATACTATTAAGAGTTTAATTGTAAATGACAGAGACAAACAAAAACCAGCACGGGGGAGTATATGAAATTGAAATACCTGATGAGAATAAAATATTGGGGGGGGGGGGGGGAATTTCTATATTGGTAAAACTTTCTGGTCATACGAACAACATATGTCGGAACATCAATCTGACATTAAAAAAGAAAATGATAATACAGCTCTGGCACAGACTATAAAACAAAATCAATTACAGATTAGTAACTTAACCTTAGAACCAAACTGTTATACAGTCTAATTTTAGTGTTTAGGTGTACATGCCTATTTTTCCACACACTCCATAGATTCTTAAAAGTCCCTGCATCAATTCCTATTCTTCTGTTTATTTCATACCAAACATTACCAGTATCTGTTACATAGCTCCCAAGATAATTAAACTGAGACACTTGCTCAAGAGTGCAGCCATTCAAAGCAACTGCCTGACCAATTTTCATCACTTTAGTTTTTTTCTCTGTTAGCCGTCCCGTGGCCGAGTGGTTAGCACGCTTGGCTACTGATCTAAGGGACCTGGGTTTGAGCCCCGGTATTAGGCATGGATGTGTGTCGTTTTTCTGCTGAGGTCCTGCCATCCTCTCAGATCTCCTACTGTGGCATATAAACTGACAGGCTCCTGTCAGACCTCTGTGGCAAGCAGCTGCTTGAGGGGATATTTATTTTATTTATTATTATTTATCACCAAACCTACTCTATTACCAGTCTCATCAACAGTCATAATGAAATAATTTATCTCAACGCCATTAGCCACCAGGGCCAAATCATCTGCATAATCTAAATCAGAAATTTTGCATCCCCTCACCCAAAAAGAAAAAAATTGAAATTGTAAAAATATTGCAAGATAATCATGCTGATGTTTTTTTTTTTTTTTTTTGGGGGGGGGGGGAGAAGCAATATTAATTTAATATACACCCCTCCCCCCCCCCCCAGTGGTGCACTAGATGAATGATAGTGAAGCATGAAGGTTGAGAACCACTGGGTGAACCCAGTGGTTCTCAACCTTTTATGTTTCACATACCCCCTGGAAATGTGTATGTAACTGGCTTACCCCTTGTATAGATATATAAAATTATAGTAAAACAATGAGAATAAAAATCTAGTGACTTTTGAGCTCTCACGGCATACCCCAAAAAAATTTACCGCATTCCCCATGTTGAGAACCTTTAGCCAAATACTTCATTTTGTAGAAATAATGTTGACAACATTATGATAAAATGTCGTAAAGTAGTTAATGTGATACACTTCTGATTTTTGTCATAAGTAGCTCTCATGTGATGTTCCTTTTTGTCATATTGTGAACATCATTGTGTTTTTCTTGTTCTTGAGGAAGTCACTAATATTGAAATTTATTGTTTCTTTTTGTTAGGTTCTTGTGATCCTGTGATAGATGAGCATTTCCGTCGTTCACTAGGAAAAGAATATCAACAGATATTTTCTAACCCTTCAGCAAATAGTGTGTCCATTACGGGTAAGCTATGATGACTATTCAAAGTGGAGCTGTACACCATTAAAAATTTGCATATATCATTCTTTTTCCTTACAATAGTATTTTATATAACAGATAGGCATCACTAGATCAGTTTGGCCTATTTTGTTTTTTACATCTAGTTTTTACCTGTTGTGGAGTGATTAATTTTGCAGGTGATAACACCAATTATATAATTTACCTTAACAAGATTGAACCTGAAGCTTTGGTAAGGCTCATGTCAGTGGAGCTGATTCTGTGAAGTCTGTTAACTAGTGGATTGCCTACCCCAAATAGGCAGATCAATAAAATACCTTAGATGGCAGATCCTAAAGAGACCATTAGAATCTACTTTGAGGAGTCCTACACCTTCTCAACATGTTATCAGTTGTTAATTGCAATAATATAAGAGAATTTGAAGGCTCTGGTTAGTTTCTAAAAGATGTGTTGACCAATAATAGCATTAAAACTCCACTGAATAGCTAAAGCTCAGGAGTTGAGGAACTCTGTTATACTCCTGCATTTAGGGTTTTTGATGTTGATGGCCATATATTGTATGATGCATCAGCTTTTCTTGATCTAAGTATTTTTTTCCATATCATGACTAGTCTAATATTAACCCTTCCAGAATCTCCATCAATTAAACACTTTGACAGAATCTGAAATGAGATTCCGGAGACATCTGTGTCTTTTTTGAATACAATACATGAAACTTCTATTTTTACCTATCTTCCTATTGCTTTTTGTTTCATTTGTCAGTTTTTGTGTTTGTCAAATTACTTATTCCACCATATTTTTTTAATGTGATGGGTAAACTTCATGATTCAATAAATGCTTATGGAAAAAATTTCACCAACATATGGGACTCGAGCCCACATCTCTTCAGAAACATGCCAGAGTAGTCTAACCATTGAACTAATGCCAGCTCTCTTTTTACTACTAAGTATGACTATCACTCCTCCCAGAATTTTTGGCACCATCTGTGATCTTGGGTGGCAACTATTTCATGATTTATGTCTCAAATGAATGCTTGTGACATGGAGAGTGTCATCTATAATAATAAAAGGTGTCTCTGACAGCCAATAACTCAGAGGGAAAATGTGGTAGACACTTCAAATTTTCAGTGTTTCTGGTTGACATCCAGGTTGCAGTACCAAATTTCAAGTTGAAAGTCCAAATTAGGTGCTTGCAGAAGCAAAAATATTTACTGTGCTATTCCTATAGGAAACAGTTATCACTGCCAAAGATACTATTGCCATTTACTGCTTCCTAACTGTGAATGTAGGGGTCATAATAATATTTAAATTTTAAATCTGCTGCCATTGCCAGATTCACCACTTTTCTAAAGGCATTATTATTATTATTATAAGTCTTTATTGTTATTAAGTTTTATTTAGTCCATATTGCACCTAGGGACCCGAGTCCCATATATGTTCCATTTGCATCTAGGGATCTGAATTTTAAACCCAACACAGGGTCACACAGGGAGAACCTGCATATGAAATTTGGGGCCATTTGGTTAAGTAGATTGGAAAGTACAGAGTATTAAAATCTGTTGAAATAAAAATGTCAATAATTTACAATGAAGCCACAGTTTATAATAGAGTGCATGCTGTCATTAACAATGGCATGTACGGGGAAAATTAAAAAACTAAACTTTAGTGCAGAGAAAAACATGATAGACAGATTAAAAGTGAGGGCTGGCCAGTGGCAATTTGTGTAGAAACAAATTCATGGGCCAAGTGTAACACTCCAAAAGATTATTAAACTTCTTCTTGTGATGGTCCACTCATTCACTTTTACTTTTCTTTAACCAGTTTTGCTTTGTTTATGTTATATTTATCATTTTGGAAATTATTTCATTTTTTGGACATCACAATCCTTGTTTCGAGGGTAGGAATTGCACATGCTAACTCCGACCTTTCGATTGCCAACCACTAAAGCGTGTGTAGGACACGACTCCTCTTACGTCATAGCTAGCATGATCATCATATTATGCAAATGTCTTTCCCGGCATGCAATAGACGTGCCAGCTTTGTATGCCTTTTGTTACAGTAGTGATGTTAGATCACAGAGTAAGAGTTAGAACGACAGATTGAGATGTAGTTAGAATGATAGAGATTGTGGAGTGAGTTGTGAGAGTAGTAGAGATGTAGGAGTTGGAAGTATGTGTTGTGTAGATAGAAGTTGTTATCTACAAATTTTTATATTCTACCATTGAGTTTGATGAGTTGAATTTTTTTGAAATAAACTGTTTGTTTTAGAAACTTTTGAATTTTTGCTATTTTTCTCGAGCAACATTGCTTGATTTTTTTATTATATTTAAACTTTAATCAAACTTGACAATCCTTTTTGAATTTTTATTTGATAAGTGACGCCTGATATTTTACATTAACGAACCCTATTTCAACTTTATTTGGCAAATTATTATTGCCTAGTGCCCAATACAGCTATCTGGAATTTGAATAAATTTGGATCAAACAAAAGGTCCAACTTTAAAAGTTAATAATCTTTGGACCATTACATTCTCTTTGGACCTTTTGACTGATCCAAATTAAATTAAAACTCTGGATAGCGTATTGGGCACCAGGCAATATTAACTTGCCGAATAAAGTTAAATGAGGGTTCGTTAAGTATATGGGTGTTACTTATTAAGTAAGAAATCAATAGATTGTCAAATATTTAAAATTATATCTTAATCAAAATCAATTATCGTTGCTCAAGAGAAAAAAATAGCAATGCCAATTGATAAAAGTGAGGGTTGGCCAGTAGCAATTTGTGTAGAAAGAAATTCATGGACCAAGTGTAACACTCCAAAAGATTATTAAACTCAAAAGATTCATATAAAATATCTCAAAAGTTCATATAACAAACAAAGTTAATTTCCAAAAAATTCATGACTCACCATATACTCTGAGGAATACAAAAGTAGTCTGATTCCATCTACTATCATTTCTACATTACTACTGACATCTTTCATCACTGCTGACTACTATGAGATGTTAATACATCTCCCTCCACTCCTACTATCTCCGTGACCTAACATCACTTAGTATACATACGGCGTACAACTGACACTTGTGTGTTGCATGCTGGGAAAAACATTTGCATAGTCTGATGCTCGTGCTAGCTATGATGCAAGTGTCCTAAATGTGCACATTAGCGACTGTCAATCAAAAGGCAGAGTTGCACATATGCAACTCCTTTAGCTGCTCGGAATATGGAAAAATGATGGCCAACTAAAAAATAATCCCTAAAATGATAAATGTAATGTAAATAAAGTAAAACTGGTTAAGGAAAAGTAAAAGTGAATGGGTGGACCATCACAACTCCCCCTCTCAAAGGGAGTCAAAATTTCACCAAATGGATTTTGATGAGCAGTTTTGAATAAAAGGACACTCCTACGTCATTTACATATCACTGAACATAAATAAAGTAATAAGTATGCATACGCAAGTTTGATAAGATGAACTACTCTTACATCGATACAATCTTCCATCACAACAAAAGTACCTCCTCCCATTCCTCCTAGCATGTATATAGCTACCTAGTGTAAATACTTACCAATGACTGTGGAAGTTAACTGCTTACTAGCATTATCAATCTAACTAGTATCACATTCTGATACAATTCCAAAAATTGCACACTATAACTTTTACAAAGAAGCTTGTTAATATCACTCCTAATCTACTTAACTTCTGAAAAGGTTAAAAAGAAATTCAATTATATCAAATTCTGCTCATTCACAGAATATAATTACAGATGCATCCAACGGGATACATAACTTCCACTTATTCCCCTAATAACAATCATTAATGCGAAATCCAATCTTGCATGCCTGCCATACATAAAAAGAACGGGTATTGGTACTCTGTAAATCCTTCTAACTACAGTCAAATGCGTGAAGCTAAAAATTTCATTTTACAAACAAGCAGGAGTGTAATCATCTCCTAAAACTTCACCTAAACACAATAAATCACGAGCCAGCTGAAATAAAAATAGCATTACCTCCCCTCATCGAGCTTTACGTCTCCCTCCCAAAGGAGTTTTGCTAGTGACCATCTCAGTCAAACTAGTCTTTATCGTTGGAGACAGCTCTAAAAGGATACAAAACTTCAAAACATCATGGTCAGCTCATATATATGCAAACAAATGCTGCCAGTGTTATCCCGATAATTACACATCATTGGTGAATCAATATCACAGATGACACTGAACAGATTTAAACACATATACATCATTTCTAAGAGTAAAGAAAAGCTGCATCAATAATTAATCATGCATGATCCTAACATTTCATCCAATGCAATTCTATCCAAATTTTATAATAAAAATCAATTTAAATACGAAAGTTCACTTCAGATAACAAACGCTACAAAATGAAAAATATGTAATCACTGTATATTAAATTCTCTTTCATTCTCATCATTCATATCCATGAATATTTTTATAATTTCTGAATTCTAAATTACAACACTCAATTCAGCTTTCAGTCAGCTGAAATGAAAAAAAAATCTACAAAAATTCATAAATACACATTGAAATCACATTAATACAATATATAACTCCTCATGGTTCAACTAGAACTTCAAATGAACAAGAATACATAAAAAATTCTAATCACTTCACATTATAAACTCAAACTATAAACTTTGAATAATAAATTCACTTAAAAAAAAAATCCGAAACTCCAAAGTTTCAACACTAAATTAAACGTTTCAAAATCTCTTAAGTGTGAACAATAATAAATAACCTTCAATCGTTCCATCTTCATCTATTCCAGTGAAAAGAAATAAAACATCATAAATAATTAGTTCCACAATGGAAGAATAACAATATACTTAAATTTTCATTGTTGGCACTCCGTTGCGATAAAATCATCATCCAGTCATTTCCCAGTGGCATCATTCTTGCATTGATCAATAAGCTAGGTGTAGGCACTTCTAAAGATCTCATTGGTGACATCATCTATTCTATGTTGACTACTTCTTTGCCAGTTGTCGCTCTGCAGGCTGTGGTCATCTCGTTAACATCTCATTGCTATGTGCTTGTCTTTGAAAAGCCTGGCTTTATGCTTTCCAGGTTTATTGCTGCCTGCTTCCAAATGACACTTCAACAGTTGAAAATTTCTTAACTGGTTAGATTCATCATGATTTTTTACATTCAAAACAATTTCTGGGATGCTTGGCTTATTTTCATCTAATAGTTTTACATTAACATTATTTTCCTTTACAACCTCTAATTCAACATTTTTTTCATCAACAATTTCAGCACTATTTTCCTTTAAAAATTCTACTTCAGAAACTTTTTCATCAACTAATTTTGTACTATTTCCCTTTAAAACTATTTCAACACATTTCTCATTATCAACTTGCTTCTTTAAATCTAAATCATTTAAACTTATAGAAAGGTTTTCAGTTTCTTCCTGAACATTTTGCTTTGGACTACAAGATAAATTAGAAAATGTACTAAACTGCTGTTGCAATTTCAATTCACAATGTGGTTAATTTCATCTAACATTTTCTCAGGTGGACATGAAAGATCAGCTTCTGTGTCATTGTGATCTATTAATTCAGTTTTTTTGTGACAAGGCTTCACAAAAGATAAATCTAGAACATTACGTGTACCAATAGTTGGGTTGGGTTGTTTTACTTCTGTGCGGCACTTTTTTGCACACGATGGGCTAAATGGCCAGGTCACAAGGATCCTGAAGGCTCAGAGAAGGTTGGGGAGGGGACCCACTGGAACAGCTGTTGGGAGATGGTAGCCTCCCGTCAAGGCCATCCAGTGTGTTCTTTAACATGCACAGGGTGTGGCTCTCCCATACACAGAGGCACTGCTTAACATCCCATTTGATGGACGGTGGCCTTTCCAAGGCCATTAGTGTGTACCAACAGTGGCAAGACATAGCTCGTGAGAAGGCTTTTCTTGAGTAACTTTGGCCTCTCACTTCAAAGATCCTAATTTAAGTTTCTCGAATTGCCATTTTTTCTATAGCAATATTACTGCATGTGCCCTAATCGGCTACAAAAATTGCATCTGAGAGTTTCTCTGTTATTCACAGCAAAAGTTTTTGGTCCAATTTCATTGTTGGAAGCTTGACGCGAACATAATCTCTGCTTCATTTGTTTTGCATCATTGTAGGTGCATATTGTCGGGACTGGGTAACTTCCAGTCATGTGGGAGTCATCTTGCGACACTCAACCTGATATCTCTGCTTTGGTGAGGATTGCATCCATTGTTGATTTAATGTAGTTTTTAGAGTTCTCTTGTGGTAATACACCACACTCTCTTGTGAGCCAATTTGACTAAAGTTGAAATTGAAGTTGCTTTACTGACTTCTAAAAACTCTTTTAAGGGCAGAACATAATGCAATTATTGGGACATAATGCAGTTTATTATGTCAGTTTTGGCAGCATCATACAGCTGGTATAACTCTACTTTTAAATTTTTCGATATCATCTCCTTCCCTTTGTCTTTGTGAAAAAAGTTCTTTAGCTAGATGTGTAAAGTCATTGTAAGGAGGATAAATTTCCAAAAATTCGTTTTTAAAGTCTTCCCAGAATTCTATGCCATGATGACATCCTATGTTATTCCACTATTGCTTAGCACATCCAATTAAACAAGATACTGCGAAAACCATCTTTTTGTTGCTGGACGCTTCATGTGAACAGAAATGCTCTTCCAAGGACAAATGTCCACAATGACAGACATATTGAACTGTCAAACCTTATCTCAGGTCAATCAACATAAGGATTACAGTTAATAAATGGGTTGACAACTCATCGTTGCAGCAGTTGATAGTACTCTGTTTGGTCACTTGCTTGTGACAGAACAAAAAATGGAACTCTATGTTCAAAGTTTATATGTTTGTGAACTGACATAGCATTGGCGACAAATTTAGGGTTTGTTGTCGTTCCTCTTTTCTCCCATGGCTCTTTAAGCAGATTCATTAACACTTCTGCTTCTTTCATCATATCCTGCAATCTATCTTTTACTAAGTTGGGAGTCATAATGATGGAATCAGCCATATTACCAGCAGACATGTTTAGCAATCTGCCAAAATTTTGAATTATGGAAATTTTGAAACTTTTTTTATCTTGAGCAGCACTTAAAGGTACTCTATACAGCAATACAATAAAACTATACCAAACTTGCAAAAAACTTGCTTATCAAAAAGTTTATCGTGTCCAGACACTTCTAATCCTTACATACAATAAAGATCTTAATTATCAGCAATAACTGCACTGAAACTTAATACAAAAGTTAAGCTTCTTGCTCAACAAAAATTCAGCTTAAGCTGCCATTAAATCTGTGATTAGTACATATAACTAATGAGCTCAAAAATTTCTTAACTTTGACAATCACATTAAATAACATACAATTTATGCACATGTATAAGTTATATATATAGTCCCTGTGTTCAGTGTGCCACTTTTTTATTCTCTCTGTAACACTTCGAAAGATTATTAAACGTCTTCTCTTTGGACCTTTTGACTGATCCAAGTTAAATTAAAACTCTGGATAGCATATCAGGCACCAGGCAATATTAATTTGCCAAATAAAGTTATATGAGAGTTCATTAAGTATATGGGCATTACTTATTGAATAAGAAATCAAAAGATTGTCAAATATTTAAAATTATATCTTAATCAAAATCAATTATCGTTGCTCAAGAGAAAAAACAGCAAAGTCAAAATATTCTTCTAACAAAGTTTATTTCCAAAAAATTCACGACTCACCATATAAACTGAAGAATACAAAAATAATCTGATTCCATCTACTGTCATTTCTACATTACTACCGACATCTTTCATCACTGCTGACTACTAACATCTCCTTCCACTCCTACTATGTCCATGACCTAATGTCACTTAGTATACATGCGGTGTACAACTGACACGTGTGTGTTGCATGCTGGGAAAAACATTTGCATAGTCTAACAATTGCATGCTCACACTAGCTATGATGCAAGAGAGTCCTAAATGTGATCATTAGCGGCTGTCAATCAAAAGTTGGAGTTGCTTGTGCGAAACTCCTTTAGTGACTCGGAATAAGGAGAAATGATGGCCAACTGAAAAATAATCAAACAAAATGCCAAAATGATAAATGTAATGTGAATAAAGTAAAACTTGTTAAGGAAAAGTAAAAGTGAATGAATGAACAATCACACAAGTGGGAACCTATTTTTTAAGCAGCCTCAGGGGACAAGTATCATGGGAGCCATAGGGGTGGAAAAATAGGTTGAAATGGAAATAAAAATCTCGATAGTTTGGATAGAATTAGTTTGGGTTTATGAGAGTGCACACTGATGCACTCTCATAGACTGTTGTTGTCAGCAAAGCTGTGTAATTCTTTATGTTAAATGTGTGCTAGATAATTGAGGGGGGGGGGGTCACAAAACTAACTTTCAGTGCAATGAAAATAAGAATATACAGATTAAAAGTGAAACCTGGGCAGTGTCAGGTGCTGTGCATCTAGTAGATTTTTCCACCATGCTTTCTTTCCCCCCTAAAGGGAGGAAGAAAAATGTAAAAATAATTGTTACACTATCTTTGGAACACGAGGACTGAATGTAATGGAGTATGCATCAAATGAAAACTTGTAATATGGGGAATGAAAGCTTGTGACATGATAATTGAACAGTTTTAAAAGAGTTTACCCACTACCCTTTCTGGGGCTGGGGTGTGTCAGTCGATAACACACCAAGGTCTTAATCTGCAGTTTCCAGTTTCGACACACAGGGCAATACCATGACCCCCATGTGAAGGAGAGCCATACCCTGTGTATGTTAAAAGAGCAGTCCATCTGTCTCCTAACAGCTGTCCAGTGGGTCCCACCACCAAGTGTTCTGAGCCCTCTGGGTCCTTGTGATCTGGACATTTAGCCCATTGTGTGCAAAAAAACTGCCACTCAGAGGTAACCCAACACTCTCCCCTTCCTCAGTACCTTGGCTATGCCACTCTGAGGCTATAGATTTAATATTTTTTTTTGCCTTCATGCACTAACTTTTCAGGACTTGCCAAGATCTCCAAAACTCATCACCCAAAGAGTAAAATATAATTTTTAGTAAAAAAAAAAGCAACCAAGAAAGTGTTCCTCCATTTCATAAACATTACAGAAAATCCCACGAATGTGAGCAGTCCATGTCATCTTGTGTAGCACTGGCCCATGTTTTAAATATACTATATACTGAATAGAATTATAAAAAGAACTAAAAATCGTGTTTCAGGTAAATAATATATTATTTAGGAAAAAACTTTTTCCTTTAGATTAATATATAATTCAACTGTTTTTATTCATCAGGTTTTCTAAAATGAAGCTTCAATTACATAGTCAGATCTAAACTGAGATGCTAATTTATTAAGTAACCTACCTAGTAGCATGTGATGCCTCATTTGACTTCCAATACAGCTCGAATTCATTGGAGCATGGAACTTAAAAAATGCTACATGCATTTTGCAGGAATGTTGTAGCATGCAGAAATGATTGTGTTATGCAGTTGCTGCAGATTGAACAGTGGCAGTCTTGCTGCAAAGAGCCCTTACCACCTCATCCAAAGATGCTCAATAGGATTTAGATCTGGACCCTTTACACCTAAAGACTAAAATTAGACTGTATAATAGTTTGGTTCTTTCTAGGGTTAGTTATGGTGGTGAAACTTGGACACTTTGTAAACAAGATAACAGGAAACTAGATGCTTTTGATTCCAGATGCTTATGCAGTATCTTGGGCATTAGGTGGTTCAACTTTGTAACTAATGATGAGGTTAGGCAAAGGAGTTTGCAACCTCCTTTAAGTAGCATATTGTGCAGAGAGAGACTCCGTTGGTTTGTCCATGTTGCCCGTATGAATAATTATAGATTGGCGAATAGGGTTATGAACAGTGTGCCTTAAAGGCCTCAGAAAGAAGGGGAGACCTAGGATGCGGTGGGCAAACAATGTCAAACAGGACCTTGTTAGAATTGGTGTGAGTGGCCAGATGCAGTAGATGTAGCTCAGGATAGACTTGCTTGGAGAACTAAATTGCACGATCTGGTTGGACCTCCGTAGCCCATGGCTGCTTGAGGATAATGATGATGATCCAGAGGCCAAGCAATTTTCTCCCTATGCTCAGCCAAAAAAAACTTTAACTTTAGAACTTTTTTTTGCCAAATAACTAGTGAAAGGAATTATGGCATGTTGAATGCCAAATTAATCAGCATTTAATTTTGGATTTTCTGAAATTATAATATTTAACAAAAAAGACAATATGTTTCATTTTAATAGGACTTTTTTAGAGTCGTGTAGTAAAAAAAATGCACCTGGCAACACAAATAAAAATTTATTTAAAAGAAAATAAGACAGAAATGATTACAATGCACGTGAATAGAATGGCTGTATATTTCTGAATAGCAAAAAAATAGATTTTTTTGGTTTTAAATAAATATTTCTCTCTTTTTGTAATTTTTTTCTCAGTACCATATTTTGAGAAAATTCCAGGCTTTTAGCCAATTGTGCTGAGTCAAATAAACAATCAACTGAGTCAAGTAAAATAACCAATCAATGGAAATAGGTCGTTATATATCAAATTAAACAGAATTTAATTACGAATATTTATGAAAATAAATAATATAAACAAGTTTGCAAGCATGTTGATTTTAATAAGCCTTTTTTAATGTGATATGGTGAAAAAAAAGAGCACACTATACAATTAAGGCTTCATTTTGGAAAACCTGATGAATAAAAATACTTAAATATATTTATCAAAAGGAAATTTCCTTATGAATAATATAATATTCAACCTGAAATATAATTTTTATTTCTTTTAATGATTCTTTTCAGTATCATATGTTTTAAACACAGCCAGTGTTATACAATGTGACTTGGACTTCTCACAATTCATAGGATTTTCAGAACTGGTTATGAAATAGAAAAAAACTTCTGTGGCTGCTTTTTTTGCTAAACATTATGAATTTTTTCTTTGGGTGTTGAAGTTTGGCGATCTTGGCTAAGTGCAGAAAAGTTTGTGCACCAAAGGAAAAAAAAACAGCATTATATCGTCTGTGTGGCACAGCCAAGGTACTGGAGGGGGGGTGCGCCTTTAAAATCATTCAATATAAACATAAAAACTTGTAATTAAAAAAAATTTTTTTTCTAGATGAGATGGGGGGGTGAAACTTTCACCATGAGTTTAGCAGAGGGGACACCTTCCCAAAATTGCTCTCCCACATAACTACTGTGCTTCTGTATCCAAGATATTCATTTTCAGAAAACGGTACAAGCTCAAAGTTTTTTACAAAAAACAAGAAGTAATAGAAGTAAAATTGCATATAACCTAATGGGATGTTAAATAAAACATCTGCAACAACTTTTAGCCAGCCTCCAATCTAGTATAACTCAGAAAGATAGATAAATCAGCCGATTGAAAGATCACTAACTAACAGGAATAAATTTACAGAAATGATTCCTTCCATATCCAAGACCTCATTTATTTTCAGAAAATGATACCAGATCATAGTTTACTGGAAAAGTAAAAAATAATGAAATAAAAAATAACATATAGCCTAATTAATGAAATGTTAAAATATCCACAGCAACAAGTTGTAGGTCGGCCATACGATGTAGCATAACTGTGAAAAAATCAATACTTATCAATCGGCCAAAGCATTGCTAATTTCCGAAAATAAATCTGCTGAAATGAAAACTAAGGTTTATATATAAAATAGTAAATACTAACTTTACAAAGGGTATCCAATATGCTGGACCAAAATTGTAAAAAACACTTATAGCACATGGAACTGAGATAGCATATATCACCATCTGCATCTTGTTTGCTTCAGTGAAACATAATTCATTAAATGAAGCTGCAACCAGAATTTCTAAGAAGGATGTGCTTAGTTTCAGTTTCAATTTTAAGAGTAGGAAAGGTGCATAGAATGCTGGTAAAAATGATAAACCTATTTCAGTATTCCCAAGTTATTTTTATGACAGAAAAGAGTGTGAAACGGAAAAAATATGATGGTACGTATTCTGTAATTACTTCCAAAATCTATCATTTTCAAAAATAGCAGTTTTTTTTTTGTTAATTTTTAGGAAATTTTCGAAAATTTAAGGAAAAATTTGCTGATAATAGTTCAAATCAATCTTTTGAGCTTAAAACAGAAGGTTGCTTCAGCAAATAGGAACGTTAACAAGCAAATCGGCAATACCGTTTAGTGCTTCTAAGAAATGGCAATCAGATGACTTTATAAAATTATTTATATTGTACTTTAATAAAATATGTATCAAATTGAAAAACAAAATATTATTTTTGAAGCCAGAATTATATATTTTTATAAGATATATGTATATATAAAAATTGCAATGGCAATTTTTGTTTTTAAAAAGTCGATTTCTTTTTTTGTTGTACTAAAAACAGATGCATACGTACATCCTTGGTCTCTCAATTCAGATTCTCCAAACATATACAGATGACGTGGACATTAGAAGGGTTAAAAAAGGTGATTGCAGTTTTGGTGATAACTATAGGGTATCAGCCTACTTTCTGTTCCAGGTAAAGTTCTTTGCATGATTTTGCTTAATTGAATTAAGAATCTGGTTGAAGGGCAAGTGCGTGATTACCAATGTGGATTCAGAAGTGGTAGGAGATGTGTAGATCAGATACTTTCACTCAGGCAGATTCTTGAGAAATGTTTAGAGTTTCAGAAACCTTTGATTACCTTAATTAATGGTTGATTATGTGATCATATGGCATACCTGACAAGTTAGTTAACATGATGAAAGCTCTCTATAATAACACTCAGTCGTGTGTGAGAGTTGGTAAGGCTTGTAGCAATTGGTTTAGCATTACTTCTGGTATTCGATAAGGGTGCATTTTGTCTCCTTTTCTCTTTAGCTTGGTTATTGATTATGTTAAGCAAAATTCACTTCAAGGGAAAGATTTTGGCCTTAAATGGACTGGAGATACGAAAATTTCTGATTTAGATTATGCTGATGATTTAGCCCTTTTGGCAAATGATGTTGATGAGATGAATTCTTTCATTCAAGCTGTTGATGAGACTGGTAGTAGAGTAGGTTTGGTTATAAAGAAAGAAAACTAAAGTGATGCAAATTGGTCAGGCAGGCTGTGATTCAGTTAATCTGAATGGTTGCAGTCTTGAGCAGGTGTCACAGTTAATTATCTTGGGAGCTATGTAACAGATACTGGTGATGTGTGGCTTGAGATTGACAAACAATAGGGTTTGCTGGTGGGACTTTTAAGAATCTATGGAGAGTGTGGAGAAATAGGCATTATACACATAAAGACTAAAAATAGCCTGTATATAGTTTGGTTCCTACTAGGGTAATGAAACCTGGATGCTTTGTAAACAAGATAACAGGAAATTTTATGCTTTTGATTCTAGATGCTTATGCTGTATCTTGGGTATTAGGTGGTTCAACTGTGTAAGTAATGATGAGGTTAGGCAAAGGAGTTGGCAACCTCCTTTGAGCTGTATGTTGTGCAGAGAGAGATTCCATTGGTTTGACCATGTTGCACGTATGGATAATTATGGATTAGGGAATAGGGTTATGAACAATGTGCTTCAGAAAGAGGGGGAGACCTAGAATCCGGTGGGAAGACAATGTGAAACAGGACCTTGTTAAAATTGGTGTACAGTGTCCAGATGCAGCAGATGTAGCTCAGGACAGATATGTTTGGAGAACTAAATTGCACAATCTGGTTGGACTTCCATAGCCCATATCTACTTCAGGATGATGATTCAGCAAAAATGTTTATGAGTGTGAAAGAGTTCTTGGTCAATTAAATTAGGAAACACTGCTATATGGTATATCTGGAATGCACTGGGGAGACTCATTTGAAGTTACTGACCCACTCCAAGAACCCTCCAATGAACTCTGATCTGTTCCCCAGGATGGGATGTACTGCCACCATACTCATGATCAGCTTGGTAAAAACAGTATGTTTGTGAATTTATTGTAAAGCTTGTGTATCTGTTTGGGATCATTTATATCCTGTGTTAAACTCTCTTCTGCTGAAACAGGGCCCTTAGCTATGGACACTCCTACATGCATTTGCATAACCCATAGAAGCATGTAATTGATTTGACTACCTCTCATTGTTTATTGCATTGTACAGCAATGCATCATCATTTCAAATCTCGGTAATTCATTGTCGTGTGTGGGGTAGCTCAGTCTGTAGCATGCCAGGCTTGTAATCTGCAGTTCCAGGTTTAAGTCCCAGCTGGGTCAGCATTGAGATTTATCTCCGCAAAACTCTCTGCCTTCCCATGTCAATAGGGGACACCGATGGGCTTGGAAAGGTCGCCGTCCGTCAGATGGGACGTTAAGCCTTGGCCCCATGTGCAGGAGAGCCATACCCTGTGCACATTAAAGAACACACTGGATGACCTTGACCCTACAGCTGTTCCAGTGGGTCCCCTCCTCCAACCTTCTCTGAGCCTTCGGGGTCCATATGACCTGGCCATTTAGCCCATGGTGTGCAAAAAAGTGCCGCTCAGAGGTAAAACAACCCAACTCATTGTCGTGCGTTTGAGATCTTCAAGAAATTTTATATTATATTTAACTCTTGGACATCAGTGTGTATAAAGATTAACATATATTCATGAACTATATATATATGTTACCAATAAGTTATTCTATCATCTCACTAGAACTGATGAACAAAAAAATTACATATTTTTTAATGTGTCATATTTGCATTCTAATAAATGCTGAACACTATGTTCTAATTCTCATTAAATTACATGGGATTATTGCATATGACTAGTGATTTGTTGAGCATTCTGTGGAAATTTGAATAAAACCTTTATTTAAGGATTGTCTAGAAAAATATTAAATACTTAATTATATGTAATTTTTGGACCATTCATTTTATCACTAGCTTAGTGTCCATTCAAATTTGGTTACATTGTTTTTATTCACTAGCAATTATAGTAAATAAAGAATTTTTATAAAGTAATACAGAAAGGAATCAGTAAATTTTTGCTCTAAGTAACACAGATCTAAATGCTTATGTTGTTGCTTGGAAATAAAAGTCAGAAAATGCTGCTTGCTAATGTGAAACATTGAGTATATCAAGGTATGCAAAGAAGACATTTTCAGTTGAGAATTGGACAGTTTCGTTATGAGCAATTAAAATTTTACATATAAGCAATTTTATTTGCATTCATTATATATTTCCATTTTCACATGGCCAAGTGGTTAGTGCACTTGGCTACTGATTGTAGGGACCTGGGTTCGAGCCCCAAGCAAAAGGATGAACGTTTGTGTTTTCTACTGAGGCCCCGTCATCCTCTCAGACCTTCTGCTGTGGCAAGCAGCTGCTTGAGGGGTAATTTTTTTTCCAAGTTTGATAGTGCATTATTATAACAAGGTACAAGTAGTACTTAAATTTGGGAAATAAGAGTCTAGTTAATGTTATATACATTGTAAATACTATCTTGGATATCATTGAAAATATTACAGACAGAAACCCATCCATCTACTTCACTCATTAATATTCTGTGGTGCATCATTGCTAATGTGTCATAAAAACCCCAAACAACCAACATTATCATTATGATTAACTTTAATTAACATCCTATTTAGTGACTTCAATTACTGCTACTGTAGTAATATTATCAAGAACAATAAGTTGTAATAGCATAATCTATTTGCTAAAAGAGTCGTACATCATGAGATTTCTTTAAATTAAGTCTTAAATTTTCTAACTTGAACAATTAGTATGTGAAATCATTAGTTGTTATGCAGTTTGAGCCTTACATTGGTCACAAAAATGCTTCATTGCTTATAAACTTGCCAATGATTTTAGTTTGCTTATCTTCTTTTCAACATCTAATCTGATTGATGTTAAGCTGTTGCTTTATGCATTTGAGAGTATATGCTGTGCATATAAGTTTAGCCCTTTAACACTCATAAAGGCCCAAATTTTAAAATGGACTAATCCAAATAATGTTTTTCCTTTGTCTACACTATCCCCTGCCCTTTTCTGAGATTTCTCAGATGTAAAAGGGTTAAGACAACAGTTGTGAAAAGCTCACTCTCTTCTCCTTCACCTCCTAATACGGAAGCTTTTGGTAAGTGGCATCTAGTTATAATATTACATCAATAACAGCTTGAAATAAGCTTTTATAGTAAGATGTGAACACAGACTTTAGGTCAAATGGTACAATGACAGAATCATCTACTAGTTGATAATATTAGATCCAATATTTAAACCCAGGAGACAATATATTTTAAATTGCTACTATAAGAAAATTGTGATATATATATATTTGTAATTCAAATATATTTTTAAGTCATTATTAAGTGATAATTTAGTTTAAATAAAGTATTTTGATACAGTAATTAATAGATTCTGAAAAAAATTCATCGCCGCCACGGCGGGAATCCCGCCGTGGCGGCGATGAATTTTTTTCAGAATCTATTAATTGTTTCTTAACAGGGAATACTGTGCATTCACTTTGGATTTCTATTTTGATACAGTGTGATAATGCTCTCTTTATATTTTCTCACTTTTATGCTGTGTTTATACTAACATTTTACAGATATATAGTGATATTTTAATTTTATACGTAGTTGATGATCATTTTGCTAAAGCACTTGGTGATACGTGGCTTCAACTACAACAGTCTAAATCTGCTGACACAGATCATCCTCCAGCAACCCAGTCTGCAACTAAAATTCAGTCACAGCCACCAGCACAGTTTCATCAACATTCTCCTGAAGTTGTATCTACCTGAATAATTATTCCTTACCAGATTTTGTAAAAAATAAAACAGTAAGACATTGTGATTTTAACAACAGTGGAAACATTTTATGGCCTTTAACTTTTATGTGTAGATGTGCTGCATTTAAATCAGTTTTTAATTTGAAAATTCCTCTTTGTTATTTAAAGTGCCTTAAACTACTAGCAAAGAAATAACAGTCATACTAATTTAAGGAACCGTGGTTAACAATTATGGGTTGTTTCCTATTTACTTCCGTTTTAAGATTAATAAACTTGTTGGTTCATATCATTATTGTTTGCAAAAGCTAGTTAAAAATAGAAAAGCGTTTGATGTACGTTAAATGATGTACTATCTTTAATTGACCCATTAAATGGTTACTTCTGTTCTCAGTAATTGTAAAAACATCAGTTTCTAGTTAAGTCTAAACTAAAGTGATGGTTTTATTTGCTATAGTTGTTTTGTATTCATCGATTTAATATTCAGCTCCTAATAATGGCATTCATTAACTAATCATACAGTTTAACATCAATAACTTCATATTTTGAGATTTTTAATGTATTAGACAAATTGATTATTAAAATTCAGTGGCAGTGATTGCATTAACACATGACCTGTTAATTTAAACCCCTAATCCAAGGTCTAACATATCTCAAATCAGATGAGTGTAGTGTGTGATAGGCAGTGTGCTTGATAATGCACTCAATGATAACTTCATAGTGATATTGTGAAAATTGCTAAGAAATGACAAGACATTTAATATGCAATGAGATAGACTTTGTATTAAAAATTTAAATCAATAACAGCTTATTTAAATTATTAACAAACTTTGAAAATATGTTTTCTGAAGTAAGAAATACCATTTCCCATTTTCAGATTAGGTTTCTTCGTAGATTTTGTTTTTAATAATAAACATCTTTATGAGTTAACAGTAATGTGATAGTAATTGAAACTATCGTTCTATGTTCCCAAAAAGAAAAAAAAAACTGTGTTCAGATCATTTATAAATTTATATTATTTTTGAAGGAAGATAAGGCACCAGCAACATTTTTTAATTGACAAACAAAAATGCATTTGTGCACCCTATCTTTTTTTTTTATTTTTAGGGAACAAAGGAAATTTGGAATTTTTTTTTTTCAAAATATTTATTTTTATTTTTAGGGGCATTTTTATGTGTTTGCATTTCAACTAAAACATATGCCTTCCCCTGCCTTGAAGATGGTTAATTTTTGTATATCCTACATTACATGGCAAATTCTCATTTGATACATAATTTATATGGATAGGCTTAATCATTAGAAAGGTATAATAAACCATCAGGTTACAGCACCCTCCTTTTTTTTGGCAGAGGTAGGGGGAAGATGGGAAGAAGGGAAAAATTTTTAAGCTTTTGACACATTCCACCTTATAAGTTTTCCTATGATATATAACTTTTTCAATCACTTTTTTGAGACAGACAGATATGATGAACAACATGTATGAAATATGTATGAATATGTATGAAATAAGGGGTGGATGAGGGCAATTTTCTGATAGACTATGACACTACATGATAGAACATCTGTTTTGACAAGTACAGAAACCAACCAAAAAATTACAAATGAAAGGACAATAGGTAAGAGATATCAAACTAGACATTCATGCTAGCTGAACTTTTTAGCACCTGAAGCAAAAAAAGAATTGCTTTCATCTCATCCCTCAGATGTTTTATAAGCAACTATTTCAACAATATAATATGCCGTATTGAACATAGTTCATACGTAAGTTCAGATTGTTTTATTCCTGTGTGGTATTTTTGTGGAATTGGACTAAATTTACAAGCTGCAGTGATCTCTTTGTAGGGCTGGAAGCCATGTTGTCACTCTGATGGGTTTCTCATAAGCATGTTCTCTAATGTTTATGAATTAGGCCAGTGGTAGGAAAACTTTCCCAAGTGTGGACTATTTAAAGTTCAGTGAGTCAGAATTTATAATTTTATTTATTTATTGGGTTATTATTACAAAAAGTTGTTTAAATTGACTAATATTTTTATGCCTCACAATTGCAAAATTATTTAAATTTTATTTCTTGCTCAATGTGGGTGGGTGTGTGAAAAATGGAACTGAGCCTGTTTTTTCATAATTTTGCAATCAGGTTCCATCAGTGAAGAGCCAATTCTCAAAATTGATGAAAGATTATGATCAGTGATTCTGTTTCTTGAAAAGTTTTATGAAGATTCATAGGGAAAACACTTCTTTGCACACATTGGATAAACTAAACATTGCCATCAATCAACTAAATTCAGAAATTCTATCTCGTTCAGACTTTTATAAGATTCTGCTATTGGAGTAATCATGAAAGTTTGCTTCAGTTGAGAATTACATTAAAGTGAATTCAAATTGAAATTTATCGCTAAGTTCTTTGTAATTAATTTGAAATGGTTGCAAGTCAAGTGGTGTTTGCAAGTTGCATAAGTTGAGTTTGTTTATTATTTTGCCACACATTTAAAAAATTCTCAAAAAATAAAACTTCATTTCAGAAGTTGTTCCTATGAAAGTCTTAGCAAGGCAGATTAAAGTCTCCCACACCCCTGAAACACCTCACATTATAGGAAATTTAAAATTAACACTATATAAATATATTTTGACATGGTTGGTCTGCATCTTGGAAAAGTACAAAATGGACTCAATTCCCAGCCCTTCATGCCAGAATATAAGTGATGCACATATGTTAACAGCTGTGATTGGTAGGTTATATGCATCACAGCAAAAAAGTAGCACATCACTAAAAAGAAAGTTGAACCACTTCTCAATCTGAATTTTCAACCCACAAAACTTGTAGCTTAGCTGAAGGTTGAGAGACATGCAAATAGCCATGCACCATCCAAGATGTCCCTAGACCCTAGTCTTACTGCAAATTATGATGCCACAATGCACCTACCAACTGAGGCAGTTTATCATGGATCCATAGGCATATATTATTTAAGTCATAGTTTGAAGCTTTATCATGGTTTTATCATGGTGTTTTATCATGGCTGGGGTGGCTCAGTCGGCAGCTTGCCAGGCTTGTAATCTTCTGTTCTCAAGCTTGAGTCCCAGCATTGAGATTTATCTCCACAAAACTCGCCACCCTGCCCTTGCTCAGTAGGGGACACCAGTGGGTTTTGAAAGACCACCATCTGACAGATGGGACGTTAAGACATGGCTCCGTGTAAGGGACAGCCATACTCTGTATACATTAAACAACACAATGGATGGATTTGACAAGATGAGACACTGATCTACTAACAGTTGTTCATTGTGTTCCCTGCCCTAACCTTCTTTGAGCACTTGGGGTCCTTGTAACCTGGCCATTTAGCCCATTGTGTGCAAAAAAGTTCTCGTCAGAGGTAAAAACACCCCAAGCCAAAAACCTGAGTGAATAACCTTCATCTCATCTTTGTGCATGGTCAACAATATACACACCTCTTACACATTGTTCCATTTCACATAAATATATTCTTTCACTAAACACAGCTTTAATATTTTATTTCTGAAGTTTAGAGACATTGGTACATATTTTGGACATTAAAATAATAGCACTGTTAATCTATGCACTTGTTTCCATCATGTAAGTCAATAGTAATTTTAAATGCAGAGGATGTCTTATGATGGCTGCAGGCATTTGTGTCAGTATACAGTGGATGCCATATGGTACTTGTTGGGCCCAAAATGTTAATCATGGATTTATTGCAAAGAAATATTTTTGTACCAATGCAAAATAATGATAGAATTCTTTTATTATATATTAGTATGTTAGTTTTGTAAGTGAACTATATAATTGAAAGCTACCGAAGAGAATAATATCAAACTAAAATAACTTAACATTCTTTAACAAAATTTGAGTAGAGGTACACAGTGTGGTAATTAAAACTAAATTGAAGTTTTTAATTCTCTATGACATTGTTAAATGTTTTTAAGCACTTCAACATATGGACTATGCTATCAAGTATTAAAAGTTATTAAGGAGAGATTTATGTACCATACTACAGAGGATGGGTAGTAGTAGGAACTTCCAGGATGCTTTTGATGACAAATTTAAAAAACGACATTCTTGCTGGCAAGTTGAGATATCAGTAAAGATTAAGAGAAGAATAATGGATGCCAATGGTCTACCCACCTTTGGCAAAGGAAAAAACTATACCTTTGATAGCATAAAGTGCTTAAAAAAGTTTTAGTTCCACAACGTGCTTTTCACACCCTTTGGGTGCTTCATCAGGTGGGATGTGAGGAGCTTAAGCTAATGCAAAGAGAGGCAGTTGGTTGTTGAGCACGGGGGAGAGGTAGGGTTAAATTGAATAAATAATATGAATAAATTGAATTGTCAGTGGCTCAACTCCGAGGATCGGAGTGATCAGCAGATGTGTGGGTGGCCATAATGCGATCTGCATTACGGCCACCCGCACATCTTTGCCATTGAGCAATAAAATTGTGAAGTTTATCTTTCAAACTATTTTCATATTGAAAAGCTTTTAGGAGCAAACTTAGAAGCTTTTTGGAGCAAGGATAGTGCTGTCTTCAGTGAACTGACACTATGTGGTGACATTTGGGCTGTTAAGACCTTCATTCCACTTGTCATGAAGGATGACCCAGTGTTTCAGTTGTAGGTGTGAATAATGACAGTGGTGATGGGTGACCTCACCCATCTTCACTGTCACACTAGTAGTCAAATGAGACACTGAATTGCAACAATATGCAACATAAAATTGTCTCATCTGGAAGCCTTACTTTTAGTTGTTTTTAATTTTCTCCCAAATTGAAATCAATGCTATTGAATAATGTTTTATATTGCTAATTACACCTTTTTACTTACATTATATTTAAAAATGATTTTACCTATAATTTAAAAGCATTACATAGCCATCAAATTCACAAATAACTAGCATTTTTTTGTTGTTGAAGTGAATCCGAATATAAAAAAACATGAAACAATTTAAATGCAGCCAAAGCAATCATTTGTAACAAGCAGTGTTCCCACTCTGGAAAAAAGATAAATATTAGTGACAAAAACAATTATGATAGTAATGAATAATGGGAATGACACACACTACAATAAGATTGATCCAATAAGATTGAATCAATCTTATTGGGGGATGACACACACTACAAAATATTGCCATGTTTGCCAAACAAGGGTAGTTTGTAAACATTTGTTATTGCATCTCAAATACCAACTGTGAAATATGTATCAAATGAAAGCTTATAAGTGGGAAATGACAAGGAATTATCCATAAATTAGGTAATACTGTTTTAGCTTAATTTAAACTCTCCCTATGTAGTATCATGTAATGCTTGGTTAGACCCACACCCCTCCATGTTAAATAACACTTTTCTTCTTGTGAAGATCTTCCCTTTTTGTATGGTAATCAGCTTAGCAAATTAATATTATACTAATAGTGGTTATTTATAGGTGATAATAGAATGCCAGAACTTTTATTTTGATGAGTTTCTTATGTCCTGATTGTTCACAGTGGTAGCTGTGTGTACAGATCCTTTGTAGCACAAGGTCGTAGAAGGTATTAGTGGTAGGATGATAATTCTTGGACCAACTGTTTCATAATTTTGCATGGATTGGACTCTTGTTTTAAGATTTTTAAAAATGTTCACATATTTGAGTCTAGGAATGTTTTTATTCCATAAAATTGTGTCTGTAGCAGTGTTTCCTTCCAGGAAATGTTGCTACAATGCAAATTGATGATCCCAGTGATACAACAAAATTTACTTAACAGATTTCAATGGAATATGTGCAAGGAAATGCACAATAGGAAGGGTGTGTCACTTCATTGAGTGTTGAAGAGTTGCTGTCATTTTAAACAGATTTAGATCATCTGTAATTTCTGAAATACTTCAGCTCTCTGTTCCAAATTTTATATGCAGGTTTCCCTCATGTTGCATTAAACATCTAAGTTTGTATCTAAAATTGAACCTGACTTTTAAAACCTCAAATCACCCCTTGCCACCCCATGTTGTATTAAAAATTCAAGTCTTTACCATGATAGAACCTGAGTTTGAGTTTAAAACCACTGTTATGTTTTCACTTCATTGGGGAACCCAGTGAATTGTATAGAATATTGTTCCATTAAAATGTCATCCCTAGCTGTAATAAAACATGATTTTGAAACATTGAACTTCTCCCCCCCTCCATAAATTCACCATTTCAAATTTCCAGTTTTCGACCATTGAATGTTGATGAGTGGTACACTAGTATTAATGTTAAAACTACACTTCTCAAAGTGGAAATTGCAACACCGCGAAGGAAGTGATGTATATACACCTGAAACTGACATGTGGAAGCTATAAGGGTAGATGTGCAAATGATCAAAAAACGGAACATGAGAATGCAAGGTACATGCATTTATTGCAGATTCATCAATACATAGTAGGCCCACCTCAGGCAGTTATACAAGCCTGTAGACGTTTTTTCATTTCCATCAATCGAATGGTTAGTGATGTCCTGAGGTATGGCATTCCAAACAGCATCGAATTAGGCATGCAACTGTACCAGGTTCACCGCCGGAGGGAGCTGGTGAAGTGGCAACTCATAAAGTTCCTACACATGCTCAATGGGCAACAAGTCTGGGGGGTATAGCAGCCATTGGAGAATGTCCACACTTTGGAGACTGTTGAGGGCTGGCGGACTGGTTGGCGCTTGATGGCCCAGTTGGCTTATTGACTTGTTCCCTTTAGAAGCTTGGGGCTACAGCCCCGATTGAGGGGCCGTACTTGAGGGTTCTGCAGATAGGGTTTGGCTAGACCGTCAAGTAGACTCATCGATGCGGTCTCGGTGATATCGTGGGTTGGAAGATTGTTCGATGGGGGGGCTTCAGCCCGCTCACAATGGAGAGGACGAAGTTGAAGGCTCACGACTGGGTGTGGCTGCCCTGGTTGATGGACTTATCGATGGAAAAGCCAAACTAAGAGTCCCACATGAACTGATTAGGCTACCAAGATTAGTTTATATATATGACATGATGGAGGATTTGAAGGTGTCTCTGTGAAACTGGGTGCCGACTCGTCAGTGTCTCTGGCGTGCCTTGCGGCCTCGATGGAGGGGCTGGCTGGGGGTCTGCCAACTGGGACTGAAGTCCCGAGTCGAATGGACTTATTGGTTGGCCCCTGCAAAGTTCTAGGTTGTCTTGGTGCCCTGATGGAGAGGCTTTACTGAGGGCCCGCCGACTGGAATGGGTCCCCAGTTAAGTGGGCTCCTTTATCGCCCCAGCGAAGTCTGGGGTGTCATGGAGTTGGGATGGAGTGGCCTTGTGGGGGCCTGCAGGCCGGGATTGGATTCCTCGGTCATGTGGGTGATCTGCTCGGCTGCAGCAAAGTCCGGCTTGAGGTATTGCTGGGGAGGCCGTCGGTTGGTGTCCCGGCAGAGAGGACGAAGTCGAGGGACATGCCGAATGGGTGCACGGCCCTATTAAGTGTGACTTGTCGATGGGAGAGCCTGAAGACTCTCCAAGTTTTCCCCCATGCAAAAAGCTAGGATCTCTTATCATATTTTTTTGGCTCTAAATTCAAAAGATACCTAACCAAAATAATCAGATGGTATTTGGACAAAATCCAGTGAGTGTTGGGCATATTCCTAGGCACTGATTCAAAAATCCCAAAAGATCCCACTCTCACTGCACCTCAATGATTATTTCTACAGACAGGCTAACTATAAAGCAGTGTTTCTCTCTTCACGGGGTCTTCTCCCGCAGTAAGGCAGACATATGTAAGGCATACATGACAGTCAGGAACCTGGCTAGTCGATAGTGGTTTCATTGGCAACTCCCTTATGGTGATATGCAGTCTCAGTACTGCAGTGCACCGGGATTGTCACGCATTATTGCGTTGTCCATCATTGTATGTATAGTGTTTGGGGTGACTTGTCCTGCTGCAGAATCAGTCCAGGAATGGTGGTAAGGATCATGCCACGGGGTTAATGATGTCATCACTGTAACATCTTGATTATTTTTATATCTCCAATGGCTGATTACCTCCTATGATTTACATATCTCTACTTCCATTCCTTCTTGGTGTTGTGATTTCCACTTTGAGCAGTGTATTAAGTAGTTAATCCAGTCAGTAAAGTTGATGGTATTGACAATTAAATGAACAAAATATTTTCTTCACAAAAAGATGCCAACTGAAAATCTTAGATTCACTCCTAACTAGATTGCAGAATCAAGCCCTTCAAACTAGTAAATTGGGATAATTAGTGAATATGAGTAAATGTTTCCTCTAATTTTTGGAGCGTATGCTAAAAAAAATTTCTTTTACCCAGAAGAAGTTTCTTCTGTGCAGATCCATTTGTAAAATGGCAAAAGGGACTTTTGTGCATGGGTGCACTTAGCAGTTGTACAGCCACACAGCTTAGATGTAACATTCGTGTGAAATGTTGTTATATATTAAATGACAGACAAAATTACTAATCAAACATAATTCAACAATTATCTTAGTTAATCAAATATGTTTCAACAAATATTATTCAAGCAATATCTTAGTTTTATATCTATACTAAATACTTACAAAACACTTATATCCAAAAGTTAATCATGTGAATATTGAAATCATGTGATATTGAATTGAGTGATATTGAATTTGAATCCATGTTAGAGAACTATGGAAAGACTTTGAGAAAATAAATTCTGGCCCACAAGAAACAAGGAGAGTAATTTTTAGTGGGGAAAATGAAGCAGATTGTTCATGATCCATCTTTCTTCACCAATTGATCAAACTTCATTATTATTTGTTTAAATCTATAGAAAAAAAAAATGGTCTATTCCTTTAAATAGTTGTATATCAAATATCCCTATAAATTGTGTAAAAAAATTTTTGCAGGGTTTATATTTTAGTTTGAATTTCCAACCTTTAAAAAAAATTATATAAAAAGAAAAAAAAACTTTGTAGTTTAAATCTCTTGCAGTCATTGGTTGTTTTGGTATTGAATTGCCCCTCAATACATTGCCTCCTAAAAGAATACTCTTACAAAACAAAAATTTCAGTGTTATTTTTGTGTCATTTATTTATAACATCATCATCATCATTCTCAAGCAGCCATGGGCTACGGAGGTTCAACCAGACCGTGCAGTTTAATTCTCCAAGCATATCTGTCCTGAGCTACATCTGCTGCATCCAGCCACTGTACACCAATTCCAACAAAGTCCCGTTTGACATTGTCTGCCCCCCCTCCTCCTAGGTCTCCCCTTCCTTCTGAGGCCTCTAGGCACACTGTTCATAACCCCATTCGCCAATCTATGATTATCCATACGGGCAACATGGCCAAACCAGCGGAGTCTCTCTCTGCACAATATGCTGCTTAAAGGAGGTTGCAGACTCCTTTGCCTAACCTCATTATTAGTTACAAAGTTAAACCACCTAATACCCAAGATACTACGTAAGCATCTAGAATCAAAAGCATCTAGTTTCCTCTTATCTTGTTTACACAGCATCCAAGTTTCACTACCATAACTAACCCTAGAAAGAACCAAACTATTATACAGTCTAATTTTAGTCTTTAGGTGTATATGCCTATTTCTCCACAATCTCCATAGATTCTTAAGAGTCCCGGCACCAATCCCTATTCGTCTGTTAATCTCATGCCGCACATCACCAGTATCTGTTACATAGCTCCCAAGGTAATTAAACTGTGACACCTGCTCAAGACTGCAACCATTCAGATGAACTGAATCACAACCTGCCTGACCAATTGGGCGGGGGTGGCTCAGTCGGTAGCGCACCAGGCTCGTATTCTGTAGTTCCCAGGTTCGAGTCCCAGCTGGGTCAGCGTTGAGATTTATCTCCGCAAAATTCCCCGCCCTGCCCACGGTCAGTAGGGGACACCGATGGGCTTGGAAAGGCCGCCGTCCGTCGGATGTGACGTTAAGCCGTGGCCCCGTGTGTGGGAGAGCCATACCCTGTGCACGTTAAAGAACACGCTGGATGGCCTTGACGGGAGGCTACCATCTGTCTCCCAACAGCTGTTACAGTGGGTCCCCTCCCCCAACCTTCTCTGAGCCTTCGGGGTCCATGTGACTTGGCCATTTAGCCCATGGTGTGCAAAAAAGTGCCGCTCAGAGGTAAAACAACCCAACCCTGACCAATTTTCATCACTTTAGTTTTCTCTCTGTTTATAACCAAACCTACTCTACTACCAGTCTCATCAACAGCTCGAATAAAAGAGTTCATTTCATCAACATCATTTGCCAAAAGGGCTAAATCATCAGCATAATCTAAATCAGAAATTTTAGTATCTCCAGACCATTTAAGGCCAAAATCTTTCCCTTGAAGTGAATTTTGCATAACATAATCAACAACCAAACTAAAGAGAATAGGAGACAAAATGCACCCTTGTCGAACACCAGAAGTAATGCTAAACCAATTGCTAAAAGACTTACCAACTCTCACACACGACTCAGTGTTATTATAGACAGCTTTCATTATGTTAACTAACTTGTCTGGTATACCATATGATGATTCGGGCGGGGGTGGTTTAGTCGGTAGCGTGCCAGGCTCGTAATCTGTAGTTCCCAGGTTCGAGTCCCAGCTGGGTCAGCATTGAGATTTATCTCCGCAAAATTTTCTCGCCCTGCCCACAGTCAGTAGGGGACACCGATGGGCTTGAAAAGGCCACCGTCCGTCGGATGGGACGTTAAGCTGTGGCCCCATGTGCGGGAGAGCCATACCCTGTGCATGTTAAAGAACACGCTGGATGGCCTTGACGGGAGACTACCATCTGCCTCCCAACAGCTGTTCCAGTGGGTCCCCTCTCCCAACCTTCTCTGAGCCTTCAGGGTCCTTGTGACCTGGCCATTTAGCCCATGGTGTGCAAAAAAAGTGCCACTCAGAGGTAAAACAACCCAACCCAATACCATATGATCCCACAATCAACCAAAAATTATGACGATCAGCAGAGTCGGAAGCCTTTTTGAAATCAACAAAGCTAGCAACCAAAGGTTTCTGAAATTCTAAACAATTCTAAAGAATCTGCCTAAGTGAAAATATCTGATCTACACATCCCCTACCACTTCTGAATCTACATTGCTCATCACGCAATTGACTGTCAACCAGATTCTTAATTCTATTAAGCACAATCATGGAAAGAACTTAACCGGGAACAGAGAGTAGGCTGATACCCCTATAGTTATCACAAGAACTGTGATCACCTTTTTTGAAAATAGGGATAACAATAACTCTGGTAAAATCTTTAGGAACCATGCCTTTATCATAAAAGATACTCAAAATTTCAGTCATCCAAGTGGTAACCGAAACATTCCCAGCTCTAAGCATTTCAATAGTAATTTCATCTACCCCTGGGGATTTTTGAAGTTTAAGTTTAGAAATAGCCAAAATAACTTCAGACTCTGTTATAGGCCCAACATTAAAGCCACCAATGCATCTATCATCATTGCAAACAATGGGAGTAGAACTAACTACATTGTTTAGAACATCACTGAAATGCTCAGCCCACCTAGCCATGACAGAATCCTCCCCTTCTATTATAACCTTACCTTGTTTATCCTTCAATCCTTGTATGCCTGTCCATTTTCTACCACATAAAACATTAACTATCTGGTACAGGTCTCTGCTGTTGTGCTGCCTAACTGCTTCCTCAGCTTTGTCAGCCAAGCCATCAAGCCAAATATTCTTATCAGTAGCTAACTGGTCCTTTACACGTTTATTAAGTTCTCTGTAATCCTTTCTATTAGGACTAGTAGGGTACTGATTAAGGGCATTCCTGCAGTTCCTTCTTTCTGAAATAAGCTCAAGTGCCTTATCACTTAAATAATTCTGCCTCCTCTGCTCCTTTTTTCCTAAAAGAGTACTGTTAGTTTCCAAAAAAGCCTGTTTAAAATGGCCCCATTCTTCCTCAACTTCAGTAGTAAGCAAACCATGACTGTCATAATGACTAAGCAACCTATCATGGTAAGCTCTAGCTATAACAGGGTCTTTCAGAGCTTCAGTATTAAAGGTAATTTTTTTATCCCTAGCAAACACTTTTTAAGTTGCAAGACACTTTTAACAAGGTAATGGTCAGATTCAATTTCAGCTCCCCTATATGCCCTGGTATTTCTAACAGAACTAGCCCATTTGCTGTTAATTAATATATAATCAATCATATTCCTATGCAGCCCATCAGGTGAAACCCATGTGTATTTATGTATGTCACAGTGTTTGTAATATGTGTTAGTTATTCTGAAACCATTGGTTATACTTACCTGTAGGAGACGTTGCCCATTGCCATTGCAGCTACCAATACCAAAAGGGCATATCACCCCTCCCCAAAGGTCAGAGTCAGTACCAACTTTGGCATTGAAGTCACCTAGAACAAGGGTAATATCTCCTTTCTTGATAGAATTCAAAATATCCTGAAGTTGTCTGTAAAATCTATCCTTCTCATCCATATCAGCATCCTCAGTGGGGGCATAACAGCAGATAACATTGAAGACTTTAATGCTTGTCTGAAATTTTGCTGTAAGAAACCTTTCATTAATGCACTCATATCCCAGAAGTGCATTACTAGCATGTCTGCTGAGCAGCAGACCCACGCCTTGGTGATGCTTTCGATCCTCTCTCCCTGTAAAGGGAAATTTAAAGTTATTTTTAAGTATCTCACCTTTACCTGTCCATCTGGTCTCTTGCAAGCCTAGAATATCTAGGTTATAGCGCTGGAATTCCTGCGTGAGGACATCAAGAGAATAATTTCTATGTAATGTCCTCACATTCCACGTTCCTGCAGAGAGAAAATGATTAGTAGGATTTTTAAAGAAATTAAGTTTATTGAGATTGGTAGGGCCAACAATATCAAACAGCCCCCTGATCGCAGGCATGGGGCAAAGACCTGTTCCTCCTCCGCTAAAGGCTGAAGTCACCGATGCTGGTAGGAACTTCAGGCACCACCTTTTCAAGTGGACTTTTTCAAGAGCCATACGGCCTGCCTGAGACACATTATTCCAGTTTAGGCTTGACGATGCCCAACTAGCTAAGTAAGGTTCAGGTACCTGCGATGGCCTCAGATTAGGATTATCCATCAGCTGATATAAGGTATCCCATGCCTCTGTTCACTTAGGGCTGGCAACCCAGAAGCAAACAGAAAACACAGCAGCAGATTCTTCCTCAACAGAGGCCCACCAGCCTCTGTTGAGGGAGAATCTCTCTGAGTGCTTGCTGCACCTCAACAGAGGTGCAGCAAGTCCAGGATTCATAATCAAGCTCAAATCCATAAACAAGTCCAGTCTGGTAGGTATAAATGGTCAGCACCAGGATCCTGTGAAATTGACCACTCCTCAGCAGGGTTGAAAAAAAAGTGGCCGTAGATGACCAGATCAGTATACTGAACTGGCAGCCCTTCCGTTCCCTTCCAAAAGAGAATATCTGTTTTGAAAGGTACTAACGGCCTGCACCACGAGAAGGCGGGGTCGGACATTAGGTGCTAGACGTGGCCGTTCTGTGCATCATCACTAGGGATTGGTTGCCTAGCTACCATTTACAGGCCATTTATAACATTGTTATTATATATAAAACTCACTGGGCTGTATCCATTTCAAATCAGAAAGTCTTGAAGAAAATTTAATTTTTCTTCAAGATGATAAATGTTTTTGTGAATCGTTTACATAGGAGAATTTCACAGTGCTTCTCAAATGAAAATACAAATCAGTGTTAAACACTTGTATTTATTAACATCTTTGTTAACATATTTAGTGTATTTTCCAGTGTTTTAGTCACAGAAATGAAAATAAGTTTGTTAATTGTATTTTTAATACTATATTTTAATTGTATTTTTAATACTATATTTTAACTGTGGAATGAATGCTAGAATTCATATGTTAATTTTACAATACAATGAAACCGCTTGATGATAAAAACCTACAGGACCAAAAAAAGAAAATTCTGTTTAATGGAGGTTTTTGGTCTTAAGAGGGGTCAATTTCAGTATTCCAAAACATGGCAAAAACTCACAAAATATGTTTTGTTGTGTAATTAATGAAATGTGATATGTAAGATTCACATTACACATAATTCAATGTGAGTAATTAATATACTTAATTTTACTTAAAAATGTTATGCTTCCATAAGCTTTGTTTCTACTGATTATCATAAACTATTTTTTACGGTCACATTTATTACTAGTAGAAATACAGTTGTACACAAAGAAAGAACTAAAAGAATGGTAAAAATGAAATGTACTGTATATGAAACTTTTCTTTAAATTGCTGTGGATTCTTCCTTATAGTGGTGGACTACTGCATAAGTGCATGAGCTGCTCGATTTGGTAAGCCTCAAAACAGTAAAAATTCGATCTTTGTGGAACATTTTATTGAGTATACTATTTCACAGCCAATGTAATCTACTCTTTATGTGCACATCTCGTGTTTTTACTTGGGTTAATAACAAATATAATGTGTTTTTTGTTAAATATACTAAAATGAGCAGATATTTATTTTGGTTTATAATTAAATTTTTATTTATTTTTTATTATGGACATTTATAAAATACATATTAAATTTTCGATTTATGTATTTCTGTAATTCAATTTAACCTGCTGTATGCAGTTCCCATTTGTTACTGACAACATTTTTTTTTAGATTCTGCAACCCACACACTTCTGGACAATTTGGGACCTCTCAACCGCTTCCTTACTTAAAAAAAAATCACTGTTGCCTTTTGACAGTATGTCAACTAGGAAAATGATTAAACATCTTGCTTCCTTAAAGCTGAGATGTATATGGTAGGATAGGTAATGCTTAGTGTATGGCTAAGTGGTTAGTGTGCTTGGCTACTGATAAGGGACCTGGGTTCGAGCCTCGGGGGAAAAACGACACAACATGGCTGTTTGTGTCGTTTTTCTGCTGAGGGCCTGCCATCCTCTCAGACCTTCTACTATGGCATATAAACTGACAGACTCCTATCAGACCTCTGTGGCAAACAGCTTCTTGAGGGGATATTTATTTATTTTTAGTGTAAGGTAATTTTTAAATTCCCTGAAAAAGATATCTGAAGCTTGGATGAGTCAATGGGTCAACTAAAGGTGACTCAAAGATAGAAAATTCTGAAAAAAGGTTTTTAGAATGAGTGAGGCTGTTGCTGAATATTCCAGCATCTATAATTGTGTAAATGCTGAACAAATAATAAAAAAATAAGATTGAGATCTTTATCTCCAGTGAGTTTTCTACAAAGAGCTATTTAGTTTGAAATGCCTTTCTCCTTTGGCATGGGTTTGTCCTAACATTGTATGTGGCTTAAACTTATCGCTTTATACCTGATCACTTCGTCATGTTCATTAAACAAACTCAGATTTTTTTTTTCTTAACGATGGGTCATTCAAGATGACATCCTGTACGGTCGCTATAAATGCCATTTATTTGTTGAAAGAATCGTATACATTACTTCTGAGTAGGCTTACCAAATATCTGATATGTAAACCACCCCAACCAGTGATTTATACCACATACATAAATCAAAAATTTAATATGTATTATTTAAACTTACATGTACGGCAAAATAAATGAAAACTTAATTGTAATCAATTATCTGTTAATTTTAGTGTATTTAACAAAAAAAATATATATATATTTGGTATTAACTCATGAGATGTGTTGACTAGCTCAACCAGTGATATATGCAGATATCAGTTGCTGGTTAGGGTCTGGAGCAAATCATATCTCAACTTATTTTTAAGCAGGAAACCAAATTCAAACTGTGTAAATATTATACAACACACAGTATATAGATAATTTTAATAAATGGAAAGTATCTTTAAGGCACTTTAACCAGCACTTTTATATTATAATCAGATTTTGTGTGCCTCTAATGGGATGTTGTTTTCATGGATTTGATCACCACAAGGAAAAAAAAGAAATGCATTTATTACACCACTTTAGAAGACTGTGAAATCAAGTGCAAAGGGCAGTTTTTGAAAATGATCCTAACACAAACGTGGTAACTATTTATAAATGTTTTCCAAAGCATAATATGATGAGTTATATGTGTAAAATTACAAAAATGTTATGTTTCTTTATCGTTAATTTGAAAGGCTTTTAAGTTTTAATATGTGAATTTTTCACAGGAGTATACAGATTTGACCAAATTATTAGATTAAAGTAAACTGTTCCACAAATTTTCTATTTGTTTCTAAAAAATTTAATTATAAAACACACGAACTAGTATTTTGTATGTGTTCCTTTGACTTTCATGTATTATTTCAGGTGTTTTGGCATTCCAGAAAACAAAACTGTATACATTCTGCATCTTTGTCATGGTGCCATTTTTTTTTTAAATTAAATTTTCGATCACTGAAGTTTTATTGTGATGGTCTGACCTTTCAGTTTCATTTTTATTACTGCTCATAAAATTCCATTCGATTTGTGTGGGCAGTTATGTTGCTAAGGATTTTAACGTCTATCATCCAGGAATTTTGTGAGTCTGTGGGGAGAGGGTGTCTCAGTAGCACGCCAATCTCGTAATCTGCAGTTCCCAGATTCGAGTCCCAGCTGGGCCAGTGATGAGATTTATCTCTGCAAAATTCTTCACCCTGCCCTCGGTCATTAGGGGATCAGTACTAATCGTTAGTTGGCCACTTGGTTCCCTCTACGATGGATAACATGGGCAGATCTTATGCCCATCATCAGGTGTTTGGATATTTTACTGTCTGATATATATTCAGTATTAAGTTCCTCTGATCTTTTTCAATCATACCTTTTGTTGACACAGGATATGGATTTATTGCTAAAACACACCTTTAATAAGAGGAAAAGGAGGCAAAATTTTTGTTATCTATATAAATTTTCCGTAAGAAAAAATTTGGTATTTTGCTAACTTAACTTTTTTGAGCAATTCTGGCCTAATTTTTTGCAAGATCTGTAATCTTTCAACCTGGAATGAAAATTTTTCATTCTTGCTATTAGTACTGATATCTCTACTAATAAGTCTTTTTGGGGTACGATATTGTCTTTTAGTCACTTTTTGGTTTTTGATTCTCAAAGTGATCAATTCTTATCAGACATTTCTTTTTGGAGTCCTTTTGTATTCAACTTAATGTAGGCGGAGCATAATAACACTGTCAGACTAAAAGGGGTGAGCCATGATTCAACATATGCGCTATCAAACAATAACATTTAATAGACAAAAAATACAATGCAAAATAGCACAGACCAGTTTAATGTCGGTCACTGAACTGGATATTATGATGTCTTTGCAAGAGAAGAGCATTGAATAGGGTTGGCTCAATCTGTAACGTACCTGGCTCATAGTATGTTGTTCCCATGTTCAAGTCCCATGAGTCGGCATTGATAATTTTTGCTGCTAACTCCCATTCTCTCCTCAAAGAGAAAGGAAACATCGATGGACTTGGAAAGAAGACCGTTTGTCAGATGAGATATTAAGCTATGAGCCATGTAAATCATACATGTACGTTTTCTCAAAGTAATAAAAATGAAATTGGAAGGGCAGAGCATCACAATGCAAACTTCTGATAAAAAAATTTAATTTGAAAAATGGCACCATGACAAAGATTTAAAATGAATACGTATGAGAGACTAGACATCTAGACAGAAGACTACCATCTCTCCTAATAGCTGTCCAGGTGATCAGTACTCCCCTCAACTTTCTGGTTCAATGATGATAACCTGGCCATTTAGCCCATTGTCCGCAAAAAAGTGCCTCTCAGAGGTAAAACAATTTATACCTTGCTGGAGACTAGCTGACTGAATTGTTTAATGATTGGCCACAGAAACAGTTTACTGAGATGACCATCTCCCAAGCCCTTCACTAGGATTGTCTTCGTAGCCCCAAATTCGTGCTTCCTCCTCCAGGATGCGTCTTCTTAGAAGTGGTGGAATACCCATTCACAGGATGCAAGGTGAACTCCATCACTTTTTCTCTCATCGACATTGAACAACCCCACCACAATTAATGGGTACTGCCTTTGCCAACGCATTGAACACACAATGGCAATCCAATTGCCCCTTTGAAGGCTGAAAATAATATGTAGAATTGAGTGAGTGGCTCTCCTGACAGTCCTCGTAACTCTTGTAGTTTGCTTTTTCTACTGCATTTTCCTAATTGTCCTTACTATATTTAAAGCCCTGAGCAGATATCAGCTGTTTTATCCCCATTTAAAAGCTATCAGCTGATAAAAGATTAATATTAACACGGATAAAATCGCTGATGAAAAATTGATGCTAACACAGATAGCGGATAAAATCAGATTTGATACGCAGTAACATGAGAAAACATTGCTGCATTTTTGACGGTTGAAACGAGTGAAAAACAATGAAAAAAAAAAACGTTTTGGAAATTTAATGATAATATTCACTTTAAAAATTAAAATGCATTGGAATAAGGCCACAAATTTAAAAAGAACTTATCCTTATGTGAATGAAGTAATATTTTTGCAGAAAAGGAAGAATATAAGTTCTAAAAGTTAATGGAGTAGAAAACTGGAATTCTGAAAATTTCAGTAATAGAGATTACAATGCTATGTATAAAAAGGAGTGTCTCCCCATAATCGTGAATAACTGCATTTAAAAGAGCAGAATTAACTCAGAAGAATTTTCAAAATTACATTTAAGTAAATTTTTGCATATATATAGTATGCTTTTTCTAAAATGCATGCTTTTTATTTTTCAGTTCATTTTTAGTCTTTAATAAACCATTAGACTGATGTTTTTTTTACTCACAACCTTATGTCGGATCTCAAATGGTTGAAAAACCTCGACTGTTGTTAAGTAAGCAAGTTATGTGGATAGAATTTCGGTTATCTGCATAGGTTCTAACCATATTCACCACATCTGTTTATCAAAATTTCAATTCTATCGTAATTTTTAATAGTAAACACTTATCCATCTCCTGCTGCATATACTATTTTTACCTTTAGGTGAGACATTGGAATTGTTTCCAGCTCGAAAAAAAAACTTTAGCAGAGAATTTTCTTAATAATAGAATCACTTTTTTTTAACTGTTTGCCCATGAAATAGTATTGCATTATGAGTAAGACTGAAACAAATGAATATTTTCCACAAACCCAAAAGTTAATATATATATCAATAAATTTTTAAGAATCTTAAATCATGAAATATACGCGTTATACTTCAAATTTAATATATGAAATTAAAAATATATCCCCATAATTTTGCTCCACTCTTTCCTCAGGTCAAACAAGATCTTGCGGACGACCCTGTCTTCTACATCTTTGCATTTTCGTATTGTTCCTAAATTACACAAAAAAAATCCAGAATAAATTGTCATATATGTTTTACACTGGAGTATAATATTTATAAGCGTCTTCTCCATCTGGCTTTAAAAATAAAAAAAAAATTGAAAGTAAATTTACGTTAAAAAACTGATTGAATACATTTGTTTTTCTCCACAAGCTAAATATTTCTCCGGGATAATTCAGAAAGTGGAGGATTCAAAACAGGTGGAAACCTTAATCTAAAAAAAAAAGATGCATTACATTTGTATTAGATTATTTTATTTGTCATTGTAAAAAATTCTATTATTTTCATTGTAATAAGCTTTTAGTTAAAACTTAAGTCAGAAACAATGTTTTACTTGTGCTATTTAGGAATTTTTAAACGCTATTATGGTTAGAAAATAATGAATCTTTATAACATTGCAGTACATGTTCGATACTTTCTGTAAAATTTGTGTAATGTATATAGTATTTTTGTATCGACTATATATACGTTAAAATAGTACGCGTTTAACTGAGAATCAATTTTTTTTCCCGACATGATACATGTTCCATAAACTCATACATTTTGTAAATATTATGTAAATATTGAATGCATTTGCTTTCATTATGAACTTTAAGTGATCAATGATTAAGACTCTGTTTTCTATTGTTCGTAAACCACGTGGCTTTCCTTTGTAGACTACTAGTTTTTTAATTCATTTCCCACCAAATATTGAATGTGAGTCAAAAGTTATTTGTTGTTGTCAATCACTTTGTTGTAAGCATATAACTGCTTTGCTGTTAATAATATTCCTACTATATGCTATGTTTTAAATGCTTTTATATTGGCATTTTTCACAATGTTATAAAGTGCTTTCAAGTTTTGAATGATAAATATTTCAGTTTGAAGTCGTTGTGCTTTATTGAACATCAATGCCAACTCATTTGGCGGCCTTTCGAATTTAATGGATGAATGGAAACATACACATAACTAGGTTTAAATTCCGTTCAATTTAACTATACATAACGTTTACAAAATTAGTAATATATAAAATATGCTAATTAGACAATGTATAATCATTTAAACAAAAAAAATGGTTATTTATATAGATCTAGTAATCAAGAGAATTGTTTTTATATTTTCATATTTTTTTAAAAGTTTCATGCACCTCATTCTCGTATTGGAAAAAGCTAAAAAAAAATATGTCGGCACAAATATAAAGTACTGGGAGCGCGACAATTCGGTGGAAACGGTTAGAGATAATTTTTAATTACGTAACATACTATAACATTTTCTCTTAGCGAACAAAACATAGTCTCTGCAATCTGGCATTCCAGAAAAGAAGTTTAGAACTCTTCGTACTCGGTAATTATATCTATTCTCCCAAATCCGACCAATTGCAATAAAGCTTTATTTCTATTCTCTCTATTCCGACATTTCTGTACAACCGATTTTTTCCCGTCTGTTCTAAACGAACGATTTATTTATTAACACCCAATATTCACATATACGTTATAATAAATAATGAAATGAATAAATACCACCTCAAGCAGCTGCTTGCCGCAGAGATTTGAGAGGAGTCTGTCAATTTATATGCCATAGTAGTAGAAGGTCTGAGAGGATGGCAGAGGACCTCAGCATAAAAACGACACATACATTCATGCCTTACCCGGGGCTCGAACCCAGGTTTCTTAGATCAGTAGCCAAGTGCGCTACTGGACTTCACCTAAAGAAATTCAGGAGGTGATCAAAAATCTTAAAAAGAATAAAACACGAGTCAAACTTGATAATTAACACTATATTAAAAAACGTCAAAAAAAAGGCAATAGCACATCTTTGTTCAATCATTAATCTTCTCATTAGAAACCATCACTTTCCAAATATATGGAAGAAAGCTCGTGGTAAAACGATTCCAAAGCCAGGAAAAGATCTCGCCTTCCAGATAAGCTACCACCCGATCATCCTGTCCTCTTGCTTGAGTGTTAGTGGAGATGATTATGAAATCATTATATAAGAAACAAATCGTTGCATCAATATTCCTCGATGTAGCTAAGTACATTGATAGGATTTGGAATGATGGATCCGACAGATATAAGTATGTTACTTCTAGATAAGCTTATTAAGGCTAAGGTTCCATTGGGGTCCATATTCAATCTTACCTCTACAACCGTACCTTTCAAGTATGCATTAGGAGGAGTCTCTTCTGTTGGAGATACATGGAATGCCACAAGGCTCTCTTCTTGCGCCTGTACTTTTCTCCATCTATAGGCATGACTTCACTGTCCTTGACAGAATCATCAGTGCGATGTATGCGGATGATATTGCCCTACTCTAGCCTTCGCTGGGCGTTTCTATTGCTATCGATAGACTTCAGCACGCCTAGACAAAGCACAGCAGTGGTATGACAAACGAAAAATCAATATAAATGTAAGATAAAAGTTCGGCATTACTTTTTACTACTTGGAAAGCAACTAACCCCCAGGTGCTTAACATCTTCAATACCCTGATTTCTTAGCGGAAGATAATTAAGTGTACGAGTGTTACTTTACATCATAAACTCAAATGGAAAAAGCATATTAAAAATGTCACAAAAGGAAAATATAATCGGATGCCAACATGAACCTATGATGGGTAGAAACTATCCATCGGCCACAAATTACTACTATGGCACAATGTACTCGGACCTGTAATTACATTGTAACATCTGGTTAATACGACCAAAACTAAGAAAACTTCTGGCTCCTTCAACATGCAGTAAATGTTCCTTGGTTCATTTCGAATCCACAGAGATCTGAGTATTAGATATATTTTTACACATATTAAACAGGTCGCCAGTTGCTTTTTTGAAGCAGTGGATATAAATCCTCATATTTGCTGAAATATGATCATGACCCTTAGATTTCGTTTGGAGAGTGCATTCCAAAACTCGGCAGGTGTGGATCTCAAAGGTATTAGTTTTAACGAGTCTGTGGGCTAATGTTGATGAATGGTCCCTTACACCACCACCAAGAATAACTTATCCCACACAATATAATCTGGGAGACGAAATAGCAATACATCTGGCATTTAATTTGTGGTTGCCAATAGATTTGTTTATTCCATCATCGCCCTGTCATGATTAGCATACTTTTTCATTGCATGAAAAGTTTCAAACACTCAACCTCTTTAGTCAACACTTCAGAAGTTCTTTGTTTTATTCTCTCTTTCCCACTCTTTCGTTGAATGCTAATTACTCCCAAATTAATTTGGGAGTTGTTAACAGAAAATATCAGATATAAGCCCATGTTAGCAATTTTTTGGTTCATGTTCAAGTTATCAGATATAAGCCCATGGGCTTATATCTGACCTCTTGAACATGAACCGAAGAGTGACTGGGAGATACGAACTAAGAAATTTCTTGCTTGCTGAAATTTTAAATTGTGCATGTGCTGAAGTTCGTGCAGATTGGATATTAGTTTTGAAACAAAAATTAAATCGACATAACTTGTAAACAAAATCTTCATAACCACGAAAATATACCATCCTAAACATTTGACACCCAAGCGACTGCTTGGAATGCTTTTGCGATCATGCCTCTTCTGAAATGCCTAATTACAATCTACATGTCCCTGTATCAATAAACAAGTACAATCCTAATTGTAACGATTTCTCTTTCAGAAACATACAGCAATTATTTATATTCCTAGATCATAAATTTATTAAAATGCACTTGCAATATGCCTATAATATCAATAGTGCATTTTGTTTATGGCTATTGATTGTACATATAACAATGGAAGCATCCATCTAAATGTTTAAGGAAAAGGGCTTGCAATTTTATTAATATTTTTCAAAAAACTAATTTTTTTTCATTTTGCTATCCTCAAATTGTGCTGCTGGCTGTAGTTTTTTTTTAAGATTTTTAAATATTCAATAGTATGTAAATTAATACTTTTAATCTTTTTGTGGTCACTGGATCATATCAATGAATGTTTCTGCACGCTCAACTTTCATAATATAGTAAATATGGCAGAGTGTTTAGAAAATTTTATATTTTCTTGTTGAGCACAGTTGCTACCTACTTTACATACTGGGATTTTTTGAAGAGAATGTGAAGTGCATGTGTTATGTTCCTTTTCAAATGAAAAGAAATTTTTCCTGGTGCGTATGAACAAGACATTTTGGAACAACATTTTTCAGAGTCAAAGTGTAAAATTAATCGAGCTCCGCTTCCTCGGCTGCAAAAAAATCACAGCGAATTCCCACCTCTTCCCGGCTAGGTGGCTTCACTGCAATGCACGAATATGCCATGTTTAGAGGACGCTGCAGTCGCACATTTTTTATGGCGTTTACGTAAGCTTGCTCTCTTCTTCCTTAGACCACGTTAGACACACCTTGGCAATAGGACCAGAGTTTGCAGCATGAATATAATAGAAGTCCTCAACAAGCGTAATTTTATCGTAATGGTAGTTTACTTAATCGTTCCAATTTCTCTACGATCTCACAGTAACAAACTTTTCTTAACCCTTTCACGACTAAGGGAAACATTTTTCCCCATTTTAAAATTGGTGATTTTCGCATTTAATTATAACCTTATCTGCATTTTTTATACAGAATGTCAAAATAGAACGCATGCCGAACGCAATTACGTAAACGGGAACGTTTAGTCCATGTCCATCTTTGCAATAATGTTGCATCTGTGCAATGTCCATCTTTGCTTCACAACCAAAAGAAATTGCTTCGCAGAATATCATAATTAGCACATCATTTTGTATAGTAATTTTATTTCATAATTTTGTATTATTTTAGTTAACATTTTGTTATAATAAACCAATAAATAAAAGACATTGCATAATAAGCCTAACTATAATTTGTGTTACCTTTATAGTCCATTGGGAAAAATATTTCCCATAAGATTCCAAAAAAAAAACTACACATTGTTATGTATTTTTCTTATGATTTTTATTTATTTTAGGTCTAAACAAACTAAAATAAACAGTTACATACTAATATTTACTCTTAGAAACCTTATGGTCCTGAAAGGGTTAATCGGTAGTTATGAAAAAATAATTATCTATCCGTAAGTATCACTCAATGATTAATACTCGATATATTTCTGAAATTAACCCTACAATATAAAGGGAATAGCAACAAGTATTATCTGATAACAGGGGCGTAGTGAAGGACTATGGTTGGGCGGGGGGGGGGGGAGAGAAAACGGAAATTTTCCAACTCGGAAACAAAATTTTGCCAACTTAAATTATAAAAACTATACAGAAATTTATGTATATACTGTCACTGACGTACCCTGATTTTCGTTCAGTGGGGGAGGGGGGAAGCTTCCACCAATCGAGTGCCTCGATTTAGCAGACGCCATGATTTCACCATATTAAAAAATCCTGTTATTCCGTTTACTACATTTCACCATTTCCCATCGAATTATGCCAATTCTACAAGTTTTTACCTACCAACTCTCTTTAATTTAAAAAAACTATGCCATTCTTCACTACTAACCTATATTTTTCCAAGTGGCTCCAAATGCCCTACGTTTGGCAAATAATTTCCGATTGTGCCAACAGTACTGAATTTCACAAAACCATTCCCATTTTAACCTTCCTCTTGCTTTTGGCTTTGACATTTGTCAGTTTGTGGATTTGACCAAAAGTTCCACATTATCTTTAGAATGCAATAGAGAAACTTAATGTTTCAAATAAAAACTTGTGACTCGAGGAGTGTCATAGGCAAGCCGGACTTACACATAAGCTAACTAACTATAGCTTAGGGCTTCACGATTTGAGGGTACTTCAAAAAACGCATTTCAAGTTTTACTGCATTACGAAATTTTTTTTAGTAGTTAATCTACTGTGCAAAACACTATATTTACTTGCCAATACAAGAATGTTTTCACCACATCAATTTCGTGTTTATTTCTCAATGTTCCCCTCAATCACAATAATTAGAAAGTCGAAATATATATATATGTAATTTTTTGGGGCCTCTTAAATTTGAATAACTTAGGGCCTCAGAAGGCCAAAGTCTGGCCCTGGTCATAGGCTATAAAAAATGATCCACAATGCTTTCTTCCCTCCTAAAAATCGGGGGAAATATGAAAACAATTCTTCCACAATCTGCAGAACGGGAGTACTGAAGGAAACAACCTATACGCCAAATGAGTGCTTCCGACGCGGGGATGTCGTAGGATACGATAAATTGATCTCCCATGCTTTCATCCACCCTAAAAAAAGGGGAAAATATGAAAATTATTGTTCCCCTATATCTCCTGAACGCGAGTGCAGAAAGTAACAAGCGTTGTGTCAAATGAAAGCTTTTGATTTTGACTCGGCGAATGTCACAGGCTATAAAAAATTTACCTCTGCTTTCGTACCTCAGCTGAAAAGAGGGGGGTGGTATGAAAATGATTTTACCCTATATCTCCTAAAAACGAGTGGGGGAAAGTAACAAGCTATGTGTCAAAAGAAAGCTTGTAATGTGCTGAGTGCCATAGGCTATAAAAATACACCCATGCATTCTCCCCCCCCCCCTAAAATAGGAACTGTGAAAGTTGTTCTACTATATCTTGTAAATGCGAGGGCCTACAGCTACGAGTTAGATGTCAAATGAAACTCGTATAATAACTGCCATAAATTATTACGAATCTCACCAGGGCGGGGATGACTCAGTTAGTAGTGCGCCAGGCTAATAATCTGCAGTTCCCAGGTTCGAGTCCCAGCTGGGTCAGCATCGAGATCTGTCTCCGCAAAATTCTGCCCTGCCCATGGTCAGTAGGGGACACTGATGGGCTTGGAAAAAGCCACCGTCCGTTGGATGGGATGTTAAGCCGTGATTGTGCAGGGTTTGGCCTCGTGTACGGGATAGTCACACACCTTAAAGAACATGCTGGATGGCCTTGCCTGGAAGCTACCATCTGTCTGCCAACAGTTGTCCCAATGGGTCCCCTCCCCCAACCTACTCTGTCTTCGGGGACCTTGTGACCTGGCCATTTAGCCCATGGTGTGCAAAAAAGTGCCACTCAGAGGTAACCCAACGAATCTCGCCCTCACCATTCCCCCGATTAAAAAAGGAAGGACGGATTTTCACGGGGTTTGATTTAACGAGTCGTATTTGAAATTAAAGCTTATGACGTCTCCAATGCCATGGGCCAGCTCAAACAGGACTCCAAAAGGGAGGGAAAATGTGATCGATGTTTATGAGTCGTATATCAAATGAAAAGTTTTGAATGTAGGTTATTTTAGTAACAAAAAATAAATATTAAAAAAAAAATACATATATTCCTATATGGCCCTAAAAAGTAAAAATAAACTTAAGTACGTCAATGGTGCAATCAGTCACTGAGTTCGTATTTACTACAAAGGAAGATAGGGCACCGATTTATGTACACAAAAAGATTGCTTGCGTCCTATCTTCTTGGAAATGAATACTACGAACTAGGTAACTGATTGCACCATCGATTTGCTTTAGGTTTATTTTCTACTCGCCATAATTTTACAAAAAAGAAAATGCCAATTTTTGCATTTCACAGGAATTTTGTCAAGTTGCCACGATTTTGCTAATTCCCTTAAGTTTTACAAAAAAATCCCAATTTTCAGAACTTATCTGGATTTTACAAAGTTGCTTCGAATTTTGCCAACTCCAATTTACTTTTTTGGAGGGAACCTCCCCTTTCCACAGCTACTCCCCTGCTTGACATGTTACAAATTAACGCCTGCTATGAGTGCCAACATGGCGGCATAGTGTAAGGTAAACAAGTGGAGCTGGTAAGGAAGATTGCTTTCGAAAAATATTGTTTACAAAGGGCTAACCAATAATACATCAAATAAAAGTGCTGAAGGAGAAAAAAATATTCAACTTGAATATTTTTGCTGATAACCTTGTCATTTGGGGATGTGATGGGACACATCAGAACACTGAATATGCTCTACAAAGAACTATAAATGCTCATATTTATCTTAAGCGCCAGAATCACCCTCCCAAGGAAAAAACTGAAAGAGAAAACCCAAGGAGAAACAAATTATTGTTTAAAAGATGATTTGTTGGATTTTGTTTCAAACATTTTTCTCGGTTTACAGAAAAATACCGCTTTGTCTACTTTATAAATGTTCTTTATTTATATTATGATTATCAACAATAAAATGTTATGCAAAACTAGAAAAATAATGCAAAACATAAATAAAAACGCATTCATCAAAAACATTATTCAGCACCACCTTCCATATTAGTTGTAAGGTGCAACTTAAATACAAGTGAATTTGGTGATGTTACATCAGCAACAACAACTTCTTGTCCTTCCACCAAGCCCAATTCTGAAAAAAAAAAAGTATTGAGTACGGCTCTACTCAATTTATCACATCAAAAAACTCTACTTAAAATAATGGGAAAAACCTAAGACCAATTAAAATTTCAACATTATGGCTGATACTCAAATAAATAATATCAATAAACCAACTAATGAAAACAAAAGAGGCCTTTCAGAGGAGAGACAAAATTTTATTGTGGTTATGCCACTTGGAAAGTGAAAAAATTAAATTACGTAGGAAATGTAATTGAACAGCCCCAAAACATTTATTATGCAAATTTTGTACCAAATGCTATTTTTTAAATTTAGATATTTGCACTTAGTTTAAGAAATGTTCCCATATTAAATGCACTGATCAGTGCTTACAATTACGAGGGGCGTTCAAAAGTTATTGACATCTGCAGAACAAAAACCATTGCACTTACCTCAACAACACTTTTACTTTCCTTCAAAGTACTCCCCTCCAGTGTCTAAGCAAAGTTGCAGACGTCTACGCTAACAATGGAACTCTTGGTGGTACTCCTGTTGGGTAAAAATCTGCAACTCTGAATGAATGCATTTTGCAGGGTCTTTGCGCCCTTAAAAAAGGGCTTCCCTGCAAGTTCCTTTTTAAGTTTTAAAAACGACCAAAAATCACATGGTGCAAGACCGAGTGATTATGCAGGATGGGATAGCTCTTTGATTTTTCATGCTCCTGATAGACCGTAACTTGCCGGTTTTCGTGAACGTCGGCATTATCATGAAGAAAGAGAACCCTTGACAGGCCTGTTGTTGGATGCTGTTCTTTCATCTCCTTAGCCATTATTGGAAAAACAATATTGGTGTAGTATTGGCCATTCATAGTGATTTTTTCAGGTAAGGTGTCCACGGCTACCACGACCTAGGAACTGCAAAAAACTGCAACATCTTCTTCCTTGAGCAAAACTCTTGTCAAAGAATTTTGGGACGCAGTTCATCTTCTGAAACCCAAATATAGTTGTCGATCTCTTCTGGAAGTTGTATAGTAATAAAATCATGTCTCATCACCTGTGACAATGTCTATTAACAGTTTGAGACCACTAGGTTCAAACATTGCCAGCATTTCTTTGCATGAATCAACTCTAGTCCTTTTCTGCTGTTCTGTCTGTGGGATATCCATTTAGAACAGCAACTTTTTAAATGCCACTGCCAATCGATACACTGACATCTAAACTTATTACCTGAACAGGAATGTGTAGGTATTACTTAAATAGCTCACAAACAGCAGGGATGGTTCTCTCGTTCACAGCCTCCTTTGGTCTTTCGGCACAAGTATTCGAAGTTCTGACATCGTTCTCTGAATTTGAGCATTCATCCCGTAACAGTGCCATATGAGCAGGCATGATCCCCATATATCTGTGATAAATCGACACGAACATTCTTCGTGTGGTCCCCAAGTTGCATCCTTGTAAAAATGTAAAATCTTTCTGTCTTTAGCAGGTTACATAGCAACAACACAAATTTCGTAGACCGAACTTTACGTGTTACCAGGGAAAACGAGATGATGATAATGATATAGTCCTTGTTTTTAATATGAAATGACAAGTTCAGAAAAACTCTTAAATGTCACAGCTTGTTAATTTTGGAGGAACGAGTTCAAATCTACAGATATGTCAAGAACTTTATGAACGCTTCCTCCATATGCTCCGGAAAAAGTTCTAGAAAACAGCATTGATTTTGTAATAGATACGCCACAAAACTCAGCTTAATGACGTTACATTGTTATCTAGTAGTTATGACGCACCCACCAAACTGCGTAATGTAGTCCTCCAACTATGTCTATCCAGAGCTACAACTGTTGCATTTGGCCACTGCAAACAAATTCTAGTAAGATTCTGTTTGACATTGTCTGCAGCCTACATTCTAAATATATTACCCTTGTCACAGGTCTCCCACTTTGGATGTCAGAATTTCAGGCACACTCATGGCGTAGTGAAGGGATTATGGTTGGGGCGGGGTTGGAAAATTTTTCAACTCAGAAATGAAATTTTGCCAACTGAGAAAATAAGTACTTTACATAAATTTCATTGTGTATTCAGCTAGTCACTGGAAGGAGAATACGCACCAATCGCCTGTGATGATGCATACAGCTTAGCACCTAATATCTGACCCCACCTTCTCGTGGTGCAGGCCGTTGGTACGTTTCAAAAGAGATATCATATCCTCTTGTGGAAGTGAACGGATGGGGAGGGCTACCAGATCAGTGTGGCATACTGATCTGACAACTATGGCTACGTTTCCTTTTTTTTCTACCCTGATGAGTGGTCAATCGCACAGCATTCTGGCACTGAACATATACACTAACCAGACTGGAATAAGGCTCTCAGCTTGATTATGGATCCTAAATTTGCTGCACTGCTGGGCTTCTGCGGGGGAAAAATCTTCCGCTGTTTTCTGTTCATGGGTTGACAGCCCCAAGTGAATAGATTCACAGGATGTTTTATCAGCTGGAGGATAATCCAGAGCAGAGGTTATCGCAGGTACCTGGACTCTTGCTTCTACCAGGATGATCAAATTTTACATTGGAGAAGGTCTTCCAGTGTACAGGGTGTCTCAATATTATAGGTACAATCTTTTAGGGGAAATTTTTAGGAAAAAAAAGAGGAATGAGAATTGCATAAGAACCGGAAATTTCGGATTTCCTCATTCGAGCGGTAGTCAGCTTATGAAGAGCATGCAAAGGTATTCAAACAGGGAGCTGGCAGACATGCACTTAGTGTATGGAATAGCTGAGGGCAATGGACGAGCCGCTCAATGAATGTATCAAGAATGCTTCCCACACAGATGTACCGAGCCACAGTTTGTTTGCGTGTGTGCATCAAAATTTGTGCAATTATGGGTTATTAAGAGGTAGCAGAAGTGAGGGCAGGCCACAATTGACACATACTCTGCCATGGAAGAAAATGTGTTGGATGCCGTGGAGACTATCCTAGTACCAGAATATGTGCCATTGCCTCTGCCTTAGGAGTGTCTTGTTGCAGTGTACAATGTGTTTTGCACGGCGAGTCCTTACACCCCTTTCATCTCCAAAGGGTTCAGTTACTTCTCTCCGCAGATCATCCTGCATGTGTGCATTTTGCGCAGTGGTATCTCCAAGAAAGTGCCCAAGATGTGAATTTTCCAGCTTATGTTTAGTTTACTGATGAGGCCAGTTTTACTCGAGATGGCGTATTAAATCAGCACAATGCGCATTTGTGGGCTCACGAGAACCCCCACGGTGTATGCACCCATGCAGCAGAACATCGTTTCGCAGTAAATGTGTGGGAAGGTTTGGTCGGCAACTGCTTAGTTGGGCCATACCTTTTACCATCCCGCATGATCTCCACAAAGTATCTGATCTTTCTGAAATAGGTTCTACCAGGCTTACTTGCCTGGTAAAACCTGGTTACTTGCCAGCAAATGTGAGACGCAACATGTAATTTCAACATGATGGGCCGCCTCTCCATTATGGAAGGTGTGTTCGTGCACATTTGAACATGTCTTTTGGGCAACGACGGATTGGGCATGCTGGACTAGTTGCTGTCCCCCACACTCACCTGATTTAACGAGCATTGATTTCTTTCTGTGTGGGGGGGGGCCTCAAAGTAACCGTGTATGAATCACCTGTGGAGTCTGACATGGATCTCGTGGCAAGGCTTGTCTGCACTGCTGCTGCTATCAAAGAAACTCCAGGTGTGTTCGACCGTGTCCGGCAATCAATGCTCTGTCAGTGTCATGCATGCATCGCGTCTTATGGTGGAAACTTTGAGCATCTGCTCTAACATTATGAAATGTATCATCTAGTATGACATTTGTAATAATAATGCCCAATAAATGTTTTCCCATTAATCACTGTCTTGTGTCCTTTCAGATCTTGTACCTCTGCTACCACTTTTCCATGACGTTTCTGGTTATGGGTTCCTATGCAATTCTCATTCCTTTAGATGTTATCTACCTTCCCTAAAAGTTTGTACCTATATTTTTGAGACACCCTGTATATGGCTTCAGCTTTTAGTAAGGGGGAATGGGTCCTTGCCCCATGCCTGCGATTTGGGCCTGTTTCATATTGTCGGCATTCCTTCTCTCAATAAACATAGTTTCTTTAAACATCTCACTAACCATTTTCTCTCCATAGGTAGTTGGAATGTAAGGACTCCACACAGATAATATTCTCCTGATGTCATCACACAAGAATTACACAATTATCATTTAGATATTCTCGGCTTGCAAGAGACCATATGGACAGATAAGATCAGATTCTTAAAAATAATCTTAAACTTCTCCTTTCAGGGAGGGAGGATAAAATGCATCTACAAGGCGTTGGTTTGCTTCTCAGCAGACATGCTAGTGATGCTCTTCTACGATATGAGTGCATTAATGAAAGATTTCTTACAGAAAAATTTCAACAAGCATTAAAGACTTGAATGTTATCTGCTGTTATGCCCCATTGAGGATGTAGATGAGGAAGAGAAGGATAGGTTTTACGGATAACTTCAGGATATTTTAAATTCTGTCAAGAAAGAACATACTACCCTTGTTCTAGGTGACTTCAATGCCAAATTGGTACTGACTCTGACCTTTGGGGAGGGGTGATTGGCCCTTTTGGTATTGATAGCTGCAATAGGCAACGTCTCCTACAGGTAAGTAAACTTAATGGTTTCAGAAGAATTAACACTTATTACAAACACTATGACATACACAAGTACATAAGGGTTTCACCAGATGGGCTGCATAAGAATATAACTGATTATATATTGATCAACAGCAAGTGGGCTAGTTCTGTTAGGAATACCAGGTCATATAGGGGAGCTGAAATTGGATCTGACCATCACCTTGTTAAAATTGTCTTGCAACTTAAACTTCAGAAATGTTGTGTCAAGGTTAAGAAATTTAGCTTTAATTCTGAAACTCTGAAAGTCCCAATTACAGTTATGTTATGCTAAAGCTTACCATGATAGGTTACTTAGTCGTTATAAAGGTCATGGTTGTTTGTACTAAAGTTGAGGAAGAATGAGCCATTTTAAACAGGCTTTTCTTGAAACTAATAATACTCTTTTAGGTAAAAGGGAGCAGAGGAGACAGAATTATTTGAGTGATAAGGCACTTGAGCTTATTTCGGAAATAAAGAACTGCAAAAATGTCCTTAATCAATACCCTAATAGAAAGCATTGCAGAGAGCTTAATAAACATGTAACGGATCAGTCAGCAGCTGATAAGAATCTTTGGCTTGATGGCTTGTTGGCAAATCCATGGAAGCAATTAGACAGCACAACAACAGAGAGCTGTACCAAGTAGTTAACGTTTTGTGTGGTAGAAAACGGACAGGTATACAGGGATTGAAGGATACACAAGGTAAGGTCATAAAAGGTGAGAATTCTATCATGGTTAGGTGGGCTGAGCATTTCAGTGATCTAAACCAGGCATGTCCAACCTTTTGACTTCCCTGGGCCACACTGAGTGAAGATAAATTGTTTTGTGTCGCACATAAAATGTATCATATAGTTAATGTATATGAATAATAAAACTTCATTTATTTTCTTATGTTTTTTATTATAAAATTTAAAAATAGGGCAACATGAAACTAGTGGGATTTCAAAAACTCCCTGAAAATCACAATCATGTTGAAAGCTTATGTTGTAAACACGTAAACTTTACGATTTTGTAGGCCACGGGTTGGAAACGCCTGTTCTAAACAATATGATTAGTTCTACTCCCATTGTAATGATCATAGATACATTACTGGCTTTAATGTTGGACCTATAATACAGTCTGAAGTTATTTTGGGCTATTTCTAAACTTAAACTACATAAATCCCCATGAGTAGTGGGAATGTTTCAGTTATCACATGGATGACTGAAATTTTGAATATCTTTAAAAATAAAGGCATTGTTCCTAAGGATTTTATCAGAGTTATTATTATCTCTATTATTATAAAAATTGATTACAGTTCTTGTGAAAATTAAAGGATACTTTCTGTTCCAGGTAAAGTTCTTTTCATGATTGTGCTTAATAGAATTAAAAATCTGGTTGACAGGCATTTGCATGATGAGCAATGTGGATTCAGAATGATATGGGATGTGTAGATCAGTTTTTTTCACTTAGGCAGATTCTTGAGAAATGTTTAGAGTTTCATATAACTTTCGTTACTAACTTTGCAGATTTCAAAAAGACTGTCGACTGTAATAATTTGTGGTTGACTAAGATTGTATGGCATATCAGACAAGTAAGTTAATGTAATGAAAGCTCTCTATAATAACACCGAGTCATGGGTGAGAGTTTGTAAGGCTTGCAACAATTGGTTTAGCATTACTTCTGGTGTTCGACATGGGTGCATTTTGTCTCCTATCCATTTAGTTTGGTTATTGATTATGTTATGCGAAATTCACTGCAAGGGAAAGATTTTTTTCCTTAAATGGTTGAGATCTCAAAATTTCTGAGTAAGATTATGCTGATGATTTGGCCCTTTTGACAGATAATGTTAATGAGATCAACTCTTTCATTACAGTTATTGATGAGACTGGTAGTAGAGTATGTTTGGTGATAAACGGAGAGAAAACTAAAATGATGAAATTGGTCAAGCAGGTTGTGATTCAGCTAATTTGAATAGTTCCACTCTTGAGCAGGTGTCATAGTTTAATTATCTTGGGAGCTATGTAAATGATACCGGTGATGTGCGGAATGAGATTAACAGACGAGTAGGGATTGCTGCCGGGACATCTAAGAATCTATGGAGAGTATGGAGAAATAGGAATATATACCTAAAGATTAAAATTAGACTGTATAATAGTTTGGTTCTTTCTAGTGTTAATCATGGTAGTGAAACTTGGACGCTTTGTAAACAAGATAACAGTAAATTTGATGTCTATGTTTCTAGATGCTTGCACAGTATCTGCATTAGGTGTTTCAACTTTTTAAGTAATGATGATGATGTTAGCCAAAGGAGTCGGCAACCTCCTTTGAGCATACATAATACTAAGTATAAGTATCATAGTACTGTATAGAGAGAGATTCTGTTGGTTTGGCCATGTTGCCTGTATGGATAATAATAGATTAGAGAATAGGGTTATGAATAGTGTGGCTAAAACCCTCAGAAAGAGGAGGAAACCTAGGATGCAGTGCACAGTGTCAAACAGGACCTTGTTAGAATTGGTATGCAGTGGCCAGATGCAGCAGATGTAACTCAGGACAATATAAATACCCCCTCAAACAGCTTCTTGTCACAGAGGTCTGACAGGAGTCTGTCAGTTTATATGCCATAGTAGAAGGTCTGTGAGAATGGCAGAATCTCAGCAGAAAACCGACACAAACATCCATACCTTACCCATTGCTCGAATCCAGGTCCATTAGATCAGTAGTGAAGTGCATTAACCACTCGGCCATGGGATGGTCTGGACAGATGTGCTTGGAGAAGTCAATTGCCCGGTCTGGTTGGACCTCCATGACCCAAGGCTACTTGATGATGATTATTATTCTGTCAGGGATGTAATAACAATTTCATTCAGTGTGTGTGTGTGTGTGGCGAGGAGGATTGCATCGATGTCGATTTTGCTAAAAAAATATTCCCAATTCAATTTACCTCTTCTATATTTTACCAAATCACATCGGATTATGCCAACACCACCAGATTTTGCCATGTTATCTCGAGTGAGCAAACTAGCCTTTATTTCACAAAACCAATCCGATTTTTCAGAACTCTCCTGTATTTCACCAAGTGGCTTCAAATGTTGTTAACTCCCCTATATTTTTGCCAACTATCCCAATTCTACTTATGTTCAGAAAACCAATTTCAATTTTCAAAACACACCTGTATTGTGCCAAGTGGCTTCATATTTTGCCAACTGCCCTACATTTGGCAAAGTTTTCTCAATTGTGGCAAATCTTCTTAATTAAAAAAAAATCCCATTTTTACCTATCTTCCTATTGTTTTTGGCTCTGACACTTGTCAGTTTTTCAGTTCGTGAATTTGACATAAAGTTTTTCACCATATCTTTTGAATGTGATGGAGAAACTTAATAATTTATGTGTCAAATGAAAGCTTGTGACTCAAAGAATCATAGGATATAAAACATTGACCACCAATGCTTTCTTCCCCCCTCAAAAAAGGGGAAATATGAAAACAATTATTTCACTATATCTTTTCTAAATAATATATCTAAGTAACAAGCTATATGTCAAACAAATATTTCTGACACGGGGAATGCCGTAGGTTATGAAAAATTTATCCCATGCTTTTGTCCCTCCTAAAAATGGGGGGGGGGGGGATATGAAAATGATTGTTCCCCTATATTTCCTGAATGTGAGTGTGGAAAGTAACAAGCTATACGTAAAACAAAAGCTTCTGATGCTAGGAATGTCATAGGCTATAAAAAATATCCATATATCTCCAGAACACCAGTGCTGAAGTAAAAGCTATGCACCAAATGAAAGCTTCTGATGCGGCGAATGTCATAGGCTATAAAAATTGACCCCCTATGCTCTCTTCCCTCTAAAACAGGGGAATATATATATGAAAATGATTGTTCCCCTATATCTCCTGAATGAGAGTGCAGAAAGTAACAAGCTATGTGTCAAATTAAAGTTTGTGATGTGGTGAATATCATAGGCTATAAAGAAATTGACCCTCATGCATTCTTCCCCCCTAAAAATGGGAACTGTTTAAGTTGTTTTAGTATATCTTAGAAATGTGAGGGCCTACAGTTATGAGTTCACTGTGAAATGAAAGATCATATAATGGCTATCGCAAACTATTTTGGATTTTGGCTCCACCATTCCCCTCCATGATAAAAAAGGGGAAGGGGTGGATTTTTTTTTTGAGGTTTGAAATATCTCAAATTAAAGCTTGTGGCATCTCCAATTTCATGGGCTAGCTCAAACATGACTAAAATGCAGGAAAAATGTGGTTGATGTTTATGAGTAATATATCAAATGGAAGTTTTTGAAAGTAGTTGTTTTTAGTGTCAAAAAAATGATAAACTAAAAAATTTTAAAAATACCTATCTTCCTACATGGCCCTAAAAAATAGAAAATAAACCTAAAGCATATCAATGGTGCAATCAGTCACCGAGTTCATATTCACTTCAAAGGAAGGTAGGGTGTGATCAGGGGCGTAGTGAAGGACTATGGTTGGCAGGAAGATGTCCAAAATTTTCCAACTCAAGCAAAGTTTTGGCAAAATTTGCCAACTGAGCAAACTTGCTTAGATTTACGCTCTGTGGGGGGAGGGGGGGGAAGACAATTTTAACGTCTCTCCTACATTTTGCCATTTGACTTCCAATTCTGCCAACTTCCCGTAATTTGCCATTTGACTTCCAATTTTGCCAACTAGCCATAATTTCTCAGAAATACTTCCAATATTTACATCTTGTCTGAACGTCTGAATTGTAACATATCATTATGAATTTTTGCCTTGATTTGGTCAAATCTCCTTAATTTCACGAAACTAATCCTAATCTTTACATCTCTCCTAAATTTGCCAAATCACTTCAAACTTTCAAATTCCCAATTTTTTTTTTTTGGAAAATTAAGGGGAGTTGTAAAAATCTAGACAACTTGGCAAATCTAAGGCAGTTTGAAAAATGGAGAGATGGCAAAATTTAGAGCAGTTGGCAAAATTCGAAGCCACTTAGTAAAAACAGGTGAGTTAGCAAAATCTTAGGGAGCTGACAAAATTCGAAATGACTTGGTAAAATCTTGGGGAGTTGGCAAAATTTGGAGTGACTTGACAAAATCTTGGGGAGTTGACAAAATTCAGAGTGACTTGGCAAAATCGTGGGGAGTTGGCAAAATTCGGGTGAGCTGTAAAAATTAGGATTTTTTCCTGTAAAATTATGGTAAGTTGGCAAAATCTAGGGATAGTTGGCAAAATTCGGAGTGACTTGACAAAATCGTAGGGAGTTGGCAAAATTCGGAGTGACTTGACAAAATCGTAGGGAGTTGGCAAAATTCAGGTGAGAGGTGAAAATTTGGATTTTTTTCTGTAAAATTATGACGAGTTGGCAAAAAACTAGGGGCAATTGGCAAAATTCAGAGTGACTTGGCAAAATTGTAGAGAGTTGACAAAATTCAGGTGAGACGTAAAAATTGCAATCTTTTTTTCTGTAAAATTATGGCGTGTTGACAAAATCGAGGCAGCTTCGCAATATCTAGGAGAGTTGGAAAATCTTGGGGGAGTTGGCAAAATTCTGAGTGGCTTTACAAAAATCAGGTGTGATGTAAAATTGGGATTTTTTCTGTAAAATTGTGGTGAGATGGCAAAATCTAGGGCAGTTGACAAAATTCGAATCCACTTGGTAAAATACGGGCGATTTGTGAAAATTGGGATTGTTTTTGTGATATTAAGGAGAGTTTATAAAATCGAGAAAACTTGGCAAAATTTAGTGAAGTTGGCAAAACTGGAAACCACTTGGTAAAGTACAGGTGAGTTGTAAAAATTGGGATTGGTTTTGTGAAATTAAGGAGAGTTGGAAAAACCAAGAACTCTTGGCAAAATCTAGGGGAGTTGGCAAAATTGGAAGCCACTTGGTAAAATACAGGGGAGTTGTGAAAATTGTGCCTTTCTTGTGCAATTAAGGAGAGTTCATAAAATTCGAAGTGGTTTGGCAAATTCAGGGAAGATGTAAAAAGTGCAATTTTTCTGCAAAATTATGGTGAGTTGGCAAAATCTGGAGTAGTTGGCAAAATTCGAATGCACTTGGTAAAATATAGGCGAGTTGTGAAAATTAGAATTTGTTTTGTGAAATTAAGGAGTGTTGGACAAATCGAAGAAACAACAAAATGTACGGCAGTTGGCAAAATTCGAATCCACTTGGAAAATATGGGGGAGTTGTGATAATTGGGATTGGGTTTGTGAAATTCAGGATAGTTGACTAAAGTCACTTCAAACTCCCCAAGATTTTTCCAAGTTTACTCGATTTTTGCCAACTGCCCCTAGTTTTTGCCAACTCCCTAAGTTTTGCCAACTCGCCATAATTTTACAGAAAAAAAAATCCAAATTTTCACATCTCACCTGAATTTTGCCAAGTCACTCCGAATTTTGCCAACTGTCCCTAGATTTTGTCAAGTCACTCCTAATTTTGCCAACTCACATGTTTTTACTAAATGGCTTTGAATTTTGCCAACTGCTCTAAATTTTGCCGTCTCTCAATTTTCCAAACTGCCTTAGATTTGCCAAGTTGCCTCGATTTTGACAACTCCCCTTAATTTTCGGAAAAAAAAAAATTACAAATTTTCACAACTCACCTAGATTTTACGAAGTCACTTCGAATTTTGCCAACTCCGAGTTACTTTTGGGGGGTTGGGTTGTTTTACCTCTGAGTGGCACTTTTTTGCACACCATGGGCTAAATGGCTAGGTCACATGGACCCCGAAGGCTCAGAGAAGGTTGGAGGAGGAGACCCACTGGAACAGCTGTTGGGAGACAGATGATAGCCTCCTGTCAAGGCCATCCAGCGTGTTCTTTAACGTGCACAGGGTATGGCTCTCCTGCACATGGGGCCACGGCTTAACGTCCCATCTGACGGATGGCGGCCTTTCCAAGCCCATCGGTGTCCCCTACTGACCGTGGGTAGGGTGGGGAATTTTTGCGGAGATAAATCTCAACGCTGACCCAGCTGGGACTCGAACCTGGGAACTACAGATTACGAGCCTGATGCACTACCGACTGAGCCACCCCTGCCCCCTTTTGGGGGGGGAGCCACCCCCCATCCCCCCCATGGCTACGCCCCTGGGTGTCATTTAACCTACATAACAAAATTGCTGGTGCTCTATCTTCCTTTGAAGCAATGTTGTCCCGATTTTGCCAAGTTGTCTAGATTTTGCTAACCTCCCTTAATTTTACGGAAAAAAAAAAATCAAAATTTTTACAACTCACATGGATTTTACAAAGTCACTTTGAATTTAATCAAATCCAATTTACTTTTGGGGGAACCTCCCTCATCCCCCCATAGCTTTGTGCCTGGGCACTCTGTTCAAATGTTAACTAGCTAATATACAGTTCTGCATGTGGGCAAAATGGCCAAATAAATACATTCTCCCTCTGCACAAAAAGCTGTCAAAAATGGACTGCCTCCTTCATCTAATGTCATCATTTGTTACATAGTCAAATCACAGAAAGCTCACGATATTGTATAAACATCCAGAATCAAAGGTATCAAATTTCCTGTTAACTTGCCTAGAAATAGTCCAAATTTTACTTAATAAGAACCAAATTATTTATTGTCTAATTTAGAAAAAAAAAGAACTCCAAAACCAATTAGAATTCCAATATTATGACTGATATTCAAAATAAATAATATAAATAATGACAACCAATAAACACAATGCAGGAGGCCTTTTAGAGGGCAGCAAAAAATTTCTATTGTAATTATATCACTTGGCAAAATGATCTATAATTTAAAAAAAAATTGGACAGCTATAAAACACAATTGAATAGCACTGGAATATACATTAAGTGATCACTGAATTACAATCATTTATCTAATATTGTATCAGGCCAACTTTCACTTGGGAAATGACCCCAAGGCAACGATCCCACTATATGTAGGGATATGGTGAACGGATCCATAACCATGCGGTCTGTAAAGCATCCTACAGTTCGGGAATGGAGGATGGTGTTGCATCACTATACCTCACATCACATTCCAGAGTATTACATAAGTGTTCAAAGGGATGATATCAGGTGAATTCAGTAGCCAGGAAAGATGGGTAATGTCTATTGTATGTTTCTCAGATCACTCCTGTACAAGTTCAGGCCTGATGACATAGTGCATTAGCATTCTGGACATTCCATCCCTGTCTGGGAACAGGTGTAAAATGGTAGAGTGCACATGGTCTAATAAGAGTTGCTGGTAGCCTAGAGCTATCATATGCCAGTCGATATGCATCAGAGGTCCTAATTTGGACCAACAAAACCTGCCCCATAACATGATGCCACTACCGCTGGTCTGGATAGTGGACACACTGCACAAAGTGTTAATCAACTCATGTTGTTTGTGTCGTATATGAGGGAGTCCATCCACGTTTGGCTTATGGGATCAGCACGCTTTTCCACTCCTCGATTGTCCAATCATCATGCTACTGGTACAACAGAAGGATCTGGGGGCAATGGCCTCAAGTAAGGAGTGGGTGTTTTGTGAGCTTTTGCCTTTAGAACCCCATTATGAGTGTGAGAGTGCAGCACATTATTAGTTGGGATATTCTGCTTGCATTCCCCCACAGTGGACTGTGATGTCAACTATGCCACTGTGACCTATCAAGTGTGTATGATGCTAAGTACCCTTTACTCCCCACAAGTATTCGCCTTGTGTACTCCATGATGGTTTTGTCCGCAGGAAGTGACTCTATCTGTTTGGGTCCACTTTCTGAACACTTTAACCACTGCGAACCACAAACAGTGAACAAGGTGTACCATTTCTGAGATTGAGGCACCTGATATCCAAGCCCCAACTTCATAACCTTTGAAACTCCATGCTATCTATAACTTTTCCCAATGACTGCAACATTCAGACTTTAGATTGCACGACCATATCTCTGACTACACTGAGCTCACATGTGGTGTTGCACAGTCCTTTATACTGAGGTCTACTGGGCTTGAGGTCTGAGGTCTACTTTATAAATACCCCTTCAAGCAGCTGCTTGCCACAGAGGTCTGACAGGAGCCTGTCAGTTTAATAAGCCATAGTAGAAGGTCTGAGAGGATGTCAGGCCCTCAGCAGAAAAACGACACAAACAGCCATGCCTTACCTGGGACTCGAACCCAGGTCCCTTATATCAGTAGCCAAGCGCGCTAACCACTCGGCCATGGGACGGCAACAGTGTCATCATAGGATACCAAAATGACATCAACATTTGCAAATAAGAGTTGCAGAATCACAAAACTTTTCTCTGCAGTCTATTTCATCCCCATACAACTCCCTTACCATTTACATTTTGTATGGGTGGAACCTATTTCTTCTAAGGATTGTGGATACAGATGATTTTCCAATTCCCACTTCCTGTGCAATATTTCTTACAGACCACAGAGGACTACCTTCGACTTTAGCTAGAACATCCACAGTGTCATCTACATTGGTACTACTACTCAGACAACCAGGTCTAGGTTTACCTATCAACCGACCCATTTCCTTTAGCCTCTTCAGAATATTACTGATGGACAAATGAACGACTTTGGTTTTTCTGGATGTAGCCTATGAAATTCCTTGCATGCCTCTCACTGACTTTTTTCAGCAAAATGATTAAGTACTAATTACACTTTCTCCTCGGGTGTGAGATGATACATTGTTACTCTGTCATTCATCAACATGTCAACATATGTGAAACAACAGAGAAGAACACATTATAGTTATCTTTACTTGTGACCATTTATATAAAATATGGGACACCCATGCCTATGTATAAAGACTTATGGAACACCACATATATATATATAAAGATATATCAAAGCTAGTTGGAAATTTTAAAGCTTTAAAAAATTTAAATTTCTTTTATCATACTAATTGCTCCAATTAATGTTTTGGGCCATATAGAAAGACTTGGTAAAAGCAAAAAAAATCTTATACATATGGTATACTTTAGGTTGGATAGAAATTGATGAAATATTAAAATTCGTACTTTCAGATCTCTCAAAAGCTATAATTGTGCCCTCTAACAGTGCAAAAAACAGAAAATCACAAGTAACGAATATTGCAAATGACGTATTCATGCTAGAAATTTGAACTTTTGGTGATGGAATGTGAAGGTCATAAAATTTCTATTTGCAGTCAACTCCTTAGGCTGTGACTATTTGTATGTGTGTATGGGGGGGATGCAACTCTATGGGGGGATGCAACTCTTTTGTTTTAAGATATAATTGGACAACTCTTTTTTTAGATGGATTGGTACTAATGAAATATTATATATGAATATATATTGGTAGAGGTCTCTGAATATGAAAACAGTGAAAGTTTTAATAAACATTGTAAGTTATCTGTTTATGGTAGAAATTTCAGTGGTAACATGTGAAAAAGATATTCCACTGATAGCAACAATCTGCCCCTTTTCTCAGATGAGTGTGAGAAAAGTAGCTTTTTAAACTAAAATAATAAAAGACGAATACTTTTCATATTGCAAAACTATTAATGGAATACTACTATTTGCATTTTCCCCATCATCCATTAGTTCGAATTAAAACTGTTAAAGAATAAAAAAGCAGGCAAATGAGAATCTATTTAAAAAAAAAAATCCCATATGTGCCAAAGACAATATGAATTCTTCTAGTTCTATTTCTAATTCAAGTTGTAAATTCAAATTATATAAGCAGAAGTAAAATGAGACATCCATTAGATCATGTTAATTATATCCTTTTTCAATCTATACACAAAAAATATTTCTATAAAAACTGGTTGCACTTTGGTTTATTTCATAGAAAAATAGAATTGAAACAACATTTAACTTATTTAAACAACACAAAACAATCATAATATATAAAAATGAAATAAAATTATAATACATAAATGTAATATACAGAAATTCTTATTGAAACAGAACAAGGGTAAAGAAAATTTCCAAAAAGCAGTAAAATCAAGACAAATGTATTTAAAATACAACAAAAATGATAGTTATATATAATTTATTATATAACTTTGTTAAAATGAACTAGATTTCAACTTGCATGTGTGCAGTTTTTTCATTCATTAAATTCAGAGGGGGAGCAGGGCCAACAATCACATTTTCTTGCCCAGGAACCACAAGTAGTAGAAACGGCACTAAGTGTTCCAGTTCAATTTCAGTGTGTTTTTCATTCAGCTGCTTCCCCTCAGGGTGAATGAAAGTAGGGTGGTGCCACTATGCAAGGGAGTGTTTCTTGATGTTTGATGACTAAGAGTTTTGACATCACAGTGGGGAAACTAATGGTAAACCAATCTTATAACAAGCATATATAAAATAGTTTTTTGTTGACAGAAAAAGTGAAAAATTATAATTTTAATTTTAACTGTTTGAAGTCCATGTAGCAAAGAGAAAAGTATTCATTTTTATGGATATACAGCTTAGTAACTTATTAAATAAGGTTTTTTTATGAAAAAATGTGACTGTAGATAGGTTAATGATTACAATTAAATCTATTTTAATCTCAATTTTTAACAATATTCATTCACTATTTATAGAATTAAGGAAAGTTCACATAACAAATATGAGTTAATTTTTGCCAATTGTGAATTATTTTTTGCAGAATGAGCTAACTTGTTAAATATTTAAGCTTCCATAACTCTTTAAATGCCGAAAGAATAGTGTTATAAATCGAGATTTAAACAGACTTAAAAACTTTAAATTATCTTCGGTCACATTTTCTCCCAAAAAGCTTATTCAAGAAGTTACCAAGTTTCACATTATTGATGTAACACGGAACTACTTAATTAAGTGGCATTTTGAGTGTATTTTGACATACAGAGTCCATGATTACACTGAAGAGCCAAAACGAGAACAAAACGAAAACATGAAACACCAAAAAACACTTCAGCATGTCTTTATGTAAACTGAAGTAACTGCAGGTAAATGACAGCGAGAGTGAAGGTCATGAAACAGTATAAATAACACCTTGTACGGAGCTCTGTTAATCAGTGTTATTCATGTTCTTCAGATAGGAAAGGCAGCGGACTTAAATGAGTTTGACAAAGGCCAAATTGTAATGGCCAGATGACTGGGACAGAGCATTTCTGAGATGGCAAGGCTTGTTGGGGTGCTTATGGTCAGCCATGGTTAGTACCTTCAAAAAGTAGCCTGAGGAGGGAAAAAAACCACAAAATGCTGGCAAGGTGTGAGCCGACCATGGCTGATCGATGCCAGAGGTGAGTGAAGGCTATCCCATATGGTATGAACCAATAGAAGGGATACTGTGGCACAACTCGCCCATAATTTGAATGCTGGTGATGGGAGTAATGTGTCACAACACAGTACATCGAACCCTACTGAAAATGGGGCTGCGTAGCCACAGCCTGCTCCAAGCGGCCATGCTAACCTTGGTTCACCGTCAAAAGCACCTACAATGAATTGGAACCCTGAATGATTGGAAGGTTGTCTGGTCCGATGAATCTAGTTTCCTGTTGCATGATGTGGATGGATGGGTATGTGTGTCATTTACCTGGGGAAGTGTTGGCACCAGGATGCACGGTGGGATGAAAACAAGCCGCTGGAGGAAGTGTAATGCTTTGGGCAATGTCTGCTGGGAAACACTGGGTCCAGTCATTCATGTGCAGGAAACTATGACATCTACCACCTATCTAAACATCATTGCAGAACAGATACATCCTTTCATGGCAACAGTATATCCCTCTAATAGTGCCTTCTTTCAGCAGGATAATGCGCCATGCCACACTGCTCGGATTGTTCAAGAATGGTTCGCAGAACACTTTAGAAATCTTGTAGCATCCATGCCTCATAGGGTAAGAGCTGTTCGGCATGTGGAGGACCAACATCATACTAGGCAGGTGGTCATAATGTTTTGGCTCTTCAGTGTATATCATATGTATTTCATATCGAATTACTACAGAATTTGTAGTAGGTAATTCTGAGCAATTATTTCAATCTTGAGCTTAAAATTAAATTCAACAGAATTAAAACACCAGATCTCAACTTATTACAGTTTATCTTGTTTCACACCATTAACCTGTTATTGTCCTGGAAATTACAGAAAAGGGTAGATGAGATTAAAGACAAAGGAATAGCACTATTTGGAAGAGTCTATTTCAAATTTTAGCCATTTTGGGCCATCATGGGTATTAAGGGGTTAATAATCATAACAAAAATCTGAAGAAAATTTTTTGCCACCTGAAGTATGTGTCAAAGGTTTTGACTTCCAAAAGGCATTTTATCTGACATGGAATACGCATAGTTTTGAATTTACTAAGAAATATTTCCCTGGAGTTATCCAATGAAATAGCTTTGCTTTTTCCCCCTTTTCATTTGAATTTCAAAGTTGTTTTTTGGTTATCAAATTGTATCTAGGTAAATTCCACTGTTTTTTGTTTAAATCTAAATTTTGCTGCAAAATAGAGATTTTCCCCGAGGCTTTACTTACTTTTTAATGACTGTTTGCAACTGCTGCTCTAATTGTTTATTGGGTCATGGGACATGGATACTTTGATGCACTGACAATAACTTTTTATTCTCTTGAATCAATGTACTATAAACTGTATTGAAATTATCAGTTGCCTTTGATAATGCTTTATTATTGGGAACATTGTTGTTGTTTTGAAGGTCATTGATTTATTTTTTGAAACACTCTTTTCTCCAAGACAACAATTATTTGGTCAGAGTAGAGGTGGTCATCCTAACCAAGACTAAATTTCATGCTGCAGATTTATATAACAACATATATACACTGAAGTGCCAATGAATTAGGGATAGCAACCTAGTAATGTGTTGAACTCCCTCTGGCCCTGATAACAGTCGCCACATGATGAGGTAAGGACTCCACAAGCTTGTGTAAATGTTCCACAGGTATGGCGCCCCATGCATTCTCCAGAGCTCTCCACAATTCTCTCAAGGTCATCACTGATGGGACACGGGCCCAAACACTCTGCTCGACGGTATCCCAAAGGTTTTCAATGGGATTTAAATCTGGGCTTCTAGGTGGCCAATTCATTATTCCAAAGTCAGCAGAATGCTCCTGCAACATGCAGTAGTCAACCTGGACATGTGAGATGAACAGTTGTCTTGCTGGTAGATGCCATCTCCATTGGAATGAATGATGGCCATAAATGGGTGTAAATGGTCAGCCATGAGTTCTATGTACCAGGATGCAATGAGAGTCGTCGCTAGTGTCCACACATACCAAAGGTCCCACAGACATCGAACTGAAGAACCCAGGCCATCACTGAGCCACCACCAGCTTATACTGTTCCAAACTGACATGCAGGATCCATGGCTTCATGGGGTTGGTGCCATACCCTCAGTCTCCCATTGGTGTGTTGAAGTTTAAATTGGAATTCATCACTCCAGGCTATCCGTTGCTAATTTTCGATGGTCCAGTTTTGAAGTTCTTTAGCCCAGGCAAGGCGTTCAGCCTGGTGTTGTGCCATTAGAAGTGGGAATCTTGTAGGTCAGTAGCTCCTGAAGCAGAGACGATGAAGTGAGCGTTGCACGGTCTGTGCATTGACTTCCCAGCTGGAACTCGTGTTCAGATGGGAGGTGATTTCAGATAATGTCTGCCCCCTATTGGTCCATACCATGTGGGTCAGACAGCAAAACCCACAATCATTCAAGGCTGGTTGTCCTTTGCAATTTGTTCAGGTGCTTGTTTTTTCGACGGAATTTTCATATTCCCAGAACACTCTTGAAACTATGATAATGATATATGAGAAAATCCAAGTTTGCTGCCAATTTCGGAGATTGAATGTTCCATTCGTTGGTCACCTACAATTTGCCCTCTGTCAAATGCATCTAAATCCCGTGCCTTTCCCATTACACTTTTTATGATAAATGCTTGGGGAAGCCAAAGGTGACAGCTATATATGACCAGACTTTCAGCCACGCATGCGTACAAATGTGGGACTTGCATAATTTGGATAATGTCTCCTATCCCTAATTCAATGGCACTTCAGTGTATATATAGAATAGCAATATCCTTTAGGTTTGCGTTTAACAGGGAGTCCTAAGAGTTCACTTCACAGGTCACAATTATAACAAGCATCTCAAAAATGCTTACTACATATCTTAGTATGATGCACATCGAATTTGTGTTGATGCCAACATTGTATCATACACTTCTTACAAATGAATATGAAACATTGTTTTTCTTATTCTTTGAAATATAATTCTTGGACTTTGCTGCCGCACAGTTAGGCATGATGAAAAAACAAAATTATCTGAAAGACTTTTTATAAATATATAATTACCCCCTCAAGCAGCTGCTTGCCACAGAGGTCTGATAGGAGCCTGTCAGTTTATATGCCAAAGTAGAAGGTCTCTGAGGATGGCAAGACCTCAGCAGAAAAACAACACAAACATCCATGTCTTACTGGGGCTTGAACCCAGGTCCCTCAGATCAGCAGTCAAGCACACTAAGCACTCAGCCATGGGATGGCTTATAAAAAATTTGGAAATATCTATAAAGCCAAGACCAAACATAGACATGAAAGAATGGGGGCTTGAACCCAGGTCTCTCAGATCAGCAGACAAGCACGCTAAGCACTCGGTCATGGGATGACTTATAAAAAAATTGGAAATATCCACAAAGCCAAGACCAAACGTAGACACAAAGAAATGGATGATTATGTAAATACTTTAGCTCAGCTATCCCCATTGTGATGTCACAGAAAACACCCTCTAAGCTGCACTACATGCAGCTTGGAAAAACAGTCTTTTGATGCCCCCCTACATATACTCACTCTGCTTCCCCTGTTGTGCATAAATTTTTCCATTTACACAAAACGATGTTAAAAATGCTTCGTTGATCTTTCCAGCAGTGTGAGAGTAGAAGCCTGAGACTTGTGAGCCATTTCTAGCAAATTCTGGATGGCCAGCACCTTAGTCATTATCCTACATTCATACTGGCAGAAATCATGGCTTGAGCAAAAGCCACCAGTTGCTGCTAGAAAGAAAACTTATGTCTAATGGTAATGACCCTCCCCAGAGACTGGAGAAGTGAGTGGCATCTCCTCTTCTACTTCCAGGTGAAGAGGCATTCCTACTTATGATGGATCCTCAGAGACCTCTATGGCGTCACAGAGTTCCTGGTAAAAGATGTACACCCACATGATACAAGGAGATGAGATGAAAGAAATTCTGAAGCCTTGTCTAATATTTGCTCCTCCTGATTGGTTGATGCCAAACAATGGAAGGAGCAGATACCTTTTGTGTGGAAGAAAACCCAGGTCATCAGACAAGTGAGGTGTCTGCTAGTGTCCATCAGACAGAGAAGTCTGTTGCTGGCTGTGAGAGAGGGGAGTTGACTAGTAGCCATCAGAGAGTGGAGACTGTATTAGAATCTGCCACAGTTGCAACAGTTGTATTTTATGAGCATCCAAATGCTTTGCTTCCAACCACAAAAATTGTCTGATGTTAGTCTTCTCATCATTGTTTGTAAAATCTAAAAATCTAAGAGACTGTTTTTGTTGGTCAGGAAACTAAATAAATGTTAATTTCTTTATTGTTGAAATGTAGAATCTTTGTTGCTTCCTGAAACTTACAATACTCTAAGTGTGTAATTCTTTTCATCCTGTATTGTGGGTCATGCTGGTGGTATACAGACCAGCCAACGAAATTTATAATATAAATGTCATGTTAAGGATTATGCAATATGTTACAACTGTTTGCATTAGTAAAAAAAAATAATATGTTGTATTTAAAGAGCTCAGCATGAAGTAGTCTTTTCACCCTGTCTTGTCAAATAAGAGAAACTCCTATCGAACATCACCCCTATTCAAAAAGTCATGCTTTGCCACTGGTCCATAGGTGGCAGAAAACATATTTACAGACAGATAAAATATATTCAATCACAGCAATGAAGACATGTGTAAAAATCAAATACTCCTTATTGCATTAGGGTTAATATAGTGCAAGAATCTCATAATACTAGAAACTTGGGCAACTGCAGAACCATAAAAGTGATTTAAGATTTAAATCTAATTTTCATCAATTACATTTTCCTACATGATTATTTATGTGTTGTTTGATTTAGTAACTATAAAAACTTTTCACATTCGGATTTTGTTTCAAAATATTACCTTTTATAGTCTTTTTCAAATTGGGTCTGGTATGTTTTTCTATAGATGGAACAGTTTGCATATATAACGTTCTGTTTCTTCCACTTACATTTGTAGTTAACCCAGGAGATCTCATTTGACTGCAAAATATATTACTGTTACTAAATATATGTTACTATTTATCATTGTTATGAAAACTTTATAAGAAAAAGTATAATTAGGTACAAATTTGATATTAATAGTATACTGTATGTTAATAATAATAATTATAGGGATCACCATTTTACCATAATATTCCACATACACTCAGCGGTCAATGAATTAGACCCCCTCCCCCAAAGTTGTCAGTGGAAGCTCCATAACTTCTAAAATAAGAGTTTTATACAAAAATGTGATTGAAAATAGTCCTGATTTCACATACAACATACAAACACTGACACAAGGATATACCCATATACCCACTGGATAAGTAGTCGGGTGTCCTAACCACTAGACCACACAGGGGTGTTTACCTGGTCTAGTGGGACTAACCACTAGACCACACAGGGGTGTTTACCTGGTCTAGTGGGACTAACCACTAGACCAGGTACGGGTGTTTGCAAAATAAATGAGTAGTATGATGATGACACTATGAAAAAAAACAAAAAATTAACTGATATGCAAAATTAAGTATCAAGTCAAGTTTTTGGTGAAATAAACAAGTTATACATAGAACATACAAACACTGATACAAGGACATGCTCACTGAATAAGTAGCCGAGTGTCCTAACCACTAGACCAGGTAGGAGTGTTTGCAAAATACACTGCTGACCATTAAAACTGCAATATCAGAAAAGACAAGAGATATCAAAGCCATATTTAGTGAATATATAGCTTATGTTACAAGGATCAAATGATTACAAATACAACTTGGTTAGACTTGTGGAATACAAATAAATTAGTACCTTGTGTAGCCACCATGAACGGCAATAACCGCTGCTACACGGTCCGTCATTGAGAGGATGAGACATCGGATGTGTTTGGGGAATGTCAGTCCATGCAGTTTCGAAACGTAACCAAAGTTCATTTGTTGTAGCAGCTGCTGGTGTCTGGTGTGCTAGTCGTCATGAGATCATGGACCAGACATGTTCAATTGGGGAGAGATCCGGTGAACGTGCAGGCCAAGGCAGAAGTGTCACATGGTTGCTATCCAGGAATTGTTGGACGATGCTGCCACATGTGGTCAGGCATTGTCCTGTTGGTAAATGGCACCAGAGAGCCCCTGAAGATAAGATACAACCACAGTTCCAACACTTCAGTGATGTAATGCTGGCTGTTCAAAATACCAGTAATGCGTACAAGGTGCATGCGTGAGTGGAGTCCAATAGCACCCCATACCATAACACCAGGGGTTAGACTTGTATAGCGCTGCATCATGCATGTGTCATTGAGCCTGTCGCCATAGTACCACCAGATATGGATTTGTCCATCATGGTGCTGCATTGTGCAGCGGGATTCGTCTGAAAAGACGATGCGATGCCATTCACACTTCCATGTGCAACGTTCTTAGCACCACTGCAGTCGAATACATACAGTCGCACCACTGGTAGCTGAAGCAATGGTCATCTAGCAAAGATGTCCTGATGCAGCAGACGATGTCAAACTGTACATGCGGACACTGGTTGACTGTTGAGCTAAGGTGTTTGATGTGGCTGTATGATCATTCAAAGCCATGCATACGAAATGTCTCTCCTCTCGTTCGTTTGTGCGACAGGGCCGTTAGGATCCCTCACATCAGTGAGTTCATTTCTCCTCTACCCACTGACGCCACATTCTCATCATTGTGGCAGTATTCCATCCGACACAAGAAGCGATGTCTCAGTACAATAATCCACCTTCCTGTAATCCCACAATTCTCCCTCGATCAAAGTTGGAAACCTGGTCGTATGGATGCTGTGTTCTTTGACAGGGCATACTTGATCCTTTAGTGTACAAGAACTGCAAGCAAACACAATTCGAGTACATTACACTGGCTCTTTGTAATCTCTTCTTATACCACTTCCAGGGGGTGTTACTGTCATACATGATGTGCATATGTGCTGCACTTTGAATCATTTATATGTTCTCCCATGGGCTACCCATCTTGCATATTTTGGGACAATCTGATGAGTTCTTCCTGGTGTTGCACTTTTAATGGCCAGCAGTGTAAATGAGTAGTATGATGATGACACTATGATAAAAACATAAAATTAACTGATATGCAAAATTAAGTATCATGTCAAGTTTTTTGTGAAATAAACAAGTTATAGTTAAATTTGTCCTATATAAAACTGTAACATTTGAAATTTATATTTTCTTATATTTTTGTTGTCATGGTTTGATGTTATAGATTTATTCTTCTTTCCTAAACTGTATTCTATTTACAAAAATTTATGTTAGACGGTTGTTTGGTATTTAAAGACTTATTAAATTAGAATATTTAATATTGATGTCAAATATAAGACAACAAGAATTTACCTCAGAAGTTAGTTATATTTTGAATACAAATCATTATTTCAAACAATTTAATACACCAGATGTATATTTAAAAGTTTGTACAAATAATTCTTTTGGATATTTTTCTCTTCCCTAAATAAGAGAGACATTCAAAAAGTTCTTGATATGCATTTGCAGAAAACCCCCCATTGAACTTACTTCAACAAAACTTTTACTGTCCTTCAAAGTACTCCCCTCCAGTATCCGTGCAAAGTTGCAGATGTCTAAGACCATTCTGGAATGCTTGGTGGTATTCCTGTTTGGATCTCTACAACTCTGAATGAATGCATTTTGTAAGGTCTTGCACCCTTGAAAGAGGCTTTCCAGTAAGTTCCTTTTTAATTTTTGAAAACAACCAAAAATCGTATGGTGCAAGATCAGCTGAATATGCAAGATGTGGTAGCTAGTTATTGGTTTTCTAGCTCCAAATAGCCCACAACTTGTCAGGTTTTGTGAGCACTGGCATTCTCATGAAGGAGAACCCTTGACACACCTATTGTTGGATGCTGCTCCTTCATCTCGTTAACAATTTTGGGCAAAACAATGTTGGCTTAGCATCAGCTATTGTCATTTTTTCAGGTAAGGTTCCACACCTACCACTCTTTGGGAACTGAAAAAAATTGTGAACATCCTCTTTCTTGAGCAAGTCTTGTTGGAGGATATGGAGATGCAGTTCATTTTCTGCAACCCAAACATAGTTGTTGATCTTTCTGGGAGTAACAATGGAGTTACAATGGTTCTGGGAGTTGTATAGAATAAAACCATGTCTCTTCACCAGTGACAATGTCTGCTAACTGTTGGGGCTCCTAGATTCAAACATTGTCAACATCTCCTTACACGAATCAACTCTAGCCCATTTTTGCTGCTCTGTCAGTTTGTGGGGTACCCATTTGGCACAGACCTTTTGGAACTTTAAATGTTGATGAATAATTGTTTCCACACTACCAACAATACATTGACATTTACTTATATCTGAGCATACCTGAAATCTAAACTTACACCTGAACAGTGAGGTGTGGGTTTTCCTTAATTAGTTCAGGAACAACAGTGATGGTTCTCTTGTTCACAGCCTCCTTTGGTCTTCCTGCATGAGTGAGGTCTATGAACCTCTGCTATCCTTCTCTGAATCTGCACATCCATCCTGTAAGAGTGTGTGATGGTCCACCCATTCCCTTTTAATTTTCCTTGACCAGTTTTACTTTATTTACATTATATTTATCATTTTGGGGATTATTTCATTTTTTTGGACTGATCGCAATTCTTTCTTCGGAGCTGTAGGAGTTGAGCATGCGCAACTTCCACCTTTTGATTGTTACACAACCCCCTCTTGTGTCATAGCTGGCACGATCATCAGATTATTCAAATGTTTTCCTGGCGTGCAACAGACACGTGTCAGATTTGTACGCAGCATGTTACAACTAAGTAACGTTAGGTCACAGAGTCAGAGGTAGAAGTGTAGTCATAGTTAGTGGAGAGAATGAGAATTGTCAGTGGAGATGTAGTATTGTAATGGAGTGAGATGTAGTAGAGATTTAGATAGATGTGAGTTGCTAGTACTACAACTTTTGTATTCATCAATGAGTTTGGTGAGTTTTTGAATTTTTTGAAATAAACATTGTTTGTTTTAGAAACTTTTGAATTTTTGCTATTTTTCTCTTGAGCTCTAGATTGATTAATTGATTTTTGATTAAATTTAAACTTTAATTAAACTTGACAGTCCTTTTTGAATTCTTACTCAATAAGTAATGCTAGAGAAATACCTAACGAACCCTATTTCAACTTTATTTGGCAAGATGTTATTGCCTGGGGCCCAACAAAGCTATCCAGAATTTTGAATAAATTTGGATCAGACAAAAGGTCCAACTTGGAAAGCTAATAATCTTTGGAGCGTTAGAGAGCAAGTAAAGAAAGTGGCACCCGAACAGCGACTGTATATATATATGTATAAATTTTATGTGTTATTTAACGTGGTTGTCAAAGATAACAAATGTTTGAGCTCATTAATTATATGTACTATTCATAGATTTAATGGCAGCTTAAGCCGAAATTTTTGTTGAGCAAGAAGCTTAACTTTTGTGTATTAGTCAAAGGTACTGAAGTTTCAGCACAGTTATTGCTGATAGTTAAGATCTTTACTGTATGTATGTAAAAATTAGAAGTGTCCGGACACACATGATAGATAAACTTTTTGATAAGCAAGTTTATCTGCAAGCTTAGTATAGCTTTAGTATTGCATTTTGTACAGCAGTACCTTTGAGCACTGCTCACAATAAAAAAGTTCCAAAATTCAAAAGTTTCTTGGCAGACCGCTAAACATGTCTGCTAGTAATATGGCAGATTCCACCATAATGACTCCCGACTTAGAAAAAGTAAAAGATAGGTTGCAGGATGTGATGAAAGAAGCAGAAGTGTTAATGAATCTGCTTAAAGAGCCTCAGGAGAAAAGGGGAACGACAGCAACCCCTAAATTTGCTGACAATGTCAGTTCACGAACCAATAAACTTTGAGCATAAGGTTACATTTTTGTTCCGTCAGAAGCAAGTAATAGAACAAAGTATTATCAACTGCCTCAACAACAAATTGCCAATCCAATTATTAACTGTAGTCCTATGCTAATTGGCCTTTACCTGAGATAAGGTTCGATGGTTCGAACTGTCTGTCATCATGGATATTTCTCAAGTCCATGGAACAGCATTTCCATTTACATGAAGTGCTAGGCAACAAAAAGGTGGTTTTAGCAGTATCTTTTCTAATTGGGTGTGCTAAACAATGGTGGAATAATGTAGGGCGTCGTCATGGAATAGAGTTTTGGGAAGATTTTAAAAGCAAACTCTTGGAAATATATACTCCTTATAATGACATTACACAGTTAGGTACAGAACTGTTTTCACGAAAATAAAAGGAAGGAGATGATATCGAAAAATTTATCTGTGGTACAGTAGAGTTATACCAGCTGTACGATGCCGATGTGCCCAAAATTGACATTATAAACTGAATATTGTCCCAATTACTTTTGCCCATTAGGAAATTCTTAGAAGTACGAAATGTAAATTCCATTTCAACTTCAGTCAAATTGGTTCGGCAGTACACTGCAAGAAGAGAATCTGCAAAAACGGCATTAAATCAACAATGGATGCAATCGTTGCCAAAGCAGCACTATCAGATTGAGTCTCGCAAAATGACTCCTACATAACTGGAAGTTACATGGCCCCGAATTTGTGCCGAAAGTGCCTACAACAATGCAGAACAAACAATGAATCTAGACCAAAACATTTTGGCCAACAATAAGAGAGAAACTCTGAGATGTCATTTTTGTGGCCAACCAGGGCATACGGAGCAATATTGTTACAGAAGGAATGGCAATTCGAAACACTTAAATTAGGAGATAAATTTTAGATGATATTTATGACAATTATCAATTGAAACTGCAGGCGTGGTCCAGTGGACTTTTTTGAGTTATCTTGTAGTTCAAAGCAGAATGTTCGAGAAGAACTTATAAAATGTGCTATTAGTGTAATTAATGTAAATTTAGACAAACAACTGAATGATGCACAGAAAATTGGTAATGAGAAATGTGTTGATATAGTTGTAGAGAAAAATAGTACAAAATTAGTTGACGAAAAAGTTTTTGAAGTTGAAGTTTGAAATGAAAATAGAGCTTAAATTGATAATGAGAAACGTTTTGAATTAGAGGTTTTAAAGGAAAGTGATATTAATGAAGAACTATTAGTTAATGAGAATAGCATCCCAGAAATTGTTTTGAGTGCAAATAATCTCGATGAATCTAAGTAGTTTAGAAATTTTCAACTGTTGAAGCGTCATTTAGAAACAGGCAGCAATAAACCTGGAAAGCACAAAGCCAGGCTCTTCAAAGACAAGCACTTAGCGATGAAATGTCAATGAAGCGACCACAGCCTGCAGAGTGACAACCGGCAATGAAGTAGTCAATATAGATGACAACACCAACAAGATCTTCAGAAGTCCACACATCTGGCTTATCAATCTCTTTCCAGGAAACAACTGGATGATGATTTATCGCAACTGAGTGCCAACAATGAAAATTTAAGTATATTATTATTTTTCCACTGTGACACTAATGATTTATAACGTTTTATTTATTTTCTCTGGAATAGATGAAGACGGAGAAGAGAGAACCTATATTTATTGTGATTTATATATGTAGAGATTTTGAAATGTTTAATTTCTTGTTGAAACTTTAGAGTTTTGATATTGATTTTTTGAAACATGAATTTACTATTCATAGTTTGAGTTCATAATGTGATGTGAATAGAATTTTTTATGTATTCTTGTTCATATGAAGTTCTATTTGTTATATTGTATTAACGCGATTTAAAGTGAAATTTTGTAGATTTTTTTCATTTCAGCTGATTGAAAGCTGAACTGTAAGTTAACGTTAAGCTAGAATTTAGAAATTGTGAAATGTTTATGGATATGAATGATGAGAATGAAAGAGAATTTATAGTATACAGTGATTAAATATTTTGAGGTATATGTTGAAGTGAATTTTTTGTATGCAAAGTGTATTTTCATGTAAAAAGTGAATGGAATTGTACTAGATGAAATGTTGGCATCATATATTATAAATTATTGATACAGTTTTTCTTTACTCTTAGATACGATGTATGTATAACTGTTTAAATCTGTTCTGTGTCATCAATGATATTGACATGTCAATGATGCATAATTATCAGGATGGCATTGGTGGCATTTGTTTGCATACATATATGAGCTGATCATGATGTCTTGGAAGTTTTTTTTGGGTACCCTTTTGGAGCTGTCCCCAACAACATAGTCTGGTGACCGAGACAGTCACCAGCGTAACTCCTTTGGGAGGGGGATGTAAAGCTCAATGAGGTATCTAATGCATTTCTTTATTTCAGCTAGCTCACGATTATTGTGTTTAGGTGAACATTTAGTGGATGATTACACTCCCGCTTATTTGTAAAATTTGGAATTTATTAGATTAGTGTGTTTGATGTAGTTATGAGAATTTAACAGTGTTCCAATACCAATGTTTTAATCTATGATAGGCACAGAAGATTTAGCTTTCACATATTTTGATTTTGTTGGGGGATAAGCAGAAGTTATGTACCTTGCTTGATATGTCTGTAATTATATTCTGTGAAAGAGCAGAATTTGATGTAAATTTAATTTTTTTCTTTTACCTTTTTAGAAGTTAAGCAGGACAAGAGTAATATTAACCAGCTTTTTGTACAAGTTATTGTATGCAACTTTTGAAGTTTGTATCAGAATGTGATACTAGGTAGTTTGATAACACTAGTATGCAGTTAACTGCCACAGCCATTGGTATGTACACATTTTTAGCTATGTTTTTTAGCCTTAATGTTTTTTTTAACATTAGGTAGCTATACACATTTTTAGGTGGAAAGGGAGGAGGTACCTTTGGTTGTGATGGAAAATTGTGTCGAAGTGAGAGTAGATTGTCTTATCAAAATTTGGGTACTTTTACTTTATTTTATGTTCAGCAATGTGTAAGTGACGTGAGAAGTGTCCTATTATCTAAATTTGCTCATCAAAAATTGTTAGGTCAAAATTTGACTCCCTTTGGGAGAGAGAGTTGTGATAGTCCACCCATTCACTTTTACTTTTCCTTGACCAGTTTTACTTTATTTATGTTATATTTATCATTTTGGGGATTATTTCATATTTTGGACTGATTGCAATTCTCGCTTCTGAGCCATAGGAGTTGCACATGCATAACTCAGACTTTTAATTGTCAGCCATTAATGTGTGTGTGTGCGTGTATGTGTGTAGGACACAACCCCTTTTGCGTCTAGTGCAATTGTCAGATTATGCAAATGTTTTCCTGGCATGCAACAGACACATGCTGAATTTGTACGCAGCATGTTATTACTAAGTGACATTAGGTAAACTTACTAAGTGACGTTATTACTAATGGCACCCTAAGAGCTCTCATTTACCGGAAGCAGAAGCCCTAGAATCCGCTGCCCAGCCCCATGACGACAGGTTCCCCAATGGAAAGGCAGCCAAAGGGGACCCTGCCAGTCATGAACTGAGGAGAGAAGATAGGGACCCCCAAGCAACTACCAGGATCCTTCTTTCCCGGGACACAGATCTCCATGCATGGCAAACATGTGGGGTGAGCATTCAGGACCCTGTGAAGGTACCCGAGCCAGCGGAACCTTCACAGGGTGGTCCCCTCACTGCATACAGGAACTCGCACCGAAGGGAAAAATTCTGGTTAATGCCACTGATTGTATATGAAAGAATTATATAAAATTATTAAATTTTATTCTGTTCATTTTCTATGGAATTGTCATTGTGTGTGAACACTTAAATAAAGGTATTAATGTTATTAAAAATATAATTCCCCCTCCCAGTGCTGAATTCTATAAACACACATGTGGAAGATGCAAAAAATTTTTTGCCATTATTGCTATGCCAGATTTAGATCATTTTACCTCTGAATCATATTTTTGTGTATACAATAGGCTAAAGGTCCAGCTCACAAAGATCTTGAAGGGCTCAGAATTGAGTAGAGGAAGGAAATCCACTAGATAACTGTTCAAGACAGATGGAAATCTCATGTTAAGATCATCCAGGGCATCCTTCAAAGTACGCAGGGTAGGGTTCTCCTCAGCATGGGGTCATGATTTAACATCTCATCTGGTGGACAGTGTAATTTACAAATTTAACAGGTCTTCTTTCTCACCAAGGGCAGGGTGTGAGTTAATGGAAATAATTCTCAATGCTCACATAGTTGGGACTCTAGTCTGGGAATATCATAATACAGGGCACACTACAAACTGAGACATCCCCATCCATAATGCTGAAATGAAAGCCCATTCTGATGACCTTTGACTGGTAAGTCACAGAAAAAGTTATCAAAAGAGATGACTGAAAAGCTAACAAATGATTGTTATAGCATGCAGTGCAACAATTTCAAAATCAGGTACAATTGACAGAGAATTAATTTGATTTTCATTTAATTTTGCCTAAATTCGATCTTCTAAATTTAATACATTGAACTACTGTGAAAAAGCTCCCTTATGTCGGCAATGTAGACTAAACTTGTATTATTAGTAAATAATAAAAAAGCTAAAAGGGTCATGGCTTGAATACAAAACCAGAATTAATAATAAAATTATATGCATTTAATGTTTTACAATTTTCACCCATTTTTGCCTGTTCATCAAGCATATATATTAAGTTTACATTGACATAAGTCAGTGAATCCTCAGTCCCTAGTGGCACCAGAAATCCATGCCAGTGTAAATTAGCCTTAAAGTAAAGAATATTAAGGGTAAAGAAGGTGAAGCTCCATAGATGTAACGTAAACCATATGACAGCAGCGCTGCTATACTTTGTCATGCAACGTACTCGGTAGAAAAGCAGACATCCAGGCAATGTTATTTCAGAGACACTGCACTCAAAACAGTGAGTAATAGTAAAAATCTTATTTGGAAATTATGTTAAAAAAGGGCAAAATGAAACAAGTTATTAATTGATTATTAAACCATTTAAATCAGATGATGAGCTCTGCTCGCGCAGTTTTCTTATACGTTAAAATCGGATAACGAGTTCTGCTCACAGTGTTCTTATACACTAAAATCGGATGACGAGCTCTGCTCACGCGGTGTTCTTATACGCTAAAATCAGATGGTGAGCTCTGCTCGTGAAGCATAGAGGTATGAAAAATGTATTCGTAGTCAGTGTGTTAGATCAGAGATGTCTCTCAAATACATTTTTTCTTATAGTGGAAGCATGTGGCAATACTGGGATTATCTTTCCTTCTCCTTCTACAGTTATTGAAATGAATTTCATAGTAGAAAAAAATTTAGAGCTGTGAGTAAAAATGGCATCAAGGAAAGTTCATGGTAGTGATAGTGAGGGAATAAACAAGCTCTTAGAATCTGTATTAGGCAGTGAATCTAAGTGTACCTCAGTGGAAGAAAATAGTGATATAAGTGATTATGAAAGTTCCATCCCACCACCCGCAAAACAACAAAAACGCGTCATGCAAAGTGATTGGAAGTGGGTAAAATCAGAAAATAACCCTATTATATATCCGTTTAATTGTTACAGTGACGTTGCAATTGAAATAAAAGACAAATATGAAATGCCCCATCTGAACTGCAAATATTTCTGGACTATATGGACCCTTTGTTCTCCGTCATAACAAAAGAAACCAATGATTATGCACGGGAGCAGTTAGCTAATCCTGATAGAAAGAAAAGAAAAGACGATGACAAATGGTTCGAAGTAACAGAAGGTGAAATGAAAGGTTACTTTTCTCTTGCAATACTGATGTCCCAAGTTTGTAAATCACGTTTACAATTATACTGGTCCAAAAACAACTGCATTGAAATGCCAATTTATAAGGAAACTATGAGCAGAGAAAGGTTTCAACTAATCTCTCGATTCCTGCATTTTGCTAATGACAGAGATGCTGAAGAGCAGGACAAGCTAAAAAAGATTAGGACCATTATACAACATTTTTCAGAAAAATTATCTAGTCTCTACTTTCCTGCTCAAGACATAGTGTTAGACGAGAGTCTTATGAAATTCAGGGGCGCCTGTTATATGTGCAGTGCAACCGTTCAAAGCGTTCACGTTTTGGAATAAAGGTGTATAAAATTTGTGAATCTTCAACTGGATATTGCCATTATTTCAAAATTTATGTTGGAGATGACATCACTGATCCCAGTCTTCCCGCCAATACAAACGTGGTAATGGGCATGTGTCAACCGTTGCTAGATAAGGGACACTGCACTGTAAAGCCTACGAGAAAAGAGATGCTTAAAGAAATTGAAGCCTGGAGAGTATGATATCTGGTCAGCCAATAACATTCTCTGTGTGAAGTGGAAGGACAATAAAGATGTTCATTTTTTGACATCTAAACATAGATCAGCTGACATCAAGGGCACTGAAAAATTACAGAGAAAGAGCCACGAGAAGAAAGAAAGAAACCTGCTTGTGCCATTGAATACCAGAAGAGGATGGGAGGGATAGATCTCCAGGATTAGGTAACTGCTCTTTTCCCAATGATGAGAAGAACTGTGAAGGGGTATCGGAAGATTTTTTTTATCTTCTCGATATATTTGTTTTCAACGCATTCATTCTTCACAACAAATTGACTGGCAAGAAGAAAAAAACTTCCTCTGACTTCAGGATTGACCTTGCAATGCAACTGCTTGCATCAGCTGATGTGCCAGACTATACTGTGCGTGGGTGACCTTCATCCAGCAATACACCTCTACGATTACAGGCAAAATATTGGGGCCACTTCTCAATGCATATCCCATCTACTGTGAAGAAGAAAAATGTTACAAAATGGTGTGTGGTATGCTACAGCAGGGGTAAACGAAGTGAAACTACACGGCAGTGTGAAAAGTGCAACACTCTGCTTCACTTACCAGAGTGCTTCAAGGTTTACCACATTCAGACATCATACTGAAACAGGATGGTGAGTATGTAATTAAAGTAATTTCAAAATTTGAACTTCACAATACTCAATGGTTAATTTTTTATGATTTTTTGAAATAATATAAGCATTGTTAAAATACTTAGTAGGGAAAGGGGATTTAAATCAGATTTCTGCGGTACAGGCAAGGCGTTTAAATATGAAGCGAATGGGTTAAGGAACATAAATTTAATCTTTCTGCAAATAAGGTCTGAAAATGAAAGTTGGTAGTTACTGAAAGGCGAGCTATGCACCAATCCCCCTGTGATGATACATGGAACTAGCCAGGCCTAGTACCTAATGTCTGACCTCACCATCTTGTGGTACAGGCCATTAGTGCCTTTCAAATGAGATACTCTCTTGTGGTAGGAAATGGAAGGGGAGGGCTGCCAGATTAGTGTGGCTTACTGATCTGGATAACTACGTCAACCATCTTTTTTTTTTCTACCCTGCTGAGGAGTGGTCAACACCACAGGGTCTTGGTGCTGACCCTGTGGGGCTGCACCAAGACCCTGTGGTATTCCAGTCCAGACTGTGTATTTCAATCCATGCTAATTGGACTGGAATAAGGCTCCGAGCTCGATTATGCATCCTGAATTTGTTGCACTGGTGGGACTTCTGTGGATTGAAAATCTTCTGCTGTGTTTTCTGTTTGTTTGTGGGTTGACAGCCCCAAGTGAATAGATTCACAGGATATGTTTAATCAGCTGGTGAATAATCCTGAAGAGAGGACATCACAGGTACCTAAACTATTGATTCTGGGCATAATCAAATCCTACATTGGAGGAAGTCTTCCAGTGCAGATGGCTTCAGCACTTAGTAGTGGCGGAGCAGGTCTTTGCACCATGCCTGTGATTAGGGACTGTTTGATATTGTCGGAATACCTTCTCTCAATAAACATAGTTTCTTTAAATATCCCACTAACCATTTTCTCTCTATAAGTAATTGGAATGTGAGGACTCTGCAGATATTATTCTCTTGATGTCCTCAACAAGAATTACACCATTATCATTTAGATATTCTTGGCTTGCAGGAGACCAGATGTACAGATGAAGTTCATCCTCCTCAAGCAGTCACGGACTACAGAACTATTATGAACTAATACTAGTACTAATTATGCGGTCTGGTTGTACAGAGGTCCAACCAGACTGCATAATTTAGTTCTCCAAGCATATCTGTCCTGTGCTATATCTGCTGCATCTGGCCACTGCACACCAATTCTAATAAAATAAGGTCCTGTTTGACATTGTCTGCCCACTGCATCCCAGGTCTCCCCTTCTTTCTGAGGCCTTTAGGCACACTGTTCCTAACCCTATTTGCAAATCTATAATTATCCATACGTGCAAACTGGCTAAAACAACGGAGTCTCTCTCTGCACAATATACTGCTTAAAGGAAGTTGCCGACTCCTTTACCTAACCTCATCATTAATTACAAAGTTAAATCACATAATGCCCAAGATACTGCGTAAGCAACTAGAATCAAAAGCATCTAGTTTCCTGTCATCTTGTTTACACAGCATCCAAGTTTCACTACCATAACTAACCCTAGAAAGAACCAAACTATTATACAGCCTAATTTTAGTCTTTAGGTGTATATGCCTATTTCTCCACAATCTCCATAGATTCTTAAAAGTCCTGGCAGCAATCCCTATTCGTCTGTTAATCTCATGCCACACATCATCAGTATCTGTTACATAGCTCCCAAGATAATTAAACTGTGACACCTGCTCAAGACTACAACCATTCAGATTAACTGAATCACAGCCTGCCTGACCAATTTTCATCACTTTAGTTTTCTCTCTGTTTATAATCAAACCTACTCTACTACCAGTCTCATCAACAGCTCGAATGAAAGAGTTCATCTCATCAACATCATTTGCCAAAAGGCTAAAATCATCAGCATATCTAAATCAGAAATTTTCGTATCTCCAGCCCATTTAAGGCCAAAATCTTTCAATTAAAGTGAATTTCGCATAACATAATCAATAACCAAACTAAAGAGAAAAGAAGACAAAATTCACCCTTGTCGAACACCAGAAGTAATGCTAAGCCAACTGTTACAAGCCTTACCAACTCTCACGCACGACTCAGTGTTATTATAGAGAGCTTTCATTATGTTAACTAACTTGTCTGGTATACCATATGATCTCACAATCAACCACAAATTATGACGATCAACAGAGTTGAAAGCCTTTTTGAAATCAACAAAGCTAGCAAGCAAAGGTTCCTGAAACTCTGAAACATTTCTCAAGAATCTGCCTAGTAAAAATATCTGATCCACACATTCCCTACCACTTCTGAATCCACATTGCTCATCATGCAATTGACTGTCAACCAGATTCTTAATTCTATTAAGCACAATAATGCAAAGAACTTTACCTGGAACAGAGAGTAGGCTGATACCCCTATAGTTATCACAAGAACTGTGATTACATTTTTTAAAAATAGGGATAAAAATAGCTCTGGTAAAATCCTTAGCAACCATGCCTTTATAAGATATATTCAAAATTTCAGTCATCCATGTGGTAACTGTAACATTCTCAGCTCTAAACATTTCCGTAGTACTTTCATCTACCCCTGGGGATTTATGTAATTTAAGTTTAGAAATAGCCTAAATAACTTCAGAATATGATATAGATAGGGCCAACATTAAAGCCAGTAATGCATCTATCATCATTACAAACAATGGAAGTAGAACTAAACATACTGTTTAGAACATTAATGAAATGCTCAGCCCACCTAGCTATGACAGAATCCTCACCTTCTATAACCTTATTTTGTATATCCTTCAATCCCTATGTACCCGTTTTAATGCTCCAAAAATTATTAACCTTTCAAGTTGAACCTTTCGTCTGATCCAAATTTATTTAAAATTCCTGATAGATTTGTCAATAATAATTTGCCAAAAAAAGTTGAAATAGGGTTCGTTAGGTATTTTTCTAGCATTACTTATCGAGTAAGAATTCAAAAAGGATTGTCAAATTTAATCAAATCTAATCAAAATATCAATTAACTTTGCACAAGAAAAAAATAGCAAAAATTCAAAAGTTTCTAAAACAAAGTTCATTTCCAAAAAATTCAAAGGCTCACCAAATTCAATGGAAGAATACAGTTGGAGTACTAACAATTCACATCTATCTAAATTTCTACTACATCTCTCTCCACTGCAATACTACATCTCCACCGACAATATTTATTCTAACTCAATGACTTATTCACTCTCTCCACCAACTCATTCTGATTACACCTCTACCTCTGACTCTGTCACCTAACGTCACTTAGTTAAAACATGCTGTGTACAAGTCTGGCACGTCTGTTGCATGCCGGGAAAATATTTGCATAATCTGACAATCATGCCAGCTATCACGCAAGAGGAATCATGTCCTACACCTGAGCATTAATGGCTGACAATCAAAAGAAGTTGGAGTTGCGCATGAACAAATGCTATGGCTTGGAAGCAAGAATTGCAATCAGTCCAAAAAATGAAAAATCTCCAACTATCTATGACACTGTTAAATGTTTTTAAGCACTTCAACACTTGGACTATGCTATAATGTATCAACAATTATTAAGGAGAGATTTACGTACCATGCTGTAGAGGATGGGGTAGTAACAGGAACATTCTTTTTTTAAAGCACTCTATGCTATCAAAGGTATAAATGGTTATTTCCTTTGTCAAGGTGGGTAGACCATTGGCAGCCGTCATTCTTCTCTTAATCTCCACTGAGACATCACTCATCATCATCGACGGCAAGAACATCGATTATTAAATTCATCACCAAAAGCATCCTGGAAGTTCCTGTTACTACCCATCTCTCCTTAATAATTGTTGATACTTGATAGTATAGTCCATATGTTGAAGTACTTAAAAACATTTAACAGTGTCATAGAGAATTAAATAACTTTAATTTTAATTACTGCACTGTGTACCTCTACTCCAATTTTTGTTATCTCACACTCTAGTTAGACATGCTATGAACCCATCCAAGCAGCTTACGCAGGCAGTTAAATAGATTATTACTGCACCTTAGGTTTTGAAAACCTGTAAAAATTACCATGTAACCCTTAAATGGATACAACTACCGATATCTAAATTCCCACATTATCTGTCACACATAATTCGCACAGCCAAAACTAAATTAATTAACGGTACCATAAGACATCTAAGAAAACAAATTGGTTATGTGGAGCAAAAATATTCCCAATATTTATTACTCACCACTCAGTTATCCAATAAAGAATTTGACCATCTCCTTGGATGAATGCGTAACCTTATAGATCGAGACACAGAACAAATACTCACGAGACACACCCATAAACTTAATAACCTTATAAATTCACAACAGAGATACCACAGTCCAGCTCTGCATAAGCATCTCAACCCAACCAACAGTAAGAACCCACCCTCACCTATATTCCACCTTCCCGGAAATCCTAATACCACCGCATCTCACAACCCACCCCTACCAACCTATAATTCACATACCTCACAGATCAACACCAACACACAGAAACTGATAATTAAAGACCCTAAGTTCATAACCACTATCTCACAACATAAAACAGAGGTTGTGTTAATAACCCAACTCCTAAATCTATTCCATTCTTGAACCTCTCGTCCTTACAACTAACACAACAGCAAGAAAAGCTACTACAACAAAGGCCAAAGTTTGCATACCCGGTGCCCCTACCACCCCTGTGCAAAATCATCCCACAGTTAGAACAAATAATAAACTCTATACCTGAACTACACAAAGACAAATTAAGATTTAAATTCTATTGCAGCATTCAGGCATACAACAATACCCAACCTGATACCAACACTCTAAACGAAATAAAATGCTCCAAAACTTGAAAAAAGATAATAGTATTAAAATAATATTCACTGATAAACCTGATCAGTTGGTATTATTAGATGCAAATGACTACATCGGTAAATTAAAACTAATCCAGATGAATTACAAGCATCGGAAATTGCATACGACCCACACCCTACAAATTTAACTAAACTAGCACACTTGAAAACTGACCCTTGTTTACTGGCAAAATTAGCCAAATCCTGAAAACCCCCATTATACCCGAATATCCCCCAATTATTTGTCAAAATTAAATTGCAGAAACCTCCAAAACCCTTTAGACTACTAGTTGCCAAACGAAATTCTCCCACATATAACCTAGAGAAAGCACTCTTTTAGTTCTTTACCCCATGTTTCTCACCCACACCCAGTACCATACAACATTCAGGCAGGGACCTAATCAACAAACTTAAAACCATAACTGTTACCCCTGACTGCACCCTACTCATTTAACATAATCTCACTCTACCCTAACACACCGGTCCTCAATGCAACTTAAAGCCAAATGGCTTGAAGCAGCCAGACCCACGGAACCTGAATATTTCAGCACACAGGAGGCCCTCAACCTAGCCACTAAAAGCAACTGGTTTCAAACCGACAGCAAAATCTTCGTCCAAAACCAAGGTGTCCCAATGGACTCCCCACTCTCTGGATTGTTGGCGGAAGCGGTTCTATGTCATGTAGAAACCAGTTCTTCATGTACGTTAAATCTGCCCACTACTTTATGCCCAATATATTGACGATATATTAATCATCTGGCAACATTCCAAAGAAGAATTAAAGATTTTATTATCTGAATTTAACGCAGTCCTCCCAACCATTAAATTTACACACAAGGAGGAACAAAACAGACACCTACCGTTCTTAGACATCAACTTACACCGTACCTCCACTAAACTATACACATCTGTATACAGAACACCTACATTCATACTTAACATAATAACTAGCACCTCCGCCCACCCAAAAAACTACAAATTATCAACCTTCTACTCAGACTTTACCAGAGCCTATAAATACTGCAATATGAAAGAAGCACTCAACAACGAAATAAAATACATTTTTGAACTCACTGAACAGGGTGGATATACCTCACACACCATCAACAAAATTCAAAAACAAATCAAATGCAAACATACCCAAAACCCTCCAACACCAATAAATAAAGAAATGCAAAAATACACAATAGCCCTACATACATCAATAATAACTTCACATACTCTGTCAAAAATAACCTAAAATCTTTCCATTATAAAGTCCCAATTAATCCAAACTCATTCGAAACGATTGCGACCATATACCCAGCTCTGGAGAAGTTTACTACATCCAACTCAAAGACCCCACAGGTAAAATTTTCCCCAAGACAAATACATAGATAAAACTTCATGCCTATTTAACACTCGACTTAAAGAGCATAAATACAACATCTTAAATAAACTACAAAAAACCGCACTATCTCGAGCAATCACCGAAAACAACTGCTCACTGATTTTCCCTCAGCTAAAATTATAGTATCCCCATTTACCAAATTCCAACTAGCCGTTACAGAAAATATCCTCATTAACGTAAAACTGACCAAGCTCTGCAAAACAGACATTGTCCCCCTCCCCCCAGCTTGGCGTCTGATCCTTAGGGGATATAACATACACCTCGGAAATTCCCCGCCCCCCTAAACACTCTCCTCTCACATCACCAATCCCCATTTGCCACCTGCACTAATGCACACCCACCAAACCCTTTAGAACACTACCATAATGCCTCCTAAAATCGACGATTAATGCATACCCACCAAACCTTTTAGAACACTACCATAATGCCTCCTAAAATTTACGATTAATGCACACACCCCACAACTCCCAATAGCAATACCGATAAGAAAACCATTATTCAGACCCTCAATAACATAATTATCTTAACCCCAAAATTCAGTTTATGAAATTTATTAATTTACTAAAAGTACCCCCTTATTATAATTATGAATTACTAGCCACAAATAGTGAAACTTCCCTCGACACTCGCTGATCTTGATAATTTTCCATAATCCCACACCATCTCCCAACCTCCGTCACATGCAGATTGCATTAAGGCCACCTGCACATCCACCAGCCACTACAATCCCTGGAGCTGAGCCACTGACATGTCAATTTATGGCACCTCCCCCTTCCCCCGCACTCAACAACCAACTGCCTCTCCTGCATTAGTTTGCTCCTCACTTCCCACCTGACGATGCGCTGAAAGGAAGGGTGCCAAACAGTGTCGTGGATCAAAAACTTTTTTAAGCATTTTATGCTATCAAAGGTATAAATGGTTATTTCCTTTGCTAAGGCGGGTAGACCATTGACAGCCGTTATCTTTCTCTTAATCTCCATTGAGACATCACTTGACAGCAAGAACATCGATTATTAAATTTGTCACCAAAAGCATTCTGGAAGTTCCTGTTACTACCCATACTCTACGACATGGTATTAAATTTCTCCTTAATAATTGTTGATACTTGATAGCATAGTCCATGTATTGAAGTGCTTAAAAACATTTAACAGTGTCATCGAGAACTAAATAACTAACTTTAATTACTGAACTGTGTACCACTAATCTAATTTTTATGATAAATATAACGTAAATAAAGTAAAACTGATTAAGGAAAAAGTAAAAGTGAATTGGTGGACCATCACACTGCCTGTTTTCTACCACACAAAACATTTCTACCACGCAACAGCTCTCTGCTGTTGTGCTGTCTAACTGCTTCCTTGGCTTTGTGTAAGCCAAACCATGAAGCCAAAGATTCTTATCAGCAGCTAACTGATCCTTTACATATTTATTAAGCTCTCTGTAATGCTTTCTATTAGGTCTAGTAGGGTATTGATTAAGGACATTCCTGCAGTTCTTTCTTTCTGAAATAAGCTCAAGTGCGTTATCACTCAAATAATTCTGCCTCCTCTGCTCCTTTTTTCCTAAAAGAGTACCTTTGGTTTTCAAAAAAGTCTGTTTAAAATTGTCCCATTCTTCCTTTCGGTAGCAAGCAAACCATAACTGTCATAATGACTAAATAACCTCTCGTAGTAACCTTTAACTATAACTGGGTCTTTCAAAGCTTCAGAATTAAAGGTAAATTTTTTAATCTTAGCACAACACTTTTTAAGTTTAAGTTGCAAGACACTTTTAACATGGTAATGGCCAGATCCAATTTCAGCTACCCTATATGATCTAGTATTCCTAATAGAACTAGCCCATTTGCTGTTAATTAATATATAATCAATCATATCCTTATGCAGCCCATCTGGTGAAACCCATGTGTAGTTATGTATGTCCAAGTGTTTGTAATAAGTGTTAGTTATTCTCAAACCCTTAAGTTTACTTACCTGTAGGAGATGCTGCCCCACTGCATTTGTAGCTATCAATACCAAAAGGGCCTATCACCCGTCTCCAAAGATCAGAGTCAGCACCAACTTGGACATTGAAGTCACTTAGAACAAGGTTAATATTAGAGCTCAGAGCCTTAATCCAGTCCAGTCCAGTAAGTTTATATGATTAGCACCAGGACTCTTGTGTGGTTAATTGTCAGCACGGATAAAATTAATAGTTAAAATAGAATAGTAAAAAAAAATTAGAAATAGTTCCTCACCAGGGTAGGAAAAAAAAAAGAAAAGTAGCTATAGTTGTACAGATCAGTAGGCCACACTAATCTGGCAGCCCTCCCCTTCCATTCACTTCCACAAGAGAGTCTCTTTTGAAAGGAACTATCGGCCTACACCATGAGAAGGCAGAGTTGGACATTAGGTGCTAGGCCTGGCCGGTTCTATTCATCATCACAGGGGATTGGTGCGTAGCTTTCTTTCCAGTGACTACCTAGCTACCATTAGATTCTTAAAAATAATCTTAAATTTCTCTTTCCAGAGAGGGAAGTAAAAAGTATTTCCAAGGCATAGGTTTGCTTCTCAGCAGATATGCTAATGATGCTCTTCTAGGATATGAGTGCATTAATGAAAGGTTACTTACAGCTAAATTTCAGACAAGCATTAAAGACTTTAATGTTTCCACTGTTATGTCTCCACTGAGGATGCCGATGAGAAGGATAGGTTTTACGGATGCCTTCAGGATATTTTGAATTTGGTGAAGAAAGGGATATTACCCTTGTTCTTGGTGACTTCAATGCCATAGTTGGGATTGACTCTGACCTTTGCAGAGGGGTGATAAGCCCTTTTGGTATTGGTAGCTGCAATGAGCAACAACTCCTACAGGTAAGTAAACTTAATGGTTTCAGAATAACTAACACTTATTACAAACTTCCTCGGGTTTCACCAGATGTGCTGCATAAGAATATAATTGATTATATGTTGATTAACAGCAAATGGGCTAGTTCTGTTAGGAATACCAGGCCATATAGGGGAGCTGAAATTGGATTTGACCATTACCTTCTTAAAAGTGTCTTGCACCTTAAATTTAAAAAGTAACTTTTTAAACTTCAGTTGTGCTAAGATTAAAAAATTTACCTCTAATTCTGAAGCTGTGAAAGACCCACTTATAACTAAAGCTTACCGTGATAAGTTACTTAGTCATTACGACAGTCATGGTTTACTTACTACTGAAGTTGAGGAAGAATGCGATAATTTTAAAAAGGATTTTCTTGAAAGACAGTTTAGGATAAAAGGTGAAGAGGAGGCAAAATTGTTTGACTGATAAGGCACTTGAACTTATTTCAGAAAGAAAGAACTGCAGGAATGTCCTTAATAAATACCACACTACAGCTAGACAACATAACAGCAGAGAGTTGTACCAGATAATTAATGTATTGTGTGGTAAGAAGTGGATAGGTATATAGGGATTGAAGAATAGACAAGGTAAGGTTATTGAAGGTGAGAATTCTGTCATGTTAGGTGGGCTGAGCATTTCAGAGATCTTCTAAATGATGTGATTAGGTCTGCTCCCATTGTTTATAATGATGATAGATGTATTACTGGTATTAATATTGGTCCTATATTACAGTCTGAAGTTATTTTGGCTAGTTTTAAAATTATACTGTATAAAGACCCAGGATAGATGAAATTACTACAGAAATGCTTAGAGATGGAAAGTTTCTAGTACCACATGGCTGACTGAAATTTTGAATAGCATTTATGATAAAGCCATTGTACTAAGGATTTTACCTGAGCTATTATTATCCCTATTTTAAAAAAAAAGGCAACTATAGCGGTAACAGTCTACTTTCTTTAATTATAAAATTTTCTCTATATCACTGTCTCCAATTAATGTACTCCAAGCAAACTTGTAAACAAACACTGACCGCAACATGCTAACATCTGTGCCTGCCACAAAATAACTATTTTGCCTGACAATGCATTGGAGCAACAATGTGAAATGTGCAGTGAGTATGCATTAGAATATTTGCACTCCCAGAAACATTGAGACATAAACTGCGAATCTAAAAATACATTGGTTGATGTGTACACCAAATTGACGTCAACCTGGCACCAGCATTCCTTCAGAGAAAAAAAAAGAATATAAGTGAACACATATCTAGACTATACTACCCTCCACAGGACAATAGACTCATCTACCCATCAGACATCATTGCAAAGAAAAAACCAAAGTAAATATCTAGATAATAATTCCATCTAATTGTCTCAACTTTTCCAAAAATTACAGTGATATATAGAGAAAGTTTAATAATTTTTTAATCAAAACTGTGACTTAAACATCTATTATTTAGTCTACTTTCTGTTCCAGGTAAAGTTCTTTTCATGATTGTGCTCAATAGAATTGAGAATCTGGATGATGGACAATTGCGTGATGAGCAGTGTGGATTTAGAAGTGGTAGGGGATGTGTAAATCAGATTTTTTCACTTAGGCAAATTCTTGAGAAATGTTTAGAGTTTAAGAAACCTGTGGTTACTAGCTTTGTGGCGTTCAAAAAGGCTTTTGACTCTATTGACCATCATAATTTGTGGTTGATCATGATATCTAATGGCATACCAGAGAAGTTAGTTAACATAATGAAAGCTCACTATATAAACTACATCTAATATCTGGTAAGAGTAGATAAGGCTTGTAGCAACTAGTTTAGCATTGCTTCTGGTGTTTGAAAAGGGTATATTTTGTCACCCTTTCTCTTTAATTTGGTTTGTTTGTGCTATGTGGAATTCACTGCAAGCGGAAGATTTTGGGCTTAAATGGTTTGGAGATCTTAAAATTTCTGGGTTAGATTATGCTGATGATTTGGCCTTTTTGGCAAATAATGTTTTTGAGATAAGCTCTTTCATTATACAACTCTTAATGAGACCAGTGGTAGAGTAGGTTTGGTGATAAACAGAGAGAAAAGTGATGAAAATTGGTTAGGCAGGTTGTGGTTCAGTTAATCTGAATGGTTGTACCCTTGAGCCAAATGTCTCAGTTTATTATCTTGGGAACTAGGTAACAGATACTGATGATGTGCAGCATGCAATAAATAGATGAATAGGAATTGCTGCTGGGACTTTTAAGAATCTGTAGAGAGTGTGGAGAAATAGGCAAACATACCTAAAGACTAAAATTAGACTGTATCACAGTTTGTTTCTTTTTAGAGTTAGTTATGGTGGTGAAAATTGGACCCTTTGTAAATAAGATAATAGAAAACTTGATGCTTTTGATTACAAATGCTTACACAGTATCTTGGGCATGAGGTGGTTCAACTTTGTAAGCAATGAAGAGGTAGGTAGAGGAGTTTGGCAACCTCTTTTGAGCAGCATATTCTGCAGAGAAAGACTGTTGATTTGGCATATTGCCCATGTGCATAATTATAGATTAGCAAATAGGGTTATGATCAGTGTGCCTAAAGGCCTCAGAAAGAGGGGGACACCTAGAATTCGGTGGGCAATGTCAAACAGGACTTCGTTAGAATTGGTCCACAGTGGCCAGATGCAGCAGATACAGTTCAGGACAGAAGTTTTGGAATGTGTAAATTCTGCAACCTGGGTGGACTGCTGCAGTCCATGGCTGCTTGGGAAGGAGGAGGATTGAAAATTCCTTTCCAAGTGTTGCGAATGCCTATTACTATTACTAAGAATTTAACAATGCTTATTGAAATTTCTTTACATATGAAAATTCAGTAAAAAACATCAATAATTAGTGTGCAATTTCACTTCATATAATAATTTTTGAAATGTGGCATAATTTTTCATATGAACTTATTTCCTGCCTCTTTGACATTTTAGTCCTTTATTCTGAATTTGCATTGAGAATTTGAAATGTAGCTTAAACTCATTTCAAGTTTAAACCTGTATTCTATTATAGGTAAAGGGTTTATTTTTTAATACAATATGGCTGATGCTGAGTAATATATTCCTGGAAATCAGTATGTGCAAAATCTTCTTTGAATAGGTGAAGTGAGATACTCCAGTCCCTCCATATGCATGTATAAAAGAAAACTGATAATTAAATCACTATTGTGAAGTGCAATATTTTCACTCAATACTAATTAATGAATACTGAAGAAAGAGAAATGATACACAATTCAGTATTAAAAATTAGTTGCAGTTGGAGCAAAAATTTCTAAATACACTTAATATCTGGAAATCTTATTTTGTATCAGCTGTCCCAAAGCTCGTGCACAACATATTTCATTTACAAGAACTATGTCAACATAGTTGTAGGCTGATTAATTAGTATAGACAAAAAGATAAGAACCAAGAGTGATTCCCCTAGATGTATTTCATATTTCTATATATTAAAAATAATAGTAAAATAAAAAAAATACAGTTGTAGAGACTGGTTAATAAATTTGTCACTGCCTGTAGTTTGCTTCAAAATATTTTAATGCTTATTTACATAACTTTGCAGTTTCAAATTTCGTGCATTTTCATATGCTTCTCTTACACTTTCAAAACTTTTCAGTGCATCTAATTATATGTATTTGAATGTTGTTCAGTGAAATGAAATTCAGTGAATGAATGTTCAGTGAAATGTATCACTAGATACATGTTTCATAGTATACCGAGTATGGCCTTTGATGGATTGTATTTGTAGGTTAATGTACTTCGTCCTCAAAAATGTTTTAATTATTTTATAAGTCACAACCATTTTTCTCCATCTAATTATTTCAGGTGTTTCTTATCTACAGGACATTTTTCTATGATACTTTATTACTGAATTACAGAGAACAATAAACATAGTCAAAAGTTATAAGTCACTTGAGCATATGTGCATCGGGGCAATAAGGATTAGAAGTATTGTAATGCAAAAGGGCACTATTATGCTTGCCTGCAGAGCAATACTATAAAAAAAAAATTCATATATAACTTGGAATGTGAAAGCAGACATAGAACAGTAAAGAAAAAAAGAAGAATTTTGCCTAGTAAAAAAGATTACACTTACCTTCAATGAATCACTGATACCACTTCCATCTTCATTGACATTCCCAATAAATGGTGGCAACCAATCACAGAGTGAACAGTCTGCCTCTAGCAGTTAGTAAAAAGGGTGTGAAACATAATGCAGTGCTACAAAGTGACTGGTTATGTTGTTCCCACGAGAGAAATTTATGTTTGTTGTTCCTTACAACAAACAGAAAGTTTGTTTGGACTTCCATTGTGTGATATGATGACCAATGCAGTAACAACGAAGCAAGGTTTTTCATACACTCCTAGTTTGACTAGCCTGGCAAACTGGTGCTTCTGTTTATTATACAGTGTAATATAACAGGGAAATTCAAAGAATATTATAGAAATGTAAAATTTATGTTAGAATAAATTATTAAAGTCATGGAAATACTTTTATGTCAAAACGTTTACATATATATATATTATCCTTTTTTTTTACGAGAATTTTAAGGAAAGCACTGATTTCAGGGATGCTTCGCCACTGTTCAAACATCCATGACTCTTTAAATACAGAGCAAATATTGTTTGAAAATCAAGGTTCAGCAGGATAACACACATCCCCATATAGTACATCTTGTCCAACAGTGTCTATGGGATGTCAACACCCTACTTTGCACACTATGTCCTTGGATTTCTCCCCTATACAGCACATACGAGGTGTGCTGGGTCACATCTCTGACAGTATCCACAACCAGCACATACACTAGGCACCATGTGCCTTCATTTGGATGAAGAATAGTGGAAAGTGCATCAGGATACTATTAGGGACCTGTATGCATCAGTACCTTGACTGCATGTTCGTTGGCTGCATACATCACTGCCAACTCCATACAGAGAGCTTATATTAGGGGCCCCTAAACACATCCTTAATATGCATGCAGGTGATTGTATAATTAATCATTACTAACTTGTAACATGCTCTACCACTCTGCTCAGCTTCTCTGATGTTCAAAGCTTGGTTCATGATATGGCAAATTTTATGTCCATGAGTATATGTTCCTCATATTATGAGGAACACTGCTTTAAGTTATGAGGAAGCTGTATGTAGAAGAGTCCTAGCTTTTGCTGTTTGCAATGAATTCTTGAACAGACACTCTCAAAAACAGAGTAGATTCAGAAAGAAACTTACCTTTCATTAAATATGCAATATAACTATTTTTGTTCATCAGTTTTTCCAAAATTAGCTCTTAATTGCATTGCAAGATCTTTTTTATCACTTTATTGCTCTGAACAGAAAACACAATGTGTTTCTCATTTTGATTAGAAATTGTATTTTAACAAAATTCAGAATTAATAAAATTTAAATAGATACATAATATGATTTATTTCTGTTTATTAGTTTGACAAAAAGTTCTATTGTTATTTTTGTCTGCTTGAGCACAGGTGAAAACATATGTTCATTTCAGTTTTTCTGTCTGGGGTTGGGGAAAAGTTATAATAAAATGAAGATAACTTTGGAGTTACATATAGCAAAACATCAAAAGAATATAGAGCAAAAAAAAATAAAAAAAATAATACAGCCTTAATTAGAACAGCAGAAGTTCTGGCTTATTGTCAAAAAGTTTATAATTCTTATTTAGAACACCTTTTAACCTAAAGATTTCTTCCTCATTTAGGTTAGCATTATTAACAAGATCCTTTATATCTAACTTTATTTTGCTGGCATCAAGTATTTCTTTAAGAGTCACCTTTAGTGAAACAAGAATTATTTATAAAGTCTAGTTATTTTGAGGGATTCTTTTGTTGCATCTGAGCCTAACAAACATTTGCATAACAGTTCTGTTAATATTACAAGTTCAAGCTTTATCTCCACATTATTTAATATGATAGGCAATTCAGTTTTGACTTCTAGGAAACACTGCTTGTTTTCAAGCTATTTATAATTATATAATTATATATTATATATATAAATATATTATAAAAACAAATGTTTTTGACAGGAGCCTGTCAGTTTATATGCCATAGTAGAAGGTCTGAGAGGATGGCAGGACCTCAGCCGAAAAACGACACATACATCCATGCCTTACCCAGGGGTTGAATCCAGGTCCCTTAGATCAGTAGCCAAGTGCGCTAACCACTCGGCCATGGGATGGCATTATATAATATATAAATATATTTATATATATTATATAAGTTCAAAGGACTAGGCAAACTTAAAACATTATGTGTGCAGAGAGTGGCAAGACTTAGCTTATGAGAGGGCTTTACTTTAGGAATCTTGGGTATCTCATTTTAAAGTTCTTAATTCAAGTTTCCCAACTTGTCATTTTTCCTATAACAAAATTTTTCAATATGGCTTATTTGCCTACAAAAATGACATTTTAAAGGTTCTTGGATATTGGGTGTGAAACTCTTTGGCTTAGTTTCATCTTTAAAAGACTGTTGTGGAAAAAAGTTCTGTCTTAGAGGTGAATTCAGTGCAAATTATCTGGACTGATTAACTTCTGGGTTGTATGGAAGCTATATCATATAACTGTCTTGGCGATGATTGCAGTCACTGTTGATTTGATAACTGTTTTGATGGGTGTTCTTCAAGATGTATATTGCAGAGCCAATCTGACTAAAGTTGCAATAAAATTCATATTTTTTACTTCTAAGAATTCCCTTAAGGACAACATTTATTATGATATTAAAGTTTATCCTTCAAACTATTTGCATGTTAAAAGCTTTTAGGATAAAACTACAATGTTCCATCACATCTACTTCAACAGGATATTGCATAAACTACTTTTTTGTTGCATGGCATTTCCTATAAATGGAAGTACTCTTTCATGGACATGATAAAGATCCACGATGGCAGACATTTGGAGCTGTCAAACCTTATGTCAGATAAAGACCAATCAATAGATAAGCCTACATCTAATAACTGGTCAATGACTCATTGTTGAGGTGGTTGATAATATTCTGTTCTTTCACTAGTTTCTGAAGGAATATTATATGAAACATTCAGTTTAAAAGCTAAATGTTCATTTGCTGGTCTAGCATTATCAGCAAAGTTCTGATCAGGGGTTGTTGTTATTCTCCTTGCAGGAAGATGTGTGCTAATGAGTCTTTTAAAATTTTGTTTCTTTCATTATTTTAGCCATCCCATGGCCGAGTGGTTACCACGCTTGGCTACTGATCAAAGGGACCTGGGTTTGAGCCCCAGGTAATGCATAGATGTTTGTGTTGTCTTTCTGCTGAGGTCTGGCATTCCTCACAGACCTTCTACTATGGCATATAAACTGAATGTTGTCAGATCACTCTGGCAAGCAGCTGCATGAGGGGGTATTTATTTATTTTTATTCATTATTTCCTCCTATCTTTCTGTTACTCTCAATACAATTTCAGGAGTCATAATCATGGAATCAGCTATATTGGAAGCAGACATGTGGGTGATCTGCAAATTTTTGACCTATGAAATTTAGACCTTGTTTTTCCTTTAGTAGAGTTCAAAAGTACTGTGATACAACTGATCACTAGATCACTAAAGAAGCCTTTCACTCAAATTTTGCTTACAACTACTATATTCTAATGAGTGTTCTTAAGGATTTAGTACCTTTGACCTTAATACTATGTAAAGCTTCCTGCTCAACAATTAATGGCAGCTTAATGTGCCATTAAATCTAGAATCACTTAAGAACTGCTCAAAACTTTCAGCAATATTTTTATATCTTAACAATAATGTATATTTTTTCTCAAAATTTAAACAAAATTTAAAGCTTGTTTTTTTTTATCTTTTACAGTCACTTTCAAAAAATTCAGATATACAGTAAAATTGTCACACTACTGCAACTTCTTTAGTTCCTAGTTTTTAATACAGTCCCTTTTCCAGGACAAAAACTTATATATCAGTCGTTGTTTTGAGGTGGCAACAATTTTATCACCTAACATTCCCAAATATCCGTCAATCAAATGCCAGTTGGCTTATAATTTCAGATGCCAGGCAATAATACACTTGACAAAAATTTAGGGTTCTTTCGTTTCTGGAGTGTAAATGGCAAAATTTTACCTTAACTTGTGAACTGTCCAATATAAAGTACAATAAAATTTATTTAAATTTAACTTTGCTTTCAAGAAGAAAAAATATTCAATCAAATCAATTATCAATAAGATAAATGGTTTATTGAAATTAACTCACCAAACATGAAAGTCAAATATGCTGACTCAAATCTATTTCCACTATAATCCAATTAAATAAACACTGTGCTTCTATGTCAAGCTCCTTCGAGCCTCTCCTCCTCACCTCACAACAACTCAATTCTAGTTAACCTATCACTGGCTGCTACTGCATCTTAAGATTGATGCTGGCATGTGCCCCACATTCGCATCAATGAGACACATTTGCATAATAGATTGTGAGTCAGAGATGAAGCAAATGACTGTGACTTGGCACTCTTTGTGCCGAACTTAACAGCAACAATTGAAATGAGTTACTGGTTGGCAACTCGAAGCTTTCAGACAGAAAGAGGTCGTGGTTCAAAGAAAATAAAGTCCCCAAATAATAATAATAACATAAATAAAATAGCTGATTAAGCAATGCAAAAGTGAATGGTGAACATCATAATGGAATTTGGCACAAGAAGTTTGTTCCTACAGGCCAGTCAGGAAATTAACACTATGACATCGAGGTCTTGAATCTTTCGAGGGAGAGTGTGAGGTTGAAATGTCCAAGAAGATGGAGCACAAAGGACTGGGTGGTGTATCATGACAAAACACCGGGTCTGTTTGGCAGTTCTTGGCCAAAAATAACGTGATGTTGGTCCCTCACCCCCCTCCTAGGAACTAAAGAAGTTGCTACTCACCAGACCTTACCCATTACATTTCTTTCTGTTCCCCCAAGATGAATTTCCACCTTAACCTTTATTATGCCAAGCTTGAAAAACTGAATTGTACCCTGTGGTCCATTTTTTTTTTCAAGTGTTTTCAGTAAAAAAAGGATGAATTTTAGAACTTTTTTCCCAAATAACCAGTGAAAGGAATTATGGCATGCTGTATGCCAATTAACCAGCATTTAATTCTGGATTTTATGAAAATAAAATATTTAATAAAAAAACCTGACTAGTTTCATTTTAAATAGGACTTTTATAGAGGCTTTGAATAAAATAATGATTATAATGCATATTAACAGAAAGGCTATTTGTTTATGAATAAGAAGAATATAATTTTATTATTAAATCAAGAAAATAATTTTTTTAAATAAAGAAAATTACTTTATTTTTCAGATTTTTTTCCATGGTAATATACTTTGAGAAAAGTCCAGACTTTTCACTAGCTGTGACCATTCAAATAAACAAGTCATTTTTAGAATTAAAAAAAAAAAGCTAATGAACAGAAATAGGTCATGTTTTATACCAAATGACAGAACATTTAATTGGGTTAAAAAAAAACAGGTAAAACTTTTATAAGCATTTTTTAAAGAAAATTGCATGGCTTTGCTATATTTTTTGCATTTCAAAATCGGTAAAAAATTTCAAAAATTAATTTTGTCATATTTTCTGAAACATTTTACTACCTTAATATACATATTTCATAATATTTCTATTATTATTTAAAATCATTATTTAATTTTTACAAAATATTTGGTCATTTATGCAAACAATGCACAACACCAATTTTTTCCTGATCAGCAAACACTAAGGCTAAGGTAACAGTGTTAAATAAATTCTATTTTGCTTTAAAACATGTTTATTTAAATAAAAAACTGAAAAATAAAGAACTAAAAAAAGGATAAAGAGCTGTGAAAAAATTAAAACAAAAATATTTTTTAAAGTAAATATAGTTTATTTTAATCTCAAAAATTTTAAGATCAAACCCTTCCAGATCAATTTGCATTATATGCTGAATATTACAGAAAGGCTAAACTTTATGATAACAGCAAAAACTTGACTTAAAATTTTCAAATTCCGAATGCTAGTTATGGAATTACTTTAATTAAATTAAAAATTATACTAAAAAGTTCTATTTAAAAACTAAATTTTCTGTTACAATGTCCTAATCAGATGTCTCAAAGTAGCTATCATTTTAAGTCATGTATGCCTAATGATTTAATTTTTGTCAAGCTTCAAATAATTCTAGAAGTTGTGGAATTGATACCCTCCTCCTGAATCTGAGAAAAGTCATAATTGATAGTTGTGACTTTTCTCAGTCAAAATCAGTCAGTGAAATATTTTACAAAAAGCTCAGGATTTTCCAGTTTAACTTGATAATATCCATTAATTTTATCCTTCAAACACTATAGTTCATCAGCAAAACAAAACACTAAAACACTTTGGTACTTTTTGAATACAGTATAAATATCTAATCTTTACAGCCTAACATGCACATTAAGTTAGAAACCAAAGCCAGATGTTTGCTGACCAATATCTTACAATGTTGCTTATCACATGATCAAAGAAATATCGATTTTTCTCTTTATATTTTGTAAAAGATAGTCAATAACAGATAAAAATAATTTAGAAACACGAAATAGTTTTTAATAGCAAAAATATTAAACTAAAGCTAAAACGTATACCACTGCATTTTTGTGGAAATCACTGAAATCCTCCAATAAAATCTTCCCTTGGCATCTGACTTCTTTTTATTGAGAACACATATTAATAGCAAATCAATTAACTAGCTGGAGCTCTCTGTCAGCTAGAAGGGGAGTGATAGGAGGATACTTAGCCCACAGCAATCCCATCTTTTGCACTGTGCTTAATGAAAAGGGCTTTTTATTTTCTGATACATAAAGTTGAGAAATAAATTGAAAGAACTGGCATTATTTAGGAGCTTTGAAATGTCTATTTTAAATATAGATGTAAATAAAATAGTTAAAACTTTAATATTTTAAAAATTAAATTTTTTCACGGTACTAATGACTGAGTTTATGGTTCTTGGCCATATAATCAGACTTGTGAACTTGATTTTCAAGGTTGTGACAGCAAAAGATTTAAGGGATGATGATTTGACTGCATTGAAGTGATTCAGGCAGAATTGTAGGAGGTGACAAACAACATCTTGAAACAGGAGTTTCAGAGGTGTTTTCAACAGTGGAAAAGCACTGGGCTCATTGTATTATTAATTGCATAAGATGAAAGATCATAGTATCCTGGTGAACGAAAAGCTCATCCATTTGGTTTTTTCTGAGTTTATGTAAATACGATTAATGTTAGACCAGTTAACAATTTTGTTAAAATCATCCTGTGTATCTCGGACTGCGTCTCCTATATTGTGATTCATGTTAACCAAAGCAGTGTCATCAGCCTATATATATAAGGAGAGCCCTTCAGTTTAAGGTTAGCTAGATCATTAATATAAATAATGAATAAAAGTGGACCTAAAATTGAACCTTGTGGAACATCAGTGTACACTGTTCTCTTCTCACTAAAAACACCATTAATTTTGGTAACATGCACTCTGTTTTTTAAATAATTTTCAAACCATTAAGGGTAATACCTCGGACACTATAGGTATACAATTTTTGAAGTAAAATATCATGATCCAACGTATCAAATGCCTTACAAAAGTCTAGAAAGATAGCAGCTGCTTTTTTCCCGTTGCTTAAAGTTCCATTAATGACGTCAGAAAACTCAGTTAAAAGTGTAATAGTATTTTTACCTTTTTGGAAACCATATTGCTTTTCACTAATAAGGTTATGTTTTTTCAAGAAATTGTCTAGAACATTAGCTACATATCTTCCAAGCATTTTGTGAAGAACGGGCAATATGGCAATGGGCCTTTAGTTAGTGCAGTCGGATTTAATTCCACTTTTGTATATTGGTCTTAAAATAGCAATTTTGAGTTTATTAGGGATGTTTCCTGTAGATATGCTTTCATTGATAAAGTTTGTCACAAGATCAGCTAAGGAGATTTTGCATGCTTTAATGTGCTTTATGTGTACCTGATAGTATCCACATGCTTTTCTTTCATTTACGTCACTTAGAATTTTGAAAGTTTCTTGTTTTGAGATGGGAGGAATAAAAATTGAGGGAAAAGAAGGTTGGATATGTTTAGGAACTGTAGAGAGATTCTGTATATGGTTATCGTCTCCAAGATTGACAATAATGTCTGCAAAGGTGTTGTTAAATTTCTCTGTTGCTTGAGTTTCAGACATACCTTGTGGCATATTCTTCATGATAAAATCGTCAATGGCAGTTTTAGGTTTATTGTTGATAATTTTGTTGATGAGTTCCCAATTTTGCTTTGGATTATTTTTACAAGACTTAAATTGTTTGAAGTAATATTTTTTCTTTTCCTGCCTAATAAGGGACGTGACTGTGTTTCTTAAGTTTGTGTATAGTAATTTAAAATTTCTGTTTCTCTTGTTATTTTTGTAATCAATCCAAGCCGAGTCTCTTTTTCGTATTAAGTTTATTATTTCCTGATTTATCCAGTCTTTGCTACAATTGCATTGTTTAATTTTTGAGCCATCCAATAGCTTCTTAATTTTGTTATTGTTAACAATCGCCGTATATTTTTTTATGAATGCTTCATAAAGTACGTCTATTGGTTCTGAATTTGGGGTTTCATTTCCAGTGCCTCTGTCCAGCCAGTTTGTTAGACTTATTTCTTTGCATATGTTTTTATGATCTAAGATAGTTTTTGTGTTAAAATTGCTGTCTAGCTTTTTAGTGTGATTGGACGAATTCCCAAGTTTTTTCCCCTCGCAAGTTGCCACAATTAAGTAGTGGTCTGCGATCCTACTGCAAAAAATCATTGAATTTGTGTCGAGTTTAATGTCAAGTCAGACGCTAATGTGATCAATGCGTGTCTGAGAGAGAGTCACCAATGATGTCTTCCCTGGTGATACCAGTAATGATAGGTGAGAAACCAAACTCGGTTAACAATTCTACGTATTTGGCAACTCTGTGTTTTTTGATATTTTTGATATCTAAATTAAAGTCTCCAAATAGTATTGTTTGCGATGTTTATCAGTTGTTTCGGACCACTTTTTGAGATTAGAAAGAAAAGTGTTAATGCTCGAGCTTTGTGATCTCTAAATAGCAAGTAAATTGAAAGTTAAATTACCCTTGTAGATTGTTATATTCAATGTTATATTTATCCCTTGTTATATTCAATGTTTCAGCAGAAATTACAAGTGAAGATATCGTTTTGACTAATAATGTGTCATGGAAGAAAAGAAGAATCCCATGTTCAAACACACCAGGAGTTCTCGTAAAAGGTTGATTAAAATTTTCTAGATTGAACAATGGAGCATCTGTGCAGAGGATGTTACTTTCTGTCAATATAATAATATCTAAAAATTTCAAGATATCTTTAAGATAAACACAGAGAGTATCCCAGTTTCTTTTTCAGACTTCCAATGTTCACATGCAGAAAGCTTAAATGTTCATCAGATTCATAACATAATTTACTAGTCAAGAACCATTTCTTAACTTCTTCATAGTCGCACAAAACTTGATAAGCCTACATTTTTTTATCACTACAGTTCAGGAACTTTTGGATTGCACCTCGTATACTAAACATACTTGGGTAAATACAATCACATTTCACTCTTTCAATGTATATAATATACTGATTACTGGGAAGTAAATAGTAAATTTCAATTCTGAAAGTGGCATGTTAGATATCAGAGTTTTGAAACAATACAAGTTGATTTCAACCTTATAATATTGAAATTAAAAAATATTTGTGAATGATAGATTTTTACCATTCAGCATTTCTGAAAATATTTCATTATTTTCAATATTTCAGAAATTAACCATGAATTTAAATTATTATACTCTTTCACCTGCCAACTTGAATAGCATTTTGACTAGCTTATGAAACATTGGTTTTGCCATATTGTCAAATACAAAACTGTAGGGGGAAATATTGCTTACAATCGTGAAATGCATTGGAGAGAAAATACTGCTTACAGTCATAAATGCATCAGTAGAATGCAACACTATCAAAGAAAAGAATAAAGCAACATAGGAGCAATTATTATTTACTTACAACTCAGGATCATTAATGAGGTAATTTATTACATCCTCCAGTTTATCTGTCTCTGCAAATGTTAATATCTTAGGTACCTGACTGCAAGCTAGACAGTTTTCCTGCAATTCCAAAGAAAACTATGAACACCTTTATATCTGTAACACAGTATCAAATTTGCATTATATAAAACATTTATTACAACTTATTACCATAAAATAAATAAATACCCCCTCAAGCAGCTGCTTGCCACATAGGTCTGACAGGAGCCTGTCAGTTTATATGCCATAGTAGAAGGTCTGTGAGGATGGCAGAACCTCAGCAGAAAAACAACACATACATCCGTGCCTTACCTGGGGCTCAAACCCAGTTCCCTTCAATCAGTAACCAAGCATGCTAACCACTCGGCCACAGAACAGCTAACTTATTACCATAGCCCTCTTAAATTACTAATTATAAATCACTTTGGATTACCTTGATATCTTTACACTTTGTTCACTGCATATCATTCTGGTTTTGCCCACAAAATATGTTTACACTAAAATGTACTAAGATACATGAGTAAATTTTTCAATTCTAGAATGCATCAGAAAAAAGATAAGGGCATTATAAAAAATACCCATATTATAAAGTCTGGGGCTGCTTGACATTAAGGACCATAGGGGCCTCACCAACCTTTCTATAATATATACTTAATTTAAATTTTAGTTTTATATTAATTTAAATTTTAGCTTAATTTAAACTTTCATTTCATGTTAATTTAAATTTTAACATTATCTTAATTTAAATACTAAATTAAAACAAATAATAAAAATCCTAATTCAATTTTCAAAAACATTTTGCCAGTTTTCCCTTTAGTACATATTCAGTGAAGCATTACATTCAAAAATGCAGGCATGCTGCCTTCATGGTTATCAACGGGCAGCTACAAATGTGCCCAGAGCTTTATACCATTATCCATGCTAAAGTAAGAGTCAAGATTATTCACTTATTGGTGCTTTTTCTCTATTGCAGCAGTTTGTTGGCTGGGGAGTGATTTGGTCTAGTCTGAGGCTGCCCTGTGTTTGTCAATCAACGAACTGTACTTATTCTATCTAAGCAACCAAGTCCTAATTTATTGACTTGAAAGCCTAATCACTACTTTCTCGTGTATTCAATATGCGAAAACTGGACTCATAAAAGTCTAGTTTAATTAAACAATATTTTGTAACTATTAAATGATCTTTACTTTGCAGGTATTTTTTGATTATTGACAGAAACTATAAAATATCTTGGTAATACTAGAAATTACAAGACTTGTAAACTTCAACATCATATAAAAATTACAGCAGCTTCATGCCAAAATATTTCTTTACCATCATACTTTATTGCAGCTCATATAGGGCTACTGAGGTGCCAAAGTAAGCTGTATGCAATACACTTTAGCCTTATTAAATATAGTTATTTATTCCCCACTCTTTCGATGCATTTTTAAATAATTACTTTGTCGCCTATAACTGCTATTCTGTTGATATTTCTGGTAACATAATCTAGCTTACACTAATATTTTGTAATCTTACTTGAATCATGATTTAGATTCAGTGTGACCTAGAGGGTGACTGCATTTCAGAATTTGAAATATGAATTAGAATAGCACTATATGTAAATTATAAATTAACAGATTTTTCAGTTAATGTATTTTAACAATACTGTTTAAATTACATTTCTTTCCAATGAATACTTCATGACCACTGTATACTTTACTAATCATATTATGTATTAAATGCTAATATGGCCATTTCCTGAACAACAATTAAGAACATAAGCAGGCAAATTACCAATGAAACCTTCAAATGTGATTAAAATTCTCTAATTAGAATGGAAGTTTGTGGGAAAAACATCCTCTTAAAAGAATTCAACTAATTGTTAAATTCTACTATATAAGCAGATTTATAGCTCATATGGAATGCTCTTTTGTTTTTTACACTGCATTGGTTGATCCTGCATATAACTTCTTTTTTTAAATATTTTTTGGAAATTCTTTAGAGTAGTTTACTACACTGGTTTCCATAAATTAAGGAAAATCTCTAAGTCAATGGGAAGCTAATGTCAAAGCTCTTTAACTTTCTAAAATAAGTTTTTTTTTTTGTTATCGCTAATATATTAAACTTCCATAACTCATTAAATACTGAACAAATATTGTTGAAAATCGAGATATTGATTTACTTGATTGAGATCTTTATCTGCAATAACATTTTTCAAACCAAAAACTCTTATTTTAGAAGTTATAGAGCTTTGACTTGAGGGTTCCATTAACTTACATAGGGATTTTCCTTAATTTATGGAAACCAGTGTAGTAGTTTCAAGGGGTTTTAGTAAGAATTGTGATAAACAAGTGTATTTCAAAGAGGTAAACATGGATACAGTAGAGAATTAAGATAGTTTTCATAACTATCTTAATTCGAACAGTAGAGTACAGACACAGTTTGTAACAGACTCTATCATGATTGTAATGGACTCTATCAAGACAGATACTGTTAATCTAATGTGAAGTCTATTGATATGTGTTAAGGTTAGGGTTTTACCTCTGAGCGACCCTTTTTGGCACACAAAGGTCTAAATGGCCAGGTTACAAGGACCTCGAAGGCTCAGAGAAGGTTGGGGAATAGGACCCACTGGAACAGCTGTTGGGAGACAGATGGTAGCCTCCCATCAAGGCCATCCAACATGTTCATTAATGTGCACAAGGTATGGCTCTCCTGCACATGGGCCCACGAATTAAATGTCCCATTCAATGGATGGCGGCTTTTCCAAGCCCATCAGTGTCCCCTACTGACCATGGGCTGGGTGGGGAGTTTTGCAGAGATAAATCTCAATGTTGGCCCAGCTGGAACTAGAATCTGGGAATTGATATGTGTGTTTTTGGGAAGTGAGTTGGTATAGGCATATGGATATGATTCTCACATATTGCATAGTGATACAAATATGAATTGCTAATGGCATTCTGTACAGCACATAACATGGTTGAGGCAACTCAAGTTGCTGTATTCTTTTCATGAAAAATTTAGCTATTTAAAAACTGTCTTTTAACCTTTTCAAGATATCAGTTGTACATCAGAAGTCTTGCAAATTTATTTCTAATTATATATGGAATCTATATAAAAAATCATATATTTAATCATTATTATTTGAGATTTTCCTTTTGCAATTCCTGTTTCATTACATTTTTTGTGTGTGTATTATATGTTTCATGATTAAATTCTTTTTGTGGTAAATATACTTATAGTACAACTGTATTAGTTCATAAATCTATAATCAATGCCAGAAGAATCAATTTTTGCCTCAGATGAAAGATATGTAGTTTCAACACTAATTCTGTAAATTTACATTGGATATCTACAGTGACTTAAAAAAGCATCAATATTTTCTTTGCAACAGTTTATTCCATAAAATTTATAAGGTTGTTGATCGAATTATTCAGTCTCTGTGTTCTTTTATGTGCAGAATGAGAGTGCCTTGTTCAAATATTTTCATTATTTGGACCAATTCTGACTGAATTATTTCGTTTCAGTATTTTGTTTTCTTTTTAAAAGTGTAAAACAGAATTGCATTGCGGTATCAGAATACAGCAAACTCTTGATTATCCATGTGCAGATTATCTGGTTTGCGGATTATCCATGCCCTGCTTTTTTTTTTTGCGCTGCAGTATTTTTAATACGTGTGAACCGAGTGTTGAGTTTGACCTGCAGGCGTTGTGATGCATCATCAACTACCCATGACCAACTTATCTTTGCTGAGTGCAGCTTTATATACTGTAGTCTGTAGTATCAGAATCTGCTGCCTCAATTTTAAACGTGTCATAGAGATCCTTTTCATAATGTGGCTTGTGGCGACAACAGTAAGTCATGGCAGAAGAAAGTGCTTCTTACCTTAAAATAAAAGCTAGAATTAATGAAAGGCTCGAAAAAGGAGAATCAGCAAAGAAATTAGTGAGTGATTATGGAATTGGTGTTCAGACAGTTAGAGACATTAAAAAAAACAGAAACTTGTGGAATTTACTAGAAATTTTACTAGAAAAAAGAGGCCCCTCAAAACGAAAATGTATGAAAAAATCAACATACGAGAACTTGGATGCAGCATTGCTACAATGGTTTCATCAAAAGCAATCTGAAGGAATATCAATTTCGGGTGCTATGTGTGCTGAAAAGGCAAAATTTTTTCACAAAGCCTTAGACTTGGAAGGTTCATTTTGTGCATCATCAGGTTGGTTTACTAGGTTTAAACAGCGATATGGGATACGGAAAATTGCCATGAAAGGCGAGCGCCTAAGTGCCAATACCTCTGCAACAGGTGAATTTAAACAAAAATTTCAACAACTATTTTTAGAGGAAAATTTATCTCTAGATAAAATTTATAACGCAGATGAGACTGGCTTATATTGGAAATGTTTACCATCTCGTACACTTGTTCATGAAGCAGAACAACATGCACCCGGTCTTAAATCCTCAAAAGAACGAATAACTGTAATGTGTTCTGGAGGTCATAAAATGAAACTGTTGGTGATAGGGAAGGCTAAAAAACCTAGGTGTTTTAAGGTAAATGAAATTCAGAATATCCAGATTCCTTAATATAATTAAAAAGGAGCGTGGATGAACAGAAATTTTCGAAGATTGGTTTAAGATGAAATTTGTCCCTGAAGTTACTGATTATCTACAACATAAAAAGTTGCCAGTCAAAGCAGTCCTACACTTAAGACAATGCTCCTTCACATCCTTCAGAAGACTAGCTTATTTCCAATGATGTGCAAATACGAGTGAAGTTTTTGCCACCCAACGTGACATCCATTCTCCATCCATGGATCAGGGTGTAATTGCATCAATGAAGCAAATCTATCACTCACAGCTTGTAAGAAATTTAGCTGAGGAACATGAAAACATTTTAACTTTCTGGAAGAGGCTTTCATTGCTGGATGCTGTACATTTAATATCAAAGGCATGGGCTGCTCTAAAGTCTGTAACAATCAAAACTACTGCCATATATAGAAGATGACTTCCAAGGATTTAACACATAAGAAGAAAATGAATCATCTGGCATCGTCACTTTGATTTCTCGCATGGAAGGATTCAAAAATGTGGACAGTGAAAATGTTGAAGATTGGCTGAAAATAGATGCGTGTGAACTGGGCTTTTAGCTTATGAAAGAGAAGAAATTGCCAACATAGTGACCGGCAGGCAGAATGAAGGTTCTGGGGGTGAGAAGGTGGAGATAACAGAGGAAAGAGAAGAAACACGTGCGAGTCATGGTGCAGCTTTGGAATGTGTAGAAACACTCATAGATTATGTTGAACAAGAGGATTTTAATTACAGTGATATTGTGGCACTTTGTAATATTCATACTGGTGTTAGAAAACAATTAAATGCATCTAAGAAGCAAAAGAACATTACAGATTATTTTGCTCCCAAAGACATTTGACTTTTGTGGGTTGTGTCTAGTAAACATAACATAGGCCTATCACATTTTACTTTTGTCAACAACAGAAATTGTAAGTACAGTACCAATATTTTATAATTTTATATACTCTATTGTTAACAGTTCAATGTGTAAAATGTATTTTTATATACTGTATAGTACATATGAAAGTAATTTTTTCAGTAAAAAGCAAAAATCGTATTATCCGTGTTTTTCAGTTATCCATGCACATTTATCCGGTGATTAGCATGGATAATCGAGAGTTTGCTGTAATCGAATCAGAGACAATAGAAATCCTTGAACAAGACAATTTCGTTTGTAAACATTTTGTATAATATATAAATCTTATCAAACCCATCTGTATTCTCTCTCTTACCAAGGTCAGAGTGGGGGTTTAGAGAGAAAATTTCAGTGTAGGCACATTTGGGACTCAAACCAGAGAATATCAGATTATCAGTGTACACCACTGATTTTGAATCAGTGGTGTACACTGATAATCTACCACCAGGGCAAGTGAATGTTATTGTTGCCCCCATGGTCCAGTGCATTGCAATACTTCAGTTTTGCTCATTAAATTCTGAAATTTTGCTTCTTAAAGGCTATTTTGATGCCCTCTGGATTGTGGCACATAAGGGAAATACCTCCCCCTAGTTATACCACTGCAGATTATAACTATGGGGCATTACCAACAACCATAATTCCCCATGTCCCTGTGAGTTGATTTCACTGTAAGGTATACTGGCCCAACTGGTATAGAAGCTCACGAACTGCCGCTATTTAAAGTGTTATATTTCATTAAGTAACAAAAGTAACTGCATGCTGAAAATGATAAGGTACTCTCTTTCCTGTTGTGATAGGGTAGTTAGTATCACATGGTGGCAATAAAGCACATGTATAAATACCAAATTTCCAAATCATTGGATTAATAAAGGAGAACCTATTTTTTGCCTCTGAGAAATCCTGATTTGACAATATTGGGCTTTTTTTGGGGGGGGGGGGGGGTGAGATACATTAAAAACATAATTTTTTTCTGAAAAAATACATAATTTATAACATTTAATCCTTCCAGGGCCCACATACACCGTACAATTTGACAGAACACAAAATAAGAAAATGCCGACACCCATATCAGCGTTTTGTACAACACACGAAACTTCTGATTTTTAGATTTCCAGAAAACCATTTCCTTAAAACGTTTTTGAACAAACACTTAAATGTTGCCGAATAATTTTTTTGTGATTTTGAAAATGTCACTGATTTATTGTGCTGTCCATATTATGAAACTTCTGATAGTTATTTCACCACCCATTCATTATCGTTTTTCAGATTCTCTCTTCAGGAAGATTTTCTTCTAAAACTAGTTCCCAGTTTTCTTCTACCATCAGCTCTTCCTCAAGTAATTCATTTGCTCTTTTGGAAAGGAATTTTGAAATTTCAATTACACTATTAAAATTGCAGAATTCTTTTTTAGAGAAGTTAGTAAGCTAATAACCATTTGATTGCTGATAAATAATTTAAGTTGCTCTCTACAGATATTTTTGACAGTGATCCAGTGTATGAAAATTTTTTTGAAAATGTATGTGCTGTTAATAGTGTTTTAAACTTGAGGAAAGATTTAATGAGATTTAGATCACCTTGCCAAATTTCAGCATTACATTTAGCATTAATTACTGCATTCATATTTTTCACTTTGTGCATAATGATTTATATTTTTGACTTTATATGTAATGATGAGGTTAGGCAAAGGAGTCAACAACCCCCCTTTCAGCAGCATATTGTGCAGAGAGAGACTGCATTGGTTTAGTCATGTTGCCCATATGAATTAATAATAATAATAATTCCCTGCAAGCAGATGATTGCCACAGAGGTCTGACAGGAGCCTGTCAATTTAAAATGCACTAGAAGGTCTGTGAAGATGGCGGGTCCTCAGCAGAAAAACAACACAAGCATCCATGCCTTACTTGGGGCTTGAACCAAGGTTCTGATCAGTAGTCAAGCACACTAACCACTCAGCCACAGGACAGCTGGGTCATATACATAACTCTAAATTAATGAATAAGGTTATGAACATTGAGTTGAAAGGCCTCAGAAAAAAGGGTAAATCTAGGATGAAGTGGGCAGACAATGTCAAACAGGACCTTGTTAGAATTTGTCTACAGTGGCCATAAGTAGAATCTGCAGCTCAAGACAGACATATTTGAAGAATTGGTTGGTTGGTTCGTTGGGGTTTTATGGTGCAAGAGCAGCTAGGCTATATTACACCAAACAAAAAGACATAAAGAGATAAAGTCACTTAACCCACAACCAAAGTTAAAATTCACAGAAATAAAACGCCACAATAAAGATGAGTATAAATAAGAGGAATAAAAAGAAACAACAAGTGTATAAGTCAACAATAAAAATGGGTGCATAGGACCCATTTAAAATCAGTAACAAATGTATAATCTAGGTAACAAAGTAAAAAATCACAAACATGTAAAATATCCAGTAAAACATAAAAATGCAAAAATAGTGGTTAAAATAGAGCCATTGGATAAAAGTTATCCGAGTGTAAGGGGTTTGGATGTAAAATCATGAAAGTTAAAAAAACATATGTTGTTCAAAGTTAAAAGTGGGACATGAGATTAAAATATGTTTAATTGTTAAAATGGTTTCACAAAACTCGCACTTAGGTTCGTTGTCTGTTCAAAGAAGAAATGAATGTGCAATAAACGAATGACCTAAGGGGAGCACACATTTGAAGAACTAAATTGTACAGTCTAGTTAAACCTCCAAAGCTCATGGCTGCTTGAGGATTCTGTATGTATAAGAAGTTATCACCTTAAAGTTTTTCCCAAAGTGTTTGAGTTTTGGAAAGCAATCTCCAAGTTCCCTATTGAATTAGCAATTCTCTGCATCAGTTATGGCATACTGCATAGGTATATATATATATTATATTTGTTGTTTTCTTTTTTCACTGATTTTCCTTTTAAAAATGTGCGATTTCTCAAGTATGGATTTAAGAAAACAGGGAAACTTGTTGGTAAAATCCTTTTGATTTCAATAAGTAATGAATACTTTGATAATTTTTCACCATAATAAGTAAAGCCTGGTGTAACAGAAATCAAATGTAAGTGACTTGTAAAAACTGAACACTGAACTAAACTAAATTTCAATATGAACTGTCCAGAATTTTTTTATCTTTAATGAGCGTGAATAAAATAATCCTGTCTGTGAAAGTAGATTAGATAATAAAAGAATGGCACTGCAATAATTGTTAGTCAAATTACAATCTTGTAGGATAGTTAATCAAGAATAAAAATTGATGCTTTAATTATTACAACTATTTTATTGTTAGCAATATCTACATGTTCATTTGACATAATGCCATCCAAGACAAACCACAGTCACCATAGTAGTGGTTTCTCAGACATAAGAGGATTGGAAACAAGTTCCTTGCTCTTTCCAGATCAAAGCACATTGAGAATCAGTCTCAACACAAACACAATTCGTCAGTGAAGAGCACATGCACCCATTTGTCTGGGGTCCAGTTATGATGTCTGCACCATGTTGGTTGGGCTCACCTGCAGATGAGACTGAAGAGAATAATCCTTTATGGTGAAGTTTTCTGTAAATAATTTACCTTAAAACTGTCCTTCTAAAGGTTGCAGAGAAAGTAGCTTGGCTTACATCACTCTATGACTTTGAGCTGTCACTGTAAGAGACCAGTCATCTTGCACTGTTGTAATTCTTGGATGACTTTGCCCTCATCTATGGCTAACATATGTCTGTTGGAACTGTCTCAAAACTCATAAAACCACTGATTGGATCTGATTTACAGTCCTAGCAACATTGGTCTGGGATTGAGTGGACTCTAAATACAGACTACTCTACCATAAATAAAAGCATTCATATGATGTCTCTGTGCCATACTGTTATTATGAAATGCTCTACCAACATGAACACAATGTTCAACAGAAATGAATGACACAGAGTAAGAGCCAGTTGTCATATGATGCAACAAACAGTCAGACAGAGCTTTCATAGCATCCTGGATATTTTTTTCAAGCCATGCATACAAATTATATCTAATCATGTGATGTTTGAGCTGTCCCACAGCTGAGTGGTTAGCATGCTTGGCTACTGATTAACAGGACCTGGTTTGAGCCCCAGATAAGACATGGATGTTTGTGTTGTCTTTCTGCTGAGGATTTGCCATCCTCACAAACCTTCTACTATGGTGTATTAAACTGGTAGGCTCCTGTCAGACCTCTGTGGCAAACAGCTGCTTGAGAGAGTATTTATTTATTTAATTTTATGTGATGTTTGGGAGGCATATGACCTTACAGATATTCTATTTCATTGATATACAAACTACAATGTTAATACTTTCAGTAATTTGTGAATTAAATTTAACTTTTCAACACCAGTGTATAAACAACATAAAATCAGTCTTGTAATAAGCTTGAAGTCTGGCATGTATATACTATTTTTTAACCTAACTATAGAATTATTGATCAAAGGGACCTAGGTTCAACCCTCGGTAAGGTATGAAAGTTTCTTTATTTGTGTTGTCTTTCTGCCGAGGTCTCCTCACCTCCCTCATAGAACTTTTATATGGCATATTATACTGACTGGCTGCTGTTCGACATATGTGGCAAACAGCTGCTTGAGGGGTAATATATATTTTACATTTTTTACAATATAAATTTTTCAACACTAACAGTGTATCATTGTAGCTCCACTGCCAATGATCTGGTAGGTAATAACAATTGTTCCTTGCCAGTCTAAATATGATCAGCCAGTGAAATCTGCCTATATTTAATAAAATTAGGTAATGTGGAGAGTTGAACCTACATCATTCCAGACAAAATCTCTTACTGTATTTTGAGACAACCACCACGACTATATATGTGAGCTTTATCATCATGGCTATCCCCACTTTCAAATAATTCATATTTTGCACAGAGTTTGTAAGGCCATGGCCTCGCTTTCCCCATTGTAATTATGCATATAGTAAATATAAATGGCAGCTAGGTAGTCACTGGAAGGAGAGCTATGCACCAATCCCCTGTGATGATGCATAGAACCGGCCAAGCCTAGCACCTAATGTCTGACCCCGCCTTCTCGTGGTGCAGACCGTTAGTACCTTTCAAAAAAGATACTCTCTTGTGGAAGTGAAAGGAAGGGGAGGGCTGCCAGATTAGTGTGGCCTACTGATCTGGACAACTATGGCTACTTTTCTTTTTTTTCTACCCTGCTGAGGGAGTGGTCAACCACACAGGGTCCTGCTGCTGACCATATAAACCCAATGGACTGGACAGATGCTTGAGCCTCTGAGCTTGATTATGGATCCTGATTTTGCTGCACTGGTGGGCTTCTGTGGAGGGAAAATCTTCCACTGTGTTTTCTGTTTGTTTGTGGGTTGACAGCCCCAAGTGAATAGATTCAAAGGATATGTTTATCAGCTGGTGGATAATCCTGAGCAGAGGTCATCGCAGGCACCTGAACTCTTTGCTTCTATTGGCATCGTCAAATTCTACATTGGAGGAAGTCTTCCAGTGTAGATGGCTTCAGCCTTTAGTGGTGGGGGAACGGGTCTTTGCCCCATGTCTGCAATTAGGGGGCTGTTTGATATTGTCGGCATTCCCTCTCTCAATAAACATAGTTTCTTTAAACATCCCACTAACCATTTTCTCTCCATAGGTAGTTGGAATGTGAGGACTCTGCACAGAGCTTTTTCTCTTGATGTCCTCACACAAGAATTCCACCATTATAATATAGATATTCTCGGCTTGCAAGAGACCAGATGGACAGATCAAGGTCAGATTCTTAAAAATAATCTTAAATTTCTCTTTTCAGGGAGGGACGACAATAAGCATCACCAAGGCGTGGGTCTGTTTCTCAGCAGACACGTTGTTGGTATTGGTAGCTGCAATGGCAATGGGCAACATCTCCTACAGGTAAGTAAACTCAATGGATTCAGAATAACTAACACTTATTACAAACACTGCGACATACATAAGTACACATGGTTTCACCCGATGGGCTGCATAAGAATATGATTGATTATATATTAATTAACAGCAAATGGGCTAGTTCTGTTAGGAATACCAGGTCATATAGGGGAGCTGAAATTGGATCTGACCATTATCTTGTTAAAAGTGTCTTGCAACTTAAACTTAAAAAGTGTTGTGCTAGGGTTAAAAAATTTGCTTTTAATACTGAAGCTCTGAAAGACCCAGTTATAGCCAAAGCTTACCATGATAGGTTACTTAGTCATTATGACAGTCATGGTATGCTTACTACTGAAGTTGAGGAAGAATGGGATCATTTTAAACAGGCATTTTTGGACACTAATAGTACTCTTTTAGGAAAAAAGGAGCAGAAGAGGCAGAATTATCTGAGTGATAAGGCACTTGAGCTTATTTCGGAAAGAAAGAACTGCAGGAATGTTCTTAATCAATACCCTACTAGTTATAATAGAAAGCATTACAGAGAACTTAGTAACGTGTAAAATATCAGTTAGCTGCTGATAAGAATATTTGGCTTGATGGTTTGGCTGACAAAGCCGAGGAAACAGTTAGACAGCACAACAGCAGAGAGCTGTACCAGATAGTTAATGTTTTGTGTGGTAGAAAACGGACAGGTATACAGGTATTGAAGGATAAACAAGGTAAGGCTATAGAAGGTGAGGATTCTGTCATGGCTAGGTGTGCTGAGCATTTCAGTGATGTTCTAAACAATGTGATTAGTTCTACTCCCATTGTTTGCAATGATGACAGATGCATTGATGGCTTTAATGTTGGCCCTATAACACAATCTGAAGTTATTTTGGCTGTTTCTAAATTTAAACTTCATAAATCCCCAGGGGTAGATGAAATTACTACTGAAATGCTTAGAGCTGGGAATGTTTCGGTTACCACTTGGATGACTGAAATTTTGAATATCTTTTATGATAAAGGCATGGTTCCTAAGGATTTTACCAGAGCTATTGTTATCCCTATTTTCAAAAAAGGTGATCGCAGTTCTTGTGATAACTATAGGGATATCAGCCTACTCTCTGTTCCAGGTAAAGTTCTTTCCATGATTGTGCTTAATATAATTAAGAATCTGGTTGACAGTCAATTGTGTGATGAGCAATGTGGATTCAGAAGTGGTAGGGGATGTGTGGATCAGATATTTTCACTTAGGCAGATTCTTGAGAAATGTTTAGAGTTTCAGAAACCTTTGGTTGCTACTTTTGTTGATTTCAAAAAGACTTTCGACTCTTTTGATCGTCATAATTTGTGGTTGATTGTGAGATCATATGGTATACCAGACAAGTTAGTTAATATAATGAAAGCTCTCTATAATAACACTGAGTTGTGTGTGAGAGTTGGTAAGGCTTGTAGCAATTGGTTTAACATTACTTCTGGTGTTCGACAAGGGTGCATTTTGTCTCCTTTTCTCTTTAGTTTGGTTATTGATTATGTTATGCGAAATTCACTTCAAGAGAAAGATTTTGGCCTTAAATGGGCTGGAGATACGAAAATTTCTGATTTAGATTATGCTGATGATTTAACCCTTTTGGCAAATGATGCTGATGAGACGAACTCTTTCATTCGAGCTGTTGATGAGACTGGTAGTAGAGTAGGTTTGGTTATAAACAGAGAGAAAACTAAAGTGATGAAAATTGGTCAGGCAGGCAGTGATTCAGTTAATCTGAATGGTTGCAGTCTTGAGCAGGTGTCACAGTTTAATTATCTTGGGTGCTATGTAACAGATAATGGCGATGTGCGGCATGAGATTAACAGACGAATAGGGATTGCTGCCGGGACTTTTAAGAATCTATGGAGAGTGTGGAGAAATAGGCGTATACACCTAAAGACTAAAATTAGACTATATAATAGTTTGGTTCTTTCTAGGGTTAGTTATGGTAGTGAAACTTGGACACTGTGTAAACAAGATAACAGAAAACTAGATGCTTTTGATTCCAGATGCTTATGCAGTATCTTGGGCATTAGGAAGTTCAACTTTATAACTAATGATGAGGTTAGGAAAAGGAGTTTGCAACCTCCTTTAAGCAGCATATTGTGCAGAGAGAGACTGTTGGTTTGGCCATGTTGCCCCTGTGGATAATTATAGATTGGCAAATAGGGTTATGAACAGTGTGCCTAGAGGCCTCAGAAGGAAGGGGAGACCTAGGATGCAGTGGGTAGACAATGTCAAACAGGACCTTGTTAGAATTAGTGTGCAGTGGCCAGAGATGCAGTAGATGTAGCTCAGGATAGACTTGCTTGGAGAACTAAATTGCACGGTCTGGTTGGACCTCCATAGCCCATGGCTGCTTGAGGATGATGATGATGAAATATATAAATATATTTTTTTTATGTAATTTCCATTATATCCATTTCACATAGGCTCATCATTGTACTGTGGCAATATAAGCCACAAGGGGAGTGCCTCAAGGAGGGTGATCCTGGTTCCCACTGCACAGCTGCTCTTGCAGCTAGGGACAAGCCCTCGTCCTTGAAACCCTGAGGGGGGTGAGTTGGAGGTGAGAAGGCTGCATGGGAGAATATGGAGGAATGCAAAAGGAGCGGTAGTAAGGGTTTGACTGCTGGACAGTACAAATGTGCGACAAGATCTGTCAGTGTTGGAGGTGGATTCTATCAGACCTAGGCAGAAAGCTGATAAGCAGTGGAGATTGCTCGAGATGAAATAAATGCTCGGATTAATTTAGCCTTTGGAATTCAAGTTGTTTTGAGCATTCAAGTGCTCAGCGGTAAGAGACCTCCCCTTGCACAGTGAAAGGTACAGTAATTCAGCAGGCATAACTATAGTTAGTCAAGCTATGTGTAAATATATGTAATGAAACTGTAAATATCTCCAACAGTGAAGTGCTTTATTGTTTAGGTGAAAAGTTAACTCCATCTCCAGCCTTTTAAGCAACTTAAGCAGAGGAAAATACTTCATAACTGGCCACAACTCATATTCAATCTTCACCCTCTGCAATATATCATGTTGGGATCACCAAGGCACATTCTGAAACTAGAAATCCCTACAGAGATTTTGGAATAGCACTAAAATAGAATGAAAAATCAGATACCGGAACTGTGTTTCTGTTCATTTTGACTCGATCCAATCACTTTGTCCTCTCCCAAAATTCAATATATTTATCCACGTATTCACTAGATCTAGGTTATAAAAGAAACCTATACTGAAAAATTACTGAAATCAGCGTCATCTTTGAACTTAGCATACCACTTGCATAGCATGACTACTAATGTTACATCAAAGGGATACTAACTTCAAAAATCTAAAACTTGTACAATATGCGTTTTATGACAAATTATGGCTGAGAATATTCTAAAGATCTCAATCAAATCTACTTAAATCAGGAATTTCAACAGTATTCTTACAGTATTTAACCCTTCAAGTGTTGTAAGAAACTGATTAACTAGTTTCTTAAAATCACTACAAATGAACTTGCATCATATATTTTTTAATGCTTACCTACCATTTTTCTCTATTAATTTTTATATTTTTTGTCCAGAATTAAATGCTCTTCTCTTCTTTTAGTATAAAACATACACTATTTTATTCATTAGTTGTTCCATAATGAGGCTCAGAAGTTGAGTTGCACTTTTAGAGAAAAAATAAAACCTGACACTGTAAGGGTTAAGCAGATATGGAAGTTCATACCTATCAGAGAGCAATAATGTTCTAAGAAATTTATCAAAAATATTAAAAGAATATTGAAGGATTATTTGCACACACTTTTAAAATATTCCAGTCAGTACAACATAACTAATTAGTGCTTTGTGTGTCTTTGGTGGATATGCTTTCTCATTCCTAAGGTGGGAATGTAAAAGTGCTTTCTCTGAGAGAAAGTGGGAGATGGCAGCAGGTGTGGCCACCATTCACTTTGCATGCCATGAATGTATTGCTCATTTCCAGAGGTGTAATAAAATACGCTGTAAAGCCCTTGACACACCTGTATTCAATGAAACCTGCCACCATATACGACATAGTTCACAGTGCACAAGCCCCCCCCCATAAAACTGCATCTGCAAAATGTCCCTAATTAGTGGATGGGAAGACAAATACAAACTGTTCCATCTGTTTAATTGGATTGTTTATGGCCTCCTATAACTATTTTGGAGAGATATAAATGCATAAACCACTGTGGAAAACAAAACCCCAGAAATCTAAAACCAAATAGGTTTATACAGATTTTTGAGAGCCCTCCATTGACCCAATGTACAGGACTGCAAATGACTAAACAAGGGTTTGACCAATGGAAGAAGTGCAAAAGGAAGAACTCAAAAAAAAAAAAAAAAAACTGCAACATCAAAAACATTGTGCTTATTCTTTTTCTAAGATGATGGCTATGTGATGGTCCACCCATTCACTTTTACTTTTCCTTAACTAGTTTTACTTTATTTACGCTATATTTATCATTTTGGGGACTATTATTTCCTTTTTTTGGACTGATCGCAATTCTCGTTTCCAAGCTGTAGGAGTTGCGCATGTGCAACTCCGACCTTTTGATTGTCAGCTGCTAATGTGCGCGTGTAGGACACGACCCCTCTTGCATCATAGGTAACATGATCATCAGATTATCCAAATGTTTTTCCAGTGTGGAACAGACACGTGCCGGATTTATATGCAGCATGTTATAACTAAGTTATGTTAGGTCACAGTGTCAGTTTTGAGAAAAGTATAGTTAGTAGAAGTATTGTGAGAAATTAGTGTAATCAGAGTTAGTGGAGAGAGTTGCTAGTACTCCAACTTTTGTATTCATCAAAGGAGTTTGGTAAGTTTTTGAATATTTTGGAAATAAACTTTCTTTGTTTTAGAAACTTTTGAATTTTTGCTATTTTTCTCTTGAGCAACATTAATTGATTAGATTTCAACTTTAATTAAACTTGACAATCTTTTTTGAATTCTTACGTGATAAGTAACACTAGAGAAATACCTAATGAACCCTATTTCAACTTTATTTGGAAAGTTAATATTGCCTGGTGCCTGACAAACTATCGGGAATTTTGAATAAATATGGATCAGATAAAAGGTCCAACTTGAAAAGTTAATAATTTTGGAGCATTACAGAACAAGTAAAGAAAGTAGTGCCTGAACAGGGACTGTATATATATATATACAGGGTGAATCTGAAAAAGTGGACAAAACTTTACGGGGTGGTAGAACGCAGCTATACGAGCAATATTCGTCATAGAATGTATGGTTGGAACGCAAGCGGTGAGAAGTTAAAAGGTAGTTTTCCACTGTCACGTTTAAAGAATGAACACAAGAAGGAGAGGAGATACTTCAGAAAACATTTTATTAACAGCATTCCCGTCCGCCGCACCGTACACAAAGTGCATATCCGCCATTTCGTGGTTAGTATAACAAGCCATCCTCTCGGCAATCCACGGTAGAAATGCCGTTGGGTGCGAGGACCGACCCTTTTATACCATTTCCAAGTCCACCTAGCGGCTCGCCGTTTGCGTTCCGCCCATACTTTCTATGACGAATATTGCTCATATAGCTGCGTTCTACCACCCCGTAAAGTTTTGCCCACTTTTTCAGATTCACCCTGTATATATGAATAAATTGTATATGTTATTTAATGTGATTGTCAAAGATAACAAATATTTGAGCTCATTAGTTATATGTACTATTTATAGATTTAACAACGTTTAAAGTGAAATTTTTGTTGAGCAAGAAGCTTAACTTTTGTGTATTAGTCAAAGATACTGAAGTTTCAGCACCGATAGTTAAGATCTTTATTGTATGCATGTAAAGATTAGAAGTGTCCGGACATGATGATAGAAAAACTTTTTTGATAAGCAAGTTTATTTGCAAGCTTAGTATAGCTTTAGTATTGTATTGTGTACAGCAGTACCTTTGAGCGCTGCTCAAGATAAAAAAAGTTTCAAAATTTCCAAAATTCAGAATTTTTTCAGACTGCTAAACATGTCTGCTAGTAATATGGCTGATTCCACCATAATGACTCTTGACTTAGAAAAAGTAAAAGATAGGTTGCAGGATGTGATGAAAGAAGCAGATGTACTAATGAATCTGCTAAAAGAGCCTCAGGAGAAAAGGGAAACAACAACAATCCCTAAATTTGCTGACAATGTCAGTTCAAGAATTAATAAACTTTGAATATAAGGTTCCCTTTTCTGTTCCATCAGAAGAAAACAATAGAAGAGAGTATTATCAACTGCCACAACAATGAGTTGCCAATCCATTTATTAACTGTAGTCCTTATTTTAATTGGTTTTTACCTGAAATAAGGTTTGACAGTTCGAAATGTCCGTCATCATCATGGACATTTGTCAAGTGCATGGAAGAGCATTTCTGTTTACATGAAGTGCCTGGGAACAGAAAGGTGGTTTTAGCAGTATCTTGTCTAATTGGATGTGCTAAGCAATGGTGGAATAACATAGGATGTTGTCACAGAATAGAGTTTTGGAAATATTTTAAAAGCAAACTCTTGAAAATCTATCCAGTTCATAATGATTACACACAGTTAGTTACAGAACTGTTTTCACGTAGACAAAGGGAAGGAGATGATATCGAAAAATTCATCTGGGGTACAGTAGAGTTATACCAGCTGCACGATGCTGATGCTGCTGAAATTGACATTATAAACTGCATATTGTCCCAATTACTTTTGCCCATTAGGAAATTCTTAGAAATACGAAATATAAATTCAATTTCAACTTTAGTCATATTGGCTCGGCAGCACATTGCAATAAGGGAATCTGCAAAAACAGCATTAAATCAACAATAGATGCAATCTTCACCAAAGCAGCACTATCAGGTTGAGTCTCACAAAATGACTCCCGCACAACTGGAAGTTACCGAGTCCTGAATATTTGTGCCAAATACGACTACAATAATGCAGAACAAATGAACCAAAGAATTTGTTCTGTGTCAAGCTTTGAACAATGACACTAGACTTAAAACTTTTACTACAAATAATAGAGAAACTTTGAGATGTAATTTTTGTGGCTGACTAGGACACATGGAGCAATATTGCTACAGAAGGAATGACAATTCGGAAAACTTAAATTAGGATCTTTGAAGCAAGAGGCGAAAGTTCTCCAAGAAAAGGTCTCTCATGAGTTAAGTCTTGCCACTGTTGTTGTAACCTTTAGTTAAATCTTGTCACGAAGAAACTGAATTTATATATCGCACTGATACAGAAGCCGATCTTTCATGTCCAAATGAAAAAATTTTAGATGATATTTACGACAATTGTCATTTGAAATTGCATCTGCAGTCCAGTGGACTTTCTGAGTTATCTTGTAGTCCAAAGCAGAATGTTCAAGAAGAACCTATAAAATGTCCTATTAGTGTAATTACTGTAAATATAGAGAAACAACTTAATGATGCAAAGCAAATTGATAATCAGAAATGTGTTGAAAATAATCTTAAAGGAAAATAATACAAAATTAGTTGATGAAACAGGTTTTGAAAATTTAACTTTACAAGGGGGATGTAAAGCTGGAAAATGGGAGGTAACTGATGCATTTTTAAAAAATTTTTATTAAAATTTAAAGGAAAATGTTAATAAAAAACTGTTAGATGAAACTAAGTCAAGCAACCTGGAAATTGTTTTGAGTGCAAATAATCCTGATGAATCTAACCAGTTTAGAAATTTTCAATGGTTGAAGCATCATTTAGAAACAGGCAGCAATAAACCTGGAAAGCACAAAGCCAGGCCCTTCAAAGACATAGCGACGAGATGTCAACGAAATGACCATAGCCTGCAGAGCGACAACTGGCAACGAAGTAGTCAACGTAGAATAGATGACATCACCAACGAGATCTTCAGAAGTGCATACACCTAGCTTATCGATCAACGAGGGAAGGATATCACCAGGAAATGACTGGATGATGATTTATCGCAATGGAGTGCCAACAATGAAAATTTAAGTATATCATTATTCTTCCACTGTGGCACTAATGATTTATAATGTTTTATTTTCTGAAATAGATGAAGATGGAGGAGAACCAATATTTATTGTGATTTATATATGTAGAGATTCTGAAATGTTTAATTTCTTGTTGAAATATTGGAGTTCTGATATTGTTTTTTTGAAAAGTGAATTTACCATTCAAGGTTTATAGTTTGAGTTTATAATGTGATATGAATAAAATTTTTTATGTGTTCTTGTTGATCTAAAGTTCTATTTGTTATATTGTACTAATGGGATTTAAAGTGTATTTTTGTAGATTTTTTCATTTCAGCTGAATGAAAGCTGAATTGTAAGTTATCATTAAGTTAGAATTTATAAATTGTAAAATGTTTATGGATACAAATGATGAGAATGAAAGAGAATTTAGTTATTTGAAATTAATGTTTTGAAGTGAATTTTTTTGTATGCAAAATATATTTTCATGTAAAACGTGGATGGAATTGTATTAGATGAAATGCTAGCATCATATATTACAAATTATTGATACAACTTTTTCTTTACTCTTAGATATGATGCATGTATATGTGTTTAAAGCTGTCCAGTGTCATCAGTGATACTGATGCATCAATGATGCATAATTATTGGGATGACATTGGCGACATTTGTTTGCATATATATGAGATGACCATGATGTCTTGGAAGTTCTTTTTTTTTTGGTACCCATTTAGAGCTGACCCCAATGGCATAGTATGGTGACCGAGACAGTCACCAGCATAACTCCTTTAGGAGGGGGACGTAAAGCTCAAAAAGGGGAGGTAACTAATGCATTTTTTTGTTTCAGTTAGCTTATGATTATTGTGTCTAGATGAAGATTTAGCAGATGATTAGACTCCCACTTATTTGTAAAATTTGGAATTCATTAGATTCGCGTGTTTGATGTAGGTAGGAGGATTTAACAGTGTTCCAATACTTATTTTTTAATGTATGAGAGGCACATAAGATTTAGCTTTCACATATTTTAATTGTGGTTAGGGGGATAAGCAGAAGTTATGTTCCCCGCTTGATATGCTTGTAATTTTATTCTGTGAAAGAGCAGAATTTGATGTAAATTGAATTTTTTTTCTTTAACCTTTTTAGAAGTTAAGCAGGACAGGAGTAATATTAACCAGCTTTTTGTACAGGTTTATTGTATGCAACTTTTGAAGTTTGTATCAGAATGTGATATTAGGTAGTTTGATAACACTAGTATGCAGTTAACTGGCACAGTCATTGGTAGGTAATTACACTAGTAGTACTACGGTACACATTTTTAGATGAAAAGGGAGGAGGTACCTTTCGTTGTGATAGAAAATTATGTCAAAGTGAGAGTAAATTGTCGTATCAAAATTTGTGTAAGCATACTTTTACTTTATTTTATGTTCAACAATGTGCAAATGACGTGAGAAGTGTCCTATTATTCTAAATTTGCTTATCAAAAATTGTTAGGTCAAAATTTGACCCCCTTTGGGAGAGAGAGTTGTGTTAGTCCACCCATTCACTTTTACTTTTCCTTAACCAGTTTTACTTTATTTACATTATATTTATCATTTTTGGGATTATTACTTCATTTTTTTTGGACTGATCGCAATTTTTGTTTCCAAGCGGTAGGAGATGTGCATGTGCAACTCCGACCTTTTGATTGTCAGCCGCTAATGTGCGCGTGTAGGACAGGACCCCTCCTGCATCATAGGTAACGTGATCATCAGATTATCCAAATGTTTTCCCGGTGTGGAACAGACACATGCCGGATTTATACGCAGCATGTTATAACTAAGTTATGTTAGGTCACAGTGTCAGTTTTGAGAAAAGTATAGTTAGTAGAAGTATTGTGAGGAATTAGTGTAGTCAGAGTTTATGGAAAAGTTGCTAGTACACCAACTTTTGTATTCATCAAAGGAGTTTGTTAAGTTTTTGAATATTTTGGAAATAAACTTTGTTTGTTATAGAAACTTTAGAATTTTTGCTATTTTTCTCTTGAGCAACATTAACTGATTAGATTTCAACTTTAATTAAACTTGACAATCCTTTTTTAATTCTTACGCGATAAGTAACACTAGAGAAATACCTAACGAACCCTATTTCAACTTTATTTGGCAAGTTAATATTGCCTGGCACCTGACAAAGCTATCCAGAATTTTGAATAAATTTGGATCAGACTAAAGGTCCAACTTGAAAGGTTAATAATCTTTGGAGTATTAGAGCTTCTCGATGCTTCATCCTCAATGCTTCTTTCTCTCTCTTTCTGATCGACAATGCCTTGGTCCTACTTTCGGTGTTAGCAGCATGAATATACAGCCTGCTGCTGAAGCCATGCAGGCATCTCAGATGTGTGTGATGCTCCTCACCACCTTTTCTAAGTGTGGTCACATTTAACATTGATAATTCTGTTAACATGTGCCAATCTTCTTTAGCCCTCCATCCCCTGCTTCTGTGATGTCAAACTGCCAAGGACAACAGGATAAGAGAAGGTAGGAAACAGTCATATCTTTCTTGCCACTAATCGTAGGCTAAATAGTGATATTTTCTTTATCTGAGGAGGGACCCTTCCGAACTCCAAGAACTATTACACAGATTGAATGACTCATCATAAAATTCACCCACGAAACCGATGGTAGTATAGCATTTTTGGATATCGCCATTCAACGATTCCAGAACTCCATTAGTACTACTGTATCCTGTAAACCCACTTTCATCCCCAATTTTATTTCCTCCGAACTCAGTCCACTCCAGCTCATGTAAAAAGTCAGCATTTAACACGCTATTTTTATAGGCTCTGGGATAGTGCTCAACAGAAGAACTTCTGTAAACTGAAATAAAATACATTAAGAATGCAGGGAGATGAGCAGGATACACAGATAAGTTTATGGAAGCAATATGTCAGAATTCAGGAACAATTTCAAAACTTTCAGCCCCCCCCCCTCACTCAACAGCCCGAAATTAAATACACTATAGCATTTCCATACATACCTCATATATTGAACACCTTCAGCAGCATCATGAAGCGGTACAAGTTCAAAATACCCATATTAGTCAGAAATACTATCTCCAATTTAGTAGGGAAGGATCGTGACCTGAGAAAACCTGCTGGTGGAATTTATTTGATAACATTAAGTGACCCAAACAAAGTTCTGCAAAAAAAGAACAGATATATTAGCAAAACCTTCTGAAACTTCGAAATTTGCCTGGAGGAATGACAGTGGGACTTCTGAAACAAATTGCAACTCGCAGCCCTCACAAAAACAGCCATAACTAAACTCCTCCACAGTTCAACATGGCCAAAATAATAAGCTCTCCACCCACTAGATACTAGCTGAAAATAATGGAAGACCTCCTCATCTACATCAATAGGAATTTTGTATGCCACACAGATATAATATCACTCCCTTCAGCCTAGAAACTGTTGCTAGAAGGAATGCATAAACTCCTTAAAGAAGTATTTCTACGCATCACGCGAACCCGGCCCTGCTGACATTTAGACCAGGACTCGCAACTGGCAATGATGCCGGAAACCAACGGAAGATCATTACAACCAGGGAAAGGGAGGAAGGTCACACACGACAGGAAACGAAACAGCCATACTACCCAAGATAATGCAACAAAATATCTGTGAAAAATATAACTTCAAATTCAGTCTACCAATTTAATTGTCAACTCAATTCAGATTTATTTCACACTTTTCTTACATTACAAACATGCAATTTCAAGCATATAATAATTCAAAGCAATAAATGCTTTTCCTTTCTAACTAAACAATTTTGAATGTGTAAAATACAAAACTCCACATGAGCCAAAGCTCGTCTGTGAGATATTAAATTTGAAAACATGAAATAGTTTATAGGAACAGTGTTAACTTATTTCTCACGGACATATAACAAACATTAACATAGTGACTCAAATGCATATTTAAGTGCTATAATCAAGCGAGGAGTAATCACTATAATTGATTTTCTACATTTTATCGGGTACCCATTTCATAATTAATTTTAAAATGGTAAGATTTCTTTTATTCTTTATGGTATTAGGTAAACAGTTCAATACTTTGGGAGCCTGGCCTACATAATACTTACAAACAACCGTTTTTCTAGGAGAAACCACATTTAAAACACCACTGTGGAATTTTAATGAACACCTTTACACTTGAATCATCACAATCATTGACAATACATGTTAACAAGCGGTTATTAAATAATTTCGGACTTCTAAATTTTGTATTGAACTATAATAATTCCGAATACTATCAAACTTTCATTTTTTGAGCATGAACCTCAATACATAATTTGAAGATTATGAATGGGTGAACCATGAAACCATGAAATAGTACTTGCTCCAAATAAGATGTTTCCAAGAATTATATATTACTTTTAACTTGGATAAATTCAAAAGCTTCAAATATGTTCTTATATGCCTAATATTCAAGCTTTTTACTGTACTTTTTACATGCAATTTCCATGTGAGGTTAACTATCTATAAATACTGGTTTTGATAGATATGATTCAATTTCGACAGATAAAGTTCTCCCAATACTTAGTAATTTATTTTCTGGAACTTATGCAACATATCTACAATGCTCTACCATATTATACCGAAATTCCGGACTGCTGTTATAAAACCTTGAATGCGCAGGTTCAGTGCAGCTTGGAGAACACTTCCGATTCATCCCCCTTTCCCTGCATCTTTGGGGCATGCCTGGTCTGCACTTGCCCTTGTCAACCCCGTGCAGGCCACATATGCACCCACCAATCAAGTACACTGCATCTATATCTCATCCTGCTGCCAGGAAAGTATCTGCCTGATGACATGCCGAAGTGGATGGAACGAGTGTCGCAATGCTTGGTCACCAAAATCTTGTATAGGCAACTGGCTATACAAGATATATGCACTATTAGCAAGAAGTTTAGAATTACAACCAGTTACTCATACCACAGAGGCAGCAAAATGCAACAACACTGCGCTTAAGAACTACCACCAAGTGAGAAGCAACAATACCAGACCGGAATTGTCCTCCTTGAACAACCAACGAAGCAACCTCTGAAAAACAAAGAAAATGCAGGTATGACTATTTAACCTAAACTTCACCGCATTGATCTATGACAATCAATTACCACATTACTGTCAATAAGCCGATTGTTTATTGCAATAACACGACCAGTTCGGCACCTACAGTGTTAATTGAGTTAACTTAATCTATCTTTAATTCAACACAGTGCGTTTTACCCTTTATATTTAAAATAAAGACATTCCTATGATTGTTTAGATTAGTATTAAAAAAAGTTAATTTTGTTCTCATGACCTTCAGCCACGGGCAAGAGAAGTCCCTAATTAAATTTAATTAATTCAGGAGAGGAAAGCAGCTTCATTGTTCTAATGCCCTCTCTTTGACATTGTAAGTATGTTCATCATCATCCTCAAGCAGCCATGGGCTACAAAGGTCCAACCAGACCGTGCAATTTAGTTCTCCAAGCAAGTCTATCCTGAGCTACATCTACTGCATCTGGCCAGTGCACACCAATTCTAACAAGGTCCTGTTTGACATTGTCTGCCCACTGCATCTTAGGTCTCCCCTTCTTTCTGAGGCAGTTAGGCACACTGTTCATAACCCTATTCACCAATCTATAATTATTCATACGGTCAACATGGCCAAACCAATGGAGTCTCTCTCTGCACAATATGCTGCTTAAAGGAGGTTGCAAACTCCTTTGCCTAACCTCATCATTAGTTACAAAGTTGAACCACCTAATGCCCAAGATACTGCGTAAGCATCTGGAATCAAAAGCATCTAGTTCCCTGTTATCTTGTTTACACAGCGTCCAAGTTTCACTATCATAAACTAACCCTAGAAAAAACCAAACTATTATACAGTCTAATTTTAGTCTTTAGGTGTATACACCTATTTCTCCACACTCTCCATAGATTCTTAAATGTCCCGGCAGCAATCCCTATTCGTCTGTTAATCTCATGCCGCACATAACCATTATCTGTTACATAGCTCCCAAGATAATTAAACTGTGACACCTGCTCAAGACTGCAACCATTCAGATTAACTGAATCAGCCTGCCTGACCAATTTTCGTCACTTTAGTTTTCGCTCTGTTTATAACCAAACCTACTCTACTACCAGTTTCATCAACAGCTCGAATGAAAGAGTTCATCTCATCATTTGCCAAAAGGGCTAAATCATCAGCATAATCTAAATCAGAAATTTTTGTATCTCCAGCCCATTTAAGGCCAAAATCTTTCCCTTGAAGTGAATTTCACATAACATAATCAATAACCAAACTAAAGAGAAAGGGAGACAAAATGCACCCTTGTCGAACACCAGAAGTAATGTTAAACCAATTGCTACAAGCCTTACCAACTCTCACACATGACTCAGTGTTATTATAGAGAGCTTTCATTATGTTAACTAACTTGTCAGGTATACCATATGATCTCACAATCAACCACAAATTATGGCGATCAACAGAGTCGAAAGCCTTTTTGAAATCAACAAAGCTAGCAACCAAAGGTTTCTGAAACTAAACATTTCTCAAGAATCTGCCTAAGTGAAAATATCTGATCCACACATCCCCTACCACTTCTGAATCCACATTGCTCATCACACAATTGACTGTCAACCAGATTCTTAATTCTATTAAGCCCAATCATGGAAAGAACTAAAAGGTATTGCCGATTTCCTTGTTAACATTCCTATTTGCTGAAGCAACCTTCTGTTTTAAGCTCAAAAGATTGATTTGAACTATTATCAACAAATATTTCCTTAAATTTTCAAAAATCTCCTAAAAATTAACAAAAAAAACCCTGCTATTTTTAAAAACGATAGATTTTGGAAGTAATTACAAAATACATACCGCAATTTTTTTTTTCCATTTCACACTCTTTTCTGTCATAAACCTATTTCAGTATTCTCGGTTATTTTTATCATTTTTACCAGCATTCTATGCACCTTTCCTACTCTTAAAATCGAAACTGAAACTAAGCACATCCTTAGAAATTCTGGTTGCAGCTTCATTTAATGAATTATGTTTCACTGAAGCAAACAAGACGCAGATGGTCATATATGCTATCTCCGTTCCATGTGCTATAAGTGTTTTTTACAGTTTTGGTCCAGCATATTGGATACCCTTTGTAAAGCTAATATTTACTATTTTATTACTATAATATTTACTATTTACTTTATTTATTTTCGGAAATTAGCGATGTTTTGGCCGATTGATAAGTATTGATTTTTTCGCAGCTATGCTACATCATATGGCCAGCCTACAACTTGCTGTGGATATTTTAACATTTCATTAGGCTATATGTTAATTTTTTTATTTCATTATTTATTATTTTTCCAGTAAAACTTTGATCTGGTATCATTTTCTGAAACTAAATGAGGTCTTGGATATGGAAGCAAATTCATTTCTGCAAATTTATTCCTGTTAGTTAGCGATCTTTTGATAGGCTGATTTATCGATCTTTCTGAGTTATACTAGATTGGAGGCTGGTTAAAAGTTGTTGCAGATATTTTATTTAACATCCCATTAGATTATATGCAATTTTACTTCTTTTACTTCTTGTTTTTTGTAAAAAAAACTTTGAGCTTCTACCGTTTTCTGAAAATGAATGTCTTGGATACAGAAGCAAAATAGACTTCCTTGCTACAGAATTTGGCCATCATTTGGGAGGGCAATTTCGGAAAGGGCTGGTGCTTGGTGCACAAACCTTTCTGCACTTAGCCAAGATCACCAAACTTCAACACCCAAAGAAAAAATTCATAATGTTTAGTTAATAAAAAGCAGCCAAGGAAGTTTTTTCTATTTCATAACCAGTTCAGAAAATTCTGTGAATGTGAGAAGTCCAAATCACTTTGTATAACACTGGCCGTGTTTAAATATATGATACTGAAAAGAATCATTAAAAGAAATAAAAGTCATATTCCAGATTGAATATTCTATTATTCAGGAAGAAATCTCCTTTCGATAAATATATAATTTAACTATTCTTATTCAGCAGATTTTCCAAAATGAAACCTTAATTGTATAGTGTGATCTTTTTTTTTCACAATATCACATCGAAAAAAGCTTATTAAAATCAATATGCTTGCAAATTTGTTTATATTATTTATTTTCATAAAATTCGTAATTAAATTCTGTTTATAATAAAATTCTGTTTGATATATAAATAAAAATAAAATAAATACCCCCTTAAGCAGCTGCTTGCCACAGAGGTCTGACAGGAGCCTGTCAGTTTAAATGCCATAGCAGAAGGTCTGTGAGGATGGCAGGACCTCAGCAGAAAAACAACACACACAACCATGTCTTACCCGGGACTCGAACCCAGGTCCCTTAATATGACCTATTTCCATTTATTTGTTTGTTTTTTTTTAAATTCTAAAGTTGACTTGTTTACCTAACTCAGCACAGTTGGCTAAAAGCCTGGAATTTTCTTAAAGTACGGTACCGAGAAAAAAATTACAAAATGAGAAAAACATTTAAAAACCAAAAAAATTTTTTTTTTGCTATTCAGAAATACATAGTCATTCTATTCATGTACATTGTAATCATTTCTGTCAATTAGTTATTTTTTAATAAATTTTTATTTATGTTGCCAGATGCATTTTTTTGCTACATGACTCTAAAAAAAAGTCCTATTTGAATATAACATATCTTTTTTGTTAAATACTTGATTTTCAGAAAATCCAGAATAAATGCTGATTAATTTGGCATACAACATGCCATAATTCCTTTCATTAGTTATTTGGCAAAATAGTTCTGAAGTTTTTTTTTGGCTGAGCATAGTGAGAAAATAGCTTGGCCCCTAGATGAAAACCTGTTTTTCAGGCTGGACACTGGAAGGGTTAAAACAATTTTGTTAATGTCATTAAAACAAATCAGATTATTCTTACTACACTGTATTTTCTATATGAGCAAAATTTCCATCGAACAAGTTCATGTCCAAAAAGGAATTTTCTTTTGACAACACAGATGTACAAATATAAAAACCGATTGGGCAAATAAAAAGTACATTTCACCCCAGCCCCTCCTCAATAAAATATGTAGTTAAATCTGAACTCGTTTGAAATAATAATTCGTTTCTATATGGAGCATAAATGTTCATGGCCAAAAAGAAATTTTTATTTGACAGTGCAGTGCATGAATGTAAAATTGGAGTGGGCATATAAGTACCCTCTTCCCCCATACAAAAAATATGTAGTTATATCTGAACTGGTTTGGAATAATAATTCCTATTTCAGTTTCAGTGAAGGAGAGCTGTGTATATCTTTGCAATCCCCAGTGATGATGCACAGAACTGGCCAGGTCTAGCACCTAACGTATGGCCCCGCCTTCTCTTGGTGCAGGCTGTTAGTACCTTTAAAGAGATAAATTCTCTTTTGGAAAGGAATGGAAGGGAATGGAAGGGGAGGGCTGCCAGTTCAATGTGGCCGACTGATCTGCTCCTCTATGGCCAGTTTATTTCTTTTTTTCAACTCTGCTGAGAAGTGGCCAACTTCACAGGGTTCTGGTGCTAACCTGGTGCTACTAGACTGGACTTGTTTATGTATTTGAACTTGAATATGAATACTGGATTTGCTGCACTGGTGGGAGAATCTGCAGTTGTGTTTTCTGTTTGTTTGTGGGTGGTTAATCCTAAGTGAACAGAGGCATGTGATACCTTATATCAACTGGTAGATAATCCTGATCAGAGGCCATCGCAGGTATCTGAACCCTCACTTAGCTAGTTTAACATTGTCAATCCTAAACTGGAGTAATATGTCTCAGGCAGGTCTATGGTTCCTGAAAAGGTGGTGCCTGAAGTTCCTACCAACATCGGTGACTTCAGCCTTTAGTGGAGGAAGAACAGGTGTTTGCCCGATGCTTGCGATCAGGGGGTTGTTTGATATTGTTGCCCTACCTCTCTCAATAAACCTAGTTTATGTAAATATCCTACTAATCACTTTCTCTCTGTAGGTACTTGGAATATGAGGATCTTACAAAGAGATTATTCTCTTGATGTCCTCATGCAAGAATACCAGCATTATAACCCAGATATTCTAGGCTTGCAACAAACCAGATCGACAGCTAAAGGTCAGATGCTTAAAAATAACTTTAAACTTCTCTTTTCAGGGTTGGGTTGTTTTACCTCTCAGCACTTTTTTGCACACAATGGACTAAACGGCGAAGTCACAAGGACCCCAAAAGCTCAGAGAAGGTTGGGGGAGGGGACCCACTGGACAGATGTTGGGAGACAGGTGGTAGCCTCCTCTCAAGGCCATTGAGCATGTTCTTTAACATGCACAGGGTATGGCTCTCCTGCACATGGGGCCATGGCTTAATGTCCCATCGAATGGGAGGTGGCCTTTCTAAACCCATTGGTGTCCCCTACTGACCATTGGCAGGGCAAGGAGTTTTGCAGAGATAAATCTCAAAGCTGACCTAGCTGGAACTCGAACCTTGGAACTACAGATTACGAGCCACTCTGCCCCATCTCTTTTCAGGGAGGGAGGATGGAAAGTATCTCCAAGGTGTAGGTTTGCTTCTCAGCAGACACACCAGTGATTCTTCTAGGATATGACTGCATTAATAGATGATTTCATATGACAAAATTTAAAACAAAAATTAAAAACTTGAATATCATCTGTTGTTATGCCTCCAAGGAGGACTCTGATGAGAACAAGAAGGATACGTTTCACAGCCAGCTTCAGGATATTTTGAATTCTGTAAAGAAAGGTGATATTTTCCTTTGGCACTGGTAGTTCCAATGGCAATGGAGAACGTCTTCTACAGGTAAGTAAACTTAATGGTTTGCGAATAACTAACACATACTGCAAACAATGAGACATTTATAAATATACATGGGTTTCACCTGATGGGTTGCACAGGAATATGAGAGATTATATATTTTAATAAACAGCAAATGGTCAGTTAGTTCAGTTAGGAATACTAGATCATACAGGGGAGTCAAAATTGGGTCTGACCATTACCTGGTCAAAAGTGTCTTCCAGCTGAAGCTTAAGAAATGTTGTGCTAAGGGTTAAGAAAATTAGCTTTAATACCGAATGTCTGAAAGATCTAGATGTAGCGAAAGCATCCCATGATAGGCAACTTAGTAATTACGACAATCATGGTTTGCTTATTGCTGAAGTTGATAAAGAATGGGATCAGTTTAAACAGGCTTTTTTGAAATAACAGTACTCTTTTGGGTAAAAGGGAACAGAGGAAGCAAAATTATTTCAGTGATAAGGATATGCAATGTATTTCTGAAAGAAGGAAGTGCAGGAATCAACACCCTGCTAGTCCTAACAGAAGGCATTACAACAAGCTTAACAAACAAGTTAATGATCAGTTAGGTGCTGATAAGAATCTTTGGTTTGATAGCTTGGCTGACAAAGCAGAGGAAGCAGTTAGATAGCACAACAGTAGGGGTTGTACCAGATTCTTAATGCTTTATGTGGAAAGAAACAGAGATACACAGGGATTGAGGGATAAATATTGCAAGGTGGCTGAAGGTGAGGAATCTATGATCGCTAGGTGGGATGAGCATTTCAGAGTTGTTCTAAATAATGTGATTATTTCTACTCCCATTGTTTGTAATGAGGATAGATGCATTACTGGCTTTAATGATGGCCCTATATCACATTCCTAAGTCACTTTGGCTATCTCTAAATTAAAACTGCATAAATCCTCAGGGTTGGATGAAATCACCACTGAAATGCTTAAAGTTGTGAATATTTGTATTGCCACTGAAATTTTGAATATTTTTTATGATAAAGGGTGTTGTTTCTAAGGATTTTACCAGAGCTATTATTATCATCCCTATTTTTAAAAATTGCAATCGCAGTTCTTGTGATAATTGTAGGGGTATCAGCCTACTTTCTGTTCCAGGTAAAGTTCTTTGCATTATTGTGCTTAACAGAATTAAGAATCTGGTTGACAGGAAATTGCATGATGAGCAATGTGGATTCAGAAGTGGTAGGGGATGTGTGGATCAGATATTTTCACTTAGGCAGATTCTTAAGAAATGTTTAGAATTTCAGTAACCTTCCTTTGCTAGCTTTGTTGATTTTAAAAGAGGCTTTCAACTCTGTTGATTGTCATAATTTGTTTTTGATTGTGAGGTCATATGGTATACCAGACAAGTTAGTTAACATAATGAAAGCTCTCTATAATAACACTGAGTCGTGTGTGAGAGTTGGCAAGGCTTGTAGTAATTGGTTTAGCATTACTTCTGGTGTTCAACAAGCGTACATTTTGTCTCCTTTTCTCTTTAGCTTGGTTATTGATTATGTTATGTGAAATTCACTTCAAGGGAAAGATTTTGGCCTTACCATTTAAGGGAAAAAGATTTTGACCTTACCATTAAGCAAAAGATTTTGGCTTTACCATTAAGGCAGTGATGTTCTAAACAATGTGGTTAGTTCTACTCCCATTGTTTGCAATGATAACAGAGGTCTTGGTGGCTTTAATGTTGGCCCTATAACACAATCTGAAGTTATTTTAGCTATTTCCAAACTTAAACTTCATAAATCCCCAGGGGTAGATGAAATTACTGCTGAAATGCTTAGAGATGGGAATGATTTGGTTACCACTTGGATGATTGAAATTTTGAATATCATTTATGATAAAGGCATGGTTCCTAAGGATTTTATCAGAGCTATTGTTATCCCTATTTTCAAAAAAGGCGATCGCAGTTCTTGTGATAACTATAGGGATATCAGCCTACTTTCTGCTCCAGGGAAAGTTCTTTGCATGATTGTGCTCGATAGAATTAAGAATCTGGTTGATGGACAATTGCATGATGAGCAGTAAGGATTCAAAAGTGGCAGGGATGTATAGATAAGATTTTTTTGCTTAGGCAGATTCTTGAAAAATGTTTAGAGTTTCAGAAACCTTTGGTTGCTAGCTATGTTGATTTTAAAAAGGCTTTCGACTCTGTTGATCGTCATAATTTATGGCTGATTGTGAGATCATATGGTATACTAGACAAGTTAGTTAACATAATGAAAGCTCTCTATAATAACACTGATTCATGTGTGAGAGTTGGTAAGGCTTGTAGCAATTGGTTTAGCATTACTTCTGGTGTTCGACAAGGGTGCATTTTGTCTCCTTTTCTCTTTAGTTTGGTTATTGATTATGTTACATGAAATTCACTTCAAGGAAAAGATTTTGGCCTTAAATGGGCTGGAGATACGAAAATTTCTGATTTAGCCCTTTTTGAAGAAGCAGTTAGACAGCACAACAGAAGAGAGATGTACCAGATAGTTAATGTTTTGCGTGGTAGAAAACCGACAGGTACACAGGGATTGAAGGATAAACAAGGTAAGGTTATAGAAGGTGAGGATTCTGTCATGGCTAGGTGGGCTGAGCATTTCAGTGAAGTTCTAAACAATGTGGTTAGTTCTACTCCCATTGTTTGCAATGATGATATATGCATTGGTGGTTTTAATGTTGGCCCTATAACACAATCTGAAGTTATTTTGGCCGTTTCTAAACTTAAACTTCATAAATCCCCAGGGGTAGATGAAATTACTGCTGAAATACTTAGAGCTGGGAATATTTTGGTTACCAGATGGATGACTGAAATTTTAAATATCTTTTATGATAAAGGCATGGTTCCTAAGGATTTTACCAGAGCTATTATTATCCCTATTTTTAAAACAGGTGATTGCAATCCTTGTGATAACTATAGGGGTATTTCTGCTCCAGGTAAAGTTCTTTACATGACTGTGCTTAATAGAATTAAGAATCTGGTTGACAGTCAATTGCGTGATGAGCAATGTGGATTCAGAAGTGGTAGGGGATGTGTGGATCAGATATTTTCACTTAGGCAGATTCTTGAGAAATGTTTCAGAGTTTCAGGAACCTTTGCTTGCTAGCGTTGTTTATTTCAAAAAGACTTTCGACTCTGTTGATCGTCATAATTTGTGGTTGATTGTGAAATCATATTGTATACCTGACAAGTTAGTTAACATAATGAAAGCTCTCTATAATAACACTGAGTCGTGTGTGAGTGTTGGTAAGGCTTGTAGCAATTGGTTTAGCATTACTTCTGGTGTTTGACAAGGGTGCATTTGTCTCCTTTTCTCTTTAGTTTGGTTATTGATTATGTTATGTGAAATTCACTGCAAGGGAAAGATTTTGGCCTTAAATGGGCTGGAGATACGAAAATTTCTGATTTAAATTATGCAGATGATTTGGCCCTGTTGGCTAATAATGTTGATGACTATTTGGTGATAAACAGAGATAAAACTAAAGTGATGAAAATTGGCCAGGTAGATGGTGCTTCAGTTCCCCTGAATGGTTGCACTCTTGAGCAAGTGTCTCAGTTTAATTATCTTGGGAGCTATGTAACAGATACTGGTGATGTGCAGCATGAGATAAATAGAAGAATATGGATTGCCACTGGGACTTTTAAGAATCTATGGACAGTATGGAAAAAATAGGTGTGTACACCTAAAGACTAAAATTAGGCTGTATAATAATAGTTTGGTTCTTTCTAAGGTTAGTTGTGGTAGTGAAACATGGACCCTTTGTAAGCAGGATAACAAGAAATTTGATGCCTTTTATTCTAGATGCTTACACAGTTTCTTGGGCATTAGATGGTTCGACTTTGTAAGTAGATGAGGTTAGAAGGAGTCTTTAACCTCTTCCGAATATTGTATATGGTGTATTTATGCTAGAAATTTGAAATTTTAGTGGTGGAATGTGAAGGTCATGAAATTTCTACTGTAAACAATGAGTTGGCACTTTAAACCCAGGAGAGTGGGAAAACACAACTTTTTGTTTTAGCAGATAGTTTGTTTGCTTATAGAGATAAATGAAAAATTATTTTTTGGGTTTGATAGGAATTGGTGAAATATTATGAATCATTCTTTTGAAATCTTCCTAGAGCTATAATTAAGCCCTTTAAACAGCAGAAAAATTTGAAAATTCCAAAATTTAAAACAAATGTTGCAAACAATATATTTATGCTAGAAATGTGAAATTTTGGTAGTAGAATTGAAGATCAGGGAATTTTCTTTGCCAACAATGAGTTGGCGCCTTATACCCAGGAAAGTGGGGAAAAACTCTTTTTGTTTCAGCAGATAACACTAGACAACAAATTTAAACTTTTTTTTTTATAATATTGGTCAAATAGGATGTTTTTAAGAAATTTTGGGGTGCTGAAACCAGATATGGCTGTAAAAAATCTGCAGCACGTACAGTTTTTTTTAAAAATTACAAATTGATGTATTTCAATGAATATGCATATCTGGGAAATACAAATAAATGTGACTATTTTATTAAATTGCAACTTAAAACTCATTAATTACATGATTACAGTGAAAAAAAATTAGAAATATCATAGTTATAGACAACTGAATATAAAGTATCAAATGAAATAATATTGAAATGCAAAATAAGAAAATATGGGCAAGGATCTTTTATACTTACAAGAAGTTCATTTTTGCCTTGTATGTGCTGAAGTATCTTCCTTCTGCAAGAACCAGCAGTAGTCACCCATCATTACTGGGTCCCACCTGCCTTGGTATCTCTTCTCCATGGTCAGGATATCATGGTGAAGTCTTTCCCTTTGCTCTTCACTGATAGCTTCTAAGTTCTTGGGAAAGAAGTGAGATGCGAGTGTAAGAAATGGATCTTCAAAGACATTCGGCAGCCAAGATTTTCATAGTTTTCGAGAAGATCTTGAATGAGCAAATGGTAGTTTTCCTCTTTGTGATTCCCCAGAAAACCCTGGACTACAGATGTGAATGATTTCCATGCAGAGTGGTCCTTCATATTCAGTTTTTCTTCAAAGACAGTTTCATTCAGTAGCTTCCTGATCTGAGGACCAACAAAGATCCCTTCTTTTAGTTAGGCATCACTTAGTTTTGGAAATATTTCCTTCAAGTGCAAAATCCCTTTACCAGTTTTGTCTATAGCCTTTACAAAGTTTTTCATAAGCCCCAGTTTGATGTGTAGTGGTGGGAGCAGAACATTAGAGGGGTCAACTAGAGGCTTATACCTCACATTACTCTTTCCAGGAATAAAAACATCTCTTTTAGGCCAGTCTTTTGTAGTATTCCTTTCGGCCCTACTGTCCCACAAACACAGGAAACAGCAAAATTTTGTGAAGTCTCCCTGAAGCTGGAGCAAGAGAGATGACTTTTAGGTCACCACATATTGTCCACTTAAACTGGTCATATTTTATAGCAGTGAGCATTTTTTCCATGCTTCCATAAGTTTCCTTCATTCCCACAGCATGGAATTGGAATGGAAAGGTTTTTGGCTTCCTTTATGCAAAAGGACAGCTTTTAAGCTGAATTTTGACAAATCTATAAATAGACTCCATTCCTTAGGGTCGTGAGTTGTTCCATTTTCTTTCATCAGCCCTGAAATATCTGTGCAGAAACACAAACCATCTTGTATCTCATAATAAGCAGATAAAGCCAAATTTCTCTTTCTGAACAGAGAAACTCGGGTACCCTTGGCCAGAAGATTTCACTCTTGAGGTCACCTCAGCTTGTTGTTTGGAAAGTCCTAGGTTTCAAATAAGATCATTCAGTTCATTTTGCTGAATCAGATGAGGCTTCTAACTTTTTAGGAGTGTGTGTAGGATCAGGATCTGTATGTGCTTTAAAATCTTCATCTGATGAATGTGAATCAATCTCCTCCCAGTTGGTTGGAGGTGTTGGTATAGGAAGATCTTCTCCATGAGGAATGGCTGAAGGCACATTTGGATATTGTATTTTGCTTTTGTTCTTTTTTGAAAAGCCCAACACTTTAGTTAACAAAAAATAACAATCAAGCAAGTGACTAGTTGGCTTATGCCAAACCATTGGAACTGCAAAGGACATGGATTTTATCTGAGCTTTCAACCGTTCACTCAGGCCAACAAAGCACGAAATGCAGCACACATGTGGAGCCCATGTTTTGTCCTGATCTCCAACATGACATCCAAAATACAAATTATAGATTTTCTTCACAATCTTTGTCAAAGAAAGATCCTGGGATTTGAAAACATAATTTCCACACATATAACAAAACTTACCTGGCACATTAACACATCCACGATGCCTTTGTGCCATTTAAATGCAAAAATTAACTCTTCAACCTACAGCACGTTCCTCCTACAATGAAAACAACAAGAATGGCAGTCTGAGGTTAGGTTACTGTTACATGTTTTCTCCCACTTGGCAATCAGTGTTGCTAGCCACAAAAAGTAAAATATCTAGTATCCTTCCAGTTACCTGGAGGTGTTGGTATAGGAAGATCTTAATAGGAGTCAAAATGACCAATAACATAAAAATGTGATGTACTAGCGATTTTTTAAGGCTAGAATCTGAAATCAGCATCTGAAAAATAGTTAAAGGCAGCTACAATTGTTCATGTTATAAAAACTTTGCAAACCAGTGTAATTGTTTGTATTTAGAGATAAATGAAAAAGATCTTTTTTTGGGTTTAGATAGGAATTGTTAAAATATTATGATTCACACTTTTGGAATCTTTTTCAAACACTATAATTGCACCTTCTAACAGTGAAAAAGATTGAAAATCACACAAAAAATTTCAAACAAATGTTGCAACGATGTATTAATGGTAGAAATATGAAATTTTGGTGGTGGAATGTGAATGTCATGAAATTTTCATTGGAAACAATGAAAATTATAATTCGAAAAATGCGAATTATATTTTGTTAGTACCAATCAAGATAAAAAAGTTTTCTATCTTGATTGGTACTAATGAAATATTATTTGCATTTTTCAAATAGTAGTTTTAATATATATCTTTACAGATTACTAAATATGAAACAGCAGAGCTATTAATGAGTTTTACAAATATGTATAGAATTGAAATTTGAAAAATTAGTGGTAGCTTTTAAGAGATATTCCACTGACAGCAATAATTTACCAACTTTTCTGAGAGAGGTGTGGGAAATACAACTTTTTTAAATTTAAGAATTAAAAAACGAATATTTTTATGCTGTATAATTACTAATAAAATACTACTTGTATTTTTCCCATCATCTGCTAGCTCAAATTAAAACTTTTAAGGAATGAAACAGTAAGTAAAGGAAAAACTTCATTCTCTTTGAAAACTAAATTCTCATATGTGCCAGAGGTGATATACATTCCTCTAGTTTAAATTTTACAATCACAAAGGAAGTAATGTAATCAAATGGATGTGTGAATTTTAATGATAAACTAACACAGTTTCGTTACCAGTTATACTGTAAAAATTAATGTAATAAATTAACATTATACGTAGTATATATTTAATAATATTAAATATGCAGTAAGATTTAAAGATCAAATTATCCATTTCCAAATGAAAAAAAATTTCTTCCCAGTTTTTGTGCTCTAGTAATAAATACTCTTAAATTATCCAGGTATCAGGAGATTTCCACATTATGTGAATGGAAAGTTATATTTGGAGTTCCCTAACTCTAAAATAACCATTTTGTAGCAAAATGTCATAGCCAACAAACTGAAAATATTTAAAATACATCTCCAAATCCCATTTTTTTTTACATTATTATCACTGTGCTTTCCATGAATATATATTCACTTGGTGTGGGCAACTCCAATTGAAATAACAGTAGTTGATTCTTCCTTGCCAGAAGTCTATGGTGCAACAAGTTCAGTTTAGAAAGCATATTGCAATCCTCATGCTGATTTGTGCATACAAGACAATGAACTACAGAAGAGTCAATAATTATTTTGTATCAAGTATAAGATCCTTTTCATCCCTTAGAGGAGATAATCATATTTCCAAAAAAAAAAAATAATAATAGATACAAACCCTAACATCTATAAGCATAAGATATAGTCTTTGGATTCACAAGAGATCTTATTAAATAAATGAACATGTGAAAAGAACATGATTTATAATAAATATCAACATACAGATAAGATACACCTTATTTTTAGAAATTATAAGAACAGACCAGAACATCATAGATTTCTACATCTTTATAAATCAAATATAAGAAATGATCATTTTTGAGAACTATATAAGAGAAAATTGCAATTTCAGATAAAAGTGAAAGAATCTAATTTGAACATAAAAAACCAGTAAGCCATATGAAACTAAATTTTCAGTATTTTAAATTAAAAGTAAATAACAATTTACTAATTTTTATGAGCTACAGAAAAAAAGTTTACTATATTAAAAAAAAACTATACCTTTCTTTCTGCTGCATAAGAATATGTATATATGCCATCTGCATCATTAAATACCATATAATTATTTAAGGGGTTGTTGCAGCTGTAAATGCAAAACACTAATTAGGAAAACTTAATAAATAGGCTGATTTTATATGCAATTACAAAATTAGTCACTAATAATGGAAAGCTCTGGAATATAGTATTAATTGGTATAAAATTATACTAAATATATAGCACCTACTTAACAATAACACATTTTAGCAAAATCTTCAAACAAATATATATGGTTGGGGGGGAAAATGGCTTAAATCAGAAAAATTTTTCAGGAAGGTTCTTTGGAGCTCTTTAATAATGCTAATCTTTTCAATTTAGTCTTCAAATTAATATATCAGAAATTAATAAACTTTTGCAATCCTTCAAACTGCCATTAGCACAATCCATATTATGATATTCTCATTGAGTGTTTTACATTTAGAACATTCTCCAGCTAGCTAGCTGACAACTATGTGAATCGAATGTAAGCAAGTTAATTAACTTGTTTACATTCGATTCACTAATCTCTTGTTTTTAGTCAAGTTAGTAGTTTTGTTAAATGATGTCAGATGTCGAGGATACTTTTTTTATTAGAGGATTTCAGTGATTTGCATGAAAGTACACCCCTATATGTTTTTGCTTCATTTCAGTATATTTTGCAATTTAAAAGTGTTTCAATGTTCCTAAATTATTTTTATCTATTATCAGATATATTTCATAAACTGATATGAAGGGGAAAATATTTTATACCCTCAATCATATGATTACCATACAGAAGGAAACGTCTGATTTTGGCTCGAAACTTTTAGTGTGTCAGTCTAAAGGATATAAATTTTTACACATTTTTTTTTTTATTTTCTTTTACTAATTTCTCATTAATTATAGTTCTTAAAAGATAAACGTTTCTTAAAGATAAATAAAAGAATAAAATGTATTCACAAAATTGTCTCGTTTGTGCAGTAGTATCGAGTTGGTTGTGGTGATGCTGCAACTACTGGGGTCTGGGTTCAAGCACTCGGATGGCACTATCATTTGTTATTTTAACCTGCAAATAAGCTAGTAGCTTTATGGTTCTGATCATAAATTGAAAAAAAAATTATATTATTTTTATGGTTTAATATATATATACAGGGGGTATCTGTTCATGAGCTTCTAAACAGGTGGGGCCAGTAAATGTGCATATAGAGAGGGAAACCAACTTGTAGCTAGATAACATGAGATGAGTTAAAATTAAGTGGGGTGGGGAGAGGGGATAAATACGATATAAAATTAAAATTAGTATAAATAGAATATTTTATTTTTGCTAAATTTTTAGAATTAGAATGCTTTAAAAACAAAACAACCCACACAAAAATATTACATCTTAATTTTCCATTTTTTTTTCTCCCAACTATGCAGCTGAGTGTATTCTGTATGAGATTGAAAAATCTCTTATCTCTTAACTAAAATATTTTGGTGGAACCAATTAAATCATTATAAACAATAAAACTTCTCTTATGCAGAAATGGAAAACAAATTAACACACAACCCTGAATTTATTGGATTTCTAATTGTTAGCACTCAAAAGGGAAGATCAAGAACTTCTAAATTTGCTCTAGGAAATTGGATAGCTATTCCCGACCAAATCCTTTTAATAAAAGCAAGCAACTTTTGTTACAGGAAAAGATCTAGACCCATACAAAAATGTTTTCTTTAATGCTTGGGGCACAGAGAAGATGAGAAACTGCCTAGTAATGGTTTTCCTATCAGTATCCTTGGGCAACTTTGAAGAATAGAACCATTAGTTCAAATAAATAACAATGACCATGGTATGTTTTGCCTTCTGTTATCTTTATATTGCATCAATTTTACCTTTTGTATTAAGTCTGACTAAATATAATATATTCACCAAAGAGCCAAAACATTATGACCACCTGCCTAATATGATGTTGGTCCTCCATGTGCTGCCAAAACAGCTCTTACCTGGCGACGCAGATTGGATATACTGTTTCAACACAAACCACAGATGCTCGATTGGTGGATTGATGTCTGGGAAATTTGGAGGCCAGGGCAATACCTGGAAGTCTTCCTCATGTTCCACGAACCATTTTCGAACAATCTGGGCAATGTGGCATGGCACATTATCCTGCTGAAAGAAAGCACTACTAGAGGGATATACCGTTACCATGAAAGGATGTACCTGGTCCGCAATGATGTTTAGGTAGGTGGTAGATGTCACAGTTTACTACACATGAATGACTGGACCCAGGACATGAATGACTGGACCCAATGACTGGACCAGCAGAACATTGCCCAAAGCATTACACTTCCTCCATCGGCTTGTTTTCATCCCACAGTGCATCCTGGTGCCAATACTTACCCAGGTAAATGACACACACATACTCAACTATCCACATGGTGCAACAAGAAATGAGATTCATTGGACCAGACGACCTTCCAATCATTCAAGGTCCAGTTTTGATGCTCGCGTGCCCATTGTAGGTGCTTTTGACGGTGAACTGAGGTTAGCATGGGCACTTGGAGCGGTCTGTGGCTACACAGCCCCATTTTCAGTAGGATCCGATGTACTGTGTTGTGACACATTACTCCCATCACCAGCATTCAAATTATGGGCGAGTTTCACCACAGTAGCCCTTCTGTTAGCTCATACCATGCGGGATAGCCTTTGTTCACCTCTAACATCAGTGAGCTGTGGCCAGTCCACACTTGCCGGTGGTTCGTGGGTTTTCCTTCCTTGGACTACTTTTTGAAGGTACTAACCATGGCTGACCGTGAGCACCCCACAAGCCTTGCCATCTTGGAAATGCTCTGACCCAGTCATCTGGCCATTACAATTTGGCATTTGTCAAACTCACTTAAGTCTACTCCTTTTCCATCTGAAGAACAAGAGTAACATTGATTAACAAAGCTAAGTATCAGGTGTTATTTATAGCATTTCATGACCTTCACATGTGCTGTTGTTTACCTGCAGTTGCTTTGATTGCATATAGATGCACTGGTCATATTTTGGCTCTTTGGTATATATCATCACATAGAGCATATTTATCTTGTGGGTGGGTGCTATATCACCATTATCATGTGCAAAAGTTTGGGAATCCTTCTCTGGTGTTACACATCATTTTGTGGTAGCTAAGCATCGAACGTTCAATTTCAAAAGATCAACATTTGTAGCCTTACACCCATTTATTTCGTGAGTACCATATGTCACTTACTACAAATTAGAAGATTGTCTATAACTTTGGAATTTACATTTATCTCTCTTTATTGCAGAGTTAGAGGCCTAATTTGTCATTAGAGGACCTATAGTCACTGTCATTTGATCAGGTATGGTAACTTTCATATATACAGGGTGATTCAGAATTCATCATCAATATTTGGTGGGGAGGTAGGTAATAAGAAACGAAGGAGATTTCACATAGGAAAGCATGGGTGCATATGCCATGTAGTAGGACAAAATGACCCCAGTTCAATGATGGAAAGAACACATAAGAAGGAAGTGGTAAGGAAAAAACATTTATTATCTTACATGTAACATTTCTTTGCATTGGTTGTACAGACTTACAAGAGGTGCTCGAACTGCCGACCATGTGCTAGAATGCATGACTCACAACGGCGTTGCATGGACAGCCGGACCCTGTGGAAGATGCCTGGCATTTCCCGGATGTTTGAGGCAGCAACTGATATGCGTGCTACAAGATCCATAGCACTATCAACAGGGGTCTCGTACACCATGTTTTTCATAGCACCTCATACAAAGAAATCGATTGGAGATAAATCCGGTGAACGTGGTGGCCAAGAAACCTGTCCACCGCGGCCAATCCATTGACCACCAAACTGTCTGCATAGGTAAGCACGCACAGCATTTGCGAAATGTGCAGGAGCGCCATCATGCTGGAACCACATTCGCCGGAGACTACCATCAGGAACCTCGTTCAGAAGATCCGGTAACACAGTCTGAAGAAATGTTAGGTACTTGGCACCGTCCAAACGGGATGGTAGTAAATATGGGCCCAACAAACAGTCACCGACAATCCCAGTCCACACATTGACAGCAAAACGTTGTTGCGCAGCTCCAGGTCTTGTACCGTGTGGGTTCTGATGAGCCCACACATGCCAATTGTGTGTGTTGAAGACACCCTCTCGAGTGAACAACACCTCATCGGTGAAAAGAACATATGTTGGGAAATTGGGATCAACGGCTGTTCTCTGCATGAACCACTGACAAAAAATAACACGCTTGGGATGGTCGTCTGCTGCCAATAATTGCACTCTTTGCAGATGAAACGGATGTAACCCTTCATCGTGTAATATCCGCCACGCTGTTGCTTGCGAAATTCCAAACTGCCTAGCCATACCTCGTGTGCTAGCACCAGGTTGTTCCTCGATTTCCTGTAGGACAGCTTCCTCTACTGCTACTGTCTGTGCCGATCTGCGTCTCCCTCGATTAACATTACTAGCAGCAAACGATCCTGTTTCACGCAGTTGGTGATGAATACGTGAAAACATTTGATGCTGTGGCACACGGCGGTTTGGGAAGCGCGCTGCATACAATTGCCTGGCTCGAAGACATCTTTCTCCTGCCGCACCGTAAGTTACATGCATATCTGCACATTCATTCCACATATACCGGTTCATGTTACTTCTGCAAATTCACCTTGTCGAATGACAACTGACTGCACGCGTCAAAAAGCTGTGCTTCTGTATGAGAGGTGTGTACACACAGCGCCCTCTACACCACCATGCGTTCGTCTGCCCCCATACTTTCCTATGTGAAATCTCTTTCTTTTCTTATTCCCTTCCTCCCCACTAAATATTGATGATGAATTCTGAATCACCCTGAATATAGACCTAACTTTTGCACTTCAAGGACACTTCATAAAAAAAGATATTTGGGTGCTTCAGGACTTCCTTTTGAAAAACATTTAATATTCAAGAAATGAACAGTATAATTAAATAATTTCAACTGTATTTTTTTCTCATTTAATTTTCACTATTTCAGCTGCATTTAAAATTTAAGGTTAAACCTGAGTAAGGCCTAAATTACCATTTTTTGCTACATTCTTTCCATTGCCACAGTGATGTGTATGTGTATGTGTGTGCATTTCTTAGTTTACAACATTCTAAACTTAAAGTTCCTTTTCCATACCTAAAAAAAGTACCAAAAATCAAAAACAGTTTGATATTACCATTCTTTGCAAAAGTAACAGCTGGCTCAGACAATACATTCTCTCCTTTAATTGCATTTTTTAATTTCAATTGTTAATACTGTATATAACCAGGGGATATACTACGTCATTATGAGGAGTTGAGGTTTCAAACTGAAGGTAGCTGTATTAACATACATTTAGTTATCACACCAGCGTATTAACAATTGTATGCCAAAGTTGTTGATCTTTGCTTTAACAGAGCATTGGTTAGGTTGTTTTACCTCTGTAGTAGTTTTTGCACACAATAGGCTAAACAGCCAGGTCACAAGTACCCCGAAGGCTCAAAGAAGGTTGGTGTAGGAGACCTGCTGGAATACTGTTGGGATGGTAGCCTCCCATCAAGGCCATCCAGGGTATGGCTCTTCCACACACAGGGCAACGGCTTAATGTCACATCCAATGGACGGCGGCATTTCCAGGCCCTCTGTGTCTCCTACTGACTGTGGGTAGGGTGGGGAGTTTTGCAAGAGATAAATCTCAATGCTGACCCAGCTGGGGCTCAAACCCGGAAACTGCAGATTATGAGTCTGCCGCGCTACCAATTGAGCCACCCCAGCCCCCTTTAACAAAGCAAACAGGCCTTACCTGCTAGCAAAGAACAAAATGATTTGATACTAACTCTATAGTTATAACACAAGCAAGATTTTATCCACTAAACTGACCATACAATTTCGGCATATAGATTTATCAAATATTTTATAACCAAAATACTTAAACTGTTTACCTTTATGGTTACATAAAGCAGATACCCAATTTGGTTGTACAGCCAATATTTATTGGCATGAAGTTAGATAACATTGAAAGTAGCTTGCCCATTATTTCTGATAAGTATATTTAGCCAGTTCATAATGTCCTGAAGGAAAGCCTTATTGTTGTTTAGTGACATACCAATTATCATTGTCCATTACCAATTGGTAATCTGCAGTCTTTAGATGTCAGCTCCAACACGTTATACTTCTGGTATCATCAAACCAGCTAGCTTCAGTCCCATTATAATATGGCCACTTTATATCATATATATTACAGCTGATATGATACTCGCTGGATAATATCATCATCACTATATGACCACTTGTATCATCATCACTTGTGACCTGGCTGTTGTCTACGATGCTAGCTGACACTGTATGAGTTTCATACAGTGTCAGATTAGACTGCATAATAAATCATTGAATTTGGTCTAACTATATCACATTCTGATACAATTTCAAAAGCTGCATACTCTGACCTGTACAAATCTTGTTAATCTCAAATATCCAAATAATATATCTCAATAATCCAATAATCCAAATATCTTTTTTCAAAAATGAAAAATACAAATGCATGAAGCGAGGTAAATAACATCCACTTATTCCCCGAACAATAATCAAATACGTAAAATCTAATCTTTTGTGCCTGCTATATATAAAAAATGGGTATTGGTACCCCGTTCAATCCTCCTAATTACAATCAAATATGCACAGCTAATAATCTCATTTTACAAGTAAGCAGGAGTGTAATCATCTACTAAAACTTCACCTAAACACAATAAATTGTGAGCTAGCTGAAATGAAAATAGCATTAATTACCTCCCCTCATCGAGATTTACATCCCCCTCCAAAAGAAGTTTTGCTAGTGACAGTCTCAGTCAAACTAGGCTTTGTCGTTGGGGACAGCTCTAAAATGGTGCAAAGCTTCAAGACATCATGGTCAGCTCACATATATGCAAAACAAATACTGCCATTGTCATCCCGATAATTACATATCATTGGCACATCAATATCACTGATGACACTGAACAGATTTACACACATATACAACAATCTAAGAGTAAAGAAAAGCTATATGAATAATTTATCACATATGATGCTAACATTTCATCCAATGCAATTCCATTCACGTGTTACATAAAAAAAAACATTTTCCATACAAAACAAATATTTCAAAATACGATTTATAGAATCACTGTATACTAAATTCTCTTTCTAATATGATGATTGTAAGATCCGAAGATTTCAATGGTGGCATCTTCTCTTCTATCTATGACTACTTTGTTGACTACTTTGTTGCCGGTTGTCGCTCTGCAGGCTGTAGTTTTCCCGTTGACATCTCACTATGTGCTTGGCTTTGAAGAGTCTGGCTTTGTGCTTCCCAGGTTTATTGCTGCCTGCTTCTAAATGATGCTTCAACAGTTGAAAATTTCTTAACTTGTTAAATTTATCAGGATAATTTAAAATCAAAATGATTTCTGTGATGCCTGGCTCATTTTCATCTAACAAATCTTCATTAATATTATTTTCCTTCAAAATCTCTATTTCAACACTTTTTTCATCATCAACAATTTTGGGACTATTTTCCTTTCAAACTTCTATTTCAATAACTTTCTCATTATCAACTTGCTTTGCATCATCAACTTGTTTCTTTAAATTCACATTAATCAAACTGATATGACATTTTACAGTTTCTTCCTGAACATTCTACTTTGGATTACAAGGTAAGTTTCAAAATCCACTGAACCACAGCTGCAATTTGAATTCACAACTTTTATTAATTTCATCTAAAACTTTCTCATGTGGACATGAAAGATCAGCTTGTTATATTGCGATCTATTAATTCAGTTTTTTCATGACAAGGCTTCACAAAAGGTAATTCTATAACATTATTTGTACCAACAGTGGCAAAATTTAACTCATGAGAGGGCTTTCCTTGAGGAACTTTGGCCTCTCACTTCAAAGATCCTAATTTAAGTTTCCCAAATTGCTGTTTTTTCTGCAGTAATATTGCTCCATGGGTCCTAGTCAGCCAGAAAAATTACATCTGAAAGTTTCTCTATTATTCGTAGCAAAGTTTTTGATCTACTTTCATCGTTTAAAGCTTGATGCAGAACATAAGCTCCGCTTAATTCATTCTGCATTGTTGTAGATGTGTTCAGCACAAATTGTCGCAACCATGTAACTTCTGGTCGTGTGGGAGTCGTTTTGTAAGACTAAACCTTATATTGCTGCTTTAGCAAGGATTGCATCCATTGTTGATTTAAATTTAATTTTAATCCATTGATTAATCTTGAGGTGGTCATTACAACCATTTTCATAATCCAAGGTATATTTGCCTCCTGTGCAATATCCCAATTAAAACTATTCTGTTTTCTAAACCTTCCTTTACAAACAAAGGTGATGAAGAATAAGAAAACATATTATCAGTTCTGAACCTTGATAATGGCTGGCACACACATTAGTTTCTTTTAGATGTTGCTGCTATTATAATTCACCTTTTTGAAATGAAAGAATCTGAAATATTTATATTACATACACACCCCATAGTTACTAAAATGATATGGATAAATTAGTAACTATGGGGGTGGGGGTGTATATAATAAAATACTTCAGATTCTCAAAATAAGTTATAAGGAAAGAATTATATATGAAAGATGAGCAGAGCATGATGGAACATCAGAAAGATATTAAGCAAAAAAAAAAAACTAACACAGCACTTACACAAACAATGCTTGATAATAATATGAAAGTAAATAAAAATAAATAGAAATCAATAATAGTCCCTCCAACTAAATTTCAACTGCAGTACGCCGAACCATCATGATAAATTTGCATAAAGACATGCTGTGCAATAGAGATTCCTACCCTACCTGCAGCACTGAATCTCCTGCTATGCAAGCAACCCACCTCATGAGATGTGCAAACCAATTTAAATGTGCTAGAGAGACATAAATACCATCTTACTGCAATCATACCTGAGGAAGCCCCAAGAATGAATGCACGGGGGGAGGGGTTAGTAAAGTTTTTTGGAATTTTAAAGCTTTTTACAATTAAACATTTTAATGTTGATTTTTGTTTAGTGCACATGAAATATTTTAAAATGCTGTCAAGTATGTGTCAGTCATCATAACCATATAACAACAACCATTCTGAACTGGAAAACCTAAAATATGTGTGTGCAAGAGTTAAAAAACCAAGATGCTTCAGCATAAACGTTATATGTTCAATGAAAGACCAGCTGAAGAACATTCAAAGTGCACAGGATAAACAACACAAGACTGGAAAATGTAGCTGCTGTGACATTACAAAGAGTGTCAGCTTCAAAAAGGTGAAACATAACAGCAGTAATCTACAAAATGCAACATCTGGAAGCAACTATCGCCTGTGCTAGCCATTATCAAGGTTCAAAACTGGTAACATGCTTTTTTTTATCCTTCATCATCTTTGTTGTAAAGGAGGATTTAAGGTTTAGAAAATAGAACAGTTTTAATTGGGATATTGCACAGGAGGCAAATATACCTTGGATTATGAAAACAATTGTAGTGACCACCTCATGAATAATTTATTTTAAAATGTGATACAGCTGAATACTGTGTAAGATTAAATTTGATATTATGATTTAATTATAATTTGGCAATATTTGTTTTACTAATGTTAAAGCAAAAGTATTAAATCAGATTTTTGCATTTACAAATCTTTTAACATTGCAAATAAAGAAACATTGAAGATTTTTTTACTTCACTAAAGTGAATAAAAATTATTACAGCAAATTCTGTTTTAATTATAATTTACTATAGTATATTATACTCATAAACTGTTATACTATACTATGAAATTTTTTTTTATATATGCTATATATAAAATCAGAGATTAAAATTCTCACCTTGTTGCTATTTTAAATACCTCAGTTGCACAGACTGCTGCAATAACAGCATTGGTGGATGCCACAGCAGGAATTATATGTTTAATGACTCCTATAAAAGTTATTAAAATGTTATTAACTTAAAACTGAAATACTGATTATACAGTATTTGTGAGGTCTGGCAATGGTAACATTTACCAAATCACAAGAGGTTAATTACATAGTGATACATTATATTAAAAATATATATTTAATCACAATCTACACTATTAAAATTCAAATGGCCTTTTTGCTCTAGAGCTTATTCTACATCATGGACATATCATGGATACAATGCATTTCACCATTTTTCCTTGTCATGGAGTCCTCAGGTTCACCCCCTTGACAGCTGATTCCTCCATTTATATACCCATCTTGCCAGTTTCGTCATCAGCAACGTAATCTTGCGTACTTGTACGCTCACATTGTTGTTGATGTAATAGGAGATTCCACACCGAAGGAAGGGATGGAATGTCTGTATTACATACTTTATTTAGATTTGTGTGTATTGATAATTTATCGGCATAAAGGAGTTGAAATTTGGATTTTGGAGCTGTTATGGGTGTAAAATCAATTCTCTCTATTTTTAAATTATTAGTTAATATAGTTTGTGCAATGCATAGAACCAGCCAGGCCTAGCACCTAATGTCCGATCCCGCCTTCTCCTGGTGCAGACCGTTAGTACCTTTCAAATCCCCACTGCATGTCACTTTCAAAAGAGGTACTCTCCTATGGAAGTGAACGGAAGGGGAGGGCTGCCAGATTAGTGTGGCCTACTGATCTGGACAACTATGGCTACCTTTCTTTTTTTTTTCTACCCTGCTGAGGAGTGGTCAACCACACAGGGTTCTAGTGTTGACCATATAAACCCATTGGACTCGACAGATATATGGCTCTGAGCTTGATTATGGATCCTGATTTTGTTGCATTGGTGGGCTTCTGTGGAGGGAAAATCTTCCGCTGTGTTTTCTGTTTGTTTGTGGGTTGACAGCCCCAAGTGAATAGATTCACAGATAATGATAATGATAAAATGATAATGATAATTAATGTTATTCAGACTTATAACATTCATAATTCCTTTCCTTAGTTCCTGTTACTTGGCAAAAAAGATGCAAATTATTTTGGTGCTTACAACTGTGAAAAAATTGCTAGCTCTATGGTTAAAATCTGTTATTCAGACTTGGAACTGAAAAAGTTAATTTAACAAGGACCTGAATGACATAGGGTGGGCATTGGCTCAGCCTGTAAGCATGTGAGGCACAAAATCTGAAGTTCTAGTCCCAGCTGTTCCAGTGTTGACATTTACCTCCATTAACCCCTACCCTGTCCTTGGTGAGAAAGGGACATTGATGGGCTTGTCCATCAATGTCCCTTTCTCACCAAGTCCATCAGATAGGATGTCAAGCCATGGCCATACGATGTTCATGGATATAATGTTTCAGTTACCACTTGGATGACTGAAATTTTGAATATCTTTTATGATAAAGGCACATTCCACATTTATCATGCATGTGAAATAACACAAATGGATGGCCTTGATAGGAGGCTTCCAGCTGTTTCCTAACATCTATCCAGTAGATCACTTTCCCCATCCCTGTCCTTTCCAGTGAGCCAGGGATGCTACAAACATCTAATTTGCATATCTGAATGTACATAGAAAAAGTCATAAAAAGCATGATTTCACTTATCACACAACAGTGACATTGATGGGAAAGCAACATGCTGGGTTAGATAAGCTGTACTACACTGACAGGAGCAATGACTAGCCCTGTTCCAAGAATGTTTTGCCATTTGAAAGGGGTTTTTTGTGATCCATATACAATTAAAACAGTTTGGGATTTAAGAATTTTGATTAATCTGGCTGCAACTGTGGCAGACCATCAGTTAGTAGTAGCAGAGATCCATCAGGTTAACAGAGCAGGGTTGAGGAGATGCAAGAGTAGGATGCCACTGCTTGTGATATCAGCCATCTTGACCAACAGATCTGAACTGTGTGAAAGTTAGGTATTGCAACCTAGCCTGTGAATGTTTTCATACAGATTTCAGTAAGTATGTGCAATGCGTTGGGTTGGGTTGTTTTACCTCTGAGTGGCACTTTTTTGCACACCATGGGCTAAATGGCCAGGTCACATGGACCCTGAAGGCTCAGAGAAGGTTGGGGGAGGGGACCCACTGGAACAGCTGTTGGGAGACAGATGGTAGCCTCCCGTCAAGGCCATCCAGCGTGTTCTTTAACGTGCACAGGGTATGGCTCTCCCACACACGGGGCCACAGCTTAACGTCCCATCTGACGGACGGCGGCCTTTCCAAGCCCATCGGTGTCCCCTACTGACCATGGGCAGGGCAGGGAATTTTGCGGAATATGTGCAATGCTGATGTTGGATTATGAGAAATCTGTCCACTTTATATTACAGTTCTTAGCACAAGTCATAGATGTCCAATGATCGAGTAACATCTTTGAACAAAGGTCCATTTCAAACTTAATAGTAGGCCCAAAAGACACATGGAATTGCATCATTAATGGCAAACCTATACACAATTGTTGAGACACCTCATACGAAGCTAGGATAACTGCTTGGTCTGGGTTGAATGTTAACTTGGTGCTGTGGTGATTTTTTTCCCCAAGGTCTGGCCAGAAGATGTGCACTGTGATTGAACAATGGTATTACATAGTTCTTGCTGCACTCTGGAAGAGAACAGTGTTCAACACAACTATGTTTATCAAAGATGACACCCCACTGCATGTCACCAGGCATGTTAAGGATGTTCTGAGGACACACTTTCACGACCTTGCCATTTCTCCTCTTAGTTATCAAATAACCACTTAGACCTCCTTATCTCACTGAATCTACAGACTGAAATCATTCTACTTGGAATCCTATCATAAGGATTAGTAAAACTAGGAATTAAAATAGCCTTCAAAAACATGTAAAATCCTAATAAATTTAAAAAAAAGGAAAGGAAGAAACTAAGCAGACTTCTGGCTGTAGGTCTATCTGAAAGCATGTGAGCATAACTTATTCAGCAAACAATTCTGGAACTCAAGAACTACATATTCAGAGGTGAAAATTATATACCACCAGAGTTGTGCATTACTACAGTTATATCCATTATTCAAAGTATGCAACATGTGCTAGAACTCAAGGAAACCACACAGAGTTATCCTGAGTTTATTGTCCCAGAAAAGCCTCTTTTATGCTCAACTGTGGGTTGGTATAGAGTAGTGTTAATAAATCATTGGAACAATGATTGTTATCACTGAGTTCATGTTCCTGGTAGTATGTTTAAACCAGGTCACAGATCTTCTAGACATATTGATACTTTTTTTTAGCCCTTACCATGTCAAGGGCATCTATAGATGTTTCTTGTACAATACATGAAATTTTGATTTTTTTTTAATTGCCATTTGAAAATTTTCTTACATATATCTTTTAAAAATATGCAATTCAAGCTTAAAAATATTTTTTTTTCATTTGATGCATATTTTATTAAACTACAATATAAATAATTCGATAAAAACCATCTGATTGTCATATTTCAGAAGCATTAAACAGTCTTGCTGTTTTTTTTGTCAATGTTACTCTGTATTGAAGCAAACACCTGATTTAAGATCACAAGTTTGAATTGAACTATTGTCACCAAAATTTTCCTTAAATTTCCTAAAATCTCCTAAAAATTAAGAAAAAAACAGCTATTTTTAAAAATGCAAGATTTGGGAAATAATTATGAAATATGTACCTATTTTTTCAGTATACCAATGTAAAAAGTGTTATTAAAATTAATATGTTACTACAATGTTCACATTTTTTACTTCAATAAAATTCAGAAATAAATTCTCTTTAATTTGATATACATAAAACATGATGTATTTCTGTTTGTTAGTTATTTATTAAAATTATTCTGTTATATATAAGTTGACTTGTTTATTGTTTTCTGCAACAAGCCTGGATTTCTCAAAGTATAGGTATGGAGAAAAAAATTACAAAATGGAAGAAATGTTTACTTTAAACAAGAAAATTATTATATTTATTATTTTTTGTTAATCAGAATTAAATAGCCTTTCTATCCATGTGCATCACAATCATTTCTGCCAATTAGTGGTTTTTAAATAAAAATTTATTTGTGTTGACAGATGCATTTTTTTACTATACAACTCTAAAAAAAAGTCCTATTAAAATAAAACAAGTCATCTTTTTGTTAAATATTTTATTTTCAGAAAATTTAGAATTAAATGCTGATTAATTTGGTGTTTAACATGTAATAATTCCTTTCATTGGGGCGGGAGTGGCTCAGTCGGTAGCGCGCCAGGCTCGTAATCTGTAGTTCCCAGGTTCGAGTCCCAGCTGGGTCAGCGTTGAGATTTATCTCCGCAAAATTCCCCGCCTTGCCCACGGTTAGTAGGGGACACCGATGGGCTTGGAAAGGCCGCCGTCCGTCGGATGGGACGTTAAGCCGTGGCCCCGTGTGCGGGAGAGCCATACCCTGTGCACGTTAAAGAACACGCTGGATGGCCTTGACGGGAGGCTACCATCTGTCTCCCAACAGCTGTTCCAGTGGGTCCCCTCCCCCAACCTTCTCTGAGCCTTCGGGGTCCTTGTGGCCTGGCTATTTAGCCCATGGTGTGCAAAAAAGTGCCGCTCAGAGGTAAAACAACCCAACCCAACCCTTTCATTAGTTATTTGGAAAAAAAGTTCTACTAAAGTTAATTGTTTTTTGACTGATCTGAGTGAAAAAATAGTTGGACCTGGGAAGGATTAGAGATTTTTACATATTTTTCGGTGACAAAGTTTCTACATAACCACCCTATATGTGCATAATGTTTCAACTATCTCTTTCTTAAGAGTTCTTTTGAGGGCTTTTATAAATACTCTAAAATCATACACCCATTAAAAATAATTTAAGTAATATACATTGCCAGTAGCAGAACCAGTGAATAGCAACTGGTCATATGCCTACCCCTCTTCCTTCTGCAATTGTTTGACCAGTCTCCAACCTTCCATAGGTTCTCTAGCATTTTGAGTTGTCAAGTGTTTTCCTTGATGAGTTGTCTGTGTGTTCTTTGATGTATCCCTGATAAGTTGTCAAGTCCTTGAGGTATCATGAAGCAATTGGCTATTCCAAAATAATGGATATCCCATAAAATGAGTACTTTCAAAGATGCTCAACCACTTCAATTTGAAATGGTTGAGCATCTTCAAAAGTACTCATTTTATAGGGTATCTGTTTTAGATATTCTGTGACATTATACAAGATTTAAATGTTAGATTTTCAAAACTACATGTTAAAATAATTGAGGGATGTCAAAACTCTAAAATTTAAATATTGAATAAACTCGACTTTTTTGGTGTACACTAAGTAATAAAAACTATATAATATAAACTATACATAATAAACTATATACTTCAAAGTGCTAACTCTGAAGTCGATTTAAATTGTTTAGAGGAAAAATTGTCTTGAGCTGGTCATGGGTTTGTATCTCACCTGGCTCAAGACAATTTTTCCTCTAAAATTCGAATTAGACTCAAAAGTGGTAATTACTTACTGTATAAATCTAAAATTTATCATCGTCATCGTCGTCGTCATCATCATCAAGCAGCTATGGAGGTCCAACCAGACTGTGCAGCTTAATTCTCCAAGCATACCAGTCCTGAGCTACATCTGCTGCATCCAGCCACTACACACCAATTCTAACAAGGTCCTGTTTGACATTGTCTGCCCACCGCATCCTAGGTCTCCCCTTCCTTCTGAGGCCTCTAGTTCTGTTCATAACCCTATTCGCCACTCTATAATTAATCCACAGGGGCAACATGGCCAAACCAATGGAGTCTCTCTCTGCACAATATGCTGCTTAAAGGAGGTTGCAAACTCCTTTGCCTAACCTCATCATTAGTTACAAAGTTGAACTACCTAATGCCCAAGATACTGCGTAAGGATCTAGAATCAAAAGCATCCAGTTTTCTGTTATCTTGTTTACACAGTGTCCAAGTTTCACTACCATAACTAACCCTAGAAAGAACCAAACTATTATACAGTCTAATTTTAGTCTTTAGGTGTATACGCCTATTTCTCCACACTCTCCATAGATTCTTAAAAGTCCCGGCAGCAATCCCTATTCATCTGTTAATCTCATGCTGCACATCACCAGTATCTGTTACATAATTCCCAAGATAATTAAACTGTGATACCTGCTCAAGACTGCAACCATTCAGATGAACTGAATCACAACCTGCCTGACCAATTTTCATCACTTTAGTTTTCTCTGTTTATAACCAAACCTACTCTACTACCACTCTCATCAACAGCTTAAATGAAAGAGTTCATCTCATCAACATCATTTGCCAAAAGGGCTAAATCATCAGCATAATCTAAATCAGAAATTTTTGTATCTCCAGTCCATTTAAGGCCAAAATTTTTCCCTTGAAGTGAATTTCTCATAACTAATCAATAACCAAAGAGAAAAAGAGACAAAAATGCACCCTTGTCGAACACCAGAAGTAATACTAAACCAATTGCTACAAGACTTACCAACTCTCACACATGACTCAGTGTTATTAGAGAGAGTTTTAATTATGTTAACTAACTTGTCTGGTATACCATACGATCTCACAATCAACCACAAATTATGACAATCAACAGAGTTGAAAGCCTTTTTGAAATCAACAAAGCTAGCAACCAAAGGTTTCTAAAACTCTAAACATTTCTCAAGAATCTGCCTAAGTGAAAATATCTGATCCACACATCCCCTACCACTTCTGAATCAACATTGCTCATCACGCAATTGACTGTCAACCAGATTCATAATTCTATTAAGCACAATCATGGGAAGAACTTTACCTGGAACAGAGAGTAGGCTGATACCCCTATAGTTATCACAAGAACTGCGATCACCTTTTTTGAAAATAGGGATAATAATAGCTCTGGTAAAATCTTTAGGAACCATGTCTTTATCATAAAAGTTATTCAAAATTTCAGTCATCCAAGTGGTAACCGAAACATTCCCAGCTCTAAGCATTTCGGTAGTAATTTCATCTACCCCTGGGGATTTATGAAGTTTCAGTTTAGAAATAGCCAAAATAACTTCAGACTGTGTTACAGGGCCAACATTAAAGCCACCAATGCATCTATCATCATTGCAAACAATGGGAGTATAATTAACTACATTGTTTAGAACATCGCTGAAATGCTCAGCCCACCTAGCCATGACAGAATCCTCCCCTTCTATAACATTACCTTGTTTATCCTTCAATCCTTGTATGCCTGTCCGTTTTCTACCACATAAACATTAATTATCTGGTACAGCTCTCCTGTGTTTGTGCTGCCTAACTGCTTCCTCAGCTTTGTCAGCCAAACCATCAAGCCTAAGATTCTTATCAGTAGCTAACTGATCCTTTACACGTTTATTAAGCTCTCTGTAATCCTTTCTATTAGGACTAGTAGGGTACTGATTAAGGACATTCCTGCAGTTCCTTCTTTCTGAAATAAGCTCAAGTGCCTTATCACTTAAATAATTCTGCCTCCTCTGCTCCTTTTTTCCTAAAAGTGTACTGTTAGTTTCCAAAAAAGCCTGTTTAAAATGACCCCATTCTTCCTCAACTTCAGTAGTAAGCAAACCATGACTGTCATAATGACTAAGTAATCTATCATGGTAAGCTTTAGCTATAACAGGGTCTTTCAGAGCTTCAGTATTAAAGGTAAATTTTTTAACTTTAGCACAACACTTTTTAAGTTTAAGTTGCAAGACACTTTTAACAAGGTAATGATCAGATCCAATTTCTGCTCCCCTATATTCCCTGGTATTCCTAACAGAACTAGCCCATTTGCTGTTAATTAATATGTAATCAATCATATTCTTATGCAGCCCATCAGGTGAAACCCATGTGTATTTATGTATGTTGTGGTGTTTGTAATATGTGTTAGTTATTCTGAAACCATTGAGTTTACTTACCTGTAGGAGATGTTGCCCATTGCCATTGCAGCTACCAATACCAAAAGGGCCTATCACCCCTCCCCAAAGGTTAGAATCAGTACCCACTTTGGCATTGAAGTCACCAAGAACAAGGGTAATATCTCCTTTCTTGACAGAATTCAAAATATCCTGAAGTTGTCTGTAAAACCTATCTTTCTCATCCTCATCAGCATCCTCAGTGGGGGCATAACAGCAGATAACATTCAAGTCTTTAATGCTCGTCTGAAATTTTGCTGTAAGAAACCTTTCATTAATGCACTCATATCCTAGAAGAGCATCACTAGCATGTCTGCTGAGAAGTAGACCCTCGCCTTGGTGATGCTTTCCATCCTCCCTCCCTGTAAAGAGAAATTTAAAGTTATTTTTAAGTATCTCACCTTTACCTGTCCATCTGGTCTCTTGCAAGCCTAGAATATCTAGGTTATAGCGCTGGAATTCCTGCGTGAGGACATCAAGAGAATAATCTCTATGTAATGTCCTCACATTCCACATTCCTGCAGAGAGAAAATGATTAGTAGGATTTTTAAAGAAATTAGGTTTATGGAGATTGGTAGGGCCAACAATATCAAACAGCCCCCTGATCACAGGCATGGGGCAAAGACCTGTTCCTCCTCTGCTAAAGGCTGAAGTCACCTATGCTGGTAGGAACTTCAGGCACCACCTTTTCAAGTGGAATTTTTCAATAGCCAGATGGCCTGCAAGAGACACATTACTCCAGTTTAGGCTTGGCGATGCCCAACTAGCTAAGTAAGGTTCAGGTACCTGTGATGGCCTCTGATTAGGATTATCCACCAGCTGATATAAGGTATCCCATGCCTCTGTTCACTTAGGGCTGGCAACCCAGAAGCAAACAGAAAACACAGTGGCAGATTCTCCCTCAACAGAGGCCCACCAGTGCAGCAAGTCCAGGATCCATAATCAAGCTCAAATCCATAAACAAGTCCAGTCTAGTAGGTATAAATGGTCAGCACCAGGACCTTGTACAGTTGACCACTCCTCAGCAGGTTTGAAAAAAAAGAAAGAAAAAAGTGGCCATAGATGACCAGATCAGTAGGCCATACTGAACTGGCAGCCCTCCCCTTCCGTTCCCTTCCAAAAGAGAATATCTCCTTTGAAAGGTACTAACGGCCTGCACCATGAGAAGGTGGGGTCAGACATTAAGTGTTAGACCTGGCCGGTTCTGTGCATCATCACTAGGGATTGGTACACAGCTCTCCTTCCAGTTTATGCCTAACAACCATTTACAGGCCTAAAATTTACCACTAACAATTATTTAATTTATATTTTGGTGATCTGTGCCAAATTTTTTATGAGAAGTACATTTTAAGTGTATTTTAAAGTAAGTTAAAAATATAACATTCAATTAGTATCTTACCTTGAGTAAGTCTATAGGTTACACCATGAATCTGATATTCATCTGCCCTTTCCTTAGCTTTATCAAATATCCACTGAATGTGTTCAGGATCATCACCATCAATCTCTGTGTCATCTAGGAATATATTTTGCATTCTTCAGTTACTGTAATTCTAAGAATGATTTTTGCAAATGAATATTAATAAGTCTTCTGTTTGAAGAGTTGCTGCAAAAATTGAGTTTGGCTTTTTTTGAATTACTGATGCAATTTGAAAGAGTTTAACAAATCATCGTGTATATGTCACAAATACATCTATGCTTAACCAGTGATTAATAATGTAAAAAATAATAATTTTCTGCCACATGGAAAAAATATTTTTTTATTATCATTTCTTTAATGTTTCCAAATTTAAACAATAATCAAAATGAAAAATATCTGTGAAGGTAGAAATGGAATTACCATAGTTAAACATGAAGTGTTTTTAAGGAGATTTATCATATGGTGTATGAATATGTATCGCTATCTGAATTAAAAGGTAAGTGGCAATATGAGAAAAATTTATTTCATGATAATTATATTTAGCTTGCAAAATTTACATAATATATATTTAACTTGCAAAATTTATATAATATATATTTAACTTGCAAAATTTATATAAAATATATTTAACTTCCAAAATTTACCTAAAATATACTTAGCTTGCAAAATTTACAATTTGATATATATTAACATTTCTGTCCCAAATTTTATAAAAATAGAATATAAACAGTTATACTTGGTTGCTAACTATCACAATGATGAGTTAATGAAATCAGTCAGAAAATTTTATGTATGAAGTAATATATAAAAGAACATATTTCTAGAACTGCAATAAGATAAAAAGTTAAATATACAAAAAAATTGATGTCTATACAGTAAATACAGTTAATTCACTGGCATTCATGAAAAAATTACTTTTTGTCATTTCCTGGACTATAGAAACAAAGTGGATCTTTCAAAATTTTGGTGATGATTATATGATCATTGAAGTTATGAAAACTATTTAAAACCAGGAGACATGTTTACTAATTAATAAGAAAGAAGGTACTTCCCTACCAAAGGGATGGAGATAACCTAGAAGCTATATTAAGCTTATCCTGGTATCTCATACAACGCAAACACACAAGAACATGCCCTCTAGTCTTAAATTAAGGGGGAATAGGAGTTTCTCGGGTTGAAAAAATCGAATATTTTTTTTTTGCACTTTCTGGTAGTTTTTACCCCTAAGAATCCAAAATGGTTTTTAAAATATTGAATATTACAGAAGATATAACACTTTATGTCGAGCACCGCGCATGGGCCTCGGAGAGCCCATTTCACAGCAGTGCATAGGTAGGAATGTTGGACCCATCGAATAATGATTTCTTTTGGCTTTATTCAAAGAGCAAGTCATCCATGGGTAAAGCATTCATATTTTTCTCAACAGATGGCGTTGTAATCGTTTTACTTTCATGAATGCAGTTCCTAAACTAAGTTCAAAACAGCAATCTCTTATACAGGCTACCCAATTTCTTCAAACTTTCAAATGCGTTTTTCTCGAAACTATGTATACCGGTGATAACTCAATAACAAATCACTCAATTGACTTGTTTCTTTTTTCTACTTATAGCTTATAAAATTCCCTAGTCCTTATCAGATGCTTTTTTGAAAATATTAATTTTTTATATTTTTTATATAGTTTAAACTGGAAAAAAAGAGCTAAAAATTGACACTTTTTTTTTTGAAAGGTCGCCATTTTGTTAAAAATTCGAATTTAAAAATCCCATCCAATACGGACTTCAAAATTTAATGTACTTTAAGAATTTCTTTTGTTTGTTTTAGATGAATGTGCAGGGCAATTTTACCGGTACCGCAAACCTTTGTACAGTGTGCAGGCCAGTATTGGCAGAGCTGTGGTGGAGGTTTTTTTCGAAAATTTGACCGAATAAAATTTTTTTTTATAACTACATGAGATGTATTTTCATTTGAAAAAAAGTCGTTATTTTACCTTTTTTATTTGCACCGAAAAAAATTATGAAAATTGCCTTTTTTTATGGCCTAGAAACCCCTATGCCCCCTTAATAAAGGTATGCCAACCACTAGTAAATAACACAAACACTTACACAAGGACATGCCCTGCTGGTCTTAAATTAATAAAGTCAGATATACTAATCACTTGACCAGGTAGGGTCTTAAGTGATGAAGTTCTGCATGAAATTAGCATGGAATTTCTTAACAATCTCCTGAAAGGAAATTCCATGTTTGCAATCTACAATCTTTTATAAAGAACAAAAAGCAAACAAATCAGTTTAAAATTTATACATGTGATTTGTAGGAATACTAAATTCTTCTGATAACCGATTACATATGTAAAAATTTCACATCTAGTAGGAGTGATTCCATTCAACTCCAACATGACACATGTATATGAGAAAAAAACATTACTGGTTAGAATGAAAGAAAAATTAAATAACACAAATAAATTTGCATTAATAAGAGTTATGACATTTATGGGCATTACAGGAAGTTAGATGGCTGTGGCAAAACTTCTGCCCATAAGGAATCATCATTGAAAATAATAGATAAACATACTATTGGTACCTCTCTATTACAACCACAATACAGACATTACATAAGGGTTCATTCAGAAGTTCAGCAAAATTGTTTTACTAACGAATTCAATGTGTTGGAAATTGCTATATGTACATTTCAATTATATTTTATACTTTGATGGTAATATACAGATATATATATACTAAAATAAATATATTATATATACTAAAATAGTAAAGATAAGTTCACAGTAACATGCACCTATCATACCTTAATTCTTAGTGGCAACTTGTTAAAAAATATCCATGAATAAACTAAATAATTAAAAAAAAATAAATCATTAAAAATAATTTAATATCATCATCTAACATACCCTTAACCATTTCACTCCCATACCGGCCCAAAATGGCTGAGATTTAAAATGGGCTCATCCAATTAATGCTATTCCTTCCTCTTCACTATCTCCAACCTGTAGATTGGGCCAAGTATGGTGAGGAAAGGGTATAATTCATAGTGGTAGCAGATGAAAAAAAAAATATGCAATAAATAATTTTATTTTTAAAATCATGGAATAAATAATTAACAATAATTTTACAATTCAACTTCCTCTACCATTATTTCTAATGCTGCTGATGTGAAGGGAGTGATACTATGATAGCTTAACATACCATATAAAATTCAGAAAACAGCAAAATTTAAAATGCAGCAAACAACACAACCTAATCCTGCACAAATATTAAATAAAACACAATATGCACAGTTTTCCTTATATTCCAGGTATATCTAAAACTATAAAAAATACCTTAATTAAGCATGAATTAAAAATGCACATATGGAAATTAATACAATCAAAAAATTAACTAACAATAGAGATAAACGTATTTCAACAGGAGGGGTGTATAATGAAAAATTTAATACAGCATTATCGCAAACAATACTTCAGAATCATATACAAATAGAAAATTTAACCTATAAAGCGATAGCAGCATCACCAAATAAATATCAATTGCAATATAACTGAAAACATTTTTTCACCCCTTCCAGCAGCATGGAACCTTCTGCTGTGGAATGAAACTAAAACTCTCATATAGAGAGAGATTCCTATTTAAAGCCTAACATCAGGTGGTATAGTACCAGATGAAGCCCCACTGGTGCAGGGACGAAACGTCGCCCTGACAGTGTAAAGTGTGTGTGTGTGGGGGGGGGGGGGGTGTGTCTCTGTTGGATTTAATATATATGTCTGTGATTTTAACGTTTATTAATTTGAGTTTAATGAGTCTTTTTAAAGACGTTTTAATGTTTATTGAGTTGGAGGTAAAGTTCATTAATTCTTGTAAGATGTTTAAATGTAAAATAAGAGGATCTTTTTGAGCAACTCACGTCCTACAATATGAGTTCTGAAGAATGTGTAGCGCAGCCTATGAGGTGGTGGTGAATCATGTTCAGAATAGTGTCTTCAATACCAAAACCTGGACTGGTATACAGACTTTGAATGGAAAACATCAGCAACTGCCAATGGGAAGCCAATGGCAATCCAGATGAAATCCTGGAAGCAGGGCCCTGCAAGAATAATGCAAGGAGGATAGCACAACTGGCAGAGTCAGCAGGAATTCTGGAAGACATCTAAGAAATGATAACAATTTACATCTTTACTTGGAAACTTTTTATAGACATAAAAGTCTCCTTAAGTGATAGTTCACCATGATAAATAAAACTCATAGCTTGACTATGTGAAGATAGTGTTAAGCTTAATGTACACTAGTTGCTCAAAAGTCTTTAGTCATACAGCATAATCGTGAATTAAACATTTTTTTCAGTAATTATACAACTTAAAAAGTATGTCTTTTTATTCTTAAATTTAAAAAGTTGTTTTTGTCATACCTCTCATGAGGCAGAATGTTGCTGTCAATGGAATATCGTTTGACACTTTACCACCAAAATTTCAATTTCTATCGTAAACAGATCACTTGCAACATTCATTAAAAGTTTCACCATTTTCATATTTAGTGATCTCTAATAATGCAAATTAGAACTACCTAAGGATTTGAAAAATATGAATATTTCATTAGTACCAATCCAACAAAGAAACAGTTTACCAATTATCTCTTAAAACAAAACAGTTCAATTTCCCACCCACACTGGGCATAAGGGGGTTAACTCACTGCTGCCAAAAGAAACATCACAACCTTCACATTCCACCACCAAAATTTCTAACATAGATACATCATTTGCAGTATTAATTAAAAAAAATTTGAACCCCATTTTTACCCTGTGGCCCAAAATAACACCGATTTTTACCCTGTTAGAGAGTGCAATTATTGCTTTTGGGTGATCTGTAGAGTGCAAATTGCAATATTTCATTAATACACTACAGGAAATAAAAAATGCAACACTTGCAAGAAGTTATGAAAATGTGACGAAATTTAGGGAAGCAGTAGTATATGGAAATGTATGAAAATTATTAGGTTTGCAGGGCGATCAAAACAATAGAATAGGTGCAAACTGACATCACAGGTGCAGAACAGTCAAACACAGATAAAGACAACCAAAGTTCCCTGGTTGACAAAACATTATGGAACTTGTTCTAAACCGCTAAAGATGGCCTTACACAGATGTCGACAGCTGCTCCAACAGTTAACAAACTTTGAGCGTGGAAGAATCATTGGTCTTAGAGAAGCTGGTTTGTTGCACAGAGATGTGGCCAACCTTGTTGGCTGCAATCTCAGCACCATTGTACACATATGGTGCCGCTAGGTTCAAGAAGGATCCAGCACATGCTGACAAGGATCAGGAAGATGACGTATGACCATGCAGCGACAGGACCACCATTTGCGATGCATAGCTTTGCATGACAGATTCGCGACTACAATGCAACTGCAAAGGAACTGGCAACATGTAAAACACTGAATACCTACCAGGTGGACAGTAAATAACATGCCTTTACAGTTTTCATTGCAAGCCTATTGACTGGCACTGGATTTGCCCCTCACATCTACCCACATGCAAGCATGTCTTCAGTGCTGTCGCCTCAGATAGAACTGGAATGAACAAGAGCGGATTACTATGGTGTTTAGTGACAAATCTCGTTTTTGTCTTGGTCAGCATGATGGTAGACAATGTGTTTTGTCATCATCCAGAGGAAAGGAACCACCTAGAACGTGTGACATCATCACACAGCTCCAGCACCTGGTGTCTTGGTGTGGGGTGCCATTAGTCGGAATTTCGGTCAGAACTGGTCATCATAAGGGGATCTCTAATTGCCCAACGATGTTTACCAACATTTTGCAGTCAGTGGCTGTCCCATTTGTTCAGCAGCATAGAACCTTTTACCAGCAAGATAATGCCTATCCCCATACAGCCTTCATTAGTCTGCAGTATCTACATGAACAAAACGTTCTGGTACTACCATGGCCAGCATGCTCACCGGACCTTTCACCTATTGAACACATCTGGGACATGATGGGCAGACAGCTCTAACACCTCCAACAATACCCAAGAGGTGCACCAACCACTGTCGATGAAATGGAACAGCAACTTTATGCTATTTGGCATTCTATTCCTCAGTAGAACATTATAGAGCTGTACAATAGTCTTTCCCACTGTGTTCATGAATGCATGTTCATTACTGCACAGGGCAGTTCAACATCATACTAATTATACCATTTCACCTGGTAGATAAAGTGATAATTTTCAATATTTTTTTTGATAATGTAATCAATTGCACATCTCAGTGTATACTAACAGTTACCTTCATTTCAATAAAATGGCATTAATCCTTCCAGGTGCTGCAATTTTTTTTTCCTGTAGTATATTTATCCAACCTAAAAATATTTTTTAATTTATCTCTTAAAACATTAAAGTTGTGTTTTGCCACCCATCCTGGGGATAAGGGTCGACTGATTATTTCCAATGAAGACTTCATGACCTACACATTCCACCATCAAATTTCGTTATATCGTTTGTAATATTATTTAAAATTTTGGAATTTTCAACTTTTCCCACCATTAGGGTATATAATTATAAATAAATAAATAAATAAATACCCCCTCAAGCAGCTGCTTGCCACAGAGGTCTGACAGGAGCCTGTCAGTTTATATGCCACAGTAGTAGGTCTGTGAGGATGGCAGGACCTCAGCAGATATAATTATAGCTTTAAGGAAATTCTGAAAGTTGGAATTACAATATTTCATCAATACCTATCAAACCTAAACAGAAAGTTTAATTAATCTCTTTTAAAAAATTGCATTTTCCCACCCTTCAGCATCTAAAGGGCCCAACTCATTGTTGCCAATGAAAATTTTGTGACATTTGCATTCCTCCACCAAAATTTCAAACTTCTAGCATATCATTTGTGATATTTGTTTAAAATTTTGTAATTTTCAACTTTTTCAACATTACAAGGCACAATTATAGCTATTTCATAAATACCCATCCAACACAAAAAGAATTTTTTATCTTTATGAACAAAAAAATTGGATGTCTACAGAGAGAGAAACAGACAGATAGACGACAAAGTGAACACATTTTCTCGTTTTCTGAAAATGAAATAAAAAACAACAAAACTGAAGAACACAATGAAGAGTGAAAGATTATCTTAATATGATTTTATTTTACCTCTTCCTCTCATTTGCTGCATTTTCTTAGAAAAAATATAGCATATGGCCTGTTTAAATTCTTAAATATATATAAAGGAGGAAAATGCTTCAATATAAAAACAGAAATGACCAACTGAACAAAAAATGACTTATAAACTACTAGCAGATTTATATGGCGTTGCTTGGGTCTGAAACTCTTTAGAATATAAATATAGAATAGATGGCACTCCCCACATCACAAGCTTTCATTTGACATATCATTATGATTGATCACTTTCCTTCCGGTTAAAATGTTCTCCCTCTCTTTTAGGGAAGGAAAGAAATGGACATAGTTCGAGGTAATAATAATCCTCCCCTTATCAGAAGTTTTTAAACCAAAAACCAGAATTTCCTCGCTCAGATAATTGAACTTTCCAAATCACTTCATACCCACCAGAGTTCCTTGGATACAATTTGCCAGGCATATACAACTTTATAGCAAAGGATAATTAACTATGGGCTGAGGTGCATAAAAAATGTAAAGGTACTTAAAAATTATTATTAAACAAAATTATTTATTACTCAACATAATATTTAAAACATTTATTAATTATTTGTATATATTTTTATTAGCTTTTGCATATTTTTCAAATTAAGTTAATGATTTTAACTTCTGAAACAAATTTAGTTTTTGAAGCTTTCATTTCAACAAAGAATATCTCGTGTTCCACTCATGCTTAATTAGAACTACTTCAATATTCACGGACTCTCATGCTCATGACCCAACAAACTAAACAATGAGTTTATCACGCAAAATCAGATAGATTTTAGTTTGATGATTTCATTAATTCAAATTTGTTAGTGGCAATGGTTATTTTGAATAACTTTCAAATATTAATGTTTAAACATGCGAAATCAGACATTAGTTTAGTTTGATGTACTCCTTTTTTCAAATTTATCGGTAGCAACAGTCATTTTGAATAACTTTTCAACCGTTAATGTTAAGTGTATGGGGATTTTGAGAAATACAAACTCACCCACCCCAATTTTGGTTGATTTCAGCATGTTGCAAATAGCCTATATTATTCCCCTGAGTGAAGGGAACATTCATGCAAAGTTTGTAGCCTCTAGCTCTTCTGGGGGACAAGTGCATAAGCAGACAGACACATAAACTTTCTTCTTTATGTATTAGATTAAACAAGTACATTATCTAAATAGATGAAAGAACTTGTTCTAATAGTACCATTTAAGTACAAAATAATCATGCTATTGAGAATGGAACAGTTGTGTGGCTACCAATAAAAAAAATTTAAATGTACACACAAACAGGATGACATCCATTACCAAATTTAGAAACTGAACTAAATTCATGTAACATTCAGTATTAATTTCTAAACAGAAGATTTATTCTAAATTTGCTATCATACTAGTATAAATTATCATTAGGTAGCTGTACATCATACTAGAATAATTCTGACAGCACTATATAATAAGAAGAGGAGTGTGTAAAGGGGCAGTAGCCTGCCAGGTTTGTAATCTGCAGTTCCCAGGTTTGTCCCACCTAGGTTAGTATTGAGATTTATCACTGTCAGTAGAGGATCTCAGTCAGTAGGGGACACTGATGGGTTTGGAAAGGCTGCCATCCATTGGTTGGGTTGATTTACCTCTGAGTGACACTTTTTTCCACACAATGGGCTAAATGCCCAAGTCACAAGGACCCTGGAGACTCAGAGGAGGGAACCCACTGGAACAGCTGTTGGGAGACAGGTGGCAGCCTCCCATCAAGACCATCCAGCATGTTCTTTAACGTGCACAAGGTATAGCTCTCTCATACATAGGGTTACAGCTTAATGTCCCATCTGACAGACAGCAGCCTTTCCAAGGCCATCAGTGTCCCCTACTGACCATAGGCAGGGCAGGAAGTTTTGCAAAGATAAATCTCAACGCTGACCCAGCTGGAACTCGAACCTGAGAACTGCAGATTATAAGCCTGATGTGCTATTGACTGAGCCATCCCCTTCCTCCATTGGTTGGGACATTAAGACATGGCCCTAGGTGTGGGAGAGCCATACCCTCTGCATATTAAGAACACACTGGATGGCCTTGAAGGGGAGGCTACCATCTGTTTCTTAACAATTGTCCAGTGAGTCCCCCCCCCCTCCAACCTTCTCTGAGACCTCTGGGTCCTGATGACCTGGCTATTTAGCCTATTGTGTGCAAAAAAGTGCCACTCAGAGGTTGGATTGTTTTACCTCTGAGTGGCACTTTTTTGCACACCATGGGTTCAATGGCCAGGTCACATGGACCCCAAAGGCTCAGAGAAGGTTGGGGGAGGGAACCCACTGGAACAGCTGTTGGGAGACAGATGATAGCCTCCCGTCAAGGCCATCCAACATGTTCTTTAACGTGCAGGGGGTATGGCTCTCTCGCACATGGGGCCATGGCTTAACATCCCATCCAACGGACGGCAGCCTTTCCAAGCCCATCGGTGTCCTCTACTGACCGTGGGCAGGGTGGGGAATTTTGCAGAGATAAATCTCAATGCTGACCCAGCTAGGACTCGAACCTGGGAACTACAGATTACGAGCCTAGCGTGCTACTGACTGAGCCACCCCCGCCGGCCACTCAGAGGTAACCCAACTATATAACTAACAATTCATTTGCCATGTTCTCACCCAAAACATTTGTGTAACAGCAATGGAAATAAAACATCCTGCAGTCACTTTATGATCTTTGACACAAAAATAGAACATTTGGGGATTATTTTCTCTCTTTAAATACTGAATTGAATTATTTTAAATGCATTCTTAACCCTTCTAGGGTACCTGTTGAATATAGACATTGAAAAACTCTGAAATGTGAGGCCTAAGAAGTCTATGTCTGTTTTTAATACCACGATAAAACTTCAATTTTTCTTTTAAACAGAAATTGTCATTCAAAATTTTTTACACATATATAAAATTATGTAATTTACAAAAATACATAACTTAGGTTTTAAAAAATATGTTTTCTTATATGATACACTTTCATTAAACTAGGATATAAATAATTTGTTAAAGCCATCTGATCGTCATTTGTTAGGACCCAATATATTGTCATCATCATCATCATCATCCTCAAGCAGCCATGGGCTACGGAGGTCCAACCAGACCACGCAGTTTAATTCTCCAAGCACATCTGTCCTGAGCTACATCTGCTGCATCTGGCCACTGCACACCAATTCCAACAAGGTCCTGTTTGACATTGTCTGCCCACCGCATCCTAGGTCTCCCCCTCCTTCTGAGGCCTCTAGGCACACTGTTCATAACCCTATTCGCCAATCTATAATTATCCATACGGGCAACATGGCCAAACCAGCGGAGTCTCTCTCTGCACAATATGCTGCTTAAAGGAGGTTGCAGACTCCTTTGCCTAACCTCATCATTAGTTACAAAGTTAAACCACCTAATACCCAAGATACTGCGTAAGCATCTAGAATCAAAAGCATCTAGTTTCCTGTTATCTTGTTTACACAGCGTCCAAGTTTCACTACCATAACTAACCCTAGAAAGAACCAAATTATTATATAGTCTAATTTTAGTCTTTAGGTGTATACGCCTATTTCTCCACACTCTCCATAGATTCTTAAAAGTCCCGGCAGCAATACCTATTCGTCTGTTAATCTCATGCCGCACATCACCAGTATCTGTTACATAGCTCCCAAGGTAATTAAACTGTGACACCTGCTCAAGACTGCAACCATTCAGATTAACTGAATCACACCTGCCTGACCAATTTTCATCACTTTAGTTTTCTCTCTGTTTATAACCAAACCTACTCTACTACCAGTCTCATCAACAGCTTGAATGAAAGAGTTCATCTCATCAACATCATTTGCCAAAAGGGCTAAATCATCAGCATAATCTAAATCAGAAATTTTTGTATCTCCAGCCCATTTAAGGCCAAAATCTTTCCCTTGAAGTGAATTTCGTATAACATAATCAACAACCACACTAAAGAGAAAAGGAGACAAAATGCACCCTTGTCGAACACCAGACGTAATGCTAAACCAATTGCTACAAGACTTACCAACTCTCACACGACTCAGTGTTATTATAGAGAGCTTTCATTACGTTAACTAACTTCTCAGGTATACCATATGATCTGACAATCAACCACAAATTATGATGATCAACAGAGTCGAAAGCCTTTTTGAAATCAACAAAGCTAGCAACCAAAGGTTTCTGAAACTCTAAACATTTCTCAAGAATCTGCCTAAGTGAAAATATCTGATCTACACATCCCCTACCACTTCTGAATCCACATTGCTCATCACGCAATTGCCTGTCAACCAGATTTTTAATTCTATTAAGCACAATCATGGAAAGAATTTTACCAGGAACAGAGAGTAGGCTGATACCCCTAGAGTTATCACAAGAACTGCGATCACCTTTTTTGAAAATAGGGATAATAATAGCTCTGGTAAAATCTTTAGAAACCATGCCTTTATCATAAAAGTTATTCAAAATTTCAGTCATCCAAGTGGTAACTGAAACATTCCCAGCTCTGAGCATTTCTGTAGTAATTTCATCTACACCTGGGGATTTATGAAGTTTAAGTTTAGAAATAGCCAAAATAACTTCAGATTGTGTTATAGGGCCAACATTAAAGCTGCCAATGCATCTATCATCATTACAAACAATGGGAGTAGAACTAACCACATTGTTTAGAACATCACTGAAATGCTCAGCCCACCTATCCATGACAGAATCCTCACCTTCTATAACCTTACCTTGTTTATCCTTCAATCCCTGTATGCCTGTCCGTTTTCTACCACACAAAACATTAACTGTCTGGTACAGCTCTCTGCTGTTGTGCTGTCTAACTGCTTCCTCGGCTTTATCAGCCAACCCATCAAGCCAAAGATTCTTATCAGCAGCTAACCGATCGTTTACGCGTTTATTAAGCTCTCTGTAATGCTTTCTATTAGGACTAGTAGGGTATTGATTAAGGACATTCCTGCAGTTCTTTCGTTCCGAGATAAGCTCAAGTGCCTTATCACTCAGATAATTCTGTCTCTTCTGCTCCTTTTTTCCTAAAAGAGTACTGTTAGTGTCCAAAAAAGCCTGTTTAAAATGATCCCATTCTTCTTCAAATGTTTGTGGGTTGACAGCCCCAAGTGAGTAGATTCACAGAATATTTTTATCAGCTGGTTGTAATGCTCCAAAAGATTATTAAATTTCTTTAACTTGGACCTTTTAACTGATCCAAATTAAATCAAAACTCCAGATAGCATATTGGGTGCCAGACAATAAAATAACTTGCCAAATAAAGTCAAATGAAGGATCGTTACGTATATGGGCATTACTTATTAGTTAAAAATTAAAAAGATTGTCAAATGATTAAAGTTATATCTTAAATCAAAATCAAAAATCAATTTATCATTGCTCAAGATGAAAAAATAAAGTCAAATATAGATAACAAAGTTTATTTCCAAAAAATTCAAGACTCACCATATATACTGATGAATACAAAGGTCGGAGTATATAAAAGCTCCATCTCTAAATACAACTCCAAAGAAAAAAAAAACTTCTCTTGACTCCTTCTACTAATGTCTCCTTCCTCTTACTATCATCACTATATTCTTACATTCTGACTACTATCGTCTTCCTCTATCTACTGACTCTTAGCTTCCTAACTCCATACTGATTCTGTGACCTAACGTCACTTGGTATAACATGCGGCATACAACTGACAAGTGTGTGTTGCATGCTGAGAAAAACATTTGCATAATCTGACAATCATGCACTAACTATGATGCAAGAGTTTCCTGTTTGTGGGTTGACAGCCCCAAGTGAGTAGATTCACAGGATAAGTTTTATAAGCTGGTGGATAATCATGATCAAAGGCCATCATGGAGACCTGTACCATTGCTTCTAAGGGCATCATGAAATCTACATAGAGAGGGTCTTCTAGTGTAAACGGCTTCAGCCTTTAGTAATGGGGGGAACAGGTCTTTGCCCCATGTCAGTGATTAGGAGGGTGTTTGATAATGTCAGCACTTCTACTTGCAATAGATTATTAGATTACACAGTTTGATAAGAGTTCAAATCAAACTTGTGAGCTTAAATCAAGTTATTTCTTCAATACAGAATAACATCAACAAACAAATCAGAAATAACGTATAGCGCTTTAAAAATCCCATTAACTGTTTTCTTTCCATGTGTTCTTGGAATGTGAGGATTCTGAACAGACATTATTCTCTTGATGTTCTCACACAAGAATTTCACCATTATAACCTAGATATTCTTGATTTGCAAAGAGATCAGATGGACAGATAAACTTAAAAGATAATTAAAAAAATCGAATTTTTCATTTTAGGGAGAGAAGATGGAAAGTGTCTTCAAAGCATAGGTTTACTTCTCAGCAGACATGCTAATGATGCTCTTCTAGGATGAGTGCATTAATGAAAGGTTTCTTACAGTTAAATTTAAAACAAGCATTAAAGACTTGTTATTTGTTCTTATGTCTCCACAGAGGATGCTGATGAGGATGAGAAAGATAGGTTTCACAGACAACTTCAGGATATTTTAAATTCTGTCAAGAAAGGAGATATTACCCATGTTTTAGGTGACTTTAACGCTAAAGTTGGTACTGATTCTGGTCTATGGAGAAGGATGATAGGCTCTCTTGATGTTGGTAGCTGCAATGACAATGTGCAACGCCTCCTACAGGTAACTAAACTTAATCATTTAAGAATAACTAACACTTATTACAAACACCACTATATACATAAATATATGTGGGTTTTACTAGATGGGCTGCATAAGAATATGATTGATTGTATACTGATTAACAGCAAGTAGACTAGTTCTGTTAGGAATACCAGGCCATATAGGGGAGATGAAGTTGGATCTGACCATTACCTTGTTAAAAGTGTCTTGCAACTTAAACTTAAGAAGTGTTGTGCTAAGGTTAAGAATTTTTTAATAATGAAGCTCTGAAAGACCAAGTTATAGCTAAAGCTTACCATGATAGGTTACTTAGTCATTATGACAGTCATGGTTTGCTTACTACTGAAGTTGAGGAAGAATCAGACCATTTTAAATAGGCTTTTCTTGAAACTAACAGTACCCTTTTAGGAAAAGAGGTACAGAAAAGACAAAATTATTTGAGTGATAAGGCACTTGAGCTTATTTTGGAAAGAAAGAACTGCAGGATTGTCCTTAACACTTACCAGATCATGGACATTATAGAAGTTTTTTGTACAACACATGAAACTTGAAATTTTTTTTAATTACCATTTGAATTCTTATTTTCATTTGATGCATATTTTATTAAATTACAATATAAATAATTTAATAAAGCCATCAGATTGCCATATTTTAGAAGCGCTATATGATATTGCCTATTTGTTTGTTAACATTACTCTGTATTGAAGCAATCACTTGATTTAAGCTCACAAGTTTTATTTTAACTATTATAAACATATTTTTCCTTAAAGTTTCAAAAATCTCAAAATTTAACAAAAAAACTGCTATTTTTAAAAACAGAAGATTTTTGGAAGTAATTATGAAATATCTGCCAATTTTTTTTGGTATGCCACTGTAAAAAGTGTTTATTAAAATTAATATGCTACTACAATGTTCATTTTTTCACTTCAATAAAATTCGGAGTTAAATTCTCTTTCATTTGGTATATAACATGACCTATTTCTGATGATTAGTTATTTATTAAAAATATTCTAAAGTTGACTTGTTTAGTGGATTCTGTAATAAGCCTGGACTTTTCTCAAAGTATGGTATGGAGAAAAAAATTACAACATAAGATATGTTTACTTTAAACAAGAATTTTTTTTCGGCATTCAGAAATAAATATTTCCTTCTATTCACATGCATTATAATCATTTCTGTCTATTAGTGCTTTTTAAATAAATTTTTATTTGTGTTGCCTGATGCATTTTTACACTACATGTCTCTAAAAAAGTCATATTAAAATAAAACTAGTCTTTTTTTTCTTTTGTTAAATATTATATTTTTAGAACAATACAGAATTAAATGCTGATTAATTTGGCATACAAAATGCCATAATTCCTTTCATTACTTATTTGGCTAAAAAGTTCTAAAGTTATTTTTTTTTGCCTGATCAGAGTGAAAAAACAGCTGGCTAGACCTGGGAAGGGTTAATAAATATCCTACTAGTCCTAATAGAAAGTATTACAGAGAGCTTAATAAATGTTTAAAGGATCAGTTGGCAGCTGATAAGAATCCTTGGCTTGATGGCTTGGCTGACAAAGATGAGGAAGCAGCTAGACAGCAGAGAGTTGTACCAGATAGTTAATGTTTTATGTGGTAGAAAACGGACAGGTATACAGAGATTGAAGGATAAACAAGGTAAGGTTATAGAAGGTGAGGATTCTGTCACGGCTAGGTGGGCTGAGCATTTCAGAGATGTTCTAAACAATATGGTTAGTTCTGCTCCCATTGTATGTAATGATGATAGATGTATTACTGGCTTTAATGTTGGCCTTATCTACATCATAGTCCGAAGTTATTTAGGCTGTTTCTAAATTTAAACTACGTAAATACTCAGAGTTAGATGAAATGCTACTGAAATGCTTAGAGCTGGGAATGTTTGGGTTATTACATGGGTGACTGAACTTTTGAATTATCTTTTATGATAAAATCATTGTTCCAAAGGATTTTACCAGAGCTGTTATTATCCCTATTTTTAAAAAAGTTGATCACAATTCTTGTGATAACTAGAGGAGTATTAACCTACTTTCAGTTCTAGGTAAAGCTGTTTGCTGATTGTGCTCAATAGAATTAAGAATATGGTTGACAATTGTGTGATGAGCAGTGTGGATTCAGAAGTGGTAGGGGGGGTGTATTTAGCAGATTTTTTCATTTAGGCAAATTCTTGAGAAATGTTTAGAGTTTCAGACACCTGTGGTTACTAGCTTTGTATATCACAAAAAGGCTTTTGACTCTGTTGACTGTTAAAATATGTGATTGATTGTGAAAATGTATGGGATGTATGTATGTATATATGGCAGACAAGTTAGTTAACATAATGAAAGCTCTCTATAATAACACTGAGTCATGTGTGAGAGTTAGTAGACTTGTAGCAATTGGTTTAACATTGCTTCTGTATTTGACAAAGGTGAATTTTGTCCCCTTTTCTCTTTATTTTGATTATTGATTGTCCTATGTTGAATTCACTGCAAATGGAAGATTTTGTGCTTAAATGGTCTAGAGATCTGAGAATATTTGATTTAGCCCTTTTGGCAAATAATCCTGATGAGATCAACTCTTTCATTACAGCTGTTGATGAGACCGGTGGCAGAGTAGGTTTGGTAATAAACACATGTGATGGTCCACCCATTCACTTTTACTTTTCCTTAACCAGTTTTACTTTATTTACATCACATTTATTACTTTGGGGCTTTTAAATTTTAGTTGGACATCATTTCTCTCACCCAAGACCACTAATGTAGTTGTGCATGCACAACCTGACTTTTGATTGACAGCCACCAATGTATGCCTAAGGACACACCCTCTTGTGTCATGGCAAGCGTGCAATTCTAAGATATTGCAAATGTTTTTCCCAGCATGCAACACACACATCAGTTGCAAACTGCATGTATAGTAAGTGATATTAGGTCACAGAGTCAGATAGCAAGTAGGAAGTCATATAGTAGCAATGAGATAACAGCAATAAGTCAGTAAGAGTCAGTAGTAGTTGTGTGAGCTGCTAGTAGAGATGGAGCTAGATGCTAGTAGAGATCTGAGCTTTTAGTTGCTCAGATATTTGTATTGATCAGTTTATTTGGCGAGTCTTGATTTTTTGGATATGAACTTTGTTATATGAAATATTTCGACTTTGCTATTTTTATTCTTGAGCTTCGATAATTGATTTTTATAACAATTTAATTTTAATAATTTGACAATATTTTGATTTCTTACTCATTAAGCAATGCCTATATACTTAGTGAACCCTCATCTAATTTTATTTCGCAAGTTAATATTGCCTGGTGCCCGATGCTATTGGAAAGTTTAGTTTAATTTGAATCAGTCAAAAGGTCCAGAGAGAAGAAGTTTAATATACTTTTGGAGTGTTATACAGAGAAAATATGTAATGAAAACTGGTCAGGCAGGCTGTGCTTCAATTAATCTGAATGGTTGTACCCTTGAGCAAGTGTCTCAGTTTAATTATTTTGAGAGCTATGCAACATATATTGGTGGTGTACAGCATGAGATAAACAGAAGAATGGGGATTGCTGCTGGGACTTTTAAAAATATATGGAGAGTGTGGAGAAATAATATATACACCTAAAGCCTAAAATTAGACTGTACAATAGTTTGGTTATTACTAGAGTTAGTTAGGTAGTGAAACTTAGACCCTTGTAAACAAGATAGCAGGAAACTTGATGCCTTTGATTCTAGATGCTTATGCAGTATCTTGGGCATTATGTGACTCAACTTTGTGAGTAATAATGAGGTTAGGCAAAGGAGTAAGCATTTTCCTTTGAGCAGCATATTGTGCAGAGAGAGACTCCATTGGTTTGGCAATATTGCCCATAGGCATAACTATAGATTAGCAAATAGGGTTATGAACAGTGTGCCTGAAAGCCTCAGAAAGAAGGGTGACCTGAATGCAGAGGGCAGACAATTCAAACAGGACCTTGTTAGACTTGGTGTACAGTGGTCAGATGCAACAGATGTGCTCAGGACAGATGCATTTGGAGAACTAAATTACACAATCTGGTTGGATCTCTGTAGCCCATGGCTGCTTGAGGAGGAGGAGGAGGAGGAGGAGGAGGAGGATGCAAGTGGATTGCATCATGCATGGTGGATTGTTTACAGAATTTCTGGATTTGAACCACTATCAACAAATTTTTCCTTAAAGTTTCAAAAATCTCCTGAAAATTAGCAAAAAAAACCTACTATTTTTAAAAATGGAAGATTTTGGAAGCAATTAGGAAGTATGTCCCTCTGTTTTTTCCCCTGTTTTACACTCTTTTCTGCCTTAAACTTATTTTAATAATTACTTAGTATTTATATCATTTATCCCATATTCTTATGCATTGTTCCCACTATTGAAATCAAAACTGTAACTAAAAAGAACCATCTTTGACAATACTTGTTGCTGAAGACTGCCTGCAACATAAAATATGTCATGGCACAAAAGGTGTCATGACCTAATAAATTCCTGACGAGTGCAAGTGGTTGTTCCATGGTGGATTATTTACAGCACTGTTCCAATTCATTGGATATGTTACCATTCATCCAGTTAGCATTTTATTTATACTTTAATAATTAAACCTTCATTTTCATTTCTGTAGATTTATTTTGACTTTATTTTTGCAGATTATTGACCTTTTGGAGGATCAATTATTATTGATCTTTCAGAGTTATACAGCATCATTGGCCAGCTTGCAACTTCTTGTTGCTGCTATTTTATTTAATATCTCATTAGGTTATATTTTAACTTTTCTTTTATTATTTCTTTGTTTTCCAGTCAATAAACTTCAATCTCTTGTCATTTTCTCAAAATTTGGGGCATTACGAATTTTACTACCCCCTTGGCAAATTTTTTTTTTTTTTTAATTATGACTGCCGGCAAGGTATGGGCTGACCACAGCTCATTGATGCTAGAGGTTGGGTTGTTTTATCTCTGAGCGGCACTTTTTTGCACATCATGGGCTAAATGGCCAGGTCACAAGGACCCCTAAAGGCTTACAGAAGGTTGGGGGAGGGGACTACTGGAACAGCTGTTGGGAGACAGATGGCAGTCTCCCGTCAAGGCCATCCAGCCTGTTCTTTAACGTGCATAGGGTATGGCTCTCCTGCACAAGGCCATGGCTTTACGTCCCATCCGATGGACTGCAGCCTTTCCAAGCCTAGATGCTAGAGGTGAGCGAAGGCTATCCTGTATGGTACAAGACAACAGAAGGGATACTGTGATGCAACTCGCTCATAATTTGAATGCAGGTGATGGGAGAAATGTGTCACACAGTACATCATCAAACCATGTTGAAAATGGGGCTGTGTAGCTGCAAGCAGTTCCAAGTGCCCATGCTAACCTCGGTTCATCGTCAAAACTGCCTACAATGAGCATGCGAGCATTAAAACTGGACCTTGAATGATTGAAAGAATATCATCTGATCCAATGAATCTCGTTTTCTGTTGCACCATGTGAACGGCTGGGTAGGTGTGAGTAAAAAGCTTGAAAAACTTTTCCTCCAGAGGCCAAGCTATTTCCTCCCTATGACACTTTTAGAAATCTTGTAACGTCCATGCCTTGCTGGATAAGAGTTGTTTTGGCGGCACAACAACTCTTATCCTCTTATTATTATGTTGTGGTGGACCAACATCATATTAGGCAGGTGGTCAAAATATTTTGGCTCTTCGATGCATGATGGGAGCACCAACCTATCAATATTATTTTACAAGTTATATGTAAATTGGAAGTCATGCTAAAACGTTATTAACTCTTTGGGTGTTTAAGCTTGGTTTAACATTTTAGCTTTTTCCAATTCTAGTGGTGCAAGGACTGTTTACTGTTTCATAATGCAAAATGCTAAATTTTATTTTATTTTCAAAAAGAAATCAGCATTTTTTTTTGTTGTTTCTAATCAAATGTTGAAAATAACATTTCAATTTATGATATATATTATTTTGTTGATTCCTTTTGAAAAAAATTAAGATGAAGTATTTAGGTAAGTTTTGCCATAATGCACTATTAAAGCTGTAAAGGCAGTTTAAACGTATACACCTGCATTGGTTAGAATTAAGGTTATAAATACTTTTAGACATTGTTATGGTATATTGCCAAAATCCAGTAATTCAGCGCAGAATTGTTCCCAAATGTGGAGTTGGAGGTTCCTTGTTTTCAGTTTCTTTTTCCAGGTTTATCACAGCAGATTTCAGTCTTTGATTCACATGTATTATAAAGTCACTGTTTAACAGATAGTCCTGTTGCATGATTGGAGCTTCCATTTTTTATTATTTGCAATCAAATGTATCCAATGACTACGATGTTTTGTTATGCACCATGCAGTCTTTTGAAATATCAGAAGTTTTTTACATTTACTATTGATTAAGTTTTAGACTAACTTTTACTGTTGGGAGTTCACAGTAGCTTTTCTTAGCTGTTTTTTTTTCTTACAATATTCTTAAGTGTGTTGACAGGTTTCAACCATCTCTATGGTTATCATCGCGAGCACTGATAGTTGACAGTTGTAGGGGACTATATTGTTGGGTGCATGCCACTCATATGCATGTAGATAATGCACCCAATGATATAGTCCCCTACAAACTGTCGACAATCAGTGCCCGTAACCAATAACTATACAGATGATTGAAACTGGTCAGCACACTTAGGTATATCGTACAAAAACACAGTTAAGAAGAGATACTGTGAACTCCAACAGCAAACATTAATCTAAAACTTAAGAGTAAATGTAGAAAAAGCTGATATTTCAAATATCTGCATGGTGCATAGCAAAACATCATAGTCTTTGAACATTTAACCCTTAGAGTGTTTTAAGTTTAATCGACACACTGAATTTGAGAATGAGTCACTTTATTTTGAAGTTGCAAAACTGCTATTGAAAAGTTTAATTCTAAAATTATAGCAGAAATTTTGGTTAAAAATTGCAATTTCCTGACCTTAATTTGTTTATATGCTTTAACCCTTCCAGTGTTCAGCCTGAAAAACTTTTCCATCCAGAGTCCAAGCTATTTCCTCCCTATGCTCAACCAAAAAAAAAATTAACTTTACAACTTTTCTTTTTTGCCAAATAACTAATGAAAGGAATTATGGCATGCTATATGTTAAATTAATCAGCATTTAATTCTGGATTTTCTGAAAATAACATATTTAACAAAAACATGATGTTTTATTTTAATACATCTTTTTTTAGAGTCACATAGTAAAAAAATGCATTTGGCAGCACAAATAAAAATTTATTTAAAGAAAACTAATAGACAGAAATGAGTATAATGCACATGAATAGAAAGGCTATTTATTTCTGAATAATGAAAAAATAATTTTTTTTTGGTTTGAAGTAAATATTTCTTTCATTTTGTAATTTTTTTCGGTATTATACTTGAGAGGCTACTTTGAGAAAATTCCAGGCTTTTTAGCCAATTGTGCTGAGTCAGACAAACAAGTCAACTTTAGAATTAAAAAAAACAACCAAATCTATGGAAATAGGTCATGTTATATACCAAATTAAACAGAATTTAATTATGAATTTTAAGAAAATAAATAATATAAATAAATTTACAAGCATATTGATTTTAATAAGACTTTTTCAATGTGATATGGTGAAAAAAAAAAGACTGCACTATATAATTAAAGCTTCATTTTGGAAAACCCGAAGAATAAAAATAGTTAAATTATATATTAATGGAAAGGAAATTTCCTCCCGAAAAATATAATATTCAATCTGAAATATAATTTTCCTTTCTTTCAATGATTCTTTTCAGTATCATATATTTTAAACATGGCCAGTGTTATACAAAGTGACTTGGACTTCTCATATTCATGGGATTTTCTGAACTGGTTATGAAATAGAAAAAAAAAACTTTTTTGGCTGCTTTTTTTGCTAAACATTATAAATTTTTTTCTTTGGGTGTTGAAATTTGGCGATCTTGGCTATGCGCAGAAAGGTTTGTGCACAAATGCAAAAACCCCCCCCCCCCAAAAAAAACAGTGTTATATTGTCTGTATGGCACAGCCAAAGTACTGAGGTTGGGAGTGCCTTTAAAATCATTCAATATAAAAACACAAAAACTCGTAATTTAAAAATATTATATTTCTCTAGGGGGGGGGGGGGGAACGTTCACACTGAGTTTAGTGGAGGGTAAGTCTTCCCGAAATTGCCCTCCCCCATTAAGGCTGATTTCTGTAGCAAGGAAGTCTATTTTGCTTCCGCATCCAAGACATTCATTTTCAGTAAACAATACAAGTTCAAAGTTTTTTTACTAAAAAAAAGAAATAATAAAAGAAAAATTACATATAACCTAATGGAATGTTAAATAAAATATCTGCAACAACTTTTAAGCTGGCTCCGATCTAGCATTAACTCAGAAAGATCAATAAATCAGTTGACCAAAAGATCACTAACATATGGAAATAAATCTACAGAAATGAATTTGCTTCCAAATCCAAGACCTCATTTATTTTCAGAAAATGATCTCAGATCAAAGTTTTACTGGAAAAGTAATAAATAATAAAATAAATATTAACATATAACCTAATGCGATGTTAAAATATCCACAGCAACAAGTTATAGGTCAGCCATCCAATGTAGCATAAATATGAAAAATCAATACTTATTGATCAGCCAAAAGATCGCTAATTTCGAAAAATAAATCTACTGAAATGAAAACCAAGGTTTAAATATAAAAAAAGTAAATACTAACTTTACAAAGGGTATTAAATAATGAAATAAGCTCGATGTATTCAATCAAGTAAGAAATCAGCCCTTCAGCATCAATTTAAATCTTAGAGGAAAAATTGTGTTGAGCTGGGTGGGATACGAACCCACGATCTCCTGATAACATGTCAGGTGCTCTGGACTGCTGAGCTACCGGCCGCCGATTAAAATCTCCTCTAATTAGCGCTATGAACATTCCTTTTATGTTTCACATAGGTGCGTCAGGCATTTATATTTGCCAATAGATGGAAGCATGTATTACAAGTATGCAGATAATAAATATTATTATTATATTATTATTTCATTATTTATTATCTGCATACTTGTAATACATGCTTCCATCTATTGGCAAATATAAATGCCGCTTGTGGCTAAAAGTGCCTGACTAGCACATATATGAAACATAAAAGGAATGTTCATAGTGCTAATTAGAGATCTTGATCAGCGGCTGGTAGATCAGCGGTCCAGAGCACCTGACATGTTATCAGGAGGTCGTGGGTTTGTATCCCACCCGGCTCAAGACAATTTTTCCTATAAGATTTAAATCGACACTAAAGTGCTGATTTCTTACTTACAAAGGGTATCCAACATGCTGGATCAAAACAATATGGGAGCCACTTATAACACATAGAACAGAGATAGCATGTGTCAGCCATCTGCCTCTTGTTTGCCTCAGTGAGCCATAATGTAATTAAGTGCAACTACAACCAGAATTTCTAAGAAGGATGTGTTTACTTCCAGTTTCGATTTTAAGAGCAGGAAAGATGCATAGAATGCTGGGAAAAATTATAAAAATAATTTTGGGAATACTTAAATAGGTTTATGACAGAAAAGAATGTGAAATGGAAAAAAAAAATGGCAGTGAGTGCTTTTAATTACTTCCAAAATCTACCGTTTTTAAAAATAGCAGATTTTGTTAATTTTTAGGAGATTTTCGAAAATTTATGGAAAAATTTGTTGATAATAGTTCAAATCAAACTTGTGAGCTTAAATCAGAAGGTTGCTCCAGCAAATAAGAACACTAACAAGCAAATTGCCAATACCATATTATTTTTCAAGCCTGAATTATATATTTTTTATAAGATATATATAAATTACAATGACAATTTTTATTTTAAAAAAAAGTAGATTTTTTTTTTGTTGTACTAAAAACGAATACATACGTCCTTAGCCTCTCATTTCGGATTCTGTGAATGTATACAGATGACATGGACACTGGAAGGGTTAAGTGATAATAAAAATAAATATGATATTGATAGTTTAAAGCAAGACATTCAGCTAGCATTGGCCAATGTAAATAAGTCCATACTATTTTCAGATATTTCTTGAAAATATTTACTTTTTTTTTTATCATACTTCTAACAGAAATTAGATAGAGCTAAATAATGTTAACTAATGACTCGCAAATTGAAATTCTAAATTTTGGCCAAGTTTTAAATCCTCAATATGTAGCATGTAGTGCTACAGTAACAAACACTTGTATGGCATGCTAATTCAGCACTTTGTGGTAACTTTTCTGAGAATAATGAAGTTTGGATGAAAAAATTGAAAAATGCAAGTTGCACAGAGGAGCTTGTTCTTATGAAAGATATATTAGATATAGTTTGTTGGAAAACACATCATTGTTCACCAAAGCCTTGCTTGGTACTATGTGTGCATCAGTCAAAAATTTAGTGGAAAACTGATATTTGGTCAATTAAATCATTAGTAAGATACAGGTTTTACTAGAGCGAATAAAATTTACAATCAAGTAAACTGGTTGTTAATAAATTGGGCTGTATATAAGTATTTCTCCAACTACTGTATATAAGTATTCTTCAAGAAATTTTTTAAATACCACCAAAACAGAGGAAAAAATTGAATATTAGAGCAGTGTTCTAGTTTGACTCAGTTTGTTCTTTAACCCTTTAACACGCATAATGGTTGAAATTTGAAATGAACTTGTACAAATACTGCTATTCCTTTGCTTTTATTATCTTCTACCCTTTTCTGAGATTTCTTGGTTGTTAGAGGGTTAAAAAAATTATATGTACTGATGAAATCAACCTGTGTTTTTTAGCATATTCATTCGAATACTTCTGTTTTATGCAATTTGTGATCTGCATAATTTATACACTACTTTCACTTTACATTAGGTTACTCTCACATTTTTACATTAATTCACTTTTACATTAAAACATTAGCAAGTGCACACATATACACTGAAGTGCCATTGAATTAGGGATAGCAAACTAGTAATGTGTTAGACTTCCTTTGGCCCTGATAATGGTTGCCACATGATGAGGCAAGGACTCCACAAGCTTGCATAAATGTTCCATAGGTATGGCAACCCATGCATCCTCCAGAGCTGTCCACAATTCTCTCAAGGTTATTGCTGATGGGACATGGACCCGAACACTCTGCTCGACAGTATCCCAAAGATTTTCGATGGGATTTAAATCTGGGCTTCTAGGTGACCAATTCATTATTTCAAAGTCAGCAGAATGCTCCTGCAACCATGTAGTAGCCAACCTGGACCTGTGAGATGAACAGTTGTCTTGGTGGTAGATGCTATCTCCATTGGGATGCATGATGGCCATAAATGGATGTAAATGGTCAGCCATGAGTTCTACATACTGGGATGCATTGAGAGCCATCGGTACATGTACCAAAGGTCTCACAGACGTCCAACTGAAGACATTCCAGGCCATCACTGAGCCACCACCAGCTTGTACTGTTCCAACCTGATATGCAGGATCCATGGCTTCATGGAGTTGGCACCATACCTTCAGTCTCCCATCAGCATGATGAAGTTTAAATTGTGATTCACAACTCCAGGCTATCCATTGCCAATTATTGATGGTCCAGTTTCAGTGCTCTTTAGTCCATGCAAGCATTGAGCCCAGTGTGGTGCCATTAGAAGTGGGACTCTTGTAGGTTGGCATCTCCCAAAGCCAAGAAGATGAAATGAGCATTGAACGGTCATGCACTAACTTCTCAGCTGGAACCTGCGTTCAGATGGGAGGTGATTTCAGATAATGTCTGGCCCCTATCGGTCCATACAATTCGGGTCAGACAGGGAAGCCCACGATCATTCAAGGCTAGTTGTCCTTTGCAGTTTGTCTGGGTGCTTGTTTTTTGCTGTAATTTCATATTCCCAAGAACACTATTGAAACTGTCGTATGAGAAAATCCAAGTTCGATGACAATTTCAGAGATCAAGTGTACCATCCATCAGATCCCACGCCTTTCCCATTAAGCTTCTCATGATGAATGCTTGGGGAAGCCAAAGGTGACAGCTATATATGACCAGAGTTTCTGCCATGCAGGCGTGTAAATGTGGGACTTGTGGTACTGAATTTGGATAATGTCTCCTATCCCTAATTCAATGGCACTTTAGTGTATTACTCCTATCTGAAAGAGACCTGGTCACATAAACGCTAATAATTTATACAGTAACAGAAGTGCAATAGAAAATAAACTCATCAATTCATCATGAAAAAAAATCAACTTACCCCCAAAGGGTTGCTCTTTTGACCACTGCAACACTTTCACATACTCAATGCAATGTTCAGGTAGTCGTGGTGTATGAGCTATAGTACACAGAGGATAATTTATCTGCAAAAATTGAAATGTAACATGGTTAAATACCAGTACCATATTTGGTTAAGTACAAACAATAAGCATTTATTGGAAGACAAAATACACAGGATGTATTAGAAATCAATTTTACAAAGTCTGTAATGAGCAATTATATATATGTAGGTCATTGTGTGGAAACACTCTGATATGGATGATGTAATCACCACAGTCACTGCAGTAGTTGTACACAGGAATTGGAGAAAAGCGAAGGTGATGCATTTTGCATCACAGCATATTGCATTTTGGAACAGCTATCACTGAAAAAGCACTTGCAGAAGTTTCAAATACTGTTAAGTGTGAAGATCAGCCATTGTACATTAAGATTGAACCTTTATAGGGAGGATTTTTATTGAGGGGGAGAATTTTCATGCATGAAATTGTCACTATTGATGAAACTTAGATTAGGGATTTTGAACCTGAACTAAAATCTCGGTCACGCTTAACAGTATCTAAATCCTCAGCAAGTGTCATTTTCAGTGACAGAATATTCTGAAATGTGATATGTAACAATGCAAAACCCATCACCTTCACCATACTCCACTTCCTGTCTACAACTGCTGCAATGATTGTGGTGATTGCATCATCCATACTGAAGTGTTGCTACATTATGCATTACTTTTAAAATGACCTATGTATTTTTCACCCTTTGCATGTTCAAAGTCAGTTTACCAATTTAAAATATTGTATGAAAAATTGTATTAATTTGTGTGATGTCTCACCCATTCACTTTTACTTTCCTTAATCAGATATACTTTATTTACGTCATAATATACATTCATAATTAATAATACGTCATAATTATTACATTGGGGCATTTAATTTTCTGTTGGATCATCATTTCTCTCCACCCATAGTGCAAGAGGAGTTGCACATGTTTAACTCCATTTTTTGATTTACAGCAGATAAATGTCTGCCATCCTCACAGACCTTCTACTATGGCATATAAACTGACAGGCTCCTGTCAGACCTCTGTGGCAAGCAGCTGCTTGAGGGAGTATTTATTTATTTATTTTTTTTTAATGCATGCAGAATGGCACGCTCCATCTTCCATCATAGCTAGTGCGGGTGCGTGATCGTTAAATAATGCAAATGGACTTTCCCAGCATGCAACACACATCAGTTGCACGCCACATACATAGTAAGTGCTGTTAGATCACATAGTCAGTTAGTAATCAGTAGTGAGACAGTTGCCAGAATGTTATAGAGAGAGATTGTGATCACTCAGTTGGAGCAGAATATGGGGAGCTAAATTGGAGCAATTTTTTTGATTAAACAGAGTTGTTCTGATATTTTTGTAGAAGGAAGTTTCACTTTGGTGAATCTAGATTTTTGGAAATAAACTTTTATTTGTTTTATGAAATAGTTTTTGACTTTTTAATTTTTTCACTTGAGCAGATTTTTGATATTTTGAATAGAATTAACTTTAATGATTGAAATTTGGAATGACATGCCACTACTATAAAACCATTAGAATATGCACAAAATCATGTTATTAGATACATGCTAAAATTAAGAAAATATAATCATGTCATTCAAGAATATGCTAAGATTCTATACATATTTTGCAATTGGTTAATATTAGAGATCATAAAAATATTACTACTAAACATTATGTTCATTTATCAAGCAAATTTTTCAATGCGTTAAATTATGCAAATGGACTTTCCCAGCATACAACAGAAGTCAGTCGTTGTCAGTCATGCGCCAAATGAAATTAAAACCATAAACTATGAACAACATTTTCTTAAACAAGTAAAATTATGGTTATTTACTTTTGACAATATTGAATTTTTGCAATTGGCTCAAAAGCAAAAACTAAAATAATTAACTCTTTGATGTAGTGTCTAAAAACCTTTGTCTACAATAATTGTACTATTGGGGGAAAAAATATATATATACAGTATTAATATAAAAGATTTTATGTAAATGTTAATCTTTTGTACAACATGTGTTAGGAGTAAAATATTGTATGAAAAATTGCATTAATATGCAAAATTACACCCAGAAACGAGTCACACTCTAATGGGTTATTATTTCTATGAAGTATCTTGTTTTATTATTTATAACCTTCTTCAAAAATCACTCATATGCAGTATTTTATATATTTCATTTGCACTGTTCGTCATTTGTTGTTAGAAAATAATTAATGCCTTTGTTCTTATACATTGAAAACATTTCGGGAAAAGCAAAGTTGAAATTTATGATTACTATTCTTTATTTCCTTTGAACAATGAAGCAAGGAAATTTTATTGAATTTTGAAGTAACATAGTGCATAAAGGTAATAATCTGATTATTTGCAACAGAAATTTACTTCATAATTGTTCATGGAATAAATGTAATAGGTTCTAGGTACTTAATACTATGTGTTACTTATCCATATTACATTTGTAACTAATTTGTTCTAAAAAAGATTAATTCATTCATTCATTCTTTTGACTTAAAATCTTTTCTACCAAATAATGCAAATCACACTCAGAGAAGAACCCTCATTTAACTTTATTGGCCAGATTAATTGCCTGATAACCGAGCCATCCAGAAATTAATAACATAGCATTTTTGGATTAGTTACAAGGTCCATAGTAGAGAAAGTGACATTTTGGAACATTATAGAGAGCTACATAAGAAAGTGGAGCAGAAATACAGGGACTGTATATATATACAGTATATATAAACTGTGTGCTATTTAATGTATTTGCCAAAGTAACAAATTCTTGAGCTCATTAGTTATATTAATCATAGATTTAATGGCAGCTTAAGCCAAATTTTTGTTGAACAAGAAGCTTAACTATTGTACTGTGATGCCCCATCGTTCACTTTTGCTTTACCTTAACCAGTTTTGTTTAATTTAAGTTATATTTATCATTTTGGGGATTTTTATTTCCTTTTTGGCATCGCAGCACTCGTTTCCAAGTTTCTAGGAGTTGCGCATGCGCCGCAACTCCGATCTTCCGACTGTACCGTTAAAGCGCGTGCAAAGGACACGCCCCCTCTTGCGTCATAGCTTGAGTCGTTCGTCATAGTATGCAAATGTCTTTCCCGGCATGCGGCGGCTCATTGTCAAAACCCGGTGACCTGCGAGTCAGGAGCAGTAGCATAAGCAGAAGCTAAGCACAAGGGAGTGCACGAGCACAAGGTGCGTAGCACCAAGCACAGTGCGTGTAGCACAGGAGTTGTAGTTATGTGTTCTTCATTGATGTCTTGGTGAGTTGAATTATTTTGGAAATAAATCTGTTTTGTTATATTTAAAACATTTTGAGTCTGTACAGTTTTTTTCTCTTGAGCAACGCGAATTAAGGATTTTTTTTATATTTCATATTACTTGACAATCATTTTGATTCTTACTCATGAATGCTCGCTGGTATTTGAACCCTAAATCAACTTATTATCAACTTATTCTACTTTTGGCAATTTGTTAATTATTGCCTGGCGCCCGTCTAAGCTATCCGGAGCATAAAAACTTCAAGTATTTTGCATTTGTTTGGAGCGTTACAGAGTACAATAAAAGAAGTGGCACAGCAAACAGGGACTCGCCAGTATTTAAAGATAGTATATATATTTGTGGATAAATTTTGTATGATTGTCAAAGATAGTAATTTTTTGAGCTCAGTAGTTGTATGTACTAGTTGTAGATTTAACGGCAGCTTAAGCCGAAAATTTTTGTTGAGCAAGTAGCTTAACATTTTTTGTGTATTATTCAAAGGTACTGAAGTTTTAGCGTAGATATTGCTGAATATTTAAGATATTTGTTGTATGTAATGATTAGAAGTGTCCGGGCACACACGTACGTAGGCACAATAAGAAAAATCTTTTTTTGATAAGCAAATTTATATTTCTGTAAGCTTAGTTATAGCTTTAGTATTGTTGTATAGCAGTACCTTTGAGCACTGCTCAAGATTAAAAAAGGTTTTCAAAATTTCCAAAATTCAAAATTTCGGCAGACCGCTAAACATGTCTGCTAACAATATGGCAGATTCCGCCATAATGACTCCCGACATAGAAAGAGTAAAGGGTAGATTGCAAGATGTAATGATGGAAGCTGAAGTGCTAATGAATCTGCTTGATGATAATCGGGAGGAAAGGGGAACGACAACAACCCCTAAATTTGCTGACAATGCTACGTCAGTTCACCAATGAAGAAACTTTGAACGTAAGGTTCCATTTTCTGTTCCGTCAGAAGCAAGCGATAGAACAGAGTATTTTCAACTGCCACAACGACGATTTGCCAACCCATCCATTAACTATAGTCCTTATGTTAATTGGCCTTTACCTGAGATAAGATTCGACGGTTCGAAACGTCCGTCATCGTGGACATTTGTCAAGTCCATGGAGGAGCACTTCCGTTTACATGAAGTGCCAAGCAACAAAAAAGTTGTTTCAGCAGTATCTTGCCTAATTGGATGTGCTAAGCAATGGTGGAATAACGTAGGATGTTGTCATGGCATAGAACTTTGGGAAGAATTTAAAAATGAAATCATGGACATATATCCGGCTTATAATGATTTTACAGAACTAGCTACAGAGTTGTTTTCACGAAGACAAAGGGAAAGAGATGACATAGAAAAATTTATATGGGGTACAGTAGAGTTATACCAGCTGTATGATGCTGATGCCGCTGAAATTGATATCGTAAATTGCATATTGTCTCAATTGCTTTTGCCACTATGGCTTTTCCTTTCGTTACTGACTGCCACGAAGTAACTAAAGTAACAGATCAAGACGATACAGAAGTCGATCTTCAGTTTGCTAAGGAACAAGTTTTCGACGATAATAATGACGAATGTCAATTGACAGTGCAGCTGCAGTCCCATGGACTTTTTGACTTACCTTGTGGTCCAGAACAGATTATTTCAGAAGCACCTATAAAATGTCCCGTTAGTGCAAATAATGAAAGTTTAAATAACGAAGTTTGTGAAGTAGAACAACCATATGAGAAAGCCGTTTTTGAAAAGGTTTTTAAAGTAGAAGTTTTAAAAGAAAGTAATAACGATGAAAATAATTTTGAGTCTGATTTAAGTGAAGAAAAAACCAACCAAGAAGTTGTGCCGACCGCAAGTATTCTTGACAAGTCTGGAGGTCCTCAACTATTAAAGTGTCATTTGGAGGCGGACACCAATAGGCCTAGAAAATACGAGAAAAGGTTCTTCAAAAATCCGCACAGAGCAACGAAAAGCCGACGAAACGACCAGAGCCTGAAGAGCGACAACCGGCAGCGAACATCGGGAAGATGACGTCACGAGAGAGATCTACAGCGACGACTTGACTTCAACGAGATCTTCAGTAACAACTTTACGTGAAGCCACCCAACGACGACGGAAGGATGTTATCGGAAACAGACTAGATGATTTATCGCCACGGAGTGCCAACAATGAAATTTAAGTATATTTTTCTTTCACTTGGCACTTATGATTTATAAATGTTCTTTTTTTTCTGGAATAGATGAAGATGAAGAAGAAGCCTTATTGTGAATTATATAGTTAGCGATGTTTAATTTCTTGTTGAAACTTTAGAGTTCGATATTTATTTTTGGAAAGTGAAATTATTGTAGTTCGAGTTTATACTCGTGTGAATAGAATTTTTTTTTTTGCTTTCATCGAAATTCTAGTTATTGAAAATTTTGTAAGTCGATATTGGAAAGTTTAAAAATTGTAAAATGTTTATGGATATGAATGAGGAGAGTGAAAGAGAATTAGTGATTTAATATTTTTTCATTTTTAAGAATTTGTATTGTAAAATAACATGCATTCCAAAGTGAATTTATGTAAAAAAAAAAAGGAGATTCATGTAAAAGTTATTCGATGAAATGTTATCATCGTATATTATAAATTATTCACACTCTTTTTTCTTTATTCTTAGATACGATTTATGTATATGTGTTTAAATCTGTTCAGTGTCATCAGTGATATTTATGTGTCAATGATACTTAATTTTTGGGATGACATTGGCAGTATTTATTGGTATATATAGATGACGACCATGATGATGACTGCAGAATTTTGTTTTTTTTTGTGTGTACCTTTTTGGAGCTGTCCCGAAATGGCCTAGTCTGATAACCGAGTTGTTACCAGCATAACTCCTTTGGAAGGGGGAGTTGTGATGCCCCATCGTTCACTTTTGCTTTACCTTAACCAGTTTTGTTTAATTTACGTTATATTTATCATTTTGGGGATTTTTATTTCCTTTTTGGCATCGCAGCACTCGTTTCCAAGTTTCTAGGAGTTGCGCATGCGCCGCAACTCCGATCTTCTGACTGTACCGTTAAAGCGCGTGCAAAGGACACGCCCCCTCTTGCGTCATAGCTTGCGTCGTTCGTCATAGTATGCAAATGTCTTTCCCGGCATGCGCCGACTCATTGTCAAAAACTGGTGACCTGCGAGTCAGGAGCAGTAGCATAAGCAGAAGCTAAGCACAAGGGAGTGCATGAGCACAAGGTGCGTAGCACCAAGCACAGTGCGTGTAGCACAGGAGTTGTGTTCTTCATTGATGTCTTGGTGAGTTGAATTATTTTGGAAATAAATCTATTTTGTTATATTTAAAACATTTTGAGTCTGTACAGTTTTTTTCTCTTGAGCAACGCGAGTTAAGGATTTTTTTTATATTTCATATTACTTGACAATCATTTTGATTCTTACTCATGAACGCTCGCTGGTATTTGAACCCTAAATCAACTTATTATCAACTTATTCTACTTTTGGCAATTTGTTAATTATTGCCTGGCGCCCATCTAAGCTATCCGGAGCATAAAAACTTCAAGTATTTTGCATTTGTTTGGAGCGTTACAGTACTAGCTAGTTAAAGGTACTGAAGTTTCTGCATGGTTATTGCTGATAGTTAAGATTGCTTGATCATTGTATTTATGTAAAGATTAGAAGTGTCAGGACTCACAATAGATAAACTATTTGATAAGCAAGTTTATTGCTAGGTTAGTATAGCTTTAATATTATATTGTTGTATAGCAGTACATTAAAGCACTGCTCAAGAAAAAAAAGTTTTAAAATTTCATAAATCCAAAATTTTGGCAGATCGCTAAACATGTCACTAGCAGTATGGATGATTCTGCCATTATGACTCCTGACTTAGTAAAAGTAAAACATAGATTGCAGGATGTGATGAAAAAAGCAGAAGTGTTCATGAACCTGGTTAAAGATCCTTGGATGATAAGGCGAACAACAACAACCCCTAAATTAGCTGACAATATTATGACAGCTTAAAAACAATTCAACTTTGAATGTACAGTTCCATTTTTTGTTCAGTCAGAAGCAAGTGATCGAACGAAAATTATCATCCACCTCAATGACAAGATGCCAACCCATTTATTAACTGTAGTCCTTATGTTGATTGCCCTTTACCTGAGATAAGGTTCGACGGTTCAAAATGTCTGTCATCGAGGACATTTGTCAAGTCCATGAAGTGCCTGGCAACAAAAAAGGTGGTTTTCGCATTATCTTGTTTAACTGGATGTGCTAAACAATGGTGGAATAACATAGGATGTCGTCATGGCATAGAATTATAGGAAGACTTTAAAAATGAATTTTTGGAAATTTATCCTCTTTACAATGACTTTACACATCTAGCTACAGAACATTTTTCATGAAGACAGGGGGAAGGAGATGATATCGAAAAGTCCATCTGGGTACAGTAGAGTTATACCAGCTGTATGATGCTGATGTTGTCTAAATTTACATAATAAACTGCATTATGTCCCAATTACTTCTGCCCTTAAGAGAGTTTTTAGAAGTCAGAAACACAACTTCGATTTCAACTTTAGTCAAATTTGCTCAGCAATATACCCCAAGAAGAGAATCTGCAAAAACTGCATTAAATCAACAATGAATGCAATCTCACCAAAGCAGAGATATCATGTTGAGTCTCACGAATGACTCGCACATGATCGGAAGTTACCCAGTCTAGACAATTTGTGAGAAATGTGCCTACAACGATGCAGAATGAAAGAAGTAGAGTTTATGTTACACATCAAACTTCAAACAATGAAACTAGACCAAACACTTTTGCTATGAATAATAAAAAAACCTTAGATGTAATTTTTGTGGTCAACTAAGGCATATTGAACAATTTTGCTAAAGAAAAAACGGAAATTCAGGAAACTTACATTAAGATCATTGAAGTGAGAGGCCAAAGTTCCTCAAGAAAAGCCCTCTCATAAGTCTAGCCACTGTTGGTACACATAATGTTCTAAAATTTCTTTGTGAAGCTTTATCACGAAAAAAAAAACTGAATTCATAGCTCGTATCAACACAGGAGCTGATATTACATGTCTACATAAGAAAGTATGGGATAAAATTCAGAAAAGTTGCAAACTGAAATTGCAGCCATGGTCCCGTGGACCTTTGAACTTAGCTTGTGCTTCCAAGCAGTGTTTCCCACAAGGAACTGTTGAGTTACCTATCACTTTAAATAATGTGAAGATAAGACTTGAATTTTTAGTAACAAGTGAATTATTATATGACTCTTTGATAGGAATGGATGCGATACGAAAACATTTGATTGAATTTGATTTTGCTAATAATACTATTTCACTGAAAGCAACAATGAAAGAAAAACTTGATGTCGATCAGATAAAATCGGATATTAGAAAACATGCTGACAGCCCTCATTTAGATAATAGCGAGAGAGTTAAATTAGAAGCTCTGCTCAATGCTAATTATGAACTTTTTAACAACAAGCCTGACAGGTGGCAGATTTTGGAGCATCATACTGACATGGGCAATAGTAGACCTGTTTATAGCAAACCATATAATTATCCTCCTAGTAAAAAAGAAATAGTTTCAACACAAATTAAAGAAATGTTAAAGGATGGGATAATAGAACCAAGTTTTAGCCCTTGGGCTTCACCGGTCATCCTCGTTAAAAAGAAAACTAGCGATTTGAGATTTTGTGTGGACTATCAAAAACTAAATGCTGTTACAGTCCCCAATAGATATCCACTACCTATTATTCAGAATCTACTAACACAACTGGCTGGCAAGAAATTTATTAGCACACTAGATTTGTCTTTAGGATATTGGCAGGTATCTGTATATCCACCAGATCGGCCCAAAACAGCTTTCCTCACAAAAGATGGATTATTCCAATTTTGTTGCTTACCATTTGGCTTATGCGGAGCACCCGCCATTTTTCAATGTCTTATGTCCATGGTTCTGGGTGATCTAAAAGGAAAAATTTGTGAAGTATACTTAGACGACATAGTTAATTTTTCTACTGATTTTTTGGAGCATCTATGTGATTTAAATTTGGTATTTGCAAGGTTAAGAGAAGCCGGACTCACCATAAAATTATCTAAATGCACATTTCTCCGAGAAGACGTTCAATACCTCGGTTTCAATGTTAATGCAGATGGAGTAAAAACATTACCTAAGGTCGAAGCCACAGAACGATTTCCCACACTACGTAATTCGAAACAACTTAGTAGATTTCTAGGAATGTGTGGTTGGTACCGACAATTTGTTCCTAATTTTGCTAATTTGGCCAAACTTTATGTGAATTACGCCAAAAGCAAAAACGGTTCCACTGGACACCTGTTTGCGACACAGCATTTCAGACCTTAAAAGATACATTGTGTCATGCTCCCGTGTTGGCCTTGCCGCAGTTAGGCAAACCTTTTAACATTTACACTGATGCTTCCGATGCCGGTCTCGGTGCTGTGCTGAGCCAAGTACAGAATGACAATTGTGAACACATTATCATGGATGCCAGTCATTATCATGTATGCCAGTTGCAGTTTGAGTCACACTGAAAGAAACTATACAGTGACTGAAAAAGAATGTCTAAGCGTAATATGGGCTCTAGAAAAATTTAAAGTACAATTATACATGTCCGACATTACTATTTTTACCGACCATGTTGCTTTTAGAATGGTTGCAGACATCCACCAATCTAACAAATCATCTAATGTGCTGGGCATTACACCTACAAGAATTAAATTCCAGGTCGAGCACCGAAAGGAAAGTGCACATCAGGTACCAGATGCATTATCCTGTGCTCCCGTGTAGCTGGCAGAAGTTATGCCAGAGCTCGAAGATAAGCCTTTTTTTTGCTCCCTCACTCGCCACAATAGTTCCCATCAAATACAAGGAACACTTAATTAATGAACAACAAAAAGATTTAGAATATGGAAATGTATACCATTATTTGAAAACTGATGAATTACCTCTAGATCCTAGTATAGCTTCAAGTATTGTTGGAAGAGCCAGATATTTTAGATTAATTAATGATATTTTGTACTACTGCAGATGACCGAGTCAAACAGGCAGTTATCGCCCATTTATTCCTAAGAATTTAAGAGAGTACATACTCCAAGAACTACATGATGTACCTTCAGCAGGACATTTAGGTACACGAAAAACATAACAGAAGGTAGCCAAAAGATTCATATTGGCCAGCTTTGAAAAAGGACATAAAAATCTATGTACAAACTTGCTTAATTTGTCAAACCACAAAATTCGATCAAAACCATCCTTGTGGTCTTATGAAAAGCACCATCTCCAATGAACCCATGGAATTAGTAGGCATGGATTTAATGGGCCTGTATCCACAAATGCAAGCGGGATCCCAATACATTCTAATATTAGTATATTTTTCAAAATTGGTTGAAATATTTCCCATTAGAAATGCAACGGCAACAATCATAGCAAAGAAATATATTAATGAATTTATACGCAGGTACGGGGTACCCAAGGTTTAGTTTCGGACAATGGGCCCCAATTCATTTCAAATGTGCTTGCTGAAGTATGTGAAATGTTTCAAACAAAAGACACCTATATATACAACTCCATATCATCCAGTCAAATTTGACGGAAAGAATTAATCGAAATATTGGTAGAATGATAACTGCTTACATTGAAAATAGACATAGTACCTAGGATAAATATTTGCAACAGTTTTCCTTTGCTTTACAGACTTCATTACATGAAACCACTAAATTCACCCCTTCAAGGATATTTCTTGGAAGAGAGCTGACATTACCCTGGGATAGACTTATTGGCCAACCTGCATCTCCACAATCCATTGAATTTAGAGCGGAACAGCATATTCGAGCCATTTCAAAGGCACAAGATAATTCCCTACGAGCACAACAAAAGCAACGAGAAGATTATAACAAAAGATGATGACATATGGAATTTAAAATAGGTGATAAGGTCTTTATTAAAACACATCATAAGAGTGATAAAGAAAGAGGATTCATAAAGAAATTTGCACCATTATATGCTGGACCATATATTATAAGGAAGAAACTTTCCCCTCTTTTGTATGAATTGGCCAATATGACCACTAATGCCTCAGTAGGATACTTTAATATCGTAAACATTAAAAAGCACAATAGTTCTATAGAATTTTCCAGATCAAAAGCAGATGCTCCACAACAAAACCAGGAGAGTGATGGCCCTGATGATGATGTTCATGAACCATTACCAAGCACACGAGAGACCTATTTCATTTGACGTGACAAAGATTGATAAAGCCAGATTTAGCTGTTCCATCGACGTCAAAAGCATGATGAGATATCGACGAAACGACCAGAGTCTGCAGAGCGATAACCGGCAGCAAAGCAGTCAACATAGCAGAGATGACATCATCAGCGAGATCTTCAGCAATGCTTTCACCTGAGGTATCGATCGACGAATGAAAGATGTCATTGGAACCTGACTGGATGATGATTTATCGCAACGGAGTGCCAACACCGAAAATTTAAGTATATTATTTTTCTTCCACTAGGCACCTAATGATTTATAAATGTTTTCTTTTCTCTGGAATAGATGAAGACGAAGAACGAAGTCGCTTTATTGTGATTTATATACTTAAAAATGTTTAATTTCTTGTTGAAACTTTGGAGTTCCAATATTTATTTTTTGAGAATGAGTTTACTATAGTTTGAGTTTATACTGTGTGAATAGAATTTTTTTATGTATTCTTGTTAATCGAAGTTCTAGTTGTTATATTGTATTAACATGATTTAAAGTGAATTTTTGTAGATATTTTTCGTTTCAGCTGACTGAAAGCTGAAAATTGTAAGTCGACATTAGGAAGTTTAGAAATTGTAAAATGTTTATGGATAATGAATGATGAGAGTAAAAGAGAATTAGTGATTTAATATTTTTTCACTTTTAAGAAATATTTTGTATTGTAAAATAACGTGCATTCCAAAGTGAATTTATGTATGCAAAAATGAGATTCATGTAAAAAGTGATTGGATAATATGTTATCGTCATATATTATAAATTATTTGCACATTTTTTTTCCTTTATTCTTAGATATGTTGTATGCATATGTGTTTAAATCCGTTCAGTGTCATCAGTGATATTTATGTGTCAATGATGCATAATTTTTGGGATGACATTGGCAGCATTTATTTGTATATATATGAGCTGACGGTGATGATGACTACAGAATTTTTTTTTCTTTGAGTACTTGTTCAGAGCTGTCCCCAATGGCCAAGTCTGGTGACCGAGTTGTCACCAGCATAACTTTGGGAGGGGGACAAATAGCTCTGAAAGGGGAGGTAACTAATGATTGTTTTTTTTTTCAGCTAGCTCGTGATTATTGTGTCTAGGTGAAGAATTAGCGGATGATTACACTCCCGCTTGTTTGCAAAATTTGAAATTTCTTAGCTTCACGTGTTTGATGTAATTAGGAGGATATATAAAAGTGTTCGAATACCCTTTTTTTTATGTATGATAGGAGAAGATGTAGCTTTCACATATTTTGATTGTGGTTAGGGGATAAGCGGAAGTTATGCACCACTCTTGCAACGTATGTAATTGAATATCTTTCTTTAACCTTTTCAGAAGCTAAGTAGACAGGAGTGTAATTAACCAATTTTTCTTGTACAGTTAAAGTTATGCCAATTTCGAGTTTGTATCAGAATGTGATACTAGGTAGTCTGATAACACTAATATACAGTTAACTGTCATAGCCATTGGTATATATTTACACTAGGTTAGCTGTTACACTCTTGATAGGAGATTTAGGAGGAGGTACCTTTGGTTGTGTTGGAAAATTGTGTCAAAGTGTGAATAGATCATCTTATCAAAATTTGCGTCAGCATACTTTTACTTTTGTTTATGTTTAACCATGTGTAAATGATGTGAGATGTGTCCTTTTATTCAAAATTGGCTCGTCAAAATCTGTTAGGTCAAATTTTGACTCCCTTTGGTAGTGGGAGTTGTGATGCCCCCTCATTCACTTTTACTTTACCTTAACCAGTTTTGCTTAATTTACATTAAATTCATAATTTTGGGGATTTTAAGTTTATTTTTGGCATCACAGCGCTCGTTTCCAAGAGCATAGGAGTTGCGCATGCGCAACTCTGACCTTTCGATTGTCACCTGCTAAAGCACGCGAGTACAAGGACATGCCCTCTCTTGCATAATAGCTTGCACACTCGTCACTTTTATGTAAATGTCTTTCCCGGCGTGCAACATGACACGTGTGGGCCTTTTGTATAATGCATAATATAACGGTGACATGTTAGTCACAGAGAGAGAGTTGAAGAAGTAGTAAGAGCAGTTAATTGGAGTTGTTGCTAGTTTGTAGTGAGATAGTGATGATGTAGTCGACATCTTCATTGATGTTGGTGAGTGTTTAAAATAATTTTAGAAATAAACTTGTTTGTTATATAAACTTTTGAATCTTTGCTATTTTTTTCTCTTGAGCAACGTTAGTTGATAAGTTTTGATTGTAATTTAAATTAGATTGACAATCATTTAATCTTTTGAATTCTTACTTGCTAATTAACACCTGCTGGTATTCAAACACTAACTGAACTTTATTTGGCAAATTGTTATTATTGCCTGGCACCCAATTTAGCTATCTGGAGCTTGAATAAATATTGGATCAGACAAAGAGTCCAAAACTTTAAAAGTATATAATTCTTTGGAGCATTACAGTGTGGATGCGTTTATACACTTTCTCCACATTCTCACCTGTTCAGCTTGTTGAAGGCCAACCAGAATTTTTGGAATCTTCCATCAACATTTGCCCATGTTTAAAACACAAAAACCATTCAAAAGTCTGAATTTGTTCCATGGCATCATCACCAAATGACTGTTTAAGCATTTTGTGAGTCTCTGAAGTGGTTTTACCAAGTTTTAAACAAAATTGATGTGAACACACTGTTCTTTCGTACCTTCCATTCTTCTGTTAAAAAAATCATAAAGTGTTATAAACACACTAAAATGTTCATAAAAAAAAGTTTGTTAAGGTGACATTTGGCAGACTGCTTGACAAAGGAGTAGGGTTGCATTAACTAGCAACAGAAGTTGGAACTATGCTTTGATAACACTACACATGGTAAGCTTGCGAACTTTTGGATTACCCATGTGTACCACTGGCTCTGCAGTTACATGCAAATCTAAGCACTACTGCTGAGTGGGGCAATTTCAATGTTGAGCACTGTATTTAAATTATCTTGTTTTTGAGGCACTATTCCTTAGTCTTAAAATTTACCAATTACAAAAAATATAAGAAAATTAATGCTTTTATTACCATAAATAACTAAAAATTTAGAACTAAATAAATGAAAGATTTGGATTATGAACTATTTTATATCGAAATAATAAAATGATTTCAGAAAAAAATGGCAAAAAAATAATGTCTTTAAAATTTGTTTTACTGATGTTAACGAAAAAAATATATATAAAACTTTGCCTGTTTGTTAGAAGTTGTAAAAAGTTTCATTTACTTTCCTCCTAGAATTTTTGATATTTTATTAATTACAATTAAATGCTCTTCCTTTTCATATGCAATATGACCATAACAATGTATGGCCCCATATTTCACAGTGAAGACTAATGGTTGTCCCTTTTATATGCTGGCAAAGCAGACAGAAAGGACTAATTCAACAGAAATTGAAATGCAAAAGCATTTAAATTTAAACTTAATTTAGCATTGGAATTCAAATTTAATTTAAAATTCAAATTCAAAAAGCATTTAAAATTTACACTGCCATTTCACTGAAATGGCTAACTTTTCTTCCAAGAGACTTATGTCACTCAACCATAACAAACGAGTTACATTTTAGTTTAAGCTTAAAATTTACTTTCCTTTTAATTTATACCTCATGATTCAACATTTCTATATATCATAATAGAATTAGTTTTGCAAAATAGATTAAATATTACCTGTGATGTATACAGATCTAAATTACAGTCAATGCATGGGAACATTCCAGGAATTATAACTCTAGCATTTCCTTTGAAACCTTCTGTTCCTCCATCTATTAATGGCACTTGAGAATTTTCATCCAGCATTCCATCATCATAATCCAACATACTTATCTGCAATTGACACACAAATAATAAAAAAAATGCACACAATAATACAATAAAAAAAAACTTACAGCAGCAAATGCTTATGCATGATAATACACACTCCAAATGAATACAACTAGTGGGCCATAGGCAAACACACCTTACCAGATTTTTATGTATAGGTCCTCCAAAAGAGACAATACCCTGTAAGTTGCATATATTTCCAAAAATATACAACACATAGAATTAAGCTTGTATGTCATATATTTTGCATACAACACAGCAGTCTTGGGTAAATTGTAATTTCCCCTACCACATAAAATGAATGCAATTATGGTTATCCTTGACCAGCATTATCCAACTATTCTCTCAAATTGATTTATAATAATAATAATAATTTATTTCATACAGGGGGTTACAGTAAAGCCAAGGTACAGGTAATTTTGGATATTAATTTAAACGTTCAAGTGGCTTGATGCCCCAGTACATTTCAGAAATTAAAAAGAAATATTGATGATAGTACAAAACGACAAACATATTTACAGGAATTGCATAATTATTTGATACATATAAACAAAAAGACAAGTTACACAGACAAAGACAAACATATAATATGAAATATGATAAAAAACAAAACATAGAAGACTTAGGGGGAAGAAAGGGAAGGTTTTTAATACAACAGAGAGTAATATTAAATGAATGAATAGGGAGAAAAGATTGCGGAAAATCCAAAAGGGGTGAGGAGATATTGTTGGTCAAACATTTCAATATTCTAATAGGAGTGGAGTAATGTAGTTTTGAATTTTGTTTTAGAATTTAAAGAAGCAATATTGCTCGGTAGAGAGTTCCAAGTTATGTTGCTTGAAAGGCAAAAGAAATTTCACCGTACTTAGCTTTGTAAATTTTGGGAGTAGAAAACATTTTATCATCAGAGCGAAGGATGTGGCGATGTCGTATTCGAATATAGGGTGTAAGAATCGAAAGAAGGGGATGAGATTTGTTATAAATAGTGTCATGAATAAGGGTAATAAACCGCAGCTCTCTTCTAGATTCAAGAGTGGGAATTTGGTAGTTGGAACGAATATCAGTAAGTGTTAGAGATTATCATTTGTTAAAATAAATTTTGTTGATGATTTTGAGATAGAACATCCCAGCATTAGTGGGTACAACATTTTTTAGATATAACTGCATATAAAAAAATTAATATATACCCCCTCAAGCAGCTGCTTGCCACAGAGGTCTGACAGGAGCCTGTCAGTTTATATGCCACAGTAGAAGGTCTGAGAGGATGGCAGGACCTCAGCAGAAAAACGACACATACATCCATGCCTTACCCGGGGCTCGAACCCAGGTCCCTTAGATCAATAGCCAAGTGTGCTAGCCACTCGGCCACAGATTATTTTTATGGGGATGAAATAATTTAGCGGAAACGGCAAAATTAAAGTCTTTAAGTATTTTTTCACTAAAGTTAAATTAAAAAAAAACACAAAAAAGCTTTGCCATTTTTTAAAAAAAAGATGTAAAAAATCCATTTACTTACTTTTATACTCAAAATTTTTATATTTTATTAATTAGAATTAAATGCTCTTCCTTTTGATAAGATAATGTTTACAAAAACTACCCACATAAAGTTAACAAACTGAAAGAAGAAATTTCACTAGTTGTGATCAGCACCAATCAAAACAGTTTGGGTGGAGTAATGGACTATTTTCAACAATAACTAGGAGTCCAAGGCTACATAACATAGATGATTTCACTTGGATCACATTTTCACAAGCATTCTGTGAAATTAAAATCAGGTTCGAGCCCTGGGTAAGGCATGGATGTGTGTGCTGTTTTTCTGCTGAGGTCCCGCCATCCTCACAGACCTTCTACTATGGCGTATTAAACTGACAGGCTCCTGTCGGACCTCTGTGGCCAGCAGCTGCTTGAGGGGGTATTTATTTATTTTATTTATTTCTGTACATTACATATTTCAACAAATACAGGCATTTTAAACTGGAGCATCTTATTAGGAATACTATGAAAATTCTACTATTTTAAAGTTTTTGAAGTGCTACTGCATTAACCCTTCCAAGCTCCCCAACGAATATTGATGTTGACAGAATCCAAAATGAGAGACTGAAGATGAACATAAACATTTTTTGTACAACAAAAAACTTTGATTTTTAAAAAATAGAAATTGCTGTTTGAAAATTTTCCTATGTATCTTTTAAAAATACATAATTCAAACTTGAAAATACAATTTTTTTTCATTTGATGCACATTTTATTAAACTACAATATAAATAATTTGATAAAACCATTGATTGCGTTGCGTTGTTTTACCTCTGAGCGGCACTTTTTTGCACACCATGAGCTAAACGGCCAGGTCACATGGACCCCGAAAGCTCAGAGAAGGTTGGGGGAGGGGACCCACTGGAACAGCTGTTGGGAGACAGATGGTAGTCTCCCGTCAAGGCCATCCAGCGTGTTCTTTAACGTGCACAGGGTATGGCTCTCCCGCACACGGGGCCACGGCTTAACGTCCCATCCGACGGACGGCGGCCTTTCCAAGCCCATCGGTGTCCCCTACTGACCGTGGGCAGGGCGGGGAATTTTGCGGAGATAAATCTCAACGCTGACTCAGCTGGGACTCGAACCTGGGAACTACAGATTACGAGCCTGGCGCGCTACCGACTGAGTCACCCCTGCCCCGCCATCTGATTGCCATATATATATTATAAATAATAAAGTATATAGTAACTTAATTTTTATATATTATATATTATATTTATATTTTAGAAGTGCTATACAGTATTGCCACTTTGTTTGTTAATGTTACTCTGTATTGAAGCAACCACTCAATTTAAGCTAACAAGTTTGATTTGAACTATTATCAACAAATTTTTCCTTAAAGTTTTGAAAATCTCATGAAAATTAAAAGTACGTACTACTGTTGTTTTTTTTTTTCCTTTTTACACCATTTTCTGCTTTAAATCTATTTCAGTATTCCTAGAATTATTTTTACCATTTATCCCAGCATTCTATGCATTTTCCCCGCTCTTCAAATCAAAATTATAAGTAAAACTAAAAAGTAAATGAAATGCATTACCCAGTGGAAGGCCAGAGCTGTTATTGTTAACACCTTAGTTATTGTGAAACTGCCAGGAGACAGGAGATCCAGATGCCATGTTAATTGCTTGCATATGTGGCAGTCAAGTGACTATAAAGTGGGCTGTTTACAGAAAACAATATTCTCATACTTTGATAAATTCACCACACTTCTAGTTAATATTTATACTTTTATATTTAAACCTTCGTTTTCATTTCTGTACATTTCTGTAAATAGAATCTTTCCCAATCTCTCAGTCGATCAATTATTATTATTTTTTTTGCAGTTATGCTACATCAGATTACCAGCTTACAACTTGCTGCTATGGATATTTGATTTAATATCACATTAGATTATATGTTGATTTTTATTTTATTATTTCTTCATTTTCCAGTAAAAAAACCTTTAATCTTGTATCGTTTTCTAAAATTGAATGAGGTCTCAGATACAAAAGCGAAAAGGACTTCCTTGGCACAGAAATAAGTCCTCCTGTGGGAGGGTAATTTCGGCAGTTATTTTAATTATAAGCTCCTTAAATTTATATTAAATGGTTTTAAAAGATTTACCCCCCCCCCCCCCCCAACTCAACCAATATATTGGCTGTGCTACTCTGACAATATAGACATTTGCTTTTTACTCTTGGTGCACGAACCTTTCTGAATTCAGCCAAGATCTCCAAACTTCAAAACCCAAAGAAAAAAATTCATAATGTTTAGTAAAAAAAAGCAGCCAAGAAAGTTGTTTTCTCCATTTTTTCATTTCATGAACAAGACAGAAAATCCCGTTAATGTAAGCAATCCAAGCCACCTTGTATAATGCTGGCACACATTTTAAATATACTACACTGAAAAGAATCATTAAGAGAAATAAATATTATGTTTCAAATAAATATTATATTATTTGGGAAGAAATTTACTTTCAATTAATATAAAATTCAAGTTTTTATTTGTCATGTTTTTCAATGTTAAGCCTTAATTGCATAGTCTGATATACCTTTTCACTATATTAATGCAAAATTGTTTTATTAAAATTAATAAGCTTTAAAATTTGCTTTAAAATTCACAATTAAATTCTGTTTAGTTTGGTATATAACATGACCAATTTCAGTTGATTGTAATTAAAAAAAAAATAACCAGAGTTGACTTGCTGATATGACTCAGCACATTTGTCAAAAGCCTGGACTTTTCTCAAAGTAAGGTATCGAGAAAAAAATTACAAATCAGGAGAAATTTTCTTGCTTCAAGTAAATATTTATTTTCTTTTGTTATTCAGAAATAAATAGCCTTTCTACTTATGTGTAATATAATGATTTCTGTTTATTAGTTTTTTAAAATAAATTTATATTCATATATATAGATATATACACTTTTTCACTGATAATAGAACAGAAGTTATCAAATGTTCATGTGAAAATGATGTTCATTAGATGCACATAATGCAGGAAATTCAAAATGTCCTTAGGAGCATCATCATCATCATCATCATCATCATCATCCTCAAGCAGCCATGGGCTACGGAGGTCCAACCAGACCGCGCAGTTTAATTCTCCAAGCATATCTGTCCTGAGCTACATCTGCTGCATCCGGCCACTGTACACCAATTCTAACAAGGTCCTGTTTGACATTGTCTGCCCACCGCATCCTAGGTCTCCCCCTCCTTCTGAGGCCTCTAGGCACACTGTTCATAACCCTATTCGCCAATCTATACTTATCCATACGGGCAACATGGCCAAACCAGCGGAGTCTCTCTCTGCACAATATGCTGCTTAAAGGAGGTTGCAGACTCCTTTGCCTAACCTCATCATTAGTTACAAAGTTAAACCACCTAATACCCAAAATACTGCGTAAGCATCTAGAATCAAAAGCATCTAGTTTCCTGTTATCTTGCTTACACAGCGTCCAAGTTTCACTACCATAACTAACCCTAGAAAGAACCAAACTGTTATACAGTCTAATTTAGTCTTTAGGTGTATACGCCTATTTCTCCACAATCTCCATAGATTCTTAAAAGTCCCGGCAGCAATACCTATTCGTCTGTTAATCTCATGCCGCACATCACCAGTATCAGTTACACAGCTCCCAAGGTAATTAAACTGTGACACCTGCTCAAGACTGCAACCATTCAGATTAACTGAATCACAACCTGCCTGACCAATTTTCATCACTTTAGTTTTCTCTCTGTTTATAACCAAACCTACTGTACTACCAGTCTCATCAACAGTTCGAATGAAAGAGTTCATCTCATCAACACCATTTGCCAAAAGGGCTAAATCATCAGCATAATCTAAATCAGAAATTTTAGTGTCTCCAGACCATTTAAGGCCAAAATCTTTCTCTTGCAGTAAATTTCGCATAACATAATCAACAACCAAACTAAAGAGAAAAAGAGACAAAATGCACCCTTGTCGAACACCAGAAGTAATGCTAAACCAATTGCTACAAGCCTTACCAACTCTCACACATGACTCAGTGTTATTATAGAGAGCTTTCATTATGTTAACTAACTTGTCTGGTATACCATATGATCTCACAATCAACCACAAATTATGACGATCAACAGAGTCGAAAGCCTTTTTGAAATCAACAAAGCTAGCAACCAAAGGTTTCTGAAACTCTAAACATTTCTCAAGAATCTGCCTAAGTGAAAATATCTGATCTACACATCCCCTACCATTTCTGAATCCACATTGCTCATCACGCAATTGCCTGTCAACCAGATTCTTAATTCTATTAAGCACAATCATGGAAAGAACTTTACCTGGAACGGAGAGTAGGCTGATACCCCTATAGTTATCACAAGAACTGCGATCACCTTTTTTGAAAATAGGGATAATAATAGCTCTGGTAAAATCTTTAGGAACCATGCCTTTATCATAAAAGTTATTCAAAATTTCAGTCATCCAAATGGTAACAGAAACATTCCCAGCTCTTAGGAGCATAATATGAATTTATTTATTCATGTTCTTGATGGCAGAAGTGATGGAAGAAAACATCATTTCTTGAACATACAACAAGATGACCTAAATTAGTTTGAACACAATTTATTATATATATTCAAAATTGTTGATCAGTTATCACGATTTCGGATATATTTTTCTATCCATCATCAGACTGAAGTTTATGCTTAGAAGGTTAATTATGAAATTATATTTTTTAAATTGTTGAACAGTATGATGCATACAGGAGTTAAAGTGTCATATAGCAAATGTGATATATCATTTAGCAGATGCATGCATTTAATGTTAGCTGTTGCTATGCCATTGTTGTCATTAAAATGATCTAATATACTTGAAAGGCAATAATTAAATTTATAAAACTTGATTTAATCATCATCTTGTTGATTTTTAAATAAAACATTAAATTGTGGAAATTTTGTAATAAAAATTTCCATGCTGCAAGAATATTAAGGATGTCAGCATTGCAATAATATTTGCTATTAATATAGATTAAGTTTCCAGTATATTTTTGTTTAAATATTGTAATTGATGAAGTAATGATGAAAGCTTTATCAAAGTTGAAATTTGCTATATTATTTAGTACTTCAGTGGCAAGTGCAGTAGAAGGTTTAGTAGTTTGATGTCATTTTGATGTTCCTTATTCTTTCTAGTAAAGATCTTGTTGTCATACATATATAGCTGGAGGAGGCATTGTTAGCATCATTATAATTCATATAATTATCTTTGTCATCAAGAACATCAATAAATAAATTCATCTTCTTATGCTCCTAAGGACATTTTGAATTTCCTGATGTATTATGTGTATCTAATTCACATCATTTTCACATGAACATTTGACAACTTCTGTTTTATTATCAGTGAAAAAATGTACATATCTAAATATAAATGTTGGACACTGAGTAAGCTATTAATTTAAATTTTTATTTGCATTGCCAGTGTAACGCTCCAAAGATTATTAACTTTTGAAGTTGGACCTTTTGTTTGATCCAAATTTATTCAAAATTATGGATAGCTTGTTGGGAGCCAGGCAATATTAACTTCCTAAATAAAGTTGAAATAGGATTCATTTTATATATATCTAATGCTACTTATCGAGTAAGAATTCAAAATGGATTGTTAAGTTAAATTAAAGTTTAAATCTAATCAAAAATCAAAAAATTAACATTGCTCAAGAAAAAAATAACAATGGTCAAAAAATTTTAAAACAAAGTTTATTTCCAAAAAATTTTAAAACTCACAAATTCAGATGATGAATACAAAAGTTGGAGTACTAACAACTCACATCTACCTAAATTTCTACTAACAACTCCTTCTATCTGCACATACTGATTCAACATACTCTACATACTACCTAAATATCTCAGCTCCTACTAACAACACTGACAATTCCAATCCTACATTCTCAACATACTACTTCCTTAACTCAAAACACCACTAACAATTCCAATTCTGACTCTGTGATCTAACGTCACTTAGTTATACATGCAGCGTACAAATCCGGCACGTTTGTTGCATGCCGGGAAAAGATTTGCATAATCTGACAATTGCGCTAGCTGTGATGTAAGAGGAGTCGTGTCTTATACGCGTGCATTAGCAGCTGGCAATCAAAAGTGAGAGCTGCGCATGCGCAACTCCTATGGATCGGAAGTAAGAATTGTGATCAGTACAAAAACGAAATAATAGTCCCCAAAATGATAAATATGACATAAATAAAGTAAAACTGGTTAAGGAAAAGGAAAAGTGAATGGGTGAACCATCACACCACATGCATTTTTTTACTATATGCTTCTATAAAAGCCTGATTAAAATAAAACTAGTTGTCTTTTTTTTTTGCTTAATATTTTATTTTCAGAAAATCCAGAATTAAATGCTGATTAATTTGTATATATTATGTTATAATCCCTTCTATTAGTTATTTTGGAAAAAAGTTCTTTTTTTTATTATAGTGAAAAGGTAATTAGGCCTCTGGATGTAAATCAGTTTTTCAGGAGGGACCCTGGAAGGATTAACAAACAGTTTACTGGGAAACAAATAAAAAACCCCTGTGATGATGCATAGAACCGGCCAGGCCTAGCACCTAATGTCCGACCCCGCCTTCTCATGGTGCAGACCGTTAGTACCTTTCAAAAGAGATACTCTCTTGTGGAAGTGAACGGAAGGGGAGGGCTGCCACATTAGTGTGGCCTACTGATCTGGACAACTATGGCTACTTTTCTTTTTTTTTTTCTACCCTGCTGAGGAGTGGTCAACCACACAGGGTCCTAGTGCTGACCATATAAACCCACTGGACAGATACATGGCTCTGAGCTTGATTATGGATCCTGATTTTGCTGCACTGGTGGGCTTCTGTGGAAGGAAAATCTTCCACTGTGTTTTCTGTTTGTTTGTGGGTTGACAGCCCCAAATAAATAGATTCACAGGATATGTTTATCAGCTGGTGGATAATCCTGAGCAGAGGTCATCACAGGCACCTGAACTCTTTGCTTCTATTGGCATCGTCAAATTCTACATTGGAGGAAGTCTTCCAGTGTAGATGGCTTCAGCCTTCAGTGGTGGGGGAACGGGTCTTTGCCCCACGTCTGTGATTAGGGGGCTGTTTGATATTGTCGGCATTCCCTCTCTAAATAAACGTAGTTTCTTTAAACATCCCATAACCATTTTCTCTCCATAGGTAGTTGGAATGTGAGGACTCTGCACAGAGCTTTTTCTCTTGATGTCCTCACACAAGAATTCCACCATTATAATTTAGATATTCTCAGCTTGAAAGAGACCAGATGGACAGATAAAGGTCAGATTCTTAAAAATAATCTTAAATTTCTCTTTTCAGGGAGGGACAACAATAAGCATCACCAAGGCGTGGATCTGCTTCTCGGCAGACACACTAGTGATGCTCTTCTAGGATTTTTTACAGCACAATTTCAGACAAGCATTAAAAACTTGAATGTTATCTGCTGTTATGCCTCCACTGAGGATGCCAATGAGGATGAGAAGGATAGGTTTTATGGACAACTTCATGATATTTTGAATTCTGTCAAGAAAGGAGATATTACCCTTGTTCTTGGTGACTTCAATGACAAAGTTGGTACTGACTCTTACCTTTTGGGAGGAGTAATAGGCCCTTTTGGTATTGGTAGCTGCAATGGCAATGGGCAACGTCTCCTACAGGTAAGTAAACTCAATGGATTCAGAATAACTAACACAATACAAACACCGGGACATACATAAGTACACATGGGTTTCACCCGATGGGCTGCATAAGAATATGATTGATTATATATTAATTAACAGCAAATGGGATAGTTCTGTTAGGAATACCAGGGCATATAGGGGAGCTGAAATTGCATCTGACCATTACCTTGTTCAAAGTGTCTTGCAACTTAAACTTAAAAAGTGTTGTGCTAGGGTTAAAAAATTTACTTTTAATACTGAAGCTCTGAAAGATCCAATTATAGCCAAAGCTTACCATGATAGGTAACTTAGTCATTATGACAGTCATGGTTTGCTTACTACTGAAGTTGAGGAAGAATGGGATCATTTTAAACAGGCTTTTTTGGAAACTAACAGTACTCTTTTAGGAAAAAAGGAGCAGAAGAGACAGAATTATCTGAGTGATAAGGCACTTGAGCTTATTTCGGAAAGAAAGAACTGCAGGAATGTCCTTAATCAATACCCTACTAGTCCTAATAGAAAGCATTACACAGAGCTTAATAAACGTGTAAAAGATCAGTTAGCTGCTGATAAGAATCTTTGGCTTGATGGTTTGGCTGACAAAGCCGAGGAAGCAGTTAGACAGCACAACAGTAGAGAGCTGTACCAGACAGTTAATGTTTTGTGTGGTAGAAAACGGACAGGCATACAAGGATTGAAGGATAAACAAGGTAAGGTTATAGAAGGGGAGGATTCTGTCATGGCTAGGTGGGCTGAGCATTTCAGTGATGTAGTTAGTTCTATTCCCATTGTTTGCAATGATGATAGATGCATTGGTGGCTTTAATGTTGGCCCTATAACACAATCTGAAGTTATTTTGGCTGTTTCTAAACTTAAACTACATAAATCCCCAAGGGTAGATGAAATTACTACGGAAATGCTTAGAGCTGGGAATGTTTCGGTTACCACTTGGATGACTGAAATTCTGAATATCTTTTACGATAAAGGCATGGTTCCTAAGGATTTTACCAGAGCTATTATTCTCCCTATTTTCAAAAAAGGTGATAGCAGTTCTTGTGAAAACTATAGGGGTATCATCCTACTCTCTGTTCCAGGTAAAGTTCTTTCCATGATTTGCTTAATAGAATTAAGAATCTGGTTTACAGTCAATTGCGTGATGAGCAATGTAGATTCAGAAGTGGTAGGGGATGTGTAGATCAGATATTTTCACTTGGGCAGATTCTTGAGAAATGTTTAGAGTTTCAGACACCTTTGGTTGCTAGCTTTGTTGATTTCAAAAAGGCTTTCGACTCTGTTGATCGCCATACTTTGTGGTTGATTGTGAGATCATATGGTGTATCTCACAAGTTAGTTAACATAATGAAAGCTCTCTATAATAACACTGAGTCGTGTGTGAGAGTTGGTAAGACTTGTAGCAATTGGTTTAGCATTACTTCTGGTGTTTGACAAGGGTGCATTTTGTCTCCTTTCCTCTTTAGCTTGGTTATTGATTATCTTATGCGAAATTCACTTCAAGGGAAAGATTTTGGCCTTAAATGGACTGGAGATACGAAAAATTCTGATTTAGATTATGCTGACGATTTAGCCCTTTTGGCAAATGATGTTGATGAGATGAACTCTTTCATTCGAGCTGTTGATGAAAGTGGTAGTAGAGTAGGTTTGGTTATAAACAGAGAGAAAACTAAAGTGATGAAAATTGGTCAGGCAGGCTGTGATTCAGTTAATCTGAATGGTTGCAGTCTTGAGCAGGTGTCACAGTTTAATTATCTTGAGAGATATGTAACAGATAATGGTGATGTGCGGCATGAGATTAATAGACGAATAGAGATTGCTGCCGGGACTTTTAAGAATCTATGGAGAGTGTGGAGAAATAGGTGTATACACCTAAAGACTAAAATTAGACTGTATAATAGTTTGGTTCTTTCTAGGGTTAGTTATGGTAGTGAAACTTGGACACTTTGTAAACAAGATAACAGGAAACTAGATGCTTTTGATTCCAGATGCTTACGCAGTATCTTGGGCATTAGGTGGTTGAACTTTGTAACTAATGATGAACTACTGCTTAAAGGAGGTAGGCAAAGGAGTTTGCAACCTCCTTTAAGCAGCATATTGTGCAGAGAGAGACTCCGTTGGTTTGGCCATGTTGCCCGTATGAATAATTATAGATTGGCGAATAGGGTTATGAACAGTGTGCCTAAAGGCCTCAGAAAGAAGGGGAGACCTAGGATGCGGTGGGCAGACAATGTCAAACAGGACCTTGTTAAAATTGGTGTGCAGTGGCCAGATGCAGTAGATGTAGCTCAGGATAGACTTGCTTGGAGAACTAAATTTCACCGTCTGGTTGGACCTCTGTAGCCCATGGCTGCTTGAGGATGTTGATGATGATGATGATAAAATGCTAAGTTCAAAACACAACAACAATAAATTATTTTTTTTTTAATTTGTTCTTCAGTTATTAATTGGTTGTATGATATTTAGTTGTCATACCACTTTGATTCTAAAAACTGAACCTATAGTATCCCAAGCTCAAGATGTACTTTGGTGTAAAAACAAAGTCATGTCAAAAAAAAATCAATATCCTCACTCAGAGTGACATAGTCAAGATACTGAGGCAGGAGAGAATGCTGAGAATTAGAAGAATTCCGAAATAGATACATGCATGTATCTAAGTAATTACGCTGCACACTGAGCAATGATTGCAGCTGCATCTTCTCTGCTTTATTACATGAAGCATACGATAATGGTTTCAGTTTCACTTTCGAAGAGAAACTGCACTGAATGTTGGGATGATTGATAAAAATAATTCCAGAAATACTAAAATAGGTTAAAGCAGGATAAAAGAAAAAAAAGAAGTAAAAATATAAACTTAGGTATTTAATAATTGCTTACAAAATCCTTGGAGTTCAAAAAGTTTTTAGCTAATTTTTGGGAGAATTTCAAAACTTGAAGATGAAATGCGTTTACAATAGTTCAAATTAAACTTGTGAGTTTAAATCAGAGGGCTGCTTAAAAATGGCAAAATGAAATGTAACAGAATGATAATAGCACATATTGTGTCTATGGAATGGCTGGTTTGCTTGGTTGTCTGGAGTTTTACGGTGCAAGTGTAACCAAGGCTATGCTATGACCTATGGATGACAATCAGAGAGTTGGAAAAATTATTTATATGGTATCATAATAAAATATGCACAAAACAGAAAACGTATGAATTTTCAAGTATGAATTATCTACTTTTATGAGATACTAGTTAATTCCCACCAAACATTTGGTGCAAAACATCAGTTCTTCATATCTTTTCCCATCAACAGCATACTATTACACACTGCTGGATATTAAAAGTGCAACACCAGGAAATACAAGAGATATCAAAACCATATTTAGTGAATACATAGCTTATGTTATAAGGATCAAATACTTACAAATACAGCTCGGTTAGACTTGTGGAATACAAAGAAATCAATATCTTGTGTAGCAACCATGAGCAGCAATAACCACTACTACACGGTCCGGCATAGAGAGGATGAGACGTCAGATGTGTGTTTGGGGAATGTCAGTCTATGCAGTTTTAATACGTAGCCAAAGTTCATCTGTTGTAGCAGCTGTTGGTATCTGGTGTGCTAGTTGTGAGATCATGGGCCAGACATGTTCAATTGGGAACAGATCCGGTGAACGCACAGGCCAAGGCAGAAGTGTCACATGGTGGCTATCCAGGAATTGTTGGACGATGCATGCCACATGTGGTTGGGCATTGTCCTGTTGGTAAATGGCACCAGAGAGCCCCTGAAGATAAGATACAGCCACAGTTCCAACACCTCAGTGATGTAACACTGGCTGTTCAAAATATCAGTAATGCATACGAGGTGCATGAGTGAGTGGAGTCTAATAGCACCCCATACCAAAACACCAGGGCTGGACCTGTAAGGCTCTGTCTGCATCATGCATATCTCACTGAGCCTGTCGCCATGGTACGCCAGATACAGATTCGTCCATCATGGTACTGCATACTGAAGCAGGATTCGTCTGAAAAGATGATGTGATGCCATTTGTACATCCATGCTTGATGTTCTTCACACCATTGCAGTCGCATATGCCTGTTTGTAGAGTCAATGATAGCGGAAGCAATGGCTGCCTAGCAAATGGCTGCCTAGCAGGTCCATCTCTCTTAGTAAAGCACCAACCAAGCCAATTTCCAAGCAATGGCTGCCTAGAAAATGGTAGCGGAAGCAATGGCTGCTTAGCAAGCAAAGTCTGCAGCATCAGGATGCAATGTCCTGATGCTGCAGATGACATTGAACCATATGTGCGGACACTGGTTGATGTGCAACGCACCCTAATTGTTGAGCTAAGGTGTTTGATGTGGCTGCACAATCATTCAAAGCCATGTGCACAAGATATCTGTCCTCTCATTCATTTGTATAGCAGGGCCATTGTGATCCCTCATGTCAGTGAGTTCATTCCTCCTCTACCCACTGACGCCATATTCTCATCACTGTGACAGCATTCCATCCAACATGAGCACTGATGTCTCGGTACCATAATCTGCCTTTGCGTAATCCCACAATTCTCCCTCGATCAAAGTTGGAAACCTGGTCATATGGATGCTGTGTTCTTCGACAGGGCATACTTGATCCTTTAGTGTGCAAGAACTGCGAGCAAACACAATTCCAGTGCTTTACACTGGCTCTTTGTAATCTCCTCTTATACCATTTCCAGGGGGCGTTAACTGTCACACGATGTGCATATATGCTGCACTTTGAATCATTTACATGTTCTCTCATGGGCTACCCATCTTACATATTTCGGGCAATCTGATGAGTTCTTCCTGGTGTTGCACTTTTAATGGGCCAGCAGTGTATTTACAATTCTCTGTGAATAATGAGTCCCAGCTGGGCGGAGCATTGAGATTTATCTCTGCAAAACTCTCCATCCAGCCCATGATCAGTAGGGGATACTGATGGGCTTGGAAAGACTGCTGTCCGTCAGATGGGACATTAAGTAGTTGTCCTGTGTGCGGGAGAGTCATCCCTGTGCATATTAAAGAACATGCAGGATGGCCTTGACAGGAGGCTACATTTGCCTCCCAATAGCTACTCCAGTGGGTCTCCTCTCCTAACCTTCTCTGAGCCTTGGGGTCCTTATGATCTGGCCATTTAGCCCATTGAGTGCAAAAAATTGCCACTCAGAGGTAAAACAACCTAACTGCATGAATAAATTAACTACTCCATAAGATAGGTGATAGCAACATCCCAGAAATTTTAGACACTTGCAGAGAGATTACTCCTGGCCCACAGCATCTAGGAACCCAATCTCTTAACATAACACAGCTAGTTTTTTTCTATTTTTAAAATATCAAAGTTTCATTTTTTGTGCTTTTGTTGCTGGCTTAGCGTCTATGCTCCCAATCTGCAGATATTTTTTATGCCCTGCAGTGCTGATGGACCCAGATTTCACTGGGCTCATTACCATGGATGCTCATAAAACATGTATTCAGAAAGTCAAATCATGTGAAAATTATCATCTGAAAAGCAAATAGAATGTAAGAAGAAATCATTTGCTATTTGGATTATTTTATGTATGATAAAAGGTGAGGTTGTTCTACCTTTGAGTAGCACTTTTTTGCACACACTGGGCTGAATGGCCAGGTCATAAGTACCCCAAGGGATCAGAGCAAGATAAGGGAAGAGGACCCAATGGACAACTGTTAGGAAACAGAATGAAACTTTCCATCAATGCCCTCTAACAGTTCTTTATGGTGCATAGGGCATGAATCATCTGCAAAAGAGACCATGTTTCTTGATCATCTGGTGGGTAGAAGTCTCTCAAAACCATCGGCAACACTTTTCTCACTGATGACATAGTAGTAGTTAGCAGAGAAAATCTCATTGTAGGCACAATTAAGACTCTAACTTGGGAACTATTGATTATAAGACTTTCTCACTACCAACTGAGCCAATCTGCATCCTGCAACATCAAAGATGTATAAAATTACATAATATTTTGTGCAAGCTATTGCAGTTATAACTTAAAGACCTTCAATTTCATGATTATTGTTCAAATTAAATTATTTCTTTACATTGTTATCAGTTATAAACTTATTATGTTATCAGCCTTTACTCAAGCAGCACTCATATTCCATCTTGCTCAATACAATTTCTTCATTAAAACTGATGAAAATGTGAAGAACATATATATGAACAATAGAAACAATAGACTATTGTAACTATTTCCTTGATTATTATTCAACATAAATAAAAATACAGAATATCTGCAACTTACATAACTTGATTTACTTAACGTTTGAATTGTGAAATGATTCAAGTCATGTATAAGTGGTGGAGGTGAAACGTGCAAAAAGGCCAGATTCCCTTCTAACGCATGTTTGCTCAACTATGCAACATTCATCATTCAGTTCACATTGGATTTACTTTTGTATTTATATTTCTAATTTGTTTTTGAATTGAACTTTACATAATATAAATTTCAAAATAGTATATAAACATAGCAGACAAAAAAATTAGTCACTCCCACCATAGACAGCAGTGTTGATTTCATACACCAGTAGATGTCACTCCTGTAGTAAAGCAGCATTATATAGAGGCATGTGAACTTCCTCCATGTGATCTGTAATGTTGTCAGTCCCAGTGGAGTGCAGGTTACACATTGTTCCTGTCATGAACCAGGGGTTGGAAGGACATGAGTGAGTGGCAAAAGGGTATTATTAGGACTAAAGGACATGATGTGAAGGGAGTAGTGACTTGCTGGTGTTTCAAAACGAACAGTACAACAAGTGTATAAACACTGGTATCGATCTAATTCGTCTGTTAATCAGACATTACTGAAGTTGCAAGTCAGTGCTCACAGACAAGGATCACTGACAATTTATTATGAAGTGTTATGGGTACCCATTCCATTGGTATTTGGAGCAGTGTACCTTAGAAGAGAGGTTAGGGGTGGCTCAGAGGTAATGAGGCAGGCTCATAATCTGCAGTTCCCAGATTCAAGTCCCACTGGGTGAGTGTTCAGATTTCTCTCTGCAAAACTCCACACCATGCCCCCGGTCAGTAGGAGAAAGTAATGGGCTTGGAAAGGACACTGTCGATTGAAAGGAAAGTTAATCCATGTTTCAAAAGAGCTGTACTCTGTGCAAATTAATGAACATACTGGATAGCCTTGATGGAAGGCTACCATCTGTCTCCTAACAGCTATCCCATGGGGTCCCCCCTGAGCCCTCAGGGTCCTTGTGACCTGGCCATTTAGCCCATTCTGTGCAAAAAGTGCCGCTCAGAGGTAAAGCAACCCAACTCTTAGACGAGACTCATTTAACCATGTTACAAGCTGTACATAAAGCAGCCCAGTTGCAATGGGTTAGGTGCTATGTACATTGAACTGCAGAACTGGAAAACTTATCTGGTTAGATGAGTCGAATTTCTGTCTGTAATCCAGCAATGCAAGATAGAGAGCATTGCAGGAGTAATGAAGCCTTCAATCCAGATTGTGTCCAAAGTGTTATTAAAGCTGGAGGTAGTTCTGTGATGATCTGGGGATGCTTTACCTACCATGAGGTAGATCATTAGTTGAGGTATTGAGCCGTTTAAACCAGAAAAGTTATATATAGATTCTGGATCATCAAGTTTTGCCTTTTGCACCTCATGTGAAGGACGAACACAACCTCAACACTCTGCTGTTCCAGGATGACAACTGTAGGTTGAACAGGGCCAAAACTGTTTGCAACTGGCATGAGGTAAAATTGGGATACCTCGACTGGCTTATAAAGTAATGGCTTGCAATGTAAATTCCATCAAAAATCTTTGGGATTATCTGGAACAGAGGATGAAACACCAAAATAGGATCCATATAATCTAGATGAACTATGAGTGCTATTGTTATAGGAGTAGACTAGAACTGATCTAAACTACATCTGATGATTGGTGAGCTATGTGTATCATAAAGAAATAACCAAATACGATTTTTTGCATTATGTGTGTTTCTTGTGAAATGAAGATATAGTCATAACAACAGATGTAAAATTATAGGCATAACAACAAATGTAAAATATGTAATAAATAAATGTCTCTTATGCATAGTGTAAGATACCAAAACACCATATTAGTGAGATATCAAAGTGAAAAGTAAGTGCAAAGCTTATTTTTAGTGTGGGACTCCCAACTTACATAAAATCTTGACATATGTAAGGATGGTTGGATTTTTATGGCACATTAGCAACTAAGGCTATAATGTGTCAATCAAGGTAAAAAACAACATGAAAGATGATTAACCCATAACTACAGTTAAAATTAAAAGACCCAAAAATGAACACAAGAAAATGGTAAAATAAGCATTATTTTTGCTTTTTTTTTAAATCATAAAAGACACTTGTATGAGGTCTCCAGAAACTGAACCATTATGTATGTGGGGGACTGCCTGTAATTAGCATGCACAGAAAAAAGGCAGGCTAGTTGAGAATGCCAATGATTTTTATTTTTTTGCATGACATGCTGATTTTTCTTTTCTCCAGTCCATGCACTCATTATTGTTGACAGCTTAATTACTATGCAGTAAACTGTTGAGTTTTCTCTCTGCTTTAACAGTTTTTGGACTCCCTGCTAATTTCCATATACTTGATTGACCAGTCCCAGATTCTGTATGAAGGCTTCCCATGTATCTTCCCATGTTGTGTTAACAATTCAAATTGCTGACTATAACATAGCATGATTTAGAACCTCAAATGGCTTTGCAACTAGGGGAGTTAGCATCAATCTGCCATGGTGATTGCCATTTGAGCTTTTCTTTGTGCTATAAATAATTTCATTACTGTGACTGCTGACAAGTATATTTTAAGTTCTGTGAATGGAAAGAGTTAACACAGAAACCTGCAGAGGCAACCTAACTCTATACTGCAAACATTTTTTCATGCTAAAGCTAGTATTTTATGAATAGCAGAGTTAGCAATGTCCCCATAATTTTAATATTAAAGAGTCAAAATCTATATCTTACCAGCATTCCATTCATCCATCTACGAGCCACAACAGAGTCTAAGCCACAAACAATGATATGGAATTCTAGAAATAGTTTTGCAAATTTACTATTGCTAAACTTTTGAAAATATATTGAACATCAATAGCAACAAAATAACAGGCATTCACCAATAATACTATTTTGAGATTCTTTATCATGCAACAAACCGGAATTCACCAATATGCTATTCTTTATCATGCAATATAACAGGAATTCACCAATAATATTAAAAGATTATTAAAACTCATTATCATAAACTATTAAAAATTATCATAAATATCTATTCAATGAAATTATGGACTAACCAATAAGAAAAATAGCAACGAGATAATCCATTCATTACATAATCCATCAGTCAATGGTGCTTTCTCAGATAAATATGACAGCAATGTATCAACTCAACTACAACCTTTTATTTTGGAAGATTATTATTCTGTAAGATTATTTCCAGTGTAAGAGGTATTTAAAAATAAATTTCCAACTAAAGTGGAATCAAATAAAATGATTATATATCACATATAATGTTTCATGAAACTGGCATTATTTTAAAAGTTTTATAATTCAGCAAGCAAACCACAGATGGGATATATCCATAGCCATCTCAGGGATAAATGAGTTGTGTTGGTAGAATTTGTTTTCATTTTGGGCACATTGCACACATCCAAGTTTTTTTTATCTCAACAGGCATATGGCTGGTGCATTTATAGTGGTAGCAACTATTGCAGTCACCTTAATATATTATGAAAATCACTTTCAGTGGGGAAAGGCAGTGACACAAGGAACATTTATCAGTTGCCATTACAGCTATGCAAAAAATCAAAATTTCTAATAATTTGATTCACCACTTGAGATTGTACTCTTTCAGCTGATGACACTCAAGTCTTTATACATTCAGATAAGAAATAAGTTTTTATAACTATTAATTCCTACAAATATTTGGAAGACTAATTTTTACAAATTTTTATCAGACTGTGATGTTGGCTGAATAAGTTTTTGAATGACTAATTCTAAGTTGTTAGCAAACAAATTCCAAAAACTTTTTGCAGACTAATTTTTACATTCTTTTTTCAAACCAATTCCTACAAATAGATTCTACATAGTTTACACGGAACTCATTACTATAATTTTAAATAAGTTTGAACACTATTTCTACAAATTCTTCGCAGACTAATTCTGGTTTAGTTTCTGGCAGACTAATTTAGACTCAATATTTGACAGACTACTTCTGATTTAGTTTCTGGCAGATTCTTGGAATCCAAGAATTCCTTCAAATTCTTGGCAAAGTAATTTTGACTAAGTTATTGGCAGACAAATTAAAACAAAGTAACAGCTAAGATCTTGAAAAAAATCTCTGGCAAGGCTTCAGCAATAATGTTGTTTGTCACATGGGATGCACACTGAATCACACAAAATGTTGAATCTCCATTCATGTTGGATTCAGGTGGGCACAAATTCAAAGCGATGAACAAGGCAGCTCAAGGTAATTGCAACTGATTTAAATATTCCAGTTCTATCAGTGCTGTACAACATGTGAAATTTCTACAGATCAGGAGTACTGATGCTGGTCAACATTGTTAGCACAATAGATGAAGCTTCAAATATTTGCTCACTTGATCTTTTTTATAATATCTATCATACATAATTTAATTGAAATGAATTGAATTGAATGTAATTCTATTCTTTAACTATCGAATTTTGTGAATTTAATCTATTCTTAATTATCTAATTTTGGGCAAATTTTTATATGCTATAAAATAAATTGGCTGGGATTGATAGGCACCTGCAGAGGCTAGGCAACATAAATTCTGACTAGGGACGATGCTGTTCTGTCAGAAGAGAAATCAATGCAGTGTTTCTGCGTTACTACCATGTTTTGCAAAAAAGGAGGTGTCATGCACAATGCAAACAACCCTCCTTTCTTATTTTAAAAATAAATTTCAAAAGCCTTTAACTGATCAAAAGTCCACAAAAGATTACCAAGTCAACCCTGACAATACACAACCAGGACATTCCACTCATCAGTAATGCCTACCTATTTACATTATACAAGTATTATACAGGTAACATTATATACATGCATTTTAATGCATGTATATAATGCTAAAAAAAAATTACCCCATCAAGCAGCTGCTTGTCACAGAGGTCTGACAGGAGTCTGTCAGTTTATATGCCATAGTAGAAGGTCTGTGAGGATGGCAGGACCTCAGCAGAAAAATACACAAACACCCATGCCTTACCCAGGGCTTGAACAACCCAGGTCCCTTAGATCAGTAGCCAAGAGCACTAATCACTTGGACATGGGACAGATGTTTAAAATGCTAAAATTTTCATATTATTGAATGAAAGTCTCAATTTTTATACACCTGGTATATCTCATTCAAACACATTATAATTCAGGTTTGGGAATGCCAATTTGATATATGCCGGGATCTCCAGGATCTATCCCCAGCAGAAATCAAATGCCTAGTGTAATTATATAGTTGAAATCCAAAGTGAATGCACAGTATTCCCTGTTAAGAAACAATAATTAATAGATTCTGAAAAAAATTCATCGCCGCCACGGCGGGAATCTATTTCAGAATCTATTAATTATTGTGTCTTAACAGGGAATACTGTGCATTCGCTTTGGATTTCAATTATATATTTAACGCGGTAGCGTTAGCGACCTTCTCATTAACATCTGATAATCAAATGCAACGACTGTAAAACGTTGCATCTCCTTGAGTATAGATGGCGCTGTCTCAGTCACGTCTCAAGAAGAAAAACTTAAAAAGTCATATTCTGAAAATATTCGTTGTCCGACGCGTGGTGCAATGGTAGCGTGCTCTGGCATGAATCTGGAGAGATGCGGGTTCGATTCCCGCCGTGGCTGCGATGAATTTTTTTTCAGAATCTATTAATAATTATATAGTTTTTCTAAGTGTAATTATATAGTTTTTCCTGTAAATGGTAGCTAGGCATAAACTGGAAGGAGAGCTGTGTACCAATCCCTAGTAATTATGCACAGAACCGGCCAGGTCTAGCACCTAATGTCTGACCCCGCCTTCTCGTGGTGCAGGCCGTTAGTACCTTTCAAAAGAGATATTCTCTTTTGGAAGGGAACGGAAGGGGAGGGCTGCCAGTTCAGTATGGCCTACTGATCTGGTCATCTATGGCCACTTTTTTCTTTCTTTTTTTTCAAACCTGCTGAGGAGTGGTCAACTATACAAGGTCCTGGTGCTGACCATTTATACCTACTAGACTGGACTTGTTTATGGATTTGAGCTTGATTATGGATCCTGGACTTGCTGCACTGGTGGGCCTCTGTTGAGGGAGAATCTGCTGCTGTGTTTTCTGTTTGCTTCTGGGTTGCCAGCCCTAAGTGAACAGAGGCATGGGATACCTTATATCAGCTGGTGGATAATCCTAATCAGAGGCCATCACATGTACCTGAACCTTACTTAGCTAGTTGGGTATCGTCAAGCCTAAACTGGAGTAATGTGTCTCAGGCAGGCCATGTGACTCTTGAAAAAGTCCACTTGAAAAGGTGGTGCCTGAAGTTCCTACCAGCATCGGTGACTTCAGCCTTTAGCGGAGGAGGAACAGGTCTTTGCCCCATGCCTGCAATCAGGTGGCTGTTTGATATTGTTGGCCCTACCAATCTCAATAAACCTAATTTCTTTAAAAATCCTACTAATCATTTTCTCTCTGCAGGAACGTGGAACGTGAGGTCATTACATGGAGATTATTCTCTTGATGTCCTCATGCAGAAATTCCAGCGCTATAACCTAGATATTCTAGGCTTGCAAAAGACCAGATGGACAGGTAAAGGTGAGATACTTAAAAATAACTTTAAATTTCTCTTTACAGAGAGGGAGGATGGAAAGCATCACCAAGGCGTGGGTCTGCTGCTCAGCAGACATGCTAGTGATGCTCTTCTAGGATATGAGTGCATTAATGAAAGGTTTCTTACAGCAAAATTTCAGACGAGCATTAAAGACTTCAATGTTATCTGCTGTTATGCCCCCACTGAGGATGCTGATATGGATGAGAAGGATAGATTTTACAGACAACTCCAGGATATTTTGAATTCTATCAAGAAAGGAGATATTACCTTGTTCTAGGTGACTTCAATGCCAAAGTTGGTACTGACTCTGACCTTTGGGGAGGGGTGATAGGCTCTTTTGGTATTGGTAGCTGCAATGGGCAATGTATCCTACAGTTAAGTAAACTCAATGGTTTCAGAATAACTAACACATATTACAAACACCGCGACATACATAAATACACGAGTTTCACCTGATGGGCTGCATAGCAATATGATTAATTATATATTAATTAACAGCAAATGGGCTAGTTCTGTTAGAAATACCAGGGCATATAGGTGAGCTGAAATTGGATCTGACCATTACTCTAATCTTGCAACTTAAACTTAAAAAGTGTTGTGAGAAATTTTAAAAATTTACCTTTAATACTGAAGCTCTGAAAGACCCAGTTATAGCTAAAGCTTACCATGATAGGTTACTTAGTCATTATGACAGTCATGGTTTGCTTAATACTGAAGTTGAGGAAGAATGGGGCCATTTTAAACAGGCTTTTTTGGAAACTAACAGTACTCTTTTAGGAAAAAAGGAGCAGAGGAGGCAGAATTATTTGAGTGATAAGGCACTTAAACTTATTTCAGAAAGAAGGAACTGCAGGAATGTCCTTAATCAGTACCCTACTAGTCATAATAGAAAGGATTACAGAGAGCTTTATAAACATGTAAAGGATCAGTTAGCTACTGATAAGAATCTTTGGCTTGATGGCTTGGCTGACAAAGCTGAGGAAGCAGTTAGGCAGCACAACAGCAGAGAGCTGTACCAGATAGTTAATGTTTTATGTGGTAGAAAACGGACAGGCATACAAGGATTGCAGGATAAATAAGGTAAGGTTATAGACGGGGAGGATTCTGTCATGGCTAGGTGGGTTGAGCATTTCAGTGATGTTCTAAACAATGTGGTTAGTTCTACTACTCACTGTTTGTAATGATGATAGATGCATTGGCCGCTTTAATGTTGACCCTATAACACAATCTGAAGTTATTTTGGCAATTTCTAAACTTAAACTTCATAAATCCCCAGGGGTAGATGAAATTACTACAGAAATGCTTAGAGCTGGAAATGTTTCGGTTACCACTTGGATGACTGAAATTTGAATATCTTTTAATGATGAAGGCATGGTTCCTAAAGATTTTACCAGAGCTATTATTCTCCCTATTTTCAAAAAAGGTGATCACAGTTCTTGTGATAACTATAGGGGTGTCAGCCTACTCTCTGTTCCAGGTAAAGTTCTTTCCATGATTGTGCTTAATAGAATTAAGAATCTGGTTGACAGGCAATTGCGTGATGAGCAATGTGGATTCAGAAGTGGTAGGGGATGTGTGGATCAGATATTTTCATTTAGGCAGATTCTTGAGAAATGTTTAGAGTTTCAGAAACCTTTGGTTGCTAGCTTTGTTGATTTCAAAAAGGCTTTCGACTCTGTTGATGGTCATAATTTGTGGTTGATTGTGAGATCGTATGGTATACCCTGACAAGTTAGTTAACATAATGAAAGCTCTCTATAATAACACTGAGTCATGTGTGAGAGTTGGTAAGTCTTGTAGCAATTGGTTTAGCATTACTTCTGGTGTTCGACAAGGGTGCATTTTGTCTCCTTTTCTCTTTAGATTGGTTATTGATTATGTTATGCGAAATTCACTTCAAGGGAAAGATTTTGGCCTTAAATGGACTGGAGATATGAAAATTTCTGATTTAGATTATGCTGATGATTTAGCCCTTTTGGCAAATGATGTTGATGAGATGAACTCTTTCATTCGAGCTGTTGATGAAAGTGGTAGTAGAGTAGGTTTGGTTATAAACAGAGAGAAAACTAAAGTGATGAAAATTGGTCAGGCAGGCTGTAATTCAGTTAATCTGAATGGTTGCAGTCTTGAGCAGGTGTCACAGTTTAATTACCTTGGGAGCTATGTAACAGATACTGGTGATGTGCAGTATGAGATTAACAGACAAATAGGGATTGCTGCCGGGACTTTTAAGAATCTATGGAGATTGTGGAGAAATAGGCGCATACAGCTAAAGACTAAAATTAGACTGTATAATAGTTTGGTTCTTTCTAGGGTTAGTTATGGTAGTGAAACTTGGACGCTGTGTAAACAAGATAACAGGAAACTAGATGCTTTTGATTCTAGATGCTTACGCAGTATCTTGGGCATTAGGTGGTTCAACTTTGTAACTAATGATGAGGTTAGGCAAAGGAGTCTGCAACCTCCTTTAAGCAGCATATTGTGCAGAGAGAGACTCTGCTGGTTTGGCCACGTTGCCCGTATGGATAATTATAGATTGGCGAATAGGGTTATGAACAGTGTGCCTAGAGGCCTCAGAAGGAGGGGGAGACCTAGGATGCGGTGGGCAGACAATGTCAAGCAGGACCTTATTAGAATTGGTGTGCAGTGGCCGGATGTAGCAGATGTAGCTCAGGACAGATATGCTTGGAGAATTAAACTGTGCGGTCTGGTTGGACCTCCGTAGCCTATGGCTGCTTGAGGATGATGATGATGATGATGAAGGTAAGATATGAGTAGTACAGTAGATCACATTATAATTCAACTAATGTGTCATCTGCAATAATTTTTGAGATATCTAAGATAACTTTTTCAATTCTTTCTTTTTGAGTGCAATGAATTATTTCCTGTTTCCATATTTTCCGGAGCAGACAAGAACTTCTAAATGTGGTAAGCAAAATAATGAATTTGTCCAGCTGTGATATTTAAGTGTCTGTCAATATGTTATTGTTATCTCATTGCTTTTCTAATTCTTCTGATTCAACACAATTAAGCATGACAGTCATTATGTGGTGATCTTTTCGTTTACCCAGGTGTGTTTTTGGATTATTATACAAGAATTCTTTAATGTCTTGCATAAGCCCTCTTGTCTGGCTGAGTTGCATAGAAAAAAAGACTTTGCAATTTGAGCAAAACACTTCATTGTAGTAGTATGGAAAAATAAGTTTGGTGCTTTACAGTAGAATATTTCAACTAGAATTCCATGGGCCTCTGCAGGTACTTGAGTTGTGCATAAGGTGTCTGTGAGTTGACTAGATTCTACTCACTAGAATACAAAGATTTTTCCCTCAACTGTTCTTTTTCATAACTTTTTCATTCGCTAAATATTACTTTTTAAGCTTTTTATCCTTTTTTAGCTTCTACATTGAAGTAAAAAGCATGATGAAAAAACTATACCTATCTGTATTTATATTTCAGTTAGTTTATATTCTGTTCTCTGTGAAAAGTCCTCATATTTCATGTGCCTGTGGAAAGAAAATGATTAGTGGGATCTGTTAGGAAATCATTTCTTGAGAGGCTAGTTCTGATAATATTAACAGCACCCTAATTGTAGGAGTGAGACAAAGACACCTGTTCCCTCACTGCACTGAAGGCTTAAGCCACTGATGCTTATAGCACTTTTCTCAGTGTAGGTTTGGTGATGCCTGCAAAATGGTTCAGGTACCTGCAATGGCCTCTGATCAGGATTTTCTGCCCTGATATAAGAATTGAGTTGTTTTAACTCTGAGCGACACTTTTTTGTGCACCATGGGCTAAATGGTTACAAGGATCCTAAAGGATCAGAGAAGGTTGGAGGAGGGGACCAACTGGCACAGCTGTTGGGAGACAGATGGTAGTCTCCCGTCAAGGCCATCCAGCATGTTCTCAATGCACACAAGGTTACGCTCTCCTGTGCACAGGGCCACGGTTTAATGTCCCGTCTTACGGACGGTGAACCTTTCCAAGTCCTGATATAAGGTATCCCATGAATCTATTCATAGGGGCTGTCAACCCACAAACAAAAAACGTAGTAGCATATTTCCCTTCAAATGAAGCCCATAAATGCAGTAAGTTCAGGATCAATAATCATGTTCAAAGCCAATATTTAGTCTGGTAAGCAAATATATCAGCACCAATATACATAGAGATCATTCTCTTGATGTCTTCACACAGGAATTCCAGCATTATAAACTAGATATTTTGAGCTTGCAAGAGTTCAGGTGGCCAGTGAAGGTCACATACTTAAAAATAATCATAAATTTCTCTTTTCAGGGAGGAAAGATGGAAGCATCTATAAGGCATAAGTTTGCTTCTCCGCAGGTCAGATATGCCAGTGATGCATGTTTTGGTATGATTACATTAATGGGAGGTTTCTTACAGCTAAATTTAAAACTAGGTTTACACACTTGAATGTTATCTGCTGTTATGACCTTGCCATGACTCTTATGAGGCTGATAAAGATAGGTTTTATGGACAACTTAAGTATAATTTTAATTCTGTCTGGAGATATTACTCTTGTGCTGATGATTTCAATGCTAAAGTTAGTACTGACTCTTATCTTTGAGGAAGGGTGACAGGTCTTTTTTATATTGGCAGTTGCAGTGGCAAATATCTACTATAGGTTAGTAAACATAATGCTTTGAGGATTACTAAAATTTATTACAAACATTATATTTACAAATACACACAAGTTTCCTCAGATGAGTAAGATAATCAATTATATATTAATAGCATATGGACTAGTTCTCTAGGCATACCATATCATATTAGGGAGTTGAAATCAGGTCTCATACTTGTTAACAATGTCTTGTAACATAAAAGTAAAAAGTGTTGTGGCAAGGTTGAGAAAATTATCTTTAACACTGAAAGATCCAGATAGCAAAAGCTTACCATGATAGGTTTAATGCAGTTATTAATGGCAATTGTGATTTGCTTACTACTGAATATGAAGAATGGGACCACTTCAAACAGGCTTTTCTTGAAACTAACAGTACTCTTTTGGATAAAAAGGTGTAAAGGAGACAAAACTATTGAGTGATAGGACACTGGAGCTTATTTCTAAAGGAAAGAATTGACAGAATAACCTGGATCAACACCCTACTAGTCCTAAAAAAGGGGCAGGGGTGGCTCAGTCAGTAGCATGCCAGGCTCGTAATCTGCAATTCCCAGATTCAAGTTCCCAGCTGGGCCTGCATTGGGATTTATCTCTGCAAACTCATTGGCCTCAGTCAGTAGGGGATACTGATTAGCTTGGAAAGGCCACAATCTGTTTGATGGGATGTTAAGCAGTGGCCCTGTATGTGAGAGAGCCATACCATACATATGCACCTTAAAAAACATGCTGGGTGGCCTTGACGGGAGGTTACTGTCTGCCAACAGCTGTCCAGTGAATCACCTCCCCCAACCGTCTCTGAGCCTTTGAGTCCTTGCGACCTGGCCATTTAGCCCATTGTGTGCAAAAAAGTGTCGCTCAGGAATAAAATAAACAACTCAACTAGTCCTAAAAGACAGAAAGCATTACAGAAAGCTTAATAAACAAATAAATGATCAACCGAATGCTTAGAAGAATATTTGGCTTAATATCTTGGCTGACAAAGCAGACGAAGCAGCTAGACAGCAAGACAGCTGAGTTGTACTAGATAATTAATGCATTGTGTGGAAAGAAACAGACAGGAACATAGGGATTGAAGACTAAATGTGATTAAGGTTACACAGGAGAGGATTGTCATGTTTAGGTGGGCTGAGCATTTCAGTGATGTTCAAAACAAGATGTGGTTAATGTATCAAGTTTTAAGACAATGTGGTTAATTCTACTCTCATTGTTTGTAATTATGATAGATGCACTATTGGCTTTAATGTTGGCCTATATCACAATCTGAAGTTACTCTGACTATCTCTAAATTAAAATTACATAAATACACATACATACACAATAGTATGTACAACAATCCTCATGCAAAAATACAAAATAGAGACATGGGCCATGGAGGTCCTACCAAATGTGCAATTTTCCTCTCGAGACTTGTCTGTCCTGAGTTACAGCTGCTGCATTTGGTCACTGTAGGCCAATCCTAGCAAGGTTCTGCTTGACATTGTCTAACCTATACATCCTAGATCTCCCCCTTTTCCTGAAGCTTTAGGCACACTGTTCATAATCTTATTTACCAATCTGCAGCTATGAATATGGGCAACAAGGCCAAACCAATGCAATCTCTCTATACACAAAATGCTGCTCAATGGAGTTGATGACTCCTCGTTTTAACCTCATCATTACTTACAAAGCCAAACCACCTAATGCCCAAGATACTGTGCAAGCATTTAGAATCAAAGACATCTCAAGTTCCTTTTTATACTACTTACAAAGGGTCCATGTTTTGCTACTATAACTAACCTTAGAAAGAATTAAACTATCATACACCTAATTTTAGTCTTTAGGTGTATACCAATATTAAAATAAGGTTCACTATCCTCCCATTATGTTGAAAACTTACTGTGGGAGGGTGACAGAGACAAATGTGGACATGTCTGGCAACATCTATATGTGTGTTAGTAACTGTAAGCAAAAATACCTGCAGGAGGATCAATTTATTTTTTCTCATTCTATTTGTTCTTTCATTTTATTATTATGCCTATTACATATCTTTACAGTGATCACAGATCAAGACTAATCCAAAATGCATATGTAAATTTCTTAATATGAACTAAAGGTTTGTCTACTTTCTTTATTTTTATATTATTTTCTTTATTCTTTCTTTATTTCTATGTTTTCTTTTTTTTACTTCCCTTATTTTAACCTCATCATTACTTACAAAGCCAAACCACCTAATGCCCAAGATACTGTGCAAGCATCTAGAATCAAAGACATCTCAAGTTCCTTTTTATCCTGCTTACAAAGGGTCCATGTTTTGTCTATGGTGTATGACTTTTGTTAATTGATCATAATGGCCACAGAGATGTACTGTGAACCACCAATAACAACGAGCACAGGAGACAATGCCCAACAACAGCAACATCTGTAAGAAATCTGTGGCAGAAACCAATTTTCATTACTACAGTTTTCTCCCTATTTATCACTAAACCTACTCTATTGTCAGTCTTATCAGCAGTCAAAATGAAAGAATTCATCTCATCAACATTATTTGTCAAAAAGGCTAAATCATCTGCATAATCTAAAGCACAAATTTTGAAACATCTAGGCCATTTGAGGCTAAAATTTTCAACTTGCAAAGGATTCTATGTAACATAATCAATAACCAAACAAAAGAAAAAAGAATACATAATGCACCCTTGTATAACTCCACTAACAAAGCTAAACCAATCGCTACAAGTCTTACCAACTCTCACATATGACAATGTTATTACAGAGATTCATTATGCTACCTAACTTGACAGGTATTCCATATGATCTAACAATTAACCACAAATTATGTTGATCAACAGTCAAGCCTTTTTGAAATCTACAAAGCTAATAACTACAGGTCAAGGTACAAGGTGTTGTAAGTTCTTGGTGAAATTAGCCTCTAATAAGGGGCTCCCTATACCAGAACACAAGTTTCTGAAACTCTAAAAATTTCTCAAGAATCTGCCTAAGTAAAAATATTTGATCTATACATCTCCTACCACTTCTGAATCCTCACCGTTCATTATGCAGTTGCCCATCAACCAAATTCTTAATTCTATTTAGTATAATCATGCAAAGAACTTTACTTGGAACAGAAAGTAAATTAATTCCACTATAACAATCACAAGAATTACAATCACCTTTTTTAAAAATAGGGATAATAATAGCTATAGTTTTTAAAGATATTATAGTCTAGGTATATAGGTAATAGGGGTAATATAGTCTCTAAAATCCTTAGGAACAACACTTTTATCTTAAAAAATATTCAAAATTTCAGTCAGCTATGTGACAACACAAATGTTCCCAGCTCTAAGCATTTCAGTGGTAATTTCATTCACTCCTGGGGATTTATGCAGTTTTAATTTAGAGATAACCAAACAGACTTCAGAATGTGATATAGGGCCAACTTTAAAGCCAGTAATGCATCTATCCTCATTACAAAAATAAGAGTAGAAATAATCACATTATTTAGAACAACTCTGAAATGCTCAGCCCACCTAATAATCACAGATTCCTCATCTTCAACCACCTTGCCATGTTTATCCCTCAATCCCTGTGTACCACTATTTCTTTCCACATAAAACGTTAACAATCTGGTACAACCCCTGCTGCTGTGCTATCTAACTGCTTCCTTTTGTCAGCCAAGCTATCAAGCCAAAGATTCTTATCAGCTGTTAACTGATCATTTACACATTTATTAAGCTCATTGTAATGCCGTCTGTTAGGACTAATAGTCATGATCACGGCTCATCGATGCTAGAGTTGAGTAAAGGCTATCCCATATGGTATGAGCCAATAGAAGGGATACTGGCACAACTCACCCATAATTTGAATGCTGGTGACAGGAATAATGTGTCACAACACACAGTACGTTGAAACCTGCTGAAAAAGGTCTGCATAGCCACAGGCTGCCCCGAGTGCATATGCTAATGAATCTTGTTTCCTGTTGCACCATGTGGACGGCTGGGTACATGTGTGTCGTTTACCTGAGACGTGTTGATACCAGGATGCACCGTGAGACAAAAACAAGCATGTGGAGGAAATGTAATGTTTTGGGCAATGTTCTGCTGGAAATGTGCAGGAAACTATGACATCTACCACCTACCTAAACATCATTGAAGACCAGGTGCATCTTTCATGGCCATGGTATATCCCTCTCTAATAGTGCCTTCTTTCAGCAGGATAAATCGCCATGCCACACTGCCTTGAATTGTTTGAGAATGGTTCGTGGAACATGAGGAAGACTTCCAGATATTGCCCTGGCCTCCAAATTCCCCAGACATCAATCCAATTGAGCATCTGTTGTTTGTGTTGGAACAGCATATCTGATCTGCAGCAGCTCAACCCGTAACTTACAAGAGCTGAAGGATCTGATGGTAATGTGTTGGTACCAGATACCACAAGACACCTTTAGAAATCTTGTAGCATCCATGCCTTGCCATGTTAAGAGCTATTCTGGAGGCAAGTGGAGGACCAACATCATATTAGACAGGTGGTCACTCTTTTATTGTATTTAACAGGTGTTTTGGCTCTTTGGTGTATAGTTCATGTGTTGAACATTGGTGTTCAACATATGACATACATATTGACTATCATTGTTCTAAACTCTTTATTAACTATTCTGCCTACAGACTGCTATTTAGGTGCATTCAAATGAAGATTACAAATAGTTTTAGCATTGATAGAAACCACATTGCTCCAGTAACACTACTAATTCCTTTGCACAATTACCCTAATTTTAATCTGCAGTTAATGCTTTTCTTAAGGAAATTTTATACAAATATCCAAAAGATATTATTATTACAATGAAATAGCAACTTGGTATAAAAATAGAAAATGAAAATCTAATTTCAACAAGGGGCAACATGATGCATAATAATTGTATAACAGTAAAAAACAAAACTTACTTGAGTAAAATGTTGAATCAAAATGTTCAATTTTGTGAAAATGTCTTTATACCAGTTAAGTACATACATATTATCATAAATAAATATAATACATAAAGTCAACCACATCATCAGCAGCCCACCAGTGATGAAATTACAAACCAAATGGATACATTACACAAGAAATCCATCTCAAAACTTAAGCAAGAAAAATTACATATGCAGGATAATTACACATTTATAATTACAGAAAATAAAATTGGCAATAAACTCAAATTATTAAATTTATTCCTCAGGCAGCTATTTGCCACAGAGGTGTGCAATGTGTGCCACCACACTTGCATGGATGCTTCTGAGGGGCAGCCTTCAGTCATCTTTTTTTAAAAATTAAAATCAATTATACAAAAAAAAATCCAAACCATAAAACTGATATAATGCTCATATGTCTTTATATCAGTAGGCTTGGTGAAAAATGCTTTTGGATTTCCCTTTTGTTAAAGCTTGTTACTAATCACTTTCTCTGAGAGCAAAGTATAACACTCCACCCCAGCATAAGTTGATGGCAAGGTGGTGCTGGAACTGGGGTGGGGTGAGCAGGGCATTAGTCCTGAGCACAAAATTCTGAGTGCACAGATGTATTTAACACAGGTGTGACTAGCAAGGGCTGCTGGTTGCTATAGAGTCCAGGGTCCCTGAACTCCCTAGTAGAAAGATTTCTTTAATAATAATTGTTATTTTACATAAGTTCAGATTTATAATCTGTAGTTCTCAGGTTCGAGTCCCAGCTGTGCTAGTGTTGAGATTTATCTCTGTAAAACTCCCCGCCCTGCCCACTGTAAGTAGGGGACACCGATGGGCTTGGAAAGGCCATCATCTGTAGGATGGGATGTTAAGCTGTGACACCGTGTATGGGAGAGCCATACCCTGTGCAAGTTAAAGAACACACTGGATGGCCTTGGCAGGAGGCTACATTGGTCTCCCAATAGCTGTTCCAAGGGGTCCCCTCCCCTAACCTTCTCTGAGCCTTCAGGGTCCTTGTGATCTGGCCATTTAGCCCATGGTGTACAAAAAAGTACCACTCAGAGGTAAAACAACCCAACCCAACATAAGTTCTGATGAGTTGGGAAAAATCTATTTTAAGCATTAAGTACAAATTATCAGCAGAGTATTGAATTCTTGCAAAAAAATTTAAACCAAACTTTTTATTGCAGCTCAGTCACCCTGCTATATCAGCATCCCTGAAAAAAAAAGTGCAATTCTGCCACTGATTTTAGTTTAGAATTATTTTTTCTTTGAAGAATTTATTGCTAGTTCTTTATTTGTTACAGTTCATAACATATGCTACTTAGATTCTACATTTAATTCACAGAAATAATGTTATTTTTAAATAGAAATTTGAAAATTTTTTTGAACTTTTTTTTTCAAATTTTTTTTGTTTATGCTGCCATATTTTACAAAGTGCAAGTAAACATGTTTTGAGAAACTGATGTGGAGGTATGACTTTTGCTTTAATGACTTATACTTTTCTTCAATAACTAGTTTACAGACGACTAAACTGTAAATTTCTCCCCATTATTCACTCCTTAGATGGGTGAATCAATTCCCTTGAAATCCCCTTTACATGAGTTTTCTTTCGTTAATAGAATAATGCATTGGGAAAATGTAGAATTCAGTGTTGGAACTTCAGATTTCTCCAATGTAATACTGTTCACTGCAACAATTATTCGATGCATAAACAAATTTAAATTATTATATTCTGTTGTCACAGCTCTTTTTTACAGCAACAAGTTTCTTCTCGAGAAATATACAATTTCCAAAATGCTTGTTTCTTGAGAAATTTGCTAGAAAATTATTATTTTACTATAATGAAAAATTATTTTTAAATACTACATGTCAACTCATATGTGCCCTTAATTTAATAAATACATATTCTACACTAGCAAGTAGTCAAGGAGAGGATGGTTGTAAAAAGCCTGAAGATTGCCCTGGTCAGCAACACAAGGTCATCAAAAACTTTCTGCAGATTATTTATTTTACATACATCATATATCTCTGGGGTGTTAAGTGATATTATTTCTTCCCCAGAGCTAATCAGTATTAAAAATAGCATCTATTTAAATTTTTTATGTACTAAACTAAACATTTTTACATGAAGAATATAATTACAATTAATCTAAACACAAAATGAGACACTTAAGGAAAAAAAAGGGTTTAGATACAGAAGGTAGGATTAATGGTTATGGATGAATTCTGATTGATGGAGAGAGCTAAAAAGTTCTCTAGACCAACAGCTTTCTCAGAAACTTCATGAAATCAAAACCATAATCATGTGTAGATTCTTGTATATAATGATGAATTTTAATGGAAATTAAGCAATAGTTGATATAAAATGAATTTTATGAGAGTATTTTTATGGTTTTTATTTTAAAGTTTTGTGAACTCACTCATTCATCGTTTTTGATTTGGTGCATCAAAATATTTTGTGCATGCAACTGAATATTAATTTACAATTTAGATGAGTGTGGATTACTGTTCCTTTAATTTTACAGGCACTACATATATCAGTTGGTAATTTTGTTTTTTGGTCTGTAAATGGTAGCTAGGTAGTCACTGGAAGGAGAGCTATGCACCAATCCCCTGTGATGATGCATAGAACCAGTCAGGCCTAGCACCTAATGTCCGACCCCGCCTTCTCGTGGTGCAGACCGTTGTACCTTTCAAAAGAGATACTCTCTTCTGGAAGTGAACGGAAGGGGAGGGCTGCCAGATTAGTGTGGCCTACTGATCTGGACAACTATGGCTACTTTTCTTTTTTTTCTACCCTGCTGAGGAGTGGTAAACCACACAGGGTCCTGGTGCTGACCATATAAACCTACTGGACTGGACAGATATATGGCTCTGAGCTTGATTATGGATCCTGATTTTGCTGCACTGGTGGGCTTCTGTGGAGGGAAAATCTTCCGCTGTGTTTTCTGTTTGTTTGTGGGTTGACAGCCCCAAATGAATAGATTCACAGGATATGTTTATCAGCTGGGGGATAATCCTGAGCAGAGGTCATTGCAGGCACCTGAACTCTTTGCTTCTATTGGCATCGTCAAATTCTACATTGGAGGAAGTCTTCCAGTGTAGATGGCTTCAGCCTTTAGTGGTGGGGGAACGGGTCTTTGCCCCATGTCTGCGATTAGGGGGCTGTTTGATATTGTCGGCATTCCCTCTCTCAATAAACATAGTTTCTTTAAACATCCTACTAACCATTTTCTCTCCATAGGTAGTTGGAATGTGAGGACTCTGCACAGAGCTTTTTCTCTTGATGTCCTCACACAAGAATTCCACCAATATAATTTAGATATTCTCGGCTTGCAAGAGACCAGATGGACAGATAAAGGTCAGATTCTTAAAAATAATCTTAAATTTCTCTTTTCAGGGAGGGACGACAACAAGCATCACCAAGGCGTGGGTCTGCTTCTCAGCAGACACGCTAGCGATGCTCTTCTAGGATATGAGTGCATTAATGAAAGGTTTCTTACAGCAAAATTTCAGACAAGCGTTAAAGACCTGAATGTTATCTGCTGTTATGCCCCCACTGAGGATGCCAATGAGGATGAGAAGAATAGGTTTTATGAACAACTTCAGGATATTTTGAATTCTGTCAAGAAAGGAGATATTACCCTTGTTCTTGATGACTTCAATGCCAAAGTTGGTACTGACTCTGACCTTTGGGGAGGGGTGATTGGCCCTTTTGGTATTGGTAGCTGCAATGGCAATGGGCAACGTCTCCTACAGGTAAGTAAACTCAATGGTTTCAGAATAACTAAAACATATTACAAACACCGCGACATACATAAGTACACATGGGTTTCACCTGATGGGCTGCATAGGAATATGATTGATTATATATTAACTAACAGCAAATGGGCTAGTTCTGTTAGAAATACCAGGGCACATAGGGGAGCTGAAATTGGATCTGACCATTACCTAGTTAAAAGTGTCTTGCAACTTAAACTTAAATAGTGTTGTGCTAGGGTTAAAAAATTTGCTTTTAATACTGAAGCTCTGAAAGATCCAGTTATAGCCAAAGCTTATAGGTTACTTAGTCATTATGACAGTCATGGTATGCTTACTACTGAAGTTGAGGAAGAATGGGATCATTTTAAACAGGCTTTTTTGGACACTAACAGTACTCTTTTAGGAAAAAAGGAGCAGAAGAGACAGAATTATCTGAGTGATAAGGTACTTGAGCTTATTTCGGAAAGAAAGAACTGCAGGAATGTCCTTAATCAATACCCTACTAGTCCTAATAGAAAGCATTACAGAGAACTTACTAAACGTGTAAAAGATCAGTTAGCTGCTAATAAGAATCTTTGGCTTGATGGTTTGGCTGACAAAGCCGAGGAAGCAGTTAGACAGCACAACAGCAGAGAGCTGTACCAGACAGTTAATGTTTTGTGTGGTAGAAAATGGACAGGCATACAAGGATTGAAGGATAAACAAGGTAAGGTTATAGAAGGGGAGGATTCTGTCATGGCTAGGTGGGCTGAGCATTTCAGTGATGTACTAAACAATGCGTTTAGTTTTATTCGCATTGTTTGCAATGATGATAGATGCATTGGTGGCTTTAATGTTGGCCCTATAACACAATCCGAAGTTATTTTGGCTGTTTCTAAACTTAAGCTTCATAAATCCCCAGGGGTAGATGAAATTACTACAGAAATGCTTAGAGCTGGAAATGTTTCGGTTACCACTTGGATGACTGAAATTCTGAATATCTTTTATGATAAAGGCATGGTTCCTAAGGATTTTACCAGAGCTATTGTTATCCCTATTTTCAAAAAAGGTGATCACAGTTCTTGTGATAACTATAGGGGTGTCAGCCTACTCTCTGTTCCAGGTAAAGTTCTTTCCATGATTGTGCTTAATAGAATTAAGAATCTGGTTGACAGTCAATTGCGTGATGAGCAATGTGGATTCAGAAGTGGTAGGGGATGTGTGGATCAGATATTTTCACTTAGGCAGATTCTTGAGAAATGTTTAGAGTTTCAGAAACCTTTGGTTGCTAGCTTTGTTGATTTCAAAAAGGCTTTCGACTCTGTTGATCGTCATAATTTGTGGTTGATTGTGAGATCATATGGTATACCAGACAAGTTAGTTAACATAATGAAAGCTCTCTATAATAACACTGAGTCATGTGTGAGAGTTGGTAAGTCTTGTAGCAATTGGTTTAGCATTACTTCTGGTGTTCGACAAGGGTGCATTTTGTCTCCTTTTCTCTTTAATTTGGTTATTGATTATGTTATGCGAAATTCACTTCAAGGGAAAGATTTTGGCCTTAAATGGGCTGGAGATACGAAAATTTCTGATTTAGATTATGCTGATGATTTAGCCCTTTTGGCAAATGATGTTGATGAGATGAACTCTTTCATTCGAGCTGTTGATGAGACTGGTAGTAGAGTAGGTTTGGTTATAAACAGAGAGAAAACTAAAGTGATGAAAATTGGTCAGGCAGGCTGTGATTCAGTTAATCTGAATGGTTGCCATCTTGAGCAGGTGTCACAGTTTAATTATCTTGGGAGCTATGTAACAGATAATGGTGATGTGCGGCATGAGATTAACAGACGAATAGGGATTGCTGCCGGGACTTTTAAGAATCTATGGAGAGTGTGGAGAAATAGGCGTATACACCTAAAGACTAAAATTAGACTGTATAATAGTTTGGTTCTTTCTAGGGTTAGTTATGGTAGTGAAACTTGGACACTTTGTAAACAAGATAACAGGAAATTAGATGCTTTTGATTCCAGATGCTTACGCAGTATCTTGGGCATTAGGTGGTTGAACTTTGCAACTAATGATGAACTACTGCTTAAAGGAGGTAGGCAAAGGAGTTTGCAACCTCCTTTAAGCAGCATATTGTGCAGAGAGAGACTCCGTTGGTTTGGCCATGTTGCCCGTATGAATAATTATAGATTGGCGAATAGGGTTATGAACAGTGTGCCTAAAGGCCTCAGAAAGAAGGGGAGACCTAGGATGCGGTGGGCAGACAATGTCAAACAGGACCTTGTTAAAATTGGTGTGCAGTGGCCAGATGCAGTAGATGTAGCTCAGGATAGACTTGCTTGGAGAACTAAATTGCACGGTCTGGTTGGACCTCCGTAGCCCATGGCTGCTTGAGGTTGATGATGATGATGATGAATTTCGTTTTATTTAAGGCTACTGTACTTGTCAGAAGCTTTTCTATTTTGATGTCTGGCACAGATGATTTTAATATAAAGTATGTGACCTAGTTGCAAATGCAATGGTTTGATAAATTTTGAGAACTCTATTTTCATATTGTAAAGTTAGGTGTAATTGCCAAAAGTCGCAACCCCCATTTCAGTTGGATTGGGTTGTTGACGAGTTTTATCTCTTTTTTGTGAACAATGCGCTAAATGGCCAGGTCACAAAGAACCCAAGGGCTCAGAGAAAGTTGGGGGAAGGGGATCAACTGGACAGCTGTTAGCAGACAGATTGTAGCCTCCTGTCAAGGCCATACAGCAGGTTTTTTAATGTGTACCGGATATGGCTCACCCGAAATTGAAACAAGAAAATAAAAAAAATAACATTTGAATTGATGGACTAGTTATAGGGCTTGAAAATATTAGGTTGGTGCAAAAATAATGGCCATTTTTAAACCTCAACTGCAAATCATAACTCATTTCATAATAAACCTTATTAATCAAAATAAAAACCACCAGAAGCTACACATTTTTGTTAATTAGAAATAAGTTTATCAATGCCATTTTGATAAAAATACGGAGTTCTGGAGTCGACAAATTCTTTGAAGGCATTTTCTGCTGCCTTGAGGTTGTTGAAGATTTCTGCCTGTAGAAAGTTGTCCAAATACTTGAATAAGTGGTAATCTATTGGCAACAGGCCAGCTGAATATGGCGAATGGGGCAGAGTTTGGTAGCCCAATTTGTTCAATTCCTGGTGCATCATTTTTGTAATGTAAGGCCAAGCATTGTCATGGAGAAAAATAGGACCTCTTCGATTGACCTATGCTGGATGTTTATCACAAACATCTGGTGTATTTTGCCTACTTCAGGGATCAGGAACCTTTTTTTGGGTTAGTAGTCAAAACAGCAAAACAAAGGTAAACCAACAAATTTTTGGAATGCAAATTATAATCTTCATTGGGTTAAGAGCCACAACAGAAAAGAAAGTGCAGATTATTCTATTAATGAAAATAAAATGTAGTGCATAATTTTAAAATAGTTATATTGAAGTGTATGCAATAAAAAGATTAAAAAGAATGTTAAAAAATCTCTGACCCTCATCAATGTGACTTTTGGCTTTGAGTCTTCTTGACCAACTTATAAAATTTGGAGCGTATTTAGAGCATTTAAATTGCATCATTGCTTTCAAACTATTGTCTGCCAAGACTGCTCAGTGCTTTTAATGAAAAATCATAAAAATTTCAGAGCCGAATCAAAAAGCGTCAAGAGCCATTTTTAAAATGCTCAGAGTAGCTTGAGGCTCTGGACGGTGCCTATGTAATGGGAATGCCTGCTGATTTTCGCGATTCTCCATGTTAGCAAGTGCACACCATGAGGGCAGCACCATTCTGTGGTAAGCTAATCTACGTTAATGGTAAGTATATAGCAATCTGGTAGAAGTCATATGGTAAATCTGAGGACAAGTCGAGAAAAAGAAAGGTTGGGTTGTTTTACCTCTGAGTGACACTTTTTTGCACACCATGGGCTAAATGGCCAGGTCACATGGACCCCGAAGGCTCAGAGAAGGTTGGGGGAGGGGACCCACTGGAACAGCTGTTGGGAGACAGATGGTAGCCTCCCGTCAAGGCCATCCAGCGTGTTCTTTAATGTGCACAGGGTATGGCTCTCCCACACACGGGGCCATGGCTTAACGTCCCATCCGACGGACGGCAGCCTTTCCAAGCCCATCAGTGTCCCCTACTGACCGTGGGCAGGGCGGGGAATTTTGCGGAGATAAATCTCGACGCTGACCCAGCTGGGACTCGAACCTGGGAACTACAGATTACGAGCCTGGCGTGCTACCGACTGAGCCACCCCCACCCCTAGAGAAAGAAAGAATCAGACAGATGGCTAATCAAGTACAATAAACTAAAATCTTTCTCAGAGATACAAATGGGAATAATGAATCCTTAAATACTAGACAAATGCTGTTGAAAATCGAGATTTAAATAGATAAAATTATAATCTTAAATTTATAGTAAGATTCCCATTCACTTAACACAGAAATTCTCTAATATTTTGTTAGGGCAGTGTAACTCAGTTCCATATTGTAAAGGTTCTGTGATTCCAAAATATTATTTATTCAAAAGTGAACACAGAAATTTTTTCCAATTACTCATGTCATCGTTACGTTGCCGATATATTGATGCAGCCACCTGTCTTGCAGATCCAGTTTGGAATTGATTCAATAGAAACTGAGTTTTGCTTCTGCAAAACATCACACAATACTGCATCATTGTTCAGACTTCAAGTTAAAAACAGCAGAAAGTAGACAGAATAGTAAATAATTACTTACGAACAAATCCGTATCAGAATCCCATTTTGAAGCAAGCGGTAAACAGCGTAATAACCTATACTGCTATGAAGCAAGTAACAAGCAAAACAGCGGATCACCAGCACCAAGTGGACGAAAATGTAACTAGTGCTGCTGTCACTTCACGTCTTGAAATCGACAGGCATTCCCATTATGTAGGCACTGCTCTGGAGCTGCCAATTCCCGACCCTGTTCTAGTTCATGACAATACTTCTTTGCAACAATTGTTTCACCTGGTTCAAGAAGCTGCAGTGAATGATGCTGGTCACAGACCGCTATAAACAGTCAACACAGCCTTCTTCGGGGACAACATAGGGTGGGAAGTGTTTTGGCACTTCACTGCAATCGAGCCACTATGCCAATTGCTAACAGTTGTTGTAGAGAATCTACTTTCATCACACATCACAATCTGATCAAGAAATGTTTTTTTTTACTTGTGCAACAGCAGCAAAGAACACACTTCATAATGATGATTTTATTGATTTCATTCAAATTGTGCAGAATCCACTTGTCAAGTTTCTTCACTTTTTAAATAATGAACTATTAATAATGAAAAGTTAATTAACTTTTTAAATTCGATTCAAATGCCGAATAACAGTTGTGTGATCAACATTTAGCTCTTTGGCAATCTCTCACATAGTTTTACATGGGTCTGCTTCAATAATTGTCTTCAATTGATCATGTCAATGGCAGGAAGACATCCTTGACCTTCCTCATTTTCAAGGCTCATATCTCCACTACAAAACTTTTTGAACCAATGCTGCACTGTACATTCAGAAATGCTTCTCTCAGTCCATTCATTGACAATATTACAAGTTGTTTGGGTGGCATTGTGACCAAGTTTGAACCTGTGCAACAAAATTATATGCAATTCCTTTTTTCCCCCAACATAATTTTGAAATGACAAAAAATATAAAAATTAAACTTTTAAAAACAATGATTGATAAACCAAATACATATACATTATAAAAATAGGTGACAATTACAGCTTTACCTGAGTGACATTTTAATGTCGATATACCAATAAATATTTTGTGGCAAAAATTTCGACAACATACGGACTTGAACCCGCATCTCTCCAGAAACATGCCGAGTATTCTTACCAATTGAACTAATGTCGGCTCATCTTTTTTCCACTAATTTATTTTTTTCCACAAAATATTTATCGATATATTGATGTTAAAATGTCACCCAGATAAAGCTGTGATTGTCACCTATGTTTAAATCATTAATAATGCTAAATAGCGTGAAGAAACTTTATTATTTCCATCTTACTCAGCACAAGATAAAAAGAAATAGTTGCCACCTGTAGATCATAGATGGTGCCAATGGTTGGCAAATCATCAATGAAAAGTTAAAGTCTTAAATTAGTGGAAAAAAAAGATGAGCTCGCATTAGTTCAATCAGTAAGAATATTCTGCATGTTTCTGGAGAGATGCGGGTTCAAGTTCCAATGTTTGAGAAATTTTTTCCATAAAATATTTATTCATATATATTATTTCACAATAAACAATAAGGAAGGAAACAAAATAAAATTGGACATTATTTTTGCACCAACATATCATACAAATGTCCAGGGCCGGATTTACACTTTAAGAGCCCATAGACACATGAAGTGACAGTGGGTCCAGTTTTTAAATTTCCCATATTAAAATATTAATTCTCTTACTATCACAATCATGAAGAAAGAAAATAATTTCATTGAAATGGATATAGAAATTTCAATAATTAGTAATACTGTTTTATTAATAAATACACTGGTTTCCATAAATTAAGGAAAAATCGTGATAATTCGCCAAAAAATTGTGCAATCCTCACAAAACTTATTCATGTAACCAGTAATGCCGAGTGAGCATATCGTATGCAAATTAGTCTAGATTGCATCAATTTGCATAATTGGATAGCAGCATAAAAATGGGTGTTTTGGAGTGGATAAATATTTTGTGTTGTAAATGTGAGTAAATAAATTTGAAATAGCCATTTTGTAGGAATGAGCTCGAGGCATCATTTGCCAAATGAACTGCGGTGAAGAGCTATTGGTCAGCTCAAAGCACGCAAAAGTCAGTCAGAGTGGCACAATGGCTGAATGTGAGTCCTTCTGTGGTATACAGATTGTGGAATCAATTTCTTAGCATGGATTCCGTGTCTTGGAGGTTTAGCTGACAAAGGGCTAGAGTTACAACCACTGTACCAGACTGATGTCTGCGATTAACAATACAAAGCAGAATGTCTACTTCCTCTCAGTTACAATCCTCTCTTGCAGCAGCCACTGGGAGGGTTGCATCAGCTTCTACAGTGTGTAGAAGGCTTCATGAGGGTGGCCTGTACACTAGAAGGCCAATAATTTGTATACCCCTCATGTCACAGGAGAGAGCAGTTGAATTGGGCACACACACGTTAAATGGACAGAAGAGCAATGGAGGTCCGTACTCTTCACAGATGAGTCCAGATATTGCTTGCAGAGTGATTCTGGACATTTGTTTTATATGGAGAGAAACCATTATATTCCCAGTAACATCCGTCAGAGAGACAGTTATGGCAGAGGTAGCATGTGTGTTTGGAATGGCATTTCCTTAGGTGGATGCACAGACCTCTATGTGTTGATGAGTGCTAACCTCAATGCTCGAAGTTACAGAGATGTCATACTGGACCCTTATGTGCATCCTTATGCTGGTGCAATAGGGGAAATAGTCATCTTAAAAGAGAATAACGTTAGTCCACACAGAGCTCGACTAGTGGAACAGTACCATCAAGAGGAGACCATTATGCGCATGGAGTGGCCATCTCGATCTCTCGACTTAAATCCGATTGAGAATGTGTGGGATGCTCTAGGGAGACGTGTTGCTGCCCTCAACCCACCACCTGCAACAAAGAGAGAGCTTATTACTGCTTTAAAGGAACAATGGTCGTTACTCACTACTGAGTTGATTCACAAGATCATAAACAGCATGGAACATTGCTGTCGTGCCTACATTGCTGTAAGGGATGACTCCTTATTAAAGAACTTTGCCCATTGCATTCTAACATCTCATTTTTGGGCAAGTTCCTGTATCATTTTTTTGATGAAAGATGTTTCTAGTGTAAAATATTTTATGCTATTCTGAAAATAGCATTGGAATTCACGTTTTCATCAAATTTCATTAAAATCATTCATAATTTTTTTATCATAAATTTTCTGAGTTTGCCTTAATTTATGGTAACCAGTGTAATAAAACGAATGTAATACTGCACATAGCATACAACGTATAATATTCAACATGGAGTAATAGTTAAAACTCAAATTAATCATTTGATATTTAAACATTGTTCTGAGAATGAACAAATTATACTAATTTTTCAAAATATTGGGACACTTCAATGTTGTATGAATGGAAAACTGCAGTCAAAGCTTTCTAACTTTGGATTAAACATTTTGTAGCAATATGTAACAAGAAATGGAAGATGTGAAAAACTCTTAAAAATTTGATTTTGAGCAATATTTGTTTACTATTTAAAGAATTCTGGAAACAAACATTTAACATCAGTATTTCTATTCATAAAAATTTTCCTAAAAATTATAACATTTTTTACTGAAATAAGCATAATTTTATATGTTTAGGTAATGTTTTTAACTTTGCATCAATTTTAAAAGTGTTTAAGAACAAGCATAAAAATAATATCTGTTGGCAAATATTTCAACTTCAATAACTTCAAATATTAAAAAATTTTTCCAAAAGAACAAAATATGGCTAGATTTTATTGAGATACACAATTTAACTTCTGCAACATATTTCACTGAAAAACTTATTTTCAAAGTTAGAAAATTTTAAAAGTGGCTTTATATTCACATAATATGTAAATGGTAGCTAGGTAATCACTGGAAGGAGAGCAATGCACCAATCCCCTGTGATGATGCACAGAACCAACCAGGCCTAGCACCTAATGTCCGACCCCGCCTTCTCGTGGTGCAGACCGTTGTACCTTTCAAAAGAGATACTCTCTTCTGGAAGTGAACGGAAGGGGAGGGCTGCCAGATTAGTGTGGCCTACTGATCTGGACAACTATGGCTACTTTTCTTTTTTTTCTACCCTGCTGAGGAGTGGTCAACCACATAGGGTCCTGCTGCTGACCATATTAAACCCACTGGACTGGACAGATATATGGCTCTGAGCTTGATTATGGATCCTGATTTTGCTGCACTAGTGGGCTTCTGTGGAGGGAAAATCTACCACTGTGTTTTCTGTTTGTTTGTGGGTTGACAGCCCCAAGTGAATAGATTCACACGATATGTTTATCAGCTGGTGGATAATCCTGAGCAGAGGTCATCGCAGGCACCTGAACTCTTTGCTTCTATTGGCATCGTCAAATTCTACATTGGAGGAAGTTTTCCAGTGTAGATGGCCTCAGCCTTTAGTGGTGGGGGAACGGGTCTTTGCCCATGTCTGCGATTAGGGGGCTGTTTGATATTATCGGCATTCCCTCTCTCAATAAACATAGTTTCTTTAAACATCCCACTAACCATTTTCTCTCCACAGGTAGTTGGAATGTGAGGACTCTGCACAGAGCTTTTTCTCTTGATGTCCTCACACAAGAATTCCACCATTATAATTTAGATATTCTCGGCTTGCAAGAGACCAGATGGACAGATAAAGGTCAGATTCTTAAAAATAATCTTAAATTTCTCTTTTCAGGGAGGGACGACAATAAGCACCACCAAGGCGTGGGTCTGCTTCTCAGCAGACACGCTAGTGATGCTCTTCTAGGATATGAGTGCATTAATGAAAGGTTTCTTACAGCAAAATTTCAGACAAGCGTTAAAGACTTGAATGTTATCTGCTGTTATGCCCCCACTGAGGATGCCGATGAGGATGAGAAGGATAGGTTTTATGAACAACTTCAGGATATTTTGAATTCTGTCAAGAAAGGAGATATTACCCTTGTTCTTGGTGACTTCAATGCCAAAGTTGGTACTGACTCTTACTTTTCGGGAGGAGTGATAGGCCCTTTTAGTATTGATAGCTGCAATAGTAATGGCCAACGTCTCATACAGGTAAGTAAACTCAATGGATTCAGAATAACTAACACTTATTACAAACACCGCGACATACATAAGTACACATGGGTTTCACCTGATGGGCTGCATAAGAATATGATTGATTACATATTAATTAACAGCAAATGGGCTAGTTCTGTTAGGAATACCAGGGCATATAGGGGAGCTGAAATTGGATCTGACCATTACCTTGTTAAAAGTGTCTTGCAACTTAAACTTAAAAAGTGTTGTGCTAAGGTTAAAAAATTTACTTTTAATACTGAAGCTCTGAAAGATCCAGTTATAGCCAAAGCTTACCATGATAGGTTACTTAGTCATTATGACAGTCATGGTATGCTTACTACTGAAGTTGAGGAAGAATGGGATCATTTTAAACAGGCTTTTTTGGACACTAACAGTACTCTTTTAGGAAAAAAGGAGCAGTAGAGACAGAATTATCTGAGTGATAAGGCACTTGAGCTTATTTCGGAAAGAAAGAATTGCAGGAATGTCCTTAATCAATACCCTACTAGTTCTAATAGAAAGCATTACAGAGAACTTAATAAACATGTAAAAGATCAGTTAGCTGCTGATAAGAATCTTTGGCTTGATGGTTTGGCTGACAAAGCCGAGGAAGCAGTTAGACAGCACAACAGCAGAGAGCTGTACCAGACAGTTAATGTTTTGTGTGGTAGAAAACGGACAGGCATACAAGGATTGCAGGATAAACAAGGTAAGGTTATAGAAGGTGAGGATTCTGTCATGGATAGGTGGGCTGAGCATTTCAGTGATGTTCTAAACAATGTAGTTAGTTCTACTCACATTGTTTGTAATGATGATAGATGCATTGGTGGCTTTAATGTTGGTCCTATAACACAATCTGAAGTTTTTTTGGCTATTTCTAAACTTAAGCTTCATAAATCCCCAGGGGTAGATGAAATTACTACAGGATTGCTTAGAACTGGGAATGTTTCTGTTACCACTTGGATGACTGAAATTTTGAATATCTTTTATGATAAAGGCATGGTTTCTAAGAATTTTACCAGAACTTATTATTATCCATATTTTTAAAAAGGGTGATCAAGTTCTTGTGGTAACTATAGGGGTATCAGTCTACTTTCTGTTCCAGGTAAAGTTCTTTGCATGATTGTGCTTAATAGAATTAAGAATCTGGTTGATGGACAATTACATGATGAACAATATGGATTCAGAAGTGGTAGGAGATGTGTAGATCAGATTTTTCCACTTAGGCAGATTCTTGAGAAATGTTTAAAGTTTCAGAATCCTTTGGTTACTAGCTTTGTTGATTTCAAAAAGGCTATTGACTCTGTTGATCATCACAATTTGGGTTGATTGCGAGATCATATGGCATACCAGACAAGTCAGTTAACATAATGACACCTCTGTAATAACACTGAGTCATGTGTGAGTTGGTAAGGCTTGCAATTGGTTTAGCATTGCTAGTAGTGTTAGACAAGGGTGCAATTTGCCTCCTTTTCTTTTAAGTTTTGTTATTGATTATGTTATGCAAAATTCACTACAAGGGAAAGATTTTGGCCTTAAATGGTCTGGAGAACTGAAAATTTCTGATTTAGACTCTGCTGATGATTTGGCCCTTTTAGCAAATGATGTTGATGAGATGAACTCTTTCCTTTGAGCTGTTGATGAGACTGGTAGTAGAGTAGGTTTGGTGATAAACAGGGAGAAAACTAAATTGATGAAAATTGGTCAGGCAGGCTGTAGTTCAGTTAATCCGAATGGTTGCAGTCTTGAGCAGGTGTCACAGTTTAATTATCTTGGGAGCTATGTAACAGATGCTGGTGATGTGCGGCATGAGATTGACAGACAGATAGGGATTGCTGCCGGGACTTTTAAGAATCTATGGAGTGTGGAGAAATAGGTGCATACACGTAAAGAATAAAATTTACTGTATAATAGATTGGCTATTTCTAGGGTTAATTATGGTGGTGAAAGCTGGATGCTTTGTAAACAACTGGAAACTAGATGCTTCTGATTCTAGATGCTTATGCAGTATCTTGGGCAATAAGTGGTTTAACTTTGTAACTAATGATGAGGTTAGGCAAAGGAGTCTGCAACCTCCTTTAAACAGCATATTGTGCAGAGAGAGACTCCGCTGGTTTGGCCATGTTGCCCGTATGGATAATTATAGATTGGCAAATAGGGTTATGAACAGTGTGCCTAGAGGCCTCAGAAGGAAGGGGAGACCTTGGATACGGTGGGCAGACAATGTCAAACAGGACCTTGTTAGAATTGGTGTGCAGTGGCTGGATGCAGCAGATGTAGTTCAGGATAGATATGCTTGGTGAATTAAACTGCACAGTCTGGTTGGACTCTGTAGCCCATGGCTGCTTGAGGATGATGATGATGAAGATTGCAAGTGACTGTATTTAGGTGGATTTTTAGTGGATGACCACTTTTTTTGTATTGAATTTTTATTAGCTTCACATTGTAAATTAGGATTTATAGCATATTGCTTTCTACATATATATTTATAGGATATTACTTTCTACAGAACCATAGTCCACGAGTCAATGAAATAATCATTACTTCCAGGAACTGTTTATTTACCAACCGCATAAATCCACTTGTTTCATGGTGGCAGAAATATACTTTTTCTGTTGGTGCAAATTTTAATTATGCAAAATTATTTTTAACAAAGTTAATTGCTGTTGAATACTTCACTAGCAATTTGGCCATTTCATTTGCAACCTAATATATATTTTACCTCTCCATTCTAGTGATACCTTAAAAAACCATTCTTGAAAAATATGTCTAATATATCATAATCCTCAAACAGCTATGGGTTATGGAGGTTCAACCAGATCATGCAATTTAGTCTCCAAACACATCTTTCCTGAGCTACATTTGTTGCATCTCATCACTGCATACCAATTCTAACAAAGTCCTTTTTATCAATGTCTGTCCACTGCATCTTAGGTCTCCCCTTCTTTCTAAGGCCTTTAGGCACTGTTCATAACCCTATTTGCTAATCTATAGTTAGGCATATGGGCAATATGGCCAAACCAACAGAGTCTCTCTCTGCACAATATGCTGTGTAATGGAAGTTGCTGACTCCTTTGCCTAACCCCATCATTCCACAAAGTTCAATCACCTAATGCCCAATATACTGCATCTAGAATCAAAAGCAAAAAAGCATCTAATATAACTGTGGAATTCTTGAATGAGGACATCAAAGGAATAATCTCTGTGCAGAGTCCTCACATTCCAACTACCTGTGGAGAGAAGAGGGTTAGTGGATGGGATATTTAAAGAAAATATGTTTATTGAGAGAGGAAGTGCAGAAAACATCAAACAGCCTCCTAATCACAGGCATGGGGGAAAAGACCTGTTTTCCTCACAACTAAAGGCTGAAGCCATCTACAATGGATGATTTCATGTAATGGAGGTTTGATGATGCCCTTAGAATCAAGAGTTCAGGTACCTATGATGACCTCAGATCAAGATTATCCACCAGCTGATAAAATACACCACAGCTGGTGGATAATCCTGATCTGAGGTCAATACATTAAAACCACCTCTGCGTTATGCAAAAAAGTGTGCATGCAGCCAATCAGTGTCACGTGCCAAGGTCGTGAATGATATATATAATACCTGGGTCGGAGCTCTCACAGGCAGTATTTTGTTTCGTCTCAACATGGGAAAAGCAAAGGATTTATCTGATTTCGACAAAAGCCACATCATTATGGCAAGACACCCTGGTAAGAGCATCTCCAAAACAGTGATGCTGGTAGGCTGCTCACACTATGCAGTAGTTAGTACCTATCAAAGATGGTAAAAAACAGGTGACACTTCGAGCCATCGACAAAGCGTGGGCTGGCCACACCTCATTGATGCCAGAGGTCAGTGCAGGCTATCTCATCTTGTCCACAGCAACAGGAGGGCTACTGCCGCTGACATTACCCATAATTTCAATTGTGGAAAAGGGCCCAATATGTCCAAATACATAGTTCATTGTAAGCTCTTGGATATGGGTCTCTGCAGCAGCAGACCAATTCGTGTGCCTATGCTCACAGCTGTTCACCATCATCAACGCTTGCAGTGCGCAAGTAATCATTGACATTGGACCATAGGAGACAAAGAGGGTCACATGGTCAGATAAATCCCATTTTCTGTTACATCATGTGGACGGATGAGCTCATGCGCAACATTTACCTGAGGAAGCCTTCTCACCTGGATGCACTGTGGGACGGATTCAGGCAGCTGGAGGGAGTGTGCTGGTCTGGGCAATATTTTCGTGGGGAACACTTGTACCAATTATCCCTGTAGAGTAAACTCTGACAGCTGTCACCTACCTGAACATCATGGTTGACCACATACACCCCTTTATGGCAACTGTATTCTCTGGCAGAGATGGCGTCTTTCAACAAGACAATGCCCCATGTCACCTGCAAAGAAGGTTCATGAATGGTTCCTAGAACATAAGAAATTCCATTTATTGCCATGGCCCCCAAATTCGCCAGACATGAATCCTATCAAGCATTTGTGGTTTGAGTTGGAGAAACAGGTACGAGCAGCATCACCCCAACCATGTAATTTACGGGAATTGCAGGATCTTCTGTTGCAGTCACGGTACCAAATATCAAGCAACACCTAACAATATCTCGTTGAATAGATTCAACGAGATATTGGTAGGTGTTGCTAGAGTTCAGGTACCTGCTATGCAGTAGTTAGTACCTATCAAGGATGGTCCAAAACAGGTGACACTTCAAGTCATCAACAAGGCGTGGAGCGGTCATACCTCATTGATGCCAGAGGTCAGCGCAGGTTATCTCGTCTTGTTGGCAACCTAGTCAAGTTCAGTTTAAATACATCTCAACAAGTTTCAACATATTGAGCCTGACAGAGTCAAATGAGGATATTTGCTAAGTAACGATCATCAGATGAGAGCTTTTTTGGTGGTGAGAGAGGAGGACCTGTATCATATTAGGTAGGTGGTTTTAATGTTTTGGCTGATTGGTGTATGTCTGTGTATCTATTAATTTGGGGATGTCAACCCACAAACAAACATAAAACACAGCAGAAGATTTACCCTAGGTGTACTATTATTTTTTACTCCATTCGAATTATAATTTTTTTTAAATTTCAAAACTGAATGAATTGTTATAAATTATCACTTGAAATTTTTTCTTGGTTATATTTAATTTACAATATTAATTTATTCTATATATATATTTTATTACACATATAAATTTATGGGATCAAATTAAATGTTTACCAAATTAAACTCTGAACCCCTAGCACTGTACTCCAAAAAAATAATGAATATCGAAAATAGTTGTAAGATACCAAACGATGATTGATCGAAAAACGAAATTTGCATCACTAAAATAACAACAGTTCCTATTGTTTTAGTAATGCCTGTATTTTAAATACTATGGTTATAACGAATTTAGTAAATGTTTACTAAATGTATAACACTAAATTTACGCGACAATACTGCCAACACTTTACTGATTCGTTCTCACTTGGCCTCCGCTCATTAGGGGCGTTTTTTATAATGCGGACGACGGAGTCATTAGATATGAATAGTAGAACTCAAAGCACAGAGATGGGATACAAAGATTCATACTCATGAAATTCATCACTTTATGGATTCATTCTCACTTGGCCTTCGCTCATCAGGGGCGTTTTTTATAATGCAGCAGGCGGTGTACTGTTCATCTATAGATATAATACTTTAATAATACCATTCAGAAAAAACAAAAAAGTACAATGTACTGGCTGTTCCAATTGCAAAACAGCCAATACACCATACTTTTCTAAGGGCCACACTTTGACCAGCGCCCGCCAGTTAGGAAACAAAAATTTTTTTGTATGCATATTTTCATTAAATTTTGTAAGCAATTAAACACAAGCCTTAATTTATTTTATAATGAATACTAAAAAGCGATATGGCAAAAATATGAATTATGGAAGAAAACGACTGAAAAGAAATATTATGAGTTCAGCTGGTATGGAACCTGAGACCTTGGAGTAGCAAGTCAGAAACATAATGCACTTAGCCAACTGAGCTAAGCAATGCAGACCGAATTCCACATTAAAATATATTTTTAGTATTCCATTGTAGACCAAATGTGTAACACATATTATATTTTCATATCAAATGTTCTTCTTAAAATATTGATATATAAATATTCTTCCTTGGGAAAATAAAAGTTGGCAACCTAGTTCAAGTTCAGTTTAAATACATCTCAACAAGTTTTGACATATTGAGCCTGACAGAGTCAAATGAGGATATTCGCTAAGTAACAAGATCTTCTACTGTTAGTTGCATTAGTTGAATCTGCCAATCAAGTGTTATGGATCACTACAAAATGGTGACTTACCTCCTGGAGTTCATTGCTATTTTATTTCAGCACATTTCTGTCATCACTAAAACAGGTAAGATTCCAGGAAGCTTCAACATGGAAGTTGGTATCAGATGCTATGTAACCATGAGAATAGTACGTTTACTTTAACAATGGTTCATATAATATTTAAGAGTTCTGATTTAATTGTAAAATGGACACAGCAAACTTTTATGTTCTGATAATGTTTTTTTTTTAAATCATGATTTAAATATTTTATACATAGAGTGAAATTGTAAACACTTAATTATATTTAGAAAAGAAAAATATGAAACATGCTATATAAATATAACTGTATCACCCCCCCCTCCTCCTCCCCAGAACAACTGCTTGCCATCAAAATCTGACATGAGAGTTTATACCTCTTAACAGAAGGTCTGTGAAGAAGGCAGGACCTCAGCAGAAAGATAAGACAAACAAATATGCATGCCTTATCAGGGGATCAAACCCAGATCCCTCTGATCAGTAGCCAAGCATGCTAACCACTCAGCCACGGGATGACAAAAAATCTGGTTTACCTAAAAACGCTATTTAACTCTTACCGTGTTCCTGCCTGAAGTATCGCTTTCATCTTTCCCATTCTAGAGGTTGGAGACCGAAGCTTTGCTCCCATAGTACAAAGTTGTAAAATAATTTTTTTGCAACTGTTTCTAATCAGATATTTAAATAACATTTATATCTATGAAATGAATTTTTTACCTGCTGATTCTGCTTGAAAAAAATTGATAAAGTTTAAAAATAAATCTATTTGAGTTGGATGCACTTGTTAAGTCACCGTAAACAGCATCAAGTAGCACCGATTCAGTTCATGCCTTTATTCTGCCATACTGTGCTTAGATTATTGATCGGTGCATTTCCCATTCTTTCTGCTATTTATAACTCTACTAGAGTTGTAATCTTTTAACGTAAAGATATTGATTTTTTTTACTAATGGAAATTGCATCATCCAAGAACTATGCACATTGGCTCTGAATCAATGTTTAAGCAGAGTTTAGATTTTAAAGACTTTTTATTTACTTTTAATGCTTCTAAAATTATTTTTTATTGCTTCTCAAATGGATACTACAATTATAAACAATAATTAATTAGAAACAATCGAAAGTGAAACTGCTAGCGATCTATAATGGCAGCAATCAGACGAAGAATTAGGATTACTTAGAGTGTGATTTTATTTAACAATAAATGGTAGAACTTTATTTATCAGTATTTTTAATTACATTTAAAACATATTAAGGTCAGGAAATTGCGATTTTTAACCAAAACTTCTGCCAGAATTTTAGAATTAAACTTTTCCATAACAATTATGCAGCTTCATAATAAAGCAACTCATTCTCAAATTCAGTGCATCAATTAAGCTTTAAATGTTTGAAACATTTTTTTTCTAATTTTTTTCATAGTTCCTTCTCACTTTTCTCAAATATTTTTTATTTTTTATTTCAATTATGTAGTTTTTAAAGCAAAATTATTTTTTATGACATGCTTTACTTAGGCTTAGAGTTTGCCAATTATCAAACTCTAAAATATGCATAAATGATTAAACAATTTAGAAAAATGAAATAATTGAAAGATTTAAGAAATAATTGAAATATTATGAACTGCTTATATTAGAATAATAAAATAATATAGAAAAGCAATAAAAATATATATATCTTTGAAATTTTAATGAAGATAAAGTGGAAAAAATACAGAAAAATTTGCAATGTTTTAAAAAAAAGTTTAAAAAATTTAACCTATTATTGTTTTTCTTTGAATTTTTGCCATTTTATTAAGCACGATTAAATGCTCTTGCCTTTGGTATATAACATATTTCCATTCATTAGTTACTTCAGGATGAGGTTCTAAAGTTGTTTATTCTATTTTCTGAAAACACTAAAATAAATCCAGCCACCACAGTGAGTTCAGTTTCAGAAACCGACATTGTAAGGATTAATAGACTATTAGACAATTATGGTGCATAAAACTTAATTTACATTTTCTCAAAAACTGTGTATGATACAAAAATTCAAAGTTATTTTGTAATCAGCATAAAACCACCTAGGAAAATCACCTTCATCAAAATACCAAAAGCATTTTATACACTGGTTTTCATAAATTAAGGAAAATCCTTATGTTAAGTCAATGGGAAACTAATGTCAAAACTTCTAAACTAAGTTGTTTTGCTTTGAAAAATGTGATTGCAGATACAGATCTCAATCAAATAAATCAAAACCTCGATTTTCAACAATATTCGTTCAGTATTTAATGAGTTATGGAAGTTTGAATATTTAACAACAGCAATAATTCAGTCTTAAGAAACTTATACAAAACTGAAGAATATTGAAAGAATTCTTTACACAAACTCATTTTATTAAACACTTTGATACAATACTTATTACTAAGTTTTAATTAACTTCTGAAGTCAATTTTTGGGACTGGCATTGTTATCGCTACATATTCAAATTTGCATAACTCGTTAAATACTGAACGAATATTGTTGAAAATCAAGATATTGATTTATTTGATTGAGATATGTATTTCCAATCACATTTTTTGACACAAAAAACTTATTTTAGAAGTATGACATTAGCTTTCCATTGACATTTTTAGAGCTATGATATTAGCTTTCCATTGACTTAACATATGGATTTTCCTTAATTTATGGAAACCAGTGTATTTTCAATATAGAGACCTAGCACAGATAATAGGAAAAAAATGCTTATGTTGCTTACTATATAAGAATTATATATATATAATTAATAGCTAGTAAAAAAAAAGTTTACTGTATATTACAAATTTAATAACTAACCAAAGCACTACAAAGGATACGGAATGACATTGCAACCAGGTATTCTGTTATTAATGAATGCTGCTGCTACAACAGCTTTTGATTTTCCAACATCCTGAGGTCTAGAGAAAAAACATTTTAATTTTTAGCCAATTTTTTTTTCTGATATAAAGATGAGGTAGGTAAGACACTTTTATCTGCAATTTGCATAAATTTCACATATACTATTTTACAGCAAGACAATATTTTCCATATTACTTATACTTTAACAAAATTTTACTGTGATTTCAACTTCTCACAATCAAAATTCAATGGATTAAAATTACATATATAATAAAATAAAATAAATACCCCCTCAAGCAGCTGCTTGCCACAGAGGTCTGACAGGAGCCTGTCAGTTTATATGCCACAGTAGGAGATCTGAGAGGATGGCAGTACCTCAGCAGAAAAACGACACAAACAGCCATGCCTTATCCGAGGCTCAAACCCAGGTTCCTTAGATCAGTAGCCAAGCGTGCTAACCACTCGGCCACGGGATGGCTACTTATTTTAAAAACTACAATTTAGTAAGGTTTTACATTTATTCAACTGTTCCAATGCAGGAAATGCATGAAGTTCTGGAGAGTATATAAGTTCACCAGACAAAAAAATTAGTCACTCTGGCTGAATGTCACCTAATCATACTTAATGCCTCCATACAATCAAAGAACAGCTAAAATCCTGTCTGGCATGGATGCCACAGGTGTGCGGATGTAGTGCCGGATGGCACTTCACTCATTGCCCCAAATAGTCCCACAAGTTTTCTATGGGATTCAAATACGGGGATTTAGTGGGCCCGTTGAGACGTTCGGAAGGCTTCAGAATGCTCGTCATGCCAATCCAACATACTTCGAGCCCTGTGCACACGACAACTGTAGTCTTGGAAGACTGGGGTATCCTTCTGGTGTTCACAGTGGAGATGCTGCACAAAAGGCAACATGTGGTCATCCAGTAGCTCCATATAGCCCTTCTGGTTCAAGTGTGATGTCACCACAATGAAAGGACCCATTTCCTCATGCATGAAACACCCCCAAAATATCACAGAGCCTCCTCCAGCCAACCTTGCACACAGTTGGCATGGAAGGCTTCATGCGGCTGACGATGTATCCATGCCTTGCATCATTTGAGTACAAGCAAAAACACGACTCATCCAACCAGATCACACGCTTCCAAGAGTCGACAGTCCTGTCTTTGTGGTGCCACGCCCACTGTAGCCGTGCAGCCTTGTGCAGAGCTGTTAACATGGGTTTCTTCTGCGGTACTCTGCTCCAGATATCCATTGTTTGGGTTGGGTTGTTTTACCTCTGAGTGGCACTTTTTTGCACACCATGGGCTAAATGGCCAGGTCACATGGACCCCGAAGGCTCAGAGAAGGTTGGGGGAGGGGACCCACTGGAACAGCTGTTGGGAGACAGATGGTAGCCTCCCGTCAAGGCCATCCAGCGTGTTCTTTAACATGCACAGGGTATGTCTCTCCCAAACACGGGGCCATGGCTTAACGTCCCATCCGACGGATGGCGGCCTTTCCAAGCCCATCGGTGTCCCCTACTGACCGTGGGCAGGGCGGGGAATTTTGTGGAGATAAATCTCAACGCTGACCCAGCTGGGACTCGAACCTGGGAACTACAGATTATGAGCCTGGCGCGCTACCGACTGAGCCACCCCCACCCCCCAGATATCCATGTCATGCAGTTCCTTTCAGAGTGTTCATTCGGAAACAGCTTGTTGTAGGCCTGCACTGACTAACTGGAGCAATTCCTGCCTCGATACAAAGCAGTTTGCCCTAACAGTGTGTGACACACTGTGGCAGTCCCTAATGGTGAGTACAGTCTTTCTGACGCAGTTCTGGCAACGATTAGCGGGGGACTGCGTTGTACACCACTGCTGGAAGACCCTTTGGACAATACGTTTTGACACACTTGCAAAGGCAGCAACTTCTTGTACATTATGTCCTTTGGCTTGGCCAAATGCAATAACACCTTTTAACCACTCATTCACATCTTTGGCACAACCCATGTTTCACGGAGCGACTAACACACACGTGGCACACAACCACTTCTTGTCATTGTATGAATCCCATAGCACATGGCACAGCTATTTGTAGGATGTGTTTATTACTTGTGCGCCCTCTGTTGCTGTCAAACAGGCGTAACCATCTTACTGCAGGGAATGACTAACTTTTTGTCCAGTGAGCTTATATATATATACATATATTTTTAGTATATATATATACATATTCTACTACATTGGAAAAACCATATGTTCTCTACAGGAGAAGTTTATAGAGTATCAGACAGATACTAGACAAAAGAAGCTAATAACTGCCACTGCTGAGCTGGCAATACAACATGCAGAACCACAGACCATGTGCATCCACTTATTATGGAACCACAGTATGCAAGACTATTGAAATAATAACTTTGCCCATCACCACCTGCAATCGAGACAATGGAATCACCCTTCATGATATGTGGAAAGAAGCTCTTAACAGCCCTAACATTACCATTTAGTGTCATTTCACTGAAAACAAAGCACTGTCCTTGCTCCGAAAAGTTTTTGAGTTTTCTCCTGAAAACTTATAACATGCAAATAGTTAGAAGGATAAATTTAAAAATTTTATTCCTCAATGGCACAAGAATTTAAGGTTATTTTAATAAATTCCTTAACAAAAAGGTCTTTTTTAATTGTGTATATAATTGTCTATTATGAATATTTACAAATAAAAAATATTTTACCAGTCCATCTAACAACAAAAGAGGAGGAAGTACCATGTTCTCCTCACAGAAGATATTCAAGCAACAGCAATTACACAAAAATCACTAGATTTAAAAAAATTGTTTCATTACTTGAGACAATGTAAATGCACATTATAATAAGCAGACATTCAAAATTACAATCCAGCAACAGTAGCTATGAATAAATATTAGAGTTTTCAATACAATGAATTGTAGTACTATCTATCTTTATCAGCTCTAATTGTATCTTTATCATCAATACAAAAAAACACTACTTCCAGCTGAGTTTCAATGATAACACTTAGTTTCTAATCACACTATAGTAATTATAATTAAATAATACCCCCTCAAGCAGCTGCTCGCCATAGAGGTCTGACAGCAGTCTGTCAGTTTAATGTACTATTGAGAAGATATGTGAGGAAGGCGAGACCTCAGCAGAAAGACAACACAAACAACTATGCTTTATCTAAGGCTCAAACCCAGGTCTCTTTGATCAGTAGCCAAGCATGCTAACCACTTGCTTACACAGCTCTACTAACGACACTTATTTCCATAAAATTCCACCTTTCGGATCACCTGATATAAACAAATTCCATTTTTTTTAATTTGCGATTTGAAAATTTTCTTACATATATCTTATAAAATTATATTATTAATGTTTAAAAAATAATATTTTATTTTTCCATTTGATGCATATACACTGGTTTTCATAAATTAAGGAAAACTCAGAAAAATTATGATAAACAAAAAACTATATGAATGATTATAATGAAATCTGATGGAAACATGAATTACAATGCTAGTTTTAGAATGGCCTAAAATATTTTGCACTAGAAACATTTTTCGTCAAAAAATAACACTCACAGGAACTTGTCCAAAAATGAAGTGTCAGAATGCAATGGGCAAAGTTCTTTAATAAGGAGTGTCGTCATCCCTTACAGCAATTCAGGCATGACAGCGATGTTCCATGCTGTTTATGATATTGTGAATCAGCTCAGTAGGGAGTAATGACCATTGTTCCTTTAAAGCAGTAATAAGCTCCCACTTTGTTTCAGGTGGCAGGTTGAGGGCAGCAACACGTCTCCCTAGAGCATCCCACACATGCTCAATCGGATTTAGGTTGGGAGATCGAGATGGCCACTCCATGAACATAATGGTCTTCTCTTGAAGGTATTGTTCCACTAGCCGAGCTCTGGGTGGACAAGTGTTATTATCTTGTAAGATGAATGTTTCACCTATTGCATCAGAGTACGGACATACATAAGGGTCCAGGATGTCTCTCTATACCTTTGAGCATTGAGGTTCCCACTTGTCAACATATAGAGGTCTGTGTGTCCACATAAGGAAATGCCACCCCAAACACACATGCTACCTCTGCCGTAACTGTCTCTTTGATGGATGTTACTGGGAATATATTGGTTTCTCTCCATATAAATGTCTGGAATCACTCTGCAACAATATCTGGACTCATCTATGAAGAGTACAGAACTCCATTGCTCTTCTGTCCAGTTAACATACGTGCATGCCCAGATGATAGGTACTCTCTCTGTTGCTTCGCAGTCTTAATGTCAGTGTTCTGTGAGGCCTCAACCAGCACATAAAAGTGGCTTTTGGTGCCATCCATAAGATGTAGTACTGTCCTATATAGTGGAACATCGGATGGCATCATTCAATCATACTCAAGATCTCTCCTGTGATGTGGCATGATGGGTATGCAAATTACTGGTCTTCTGGGCATACAGATCTCCCTCATGAAGCCTCCTGTGCACAGTAGAAGCTGATACAACCCTCTCAGTGGCTGCTGCAAGAGAAGATCGTAGCTGGAGTAGTTGTCTTGCTCCTTTGTGCTGTTAATTGCAGATATCGGTCTCGTACAGTGGCTGTAACTGTAGCCCTTCCTTGGCTAAACCTCTGAGATGCAGAATCCATGCTAAAAAATTGATTCCACAGTCTATGGACTCACATTCAGCCATCGTGACACATCTAACTGACTTTGGCCTGCATTGAGCCGGCCAATAGCTCTCCACTGCAATTCATTTGGCAAATGATGTCTCAAGGTCATTCCTACAAGATGGCTATTTCGAATTTCTTTATTCACACTTACAACACAAAATAATGATCCACTCCAAAACATCTGTTTTTATGCTACTTATGCAAACTGACACAACCTAGAATAATTTGCATATGATATGCTCACTCAGCATTACTGGTTACATGTATAAGCTTGGTGAGGATTGCATAATTTTTTGGTAAAGTTTTCTCATTTTTCCTTAATTTATGGAAACCAGTGTATTATTAAATTATGATATAAATAATTTGTTAAATCCATCTGATTGTCATTTCTTAGAAGTGATATACAGTATAATGTGTCATTTGTTTGATTTGAATTATTATCAATGAATTTCATTGTTGTCAATGGAAACATCATGGCATTCACATTCCACCACTAAAATTTAAAATTTCTAGCTTAAATACATCGATTGCAATATTTGTTTAAAATTTTGGAATTTGCAAATTTTTTCCACCATTGGAGGGTGCAATTATAGTTTTTAGAAGATTTAAAAAGTGTGAATCATATATCATCATAATATTATACACACAGATGATATAATTGTTGTTGTTTTTTTTTGGCTTTGGTGCACAAATCTTTCTGCACTTAGAAAAGATCGCCAAATTTCACCCAAAGAAAAAAATTAATAATGTTTAGTAAAAAAACATCCAAAAAAGTTTTTCTATTTCATAACCAGTTCAGAAAATCCTGTGAATGTGAGAAGTCCAAATCACTTTGTACACTGGCAGAAATTGAAAAAAAGAACACTCAAAAATAATTCTTTTAGGAATGTCATAGTATAATATGTTAATAGTTAAGGGCAGCAGAAACCATGATCCAAGATTGAAAGTCATTGGATGAAATAATGACGTCACTGACGACGACAACATGCAAATGTATGCAAGTGCATATTTCAGGACTAGGGCATGAAGAAAGAAGTTATTCATCACATATTGTGTTATTCAGTGCTCTTTAAAGAAGCTACCATTCCTGGACTATGCAGGTGTGCAACATTTGTTCAGTTAGTGGAGTTTGAACGAGTTCATATAGTGGGTCTTCGGGAAGCAGGTTGGTCTTTTTGTCAAATTGCACCCCATGTTGGACAAGAAATATCGGCAGTAGTACAGTGTACATCAGAAGAGCATTCGGATACTCGCAGATGTGGTTCCGGGCAACACAGAATTAAGTACACACGAGAGGATCTGTGTATCAGGAGGGCGGCAGTGGCAGAGTGGATGGCTACAGTATCACAAATTTGATCCTCTGTCGTACCAGGGGTGTCTACAAGAACAATACGCAATCATCTTTTGGAAGCAGGACTACGGGAATGAGTGTCGCTGGCACCGTTACCAATGTCACCTCATCACTGTCGAGCACGTTTTCAGTGGTGTCAAGAACAAATTAATTGGAGTAAAGAATGGCAGTCTGTGGTCTTCAGTGACGGAAGCCAATTCCGCTTAGGAACGTCTGATGGTCATTTATGCATCCGAAGGCAACAAGATGAGTGGCGTCTTCCATCATGCATCTGGCAGCGACACACAGGGCCTATGCTGGGCATGATGGTGTGCGGAATAATTAGATATCACTCTTGTATGTGTCTGATGTTTGTACAGGGTACATTGAATAACAATACTTATGTCAGCAGCATCATACAGCCGGTCATCCTGCCATATTTGAGTGCAATCCCAAATGCAATATTCCAGCAGGATAATGCCTGCCCACACTCACCAGGGGCAACTCAACATGCTCTTCAGGCAGTGCACCAACTCCCTTGGCCAGCAGTGCACCAACTCCTTGGGTCTCTGGACTTGTCTCCAATCGAGCATGTCTGGGACTGTATCGGACAAACACTCTTCCGCAGACTGCGGCAGGTAATGACCATTGCTGAATTATGCATCCAAGTTGACAGCGCGTGGAATGGTATCCCTCAGTGTGATATCCAGCATTTGTATGATCGATTGCATGCCAGATTGGAAACTTGTATTGCTACTCAAGAAGGTTCAATACCTTATTAAAATGTGCCTTCTGTAAAATGTAATACTCATTAAAAGGTAAAATAAACATTGAATCACTTCACACATGTGATCACTCTCCTTTCTCAACAAGTTGTGTTTACTAAATAAATCTCATAGATTATGCTTCAATTGTTAATGGTGTTCCTTTTTTCAATTTCCATCAGTGTACAACACTGGCCATGTTTAAAATATACCATACTGAAAAGAATCATTAAGAGAAATAAAAATGATATTTCAGGGTGAATATTATTTGGGAAGAAATTTCTTTTCAATTAATATATAATTTAACAATATTTATTCTTCAGGTTTTCCAAAATGAAGCTTTAATTACATAGTGCGATTTTTCCCCCATATTACATTCAAAAAGGCTTATTAAAATCAATATGCTTGTATATTTATTTTCATAATATTCGTAATTAAATTCTGTTTAATTTGGTATATAACATGACCTATTTCCATTGATTGATTATTTTTTTTTAAATTATAAAGTTGATTTGTTTATCTGACTCAGCACAACTGGCTAAAAGGCCTAGAATTTTCTAAAAATATGGTACCAAGAAAATAATTGCAAAACGAGAGAAATATTTACTTCAAACCAAAATTTTTTTTTCATTATTGAAAAATAAATAGCCTTTCTATTCATGTTCATTATACTCATTTCTATTAGTTTTTTTTAATAAATTTTTATTTGTGTTGCCAGATGCATTTTTTTACTACATGACTCTAAAAAAGTCCATTAAAATAAAACTAGTCTTTTTTTTTGTTAAATATTTTACTTTCAGAAAATCCAGAATTAAATGCTGATTAATTTGGCATATAACATGCCATAATTCCTTTCATTAATTATTTGGCAAAAAATGTTCTAAAGTTAAATTTTTTTTGGGATCAGCATAGGGAGAAAATAACTTGGCTTCTGAATGGAAAAGTTTTTCAGGCTGAACATTGGAAAGGTTAAAGCATATAAACAAATTAAGGTCAGGAAATTGCAATTTTTAACCAAAATTTCTGCCAGAATTTTAAAATTAAACTTTTGAATAGCAGTTATGCAATTTCATGATAAAGGGACTCATTCTCAAATTCAGTGCATCAATTAAACTTAAAACACTCTAAGGGTTAAATGTTCAAGGACTATGATGTTTTGCTATGCACCATGCAGATATTTGAAATATAAGCTTTTTTTACATTTACTATTAAATTTTAGATTAATGTTTACTGTTGGAGTTCACAGTATCTCTTCTTAACTGGGTTTTTGTACGATATACCTAAGTGTGCTGACCAGTTTCAATCATCTGTATAGTTATTGGTTACGGGCACTGATTGTCGACAGTTTGTAGGGGACTATATCATTGGGTGCATTATCTACATGCATATGAGTGGCACGCACCCAACAATATAGTCCCCTACAACTGTCAACTATCAGTGCTCGCGATGATAACCATAGAGATGGTTGAAACCAGTCAACACACTTAAGAATACTGTAAGAAAAGAAAAAAAAAACAGTTAAGCTGCTTGAGGGGGTATTTATTATTTATTTATTTAAGAAAAGCTACTGTGAACTCCCAACAGTAAAAGTTAATCTAAAACTTAATCAATAGTAAATGTAGAAAACTGCTGATATTTCAAAAAACTGCATGGTGCATAACGAAACATCGTAGTCATTGGACATTTCATTGCAAATAATAAAAAATGGAAGCTCCAATCACACAAACAAACTATCTGTGAAACAGTGAACTTATAATACACGTAAATCAAAGACTAAAAACTGCTGTGATAAACCTGGAAAAAGAAACTGAAAACAAGGAACCTCCAACTCCACATTTGGGAACAACTCTGCTCTGAATAACTGGATTTTGGCAATGTACCATAATAATGTCTAAAGGTATTTATAACCTTGATTCTAACCAATGCAGGTGTATACGTTTAAACTGCCTTTACAACTTTAATAGTGCATTATGGCAAAACTTACCTAAATACTTCATCTTAATTTTTTTTCAAAAGGAATAAACGAAATATATATGTATATCATAAATTGAAATGTTATTTTCAACATTTGATTAGAAACAGCACAAAAAAATACTGATTTCTGTTTGAAAACAAAATAAAATTTAGCATCTTGCATTATGAAACAGTAAACAGTCCTTGCACCACTAGAATTGGAAAAAGGTAAAATGGTAAACCAAGCTTAAACACCTAAAGAGTTAATAACATTTTAGCATGACTTCCAATTTATATCAAACTCAGAATAATATTGATAGGTTGGTGCTCCCAGTCATACACCGAAGAGCCAAAACATTATGACCACCTGCCTAATATTATGTTGGTCCTCCGCATGCCACCAAAACAGCTCTTACCTGGTGAGGCACGGATGCTACAAGATTTCTAAAGGTATCTTGTAGTATCTGGTATCAACATGTTACCAGCAGATTTTTTAACTCTTGTAAGTTATGTGGTTGAGCCACTGCAGATTCGATATGCTGTTCCTACACAAAGCACAGATGCTCGATTGGATTGATGTCTGGGAAATTTGGAGGCCATAGGAGGAATCTGGGGAATTTGGAGCCATAGTCTGCCCATACCTTGCCAGCAGTTCATAGTTTTTCCCTCCTCGGATCACTTTTTGAAGGTACTAACCACGGCTGACCATGAGCACCCCACAAGCCTTGCCATCTCAGAAATGCTCTGACCCAGTCGTCTGGCCATTACAATTTAGCCTTTGTCAAACTCACTTAAGTCTGCTGCCTTTCCCATCTGAAGAACAAGAATAACACTGATTAACAGAGCTCAGTATCAAGTTATTTATACCATTTCATGACCTTCACACATGCCATTGTTTACCTGCAGTTGCTTCAATTTGCATAAAGATGCACTCGTCATAATGTTTTGGCTCTTCAATGTAGATGGTGCCATGAATGATGAGATTGGGAAGATTTAAATCACAATTTGCTGATAGAATGAACTGGCCAATACAGAATTTGGTGGTGAGAATACAGGCATGTAACTGGGAGATGTGGTTTCCAGTCCCACACAACAGAAAATTAATTTTTTTCAGTGAAATCTGTGTATTTACTATTTGTTGATTGTATTATGTGTCACTTTATCATTGTCAAACTGAGAACAAAGGTGTATTCATGTATTAAAATATTCCATATTTTTCCAAAAGTTTTAAACGTTTTTGTACAATTCTATAGTAATTACTAATGCCAGGCCTAGATCTAGAAAAAAAATAAAGGAGAGAGGCCAAGTGACACTTCGAACAGGAAAAAAGGTAAAGAGACTGAATTTCCCTTGCAGTGTAACATTTTTTTTCCTCTGCTTTAGAGACCTTTAAAAAATATCTTGAAAAATGCATGAAATATGCACTAGTTTAAAAATGTTTTGCTCTCACACCCTTTCCAGCATTTTCAAAAGAGGAGAGTGGCATGCCCCCCCCCCCCCTCCCGATCTGCTTCTGACTAATGCTTAACTTCACTGCACAAAATTAAATTGCGCAAAATTGTGAAGACATAAGATTGCATTCCCTTAACAACAAATGACCATCTCACGTTTTGTTTTGCATTATAACAAGCAGCATATCTGCAACTGATAAGCTATACTGCATACATGTCCAGCACATTAAACATGGCAGTAAAAATATAACTTTGTGATTTCATCTGTCCTCCAAAGATATGTCTAGTTCTTAGCACAAAACACTACTGAAAATTTTGAGAACCTTTGGTGTATATGTAAGAAATAAAATAATTCTTCAGTGATTCACCTTTTAAGCTGCAAAGATAGACCTTGTCATCTGAGAAAATAATACACAAACATACATAATCCTCAAGCAGCCATGGGTTATGGAAGTCCAACCACACTGTGCAATTTAGTTCTCCACACATCTATCCTGAGCTACAACTGTAAGAAATGGATGGAGGAAAAGAAAGCAGATGAGAAATGGTAAATGTTGGTGGAGTGAAGAGAGTGTGGGTTGCTGTGGAAATCTAGGTGATGCATGTGTGGAAAGATGATTTGGGTTGTTGAGTTTTTACAAGTAGCATTTTTTGCACTCGATGACGATGACCTAAGTGGCCAGGTCGCAAGTACCACAAGGACTCAGAAAAGGTTAAAGAGGATCTACTGATCAGCTGTTAGGAGACAAAAGGTAGCTTCTCATCAAACCCATCCAACATGTTCTTTAACATGCAGAGGAAATGGCTCTCCTGTAAACTAAGAGTTCCATACAATGAATAATAACCATGTGTGATGGTCTACCCATTCACTTTTACTTTTCCTTAACCAGTTTTGCTTAATTTACGTTATATTTATCAGTTTGGGGATTTTTAATTTATTTTTGGTGGGCTGTCCCGATCTATTTTCCAAGCTGCAGGAATTGTGCATACGCAACTCCAACCTTTTGACTGTTAACCGCTAAAGCGCATGTTCAAGGACACGCCCTCTCTTGTGTCATAGTTTGCATGCTCGTCAGTTTATGTAAATGTCTTTCCCAGTGTGCAACATGACAAGTGCAGGCTTTTTGTACAACGTGTGATATAACAGTGACATTAGGTCACAGAGTTAGTTAGAAGTAATTCACCAGAATTCTGAATAGGACAGAGTTGTTAGTAGTGAGCAAAAGTTAGTTGGAGTTGGTGTAGTGAGATAGTGATGAGTCGAGATGTAGTCGACATTTTCATTTGATGTTGATGAGTTGAAATTTTGGAAATAAACCTTGTTTGTTTTAGAAACGTTTGAATCTTTGCTATTTTTTCTCTTGAGCAACTGAGTTAATTTTTGATTGCATTTAATATTTCAGCTTGACAATCATTTTTGAATTCTTACTCAATAAATAACATTTGGCAATTCTTTACCGAACCCTATTTCAACTTTATTTGGCAAGTTATTATTGCCTGGCATCCGAAAGAGCTATCCGGAGTTTGAATAAATTGGATCAGATAAAAGGTCCAAAACTTTAAAATTTATTAATCTTTGGAGCGTTACAGAATCAGAAAAAAAAGTGGTGCTAGAACAGGGGCCTGCAGTAAAAGATAGTGGTCCGGGAACAGGGACTGTATATATATGTATAAATTGCATGTTATTTAACATGATTGTCAAAGATAGTAATTTTTGAGCTCATTAGTTATATGTACTATTTATAGATTTAACGGCAGCTTAAGCTGAAAGTTTTTGTTGAGCAAAAAGCTTAAAACTGTAGAAAATTAAACTGGTACTGAAGATTCAGCGCAGTTATTGCTGATAGTTAAGATATTTATTGTACATATGTAAATATTAGAAGTGTCCGGACACACATGCATGATAGATAAACTTTTTGATAAACAAATTTATATTTTTGCAAGCTTAGTATAGCTTTAGTACTGTATTGTTGTATAGCACTGCTCAAGATTAAAAAACTTCAAAATTTTGGCAGACAGCTAAACATGTCTGCTAGTAATATGGCGAATTCTGCCATAATGACTCCCAACTTAGAAAAAGTAAAAGATAGGTTGCAGGATGTAATGAAAGAAGCAGAAGTGTTAATGAATCTGCTTAATGAGCCTCGGGAGAAAAAAGGGGAATGACAACAACCCCGAAATTTGCTAATAATGCAGTTCACCAACAAACTTTGAACATAAGGTTCCATTTTCTGTTCTGTCAGAAACAAGCAATAGAACAGGGTATTCAACCGCCACAACGACAAGTTGGCAATCCATTTATTAACTATAGTCCTTATGTTAATTGGCCTCTACCTGAGATAAGGTTCAAAACGTCCATCATCGTGGACATTTGTCAAATCCATGGAAGAGCATTTCCATTTACATGAAGTGCCCAGCAACAAAAAGGTGATTTTAGCAGTATCTTGACTAATTGGATGTGCTAAACAATGGTGGAATAATGTAAGATGTCATCATGGAATTGAGTTTTGGGAAGATTTTAAAAGTGAACTTATGGAGATCTATCCAGCTTATAATGATTATTCAGAATTAGCTACGAAACTGTTTTTACAAAGACAAAGGAAAGGAGATGATATTGAAAAATTTATCTGGGTACAGTAGAGTTATACAAGCTGTACGATGCTGATGCCGCTGAAATTGACCTTATAAACTGCATATTGTACCAACTGCTTTTGCCCATTAGGGAATTCTTAGAAGTATGAAACGTAAATTCAATTTCAACTTTAGTCAAATTGGCTCAGCAATATACTGTAAAAAAAAGAATCAGCAGCAACTGCATTAAACCAACAATGGATGCAATCCTCGGCAAGGCAGTGCTATCAGGTTGAGTCTCGTAAAATGACTCCCATACGACCAGAAGTTACACGGTCCCAACAATTTCTGCCGAACACACCTAGAACGATGCAGAACGAACAAAACAGAGAATTTCTTCCACGTCAAGCTTCGAACAATGACACTAGACCTAAAACGTATGCTAAAAATAATAGAGAAACTTTCAGATGTAATTTTTGTGGCTGACTAGGACACATGGAGCAATATTGCTATAGAAGGAATGACAATTCTGGAAATTTAAATTAGGATCTTTGAAGCAAGAGGCCAAAGTTCCTCAAGAAAGGCCCTCTCATGAGTTAAGTCTTGCTACTGTGGGTATACATAATGTCCTACATTTACCTTTTGTGAAGCTTTATCACAACAAAACTGAATTCATAGCTCGTATCGACACAGGAGCCGATATTACATGTCTACATAAGAAAGTATGGGATAAAATTCAGAAAAGTTGTAAACTGAAATTGCAGCCGTGGTCCCGTGGACCATTGAACTTAGCTTGTGCTTCCAAGCAGTGTTTTCCACAAAGAACTGTTGAGTTACCTATCACTTTAAATAATGTGAAGATAAGACTTGAATTTTAAGTAATAAATGAATTATTATACGACTCCTTGATAGGAATGGATGTGATACGAAAACATTTGATTAAATTTGATTTTGCTAATAATACTATTTCACTGAAAGCAACAATGAAAGAAAAACTTGATGTCGATCAGATAAAATCGGATATTAGAAAACATGCTGACAGCCCTCATTTAGATAATAGCGAGAGAGTTAAGTTAGAAGCTCTGCTCAATGCAAATTACGAACTTTTTAACGACAAGCCTGGCAGGTGGCAGATTTTGGAGCATCATATTGACACGGACAATAGTAGACCTGTTTATAGCAAACCATATAATTATCCTCCCAGTAAAGAAGAAATAGTTTCAACACAAATTAAAGAAATGTTAAAGGATGGGATAATAGAACCAAGTTTTAGCCCTTGGGCTTCATCGCTCGTCCTCGTTAAAAAGAAAACTGGCGATTTGAGATTTTGTGTGGACTATCGAAAACTAAATGCTGTTACAGTCCCAGATAGATATCCACTACCCATTATTCAGAATCTACTAACACAACTGGCTGGCAAGAAATTATTAGCACACTAGATTTGTCTTCAGGATATTGGCAGGTATCTGTATATCCACTAGATTGGCCAAAAACAGCTTTCCTCACAAAAGATGGATTATTCCAATTTTGTTGCTTACCATTTGGCTTATGCGGAGCACCCACCATTTTTCAATGTCTTATGTCCGTGGTTCTGGGTGATCTAAAAGGAAAAATTTGTGAAGTATACTTAGACGACATAGTTATTTTTTCTACTGATTTTTTGGAGCATCTACATGATTTAAATTTGGTATTTGCAAGGTTAAGAGAAGCCGGACTCACCATAAAATTATCTAAATGCACATTTCTCCGAGAAGACGTTCAATACCTCAGTTTCAATGTTAATGCAGATGGAGTAAGAACATTACCTAATATGGTCGAAGCCACAGAACGATTTCTCACATCACATAATTCGAAACAACTTAGTAGATTTCTAGGAATGTGTGGTTGGTACTGACAATTTGTTTCTAATTTTGCTAATTTGGCCGAACTTTATGGGAATTACGCCAAAAGCGAAAACAGTTCCACTGGACACCTGTTTGCGACACAGCACTTCGGACCTTAAAAGATGCATTGTATCATGCTACCGTGTTGGCCTTGCCGCAGTTAGGCAAACCTTTTAACATCTACACTGATGCTTCTGATCTCAGTCTCGGTGCTGTGCTGAGCCAAGTACAGAATGACAATTGTGAACATGTTATCATGTATGCCAGTCGCAGTTTGAGTCACACTGAAAGAAACTATACAGTGACTGAAAAAGAATGTCTAAGCGTAATATGGGCTCTAGAAAATTTTAAAGTATAATTAGACACGTCCGACATTACCATTTTTACCGACCATGTTGCTTTAGAATGGTTGCAGATATCCACCAATCTAACAGGTCATCTAATGTGCTGGGCATTACGCCTACAAGAATTAAATTCGAGGTCGAGCACCGAAAGGGAAGTGCACATCAGGTACCAGATGCATTATCCTGTGCTCCCGTGTAGCTGGCAGAAGTTATGCCAGAGCTCGAAGATAAGCCTTTTTTTTGCTCCCTCACTCGCCACAATAGTTCCCATCGAATACAAGGAACACTTAATTAATGAACAACAAAAAGATTTAGAATATGGAAACGTATACCATTATTTGAAAACTGATGAATTACCTCTAGATCCTAGTATAGCTTCAAGTATTGTTGGAAGAGCCAGACATTTTAGATTAATTAATGATATTTTGTTCTACTGCAGACGACTGAGTCAAACAGGCAGTTATTGCCCATTTATTCCTAAGAATTTAAGAGAGTACGTACTCCAAGAACTACATGATGTACCTTCAGCAGGACATTTAGGTACACAAAAAACATAGAAGGTAGCCAAAAGATTCATATTGGCCAGCTTTGAAAAAAGACATAAAAATCTATGTACAAACTTGCTTAATTTGTCAAACCACAAAATTCGATCAAAACCATCCTTGTGGTCTTATGAAAAGCACGATCTCCAATGAACCCATGAAATTAGTAGGCATGGATTTAATGGGTCTGTATCCACAAATGCAAGCGGGATCCCAATACATTATAGTGTTAATATATTTTTCAAAATCGGTTGAAATATTTCCCATTAGAAATGCAACAGCAACAATCATAGCAAAGAAATATATAAATGAATTTATACGCAGGTACGGGGTACCCAAGGTTTAATTTTGGGCAATGGGCCCCAATTCATTTCAAATGTGCTTGCTGAAGTATGTGAAATGTTTCAAATAAAACACACACACATATATATACAACTCCATATCATCCACAGTCAAATTTGACGGAAAGAATTAATCGAAATATTGGTAGAATGATAACTGCTTACATTGAAAATAGACATAGTACCTGGGATAAATGTTTGCAACAGTGTTCCTTTGCTTTACGCACTTCATTACATGAAACCACTAAATTCACCCCTTCAAGGATATTTCTTGGAAGAGAGCTGACATTACCCTGGGACAGACTTATTGGCCAACCTGCATCTCCACAATCCATTGAATTTAGAATGGAACAGCATATTCAAGCCATTTCAAAGGCACAAGATAATTCCCTACGAGCACAACAAAAGCAACAAGAGGATTATAACAAAAGACAACGACATATGGAATTTAAAATAGGCAATAAGGTCTTGATTAAAACACATCATAAGAGTGATAAAGAAAGAGGATTCATAAAGAAATTTCCGCCATTATATGCTGGGCCACATATTGTAAGGAAGAAACTTTCTCCTCTTCTATATGAACTGGCCAATATGGCCACCAATGCGTCAGTAGGATACTTTAATATCGTAAACATTAAAAAATATAACAGTTCCACAGAATTTTCCAGATCAAAGGTTTTTACTCCACAACAAAACCAAGAAAATTATGTCTCTGATGATGATGATGAACCATTACCATGCAGATGAGGGTAAAATAGATTGGATTATCACCTATTACATACAAGAGGACAAAGAATCATAAAGCCAGATTCAGCTGTTCCATCAACGTCAAGAGCGTGACGAGCTATCAAAGAAACGACCAGAGCCTGCAGAGCGATAACCGGCAGCGAAGCAGCCAACATTCGTAAACATTAAAAAATATAACAGTTCCACAGAATTTTCCAGATCAAAGGTTTTTACTCCACAACAAAACCAAGAAAATTATGTCTCTGATGATGATGATGAACCATTACCATGCAGATGAGGGTAAAATAGATTGGATTATCACCTATTACATACAAGAGGACAAAGAATCATAAAGCCAGATTCAGCTGTTCCATCAACGTCAAGAGCGTGACGAGCTATCAAAGAAATGACCAGAGCCTGCAGAGCGATAACTGGCAGCGAAGCAGCCAACATAACAGAGATATCGTCACCAATGAGATCATCAGCAATGCTTTCACCTGATGTATAGATCAACGAAGGAAGGATGTCATCGGAAATCGACTGGATGATGATTTATCGCAACGGAGTGCCAACAATGAAAATTTAAGTAAATTATTATTCTTCCACTTTAGCACTTAATGATTTATAAACGTTTTCTTTTCTCTCGAAAAGATGAAGACGAAGAAGAATGAAGTCACTTTATTGTGATTTATATATACTTAGATTTTGAAATGTTTAATTTCTTGTTGAAATTTTGGAGTTTTGATATTGATTTTTGAAGAGTGAATTTACTGTAGTTTGAGTTTATACTGTGTGAATAGAATTTTTTTGTGTATTCTTGTTCATCTGAAATTCTAGTTGTTATATTGTACTAAAGTGATTTAAAGTGTATTTTTGTACATTTTTTTCGTTTCAGCTGACTGAAAGCTGAAACTTGTAAGTTGACATTAGGAAGTTTAGAAATTGTAAAATGTTTATGGATGTGAATGCTTAGAATGAAAGAGAATTATTTCAGTGATTTAATATTTTGCACTTTTAAGAAATATTTTGTATTGTAAAATAATGTGCATTCCAAAGTGAATTTATGTATGGAAAAATGAGATTTGTGTAAAAAGTGAAATTTGTAATAGATGTCGTCATATGTTATCGTCAGTAATGTTATCATCATATGTTATAAATTATTTACACATCTTTTTCTTTATTCTTAGATACGATGTATGTATATGTGTTTAAATCTGTTCAGTGTCATCAGTGATATTTATGTGTCAATGATATGTAATTTTTGGGATGACATTGGCAGCATTTATTTGTATATATATATAAGCTGACCATGATGATGACTGCAGATTTTTTTTTGTACACATTTGGAGCTGTCTCCAATTGCTTAGCCTGGTGATCGAGTATTCCTTTGGGTATAATATATCGATAACTCCTTTGGGAGGGGGACGAATAGCTCTGAAAGGGGAGGTAGCTAATGGTTTTTTATTTCAGCTAGCTCATGATTATTGAATCTAGGTGAAGAATTAGCGGATGATTACACTCCCGCTTGTTTGTAAAATTTGAAATTTCTTAGCTTCGCGTGTTTGATGTAATTAGGAGGATATAAAAGTGTTCGAATACCCTTTTTTTATGTATGATAGGAGAAGATGTAGCTTTCACATATTTTGATTGTGGTTAGGGGATAAGCGGAAGTTATGCACCATGCTTGCAACGTATGTAATTGAATATCTTTCTTTAAGCTTTTCAGAAGCTAAGTAGACAGGAGTGTAATTAACCAATTTTTTTTGTACAGTTAAAGTTATGCCAATTTCGAGTTTGTATCAGAATGTGATACTAGGTAGTCTGATAACGCTAGTATACAGTTAACTGCCATAGCCATTGGTATATATTTACATTAGGTTAGTTGTTACACTCTTGATAGGAGATTTGGGAGGAGGTACCTTTGGCTGTGTTGGAAAATTGTGTCAAAGTGTAAATAGATCGTGTTATCAAAATTTGCGTAAGCATACTTTTACTTTATTTTATGTTCAACTATGTGTAAATGACGTGAGAAGTGTCCTTTTATTCAAAGTTTGCTTGTCAAAATCTGCTAGGTCAAATTTTGACTCCTTTTAGGAGGGGGAGTTGTGATGGTCCACCCATTCACTTTTCCTTTTCCTTAACCAGTTTTTCTTAATTTACGTTATATTTATCAGTTTGGGGATTTTTAATTTATTTTTGGTGGGCTGTCCCGATCTCCTTCCGAGCTGCAGGAATTGTGCATACGCAACTCCAACCTTTTGACTGTTAACCGCTAAAGCGCGTGTTCCAGGACACGCCCTCTCTTGTGTCATAGCTTGCACGCTTGTCAGTTTATGTAAATGTCTTTCCCAGTGTGCAACATGACAAGTGCAGGCTTTTTGTACAACGCGTGATATAACAATGACATTAGGTCACAGAGTTAGTTAGAAATAATTCACCAGAATTCTGAATAGGACAGAGTTGTTAGTAGTGAGCAAAAGTTAGTTGGAGTTGGTGTAGTGAGATAGTGATGAGTCGAGATGTAGTCGACATTTTCATTTGATGTTGATGCATTGAAATTTTGGAAATAAACCTTGTTTGTTTTAGAAACTTTTGAATCTTTGCTATTTTTTCTCTTGAGCAACTGAGTTAATTTTTGATTGCATTTAATATTTCAGCTTGACAATCATTTTTGAATTCTTACTCAATAAATAACATTTGGCAATTCTTTACCGAACCCTATTTCAACTTTATTTGGCAAGTTATTATTGCCTGGCATCCAAAAGAGCTATCCAGAGTTTGAATAAATTGGATCAGATAAAAGGTCCAAAACTTTAAAATATATTATTCTTTGGAGCGTTACACATGCTGATAGTATTTCTTAAATATCTTGGCAGTTTCAGTTACTATAATTAAATATTCTTAATTTTTCTTTCCATTGCTGGAGTGTTTTCTAGATTTTGCCAATATAAGTTATGAACATTGTATGGTAATATATTTTGTATTCCTTATATGTGTTCTGCTACTACTGTATCAAACACATGCTTTAGTTTGGTGGTCAGTTCAGATAGATCTTAATTTCTGCAGTACTGAAAAGCCCTGATTTGATTTGTTTTCTTCCTGTATATCATTTTGCCAAGTTGTCTTGAAATACTAAGGTAGTATTTTACGAGTAAAAGTTGGTGTTAATAGGTACAGTGTAGCTTTTCTTTTTTGTCATTAAGAAAGAGTTGTTCTTGCAACTTGAGTAAACATTTCCAGTAAAACTTTTACAATATTCTGCATCATATCTCATGTAGAAAATTATATCAAAATCCATTTGCAAAAGTGAGACTGGAGCATATTAACAATGCTTAATGCAGTAGGCAAATTTATATCAATAAGGTAGCTTAAGGAAAAGATTGTTGATACAAAACTAGGTTTTAGGTAACTCACTGTTTGGAGGTTTCTATATGTATAGTTAGGAAAGGTAAAAAAAAAATCACATTCAACTAATCTTTATGCTTAGGTCCTCATGAAAATGTTTCCATAAAATGCATTAGGTCTTCATGCAAATGTTCCCACATATGAAGATGACACTGATATAATGGGTGCACATGGTTGGTCCATCCATTATTTTTAAGAACTGTTTCTTAAATTTTCCATGGCCATAGGCCATGCAGCACATAAAATTTCTGCATATTAGAAGCATAGTCACTGGTCAGCATCACTAGCACAACAAATGAAAGTTCCTTTTAAAAAAAAACAGAAATTCCAGTTTGAAATTTTTATACATATATTAATTTAAAAAAAAATATAAAACTGAAGCTTGATAAATTATACTTATCTTTTCCATTTTCTGCAGATTTTATTAAGCTATAATATAATAATTTGCTACAGTGATCTGATCATTTCTTAGACAGGATATATAGTTAAAATATTCTAAAAACAAATTCATCGCTGACATGGCGGGAATCGAACCTGCATCTCTCCAGATTCATGCCAGAGCGCACTACCATTGTACCACGCCTTGGACAATGAAATTTTTCAGAATAAGACCTTACAATTCTTCACTGAGATGTGGCTGACACAGTGCCATCTATACTCAAGGAGATGCAACTTTTTCCAATCGTTGCTATTGAATTTCAGATGTTAATGAGAAGGTTGATAACACTCAAATGTACATATGATTAAAAATCAATCCATAGTAAATACACAGATTACCTGTAGAGATAAATCTAGATGAATCTGGAGAGATGCAGGTTCAATTCCCGCCGTGTCGGTGATGAATTTTTTTCAGAATATTTTAACTAATGTTTGAAGTATATCTCTACAGGTAATCTGTGTATTTACTATGGATCTATTTTTAATCATATATACGCTTGAGCATTATCGACCATCTCATTAACATCTGAAATTCAATAGCAACGATTGGAAAAAGTTGCATCTCCTTGAGTATAGATGACGCTGTGTCAGCCACATCTCAGTTAAGAATTATAAGGTCTTATTCTGAAAAATTTCATTGTCCGAGGCATGGTACAATGGTAGTGTGCTCTGGCATGAATCTGGAGAGATGTGGGTTCGATTCTCGCCTTGTCGGCGATGAATTTTTTTCCAAATATTTTAACTAATGTTTGAAGTCTATCTCTACAGGTAATCTGTGTATTTACTATGAAAGGATATATGGCTTTGCCACTCCCTTTGTTTCTGTTACTACGCATTGAAGAAATTTTAATTTATGCTTATGATTTGTGGCATTTTCAGCCTTTCTAAGAGAAACAAACTGAAAAGTTGCACCTGCTGAAAATAGGGAAGCTAAACAAATTTAAAGCTCAAGCTGAGCTTCACTTCTTAAAACTCTGAATTCAGTTTCACCAAATGCATTTCTAAGCTGGTTCATCTTGAGCGCAAGGTAAATTAAAAGGATTTCACCTCACACATTCTTAATTTAATTTTTACTATTGTGAATCAAATACTAGCTGAAGTATTTAAATAGACTATGAGCATTATTAAGAAAAAATACAAACCTGAAAAGAAACTGCCGATTCAAATTTGAAATTTCTATTGTGTCCATGTCTATCACCTCAATGTTTTTAAATCCCATAAGAGCCTAAAAGGAGGAAGGGTGACTAAATTAATACACCAATGCAATTGGCAGAATAACTTACAATTCCTTAATAATGCAATTGGCAGAATAATTTACAATTCATTAATAATGCAAAGCAGTAACTTATTACTTTACTGCCATTAAATAAAATGAACCATGTACTTAATATCTACATGCATTCCACCAGCCTCTAAACTTCAGAAGATATGCTGGAATATCATTTGGATACCTGGAATTAAAAATATTCTGCTGATATATTCTGCATGAAACAAACACTGAATAAAAATTCCAATAACTTTGGTAAAACTATGAGTTTCAGTGTTGTTTTCCCCTGAATGGCACATTTTTGCTGCGTAGGATGGACTATTCATAGGAGCAGATTTCATAGGAGCAGATGGTAGTTCCCAGTCAAAGACTCATTTTAATTTTCTTATATAAGCAAAGATCTTCAGCATTTTACCTAATGCCATCAAATTGTTGGCTTTTATTAGCTCATTTTTTTTAAAGCTAAAGTTTTCACTTTGTCCATCTGTAGACATTCAACTTTTTTGGTTTTCAGAGATAAAAAAATTCATTTTGAGTTGGATAGATAGTGATATAGTTTGAAAAGATATACCAATAAGAAAAAGTTACAAAAAGGAATTTCTTTTCTATTAATATGCATTATAATTATTTTGGTCCATTATTTCCTTTTTTAAATAAATTTTCATTTGCCTTGCCAGAACCATTTTTTTAATATCACCCTGAAAAAGTTTTATTAAAATTAATACTATCTTTATATACATATGTCATTTTCATAAACTACAGAATATAATAAGTGTTTCACATATTCAAAATCTTCCAAAAGTTTCAATTTTCCCTCAAATAGTGGAAAAAGTTGATAACTGCAAATTTTTAAATGAATATTACAAAATAATATATTTATGCTACAAATTTTTATGGTGGGTGTGAGGATCATGAGGTTTGCACTGACAATATAGATTTGCTCCCTTACCACCAGTGAGTGAGAAAACAACTTTTTTGCTTTAAGAGATAATAAAGAATAATTTTTGAGTTGGATGGGTACTAAGGAAATATTATGATTCACATTTTTCAATTACTTGAGTTGTTTTAATTTCCATCATTAGATAGCCTTAAATATGGAAATAACTTTAAATGAATATTGCTAACAAACTATTTATGCTGTAAATTTGAAATCATGGTGGCAGAGTGTCAAGAGATATGACACTGACATCAAAAATTTGCCTCCTTTTCTCAAAGGGTGTGGAAAAATGAAACCTTTTCATTTTAAGGAATAAATGAAAAATTCTTTTTGTGTTGTATAACTACTAAAAATATACTACTATTTCAATTTTCCCACTCATCCATCAAATTACCACTGTTAAAGGGTGCAAAAGTCAGAAAATAAAAATCTTCATTCTCTTTGAAAATGAGTATCACATATATTCACTAGAGTGATGTGTGTTGCAGTTATTTTCTAGTGGCAGAATAATGTTGCAATTTCAGTCTCATTTGCACTTTTTAAATACATGAAAATTTTAATGGAGATTAAATCCCTTTGGGAAATGGGTTGAAGCATGTTTTGCATATGAGGGGATACTTTTGTGCAAACAATGGTCTAATCTGCCAGGTCACATCAATCCCAAGGGCAAAGAGTTAGGTATGGGAACTTGGGTCAGCTATAACTGGACAAGGCCATATAGAATGTTCTTTAATGTTCACATGGCTTGGCTCTCTTGAACATAGGACTAAATGTCCAATCTGATGGATGGTGGCATTTTCAAGCATATCAGTATTTTCTTCCTCACTGAGGGCAGGGTGGACAGGAGAAATAAATCTTAGCACAGTTGGGTTTTATGTTCAGGGAACATCAGCTACTGTTTGGAACATCTACTACATTGTTTCTGATTTACATTCTCAATATTAACACAATTTCTTAACTTTTTATAGTTTCTTTTACAAATGTCTTTTATCATTGCATTTTATCATGGTTTAATCTTTTTGCAATTTCTCTATCTAGTTCAGTGATATCCAATTTTTATTTCTTTTTGATTTTACTTTTCCCTTCATATACATTTTATTATTTTCTAAAAATTCACTGGGTTTTTTAAAAGCTTTATATTAATTCTTCCAGTGAATCATGATTCACTGGAATTAAATTCAAATTCATTTTCAAAATATCCTTGTTTACATTTTAATATGATCATAAAACCAATACCTGGTGTTTCAATAAAATTAGTGTAATCCAAATAATTATTTTAAGTTACTAATTAGTGCTAAAATCATATAATTATCTGCTGTTTTACTGGTTGAAGCACTGAATCCAGTGGCATTTTTCATTACATTTTTTGTTAACATGATTGATACGTTTCAGAAATTTCATTTTTTATTTCTTCTTTTATGGCCTCCTTAATCAATCTTTCAAAATTTTTCCATCAGTAACACAGTGTAACATTCAGTGCTATGATTTTGATGTTCATTGTATCAATATTGAACTCACCTATTAAAATTTGATTAGTAAACATCCAGAATATCTAAACCAATTTCAGAAATTTAACTGAAAAAATTCATCATCATCATTATCATCCTCAAGCAGCCATGGGCTATGGAGGTCCAACCAGACCATGCAATTTAGTTCTCCAAGCAAGTCTATCCTGAGCTACATCTACTGCATCTGGCCACTGCACACCAATTCTAACAAGGTCCTGTTTGACATTGTCTGCCCACCGCATCTTAGGTCTCCCCTTCTTTCTGAGGCCTTTAGGCACACTGTTCATAACCTTATTCGCCAATCTATAATTATTCATACAGGCAACATGGCCAAACCAACGGAGTCTCTCTTTGCACAATATGCTGCTTAAAGGAGGTTGCAAACTCCATTGCCTAACCTCATCATTAGTTACAAAGTTGAACCACCTAATGCCCAAGATACTGCGTAAGCATCTGGAATCAAAAGCATCTAGTTTCCTGCTATCTTGTTTACAAAGTGTCCAAGTTTCACTACCATAACTAAACCCTAGAAAGAACCAAACTATTATACAGTCTAATTTTAGTCTTTAGGTGTATACGCCTATTTCTCCACACTCTCCATAGATTCTTAAAAGTCCCGGCAGCAATCCCTATTCATCTGTTAATCTCATGCCGCACATCACCATTATCTGTTACATAGCTCCCAAGATAATTAAACTGTGACACCTGCTCAAAACTGCAACCATTCAGATTAACTGAATCACAGCCTGCCTGACCAATTTTCATCACTTTAGTTTTCTCTCTGTTTATAACCAAACTTACTCTACTACCACTTTCATCAACAGCTCGAATGAAAGAGTTCATCTCATCAACATCATTTGCCAAAAGGGCTAAATCATCAGCATAATCTAAATCAGAAATTTTCATATCTCCAGTCCATTTAAAGCCAAAATCTTTCCCTTGAAGTGAATTTCGCATAACATAATCAATAACCAAGCTAAAGAGAAAAGGAGACAAAATGCATCCTTGTCGAACACCAGAAGTAATGCTAAACCAATTGCTACAAGACTTACCAACTCTCACACGACTCAGTGTTATTATAGAGAGCTTTCATTATGTTAACTTACTTGTCTGGTATACCATACGATCTCACAATCAACCACAAATTATGACAATCAACAGAGTCAAAAGCCTTTTTGAAATCAACAAAGCTAGCAACCAAAGGTTTCTGAAACTCTAAACATTTCTCAAGAATCTGCCTAAGTGAAAATATCTGATCCACACATCCCCTACCACTTCTGAATCCACATTGCTCATCAACCAGATTCTTAATTCTATTAAGCACAATCATGGAAAGAACTTTACCTGGAACAGAGAGTAGGCTGATACCCCTATAGTTATCACAAGAACTGCGATCACCTTTTTTGAAAATAGGGATAACAATAGCTCTGGTAAAATCCTTAGGAACCATGCCTTTATCATAAAAGATATTCAGAATTTCAGTCATCCAAGTGGTAACCGAAACATTCCCAGCTCTAAGCATTTCGGTAGTAATTTCATCTACCCCTGGGAATTTATGTAGCTTAACTTTAGAAACAGCCAAAATAACTTCAGATTGTGTTATAGGGCCAATATTAAAGCCACTAATGCATCTATCATCATTGCAAACAATGGGAGTAGAACTAACTACATTGTTTAGAACATCACTGAAATGCTCAGCCCACCTAGCCATGACAGAATCCTCCCCTTCTATAACCTTACCTTGTTTATCCTTCAATCCTTGTATGCCTGTCCGTTTTCTACCACACAAAACATTAACTGTCTGGTACAGCTCTCTGCTGTTGTGCTGTCTAACTGCTTCCTCGGCTTTGTCAGCCAAACCATCAAGCCAAAGATTCTTATCAGCAGCTAACTGATCTTTTACACGTTTAGTAAGTTCTCTGTAATGCTTTCTATTAGGACTAGTAGGGTATTGATTAAGGACATTCCTGCAGTTCTTTCTTTCCGAAATAAGCTCAAGTACCTTATCACTCAGATAATTCTGTCTCTTCTGCTCCTTTTTTCCTAAAAGAGTACTGTTAGTGTCCAAAAAAGCCTGTTTAAAATGATCCCATTCTTCCTCAACTTCAGTAGTAAGCATACCATGACTGTCATAATGACTAAGTAACCTATAAGCTTTGGCTATAACTGGATCTTTCAGAGCTTCAGTATTAAAAGTAAATTTTTTAACCTTAGCACAACACTTTTTAAGTTTAATTTGCAAGACACTTTTAACAAGGTAATGGTCAGATCCAATTTCAGCTCCTAATGATATGCATTATGCTAATACATAATATATTTTACATAGTGCTGCAACAAGGTAATGAGACTGAAATAAAATAAAAACAACAATATCTAGAGCAACATGTTTATTAGCTGTTTTCCTCAAAATAGTCTCCAAGGGACTGAATATATTTGTTACAGGGCTCTTATAAACTTTGGAAAGACTTGGAAAACTCATCTGCTGTGATAGTATTCAGTTCTGCAGTCAGGTTCTTCTGAATGTCATTGACCTTATCAAATTGGTGATCATTCAATATCAATTTCAACTTGAGAAACAAAAATATGTCTGCTAAAATCAAATTGGGTGAAAACTAGGTGAAGATTGAGCACAACTGTTTTATGTTTTTTTGGCAAGGAGTTGGCACAATTTAATATATATTGCATTTGTTTTGTTTTCTTTGTTGTTGTTGTTGTTGTTGTTGTTGTTGTTGTTGTTTTTTTTGCAATAAGAGATACATTTCACTTATTAACCACAGGATTTTAAAAAGAAAACTTTAAATAACAACAAGCTTTATAAAGCATTTACCAAGTTCTTCAAGAGCTCACATCCTAGACCACCAGCACCAACCACAAGAATTCTGCATGTGTTGAACAAAAAATCAGCAGACTAGAAGAAATAGAAATTCACAATTAAAAAGCCCTTCTTGCTCAGAAACTAATTAAAATAGCTTAAAGTTCTCTGTGTCATTCAGCAATAAAATATTGAAGTTTATCTTTCAAACTATTTGCATATTAAAATGTTTCTAAGAGCAAATCAGAAGTTTTTCGGAGCAAGGACAGGACTTCAGTGAAGTGACACTATATGCAAGTTACCACATAGTGTCACTTTACCGACAACGGAGTGCTGTCCTACACTTAATTTTATTGCTTAACAACAGAACTTTAAGTTATTTTAAGAAAAGAGAATTACTTCACTCACTTTGGTGTTATTTCAATCACATTTACAATATCTAATTCTGAACAATTACATTTCTATAGTCAGGTAAACAAATCCATTTGTTCAGTTTGTTTCAAGCTTACTAGCACAGAACAATTGGATATAAAATGTTACACAAGGTAAAATAAAATTCTGTAATCTATATAATAAACAAATCGTAAAAGCATAAAACAAACACTGCTCAAAATGGCACAAACACCAAAAGTAAGCATGCAAATGTCCCAAGTGTACAAAATCTTGGTTATATTTGTGAACAAATAAACACAATAAGAATAAAATGCTGATAGTTAAGATCTTTATCGTATTTACATAAAGATCAGAAGTGTCTGGACAAACATACACATACACATACGATAGATAAATTTTTTGATAAGCAAGTTTATTACAGGCTTAATATAGCTTTAGTATTGTATTATTGTATAGCAGTACCTTTGAGTGCTGCTCAAGATAAAAAAAGTTTCAAAATTTCATAAATTCAAAATTTTGACAGATCACTAAACATATTTGCTAATAATATGGCTGATTCCACCATTATGACTCCAGACTTAGTAAAAGTAAAAGATAGGTTGCAGGATGTGATGAAAGAAGCAGAAGTGTTAATGAATCTACTTGAAGATCTTCAGGAGAAAAGGGGAAAGATAGCAACCTCTAAATTTGCTGACAATAATACGTCAGCTCACGAACCCAAAAACTTTGAACATAAAGTTCCATTTTTTTGTTCCATCAGAAGCACGTGATAAAACGGAGTATTATCAACTGCCTCAATGACAAGTTGCCAATCCATTTATTAACTGTAGTCCTTATCTTAATTGGCCTTTACCTGAAATAAGGTTCGACAGTTTGAAATGCCTGTCATCATGGACAAGCATTTCCATTTATATGAAGTGCCAGGCAACAAAAATTTAGTTTTCACAGTATCTTGTTTAATTGAATGTGCTAAACAATGGTGGAATAACATAGAATGTGAGTCTTGGAATAGAATTTTGGGAAGACTTTAAAAACGAACTTTTTCACAAAGACAAAGAGGAGATAATATCGAAACATTCATCTAGGGTACAATAGAGTTATACCAGCTGTATGATGCTGATGCCACAGAAATTGACATAATAAACTGTATTATGTCCCAATTACTTTTGCTCTTAAGAGAATTTTTAGAAGTATGAAATGTAAATTCAATTTCAACTTCAGTCAAATTAGCTTGGCAATACATCGCAAGAAGAAAATCTGCAAAAACTGCATTAAATCAACAATGAATGCAATCCTCGCCAAGGCAGAGATATCTGGTTGAGTCTCACAAAATTACTCGCACACAACAGGAATTTACACAGTCCCGACAATTTGCGCCGAACGCGCCTATCATGATGCAGAACGAATGAAGCAGAGATTATGTTCAGTGTCAAGCTTCCAACAATGAAATTAGACCAAAAACTTTTGCTATGAATAATAGAAAGCCTTTCAGATAAAATTTTTGTGGCCTACTGAGGCACAGGGAGCAATATTGTACCCTAACCAGGCACATATAATATTGCTACAGAAAAATGGCAATTTAAGAAACTTCCATTAGGATCTTTGAAGAGAGAGGCCAAAGTTCCTCAAGAAAAGCTCTCTCATGAGATAAATCTTTCCACTGTTGGTAGACAAAATGTTTCAGAATTTCCTTTTGTGAAGCCTTGTCATGAAAAAACTGAATAGATCACAATGATACAAAACCTGATCTTTCATGTCCACATGAAAAAATTTTAGATGATATTAATGAAAACTGTGAATTGAAATTGCAGCTGCAGTCCAGTAGACTTTCCAATTTATCTTGTAGTAAAAAGCAGAATGTTCAGGAAGAAACTGTAAAATGTTCTATCAGTTTAATTAATGTGAATTAGAAAAACAAGTTGATGATGCAATGCGTGTTGATGAGAAAGATGTTGAATTAGAAGTTTTAAAGGAAAATAATGCAGAACTATTAGCTAATGAGAAAAGCATCCCAGAAATTGTTTTGTGTAAATAATCATGATAAATTTAACAAGTTCTGACATTTTCAACTGTTGAAGCATCATTTAGAAGCAGGCAGCAATAAACCTGGAAAGCACAAAACCAGGCTCTTCAAAGCCAAGCACATAGCGAGATGTCAACTGTGACGATAGCCTGCAGAGTGATAACTGGCAACGTAGCTCTCAACACAGAATAGATGAAGTCATCAATGAGATCTTTAGAAGTGCCTACATCGAGCTCATCGATCAACGCGGGAATGAAGTCTCCGCTGAAATGACTGGATGATGATTTAACGCAACAGAGTGCCAACAATGAAAATTTAAGTATATTATTATTCTTCCACTGTGGTACTAATTATTTATGATGTCTTTTTTCTTTTCTCTGGAACAGATAATGATGGAGAAGATTATTTATTGTTGTTTATACTTAGAAATTTTGAAATGTTTAATTTAGTGTTGAAAGTTTGGAGTTTTTGATTTTTTTTTTACTTGAATTTATTATTCAAAGTTAATATATAGTTTGAGTATATAATGTGAAGTGATTATAATTTTTTTTTATGTACTCTGGTTCATCTGAAGTTCTAGTTGAATCATAAAGAGTTATATATTGCATTAATGTCATTTCAAGTGGTATTGATGAACTGTCAATTTTTTTCATTTCATATAACTAAAAGTTGAATTGAGTGTTGTAAGTTCAGGAATTTAGGAATTATAAAATGTTTATGGATGTGAATGATGAGAATGAAAGAGAATTTAACATACAGTGATTATACACTAAATTGAAAAAAGTATCCAGACACTTCCGTGTTGTGTGAATGGAACACTGAAAATAAACCTTTTACACAAAAACTGTTATTGGCAATAAATTGTAGATGTCACTCAAATCTCTCTAAATATATTTCCCACAATATTCATTTAATATTTAAAGAATGAATGGAAGCTGAAGCATTTATCTTCAACTTTTGACACTTGTGAAAAAATAGAAGTGAAAGTGTCATCTACTGTTAAATGGTCCCACTTCAATGACTCTTTAAATATTGATTGAAGATTGTTGAAAATTGACAGTCACATTGCCTCCAAATTGATGAAATCTTAAAAAATCGTCGAACTTCAGATATTTAATTTATGTTAGTGAATAAATTGTTACAAGAGTTGTGTTTTATCTATCGAAGTATTTTTTCACAAGTGTCAAAAGTTGAAGATAAATGCTTCAGCTTCCATTCATTCTTTTAAACGAATATTGCAGGAAATATATTTAGAGAGATTTGAGTGACATCTGCAATTTATTGCCAATAATAGTTTTTGCATAAAAGGTTTATTTTCAATGTTTTAGGGAGCTTTTAAAGTGGCTTTCCATTCACATAACATGGAAAGTGTCCGGATACTTTTTTCAACATAGTATATGTAATGTCAAGCAAGTGTAACAAATTCTTAGTTAATATACCTTATATGCAACAAGTTACAACAATGAAAGTTGACCTAACAATTAGGACATGTTTACATGAGACTTGAAGATTAGTAATGTATCAAAACATAAATGTCATTTTAATCATTTTGGAAGACTTCAAGTTTCGGCTCTTTATTTGATACTTTTGAAAAATTCATGTCTTCCTCAACACTTGAATGCTTGGTCCCAAATTTCACATATGCATTTATCCCTTGATACTCAGCATGCATTAATAAAAAAAAAAAACAAGCTATTACCTTTTAAAAAAATAGATTTTGCCTCTTTTTGCTATAAATCTATATAACTATTAGCTGTATTTGTTAAAGGACTACATTGCTTATGCTAATGCTTGAGTATAGCTGACTTTACATGCTCTTCAAAGTGTTACTATGCCTATTGGTTTTTGAACTATAACTTGATTATGTTGATATTCTAAAGGGGCCCATTTATGGAATTAAAGAGACCCCCTAAACTTCCTCATCTAAAAACATGAGAGAATTCCATATATGATTACAGAATCTAAGAAGTTATATGTGAAATGAAAGCTACTTTATTTGAGGAATATTATCGGATTGATCTGGATAAGATCTCGTAAAACTAATCTTATTGAATTTTATATAAAATGAAAGCTTGCCACTTAGGATTGTCATGTCATTTACTGCATATTAAAATACAAGCAATAGCAGGTAATATATTAGTTAATTTTCTCAGTAGCAAATGTAGACTATATATACACTTGGTATCCATTTAATTAAGAGGAGTAGCAAGTAAACAAGATTCTGAACCATAGATAGTTCATGGTTTTTTATTACAATCCCTAATATGAACAATGCAGGGTAATTTCCTGATTCCACTTCTGTTAAACATATCTCCATAAAGACTGAGGCACTTATATTGTGGGATGATTTTTTTTTTTTCCTTGTTAGTCGAGGTCAGTATTTTTTGCTCACCAAACCTTCACTGTTGTTTCCATATTATCATTCTCAACATCTACTACTTATCATTTCCAAGAGAGTCCTTTGGCACTTGGAATATAAGGTAATCATAGATGTCAGATCAGGGCTACTTCAAAGATGCAACAATACATCCCCCCCCCCCAGAAGAGGAGTGAGGCTGTATATATCGTCAGACATGATCGCAAATGCATTGTTATGCAAGTCATATTTCCACAAGCTAATAATGAATTCTTACCAGTGACATGTTTCTTGCATTCAAAATATTAATTACAGCATGGAGTTCATTCTTGGTCCATTGTCCCAGTCAAGTTGCCATGTTCAACTGATTCACATACACAATAACCAGCAGATGGCAGGTGTAAATTGACATGCATTGCTACCAAGGATGATAACCAATTTTTCTGATATAAATAAGTCAAGGTTTTTTTATTGTAAGATTATATTCCTTGTAAATTACTTTCTGACTGCCCCCTGTAGGAATAAACTCATATTAAAATGAATACGGAGCCATATTCATTGCTCAGTAACCTCTTAAATAAGTATACTTATTTAAGAGGTTTTTTCATGTGTTATGGTAATTGAAACATTTAACAGCTACACTCATTCTGCAAAAATCATTCACAAGTTTACTGACAGAAATTAGAATTTTATTGGAAAGTTGGCAAAAATTTTAATAATCATTTCACAAAGTGTTAAAAACATGCTTACACATTTGGCAAAGTTTAGAGTAATAGTCTACTTTCATTTCAAACTGTATTAATTAACATTCCAGATCATTACTTTAATTGTCTCACTGCTGTTAAATATTCCACCTTCATAACTTTTTTTAATACTGATAGATATTGATAAAAATTGAGATTTACATAAATTTTTGATCATGAAACATTTTTCCATAAAAATATTATTTAACTAGTTACTTAGTTCTGAATTTGACTCCCTATTGTCATAACTTTAATTCACTCTATTGGAAAATTAAAAAAATGCAATTATAATAATTACATACACTGAGATGCCAATTTATTTGGTACAACAGCCCTTCTCACATAAATGGTTCATTCCAACATGTAATACATTACGTGACAACGGGTTTGATTGTTTAACCTCTGAGTTCCACTTTTTGCACATAATGGGCTAAATGGCCAGGTCACAGACCACAAGGGCTCAGAGAAGGTTGTGGTTAGGGGACCCACTGGACAGCTGTTGGGGGACAGATGGTAGTCTCCCATCAAGGCCATCCAGCATGCTCTTTAACATGCACAGGATATGGCTCTCTTGCATAAGGGGCCATGGGTTAATGTTACATCCAAATGGATGGCAGCCTTTCCAAGCCCATCAATGTCCCCTACTGACCAAGGGCAACATGTGATCACTGTGTGAGGTATAACTAGGCAGACCTAGTTATACCTCACACATCAGTTCGAGTTGGATCGACTGTCAGAATGGGCAAAACGAGCAACCTAAGTGATTTTGAATGTAGCATATTAGTTGATGCTAGGCATTTTGGTTCTAGCATTGCCTAAATGGCCATCCTTCTGGGCTTTTCACACACAACCATTTTAAGAGTTTACCAAGAATGGTGCAAAAAGCAAAATCTACCATGATCCTATGGATGAAAACAGATTGTGGATCAGAAGGGTCAAAGGAGATTGACGAGAATTGTGCAAGCGAACAGATGGGCCACAATTAGGCAAATCACAGCAGAATTAAAAACTGCTATGCAGGTCATTTTCAAATGCATAAATATCGGACCTTGTGAAAATTAAAATACAGTCTACGTTCAAAGTTAAAAGCGAACAATATATTAAAATATGTTTAATGGACAAAATGGTGTCACAAAACTTGCACTTAGGTTCGTTATCTGCCCGTAGAAGAAAAGAATGTATAATAAATGAATGACCAAAATGGAGCCAAGCAAGTACAACTTCCTTCTTCCAATTCCTGTGAAAACAAGACTGCCATGGTTTAATAATGGGCTTGATCTCGAAAAGCTTTGTGATGGTCCATCCATTCACTTTTACTTTTCCTTAACCAGTTTACTTTATTTGCATTTACATTTATTATTTTGGGGATTATTTTTAGTTGACCAGCATTTTGCCTCATTCCGATCCATTAAAGGAGTTGTGCATGCACATCTCCGACTTTTGATTGACAGTTGCTAATGCACGCATAAGGACACGCCCCCTCTTGCGTCATAGCTAGTGCGCAATCGTAAGATTATTCAAATGATTTTCCCAGTGTTCAACACATGCCACATGTATACTAAATAAAGTATGCTAAGAGTCAATGATGATAGTGGAGATAATCAAAATGAGAAAATATTAGTGACACAGAACAATGTCAGCTGAGAAGTTTGTCAATTTTTGAAATGTTTAAATGAGCTTTTAGATGCTCAGAATTTTGTATTCATCAGTTGATATGACGAGTCTTCAATTTTTTGGAAATAAACTTTGTTTGCTATATGAATATAGTTGACTTTGCTATTTTTTCCCTTGAGCAACGATAATTGATTTTGATTAATTATCATTGTTCTATTACCTTTAAAAATTTTATTGTTGCTCTATTTACCTTTAAAAATTTGACAATCTTTTGAATTCTTTGTGACTAGTAACACCAATATATCTAACGAACCCTCATTTAACTTTATTTGGCAAGTTAATATTGCCTGGCGACCGATATACTATCCAGAGTTTTAATTTAATTTGGATCAGTCAAAAGGTCCAAAAGAGAAAAAAGTTTAAAAATCTTTTGGAGCATTACAGAGCCAATAAAGAAAGTGGTACAATGAATACAGGGACTGTATATATATGTGTGTGTATATATTGTATGTTATTTAACATGATTGTCAAAGTTAACAATTTTTTGAGCTCATTAGTCATATATACTACTCATAGATTAACGGCAGTTTAAGCCAAAATTTTTGTTCAGCAAAAAGCTTAACTTTTGTATTAGTCAAAGGTACTGAAGTTTCAGTGCAGTTATTGCTGATAGTTAAGACATTTATTGTATGTATGTAAAGATTAGAAGTGTCTGGACACACACCCATGATAGATAAACTTTTTGATAAGCAATTTATTTGCAAGCCTTGTATAGCTTTACTATTGTATTGTTGTATAGCAGTACCTTTGAGTACTTCAAGATAAAAAAAGTTTCAAAATTTCATTAAATTCAAAATTTTGGCAGATCGCTAAACATGTCTGCTAGTAATAAGGCCTATTCTGTCATAATGACTCCCGACTTAGAAAAAGTACAAGATAGGTTGCAGGATGTGATGAAAGAAGCAGACGTGCTAATGAATCTGCTTAAAGATCCTTGGGAGAAAAGGGGAACAATAGCAACAATCCCTAAATTTGCTGACAATGCTACATCAGCTCACGAACATATAAACTTCGAATGTAAAGTTCCATCTTTTGTTCCATCAGAAGCAATTGATAGAACAGAGTATTATCAACCACCTCAATGACGAGTTGCCAATCCATTTATTAACTGTAGTCCTTATGTTAATTGGCCTTTACCTGAGATAAGGTTTGAAGTTTGGAAGGGTGCATCATCGTGGACATTTGTCAGGTTCATGGAAGAGCATTTTCATTCACATGAAGTGCCTGGCAACAAAAAGGTGGTTTTTGCAGTATCTTGTTTAATTGGATGTGCTAAGCAATGGTGGAAAAACATAGGATGTAATCATGAAATAGAATTTTGGGAAGACTTTAAAAACGAACTTTTGGAAATCTACCCACCTTATGATGATTTTACACATCTAGCTACAGAACTTGTTTCACAAAGCCAAAGAGAACGAGATGATATTGAAACATTCATCTGGGGTACAGTAGTTATACCAGTTGTACGATGCTGATGCTGCCGAAATTGACATAATAAACTGCATTATGTCCCAATTACTTTTGCCTTTAAGAGAACTTTTAGAAATATGAAATGTAAATTCAATTTCAACTTTAGTCAAAATTGGCTTGGCAATATACTGCAAGAGGAGAATCTGCAAAAACTGCATTAAATCAACAATGAATGCAATCCTCGCCAAAGCAGAGATATCAGGTTGAGTCTCACAAAATGACTCCCGCAAGACTGGAAGTTACACGGTCCCGATAATTTGAGCTGAATCCTACAATGATGCAGAACAAATGAAGCAGAGATTATGTTCAGCGTCAAGCTCCCAACAATGAAATTAAACCAAAAACTTTTGCTACAAATAATAAGAAACTTTCAGATGTAATTTCTGTGGCCAACTAGGGCACACAGAGCAATATTGCTACAGAAAAAATGGCTATTTGGGAAACTTCCATCAGGATCTTTGAAGTGAGAGGCCAAAGTTCCTCAAGAAAAGCCCTCTCATGAGTTAAGTCTTGCCACTGTTGGTACACATAATGTTTTAGAATTTCCTTTCATGAAGCCTTGTCACAAAAAAACTGAATTAACAGATCATGTTGATACAGGAGTTGATCTTTCATGTTTGCCTGCCATTAAGAAGTAGCTTGGATGTTGACTGGACAATGCTATCAAGACTGATGTTGATGTCTCTAAAGTAGACTTGGACATGCAAACCGAAAGGACAAATGGTAGTTGGGCAATTCTGGTCAAGTATTTCCTACTGAGGACTGTAAACACAGTCCCAAGTGTGATGGCCTTGCAGGGACAGCAATTTTGACATGTATTACACAGATAACTGCTAATTAGCAAGGTATCCTTATTTGATATTGGAATTGGGATATATATATATATAGAATGATGCATGATTACCAGAAGGAATAACTAGTAAGAATAACTGAATGTGAATAACTAACTAATAGTGAGAAGAAGTGCTGTCGATCACTTCTCGTGCCACTACAAATTGCTTTCCATTTCCTGCTACCACTGTGTCTCCAAGGTCAAGGGAAAAATTAAAAATTACCCCCAGTTCTATAATACATGTGCTTACTACATTTAAACATTTTTACAAACAATAATGTCCTGGTGGCGAGTGGTTAGCACACTTGCCTACTGTTCAAAGGAACCAGAGTTCAAGCCCTCGGATAAGGTATGGGCAATTGTGTGTTGTCTTTCTGCTAGGGTTTCCCTTTCCTCACAAATCTCTATAGCATATTAAACTGACAGGCTCCTATCAGGTCTCTATAGCAAGCAGCTGTTTGAGAGGTATTTTTATTTTAGTTACTACATTTAAATAATTAAGTTTTTATTTTCCATTACACATTTTGATAGAATCTTTAGTTCATAATTGGAAACCAGAAATTTCTGCAAAATTTATGTAAGGCTTAGTCCTGGGATCCCAAACAGATATCATGCTGCATTTACAGTCAAAGAGGGAAAAGTTTCGCTTCTGTTTTACACTTCGTAATATTGCTCCAGATATAAATTATATTTCTTTCCATCAGTGTTTGCTTTAAAAATTTATAAAGCTCAGTGATGTTAGATTTGAGCTATATATGTATAGACGCTATATAGACAGAGCACAGCACTTAGAAACAGGAAATTTCCTGTTTCCAAGTCAAAAAAGAGGGGGGTTAAATTAAAAGTTTACTTCACAAGTTCACTGTATAAAAGTCTAAAATAAACATTTGCTCTTAATAAGTCGATGCTTGCAAAGGTAGTTGCTAGAAAACAATATTTCCATCTGGCAAAAGTTCCGAGCTTTTCCTTGTAGCTTCTGATTTTTAAGTGTGCACTTATTAGTTAAAATTTTATGAGAGAGAGGTTCTTTTAAGAACACTGTATTTTTACAAAAAATGTATTAAATACATTTTTGTCAATTTACATTCAATATAATCCTTTACCATTGTATAGGATTATAAACATATTATTCCTTGCTGTTTTAAAAAATAACAGAATCATTTATATACCAGTACAATATGTTTTGCATATGTCGGGAGGCATGCACTTCTGAATTAATGTATAGCAATTAGTTGGGTTATTTTATCTCTGGGCAGTAATTTTGTGCACACAATGAACTAAATCATAAGGATCCCAAGGACTTAGACCTGGGTAGGGAAAAGAGAACACTGGACAGCTGTTAGGAAACATTTGGAAGTCTCCTGTTAAGACCATCCAGTGCATTCTTTAACCCTGCTCGTGGCTAGAGAAAAATCTGAATAATGCAAGACATAACTCATTTTTAACTGTGTTCAGCAAGACAAAAAAAACTACCTTAGAAACCCCTTATCCTGAGGTTACTAGCAAATACAGGTATGCCATATTATATATCAAATTGAAGAATTCATTTTGCACATTAAAATGATAAAAATTCCAAAGAGAGGTATATGAAAATGCTCATAGGTACCATTGATCTAGGAAGTGTTAATGTGCACAACATATAGCTCTCCTGCAGAAGGGGCATGGCTTAATTTCCTATCTGATGAACTGCAGTCTTCCCAATATATTGGTGCCCTTTCTCAATGAGGGAGAACAGGAGTTAGCAGAGAAAACTCAATGCAAGCCCAATGGGGGCAAATCTGGGAACATTAATGGAATTTATTAGATACAAGATTGATGCACTGCTAGTACCACATTATACTGTGATGAGAAAACTACTAATTTAAATTAAAGATGAGCCAGTAAATATATACATGTTTCTCACTCAATTTTAAATGACATAAAATTCATTTTATACCCATACTACCAAATATTGCTTTGTGGAATGTGAAGTTGAGCTAAAACTAAAATTATGCTTAATTATGCTATATGTATGCAATGCATTACATAACATCTAACCAAATACAGCAGAATCCCACTCAAACAGAACTAATGTAATGGAATATTTGATGAACCACAGAATTTTTACTATAATGAGATTGTAATGGGATATTTGTGGTTCAATGAAGTGTGAGGTCCTTAACTGGAATGTGTTAAAACAGGGGCAAAGAAATACTGTACTTATCGACAGATCTCTGCATTTATCGATGCATTACACATACACACACACAAACAAATTTAAATATTGTCCTCACTTTATACTGAATTCAGTAATATGAAATTTGTTAATATGTGATTCAGTTATTATTGCCAACTAGCAAATTTTCCATTGAAATTCAGTGGGTCTTTGAAACAGAAAAGTAAAATTGATTTTAAGCTCTTCTTCTATCACTATCAGAGACTTGAATTCGGCCAAGGAAAAATTGTGAAGTTAAAATTCCAAGAGAAGTCTCTTTATTTATGAATAAAGTGCTGTGCTTCTACTGGGAGTGAACTTTAGAAAACAGTTAAGTTCTACAGAGACATTGATTGTTGCAAGCACTGCTAATGTTGCTCAGAATGCAGAAAAGCATCCACATCATTCTTGGCAAAATGCCACAGGTGGAAATAACCTGAGACCTTTAACCAAGAAGAAATTACAATTTATTTTAATCAAAACAAAAAATTTCACATATGCATATCAAAATTTTTATTCAACTTTTCATCTAAATGTCTTCGGAGAGAATATAGGTGATATATCAAATAATTACATTCTGAGCTGGCCAACATAACATGTAAACCTATTTGTTTTCATTATTAACCCTTTCAGGGTCCAAGACAAATAAAAATGTTGATGAAATGCAAACTGAAAGGCCCAAGACATCTATGTTTGCTTTTAGTACAACAAAAAAAAAAACTGCCATTTTTTAAAAATAGAAATTGCCTTTTGAAAATTTTCTTACATATATCTTATAAAAATATATAATTCAAGTTTGAAAATTAATGTTTTCTTCTTCATTTGATGCATATTTTATTAAACTACAATATAAATAATTTATTAAAACCACATGATTGCCATTTCTTAGAAGTCTTATACAGTACTGTCAATTTGTTTGTTAACTTACTCTATGCCGAAGCAACCCTGATTTAAACTCATGAGTTTGATTTGAATTATTAACATCAAATTTTTCCTTAAAGTTTTAAAAATCTCCTGTAAATTAATAAAAAAATTGCTATTTTTAAAAGCAGAAGATTTTGGAAATAATTATAAAATATGTACATCACTTTTTCTTTTCTCTTTTTATCTATCCTCCTATACCTCTTTGCTCAGCATTTGTTGGCTTATGGATTTGTCAAAACAGTTGTCCCACCTCTTTTGAAAGCAACAGACAAAATGAATGATTTATGTGTTGAATGAAAGCTTATGTCATGGGGAGTGTCAGAGGCTATAAAAAATTGACTTCTCATGCTTTATTCCCCCTATGAAAGGGGAAATATGAATATGATTGTTCAGCTATATCTTCCGAACAAGAGGGCTGAAAATACTAAGCTATATGTAAAATAAAAGCTTGTGATATGGAGAATGCTACAGGTTAAGAAAAATTCCACTCCTCTGTCCCCTTAAGACAGCATAAAAATTATTGTTCCTCTATATCTCCAGAATGTGAGTGTCAAATCTAACAAGCTATGTATAAAATGAAAGCTTGCGATGTGGGGAGTGTCATAGATTATACAAAATTGACCCTTCCCATGCTTTATTCCCCCCTCCTAAAAAAGGGAAAATATGAAAACTACAAACAAAATTGTAATCCATCACTTACCTTTTGTCCAGTTCTGGTGCTGATCACTACCAATCATCATCTGTTGTAATTACTGAGTAAACAGGTCACCCACATGTTTCAGGGGCTTCCTCCTCCTCCTCCCCTTCCTCAAATGTCTTCTCCTCTTGACTGCTCAGTGAACATTGACACACCCACACCACATGGCCTCAGAGAGAGAGAAAAGCACAGATATAACCTTTGCCGATGTAGTCAGGAGAAGAAGATACTTAAAGTAGGGGGCAAAGAGGAAGCCCTCAAAATGTGTCATGGGAGACCTGTTGCCCAGTAATTACAAAAATGGATGATTAGCAGTGATCAGCACCAAAACTAGACAACAGATAACTTAATAAACCATTGTTTGGCTATATCTTTAGAACACAAGGGCCAAAAGGTCCAAGCTATACACATCAAAGGAAGGCTTGTGACATGGGGAATGCTACAACTTAAAAAAATTTTACTCCCTGTCCCCCAAAAAAGGAAGAAATATGAAAACAATTGTACTATCTTCCAAACACAAATGCCCACAATTACGAGTCAGGTGTCAAATGAAAGTTCATATGAGGACCATAATAGACTGCTTCAATTTTGCCCCCTCCCCACATTACCATTATTCTTCTCCTACCAACAAGAGGGGCCGATTTATGCAGGGGTGCACCTTAACAAGTTATATCTCAAATTAAAGCTTGTGACATCTCTATTATCATGGGTACCATAAACACAACTCTAAAATCAGGGGAGGAAAAATGTGGTTGATATTTATGAGTCATATATAATATGAAAGTCTCTAAAAGCAGGTGCTTTAGTGACAAAAAAAATCACATATAAATTTTAAAAATACCTATCTTTCCATGTGCACCTAAAAAGTAGAAAATAAAACTAAAGTATATCAATGGTGCAATCAGTTATTATATTTGAATTCACTTCAAAAATCTTACTCCTCAAATTGAAATTATAACTAAAAAAATGAGTCTTCTCAGACAAAGAGTGTTGTTCCATAACTAGCTACAGCACATGGCATAACTGGAAAAGAAGTAGCAGGTTTACTAATTGCTCACTATGTGCAAGAGCTGTCTGCTAAATGGCTGCATGGTAGTTCTTTACTTGGGCTGATTTAAGTCTAGTACTTCCTCCCCACACATTGGATATCATCTCCCTTTGTAAAGTTAGTATTCAATTTACTTTTTTATAATTAAACCTTCGTTTTCATTTCCATAAATTATCAATCTTTCAATCAGCTGATCTAATTGATCAATAGATTGATTTTTTGGAGTTATACTACATCAGATGATCAGTTGTTACAGATATTTAACATCATATTAGGTTATACTGCATTTAATTTTTATTTTACTATTTCTTTGTTTTCCAGTAAAATAAAATTTGATCTTATATTGTTTCCTGAAATTGAATGAAGTTGGTTAGTGGTTGGTTGGTTGGGATTTTGTGGCGCAAGAGCAACTAAGGCTATAGTGTGCCAAACAAAATGATATAAAGGGATAAAAGTCACTTGTAACTCTCCAAAGAATTATAATACTTTTAAAGTTTGGACCCTTTGTCTGATCCAATAATTATTCAAGCTCCGGATAGCTAAGTCAGGATCCAGGCAATAATTAACAAATTGCCAAAAATAAAGTTCAATTAGGGTTTGAATACCAGCGAGCGTTACTTAACGAGTAAGAATTCAAAAATTAAATGATTGTCAAACTTCTAATGTAAATTCTAATAAAAACTTATAATCAAAACAATTAACGTTGCTCAAGAGAAAAATTAGTAAAGATTCAAAAAGGGTTTATATAACAAACAAATTTATTTCCAAAATTATTTCAAACACTCACCAAACTTCAATGAAGAAGATACTAGATCATTTCTATCTCATTACAAACTGACAACTAACAAACAACTCTATCAACTCTTCTCTCTAACTGCTACTGACTCTGTGACTAACATGTAATGGTTTTAACAAGCGTACAGGCTTAGCAACATGCGTCTGTTGCCCCGGTAAAGACATTTGCATAAAACAATGAGCATGCAAGCTATGACACAAGAGGGGCGTGTCCTTGTACACGCGCTTTAGTGGGTGACAATCGAAAGTTCAGAGTTGCGCATGCGCAACTCCTATGCTCCTGGAAACGAGCGCTGTGATGCCAAAAATGAAATAAAAATCCCCAAAATGATAAATATAACGTAAATTAAGCAAAACTAGTTAAGGTAAAGTAAAAGTGAATGAGGGGGCATCACACACTTAACCCACAACCAAAGTTAAAAGTCACAAAAACAAAACAGCACAATAAAAATGAGTAAAAATGGACAAATAAAAAGAAACAACAAGTGTATACATCAACAATAACAATGGGTGTATAGGACCCATATAAAAAAACAATGTCATAAGGTAAAAACAAAATGGTTAAAATATCCTGTAAAACGTAAAAAGTCAAAAACAGTGGATAAAATAGTCATTGGATAAAAGATGTTCGAGTGTAAGGGGCCTGGACGTAAAATCGTGGTAGCTAAAATAAAACTGACGTTCAAAGTTAAAAGCTGGACGAGTGATTAAAATGGTGTCACAAAACTCGCACTTAGGTTTGTCGTCCACCTTAAGAAGAAAAGAGTGTGTCAGAAACAAATGACCTAAGCGGAGCTGAGCAAGTACAACTTCCTCCTTGTGATTCCTGTGAAAACAAGACTGCCACGGTTTGACAATGGGCTTGATCTCAAAAAGCTTGTTAGCAACATGTTCAGACCAAGATCTCTGCCACTGTGCTTGGAGTTCAATGGAAAACGCTGCCGGAAATCCAGGTGTGGAACCAGCAGTAGAGAGTCGGACAAAGGTGTGGTTGACTTGGCAGCAGTGTCTGCCAAGTCATTGCCCCTGATCCCGACATGACCAGGCACCCAACAGAAGAGAACGTTGGTGGTGGTTGCCAGACAATGGAACTGCTGGCAGATGCCTCACCGAGATCAAAGCCTGTAGCGAGCCGGTGTAAAGCACACACCGACGATGATGCTTAGCTGCTATGTGGTCCAAGGCAAGACTGATAGCATGCAACTCTGCAGTGAAGATGGAACACTGCTGTGGGATCTGGTCTGCAATGATTACTTCACAGCAGACCATGGTAGATCCCACAGATGTACTGAACTTCAAGCCATCTGTGAAGACAGTCAAGAAGTCTGGGTGCGCAGCACAATGGCTGGCAAAGAGTTGCTGATATACACAGTCAGGTGTAAAGGCCTTCCCCATCCTGCACAGAGAAAAATCGCAGGAAGGGGAAACAGCGAGCCAAGGTGCAAGTGGCTCTGCTGTCGACTGTGCGATGCTATTGAGACTAAATTGAATGAAGTCTTGGATACAGAAGCAAAAAGGATTTCCTTGAAACAGAAATCAGTCCTCGTGTAAGAGGACAATTTGGGTAATTACCCCCCTCCCCCCAGTATCTTGGCTGAGCCACTCTAATGATACACATTTTTTTTTTGCTTTGGTGCACTAACTTTTCAGCACTTAGTCAGGATCCCCAAAATTCAACACTGAAAGTAAAAATTCATGTTTAGTAAAAAAAAGCAATCAAGAAAGTTTGTTTTCCATTTCATAAACAACACAGAAAATCTCATTAATGTCAGCAATCCAAGTCATCTTGTATAACACTGGCCCATATTTTAAAACACATCACACTGAAAAATTATTAAAAGAAATAAAAACCATGTTTCAGGTAAATGTTGTATTATTTGCGAAAAAATTTCCTTTCAATTTATATATAATTTAATTTCTATATTCTTTACACGAAGTTCATACTTCAATTTCATATTAATTTAAACACTGTTAGCTCCGTAACGTGAAACCTTGATTTGCAAATGTATACCTTTACAGAATTTTACGTATACCATACATTCATCCACGGGCTTAGACAGCCTGGTGTCTAGATACCTCTGCCAAGAATTTCCTTGTCAAGATGACTCAATTAGTGTGCAGGAATTAAGCTCCTTTTGTCACTACCATCACTAATTCCAGGTAATCTTTACTAAGTTGCTGGTCATTCTGTTTCTATATGCAGACTAAAAACACACAAAACACTGACTTGTCCGAGGGAGCAAATCTTTTACACACTTTAGATAATATAAAAATTAAAAATATACACACAAATAACAAACTACTTCTCTACACGTTTCGTTTACTCAAAAACATCTTCAGGAGAGAGATAAAATTATGCAATAATTTGAGCGAATTTTTTTCTTTTATAGAAGTTTACCCAACTGTGAAGCTGCTGTCACTGCTGATGGGCCGGTCTATTCAATGTGGATCCAAGTTTCTTATTGTCGAATCTGTGTTCATTATTTGTCATCCTTCTGGTCATTTTTTCTTTATCTCTCAATAATCTCCATGGTAGAAGGTATTACAATTTCATTGTTCATGCATTTTTCTTTATTCTTCTAACTCATTAATTGCTCAGCTATATCCAATTAATAAATTGTAAGTGTTGCTATGATTTTAACATTTTCAAAATTTGGATGGAAGTCCCCTTTAATTACTTTTCTTGATATTGTAGTTATTTCTTTATTTAATATCTCGTTTGTGCTCCTTCATTCTGACTTCAGTGGTCCTTTTAGTTTTTCCTATATATGATATAATGTTTCCAGTCTCTGTTTCATTTCCTAGAACCTCATATATTCCTCCAACAGGTTTTACTTTGTCTCGATCTGTCTTAATTTCTTAAATCAGGGTTCAATTATGCGGCATAATAGCCTTATTTCTTTTTTCAACCATGATAATTTTGGAATACTTGTGATATATTTAATTTTATTACTCCGTTGTCTTGCAGGTGGTTGTGAACAAAAATTCATTTTAATCTTGGCTTCCTTTTCTAAATTTTTTATAAACTTTTCTGAATATCCTGCTTTCCGCGATATTTTTACAATTAGGGCTTTTTCTTTATGATATAATTATGGTGTATTAGTATACCTGCAGTTTCTGATAAACATGGATTTTAACACTGCTGTTTTATGAATAAGTGGCTGGTTCGAATCAAGGGTATGAATAGAAATGGAGCTATTGGTTTGTGATATACACTTGTGATAGAAACTCCTTTTTCGTTCTAGTAAAATATCAAGATATGGGAGCTGATCATTAATTTCTTTTTCACAAGTTAATTCAATAGTGGGAAATACATTACTCATAGCTTTTCTAACATTATCAATATCAATTTTTTGGCTATCGTATATAAGTATACAATCATCAATGTACCTTTTATAATATAGTATTTCTGTTGCTATATTTTTAATTTTTTCTTCTATATATTGCATTGCAATATCAGCCAACAATCCTGAAAGTAGCGAGCCCCTTGGGACACTGTGAATTTGCTTATAAAATGTGTTATTAACTTTAAAGTAATTACACTTACTCAAGAAATATAATGTTCTAATTATTCACTGGGTTTCTGGAGTTGATTCCTTGGTAATTTTTTCAAGTTTCTCCTGTATTATTATATAACCAATTCCACCGGATACTAGGATATAAGTTTTTTACTTCGAGAGAAACCATTCACATACATGGTACAGGTTGCATTTGATGAATCTTGGGAATAAGTTGATAGCCTGATGTCAGGGTATATTGGTTGGAGCAAATACTTACCTCAGATAACGATGTATTGGTCTTCCAAGATATATTGTTGGTGCTGATCTCTTTTTACCAATGGTCTCAAGGGAACATCTTTCATATGTGCTTTAGCTTTAACAAACATTAGTGGTACATAACATGCTTCTGTTAGTTGTTTTGGTAGCATTTCATGATTTTTAATTTTCGATATTTGTTGTACCTTTGTATGGTCCTTTTCAATTATCTTTACATTCAAGTCCATTAACAACTGTTCAATGTTTTGACTATATCGATTCTTCTCAAGTATTATGATATTTGGTGTTTTATCTCCCAGTATTATTCAACGCTATCATTACTTTTAAATTTATTTAAACTTCCTTATCCTTTTGCAAATGTTTGATTCGGGTTGTTTCTTATGTTGTTCAATAGCACGAAATATATTATATCCTACTCTTGCTTTTTCATTATCAAGAATATCACATATAGTTTCTTCTATGTTCGGGATTAGGGTAGTCATATTTGGTATTATAATGGGGTAGGCATATTTCAGTCCTTTATGCAGGTCAGTTTCATCTTTATCTAACTGATAATTGAGTAATTAAAAAATGGTAAATCTTGTTTGTGGTTATATTTTACAGTATCTCTTTGTTTACTGAGCCAGGTTAGCTTTCATTCATGTCATTGTCTTATCTGTGTTTCATCATTTTCTAACATGGTATGAATTTTCCTCATTAAGTCAAAATTCTCATTTCTCATATTCTTTTGTAATTCAAAGTATGCATTATAAACTCTTTCTCATGCTTAATTATAGATTTTCCAGTATACCTTATATATGTCTTAATTTAAAGTATAATTTAACTGTTTTTATTCTTCAGGTCCAAAGCAAAGCCTTAATAGTCCAATATATTTTTGCACTGCATCACTGTGAAAAAGTCCTATTAAATTCAATATATATGCAAATTTAGTTAAATTTTTTTATTTTCATAAAATTCAGAATTAAATTCTATTTAATTTGGTTTACAGTTTTTTTTAATTCTAAATTTGACTTGGTCATTTGACCAAGCAGTTGGCAAAATGCCTAGACTTTTCTCGAAGTATGATACCAAAAACAAAATTATAAAACAGAAGTAATTTTTTTGTTATTCAGAACTAAATAGCCTTTCTATTCATGTGTATTATAATCATCTGTCTATTAGTTGTTTTTTAATAAATTTTTATTTGCATTGCCAGAGACATTTTTTACTACATGACTAAAAATGCCCTGTTAAAATTTTGTAAAATATTTCAGTTTCAGAAAATCTAGAATTAAATGCTGATTAATTTGGCATACAACATGCCACAATTTCTTTCATTAGTTATTTGGGAAAAAGAATTTTTTTTTATTATAGTGAAAAAAATAGCTGAGCCTCCGGATGTAAAGCAGTTTTTCAGGCAGGACTCTGGAAGGATTAAAAAGTTCTATGTATAAAATGTTTACCTCATAACTAAAAATAAATTTTTTTATACTTTCAAGTTGCACCTGTAGAATGAATTATTGCATTAATGAGCACTGTATAGAATTCTTCAGAGTATGTACAACCAACAATGATTTCAACCAACCCTGTTGTTACTTGTCACATAAATGTATGTTATCAAAATTGGCTATATGTATAATTTTCCACAGTAACTTTTCTTTTAACAAATAAAACATTTTAAAAGTTTAAAACATGTTTTATTGTTTGTGAAATAAAAAAAACATGCCAAAATGTCATTAACTAAAAATAAAATTTGAATGGAAGAGTCCAGAAATTAGTCAAGTTTTTTAAAATAGAGAGATGAGATATAACTTTAAGCTTTTGGCTTGTGTTGGTTTCTCATCAACTTTCAGACACTTGCACAATGGTATGCCCATTGGCTTCGATATGAAAATGACATGACAATGCCCATCATTAACCACTACACCAGTTAGAGCTATTCATGTGGGGGTTACACTCTGCTAATACATAAATTCAGAGAATGTCATTTAGCTTATAGAGAACTTTTTTCTTTCCATAAAAAGTGTATTTAATTTGTTTTATATTGACATTAGCAAAATACCATTTTTCCTGGTTTAAAATCTGGATGAGCAAATGGTCCTGTTCTTTCCAAAATCTTTTCTAGATGACTCCAACGATCTTGCCAGCCTACATTTTAAAGGAAGAAAGAATTTCTGGATGATATTGTTAGAAAAGATATTTGACTAACAACAATTAATCTGGATATGAAAACTAAGTACAAAAAAAGAGATAACCAAGTTCAAACAAATATACTAAAATACATTGCTTTTATCTAATTATTATTATTTCACTGGTTATGCATTTACTTATAATGCAGACCGATTATATTACATTGTATATCTTATCACACTAATGAAAAATATAAGACTCATACTAGAACAGAATAGGATAAATTTAAAATAAAATACGATTTTGCAGTCTAAAATATCAATAATAATTTTTGCTTATTTCCTCAGTGACCAAATAAAACGTTGGTTTCAACAATGAGAAACTCTTGCACATGCTTTTCAAATATTAAAATAAAAAAGTTTTATGCCTCTTGGCTTCAAGGTCATCATCCTCAAGCAGCCATGGGCTATGGAAGTCCAACCAGACCGTGCAATTTAGTTCTTCAAGCATATCTGCCCTGAGCTATATTTGTTGCATCTGGCCAATGCACACCAATTCTAACAAGGTCCTGTTTCACATTGTCTGCCCATTGCATCCTAGGTCTCCACCTCTTTCTGAGGCCTTTAGGCACACTGTTCATAACTCTATTCGTTAATCTATAATTTCCCATACAGGCAACATGACCAAACCAATGGAGTTTCTCTCTGCACAATATGCAGCTTAAAGGAGGTTGCCGACTCCTTTGCCTAACCTCATCAGTTACCAAGTTGAACCATCTATGCCCAAGATACTGTGCAAGCATCTAGAATCAAAAGCATCTAGTTTCCTATTGTTTACAAAGCGTCCAATTTTCACTACCATAATTAACCCTAGAAAGAACCAATCTATATTACAGTCAGTTTTATTCTTTAGGTGTATGAACCTATTTCTCCACACTCTCCGTAAATTCTTAAAAGTCCTGGCAGCAATCCCTACTCATCTGTTAATCTCATGCCGCACATCACCAGTATTAGTTACATAGCTCCCAAGATAAACTGAGAGACCTGCTCAAGAGTGGAAATATTCAGATTAACTGAACTACAGCCTGCCAGACCAATTTTCATTACTTTAGTTTTCTCCCTGTTTATCACCAAACCTACTATACTACCAGTCTCATCAACAGCTCAAATGAAAGAGTTCATCTCATCAACATCATTTGCTAAAAGGGCCAAATCATCAGCATAATCTAAGTCAGAAATTTTCATATCTCCAGCCCATTTAAGGCCAAAATCTTTCCCTCGAAGTGAATTTCGCATAACATAATCAATAACCAAACTAAAGAGAAAAGGAGGCAAAATGCACCCTTGTCTAACTCCACTAGCAATGCTAAACCAATTGCAAACCTTACCAACTCTCACATGATTCAGTGTTATTACAGAGCTGTCATTACATTAACTGACTTGTCTGGTATGCCATACGATCTCACAATCAACCCAAATTGTGATGATCGACAGAGTCAAAAGCCTTTTTGAAATCAACAAAGCTAGTAACCAAAGGATTCTGAAACTTTAAACATTTCTCAAGAATCTGCCTAAGTGAAAAAATCTGATCTACACATCCCCTACCACTTCTGAATCCAAATTGTTCATCATGTAATTGTCCGTCAACCAGATTCTTAATTCTATTAAGCACAATCATGCAAAGAACTTTACCTGGAACATAAAGTAGACTGATACCCCTATAGTTATCACAAGAACTTGATCACCCTTTTTTAAAATATGGATAATAATAAGCTCTGGTAAAAATCCTTAGAAACCATGCCTTTATCATAAAAGATATTCAAAATTTCAGTCATCCATGCAGTAACTGAAACATTCCCAGCTCTAAACATTTTTACAGTATTTATATTTTTTTATCATTATCTGATTACAAATATTTTGGGGTGGGGGTGGCTAAGTCGGTAGCGTGCCAGGCTCGTAATCTGTAGCTCTCAGGTTCGAGTCCCATCTGGGTCAGCGTTGAGATTTATCTCCGCAAAATTCCCTGCCCATAGTCAGTAGGGGACACCGGTGTCCAACGGATGGGATGTTAAGCCGTTGTCCTGTGTGCAGGAGAGTCATACCCTGTGCATGTTAAAGATCACTGGATGGCCTTGATGGGAGGCTGCCATCTGTCTCCCAACAGCTGTTCCAGTGAGTCCCCCAACCTTCTCTGAGCCTTCGCCGTCCTTGTGACCTTGCCAATTAGCTTATGGTGTGCAAAAAGTGCCGCTCAGAGGTAAAACAACCCAACCCAACCTTACAAATATTTTAGTTATGTTTTTTATCTGAAATGTTTGCTTCTTTCCAATGCTTTACTTTTATGCTTGTTAATACACCAATATATACTGTTATTTACAACATAAATAAAATTCAATGAAAATTCAAAAGTACACAAGCATGTTTTGCATCCTTGAAATGAACCTTGTTCGCATAAGCAAACCACAGTCATGGGCTACAGAGGCCCAACCAGACTATGTAATTTGGTCCTCCAAACATGTCTGTCCTAAGCTACAGCTGCTGCATTTGGTCACTGTAGGCCAATTCTAAAAAGGTTCTGTTTGATACTGTCAGTCTACCACATAACAACTCTCTACTGATGAGCTTCCTCTGCAACCACACAGTGATTTTTACACAGGAACAAAATGATTGAATTTTCAAATAAAAATGACTGCAGTTAATGACTTTTTTGTTGTTAATCATTGACTATACTCCATTTATCAAGAGATGGCAGCAATGATGTCATCACTACTCTAAAACTTAACCAGCAATTGGTTACTTACCATTGTACACCTAATTTACTCTGTAACAAAATAGTTCAAAAATATATTATTTTTTGGATCAGTTATATACATATATTTAAGTGATAATGTGCAAATATATTGAGTCTCCATTATGTTCACACATAAACTGGAAATTCAATAAGTAATCATTATAAATCACAAATATTTCATGTGTATCTATTATCATATTCAATACAGCTGTCCAGAAAAGGTAGGTGAAAAACATCTGCTGTATTTGGATTTGAAAATTTTGAGATTAAAATTCCATTTTATTCCATTTTCGCTTTGGTACACTAATTTTCTAGATATCAGTTCGACCAGTAGCAACTTCTGATTTGGAGTATTTCACTAGATATAAACCTTCAGAATTAAACAACTGTTACGACTTCAAGATCTTAGTTTGTGGAAGGATGTAACGACTTCAGCACAACAGAAGTGATACAGTATTCTTCAAATGCAGCTAATTGAAGTGATTCAACTTACTTCAAATGCAAGCAATATCTTATATATTTACTGACTGCATATGTGATGACTACATCGATATAACATCATACCTGTATCTTCAAAGGACTGGTGTCTTTACATAATTTAACATCAGTGGCTACATGTGATGATTGCAATAAGCTCCGCAATTGTACCAATAGAGGAGCTTGGACATATCACGAGGAACAAGTATTTGTGACATCAAATAATGCTAAAGTATCAAGTAAAATAGATGTACCAGCCTATGAATTATTGGTAATTATATTTGCATTTCTTGTTTGTCTAGTATATATTATGGACATATAATGATATATTTATGATATGTTAGTAATTATTTGGTATATATATATATTACAATAATTTGTGACATAAGAGGGTCACAAATTCATGTTGAATTGTAATAACTTTGCATTCCTCACAATTTGAGATATAGGAGTATTTAAACCATTTGAATGTACAGCATACAATGTGATATAATATAGTTAATCATTTCTTTGTTTTCCATTAAAAAAACTTTTATCTTGTATCCTTTTCCAGTTTCCTGGAAAAAAAAAGGTCTTGGGATGTGGAAGCAAAATTGACTTCGACACAAAAATCAGTTCTTATGTAGGAGCGCAATTATGGCAAGTGTTTTTAACCCCCACCCTTCACACCTTGCAGTGGTTGAGGGCATTACACTCCCTACCTCCTGGCAAAATTACAATTCTTTAAGTTTGTATTGAATGAATTTAAAAGATTTTACCTAGAATATATTGGCTGTGGCATTCTGATGATACAGATGATTTTTATTTCGCTTTGGTACACTAATTTTTTGGCACTAAAGCAAGATCTCCAAAATCAACATCCAGAGAAAAAAATTCATAATATTTAGTGAAAAAAATGGCCAAGAAAGTGGTTTTTCCATTTCATAAACAGGGCAGAAAATCCCATTAATGTGAGCAATCCAAGCAGCTTTCTATAACACTGGTCATGTTTTAAAATATACCACACCAAAAAGAATCATTAAAAGAAATGAAAATCATGTTTCAGTAAATATATTATTCAGGAAGAAATTTTCTTTGGATTAATATATAATCTAACTATTTTTATTCATCAGGTTTTCTAAAATTAAGTCTTAATTCCATAGTACAATCAATTTTTCACTCTATCACTGTAAAAATGTCTTATTAAAATTATGTTTGTAAATTTGTTTAAATTTTTTTATTTTTATAAAATTCAGAAATAACATGACCTATTTCAGTTGATTCGTTATTTTTTTTTTAATTCTAAAGTTGAGTTTTTTATATGACTCATCACAGTTGGGAAAAAGCTTAGACTTTTCTCAAAGTATGGTTCCAAGAAAAAAATAGCAAGACAAGAGTAGTTTTCTTGTTTCAAGTATTTTTTTTTATTCAGATATATGTAACAGCCTTTCTATTGAGGTGCATTATAATTGTTTCTGCCTATTTAGTTCTTTTCCTTTTAATGAACTTTCATTTCGATGCATTTTTTTTTACTAAATGACTCTAAAAAGACCCTATTGAAATAAAACTAGCTATCTTTTTTTTTGTTAACTTTTTTACTTTCAGAAAATCAAGAATTAAATACTGATTAATTTGGCAAATAAACATGCTACAATTCCTTTCAATAGTTATATGGCAAAAGTGTTTTCTTTTAGCCGAGTCCCTGAATGTAAACCAGTTATTCAGGCTAGACCCTGGAAGGGTTAATTATGAAAATTTAGTAAGTAAAATATTATTCACTGCATAGTAGAATAGTTTTAATTTTCTTACCAGAAGTACTGCTGCTGGTGTCACTCATGGTTTTGGTAATGTCACAGCAATGACAGATGAAGCTTGTAGAATATATGCGTTAGATGGACCATTAACCAAAGAACTCCTATGAAGCAAAATAAAACAATTTAATAATTAAAAATTATATTTCTGGTTTATTTTATGAATGTTAAATCTGTTAGCAAGCTATACAGAATCGTGAAGCACTTATGGCTTTGTTTATTAATGCTTTACAATCATTCTTGAATGATTTTATACAGTGTAATCAAAGTTGATTCCTTCCAAGATGGTGTCTAGGAAACAAATGTGCAACAACAATAAATACTTACAAAGCAGACTCACTCCTCTCACTTAACTTCTACCAGACTATCTGACAAAAGTTTCCCAAACTGAAAAAATAAACATTAAGATAAAAAAAAAAGAAAACAGGGAAAAAATTGGAGGAAATATGCTTCATAAAATTGGTTTTTAAACATGATTTAACTTTTAATTTTGAGTGCTATATTCACAGAATAGTGTACTTATGCTAGTTGATACATTATTGTCCTACTGATGTTAATTTAACATCTCTTATTAATAATTTGGTCTAGCATAAAAAAAATTCATCAAAATGTAAATCTTACTATAGTATTCTTAAAAGTACATAGAATATTACCCATATACAAGTTATTACGATGGATTGTTGATGTTGCTTAATGTAAGTACCATTTGTGTTCAGTCTATTATATATATATAGCCCTGTCTATATCATTGAAGGTACCGCAGTTGACATCGATATTAATGTTTACTGTAGGTTGGCACACTCATTGGTAATGTTACTAAATGGTTGCCCAGTCCTTGGATATCAATATAAAGATCATAGAAGATACTGTAGTTAACATCAGTATTCCTGCTGTTCGTTGTAGGCTGGTACACTCACTGTCGATGCTATTAAATGATCATCCAGTCCTTATAGCACATGGTTATTCATTTTAGGACACTGCTATACTTTTCTGTGAGCTTATGCAATATATAGGATATAATTCCAGTTGTAGCACTTTATATTGTACTTTTAAATTAAAGCAATTTGCTATATAATACATCTATTGCAGAACTCACATAAATTAAACACAGATAACAAACTTAATAGTTAAAAACATGAAGTCATGTAGCTAAAAGCCGCAATGTTAAATGTGACATGTTTTGCCCTGACACTTGCAGAGCTTCAACTGTCAAAGTGGCTAGGAATGCTGTTGACTTAAATAGTCTTGGCTTTCTAACAGTATCGCAAGCATACAATTAAAAGACCTTCTTGCTCAAAAATTAATTTAAACAGTACATAACATCACTTCACTGAAGACGGAGCGCTGTCTTTGCTCCGAAAAGCTTCTGAGAGTTTTCTCCTAAGAACTTTCAACATCCAAATAGTTTGAAGGATAAACTCTAAAATTTTATTGCTCAATGACAGAGAATTTTTAAATTATTTTAAAGTATCGCAAGCCCTGTGCTGTTTGAGTAGGTCCCTTAAACATGGCAGTGGTGTGATGTCAGTGTTACATATTGTTTCCTTATGCAAATAAACTAGCAAATTTTCCATGTAATTCAAATGAAATTTTATATCGGGTGATTCTAGAATTTAAACTGATAATTTATTCATTGCTAAATCATTATTTATTATAGTCTGAGCCAAAGCTGTTGTTGGTTTTGTATTCCTTATATCCTGCTGAAGTTCTTTTGTGCATTCATTCCTCTACCTCTCCATAAGTTCTTCCTATATATTTATTTTTTATTCTAATTTTTCACGAGGGTCATTGATTTCTATTCTGTAATCCCCCCCCCCCCCCTGAGGTTGACATTCTGTCTCTATCATTACTTACTAATGATTTAATATTATTGCTTATAGTAAATGGTACTATCAAGTTAAATTTATTGGGTATGTTTTTTACTACATAAAATAAACCTTCCACATATGCTATATTTATAGTATATTTTGAGGGATTTTATTTAGTTGGGCCAGAGTTATTTGTGAAATAGTGTTTGTTTTTTTTAAGTACACTATCTATAAATTTTTCCATATATCCTGTTTGCTTTCCTATATTGTATATGAATTCTAATTCAGTATGCATCTTTCTTTTTGCAATATCTATATGCTCTTAACACTTCCAGTGTCCAGAACATATACACTGCACGACAATGAAATTGCCCCACCCAGAAGGAGGGAGGGGATAGGGGTGAAATGTAGCACACATATAGCAATACATATTAGCATACCATGATTTAATTTGCAGTCACTTACAGCAGTTAGAAGATGAGATAATGCAGCACAATGTGACTGCCTCAGTAGATAGTTGCACTGTTCTGCAATACAGGCAGCAGTATGGTGTGGCATGGAGTCATACAGTCAATGGATATGGTCTTGAGGAATTGCATATCAAGCAGCATTGACTTGCTACCATAATTCGAGATTCTGTACCAGCTGGTGAGTGGATTGCACACGTCATCCTATGTGGTCCCACAGATTTTCTATTGGGGATAAATCTGAAGATCGTGCTGGCCATGGCGATACTTGAATATGTTACATTGTCTGGAGACCCTAGCAGTGTGTACACGGGCATTGTAATGCTGAAAAATGGGCTGCTGCATGCCTCCCAGGAATGGTAACAAAATGAGCTGCAGAACCGAGCTAACGTATCATGTAGCTGTCACTGTTCCTGTGATATGGACAAAGAGGTGACCTGCTGTCATATCCAACAGCACACCATACCATTATGCCTAGCTGACGGGCAGTGTGCTGGTCACGAACAAAATCTGGATCCATCCTCTCGCCAGGTTTTCACCATACATGGACCCATCAATCGTCAGCACCCAGACAGAAATGAGATTCATCACTAAACACAACAGTGTTCCATTCATGACCCCAGCTCATATGACTTTGGCACCAAGCCAGATGAGTGCTGAGATGGTTTGCAGTCAATATAATGGTTGCCTAGAGCACAGGTGTACCTCATGCAACTTTCAGTTTACCATTTGGGTCAGTCGGTAGCACGCCAGGCTCATAATCTATAGTTCCCAGGTTTGAGTCCCAGCTGAGCTGGGTCAGCATAAAGATTTATCTCCGCAATACTCCTCGTCCTGCCCACGGTCAGTAGGGGACACCGATGGGCTTGAAAAGGCTGTCGTCCATTGGATGGGATGTTAAGCATTGGCCCCATGTGCGGGAGAGCCATACCCTGTGCACATTAAAGAACACACTGGATGGCCTTGATGGGAAGCTACCATCTGTCTCCCAACAGCTGTTCCAGTGGGTCCCCTCCCCCAACCTTCTCTGAGCCTTTGGGGTCCATGTGACCTGGCCATTTAGCCCATGGTGTGCAAAAAAGTGCCCATTAGAGGTAAAACAACCAAACCCAACAACCATTTGGGTTGTTATGGGGTCGTCTGTGGCTGATGACATAGCCCATCGAATATCACCTGCAATGCTCTGTGGTGATGAACGAGCATGTCGAACAATGTGCCTATCAAGTTGTGCTGATGTCTGTTGGACGGCACCACTCCCTCTGCGACGCATGCCAGAACCTTCATTTCACCACTGTAGCCAACAGCATCCAACAGTTCATGCATCCCATTGAACATGGGCAGCGACACGACATGTAGTCCAGCCAGCTTTACATAGGACTATAATTCTTCCTCTCTCAAATGCATCCAAATGGTGATAAACCTACCGATGGCATGTACCAGGCATTTTCAGCCTTCGCTGAACAATTTCCAAGTGGAACCACCTAATCTCAACCACTTGCACAACTTCCACCTGCATAAACACAATACCATCCCTGTTTCTTCTTGCACCTTTTATCTCTTGAGCCACACAAGTCATTAGCTCCAGATTATCATCATTTGCATATCTCAACTACACACATCCACCCTTCTATTTGCATATTTGTACGACATGTCCTTCTGGGTGGGTACTTTCAATGTCAAGCAGTATATATCCATTTTTAGTGCAACAAACAAAATCGTTTTTTAAATAAAAATTACCATTTCAAAATTTTTTATAGATATCTTATAAAAATATAGATTTTCAAGCTTAAAAACAATATTTTTTTTCCATTTAATGCATATTTGATTAAATATGACATAAATAATTTGTTAAAGCCATCTGATTGCCATTTCTTAGATGCAATATAAAGTATTGCCAATTTGTTTCTTAACATTATTCTCTGTTGAAGCAATCCCCTAATTTAAGCTCAGAAGTTTGATTTGAAATATTATCACCAAATTTTCCCTTAAAGTTTCTAAAATCTCCTGATAATTAACAAAAAACTGCTATTTTTAGAAACGTTAGATTTTGGAAGTAATTATGAAATACGTATCTATTTTATTGGTATACCACTGTAAAAAGTGATATTAAAATTAATATGTTACTACAATGTTCGAATTTTGTACTTCAATAAAATTCAGTATTACATTTTCTTTAATTTGGTATATAACATAGCCTATTGACTCTGTTGTTGATAGTCATAATTTGTGGTTGATTGTGAGATCGTATGGCATAAATTACGTATGGCTTCTGAGCTTAAATTAGGGTTAGTTAACATAATAAACGCTCCCTATAATAACACTGAGTCGAGTGTGAGAGTTGGTAAGGCTTGTAGCAATTGGTTTAGCATTGCTTCTGGTGTTCGACAAGGGTGCATTTTGTCTCCTTTTCTCCTTAGTTTGGTTATTGATTATGTTATGTGAAATTCACTGCAAGGGAAAGATTTTGGCCTTAAATGGTCTGGAGATATCAAAATTTCTGATTTAGATTATGCTGATGATCTAGCTCTTTTTGCAAATGATGCTAATGAGATGAACTCTTTCATTCAAGCTCTTGATGAGAGTGGCAGTAGAGTAGGTTTGGTTATGAACAGAGAGAATACAAAAGTGATGAAAATTGGTCAGGCAGTTAATCTGAATGGTTGCAGTCTTGAGCAGGTGTAACAGTTTAATTATCTTGGGAGCTATGTAACAGATACTGGTGATGTGTGGCATGAGATTAACAGATGAATAGGATTGCTGCCAGGACTTTTAAGAATCTATGGAGAGTGTGGAAAATAGGCTTATACAACTAAAGACTAAAATTAGACTGTATAATAGTTTGGTTCTTTCTAGAGTTAGTTATGGTTAGTGAAACTTGGACATTTTGTAAAAAAAAGATAACAGTAAACTAGATGCTTTTGATTCTGGATGCTTACGCAGTATCTTGGGCATTAGGTGGTTCAACTTTGTAACTAATGATGAGGTTAGGCAAAGGAGTTGGCAACCTCCTTTGAGCTGTATGTTGTGCAGAGAGAGACTCTGCTGGTTTGGCCATGTTGCCTGAATGGATAATTATATATTGGGAAATAGGGTTATGAACAGTGTGCCTAAAGGTCTCAGAAAGAGGGGGAGACATAGGATGTGGTGGGCAGACAATGTCAAACAGGACCTTGTTAGAATTGGTGTGCAATGGCCAGATGCAACAGATGTAGCTCAAGACAGATGCTTGGAGAACTAAATTGTGTGATTTAGTTGGATCTCTGTAGCCCATGGCTGCTTGAGGATGATGAGGATTTCTGCTGCTTTTATTTATTAAAAATATTTTAAAGTTGACTTGTTTTTTGGACTCTGAACAACCTTGGACTTTTCTCAGAGTATGGAATAAAAATTTCAAAATGGAAGAAATGATTACTTTAAACAAGAAAATTATTTTTATTTTACTATTCAGAAATAAATAGGTTTTCTATTTGTGTGTATTATAATCATTTCTGTCTATTAGTGTTTTTTAAATAAATTTTTATTCATTTTGCCAGATGCATTTATTTACTACGACTCTAAAAAAATAGCCCTATTAAAATAAAACTTGCAGTCATTTTCGTTAAATATTTTATTTTTTAAAAAAATCCAGAATTAAATACTGATTAATTTGGCATATAACATGCGATAATTCCTTTCATTGGTTATTTGTCAAAAAAAAAAAAAATTTTAAGTTAAAATTGGTCTCTGGGTGTAAACCAGCTTTTCAGGCTGGACCTGGAAGGGTTAAAAAAATATGTTCATATTGCTGATCTTTTGTAGTTAATTGGGTGTGAAGAATTCTGCAAGATTAAATTGGGGATATAAGTTGGCTTACAATATACTTATACTATAAGATATACTACAAGAGTATATTACAATATAATACAGGAGTAAGTACTGTGAGCTAGATATATTGCTAAATATGCTTCATCCTTTACTTTAGAAAGAATGTTAAATTACATTTTTAAAAAATGGCAGCCGAGGACCATGATGTGCACTACTGCCCACTAGTTTTTATGCTGCCGATTACACAAATTGACACAACCTAGACTAATTTGCATACAATATGCTCACTTGGCTTTACTTTTCTGGTTACATGAACAAGTTTGGTCAGCATTGTACAATTGTTTGGTGAATCATTGCAATTTTTATCATTTTTCCTTAATCTATGGAAACCAGTGTATTATGATTCAAACTTTTCAAATATCCCAAAAGTTTTTAGTCCTTTAACAGTAGAATGATTCTCTCATAAAACACTCATATGAGTTTTTTTTACTAATTGGATGCCTTAGGTTTCTATTGAAAAAATGTAACTACCAAATAAGTTCTGTAAGGGAGGGAGGAATACAGGTGGGGGGGGGGGGGCAAGTCCTCTCCCTCTGAGAACATTGGTAAGGGGAACAGAAGAAAAATTGTTAAAATTTATGTACATTTAATGCGTGCTTCATGAAATTTTTTCAAGACCTCTAACACAGAGGGGGAAATATCATACTGTAATAGAAATTTAGTCTCCGCCCCCCTTTCATTTTTATCTAGATCTAAGTTTGCATCCTTTATAGAACAGTACATTGTTTAATTACAGAATTTAGTAGGAGAATGAGTGTCCTGAAAAGATTTTTTTCACAAAAAAAATTGTGCAATAAGCACAAAAATAGTATTTACTTATTTTTACCTCTACACAAACATTCCTATTTATAACATTAAATATTATAATTTCCCCAAAACAAAAATTGAACTGAAAAACTATTTTAAGTAATGCAAAATATATACCAATGTTATAGTTAACAGAAGAATTATGAAGTGCGGTTGAAACACAAAAGGAAAAGCAACACAGTAATGTTATTTAGTCCTGACTGAATAGTTCACGAACTACATCTAATAACTGACAAGACCACCAAATAACCTTGTGTTGCAAACTACTTCATTTCAAACTAGTTCACTTCAGTGAACTAGAACTAAAGAACTACTTCACCTTAGTGAACTAGACTTCCCATCTCTACAGTATACGACCATTAAGCCACAAGTTTGGGCTACGATTGAAATGTAGGTTATTTTGCAGTTTGGGTTACTGTGGAAACTGTAGGTTCTAGTTTAGGCTATGTCCTTTCCCAGCTAACAGGCTTCACTACAATTCTCCTCTGCACTGTAGCCACCTTCATTGAGTTAGCTTAATAATTTCCTTCCCTTCTACTACTAGGACAGTATCAAAACTTTACTTATACTAGTAGTATACTGATAAAAATAGATATGGTCATACCCTAAAAACATCTGAAAACAATTATTGCTGACACAGTGGGAATCAAACTTGCAACTCTCTTGTACATGCCAGAGCATCCTACCTGTTAAACCACGCTCTGGCATGCATCTAGAGTTGCAGGTTCGATTCCCACCACGTCAGCGATAATTTTTTTCACATTATTAATAATTGTTGAAGTTTATTCCTACAGTTAATGTGTATTTACTATGAATGAATAGTCATACCTGTTCAAAAGTTGTCAAAACAATGCTTATACCTGTCCAATGCATGGTTGCATTTAGACCTCAGTTATTTTTGTACTTTGTTAACTGGGAAAGGACATACCCTAAACCTGAACCTATAGTTTATATAGTAACCCAAACTGTAAAATAACCAAAAAGTGAATAAAAATAAAAAAAAGTAAAATACCCCCTTAAGCAGCTGCTTTCCACAGAGGTCTGACAGGAGCCTGTCAGTTTATATGCCATGCTTGCCTATAATCCTCTGTTTCTCAATCCAAGATTTTCTACTAACTGCTGACTGATGTACACAATTTTTTGTACATCACGCAAAAAAATTCTGTGAAAGATCCAAACCTTTAATGACAAGGAAACACATACACCAGAGAAAAAAAGGGGTTGCAAGTTTAATTTTTATACCATTTACCGTTTGAAGATTTTGAATACTAAAAGTGCATCAAAATCTACCATAATTCAAAAGCGAGGAAAATTTGAGATTTCTTTTCAAACATTAACCTATACTTTGGAGGGGCCTGAAAGATGTCACAAAACAGCGAACATACTTTTACACATATCCTTTGCTTTTATCGGCACCGTTCGTAACATCAAAAGAGGGGGACCCCTTATTTTCCTCGATTAGTAGCCCAGAATCACATCACTCCCAGTTTGGTCTAATATCTATATTTAGCCATTTGAATAAAATCTAATCGACTACCTTAATTCGAACCCTATTACTTTAATTTTTCAAATTCTTACCTGTTTCTAATACTTTAACACCTGTTTACCATTGCTAACAGCACACAACTTCACGTTCTCTCAGATGTGATGCCAAAAACAGCTTTCAAATATATATTATCAAGAAAAGAACTTGAAACTTGAAACCATGTAGGAAGGAAGGAAGAGCCTACCTCAATGGGAAGAGCAGACCTAGGCATTAAAAGTTAATGCTAAACCGACTGCGCCTCAGCCATTCAATTCTGTTCAAAACATTGACTCGCAGCTGTATTCAACAAATAATCTTCTTAACAAACTGGACCACTTTGTAAAAGGGAATCGCAGCTGTAGTATTTCTTCTCCGTAAAAAATTGACAATTCGCATTTTTATATTATGGCTTCCTGCTCAGTATTATGCTGTACCCTCAATGTGCCGTACGAATAGCCCTTCAAAACACGTAGCGGAAATTATATCTCTATAGCAAATTTGTCAAAATAATCAAACTGGAAGGAGAGCTGTGTACCAATCCCTAGTGATGATGCACAGAACCGGCCAGGTCTAGCACCTAATGTCCAACCCCACCTTCTCGTGGTGCAGGCCGTTAGTACCTTTCATATTCTCTTTTGGAAGGGAACGGAAGGGGAGGGCTGCCAGTTCAGTATGGCCTACTGATCTGGTCATCTATGGCCATTCTTTTTTTTTCAACCCTGCTGAGGACTGGTCAACTTCACAGGGTCCTGGTGCTGACCATTTATACCTACTAGACTAGACTTGTTTATGGATTTGAGCTTGATTATGGATCCTGGACTTGCTGCACTGGTGTGCCTCTGTTGAGAGAGAGTCTGCCACTGTGTTTTCTGTTTGCTTCTGGGTTGCCAGCTCTAAGTGAACAGAGGCATGGGATACCTTATATCAGCTGGTGGATAATCCTAATCAGAGGCCATCGCAGGTACCTGAACCTTACTTAGCTAGTTGGGCATCGTCAAGCCTAAACTGGAGTAATGTGTCTCAGACAGGTCATATGGCTCTTGAAAAAGTCCACTTGAAAAGGTGGTGCCTGAAGTTACTACCAGCATCGGTGACTTCAGCCTTTAGCGGAGGAGGAACAGGTCTTTGCCCCATGCCTGCGATCAGGGGGCTGTTTGATATTGTTGGCCCTACCAATCTCAATAAACCTAATTCCTTTAAAAATCCTACTAATCATTTTCTCTTTGCAGGAACGTGGAACGTGAGGACATTACATAGAGATTATTCTCTTGATGTCCTCATGCAAGAATTCCAGCGCTATAACCTAGATATTCTAGGCTTGCAAGAGACCAGATGGACAGGTAAAGGTGAGATACTTAAAAATAACTTTAAATTTCTCTTTACAGGGAGGGAGGATGGAAAGCATCACCAAGGCGTGGGTCTGCTGCTCAGCAGACATGCTAGTGATGCTCTTCTGGGATATGAGTGCATTAATGAAAGGTTTCTTACAGCAAAATTTCAGACAAGCATTAAAGTCTTGAATGTTATCTGCTGTTATGCCCCCACTGAGGATGCTGATGAGGATGAGAAGGATAGGTTTTACGGACAACTTCAGGATATTTAGAATTCTGTCAAAAAAGGAGATATTACCTTTGTTCTAGGTGACTTCAATGCCAAAGTTGATACTGACTCTGACCTTTGGGGAGGGGTGATAGGCCCTTTTGGTATTGGTAGCTGCAATGGCAATGGGCAACGTCTCCTACAGGTAAGTAAACTCAATGGTTTCAGAATAACTAACACATATTACAAACACCGCGACATACATAAATACACATGGGTTTCACCTGATGGGCTGCAAAGGAATATGATTGATTATATATTAATTAACAGCAAATGGGCTAGTTCTGTTAGAAATACCAGGGCATATAGGGGAGCTGAAATTGGATCTGACCATTACCTTGTTAAAAGTGTATTGCAACTTAAACTTAAAAAGTGTTGTGCTAGGGTGAAAAATTTACCTTTAATACTGAAGCTCTGAAAGACCCAGTTATAGCTAAAGCTTACCATGATAGGTTACTTAGTTATTATAACAGTCATGATTTGCTTAATACTGAAGTTGAGGAAGAATTGGATCATTTTAAACAGGCTTTTTTGGACACTAACAGTACTCTTTTAGGAAAAAAGGAGCAGAAGAAACAGAATTATCTGAGTGATAAGGCACTTCAGCTTATTTCGGAAAGAAAGAACTGCAGGAATGTCCTTAATCAATACCCTACTAGTCCTAATAGAAAGCATTACAGAGAGCTTAATAAACGTGTAAACGATCAGTTAGCTGCTGATAAGAATCTTTGGCTTGATGGTTTGGCTGACAAAGCCGAGGAAGCTGTTAGACAGCACAACAGCAGAGAGCTGTACCAGATAGTTAATGATTTGTGTGGTAGAAAACGGACAGGCATACAGGGATTGAAGGATAAACAAGGTAAGGTTATAGAAGGTGGGGATTCTGTCATGTCTAGGTGGGCTGAGCATTTCAGTGATGTTCTAAACAATGTGGTTAGTTCTACTCCCATTGTTTGCAATGATGATAGATGCATTGGCAGCTTTAATATTGGCCCTATAACACAATCTGAAGTTATTTTGGCTATTTCTAAACTTAAACTTCATAAATCCCCAGGTGTAGATGAAATTACTACAGAAATGCTGAGAGCTGGGAATGTTTCAGTTACCACTTGGATGATTGAAATTTTGAATAACTTTTATGATAAAGGCATGGTTCCTAAAGATTTTACCAGAGCTATTATTATCCCTATTTTCAAAAAAGGTGATCGCTGTTCTTGTGATAACTATAGGGGTATCAGCCTACTCTCTGTTCCAGGTAAAGTTCTTTCCATGATTGTGCTTAATAGAATTAAGAATCTGGTTGATGAGCAATGTGGATTCAGAAGTGGTAGGGGATGTGTGGATCAGATATTTTCACTTAGGCAGATTCTTGAGAAATGTTTAGAGTTTCAGAAACCTTTGGTTGCTATCTTTGTTGATTTCAAAAAGGCTTTCGACTCTGTTGGTCGTCATAATTTGTGGTTGATTGTGAGATCATATGGTATACCAGACAAGTTAGTTAACATAATGAAAGCTCTCTATAATAACACTGAGTCATGTGTGAGAGTTGATAAGGCTTGTAGCAATTCGTTTAGCATTACTTCTGGTGTTCGACAAGGGTGCATTTTGTCTCCTTTTCTCTTTAGTTTGGTTGTTGATTATGTTATGCAAAATTCACTTCAAGGGAAAGATTTTGGCTTTAAATGGGCTGGAGATACAAAAATTTCTGATTTAGATTATGCTGATGATTTAGCCCTTTTGGCAAATGATGTTGATGAGATGAACTCATTCATTCAAGCTGTTGATGAGACTGGTAGTAGAGTAGGTTTGGTTATAAACAGAGAGAAAACTAAAGTGATGAAAATTGGTCAGGCAGGCTGTGATTCAGTTAATCTGAATGGTTGCAGTCTTGAGCAGGTGTCACAGTTTAATTACCTTGGGAGCTATGTAACTGATACTGGTGATGTGCGGCATGAGATTTACAGACGATTAGGTATTGCTGCCGGGATTTTTAAGAATCTTTGGAGATTGTGGAGAATAGGCGTATACATCTAAAGACTAAAATTAGACTGTATAATAGTTTGGTTCTTTCTAGGGTTAGTTATGGTAGTGAAACTTGAACGCTGTGTAAACAAGATAACAGGAAACTAGATGCTTTTGATTCCAGATGCTTACGCAGTATCTTGGGTATTAGGTTGTTTAACTTTGTAACTAATGATGAGGTTAGGCAAAGGAGTCTGCAACCTCCTTTAAGCAGCATATTGTGCAGAGAGAGACTCCGCTGGTTTGGCCATGTTGCCCGTATGGATAATTATAGATTGACGAATAGAGTTATGAACAGTGTGCCTAGATGCCTCAGAAGGAGGGGAAGACCTAGGATGCGGTGGGCAGACAATGTCAAACAGGACCTTGTTAGAATTGGTGTGCAGTGGCCGGATGCAGCAGATGTAGCTCAGGACAGATATGCTTGGAGAATTAAATTGCGCAGTCTGGTTGGACCTCCATAGCCCATGGCTGCTTGAGGATGATGATGATGATGAGATCTGAGTTTTATTCGGTTTACAAATCTTACTGAATTTCAGCAGATTTTCCCCATTTTTTTAGGTTTAATGCACTAATGAATCCAATGATTATATATGAATATGATTTTATAACATTAGTATTATAAAATAATATTAATATTAGATTTGATTTTCAATTTAAGAGACGCTTGATTTCTAGAATGAATCTTTCTCATTGAACGACATATATGTCTAGAAATATCTTAGTAAATAATTTTATTTGATAACTAAAATTTTTGTTCAGGTTCTTCATTAAAGCATATACTTTTGCTTTAAGCAAGAAATTATAACATTCCATTTAGGATATTTTCATTTGATTCTGGAATTTCAAAGCACATTTTTATACAAATTTACAGAGGAATTTGACTTCTTTTATTTCAACAGTGAGAGCCACTATTTTTTTTTGCATACAGTGTGACTGAATGGCTAAGTCACAAGGACACCAAGTTGCTCAGAGAAAATTGTGTAGGGTGACCTTCTGGGTTATACCACATCTGTTAGGACACAGATGGAAGCTTCCTGTCTAGGTTATCCAGCGTTTCGTTAAATATTCACAGGGTGAGTCACTTTTCCACACACACCACGGTTTAATGTTGTGTCAGATGGATGGTAGAGGTCCTGTATACTTAGAGGCTGACCTTCTTCTTAAACATCCTTCTGTCTTTGCTGGACCTATTTGCCATCTCAGTGATTCACTGCCATTGGTTGAATGAGTCACGTGGTTTAGGGACGCCATGTTTTGTCGTTCCGTGAAACGAAAGCCTATGAGTTACTGTACGTACTAAGTTAAATCTTTTCAGTTTTTATAGTTTTATACGTTTCTACCACTTTTTTGTCTATGAAAGCTGTTTATTTTATGAATACCTCACTGCGTTGCATTTGGGTGTAGAAATTTAACTCAAAGAAATAAATTAATTAATATTTTTTTTCGGAGAAACTCCATCAGAAGACGGCAAACAGCTGCAAAAATGAAACGAGCTAACTGAAAACCAATAAATATTTTCTTTTAAGGTTCTTTTGAAAAACGAGCTAATATTTCTCTTTGTCGTCTGCCTATGCGAGTATTTGTTCGTCTGTCTGTCCGTCGCTCTATTAACTATTGTCTATCCATCTGTCTTTCCACCTGTCTGTCCATCTATAAATAATCAACTTTTTTACTTTTAGAGATAAATGAAAAATTCTTTTTGGTTTGGATAGGTGTCTAACAAATACCGCAATTCGCAATTTTGAAAAGTTTCAAAAGGTTTAATAGCGCCCTCTAGCGGTGGAAAAAGATGGATAATGCTAAAATTTAAAAACGAATATTGCAAACAAACTATTTACACTGGAAATCTGAAATTTTGGTAGTAGAGAGTTATGATCAGAAGGTTTACAATGGCAATAAGGCTTTGCCGTCTAAGTCAAAAGGGGATGGAAAAACGAAACTTTTTTAAGAGATAAACAAAACAATATATATATATATGTATATTTGATTTACAGGCAATAACAAAATATTAATGATTTAAACAATATTTATAATCTAAGCGTAACCTGTAGATGTTTAAACGTCTATAAATCAATAAATGTTTCTGTGGAAAAAATTTCGCCAACATAGGGATTCGAAGCCACATCTCTCCAGAAACATTCCAGAATATTCTAAACTGTTGAACTAATGCCGTCTGAGTCTTTTTTCTACTAATAATGACTACGAATCTTCCCGTGAATCGTTATGGCACCATCTATGATCTCGGTGGCAACTAGTTCTTTTTTAGTGCTCTGAGTAAGATGGAAATAAATAATGAAATCACATCACGCTATTTAGCACTTTTAATGATTTAAACACTATTTGATAACCTCAGCATTACCTGTTGACATTTAAACGTCTATAAATCAATAAATGTTTCTGTGAAAAAAGGCAGCATTTGTTAAACAGATTAGAATACTCTGGCATGTTTCTAGAGAGATGCGGGTTCGAATCCCTTATGTCGGCGAATTTTATTTCCACAAAAATATTAATATTTACATGTTTTGAATCCCCATCAGTAGTAGTAGCATAAATGAAAATTCTGGCACAGTAAAAGGGGCTCGAGAATTCTATGGAAATCCATGGGAAAAATTATGGGGGGTGAGGTAAAAAGTATGTTCCTTGTGGTTTTTTGTGAAAATATGTGCGAAAATTTGAAAAAACGGGGTTGATTTTTAGCATGAGAAAAATCAATTTAAATTTTTTTTGAAGTGTTGAGGTTTAAACTAATTTATGAATAAGTTTAAATGAATTAGGTTGAAATGAGGTGTGTTTGTATGAGATAAAAAAATATGTGTTTTGTTAAATTATCATACACTTCATTGCATACAGCAGAATCAAAACTTTTATCTAAGCAAAGTCCAAAGTATTAATTTTGTTATCAAAGAATATTAAAAGTTTTATCCAAAAGTGAATAAATTTCTTATCATAGAAAAATATTACAACATTTAATCAAAACTCAATAATTATTTTGCTAAAAGAATATTAAAACTTTTATCTAAGCAACGTTCAAGTAATAATTTTGCGACAATAATATTGAAACTTTTATCTAATCAAAGTCCAAAGTAATAATTCTGTTATCAAACCGAAACTTTGTGAAGTGTATGACAATTTAGCATAAAAGAATATTAAAATTTTTATCTAATCAATGTTCAAGTAATAATTTTGCTACAAGAATATTAAAACTTTTATCTAACTAAAGTCCATGTGATAATTCTTGTTCCAGCTTTACAATTAAAGCTTTACGTTTAAATATATTTAAATTGTACTTACCTTAGATTAGGGCTCTATACCAGAGGGGTAACTAAAACTGACTTCGAATCGCTTGAGACGTTTCTTAAATACTCAACCAAAATTGAAAACCATAACTGAATAAATTTCTTATCATAGAAGAATATTAAAATTTTTATGTAATCAATGTTCAAGTAATAATTTTAAATCGTACTTTCCTTAGATTGGGGCTCTCTACCGGAGGGGGAACTAAAACTGACTTCAAATTGCTTGAGACCTTTCTTAAATACTCAACCGAAATTTAAAACCAAACTGAATAAATTTCTTATCATAGAAGAATATTAAAATTTTTATCTAATCAATGTTCAAGTAATAATTTTGATGCAAAATATTAAAACTTTTATCTAACTAAAGTCCACGTAATAATACTCGTTCCAGTTTACAATTTAATCTAATTAAATCGTACTTACTCTTCATGGGGGAAAGTCAAAGTGACTTGGAAACGCTTCAGACCATTCTTAAATACTCAACAGAACCAAAACTGAATCTTGAACTTTGGTTTGGGATAAAAATTTCGGTTTGATAGCAAAGTCCAAGTAATAATTTTTGCTATCAAACTGAAATTTTTATTCAAAATCAAAGTTCAAGATTCAGTAGCAAAGTCCAAGTAATAATTTTGCTATCAAACTGAAATTTTTATCCATAACCAAAGTTCAAGATTCAGTAGCAAAGTCCAAGTAATAATTTTTATCCAAAACCAAAAATCAAGATTCGGTAGCAAAGTCCAAGTAATAATTTTGCTATCAAACCGAAATGTTTATCCAAAACCAAAGTTCAAGATTCAGTAGCAAAGTCCAAGTAATAATTTTTATCCAAAACCAAAGTTCAAGATTCAGTAGCAAAGTCCAAGTAATAATTTTGTTATCAAACCGAAATTTTTTATCCAAAACCAAAGTTCAAGATTCAGTTTTGGTTCTGTTGAGTACTTAAGAAGAGTCTGAAGCGATTCCAAGTCACTTTGACTTTCCCCTCCTGAAGAGTAAGTAATTATTTTTGTATGTTTTTTTCAAAGTTGCTTAGTTGAATCGCTGGTCGCCATTGGCATGGGCAGCCAGATATTCAACTAAGTCCAGCGTTCACTATAGAAATTTGGAAAGAATGTCTTATGAAGTGAAAATGATGGTTAAAATTAAGATGAGAATTTTTAGGATTTCATTTTCTCTTAAAAACATTTCATCAGATTCAATTAGAAGATTAAAAAACTTTCCTAAAGAAAGAATAATTGAAACACTTACTTTAAAAATATATCATTGATCGCACCCAGCTACCGCCATTTCAGATATATCCTATCAAGAATTGGAAATATCGTTAACTCAGCTTCAGTTTCGTAATCAGGTCAAAGTGAGTTCATTGTTGAGTTCAACTGATGAATGAAATGATAAGTTGGAAAGAATTATAGCAAATCGTATTTTTCAACGGAATTAAATGGTTTTAAATACTAAGGTTTATTCAAAGTTTTTTATTTAAGGGGGGGGGGGGGCCTTGAGGGTTTCAAAAAAATCGATTTTTTTTTTTGCATTTTTCGAAAAGCTTATGAAGTGTATATATGGTCCTGAAACAGTTTTTCAAAATTCGAACTCCTTACGAAGTTAAGCAACAAATACGAGGTCGTGTCAATCCCGGTAAAAGGCTGCTAAATCCTTAAACGCGTTTTTCTAGAAATATTATTTTAACTGGTAGAGTGCGGATCTCGGAAATTTTTCATCCAAGTACATATATTTTTTAAATGAATAGAAACGAATCATCTAAAACCTATCATAGGATTCTTTTGATATTTTAATTATTCGATTTTTAGCAAGCAATTTAGTGCCATTTTTTTAAAGGAAAAAAATCACTTTTTTTTCAAAATGCCGTCATTTTCTCAATTTTTCGAATTTTGAAAAAATCCTAGGCTACGCTATAGCCAGTGTCTTAAATTTTGTAAAACTGTTAATAATTTTGTTCTCAGGTGTTCCTGCGATGTCCGGTGTACTCTACCAGGAGGGCACATCTTTCGCGCTGAGGTCAACCAATGAGGAGCCACAGGACGACCGTAACAATATTTTAACTTAAAACAAAAAATTTTTTCTATACAATAAACATGCCTTAATAACATGCAAAAAGTTTGGAGTCATTGCATTGTTTATTATACCCAAAACAATTCTCAAGGTTTGACTATTTTTACAGCGCTCAGAGTGGGGTCCACCTTTAAGAGAAAATTTTCAATGTTTCACTGGTGAAATTAATTTCAATAATTTAATTAATTCGTTTAATTTTTCGCTTAATTAAAAATTTCAATTTTTTGCACTATGGGACCATGATTTTTACCAACTATATATATATAATAAAGAGGGTATAACTGCTAACTCAAAGATGAGTGCAACTATTCAATGTACCAAATGTGGGAAATCTATTCGCAAATCCAATATGAATCGTAATGTGAAAACTGCATGCACTTGTCGCACATTTGAAAAATGCAAATTTTTCAATTCCAACTTTAACAGAAAAGACAATTACAATCATCGTCTGAATCAATATCATATAAATAAAAGCAGTGCTTTTCGGAAAACGTTTCGCACATATAAAATTGATAACATAAATTACAAATAAAATTTAAAAAGCAAACGGATCCCGAAGGACAGAAAAAAATACGTGCACATTTTTCGACATGTAACGAAATAATCAGTTTACCTTATGAGAATATTGATAACGACTTTGAAAATTTTATACAAAAGTGAAGTGGATGGGTGTTTGACAAAATAATTTCTATGGAAATTCAAATGTCTCAGTATAATGCAGTTGGAACATCTGCTTTCGTAAATTTACCAGAACATTTGAAATCTACGAAAGGAATGGTGAATGTTAAAAACTACGACAACAAATGTTTCTTGTGGTCAATATTATCAGCTCTACATCCTGCTAAAGACAATCCGCAGCGTGTGGAAAAATATAAAATATTTGAAAACATCTTAGACACATCTTCATTGACTTATCCAGGAATTAAATTCTATCAAATCCCGAAGTTCGAGGTTTTAAATAATATTTTTATAAATGTTTTCAATTCTAAGAAAGATGGTTTGCGTACGTTATATATTTCACAGAATCCTGTTAAAGAACCCATACAACTTTTACTTTTAAAAGACGGCAATAATTCTCACTATTGTTGGATTAAAAATATTAGTAGAGTTACAGCATACCTTTCAAGACATAATGGTAAATCCTATCCCTGCCCATACTCTCTTCATAATTTCACTCGCGACGATTTATTAAAGAATCACGTAGATAATTGCAAATCAAACACTTTTCAAACTATCAAGTTTCCCGAAGCGAATAGTACGAAATTCCATAAAATTAAAAACGGTTTGAACCACCCATATGTGATTTATGCAGACTTCGAATGGTTTTCGAAATGTAGAAGAATTGAGAATAATCCATGTAGGGTGCGAACTAAGTATTTAGTACCGTCAGGATTTGCATATATTATAGTTGGACCGGAAGGTAAACTGATCAAAACCAGAATGTACAGAGGGAAAAATGTAACAGAACAATTTTTGAATGAAATGATCGAAGCCGAAAATTTGATCAATGATTTCAAGAAAAGAAATGTTAAGATGACTGATTTTGATTGGCAAATTTTTACTGGAGCAAAATATTGTAATATTTGTGGGAAATTTCTAGGAACTGATAGAGCAAGGGACCACGATCACTTAACTGGAAAATACAGAGGTGCTGTTCACAACAAATGTAATCTTGAATACAAATTCTCACTTGAAATACCAGTGTTGTTTCATAATCTCAAAGGATTTGATGGTCACTTTATAGTAAAAGATTTGTGTAAATTTAAAGATAAGAAGAAAATTTCTTGTATTCCACAAACTACAAAAAATATATATATGCATTAAATTCGGTCAAATTAAATTTATTGATTCATTCATGTTCCTCAGCTCTTCACTGGATTCACTGTCGAAAAATGTGGAAAATTTCTATATCTTAAGTCAATACTGTAAACAACATAATCCGAATGACTCACAGAAAGAACTTTTGAAAAGCAAAGGAAGTTTTCCATATGAGTACTTACAACAGAGTGCTCAGTTTTTTGCAAACGTCACTTCCATCCAAAAAGAATTTCCAAAACAATGAAAAATACGAAAGAGCTCAAATTTTGTGCTACCTTCGGGGAATATCACGATCTGTATATGATCACTGATGTATTGCCGCTAGGAGATATATTTCAAAACTACAGAAATTCGTGTGTGAATAACTACCAACTCGATCCTTGTCGTTATTTTAGTTCTCCTGGCTTATCGTATGCTGCCTGTTTAAAAATGACAGAAATTGAGCTGGAACTTATAAAAGGTGATATGTATTTTTTTCATAGAAAGAGCTCTGCGAGGAGGAATATCTTTAGTGTCTAAGAGGTTTGCACAGGCCAACAATCCTTTAGCAGATCAATATGAGAGAAGCAAACCACAAAACTATATCATGTACTTTGATGCAAACAATTTATATGGCTGGGCAATGTCTCAACCTTTTCCAACTGGCAATTTCAAATGGGTAAATGATATTGACCTGTTTAAAATTCCAGACGACAGCAAAAAGGGTTATTTCTTCGAAGTTGATATCGAATATCTGGCACATCCACACGATTTACACAATGATTTCCCTTTGGCTCCTGAAAAATTGAAACTTTCTCATAGTAGTGTCTCATTCTTGATTCCAAATCTGTTCGACAAGCAAAATTTTGTCGTTCACTATAGGTTACTTAAACTCTATGTGGAACTGGGAATGAGAGTGAAACAGGTGCATAGAATCTTGGAATTTGATCAAAAACCATGGCTGAAACCTTACATATATTTTAATACAACAAAACGAATTAATGCCATAAATAATCTTGGAAAAGACTTTTTCAAACTGATGAACAATGCTATATGCTTAGAAAATAAGAGAAAGAGAATAAAATGCCACATTGTGAATACTGGAGAAAAGCTTAAAAAATTCATTGCAAATCCTAGGTACGTTTCTTGTGTTAAACATGCAGAAAATTTCGTAATTCTCCATATGAAAAAGAAAAATATTGTATTAGATAAACCATATTACATTGGTGTAACGATTTTGGAGTTGAGTAAATTACACATGTATAATTACTTCTACAATATTCTGAAGCCAAAATTCAATGCAGAATTGTTATTTACAGATACTGATTCCTTCTGCATCGACATCCAGACAGATAACATATATCAGGAATTAAATTCAGACTACTTTGATTTCTCAAATTATCCCACAAACCATGCATTATACAGTGAATCAAATAAAATGGTTCCAGGAAAATTTAAAGACGAATTAAAAAGTCTTCCAATCAAAGAGGCTGTTGCGTTAAGACCAAAATTATATTCTATAATCGCGCCAATTCCCAAAAAAGCAGCTACTGGAATTAAAAATGATTTTAGTCACGAAGATTATCGCCAATGTCTATTTGATGAAAAAATCATATATACGCAACCAACAGAATTTGGATCTGAGCAACATGATATACACGTATACCAAATTAAAAAAATTGCTTTATCCAAGAATATACAAAACGACATGTCATCAATGGAATTTATTCTTATGCTATTGGAAACTATCGAATATCGGATATGTATAGTAAAGTAGGAAATACCATTTACAAAACATTGAACTAAAAACAAAAAGTGTTAAAAAAAAACATCGAATATTTTGCATAATCGGAAGTTGAAATAGACATGACTGTAGTGTGTCCAAGAATAAATTTCTAAACAATACCGATGTTATTGAACATAATCTTATGTTCCTTTTTGTCAATAATATCATTTTTTTAGCAAAATATTCAAAATTTCGACAATTTCATTTACTACTTCTGTACTGGTGTTTCCAGCTCGTTTACTGGCAAACAAGATTGATAATTTTTCGCATAAGTCGTCGAATCTCTTGTATAGTCCAGAACCAAACTATTGACTTTCTATTACACTGAACATCATTTTAATCGACTTTAAATATTTTCTAAGTGCCTCAATGTGATTATCGATAATTTGATATTTCTCAGTAGTTCTGCCATAGCGTTTGGTTTCTGTAGCTTTATTGCCCCCCAGTTTCTGAAGATTTTCAGCTCAGGAATGGGGTTTCTCGCCTGTAAGATATCACTCGGAAGTTTTAGTTTATATTGGTTTAATATTTCATCTTGCAAGTTGGAATCTGGATTATAAATGAACGTTTTTTCTGGCATCTAAGTGGCACTTCTGGCATCTAAGTGGCACTTCTGGCTCTAAAGTTTTCACTACATCTTGTATGTTTTTCACGGTGTCCACACACAGTTTCCAGACCTTTAACCGTTCGACCACTGGCTCATGAAATTCTTCGAGCGTTTCCTTAACTCGTTCCTCTCCCAAAGTAGTGTGTTCAATTTTCGATTTTGTAGTAGCTCGCGATTTCAAGATTTCATCTATAATACTGTGTAATTGCTTAAGATCTTTCATCTTTATTCATATACAATAAAGACATATACCCAGTGATGAAAGTCTGAAACAAGACCTCCAAGCACTTTTCTTCTTTCTTTTGGATCTGTATAGTGTCTAGCAAGTGAAGCACAAATCTTGCTACTCCTGTCAAATTTGTTTACTGGAATAACAAAAAAAACTGCTGAGTTGTGGTCTTACTACTTCAATGAATTTTTGATCGTCCAAGTTGATACTATAATTTATATTAAAATAGGGATTTGTTGTGCAGCAGATTACCTTGCTTATATATCTATTAGAAATGCATAGATGGTAATTATCTTTGAAAATAGGTGGCGTTAATAGGTCGAATTTTGTGTTTATCTGTATAATTGGATAAGACTGCAATATGTCTTTTTTCACTTCTTTATCACCATAGGTAAGGCAAATTACAGTATTTTTATCAACGTATAGTTTAGTAGCAGCATCATTGTTTAGAATTGGGGTGCCAACATTCGTAATTCGTTTCCCATTTGCATCGCCGTTGAAACTGCTCCCACTTGATGCAAAAAGTCCATTTTCATTTCTCAACAGAGCGTTGGATGGGTTAGGATCTAACTTTGTCAAGCCATCAACGTAACTTTTTGTTGTCGCATTTCTGTTGGGCCTCGGTTCCCCAAGATTTCCTATTCTCTTATTGTTTGCATTAAAGATATCCTCGTCAGTTAATGCGACTTTTTCCAAATAACCCTTAGTTACAGCAGCAGAATCCGACTCGGGATATGCAATATCAAAGATTTGTTTTTTTTTCTGCATTGAAATTATGCCCGTCGAATGCAATGCTTTGTGGAACGTAAAGCCCATCTTTATTTCTCACCAATGTATTCATTGAACTATTTTGAACAGTGGTCAATTTGTCGACGTAATGTTTTGTAATGACATTGGATGAATCGATCGGTTCTGCAAGATTTTTAATGCGTTTATTGCTTGCATCGTAATTATCATTGTCATTGCAAAGTGCTCTTTTTTCCAAATATCGTTGTAACTACTCCAGAATTTGCATCTGGTTCAGTAACATTGATTATTTGTTTCTTTCGCGCATGTAACGATTGTTCCGAAAAATTAAAGAAGCATTATTAACGTATTGAATGGTAGCGGCATCTCCATTCTCTATAGGTCTGCCTATATTCGATATTCTTTTAGTATTTGCGTCATAATTTCCCGTGTGATTCACTATTATAGACTCTTGTTTTAGATATTGTTTTGTCAAAAAATTGAGAAATGTCGCCCATCCCGAAGAGGGTTCGGACTCTATTTCTCAATTTTTTATTACTCATGTCGTAGTCTCCATCGTGTGTCAATTTAAAACCGACACCTGGAATTCCCGCAGGTCCTCTTTCAGAGCCGGTTTCAGAGCTGATGGCGCCAAACTTTGTTAAGTAATTCATCTTTATTTACCAAAGTTTTTTCTGTACTTCAGAAGAATGTGCTTGGTTTTTTTATCGATTAATAGGAAATCGTGTAGTTTTGAAACTGCATATGTATAAAACTGCATAAAAATATCTTTCTTGATTTCTGCTGCATGATCCATTTGTATCTGCAACATTCTCTCTTGTTCTGCATATTAAAGAATATAAAATAATTACACTGTAGTCGAATGTCTTTCGGAGTCAAAAAATAACTCTGTGTCAGGTAAATCAATGATATGTTCTTTTTTCCATCCTCTGACGAATGATTCTTCGATGAGTTTTTGATCTCTTTCCGTTACGAAATCGTCGAAAACAATTAAATTTTGCATGTCAGGATCCAGTTCGTTGACCTTGACGATATCTTTTTTACTGGAAGAGAAAGTTGCAATTGAGATTTTTTCGCCAAATGTTTTCTCCAAAATTTCGTGCAAATCGTCGAATATTTCTTGCATAAACTGATATTTCGGCTCGGTTAAATCTTTGGCATATAAAAAGATTTCATTATAGTAGAGATGTTTAAATATTAAGTTCAACAAAAGGTTCGTCTTTCCTGAACCAGATGGACCACAGATTAAAAGTCTAAAAGGCCAGAGAGGTGCTAATACGTTTCTGTTCAAGAATTTTTCATCTTCTTCAAAGTCAAAATTTTGAATCTCCATTTGTTTTATTTAAAAAGATCATCTTCTTTGACCCAGGAAATAAATGCATTATCATAACCAAACCATTTAAGATAATACTCTTTTTTTATTATTCTTCACTGTAGTTTTCAGAATTGTTTCAACTTTATAAATGTCATCTTGCTTTTCGTATTTCACCATTTCTTGGGTGTAAAAACTACCAATGATTGGTTCTCCTTTCAGATCCTTGCTCTCATAGGTTATGGGATCTGTATTCAGAACTTGAGCAATTTCAAAAATCTTTTCTGTAAAATTCGGCAGATAACCTTTTCTAAACGATGTCTTTTACTTGGCGATTCTCATTCTGTCCCCAATTTTAAATTTTGGTGCTGTAATAGATTTAATAGATTTAATTCTTTTACCAAACAGATTAAAATACACAAATCTTTGTTTTTCTGCAAGCTTGCCTCTTTTGGGGTCATTCTTATTGATCTGTGGTAAAAAGTATTCTAATTATTAACGAGTTTTGGTAGAACATCGATCCATTTTCTAGTGTTATTGGCAGTGAAATATTTCCACATTTTTCTCTTTAGAGTCCTATTAAATCGTTCCACAATTTAAGCTTTAGTCTCATTTTCAGTGGCAAACCAATAGACACCTCGTTGATTAAATAATGCTTGAGTTTCTTTATTGATAAACTCAGTTCCCATATCCGTTTGTAACTTGGATGGCTGACGTTGTTTAAAAATTTCTACAAATGCTTTGGTAACCTCATTACCCGTTTTCTTTCTAATAGGTATTGCCCAGGCGAATTTGCTGAAAATGTCTATCACGGTTAAAATGTAATTCATGTGGTTATTGTGAAATTTAAATTTTTGCATGTCGATTAAATCACTCTGCCACTGGTCGTCTAAATTCGAGACATAAACCCGTCTGGTTTGGAATTTTTTATAAATGGGTTTGTGTAACGTGTACACATCTTGTTGTTGGAGAAATCTTTTTACTTCTTTTTCTGTCAATCCAGTTTTGTGCATTAGATCTTTTTTACCGGAAAATCCCTTTAATGGATCATAGTAAACAGAAGAAAGCATCTTATTTCTTGTGTCCTAAACCGAACCTTTTCTTTGTTTTAATGATAGGTTTGATTCTCGTTCTTGAAATTCTCCTAAAATTGGATTCTGAATTTCATCCAAATCATTTTATAATTCTTGGTCGGCTTCGTGTCTCCTTGTAGTTTCTGCAGATTTGCTGTAAGAAATGTCGTGCTTTTTTCAGGCTTTGTCCACACGGTTAATACCAGAATCTCCTCGCATTAACCTTTTCTCCAGTTTCGTAAAAGGTCTACAATACTGGTAACCTGGAATGTGCATTTCGCCAGCTTTTCTTGAATCTTTTCTTGAATCCAGCTTACTATATCTCCACCTTTTACAAATTTTCCTTTCTGTTTCACAAATTTATACTTGGTTTTTGAACACGTTCGACATCTACCTCTCTCATCATTACTCTTTTATTCTTTGATCTGACATATTCGACGTTATCCGTTAAAGATTTCGTTTTACACTTTACACAATACATGCTTAATTTTTATATATAAAATATAAGTGCGTGATACTTATAAAAATAAACTATAATGTATCACAGTTATCTAACTAGTTTAACGCCTGGACAAAAGCAGAAATTGAAGAATGCATTTGTAAATAAGAATCCTTAACTTTAAGTATTGATCCACATAAGAAAGGTAACGATACTTTAAAACTGACCAAGAGACAAATCATTAAACTGAAAAAATCTACAACGCCAGTTCGACTTCGTTTCAGTAAAACTCAGCTAGGTGGATTTCTGCCGTTCTTAATACCTGCACTCGTAGCATTGGGAAAAGCAGCTGCAATTGGAGCTGCGGGATAGGCTGGTACTAAGCTTGCACAAAAAGTTCTAGGAAAAGGGTTATACATTCCCGGAAAGCAAAGAGCAGCTGGCTTATCTAAAACTAAAAGAAAGGGAAAAGGTTTGTATATTCCAGGAAAACAAATCGCTCAGGGATTTAAAAAAAAGTGCCATTAAGTAACTTAGATATCGAAAACGTAATGAAGAACAAAAAAGGATTCCGTGGTGTATACTCTATCGATTCTTTGCCAACAAAAATATTCAAGAACGAAAATGGTATAGTGAACTTTGACGTTTCCCGTGGTTCAGGAACTCATTGTGTAGCTTATTTCAATGATGCGAAATTCCCTTACGTCGAGTACTTTGATCCATTCGGTTTATCACCACCAGAAGAAATAAAACACTATTTACTTACATCTTCAAAGCCGATCGTGTGTAACTCTTCGCAAATTCAAGCAAATTACTCTGTAAAATGCGGTTACTATTGCATCTATTACATTAAACGAAGGAATAATAACATAAGCCCACATGATTTATTGTATCAGTTTGAACAAACTCCTAATGATAGGAATGAATTTTTTGGTAACAACTAGCATATGAGTACTACATAGTACTACACTATATTAATAAAGATGGTACTCATAACTATCAATTCCTCTACTATTACTCATACAATCCCGAAGATTTGGAAATTAATTATGAAACGCCGATCACACTCAATGGTGAATACGATATAGCACTGATCGGTAGCAATATGTGGTATTCCTGGTACAACATCAGTGATAAATATATCAATAACACTCTGAAATACTTCAATGGGAGACAATGGAATAAAAAAACTTTCCCGAATGGAATGTACGATATAGACGGATTCAATGACGTTTTAAAAAATGCCTTTGGGGATCCTAGCCCTATACTAGTAGAAAGCAACCTCCCCACATTAAGATTTGTTATTCGTTTGACAAGAGGATATAAAATATATTTTTCTGAAGGAAAGTTACGAGAAATGCTAGGGTTCAAATCGAAAATTATCGATGCAGCAAAAAACGACGGAAAGTTCCCACCCAACGTAACGAGAGGGGTCGATCGTATTCTGATTCACTGTTCTATTTTCGAATCTTCCTATCTCAATAACCAGAAGAGCGACGTGTTGTACAGTTTTATGCCTCAAACACCGCCTGGAAGTTTAATCGACACACATCCATTCTTCCCCATATATTTACCGCTGAATAAAACTGATTACATTTACAACGTTAGAATGAAAGTAACCGATCAGAACAATAAAGTAATTGACTTGAACAAGGAAAACGTGACTTACGTGTTGCACATCAAACCCAAATAAAGATGAAGATAATGAGAAAGCTAATTAAAATATTTTATACAAATCCGTCACCTATCGTTCGAAAAAACGAGAAAATATCCCCTAAAAGTAGAAATATTCTTATTCAGTTAATTTACGGAAATAGCCTAAAAATCATAAAGTCATAAAGTATAGGATGAACGTTGAAGCTACTTACTAGAATTTGTTCGAAGACTCAATAGACGATAATTCCACGACAAAACATGAGTACTTAGAATATCGAGAAACCAATGTGAATGTTAAAAATCTCGAATAATATGAAATATTTACCAAAGATATGGACGTTTCTCTACATCCGCACAACAGTTATATACACGTCAGAGACAAAATACTGAAATCAGATGGGTTTGATGTCGGCGGCAATGATGGTCAATAACGGGTACATTTTTAAGAGAGCTCAATACTATATAGAAAACAGAGAATTGGAAGATATTGAATTGCCAGGAGTGACGACCACAATTCACAATTTAATTGATTTTACCGAAGACTTTTCACACAGTGCTGCCACAAATATGATGTAGTTCAAAGATACTGCAGACAGTTCGAAAATGAATAAGTATTTGTACGATGGAGGCAAAGATAAACTGGATACGAATAATAAGATAAAGGATTTTGCACAAGTGTTGAAGAAAAATCCTGAATTCAATCAAGGATTCTCGGATAGATATGAAATTACAAAAAATAGTCAAAATGTAAGTTTATTCTTACCATTGAATCGGCTGTTTGGATTCTCCCGAGACATGGATAAAGTGTTTCGCAGTGTAAAACATACCATAAAACTAGAAAAAAGTGATGACAAAGATATTATTCACAGAGTTGGGGTTATGTTGTATAAATCTGAAATATCTCACGTATCTTGGTTTATTCCAAAAGTGGAACCATCACTACAAGTATTTGCAAAACTAGAATCTCAGTTAGCAAGCGACAATCCACATGAAATCTTTTGGGAATCATGCAAACTGTACAAATCTGATACTCGAATTGACCCTCATGTCGTAGGCGGGTTATTACAACTCAAAAGAAACCTGTCCATCTTTGTGTCGCCTTACAAAAGTCTAACTGATTAAATAATCAAACGAGAAACAATATGGTATTGATCACATGTTACTAGAACGGATTCAGATCAGAGTGAATAGCAAACAGTTTCCCGAACAAGAATCCGAGTGCAACTTTGAACCCAACACTTTAGATTATGCACGAGTTTACAACAGCTTTTTAGCTGCAAAAAATATGGATATCGACTCGGACCAAGAGAGTCAGTTACCAAGATTTTATGAAACTGTATTTGATAGTCCACTTCCATGTCAGCAAATACGAATTACGTCTATATGAATTATCAGCAACAGCTGACATCGAAATATGATTTAAATTAAATAGGGCGCCAAATGAATTATATCACGCATATTGCTTAATTGTCTCAGAGCATAAAGAACCTTGAAACCACTAGAGAACTTTTAGTTCTTGGTTAAAAATATATTTTAAATACAATCAGAAACTACATTTATTTGCAAGTTTAAAAAATAATATGTATGTTCCCCACTTCTAATTGAATCTGAAGAAATGTTTTTAAGAGAAAATTTCAATTAATCCGTTCAAATGTTGCTGAAGATCCTAAAAATTCAAATCATTAAGATTGTTTAAGGATTTTATTTCACTTCAGGAGACATTCTTTTCAAACTTCTCCAGTGAATGCTGCACTTTGAAAAAATTGACGGCCGCCCGCTCCATCCAGCGATTCAACTAAGCAACTTTGAAAAAAACATACAAAATACATGTCAGAAACATAAACTACTTACTCTTCAGGAGGGGAAAGTCAAAGTGACTTGGAATCACTTGAGACCTTCTTAAGTACTCAACAAAAAGTGAATCTTGAACTAAAAATCTTGAATAAAAAAAAAATGAATCTTGAACTGGTTTTGGATAAAAAATTTCGGTTTGATAGCAAAATTATTACTTGGACTTTGCTACTGATTCTTAAACTTTGGTTTTGGATAAACATTTCGGTTCGATAGCAAAATTATTACTTGGACTATGCTACTGAATCTTGAACTTTGGTTTTGGATAAAAATTATTACTTAGACTTTGCTACTGAATCTTGAACTTTGGTTTTGGATAAATATTTCGGTTTGATAGTAAAATTATTACTTGGTTTTTGCTACTGAATCTTGAACTTTGGTTTTGGATAAAAATTTCGGTTTGATAGCAAAAATTATTACTTGGACTTTGCTATCAAACAGAAATTTTTATCCAAGACCAAAGTTCAAGATTCAGTTTTGGTTCAGTTGAATATTTAAGAAGGGTCTGAAGCGATTCCAAGTCACTTTGACTTCCCCCCCCCCCCCATGAAGAGTAAGTACGATTTAATTAGATTAAATTGTAAACTGGAACGAGAATTATTACGTGGACTTTAGTTAGATAAGAGTTTTAATATTTTGTAGCAAAATTATTACTTGTATATTGATTAGATAAAAAATTTAATATTCTTCTATGATAAGAAATTTATTCAGTTTTGGTTTTAAATTTCGGTTGAGTATTTAAGAAAGGTCTCAAGCGATTCGAAGTCACTTTTAGTTCCCCCTCCGGTATAGAGCCCCAATCTAAGGTAAGTCCGATTTAAAATTATTACTTGAACATTGATTAGATAAAAATTTTAATATTCTTCTATGATAAGAAATTTATTCAGTTTTGGTTTTAAATTTCGGTAACATAGTTTCTTTAAACATCCTACTAACCATTTTCTCTCCATAGGTAGTTGAAATGTGAGGGCTGGGCTGTTTTACCTCTGAGCGGCACTTTTTTGCACACCATGAAATGTGAGGACTCTGCACAGAGCTTTTTCTCTTGATG